>OY744483.1:100579612-106125644 GCA_963556165.1 Tipula helvola
ATTTTGGCGTTGGTAAATTAAAGATGGTCTCTCTGTTCGACCCAAAAGGTGGAGAAACAGTCCGTGTTGTCTACAGATGATCTGATTTACCATAATAATTCCTAACAAAAAGTTGAAGTTAACATCTTGTTGATTGATTGATTTGAGTGTACGATCAAGACTAAGCAAGGTTCCCGGTAAGACGCCGGGTCCACCGTACACCCTTTTTACATATAACAAAACCGAAGGAAAGGAAAGGTATGTTAATAACAAGGAATCGACCCGGTTCCAGACACCTAAGTAGTCGATAGTTAGTATGTTTTTGTTAGTAATATATATGATCAAATAGTTAGCACAAGATAATACAATTTCTAAACTACATGTTCGCAGGATGCTTGAAGTTTCTGGAAGCTGAGTGATGTTTTTCCGGTATTTCTGAAAATTCAAATCGAAATTAATTATGCAAGGTTCTCGGTAAGACGCTGAGTCCACCGTACATGCTTTCACACAAAACAAAACCGAAGGATAGTAAAGGTTTGTTAGTATTAAAGAATCGACCCGGTTCTAGACACCTAAGTAGTCGATGTTAGTGTGTTTTTATTAGTAATATAAATGATAAAATAGTTAGCACAAGATAATATAATTCCTAAACTCCATGTCCGCTGGACGCTTGAAGTTTCTAGAAAGCTGAGTGTGGTTTCTCCGGCACTTCAAAAAATTCAAAGACATTTAAATCAAATCAATTAATTAATTACCGCTACATGCTATACTTTAGAAACAAACTTAAAATTATTAAAAGACTCTGAAAAATAAAATTATAAATGAAATCTCAGGCTGCGGTCGAATTCTCGGGTAAATCATTTACTGCGGTAAATTTAGATTTTTAATGTTCGTTTTCTGTTAAATTACGCATTTTTTTCTATTTTTTAGTCGTTCAATTCTTATAACAGTAAAGAATAAAGTATCTAAACGTAAAAGATTTAAATTTTTTTATTTCCTTTACTCTCCAGCAAAAAAAGGTAAATGCATTTACCGAATTTTGCGGATTTACTCGAGAATTCGACCGCAGCCTCAGTATAACAAATTAAATTGTAACTACAATTCCATATTCATTTGCTACCTCATCTTCCTGGATTTATTTCTGTAAATCTAGAATTGATTCAGATACCAATAATTACTCTTTCCTCTTCCGATAGACCACTTAATTACTTTAAATACAAACTTAATAATAGTATCATAACATCATACATATACCTACATAATACACAGAAAAAATAAAAGATTTATAACAAACAAAATTGATTCTATTTGAATCAAATGCGATTTCGAATAACCGTCATTAATGTTGAAGTCTTGATTTAATATTTCTTTGCTTTTATGTGTACCGAATGAAATTTGTGATTTGTACATGAAGAATTAAAACTAAACGGCAATATATAATCATTATTTTTCTGTACTTGTTCTATTGCACATATTGTACAGTTTTTAAATAATCGTATTCATTCAAACTTTTTGTTCATTTTACGGCGAACATTCACCTTTTCATAATCCCATTTATTATGTATGGATGTGATCTTAAGCCGCATTGGCAAACTGCTTGCCAAACCATATGTTTTTTTGCCAAATTTTTCAACAGCTATGGTAGTAATTGCTCCGTCCAGTTCTTTACCTTTCTTTTTGATGTAATATTGGGGACCTGGAAGTGTCGAGAAATCCATTTTGACGTAGGTCTCGTCGTTCACTACGAAACAAGAATCTTTTCTTTCGTTCAACCATTTGTTGTGTTTCTTTGCTCGATCGATCCCTCTATTAAATAGTACAACACTTCTTTTGGGGATTTTTGACTTCTTGTATATCCGTAGATTATTTCTGGTTTTAGCTCGTTCCACAATCGATTTGGTTGTTTTGGTTTTTCTGGCAATATCTCGCACAGACATCGAGGGATGTTTCGAAATGACTCTTACAATTTTCTGATCCAACATTTTATTTGGAGCACCTGATTTTTCTCCGGATCCGGGCTTGCGTGATACAGAAAGATTGATTTGACATTTTTTTTTACATTTGTTACCGTATTATTGGAAACAACGGCCAATTTACCAATTTTTTTATTGGTATACTCGGGATGATCATTGCACAATCTAATTATTAAATCACATTTTTCTCCTTATGATGCGTCCATTTCGAAACAAATAAAACAAATGTCCAATTTGACGTTTATTCATTTTTTTAAATTGTTTTTCTACAAAATAACGGTACCAGTTTTTTTCTTTTGCGTAGTAACCTATGAGATAATATAAATTTGGGAATCACAAATTTCATTCGGTACACATAATAATACTAAACCTTAGACTTCTTTTTGGTACAAAACTTTTAATCTTGGTTTAATATTAATTAATTTTAGGCCAAAACCTTCAATGTATGAGCTGACAATATATAGCTGCTCAACAGGAAATTAAAATTACTCAAATTCAATACTTTATGCTTTGTTACAGCCTAGTGGCGTTTTTAACAAACGAATGTTGCATTAATACGAATCTGCTACTCTGTTGTTATGTAATGCCGTTGATTTGACAATCATCTCTTATCATTTCAGTAGAAACAAAAAAAAAAATCATCATCAGAACTCTCGTTTTTTTTTTTTTTTTTTTTAAGGAGAGGATTAATTAAAGTTTTGCTTAGGGTTCGTTTCTCCTTAATATGATTGGACAACTGCAGACAAAGCACCACTTTTCTTATTTTGATCGGAAATTGGCGAGCGAAGGGACATTTTTTTAACAGGTTCATTAATGTACACACTTCGTAGCACACACACACACACACACACACACATCTAGAAACACAACATCCAATCATCACATTGGGAATCGAACTAGGGACCCTCGGATGATAAAGCAATCGTTCTACTCACTCTACCACCGAGAGCTTTGATTGCATATTATCACACGATCTATTAACTCATTCTCCGATCGTTATTGAAATATCAATGTTTGTCCCAAGAAAAGCATACTACTCTCGAATCAAACTTATATTCGTATTATAATTTGTAGTTAAAATAACAACTTTTGCTTTATATTAAACCAGTTGATTGTATGCGCTCAAACTGAAAAAACTACTTTGAATAAAGAATAACTTGTTTGACGCAAATCAGCGAATTTTTATATAAACGAAATTTGTATGAATATAACCATTCGGCTACAAACATTCTTGAAACTCACAATTCTAATACAAAATTCAACATTGCTTTGCTTTAGTACCAGCGCTGATTTGTTTAAAGCTAAATAATTTCCGTATAAGGAAATTTGGTTTAGTTTGAACGAGTTACATAAATTTTGTATCAAAATTTGTCAAATTTTATATTTAAATAATTATTTTTTTCTGTGTAGTAAATATGTCTTACGAATAACTAATAGTTTCTACTAAATACTGCTTCTTAATCGAATATAAAATATGGTTTTATTAAAAAACACATTGGCTAAAAAACATTATATTTTCCAAAAAAAAAAAAAAATCGTAAATTTCACTACAAGTATAATGTCAAAGACTTTATGAAAAATTAGTCTAAACGTAGGACGTCTAGTTTCTACGGAAAATTTGTATATACAAAGAAAATTCCAGTTTGTAAACCACAAAACGCTTTTGAAAATAGACTTAAATTGAGCCCGAAAGCTCAAGTAAAAAATAAAAGATAAAAAATAATAAAAACTAAATCGGCTCGCCTAAAAAAAAGAAAAAATTGTTAAACATGGATAATTTTGCAAAAAATGTAGAAAATGGGGAAAAAGCAAGAAAATTGGTAACAAATAAAACAAATTGGAAACGGCAGAAACAAAAAATAAAAAGGTAAACAAAATTAAGCATAATTACTATCCCTATAAAATCATGTACATTTTTGGTATTCTCGCAAAAGTCTACCGAAAATGCCAATGTGTTCGAGGGGCTGGTGCGTTGAATTTTTCGGATGCTTAATTACAGATCCAAAGAAAAAAATTTGCAAGATTGCTTCATATTGTTGCATACTAAAATAAATTTGCCAAAGCGTCCCGGAGGTACAGGAATTCCTAAAAAGTTCAACGTTGAATACTTGATGAGGAATAAAAACTCAACGCTTGTCAGAATATGCCAAAACACTTTTCTGGACATTTTGGGCATAACCAAAATAAGAATGAAAGCGGGTAATAAGAAGACATTTTGAAGAAAAAACGATATCAACCGAAAGACGTGGGGGCGGCCGTATTTCAACAAACTTTAACGCCAAAGGCCGCCCCGGTGGCACAGTGATTAGCATGCTTGCTTAAGCTCCGGAGGTCCCGGGTTCGATTCCCGGCGGGTGATGAAAAAATCACGGCTGGTTTAAGGGTAGGATCAATGAATTAATCATTCATTATCTGTTTAAAAAAATATGATTACGAAACTTCAGCATGAAGCGGCCAGATCCCTCTATGGGATGTAGCGCCAGCGAAAAAAAAAAACTGAATTAGTGGAACAGATGGCAGAAGAGGAAACTTGTGAATCGGGAGAAAAGGAAATGGAACTCAGGATTTGAAAAATTGTTTTCTTTTTACCTTAATAAGCAATGGAGTAGCCGTTATTTTTAGTGCATAACAAAAACATCCTTATCTATTTTTTATTATATCTTGATACTAATTAATTTTGAATGTGTGACGCATCCTTTTTTAATGCCAACTTATCTCATTTTATTAATAAAATTTGTGAAACCTGTAATTTTTCCTTTACATTTAAAAAATTAAGGTTTTTTTTTTGGTTTTTTGAAGATTGACATGTGATGGAGAAGATTATGTTTTACTTTTAACCAAAAGAATTGTAAATTAAATTCAAAAATTTAGTGTGCAGAGCTTTTTTTGGAATTCTAATTATACTAAATTTGAACAAATTTTCAAAATGTGTTTACACAAGCTTTTTACATTAATGTACGTTAAGTTGATTTGTTAAAAGCTGCAAGATTTAAGGTAAACGAGCTTGCACACAAATTAGTTTAAAATCTAATGAATTTAGCATATTTCATTTAGTCTACTGTTAACCTAAATGAAATAAATGTTAATTAATTTGACAGCTCAAACTGTAAAACTATTATTATAGTAAAAGCTTTACCTAAAGAAGATAATACTTGAGATCTTACCATAAATTCATACATATATCATTCATTTAGTTCAACTCTCATGAAGTACAATATTTAAAATATGTGCTTATGCCGACTAAAGGATGAAAAAGTGTTTAATCTTCTCAGTTTTAATTCTAAATATGTTAAAATATGCTAATTGTAGTTTGTTTAACTCTTAAACTCTTAAATATATTACTCTACAAATTATACTAAATTTGAAAAATATTTAAAATGGTTTCACACAAGCTTTTTTGTTAATTTTCGTTAAGTTTGTCAAAAACATTTCAGATCGATATTGCCTGACCAAAATTAAAAGCGGAGAGCTTTGCATTTTTAAAAGCTATCGGAGAATGTGTGAATATTAAATTTTTAAATCAATTTAATAATAATAATATTGGCGTTATTTTACTTTACGTACACATCGAGAAAATCAGGCAAGGAGCACACATCCCGAAAAATTCCGAATGTAGGATTGTGTATCTATAGTCCTTAGGAGGCGGAAGCCAACCCTCCCCGGAAAACTACCTCACCCTCCGGAAAAACTTTCCACTTTTAATTTTTTATTTTTCAAAATTGGGTAAAATGTGAATCTTTTGATAATTTTTGACGTTAGAATTGTAAATTAATTAATAATAATTGCTTCGTCAACCTTGCAGACACAGATCAGAGAGTTTTTTTCGCTCTTATCGCTTCTTCTGATAGTACCACAAATGTTAAAAACAGCAAGTTTTATAAAGATAACAATTTTTTTAATGTAATTTTAATTCGTTGTATACCTTAGAGGATAGGGGCTGCCGCCCCCAAAACCCCCGCGTTTCCTGAATTTATACAATTCTTCCGTTTTAAATATTATTTGTAATTTTAAACTAAGAAAAAAAAATTAAAAAAATTGCAAAATTTTCCTGGAAAAATTGCAAAACTTTCCCAGAAAAATTACTTGCACTGTCGAAAAACTGTTGAGATACAATCCTAATAGGTATCAAAATTTTTATAAAAATCTTCTACTTTCCGGGGAAACCCGGCCTCCCCCTCCAAACACCACAGATACACAATCCTTCCTCATTTAAAAAAATTCAAAATACATACTCCCCGCCCGATCCCCTCGATGCACACGTAAAGCAAACTTTAGCCAAAGGTATAAAAGCTTTACTGAAGTTTTTTTCCGTAAGCATTTTTCTTTTGAAAACATTTAGAACTTACAAAATATACATTTTTCAACTTACCTTCTAATCGACTTCGCTTCTGATTTTGTGATGCATCCTGTTTACAGATTTCGAATTTATATCGATTTTCTACCCATATAATTTTACTCTCTATAACTGTAAAATCTACATGCACGTTATAAGTACATTTCAATGATTAAAGTACTACACACACACACACACACAAAAAAAACTTTGACGCAGCAAATAAAAAATCCAAATGCTTTCTAAAATACAGGCAGTAAACACTTTTGAGTACAATTTTTACTTTAATTCACAATTTGAATTGCCTTAAACTAACAACAATTCACAAAATATTTTTAATCAACAACTAATATTTAATAATTAATTTAATTTAATTTAATTGAACCACAAATTTCACAAACACAGCACTTTCACTTCACCGACTTTATACAAACTAAATTAAAATTTAATGTATGTATGCAGAAAGATAAAGATACTTCTTTCTCGTTCGAGCCTTCATCACATATTTTCGGGCCAGAGACGATTCAGTTTACTGTACAATAAATCTAACAATTTGGCTTGAATGGATTTATAAATCAATAATCTGAACGAGTATGCGTTTATCGTAAAACAAACAGTACAATTGAATCACATATCTAACGGCACAATCGTCTGCAATAAAATTTTACGTACGATTAAACGATTTCATTTAAATTACTTGGTGCCCATTCAAAACTGTTTTTTTTAAAGAATGAATGATTTACATAGAGAAAATTCTTGCCGATGGGATGCTTGGTGACCGGAGATTTCTGAGGAACTTTGAGTTGGTTATATTTCACTAATCCCTCAATTGTAGTCTTCAACGTCGAGTTTCAAACAATTATTGTAAAGGTCCAAAGGATTCTTACTATCGATTTGAAAATTCTTATCAACGTAATTTTCGCGGAATCATTTTTCTAATCTAAAATAAAGTGATAACGCAGTTTGGAGAATGTGTGCGTCTATTTTAAGTCACATTGACTGACTGATCTCAAGCACATTACCAGCTTAAAGTTAATCTGCCAAGTAGTCAATGGTTGATCAACACACATTATGCTGGCAATTGTTTTTTATCACCATTATTTGTATTGCGCTAGAATGAGGGCATTCAGCTGAAAGCGTGGCTTAGACGGGCTACCAATCTAACTAAAATTTATAAAATATAACAGTAGTTAAATAAAAAAACGGTACTGGCTAGTACACATAACGCAAAATCATTTAGAAAATGGCATTGTCCCTACATTTAAGGTCGCTGCACGAGTATGGATATAAATCCGTACAATCTGCATCCGAACGAGGTTAGTAACTTATTTGACCTTTTGCTAAATAAATTCCCGTAAATTCGTCTATTTTACTTATCAACTTCTCTTTGCTTTTAGTTTCAATAATACTATGATAACTTCAATAATAACAAAATAACAAATTTTTTAAAAATCGAAAAGTCAGAAATAAGCAAACAAAAAAAAATTGAGGAAAAAATACCTCGTAATATATATTTTTTGGTATGGTTATGTTGGTTTTCTGCGGATATTTTGCTTAATGTTGAAATAATTTTAACTCGAGAGGAGAAATAGGGGAATATTTTTTCGGTCACGTGACAATATTTGGGTAATTTCATTGGATGAATGACCGGATTCAGATTGTACGGATTTATATCCATACTCGTACAGCGACCTTTAACGATAATTAATATTGGGGAATTCTATTCCCTATAACACGGAATTAAGTTGTAAAACATACACACGGGTCCAAGCTTAATAGAAAATTAAAATCGGTCAAAAATGAGGTTTACAAAATAGAATTTATGGCCATTAAATAATTTTAACTTAGGTATTTATGAACGTTAAAAAATGTTGGGTCATGTTAGTAAGTTTAGATTATTTTAATGTGAAAAACAAACGTTAAAATTGTACGCTTGTGAAGTTTATCCTAAGTTAGAATTAAACCAACAAAAACAACAGAATTTGTAAATGTAGTGGTAAAAATGACAAAAATAACATTTAGGCGAACATTTTTCAATAAATAATTTGAAAACTATTATTTGTTGTTTTAAATAAATTAAGTATTGTTATATTCAAATTGAATTGTTTTGTTAACCCAAAAAAAAAACCCTATATAAATACACATCTATATACTAAAATTACATAATTAGAAAAGTGAGTGCCTGTTAAATAACTTGTAAAGGTATGCGTTTCATATTGCCACATTTGGAAACATACAATTTAGGATTTTCTTAAGAAAGTTTGTATCTTAAGATTTTCCAAATTTATCTCCAATGCCACTATGATTTTTTGGAAGGCCTAATCCAAGGCTACGAGCATGCTTAACCATTTGAAAAGCTAATGCCTTTCACATGATTAAATTGCAATATTTGTGAATTTACTATATAGGATTTTCTTAAGAAAGTCTTCATCTTAAGATTTTCCATATTTATCTCCAACGCCACTATGATTTTTTGGAAGGCCTAATCTAAGACTACGAGCATGCTTAACCATTTGAAAAGCTAATGCCTTTCACATGGTCAAATTGCAATATTTATGAATTTACTATATAGGATTTTCTTAAGAAAGTCTGTATCTTGAAATTTTCCATATTTATCTCCAACGCCACTATGATTTTTTGGAAGGCCTAATCTAAGACTACGAGCATGCTTAACCATTTGAAAAGTTAATGCCTTTCACATGGTCAAATTGCAATATTTGTAAATTTACTATATAGGATTTTCTTAAGAAAGTCTTCATCTTAAGATTTTCCATATTTATCTCCAACGCCACTATGATTTTTTGGAAGGCCTAATCTAAGACTACGAGCATGCTTAACCATTTGAAAAGCTAATGCCTTTCACATGGTCAAATTGCAATATTTATGAATTTACTATATAGGATTTTCTTAAGAAAGTCTGTATCTTAAGATTTTCCATATTTATCTCCAACGCCACTATGATTTTTTGGAAGGCCTAATCTAAGACTACGAGCATGCTTAACCATTTGGAAAGCTAATGCCTTTCACATGGTCAAATTGCAATATTTGTGAATTTACTATATAGGATTTTCTTAAAAAAGTCTGTATCTTAAGATTTTCCATATTTATCTCCAACGCCACTATGATTTTTTGGAAGGCCTAATCTAAGACTACGAGCATGCTTAACCATTTGAAAAGCTAATGCCTTTCACATGGTCAAATTGCAATATTTGTGAATTTACTAAAAAGATTTTATTAAGAAAGTCTGTATCTTAAGATTTTCCATATTTATCTCCAACGCCACTATGATTTTTTGGAAGGCCTAATCTAAGACTACGAGCATGCTTAACCATTTGAAAAGCTAATGCCTTTCACATGAACAAATTTTTTGATCAAAAGAAACTAAAAACAGAAACATTTGGATTTATTGTTAATTTGTTTGAAAATAAATTTGGAAAGTATGTTTGAAAAACCTTGTATTCGTTTGGGCCGACCGTCATCGAGTTGACAATCGCCGAGACGATCACCGTCGAGATGATAATCACCGAGTTGTTAATTGCCAAGTTTACTTTCGTCGAGTTGATCATAATTGAATTGATCGTCGCCAAATTGATCGTCACCAGTTGATGGCCGCCGCGTTAGTTTCGCCGAGTTGTCTATGCCCGAGCTTATCGTTGCCGAGTGGACTGTCGCCAAAATAGCCGTCGCCAAGTTGACCTTCATCTGGTCAATATGTAAATTTCGATAGCTACTTTGTCGCTGGTATTGTTTGTACTTTATTCTATAGTATTATTAATGAAAGCTAAGCAGTTCTGAAGCCTGCAGCCTGATTCTTCAGCGTGATGTGAAAGGCATTAGCTTTTCAAATGGTTAAGCATGCTCGTAGTCTTAGATTAGGCCTTCCAAAAAATCATAGTGGCGTTGAAGATAAATATGGAAAATCTTAAGATACAGACTTTCTTAAGAAAATCCTAAATAGTATATTTACAAATATTGCAATTTGACAATGTGAAAGGCATTAGCTTTCTAAATAGTTTTTCATGCATGTAGTACTAGTACAGATTTATCAAAAAATCATATTGAGCTTTCAGGTTAATTTCCAAATTCTTAAGATAAACTGTTTTATTTAAAATATATGGTTATATGAAGATATTCATAATAAAATTTATTTCTCATTATATTTTAGATAAATAAGGTAATTTGATACGCATAAAATATTCAATTACAATAATTTTTATTAAAAACTAAAGTTTTATACATTTTGAATTAAGAAATGTTCGCCTAAATGTCATTAAATATGAATATTCACTAATACATATATACTTATATTGTTTTTGTTGGTTTAGTTCTAAGTTAGGATAAACTTCACACGTGTACTATAGCGTGTGAAGTTTGTGCTTAATTAATCCTATTTTTTTTTTTTTTTAATTCCAATTTAGGTCTAACTTCACTTGCATAAAATTGTCAGCAAAATTCATATTTTATAGTACTAAATTAATTTTTGCATTCATTGCGTAATTCCATCTCCGTTCCGTCGAGATTATCTCCACCTTTATTAGTAAGGCCCGATTGTATGAACGATGATAAATGATTAATTCTCTGATTTAGCGTAGTTTGCCTTGTAAGAAACAATGCAAACTACGCTAAATCAGAGAATTAATCATTTATCCTCGTTCATACAATCGGGCCTAAGTGCTGTGAAAATAATCCGTTAATAATGCGCTTGAGTCTAGTAGTTCCGTGTTTCTGAAATAAGGTTTTGTTTTGTTAAAGAATTGTTTTTGAAGAATTTAAACTATTAAGAAGGATAGTTCACGATGTCGTTTATTCTGTTTATATTCGGTGAACTTTATTTATTATAAAATGTTGTTGTTTTGGTAATAATTTATTCACACAAAACGCAGCACAATAGATAACGAACAAATCAAAGAATATTTAGAACATCCGAGGAAGCAGCCACGTAAAATAAGTGAATGGAAATGCACAAAAGTAAAGTTAGCCAGGTAAGAACATTTTGTTATAATTTTCTCGCCTAACAGGCATCTATTATAAGTGAATCAATTGCTGTTAGATATAAAAAGACTTGCCTAAGGTACCAAAGTGTACCCACAAAAAGAATAAATCTTACCTTTGTATTAAAATAACGGGTCAAGATTGCTAAAAATTACTACTAAATTCTATATTAGGAATAGTTACATAGTTTTCCTATGAAAGGATCGTTAATTTGAGTGTCATTTTACGAGTCGAAGTATAGAGAATTATATGTACATATTTGCAAACATTTTTTTGCAACTGGTACAACACCTACAGAAAATCAGAGAGGATATAGAAAAGTCTCATTGTACCGCACAAAAACAGATGTCGTAAAAAACTTTATAAAAAGTTTTTATGCTCATGATGTGCATTATTTCCGATCTAAAACTCCAGCCAGACAATACCTCCCAGGAGACTTATCCATTAATCGAATGTGGAAACTGTTCAACGATAATCACGTCAACACACCCGTTAAAAAGTGTTTTTTTTTTTCAAAATACCCTTCGTACTAATTTTAATATTACTTTGAAAACGCCCTCAACGGATCAATGCTCACAAGATCCCCAAGATAAAACCAATTTAATGTAAGACAAACGAGTGAATATATTAAGGGCAAAAGCATTTTATACGTTGGCAAAAGAAGAAGCCGCTGACATGATAACCTTCTCGTTTGATTGTCAAAAAAATATGCCACTACTAAAAGTGCCGACAGTTAACTTATTCAATTTCACTATTGTGCAAGGCTCTACTAAATCTTGTTTAAAGAAAGAAAACATATTTATGTATTTATGCACTGAACAGCGGCGACCAAAAGGATGCAACAAGATTTGATCTGCTGTATTCAATCGGCTCAGCAACACGAACTTTTCGGAAAATTTGACTACAGTAAGACTTATTTGCGATGGATGCGGAGCGCAAAATAAAAATAGTACCATGATAACCATATGCTCATACTGTGTAAAAAATAATGCGCACATTAAACAAGTACAAATTATATTTCCTGTGCCGAGGCATTCATACTTACCACCGGATAGAGTATTTGCGTTCCTCAAAAAACGCACAAAGTCAAAAAAAAAACATTATTGCACCAAACGAATACGAGAAAATATATTCAGAATATGGCACGGTAATTTCAATGGGCAGTCAAGATTATTCAATATTCGACTGAAAAATTCAGTCAACATCATATTACAAAACCAACAACAACTGGCATTTTCAAGTTAATTATTCGAAACTTATACAGAATGTACTGTGCAGGTTGTGTTAGCGAATTTTACTAACACAGCCAAATTCTCTTACATTTTTTTTTCTTCTTCACAACATTTACACAGCTCTATTTCTGTGGCTAATTTTACTTTAATTTTGAATGTTAATTAATCAATTCGTGTAATTTCTAATATGCAACTGGTCCTTAGACCATTTGTAATGTGTTTTACTAATTAACACGGAGAAGTATATTAGTATTTACGAACAATCATTCAATGAAACCGACTGATAGAGAGGATTCTATGGTTTTTATCCCATTGGTATTTAATTTTAATGTACAGTGACTCACAGCTTATTTGATCCAGCTGCACTTCATTGGGGATTTTGCAGACCTGGCTTATTTGGAATTGTCCAAATATCATAGAACCCCCGGTACTATCGCCAGATTTTAATGTCCTCCAAAATGTATTTTCATATTCCATTTAATTTTTCTCCAACAAAATTAGAAATCGCGAGATATTTACAATTTTGTTAATAAAATGCAACTGGATCAAATAAGCTGTGAGTCACTGTATATGATTTTAGAAATAATTTAGTTTAGTTAGAAATTTATACCGTCTTACTTTGGTAAAAATTATTCCTATTCGGATAACAAAATTTAAAATTCTAATTAATCGAAAAATTGAGAATTGTTATTTAATACCAACTCATAAAATTAAATAACTAAATATATTTAATATATTTACTCTAGTGGTAAACACTACAACTACGTGAAGAAGAGAATTTTTCTATTCCTACTTCTCACTGGAATGAAATTATTCATTCCGGAATGAAAATACACGACATTGTTGTTGTAAAATTCCCAAAGTAAGGCTACATTAGTCGAAAATGAGGCACACAGCACAAGTTTCGGAAACTAGGTTCCAAATTTAAAAATTTGAAATAAACACGCTATTGTTGCATTTTTAAAATGGTTGTGAACTACATATTTTTCTTATTTTTACCTTATTCAGTTTTCTTAAAATCACAATAGCAAATTTGTCTAAAAACGATTGAATTTCGATATCCATTCAAGGTATCATGCACCACCACCAACCTGTTATTCGTTCCACATTCCAAAAAATGTGAGGTTGTTGTTTATTTCTACCATCATATTTTTCTTTTTTAAGTGTGGTGTGGTTTAGTACATGGTTATATGAAGCAAAGCAAACATTTCTCAACAAAACTATAAAAAATTCAAGAAAGTTACACAACAACAACAATCACAATAGTATAATATACATAATTTTACTGGTTTTAATAATTTTTTTTTTTTTTCTAATTCCATTTTTCTTGCAGAATATTTTTTATATTTTGTGTTGGTATGTATGTATTGTATATGTACATACATTTTCACTCGCAATTTGACATTTAAAAGAAAAACAGAAAAATAGCGAGATAGAAACGAAATAAAAATGGAAAAATAAATAAATAAAATTTATGAATTTTCGTTTTTTTTTTTGGCTGTAGTTGATGGTTTTGTTGTTTTTGTGTATAAGGGTAGATATCTACTACCAAAGAGTAGAAATTTTCTTTTTTTACTATTGTTGTACTATGTTGTTATTGGTATTGATTGTTATTGTTATTTATGTAACATTTATATTTTTTTTCGTACATGTTATATCTATAATATAAAATATTTTCGGTTTTGACTCATGCAATCTTTATCACAAAAAAAAATATACTTTCTCGTATAATATGTATAATGTAATAAGTAGTAGTAGTAGTATAGAGTAGAGTAGTGTATTGGAATAAATAATTTATCAAAATTTGCTAAACATATCCATAGAAAAATATATTTTCCAACTTTGATTACATTTTTTCTTTTGTATGTTAGATAAACAATAAAACTGTAGCATGAAAACATAATTTTAATGATCGATCTGTTTTTCATCATTTTATTCAAGCTTTTGTATGTATATGCGGAAAAGCGTGGCAAAATGGAAATGGACTGAAAATATAAGGATTTTTATCTTTTTTGGTATTTTTTAAATGAACAATTTTTATTTTTTTAAACATGTTTGTTAGATAAATGCAAATAAATCGAGGAGAAATTTCCATTTTAGATAAACAAATTTTTACGGCGCCATTATATAAAAGATTCGTTCTGGTTTGTATTATTGTGATGTTGTGTACACAATTTGACCCACGCAACTACGAAACGTTTTGAAATGTTAGATCTATCTGAGGAGAGTACCCCTTCCTGGCTCACAGAGTCACAAGTATATTAGAATATAACCGAAAAAAAATCTACATCTGTTTGAATACTGACACAAAAAAAAAATCTATATATATTCAAATAATAGCAATAATACAACAAATGTTGATATTGAACTTTATTATTTCTTTTTTTAGAATTTCATATATAGTACATAGTTCTTAAATAGAATCTCTATATACATTTGAACACATTCAAGAAAGCACACCAAAAGACAACAAAAATCAACGAAAATATTTTAATAAACTTTATTTGTGTTTCCGGTTGAACTGAAACAAAATCATAAAAAAACGAAAAAATAAAATTCAAGAAAATAACAAATATTGTACTCGCAGTGAAAATAATATAACCGAAACTACCAACCAAAATCGAATAATATAAGTTTACCATACCCAATTTTCTATTTTTTATGTATTTTTACTTGTGACTTTCTTTCATTTCGGTAAAAAAAATAATATGAAAAATACTAAACACAAAAAAATAACATTGGAATATTTAAAATATACCGCCACATCACCACCACCTCCACCCTCACCAAAATACACAAAGTTTGTAAAATCTTTTGACAAAAACATATAGCGCAGGAAAAAAACACGAAATTTTCATTTCGAAAATAACAAACAAATCGAAGTTTTAAAGAATATCTCTCTGTAGCAAAAAAAAGTAATACATACATATTACAATTCACACAAAAAAAAAAATAAAAAATCATTTCGAATGAAGGCTCCTCATACAGTTCCAGATGTTATATCCATTTAAACATGTATATCTCATATAATATGCAGTGCATCTTTTTTTTTAGTTTCAAACAACTTTTTAATTATTCAAAGGGTACCTACCCACCAACATATAATAATTAATTTAATCAAATTAATACGACAAAAATACATAATAAAAGAAAAACGGAGGCGAAACTAAAAAAAAACAAATCGCATCATCAGAAGCAGTAAAAGTTGAAATTATATTCACTCGAAAAATAAAAAAAAATTAAAAATAAAATACCAATTTAAAATAATATTCCCACAGTGAAAATATAATATTCATGAAAAGCTTAAATATTTTTTTGACAAACTTTTAATTTCATTTGATTCGATGTGTAACAACAAAATAATAAAATTTACAACAAACAAAAAATAAATTACGCGTTTTACAACAACAAAACATAAAACAACAACAAAACTTATTGAAATTAGTTTGAGACCTCCCAAATTGGTTATTATTTTGATTTATAACGATTCTGCTTGGTATATGTGTATAGATACGTATTATGTCGAAGCTGGATATAATGTATGTACTACACAAAATGGAATATATGCGCATCCTAAATATATATTGTATAAATAAATAAAAAACCGCAAATCGTAATAAAAACACATAATAAGTAACTTTTATATTTTTAGTGTTGAAAAAAAATTTAATATTATCACCATAATCATCACCATCATCATCAACAACGCGAGCGATACTAATCATCATAATCGTAAAAAAAAAAAAAAATAAGAATAACAATATTCTTGAATGTGTCTCAAATAGCCTGGAGATTATTATTTGAAGGAACTCATTACATTCGTTACAAGCATTTTTTAAACGAGAAGATTTTTTACGGTTTTCATTTTGGCTTAAATTTGATTATTATGCATAAAATAGTCATGTTTGGCGGGAACTTTCAAAAATGCGATCTTAAAATACGCATCATAAGAAAATACACCGATACAAAACAAAATATATGATAACGCCGTCTATATACACAAAATGTTACTCAATCCTCATTTTGCGACCAAAATCGCTGTCCAGATAGGAAATACAGGTCAGCATTGAGTTACATTGTTGATATATTATTGAAAACGCTTCATATGTAAGTTAAAATAACGTTAGTAAAAACAAAGAGAAATAAGTAAAAACGCACAAAGAAGAAAACATCAAAGCTTAAACAACGAAACTCAAACACAGTGTAACTTAAAACTACGTAACTCAAGGATGACCTTTTTTCATGTTTTTGTCGTGAGCATTGTACCTAATAAAAATAATATTATGTGTTTTATGATCAAGTTCTTATCATTTTATGCTGCATATTTTGATTTTTTTTAAATTTTCATTTATTCTGCAAATATTTTTTTTCGTTTTAACATATTTTACGTGAAAAATAAAATAAAAGTTGTGTATATTAAATAATTAAATTGAACAATAAATAATAAATTGAGGAATATAGCTAAAATACGTAAATTTTATTAATCGTAAAAGAAACCAAACACAAATAAATTTTTTTTCTTAATCTCAAATTGAAGAAACATTTTTATTCTTTATGCTATGTAACAGTTGTATAAAAAATGTCATGACGTCGAAAGTATTCAATTTTCTGGAAAAATAGTTTATAATATGGAAGTCCAGAAATATTTCAAAATTAAATTTTACTTTTCCGTGATTTCTGGAAAAGTAAGATTACATTTTGATATATTATGAAATATCCATTCTAATTTTAAAATTAAATCGCCATTTGTGAGAATATTTTAAAATTAAATCCTCCTTTTCTAGAAACATGTTCCGTTTGATTTAATTATTCAATATTTATGTGTAATTTTTAAATATTTATGTGACTAAACCTACAATTTAATTTGTGTTTTTAATTTTTTATATATAATTAGAATAGGTACGTTAAGTTAAATTTAAATAATTAAAGAAAAGAATAAATATACTATTTTTATCACGTAGAGTACTTAAGGGTTTGACGGTTTCGATCTTAAGTGTAGTGAGTGTTTAAATATAAACTTTTTTTTTAGTTTCTTCAAGTTTGCGTTTATAATTTATTTTATAAAACCGAATAATTTTCACTTATAGCGTTCATTTTTTAACAAATGTGTGAAATAATAATAAGATCCCTAAAGTAGTTCGCCTTAAAAATTAAATTAACTGAAGCCGATCGTTTGCTAACTATAATTTGTATCTAAAATTCATTTGGAAACATAAAAATTAATATCTTTTACTTTCTTTTACGTAAGTAAAATAAAGTATGTATAGTACTCGTGAAAATTGTCGACCTTGAGATTATTGAAGATTTATCTGTTTTGAGGTCCTCTGAGTCCGAAAAAATGGGTTTTGAAATGATGTCTGTCTGTCAGTCTGTGCCCTCTCTACAGCCCAGATGGCTTAACCAATAGAACTGAAAGTTCAGATTTAAGCTTTTTTGGTAAATTGGGAGGTCCCAGTGAATTTTACTCTAAATCAGTCAACCGGAAGTGGCCACTCCCTTGGGTCCGAAAATTTATTTTGCAAATATCTTAGAAAGTATAAGGTTTACAAAAAACTACTAATACAAAATGTTTCCAAAAAATAAAAATAAACAAATTAAAAATTAAAAAAAAAAAATTTAAAAATTTAAAAAAAATTAAAAAAATTTATAAAAACAAAATAAAATTGATGTTTGGCCAACACAAAAATATATGTGTATATATAGCCTAATTATGCCAATTATACACTTCAGTGACGTACTTCCGGTTTTTAATGCAAATATTACATAATTGAATGTACATCATTTGTCCATGTTTCTTAATGTTTGTAGTCTTTAGTATGTATATCTTTTTATAATTGCTAAAATATTTCGTAACTCCCCCCCCCCCTTTTTACAGGGAGTTACAGCAGTTCTTGCATATGTCATTTTTATTTTTTCTAAATTGAATAACTTCTTCGGTTTAAATGTTAAAGTTATTCCAAACAGTAATTATTGTGTGTATTAGCCCCATTATGCTAATTATAATTAATTTGCACAGTACAGTGACGTAGCATAAATGTAAATTATAAAAATATTTAGCCTAAATGCATTATACAATTTTTGTAAAAGCTGTTCGTAAAAGAAAGTCGTGTGTTGGCCCACACCTCAATTTTACTTTCTTTTACGTAAGTAAAATAAAGTATAGTAATCATGAAAATTTTCGACCTTGAGATTATTGAAGATTTATCTGTTTTGAGGTCCCCTGAGTCCGAAAAAGTGGGTTTCGAAATGATGTCTGTCTGTACAGTCAGTCTGTCTGTCCGTCTGTCTGTCCGTCTGTCTGTCCGTCTGTCTGTCCGTCTGTCTGTCCGTCTGTCTGTCTGTCAGTCTGTGTCCTCTCTACAGCCCAGATGGCTTAACCAATCGAACTGAAACTTCAGATTTAAGCTTTTTGGATAAATTGGGAGGTCCCAGTGAATTTTACTTCAAATCGGTCCACCGGAAGTGGCCACTCCCTTGGGCCAGAAAATTTGTTTTGCAAATATCTTAAAAAGTATAAGGTTTACAAAAAATTACTAATACAAAATGTTTCCAAAAATTAAAAAAAATTGATAAAATTAAAAATTAAAAAAAAAATTTTAAAATTTTATAAAAAAAAAATTAAATATTGTTTTGCCAACACATAAATATATGTGGATATATAGCCTAATTATGCTAATTATAATTAATTTGCACACTACAGTGACATACTTCCGGTTTTTAATGCAAATATTACATAATTGAATGTGGATCATTTTTTCATGTTTCTTAACTTTTTTAACGACTTATTAGGGTTTGTAATACTTAAGTATATATATCGTTTTATAATTGCAAAAATATTTCGCAACTCCTGCCCCCCCCCCCACACTTTTTTACAAGGAGTTACAGCAGTTCTTGCATTTGTCATTTTAATTATTGTGTGTATTAGCCCAATTATGCTAATTATAATTAATTTGCACACTTCAGTGACGTACTGTATGTTATAAAAATATTTAGCCTACATGATGTTAAATTGCCAAATCGGTCAACCGGAAGTGGCCACTCTCTTAGGCCCGAAAATGTGTTTTGCACATATTTTAAAAAGTATAAGATTTACAAAAAATCACCAATACAAATTCCAAAAAATTAAAAGAAAAAATTTAAATTCATAAATATCACCTTTTATTTCTTTTACGTGTGTACTAATATGAGTTCAAAAAATTGAGTTTTGAAGTGGTGTCTGTTGGTATATATGTATGTCTGTCAATTTGTAGTCCAAATGGTTTAAGCAATCAAACTGCAACTTCATGTTTAAACTTTTTACATAAATTTTGGGGTCCCAGCTCCCAGCTCCCAGATTCCGTAAAACAGAAAATTTATTTTGCAAATATTTCAAAAATATACAATTTACAGAAAACATGAAATAATAAAAACAATCTTAATTAAATTTGCGGGAAATTTGAATTAAAAAAGTTTCTCAAAATTCGCTGTTCGTAAAAGAAAGTCGTGTGTTGGCCACACCTCCATTTTTTATTTTTATAAAGAGTAAATTTTTATTTTTATAAAAATAATTCGAGGTGGGCGTGATAACGTTTTTTATTCGCAGTGCGAGTAATGATGGACCGTATATGTGTTTGTTAAAATCAATTGATTTATTTTATTAGCTTCATGGAGATTTATAATTTTAATTTGAAATTAATTAATTGCCACTGGTTCGTTACGCAAATGTTGAAACCACAATTGGTTCGATCAGATGAAGCGTTCATTCGCTAC
The DNA here is from genome assembly GCA_963556165.1 of Tipula helvola. Lineage (NCBI taxonomy): Eukaryota > Metazoa > Arthropoda > Insecta > Diptera > Tipulidae > Tipula > Tipula helvola. The sequence goes on from OY744483.1 coordinate 100,599,871, forward strand.
AGTGATCTCAAGTATTGCAAATCGCTTTCGTAGTTTGTAATTTTAATTAAAATTGATGGGAGATTAATTCCCGGTGAGGATTTTCGCACCGCCTGATGACGTTATTGCAACAATATTATGCGTGGCGCATGAAGCCAAATGACCAATCTAAATACTTAATTTAAAAGTAATGCTTATAGTTGATGAGTAATTGCCCACGATCAAGGGCAACATTTCGTGTCACACACTTTGTGAACATATGGTGTAAGATGTTATCACGTCAAAAAATAAAAAATACAAATAAACCCGTGCTTACATAATTCAGAAAAATAAGCCAAACTTAAATAATAATACATAATAAATTATTGCATTAGTACTTGGGCTGCGGTCGAATTCTCGGGTAAATCATTTACTACGGTAAATGTAGATCTTTAGTGTTTATTTTTTGTTAAATTACGCATTTTTTTTAATTTATACTCGTTCAATTCCTATAACAATAAAGAATAAAGTATCTAATCGTGAAACATTTACCTTTTTTTATTTCGTTTACCCTCCATAAAAGAAGGTAAATGAATTTACCGAATTTAGCTGATTTACTCGAGAATTCGACCGCAACCTTGGTAATAAAAAAAAAAAACTCTCAATCGGCCTTGCTGTAGAAGCAAACGTCATCTTAGTCAGGCCATCTACAGTTGTCGCCTGATATGCACATTACTTTTCTGGGGAAACAGGTTTGCTCTCTTTTATAAATGTTTCTTGTATTTTCTTTTTGTTTCATGGAATTGAGTCCAAAGGTGAGGGCTAAATTAAATTCTGCTTGAATGGAGCTGGTAAGTTGTTATTGATGGAACTTTCCATGCCTTTATTTCTAAGCAGTTTATCGTGATTAATCCCATTGAAGTCGAAAGGGCATAAACCGCAAGCTTTCAATCCGTTACTCAAATTCTTGTCAACTATGGGATTTTTAACCAGTCATAATTTTAGCTATGCTAACAGAAATCCCTTATACGGCAAAACCACAAATATTTTCTTTTTCGTCGTTGGCTACCTGATTTGTGTCCTTTTATGAGTAAAGCAACATTTTCTTATGGTCTTTAAAAAATTTTGTTTCGTCATACTCCGGATGATTTAATTTAGTTAAATAACCGCTTGCTTCTAGGTAAACTTCAATTAAATGTTGCGAACTACTTTTAGAAACCTGGGCTAAAAATATTAGGCTACAAAGGCGCCTAGAGAAGCTAAAAAAAATTTCCCAGTGCAGAATCATCTTCTGTTTTAAAACCAATACATTCGACACCATGAAATTCTAGAGAAAATACAAGACATGAAGTTCAAACAGCATTTAGAAAGAGAGGCAAGGCAATTAATTCCAGAAACGAAAAAAGTTAGTGATTTCGACGATCGGAGACGATACAATGAATAAAATGAGAACACCGGATGATTGTGAAAATGCGTACTAGCATTGATACCTCTATCAATAGGCGTTGAGACCTGTAATTGTCATACAAACGGCCATTTGGATCGGTCAAATATTTCTACAAGTTCCGTGGAAAATTGAATTTTTTTGAAAATCAACTGAACTAGCCCACAAATTCAGAGCCACAAAATTCGAAAATCTGGAAATGTGCTCCGATTTCGATGATTGATACCTCTATCAATAGGCGTTCAGACCTGTAATTGTCATACAAACGGCCATTTGGATCGGTCGAATATTTCTACACGTTCCGTGGAAAATTGAATTTTTTTGAAAATCAACTGAACTATAGCACACAAATTCAGAGCCACAAAATTCGAAAATCTGGAAATGTGCTCCGATTTCGATGATTGATACCTCTATCAATAGGCGTTCAGACCTGTAATTGTCATACAAACGGCCATTTGGATCGGTCAAATATTTCTACAAGTTCCGTGGAAAATTGAATTTTTTTGAAAATCAACTGAACTATAGCACACAAATTCAGAGCCACAAAATTCGAAAATCTGAAAATGTGCTCCGATTTCAATGATTGATACCTCTATCAATAGGCGTTCAGACCTGTAATTGTCATACAAACGGCCATTTGGATCGGTCGAATATTTTTACAAGTTCCGTGGAAAATTGAATTTTTTTGAAAATCAACTGAACTATAGCACACAAATTCAGAGCCACAAAATTCGAAAATCTGGAAATGTGCTCCGATTTCGATGATTGATACCTCTATCAATAGGCGTTCAGACCTGTAATTGTCATACAAACGGCCATTTGGATCGGTCAAATATTTCTACAAGTTCCGTGGAAAATTGAATTTTTTTGAAAATCAACTGAACTATAGCACACAAATTCAGAGCCACAAAATTCGAAAATCTGAAAATGTGCTCCGATTTCAATGATTGATACCTCTATCAATAGGCGTTCAGACCTGTAATTGTCATACAAACGGCCATTTGGATCGGTCGAATATTTTTACAAGTTCCGTGGAAAATTGAATTTTTTTGAAAATCAACTGAACTATAGCACACAAATTCAGAGCCACAAAATTCGAAAATCTGGAAATGTGCTCCGATATCGATGATTGATACCTCTATCAATAGGCGTTCAGACCTGTAATTGTCATACAAACGGCCATTTGGATCGGTCGAATATTTTTACACGTTCCGTGGAAAATTGAATTTTTTTGAAAATCAACTGAACTATAGCACACAAATTCAGAGCCACAAAAATCAAAAATCTGCAAATGTGATCCGATTTCGATAATTGATACCTCTATCAATAGGCGTTGAGACCTGTAATTGTCATACAAACGGATATTTGGATCGGTCGAATATTTTTACACGTTTCGTGGAAAGTTCAATTTTTTTGAAAATCAACTGCCCACATATTCAGAGCCACAAAAATCGAAAATCTGTAAATGTGCTCCGATTTCGATGATTGATACCTCTATCAATAGGCGTTGAGACCTGTAATTGTCATACAAACGGCCATTTGGATCGGTCAAATATTTCTACACGTTCCGTGGAAAATTCAATTTTTTTGAAAATCAACTGAACTGCCCTCAAATTCAGAGCCACAAAAATCGAAAATCTGCAAATGTGCTCCGATTTCGATGATTGATACCTCTATCAATAGGCGTTGAGACCTGTAATTGTCATACAAACGGCCATTTGGATCAGTCAAATATTTCTACACGTTCCGTGGAAAATTCAATTTTTTTGAAAATCAACTGAACTGCCCACAAATTCAGAGCCACAAAAATCGAAAATCTGCAAATGTGCTCCGATTTCGATGATTGATACCTCTATCAATAGGCGTTGAGACCTGTAATTGTCATACAAACGGCCATTTGGATCAGTCAAATATTTCTACACGTTCCGTGGAAAATTCAATTTTTTTGAAAATCAACTGAACTGCCCACAAATTCAGAGCCACAAAAATCGAAAATCTGCAAATGTGCTTCGATTTCGATTATTGATACCTCTATCAATAGGCGTTCAGACCTGTAATTGTCATACAAACGGATATTTGGATCGGTCGAATATTTTTACACGTTTCGTGGAAAATTCAATTTTTTTGAAAATCAACTGCCCACATATTCAGAGCCACAAAAATCGAAAATCTGCAAATGTGCTCCGATTTCGATGATTGCTACCTCTATCAATAGGCGTTGAGACTTGTAACTGTCATACAAACGGCCATTTGGATCGGTCAAATATTTTTACACGTTCCGTGGAAAATTCAATTTTTTTGAAAATCAACTGAACTGCCCACAAATTCAGAGCCACAAAAATCGAAAATCTGCAAATGTGATCCGATTTCGATAATTGATACCTCTATTAATAGGCGTTCAGACCTGTAATTGTCATACAAACGGCCATTTGGATCGGTCGAATATTTTTACGCGTTTCGTGGAAAATTCAATCTTTTTGAAAATCAGCTGAACTATAGCCCACAAATTTAGAGCCACAAAATTCGAAAATCTACGGTTTGCATTTCCTTTGAAGTGAAAAATGAAATTCAAATAAAAAAATGTTCTCTAAAATTGACTAGGTCTTGGACATTTGGTGTTGCCCTAATAATTCGGCGCCCGAGGGCTGCAGCCCTTATAGCCCCATGGTAAAGATGGCCTTGCACATCAGCAGAAGTTAATGTAACATTTGTTCTGTTTTTACTGCACATTGTATCTAAAAATATACAATTATATTTTTCAATCATATGTCCGGGTAAACCACCAAAATTAGAGCGTAAATCTTTTTTTACTGTTCATTACATTTCATTCTATCAATATACATATGTATGCCATTTCCTCTGCTAGAATTTTTTTTCTCGAAAGTGTTTGCAGTTTATTGTGTATTTTAGTGTTTTTAAAATTAAAATCAAAACGTTCTTTTTTTATGAAAAGAATAAACCGACCAAACGGCTCAGTGGTTAAAGCTGTGGCGTTTGGATCGGGAGGTACCGGGTTCGAATCCCGATAGGGGCGGGATGCAAAAGGGATTTTTCATCATCTGATTACGATCGGTGATGACGATGAACACAACTATGGCCCCCTGTTGAGAGTGCAGAATCCATGGGCCGACCCACCTTTCATGTCAGCACTATAGGTTGGCATGAAGCAATGCAATGTGCAGGTGGTTTATACAAAACGGGTGTATAGCCGTACGTCCTCGATTTGGCAATTTCTGCTTAAAGTAGGACGGTAAAAGTTAACTGCGAAAGAGTTGGTGGTGCCTTGAGCCCCAAAAAAGATTGCATAGAATAAAACGGGGAAAAAAAAATGAATAAGAATAATAAAATAAAATTATTAGTGATAAAAAATTCTGGTGAGTGTAATTGTGTGAGATAAAGTGATATTACGGTTTGGTCAAATATTTTGTGTATGTTGTATAATATATACAGTTATACATATATTGTTGTATCTTTTAAGATACACTGGGTATTCTGTATATATTTGCGTTTTGTGTATAAATTTAGATTCTCGCTGCGATTTTTCGTATTTTCATTTACAGATATAGCAAATGTGGCCAAAATTGATCTTTGTACGCTTACAGAAGATGTAGTTGAAGCATCTATCTTAAATATGGTAGCTACGAAACCTCAGAGAATTTAAATGATAATGGTGATGCATTGGCTACAGACCTTCCCATCCATACAGGGAGAAATTTGCAAAATCTCCAGAAAATCCAGATGATTGAAAATGAAGACGAAGAAGTAGCAGCTATTGATTCTGATAGTTCTGGCCCATCAGCTTCATTACATACTGACACAAAAACACGGCCTTGCAAAAAGCAAAATCTGGTTTCTCAAGAAGAAAAAATCAAGTCTAGCGGGACTTGTAATATTGCTGCAAATGTATACATGAATTGCAAACCCCGTTTCAAGCATGGCCGCTCTTATTTCTGGAATCCTTGGAAAAAACTATTGTGGAAGAAACAATAAAATATTCAGGACAAAATGAACCCTTTCTATTTGATGTTTCTGATTTACGCAAATTTCTGGAATATGTACTCTTTTATATGACATATCACAATATTCCAAATATTCGAGACTATTGGTCTGATAAAAATCGCCGTTGCGTAAATATTATAAAACAACAAATGAGCCGAAACCGGTTTGAAAAAATCCGGCGGTATATACATTTTAATGATAACAGTGAAGCACCTAATCGTGATAACCCGAATCACGATCGTCTTTTCCTTCTTAAGACAATCGTACTGTCAATCTAATTTCGATATATGTTGGCACGAAACCATTTTTAAATAACCAGCAACTACCTCCACCGTTAACCGAAATATCATTCGACAAGAAAGCAAAAAAAAGTGAAAATGATACCTTGTCCACAAATTATAAAGGATTATAATTGCCATATGGGCAGAGTGGATTTAATGGACAGTCTACGAATAGTTGGAAGCCAGTTTATAAGTAAATGGGATTGATTGATTTCAAGTTGGAAATAGCTGACACGTTATTTTCCTATAAATCAATACAAGCTTTAACGCGTGGGCGCCCATCTCTTGAACCTCAAATTCAGGCAAAAAGAAAAAAAGCAAACCCTTCTTCGGCTCCTGCAAGAGATACTCGATTAGATATGACTGATCATTGGTTAAATTCAAAGGGAAGATGTAAATACTCCGGTTGTAGTGGTCAGACCAAAATGTATTGTACTAAATATTATGTAAATTTATGTCTCACTGCTGAAAAAATTGTTTTTTGAAATATCACCATAATCAAAAATTATATTTTTGAACTATAAGATTACTGTCAATTAATATATTGAATCGTTTATTAGAGTATTTAATTTATTTTTATAAATACGCTGAATGCCCAATGTGTCTTAAAAGAAACAACCGGGTTTTTGCCCAAACTTACAAAAAACAAAAGAAAAATTAAATAACTGGTCGATTCGGTAACTACGTACAAAAATACATATAATCTAATTTTTATATTAAAATCAATAACCTTGGGCATTTAAGGGTTAAGTTATTAACCTGAAGTAATTGCATTTTAAAAACTAAAACTTTTTATCAATTTCTAAATCGTTCTTTGGTGAAGTTTATAAATAATACATAAGATTTAGTGAAATGCAATGTTTCTTTCGAACATTTCCAAAATGATTAATAACATATTTTCAAAAATGATTATACCTATCAAAACCCGTAAACAAATGTATCAACAAAACTAACTAAATATACTTATACTTATAATTGCAATGTTATAATAGTAAATTTTTTTTTTTTTTTTTACCAACACTCTCTTATAAAAGCATCAAAATTAGTATGCAAAATTTTTTTATACTACCTCTAGAGAAATTATCTGTAAATAGTAATAATTCTAATTTTTTTTTTTTTTTTTTTTTTGGTTTTTTGTAATAAATCTGACAGACAAGCCAAAATTATAATCTTGTCTAGAGTAGATTCAAAACCAACAGCAACAATAAAAAATGTTTATTAATGGTATTAAATAAACAAATAAATATATAATTTTTTAATAAAAATAATGGTTATGTTAAATAATTAAAATTATCACTGTGATTCTCAAGATATATTGTTATTTTTTGTATGCTCGGTATACATGTATACTTGTACTTGAAGATCATAAAACAAGAGCACTTTAGCTAAGTACCATATATGTACATACTTACATACTCGTACATATTATAAATACAACAAAATTTATAACATATCCAAATAAATATTATGTAGAGATATAAAATTCACTTCATAATTATGTTATAACAAACATGTTAAAATTTAAAATGAACATAAAAATCTAATCAAAGAACATTTTAATCCCACGTGTATTTAATTATACAAAAACACCACATTTTATATTATGTTATAAGAATTATGTATATAATATACATGTATCTAATAAGGTGTTGTTGTAATATCGATCTGTTTCAATATTGATTTTGTTACTGAATATCGATTTGTTTAGATTTTGATTTTATTTCTAGGAAAATGTTGTGTTCTTATTTAGATAATAGTTATATGTACTGTTAATAAAGAAAAAACTTTGAGTTATGAGTGTATGACTATGTGTTAGATTTACATGTAAAAGGAGGGCACATTCAGCAAACCATAATAATAAAACTTTTTTGTTCTTTTTTTATAAGGGAGACAATAACTTTTGTGCAGACATATACATTTTCATCTCGGCATACCGATATTATCGTATGTCTGCTTTGCTTTCAAACAATCCAAATATAAATCATGCACATATCATGAACTCATGTCATTTAATAATCATATAATAAGTAAATTCTTGATTACATACAACAAATTACATATTGTTGTAATGTGATTTTCATTTTTTTTTTTTTTTTTTTTTTTGGAAATTTACATGCAACATAAAAATAAATTAAATTAAATTTAAACTTACGTAATGTTCATCATTAAAAAAGCAACGAAAATAATAACAACAACAAAAAACTACTTGCAACCATATTTTTGCGTTCAAAACTTTTTATTTTTAAGCATACGTATGTACATTGTACCTACATACATATATACATACATATAAGTACATACCGCACATACATAAAAAGTTAAGGTAAAAGTTTTTTATACACTTTTTTTGTTGCTAAATTATTATTATTGTAGATCATTATTATAATCAGAATGTTATATGCCGGCAAAAAAAAAAAAAAACTAAACGAAAAGCTCTGAACTGTATGATATGATGGTAAATGGATATGTGATTATAATTATGTGGTAGGTAAAAGACGTAAAATGTTCTTTGCGCTAAAAACATAAAAATTTGTTTAAAAAAATTTAACACTTTGTATAGTAGTTTGTTAAATTGTATTTTTGGTACAAACAATAAAGATACTCGTGTAGTAATAATAATACAATATGTATTTCATAACTTAGCTTTCAAAAATTGTAAATAGCTAAATATAACATATACTATGTACATACAAGTTTGATGTATCGGAACTATCGTTCGTATATAATACATTGTTTCTATGGCAAAACTTTTTTTTAGATTCTAACAAATATTAGATATCACGGTTAAAGGTTATAATCGAAATAATATACTTTAAGCATATTTTAAAGTTCAATTTGTTGTTTGAATTCCAAATAAATTTTAAAAATCAATATTGGAAACTACGATTTAGTATATTGTTAGTTTTCGACAAACGTCAATCATGCGATATCTGAAGTACTAACTGATTGAATTTGGAAAGTAAAAACTTATAATTAAATTGAAATGGCTGTTGAGACTGGTTTCTATTACGTAGAACTGATCAGATTGTGGTGTACGCTAGCACAAGAATATTATAAATTATATTGGCCTATATTTTCGCCCTATTGGATGTGTTCTTTATAAAATTATTTTCTTCCATTTCTAGTGGTTTGACTTATCATTCTAATATGCACGTAGTCTGTGAAGTAGCGCTTTTGTAACCATGAGTAAATAATTTTTATCATTGGCCACCTTTATTAGGAATAATTCAGGGATGGAGGAGATAGATTACGCCAAGTAATCTATAGTTCTTTCAAAATGCTAACAAAAACTTTTTGTTTGATTTGTCGCAGCTTGTCAGTGAACAGACTCAACGAAAATAGAAAAATCATAAGAGTCGATCTAATACTTGTTTATAAAACTAAAAAAAATACCAAATAAGTATTAAATTCTATTCATTTACATACTTAATAAATAATTTAGGATATTGAACATATGTATTTTTAATTTTATGTAAAAATTCTAAAATTTGACGTGGGAAAAATGTGTCAATACAATTTTGAGACGAACTAGGCTCTACTTTTCAAACAAATGTCAGTTTTGTTGAAAGAAAAGTAGAAATGCCCTGTTTTAATTTTTTAAATTGCTTGTAAAAAATAAATAAATAGATAAATTATCGTACGAGTAATCAATTATCCAAATAGTAGTGAGTTATTTAAATTAAAATTTTGTGTGAATCAGTTTGAGGAAAATTAGGAAAATTAAAGTTAAAATAAATTACTCCTAATTTTTAAACAAATAGACAAGATTCTCAGTATTTATAATTATGTATTATTAAAAGTATTTGCCTCGAAAATCAATTGAAGTTCTTGTATTTTGAGCAAAATAAAACGTACAAGAGAAACTCAAATCAATATCGTAGACAAGTGCGGGAATGTGTGCATAAAGTAAAGATGTTTTTTGATACTTGCAATGAGGTGTTGTATACCTGATGGACTTTGGTGAAACTGATCTGAAGTAGTATTTATCGGAAGCAACAGGTTAGTAAACTTATTAAAGTAGTAAACATAAAAATTATTAAATAATGTGTTAGCATTACCACAATTTATAAAATTTTAAAAGGAGCTGAGGAGTTAGCTAATTTGACTGAATATGGAGGTAGGATTTTCATCATAATTTATTTAGCTCTATCGTATAACTCATTTTAGCTATAACTTCAGCAAACTTGTGAGATAATGAAACAATTGAAAACATCAGCAGAAATCCGATGTGATACATCAAACAGTGGATCTAACATTAGCGGCACTATATTATGCGCCTGCAACATATAGGCTGCTCAACCGCATGACACACCGGTAATTTCAACATTTAATTTAGATTTGCGAAGAAGGCGAGCTAAGCCTAGATGCTGTACCGTCATCAATTTAGACGACTTTGATCTCGTAGCTATCAGGCGGATTATACAAAAATATAATTTATTGGATAATCCAAATATTACTTTGAAAAATTTGCACCAAAATTTAATCGCTGATTTATCCTATTAAAGTACAGTGGGAAGAAAATCAGAAAATGAAGTAACGTAAGATACGCGTAACTCATTTTTTTGGTTAAGTTTTTCGCTAAAACTTAATTAACTCGATTAATAAATGAAATTATTGTTTTCTTTTCCATAAAATAACGTAAAATTTAAAGATACTTAAAATTTTAACGTACAGTGCTAAGTTTATAAGATACAAAAATGTACTTGTTAACGTTTATGCGCTTTTTGACACGTTTTCTCTAGAACTTCAATAACTCGACAAGGAGTGCCGTATAGAAATTTCCACAGTATCATTTTCAGGATTTCTAAATTCTCTACTATAAAATGGCCAATTTGGATTTGGGCATGAAATATCGAGCAAGTTCTTTTACAGTCTCAAATAGCAGCATATTTTTTTTTTCTTATAGACAATTTTTATTTTACTGAAAAACTCATAAAATACAAAATAAAATAAATTCCAGTATCGAAAAGAAGACAAAATTTCCTTCAATAAGAAATAAAATATTTTGTTTGAAAGGTGTTATTCAAGATAAATACAAGCGTTCAAAATCTGGGTATCTTTTCGAAAAATATTTTGTTGCGTTTTTATTTTGGCGCAGTGTATTTAAAAAATCGCTAAACAAATTTAAAGATTTAATGCTAGTTTTTTATAAATTGCCACCCTACCATCCTGAACTTAACCTCATTGAAAACATATGGGGTATAGTTAAGAATCGCAGTACGAGGGAAAACGTCGAATTTACAACAACGCAAATTCAAGACATTAACATGATGGAAATAGGGAAAATTACAACCGAGGATTGGAGAAAAATATGCCGCCATGTATGGGATTATGAAACGCTGCTTATAGGAAAGGAGCTTATAATGGGTCACATAGTGGACGAAGTAATTATAAGAGCTAACTGTAATGATTCAACCAATACAAGCAATACATCATGCGATTAAATAAGTTAATCTTTAAATATTATGTTTAATATAATTTAATCTTCCACATTAATAACACTACCCTGCAAAATTTTAAAAATTTGATGCCACTTGGCAATGAATAGTTGTTTCCGAAGTAATTTTTTACGCTGAATCCGAATCTAGGCTCAGAATTGCTCTATCACGTCAGGTTTATGAGATATTCTAACCTAAAAGTGCAAAAATCACTGTTTTTTGACGTATTTGAGGTTATCTAGTACCGCGATTTTTTTTTCTTGAAAAGTTCATGTGTGGGATCTGATAGTACAAGTCTTCTTCTTTCAAATGCCTTTGAGTTTGTTCAATATGTTTTTTTTTCGCCGAGATATCGCATTTTCAAAATTTCATGTTCGTGAATTTGTCGGTATACTGTATAATACACTACCTTTTATACCTACGGTATACATATATGCACTTTTAGGTTAGAATATCTCAAAAACCTGACGTAATAGAGCAATTCTGAGCCCGGATTCGGATCCAGCGTGAAAAATTACTTCGGAAACAACTATTCATTGTCCAGGGGCAAAATTTTGCAGGGTAGTGTAATTGTTGCACATTAATAATTCGTTTATCCTCAACTTGAAATTTTTTAAATCATCTATGTGTCAGCATGTTTATAAAATTGTTTTAAATTTTAATTTATAATTTAGTTAAATTACAAATATATACATATATGTACATAATTGTTGGACTTGAATTGATTTGCTAAAATTCAATATTTCAATTCATATGTAATGATACAATGAATTTTTAAACAAAATAAAAATTTATCATCTTGATTAAAGCATATTTTCATTCAAAAAACATAAAAGTTTGCTTTTTAATTGAATCAACCAAACTTTAATTCGAATTATTTTGGATTTATTTTTTCCCAAGAAAATAGCCAATTTCATTTAAGTGGCAAAAGCCAACCTTTCGAAATAAAATATAAATTTAACATATGTATATTATGACATCTGGTGGCGTCTATCGCTATGTATGACAACTAAAAAAACGGGATAAGATTTAAATAATTAACAAAATTTGGGGTTATTTAATCCATCTCAGGAATTATTAAGTCAATTGTTGTTGTAAATGTCACAAGTAAATACGCTAGATAACAAACAAAACACGTAAACAAATAACACAAAATGTATCACTGTGTTTCTGCCAGATTTGTACATGCGCTAGATCTGTCAAATTTTCATTAACATTTTGCACGAACTTTAGGTAGTTGACATGGAAGCGGCAATGTAGACAACTTATAAAGAGTGTGTTTAAAAATCGAATTTTTTGTTTAAGGCCTGATACCTTTGCTAATTGAAGCCGGATAGAACCAATTTTTGGCAACAGTCATAATTCCAGTATCCAGTTTTTGTAAAAGCCATTGATCTTGAACCCAATTTTAAGCATCAATTCAACCAAGGTTTTAAATTTATCGCAACTAGGCGAGCACATACAATGTGGAAAAATGATTCGAAGTTTCCTGAAAGCTTGATGGTTTTTGTTTCAATGCCAACTTGTACATATACCACCTGCATTTCAAAAGGCATGCACATTCACATTTCGTCGATTAGTTGTTGACACAATAAGGTAGAGAATGATGACGTGGGATGGCACGACAACACGTAACTCTGAGAATTGGCAGGCTACTAGATTTTCCTGAATTTAAAAAAACCAAAGTAGTTTATTATCAAAAACCTATTACTGTCATTAAAAATTATTTCTTGAAAAGGTTTAAGGTCCTAGTAGTGGAAAAATAATAAACAAACTATGGTTCAGAACTACTAAAGTTATAGCTTTGGGTTATAAACTTTGCGGTCGGCTATAATAGAAAATTGCATAACCTTTGTGTAAATCGCTTCCATTAAAGTGGAGAAAATAGGAAAATAGAATTTTCTTCTATTTTTTCAAATTTATGACAAAACAACGTTAGATGTGGCCAATCAAGCTCTTTATAAAAATATTTAAAATTACTGCCAATGAAGGTGGAAAAAAATGAAAAACTACGTTTTGTTGCTCCTGTTGTATTTTCATATTACATACTTTCTTTTACGTTAGTAAAATAAAGTATAGTAATCATGAAAATTTCCGACCTTGGCATTTTTGGAGATTTATCTATTTTGAGGTCACATGAGTTCGAAACAGTTGGTTGCAAAATAATGTCCGTCTGGCTATCGGTCAGTCTGTTTGTCCTTCTGTGTCTCTCTACAGCCCAGATGGATAAACCAACTGAACTGATACTTCATATTCAAGATTTTTTTCATAAATTCGGAGGTCCTAGTCAATTTTACAATAAATCGGCCAATCGGAAATGACCACTCCCTTGGGTCAGGAAACTTATTTTGGAAATATTTCAAAAAGTAAAACTTTTAAATACAAACTGTTTCAAAAAAACAAAACACAACAAATAAAAAATAAAAAAATAAAAATAAAAATTTTATTTATTTGGTTTTAAATTTATTTTCTTTATATTTTAAATCACCGACGTTTCGGTAGTATTTTCCACCATTCTCAAGGAGCAATCAAGAACAATAATAAAAATTCTTCCCAAAAATTTGAAAACTATGTAACAAAAAATTCGAATGTAGCTTGATTTGAAAGCTATTTATTCAAAAATTATGTTTAGCTTGATTTAAAATTTTTTTTATATAAACTAAAGTGAAGAACGTTTTAATAATTATATAAAATAAAATGAATTAAAAAAAAACTTATAATTGACTTTAATTAAATAATATATGATCATAATAATTTAACCAAAATTTGGAAACTTCCTGGATGTTTATTAAATTTTGAGAGTTTCATTGAATATGTTTTATGTGTTTAAATTAGCATTTTTGTAAGATTTGGTTCCTTATCCAGTATACCAATATCGTCCGACAATAAATGTCTACTTTCACGTAAGTGATTCGATATTGCGATATGTAATAATTTGAAAGAACTTGTCGAATCGAAAACATGTTGGTTAACCCGCTTTTTTAAATTTTGTTTGGTTTGCTCAACATATCCCTTTCCACAAGAGCATTTTAATTTATAAACTAAATTGGATTGTAACACTTTTGGAATTTGGTCTTTTAATTTTGTAAACAAATAATTATCTAAACTTCGAAATGCTCTACCTACAACTTGTATACATATTGTAATTTTTTAACACAAATTTAATTTTTTCGAAAAGAATTTTCACGTATGGTATGGTTAAAAAAAATTTTACGAGTATTTTCAACAATTAAATTTTGAGATTCCCGGCAATTTTCAAAACAATTGTTATTTTTGACTATAGCCTTTTTAATGTTTTTCATAATAATATTTTTTGGATACACGTTTTTCCCTAATATGTTTGTTAACTTCTTGAAATTAGCAGAATGATAACCATCATCTGATAATTTCAAAATTTTGTCTGCTAACAAGAATACGTATTGTTTTTGTGTGAAGATGGAAGCCAAGAATCATAATTTAGATAACGACCTGACCATGAATTTTTATGATATCAATCTGTTTTTAAGCACAAATCACTTATAATAGATTACGCCTTCGTGGATTTCGTTTTCGTAGTTTACTGCGCATTACGTCAACTGAGAGTTGCTAGTAAGATATTGCAAACGAAATGTATGAAAAATATGAAATTTGTCTAATAAATGTATAATATATGGATTATGGTTAAATATGGATGTATTATGGTTGAATATTTCTTTCCTATTACAAAATATGATCCATGCTCTCAACAATCTCTTATTTGTTGGAAAATAATGAAAACTATATGGACAATTATTTATATTGTTATTACAACAATTAAATACAGCGCACCACATTATTTATGTAATTTAATTTAATTTTTTGATTCAATTACACACAACAATATTGTGAAACAAAACTGTTCACTCTCATTTGACGTCATTATTGCTAGCCGTTTATTTTATGATCCAAATAGGCAAAGTGCGCAAGGCGTAATCTATTATAAGTGATTTGTGGTTTTTAAGTTTCCGTTTTCACCTCGCATTACTATGATATTCAAAAAGGCTAAACGACCTTGGTTTTCAATTTCACAAGTAAAATTTAATCGCGGAATAAAGCTAATAAAAATATTTAGAAAATTATCCACTTCTGAATTTGGAATAGCCGCAATAATATGAGAGGCTCAGAACTATAGTGGCCTAACCCACATTCAAAAATTCAACATTTTTTGATTTAATCTGTCATAAATGTTCATTGAAATTTTAATTTATTATAAAACAAATATTATAATAAGTAACCTGAAAATTACTGTTTTTGGAATTGGAGGACAGTATACATAATTAGATACCATTTCCAAGAACATTTCCAAAAATGTTTAAAAAATGTGAGTCAGGCCACTATGGTTCTGTGCCGCTCATATCATCTACATACCTATAAAAGAAAATAAATTGGCTACTGTTGGACTAACTGGTGATCCCATTGGGGAATCAAATACTTGCTTAAAATATCGCCCATTGAAACTTAATTCCGTATGATTTAGAACCAATTTTAACGCTTCCAAAAATTCGTTCAAACTCAAATTGGTGTTACTTTTACATTCCAAAATTGTCTAATTTAATTTTAAAAAACAAAGAACAATCCACATTTGTAAGACATAAAGACTTACTTACTACTTAGTCAGAATAACATTTTTAATTTTATTTCTGAAATTTTCCGCGTTTTTTTACAGATCAAAATTGTTTCCAACAAAACAATTTAAAATATTTGACAAAAATTTTGATAAGTTATATAATCGCAAACCTACATAACTAATATTTGTTTAACCGGACAATCAACCTTATGAACCTTTGGTAGTATCAGCGGAGTCGTACCTTTATAATTGTTAAGTTCTTTAGCTACCGTTCTATTAATTTTGCGTAAACGTCCCCAAGAATTAATTATTAAATTTAGATTGGTTTGCATTTAAAATAAAAAAATAAATAAAAAATAGAAAAGAATAAATTCGTAAAAAATTTGCATAAGTTTCTTAAAACTCCCCGTTCGTAAAAGTAAGTCATCGTGTGTTGACCACACCTCCATTTTTTTTATTTAGATCTCGATAAAGGTTTGTAACACAATCCCCCCATAAGAGGGATTGTGTTAACAGAACATAGCAATAGAGGTCTGGTTGCGGTATTGCACTGGCTGAAGCTCGCCGCTAGGCGTGGGGGTTACCAGACATATTACTATGCTTGAAAACCGCATAGAGATAAAACGAAGGGGACTAGAAAATTATTCCACCTTGCCACGACCACAGTGGTAGGTAATCATAAATTTTGTGGTTGCGTTCGACAAGGACGCCGGTGCCACTCCGGCGACCTTGTTCAAGGCCTAGGTCAGCATAAGGCCGCCCATCCTCACGCGATCACACAGAAAAACCTTAACGACACATCACTAAAAAACCAGAAAACATAAGAAAAAATCTGTAATTACGCATGAAAACTGAAGCTAAATAAAAAACTCGGAAAATAAAAATGGAAAAAAAATTTGCAACAAAAGAAAACCGTAAAAAAAATTCTAGAACCAAAAAAAAAACCCGTTAGAAAAAAAAAACAAAATGTGGTGCGAATCAATTTGGGTGCGTCGTACGCAACGCCACCCGAAACCTGTAAACCCGCAAAAATTAAAAAAAAAAATAAAAAGATATTTAATAAAAAAAACAATATAATAATGAAACAACAAAACCAAACATTCAATTTGGATTACAAAGAAATTTTGAAATAATAAAACCACACGGTGTTCCAGGGTTCTTATTTATTTTTCCCCGAACACCTTACCTGAATAAATTGGTCTGTCCGACCACAACACTTCAGCGCCGTCGCAGGAACAGTCGCAGCTACCCCCTCAAACTCCGACCACACCCCGCTTGATTGGCAGGGTTGCTGCAGATCACCAGATATCAGCTACACCATACTTTTCCCTTTGATTGATAGGGTGAATTCGAATTTAACTGTTACTCAAGGATTAATCGAATTCTTTACCACGTACTGATGCGATTGAAGAGTAATCAACGGTACATACGCAGGTAGATTAACAATAACACGTGATGCGCTACCCAGAATCAAAAATCACGCGCAAACACTCCGATACGCCTACCAACAAAATCACCAGTTTATTTTTTTGATCTGAACTTCACTGATTCAAAACTTTTCCCGTTCAGATTTTTTTTTTTTTTTCACACTCGAATTTCACAAAAACATCCCCAACACCTAGTTCATCAATGCATCACTAACAGCTCTACCAAAAAGTCTTCAATAACAATTTATCATACCACAGAGAACTGTATCATCACAAATTCCAATAAACGGGCAGGGCTTCATGCACACACAATGATATGACAAAATTGTTTATATAAAATTTTTTATTTATTTATTCAATTTTTTATTTATTTGTTTTTTTTTTTTTTTTTTTTTTTTTTTAATATGTATATACATATGTATGTAAAACTAATGATAATTAACTTGTCTTTAATTATGAAAATAAATTACATTAATACAATAATGAAGAATTATTATTTTTTTTTTCACAACTTGGCTCAAAACCACAAAAGTTGAACCCCCCCCTTATAATTTTCTGTCTATCAATTTACCCAAAACTTTTAACTTTAGAAAAATGATCGGATGATCACATGATATTCCGCACCACCATTTTTCTCAAAAAAAAAAATCTACAAACTTCATTTTTTTTTTTTTTATTGTTTTTTTTTTATAACAACCGTGAGACTTTACTCTTTTCAATCTCAAAACTAGACCTTTTACTTTATTAAAAAAAAAACAAAAAACAGACTTATCGTCTTTAAAATTCAACACTAGACTCTATTACTGGCAATTCCAAAACAAAAAAAAAAAAATTCGACTTCTTTATCCTTTTAAATTCAAAACGAGACTATCAAAAATAAAATAAACCCGACGTGTACCAAAAAATTTTATCCCCCACCCAAAAATTATTTACTAAAGAAAAAACCCGACCGATTGATTTCGGATGACGTACACATACGACATCACCCAAAATCGATTCGCACACACCAACACTAATTAATTTAATCACTGGAACATTCCATTTACATGGAAAATCCACGCGCTAACCAAACCACACAAACGAAGCAATACACCAACCACTATACATCATTACATACCATGATTCATGAAACAAAAAATAATCGCACGAGCCGACCAAAAATGAGGAGAAGTATAAAAATGATAAATGGTATACTCGACCAAACAAAAAATTAAAATATTTTATATTACAGAATTAAGCCACAGAAGGAATGATGTATAGTGGAAGAGATTTTGTGCAGCGCAGTGGATAAACATGCAACCTTGTTGGGATTTTCAACCGTAATTACAGATTTAAATTAAACAGATCATAACAACCACAAGCGGTTGTTACAGGTTGAATGGCCAACAAAAACCCGTTACACGCGGCACTGTGGCAATTACCTCCATTGAAGTGGAGATAATAAGAAAAACTAAATTTTTTTTGTTGACATTTGGCATAGCCATCTTCCATATCGTCATGTGAGTTCCCTGTGGTCCTATAGACCATTTTTTTCAAAAATGAGTTAACCGTTGGTTCTGGTGTTTTTGACCATGCTCTCTGAGAATTTTTATCAAAATTGGCGTATATCTTACAGTATCGAAAATATGTTTTTTTCCTATAGTCCTATACACCACAAAACCTTGTTGTTTATTGGGTGTTTTAATTTTATTTGGTCCTATGTTCTTCCAAGTAGGACACAATTATTTGCCATTTACGTAATTTTTCTTATGAGTTCTTTAGTGTCCTATATCCAAAGAAACGGACATGATACAAATTAATAAATACATTTCGGAAGAGAATCCTGTAATAGCCCTAAATGAGTTTGGTAATTTTTTGTTAATTTTTAATTAAATCGAGAATAAATTTAATTTTTACAAATTTATTTAAGTTTGCGATGCCAACAATGCATTACAGAGCATCTACAAATGTTTATCAAAATCGTTTGATTGCTTTATCGATGAGAAAATTAGCGTTTGCTAGCTTTATAATTAAATTTTTGAATGCAACTGTAATATTTAACTGTGATGTATAATATAATATGTACTTCCACTGTAAACAAACTGCTTAAACGACCAAGTCAGTTAAGCTCACGTAGAGTACTCTCGAAAGAGAAAATTAAAGACATCGTATCCATGTGTCAAACATGCCACAAGAGGATTAGGAATTTTACAGAATAATTTTAAAAGTACTGCACCAACGGCCTAATTAATTTAATTTTCGCGGAAATTAAATTATTTAAATATTGATCGTCTCAATGCGTACGCTATTGAATTTTTGAATATATTTTCCATAGTTTTTTCTGTTCTCATTTTGCTTTTTCTTTGGTCCTATATGACATGCGCTTTATTATTATTGTAACTTAAAAATAAATAATAAGTTTAACATAACAATGGTAAGGATCCTTTATCCATTTAGTCTGTTTTTACTTCAAAAAATTTTCCTTGCTTCAGTTTTAGGGATAGTGGATTTTTTTCACTGGAATATGGAAAGTAATGACAATTTAAAATTATCTTGAACCGTATTTTTGTTCTAAAAGTTTAAAATTCGATTTCTGAACAATTTTACAAATGGCGTATAGGTCAAGAGGGAACTCACATGGTGATATATCAAAGCCGTAAGGTAGAAATATAAGCTTTCTGCAAGAGTTGAATATTTTTCTCTTTCCCATAAGAACCAATGCCAAATTGGTAGTTTTGATTTATAAGTTTATTAAACAAAATTTAATTAAATGTAATACATTTTTTATTAATTTGTTGTTTAAAATGTTCGAAGATATAGTTTTAAAATAGTGAACAAAATATCTCTACATTTTAAAATAAATTAAAAAAAGAAAACCTTTTCATTTTCAACAACTACACATAAACCATTAATATTAAAAAAATAGACAAATAGAATCATCATTGCCTCTGTGACAAAGAACACTTAAAACTAAAAACGGGCGACACTTATATAGAAAACAAAAAAGGCATAGCTATTTTTGGCTCATCTACATATGGAAAACAAAAAGGCGACAACAAGGTAAAATAAAAATAAAAACACGTTAAAGGTAAAAATTAAGTATAATAGACATCTTTGTCGTTCCAATAGAAAAGCTCTAATCGCACTATATTGAATACATATAACATATTATGAGTTGTTTATTTTTCTCATTTAAAAAGCTTTTGTAGTTTTGTGTGTAGTTGTGAATAAAATTATGGAAATTTTACGGATTTATTACGGAAAATTTGCCGAACAGAATATAATTATTCAGAAAATGCAAATTTAAAAAATGCGAAAGCATTAGGGGTCTAGGGCTCTGATAATGGATAGTTAATGGGTCAAACACTGTCACAGAAGGCTCAATGTGCTGTTAATAAAAATACTACCTTGGGAAATATTGTAATGGGCGCTTGTCATTACTCGTTCTATATAAATCCTAAATAAAAACTGTTACCCAACCATGAAGATATTTATCTGCACAAAAGAAAAACTCCAATTGACACCCGAGTAAAGTGATAACATAATTCATATAATTCATGGTGTACCACACTTGGTTATGTTTATGTTTGTTATGAAATTTAATTGTACATAAGAAACAAATGGTACCCTTATATTTTGGTAAATGAACATGAATTGTTTTTCTAAGTCAGCAATTTTCATTTTTACGTATTACTTGTACCAAAAATTGCTTTAATCCAAAAAATGTTTCCTGACTTTTTTCTTTTTTCTGGAGAAAACAGAACCGTCGGATCTTCAAAATCAAAAATTAATTGCTGAGTATATTTACCCAAATCAACAATTACTAACTAAAAAGACACCACTTGCTACCATTTAAATGGTTCAACGGAGGACATCCAACAAAAATTATTTCGTTTAATTTTAAAATCATTGTGTGTTACAAATTATTAGAAATTGAAATCCAGAGAAATGTTTGTAATGAACACCAGTTTAACGAAATTTTTACTATAATGAAATTTTCATACATAAGGAAGTAAACTAAGAAAATTTTACATTTCAACGAAATTAGAATATAGCGAATTAATGTTTCCGGCTGGGCTATGGAGTCAGTAAAATAATTCTTCGACTCCGGCTCCAACTTCTACATGTAATCAAAATATTATAAAATTCATAATACTGCTCGTATTTAAATTCTTTCATCATTAGAACATAATTAAACATAACAAAAATGTAGGTTGTTTTTTACCACTTTCTCTAAGCCATCAAAAAATGTAAACCATAATTTTTGTAATTCGAAGTCGTTTCGATTTCTTCTTCTTAAACCATTGCCAAATTACATAGCCCCTGTTTGCTTCTACTTTGTTGATCATCACTTAATAATACTCTAACCTTGGAGTCGACATAATTTCTAGCCAATAACGTCTCGTTATCAAGCAGAAACATTTTTCTATGGGTTAACGATGATTTTATTTCTGTTGCGAAGATATACTTATATGAGTTTTTTCCTAAAGTTTGGCCGGGGTCAAATATACTTATAGGACTCTTTTAGTAACTAAGGTAAGGTATGCTTAAGGAGAAAAAGAAAAATGTTACATGCGGAGTCGGAGTCGGTCAGTTTTTTTCTAACTCCGACTCGGCTAAAACAATCCGACTACTCGACTCCGTAGCACTGGTTTCCGGTCCCTTTGTCTTCGTTAAAATAAGATTTAACGTTCTTAGTTAATTTTGATGGAAGAAGTGCCTGTGAAGTTTATAACAACGAAAATAACATATACGTATACGATTCCAATTGGAATTTTTTATTAGTAGTTTGGATTGGTGAATTACACTGTTAAAACACATATTAAAGTGAGAAAGACATATTAAATTAGAAAAAGATGATTCATGCTCTCTTTTTATTATTCCACATATCTCTTTCATTTAAAAAAAAATAATTAAATTTAGCGAAATATTAGTGAAATTAGAAATACTTCACTCAAGGATTTTTTGGTATAAACTTCACACTTTTTTTAAATTTTAAAATATTTCGCTCAACAAATTATTTTAGCAAATTTAAAATTTTTTATAAACGAAAGACAATTATTATATTATTTGGAAAACGTTACCATTCCTATTTGAAAAGTTAATAGTTTCACTCTAGGTAAATAACAAGAAAACTAAAAAATCCCGGAATACAGAATACAGATGCGGAATACAGATGCGACTAAATTAAACTAGTAGCTTTAGGTTTAGTGCATCAAGAGGATTAGGCTTTATTTCCAATCATTGCTGTACGTCATACCGATTTTTAACATGTGAGTGTTCGCGTTGAATAACAAGAAATTTTAAAAATCCTAGACTTTGTTGTAAGATGCGACTAAGTTAAATTAGTAGCTGTATGTTTAGTGTATCAAATAGGCTATGTGCCATTTCTAAACGGAGGGGATGAATATCATTTTTTGTTACTGCACTTCATACCGATTTTTAATTTTTGAGTAGTTTTGCATTCGCGTTGAATAACAAGAAATTTTAAAAATCCTAGAGTTTGTTGTACGATGGGACTAAGTTAAATTAGTAGCGGAGTAAAAATTTTATTTTGCGCTAACCGTATTTTTTGAATACTATCACTGCGGTAGACTCTGTAGAAACCTGTACTTATCGTGTACTAGGTATACCGCACCCACATTGACCATTTGGGATTTTTGGACTTTATTTTCTTCTACTTATATCGCATTTGCAAATTTATTTTTTATATTATGTATAACAAAAATGAATAATTTATCAAATAAAATTATAAAGCGAAATTATAAAACTAAAAAAGCAATTGACAAAGAAACTCTCAAATTTGCTTTGCACGAATTGGGCGTAAAATGAGATATTTCGCAAATTTCTTCCGAATTTCATCCCCTCTGTTTAGAAATGGCACATAGCCCATTTGATACTCTACTCATACAGCTACTAATTTAACTTAGTCGCATCTTACAACAAACTCTGGGATTTTTATGATTTCTTGTTATTCAACGCGAATGCAAAACCACTCAAATTTAAAAAATCCGTACGACGTACAGTAAACAAAAAATAAAAAATGATATTCATCCCCTCCATTTCGAAATGGCACTTGGCCCATTTGATCCACTAAACATACAGCTACTAATTTAGCTTAGTGGCATTTTACAACAAACTCTAGCATTTTTAAGATTTCTTGTTATTCATTGCGAATGTAAAACTACTCAAAAATTAAAAATCGGTATGAAGTACATACAGTAACAAAAAAAAATATTCATCCCCTCCGTTTAGAAATGGCACATGACCTATTTGATACTCTAATCATATAGCTACTATGTTAACTTAGTCGCATCTTACAACAAACTCTAGGATTTTTAAGATTTCTTGTTATTTACCGCGAATGTAAAACTACTCAAGTGTTAAAAATCGGTATGACGTTCAGTAACAAAAAATGATATTCATCCCCTCCGTTTAGAAATGGCACATATCCCATTTGATACTCTAAACATACAGCTACTAATTTAACTTAGTCGCATTGTACAACAAACTCTAGTGCTCTTAAATAAAAGCGTACGGCCTAAATATTTTCTCTTTTTTTTTTAAGAAATACGTCTTGTTTCATATTGAAAATTAAATGCATTAATTTTGTTTTATTTTTACATTTAAATATTTGTCATTTAGTTAAGTATTTAGTAGAACGAAACGGACTAGTCAAATATTTAATTCTCTTGTTACAATTTTTCCGTTTACATTGATTTTATTTTATGAGACAAATCACAATTTCATAAAAGAAAAAAAATAGAAAATGTTACTTAACTGGCTGTTGGCTCTTTATTTGTTCCACATATGACTTTTAAGATTTGTGGTTATTTACTGAGAATGCAAAACTACCCAAACAATTGGAATTAGTAATACATATTTCACTCAAAAATCCAATAAGAAGTAGTATTACCAGTGTAGTCACTAATCCATGTTTATATTTTGTTATTTGGTATAAACTTCACTACAGTTGAAAGAACTATTCATACTAGCAAAATTTTACTGCGTAAATTCTAAATTTTAAAATTTTATTTCTGGTTTACAAAATTTTATCATCTACAGCTTTTCTAAAATTACAGAATGTTCTAACAAATTTTAGAATTTCGTAGCGAAACTTACTTTTAAAATTATAATATATTCACCGTGTAACTGTAGATATTAGGCCCGATTCTGCCTTCCAAAATTTTATGTTATGTTATGTTATTTTTGTTTTTTCAATACAAATTCAAATAGGAAGCGGGGAAATAAAATTACATAACATGAATTTTAACGTTGCAGAATCGGGCCGATTATTACTACTATAGGATAAATTCTAACGTAAACGCATATTGTATCTGCGTTAACTGTATCTCGAAACAAACAAGATACCTAGAAACAGACATGATTTATTTCAGGATAAATTTTGAAAATATGAGTACACAAACTCTACATACGTACAATCAGCATATTTACTTCAAGTTTCGGAAATATTATATTTCATAGTTATTTTATAAAAATCTAGACGCAATTTTAGTTCCTGTAATGTGCGCAAATAATTAGTATAACTTCCGAAAACAGTTGAATTTTATGACTGCCTACAAAATTGTTTAAAAAAGGAATCCAAAATTATTTTTTAATGTGGAGGACATTTTTGTATCCGGGGAGGATGGAGGAAACTTCTTCCAAAAGAAGGAATATCTTCCACAAACGGGGACGGGTGGCAAGCCTAAACATTACACTATTTCATCTCATTGTTACATGGATTTAGAGATTCAATAATAACTCTATAAAATTCCCCCGTTCTCCTCATAACTAATTTCGAAAGGATAAGCTAAATTTTGACCATGTGTTGTTCCGGATTATTCTTTCTTTTTCCTTAGATCCCATTTTTTGATTGTTATCAACCACCATTTCCTAGATATTAGTCAAAACGACTAATACCTAGGTCCTATGAATACTACCAAACTCCATGATCACAGCCTCTATCTGACGTGAGCACCAGTGGATTGAATTCAGGTCTAACCTGAATCTTGCTGATATCATTACAATGTTTATAGCGGGGTAACTCAAAAATACTTTTTTTTGGTCTTGTACATTTTCTCATATGCAAAGTATCAAAGAGTATAGAGTGACGAAGCCGAATAAAAAATGTAATCACATATAGCACCAACAAATACTAATTTTTATTCCAAGCAGTTACATCAAAACAACTTTTCAATCAATCGTTTCTGCTTTAAATGACCTATTCGTTCATTGTTTTATTTCTAAAATTGGATAAAAATAACTCGAGTTGTACGGTTGCTTAACCCATTTTATGTATGAACATTTTTCTTCAGTTTCGTTGCTCTTGGCATTATATTCTCTTTGAGAGTCTATATTTTGAAAGCTTACTCTGTCTTTATTGGCCCCGACTCTTGCATAAAATTCAAAAATTGAATTCCAGTCAAAATAGTTTCGGCTTGAATGCCTTTTTAATTGAATTTCCATCTGAAAATGCATGTCAGTCTACAATTTGTTTTTTGATTGAGTAACCTTTTAATTTTTGACTGAAACGTCTTTCGGTTTTCGACTGAAATATTTTTGACTAGAAATACCTCAGCCCGATTTGAGGTCAAATTGATGCAGCGGTTATTATAAAAGAAACGAGATATCTATTAAAATCAAGTTTATGTAAAATTGATATTCAAATCAATCGAATTAAAAATTTAACTTAAGCAACACTCAATTTACGTATTTTAAAAAATCTTAACTAATACATATTTTAAATGTAATTAAATGCGACAATTTTTGTTTACTACCGCAGATTTGTTGACATTGCTCATCAGGCAAAAAAAAGCTAACACAAAAAATGCTAGATTTTATGTACACTGGTAGAAATTGTTTGTATGTGCTATGAAAAAAAAAAAGTACAAGAATATTTTGTTATAAAATTATATAATGCCTGGTGTCACAAAAAAGTTGCCAACGTCCAGATAAATAATATTTCATCTTTGCCTTCTTTTATGAAATTGCGGTTTGTTTCATAGTAAAAATTCACAAATTCAGTACAAGTTGATTACAAATATTTTTTTACATAGAAATATTGGGGCTTCAGCTAAATAGTTAGCTGAACGATTATGGAAAATAATAAAGTAATAAAGAAATAAAATTATTTTGCATTGACTTTGTTCGATGAAAAAAACAGCATTTTCATGAAAGTATAGAGAGAGAGAGGAAATGTTATTTACCTGGAGATTGGCAGCTTTTTTTTTGTGCAACCAAATTAATAAACTTAAATAATATTTTAAAATCTCCTTCACTTTTATCGTGCCAAAAATGAATGCCACAATAACAGTATAAAAATGCAAATAAAAACTGACTATTAGAATCCAAGGCCCTCCCAATCCTTTCTTTAGTCGTTACAACAAAAAAAAAAAAAAAAATATTTGCTAAATCATTTGAGAATACCATGAAGATTTCGGTTAGATACGAAAACACAATAGACCAAAAATATTTAGGCCTATTGTATCTTGTAATATTAATGATTGTGGACTAAAAAAAAAAAAAAACATTTTGTTCTTAAATATTTCTATTATTTAGGTATACATAGCAAAGCAAAAATTGTTAAGACAAAATATGATAATCATCACGAAAATAGTTGTGCTTGTGCGTGTATTCGCTTGACAATTATTAATTTTTTTATCTAAACTGTATAGTAGTATACATAATACGTAATAATATCGTAATCATAAAAATAATAATATTATCCGAATGATAATTTAGAGAAATATTTAACACCAAGACGATAGAATATCTTAAAAGAAAGCTAAAAAGTTGTTAAAATAAGTGAACTGAAAGGTTTATATTATATTTTGTAATGTTTTTTGTTGGATTACGTATTCCCCTTTATTTTGTATTCTTGATTTTCTTTCCGTTTGCTTACATACCCTTCTTTGACTTTTTATTTTCGATTTTCTTTTCTTTTCATTTTTATATTATTTAAATTGTGTGCTTTTCTGTTGTTGTGTGCGCTTTCTTTCTTTCCGACTGTATTAAAATTCTTTTGTGAATTT
Organism: Tipula helvola; assembly: GCA_963556165.1. Classification (NCBI taxonomy): domain Eukaryota; kingdom Metazoa; phylum Arthropoda; class Insecta; order Diptera; family Tipulidae; genus Tipula; species Tipula helvola. The sequence continues at coordinate 100,627,016 of OY744483.1, forward strand.
AAACTTTTTTCTTTTTGCTTATTTTTGATAAATTGATTTAAATTAAATTTGATTGTGATAATATAATCCATGATGGATTGAAATAAAACTGAATAATAATAAAGAATTTGAAGAAAAATGAGAGGTTTCTTTCGTTTTATTATAAAAGCATAAATGAATTATTCTAATTTTTTGTTTCTAAAGAGTTATTTTTTATTTTTATATTAAATGAAGTGTAAAGGAAAAATTTTTGCTTATTGAACTTTATGTAAATACGAAAAAAAATGTGCTAATCTTAATAATACTTCAACATTTAAAGTAGTAATACATACATACGTATAGATAAAACAGGTACATGTTTTTTTACTATACGAATAAACTTAGGAACTAAAAAAGTGACACAAATAATAAATTATATAGTTTTAAATTTTATTTATTGCAAACCAACCTAGAGTTAAGCTCAAATACAACAATACCAAACAAAGCACACCATCAAACTATTCTCTTCTCTATACTTTATATTATTTAGTTATGTTGTAGTGGCTGTAGTTTTTACTTGAAATTTACTTTAGTATTTTGTCATGTCATAAAACGATTTAATTTTATTTTTCTATTATTATGATTATTATGGTGTTGTTGTTACTCTTGTGTGTCTTTATATTTCAGATGACGATGATGATGATGATGATGATGATGATAGTGATTATTATGTTGTGATGATGATCTATGTTGTTTATATACATACAACATATAGATAGACATAATATCATTAGAATTTGATGGTCATGTTGTTAAACCAAAATAGAAATGAAAAATGGGTGCATTCAAATGGAAAATCTTTCAGCACGTTTTTATTCGGTATATTCTGTATAATACCTTAATCTTCGTAGCTCTATTGATTTTCATTTAAAAATTATCACGTGTACCTCTTCTTACAATATAATAAATGAAAACATTTCGATATTATATTCGAATTAAATATTTCATTTCTAAATAATTAAATTTTATTGATTGGTTAACAGCAAAATGTATATGTATAATTGTAATATTCTATTGTGTATCTTATGGAAATTTTCTATTGTTGATTTTCATGCTGTTCCCATACTAAAATATTGTTTATACTTAGTAAATACACAGGTAGATTTGTTATCGAAACTTGAAAATATGTTCGTTCTCGATTTACGTAAATAATATGTAAATTTATGTAACGATTATTAAATATGGATTTATGACCTAGTTTTACGCTCGGTAATGTATCAGCAGAGTAAATTGGGGGCAGGCTGTTATAGGTTATTTGGTATTTTGCAATATAATAAATTAACGGCTAAATAACTTTGTAAAATAACTTTGTAGAATTCGGAGTGTAAAAAATGTAATTTTGTAAACTTTAGCCCAAAAAATTCTGATACGAACGTGATAAAAAGGAATACATCTAAAAATTTTCATGGTCGATTTGTGCACAATCGAGTATTCAAGGAACTACGGAAGGATAAGTATTGTAAATTCTTAGTATATTTATTGCTTTAGTATCTGTGATAAACAATACTAGAACCTGAAATATTATATAAAGACTTGCTATCGTTAGTACAAATCGCAAGGGATCAAAAAATGAATGCTACATATTTAAAACATTAGCACATAGTCGTAGTGGTATGTCTTTACCGTATTGTGGTTAATATTTTCTCAAACGAAATAGTACGCGACCCTCATTCTCAAGAAATAATTATTTAGTTTTACAAAACTGCTTTGTGCCAAGAGAAAATTTAAGATAGAAGTTTTTGATGCCCGCCGCTATCAGGTAATCGAATGTGAGTTCAGACAAATTTGAATTGATTTCAAACATTTGTTTTGAATGCTCAATTTTTGATGCTAGATGCTTTTTAATTTGACAAAAGTAATCAAATGTAAAATGTTTCGTTATATATTTTGTTCAGCAATGATTTTTGAATGCAGCTTTCGTAAACAATTGAAAAAGTATGATATAGCAATGTGAAATTCCATAAAATTTAAGTTTTATAAAAATCTAATTGTATAAAGCTGTGCATAAATATTTGGAATTTCATCGTAAAACCAAAAAATACAAGAAAATTAAATATTCAACGCTATATCATATAGTAATAATAATAATAATAAAAATAAAACCAAAACCGAATAAAACAAAAACTAATAAAATACTATAGGGCTAGTAATATTGCAACGACATATAAAAAATGATATGTTCAAAAAATACATAAGTGTAATCACAAAAATAAAATAAAATTAGCCAAAATTATAAATGTGCCATTAAATAATTTAAAACTGCGTTGTGATAGCCAAACCCTGCCTAAAAAATGTAAACCGGGCACTAGCTTGCCACTGGGCGATAAGCAGAATAGCCTAATTAATTCTATGATCAGCAGAACTGGCAATAAATCCTTTAATAAACCTATTAATGAATTCAAAAACACTAAAGGTACAATTAGACGATATCATTTAAGTGAGATATCATTTCGAGTGAGATCTCACTAAAATGAGATGCATGTTTATACCAGGACAAAAGTGAGGTCAAATATAAAAATAAAAGTGATATATCATTTGTAAAATGTCGCATCACTTGCTCAAGTGAAAACCCTGTTTAGACGTACACACTTTTGTGATAAAGAAATTTCTTTATTAAGTTCGAATTTGGTGTTAATAATTTATTATTTGGTTGTAGTCGATGCAGTAATCAATTACCCTATGAAAAAATTTAATTTAATTACTGTTGTATTATTGATTTGCCGCCCCGGTGGCACAGCTGTTAGCATGCTTGCTTTAAGCTCCGGAGGTCCCGGGTTCAATTCCCGGCGGGTGATGAAAAAATCACGGCTGGTTAATGTAAGGATCAATGAACTAATCACTCATTATCCGTTGTAAAAAAAATGATTACGAAACTTCACTATGAAGCGGCCAAATCCCTCCATGGGATGTAGCGCCAGCGAAAAAAAAAAAAAAAAAAAAATTATTGATATAGATCAAGCACAAGCTGCAGCTTGTCCGCCCTTTTACTTATACAAAAACGTAAAATATGACAAAATAAAGTTATTAAACGGATCTTGGTAAAGGAATGGATTCAAAAACGAAAAGTCTGCGCTGTGATTAAATTTGAACTATTTTTTAAGTGTATACATATAAAATGATAGAAGTGGGAGTGAAAACAGTTACTTAAGCTCTGTGTATTGTTGTGGTATGTGCGGGACTCGTACAAGTTAGACCGGCCTGTGAACTCATTGGAACTTGTATGTGTTATATTCCATTTCCATTCAAAGATGAATATAGTGAACTGGATGAACTGTATAACGACAATTCGGATGACAGTAATTACGAAAGAAACGGTGGATGGGAAGAAAAAATTGATGGTACAGTAATCTTATTCTATTCCTCAAAAACTGAAGTTCACCGGGACAAACAAAAGCCATTCAATATGAGACATTCTCGGAACTCAAAAATATTTCGAAAACAACCTCGTCTATTGATGGGGGATTCTAATGCACCGAACGAAGAGCAAAGCGGGTTTTCCAAGAAGTTGCGAAGCCAGATTACATAAAATTTGTTGATGATGATGACAACAACAACTTCAATTATGAAACAAGATTAAATAGATATGCCAGAAAACACTGTTCAAACATCATCGATTTCCAATAGATGAGGAGGACCTGAACCCCATTGAGGGCGACATATTTTAAGAATAATTGAAATAAAGTTGAATAAACGATGTGTTTTATTTTTAGCTTCCCATATTTATATACTCAGTTCCAAATCGAATTTAAATTGATTATGAACTGAATATAAATTGAATATGAATTGATTGCGCCTTGAATTTAAAATTGAGAATGATTTAAATAAAACATAAATATGAATCGATTATGTTTTAAATATAAGTTGAAGATGACTCAAAAATGAATTGAACATAACTTGAATGCAAACTGAATATGATTTGAATGTGAATTCAATATGAATATGAGCTAAATATGAATTGCAAATCAACTGAATATAAATTAATTATGGTTTGAATATGAATTGAATGTAACTTGAATATGATTTGAATAAAACTTTAATGTGAATTTAATGTAGTTTGAATCACACAACTCGAATCGAAATTTCAATTGAATAATTTAATGAGATGAAATTAAGTTTAAAAAGTAAAGTGAGTGTGCGAGCCCAACCAAACTACCAATTAAATTTTGAGTGGACTGTATTAATTTTCACCAGATTTTATTTAAAAGAATAAATTCAAACACAAATTGAATTACTACTATATTGATAACAACAACTTTATTTAATTTAATTTTCTAACAATTTTTATTTATTATCACAATTTCTCATTACTAAAATAATTTATTTTAACCTTCGCATGAACAGTATCTACCGGGGTAGATATCCCAATTTTCTTTTTTTAATAACTCAGTGAGTTTTCATCCAATCGTTATGGGGCTTCAGCTATGTGACTAATTTTTCAATTAATTTTAGAAAATTTCCCCAAAAAAAAATTTTACAGTTTCTTTTAACACTTACTTTTGATTTTTTTGTTTCTTTTTCCCATAAGAGATCAATATCTACCCGGGTAGATATTTTTTGTTTCATGTGTTTTATATGGGAATTTTCGCTGGTCATAAATACTAAAATGTGAAAAAAAGGAAAGCTATACTATTTATAGATATAATTTTATTTTAAGCATCTCAAAAATGAAAATAAATAGATAATTATATAATTTTGGTATAAAAAAATTCAAGCATATTTAGTAAAACTAACACCCGTGTATTATCAAAATAATGATTATTAACATACAAAAAAATAAACTATACTAAAATTGTTCGCAATTTGTTTGTGTAAAACTATATACTCTAGTCTATATGCATTATGCATAGGTTTTCTGCATTTGACACAGGCATGACGGGTTGCCCGCGTTTTTTTATGTTGTTGATAGTACATATAACAAGCACCCTTCTGTATTATGCGGCATCTCACGTTTTGCTCATTTTGATTATCGGCACGAGATTCCTCATCAGTCATACTCCCAGCGGGTTCGCCCAAAATAAGCTTAATTTCTCTCCTTATGGTCAATTTTCCTATTCGATTTTATGATTTGAGTCTTACTAAATCTATGCACACTTGTTCTCCTAATACTTATAGAGGTCTGTGGGTAATGATATTCATACGACAGGCAGTGGCATAGCCAGAAATTCTCGAGGGGGGGAGGGGGGGGGGGGAGGAGTTCTTAAACAAAAAATAATTTATATAAGGAAATAATGCCTTCGAATTTATTTGAATTCAATGTTTTATTAGTATATTATAGTTTTATATTGATTCGTCGTGACACTAAGGCCAATTCACCGAGGACACAGTTTATTTATATAACCATATCTCTGTGAATTTTTAATGAAGCAAACCAAAATTGACAACACGCCACCGCAAACAGACACTCGAATTTGCTCGCGAACACATCAATTGGAACATCGAGCAATGGACGTCCGTTCTATTTACTGACGAGTGCAGAATATGTCTCCATGGTAGTGATATGAGAGACCGGGTCTACCGGCGTCCAGGAGAGCGATTTTCGCAGTATTGTTTTGCTGAAACAGTCTCATACGGCGGCGGTTCGTGTATGGTGTGGGCTGGCATATCGTTTGAGGGAAAAACAGATCTTATTTTCGTACCTGGTGGAGGCCGTGAAGGAGGTCTGACCGCTGAACGATATATCGAGGGCATTCTCTTAGATCATGTAGTGCCCTATGCAGGATATATAGGGGAAGATTTCATATTGATGCATGACAATGCCCGGTGTCACACAGCTCGAACCACTCGACAGTTCTTGGATGAGGTCGGACTCGAGACGATGAGGTGGCCAGCACTCAGTCCAGACATGAATCCAATTGAGCATTTATGGGACGAACTAAAAAGAAGGGTCCAAGATAGAAATCCGGTACCATCTAACATCAGTGACCTGAAGATTGCGTTAGAGGAGGAGTGGGGTGCGATCCCCCAAGTATTTGTCAAAACCTTAATAAGGTCAATGGGGAACCGCATGCGAACCGTTGTAGACGCATTTTTGCTTTGCTTGAGTTTTTTGTTGTAATTTAATTTTAATCACCCCCAATATTTTTTGCTTAATCATTAATTTTGGTTGCGTTTTCATTCAAAATTCATTACAAAAAAAAGTACTAAACCAATTTTCATAAAAATAGTGTCATTTTAAAGCAAAAATATCAGGCTTTCAAAAAAATAATATCTAATGAAAATCGGTTTGACCGTTCTAACAAAAATCGCCCTTATGTGAGCGCTTAAGGTTTTAGACGATTCAGTTGCTCGGGAGTGTAGTATGGAAGCATTCACATGATATATAAAAATATCTACCCGGGTAGATACTGTTCATTTAAGTAAAACAAAATTTTCATTCAAGCGAAGGTTAATGGCGACGGTTTGGTTGTGTTGCACATAATAAATTTTTCACGATTGACATTTTTTTATTTTACGTGTCCCTTTTGTATATGACATCGTTTTTTTATCATTATATTGTTCTCTTTCGTTTAAATATATTTATCTCTTTCATATAAAATTGAGCTACGATTCTGAAGGAATCTAGTACAAATATTAGTGATAGTTACAGCACGACATATTTTGTTTACATAATATGTCAAAATAACATAATATTAACACAACCAAGGTAATTATAATTATATTTTGTTTTTAAATTACTAAGTAATTATATTTTCTTACAGATTTACGAAACAATTATGACTATAAATAGTGTACATAGTTTACAGAAAGATAAGTACGAATTATTTATTTACAATTAAAATACTGATAATTTTCCTTCATTTCAGATACATCACATTATTTCAGCGAATTACAGCTTGCCGATTCGGAATGGATAAATGGACAGCCAAATGAATGAATCTCTTCTTTTTTGGATTGTGAAACCAGTGAATTATTTTTATTAGTGTGAGAGTAAATTCAACGTGGTTTAAAAACTAGGAACTAAACCTTCGGTGAGCCAAAAAAAAAAAAAAATGGGTGGGTGGGTATGTGGTTTGGGTATGCTTTATTTCTCGGGAAATTATGGATACCATTAAATATTGAAAATGATTCATAAAATCGGCATTATGAGCATGACAACACTATTTTTACCTTTACCTTCACTGAGGGCCTGCGCGAACCGGAGAAAAAATGATTTCCATTAGCGTTTTAGTAGAATTTAACATGTCAAACATGGTGTTTAGAAATTCATTTATTTCTTTATTGTATCAATATTATTAAGTGGTCTTGTGTCCAAACACATAACCATGTTTTGAAATAAATTTTAAGAAATTGTTTGAAAATTTGAATGCAGGAATTGAGCAGGCAAATAAAAAGGACAGTTTTTCAGAACCAGAAAAAAATACACGCACGAAAAAAATACAAATGCCACTGCCGATCGCATTATTTTTAGTTCGAGTACTTATAAAAAACCCGCGAAAATCTACTTTCAATATTTGCAAAAAATCACTAGACATTAGCTTAACAGATGGACCAAGAGAAGGTTTATAAAAGCTGATTTTCAACGATACGTAGTGAGCTTAATAAAGTAACATGAAAAGATTGAGCTTTGTCTCAAAGAATGCGAACAAGCCTTTAGAGTAGACTATTGGAGAAACATTTTATGGGACGATGGAATTTTGTTTGCAGTCCATCAAGATCAGTTGGTATTCTATGTTAATTCACAAGAAAACCTAACACCAAAAATCGTCAAAATCGCCGATCGTGATCGTGAGAACAGACATTCCGGTGGAAACAAACAACAAACAAATGTACTGGGGTATATTTTCTATAGAGTCATTTGAAATTTGATTTTATTGCGTGATAAGGTTGACAAATAAGTGTATTTGGATATTTTAAACAACTATGAGTCGGTTTGTGGTCATAAGCTCTACGGATGAGACTAGATACTACAGCAAGATAACGCCACTCCACACCACCAAAATTTTTGAAAGGTTTTGGTTTCAATGTGTTGGACGATTGAATGCAATAAAGTAGCTATGTACAACTTCCAGGCAGTCATAGATTTGGTTTCTGTTTTGAAAATCTTGATACGCATTTGTTTATGAATTTTACAAATATCAATTTTCAAATAAAATCTTTTAATTTAACATTTTAACATTTTAAAAATGTTTTTTTCCAAAAAAATTATTTCGCTCCAAATTTTAAATACTTTCTCTCATGACTCTTCGATATTCTATCTTCGAAAAGTTTGTTACCTCATAAAACTGGCGTAAGCCCAAGACGATAGCCAAGAAAACTTTTCCGTTTATTTTAATGATATTTAAGTGAATAAGTAATTGTAAGGATCTTAACGCAAATCTAAGCGCCCCTTCCCTTATGTAGCCGAACCGAGTATAACGCAACACTATAAATAATAAAATAATTGTATGTGGTACATACAACTTTGTGTTACTATGAAATCGGTATCCAATTTGAATATAAGTTGTTTTAGTGGTGTCAAAACATAAATTTTATTTTATTTTAAAACCTGAATTGACCACCTATAAAATTCAATAAGTGTGGTATAAATGTAAACTAATTATTTAAAAATTCAGGCAAGAATAAATGAATTCAGCTATGAATTAAAGGCATCTGTTGATGTTTTTTTTATGTTTAACTTTGTAATAAATTTGTATAAAATGAATATAAAATAAATAAATAATTTAGGACGGCGTCATCAGCCATTGTATAAACTTAGATAGTTAGCTTTGGATTCGATTTTCGTTTTTTTTTTAGTATCTTGAATGCTAGGATCTTTTGTTTTATTAGTCCTTTTATTTTATGGTTTAAATCCATAGGGACTTTACTGGTAGAAGAGTCGTCCATCTGATTGATATTACTTTTCAACGAATCTTGAGGTACCGGACCTGGGGTGCGATTCTGGTTCAGTGATAATTTTAAATGATAAAAAAACTTTTCATGTTCATCTAGTTATCCGTTTTAATTTTTTTCATTGCACAAAACAAAATTATGCATGCCTTATTGCACTATGATGCGATTCTGGTTCGATGATAATGAAATCTGATAAAATTATGTCATTGTTATACACTGTGTTTTGCGATTGCAAGTAAGCGACGAATGATAAATTTATGATGAATTTGAAACAAATTCAATAAATTTATCAGACTGGTTTTTGTCGATGAAAATTTTTGTCGCCAATGATAAAATTTGTATGCATACAAAAATGGTCACTGAAATATAGTATGTAGAAAATATTTAATTAGTTTCCAAATAAATTATTTCTTAAGAAAGGTGATGTACCAAATGTGTTTGCATTTGGACATTGTGTACCTACAAACGTTTTTCTCTCAGTAACTTTTTAGGATCTAAATAATTTGTGTAATTGAGCAACTGCAAATTCAAAATTAACGGAAAATCTACTCTAGGAAATTTAAAAAGTCTTAACACATTTTAATTAGTGGAAAGAAATAAGTGAAAGGTGACCCTGAAATACTTTCACCAACTATAAAGAAATATTTTGCAAAATAAAAATAATACAACGTCTTATTAATTTAGCTTGTGGTGCTGTGATCTGATTAGCATGGTTTTATAAAGTATTTAAGAATTCTTCAGAAGAATTAATGTTAGGTTTATTGGCCTTACATTATAGTACATAATGCGGGTTTTGTTTGAAAGAATTTCGATTTAATTTTTTCACGTCAGGTTGGCGAAGGAGGGTTCGTTAATATTAAATTGTTGTTAAGCGAACTGAGTGTTTGGAATTCGAAAAATAGTTCTCGTTCGACACGTGAAAAACAGGTAGGGGCAAAACTGTTTTTGGCCGGTGCAATGTCGCTTATACTATACATAATTAATTGTATATACATATATTATATTCTGTGGTATTAACACCTTTATCTTCTGAAATGCTTTCTGAAAAACTAAAAGAATATTGGGATTTTTTAATAAACCCATCAGTTGAATATATTCCGATAACGACGTTAAGCATCCTTTGAAAGAATACCGAGATCCATTTTTCGGAGTTTGCAAATTTTTAATATTATAATTTATTTGAATAAGGAATTCCAAAGTATCAGGTTATTTAATTTAGATCGAATGCTCACTACAAATCGAACGACAGCACAAGAAAAAAATTGGTTTATGAGAAAGGTTTTGTTACCCTAGAGGGCCTAGTTCTATTTACATTCGTGCTCTAATCCAATCAAATCAAACTTTTGTGACTATTTCGCTGATTAGGTTGGTTTTGATAGAGCTCAGACGTAAATACCAAGGATAAAAGCCATCATCGGGGCCAACCTTCAAAAACATTTTGGTACTTCATCATTCATTTGTTGCAAACTATACAAATTCTTTCACAATGTTTGTATTGGGAGAAGCAAAGAGAACATACTGCTGTCTATATACACTAGCATAATAAGTGAGTATATCAGATAAATAACTTTATTATGATTTTATCATATTTTTGTGTTGATGCTTTGTATGTCTCTATATTTATCGTTTCGGTGTAATTTATTAGTAAGAAGGTAAGGTATCGTAAATAGATTCGTAGAAGCAATGTCTGAATTTACCGCTCATCTATTGAATGGCATAAATATAGCAACTGCAGCTTATAGTGTAGAATACTTGTAGAATACTTCATACAATATTATAGTGTCGTGTGTCGCTGTAAACCTAGCATAATGAATAATTATTTTGCCTTTGCGCTACTTCTTGATAAAATTCAAACTTTTAAATTTCAAAGTAGGCATAATACGAAAAACAATAAATTCTGCTTTTTGCTTTGTTTACTCCGATTCAAATTTATCATATCATTTTATCACTGAACCGGAATCGCACCCCTCGATCTTTTAATTTTAAAATTACTTTGCAATGTTTGATGTCCGCTGGGCACAATATACACGAACATGTCTTGAAGGTATTTTTTTTTTAATATCAGACAGTTCAATGTTTTTTTTTTAGGAACTTCAGGTTCGACGAGCCTAGCAGAGATAATGTTCTCTGATCATTCCTTCCACCGGATATTTATATTAGCAAAATTTGACAGTGCATAATCAGCTCCCAGATTTGTTGTGAAAATTTTAAAATTCTAAATTTAGTGAACGGCTGCGAAAAACACATTTTCCTATACGAAGTCGATTTTTGAAATCGCTGAAGTACATCGGCATTATGATTGGTCGAATTTTACGGTTTATAGTTTTAAATATACGGACGAGCCCCATAAGCGAGAAACATTCGTTCACAGTTTTATCGACCCCTTGTCTCCTCCGTGATCCGTAGTTTAGTGTTAAGTAACGGAATTTAAATTTGAATGACATTTCAAAATCTCTAAAACGGCTGTGGATATTATTGAGTTTTATTCTGTGGGAAGCAAGAATCACTCACGTTGAGATATCATTAAACTCGAGGTAATCTTCGATTACGCAATTTAAAATGTTCGCAAAGGCCGAAGCTACATCGTTCCCACAACAATACTTTTTTTTGGCTGGTAATAAATAGGCGGTTAAGTTATAAATATTCAAGTTAGAATAATAAAATAAAGAGCCAATTTCTGCTCTTGAAAGCGTCTTTGGAATGGGACTATTTTTATCTTGCGATTTTTGCTCCCGCATTTCAGTTTTCAATTTATTATGATGTACTCTCTCCTCAGCCCCAGCCATATCATCGGTCAAAAATATTCTTGAGCTACTTTATATTTTTCGCATGCCCCACATCTAGCAGATTTAGAACATGCATTGCAATGTCCAACTTAGTAAAAAATATATACCCATAAAAAGTTTCTTTAACCGAGTCGCTTGTCATATCTTTATACAAATCATATATTTTTGTGATGTTAAGGTTTGGCTTCCAATATTGACCCGTCTCTGCCCTGCAGTAATGTGACTCTATACGAGGGAATGACTTGATGTGATTCTTAATTTCGGTCACCCTTTCGTCGGGAATATTTTTGGTGTGTGCTCGTTGTATGCTGTGGTTTGAACATTACATATCTTAAGAAAAAACAGCACTTGGCAAGAACAACGCGTAAATAATTAATAATAACAGTAAATAATACAGACGTAAATAATTTTAGCTGATACATCACTATGGAATACAACAAAAACACGTGTAAACACGTCCAGAAAATCTTTGAAAAATTTGACTATAAAATAGCTTCCATAAAATAGAACATAAATTAAAAAGAAATAATAATACTCCGTTAGATACAGGTATTTATGAATTAACTTGTACAAATTGCCCTTCATTATACATTGGTCAAACGGGAAGATCGTTTAAACAACGTTTTGCAGAACATATATGAGACATAGGAAAGTAAAAAACGGCATCACGATTTGCAATGTACATAAACAACACAGAACATAAATACTTAAATGTTGGCACAACCGCACAAATATGACAATACTAGGGGGTACAGCCCGTCCTAGGGTGAATACAATTTATATATAATGGTGATGTCCAGTGGTTGCTGCCACAATCACCATTTGAACATTTGATATATTTTTAGCCGAGTAGGAATAGCTCGTGATTTAAGGCTTTTAAGGATTATTGTACCTGAAATAGACCTTAAACCAAAGAGTAAGGGCTTTTAAGGATGATTTTACATGTGTTGGGGCATCCCACAAAAAACCTTACAGACCGACAAACAGCGGGAGCTGTGCTTTTCTTCAAAAAAAAAAAAAATCTGGGTGGGCTGTGTCGTCTACACGGCCGTAGGTATTATGCGTGATAACGTTTATAAGATGTTGAGATTAATTATTTTAATTCAGTATAAATTATAAGCCAAAGTTTCTCTACGCACACATAAATGAGGGATTCTTTCTCTCTCTACAGTGTTCTAAACTATACATATATTGTAAATCGCTGTTTTGAAGATATCAATTTAATTTAAAATTTATGTGGAGGGTTATTACTTTAATTTAAAATAAATTATCCACCACAGTTTCTTTACTCACAAATTGAGATTAGAATCGCTTCGATCAGAAGAGGCGTTCTCTCGCTACACTGCTCTCACTCAATCATTGCAAATAGCTATTTTGTAGTTGTAATTTTAATTAAGATTTATGTGGAGATTAATTATTTTAATTTAAAATAAATTATCTGCCACAGTTTTTTTTATGCACAAATTAGCACCAGAATTACTCCGATCAAAAGAGGCATTCTCTCGCTGCAGTGCAGTCAAACCCTGTAAATCTCTACTTTGTAAATTTAATTTAAATTAAAATTAGTGTGGAAATTATTTTAAAATAAATTAACCACCACTGTTGCTTTACGCAAAAATTTACTTCAGAATTGCTCTCTGGTTCAAGCATTTAAATCGCGCGAAATCCGAGGTCCGCGAATTGATCGAACGAATTGATTGTATGAAAACCTACTAGACTAATTATACAGAAGAAACGGAATGAAAACGAACGGATGAATTGATTCAATTCAATTTGCTTTCGTTTCGTCTTTGCGGTTATGCACTATCGGTTTTAATTTATTTTGCTATCCTTAGTAGCACTTATGTCAAATTGTCACAACAAACTAAATAAAATACAAAATGGATTCAGACTTTGAGGTAGAATGCATCGATGCAGGTTTTTGAACAACAAAAAAATAGATTGAGTCGCGAAAATCAGTGTATATAACTGAATTATTAATTATTTTTGCAGAAAAAGCGTGTATGTTGCTATAGTAGTTATACTTTTGGCCTCCATTTTATCAAAAAAAGCTTTCATATGATAGATCGAGAAAAATGCTCTCCATTTGAATGTGGATTTGACCCAAAATCTTAGGCCCCGTGTTTGTTCTGTGTAGTCGTGTTTTATGTTTAGAAAGTATTTTTAAAAATTCCATTTTGTCTCTGAATTGATTTATTTAGCTTTACACGCCGATACATGTTTTTTTTATTAGCAATAATATATTGATTAATAAAAAACATCCATTTTTTCGAGAAATGTATTTATTTTATTTTTTATGAAGTTTTGTTATTGTGCGTGCGAATAAATTTTTGAAATAAAACCATTTTCAAAACGCCAAAAAACGTTTTCGTCAATTCGTTTATATAACCATGTCTCTTTACGTCTTTCATTTTAGTCCGTTTCGTTTCGTTTCGTTTCCGTCTATATAACCAGCCCATAATGCTTACAGTAATTGCCCTCGACCAAAGGCAAAATTTCGATTCAATTTTCTGAACATGCGGTGTAAGACGTGATCACGTCAAAAAAATATAAATTGGAAAAACTAAACTAAAATGCCTTGGGCACAATCGAACCCCAGATCTTAGCCGCTCTAGTCCAATCCAATACGTTAAAGCCACGTTCAACCTAAATTATTTAACTGGCTTTGTTACAGCTATTGTTTCAAACATAGCATGCTCTGAAGTTTATGATAGGAAAAAATGTTTACCATAAAATTCTCATGGCTTACTACAACTCAATATAAAAGTTTTTAAATAACTTATAGTAATGTTCGCATACATTTAGGTGCAAAAATAAACTTGTACCACGTATTTCCTTGTATAATTACTGTAATAATTATAAAGCGGAATATTTAATTTATAGTAAAATATTGGGTCAATAAATGAATACTAAAAAAAAAAAAAAATTAAAATAAAAATGAAATTTGGGTGAGAATCGAACTCGAGATATTTTCCGTTCGAAATTTGTTGTTAATAGGTCAACACGTCCTCTATCACTTAGGCTACTCAGTTATTATATTTTGATATGTAAATTAGAAATATAAGAAAAGCGTTCCGGAGTCGGAGTTTGTGAATGAATTGGGTAATTATATATTAGATTGCATAAAATTATAAAAGGTGGGCCGTATAGAGGAGTTGGAAATATACAAGAATAGAAATATGTAATTCATATTTATTGAATAACAAAATAAACACCACCGCCAATATACGATTTAATTTTGGACAACTGGAGCACAACGCATACACTCACATCATAAATTAGTATTGTATGTGTAATTGAAAATTGTAACTTTGAACATCAAGTAAATTGTAAACTGATGATGATAGCTGTGTCTGTCGAAATCGATTTTATTTTTAAAAAATAACAATATTTCACTATAAGGACGAACAATTACTAATATTAAAAAAATTTTAATTTATGTAAAGAATAATTATTTAAATTGAAAAAATCTAATGTTTGTTAATTAATTTGTTATTTTTAAAAAATAAATGGACTTTGTAAGGTCGCGTAATTACAAAACGAGGAAAAGACGTGGGCGGTAGGAAGAAAAGAAGCTAAGCGAAGCTAACACCAATTTTAACTATATAACAAAAAAAAGTAAACTTTTAAATAATTAAATCAAATAAAGAAGAATGGCCAACGATCTTTGTTAAATTCAATTTGCACTAGAACAATGCGGCTGCGTATTTTGCTAGTGGTTTTTTTCATTTAAGTATACCATTTTCCAAACATTCTCCAATTTGCTATTTGGCTTAATGTAACATTGAGAATTTGACCAGTAAAATTGAGAACCAGGTATTACAGGCCGAAAACAAACTGACCTAAAAATGATTCTAAATAAGGGTGTTTGTGACACCTACTGTTTTTTACATTCTCCTGCTGTAAACCAAATTTAATTTATCTTGACAATTTCTCGGAAATTTCGCGAGAAGCTGGATATAATAAACCCACACCTCCAATACTACACAAAAATAAATGTTCGTCTCTCTCCCAAAAATTTAACACGAAAAACTCAATTTATCACACTGTATACTAAATAAAATTAAAAAAAAAAAATCGCAAGCGATTGCATTATAATTTTAGCGCGGCACACAGAAACAAAAAAAAATAAAAATAAAAATTCTATAAAATATTAAAGAGGTTTTCGTTTTTATTACTTTATTTAATTTTTTTTTTGCCAGCGAAAGAAATTACTACATCACCAGTAAAAAAAAAAAAAAAAATAACTAGGATCGGCAAAAAATTATCTTAAATTTCCAAAGTATACATTTTCGTATTTTATTTTTATTTTATTTTTTTTTTTTTCAATTTTTAATCCAAATTTTTATATTTAAAATTCAGTTATTTTTATTTTTGCGAGGAAAAAATAATTATTAATGTTAAGGAACAAAAAATATATATTTTTTCCATCAAAATTTTGTATTAAAATTTTATATAAAATGATAAATCCGCACAGCATCAGAAAAACACTGTACTCGGTGTGGTGTGTGTTTTAAATTTTTTTTTTGGGGAAAAAGTAACAACAAAATATCTGTGTATAGTGAGCAAAAGAATATTCCCTTTTGTAATTTTAATATTAAAATAATCGAGTGATAAAAGTTAACAGAATATTTTTATTTATTTTGTTTTCTTTTTTATACAAATTTTTCCTTTTGAACTGCAAAAAATGGAAATTTAATTATGAAGTTTTTCTTAATTTTTTTGTATGTACATTATATACTGTTGTTATCCTTAAATTATTATTATTTATATATAATGTTTTGTTGCTGTATTTATTGTTATTCTGGCTTTGAAGTTTAAACACATTTAATGTGTGTGAGGTTGTGTAATGTGCTGTATTTTTAAGAAATAAGATTGAAAATGTCTTTCCTTTTTCATGTTCGTGTATTCCAATTTTTTTTTTTTTTTTTTTTTGGAAAAGGAAAAGTTTAACCAAACAATGGCCCAGTTTTGTTTGAACTTGGTGAATACACAACAAAACAACAAAATATTAGAAACGGCTGTATATTTTTTTATAAATAACCTTGTTGTCATTTATAAAATTGGAAATTAAAATTGACTTTATCTGATATTTACATAATGTGTAGCTAAGATACATATACAAATGGTATAGTAAAATCGTAACGTTACAAATGTAATTTTCAATTTGATTGAATTAAATTATAACCGGATTCGTTTGATAAAATATTAATGCATGCTTCTATAAAAAGCGTAATTATATATGTAAGCACGCAAATAAATATGTCGCACCGGTGTTTAGCGAAAATTTATTTTCAGCACGCTTGTAACCTTTGTAGCGCATCCAAAATAAGCACGATTTTATCAATTTAAAAACGTTAAACTTATACGCAAACATACTTTTATATAATATAAATATGTGTGTACAAACCTCTCATAACACTTGAAATATTTCAATTTTTAAAAACCGGAAAACGAGGAAAGCAAAAATACACAACAGGAACACACATCTTAGAAAAAAGAAACTGGTTGAATTAATATTTTCTTAATAATAAATATACATACATACGTACATACCTAAGTAAGAAAATATAACGAGAAAATCTAAACAAAATCGTCTGCTTTGTGTATACGTTATATTTGAGTACATACATACATACATTTATATATAGATATTTATTTAATTCAGCTTATGTAAATAATTAGGGTCGTAATATATTCTTTTATATAGGATTTAATAAAAACCAAAATTATAATGATAATAAAACAGTATTCTTTAAAATAAAAACTATAAAACTGTCACCCTTTTCTCTTTCAATGTTCATCTTTTTGCTGTTTTTTTTTTTTTTTGAAAGCTCAAAATATATATTGAAGCTTAGTCAGCAACAAACATATTTGTTTTTATATTCATATAATTTAATTTGTGGATTTGTGTGATTACAACTACAAACAATTTATCATTTTGTCTTTTATGCATAAAATACAAGTGGAATGGTGATTTTATTTTTATTTTATACTAATATAAAACATTAAAAAAAACGTTGTTTTCAAAAAAATTGATTTATATATATAAAAGCTTTCAGTACCGTGCTTTACATTGAGGTTGTTTATAGCACAAAGTTATTTTTACTTTGTGCCGAAAATTTGGTAAATTTGAAATTTGAAAAAATAAAATTTATTAATTTTTAAAATGAAATTGCTAATTTCTTGCAGTAAACTGAAATTGTTCATTGTAAAGGCAAACAGAATTGTAAAGGCTTTTATAAATTTTCGTAATTATGTGACTTTCAATTTTTAAATTACATATTGCTACTTACTCATGAGAACCATACGAACCATAATTAGTATTGTAAATATACCAATGGATAATAACATTACACCTGGGGGGTCTATTCTCGCTCCGAGAAATACACATTTCCGATTCATGTTCCTTGAGAAGGAAAAAATGACGTTAATGACTTTTCAAATGAACAAAACTTTCTCACTGACCATTTTCAAGTCCAACCAAGCCCAACACATAAAGGTGGAGAACGGGAAAGATATTAAGTTGCAGACACAATAACATTATAATACAACAGAGTTATATCTCAACAACGCGCATTAATTGAAAACCATTCTTTATGGAATTCTTACTTTTAGTGGGAATTTTATTGTATGTAAATCTTAGATAAGCATTTTTCAGATTATAAATTATAATTCAAAATTACATTTTAGTTAGTTAAGATTTTAAAATTAAGAATGTAACAACATAAAAGTATAAAATAATAAAATTGATAAAAATAAATATTTTTTTTATGTTCATATATAGTAAGTCTCTAACTCATAATTGGCGCAGCCGAGCAGTGTGTGTGTGAATAAGTAAAATAAAGTGTTGCGTAAGGAAATGAGCAAATAGAAACTCGTTTCAAAGTGAGTCTGTCTAAGAAAGAAAAAATGGAACTCTTACAGTAATATATGAGCCGTTTATTTTGAAAGTGGGGTAAGTCCACATTTTATTGAAACGAGAAAATGAAGGAATAGAGAAACTGGAAATTGGGAAAAAACATCAATATTTATGAAGGGTGTAATTATTACATTTCAACGCGGTACAAAATTAAAGTAACCAAATAATCGGCAAGTTTTTTTACTCTTTCCATTGTATTCGATATTCGCAACGTTTTCATTTAAAAAAACAAGCACGCGTTATTGTAATATTGCGATATCTAAACCAAAACGTTATTATTATTATTATTTTTTTTTTTTTCAACAATCGTTTGTGTGATATAATCGTGTATTTATTTTACATAAATAATTATGGATGATGACAATAGAAAGGAAAACGACAACAAAACCTTAGTTAGAAGAAGGGTTATTTTCACAAAAATTACCTCACTTTTGGCCATCAATGCCTGATCTTTGGTTTCTTCGGATCGAAGCACAATTTCGCAACGCGAAAGTGACTAAAGATCAGTCAAAGTTTGACAACGTCTTAGGCGCCCTCACGGAGAATACAATGTCTACTGTTCCAGACATATTAAGAAAACCTCCAACTGAGAATAAATACCCTGCGCTTAAAAAGGCTTTAATAGATCGAAATTCGGATAGCGACGAAAAAAAATTAGAGCGTCTTTTTAGTACCGTTGAACTTGGGAATGATAAACCTTCCGCCATGTATCTATCCATGGCAGATCAGGCTTCAACATTGGATGGCATAAGTGATCAATTAATTTTAAAGATTTGGAACCAACGCCTTCCGAATTCGATAAAACAAATTATTTCTGTGGTTGATAGCGAAGACGCAAAAAAACTTATTTTAATGGCGGATAGAATTTGGGATCAAGCCCAATATTCAAATATTTCAGCTACAGAAATATCTATTCCAAATAGCAACCGAACTAGTCTTCCGGCGTTAGAAGAAAAGATAAGTCATCTTCAATCTCAAATCGCTCAACTGCTTTCGATAAACAAGCAAACAAGGTCACGTCCTAGAAGTAGAACACCTTATCATGAACCCAGGTTTAATAGTCAAAATAAACAGGAAACAAAGAGCAACACCGACAATGATTCTAAAAGCGAATATTGCTTTTATCATCGAAAATTCGGTCAAAAAGCTCGAAAATGTATTAAACCCTGTTCTTTGTTTAAGGACATACCTGATTCGGAAAGCAATCAGCTTCGGAGAAATTAAACTAATCGTCGTCTATTCATCAAAGAAAACTAATCGTCGTCTATTCATCAAAGATTCCGTAAATAATTTAAATTTTTTAATAGATACAGGAACGGATATGTCCACTATTCCAATATCATCATCTACGAAACCAACATATGGTACCAGCAGCATTTCACTTACAGCTGCAAACGGTTCACATATAAAAGCTTTCGGCTACAAATCACTTAATGTAAATATAGGGCTGCGAAGAAAATTTATACATCCATTTGTGGTTTCAACAATTAAAAAACCAATATTAGGGGCGGATTTTCTTTCAAAATTTGGGATCATAGTGGATCTCAACCGAAAAAAGATACTTGATGGAAATACAAAACTGTCGGTTAATTGTTTATCAAAGCATGATCAAACACCGTCGCCAAAATTATACTCAATAGGTGACACATTTGGATAATTGTTAAAAGAGTTCGATTCACTAGTCCAACCTCTCAATTTCCAACACCCTATTAAGCATTCCGTTCGCCACTATATTTTAACAAATGGACATCTTCCATTTTCTCGTCCACTTAGATTAGATCCTTTCAAAGAAAAACCTGCGAAACTAGAATATGATCACATGATGGACTTTGGAATTTGTCGTGAATCTTCATCTTCAGTCTCGTCACCATTGCATATGGTGCAGAAAAAAGATTCAACAGACTGGCGGCCCTGCGGTGATTATCGTAGGTTGAACGCTATAACAGTGCCGGATAGATATCATATCCCGCACATTCAAAATTTTTCTCAAAATTTATTGGGTTGCAGAATATTTTCAAAAATTGATCTGATTAGAGCCTACCATCAAATACCGGTAGCACAGGAAGATATTTTTAAAACTGCGATAACCACCCCGTTTGGATTGTTTGAGTTTCCTCGGATGACATTCGGCCTGAAGAATGCAGCTCAGATATTCCAACGGTTTATGAACACAGTCACTTGAGGCTTGCCGTTTGTATTCGTATACATATATGACATTTTGGTTGCCAGCAAAACTCATGAAGAACATATCGCTCATCTGAGGCAATTATTCGAAAGGTTATCGGCCTATGGCATTACAATTAAACCAGAAAAATGTGTTTTTGGCAAAGAAGAAATCGATTTTTGAAGTCATAGAATTTCGGCTGATGGTATACTTCCTGCAAAAAGAAGAGTAGAAGCATTAACAAACTTTCCACAACCGGCTACAATTAAACAGTTACAAAGGTTTATCGGAATGATTAACTTCTATCATAGATTTATACCGAAATTAGCCGAACTTCTTTGTCCACTTCACAGGCACTTTACAGCTCTCACTGTAAAAAAGAAAAATATAGCTGATTTAACATGGCTCGAAGAATGTGATCAATCATTTAAACAAATAAAAAATGAACTTGCATCCGCAACCTTGTTGAGTTTTCCAAATCCATCAGCACCTATCAATATTACATGTGACGCTTTAAATGTAGCAGTAGCTGGAGTTCTTCAGCAGTTTGTAGTCGATTCTTGGCGTCCGCTTAGTTTCTTTTCGAAAAAGTTAACAACGGCGGAACAGAAATATTCAACGTTTGATCGCGAATTATTGGCAATTTATTCGTCAATAAAACAGTTCAAATATTTTGTTGAAGGTCAGCAAATTTCAGTTTTAACTGATCATAAACCGCTCATCTCAGCATTAGATTCAAAAACGGACAGAAGTCCGAAGCAAACGAGACAACTCGAGTACATCGCTCAGTTCACCAACGATATTAGGCATATTAAAGGGTACTTAAATGTGGTCGCCGACACGCTTTCTCGAACTGCACAATTTTAGCTGTAGACACTAAAACTTTATCAAATTCTCAACAAAACGATGAAGAGATAAAAGCGCTTGTATTGAAATTTCAATCAAATCAATTGTCAAGTAGATTAAAATTTGAATTTCTTTCACTTACAGATGACGCTACGAAAATTTGGTGCGAAACTTCCAAAGGTATCAATCGTCCATTTGTCCCAAAACCAAGTAGAAAGTCGAATTTTTAAGATCTCCACAATATTTGCCATCCAGGAGTACGAGCAACTCGAAAGCTCATAGCCTCAAAATACTTTTGGCCAAGTATAAATATAGATTCAGGTTACTGGAGCAAATGCTGTACCTCATGCCAGAAATCGAAAATTTTCAGACATACCAAAACACCACTAGAACAGTTCAAATATCCTGCAGGTCGTTTTGATCATATTCATGTGGATATTGTTGGTCCTCTACCACTATCCAATGGGTACTCATATATACTTACAGTCATAGATCGATTCACTAGATGGCCGGAAGCGTATCCAATGGTAGATATGTCCGCTATTTTAATTTTTTAATAAAAAAGTCTTTAGTAATCATGAAACGGTTCCAAATCTTGAGCCAAAGCTAGTAAATTCTGAAGATACTTCAGATCAGAACCCAGACAGCGAAAATTTTTGTGAGTATCACACTTCGGACTCAGAAGGTTAAACTTCCTTCCATTTATCAAATGCAAAAATAAAATAAGTAAATAAAGCATACATATTTTAATAGACACGGAGGCTAATAAGAACATAATCAAGCCCAGTATAATACCCAGTTATTTGTTATCTTTAGAAAAATCAAAAATATTTTGGAAACCCAAGAAATGACGAAAACAGGTAAAATAAACTTTTTCGGTTACAATCTGCCAAAACTAGAGTACTACGAGCTAAATTTCTATGAATACTTCGATGGAATATTAGGCTCACAATTAATGGGCCACATGAATGCCAAAATTGATTATAAAACAAATCCGTAGCACTAAATGGCAACATTTTTAAATTCCAGAAATATTACCCAAACAAATTCTAAATCATATTGTAACTTTTAAAACTAAACCAACAGGTGACTGGATAGGATCAGAACATAATGAATTAAATGAAAACATCATTTTAGAGCCCGGGTTGCACAAATTCGTAAACTTTGAAACAACTGTGAATATTTTATAACTAACACAACAAAACGTAAACAACTTCGAGACAATCCAGCCCATAAAAATATATGGAAATAACTTAATAAATCAAAAAATAATAGCTGAAATGATCCGAACGGAACATTTAAGCAAACATGAAAAAACAGTTCTTATAAACACTATTTATGAGAATCGAAAAGTACTGTCAAAGCAGAATGAAAAACTCTCTGCTACAATAAGCATCAAGCATAAGATAAGTACTAAAGATGAGGATCCTGTATTCACAAAAACATACTAAAGATGTGGATCGTGTATATACAGATATACTCACCACTATAAAAAAGACGTAGAAGATCACATAAAAGAGTTGCTAGACAGTGGAGTTGTTCGAAATTCCAGCAGCCCTTACTCTTCCCCTATATAGGTAGTTCCAAAAAAAACCGACGCTTTAGGTCTAAAAAAAGTCAGAGTAGTGATTGATTACAGAAAATTAAACGAGAAGACCAATAATGACAAATTTCCCATCCTTCAAATTGATAACCTTGGGAAATCCATTTACTTTTCAACATTGGATTTAAAGTCCGGCTTCCACCAGATTCCAATGGATAAAGAAGGATTAACAAGAAAAAACTGCATTTTCTACCAACCAGGGGCACCTCGAGTTTACCCGAATGCCGTTCGGATTGAAAAACGGGCTCGCAACCTTCCAAAGGGACATGAACAATGTGCTACACGGACTAATAGGGAAAATTGGTTATGTATATCTGGACAATATCATCTTTGTAAGCTTTAATATAGATAACCACATCAAAAATCTTCAAGAAGTCCTTAAGCGCTTATCACAATTAAACGACGATAATAAAGCTTGATAAGTGTGAATTTCTCAAAAGAGAAACAGAATTCCTAGGACATAAATCACACAAGATGGGGGTTAAACCGAACCCTGACAAAATAAAAAAAAATCTTGAGTGGTTAATACTAAAGATTCAAAAACAGATCAAACAATTCCTCGGATTGTCGCGATATTATCGAAGATTTATTCCTAATTATTCCAAAATTTCAAAAAAAATGACCAAATTCCTAAAAAAAGGAGTTATTGTTAATATTTTAAACCCAGAATACGTAAAATCCTTTGAAACATTAAAAAACTTAATAGCTACAGATCAAATATTAGCCTATCCGGATTTTAATAAACCCTTCAGGTGCTGTTCTTTCACAAATCCACTGTTTGTGAGTTCGATTCGAACGTATTCGGGTCTTCGAATGGATTCTTATTTGAATTGAATCAGATTCGTCCGTTCTATATTTGAATCATGCACGAATCTTATACTTGGTGGGGTCGAATGCATTCGGATCGTGATTTTTGTTCTAATGTCAAGCTAAAACCTTATAAGTTATTTTGGTGTGCTAATAATAGTCGAATTACACTACCATTATAAATGTTTCATTATTCTCGTCATGGTTACGTTACACTAACGTGTTTTGCATGTAGGCGTTTTAGTTGTGTACGTACCAGTTTAAGTTAATTAAGATATTATAGTTTATTATTAAAAGTCGAGGGGGCATAGTT
Organism: Tipula helvola; assembly: GCA_963556165.1. Lineage (NCBI taxonomy): Eukaryota > Metazoa > Arthropoda > Insecta > Diptera > Tipulidae > Tipula > Tipula helvola. Next base: position 100,651,304 of record OY744483.1, read on the forward strand.
AATAAGGGCGGCCGTGGTTCCCATCCGCTCAGTACTTTTAGTGAAAATAAATTAAATTAGTGGATAATTAAATTAAATTAAGTGTTGTGTGTTTTATGTGCATGCGTGTGTATTTCTTTGGTTAAAAAGTGATCCGGCTGATTTAAAATTGTCCAAAGTGATAGGCAGAGCATTTTACTGTAGTATTTATTTTTGTTTGACTTGTTTCATATCCATTCATTTCTATTGGCGGGTATTATAACAGATATTCTGAGCTGACGTGTTCTGACCAGCACTTTAACGGTAATTTAGTGTTATAGTTGTTCTGTTGGGGCGACGGGGGATGCAACATTCCAGCGCTCATATAATTAACGTAATTGCAAAAATTTTCGATGCCATACAAATCTTTATAACTATCCGTAGAAGATCGAAAAGCCCTTCTTCTTACTAACAAAATGAAGCTCACACGATTTGAAAAATGCAAATTAAAATAATTCAGGGGCAAAAAAAAATAGAAAAATTATTTTTACTGATGAGAAGCTGTCCACAATTGAACAATGCTACATTCGTCAAAGTGACCGTATTTGTTTCAAAACCCATTCCGGAGAAGCTCGAATTATTGCCTAAATCTGTTATGATTGGCTGGATTTACCGCTGTGGAAAAGCTACCTCTCAAATTCATTAATAAAGGAGTTAAGGTGAACCAATAAAATCATTGCCATGAACTTCTCGAGGAAGCAGTTCTTCAGTGGACTTGTGAGCATTATCCAAACTATGATTAGACCTTCCAACAAATTCTTCCAACAAGACCTTCCTACAAGATAATTCTAATGTTTTACGTTAAATAAAAAGTGCAGTTTGAGTCTATCTAATCGGCAATGAAATGGATTGGCATACAATATAAATGGTAACGCTTAACAATTGCATGCTTAATGTCCTTGAGCAGCACCACCAACATGATATTTAAGAGATTATTAAAAGGAGATTTCAGTCTTCGAATATTTTATTTTTAATTCTTAATTTAAATCTCTGTAAATTACGAGCCAAGGGAAAGGCTCTTTCGTACAGATTGTTCCAGAATCAAGTGGTTTGTAAAAAAATGAATTTTTGAATTTATTATTGTGAGCAAATTTTAGCTCTCTATATTGTATCGACGAACTGGTCCTTTAACAATGCCTAGATAAGTAGCATAAGTTCATAGAGCTCAGCTATTTAACATACCGTTAAAATGCTTGTAGAAAACACTTAAAGCTCCTATATTTCGGTGGTGAGATAGAGAGCAAAGATAGAAAAAAGGCTATGAACGCCTGCCCAAATATGCGGATTTTACTCTGGATTTAGTCTTATGTACGATTTCTATGTGTTTAAGAGTTCTGTTGAAAAAATAGAACTTACAACGCCATAAACATCCGAAGCCAATAGATCTTCTATGTAATATTCAAACCAAGTATCTTTATTGAACACGAGCTATCAACACTAGAATACGTTTATCGTAAAAGTGTATTATGTATAATTAAAACATTTGTGGAATTAAATTCAACGCTGTTAGCATCGCCCCATTTAAACGGTGTTCCAATTTGAGTATAATTTTTAATTTTCTCGCTTTTGTATATATTTTTTTGTACTAGAGTGCCATATGTTATTTGACAGATGACAAGTAGAAAAATTCGAGAGATATTTGATTGTATTTATTGTTAAAAGTTATTTTAAATTTGGTAAAAGTTATGCAGAAATTGTAAGAAAATTTCTTACAGAATATGGAAGAGAAAATTGTCAGTCAATTGTGGCCATTCGAATATTTCTTGCAAAATCTGTGGAAACTGGTTAGGTAAAGGATGAAAAAAGCAAAATATACCATCGTAGTGGTCGTTCAGAAGAAAATATTACTGCTGTAATTACTAGTGTAAATTACACATTCCACCAAACTATTTATTCAGAATTTTGCACAAATATCTTGATTTAACGGCATACAAGATTCAGATAAACGAAAAAATAAAGCCATTAGACTTTGGTTAACAAAGGCATTTTTAGCGGCGAAGCAAATTTTGAACTGAGTAGATTTGTGTACAAACAAAATTGTCGAATCTAGGGGGAAAGTGATTCTCTGGTGTGGTTTTTGGGCTGGCATGGTGTAGTAATCGGTCCGAATTTTTTTGAAACGAAACTCGGATTACTATAACTGTAAATGGACCTCGATATCGGAATATGATTATAAATTTTTTGTTTGACGAATTGGAAGGTATGGTTGTCCAGAATATGTGGTTTGAGCAGGACGATGCCATATGTCACACAGCAACAGAGACACATTAATTGGCCGTCTAGATCTTGCGATCTATGCGATCATCGATTAGGACACTGACTGCTTCGTTCGAAGTGTGTTGTTTTATTAACTCGACTACTTGGCTTTATTTGTGGTGAACGAACAAAGAAAAGATTAAAACGCTACAAAATTATAGATTTGCCAAATAGGTTCTAGATATACGAATATTAATGTTTAAATTCTCCAATGAATCAAATCAATCACGTTTAAATATACGCAGTGAGTTATGATTATACGTAAATATACGTGAAAAAATTCAAAATATTTACTGAATCTCTCTTAAGAAGTACAAAACTATTTTTTAACCGCATATATTCTTGAAACATTTAAAAATTACAATTTTTCTGTTTTGTACCCCACTTATCAATTTTACGACCAAAATTTGAAATTTCATTTATAATCTTGGAAATTTCAGTTTGGAGTATTCAATGCTAACCAAATATACAGTTTAGCGACATTGAAATTGTTGATGTCAAGTTTGAAAAGCTGTCATTTGAAATTTCAAATTGATTTAAGGTAGCTGTAATTTTTTCAGATTACTAAATACCTACATTTTGGATATCCAATTTGATCACTTTTCGTATTGCTAAGTTCAAAGATTTTACTTTAAATTCAGCTTCTAAATTTCCAAGAATTTACTTCGAATATCGACCCCTGAAAAAATTACTTCATAAAAACCAACCACACACACATTACATACCTACGTCCCAGAATCATGATCGATCCAAGGCTTCATCGATTGAATTTATCTGATGATGAACACATTTCACATACATTATGATACTATGGTGATTTGAACCAGTTACCACTCTAAAGGTTTTTTTTGCCCCGCAGATCAATTTTTGGGACCAATCAGATCCCGGTTCATGTTCATTGTGGAATAAGAGCTCGTCTTCAAAATCCTAATGAATATACAGTGGTTAATTGGGCCATCGGTTAAACGAGACAGTCATTTATGTGGTCCATCTATTGCAAAACGAGATCCAATAGAGAATACAAAATAAACTTTCCAACATGTTAAATTAACGAACAAATGCGTTTGTACATGATAAACATGGAAAATAAAAAAAATAAAAATTTGTTTACGATTTTTTTATCTTGTTCTGATGTGTCCCAATTAACCGGAATCTACTGTACTTATATATATCACATATCTTACAAAAACTTTCCGCTATGCGTAATTTGGGAAATATTATAAAATGGGATTTGTTTTGCTATAAAAATAACTTAACGGCAACGGTAGGGGGCCACGGGTCACAGTTTGAGAAGCACTGGATTACATTACTTCCTAATTAAGGTATGTGTATATGAAGGTGGTGAATATATTTTTTATAGTGTTCTTTATTAGTTGTAGGACACTAAAGATTGACATCGTTATTTCCACAGTTAATATCACACAAAAGAATTACATTTCACAGCAATTTAACATAAAGGATAATAAAAAAATTTTTTATGAAGCAAAATATGAACAGATAAAAACTATAATCTTTTACGGACTATGGGACAAACTGAAAATAAATTATCTCCAGAAATATTAGAGATAGTAAAATTCTGATTGTGATTTTGAAAGAGCTCAGTCGAAATAAAATTAGTATATCAAATAATTGTTTTAGTATCTAGAAAACATAAATATTTAAATAATTTAAGAACTAGACATAATCTGAACTTTTACATAAAACTATGTTTCTACAAAAACTTCATCTTGAAATCCCATAAAATTCAGAAAATTTTACAAATAACAAAACTCCCAAAATATTTTAATATCACAAAACTGAGTTTTATTTAACAAAATAATATGTGTTCCCATTCCCAGTTGACAAATTTCCAAACTTGTTAACTGGTTGGAAAAAACCAAAAATAATAAATAAATAAATTCCGTTAAAAAGGAAAACGGAAACTTAACCGTCAGTGAAATTCCAAGGAAAATTTGAGAAAACCTAATTATGTACATCTCTACAGCGAGTATTCAGCAAAAAAAAATCTACAAAAAGTTAAAAGTAAATTAACGATGAAAATTATAAAGTTACAAATTTCTGTGAACTATAGTGTTATGCAAAATGCACCTGTTCTGTTGTACGTTTATACGAATACGTAAAGAAATAAATTAAAAACTATAAAAAATTAACTAAATTTGTTTTGCTGTATAATTTATTCATAAAATGTGAACTAACAACGCAATTGTCTGTATAGCACAGGTATAATTGATGATATATTTCAGTATACAAAAAAGCTTCCACTATACCAAAAGCGTTTAATGTAGCATTTCAGATAAATTATATTTGAATTATCATACCAGTATGTACTAATTTATGGTCCATTTCGACATTTTTAAGTGCGGAATACACATTTACACATTTTTTACGGTTTTCTCATCAAATTCGAGCATAATAAGCTTTGCAAAGCTTAAATAGCATCGTAATTCATAACCACGATGTTAACCTGCGATTTTGTATACATCAAAAAAATATTTTCGTAATATACGGCACACATATACAAACAAATAACCCACAAAAAAAATTCATTTAATTCTAAAATGGTAAAAAGAAGAAAACGGGGAGAAAAGTTCAACGATGTGACTCAAGTAAAAAAATAAAAATAAAAGCTTAAGATATGAAAATGAATTGGGTGCGGTTTGTAAATTATTTTAATTTTATTAAATATTTTTCTCGTGTAATAAAAACACAAAAATTATGTACAACCAACAGAAAAAAAAAACGAATTAATTTAAAATTAATGTGCGACAACAAAGTTTCCTGGTGTACAAAAAAAACGCTTTCTTTTGAGTCGCTCGTATTTTTGTTTTTTTTTTTTCTTATTGCTGTGGATTATCTGTTTCAATTAAAATTACGTGATTTTTGTATTTTCGTTTTACATGTAATAAATAAAACCTAGACGCACACAAAAAAAAAAAATCTTTAATTTATATCACTTACCTTTGGATGAGCTCTTCTAGGAAATGCTACTTTAGGGTCAATCTGGAATGGAAAAAGGAAAAAAAGGAAAAACGTTAATAAACTACAAAAATTAACTTTAACGCACCTGCGTCATTTTTAACCAGTCACTGAATTCCCGATTTTTGACTAAACATAGACGATTATGAACACAACATTCAATTTCCATAAATTTTAAACTTCACACAAAAGAATAAAAATATTATAATTTAAAGTAAAATTACATTATATAATCTAAATTTCCTCGCTTAACAAACCAAAACAACACAACAACAACAAGAACAATAACAAAAAAGCATCCAGGTGTGATAAAATAATTTTCCACTTCCATTTTATACATTTTGTGTAGCTTTATTCTTTCTTCACCAAAAAAACGAAAAAAAATAGAACAAAAAAATTTATTACATTTGTTTATAAAATTTAACATATAAAAATCGTTTAAAAAGAGTTAAACGAGTTAAAATATATAAAACAAAACAGTATAAAAGCTCTAAAATTTAATCAACCCTATATATAACAAAAATGAATGCGGTGTATTTGTTGTACATTTTCTTTTGCTACTCCTCACGAATATAAAAAAAAAAGTAGAACAAAAAATTAATCGCAAACCCATTTTTAAAGCGTTTTAAACATAATTCAATTTTTAAAATAATATAGATGTGTACAAAGACACACATATATATGGTAAACATCATCATAATCGTAAACACCGTTCAGTATATAAATATTTATTAAGAAAATATAAAAATTCAGACGAAATTTTTTTTGTTTAAACTTTTAAAGAAAATTATTATGTTGAAAACATATTCAAGAATAAGACTTTGTTGCATTTTATGGATTGGTTGAATAACACACCACACATAATGTACTTATCTAACGATTTTGTTATTACCATCGTTATAATAAAATACGATATCTAAAATTAAAATACAGTCGCATAAAAATTTTTGGAGCACAAGTTTCATATTATTGAAGCAAACACAGCATTTGAGATTCGTAATCTCTTTACAGGTTAATGAGATATTCTCCAAAATTATATTTTTTGAAAATAAAGCTTAACAGATTTAATCATGCAGATGTTATATCATAATTTCTTTTAAACAGGAAACTTGGTAAAACGGCGTAATTTTTAGGTTTTCGTGTACACTGAGAAAATTAATCCGTTAATATGAACGAAAGGTTTTCCATTAAATTTTAACAATTTTCTACGTAGATGAAATGAAATATCATTATTATAACAGCGATTTTCTTTAATTTTAAAAAAAATGTGTTAATTTACCTGTTTAAATTCATTATTAAAATATTTCAGTTTTAATTCTTTTGTTGTTCAATGTACTAATTTATCGTTAATGGAAATAGTATGTTATCCAACGAATACATTAATAACGAATTTAATTAGGCTAAATTGAAAAATCAATACCCGTTTTATCTGTTTTAAGAATACACTTAAACTCAAACTTTGATCGCAAGCAGACCTAAAATAAGAAAACACAGTTTTAACTAATTTGGTGTGCCTTAAACGGTACGATACGATTGATTGTTCTACAAGTTGTACCGGTAATTGGATAGTTAAATCTTAGACAGTTTTCAAAGCTGGATTTAAGTCGTACAACATATTTTTAGCATGCCATATACCGAACGATACGGACCATATCGTACTGCAGATTGTACTAAAATCTCATACATGATACAACTTCAGTCAGTCAAATCAACTGGAGTCAAACGACCTGTTGTACGTTCAGAAGAATCGTTAAGTACAAATTCATTAAAAATTATTACACAAAAAACAAAGCTTTCAAATGAATCGCTAACTGCAGAAACGGGACTTCTTACATTTCTTCCAAAATTCATTTTTTAATGGTTTAGTATAATTTAGATATAAGTCGCTTCCACACGTACCATAATCCAATACCGAACTGGATTACATAATCCGAAAAATGGTCGTATGAAATGTGCAAATCTAATACCGAAGTGGGTTATCAAATACACTTTATAATTCGGTATTTTGTAATCCACTGCGGTACTGAATTACCGTGTGAAAAGAATGACAGTTATTAATCTCAAAACTGAATAGATGTTTTTTGAATTCTCATTAATTAATATCTTAATTAATATTTTTTTTAGTTGAATTTGGAAAGTTTATCGAAAATTATTTATATTTTGTTTAATTAAATTCATATATTAAAAATATGTAATTGATTTTTATCTTGTTTTCAAATATATTTTTGACAACCAATTTGTAACATTCGAAACGAAACTATTTGCGTTTCTGTCAAATTAGTAATCTTCGATGCGTGTGAAAAGACATATGAGAGGGGATTATCAAATCCACTTCGGTAGTGGATTATGTGCGTGTGAAAGCGACTATAGACTCATCGTTTACTGTAGAAATGGGACTTATAACCTTGGAAATAAAGAGAACAAAATTGAATTGAAAAACTTATTTACTGCAGAAAAGGGACATTTACTTCAATTGACCCGTTTTTGCAGTAAATTTGATTCGTTTTGTTTTATAAAAATGTATTGTCGTCGTATATGTATAATTTTGTTTGGTCGGTGAATTACAAAAGTAGGGGAATTACAATTTCGCCATTTTATGCTATTTTAATACATTTGTTGTTTGTGCAGTTGTAATAATAAATTGTTTTAGTAATCTGTTGAGTTTTAATTTGGTATAAAGTGTATTAATAATGTCAGATACTAGTGAAAATGATGAAAATACAGCTGTAAAACGTAAGAAAGGCGTTATAAATGCACATTTATACAAACGGAACATTAACAGGAAGGAAACATTAAGGAAGGTTAACAGGAAAGAGTTACACAAATAGTGTTGGAAAGTTAATCACTGATAAATTAGTAGCTACTTCTTGCAGGTAAATTTATTTTCTTAATTATATCTTGAATATTAAAATAGAATATTACCCTAAACATTAAATAATTTTATTATAGTTGCCAAATTAACTGCTTGGCTCAACTACAACAGCAAGAAAAAGAAAACAGTTGGCAATATTTTAGCTCATTGAAATCCAAAGATTTTTTTTTTTTTTTTTTTTTAAATGCTGCCAATGGCTTTATTCTTGAATCTTTCTACATAAGAAACTAACAAGAAGTAATCAAATCTTAAGCTAAAATTATTAGATATTTTAAGTCTTAACCAATGTTAATACTTATTGTTGGTGCTCACAATTTAATTAATTTAGATTATACTTATACATACATACTTATGTATAACATCAACATTTAATAAATTTACAGGTTCACAGGTTCATCAGTCCGAGTGGATCTGTTCTTTTCAGTCGCCTAAATCGTGGCTGTTTTAATATATCCCTGGCCAATTCGTTGGGATGCGCTTCTAGTTTTGAATAATATTTAGAACTGAATTCTTTAATTGTTTCTTTAATGGTTTTAATCCCAAGGTCATCATGTATATTACTATTTCGAATGTACCACGGAGCATTAGTAATACTTCGAAGTATTTTCGCTTGTGTTCGTTGCAGGAGCTCTCTGTTTGAAGCGCTGGTGGATCCCCATAACTGAATACCATATGTCCATATGGGTTTGATTATCGCTTTGTACAGTAAAACTTTATTGGCTAATGACAACTGAGATTTCCTTCCCATCAGCCAATACATTTTGGAAAATGTCATTTTTATTTGGTTGCGCTTAGTTTCAATATGGGTTTTCCACGTTAACCTTCTATCCAGGTGCAAACCTAAGTATTTGACCTTCGTTTGTTGAGGAATATTTTTATTGTTTAATTTCACTGGTGGGCAGGTGCGTTTGTTCAGCGTGAATGTGATGTGAGTTGATTTGTTTTCGTTCACTTTTATTCGCCATGTCTTTAGCCAGTCCGCGATTTTGTTTAAATGATTCTGTAACTCCTTTGAGGCAATTTCGGGATTATTGTGTGACACCAGGATGGCCGTATCATCGGCAAATGTTGATATTGTTGCTTTGTTGGTTACAGGTAAATCGGCTGTGTACAACAAGTATAATATTGGCCCTAGAACGCTGCCTTGCGGGACACCTGCATTAATATCATTTAAGCAAGTAGTTGCGCCATTTTGTTTGACCATGTATTGCCTTTGAATAAGGTAGTTTCCCAAAATTGAGTGAAATTTCTTCGGTAGAAGCTCTTTAATTTTGTATATTAGCCCATCGTGCCAAACTTTATCAAATGCTTGTGCTATATCCAAGAAAGCAGCAGAACAATATTTCTTTTCCTCGAAGGTGATTTTGATTGCGTTTACAATTCTGTGAATTTGCTCTGTGGTACCATGTTGGTTTCGGAACCCAAATTGATGGTCTGGTATAACGCGCCGTTCTTCCAATATTGGTTTCAATTTTGTTAGTAACATTTTTTCAAATAGCTTTGATATTGTGGGTAGCATGCTTATTGGGCGATATGATGAGATCTGCGTTTCATTTTTTCCAGGCTTATGTATCATTGTGATCAAAGATATTTTCCATTTTTGAGGAATATAACTGGTTCGCATGATCGCGTTGAATATGAATGTTATTAGTTTTATGCATTTGTCTGGCAATTCTCTTATCATTTTTCCAGTAATGAGATCATGTCCTGGTGCCTTTTTCGGGCTTATGCAATTTTTAATTGTATTCTTAACTTTCTTCCAATTATACTTTATAGGTTTGTAGGATAAACCATCATCCATTTGCTGGGGTAGCACGAAATTATTATCTTCTTCGTGTGGTGTGAATACTGTTGTTAGATGATCAGCAAAAGCATTGGCTTTTTCTTCATCACTTCTCGCCCAATTTCCAGTTGGTAGTCTAATCGGTGGATTCGAATTTGTTGGCCTTTTTAATTTTTTTGTTGCCTTCCACAAAGAGTAATCTGTCCTCTCGGTTGCCGAGAGATCACTTAAATAGTTCTGGACGCTCTGGTTTTCTTCTTCCCGCAAAGCAAATCTTAAGGCCTTGATAGCTCGATTTAATTTCCATTTCAATAACGGTGATTTTGTTTGCTGCCATAGCCGGCGAATTTTCCGTTTTTCCTGGATTAGTTCCTGTATATTATGTGACAGCTTATTAACTTTTTCGGAACTACTTATGACAGGTGTAGCCCTTTCAGCTGATAATGCCATGATGTCTTTTAAATTTTCAGCCGCCGCATCAATATCAGCTGGTGTGGTCAGAGGAATATTAAGTAGGCAATTTTGTTCGACTAGCCTCCTATATTGATCCCAATTAGTTTGCTTGTTTGTAAGACGGTTGGGTGTTTCGTTCCTTAAGACATCGGTACTCACTGTTACTATTACCGGTGAGTGATCAGAAGACAGATCATAACAATCGGTGGCCTTAGCATATGTACGTGGAATGCCCTTAGTTACACAAAAGTCGATTAAATCAGGAATTTTCTTTTTATCCGTCGGCCAGTAAGTTGGATTACCGGCAGATAAATAATCCAGGGACTGTTCCTCTATAGCTTGATAAAGTTGTTTGCCTTTCGGCGATGTTAATCTGGAGCCCCAATGAGTATGTTTGGCGTTGTAATCACCTCCCGCAAGAAATTTATTACCCAGCTGGCTAAAATAATCCAAGAACTGGAGTTTTTTTATAGCATGTTTTGGAGGACAGTACACTGCCGATATGACACAGTTTCCAGACCACTCCTGAAGACAGATGCTCGTTGATTGTATATGTTCTTTCTCATATTTCGTCAGCTCATAGTGCTTTAATCTTCTTTTAATCAATACAGCTGTGCCTCCATGTGCTTTCCCATCTGGGTGCTTGGTGTCATAAATAGAGTACCCATTAATTTTGAAATAGCTATTTTTGGTGAAGCGTGTTTCGGATATTAACATTATGTCAATATTGTGCTCAGTGAGGAATGCTTGAACCTCCGCTTTATGTTGTGCTAGGCCGTTTGCATTCCATATAGCTATTTTGATGATGGTCATTTTTGACTTTTTACGACTATCTGCATCAGCGTGTTCATATTCTGCATCATTAGATCCATGGTTCTCTCCATCATCGCCATGAGGCTTTGCATCATATTAGTCAATTTGTTTAGAGCTTTTGAGATGTTTCCCTCTTCACTTGCTTGCACTTTAGCGGCCGTACCTTTAAGAACACTTGCGTATGAAACCCCTTGGTGCACACTACCGTTGACAGTTGCGTACTGATTTCCATTTTGAGCGTTTGGATTTACAATTTCTGGGCGTGCTTGTTTTTTAGCTGAAGAATGGAGATTAAGCATTCGTTGTTCAGCTCGCTGCTTTGGATTGATTCTTCTTTTCAATTCAAGATAAATTGGGCACCCTCTATAATTAGCTGTGTGATTTCCATTGCAGTTGCTGCATTTTCTCACTGATGCTTCTGTTTTGGCTTTATTGCAAATCTTTGCGTTATGGAGTTCACCACATATAACACAAACATCGTTCAAAGTGCAATATGCTCTAGTGTGTCCATATTCTTGGCACTTAACACACTGTACCGGCCCATTTCTTTTCCTGGGTTCTTCGATGGTAACCCTTCTGTGCAGTAGATATTTTAGGTCATATATTGCATGTTTGCCTTTGACCTTTTTATTATCTGGTTCTAATTCCAGGCGGAACAATGGCTGCGGCGCCTTCTCCCGATTAATAATATTGGTAATAGATTTACATTGGAAACCTTTCTCAGCGAGAGCAGCTTGAATTTCGTTTGCATCTACGTAGCTCTCTATTCCTTTCAATACTACAACTAATCCTTTTTGACTCTTTAGTTGGTACGTGTAGTAATGTTTACCAACTTGATCAAAATGCTTGATTAACGCTCTGTAAGCATCAATATTGAGCGGTTGAATTTTTGTTTCTTTTATATCTCCTCTTTTGATAACGGAAATATAAAATGCACCTTCCGTAATAAACTCGATGGTTTTTGCAAGTTCTCTATTTGATTCTTCCCTCAAATAGATTGGTGGCGGCTTCTCAATTTTTGGAGTTTTTTCAGGCGGCGGATCTTCAACAACCAAGCAAGAATACCTATTGCCATGTGTTAATTCAACGGAAGCTAACTTAGTGAATTTGTTCGCGCTTGTACTGGCCGCTGATCTAGGGCTTCTCCTTCGCTTTGATCGGACAGTAATATACCGGTCAATTCCCGTTTGCACTAAACACTGACCTACATCACTGTTCATTTTTTTTTCATTTGTTGTCAATGCACTTCCATTGTTTATATTATCGTCAATATTTGTCGACGATGCACTTTTATTTTCTTTATGGTTCAACACACCAAAGTTATTTAAATTAATTTCAAGTTCATTTTGATTTAAATTGCCTGGTAAAGCAATTTTTTGAGCATTTAAAATTTGTTGTCGCTTTGGACTATGCTGCACATTTCCAATTTTATTAATAATTGAGGTCGTGACGTTCGGTGGCAAATCGCTTGCGGACATCTCTGTCTGCTGATTTAACCCAGCCTTTTTTACTTGAGGCGGAGAATTGAACATCACGATTTCACTGACTTTTCACATCACAAAATTTTTTTTAAAAATAAAAAAAAAAAATTTAAAACTGCTGATTCAACTTTTCACACAAGTAATAAGTAAATTATTTTAAATGTTTACTCGGTGGTAGTAAAATTGCAACTGAAAATCCAAAGATGAACAAGATTTATTTCTACAAGGCCTTTTAGAGTGCTCAGAATCACGAAGACGCAAAGAAATTAATAATAAACGGCCAAAATTGATATCAACAAAGTATTACATCCTGAGTGGAACACGCAGAATATTGGTATGCAAAACTGGCTTCTTACTTGTTTATGGCATTTCGAAAAAAAGAGTTGAGCGGCTTTTAACTTTGCTTAAGCAAAATAAGGTTCCACATGACATGCGAGGGAAATCCACAAGTGGAAATGCTACACCTGGTTTAATTGTGAACGCTGTAGCGACGCACATAGAGTCATTCCCTACAAAACAGGCGCATTATGCAACTACAGATTATAAATATTTGGATTCCACGCTATCTATTAAGCTAATGTACGACTTATTTAAAATGAAACATCCGGATTATAACATAAGTTATAAGTTCTACTGGTCCTACTTCAAGGAAAATTATAATTTAAGATTTGGTAGATTGCAGACAGACACTTGTGTCACTTGGGAACAACTTGGTGTTAAACTCATGGTCCACAAGAGACGAAGCAAAAAATTTTATAACGCAATAAAAGAACTCATCCCAGGCGATACCATCGGTCTTGTTATTGATTTTATGGCTAACGTTTCGTTACCAAAGATTCCAGTACAGGATTTGTATTATTATCGTCAGCTCACTATTAATACTTTTGGTATACATGACTTAAAAACAGGGCGAATGGTTTGTTACGTATATCACGAAGGAGACGGAGGGAAAGGCAGCAATGAAGTATGTACATTTATAAAAATGTACATTGATAGGATCGATCAAAACATCAAAAACCTTAAAATATTTGCTGATAATTGCGCTGGGCAAAACAAAAACAATGCAGTTGTTCGATTTATGATGGCATTAGTTGAATGCAAAAAATTTGAACTCGTAGAATTATTTTATCCTATCAGAGGGCATTCTTTTTTACCCTGTGATAGAGATTTCAGTATAATCAAACGGAAATTAAACAAAGTTAGTCGCCTCTATACAACCCACGAATACATACAGTTAATAAAAAATGTATCAAATAATCCAGAAAAGTTCGAAGTTGTAGAAATTGGCCATGAAGATATTATAAGTTTTAATAATTGGTGGAATCTATATTATAAAAGAACATGCTTAAGCATCGAGTCCTATGGAAAGAAAATCGAAAGATCGCAGAAACAACATTTCACTATGTATATGTATCATTACATGAAATGTGATAAACTAGATTCAGCCATTCTGGTTTGTAGAGAATACATTGGCGGTTTAATGGAACATCAGTTTCGCTTACGAAATTCAACGTCAGCAGTAGTGTTACCTACAGCCAAAATGTATGAAACAAAAAAGCCTATAATGAAAAAGAAAATGGACGATATTCACCGAACTTTATGTTACATACCAGCGGCATTATTCTGGTTTTCCCGGGGATTTACGAATTGGGAATTGTTTTATTGTCAGTTTTCAGTGTATTTTGGTTTTCTTTTTTCCAAAGCATACTAGATTTTGGGGAAACATAGTTCGATTTCATAGCAATTTTGTTGTTTATTTTTCCCTAAAAATTTGGCTGGGAATTATTTTTTCCTAAATCATGAACAAAATGCCAATCGCTCAGTATGCTTTTGAAAAAAGAGAACCAATATACACTAAAAACTGACAATAAAACAATTCCCAATTCGCAATTCCCCGGGAAAACCAGAATAGTGCCACATACACCAATTTGCAATTTTGGAAAAATATTTCAGAATGGCCTACTGTGGAAAACGATGTCGAGAAGAACTAGAAATCGTATTCCTTATATTATTTATTTATTATTTTATTATTTTATTACAGGAATATTAAAAAATGTTAGCGAGAAATATACTAATTTGTTGAAATTACTTTATGTTTTTAATTATTACTGTTAAAAGGGGACATTTGCGAAAAATTAAATCAAGAAAATTCCAGTGAGTAAGTCAATTCTATTGAACATTAGAGTTCCATACGATTGCAATAACAGATCTTAACGTAGGTTGTCGATTTCATTACATTAATGCAACAATAACAAAAGATATACAGTTTTTTGAACTTCCTAAAAAATTTCAAATACAAACATAGTCCCCTTTCTGCAGTTAGCGATTCAAATATGTATATGATTCAGTTAGTAGGAGATTGGGGCTCCTAAATAGGACATTGCCCCTCCAGTATCTTTTCTTATATCCTCTGATTCAGAAGACGCCGACACAAATATAAAAAAAATAAAATTTTTAATAACGATATCATTATAAATGGTGAATTTGAAAATAATCCCAAAAAAGAACCTAAGCGGAAAAATATTTAAAATAAATTGCGTCGTTAATTTACAAAATAGCGAAGTATTTTCTTCTTTATCTTATAATAAACATGGCGCCCATTAACACGGATTACCAAATCAACTTATACAACAGCTCAGATACCACCCTTTTAAAGTTTTTGTTAACAAAGAAAGTATTAATCTAGTTAATTTAGGCCATGCCATTAAATTATCATAAATAACTTTCAAAATATCGAAAATATCTCTGGCATTAGCAAAAATTTGAGTTTGTACAATATAATATTATCTACCTTTTAAACTGACTAGATTGGATAACAGCCTGTTGGATTTGATAATTTTGTATGAGCCTGATAGGCATAATATTGTTTCTTTTGGGCAACGTGCGGTTCCTGCTATTTCTGATCACGACTTGGTTTTTGCATGCTATAAATTCTCTCGTGTCAGGGATAAAATTTCCTATAGTGTTGTTCCTGATTTTATAGCGATTGATCGTGAGAGTTTTGTAAGTTGTTTCTTTTCGTTGGACTGGTTGAATTTTTTGTTTTATCCGGATGTGAATGATATACATAGTTGAGGAATTCAACTTAAACATTTTACATTTATTTATTTTATTAAGATCAACATAATTAATATTAAACTGATCAGTACACTGCAATTACATATTAAAAATTAAGATTTACTCCAAAACCAAACCAACGTAATACAACAATAAAAAATAACAATATCACAGAATAGTTAAAACAAACCGGTAATTCTATTTTTAAACTCGCTTTTACTTATATTGAAATCAAACTCCGTATAATAATCATTAAAGTTATTAATAGCCATATCCAAAGGAAATAATCTTCCGTAATTAGTCCTGTGAAATCGAGGTAGGAATAACGAACGATTTCTAATATTTAGGTTCCTTGCCTGAAAATCAAGGTTAGACAACAACTGAGTAGAGTCAATACTGCCATTCAACAAATCGAAAATGAAGCAAGCAGAACTAATGGATCGTCTACGATTTAGTGGAAGCAACTGAAATAAATTACATCGATCACTATAAGAAATATGAACTTGACTTCTTAGATGGAGACGACACACGCGACTCGTGAAACGACGTTGAATTTTTTCTAGACGACTTATTATAATATCATATTGAGGGTCCCAGATAATTGGCAAATATTCAACTTGTGATCTTACTAACGTTGTATAAACTGTTTTAAACGTAGACAAATCTTTGAAATCCTTACAGGTTCTAAACATAAATCCCATCATTGCGTTGGATTTATTTATTATCTTCTCGGTGTATTGGATAAGCGTCAGGCCAGCGTCGATAAAAATGCCGAGGTCCATAAACTCAGTAACACGATCAATGACAATATTGTTCAATGTGTAGTTAAACACAATTGGATTTTTCTTTCTATGGAAGCTCATAATTCGACATTTTCCAATATTTAGTTCCAATCTACTGAGTTCGAATCAGACGAAAAATCTATCTAAATCTTGCTGAAGACGTTTGCAGTCACTACACTGTCAATTTTAGTGAATATTTTCATATCATCCGCATACAACAGAAATTTTGATGAATGAATGCAGGTAACAACATCATTGATAAACAATAAAAACAACAACGGGCCCAAATGACTGCCTTGGAGAACTCCAGACGTTTGTTTAGACTCGCTAGAAAGACAATCATTAAATTTGACAAACAGTCTACGATCACAGAGGTAAGATTTTAACCACAACTATAGGGTTTTCCAAAAACGCTATATTAAATGATTAAAGTAATAATGAGTAATACACCGTACCCACCTGCTCCCTATATATTTATATAATAAATAATGGAAAATTGTATACTAGTACATAAGACGCATGCAATATATAGTATGTACATAAAAATCCGGTCTCGTTTATTGCTTCCGAGATTTTGGAATACCAAAAATATTTATATTGTATTCTTAATTAGGTATATAAATATTTTTGTATATAATATTTAATAAAATTGTATGTGTACCTAAAATAACAAAAAAAAAAATAACATATTATAAACGGGGCTAATCATTATAAATATCGAGCCACAGATTCGTAAGCTGCTCAAAAATTAAAATTAATCAAAAATTGTATTTTTGTTCCTTTATAAATAAAAATTTATATTTAAACCATTTCGGAGTTGTTATTATTTTTTTACAAAGTAGTGGTCATTAAGTTGGAGTCAGAATTTAATAATAGTGAAGTGAAAGTTTATATCGGGATTAGGGCCAAGTGAATTATTACGGTACCTATATACCACTACACAACAACAAGTGTGAGTGATCACCGACTTTCTGCAATTTAGATAACAAAATCTTGCGAGAGATTCGATCAAATGCCTTTTAAAAGTCTCTGAAAACTACATCAACTTGCCAGCCACTCTCAATTGAATTTATCACAAAATGAACAAATTCAACCAGGTTAGTAGCAGTTGACCGACCTGGGAAAAAACCATGTTGTTGTGGTATAATTATTTTACCAAACTCATTAAACATTATATCGCGAACCATACATTCAAAAACTTTTGGGGCAGGGGTAAATAGGTCTGTAATTATCAATTAAAGAACGATTACCACTTTTAAAAACCGGGATGACATGAAGTTTTCCAAGAATCAGGAAAGTAACCTACAGACAGTGATCTATTGAATATTAGTTCCAGAGGGAATACTAATGAATGCGCACACTCGCGTAATACAAATGCAGCAACTAAATCTGGGCCTGGATTATGATTTAGCTTTAAATTAGAGATATATTTAAAAATTAATTCAGTATCCAAATAAATAGAACCCAAACTACTAACTCCTAAGCAACTGACATTAGGTTGCTCAATAATGAGGGGGTCAGACGATAATAAGAAATTTGATGAAAAAAACATCGAAAACATTTGACTAATCTCAGCAGTAGATTCGGACTCCTTAGCTTCTAATTTTAAAGTACGAGGGTAACCAACCGTTCCTCTTTCAGAATTGATCAACGACCAAAAAGATTTAGGAGTGCTTTTGATTTTATCTTCAACCCCATTGATATAGCGACGAAATTTACATCGATGCAATTTATGGAATTCACGTCGTGCCTTTTGAAATGATAGATACAAAGAGCATCAGGATGGTGCTTGAATTTTTTACGTAACCGATCCATTTTATTCTTGCTAGAACGCAGCTCCTTATCAAACCAACGAGCTTTATTTAACTGGCGACTAATTCTAACCGGAATGAATTTTTCAATTCCAACCAAAACCGTTTCGCAGAATCTACTTACGGCGCCGTTTTAATCACAATAGTCGAACATCTCAGTTCAATTAATAAATTGAAAAACGAATTTAAACCTAGAAAGTTACCGTTAGAATAATCATAAAATGAGTGGTTAACAGTATTTACAAACTCCGTTTTAGCAATCTCCAAAGTTAACAAAATAGATTTGTGTATGTTCATCATTTTTCACTAAATAATCGCTTTCCTCAAGTAGATACTGTAGTTCAAAAAGATTACCTGAAGCAAAACTTAAATCAAGTAAACGCGCCCGAGAATTAAATACATTATTGATTGGTATTAAATCTAATGACGACATGGTGTCAATAAATCGTGATTCAATAGCAGAAAAAGAGTTACTGGGTAGCATACCAAGAGAATGTTGAATCCAAGACAGGTGGGGTAAATTAAAATCTTCAAAAACTAATACAATTGTGTTATCATCCAAGTTTACAACAGTATTCGTGACTATATTACAATGTTCTTTGTATCGGTTCAAATTTGGACCAGGAGTAATGTAATGAACGCCGACTACAAAATTCTGTGAGAATACCTTAAATTTAACCCAAATGACTTCACACTCTCCAGCATAACTGATGTTAATCATACTACTACTAAAACACGATTTTATCGCCACCAGGACGCGACCACCACGAGAAAACACGCGATCATATCTAAAAACAACATACTCGGTCCCGAATAATTCAGCGCTTAAAATATCAGAAGAAAGCCATGTTTTAGTTAAAATAGTAACATCAAAATCATTTTCAATTACCGCTAAAAAAAATGGTTTGGTTTTCAAGCGAAGCCCTCTAACATTTTGGTAATACATTTTTAATAAGAATTTTTGATCAATTTTGGATTGACGAATCTTAGAAATACTACTTGAAACTGATGATTTAGGTGTATATATTGTTAAATCGACCCCGCGTCGAATTTCAAATTCACGGATCAATACCCCCACTGGCCACCTATCAGGTTGAAGTAGCCTGTCGAAGATTGTAAGACTAACTCCAAGTTCAAATGAGATAAAGTTATGTTTGCTAACATCTTGATTCGCAGCAACTAGTAAGCGGCAATCTATCTCCTCTTCATGTATCTGTAGTTTATTGCTCAGATATTTTCGCACTGCATCGGTGGTGGTAGATGACACAAATCTTGAAGCATAGATATATCTCCTTTCAGGAACTGATTTTAAAGAATCATCAACACACGAACCAATAATGACATTGCTTACGTTGGTCTCTATGTTATCGGTGATTTGAGACGAGACACTTGATCTGGCTGAACTTACATCATCATCCGTTGCCGGTTTCTTTTTTGTTTGGCGAGTAATTCTAGTAATTTAGATAATATTTGTGTGCCTCGTAAGAGGGTTATAAATAGGTGTCCTACTGCTCCGTGGTTAAATGCTTATATTTTGGATTTGATGGAGCGTATAGAGATTTGGTTTATAAAAAATATGGACTGGAGCATGATTTGGTTTCCTTTAAGTACTATAGAAATAAAAGCAACAAATGCATTAATGAAGCTAAGCATTCATTCTATTTTGGGAATGTATACAATTCTAAAAGAACATGGGTCAATTTAAAAAAACTTGGAGTTTTAGGTACATCAAATGAGGCAGTCATTATGTTTTCTGCCGAGGAAATTTTGAATGGAATTTGTAAGTTTAGTGATTCTTTTGGTGTTTTACGATTACCTGATTCGAATTTTATTAGTTCGGTAAGCTACGCGTTTGTATTTGACTGTGTTGATGAGCTTATGGTGCGGAATGCGATTCATGCTGTTAAATCGGATTTGATGCCATATGATAATGTAAACTATAAAGTACTGAAATTGTTTATCGAATTATTTCTGACTCATATCACATTTATTATTAACCAATGTTTAACGAAATCGGTGTTTCCTGATTTGTGGAAGGTTGCTTTTATCATTCCTCTACCTAAAAGGCATATGGTTTCTGGTATTGGTGATATTCGTCCGATAAGTATTTTGCCGGCCCTATCAAAGGTACTAGAGAAAATTGTTCAACTCCAAATTACCGGGCACCTTATCCGGTTTGATTTTTTAAGCAAATTCCAATCAGGATACAAGCCTGGTCATAGCACTACCACTGCACTGGTGCATATAGTTGATGATCTATCAGCTATTCTAGACAAGGGCAATTTATTCGGTATTCTAATCCTTTTAGACTTTTCTGAAGCTTTTGATTGTGTTAACCATATCCACTTGCTTCAGAAGTTACATTTGTATTTTTCGAATTCTGCTAGTATCTTGCTTTATTCTTATTTGAGCGACCTCAAACATTTCGTAAAACATGGAGAAGCCCAATCTAGTATTCGAGGAGTATTTACTGGGGAGCCTCAGGGTTCTATATTGGTGCCTTTACTTTTCTCCATTTATATTAATGATCTGCTTTGGCATATTCGGAATTGTCGATATCATCTTTATGCTGTAGATTTACAATTGTATATTGGTGGCGACTTTTCAGAGTTGGATGCGATTGTCATGCGACTTAATGCTGATCTTAAAAATGTTTCCTTATGGGCCAAGAATAATTCACTTGCTATTGATCACACTAAAAGTAAAGCATTATTGGTTTCTAGAAATAATTCTCATAATATAGCACCTCTGATTTATTTAGACAATGATATTATCTCATTTGTGCCGACATTTAATAACTTAGGACTAATATTAAACCCAAAACTCACTTGGATTGATCATATAAAATCCCTATGCCAGCGTGTTAATTATAGTTTATACTAGCTAAGGTTAATAAAAAAGTTTTGTCCAGTGAATTTACGCATATATCTTGTTAAAAGTCTGATTATACCAATTTTCACCTATTGTGATGTAATATTTAATAACTGTGATAGTAGGTACTTCAAGGCGTTTACTTGAGGTTACGTTTAATAACTGCATCCGGTATGTTTATGACCTTAGGAAGTTTGACCATGTCTCTGAATTTAAGGTTTCTATTATTGGATGTGACTTGTTTGAATTTTATTGTTATAGAACTGCGGTTTTTATTTTCCGTATTATTAAATCGGGTATACCATTGTATTTACATGAGAAATTAGATTTTTCTACATCGTTGCGAACAAGAAATGTCAACTTGTCTATCAATAGAACAAAGGTTTACAATAACTCCTGTTTGGTGAACATGATTATCATCTGGAACAGCCTACCACTGGTACTAAAAAATATTGATTCTTTGAATATTTTCAAAGGATTAATGTTAAAATTGTTAAAAGAAAAACAAAATTTTTGATTGATTGGGATGTAAATAGTATGTATATAATGTATATGTTTATGTATATATTTTGTATATATATTATGTTTGAGTATTATTTCTTGTTATATTCTAAATGTTAATTGTAAATTTTGTGTGTTATTATTACCTTTGTTAATTGTATATATTCATGTTGAACAAAAACATTATGGTTTAAACTGCATTGGCTTATGGATAGATAAAAATAAAAAATAATAAAATAGATGCTTGTTTTGCGCAAACATTTTTGAGGACTCCCACGACTATGACAAAAAAGAATCTTGTAAATTTTGTGGAACCCACACCTCAAATTACTTCAGATGTAACGAAAGATTTAGACAAAAGCAAATAAGGGAACACATGGTAATAAATAAATCAAGCTTCAGAGAAGCAAAAAATCATCTCTTTGGAATTAAATAAAGAATCCCTAAACAAATTGATTTTACCAATGACATTTCAACAGAAAATCATGCCTGGTCTAGCAATAGAAAAATTAAGATCTTAACTGATTTGGTTAAAAATTTAAAAGATGAAATAAAAGAAAATGATTATATATTCAAAGATGTCGAATCACTTTTAAATAATTCCGATGATTTTAAGAAAAATCCTGCTAATTGATTTCTTAAAATTACATTAGATAAGATTATTAAAACATAAACAATTTTTACTTCTCTTCCAGTTTTTGATTATATTCCTTATTTTTTTTTTTTTTTTTTTGTTTCGCTGGCGCTACATCCCATGGAGGGATTTGGCCGCTTCATTTGAAGTTTCATAATCAGTTTTTGTAACGGATAATGAGTGATTAATTCATTGATCCACCATTAACCAGCCCTGATTTTTTCATCACCCGCCGGGAATCGAACCCGGAACCTCCGGAGCTTAAAGCAAGCATGCTAACCACTGTGCCACCGGGGCGGCACATATTCCTTATGTATTGTCTCAAATTATTACAAAAAATAATATTCGCAATTTAAATAGTAACAAAGACTTGTTGTATATACAATCCAATCATCATATTGATATTGTCATTTTATGCGACGAAGTAATTTAATTTTCAATAATCACAACCTTATTACGGAAGGCAGACGAGATGGTATTGGCGGCTCGGATTTTTAATTTACAAAAAATTTTCTTGGAGAATTATTCATTTAAATTTTCATTATAACCGTTTTCAAGCACTGGACATTACATTATATTCTATCAATTTAATTCAAAAATTCTCATGGAGAATTGATCCCATTAATCTAGGAGGTCATCTTCCAATATTTGTTGACTTTAAACTAAATAATTATCATAAAAAACAAATTACTAAGTGATCAAAAGATTTTGATACAACTGGCCAATGACAAATATAATATGTATTGAAGAATATTTAGAAAATTTAATTTCTAAAAACACTTCCATATCACAAGTAAAAACACTTTTAAACCAAAACCTTGGTGGACTGACCTTATACAAAAATTATGGAACATTAAGAAACACAAACAATTAATTTATAATCTAAAGAAAAATATCTGTACCGCTATTGAATTAAAAAAATCTGTGCAAAAACTTAAATTCGTAATCGGAAGAGAGAAGAAAAAGTCTTGGAATATCTTTTTGATGAGCATCAACCATAAAACTAACAACTCTGATTTTTGGAATAATATCAATAAAATTAAAAACAAAAAACAATCTAATTCCAGAATTCTGGAAGATCCCTTAGAAGCAATTAACTGATTAATCTATAATTTTCCGTTCTCCATAGACTGTACCCCTTATTCTCCCATCAATATCAATTCTTATATTAATCCTGTGGAAATTAAAAACAATGAAATTTATGACATTATTAAAAACTTCAATAACACTGCTCCGGGATACGACAAAATATCATATAAAATTATTAAACAATTAATTTCCATCAATCATAATTTAATTGGCATTATTACAAATCGTTTTAATAACATCTGGAAAAGTCAGATTTATCCTTTTCAATGGAAAACGTCAAAACCAATTGCAATATTGAAACAGGGGAAAGACGACAGAAACATTATTAACTACCGTCCAATTTGTTTGTTAGGTTTTGCAGGTCAAATTCACTATTTTTCAAATGATATTCAATTTTTTGTAGTTCACGCACAATTTTCTCCAACTCATCGTCAATATTTTCCAAAGTATATTCATGTTTTTTCAAAGTTACTTCAATTAAATGTAGAATAAATTCAAATATTTTAAAAACTAATTCAAGTTTTAATATTTCAAGTTTGTTAATTTTTACAATTCAAAATCAACTTCTTGCAAATAAAATTTAATTCTCGTTATTATGCTCGTAATTAGCTAATTTCTGCATTTCGAATGCAGCCCTAGCTTAATAATACAACAGGTATACATATATCCTGAGCTTTTTTAGGCCGTTTTGAATTGAAGAAATGCTCGCTGCACTATGTCAGCCGATTCTAGCAATTTTTCTTTGATATTTTTGAGAGTTATTACTGGATTTTCCTCTACAATTTGCTATATTTTATTTAAAATATCCTCTGTAATTTTATAGTATCTTGCCACCACATTTTGTAACAATTATTTCCTCACCATCTTTCAAATATTTTTAGCTAATTGAAGTAGCGGTATTCTTATTTATATTTGAGAGTTCTGCTGGTTCAACAATTGATTTTCGCTCATTGTAAAATTTTATTAATAATTTTTTGGACTCTAAACTTTTTCTTTTTTAACATTGGCGCTGCCTTTGTCTCGATTCATGAGCTACAGGAGCCCCGTGTGGCTCTGAAACTTACGAATCACTGCTGAAATTTTCATTTTCCGATGAATTTTTCATTTTTAAAACACTAAGAGTATATGTAAATAAAAAAAAGGAAACACTGTATAACACCCACTGATAAATCGATATAACATTTAACTAAAGGATGATCAGATGTAAAACGAATTCTATTTAAATTCGTTTAATTACCAACCGCAATGATAAAATATAACAACGGTTGCATTCGAAACTCAGAGATTAGCTAATTACGAGTACAATAACGAGAATTAAATTTGATTTGCAAAAAGTTGATTTTGAATTATAAAAATCAACAAACTTGAAATATTAAAATTTGAATTAGTTTTTAAAATATTTGAATTTATTCTACATTAAATTGAAGTAACTTTGAAAAAACATGAATATACTTTGGAAAATATTGACGATGAGTTGGAGAAAATTGTGCGTGAACTACAAAAAATTGAATATCATTTGAAAAATAGCGAATTTGACCTGCAAAACCTATACCTATTTTTTCCAAAAAAATTCAATAAACTCATCTTAAAACGAATTAACGATCATTTTATCTCCAATAATATTCTCAACTACTAAAATTTTAGATTTAGAACAAATAAAAGTATCATTGACTATTTTATTGAAATGTTTAATTTTATTAACTCTCACAAACAATAAAACAAAAAAATTATCTTAAAATTTAATTTCCTAAATAACATTATACATTGGATTTCTTAATTTCTTACAAATAGAATCATTTCTATTCAAAATATTAATCAGGCTTCTATTCTATCCACCATACTACTAAAGGCGTAGCTGTTTGAGTCTCACCCTTTTAATATTTATATCACTACGTTACATGACATTAATAACTCTTATACTAAAATTTAAAAATACGCCGACGAGATCTGAATTGTAATTTCCGCAGATAACCATGATAACTTAAAAAAATTAATGACAGATTCTCTTTATTCTTATTAACAGATAAATTACATTCTTTAAAATTACAAATTAGCACTGATAAATCCCACTCTCGAAGAATATATACTAACAGAAATAATTCTAAATCTCTAAAATTAAAAATTAATATCACGTACATAAAACAAAGATCAATTACTAAAATACTGCGTACACTTTTAACAAACAGACTTTCCCTATCTAACCACTATATAAATTTAAAATCAAATATTTCTAGTTCCATTAAATTATTTAAAACTCTTACCCATTTTAATGGACGTGTAAATCCTGAAACAATGATCAACATTTTTAAACCAATTGTTAAATCAAAATTTTAATATACCATACAGACGATAAATACAAAATAGACTTTAAAATTTGCCAATCTATTAAAAATGTTTCTTTAAGAGCTTGTCTAGGTTTTATAAGAACTACTACGATTCCGGCCATTTTATCTGAATCCTTAGAAACATCTTCAGATCTAGATTTCATTAAAAAATCGTTACTCTAAATTACCAAAAATTTATATTGTAATTCTAAAATTGGCAATGACATTAAATTTAATAAATCTCTCCCTTAACTTAATGATAACTATTCTTTTCTTTCCAAAATTAAACCTTTTCATATTAAACAAACTTTTCTCAATAATCTTAACATTAAACGTATATTGAAGGAATTACAAACAAAAATCTTATCAACCATTCTGAACAATATACGTTATCTATGGCTGAAATCAACAAATGCAATAACCTTGTTAAAATTTTCAAAGATGGTTATATAATTAATAATAAAGGCGGAATTGGAATTTTTGTAGAGGATAATAATTGGAAATTTGCCATCCATTTAAATAATCTTACTGATATTAAAAATACTGAAACCATTGCTATTAAAATTGCAATTACCATAGCACTAATTATCAAAAACAATAATATTATCATCATTACTGATTCTTTATATTCCTGTACTTCCTTAAAAACGGCTCTTTCACATAATTACTAATAGACACTTTGAAAATCAAATTATTGACACTGCAGGCATAATCAAATTAAAAACTTTATCATTCATTAGTTCCCTGGTCATTTTGGTATAAAAGGAAATTTTATTGCAGATAATTTAGCTAAAAAAATCAATTTTTTCTCCCACTCATAGGTTGAATAATGAACCTACTCTTTCAGACTCAATTAAAAATATCTCCAGAAGTATAAAGAACAAATTGATAGACATTTATACACCGATGTGTAATTCATGGTCATTTCTATAACCAAATATGTCTTTCTCCAGGGAGCCGTTTAAATGGCAAACGACATTTGACAAAGTTACGTTTCAACAAACTATCTTTGGCAAATTTGCATATTTGACAAATATCATTTGACAAAACAAATTGAATGGCAAATGTATGTTTGATCAATAAATGTATTATAAATTTGACAGGTACGATGTAAATGGAATTGATTTTGGATATAATTTTCGAATATAACTAGCCTATAACCTAGCTGTTTCTTAATCTATTGTGTTTAAATTTAACAGGTACGGTGGAAATAGGATTGTTAAATGATTTTTGGGTGCATTTTTAGAATATCGCAAATTAGTCTGTAACTTGGCCATTTCTTTCGGGATTATGATAAATTTTGACACGTATGGTGGAAATGGGATTGTTAAATGATTTTTGGATGAAGTTTTTGAATATGCCCAATTAGCTTGTAACTTGGCTATTTCTTTACCGATTATGATGAAATTCGACAGGTATGATGGAAATGGGATGCTTAAATGATTTTTGGATAGACTATCGGAATATGGCCAATTAGCCTGTAACTTGGCTATTTCTGAACTGATTGTGGTGGAATTTGGCAGGTATGACGCGCGCTGGAATTAATACAAATATTTTTACTTGAAAACGGAGATTTAGAATTATCTGTAAAATAAAGATTTATTAGGAAAATTACAATGGAAATCTCCATTTTCCAGAATATTTCAAAATGAAATTCTGGAAAAGGAAGATTAAATCGTCATTTTCCAGAATTTAAATTTTCATTTTGAAGCAAAAATATTTTTATTAATTCAGGCGCGGCACGTGAAAATTTTGTTCAAATTTTAGAGTAATCACTTTTTGGCAAATTATTCTTCAGGAATTATGAGGCATTTTGATCGCGCGATCAAAATGCCTCATGATTCCTGAAGAATAATTTGCCAAAAGAAATTTGTCAAACAAATATTTGACATAGGTGAATTTGCCATTCCTGCTTCTTTGCCAAAGACATATTTGCCAAACGTGTTTTTTGCTAAAAGTAATTTGATCAAACTTTCATTTGCGAAACGTTTTTTTTGCTAAAAGACGTATACCCCTTTCTCCAAGACCATCTAAAAATTCAAATTTCACATCCTGTCAAAACAGAATAATTTACAGACTAATCTCAGGTCATGCATTTAACAAAAAATTTAAATTCATTTTGGGACTAGAATCCACAACAAACTGTGTGATTTGCAACAACATTGAAGATAATGGCCATATTGTTAATGATTGCGTCAAATACAATAACATATAAGGAATAATTTCCCACTCATCTTTATTAAACATTTTGAAAGATCAGAGAATGGAGGAATTTAAGATGTTGAGTAATTTTGTGGAAACAATTAATTGCAAACTATGAATTAAGACTACTTTTTAATTTTTATCGCCCTCATTTTCATACAATGATTATACACATGATTATTATTTTCTTTTATAAATTGAATAACTGCACTTATCATTTGTATTATCCTTCTAATATTTTGTTAGGAAGATTATTCCAAAATTTATTAATTAATATAAGATTAAAAATTTAGATAGTAAATATTGTACAATTAATTTAAAAAAAATAAAAAATAAAAACAAATTATATATGAAATAATATTTAATCTTAACTTTTCTGTTTTGTTAATATGTATGTACTTCTTTAATTTTCTTCATTCAACTTACTTGTATAATAACTTTATTTTCACTTAATTTAAATTAATTTTGAAGTTTTATTTTATTTATATAAATTTTATTAACTGATGTATCTTCAGATCTCCCCTGAGAGCCACTGGTCATATGGATTGAAATATCTGACCTGAACAAAAACAAACAATTTAACTATTTCCAATTGTCCAATTATGTTTTTTATTTAATAAAAATTCGGGGTGTGCTGTGTTGTATACACGGCCGTAGGTGTTTTGTGTGCGATAACATTTATAAGATGTTGAGATTAATTATTAAAATTTAATATAAATTATCTGCCGCACCGTTTCTTTACGCACAAATAAATGAGGGGTTCTCTCTACAGTGTTCTCAACTATTGTAAATCGCTATTTTGCAGATTTAATTTCAATTAAAATTTATGTGAAGGTTAATTATTTTAATTTAAAATAAATTATCCGCCTGAGTTTCTTTACTCACAAATTGAGATTAGAAATGCTCCGATCAAATGTGACGTTCTCTCGCTTCAGTGCTCTTGTAGATTTTAATTTTAATTAAAATTTATGTGGAGATTAATTATTGTAAATTACAATAAATTGTCTGCTATGGATTTTTTACGCATAAATTGACACCAGAGTTGTTCCGATTAGATGAGGCGTTCTCTCGCTACAGTGCTCTCAATCATTGTAAACCGCTATTTTGTAGTTTGCAATTTTAATTAAAATTTATGTGGAAACTAATTATTTTAAATTAAAATAAATTATCCACCACAGATTCTTTACTCAGAAATTGAGATAAGAAATGCTCCGATTAGATTTGGCGTTCTCTCTCGAGAACTTCTTGAGATGAACTCTTTGAGAATTGTTAGTGAAAATCACCATGAAAAATAAAGTATTTTTGAAATTTACAATATTGCTGTTTTTGTAATATACGTCATAAAGATAACTCCTAATTTATAAACAATACAATAATCATCTCTTCCATTGCCTCCATTCAAATTTGAATTCGAATATATTTCTATAGTTATTTTGAAATTGGAATGGATGCTGGATTGTTTTGACTTTTTGTTTTCTTCACACCCATTGTATTGATTTCATTTTTTCTGTTTGGCTCTTTTTGATTTATTTCATTTTGATTGTTGAGCGGAGACGTGTTGTCTTTTCTCTTACCATTGGTTTTAAATCTGGATATATGATGACGTCATTAAATTGAATGTTCTCTTTTTAATACATATTGTTATTGTTGTAGAGTGTTTTCTAATTTAATTTCCCTTATTTATTTTTGATTATTGCTGGAAAATAGGGAAATTTGAGAATCTGTGTTTTAAATGAGTAAGACATTGAGTTGTTTGTTAGCGATTTCAGAAAAAAATATTTAACTAGGTTTAACTTTTAATTCATGTTTTATCGTCAATCGGAATCGCGTTTTTTCATACAAACTCTATGAAAATAAATGAAATTTTAGTGTTTGTATATCCCTTATTTTAATCACATGACGGCTCTATTACATCAAGATGGTGCTGATTATACAAACCCATAATCTAAAAAAACGAAGCTTTTGTAAGGAAATTAGAAACGAGAAGGAAATCAAACTTTTCATAGTAAACGATGATAAAAACCATGAAATTCTGGTGAAATCATTTTTCTTATTTGTATTAATCCTCATAAGAGTGATATGGCATCATTTTAAATGGGCTTCTGTGATGGTTGAAACACCACGCAGTGCAAAAGTAATAATTTTGAATTGTTCATTTTCCTCAAGAGAATTTTTATAGTGAACCTTAGGTTTTGGTGAATCTTAGCCACTAACCTGTGCCAAGAAAATTTTCTTTTTTTCTTTCTTTGTCGATATCCCTCCACTGCAGTTTGGTTTTAGGTATTTGACTGAAATCATATATGTCGTATTGCGTCATTTGGTTGAACAAAAACTGATTTTCAGATCTGATAGATCTGACAAGTTGAAACCAATCTCTAGGTTGTTTAATGTTAAAAGAAGCTTTTCTTTGTTTGTTTCTCGATAGTCGCGTGAACTGATCAATGTGCTGAATATTCTATGTTGCGCTTTGCAAAAAGGTCATAAACATTGTAGCCATAATCGAATTTTTATTTTGACCCACGCACGAGTCACGATAAAATATAACGTGTTTGATGTTTGCTGGTAACGTTTTGAGGTGTCTTTAAAAACCAGAAGAAATTTCATTCCCGCCTCTCTTAGCAATTGCTTCTTCATTGAGTTATTTGATTTTGCCAATAATTTGTCTGCTTCCTTAATTTTATATGCATTATCCGCAGCTCGATGGTGTTGGGTTTGATCCAAAATAAGTTGGTCTTTTCAGATCCACTGTCTAGTTCTATTTTCTTTGTTAGAATATCACACGTATGACAAGTGTCGGATTTCGATTTTTTGAACTTTATATTCATCCCATTTAATATTTGTGTATACTTCCAAATAGACACGGGCTTTTCTCGATTCTCACAGTATAATTTATACATAAGTGAAATGTTCAAATCCACATGCAAATTGTCTTTTGTCCGACTTACGTCTCGTATAATGAGATTCATATGCCGGAAAGCTACTGATATGTGCTTTTACCGCTGTAATAGTTATTACAGGTAGTTTTCTATGCTCACCCGAATGATATCTTCGTAAGTCTTTTATGAATGTTCCTGGGGAAACAAAAATCTTTTCTGTTATACATCGTAGAAGCTTTTGGGATTCACCAAATGTTAATATAAAACATTTCTGACACACTTCAAATCGGTTACCATCCCTCTTTAAAAAATATTTTTAGGCCTGCATGTAGGTTATATTCTTTTAACCCCCAATATTCATGAAATAGCTTCTGATGTACGAAATCTATTTTTAGATTACATTTTTGTCGACATGTTCCTGTTCCTAGCGCGGTTTGGAAATTCTGCCAGCGTTCGCAACACCATTTATTGTTGTGTAAGTTTCTCCAGAATTTCGCTTTAATTTTCAGGATTTTTGAGTTTTCTTTTCGGTGGTTGAAGTATCCATTTCTGAATTCGATATTATTTTGTTCAATTTAATGCCACGTCGTTCAGAAAATGATCGAAGTCATCTGATCAGTGTTGCCAACTATTATATTTTAGCGGGTGCCAGATTGAAGTCAAAATAGTGCTAGATTGACAGTAAACAGTGCTAAATTTTTTTTCTCGAGATTGACCAGATCAAAACCAGAGATGGATAGTATCAAACAGTGGTACTATTTGGCAAAATTGTTGTTGTCCATTTTTAGCGTTTGGCCCAACTTTACTCAAAACAGAGTCGTAAACAATTTGTAATATCGAGGACGTTCACTGATGGCTTTTTGACATAAAAAATCGGAATATTTTTGATATATACTTACACCCCTGCTAACTTCTTTTTTTAAGTACACACAAAAAAAAAAAAAGGTCACCACAACACCGAATCGGTGTTACATAGTGTCCCACCGATCGGATATTTATAATTTGAATCCAATCGGATATTATAATAAAATACAATTGGAGAAAAACTTTTACACCGCATAAAAACCAAACAGGAACATTCATCTTTAGGAAAACACCTAGAGGTGCATTTTATTAAATCCAAAAGGAGTTTTTATAAAAATTTATCTTTTCGGATATATAAAAATATTTATCCGTTGATGCGTATTTAATTTTATTAAACTATATTCAGTTGGAGAAAAATAAATACTTTTTCGGATAAAAAACCAATTAACACCGC
The DNA here is from genome assembly GCA_963556165.1 of Tipula helvola. Classification (NCBI taxonomy): domain Eukaryota; kingdom Metazoa; phylum Arthropoda; class Insecta; order Diptera; family Tipulidae; genus Tipula; species Tipula helvola. The sequence continues at coordinate 100,683,361 of OY744483.1, forward strand.
ACATTTTTTGAGTGTATGGTTTTATCCCATTGGTATTTTATTTTAATGTACATACCTATATCATGATTTTAATATGTTCCGAAGATTGTAAGAGAATTGAATCTTCTCATCAGGCCGCTGCGACTAGACTGATTGTATCACAATTTAGATTCTAATATACAGAAGGAATATGCAGGTTGCTTTAGCGAATTTAACTAATACAGCCAAATTCTCTTACAATTTTTCTTTTCCACGAAAACTCCAATAACGGTGTAAATATTTACTCCGATAGAACGAAAATAATCTGTGGGAAGTACTGTTTAAAAACATCCGCTGTTGACAACTTTTGCATTTACTCCAAACGGTGCAAAAGTATATTGTTCAATCCTTTTAGATATTTTAAAATTTGTACCCGATCTTGCGGAGTTAATATGACACTATTGGATAAAAAATAAAGTTTTTTTCGGATAAAATACCATTCACACCGCAATATTTTTTTGTGTGTAGTATAAAGCTATTTTCTGGCATTTAGACGGTAATAGAACCTCGATTTTAAATGGCTGAAAACTATTCAAAATCCTATTTAAGTAATTTGGTCAAATGACAAACTAAATATAATGTAAATTATTAACGCTCCGATTAAAAAATTATTTCGCTCTAACACCACATTATTTTGAGCACTCCCGCTGTAATAATTTAATCGAGATTATAAGCAAAATCTCAGAAATAAGTTTAAAATGCATTATTTGGACATAATGTAGGTACGATACACCTATTTCAGTTTTATAGAAAAAAAAACCCGACTCTCCAAACTAAAAAAAAAATTGACTCGACTCTGGCTCAGAGATGGGTAAAACACTAACAAATCTGACTTTTACGTTTGATTATTTAAGGGGACATACCACCTTCAAAATTGAAAAACAAAAAGTTTTTCAAAGATTTTTTTTAATGGAATAAAATGAGATATCTTAATGAAACTTTCCATTGACATTTTATTTAACTGAAAGTATAAAAAAAAATTGTTCTTAGATTTTTTTAGCCCACTGTCGTCTGCTATAACGGTTTTCCAAAAAACACTGAAAACTCCCGGCGTGCATCATAACTGCTCTCAGAAACGTTTGAAAAAAAAAACGGGGTTTTATTCAGCATTAAATCGCCCTTGGAATGAACTAAAAAAAAAAATGGTTGAAAAATAAAAAAATGGTGGCATTTTTTCGAAAATGCAGCGTTTTTGTCCCCCCCCAATTAGATGTAACTCAAAAAATTGAAAGCCGATTACTCCTTCCGTAGTTCATTCTGAGCAGAAATATATGTAGATCAACGTGTTAAAATTTTAGAACGATTGGATAAGTAGTTTTTTCTCAATCTTGCACGCCAACTTGAAAAACGTAATTTCGAGATAATCGCGTTTAAAGTTAAAAAATTTTTTTGTAATAAACCTTACCAAAATTTAATCTGCGATGCCTGCACCGTACAATATACCTTCCTCTCAAAAATTTCCCCTCTACTTTTACAGCTGTTATGTGAGAGAATAACGTATTATATTATATATATATGCATGTATATAGGTATAAGCAGGTGTTACTAAGAGAAAGTCGGTGTAGCCATACAAAAAAAAAAACGACTTTGGCGCCCTTCGCAATAAATAAAATAAAAATATAAATAATTTTTTTTTTGAGATTTTCATGTTAAAATCATGTTCTTAAACGTTCATTCTAACATAATCTATCATAAAAAAAATTTCGATTTTTTGAAAATTTGAAGGTGGTACGTCCCCTTAAGCAATATACAATTATATAGATGGCAGTGATGCCAGTAAAAATTTGGTAACATCGTACCAAAAATGACCGCCTGGTTAAATTTCAAGTTCAAAAATTGTAGGAAAAGTAAAACAAATTCACAAAATATTAAAAACGTGTGATCATTTTGTAATTAAAAATTCTGTAAACATCTTAGACATCTGACGTACACTAGTAAAACTAAAGATAAATTTAGCAAGCATTTTAATTCGTCATTGCCAACTTTGATGTATTTTTCAAAATGAAAGTTCGATGAATATATGTATTTTAAAAAAAATTTAATTTGAATATTTCTACAATTAATATTTAATTAATACCAATATAGCCTATTTATATATTGTTGTTATAGATAGGTAGAAAACATTTATAGAAGCAGTTTACAATATTTTTGCAGTTTCATTGAAAAACTTGAAGCTAAAAACACCATTTACACTATAGATTTGTATGGAAATCAGTGAAAAGTTATACCACTAAAAACGCTTCTAAAAAATACGTCATGATGATTATGGCTCTATACTCTAGAAGGCTCTGATATACAGTGACTCACAGCTTATTTGATCCAGTCGCATTTCCTTAACAAAATTGTAAATATTTCGTGATGTCTTATTTTGTTTGAAAGAAACTAAATGCCATTTGCAAGGTATATTTATTTTTATTACAAAACACAAAAAAAAAACAAATATTTCGAATGCATCTCAAAATTACATTAAAAAGTTCCTTATTTCAACTCAAAACCAACTCACAGCTTAAATGGTCCACTTCATATTATTGTTAATAAACTAGGCTTTTAAGATAATAATACCAAGGGTGAGGTGTTGTAACCATCACGTTTTTCGCTGTGATGCATTTTCGATAGAATAACGGTATTTTAGAACTAAATTGTTTTAAAATTTTATATTTTTAGCAAAGAAGTACAGTTATCTATCGGAAATGCATCGAAGCGAAAAACGTGATGGTTACAACATCTCACCCCTGGTAGGATAGCCTTTCTGTTTTCTTTTAAGACATCGTTAAGCCTATTTGACATTGAACTGACCAGCTTGTGCGTGTACTCCGGTGTTATCTTCTGCCACTCTTCCCTTAAAGCATTTTTCAAATCTGTAACAGTTAAAATCTGGTGTTTCCTAATTTCTCGTTTAAGCACAGCCCATACATTTTCAATGACCTTCAAATCCAGCGATTGTGTTGGGGGTTCTATGATTTGTGGAGAATTCCAAATGAGCCAAGTCTGCACAATCCCCGACTTATGTTTGGGGTTATTGTCCTGATAGAACCGAAAATTCTCGTTGATGCCCAATTTAGTGGCACTTTCGATTAAATTTTTTTATAAGATTTACTTGTACATATCTTTATTCATATTTCCTTCTATGAAAGTTAAATTGCATATGCCATTCAGTTTTTTTCAAACAAAATAAGACATCACGAGATATTTACAATTTTGTTAGGGAAATGCAACTGGATCAAATAAGCTGTGAGTCACTGTAGGTCTTCTAAAATTAACAAGCGCGTTTTAAACGTTGCGTTAAAGAAAAATTGGTAGAAGTTACTTGTTATATGTGATAAATCACAAATACTTGAATTCATATTTGCTTATAAAATATCAATGAATTTAATCAGAGCCTTCTAGAGTATAGAGCCATAATCATTATGACGTATTTTTTAGAAGCTTTTTTAGTGGTATAACTTTTCACTGATTTCCATAGGAATCCATAGTAAAAATAGTGTTTTTTAGCTTCAAGTTTTTCAATGAAAAAAGCAAAAATGTTACAAAATGTTTATACAAAAGTGTTCTACATATCTTTAGCAGAAATATACAAGAAGGGTATTTTGGTATTAAATAAATATTAATTGCAGAAATTTTAAAATTAAATTATTTCTAAAATATATTTTTCGAACTTTCATTTTGCAAAATACATCAAAGTTGGCTCTGACGAATTAAAATAATACTTGCTAAATTTATCTTTAGTTTTACTAGTATACGTTAGATGTCTATAATTGTTGGTAGAGAAATACGAGAAAAAATTATTTAATCACACAATTATGACACGTTCTTAATATTTTGTAAATTTGTTTTGCTTTTCCTACAATTTCTGAACTCAAATTTCTCCAGGTGGCAATTTTTGGTACGATTTTTCAAACTGTTTACTGCCCACTGCCATCTATGTATATTGACTTAAGGCACACGTTTTGTAGTAAGCTTTCCTTTTTAATTTGACCAGAATGCTGTGGTTATGAACTTTTTTTATATGTTGGTTTAAATAAATCAGTTATTACAAAAAAATGAACACGATTTACTTAAACGAGATTTATATATGTTGAAATTCAAACATTTATGAAAATATTTCAGAAATCATAATTAAGAATTTGCAACGTTTTCATTTACAAATTTGTCTTAGGGAAAAAAGTGATTTCCCATATGATTTATGTGTTTTACTATGGAAATTTTGGTTCTTTCGTCGTTTCTAATTCCCTTATAAAAGCTTCGTTTTTTAGATTATGGCTTGTATAATCAAGGTTGCTTTGATTTAATTCGCCTATTAACTTATAAAAGCTAAAAATTAAAAAAAAAAAAAAAAAAGTAATTGACGAACGGAATAGTGTGCTCCAGCGGATAATAGTGAAATATGTGATAGACTGTAATAAAAATTTGATATATGACGTTATATGGAAATATTGTCTATTTAAATTAAATTTTTATTTGTAAAAATTGTAGTGATTGGAAAATTAAATTAATCCCATTTGTAGTTTAAAATGTGATTTTACTATTTTAGTATATCTGATTCATTTGGGACATTTTTGTCATTTAAAATATCAGAAAGTTGTGCTAAAAAATTGCATAAATGTAATTTGGGTCACTAAACATTTTTGGAGCTTTATTAGACCACAGTTGCTACTTGCTACGCTTTGACATACCTACAATCTAAAATTAAATATTATAAAACATTTATGATTTTAGTAACACTAACTTATTTTGAAATGTTTGCAATTTTAAAGTACAAGTTTCTCATATTTAGAATGATAAGAATATCACTAATGAATCAGATATACAAAAATCACACTTTAAACTACATATAGAATTATTTCAATTTTCATAAATAAAAATGTAATTTAAATAGAAATATTTCCATATAACCTCATATAGAAATTTTTTGTTGGGGACATCCCGGTTGGGAACATCACCAAAAATTATACGTTTTGCGAGGTTCTCTTTTATCGTAATCGCAAATTTAATTTTTTTTTTCTTATTCACTGTTTTTCTAAATTAAAATGCAGTGAGATTCCTCACCTTTTAGCCGATCTCACCGTGAGATGAATTATCAAAATTGCTACACTGGTCTGTAGCTAGTGTTAGTTTGATAAGAAAAATATAACTGTAACCAAGGAGTACATGTATGTTTTACAAAATTGATAGAATCTGGCAATCCGGTCTCAGCTATAATCATTTTATTATTAAACACATCATTTAAACGAATCACATTAAGATTTGAATTCTAGAAAACAGTTTAACTCGGCTAAAATTTGACACGACATGAAAACAATCTTGATCGAACGCCGTTCGATTATTCGAGCTACCGAACGTTCACTAAATTGTGTCATTATGCGATTTATTCCTGTGTGAGTGTGACCCCCCATTTTAATAACCATCCAAAAGTAATCAAATTCACTACACAGAATCAGATATAGTACATAAGACAAAAAAGGATATTTCATAATATCTTATATAGATTGAAAATTTTGTTTTTGTGTTTAGTACATAAAAGATATCATTTTTTTTTTTTTGTTTTTAGGACAATGAAAATGTTCATAAAAACCATCTGGAATATATATCTAGATATCGAAAAAATATTAAAACCAAAAATAATAAAAATGACTTATTGAATATTTTTTTTGTCTTCCAAAAATATTGTTGTTGCTATAATTCTTGTTATCTTTATGTCATTGAAGGTGACAGTAAAAATAAATTTATTAGATTTGATTTGTAATATGTTATTGGTTAAAATTGAGGATAAATAGACAAAAAAATATACATAGTACGTATAAGTACATAAATATCTTGTATTTTTTTATGATGAATCAGGAGAAAAATAGATCCTGTTAATAAATATTAAAATCGAAATTTTATTTCATTGATAGTTTTATTAGAGACATCCATTTTTTTGGTCCAACATTTTATTTTTTTGTAATTTAAATTGAAATGAATTACGGTTTATGGCTTTTTTTATTTTTATTTTGTGTCAAAAACCATATTTATATTTATGTATATACCAAAATTGGCTTGGCTATTTATGTATAGTATATGGTGCGGCCTCTTAACCAACTAAAAAATAACGACAGTATGTTACACAATCAATTAAATCAAATTTGGTCATGACATATAATAGTACAGAAACACCACTATAACCATCTGGTTTAACTATCGTAAAAAGAAAAATAATTTTCTTCTAGTAACAATTTAATCCCGATAAAATTTTATTACCCAATCAAAAATCTGTTAACGACTATTGTGCATATTGTATATATACATACTTATGTATGTATGGTTTGAAGCAGAACACAGAATAGAGAGCAAAACAACCAACCAACCGAACCAAAAAATAAAAACTGTAGTACTTCAGCATATTATAGTTTTATATAAAATCTTTGATAAAATACATAAAAACTCTTAAAAATTAAAAAGTTTTTAATTTTTATAATTTAAAAATGTGTGTTGTAGTTGTTTATTCTTTAATTGATTCCAACCAAGAAAATTAAAAACTTTTTTTTTTTATGTATTGCACTTATAACTACTTTTATAGTATGGAGCATTATTAAGGCAAAAAAAAAAAATATTGTAATAGTCGTCATCACTGTAATCATTTTCTTCGGTTTTCGAGATAAACTTTAAGATTTTAACCGAAAAGCACAACAGAATAACCAATGTACATATAATAATAAAAACCAAAATGTCTGTAATAATCCATTATAAAATAATTGAAATAGACAAAGAACTGAGCATTATAGTAGTTTGTTATGCATGCTGCAGATCGTTTATATGCAGAGACGAAATAAATCGATTCAATGGAAAACACATTTGCAATTTATTTTTTTGTACTCTATGTATGAATATACCTTAGTTTTGTGTTTATAGTTTTGTTCTACTTCCATAATTTTCACATTCAAATTTTTTTGTTTGCTTTTTTTTTTGTTCGATAGTTTTGGGATGGGTTTTTCTCTCAATCTCAATTGGTGTTGTACAGTAACGATTCAGAATATTGCAACTAGTTTCAATGAAGTAGAAAATTTCCAAATAAATTCATTGCAATTAACAATTCTATTTTACATTACACTGCGCAATTGTGTTCCGTTACAGTTAGTTACCACTGGATTTAGTTCCGCAATAGCAATCCTTCTAAATGAGCCAGACAGGTGGAAAAGAGCACCGGGTCCGGCATTCAACGAAAAGTAAAAAAGATGATTCAGGAAGACAACGATTCCGAAATGGACAACGACGAATTCCCAAAGTTCCAACAATCTAATACCGGCGAGAGGTTTTCTCCGCTAACAGTAGACGCCACATGCAACGAGACCTCAAAGCAGGCCGAACAAGTCACGAAGCATAATAATAGCACCATTTTATCAAAATCAATCAAGCCACCGCCCATAATTTTAAAAGACTTTCCAAAGGAAAAGATATCTGAGTTAAAAAAGGGAATTACTGCAAAATATACTGAGGCCATGCTGAAGGTCACCTCAGAAAATGATTCAATCACAGTCAGCAAGAAAGTTGCATTTTGCGAAATAAAGGAGATCAGAAAAGACAAACAAGAGTTTTATACATACACACCAACAGACGAGAGAGGAAGATCACTAATTATGAGAGGTGTTAACTATGACACGCCCATTGAAGAAATCAAGTCAGACCTCAAGAAAAACGGAGTCACCATTAAGGGAATCTATCCAATGAATAAAACAAATACGGAAATAACACTAAAACTCAGCTTACCTGTTTCACTATGAGCTTATTAACAGAAACCAAAATAGAGAATGTGCTGGCAATTAGAAGCTGCTGCTACTACCGAATAACATGGGAGCCGAAGAGAAATCTAAACGGGTTCCAATGCAGAAACTACCAGGGCTTTGGTCATGCCGCATCGAACTGCTGCCCCAGAAATCAGGATAAAAACGTACCACTCAAATGTGCGAACTGTGGAGGGGAGCACAGTGCAAATTTCAACAGCTACACCAAACGACAGGAGTATCTGGGTAAGTTCAAAACCAATTATGAATTTACAAAAAAGTCGTCCAAAGCTCTTTAAATCAAGATGTGTTAGTAAAAGTATTAGTTTGCCAGGCAGTCGAGTATCTAAAAGCGGCCAGGAGAAAGTACACATGGCCCAGGGCACAGAGGAGGAGGCTACAGTTGTAAATAGTAGCGGGCTAAATGAATTTTTCGACAAATCAGTTGATTTTTTTGACGTTGACTCTTTCACTCTAACAAAAAATATTTCACAATTCATGCTCAATCTAAAAAAAGTCCCAGATAGAGAAATGCAGAAAAGCATGCATCTCAACTTCATATTCCAATTCTTAAAATGAAAATACTATCAAAAAATTGCAACAGTCTATCTAGTAAGTCAAGCACGAAGACATGAATTTCCACTGCTATTGAGCAGCGTAAACCAGATATCGCATGTCTGTACACTATTTATCGGACAAATACACTAAGGAATGGAACTGCAGGTACGGCCAATGCTATTTGAAACAGAATCAGGCATTCACAGCCAAAGGCGTATGTTAGGGAAAATTTTATTGGTACTTCATTAGTAATCGAAAGTGAGAATCAAACCTTCACCATTATCTACATATATTTCTATAAGATAACGAAAACAGACCTTGACTGTATATCAAAATTGAACAGTAACAACCTGGTAATCGGCTGTACCGTAAACTGTACCGGCACAAATCAGAATGGTAGAAACCACATAAAGTACATCGATGGAAATAGCCTGCAATTGTTTGCACCTAATGATCATACGAGAGGTAATGCGATTCTGTTGGTCACCAGGAACATCAACATAGAAAGTGAGGCTGCGGTGATGGATGATTTCTGCTCGGACCAAGTTGACCCAAAACAAGTGCTGGGCTTCAGAAATTCAGACTGGCCGATGTACAGGCATGTTGTACACAGTAAAATTAAAAATAGGATGGCCACGATCAAAGCTATCCCAATAGAAACATTTCAAACCAGACAGTTACCAGAGGAGATTATCTCATTAATTAAGATTCGTAACAGACTCAGCAATATGCATAGGAAAATGCTACGAAAGGATGCACGAACACATTAATTAACATAAACCGAACAACAAGGAACATCCACGCAAAAATTTCATCAACTACAGTAGGTATTCACGAAAAAGTTAAGCGATCTTAGCCCGGATAGTACAAATTTATATAAGGAAATAAAAAGGATTAAGGGCTGGTCGAAGGAGAAAACCATATTTCTGGAAGAAACGGATGGGCCAATCTTTGACTCCGTCCACATCGCGTGCAAGCTGGCAGAGTATTTTATGTGCATAGGAAACCCACTGATCTAGATCAAAAAATCAAACAGACCTTAGAAAATTACTTCAAAACAAAACAAGCCGAGAGTACTCAGAATATAGAAGACGCTAGCTGCGAAGAGGTTAGAGGGATAAAAAACAGGAAAATACCAGGGATGGATGGCATTGCCAACAAAGCGATCCAAAATCTCCCACATACAGGTGTCAAACTGCTAGTAAAGATAATTAACGCAGTATTTGCAACAGGCTACCTCCAAAACTCATGGAAAATGTCAAAAATGGTCCTCTTTCCAAAACCTGGAAAGGAATTCACAGCTAAAAACAGCAGACCCATAAGCCTACTAAGCTCACTCGTTGAGTGAACCACAGTGATAAAAATAAACACACTAAGACTAAAATCCCAATAGAACAGCATGGCTTCATCCCCAAAAAATTCACGACGGATGCCCTTAAAAGGATTTTTGAACATTTACAATTCTCCAAAAAAAGAAAGAAAATATCAGCTGCGGCATTTCTAGATATAAAAGAGACATTTGACACGGTATGGTACGAGGGACTGATTTGTATCTAAAATTTGTTCATTCATACCTGTCAGACAGAAAATTCATTGTTTCTATCAAAGATGCTAGCTCGGACATACGCAGTATCGGAGCAGTAGTGCCTCAGGGCTCAGTTCTGGGACCACTGCTGAATACCAATCCCCAGGAAGCAAGAAGTTAAACTTCTAATTTACGCCGGCGATACGACAATTTTTTGCTCTAATTACAGCAAGTACAAGTGTGCACACAGCATTCAAAAATATCTCGACGTACTAACTAGCTACTATGAGACATGAAAAATCAGGATAAACGCTACAAAAACGCAGGTCATCTTTTTCTATCTACATCAAAATAAACGCCTATCGGCTCGTGTCGGCAAACTTTATCTTCGTGAATAACAGCTATCTGTATAATATGCTCGTTGAATAATATACTATTGTAATTGTAATTCACAATGGAGATATATTTAGAATAAGATCGGTCTGACAGAGGGTCAGTAGCTGGTCATCGGAGTCGTTTCAATATTCAAGATAAAATCATTGTTTAAAACTCAGTCAGTTAGTCTTGCGATGGATATCCTTGACAATTCTTGAACCAAAATACGAAAATAAACATTAAACTCACAAAATTTCTTTATGTTCGTACATTATTTTGCTTCTAGATAACTCGACATAACGGATTCAATTATATTTATCCTAAATTCTCTTGAACTACCAGAAATCTCTTCCCATAAATTAATCTTCAAACTCGAAATCATTTTAATTATTTTACCTAGCTTATGACAAATGTCATTGGTGATGAAATTATATGATTGGCTTGAGGAAAAGAACGGTGTTTATTCCGCGCAATTGATAAATCCAAATTTTGGATCCAATATCAAACGTTATCAGTTTCCGTTTTATTTGTGCAATGGTCGTCTCAAAACCATAATAGTTTTAAGTGACGCAATCGTTTACTATTTATGTAATGAACCAATTTTATTTTATTTTATTTATTGTTTGTAAATTTAAGTCTCTTGAAACTAAAAATGCATTTTCACAGTCGATAAATGCCGAATTGTTACGAGCATACAACTTTCAATATGATTTGAAATTCCATACGAAACAATTCCACTTTTCATGAAACTTTTTTTTAAAACATTTCTGTATTTGATTACTAAAGTGCGATGTTCCATCAATTATCGGCGAAAATGCGTTAGCTTGAAAGATATTCCAAAAGATTCCTTAATCATTAGGATTTGAATTTGTGATCTGCCATAAGCTTTCAGTAAGCCGCTGTAGGGAATTCTTTAAAGCAGTTCCTGCAATTGAATATAATTAATTTCTAGATTTTCGGTAAAGGTAGGAATTTAAGGACAATAATTGCCGGGAATTATTAAACATACATTATTTTGTTCCTTTCTAAGCAAAGTCTGTTTCTTGGTTAGTAATGCCTTGTTGTGTGACTGTTGTGTTATAATTCTTGAACTTTCTGTTTGTGTAGTAAAAATATGAAGCCAATTGGTAGCCATTAATTAAATTTCGAATGCAATTCCAATTCGAATTAAAAAACAAAAAACCTTTTTAAACTGAAATTCTCAGTTTAAGTTTTCTAATTTGAAATTTTAAGTTTTTTTTATTCACGGTAGATTTTCAGCATTTTAAATTTCCCCTATTAACAAATTTCTAAGTTACTGACAAACTACAATTACTAATTTCCTGACTAATTTTAAATTGCAAACTTAAATTTTCAATTAGTTTACCCAAAATTTCAAGCATTTCTTTTTAAAAATACATTTTCTATAAATTTATAAGAAAAACTCAATTTTTTAGTTGGGAGACCAATTTTGAATAAAAAAATTGAACGTTAATGGAAAATTAATAAATTCGACGTTAATATTTTCGTATATAAGCCGTTTACTTAATTCTGAATTTTAAGGCCGTTTCAAATTCACACGCAACTTTCTGGCAATCTTGATACAATTTATCAAACAGTAATTGTACGAAAAATCTCAACAAAATAACAAACTAAAGCTTTTACAGCATTTACCAAACGTTATTATTTTGCCCCCTAAAAATTTTCATTAAAAGTATGTAGTTATTTTCTAATGTAATATGGTAAATATACATAAATTATTTCTTGAATTAACTGCCTGTCCATCAAAACGAAATCTATAGACATGCATTATAATTATATTCGAGTACTACAATATAAATAAATTCAATAAACATTATAATTTACATCAATTATCTTCTATGCCATTTAATACATTATCTCCATATAATATACAATTTAGTACATAATACATAAATTTAGAAACTTATATCATTTCCAGAAATGGGCAATAACTCACACCTTTACAAATACAAAAAAATACTACTTGGCATTAAATTAAATACAAATCAGAACCTAAAATAAAAATTATCACCTCACATACACTACACACACCCATGCATTGTATAAGAAAATCACATAAAACAAAAATATACACATTTTTCATTTTCCCTTTATTGTTTTTTTGTTTTTGTAGATTTTTGACATTTACTGTAAATGACATTATCATCATATTATCATGATAATGATGACATTATCAAAATTTATTATCACTCACACAATATTTTATCAACAAAAAGTTGACCAACAACAACATAAAAATAACGAAAACACAACTAAATAAATACTGACAAAATATAATACATAAAATAAAAACATTTTGTTTTTTTATAATAAATAAATAAATTATGTAACATGTAAAAATATAACGACGTAACCTTAAATCACCATAGGAGTAATAATGTATGTAGGTACGTATAAATACATAAAAGTAATAATGGTAATAAAAAAAATAATGACAACTAAATTCGATGTGATATGATTTTTATCATAAATTGTCGAGCGACCAAGTTTGCTTTACAATGCAATTCCAAACACAATCATACACACCACACCACATATAATCAAAAACAAAAACACATTTAATTAATTATAACGATATATAGTTACTTACTTTTTTGCCATCTAATTCATGTGTGCTTTGGGCTAATACTTTATCTACACTATTCGGGTCATCGAATGTTATAAATCCAAAACCCCTGAAATTATAAAACAAATATTAAAAATTAAGATTAATTATTTTAAATGGAATTTATTTCAAAATATTTATACGTAATTTAATTAAATAATGAATGATGAACTTTATGATCTTTATAATCTTAAAACAAATTATACTAAGCTTAATATGCTTACAATTGTTGGAAAATATTGTGGGAAAATATTGTGTACAGCAGTAAAATGCAGAAAAGTTACGCTGGAAGAAGAAATTCTTACTCGATGGTATCCCAAAGCGTGGAACATTAAAACACTGGAACCAATAAATAAAATAAATTAGGTATATAGTTTTTTTTCAAAGTGGCTAACTGTTTAAGAAATTTCGTGTTGGAACGGTAGACTGTTTTTCTGGAGGACAGCTCAAACAGTTGTTACTAACCCCCAACTGTTTGACTCCGCAGTAACTGATCATACGTAGGCTGTCTGCATACAAAGCGAAATATGATTTTTTTCGTAAAATTCTGCTACTCGATTACATATTCTCGATACATCTTGACAAATATCTAATCCAAAAAAAAAAAAAATCATCTGGAAAATCTCGAATTGATGTTTCATACAAATTAAGGTAAGAATTGTACAATAGAATATCTTGTTATCGGTAAATAAATAAAATGAAACCACTACTTAGGTACGAGTACCTGTTCCCCAAAACTTTTAGAATATATAAGCTCTCTTTTGTTTTGTGATTGTGACTTGGTTTAAAATAACATAAAAAATTCAAAATTTAAACCAATCATTGAGATGATCAAAAAGCAAGATTTTTAATTTTAGTTTCTATTTTATGCTACCTTCGGGTTTACAGCCTTGAAAATAAAACTCTTTCTTTTACGACGACGTTTCGATATATATTATATCTTCTTCAGGTCTGTATACATACATATATAAAACAACCACCGTGGTTGTTTTATATATGTATGTATACAGACCTGAAGAAGATATAATATATATCGAAACGTCGTCGTAAAAGAAAGAGTTTTATTTTCAAGGCTGTAAACCCGAAGGTAGCATAAAATATAATATATCCAGCCGTTAGGAGATTTTTGATAATTTTAGTTTCAACAACAACTTAACTTTTTTGGTTTATTTCGTTTTTTGTGAAATCTAGAATCTAAATTTCAGATTTAATATAGATTTAAATTCACCTTTATCCAAATCAAATTCATCCTTTTTCAAATTAAATTCAACTGTGACGACATAAAACCAACATAATATATTTAATTTAATAAATTTATTGTATTTAAATTCTAGATACAAAATAACAAGTTACTGTTTATAATAAAATAAATCAACCTTTACTATAATAGGGGAATAAAATTCACCTTAAAATTCGCCTTATAATTTATTATAAACTTCCCTTAGGTATCGTACAATTCACTGTAGAATTGATTCATAATTGATCCAAATTCATCTTAAAATTTATTCCCAAATTTACCTTATGATGTCGTTTTAACAAAAAAAGGACCGTTCAATTTTTTTTAAAACGCTATACTTAAACTTAACTTCGTACAACTCAGCGCAAAGTTCATCCTAAAATTCATTCCAAAATCAAATTTGCTTAAAATGTTCCCTAAAATTAGTTCTAAATTCATTCTTAAATTCAACCTACAAGTTACTCTAAAATTAACCCTAAAATTTTACTTAAAATTCACCCTGAAATATACCCTTTAATTTAACATACCCTAGAAATCAGAGGAAAATCCTCTCTAAAACTAACCCTAAACTTCACTATAAAATTCACCCTAAGTGTAAGGAATTTAGAAAACGCAATAACCCTTAGAAGCTTAAATAAGGATTTTATCAAATTTAAGAATTCTGAAGTTTGGAAATTTAAATAGTGGAAAAATTAATTTAGGATTTTACAAATTTTATAATTCAAATTCATCATTTATTTGAAATTTAGAATTATTGATTTTAGAAATGAACGAATTTTGTAACGTAGTTTGGAAAGAAAATAAATTAGAAAATTTAGGAAAATTTAGAATATTTATACTGTGGGGCTGGGGATATTAAAATTTAATAAAATTATGTATTGCGAATTTGGGAAGATAAAAATGGAAAATGAGAGTTTAGAGATCTAAATCTTTGAAATTAGTGTAAACTTAGAAATTCGTCAAATTTACGAATGCTGATATTTAGAGAAAATTTGCAACATTTTTGAAATTTAGAATTTGTATTAAGAATTAGTTAATTTAGACATTTAATACTAAATATACAATATATTAAATTTAAGATTTTGGAAATTTAGAAAATTAAGAAAAAATTGTAGATTTTACGATATGAAAATTTAAATAATTTGCAATACCTAAAATATCGAGTATTAATTAGAATTTTTGATTTTAGTAACATGTATATGGTTCTTTGGTATAAAACGAAAAATGTAGAAATATAACCAGCAGCTGCTTATTTTACGAGAAATTGTGATGGACTATCCCATTCAGTCGCGGGTTAAGGAAAAGCGCGGTTTCAGTGAAGTTTAGTCTCTCCCCCCACCTACCTCTACAAACAAATAAGTTTTTACTGGTTCATCACTAAATCGAGAAAAACAATTTTTACGCCACAGTCCAATATCAAAAACTTTAAATAATTTTAAAATTTTCAATAATTTCGAAATAATCTCAAAAATATTGGTTACAAAGAATCTGAAAAATTCTAAATACGAATTATCAGTGAGTCAATGGACTTCAATCCTATGTCTCCAATTTTAATGTGATTTTTTTCATGAATGATAAATGTGAACTTGGGTTTTGAATTTGATTTGGAAAAGCATGAATATATTTTGTATAAAGGTGAATTTGAATTGGATAAAGGCGAATTCGATTTGGAAAAGGATGATTGTGTTTTGTAAAAGGTTGAATTTGGAGTGAGCAAACAATTTGGAGTATGATATCGAAAATTCAAAAAATATCGAAAAATGTTTGTATGTAAAAACTACGAATTAACTTAGAAGCTTCCTACAATAATCTTGAAAAATTATGAATTTAAATTATGAATAACTTCGATGCCAACAGTATTCAATAAAAAATTTGGATTAATCTACAATTTTGAAAATCTCGAATTTTGATAACCTCTCGCTGTAAGATTATAACTAACTTTGTGCTGTGCTTAATTCAAATCCTAGCTAAACTGGAGTCATATCGAAAATTTTAAATAATCTCAATAAAATTAGAAAATCTCGAACAATATATACTATACATAATATTCAACATCAAACAAATCTCAAATAACCTTAATCTCATAACGCAACTATACAACTGTGTAACAACTGTGTACTGTGTAAATTTAGACTAATATCGTAAAACTCGCACAGACTCGAAAGCACTGAAATTATTTAGAATTCTAGAATTCTCTCGATATTCTCAAAAAATTTCGAATCATCTCGGAAATTTCGAAAGAATAATCTTGAAAAGTTTCAATGCTAATCGCAAAGAAAATCAAAACCTAGAAAACATTTTTCTCGAAACAAAAATATGGAAGACCTCACCAATTCATGTGTAATCCAATCTAAAATAAATTCAAATTATATTTATCTATAGATGTAACAGTCCTAGGGACAAGTACTCGATAATCTGGCAAATCTCAAATCGTAAGCGAAAAATATTACTGGATCAATTTTACCAAGCAAATTAAAATTTTAAAGTTCTCCCTCTTTTTGTTTGTTTTCCAACAAAAAAAAAACACAAAGCGAACAATTTTTGGGGTCCGCTAATAAAATGAAGAAATCAGTACTAGCGATAAAAATTGTTTCGCAAATATTTTGTACCCCAAAGAAGTGCCATAGATTGAGAATTCGCTTGTCGATCTCAATTTTTTCGTGAAAATATTTTTTCCACAAAATGCTGTATAAATTGTATAATTGCTAAAAATTGGTTAATATGGAATCGATTAGGTAACCAAAAATTTTAATTACTACTTACATAAATAAACAAAACGAGAAATAAATCAAAATTTCATAAAATTTGGGTTATTTGACAAATAAGGGTTGTTAATAGGGGATGAAAAGGTGCAATTTTGTAAATGAGACCAGATATTCGTAATCGGTGATCCAAAAACCATGAAAATGGTGCGTCTTCACTGGCATATATATACGGTATTCTATGCAAAGGGGTTGTCAATAAGGGTTGGAGTGATGAACGGAAGATTCCTAATCGGTGACAAAAAAAAACATGAAAATGACATGCATCTTAATTGTAATATGATATATACAGCATTTTATGCATAGGGGTTGTCAATAAGGGATGAAAGGGGTGACATTTTGTAAGTACGACTGTAGATTCGTGATCAGTGACCCAAAAAAAAACCCGATTAGAGAATTTAATAAGGTCAGATTTTCGGCAATCAGCCCCACTGTGCGTCTAACGGACTATTTCATATTTTCAAATAATTTTTTTGTAGGCTTATGGTTTTGGATTAGAGCAAAACCTTCGTTGTTTTTTTAGAAAAAATGTTAATGCCAAAAAAGTACGATTTAAAAATAAAACAAAAGAATTGTAAAATTTGTGTATAATTTAAAATTACAAAGAAGAAATAATCCGATTTTGCTTGCGTGAAAATTAATATCAGCAGCCAGCACTGACAATACAAATAACTTGCTAACAATAATGAGGAAGTTTATAGTTTTAACCAATAATCAGAAGAGAGCACATTTAAATTTTACCATAACGGGATGAGGGGTTACAGGTTTAAAGTGGAGCCACACCTAGGATAACACAAACACAAAAATTCTGATTAAAGGTTAAACAAATTCAAATATGTAGAAGAAAAAGGAGAAACTCCACAAAACAAGATTTGGCAAATCATACAATTTAAATTATTATTACTAAAATACCAAAAATTATGCCGCCCCGGTGGCACAGTTGTTAGAATGCTTGCCTTAAGCTCCGGAGGTCCCGGATTTGATTCCCGGCGAGTGATGCAAAAATCACTGCTGGTTTAATGTAAGGATCAATGAATTAATCACTCATTATCCGTTGAAAAAATGATTACGAAACTTCAACATGAAGCGGCAAAATCCCTCTACCGTAGCGCCAACGAAAAAAAAAAAAAATAAATAAAAATTCGAAAATATCGATAATCTATATAATCGTGAAATATCGAAAATTTCAGAAAAATTCGACAACCTCGAAAAAAGCATCTACTTTTTATTATATGGTTAAAACTTGTTTGTAAAAATATTTATTAATCACGAAAAATTTCGCTAATCTTGTATAATAATGAATGTATAATGAAAGAATGGTTGGTGACGTATTCCCGAAGGACAAAATCCCGCGGGACATAACCCCAAGGGACAAACTACTTCAAATCAAAATCCCGAAAGTACAAAATCCCAAGGGTACAAAATCCCGAGTATACATAATCCGAGAGTACAAAATACCGAGGGGACAAAATCCCGAGGGTACGAAATCCCGTAATCTCGAAGAAACCCCGAAGGGTGATATGTTGTAACCGGGATCACTACATTTGCCTGAAAAGAAAAATCCAGAATAGTTGAAAAGTAAAAATTCAGAAAAATAAAATCTAGAAGTTACCGGAAAAGCAATTCAGAAAAAAATCCAGTAAAAATATTTTGGTTAAAATAAATGAAAAAAAAAATCAATTTTATAGGCATTTTGTAACGGTCAGGCACACGGTTTAGTAATTTGAATTAATTCAGCTCCAAACCGAGTGTCATCTTGTTAACAGAATCTCTTCATGGATTTTATTGGTGGGGAAGCAAGTTATCGGGCTAGGTCCCAGTCTGTGGGTTTTTTTTTTCATCATCCATTCAGAGCTTGAAAATGCTGCTCATTTTTAAAATTAGGTAAATTACAACTTTAGAATTGATTAGGTCAGTAAAATTTATCTTCAGAACAAAATCCATACTAAATAATAGTTGTCAAACCGGCAATGGAAACGATCTCAATTTTTCTCAAAATTAATTGTACTATACCCAGTTTTTTTTTCAATCACAAAATACACACAAATATGTTCATATAATTTCCTATTTTTATTTTAAATAATCCAAACCTAATTGTGCTGTAATTACAATGCGTAAGTAAATTACCGAATCTCGAATATGCGTGAATGTTGTGGTCATAGAATTTGCGAACTTGTGGCATTCTCAATGTTACAATTTTTAGACTTTTGACATCACTTGCAACATTTGTGGTACATCTATCAGTAGAAGCGGTACGAGCGATACAATTCCTTTGATCTGTGTCTGAAAGATTGACGAAGCAATTTCCATTATCGAAAATATTAAGAACTTTACGGAAGAAGTAAAATTCACTAGACATTTTATAAATTTTAATTTTATTTTGGTACACACTTCAATTTTCAATTGCGTTTCTGGATTTTAGTTTTCTGGATTTTTTTTCGGGATTTTCAGTTTCAGCAAATTTTTTTTTCTAGATAAGGTAGCCAACCCGTTGTAACCGGGGAAGGTAAGTTGGTCCGTTTTTCAAAATCTCGCCTTCAACGTTCTGGATTCAAAATCCCGGTTTCCAAAATCCCGGTTTTCAATATCTCGGTTTTCAAAATCCTGGTTTTCAAAATCTTTGTTTTGAAAAACATATTTTTTTTAATTCAGGCCGCCTCTTCTAGTGAAGGAGAATTTTAATTGAAAGTAAAATGAGAATCAAAACTGGGACTTTCTGAAATCCGGGATTTTCTGAAAACCGGGATTTTTATTTTTTGCAGAACCGAAATTTTGAAAAGCAGGATTATGAAAATGAGATTTAAAAAAATGGGATTTTTTTTGGCGGGATTTTGACAGAGCGGATCATTACGACCCCGTTATAACCGGGTTGGTATCGTTATCCAGAATAAAATAATCTCAAAAAATGTAAAAATCCAAAAAATCAAGTTTTTTAAATATAACAAATTTTTGAAACATTCTTTTGGTACGTTGTATATTAGCTTAGAGGATGAGGGCTGCCGCCCCAAAACCCCCGCTTTGACGATTTTTTTAAATTTTAACATTCATAGAGTTTGGATCATTTTTGAAAAATTTATGTTTTTTAATAATTATTGACATACTAAAATAGAGAACTCCCCAAAGCCGCTTACATTGGATCTTTTGCGCAAGGATGACAGAAAAACATCAGGAAAATTTCAAAAATGTTTACATTTGTAAAAATATTTACGTTTGTATTTCACATACTAAAATAAAGCACTCCCCCAAACCGCTTAGTATTGGTCCTTTTCGCGCAAGAATGACATGGAATTATGTAGCTTCCTTTTGTTTTCATATTGTAGTTAACAAAAATTGAACGGGGTCTTCCTTTTCAATGGGGCAGTTTACTTTGTATTTTTTGGTATTTTTTTCGAATTTTTTTCGTTCAGGAATATGATGGTGTATACATCTTTAAATCAAGGGAAAACTCCACAAATTGTGCAACAGGTAGATATTGGAATTTTCATAAGTTTTCGGAGTTTTATATCTTCGGGATTTAGTATCCTCGAGATTTTGTACCCTCGGGATTATATATGCTTGGGATTTTGTACTCTCGGCTTTTCCAACCCCTCGGGATTTTGACTCTTGGCATTTTGTCTCTCTCCCATGGATAAATATGAACTCATCACCTCGGAAAATCTCAATTATTCTTTAAATTAGAGGATATCGTAGCCTCGAATTATATTTAAATAAAATACATAAAAACTTTAACAAACTAAATTTGATTTGCATAGCTGGTAGTTTTCAAGACGTTATAGATTATTTTTAAAACTATATTAGAAGTTTCCTGAAATATGGTATTTCGAGATTTTCGTGATTATTTAAAATTTTCCAGACTATTGAAGATTTGCGAGATTTTTGAATTATTGAAAATAATTGCGAAGCAAATGTTAAATTCTCTCTAAAAATATTAATAAAAAAAATTTCTCAAAATTAACAAAGCAGAGATCCGGGAAACCCGCAGGTTTGTTGCTACGAACCTAGTTAACATCGGCAGGAGAGCGTAATATACGTCGAAATTTTATTATACATAATCTTGTTAGGCACAAAACAAAACTGTATTTTTATTTACCAGTTTGGACTGAATGATTTGTTTACCTAGTTTTTTCTTATTTCTTTTCCGTTCGCTCCTTTGTTAAATTTTGGTTGTTTAATCTAACTATATATAATTCATTCGCACGAATTAGTATTAATTACATTTTAGTTCACCATACTGAAATCTAAATATGTATATAGATATACAAGGCCCAAACCCTGATTTTTTTTTTCCTTATACAATTATTGTAATTTCTCTCAAAACGATTTTTATTGATGCATCACGGTAATAACAACTGACATTAAAATTATCAGGCATTATTAAAGTAAAATAATTAATGAACCTCAAGTAAACATTCAAATGAAAGAATTCGCAAAAAACTACATGGTAGCAAATTTAATGGCAACACAAATAATTGATGGACAGAAATTCCTGGAGCGCTTACGCAATTTCTGATCGTTTGAGGTACTAAAGACGACTAGCATGACTGAAATTACGAATTTTTCTGAAGACATTAATCAAGAATATATATTTCAAAAGTTTACGTAATCAAAAAACTGAGCAGCTATTTTATAACTGTATGCAAATTCTAAAATTAGAATACACTCAATAAGTGTATACAGACACAGACTGAAAAATGTTTTTGTTGATTTGGATCCTTCTCAGTAATAAATAATATTCGAAAGCTTCCAAGAAACCAAATAAATTTTCAAATCTGCAGATTTAATTCTAATAATAGAAATTACATGATGCTTGAACCACGCGGATTAGCATTAGTCTATCAAAATCATGTTTACATTCCACTCGACATGATTTACAACAATAAATACAACAACTTACATTTTATTTTCTTTCGTTTAATTCAAAAGATAATCATTATTAAATTAAAAAGTTTCTTATTTGTGCTATTTTTCGTTTCCTTGTGTATTTTTTATTTGTATTCGATTTGAGTAAATTAAAATTATGAAATAATAATGTTTCTAAAAAATTTTTGGTCGAAATGAAGGGTAATTAAACCACGTAAATATGTGTATACAAAAAAAAGGAAAAAGAAATTAAAGTAATAAGTAAGCAACTTAAATTTTATAATGAAATATTTTCCGACACAATACTTGAACAAAAAAAAAAAAAATTAAAAAAAAAAGTTTTCATTTAAATTCTTTGGGTTAAGTTTCGTTTTCTGGTGCTGCTCATTCGCTTGTTATAAAACATAAAGTAAAATTCTTAGATATCGTACGTCTATATCAAAATTAAATTCTTGAACAAGTAATATTATAAAATAATAATAATTTTATATAGTAGAAAGGATAAGTTAAATTTCCTTTTTTATTTATTTATTTTTGTTATTTTAACTTTTCTTAGATACATTTTCTACTTTAGTGAATAGAAAATAAAATAAATTAAAGTAGAAATAGAATAAAAGTTAAATATCGGGGGCGAGAAAAAGAAAATACCAGTATTATTTTCACAAAGTTATATAAACGTAATGTAATTTAACAGGTAAAAGCAGGTTAAAGTTTATATTATTTAATTAATCATTTTCATGTTTTCATTTTTAATTTAATGAAATTATTACAGATTGTATAATATAATTTGATATTGTAACAGTACGTACAAAAGATTTTTTTTTGTTTGTAGGTATATTATGTATTTGGTTGGGTAAAGGTGAGATTTTCTTTTAATATAAAATAAAAGGACTTTTTAAATTATAATTAATAAACGTATCTAAAATATTTCAATTCAACTGCTGCATGCGAAGCAATTTACATCGTCGCTGCCGTTTGACATTGGCAATTTGTAGCCAAATTACAGTTAATTGATTTTTACGGTTTAAATAATTTTAAGAAGTAGGGCCTTCTGCGGTAATGGCATGACATCAATATTTCTTTAGTGCTCGTATATGAGGTGCTGTGATAGACGTTTCAAAAATATTGGCTTTCTAAAAGCACATACAGCGAATTCAACGACATTTTAACCTATAGAATTATCTTATGATCCTAAACTTGACATCATAATTGTATCTTCCTTAATAAATTGAAATCTCTTAAGCGCTATAGATTTAGAAAAACTTGATAAAATATGTCAATACTTTAAAAAAATTTTACTGATTAACTGCTTACGTAAAAAGTGTCGCACACGATTACAAAAATTATAATTTCGCACATAACAAACAACCTTTGTACCAAAAACCAAATATGGATCACCAACTATGTAGTATAAAAAACAAAATTTTAGTTTTCTCGGTCAAAATCTTAAAGTGATCACCGAACCAAGATACTAATAATTTCTTGTCTAAATTAATATTAGCGGGTATTTCAAAAGCGGTACAACCATAGTCTCAACAACGCCATATCTCCAGCAATATCAATAATTGTGCCTTTCAAATATAAATAAAATTTTGAATTTAAATACCTCAAAACAAAAGCAGTGTACCCAGAACAGTACCCTGAGGAACACCAAAATCGGCCTCAAAAAGCCAACGAAAACTGTTGCCGATTTAAAAAAAAAAAAAAATCTGTTGGTAAGATTCAAATCACTTAAGTGAACAGCTCTAAAGCTATAAAAATAAAGTTTATGCAAGAGTAGCTTATGAGTTACCATGTCATATGCCCTTTTAATGTCAATGAAAGTAGTACCTATGTATAAATTGTTTCTCTCTCGTTCTTACTATCTTTACCACAGCGTTAAAATTTATTACTGTAGAAAGAACATTTATCAGAAGTTTTAATGGGGTGCTTGTTGACAGCCTCCTCGTGGCGCATCCTGGGCAATGTGCTGTAGATCGAACGGTTGTGGTATCCAATCCCTACGTAGTAGAGAAACAGTATAGCAGATAGTCAACAAAAAGATGAAATGTAGGGTGTAAACAATAATTTACTCCAGGTGGGTCAGAACTTAGATTCTAAATCCCGCCCCGGTCTACCGGGCTGCTCCGCGGATTCTGGAGGGAGCAACACGACATTGCAAGGGAAATTGTCGGTAGGCAAACAGCACCCTGATTCTCTAAAAAATAAGATAATGGGTAAACGTGTAAGCTTGTAAAAAGCAAAGCTTTCTTTTATTAGTTTGAAATTTTTTAATTTTATTTGAAGGAAGATTCAAATCGAAAAATTGCGAAATGATTAAAGCAACCTTCGCGTTTTGCAAGTATACACGTTTACCCGTTATCTTGTTTTTTAGAGAATCAGGGCCCTGGCTGACCCTTTTCCTAGTACTACTGGAAGCACGGAACAAAACATAAATTTATGGCCCTTTGGTGGAAGAAGTACGGCACTTCATAGAACACCACCGTCAACTCCACCATCAGGGAGCACCACACTGTTCAGTGAATCTAACAATGAGAAGGAAAATACCTCTCCTATGAAGCAATCAGTAGTCAATCAAACTTCTGAAGTCGTGCAAAGTGCACAAACTGATACAATAAACAACGCGGATTTAATAAGTAAATTTGAGCAAATGGAGAAGTTAATCGCGCAGCTAAACAATGAAGTTGTCGTGCTAAAGAAAGAAAACATTATGCTAAAGGAAACAGTAAATAGAAGTAACAACGCAGGAAACTCAGTATTAATGAACAACCAATTTCAAGTACTCAGAGAACAAGAAGAATACCACACTGATGAAGATGAGCTTGAAAGAGAAACAAACTGGATACTACAGAGAGCCAGGAGAGCAAATAAGAAACCAAGAAAAGAATTCAATCCAATTAAGAGGAAAGCTGAATCATCACCAGAAGTTGAACCAATTCAAACTCACTCTAAAACTACCAATGCAATTACTGCACCTAAAGTGCATGAGCCAGAAAAGAAGAAACATGTTCCACCCCCGATCAATATTCTAGGAATATCAAATTACGGTAGTATTCAGAAATTGATGAAAGAAGTAGTACGAAATGACTACAAAGTAATATCGCTCAATAATAATATATGGAAAATTAATACAACAGAGCCTGACGACTATAAAGCTCTAGCTAACAAATTAAATGCTGATGGTCTCCAGTGGTACACCTACGAGGATAAAAATGATCGATCAATTAAAGTAATGGCACGAGGTCTACACCCAACTTGCTCAAAAGATGAAATCATTAAGGACCTGCAAAGCAAAGGCCTGAAAATAGTTGATGCAGTCAACATCATTAGAAAAGAGAGAAGAGATAACAGGGAGGGAAATGTTGAAATCAATAGAAGAGGTCTCCCACTTTTTATGCTAACCTTCGACAACCAAGAAAAAATAGAAAGTATCTATAATATTAGGGCTATCCTTAACCTCAGAGTTAAAATAGAAACACCGAGAAAGGTCACTCGACTAATACCACAATGCAAAAACTGTCAAGATTATAATCATACACAGAAGTACTGCCATCGAGAAGCAAGATGTGTTAAATGTGCAGGAAAACACGCAGGAAATGATTGCATAGTTCCCCGAAATACAACACCGAAGTGTATAAACTGTAATGGCCAGCATCCGGCAAATTACAGAGGATGTGAAGTTGCAGTAGAACTACAAAAAATGAGAGATAAATCACGCAAACCAGTTGCATCAAGAAATGTACAATCTATAAAAAAAACCACGGAGCCAAAATGGTTGACTCCTAATCCTAACGCACAAAGAGAGCCAGTAAATGAAAATGTTACTTATGCACAAGTAGTTCAGCAAACAGAGCAGAAACAGCTCAAAGTGGATCTTGTTTTACAGGACATACTGAGAAATCTAGAGAACCTCAACAAAAGACTTTCTTCACAGGAAATGAGCCTGCAGAACGCGCTAGAAGAAATGAAATCACAAACTAGTTTCAATAAAAAAATTGAAGGAAACTTTGATCGAGTGTATCAAAATATAAATTATATAAAATCGAATTATAAAATAAAGAAATGAATAAAACATTACGAATTGTAACCTGGAATGCAAATGGGCTATTGCATCACATTCAAGAACTAGATATATTTTTAAACATGTATAATATAGATATATGTCTTATATCAGAAACACATTTCACCAAAACTTCATTCTGTAAAATAAAAGGATATTATTGCTATCATGCATTACATCCAGAGAACAAAGCTATGTAGAGGTGGATCAGCTATTCTGATAAAAGATCATATAAAGCATAACGAAGAACTTAAAATTGAGAAGCTTTCCATGCAAGTCACAACAATCAAAATACAATTGAACAATAATAAAACTTGTAGTATCTCAGCAATCTACGGCCCCCCAAGATACAATCTCAAACAAGGAGATTATACTAATCTTCTCAAAATACTAGGAAGTGTCTTTTTAATTGGAGGTGACTTTAATGCAAAAAATACCTATTGGGGATCACACGGTTAACGACCACTAGGTTAGGTTAGGTTAGGTTGAAGTGGCTGCTATCGCACACTTAGGCCAGCAATGGCCCGTTGTGATACCACAGGATCCCATCTCCCCATTACTCCCGTTGAAACCAACCAGAGCTATTTATATAGTGTAATAAATCTCGCACTCCACAGTCCGCGAATTCCGAAAGGCTGTCCATACCGTACACACCCAAATACTTATGCCTTCTGTATGATAGCGCCGGACATGAGCATAGGAAGTGTTCCAAAGTCTCCTCTAACGACCACTAAAGGAAAAGAACTTTTCGCAGCAGGCAAACAACTAAAATGTGAATTTCACTCAGGCGGTACACCAACCTATTGGCCCTCGGATATCAGTAAGACTCCAGATCTTATAAACTTCTTTATTACAAGAGGAATTTCAGATAATTATACCCATATAGAGAACAGTGAAAGTCTATCATCAGATCATTCACCAGTTATTATGATACTTAGCCAAACAATTATTATGAAACAGAGCAACCCGAAATTAACGAGCTTCAAAACCAATTGGGATCTCTTCCAAACACGGTTAACAGAAAGAATTAATCTGCAGAACCCAATTCAGGGATCAGTCCAATTAGAAGAAGAACTAAATAATCTCATCTATAATATCCAAAGTGCTGCGTGGGAAAGCACTCCTAATAACAATCAGGAATTGAAGCGCAATGCTAGCTATCCGGAGGAAGTCTTAAAATCAAAAGAAAAGCACGGAAGAATTGGCAAAAACATCGAAACCCGGAAAATAAGAGGGTATTTAATCACTTGTGTAACAAATTAAAATATCTAATAAAAGATATTAAAAATCAATCAGTTAATAAATACCTCAGCACTCTAACTGGGCAAAAAGATACTGATTACTCATTATGGAAAGCAACTAAGAATCTTAAAAGACCCAAACTTCAGGTTCCTCCAATTAAAGACAAAGACAATTGGGCTCGAAATGCTAAACAAAAAGCTGATTTGTTTGCAAATCATCTTGAAGAAACATTCCAACCTTACCCAAAACAAACGGAAGAGGAAAATATTACCCCGATAAATAAACAGGGTGAAATAAAAATTACACCAATAACATTGAAAGAACTAAAATGGGAAATGAAGAATAATCTGAATGCGTATAAGGCTCCAGGATATGATCTTATAACGGGTCAGATAATAAAAGTGTTACCGGAGTAAGCATTGAGGAAACTAATGCATATAATTAATGCAGCATTTCGACTAAGATATGTACCAAGACAATGGAAAGTTGCAGAAGTAATTATGATACTTAAGCCGAACAAACCTCCGAACGATAAAGCTTCATACAGGCCGATTTCTCTGCTACCAACATTATCGAAACTATTTGAAAAGGTTCTTCTTAAAAAACTAAAACCAATTATCGAAGAAAGGAATCTTATCCCCTCACATCAGTTTGGATTTAGGGAAAAACATTCTACTATAGAACAAGTACATCGAATTACTGATGTAATCGAGAAATCACTAGAAAGCAAACAAATATGTTCAACTATATTCCTTGATGTAGCGCAAGTATTTGACAAAGTATGGCACCAGGGGTTAGAATTCAAAATTCATCGAGATCTTCCGGAGCAATTTTTTCAAATTCTAAAATCCTACATATCAGAGAGGCACTTCCGAGTAAAGTATGAGAATGAATACTCCCAGCTAAAACGAATAACAGCAGGAGTTCCACAAGGGAGTATTCTTGGACCAATCCTTTATCTCCTACATACTAGAGATATACCAATTACAGAAGCAACAATGGCGACTTTTGCAGATGACACGGCAATACTTGCAACAGCAAAAAACATCAATGAATCCACTAGTAAACTACAGAAGGCTACTAACCTGATATGTAAATGGACAGAGAAATGGCGAATTAAATTAAATGAAGCAAAATCAGTCCAAGTGAACTTTACCAATCTAAAAGTTAATCATATACCAATAATGATAAACTCTATAGTAGTACCGCATACGAACACTGCTAAGTATCTTGGCATGACTTTAGATGCTAAACTTAGATGGAAAGAACACATAAAAAAGAAGAGAGAAGAACTAAACATAAAATTTAGAAAGATGCATTGGCTCTTAGGGAGACAATCTGAACTAGCGATCCATAACAAACTGCTGTTATACAAACAAATCCTTAAACCTGTATGGACGTACGGTAGCCAACTCTGGGGTTGTACCAAGAGGACAAATATTAAAATCATACAAACAGTTCAAAATAAAATCCTGCGATGTATTGTTAATGCACCGTGGTACATTCGAAACGACAACCTCCATCGAGATCTAAAGATCGAGCTTGTCGTGGATGAAATTAAGCATCATGCAACAAAACACCTACAACGTCTGCACCAGCATGAAAATCTGGACATACGCTGTATGCTGACTACCACACCAACCAGAAGACTGCAAAGAATAAAACCATTGGACTTATCGCGACCAGGAGGTCAGTAGACTTGCTGTGGCGAAAATCCAGGGGATGAGTTACACGAAATGGGGGATAATCATGTGATTGTGCCGACTAATCAAATACTTTATAATGCAATGTAAATTACTAAATGGGTGTAAGACTCAGTCGTAATATAAATAAAACAAAAAAAAAAAAAAAAAAAAAAAAGAAGAAGTTAATGGCATGGTCTAAGAAAATATGTATGAAGTTTTATGTAACCAGTATTCTTCTTACGCTTATTACTAATTTTTTTTATTGTCCATTAAATTTATCTAATCACGTAAAATCAAGGGTTTCAGTTTAATTCTTGAATTAAGATTTACTGTATTGGTTAAACATGAATCATATATGCAATTAAACATGCAAAAAAATCCGTGACAAAATAACGTTAGGAATTTAGGATAACTTTCAACAGCAATAATTTTGCCTTTCAAATGTAAGTTAAATATTGAATTTAAGATGTATTTGTAAAGCAGCGGACCCAGAACAAAACCCTGGGGAACACCAAAAATGATCTTAACAGGCAAACAAAAAATGTTACGGATTTTTACATTAAAAAAATCTATTCCTAAGGTAAAATTCAACCCACTTAGAGGCACATCTCTAAAGCCCAACAAATAAAGTTTATGCAAGAAGTAGCTTGTCACAATTACTAAGAAAACTCAAAATTATAAAATTTATTAAAGACAACAACAGTGTTCTTTAAAGGGCTTTACACACGATCCAATATGGTCTGACAGTTGATCCAATTTGATTGGAAATTGTTACGTGAGTATGCATGTTGGTTGAAAAAAAAAATTAGCCGGATGTGTTGGATGAAAATTTCCATCCAACCAGCCGACCAACCAACCAAATTGATGATAGATAGCGGAGCTAGAAAAAAACATAAAACAAAAAATGTTTATTTGTTGACGTAGTGTTTTGTTTTTCAAACAAACGTCAAAATCGAACCGACTAAATTGAATCGTATGTACTCAATACAGCAACCATTTGGATCGTGTGTATGCAACTTCAATTTGGTTGGACCGACCGACGTACCAATTTGTTTGGACCGACCAAATTGCATCGTGTGTAGGGCCTTTATTTTACAATTTATTACCAAAACTAAACGAATTAAATGATGGCCCAACCTTACAACAATCATTTATACGGACAAAACAATGGTCAAACAACTGGAAGAAGAGCTTGTGATTCTAGTAGTAGTTTCAATTCATGATTTTAGGCCATTTAAAGACACAAAAAACATTCACCACTCGAAAGAGAAAAATTTAGAATATCGATGTTTTTCCAATACAATAATATTCTTATTTTAAATTTTTTTTAACGATACATACAAACAAAGAGCTTATACAAACTTAATTCGTGATCATAAATTCATATCTCAGAGAGGAAGGTAAGTGTGGGTAGAATTACATATTGATTCATTAGAACATTAAAACTACTCATTAAAAATTATACCAATTATTATTAACTTGAGCCACCGTAGTTTCCATAATTAAAAATATATTTTAAAATTTTCACAATAAATGCAAAACCTACTCGAAACCACAACAAAATTTTAATTCGAAAAACAAAAAATAAATTTTAATTTTGAAAACTATAAATTTGCTTTAATTTGAAAAATAAACGTTTTCAATCACTAAATGATCATCTTCAGATTATTTTTACAACTAACAACTTCCAGTTGCAAAAATAAACTGAAGATGATCACTTAGTGATTTAAAACGTTTATTTTTTAAATTAAAGCAAATTTATAGTTTTCAAAATTAAAATTTATTTTTTCTGTTTTCCAATTAAAATTTTGTTGTGGTTTCGAGTAGGTTTTGTATCTATTGTGAAAATTTGTAAAGTACATTTATATTTAAAAATTATAACAACACAAAAAGAACAGTTTTAAAAAAATTCGAAATCACTTAGTGACTCATTGCATGCACACTACATTACCGGTATTTAGTCCCGATTCAAAAAATCCTGAGTAATAAAATCTCACTCCACAAAATCCCGACAGAACGATATCTCGATCCAATAAATACTTGTCTAAGTAAAATCCTGATTCAATAAAATCTAAACGCAACCAAATCCTGACGGCACAAAATCTCGAAAAAATCCCGATTTTTTAAATTAAATCTCGAACGAGAAATATTCTGGAAAACAGCCGAGACATATTCTGGAAAAACGGAAGAAAATTCTACAAAAATATTTTGAAAACTCGCTTTTATAAGCAATTTGATTACCTTCAGATTTTCTAGAGTCGGGATTTTGTGCAGTCGAAATTTTGTAGAGTCGGGATTCTAATACGTTTTCTTGTCGAGATTTTATGTTTTCGAAATTTTATGATTCGATATTTTGTGGAGATACCCACTACAATATCATCTGGAAATAGTTATAAATGCGGCTATTATTTATTATACCATAATCGGTAGCATTTTTTAACTTTTTTTAGTTTCTAGGCATCACTAAAGATTTTTCTCTTACCATACATTAACTATGATTGATATACATTAGTTTATCAGGCGAAAACCCCACCTTTTTAGTTGATAAATTTATATTCCCTTTTTTCAGACCCAACTTATCTTTATTGATAAACAGAATCGATTTTGTTTTTAGGTACAGAAGTAGCTAAACAGGCTTTAAACAAGTTGGTAACCAACTATGCTAAATTAAGGTCACTTTTAAGGGGAAGACCAACAATATCAATGCTATTATTGAATGATTATTGCTCAACATTTGCCATATGAATTTATAGATTCTCATTACGAAGCACTACAGTTTCGTTTGTTAAAGCATGCCTTTAACATACTCTCAAAGAATGATAACCATTTCCGAATTCGGAAAACTTAATTATTTAACAGTGCATATGCATTTAAGTCGATTTATGACAGTGAATTTCATCACAATAACGAAAAACACATGCAATAAGTTTACAATCAATATATACATTTTTAGCCGCTTGGTTTAGCGAATTTTACCGGTGCAAAATTATTCAAAACTCAATAAATCGGGACCTTGTAAATATAAATTGATGTACAAAGTTAATAAATCATGCTTTAGGTGTTTAAAGAGTGACACTCGGTACTAATTCTTGAATATTAAACAGGTTGCAGATTGCTTTAAAATGGGGTGTGCGAAGAATTTTTTTATTTAAATTTTAATTAAATTTAAATTTAGTTTAATGTGGTTTAATTTCTTTAGTCTTACTCTTAATAGCTGTGCTAGTGAAATGATTAAAAATATGATAATGTTTAAATTATGGATTTTATCCGTATCTGAGTAATACTGAAAGAGTATGTATATTTTATTGTTTTGTTACAAATGTTTGTTTTTTCTGTTAGTGAGTTAGTAAATTGAAGTGTGATATTTGAACATAAAACAGGATTATTTATGTTCAAAGTTTACGTAAAGGTACTTCTCAGGTATCGTTTGGCAGGTAATCTCAATCCATTTGCGTTTCTTTGCATCTGGTAGTAAAAAACAATATTTATTGATGGATTTTATGGGTATGGATCCTTGTAGAACACCAACTGGGATATCAATTCTAGGAGATGTATGTGTATAGTTTACCTCCTCCAAAACTGGCAATCGTATGTAATACATACATAATATTGTATGATTTTCAGAATCGAAAGCTTTCCTGAAGTCAAAAAATAAACATGAAGTTGCATATTTACTTTCCGTCTACACAATTTAATGCAGTGTAGTAGTTCTTGTTATTGATAAGTTCACTAAAATTTAAGTGGGTGAATTATTCCCTCGAATAATTTGGAAACAACTGAAAAAATGGTGATTGGTCCGTAATTGTTAACTAAAAACCGATCACCAGTTTTAAATATGAGGGGTAACACGAGCAACTTTAAGACATCCAGAAAATACTCCTTCATTAATCCAACAGTTTATGGTTTTGTTTTAATGACAGTGATAGGTACCAATTTTTTAACAATTATGTAGTAACATAATCATAACCAGGAAATGAATTTGATTTCAAAATGTTTATTATTATGTTAAGATCTTCAATATTAATTGTTGAAAGATGTCTTAGTTACCATATCTCGTACCACAGGAACATGATACTTTAATGATGCTGAACTATAGATATTTTTAATCCTATACAGTAGCAAAAAATGTATTAAACTCATTAACTATGAGTTGTTGATTGGGCCTGAAGCATGATGGTATTATTGATTTTCAATTTACAGGAAGATGCTGCTAATTTCGCTTATGAACGCACATTTATTTGGGATTTTCCATACTGTCTTTTATGTTATTAGTATAATACGATTTTTTGACTGTATTAATTGGCTTTTAAGTTCCTGAAGCTTTCTGTAATATAATCGCGAAGTTTCACTTGCTTTAACAGTTGCGAATTAAACTAAGGTTCTCTATAAACCGAAATTTTAACCTACCTATTGTAAATTACTGTATTCTTCTTAGTTATTACAGTGAAATCCTGACATACAAACAGAAGCAGATTTATTTACCACTTAAGTAGTCAACATTTTATCGTAATTAATAACTTTTTTTTCTTGAATTGAAAGATTGGGTAAGATTTCTTTTGTAATAAAAATTCAACGAATAAGAATCGATGATCACATAGACTCGTTTCACCATAACAAATATAAAATGTTGGTTACTTAATATCATTCGTGTAGAATCACAAAGACCAGTTGCATATAATTCATTGTTCTGCCGAAATGTTGGTTTACAATTTTATTTGTTTTCTTTAAACTGGCGAGCTGCCTCAGTATATTGTTATTCTCGAGTGCAAATTTATCATGTATGGAAACGTGACGTCTCATCTGCATATTGCTTATAGTTAGTGAAGTTTAAGTAGACCTTTTTTTTGATACAATCCACTTAACTTGCTTACTATGTTACTACATAGTTATTATCAGAACAAAAATATTCTATTCGGTAATTTAGGTTTCCATTTCAAAAATAGATGGCTCCGTCTAGGGAGTCCAAAACCGGTACCCGGTTAATCAGTATAACCAGTAAAGGCATTGCCACATAGAAAATGAAAGAACGATTTTTTAAACCGAAAATTCTATTTTTTGACAAAACTGTTATTTTTAAAATGCCAAAATTATTAAAAAATGTTCAAATTGATAAAATCCATCATAACAATACAGCAAAAATTGTTAAAATTCCAAAATTTTGCATTAAAGAAAATGCATTTTTATCTTTTGTCGGACGACGAGTCGAATTTCGTCCGATAAAAGATAAAAATGCATTTTCTTTAATAAAAATTTTGGAATTTTAACAATTTTTGTTGTTGTTATGATGGCTTTGAAGTAGAAATAAGTTTTGTCAAAAAATGGAATTTTCGATTTAAAAAATCGTCTGTTTCCGGTAATTCGGTAAAAGTAGGTTTTAAAATTCGTTATTTCCTACCGTTATTTCCAGAATGGCTTAATATTTAAGAAATTGTACATGTCCTATGATATAAGGAAGTTTTTAAAGACAAGATTTACTGATATTCTAAAATCACCGAGCTCCGTTACCAAATTGTGATGGAATATGGAAAAAATCCCGTAATCAAGTAATAATTGAACTTAACGCTTATAAAACGTTGAAAAAATGATGCATCATGTGTTTCAAAAATAATCGATACATAAACATAAATGTACATGCGACTGATAAGTTTTGGAATATCGGGTTAGCTCGAATGCATGGATCAATGGCTACGAAGGGTCTCGAAATAGTTACAAAAAATTTAATAAATTTAATTTATCACTTCAATATATTGTGGGAATAACAACTGGCGGAGCCGCAGTGATGACAAAGCTGAGAAAATTGGCAGAGATTAATCATCAACTATGCTTGGCCCATGGAATTTAACTGGCCGTTATCTAGGTGTTATATCAAAAATACGATATAGAAGAGGAACAAGAATACGAGGAAGAGGAAATTGAAGAATTTTCCGGATTTATTGAAAATGATTCTTCCGATGAGGAAGATATTGAGAACGACGGAGGCATAACTATAACTAAGAAGGCGTCTAACAATCCTATATTGAATGGTATACCTCATTGTCAAAGTACGTAAAATAGTTAAAATTTTCAGATATTCGCCTACAAAAAACGACATACTGCAGAAGTACGTACTATAAGAATTCGGAAAAGTATTAAATTTATTGATGGATTCTAAAACGCGGTGAAATAATTTATTGATAA
The DNA here is from genome assembly GCA_963556165.1 of Tipula helvola. Classification (NCBI taxonomy): domain Eukaryota; kingdom Metazoa; phylum Arthropoda; class Insecta; order Diptera; family Tipulidae; genus Tipula; species Tipula helvola. The sequence continues at coordinate 100,718,243 of OY744483.1, forward strand.
TGTTTGAACGCTTTTAAAAGATAATGAAATCAGTCAGAAAATGTTTAACCGATTTAATTATTGATTTAAAGTTCACAGAGGATATCTCCTTGTCATATTAAAATTTATTTTTTAACGAAATGATTTGTTAAGCAATGAATTTAAATCTGAACTAATATATCGAATAACACAAAGATGAACAAATGTATCCGATGTTCTGCAATTCAAGGTGATTATAATTTATTTAATATTACAAACAAAACTAAACTTACCATAATAATCATAAATTTGATAGAACGTAGTCAGAATTCGAACAATTTAAACTTCTCTCAATGTGAGACTGAAAACGATAAACAGACAGAAGGTGAGATCATTTATATTGAATTGGGACAGGAACCAAATTTAAGCATGAAAGAAAGAATACTTTTAAAATTAAAACAGAATTCTAATATTAATATAGAAACACAGAAATTGTGCTTTTTCAAGACGAGAAGAGACGAGGTAAACACTTACAATTAGCGTATGATTATTTATTGACAATTCGTCCTAGATTATTTTGTAATAAAATTAGAAGCCTATTAAAAGATGAAAGCATTAATATTTTATGCTTTTTAAGAGCTTATTTTTATGGCCATAAAGAATTACACTGCTATGTATAAAATATGAATTATTAAATGTTTTAGTTATGAATTCATTTTGGTGAATTTGGGACTCCCTAGCTCCGTCTAATTTTCAGCAATGCTGACGTTGGTACTAACATTTTTTGCTGTCCTTTCCATAATTTTAATTTTCCATATATTCCATAATATCAAATTTATTAGTATTGTATTTATTTATAAGAAGGAAGTCCAAAAATTGAAAACCAAAATATTTGTATTCTGTAATATTACAGGCGTTCTTTTGTTTTATTGACATAAGTTTGTAGGTATAGAGGGGACTGGCCTTTTCATATTTGAAAGATATCTCAATATCCAACTGAATTCTGTACTGTTTTTTCTAATCGATTCTGAATGCTACCAATCTGATTTATGTAATCCGGGTGGTAAAAAAAGGGTCACTTATTAATTAATTAAAATGAACAACTATTCAAATGGTCTTGAGAGCCCCATGCATTCGCTATTATTTACAATATTATTAACTTTATTAGTTTAATTAAATTGGCAATCAGTTTTGATTACACTGATTATATAGCTGTGACCAATTTTTATTTTTATTATTTGTTCTCTCTCAAATTAATGTGACTTGTGCGACCTGGGGATAAGTCATAAAAAAATGTGTACATATAGCAAACAAGTTTTCTCATTATACATCGTCGATGAATTCCATACGTTATACTCATGCACTATAATAATGTCAGACTGGTGGACTGGTGTAATCATGTACATACATATATTATGTATTTTAAAGAGAGCAAAACGTGTACCGTAATTTGATCTTGTTAAAAATTAAATATTTCTATTAATATTAAATGTTATAAATAAAAATAAAAACTTTCTGTGTTTGTGAATATACTCAACTCGTACATATTATAATGAACAAGTCCACCAAGTGACCATGGTTACATTATATGCGGCACGTCTACATGTAATGTTTTTCAATCTAATCAAGTTATTTCATTGTTTAGCATATATCCATACTTAATTTTTATATCTTTAGTATTCAAGGATGATTTTTATATTATATACGGTTTAAACATATAATGCGATATTCACGGATGTACGAGTTTATTTATATGAATGTTTATACACATTTGTTTTACATACATTAAACAAAAAAATGTTATATTGTATCTTTTCAACTGTGCACAATACAAACAGCACAGTGAACCATAAAATGATGATTAATTCAAAAATTAATTTATAAAAATATCTCATTATAAAAGGATGAAAATTAAAATTACTTTAACATAATACATGTAGGTACGAGCACGCATATACATATGTATGTATGTTACATGAAAATATTAATCCAAAATCATAATATTAATGTAAAAAATTTAATATTCTCCCTTCAAGGCATATTTTAAAATGTGTTAAAATAATCATAATATTATGTGTATATACGTATATAAACATAGACAATTACACAAACACATACTCGTACAAAATAAATATAATTAGAAATATGTCACACATGGTTTAAAGCTTAAATTTATATTTTAAAAATTAAATAATAATTTATTTCTAGATTTATTTCGATATTATGGTTTAGAAAATGTGTAACACAAAATTGTTAAATCTATCAAATAAATCATGTGCCCGAATGTAAGTATAAGGTCATTGACTGCTTGTCAAGAATACGAAATAAACAAGTGAAAAATTATTGATTATATTTTTGGGGTTGAATTTTTCGTTTACAAAATTAATCCGATACTTTTGGTTCGGTGAAAGCCATCAAGGTATTTGTATTTATACTATATAAAACACGATAAATATACATAAGACGACTTAGCGCAAAAAAAAACTCATTACCAAATTACTGTAATTTTCACCCTTCTTTCACACAAAGTAAACAAAAATATTAAAGTTTTTGTTTAGATTCTTTTTTTTTTGTTTTTTTGTGGAGCCAGAGATTTTTTTTTTTTTCGGTCTTGTTGTTTGCTAGTTTCTTTGATAAGCTGTTTTCAACATCTTTTTAATATTTTTATCTTTTACTGTAAACTTTTTCACTTTGATGGTGTATGCTCTTAAAAACCCAGCATTTAAAAAACATCAACAACGAGACAAAGATATTAACATTGTTTATCTAGGAAAAAAAAATAGAATGTAACACACACACATATATACAATATGCGACACACAGTATACAACAAAAAATTGTATAATTTTAATTTTGCGTTGATTAAAAAATATAATATCTTTTCATTTTATCCAGAAAATATTATAATACATACACAAGAAACACACTTACACCAAGTTTTGTATACGTACTATGTATATACATATGTATAGAATTGAGAACAAAAACGGCAACAACAACAAAAAAAAAATGACAAATAATAATAAAATATTCTAAAGACTAATTTTGAATAAGAAAAACGGGAAAACAAAATACACGAAAGATTTTCCTTTTTATTTTTTGTTCAATTCATAGTATATTCATCAGCAACATCATCATCATCAACATCATCATTATTGTTATTATTATTGTAATAAAAATAATAATTTTTCCAATATCACAACAGCAACAACAATAGTAATAAAAATAAAGAAACATCTCATTTTCACTTTATCAATTCAATATAGTAGTAGGTATAGTGTAATAGGAAAGATTTTTCCCGGTTTATGTTTTCTTTTCAAAGTGAAAAATATCTGTATGCAAAAGATTCTTTTCTACTCTACTTTTTAGTTTTCCTTTTTAAAAGAAATTTTTTGTCGTTTATCTATATTTTGTTTATGTTTACAGTGAAACTCATTTTATTTGGTATACGCAGGCGGTTGGAGTTTGGAGCAAAAAAGTTAAATAAAAAGAAGTTTAGTTCGAGTTGTTAAAAATAACACGAAAGGTTTGATTTTTCATAAGTCAAAGTTATATAAGCATCAAAATTCTAATCTGTTTGAAGTAAGTTTGAAATTAAATTAATTTTTTATTGGGCGAATTTTAAATAAATTTGAAACGTTAGAAGTAGCCCAAAAAAATTTGTTTTAATAAATTCGCTACGCATACTAACAAGTACTTATACAAAGTGCGATTCAAAATTAAAACTCATTTAAACGTAATGGGTTGAAATTAACCCATCACATCAAAATGCAATTTTACGAATTAAAGCGAGAGAAAATACAATGGGATTTGTTTCGCTCGCTTTGTTTTATTTGTGTATTTCTCGTTCTGTGTATTAGTTTCAGTTTATTTTAAGGGGGGAACCTCCTCCAGATATTAATTTTTTTGCATTTTTTTTTTTTTACTTTAAAAATTCATTTAGTATCTGAAGAATATATTTCCAAAGTTTTAAGCCCAACAGAAAGTCCTAAAGATCCCTAGGAAGTCACCGAAGTGATGCGAAGTAATGCGTCCTCTTCAAGAACGAAAACTTTAATCGAGTTTTTCTTGAAACGTGTTTTTTTTCGCGCCGTGGAATGTAACGCAAAAAATAATGGACCAATCAACTTGAAATTTTGTACACATATTCTTTTGCTTATCGGCCTTTGCACAAACCTAAAATTTCGTATAAATTGTTTAAACAAATATTGGTTTTAACGAATTGTTTATAAAGAAACACGTGTTTTTATTTTCTGTATGTCCTCTAATTTTCAATTTTATTTTTTTTTTGCAACTTTTAGGTTCATGCAAAGCGGAATGAATTATTTTAATAAAAAAAATTTGTTTCGTTGATTTTAGTTAACTACAAGGACCTGGGCGTTCCACGGCGCAAACTTCAGTAGTGTAGTTCGAGCACTTCTAGCGCCGCCATTTTGTTTTTTTTCACTCATAAAAAAAAAAAATTCTATTCATTTGAATGTCAATATTATTATGCAATTTGTTTCATTGCAATAAATACTTTCAATTTTTTGTAAAAAATTATTGAAAAACTAGTTGTCTGGAGGAGGTTCCCCCCTTAAATGGACGATTTAGTATTAAACAATATCTCATCAAGTGTATATGTGTTTGACGTACGTTATTTGGCGGGAGTTGAATTTTCTTAAGTTCTGCATTTAATTTGCATCTTATCTTAAATATTTTTATATAAAAAGGTAAAAAAATACTTATTTCAAATGATATTCAATTAGTTTCTTGTAATAGTTATATTATTTTTACGTAATATTTTTTTTAAATACGTTGGGTTGAAATAAACCCAAATCGTTTCAATGGTTGTGGGTTGTTTTTAACCCAAAAATGTATTCTATACAATTTAGTAAATTTATATCCTTTCTGTATAGAATGAATGAAACGTCGACAAGCTGTAAGGCAGCTTTAAGAGGAAAAAAATATTTTACCCTAACGGAACTAGCGGAGATTATGAATGGTGATGATTCCGATGATGACTATTTTGATGGTTTGGATGAAGACAACGAAGAAACTGTTGAAAGACAAACACGAGAATTCGATACGATAAATATTGATTTACCTGATCCTAATTTAAATGATGTTGAAGATATCGGAGTTCAGATTGGTAAACCCGCAGAAGACGTACCAAACGATCCGGAAGTGTACACAACTGATTTTGATCAAAGCTATGTTGTGTTAGCTACGAGGGACGATATTGCAATTTGTGACAATGTTCAGTTCGAGTTCTTAGATGAAGCCAATACTAAAAACAATTCGTATACAGAAAAAAGCAACATTCAATGGCGTCGCAGCACTGGGCTGTTTGAAACCAACGAAATTCCGTTTTGTTCAAATGAATTTTCTGAGACTAATGCCGAGTTAACCCCATTACAAATATTCGAAAAATATTTCCCATTGGAATTTTTCGAGAAAACTGCATTTTTTACTAACATCTATGCAGAACAAAGCGATGTCAGAGGATATAAGATAACGAACGCTGATGAAATCAGAAAACTTTTTGGGCTTCATATTTTTATGGGGTGCTTAAAATTTCCAAGGAGCAGAATGTATTGGAACAGTAACATTGGAATGGATTCTGTTATTAATTGCATGACAAGTGATAGATTTCATCAACTGCATCTACCAACAACTGCGAGGACACTTTTTATAAGGTCAGACCGATAATTAATAGCGTAAGAAATCGGTGCTTGGAACACCGCTTAGAAGAAAATGTATCTATAGACGAACAGATGATTCTATTCAGAGGTAAATTTCACGCCAAACAATACGTCAAAGGCAAACCGTACCCGAAAATTGGCATTGCAAAAAAAAATATTCCTGATTTATTGAATTTTCGGTTACAACTTACAAACAGTTTGATGGTTACCAGTACGAACCCTATTCGAAAACGTGGGCGTCCAGCATTAACGGAAATTGACGATTCTCCTTCAAATATAAGTACTAAAAAACAACGTGTTGAAGTAAGGCCCTCTAGAGATTTGCAGTATGACCAGGTAGATCACTTTCCTGAACATAATCAGAAGCCACTACCACTTCGGTGTAAAATGCCTAAATGTTTGTCAAAGTCGCACTTCTTTTGCACAAAGTGCAAAGTGCATTTGTGCCTAAATAAGGAAAGAAACTGTTTTATGAAATTTCATAAAAAATGATTCTGAATTTTAAAAGAATCAGCAAATTTAAGTTCCTATATATTTAGTATTTTTGATTTTGTTATATTTTTACTTGTTATTTGTTATTATTTTATATTTTTATAGTTGCTTATTGAATTGTGATAAATTGAAATAGAATGTGATAAATAAAACTAAACAACCTAAAAAAAAATGTTTTAATGCTATTGCGTTACAGTATTAATGATGTATGCCTTAAGCGACCTTTACACGGTCAACATTAATGTTATTACCTTATGATAATGACATTAATATTGATCGTGTAAGTCGATAAAATCAGTAATGATGACCAGTAATGATGCAAATCCGGATTTTCTTATTTCGCTTCACTACTGCTTCATTACAAACTCTGTTTCTGTTGTTCGTTTCGACAACTCCTGGTTGTCAATAAATGTTTAATATTTTGTTTATAAAAAAAATTTATAAAATTTATATAAATGTGATAACGTGAAGTCAAAATTATAGTGAAGGAAACAATTAAAAATATTTGAATATGAATAATTCGTGTGTGGCGAATATGTAATGATATGAAAATATGTACAGTAATGACGCAAATAATGACACTAAAAATGATCGTGTGATGTTGAAAATTAATGAAGGAGTAATGACGGATGATTTTGTAAATAATGACATTACTGGTAATGACATTAATATTGATCGTGTAAAGGCCTCTTTATATCGATATTTTCGACTGCGATTTGCATACTAATCTAAATTTCTTATTAGCTTAAATATGCATTCATAGATGGTCCTAGTGTCGGCAAAATCAACTGTGCCTGGGTGTTCAACATTCTAAATTTAGTGTATTTTGTTGACCAAAATTGAATCGAAATTATTTTGGGTTTATTTGTCTCCCAAGAAAATAGCCAATTTGATTTAATTGGCAAAAGCCAACTTTTCGAATAAAATATAAATTTAATATGTAATATGACCTTGTGGCAGGTATCATAACCAAAAATTAGAATTGGGTTTAATTTAACCCAATATTTTTTTGGGTTAATGTTATTCTTGCGAGGGTTTATCCTATGCAATTGTTGTTGTAAATTTTTCAAGGAAATACGCTTATTGTTGACTAGCGTAATATACCATAATTTAGTTTAGTCTTCGGTTTAGTCAAAATAAATCGACGTGAAGCACACAGCATTAGTATTAAAAAAGTAAGACATACATATGACACGAATTGGGTTCAATTCAACCCATTACGCTAGGCTTCTCAGAGGAAACATATTTGAATTTTTTATCGTTTATTAATGATTCTGTTAAGCTTGTTAAAGTAGTTTATCCTGAAAATAATTTTTTTGATGACCGGAAAAAATTCACGACTGAATGAGTTAACAACACAAAACTATTTAGAGTGATATTATATTGAAAACCATTTTTTTACAGAGGGCTGGGATAATAAACAAAATCTGTATCAATTGATAGAGAAGAGCTCGATATGATTTGAAAGTAATCATCGTTCTTCAAGAATGTTCTTTCATAAAGCATGTCCCTAATAAGCTAGTCCCTATTTGGTGGTATTTTACTGATAACAGCTGATTTCTGACTTAGTTCATTGCGAACAAAGTTCTTAAATACATTTCTACCTTAACCGGCGAATACGAGACATTCTGGGCCAAAGAGTTAAACTAGCTTCGTCTAGCAATTTAATTTAATTCATTTATTTTATTTAGCAGAATGCAATGTGGTAACACATCTTTATGTGATGAGTTATCACATTGAAATCCATTCAGCTAAACAAATAATCGAATTAAATTAAATTTCGTAAAATATTTTAGTTTAGTCGTTTTAAATTTTGTAACTATTTAAAGGTGGTTTCGTTTAAAAAGTTAGCTTGTTAGTAATCAATTGCTGCGTTTATACCACAGTTAAATTAGCACTGCTAGAATTGTCAAAATTATTTAGCTTGTTTCCCTTTTCATTTTTTGTTCGTTGTTTTTAGAATTTGCGTAATGGCGATATAAAACAAGTAAGACAATAATTCACAGCTGCCCGTTGTCAAAATAAACTCTTTGGTATGTTTATTAAATTTTATTTTCATTTTATTCATATTAGGAATACTTTAATTCGTTAGTAACATAATACGAAATTGTACCAAATAAAAGTTAAAAAATGCCATTGCAAAAACTGCGGACTTTAAGCTTAAACGTGAAGTTGCATATAGTTCTGGCAGTCGAAGATAACCCAAGTTGTAATAGATCGGAGCTGGCACGGAAATTCAACATTTCCAGATCATGTATTAACGAGTACGTGAAAAATTATATTTTAGAATTCCAAGCTAACATGCAAAATAAATTTAAAAAGCATTGTAAAAATGTGAAATATGGATGTTGTAAAAAATTAGAAGAGGAGCTTTTTATATGGTTTCTAAAATAGCGCGATCTGCTATTCAGATACTTTAAAATTTAGGAATAACAAAATTTGGGTAGCGAAATTTAAACGGCGTTATGAAAACTAAAAATTTGTGGCGAGAAGCTGTCATGCAATACGGATGCTATGGATCAGTGGAAGGAACAATTTTTCAATAATATTTTTCTAATTCATTTACAGCGGATCAAAACAGCTCTCTTTTTTAAAATGGTGAAACACTTGTGCACTCAAAAGAAACTACAGTAATTGGCCATAAAATTATTAAAGAAAGAGTAACAATTATGCCATGCTCCAATGCAACAGGAACTAACAAACTTCTTTTGTTTGTGATTGACAAGCAAGAAATCCTCGCTCATTGAATAATATTCAATTACCGGTTATGTATTCTGCATCTAAAAATGCTTGGATGGCTAAATATATTTTTGCTGATTAGTTCAATAATCAATTTGTATCATCTGTTGTAAGGAAATTTTTACAAAATAATCATTTATAACTAGAGGCTGTCCTTTTATTGGATAATTGTGCAGCTCATAATGTTGTTCAACCATTAGAGAGTGATGACGGATTAATCAAAGTCTAGTTCTTTCCTCCAAATATAACTGAAAAGTGTCATATTTGTGTATAATACTGGCTCGAATTTATTTTACATTTTCTTAGCGTTTATAGGTACTTTACCATTATTATAAGCTGGAGTGTTTTATAAATGCCATCAATGAAATCACGTGTAACAACAGTGCTCGTATTGTTTGTTTTGTACTCAAAACTAGAGTAGGTATAAGGAGTAAACAGAAAGGTTCTGATTTTTTGGAACATGCTTTCTATAAGATTCTACGTAGAGACAATTTCCCTTGTACAATAACGGCCACCATTTCTTGAACTCATAAACATCAGATGTCTGTAGCTGAATCACGGACAATTGATCACTAGCTTCATTTCTGTCAATAATTGATTATCAAATGTAAAAAATATTTATCAACGGTGTATACATTATAAAACATACAATGTCATGATTGATTAATTTTTTTAATTTAATTTTGAGTTTATTTGATTAATTTATTGACTTATTGTTTTTCGCGCAAGAGGACTGCCTCTGAGTAAAGGTGGTAAAGGGGACCAAGTCCTTTTTATGCACTTTTTAGAAGATAAAAATCTTATCAGCTTTGAAATTTTTGACCTAAGTGTTTTCACAAATGTTGTTTAAAATGTTAAAATGAGACACTGTCTTTCAAAATAAAATAATATTTATTCAGTTAAAGAAAATTGCGAAAAATAATCTAAATAAAATATTTCAACATTTTTATTTTTTATACTATTGCAACACATAAGCCAAAATTTATTCAATATTCTCTTCATCCGTGTCAACTATAGCATCAGATTTTATTGAAGCTGTTGGCAAGATTCTATGAAATTCGTGAAATGTAGGGGCGATATAACGAAGAAGTGACAAAATGTCACTTTTTTATCTATATAAATTGGTAAACGAGCGCTATACCATGTGGAAGGCCTGAGCCAGAGATTAACATTTCCTACGTCGTGACATATCCATGATTTTAAATTGATCATCTTCTTTCAGAAACGTTTTGTAAAATACTTTGTATGGTTCACATTTAGTATATCTTAAACATTTGACGTTATGCCAAACAAATTTATATCCGGCTTCGTTAATTTTTTCTAGATGTATTTGGGTCTTCAAAAGGTATAGCAGAATTATATTTCCTGTATTCCAGGAAATTAGACTGGCTCAAATCAACTGTTTGGAACTTATATTTCTTGCCGACCAATCTAATTGTCATAAATAAAACCAGTCATGCGATGCGGATGGCTGATAGGCGCGCTATATCGTTTTTAGCTTTTCAATTTGTGCATGATCACATTCCATATACGATTGTGGCCGGACACCATGAATTTGTGATCCAATGTGTCAATGTAATTTTCATGCGTAAGCGAAAGACACATCGCTAGAAATGGCGAATTTTTATTTTGCCCGGCAGCAATTGTAATATAATATCACGTGCTTAATGGTACTTTCCAAATTCTTGATTGATTTAAAGAGGCAAGATCCAATCTCATTCCATCTCACGACTCCTCGTTCAACAATTGTTTTGTACCAAACTAAGCAGGCGGCTTGATCATGCTTCATATTATGAACAGTTAAATTAAAGGTCCACAATTATCGCTTATAAAAAGCTACAGAAGTTTTAAAGCTTGGAGTTGGAAGACACTTTTTCAGGTAAAATGACAATACTGTCAAATTTGGGTTAGATATCGCTCTAATTTTATCAGATTTCTTTGCCTCATATGCTAGTTCAGGCAAGTGTCTTTCTTTGGATTTTTAATACGATAATTAATTTTTTTCTTAAATTTTAATCAATGTAAGATGAGGTGGTAAATGTCTTTTATTTGCCTCTTTTCAGCAGTAGTGGCTCTCATAAGATGGAATTAGAGAAGCTAGGTGTTCCTCCACTTTAATTAATTACTTATTTTATTTACAGGGTCTTGTCGACTTCTTTTATCGGGAGTTGTGTTGTTGTTGGGGGATATTTGCTTGTATTTATTCGAACTCTCAAAACATTTCTTTCAAACTCTCACGTGTTCTTCGCTTATTGGAACGTGGTACTGAAAAGTTACCTGTCTATTATTTTGTTTTTCAGGAGTATTAATTCGTCTCTTTCTTGTAGTGCAAGTTTTAGAAAATGTTGTCATATCTGAAAGATATGCTGCCCTTCTGTCGTGTGATTGAATTTTCTAATATGAGGCAAATAACTCCGATTGCACTTGTTCACTCACTTTCAAAGTGCATGCCATCCGGCAGTTTGATAATCTACGGTAAGCTCTCGCTTTTATCAATTTACTCCACTTCCTCAAACTGTAACACTGTGAAACAAACTTATTACTATTAAATGGATAAATAGTGAAAACAAAGGACAGATATATTGAAATCAAATATATTATGATTGGGTAAACAGGAATAAGTCGGGTTATATCGTTTTACTCGCAAAAAAATTAAAAATGTTGGTTTTTTTTTTTGCGATTAAAACGGAACAAGTCTGACTTATTTCTTTTTACCCAACGTAATATGTAAATAATAAAACTTATAGACACACAAAAACCTGGTCCATATAGTCGATCACATTTTTTAATTTTATTTTTCTACGAAATCCCGATCATTAGTTAAAAAATGAATGTCCACGTACTGGAAAGAAATGGTAAATCTTTTCGAAACACCTTGTATCTGTTAATGACAACAAGAATCTTATGATTGTATGATTTTTATTCTAGCCTGGCAGCAATATGAGAAATGGTATATAATTTTAATGTTGGTATCAAAGCTATTATTAATGTAGTGTTGGATCATGGAACACACTTTATTAGCTCTATTATTGTCCAAACCTCATGGTAACAATAAAACGTAGATTTTTGTGTTTTCAAATTGTATATGCCGAAACAGTTTACCCATTTTTTTATTTCCTTTATCTCCAATTTTAGGAGCATAGGGCGTCTACTAGGCTGGACCATCTGACTCTGTTGGGGGCTACTGCCTTTATCTCTACACATGGTTTTCTGATTTGTTTCGCTTCAGCTAGTAGTGTTGTTTTTCATGTCATTATTGGTCTTCCGACATCTTCGTTATATCACTTGGTGATTTATGGTCGTTATGGTGTTAGGCCAGAAGCAAAATTACGAACACCTGTAACTTCATTTTGATTTTTTCTGTTTGCTTCCATGTCTCGCACCCATATAGTAGTACCGATTTCATACACGAGTAGAACATTCGTATCTTGGTATTGCGTGATACGGCGGAAGTATTCCAGACTTTGTGTAATATGTTGAATGTATGCCTGGCTTTATTAATGCGTTTGCTTATATCCTCCTCTGTCCCACCTGTTTTTGTTACTGTGCAACCAAGGTATACGAAATTGTCTACAGCTTCTAATGTTATGTTGATGATGTGTATTGGTGTGGTTCCCCATTGGATGCCGTTAGTGGGCGTAATACCTAGTTTTCGCATCTCACTATCCAACATGATCAGAAGCAGCATTGGCGAGAAGTACGCATCCTTGCCTTACTCCACGAGTGTTATAGTATGTTTCACTTTGTTTACCTTTATATTGAACTCGGTTTCCAGCATACCGATACATTTCTTGTATGAGTTCGATTAATTTCTTTGGGATGCCCATTTCACAAAGTGTCTGCCATATTGCGTTTATATCTATCGTATCAAATACGCGTTCGAAATCAACGAAGAGCAGTTACAGTGGTGAACTCCATTCATTAGATTGCTCAGTGATGATACGGATTGTGTTTGATGTGATCAGTACAACTTGTTCCTGGTCTAAAACCTGCTTGCTCATTTCTTAATTTTGCATTATTCGTAGGTGAGATTCTATCAAGGATGATCTTTGCGAGTATTTTTATTGTTGTATTGAGTAGGGAGATACCTCACCAGTTCTTGCATTCCCTTAGGTCACCTTTCTTGATGATTGTGTAACTGTCATAAGCCTTCCTTCCATTTTTGTGATATTTCGCCAGAATTCCACTAGTTTTGGATTATTGGTGTTAATGCGTTTGCAGCTGTAGATGAGTCTCCTTAGAATATTTCTGCGGTTATACTATCTGTTTCAGCAGCCTTATTGTTTTTTTAGTTTGTCAATGATACTTTTAACTTTGGTTCTTGTTAGTTTCGTTATTCTGGTCAATTGATGACGAGATTTCTGGTGCTAGTAAGACTTGACCCTTTACATCCCGTATAGGTGGTATATGTTTGTAATTTTTCCCGTGACTTTTCTTACACACTGGTGTAGTGCTCGCATATTTTGGGTTGCTGCTGCATCTTCAGCAGGTTTGAGAATGGCTCTCTGTATATTTTCTTCTATCATTCCTTGTCATCTTTTTTACTTCACGTGCTGTTTCTTCGTATTTAGGTTTCACCTCTGCCGTATTTTGTTGGTGCATTTGTAACTTAAGTTGTTGACGGCGTTCCTCAATTTTCCTCCACGTATCATCATCGCTTATTCAGGGTTTTCTATTATATTCTAGGTAGCTGAGTACGTCCGTGACAGTCTTGAAGTAGGCTTCTTCAGTTGGTTTCCATTTTTGTTGTATCCTGGTGGCTTCGTTACAACTATTTAGATTGAGTTGGAGCGTTCCATTGAAGATGTCTCTTGTTTCAGCATCTTTCAATCTGTTTGTGTTAAATTTCCTCCTATTTATCGATACATGTATTTTACAAGCGGCATGGCTTCATTTGAAATTGTGCCATTAGTACTAGTGGGTGATCGCTGTGTATGTCTGCGCCCCTCATTATTCTAATATCTTGTCGAGAAGTGAGGAATTTCTTATTCAACATTACGTGATCGATCTGATAATTTGTTCTGCCATTTCGGTGATGTACATGTGTATTTATGTATGTTTTTGTGTGGAAACCTACTGCCGCCTATGAACAACTGATTTGTCATACAGAAGTCGACGAGTCTTTCTCCATTTTTACTCATGATGATCGGTCTTATCTGTTCCAATTTTTGCATTGAAAAAATGAAGAGACCAATCATTTATAATACATCTAACAAAAAAGTAGAAATATCAAATCCCCCGTACTTTAACCCGACAGTCAATGCAAAGTGTATCGACTAGAAAAATGAAAACTTTCCTTGAGTTTTCTCTGTGGTAGTTTCGTTTCCTACTGATAAGCTCGCACGAACAAAAAATTCGGTCTACTCATCAGGCAGCTACGACCAAACCACAAAAAAAATCTTATTTTAACTTCATACATTAAGTATGAAGAAAGAATATATTGACTTAGCGAATCATATTCACTAATTCAAAAATCAAAAACACAAGGAAAACCCTCATTTATGTGTATGTTATGCCCATACAAATAATAGAAAGAGACTTTAAAGGCGAAATATATTAATAATAATGGTATTCGCAACATTTTTCGGCTTGTTAATCAGAAAAAATGAAGGGGCCAATCATTTATAATATATTTTGGAATTGCGCCTATCTTTCCTGTGTACGATTTAGTGAAAACTACAAATTCATATTTACACATTTACCACAAACAAATTTTTTTTAAGGAAACATCCCTGTACTATACTTCCTATTGAAGAATTGATACATTTAAATTTCAATAAATTCTCTTCTTATGGAGTCTCTAATGTATGTCGATTATTAGATGTTGCTACCAAGGTATTTGAATGTAATTAATGATTAAAAAGGGGATTCTTAACAAAGTATCATGTTTAAATTTAGTCAAATACATAAAACTTTTACGAAATTAACATTTTTTGAACATTTCAAAAATTTCCTAAAGTAATCGGATATGCTAAATAAAAAACCCAAAAAATAATTTATTAAATTTATTAAAACGATTTATTTGTTTCGTAACTTATTTTTATTTTGTATACCCCAGCCATAGACAATCATAATAGATCTCTCATTTGACTAAAAACAGAAAATAAAAACAAAAAATTTCCATTCAAATATTATCGGTGTATTGCAATATACGTATTATATTTGCAACGCATTCTAAAATTATTGCCTTATAAAATGCACAACACAACGATACATTGGAATTATCAGAAGTTTTTGTTTTTTTCCTTTAGTTACTATGAAATGAGAAATCTAGTATGAATGTCTATGCCCCAGCGTTTCGACGGTATATTCCGTCAAATTCAGGGAGAAATTAATTATAAACAAAATTTGTTCTATTAAGTTTTTTTCCAAATTTTTTACAGTAATGTCTAAAGTATCTAACTTTATGGCGAAAAATCAATTTTATATTATACAAATTTTAAATTTAGAAATAAGAGTATTACAGAAAATTCAATGCAGGAAAATATTTTCATAATAATTTAACAAAAATTTGGAAACTTCTTGTTTATTTACTAAATTTTGAAAATTTTGAAATTTGCTGGTATGTTGGGGCAACCTCTTTTAAATATTGTTTGGTTTGACCAACAAATTCTCTTCCACAGGAACACTAACTTATAAACGAAGTTAAACCTTTATATATGGGATAAAAATAAAAAGTTCACATAAAATTCAAGTAGTCCCAAGACTCCGGGGTCCCAGTCAAAAGCAGTTCAGTAAAAAATTAAAAGGCAACTCAGTCAGAATAGTTTTAGACTGAAATACCTTTTCAGAAGGAAGTTCAATCAAAAAACTAAAAGGGCATTTAAGTCCAAATTTTTTTGACAGGAATTCCTTTTGCATTTATGACTGATTCCGTCAAACAGTTAAAAAGAAATTCCAGACAAATTGTTCTCCAGAAATTCAGTCAAAAAACGACAGGCATTTCAGTCATACAATTTTCCATACAAATATTATGAAACAGCAAGGAAGTTCAATCAAAGAACTAAAAAGGCATTCAATTCAAAACATTTTTGACTGGAATTTCTTTTGATTTTGTGACTGAAGGAGGTTCAGTCAAAATACTAGAAAGGAAATCTGGCAAAATTATTGAAAAGTGAAGTAAGTTAAGTTTACATTTTATTTTATATTTTTAATATTGTATGTAGGGTTTTATTATAACAATGGCGTAGTTTACACCGCCATATTTAGTCCCGGACTATTTATTTTCTATAATCGTCCTAAACTGCACAGGTCGCGTGGTATAAACGCTATTATTACCCAAATTAGGTCAGGTATGTGTGTGGCGTGATATAAAATAGGTCAACTGGAAATCTGGCGTAAACGGTCTAGTCTAAGAAAATTCTAATTTTTCAATAGATGCCATTTGTTAATTAACATTTTCACAGAAAAAATAAAAAATAAACATAAAAATATTAAAAAATTAAAATTAAAATAAATAAATGCCAAAATATAAATAAAACGTAAAAGTTTCAAAAAACGCGACCAAAACTGGGGTCGATTCCAAAATCTATTTGAAACCAAAAATTGCTACTTGGGATATTTTTTGAATATTATCGGTCAAAAAATTATATTTTTTCTGTGTTTTTAAATTGATACATACACCGTCTAAGTGTTCACTGACGACCAAGAGATAAAAAAAATCCGGATATTTTGTATGCTAAAATACGAGCGCATCCAAAAGATCGGTATATTTTTAACTCTTCTTTTAGTTGGATTTTTTTTGGAATTTTTTTGACAACTGGAAATTATTTCTTTTATCGGTGTAAATACCTGCGATTTAAAAAATATAAACTAATACAAAAATGCATCAGGAAATTCCTAAAAGGAAATTGTGATGTTGAAATACCAAAAATGTATCTGTAAAGTAAAAAATGTGTTCACTCATGTGCATGTCATACAAAAAATCCGGATATTTTAGTAATGTGAAGTTATCGAGGTGTAAAATTTGTCAAAAATATCCGGATATTTTGGATAAATTTTACCACCGTTAACTTTACTTGACTTCACTTTCACTTTCCGAATATTTCAGGATATTTTTCATCGCTTGTCATCAGTGAACACGACTATGTATTGACTATTGGTATAATAAAACCCTCCAGACAATATTAAAAATATAAAATATTAAGTAAACAGACCGTACTTCAACAATTTTGGCGGCTACTGAAACAAACCAAACAATAGGTATTCCATTCCAAAAATTTGTGACTAAAATACTTTTCAAGAAGGCTGTCCAGTTCAAATACACAAAGTCCATATCAGTCAAACTGTTTTCTGACCGAAATGCATTTTTTTGGACTGAAGTTCCTTTTTAAAGATGGATTCAGTGTTGTGTTCTTTCGTTCCTTCATTCGTGCTGATAATTTTTTTTATCCAATCAAAGGAAACAGAATGAAAAATTACGTCATTGTTAAACATTGAAACTGGTTTAAAAAAATTTCAGAAGGAAGGAAGGAACGAAAGAACAAAACACTGAATCCGCCTTAAAAAGAGTTCTAGTCATGAAATACCTTTCGTTTTTTGACTAAATTGTTTTTGACTGAATTCCCGGAGCACAATTTTGTCTGGAGTTCTCTTTTAATTGTTTGACTGAATCACCTTTTCAAATGGTATTAAGTCAAAAATGCAAAAGGAATTCCAGTCAAAAAAGTTTTGACTTGATTGCATTTTTGGTTTATTGATTGAAATTCCTTCTGAAAAGGTATTTCAGACTAAAACTATTTTGACTGAGTTGCTTTTTAATTTTTGACTGAAATTCCTTTCTGTTTTTGATTGAAATGTTTTGACTGCAAATGGATGCTAAAATGTTATATCTGCTAGACTTTTATTTTCGGTTTTTATTTACGGAAATGGGAAATTAATAACATATGCAAAACATAAGACAAATTTCAGTATGACCTCTGCATAACATTATTAACATTAGGTCTACGGCGATGAAAAATCCTAATTGAAGATGGAGATGATAAAGGAAAACTTATAATTCAATAGCTATCATAAAAGTGTGGTTCTTTAAACATACAAAGCCGAAATAGAGTTATTCAAATATGAAATTACAATAATATTCAAGTAAGTGCCACATTCGTTAATATATTAAATGATGAACATATATGATAAACAATAATTATTTCAAATATGTATATTTTTCTATATATGTAGGTAATGTTAGTTATAAATATAATATTTAATAAAATCATACAAGTTACACTAATAAGTAAATAACAAGTGAATATACATATTTACGTATATGTACATATTACAATAAACTAAACCATTTTTAGTTTAGGAGCTGTGATTCGTATTATTAACGCACCAATGTCCATGAATTTTTCTAAATTTCGTTTTTCACATGTAGTATGTACGAATTATGGTTAATGAACGCCATTCGTAAATAAAATGCACTACATTTATTTGAGCGTGGAATTTAAAAATTTGTAAATTAAGAACTCGTTTTAAAGATCAATCAATCCATTCTACAAAAAAATGTAAAGTAAGTATTGAGGCTAAATAACTTCATCATTAAAAGTGTTTCTTTATTTGTTGTTCCCACATCCGAATTTAGTTTTTATCTCATAACTTTTAGCACTCACAGTAACATACACGAAATAAATAATTGCTTTTGTTTCTCTTGTGTTATCATAAGGAAATGTATTATTTATATGGATACATACAAAAAAAAAATAAAAAATTAGAATGCACAAAAAAGTAAACGTGTGCGGTGAAAATGCACTTTTCTGTAAAAAATTTCCATTCTTTGTTGTATTTTACAAATATGTAAAAAATACTTTGAAATCCATCATCACAGTAGAAAAAAAAATCTTTTGTATATTCCTTGGTACGGTTCTGTATCTTGTATTACATATTTCTTTTATGTATTTTATTCTTATGATTTTTTGCAAACTTTTCATCATTTTTCATATTTTTCGTTCATTTGAAAAATAGTTAAGTTTTTATTTTATTATTGTATTGTGTCTGATATGTTGTGTACATATTACATATATAGTAGAAAACAAATAGAGGAGAAACACTATGTAGATATACACAGAGTACCTAGTGTATAATATTTTTTTGTGTATGTATTCTATATTTTTATATTTTCTTTTTATTATATTGTTTGTTGGAAAATCCAGAATGGTTTTTGTTGTTGTACATAAATATATTAAGATACAACGCTATAACAATGAAAATTTTATGTTTTTTAGTTAGATTTCTATAAAAAAGAAAATCCTCAAAAACAAAATCACTATCACTTACAACAATGATAAATTTATGCAGTGAAAATTTGAATGGTTAAGCTATATTTAGCTGTTGGAATTTACAATGAGTTATTTATGATCGTTGAATTTATTTAAGATGTTTAGTATATTGTTAAAGTACAAGGCAAATTAGTGTGCATGTTAAAACTACTATACAACGTAATTAGTCGTCCTAAAAATATTTACCATATTAGCATCTATACTAATACAATTAAATAAATTGTACTTACATAGTTAACTTTAATTTTGATTTATGGTCTAGAGTGTCGATAAAATAACAATCAAAAGTTTATTTAACAACTCTATTGCAATACGATAATATTATGAAGGAAAATATCACCAACACTAATAGTAAAAGGAGGACGATGGGTGAAAATAAAAACAATAATAATCAATAGCCTTAAGTTAAACTTTATTGTTTTTTACAAATGTTTTATAGCATGTTGTTTACTTTTATTTTAGACTAGATATTAAACTTTTGTTTTATGTATAATACCAACCATAACAAACAGCTACAATAATGGTTATTGATATTTGGATAAATAAATAAATGATTTGAACGCAAATTTGATTGTCGAAATGTTTATTAGATTTTCTTGTAATGGCTGGTTTTTTTTCTGTTTGCTTATGTGAAGTCTGGCTGGTGTCTGTATTTGATTGTGGATATCTATTGTTTTGAACCCACAATTATAACCAGAGCAAAAACATAAATCACAAGAATTCTTATAGTAATATATGAAGTCACGCTATGTATAAGCTATTAACATAATTTACCCTAAATAAACATGAAAAATGTTTACTAAATTTAAATATTACCTATGTTGGGTTTTCTAGTTTCATAGTTTCGCATTGGAAGTAGGCCCAAATTTAAATTCAACATTAAATTTTTTTTTAACACGTTCACTGCCGCATGTGCACCCGCATATCATGCATTTTTCCTTTTACAAAGCCACTGGAGCACAAACGCATCATGCAATTTTCCATTATACCAAGCCACCTCAACACCAGCACATCATGCAGTTTTTCTCTCCCTACACGCCGTGGTGCAACCGGGTCATCATGCATTTTTTTGTATACTTTTTTTCTTGTTTTATGTTTTAGTATTCTTGAAATTATTATATTAGATCAAATTCTCATTAAAAAATATGTAATAGTTAATTTCTTATTAAACTTTTGCACCCGTAACTCATTGGTCTGTAGATAATATGTTAATTTGTCGCAACAATGGAAGTTGCAAGAAAAAATAGAAATAAGCAAGATATTAAAAAACCTAACGTTATTCTTTTATACAATAAAGTTAAGCAAGGCGTGGACGTTTCGGATCCGGTACCGTTCGATTTGATGTTAAATACAGCTGTAGTTAACGCTTTAATACTTTATAATAGTTGTCACAAAATAATGGAAATCGCTGACTTTAGAGTTTGATTATATGGCCATGATTGAATTTGAAGAAGACTCGGACATGGATTGAGAACAAGAAGAGATCTTGAGGAAGCTTTCAAAAAGTCGAGGTCAAACCGAAAACTAAGAAGTAGTCGCAAATTGTGTTATAAAGAAATTTCAAGTCGGCTTGGTCCTAAGGAAGCTAGAAAAAAAAACAAATATGTCAGTACATTTTGCGGAAAGTGCGGAAAGAATTTATGTTATGCCTGAAACTATTTAATATGTCACATAAGTCCCATTTAAAAAATGAACGACACCAGCATTTTAAAATTTTTGTTCGTTATCTGTTCCTTTTATTGTTTTATTCCTTTTATTATTGTATGGATGAATTATGGAATTTGTTTGAAATAAAGAACCAATGAAATTATTTTACCATTATTTATTCAAATTTTTCCGTTTAGTTGTGGTTTTGTATCGTTTTGATTGAGAATAAAATTGATATTCCAGGGCTCAAATGGCCTATAGCGAGGCAAAAATGCATGACATTGCAAGGATTGCTAGAGATACAAAAAGCATGATGTGCAGGTGCATATGTGGCTTGGTATAAGTAAAAGTGTAGGTGTCACAGCGGCGTACTATAGTATATGGAAACAATTCTTTATGCACCGAAGCACCTGTGGCAGCAAAAATGTTAACAAATTATTTTTTTCGGGTAAGTCTAGTAGTAAATTAAACAACAGCATTTCCTGCTCTGATTCCGACTAAAGAATAATATACCTAACGAATATACATAATTCCAGTGAAAAATTATTGTGTTTTAGGACTTAATTCCTTCTCAAAAGCTAGGATTAAACAGTTATATAACACATTTAGGAGTATTAATCTATATTCAATATTCCATAATTATTCAATATTCCATAATCTTTCCTTAAATTACTCTAAATTGATGCTGCTCGACTATAAATGTTTCTAGGGTTGAATATCGCAAAGTAGGTCCGTTTGAAACCGGGTGGTTACTGACGAAGCTCAATCCATCCGTAATTTTTCGAATCGTACAACCAATTCGGCTGATATTGTTAGGGTTGATTGGAGCTTAGCGAAATCGTACAACCAATTCGGCTGATATTGTTAGGGTTGATTGGAGCTTAGCGAATGAATTATATGTAATTTTGTGTATCTATAGGTTGCATAATACTCCATTAAATGTCTTTTTACAAGAAATTTCTAATTTTATAGGGAATATTAAATCGAGGAACCTGTTCATTGTTGGTAATATTAATATTGATATTTTAAATTTTTGGGCTTGAGTCTTTGATTAATGTTCCTACAAGAGTGACACCATATACATCTACTTGCGTCGATCATTTCTTTGCCCGCCTCAGGTCAAATGACCTTTCGTGTTTATTATCATCATTTTATTGAGATAGTATTTAATTCTACTCACATCTGGCCATCTAATGACAATTTGAAAATTAATCGTAAAAATAATCTCAATTTTGCACTTTTAAATGAGATCATTCAGCAAGTAGATTGGAGTACTGTCCTGAGTTTAAATGATCTGTCTTTAGCTCTTGATCAATTTCTAAAAATTATTTCAATGTTACACTCATGCTAGGATAAATAACGTTAAACTTCTGCAACCATGGATTTCATATACACTTGCTAGGCAAATTAAAAAAAGGAACCAAATGCCTAAGAAACTAAAAAAGCATCCCAACAATTTTAATCTTCGTGAAACTTATGAACGTACTTGCAAACAAATTAATATGGATATTAAAAGAGAAAAAGAAGCATATTATGTCAATCGTTTCTTATAGGTGCCCGCGGTGATGTTAAAAAAAATTGGAACCTTGTCAATGAAATTTTAACCAAAAAGCCTAAAGTATCCTCGGTTAAAACCATATTGGCAGACAATGGTACACTTCTTACAAATGAGATCGATATTGCTAACGATCTGAATTGTTATTTTACAGGTTTGCCAATGACCTACGGGCTAAATTTTTTTCGAATAACACAGCTGTAAATTACGATCTTCCTTCTGATTATTGTCCTAAAACTTTTTTTATGGCTCCAGCCTCTGGCAATGAAATATTATCTGTTATTGAGTCTTTGGAACCTAAGCATTCACTTGACAATGATGGACTCAGTAGTTGCATATTGAAAGCTGTTTCTATAATTGTCAGTCCAGTTCTATCACATATTTTCAATCTTTCCTTCGTTCAGGGATTAGTACCTGCGAGACTGAAATCGGCAACTATTATTCCTGTTTTAAAAAAAGGCGATCGATCGCTTAAAGGGAACTATAGACCGATCGCACTACAGTTAGTTATTTTGAAAGTATTGGAGAAATTTGTTAAAAGCAGAGTTACTAGCTTTTTAGATCGATCTAATGTACTTAGTGCACATCAGCATGGTTTCCGTCAAGGTATGAGCACTGAATCAGCTTTGATAGAGTTTCTAGACACTATTCATAATGGACTGAACTGTGGTAATGTATGTGCTGGGTTGTTTGTGGATGCTTCTAAGGCTTTTGACATGGTTGAACATAGACTTTTGTTGTCTATTCTGCATAACATTGGTTTTAGAGGGGTAGCAAACAAATGTTTTGCCTCGTACTTGAAGCATAGAACTGTGAGAGTTAAAATTAACGGTACTTTAAGCGCCCCTAAATCTGTCGATGTTAGCGTTCCCCAAGGATCAGTGCTGGGTCCTTTGCTGTTTTTGATTTACACTAATTTCATTTTCAAGCTTAAATTAAATGGCCGCAGTACTGCTTTTGCTGACGATTTAACTTTAGCTTATACTGCTAAATCTACAACTGACATTACATCCATGATTAATTCTGATCTCAGGGTTTTCCATAAATGGTTTGATAAGCATTACTTAATTCTAAGTGATAAGACCAAGTTTATGTTTTTCAGAATTTCTGGGATAATAACTCCAGATAATAACAATCTAGTAACATATCACAGTATTTCTAAATGTTCTCCCACTAATTGTCATACTGATTGTTTGAATATTGAAATACTCATTTAAGTATCTTGGAATAAATCTAGACTCTAACCTAAATTTGAAAATTCACGTCACTAATCTAAAACATTATCTTGCGTCCGCATCCAGAATTTTTACCTTCTTCGCGACATGTGTCCCACTTCCGTCCTGAAAATGACATATCATGCGTTGGTAATGGCTAAAATTGAATACGGTTTACCTTGCTGGGGTGGTTGTGTCCCTACTATTTTAAAACCGTTGTATGTGCAACAAAAAATGATCTTGCGCACCATATTGCGGAAGAAAAGAACCGAACCATCTTGTGTTCTATTTAAGGCTAACAATATTTTACCGCTGCAACATCTGTATGTTTATAAGGTTTTAAAAATTTTTTTTAGGCGTAGCGGTCAACAGATAATAAGATTCGATGAACGGTATAACTTTCGTGCAAACCATCAATTCCTGTACAGTATTCCTAGATTTTTTAATGATCACTTCCGCCGCTACATCCTTGTTGCATCACCAACATTTTTCCATAATCTACCTGATTTGATTAGGAGGCTAATTCAAATCGTTTCTGTCAAGAGTTAAGGATTGGCTTTTTGAAACGCCTGATGTCACAAATTTGTTTCGTGTTGTCACATAAACAAAAATAATGGCTTTATTACAATTTGATTTAATTTTTCTACGATGTATAGCAAGTAAACATAACAAAGTTTTATAGTGGATAACTGCTCGGTATTGGTATTATTAATAGTTTTATTATTTTATGTTTGTTTTTATTTTTTATTTTTTATTCTTATTCATATTTTGTATATTTTTGTAAAACGAGAATTCAAAACTGTCGATTTTCGACAATGAATTGAATCGCTCAGAAGCCAATGCGGTTAAGTCCAGAAAACAAAAATTGAGAATATTAATGTTTTGAAACTATAATAATTTGAAATTATTATACCACATATTCAGAAGCTATAAAAAAAGGGCTGTCTGACCTAGAAAACACGATCAACCAGTAAATCCTTTAATAACTAAGAAGAATATTATTTATTCAATTAAAATTTACAAAAATCAGAAAATTTCAAAAAATGGACTTAACCGCATTGGCTTCTGAGCGACTCAATTCTTCTTATTTCATTTCAATTTTTAATTTTTTTTTTTATTTTTTTTTTTCTAAACAATTTATTTATTATATAACTAGCTATGTAAAATTTTTTTTTTTTTTTTCTGAGATGAAATGAAATAAAAAACAAACAAACAATTTGAAACCAGTCAACTGTTAAAGCAACAACATACTGAAATATACTCTCTAAATTTTGCGTTTATTTCGATCGTCCCAATAACAAAGTTCAATTATATCTCGATAACAACATCTAATAATCCTGTTCGACAAAGAAAATGTACCAGAAACAAGCATAATCATTTTCAGCGTATTTTTCGATGTTGAATCCGAATCTGGCCGTAGAATTGTCCATCACATGGATTTTGAGATATCCTATTCCCATTGAATATCCTCCAAAATCAAACTGTCAAAATCAAACTGTCGGCCGATGAATAATCTAGAGTGTGCGGTCTTTATTGTGACCCAGAAAAAGCGACTGTCATTTTTAAAGCCAGAAAAAAATCGTTGTCGAAATCACGATTTATGTCCGAAACATTTTTTTATGAAATGTGGTGTCCTTTATAACAGCCAGTATGGCACTATGTAGGTACTATCAATAATGTAATTTTTGATATACAAAAATAAGCCTTGGCACTGAATTAAATTTTAGACGAATTAAAAACGGACGAAGAAGAAATTCCCGAGGAAATTATAATTTTTCCTTCAATGCCGATTTGTCGACTAAAGACTCCGTCGATGATGATAATGTGCTAATAAGCAACCTTCTGCACGGTCAACTTAGAGCAGAAACTCAATTGCAATATACACAATATGATAATGAGATATACACAATATGAATATGCCAATTTCACTAGCTGTTATTGATAAACAAGCAACAAGGCACATAAAAAAGAAAACCACAGTGTGAACGAGTCCATGGTTCCCTATTACGGCCATCACGGTACCAAGAAATTCATTCGTAGCAAGCCAGATCGTCGTTGGTGTTATAAGTTGTGGACTGGGGCAACAAAATTAGGTTGTATTGGGTGGCTTGAACTAACCAAGGGTTTATTTCAATTTTACCAGAGAAATTCAAACATTTGAGCCTAGAGTCGATCCCGCGGACCAAAACATTAGTTTATACAGAGTATCAATATGAGGGAAAAGTGATATTTTCCATTGATAGCTCATTGTGTTAACATGGCTGAACAGAATGCATGGCAGTTGTTTAGGGTAAACAGTTTCTCTTGCTATCTTCAATGTGTAAACAGCCATTTCAAAAGACATGTTAAGAAAAAAAAAAAATAGTTTCGGTTTTATCTGAATTGGTATTATCAACGAATAATGTGGACTTTATCTAGGTTAGTATTATCATTCGATAAAAACGGACAAGAGTTCAACTTCCGATTGTTCATGATAACCAAAAAAAAATTGTTAATTAAGTTTACCTTCACGAAGCCTATCTGTTCTATACTTTGATTTATTTTTTTTATATCTATTATGAAATGGTCGACGAATTCGGCCAGGAAAGGCAATATTATTGTAGGGATGGCTTTGGCTATGTCATCTAAACGGTATAAGGAAGCTGGTTTAAAATTAAGTGACCTAAAAGCACTACTTTTTACCAGTCAAATCTGCAATAGCCGGACTAATCGGTGAACCCATGGGAGAGCCAAATAATTGTTTGAAATTTTTTTTGTTGAAAGAGAATTCGCAATTGTCAAGTACTAGTTTTATTCCCTCAATGTACTGGGATCTTTTCAATTTAGTTTTTGCGTTCGTTTAATTCTCACTCCATCTTCCACTTAGTAACTGTAATGCCAAATTACTATCTATGTTGGTACAGATGGACACAAATGGTGATTAGGGTAACCTTTTAGGTTTGTGCAAAGGCCGATAAGTTAAAGAATAATTGTACAAAATTTCAAGTTGATTGGTTTTTACTTTTTTAGTTACATTCCACTTTGAAAAGTAGAGTTTAGAGTGATAACTTCGCATCACTTTCGTTACTTCCTAGGAAGAGACCTTTAGGACTTACTGTTAGGCTTAAAACTTTGGAAATATATCACCCAGAGAAAACTTCGATTGAAATTCAATTATTGTTTTAATTGTTTCAACAGAAGATACTAATAGTCAATCTTTAATTGATTCATTGATATGTTTGATTGATAATACACTGGTTTTGTCCAAAAAAAAAAAAAAAAAATTTATTGAAAAACCAGATCTTTGATTTTTTTTAATAAATATTTGATTGATTTTAATCCAAAATTTGTAATTTTAAAATTAAGAAAACATACAAATGATTTGTAATTATAATTATTTTTTTGTCAATTACAGGTATGTATATTATGTATAAATATGTATTGCTCAGTAGATTTTCAAAAAATCAAATTAAAGCACGTTGGTCCCATATTTTAAAATTTTAAAATTTCTGGTTAGGACACCGTTAAAATATTGTCCACTATACAATCATAACCTGGGTATTCGCACAGCAAGTTGAGTTTTAATGTGAAAGGAACGTGAATTTTGAAGTTTAATTGGTTTACACATTTGCAGATATAGACATAGATTTTCAAGGAGTTTGTTTTTAGGATTAAAATTGTTTGAAATATATCCAGTTTTTTTTAAACAAATTTTCTGTAGTTCGAATGAAACAGAATCGGCGTTGGCGTTGTACGATAGTTGGGTGTCAACAGATTTACCTGAAGGTATTGACTGGTTATTAAAATTAATTTTTGGATGTTTCTAATCAAAATATATTACTATTTAGATAACCGGCATTATATGTCATTTATTCAACTTCATGCAACTTTACCACCAACAGCTCGCATCAAAATCAAAATGAATACAAATCTTTGGTAACCGTCGATCAAAGACTCGTAAGACTCAGCAATACTGATTGTATCGACGGAAAATGATGCTCCGGCTTTAGAAAATTTAAAGCCGAAATATTTATTAATGAGCCTGAAACGTCAGCATCACATGAAACATGCATCGATGACTTTAAACATTTAGAACAGGTTTTTGTTTCTATCGTTGAGATATTCTACAAATGTGGCTCTCTTTAACAGATATTGATGCAATATTCAAAATGATTTATGTTTTTAACAAAGAATATTTAATACACACATTTCTAAAATTTTTTTAAAAACACTTGTTAAATATTTCGCAAAATTACAAAAGGTTTAAAAAATCACTCGATCGATTTCGGCTTATTAGGCCATCATCAGGAGTATCTACTAAACTGTAAAAATAAAAATGTAGTTATATATATATATATATATATATATATATATATATAGTTGGAAAAAACAAAAAGTGAAACCAAAATATACCAATAAAAAAAATGTGGGAGTGGTAAACAATAAAATTGGTGACAGCAATAAAAATTAAAAATTAAAAAAGGGTGAGTTAAACACAGGTAAAATTGGTGAGAGCAACAAACATTAAAAAATAAAAATTAAAAGAGGGTGAGTTAAACACAGGTATATGATTATTGATTAGTCAACGGTCGAATAACAAAATTCCAGATGTTGATTTTTTTTTATTTTTTTATTTTTATAACCCGACGAATTAGTAATTTTATGGTATGGAATGAGTATGTGAATAAAACAATGCGGGGTCGGTAATTGGTGAGAAACGGATTTCTCTCTGTTCGTTGAGGATATTTTGGTTAAGAAATATAGCTTTTCGGATTTCGTAAGATTCTAAGTTGTCTAAACGTCTGCTTTTTGGTTGTACATGTAATATTTCTAAATTGTTTAAACTGGATGTGTGATTTTCTAACGTTAAATGATTATAAAGGGATGATTCATGGCTACCAGATAAATGTTCTTTAACCCTAACTTCAAAATTGCGCCCAGTCTGTCCGATATAAGAGGAACTACAATCATTGCAATTGATCTTATAAACGCCAGACTTTAAAAATTTTAAAAATGTGTGTATTAAGTGTGTTTCGCCAAGTGCATACGGCAGAAAGTGTAAAAAGTATAAAGAATATTTACTTGCGAGTTATCTTGTGTAGCAGGTCGGCTCCGGGAATTACAGTCAAAAACATTTAAGTCAAAAAACGAAAGTTGTTTCAGTCATAAAATGTCCTATACAAATATTGTGACTAAAACTCCTCTTTGAAAGGAACTTCAGTTTAAAAAAGGTGTTTCAGTCAAAAACTAAAAAAGCATTCAAGTCAAAACTTTTTTGACTGAAATTCTTCTTTAATTTTAACTGATATTCCTTATGAAAAGGAGAATTAGTCAAACAACTAAAAAGGAATTCTAAGCAAAATTATTCTCCGGGAATATAGTCAAAAAACGGAAGGAGTTTCAGTTGTTTCAGTCATAAAATTTCTCATACAAATATACAAATAAATATTTTTGACTGGAATTCTAGAAGCGTACAAAAATATTTTTACAACAGTTCATACAAAAATATTTCTATGACATTAACCTAGACAGAAATATAGTTTCAGTCATGTGTCATTGCAAACAGATGAGTGCATATAATTCAGAGTAATTATTAACAAACAAGATTTTTTATTAGCTTCTGATGTGTTATGTCAGAATCAATATTCCAATTTCTTTAGGTATTAAATGTCAGATGAAATTCGCAATGCAAATATTAATTATGTAACACAAAAAATTACAGAAATTAAGGGCTCCTGAATTGATTTAAGGGACACAAATTATTTGACTTCATTTAAAAATATTCACTCTATTTCAATAAATTTTAAGAAAATATTTGATCCTAATAGAAAAAATTATAGAGGCACAATATAATATAAAATTAATTAATTCATTCCAAATAAATATTTCATTGTACAAAATTATTGATATTATTTTCGAAAAAGAAATTAAATATTTCTAATATACATATTCCGAATTTTGACGAGCATTTCGACTCAGGAAGTAGGTTGCAAACTAAAAGAATTTTCTATTTTCCATATTGAGTGCTTTAATTTTCTACTTCAAAACCATGATTCAATAAAACCAAGGTTAGCTCGAAATATGTAAACAAATGACCATCTTTTTTTTTTGACGTCACTCAATTCTCAATACGTATATAAATTACAACAACAAATAAAAAAACGAAAAGTAAAAAAGAATTGTATGGCGTCACGAACACGTGTTTTGAAAAATCGAGCTAACCTGGGATTTATAGAATCATGCTTCAAAACATTAAAAAAAATGCAAACAGAAATTTGTATCTCTGCAAAACTAGTTTTTAGAATTATTTATTTACTCATTTAATTAATCAAATTTATTCAAAGATTTTAAATTTAATAAATCTTCTGATAATAACTTTTTTAAAATCAATAAAAGTTTATAATTTATTTAAGTAATTTGATAAATGTTTTACAGGCTAAACATTAACGCCATCTTTTATTGATTTTCTTACGATCTTTTGTTGAACCAATTAAGCATTTCTCTCGGTGATTATTCAGATAATTAATAAATTTTTAAAGCATTAAAAAAAATGGAAACAAATTAATATCTGGAGGAAGTTCCCCCCTTAAATTATAAATAAATAAACTCTATATTGTACGATAATAATATTTCAGCTAAAAAGCTTTAGTAAACTTTCGTTACGTACCATTGTTCCTATATCGTTACTTTGTAAAGTTTCTACAATCGCGAAAGCATAATGAGTGATTCATTCACACTGTGTGCGCTGCAGTAAAATGTAACTCTGTGCAGAGTATGGAGCTCTTATCTAGTCAGATATCCACAAACCGAGTCAAATAATGAATCAATGTTAAAGGGTCGAACGTACAAAGCTAATAATTGAGTTAAGTAAAAATTGATTTAGTGAAATACTCAACAGCAACTTACCAACAATAAGTTCATCCTGACACAAGTCAATATAAGACTATTTAATTAGTCGAAGTGTCGAAGATCTCATTTTAAGATGAATACTTTGCTTTGTTTGTTTCTATAAAATAAACTGTCTATATTCCACAAACATTCGTTTTTTTAAGTATATGTATACAGTGAACAGTGAAACTTCCATAGGCGACCACCCTTCGTGAAAGACCACCTTTTTAAAGGATCATTTTATTACAAAATAACTTCAGTAAAATATTCTCTCTGAAAAGTCCATTCCCTCGAACGGCGCGATCAGCATCCATTATGAGATACATTGATCAAAAAATTATTTACTCTCTAAAATGATCATATCAAAAACTAAGTATCACATCTTTCTTACGTTCATAAATATACAAATACGAGTACATATAAAAAACATATGCGCATTTCTGTTTCTCTCTTTAACTCTTGAAAAGACAATTTCCCTCTGGTATGAACGCCTTAAGAAAATTTCACTGTACTCTAAAATAATTTTCTGCATAGTACCCATTATGTTTCACGTCAAGAATAAACCCTACTAAATAATAATGTTCGAACATGTTTTTAGTAACTTACTGTTTAGTTAGAAAGTTTACTCTCCCGTGGAAAACAGAATAAATTCAATTGAGCAATCAGTTGGAGTGGAACACGTAAACTTTGATAAATTTAACAGACTATTGAACACACCCTAGCAATAAATGAAAGCACGTATTAATTATACACGACCGGATAACGTAGAAGAGTATATGCTTATAAGAAATCAGCAAGAACATAACATCCTGCTGCCTAACAATATCAAAATTGACACGGTTGGAAATTCGGAATATTTGTTGGAGAACTTTATCTGCTACTCACGTCAAGGAATGAATATGCATGTGAAGTTCGCCTAATCTCCATTCCCGAAAAATGGATTGACAACATTAAATATTAATAAACAAACCAAACGGGTCGGTGGTTAAAACTGCGGCGTTTGGATCGGGGGGAGGTACCGCGTTCGAATCCCGATAGGGACGGGATGCAAAAGTGATTTTCCATCATCTGATTACGATCGGTGATGACAATGAACACAACTATCGAGGGATTTTGAACTGTGCGGGCTTGATGTCCAGTTATTACAAGCTTTTTTGTTGTAATGCTTAACTTGTTCCTAACGTGTCATGACATTTGTAGCATATTGTATGCTTAGCTAATTGTTGGCTGTCTAAGAGGTTCTCGGTAATTTAGTTTTTGAAACAGGGAGAAGTCTCATCCCATTGCCGGCAAATACGGAGGCTGAGACATCATAACGTTGTCGTTTTAGGTCAAAAGTTTATGAACAAGCAGCGAAGTGTAACTTCCAGGTAGTACTCCTTATTATTACTGACTGGTAGGAAGAACTCTTAGCAGACTATTTCATTGAAATCGAAGCTCATTGTTGAGCATAACCTTCATATTCTTTCGATTATGACGAGCTTTTATCGGTATTGCCTCTTTAGGAAGCTTCTATTACGGCCATTAGGCCTTAGTTTCGATGACATATTCGTACACTGCTGTTTTATTACCAGTTAAGATCCGTTCGGGGAGATCTGGATCGTTGTTCACTTCATTCCTTGACTTCCGAGCAATTTTTTTTCGGTACTGCTTTTGGTCGAAATTCAACAAACCGTTGTACACTTCTCAGATACTTTATTCCAGTTTTTTAACAAGTAAAATATCGCCGAGAACACCAAACCGCATATAACTTATCGATAGCTAAAAATTCCACTTGCTTTGATCAAACATTCAAACCTCTCGCAAAACCTCTTGATTGCCTTAAATAGTTGGCTTTAGTTCTGGGTTTATTTCGTACAATAAATTAAGACGCACGTTGCGTTTGGATTAATTACAAGAAACCGATAGCCAATGAGAGTTGTCACTAGCGTGATCAGATCAAAAACAACTTAACCTGAACGAAGTCTGAAATTTTTTGAAAAAGTAGAACTTTTCGACTTAAAAACGCAAGACAGTTTTTAAGTCTCGAAATTTGTCGTGTCGCGTCAAAAAAATCTTTATAAAATTGGTTTAGTGTTGATGACCATTCATTGGCTAGAAAACAGATTTGTAGTGAAATTCCTTCTAGGAAAGTTTTGTTTGTTTGTTTGTTTGTTTCTATCTCTGCAATCTTTTCTGGGGCTCAAGGCACTCCCAACTCTTTCGCAGTTCCCTTTTAACGTCCTACCTTACGCCGTTGCCAGCCAACTCGAGGACGTACGGCTATAGACCCGCTTTCGTTTAAACCACCTGCACATTGCATTGCTTCATGCCAGCCTATAGTACTGACATGAAAGGTGGGTCGGCCCATGGATTCCGCACTCTCAACAGGGGGTCATAGATGTGTTCATCGTCATCACCGATCGTAATCAGTGCCATATCGAATCATCATTTGAGTATGCCGCAACTAATTCATTTATCATCATATATGTCGGTTAAGTCAGATAATAAATTTCAATAGAATTGGTGCTTAATCGCAGAAGTTCCGTTTGGAGCAGGAATTGAGTTTTTTAAATAAAACATGGTCAGAATTCAACAAATATTCCAGGACACTGCTAATTATATTTTAGTACATAAATTTAAATCTATTTAAATAAAAAAAAAAAAAAAAAATACAAAAAGAAATTTATTTTTGAAATACATTTCAAACCAATCGAGGCCTTTTCTACAGTTCCGACACTAAATGGAACGCGCACGTTTGTTAATAGAGTTTAGTGAAATTTCATACGTCAATACAGTAACTAGTTCCTAATATAAAATTGAATTAAAATAAGAGCCAAGTTCAAGAAATATTGCGGAACACTACTAATGATGGTTGGTACCATTAATCAAAAAATTGGTTCACCAATTTTTTTCCATTAGCAACCAATCCAAGCAGTTTAATACGTCTCAAGCTCAAAATGTAAGTAAGAGGCACTTCTGTAGATGGATTTTAAAAAAAAATTGACTCCTGAGCTTTGAGATGTAAAATCGATTCTTTAAGTAGCTCCTAATAGAAAAATAATGAATTCCGGCTCTGAAGAATTCCTCCTGCCATATCATCTGGGATCAAATTTCTTATTTAAACCATGGCTGAAATTTAAGTTATATTGCGGAATACCTCCAATGATAAATTATATTCGCCAAATTTATTTTTACATACTGGCCAATTCAGACTTTCTTCTCAGTCTCCATCATCAAAATGTAACAAGCATATTTGTTGACGTATTTTAGTAAAATGTTATATCTGAAATATGTTGTAGATATTACAAATAGTTTCTAATATAAAACCTATTATTTCAGAACCTGAAGAATTTTTTCGGCATTAAGATTGAACTGGGCATCAAATTTTATATATATATTGAAACATGGCTCAACGGTATGATTGTATTTTGGAACACTACTCATACTAATGATATTATGGTCGATATCATAAATCAAAAACTAGATTTGCCAATTTTCATTTTCCATACACCAATCCAATAAATTTGTACCTCCTCCAGCACCAAATCGAACACACACATTTGTCGATGTATTTTTATTTGTATGACTGTGGAGTTTAATTTCTTAAATAAAATATTTAAATTGTATGGAAATTTTTATTTTTCTGGCACCTCCTCTAAGTTTTTAAAGATCAAACAAAAATAGCAGAGAAATGCGATTAGCAGAAAGGATAATTAACGCGAAGAGATTTGGAACTGGAAGTTCGAATGTGAAGACCTAATTGCAACCTACTTAGACCTTTATTTTACGATGCCAATTATCGTTTAACAGATAATTTGGCGCGCCAGCTTATATTTATGTATATTATAAAAGATACAATAATCAAACTATTTAATTTAAAAAAATTGGACTTTGAATAGAATAGATAATACTAAAACCCTTATACTCGAAATCATAAATATGTAGATGATTACTTTTTATTCTATAACGACGATATCAGAACTCACAGATTTTCCTTCGACAAATTGCTGTGAGTTTCTATTTTTCCAGAAGATTATTATAAAAATAATTAGGATCCGAACGGCCAAAAACAGTTATCTGGGCTTAAGATATTGAACCTGACTCAGAGATAATAATATAATATTGGGTGTGTGAATTAATTCTTAGACTCGACATTTAGATGTCACTTGGTGAGATTGCGTATAGTATGACAAGCAATTCCAATTGTATTTTGTAGCTGTCACAACTGTCAATCTAATTCAGAGCAGAAAGTGTTATATTTCATATTACGTCATTTTTTTGTAATCGATTTAAAATGGATCGTGATAAGTTGTTTTTTCGAGGGGTTCTACTTTTCTTTTTTGATTACAAGAAAACTGCCGCTGAAGCTCACCAATTGCTTTCTGATACTTATGGTAATCAAGCTCCATCGAGAGCAAGCTGTTTCAATTGGTTTCATCGATTCCAAAGTGGTGATTTTGACTTGACAGACACAGAACGGCCAGGTTAGCCAAAAAAGTTTGAAGTTGCCGAATTACAAACATTATTGGATGAAAATGCATGTCAAACGCAAAAAGAACTTGCAATGCAGTTAAACATTGACCGATCAACCATTTCTCATCGTTTGCACGCAATGGGTAAGATTCGAAAGCTAGGAAGATGGGTTCCACATCAACTGTCTGAAAATCAATTGAGAGCACGAATTGAAGCATGCAAAAAAAATCTTGCTGAGTACAAAAAACATAGTTTTTTGCATCGAATTGTTACTGGCGACGAAAAGTGGGTCTATTACGAATACCCCAAACTTAAAGCAACTTACGTCGATCCAGGCCAAGCAGGAACATCGCAGCCAAAACGAGATATTTACTGCGATAAGGTTTGGTGGTTGGAGTATTTGGTGAGACCAGAAAGGTGTGGTGTATTATGAGCTGTTAAATCCAAATGAAACGGTTACAGGTGATCGCTACCGACGCCAACTGGACAATTTGGCACGTGTTAGACCAAAAACGGTCAGCAATAGCGAACAAAAGCTATAAAATTTTGTTTCATGATGACAATTCCAGACCACATCGTGCAAAAATCGCTCAAAACAAGGTAGAGCAACTCGGTTGGGATTGGCTTAAACAACTTGCGTATTCTCCAGACCTTGCACCTTCCGACTACCATTTGTTTCGATCAATGCAAATAGGCCTGGCTGACGTACGCTTCCGAAACGCCGGAGAAGTGCGAAATTGGATCGATGGCTGGATAGCTGGGAAAGTTGAAGGCTTCTTCAAACGAGGAATCCACAAACTTCCCAGGAGATGGCAGGAAGTCATAGCTAACGATGGCGAATATATTGAATAAAATATACTGTATCGTTATCTTTTAATAAACATTTCTCTTTTATAAAAAAAGTCTAAAAATTAATTCACACACCCAATACCAATCAGCATATTGATAGATAAAAACCAATACTTATTTTATAACGAAGTTTTATTAAATTCTGTAATGCCTGATAAATTTATAACTTCACATTGTAAGATTAATTCAGATAAATTACTATTTTCAGTCATGAAGAATATTTAATATTTTGTTTTGTATTAAATTTATATTATTTTTCTATAAATAATATGAATAAGTTGCTTTAGTATTCCAATAATCAGAAATAGTTTTAAATTAATAAAAATATATATTTATATTATTAAAATATATATTAAGGCGTTTGTTTCTATTTGCTTCTTTATTTATTTTATAATAAAAATAGTATAGAGATCATTAATGATTTACGAAAATATAAAATCAATACGAACATTTTTATTAATAACGTTAATAGGCATTAAGTTATAAAAAGTAGTAACCAAATTTTCAACCGTGTACATAGTGTAATTTACTTGCCCAACCATGTCACTACATATGAAATATTTTAATAAGTGCTGTGTCGCCATTCAACAAGCGTTGCAGCTATATTTCGGAAAGTCACTCATTTTTATCAAATATCTAACGATATTATTTTGAAATAAACCAAATAATGTACTTCGTTCCTACCAAAGTAGAATCTTTGAAAAGCCAATTAAATATATGTTTACCCTCCCCTCCGTACTGTTTGATGACATACAAAAAAACTTATTCAACTCTTTAATATCTTTTCACAAAATACAATTTATCGCATTTGCATATAACAGAACATACCAGAGAAAAACGTCATTCAATTTTCATTTAGGAATCTACCTACTCTAAAGAACTTCATTAGAAATCTCAATTTTTTTTTTTTTTTTTTTTGCACAACGATTAATAATATTAAAAAAGCAGTTTCAAGCACCGATTTCTTCTCTCTCGTATATTCTAGTTAAACTTTATATTATTTTTTAAATTTTCAATTTCAAATGTAGATAGCAAAAAAAATATTTCTAAATTAAATGTATTCTGTGATTTTAAGGATTAAATGATTATTATCAAAACGGAAAATACTTACGAGAAAGACGAAATTCATTTGAAAAATGTACAAAAAAAAAAAAATTCTAAAAGTGCATTAAATATTAATGAGAATGCAATAATAATAAAAGCTTTATAATATTGTATATCCTTTTTGGGGATATACGACGTACGTAGAAGAAAATCTTAAGTTGTAACAAAAACAACAGATTGAAAATAAAAATTAAAGGAAAATTTTATTCGTATAACAAAAAAGAAAAAAAAAATTAACAATTTTTCATAAAAAATGAAATTTAATTTATTTTTTTTTTTTTTTTTGCAAAATCTAATTTGAATATATTAAATTATTTTGTTTTGGTTTTATTTTTATATATTTCCAAAAAAGCAAAAATTTAATATTATCCTGCTTGTGTTGTTTCTGTTTTGTTTTAATTACTCCCAGTGGAAAAATTGAAAGCTTTATTTGATAGCTTTTGTGCGCTTATATTGTACACAGCAAAATGTAATGTTGTTGTTGATTTTTTATTTGAATTTCTAATTATCTGTTTTATTCATTTTTATTTAAAGAATTTTTTTATTTTTTTTGCTTCTTAAAATTAATGTTATTTTGTTATTTATATAATAATATAATTGTAGAGTGTGTGTGTGTGTGTATATGCGATATAATCTCAATTGGTAGAAATTATTTATGTTTTTTTTGTGGTTAGTTTAAGTTGTATTATTTCGTTTTAAATTTGAATATCCTTTCTGGTTTATAATTTTATGGTTTATGAAAGAGTATCTTTTAATTTAGTTTTAGTCGCAGTGGATATACATAAATAAACAACTATATAGCAACAAAATACTGGAAAACGGATAGATTATAATTAAACACTTTGAAAATTGTTATATGTATGTAATGCATACAGAAATATAGAACAACCGTTATCTACATCTTCATAACATATTGCTTACGTTGATTTCACGTCTCAAATTATCTCAAATATATGACATCATTTTCAACCCTTTAACCCCATCTTCATTCAGGATCTACCACCAATATAAGCATACATATTTTTTGCTACCCTATAACAGATACATATATGAATACACCTATGTACAATGTTCTCATATTTTCAAGTGTTTTCATACAGATCGACAAAGTAAAAACAAGAAAAGTAATTAAAAATACATCCTAATCTCACACTTATGTACATATTTCTGGAACGAAAACCTGTAAAGGTACATACACTACACACATATATGATTGCTTTTACCGTGATTATTGTATGCACATCCCTTTTTCAATATTTTTCCACTCATCCCTCTTAACATTTTTTTCTGGTTTTATGTTCTTACATTTTTATTTTATTTTTTTTAATAAAAGTAAAGTAAATCACCCTACATATTTAGAAATCAAAATATAGAGTTTCAAGATTTTTGTTTTTAGTTTATGAACAATAAGTTGACGTTGAATGTGAAATTTTACTTTTTACTGGTACAACTACAAACTAGTTTGTTTATTATGCGTACATTGATACAAACAAAACTATAAAATTTTATTCATCATAGATAAGCATCGAATTGTTTAGCCAATGTACATACATAAGGAACAAAACTGAGTTTTTTTATTTAAATTTTGTAAGATTTTCATCTTAAAGCAAACGAAAACAACAACAAAATTTATGAAATTTCTCATTTCCTTTTTCAAGCAGCTCATTTTATTTTTTATTTTTTTTTTTTGTGTACCTTATTTCTTACCATTCTTAGTTCTTAACGAACATAAATAATAATACAAGGTAGCTAGCTAGCTAACTGTGTTTTATACCTCTATAGCTATATATACATATAAGAAACGAAAATTCAATTGTTTGTGATTTTTCTATTCACAGTGAAAATTATTTTCGTTTCTCATTTCTCATCTCAATTGAAAAGAATTCATTTTTTCGTTCGTTACTTTTCTACACTTCTTATCAAGATTATCATTTTTAAATTGATATTTTTTTTTTTTGGAGATTTTTTTTTTTTTTTTGTGTTAGCTACCTACCTGCTAAATTAAATATCTTTATGTAAGATATACATTTTCCGTTTATGTAAACATATTTCCAAAAAAAAAAAAAAAAAAATGTGAAAATTAAAATTTTTGGTTTTAATTGAAAATTTTCTGACAACAACTGATTATGTTAATGATAATAATATTATTATGAAATATGTATTTAGGATTATGTAATCACCCCCGTATTGTAAAAATTGGTAAAATGGCGAAAAGCGGTTCTTGTTGTTAGATTAAAGAAATATCAAGATTCAGCTTTTGGAATGAAATAAGGTACTTTGTAAAAAGTCGGGCGTAGTTAAACCTGTTATCCATTTTTTTTTTTTCTGTTAAAGATGGATTAGATTACCTAATCCGTATATCGGTTAAAAAAATATTAATGAATGAATAAATTAAGTAATAAATAAAATGCCAATCCAATTGATTGAACCAATCCAAATTTTTGATGAAGCTTTGATGGCTTGTGAATCAGAAAAAATAATTCAAAGTGGTCATCTGTCTAATTTGTTATAAACTGTTTAGAGTTTTTGTATACCGGTGATCGGTAATATAGTCCCTTGAAGTCAGAAAATATTTGTTGGCCGGCCAAATTCTGAGTTGGATTATATCACAGATCACTAACATACAAAAATTGTAATAAGTTTACAATAAATACATATAACTATCCTCTATCTAACCCCATGATCAATTGAGCCGGCTACCAAATATATTCTAACTTCAAGGGACTATATACAGCAGTGTTCGCAAATAGTGGGTTATTGACGTGCCAATAAAAATATTCCTTTAAACAATTGATTTGTATGTATGCCAAAGTAATGCTACTTTCTTTGTGTAGCATAAAACATCAGTCAGAATCGGGCCGTAATACGCTAGATTGTTACTTTTGTTTTTCAACGCAAATTTTTATAAAAAAAAACAGCGAATAAAATAACTTAAGATATATTGGGTGTGCGAATTAATTTTTAGACATTTTTATAAAAAGACGTTTGAAGAAGCCTTCAACTTTCCCAGCTATTCAGCCATCGATCCAATTTCGCACTTCTCCGACGTTTCGGAAGCGTACGTCAGCCAGGCCTAATTGCATTGATCGAAACAAATGGTAGTCGGACGGTGCAAGGTCTGGAGAATACGCAGGTTGTTCAAGCCGATCCTTGTTTTGAGCGGTTTTTGCACGATGTGATCTGGCATTGTCATCATGAAACAAAACTTTATAGCTTTTGTTCGCTATTGCTGGCCGTTTTTCGTCTAATGCACGTACCAAATTGTCTAGTTGGCGTCGGTAGCGATCACTTGTTTCATTTGAATTTAACAGCTCATAATACACCACACCTTTCTAGTTTCACCAAATACTCAGCATAACCTTATCGCAATGAATATCTCGTTTTGGCTGCGATGGTCCTGCTTGGCCTGGATCGACGTAAGCTGCTTTACATTTGGGGTTGTCGTAATAGATCCACTTTTCATCGCCAGTAACAATTCGATGCAAAAAACTATGTTTGTATACCCAGCAAGATTTTTTTTGCATGCTTCAATTCGTGCTCTCAATTGATTTTCGGACAGTTGATGTGGGACCCATCTTCCTAGCTTTCGAATCTTTCCCATTGCGTGCAAACGATGAGAAATGGTTGATCGGTCAATGTTTAACTGCATTGCAAGTTCTTTTTGCAGTTGACATGCATTTTCATCCAATAATGTTTGTAATTCGGCATCTTCAAACTTTTTTGGCTGACCTGGCCGCACTTTGTCTGTCAAGTCAAAATCACCACTTTGGAATCAATGAAACCAATTGAAACAGCTTGCTCTCGACGGAGCTTGATTACCATAAGTATCAGAAAGCAATTGGTGAGCTTCAGCGGCAGTTTTCTTGGAATCAAAAAAGAAAAGTAGAACCCCTCGAAAAAACAACTTATCACGATCCATTTTAAATCGATTACAAATAAATGATGTAATATGAAAAATAACACTTTCTGCTCTGAATTAGATTGACAATTGTGACAGCTACAAAATGCAATTGGAATTGCTTGTCAAACTATACGCAATCTCACGAAGCGACATCTAAATGTCGAGTCTAAGAATTAATTCACACACCCAATATTAATTTTATACATATAAGCTATGCATCTTAACTGTTAAATGAAACAGAAATTTTTTTAGTCCTAATAATAAAGGGATCACGTTTAGACATGTAATTGCCGCCCCGGTGGCACAGTGGTTAGCATGCTTGCTTTAAGGTCCGGAGGTCCCGGGTTCGATTCCCGGCGGGTGATGGAAAAATCACGGCTGGTTAATGTTGGATCAATGAATTAATCACTCATTATCCGTTAAAAAAAAAAAATGATTACGAAACTTCAAATGAAGCGGCCAAATCCCTCTATGGGATGTAGCGCCAGCGAAAAAAAAAAAAAAAAAATATTAATTTTATACATATAAGCTATGCATCTTAACTGTTAAATGAAACAGAAATTTTTTTAGTCCTAATAATAAAGGGATCACGTTTAGACATGTAATTGCAAACCATTATTAAATTCTCAGTTAGTAAATATACTTGTTAATCAAGATTCAAGTTGCTGTGAAAAACTGTGGGAATAATAAGTTCCATCGTCGAATATTTAAATACAATATAACATATATAAACTACGACATGTATCGTAAATTCCTAACTATTAAATGCAACAGAAATTTAATTAGTCACCATTATAAATGATTAGGCATGCAAGTGAAATACATTACAAATTTTTTAGCTCGTGAACACCGATCTCTTGTTAAATTATTGTTGTTAATAAAATTGCTGTGACAGAAACTATGGAAATAATAAGTTCTTCTAAAAATTTTAATTATTCCGGTGAATTCAAGCGAAATTATAAATTTATTTAGCGGTCATCGTATGTACTTAGTTTTATTAGTACTTAATACAAATAAATGTAATGTAGTAAAGTTAATATATAAAACCAATTAACTAAATAATCGATTTCATACCCTATTGTGTTAATTTAATATTAAGCTCCTAATAGTTTATACATATCTTAAATCTATAAAATTAATAACAAATAACTTATTAAATGCATAAGTTAATATATTTATTTAATATCTTAATACATATTACTAAATGCAGTTGCCTTTCTCAGACTACATATTTTTGTATCTTTCAAACACACAGTCTATTATAGTGTATCTTACTAGAAAAACACATTTCGAAGAATCTGGATGCCTAAAAAATGTTCACAGACAAAAAATTTCATCGTATATATCCGCTTTGATTCATGAAAATTTTGGATGTAAGCCTTGAAAAGAACGGCAGCTGGTATTTATTTTTTCGATTACAATAAATCTCTCAAAGGCGGAATATCAAGATGACAAAATTTGTCCGAGTTACTAAAAATTTAAAAAAAATCGAGGTTAGCCGTTAAATTGGTACTTCGCGAAAGAATTTCCATCCGCGTCTCGAGCGTTCTTCGATAATCTTCGTCCGTTCTTCAGAGATTTCCGCACAGTATATAAATAAAACTTATTGTGATTTTGTAACAATAAGTGACTTATGATGACGACAATACAATATTTCTCATTAAACTAACCTTATTAATTTTTTCAATCTATGTAATTGAAAAAAAAAAAAAAAATCTATGTAATCTCGTGTGTAGCTGCTAGTCTCCCATCGGGCGCGTCCCCAGGTGGCGGATAGGGGGAAATCCTAACCGACTTGTCGGAGGGTAAATGGGAAATAAAATACCATTCGTGGACCAAAACTAGCTAGGGGTGGTTCCCTGAATATAATAACCAATATGGGGGGCTCTAATGGAGAAAACCTTACGGCGCAGGGAAACGGATACCCCGTGCCGGCGACTTTGAGGGGTGAGCAAGCGGGCTCCCAGTCGTCGTTATCCAATGACCGCAATACTCCAGAGGTGATTAGTTCTGTAAATCCATTTGGAAGAAGTTCTCTGCAATGCATAAGTCAGAGAAATTTATTACCCCAAGTGGTACTCCAGTCAGTCGACTGGACAATACATCCGGGGAAGAGCCATCCTCTTTGAAGGCTGGCCCTATGGATTTTGAGGAGGGCCAAACACTGCATGAAAGAAGTGATGCCAGCGGAAATTTTACACTGCGAGCAGTAGGATTCAGTGAAAGAACTGTTGACCTAGAAAAGGAAAATATGGATCTCTTTGAGAGGCTGCAGAAGATGGAGCAATCATTTGCCAAGCTAAGCGAAGAAATTGAGTATCTAAAGCGAGAAAATGAACTTCTAAAAATAAATCGGGATCCTAAAGAACAAAGCGAATTAGAGAGTATTGAACCAGAGAAAGTTAACTATCTCACTGATGAGGATGAATTAGAAAGGGAGACGAACTGGATCCTAAAGAAGAAAAAACATTCCTAAACAATCCCTTCGTAAGAAAAGAAAAGCTGAATCGTCACCTCAGGTTGAACAACTAAATGTTAGTGGAACTACAAGTACCGAACCGGAAGTTGTCCAACCCGAGGCCAATCAACCGAAAGGTAGTAAATCTACCAAGAACATTGCACCAAAACTGGTGCAACCGAAAAAAAACACCCCCACCAATAAATATCGTGGGAGTAACCAGTTACCCAATAATTCAGTCAATGATGAAATCGGTTACTGACAAAGAATATAAGGTAACAGCGCTAAACAATGACGTTTGGAAAATTAATACTCTGGACTCAGAAACCTACAGAACATTATCTATGAAGCTGAATGCTGAAAAGTATCAGTGGTTTACCTATGAGGACAAACAGGCTCGGCCGATAAAAGTTATGGCAAAAGGTTTGCATCACACTTGCTCAAGCGAAGAAATAATGGAAGACTTAAAAAATAAAGGCCTTCAAATACTAGATGCAGTGAATATGATTAAAAAAGAGAGAATAGAAAATCAAGAAGGAAACCCAACTTTCAATAAAAGGGGACTCCCTCTTTTTATGCTAGTATTTGATAACTCAGAGAATGTTCAAAATATTTATCGTATAAAACCAATTCTTCACATGAAGGTAAAAATTGAACCAATGAGGAGAACCACTACACGCATACGATACCCCAATGCAAGAAATGTCAGGGATTTAATCACACCCAAAATTATTGCAGCCGGGATCCGAGATGTGTAAAATGCTCAGGTAAACATTTTACCCAGGCATGTACAATAGAGAGAGAGATGTACCAGCTAAGTGTATAAATTGTAAAGGCCAACATCCGGCCAATTATCGGGGCTGTGAGGTTGCTAAACACCTACAAAAATTAAGAGATAAATCACGAAATCAATCGAAAAATCATGAAATTCGAAGGATTCAACCATCAAATCAGATGGATCAAAATCCACAACCAAGCAACGCAGGACAAAGAAGAACATTTGCTCAGGTAGTGAAAGGCTCGGGATCAACCAAATATATGGGCTCTGAAAATAATCGAATTATGGAAAACATTATGAACAGCATCGAAGCTATTACAAAGCTAGATAACCAAAGTAACCTGAACAACATGATATTTGATCAACTGAAGAAAATGCAACTCCCACAACGCAATCCGCTAAAAAATGTTAAGTAAGAACACAACTTTCAGATAGCAATCTGGAATGCGAATGGACTTATGCAACATATTCCAGAAATAGAAATATTTTTAAATACAGAAAAAATCGACATTTTTCTAATATCCGAAAGCCATTTTGTTAAATCTTCAGTTGTTAAAATCCGGGGTTATAACATATCATTCCATTCATCCAGCGGAACGAGCAAGAGGTGGTTCAGCATTACTAATAAAAGAAAACATAAAACACCATGTAGAAACAGAAATCGAAGAAGAAACAATGCAAGTCACCACTGTTAGGATTCACATTAAACACAGACAGCTTACTGTCTCCGCAATATACTGCCCTCCCCGGCATAACTTGAAAAGGGAGGACTACATTAAACTATTTAAATCGCTAGGACGTGATTTTATTATTGGAGGAGACTTTAATGCAAAAAACACCTATTGGGGATCTAGACTTAGGACGTCAAAGGGTAAAGAATTGTTTCAAGCAGCCCAGACATCAAAATGTGAATTTTACTCTGGTGGTTCCCCAATATACTGGCCGAGTGACGAAGCTAAGATACCCGA
This sequence comes from Tipula helvola, assembly GCA_963556165.1. NCBI lineage: Eukaryota > Metazoa > Arthropoda > Insecta > Diptera > Tipulidae > Tipula > Tipula helvola. The sequence goes on from OY744483.1 coordinate 100,763,183, forward strand.
CCTAATCGACTTTTATGTAGCAAGAGGTATATCTCAGAACTATATTCACATTGAAAATAGCAATTCTCTAGTATTGGATCACTCACCTGTTATCATGACAGTCAGTGAAACTGTAATTCAAAGGGAAAGTGCACCCAGATTAACAAATTCAAAAACAAACTGGGATCTCTTTCGTGAAATAATGGAGGACAAAATCAATCTCCAGGTACCGATAAGAAATTCTCGACAGTTGGAAGACGAATTGGAACAACTCAATGAAATAATTCACTATGCTGCATTGGCAAGCACTCCCATTTTGCAAAATAAGAAGACGCTTAACATATCCTACCCAATGGAAGTTAGAGAGTTGGTAAGAAAAAAAAGACGAGGTCGTAAAACCTGGCAAATTAATCGAACACCGGAGAACAAAACAATTCTTAACAATTTATGTAACAGTCAAATCCCTTCTTAAAGAAGTTAAAAATGAATCAATCAGCAGATATCTAGTTAGCCTAACTGATGAAAAAAATTCTGATTACTCACTGTGGAAGGCGACGAAGGGACTCAAAAGACCCAAAATGCAAGTGCCTCCACTTAAAAAGGATGATGGAACCTGGGCAAGAGGCCACAAAGATAAAGCTGATCTATTTGCGGAGTATCTCTAGGAAACCTGCCAACCACTACCAAGACAAACTGCCAATGAAAATATAATATCTTTTCGCAAGCTGGATGAGTTTGAAATACGGGCAGTAACTCTCAAAGAATTAAAAGAAGAAGTGAAAAGTAACATGAATGTTAAAAAAGCGCCAGAGTATGACTTGATTACTTGCCAAGTTATCAAAGCTCTACCAGACAAAGGATTTCGTAAGCTACTACACATAATCAATGCGAGCTTTCGGTTAAAATATGTTCCGCATCAATGGAAAGTAGTAGAAGTAATCATGATACCAAAACCTGATAAATCACCTAACGATAAAAAATCATACAGGCCAATTTCTCTGCTGCCAATTATGTCAAAACTCTTTGAAAAATTATTACTAAAGAGACTTAAACCAATAATTGAGGATCGACAACTAATTCCTCCACATCAATTTGGATTCAGAGTAAAGCATTCCACAATTGAACAAGTCCACAGAATCACCAACAAAATTGAAAGAACATTAGAACGTAAAAAAGTATGCTCAAGCATATTCCTGGACGTCGCGCAAGCATTCGATAAAGTCTGGCACAGTGGTCTGGAATTCAAGCTGCATAGAGATCTACCGAGACAATTCTATGCCATACTAAGATCATATTTATCCAATAGACACTTTCGGGTGAAATATGAGGATGAATACTCTGAGATAAAGGAAATCTCTGCCGGTGTCCCGCAGGGGAGTGTTTTAGGACCAATCCTGTTTTACTATATACAAGGGACATACCAACCACAAATGAAGGAACCATAGCCACCTTTGCAGATGACACAGCAATTATGGCAGTTGGAAATAATGTCGCTGATGCAACGAGCAAACTCCAGAGGATGACCAATGCGGTTTATAGCTGGACAAAGCGTTGGCGAATCGAACTTAATGAGACAAAACCCACGAATATTAACTTTACTTATCAAAAGGCTTACCACCTACCTATAGAAATTAACTCGCGACTCGTGCCATTTGCAAATACAGCTAAATACCTTGGCATGACCCTCGATGCCAAGCTTAAGTGGAGAGCGCATGTCAAAAAGAAAAAAGAAGAACTTAACATAAAGTTCAGAAAAATGTATTGGCTCATAGGTAGAGGCTCTGAGCTTACAATTCACAATAAGCTGCTGCTATATCGGCAAATTTTGAAGCCGATATGGACCTACGGTATACAACTCTGGGGATGTACCAAGCAAACAAACGTCAAAATGATACAGGCGTTTCAAAACAAGGTTATTCGTAGCATCGTCAATGCTCCGTGGTACGCAAGAAATGAAGACCTTCACAGGGACCTACGGATGGAATACACCAAAGAGGAAATAAAAATGCATGCCGCAAAACACGAAATAAGGCTCCAGAAACATGGAAACCCCTATATTCGCCATATGATAGATAACCCTGTCGTTGAAAGAAGACTCCAAAGAATGAGGCCACTTGACCTAGTGAACTTACCAAACTAAAATTAGTAAATAGGTTTAATTGATTATGGGGCTAACCAGTGGGTTACACCCCAACAAACGTGAATTTTACTAGATATATAAAAATTTGTATTTGAAAGAAAAATTGTTAGATGAGCGCAGTCTCAGTCGTAATAAAATAAATTAAAAAAAAAAAAAAAAATCTATGTAATTGTTTGTTAAGTAATTACTCTTCAATTCAACTAATAGCGAATTTCTATAGATAACATTAAAAAGCGAAAGAGTCAAGAAGAGGAAAATAGAAAACGATGTGTAATCCAAAACAGATGAGAACAACGATTCTTGAAATATACTGCAAGCAGGTCCTGCAGATGTCGGTTATTTACATAGAGAGATTATCGGAAATTAGAAAGTGAAAAGGAAACTTTTCCATTTGTAACGACACCCTGATATGATTGGGTTTGGCGGTGCCACAAAACTTGATCTGAAGTGGCACCTACCATTTAAACTCCAAATCATACCAGAATGTCGTTAACAGAAATCTCTCGACAGAGGCTTGGGACGCGGTATTCTAGCTGGCTACGGCTTCAGGATTAGGGCGTGGAAATTTCCCAAGCATGACGGGAGCTTGTATAACCGCGTATGAATAAGATGGAAAGAGAGAAAAAAAAATCAGCAATACGAAACGAAACGGAGTGTTGTATGGAATCCCAAATCTCACCCCATGTGCAGCATCCCTCCCAAATAATAATCTCTAGCCCTCCATCATGACGAATTTAAAAATAAAAAAAAATGAGAAACCAAAAAAAAATTACCACATGAGAAACGAAATAAAGATAAACCAAAAAGGAACTTATTGTCCACTAAAGAAAAATACATATATAGTCGAAGAAAATGAACGAAGAGAGGCAGAGATCTGAAACAAAACGTTATTTAATATAACAAAATATAAATATAAAGATATATGAATCTGAAACATGCAAAAAATAATATTCGAAAAGAGCGCAAAAATAAATTCCGGAATAGTGTGAGAAGAAAAAAAAATTTTAACCAGAAAGAAATATGTAAGAAAAAAAAACAATTTTTCCCAGTGATTAAAAAGGAAATCAAAAATTTGAAACTATTTAAATATGTAAACTACGTTATATAAATTGAAAAATAAAAAAAAACTATTGGAAAATACAAATATGTAGAGCAAACAGAAATATAATAATGAAACAAAAATAATAATAATAATAATAATACAAAATTACGAACGGTCGTTTTTCTCCCGGCTGATACAGATGACCTCTATATGGATGACTGCTACGTACGACTTTACGTCATAATACCCAATTGTTTGATACCTTGGCTTACGGTATCACAATAACCAATTTGAAGAATAAATTTTGCCCTTGTATCCGCAAAAATAAAACCGCCAAATGATTTGTTATATTTTACCAACTTTGGTAAATCAGGCAAATGAGATATTTGATCAGCAACCTTGATTTCTTGTCATAACATTACTCATATGATGATAACGGCAACATAAATTCGATGAACATTCGATGTAAATTAATAAGCAGCGAACTGGATCTTTTAAACTGGATCTTTGAACCAATCAATTGAATCGCGCGACGTACTGTACCCAATGATTTATTAAGCGGCCTGATCAATTAAATGTGTTACTGATCCAATTTGAACAACCGCAGACACACTGTATCATTTGATGTTATCCATAAATATGAATCGATAACCAAAATATAAACGGAATCACTTGATGTATTCACTAATCCATTAAGCGGCACACATGATTAATTAATTAAATGTGACAATGATCGAAATTATAACAACCGCGAACACACTGGATCATTCGATGTTATCCGTAAGTACGGAAATAATTATTACACAGCAACCTTCAGCATGTAAATATATCAATGATCGGATAACGGCAGACAAACGGAATCAATCATAAAACCTCGCCCAATTTATCAATCACACAAAAAAATGAAATGCACCAAATGTTTTTTTTATTTTCATTAAATAAAGTTAAACGTTATAAATTTATTCACTTTTTTAATACATAATAATGCTTTTATGTTTTTTTTTTTTTATTTACAAATTAACACAGCCAGAAATACAAAGTTTAATTCATTTATATTAACAATCCGAACTTTAGGCTTGTGTTTTCTTTAAAAATTATTTTTTTCCTTACTACACATATTTCGTTCACATAGGGTCAAGAAGTTTTATTTTCTTCTTACCACTCAACAAAACAAAAAAAAATCACCGACTTTTATTTTAAATCAACCGTATGTATATTATCGGAATACATATACATATACAGTAAAACCTCCAAACTTGGACACCTCTATATGTTGGACAATTCTGTATCTTGGACATTTTCTTTCAGTCCCTTGAAATTCCATACAAATATTACCTAAAAATTCCTAAAACACTCTATAAATTGGACAACCTCTGTATGTTGGTAACTTGGACACTTATGTATAAGATTTTATTCTATTGTTGAATAAATTCTCCTCTATATATTGGACACATGAAAATTATAAAATAAAGTGGTGGGGATTTTTATTAATTTCATTAAAACAAACACATGCATAATAGGCTATGTAAAATAGACAAATTTAATAGGATACAAAAAATCGTGCGATTGATTTTCGTACGTATTGTTTATATGTAAATGTAACTGTGTAATAATGTTTATGTGTCGAATTCGTATTTGAGTTCAGGGTAGGAGTAACTAGAAGAAGCTTAATGTAAAAGTAAAATTAATGAATTTTAAGCAAACATGTCCAATATGGGTAATCCCTGATAAATAACTGTATCAGCAAATGATTGTAACGGACATTGCTATTTTAATTTTTAGGTTTCATGTTGTATCAAGCAGGTACAGTGTATTGTTTTGTTCAAATGTATAAAGTACAAACGTATGTATGAAAATTGAATTTGAATATGTACTAATGCATACGTATGTTCATATGTATGTACATATGTATTTATGTATATGAACTATCATACTTCCAATGAAGGATTTTTTAATTTTTGTTGAATAAAATGTCATGTTTTTTGGTCTAATGGCAATAAAATAACAAAGAAATAAAAAATATTTATTACAAATTATAGGAGCAATGTTTTAATGGATTGATTTTGGAAAATTTCTATATGTTGGACACCTCTATAACTTGGACATTTTCCTCAGTCCCTTGAGTGTCCAACATACAGAGGTTTTACTGTATATATAAAAAAAAATAAATAAAAAAAAGTAAACCAAAATAAATTGTCTCTAACTGAGACCAAAAAAAAAAATCGACCACGAGATAAAAAACTTGACTCCCCAAAAAAATAATTATTGATCGATTATAATCGATTATAATTGATCGATAATTATCGATTACCGAATTCAACAAAAACAAACAAACCACCAAAATCTCATTTCCCCTTTTATCTTCGTTCATTTTCTTGTTAGATTGGCTGTACACCAGTGCTACAGCATGAGCCGGGACGACGCAAGAAGGCGTCGTCACACATTTACAATAATTATCGATACTTTTTGAGTGTTCGGAATTAGTACATAATAAATATATATAATATCATTTTAATGAAATTTGTTTCGCAAAGATTCTTTTTGATTTTTCGTTAAGATATGGATCAACACACTCATATAAATCCTATGGAAAAAAAATGGGGTCAATCTGACCCCACTACACGATTAGTGTGACTTTTAGTATTGCACGAAGTGAAGGTTAAGCAAAAATTATCAGCCTTACCAATCACATTTTTTCCATTGTCAAAAGTTCAGGAAAAACAGTTTTATATACGGAATTCGACAGAAATGTTGGTAATTTCAAAATGTAGAATCAAAATATCCGATATATTCTTATTTTTTCAATATACGAGTATCACAGATTGGGACACCCAGATTCTGTCATTTGTCATTCGAAGATGAGCAGACCGTTAGTAATCGAATTGTTCATCAACAGGTAAGATATTATATTTTTAAATATTTGGCTTGTGCCAGATTATCTGTGCATGGCTAATTTACATCTGAAGTTTTTGTTTATGCTCTTTTGAAGGATCTACGAGAAAAGGCGATATTTGCTATTTCCTCACATATAAATTTGAGATTGAACTACTCATACCGTTGTATTCAATAGTACATTTTGTAGTAAACACCAATTTTTCAGAATATGTGGAAAAAGCTGAAAAAATGGGCTGATCTTTTCCATTACTTTTTCGTAAAGTTTGAAACCAAATAATTATAAAAACGAAGTAACACTGTAAGGAAAAAATTAAATTATAAGAAAATGTCCCTCTCATTTTTAATGGATAAAATATATTTGCACTATTTCTCGTATTTCTATTCGGAAATTACAAAAATGATTGAATGTGAGCAATAAACATTATTTTTAATTGTAAATATGTAATTATGTTGTTTTACTTGCTTTTCATTTTTCTTGTCTTTTTTGTATAGACTGGATTAAGTAGAATATTTTATATCGACCATTATTAGCTTAATACCTTAACATTATCATACTTCTAGTAGGATGTGACTTATACAATTAATAGTCCTAAATATGAAGTTTATTAATAAATATTGAATATATTAATTTAATATCATTTACGGTGTGGACTTGTAAAAAATTGATCAATTTTACACCTTTTTTTCAACCGTGTAATTTACACAGTTTTTTACACGTAAAAAACGTGAAATTTAACATACATAAGACCATTTTATACATTATGTATGAAAACAACGTAAAAGACCAAAATTTGATATTTCATCAACGCTTTATCTTATCAAATTAATTTACTGTACCAGTTTGAATCAATCGAAAAGCGAAAAAAGTGTCTGTTCCCTTTCAAATCTATCACAATTACAAATAACAATTTTGATTTATATTTTTCCCTGTCATTGAAATGTGGGAAAAATTTTAAAAATTTGGGAAAACTAGTTCTGACTATTTTTAATTATTTTTATTGAATAATGTTGAAAACTTTTTACAAAACATACAAAATAATCTGTTTTTTTTTTGGTAATCCTTTTATATTTTGTATAGCTCCTCGTATTTTAAAATATTTATGTTGGTGTGATACTTAAGTAGGTATATCCTAAAGCCTGCCAACCCCACCCAAATGTAAAAAATAGGTAATAATTGTATGTCAAAATTGTTATTAGAATTTTAATAAAGAAATGTAAACAAAACTTTAGTTTTTGTTGTAATATGATCCTATATTTTCAAGTTTATAATTCGGGAATATTTTTTTTGTACAATTCTAACAAATGGGGACATCTAATTTATGGAGAAACAAGAAATTGCTCCGGTCGCTATATTAGGTATTTTCTTAGAAATACCGGTTTTTTCCCCCAAAAGAACCCATATCGAATTCATACAAAATTTATTTATTGAGTTATCGAATTTTGAAATCAAAATTCTGGAATACATATCAAATTCAGACACGATATATCGAATTTTCAATAACTCAAATTTTGATATCACAAAACTAATTTCTGCCACGATTTAACGAATTCTGCTATGTTTCATCGAATACTGGTATAATTATCGAATTCCGGCATCACATTTCGAATTTTGACATACAAAACTCAACCTCTGACATGAATTATCAAATCGAATGTTTTGATATATAAACTCAAGACATCAGAATTCTATATATCATGCCAAGAATTCGATATATCGCACAAAAAATTAATAAATTGTGCGGAATTCTGGCGTGATATATCCAATTCTGATATGACATGTCGAATTTTGAGATGTTATATTGAATTCTGAAGTTATAAGATAATATATCAAATTCTGATAAGACCTTCCGAGTTCTGACAAGATGTCGAATTTTGACCGAGTATGTTGAATACGAAAAAAGTAAAAATATCGAAGTATAGGACAAATAAAATTTGACTTGTGATATGAAATTCCGATATAACATATCGAATTTTGAGATGATATACAGAACTCTGAAGGCTTCATGAAAGATATGTTATCATTTATCTAATTTTGACATAAGATATACAATTCTGACATTATAAATTCATATTCTGACATGTCATATCAAATTTTAACGTCGTATGAAGAATTCTGACTTCAGACATATCGAACTTAGACAGCATTAACTCTAATTTTGACAGGATAAATCGAATTCTAGCTTGATTTATCGAACTCTGACTTAATATACATAAATTCGATAAATTCATGGTATGTCAAATTCTGACATGATTTACTGAACTACATACTATATCATAAATTCACATTCTGACATGATATATCGAATTCTAATATGATTTATCAAATTTTACCATGATATTTCGAGTTCGACACGATATACCGAGAACTCTGACATCATAAATTCAATTCCTGATTCGACATATTGAACTATGCCAAGATTAACATGACAACAAAAATATAAATTCTCATATGACGTATCAAACTCAGACTTGGTATATCATTTCTGACATTATAAATTCAAATTCTGAAATGACATATCGAATTCTAATATGAAGTATCAAAATATGTGAGATATTAATTTCTGGCATGATATATAGAATTCAGGCATAATATATAGAATTCTGATATTACACATCAAATTCTGACAAGAAATATGGATGTTTGACGTGATAACTCGAATTCTGTTACAATCAAATTCTGACATGACGTATCGAATTTATTTTGATATGAACTATCGAATTCTGACATGAGATTTCGAATTTTGACATGAAAGATTCAAATTCTGAATTTAAATATCTATTCTTGACATAAAAAATTCGAATTCTGATGTGATATCGAATTTTGACATAACACATCGAATTGAGATATGCTATATCGATTTCTAACATAATTTATTCTATTCTGGTATGGTGTATCGACAAAATGTATCGAATTCTGATAAGATACATCAACTTCTAAAATAACGTATCGATTTCCGGCATAATATATAGTTATGTATGCACATACCACACATACCACAAACCAGCCAGACGTTCCCACAATCGCAATCCAAACGTCAGGAGAAAAGATAAACACGAGTGGTAATCCGAGACGGACAATTTCATGTGTTCAACAAACATACAATTCAACATAGATATCCAGAATGCTGTATAATCAATTTAGTTAGATTAACATAAGGTTATAAATAAGTAAAAACATTAATGTAAAATTAGTCGTAGTTGTGCTTTTAAATGTAAATGAATAAAATAGTCGAAATAAATAATTTTTTTTATTAAGAAAGTGCATTGCGTACTCATAATTGGCGCAGCCGTACAGACGGAAGTTTAGTTCAAGTGTAGTGAAAACAGTGCCGAGATAGTGAATAAAAACTACCTCATAGTGATTCCGTCGAGTTATTGTGTGCAAGTTCTAGAGTAGTTAAAAGGGAAAAATAAAGAAACGGAGTAGAATATACTCGCCTAATCGAGAATCGTTGCGAAACGGAGTAGAATATACTCGCTCAATTAGGAATCGTTTTAAAAACTCACTTAAACTACAATAGAGAAAACACATAATCGGTAGATTTTTCTTTTGACGTCCTGTGACTGAAGGTGTATACCGTCCAAGGGAATTGAGGATCATGCCGTCCGCACCACAATTGAATACTTCCGGAACCTACAAACCACGAGCAGTAGCAGGCAGAACAACGTAAGAAATTTAAGCTTAAATTTTAAACCCAAATAATACGCAAATAATAACTATTAATAACTAAAATAATAACTAATAAGAATTACCCAAATAATACGCACTACGAGATAGACGTAATTTTTTTGGTTATTCCTTGGTATACGTTATCCATCGCGCACTACGAGATAGACGCGAAAAAGACGAAAAACGCTGTAAAATTAAATTCAACTAGATTTATTTTGTGGACCAAAAGGTCTCAAAATCACAAATCAATTGAAATAACAGGTTCAAGTGAATCATAATCAATCTCGTAAAAGTTTTTCGATAGTGAAAATTTTGTTTAAGGGGGAAGAATCAGATTTAAGATTCCCCGAAACAGAAAAGAAAAACTAAGTGATAACTTTATCGCTAATAGGGGTATAAAGTTAACAGAATCCAATTCCATTGACGAAATGACAGAAATGAAACAGGTTATGGTTCAACTGGGCGCAATAGCGGGCCAGTTAGCCTCGATGAGCCAAAAACAAGTCGAGCACGATCAGGTATTGACATACCTAAACCAAAAAACGGAAGCGCAAACACAGCCTCCACCAGTAATTTTGAACGAAAACCGTTCAAACTTAGATCTCTTTAGGATACCAGATCCTATAAAGTCAATCCCTTCCTTCGATGGAAATCGAAGACAAGTAAATCCCTGGCTAAAAACAGCCGAGGAAACGCTTCAAATGTTTGAACCACTAGTCCCCCCACAACAATACCGAATGTACTTCCAGGCGGTAAAAAACAAAGTGGAAGGAAAGGCAAGAGACATATTATGTTTAGCGGGAGATCCTGAAACTTTCTTAGAAATGAAGGAAATCTTGATTGAAGCCCTAGGCGACAAACAAGAACTTTCCTATTACAAGTCCCAACTATGGGCACACAAACAAGTTGAAAATATGTCGGTACATAGCTACCATAATAAAACGAAGGAGATCGTCCAAAATATAAAGACGGTCGCTAAACAAAACAGCATTTATAACAACTCGTGGCAAGCCATTTCCACATTTATAGAAGAAGATGCTTTAGCGGCCTTCACTTCCGGCTTGAGGAAGCCTTACTTCGGGTTCGCACAAGCAGCGAAACCCAAAACACTAGAAGAGGCATACGCATTTTTGTGCAAATTTAGCACAAATGAGTCAATTTCAAACAACTCAAAAAAGCCTATCATGCCTAATCAGTACACCCCAAAAATAAACCAAATGGCACCAAACCAGCCAAAATTCAACCAATTTACACCAAAACCAAGGGATGTCAAAGAATTCAATTATAGAAAACCCAATGGACCAATTCAGGACACGGAAACACCGATGTCTATCGACATCTCGTCAAGATCACGAAATACTCTCAATAGAAGAATCATTAATAATCACGAAGTAACCCAGAGTGACGACACATCAAACGAAATACTAAATTCAGAGAATTTAGAAGATCTATATCCAGAAAATTTTCAATCAGATCCAAGTTCAGATACGGAGGACTAAATTTCTTACCGTATCTAATCTGTCGAAATCACGACAAAACAAAAAGCTTAAAACTATTAATAGACACCGGTGCTAATAAAAATATTATTAGTCCGAATATAATCCCAGAACATCTAATAGAACCTCAAAGTACGTCAATTAAAAATTTTTTGGGTACTCAGAAATCAAACAGAAAAGGCAAATTAAATCTCATTAGTAATAAATTACCTTTGCAAATGTATTATGAATTAGAGTTCCACAATTTCTTTGATGGTATTCTTGGGTCAGAAACAATGGCAGAAATGCAAGCGAAAATTGACTATAAGTCCAACACTATGTATATCACTAAATACCCATAAATTTAAATTCTACCGATATTATCCGGCAGAGAATTTTTACCATCATGCGGTAACGCTCGACACCTCACAAAATGGAGACTGGGTAATACCAAAGTACGAAAAGATAAACGACGAGGTAACAATGCAACCTGGCCTTTATAGAGCCAATAATTTTAGAACAGTTGTTAACGTACTAACCAATAACCCAACCCCACCTACAAAACTGCCTAAACTTAAAATTGAAGTTAATAATTTTAGTACATTAGAACCCGTACCAGTCTATTGTAAAACCTTAATTGACAAACAAGGAACTCAAGACCTAATTAGAATAGAACACTTGAATAAAAACGAAAGAAGCATTCTAATCGACACAATCCATAGAAATCAAAACGTTTTATTAAAACAGAATGAAAAGCTATCGGCAACTACAATGATAAAGCATAAAATAGTGACAAAGGATGAAAATCCAGTGTACACTAAAACGTACAGGTACCCACACTGCTTCAAAAACGATGTGGAAAACCAAGTGCAGGAAATGCTGGATAGCGGTATCATTCGAAATTCGAGTAGTCCTTATTCATCTCCAGTCTGGGTAGTCCCAAAAAAGGCTGACGCCTCGGGAACAAAGAAGATTAGGGTCGTCATAGACTACCGAAAATTAAACGAAAAAACGGTAGATGACAAATTCCCTATACCCCAGATCGAAGAAATCTTAGACAGCCTTGGCAAGTCAGTGTATTTTACTACATTGGACTTAAAGTCGGGATTTCATCAAATACCTATGGACGAGAAATCACAGGAGAAAACCGCCTTCTCAACGGACAAGGGGCACTTTGAGTTTTCTCGAATGCCTTTCGGGTTGAAGAACGCTCCTGCCACGTTCCAACGGGCGATGAATAGCGTATTATCAGGCTTAATAGGCAATATTTGCCATGTTTACCTGGATGATATCATCATTGTAGGGCGGAATTTGGAGAATCATATAAAAAATCTAGAGACGGTACTCAAGAGACTATCGCAATTTAATTTGAAAATTCAGTTAGACAAATGCGAGTTTCTAAAGCGAGAAACCTGGGACATGTGATCACCCAAGAAGGAGTAAGACCCAACACAGACAAAATCCAAAAAATACTTAAATGGCCACTACCAAAGAATGCTAAACAAATTAAACAATTCCTTGAACTGTCGGGTTACTACCGCCACGCCTGTTCATCAGAGACTACTCGAAAATTACGAGGCCGATGACAAAATACCTAAAGAAAGACGAGGTCATCAATATCAATAATCCAGACTATGTAAAAGCCTTCGAAACCCTAAAAGAAATCCTGTCCACAGACCAAATCCTGGCCTATCCGGATTTCACGAAACCATTCATCCTTACGACAGACGCTTCAGATTTCGCGCTGGGAGCAGTTCTGTCACAGATACACGACGGTGTCGAAAGACCAATCGCTTTCGGCTCTAGAACACTGAATCGAACAGAGTGTAATTACGCCACAAATGAAAAGGAGGACTTGGCCATTATATGGGCGGTAAAGAAATACCAGCCATACCTTTACGGTAACAAATTTACATTGGTCACAGACCACAAACCCTTAACCTTCATTAAATCCTCAGGAAAAAATACTAAAATTCTCAGATGGAGACTAGAGCTCGAAAATTATGATTATGACATAATTTATAAGGAGGGAAAAACTAACGTAGTGGCAGACGCCCTTAGTAGATTCCCAACAGCAGCAGCCAAGGACATGGAAATTAATGTCAATGAAAATATAGATAACACTTCACGTGAATCTAGAGAAACCGCAGATAGAGACAGTTAGAGACAGTAGACAGTTCATTCCGCCTATACGTCGGATGATTACTTCATACACTTTTCGGACCGACCTATAAATTACTATAGGAATCAAATAATTTTCAAAATATCTAAAATTGACACAGTCATATCAGAGGAAATATTCCCTAAATTCACTAGAATAATAATTTCAAAATCATCGTTTGAGAAGAACGAGATTACTGAAATCATAAGAAAATTTCATAATGGCAAACAAACAGCAATTTTGGCACCAGAAACTCTGTACCAGAAAATCCAAGATTCATTCAAGGAGAATTTCTCACAAAAAGGACATTTCGTCTTCACTACCAAAATGGTCGAAGACGTAACGAACGAAAATAGACAAAACAGTATCGTGAATAAAGAACACGAAAGGTCACATAGGGGAATAAGAGAGGTGGAAAGTCAAATCAGGCGATCCTACTTTTTCCCAAATATGATCAATAGAATCAAAACCTTCACTAATGCATGTAACATCTGCAATATGCATAAATACGATCGGAGACCGTATAATATAAAAATATCTCCAAGACCCAATACGAAGAAACCTCTAGAAAGAGTACATATCGACATCTTCTCTATCAATCAAATTAACTTCCTGTCGATAATAGATGCCTTTTCAAAACACCATCAAATGGTACCGATCGATTCAAAAAACCTAACAGATACAACAAAAACCTTGACAAAGTATTTCACCCTATTCGGAATCCCAAACAGTATTATCTCAGACCATGAGACAACATTTCAGTCAACCCAATTTAGAGAATATCTAAACAGACTAAATGTCAAATTGGAATATGCGTCCTCTTCAGAATCGAATGGACAAGTTGAGAAAACTCACTCAACTATTATAGAAATTTTCAACACGAACAAAGAAAAACTCCCAAAACCTGACACTCAAACTGCAATAGAATTAGCAGTGGCATTGTACAATAATTCCGTACACTCCTCTACAGGCTTCACACCGAATGAAATAATCTTTAACCAAATCAACTCAAGGAACCCGAAAGAAATACAAGATCAAGCTGACCACATTTTCAAGAATGTAAGTATCAAATTAGAAAAAAACACAAATCGGATGAAAGAACAAAATAAGAAAAAAGAAGAACCCCCAAATTTAACGGAAAAACAAATAGTTTATTTAAAACCTAACATTAGATCTAAAAACCAACCAAGGGGGATATAAACTCAAATCAAAGACATAACAATTAACACATTTAAAACCAATAGAAATATTAAAAGAATTAAAACTCAATAAATACATTTTTCTCTCTTCTCACTATATTACAGGAAATGTTTTCAATATTAAAGCTAGTAATTATAATAATTACATTAAACAAATTGTATTGTAACGCAAAAGAATTAGAAATTAAGAATTTACATGAAGATCCGATATTGTTGGTAAAATTAAATAATTGTAAATTGCAAATAGGCAACATAAAAATTATCCACCCAATAAATTTAACAAATTTAGAGAACATATTAGAATCAATAAACAAATTTGTAAACAGTAGAGTAAATAATAATTTAGAATTGTATAGCATCATAAATCAAAAATATAAAAAATTAAGAAACAACTTCCAACAAATTAAGCCTCCAAAACCCACAAGGCATAAACGCTGGGATGCCCTCGGAACAGCTTGGAAGTGAGTAGCAGGCAATCCAGATGCTCAGGACCTACGATTAATTAATACAACAATGAACACACTGATAAATGAGAACAATGCACAGTTCCGTATAAACGAACAGATCAATGAACGTATACAATGAATCACGAATACGGTAAACAAAGTGGTAACGCAATCATTAACATCGACACAGTAAACTCCATTCTCGAAGACATACAAGATGCGATAATAAGAACAAAGGTAGAGTTAACAAGCAACAAAATATTGTCTCTAAAAGAAATCCTATTAATGAAAGAGCTACTTCAGGACCAGGGGATCAAAATATCACTACCCGAAGTAGTACTCCAGTACACAACCCCGAAAATCGCGATAAATAACGAGACCCTACTCTACATCCTCCACATACCAAAGCTGGAAAAAGAAATGGCAACAACAATAATGATCGTCCCATTAGCAGTTAACAACACAGTAATTAAGAAAGCCCCAAAACATCTGGTTAAAACAGGAGACAGGTTATTTACGAGCACAGATTATAAAAACTTCGTACAAAGATATTCAGAGATAAAAGAATTTGAAGACACCTGCATCAAGCCATTGATACTGGGAAGCAGGGCCAACTGCGATGTCATCCCGAAAGAAAAAACAACAGTCCAATTCATTATGGAGGACAAGATCTTAATAAATAACGCAAAACAAGAAACACTTATCTCAGATTGTGGACCAGACAACAGAAACTTAACAGGGAACTTCCTAATTAAATTCAAAAACTGCACCGTTACTATAAATAATACGAAATTCCAATCTTATGAAACAACAAGTGAAAATAACAAAATCCAGGGAGCACTGCACAATCTCAAAATTACCCAAAGAGTAGATGAATCCAGGGATATTGCACTGATTAATCGAGAATCCATCGAAAATAGGAAACAACTAGACAACGTCTACCTAAGACAAATGGACCATCAGACGTGGATATGGACTCTATCAAGCGGAGTGTCATTCTCATCAATCTGTATAATAAGTGGAATCCTCTATATTTGCTGCCACAAATACAGAACAACTGTAAAAATAACAGCCGACCAAAAACCAGCATCTAAAGAAGTTGGGATATCATATTCGGAATTACTAGAAAAAGCAAAAAATTCAACGAAGAACGTGGACGTCCTACCTCTACCCCCCGGAGGAGTTATGTATGCACATACCACACATACCACAAACCAGCCAGACGTTCCCACAATCGCAATCCAAACGTCAGAAGAAAAGATAAACACGAGTGGTAATCCGAGACGGACAATTGCATGTGTTCAACAAACATACAATTCAACATAGATATCCAGAATGCTGTATAATCAATTTATGTAGTTAGATTAACATAAGGTTATAAATAAGTAAAAACATTAATGTAAAATTAGTCGTAATTGTGCTTTTAAATGTAAATGAATAAAATAGTCGAAATAAATAATTTTTTAAGTGCATTGCGTACTCATAATTATATATTTTGGTATCGTAAATTCAAATTCTGACAGTACATATCAAATTCAGATTCACAAAAAACAATACATCGAATTCGAAGGTGACGCGTCGATTTTTGGCATGATAAATTTAAATTCTAACTGTAGCAACTTACATAAGATTAGAATTCACTTATTATTATCAAACAGATGGTATTGCATTATGATATTATGTAAAAAAAGAATTTTAAACGTAGACAACACACAACTGATTTACATTTTACAAATTTTTAAATTTTTATAATTATACTTTTTATTAACTTTTTATCTTAAATTTTCAGTTAATTACTTATTATTGTTTGTTATTTTTAAAATGTAAATTTGTTTAAATATAATTTATATTTTAATGTAATTTACGTAAGTTTTTACAATTTTTACTTGTAAACGAAACATAATTTATAAATTTGATATTTATTATTAATTAATTACAACACAATCAACTTTTTTAATAATACAAAATATGTATGGGGAATTCCACTTATTTAGACTTTAAGAAATTTAAATTTGTAAACATGATTTTACTTGTAGATGTCATTAACTATATTTGGATTGGCTTAACTGTCACATTAGTAATGCAAATTTTCAACAATTGGCGCCACAAATAAAGGATCAGCTAAGTAATAAACTTAATGTATTTAAAATAGGAAATACGACTCAAAACTAATTTAGATGACTTATAATTTATTATTAAAGAATTATTTTAGCACAAAATTAAGATGCAGAATTGGAACTGATCTTTAGAAATATAAAAAATCGACGAAATAAAATGTCGGCTCTATTTGGTTCTTGAGCAACCTTCATCGCGAGCAAGTAAATTCTCTAGACCGTTCAGTGTGTCAAAATCTACTAAAACATGTGAAATCCAATATTCAGTACTCTGTAATAATTCGAAACTACTAAACCTACTCCAATGTGACGTTGCAATGACTATTGTAATATGAAGTGCACGGCTATTCTTCCCAATTTTTTAAGGACGTTCAAATTAATCAAAAATAAGGAACTCCTCAGGAATTCAATGGATTTGTTGTTGAACTATTGCAAATTTATCACATTTTCATTCCACATTTGTCAAGGAAAAGACTTTAGTAAATAGTACGGAAATTTCATGAATTTTTCGGACTGATCAGTCTCCTGAAAAGTCAAATCGCAAATTCTGGTATCTTTTGGGTTTGTTTTCTACTGGCTGAAAACATTCCTGCAGAAATAATTTGATTTTTTATTTGGCATCTAATTTAAAAGAATTCGACCACAGATATGGAAATCACAAACGGTTAAGGTTAACCAATTAATTTAAACTTTTCGTTTAACCGTTCCGATAATAACCGATCTTAATCGACAATAAAATATATTTTGAATTATTTATCAAATTTTGTGAAAAAAATAATTTTTCTAAAGAATTAAAAACAGCAAGCAAATTGTCAGTTATTATAATCCATCCACATTGTAATTTCACATCCTCGAATAACCTTGGGTGCCGTTTATGTATCTGTCGTTTCTCCAGCTACGAGTTTCCATAGTACTCAATTTAAAAATACACAATTGTAGAAAAACGCAATTATGTAAGTACGCGATACGAGAGCTGAAAATTTCTTACATCATCGCGTTTTGTCACACAAAATAAACAACACATTTTTTTCAATAAAGTTTAATTTACCTGCTGACTTACTACTTTATTACAGATCGTTACAATGTTACTGATATTTTTATTTTTCAAGGTTATTCGAGAATTCTAATTTTATTCGATATTTTCGGAATATTCGAAATTTCTTGAGATTCTAAATTAATTTGAGATTTCTAGAAATGAAAGATTACTCTATCATTTCGAGATTATTTGACTATTTCGAAATTTTTCGGGTTTCTTTTCGAATTTACAGGGGTTTGAGCTGTGTTTTGTTACATAATTAGTGTTGAGTTACATAAACGATATTTTGGGAGAATATTTCAAATTTATTTGAAGTTAATATCCGAAAATTGTACGAGAATTTAATCCAATTGAACTGACGAGCTTATGATTATGGAAAAGTCAATCCTCTTATCAGACCGCGTCGACTGGACTAATTGTACCAAAATTTTCATTCTATATATACAAAATGTACTGTGCAGGTTGTATTAGCGAATTATACTAATATAACTAAATTCTCTTACAATTTTTTTAGAGGATTGATTTTTTTCATAATCATAAGTTCTTTGGATTTCCTTATATATGCGAATGCGTTGCATTCATGGACCAGCCGAATCTCATTGGATACACATTTGCATTGAATTGTAGAAGGACTAAAATGTTAAACTTATCCCATACCAAGTTTATTTCCTTCATCACCTGTTGAGTCTAAGAGACTCATCGCATGTTTTACGTTTGTTTTTTTGAAAAAGGGCCGGCTAGGCCTATATTCGGTACAAATAAAAAATTGTTAGCAGGTGATTCTAGATGTTAAATAATATTTATGTGATCCATAAAGCTCGATTTACATAAAAAAATATTTTTCGGCTATTTTTTAACTAATAAAGTTAAAATGAGTCTGCGAGACTCGACCCATGCTGATTAGGGTTAAAAAGAATAGAGTTAAAAACACGTAAACAATTTTTTCAATTGCAATATTTTTTGCTTATTCTTTTATTAAACATATATTATGTAAAAAATTCAAGAGAGTGCAAAATTAAAACACGTAAACAATGTTTCTTTCTTTTGTAAGATAATTTTTGAAGTAGCAACGGTTTCACGATATCGAAATAAATTAGTTTTTAACTGAATCATCGTATATATAATCAACATTTACGTATAATGTAGATAAACGCAAGGAGCCTACGTGGAAAACTAAGAAGGACAGACGAAACAATTATTACTCTTAAATTTAAACCGCACATCATAGTAGCTAATGATATCTGGATTAACCCTTTCAAACGCCATTTAAAATTGACTTTCTTCCAAAAATAAAATACGTAGCACAATTATGCACTGCTATGATATGGCATTGCTCATAAAGCTGTAGTGTGAACATAAATACATAAGAGAACGATCGCACAAGAGAAATGAGACAAAAATTAAAAATTACGGTTGGTCGAAGCGATGAAAGTTGATGTACAATATATTGTACAAGGCGTTTGAGAGGGTTAAAGCTTGTATTCCATGAGAAAAATTGACTCACAATAAAAGAATCAAGAAGAGAAAAATAATCTGATACTCCATATAATAGACAAAGACAACGTTTTTTTCTGTTTTTTATTTTATAGCAAAACAATTTTGCTATAAAATAAAAAATAAAAAAAAGCGTTGTCTTTTTCTCTTATATGGAGTTTCAGATTGTTTTTCTCTTCTTGTTTTTTTTTTTGACTGTGTGTCAATTTTCCCCATGGAATACAGGCTTTATGATAACGAAAAGAAATTTTATAATTTGCTAGGCTATACTAGTTTTCATTGTACATCACGAGGCTAACCGCAGTAGTGGTGTAAGCGTTTTTGTTGATAACTCGTTACCAGTGAAATATGTCAAATTACCTTATACATATAATTCAAGTTTCATTTTGGTTAAGCTTCTATCGCTCAATGTACAAAGATTGGGTATTTATAAACAAACCATTCTAGTGTCTGTGTAAGTAAATTTTTTTCATCTGTATATTGATTTACTCTCCAAATATTCTAATATGTTTATTGTTGGTGATTTCATTATACATTTTTTAGACTTTATACCGCATCTTCAACTACAGATTTGTGGTCACACATCATATTTTAAACAAAATATTTTTTCGGTGTTTTTCTGGATTTAAAATTTTCAATTATTCTTGATTTTAACATTTCTGTATTTTTTTCCAGGCAAAAGTAGTGATCTCAAACGAAATGCAACTTACTAATTTTTAATTGGTCGGTGACGAGTTAAGCCAAAAATGTAACTTTTCAATTTTTTATGCGATTTTTTAATCATTTGAAACGCAGCCTTAAGCAAAATTAATTTCTTTTCCTTTTTTCGCGCTTCGACGTTCTTCCAGATAGCATATAATTTCGTAATATTTTACGTAGCGGAATGGCATGTTACAATGCCCTAAATAATTTTTTCTAACAATGAAATCTTGCGAATCTTTTAAATCCAATCATCTACAGATTAATTTCATAATAATTTGTTCGTGCCTGGTCAAAGTCTGTACGTCTATCTGTATTTCAGGAAAATCGGAAAAGACACACTTGTGCAGCGAGAAATAAGGCATCTATCTTTCTCCAGGTTGACTTTAATTCAAGTGCCTAAATCGAAATTGAATTTTTATTAATTTATTTGAACAGTTTTTTAATAAAAACACAATAAAATGTGTTATCTCCATAAAATGAATTAAGAAAATTGTTTAACAAACTAAATAAATTATGTATGCATTTTTTATTTCATTTTGGATTATAAAATTATTTTGAAAATCATTTTTTACGAAAGTGGCACTTCTCCATACATAAAACTACTTTTTCAGACCTATCCTAAGCTAAGGGTTTCACGAACTGGTTTCACTTATTCCAAATTAATTGTGTGGGCTTCTTTTTATACAAATAAAGAAAACAATTTTAATAACCCGACTGGTCTAATGTGAACTACTAATTTTGTCGGGGCTGTCACATAAGGCCTTGGAAACAATTATGGCCTTGTTGCACTTTTATATTAGTTCAATAAAGCCATTACAGTTTTACTGCACTTTGGCAATTCGGTCACGGAAACTTTTCTGGAAAATGGTGATTTAATTTTAATTTTAAAATTAATATGACATAAATTATATTGTTAATTACTCAAACTCTATCCGTTTTCAATAGGAGAGCAAGTTATTAAAGAGTTGAAGTTAAGTTCGAAAAGTGGCGTTTATAAAATAAAAATTCTATAATAATGAGCTCAAGCTTGATTATTTAACCATTGTGAAGCCAAAAATGGTCTTAATGTAATCCTTAATGGGATCGGAGGCCAAACGAATATATGAAACACTTAAAATCATTCTATGACAAGTACTTCACATCTAAAGTACTCTGTTGCGTTTTCGCATGTGGCACACACATGTATTGCGGTACACTTTCATTCATTTAAATGTTGTGAGAAATATTTTAATTTTTTGCCACTTATAATTGAATATATTAAATAGAAGCAAACTCTACTTCATATTTTATAGTACATGTACCTATTTCAAGACCTAATGTATTTTGCGGGATGCTCTAAAAATTGATCCAACATTTAAATCAATACAATACGCATATATGTATATTGATTTTAAAACAATAAAATTACAAAACAGTATAAATCGGAATGGATTAGAACTTTGTCAACACGAATTAAAATTAAGCTAAATATAATTTATCCTTTTAACTGTATTTTCCTACAAAATCAACTTAGTTTAATTTATCCGTATTTGGGAAAAACGAACAAACACAAAAAAGTGAAGAAAAACAATCTTTTCCATTCGTTTTTCCGTTTTATTTTTATTTTTGAAAAACATTTAAAAATTACGTGACAAATTTAAGATAAATTTTCATTTTATTTAATATTGTATTTTTGTTCGTTTTGTATTTTATTTTATCGTAAATTAAATTTTCAGTAGATTTTCTTCTCTATTAAATCCTTAATTTAAAAACGAAAAAAAAAATAAAATAAAACAAAAATAAATAAATAAACGAAAATCTCTTCAATTGATTTAGAAAGTTTAACCTTTTTCTTTCGTTTTTCTATTTTATATGCTTTAGGAGAAAAGAAATTCTTCTTAGCTAGCTAGCTTACATACAGTGGCGACCGAAAATGAACGCATCAATAGGGAATTCTACTTTATATCTAAATCCTTGAATAACAAAATTAACGGTTATTTAATTAATTTATCTTTCCATAATCCAAAATATGAAACATTGGACATTCTTCCAATTTTGCTCCTTTCCAAAACTTTAAATTACCGATTTTTATTTTAAATGTAAATTTACAGTTATGTATTATTATTTTAGAACTAGTCGATTTTTTATTAAGCTTTAGTTATGGAAAAAATACCCACGCGACTAGAGAATTTTATCAAATTGTTAATGGAAAATGGGCATTCTTAAAGAAAAAATTGCTAGTTCGTGTAATGTTATACATACGACTGTGCGACTAGTTGGTCAAAGAAATGGTATTGAGCCTACGGAGTGCCAGAAAGCCGTGTGATGGAACGTCATTCAAATGAGAAAGCCACGACCAGATGAATAAAAACAACGTTAAAGCACTCTAAATATCTATAGAAAATCTCTTTTGCCATTGTGGTTTTGATTTAATACACAATAAACAAATCAATATTTAAACCAGTAACTGAGGTTTAAAATGATCAAGTGATCAAAAATTAAGATTATCTTTTAATTTGTTTAAATTATTATTTCATCAACAACTTTACTTTTCTCGGTTGATTTTGTATTTTAGGAAATCTAGGATCAATCAAGTTACTTGAAGACTAAAAAAATATCCAAATAGCTTTACTCCAAATATGTAGCCACTCATACAGTCGCTGACACATCTATGTAAAATGAAACAACTCAATTCTATACGCTTAATTCAACAGCTGAAATTGAGTAATATCAAAAATATTTAATATTCAGACTTCAACTTGTTCTAATCTCCACCGCAACCACCGATTCAACCCTCAAATAAATTCCTAACTGCAATTCAACTAAACACTCTCCTCGACAACTAAACATTCAACGCAACCCTCAATTTAACGCCCAGCTCAACCCTCAGATCAACAAGCCCCGAAAAATTACATACGTGCATGAACTCAACTCTTAACTCAATAACAACTTAACCCCAAATTCAACGTCCAACTCAATCATCAAATCAACACGACTCAAAAAGCTCCATTCTTACATGAACTCAACTCAAAACAACTCAAGTTAACTACCAACTCAAACCTTAAATGGAACGCAACTCAACTGCAACTAGACGCCCAACTCAATCCTCAAACCAGCATATATAATAAATTATCTGGTAAAACCGGTGTTATCCAATCATTAAACAATCAGTCCATCACATCATTATTCCATTATACCGGCATACCATCATACCACGATAATATTCTACCATCACACCATCATGCTGTTGTACGAACATACACTGAGAGAAAAGTATGCTCATATTAAGCGGTAACGGTATGATTCATGCAAATTTTCTGCTTGAATGTGTGCTATGTATATTGTTGCTTGAATTAAGAATATCATAATAAAATTCATAAAATTTTATGAAACTTTTATTGAGATTAATATAGTTAGTTTTCAAAATATGATTTCTTCGTTTGATTCATCTTATTCTGATTTTCAGCGTACGCGATAAATTAAATATATATTTTTGTTCTCAGATTGATGCATTGATATTATTTTCTTGAGAATAACATTTTTAAATATATAAGTTTTATTTATGAAATTGTTAAATAAAATTCTCAGTTTAAGAAATTTGGTATCATATATAGAAAAACAACTTTTAGTTGTCAGTATATATTTTATTAAAATCAAATTGTAAAATCTTCTTCTGAGAGCATTAACACAGAGTTGAGAAGACAAAAACTCAATTTTTTTAATTGGATTTTCTCAAATCATACCACATGATTACTATATTGGAGAATAATATACTTTCTTTAAGAATGCGAATGGTACTTGAATTAAATATTTTGAAATTTGCATTTCTTGAATAAAAAGAACGTTGATATATTTTTTATTTAAAGTTTATTTTATTTAATTAATTTTATTCACATATGAATATTGATTTAAACATGTTTATATACATTACATATTAATTATTATATAGACTAAACATTACAATAAAGGAACTTTGGCATAATTTGTACCATCTTTAATGTTCTTGATGTTATAGCCTTGTCAATAGAAAAATTATTTTTTTACGTTAAGGTCCCCTTTGTCAATAGAAAAAAAAAATTTTTTCCTCAAGGCCCCCCCCCCCCCTTGTCAATAGAAAAATTATTTTTTTACGTCAAGGCCCCCCCCCCCTTGTCAATAGAAAAATTATTTTTTTACGTCAAGGCCTCCCCCTTGTCAATAGAAAAATTATTTTTTTACGTCAAGGTCCCCCCCCCCCTTGTCAATAGAAAAATTATTTTTTTACGTCAAGGCCCCCCCCCCTTGTCAATAGAAAAATTATTTTTTTACGTCAAGGCCCCCCCCCCTTGTCAGTAGAAAAATTATTTTTTTACGTCAAGGTCCCCCCCCCCTTGTCAATAGAAAAATTATTTTTTTACGTCAAGGCCCCCCCTTGTCAATAGAAAAATTATTTTTGTACGTCAAGGCCCCCCCATTGTCAATATAAAAATTATTTTTTTACGTCAAGGCCCCCCCCCCTTGTCAATAGAAAAATTATTTTTTTACGTCAAGGCCCTCCCCCATGTCAATAGAAAATTATTTTTTTACGTCAAGGCCCCCCCCCCCCCCTTGTCAATAGAAAAATTATTTTTTTACGTCAAGGCCCCCTCCTTGTCAATAGAAAAATAATTTTTTTACGTCAAGGCCCCCCCCCCTTGTCAATAGAAAAATTATTTTTTTATGTCAAGGCCCCCCCCCTTGTCAATAGAAAAATAATTTTTTTACGTCAAGGGCTTAATAAATATATTACTATTTAAATTGATAAAGTCATATTGCAATAATTTCTTCTGGATTACATATACTCCTATATTACAATGATTATTAAAAATTATTTTAATTCTTTCAGAAATTTATATTACTGTTTCATCTTCAGTTAAACTTAAAATATATTTAATTTTAAATAACTTTGGCTGAAATTGTAATCAGTTTCCATAAAAAAATAAACATTTTGTTGGAAAGAGGTATTCCCCAATAAGTAATATGTAGAGCTGACACCATATTTGCATAGCTGCTGAGCTTTTCAAAATTATAATTTATTCTTAGTTGTTCTTTTATTTCAGTTAAAGGTCTATCAAATTTGACTACTTTTACAATACTGCGAAATTAATATTGTGTAAATAAATTTATGTATACATTTCTTTCCTATTGAACATGGCAAATTTACTCTACAAAAGTTACATATGTGTAGTTTTTAATTTATCTGTGTTTTGCGTGGGCTAGATTTCTTAATTGTGTTATGCTCACAAATTGTATTTCTTAAATTGTTTAGATCGCTTTCTTTAAACGAATGACGTAACATTAATTTTACCATATCATGTAAAACTATAGCGTATAATACACATTAACATTTTGTAGAATAAAATCATCCAAATTACAATTAAAATAGTAAAAAAAAATATTATTTATAATATTATATAAAATATAAATTTTTAATTGTATTCCATTAAAATTGAATTTAATTGAATTTTTAAATTTATTTCTTATGGATTTTATTCAATTTGTTTTATTTTCTTAACTAATTTTAATTTTTTCTAATTATGTTTTTATAAATAAAAATGTAAAGAAAAAAATCCAAAATTCGAATTTTTCATACATGTACAAGCATACAAAATACAAATTTAATTTAATTTTGTATATTGGCAAATAAATTTATTTCATACTATACCGAAAATCAATGTTTACGTGATTGATTTCAGTCCGGGAAATGAATCATTACGTCAGAGAACAAAAGTGTCCGGAAAACGAGCTATTACAGTAGAGTAGACTGTAAAACCAAACAAAAAAAAAATAACTAGGGTAACTTGATAATTTGAAAATCATTTGGATTGATTTTCTCTAAATTTCAAACTCATATTTTTACTTTAAAATTTAATTTTAAATGAAAAAATCGAATTAATGTCCCATATAGTATGAAATAAAACGTTGTACGTTACACGTACGTTAAATGATCGTTACAGTACTCGTTCAAAATTCAATATTTAAAGTTTTTTCAAAAAACATTTAAATGCGAATTATTTTAAAACCACTATTTTTTTTATACGCTGTTTCATTACTAGAGGGACGATTTATGGTAATAGATGTAACTTATTGAATTTGAATATTACATAATTAATATGTGCATATACGAGTATCAACTTACTCGTGACTTTTAAATTGACGACACATTTTTTATTCCATTTTGAAAAATTATTTCTAGGATGGGATCTGTATATTAACTATAATATAAAAGAAGCCGTTGTATGGGAGGAGCCCCATGTCAAAGATCCGATCATTCCTAAAATAGGAGGTACACTTCATGAAGGAATACATATAATGAAATATTTAATTTCAACGCTATAATATGTACTTACTGAAGATGTCAATTTTAGGCAAAATCTCGAATTTTTAAATTATTACGGATAATTTCCTTATACATACATCTTCATATATACTTTGTAATTTGTATGTCGCTGTATGAGTGTAATATATGTAAAAAAGTAAAAATTATTCATTTAAATTACGAGTATGATTCACTTTATTTCCATACATAAGAATTTAGTCTGAATTTTGTTTGAATTGTTAAATCTATGGGGAATTAATTGAAATACATATATAAATATTTTATTTCACATGTTAACTAACAATAAGATCTTCGTGTAAATTTCAAATCTTTAAATATTACAACTATAGCTATAGATTTTAGTTATAATATTTAATATTATTTCAATGTATTTTGCGATTGAACTGCAGAAATATATCATAAGGCTAGTGCAATCCCTGCAATATTTTGATTTCACAAATAAAACGCAACTTAATAAATAAAATTACTGTAATGAAATTACTAAAGTTATAAATCAGATTACATTGTTTAAAATTTTATAATTAATAAATAATGTACTGTTTTGAGAATGAAAGTATCAAAATTAGAGAATGAATAACTGAATGTATTTCAAAAAACAAAATTTCTTTCTTTGATTGTTACTTTACTTAAACTTTAGGATATAATTGAGAGTAAACTTTGATTGATTTGATAAATTATGTTAAAATAAATCTTAGAATAAATATAAATTATTTGAATTCAGCATTTTTTTAATTTCTAAATCTGAGAAAATCTAATTTAATTCTATACATCGTAGTTTTAATAAATTTGATTAAAATTTACTACATTTATTCCAATTGCTCTCTTTTCATGTAAATTAATCTTAACTTTTCATTACATATTATCGAATTTCTTTATTTATAATTTGAACTTTCTTAAAATTAGAATACTATTTTTTTCAGTGTAAGATCATAACATTATACAATCCCACCATCATACCATCGTGCTGTCATACCTTCATACCATCGTACCATCATACCGTACCATCATACCAACATACATGCATCATACTATCATTTCGTTATAGTAATCCAACCCCATTTCAACTTCAACTCAACCCGAAAATTGACAGCTAACTTAACCTTCAACTCAACCCCAAACTCAATGCCCAACTTAATCTACAAACCAGCATATATAAAAAATGAGTAAATATTTATTTAACCAGGTGGTTTTGAATTAATTCGTATGACAGGTACCCTCTTTACGCACAGGTTCTAGACAGACGGACGGGCCAATCAAATTTTTGGTAATTTTTGGCAGGATTGAACCCTCCATAGTGGAAAATGATATAGTTTTTTTCCGTAAAAAATCGTCTTAGAAAACTCAACATTAGTTAATTAGCATTTTTTTTAAATGTCCTTTCTTTGGAAAATGAAAAATTGGGAACCCTAGTCCAACGGGTCAAACAGAAAAAATCGGCTTTATCTGATAAAAAAGTAAAAAGGTCCGTTTAAAGTTTGCAAAAGAGCATAAAACTTGGAATGCGGAAGATTGAAAACGAATTAATTAGTCAGATGAAACCAAAATAAACCGTTTCAAATCAGATGGAAAAAAATATTATTGGCACAGGCCTGGCAATAAATTACAGAAGCACCAAGCCAAAGAAACTGTAAAACATGGTGGATGAAGTTTGATGGTTTGGGGCTGTTTTACTTAGTGAAAAATTGGTCATTTAGTAAAAATATGTGAAATAATGAGCAAGGAAATGTATTTAGCCATTTTAAAAGAAAATATGCCAGATTTTATTGATGAATGCGCCTACCTCATCGATGAAAGAATTTTTCAACAAGGCGGTGATCCCAAATTCACCGCCAAAATCGTGCAATAACGGTTAAATTAACTAAAATGCACAATGTTAACATGCTCAGCACAAAGCCCGGATTTAAAATTGATAGAGAAATTATGAATAACCCCCAAAAACTTCAATGAGCTATGGCACCGAAAAAGCACTGAATGGTTAAAAATTACATCTTCTATAATTGAGCATTTGGAAAACAGTATGCCAAGAAAAGTAGCAAGCATAATTACGAATAAAGGATTATGGCAAAAAATACCAATTAACAGTGGTATTATACCCCAAATTGGTGGTTTGGCGTCTATTGGAAGGGGCTCCGTAAACTTCCAGTAGGCGCAAGTGTACGTACTGCCTCCTCGTGGCAACCACCGGTAACTGTAACCATTAGACTGAATGTAGGCTTTTGTGACAGGCTAAAGTACGGCGCTAAAGGAGAAAACCTTCACAAAAAATCCCTAATCTAAGGTGGAACAGCATATGCCGATGGATGAATGGCTGATAGGTTAATCAGTCTATACATGCGGACTCTGGATACCAGGCACCCTCCAGTTTTATTTAGCCTTCCTGTAGTAAACCTGGGTGACCTACAGGCGACTTTTTTATTCCCAGCAACTCGCAAGAGTCAAATCAAAACGGTAGACGAGGCACGGGAAGGAATACACGGGAGTGGGTCTGCCCTCTCAAAGTCCTTGAGTCCCAATGCTACCGCTTTTCTAGCAGAAGTAAATGTTATTACATCTAGGAGGGAGAGCAATGAGCCCAGATAGTATGTAACGCGTGTAGAAGTACTTCCTACAGTAAACATTTAGGAGGGAGAGCAATGAGCCCAGATAGTATGTCCCAGCAACTCGCAAGAGTAAAATCAAAACGGTAGACGAGACATGGATAGGAATATACGGGAGTGGGTCTGCCCTCTCGAAGTCCTTGAGTCCCAATGCTACCGCTCTTCTAGCAGAAGTAAATGTTATTACATCTAGGAGGGAGAGCAATGAGCCCAGATAGTATGTATCACACACCGGTCGGCAGTATTATCAGGTTCATTAAGAGCCTGAATATTGGCTGGACGGATAATTAAGTAGGGCTTAATGCACAAAAGATCTTTTAGGTCGCAGTGCGGGGTGGCTTGAGCCCCCACATGGCCCTCAAGTAATAATAATAATAATAATACCCCAAATTGGATCCATGCAAAATTGCAAGAATGTGTAGTGTACGTGTTGTTTAAATTTTAAAATATATTTTAAATAGTAAAACGCATAAAGTAATTCTTCTTTATTTGCCTTTATAAAACCCTACATAGTACTCATAAAATAAGAATTTCTTATTTATTCGTCCATTTTTGCTCGCCACTGTACATATACTCGTACATATAATATATGTACACCATTTTTTAAAGGTCTTTTGCTATGTTTCTTTTATCAGATTTTTTATTATTTTTTTTTGGTTAAATTAATTTTTATTTAGAACTACAACAAAATTTATAAAATTTGAAATATGCATAAATACGAGTACATACAAATTATATAGAACACCGACAACACAAAAAAAAAAGTATATTTTAAAAATAGAAGAAGAATGAATAAAAAAAGAAAACAATTTAATAAAAATAATGTAACAGCAGAAAGTGTCATTTAAAAATTAATTTCCCAAAGTGACAATCAAATCAACATAATCAACAGATAATATACCAAAGCAGGAAAAACTGAAGTGGTAAACGTAAAGTTGTACATAATATGTTGGATATATGGATTAGATACGCACATCTACATATTTTTTGTTGTTGTTAGCATCAATGTTTATTAATAATTTGTTTGGATTAAGCGAATTAATTATTTAAAAAATAATTTTTTGTTTTGTTTTGCACAGTAGATGGGTTAAATATATATCTACATGTTGTTAACTGAGACTAATCACAAAACATAAACCTTAAATTAACTCGGTTAAAGCCGAACATTGTTTGAATCACAAGTATTTTATTGCTGTTAACACTTTGGGTTTGGTTTTGTATGGCCATTAAATAAACGAATTATACTTTTTCGTAAATGAAGCTGTAAATATACGAAAGAAGAAAGTAAGTAGTAACATTATATACAACAACTTTTTTAAAATAGCTTGAATGATTGTGGTGAGCCCTGAACTAACCTTAATCTGAATCCGATGAATTATCTCATATAAACTTCCTTAAAGAGAATATTATCTAAAGTTATTCAAATTATTGACCTTGAAGCATATAATAAATATGTTAAATGTGTGAAAAGAGGGATACCTGTATAAGACAGAAAATGTTAAATCAATAATTTAACCATCGCGCATATAAATGACTTTTTAATTTTCTTTCGAATTCGTCAGTAGAGGTTACATTTTTAATTGAAGAAGGTAAACTATTAAATACAAGGAATCCTCTATAAAATATATTGAAAGCAACTCTGGCTGAAGTGACAAAATGTACATTATATATATGGTCCATAACCATGCACATCTTGAACTAGCACATATTAGTGTAGTGATTACACTTAATTAATTTATTGATTACTTTATAAATAAATATGACCAAACAATTCGAAAGGATGAATAATCTTAGAATACCTAGATTTAGTTGGCGTGAGATAAGTAAGACGTTTAATTAATTTAATAAATTTATTTTGTAGTGCAATCAATTCATTAATATTTGTAGGATATAACGACCAGATGGAAGTCATTGATCGAAGTAAGTTGTTCTCTTTGCTGCAGAAAACTTCTTGAAACCATCTCTAAAAGAAAAGATAACCACCCAACAAATTTACTGCAGCTGCTTGAGTACTAGATTTGAAAAAGTGACAAGCTGGGCACCCAGGAGGTAAACCTCATTCGAGTACGCTGGATTTAATGGTGCTAGTCCCATTTCAAAGTTAGTCCCCATTTTTGAGATATAGCTTTCGACATGTTTTGGCTCAGAGTCAAAAATTTAACAAAATATACACTCATCTTCCCGTTGATAGCTATTTAACTATTAAGATTCTCGTTTTGCTTGCTTCAGCAAAGTTGTTCCTATTATCAACAATTTTGTCGATCAATTAAATATGAAAAATGGCATCCAGTGGGCCTTTTTAGACGAAATGTCGTAAAATCAACATGTTTTAATTTGTTTTCATTATTTCAATTATAAATCTAGTTAAATGAAAAATAAAATAGGCTATTACCTCAGAATTCTTACGGACAATACCGATTTTCGTGAAATTTGAACAATCCGTAGGGAATGGCTCAAGGAACAAAAGTTATATAGTGCCGATGTGTGCTTTTACCCTGGGGGTGGGTGCCACCCCTTCTAGGGAGTGGAAATTAGTATACTCAAAATAACCACAGAAACCGATAGAGGGATGAATTCTAAGCAAAAAATATCGTTTATATGAAGTTTTTTCGATAAATCAATACTTTTCGAGTTATTCGCGATTGAAAATGTTGATTTTTCATCTAAAAATGCATATTTTAGAGCGATTTTTCACGATTGACTCGAAAATCATGCGTTTCATCAAAAAATCTTTCAGGATCAAAATAAAGCTTATAAAACAATAAATTGATTGATTTATTTTTATTTCTTTAGATACAATATAAACCGAGTTGTGGCTCGTTGAAAGTGACGGTTTGTTCGCCGAAAACTGAATTCAATCCTTTCAACATTAAATAACGGAAAAACGACAAATTTTTTAAAAAACAAGTTAAATATTTTTTCAAGCACTTGAAAAGACCTTTAAAATTAGCTATAGTAGAAGTCGGTAACATTAAAAGTTACTAAGTTATGATAAAAATAAAATGGTGATCTCATTTTTCCGGAGAAAAAATCGGAAATGAAACAAATGGGTTAACCGCAAGAATTTAAATTAAACGTAATCCATTTACAATGCACTCTATTTAGGTACTAATAATAGGTTCTAGAAGTTTGAATGGTTTAGAATGTTTAGATTTGAAAAAAGTTTGATTCAATTTTGAAATGATTTTTCAAATTTTTGAAAAAAAAATTCTTTTTCTTGCAATCACTCAAGAACTAAAGAAGACACGCACAAAATGTGAAAGTACAAAAATTAAAGTTTTTCTTGCAGAAAATTTTGCTATTTTTTTTATTTCTCTAGGATGAAAATTAATTGAGATATTACCGTTATAATTTCGCATATGAGTGCGGTCTTGTAGCCCTTGAAATTCTCTACAAATATGTTTTTAGAATATTTAGATATCTTTAAAATTAAGGAAGTTATCGTTAAAACACCAATCGGTTTTCGGTGAAATTTTCGGATTTCTGTAACCACACATTTTTTAGATCAAAAATCAACATTTTCAATCGCGAATAACTCGAAAAATATTATTTATCGAAAAAACTTCATACGATATTTTTTTGCTTAGAATTCATCCCTCTGTTGATTTCTGCGATTATTTTGAGTGTACTAATTTTTGCTCCCGATAAGGGGGTGACATCCACCACCCGGGTAAAAGCACACTCGGCACTATATAAGCTTTGTTCCTTGATATCTATATGACAGATATCATGAAACAAATGTTCATTGACTTGTGTTAGGTCTGTGAGTTTTAAACAGTATTGCGAAACGCTACTTGTAACGGAACGAAATACCGGTATACCGGAACTTTTCAAGTAACATTAAGTAGTACTGCAGAGTTGGAAGAAATTTTAGAAGCCGGAAGGTACTGCACAATATTACTGTAAGGAGCTGCAAATATACAGTTAAAAAAATTGAGCCGTGTCAAAGACTGATCAGCTTTTCTTGAGCAGATGCGCTATGAATCCTTTATTAAGGCGACCACTAAAACCAGTGCTGTAAAACTATCATCCCTTGTTCCGACAGTTGATGCTCTGAATGAGCACATTAAGAGGGTTTATTTACAAACCCAGATATGGCTTGGGAACAAAAATATTTATCCAAAATGCTAAATATGCCTGCACCGGAAGAACTTCTCAAAATGATATTTTGTAATTGCCAAAAAGGATGCGGCGCAACTTGTAACTGTCGAAAAGTTGAACTTTTTTGTAATGCGACATGCGGAACCTGCTCCAGTGACAACTGTCAAAACTGTCCTCCAATTATAGACCAAGAGGAGGTGGAGGTAAATGGTGATGGTTCTCGCTCTTGTAAGGGATGAAACGTTGCATTAAATCATAAATTATATTCCAGAACATGAAAGAATGTTTACTTTATATATTTAAACATGATTTCAATCTTAGTAACGCTTAAATCTATGGTTTTTAAATTTTTTTGTCGTAAGAGGTACATACAGCTTAATTAAAAACTTCTAGTAAAATCAATGTTGACCACCGGTTTAAGTTCGAATTTGAGTGCGATGACTACCTTCATCGAGACCTTTAAAAGTAGAAATCTAACAACCGATGCGTTCAAAGAAAGCGAAGAATCGATGCGTTCAAATTTACAGCCCTTGAAATTCCCTGCAAAATGGTTGTTGGAAAAATTAGATATCTTAAAAATTAAGGAAGTTATCGTTAAAAAACCAATCGTGTGTCAAGAATAAAACAATTTACATAATCCGCAAATTTCATGGAAAAATGCGATTGTTCTTTTAACGATAACTTCCTTAATTTTAAGGATATCTAAATGTTCTAAAATCATATTTGTAGAGAAGGGGCTACAAGACCTGTAAGATTGAACTTCCTTGAACCCTTCGTTTTTGAGATTTTCAAGTTTAAATGGTTCGGGGAAGGTGGTCCCCGCACTCATATGCGAAATTATAACGGTAATATCTCAAATAATTTTCATCCTAAAGAAATAAAAAAAAATAGCAAAATTTTCTGCAAGAAAAACCCTAATTTTTGTACTTTCACATTTTGTGCGTGTCTTCTTTAGTTCTTGAGTTATTGCGAGAAAAAGAATTTTTTTTTCAAAAATTTGAAAAATCATTTCAAAATTGAATCAAACTTTATTTCAAATCTAAACATTCTAAACCATTCAAACTTCTAGAACCTATTGTTAGTACCTAAATAAAGTGCATTGTAAATGGATTACGTTTAATTTCAATTCTTGCGGTTAACCCATTTGTTTCATTTCCGATTTTTTCTCCAAAAAAATGAGATCACCATTTTATTTTTATCATAACTTAGTAACTTTTAATGTTACCGACTTCTACTATAGCTAATTTTAAAGGTCTTTTCAAGTGCTTGAAAAAATATTTAACTTGTTTTTTAAAAAATTTGTCGTTTTTCCGTTATTTAATGTTGAAAGGATTGAATTCAGTTTTCGGCGAACAAACCGTCACTTTCAACGAGCCACAACTCGGTTTATATTGTATCTAAAGAAATAAAAATAAATCAATCAATTTATTGTTTTATAAGCTTTATTTTTGTCCTGAAAGATTTTTTGATGAAACGCAAGATTTTCGAGTTATTCGTGAAAAATCGCTCAAATGCTTTTTTAGATGAAAAATCAACATTTTCTATCGCGAATAACTCGAAAAGAATTGATTTATCGAAAAAACTTTATAGGATATGTTTTGCTTAGAATTCATCCCTCTATCGGTTTCTGTGGTTATTTTGAGTATACTAATTTCCACCCCCTAGAAGGGGTGGCACCCACCCCCAGGGTAAAAGCACATATCGGCACTATATAACTTTTGTTCCTTGAGCCATTCCCTACGGATTGTTCAAATTTCACGAAAATCGGTATTGTCCGTAAGAATTCGGAGCGAAAAACGGGGGAAATACATTAGTGTTAAAATTAGTACCCCCCCCTCTTGTAGGTGGGGCGGGGGGTAACTTTGTAACTAAAATAGGAACCCCTATTTTTTATTGCAGATTCGGATTCTACGGCTAAAAATACGTAGGATTTGACTGAAACATTTTTTTCGATTCATGATAGATGGCGCTGTAATTGACGATATTCAATACAAATTTTTTTGAATATAATTAGTAACCACGATCAAGGTAGAGTTCGATTTAAACTTGCGAGGATTTAAATGAAAGCGAAATATCATAGTCACGATATAGTAAGACCAAACATTTATAGAAGGCTGCTAATTAAACCATAAGCGATAAGGTTCCATGAGATTTTATCGACAAATCTGGACCACTTGCGAGATGTCAAAGAGAATTAATAAAATCTAAATAAGGGCATATACATCTTAATTGACTAAATCACTATTTAATTAGCAAAAAAAAGATTTAATTTTAATTAATTTGCTATTGTTTTATCTTAATTTTTATAGTGCACAAATAGTTATGAATATAAAAATTTGTATGTACAAATAATTTTGTATACAATTAAATCATCTATAATTTTTCCTAGAATTAAAATTATCAAATTTTTTTTATTGAATAAAGATAATTAAGCTAACTAAATAAAAATGTTTAGTTTCAAAAAGATTTTTATTTATATCAATTTTAATCAAGTTTGTGTGGCGTTGTATTAAAAATATACACTGCACAAATACATATGAATACGATAGTACAAATTGTTTAAGACTAACTTCGAGTATTTACAACCAAACCATGGTATTTTTATTGCAGACGTATTGCAGAATTGTTTACGTAGGTTCTCAGTAGGAGAAATCAAATAAAATTAAATATCGTCAATTACAGCGCCATCTATCATGAATCGAAAAAAATGTTTCAGTCAAAT
Organism: Tipula helvola; assembly: GCA_963556165.1. Lineage (NCBI taxonomy): Eukaryota > Metazoa > Arthropoda > Insecta > Diptera > Tipulidae > Tipula > Tipula helvola. Next base: position 100,799,293 of record OY744483.1, read on the forward strand.
CCTACGTATTTTTAGTCGTAGAAACCGAATCTGCAATAAAAAATAGGGGTTCCTATCTTAGTTACAAAGTTACCCCCCGCCCCACCTACAAGGAGGGGGTGGGGGTACTAATTTTAACACTAATATATTTCCCCCGAGCAATAATTAAATTTTGATCTCTACCATTTTTTTCGTAGAGTGCTTATTTTCCGAGATATTTGAGTGTATCAAGTTAAAAAAACTCACCCGGTATAATGTGATAAAAGAACACAAAAAATATAGTGAAAATCGGCTTGTGAGATCTGGTGAAATATGGGTTGATGGTATGTATGTAATATGGGTGATGTTTTAAACTCAATTGCTTTTGTTATGTGTGTGAAAATTTAAAATTATGACCAATCGCCGCAAAATAAGAGATGAAACCACTGATTTATATCGATTATACTTTTCACAAAATGTCATTAGTGGTGTAAGTTGGACGCCGCCTATTGTTTGTACGGCATGCATTTTCCATCTGCATAGATGGCAAAACACTGGACCAATACCACCAACATTGAATCTGATGAAACCAGAGAAACACCTGTATCAATGTATCAACCATCAAATGTCACTGCGCCACGCAATCACATTGAAATCTTGCAAACTCGTTCGGAAGTTGTCCGCAGCTTATAATTTTATAAAAACAAAATCCTGTTGCATGTTAATTGCAGACAAAGGATACGGAATATCCCCATGGCTCTTAACACCACATAAAAATCCTGGCAAAGGAATAAATGAAAGTTTTAATAAAATACATTCCAAATAGCGATATATTATCGAAAGATGCTGCGGTCAACTGAAAAAAAATAACGATTCCGATTATGGGGTAAAAACTTTGAATAGCGCACAATAAATGTTCCGCTGTAATTGTAGCCTGTATAGCGTTACATAACTTGCCCAACATTTTGAATGATACAAATGATTGATTTGCTCACATAAATATTACCGAATGTGATAAGTATTAGTTCAGCTGTGAATATAGAATATGATGCTTCTATTCGTTTAAAAGGGCAGCAAACTAGAGCAAATATAAAAGAGTTTTATTAGAGAAAAATATATTAAAACCATAAGTTTTTGTATTTCATTTAACAATTATTTATCACATTGCTTTATTTATCAAATAAAATTAAAAATTAAATATCACGATTTCAATTCAGTCATGTTATTACAAAACAGTCAAGCTTTATAAACCAAATGTTCTTCAATTTAGCTTCATTCTTGATATTCATAATTTGGGATAGATTCATCAATTTCATAGTTATAACACGTTACCGGACTCTCGATTGGTGTTTTTAATTGATCAAATTGTAACGTGTATAGTATGTTTCTTGATGTACGAGTAGCTTTAACACCCCAACTGTTTCAAGAGATATAACCTTGCTTATTTCTTCGTTGAAATTATATTCCAACAACTCTAAAAACTCCAGTACCCAAGTTTTTAGTATAGGTATCGCTTTCGACATATTTTGGCTCAGAGTCAAAAATTTTGTCAAAATATACACTCATTTTCACGTTTATAGCTCTTGCACCATTAAGATTTTTGTTATGCTTTCTTCAGCAAAGTTGTTGCGCAGGTAAGACAAACAACTTTGCCGAACATATTAAGACCCACAAAACACATCCACATTCACATTTTTGAGTTTTTTTTTTCTTTCCTTTTCGACGAATAACACTTTTATTATCATTTTTGGCCATTTATTGAATTTAAATCGATTAAAATCGATCGAATAAGCATCGCATCGACAAACATAGATCCAATAGAAACTATTTAAAAAAAATTGAATTGATTCAATCGATTTCATGGTGATTTGTTTAAACTTTTTCTGATTCTTTTGTATCGTCTTTATGAACTTCTTCCTCTTGTAAATTCTAACAAATATCACCCAAGAGTACATGTAGCTTTTTGCCGCTGTTCGAGCTTTGCCGTCACTAGGTGAAACTGCTCGCCGTGCTTACGGATTCGGCTGGTGATTGCCGTTGAAAAAAATGCCTGTTTTTTTTACGACGTTTTGTATAAAAAGGCCCACTGGATGCCATTTTTCATATTTAATTTATCGGCAAAATTGTTGGCCGGGTTAATAGGAACAACTTTGCTGAAGAAAGCAAAACGAAAATCTTAATGATTCAAGAGCTATCAACGTGAAAATGAGTGTATATTTTGAGGAATCGATAAACTATCGCCAATCTTCGGAATCATATGCATGGTGCATTGTGGAAACCAATCCACGGATATCAGTGCAAAAAGCGAGTGATTTATTCTCTATTGATTTGAAAAAGCTCGTATAATGACGATGACGATTTATTGTTCCCATATATCCGAACATTTGGAGCCAAAATGTTCGCCGCTGCACTAGTTTCAGGCGTGACTGCGGACAACTTTCAAATTCTGCTATCTTGCACTTAACCTGGCCATCGAACATCGACACTAGTAAATTTTTCTGCAGCATCGAATGTAGCTTGCACGTTGATACTGGTAAAACGTTTTTTTTTTCTATTTATGTTTTGTAGCAAATTCAACTGGTTTCAAGATCTCAACATTGGTGCAATCTAGTGATCCAATAACATTGGGAATGTTAAATTTTTCCATCCAAAGTTCTTTCGCAGAAATAATTTCACGATCTGGATTCAGATATCAGACAAAACATATTTTTCAACAATATTTGTCTGTGTCGGTGCTGTACGAACTGAAAGGAATAGATAATATAAATCCACCATAATTCATATTTTTGTATCTAATTAATTAACTCCGGTGTTGGGCAAGGAACTATCCTGCCGCCGGAGGATTAAAGAGCGTCTTGCCACCCGCAGTCATGCTTTATATTCTTTACGTCCACTACTAGCATCCAAATATCTTGCAAATGTCGACGAGCTAAAGTTGTACCTTGTAACACAACTCAAAAAATTGTGTTGTGGTGTTAATTCGTCAAGTTCATAACCTGAATTAGCGCTATTATCGTATTTATTCTACAAAACGCGAGAAAGCTTAATGTGTCTTTCTTCCTTTTTTCAACGCTTTTAGAGAATAATGCAATAGTAGAAGTGTAGAAGATGATATTTTTTTTTTGCTCTCCTGACAAATAAAATGTTTGACTTGTGTCTCTTTTCTATGTCATAGATAGATGCGATATACAGATACTAGGGTTGGATGCGAAAGGTGGCTTTTTGTAATACGAGTGATATTTGGCCCTAAATACAACGAGGAATGTTCCGGGTTCTGAATTATTGCGAGATCATTTAATGCAAATTCTGATTTTTTGCATGCAATTAAAAGGAAAGCGATTACTCTGGCTTGATCATATAATGCAGCCGACTCTGAAAAGTGAGTCATTTAATATTTAATAATATTTAGCTGAAGTTTTAAAACTTGTGTGATAGCCCTACTTTAAATAAACATTTCAAACTCTAAGCATTCTGCTAAAAAATGATGTTTTTGATGTATCGCTTTGTTTCACGCAAGGTGCTATATTATTGCAAATTTATGCTGACAAAGCAATAACAGCAAGCTTGTACTAAAAACAGAATTTAAAGTTTGATTTTGAAAAAATTAATAATTGATTATAGATAAACCTTTACCTTATAGATGAACGTTAATAATTTTTGTTTTATAAATTATTGGAAATCCTTACCTGAAACAAAATAAAATAATTATTTAATATTGTTTAAAATTAAATTTAAAAAAAATGATGGTTGCTTTGCAACAAAAATATACCACACAAAGTTAGATAATTGAGTTGAATAATTCTCGACCATCACGTCCACCAACATAGCCTAATCAAAATGGTTCACAGGACAAAAATTTGACCCACTTGTTACGAATTTAGTAACGTTCACGCACGGAAAAATATTTTACTGTAAACAAGAAAACGGTTTTCTTGTTTCTAGTAAATCAAAAATTAGGCTTATGTTGCTTAATTTAAATATAATACAAATAATTTTAGCAACTAATTTACAAAATAAGCAAACTGAGGCATTATTCAAGAATAGATAAATAAACTGAAATCGAGAAAAAATGCTCAACAGAACTGATTTTTTTATGAATATTTTGTGTGCATATATTAAGTATTTTATGCAAGGGCAATGAATTAATAGTAAACGAGTTAATAGTTATTATATTATGAAGATAAATGCTAAAAAGTTCTTAAATGTTAAAAAAAAATTAGGCCTATCCGACACTATATAAGCAATTTATTGACAAATTCAGTTAAATTTAAAATTTGAATTTCAAATTACGCGGTAACCTATTTATTTAGTTTTAAACTAACCTATAGCATAATACATACAGTTCAATCAAATTTTGTTTGCTATTTCTTGTTAAAATCACTCAATTTTACAGTTTTTACATATTCTGCAAGGGTTGGTATCATTATCCAAAATAAAAAAAATTCCAAAAAACAAAAACCCCAAAAACTTAAGCTTTTTTAATATAATACATTTTTGAAATATGTATTATTTTAACTCGTTTTATACCTTAAAGTATGGGGGCTGGCGCCCCCAAACTCCCGCTTTGACGATTTTTTGAAATTCTAACATTCATAGAGATTGGAGCATTTTTGAAGAATTTATGTGTTTTAAAAATTATTGACATACTAAAATAGAGAACTTCTCAAAGCCGCTTAGCATTGGACCTTTGTGCAAGGAAGACAGATAAACGTCAGAAAAATTTCAAAAATATTAATATTTATTGTAATATTTACGTTTGTATTTCACATACTAAAATAAAAGCTCCCCAAAGCCGCTTAGCATTGGTCCTTTCTGCGCAAGGATGGCATGAAATTATGTTTCTTTTTCAGATTCCTTTTATTTTCATATATGTAGTAGTTAACAAAAATTTAATGGGATCTTCCTTTTCGATGGGGCACATTAATTTGCATTTTTTGGTATTTTTTTGGAAGGGATTTTTTTGTTCGGGAATATGATGGACGTAAAAGTTGATATAACCTATGCTTATTACTAAAATCTAACTTTGTGCAAAATTTCGGCCAGCACCTACTATCAGTATTTGGTAATTTGTCGAGAAATCTGAAAATCAACAAAATTTTTATCGCGATTACAATACTTATTCCATTTTAACATCGTTATAGTGGAAAAAGTAAAAATGACTTTTAAGCGATATACATTTATTAACAACAATTATTATCGAGATGTATTTCATAGGAGCTGAAGACATTGCAAACAAATGAGAAATGAAAAATGGAATGAAAAATGAAAATTATCCAGATAAAAACAGGAGGAATCAGAAACATATGTATATCTGTATATTGGTAACAAAGGCCAGTGCCCATACTTCTAACAATGCAATCACCCAATTTATCACTCGTCCCAAAGAAGCGTTGTTCAATAACATAAATATTGGAAGGCTTTAATTGTAAATCATTCGACTTTTTCCTTTTATCGAAATGAGCGTCTAAAGTACATAAGTAAAAGTATAAATGTAAAATGCAAGAATTACTGTCTACATTACCACATTGAATTAGCCTCGATAATTAGAATTATTTATATTTTGTTGCAATGCTTCCAAAGGAAGAAGATGAATTACTAAAACGGCAACGTAGTGCTTATAAAGGTCAAATAACACAAATTAAAAACCAATTTAGTTCAGCGTTTACATTAGGTGGCTATAAGTCAATCCTTCGCAGAATAAAAATTGTTTATGATAAATATAACGGTGTTCAACTCAAGCTGGAAATGTGCGATGAGAGCGACATTAACGATCGGCAAGCCTTTGGGGGTCAACGATATTCTTATTGTAAGAATAATCACTCTATTCTCAGTTGTGCTCATAAAATAACACCGCGAATGAGATTTCAATTTATCATAAATCAAAATTTATGTACTAATTGAAGACATGAGTGGATAAAGATGATACATATTATGTAACATTTCCATAATTTTATAGAAACGACCTTAAAAGTTTCTACGATTCGTTTTAAAACACTTGTTCTTAGTACAGTTTAGTCTCTATCCGCTTTAAATTTCTCTAGTTTTGCGAAGATTTATTGGGACAGAATGTATATACGGACATAACAACTTCATTCATGTAAAAAAATCAAAATTAAATAAATGTTACATATCACCTTCATCCACTCATGTCTTCATTTGGTTAGTTAAAAGACATCTGATTAATCAGTGCAAAAGTGGGCCCTGTGAGATATGTTCACTTAAACACAATAAACTCTTACATTTTAATCCAAATGTTAAATATAAACCAAATGTTAAATATAATTCTGAAAGGGCTAAAGGTCATCACTCATCAGCAAATATCAGTTGTTCCAGAAGTAACCAAAGATATAGTGTTTCAGCAATTGCATTCAGTCGACCATTGCTAGATTCATCGAATACAAATACACAACAAGCTAGCCTTAGTGCTTCCGTTTCACATATTGGAAAAATCTTGCTTGGGACAGCATTGATTAATACCCAATCTTCGACATGCAATAACCTTACATGTAGAGCACTGTTATATAGCGGTTCACATTTAAATTTTTTAAGGAGCTTGTCAAATGTTGAGCTTAAAGAAACATAATACGAATAAAATTATTTCTGGAATTGGTGTACAGGAAACATCAAGTAAACACAAAGTTTACTTACAAATTTCCTCGCTAGTGTCAGATTTTACAGTAGCATTGGAATTCTTGATTAGCCCTAAAATAACTAATCAGCTTCCGATCGTACCTGTTAATTTTGATATACATTTGATTTCCCAAGATATGCAACTTGTTGACCCATTGTTTCACGTTATCGACAAAATTGATACTTTAATTGGATCAGAAATATACAATCAGCTATTTCATGGAAAAACTGTCACATTATCAAAAGGAACTGTCTTTGTTATTTGGTAGCGTTTTTGAACGTGTAGTACAGAAACTGTTGATGTCCAAATTAAAAAAAAATTGGGAACTAGAAACCATTACTTCGAACAACAATTACTCCATCGAACAAAAGAGATGTGAGGAACTTTACAGTAAAACCTATCAACGATTACCATCTTGTCGATATTCTGTAGCCCTACCAGTAACATCAAATCTATATAGCTACGGACCTTTTTGTGTCTATGCCTGGTCCTATTGGACCGCCACCTAAACCTAACCTAACCTAACATCAAATATTGATAATCTGGGATCAACTAGTGACAGGTCTCATAAGCAATTTCTAGCAATTGAGAAAAGATTACTCCGCAAAAGGGAAATTTATTCTTGATATCAAATATTCATGCAAGAATATATTATTTCTCTGGGCCATATGAGAAAAGTTAATTAAAGTTGATCAAATGTCTGTATAATAAATCGTATTACTTGCCTCATCATTATTTTGAAGGAAAAGAGTTTACCAAACTGAGTCGAAATTTAACGCTTCTAAAATCTTCAACACCGATTTCCCACAGTGCAACAAAGTTTGTTTGTAATTATTCTCCGTTTCAGAAAACATATTGTGGCCTTTTCTGGCGATATCACAAAAATGTATCGCCAAATACAATTGCATGAAAATCAACAGGACTTTCAACGAATTTGGTGGAGAAATTCGATTTCCGAACCAATCAAATGCTATAATTTATGCACCGTAACTTACGGTACAGCTAGTACTCCTTATCTGGCTACTCGAACACTTAAGCAACTGTCACTAGATGAAGCTAGTTCATATCCAGTGGTTTCGGAAGTTTTAGCAAATGATTATGAACTAAAATTTATAAATGGTTTTGAGTTAACAAAATTTTCGTCTAACTATCCAGAACTCTCATCACATTTAGATTCTTCGTCTCAAGTATCTTTAATTTTGGAGCTTAAATGGAACACATTTCGTGACAATTTCGAGGTGTCATTTACTAAGTTTAAATTAGACAGTCCCTGCACTAAGAGAACCGTATTATCTGAAATTTGTCAACTATTTGACCCACTCGGAATATGTGCGCCAATAACATTGACAATCATTATGGGTTGTTCCAAATCTTGGTTGGGATGATTCCGTCTCAGAAAAAATTTATGATAAATGGTATAATTTCAAAATGCATCATTACTCCTCAAACAGAATTTATTGAGTTAATTATATTTAATGAGACTAAATGTTTTAAACCGAGGTACTTATTACATCCTATTTCAATCTTAATTTATATGTATCTTAAAAATATGAAATTTAACTTTAATTAAAAAATTGAATTTTGTACAGTGAGATTGTGAATTGGAATAATTAATAAATAATGCAACGAAATTATAATATTTCGTAAATTATGTAGAATATGCAGTTTAATCTAAGTAAAGTTAACATAATTTGCGCACATTTCCTGCATGACTTTAGTAAATTAAATTAAAATTAGTGTGTTTTATTAATAATATAATTAACATGGTAATTTCAAGCATGTGTTTCTTATTTTATTCCAAGTGCGTGATTAATTTTTTCCGTGTGGTGTACATTTTGTCACCAGAAATGTACAAATGAATAAAAGAAAATGTAAAAAGAGAACTAGAGTCTAGATCATCCAATCAAATGTTTTGAATTTTAAAAAACGTGTCAGCATCGAAAACGTGAAAAATAATTTTGTATTCTAAAAATTACTGTCTTTTCCTAACAAATAAACTAATTATAGTATTTATAATTTAATATAAACGAGAGATGAAAATATACGACCGCTACAGAACCCCCTTTAAATATCTAATTTATCATACTATTTATTTCAGATTATAAACATTCATATAAACAATTTACATGTACATACATTCATATATCCATTAATGTCTGAGAAATATACAAAAACCAAAAAAAAAAAAAAAAATGTGCCACACAAAATTCATGTATTTCCAAAAAATATGTCTGAAAAATCTGCACCAACCCGAAAAAAGTAATCATTCATTTTTTAAACTGAAACTAATTAATTAGGTCAATATTCATTAAACACACATACATACATAAATACACAATATATACTACATACATAGATACATACTCGTTTTTGTTCATATCTCACTTACAGATTTAAAATATTAAAAAAAAAAAACCTCCATATTCTTCGAAAACGATCAATTTTAATTTGTCAGCATAAAAATTTTAAAAGTCATTTCTTTTACTTTTTGTATTTTTTTGTTTTAAAAATATAACACATTGTGTATAGGAAAATCCATTTTTATCCAATACAAACGATGATGATAAATTATAAAATAAAATTTTTAAAATTAAAATGAATTTTCCCCATATTTTCTTCGTCAAGTGTAATATTTACGTTATGTTTTACACTCTTACTCTAGCTACACTCGTCTATCTAATAATGTGATTGAAAATTTTTAACTAAATACCCAGAAAAGCGGAAAAAAAATGTTTTTGTGGAAAATTACTTACTTAACTTAAGAGAAAAAGTACAAGACAGTATAATTTTCCAAGAATTTTAAAGCACGTCAAAATTGATTTAAAATATTTAAAAATGTTCATCAATTTTTCTCGCTTATTATACACGATGATGAAAAGGTAATTTTTCTGCTGTTCCTTCATTCTGTGTATTATAAATATTTTCATTTTATTATCAACTCATTATCAATAAATATCTTTTGTTGATTTACCTTAAAATAATGTCTCGTGGGACATTAAATTTGTAAGGACAGCATAATTTATTATAAATGAAATTATATTTTTCATCAAGAAGATAGATAAAAAAACCTGTTTTTATTTTATTTTAAAAATTATTTAAAACAATAAAATTAAATATAAAAAATGTATTTTCTGTGCTTTATATCTTTCGTCGTCGTATATATAAAAATACACAAAAAAAAAGCTTTCAGCTCCCACTCAATATAATTTAATTTTTAAAATTATACTTTAAAATAAAATCGAGGAAATTTTATATTTATAAACAAAAATACGTCACTCATCATCATCATTATTATCAATACCGCTGTAATCGATCGACCAATCAAAAAAAAAAAAAAAAAAAAAAATGATGGAAAAACCAAAACCAATCGACCCCATAAAATTTCATTGTTTAGATTTTTTTTTTTTTTTTGTTGGTTGCTTTCCATTTTGAAGGGTGTGAATAATATCCGAAAATTTTCATTTAGATTTTTTGTTCCGTATATTCGTTGTTATCTTGTCATATTTAAAATGCGTATGAAAATAGAATATTTTTCCGTTTTCCACGTTTTCTTTTTGCTGTTTTTTTTTTTTTTTAATTTATTTTTTGATAACATTAAATGATTGATTGACGGAAATTTTCCTATTCTGGTATAGAAAAGCCGAAATTTTACTTTAAATATTATAAATAAATAAAAATTCTAATAAAAACAAACGAAAAAATTATTGATCGAGTTTAGTTTTAATTTAATTTTTAATTTATTTTCGTTTTGATTAAAAATTTGAAGAAACCAAATTCAAATATTACACAATAAATTTTATTTAAGTAGGAAATTAAAAGGTATTAAGTTTTGGGAGGGTATCGAAAATATAAAAAAAACGGATTTGCAAGTTATTAGAGTTTTAACTTTGAGTTTGTAAAATTCACATCGATCTAATCTCGTTTAATTACTGTTATTGTATTCTGGCTCAGAAAGTAATATTTTAAAATTACAATGTATGTGTATATATCGACACCCCAATTTCCAGAGACAATTTTTTTTAACCAGCAATAATAGTGAAATTTTAATAGTCCTACTAAAATGTTTAAAACTCGGCTTTATTTGGAGTGACAAACGTACTACAGGGTATTGGAGTTTTGTAAGGCATTTTATACAAGACGAACGAATCGGAAAAGCGTAAAATTTGTAAAAACAAATGTGCCGAGAGAGTGTCAGATGATTTGCGATTGCAATGTTTTAATGAATATTGGTCGTTACATAAATACTTAGGAAGATTAGGGTTCCTATCTAAATGTTTAAAAGTTCAAAGGAGAAAGAGGATAACTAATTTAATAAATCCAAAACGAGCAAGAAATGTAAAATACTTTTTAATTAATAGGGCCACTCTCGAAGAAATTAATGTATGTCGAAGCTGTTTTCTTGCTGTACTGAGAGAAAAAATAGGAATATTACAAACGGTCATTAAAAAGGTGTAGTAGGAGCAAAATTAACTGACAATAGAGGAATGTCGAAAAATAAACGCAAAATTACGTCCAGCCAGGAAGAGGAAGTTAAAAACCACATTAACAGTTTCCCTAAATATGAGTATGAGAATAGTGGAATTCGCGGTCTCATACTCAGAAAAATTATTTAGCAATAGGGTTTAATTTATCAAAAAGATGTATTTAGAAAAGTATCCAGAAAAAGCGTTTCGTTATCCAAATATAGCGAAATTTTTAAAAAGTTTAACTTAAAATTTAAGCATCCGCAGTTAGACACTTGTCAAAAGTGTGATAAGTTCGCATTGCAGATCAAACTGGCGGATGAAGAGAATAAAATTATTATCCAGAAAGAGAGAGATTATCATCAAGAGAAAGCCGAGCCAGCTTATGCAAATAAAAGGATCGATAAATGTGATCAAAATAAAACTGTGCTCGCTATGGACCTTCAACAGTGCCTTCCCACTCCTTATTTAAAAAGTGATATTGCATTTTACAAGCGGAGCTTGTGGACTTTTCATTTTACCATCAGGAATTGCGACGACAACTCTACACATTGCTTCGTTTGGCATGAAGGGATAAGTGGTCGAGGTGCTAATGAAATCAGTTCATGTTTATACAAATATCCAATGTCGGCAAAAAATTTAAAGCAGCATGTCGTTATTTATAGTGATACATGTGCTGGACAAAACAGAAATAATATTGTATGCAGTATGTTTCAATATTTATTGGAACAAACAAATCATGCAATTCTTACCATTGAACTTAAATTTCTTGAGCCAGGTCATACGCTTTTAGAGTGTGACTCTGATCACAAAACTATTGAGAATAAAAAAAGAGGTCAAATATGGAAATATTCCATCCCCACGATTGGGCTCAGTTAATGGGAATGTGTGGGAAAAACAAGAAATTTAACATCACAGAAATGAACAATCAGGATTTCTATGACTTTGCAAAACTATTGAAAACGAAATATAAAAAACCAAGTAAAACTGATTCCGGCAAGAAAATAGTATGGAATGATATTAGGATCTTAAGGAAATATTTCTAGAAAAATACTTTTAAAATTTTATAATGTAACAGTTTTATTATTTTAGATACACCAAGGATTTAAGGGGTTCTATGGACTATTTAACAAACCATACCAGCGGGGCCGAAATTTTTCGGATGAAAACTGTTCGCTGCGGCAATTCATCAATTAAAGTGCAGCAACTAAATCCATCTAAAGACGGCTTGTGCAATTATATTTCGAAAGAAAAATATAAGGATTTACTTGATTTGCTACAGTTTATTCCCCAGGACCTTCATAATTTTTATAAAAACCAACCCGTAAAAGACAATGTTAGAAATACCATTTATTTAAATCATTCTGACGATGAAGAATAACAAATTATTGAATTAAGAGTAAATGAATATTAAAATTAATAATAGTGCCATTATTATTTAATAATATTAATAATACTAACAATTATTAATTTTAGTATTCATTTACCTACTCTTAATTCAATAATTTGTTATTCTTCATTGTCAGAATAATAATATATGAAACTTTATGAATTATTGTTTATCTTATTTTTAAGTTTTTTGGATTTTTGAAGTATGTATTTGAACCGATTTTCTTGTGACATTGATTTCTAAATAAAAAGACTGAATTCATTTTAGAATAATATATGTATTTTTGTCCTCATATTATTATTAACTTACAGTTTCGACGTAAAATAGTAAAATTTTGCTTTTAAAAACAAGATAATCTAAAAAAATTTGTTTAACAAAAACACGATATGTGTAGATATCGAAATTTAATTTGTTTAAAAATAAATGTGAAAAAGTTTATATCTGCACTTATCAAGTTTATGTAAAACAACATGTTGACTAACAAATCAGATATCTTAGTATTTATTGAAATATAGCTTTAATTTTGGTTGTTATTCGGTTTCCATTAGTAAAGTATACGTAAAATTGGTATTACAATTCAATATAATTAATAGCTTTAATACATGCAAACGTTATACTAAAAGTCTCAAAAAAATCTTTACGCAAACTTTAAATGCGATTTTCCAACATTTCATTTTTTGCAGATAGCCTGTTTTTGTTTAATTCCACAGATTTATGTTCTAAGTGCAAGATTCAGAAAAATATATGTATCGATTATACATAAAATACAATACAAAAATATTTTCAAATGTTAGTAAAATAAAAAAAGAGATAAAATTTAACGTCATATATTAAATTGAGACAATTTTAATTCTAATTTGATCCAAGGCCGTGTGTGAATTAGTTAAAAACCAGTTAAAAATTAAAATTTTGACATAAAAGTTAAAATTAAAAAATTTACTCACCACAAAAAATAAATAAAAAATGTATCATGGTAGGCACAGTATATAAAATTTAACAAGCGAGTTAAAAGAACATAACCTCGTTTTTTTAATATTGGTTCAGTTGATACATAAGCACGACGTGTTTCTTTCTGTTTCTTTTTAAAACAGCTTCATTTAATAAATTACGCTTTTTATAAAGTAATAAAATAGATAACAAACTAGGAAAATGATTGTTATAAATGTGCTTCATGTTGCTGTTCAGTTGTCACAATTTTAATTTTTAACTACTTCACACAGCAATATTAAATGTGGTAAATAAAAATATTTCACCACGATAATTTGATTTTCACCAAATTTTTAACCAAATATTTTTAACATATTCACTCACGGCCTAAATATGAGAATTTCTGTATTTAAATTTCATGAACAACCACACAATCATTCAAATCATGCAATTAATCGAGAAATCAAGAATTAGATTTCATTCGCTATACAGTCAATAAAATAAAAATTAAATAAAGGAAGTTGAAAAGAATAGTATTCTTAACCCTAGAGTGCTCGCGTGTATAGCATTTTGCCGCCCGCCTAATACAACTTTATTAAATGTTACCTTTTTTTCTAGTTTATTTTTTATTGTTTTCTTTTAAAATAATTTTTAATTTATTTAACAGTTATTTTCAATAAAAAAATCATTTTAATTATGAGCGGCAAAGTGCTCCCTACGCGATCACTCACGTTTCACGGAAAGGCGCGAGCACTCTAGGGTTTGGGAACTGTTTTAAAATTATTTTATTCGGATAGTATAAATTGAAAAAAGTTACATATCGGTATATAAATTTGTCTACGCAACCATAGCCAAATTTACAATACGATTCGCAATCAAAAGTATGTAGTCATTACAAAAAAAAGTAAAAATTTCCCTTATTTTGTTTAGGAACAGTTTCAATCCTGCGATAAACAAAGCAAGCTGAAATACTATTCCTATGTGAATACTTTATTGTTTTTATTATGATTTTTTATTGACGTCTAGAAATATCTAAATTGACAAAATTATTTGGTAATACAAATACAAAATGTCTCTAACACAGTGACATGAAACAAAAATTACCCTTTGCAATGGGCGCTTTCAGGTCTCACAACATTTTGGCTTTGAAAATTTACTGATAGGAAAAATGACATTCGATCTATCACATTGCCATGAAATTTTCGATAAATCGGTTGCATTCAGAAAACAACATGTTCATTTTGCTCAACATGTTGTTAACAGTTGGCGGACCTGAAAGCGGCCATTTATTCGCAATCTAGTTTAGGTGGAAACTAACCTATGGTTTCCACTTGGATGCTTTGCGAATATTCGCAAAGGGAAATTTTTTGTTTCATGTCACTGTGTTACAAACAATTTTGTATTTCTTTTACCAAATAATATTGTCAATTTAGACATTTCTAGACGTCAATAAAAAATCATAATAAAAACAAAAAAGTATTCACATAGGAAAAATATTTCAACTTGCTTTGTTTATCGGAGGATTGAAAATGTTCCTAAATAAAATAAGGGAAATTTTTACTTTTTTTTGGAAATGCAAAATTTACAATGGAAAAAGATGTAGGCATGACTACTTTTGATTGCAAATCGTATTGTAAATTTGTCTATGGTTGCGTAGACAAATTTATATACCGATATGTATTTTTTTCCATAAGTGTATTGCTTTGGTAAATTTACAAAAAATACAACAACAATTGCATTAAATAAATCCAAAAAAGATTCAGCTAAATCCAATCATTTTTTGAATTTACTTAAATCAAATCCCTTTTTTAGTTTCAATACCTACCACTAGAATTTGCGTCATATGAAACACATCAATCAAAAATTAAATTCAAAAATAAATCTTTACGGGTTGTGGATTGCTTTCTGAAATTTTAAATCCAAACCTAAATCTAATCCATTTTTACCAAAGCAATACACTAAATGTATACTTTCCGAGTGAAAAAATTTAAAACAGATTGCGATTATTCGCAAAGGCATCCCAAGTGAAAACCCACAGTTAAGGCTGTATGGTACTCATTTTACCAAAATAAGGGTATCGTAAAAATCAATTTGTGGCTACAAATATTTATCAATTCACAAATTTTTTTTTTATTGATAAAGCTTAAGGTATTTTTGAGGGATTAATACAGGATTATTTCAAAATTATTTACAGTTTATCCGTAATAAAAATTCAAAGTTGACGAAATTTTGGATAATGGTGCTTACGGAAAATTCAATTTTCTTAAGTTTTTCTCGCTAAACCATGTATATCTTTTATATTGACCTATGCAGAAAGATATTTTTGAGGGATTAATTCACGATTATAAAGATTAATAATAAAATAAGAAAGATATAATCAAAATACTAAGAATATCGATATATTTATCGATACGAAAAAATTCAGTATCGATAAATAAATTTTTTTTTGTCAAAAATGGGTATGACCTCGGCTAATTTTTGATTTCCTTTTACTCTACGAGATGGCTAACCCCAAAAAATGGTGAATGTCCAGGATCTTATCGTTTTATAATAAATTATACATTTTAACATACTGAGTTGCCATAGAAACAACGAAAATGAATAACCGAAATAGTTTATAATTTTATTCTGGAAAAAAGGGAAATAAGACAAGTCGACATACAGTTATATTTATTTTACATCAAAATAAAACAAAAATACAAAACGATATTTTTCTTTAGTATAGACACAGTTTAGACGCATTTTTGGACATTTAAATATCGATACCAAAACAGAAATTTTTTTTGAGTACCATACAGCCTTAAGCTCGCTACGCGAGAAGGATTATTTTTATCCAATGATTATTTTTCAATAGAGTTCAAATTTCCTTGAGAATTAATTTTTTTATTTAATTTCATATTATTATTATTAGTTGAGGGCCATGTGGGCGTTCAAGCCACCCCGCACTGCGACCTAAAAGATCTTTTGTGCATGGACCCTACTTAATGAGCCGTCCAGTCAATATTCAGGCTCTTAATGAACCTGACAATACTGACGGCCGGTATATGGTGCATACCATCCGGGCTCATTACTCTCCCTCCTAGATGTTGTAACCTTTTGCAGAAAATGGCTGGGCAATGGCACAGAACATGTTCCGCTGATTCCGCTTCCATGTCACAGAAGCGACATCTATCCGTCGGACTTAGGCCCATTTTCTTAAGGTGATACCTTAAGGGGATGTGACCTGTGAGGAAGCCGGTAAGCAGCCTCAACTCAGGTTTCCTAAGTACGAGACATTCCTTGGCCCTGGCCGACGAAGGTGAAATAAATTCCTTCGCCTGTCGCAAACCTGGAATTCCGCGCCAGTAAGAGGACTTTTGCACATCCTCCCAGCGTTTAACTGCTGCCCTAAGGTGCCCCTTAGAGACGCCGCAGAAGGGCTCTGGTCCAATTAATGGAAAGGCAGATCCCTCGCGGGCGAGGACATCAGCTGCCTCGTTTCCCACAATTCCAGTGTGCCCTGGCACCCAAACAAGTGTTACCTTATTTGAGCTTGCCAGCGATTTAATAACCTTCAGACAATCCCATACCAGCCTTGACTCAATGGTAAAAGACCTAAGAGCCTTTAAGGCCGATTGGCTGTCTGATACGATATAAACCTTTGCGTCGTTTAGGCCTTTAGAAATGCCTATCCTAGCACAAAGTTCTATAGCATGCACTTCTGCTTGAAAGACGGTTGCATTGGTACCCAAGGACTTCGAGAGTGATACTCCACTCCCATGTATTCTATTCAATTCAAGTCTATTCAATTTAATTTCATATACGAAAAGAAAAAATTTTTTCACTTGATATGAGAGAAATATCATAAATAAGCAAATATTTCAATAATGGGCAAAAATTATTGTTCTAAGCGATTTTTTGTGTTGTTATGTTGGCCGTCTGCAAGATTATTTGCCCAATGTTG
Organism: Tipula helvola; assembly: GCA_963556165.1. Classification (NCBI taxonomy): domain Eukaryota; kingdom Metazoa; phylum Arthropoda; class Insecta; order Diptera; family Tipulidae; genus Tipula; species Tipula helvola. The sequence goes on from OY744483.1 coordinate 100,816,605, forward strand.
AATAAATTTTAACTACTTAGCAAGGAGAAATCGTGAAGGGGAAATTTATATTTTTTTTATCAATATAGTGATTTCAATGGGGGAAAATGATGGAATAAAAATAATCTCAGAAATAATCTCGCCCGTGCAGTCGGCTTAGTAGTTAATGCGCTTTTTGTTCTCTCGAAATTAATTATCATCATCGAAAAGGATCATAGTAGGCTTAGACCTACCCATATATCTGTTCCATTTAAATATTGAAATGTGGCAAAACATAGAAAGGGATAGGTCCCATTATTTCAGAAATAGTAAAATAAATTAACATCCATTTGTTCAAATAAAATATCCGAACTACGATATACATAGCTTTATCCTATTTAACTACACTCTTTACTTCTAAATTTATTTAGAATATTTTACTATTTTTGCTTTATGTATACAAAAGAGATTTTTACAATATGTATATCTTATTAATTTCTTTGCTATTTACTTAGGTAATTGTCTAAAAAATCTGTTCAATCATTTTCGTTCAATTTAGGTATTTCCTTATGACCAATAAAATAATTATCTATTTTTATTATTTTGTTTATCTAGCACACGAGTTGTATTAAATGGGTTAGCTACATAATCTCGGTTTTTAAATCTCAATTTTCAAAATCCCGGTTTTCAAAATTTCGGTTTTCAAAATCTCGATTTGAAAATCTCGGTTCGCAAAATCTCGGTTTTAAAAAATTAATTTTTAGTAATTCGAGCCGCCCGAATAAAAATGTTAATAAAAATGTATTTTTCAAAACCGAGCTTTTGAGATCAGGTTTCGATTATGTATCTTGTTGCAAGTTGCTAGTTTGAGTGTGTATGTATGCATGTATGTATAAGTGTGTGTATGGGTATGTGTATTGTGTATGAGGGGTTGCCTACTAATTCTTCGTTGTCAAAATCTTGATTTTCAAAATCTTGCTTTTTATAAATTCTGGAAAATAGGGATTTTTCATTTTAAAACGAATATAACCAAAAATTATAAATTCTGAAAACGGGGAATTTTAATTTTAAAATAAAAATAACTAAACACCGAGATTAGAACCGAGTTATTTTAAAATCGAGATTTTGCAAACCGAGATTTTAAACGCTCCCTGAGAATCATGATTTCGATAAGCTCTCAAAAATACTAGCAAAGTTAATTAACTAAAAATAATAAAAACCAACCAAAACCGTTAATTTGATTGATTGATTGATCAGAATGTACGACCAAGCCTAAGCAAGACTCCCGGATGACACCGGGCCCTCCGTACACCCTTTACAAATAACAAAACCGAAGGAAAGGAAAGGTATATTAATAACAAAGAATCAACCCGGTTCCAGACACCTAAGTAGTTGATAGTTAGTAAATTTGTTAGTAGTGTATTTTTAGTAAAGTATTTAGCACAAGACAAAACAATTTCAAATTCATTTACTGCTTAAGTTCCTGGAAAGTTGTTTCAGGTTCGTCAAATATTTCTAAATTTAAAATCTGCATTAATCAATTATAATAACCTACAATTACTTAACTATAAATTTAATTCTCTGAAATAAATTATAAATTAATCTTTATGTACTACAAATAAATCAACATTAATAGTTTGAATAACCATAACTAAACCAACTACCACCTCGGCCGTCGCGCTATCGCCTCAGCCAGTGCCATCTTGGTCGGGTTTCTCTGGTGATTCTAAACTAAAACCATTTTAACGATTATTTATTAATTTATTAAATAAATACCAATGTCAATATAATAACACCAATACTAATATTAAAACTGACATTAACATTAATTCCAATATTAACATTAACACCAATACCAATACCAATATCGACATCGATACCAATACAAACCAAAAAAATTACTGAAACTAAATTTAATTCAATTGAATTTTAATAAAAATTTAATTCAATTTTATCAAATTCAAATTTACCAATAATTATTGATTTAAAATCAGCCGATAACACTCTTAAATAAATTATTCAATGCGGTATCTATGTATGTGAATTGAAAAGCAATAAATTAATCAAACAACTAATTTACCTGAAATTCAAGATCCATAAAATTTTAATTTTAAATTTAAATACTAATATTTATTTTTTATTTTAAACTAAAATTCTAAAATCAGAAACTAAAAAATCTTAAACCCTATATAATTCCATTTCAAAATCTGTAAATTAACTTGCTTTGGCTATTCTGCTTAAGAAATATTTTCCCCATAATTTTTTGGTTTGCTATGGCAACCAAGAGAAGATAATTTTATTTTCAATGTTCAACCAATAAGTGAAACTGATCAAATTACAAAACGTTCAGTGTTATCAAACATTGCGAAATTATACGATCCGTTGGGATTGTTATCCCCAGTTATTATAACTGCCAAATTATTAATTCAAAGTTTATGGAAGAGCCACATAGAATGGGATGAAGATTTACCAGAATTGGAAAAATCAATTTGGATATTGTTCAGAAAAAATCTAACCTCAATTAACGAAATAAGACTCAATCGACATGTGATGCCAATAGAAGCTCAAACTGTTCAATTGCATGGTTTTTGCGATGCCTCTTTAAAGGCATACGGCGCCTGCATTTATTTAAGATGCATTAATAAGGATAGGCGTTCTTCCAGTATGTTTATTGTGCAGCAAGTCACGAGTAGCTCCACTCAAGACTATTTCAATTGCTCGCTTGGAATTGTGCGCTGCTTTATTAGTTTCGAAGTTGATAACAAAGGTTACCGAATCCATGCAAATTAATTTTAAAAATATCTTCCTTTGGACTGACTCAGAAATCGTCCTTGCATGGAACAAAACTCAACCATTTAAACTAAAAACATTTGTTGCCAATAGGGTTAACGAAATACAGGAAAGCACGTATAAATCTACCTGGTTACATATTCCAACAAACATAAATCCCGCTGATTTAATTTCCCGCGGTATTATTTATTTTTATTTATTTGATTTTAAAATTTTGGACACCCTATTTTGAGCATAAGCTCATTCATAATAGAGCGTATATAAAAATTATACCAAGATTAATCAAATTAACAGCTAAGCCTTCAAACCCCGTCCGGTGGTGAACGCATATTGGCGCTCGAACCGTGGCTTGGGTCGTTCATACTAAGTATTCATAAAAATGAGATCATTTTGATGTCACCGTATTTTCTCGATTATTGCGATATTGTTGACTTTAAAGATGACACGCCGGGCGCCAAGATTTGAGTATATGGGGATTGTAGCCAATTTGTTTAATAAAGCAATGTAATACCAGACACAATTTAATTTATATAATTTAAAATATATTTGGAAAAATAAAAATCACAAAGTATCTCACACGTGGCATGTCCATCAATTTTATATGCAAATACGGAATGGCCTGAGCAAGTATTAATATATGACAACATTTTAGAATCAAGGGCTAACACTGTAACCTTGAATAATATGTCTAGTACAGAATTTCATATAACAGAAAAATATAGGTCTTTTACTAAATTACAAGGGGTGACTGCACTTTGCTTACGATTGATGAACAACTGCAAGGTTAAAACCGCTCGTAAAACCGGCCCATTATCTATCGAAATATTAAGTTGGGACTTTCCGCTATCATAAAGTATATTCAAAGGTGTGAATTTCAAAATGAGATAAGTAGCCTTCAAAAAAGCAACGAACTTCCAAATTCAAGTTAATTGAAGAGTCTCAACCCATTTCTGGATGAAAACTGCATAATTCGCATAGGAGGCAGGTTAGGTAATTCTGCCTACGAGTATGATGGCAAACATTAAATATTGTTACCATATAAGAACAAGTTTACTGAGTTATTATTCAGACACGAACATATAAAAAATTTTCATGCAGGACCACAACTTTTGGTGTCTCCAATTAGGCAACGATATTGGCCTATTCAAGCGAAACGACAAGCTCAGCAAATTGTTCACAATTGCATAATATGCTTTAGTGGAAAACCAATCATATCACAACAGATAATGGGTGATTTACCTAAAGCAAGAACTACACCCAGCAGACCATTTTTTACATCAGGTGTAGATTTTTGGGGACCATTTTTAATTAAAAATAAATTTCAAAGAAATACATCTTCATACAAAGTATATGCATGTTTGTTTGTATGCTTTGTAACAAAGGCTGTTCACATTAAACTAGTAACAGACCAAACTTCCGAAGCATTTATTGCTTGCTTAAAAAGATTTAACTCTCGAAGAGGTAAAATAAATACGTTATGGTCAGATAACGCTAAGAATTTTATAGGCGCGAATCGAGAATTAAAAACATTATACATATCAACTTCTCAAAATCAAGAAAAGTTCGAAAAAATTAATAAATATCTTACGTTAGAGCAAATAGCATTTAAATTCATTCCACCTCGTTTCTCAAATTTTGGAGGATTATGGGAATCATCCATAAAATCATTGAAAACCCATTTAAAGCGTGTTATTTCAAATCTTGTTCTTTCATATGAAGAATTAAATACTTTAGTTATTCAGATAGAAGGAATCATGAATTCCAAATGTTTGTCTCCACTTCCAGATGATCCTAACGATCCACTACCGCTTACCCCAGGACATTTTCTCACTTGTGGACCAATCAATTCCCTTGTCAAACCTGATATTAATCAAATAAAATAAAATCATTTATCCAAGTGGCAAAGGATTACACAGATGACTCTGATGTCCTTTTGGAAACGGTTCTCTGTGGAATAAATACACACTCTCCAACAACGAGTGAAATGGAAACTAAATAAATATAATTTAAAAACTGGCGACGTAGTACTAGCAGCAGATGATAACATCAATTGTAGTCATTGGTTACTGGGTATTATAGTGGCAGTTATACATGGGCCTGATATGAAGGTCAGAGTCGCCAAAGTTAAAACCAAAAATGGGATATTCCGTCGCGCATTGTCAAAATTGTGTAAACTGCCAATAAATACTAATAAAATTTGATACTTTAGCAAGAGCGATTTAATTTTGTTTATTACAGTCCACAGACAAAACAAATTCAGTTAAAAATATTACAAATGCATATTTGAATTGAATGCATAAAATGGATTCCAAATTATTTTGAACATAAACGTTATTTACTTGAATTATATTTAAATTTATTTTGTTGAAAGTATAACCACAGACAATCATAATAGATTTCTCATTTGACTAAAAATACAAAATAAAAATAAAAATTTTCCATTCAAATGTTATCGGTGTATTGCATATATGTATTATATTTGCAACGCATTCTAAAATCATTGCCTTATAAAATATACAATACAACAATACATTGGAATTATCAGAAGTTTTGTTTTTTTCCTTTAGTTATAATGAAATGAGAAATCTAGTATGAATGTCTATGGTATAACCTTTCAAAAGGGGCCGGAATGTTGAGTCGTATATTTGTTTCAAATGGTTTTCCCTCTCTGGCAACTCACTGAGTTTATTCCTTTTAGGAGTATACACAGTGGGCTCTGAGTTAGGGAAACAAATATATGTGGACTTCCGGCATTTTCATTTTTAGAATTTATTATTGTATAATAAGGGTAGAGATTAGATGCATTGTAAGAACCAGTGCGTCCATAAAAGAAAAAAAGGAGAAGTTTATAATTATTTATATAACCGTTAAATAAAATTAATTGAATTAAATAAATGTTATGTCAATGTAAAATTATATTATCTTAAATATGAAAACAAATTAAATGGATTTCAAGCACAAAAGAACAAAAATAATTAAACTTATCGTTGATCAGAAATTCACAGCAGAAGAAGTACGAAGGCAACATTAATTACAAACTTAACAAGGTTTGAGACATTTAAAATTGATAAATTTCAAAATTTTCCAGCTCGTAACAATCGTTATGTAACTTATATTTCAATATTTGAGACATTTAAAATTCATAAATTCAGGCATTTCTATAGCTGGTAACACTGTTGTGGTCATACGAAAAAGATTATATTCTGACATTTGAGACTAATGAAATTCATGAATTTCGGACTTTATAGCTCGTAGAAGATTTAATCTTCTCTGTCAAACGAAAAATCTAAATTTTATAATTGCTCATATAATACGTGCGAAAAATACAATTTTCAAATTTGAAGTATTCAAAATGAATAACCGAATTCGTGCGAAAAAATTAAATTTTAAAACTTGAGACACTTAGAATTTGTAATTTGTAAAAATCGAAAAACTCAATGTTTAAAATTTCGCCACTTCTTGCCCTATGCCGTAACTCATAAAAATTGTAGTGGAACGAAAAAATAAAATTTGAGATGTCAAATTTCTTCTTGTTCGCACAATTTCGGAGTTAGAACCTAACTTAGACTCAAATTTATGCAAAAAAAAATAAATTTTTAAATGATTGCATTTAGAAATTTCTTGATCGCAACAATAATGTTGTTGGACATTTTTTAATAAAGCAAAATTATTCAATTACTACGATTAATTCACACACAACTATATACACTCGTATATTGTATAATCATTCAAAGAATGTATTTCGCTAGGATGTAACGTAGTAGTATTTCGTGCGATCATTTATTTAACTAAACAATACGCACAAAAATCTCTTTTTCGGGGGAACAGAGTAAAAATTAAGAGGAAAATCAATAATATCACGATCGTGCTCGAAGCCATTGCACAATGAAAAACAAATAAGCTCTTTATACAGAAATACAACCACGTTTACATGTGTTTGCTAGGAATACAAAAAAAAAAGACATCGAAAAATTTCACTATGGATAGCGGTAATTATCGAAATATGCAACATAACCATCTGTATGTTCTCCATTCTCACACACCACCGTTGCCTATTCAATACTCTCTCCTATTAAATACTTTTACACAATTACATACCAACCGTAAAATATATTCAACATCATTCTATAATATATAATATGAAATTTACAATAAGTAGTATTTACCGTTCTCACTATACTAAACAAAATCAAAATATCATGTTAGATTACCTGGCAAACAGCACCGTTATCTAAATTTTGAACAATTCCGTCTCACGTCAAAATTTTAAAATTACTTCAACAAACTGTTTCACATTAAAATACACAACACTACACAATCGTAATGGATAGACCCAAAACTATTTACCACTAACAAACAAAATCACAAATTTTGAAACAAAATTAAAATTAAAAACGATAACAATTACACAGATATAAAATACCACAAATCACTTATAATAGATTACGCCTTCGTGGATTTAGTTTTCGTAGTTTACTGCGCATTACGTCAACTGAGAGTTGCTAGTAAGATTATTGCAAAGGAAATGTATGAAAAAAAGGGAATTTGTCTAATAAATGTATAGGTAATATATGGATGTATTATGGTTGAATATGGATATATTATGGTTAAATATTTCTTTCCTCTGACAAAATAGAATCCATGCTTTCAACAATCTCTTATTTGTTTGAAAAGAATGAAAACTTTATGGACAATTATTTATATTGTTATTACAACAATTAAATATGGCGCACCACATTATTTATTTAATTTTTGGATTCAATTACACACAACAATATTGTGAAACAAAACTGTTCACTCTCATTTGACGTCATTATTGCCAGCCGTTTATTTTATGATCCAAAGAGGCAAAGTGCGCAAGGCGTAATCTAGTATAAGTGATTTGTGATAAAATACGTACTAATTTAAATTAAATTTAATTTAATTGACGGAGCAAAGCAAAAATACGTCAGTATCCGTCCAGTGTAACTAACAAACACCAAAAAAAAAAACGTAATAATAGTAAAATATTTAGACATAAAATAGAAAAAATAAAAACCAAGATATTAAAAAAACTGGATAATTTTTTTGTCAGCAAAGCGAAGAATTTTAAAATTGAAATTTATAAAACGAGATTTAAAAAACCGAATTTTGGAAACCGAGCTTTTGAAAACCAAAATTTTATAAACCGAGATTTGCAAATTTATGATTTTTTGCAAAACCGTGATTTCGATACGATCCCCTATTAAATTCGCTAATGTATTTTCACATACAAACAATTTTACTTATATTACATTTTGTGTATGATTTCATTTCATCTACGATAAAGCCGACTGTTCGACTGTAATTTTTTATGCGAATTTTTAGATTCAACTCAAATTGATTGAATGGAAACTCCCACCAAGATAAAATATTTTTAACTTTAGTCATCAAACTCAATAAGTGTATTGCTTTGGTAAAAAAGGATTAGATTTAGGTTTGGATTTAAAATTTCAGAAAGCAACCCGCAAAGATTTATTTTTGTATTTAATTTTTGATTGATGTGTTTCATATGACGCAAATTCTAGTGGTAGGTATTGAAACTAAAAAACGGATTTGATTTAAGTAAATTCAAAAAATAATTGGATTTAGCTGAATCTTTTTTGGATTTATTTAATGCAATTGTTGTTGTATTTTTTTGTAAATTTACCAAACCAATACGCTTATTAACAAATGTGATTTTCCAGCTGCAACAAAATTGACAGATAAAAAAAACCCGGGCGAAAACGGGGCAACAGCAGCTGTCATTCGTCACCCGGTAAAATTTTTCATGGCGATTACTACCACAATTACGTTTCAAACGTCATTTAAATAAAAACTAAATATAATTACATAAATTAACACGAAAAAACTCTTTCATTGCAAAATTAACGTAGAATTGTCAAAATAATTTCACAATTATTTAATACGTATACACATGCAAAAAACAAAAAATTACGGAAACCGCATTTTTTGCTGTTCCAGTTGAAACGTGAAAAAACTAACCCGGTTGCGCCCCGGTTTTTTTATTTTGTGTAACTGGAAAACACAAAAGTTTGATGAATACGAACAAAACCGGCTACAATTCTCTCTTTAGAGACACTAACAAAATTCTCTTCTAAAGAGAGAATTGAAGTAGGTTTTGAATACGAATATAAAAATTTAGCATACAAACCAAGTAAAATTCTTTGTAGTTGTTTGATTGATTGAATATGCATGCGTTTCATTTCTATAGATTCATGGAATTTTTTTTTTTGTAATTTAAATGCTGTATGAAGAAAAGAGATAATTAATTTTCGTTCGATTGTTTATAGCCTTTCGTTCGAGTTATAAACATTTCCCCTATAAAATTTGTGTATTTTACTTCAGCTACATTTTGTTTAAGGCAACTTGTTCATCTGGTTAAGCAATTATTTGCGGTCATTTGCGGGCAATAACTTTTTTCCTAGGACAAATTTTTAAATGAAAACGTTACAAATTCTTAATTATATTTTCATATACTATGTTTGAATTTCCACATACATATATAAATGTGGTTTAAGTAAATAGCTTTCATTTTCATGTAATGATTGATTTATTTAAACCAAAATATAAAAAAAAAAATCATAAAAACAGCATTCTGGTTAAATTGAAATAAAAGCTTACTACGATTCTTGTGGTTATTAAGTCAATATTACATTATATAGATGGCACTAAAAAATTGGTAAAATCGTACCAAAGATTACCACCTGGAGAAATTTCATGTTGAAAAATTGTAGGAAGAGCAAAACAAATTCACAAAATATTAAGAATGTGTGACAATTTTTTGATTAAATAATTTTTTCTCGTATTTTTCTGCAAACATCTTAGACATCTGACGTACGCTAGTAAAACTAAAGATAAATTTAGCAAGTATTATTTTAATTTATCAGAGCCACCTTTGAAGTATTTTTCAAAATGAAAGTTCAAAAATATATTTTAGAAATATTTCTGTAAATAATATTTACTTAATACCATTATAACCTTCTTGTATATTGTTGTTATGTAGAAAACGTCTATATAAACGTTTTATAAATATTTTTGCTTTTTTCATTGAAAAACTTGAAGCTAAAAACACCATTTTTACTATGGATTACTCTGAAAATTAGTGAAAAGGTATTCCACTAAAAAAGCTTCTAAAAAATATGTCATGATGATTATGGCTCTATACTCTAGAAGGCTCTGGATTAAACCTTTTGGATTAAATTTATATTTTTAGTTACTTAGAATTGATTAGTTTAGGAAAATGTATTTCCTTTTTAGGGGCCAAATATGCGAATGCGCGTTGTCGCAACTAAATATAAAATAAGCAGAAAATAATACTGTAGCTAACTCCGTAACGGTTTAATAGAAGATTATGTGACCTACAATATAACAAACACAAAAAAGTCACAAAAATTGCCGATCAAAAAAATAAAACAGCGCTCAGTGTAGCTAGGTGCTCGTTTAATTACGACAATGCAAATATTGTTTTAGTTTATCGGAAATATTGAAAATTTACAAGTCTTAACTCAGAATCAGATTGGGATATAATTGATATATCTGGGCGGGTGGTGCGAAGGCCCACGAATAACCAAGTACGTCGTATGATTTACCTCTTCATTTACATCTCTTCTACCCTTAATGCTGCTTCCCACAATTTTCAAGAATCCTTCTTTTAATATTGAGTTTGAATATCTGAAAAATGTACGCCACTGGGAAGACCCTCTACATCGTCAAGAGTTTTGAAACTTGTTTGCCTTTGCAAATTTTCTATAGGAAGCAAAAGCAATTCAAAAACATATTTTAATAAACTTTCATCATGATTAACAAATCACAGAAGTTTGCTAAATTTTTACAATTTATACAGCTACTTATTCGAAATTCGCTAAATCCTATTTTGATCAAATTCAGTTTACCGTTTATATGTATTTTGATATATTTGTATCGAACAATTTTAAGTCCAGATTACAGAAAAGGTATACTTTGTTGCCCTATTTTGACAATTTCATCACAATGCAAAGTAAAATATGTAGGTAGAACTCTAAAGATTTTTGTAGAATATATGTTTGATTGTTTTATTTTTGCATCGACCATGTGCTTTCGCGTATTTGGCCCTTTAACGAAACTGCTAACTTAATTTTTGAAACAGCTCATGCTAATTCCCACTCATTTATTTAATAAAGAGCATGTTGCAGTCTCCCCACATTTTAAATTAATACTCCTTTATAACATTTTAACTTTTTAATTCTTTACTTTTTCTCGGATAATTTTTTATTGTGCTTTTTTTTGTTGTTGTAAGCTCCTTGAATACTTTAACTTAGACATCTAAATTTAATCATCTTTTTTTTAAGTAATAAAAGATTTTTGACATAAGATGATTAAATTCATTTTTTTTTTTATTACCGTACCAATCTTTTTTGTTGCTCTCGTCTATTCTTAATAATTTTCTACCCTTGAAAAAATAAAAATAAAAATATTTGGAAAAATAGAAAAGATTCAAAAGAATTTTCATTTTTTCTTGTCTTTTTTATGTCAAACAATAAAGAAATGGAAAATAAATTTCGATATATACCATCCTCTTGTACACAAAAAAAAAAATGAAAATAAAATAGAAAAATACACAGGTGTTTTCATGTAAATACATGCGTTTGAATTTTAATGTTTTTCAGTACTCCCGTCGTCGTCGACAGTAACACGGATGAGGAAAATTTAAATTAGAAAAAAAAAAAAAAAATCGAATGAAAAATGTTAAAATTACAAAACATCTGTCCTCTCTTAGTTAGTTAGTTGCTTTAATTTAACTCCTACACCTTGATTGTGAAAAATGAATTTGATAACCTGTTCGGCTTGTTTAACCTGTTTTTTTTACTCTTGTTAGACTATTTGTTGGTACATTAATGTAAACAAGCAGCATTTTGTGTTATACTATATTACTGTGTTGCAACATATTTTCAATGCAGTTCCTTTAATAAAGGTTTTATTATTTTTAATTTCCTTATGTTTTAAAAACTATTTAATTTTTATACACATCCAAACATATATTTATTTTATTTTTAATTAAAAATGGAAGGAAAATATATTTTTTTTTTCATCTAAATTAAGGTGACAGATGGAATTATGAAAATTTTATTAGATTTTTATTATTTTTTTTTTTTTAATATTTATATTTTTAATGATTCAAAAATAAATTAAGGAGGAAAACATCAAAATTAATTTTTGCTAGAAAATCAATATAAAATTGTTGTTTTTGCTGTTAAGGGCTGTTGTATATTAGACACACAAACATTGAATATACAAGGACTGCACGATAATTTTCCATATTTATTGCTCAAACTCATTTTAGAATATTAAGATTATGTACATATGTAGGTACATATATGCTAAATTTTCTAATATTAATAATTAATTGGTTTTCGACGGTAGGGAGGCCCCAAAAAACCTTTAATTAGTAACCTACAACATTATAATGATATGTATAGTTGTTGGTATTTAGTTAATTATTTAAATTATATCCGGGAAAACAACCAAAGATAAACTATGTAAATAATTACTCATAAATTTCATCAAAAATTTAAATAAATAATAGAATACACATTATAAACATTTAAGCATACAACAAAGTTTATTTTTTATCCAAAAATAGTAATAAGCTGCAATATTTTTGGTTTTTCGTATTTTATTATTATTATTTTATTTTATTTTTTTTTTTTTTTGGAAAATTTTAACTAAAATAAAAACTAATAAATAATTTAGTTTTATTTTGTATACTTTTTTATTTTATTTTTGGTAAACTAAACAAAATGTATAATATATGTGTATTACTATATATAATCGTATAATATGTATATACCAAAAAAGAAGTCGACAGCTTTTGGACTAAATAAAACTAAAATAAAGTTTTTAGTTTAGTTGTAACTTGAGATAATTTTTGGTTACAACAAAGTTGAATATATATGTACATATTTAGAAAGGCAGTTGGTCGACGTTGCGGTTAAATAGAAATACAATACTTTTAATAAAAAGAATTTGGGCAAATGTAAACTTCATTACGATATTTTTTTATTTTTTTAAATGTTCGTAAATAAACGTTGGTTTCATTAAAATATGTTAGGTGTTGAACAAATATTTAAGTATAATCCCTTTGCGCTTCCTTCGACATCAGACTTATCACATAAGTGGTAATTTAGATTACAACTTATTAAATTAAATATTTTGAGAGATAATATATTTAACTTGTTTAAAATTATAGCCCAAACGTTGATTAGTTGTTGTACATAATTTTTATTTTTTTATATATTTATTGTTTATACAATACTAAATTTTATATTCCTCAATTTGTTATGCCACAATGAAATGCCGTTTTAAAAAAAAAAAAAAAAAAATTAGGTCTATCCAGCTCGTCAGACAACACTTTTCCCACAAAGCGTCCGTTAAAGATCACCAAACCAACCATTTATATTTTACAAATATTTTCTGTTACTTTGGGCAGGCATTTTCTTAAATTTGGAGACCACTTCACCAATATTACAGTTGGTCACGACAATATAAATCTTCTGCTCTCATGCCCCCAAATCACAGACTCACAAATAATCGTACAAGGAAACATTTGTACTGTCAGATTCAAAAAATTATGAAAATTTTTCTAAGTTGTTGTACTCTGTGAGAAAATAACGAAACCATTTTTTTTATCGGCGCTAAAACAACCCCTTAATTTGCGAAAAAAGGTAATTTCATCCCATAAACAAATAGAGATGCCTTATAATTTAATTTACTATGCATCAGTTGTATTTTTTATGCGGAATAATTACTAATTTATTTTATCAAAAAAAGTCGAGTAGCAGTCGAGATATATCGAAAAAAAAATGATTTTTGAGGTTAAATTAAAGGGTGGTTTTAACACCTCAAAAGGGCTTGGTTGCCGATAAAAAAAAGTTTTGTTAATGTCTCACTTGAAATTGAGAGTTCAGAAGGTTCCCTTGTTAGATTACTTAGAACTGACATGGATTTTCATCATCGATTAATAATTAGATCCAGTTATCTCTAGTATACTGTTAAAAATCCTTAAGAATTTAAATTATGTACTTCGTTTAGTGAGCTTCCACAATGTTAAAGTTTCTTTTCTGGAAATTTGTGCCGTTTCACAATATAATGTGAGTAAAGTTAGCATAGAAGTTAGAAGATTATCACTTATTGATTGGCATCACTGTGGACCATTCGAGAATACAGAATAATAAAACACAAATAATACAAAATCAGAATTAACGTTAATTATCTTTTGTCACCGAATCTCATCTCCTTGTCACATACCATTTCATTTTATATATCTCCCAGCGCCTTTATCCAAACCCTGCTCCATCCTAATGGTGTCCCATAATAATTTGCTATTAAGGTTTATATACGAAATTATATCAAGAGAATTTATTACTCAGAAATAATACCTTTAAACGCGATTCACAAATAATGTATCGATCAATATATCGTTGAAATTTCAATCATTAAAATGTCACAAAAAGTCAATAAAACGTCAATGTTACAGAAATGAACAAAATTTCGGAAAAAATAATTTTCTGACGACTGGTAAAGTTGAAAAATCGCCTTAAGCGGACGATATTGAACTAAGTAAACCATGTAAACAAAAATGTGCTATATGAAGTTATATGGAAATAGAGTCGATTTCATTTTAATTTTTATTTATTAAAATTGTCATGATTGGAAAATCTAATGAATCCATTATGTTGTTTAACGTGTGATTTTTATATATTTGATTAATTTGGACAGTTTTATCATTTTAAATAACAGAAATTTATTCTTGAAAATTGGAGAAATTTCATACTAATCTAATGTTACTAAAAACAAAAATATTTTAAAACTATTGAATTTAACCATGTATTTATAAATCAAAACGTGGTAAATGTGGTATAATATAATTTCAAAAATATTTAGTGACTCAAACATAGATTTATAGTGAAATTGACATTAATTTTCTGCAATTTTCTGTACAGTTTTCTGGCATTTTTAATGATAAAACTGTTCCAAATTAAACAAATATATAAAAATCACATGTTAAACAACATAATGGATTCATTAGATTTTCCAGTCATGACAATTTTAATAAATAAAAATTAAAATGAAATAGACTCTATTTCCATATAACTTCATATAGCACATTTTTGTTTACATGGTTTACTTAGTTCAATATCGTCCGCCAGAGCACACCATACTAGTCGTCATATCTTTTGTTAAATTTAATAGAGCGGTCATATTTTCGCACTACCGCAAATTGTTCATTTGTGACCAATTGGAGGATATACCTATTAAACTAGACTATAAACCAATATTTCTATCTAAATGATCCTTGTGTTTGATACATTGATTTTGTATAAAGTACCAAGTTTATTGTAATTTGTAATCAAGTTAGTGTAATTTGTTTGTGAAATGGGTAGTGGGTCAGTTCCCTTAAATAATGAGGGTAAAAGGAGAGAAAAAATAATTAAAAGTGCCTTGAGTTAGAGGGTTGTTCCCGCAAATTCCCGGGAAACTAGGTACATTTGTATAAATCCGATGACTCAAGAGATTTTCATCACCAATTTTTAATTTATATTATTCTCAAAATTTATTGAAGTTTTTGAGTGAAATATTTCAAAATTGTTTTATATTATATATGTACATATGATTAAGTTTTTTACAACAAGTGAATAATTTTAAATATTTACGATGAACTTTAATCTGAAAATTCTTCTTTCTCAAATGAAAAGCTACGTACCAATGAAAAATGCAAATTTCCTTTTTCCATCAAAGACGCAAAAAGGAAGTTGTTTTATACAAAATTTGAAGGCAATGGAGAAGAATTTTGTTGTTAAGAGAAATCATAACATTTCCAAAGACATCCATACAGACTATATTTGCCGAATAATTTTATTAAACTCGGCAAGAAAAGGATGAAAGCCGTAATCGCTGCAATGTAAAAAAAAAAATAAGATTTGAAAAGAAGTTTGTGCAGTCGAACAAGGGCTGGGGTTTGGCATTTTAGCTGCACTTTCTAACGTACAAAGACGATTCTAATGGGAGAGCCACGAAGTTGGAACAATTGTTGCTGTGTATGTTTTTATGGGAAGAACAGTCCAAAAATGTCTTTTCGAGTTGAGTTATTGTAAGGAGAAAACTGGGTGGCAGGATAATAAATAGCTAGGTTTTTCAATCGGTATAGGTGCTTAATAACTTAGCGACATTTAAAGCTCAAACATTAAAACCGTTATTGTTTAATGGCGAAAGCTTTTGTTTCAAAATCAATTTAGCAAATGTTCATACCGTGCTAGAAATCAATGAGAAACCGGACCTCACCTATTCTATCGAAATTAGAAGAAAAAAAAATGTTACGCATCTTTGAAACCGCGATTCGAAATTTGAAGGCGAATTAGGGGATTTAAATTTTGATCCAGAATTATAGACAAGTAGCTGACCCGGCGAACTTCGCCCCGCCCCAAATTACTTCGTTTCGAGCAAATACTTTTGTCCTTCACGAAAATTGATTTTGATGATAGAAAAAATCAAACAACTCAACTCTATTCTCAATAGATGATTGAGTTGAGTGGACATTCCATTCCATTTTCATCGAATTCAACACTAATGTATTGAAAAGTGAATGAAATGTCGATTCAAACTCCCACACAAATTTGGGCCTACAAATCCCGTACAAAAACATAATTTTTCAATTTTCAGAATTTTCCGACTTTTCCAAAGGATTTTCTAAAAATTTTCTTTTGTAAGAATCATCTCCTGGCAATTTCAAACACAATAAAAAAGATTAAGCCAAATCGGTCATCAAAACATACAAAAAATTCATAATTTCATTGAAAAAAAAAATTCAATTTTCTTCGGGTTTTTTCCGGAAGTTTCCGAGTTTTCCACTCAGATTTTCCAATTTTTCTCTTCTAAAAGACCATCTGGTTTGGATACGCGCCAAATCCCGTACAAAAACAT
Organism: Tipula helvola; assembly: GCA_963556165.1. Lineage (NCBI taxonomy): Eukaryota > Metazoa > Arthropoda > Insecta > Diptera > Tipulidae > Tipula > Tipula helvola. The sequence goes on from OY744483.1 coordinate 100,833,330, forward strand.
AATTTTTCGATTTTCCGAATTTTCCGACTTTTTCGAAGGATTTTCCCAAAATTTTCTTTCGTAAGAACTATCTCCTGGCAATTTCAAACACAATAGAAGAAGATTGAGCCTAATTGAGCTTAATCCGTCATCAAAACATACAAAAAAGTCAAAATTTCATTGAAAAAAAATTCAATTTTCTTCGGGTTTTTCCGGAAGTTTCCGAGTTTTCCACTCAGATTTTCCAATTTTTCTCTTCTACAAAACATCTTGTTTTTACCATCTCCAAAAACATAATTTTTCGATTTTCCGAATTTTCCGAAGGATTTTCCCAAAATTTTCTTTCGTAAGAACCATCTCCTGGCAATTTCAAACATAATAGAAAAAGATTGAGCCAAATCGGTTCAGCCGTTTTCAACTGATGTGCACACATACATTTTTTACAGTATTTTTATGTAATACAATTAATATGAATCATTAGAAAAACGAATTTTCATTTTTAGTTAATTTCCCGGGATCACGGGAACTTCGGGTTTATCGCTCCCGGCTCCCGGGTTTTTAAAAACAGCCGGGAAAGCAACCCTCTACCTTAAATAAAGAACAGCAGAAAGTTATAAGGTCTGTAGGTATCAACCCGTTGGAATCTTTGAGGTTTTATATCAGAGTTTTCTGATTAAAATTAAGAATTTCATTGGTTTTTATTGAGACCTATTGTATGATTTTTTGATTGTTTGAGGAGTCTTTTTATTCAAATAAAGACAAAATATCTTAGGGTAATTTTATTTTAAAATACATGTAAGAGAAAATACCAAAAAGAAGAAGGCCAGGTCAGTGAAACCATAGTTTTCAAATCCACCTACATATTTCTAACTTAATTTTAGCGTTGTGCAATGCTAATATGGGCTAGATTTTTAAAGATTTATGTATGGTTAACTTTTTTTAGATACAAACGAAGACCACTTCAAAGGCATTACTATTTCATATTACATTAGGACAAAAAATACGAGACTTCAGACTTCTTAAGGTATGCGGCTCGGCCTTTATGTCCAACCCCGCTGTATCCAAATTTAGAATTCCAAATGTATGCAAGGAGCATTTTAAAACTGGAAAATCTTCTTCGCCTTTCAGGCGTGGTGGAGACAGGAAACTTAAAACATATAAAGCTGAAAAACGTCAGGTTCAAGCATTTTTGACAAATTGGAAGTGTTTAGAATCACACTACTCTCGGGCAAAAAGTATCCGACAATATTTCCCAACCGATTTTAAGTTGAGCTTTAATACTTCGGCGACAGATGCTTGTTCAAAGTGTATAGGATTGAAATCCCTAAATAAAACTCTAGAGGGACAATAAAAAACAGTTACTATGATGCATTAAATGAAATTACACTATGCATAAAATGAAAGCAAAAGTTTTTCAAGATATGCTGAAAAATGCATGTCCTGCGGGTCTATTCTGGTTTTCCTTAGGAATTTGGAATTTTTTCCCTATATAGCAAATATTTTTGATATCAGTTTTTCCAATGCTATTTTTCCTATGGTTTATTCTGGCGTAAGAAAGAAAAAGTGAATAGAAATTTTTTTGTTAGCTTTAATTCCCTACGCTAAGGCTCTGCGATCAGTTAAAGGTAATCAAACGTCAAACATTTTGTTGTTAAAATACAATTTTCTATTAATATAAATAAATAAAAACAATTTGTTTTACTTTATTATACATTAAAAAGATATAATTAAACGAATTTGTTTTATTACGCTGAAATTTGTCGATTATATACTTGTACCCATTTTTATTATTTTTTTATCTGATGTCTCGACGAACATATACAAATAACAAAATGCCTACTTAGGCCCGTAAGTTTGAACGAATAATAATCAAAAACCGAGGATTTATCCACCGATTACTATGACCAAACAGTGGTTAAATCCTCGGTTGTGGATTAATCATCGTTCAAACTTACGGACATTAGTGTTAAAGTAAAAAGTTCAATAGGAATTAATTTTCCGTATCAAAAAAGACAAATAAAAATAAATTTCAAAACTGCTATAAATAGGAAAAATAAAATTCCTATTAAAGCTTGCCAGAATAAGCATTTAGGGGAAAAAATAACACTGCTATGAAAATCTCAATTTTTTTTCGTTTTCCTCTTCCTAAGGAAAACCAGAATACACCCGTAGGAGTGTTTAAATTTTCTTTTGATTGCCCAGAAACTTATTCTTCCCAAAATGCCTGTGCCTACTATAGGCAACCCTACTATAAGCTAGGTAACTTTATCAGATTAATTTGATCATTCTTCCGAGAGAGTAAACATCTTTACTTGGTCTAAATATTAACGGCCTTCCGATCCTTTAAGGATCGAACGAAGTTTCATCAATTGTTTTCTATTACCTCAACAGTTTAAATCTTCAGGAATGAAAAACTACAAATTTTTTCTGACAGATGCCCCTGACAAAATAAAAACATCACGATGATTGGTGTGGTTTTAAAATTGCTCTGCTCTGTGTGAGTTTTTCTTGCCCAAAATTGTTACCATTGAAATTAAATTTCCAATTGTGGGACACTCCTATTTGCCGTCTGATAGAGTTTTTGGCCGGATAGGGAAGGAGCTACGAAAAATTAACACACTAATTCAACCGCAAAATTATAAGGATATTTTCGCAAAATATGGTGAAGTAAAAATGTGTGAGAGGATGTCTCAATTTTTGATTTTAATTCTTCTATTGCTGAAAACGTTAAAGCCCCCGGATACTTCCTATTCGCAGCATCAAAGCGTATGATTCTTTTGAAGAAACTTAATTCTCTATTTTTGAAAGGCGAAGTGAATTATAAGTTAATTAGCCAAATAGCAACCAAAAAAAAAATTAATTGTATTAAGCTAAGGGAATTGCCATCTAAAGTTCCGGAAAAACAAGTTAAATTGGAGGACGTCAGAAAGTTGCTGACGAAACATTTTGGAGGGGATTGGGAAGCTCGGCCGAACATCCAGTACTATAAATATATTATTTTTCAGCCTGAACTGGAAGGTAGTGAAGAACCACTAGACGAGTACATGCCACCGGAGGGATTACCGTCTTAATCCGTGTAGATTTTTTTTTCATCAAGCACTCCTGAAGAGAGAACAAATTTTATTTTTCATTATAACTTTTAATAACATTTATATCCATTTATTTAAGAGAAAAGAAGAACGAAAACTTTAAAAACAAGCTTTGTTTATAGCCTTTAGTTACAAAACTAGTTAAATCCCCATGTGCAGCAAATATCCTTATCCAATCTTAAATGTTAAATTACCATAAATAATTTAATAAAACCTGATTATTTCTTTAAATTCTGATGTAAGAAGTTTAGCTCCTATTAGAAAAGAAATGGGCTGGTTAGATAAAACGATTTACTGCTTAATAAAAGCTTCATGATTATTTTTTTTTTCTAATTCAAATTGAATTAATTCTAAAAATTAAAATCTGATACACTGGATGTATAATCGGTAATCGGGGTTTGTAGAACACAAAAACAGTAAAACTGGTAAATAGATTCGGATGACATTTTCTAACGATACGCATCAAGAACAAACCGCAGGGAGATGTGCTACCGTTTTTTCAGGTGATATGATTTGATGGTCAACATATAGTGCCCATGGTATAATAGAACCGCTTTATTTAATTAGTTCAAACTGATCAATGGCGACAAAGCCATGCCATTTTGCTTTGTTCAGTGGGTTTACCGTGAATATACATTATAAAAACATCTCGCCGAAAATTATATTTTTTTTAATTTTCATGGAAACAAAATATCTGTGTGGAAACTATTTTATTTCGGCATTTTGGCAATATTGCAAAACCCTATTTACACAGTCTACGAAAAAATTAATATGGAACTGTGTCAAAAAGTATGAGGGGCACTGTGGAACAGCAACATCATAAAAACGGCTTGCTTTAGTCCTACACTACATCAATAGCTGCCCTTTCGTATAAACCAAAAAAAAATACATCGATGCAAAACATTTACAAAATATATGATTTGTATTCCAAAAGATGTTTGTAATCAAATGAATCACCTGTCAAAAGTAGTTACTATCGGCAAATCTTCAATACCCGCTTTAACTTCGATCTTTCAAACTCATCTGATAAATGTAGCCTATGCGAGTTGTTCGTAATCGGAAAATTCAAAATTAAAGGAGGGTTATGATAACCATATCGCCTTAAAATTGGCAATGCGACAATTAAAAGAAAAGGATTAGGAAAATAGAGTGCCCATTCTCTGCTTCAACATGCAGAAGGTCATAGTATGTCCGCAAAGGAACATTGACGAATTATTCTACCTATCCTAAACTCAACATTTACAACTTGACGGCATATTTAACCACTGCGAAATCTATTTATTGGGCTATATGGAATGAGACTACAAAAGCACGAACCGGCAATTACATACCAACATAACGTAACAAAAATGGTTCACATGGCGAAAATTTAACCCGCACTGTTACGAACCTAGTAACCAATTGGTTACATATTCAACTCATCTAGCTAACTTCGTGGTGTACATTTTTTCACCATAAATGTACCATATGCACACCTTCAAAACAAAAATTAATTTGTTCCAGAAGTAGAAATCCAGAAGTAGAATCTATTGAAATGCGATTTTCTCTGTTTGGTCATTCTTGTATTAAAGAAGGACCCTTCACAATGCGACTACAAAAATGTTGAGACATGTTCGAAAGTGTTATAAAATGGTACCGGTCGTGCCTTAAAAGTATGGCAATTTACTGAAAACATATTTTAAATCAAGTATGACAAACTATACCTAAGCTGCAGTGATATGAATATCAAATTTTTATTTAGGTTCAAAGATTATACCTAGATCAGTAGTTTCACTAATCCTTTCCAAAATCGTATTATTTATTTTATAAGGATACTTAAATTGGTATATTTTTCTCATATATGTCACCATAACACATTTTTTGATATTAAGTTTCAAATTATTTAAATTCGAACACACATGAAGCTTACCAAGTTCAGACTGAAGTTTAGTACAATCATTGTTAGTCTGAATGCGTGTAAAGATTTTTAAGTCGTCAGCATAAAATAAATATTTACAAATTAGAATGTCTGGCAGATCATTAATAAAAATGAGAATTAAAAGCGGACCCAGCGTAATCCTGAGGCACGCCAATTGTTGTATTCGCTCAGTTAGATATGATCCCAACCAAGTCAGAATTTGTCTAGTAAGACCAATACTATAACACTTTTTAAGTAAAATGCCGTGAGATACTGTATCGCAGGCTTTTTCAAAGTCAGTGTAAACACAATCAACTTGACTGCCCATATCAACATTAGTAAAAATAAAATTAAAAAATTCTAACAAATTTGTAGTAGTAGAACATTTAGGAAAATAACCATGCTGTGAAGGACTAATTGAGCTTTTAACTTCATTGAAGATAATTCCGTATACTAATTTTTCAAAAATCTCTATAATTTTGAATGTTACTAGATAGGCTTTCTTCCACACAGTGGGAAATACACCCTCTTTCACTGACAAATTAAATAAAAAGGTTAGAGGCTAAATTAGCTAAAACTTCAAATGAAAAATAAAATAATTGGACAAATTATCAGGACGAGCCCCTTTCTTAATATCGAGCGATGAAAGTACTTTAAGAACTTCATTCAGAGAAATTAAATCAACAAAATCAAAACTACAAGTTGTTATGGAATGAGTAAAATTATCACCATCGAGATAACAACGCAGATCCTCAACATAAACTGATTCAAAATGATCAGCAAACAAATTGTTGATTGACATGAATCATTCGTAGCAATATCACCAAGTTTCATACATGATGGATAGCTCGATCTGCTAGTAAGTGATGGAGAATAGGCCCAAAGTAATTTTGAATTTGTCTTTATATTTTTACTTTTCCCACTATAACGAAGTTATATTGGGTAAGTATTGTAATCGCGAAAAAAATGTTGTTCCAGATTTTCACATTTCTCGACGAATTAGGTTACCAGGACCTCGAATCACCGATCAGAAAAATGTCGTGTCCGTCCTTCCGTCCGTCCGTCCTTCCAGTCGCACAATTTTATTATTTTTGTTTCGCCTCCCATTCTCACAAATATTTATAGTTTTGGTCGAAATTTTGCACAAAGATAGATTTCAGTAATAATCAGTGTGTGTTAACTTTTAGGTCCATTCGAGTGTAGAATAGAGGGGGTTGCAGTGGAAGAGAAAACTGCCAAACAGATTTTCTCAAAAACGAGACCGACGATTTTTTTGTTATGTTGATGATAAATTTGACAATTTATCATCTACTTGTTCACAAAATTTGAAGTCGATTGAAGCATTGCGTGGGGGTCATTATGACAAAAAGGAGTAATATAGCTTTGTTTATCTGTTTATCGAGGTAATATCGAACTTTCCGAAGAAATATTTCTCTACAGTTAATACACTTTGCAAATTCCAGCAATTGTTCCCTAGGTGTCTTCAAGATAAAATGAATAGATTGTCGTGTAATATGGAATTTAAATTTCTAAATTTAACTAAAATACTTTGCTGGTGGCAAATAATATTATCAACAATTAAAAATAATTATATTTAGTGAGCTTTTAAATATAGCAAGATATTCCCGTTTCTATGACATTGACATTTTTGGCATTGACATTTCTGTGACGTTTTATTGACATTTTATGGCATTTTAATGATTGAAATTTCAACGATATGTTGATCGATACATTATTTGTGAATTCTTTAATAAAATCGCCTTTAAAGGTATTAGTTCTGAGTAATAAATTCTCTTGTTATTCAAAGTCGTATATACATAACTTCAATATCAAATTACTATGAGAGGCTTTAAAATAATATCACGCCACTAGGGCGGCGCAGGTTAAGGAGAGCTGGAAGATATACAAAATGAAATGCTATATGACCAGGAGGTGGGGTTAGGTAACAAATGATAATTAACGTTAATTCTGATTTTGTATTATTTGTGTTTTATTATTTTGTATTTTCGAATGGTCCACAGCGATGCCCGTCCAGACTCAAGTACTGAGTAAAGAATTATATCGGAAAATCCTCACGTTGCTAATATTGTGATCTGAACAAACGACACAAATTTTCAGAAAATAAATTGTTGAACATTTTGAATGCTATCTGAATGGAGTAAATTAAATTCTTAATGACTTTCAACGGTATACTAGAGATGTATAACTGGATCTAATTGTTAATGGTTGAAGATGAAAAATGGCGAATGCGACTTTGATTGCTGCTCAACACATGTCAGTTTTGAATAATCTAACGCATATTTGTGAGTCTGTGATTTAGCGGTATGAGAGTAGATTTATGTTGTCGTGAAATTTAAGAAAAGCCGTGACATATTGTGCCTGTCCAAAATATCGAAAAAATGTTTGTGAAATATAAATGGTTAGTTTGGTGATCTTTGACGGATGCTTTCTGGGAAAAGTATCGTCCGAGAGTCGGATAGACCCAATTGTTTTCAATATATTTAACGTAATATGAAAAACATTTAAGAGTTTCGTTTTTAACCTGCTTACGAAAATTTGAAAGAGTCATTTAGTCGTTAGTATTATTAAACTTACGATGTCGAATATGGTATTTTGCTTTATCATGAATTAATTTAATAAGTTTGGTTGATTACTAAATTGGAAATTGTGAGTCCGAAAACCAATTTAAATAATAATTTTTAATGAAAAAGATAAATTGATTTGAAATTTCATTTCCCTTTTTTCAAACTGACAATGACTGAATTTAGAATAGAACTCTTTTATTATGAAGTCGCAAATTAGTTTTCGTTATTTTAAACCACGGCCAATAAAATGGAAAAATAAAAATTTTTGTAAATTTCCAACTTATGTGGCCAGTATACCATTGGTTCGATTATTTATTTATTTATCATTATTGATATTTTTTTAAAACCTATTTTTATCTAAATTAATTAATTAATTAAATACATTTGTATATCTTACTAAATAACTAAATATTATTTTTTTCTTTAATGAATATGTGTAATAGTTGAATAAACTGGCCGTACTCCAGCTCTTGAAGGTCATTAAGATTGGATTAGTTACTCAAAGAATTATATAACTTCACACTATTATACCCTAGCGATCGCTGAGAAAATGATTTACCGTACCTTGGTAATCTAAAATGAGTATTCCTCTGTTGGTAGACAGCAAACTATCTAAATATTTAGGAAGATCCCCCTTTTCGAGTAAATAAAACAGTTTTAGCACATTAAAGTGTATTCTCTGGCTGATTGATTTCCAGCTTAGTTTTTCTAGCATGTCTTTAATATGTGTTCTATTATCCGCGTTTAAAATGCTTCTCATAAATCGATTCTGTATTTTTTGCAGACGTGTTAATTGTGTTTGATTCATGACAAATAGAACAGATAAGCAATAATCTACATGGGGAGCTACAATTGATTTATAAAATATTATTTTGGTCTCCATTGGTAGTTTGTCTTTAATTCTGTTGAAAAGTCCTAATTTGTTATTCATCTTTTTGGCTAAGTAATCCAAATGCTGGTTAAAACTCAAATTTTCATCAAAGACGACACCGAGATATTTGTATTCTTTAACTCGTTCAATGATTTGGTTCGCAATAACAATATCTGAGCTACCCTCGTATTTGGTTTTGATTGACAAGAACATATACTTCGTTCTCGAAATGTTCAATGACAATTTATTAACATCAACCATCCCCGTAAATTCTCAAGATCTCTGTTCACTTTTTGTACTGCTTTGTGATGAGTTGGTGCCAAAATAGTAATTAATGTGTCGTCCGCAAACATATTAATTTGACAATTCTTTATAACATCTATATACAAGATAAATAACAATGGTCTAAGTGTTGGACCTTGTGGTACTCCGAGATGATTTTCTATCAACGATGTTGTAAAATTATCAACTTTTGTATATTGATGTCTCCCTTGAAGATAATTATTGAACCATTCAAGCTCTTTTCCTTCGATACCGTACTTGCATAATTTTTGGAGTAAGATTTTCCTATCTATAGTTTCAAAAGCTCTGGTTTCTGGTGAATATCTATCACGCTGGACACAAATGTTTTATTTTATCTGCTAACTGTTGTTTATCGGTGAGTGTTTTGTTGTTAAATTGGATGCACCACTGCGTCATATTTTTAGACTTGTAGATGGATTTAATCGTTTTCCACAGTTCTTTTGGGTTGTATTGATTTTCAATGAACTTGTTTCTAAAGTATTCAGATTGTTTGCGGTCTCTTTCGCAGTTAGATATTATTTTGAAACTTTTATTGTTATTTATCTACATAATAACTGCTCCTGTGTGGAGAATTCTGTGTTTAGCTGAGAAACACTATCGCTGGTTCATATTCTTTAAATATTTGCTGCAATTCCAAGAAATTCGAGGATAAACTCCGAATGTTAGTGTACAGCATGTCTTTTTATGAATTGTTATTTGTAGTTGATTTGGTTTTTCAATGTTTTCAGCTTCCGTTGGTACACCGTACAAGAACTAGTAGCAGTGTTCATGTTCAGTTAGGTATTTACTGCAATCCAATTGCAACACTTTGTCTCCTGACGTTTACACTCCTTTAATAGATGATCACCACTATACTTTGGACAACAAAGTTTACAGGTGCGTTTATCACTATGATGGCCATAACCATAACAATTATAACATCTTGATATCCCTATTGTCTCCACTACGTGACATCTGTCAAAATGTATATTTAACTTCTCAGCTTGAATAATTTTTTTGAAGTTATCAGAATCCACTTCAATAATTATGTCTACATTATGAGAATTTATTTTGCAATAAGTATAGTCACTACCTTAATTTCACTGTTTATCAGGAGAGGGTTTTGCCGTCCCGTAACAAGTGTCTTCAGTTTCTCTATGGCATCATTAGAATCACATTGTACGACGATTCCACCGTTGGAAATGTTTCAACATCCCATTAGTGGTATACTTTTGGGGTCAATTTTCATTGTTAGATCTTCTCTAGTTTTCTTATTTTCTTGTGGTTGTTTCGGTTGTAACAAAACTAATTTAGTGGGATAATTTTTGACTACTGCTGTAAAAGATGTTAACTGCTCAGTTGGGTTTTGGATCTCCACCACTTGATTTTTTATTTCTCCTAACTATTGATTTAATTTCAAATGATTTACCGTCAAGTGTTGGTTCAACTCCGTGATGAAATCATTAATTTTTCTGAACTCTTCAAAAAACGTATCTTCTTTCAATGTTGGCACTCCAATGGTGAAAGTTAATGAAGAGTTAATAAAATATCTAAGTGCGAAAAGTGCAAAGGAACAGTAGACTCGAGTGAAAGAACCTCATTGAGATGTTTCGGAAAATGCAAGAAATTGCATCATTACGCCTGTGTAGATTGGAACTTTGATAAGTACGGCAAGTTGTTTAAGGAATGTGCTTATGTAAGATTTGCCGCCTGTTATTATTTCCGAATTTTCGAAACTAGTTCTATCCGCTGTTTTAGCCATCGATATCGAGGTATAAGGACACCATTTTAATTCAGGTTTGATTTAAAGGATTTATCTTCGTTTAAAAATACGAAATAGGGGATAAATTCGCCGATTTATCAGTATGCTCGTTTAAAATTTCGAGCCTAGATGTGTAAAACTTTAGACTTTTTGATGTTTACACATGGTCTTATTTTTAAGTGAATCACGCTGCTGATTGGAAACAGAAACATTTGAGTTTACTTTAAATAATTTTTCAACAATCATCATTTCAATATAGGACAGTATTTCGAAATAGAAATAGTTTTAATAAATGAGTTAGGAAAAGCAACTTCTCTTTAACTTTGACACCTAGAATTCGAATTAAAAAAATTATTGAAATGGAATTTAAGTTCAATGAAAATAAATTTACTTTAAAACAGAAGTGTCTAAGCCACATGAATACATATTTTCGACAAGTTTTCATAATAAATAAAGCAACAAAACTTCGTAATTATTAGGATATCGAGAGCCACAAAATGTATCACTCTGGAAAGTGTGTGTATTCCACCTTGTAGCAGGCAGCCAGCGGGAAGTCAAAAATCACTCATTTGGACTTTATACCACTTCTTTAAATGAAGCCTTTACTTAGAGCTCTATTTTAGGAAAATTTGCATTTTAAATTGGACATTTGAGTACATAACTTCAAATATAAACATTTTACAAAGTTTCCCGTGCAACATTTTAAAATTCTTAATAAGATATTTGCACTGATTTAATTATTATTTTATAAACCGTTATCACAGCAAAGAAATCGCTTCAACTTTTTTAATCCTTGTCATTAGTAAGTAACACATTGTGGGTAAAAATTATAACCACTCCCTCTACACCAATTAATTATTCAAGCAGGCTAATCAGGCAAATCACACACGAAAATCAAATCCACCTTGATTAATTTTAATTTGAGTGTATATTTGATTTAAATTTTAATCTAGTGTGTTTAGTAAAGGTCGATTAGGTGGAGTGTATAATAATTATTCTTCCCCCCTATTAAAATTAATAACACAAAAATTCATTAACCATTATTAGTTGTAGTGTAAGTGTAAAATATTTATCACTTTTTATTTTTGTTTGGTTTAATCATTTGTTGTATTCTATTATATTTTAGTATCCTCTCCTCAAACCTAAGCCAAAAATTTATCGTGTATTTGTTGTACACAAAGAGTATAATACACAAATGTCAAACCCAAATACCAAAGTAAAGTTTTTGTTTTTTTAACACTAAATTATAATTTAATTCAATTCCATTTCTACCCTTGAGAATTTTCCAAGTCATAATGAATCCAGTTTTTTGTTTTTGTTATATTATCGTTTTTTTTATTTTTATTTTCAAACTCACACATCTATATACACACACATATTTTTATGTATGTGTATGTAGTTCTTATTTCCAACCCTGTAAAATTTTTTGTTGTGTTAGGAGAGTGAAATATATACGTATGTTGGTATACGAACGAGAGTCTAAACTTGCCTAAAAATTTCTGGTATTTTTTCGACATAGAAAGTGAAAAAATCAAGGATAAAACGCAAAACTTTCAAATTACTCACTAACTAACTAAATAGATTGGTTAACACAAAAAAAAAAAAAAAAAATCTAAAACTATTTTTAAAAATAGACACAAAAAATATTATTTTGTGAATACAATGGTGAAATGAGTTGGAGAGAATGGATTAAACTAAAAAAAAAAAAAAAAATTATATTTTCCCAACTACGATATAGCCCGTGCTTGTGGGATGAGAAGCATGGTAGAGTAGTTTTTCAGGATTTACCATATACAATTGTAGGATAGTTAGTATGCAAAAAACTATTTTTTGTTGTTCTGTATATTGTGGGTGGATTTTGTTCTTCGTTTTTATTAGTGTTATTTTCCTTCTTTTCCCACTTATTGTATGACAATTTTCTATACATAAATTTGTTATAAAAATGGGTAGAGTTAGGAAAATGGGTTTAAATATGAAAATAAATATATAGCTAAGTGTTCGTATCTCTATAGGAAAAAATAGATATTATATTATGTCATTTATATCTAAATCCACCTCTAAGCTAGTATTTAGTTATTTAGTGGTCGATGGCTGATATTTAGAATTAATCATTTAAGAGATTCTGTTCTTTTTGCTACTGGTTTATCCCTTTATTTTACACAGCACAGTTTCCTATTTCAGATTTTGTTGTGTTGCACAAATATTGGTGTATACGAAAATAGTTTTACGTCCAACGTTATCTATGTATTGTATATACTGGTTGCTCTGTGTAGTAGTATGATAAAAGGGAGAATTACGTAACAAGGATATTGTTTATTTTATTTTTCGGATATTTTCTGATTTTCACTCTTTATTGAGTTTGAAACAATATTTTTTTAAGGACATTTAAACAAGTATTAAAATTACTTTTTAATTGAAATATTCTGTGAGGGATACAAAAATTGTAATTTTTTTTAGTTTTTTGAGGATCAATTAACACCTCTGTGTGAAAATAATATCATTGTTGACCAAAATAAAACGAAAAAGGGAGCTCATATGAGTAAATCACATATAATAATAGTTAAACGAAATTTAATTAGTTTCCTGAATTAGAATTTATTTATATGTATGGTATTGTCCGGTAAATAACAGGTATGGTATATATTATATAACGTAGATGTGAAATAAATTACAATATGATAATGTGTTCCGTATCCCGCCTGTTTTTATTTAATCGACGACAAACAGAAACCTTTTCCCAGAAGTGGTGTATTACGTAAAAAATATATTAATTGCATGTGGTACACAATAGAAATTTCCATTCTACTCAATTTGCGCCTTCTTTAAATACGATAAATTAAAAATCTAAATTTTTGATTATTTTGTATCTACACTTATTGAACCGGTTTAATTTATGTAATTCAATCTTCATATTTAATATATATCAATTGAAGTCATATATCAACCGTATAAATTGATAAGCCGTAATCTCCTTATATTATTGAATTTTCTACTTATTTCTGTTTTGTCGTTGGGAAATAAAAAATCCAGACAAATTATAATCATCGTTATCATGTATATATGTATATATCGTTTGAAGTCTCAGGAGGCTTTATATTCGTATGATAGAAATGCAAAAGAAACGTTGTTACAATATAATATCGTAGCGAGAATGGGGTTGGCAACGTTCTTGCTGAAAGTAATCTGAAGGTTAGTTTTGAAGCCCTGGTTTCTAAATGAAGTAATTAAACGTGTACGTGTAAATAAACAAATTAATTAATAAAGTAAATGACATTTTTAATTGGATAATTGTACATTTTTTTTCACAATTAAGACATAAAGTCAGAGAAGTAAAAACTTTTTCTGATTGAATTAAATAAGACAAAAAGAAAATTCAAAAAAATAATTTTCCTTGGTTTTACATTACAACAAACCTAAACGTTACCTTAAAATTTTTCATCACAAATACTAATGAATCGGATAGTATAAAATGTCATTTACGATCTTTCAAATTACATATACAATACAAAATACACATAACGAATTGCAAATTTAAATTATTTAAATTAATTTTTGAAAATTTTAGTTAAAAATCGAGAATACATATATTAATTAAATCTTCGTCTTCGTCATCAGAGTCTATAGTGATTGGTGAATCAGAACTAAGCCTCCTAAAGGGTCTTAACGATAGGATAGACGTGTAGTTTTACAATAAGGAAATAAATAAAATTTGAAAAGAAAACAAACAAAAAAAATTGACAAATGTCCCAGCAAGAAGCTACCAATTCGAAAATCGCCGGTTTTAACTTCGTTCAAAATTATGACACAAAAAAACCATGGATTTATCCACGTTTAAAATTACCAAAAGTAACCTCGCCTAACTCAGTGGATTTTCGAAAACTGTGGATTAATCCGCCGATTTAGCCTTTTTTAAAAATACAACCTCTTAAAGTTTACAAATAAATTTATCTGATTTGACTAAAATCGTAGTCTATAAAAATATTATATTCAGCGTAAACTTATCACTAAGCAATTCAGCACAAGTGTCAAATTTGTTTTTATGACATCTACCAAAACCAACAAAAATGTTTATACAAGCCGTATACATAGTTTCTGCAATGCCTTCTAGAATATACAAGCCATACTGCTGGCTACGTCACTCAATTTATGTCGACAGTTCCATTATTCTTCTGTAGATGGCAGTAATGTTCGAAAAATGAAAGAAAATAAAACATGAAAACGAAAAGGGCCATGTGAAAAGTATAGGTATAGGCATGATAAACCAATTGAAAGGTATGATTGACAGCTGTTTCAAATTCGTCTTTTCTTGCGCATGTCGTCAATCGGTGCAATAAAATCAAGAGGCTGCGTTGTTTTCACAAAAATTTCACAAAAACTATCACCGCAAAACAATTCGATTTGTTTTTGATTGCTATAAACTAGTGTTTATAAAAAATACAGTATAGAACAAATCACCGAATGACAATACATCCGATTGATCATACCTCTTAAATTAGTTTATCATGATTTTGAAATAAAATCAGTTAGATATAGTTATTCGATAAGCAAGGATGCGCAATACAAAAATATTTTTTTGACGTGGTAATAGGACATATTTACTGACATTTGGTAGAAGAAAAAAAACATAAACAAATCGTAACTTTAAGAAAATATTAATGTATTTAAAATCAATGTACTGTGTATCAATGACCGCTACGATTTTCTGTGCTGTTAATGGTTTCTGTAAGATATGTGATTCCACAATCACGAGGATTTTGGTCAAGTTCTTATTCAAAAATGAACATGAAGAGGAATTTCAGATCGCAATCCTTTATTTGCGGGACAAAATAATCATGGTTAAAAGTTAGTCCTTTTATGAAGTAACAATATTTTTAAATCTGAGGTCTATGAAAATTCGCGTATTTAGTACGTAATTTTAAAAAATTACTCTTACTTTAATTTAATTTGAAATTTCAAATGGCAGCTTGTCAAATTTAACTTCAACAATTTCAATTTAATTAAATTGTATATTCGAATATAAATGAGACATCTGGGATCCTCAGATAAGAATGCTCAAAATGCTTAGCTGTAAATTCATTATTATTGAATAAAATGTTTGGGAGCCCTGGATTTTATTTTTTCGATTTCGGGGACCGCAGTATGAAAAAATTTGAGAAGCAGTGATTTAATTAAATGACCGTCGAGTATGTACAGTGAGTCACAGTGAAAATAGTCCATCCTTAATTAAAACAAAATTGGTGAAAAATTTCTAGAAAATCAAATAATGTAAGTGTTATGTATCGCACTGTATAACTTGTATACAGTCATCTCGTCACTTTATCTCTCTCTGATTGTATTATATAAATATATTTAGTATCAATAAAGAATCAGTTTATATTTGGATTTTGGATTACAATCTCGTCTTTTATTTTATAAATATCAAACTCAACATTTGGCGACGAGAATGGGATAAAAATAAAATATAAATAAAATGTCTTTAATTGGTACACTAGAGTGTTTCAATAATAAAGCAGATATTCAAACCTATATTGAGAGGTTTGAGCAATTAGTGTTAGTGAATGGTGTGGAGGAAAATAAAAAATTACCGCTTTTTCTTACACTAATTGGCGCGGATGCATACAACACCTTGAAAAATTTGTGTACTCCCGTTTCACCGGTATCCAAAAAAATGTGATAAGTGTGGTGGATCGCATGGGAAATTTTGTCCAGCGAAAAACTGGAAATGCTTTTTGTGTTATAAACGTGGTCATGCAAAAAAAATGTGTCCAAAAAATCGTAATGTTAATTCAGTGGAAGACGAAAGCGTGGATTTTTTTAATTCTTTGAGCTTTGTTAACGGTATTGAAAACGGACACTCAAAATCCGAAGTTGTGCGGGTAACTATAAATAACGTGCCTATTCAAATGGAGATTGATACCGGTGCGGCGATTACAGTGATTAGTTCGGCTGTTTTTAGTGAAAAATTTCCAAAGTTGTCCTTGACCAGAGTTTCAAGGAAATATACGGTAGCACACGGTGAAACATTGGACGTTGTGGGAAATGCAGTCGTGTGTGTTAAGAGTGGAGTAACGGAACAACAATTGGAAATATTTGTTTTCCGTGCAGGACATCGTGTACCTCTCTTGGGTAGACCATGGTTAGATAAATGAATGCCTACCTGGCGGGAAAAGATTCGTGAGTTTTCTACGGATGGTAACGGAGTACAAACGCTCTGTGATGACGAGGAGCGTTTGGAGTTCCACGTGTTGGGTCTAAAGTGGAAATATCCCTCTGTATTTTCAAGTGAGTCTTCTTCCATGAAACATTTTAAGGCAACCATTGTCTTGAAGGAAGATACTAAGCCGATATTTTGTAAGCCATATTCGGTGCCATACGCGTTGAAACCAAAAATGGAGGTGGAACTGAAAAAGATGGTCAAGACTGGTGTGTTGATTCCTGTGCAGCACAGCGAATGGGCTAGCCCCATTGTGATAGTGCCAAAAAAGGATAAAAGTCTCCGGATTTGCGTGGATTTTAAAGTAACGGTTAATAAGTGGGTTGATTTTCATCATTACCCCTTACCAAACCTCGATGACATTTTAGCTAGTCTCTCAGGAAGCAACTATTTTACAGTTTTGGATTTGGCCGGCGCATACCAGCAAGTTGTAGTAGCTGAAGACTCATCGGAACTTTTTACAATCAACACTCATCTGGGATTGCTTAGATATACGCGGCTCACTTATGGTATCTCAAGTGCTCCTACCATATTTCAGCAAATAATGGATAGAATTCTTCAGAAGTTGCCGAAAACTGTTTGCTATCTCGATGATACTTTGATAGCTGGTGCAGATCAAAATGAGTGTCAGCGCAATGTGGAAGCAGTGTTTCAACAGCTTGCTAAGTATAACGTTCACATTAATGAAAATAAATGTTTATTTTTTAGACGTGAAGTGGAATATCTGGGCCACATTATTAGTGGGCGTGGAATAAGACCGAGCCCAAGTAAGATTGCGGCTATTAACAATGCTCCAGTACCTCAATATATCACGCAGCTCAAGGCTTTTTTGGGTTTGGTAAATTTTTACCGAAAGTTCATGCCGATGATGGCGTCGGAACTGGCGCCACTATACGAATTGACAAAAAAAGATGTGAGTTTTATCTGGACCAAAAGGTGCAACGATGCATTTGGAAGATGCAAAAAGGAGCTGAGTGCGAATAACCTCTTAAGCCATTATGATTCAAGCAAGGAGCTGTACCTCATGTGTGATGCCAGTTCTTTTGGGGTGGGCGCCGTTCTTAGCCAAGTAACTGAGGAAGGCGATCGACCGTTGATGTTCGCTTCTGCGAGTTTATCGCAGCCGAGAAAAACTATTCGCAGCTCAACAAGGAGGCATTAGCAATAATTTTCGGGGTGAAGAAGTTTCATAAGTTTTTGTTTGGTCGCTCTTTTGTCCTAGTGACGGATCATCAGCCTTTAGTGTCGCTGTTTGATAGTAAAAAAGGCGTTCCAATTACTGCTGCTAACAGGCTTCAGCGATGGGCCATTATATTATCTGGATATCATTATACAATTAAGTATCGGAAGGGACAAGACCTTGTGGTGCCTGATGCTTTATTACGATTACCTCAAAAAGACGAATTTAGCGGAGATGTGTATATCCCAATCAGTCAATGCGTTTTTGCAAGACGATGACCATTTGCCAATTTGTCATGAGGATATAGCTCACGTTACCAAGCAGGACATCGTGCTAATGAAGATAATGTCAAATGTGATGATGGGGTGGCCTAGTTTTATTACTGATCCGGAAATGAAGCCATATTTCATTCGCAAGAATGAGCTAACTATCGTGTGGGGTAGTCGTGTCGTTATACCATGGTCGTTGCAAAAACATGTTCTTCAATTACTACATGAAGAGCATCCGGGAGTCGTAAGGATGAAAATGTTAGCAAGATCTGTATGCTGGTGGCCAAATATGGAAGAAGAAATTGAGAAGGTTGTCAAAATGTGTGAAGTTTGCCAAAAATATCAAAACGCAAATGCAGTTGATTTCAAAGACTCAAAGTGGCCAAGGAATGAACGAGTGTGGTATCGACTTCACGCAGATTTTTTTCATTTTGGAGGAAGAGCTTTATTACTAGTAATCGACTCAACATCGAAGTGGATTGAAGTTCAAATAATGCATGGAACTGCTGCTGATGTAATTATTAAACTTCAGCAAATATTTTCCACGTTTGGTTGTCCGGTAGAGCTAGTAACAGATAATGGCCCATCATTTAGTTCATCGGAGTTCATAAAGTTTTGCCAATGTAATGGCATATCACCGTTAAAGAGTCTGGCATACGTACCTCAAGCAAATGGTTTGGCAGAACGAGGTGTGCAGACAGTAAAGAAAAGCCTTCGAAAATCATTGGGAGATGAAAGAAAATCAGTAGACGAACTGCAGCGAGCATTGACAAACGTCCTGTTCAGCTATCGTAATACACCGAGTTCTACAAGTGATGAAACACCATCGAGCTATATACTACGGTTTGAACCAAGAACCCGTTTGACGCAGTTGAGACCAGCTTTTGGAACAACACCAGTAAAAGGTATACCGAAACTAATAAATATTAATCTTTCTAAATCATTCGCAGAGAACGAAAATATACTTTTCCGTTTGAATGCATCATTCAACTGGGAACCTGGAATCATAGTTAAAATTTTGGGCCTGCGACGTTATGTGGTCAAAGCTGGCGATCAGATACGTATATTACATCAACATCAGATTAGGTCTAGAGAGATAGATTCCCCTAAATATGATCAACCGGTGGAGACACGTAATCCACCTTTTGAGAAACAGACTGAATTGATACACAGCCGACGGGGTCGAAAGAAATCGAAGCTGCTAAACAACCTGAATCATTGTCAGATAAACCAGCTGCAACACCGCCGAGCTCCATAACCCTAGAAAAATGTATCGTGGATTCACCTTTGAGACGCTCGACTCGTGACAATGCAACAAGATGCCGGATCGACTTCAATATAAATCTTAGTCATAAGTGTCTTAACTGCATTTTATTTAAATCTCATGTAAAATCAGTTATACGTAAACATTTAAGATGAGAGAAGTGTTATGTATCGCACTGTATCACTTTATCTCTCTCTGATTGTATTATATAAATATATTTAGTATCAATAAAGAATCAGTTTATATTTGGATTTTGGATTACAATCTCGTCTTTTATTTTATAAATATCAAACTCAACAGTAAGAAACAAAAATGAATATTTTTTAAAGTTATTTTTATTCTAGTTTTAATAAAACAAAAAATTTATTAATTCAATATCAGTAACAAGAGTAAATAACATATTCAGGAAGATAAATTAACCCTCTAATGCATAACTCCGCCTAAAGGCGGACTTTACATTATCTTGAATTGTGTAATTTTACGTTATCACGAATATTTTTTTGATTTAGTTTCTACATGAGTTATTCTCTTTTAGAGTGCTCTCGTCATAACGGTTTGGTTTTTGTTATTGTAATATTCACATTTGTTCAATAACTACGAGTTGAAGTCAAAGTTTTGATAGAAAATGATTAAAAATTCATGTATTAGAGGGTTAAAAAATCATATCACAATGAAAATGGTCCATGTTATTTTACAGTTATAAAATGTATAACAAAAAAATCCTAAGACTACTTCAGCATTTTGTTGGAAACCCTTTCTGCTTAATAACTAGTTTTAAGCGGTTTGGAATAGATTCCACAAGTTTTCTGGTGTATTGGGAACTAATTTTACCCCATTCCTCCAAAAAGACCCTTTTTAAATCATTTTTATTGGATATATTATGTTTCCTAATTTCACACTCCAATTTATGCCATAAATTTGTGGTCATTACCTTGACAGAAAGGTAAAGTGTCTATAATACCCAGTTTATCAGCATTCTATTTTAAATTTTCTTTTAATATATTTAAATATTAGAATTTGACTATGTTTCCGTCAATAAAATGAAGTTTCCCAACTCTAGCCGCCGAACACTCACCCCAAACCATCACATGACCGCCATCATGTTTAACTGCGTGGGACGCAAATAGTGTGGATTCATTTCCTGGTTTGGTTTTCGCCAATCGTTTATCCTGCCATTAGACCCAAAAAGAGTAAATTTGCCCTCATCCGTAAATATGACATGTTCCAGAACGAAAAATCTTTCATTCGATAGTTATGGATAAACTCCAACCTAACCTTTTTAGTTTTCTCACTAACGAAGGGCTTCTTCCTGGCAATTCTACCATGTAACCCACTTTTGCGAAGGACTCTTCAAACCGTTTCAGCATTGCAATTAATTTTTAGATGTTGCTCCACGATATTTCGAAGTTTCAGTGCGCTCAGTCTTGGATTATTCTTCGATTTGCTCGCAATCCAACGTTCATCACGATCAGAAAAGTTTTATGGGGCTTAGTTTTGGCTTATTAATAATTATTTTCTCACTGACGTATGTGCCAATAATATTTTGAATTGTTGTGCGAGCTGTGCTAACATTTCTCGCGATTTCTCTCTGACTTTTTCCATTTTTATAATGCGTAATAATTAATTTTCGCAACTCAATTAACGTGTGAGTTCCCATTTTGTATAACTAAACTTAACAAAAACCTATCGACAATTAATGAATTTGCATTGAGCAGGGAGAGCATAAAAAACAAATAAGAAGAGAACAAAACAAAATTTTCAAAACGTACCGTTATCTGAGAAAGTTCTGTTAAGTGGACTATTTTCATTGTGAGATTGAATTTTGTGTATTTTTGTTCATTTCTCAATTGTAGTTGCTATTGCTATTAGTTTCATAACATTTTATTTTTTTTAACAGAAATACAAATAAGTTTTTATACAAATATATTTTGTTTTGTGTATTGTTTGATTTTTTAGAAATTTTTCACGAATTATTTTTTTTATTAAGAATGGACCATTTTCACTGTGACTCACTGTATATGTAAATATGAATTTGACTGTCATTGAGATAGGGGATTTCTTAAGTTACTAACTCCGTTTTCAACGGGTAAATCGGCAGAACTTCTTCTGCAAGCATTGCTTTTTTAATATGGTTGTGTTATTTAAAAAAACAGGGTTGGGCTCTGGTGACAAATTTTCGAAAATTACGCAAGCACTCAAAAAAAAAAGGCGTGACCCAGAGGGGATACCCCACTGTTAATACATTTCCGAGGTCGCTGAAACCGAATATGATCATAACCAATTAATCCAATTGCCCATTTTCCCTTACCTCCTCCCTGGGGGTCGAAATTTCTATTTTCATGCAAATGAAAGCAATGCAATCCTACGTTTCTTGGCTTACTAAAACCGAAAAAGACAACAAAAAATAAATTCGACCGTTCCATCACCATTAGCGCCACTACTACTCCCCGAAAGGGGTTTAAATTTAAATTTTCATGCAAAATTGAGATGAATGTACATTTCTATGTTTTTTTGGGGCAATGGAACGGGAAATGACAATTAAAAATACATTTGACCCTTCCGTCAACCCCTAGCACTTCCTTACTACTCCCAAAAAGGAGTTGAAATTTACACTCCAGGAGGTAGTACAGGGGTGCTAGGGGTGACGGAATGGTCAAATTTACTTTTTATTGTCACTTTCAATTCCAGCGCCCCAAAAACATAGAAATGTACATCCATCTCAATTTTGCATGGAATTTGAAATTTCGACCCCAGGGGGTGGTAACGGGAAAAAGGGCAATTGGAATCATTTTTATGGTCATATTCGTTTTCAGCGACCTCGAGAGCATAGGAACAGTGGGGTTTCCCCTCTGGGTCACGACTTTTTTTGTATGTGTCTGTGTATATTTCTCTGAGATTCGGGTTAATTTGCATAGTGTAGCACCTCCTCCATTTATCGTTTTCTTTAAAATTAATTACAAAAAACATTACAGAGTATGTAACGGGCACTTGTTATTTCCGTTACCAAATATACCTAATTCACCAAAAACCAAAGAAAACTGCATCCCATCTTTGAAAATATTTTCTTCTAAACAATAAAAAATTCCAATGACAATATCCGAGTGCAGTTGACATTCCAATTACCTACGTTAATTATGTTAGATCAATCTTGTCTATTTGTTCATAACCAACAACTAAATTAACGTTAAACATAATACCTATTGCGCATACTCATATAACTCGCATTTTTATTTACGTTTATTTGCTTGTGCTCAAGTTTCAGTAAATAAACGTAAAAACATTTTTCTCTTATCGTACATGCTTAGGAAGTGTGTGTGCATAATTTTTTATTTTAGTCGTAATTTTCTTTTTTCTTTATTCAATCACGGTTATTGGGGTAAATACCCGTTAATTTAGCAAATCGAAATTCGCAAGTCGAAAAATATTGACAACTAGGTTTTACCAAGCAAATTTATTTCAATTCTTTTTTTCTAACTGTTGTTTGTTTCTATGTACAAAAAATCAATGTAATTGCTAACAAATCTTTAAGTCCGCAAAATAAAATGAGCAAGCAAGACATTCTATATTATTAGCAAGATATTAGAGGTCACTTACTGGACGTTACTTCCTTAATCGGCGGCAGGTTGCCTTCTCAACCTCACTTTTTTAACTGTATTTCTTCATTGAATGCAAAACTCAGATTATTGTGATTGGTAATCATCGGTTTACTGGGATTGCAGCAGAAACTCATTTGTGCCCTCGTTATTTCTTATATTAATGACGTCGTTAATTGTTTCAAGAAAATGCATTTTGAAAAAAACCGAAGTTAAAGTTTCAAAATAATTTTGGGATATAATATCAAAATAAAACAAATTAATTATAATAACAAGATATATAATTGCAGAATTACAACAGAATTTAGCTAAGTGCAAAATTAAGCGTTTATTTGACAGAGAACTACATAAAAGCATTTTCTGAACGATTTCATCGGACAAGTTAATATAATGAATTTTCGAATTTATTTTTACTATCATGGCTTCAGACATATATACATATATATACATAGTGGAGAATTTATTCTCAAAATGGAAAATTATTCATTATATAGCCTGAGTATTTAATATAAACATTATGTGGAAAACCTTAACTTTGAGTATTTCACAATTTTTTTTGGTTTAAAATGAAAAATAAAATAAAATGTCTATGGTTTAAATTTCAAAAGCATTTATGTTTGTTTGTAAAATTGTTAATTTCATTTTTATTTTTTGGGTTACCCTAGGTTGGTTTTTTAAAGGTTTAATGGTAAAGTGTTTTTATTATAATTAAAACTTAGTGAATTTGAAAGGGAATTTAAGCAAAAAATCAATGCAAATGTTTCTGCATCTATCTACTAGCTTAAATTCTCATAAATATGTGAAAAGTTGTAACGGAAGACCCCAAAAAGGATTGGACTCAGAATCAAAAATCATTGAGAACAACCATTTTTACGGTTGCTTCCGCCAACAGAAAATTATCCATCTGGTAACCTCAGAGCGGTCCGAATTTGCTGACTTTAGCTCAGGGCTTAGGGTGGGTGTTTCTGAGGAATCAGACGGATCTGTATTAGACCGCTAGTAAAAATAATAAAAAAAAATAATAAAACGAAAAGAAAATGGGAAAATCAACAGAAGAAAACGAGAGAATCATAAAAAAACTAATATTTAATCAAAACACTGTACCAAAATAGCCAAAATACACCTGCCAAAACTGCTCCATACTCACCCTAGTTCATCCTCTCTAATCGACAAATCTCTATTCCATTTTCTCAGATGATAATAATAATAATAAGGTCAAAAGCAGCATTTTAAATTCTGAACTTTACAAAATATGAGATATTGTTTATTTAAACGAAATAAATGAACGCAAAATATAAATTTGGTTTACATTGAGTAAATTTTGTAAACTATGCTACCCTAATACCACAAATCAATATATACAGATCATTCATACTGAACAAAAAAATGAAACCTGATGGGGTGCTGCAACAGAATAGAAACAAACCTTTCAAAAATAAAAATATTTTAGAAACAAACCAATTTAAAATCAGAAATACGCGCCTACTTGGATAAATAGCATTAATACATTGTTGAATGTATACGTACATATAAAGAATGTGTGTACAGTTTGCTCTTTCTCTCTCAGCAAGTGTAATTTAAAAAAATTATAAAACTTAGTAAGCAGAAAAAGCGAAGCAATTCAATTTTGGCTAAAAAATAGTACAAATGTACATACATTCAACAATGTAATAATGCTATTTATCCAAGTAGGCGCGTATTTCTGATTTTAAATTGGTTTGTTTCTAAAATATTTTTATTTTTGAAAGGTTTGTTTCTGTTCTGTTGCAGCACCCCATCAGGTTTCATTTTTTTGTTCAATATGAATGATCTGTATATATTAATTTGTGCTAATACCCTAACTAACTAATAATCATAAATAGTTAATAAAATTAAAAAAAATGTAATGATAAGTAATTGATAATATAAATTAATAATAATGAAATATAAATATAAAAATGAAAAAAAAACTTAACTTAATGAAAATGTGGCCGTTGTGTGTACCAATAAAACCAAAATTTAGATGTTGTCCGTTGATTTGTTGAATGTTGAATTTTTCCGCAATTAATTGTTTGTACATATGTTCGACTGGTACTTGGTGCGCTTTATTGGGTTAGATACGGTATACGTTTATGTATTTAACGTTAACTGATTATTTGTACATATTATGTTTTGTATTTTATATTAAACCAGCATGGTCTTGTTATTTTTCACCGTTTAATTTGGATGGTTATATAATTTGTAACAGTTTATTTTATTAACATCCAATCACATGTCATTGCTCACGAACTTTACACAGAAATTATTATTTGAATTATTAAATAGTTATATTATTTTTACGTAATTATTAATTTAATCTTTAGATTTTATTATATTTATTAACTACCCAAAAGCTCAAAAGCACATACCACTTACAATCGTAACACATTTCGATAAAAACCACATTTTGGATTGTTTTTGTTTTTTCTTTGTAACATTACGTTTTGTGTTACAGTAATTAGCTATATGGTATAGCGTTTTTTAATTTTTAATTTTTCACTGAATTCATTAATCTCAGTTAGATTAAGATATAATAAACTTTGTATTTAGGCACTATGTAGTTTACTTAAACTAAAATTTAAAGTACATGATTTCGTCACAAATCATAATTTGGTTCGTCTAATACCAAATTTATTTTTGAATCGTTCCGTTTAAACACATACGAAATCACAATAGGTTTAGCTTTTTCACTAAAAGCTTCGACACATATTATAAATTTATTTTAAATTTAAATTATCTCGTTTTAATTTAAAAAAAAAACTCAAAATAATATTTTTAATTTAAAATCACTGCTTATGCCTTTAATAATCTTCATTAACTGCCGATCTCAATAATCTCAAACAATATTTTTTTATTTTTCCTCCCCCTCTTCTTCTTCACATCAAATCAATAATAAAAATCAATTCCCCAGCACAAGAACACGATTTGCAAAAATAATAATGGTAATGATTGTTATCGCAACCAAATCAAAATTGTTCGCTAACCCTAGAGCTGTCGCGGTACAACGTTCACCGTAACAAATCGTGGGGACGATCCACACCCATGAGAAATGTCTCACAAAGCCGGGCCATTCAGATTCCGAAAGATTACAAATAACAAGAACAAATCGTTTCGATAATTGTTTAGCATTTAAGTTAAAAACACCAATAAGAAGCAAACGATTTCAGACAATTTTTTTTTTTTTTTTTTTAAACATAATGGTAGTATGCAAATGATTATACGCGAAGATCTTTGGCATGAAAAATTCCTAAATCTTTGCCATCTTGATCATTGAGCCTATACGCAACATTACCTATATGTTCTTTAATGATCGCCTTTTTAAATTTTGGAGCTAACTTAGCTGCAAACTTGTTAGAGGCGTCACTCTGCGCGAAATTTTTAAAATACACCGTTTGACCCATCTCAAAATTCCGGGTTCTCGCGCGTAGGTTGTATGTGAGTGCGCTACGATCGTGTGCTCTTTTTAATTGATCAAGAACGTTTCTTTGAACTAAGGTCAAACGATCGACTTTAGATACTTCCAAGTATCTATCGTCCAATGAATTTAAGGTTCGAAGTAATTCGTAATCAGATCCGTGACCCACCTGATGTTGACCGAAAGTCAAAAAGTGTGGCGACTGGCCCGTTCCACTGTGTTGGGCGTTTCGTAAAGCAGATCCGATAGCAGACAAATTAACGTCCCAGTTGGTGTGATTTTCTCCAACATAAGAGCGGATTGCGGCTAATATCGACCTATTCACTCTCTCAGATGAGTTTGCCTGCGGATGGTACTTGGGAGTAAATATATGTTTAACACCATACTTTTCTAATAATTTGGCAAATAAATTGGATGTAAACTGTTTACCGTTGTCACTTAAAATTATTTCCGGTACTGAGAACATGTGAAACACTCGATTTTCTAAAAAATTCGTTACATTTTTAGTAGTGGCATCACGCATTGGCTCGACAAGAACAAACCGTGAGAAATGATCTAGCACCACAAATATGTAGCAATGTCCGTTTTTCGATCGTGGATATGGTCCTAAAAAATCGATGTACAGTTTTTGCCAGGGCCGAGAAATTTCAAAATAGTTTCCCATAGGCGGTCTAGTAATATAATTAGTCGCTTTGTTCTCTTTACATTTTTCACATTTGTTGATAAAATTGTGCACATCATTTACCATTCCAGGCCAGTAATAATAACGACGCAATACTTCAAGAGTCTTTTCTATTCCTAAATGCGCAGAGGTAGGTGGACAATGTGCTCCACTTAATAGCTGAGTTTTAAGTCCATTTGGTACATACAGTTTCCAAGATGGATTATCGCTAAATGAACCGATTGATGTGTCTGGGATATTTATAAAAACTTTTTGATTTGCCACTTTCATGTTGACTTTTGGACTCTGAGTAGTGGTCAAAGTTTGTATTAAGCTTAAATAATCGCACTCATTAAATGCAGTGGATTCTAAATTTATATGCAGGGGTTCCTGTTCTGATAAAGCGTCAATCACACATAGTTGTTCTGCCCAGTTCCTCGAGAGCGCATCAGGAACTAAATTTTCCTTCCCCTTGCGATACTCAATCGAAAAATTGAACCCTTGTAATTGTAGGCTCCAGCGAGCGAGACGTCCAGAAAGTTCCCTTTGTCCCATTAACCACTTCAAACTTGCGTGATCAGTGATTATGGTAAAAGGGAAACCTTCTACATATTGCCTAAACTTCCTGACACTCAATACAGCCGCGTAACATTCCAACTCTGTAATGCTGTAATTACGCTGAGCTGCATTGAGTTTCTGGGAAATAAAAGCAATAGGACGTTCTTCGCCGCTGGAAGACCTCTGAAACAAGACACTACCGACTCCTGTAGTAGACGCGTCGCACTGAATAAAGAATGGCAATTTGAAATCTGGATTACTAAGTACTGGGGCAGTGGAAAGTGCGGACTTGAGCTCGTTAAATGATTGTTCAGCTTCTTCGTCCCAAATAAACTTCCTGGATTTTTTTAATAAATTCGTCAAAGGTGTTGTTATCTCAGAATATTGAGAAATAAAGCGCCGATACCATCCGGTTATACCCAAAAATCGACGAATTTGCCGAACATTTTTCGGTCTTGGATATGACGTAATAGCAGAAACCTTATCAGAGTCGACCTTTAAAACTCCATCACCTACAATGTATCCCAGATACTTCAGTTCCTTTAGGACGAATTTGCTTTTTTCGATATTTATAGTCAAATTCGCTCGACTTAAATAACCAGCAACTTTACCTAAAACCTCTAAGTGCTCCTCAAACGTTTCGGTAGTTATAAGCAAGTCATCTAGGTAGACAAAAACTTGAGTATGCAGTTCATGGGGTATGACGCGATGCATCAATCGACACATTGTTTGAGGGGCGTTGCAAAGTCCGAAAGGCATCACTGTAAACTGGTAAAGCGGTTTACCGGGGACAGTAAAGGCTGTCTTATCCCTTGACCCTTCATCCAGGGGTATTTGCCAAAACGCGTCTTTCAAATCCAGGCTTGAGATAAACCTGGTTTTTTCAAGACGCCCTAGCAACCCCTCTATGATTGGCAAGGGATAAGCATCCTTCACTGTTACCTCGTTGATCTTACGCGCATCCAAGCACAATCGGACTTTGCCACTAGCCTTCCTCACAAGTGCAATCGGAGAACTCCATGAACTGCAACTCTCCTCAATGACACCTAGAGACAGCATTCGATCCAGTTCCTTATTAATTTCGCCCTGCACAGCGGGAGACACAGAGTAGTACCTTTGCTTAATCGCCTTAGCGTCCATAACATCAATAGTATGTTTAACAAGCGTGGTTCTCCCAAGACCCAAAACAGCTGAAGAGGGAAATGTTTGCACTACCATATCTAGTTTCTGGCGTTGTGTGGCTGTCAAACTATGCTGTTTTACAAGGCTACTCTGTGATTCATCGGAATAAGATAACTCGCTAATTTCTAAATTTTGATTTGGATCACTATTGGTTGGTGGCGTGGGAAATGAAATATGTATCCCAAATGTACGCCAAAAATCCATCCCTAAGTAGAGTGGTTGGCTCAGATTTGGTGCTAAGTGAAACGACATCAAATGGGTTTGCCCTGCAAAGGACACTGGAACAATTATGTAACCGATAATGGTTTCTGCTTGCCCATTGGCAGTTCGAACTATTGAGGGAAAATTGCGAAATTGTATGCCAGGTTGTAAAAGAAATTCTTCACATCCTTTTCCAAGTAATGAAATACTAGCTCCGCTATCCAGTAATCCATTAATTGTTTTGTCATGAACAAAAATTTCAACGTACGGTCTTGCATCGATTTTATCGGTGATTAATGACGCAGCTATGTTTGATTTAATTGTTTTCCGACGTTGCCAATATCGAGTATTGCGGTTACTCCTAGATGTTACATTATTTTGTGATTTATAGGTAAGTGACGTATTAGGTAAATTTGACGTATTTGGTTCGTAAATCATTTGTTCGAATTCTGAAGACGCCGAAAGAATTCCGGATCTGTGTTGGTACAAATCTCTTCCGTCGTTGGTTTCAATTGGGGGGTTCTGGAAAATCTGGCCCCCCAGTTCGAGTTTCCCGGATTTTGTTTACATTTTTGGCAATACGGTTTTATTACACCATTGGTTCCGCACCCAAAACAGAATCGGTGACTCATCGGTAATGGACAATTCTTGAAAAAGTGGTCGCATTTTGAGCAATTCCAACAAGGTCCATTGATATTTGCTGACGTTGCATTCGGCAAATGATTTGATTGCTTTTGAAATGTGGTCGCGTTATGAAGCGCACCCAGCTGATCTTCTGC
Organism: Tipula helvola; assembly: GCA_963556165.1. Classification (NCBI taxonomy): domain Eukaryota; kingdom Metazoa; phylum Arthropoda; class Insecta; order Diptera; family Tipulidae; genus Tipula; species Tipula helvola. The sequence continues at coordinate 100,863,129 of OY744483.1, forward strand.
TTTAACATACGGAGAATCATAATTGTGGTTTACAGAACTATTTAACTCATTTATGAATCTTCGTGGTTGACATAACATTTCGGGATTATATCCTGTTCGATTCCATGTGTCCTCATAACTAACACAACGTCGAACCATTTCTTCCAAAGAAGAGACCTGTGTATCGACCAACTTATCCTGGAGGCCTGCTCTCATATTATGACGCATGATCATCATAAGCTCTGCATCCGATAATGGTTTTTCTAGTTGCATCGACACTGAAAGCATATCATTATAAAAATCATAAAAACCCTCGCGCGGTTTTTGTTTACGACTCTCTAATTGAAAACGAATTTCCATGTCTGACCTTCGATCTTGGAATCGTTTAATCAGAGCGGCTTTCAAGGTTGGCCATGTTAAATCTTTGGTTCTTTCAATTAGCAGCCAGTACCAATCAGCAGCTATGCCTTTCAGAACGTAACTCAACTCGTTTATTAACCGACTTTCCGGAATTTTCTCAGCCATCGCTAAATGTTCGAATTTAAATAAGAACCTCTGAATTGGAATTCTTGTCGGTGATCCGTCAAATGAAATGTTCCATTTGATCGGAGACTTGCTAGCAAAAGATGGCATTAGGTTATATGGCAGAATTTGAGGTGGCGGAAAACGTGGATTATAATAAACTGGACCAGGTAATGCATTTATCTGCGTGTAAATAGGGGCATGACCTGATTGCACAGGCTCGTTCATAATTTCAGTTTGACGCTGTAGATTGATTTCGTTACTGTTTCCTAAATTTTGTGACAGATTATTAACCTGAGTGCTGCTCATTGCCTCATCATTTTTGCTAGATGGCCCGGGTCGATCTTTGGATAGCCTACCACCGTTACCAGATTTTATCGAACTTTGCGAAGAGATCGAATTCGGATGTTCCGAAGATTCATCACTTTCATCACCATCGTGTTCATCGCAAAGTACGATTTCATTCAATTCCGTAATTGACTCATTCGTGTTACGTTCCCTTTTAAGAGTTTTGTCGATGAGATCAATTAATTGATCGCATGTTTCTAAAAGCTTGACAACATCAGATGCTACAGTCCTGGAGTATTTCATCCGCAAAAGTCTGCCCTGAAGATGAAGCAATCGGGAATTTAGTTTTTTCACGGTCGCCTCATTTTCATCAGAAATTGAGGTTTTCAACGTAGAATAAATCCACTTCAATTTCACACTAATTTTTCCGATTTCACGTTTAGGGTTTCTTTTGGCGGCTGTGTGAGCTTTAGTTGGAATAAACACTGAATGTTCTTGCTCTAATCGTAATCGTTCCGTAAGTTGCTTTAATGTTTCAATTGGAGAATTGGAATTAATATCACGTATTTGATATTCAACTTCAAATTCGTCATACTCTAAATCGCCTGGATTCATTGTGAAACTTTGATATGTCAAATTAAAAAAACGAAAATCTTAGTTAGAATTTAATTTAAAAAAAAAATATTTTATACGAGCAAACAAATTGTGCGAAAATCTCTACGAAGTAATTATAAAAATAAATATTGTTTGAGACAAAAAAATTGATGGTGCTTTGATTTGGTAAAATCTCACCGGAATTTGTATTAAATATGTAAATCAACTGTAATTTATGTAATAATTCAATAAACAAAATATCGAGGATGAACTAGGGCACACATGTGCCTTGTACACAATTAAAACTAAGCAGTTCACTTTGGCAGGTAAACTTGGTAAAACGATTCTCTCCCTTCCCCTCCGATTTTTCCTGGTTAAACACAAAGGGAAAGAAAACAACAATGAAACATAAATTTTTACATTCCCTCAAACAGTTGAACACTGGAAAAGATGCAACTTATAAATTTCATGTATGTGTTCTATAATATCACATTCCAAATTAAGCCAATCATTGAAATCAAAATACCCGATATGGGGAATCAATGATATTAAATTGGAAAGTGATTACCACGAAAACAATTAATTTAAATAAAAGTACCGAACACTGAAATCAACAAAAATCTGGAAATAGTGCGCCTTTACAAAATTCAAATTGTCGTGGTTATTTCTGAAGAAAATTATTTTGAAAAAATTGGTGAAAAATTAAATATCTTGCATGTGTCCGAACATTAGAGTCTAAACATAAGTTAATTTCACTTATGGAATCAAAATGCGAATGCATGATAAAAAAAAATTATAATAAAATAATAATAACTATTTAAATATTGGAAAGGGAAAACATATACCGGGATTTGGGCGCCACTGTAACGGAAGACCCCAAAAAGGATTGGACTCAGAATCAAAAATCATTGAGAACAACCATTTTTACGGTTGCTTCCGCCAACAGAAAATTATCCATCTGGTAACCTCAGAGCGGTCCGAATTTGCTGACTTTAGCTCAGGGCTTAGGGTGGGTGTTTCTGAGGAATCAGACGGATCTGTATTAGACCGCTAGTAAAAATAATAAAAAAAAATAATAAAACGAAAAGAAAATGGGAAAATCAACAGAAGAAAACGAGAGAATCATAAAAAAACTAATATTTAATCAAAACACTGTACCAAAATAGCCAAAATACACCTGCCAAAACTGCTCCATACTCACCCTAGTTCATCCTCTCTAATCGACAAATCTCTATTCCATTTTCTCAGATGATAATAATAATAATAAGGTCAAAAGCAGCATTTTAAATTCTGAACTTTACAAAATATGAGATATTGTTTATTTAAACGAAATAAATGAACGCAAAATATAAATTTGGTTTACATTGAGTAAATTTTGTAAACTATGCTACCCTAATACCCTAACTAACTAATAATCATAAATAGTTAATAAAATTAAAAAAAATGTAATGATAAGTAATTGATAATATAAATTAATAATAATGAAATATAAATATAAAAATGAAAAAAAAACTTAACTTAATGAAAATGTGGCCGTTGTGTGTACCAATAAAACCAAAATTTAGATGTTGTCCGTTGATTTGTTGAATGTTGAATTTTTCCGCAATTAATTGTTTGTACATATGTTCGACTGGTACTTGGTGCGCTTTATTGGGTTAGATACGGTATACGTTTATGTATTTAACGTTAACTGATTATTTGTACATATTATGTTTTGTATTTTATATTAAACCAGCATGGTCTTGTTATTTTTCACCGTTTAATTTGGATGGTTATATAATTTGTAACAGTTTATTTTATTAACATCCAATCACATGTCATTGCTCACGAACTTTACACAGAAATTATTATTTGAATTATTAAATAGTTATATTATTTTTACGTAATTATTAATTTAATCTTTAGATTTTATTATATTTATTAACTACCCAAAAGCTCAAAAGCACATACCACTTACAATCGTAACACATTTCGATAAAAACCACATTTTGGATTGTTTTTGTTTTTTCTTTGTAACATTACGTTTTGTGTTACAGTAATTAGCTATATGGTATAGCGTTTTTTAATTTTTAATTTTTCACTGAATTCATTAATCTCAGTTAGATTAAGATATAATAAACTTTGTATTTAGGCACTATGTAGTTTACTTAAACTAAAATTTAAAGTACATGATTTCGTCACAAATCATAATTTGGTTCGTCTAATACCAAATTTATTTTTGAATCGTTCCGTTTAAACACATACGAAATCACAATAGGTTTAGCTTTTTCACTAAAAGCTTCGACACATATTATAAATTTATTTTAAATTTAAATTATCTCGTTTTAATTTAAAAAAAAAACTCAAAATAATATTTTTAATTTAAAATCACTGCTTATGCCTTTAATAATCTTCATTAACTGCCGATCTCAATAATCTCAAACAATATTTTTTTATTTTTCCTCCCCCTCTTCTTCTTCACATCAAATCAATAATAAAAATCAATTCCCCAGCACAAGAACACGATTTGCAAAAATAATAATGGTAATGATTGTTATCGCAACCAAATCAAAATTGTTCGCTAACCCTAGAGCTGTCGCGGTACAACGTTCACCGTAACAAAGTTTATCAAATTAATTGTTCAACCACAACTTAAATTGCTTTCGTTTACTACCAAATAAAACTAAAACCTCATAAATATATTCGCCATATGTTAAACATAACTTCATCAAATCTAGATTTTATTTATGTATATACACACATGAAATCTAACGAGTGCCATATAAATAGTTGTCGCTGAAATACATTTCAAGTCAGAATTACTACATACTACTAACTCATACACTCTAGTGTGTATAGAACATTTTGAAATAATTAAAATATAAATTATGGTTTTTCGTCTATCATCTTTGTCAAAATATTTAAGTGATTTATAGTTTTTTTTTGTATACTATATGTGTAATGTCAAAAAATAACACTGCATGGTATTGTTCATATATAAAATAAACGACGGCCTAAGACAAAAGCACAAAAAATACATTAATTTTTGGTATTTATTTACAAGGCAAATCATTCACCAGAGAGACACAAAAAAAATTAAATGTCAGAAACATTCCATCCACAAAATTGTCTTTTTTCTTTTTATATAAAAATATAAATTTTATCTAACAATTTAACAAGACAACAACATTTCATTCAGTTAATTCATTAATCAAAATGCTAATGTGCGGTTTTCTTTAAAAAAAAAAATAAAATAAACATAAAAGTTAAACCATGGATGAAAACTTAATATAAAGTTCAAAAATGTTTCGGTATATAAAAAAAGGAAAAGCTCCACCTTTTTACGTAACGGACGTACGAGTATAAATGTATGTATTTATAAAAAACCAAACTTTTTTGTGTCATCATTTTTAAAAATAATTAAAATCGAAAAATCAATATAGAGGAAAATTAGGACACACCAAGCTAAATAGAAATGTCAATTTTTTTATTTTTTTTTTTTTGCTTGTTGATAAGATGATACCAAACTGGTCTCAGCCGGACAGTTTTTTGTTAAAATAAAAATTATGTCAATCAGAATGTGTTTTGTTGTATTTAAAACTTTTTTTTTTTGTTTTGTTATTATTCAGAATATAAAAAAAAGTCCATTCAGAACCCTTTTTGTTTACATTTTGTAGGAGAAAAAAAAAAAAAAAGGAAAGCATATAAACAAATATACCGAGTTGTACGTATATAACATTTATATATTATATAAACACAACAAACATTTTTAATTTAAATTTTAAAATATAAAAATAAAAAACTTTCAAATCCTTGAATCTTCTTTTCATGTTTTATTTACAATATTATTATCCTTCAAAATGAATTGAATGAATGAAACGAAAATCCTTGTCTTGTTTTGGGGAAAAAAGTTCTCTCCCTTTTGACCTATTATTATTTTTATTTCCCTCATCCACTCTTTTATAGGATTTTTCGTTTTTGTCTATTTTGACATTTTCAAGAAAATTGATGTTATTTTCTCAGGATCGCTCTTGTTTTACATTTTATATACAATATAACACTATGCGGTATATAAGTATGTATGTATGCGATGAGAAGGATAATTTCACCATGTTGCCAACGGATAGTGAAATTTGAAGAAGAAAAATTAAAATGAAGATGGATAGATGGATTGCTAAACGGACGATGAGTTGATGGTATTTAAAATAAAGTATTCATTTTGACCACTTAAATTGTTATGGTAAATAAAATTTTCCATCCCTTAAATTTTATTTTTTGAGAAAATTGCGAAAATATAATTTCCATATCATGAACCGAACTAACATCATTATATACTTGGTGTGGTGCGAAGGCAATAAAATTCACAATCACCTGGTGTATACATGTTTTATACGTATGCTATATAATATCTTGAACATTTCCAAGACATACAAAATTTATTGGACAGATTTAACCTTAATAAATAAAATTAAATTTATCTCTTCTTTTCTATGAATATCATTTACAAATGTTAAAAAGTTCTAACCCTTATATACGTACGTAGGTACATACTGAACTGTACACTTTGTTATATTATATACCTACCACCTATCTATACCTATATTAAATTTTCACCATCAGCAGTAATAACGAAAACTAAATGTATAAACATTTCATTGCCAAAACTGAATTAAATTACGTTACACAAAAACAAAGGATTTACACAGTGACTATAAAGTTGTAGCGGGCGAAGAGATGGAATATATTATATAAAAAAAAACTTTTCCATTTTCTCTATCATTTCACAAAAACTATTTTTGCTAATTTTTTGTTTTTGTTTTTATCACACAAATTTCTCTAAATAACTATATCAAAGTGTTAAATTTCCAGATAGTTTTTAATTAGGATGCATTTTTTTGGTTCAAAATTCTAATGTTCATTAACAAAACTATTTTTAGAGCTTGTGTTCCTTTTTTGTATACACGTAAACATACATCGTAGAAACTAAGTGATCTAATCTCGTTTTTGCTGTTAAATATGCCACAAAGTATCGTAAAATAAAGAACTTTCACTATAATATGGATCCTTCTTGGTCCAGAAGTAACATGTCAGAATATTGTAAATAATTAATTTGCTGAATTCTGGTGGTTCGTTTTATGTTACTGGGGTCTGATGAGCTGATTTTTTTTCTTTCGTCCCGCCGCTCAGTGGTAATGGGTTCGTTCTCGCTCGACCACCGGTAACATAAAACCTGGTAACCGGACTTTCATTTGATTTCACCCCGCCTTAATCCCGCTCGCTTAGCACGCACTCATCTTATTTGGAAAGTGGGTAACTTTTCCAGGTAGGCCTATCGTTCCGGATATATGGTCCTTCGCAAGCTCCACAAAAAAAATACCTATATATATATATGAGCGTATCCATTACTTTTTTAAAAAACCGGGCGCATGCATTTCATAACATGCACCGATTTCGCTGTAATTTTTTTCAGGAATAGTAGTCGATGAAAAACTTTGTTTTCCAAAATGTTACCCCTTCATGGCTCCCCCTTTTCGAGTTGTGATTTTTTAAAGTTAAGAAATTGTGTGATTTTAGGCTCTTTTCGATTGGCAACCGTTCTACTTAGGTTGCTTTGTTTTCAATGCTATGGGCCTCATTCTCTTCGTATTTTATTGGTCTTTTATTTTAAAGCAGTTTCAGAGCTAAATATTTAATATTGGCCAAATGCGACACAAAAAAGTGTAATTATTTTTTCTTAAAAAACAGCATGCTTTAAGATGGTCGCCAAATTTATGGATTTCAACTAAAATCCATTAAACTAGGTTCATGTTTTTAACTTTTCATGATCTTTCCAAATTTTTTAGCCACATTTAATTAAGTCGAAAACTTCTAAAGATACAAGGCGTCAGAATACATCCAATTTTTCGGAAAACGTTATATTTACACCTCTGTAACTTTTGTCGTTTTACTCCAAAAGCCACCAATTTTTGGAAGAAAATTCTTTATTTTCTCCCCACTACACCCCATGAAATACTTTTTTGGATATTTAGATCCTAACTGCAGTATATTTTTTTCTAAAACAGCTTATAACCCTTTAAGAAAAAGAAGATCAGGAGTAGTAACGTACGATTTTTTCAGTATTTCACAAATATCTCGACTTCAGGTAATCACATTAAAAAATAACATGTACATATTATACCACTTTATTCATTGAGAGTTTGCCTTTAAGTCTAGATAGGTCTAACAGAATTGGAATTTTAGAAAAAATTATACCGAAATTAGGATCTAAATATCCAAGAAAGTATTTCATAGGATGTAGTGAGGAGAAAGTAAAGAATTTTCTTCCAAAAGTTGGTGGCTTTTGAAGTTAAACGACAAAAGTTACAGAGGTGTAAATATAACGTTTTCCGAAAAATTGGATGTATTCTGACGCCTTGTATCTTTAGAAGTTTTCGACTTAATTAAATGTGTCTAAAAAGTTTGGAAAGATCATGAAAAGTTGAAACATGAACTTAGTTTAATGGATTTTAGTTGAAATCCACAAATTTGGCGACCATCTTAAAGCATGCTGTTTTTTAAGAAAAAATAATTACACTTTTTTGTGTCGCATTTGGCCAATATTAAATATTTAGCTCTGAAACTGCTTTAAAATAAAAGACCAATAAAATACGAAGAGAATGAGGCCCATATCATTGAAAACAAAGCAACCTAAGTAGAACGGTTGCCTATCGAAAAGAGCCTAAAATCACTCAATTTCTTAACTTTAAAAAATCATAACTCGAAAAGGGGGGGCCATGAAGGGGTAAAATTTTGGAAAACAAAGTTTTTCATCGACTACTATTCCTGAAAAAAAATTACAGCGAAATCGGTGAATGTTATGAAATGCATGCGCCCGGTTTTTTAAAAAAGTAATGGATACGCTCATATATATGTCCGAAAAAAAAAAGACTGTGAATTTTCTGGTACGACCAAATTTATCAAGGTTACACAATAAGGGCAAAAAAAATTTTGTGGTTTTTTGATTTTTAAATGACAATGCAAATTAGTTAATTAATTTAAGTAATATAACGGGGTTATATGAATGAAATCAATATACATATATAATTTAAAATACTGAACAAAATAACGTTTACTTCCCCCAAACTATGGACTGGCCAAGTGCGTCCCCCAAACTCCAACTCCCAATACTGCTATACCCCACCACTCGATGCTGCTGATGACACCCTCCGCTAGACCTGGGGAGGCCCCTAGGCTCCCACCACCATGGATGGGACCATGTGGATTTTTCTCTTTCCTTTTTGGATTAGGCGTGGGTACGTCTCAATACCGATGTTGGTGTAGTATGCCCACCCTGTGGTTAACACGGTTATTTAAACCGCCCCTTTCTTCACCTTGTCCACGACGTAAAGGAAACCAATTGGATTCTTCTTAATAAATTTTTATTTTTTTTTTTATTTGCAAACAATTTTATAAGTATAAGTTTTTTTTTTCCTCGGAAATTTGGTGGTAGGTACGTGGAAATCCACTAAATACCACGTTATAATCACTCCCAACCAACACACGAACAAACCCGTGATCCCCACGCGTAAACTATACTTATATTATTTGTCTCTGAAAATATTTACAGGGATTCTTTTTTTTATGTTGGTGGTTCACTGCTAGGAGCGTATATTCCAGATATAAATGGGCCCTGACACACGGATGCTTACTTATTCACAATAACCAAAAAAAAAATTCCGAAAAAAATCTATCGTGTATCCTGTCACGATGCAAAAATTTTTCTCCCGGTCTACTTTTCCTAAATATCATTTTGCTATCAACCACTTTGGAACGACGTCCCTTTGATTTGATGACACCGTTACAACATCTTTGTAAAAAAGAATTGCGGAATTCAATAAAATGTTTCGTAAAGTACATAATAATGATTATTTGTCGAAATTGGTTACTCCTCTTACAGTAAAATGTTATTTTCCGAACGCGTTTTCAGTATGATTTTTCAGATGGATGGGCCTGTAAAGCGTCCTGTAAAATGTTTTACTAAACTGATGCCATCAGTTATTTAGGCTGGAACTTACGTGTTTCTTTTTTTATTGTGAAGAATGTTGAAGGGCCGAGCGAATCTAACCCTTTGACTTTTACTGTACACAATTGCATACAAACACTTTAAACTCAATTTTTGGGATACAGTGCACTAATAATACACTTTTTAAGTGTTACTACGTTGGCTCTTATGATAACTACCAAAAAAGAAAGGATATTTGGCGCGAAAAAATAAAAAACGTCAGAATTAATCAGATAGTGTAGCAAAAAGGCGTACAAATTCTTTAAAGTAAGTGTTTTAAAAATTACAATTTAAATTAGACTATCCTCGTTATGTTTATGTATTTATAAATAAAATTAGTTTTTTTAAATAATTAAATCAGTGCACATAATTAAAACAGTGTACATGCAGAGTCAAGTGCAATTTACACATTTATGTACATGTACTATACTATATACCAGCAAAATTTACTTCTAGTTACTACCGAATTAGAAGATGAAAATTCAATTATCGAAACTGAGCCTGTTTTTGTAATTAACGATAATTATAGTTGTATCTCACCGAGTATTGGTGAGGTGTTTCAGTTAGTACAAAATGTAATATCCCCTTCTAATAGTAATTTAGAAGAAGGTACTGATATGAATTATAGCATCGATGTTGATGGCCCACCAACCTAAATATTTAGAACGATATCTTGTGACGGCACAGTAGAATTCCTTAATTTTAATAAGAACAATGAAATTATTCAATCACAATTCACCGTATATGTACAATTATAATGTAAGTTTCATTATTTGTTGAATTATAATTAATTTTTTGTAATTATTAAATTTAAAGCTATTCAGTGCTCAATACATCAGCTAAAGAAATTTTACTTAAATATGAGAAATAACCAAATGCATTAAAACACCACGATAAGGTGAAAATATCTAAAACAATTATAGATTCGATATTGAATGAAGCTCCTGAACTAATAGTGTAAGTATACGATTTCATTGTAATAACAAAATTAATCACGTGGTACCTCGTCGAAAGTAAATTTAATTGTATTTATACTAATTTCATAACATATTTTGTTATAGTATTTTGAAAGTTGTGTTAAAGTCGAGAACAAGCAATCAGGGATTTTTGCAATTACTCCGATATTCGGCAAGAAGGTGCTCTGTCGTCGACACTCTTTAATTTCATGTTGGAATACATCTTTCGGAAAAGTGAAACACCTCAGGACTCAGGACAATATATTATAAGCGCAATCTTATCAGGTTCTAGCGGCCTACGCAGATGATATCTGCGTGATTGGACTTGATCCACAAATACAATTTTCAGCTTCCGCTGGTTGTAGAGACCATGACGCAATTGACTGTAGCAGTGACAACTACACATTTAATGGTGTGACAAAATTCAGATACTTGGGATCTCTTGTCACTCATGATACTAGTGTAGGAAAGACCATCAAAGAGCGTCTTGCCGCTGGCAACCGCGCTCTGTATTCTATACGCCTACTGGTAAAGTCCAAATATCTTGCAAATGCGGACAAGCTGAAGTTGTATAGGGTGTTGATCAGGCCCGTTGTCATGTAAGTGTGCAAAAGTTGGAATCTAACAGATGAGTACGAAAGATAGCTGATGACATTCGAGAGTAAAGTCATGCGAATGATATTTGGCCCTAAACGCGACGATATGGCACTGACCGAGTTCTGTATCATCGCGAGATCAGAAATTTAATGCGAATTTCTGATCTCGAGTACGCTGGCTCGGTCACGTTCTTCGTGCGAAACGAATAGTGCAACGATCTCTGATGGGTGAGCCATCGTTTGGTAGTCCAGAGGTCGTTGCCGACGATGATGGCTCCTAGGCGTAGAGAACGATTTAGCCTCTTCTGGTTGTCTAATACAGTACGAAGGGCTAGCTCGCGATCAAAACCGATGGCGCCAGAATGTTGACACGGTCGGGCCAGCAATGACCTGTAAATACCGCATATTATTATTTTGAAAGTAATTCTCAAAAAAAAAAAAAATAAAGTTTACAGTTTTATTTATAATTTTAATGTTCAATCCTAATATTTAGAGGTTGACCAAAGAAAACATTAATCAATTAGCAGATTTCATTTTAAAGATTTTTAATAAAAACACAGAATGCAAATTCATTTATTATACCACTGCTGAATTTGTCAAGTCAGCAACAGACAAGTTATTCAATGATTACTTTAAAGCTCGCTGCACGAGAAGGATTCTTTTTATCCAAGGATTATTTTTCAATAGAGTTCAAATTTCCTTGTGAATTAATTTTTTTATTTAATTGCATATACGAAAAGACGGAATTTTTGCACTAACATACGAGAGAAATATCTTAAATAAGCAAATATTTCAATAATGGGCAAAAATTATTGTTCTAAACGATTTTTTTGTGTTGTTATGTTGGCCGTCTGCAAGATTATTTGCCAAATGTTGAATAAATTTCAACTAGCGAGGAGAAATCTTAAAGGGGAAATATTTTTTTTATCAAAGCAGTGATTTGCTTGGGTGAAAATGTTGGGATAAAAATAATCTCAGAAATAATCTCGCCCGTGCAGTCAGCTTAACAAAAAAAAATGTTTTTTCGAAAGCGGCAATCATAACACGGCGAAAATTATTAAAATCGGGAAATGTGAATCCTCCCATAACTTATGTAGATACTATAAAAGATACTAATATTAAAGGCGGAATAGATTTTTTAAGTAATAACGTTGAACAGTGGAGTACAATTGAAGAGGAGTGGCAAAAAACACATCACCAATGTAAAATTATATTAAATTCGAAAATAAGCACGCATGACTATCTGTGAAAATTTTTGTGTTTATTAGAGCCACGATGATTGGACGATTGGAACTATTAGCAATTGCCACTAAATTTCGATATCTAAACATCACACCATTTAATATCGAAGAATTCCGAAAATTGGCAAACCAAATTATAATAAAAACGTCGGAGTATAAGAGCGTTACGATTAGACAATATCTTGGCATTTTAAATAATCAAAGTAAGTACATAAGTATAACGTTTTTTTATTGGATTTATTTACAATTAAAAGAACTACTCAGCCTCTTAATATTACCTCATATTGCTCCGACTACGTTCATAATAGGAAAAAAAGACCCAGCAAGTTGGAAGTTCAGGAGAGTTTCATTCAATACGTCGAGGTAGAGTAAGATCGGGTATTGTGGTATATTATGTGTACCGAATGAAATTTGTGATTCCCAAATTTATATTATCTCATAGGTTACTACGCAAAAGAAAAAAACTGGTACCGTTATTTTGTAGAAAAACAATTTAAAAAAACGAATAAACGTCAAATTGGGCATTTGTTTTATTTGTTTCGAAATACGGTAACAAATGTAACAAAAAATGTCAAATCAATCTTTCTGTATCACGCAAGCCCGGATCCGGAGAAAAATCAGGTGCTCCAAATAAAATGTTGGATCAGAAAATTGTAAGAGTCATTTCGAAACATCCCTCGATGTCTGTGCGAGATTTTGCCAGAAAAACCAAAACAACCAAATCGATTGTGGAACGAGCTAAAACCAGAAATAATCTACGGACATACAAGAAGTCAAAAATCCCCAAAAGAAGTGTTGTACTATTTAATAGAGGGATCGATCGAGCAAAGAAACACAACAAATGGTTGAACGAAAGAAAAGATTCTTGTTTCGTAATGAACGACGAGACCTACGTCAAAATGGATTTCTCGACACTTCCAGGTCCCCAATATTACATCAAAAAGAAAGGTAAAGAACTGGACGGAGCAATTACTACCATAGCTGTTAAAAATTTGGCAAAAAAACATATGGTTTGGCAAGCATTTTGCCAATGCGGCTTAAGATCACATCCATACATAATAAATGGGATTATGAAAAGGTGGATGTTCGCCGTAAAATGAACAAAAAGTTTGAATGAATACGATTATTTAAAAACTGTACAATATGTGCAATAGAACAAGTACAGAAAAATAATGATTATATATTGCCGTTTAGTTTTAATTCTTCATGTACAAATCACAAATTTCATTCGGTACACATAATAGGATGCTAATGTGGTATAGTTGCATATCTCTCTTACGGTTATAGCGACAAAAAATACTTTTTTTTATAGAACGTAGTGCGTGTAACGAACAAAAGAAGTCTTGCAGGTTTGTGTTCTCTCTTATTGTCATTTTTGCGCCAGTTTGGTATTTTTTATCGTGCGGTTAAATCGACTTTTTTTAAGTGCGAGAATAACAACAATAAATTGTTAAGTTGGTTTGGTGATGTTAAGTTCCTGTGTCGCTATTTTTTATGTTGGTTGTATAAATTTTGTGTTTTAAGGTGAGTTGCATTTATTTTTTTTATACATTGTACGCAGTCTGAAAGTTAGGCAAAAATGTCACTTTCTGGTAATGTGGGATATTTAAAGGAGTGTTAAGTGGTATAGTGTTCCACATTAGCCGAATGTATCTAATTTGTATAATTTGTGTTTTAACTTACAGAAAGCTTAGAAATATGCCGAATAAAGAAATTGGGCTTAGAAAATGAGATAAAATTCAAATGAGGAAAGCAATAACTTCTGTCAGGAATAATGAAATGGGCATTCATTTAGCTGCTAAAACATATGAAGTGCCCATTACTACTTTACAGCGTATGGCGCGAAGCGATAAATCAATAGAGGAACTTCTTTCAGAATAGAAGAAGAACTTGTAAAATATTTGCAAGAAATGGAAAGCCGTTTTTGGGGCCTTACTAGAAGTGACGTACGCTTTTTGGCATTCCAAATGGCATAAAAAAATAACATTCCAAATAAATTCTCTACTTACGTAAATATGCAGGTAAAGATTGGTTTTAGAGCTTTATAAACAGACATAAGGGAAATTAAGCTTTCGGCCACCAACTGGCACATCTTTTGACAGGGCAAAGGGATTTACTTTAGAAAATGTGGACAAATTTTTTGATATTATTGAAAAATAAATTATCAGCCTCGCGAATATGGAATGTTGATGAAACTGGTTTGTCTATTGGCCAGAGTAAACAGCCACAAATTTTAGCAAATAAGGGAAAGCGTTAAATAGGAGCGCAAGTGGAAATTTTATTCCGCCCTATTTTATTTTTCCAAGAAAAAATCAAAATCCTCTTTTCATGAATAATGCGCCTGCTGATTCCAAAACTGCTTTTCACATTTCGGGATGGGTGCAATTATCAATTTTCACAGTGGTTCCGACACTTCCTGGAGTTTTCAAAACCTTCTGAACAAGATCCCATTCTACTAATTTTAGACGGGCATTACAGTCATACCAGAAACATAGAGGTAATAGACCTGGTGCGTCAGAGCAATGTTATAATTATTTCACTCACTTTTTCCAAGAAGGTTTGTTGATGTGAAAACATCTTTAGCGGCAATAAAAGATTACGGAAATAAAAGTGCCGAACAAAAAATATTGTAGGTATGTGTGAATATCGATAAGAACAAAAAATAAATAAAACGTAACTAAAATCAATGCAAAATCTACGCATACACATGCAATATACAACATCATCCGGCATTTCAAAAACATCGTGAGCCGAATCTAAACCAACACAAATGTCTTATACAAGCCATATTATTTCCGTGACGCACGCATATTATTAAATCCAAAACCTACTATTTTTTGTAAGCGTTAGTAATATATTATACTGTTTTTGATTCAAACTACAATTTAAAATCAAAGTATGTAAAGATTATACTTATGTTATGTATTATGACGCTAATACTTACAGAAATAGTAGGTTTTATTTTGTGTTTGTATGGCAATAATATGGCTTGTATAAGAGATTTGTGTTGGTTTTGGCCGAATACAAAAAAAAAATCTAAACAAAACCGCCTACTGTAATTAATTTTGTTGTGAAAATATCTGCTATATATGGCCGCAGCAGCAAGTGTTTTTGAAAATAAAAATTACATACGAGCAAAAGGACCACAAATTATGCGTGTGTAGTGTACAAAAATTAAATGGAAATAGCGAGCTGTGAAAATTGCACGTACATAATAAAATAATAATTTTAAAATGTTTAATCGGTATGCTTTCTTATTAGTAATGCTCATGCTGTTGGTGAGTTTGATTATGGGGGGTTTCGTGATGCAGCCTTTCCTGTAATGATTTTACGGCCAACATTGCCCCTAAATAGAACCGCTCTATTTAATTTATTTTAAACTGATCAGTGATAAAGCGATGCGATTTTTCTTTGTTCAGCGAGTTTGCTGTGATCATTTACTAGTATGGAATCTTGAATTGCTAGTATATTTTAAAGCGTACATGGCAGGTCTAGGTGATTAACTTAACAGAACTGTACTTTGCTCATGCTCAATTAATGCCAGTAAGGTTCGTCCTCCAAATTCAAAATAGAATAATTTATTGACTTTTTGAACCAAACATGTAACTTAGTATAAATACTAAGCGAACAACATCCGTCTTTATGGAGGGGAGCCTTATCGAAATGGCTTGAAATTATTTAATAAATATTTATACAAAAAAGTTTTCACATAAATCTTTTGCGAGTTGATTTGAATGATTGAGGGTTAGAAAAACATTTAATTTAACAAATAACAATAAATTAGATGTAAATAATTTTTAAAAAACTCTGTTAAATATTCATATGTATGTATAGTATATAAAAAAATTGTTGAATTATTAAATAAAATATTATTAGTTACTTTACAATAAATTTCTTTATGTTTTATTTTCATCAAGCATAAAACAAAAAAATTCTAATTTGGTGTGTATTTGTAGTAAATAGTATTATTTGCTCTTTTCTTGGAAATAATTAATGTTTGTGGCTCACATTTTGTATCTTTAGAACAACAAACCGAAGTATTTATGAAGAAAGGTAATTATTTGTAAGACACCCTTTAGAATTTTAGAATAAATACTTGATATATTTGTGAGCAATACTTATTAGGTATTAATACTAAAGTAAGTATTTGTGATAAAACTGAATATTATTTGCCTCTTACAATAAAGCTGATCCCAAATACATTTCCCAAACACTTTGGGTGTTTCCTTTAAAAAGAGTTTTGGAATAGCTAATATTTTTTTCAGTGTACACCTGGGGTGCATTCCGTATTAGTTGTTGCTCAATGTATAACCAATGAACGGCTGAGTGGAAAAAGGTTAATATTCCAAAATTTGCCAAAATGAGTTAAGAGTTTCATCGTACTCAGATTTCTGTAGCGTATCTATTGAACGTATAAACAAAACTATTCTACCTCCTTTCATATATAAATGTGACCGTAAAATTTCCATTGAGGGTAAAAAAGGTAATATTCCAATTGTCGTAAACACAATCAAATATTGCATTGATGATACCTAAAAGAAAAAGGTTAAGAAACAAATTAGAAAATTATTTTGAATAATGTAAATTTATGTAAACTTATCTTTAATTTGTTGACATTTTCCATATACTAAGTTAACCTAAAAATATAATAATTCATTAAATTTATATTTATCAAATTGTATAATTTTGTAACGTAATAATACTTATCTTCAATGTAATAATTTATTGTTAAACTATATTCACTAAACTATAATCTATTTAAACATATTTAAATTAATTGTAAAGATAAACAGAAATATTTCATTCTGTTTACCTCAAATTTTGACGTTTCGAAAATAGAACATTACAAATTCAATTTTGTTCATGTGTTCGGTAAGAATACAAAGTAGTCACCTACCGACAAATTTAGTTAATAATAATATTTTTCTTTACATTGATATTGAGCCACCTAGAATCAAGTAGACAAACTAATCATATAATTTTATGTCATTTTGAAAGCAAAAATTATAATAAAATCTCTCTTGCCTATAAACCATCAAAGAAAGCGGACATAAAAATTAAATAAAATCATTTGCAACGCGACCATAAAATTTGTGTATTAAAGAAAAGAAAATTATTAATAATAAATTAAAAACGTACGTATTATAACGTGTTAAAAATAAAGTGTTGTTTTTCTTGTGATCATTTTCAAATGATACGCGTATATTGAAATAAAACGAAGACACCATTTTGGATATTTCTTGTCACATAAAATCGAGCGGATATCACCCAGCTGTTATTGGAATACCAATTTATCACCAGAAAGTTATTGCGCCTTCATTGTACCAGGCCTACCTATATCTAAAGCCGAAGTTTGGTACACCAATACATAATGTCTTTTAATGACTTTTCCACTCAATCTCCACGCATAAAACTAGCGGGTAATTTTTTATTTTCAAATATACTAATTTTTTACATTTATGGAATGATTTCTACAATATGTGGAGAGGGTTTCAGTAGTAATGTAGATTTTAATATTTTAATCCACCATTTGAATTGAGAGAAAACTAACGATTCAATAATTACTGAAGTTCGAAAAATGGTGGTCTCGCTACTTTAAAAAACATCTTACGACCTACAAAAATCTGGTGAGACTTTTAGCATCAGTACTTATTAGTAGTATTTGAAGTACACAATGAAGCAAGGAGCAAGGAGGTGTTAATGCTTGTACGGTTATCAACGGTTTGGTGAATGGAACATTTATATTAAAAAAGTAGGATCAATTAGTTCTCCATGTCGATATCAAGTAGTTTTTCTCGTCGAACGGCTGCATTGCTATAAATCACAAAAAGATACTGGCATGGCAAAAGTACTACACTATTTTCCGGAAGAATACAAAGGATCCTATAGTGAACTCAGTGGCCTAGTTCAGGTATTGCAAATAGCGATAATAATGACGAATAAATTTGTAAGTTAACTATGTGAATGAAAACGATAAAAAATTATTAAAAATTACTGTTGTTTATTCTTTCTTGCGAAATTCTGGAATTGAGTGGAAAAAAAGTAATATTCCAGCCCCCTTAATTGCTAATATATGCATATGCATATCAATACTGATAATGTGTACAAAGTTTCTTTCAAATAAAATTTATTACTTACAGCCCTATATATTCCTTTGGATGACTTTTACAGTAGGTACAACTTATAGTTAAAGCAGTAAAATGTTTTTTTTATTTCTGAAAAACAACATTTTTGGAATATTAACGTTTTTCCACTCAGCCGTTCAATTATTGATGTCGTTAGGACAATTCATAATTTTGGGCTACCATCTCACCCCTTTTTATTGGTATATTAAAAATTTTGTAAAATTGTTCTTCAAAACTAATCGACAACTAAAAAAATCCGGCATAATTCAGATTGACAGTGTGTACAAGAAAGTGTATCAATTTACTCTTTCCATTTAACCCCCAACACAATTTAGTACAATGTATAATTATTCTCTTCATCCTATTACCTTTTTAGTTCAGTTTGGATTTTTGAGTTATAAACAGCAATATTAAAATGAGTTTCATGTGGAATGGCAAGAAGTCTGGACAACTAAAAGTCAGAGATTGGTTCAACGAACCGTTAAGCACCCACAAAAGGTCCATGTTTACGAGTTTTTAAGAACAGTGACATTATACCAAAATGGTTTGCTAAATTTCGCTGAGAACCTATATTTAGACGTGAGAATAAAGAGTGTCAAAATCGTATTTGCACCAAGTAGATAAAGCGTCTGTTGTCTTATAAAGACAAAGCTTAGAGGAAAAAGATTCGAACCACACAGCATTTTCATAAACATTTGGAAATACTATACTCCATGTGGCCAAATTAAGTGAAAGTTGCACGAGGATATGTAAGATAACACACTAAGATAATTGATTAATTTGTTTGTATTTATCTAATATGAGACACAAATATCCATTAGTTCGTTTATTGAGTTTTTATTGTTTTCTTAGAGTCACTTTCTTGTGGAAGTGTGGAACATAGTGTACCTATCATTCACACACAGAGTAAATATTTGTAATAAAGGATCTCATCAACAGAAAACAATAAAACTCATAAGCAAAATTTACTCTTTTATTCAAATTTGTGTTACAAGACCGGTAAAGGTCGCAAACACTTTTAAAAAATAATAAACTAAAGCAAAGTATTAATAAATCAGATTTCACTAAATATTTCGAGTTTAAATATTCAATATGCCATTTTCTTGCCAATTATTTAATTATATAGGTTTTGCATTCGAAATTCAACCTTTTGCACTTTAACTTCAGTCTTTCGCAAAGCAAATTCACCCTTTTACAAAGCAAATATTTCCTTTTACAAATCAAAATCATCCTTTTGCAAATCAAACTCAACCTAACACAAAACAAATTCAACCTTTTTGCAAATAAAATTCAGCCTTTTCAAATCAAAATTCGATTTGCAAAAAGTTGAGCAAAAGGAAGGAGCATTTGTTTTGTAAAAGGGTGAATTTGATTTGTAAAAAGTTGAAGTTGAATGGACAAAGTTGAATTTTGAGTGCAAAAAACCTTTTTTTTATCAGTATTAAGTATACTGCGGAACTCAAATTTATTAAGCTTAGGATGGAATTTTAAGTAATCTCTAAAATTTACTGTGTAACAACTTATAATCTATATAATTCTTGTTGATTTTGTGTCGACTTTTCAATACTTTGTAAATGAATATAGTAAAAATTTAAGACTTGAAGATTTGAGTGGGCTAAAGACCACATAAATAATTTTCTAGTGACCAAACGGTGGTTAAAGCAAGGGTTAAATTAGATCAAGAGGAACCGCGCCCGTATGGATATTAAAGAATTTTTCATCATTTTGTTATCAGTGTCGACGATGAACACGCCTTTGACTTGCTGACTGAACTAATTTAAGTTGGTACTTTGAAAATTTAAATTTCTTAAATATTAGCAGATTTAAAAGGAACGATCAAAATATTTTAAAGGACCGACTTAAATTTGATTCTGCGATGGGCACGTGAGTCAAACCTAAAAAAATTGTATGTTTCAACACCTACAAGATAAATTTAGCGATTGGTCAGGCCTAGCCTGAGTACGTTTGTTTGTTCAAATAAAATTTAGGCTAATGCAGCCTAAATATTTATTGGATGTAACTCCAATTCTAGTAACTAATATACCAATTAGGCATTTTAAACAGAACACAATGTTTTTATTGTAGCAATCATGGTAATTAAGGGTTGGGTAATTAGACTATAAACGTCAGTTTTAGATGACCTTATTTCAGGCCAAAAAATGTACATCGCATCGAACTAAATTTGAATCAGTTTCTTTCTCATACAATTTATGTATTTCATTAACTCTCAGTAAACTAAACCAATTTCTGCGATAAAATCGCGTTTGTTATGTAAATGAATGTCGAGCTTTAACCATAAAACACACAAAATTTTATGAAAATTAATTGTCAAATTTAACAAAAAAAAAACAGCAATTCATTTACGTATCAAATGTTAAATACCCCGCACCATTTAGTGTTACAACTTGTCAGATTAAAAATGATGAATGAAACATCAAGTAACTGAATGCGTATATAACCGAAATAAACAGTTTTTCTCCCCACGTAAATATTTACTCACAAAAATAAAAAGCTGGTAAAGACGGTAACAATTTTTACCCTTAAATATATTTAAAAAAAAAATAACACTTACCTCGACCTTCGTGTCGTAGGGTCTTTCATTACCATAACTTCTGTAATTTCACCAAATTTACTAAAATAATCTCTTAAACTTTCTGAAAATAGAAAAGAAAAAAAAAGAAAAATCTTAACAAAACATTTCACAACAGAAGAAACAAAATTATTTCTACTTATAAACAAATTAATTAATTACTTTTGACAATTTAATAATTTTAACATAAATATTTTTTTTTCTTGTTCTTACACTTTTAGAACAGCAACAACTTTATTTTACGGTAATATAATAATAAGGTAGTAAAATTAAGATGTAAAAATGATTTTTATTTTTCTTGTCAATAAGACTTACTAGAAGGCAAAAAAAAAAATTATGCCATGATTACATTAAATCAATTCAATGAAAATCCGATTAAATTACAAAATACCTACAACAAAATTTTGTTTCGTCAGAAAAATCTCCTGCTCAAAGTAGAATTTTTCTTCTACTTTTTATCTAACATATATCCACTTTTCGTTTTTAATCTATTAAATTGAAAAGTTAATTTTTTTATTTTTTTGCCCTTCCAGTAGTAGTTTTTCTGATTTTTCTATATATACGTATATACACAATCCTACTGTGTTGTGTTTTATTTCGGTTCGAATTCGTAATAAATAAATTGAAAGAATTGGATTCGATAGGATAATCCAACTTACTTAAAATATATGTCAAACTAAAGGAAAATTATATAGATTTTTCGTGATAAATCTTTTTTGTTTATTTGGAAATTAGAATTTAATTTAATTTTTTATTTCTGTACGATACTTTAAGTTTTGATATGTGTGGGTATGCATTTTTAACTTTTTTTTTTATTTTTTTTTTTTTGGTTAACCAATTTCCAAAGTCAATTTTATTGTTCAATTCAATTTATAACACGGATAATAACAAATAAAAAATTATGTTTTATGTTTCATTTTAGTAATACTCTTCTACTTGTTTATGTTGGCTTCAAAAATTAAATTAGTCTAAGTTTTTTTATGTGCGATTATTTTTTTATACATGTTATAACATCACATTTATTAGTTTTGTCTTATTTGAGAAACTGGGAAAATTCGTGCTTGTTTATTGGTTAATCTGAAAAATTAATTCTTGTATTGATATTGAAAAAGCCAATTGTTTTGTTTATTCTTTTTATTGGAACCCTCGTCCTTATAGATTTTATAAGTTAAATCAATAATTTATATTTTTGTTTGTTTGAGAGTTGTTCAAGTTTATTGGTGTTGTGTGTATGGTGTAAAGATTTACTTTAGAGCTACTTAATTGTATTAATTAATTTTCTTTTAGGCTCTCTTCTAAAGCTTAAATTAATTGATTTTTATCAATTACAATGGGGGTGTGTCATAAGTTAGAATTTGAAGGACATATATTCCTTGCTATGTACAGTGTACTGATTCCAGGGAAAGCTCGCAGATGATTCAGTTGTGCTTGACTTTCAAAGATGCAATGCCCAGAACTCGGTTTGGTCTCGAGATATGTTAACGACGTCAAGTCAATCAAAAAAAAAAAAAAAAATGATAAATGAATGATTGGAATTACTTTGTTATGATCCAGGAAATCATATTCAACTAAATTTGATATATGCCTATCTTACAAAATACATTGCTAGGCTGAGTCGTAGTGGGCAAAACTGCAAAATATTGTGCATCACCACAAAACTACCATGTATGCAACACGCTGTCAATAGAAGAAACCAGTTTAAATGAACAACTCCGAAATTTTTTTGAAATTGAACATCTCAATGCCGAATGTCCAGCGATGTCCAAGCAAGAACAGTAGGTAATTTATTGTGAAGCTTCCAATGTCTCAACCAGCCTCGATTTTAGGTAACTCGCAAGAAATGGCTCGTCGAAGGTTTAATGGGCTGGAACATCAGCTTACCAAACATGATAATCTAAAAACGGTTTATAAAGAAACCAATGAAGAATATTTAGAGTTAGGCCATATGAAGAAAGTCACAGCAGAAGAGATCTCCGCAACAAATTTCTTCTTACCACATCACTGCGTGTTAAAACCGGATAGCTCGACGACCAAAATGAGGATAGTTTTGGACGCCTCGGTATTGCAACAAGACTTGTTCTCTATTTTGACTAGGTTCAGGACCTACGAGTACGTGTTCAGTGCGGATATCTGTAAAATGTATCGCCAGATACTAGTTACTGACGATGATGCTCAACTACAGCATATATTCTGGAGAAAAACATCATCAGAAACTCTAGAAATGTTTAGACTGCTCACCTTAACCTTCGGTACAGCCAGTGCTTCATATCTAGCAACCAAATGTGTTCAGAAGTTAGCTGAAATTCATCAGGAACATTATCCGTTAGCATCACAAGTCATAAAGCGTGACGTATACATCGATGATATACTGACTGGCACCAACAATTTGGAGGAGGCTGGAAATGGTGCGCCAACTCACAAGATATTTTGGAGGGCACACCTAAAGAACATCGCGAAAAATACTCCAGCTCGAAAATGACGATTTCATCAAGACGATTGGGATGTATTGGCAGCCATCATCGGACGTTTTTTGTTTTAATGTCCAGGTTAAACACGATGGAGGACGAGTTACGAGAAGAACAGTTTTGTCAGACATAGCTCGCATATTCGATTCGCTCGGGCTCACCTCGCCAGTCATTACACGAGCCAAAATTTATCTACAGAAAATATGGATGCTTAAGCACGATTGGGATCAGTCGCTTCCACAAGACCTATTTACTGCTTGGCAAGATTTTCGAAATCAACTTATATTTTTGAACGATCTTCAAGTTAATCGGTGGATCACATTAATATCAATTGAGGTTATTTACGAGCTTCACGGGTTTGCCGACGCCAGCGAAAATGCACTTGGAGCAGCTATATACCTAAGGAGTCAAAGCGGGAGTTCAGTTAACGTTCAATTAATTTGCGCAAAGTCTCGCGTGGCACCTCTAAGCAAAACTACCATACCACGTCTTGAACTTTGTGCAGCTCTGGTAAGAAAGGTTATTCCAGTCTTAAATATCAACATTCATGAAACCTATTACTAGTCGGATTCAGCCGTCGCATTAATCATGGTTAAATTCGGAATCAACCACATTAACAACATTTGTCGGGAATCGAGTTGCAAAAATTCAAAGATTGACAACAATATCTAATTGGCAACATATCAGCACTAAATTTAACTCAGCGGATCTATTGTCGAGAGTATGTTCACCAACATTTTTGCAAACCGCATCTGACCAATGGCCTACATCACATATACCAGTGTTAGATGAGGTTCCGGAACGTCGGACAACTAAAGCCGCCTTGGTATGCTCCTCTGCGGTGGAGGACGCGGACTTTCTGCAGAGATTCCAATCACGAGATTTTCTCTCTTTACAAAGAATTATGGCTTATGTCCATCGCTTTATTCACAACTATCGGTCAAAGCAAGAAAGTGATAAGGTATATGGCGACATCAATGGCAACCAGATGGTATCATTAAGGGCCAAAAGACCACTCAGTCACAAGAACCCATTAATTCCTTTGTCTCCTTTCCTAGATAAAAGCGGAATACTTCGGGTTGGTAGTCGACTGAAACATTCGTCCCTCTCACATTCCACGAAATATCCGATTTTATTGCCATCCACACATCCAATTACCTTGTCAATCCTGTCTTATTTTCATAAAAAAAAAATTTCACGCAGTTCCACAGGCATTATTGGCAGCTGTGCGGCAAGAATACTGGCCAATTAACGAACGAAGGCTAGCCAAAAAGGTGTGCCACAATTGCATCCTCTGTTTCCGGTTTCGAGCAAAAACCAGTCAGCAGAAGATGGGGGATTTTCCAACCGAACGTGTTACATGTGCGCCACCGTTTTACAATGTTGGAGTCGACTTCGCAGGTCCTTTTTTTATACACCACAAAATTCGAGACAATAAGGGGCCTACAAAAAGATATTTGGCCATATTCATATGTCTGGCAATAAAAGCAGTTCATTTGGAACTTGTCTCAGACCTCTCTTCTGAAGCGGTCATTGGAGCTCTGAAGAGATTCATTTCAACTAGAGGTATGTGCAAAAACATATTTTGTGATAATGGTACGAACTTTGTAGGTGCAAATTCTTCATTACACGAGCTGTACCAGTTATTTAAAACTCAACATTTGAACGACGGGATTTTGCACATATGTCAAGACGGTGTGATAAATTGGCGTTTTGCTCCACCATCGGCCCCACATTTCGGTGGGATCTACGAAGCTGCCGTAAAATCCGTGAAACACCATTTAAGTCGAATAATGGGGGATTCATCATTAACGTATGACGAGATGAATACAGCATTTAAGCAAGTGGAAGCTGTATTAAATTCACGACCGTTAACCCCACTATCTTCGGACCCGAACGATCTTGAGGCAATTACTCCCGGGCATTTCCTGGTCGGGCGACCTCTAACAGCAATCTTAGAGCCGAATATTGAAAACGAAAAGGTGCCGTATTTAAAAAGGTGGCGCCATGTTCAGCAATTACATCAGCATTTCTGGTCGCGTTAGACTAACGAGTACCTCATAGGAATGCAGCATCGCAGAAAATGGTCATCATCATCGAGGAACATTGCTGTCGGGGAGCTCGTCCTCATCAAGGAAGACAATTGGCCGCCTCTGAGGTGGAAAATGGGACGTGTTTTAGAGGTTCATCCGGGTAGCGATAAATTGATTAGGGTGGTCACTCTAAAAACTCTTAGAGCCCTAAACCTTGCCTTAATATCTCTAATAAACCTCACAACTTCCTCTCACACAAAGTTCTTAATCTGCATATTATCAATGACTGCTTCGGTTTTCTGTGCTGTTAATGGTTTTTGTAAGATATGTGATGTGTATATCAATTCCACAATCATGAGGATTTTTGTTGACAAATTCTTATTCTACACTGAACGTGAACAGGAATTTCAGATCGCGAACCTTGGTCTGCGGGACAAAAAAATTATGATATTATAATTTGAGTCCTCCAAGTAAATTCTCGGAAATTTAGAATCTAAATTTAAACTAAAAACTATAATAACTTAATATGGATATTGAAAATGTACGTATGTGGCATGTAATTTTAGAAAGTTACTCGTACTTTAATTTAATTTGAAATTTGAAATGGCTGCTTGTCAAATTTGGCTTCAACAATTTTAATTTGGTTAAATTGTATATCAAGTTAGTGTTGAGACTAATACCGATTTTCGGTTATACGGTTAATTACCGAAATGTTGGTAATACTTGCCGAACACTTATGTAACTGTCTTCAGATAAAATGCCTATAAAACACAAATTTTATAAATTTGTCGAAACCTTTACCTTGATTGTGCACATAAAAATGCCATATTCGTTATATTAGTGTCAAAAATTATTCTAATTTTCAGACTAAACACCTTTTGATTAATTTACAAATCTACCCCAAATCTTTTAAAACTTAAGAAAATTCAATTAATCCGATCAATTTATCATGAAAGTTGACAAAAATTAGGCACCAGGTTTGGGATATAAAATCCTTTGCTATTCCACTCAAAATATGGACAATCCTTCATTTTTATTATGAGCAACACAGTTGACTAAAATTATAAAATGACTACATAGCAGTTTAGTTTAAAGTAAACCATAACTAGCCTGTCAACACTTTTTAACTATAAAACTAATTTCCGTGGAAGCGAAAGTGCCTTTTCAACCGTAGGACAGTTTTGCAAAAATATAATTTTGGCTTAGTGACCCATAACTATTGATAAGCTTTCTTTAAGACTCCAAACGAACATATGTATAAAATTTAAATTAAACGTTTATTTTTATTTCCAGCGTAAAATAATGAGGTCAGTATTAAAAACCAAAGTTTATGCGTCAAATTAGAATTTATAAGGGAAGTAGGAATAAACTTTAATTTTTAAAAAAAAAAGTCAATTTTTCGGTAAATTAACGAAAGCTTAATTACCCTCCTTCCCCTTCCCAAATCAAAAGTACGGTAATTTTCGATTCTTAGTTCTTTAGAACCAAAAAAGACTGATCTACTCTTCTCATCCATTCTCTATACTATGGCTCGTTCCGTTTTGTTTTTTTTTTGTGTAAGAATTCGTCCTAAATAAAATTTCAAATTTTGGATATAAAATTGCTACTCAGCTTTTAAATTGGTTGATTACATTGAAAATTGGTAGTTTAAAAATTTAAAAAAAAATTTGGATAACTCTAATTTTGTACAGAAAAATTCAATTTTTTTTTTAGTGTTTCAAGTACTTCTAGAATTTTCAAAGTTTGATAAATTCAGAAGAATATATGTATTAAATTAAAATTTGGTTTTAAATACCTAAGTAAAAACCATTTGACGCAAAAATTAAAAATGAAGCAAATTCGGGTCGGGATATCCAGAATAGTCAGCTCAAAAACGTTTAGCTTTAACCTTAGTTAGTAACTTCGGTATCTGTTCTGTTGCACTCATATGTCAGCAGCTAAAATATTTAGTTTCGGAAATTTCACAGATAAATCTAATTTTTAATAGTTCCTTATGTAGAATCCTTTCATTTTTTTTTAAAACCAACCTTAACAATTTTCTGGAATTCTAAAATTTTTGCGTATAGGAATTTGTTTACCTGAAAAACGGGTGAAGCTAAAAGAATATTTTGGGTTGGTAGAATATTTTTTTAAATTGGCGGAACAAGGATATGAGACAGCTGAGATTCTTCAACAAAAATGCGCAAAATACGTAGTTGTAAATTTTTTTTTTTTTTTAATAACATTTTTGAGAACCGTGGATTTTATTTTTTCGATTTTTGGGGCCGCAGTATGAAATAGTTTGAGAAGCACTGGCGTAGACGCATTATACAACGCATTTTTATTGTTACTGTAAAATCTAATATTAATTTAAGACAAACTTCATTCGCATATGGACTCAACATATTACCTTTAAGATAACAACAAGCTTAAAAGTCACGAAACAGCAAAGGCTCAAAAACTAAAAGCATTATCTTACAGTAGATTATCTACCATTTTTAGTGAGCTTTTTTGCATCCAACGCATGCAGTATTTTATTAGTGAGGATTTAAATGTACAGAATACACCCATTCAACAAAAGCACATACTGAACAAAAATTAGATTTTCGGTATTCTCTAAAAATACCAAACATTAAAGATTTTATATGATAAGCAAACTATACATCTGTGGCAAATATTTAAAAGGTGATAACTCAAATTTTAACTTTTTAAATTTATTTGATTTCCGGAATCTACGTTATTTGGTACATGGTACGTGTAATTTTCACTTTTCTAGATGCAATATTTCTTAAATTATTGAACCTTTTAAAAGGTGTTAATTCAAAATATTAATAATTCCACATATTAAAAATGGGGTAATTCGATTAAAATGAACTTTAAAAAAACTAATAGAAAATTACACTACTTCCCGAATTTTTATAGTGAGTTAATTCGCATTTAACCCGTTTGATCAGTAGATTATTTGATATTATCCTATTTTTATGAATATAGAAAACAGGACAACTATAGTAATCTGTTTTATTAATTGTGTATAGTGACCAATTCCAAGAATAACACAAATAATCAC
Organism: Tipula helvola; assembly: GCA_963556165.1. Taxonomy (NCBI): domain Eukaryota; kingdom Metazoa; phylum Arthropoda; class Insecta; order Diptera; family Tipulidae; genus Tipula; species Tipula helvola. Next base: position 100,891,584 of record OY744483.1, read on the forward strand.
ATTTTAAAATTTTTTCTATAAATCGAAATTATGTAATACAAAATAATAATAAGGCGAAGTTTAAGTTGTCCCGTTCTTTATTTTCTTCAATGATATAAAGTTACGGGTTAAGTGGAATTGTACCATTACATTCATTGTTCAAATTCAATATAATCTAGATAACCTCTTTTAATTTATTTACTATTTTAATGATGATAATCGAAGGTTACATAATCTGCAGTACAAGCGAAGTACTTTTTAAATACACGTGATAACGCAAAAAACACTGACGATGACGACTGTTATTTTAAGTTAAATAGCATTCTAAGCATACATGTAAGCGCATTGTTTCTTATAATAATTTTCTGCATTCTTCAGTTATTTTTATGAAATTGTCTTTGTAAGTTAACGAATAATTGAATTACAATCTGAAATAAATTATTAATATAATCAAAAATGAATAATTTTGAAGCTAATGTCATTGATAATAACCAACCAAGTTGTTCAAAAAACGGGAACGGTAAATTGAAAACTATTTTTTAAATTATTCTTAACAAATCTAATGTGTTGCTTTAAAAACCAGTAAGTCAATCTGAAAGCTCAATAGAATTTGATGACAGTGATGTGGACCTATCGTATGTTCCTTTTGGCACATTGTATTCTAATTCAGAAAATTCCGGTTCCGATGTAAATGATATTGATGGATTGAGCAACATGCGTAACGAAATTGAGCAAAATTGTTTTGATGCTCTTCGAACAAGCCAAATTATCTCGCCAATTATATGTACCAAAGAATCGCAGAAAATTAGAAAAACAAAAAGAAATTTAGGTGTGCAATACATTTCTTCATCTGGAAAACTCAAAGAAAATAGAAAATGTATTCCATTGGCAGACTGCAAAAGGAAATGTTCAACAAAAATAAATTATGAAGGCCAAAAGAAAATTTTTGATGAGTATTGGAAACTAGGTAAGTTTTTAATTATTTTTAAAATAGGTAAATGGTATTGCTGGCCGCTTTAGTGTTAACTAATCCATCGAGAATGACCTTTTAAAGATCGTTGCTCATATGACGTGATTTGATTTCTTTTCCACAATTTCAATGTTAATAACTAATACAACAATTTTAAATGACTATATTTAAAAAAAAACGTTTATTTTAGGAAATTATGATATGAGGTCCGCTTACATTTGTGGTTTAATCGACCTTCAAACCGTAAAGTATAGAAAAACTAATTCTATTAAACCTCGCCGTTATTCATCTAAATTCTTTTTGAAAAATTCTGGCAATCGGTGTGAAGTATGCAAGAAATGTTTTTTGGATACATTTGGAGAAACCCGTAAGTTTATTGATATTGTATGTGATAAATTGTACAAATGTCCTGGTGCTACACCGGAAAAAGACAAACGTGGAAGCTGTTCTAAAATTAAAAAAATGCTTCCAAAAGAAACCACAGATGGAATTATCAATCATATTAAAAGTTTTCCAGCTTATACATCGCACTATTCCCGCCGACATAGTGACAAACAATATTTACAATCCGATTTAAATTTAAGTAAAATGTTTGAACTCTATTCTAAGGAATACCAAAATTCTGCTTCAATTTTTAAGTATACCGAAATTTTTAAGTCGCTTAATCTAAAATTTAAAAAACCATCCTTAGACGTTAGACGCATGCAACTTTTGTGAAACCATTAACCAGAAAATTAAGTTTGCTACTAGTAACAAAGAAGAATTGCTAAAGATACAAGAAGAACATCATGCAGTTGCTGATTTAGCTTACAAGGCAAAAAATCACGATAAAACTATTAGTAAACAAAATCCTGAGTGGCACAGACTATTTACTTTTGATTTACAAAAATGTCTACCATCACCTAAACTAACCACGAATGTTGCATTTTATAAACGGTCATTGTGGACCTTCAATTTAACTATCCATGATGGAGCATCAAATCACCCGTTTAATTACTTATGGCATGAAGGAATAGCTAACCTCGGCGGGAATGAAATATCTTCTTGCCTTTATTTGCATTTAAATTCTTTGCCTCAACCAATCAAAACCATCACTTTTTATAGTGATAACTGTGTTGGGCACAACAAAAATAGTTTTATGTCTGCAATGTTCCTATTTTTTCTACAAACTAAAGAAACTAATATAACACAAATTGATCACAAGTTTTTAATCGTTGGTCATACGCATATGGAATGTGATGTGGTACATGCTACGATTGAAAAACAAATAAGGAAAACATCTATTGATATTCATGCTCCACATGATTACTCTCAATTCATAAGAACTATACGATCAACCAATACATTTAAAGTTATTGATATGCAACAAACTGATTTTTTTAACTTCAGCGAAATGGTTAAAACTAAATATACATGGCGTTCTAAAGATGCTGCTGGAAATCGATTTATTTGGTCTCAAGTGCGTTGGATAAGATACACAAATCAATACGGTATTATACAATATAAAAACTCGTTGGACGAAAATGAACCATTTAAAATACATAATATGTATAAAGCGAAGAGGAATTTCTAAAATTTCAAGAACCGAATTAAAGTTAGCCTATAATGGGCCAAATTTAATCAATTCTAAGAAGAAAAAAGATATTTTAGACATGTTACCTTTAATATCACCACAATACCACGATTTTTACAGAAACCTACAAACTGGAAATGATAGTGATGACGATGTGGACCCGGATTTAGATAGATTTGATGAAATCGACGAAGAATAAAATTATTAAATTCTAATTTAAATAACTTCCATTTCTAATTTATTTTAAATATTTAAAAATTGAAATAATTGACACTAAATAATGTCTTATTTTGTTTTAATAAAAAATAGTTTTAAATTAAATTTTTACAAATTATGTGGTTTTATTTATTAGAATTACATACATTACTTTGAAGGGATAATTTAATTTCCATAAACATTTTACAATTAAAAAAGGGAAACGACTATAGTTACCTCAACACGCTTTTAAATTTATAAATTTTTAAAATGAGCTAGATGCACTTGTTTCTAACAATAAACGGTTTTAATATATTTAAAAGGGAACAACAAATTATTTTTGTTATTAGGGCGAAACTATCACGAAATTAAACTTTGTCGACTAATGAATATTTTGGTATGGCATCTAACAATCAATTAGTGATGTTTAAATTATTCAAAGTTGAGATTTATATCTCACAGAAGCCAAAATATCTTTAAAGCGTTTTCCTCAAAAGTAGTAAAAACTCAGTTATCACCTTTTAAATATTTGCCACAGATCATAATATTGTCTAATTTGATTGAAGAATTTTAATTTTTAATCACTAGATATGAGATTAATTATATCTAGAAAATAAGAAATTATGATGACCACAAGCCAATGACAATTATTAAATTCAACATGACCCTGTTGTTAATTTTATACGATTAAAGTTGGTATTGATTCCTTGTATAATGATTCGTCATACCAGCCCGCATAACGTCGTTTCGATATAACAAAATTATTATCTTTCTTCTCGGTAAAAACGTCAATATTTGCATAAAACAAGTAAGATATGGCTAAAAATACATAAGAAGCACATAATTATTATGTTTTATGACATTTTTTGCGTCCATTTATTTGTTATTTGGAAAGAAAACGAACTTTAAGCAAATTATAGAAATAAGGGGCCATAATACTATAAAATCTACGACAGTATTCTTTCCTTGTAAAGGTAATAAAATATTGATTTTTGTACTTAAATCATACTGTATGTAGTTTGCACTATCGATAGTTTCCGATAGTACTATCGGAAACTATCGATAACTATCGATAGTTTTCCATAGTTTAACACTAATCAGCATTGGTTTTGATGAAATTCAGCGTGCACGATGGAAATAAGATTCTAAACTGATTGTTGGATGAAGTTTTGGAATATGGCCGGTTTGGAAGGAACTTGGCAATTTATTTTCCGATTTTGATGGAATTCAACATATACGATGAAAATGGGATTCTAATTTGATTTTTAGATAAAGTTCTGGAATATGGCCAATAAGGACGGAACTTCCTTATTTCTCAACCGATTCTGATGAAATTCGATATATACGATGGAAATGGGATTCTTAAATGATTTTTAGATAAAGTTCCGGAATATGGCCAATTAGGAAGGAACTTGGCCATTTCTTCTCCGATTTTGATGAAATTCAGCTTGTTCGATGGAAATGGGATTCTTAAATGATTTTTAGATAAAGTTCTAGAATATGGCCAGTTAGAAAGCAACTCGGTTATTTCTTAACCGATTATGATGAAATTCGACATGTACGATGGAAGTTGGATTCTAAAATGATTGTTAGATGAAGTTCTGGAGTATTGCCAATATGGAAGGAACTTGGTTATTTCTTATCCGATTATAATGAAATTCGATATATACGATTGAAATGGAATTTTCAAGCAAAGGAGGAGGGAACTTGGCGATTACCTATCCAATTTTGATGAAAATCAGCATGCACCAGGGAAATTTGATTCTAAAATGATTTTTAGATACAGTTTTGGAATATGGCAAATTAGAAGGAACTTGGCCATTTTCAATCCGATTTACTTTATCCAAAAATCATTCTAAAATCCCATTTCCTGCACAAATGAAAAATTTAAACATAATCGGTTAAACAATAATCAAGTACCATCCTACTAGGCTATATTCCAAAACTTTATCCAAAAATCATTTTAGAATCACATATCCATTGCACATGCCAATTTTCACTTAAATCGTTTTAGGAATAGCCAAGTTCCATCATAGTTGGCCATATTTCTCAACTTTATCTAACAATCATTTTAGAATGCCATTTCCATCGTACTTGTCGAATCTCATCATAATCGGTTGAGAAATAACCCAATTCCTTTCTAATTGGCCATACTCCAGAACTTTATCCAAAAATCATTTTATAATCACATTTTCATTTCGGATGTCAATTTTCAATAAAATCGGTTTAGGAATAGCCAAGTTTCATCTTAGTTGGCCAAATTCCAGAACTACATCTAACAATAATTTTTGCATTCCATTTCCATTGCGTATGTCAAATTTCATTAAAATCGGTTAAGGAATAGTCAAGCTCCAACCTACATGACAATATTCCAGAACATTATCCAAAACTCATTGTAGAATCCCATTTCCATTGCGCATGTCAAATTCCATTCCCAACGCACATGAAGAATTGTATCACAGTCCATTAAGGAATAGCTAAGTACCATCATAATTATCCATATTCCAGAACTTTATCTAAAAATCAATTAAGAATCCCATTTCCATCGAACATGCTGAATTTCATCAAAATCGAATAAGAAATGGCCAAGTTCCTTTCTAACTGGCTATTTTCCAGAATTTTATCTAAACATCAATTTAGAATCCCATTTCCATCGAACATGCTCAATTTCATCAAAATCGGATAAGAAATGGCGAAGTTCATTCCTAACTGGCCATATCCTAGAACATCATCTAAAAATCATTTTAGAATCCCATTTCCATCGCACACGTCAAATTTCTCTTCCGAATCAACATGCATTACAATAAAAAATGGTCGAACATAAAATTATAAATGCCGAAAAATTTTCCCAAACTATCGATAGTTATCGATAACTATCGATGGAGGTTCGATAGTCAAAACTATCGATAGTATTCGATTGTGCTATCGATAGTTCTCCACCTCTACTGTTCAGCATATCTTACCTTAATATAGCCACAACTAGCATGAACAACTTGTAATACATACTTTATAAACATACCGGTAACGTAATGACAAAATTTGAGCTAACTTGAATAATGAAAATGATGTAACAGTTGATTTTCAAAAAAAGATTAATCGAACGGTACATTTCTGCAGTGTTATGACTGGTTTCAAGTTCTGAAGATATATACCGCCCCACATAGCTAGTGCAGATTCAAGGCTGGAACTAAATAACGCAAAATAGATGGATTTAAAAATATGTTGAGGACATATTGTCCGTAAAAAATAAAATTGGCGAAGTGTAAAACGCTATCCAAAATAATTCCTAAATATTTAAAATTGGAAACCTTTACTATTTGAAAACAGTTAGCATTACAGTCGGTAAGTAAGCAGCCCAAGGAATGGCACATAAAATTATTTGGGAAATCATCTACGTTTTTCTGATGAAATAACATAAATCGCATTTTTGAGCTCCAAAACATACAATGTAAATTAAACCATCTTCTGAGCTGAGCAAAATCACTTTGTATATCGGATCAGTTATATTTACAATAAATATATGCAGTGTCATCAGCAAACGCCACAGGATGCCTATAAAGATCGATACTAAAAATAGAATTCACATATATTAAGAAGAGAATTGGTTCAAGAACCGATCCCTGTGCAATACCGACCGTCACAGATAATGGGTTACTATAAATATTATTTATTTTTGCCGATTGAGATCTATATGATAAATAGGATTTGACCCAATCAAAAACACCTCTAATTCCAACATTCCATAATTTATCAAACAAAATTGCATGCTTGACAGTATCAAAAGCTTTAGTGATATCCATGAATAGTCCTGCAACTTTTTTGTTATTATTTAAACCAACGTATACTTAATCTAAACTATGTAGCAAAGCATCCTCCGTATTTAATTTTTCTCTAAATAAAGCCTCATTGAGCATCATTGAAAAAACCATTTGTACCTAAAAAAGACAATAATCTTTTCTTAACAACTTTTTTAAGAATTTTTGAGGAAATTGGAAGCAGAAAAAATTTAAAATTTTAAATTTGAATCTAGTTTTGCAACCGTTTTTTGTAGAATTCAATTTTCAGTCTTTTATTTATTAAAATGCGGTAAATTGAGACGAAAAAACTCGAACGGACATATTTCTATTTTAACCTTTACTAGTCGCAAAGCAAATAAAACTCAAAAAGAAAACCTGGGGTGGAGCATTAGACCCTAGATGGTTTTAGAGATTTCTTTTATTCAGGAGTATTGTAATATTATTTATGCCTCCTTGGTTACCGCTTCGCGGTTCATTTATATTGAGTACTAATCAGAATAGACCTGACAATTTTTTATTCGATTTTTAAGAAAAGATCTAAAAGACTTTGTTGATAAATTATTTTTCCTTGGATCAAAAATATCTAACATTAAAAATGGTACAAACGTTTAAAAATACCTCAGTTACCAAAAATCGATTATTGGTTCATTTGCCAGCATCAACCAAATAATTTTTGATCATTTTCATTAGTGGTCTGGTAACCATTCATCATCATTTATTATTACAAAAATTGATGACAAATAATAAATTCCAATAAATGTGTGTTATGGTAGAATTTATTTGATTGTGGTTAACGGTTTATTTCTATTGGTTATAATTATTTTCGAGATTTTCATAATTATTTCGGAATAAGTACTCAAATCGCGGATAACAACATTTTTAATTATATGCACATAAAAATGTTTCTGGTTGATAATTTTAATATTATGGATTTAAACATAAATTTGAACCAAATTAAATTTTTTTTTTGTCAATTATTGTATAAAGTTATCCTTAATTTAGTATAATGTATTTTAAAACCACAAACCACATGATTCCTTCATTTTATATCGCATACAAAAAAAAATATATATATTTGTGGTCTAAATTTTATAATATTATTAAAAAATAAATATAATTTATTTGATAAATTAATAGAATTCTAAACGTACCTATATGTGCTCATTTTATTTACGTATATATATTTGTGCATATGTGTAGTAGAAACTTAAATATAAAATTAAAATAAATTTGGCGGGTTTGATGTATTTTATTTAATGTATGAATTTAGGTACAAACATAGATATAAAATAAATAAAAATAATTTGGTGCTTTTGAAAATTTAATTTATCTCACAGCAAAACATGATAAAATTCTAATTGAAATTCAACATAGAAATGTACAATGCATATAGAAATAATTTACATCCACTCGATTTTAATTTACTTAACTTCATTGTTAAATTAAAAATTAAAATTTAAATAAAGGGTTTTATTTGTTTTAGTGATTGGAAAATGTATCTTAGCAGCATTGGCACATTTTTGGAACACAGTCTTTGTTAAAGAAGATTGGGTCGGTATATTAGGTAAGATTATATGATCAAGATTCGGACAATGCATAATCACTTTTCCATCATCATCACTAGGCGAAACAACAGGGCAACAGTAGTTACGGGTGTGGGGCAAATGATATATTATTTTCATTTCTCCTAATCGGACCGACCAGAGGCCTAAATTTTTATTATTTCAAAATATTTTCTAAAAAGTTTATATATCCTACTCTACAAATAACATTAACAGTGCTGTCGCTAAAAAGACTTTAAACGTACTACTTTACAAATTTTCAGGGGAGTACTTCTAGTCAGAAGGAGGGAGTACATACGAAATTGAATAGTTACACCTTAGACATAAATAATTGTTAGTGTTTTGTGTTAAAAAATCACGATCCAGCAAATTACTACTGCGTCTGTTTGCTGCTCGAGCTAAATAGTTTGTTAACGCGGCCACATAAGTATATACATGTTTAGGTTGTTGTTTTGAGATTTTTAAGTTTTTCTCTTAGAGAAGGGTACTGATCAGCGAAACCGTATAAGCGGAATTTTTAATTTTTAGCTATTTTTACCAAAATTTTACATGTTACAAATTCATCCTAACGCTACTTTAGCTTGGAACCCTTTACATTTTCGAAAGCATAATTTTGGTAGATATGCCAATTCAGACATGTCAAAAATGCGAACATGTGCCTCATTTTCACAAAGCTAATTTTTGGGAATTGGACGATATTTTGGTGCATGTTAAAGTAATGTCATTGCTAGATGACATCACAGTAGGTACCTATGGTGACCAGGTCAATAATGACTAAACCTGGAAGAAGTCTGAAAAAATTGCCTTAAAAAACCGGAACAATTATAAAGTCACGAAATATCTCATGTAAATATTTGATTTAAAAAAAATTTGCTATATAAAATTGGTTTGCTTGTCGCGACTGGCTACAAAATATGCACTCTTCTAGAAAAGTTATTAACCCGCTAAATCCATAATTTGGAGGTGCTGCAACTAATTCATTGATCATCAAATATTGTAGTTAAGTCAGATAATAAATTTCAATGGAATTTGTGCATAATCAGAGCAGTTCCATTTGGCGCAGGGATGGAGTTTCTTAAATAAAGCATGACCAGAATTCAACGAATATTGGAAGACACTATTTATAATGACACTTTGGTTATTAGAAAACAAATTTAGGGAAATTAGATTTGCCAAAGAAAAATTTGTTTTTTACTTCCATAACCACTCCAGTGGTACTATTCTAGTTTTCCCGGGGGAATTGCGAATTGGGAATTGATTTATTGTGAGTTTTTAGGGTATTTTGGCTTTCGTTTTTCCAAAGCATACTAAATTTTGGGGAAAAATAGTTCCATTTCATAGCAATTTTGTTGTTTATTTTTCCCTAAAAATTTGGCTGGGAAATATTTTTTCCCAAAACATGAACAAAATACCAATTACTCATTATGCTTTCGAAAAAAAAAAACAAAATACCCTAAAAACTCACAATAAATCAATTCCCAATTCCCTGGAAAAACTAGAATATAGTACCACATGCCTTTATTACATTTCTATAGGTTCGAGCATTAAATAGAGCACGTTAGTCAATGGATTTTGGTGAAATTTTATATCTGAGCTAAGCTGATTCTATCAGTATTTCCTAATATAAAACCTAAAACGAATTATTCACGCTCTGAAAATTTGTTGGGTTACCTCATTTGGGGTCGGATTTGTGAAATAAAATAAAAGCTAAATTCAAGAAATATTGCGTTGATCAAAAATATTGTTTCACTAATTTTTCTTTTTTTGTACATACTATACACAACCATTCCAGGCAGTGTACTGTCTCCATAGCTTTAAATGAAACTAGAGGGCACCTTTGATGGATTTTAATATAATCTATATCTGAAATTTGTTAAGTCCATTCTTTAGAAAGTTTAAATAGTTCTTAATATAAAATTTATTAATTCCGGCTCTGGAAAGTTCGTTTGGTCATTTCATCTGGGGTCGGTTTCTTAATTAAACGATGGCTCAAATTTAGGATATTTTTGAGTTCAAACTTTAAATGAAAATATCGCCAATATCACCAAGTTTATTTGTATATTATACATACTTAGCTAATTCAGACTTTCTTCTCAGTCTCCAGGCATCAAATGGATGGAACAAGCCCGTTTGTGGATGGATTTTTAGTTTGTAAATTCTATAAGTAGTTCCTGGGATCACAATTTTTAAAATAAAAAAAGGTCCAATGGCAAGAAAGATTTTGGAATACTACTCGTACTAATGGTCGATACCATAAATAAAAAATTAGATTTGCCAATTTTGTTTTTCCATGCACAGGGACAGGGTAGGCCAGACAAGTTTCTTCACCTCCAGCACCGAATGGCACCCATACATTTGTCGATCTATTTGAGTGAAATATTATTTCGGTGATGTTAAGCCAATTCTACGTAAATAGCTCCTAATCTTAAACATATTAAATAAAGTTGTGAAGAATTTTTTGGGCCAGTCACTTGGAACGTATCTGACATTTTTTCGAAATCTGATCTCTAATACCAAAATGTTCGTCTTGAGAAACTGAAGCCGAATTCCCACACCAACGTTAATTGACTCTTAGGAAACATATTCGTCCTAACGGTGAACCAACGCAGGTGCAAAAATTCAGACAGAGTTTCTCACGATGAACCATTTTGTATCAGAGATGAGATTTTCGGAAAATGTCAGATACATTAATTCACAGATAGGACAACGATATTTGCCTAATTCCTTTGATGGTATTAATAATTTTACCTTAATGGTTAGTTCTCGTATATGCTTTATTCTGTCGCATATTTTTAATTTAAGCATCCAGACATCATGTGTTGCAAGATTGAGGAAGCGATTTCCAGGATCATAAATACATATTTAGAAATTTTATAAAGTTTAAGTTTAAGCTTGGGCTGATAATTGTTTCTGCATTTGCGTTTTGTGAATTTTCCTCTGTGAATTTCTTTGTTTTTGGATTTTTTTTTTCTGGATTTTCCATTCGAGATTTTAGGTTTCTGTATTTTCGAGTAGATAACTCAACCCTGTAATTATGTTGCAGACGGAGCCGAATATGTGTCCTCAGACTCCACAACTCTGAAAATTTTTTTCAACTGGGTTTTCAAATGCTTAAAACAAAACAGGTTTGCTAATATTGTTGAACGCATGACTTGTACCAATAACCTTATTCTCTTAGTCGTGTCACTTGTCACTTGTACCGATAATGAAATTTTGATATTCTCTTAGTCGATCGATGCGACAATCGTCGAATGAAGTGACCAAGGGAATAGGGGTACACAATAGGGTGCAAGTTTCATTGATGGAGCCAACACTTCAGTCATTAATTTTGTTAAATTACACTTTGACTACTAATGGCAGAAGAGTGTTTATTTTTCCATTAGTAATGAAATTTTAACGCCTCAGTCTACTTCAAACTTAAATCTGAGGTATCACCGTTAAAAAAAAATTCGACTAACTTTGAACATACTTCTTACGATGAAACTAGATCTTCAACGTATGCTAAAATTGTAAGACTTTCAACATCAGTTTTATAACAAAATTCTTGAGGTACGAGTACTTGACTGGTATATCTTTAAGAATAACCACATAAAGCTACTTATTATCGTTTTTGAAACAACCGGAAGACGACCGGCAGATTAAATTGCTTTGTGCGTAATAAGGGCAGATCAGATAATTCCTGTTCAATCTGTTTCCACAACTTTTAGCAGTTGATTTACATATGCAAGTTTAAATATAATTCTGTGAAAGATTTATGGGTGAAATGTGGTAAATTTGGTACATTCGATTCTCTTGTGGTACAGTTTGCAATGTAGTAAGTTATTTCAAAATGTGGCACAATACCGCACAATGTGGTACAAATGGTCACTCTACATCAAGGTAAATCGTGATAACGCGAATAAAACCAGGTCCAAGGGTGGCAAATGTTGTAAGTTGGATGATGTCGATAATTTGATTTTGGATATTTTAGAACGCGACTCTGAAGTGGTGGTAAAAGAAATGTGAAAATTTGAAAGAAGAAGAAAGTGAAGCGAGGTTAGAGATTCTGCATGTAGAAATATACCACAGGCGCTTACGATGTATGAAGCTTGAATTTGTTTCCTATTTTCGTAAAGACTTTTGACACCAGATAAGACCAAATCAGTCCATAATTTTTTATCTTTCAACATTTTTTCAAATTTAAATTTAAATAAAAATTGAGTAAATTAACATTTCATTTTTTGTTTTTACCAATTTGTCAATTTATTGCATTTAAATTTATCGGAAATTAAATTAGTAAAAAAGAAATAAAAATAAAACTTTAATAATTTTCAATTGCACTGTCTTCGCATTTTCCACCACTAAATAGTCAATGTCCCTTCCTCCAACCCCTTTCTCATATTTCACTTCGAAAATTTATTTCTACGCTTCGCGATATTGTGAAGCGTAGCACATACAATGACGACCTTTGCAGTAGTCTTAGGGCTAAGCCGTCAATATTTAAGGCAGAAAAATCTCTCTTTGAGTATCCCAAAGCTGCCTTCATTCAATGAGGTGGACCTGTGCACCTTATTGCAATTTTTGTTTTTCACTTCTCCAAAATTTCGTAGTATACAGTACCTGGCAATTGAATTAGTTAGAGCCATCTTCTAATTTTAGTGTTTTTTCAAATTTTTCGTACTTGGTCAGTTTTTGTTCAACAATTTCTTGATAGATTCACCTAGAAACTTATTCCACTCCATTTTCTTGGCACTCTGCTACAAATGTTTGGTCTTGTTAGATCGTGAATATCTCCACTTTCTTTTTAACCACTGAAAGATTAAATCGACACCCTGCTCAGGCCGAGACCACTAATTATATTCGTATTTATCGTAAACTGCCTTTCTTATAATGGATTAATAGTGAACCGGTAAAATCGACTCCCATGAATTCTACTCGTAAAGTTGGTAACTCGCCCATAACTTGGGATTGCAATGTAACTTTGTATCGCCTATGCATATTTTCTGGTTACTTTTTGTACTATGGTTCATCCACCAAATTGTCCTCTAGTTCTTTGCGTCTTTAATTTTGTTCGTGAGTTTGTGATAAATCGAAGGATAAATGCAATGACCCTTTTAAGCTTGAAAATGATGAATATTTGGTCAACATTGTGCCCAACAATTCATTAGCTATAAGAACCCTTCGAATGCTTCCACTCCATAATATATATTGTATGATGGCCAATGTTCTTCATGGTAATTTACCCAAACAGGTCTCCAAACTTTGAGGCAGGCAATCCACTTCTGGCACAATCTGCAGGGTTCTCTGAATGGCACGCTATCCTAGTGGCTCCATGTTATTACATCTATAATTATTGACGATCGATTAGCCCCAAATGCTGTCTGTCCATCGACGAGGTTCATTGGCAGACAGTCGCGTACAATTTTCGAATCTATCGCTGTAAAAATATTGTGGAATTTAAGACTAGTTATACGTTTTACTGTTTCAATTAAATTGACCGACAGTACAGCTCCGCATAACTCCAGTCTAGGCAGCGATACCTGTTTTACTGATCTATTTCTTTAATTATATTTCTTCTTACTCTGTATCTATAGCAGTGATTAGGTCGCCTACATAAACATTTTTTTCAATCTCATGACACGCAATTCGGTTGTAATGTTTGTGTTCTTCAATGATCTGTTCGAGGCACCTTACTACTAGAAATAGTGCACTGGATAATCCATACGTTAATAGGCGATAATAGGAGTTTGGACCCGATGGGCTTTTACGCCAAAAAAAAAAAAAAAAAAAATCTGCTAGAGCTTTGTAACGTTTTGATTGACAAATAGCTACCGGTAAATTTTTTCTATATCAACGGAATTATTTTATGTTTTCTAAACCGAAGTAGTACAATATTAAGTATAATTTTGATTGGATCGTCGGAGCTAAAACGCCGTGATGTGGCAAATAATACCGTTCCAAATCATGAATGCGTGATATAATATTTTGAACTCGGCATCCCTCTCGAAAATAATCAGCTCCTATTAGAATGTCTACTTCACCTGGCAGATTATTGACGATGTGTCGAAGCAAGATGGCTGCTTCACTCTTTAACGATCCCTTTAAATACTGGAGTTTTTGCACTAGACTAAGAACAGTTGAATCATGAATGGTAGTTTAAAATCGATCAAAAAATGACTGCCATTCAGGAACTTTGTATGGCATCACTCGCATGTATGTATATGATTCGTACATTTTTTCGAAAGTCAAAGCCATTGGCATTAATTAAAAAAAAAATAATAATCAAGAGTACAGAATAGATAAATTTCATAAGTAAACCTAAATTAAGTCCGATTTTAAGAATTTCGTATATTCCAAGAATTACTAATTAAGGCAAATTATTCTCTAAGGTTTAACAATAAAAATGATGAAACTCGAAATACATAATTTAATTTTAGGTCTTCGGGACTTCTATCTTGGTATTTCATGTTAAAACATTCGATTTTTTTTTTGTTTCATAAATCATTTATACAGATTCGTTTAGAGAATAATGCATAGAATAATTTATACGGTGTACATTTCAAATTATATAATTTTAAGGGTGGTGTAGATGTACCATACATATATGCTGGTGTGTCAGTGGCATATTATTTTATTTTTTAGTTGTTTGCATGTCATTTTATTAATTTTATTTTTCGGTTTATGGAATACAAAATAAAAAATTTAAATAAATCACAAGCAATAAATCAGTAAAACTAAAATAACATTATTATTCTAAAAATGACCTAGTTAAATTTGTATACGATAGTTGATGTATTATAATCCAATCGACAGATATAAATAATAATAATTTGTTTTGCAATAAAAATAACAAAGTTTTTAAAACATAGTTTTTTAATTATATGATGCATGAAATTAATTTTATATATTTCTGCAGAGGCGAGTAATATTTTGCTGGTTGATATAGAGAATAAATATGGGTGTTGGCTAAACTAACCATTTATGGAACGACGGTACAATGACATTTCTTAAACCATCGAAACCCAAAATGCTCATTATCATAAACATAGTAAAAAACTTAAAGTTAAATGAATTCTATTTATGCTCGTATACAGTATACGAATGCAACAAGTAAATTCCACTTTTTATTGTTTAAATTTAGTAGTTTGGTGTAGACGAGTACAGTACTCGTCATATAACCAAATATAATATTATTAGAACAAATTATGAGTTTTGAGACTTCATTCTTCCTATATATAACACATGATGTTTTGTTGTTGTTTCTGATATGGGTAATTGGGTACTAACAACAACAATGACGGTGACGAGTTTAGATCAAAAGCATACGAATTTCGTATTTAACACGAGTAAGAAAACTAATTTTAAAATTTGAAATTGCAAAACGTTGTGTATTATCACGGTCGACTTTATCTCATGCTAATAGAAATGAATGGCTTTTTTATAATAACAAGCACATACCCATACATAAAATAAAACATAAGCAGTGAAAATAGAATTACCCGAAACACAAAAAAAAAAAGGATTTTTTTTTTTTTTTTTGCATAAACGGTCATTTTAGATTTTCATTTGGTAAACATGTATCTTCCCCTTGTTCCTTTGTACGTTCGTACATGTTTGTTATATTATTATTATGTATATATTTTAAGGTAAATTACCATGATAAAATGAAAATTATATATTTTAAATGAGCAAAGTGTTATTACGATAAAAATTTAATTTTTAATTTCCCATTTTCCCAGAATCGTGAATTTATTTTACAGTATAAACCAGCTAACGCAATATAAATACGCTCTTAAATGTTACATTTGAATTTTGAAAATTTTTGAATAATTTTTCAAAGAAACATTTCGCTAAAAAAATCAATACACAATTTGTACAGAGAAAATAAATTTGTATATCTAATTGTGTGCATTCCCAAACAAAATACTTTAAAATTTTGGAAATTTTCCAAAATGGATAACGATAAATATGATTTTCTCTTTTATTATTATTATTATTATTACAAAATGTATGAACTAAATAATTTCTTTTCATTCAATTCGTATTCAATATAAAAATGCATTAAAATGTAGAAACAAACTGGACACATTGGATTGTTATCCATTTAAAAGTACATGCATTGCACATATGGAAAAAGCTCTCAACAACGGAAATATTTACTTGACTTCTGAAACGTTATATTAGTCATTCAAAAAACAAAACTAACTAGTTCCAGATCATAAACTGGAACAATAAAAATTGATGGGTATAGTTTGTAATTTGAATTTCGTTTCTCTCTACATTGTACCACATACTTATAGTATTATACGTTACTGGTCAGGTCTTTTTTATTTTTGGCTATTTAAAAAATAAAAATACATAACACTATTAATTAAGTAATTCATCGATTAAAATAACAAAATATCAAAAAAAAACGGCTATTACAAATTATTACAGTATAATAAATTTTCATTAAATAGTAATTTGATAAAAATAAGCAAACAAAAATACCAACAATACTGTAAAATAAAATAAATTTTTGAACTTTTATCTAAAAAAAAACTTGCAATAACATTTCATTTTAATGAACTTTATATAGTAAAAATAATACTAATAGTAATAGTTCAGAGAAAGAGAGAGAGAGAGAGAGAGAGAGAGAGAGAGAGAGAGGGAAATGGTATAACAACAACAAAAATGAAAACTATTTTATTTTTAATTTTCCATTTTTGATAATAAACTTTGTGTAGCTGATAGTTAACACAATAGTTTAAAAAATCAACATTTTTGACTTGGGAAATATTTTTGTTTGCTTTTTATGTTTATAGCACTATGAAATTTTATATTGTTGTTTTAAATTGGTTAAAACATGTGTTAAATAATTAGCCAAATTTATGATAAAATGTCACAAAGGAGAAATATCAGCGTTCTAAAACTTCCTGATTAAAATGTGTTATTCGCTCTTTACTAACCGACTAATTATTTTTGACTACTGATCGTTCTAAATAGTGAGCAAAAGACAAAATGTATTGTATGGTTATTCATTTGGCATCGAATAAAGAAAAATAAAACATTTGGATATATTCAAGAATTCACAAAAATTAAATGTTAGTATGTAACTCCGGTTAACTGCACTGATGCAATCGGTTAAAAAGCTGTGAAGTTTCATCTCTTGAAATACTTAATAAGTTAAATACTTTACATGGATGATGGAACCATCAATTTTTTCACTTCGATGCATTTTGGACAGAATAATGGTATGGTTACTAAATTGTTTTAAAATTTTACAATATACAGGTACATCAAAAATGAAAATGAACGATTTTGAGTTGGAATAATAAATTATACAGTTATGTTTTAATGTAGTTTTATTTTATGTACATATGTACATTTTTTTTATGTACATATGTACTTTTAATCGAGCTGCCTTTGCGATAAGATTTGTTTTTCCTTGTGAAAATAAAAATAATTTTGAAAGAAAAAAAAAAAATGTCAAAAATAACTAAAAAGCCATATTAATATATGTATATATACAATTTAGCTAGGATTGTCTTCAGATAAACGACTAGTGATATATGTATAAACAATTAATTAGTGAAGTGAAAGTTTTGTGTGAAGAATAATTCTCAATAGTGGACATTCAATTAAATGGAGTGTGACAAGTGCAATTTGTTAATTAATATTGACAAAATATCCTGTTCCGGGTTTTGTAATGGTACGTTCCATTATAGCTGCGCTGAACTCGATCGGGTGGCATATAAGCAATGCCTGAAATCCAAAAATTTCTTGTGGTTTTGCAATGTGTGCATTGACCTATTAGCCAATGGGTCATTTCGGAAATTGTATGCTAAAACCAATTCTTTAGATCAGTCTATTTTTTTGGAATTGAAACATGGATTAGAGTGTAACCGGAAGCTCACTGAAAATATTATTCAAAAGCTAGCTGCTATGGAGGTATCAATTGTTATGTCGGATGAATCTTCATCGCTTCCTACTGTGCCGCCGATTACAACTTTAACTAGTTTGCCCTCGTGTACAATGCCTCCAGCTGTTGCACCTATTGATACATCATTACCATTTTCTATGATTTCAACTGGCTTGACATATGCTTCATGTGTGGCATCATCTACCCCACCTGCAACAGTTAATTCGGATTCCAGACTGTTATCAGACATTCCTGCAACTGTACCTTCGAACACATATAGTTTAGATATACCATCTGCTGCAATTGATGTATCTGCTAACTCTGATGTAGCAATTAAATCACGGAAGATGCGAGTATTACCAATTTGTGGTACCAATAAGTTGCCGGTTAACCTTACTATCAAAACGATTACTCCGAAGTTTTGGATACACCTCTCCAAATTTGACGCAGTTACTAAAGAGGAAGATATTTTATCTATGGCTAATGCTTGATTCCAAAAAATAGTGATATTAACGATTTCGAATACATTTGCTATAAATTGGGTATTAATGAGGAACTTCGTGAAAAGGCAATAAATCCAGACACCTGGCCGACTGGTGTATTAATTCGACCATTTCGTTCATCGAATTTTCGTACATCTCGGCCACCACGAGCCAAATTGTGGACACCTGCTGCTACAGTGAGAACCGGAATGATTTAAATTATAATTTTGTAAATAATATTAATATTTCAGATGTTGCTAGTCCAGCTATTTCAAAGAAATTGCATTTGCCCAATGATAATATGTTATACTTTGGTCATCTCAATGTTCGTAGTGTGTCTAAACATTTAGATGAACTAACAATTCTATTACATCAATATGAGTTTGATTTTCTTGCTGTGTCGGAGACCTGGTTAAATAATAAAACTTCAACCAAATCTGTTAACATTAATAATTACAAACTACTTAGGTCTGATCGGAATGCTCGAGGTGGTGGAATTGGATTATACTACCGATCCACTTTAGATGTTAAAGTATTATCCGCCGGGTTCTATGATAAAGTTGAATTTATGGCGTCTGAATTATTAGGTAAATTTGGGAAAATTATGATTATTGTTTTTTATAATCCTCCTCCTGCTTCAGATGTACACATTACTAATCTTAATTCTATTTTTTCTGAATTCCTACCAGTATATGAAAAAGTGATCTGTTTAGGTGACTTCAATTTTAATATGTTGAATATCAATTCGTTGGGGGAGTGTTTTCGTGAACATACTTAATCTGCATTTTTTACCTTTCGGTGCTACAAGATTAAATAGTCTTTTAGATTTAATTGTTGTGTTTGAACAAGATAAGCATAATGTTATCAGTTATGGTCAGTGTTCTGTCCCATCGATTTCAGATCATAATTTGATCTTTGCCTCTTATAAATTGTGTCGCACAAGAGATAAGAAAACTCATATCACTGTGTCTAATTACAAGCAAATTAATTATGATTTTTTCATGATTAGTTTTTTTGAGATAGACTGGTCATTACTTTATTGTTGTTCTGATGTAAATACGGTCGTTGATATTTTTAATTCTAATTTATTATATTTGGATTCGGGTTATGTGCCTCGTAAAGTAAGCATTAATAAATGTCCAACTTCACCATGGTTAAACCATACGATAGTTAATTTAATAAAACAGAGAGATTCGGTGTATAATATTTATAAAAGGTCTGGCTTGGAGACTGATTTGAACTATTATAAAAGGCTCAGAAATAAGACAACTGCATACATCAACCACGCTAAACAAATGCATTTTTTTGGGAATATTTACAATTCCAAAATGACATGGAATAATTTAAAAAAACTTGGTGTTTCTTGTTCTGTGGGTGAAGTTGAAATTAAATTTTCTGCTGATGATATTTTGAAAGGAATTTCTAAATTTCGTGAGTCGGTCATTGTTCTTCCTCTACCAGATACAAATTTTAATACAAATTCTGGGTGTAATGTTTTTGCATTTGTTTGTGTTGATGAGTTGGTTGTACTGGGTGCTATCCGAGCTATTAAATCAGATGCTGTGGCATACGACAAGATTGACTTTAAAATATTAAAATTTTTTGTTGATCTTTTTTTGCCACATAGAACTTACATTATTAATCAATGTTTATTAAAGTCAGTTTTCCCAAATATATGGAAAGTTGCTTCAATTATACCAATTCCCAAGAAAGATATAGTTGTCAATATTGGTGATATTCGTCCAATAAGTATTTTACCAGCTCTTTCAAAAGTTCTAGAAAAAATTATGCAATCTCAAATGATTCAACACTTGGATAGCTTTAATCAGTTATGTAAATACCAATCGGGGTATAAGTCTGGACACAGCAGAACGACTGCTCTAGTTCATATAGTGGATGATCTAGCCTCAATGTTAGACAAACAAAACTCACTTGCAATATTGGTTTTGTTGATTTTTCTAGAGCATTTGATTGCGTTAACCACACTCTTTTGCTTCAGAAACTCTATTTGTATTATAGATTTTCTAATTCTGCAATTACTCTTCTGTATTCTTATTTGCAAAATCGTAGGTAGTTTGTCAAGCACGGTTATGATCGCTCTGACATTAGTGATGTAGTTGCTGGTGTACTTCAGGGATCCATTCTTGGTCCTTTGCTTTTCTCTTTGTTTATAAATGATCTTCCATGGCGAATTCGTCATTGTTGCTTTCATTTATACGCTGATGATTTACAATTGTATCTACATATTGATGATTCAAAATTTGATGAGGGCGTTATTAACCTGAACGCCGACCTTAGGGGTATTTCATTATGAGCTAAACATAATTCTCTTGCGATTAACCCAAGTAAAAGTAAAGCATTGCTGCTGTCAAAAAAGAATTCACACTATATCACTTCGACACTTGTTTTGGAGGATGATAAGATATTATTTGTTCCGACGGTAAATAATTTGGGACTAGTATTGAATTCCAACCTCACTTGGAGTGATCATGTGAGTTCTCTATGCCAACGGATTAACTATAGTTTATATTCGTTGAGATTGATAAAAAAATTTTGTTCTGTTCAGTTACGCACATACTTAATTAAAAGCTTGATTTTGCCAATTTTTACATATTGTGATGTAATTTATGGTAATTGTGACAGTACTTCATCGCGATTACTTGAGGTGACATTTAATAATTGTGTTCGTTATGTTTACGATCTTAGGAGGTTCGACCATGTATCGGCATTTAAGAGTTCCATACTAGGTTGTAATCTTCTAGAGTATTATTATTATAGAATTGCTCTATTTCTATTTAAGGCTATTTATTCAGGTTTACCGTTGTATTTACATGAGAAGTTGAGTTTTTCCAGGTCTCTGCGTACAAGAAATATTAACTTGCCGGTTAACAAAAGTGATGTATATAAGGGTTCGGTTTTGGTAAATGCAATTACTGTTTGGAATGGCTTACCATCCGATCTTAAAGGTGTTAATTTGCTAAATATTTTTTAAAAAAAACTTTGGTATAATTTTGTTCTTTCTAGGAACAATTAATTTAATTGTACGTCATATTGCTTTATATAATTATCTATGTTTATTAATTTTATGTATTATGTATATATGATTAGCGACATTTTCATTTTCTTGTTTTTTTTTTTTTGTGTGCTCGAAGTACAAAAGCTTTGGCTTACACTTTGTATATATGTATAATAATAATAATAATATGTATATGTAAACTTTTGTTTTTATAAACAGTCAAACACAGACTTGCCCAAGATTTAAGTGTCCGTTGAATCATTGCAAAAGGAAGCTGAATCTTGGTGTAATATCTAGTTACCATTTGGATATAAGCGTTTTGGATCTTTGATAAGTGGTTTTGAACGAGAACGGTTGCCTATGTAGTAATCTGAATTTATTTTAGCACCTGACTGCACGAAAATGAGTACTGTTGTGCCAAAATTAGATACTACTAAGAATAGCATTAAGCCTTTCGGATGAAACGGTTTTGTGAAGGGAAATAATTTTGTCTTAGTTTGCTTGCAACTCAAATATTACACACTGTTTTGGCCATTGGCATTTGTTTAATAAAACCAAGTTTCGTCGCTTGTGGGATATATTTTTGATGTGAAAATATCTTTAGCGGGGGTAAGTCAAAAATTTCATGTAAAAAAAGGAACGGAAAAACTAAATCATTTTGAAATTCAAAAATCGTTGGTGAACATTATATTTCAAAATAAATTTATAAATTGTACCATAAATATTTATTTTAATAACAGCCTAACAAACCCTTTCGTCAATTTTGCTTTGTTTTTGTTCGAGATGGTCGTAAATTTCAACGAAGGGAAATAAAAAACTTCCAGAAATCAAAATTCATGCGGATTTCGGTTTTTAGTTTACTTACGTTACTAAATTACCAAAATTAAAATGGAGAAAAATGTAAAAGTGTACCATGCGGGTAGAATACCCTACGTTTGAATTTGTGTAGTTTAAAAACAAATAATAACACTACATTTATATGAATATGTGATAGTTGATTTAAATTTAAAATCAGGGATATTTAGTTTAATAAGTCATTTGGTCGAAGAAATTGAATTTTGATAAAAATTTTATAAGAATTCTTAATTTCGATATTTCTCTAATAAACACCAAAAAAAAAAATTTAAAATCGATTAACTATTTAATTCATAAAATTGCTTTGAAGTTTACTCCAAATGGCGTTTTTTAGAATTTTTGCAAAATTTTGGAACCAAAATTTTTGCTGTTTTAAAATGAAAATGCTGAATTGTTTAATCGGTATTATGTACTATGTTTAGTATTGCTCTCATGCCGTTGCTGAGTTTGGTTATGCGGGGCATATAGGAAACAAAATCTATAATAGTGGCAAACAGATTCGAATTACATTTTCTAGAGATACTCGCAAGGAAGAAGCCGCAGGGAGACATGCTACCGTCTTTCCAGCTGCTATAATGTTACAGTCAAAATTGCGCCTTTGTCTGATAGAACCGCCCTATTTCATTTAGTTCACATCAATCAAATCAGCGATGCCACTTTGCTTTGTTCATCTGGTTTGCCGTGACCATTCACAAAAGTCTAAATATGGAATCTTCAACAATTGATGTGTATGAGTTAAGGTGATGATTCATGTACAAATTTTGTCTGACAGACATAAATATTAATCGCTCTGATTGGTTAATATTTTTTTGTCTTATACGATAAAAACGAAATTTAAAGTTAGGCGATACATGAATAAAATTTTGTCATATGGATATTTTTTGACACTAATAAATCCATAAACTCTGCGAATTCATTTTCAAAATATTTTTTCTCCCAACGTCTTAAAAGCCTCTAGTTTTAATACTGTTTTTGGGTATTAAAGTTGGCCTTTTTCTTACTATTTTAAAAATGTGTGTGTTGCTAAGCTACACTTTTAATCCTAGGTGTAAAAGTACGTACTTTTAATACTAGAAGAAAAATAGTATGCGTAGCCGAGCAAAAGTAAAAATTGCGAGTCAAACAAAGTCACTTTTAATCCGAATAACACATACTGTTTTTTATCCAACGAAGAGTTCATGTCGTGTCGGTTGTATATTACTAATTATAAGAGTAAGTACAAATTATGTAATTAAAACTTAAAAATTTAAACTAATTTTGTTGAAATATTTTGTGAAACTAAGGAGATCATGACTTTTGTTTGGTTTGACTATTGTACGCGTCAAATACAATGCAATATTCCAACCAAACAAAAGTCATGACCTCCTTAGTTTCACAAAATATTTCAACAAAATTAGTTTCAATTTTGAAGTTTTAATTACATAATTTGTAATTACTCGTATAATTAGTAATATACAACCGACACGACATAATCTCTTCGTTGGAGAAAAAATAGTATGTGTTATTCGGATTAAAAGTAACTTTGTTTGACTCGCAATTTTTGCTTTTGCTCGGCTACGCTGCGCTTCGCCTCGCATGCAAATATAATTGCTCGTCAAACAAAGTATCACTTTTAATCCTAATGACACAATGTACTATTATTTTAGAATTTTTTTTTTTTTTTATAGTTTAGAATATTATTTTGTTCTCACTACTGTCAAAAACAATTAATTAAAAAATTGCTATAGTTTTCAAAGCAAACTATATCATTTTGAATTTTTTTTTTTTTTTGAAAAATGCTAAAATTTTATTTATGTATCGAGGTTATGTATTTATCTTATACAAAATTGAGCAATGTTCAATTTTTAATTTTTGCCGTATGATACAAAAATATGGCCGACCTTTGACCAATCAGAGCGATTATTATTTATGCCTGCCAGAAAAAATTTGTACACGAATCATCGCCATAATGGTAAATTTTAAAGCGTTCAGGGTAGGTTTACATGATTAACTTAGCAGAACTGTACTTTGCTCAAACTTACCAAGACATGGCTAAACTGAAATATAGTCGGTTATATATTTCAATTTTCAATTAAACAATTAATGTCGGTAAGGTTCATCTTCCAAATCCAAAATAGAATAACTTATTGACTTTTTAAACCAAAATTGTACCGTAATTTAAATATTGAGCGAATAGCAGCCATCTATCTGCATTGGTTTTTCAGGCCCATCGAAGAGATTTGAAATTATTCAATAGTTAAAGATTTTCACATAATTCTTTTGCGAGTTGAGTGTGAACTCGCCCGTTGTTTTTTTTTTTTTTTTCATTTATAAGGTTTTTTTTTGTGAGCGTAAGGTGTTAACAATATCGACATAGTAATTGTCTTTTTTATTTCGTCTGGTTCGATATGAGTGAATATTACTTACTGCCGTTACACTTTGCCAGGTTCATTTGAATTTTTTTAATGAATAACAATAAATCATAATCTGCCAGGATAACAATGGGAAGAATTTTTAAATAATATATAGATTTAGTTGCTGTTAAGACCGGTAAAAGTTTAATGGTTTTAATAATTTTGTTCTGTACAACCTTAATAGCTTTGAGGTCTGTCAAAGCTACGGTTGTCCACAGAAAACTCATGTAACTTAACCTTGAATTAACATAAGCAGAGTATATCAATCAACCTATTCTTTCATTAACGAAGTTCCGAAGTATTCTAATTGCAAACGCATAAGGCCATAACATTTTTGTCATGTTCCGTCCATAATAATGTTTCATCAATTGTAATACCCACATACGTAAATGAACGCACTTGGTTCATTATTTGATCATTGACTACAAACGACGAGGGAAAGTATGCCGGGAACTGTTTATTTTGGAACATTATATAATTAATTTTAGAGTAATTTATACACATTTTATTGGCCGAGTCATTTGTTCAATTATATGAAAAGGATTTGCGGATTTCAAAACTAAACGGAAATTAAAAGCTAGAGAACCTACAACAGATCGTTGGGGAACGCTTGACCGAATTTTTAAATGAGAGTTTTCAAAACCGTTTTGTTTTCAACCGTAAATTGATCGCGATTATTTAAATATGACGACAGTAATTTGAATGTATTTACAGTGGGATTAAGCTTTTTAAATTTCGACAACAGAATTGGGTGTCAGATAGTATCAAAAGCATTTTTTAGGTCAATCGAGAGACTGTTCAATACTGAGATTGGTCGATAATTTGTAGGCAATGTTTTATCACCAGACTTAAAGACGGAAAACATTTTAGTAATCTTAAGACAATCAGGAAATTCCCCAAGTTTAATCGCGGCATTTATTAGATCCACTACATTATGCGTTAACATGTTACTGCAGTTAATGATAAATTTCGTAAATATTGAATCGTAGCTGATTGCTGCCGCTTTGTTTAGATTTTACATAATATTTAACAATTCATCATAACTGGTCAAATATATATGTAACTCAGGTAGATTCTGATATTCCAAATAGGATAGAAAATCGTTTTTTAAGTTACTCCGATGATTTGGTTCAATTAAATTTGAAATATTTACAAAATGATAATTTAGTATATTATAAGCCATGTCAATCGGACTATCTTGTTGAAGATAATGTTTTTCAGAATGACCCAAGTTTTTTTTCGAGATAGTAATTGAGTTCTGCAACAGTTTTTTATTGTAAAATATTTAGAGCTGCCATTTTAAATAAACCGATTTGTTCCGATAGTGTTTGAACCTATCTGAATAATAATTATTGCTAGGATATATTTTCCTTAAGGAAAAAAACAATTTTTTTAATTTAACTATATACAGGGTGAGGAAAAAGTATGGAAACCCCTAAAAATCTCGCGGAGTTCAGTTAAAAAAAAAAATAAGCAAGGTTTATTCTTAGGTAATTTTCATTTTCAAGGTCATTTGGAGGTTAAAGTTATTTTTTTAAATTAGAACCCCTATTTTTGATGACAGAATCGAAAGGAGCGATCAATTTTAGGTTCGAGTATGTATTTTCCATTACCTCCCAAGGTCATCTGAAGGAATTTACATTGCGAGGTGTAAGTATGGAAACCACTAGAAATCTCGCGGAGTTCAGTCAAAAAAAAAATCGAGCAAGGTTTATTCTTAGATAATTTTCAACAAGGAATTTAATGGTGAACTTGGTTGTGACCTTGACCGACATCTTCAAGGTCATTTTGAGGTCAAGGTCATTTTTTTATAGGGAAACTCCTGTTTTTAACAACGGATTCGAAAGGAGCGATCAATTGTACGTTAGAATATGCATTTCCCATGATCTCCCAAAGTCACCTGAGGGAATATATTTTAATTGTAAAGCTTATGATTTGCTATGAAAACAAAACAATAAATAAAAAAGTAATAAATCACAGAACTATGCTAAGCTTATGATTTGCTATTAAAATTATAAAAAAAAAATAAAAATTTTAAAAATATAAAGAATAAATTTTTTTAGTTTTTATTTTTTTTAATGTTCGTAGCAAATCATAAGCATTATATTCCTTCAGGTGACCTTGAGAGGTCATTGAAAATACATATTCGGACGTACAATTGTTCGCTCTTTTCCAATCTGATGTCAAAAAAAGGAGTTTCCCTATAACAAAATGACCTTAACCTCAATATGACCTTGACAATGAAGGTCAAGGTCACAACCAAGCTCACCATTAAATTCCTTGTTGAAATTTACCTAAGAATACACCTTGCTCGTTTTTTTTTGGACTGAACTCCGCGAGAGTTTTAGAGGTTTCCATACTTTTTCCTCACCCTGTATAAGAATTCCTTTGTAATCCATTTGGCTGTGGACTTTATGTTTATGACTGTTGTATTATTTGAAATTAAAAGTGACAGTTTGTCAATTATTCTAGTGGAGTAAGCATGATCTGTCATCAAATTCAAATAGATCATATTGTAAATAACCAATTACGTTAAATTGAAGTTTTTATCATTTATTTTTGGAATAAAATCTGACTTGTCTACTACATTATTATAATTCAGTGATCAAATCTAGCGAAATCAAATAAACTTATGAAAAATTCCGATCATGTCATATCTGTCACTACATGGTCTAAAACTGAAGGTGTCGATGAAAAACAAGTGTAAAATTCCTTATTTATGTTATTTAAATTTAAGAAACCATTAGCCGAAATTACAGAGTTGAGAATTTGGGTTGTACTGTTTCAGATATTTCAGAATTAAATTTCTAAATTCTTCAAAGAATAAGTCATCTGGACAACATGTTCTGTAAATGCCAACAACTCTACTGTGAACTAATGGTAAACCAATAACCAGAAAGCTAGAACCGAATAGGTTAAAATTTTCCTTCTTAATTGATTGAATGGAATTTATAACATATACTGCAATATCCCCACCTCAAATTGTTCACATTCATTGTTGATCTACCTGTATCTTTAACAAAGGAATACACTTATTCTGTAGGTACAACATTACGAACAAAACAACTTGAATGTTATGTATAATTGAGTATCATTTTTTTATGCGGTCGATCGTACGAAAATTCAGGCAGCAACAAATGTACAGTTTGACTGCTTTGTAATTTTTTTTTCGACCGCAATCACTGCCAAATGACAAAAAAACCGACCCTTGCATGTTGCTTAAACTATTCATTGAACAGTGAACAAAACGGAGGAAAAATATATTTTTGCTCTATTCAATAGATCGACTCTTTATTTTTTTTTGTTCGCTTACTATTCATTTGTTAAGTCAATTTCATGGTTGCCTTCATTCACTCATTCGATCGGGGATTTTTTGAAGCCAATCAATCATATTGCTTACAACTTTATTTAGTGAAAGAAAATTATATTATGATGAAAATCAATTTAGAATCCCTTTTCCATAGCAATACCTGAATTCCGTCATACTTATGCCGTTTTAAAATTTTCCATTTGGTGTCTGTTGCGAGGATTCTTATTCGTATGTGCTATATAAATGTTTGATCATTTTGGTTCGGGTAAGGGTTTCCTTGCACTACATAAACCAATAAAAACAAAAAATATTTTGCCGGAAAAAAATTTAACCGCCATTTTTTTAAACATATTTTTAACGCCATATTGAATTATGCCGAAATATATTCCATGGTGTACCTTATGAAGTGTATGAACTTATGCTAGGATTTCATATCAGGAAAAATAAAACTCTACATCTGGCAATACTATTTTCATCCCATCCCAGTTTCTTTGAAATTGTAGCAAAAAGTCATTTGATCAACAAAATTATTTGTAAATAAGGGATACGAATTAGATTGAAACCGTATGTTCAGATTTATGATATGTGCCCATTGCCCATATGTGTATAGCCGAAAATATTAACGGTATATTTACGAAATCGGTGTTTTAATTAATGGCACTCAGCAGCACTGAGTTCTAGTAAATGTCTCTTATTTCAACTCAACAGGATTTATCCTTACCGTGGTAAACTTTTGAAGACCAGCTTTATGTTGAGAATTGCGGTATATTCCCATGTGTGTGTGTGTAGCCGAAAATCAATATTTATGAATTTGATATTTTGATTAATGGCTGTTAAGAATATTGGGTGCCCGAAAACACTTAAAAACCAGCTATATGTTGAGATTAGCGCTATAGGCTCACATGTGTACAGCTGAAAATGGATATTTATGAATTTGATATTTTAATTAATGGCAATTAGGAACTGAATTCTTGAACTTGTCTGTAAATATCTCTTATGATTTCGACTCGAATTGATGTACCCTTATTGTCACTGTTCACCGAGTAAATTACACTGTGTAATTTACAAGGTTTTGCACGTAAAGTAGTGTAATTTACATAAGACCATTTCGGCTTAGATTTATTAGAGCATACCATGTGAAACAGCGCCAATTTTTAGAATGGTAGAAATATTTTCAACTTGGAAATATGTAGCACCATATTAATAAAGGTCATCGTGTTTTTTTTTTGTAAATTGCGGGTAATGCATTACTTTTATAAGTATGTAATGTATTATTTTTCGTATAATTTTAAAATCCAAAATTTTCTCACCATCTAAAATGTTTTTGCATACATTTTTGAAATATTGCCAATTATCCTGTAACTTAAACGATTATAATGAAATTTACAGGTACGATTGAAAATGATTTTCAGATGAAATCAATGGAATTTGGTAATTTTAAATACGATTTTGATTAAATTCTACAGGTACGAAGGAAATGGAATTCTAATTTTCTGATGAAATTAATGGAACTTGGTTATTTTGAATATGATTTTGATGAAATTAGACAGCTACGATGGAAATGCGATTGTTAAACGAAAATTTGCCTGAACCTTGGCTATTTTTTAACTGATTATGCTAAAATTTGCCGTGTATGATGGAAGTTGAATTCTCAAATGATTTTAAGCTGGAGTTCTAGAATATGACCAATTAAAATAGAAATAATGGTGATTAAAGATAGTTATGGTCATGTTGATGAAAATTGCAAATTCTCCTTTTTCCAAAATATTTTTAAAGAATTTTTCTCAATTTTTTTTCAGAATATTATGTCTCGGTTCTTTTCCAGAATATAATACTAGAAGGAGCAGAAAATTCCCCCTTTTCCAAAATATTTTCCAGAATATATTACTAGAAAGAGCAGTAAATTCCCCCTTTTCCAAAATAATTTTAAAGAATTTCTCTAAATTTTTTCCCAGACTATTAGAAAATCTCAAAAGTAAACCACAATGAGCTGCATACGCTCATGATGTCGTAATTTTATAATTTACTGCTAATGTACTCAAACACCACTTCTGGAAAATGAAATATCGCAGTTAACAGAGAATTATCTCTGCCATTTTCATGAGTTGGAATCTAATATAGATAATTGAATTAAATTGTTAGAAAAATATCAATAGTCGTCAACTGGATTTCAAGAGACTTTAAAATCTAAAATTAAGTCGCTCTGTGAAATGTTGAATTTGTAATCTCAATAAAAATTAAATTACAATGCTCATTAACTGCAATTTTTGCTAATTAACTGCAATTTGACTACGTCTCGTAGGTGCAGATGTGCTACCTTCTTTCGTTTCCGTATATTTCCCGGCATAGCAAGTGATATGTACAATTGGATAGATTCAGAAAATAAATATGAACCGTTCTTGTGAGTTACGGCTGACCTGTGCAGCTGGTAATGCCTCAAAACTAATCGTGATTATCCCGATTTAATTTCGCTGTGCAACAAAGTTTTTATCCGGCAATGCATGAACAGATTTTAATGGGTCAAAAGCCGTTAAAAAAAGCTTGAGGTGTTCTCTGCAAATGACAGACTTGAGAAAGGAAACTTGGCCAAAATACCATTAAGGTACTTTAGAAAAAATAATTTGTTACAAATATAAAAAGGAAATTTGTTTGTACATCTATTAACATGTTTAAATTGTTACACGATTCGTTAATATTATCAAACAGATAGCACTTCGATATGATATGTAAAAAAAAATTAATGTCGAAAACTAACTAACAAACTATAATTTCTATAAAGCGTAATTTACACTCTAATAAAGTTTTTATATATTTTTTTATTATTATTTGAATTTTGTAAAATTTATTAGTTTTTTACGTTTTCAAATAAAATTAATATTTTTCCAGGATCATTTAAAGTATATTCAAAAAAATTTAACAATTATTCAAAACAATTTAATCTTATTTTTCCAATTCAAATTGGCAATTTTTTTTTTTCAATTTAAAACTTAATTTCAAATCAAATTAAAAATTTTACAAAATTGTTTAACGCAGATTTTCAAATCAGTTTGACTTATTTTCAGTTCAATTAAACTATTTTCAAAACAATTAAACAAATATTCAAATGAAATTAACGAAATTTCTGAAAAAATAAAAATTAAATAAAACAGGTAGGATTTCGGTAAGTTTATGGCTTTTATAACCCGTTTGAAATTAATATTTTATGATTGAATGCGATATTTACTTATTATTGCTCGTTCAGTTTAGTTGTAAACACCATTCGGGTTTAAATTAAATTTGAATTGATACATTTAAGACATTAATTAAAAAAACAGGTCTCAATCAGAATTTGTTAGCGACGGAGATTCTTCTTTACCAGAACCTCCTCGAACAAATCGAGCAAATAATTAAAGTAAATTCGGTAATAACCCTAAAAAATATAAGGGAAGTGTTCTTGGGACACAAAAATGTTGAAGTATCGCAATCAACAATTATTAATTGATAAAAAAAATTAAAAATGGCCAGGCCCGTTTTGGATAGGATTAACTCGGCATCTACTATTGAACTATGGCGAGTATGTTACATTGAATTTTACAAATATTGCTGCAGAAAACCATCAAAAAACGGTCGTTATTGATGCAACCTCCATTTAAGGCGGTCCCAAGCCAGATCACGAGTTAATACTCGTGCGAATGTTGTCACTCCAATCTTCCGAGGGCGTAATATTACGTTGATTGTGGCTATTAACAATCAGGGTGTTGTTTATCACAAATTTGTTGTGAATTCCACTGTAAATTCAAATAAATTTTGCGAGTTCCTTAATGAACAACTAAACCAGCTGTCCGATAGAGGCTTGCTAGATACAAGGCTAGTTTTAGACAATTGCTCGATTTACAAAACAGCAGTAGTTAAGGAATTGATCCGCATAACGCAACATAGGCGTGTATTCCTTTCACCTTACTCTCCTATGCTTAATCCCATCGAAAGTGTGTTCTCGAAGGTTATGTCTTTAGCGTACACGAACAAATAAAAATAATTTAGCATATAACTTTTATTTAATGAATTTTATAATTATTTAGTTTTGTAGTTGTATACACAAATGTTATTATTAATCACCGTTATTTAATTAATTGTATCACCGCACGAGTTGGGCGGCATGTCGCCGTCTTGAAATTCGAGAGCAGACTGATATCATGATAAATTGAAAAATTAATTTCTTTATTTTGTTATATGTTCGTCGTCGTGTATTTTGTTTTGTTGTTCGTTTGTGTTGTATAATGTTTTTGTTCGTTTTCGGACAAGCCGGTCAGCGGTTAGTTGTTTCGATGTCATGTGACATAATGCCCAATGTGTTGGACAAGTGGCACCCAATGTGCGGCGAGCTTGTGTTTGTGCCGGAAGAATTGTAGTGGTGCTTTGGGTGAACCGCTACAAGTTAAGGCTAGACAAATTTGATGTGATCCTTCCAACAGCCGAAATGTAGTAGATGTGATCGGAATTTCTGTCAGTCAAGTAACCGGAAACGGCTGACTAATTTCATGATGAATATGATGCTAAAGTTAAGTGCGGCAACAACAGGAGCTCCTTTCGAATAAACGTATACTCACTA
This sequence comes from Tipula helvola, assembly GCA_963556165.1. Taxonomy (NCBI): domain Eukaryota; kingdom Metazoa; phylum Arthropoda; class Insecta; order Diptera; family Tipulidae; genus Tipula; species Tipula helvola. The sequence continues at coordinate 100,924,184 of OY744483.1, forward strand.
TGCCATACGTACTACCATAATTACTTTACGTTTATTTTAAATTAACGTTCAAATCAGCAAAAATGAACTATATTGTGTTATACCATAAAATTACTTTAATATAGAAATAAAAATTTTATAATTTGAAATGAAAAATTTGTTAATTTCGTTTGAATATTTGTCAAATCGTTTTTAAAATAGTTTAATTGAACTGAAAATAAATCAAACTGGTTTGAGAATCTGTTAACCAATTTTGTAAAATTGTTAATTTGGTTTGAAATTAAGTTATTTGAAATTGAAAAAAAAAATTGTCATTTTGAATTGAAAAAATAAGTTTAAATTGTTTTGAATAAGTTAAATTCTTTTGAAAATACTTTAAATGAAATTGGAAAAATGCTAATTTCATTTGAAGATATGCTAATCCTATTTGAATAATTTTCAATTTGGTTTGGTTAATTTGGCCTGAAAAAGGTTGTACCTATACAAACTTTATGCGGGGGTCTATTATGAAATTTTTACGATTTCGTAAAATTCGATCCGCCGCGGATATCCCTATTATGAAATTTTTTTTGTTTCGTAAAATACGAAAATCGTAAAATCCGCCTTATTATGAACCAAAAAAAAAAAACGAAATCGAATTTTTCGAAAAGCAAACGTCAAAATTCGACTGCTATATATGTGACGAATATCGTATTTATGAAGACGACGAAGTATAGACGGTTATTATTAAAAATTAAAATATAATAATATACATTAAAATTAAACATAATTTATTTTTCAAAATATAAGTTATACAATTATTTTATTCAAATTGATTTGTTTAATGTATTTTAATAAAAATTACAATTTAATTTAAACTTATTTAACTATTCGTAGGTCATCAACTAATAGTCAACAATTTGATATTTTAATTTCTTTTATGGAGACAAATGTTGGCATAGCTAAAAATTTTTTAAATGCACCTCAATATAAGGAGACAACTCAACATTTGTGGAGAGAAGTAACACAAGAGTTAAATTCAGCTGGTCCGCCAGAAAAATCTATTGACGGTTGGAAAAAAGTGAGGTTATGTGTGAATTATATGTTGCTCGTAAGACTCTAATATTATTTCTCTTATAGGTTTGGAAAGATTTCAAGTATACGGTGAAAAATAAGCTGCGAGCAAATAAAAAATGTTTAACCGGCACTGGAGGAGGTCCATACAAAATTAAAAAAATAAGCAAACAAGAAGAGCGGGTTGATCGATTACTTGATTTAACCGGAGAGATCGAAGGACTTAAAGTTAAAACTTTTGGATGTAAAGCCCCTACGCCGTTGGCCAGAAATATTGATGTCGATAACGATGATTTGACTTTGTCGACAGAAGAATTTGAAGCGGAAATTCAACATGAATTAAATCCTGATGAATTTCCTATTGACAAGTCTCCTGTAACATCAAACGACAAAGCCACAGCCATACAACCGTTAACATCAACAAGCCAAAGCCAGAAACTTTCCACTAACCAAAGTACGACACATACCAGAAGCCGCAATAACCTACCTAGCCGAACAAACCGAAAACCAAAAGAAACTTCAAAAATTATTTTAAAACGCCAAGTCGAAATCCAAGAGAAATATTATGAGAATTTCAAAATATTTACAAGAAATAGTGAGAAACACCAAAAGGAAATAATCAAAGTTCTTAAAGAGATAAGAAACTTAAAAAAAGAAAAATGAATAGAAAAAAAAACAAATTTTATTACACAAAAATAAATTAAAGGTCGAAGAATTAGAATTGAAAAGAAAAGAATTGGAACTTAAGGAAATAGAATTAAACTCAAAAATGTAATTTAATTTAATTTTTTAATGAATTTAATTTTGATAAAATTTTTAATAAAAACTATAAATTTGAAGTCGATACACCAGTGATGGAATTTTAGGTAAAATTGTACTTTTTTCGATACAATTCATTTGTAAAAGTACAATAGTACATTACAGTGAAATTTAGTACAATCTGAAAGATTTGCCTGACGCGTTTTTTGCCTTTTAAAAAACCAAAATTTAATTAACTGAAAATTATAAAAATTTCGTACAACACAAAAATTAAACTAAATCTTCAAATTTCTAATAGTATCTCAGTAATTATTTAATTTGTGATTTTTTGTAGCTTAATTATTTTATTAATTCTTTAATATAAAAATCCGATGTTTCAACCTTATTGTCAATTTAAACAATAATTTAAATGAACATTTTTGAAAACGAATATTTTCCTAACGTAACTAGGCCAGCATTTGAAAAATACTCAGTTTAACGAAAATAATTTAAGTTATACAATAACAAGTAATAGGTAGCAGTTTCGGAATTAAGACAGCCACTTGAATCTGCAGGAGGAATTCAGATAATTCGTTATGAGTGAAACTGAAGAGCAAGGGATATCCATACAAAGATCAGATGTGGGAATTCCTCTTGACATTTTGAAAATTTTTAAGTTAGGTAATAATTTTAATTATCTCATAATGTGATTCGAAATAGGTTGGTGAATGTTTTAACAAGTTTTAAGCCAAATACATAATTATTTAGGAAAATAATTTTTAGGACTGGAAGAAATCCAACAAATTCGAGATGTTCACAAGGCAAAACTAAACTATTGGAAACTGACAAGGGTAAATTAACGGTATTTATGCCAATAATAGAGTAATATAAAGCTTGGCTTTCATAATCTTTCAAAAATAAAAACGCAGGAGTCAGTGAGGCAAGAGTAGCCGAAATTTTTTTGAGATTAACAGATGTAACCGATGTTTCAATTAAAAACGGTTATCCGAGAAGGTTAGTTACAAAAGTTACTAGAGGTATTAGAAAGCAGGCTATCATTAAACATACCAATTCGGGAAATATGTTGAAAAATACGAGCGAAAATCCAAATTTTGTGATTGAAAATATTCGCAAATTTGTTAATTTGGTTCCTTATGTTAAAATTCTTTTCGAAAAACTAAAAAATGTTATACACAATTGGGATATATAGTAAAACTTGTTGATTGAACTTAATCTTCCCACACTCATTTTTAAGCCTGTTCGATACCGCGTTTGTTAGGCTGCATGTTAGTGAAATTCTTTCTAACAATTTGTCTAATAAATGTACATTTCGAGTTCGAATATACTAAAAACTATCTCTGTAACTAAAACCGGTACTACCTTAAACCGAACATTATATTGCATTATAATGTTTTTTTATGGTATCACTAAAGTTCATTTAGGCGTTGCCCAAAATGATATCGTACCTTGCAAAGTGATATTATGGTTGGGATAGGAAATATAGAAAGTATTCTCAAAGGTCCTCGTGATTACTTTTTTTTCAATTGATGGTAATGCGCTTTCATAAAGTCCTTCACACAATCTGGTGGTCCGTGATAATAATGTTGATCTACATTTGTTAGTTTGTAAAAACCTGCTTCAAGGGTCTGAATGTGAGAATCTTAAGCAAGATTGGTGGATCTAAAATACTGTTTAAATGATGGCATTAATTCTTTCATTTTATTGGATATTTGGCCCCAATATATGTAAAAAAGGCAATCAACAGTAAGATCACCGCATGATTTGCTTACGAAAATCACAAAGACGATCAAAAATTAAGTTGTATTTCTCAAGATAGTTTGTCGAGTTAAAGTTTATTATTGTCTATATTACTTTAGAAAAAATTGACTCAAAAAAATTGAGAGCAATTGCGGAGAACTTCTGCATTTATAAACGTTTATTTCTTAGCAGATCAGAATTCGATGCAAATTGGGACGCTAAATGAATGAATTGAATAAATTGCTGTTTAACGGGAGTATCAAAGACTTATAGATTTACGGAGAAAATTGTTTTGAACCTGACCAACAAAATTTCTCCAAAAGCAATAATAATTTTCAGCTGAATTCTTAACGGTAATTATAATTGTTGGGGACTACTTTTATATAAAAGTCATTAAAAAAATTAAGTACAATACAACTCAATTTAGTACAATATCATTTCAAATTCCAGTACAATTCAAAAAATCCATTTTCCATCACTGCGATACACTATTTTTTATTGAATCCCGAATTCTTTTAGCTTCTCTGCTAAATTTTCCGAGATCACTTCTTGATTGACATTTGTATCCATATTATACTCTCGCTCAATGATATTTTCATCTATCGGCACGTTATACCTGATACATAAATTATGATGCAAGCAGCATACATTAATAATTTGTGCGGTTTTTTCGGGCGTATAGTGCAACTCTCGTGAATGTAGCAAGCACCGCCAACGCCCCTTCAGGATACCAAAAACACGTTCTATAATTGAACGAGCTTTTGCATGTATGTTGTTAAAACGAGCCTCACTAGAGCCCTCAGCCGTTTTTCGGTACGGTGTCATCATCCATGGTTCTAGAGTATAACCGGAATCACCTAAATTAATTATAACCAATTAGTACAGTAACATATACCACCATAACATTATTACCTAATAACCAAGACGTTTTATCCCCTGCTCTCCAATTTTGTTCCATAATAATCCTGTTATTGCTCGAGTTCCATATGACTGAGTCGTGGGAACAACCTCCATACGGCAATCAACTGATGTTATTTCCATCTTGTAGTCGCAAGTCTACGCATAAAAATAAATTGTTTAATTTATTTTGTTAAATTATGAAATAATTAGTTATACATACCATCATTACGTTTAAACTATGAGCACCCTTTCTATTAAAAAAATGATGCTCATTTCTGGCTGGCCTTACGATATTAATATGTGTACCGTCGACACAGCCTATAACTCCTGGAAAACCCGTTTTATTGAGAAAGTATTCCTTTGAATTACATTTTTCAGCCTCCGATAAATTAAAGTTTATATACTTGTCACACATTATTGATTCCAAAACATTTAATGTTTCACTCAATACCACCGATACTGTAGATTGAGCCATACCAACCAGATAATCTTACCCCACTGCTTGCTGGTAAAAACCTTCAGCCAGAAATCGAAGCGTGTTTGCAAGCTTCAGTATCGGTGTAATTGCATCCTTGTTTTTGGTCGGCTTCAAATGTGGTTCGATTTCCGTCAGAATAACATTGAAGACTTCTTTGGATACTCAGAATAATTTAATAAATCTAAAATAATTGCATTTATTAAAAAATAATAAAATAAATTTGTGATCATTATTGTTTGATGTATGTAGTACCTTTTATTCGGCAAATCGAGTGGATTCGAAGTCATACGCAGGCGTTTCCTTTGAATAAAAATCGGGATCACTTGCTCATCGGAGTCACTGTCGCTCGAGTGAACAAAAAACCCAACTGTATCCATCATATTTAAGCACTTGAATCACGATTATCAAACTAGGTGAATTAAATTAATTAATTTATATTAAGATAAACTTACAAATAAACACAAGAACACAAATAAAAAATGACGTTTATTTTCACTTTGACAGGAAACACAATGAACTTTGTTGTTTCTGATCTCAAAATAACACAAAATGGCAAACTTCATTGTCTTAAATTTTACGATCAAAAAGAAAATTTCATAATAGGAATATCCGCCGCGGATCGAATTTTTCGATTTCGTATTTTACGAAATCGAAAAAATTTCATAATAGCCCCCCAGAGTACATAAAAAAAAACTTTCGAGTTTATTTGATTTTTTTCGCATTGGTTGAGGTCTAAACAATAGAATCCAATACCAGATTTTGTGTGTTTGGTATTTTTTAGTGTAATAATCTGGAAACAAGAATGTAAACCGTGGTAAGCCATTGTGAGTAGAGGCCCGGGAAAAGCAGGATTTGGTTATATTGAAGCAATAAATATATTGGAGTATATTGGTTTAAATTTGCTGTGTGGCAAGTTTTGAAGTTTGGAGTTTTGGTATTGGACCACGTGATATCTATATATATATATATACATATATATATATATATATATATATATATATATATATATATATATATATATATACACTCCTTGTCACTAGGTTAAGGCCACGTTAAATTTTTATATTTTTGCTAGTTCAGAAGTTCCAAAAATTTTCAAAACTCAAAATATATATTCTTATAAACTAAACAGGTTATACACAATTGAAAAATTAAAAACTATTTGAGAGTAGAAAAAAATATCAGCAAAAATACCGGATTTACATTTTCAGTAGGTTAAGGCCACATGAAAATTCAAATTATCAGTTCATTTTAAAAATAAATGTATTGAAAAAAAAATCGGAATGATGGTTTTAATAGTGAGTATTTCCACCATTATTATTAATAACTTCAAAAATCTTGTTCGAGAGTGAGTTTTACAGTGATTGGATACAGTGTTGGCTCATTTCACTCCATGCAATTTTTATGGCAACTACAAGCTCGCTTGGTGTTTCAAATTGGAGTCCTCATACATAAACCTTCCTCGACAGCAATTCCCATATGATCTCGATGATATTGAGATCGGGTGAATAAGGCAGACAGGCAAGAAGTTCGATATTGTCAGGTCTAAACCAATCTTTCACTACCTAGTATTGTGTATGGGGGCGTTATCTTGTTGAAATATCAATAACTGAGGTCCATATTTCTCATGTAGTGACGGGAAAACATTTTGTAACAAAGCTTTTTAAGTTTCAATGTTCATTGTAATACTTCTGGTCCAATCTATAGTACCATAGTAAGTGATAACACCCCAAACCATAATACCAGATGTACGGCTATGGCGGCGTACCAAAATGATCTCTTCTTTACGGAAATCGTGAAAGTAATATTTGTATTCATCAGGCCCATCCAGGTTGAATTTTGTTTTCGTCCGAAAAAACACGTTCTGCCATTTATTATTCCAGGTCATGTGAGTACGTGCAAAATCAAAGCGTTTCTTTTTATTTATTGTCAAAAACCGACTTTTGCTTAAATTTACGACGACGCACTAGATGATCACTGTAGCGAATACTCGCCAAACAGTTGTAACAGTGGCTGCAACTTCAGTTTAAGGCTTGATTTTATAAATAGAAAGACCAAAATTAGAAGCCTTACGAAGAATTAACCGCCGTTTTCTTTTCGGTGTAGCCAAAGAAGTACAGCCTTTCTGCCTGGCGTAGTTTTCGATATCCGAGAAGTAATTATTAATCACAGTATTACTTCGGTTAATTTTTTCGGCAATTTTTCTGCTTGAAGACCCTTGCTCACTATAAACATCAATTTTGGCTCTTTCAGCTTCACTGAGGGTCTTAACTTTTGGCATTTTAATTCAAAATTTAATTAGTAATTTTAATATTAATATAATAAACGTAATTAGTTTTTAAAAATACTTAAATTTATTGACTAATCAAGATTAAACTTAAATGGCCTTATCCTACTGAAACACTAAAAATTCATACGTTTTACATTAGTATTTGAAATAAATGAATAAAGTAACGGTAAATCCCGTTTAAAATTAGTTTTTTTATAATTTTGTTTAATTATACATAATGTTTGAACTTTTACTTCCAACTAATCTCAACATGTTGTTCTAACACACAAAAAATTGAAAGGAAACTGAAAATTTATGGTGGCCTTAACCAAGTGAAACCAATGCCGTCTTGAATATACAGGCCTATGACTACAAACAGTGACGACACACTAAGTCTCCGCCGCTACGTGGCAGTGTAGTAAAGTAAAGATTTTTTTTTTGTTTTGTGTATTGTTTTGTTTCATCTTTCATGTTAAAAATTCATTTTTCGTCCCCTTCTTTAATCTCTCTCTGCGGAAGGAAACATAAAATTTTTTTTTTTATTTGGAGAACGAAATTCAAAATAATAAAATATCTCTTTCTCTCCTCGTATAAAAAATAAAGGGAAGAGAAGAGATAGGGAATGAATATGAAACAGCGACAGCGATCGATTTATTTCTTTTCTAAAAAGAGGAAACAAAAATTTATTTATAAACAAGAAACAAAAACAACTAAACAAAGGAGAGAAGCGAAAAATAAACAAAAAATCGAAATGATAAATTTTAAATTTGTTCGCTGAGTTTTTTTTTTGATTTAGTGCATTATATTACGTCAAAGGGAGATGTCTCGCGTTTATTTTACGCTTTGATTTGTTTTCAAATCGAGTACATAAATTAATTTTTATTTGATTTAATTTATTTTCAATAATATTTCTAATATTTTATTATTAAAATACATAATACACTAGATTTATCTAAAAAATTTAAATTTGCATGAATAAATCAAATTCACATGGTATTCCTCTTTGATCAGAAAGTGCGAGTCTTCCTTCTTTGAAGCATTATGCTGCACTAAAAAAACTAAATGAATAATAAAATGTTTTCGGACAAAGCCATGATATAATAATACAAGATAAAGTAAACACGAGAGAGCCAAAACACGCTGGTGCGCCAATATTTTTTTGTTTCCTCTCTATCTCTATTTTTGTTTATTGCTTTGCTTCATTTTTTATGTTTTTATACGATTACTAGAGCCGAGCCGATCAGCCAATGCGCGACCGACAGTCATTACAATAATGAAGATCAAAGAGGACGTGTTTTTTTTTATAGATAGAAATTTTTTTATATACAAAATATTTTTAGTTATTTATAAAATAATTTGATATTGATGAATAAATAATTCATCAATTTTGGATTTATAAAATTGTATAACCCAAATAATCTAAACTCGCTCAATTATTCATGAAAATAACAATGGGTTTAGCAAAAAATCGAGGTTAACACACTACGACTAAACTCAAAAAATTTACAATATCGGTTTTATTAAACCTCAATCTATCTAGGGTATTCGTCGATTTTTAAAATATTTGATTATGTATTTTTTAAAACAAAAATAACACAATAAATATTTAAAAAAATTGAATTGAAATGATGTACACTTCCTCTTCCTTTGGAGTGCAAAAGCAATCTGACGATTGAAATATTTTTCTCATTTTTGCTTTATTTCAGTACTTTTACTATTATGAAAAAAATGTTGGCGCACCAGAAAAAAAAGTACTTTTACTTTATCTTGTATTATTATATCATGGGACAAAGCAAAAACAAAAAAAATATCTTTTCTTTATTATGCTGCCGCGTAGCGGAGAGACTTAATGTGTTTCAATTTGTAAAAATTGCTTGTAGTCATAGGCTTGTATATCTAGTAGGCATTGGTGAAACGGAGTGTATATATATATATATACATATATATACGTATATACATATATGTTTTGCAGAGAAGCATTATAGGAACAATTTGGGCTTTTTTGCGTATCCAGATAATTTGTAATTTTTTTGTATAAATATTTTCAAATATTCTGTTGATTTTTTTTGTTTTAATAATTTAAATTTTTTCTTACGCTTTCATCTTTTCTTAATAATTTGTTCTAAAATCCACCCCGAATGTTCAGATCGCTCTTTGAGATAGCCGGGAAAACTATTATGTGTGAAAGGTTTTTCTTTTGAAAATGGCGCCCAATGGCGTGTATTATTTACAAACTCACCTAGTTGAGCAAATTTTAAATTTAAAGAAAAGATGCGAGTTCTGTTTGTTATTTTTAACATTATCTTTCTTTTGTTTGTGTTAGATGTCGTGTCATGCTGGAAACATGGAGAACAAGCTATTCACCGATTGTTTTTTTACTATTTTTGCGGATAATTTTTAATTTCTATTTTTTAAGTCAAAAATTATTTTGTTTAATCATCTTTTAATAAATTAATGTATTTGATATTTTTTTTTTTTGAAATTAATTTATATAATTAAAATTAAAAAATAATAATTTTTGCGTATAAGTTTTATAACAATAGATGTACTGTTGTTTGCGTTTTCTTTATCTTTCTCAATTTTGGAGTTTTTTTTTTAAGAAGCCGAAAACAACACGTTACGGCTCCATTGACTGAGTTCGTTCGATTTCCTAAAATTAAATTTATTTTAGCGAATCAATCAATTTCCGCTGTTAAAAATTAATCTACGGAAATACAGAAAGCTTATAGTAACCATTCCATATACGGCTAGTTACATATTTGAAAATCTGTAATAAATTGATTATATAGGTAGGTATGTATATTCATCAGTTACTCAAATTTTCAAACAAATTGTATATTAAAAAATTCGTTTGGAATTGATTTTAAACTGCTGAAAGTTGTTAGCATTAAAACGTTTGGTTATTTACTAAACTAAAATCAATTATTTTACGTTTTAACAAGCCTAAACAGAGAAAATATGTAACCACTCTAAAATTAACTGTCTTGTAAAAAATTACAAAAAAAGATTTATAGTTGACCGCTGTCAATAAAAGTACCCCCATTTATTTTTTATTTTGTGTAAGTTTTAAGTTAACATGTTGTAGACACCTTACCGTAATTTCATTCCAAATATAATATACAGTAGACAAATAACAGCAACCTTAAAATTTAATATAAAATCGATAAGTTTTTATGTTAGAGCTAATAAATAAACGAGTATCTATTATAGTACATAGATTTAATTTCAAAGTAAAATTTATTTAATGGAAGAAAAAAATTATTATCAAGAAAAACAAACAACAACCTATTTACCTTACATTTTTTTTTTGTATGTATGTACATATATGTCTATGTACACAATATATTTTCCGTTGCAATATTCGATTTTCGCTAGACAAGAAATTGAAAAACTAGCCAATTAGTATGTCTTTCAAATTGTTTTTATATTCTAGCGAATCTTCAATTATTTTTATTTTACTACTATGTATACTACATACTAGAATATCTACACTTATAGTATAAAAGTAAGTTGTGTTTAGAGAACTTTTTAATTTATCCTGTTATTTTTCATTTAATGGAAATAGCTAAATAGAACAAAACTAATTTTTAACTACGTTGGATTGAAACTAGAAAACAAAAATGAAAAACGAATGAGAGAAAGAAAAATCTTTCCATGATTCAACAGGACACAAATTTACTATGACATACAATATATAAATAGGAGCTATGTGTTTTTTGTTGTGTCGTTTTAATTCTTTCGTTCGTCTCGAGCTTTAACAAAAGCTACAGCAAAACAATTTGACATTTTTATTGATGATTGTTTTTCACAATTTTCTCCTTTTTTTTTTTTTTTGTCTAAATCTACTCTTTTTAATGGTCTGATTAAAAACTTTAGCATTGTTGCTATTTTGTTAGAGAAAGATTTTTATTTTTTTTTTTTTTTAATAATTTTTGTTGGGGTTTCTTTTTTCTTTTATTAATAATAAACTAGAAAAGTAATAAAAAAATATTTTTTCTTTAAATTTAGGTACATCTTTTCATTTATTTTTCTTCTTCAAATTAACTGTCGTTTAAGAACCAAAAAATAAAAACTATATCATTATAGTTTTACGAGTGAAGAAATAACAAAAAAAAAAAAAAAGATGGGAGGGTAAAACTTTAAAGTGTCACAAATTGGAAATTTGTCATTTTCGTTTGGTAGAACGAGATAATAGTTAAAAATACCAGTAGGTGCGAACACAAAAAAAAAATGATTTGTTAGATTTACTACAGTTATTGCGCTGCACTATTTTAATGAAAATAATGATTGTTCAGAGTGTTGTTTTTTGTTGGTTTGTTTTTTGTTTTTTAATAGGTTCAATGCGGTTTATTTGGGTGATTTAGTTAATTTAAAATTTATTGGAAACTAAAATTGGATTGATGACAGGTACAACATCACACACTGGAATATACCGCCAAGGCAAATCTCCAGAAACCATAACAGTAGATAGAGGAATTTTAATTGTTTTCATCAAGAGAAAGCTTTATAATTAAAGTGCGGGAATTCAAGGCAGCTGAAAAGGATTCATGGTTTGACCGACTTTTGACCCCAGTAGTATAGGCCTGGCATGGGACACGAGTATTGCAAGGCGTATGTCTACATAAAATAAAGTTATACATCCGTGCGTCCACGATTTGGCTAGTGAGCAAGGTAGGTTTAACGAAGTAAGTTTGGTCAAAAATTATTGTCCCCTATATAGGACAAACTTGTTGAAAGATTATGTCACAGGTACAACGTCGTATAAGACAGAAATAGATTTAGTAATATTACATGTATACTTCGTTCACTGGATGAGTAATAAATAATCGAGTTCCTATATAATGGAAAAGGTAAAACCTCGCATTCCGAAGTTTCTAAATAGATTTTGGCGAAACCTTGTGTGATCGGTTTTAAGTGAGATTTAAAACAAAGTTTACCGCCTAAACGTGTTTGGTTATTTTTTGTTAGGTTTTTATTAACAACTTCCTATTTTTTATTGCAAAATAAAATGACAAAATTCGCGATTCTCCCAAAATTAATATTAAGCAATGAAACTCGGTACCGAGGGTTTTTCTGGTCGCTGATTACAAATTGATGGCCCAAATTGTATACCTTGAGATGGCGGATCCAACATGGTTGCTATAACCTTCAGTTAAGACTGTTTTATAATTATTTAAAAAAATTACAAAACCATAAAGAAAAGTGTTTTTAGGATCGTAGATTACGAACCTGAGGTCGAAAAATTTAAATTCAACAAAACGGCTCCAATATGGCCAATTTAATGTAAAACTAGCTGATTTATTATCAATTTTTTGAAATTTTTAGGGTAATTGTATTCGATAAAGCATTTTTTTGACCATACGTTTGTAATCAACGACTTCAAAAACTCCTGCCAAGGAAGCTTGAAGCTAAAGTTCAATTTAGCGACCAAACGCTCATCTAGTGTTTGAAGTGTAAATCAACACCATTAGCAAAAACTATGAGGTTTTTGGAGACTGAAACTCTTTCGGTATCTATAATAGAATTTGTAAGACTTAAATCGATCTATTGAAAATATCATACCAAGCTTGTCCTCTTTTAGTCCTGTATAGCTTCCAAATGGAAAGACACTAAATCACCGCTTGTAGAAACTAATTAAGAATCATCACAAAGACACAATTTTGAGTAACTTTGAGCAGAACTCAATGTATTCCGCTCGCTTTCCTGAGAACGCTTAAAAATTGTATTAAATGAGACAATTTCAAATATTTGTTTTCCAAAATATTACAGGATTTTATAAACGTTGGTGCAACACAATGCAGCTTATTACGAATATAGACAAACTAGTTCATCATTTTCGATGTTATCCTTCTTTTTCGCCAAAAAAAGTTGTGAAATACTGTAAATATTATTGAAATGCAGTCTTTGAGTAGGCCTCTCTTAATTTTAATGCAACATCTTTAATCTTTTGGGATGGGGAAAAAGATTAAATGTAAATCAGCTAAAAGTAAAACTGATATTCTTATACTATATACCGGCAGTTATTGAAGCGGGTTTTCAGGTTAAAAAAATTTGAGATGAACAAAGTCAAAAGGTAACATCAAAAATACGGTAATATTAATATTGTAACAGACATCTGTGTCAAATTTCAATATTTTTAGTAGCCCAGCTGCGCTTGTTTACTTTCACCCAAAAACAAATGCATTTTTCGATTTATAAAATAAGCGAAAAAGTTCAGCAACGAAGTTGCACCAAATTTTGCTTCAAAAATAGAACTTCGGTTTCTAAAACGTTGGAAATATTGGAAAAGGCCTTTTGGTAACAGTGCACTGTCCAGATGGAGCGTTTTGATTGGTATAAGTTGCTCAAAGATGGCAAAGAACCCGGTTGAAGACTCCTTATCGTCATTCGACGTCTACCGATGAACACCACGTCAAGGAAGTCAATGATTTGGTGCTCAAAAAATGTTGGTTGGCAATTAGAGATCTTATTGACATCATGCGAATATCCTTTAGGCCGATACAATCGATTTTTAAAGAACATTTGGACCTCAAACGCGTCTCATCTCGTTTGATTCCAAAAAATCTTAATTTTTTTTTTTATGCCAACCAATCGAGTAAATTTCATGAAGAAAGCCCCAAAACAATAATTCAATGAATATTTTTTTTTCATACATAAATAAGTTTAAAGTAACCACTTCTTAACATCTTCTCTTCTAGTAAAACACGCGTTGAAAGCAACTAGGACATTGAACAGTGGTTTGGCGCAATTAAAATTATTACCTCAGAACCAAACACGTAAAAATCCTGAACGCGAGCCCAAAGCTCTGTGAAGAGCGTAAATGTCAAACCTGTGAAGTAACTCAGGGCAGTCAATCCTCGAGCCAAAGAATATCTCAGGCAAATACAGCACTGGATACTTCACGCCTTTTGTCAAACTCAGCAAATTATATAATAGAAGCCGCTTTTTATATGATTTGAGAACATCACCTCTTTGCACCGACGATGAAAGACGTCTAAGCGAAGTAATGGGCCAAGGTGGATATCTTAACGAAAGCCAGATGGTTACGGGAAAGATTTACAACAGAGTTTTTTAGCGTATTTTTTTTCAATAAATCCCAGTCAAATTTTTAGGGGACAACTAAACAACAACATTGCTACGAAATGGAACTATTTTTCCCCAAAATTTAGTATTGTTTTGAAAAAAAGAAAACCAAAATACACTAAAAACTCACAATTTCCCGGGGAATTCGTAATTCCCCTGGAAAACCAGAATAGTACCACTGGAGGCACTACAGAAGGTTATCGCATAGACTAAATAAAATTTCACAAAGACTTCTCATGTCGAACAAAAAAAAATCAAATTTTTTGGGTGTAGAAAATACCTATTTGGGTGTAGAAATTATAATCGAACAATACAGTGAGGCCTAGCGCAATATACTTAAACCACAAAAACATAATTCTCTCTTTGAGTAAATTTACTCTCCAACTAATGCAAATTTGCTTTTAGCAGGCATTTAAATAAAAAATATTTATTCAGAAAATGTTTCGTGTGTTAAGTAGTATGCGATGGAACACCGGTGAATATGGTTCAAATAGGTTAGTTCGATCTTTTGAGTCACGTGTTCGTGACGTCATACAATTCCGCCACGTGTTTATAAATAAAGAGAGAAAAAGCAATGAAACATTTTTGTTTCAAGTTATTGTTTTTTATTTTCATTTGTTTTCTTGTAATTTATACGACTCTTTTAATACTAGAAACGTGTGTCGTCATAAAAAAAATGCTCATTTGTTAAAATATTTAGAGCTAACATGGTATTTATTGAATCATGACCGGTGGATAAAGGGAATATATGGCTTAGTGAATATCGGCCCTTTCCCACATTTTTTCAAAAATGACATTTTGATACCAAAATGTAGAATGCAACACGTCGCAACTTTCTGTGCGACTGGTTTAACCCACGATTCATAAATCCCAGGTTGGCTCGATTTTTCAAACTACGTGTTCGTGACGTCATGCAATTCTGATAAATATGTAAGTTAAGGGCCAACCAGTGAGAAATTATAAACTTAAAAAAAATTAAGAATTTTAACGAATCCAATTTTTTTAAGTTTTTTTGACATTTCAACCATAGAAAAATTAAAAATTCTTTAAGTAAATGACAGCGATTTTTGTGTTATAATTTTTATTTTAGGGTAATTACTATTAGTATTTTTGGGGGTATTCCATGAGAATTTCATGTAACTTTTAGATAATAGTAGCTATGTCTATAGAAATAGCATTTTAGTTTTTAGTACATTGGATCAATTTGTGCTTCAATTATTTTTTAGGTTCAGTGAGAGTAAAATTTAAAAGATTAATTTAGAATTCCACTTTTGCACAAGGGGAACAATGTTTTTGACGTCTTGTTTTAATTTTTTTAAAGTTTGGACGGAAAATTTCGCATTCATAAGTTTTTTTAAGTGACAGATAAAATTTGACGAAGATTCGTTGAAATTTTTACCGGAATGCCATTTACCGGATTCTTAATTTTTTTTAATTTAAGTTTATAAGTTTTTATAAGTTATCTATGGTTACCACTTTATTCTTTTTTTACTTTTCGTTTTTTTATTTATTGTTGTAATTGATACGAAAAAGAATTGGGTGACGTAAAAAAAAAAAGATGGCCATTTGTTTACATATTTCGAGCTAACCTGGGTTTTTATTGAATCATGGGTTTAACCTAAAAACCAATAAAACACGTTCCACGTTCAATTTTGTTCGGCCCTAAAGCGTATTGTATTATCTGTCAAAAATCTCGTTTTTTGCATTTGTGTTAGGTCCGATATTCACTAAGCTATCGATATGTATGCTGATATATTATTTTGTTAACCTTTATCCAGCTGAATAGGTACAATTGCACCACCATGTTTATATGAAAATAAAGCGAATTTATGAAACTAACAATGGGTTTTCATTGCGTTATGGGTTATTTATTGTGGAACGCCAGGAATATACATTTGAATGTATACTGAATGAATACATTTGAAAGGATTGTTGTGTGTTTTGTCAGTATGACTAAATGTGGGATTCTAAACTGATTTTTAGATGCGATTCTGGAATTTGACCACGTAGGATAGAACTTGGTTATTGCTCAACCGATTATGATGAAATGTACGATAGTGGTGGGTGCTTTTAATAATTGCTAAATGAAGTTCTGTAATATGGCCAATTAGGAAGGAACTTGGCCATTTCTTAACCAATCCTAGTGAAATTTGATATGTCCTATAGAAATGGGATTCTAAAATGATTGTTAGATGAAGTTCTGGAATATGGCCAATTAGGACGCAACTCGGCTATTTCTTATCAGATTATGATGAAATTCGACATTTACGGTGGAAGTGGGGTTCTACAATGATTGTCAGATTAAGTTCTGGAATACGGCCAATTAGGAAGGAACTTGGTTATTTCTTAACCGATTATGGTGAAATTCGATTTATACGATCGAAATTGGATTCTTAGATGGTTTTTAAGTGAATTTCTGGAATGTGCCCAAGTAGGCCAACATTTGACTATTTCTTAACCGATTTTAGTGGAATTTGATATTTGCGATGGAAACAGGATCCTAAAATTATTTGTAGATAAAGTTCTGTAAATGGCCAATTAGGAAGGAACTTGGTTATTTCTTAACCGATTCTGGTGAAATTTGACACATGCGATAGAAATGGGATTCTAAAATGATTGTTAGATGAAGTTCTGGAATATGGCTAAGTAGGACGCACTTGTTTATTTCTTAACAGATTATGGTAAAATTCGACATGTACGGTGGAAACGAAATTCTAAAATGATTTGGGACACGGCTAATTAGGAAGGAACTTGACCACTTTTTAACTCTTTATTTGGTATTCAGCATGTACTATAGGAAAGAGATTCAAAAATAATTTTCAGATGAAGTTATTCAATATGGCCAATTAGCAAGGAATTTGGCAATTTCTTAACCGATTTGATAGAATTTAGCATGTACGATG
This sequence comes from Tipula helvola, assembly GCA_963556165.1. NCBI lineage: Eukaryota > Metazoa > Arthropoda > Insecta > Diptera > Tipulidae > Tipula > Tipula helvola. Next base: position 100,941,345 of record OY744483.1, read on the forward strand.
AAAATGGGATTCTTAATGGAATTTTAGATGAAGGTTTGTGATTCAGTCACCAAACGGCTCAGTGGTCAAAGCTGTGGCGTTTGGATCGGGAGGTGCCGGGTTGGAATCCCGATAGGGGCGGAATGCAAAAGGGATTTTTCATCATCTGATTATGATCGGTGATGACGATGAACACAATTATGACCTCCTGTTGAGAGTGCAGAATCAATGGGCCGACCCACTTTGTATGTCAGCACTAAGGCTGGCATGAAGCAATGCAATGAGGTGGTTTATACAAAAACGGGTCTTTAACCGTAGGTCCTCGATTTGGCAAATACTGCGTAAAGTAGGACGGTAAAAGTTAACTGCGATAGAGTTGGGAGTGCCTTCAACCCACAGAAAAGATTGCATAAAATAAAACGAAAAAATATCTAGGATTTGATCAGTTAGGGAGGAACTTGGTACTTGTTGTACATATTATGATGAAGGTCAGCAAGTACGATGGAAGCGGGATTTTATATTGATTTTTCGATAAAGTCCTTCAAGGCCTTAAAAAATTATTTTAGAATCTATGCTGAATTTCATCATAATCGGTTAAGATGTGGCCAAATCCCTTCCTAATTGGGTTTGTACATCATAATCGGCTGAGAAATAACCAAGTCCCTTTCAAATTAGCCGTATTTCAGAACTATTTCTGAAAAATATTTTAAAATCCCATTTCCGTTGTACATGCTGAATTTCATCATACTCGATTATTAAATTGCCAAGTTTCTTCCTAATTGGCCTTATTCCAGAACTTCTTCCAAAAATTATCCTAGAATCTTGTTTTCATCGTACATGCTGAATTGCACCGAAACGTAAGCATGTATCGTAATCGGCTGAGAAATTACAAAGTTCCTTCCGAATTGATTATATTCCAGAACTCCTACCAAAACTCATTTTAGAACCCCATTTCCATCGGACGTGTCGAATTTTAGCATAGGTGGTAAAGAAATAGCCAAGTAAATTTCTAATTGAACATATTCCAGAAAATCAATCTGTTTTTTAACAAAAAGTCATAAGGGATATATCTTGAATTTCATGGATAGTCTGAAATATCATAAATAATATAAAAAAAATCCCTTAAATAAAAATTGAGTCCATTAAATCCGGGGTCTCTAAAATCGAGTTTTTTATGTAATTCTAATTTGAGACACTCTATATTATGAACACTAAATTTTTATACTTGCTTAATAACGAATCGAGTCGATCTATTTTACCATGTTCTAACCTAACAATTTTGATTGCAAATTCGGAGATGCTTGATACATTTTGTTAATTGAGCGATTGTGCAGTGAATATACAGAAAATTTGATATCCAATGGTCCAATGTAACAGTCTGTCCCAAATTTTTTATAGGGGATCATTTGTTACTTTACAAAAAACCAATAACATAAACTAATTAGGAAACTACCCAAGAAGCACTTATTTTTTATCTACTATAATTTTTTAAGTTTTCTATTTATTTGTTGCAAGCAAGTGCACATTTTGTTTGGATGTATTACTCACACATCCAACTTGTATACACAAAAAATAAACACATAAAAAATAGTGAAGATTATGACTTATGTAGAAATCATGATTCAATAAATACCAATGAGCTCTAAATATGTAAACAAATGGTAATATTTTTTTGTGACGACACACAATTCTAGTAACGTATCAATTACAACAACAAGTAAAAAAACGAAAAGTAAAAAAAAACAATAACTTGAAACAAAAATATTTCATTCGCCTTTTCTCTCTTCATTTAACGGAATTGCACACGTCACGAACACGTGGCTCGAAATATATAGCTAATCTATATTCTGTATTTATTGAATAACAAAACAAATGAAAAACATAATATGTATGGTAGTGAGAAATTAACAACATGCAGTCTGATTTAAAGAGAGTAAGAAAATAAAGTTATTACGGTTCTGCTGTATTTTCCATTTTTTGTTGTTGTTTTTTTATTTTTTGAAAATAAAGGTTCATGAGAAGTCTTTATGGAATTTTATTTAGTTTATGGTTATCGGTCACCTTAAAAGTACTTTAGAAAAAGCTAGCAAAGGCGTCACATAATTCCTGAGAGCCATTTCCACTATAAATAACATGCAAATATCCAGATTAATGCAAAAAATCGCTTTTTAGGATTTATAATTAGCTCTGAAATCTGTCAATTGTACAACAAAGTGGCTGGTTGGAGTATTGATGGCAGATTAGCAGCATTTGAACGGTTGTAATTGCGTGCTTTTACAATTTTAACGTTGGATACAGAATATTTCGAGCGTTTTTTGACACGCTATGGCCGAATATGGAGAATTTATCAGTCCATTTAATCATTGATAACCATACCGCTTTTGATTTAGATGCTTAAACAGTGTGGAGGTATTAGCAACAGAACCACCAATAAGTAACTAGCAATCATCAGCATACAATTGAAATTTCGAATATTTAATACAGCGGAAAGGACATTCAGATAAATACTAAAAAACAAAGGACCTAGAAAGTTACCTTGTGGAACCTCGGAGTACAGTTCGTAAAACAGATATAGAACCATTCAAATCCAATTTTTTTCCAATATGGCTACCGAGCAACTTAGTCGTGTTGATATAGAGTAAAAAATATTTAATTAACAATTCAGTCGCATTAGCCTGATGAGATTGACTGGAAAATAATTAAATTTTTCGTGTTTCTCATTCAGATCGAAACTGAAGTAGTAAAATTCTTCGTAATTTCGCTCTTCGTAACAAATCGTAAAATCGTAATGATTATCTGGTAATTTACCAGAAGAACTTTAAAATTCAAAAAAGATAAATATTTTTTAGATTTAAATCAATTTAATTATAATGCTAATTTAAATTTAATTTTAGGTATCAACATCTTATATTTAAACATCAATCGTTTAATAAACAAGCTTGAAAGATTGGAAGAATTTTTATATTCATTGAAATTGAAAATTGATGTAATAGTCTTAACTGAGACTTTTCTTTTCAACCGCGATATTAATTTTTTTAATCTTGTTAATTATAAATCATTTCATATATTATTATTATTATTATTAGTTGAGGGCCATGTGGGCGTTCAAGCCACCCCGCACTGCGACCTAAAAGATCTTTTGTGCATGGACCCTACCTAATGAGCCGTCCAGTCAATATTCAGGCTCTTAATGAACCTGACAATACTGCCGGTCGGTATATGATGCATACCATCCGGGCTCATTACTCTCCCTCCTAGATGCTGTAACCTTTTGCAGAAAATGGCTGGGCAATGGCACAGAACATGTTCCGCTGATTCCGCTTCCATGTCACAGAAGCGACATCTATCCGTCGAACTTAGGCCCATTTTCTTTAGGTGATACCTTAATGGGATGTGACCTGTGAGGAAGCCGGTAAGCAGCCTCAACTCAGGTTTCCTAAGTACAAGACATTCCTTGGCCCTGGCCGACGAAGGTGAAATAAATTCCTTCGCCTGTCGCAAACCTGGAATTCCGCGCCAGTAAGAGGACTTTTGCACATCCTCCCAGCGTTTAACTGGTGCCCTAAGGTGCCCCTTAGAGACGCCGCAGAAGGGCTCTGGTCCAATTAATGGAAAGGCAGATCCCTCGCGGGCGAGGACATCAGCTGCCTCGTTTCCCACAATTCCAGTGTGACCTGGCACCCAAACAAGTGTTACCTTATTTGAGCTAGCCAGCAATTTAATAACCTTCAGACAATCCCATACCAGCCTTGACTCAATGGTAAAAGACCTAAGAGCCTTTAAGGCCGATTGGCTGTCTGATACGATATAAACCTTTGCGTCGTTTAGGCCTTTAGATATGCCTATCCTAGCACAAAGTTCTATAGCATGCACTTCTGCTTGAAATACGGTTGCATTGGTACCCAAGGACTTCGAGAGTGATACTCCACTCCCATGTATTCCTACCCCCGCCCCATCTTCCGTTTTTGATCCATCTGTAAACCACACCAATGACCCTCGCTCAAAGGATGGTCCCCCGGTACTCCACTCCTCCCGGTCAGGTAATCTAACACAAAAGGGTTTGTGGAAATCCAGTTTGGCTGGCATACAGTCGGAAGGCATTCCTATAGTGGGATCTGTCTGAAACTCCTTAAGGTTCTCCAGATGGCCCACCATATTGCCTGGTTTGATGTTACCCTCCGCCTGCATCTTAGGGGCCATAGTAGCAGCATCCTTTTTTATATGCAGATGCAATGGAGTTAGTCCTAGGAGTGTCTCCATTGCTGCGGTCGGACATGTTTTCATTGAGCCCGTAACCCCAATGCAGGCCATACGCTGAACCTTATTTAATAAAGTTTGCGCTGTCCTTTGTTGAGTTTTAGGCCACCACACTAGCGATGCGTAAGTGATCATAGGCCTAATAATTGTTAGAAATGACCAGTAGATCATTTTTGGTTGTAGTCCCCAAGTACGTCCATAGAGTCTCTGACAGGCCCAAAAAGCCTTTGTGGCTCTATTTTGAATTTTTTGTATATGTTGTTCCCAGTTCAGTTTATGATCCAGGATAACCCCTAGATATTTAACCTCTTTGGAAAAGGCAACAATAGTACCGTTTAACGAGGGAGCTACAAGCGAGAGCTTTCTCCTCCTCGTAAAAGGGACAATGACAGAAATGAAATTATATTTCATATAACTCGTGAACATAGAGGGGGCCGGGCGGTGGTATTTCTGTTTTTATACATATTGATCTTGATGTTGAGCTTAAACGCAGCGAACTGTATAATATGGAGAATGAGTTCCTCATCCTCTACTCTCGTAAGTTAAAATTTAATTTAATAACCGTATATAAACCGCCACATACTGATTTTAATTTGTTTTTAAACTATTTTGCTTCCCTATTAGACCAGTACAAACAAAGTGTTGTGGTTGGTGATTTCAATCGAAATATTTTAAACGAACATGAAACGGATCTGGTTAACTACAAGAATATCCTGCAAATATTTTCATATAAAATTATTAACAAAATTGATAAAAAATATTCAATACGATTTTCGAATAGTAACAGCCGCATTATTGATCATGTTTTGTCTTCCGTGCTATATCAGTTTTCTGTGCTCGTTTCCCCGACCGATCTTAGTGATCATGAATGCCTACCACTTCGCTGTATGACCGTTAATAAACGAATGATTATTGACGATTGTAAAAGTAGGCTGAACGCCAAAAATTGAAAGTCAAGCATACCTAATATTGCAAAGCTATTTTGTTTGTCTAGAAATCCTGCACGCTCATTAATTACAATAACTGAAACTGTTGCGTTAATGCTTTCCTCTGAAATCTGATTGCCGCCAGTCAATAAAACTTTAAATCTGATTCTTTAGGTAATTTCAAAATGTTGGATATTGTAGAGTAATCGAAATTCACACTTACAACAATTTTTGTTTTAGCTAACGGTCTCATAAGAGCATGTTTCCTTGTGTATATAGAAATAAGGATCGACTAGTGCAATCATTAAAAATACAATACAAAAGTCAAAATCAAACCCAAGATTATTTTAATGAACTGAAGAGACTCTACCAACAGCGATTGAATGCATCCCGTAAACCGATTTTTTAATATTTTCTTCAGTCACCTCACCGAAACCGAACAGATTGTCAGTATTAAAGTAACTCCGATGAATGCCACAATCTGGTAGTAGTAATGTAATACAACTTTTATGAATATTACCAAAAAGTCGTATAAAATAGTTGCGGAATACGGTATATAGAATGTGTGTTACCAAAATAGTAAGATTTTTCACTTTTGCGGATAAACGAGGTGACTTTATTTCGTACAGTTTTATAACTATATGTGTGACGACTCGACTCATTCATAATAAAAATATTCACGAGTTTTAATAGCATTTACTATCTTAGTGTCTAACCAAACAGTTACTAGACTTCTTTTCAGAACTTTCTTAATAAGAGGCAATATTTATGTAGATGCCATTCTATGGTCACAAGGCAAAATCACTTAAGTCGACTTAAAACAAAAAAATATTTTCAATATTCAACAATTTCTACGTTGGGTGTCACGTTTATTTCCACCTGCCGCACATCACACGTCGCATATGTAAACCAAGCTTTAAGTTTTGTTGGAAACATTTGAAATAAGTGAACTATGGATTCTGAAGTTTTTTTTTGTCAGTTTCGATATTGACTAAATCGATAGGGGAAAATTAAAAAAAAATGTTCATTCGCTTTAAATTTTTAATTATACTGTGAAACGCTGAAAAGTCTAAAACATAAAATATTATTCAAAATAGTACTCATCGTTGTTGCTGAGTTCTAACTTCCGTTTTTAAATTATCCATTGCAAAAGTTGCAGTTACCTGAAAAGAAAAACAGAAAAACCGCCATTAAAATGATTTATTTTCAAAATATATAACTTAATAGTAAAATAAACTAACAATAAGACATTTTGCTAATCAATTTGAACTTCAGTTAAAAAACAAGATAAAATAATCAGATCCCTTTTTATGTTTTGTTTACCAAAACTAAAAAAGTAAAAATTACCTGTTGACACACATCCTAAAAAAATATTATGTATGAATGCATTGAAGGTACACATAAATAAAATTATATTGACAATCTCATTTAGCCATCTTGTTAATGTACATACGTATTGTCCAAAAAATATAAATAAAATAATTGAAACTACTTATCGACATAAAATCTTTCAGGTGTATCAAAATTACATAAATTTTCCTTTGGGTTTTTCTAATTGAAAAAATTTGTTTATAGTCTACTAAATGTATATATAGGGGAACATTATCATACACACATGTACATATTATGATACATTATTTTGATAACAATCAATATTTCATAAATATTTTGTTTTTGGGTTTAAACTACATAGGTAGTCGTGTATCCCAATTCCAGATCATGTATGAAACGTATATACGTACACTCGGTGTCAAAAGTGAGTAAGTTTTATGTGAGAAAGAAGGAATGAAAGAAGTCAAAGTTTTGAACGTTTTGGTAGCATTTCAGCCAATTTTGCAATTACAGTCCTGGTTTATTTTGAGTTCTCTCTCTTGAGCTTTATGCTTGTGGTACTGTATATGACGATTCATTTCAATATTATTGAAGACGAGGTTACCTGCCCTCGTGACTTTTGTACAATTAACAATAGAGTTAAAATCTAACAAATGATACAAAAGATACAATGATACAATAAAACTAAAACTACTCATTATTTCATCAATAGAGTAGTTTTTAAAGCATTAGCAGTAATTTGTTCTCAGTGTCTACTCACTTCTGGCCCCCACTGTATAATATAATAACAATAATAATATTTATTTATTATAAAATAAATTTTATGTACATAATACTTTGTATACGAGTATATTTTGAATAATAAGCAGTAAATTGTTTACACCATAAAAATATTTGTTTTTTTATTTTTTGCTGTTATCATTAATTTATTTTTGGTGCATGCAAATGGCAATAATTTTCTCCTATAAATTTTGTTGTATGTTTAAGACACACAAATAACGTAAACTCATTTCATTCATTTTAGATTTTTAATTTTTTTGTTTTTCCCAAAATCTAACAATCTTTCTATCTGCAGAAAAACATTCATCTAAATATATTAAACTATATAAAAACCAAAACAAAAACAGAAAATCTTGGAAGGGTTAAAAATTGGGGTTAGGAAAAAATAAACTATCAACTATATGTGACATACTGTTTAATGTGTATGTTGGTGATATGTGGGTGGATTTTGATTTATAAAACTAGTATGGATTAATGGCAAAAATGGGAGCAAATGATTTGAAAAAATTGTTTAACGAAATTAATAATTTTAAGAGATTTATTTAGATCTAGACACATAGTATTAGTTACTAAGTACTTTGTAGTTTAATGTGTGTGTTTTATTTTGGGTTTGTTCTAATTGGATAAAATAGTTAAAATAAAATGTACATATAAATACTTTCTTTAGCTTCCATAGCTTCAAATTAAGTCCCTTTTAGAAAAAGCACATATCTACATAAAATCGATGCTGCCTTTGACATTCCACAAGACCAGAAATTTTTAGAATACTACAGTGGATCAATTGCGAGCTTTGCACCAAAGCAAAATAATTACTCTCTACTAATCGGTGAAAGCTTCACAACTGCACGAATTCAATCAAATTTTGTAAACCCAAAACTATATCAATCTTAAGTTTTATAAATTTCAGTTTGCTTATCAAAGTTATTTTATTTATTGTGAAAATCACGAATAATTTGTGTAATTTGACGAAATATTTAAAAGTTGGAGATATTTCTGCAAGCTTCTTTTCTACAAATGTGAGGTATATTTTAATAACTGCGCACTTAATCAAGATTGATAAGTACATATACAAAAGATTTAGTTGATCCGATCTGAATAGTTCTAATACAATGACATGCGATAATCTGCATTTGAAAGAGATGCACCAATTTTAATATTTGTCTTGCAATGGTGTCCTTTCCGCACTTGTCAACATTCTTTTCCTGAATTTCATAATTTGATTGGTCAATTACTTTACCCAAATTCTTACCAGCAGCGGGTGTCCTTTTACGTGATTATTCAAATTTTGTGAAGGATACGTCAGGTTCCCAAATTGACTATTAAGGTGAAACGGCCGAAGCAAATGCTGAATCGATTGACGACACTATGTAGCTAACAGCACATTGCGGTGTTAAAAGTAGGAGCTTTAGCTAATATCATATTGAAGAATTATTAGGATTAGAATAAAATCGCCTTTACCGTGGTGGTGATTGTGCCGATAATCCAAAAGATATTAAGCGAAGTTATATTATTACAAATCGGGTATTCTAACGTATTAATATTGAGTACAATTTATTTATTATCGTTCTACAGTTTGTATCATAGTTAGCTTTCCTTTTGTCAACATCACGTTGGGCTTAGTGTTATTTTCATCCCTTAGGTTCCACAATAAGTAACTGTTGGAATATAAATATAATTTGTAGTAAGTTCTATTTATTTAATGGAACATGAATTTAGAATGACCGATTAGTCATCAATAGCTACTGGGAATTTAAAAATTATTTTCGACTTTTTAATCAACTACCATTCAAATCGATTAATCGTACTATTCACTTTAAGAGGTAATAAATCTAGTTAAACTGTAAATGCGAGAAAAATACGTGAAATCGCATATCCTTTATGGGTCCCATGACAGGAAGTGATGTTTAAATTTTATCATTTTTATATTTTGGATGTATAGCACTGAGCAAAACAAAAAATTTATGAACATGTTGTTTTTTTATTTTGAAGATACAGGGTGTTAAATATTTAACAATTTTATGCACTTGGTGTTGAATTTATTGCTATATAAAAAAACTAATTACCCGAAAATTATAAAATTGGGCTCATTTTAAAGATCAATGAATAAGGATTATAAAAGAATTATAAAAATAGTACAATCTTTTCTTTTTTCTTTTACAAAGTGGCCGTTGAAACATTCTTTTTGAATCTTCTCCCATGTTCAACTTTTTTTTCCATTTAATTCTATTAGACATATTATAAAATCAGCGCAGCATCTCGTTTCATTTTCTTCCTAAATACGTTTAAGTTTAAGTATGACAATCTAAAAATGTTTTATATTTAAACGTATTTTGCAAGAAAACGAAACGAGAAAGAACTCGAATAGAACTAAATGGCGAACAAGATAAAAAAATAAAAAATAACATGCACATGGGAGAAAATTTTAAAAAGAAAGTTAAGACTGCCATTTTAACAAATAAAAAATAAAAAAACGGTACCATTTTTAGAATCCGTATTAAATTATCTTTAAAATGAGCCCAATTTTATAATTATCGGATAATTAGTTCTTTTAAAAACCAATAAATAAACACCAAGTGCAAGAAATTTTTAAATATTTCACACCCTGTATATTAAAAAACAACAACAACAACAAAATTATTTTCCATAAATGTGTTTTTTAATTAGTCCTACACATTCGAAATATAAAAATTTAAAAATTAAAACATGACTTCCAAAAAAATGCGATTTGACGTATTTTTCACCACATGTATTTGTTACGCTATGTTTTAGTATATTGCCCTTAACGAATGCGTGAAACAAATTAGCCAATTCAAAATCATCTGTTGTGTCTTTTTGGCGGACTACTTATCTTAGTTATACGACAGCTAATTAAAAGTAAAATATAAAATTATTCTTGTTTGCGAAACGCAACATTTAATGAAGAATTATGCTAGCGGATTTTTCATTTTTTTACTCAAATCGATTCACTTGTAACATTTAAATGTCAATAAGGTAAACACATTAACATCACAGTAGATTGCAATTTTATACTGCTGGGTGAATCTTCAAATATTGTACTGATTCAAAAAGGGATTCCATGTGATTACCATTTACTGGTGAAATTAACCCGTCACAGCGGAATTTAATAAAAATCGTTAAGTCCTTAGTCCTATTAAATCTTAAAGAAATTTTTAATTTGCTTCGATTAAAGGTATCGTTAAAGTTTGAAAGTTTTTTTTCAGGACTGTTCGTCAAAAGTCTAGGCAGCTAAAATCTATATGTCCTTTTACCTAATTTTAGGCACATCAGCTTAGCAAATACTTCGTCTATCCATTTGACTTTTTGTAATCGCTTATTATCTCGAAAATTATTTATTAGATGTTTATGAAATAAAGGGAATGACATCAAAGGGCCGAATGGGTCGAAGGGCCGAATTTTTACTATTCACTAATTTACATCACTAAATCACAATGAAATTATTTGTTCGTGTACTTCCCTTTAAACAAATTTGCGAGGCCTCGCCAATATGACCCAAAAGCGAAACGCCGGCGAATTAGATTTTCATAAGACACCACTACATACGTATTAGTAATAGTGTACATAATATATATTAGCGCATATGTATACATGCAAACAAATGGCTATGCATCAAAGAAACCAAAAAAACTATGTATACATAGTTTTTTTTGGTTTCTTTGATGCGTAGCCATTTGTTTTTTCATTAAATTGACGCCATTCATTCAATCATTAAATTTGATAATATATTTAAAAGATTGAAACGAAATATACGAAAAATACCGTTCATGTTTTTAATAAAATTCAATAATAATAAGTGTAAATAAGTAATAATATTAATTTTAATAGTTAGTAATATTTAATACAATAATTAAAATAATTTATTAGAATATATAATAATTTTCGTAAAATAATATAGTTTGTAAGTGTTAATTAAGTAAGTATAGTACTATTTTTGGTAAGAAATACATATTAACAAGATGGACAGTAAGGCATATTATCACATTAGGCGTGAAATTACGGATATTTGTGATTATATTAGTGGTACCGAACATAATAGTGACCCGATAGTGCAGCAGGATACTGATATGACAGAAATTATTTGTTGCGATTTTGAAAATAATAGATATGAAAACGAATATGACGATTCTAGTGAAAATGAATATGCATCAAATTCTACGGCCTTATCTGACCAGTTAGACGATTTAGATACGATACGCAATAGATACGAAAGTAACCTAGTACGTATTGACATCGGTATTGATGGTGTGCCATTGGCAAAAAGTTCGACACATCAATTGTGGCCAATTTTGGGAAACATAGTTCCTTTAAAAGATGTTTTCTGAATTGGAATATTTCATGGACTTAAAAAGCCATTTTGTGCCAATAGTTTCCTACAATGTTTTGTCGATGAACTAACCGACTTGAATGAACACGCTATCTTGTTTGAAAACAGAAAAATTACGGTAGAAATAAGATCGATTATATGCGATGCACCAGCGCGATCATTTATATTGGGTAAGTTATTTGCATTATTAGTACATATTTTCAAATTATTTCATATATTTTTAACTTTGTTAATAGAAAAAAAAAATTAATCAATATATTATATTTAAACAAACTCCGATGTAATTTCGCAAAATTTTATTTAAAACTGATACGTTTATTAATTAAATACTTGTTTTTTTTTATTTAATTAGGCGTCAAATCTCATTCAGGATATAATAGCTGCACAAAATGTACCATACAGGGCATTTATTTACAACATAAGGTCTGTTTTCTATCGGTGGATAATCCTCTTCGTACTGATGATAGTTTTCGTAATAAAACACATCTGGATCACCATGTCCGCCTCGACGGAATTCTTGAAAAGACAAACTTCGATTGCGTCAGTAGATTTCCGATAGACTATATGCATTGTGTATTGTTAGGTGTAATGCGGCAAATGCTTAATATTTTGATTAAGCAGCGCAAAAAAAATTTTCATTAAAGAAGAACGCTTTAAGCGCAATTAATGAACGTCTTAAAATACTGAAAAAATGTATGCCATCAGAATTTGCAAGAAAGCAGCGCACATTGGACGACATCGAGTATTGGAAAGCAACCGAACTTAGAATGTTTCTATGTTACACAGGATTGGTAGCCTTTAAAAATATTATTGATCCAAAATATTATAACCATTTCTTGTTATTAGTATGCGCCATCCGAATATTGTGCAACCCAGAGACTGTTTGATGCATAATGATTGTGCTGCCCATTTACTAAAAGAATTTGTTACACAATTTTCTTATTTATATGGTTTATATGGTGAAGAAAATGTGTCGCACAACGATCACAGTTTACTTCACTTATGTGCCGATGTAAAAGTTTTTGGATATCTAGATTCTTATAGTGCATTCAAATTTGAAAATGAGATGCAGAGCATTAAGAAAATGGTGAAAAAAGGATCTTTCCCAATTCAACAAATTTTGAATCGGCTAAAAGAAAGAGAACAATATTCAAAATCAAAAACTCAATTATTATGCAACCCAATATTTTCACTTTCACCTTTTTACCCGAATAATTACTGTTTAATACAAGGAAAAATTTTAAAAGTTGAGAAAATTGAAAATGACGTTATAAAAGGCCGTTTCATAAGAAATTTAAATAATTTTTTCAATTATCCTATACCATCGTCCAATTTATCAATTTTTTACACAAATGTGGAACAATACGATGGAGGCATGGAACTTTTTTACCTGACGGACATCAAAACAAAAATTGCCACGCTTACTACTGAGATTGGCTCAATATATATACCACTACAACACATATAATGTTTTCTTCTATTGCAGATATAGTACAAGAAATCAAAGTTAATTAAGGGTAGGTAAATTTTAATATTCCAAATAAAATAAATTAGATAGAAACTAATGTATTTTCTCAATTTAGAATAATAGATTAACTGAAAATGTTTTCGGATTCCAATGAATTTGCAGAAGATGATTCAGAAAATTATCCTTTTCAGTTTCTGAAAACTACAAAAACCCCGATGACCAGCACACAAAAGCAGATACACGAAAAGCCGCATTTATATCATAAATATAGTTATGAAGCTTCACAATCGGAATTTCCAACCTCAACAGCCAAATTAGGCACTATACAAACCATAACACCGACATCTATCAGTGCATATAATTCTGATGTCTCTCGTAAAAGAACATACAGTGGTGAGATTTCTGCATCTCAATTTGAGACATCGACACCCAAATTGACAAAATTTATTTATAAATCTGCTCCGACTATTACGAACGTTAGAGCTGCGGTATCACTCCCACTAATAGTGCATCCGATGTGGCTCCTAAAATAAATAAATTTCCGGCTGCTCCGTACACCATAATAGCGTCATCTGTCGATGAATGTAATTATATCGCTCGTAGAATGGCATCCAGTGATGAGGCCTCTACATCACAATTTGAAATATCAAAAGCCAAATTGCCAAACTATAAACCTGCTCCGACTGCTACGAATATCAAAACTGCAAGTGTCAATCAACTAGAGTACATATATTGAAAGCGATTCCACAAATAAGCATTTCGTTGTAAACGAGTCAGCAACAGCCAAATGCGACATGGTATGCACAAAATGTCTAAATAACGAAAAATTAATTCTGGCTAATACTGCGCTATTAAATGTTTTACTAAAAGAAGTAAAATATTTAAGACGTGAACAGCAACATAGGTTAACAGACCAGTCGGGTAATAGAGATGATAATCTCCCAAAACTACATCTACCTGCAGACACCGTAGAGAATTTTAAAGGTATTGAACATCAGATTAAAGCAGAGGAGTGCGAGATGGCTTTGGTAAGACAATCTTTATAATATAATGTACATTATTTAATACAATTTCAACTATTGATTTCTAATTTCAGGCGAAAGTGTTCAAACAAATAAACGAACCGAACCTTGATAAATTTGTAAGGGAATGCTTGAAATCGGTGAGTACTGATACCGCAGCAACAAATTTTTCGTGGTTTGGTAAAAACCATAATATTCCGGTGAAATCGTTCTCTTTAATGAACATAATCAAAGGTTAGTATAATGATGATTTTCATGAAAGATTTTAGGGTTTTTATTCATATTTATGATCTTTAACTCATTCTAGAAACCACAATACAGCGTTTCCCATCAGTGCGTAGCTATGAAATAGTGAATATTATAAAAAAATGGTTTCACTATGCGAAGGACCGAGTGCGTAAGGCAAATATGCATTCAAACAGATAAACCTAATAATGAAATATTTAAATATATATATGAAATATAATTAATTATATGAAATATGAAATTTTTATGAGGTAGAAATTAAAACCCTCAACAAGTATTTATTTGTCAATTTTGTGATATTTTAATTAAATTAAATACAATATGAAATGTTTTCTAAATTTAACATTAAATCTTTATCTTTAATTTAACTTTAAATAAACGTATTTAAAAAGAGATAAATAAACGGAAGCTGCTCTCTAGTGATACACTTTAACATCGCCCACATTTCGATTTTGTTTCGCCTGGAATTCTTTTTTATTTCGTCAGCATTTCATAAATGACTCTAATGTGAAGAAAAAATGAACTACACTAATACATTCACATGAGTTCGCTTTCATTTTAATTTCCATATGCCAGACGAAATACTAACGAATCGATATTGCCTCGTCAAGGCGATGCGTTTGCGAAGTCCTTCATATAAAACTAACTTCGCTTGCGTTACGTTTACGTTTCGCCATGTTTAGAGGGTTAATGGTAAACAGTGTCATTTCTTGGCTGAAAACAGTAAAGAAAACAGCTACTTTTCTCCTTAGCAACACATTTCTTCACTATAAACACTTTTCTTCATAGAAACGCTTTTTGATGTGAAAACATCTTTAGCGGCAGGAGTAAGTAAAAAATTGTATAGAAGTCGGGTTACGGAAACAAAAATGCCGAACAAAAAATATTGCTGGTATGTGTGAATATCAATAAGAACAAAAAATAAAAACAACGTAAAATCAATGCAAAATCTATGCATACTCATGCATATACAACATCATCCGGCATTTCAAAAACATCGTGAGCCGAATACAAAAAAAAATCTAAAAAAAAACCGCCTACTTTAATTTATTTTGTTGTGAAAATATCTGCTATATATGACCCAGCAGCAAGTGTTTTTGAAAATGAAAATTACATACGAGTAAAAGGACCACATTATGCTTGTAAAGTGTAATAGTTATTTACGTCACAAGGGCGGTAAATGAGTTGTTACAGTACGAGTTCGATGTTTATTTGAGAATTTTGAACGAGTACTGTAACGATCATTTAACGTACGTGTAACCTGATTTTGCTTTGTTCAGTGAGTTTGCCGTGACCATTTACTACTATGGAGGTTTAGGTGATTAACTTAACAGAACTGTACTTTGCTCATGCTTAATTATTGTCAGTACGGTTCGTCCTCCAAATTCAAAATAGAATTATAACTTACTGACTTTCTGAACCAAAAATGTAACTTAGTTTAAATACTGAGCCAACTACAACCGTCTTTATGGAGAAGTTTCTGAGCCTTAACGAAATGGCTCGAAATGATTCAATAGTTATACAAAAAAGTTTTCACATAAATCTTTTGCGAGTTGAGGGTGAACTCGCTCGTTGTTTTTTTTCAAATGATTTTTGAATTTTTGACTTATTTTTTTTATTTTTACCTGATTTGTCATCAAATACACGAAAAAATAGCATGTTCTATCTACGTCGTAAGAAAAGTGGTTTTCCATGCTCGTTAAATTGTTAATCCAATTGTAAAACAATTACACTCGCTGGAAAACTATCACTTTTTTTTACTTGTAGAACAATCTACTATTTCCTCACTGTTCCTTGACCTACTAACAAACTCAAATTACTATGAACAGCTGATTTTTCAAAAAATAAACACAAATGCCATACGTAATACATTTTAGACTGCGCGTAATACATTTTTAACTCTGGGAGATCTTGCTTATAGCTTGGTCGAACACTTCAATCAATCAATCACACGTGTAAAGCAACCGGGTATGATGTAAAGCAACCGAAATTCAGGACTAAAACCATAATTCAATTATAGTCTGTAATCTGTATTAAAGTCTAAAATTAAACCAATAGCGAAAGAGTCTTAGATTCGGGCAATGACAGTGAAAATTGATATGCCATTAATGTATTACAAACTAAAAATAACAAATTATTGAGTTTCAACTTGCATAAACACAAACGTCGAGCACAACAATGCTGAAGATGTTTTTTATTTAAAAACTTAAAATTAAATCTTATGTTTAAGCAATTTTTGGAAAATATCATGGATGCCCTTAATTTCTCTAATTCATAACTTCTAAAATTATAAAATTTTGAATTTATGTGTTACATTATATAAATTTATACAACTTCTATCTTTAATTATGATCGGATGAGGGAGTTGCCGGGAAAATCACTTTGACATGTTGATTGATTGATTTGAATGTTCGACTAATCATTAAGCAAGATATTTCGTGTTTGAAGGCCGGGCCCACCGTATACTCATTTACAAACAACAAACCCGAAGAACTGCCTAGATTAGTTAGTAATGCCATAATCGGGCCAATTACAAACACCTAGGTATGTGACAGACAATAATTTAAAGTAATACAATGACAACACAATTCCAATCTATTAATTATACCGTATAATTCATTATTAAAGAATTAAGAAATTAAATCAGCATATAAATTCAAATTACTAAGTATGAATTGAAGCGAAAAAATTCCAGAAATCACTCAAGTCAAGATCAAAGTTAAAATAATTACTTATTACTTCCGTACTGCTAAATTAAAATTAAATAAATTAAGCATGGATCAATAATTAATATATTTTTAGTAATATTATGTAAGTATATTATGAAAACACAATTAGCACGAAACACAATATCAAAAATAATTAATCCCATCAGATATACTTTAATTTTCTGAATTCCAAAAGTTTAAATAACACTGAAATTCTGCATTTCTAATTTGTTTTTTGTTTAATTTTAAAATTATGTAATTTATTATTCGAAATATCTAATAATTTAAATTACTAAAATTTTTCAAATTATAAACTTAATTAACCAACGATTCCAGAAAATTCGATTAAAATCAAAATTAAAATAATTACTTACTCCACACTTTCTTTCTAATAGTTTAATTTAAATCTGAAATACATTAGATAATATATTTGATGACAATTGCAATGACTATAAATGTTATAAACTCCTTAAATTTTATCAATTCTACCAGTTTTACAAATCCTATTAATTGAATAGAATATAGATTCTATAGTAAATTACACGGAAATTTTACTTATCCTAAAAATTTCTTAATTTCTAGAAATTCGTTAAATTATCTAAACTCTTTGATTTCTGTAAATTTTAAAAATTTCGTGTATTTTATAAATTCTGTAAATCCTATAAATTCTGTCTATCAATTCAATAAGTTCTTTAGAACCACTTTCTATAAATCATAAAGTGATATATGTAAGTATGTATGTAAACTCTGTTAATTCGATGATTTAAAAATTTGTATAACTTCAATGGATTCTATAAATTTTATAAATTCTATAAATTCTAATTTTTTGTTTAATTCAATAAATTCTGCAAATCCTTTTAATTCTGCCAATCCTATAAATTCCAATCCTTATAAATTAAAACAAATCGATAAACTTTAAAATGCTAAACATTCTACTAAGTTTTTTTGAATTCTATCAATTTATAATTTTTTAAATTTCATGAACTCTATAAATTCTTTAAATTACATCGCCCATAAATTTTAAACTTTAAATCACAATAAGTTCCTTAGATTCGAAAAATTCTAAATCATTTAAACTCTGAAAGTCTAAATTTTATAAATTCAAAAAATTCTCAACTTTATAATAATAAAAAAAAATTATAATATTGTATAAATTTTAATAATTCTATAAATTTTATAAACCGTATCATGCTATACATTTTTTAAATTCTACAAATTCTAAAAATTTACAAATTCCAAAAATTTTATAATTTTATAAAATCTTTAAATTGTGTATATTCTGTGAATTCCACAATTTTTATAAATTTTGAAGTATAAATTTTGAAGTTTGTATTGTATACAGACAAAATAAAAAGTATAAAATAAAAATCAAATTGGGTTCAATTATTGAAATTAAAATTTATTCTGCAATAAACGTTTTTGTGATTTTGCGAAGAACGATCATTAATAAATTATTATGATAAAAAGTAAATAAAATTACTTTTATTTTTATTTTTAATTTTAAATTTTTATTTTTTATTTTCTCATTTATTTTTTAAAAATTTTTGTATTAGTTTGAAAGAATAAGGAACTGAAGAAGGACGAATATCCGAAACTAGTTTTCCGAAAATAAAAAAATATAAAAAATTTTCACAAAAAGAAAGTTTTTTCAATTTAAAAAAATTTTTAAAAAATAAATGAGAAAATAAGAAATAGAAAATTAAAATTAAAAATAAAAGAAATTTTATTTATTTTTTATCATAATAATCATCGTGACAAAAGCAACAGCGCACTAACAGAAGAAAAATGGAAATCCCCCATCTTCTCAGCAAACATTAATAAATATTTGAAAGTGAAAAAATATTTGCACATTTTGATAAGAAACGTAAATCTGCTATGGGTACAAAAATCAAATAACAGGATTGGATCATATCCGTTATCATACCATATAATAGCAGCCAATAAATTTGATGGTTTATTGCATAATGGGTCAGTTACCAATTCAACTCTAGTTCAAAATAATGTCACGATAAATAGTTATAAAAATAAACAACCCAAAT
Organism: Tipula helvola; assembly: GCA_963556165.1. Lineage (NCBI taxonomy): Eukaryota > Metazoa > Arthropoda > Insecta > Diptera > Tipulidae > Tipula > Tipula helvola. Next base: position 100,960,444 of record OY744483.1, read on the forward strand.
TACACCCGATTATAATGAAACTGGATTCTAATATTATGTGTACCGAATGAAATTTGTGATTCCCAAATTTATATTATCTCATAGGTTACTACGCAAAAGATAAAAACTGGTACCGTTATTTTGTAGAAAAACAATTTAAAAAAACGAATAAACGTCAAATTGGGCATTTGTTTTATTTGTTTCGAAATGGACGCATCATAAGGAGAAAAATGTGATTTAATAATTAGATTGTGCAATGATCATCCCGAGTATACCAATAAAAAAATTGGTAATTGGCCGGTGTTTCCAATAATACGGTAACAAATGTAAAAAAAAATGTCAAATCAATCTTTCTGTATCACTCAAGCCCGGATCCGGAGAAAAATCAGGTGCTCCAAATAAAATGTTGGATCAGAAAATTGTAAGAGTCATTTCGAAACATCCCTCGATGTCTGTGCGAGATTTGGCCAGAAAAACCAAAACAACCAAATCGATTGTGGAACGAGCTAAAACCAGAAATAATCTACGGACATACAAGAAGTCAAAAATCCCCAAAAGAAGTGTTGAACTATTTAATAGAGGGATCGATCGAGCAAAGAAACACAACAAATGGTTGAACGAAAGAAAAGATTCTTGTTTCGTAATGAACGACGAGACCTACGTCAAAATGGATTTCTCGACACTTCCAGGTCCCCAATATTACATCAAAAAGAAAGGTAAAGAACTGGACGGAGCAATTACTACCATAGCTGTTGAACAATTTGGCAAAAAAACATATGGTTTGGCAAGCAGTTTGCCAATGCGGCTTAAGATCACATCCATACATAATAAATGGGATTATGAAAAGGTGAATGTTCGCCGTAAAATGAACAAAAAGTTTGAATGAATACGATTATTTAAAAACTGTACAATATGTGCAATAGAACAAGTACAGAAAAATAATGATTATATATTGCCGTTTAGTTTTAATTCTTCATGTACAAATCACAAATTTCATTCGGTATACATAATATTATTAGACAAAGAATGAAATCGATAAAAATTTTGAAATTTCAAATGAAATTGACATCCATTGAGTTTAAAATGTCGGTTTATGATTCAACACATTACAAATAATTTACAGACGAGTTGAAAACAGAAAACGCAGAATTTTTTTCATAAATGCTTAATGAAAACAGGACTTCGAGATTCGTTCTCTTCGGCTTAACTTCATTACCAATTGATAAAGTTGAAAAGTACATTAAAGAAGCTGAACTCAATCTATCAAACAAAATTACAAAAGTGTTACCTAAAAATAGTAGTTCTAATGATTACCTATTTTGTTTAATTTCCAACTCCGTTACTTTCAAGTTTCAACCATCTAAAAAATATTCGCAGTATCGGTAATATCGCATGTACTTGGGATACACCTCATAAAATACCCGAACGTCTGATACAATGTATAAACTGTTTTATGTATGGGCAAACCAAAAGCAGTTTTCATATGAAATCGAAGTTTAAATATTGCAGCTTTCATATTGAAGGACCAGAATGCACAATTAAAGATAACGTTACCGAATTACTTGTGCAAACTGTAAGGAAACTATTCTGCTCGGTGGTCTGTCCATAAATCATTCAACATCATCTTTTAAGATTCTCAACTGGTCAGCAAACAATTTTCCTAATCTGATAAACCAAAGCCACAACGTTGAACAAATAACATCATCGGAAGAGCTATATAGCTATTAAAAATACTATTCTACTTTTATATCTACCAACCGGGAAATTAAAGATTACTTGCTGCTCCAGATTACAGTACTCTGACCATACAAATTTTAGATACCCTCTCACCCTGGGGGGACTTCTACTGAAAACATTCAACCTTGATAATACAAAGCCATAAATCGATTCCTGAAACAAATTCTATGTGTTAAGATTTCGTGTTTTGACATCTTCCCAGGGCATCGTTTCCGAATGGTTTCTATGTTAGCAATTTGTGAGGATATTCATTGTGTTAACTGAAGGCGGAAAGTTGTAGTTCTTATGTTGCTAATAGGTGTATTGCTTTGATAAAAAAGAGTTTAGCTGATATGGATGATATAAAATTGAACAGACCGACATGCCAAGATGTTTTATTGGATTTGTTTTTTGCATGATGTGTTTTATAAGAATTCATTTCTAGTGGCGGATGTCATTTAGTAACTATTTTTTCGGTTTGGCTGACTTTTTTTTATTTATGCAATGAAATTATTTCTCTAAAGTTATCAAAACAAAGCACTTGAAGCTTAATTACAGAGTTTGTCGATTACAGTTAAATTTGTTGAACTATATAGATGCGTGGAATGAATTGTGAAAGCGCAGGAATCGTGAAGTTATTAATCAATTTGGAATTGGACAGGGCAATGCTTCGTATTTAGATATGGGCAAATTATTATGTTAAAGGATGCCAGTACCTAACTTATTTACACAACAATTTCATAAAACAAACGCGAATTTCAGATTGTTTGTCATTTCAATTGAAAAGAGTGACTCCTTTACGGATACGGTTTTTAATAAAGTTATAATGTCCAATGCTTGGGATGTGGATACACTATACTGATTCTTCAATGTAGGCCTTGCACGATAAGTAGAAAGAGATTTGTTTAAGCGTGAAAATGGCTTTCGACTTAATTTTAGATTCCGTGTTCGAATCATTTATTTTGAAATAAAATAACTGAAATGGAGGATAATGTGTTTTAATCGGAATGAATACAATTTAAACAAGTATCGTAAAAAAGGGCGAGTTGAAGAATGTATACGACATTAACAATAAAAATAAGAAATAACAACACAATACGCATCTTTATTAGTAGGTTTTTTTAAAAAGTTAGCACCTCTAGCAAAACTTTATCCTATAGTAATAGAGATCCTTGCCGGTTCAGGATTCCTAGTATGTTTGGCTACGAATCATGCCTTATGTAGCAGATTTCTACGAATAATTAGGCGAGTTCAAGTTGCTGTATTGTTTGACGGTATGTGTGAAGATGTTGATAGGAACATGCGTTAGTATGTTGTATTAACAGCTGATCTGCGTTGTACATATCATCTCTTATCTTATGATCGAACAAGGTAGTTTCATACAAACTTTTTTAAAATAACGTCACATTAAAAATTTGTGAACAGGAAATCCGAAAACGTATACATTTTGTTGGCTCCGGTGACAACAAAACTGTAACTATTTTAAAGTGATTGCTAATTGGGCTGTTAGTTGAAGAAGATCCATAAAAATATTTGAAAGTTAGTTGAAAACTCCGGTACTAAGCTGGCAGTCGTAAATTATTTATGCTTTCTATTTTGAGTGCTGCTTATGAAAATGCACCAAATCCATTGGAATCATTGTAAGCTTATATTTCCCATAAATTTTGAACACGATGAAAATGTTCAGACATATACATACATACATTAAAGGTTCAAAAACACACATATTTTTTAATCTGCCATAGGAGACTTAGTCACCGATGCAGTCGGACAAAGGCTATTTCATTATTGAGAATGTTTTACCTTAATTCTAGAGTCAAAGACCCGCCTAATGAAAGAGAAGTTGCTTTCAATCACTAAGGTTATAGGAAAAAAAAAATTAATAATTTTTTTAGAGGTTTGCTTATACATATTATATAGCTCATCTCAGTGGGCATTAAAATCGTTATCGCATTTGATGTCGAAGAAAGCCTTGATTTTCGAATTTTCTTCTAAACCACAATAACTGGCTGAACCTAAAGAAAATTGTACTTTTACAGCATCAGATAACGAGTAGTAACTCGGAAATTCACCATTAGCAATCGAGAAGAAATTGTGGGACCTTTCTTTCTATAAAAATACGTAACAGCCACCGGAACGATTTCTTCTCTCTCTCTAAATGAGACCTCACCGCTGTTAAATTAGGTATAACAATTTAAAAAGATGGCACATCTAAATAAATAATGATTTAAGGGCAACCATCTACCTACTTTCTCTGAACTTCAATAAAAGTTTAAGAATTTTTAGAGAAATTTATTTTTTCATAATTTCACTCTGGAAATTAAGGATTTGCGAAATATTTGATAATAATTTTTCCCATTTTAGTAAATTTCTTGAATTTGGTCTGATACGAAATTTCGGCAGAATTCATAATTTAAATTGGATAAAACAAAATTTAGTCAGTTTCAGTTTTAGTTCTATTAAAAAAATTGAATGTACAAAGTAATTAGCTTGTTTAGTGCACAAGCTTGCTTATGACGATGTAACAAAAAGCTCACAAAAAAAAACTAAATTCCATAATGGTAGGAACAGATGTGCAGAATTGCACGCATCAAAATTAGACATCAAAATTAACACTAGTTTATATGGAATGAAATAGATGTATTCTGCAAGCCATGCAGAATTCTGCAAGTTGCCTCTATTTCTAATTTTACTGCATGCCAGAAGGCTACATTACGTAAAAGAAAACAAATCTAGTACAATTTGTATACTTTTTATTTTTTTCAATCAATATTTTAATGTATTGACAGAAAATAAGCTGTGTGTGACAAATTGGAGGATACAAATTGATTAATTTCTGACAGAATAAGACATCATTCATATAAAAAAATTGTACACTAAAATTAAATATGTATCAAATAAATGCCAAAAATATTTAACTGCATGCAGCACATGTGTTTTGAACGCAGATCTGCTTGTATAATTGCATGCATGAAATTCTGTACATCTGTTTCCAGCATTAAGCTTTAAGCGTATGACATTTGAAATTGTACAAACAATCTATAAGTTTCTTGTGTCAAATTGATTTAGCGTTTTAAATGCAACTCATGGTATGTTTAGTGTATTTTCCAGTCGAAATGTTAAACTTTCATGTTGATTACCTTTGTATCTTTCAGTATCTTATCGAACATAAAGTCAAACCATGCACTACTTATAAATTAAGCCAATACATAGTTATTGCCAATAATATTATAGCTAGCAATTTCTTCGTCTCGAGTTAATCTCGCTTTAACTAGAAGTACTTTTGAAAAATTACAAGAAGGATTAATTCTATTTATTATTAAGAAACTCGTGTCTTTAATAAAATTTCTAAATAATTCTCAACTATAAACGCGCACGATTAATCACTTATCTCTTTAATTACAAATTTAAATTGATGACAATCGATTTTTTGTTGCCAACAAAAAGTATATCGTGAGGATTATCTAACACCGTTTTTTTTTCTTAACCGTTTACCATTTTCCCCGCACACATTTTTTGCCACCAAACACAGAAGAAAGTAGAAAATCTTTAAATAGATTTTTAATCAATGTCATTCGTTTTCAACAAATTTTCACATAAATTTTCATTTTTATCTATTCGGAATTTGTTATCATTTTCAATTCCTGTTCCTTTTTTAAAAATTTATTTTTTCTGTACATTTCCCTAAAAAACAAAAAAAAAAAAATGTTGAATTGAAAAACAAGAAAAGTTGAAAGCGGAAAATTAAATGAATTATGTACCCGTATGTATACTTATATCATGTGTGAGCTACATAGATTTAATATATATTATTATACTTTTTATTGGCAAAGTGAATAATGTATTTTCTAAATTCTAATTAATTTCTACAATATATTATGTCAAAAATTAGATTATTCATTTGTGAAGAAAATTAAAGCTAATTTCATTGTTTGACAAATATAATTGATGGATGCTAAAAATTAAAATTTAATCATCCATAATGCAAATCCATCTCTCATTTAATTTTGGAAAACGCTAATATTAATTTTGTACCAAAGCCAATTTTAAAATGTATTCTATCGTAAAAAATAAAAAATGTATTAAACATTCATTCGAATTCCGATACATATCACACAGAACAAAAATATTTTCATGTAAATTTAATCTCTGCAATAATTGTATTTTCATGTTAATAAATTTATAATTATTCAGAAATTATATTTTATGTATTATTTATATTATGTATGTATATGTGGTACTCGAATTTTATTTTATTTTCGTGACAATAACATCAATAAATTTATTTGAAATTTTTTTGTTGTTGTGTGTTGTATGTTTGCTGTGAGAATGCTTTCGAAAAAATTACAAATATTTAAAAAAAAATTTTATTCAAAACAAAATAAAATTAATAATAACAATAAAAAGTTTTTAAGTCCAAAAAAAAAAAGTTTGTGATCTTTCTTCCGAGTTAAAAAATGTTTAATTAAATGAAATTTAATAAAAAAATGTTTTCATAGAAAAACCGCTGAATATTTTTTTTCTTCTTCTTCGGTTATATTTAAAATTTTTATTTTGTGTGCTTAATTATCAAACAACGCAAAATAATAAAAACGGAAAAACTGTGGGTTTGAGATCTGCGAAATTATAATAAAATAATATAATTATTTTATATTATAATTTGATTTTTTTTTTTTTAACTGTCGAGGATAATTTTAATTAGGATAATAATACAAAAGCAGAGAATTAAAATTAAATCCTTTAATTATTTTTAATATTTAAGATTTATGCTAATTAAAAATTATTTGTTATGTAATTATTGGAGGTTGGAATATGTTGGGATTTTTGTCTCTATTATTTTTTATATACGAGTATTTTATTTAAATTAGTTGGAAATTAATATTTGGGCACGTAGAAATAAATCAACTTATATTTGAGCGATAATTGTAAACGATCCTATAGGAATGTATTTATACCGTGAATGACCTAGATGGGCAGCAAAATGACACAATTTCATTTTAGTGTATGTTAGCTGGGCTATCTCTAATGTCACAACTTCAGCAAATTTATCCTTTCTAACGCTGCATTCACCAATCTATTCGGACACAATGTAGGAGAAACAGAATGCTAAATAGAAAAAGGCTTAAAAGATTTAAATAAGAAAATATGTATTTCTTTAACTACTACATTCATGTTTCGTAATATATAGTTACATTTTCTTGTTAACAATATTGGTTAAGAGCCTTATTCCCTTAGTCATATCATTTGTTACGCTAAATAACAGTAAAGGTTTTAATTTTGCTTCTATAAACCATAGACGGCTGCTATAAAAATATCGTAGTGTACTGATTTTTACAACAATAGTCATTTCAACTGATTTTTGAGAGCAGTAACTGTGCTACTAGTCATTTAAAATGACTAATATTATAACAAATCAGTACAATACGATGTTTTCCATAGCCGGCCCATAGAATTTATTGAAGGAAAATTAAGCTTTCTTGGTTTTAACGTGGCAAACGATACGACTAAGGGAATAGGATTATAAATGATAATGTTAGTAATCTAATAATGATTGGCACTTAACCGGAACAGAAATTATTCATGATTAAGCTTCTCAAATAAATTAAGAAATGATTGCAAGAACAAAATCAACCATTTCAATGATTATAGTTTTTGGTTCGTCATTAAAAAAATCTTTTTGGTCAGCATTGTGTAATCGTAATAGTTTCAGCCTTAGGTAAAATCTACAAATGTGTAAGAACTAATTACCAATTACGAATTGTTGTTAAGGTCAAAAGGGTCTCGTAAAATCTACCAACCCAGTTAAGAGAAATCGTATAGCTGTTTTTTTTTAAATTAGAAATTTAGCGGAGCCTCGTCAACCTTGTAGAATTAGAACAGAACGGAGTAGGTTAGTGTCACCAAAGATCATAGTATATAACAGATGAGTCATTCAGTACAAAAAATAAAAAGGACTAGAAACCCCTCCCATTTCTTTATATAGGGTACTTTTGCATAACATGTAGTACAATAGAAACCGGCACATTAAAGTTAAACTATTTGCATGTAATTTGTATGTAAAACATTTACGTATATATCAAAGGAACTCTATATATTGCATCGGGGGGACCCTATTTTTACCTCATATTTTTGTACTGAATGAATCATCTTTAACATGGGATTATCTTTGGTGTCACGCATTGGGCTAATTTAAAATTTACGAATATATTGCTTTGTAAATTTACTTACAGGATGTTAATTGGAAAAAAAATTACAAAATTTTCTGGGTATCTCTAACCGTGCGGGGTACGGTACTTGGAAGTGAAAATTTTTTCTGGGTATCTCTAACCGTGGGGGGGTACGATACCTAGGAGTGATATTTTTTTTCTGAGTATCTCTACTTTGGGGGGGAGGGGGGGGGGGGGGTTGTACGGTACGTGGGAGTGAAATTTATTTTCTGGGTATCTCTAAGCGTGGGGAGGTACGGACTGATAATTGTTTGTGTAACCGTGGGGGGGGGGGGAGTACGGTACTTGGAAGTGAAATTTGTTTTTGGGTATCTCTAACCGTGGTGGGTACAGCACTTGGGAGTGATAATTTTTTTCTGGGTACCTCTAGTACCTCTAACCGTAAGGGGATACGGTACATGGAACTGATAATTTTTTTCTGAGTACCTCTAACCGTGGCGGGGTACGGTACTTGGGACGGATCATTTTTTCTGGGAATCTCTAACCGTGGGAGGGTGGGATGGGGGAGGGATGCGGTACTTGGTAGTGAAAATTTTTTCTGGGTATCTCTAACCGTCGGGGGTACGGTACTTGGAAGTGATAATTTTTTTTCTGGGTATCTCTAACCGTGGAGGAGGGTATGGTACTTGGGAGTGATAATTTTTTTCTTGGTATCTCTAACCGTGGGGGGGGGGGGGGGTACGGTACGTGGAACTGATAATTTTTTTTCTGGGTATTTCTAACCGTAGGGGGTACGGTACTTGGGAGTGAAAAGTTTGTCTGGGTATCTCTAACCGTGGGGGGTACGGTCCTTGGAAGTGATAATTTTTTTCTGGGTATCTCTAACCGTGGGGGATACGGTACTTGGGACTGATAATTTTTTGCCTGGGTATCTCTAACCGTGGGGGGAAGCGTTCGGTATTTGGAACTTATAATTTTTTTTCTAGGTATTTTTAACTGTAGGGAGTACGGTACTTGGGAGCGAAAATTTTGTCTAAGTATCTCTAACCGTGGGGGGTACGGTACTCGGGAGTGAACATTTTTTCTGGGTATCTCTAACCGTGGGGGTATCGTACTTGGGAGTGCTAATTTTTTTCTGGGTATCTCTAACCGTAGGGAAGGGGGGGGGGGTTACGGTACTTGGGAGTCAACATTTTTTCTGGGTACCTCTAACCGTGAAAGAACGGTACTTAGGAGTGATAGTTTATTTCTAGGTACCTCTATATGTGGAGGGGTACGGTACTTGGGAGTGATACTTTTTTTCTGGGTATCCCTAAGCTACGGTACTTGGAACTGATAATTTTTTCTGGGTATCTCTAAGCGTGGAGGGTGCAGTACTTGGGACTGCACATTTTTTTTTTCTGAGTATCTCTAACCTTGGGGTACGGTACTTGAGAGTGAATTTTTTTTTCTGTGTATCTCTAACCGTAGGGGGTACGGTACTTGGGACTGATAATTTTTTGTCTGGGTATCTCTCCGAAGGGGAGTACGGTACTTGGAACTGATAATTTCTTTCTTTGTATCTCTAACCGTGGGGAAGTACGGTACTTGGGAGTGAAAGTTTTTTTCTGGGTATCTCTAACCGTAGGGGGTACGGTACTTGGGAGTGATAATTTTTTTTCTGGGTATCTCTAACCGTGGGAGGGTGGGAGTACGGAACTTGGAACTTATAATTAAGGAGGACCAAAAGCCAACCAGCAAAATCTCTGATTTAATTTATTAAAGGTTATTCGAAGCATGTCATAGTATGATCTTATGGTATGCTCTGTTGAGAATGAACAAAAGCTCAAAATGGAGTTTGCCAAAAGTTTTGTAAATTTTTAAGTGTATATAAATAAATAAATAAAAATAAATAATTATTTTTTGGGTATCTCTAAGCGTGGGGGGGGGGGGCGCTACTTGGGCTGATAATTCTTTTTCTGAGTATCTGTAACCGCGGGGGGCACGGCACTTGGGAGTGAATTTTTTTTTCTGTGTATCTCTAACCGTAGGGGTACGGTACTTGGGACTGATAATTTTTTGTCTGGGTATCTCTCCGAAGGGGAGTACGGTACTTGGAACTGATAATTTTTTTCTGGGTATCTCTAACCGTGGGGAAGTACGGTACTTGGGAGTGAAAGTTTTTTTCTGGGTATCTCTAACCGTAGGGGGGTACGGTACTTGGGAGTGATAATTTTTTTCTGGGTATCTCTAGCCGTGGGGGGGGGGGCGGGAGTACGGAACTTGGAACTTATAATTAAGGAGGACCAAAAGCCAACCAGCAAAATCTCTGATTTAATTTATTAAAGGTTATTCGAAGCATGTCATAGTATGATCTTATGGTATGCTCTGTTGAGAATGAACAAAAGCTCAAAATGGAGTTTGCCAAAAGTTTTGTAAATTTTTAAGTGTATATAAATAAATAAATAAAAATAAATAATTTTTTTTTGGGTATCTCTAAGCGTGGGGGGGGGGGGGGCGCTACTTGGGCTGATAATTCTTTTTCTGAGTATCTGTAACCGCGGGGGGCACGGCACTTGGGAGTGAATTTTTTTTCTGGCTATCTCTAACCGTAGGGGGTACGGTACTTGGGACTGATAATTTTTTTCTGAGTATCTCTAACCATGGTGGGAGGGGGTACGGTACTTGGGACTGATAATTTCTTGTCTGGGTATCTCTAACCGTGGGGGCACGGTACTTGGGTCTGACAATTTTTTTTCTGGTAATCTCTAATCGTTGACGAGTATGGTACTTGGGAGTCAAAATGTTTTTCTGGGTACCTCTAACTGCGAAGGGGGGGGGGAGGGGGTACGATACTGGGGAGTGATAATTTTTTTTCTGGGTATCTCTAACCGTGGAGGGGTACGGTATATGGGAGTGATAATATTTTTCTGGGTATCTCTAACCGTAGGGGATACGGTACTTGGGAGTAATAATTTTTTTCTGGGTATCTCTAACCGTGGGGGGGGGGGGGGTACGGTAGTTAGGACTGATAATTTTTTTTTTGAGTATTTCGCTGAATATCTCTAACCGCGGGAGGGGGGGGGGTACGGACGGTACTTGGGAGTGAAATTTTTTGTCTGGGTATCTCTAACCGTCCGATACTTGGGAATGTTCTGCGACGGTTTAATAAATATCTTATAATTATTTTTATTTATCTCTGCTGTAGGAGTAGTAAGATTGCTAAAAAGATCGGCATATTTAAAAAGTTTCCTTTATTCGCTTTAATAGAGCTGCCTTCAGATCTGCACTAAATAAGTTATTTTGTTTTGTTAGTTCTTCTACTTGATATAAGCTCTGATTTTGAGGGCATAGTTAAATCATTTATAATTGAAACTATAGCAATTAGTGCCCTTTATTCTGCGTTTTAATGTATAGAAACGATCTAATATTAGAAGAAGTATAGAAGAGAAGTTCTATCTTGTTTTAGTTCTAAAACCCATCATCATCAATACAATTTCCTTTTCAAATTGTTCCTTAACATGTTTTTGTATGGTAACATCATTTTTGGCGGGGGATCGTTTGAATATTTTTACCACTTTTCTAATTTTATGAATCATTTGTCCACTGTGTACTCATCAGTACGCGTACGCATTTCATTTTCATGTTCAGGTTTTTTATACAACACTTCAACTACTGCTAAATGTGTGCCGTGTGCTAAGCAGACATGTTGATCGGAAGCTCCATCCGATCGGAGGCTCCCTTGTACTCTAATTTCTGTAATCGATCATCAAACGTATTGAGTCTGTTTAAACTTAATTTAGGTGTTTGACTTATATCGTCGTTTTGACCAGTTTTTCCTAGATTTCCGTTACTCATCGTTATTGAACATAAGTCGTTTTACCCAATTGTCCAGGAGTAGTTCCCGATGACCTACGATTTACTCCTGGTTGGTTGATTGTACCACGTCGAATTGGTTCAACGGCTTTTATATTCCCTGTACTAATGAAATATCCTGGCGCTCATATAATATGAATGTTGACCTGATCTGTCATCTCGTTAAGAGATGAGAGACAGTTCTGGAACACTCTAAAGAGCTAAACTTTTTAGAAAGACCGTCTATTTTTTAACTATGAACATAACAATTAATAATATGGAAGTTGACGTCCCCAGAAAAAGAAGAAGGTCCCCTCTTTACAGGTTAGTTGTTTTATAAAAACAGTAAAAAAAAACAATAGACAGTTTAGTGACCTTGAATTTATCAAATTAAGAACTAAAACTAAAAAATGTTCGGCCAAAGCCTGAATCACGTAAAGAAATTTTTGTTGTATATAAAATGATAAACAAGCGGTCAGCTTCACTATAAATAGTATTCAGTGACCTATAAACAGATATCACTAACATACAATACATTCCATTATATAAACTCTGACCAACATAAAACCAAACGTTTATAGAGAACTAAAATTCGACCTACACCAACAAACATGTAAGTTTGGTCTTGCTTTTTTTATACTTATGCTTCAACACAAACAAATAAACAAATCTTAAAAATGCATTTGCATATACGAGAACGACAACATTTTTTATTCATACAAAAAAGTTTATTTTTCTTTTTTTTCGAAAAAGCTCATACATACTCTTATTTACTTCGAAACTCTACACATTACAGTTGATAAAGTCTTATTCTTTTAAGATTTGGTTCATACAACAAATTTTTTTTCTATTTCTTTGGTTCAAAGTAGTATTCTTATTTTTTGTAGGTAACTAGTTTTTATTAAAATATACCAATGATAGAGAGTAGAATATGTAAATACACACATGCCGAATAAAAAGAAAATCATATAATTGAAGTAGCAAAAGTTGAATATATAAAAAAGCGTCGACAACATTGAACTCAATGAAGATCGGAAAAATACAGAACAGGCAACAAAACGAAGAAAACAATAACAATAATAAAGAAACCAGAAAGGAAAATCACATTCAAACGTTTAATTTTGTTATTCAGCCCGTTTCTGATTACTAAGCCCCAAACTCTTTTGTTGCTGTTGTCTGCTTTATAAAGGGTGACATATTAAAAGTCGAATTTATAGGTTCGATAAAAAAATTTTGGGTAGGGGCGTGTATCTCCAAAGCACAGTGCAAATCAATTAATAATTTTAACGTTGATGCTGTTTTAAAAAAAAAAATAAAAATTATGGTGATCTCTCGTATTGCGACACCCTTTATACATTAAAGTTTATTTTTAGTTGTTTGGTGTTTAAAGAACTAAAAATAATATTGTAAAGGCGACAGGAAATGTAATTGGAAGATATTAGTGGCAAGCTGAGATATGCAGCAGCAGCAGTAATATCACAACAACAACTCGCCGTACATGTACGCCAAAAAAATCTACAAGAAAAACATTAAAACGTAATAATACAAGAAGAGATTGTTGATTGTGTTTGTGTGTGTGAATGTGAATTTTCTTTTTTTATCACTCGAGCTTTATTTTCTTTTTTTTTTTTAAAGTTTTCTGTTTATTATTTTATTGTTTTGGCTTGCAAATTTTCATTTTTTTTAAACAGTATTTTCTGTCGGTTTGTTTTGTTCTTTGTTGGTTTTAAATTGCAGATTAAATTTTATGGTTTAGCATTTGAATTTTTTTTTTTTTATAATTTTTAAATGAATTGGATTAAAATTCTGAATATTTAATTTAAAAAAAAAAAATATGCAACCAAATCGGAGTACTCTATGTACTATATGATTATGATTAGTAATTTTTAATGACGTTTGAAATCGTTAAAATTTTTTTGGCAAGTTGAATATGTATTCCATTTAATGTTCCACATTTTGGTTTCACGGCACTATTCAGCCGAATTTTATTAATGAATACTAGTGCATAATCTGAAATTGAATGTTAGTTGAGCTGGATGGTGAAAATCTTATTTTTCTTCAATTAGTACCAATCGATTTTCCAAAAAAAAATATTTTTGTCTTTTGGTGCAAGTAATGTAATATGATTTAAGCGATTTAATATCAAATGCTGGAGAACTCCTTCATTTCACAGCTTTTAATAAGTAGGTAGCGAAATTTTAATTATTTTAAAAATATTTTATTTTAAGTCGAAAGTAAGCAAAAATATTTGGTTTTTGGAAGCAGTCCGACGTATGGTCAGAAAAAAAAAATTATTTCATATAATTTGTATGTCAAAGCATTGATCCTCGCTCGATCCAATGCCGTTTAGCCATCACCGCAAGTTTTGTATCAATACCGTGATATTTCATATTGTTGCCAACGATATTTTACGAATTTTGACATGTTTTTTGATGCCATTAACTGAAATTGAAAACGTAAGACATGTAATAAACGTTGTGTGAGAGAGATAAATAATTTTGTTTCCTTCCCGTTCAACTTTGAAATTTTCAATTGAATTTTATATATTAAAGTTTATAGTTTATAAAATATGTATAACAAATTATGTATATGTATTAATATTAACAATTAAAAGAAGCGATGTTCATTACACCACCCCGCTTAATGAGAACAATTGCAAATTGTTCGCAAAGAAGGAGTAAAAGAGAAATATTTCCAAAAATTATATAATGCAAGTTTACTTAAAACTAGAAAATCAAGACAAAAAAATTTTTTTTATTAAAATTTTGTTTTATTAATTAATTTGTTTATTTGTTGTTGAATGTTTATTATGTAATTTGTAATTATTTATAAAAAATTAATGGCTGACTATTTATTGAATTAATTACATTAAATAATTATTAAAATTAAATACATATATTGAGTTGGTCTATTTATTTTATATTTTTAAATCCATTTTCTTTGGTAATTAAATTTTTTTTAATCGATTATTATGTACCATGCGTAAGGAATTTCCAATTTTAATGGTAGAATAAACCTGAGAGTTAATTGAAGTAACTCTATATGGGCCCAGCCAAAATGGCGATAGTTTTGATTTCCGAGTCTCATTTCTCAACCAAACGAGATCATCTATTTTAAAAATGGCTGGATTTGCGTGAACGTCGTAATTGATTTTCGATTTTTTCTCTGATTTTAAAATATTTTGTCGTGCGATTTCGTAAGAATTTTGCAATTGAAATCTTACATCGGAAATATAGTCATCGTAGTTATATTGTACATCAACTTGATTATAAATTGAGTTTGGTATATTGCGTTTACGTCCAAATATTAGCTCAAATGGCATGTATCCAGTAGTGCAATGAGGAGTTGTGTTGTATGTAAACATTGCATATGGAATCCATGAATCCCAATTATTTTTGTCTTTGTCACAGAAATTTCTTAAGTAGTCGCCAATCGTCTTGTGAGATCTCTCAAGGGCTCCATTTGTTTGAGGGGAGTAGGCGGTAGTATTAAACTTTTTTATTTTAAATAATTTACAGATTTTTTTAAAAATTTCACCCATAAAGTTTGATCCTTGATCGGTCAAGATCGAAATCGGTGATCCGTAAATGCAAATAAAGGAGTGGACCATAGCTTTAGCAATTGTTTCTGCTTCAGCATTTTCGATTGGAATCCCTAGAGAATATTTGGTTAGATCATCTTGGATCGTCAATATGAATTTATTATTGGAAAAAGTAACTGGAAAAAT
Source organism: Tipula helvola (assembly GCA_963556165.1). Taxonomy (NCBI): domain Eukaryota; kingdom Metazoa; phylum Arthropoda; class Insecta; order Diptera; family Tipulidae; genus Tipula; species Tipula helvola. Next base: position 100,975,867 of record OY744483.1, read on the forward strand.
CGGCTCCACAATGTCTAAAAATATTTTTTCGAATGGGAGTCTAGACGTAGTAGTGATTTCCATTGGCATTTTTGTGAATCGAGAATGCTTATTTTTTTGACAAAACTCACAATTTTTTATAAAGTTTTTAATTATAGACAGCATTTTATCAAAATAAAAATATGAGTTTATTCGACGATAGGTGCGTGTAAAACCTTGATGACCCCCAAGAGGACATGTGTGAAATTCTTGTAAAATTTGATTAATTTCATTTTTGTCAGTAACATGTTTAATAGTTGGCGTTATTTGTTCTAATGTACGACTTACGGAATCATTTTCGCTGGGTGATATTGATGTATTTACGATATTAGAATCAGAACTGGATAGAAAATGGTGTGGATTAGAGGTTTGCGTAACGGATTCGGTTATAGAATTATCCAGAAAATTATCAGCATTATTTGTAGCAGTTGGATTTAGATTTTGTATCTTTGATTTAGATCTAGTAACTACATTCACATTTGGTTTTGGATCACTTGTATCATCTATTTTTATTCTACTAAGCGCGTCTGCATTTTTGTTTAATTTACCTGGCTTGTGAATTATAGAATATTCATACTCGGCTAATTTGAATTTCCATCGCATAAGACGTGATGAGCGATTATTCATATTTTTTATCCAAATCAACGGTTTATGATCCGTTACAAGGGTAAACTTTTTTCCATAAATATACGGCCGAAATTAATCAACTGCAAATACGATGGCCAAAAGTTCTTTTTCGATAGTAGGATATTTATTTTTTTCAGTGGAATTCAGCGTTCTACTTTCATAAGCAATCGGCACATCGGATTCGTCAATTTTTTGGGAAAGGATAGCTCCAAGAGCAACATCAGATGCATTGCATGAAATGATAAATTCTTTCTCAAAGTTGGGATACTGTAGGATCGGAGGATTTATAAGAGCAGATTTAAGTTTACTAAAAGCCTCATCACAAAACTCATCCCAATCGAAAACTACATTTTTCTTTAGAAGCTCGGTTAAAGGCTTTGCAATCTCCGCGAAATTTTGAATAAATTTTCTATAATAGCCTGATAAGGCAAGGAAAGATTTGATATCCTTAACATTTTGAGGAACTGTGAAATGATTGATAGCATGAATTTGTTTAGAATCAGGTTTTATACCTGATGACGTAATGACATGGCCAAGATAGTTTAATTCTCGGCGGAGGAACTGGCATTTTGTTGCATTCAATTTAAGATTATTTTGCCGGAAACACTTAAAAACTTCAATCAACTTTTCGTTATGGTCTTTTAAGTTACGACGATACACCATACACGACTATATCGTCTAAATAAACCAGACATTTAATACCGGTTAAGCCACTTAAAACAGAGTTCATTAGCCTTTGGAATGTCGCTGGCGCTCCTTTTAATCCGAAAGGCATGCATGTGAAATGATAGTGGCCTCTGTCAGTGCTGAAAGCGGTTTTTTCTTTATCAATGGGATTTAAAGGAACTTGGTGATAATCACTTTTTAAATCAAGTGTACTGTAATAAACAGGACGACCCAATTGACCAAAAATCTCCGCTATATTAGGAAGCGGATATACGTCACTGATAGTGATATCATTTAGCCTGCGATAATCCACCACCACTCTCCACTTCTTTGTATTATCGTCAGACTTTCTCGGTACAACGAGAAGCGGAAAACTCCACGGGCTTTTGCTATTTTCTATTACTCCATTTTGTAGCATCTCCTCCACTTGGGTATTTATTTCTTCTTTCGTTGCATATGGTAATCGATACTGTTTGATATAAGTTGGAGGACAATCGGAAGGAGTACGAATGTGGTGGCTAGCGGCTTTTGTGACCGATAATTTATCACCCTCTAGATGGAAAATATCATTGAATGTTCTACAAATTTTTATTATAGATTCCTGTTCTTCAGAATTTAGATGCTCCGTTGAGATATGAGATTCAAGTCTCTTGAGCATTTCGTTAATTTGGTTGGACCAAGAATTCTTGAGATAAAATAATTCATAATTTGAAAGAGGATCTATATTTAGGATAATATTTTCATCTATTTCTACAGGTTCTTCATTAGTGTTTGCAATACTAACTATGGCTTTATTATTTTGTATCTTAATTATAGAATTTGCTATGAATACTCCGGATAAAATTTCTTTAGAAGAACAGAGCAATTCTGAATTATTTGAAGAATTTACTGTGATTTGAACCATTGCTTCTGATCTAGGCGGAACAGTTGTTTTAGAGAACCTTGAATAAAGTGGTAAAAATATTGGACTTGAAGGAAAATGTATTTCTATTGTTTGGTTAGAAAAGTCTAATTTACATTTATTTTTATTAAGACAATCTTTGCCAATTATGCCTGAACACGGGATAGGAAATTTATCGGGAACTATCTGAAAGTTATGATTAATGAAAGATGATTGAGATAATTTTATATTTCCGTTACATAGAGCTAACGTTTCAATTATCATTTTGTTTGAATTTCAGCTTTTAAATCTTCCCAAGTATCCCAATCTTGGTATTGTACAATTTCATAAGCTTTACTCGAAAGTTTAACTCTTATGAATTTAAGAAATTTTTGTTTTTCGGATGGTTTTAATGGTTCGTGCACTAAGTCACAACAAGATAAAAACTTGTGGAGTAATAAGGAGTCACCATTAAAATCAGGAATAATTTTTAATGCAAGGTTTGTATCGAAATCACTCATTTTAGATAGAATTAAATTTTCAAGTTTGGCAGAAAAAAGTTTTAATTCTTTTGTTGTGTATTTTTTTAAATTAGGTTCTGTTTTATGCACAATTTCGTCTGAATTAACTGCAGAGAATGAACCAGAACGACGAATTTTCAAATTATCAATGTTAGACTCAGGATCAATTTCTAATTTTATATTTGAAATGGATTTCAGTTTAATTAAATCCGCGTCGTCAAATAAGTTTAATTGTTTCGATAATTTTTTCCGCGATTCACGTTCTTTAGTTGGAAATTTCTTATTTGGTGCATTTCGATTATTCATTAATGTCACGGCATATTATTTTCACTCACATATTTAATTTAAATTTTACGACTTAAATGGATTTAAAACGGAATAATAAACAATCACTCAATCTAGTATTAAAACTAAACAAATCAGCCATTCAATTTTAAATAAATAATCACTTGCCAATTTTTATTTTTATTTATCCAAATGGCTTATAATATGCCTGTGATGTTTTGTCATATAATTGATGATCTCAAAAATTTGTGTTGTGTTGTTGAATCTTATTTAATTATGCGGCATAATGATCCTTTGAGCTGTAAGATGACGGTTTCTTCTTTTTTTTTTATATTGATGATATGTACAAGATGACGAATTTATGTGGATGATCTCAATGAGTGGATTTTACAGTATTATATAACATTTGAAAATTCCGTGCACAAAATGTTAATGCAGTCCGATGATTACTTTTAGATATATGTAATTTACGATTATGATAATTTATTGTTATAATTAAAATACAGCTCCAGTAAAATAATTGGCTTGTTTTTGATATACGATGGATGAAATTTTTTCAATAATTTTAACTTGTAATGATTGTATTTTGCAACGTATAGAAAGAAAATACTGTACTATGATGTTGATAATTTCATTGTTTTGCAGTTATGATGACGATGCAGCTACGGTAATTCACCTTTTATATTATGTGTGTTTGGCTTGTTGTAATTAACAACCTTCAAATGTTGATTTTCGGTATAAGTTTGCATTCATCTCGCAAAACAAATATGGTAAAAACATTAAATCCTTGCGGTTTATTAATAAAAATGCGATACACTCGTATTTACTTAAAGAATTGATAATTCGACAATTTAAAACAAAATGCTAAACGCTTCTCGATTTGGCGTTGAATTGTCGATTACAGTGTTGATAATCAAAGAACGAACTGGCTTATAAGCGATGAAGCTCGAGAAGATATATATTTTATTTTTGATAACCACTAATATATTATTATAAAATGTCCAGAATTATTAAAATCACTTGTGCAAAATATTTTAATATTTTCGATAGCACACCGAAACCCGCTGTCACCAAATTTGTAATGATTATATTTAATAATTTATTATGGACAATGTTGATTATCGAATTTAGTGTTACACAATCTTTTTATTTTAATTATTTTATTTTATAATTCATTATTTTTAAATTTTTCACAAACTGAATTTAATTTATAATTTTTAATATTATCTTACGAACCTGTTCATTTGAAATCTCGAGAAAAAGTGAGCGAGCTTTTCATTTTACAAAAATTATCTTTTCGGTAATTTATTGATTTATTATCACGGCTCGGAAAGGAGAACAGGTTTATAAAATATGTATAACAAATTATGTATATGTAATGTATTAATATTAACAATTAAAAGAAGCGATGTTCATTACACACCATAAGAAAACGTATTAAACTACTCTAATTAATTCAACAATTAATTTGTCAAATCCAAGCTATGATTTCATTGTTTAGGCCAACCCTTTACTTAATTTTCAAAAGTTTCGTATGCGTTATTCAAAAGTTAGGTAAGGGTCTCTCATGCAACAACTTTCAAATTTGTCACATAATCCATTCATAAGTTAAGAAAGAGTCATATATGTACATATGTCCACTTTCGTGTCATGTGAATCATCCGTAAGTACTAAATGCTATTGATTTGAATTTATCAACTCCAATTCTGATTTCTTAGTATAGACATTCAATGATTCACCATGTTCTGTGACAACATTCAGAATTTTTGTATAGCCCATTCAAAAGTTAAGAAAAACTTTTTTTTTCATCATTCAAGTATTTGAGGCTTCTGATTAATAACTTTATCATGTTCCATGATAACATTCAGAACTTTCGTTTATCCAATTCAAAATTTAGGAAAGGGTCTCATATATACTATATCAACTTTTAAATTTGTCATATGAATGATCCATAAGTGCATTAGGCTTCCGATTAATTCAACCGTTAATTTTCCAAGACCAATTACGATTTCATTGTATTTAGGCCAACCCTTCACTACACTTGAAGTTTGAAATGGAACATGGTCTGTAAAATCAAATCATAACGGAGTTTGATAAATTAACGGTTCAATTAATCAAAAGCATTTAGTACTTATGGTTAGGTCATATAATGATTTGAAAGTTAAAGTTAATGAGATTCTTTTATAACTTTTGAGGAGTTTTAAAAAAAACTATAATTTAATTTTTAAATCACTAGTCTAAGTTTTCAAAAAATTAATTTTATGAAATTTCCAGGTAAGATATCGGAATTTTGATAAATTTACATAAGTTTGCGAATAATAACAAATCATAAAATAAAGAATATTTAAATTAATAATAATATCTAAAACCTCAGCTTACTAATAATCTTTGCATGTCGATTCGGTCTTGGAAAAATTTGGAGAGATCAAGAATAATACAGAATTTTCTGTAACGCTTCTGTTCTTAAGTATTACAAAAAATTACAAAATTTTGCTGCTGAAGCTTTATTAATTTTCTAGTCTATTAAGATTAAGAATGGAAAATTTCAGTTTTGGATCTTGCAAACTTAATTAAAAAATTGCCAGAATAACAGATTTTTGCAAATGTTAAAGTTGTCACAGAAACTTTTTGCGTATTTAGAGGAACCATTACATTTAAGCAGTATTCTAGGTTTCAGTATTTATTTGATAGATCTTACAAATTTTAGAATTTTTCAATATTAGTAAACTGCTTCGAGAAAAACAATCGTGGATGTACAAACTAAAATAAAAATTCACTAAAGATTTTACGTATAGATTTTAATAGCTCATAAGCTCACATCAATTTAAAGTTTTGCTAGGCTTTCAGAAATTTTTCAAAATATCGAAGTACCTGTATCAAGAATACAACATAATTCCGATTAGGTTTCCTTACAATTGAAAGTTAGCTTTGCAATTTCAAAATTGAACACGAAATTTTTACAAAAAATCGATAACAGAAAAATGTCTGAGTTATTTCTAGTAAATTCTAGAGGATTGTATAATTTTAAAAAATCCGATGAAATTCCAGAATTTCGAGAAATCCCAAATCTTTCAAAATTTAATTGGAAAATTATAAAATTTTGTCAAAAATTTGAAAAATTTCGATATATAACAATTTGGTAATTTCCAGAAACTTGCGTAACTTTCAGAAAGGCTAAAAAAAAAAGGCTAAATTCTATTTCTTATTTTGTTTATGTTAATAATTAGCGACTAAAATTTGACCACAATTTTTAAAATTTCAGAAAATGAAAACTAATTTAATTTTTAAATCGCTGGGTACGCTTTCCAGAATTTATTGCGAAAATATTATTTTGGGAATCCAAGTAAAATATCAGAATTTCCATAAATATTAAAAACTGAAGTTTGAGAAATTTTATGTACTATTTTAAAACAAGGAATGTTCAAGGAAACAATGATCGTTAGTATGTTTGAACGTATTTTGTGGAACATAAGTGTATCAGTATTTAAAAAAATTCTGCTACCTACCCAAAAACTTTCTGAATGAAAAATTTCCAAAATTTTATTCAGATTCTTCTGACTGATACATTTTACTAATCTGATATATTGTAAAATCAAATCGTTTAATTCAAAATTACTTCTCTCCTCTCAAAAAAATGTTTTTGTTAAATTAAAATTTGAATTTCTGCAAATGCAAGGGAATTTTGAAATTTGCTGGCCTAGGTCAGAATTTACTAAATATATTTTTAATGATCTTGCTTTGAAACATGATATTTTGAATTTCAAATATTTTAAATTAATGAAGTACATTTATGTAAGTTTATAGAAATACATTCAGCATAGGTTTCCTGACAATTCAAGGATAGCTTTGCGAATTCCTAGTTTAACACTACATAAAATTGTGACAGAAAAGGTAAAATAGATAAATGTCTGAGTTATTTCTTGTAAATTCTGGAATTAAAATGGAAAGGTCAAAACGTGGGGGACCGGGACCCAAAAGTTCAATATGAAATTCTCTATTGTTTATATCTTTGGCTCACATACACACACACAAATGCAATGGCACATCCAACACCAGATTACCTGCCAAACGATTACCTGAGCTGTACCGTTATCTACATTTTGAACGTGATTAATCCTGCATCCGTTCAACTACTACATAATTTTTCTCTCAGTAGAACCGCGGAATGGATCAGTATCGGCCTCTAAGCCATATAGATTATTATAAAAATTCCAAAACTATAGCAGAATTTTAACTTCGTTTTCATGTCATATACACTTGGAAATTTTCTCTAAAAAGTGTTCGTATAAGTAATCATAAAATAAAATAAAATTCTAAAATATAAAATGTAGGATAATTAAAAAGTTTTCTATTTTATTTATTTTAAACAAATTTTTAATCTGCTCGACACAATCTGGTTCATAAATCATATTACTAAAAATTTATATCATTTAGTAGTCCAACTAATCCTCAAAAAATATTACACAACATTTTTTTATTTATAATTAATTTATTGACCAATAAAATAAAATTATAATACATCAAACCGACGTAAAACAATCTAATTTCCATCTTGTTTCTAACAAAAAAAAAAAAAAACAAATAACCTTTTTTTATATAAGTATTAAAAATCCAATAATCTCAGCACATTGATATAATTAATTAATTTTTTTTTTTTTTACTGGTATATAAATAAATTTAATTTCTATATAATTTATCCAAATTGACCCTTAAATAATAATGGATCCTGGCTATGTATTTAGATTGCGATATACAATTATTATAACTGTTCACTTTTCTATTCTTATTTATCTACAACAACAAAATATATCCTTTTTAAACTGGATTAAATATTTAACATTTTCATTTTAATAAGGATAATCCTCTTAAATTTTAATTTAGGAATAAAAAAAAAAATTGAAATTTTAAGAAATTAATTTTCAATTACAATAAATCTTTGTTAGACTTTTTAACATTTTTTTTTTTTTTTTTAGTATTGTGACATAAAATAATTTTGCTTTGGAAATAAATTAAGTGTAGGATTGAATATAAAATATGTTTATCAGCAAGAATTTAAATTTATCGATTTGGTACAGTACAAAGATCTACTCACGTATAAAGCTAAATTTGTTGTGAACATTTTGATAGGTAGTACATATGGGTTTTTCTTTATGAAATGTATAAAGATGACCTGAATTTTAATTAGGAGGTAACCATACCAGGAATATAAATTTAAAGATTTACACAAAACGCGATTTGTATGTGCATTATATAGGGATTAAGAAGTTGGAAACTTAATGTCGAATTTTGACATACATATTTCTTTACCTATACTGCATACATTTGCAAGGGGTATTCGAAATAATAAATTCATACCATAAAATAATGTTATTATTTATGTACCTTTACTCTAGTTTAATTCCTTCAGGGCTAATAAAAAACTAAAGCCAATAAATAGGTATACAATTTAATTATTACATTTAAATTGCAAATTTTACAAAACTAAAAGCATAAATCAATTTTCAAATTTTGTTTGTATTATAAATATTTTAATTAAATTACATACTACAATTATTGGTTTCCTTATATTTAATTCTAAATTGAAACTAATTTAATCAAAAGTAGATGTATTTGCTTTTGAATAAATTACTATATAAAATTTTAATAATCGTGTGTCTGTGTATTTCGTAATATAAAAGCCCTTAAAATTATGCTTATATACAAAAACGTAAAGTTTATAATTTTTATCTCACAACACAATAAAATTTAAAGTTAATCCTTCATAAGGCAAGACGAAAGACAAACTTAAGTATTATCATTACGATAACAACAATATTAAAGAGGTTTTTTACTTTAATTATGTTTATTATTTTATGGTCAAATTTTAAACTTAGTTTGTGGATTAACTAACCAAAAGCAAGATGAAAACCAAATTTATAATAAATTATCTTTATATCCACATTTATATCCCTTTTTATCTAAAGTTTAAGTTGTACTCTATGCTGTGTATTTAAATAAAGCTCTACTACAAAGTGTACACACAAAATAAAACTATTTTTTTTTTTTTGTTTTGCAGTTCTTTATAATTCTGTATAAATTGTAATCACAGGATAAAAATTCGTATATAATGTTAATGTGATTTTAAAAGATGATCTTTAACCAAAATAATTTTTTAAGTGACCTATATACGTGTTTAGTAAGCAGGTGTGTATGATTTTAATAAAATCAAAAAAAAAAATCGTAACATTAAAAATAATTGAATTTTATCCACAAACTTTTTTTTTATATAGGGATGCGATTATCCTTTATCCAAAAATAAAATCTCGATAAAGTTCCTAATTATATCAACAAAACAAACTATGTACACATATATGTACATATATCAAGACACATAAAGGTAAATTTAATGTAAACCAATCTGAAACCTTTTTTTATTTTTTTGTTTGTATTTGAAACATTTTAATTTCCTAAATTCAAATTTTCAACTCATATTAAATTCCTTATCAATATTATTTAATCTCTACTAATTTTCGTTCATTTAATTTTTCTCGTCTCCTCGTTTTTTTATAATTTTATCCTCCCCGATATGTATTGTACTCTTACAAAAAAAAAATGAGAGAAATACGAGAATAATAATCATAAAAAGTTATTCAATTTTCATATTTTCCATTTTTTATTTTTTTTTTCTAAATGTAATATCAACTACCGCAAAACCTTAAAAAAGGACATTTACTTAAAAATTAAAAAAAAAAAAAAAATTATGATGGTCAGATGATTTATTCATTAAAATATATTAAATGTCCTTTTTTACCAACATAAAAGGTAATACCTGACTTTTTGAAATTATGATATCTCATTACGTATTTTTTTGGTATTTTTTTTTTCCTGGGACTGAGAGAATGCAGATTTTTTCGTTTTTGTTAATTTAAAACGATAGCCATTTAATTTTATCTCCAAAACAAAAAAAAAACTCTGTTTTTAAATTATTATTGCAGAGATTTATAAAATATAAGTGATTATTTGGTAAAAAGGAAACAAATATATAGCATAACATATATTATAATAAAAACAAAAGGATTAACCTGATAAGAAATTTATAACGGTAGAGATAATTAAATTAGAGAAAAAGTTATATGAAGGTGTTGTGTGTGTGTGTGGTAATATGGTCATTTGGTAACCGTAAAATAAAATAAAACTGACTGAATTGGGCGCAAAATTAGATAAATTTTAGAATTACTCAGAATTTCCTGCTAAAGCAATACTGTGCAGCAGACATTTATGCGAAAGGTTAAAAGTGGTTTAAAGAATTTAAATAAACAATCAAGCTACAAGTAAAATGTTATGATGTGGGTGTCACACACCTAAGTGATATGACGTCTCAGTTAAAGTACAGAAATCGAATATGTTTTAAGCAAAGCAATATTTCATTTTAAATTCAATACGGTATGCTGTATGCTGTTAAAATTTAACCTAAGTTAACGTTTCTGCGATCTAACACAGATACATATAGTGTATACATACTTAACTATGTATATAGGTTTGGGCTAAATCAAAATAGTTTCTTTTGGCAAAATATTCACAGGAAATTTATTTTGGGATTTTTTTTTCAAATATTGATTGATTGCTACTCTGATTTGTTTATTATGCCAATTTAAAATTGTGCCTTTTGACCTACTTGAAGCAGTTTCTTATTCAACTGAACTCTGCAGAATTTTCGTTAATTTTTAAGAAAATAATTTAGCTGAATTTTCATTTTTATTTCAATCATGGCAACATCGTTTACGTTTATCAAGCTATTGAAAAAAAAAAAAAAACGTTTGGCCATCTACACAGCGACGTTTGCACGGACGTTTTGGTCCATTAGATAAGTGGCATTACTTTGTTGGGTTATAAAACCTATACAGAGTTTCCGGTTACTTGTTGTGATGCTTACTTTAAAGGATGAGTAAGAACTAAAATCGAAAAGAAAAATTATTTCTAGTTCCACACCAAACTTTATATTTTATTTAAATTAATTTCGATTTTCACAAAAATAAAATTCATTACTAACAGTTAAGAACATTAGAACGAATAATGGGTCGGAAAATAAATTGATAGTAAGAAAATATTTCACGTATTGTCCAGATATTTTGGTATGTTAGTTATTGCAACATAACTGAAAAAGGGAAACATTTTAATAATTTATAAGCTTTTTTGGGAGATCTTAAGGTAAGTATAAGAAAACTTTTAATATCGTAAATATTACTCCGTTACCGAGTTCAGGAATGTATGCCAGGAAATTATTAAGGCAAGTTGCATGACCATTCAATTCGCGACTGTTCTTCTGGCTTATCAAATTTCCAAGAATTCAACCAAATATTGCATAATGAATGGCGCTAATTTTCAGTAAACCATCATTCATCCAAAAAAAAATATTCAAAACTCTTAACCAAACGGTATTGATCTCGAAAAATAATTTTAGAGAAATTGATTGAGATTTGACACATTATAGTACATTAAATATTTATTGGTAGTCCCTTTGGACACAAAATAATTTGTTTTGTAATCAGATATGTCCGCTGAAATCGCATATGATATCCGACTTCTTAGCCTTCCAAGCCTCATTAAGAAATCACTGGGCTTAATGGTGAAATTAATTAAAACGTCTTACATAAAACTTACAATGAATCACGCCTATTTCGAAATTTCTTACGCCAATTTCAGAGATGTATTCATGAAATGGTACTTGACGTCTTAACCCCTTAACAATCTAAAACTCAAGCCTCTTTTAGAAATCACGGGGCTTTACACATATTATAATATAAACGCAACTTTTGATTGCGTTTAAAAATAATGGTAGTTGTTCCGCAAGGTATACTTGGTTTGGGTTTCCGTCTTGGCGTTTACAAAACTACGTTTAGTGAAAATTTTCATACTGGTTATGTCCACCTGATAAGCTGATTCAGCCGCAAAAGCTTTGACAAATTGAAGCTAGAGTTACGTTTAGGGGTTGCTTTATCGCTTCCATATAGATGCAGTATTTTGCAGGTCGTTCCTATGTTAATTGTGATAGCAACATACTGAAACTATATTTATTTCTTAAGGCTGTATGGTACTCATTTTACCAAAATAAGGGTATCGTAAAAATCAATTTGTGGCTACAAATATTTATCAATTCACAAATTTTTTTTTTATTGATAAAGCTTAAGGTATTTTTGAGGGATTAATACAGGATTATTTCAAAATTATTTACAGTTTATCCGTAATAAAAATTCAAAGTTGACGAAATTTTGGATAATGGTGCTTACGGAAAATTCAATTTTCTTAAGTTTTTCTCGCTAAACCATGTATATCTTTTATATTGACCTATGCAGAAAGATATTTTTGAGGGATTAATTCACGATTATAAAGATTAATAATAAAATAAGAAAGATATAATCAAAATACTAAGAATATCGATATATTTATCGATACGAAAAAATTCAGTATCGATAAATAAATTTTTTTTTGTCAAAAATGGGTATGACCTCGGCTAATTTTTGATTTCCTTTTACTCTACGAGATGGCTAACCCCAAAAAATGGTGAATGTCCAGGATCTTATCGTTTTATAATAAATTATACATTTTAACATACTGAGTTGCCATAGAAACAACGAAAATGAATAACCGAAATAGTTTATAATTTTATTCTGGAAAAAAGGGAAATAAGACAAGTCGACATACAGTTATATTTATTTTACATCAAAATAAAACAAAAATACAAAACGATATTTTTCTTTAGTATAGACACAGTTTAGACGCATTTTTGGACATTTAAATATCGATACCAAAACAGAAATTTTTTTTGAGTACCATACAGCCTTAAATGAACTTTAGATACATTGCAATAAATTGGTTTATTTATTGTTTTGTTTCTTAAATTAATGTCTCTTAAGGATCGACCTGCTTTTATTGGAATTTTACCCATTTTGTTGAAAGTTGTAATCATTTGATTTTCTAGATGACTGCTGCTTGTTAACCCTGCTTAGTAGTCTTGTCCACAATGGTTCAATGGCCTGAATTTTTTTAAGGCCAGAATTAGGCACGTTGGTGATATAAACGATTTTTGCCACTATGTTCTGGTAAGTTATTTATTTGTTTAGTGACGTAGTCACATATTTCTTTGAAATCAAAGTAAAAGGGGCCTTGTACGTACATAGGAACCGTTCACCGTAAGTTTTATATTTCGATATATATCCACGTAATGGTTCATTTTCACCCTTAAGCCCGTTATTTCATAATGAGGCTTGTGTTTTGGATTGCTTACTTTTGATACTAGATGGTGTTTAGTGCCATATACTTATCGGGCCAAAACTAATCAGATTGCGTCATATTGATGCGCGTTTGAAAGGTGTAAAGCGTGTCAAAACTTATGTTAGTGTGAAAATGAATGAAATTTCTGAAAAAATTCGCAATATTTTACAGTTTTACTTCGAAAAAGGCAGAAACGCTGCCCAAGCCGGGAAAAAATGTGTGGTATTTACGGTTAAGATGTTTTATCGAATGCAACAGCATGTAAATGAATTGTTCGCTTCGGTTGTGAAAATTGCGATGTCAACGATGTACGTCAACGATAGTCAACCAATCACCGAAAACGTCGACTAAATCTTACAAAAATCGAAGAAGGCCGACACTTAAGCCGCCATTGCTAAGGAATTAAATATCGATCACAAAACAGTTTTAAACCATTTGCCTAAGGCTGGATACACAAAGAAGCTCGATGTTTGGGTGCCGCATGAATTCCCGATGAAAAATTTGATTGATCGAATTTCCATCAGCGAATCGCTAATGAAACGCAGCGAAATCAACCCACTTTTGAAGAGAATGTTGTTCAAAAAAGATCTTGGTCAAATAAAGGTGGATTTCAAAGCCAGGATTGACGTCCCATACATTATGAGGATCTAGAACCTAGTCAAACGGTTTAATTTAATGTAATTTTTTCTAATCTCTTTCTTTCTCTAAACAAGTATTCCTACAACAAAAATAAACAGTTTACAATCCGAAAATCTGCTTTTAAAATTTTCACTCATTTTTATTTTAAACAAACTAACTCTTTTCTCTCTTCTAATACCATCAGGCAAACTATTAAAAGAATGTAAACATCTATAAATAACATTTTAATTTGAAGAATAATTTGTCTCAGTGGATGAACGGAACTGGAAATGTTGTCTCGTACCTGAAATTTGCTAAATAGTAAAATTATGCTTAATACGTCGATCAATAATTTTAAATTCCAACAAAAGTACTTTCTTTCCAAAAATGGAGTAAAGAGAAAGAAATATTCCAAATATTAATACAGAAGGGGGTCCTAATTTTCACATTTAAAATACACTTGACTGCCCTCTTTTATAATACATAAAGTTAGTTAATTTTATAATTTGATGCAGACTGCATTTCACCAAATAGGGCATAAATATATCATATTGTGAATATACATAGTATATAAGGACTATAAAATTAATTAATGTATGTAAGTGTTCTGTTTGGGAAATTCTTTTAGTACGGCTTAAAACGAAAATGTACGGAAGTATTTTCTTTTTTATGTTGTTAATATGGAGCTTCCAGTCAGCCCTAATTAAACATAAGAGTTAACTTTTCAACCTCACAATTCTTGTTTTCTAATTTAATATACTTTGATTTATTGCAATTTAGGATTAGAATTTTTTTTGAAAACCACTGTTTCAGAACATTCAAGTTATTTTGTATTACAATATATTTACCAAATTTCAACAGTCACTTTCGTACACAATTGCAATATCGTTAGCTGATATTTGCAAATAATAGTAAATATCCTTTTAACTGTAATGTGCATAAGTCATTAATGAAAATCTCAAGTGTAGGACCCATGACCGATCTTTTGATGACTCCATTACAAGTATAAATAACTCACTACTGCACTTTTCCTCAATTTGTTTATCAAATTTAAATTAACTTCGGAAAAAGTGAAAGGTGTCGTCAGAAAATTTCAAATTTTTTAACTTAAATAACAGAATTTAATGGTTCACTGTATCGAACGCTATCCATAAATCAAAAAATAAGGTTATAACGAATTTCTTCTTTATTATGCTCATACCTAAAATCTGACTCAAATTGACATAAGCTGCTAATATATTTGCTTTTTTTACAAAATTCATACTGTTTGGGTGAAATTAAGTTATTTCTAGACAAAAAAAAAAATCGTCAATTGTATATTTAAAATTTTATCAAGAACCTTAGCAATGTTACTTGACATTGAAATCGGGCGAAAAATATTTGCTTCATTAGAAGGACCAACATTTGAAATTGGTATAACTTTTAATACTTTTAAAGCATCAGGATAAAAATGAGTTTGAATTGAATCATTAATGAGTTTACTTAAACATGGAAACAATAGATTCATAAAATGAATGATACATCTTGATGAAATATCATCCATCAATTCCATTCCAACTTCGAACCTGCAAATAAAATTTTGTATCGTTCACATCATATTCAGAAACATTGGTTAATTCAAATTGTTACTGTAGCTTACTGTAATTATCGTTAAAGTCTGCTACAACTTATACTTACTAATTTATTAAAATAATTTGCTATATGATTGGTGGTATTTGTTACTCTAGTTGCAAATTTTTTTCCAATTTTATTCAATATTGCATGTCCATCAAATTCTTTGAATCTGAATATTTTGAAATAATATTCTCAAAATTGGAAATGGAGCAATAGGTTGCTTGTAAACAACTTAATTTTGCAAAAAATTGCAATTATTACAGTCGTTGTGCATTACTGGACACTCAATATTACAATTGACAAAAAGGCTCCAACCACGTTAAGACGATTGCAGTGGATCAACATTTTTTATATCATTTAAACTATTATTCAACGAAGTTTCCGTCAGAGCTAAAAAACCAATATTGTAAGAAAATTTGTCTTCGAATATCCAAGTACATTAATTTAACATAATCATCGACACCATCTACATATTAAATGTTGATTATTTACGATTATTTTTTTGTACAAACGTTCGTAGTATTGCATAGAAGTCAGCTTACAATAATTTCAGATTTTGTTTACTTTACTATATTTCTTTGGCGAAACTTGCATATTTTTTCTCAAAACTGCACAGGGCCCTGATTCTCTAAAAAATAATCTGTAAACGGTGTAAACTTACAAAAAGCGAAGCTTACGTTAATGAGTTTGCAATTTTTTGATTGAGCTACTACTTCAAATAAAATCAAAAATTTCAAACTAATAAAAGAAAGCTTCGCTTTTTACAGGTTTACACGTTTGCCCTTTATCTTATTTTTTAGAGAATTAGGATGATGGGTGCTGATTCTCTAAAAAATGGCATAATGTTTAAACGTGTAATTTTGCAAAAAGTAAAGCACACTTTAATGAATTCGCAATTTTCTGATCTTGATTACCACTTCAAATAAAATCGAAAAGTTGTAAACTAATAAAAGAAAGCTTGCCTTTTTACGAGTTTACTCGTTTACCCATTATCCTATTTTTCAGAAATCTACCCTAATTCTCTAAAAAAATAAGATAAATGGGAAACATGTAAACCTGTAAAAAGCGAAGCTTTCATTTATTAGTTTAAAATTTTTCATTTTATTTGAAGTAGTAGCTCAATCGAAAAATTGCGAACTCATTAACGAAAGCTTCGCTTTTTGCAAGTTTACACGTTTACCCATTATCTTATTTTTTGAGAATCAGGGCCAAGGTGTGTGTAATATAGAAAACAAATTGTTTCTTTGTACATTCTGGCGGGCGAACTTTGGCTTGTGAATCAGTAGATCGAGAATGAATTAAGAGGCAAAAATTTACCACTTCCATCAGTAGTTTTAACGGCCGAACGAACTAGTGAATTTTATTTTTTTTTTTTAATAATGATGATTTTGATTTAGCGATTGCTTATTTAGACACGTTCAAATTTATCTTAAACGACGCAAATGCTGGTAATCCAAGGAAGCGCTTTACAAAGTGTAACTCCACACGGTTGAAAATTTGGGTATTATTTTTTATAACTAAATACATATTAAAGTTATTAATAGATATTTTCGTATTAATTTAATATTTTCGTAAATCATTAATGATCTCTATATGATTTTTTATATAAAATAAATAAAGAAGCTATATAAATAACACCTTAATATATATTTTAATATAAAAAATATATATTTTTATATTAATTTAAAACTATTTCTGATTATTGCAATACTAAAGCAAAATATTCATATTATTTATAGAAAAATAATATAAATTGAATACAAAACGTAATATTAAAATATAAAGGGCTGAAACCTCACGAGGTGATCAGAACTTCGGTCTTTGGTATCTTCAATATTGTCATAAAGTTGGTGTGACAGTTTTGACATTATTGATTTCTATTTTAACCAAATTATATTTACTTATACAACAACAGACAAACAGGTCAAAAGCTTCAATAACATGGGTACAGGCATCCAATTTAAAACGAAAAATCGTATTCTAGAACTTTATACCGAAAATAGTATAACAAACTATACTGATACTTCTAACCGTTTAACTGACTATATTCCAGGAACTTATCCAAAAACTCATTTTAGAATCCCATTTACAAATTGCATGTCAAATTTCATAACAAACGGGTAAGGAATAACTAAGTTTCATCCTACAAAGCCATATTCCAAAGCTTTATCCAAAAATCATTTTATAATCCCATTTCCAACACACATATCAAATTTCATCATAATCGGTTAAGAAATAGCAAAGTTCCATCATTCTTGGCCATATTCCTGAACTTCGTCCAAAACTCATTTCAGATTCCCAATTTGAATACACATGTCGAATTTTATCATAATCGGTTGAGAAATGGGCAAGTTCCATCATATTTAGCCATATTCCAGAACCTGATACAAAACTAATTTTAGAATCCCATTTCCATTACACATGTCGAATTTCATCATAATCGGTTGAGAAATAGCCAAGTTCCAACATACTTGGCCATATTCCAGAACTTCATCCAAAACTCATTTTAGAATCCCATTTCTAACATACAAATTAAATTTCATAATAATCGGTTGAGAAATAGACAAGTTCCATCATACTTGGCCATATTCCAGAACTTCATCCAGAAATCGTTTTAAAATTCCAAAACTTCATCCAAAAAACATTTTAGAATCCTATTTCAAATACAAATGTCGAATTTCATCGTAATCGGTTAAGAAATGGGCAAGTTCCATCCTATTTGGCCATATTCCAGAACTTCATCCAAAACTCATTTTGGAATCCCATTTGTAACATACACATTGAATTTCATAATAATCGGTTAATAAATAGGCAAGTTCCATCATATAAATAGTTTGTTAACTATTCACTACGTCCAAATCCAACCCCAACTCAACTCCAACTCAACTCCAACTCAACTTCAACTCAACGCGCAAATTGACCCCTAATTTAACCTTCAAATCAATTCCCAATTCAATGCCCAATTCAATAATCAAATAAGCATGTATAAAAAAATCGTAAATATTTATAAAAGCAGGTATTTTGGGTCAATTCGTATGGCAGGTACCCCACCCCTTTGACGTACAGTCTCCAAAAGCTTTTCAAATCTCCGCCTTGACCATAGAAACAGATTGGCGTAAAAAAAATCCAAATCGGACAAGCCGTTCTCGAGATACCATGGGTCCAGACACACAGACACACAGACACACAGACAGACGGACGGACATTTTTTTTTTTTTTTGCATTTTCAGACTCAGGGACTTTCAAAACGTCGAGAAAAGTGGTTTTGGACCAACCAATTTTTTCGTCATTTTGACAGGATTTCAATACTTTGGTCTTTTTAGACCGAAGTAATATTTAGGATGACTGAAAATGATAACTTATCTGTATTAATCTTATAATGTCAAGTTATAAATCTATTTGGGATAACGGAATTTCATAAAAGCACGTTATTAAATAAATATTAGTTTTTATCCTTTCAATATGCTGGTTGGTATTAATTTTATACAATTGAAATATGTATAAACTATGCATCTTAACTGTTAAATGCAACAGAAATTTATTTAGTCGTAATTATGAAGGGATCACGTTTAGACATGTTTAAGTGTAAAATATTATGATATAAAATTCTCAGTTCGTGAATATAATTATTGTTAATAAAGTTGATGTGAAAATTGTGGAAATATTAAGTTTTTCGTCGAATATATCCAGTGAATTATAAAATACAAAGTGAAACTTTCTTTGGCGTGTACCGTACTTCGTTTTACTAGTACTTAGTACAAAGAAATTTAACTTAATAAATTGAATAAATAAAACCAATAAATTAAATTATACCTTTCAAATTCTACTTGGTATTGATTTTACACATTTAAGATATAAAATATCCTAACTGTTAAATTCAACAGAAATTTATAATTTAGTCTTCATTATATACCGATTAGGGATGCAAGTGCAAAACATTACAAAATGCTTAGCTCGTGAATGTACCGATATCTTGTTAAATTATTGTTGTTAATAAAATTGCTGTGACAAAAACTGTGGAAATTATAAGTTCTTCTAAAAACTGTGATTATTCCGGTGAATTCAAGCGAAATTATCCATTTCTTTGATGTGCAGCTTATGTTCTTAGTTTTAATAGTACTTATACAAAAAAATGTAATTTAGTAAAGTGAATATATAAAACCAATCAACTGGATTATCCATTTCATACCCTGATGTGTTAATTTTATATTATGTGCCTAATAATTATATCTTAAATCTATAAAATTATTACCAAATAACATATTAAATGCATAAGTAAATATATTTAATTTATATCTTAATATTATTAAATGCAGTTGCCTTTCTAAAGTAAAAAGATCCTTGAATAAACAAAGATATTTACAAACTTTGTGAAAATCAGTGGGTTTTTTGTAACAGTACAAATCGGAAGTAACAAAAATATCATGGAAATTGTCAAATACATATAGTAACACGTCTCTAGATCTAGAATACACCGATTATGTCTGTTCTGGTAAGTTTTAAATTTGTTATATTATTATATTTTACACTTGCAGGGTAAATTAAGCTGTTAGGCTAACAGGGGTGTCATGTAAAATTACCAGCGGAAATAAAGCCATTTGACTTTATTTCTTTTTCAAACCTTCATATTCTGGAAAAAAGAGATTTAATTTTAAAATTTGAACGGAAATGGTTTATTTCTCTTATAATTTTAAAATTAAATTTCCATTTCCAGAACATTATAAAATCAAATCTACCTTTTAAAAATTTTCTCTTATTTTAAGAGGCTGCAATAATGGCAGCGATTAATTTGGAACTTAAATACGATTACATATAATATAATTACGATTTACGATAATACGATTTACTTTAAATTGGAAAAAGGGTCACTGACCTAATTTTCAAATTTTCGTTGACAGTATTTCAATTTGAAAAATAAATAAAGCCAATTGGCTTACGATACAGCTAATTGTATTGTTTCTTATTAAAAATTATTTTCATCAACGTATATATGTATTCAAATTATAGCACTTCAAGAAAGTAATGTTGAATTTGAGGAATTCGATTGCTTCCTTAACGTACATGGTGCGCGTATTGAAGAAAATGTTTTAGTGCGATATATGGAGCAATATCTTCATCATCGTTGTGCTTGTTTGCTCCTAACGGTTAAAACAAAGTCAACGTTAAATTTAGACAACGGATCGGTTGTAGAATTAAATGTTTCTTCGTATGATAATTTGAGGCAGTAAATACTCCGGATGCAGAAGTACCAAGCATATTAGAGGGAAAGTTAAAACGATCAAATGCTGCGATTGGCATGAGTTTAATTATAACCTCGGAAGTAACAAAATATAATTTTCAAATTTTCATGTTTTGACGACTACATATTTATTTTATCTTTTAAACACACAGTCTATTAAATCGTATCTTACTAGAAAAACGGAGGGACCAAAAATTATGTGACATTTCGAAGAATCTGGAAGCCTAAAAAATGTCCACAGGCGGAAAATTGTATCGTATTTAGCTGCTTTGATCCATGAAATTTTGGATTTAAGCCTTCAAAAGAACAGCAACTGGCTGTTGCAGAAGCGTGTGTAAAATTGTTTCCGTGCTTAAACTTGGTCGGTATTTATTTTTTCGATTACAACAAATCTCTCAAAAGCGGAATATCAATATGACGAAATTTATCCCAGTTAATCAAAATCTAAAAACAATCGAGGTTAGCCATCAAATTAGTGCTCTACGAAAGAACTTCTATTCGCGTCTCGAAGGTTCTTGGATAATCTTCGTCCGTCCTTGAGAGATTTCCGAATACGTTATATAAATAAATCATATGATTTCGTAACCATAAGTAACTTATGATAACGACAAAACATTATATCTCATTAAACTAACCTTAATATTTCTTTCAATCTATGTAATTGTTCGTTAAGGAATTACTCTTCAATTCAACGAATAGCGGATTTCTACAAATAAAATAAAAAACGAAAGAGTCAAGAAGAGGAAAATAGAAAAAGATTTTGAACCGCAAGCAGACGAGAACAACTATTCTTCAAATTTACCGGAATTAGGTCCGGAAGACATCGAAAGGGATTTACATACTTTAAAATCAGTCTCTCTTCCCGACGAGATACCGCTCGTGCAAGAAAAATTAAAAACGACCCTAGATTATCGGAAAGCAGAAAGTAAAAAAGAAAACTTTTCCATTTACAATAACTGTCGTTACTTTTTTGTGTGTCCGGAATTAGTAAGTAAAATATATCGTATATATCTTTTAGTGAATTTTATAATTTATTTTTAATGAAATTTGCTTCGCAAATCTTCATTTTGATTTTTCGTTAAGATATGGATCAACACAAAGCTTAAGCAAAGATTGGCAACCTTACCAAAATCACATTTTTCCATTGTCAAAAGTTCAGGAAAAACAGTGTTATATACGGAGTTGGATATTAATATTGGTAACTCCAAAGTGTAAAATCAAAATATCCTATATATTCTTATTTTTTCAATATATTACAGATTGGGACACCCAGACTCTGTCATTTGTCAATTTACTGCGACTGTTGCCACCATCTCCAGCAGGGCGAGTTAAATTCCATCGGAAGACAGATGAGCAAGCCGTTAATAATCTAATTGTTCATCAACAGGTAAGATATTTTTATATTTTTTTCTGAAAGTGGTTGGCTTGTGACATGTTATCTATTTGTTATGGCTAATTTAGATTTGAAAATTTTGGTTTATGCGCTTTTGAAAGATATACAGAAAAGGCGATTTCCACTATTTCCTTATGCTATGTTCAGACTATGGATTAGTAATCTCGATTAACTAGCAAATCTAGATTTTCTTATAGTGTGAATGATGGAGATTAAGTTAATTATTTTTCAATTATAGATTTAAGTAATCGTCAAAAAATTGATGGATTTTATGTTTAAACTAGATTATGTTATTACAGCGCTTAAAATATTGCGATGTTAGAGCGAAATAATTTTTTATTCGAGACGTCAATAATTTCAATTTTATTTAGTTTGTCGTTTAGTTAATATTAGCAGACCTATGTAATATTTACTAATAAAACTTTGAAGTAATAGATGTTCTGTGAATTATGCAAAATGCCCTAATAATGGATAGGATTTTGAACAGAGTTTACGGTAAAATCACATATGCAGCGCCAATTTTAATCGTGATTTTCTCTTACAGTCTGAACGCCAAAAAAGCTAATCTAGATTAAAAGTAAACTTGTTGAGGCAAAACTGGATTATTAATCGCTAATCTGAACAAGCTATTACTTAAAAATTTGAGATTGAATTACTCAGACCATTGTATTCAATAGTAACTTGGTAGAAACACCTATTTTTCGGAATATTTGAGAAAAACTGAAACGATGAACTGGTTAATCTTTTCCATTACTTTGCCGGTAAGTTTCCAACCAAATTTATATAAAAACGTAGTAACATTTTGTAAAGAAAAAATAAAATTATAAGAAACTTTCCCTCTCATTTTTATGGATAAAATATACATACACATTTGCACTACTTCTCGTATATTCTTACGGAAATTACCAAAGTGATTGAATGTAAATAGCTATTAGGATTAGACGTGTTATTTTTAATTGTAAATATGTAATTTTGTTGTTGTACTTATTTTTAATTTTTCTTATCTTTTTTGTATAGACTGGATTAAGTAATGAGGAATATATTGGTAAGCCAACTGGAAAGGCCCCATATATTATTGCTGTTGGAAAATCAAAAGCAGAAATAGAGCAATACCTGATTGCTATAGATGGCCAATTAATACCGCTTGCACTTAACTTCCAATTCATTGACGCGCTGGCTCTCGTTTTTAAACTACATTTCATATTTGACATTAAATATGATAACAATCTGCGGTTATTCTGGAGTTTTCTACAGAATTATTTGTATAAAATTACTCTCGTTAATGTTCCGGTGACATTACAGGATATATATCAAAAATTTTTAAGTTTATCACCAGCTAACTAATTATTATTATATTAAGACAATATTTTTTTTTTTCTAAAATTACAGAATATGTTATATTATTTTAATGATTACCAAATGAATTTTTATAAGTTTAAACTACAAATATAAAATGAATTCAAATATGAACCTCTATACATGCTTTGTTTGTGAAAAACAGACTCCTATTATTTTTAAAATGCTGAGCCATTTAAAATTGGAACATTCACTGTTAGAATTTAAATTTTTGAAGTTACGTTGTATTTCAACAAAAAATGTTCGGCAACTTTTAACACGTATTCTGGACTTAGGAAACATGCTTTGAAATGTTTAAATGTTGTTACCGCTGTTCATCAGCCAATTGTTTGTCAGCCAACAAATAATTTGAGAAATTTATTTGAATTTGAAAACCATTGTATGGAAGTTGATAACCATAGTACATTTACTAGCACATACGAACCAAATATGATTAGCTCAAATAGTGAACAAGGCCATATAAATGAATCAAATTTCAACACTAGTGTAACAGCTTTTACTTCCAATTTGGATAGTTTAGGTTTACCTGATACAACAATTAATAAAATATTGAGTTACAGCATTAACTTAGTTCAAGCTATTTCGGATGACTACACTAACGCTATTATTACAGTGAATACAAATATCACTGCGCAGGAGATTTTGGAAACAACTACAGCAGTCAGTAAGCAGCACGAAAATTATCTCAAACAGTTTCTGACCAAGCATAACCGAAGTGTTTATTTCCAGAGGTCGGAATATTTTATAAGGCCGATCGAAATATCAACAAGTACTCGTTGGGACCAGAGATACTGTAGGAAATTCAAAAAATATAAAAAATGTTTAGTACAAAACACTTTTCAATATATTTCTATATTGGAAACGCTCAAAGCATTATTTTTAAACACCAGCTTTAATAATTATTTTTTCTAACAACACACATGTGTTCCAATGCAACTTTTAAAATTTTGTTGTGGTTCTATATTTAAAGAGTCATCTTTTTATCAAAATAACTCTAATGTTATAATGCTACAGTTATTTTATGACGACTTCGAATGTACTAATCCTATAGGAAGTCATAAAACTATTCACAAAATAGGTGCGATTTATTTTACAGTGTTAAATATTCCAACCCTGTAGTTATCCCGCTGTGAAAATATTCATTTGGTTGCATTATTCAATGCCAATGATTTAAAGCAAGGAACTACTTACAATCAAATTATTAAACCAATTATAGATGATTTAAAAATGTTAGAAACACATGGTATTTTAACTAAAAATGGAGTTATTTTTGGCTCTCTTACTAGCTTTACCCATGATAATTTGGGAGCAAATTAATTACTAGGATTTTCTAGAGGATTTAACGCCAATTATTTCTGCCGCTTTTGTGAAATAAACAAAATTGAAATTCAAGGCACTTTTGTAGAGAAGAACGAAAAAATGCGCACTCTTGATAGTTTAAAAATAAACTCCTTAAATGAAAACAAGGCATTCCAAAAAGGGGTTAAAAGTCTATCCATACTTAGTGAACTAATGAACTACGATGTTTTATTAAATTGTATAGTAGACCCCATGCATGATTTACTGGAAGGGATAGTGCCTTTCATTATATTAGCTTTGTTTAACTTCTTTTCGGATTCAAAGGTAATTAGTATACAACATATTAATCAAAGGATACATTCGTTCAATAATGGTTATTTATATAGAAAAGCGCTGCCTACATCTGCCATTACTAAAGAATCTTTAGGACTTTCGGCTTCTCAATGTTGGTGTTTGGCAATACATTTACCTTTCATCTTTGGCGATTTAATCACATTATCGTTAATGGAAAGATGGGACTGGATCACAACAATTCTTGAAATTTTACAAATAATTTTTTCAAAACATGTTAATGTTACTGAAATTAATAAATTGAAAATTTTAATTGAAAGGCATTTGACTATTGTTTGTGAATTTTGAAAATTCCGTACACTACCGCCCTTCAATGATTATTTCCTTTATAGATAATTCAGGATCTTATTTTTTCCAAATCAAATACATAATTAAGTTTAGAAATAGATACTTATGCTTTTATCTAATAAGCTTATTACTATAGCTTTTGACAAATTCCACAATTCATTTGAGGTGGAGAACGACTGCAGTGCTAATAATTTAAATTTATATATATATATTTGACTGCTTAAAATTTAATGAAAACATGTACAGTTATGAATTAGTAACTTCAAGAAAAACCAATAAACCTTATATTTTAAAAAAGCATTAATTGTTATAAAGAAATTTAATAATAATTTTATGCCAAAAAGTTCTATAATTATTTAATTAATTTTAAATTTTATTAATAACAAATTTTTTTATATAAAAACTAGTTTGCGTGCTGGCAAAACAATGTTATGATTTTTTAAATTTAAATTCTAATATTAAGTTCTCATATTATTTATGTATTGTCTAATTTTAAGTATTTTATGTAACAATGAAAAACTTTACGGATGTATTAAAGATTTGGAAGTAATAAACGAAATATTCTATGATAATTAAAGTATATACATATGTACCCTAATCTTTTATTTTACCTAAAACCGTTTTATATTCAAATATATTTTTAAAATGTTAATTTATTTACATACTTTTGGCTATTAATATTATATTTATTTGCCTATTAAACCAATCATCTTATTTATTGATTTAATATACATTTTTGAAACATTATTAATACAATAATAGTATTAAATTAATTATTATTTTATATTAAATCGTTTAATACGAAAATGTATTTAATTTAATACGTCAACAGCTTCAATTTGGCTAATACGTTAAACTATCAATTCAATAATTTAATATTATAAACATATTTTATATCGACCATTATTAGTTTAAAACCTTAACATTATCATACTTTTAATAGGATGGGACTTATACAATCAATAGACCTATAAATATGAAGTTTATTAATAAATAGTAAATATATTAATTTAATAACGTTTACGGTGTGGACTTGTATGAATACCTAAAATTGATCAATTTTACACCTTTTTTTTCAACCGTGCAGCTAAACTGCAAGCCGTTTGTTTCGATATCGATTCAAAAGTAAAATAACTGCTTTTCCTATGCGTAAAGCTTTGCACAGAAAATCTATACGGGCGAGATATGTCACTTCCAATTAAGGGATAAATTGTTTCAGGTAAACGGCGAAGAATTATTTTTCGGAATTAAAATAGAAATAAATCGAAATATTCTATTTTAAAATATTTGAATCGAATAACTTTTTTTAAAAAAGAATTTAGATCAACAAGGGACGAACGTCCCTAAACCGCTATTCTGAACATAAGTTGCAGTCGAATTCTCGAGTAAATCCGCTAAATTCGGTAAATGCATTTACCTTTTTTTTATGGAGGGTAAGCGAAATGAAAAAATGTGTAATTTAACAAAAACGAATACAAAGAATCTACATTTAATTTAGTAAATGTACCCGAGAATTCGACCACATCCGTAGTATAAAATAATTAAACACACAAAGAAATTTAATTAAAACTATGGGCCAAATCGACAAACTACAATTAATTATTGTGAATACAACTAAAAGTTGCAGTTGTGTCTGTCGATTCGGGCCTTTGTTTTTAATTTGTATAAATTGTTTTCAAAATTTTTTTTTTAAATTACGATTAAAGTGATGTAAGAGACTGCAAAAATAATAAATATGGTTTTATACCAGTTTGATTAATTGATTATCCAGAATATTTTCATTCCAGTGAAATTTTGGGTACCCACCGTAGTAATATGAATACGCTTAGAATTTCACTAAATTTACTTGAAATACATACTTTGACTACATTTTTGAATATTTTCTAATTTCTGGAAAAATAAATATCCGTCAATCGCCGAATTTTAAATCTGATAAAAGTTGTGAAATTAGCAACTATCTCGGAGATGGTATTCTTTCTGTCACGCCAAAACTTTTAGAACTCAAATGGTACAGAGGTTCTGATTTTTCATGTGTAGAGTTTTATTTCACAGGCATGTCACGAATTTTATCTTCAGAGTTCAATTTATGTCTCACTTGGGTAACTTTTATTCTGACTTTCGTTAATAGCAATATTTATTATATTTTCCCACATACTAAATTTTGCAAGGCTTCATTAAACGCCATATTGCACTGACTTTGTGCACTGCCCACACTAAATCTTTGCACCTTTTATCTGTTTCTGATGTTTTTGATTTTTTATATATCTACATACTTATGTCAAGTACGTTCGGATATTATTTATTTAAATTTGTTTCTATTGGTAAATATTATTAATATTTATTTTGTATTATTTACTTTTTGTTTACATTTCGGAATTGCATTTTTTTTTATAAATTTAGTGTATAGGCAATAAAATACATGAAAAAGCTGAATTTGCATACCGAGAGGCACCATAATTTGCTAACATTTCAATCGACCTTACGAGTAAATTTATGATCTGACCTACGCCGAGTAAAAGAACTTACCTCAAAGATCTTCGAATGATCGAGCAACCAAAATTGCTGTAATTAGAAATCCATCCATTGCAAGCTTGTCACAACACTCACAACAGACGAGTGGAGGCTCACCAACAAGCTCAATTATGTGCGAACAGAATGCCTGGGCAAATTTAGCCATATTTTGAGTCTCATATGCTCAGCTTATAAAGCTGCGTTGAGCTTATAGGCTAAAAGGCAATATAGCATCTCAATATGCTCATGCAGATGACTGCTTTAGCATTCAATTTTTTGTTCGAAGAATAATGATATAATTGCACTAGCAGTCTTGTTTTTTCTTTTCATATTCGTAAAGATGTACATATGTACTTCTTTTCATATTCAATTTGCCTCAAATTACTTTTATTTTTATTTTTCTTATGCTTAATATTCGTTAACATTTAAATCAGCAATACTGTTATTTAGTACTTCCCCAATATACGACGTCCGTTGTTCTTATTACGAACAAATATTCAGATGTTTGAATGGTCATATGACAGAAGATGTCATTCATTACCATTTAAGAGAAGTCAAAAAACATAGACGCAAGTATTACGATTGACGAAACAATATTTGAATAAAGGTCACCATTTATTCATGGATCAGTTGTGTATTAGTGCAATAAGTTAGCTTATAAGTTTATCTCAAGAATTTTTATCCCATGAAACACAAAGTTCGGTTACTCTACGATATAACAGAAAAGGAAATCTTAAAGAAGTGATTGGAAAAAAATTAAAGAAAGGTGAACTTCTGTTGAGAAGCAAAAATCAAATATAAGTGGGACCTATTCGCAATTAGTACAGCACACCAACCTATTTTAACAAATAGAAGAAACAACAAATAAATTTGGTAAAAAGAAAACGAAACCAGACAATAAGCTCATTGTGTTCAGCGGTGCCGGTTGAGAACAAGCGAAATCAAACAGGATCTTCATTCGCTTAGGATGGCAATTCAATCAATAGGCCTTCAGATCAATGAAGCGAAGACCAAATACATGGTGACCGCGAGAAGGCAGACTCGTGAGGACTTCATTTCAGGAGATACTCAATATGAAAAGGTGAATGAGTTTAAATACCTAGGATCACTGATCACTGAGCAAAACTCCGTTTCTGTAGACATTTCATCGAGGATCGCAGCAGGCTACCGAGCATTTTACGCCAATATCAAAATTTTCAAGTCCCCTCATATATCGCGCAAAATAAAATTTGACATCTACAAGGAGCTGATAAGACCAGTTATCACCTTTGGTTGCGAGTCTTGGATACTGACAGTGCAAAAATCCAGAAAATCGCTGTAACTCAGCGTAAGATCATAAGAAGAATTCTCAATTCCATTAAAGAAGGAGCTACGTACAGAATGCGAATGAATCACGAAATCAGAAATGATCTCGATAAAATTGATATCATTGGATTCATAAAATCGTCAAGGCTAAGATGGCTTGGGCACGTACTTCGTTCACAAAATCGGACCACCAAACAGGCCTTGGAGTCAGCACCAACGAAAGTAGGACCTCGTGGGAGACCACCTACCCGATAGATGGACGACGTTGAAAGGGACCTATACACACTCGGTCACCGTGACTGGCGTTCTCTTGTGGCGGATCGAATTATTTGGAGGAGCATCGTTGAGGCGGCCAAATCCCTTCATGGGATGTAGCGCCAGCGGAAGAAGAAGAAATAACTAATTCACTGGCCTGATTGCACCGTATTAGGAACGTGGGTGCGTTATATGTTTTTACAAGTATTATCACGGCTAACGTTCTGATGAATTAGAGGAGCAAATGCTGCCACGTAAGCCATATTTTACTTACTACACTACGCTTACATTATGGATTCCGCTTGTAAATGATTAGCAATATCACACTAACGAAAAAATCCACCACCAGTTGGATACAGACGGAAAACATATTTTTTGCCGACAGATCAGTATTGTGCCCTGAATGTTTTGAAGCTTACCATAACATGCACAATTTTCACATTACAGATTAGCAAAAGTGCATCAAAATGAAGAAGTCATTTGCTTATCAATAGAATAAAGTATATAGTAATGCCCGTCAACACACTGCTCTAATAGTCATGACTGCCAAAGAAGCGATTTGTAAATGAATAGAGAAATGCTTATAAGTACCTAGCAAATGAATAGTGGTCATATAAATTTCTATTGGCAAATTTATCACTTTTCACGTTTTTCAATTCGTTTCTACGTTAAGTTATAGGTTTTTCCTCGTACAAAGAGCATTACAAATGCAAAAATTATAAAATGTGTGTTTCTGAGTGTGACACATGTACATACATATAAAGCATCCACGTTTTAATACATGTAAAATATATTTCAATGCACAATTCGCTTTCAATTGTGATTCTATGGCTAAGTTTCTATTGTGCTTTGGATAAGCAATAAAGTAACGAACGTCTTACACTGACTTCCACATTTATTTTATGAGCGAAGATTATAGATACGAATGTCAAACTGCCTACAGTTGGTTACAGAAAATAAATGAATTATTATGATGCTCCTTAATGGCGTTTGCTATCATGAAAGGGGTAGATGGTTGATTGAATTAATCGAAATTGCCTTCCAAATTCCTCATTCCGCAGAATTAGGTACTTCAACTTGAATGTTAAATCATCTCGCATCTACCAAACGAATTGACCGCTTTCAAGTTTTGTAAGTTCACCAGGAAAAAATTTACAAAAACACGACATTGTTTCACTGCAAATACCTTATGCATAATATTTATTACCTACTAAATGGGATACGGTTAAGAAATGTTTAATGATTCTTATTTCTCATATTTTTTATGAACGTAACACAAAAGTTATTTAATAATGTTATGTTATTATAAATTAATAGTTTTCAAATACAAGCAACAAATATTATACTTCATACATATTACAAAATATTAACATTTTTTGGGAATTTATTATCCTATATGCATGATGGTAATTAATTCAAAATTGCAGAAAATTGTTGTATGCCATTATACAAGAAACCTAAGATAAAATGTATTTTTGGGAAATTTATGTTTAGCTACAGGGTATGTATTTAGTATAGGGGAAATAAATATGGAACATATAAAATATTTTAATTCCAGAAACTTTTATCACCTTAAAATTCCAAAAAATATTTTATGTTACCACATATTACACACACACACACAAGCACACCTAAAAATGAAAACATGGTACACAGAGATATTGTGTTGACATCGTCTCTAGTTTTTACTTAAATCTGAGTACCTGAAATAAAATCTAACAATTTATTATTTTAAAAGAAAATTATATTAAAAATTTAAATCGATTTTAGATTATTGTTCTTCAATGTAGATTGTATTTATAATTTTTCAATTTGCATACATACTATAAAGGTAAAACGAAATACTTTGTGAATCTACATTATGTATATGTATCTACATATAATATAGATTTTCTTAAGAATGCATGTAAATAAAGATTATTGTTACTTTCGGTTTACCGAGTATAAGAAGGTTAATGTGAGCATTTTTGGTATAAAAAATAAAAATTAATAATAATTTGGTTATAATTACATAATTTTAAGTTATTTTCTACATCTTTTATCGACACTCTTTATCGGATTGTGAAAGAAGTGCTAAAAGTAATATAATAATTTAATAGATTGATAATAAGATTATAAGTGTTTTATGATAACCCTTTTAACCTATTTATTTTGTAAGTAGATTAAATGGAATTTTACGTTTTTTAATTTGATCCTAATTTAACTTCGGTCATTCAGTTACCCTAATACACTTTATTTTTCTTTATGTTGTCTTGAAATTCTAATGTAATTAGATGTGTTTATGTTTTTATATTTAATTTGTTTTTAAAATTTGCATACCAATCATTAATGCAAAAACTTAGAGAAAATTATTTACTTACATAAAATGAAACAATTAATTTAAGAAAATAAAAGACGTAAAGCTCTTGCTAAACATATGTATATACGTATATGCACAATTATGTACTATATTAAGTACATTCGAGTATCGTTAGGTGGATTATATAAATTTCTAGTTTAACCACCCTCGTTGGGAAAATTGTTTTAAACACTGTGGAGTTTTCAAATATTTTTTTTTATTCTGTCTCCAAATTTTAAAAATGATATTTCGTTAAAAAAAACACAAAAATATGTTCTAATATGCTCCACGTTTAAATATAGGTATAACGTATACAATAAGGATAAAATAATTGTTGGCATATTGCCAATGATATGAGATGTCAAAATAGGAAATGTATACATAAATGAAAGGATAAAGAAACCTTAAAAAAATTGAAGCCACCACCTGATATTCCAGAACTATCCATTCTACACACCACATCTACCCGTAGGTAAGATTGCATAACATGTTTCAATTTTTTGTAATATTCCTTCAAATTTTCGAGTGGGGTAAAATTTTTCACTACACACTAAAGCCATTTTCATATTGTTTCATTTAAAATTATCAGTTGCTATGATGTATTAGTATTAGGAACTATGTATATGTATATCTTCGAAGGTTTCGCCACCACCGTTTGGCTTTTCTTTATCGAAATACAATATAGATCTTATAAATTGTTCGTGTATCTCAAATTAGATTTAAATTCTAGATTATAACATAAATCAAGTTTAGTCGCAAATTATAAAATATTAGTGGTGGTGAAAACAATTTGAAACAGAAGTGTTCCGTGAAACATAGACTAACAATCACTGCTCTTTTCTATAAAAGTATGAGACGTATGTAATTTTGTTCCACATGTTGTTTTAATATAAGCAAAATTATATGACAAACTCAAGAAAACGAATCTGACGTTATTGATAACAACAACTACAATACCAATAGAAAGACAACAAAAGATCACCGTATTTCCACCTTAAACTTTCTATATTAGAATTCTACTGTATATGTTTTGATATCCTTCAGTAAATATATACGATTCAAAGCATTTTAGATTCGTCTACATCTTTCGCAAAATACATATATATGTACACCGAGTATATTTGAACGTATAAAGCATTTAATATCTATTCTCTTCCCATATAAGTAGGATTCCAAAGAAAATATTTGTTGTCATTCTGAAAATATTTCAAAATTTCTAAGAAAGCGTTTAGAAAAAGCTTTTGATTCTTTAAAGGTTTAATTTGCAGTTTCGCATTTGTTTTGAAATTTCACATCATTTTGTAATAAATCGGTGCAACCTATTTCGTAATGTCAATAATTTAAAATAGAGTTGGTATATTTCGTGTTCCTTTGAACTAGTCACATTTACGAAGTAGCAAACATGTAAGATTTTCCACATTACCAAACCAACCTTCATTTTACAAAGTTATTACGTAAAAATTGAGTTTTTACAAAGTAATTAGAAACGAGGGAAAACCAAACTTGTTCCATATTATGGAAAAGGATTGGCTGCATAATCTGGGTTTTCAAAATCTCGATATTAAAATCTCGGTTTTCAAAACCTCGATTTTCAAAATCTCGGTTTTCAAAATCTCGATTTTCGAAATCTCGGTTCTCAAAAGCTCAGTTTTGCAAAATAAATTTTTATTAGTTCGGGCCGCCCGAATTAATAAAAATTTATTTTTCAAAACTGAGCTTTTGAGATCCGGTTTGCGATTATGTATCTGTCGTGTTGCGAGTATATGTGTATGTGTAAGTGTATGTATAAGTGGATGTGCAAGTGTATGTGTAAGTGTATGTGTATGTGTAAGTGTGTGTGTGTGTGTCTGTATATCCTTCTCGGCACACCTTCGAGCTTACAGCTCCTTGCTGAGGCTTAGTGTTGGCTGATGGACGGCACCTTTGGTGTTGGTCCCATCATGAGATGGTCCCGCTACTTGTTTGTATTGTGAGTTCAAAAAGTCAAGTGTGGAATATAAATTTAAATCCTTTAAGAGTGATTGCAGATTTTTAAAAGACTAGCGTATCTGCACTTAAGAATTTTTTTTCCGAAGGCAGTCTACAAAGGATGTTTGTTCCATTTTGGGCAAATTATCTGGCGTAGAGTGCAGGCCCAAGGTTGTGCGGTAAAATATGGAACAGACGAAAATTTTAGCATTCAAATTCGCATGCTTAAAAGTCTAGCTTTTGTGCCTGCTGCAGAAAGTATTTCTTACTATAAAGCATTAAAA
The DNA here is from genome assembly GCA_963556165.1 of Tipula helvola. Classification (NCBI taxonomy): domain Eukaryota; kingdom Metazoa; phylum Arthropoda; class Insecta; order Diptera; family Tipulidae; genus Tipula; species Tipula helvola. The sequence goes on from OY744483.1 coordinate 101,009,934, forward strand.
CAATCTCTCGATCCTGATGGTATGGACGCAAAATTGGAAATGGTTCAAAAAAAATTATCTATCGAGATTTTGGAAACAGAGATTATGTAGCCAACTCAAAATATTTAGATATATAAAATATAAAAAATAAAAACCAATATTTAAAAAAAACAGGATTTTTTTTCAGCAAAACCAAGATTTTTGGAATCGGAATTTTTAAACAGAGATTTTGAAAACCGAGATTTTAAAACCCGAGATTTTGTAAACCGATATTTGTAAATTTATGATTTTTGAAAAACCGTGATTTTGTAGAACCGAGATTTTTAAAATCGATATTTCGAAACGCTCCCTATGGAAAATTAATTTTATTTCTAAAATATATTTGTCAATGAAAACGTCACAAATTTCTAAATTTCAGCTCTAACATGTCATCATAAATATTTAAATTTAAACTTAAAATTATAGTTATGTATATGGACATCGTTTAAGAACTCCATTTCATTTTGACTAAAATTTATAAACTGTTCATAACAACGGCATTCGGTCACTAAGTCAATAAACATCTAAGGATTATTACAGAAGGGCACTGGGGGCAAACAACCCCGCCAAATTAGTTACTTTCCAGCGAAATTAGTTACCTTTCGTGGGTTTCTGTGAATTCTACTTTGATTCTACTTTGGTTGGACGACCAACAAAATTACTCTTAATACTATTAATTTAAGCATATTTTTGAGACAGTAGTATCAAACCTAAAAACGTTAGAATTTTTTGCACAAATTGAGCGTAAGTTGGCAGAATTAAAAAAAACAATAATTTTGATTCGTTTATAATCTTAAGTTGATCGTGATTATTTGTGATTCAATACCAACATTTTGATAATATTTCTTTTTAAAAAAATTATTTTTATTAATCAAATTTTAGTTAAAATCGTACGTTTTAATAATCTGAGAAATTAAAGAGTTCTAGATTGGTTAATAAAATTCCCAAAAATATTTTCACAAACTATTTTTCTATTCTGGCTTATTTAGACATAGTTAGGCTCCATAAATAAGCGATAGATTTTTATATTTATTTGTAGTACTGTGACTTTTTAAAACCCTTATTTATTTATATAAAAATAAGTTGGGAAATAAAAATACATAAAGACTGAAACACTGCTACAATGCTTTGACCAAAATTTAAAATTTTGGTTTAATATTCATTCAATTTATTCTCTATTCTTCATACCGCTCAAGTTTCCATGTTTCATTTGAAAAGATGGTGTTAATTGTGATGAAAAAGTCGAGCGGAACGGAACGCACAGCATTGTGTTTGAACTTGAAGTAAAATTCAATTTAAATGAACTCTCAAAAGAAGTCATCACAGAATGAATTTAAATTATTTGTTGCATAAATTAGAGTTTATAATTCGATTGGATTTGAATATTAATTTTACATAAACATTATTAATTAAAACTGATTAGCAGTCTACAATAAAGCTTTATTTGAATAAATTCTAGTTTTAGTGCTCACCAAAAAAAAATTATTAATTTAAATTTGCAACACCGTCAGAATTTTAATTTTAGAGTTAGTGAGAAATTGCTGAAGTTGAACTTGATGTAACAAAGGAGAACTAAAATGTAACCCTAAATAAAAATTCTGGTGAACACTTCAAAAATATTGACTTTATTTTGTAATAATGGGACTTCCTAAGTTTGACTGTAGTTCTTGTATATACGGAACAAATGATATCACCTAAAGTGTGTTCTTCATTGGTTTAGGCTGGGCATATAAAACTAACAAAACGAAACAAAGTATAAGAATTTAGATGGCGGGAGTGATCATCGGTTGTTTTGTTCAGGACAATTTGATGATAAAACAATTAAAAATATTTTGATGTGTATAGCAGCAACCGTGGCAGTTACCTACGCCTTTCGCGAGATATGTGTTACAGTAAATTTCTTTCGATTCTGTTTTATCTGTGACAGAAAATAAGCAGTACAGCGATACTTATATAACCGAAAATCACAACAGAATAAGAAAATTACGATCGTGTTTATCTTATATTTTAAAATTTTTTGTTGCAGGTAAAATTAGTTGAATGTCGAGATCTATTATGAAAAATATTTATACCGTGTTTGTAAATAAATAACAGCAGGCACACAATGAACTTTAGCTTATTTTAGGCGGGAATTTTAATTCAGTTCAAATATAATTTGTGGTTGTTTGCTCAATGATCATACAAGAATGAGCAAACCTACCTTGATGTCTAAATAATAATATCCTCGTATCTAAAAAGAGATCGTGAAAAAAAGGAAAACAAAAAAAAAAGTCCGTCCATCTCAAATCATCGCGACTTCGTGATGAATATACGAAATACCAAGAGATGTGAAGGGCAGCTTACAATGAAATAGCCATCCATTAGTTGTTTTAGAATCCTGTTTGATACTTCCCCAGCCATAAATATAGACGCCTTAGACGCCGGCTATGATTTTTGCGATGCCATTGTAAGCAGCTGTCGGTTCATCATGCTTTAGAAGTATTTGTTATCTTGTTAATGGTTTTGGAACCCAACATTTTCATTCTGCCAAGTCCGTTAATTTTTCTTTTGTATTAGGCTCTAGTCGCAAATATATTAGTTCATTTCGAATTTGAAATGAAGACAAATTTTAAGGATCTAATATAATATTTCCTTTAAAAATGTAAAATCGAGGTCTTAAAACTCAGAAAGATCGTCTATCAGCTCGGTCACGGTGTCATGATTTCTTCGAGATAACGCATCAAGCACTACCTTTTCCATTACATGGAGCACTCACCAAAGTGATAAAGTTGTAGCTTTATATGCCACCAACCTAGCTAGAAGTCCACTGGGATCTGTTTGGCTCATAAGCCATTTTCAACTGGCGTGGTGGGTGCAAATTGGGAATTTGTGACCATGAATCAACCTAAGTCCGAAATTTATTTACGATTATTAGTGGAGCAGTAAATGAAAGTCGAACTTTTCATGGAAAAACACTTAATTCAACAATATATTGTCCATTTATGGGCAGAAAACAGTTCCAACAACGATTTGATATTCTGATCAGCACTGAAGGTATATCATTCAAAACGCCTTGAACGCAAATAACAAAACAAATTTCTAGTCCGATGATGCTAGGGTCTGGCGAATATTGGTGAAATAGTAACACATCGCTTAAAAGCTGCAACGATTTTTGACGAGTGTCCAAACTTGTATGTTGCCTAGCGTAAACATGGTGAAACACAACAACTATGCCATTCACTAATTCAGGGCGCTTCTGTTTGATTGCATTATTTAATTTCAGTTGATGGTTTGGTTCCATAAAAGCAATTCAAAATACACCTGTCAAATCCCCCAGACTGACAGCACAACCTTTCTTTGGTAAATACCTACTTTTGAAGTGCTTTGAGCATGTTCATCACGCTTGCTCCACGATGTTTTCCTTTTGACGCTGTTATTATAGACGATCTATTTTGTGTGAAAATGGTACCGTACCACCCATACCAAGAAGACTCCTAGTTCGTTTGACAAGTGACAGGCCGTAAACTTTTTGATTGATTAAAAATTGTCAACATTAACACGCAAACTTCTACAAACAGCATTAAGAAGTGTCTTTTCAGATCAATAGTCGCAATAAACCGAAATGTTCCTCAATAGATTCCGAGACGATTAGCAAATCGTCAATATAGACAATAATATATGATCATAGAATCACTTTGTGTATGGATCTGCCGAACCTCTGAGCCATAAAGCGTTGCAGAGTTTAAAGTCCTGACTTTAAAATGGTAAAAAAGTATCCCAGGAGCTTTAACAGTGGCTATCTCTCGGAAAGGGATGTGGCTATCTCTCGGCTAGAGAAAATTGCCAAATATGCTCTTCTAATTTTAAATTGGTAATAAATTTAGTGGCTTACAGTCTACCCAATAACCCATCAGCATGTACAATAACACATCCACCTCATCAGTGGAATAGGATACGCATCTTTCTTTATAATTGCGTTTACTTTGCGAAAGCCAAAGTATAATCGAGCTTTGCCATGATCTTCCTACCAAGAACAACCTAGCTGGGGTTAGAGAATAATGGCATTCGAGAATTGTTCCTCGAGGATTGTTTTACCTAAACCGAGAATGTCTGCTGGCGGACAATGAGTTTTATTTCATTCATGGTTTTTGTTCAGATGTATGTCACGATCTGATTCGACTGATAGATTAGAAATGTTCTGACATAAAACTGTCAATTAAAACAAGAATTTTTTGCAATTTTTCCCAATTTGCCTATTGAAGTTGCAAAGTTGAACTGTTACGTAGAGAGGTGGATCGCGAATTGAGGTAACTAATCAGGAAGATTTTTTCAAAATGCGGCAGAATCAGGAGATATATACGTAACAGAATAAGCTGAAACTTTAATTAGTTGGTTTGCAGTTTCCTTGCAGACATTTGAAAATTTGTTTACACTTTACCATACAAATCATAGAAATGATTTCCTTGCTTTTCCTTATAGCTCAAAAGATGTGCAAAAAACTGAAGTTTCGCTCACAGAACCGCGTGGATAAACTTCTGTGAGGAAAACAATAGTCTACCTACTGTCGATAGACTTTAACAGAGCATTGGCTAAAAATATTTGAGGTGCTTGCTTCTGTAAATTTATGATATCGTTAGTCCTGATTTTTTTCACTCTCTAACCCATAATAAAAAGCTTCGACTGGCAACTAGCGGATCGGATAATAACGATCGAAGTTCCGCGATGAAGTATTTTCTCCTTTAAATCTTATGAGATGGCCCAGCTGGGATTTCCCGGCTAAACTACTGCATGGTTTATCTATTATTAAGAAAAAGCTGTACCACCTTTTCAATGTATGCATTCATTTCCGTTTTGGTGCAGGAGTAAAATTGTTGGTATATCGAAAACTGGAAAATCAAATTATACTGCCCTCAACCTTCCATAAAACGGTAAAGAAAATGTGTACTCATTTAAAACGTTTTACTCAGGGAGATCAGCGCTCTCACTCCTGATAAAACTTTTGGCTACGATTTACTTATCAAACTGCAGTAAGCAAGCTTCGTTACTTAGAATTACTCTGACAATCTTGTTATTACAATTGGTGAAAAGCTTTTGAATGTGTTATCCGATTTAATGCAGATCGCTCTACTTATTGTGGAGGCGTGGCATATTGTTTTACACGTCAACCCTTCTAAAATTTATTTAGTTGTATTTACTAGGCAGAGAGACATTGGTGGTTTAACTGTGCCCTCTCTTTTCGGAAGGCTAATTAACAAATTACAGACTTCAATATTATTAAACTAAATGGTCTCAATACAACATTCTTGGGTCTGTCCTGGTTGTGGGCCATAGAACATTTCTTAACGACTAAATATCATTGGTACCACAGATTGATATGGTTATATATGAGAGGCTATGCTTGACTCTTGTTTGGTTTCCACTTTACTAAATTATTTTCGTTGGTGCGCCCTTTGAGGGATCAGTGGAGATCATTCAATTTTTTTTTTAACTGTCTGAATCGATAGTCTTCTTTTCTGGCGGCTGGCGCTTTGATAATAGTTCAGGTTATGAAATGTACTGCCCTTCATGTACTGCACGGTTTTTCAAGCGGAAGAAATTGATTTTACGATCAGTGTGTTAAAACTGGTTGAGGACGGTACCTACTTTATTCATCTTCTTTGTTCGACTAATGGAGTGATGATAAGGTGGGTTCCAACCCATTGTGGCATTGCGGGTTGCTATTGCTGATTCTTTAGCAAAAACGGCAGCTGAATTCAAACTTATCAGTTCTGAGCCAGTTGTGGGACAAAAATTGCTTCCTCCTTCCGCATAGCGAGACGTTTTTTTAGCCAGTTGAGGGACCTGACTTCTGATCCATTTATAACAATCCAGGTAAAGAGCCAATTGATTTAGTTGCAAGTGATTGTACAGGGCAAATAGGTGAGCGGAGGTCCTTCTGGTTTATTATAATTTTTAGAGGCCTACCAAACCTAAATTTGAAATCTATGACCTTCATAATCCGGGTAAAGAGCCAATTGATTTAAGTGGTTGAACAGGATAAAGTAAGTTATACAAACACATACATAAAATTCGAACATCAAGTTGTTCCGGAATTAGCCAGATAGATAAATATTTTATGAAGTGTTTCGCTTTTTCTACGAGCATGTGCTATTTCCAATAAAATCATGTTAAGCCACAAAGCACAACATCAGGGTTGGTGACGTATTCCGAGGGACAAAATCCCATGGGAGGGACAAAATCCCGAGGGTATAAAATCCCGAGGATACAAAATCCCAAGGGTACAAAATCTCGAGGGTACAAAATCCTGAGATGACGAAATCCCTAGGGTACAAAATCCTGTAATCCTGAGGAAATCCGCCCGGAATTCGGATTACGGTTTTTTAACTGATTTTCTGAAACAAACATAAAAATGTTTTTATAAAAATTGTATTTCGTAATACGAAGGTATTTAAGTAAGGTAGAAAAAGCAAAACAAATATATAATTTGTAAATTTATAAATATTTTTTTATTTATCTAAGTACCCTTCAGTCAAATATCATCAGTCGAATTTATATTTTCAATAATTGTATAAAAAATAATTAAAAAATAATTCATTTATTACGCGCTTAATATTGAAATTAAAACAAGCAAATCTGTTATACAATATAAAATTACATTTTGTCACTTCATTAATAAAAAGAATCATTATAAATGGCCAAAATTGTTAGTACAATTCTTTGCAATATATTCTAAATTAATTTTCATTGCCATAATATGACTCCTCACCACCGAAGATATTTTGATCATGAACCGACCAAAATGAAGGCGAAATTCTGGAGCTCTCAATACACCTTTAGCATCTGTTTTTCCAACCACATCATTTTCTGCGAAAAATTTTAGCAACAACGCTGTCTACGCTGAGAATTTTTTCAAAATACTTCGGGATATCCGCAGAAGGAAGGAATACAAGCGCTTTAAGCTTCCGTACATTGCTAATGTCTAAAGTGGAAAAAGCAAACCTTAAATTTAACACCCGGAACAAATTCTGCAAAGACCTTTATAGATACTTTCCAGAAATCTGATAATATGACTCTGGGTTCAGCGGAACGTTGTTATCGGAAGCGAATTTAAATAAACCACCCAGCATTTCCCCGTACAACTTCTGGACTTTTCTGGTCAATATGCAATATATTAATGGCATAATTTCATTGATTTCATTGGTGCCTATCATTCCATGGATTGTAAATAATTGTCTGAATAAAGTAGGTACCACTTTAAATGTTCCATCCATTTGCCAGATTTTAAATTAGATAAATGTCGAACATTTGATAGTATACCTAATTTATTATTACATCATTATCTATTATCTTAAAATCTAATAAAAATTGCTCGTCATCAACTTCTCGGAATATTAATTTTTTTTAGTTGCGCGGTTCATTTTTATTTAGTATTTTCCTAACGCGAATAACTTTCTTTTTTTGTGCTTCTTTTGAGGGTATAGGGTAAGTACGTTGGCGGCATGGCGGCTCAGATCTTACTACAGTTTCTGCAATAATCTTGCAATTCATGGCTTAAACAAACTTTTGAAGCTGAAGCAACTGTATCATGGTTGTAGGGTGTCGGCACTGTTTTTATTATGTTATCACAGATCGTTGTGAGTAGCCGTCCTGAACATTTGCCTTTTCTCCTTTCACACTCCCAGTTAATTGTTAATTTATTTTCACAATTAGCTGTATTGCCCATTTTTAAAGTTTAGTGCAAATAAAACACTACTAAAAATATTTTAACAACAATTTAAGTAAGTTAATTACAATCGGGAATCCCGTTTCTATTTAACAAAAATGCGTATATATCCAAGACGTAATACTACCTAAGTATAACAAAAATTGAACTCATTCATAAGTTCCAAGTTTTTTTCCATTTATCAAAATTATCGATGGAACTTAGGTAACCCACATACTTATATCAAGTTCCATCGGTTTACTATTTTTGTTTCACTTTTCATAGGAAATCTTATAATATAATGGAACACAAACTTGTACTCAGTTCCATAAAAATGAATCATTTATTTGAAGTAGTGATACTTGGGTATTTATCGTAATGTTAACTTTGAACAAGCTTACATGAAACCACACTGCTGAGTTAAAATACAACATGATGTTAGCAGTATGAGAAAGAAAGAAATATTGACACATTTTTGATGATCGATTTTGTGTGTGTACATCTTCCAATCGAGGGAAAATTGCACCAGTTATGCAACAACTAGATGGGTTGGCTCCACCTTATCTAGAAAGAAAATAGAAACTAAAAATCCAGTAAACTAAAACTCAGAAACGCAATTATCAAAGTGCGGCCCAACTTAAAACAAAAATTTATAAAATGTCTATAAAATTTGATATTTTTAAAGTTCTTAATAAATTAAAAGTTCTAAATATTTATAATAATGGAAATTGCTTCATAAACCTTTCAGACAGTGATCAATGGAATTATATCACTAGTATCGCTTTTACTGATAGTTTTACCATAAAAGTCTTAAGTTGTGTTTTGGTTAGCTTAATTCATGAGGTTAATGTAGAATCGACCAATATATTGGAGCGAATTGCGAATTTGTGTTAAATTGAAAAATAATTCGTCAACCTTGCAGACACAGATCGAAGGAATTGTGTCGCTCGTATCGATTCTGCTGGTAGTTGTACCACACGTGTTTCAAATTCTGATAAGGTCTAAAAATACCTGTAAAATTGATTTTTTTTGTTTTTCGTTTATTTTAAACAAAATATTTTTTCTGGATTTCTTTTCTGGTAATTAGAAGATTTTTTTGGGGGGTCTTAACTTTACAATTTTTCTGGATTTTAAAATTCTTGTTTTTTTTTCAGGCAAGTTTAGTGATCCCGATCCCAATTAGGTTTTAAAATTTGCATACCCTCGGGATCTACTTTCCGCGGGATTTTGTATTCTCGGGATTTTGTACCCTCGGGATTTTACCTCTCTCCCACATCATCATCCATCATCCATGAAGTTTCAAGTCGATGAAAACTTCGGATTCCCTTGTGGCCAAGACCATATTTTCACATAACTTAGCTCATTTAGATATTAAAACCTATCAAAAGATACATTTATTTATTCCGTTTGAAGCATAAAGTGTTAAAAAAAATTTCGTATTTCGGAATGACAACTTGACAATGTTTGAGTGAAAATAAATAAATTGACAATCTCGCCCAATTAAAACTTTCTTTTGAATTTTAGACTTAAATACGTAATAAAAGTACGTATGTACCTTGTTGTACCTATACTAGAAATAAAAACTTGCTGTAAAAATTTGCATTCATTTGTGTTTCCATAATAGGATAATTTTTTATATGCGGTGTCGCATTAAAATTGCCCTAATTAAACTTCAAAATACAGTTTAATATGAAACCTTAATTATATCCATTAGAGTTGGTTTGACTAATTTTATCAAAATTTTTAAATACCACAAAATATTTTAAATTAATGAAACCACACTTTTAAAACTCACCTAATTTATTAGTTTCGATATTAATTACTATTTTGTCTCTCTGTATTTATGTAATATGTATATGTACAAGTACTTTGTATATAATTTTGTATACATACACACACAAAAATAGATAATCTGTAATTTCTTTTGGTTTTGTTATTTATTTTAAGTAAAAAAAATAAAAATTAATTTTATGTTTGTGAAAAATTAAATAAAATGAAAATAACAAAATTCTACAATCTAAATCTAAAATAAATCACTTAAATTAATTAAAAATAATTTTTAGTTTTAATTTTTTATTTTGTTTTTTATTTTTTTTTATTTTCTGTTGATTTATCATTTAAAGGGAAAATTTATTAGAAACTATAATAGACAAAATTACAGCAGCTACAGCAACAACAACAACAACAACAATAAATAGATAAGTTTCACATTTTCCTTGGTTTCTCTTTTGTTATTAAATAACTGTATAATAGAGTATCGTAGTTCGGTTCAGTGAAATTAATTAAAGCTTTAAAAGAGCTTTAAGTTAAAATGAAAGAAACAAAATGAAATTAATTTTATCGGATTTTTATATTTTGAAGTAATTAAAATTAGTCAGGATTTTGTGTCAACCCGAAGCCAATTAATGTTGATTTTAAATTTAAATCCTCGAAATTATATTGAGTTTTTCAAGAATACATACTTTAAATCCAATGTTATTTCAGTTCAAAAAAAAAATGTATTCATACGTTATGACTGTTGTATCCTAATTTTGTTTTATTTATACTTCACAAATATTTTAAACCTCCCATCTTCATGTATACCACGAATACTAACTGCCATCATCTAACCAATAACAAAATGGGTGAATAAAAAAAAGTTTTTATTTAGATAAATGTATGTACAAGGACACCACACAGTTTTAGTTTGTTTTATATTGTACGTTTATGTACGTACAAAAACCACAATTGCATATAGTTAAGACCAAACTCTATGTACAGAGTGTACAATATACATAAAATAAAAGAAGAAAAAAAAATACTCTTAACAAAATATCAAATAAATATTCATGAAGTTTTGTATTCCAAGTAATTTTTGCCTCACAAAATGGAATAAACAAACAAAAAAAAATGATTGTGTGTGCTTTATGCATGGCAAAACCATAAGACAAAAATTCAATATGTACTCGTACATGTTACATGGAAGACAATAACTGTAATAATAACAATAATAATATGTTTTATTGTGATAAAATATTTATGATGGTATCACAAAACGGCGTACATATTGAAATATTATGAACCATTGCTGAACTTTGTCTGGTGGTTTCAATTAGCTTAAATGGAAATAGAGATTTTGTCAACAGAAATTTATACGAGAAGTAAAAGACATATTCTTATTGGCATATTAAATTGCCGGACGTGTTTCATGACCCAAATCGAACTGGATAACGGTAAAATAATATACGAGGAATGTTAAATACGAATTGGCTTGGACGTAATGCATTTACCTGGGAATGTTTAGAAGTCCGACATACTGACGTCTTAAATAACAATACAAATTTTATTTAATCAGCTTTTAAGATTTGAAAAGATCTTGTGCGTTTCCAAGATAAAAAAGTTTCGAGAATAAATTATATTTGTTTTTATCGTTGAGCGGAAGAAAAATAAAATAAAAAGTGGTTAGGACATGAAAACCTCTCAAGTTTAAGGAAAAATTAAGAACTTAATAAACTATTTGCTACTTTCGTAAACAAAAATAAGTATTATAATTAGAAATATTAATAAAATTTCCGTTTGAGCAGAAAAGTATTTATCAGAATGTCATACCCACTACCAGCACCTCCTGTCAGCACACATAGCCGTAAATTTTTAGACCATTATTAGCTTAACATAAAATGTATGATACACTTTAATATCTGTAAAATTTACAGCAGGGCGAATTGTATCGGTACGACAGAAGGTAATCTAACTAATATCAATACTTTAAATACACACGCACACAAAAAATAAAATAAAAAATAGAGGGGAGGCCCCACTATTCCTACGTTTTCGAGGTCACTGAAACCGAATCTGACCATAAAAAATGATTCCAATTGCCCATTTCTCCGTTATCACCCCCCCCCCCCCCTGTGGATCGAAATTTAAATTTCCATGCAAAATTGAGATGGATGTACATTTCTATGTTTATTGGAGCGCTGGAATTGAAAATCACAATACAAAGTAAATTTGACCCCTCCATCACCCCCAAGCACCCCCACACTACCTCCTGGAGGGCAAATTTGAACCTCTTTGTTAGGGTAGTAGGGGTGCTAGCGGGTGACGGAAGGGTCAAATGTACTTTTCGTAGTCATTTTTGGTTCCAGCGCCCCAAAAAACGTAGAAATGTACATCCATCTCAATTTTGCAAGAAAACTGAAATTTAAAACCCTTTCGGGGTTCGGGGGTAGTAAGGCGGCGCTAGAGGCGATGGAAGGGTCGAATTTACTTTTTGTTATCATTTTCTGTTTTAGCAAGCCAAGAAACGTAGGAATGCCATTCCAATATTGCATGAAAATTCAAATTTCGACCCCCAGGGGGGTTGTAACGGGAAAATGGGCAATTGGATTAATTTCTTATGATCATATTCGGTTTCAGCGACCTCGGAAACGTAGGAATAGTAGGTCTAGCCTCTGGGTCACGATTTTTTTTTTGTGTGCCTGTGTTATTTATAGCATTTGTTTAATTGTTTCTCTATAAGGCAACATTTTATGACACAGCAATATTTCAATCACCGGTAGCACCTCCTAAATATTATTTTAATTTTATAATTTTTGTATAAGTTCATTTACTCAATGATAATAATCAGTTAAAAGGTTGTCCGATGAATATTTGAAAAAAAAACTGCCGTATAGATAAGAAACACCCTAATAACTACTGCAACCTAAACCTTCTTGAAAGTCTTGTGGCCAGTTTACTCAAGTTTCGTGATGTAATACATTTGACCTGATGTCTTAAGAAATCAGATGGGAATATTCAAATTATCTGGATGTCACTCCAGCTCTTGAAGAGTATCTAACAACCTTATTTTTCTAGAAAAACTTTTTTGATCTTTGAAACTTATGAAGCACTATAAAAAATATTCCAAGAGTTGTTCAAAAAATGCAAAATTTTGAAAGTTTTTGAACATTAATTTCAAATGTGCCCTATATAACACATCCTGTTGCTAAAATTTAAGGATTAGGGGCGTAGTGTATAAATGCAGTAAATACTACAGAATTATTTCAAACATTTAATCGATGTTTTAATTGCTTGAGCGCCGGGCCAGGCTTACAATGGCATCATTGATAATAATTTCCATCGAAACGTAGGTTCTGCAGCAATCAATATCGCAAAAGTAACTCCAATAATTTCCATGTTATGCATCTCTGATACTGTTTCGTGAAAATCCTTATGAATTTAAATTACACCGTTCAGAGTATCTACAACATCCAACAATTTTTTTTTGTGTTATTTGTTCTGACAACAACATTATGTGAACAACGTGAGAATTTGCAGATACACGTCTCTACACAGTGATTCAGTCTGGAGTATTGTTTTGGAATCAAAACATACAAGCAACACGCAACACCTCTCCTCCTTGCTACATTGAGTTAAAAATTCACTATCTTCTAGCGCCACTCTCTCAACTGGCAACACCTTATACGACTTAACACATGTTTATCGGTCAACATGTCAACCCAATGTGATTTGAGGAATGTTGGACAAATATTGGTGCAATAAAATTTGACTGTCTACACGATGTGCCAATATTTATTTTTCAAATGATACCAATATATAGCCAATGTTGGTGGTTTATATTTTGATATTTATCACTAGTTGTCACTACTAGTCATACATTAATTACAATATCTTCCAAAAGGTGGATTTCATACAATGCATGCATACTGGTTCAATTTTTCAGGTTTGGTTTTAACATTGAACAAAGCTATATTATACAAGTGCAGAAAAATAATTAAAAAATTATTTTAAAACGAATTAAATTTTGAACAATGTTGGTTTATAAATATCTAATGTTCCAACGCCAGATTTAATTGAATCTTTCACCTTTCGTTTTAATGACCGGTATATGGTCATTAATGTCTCTTGTTTTTAATATGAATATTGGCTAATTTATTGCTAATTCACTTTTAATTTTATTCCACGCATCATATACATATGTGCAGCCTATTTTTATGTTTGGGATTTTTTAAATCACAGACTTCTGGATATTTTTCGTATATAGAAATAAATTCTAATATTGAATTGCATGACCATTCACAGACGCTTTCCATTTTTATTTATTATTTCTGCTGTCAAATGAATATATGTTAATAAACAAAAAGCAGAAACAATTTTTTTAGTGGTGACATCTATTACTAATAACTAAAATTAATAATAATTGTAGTAACGCCTGTCTGTAGAAAATATAATATACATATTTTATTTACAAATCGTGTGGACGATACTACCGTGTTCTACCAATGTTGGTGAGATATTTTAATTTTATCGCCTGTAGAGCGAATGGGCTCGAATGTAACCTTGTTTGCTTATTCGCCATTTTTTTGTGTCTACACGATTTGCTATTTTACAAATCTCGAACATTTGTTGAATATTTGCAATCGTCTGGCTGCGGCTTCATAAAATCACAACTACTCATTCTCATACGATGGTGTATAGAAAACAGAAGTAGTTACGCATAAAATTTGCGCTAGGTGGATTTTAGTTGCGAAAATTCCAATAGATGGTTTTTAGAACTATTTCGATATTTTTCGAGAGTTTTCAATCATATTCAAGTTTTTTTATTTTTTGGTAATGTAAAATGTCAAATTTAATACAAAATTATTTTTTGTTGTTGTTACATTTTGAAGAAAAATGGATATAAAAGTCAATGGGGTAAATATCAAAACTTTCACTTCATTGCTTGTCTAGTGTTGTGCCATATTTTCAGTCTAATTTTATTTAACGCATTTACAATAAACAACTTCAAAAGACCAAAAAACATAATTAAACAGATGGCTATGTTTTACATGTGTCACTCAATTTCTCGTTCAATTGGGTATCTACTCACAAGTACTTCCAAGTAGGCGTACCAAATTCGTCCCATTGGAAGACGGGTATTATTTGTCATTCATCAGCCAAGTATTGAAGGTAGTTTTAGAAATTTAAATTTCATGTTACACGGAAACCTATTCATTTGAACTTATACACACAGTTTTTTGCTAAAGTGGGAGCAATGCTTCAATTGGCTTCGAATTTTATGCTCATGTGGTGATGGATTGCCACATTTATCTCCAACATAAAAAAAATACATCGGTACCGTTTTTGAGAAATTTATTTTGGCAATTTTCTTTTCCCCTGCAACTCCTTCTAATATATACTGGAATGAACCCAAAAGCTGCTTATTACTAAAACCATGTTTGTACAAAATTTCGACCTAAACCATCGATATTTGTGAGTGGGAGAGGCAAAATAAAAATGTATGACTGGAATAATGGACCCGACATTTTATAAATCGATGTTTTAGACTTTTAGAGGGTCAATTCTCGTTCTACAAAAAAAAAAAAACTGAACATTTTTTTTTCCATTGTTGAAGTATTTTCACAATATACCGCACACTGCAAATGCACACTGCGAGGTCAAACCAGTTTTTGGACTTGTCTGTCAAAATATAAAATAATTTGGTGCCATACTAAATCCTGGTTTTCAAAAAGCCTGATTTTCGGGCCAGCCCGAATAATAAAAATAACTATGTTTATAAAAACCAGGATTTTGAGAACCAGGATTTTGAAAACCAGGCTTTTGAGAACCAGAATTTTGAGACCAGTCTTTTGATAACCAGGATTTAGTAGTAGACCCAAAATAATTATAAAAATGACCAATTTGTATTCCTGTGCGGAGTTGCTAGACTTCCATCGGGCGCAACTTCCATACCCTAACCAACTTGTCGGCGGGTAGATGGGAAATAAAATACCATTCGCGGACCAAAACTAGCTAAGCGTCGTTCCCTGAATATAATAACCAATATGGGGGACTCGAAACGAGAAAATATTACGGCGCAGAGAATCGGGTACCCAGTGCGGGTGATGATCTCTGAAAACCCCTTTGGAAGAAGCTCCATAATGCCAAGATCACCAACATCCTAACTATAAGTGTTGAGATAAAAAATGAAGAACTCCGCAGACAACTGTGTAAGATTGAAAAAAATACATAAAATCCGTTAATTAACGAAGTAAAAACTCTTAAGGTAGAAAATGCAAAACAAAAAAATTCTTTACAATCAAAGGAACCGGAGGAACAGGATGCTTCAGAATTCCGTAAGAAAAATGTTTTGCAAACCAAGAAACCACAGGAACAGTGTGCTACAGAGCTCCACACTGACGAAGAAGAATTAAGAGAAGAAACTGACTGGATCCTAAAAGAGAATAGGAAGAAAAGATATGCAAAAAAAGGACATCAGAATCTTCTCCAGAAATTGTAGTTTCAAACCGAACTTCAAAATCAGGTGTTAATACATTAAGTTAATTTAATAATCAAAATCAGCAAAATATACCCAATCAGAAAAACCAACTTACTAAAATTAATGAAAGGCATCCAACACCAATCAACATTATTGGTGTAACTGAAGATGGGACTATCCAGTCATTAATGAAATCGGTGACTACAAAAGAATATAGAGTTGTAGCACTGAACAATAACATGAAAGTAGTAAACCAACATATTGGCTTACAGACACAAATAAGATACCAGATTTGATAGATTTCTTTGTAACAAAAGGGATATCTCAAAACTACGTACTACTCGAAAAAACTAAAGGAATTTTATCTGACCAAACGCCTATCATTATGACACTCAGTGATATCATTATCAAAACAAAAAATTTGCCTAGGTTAACAAATAATAAAAGAAAGTGGGATCTCTTCCGGAACCTAGTCGAAGACAATACTAAATTACAAGTACCATTTAAAACTCCGGCAGAACTTGATATTCAATTAGAGCTGTTGAACAACAGTATTCTACAAGCAACGTGGCATAGTATTTCTCCTATCCGCAACCATACGGAAAATACGTCAACCACCCAGTAGAAGTGAGAGATCTGGTTAGAGAAAAAAGAAAAGCGCGAGAAATCTGACAGAGGAACCGAGTACCACAAAGCAAATCACGACTTAATTATTTAAGCCACAAATTAAAAATGGTTTTCAAAGAAATCAAGAACAAATCTTTTAGTGAATACCTAGCTGGTCTTTCTGGCAACAAGGACACTAATTATTACCTTTGGAGCAACTAAAGGTCTAAAGTACAAAAAGCTCCTATTAAGAATGACGATGGAACTTGGGCTAGAAATTCGAAAGTAAAGGCTGCATTGTTTGCAGCCTATCTTGAAGTCCCATTTTAACCCCCCAAAGGCAAACAGCTAAAGAACATATAACTCCAGTAAATAAAGTGGTTAACCCAAACGTAAGACTTGAACTGTTGTCCAGACTCTGATTTGTATTGATGAATCCATGTTCCATCATATGTTAGTAATCGGGCAATTATTTGTTAAAATTGCAATCAACAAAAAGTCAATTTTTATCTGTGTTGTATATGCCCCGCCTGGCTCACCGGTATCATCGTACACTACCTGTTGCGACACAATAATGAAAATCAACAATGCTGCTGAAGGGAAGAAATGGGTGAAATTTTACATTTAATCGTGAATTCGAAAATAGGGTGTCTGGTCATCGATACCGTTTTCGATATAAATCTAAGCCAAATTTGCGAGATACAAAATGATCTAAACCGAATTTTAGACCTGATTTTTATAAATTAACCAATTCTATTCCAAGTAAATGAATTAAATTTATTATTAAAGGTATTAACCATAAAGTCATTGAAGTAATTTTGAAAGGTGATGGCAATAATTTTATTAATAGTCATTAAAAACCGCAAGCCATATTACAACATTAGAAAAGCTGACACAATAAACATTGATGTATAACTTGATCAGATTAACTGGGAAACTTATCAGCAACAGCATAAATGTTAACGTAGAGAAATCCTACAAAATCATAATGTAAGGGCATATAATTATTTGTTCCTACTGATGTGACCAAATCGAACAAACATCCTCAAATTATATTCTGAAGAAAGCAAACAGAAATTGTGTGTAACCAAAATTTCGAAAGTTACTTTGAGATAAAGTATAAGAGTTACATTAGCCATATTAAGGAAAAAATAAGAAACGATTCAAAACATTTTTGGAGATTTTTTAAAGAAAGACGTGAAACTAATGGTCACCCTGCCAGCCTGACATTGAAGGAACGTAATGCTTGTGGCGCGCAGGTCGGAAGATATTAATAAGTACAAAAATCCAAACAATGGTGAAAACAACGTAACCCAATGTACCAACAAAAGTAAGACTATAATTAAGATCCTGTATTATGCCTACGTCAGATCTTAACTTGAATATGCTGGCAATGCCTGGTGTCCTCTTTACAATGAACTTACTGGATGTAAAACCGATCACATAACAACATTGGCAAATAGACGAGATAAAAGTTCTCGAGATAAGTGTTCGTTTATGGGAAGCACTTGATTAAATCGATGCACCATCTATACTGGAATCACAAATAAAGGCACAGAGTAGGAATTTAAGAGATTACGGCTTCCTTCATCTGAATAAACACAGAACAATCTATGGTAACAATGAGCCGGTTAACAGTCTAAGAGTTTTAATAAAATCGCCTAATTGTTCGATTTTAATTTAAGTAAATGCAGCTTTAAAAGTAGATTAAAGCAACATTAAACTCCGACCTGAAAATCTTTGTATGGCTAGTTAAATTCTTTTTTATTCTTTATTTTATTGTTATCTCGTTCGTTATCATTGTATCTTATGTTAATGTACTCAAGTCAAAATTGCAGTTTTTTCTCAAATAAAATAAAACAATCGTCCTCCTTATTATGCTTCAGCATATTATGTCAAAACATTGCTGTGAAGTGGTTACTCGTTCGCTTTTTTACCGATATTAAGCGAACACCGTTCCTTCTTGCTTTAAACTTTTTCATATATACAAATGTCTATGCAAGATAATTTTTAGACGTTTTTTTAAAACGTTTACGATATCAACAATCTTCACTTTAAGATCACTCAATTCAATGTCATGGATTTTTTAAATCATTTCTGGTCTTGTGACCTCTTTTACCCTTCACGATCAAGAAAACTTTTGCGAGCACGTTTAAATTCGCAAGACCAAAAACGGACAGTTTCCAGAAGGATGTAGATTGCAGACACGTCCAAAGTTAGATCCATATGCTTTTTGATATCGTTTGCTGAAGAGCTTTTCAAATAAATATAATGAATGGCACAACGAATTTAGAATCTATGTATTCTTCACAAAATACCATAATATTGAATTTGTATGGTTGCATTTTCATAATAGAGGGAACGCTCTATTTTACGCTTTAATCAGGCACCCAAAAATTCTAAAATGTATAATCGTTGTTGAAAATCAGTTGTCTGAAATGTTGGTCGATAATAAGTAATTTATAATCGATATATGATAAACAGTCTAAGCAACGTTCCAAAGAACAAGAATGACTATGATACGATCTACAAATCAACTTTAATTGATAAAATAACTACAATGACCCAAAAGACAACAACAAAAATGCAAAATATGCCAGAATATTACAATAAAACCATACTCGGATACAGGACTTGCATTTTGCATAAAAGGCGAGAAGCGAGCCCTCAGAAGAATACATTTTATAGTGTTTATCACTATCTGTTTTCTTCGTTTCGCCCTTTCAACCTTGGTTGGTGAGAGATATCGAAGAATGATAGTTGCAATCGAATGTTGTTTTTTTATTCTAGTTAGCTGAGGTCGCATTAAAAAAATATATTTCTACTAAGCGAAATATGTATGTAGTGTTCAAATTCAGTGTTAGTAAAAGTGGCACACAATCGCTTTTTGTGTTTAATCACACTCCTGGAGAACCACAGGAGTATATAAAATAAAATGAATGGACGGTGGTAGGAAATTCTGTGTCATTTGAAGAAATATTTAAAGAACATATTATTGAGATCAAAAATTCTACCCCAAATCCAATTACACACATGACGTAAAATTACATAAATTACAACTGAAACCGAATCATATTTCACAGAATTGAAAAAAAGGGCATACATTAAACGATAAAACAAACATCCAAACCAATAAAATCTGTGACATATAACTCATTTTATTAACAAAAGTGGGATGATACAGTATAATATTCAAGTGTCTGCCGAGATTTTTTGACAACCGGAATGAATAGTGATGAAATAATGCAATTTATTATCATCCGCATTTCTTAAGCAAAATAGACTACTTAGAATAACTGCACATTGCAATTATAATTGCCAAGAAATAAATAATAGGCATACTCGTGAATGTAATGTACGAGTTTGTGTAATTATGTAGGTATATAGCAATTTTTTTTTATTTTTATTTTTTAAATGAAAGGGCAAATACATTCATTAGAACTATTTTTATAAAAGATATTATTGTTTTCATTAATTCGAGAATAATATAAATATAGCCCAGTAGAACAGTGCTAAATAACTAGAAACGAGGCGAAGAATAAAAGTAAGAAAAAAAGAAGAGAAAAGAATTCATTCATTTACTCAAATTTTTCGTGCAAAATAAATTTAAATTAAACAGACATGCTGAGACTAATTGAAAGATTTTTATAAATATTACAACCCAATAACCTTTTAAAGTTAAATAAGAATTATGTACCTTCAACTTTATGACAAACCTTAATAGAAATTCCACCCGGAATTTTTGTCGCAAAACCCAACATAAAAACAAGTGTTTTATTTACTAAACTAAATTAGAAAATATTAAACAAAAACAGTCGAATAGAAAAAAAAAAAGTTTGATTAAACTTAACGAACTGATTTCCACTTTGACTTCATATATTCAACAGTTTAACACTGTACATATATATATATGATGATGTAACGTTTATGGATATAGAGATAACATCCCCAAATACACAAAACAATTCATATGGATGTGTAGCATGAAGACACAAATATTATAAAAAAAACAACTTTTGTTATACTATATGTAATTTTTATACTAGAGGAGATATCCTATAATATCTTTAGATATTTATAATATGTATAAGGATGTAATAAAATTATAAACTCTCTGGGAAAGGAATATAATTTTCAGTACCATGTCAAATGAGACAGAACAAGGAAAATTTAATTAAAAAGCGTAAATTTTATATTTTTGGATAATGTTGTATTTTTTCTTCTCGTCTTTTGTTTATGTTTTCCAATAAACAAATAAAACAATTTATATGTATAACGTTGTTAACGATGATGACAAAAATGTTTGTTCAAAATAATCAACAACAACAACAACAACGCAAGAGTGAAAAATCATCTAACAAAATCCTTTAGGGGACATAACATAACATCAAAAAACAATAAAAAAAAAATTGTTTTCCTTTCTTACAAAACAACCTCATCCGATTTTTTTTTTTTTTTTGTATATTTTTATTGTTTACTATATTATTTATATTTGGATGAAGACGAAACAAAAATGAAATTATGAAAAATATAAAAAATAAATCAATAAATATTACAAGAAAATATAATAAAAACGATTATTAGATTTGGGTGTGTGTGTGTAATATAACCACGGTGTGGTTGAGAATGTGTTTCGGGATACCTTAAAGGAAATTAAATAAAATATAATAATATAATCATATTTGCTCTTATTTATTTATTTATACGGTTGTTATTTTTAAGAAAACATAAAAACCATCAGCAAAAAATTTACAAACATAAATACAAAGTTAAATGTTTTACAAAGCAATGTACACATATACGATTAAGTTAATCGCGATTTTCAAGTATCGTCGGTTTAAAAAGACATTAAGATTTAAGTGGAAGAGTTCTAAGAGGTTCGAACTCTTGAAGTAATGATGGTGATAACATATCTCCGGTGTTGAAAGGAAGTGTTTCAGAATATTTATATCACAATTCAGGAGGGCCGATAACAAAAAACATATTATATTTCTAAATAAATTATGAATCACCAAGAAAAAATTTGATAAAATAGACATTTTAATTCTAAATATGGTGAAAAAGTAGTTACTAAAATGGGCATATCTAGAAGATTTCAAAACTCTGAAATATGATACAGAAAATAAATTTGTGCCAGAAGCTTTTATTTATTTAGAATGATGAAGAAATACCGGTACCATTCAAATTAACGTAAGGTTAACCAATTGATCATGGCGTTCACAATAATTCTACTACACAACAGATTCACGCATCAGAGCTCAGAGGCAACAAAAATGAAACTATAAAAAATAAAAACATTAGTTTATTAAAATAAATAAAGTTTAAAAAAAATATATTAAATATAAAGATAACTATTCATGGAAGTGCCAAAACATTACAAAAAACGATCAGGGTTGCCAATATAGCACTTTCGGAGCCAGATTTGTCACTATCCATTTTATTTTATCACCTTTCATAGTTTGCACCTAAGTGCAATTTGGCTCTATTCGGTACAGCACCCGCATTTTTTGTTTGGAAATGGCTCTCGGTCAAATTCTCTGAAATTTTGGATTCTGATAGCCCTTGACTTGTTGATCAAAAGTCTCAATGGTCGCTAAGTCCTAAAAATTCATGTTTTTGAGATATAGCCCTTAGAAGTTGGGATTATCACACCTTTTTAACATAGCGTAAAGCTACTATTATTCCAGTGTACCAGATTCGGAATATTAGAAATGGCAGAAAAAATTCCGAAAGATTTTTTTTTAATAGATATCCCTACTCTACTCATTTTAGTACACTCAAAAAATTGTTACTGCTAAATTAATAAAATTGCAATTAATTTAATAAAAAAGTTATTATTATACGTCCAATAACAACTTGTTATCAATTTAATAAGCAGTTCTTAAAATAATAATAATTCAGAGAGCCGCCTAGAGTGAGAATAACGTAAAAAAAAATGATAATAAATTTAATAATACAATTATCGATTGAATAGTAAACTTTATAAATGTAACAGTAGAAACTGTAAATTTAATAGTTTAAATGATTACTTTAATAGCAAAAATTATGCATTTAAGATTAATAATTGTATATTTAATAATATAGTTGTTGAATGAGGTTTTTATTTAATGGCATATATTATCAATTTAACAAGAGAGATTATGATTTTAATAGCCAGCATTGTGTTTTTAACAAAAATGATTATAAATTTAATAATAAAATGAATTGACATTCACAGTATTTTCGATTTGGCAAATCAGAAAAATACAGAGGCCAATCACCCATACTGGAAAAAAGTAGAAATATCATGCTTTACTTTACCCCAGAGTCAATACAAATGTATCTACTCGCAAAAATGAGGACCCTTCTTGAGTTCTCTTTATGGTAGTTTGGTTTCGTATTGAAAAGTTTGGTCTACTCATCAGGTAGCTACGACCAAACTACAAAAATACAATTCTCGCTTAATACCTTAAGTATCAAGCAGAACACACTGACTTAGCGAATTATATTAACTAAAATAAAAAAAACCCGAGGATAAATCTCATTTTTGTGTGTGTATTTATGCCAACACGAATGATTAAGAAGTTAAAATATTGTCTGTTAATCAAATTGATTATTCGGCTTTATTATAGACAATATATTAGTGACGTTGACAGTATTTTCGATTTATTATTTTAATGACTATGACGATAAAAATAATACTTTTCTATTATTTTTACAACTATAATTGTTGGACTAATGACTATAAGGTGATTATTTTAACCACACATTAAAAAAAAAATATTTTCTCTTTCGCTCCTTTTTTGCAATTATTTTTTTGTGTTATACTTTAAAACAAATCATCAAATTAATAGTAAAATTTTTCAAAGGAAAAATCATCTATTATTTTAATACTTAATTGTATTGAAATAACAATATGTTATTACGTTGACAAATATAGCTATCAAAATGATAATTTGCTGTTACTTTAAAAATTTCTGTTGTTGGAGTAATAATAAAAGTTTTTTTTTAATAACAAATTATGACAATTTTTTTTATTATTTTCACCACGATCTCGTTACAATAAAATTATCAATTTGACAATTATCTAATAATTTTAATAAAAAAAACTGTTGTTTGAAAATTGTTTACTATTAATATAGTTATAGTACCATTTTTACTGCCTTCTATAATAAAAAAATATATTTTGTTATTGATTTAATAACCAATTTTATTATTTTAAAAAAAAGCTCTGTTTTTTCAATAAATTATGCTATTAAGGATTTGAAACAACCGATTTAACAACCGATTTATTCCAAGGATAGTACAAATTTTTTGAGTGTACACATTTTAGAAAAACGGAAATTTCGTTAGTGCTCTCTGTATAAATTCGATGTATATTTCTTTCTAAGGATTTTAGGATTTCGTTCTGAATTCTCAAAAGCAAACGCATACAAATCAAAAAGAAACTGTAAATTACCGTTTGTTTGTTGAACTTCATAACTGAAAATTCATTTGCATTACAAGTATTGTTCCTCACAGGTGAACACGTGAAGTGCAGTGAAATATTATATGTAACTTTTCTAATAAAAATAAAAATTGATCAGAAAGGGTAAGCTAAACAATTTTGTTATTGTTATTACTTATTGTTATTATTGTTACATTGCACTGAAAATTTAACTTGCACAAGCAATTTTGAATAGGAAAGCGTATATTATTTTAACAGTATTTGAACGCGTTAATTCACCCGCCAACTTCGAGTTCAGAAAATAACGAAAAATTCATAAACTAGAGCGGATTTGTTCGGGCTCGGTTCGAAATTGGTTTATTAATAAGAAAATATATTTAGAATAATTTTAAAATAAATGGTAAACAATTTTTATTTAAGTGATGTGCGGTCAAATCAAAATCATATCCTCTAGAAGACAAAATATTTCAAGGATTGTGAAAAAAGAATTGGATGACTTCTTTGGTGTGGCGAAGCGACGTCGAATTTCATTAGATGAAAATGTTGTACCCTCACAAACGGAAACAGAAACGCTAAGCATTAACCTGGCAAATCTTCCATTGAATGAAACTAACATAAATGTTGTTGAAATTTCAAATGAATCTGGAGATAGTACGAGAATGGAAATAGAATCTAATAGCCTTACTGCAACCACAGGCAAAACTAATATTCGTGGTGAATTGGCTTCATGGTCAGTTAACTATAATGTGACTTTACGCACAGTTAATAAATTGCTTAACATTTTGGTAAAAATTGATCTAAGTTTACCTTCTGACGTTAGGACATTGAGAGACACTCCTCGAGAATCATATGTAGAAACTTTGGACGATGGAAATTACATAAATTATGGTCTCAAGAACTGCTTAACGGATTTTTTTCTCAAATACCCCAAATTTCAATCAAATAATATTTTCCTTCAATTTACAACAGACGGATTACCACTTCATAGAAACAGCAAAAAATCGGAAACTTGGCCAATTGTGGTAAATATCATTGGGTATCCCGATGTATATATTGTGGGTTGTTATAAAGTATTGTCTATGCCAGTTAATACTCAAAATTTTGTTAAACAATTAGTTGATGAAACAAAAAAGAACATCATACGTTAATGGACCCATTGTATATTGAAAAATTGGGAATCGGATGTGTCGATCAATTTCCTCTTGATTACATGCACCTAGTATGTTTAGGGGTCATGAAACAGATGTTACATTTATGAGCCAAGTTTCATAAGAATTCAACAGAAAGCTTCGTAGTATAGAAGAATTGGACTTTAAGTTTACGCTAAAATACATATCAAATTTAGTACCATACTTTTATTTACCCATAAACTCGACTTTTCTACAAATTTTTTATTGCAATGGGCTAATTTTAGAAGAGAATGCGGAGCATAAATCTGTCCATAGATATAGACAAGCATTTATTTATACCTCTCATTCATCATACTTAAATAAGTATACCAATAAATATTTTCAGACAACTTTATCAAATGGACAACGAAAATTCATTTTTTTTAAACATTTTTAATTAATTTTAAAATGAATTAAAAAATTCCTTTTTAAAATCATTTTTTTAAATTCATTTTTAATCACATTTTTAATTCATTTTTAAAATGATTTAAGAAAGGCACATTTTTAATTCAGCAAATCGCTTTTTTAATTCGTGTAGCCTAAAAATGATCGAATCGAGATAATTAACAAGATCCATAAATTCATAAATTTATTAAAAATTATTTTTAGATTCAATTTTTCAAAACAATAGGTGGAACTGATTTACGCAACTTCACCAAAAATTCTTTCAAACAAATTATGACTGATGACGTGGCAAAAAGTTTCACTTGGCTGGGACTAGGGAATAACATAAAAATAAAGAATTATAAACTAATTGAAGCTTTCAAAGGTTATTTTAAAAATCAACAGTTTCCAATTAAATAGAGATATAATATGTTACATACTATTATTAATCTGAATTGTATCTTTCAGACGCTGCTTTCTCAAAGTTTCCGCAGGCGAATATTGACGACATTGAAGCTATAATAAAAAAGGTGTTTTATAATAAGAAGGGTAGGTAGGCTCCAGAAACAGAAAAAACTAAAATGTATATAAAGTAGTATACGAATCTATCATATTAATTGATTTAAACATATAAAACGAATTGAATGTTTTTTAATAATTAAATGAATTTATAATTTTTGAATTAAGCTTAAACATATTTTTTATTGTTTTTTTTTTTTTGTATAGAAAATTATTTCTAGCGAAAGTTCCAACCCGCCAGAATTCGTAATAAGGCCTTAAGTGTGATTAATTTCTCAATTCTTATTTCGAAATTTTATAAAAATACTACGGGTTTGTCAGAGGAGTATGTAAAATTTCTCTTTATTTTCATTCATACACCATTAGTTTTCTTCCACAATTTCTATGATATAAAATCAAAACTATTTTTGAAAAATAAGAAAGAAACTATAATTATTTTTAAAGGAAATCTAAAGAATTTTTTTTTTGAATTACTTCAAAAATTCCGAATGAATACAAAAAGATGTTTCATAAAAATCAATTTATTTTTTTATAAAACTGAGATTATAATAAACATTAAATTGTATGATGGATTCGGAAAGATTTCCTATACAAAACTAAGTGCTCTTGGAATACAAACTTTCCAAAAGCGATTTGACAATTGCGAAAAATCTTTCTGAATTAATTCGGAATTCTTTCAAAGAATTCAAAAAAATTAATTTTGGATTATTTTTTAAAATATTTAACATTCCCTCTGATTTTTCAGAAATATATACTCTCAATTTTATATTACAAAATAGAGGGGAAACTTTCGGCATATTCGGAGAAATATGTCATAGTTAAATATACCAGTAGTAAAAAATTCAGATTGAAAAACTATGAGAATTCACAAAACGTTTGTTACTCTTGCTCCAAATTCGAAAAGAATTCTAAATAAAAATCCGAATCTGGTGCACTGGGATATATCCGTTTATATAAGTGCGTGTGTCTGTATATGGGTGTTTGTATGTGTGGTTAATGTGTAGCTCGCTACTTAATATATTTGCTTACCACCACTTGTTAAGACAAACGATTTACAGTTAATGTTTTTAAAATTATTCTACAAATTGTGCATTAATTGCAAATGAAATATTGCAAGAATTTGTTAAGTCGTTTGCATTTATTTTCGGAGAACATGCTGTATCCTTTAACATCCACTGTACATTAAATTTAGCGGATTGGGTCCTTTAGATAACTTTTCTGCATATAAATCGAAAAATTTTATGCAATTTATTAAACTTAGTCAGGAAACTTATACCAACATTTTACAACAGCTACATAACAAATTGCAAGAAATAGAAAATTCTGATGTAATTCGAAATATGTAGTAGTAACAATTATAAAGGAAATAATATTTATATATCGTTTTAAAATGAACAGGATTCATTTTTCATCATTCATAATAAAATTCAAATAATATGATTTGGTTTTCAAGCTGCAGGTGAAATAGTAATGACTGGCAATAAACCAGCACATAAAAAATTAATATTTGGGATACGAAAAATTAATAAAACAACACAAGCAAGAAACAAAAATTTCTTGGCATGATAAAATTAATTTTTTGAAACAAAATATAATAATTTGGCAACAATTATAATTTTTTGGCACTATTGGAATGGAACACAAAAAATTATTTGTGGACATCGAAATAAGCTTTAAGAGCGACAAAAATAATAAACTGGCAACAATTAAAAATTAAAAAATTGAAATTAGTTTTAAAATATTCTGAAAAATGGAGATTTATTTTTTAAAATTGCTTCGTCAACCTTGCAGAATTTTAGTTTTTTGTCTCGTTTTTTTTTAATTACTAAAAATCATTTTTTTCTGTTCCAAAATATTATATTTGTTGCCAATTTATTAATTTTGATGCCAATGTTTGTCGCCACAGTATTTAATTATGTCCTTCAAAAATATTTGTTTGTATTCTCATATGTTGTTCTAAAATATTATTTGTGATGTCAATTTTTTATTTTTGATGCTAATGTTTGCCGAAAATATTATTTGGTATGGCTAATTGAATTTTAATTAATTTTTATGGTTCATCTATAAGATTTTTCAAATTTCAGATTCTTGCGGTACTGTCTCGGAATCACTGAATATAATAACCAACTACTTCACAGTGTTTTAAAATTACACAACAGATTTTACAAAATTAAATCAGTAAAGAAAGCAGCAGCAGTGTTAGGCAGCACGAGTAAATATTTGTAAATGGCTCCGGTTATCATTTCTAATTGTGATAAAACTAATTAATAATTCATATCGAAAATTTTTATTATAAATATGTATATGAAATGCCAATAAAATTAATCAGCTGAATGAATTATCTGAACGAAATTTGAAATAATTTAGAAACAACATTTTTATTTTTATAAGATACTGTAAAATGTACTAGAATTCCTTACGGTATAGTCTGAAGAAGGCCTGAATAAGAAGTAATTTATCTTACTCGATGAAAATGCCCTAAAGGTTGTCTCACTAGGAAGTAGTTTTAATGAAGCCTGAAGTTCGCGACAATATTCTGCTGAAAATTTTTTAGCAGGATTGTATGCGATTTAAAAATATTTTATTCGGAAGGGGAAATTTGTTTACGAAATAGACTACATTGATTGGTTGCCTGCTGAAAATTTTTCAGCAGAATATTGTCGGATTGTCGCGAACTCGCAGTGAACGCGTATCGCGTACTGAAAAGTTCCTGAACAATAGTAAATAATAACAATATTTATCCTACTCTAGCGTTCATGTTTATTCCGTTCAAAAGTGAAACAACTGTTTTATATGTATGTAGACTGCTGATTTTTTTCCCGACGAAAACTAGACTTTTCGTAATACGTTTACCCTAAAGCCTTGTTCAGACTACGTTAGTAATTTAGTAGAGTAGCGAGTATTTTAGTAACTAAATGTGTCTGAACAGCAAAATTTTAGTCGAGTTGATTAGTAAATAGTCGAGTCGATCCATTTTATTCTATTTTTTTTAGTTGAGTAATGCCCCGACCCCGACTACTCTTCAAAACAAAACAAAATAAAATATGTTGATTTAGTAGAGTTCATTAATTGCCGCAAGGATGTCGTCTCAGAAATATATAGAACATATAGGTGTCTATTACTTAAAGTAGTCTGAACAAGGCTTAAGTCGCAATACGAAAATTATCATATTGGTTCAAGAATAGTACCCCACGATTTTGAATAATGTTCAGTCAATTTTAATCGCGATTTTTTTTTCCTTAGGATTCAACGCCAAAAAACTATACTAAAATACAAGTAACTGATAAGGCAAATCATCTGAACAAGCTTTAACGAGTATTATGTAAGTTAACTTGACTTCCAATATAAGTCTTAGTGTTTCGATAACCTTTATAAAATCAATTGCATTAAAATAATACCAAAAACCTATTAAATATGTCCAAGATTTTTCTGAGTTAGTTAAATCTATTCTGATTTTCAGCTACCGCGTTTCACATTGCAGTCTTTTGGATTTTATTATATTTGTGTTTCTAAATTTTGTGTTTTTTAAGAAAAGTGACATTTCACAATTTAAAATTATTTTGCAACAAGCAAAAAATTGGTAAAAAAATATATTCAAAAAGTATGTTATTCCAATTTTGTTACCAAAACAATACAGCAATAAACTATATAAAACAAATTTGTCAGTTTGTCTTTGTTCTAGGAAGGATTTCATCATTTTGCAACATTTGTTAAAAGTTTTAATTTATTTTACTTGAAAATATATAAACATTTTATGAAGTCTAAATTCTCGATCAGCTTTACTAAATTTTCCCAACTTAATCCCTTACTACTAAATTATTCGATTCTAATGTTCACTGATGACCAGAGGATAAATAATATCGGTTTTTTTTCCAGCGCATCCAAAAGATGGGTATATATCTATTTAACTCTACTGTAAGTGTCCATTGATGACCAAGGGATAAAAAATATCCGGATATTTTTTGAGCTACAAACTACTTTTTCCGGAGCTTTTTTGATAACTAAAAATTATTTCTATGTATAAATAATATAAACGGCTCCGATTTGAGCATATTGATATTAATAAAAAATAATTTGCAAAACGTGTGTTTTTTGAACGTGGATAATAAATTAACAGTAACTTTTCATTGTTTTTTTTTTGTTACTAGTTTTTGATCATAGTGTTGTCAAAAAAAATCCGATTTTTTTTGTCAAAAAGCCATCAGTGAACATCCTCGATAGTACAATAATTCAGCACTATGTTTTGAGTAGAGATGGGTAGAACGCTAAATATTTTGACTTTTCAACAATTTTTTCAAAAATAGGTCAAAAACCCTAAAATGTGGTTAAAAACTGCCGAAAAGTGTCAAAAACTTTTGATGTAGTATTCCAAAACAGAGGGAAAAAATATTCAGCAAGTTTGTTAAATATTCCGGAAAATTTTGGAACTCACTTAACTGTTGAAAATGTTTTGAACATAAATGAAGATAAAATTGTGCATTTTAAATTTTTTCGCTGTCAAAAAGTTCTGTCAAAGTGTCGAAAGCACAGGTTCTGAAAGACTGTCTAGAACTCTTGTGTTAAAAAGTGTCAAAAACTGTGTCATAAATACCAATTATCAACATTTCCCTTCTCTATTGAGTTTAACAGTAGTGCTTGCTTTACGTAACGTTACCATTTACATAACGACAAGACAGAATTACCGAAACAAGTTACATAGAAATAAGAGAGAAGAGGAATATGGGGAGAATAAAGCAACGGAGGACTGGACGGGATTGGAAGTTCGGTCATTGAGAATCCTTAATTTTGAATTTCAGTTATTTGCCAATGGGAAAGGGTCCTCGTCCATACCATTCAACAAACGCGAAAGAGAATAGGAACTCATTGGTCCTTTCAAATTATAGTTCAATATTATTGATACTCCGAACACTTGCCACGAACATAGGAATTCAAACTTATCCAACTGTCCAATTAAGCATGCCTCTAGAATTCCATTGGCCAACTTTTAGCTTACTTCTATTATGGACAGACATATTTTACAGTAATTTCCAAAATTGTTTGAACCTGTTCTGATAAATTTCTGAATGCTGATAAACTAATGGCGGCTAAATATTCCCTCTTTAGTGAGCAGATCTCCTAATTCCGTTGATGAAAGTTTACGTTGTTGATTGATGTTATTTCTTTTTGATAATAAATTGTTGACTGAATTATTCCGAGAAAAATAATTAATCCGATTATTTTTGCCAATATTTTGCTTTACAAAATGCATATTTAGTGAAAGGAGTACCTGCACTATATTCGTCCACATTTAATGCAGTTTAATGAATATTAAAATTTTACAGAACATTATTTAATTTGTTTTTTTTTTAAACTTGATGTTGCATGTTATCTCGAAACAACCAATTACTTCTTTGTTCCTCAATTCCATTAGTTCTTCATCTTATCCAATGAAATCGATGGAGCGTGAGGTAAAATGAGGATCTCTCACATATAAAATGGTTTGGAATTTAACAACGAAACGAAGTTTTCCTGCTCAGAATATTCGATTGGAGAGAAAATATTATATAATAAAGTCTGCACGGTTCTATTTAAAAAAAAAAAAAAGTCAACCAACACCTCCATTTTACGATTGTTTTTACAACAAAAATATATCGAACAACTTAAGCATTAAAGCAATAACAACAAAATCAACCAATTTGACTGTTTATAACAAAAACTATTTTATTTTAATTTTAGGATTTTTGCCAATTTTTGTTCATTCAATGAAATAAACGATTAAGCAATTTTATTGTGTTGTGTATAGTTTTGTTGTATACTGCTGCTCTGCTTCGTCTTTTTTTTAGGTATACTCGTTGTTGTTGCTATTTGAATTGAATGGGATTTAGAATTTTTCTAATTTAATCGAAAAGCGTGATCTACATGCTAAATTAAAAATTATCATATTGTGTTGTGGATTTTAGGTTGTTGTGTGTTTGCTATAATTTGTCAAAAAAAAAAAAAAAATCTAACATAATTATAATAAAGATCAAATTGTGTAGTTTTATCCAGTTTTGCAAAAAACAAAACGAAACTAAATTTTATATTGTCTAGTCGAATAGTATTATGTATGTACATATTATGTACGTTGTTGGTTGTCACAATTCACAAAGATGTTGCAGATAATACTACTATATTGTAATGGTTTTGTCTCATGGAATAAAGTGAATTATTTTCTACTTGAATTATTATTTAAAATTTTGCGTGATCACCAAATCAATGTTTACGAATATATGTAAATATGTGTCACTATATTGTTGCAATTTTCCGAGTAAAATCAAAACATTGAAACATTTTTATACACTGTTACATTAAATTACATTAGCCATTAATTGTGATGCAAAATAAACATTCCGTTTCTGCATAATCTTGATTTACTTTTATTATGTTGTACTAACGATACGAATCGGAGATTTTATTATTATTCTCATTTCATTAAGTTTTAATTATATAAAACTAGCAGCTGATTTAATTTTAGACTAAACTCTGTTTTTTTCTTAATGAAATTAAAATTATTTTGATATTTAACAGTTTCTTCATCAACATGTTTGTAACACCTTTTTTGTGTCAACATTTTGTTTCGGTTACTTAGTGGCATAATTAACCACATTTTATTTATAACCTGTAAATATACTGCATAGTGTGAGGTAACATTATATATTCCACCCTTCTTAATTTAAATGGACTGCCAAAACAAGTAAATACAATACCAATCTACAAAAAACTACAAACACAATAAACTCTAAAAATCTAATTATCTTAAAATAACAGACTAATCACATTCAGGTATAAATAATTTATAAGTACGTAAGACATACACACTATAAAAAAACAAAAAAAAAATTAAAAGTCGGTAAATAATAAATAAAATAAACAAATACACAGTAAACCAACAAAAAAAAAACAAAATAACTTCATAAATAATAAATAAATTTAATTATAAGATAATAAGTTCCAATACAATAACATTTGCTAAACAATAAATCAAAATTTATTTTACCAAATAAAAAATTAGAAAAATTATAATTAAGATTTGAACAAGAAGAAAATACAATTTTTTGTTCGTATAATCTTAACGAAGTACAAAAAAAAAAGAAAATAACTCTGACATGATTTTATTTCGTAAAAGTACAAAAAAAAAAGTTGAAAAACAAAACCAATTATAATTATAAAAAATAAAAAATCGCGTGCCAAAAAAATTATCTTAATTCACCTCTTTACTCGTATTTGGGTGTTGTTGTTGTTTTTATTTTTTATAAAATGAATAAATAAAAAAAAATCGTAAATTTGTAATTTGTATGTAAGGGTATACTATATACACATAGATAGAAAATTGGGTTAAAAAAAAACCAACCCCACAGCCATATTGGGTAGGTTAA
Source organism: Tipula helvola (assembly GCA_963556165.1). NCBI lineage: Eukaryota > Metazoa > Arthropoda > Insecta > Diptera > Tipulidae > Tipula > Tipula helvola. Next base: position 101,043,367 of record OY744483.1, read on the forward strand.
CGTATAAATTATTGTTTGGCTCAATACTTTGTTTTTCGTGTATTTTTGGTGTTGGTTCGGTTACTGCTGCGTTGCTGGCAAAAATAACATACAACATAAAATTATTATATGTACTTGGCGATTATTATTTGTTGGTTTATTTCTTAGGTGTGCTGGTAATACAAAAACTTGTATATTTACATTTATATCGAAATATTCATAATCGGCGTTTTAATATCGGCGTTTGTTTAAAGCTTTGGACATTAAAAGCTAGTTAGCTAATTGGACTGAAGTTAAGATCTTTTTATAACAATTTTACAAACAATAAATGTTAGATTCAACATACAACAGCTTAATCTATCTTTAAGAATTTAACTTAAGCCCAAACTTATATTTAATTACCAGGCGACAATACCCTTTAGTTGAAAATAATACAAATTAGTAAAGGGTGTTTCATTTCGAGGTATAGAACTTTAATTTGGCAACACTTTTTCCAGTGACAACCGATTTGACAGCGTACAATTGATTTGTGTTTAGTTTTGTTTACCAGTTCATAGTAAATAGACTCACGAAAATAATCATTCAGTTCGTGAAACTCAACGCGCACTACATCCATTTTATGGTGGACATAATCGTCCATCAGAGCAGTTATTTTCATTAAATATTGCTCGTTTACGCACCACGCGTCTCGTAAGAACCCATACAGCGCGCACCGAGCAGGCGGTGGTAGCTATAGTGCGTAGTACATCAAGAATTTTGCGTAAGGATCTTGGTTTACATGCTTACAAGACTCACCTTGTGCAGGAATTAAAACCAGACGATCATCGTTCCCGCCGCCAATACGGTGAATAGACCGAAGGCAATATTGACATCGATGCAAACCTTTCATACAAATTTTTCTTCAGTGATGAAGCTCATTTTTGGTTGAATGGCTATGTCAACAAGCAGAATGGTCGCATTTGGAGCGAAGGTAATCATACACAAAAAATTATCATTTGATGTGCTTTATGAGTTGAAGGAATCATCGGACCAAATGTGTCCAAAAATAATGCTGGTAAAAACGTTACAGTATACGGAGACCGGTATAGAGGCATTATTACTAATTTTTGTGTGCCTCAATTGGATGGTAACGACACAGAGACATGTGGTTAAAACCAGACTGGGCCACATATCAAGCATTTGATGAAAGATTAATATCAAGAAATAAACCTGTCAACTGGCCACCGCGTTCTTGTGATTTAACACCGCTGGACTATTTTCTTTAGGGGTATGTCAAGTCATTTGCCTACGCTGATAAGCCAGAGACGATTGAACCCTTGGAAGCCAAGATTCGATGCGTTATTGCCGAAATACGGGCAGACATTCTGCGAAGGGTGATCGAAAATAGGACCTCCAGATTACGCCATGTACGTGCCAGCCGCAGCATTCACATGTCCGAAATCGTATTAATACAGTCACATTCATGGCCATTAAAATTATTTTTCTGTGTTTTATTTAAATTCAAAGTTATATACCGCAAAATGAAACACTCTTTATAACCACAACATAAATTGTATTTATGGTGCGATCCTATATTTTTAAGGACCTAAAAAACTCAGCAAAACGATTTCTGGTGATTTATAAACATGAACAATAATAAAATAATAATCTTTGTTTTTATGTTTCCTAGAATAGTAACAGGCAGGCTCACTAAACTTTAAAAAAAAATATTCAATAGTGTATTAAACGATTTTTACAGGCCACTGACGGTCTATACTGTATTAACAATTTCGCCTAATTAGTTTCGATCCGTTAGAACGTAAATGCAAAGTATATAATGGGCATAACCAACACCTTATACAACTTCAGCTCCGGATATTCCAAGATATTGGCCGTTTAACATAGTGTGTATAGAAAACACAGAACACCAATTTATCGTACAAGCACCCAAATGTATTTGGCGACGAACACTTGTTCAAGTATTATCATTTGTCTAAAATAAGTATACTAGTATACACAATTGTGGGAGGCTGTGCCTCGATGGCATTCGTATGTCTCACGCGAACTCCTTTAATTAATATATTAATTCTCCTTGAACTCAAATGATTAATAAAACCACGTCTGCGATGTACGACCAAACTACAAAATACAGTTCCAACTTCATACATTAAGTATGAGGCAAGAACGTAGTGACTTAGCGAATTATAAATTCACTAAATCAAAAAAAAACTCAAGGAAAACTTTTCATTTCATTTGTAATTCTTATGAAAGTCAAACTTTTCAATATCAAAATTTTCAATTTTAACGTAGAAGTAGAACAATGTTTTTATATTTGACTTCAAGTGGCTTTGACTTCAAATAAGTCCAAAAGCATTGCAAAGGGGTATATTTCGTCTGAACATAAAATATTTTACTATTTCACGGGTTCCGGTTCAGAAGAAAAAGGCTTCCCCCAAAAAATGGAAAAAACATATCGACGAATAATTCAATTTATTATTTTTCTTTTATTTAGTTAATCTCGACACGCTCAATCGGCTTGTGAAATATTCTTTTCGGTTAAGAACTCACCGACTTGTGTTACTAAAATGACCGCTCGCCCTAAAGACCGGTCCTGTTTCGTTCTGATATTTTTCGTTAGGGAATACCTTTATCTATATTTCGTTAGCAAATCAAGTCGTACGGGTTTGATTATTTTTGGAGATCCTTTTTTGCTCTTTAGATTGTCTCGGCTTTCGCATTATCCCAACTTTGGAGTTTCAAGGTATTTTGGAAGTTTTCAAATTTGTGCGTCTACTTTTAAAAAATGCGAGTTCAACTTATCCACAATTTTAGTTTAGGTCTTATCACAGAAGGACTGATCAATGCCTCAAAACCCCACATTGTTAAGGTCTTGCATAGTAATCCATATAAAATTGTCCTTACCCGCCTCACCAGCCAGGAGGATCGTGCCAGTTTCTTGCGGATATTCGTAGTAATTGGACTTTTTCGTCTACAAGTTGGTATATGTCTCGTTTCGCTACGTTTATCTGTTCAAAAGGTAAAAGGGAATCTAATTTTTAATCGTCTGTTTGCTTTCTCCGCCAAATGTTGTACCCCTTATCAGTGCTTTTAGGTTTTTCTGGGTCGCCTTGAAATGCCCTTTTGACCTGTTGTGGTCTTTTCGGCTTTTAAGTTGGCATATATTGCGCTTAGCAATATTTATTTGTTATAAAGTTATAAACGATTAGCTCATAACACTTGTTTCGGGCATCGTTTCTGAGCGATTGGCAGCCACTTGAAGTCAATATTGTTTTGATATTGAAAAGTTCCACTTTCAATGCGTAAGAATTACAAATGTTCATATTATTGAGCTAGAGTAGTTCCCATAGTTGACCGAAGTTCTCCCCTAAAAGGTTAATGGAGGACTACTTTCTCAACATATTTGGATTAAACGACATCGATTTAGTTTCCACAGAATGTTTGATTTGGCAATTTTCCTAGAGCTATGTTTTTTAAAGGGTTAACTAAAGTTTCGAGTTAACTTCAGTTTCAGTATGTCTTGCGTAACTATAATTTTAAATCAATTCGAACTCAATTTATCGTTCCCGTTAGTTTCCGGCAGTTATATTTTCAATTTTTATCAAATAATCAAAATTAGGCAACAAAGGATATCTTTCCTCTAATATGGTCACAGGTGGATTAACGCTTAGGGAGACTAGGCACATGCCTGGTGCTCGTGAGTTTTGCAAATCAAGTTCAAAAGTTATGATTACTTTTGGATTTTGCGGGCATGCAATTTTAATGCTCCATTAGTGGGATAGCCCGTGCAACAATGCAACACACGGCACACATTTTTGAATTTAATCGAAATAGTCGCCAGTAACATTAGTATACAGCAATTTAAAATTTCAATTGGAGTGACTTATTTAACTAAAAAATTACGGAAGGCTTTTTCGGGTTATTTTTATGAAAGCGAGCCTTGGGATGTTTTTCCAGATTTTCTGCCTGAACTCCAGAAACTTTTATTTTTTATTACTTGCTCAACTTCTGCCCATAAGTTGTTTTGATTGGGAAAGGTCAGGCGCCCCAGACATCAATTGTTTGGTCTGTAAACCAACGCTTCACTAACTTTGCAGTAAGCTGGTGTGTTTTTGAAACAATAAAGCTCCATTACATTTTCCATGGTATCTTTGTACACGCATTGGTTCATTTGCTTATTAATTCTAAATATTAGCCCAATGTCGCGCAAGGAAAATGCTTTCAAGCCATAATGTTCCTACCTCGGGACCTTATTACCTTAATAAATGTATCTGGAATCCAATTCTTTAAATTTCGGGCTCCTCACATACACCTTGCATTCTTACTAAAACAAACGAAACTGCGATTCGTCGCTCCATAGTTTTTTTTTCCAAATCGCCAATGATTTGTGCGGGTGTCATTTTACAAAATGAATCCTTTGTTTTAAATGCTGTTTTCGAACGATTCGCTGTTTGCGTGTAATTGTCCCGCCCGACCAACTCTGAGTAATTTGAGGTGATCTGGCTTCATTTATTTTCCTGGCGGTCAAAAAAGGATCACTCTTCATACTACTTTCGCTTTTCGTTTTATCATTGTTTTTGGAGCTCGTTTTTTTCTGAGCCGGTTTTGGAAATCCGCAGTACCATTATAAGTTTTAATGGCACTACAAACTATCTTCTTTGAATCTGATGCAATTGCTTGTATTGTTATGCATTTTATTTGCAATATTTCCATTCGATCAGCTTCCTAATTTTTTGTGTACAACTGTACAGCTGTTATTGTTGTCCATTTTCTAGAGACTTTAAAATAGTTTTTAAACCTTGCCGCTCGAGAAATATTATTTCATTGATTTAATATTTTTGTTTCTCGAAAAATAGTGCTTTTATCTCGGGAGTTACAAGAACATTATTTTTATACGGAGTGTGTCATACTGATGGAATAAGGGAAAAGGGATAGATAGAGGACAAGATTCTTAATAAAAAAAGTAAAGTAACAAAATCTCATTTTAGATTTTTATCAATATCTAAACAATTAAAAATTGATTAAATCACGGAATGGCATCATTGAATTAAGAAATCATTTTTCTTTTAAATTCATGTTTAGTCGTTGCTAAAGTTGATCGATAAACTTAAAATTATTCAAATTACCGCCGAAATAATGAAAAGAATTAAGTTCGGTTAGGTGCTGATTTTTTTTCATAAAACCTAATAAATTGTATTCATTAGAATAAAAGGCAGGCCTTCTTCTCAGGCCAGAGGCCTGGGTGCAAATAATTGAATTTTTTGCCCCATCAGTCAAGGGACGTAGGTGCCTTACATTTACCTCATCTCCTTGTGGCCGGTGTTGAAAGAGTATAGAGTATGGGTTTCGACTAAAAAACAATAGACATTTTTTAGATTCCGAAATATGTATGTATTGTGAATTCAAGGGCATCACTGCAATAAAAAGTGCTTTGTTTACTCTTCGACCTATGTGAAAACTCAAAAGGAAGCAAATGATTCTTCATAAGAAGAGAATTCCTGAGATACTCGAGGAAAAATTTCACAATCAAAATCTCTAACTGTAATGTTAGTATTATTGATCAATTATGTATATTCATTTCTTAACAGGCATAACCTAAAATTTCAATTGTTTTATGCGTAACGCCATTGGGGTTAATTTAGATAATACCTGTTGCGTTATGGGACGCATTTTATTATTTTCAATTAGCAAAAGATTACAAATTTTGAAACGAACTCATCAATAAAATATAAACTTTTGTATTCGTTTGGATTTTTGACACTCTTTGACTCTATTTTTAAAATTATCCATCAGATGCCAGACTCTTTGCGTTTAGGAGAATAAAATATTTGTTGTTCAATTCAGCAATCAATGCGTTTCTAGAACCCTTATATTGATGAGTAGCTAGCCAGGTAGCCATTTGATTTTAGTTACTAGGTTCTAACCCATCGGCATCCTGAAATTTAATAATTTTTAGCTATTTTCAAGTAAGGACACTTCTAGGTTTGTTTGTTTTAATATTTATACCCTACTGTTCTATAACTGAATACCCATCCAATACAAGCCAAATACTTGATGTAATAATAGCTTTTTAGAAAATTGTATTATATAAAAATTTAATTTCGTCATAACACTAGTCAAAAACAAAATAAATTCAAATTAAATAAAATCCGATAATAGAAAAAATAACAAAAATAATTCACTTTGATTGAATAAATTACTAAGTGCACTTTAGGCATCTTACAATCATAATTGTGTGGATTCAGCGCACAAGTTTTGCTACTAGGATTGTTTAAGTAAGAGGTCACCTTTGAATTCTCCTCTCAGTTCTAAAATGGGGTAAGACCGCGGATAAATAAAAATTTTATTAAAATAACGCGTAAGCTGCTCGAAAAGCAGATTATAGAACAGCGTAGGTTTTTTGGTTATATACAGAGGGTTAAATTTAACAAAGGGAAACAAAACTATTTTATTTTTGTTTGTATTCACTCGAAAAAATTGTCTTGCATAAGATTAGTTGGTCTCACGTTGCTATAATAGAGACGCGCCACTACGTAGTTAACAATGCACTTGGGTCATTAATTTTATAGATATTTTGGGGTGGATGTGTGAAACCAGTACTTGTGTAGCGATTATATAGTCGAATTCCTTGTTGTCCAAGGATAATAAAAAACCAACAAATGTGACTTGGCTTGTGTTTGTTAAATACCATATAGTATTTCTGATTTCGTATCGTATACGAATTTTCGTTTTAAGGAAGTGAAAATGGCCCGGTCGAATACCGAAATCATTTGGAAGCTAAAAATTGAAACGACAGATTAACCTGTCAAGAATATTTCTCCTGCTGAAGAGACACCACAAGGTGAGCATTCAACCAAACAACAATTAATAGATCCACAAGGTGCCATATCCACCAACAATAATAAGACTTATATATGTCTACGAATTTCAATATATATTACGCTATCAAATTAATTCCCGGTTTTGGTCAAGTTAAAAAAATATTTCTTAACTTTTTACCGTGTAAATTGTCAGGGTTGGCTTTTGACATTTACTATAGTATGGAAACTTGAAACTTGGGAAGAACTAAGTGAAAATCTTTATAAACTATTCGATAAGCTGCAAATAAATCATGACTTTCATATTATAGAAGACCAATTTCCTAAAAAGTTTTTCTCAACAAATACAAATGTAAGATTGATTTTTCTTCCAAAAGTTTGGAAATTCCAATAAACGATTACCCGATTCTCCAGGCTTATATGTTGGTAACTCAATTGTTAAAGCCAAAAATGATAAAATAAATGTTTCTGTAATTAACACTACTGAAAATTCAGTAGAAATTGACACGACAAAATTTGAATTTGACAATGCAGAGGAATACAGTTTTTTTCATTGGACAAATAAATGGGATAATAAGCTCGATAAAAGGTTGCAAATACTTGAAGGAAAACTGGGTTTACTTCATTTGAATAAAGAAGAGAAGCGAATGATATTGGAACTATGTCGAGAGTATAATGATGTATTCCACCTCGAAGGAGATGAACTAAAACATACAATTCAAAGAGTACCAAGGACTCAACCAGAATCCATTAACCAGAAACCTTCCCGATTACCGCACACACTCAAGGAAGAAGTCAACAGGCAAGTTGACGTAATATTAGTTTCAAAAATAGTGGAGCCTAGTGAAAGCCCATGGAATTTTCCACTATTGGCTGTGCCGAAAAAATCAGCAGATGGTCGTAAAAAATAGCGAGTGGTGTTGAATGAAGTTACCACCGATAAAATATTTAATTTACCAAATAAATTGGACATATTTGGCGAACTTGGTATATCACTATACTTTTCAACTCTCGACTTAATAAGTGGATATCATCAAGTAATGCCGTAATAAAGAGAAATCAGCTTTTACCACGAACCAAGGACACTATCAATACTACATAGGCATTCTACGTTTGGGTTAAAAGGAGCTCCGGTAACGTTTCATAATTTAATGGTATCGTTTATGGGCAAAACCTTAAGGATCACAATCGCAAATTGACGGAAGTATTTGAATTCCTTCGTAAAAATCACTTGAAATTAAACCCTGACAAATGCCAATCTTTGAAAAAGGAGGTAAAATATTTTGGTCATATTATAAATCCAAAATTACTGCGGTTCAAAATTTCCCTAGACCAACAAATTGTCATGACGTCAAATCGTTTCTGAGACTTGTCGGATACTAACGTTGATTCATTGAATGATTTTCACGTATTGCGAAACCACTGACATCATTACTCAAAAAAGGGGCAATTTATGAGTGTAGAAGCTTTCGATAAACTGAAAACGGCCATCACAAACCCTCCTGTGTTGCAGTACTCCGATTTCGAGAAAAATTTTACAATTTCGACTGATGCTAGTAGTGTAGCGATTGGCTCAGTACTATCGCAATCATATGATGGACAAGCATTACCAGTCGAACGCTTACTAAGGCTGAACAAAATTACCATAACACCGATTAGGAATTGTTGGCTGTTATATTTGGTCAATTAATCACTTCAAACCTTATATTTACGGAAGGAATTTTCGAATAATCATAAACCATCAAAATTCGCTGTATTTATATAACATCCCGAAAAACGTCAAATTAGATGGAGTTTATAATTAGATGAACATGACTTCGAAGTGGTTCATACCCCGGGAAAATTGAATGTTAACGCCGATGCGCCTAGTCGAATTGAGTTGAATAATAATGTCGATTCCACATCCTAGGTAAGCCCAGTGAAATTGTTATAGATATTTTGACTCGTGCAAGGTCAACAAATGTATGATATAACAATGACAATGTAGCGGGTGCTGGGTAGTTCTGTTTCCAATAACTATTCAGTAAAAGACGATCAGCAATCGACAGTAATAGAAATTTTTGATTCGCAACAGGAAGAAGAAATTATGAAATAATTTCATGACACACCAATCCAGGGTCTTCATAAGATGTACAATCGAATCAGAAAGTATTATTATTTTCCCAAAATGCATGCGAAAATTGAAAATTTTATCCATAATTGCATATCATGTCAACAAAATAAAAAGTTTGGCCAACATACACAACCAATGAGATTAACTACAACATCATCCACTCCACACCTCTCGAGAGGATTTTCTTAGATATCGTTGGACCACTACCAGAAGGGAGACTTACTTACTAGTCAGAAGGAAAATATGTAAGTACATAATACAAAAAGATTTGTCGAAATATTCAAGTGCAACTCCATTGCCATACCAGGAAGCCGAAACATTGGCTAAGGCATTTGTAGAGAATTTTCTATGCATTTATGGTGTACTACATTCAGTATTAACGGACCACATCAACCATTACCTTTCAAAAAACATCTTGACCCACTGTATAATTTCGAAGATTTCTTATGTGATTTCAAATTAAAATCTAAGGGACATTTAGTTAAATCTAAGGAAAAATCTAAAGTCTATTATGACGACGGTACTCATGAACAAAAGTTTCAAATCGACGATTTGGTTTGGTTACGAAACGAGCAAGCTTTAAAGAAATTTGCCAAGCCATGGCTAGGACCGTATAAAGTTGTAAAAACAAATTCACCCGAAAATAGTACCATTTTAATTGGAAGAAATCATAAGGCAGTCCATAATAATGGACTGAAACTAAGTACTGGTGTCGTCTGATTTAGTTGGTACATTAATGACGGCTGAATGCGATAATAATTATTAGTTCTGTAGTACATACCCACAAGAAAACCGATGTCCGGCGGTTAAACCGGTAATGGGGATTAGTCCCTTTGGTCAAGGAAATGTGGCCATAAACCTTTCCCCATTTTTATATACCACCCATTACAGCAAGCGAAAACAAAACAGGGATCATATAGTTAAAAAAGAAAGAAAAAAAAAATCTTATTAGAAAATGTTATTTGAGACTCCAGTTTCACCTTAAGGAGAGAAGTGTGAAGCATTAAATAGAAGGGCGTACCCCTGTTTACGGCGAATTACGGAGCGAAATTGACAATAGCGTGTCGGTAGCGGTTGATGGAATACGAAAATAAAAATTCTTCTTGTTTTGGCATCGAAAGTTTTATTTACTAAAATAAGGAAAATCAACAAAAATTGTAGTCTAGCGGGGTAATTGAGTGTATCTGTTGCCTAATAAATAATTAATTAAGTACAAATAAATTAATTATTAAAAGAAAAGTCTAACTAATCGGGTATTTTGCTTCAATTCTGTCCAATTGAGTGGATTCGTGCAATTTAGCAGCGATCATTACATAACATAACACTTGGTATTCTGTAGATAAAACAGTAAAAGGTGATGGAAGAACGGTGAAAGATTGCATGCCCTTGCTTTGGTTTTGTAATGCGTCATAATATGATCCTTCTTTAAAATGCTATCTACTTTAAAGAATTATTATTATGTGTATTGGAAATGCGATATTTTCTTTATGTTAATTGGCGGTTGGTTATTGACGACAATTATCAATCGCTTGCCTAAAATATAAAAATCATCATCGACAATTGGCCGTGTTAATTAAAAAAAAGGAATTAACACAGATTTATCAGCATGAATAAACGTGTTTAAACCAAAAAATGTAATTTGAATATTCAATCAATTTTCAACCCTTTTCGAATCAATTGTAAATTAAAAAATTTCAGTACTTTGCATTCTGCCTTCCTTAAAAATTTATAAATAATAATAATAAAAAAAAAATATTTTGTTTTTCTAATTGAAAATATCGGATAAATAAGGAACGTATTTTCATTTATTTTCTTTCGATTTCGAAAAGGTTATCATTGGTTCAACCCAACATAAAAATGGTATTTTTTTTTGTTATTGGAAAATCTTTATAACAAAAAAAGAAAATATTATTTTCTATTTTGAGTTCAATTAAAAGTAGAAAAAAAAATTTATTATAATAACAATAGAAATTATTATGCGTAACATTAGAATTTTATTATTTTAAATTTTCCTCATGATTGAATATTTTTGATTGAAAATTATTTATGAAAAAAAAATGATTTTTCCGTTGCCGTTTAGGTGGGTGTTGGTGGTGAAATAATATTGGAAAATAAAATATATTATTTGTATATAAAACCGGTTAAATTTATTTTTTTTTATGTTAAATAAACTTTCGGTTTTTTATTCTGGTGTGTGGTAATTAAACAAAAAGTTCAAAGCAATAAACAATTACTCTTTGTAAACTTTTATGTGTATGTACTATATAGTTCGAGGGTTGTTTCATAATAAATTTTTTTTTTGTCTCAATGTTAAAAATTCGTATGTTTCATTTTATTAATATTATTATTATTATTATTATGATATGTGCGCTCATAATTAATAAAATACAAACAACAAAAACAATTAATTTCCGACAAAAACATAATTTTATTCAAGTATTTATGTAATATATAAAAGTAAAAATTGCGTGTTCGGGTTTTTTATATTCCAATTTAATCCATTTATTACAAAAAAATAAAAATAAAAAATAAAAAATTTGGTTTTGTTTGATTGAAAATATGTTTACTAAGGTTTACCTAGCTGGTAGTTAAACGAATTAATTTTTGGAAGTTGTTGTTGTAAATATTGGCAAATAAAATACAAACCTTAAATTATTTCGATTTAAGTTGAAAACTTTCCAGTATAACATATTTTATCATATCATCCATCATATATTATACAAAACGGTTAGATCACGCTCGCACACAAAAGCAATCCATTTTATTCTACATCAAAACCAATGTAAATGTAAACACAAGCCCGAATATTGAAATACATAAACGGTTTGTTTGGCCTCATTTATTGTAGTATTGGTACCGAATCGTATGTACATATATATAAAACATTTCCAGATAATTAATTTTTGACTTTTTGTGTAAATAGGGTATGCAGGAGTGCGTGGTGCAGAGTACAATTGTTTCCTTCACTATACCGTATGAATTAACAAACAGACCTATAGATAAATATGAATGAAAATAATTGAAATAAATTAATTTTTCTAGCCTTGGTTTTGTGGTGGTATATGCATATTAACTGACACTTTCGGGATTGAATAAACATTTGTGCAAAAACAGCAAAATTTCAATAGAAGCCGTACTAATGCAATACCAAGCAAATTATTTTGGTCCATTATTTATATTATATACATTTTTATATTTTCTTTTTTTTATTATTGTTTTCAATTCAACAACAATTTTTCAATTGCATTGTTGGTATATATGTGTATGTGTATGCAAGTTATCAAAACCAACGTACCTATATAAGGCATTCTTTGTCAAAGGGAGACCCCCTCTGTTCAAAATACTTGATTTTTTTAAATTTTTTCGACCTAGTGCGACCGCCGAGGGTTTAGAATTAAAAAAATTTATAGAATTTATAATGCTTTTAGAATTTGTTGTTAGTAAATAAATTCTGTAAATTGAAAAATTCGTTAAACGCTTAAAATTCTATCAATCCTATAAATTCAGTAAATTGTACAAATAAAGTCTAAAAATCCAATAAGTTTCTTAAACTCTGTAAATCCTATACATTCTGTATATTTGATAATTATTTTAAATCCAATAAATTTTATAAATTCTATAAATTTTATGAATAATATAAATTCTTTAAATTTTGTAGATTATTTGAGTTCTATTAATTGTATCAAGTGTGCCTGTTTGATAAATTATACAAACTCAAATTTTTCTAGTTTTATAAACACAACAATTTCGAAAATCTATAAACTTTAAAAATTTCATAAATTCAATAAATTCAATAAGTCCTCTTAATTTTATAAATTCTATGAATAAAATTTAAAACTTCAGTAAGTACTTTAAATTCTATACAAAATTCATAAGTTCTTTAAATTCCGTAAATTCGATAAATTCTCTAAATTCTACAAAGTCTATAAATATTATAAATTCTAATATTTTTATAGGCTCTATAAACTCAAAATATTTTATGAATTTTATAAATTCCATCAATTCTATAAATTATATAAACTCCGCAAATTCAATAAAATTCCTATGGCTTCTATAAATTGTTTTAAATCTATCAGTGCTATAAATTCTACAAACCCAAATTTTACTTATTCTAAAAATTCCATAATTTCCATAAATTCTTCTTTGAATTCTACAAATGTCATAAATTCAAAAATTTCGATAAATAATGAACTTAAATAATTCTATAAATTTAATAAATTCTATGAATAATTCGATAAATTCTATGGATAAAGTTTAAAAATTCAGAAAATTCAGCAATTCTCATAAATTGCTTAGTTTTTAAAAATTCTGTAAATGCTATAAATTCTATAAATATTAAAAATTGTATAAATTCCATTATTTCTGTAAATTATATAATCTCCACAATTTTAAAAATTTTATATTCTTTAAATTTTATAGATTCAAGAACCGAACCATTCTATACTATAAATTGTTCAAGTCTGTCAGTTCTTTTAATTCTACAAACTCAAATTTGGCTTATTTTAACAATTCCATAATTTCTGTACATAAATTCAATAAATTCTTTCAATTCTATAAATCAAATAAATTCTGTTAATCCTATAAATTTTATTATTTCTATGATTTCTATAAAGCCTTAATATTTAGTAGGTTAGGTTAGATTAGTTGGAGTAGCACAGAATGTATCCCCTTTACCCTCACTGGAACCACTTAGAACTATTTACGTAGTCTAAAAAATCGCACACTTTACTGTTTTCGAGATTTGACAGGTTGTTCATCTTGAACTTAAGTATTTATCCCTCTGCGTGCTAATGCCGGACATGAGCAAAGGAAGTGAACCATAGTCCCTTCCTCATTCTTGTCCAAACAGCTTATACAGAAGTCATTTGCCTCTAAACTCTGCCTTCACGAGAGCTTAAGTCTAGTTTTGGCCAGACTTGTATTGCACCATTCCAAGTAAAGCTGTCAGTCCAACCTTACCAGTTTATGCAATGACACAGGACTCTCCAGAATTGCTCTTCCCGGTTGCAGCAAGTGAAAAATTCAGTAAGTTTATGAAATAATTTTATAAATTCATTAAATTTTATGAATTTTTTAAATTTTGTAGATTCTATAAGTTCTATAAATTGTTTTAACTGACAGAGTCAATTTGTTGAAACTATTTGAGGTATTGAAAACTATTCAACCTACTTCAGTTGAATGTGAACGAATATTTCTCAATTCTTCAAATTTTTGTACTAAAAAACGATCAAGCCTTAGCGACAAATCATTAAGCTCGTTGTGCTTTCTTTTCTGAAAAGCTATTTTTTGCGTAAAGATAAACAAACCAAGTAGATACTGCTTTCAATTTTTTATGTTACTGCTTACTAGTTGTACAACATAATGAATCACACTGATAACTACATGAATTAGTATGTTTTGATTAATGTGATTTTTTAAAGTGGCATTAACAATATTTTTATGTGATAATAAATAATTTCTTCTAAAAGCTGCTTTTTAAAATTTTTATTAAGTTTTTCAGTTATTTTTAGAGATATTTGAGAAATCAATTGAATTATATTTGAAAATATATTTTTCCCGGGATCCCGTGAATTCCCGGGATTGAAAAAATAGCAATCCCGATTCCCGGGATTTATAATTTGTCGGGAATTCGCACATTATAATTCGCGCATTATTTAGGAAAATCAGCAAATGCTGAAACCATACGTAAAACATTGAGAAAACATGGTTTACATGGTAGAATTGTCCTTAGAAAGCTGACTGTTTCGAAGAAAAATGTAGCTACAGGAACATAATTTGTCAAAGAGTACCAGCATAAGGATTTACAATTATGCGCGGGACAGTCAAATTTAGCAGTGGTAGTGTAATGGTTTGGGAATGTATGTCAGCTGCTGGTGTGGGGAGTTTACATTTTATAGAAGGGACTATGGATAGAATATCTAAATATTTTAAAAAATAATTTGAAATAAAGTTGTGTCAAACTTGGACTATCGGACAATTACCATTTCTACCAGAACATTGATCCAAAACTCTGCCGTAATAGTACGAGAATGGCAACATAGAAACTGCCCAAATGTTATAAAAACTTCTGCACAATCACAAAATCAAATATTCAGTCAAAATAGTTTTGACGTGGTTTATTTTTTTGGGCATGCAGAAACTTGTTTGCGGAGGATACAATTTTTACGATGAGATTTTAGATGAATTTGCGGTTTATTTTAAATTTGTATTCCTCAAACAAAGCGGACTCCCCCAGAATATAATCTAGCCCGACATCGATATTGTTTACAAATTCACTGAGAGCGGTCAATATTGATGGCTGTCAAACAAACGCAAAACAACGCAGCGTCTTCAAACTTCAAATCTAAGTTTTATAAGGTTGGTACTTTCGACCATATTAATTTTTTTTTAACAATAACCGCCATCTATACGTCAGCTCGAATACTTCTGGGACTACCAGAACAGCTACCTAAACAGCTTATTAAAATGTGCCTCTACTAATGGTCTTTTTTTGTTTAAACGTTAAGTAGATGGAACTTCTGTAAAATGAATTTCAATTGGTTTGACTTTCAGGTTCATGACTTTTTATCTGATGCTGTTCAAATGCTTCATGAAATGATAGAAGAAAACATTCAAATTAGCCTTGTCTGTCATCCCGATTATTTCAAGATAATCCGATATTTTCCAAATTTTTCTGTATTTTGTAGTATATATTAAGAAATTATAAATATTCGCGACTTTAGAGTTTTTCGAGAGTCATTTGGCTTTGGGTTGCTAGACTTCCAGATTATTACAGAGATTATTTGCGCTACTAAGGAGTTCTCGGACCATTTGAGTTACTTTATTGATATAACACATATCGACCATCCAATTCATTAGTGGAACATTTTGAAAAAAGTACAATTTTATGTTTTGATTATATTTCTGTAAGTTGAAAATACTGTTTTAAGTGGTTACAGTTTAATATACTTAATTTAATTCGAGATTTTTGGGGCTTTCAAGATTACTCCAGATTCTATGAGATGTTGAAGAATTTCGAGATTTTGGTGATTATTTATAAGTTTTATGATTTTTGAAGACACTTTTCTGTGATATTCTATCCACAAACCAACACTACAGATTATTTGACATTATTTTTGGAAATTATCTAAAACGGCCTTAAACTTAAATATAAAAAACATTTACGTATGCTCAGTTTCACAAAAAACAGCCAATCCCCAATATTAAATAACATTTTATTCTTTCTTGTTGAACTTGAATAATTCAACGCAAGCTAATTTTATTTCTTTTTACATGAACATTTTAAGTAGAGAGCTAAATTTTGGATCACCTAATTTAAAGGATAAATATTTCTATGTAAAAAAATATTGAATTTGTATTATGAAACAAACTGCAATTTCATAAAAAAAGAAAGAGCAGAAATATTATTTTACTGGAGTTTGGCTACTTTTTCTGACCCTCTGTAAATGAGCTTTCATAATATACATAAATTTAATAAACGAAATCATGTTTTAATATAGATTTTAACAGTCATAACTTCCCAATCGAAAGATGGTCTTGTCTGACCTTCAAGCAATTGTTTGCTAAACGAAATTTTAGCATGGCCTGATCTGTTCTGCCTTGGACAAATTGTTCTACAGCAATTTTAGTAAGACAAAAAGCAACCGGTCAATTATATGAAAATCTAAGAGTTTTAAAAATAAACCTTGTACATTCTAAAATACAATAAACGACGCACAAAACATTTGTAACTAAATAATTCAAAGTTACAATAAAAGACTAACAAGTACTCAAAGTACTAAAAGCTACACCGACTTTTAATTTCAAACGGGATTTCTGAACAATTTGCATTATGCAGTTATCATGTCTAAAAAACGCATTTAAAAGTTTAAGTTTACTCCTTCATTCAAAGAGGTCAAGATAATCATAAGAATTAAATAGAGAAGGAACTTACTAAAAAGATCAAAATATTTAATGTTTTGAAAACTCGATTGCAACTTTAAAACTTCGTGTCAGTAAATTTTACGTAGGAAAAAAATGTCTTTACTATAGCATAAAAATCACAATGCTGCGCCGAAAAAAACTTTATTCGTGTCACGATTGGCAGATGAAGTGGTCTGGTGCCACCTGATTTGTTTTTTACTATTTGTATCACATATATATAGTAATTTTTGTTTACATATACGAAACGAAAATAACGCTCAACAGCAATTTTTACTTTTGTATTATGCAATACCATCACCAAAAATAAACTATTATAAATTAATCGGTAAATGACACTCGTAGCGAGAGCGTACCGAATAGGGAGCGGAGCACTCTAGTTTTTAATAAAAATGATGTCGTAAAAATCGTAAAAAATATATTGTTTGGAACTTGGGAGTAAATGTCGATTATTGCTCTCGCTCAGTGAAATTTCTTCACTCAAAAGAAGAAATCATCTCCTATTTTACTCCCGTGATGCATAATAATTATTATTAATGTCAAACCTTTCAAAATGTCCATTTAGTCTATTTCAAGTTTATTCCTTATTAGAGTAACTCATTTTGATGGGCAGCAGATTCGATTATCGAGTTTTTCAGCTGGCATTTTATTTTAGAAAATTGTCGCAGTTTGGCGATACGCGGTAACTAAACTATATTTAGCAAATCATAATTTAGGGCATCAGTGAGCTCGGAAAATTTATTTAACGAACCGTGGTATTTGGAACGTCTTTTTTATTGTTTCTATAGACCAGATATCAAATTTGAATAAACGTGGTTGCGATTGGCCTTTAATTACCTACTATTTGCCAAGATAGACATTTGTTTTGTAGCTCCTTAACTTAGCAAAAATTGTAATTGTGAAAAATTGTGTTCTATGTTAATTCGAAATAATTAGAAAACATGTTTGGAGACCTAATTCAATTAGTACACTTCTAAGCAATATATCAATGTGAAATGAATTGCAAATCAAATTTCAAATATTAAAGACCGAAACCGTAAATCTTTAATTTTAAGTAGACTTTCAAGACCAATCTTTTAGCAAAATTTTAGAAGTTTGTAAAATAATTTGAATAGAAGGACTTTCAATTAAAAGGACCAGCCTTCTTTTCGAAGTTAAGAACAAAATTACGCTTTTTTTAAAAATTGGTCTTGAATAGAGGGACCGGTCCTTTTTTTCGAGGGGAGACGATATAAGTTATTTTAGGCATATTTATTTAGATAAAACTTTTTATAATAGATATCGAAACTTTATTTTCCGTATACATTTTTTACGGATATTTTTCACCAAAATCGAAAATTCGTTCTGTTTACATAAAATTTGGCATTCCATCAATCAATCACCACACTCTCGTGTAATACAAACTGTCGGTTGGAGGACAAATGTGGAATCGTTATTCTTTGCACATATTCATAAAAAACATAAGAAAATCAAACATAAAAAAAAATCCGAAATATTCCGTAAGATCAGCGGGAAATTTATTATACAATACTTATTTCTACACATTCATCATTTTGATTTTACGAATTTTGATTTATGTATCTCTTTATTTCAATATTAAGCAACCATTTTTGTGTTTACATGTCATGCGTCATACAATTAAGAATGTTAAGGAAATATGGTTAGAACGTCAAAAAAAAATTAACAAATTTCTTTATTGTTTTAATTTTGCACTGGTTGGTTCACTGTTTCACACAAACTACAAAACTTATTGAATATCTAATAATGATGACCAAAAATGTCTTCCTTTCAAATTGTTGTGCAATTTACCTCAATTCTCAAAATGTAATAATCAAAAATTGAATATACCGAGTACAGAGTACAAAATGAGGGCCATATAGTATGTGTTTCATTTAAATATAGGTAGCTCTAATGAAACAAAGCTTGAAATATGCACCGTAAAATAATTTTATAAAATATTTAAAAGTGGAAAGTCTTGCGCTCAAATACATATTTACACTATTATACACTACATCTACAAGTTTAATATGTATTACAAAAAAAAAACTCAAGCACATAATACAAATTCACTTAAAATTACTGTGTAAAAGTAAAGAACCAACCAGAATATTATAACAATTTACTCGTTTTTTACCCACCAAAAAACCAAGTTCTTTATTGTTATTTGAATTGGAGCTTTATTTTATATATTTACATCTGCTTGTACTTATATACAATCTTTTTACCATACTGTTTGTTTATATTACAATTATTATACTTTTTCGTATTTTAATAAATTTATTTATTTTCCAGTATAAAGTAGTGTTGTAGTATGAAGATACCAAGTTCTTGTTGGGTTATTTCCATTTTGGGCTCTATGTCGTCGTTTTATAGTTGTAGAGATACCTACATAATAATATTATATATGTATATATGGTATATGGTATAGAAAGATATTTGTTTTGTTATAAATAAACCTAAAAACACACCGAAAAACGACATTCACAATGCGAAGAAGAGTAGCGTATATATGTATAGCAACAAGAAGAGCTGCGGAAAATTATTGGATAATTTTTTTTTTATTTTTACATTTCTTAATTTAATTTTCCTATTTGGCTGTGTTGTTGATGTTGGTGGTTGCTTATTCTTTATTGGTAAAATCGTTATAATATTATTATTTTCCACCCCGTTTTAATATTGCTATTTTTTTTTTTAAACCGATAGTAATCCTCAAGTATATACCACACACTCACAAATACAAACCATATCGTATTCGGTACAGGTATGTAGTAAATTGGTACTCGTATATAAGCTTTTCACATGTCGTCGAGGTATAACATGGAGGAAAATAATGAAAAAATTAAAATTTGGAATTGATCCTGGTAACTTTTTCTAGAGAATATTTTATTTTTTGTTGTCTATATGAATTTTTAATGAACTTACTATAAATTTTATTGGGTTTCAGCAGAATAGTAGGTTTGTTTAATGGCTCTAAGATTAATGTATTATTTAAGTGAGTTTCGTGCCTGAATCATAGTCATCAGTGGGAAATGTAAAGTCTGCAGGACGGTTCGGATTAGAAGAATTTTTGTTTTATATTATTTTAAAATTTGAATTAGACTAACAAAGTACATACATTTGACTGAGGCTCATCCACAGCCGGTATTAATATGACGGACTATTATTCTGACATAGGATTGCATTGGTTTCTAGTTTTATATAATTTATTCTGGCTCTTCAACTGCCAGCTTACAAATACGTTGGGTCGAGCTGAAGGAACATCTAAACCCAATACTCACGGAATTCATTATATTGATTCCTCGTCTAATAACGAATATTAATTTTTATCGGCCGAAGACATTTCAAAACACAACCAAGTTTACCGGAAAATCCGGAAAAGGTGCAATACAAAAACATGGAATTTTTTAAAGAAATATTTCTCAAATCGTTTTTTAAATGGCCTACCCGAGGGACCAGACCACATTTACTGGCGTAAATTTCATAAGAAGTTTATACAGGTTGCTCTACGGGAAGGTATACCAATTTTTACCGTTGAAAATGTTTTTACTGAAGGTGCTCTTACCTATAGAGAAGGGAAACGACCAAAAAAATGTTCCAAAAAATGTAACAAAACATAATACTGCCAAGAATACTTAAGTAGTACAGTACGTACAGTAATCAGTAAGTACTAACTGTCTTATTTCTCCGAAATTAAAAAACAACATGCCCTACATTACATTCAGACAGTTTTATTCACCCTGGTAACAAACCTTCCGGTTAAAATAGGAAACACATATGTACAACGGTATGAAATTAGTAAAATATATGAAGATATTGATAGTTGTTAGATTATTTTTGTTAAGAAATTTAAATAATAGATCATAGATCATAGATTTAGTGGCAATCCTAATGAATTTCATAATGATCAATAGAAAATAAATAATTTCGCTTCTTGCACTCTTCGAAAACATTTGATTGCTTTTATAGAAAATAAGTAAATAAAAAGGTTTTCGATGATATCGTTGCTGATTTTTAGCGGTAAGCAAAAAAAAGTTTCTGTGAAACTCATAATGAAACTAATTATGAGCAACCATTGCTAAATTTTCGTTCTATATTCACTAATGCACTCAATGATTCTGTAATGGAGTAATGCCTAATGAAATTCCCACATTATTCATCCATAAGTTCATAAAAGAGAGGATTACTTACTTACAAAAGTACATAAGTGAAATCACGTCATAGGCCCATGTAATATTCATTTAATAGGTACTCTTTTAGTTGGGCGGTTCAAAATTAACACAAATGTATTTACAGTAATGTGTTTACATTTGTGTTAGTTTTGATTCGGTTTGTAATTTTGTATTAAAGTCACTTAGCGAAAATTATAGTATTCGATGCGGTAGAGTATGGTTTACCAAAAAAGTCGGGAAATTACTTTTGGAGTTCTAGTTAAGATATTTTCCAATATTCTTAACTTACTTATATGTTACCTACTCACATTCAATTAGAAACGAAAGTCTAGATTTTGACCACTCATAAACAGTTAAAATTTTTCATTTCTCTGTGAGACATAGGTATATGGACACCCATAAAATTTACAACACACCAGAATCCAGGTAATAAAATGTTGGTTATTTGAATAGATTAATTATAAGGAATTACAATACACGATAAGGATGGCCCTCAAAATCAACCTGCTTTTCATTTAACTCTAAAATATGTGCTAAATTAATCGACTGTAGGTATAACCGTAAATATCTCACCGCAAACCGATGTAAATTACCTTGGTATTCTGAACCTTTTGCACAAAAAATTAATATTGCTGGAAAAATTTAAAGGCTATAATTGCTGGAAAATTGCTGGAATTTAAAGTTTACAACAGAAGAAGAAAAACATAACCAATTACCCTTTCTGGATATTTTAATAATAAAAAAATGTGATGGCATGTTGATTGCGGATTGGTATCATAAAGAAAGTTGGTATGTCCGTTATTTAAATTATAATTCTCATTTAACTAAATCGAATAAAATCAACACTATAACACTTCTCACTAAAAAAATTTTTTTTTATCAAACAATCTTTTCCATAATAAGAATATTCGACTGCTTACCCCAACCTTGCTTCATAATAGTTACCCTTGATATTTAATAAAATCTGTCATCAATAAAACGGTTCAAAATCCCTCTTATGGTAGCCCGTTGAATATGATCAACTAAACCCTAGTAGCACGAATAGATACATTTCCATTCCTTATATGTATCAAAGATTTAAACAAAATTAAAAAGTGTTTAAGTAAATATGATTTCAAAGTAGTGGGCCGCTCGAACCATAATTTAGGAATGTCAATTTTTTCGTAACTTAAAAACAAAGTTAACAAAGAACTGTTAAGTAACCTAGTCTATAAAGTTAACTGCGAGTAAGGTTGTTCATATGTTGGTCAAACGAAGATATATCTTAAGACTCGTATGTATCAACATAAAAATGATGCGGCGAAATATTTACAGAATGTTGGTAATGTGGAAGAAAATATAAGTGCGTTGCCCATCTAGCTCTCACGTCACACACTATTGACATGGACAATGTTGATGTTTTGGAACGCAAGCCAAACTACAATAAGCGGCGTATACTCGAAATGATCCACATCAAAAAGAATCCCGACAACATTAATCGGCAAAATGATATATACACGACACTTGTAATTTTTTCTATCATTAAATAGCAAATACGGATTTATTGTAGAAAGTATGGTCAAAATGGTTCGTTTATTTGATTCTTTTACCGATTATAGACATCAATTGTGCATAATTCAAGTTACCACAATTGATATTCGAGGTTTTCCTTTTCTAATTTTTGTCACAAATCATTAGCTCTCGGTTTTTCCTGTTATTTGTACAGTTTGGTTTTTTGTTATTTCATTCCATTTTTTGATGAAGGAAATTATTTTTGAATTGTTGTGTGTCGTAACTAATGGATTAATTAATGGAGTCGAGAAAGTTATTGTATGTTAAGTTAAGAAATTTGTTATTAGTTCATATTGTATCACAATTGTATATTTACTTACAGACGTTATGTACTTTTTCTTTTGTAAAATTTTTTTTCGTTAGAGCTTTGATAATGATATCGGAAAGGTACTAAAACGTCGCATGTGCGTTCAATTAACGATCTTGATAAAATTGTTTGATATTTTCTTTAAATATTTTTAATTGTGTCTAATATTAAAAAAGTACAAGATTAATTAATTACCTAATGCTAACGCCCGTCGTTTTAATATTAAATGTCAATTCTAATATTGATTTGTTTATAGGTCATAAAAATTTTACAGTGCTTTTTCAAAACATAAGAAGTATCAGGAAATATTTTGATGCTTTCGCGTGCAACTTAGAGTC
The DNA here is from genome assembly GCA_963556165.1 of Tipula helvola. Taxonomy (NCBI): domain Eukaryota; kingdom Metazoa; phylum Arthropoda; class Insecta; order Diptera; family Tipulidae; genus Tipula; species Tipula helvola. The sequence continues at coordinate 101,066,559 of OY744483.1, forward strand.
ATATAAATCGCATTTACTTTATGCTGCAACAATGCTTATATGGTAAGTCGGGGCGTTTTGGTTTTTATTCGTGATTATATAAGATTGAGTTGTCTATAGTTTTACATTTTTATGTGTATATATAGTAGATTTCATTTTACATATAGCTGCAGCGGTATTTTAAAAGAATTGAAAGTGTTTATTTCTCTTTGTAGTTGATATTAATTTAAATTTTTTAAATAAAAATTCGATAGTGCTAGAGTATATACATAATGTATTTACTATTAATCTCTTCTTTTGGTCTAAAATCATACTCTAATGATTCTACTAGAATAAAATATGAGACAGTACACACATTTTTAAAATTTTTTAAAAACACTTGTTAAATATTTCGCAAAATTACAAAAGGTTTAAAAAATCACTCGATCGATTTCGGCTTATTAGGCCATCATCAGGAGTATCTACTAAACTGTAAAAAATAAAAATGTAGTTAGATATATATATATAGTTGGAAAAAGCAAAAAGTGAAACCAAAATATACCAATAAAAATATGTGGGAGTGGTAAACAATAAAATTGGTGACAGCAGTAAACATTAAAAATTAAAAATTAAAAAAGGGGTGAGTTAAACACAGGTAAAATTGGTGAGAGCAATAAACATTCAAAAATAAAAATTAAAAGGGGGTGAGTTAAACACAGGTATATGATTATTGATTAGTCAACGGTCGAATAACAAAATTCCAGATGTTGATTTTTTTTTTTTATAACCCGACGAATTAGTAATTTTATGGTATGGAATGAGTATGTGAATAAAACAATGCGGGGTCGGTAATTGGTGAGAAACGGATTTCTCTCTGTTCGTTGAGGATATTTTGGATAAGAAATATAGCTTTTCGGATTTCGTAAGATTCTAAGTTGTCTAAACGTCTGCTTTATGGTTGTACATGCAATATTTCTAAATTGTTTAAACTGGATGTGTGATTTTCTAACGTTAAATGATTATAAAGGGATGATTCATGGCTACCAGATAAATGTTCTTTAACTCTAACTTCAAAATTGCGCCCAGTCTGTCCGATATAAGAGGAACTACAATCATTGCAATTGATCTTATAAACGCCAGACTTGGAAAGGCGATCAATTCTTGGTTTGTTGTTAAAAATCATTTTCTTAATTGTATTATTGTTATAAAAAGCAAAGCTAATATCTGTATTTTGTGTCACGATGTTACTAATCCGTTGACTAGTTTTTCCTATATACTCTAAGCGGCGCCAATTTTTCGGCATTGGGCTATCAGGTGGATAAATGTTAGCTAAAGCTTTATGTTTCAGTTTTCTGTTTAATAGCTTTAATATAGTCTTAGCTGCATAACCGTTATTCGCTGCTATTTCTAAAATTATATTAAGCTCTTTGTTATAATTGGATATGGTCAAAGGAATGTTTATTAATCTATCTAAGAATGAGTGGAAAGCTGACATTTTAATATTATGGTGATGGTTTGACGAGTTAGGTATAATGGCGTCTGTATACGTGGGTTTTCTATAAATTTTGAACTCTAATGAAGAATTAATTCTGGTTATTGTTATATCTAGAAAGTTAATAGATTTGTTTTCTTCTTTTTCTACCGTAAAATTAATGGTAGGATATTGAGAATTTAACCAAGTGAGAAAAGAGGTTAATAGCCTATCAGTTCCATTCCATAGACATAGTATGTCATCAACATATCTGTACCAAAAGATCATATGACGGAAATAAGGATTATTGCTTGATACAATCGTTTGTTCGAAGAAATTCATGAAAATTTCTGTTAACAAAGGTGACAGAGGGGAGCCCATCGGCAGACCATCAGTGAATCTGAAATACTTATAATTAAGTATTAAGTAAAAAACTTAATACTTAAGTTTCGTGCCGAGGTAGCCGAAATTTCTCATATTCAATATGTAAAGCAAAAAGCTAAACTGGATGTGTTGCGAGACAAGGCGTATCCACGTAACCATAGAGGTAATAGTGGTATGTCTGGTTTCCAATTCCATTCACGTTTTAAGAACTTGTCTTCCGTTGGCTTCAGTGGCGTAGAGGTTCAAATGCTGAGCAATGGAGTAAATTTTGCTCCTGTGCCAAATACAATCGGCGTTCAGTCATTTGAGAGTCTCGCTATAGATGCCGAAACTGCCTTATCCGGCCAGTCAACCCAACTGAAAGCAATATGTGCGTTACAAATTAAGAAAGGCTTGAGTAACGCTTCCTCCTCTATCTCCTCTCATTCTTCTGTTTCTTCTTCTAATAATAACCTTAAAGTGATTGGTACGATTAAGAAAAAGTTACGTGATCATGACCTGATAGCGTGTAAAGCTGATAAAGTCAATACGATCACTGTTCTCACAAGAATCGATCATTACAACAAAATTTCTGATTTCATTACAGAAAGCAACGCATTAGAGCTCAATAGAGATCCTACTAAGTCATTTAAGACTTTGGTCAGTAAGTGTATCAACCAATGCCCAAAGGTCTTTGATGGCACTGGTTGGAGGTACACGGTTATAAATCCATCTGCCCCAATTCTTTATGGTTTACCTAAAATCTATAAAGAAGGCATTCCAATTAGACCAATAGTAGCGTATTGCAATGCACCTGCCTACAAGCTATGTAAGGGTTTCATAAACTTTTTCAACAGTCATACCAATTTCGTTTCGGCTTTCTCGGTTAAGAACTCGGTAGGATTGATTAGCAAAATTCAAGATGTTGATATTCCACTACACTCAAAATTAGTTTCGTTTGACGTTGCTAGTCTTTTCACTTCTATTCCAATTAACATTTTGTCTCAAATAGTTTATACTTACTTAGATAGGGATGTCGCAGATGGAAGCCTTCGGAATGAACTGAAGCTGATATTTGAAACTTGTATTAAACAAAATTATTTTAGCTTTGATAATAAGTATTTCAGATTCACTGATGGTCTACCGATGGGCTCCCCTCTGTCACCTTTGTTAGCAGAAATTTTCATGAATTTCTTCGAACAAACGATTGTATCAAGCAATAATCCTTATTTCCGTCATATGATCTTTTGGTACAGATATGTTGATGACATACTATGTCTATGGAATGGAACTGATAGGCTATTAACCTCTTTTCTCACTTGGTTAAATTCTCAATATCCCACCATTAATTTTACGGTAGAAAAAGAAGAAAACAAATCTATTAACTTTCTAGATATAACAATAACCAGAATTAATTCTTCATTAGAGTTCAAAATTTATAGAAAACCCACGTATACAGACGCCATTATACCTAACTCGTCAAACCATCCCCATAATATTAAAATGTCAGCTTTCCACTCATTCTTAGATAGATTAATAAACATTCCTTTGACCATATCCAATAAAGACTATATTAAAGCTATTAAACAGAAAACTGAAACATAAAGCTTTAGCTAACATTTATCCACCTGATAGCCCAATGCCGAAAAATTGGCGCCGCTTAGAGTATATAGGAAAAACTAGTCAACGGATTAGTAACATCGTGACACAAAATACAGATATTAGCTTTGCTTTTTATAACAATAATACAATTAAGAAAATGATTTTTAACAACAAACCAAGAATTGATCGCCTTTCCAAGTCTGGCGTTTATAAGATCAATTGCAATGATTATAGTTCCTCTTATATCGGACAGACTGGGCGCAATTTTGAAGTTAGAGTTAAAGAACATTTATCTGGTAGCCATGAATCATCCCTTTATAATCATTTAACGTTAGAAAATCACACATCCAGTTTAAACAATTTAGAAATATTGCATGTACAACCATAAAGCAGACGTTTAGACAACTTAGAATCTTACGAAATCCGAAAAGCTATATTTCTTATCCAAAATATCCTCAACGAACAGAGAGAAATCCGTTTCTCACCAATTACCGACCCCGCATTGTTTTATTCACATACTCATTCCATACCATAAAATTACTAATTCGTCGGGTTATAAAAAAAAAAAATCAACATCTGGAATTTTGTTATTCGACCGTTGACTAATCAATAATCATATACCTGTGTTTAACTCACCCCCTTTTAATTTTTATTTTTGAATGTTTATTGCTCTCACCAATTTTACCTGTGTTTAACTCACCCCTTTTTTAATTTTTAATTTTTAATGTTTACTGCTGTCACCAATTTTATTGTTTACCACTCCCACATATTTTTATTGGTATATTTTGGTTTCACTTTTTGCTTTTTCCAACTATATATATATATCTAACTACATTTTTATTTTTTACAGTTTAGTAGATACTCCTGATGATGGCCTAATAAGCCGAAATCGATCGAGTGATTTTTTAAACCTTTTGTAATTTTGCGAAATATTTAACAAGTGTTTTTAAAAAATTTTAAAAATGTGTGTATTAAGTGTGTTTCGCCAAGTGCCTACGGCAGAAAGTGTAAGAAGTATATGAGACAGTGTCGTGCATTGATCACGATTTTGGTAGATTTTTAACCAGTGATGAAATTCTAAGCTTTTTTAAAGTCTTTATTTAGGAAATAAAATTTCCAACCTTACAAATTTATGATTTTTATTTATTATTATAAATTGATGATCAAGCAAAGAAACCGAACAAAAAATTAAATTTTGCTTGTCAAAAATAAATTATGCTATAAATGTAAGGATGTACAAAAATTATTTACACGGCAAACAGCGCCAAATTTAAAAGTTAATTATATAAATTCATTAGTTATTAATTGGTAACTTAACTTAATAATAATTATGAGTACATCCTAATAATTTATTGCGTAATTTTTACAAAGTTTGTTTGACGGCTGACAATATTTTGATTTTACTAAATTGAATAACACTAGTAATCATCAAAAATAGTTAATTTAATATAAGTTTACAAAATGAATTAAAAACTATAATAATTAGTGGCAATTAATAAATTAATAAAAAAAGTGTATAATATATGCACATATATTCATTGTGAATGAATCTAAGTACTACTAATGTATTTTCTAGTTTAGATATCGGAACAGCCTGACATCAACAAATGGTTACAAATATTACGATTATTGTATAGAAGTGTTAGTGTATAACAATTGAGAATTATATAAAATAAAGTTTGTTTTTAAAAATGTGTATAAGATATTAAATTGTTTTACTTTTATTTAGTTTTCACTTTTCAGGTTATGATGTGTGTCGATTGGTGTTGCGTCAACAACCAGCATGTGGAATTAATTTCATTAAATAATTTGAGAATTTCTATAACCGATCATAATTGAACCTAGGTTTAGGTGGCGGTCCACTAGGACTAGGCATAGATACAAAAACGTCCATAGCCATAGGTTTTGGATAGGTTTAGGTAATCCTAAAAACAAAATGGATCTGAATTTATATGTAAATATCTAAAGTTGAACAAACTGTGGGTTAAAAATTGTATTTAACTTTATGAGCCAAATCATAATTGTTGAGCTGATTGTTTCGTGATACATGGTACTAATATACGGTGACCATTCGTACTGTATTTTACTGTACTGTTCTGTATTTGAAGGAGACTTGCTGTATTATTTTTTTAAAAATACAGTACGTGTTAGCGTACTGTATTAAATTTGTAGCTCTGTATTTTTCGCTTATTTAAATTTGTTGTCTAATAAAAATTGATAGTGTAAACTCCCCTTTAGTAAACCGAATAAAACAAAATCTATAGTACTTCTTTTTTAAATATTATCAAACATCAAAACAAAATTGTAAATTCCTAAATGTCATTTGTTTAGCGGTTTGGTAATAGTACAATAGGTGTTCTGCGAATTTGTATTTGGTAAGTTAAACAATAAGCACATGGTTTTATTTTGAAATTAAAAGTGACAACCACCAAATTGCAATTAAAGCAACGCTCAACATTATGGCCGCGAGAAGAAAATGTTTGTTCAACTATGATCTGGAAAAAGAATTTGTCTTTATTAAAGAACAAAAACGGATAGTTCAGCAATATGTGACAAATAATTAGTAGTCTTTTCGATTGCTAACGGTGGCCGAACAGATATCCAACAGCATCTAAATACTTGAAAACACAAGAAATCAGATGTTGCAGCCTCTTGTAGCAAATTTTTAAATTTTTTCTTTAGGTCCAAAACCTACGATGATTCCGAAAGGAAGAACGCCATTATTGAGGGTAAATCGGCTTTTCATATAGTTCAACATAATCATTCATTCCGGTCAAACGATTGTACAAACAAATTAATTAGGAATAATTTCGACGTGAAATATTCTTGCGGATGCACGAAATGCGAAGCAATTGTGATCCATATTTTCGCACCTAACTTAGTTGCTCAAATTAAGATTCATTTCAATTATAACTATTATAATTTTATAACATTATATTCAGATTGTTCAAATCATGGAAATATAAAATTATGCCCAGAATCAGTTAGATATTTTACACCGAAAAAGGAGTTCAAGAGAAAATTTTTTAGACTGATCAGCTTCCGGGTAAGACCGCTGATATAATTTAAAAATACATTCGATATATTTTACACACTTACAATTTAAAACATCAATAATTGCAATTTTGGTAGTTTAAGTAGAGGTGCTAAAAACAACATGTTCCATAAACTTCAGACGCCTAATGAGAATACTTTAATTGGAGTGAATTGTGCTGCCCTTATTTTGAATAATTGCACTCAGTCAAATTTATTCATTTTTTTATATTTACACAGTTCGAGTTCAACAGTTTAAAGAAATTTGTGATACTAATAACGTAGAATTTCGCAAGTTATTAGGTTACAGCAAAACTAGATGGCTAACATTAAAACCAGCCATCGATCGTAAAATTATTTAAACCTTTAAAAGAGTATTTTCTTCGTCAGGTAAAATGTCCTATAATATTAAAACATTTTTTCAATGATCCGGGTTCGGAACTTTGGCTCTTATTTGTGCCAAGCTTCTATTTTTCACAGAACCATATTTTAGATTGAGTCACAAAAAATTTCAATGGCTGAAGTTTCTTTCTCTGATTATGAAATAGTTAAAATTTAAAATAAAGAAACGGAAGGATGAAACCATTTTACTTTTTGTGGAAATATTAACTCATTTTGTGGAGAACAACATTTCTTATAAAACTATTTTGAAAGTTGTAGAGTTCGCCATGTCCTTACCGGCATCAAATGCACCAACGGAAAGAGTATTTTCTTTGATGAATAAAATTTGGACGGCTGAAAAACCTAAATGAAGGCCGAAACAGTAAAAGCACTCTTAATTACTAAATATAATTACAATATGAATTGTTTGAAATTTAAAGAATATTTAAGTATCAAACATGATATTTTACAGAAAATGGAGAAGTACCAAAATTAAATTTAGTTTTACACGTGTATTTTTATTTTATATATTTTAGTCTCTAATATTGATATAGGTTTTCGAAATATTTGCCTAGTCCTGAAGGCTGGAGCTTCTGCGTCATTCGCAGGCGTGACAAGATAAATTTCGGTTACCGCTTATTTCAAAGTAAATCTTCATGACTTTAAATACATAAAGATGATTTATCGGAAGAATTAAGCTAAACACGAATAAAGGCCACGTCCCACGTGTGGCAACGTTTGTTTTTAAAAAAACACTAGTGAGTGGATTGAATTGTTCAAAGCTGCAACATGACATTTCCAATAACAATCAACTTCTAGTCCTAAATATTTACAGGGACTTACAGAGTCGACGATAATACAGTTAAGCCAGCAAGAGCCATTTCTGGAACAACCGACACCATGAAAAACAATATCAGTATTAAACGAACGATAGGCATTCAAAGTAAACAAAATAGCCTTAATTTTCGAGCTAAGCACATGACTGTTAGATCATCATTATTGCTCATGACTGTTTGATCATCATTAATACTAGATACTGTTGACAAATAATTGTTCCAATTATAAGCAAATGCCATGTCATCAGCAAATGCAATAATTTTCCCAATAAACAACGAGTTTACGTAAATTAGAAATAGAATTAGTCCAAGGACTGAACCTTGAGGAACACCAGCATGAAGTTTGATAAAATTGCTCAGTGATTCACTGATACTCACCCGTTGTAACCGACCTTTTAAATACGATGTAAACATACACCCCCTGAATCCAATATATGATAGTTTGTTTAAAAGAATCTTATAATCCATAGTGCCAAACGCTTTGCAAATATCAATATAGAGAGCGGCTACTGTATGTAAGATGTCAAGCCCTTCATGTCGTGGATTCATTAGATTAAGTAGGGCATCTTCAGTACCAAAACCACCTCTAAATCCAAATTGGCACGGATTAAAATAATCAAACGCATTTAGGTAGTCAAGTAAACGCGATTTAAAAATTTTCTCAAAAATTTTTGAGACAACTGGAAGAAGCGAAAAAGGTCAATAATTGCTAATTAATAAGCGATCACCTTTTTTATATAAGGTAATAACCGTTGCAATTTTAATGCTTGCGGGAAACACCTTTGATTATACTACGATTAAATAATTCAGCTAAAATGTCATCAATATTAAAATTTATTCGTTTTAAAATTGCGCTGCTCAAAATCTAGCCTATATTATCACTCATAAGTAGGTTTAGTTTCCAAAGAATTAATAACATAAAATTATTCCACCGAACTAATTGCTCGGGAGAAAAAAACACTATTAATAGTACTACCGAAAACCATCGACTTGGAGCTGATCAAATTAGGATGGCTAATATAACGTCTCATGGTGGCAGCAATGTTAGAAAAGTATGTATTGAAACTATTAGTAATTTCAAGTGGTGAGGATACTATATTGCCCGATTATTCACATATAACGCAGATGTGGTTACTACAACTTTTCTTATTCAAAATTGTATTTACTAGATTCCATTGTTTTTTTACCAATACCAGCGGCTCTTTGAAATTTACGAAAATAATATTTTGCTTTACTATCCTTCATATCTTTTTTTAAACTTTTAGAAAGGTTATCTTGTTATAGTGTCTTTTTAATCCAATATTATGGCTGTGCTTTTTAAGTTTACAGCGAAGATTATTTATTCTCCTAACTTTAGCAACCAAATATTTATTAATTCGGTTTGAGTTTGTCTACCATTTCAGGTTGCTTGAAATAGCAGAATTCCCCAATAAATTGATATTAACATCATCAATAATTAATAAGTTATTAGATGTAAATCTGCTAAGAAACGAGACGAATTCCTCCAAAAAAGTATCGATACTATACGATTGTAATCTATATACACACAACACACTTATTTTAAAAGAATTGAAATAAATATCAACAGCAATAACATCAGCTGTAATCAACTTAAAATCGGTATTTACCTTCACACTTACATAAGGCATCTGCTACGTACACATCAACGCCACCAAATCGATAATCATTATTACAATTAGCGAAAAATGCATAACCAGGAATTGCAAAACGTTGAATTTCGTATTCATTAATTTCATATAATAATAATAATAATTTAGACAATGCAGTAAGGGATTGAAGATTGTGAATTAACAAATCATAGTTTTGACGCAGATTACGTACATTTTGGTGAAAGAGAAATAAATTATTTTTGGTGGATAGGTTAGATACAGAGGTGGGGGAATGTAAACTACTACTAGGACCTAAATTTGGCTTAAGTGAATTAATAATTTAAAAATAAAAAATTAAATGTACAATAATTACAATTTTGATAGGTCCTCCAAAGAATTAATAAGATGAATTCGTTACAATTCATACCTAGCCATACAATTATTTAAAAATTTTTAATTAGTTTTAATTTTTAATTTTATTTATTAAAAGCAGAAATTGTTTGACATATTTAAATTTAATATAACTTTTGGATTTGGTTAAGACTAATAAGTGATTAATCACGTTTTTTATTTTAAGTAATATCGGATGAAATTAAATTTAAATAGTAATTATTTGGGATTGTTACTAGTTTAAGAAGTTATTATAGTAGTTAAAGTTAGCACTGCAATATTAGTTATAACGGTAGTGACTTGAAGCAGTGTAGACCGGCACAGCGGAAATTAACTATGAATGTATTAACTTCTTTTAATTTTAGGGGAGAAGGGTGGGTGAAGCGGAATGTGAACAGGATAGTAGAGGTGTGTGCAAATTATTAAATTTTCTAGCCAATAATTAGTATAATTGTGAATTAGTTACTATGTGAATTTCTGTTTTAGAATATCCAGCTGAACCTGATTTAAATCCAGGCCGATTCTGTCATAACTAATGAACCTTTCCTGCCCTGCGTTTTCTTTATACATATGTATGTAAAGAGGGTAGACGGTGCGATCGGCCTGATTCGTATGATGATACGAATAATAAATGTATGCATTTATTTGTTGGGCAAACGTAAAACTTCAATAATCGTTCGCAATGTGTAATTTAAAATAAACCATTCAATTCGTTTGACATCTTTTGAATTGTGTTTGCTATTTCAACGGGTTCAAATAACAAATTCTAAATTTTCAATTGATATCACTTTCCATTTCGTCGCCGATAAACTACAACGTATTCCCGCAAGTTGAGTTGAAATAAATGTAATATATTTGACTCCCTCCTATTTATTATTACATTACGTTACATTAAATTTCATTCAACAAATTTTACAATGAGTTCAAACAAAAATATATTGGATATAATTAATGACACTTGCAAAATAAAAATATTAATCATTTTATTACCAAATCACAATTTAAAAACTTTTTTCATTAATTTATTTTAATTTTTATTTTTACTTTTGTTGGAGCGATAGAACTCGATAGCAATAAAAAATACTTTAGAAAAGAATTTATTTCTTCTTTCATATTCACATATTCATTGATATGTACATAAGTATGTACCTACTTGTATGTATACGAAGATTATATTTTCTTTACTTGTTCCTTGTAAAATGGAATAAAATTTGGCAAAATTTTATCCCACACTGTTTATTTTCGTTCTCGCGTCGCTTAATATAATTATTAAATAAATTAAAATTAATTTATCTGCTCATTAGCTCATTTTAATATGTACATATGTACGTAGATATTATATATTATATACGAATTAGTAAGGTATGTGTGTTGTACACACAAATTCAACATAACAAACATAAATTCCAGCATATTTATAATGCGTCATTCGGATTAACAGCAAAACGCTAATGCCTTTGAAAATATTGTATTTAGCATTTTCATGTTATATTGATTCGTTCGCAACGTTTCAGTTCTTCCTAACTTGTTTTTTTACATACATAGTATATAGAAACATCTCATGATTAAAAAAAAAATCCATTAAATTTTTGTATTTTTTTGTGTGTGCCTAACAAGAATGAAGTGTTTGTGTCGCTTTCATATATAAAAATTGTATATTATGTATTATACATACAAGTTTCTTTATGGACGCGCAAAAGGAATTAAAAGAGGGTGTTCTGATACAACAACGAAACAAAAAGCCCGTTTTTTATGTTGAAGAATATTAATTATGATGATTTGACAAAAAAAAAAAAAATGGGAAATTATTTTCTATTGTTTACAAATTAAATGGATTTTGATAGACTTTTGTGTGCGGGTTAAAATATATAAACTGCCTGTACACCACACACAGAGAGAGGGTAAAAGAGAGAGACTGTACACAAAAAATACAAAATGAATGAATTTTAAAATTGAAGGCTAAGAAATCGATTAAAGTCTATAAAATTTTGAAAGGCCTAATAATATTATTAATGAAAATTGACGATTATATTGGTTTTCAGTTTTATTTGTTTCGTTTGGCGTGTTAAAGTGTATTAATATTTAATACTTAAATTAAAATTCGATTACACGTGTATATATGTACGTAGTTAGTATACTATAAAATAGACAAATGAAAATGACTATTTAAGGTGTTGAGTGGATTTGATTGTAAACACGGAAACAAATCAAGATTAGGCAGAACATGTTAGCCTTGCCAATTCGATACGATCACATTTTTGAAGTAACATAAAAAATCCAAATGAAATTCTTTCTAAAATTGATATGTTTAGATATTTCGTCACCAATGCAACCTATCATTGTTGCAAGAGGAACAACCTTGTCTAAAAATAAACGAATAAAGAGAAATTGATTGTATGAGGTTTGGGAATTGCTCAGAACGTTTTAAAAATCCCGTGTGAGTCCGAAATGTAAATTTCAAATTAAATTTCATTAAGATCATTAAATTAATTAAAATTGGACAAACCCAAATTAATAAATCAATAAATATGGTTAGTTAAAATATAAATTGACATCAAACAAATGTATTAAAAATGCACATAAAAACTACATCGCATGTCCATTTCGGACGCACCCTAAGCAAGATGTAATGCATTTTGTTTATTTTTCAAAGAAAGATTTCATTCTATATGTATATCCTAGAATGATGGCTGATTTTTAACTTAGACCAGACAATATAGGTCATAATCAGAAACAAACTTGTAAACATTTTGATAAATTTTAAATTTAACAATAATTTGACAAATAAATTTTTGACTAAGGTCAAAATATTTGTCAAATTATCAATATGTCGAATTACTTCCTGTTGAGAATGAGAAGCTACAATGATACGACTATAAGGATTTATGGTCTTCCTAAAGTTGTGTACTTAAAGACGGCAATCCTTTGAGGCCAATTAGCTGTGCTGGGTGTGCGTTATACAATTTGTCTAAATGTTTGTCAAATATTTCAAATTGTTACGTGAGGATTAGTCAGCCACCAAATTATATATTCGGTGGTTTCGTTGTTACTGTATGTGAATTCAAATTTAGTTTTAGAGTTGATTAATAATTATGGAATTAAATAAAATTAAAAAGAAATACCTATTTAGATATACATTTTTTCGTAGAGGCGTGGAAACTTATCCTTATTTACAGTTAACTTCAGTTAAACCTATTTACTACGATTTATTAACTCGCTTTCTTGTCTGTCTGTTTATCTGTTCGGTACAAATTTTGCAATCGATTTTAAACTAACTTCCTGATGAGCTAGAGTATTGAAACATATAGCCAAATATATATTAGTTGACTATGTTTATGGTTTTAATAAAAAATAGATTTCAGTAGTTTTATGTTCAATGTTTATTTGACAAGACATGAACAAACAAAACAAAAAAAATATTAATGATTAGTGCATTAGTGGCAATTTCTACGATGGTCAAGGAGACAGCGACCCAACGCAAGCAACGCCTAGATAAGGAGAAGCAAAAATGACAAGAGAAGCTTCAATGGGAATTGCGATTCTTGATTCATCTAAAGATAAGTTTCGGGATCTGTAATGATTGTACCAATGCGCATTTAGATTGTTTGACAGTTTCCATATATTTAATTGAAAATTCCATTTTTTTTTAATATTATCAGCAAATTCTGAGCTACAAAAATCTAAAATTTCAAATTGTACTTCGATTGCGGTTTTTGATGTTAAAATTTCGAGTCAAAGCGCGTTGGTGCGTTGTTGCGTTAAAAATCTGTATGGATTTAATTACTATCGAACTGTATAGCTTCAAATAGGGGCTCAAACTGCCCTTCACTTATCAAAAATAGTTTCGGTTCGTTACGGGAGATGAAAGTGCAGGAGCAGAATATTGCAGTTGTCAGGAGAGGTGAATCATTGGAGTAAACAACGGCCAATCGTTATACGAACGAAATGAGGATGGAAGTTTGACCAATGGTTGGTAACTAGAAGAAAGAAAGGTCGGTACCTTGATTATAAAAGATTGCTTCTATCGTCATATAGAAACAGTATGATATTTTTGTTAGCCGAAAAAAAATTAAAATTATCATATGAATGTTTTCATTCGAAAAATATTTCGAAATTAACAGGTGTACTGATATGATTACCAAGAAGTATAAATATACAGGAACATAAAGAAAACTGTCAATAAGTACGACAGTCGTTTAGAAACTATCTCCGATTGTCAAAATTTGGATATTGCAAACACTCAACAGACTTTTATTTCAGTTCCATTTGTAACAATGCTTTTCGAAAAAAATTAAATGTGCGGTTCAAAATTATGATATAAAATTTTAAAATTTGTTGGTAGATCATTAAAAAAATTTAGACAATGTCTTGTTTATAAAACTTATCCTTTAGAGTTATAGTCCAATTTGGTGTTTAAGTAGAAACATTCTGATGGGACATATTATTTGTAGAACAGACGGAACCGTTATTAAAAGAACGAGTATACCATAATGTTCACGATTGCATTTTTACGTGGACACTCGTTATCTTTAGAGGGTTCTACAGTTCTAGAAAAGGAAGAAAATCTTGAAAAGCGTTGATTTTTGAAAGACATTTTAGTTATATTAAAAAAAAAATATTTTGGGTTAGAAAATATTTATTATCTCTAAGGTGTTTAACTATTTCGAAATTTAGCGGCAGAGCGTCGCGCTTGTCGAACACTGGAGTCACTTGCAAAAAGCTCGATAGTTTGTTCCTAAATTTAACACAACAACAAACTGCCAATACAAATGCAATTGGATTTTTTACAACTATTTCTTTGTTAACAACGATGCCCAAAATAAAGGTAGCGAAATGCAAAATATATACTAACTCGCACCGACAAAGAAATCGAATTATCGTAAATACAAAATACGCGAATGAAAGCGTTGCTCGAAAAAAGCGTTTTGGCGGTCATTTTAGGTGCATAACTCCAAAAGATCTTAACTAATTAGAACGTTAAAGCATCGGCCGAATCAGCCCATTGAACTCTATTAAATAAAAGCAAAACATTAATGGCACTAGGTAAATTGGAATCGAAAATAAAATGTTTCGAGAACTCAAAGGTGCGGACAAGCACAATAGGTTCAAGGAGCATCCAAAGACTAAATAAATAAGCCCAAAATCATCGATTCTAGAACCATGAAAGAGAATACACGAGTTGCATTTACTCTGTAGCTATTTTCTTTCACTATTTAAACTATTAAACGTCGCACAACAATCACAAATGTAGCTCTACGTTTCATCGGCCCACTTCACCAGTGAGCCACAACTGTTTTTTGTAACATTATGAGTGTTTTAAAATCCAGAATATCGCCAAAACGCGTAGACATTTTCTTTACTGAGTTATAACCCATTCATCGCTTTTAGAAATGTACATTTTACATATTTTCGATAAATTTTACGTGCGCTGGATTGTGCACCATTGTCTTGGTTTGCTCACTATATTTGAAAAATTATTAGTAACTACTAACAGTCGCTTTCACATGCAGAATACTCAACACCGAAGTGTAGTTCAAAATCCGGAAAATAGTCGTGTGGAATGAGTAACTCTTCTTTTGAAGTGAAATATCAAAAGTTATAAATTATAAGTTGGAAAAAATTTGAAAATGCATTCCTGTTAAGCTTCAACGTTGATAACGCTATTCACGATCTTTAAAATTGGAAAGCATCAGAGTCAGAACATTCCTGTAATATACTGGGGTGGTTGCTTGGAAGATGGAAAAAGCTTTATTAACAAATTAAAAAAATTGTTCAGAAAGTCTCACAATATTTGGAACAAATAAATAAAAGATTCAGCAAGAAAAAAATTAAAAAAAAAAAATTGCAAAATATAATTTTCGTTCAGTATTTTTACTAACAACTCGCAATCCCAACAACTACAGTGTTGTGTAAACGAAAAAATTGTTAAAATCAATTATCTGGATAATAATGAGTTTAATGGCAAATTTATAATTAATCTCAAAGGGACGTTCGACTATTCAATACCGTCCTCTGATTTTGGAAATTAATTGCACTAATATTATATAGTAAAAATATTTGGTTAAAAATTTGGTAAAAAACAAATTATCGTGGTGAAATATTTTTATCTACCAAATTAAATATTGCTGTGTGAATTAGTTAAAAATAAAAATGTTGACAACCAAACAACAACATTTAGCAAACAAACGCATTTATAAAAACCATTTCGCTATTTTGTTATCTATTTATACTTTATAAAAAGTATAATTTATCAAATTAAGCTTTATTAAGAAAATACGAAGGAAACACGCCGTGCTTATGTATCAACTGAACCAATATTACAAAACGAGGTTTTGTTTTTTAACTCACTTGTCAAAATGTATATACGGTCTCTACCTTGTAAATTTTTTTATGCTTTTATGTGGTGAGTAAATTTTTTT
This sequence comes from Tipula helvola, assembly GCA_963556165.1. Classification (NCBI taxonomy): domain Eukaryota; kingdom Metazoa; phylum Arthropoda; class Insecta; order Diptera; family Tipulidae; genus Tipula; species Tipula helvola. The sequence continues at coordinate 101,082,622 of OY744483.1, forward strand.
ATTTAAAGTTTTATATCAAAATTTTAATTTTTAACTAATTCACATACGGCTTTACAAAATTACAATACTATTTTCAATTTAAAAAATTTAAAAAATGTTTAATTGGGTGAGAAAATGAAAATTAAATTCTTCTGGTTCCAAATAATTTGAATTTTTTTAAACTGCAAATAGTACTGTATGTATATATTCAGTCAGCAACAATTTCGGGATTATATCAAAAAACCTCCGATTGCAAGCCCGATTTTTCATTTCGTTTTTCAGTGAGTAAAACGCCTTATACACTCCTCAAAAAATGTAAAGGAGGGACAAAATATAAGGGACACCTAAATAACGGGTTTTCAGACGCTTCAAACTCAGTCAAATCTTATAAACCAGTGAAAGTTTAAGCAAATTTTAATTGCTTTTTAATGGTGGAATTTGTTTTTTAAAAATTTAATTTTGTACTAACTTTTTTAAACAATAAAGAAAAGATGTCACTGAACGAAAAATTGCTTATTTTACAAAAGGTCATGTGGTGCAATTATTTGTAAAATGCAATTTTAAAGTAGCCGTTGTATATAACAAGGAAGGAAACTTAACCGTACGTTGTTAGCAAGGGAGAGCCAAAAACAGAATAATAAAGCTTAAACGGTAATTTTTCGGTTTCTGTGACACTAGGAACATTTTTTTACAGTTTTACTTACAATTTTACCGTTAAGCGCCAATGATCTTCAGTTTTTTGTGAATTAACAATAAAATTAAATCCAACGATTCAGAAAGCTAAATTTGTATGGCAGTTACCGGCAGTTGGGGAACACAACTAAGACTTTTACTCTTTAAAAAGCAATTTGATTTTTTCTAACTGCAATTTCAGTTGAAATAACTGGTATAACACTCTCTCCAAGGAATCAATTAAGTTTTACCATTGTAACGCATTAAAATCTACAATAAACAGTTTCTGCTGATATTACCATATAAGCAGCTTATTCACAAAAATAGCAACGCAACTTTATCAATGGCGGCTGATTAATTAATATAATAATTACTTTAAATAGATTCCAATTTAATTTGTACTCGAAATAATTTTTCGTAACTAACAAAATAAAAAATCAATCACATCAATCAAGTTAAACTAGATAATCTACATTTCGTAGGTATAATTAAAATGAAAAAAAAAAAACAAAAACCTGTTCATTTTAAAAATTGTATTGATAAAATTATCTCTATTATATAATGAATTTATAAAAAAATAACTATTAAAAATAAAATTGCAGTAACATACAAAAAAAAGTCAATTTTTTAACCTTCCCACATTGTGTTGTTGTTATAAAAAATAAAATTAAATTGATTTAAATACATTTTTGGTATTACAGTGTATTCTGGTAAAAAATTGCATTGGAAATTAAAAAAAATAAATTAAATAAATTTAATTTATTATTTTTAATCATTTATAATGTTTTAATGAGAGATAAACTTAAAATACAGCAAATAAAAAAATCGTATTACGTACGGTTACAAACAGAACTTTTTAAAGATGTGTTTTATGTTCATAATTTTGTTAATATTGTAATTGCATGCACATAATTATAATTTTTATTTAACATAATTGGAATGTATATTAATTATTTATTATGTATTTGTTTTATTTATACATAATTTTTTTGAGTTGGTTCACGCCCAAACCAAAAAAAATTGTCAGAAGCAAAATCCCCAATTCAAAATCGGAATACCATCATATTCCCGAATGATAAAATCCCAAAAATACATATTAAAGAGCCCAATCGAAAAGGAAAAGAACATTAAATTTTTGGTAATTACAATATGAAAACAAAAGGAATCTACATAATTTAATGTCATCCTTGCGCGGAAAGGACCAATGCTAAGCGGCTCTGGGAGTTTTTTTTAGTATGTGAAATACAAACGTAAATATTATTACAAATATAAATATTTTTGAAATTTTTCTGACGTTTTCCTGCCATCCTTGTGCAAAGGGCCCAATGCTAAGCGGCGTTGGGGTGTCCTCTATTTTATCCAAAATATTTATTTATTTAATTATTTTTCATACACAATTAAGGCAAAGCCTTTTTAGAGTATCACTAGGGTTATATTCCTATGTGCATCAAAGTATGTACTAATAGAATACAGAATAACGATACAAAAGAATAAAAATTAAAGAAAGAAAAGGAAAAATAGATGAAGGGAAAACGAATTATGTGCCAGCGAGCCTACAGATATGTGAAATTAAGCAAATTAGACGCGGTTTTGACAGATGGATCCAGATTGTTCCAGAGCTTCACTTCGTGGATAAAGAAAGCACGTTGTCTTGATTTACTTTTACAAGATTTAGGCAGTTGGATTAAATGTCCTTTTAGATTTGAAGAATTTCATTTTATCATAAAGGTACTTCGGTACTTTGTTTTTGGTCAAACCAAACATTACAGTCAACGTCGACAATTTCAGAAACCGGTTCAGACTTACACCAAATATCTGCTCAGATAGATTTGCAATCGGATCACTTATTCGTTTCAAAAAATGTATATAGCAAAAGTATTAAAAGCAACATTTAATTTTTTAAGGGAATTTTTGGAACATTGCGAATACATTGAAGAACAATATGAAAGTAAAGGTCTCACTTGAGTACGAATTATATAACATTTTACATCACTTGCAATAAATTTCGCCGTGCTCCACAGCTTACTTAAGATACCATATATTTTACCACACAGATTATTGACATGGGCACTCCAATTTAACTTAATATCAATGATTAACTCCAAACTTCTAACTTCATCACAAAAATCAATTCTGTGATTGTCAATGAAAAGAAAGTTTATTGGTAAATTCATTCGTTTTTTATTAGTAAGAAGTATGGCTTGTGATTTTTCAGGATTAATGTGAAGTTTGTGCAAATTAGACAAGTCCAATATATACCGTAACGCACGATTTCGATTATTAATTACAGCATCAACAGAGTCAATATCACCAAAAGAATATACATATTTGCAAATCATCCGCGAAAAAATGATAGTAAACCTTTTCCGTTTGTTTAATTGACTGACAAACTTGATTTATGTATAAAGAAAACAGAATAGGGCCTAAAATAGATCCTTGAGGAACCCCAGATGTAACAAAAATGTTGTTGCTAAAGTTACATGGAATTTTACGGATTGTTGTTGCAAATGAAAATAAGAACTTATAAGTTGACAAGCACTTTTGGAAAAGTTATACGCATTACATAGTTTTGACAATAACATAGCGTGATCAACTTTATCAAATGCCTTGGAAAGTTCTAAGACAACCAAAATTCCAGCTTTACCATATTCGATATTACTAGTAATATCATCAGTGACAATCAACAATGCAGTGGTAGTACTGTGATTGGTACGTTTGCAAGTTATGTTTAGCAATAGAGCTACTGATCTGAACGTGAATGATTCGTTCAAAAACCTTAGATAATGTTTGTAATATGCTGATAGGACAAAAATCGGTAACTGCAGATGGGTTCGGCATTTTTAGAATAGCCGTAATTGTCGCAATTTTCCACGCATCCGGTAAAGTTAATTTATTGATACTAGAATTTATAAAGAATGTTAAATGAGGTAATAAAACCAGAAGCAGAATTTGGATGAGATTAAGTGGTATGCCATCAACTCCAACCGAATTCGATTTTATTTTATTCAGATGTAGGTAAGTGAACTTCTTCAGCAAAGACAATATTGAAATAGAAAGCATTATCATTGGTGGCATATTGAATTGTATCCAAAACAAAATTTACATCATTAGGATTGAATACTAAACCGAAGTAGATATTGAACTCATCAGGAGTAATATCGCATTTACACTCCGCAATGAACGGATTTACATATGAGTTGAAGTCCTTCCAAAACAATTTACTCGTAGTTTTATTACTGAAGCGATCATTAAAAATGGCGTTTGGCCGCTTTCATCATACAATTCACTTGAGTGGTTGCAATACCAGGTATAGAGATTTGATTGAAAGTGTTAAAGTTGTTAGTATGATTGGTAAATGCCAAATCAATTAAAGTGGCAGAATTATCCACGAATGTAGTCGCTACCTTTGAGATCAATCCAAACCCAAAGGATGCTATTAATGATTTCAGCCGTTTAACCGTAGGTGTTGAAACGAGACAGTCAATATTAAAATCACCAACAAAATTTACCTCGCTATATCGTGCCGTAAGATCAATCAAGACAGTTTCAAGATCTTTGAGGAACTCTAATTTCAATGATTCCAATGCGGATTGCAGATTACACCAATCCAATTTTATAAGTTGATTTCTGACTTCAATGACAATTATGTCAAATAAAAATGGTTTGCATTAGTGCATATAATTCTTGGATTTAGAAATCACTTAACATAAATTCCAACACCACCAGAGCGCCGCCCCACATAATCTTTACGAAATAAAATGAAATTATCAATATCAAAATGTTTACTGAAGTGTTTAGATTTTAATTAGGTTTCTGAAATGGCAATAGCATAGAAAGAGATGTCTTTTACGATTAACTTGAATTCTTCAAAATTGGGACCTAAAATACCAGGATTTAAATGGCAGAAATGAAATAAAGTTTTGTTATTAAGTAAGGATGATTTTAAAACAACGTTCCTCATATTCACTGAGCCAGCTCTATCAATATGAGTACCACTCATCATAATTTTGAAATAATTTTGATGAGTGGTACCAAAGCAACCTTGATTATACAAGCCATAATCTAAAAAACGAAGTTTTTTTAAGGGAATTAGAAACGACGAAAAAATCAAAATTTCCATAGTAAAACACATAAAACATATGGGAAATCACTTTTTTTCTTAAGACAAATTTGTCAATGAAAACGTTACAAATTCTTAATTATGATTTCTGAAATATTTTCACAAATGTTTGAATTTCAACATATATAAATGTCGTTTAAGTAAATTGTTTTCATTTTCTTGTAATGATTGATTTATTTAAACCAAAATATAAAAAAAAGTTCATAACAACAGCATTCTGGTCAAATAAAAAAGAAAAGCTTACTACAAATTGTGTGCATTAAGTCAATATACATTACATAGATGGCAGTACAAATTTTTTAAAAATCGTACCAAAAATTGCCACCTGGGGAAATTTTAAGTTCAAAAATTGTAGGAAAAGCAAAACAAATTCGCAAAATATTAAGAACGTGTCATAATTTTGTGTTTAAACAATTTTTTTTCGTATTTTTCTGTATAAATCTGAGACATCTAACATACACTAGTAAAACTAAAGATAAATGTAGCAAGTATTATTTTAATTCGTCAGAGCCAACTTTGATATATTTTTCAAAATGAAAGTTCGAAAAATATATTTTAGAAATAATTTAATTTTAATATTTCTGCAATTAATATTTACTTAATACCAATAAACTTTGCATGTATATTGCTGCTAAAGGTATGTAGAACACTTTTGTATAAAAATTTTGTAACATTTTTGCTTTTTTCATTGCAAAACTTGAAGCTAAAATACACCATTTTTACTATGGATTCCTATGGAAATCAGTGAAAAGTTATACCACTAAAAAAGCTTCTAAAAAATACGTCATAATGATTATAGCTCTATACTCTAGAAGGCTCTGGTGGTACCCATATTGATAGAGCTTAGTAGTATGTGAATGATTATTAAAAAACTTACATTTTTAAAAATGCTCCAATCTCTATGAATGTTACAATAGAATTTCAAAAAATCGTCTCAGCCGGGGATTAGGGGCGGAAGCTCCATTCTCTAAGGTATAAAACGTATTAAAATAATATTTCAAAAATTTGTTAGATTTAAAAAACCTGATTTTGTGGGATTTTTTTGTTTTTTCGGGATTTTTTTTTATTTTGGATAACGATAGCAAACCGTATATAGCTAGTAAGGAATCACCTCGGATTCCCAACAAAACAAATCCCGAAAAACACAAATATAATTCCCAGAATACTCCATTCGATGTTGGTTTAATACGAATCACCACAAAATAATAACAAAAGGATGCTACATAATTTTTTGTCATCGTTGCGCCGAGAGTGCTAAGCGGCTTTGGGGAGCATTTTATTTTAATATGTGAAAAAATGTAAATATTAATATAAATATCCATATTTTTGAAACAATTTCCTGTCATCCTTCCGAAAGGGAGTTTTTTTTGGGGTTCTCTATTTTAGTAAGTGGAATAATTATTAAAAAAACTCAAATTGTTAAAAACCGTTCTAATTTTTATTAATATTGGAATTTGAATAAATTGTCAACGCGGGGGTTTCAGGGTACCAGCCTCTATCCTGCAAGGTATACAAAGAATTAAAATAACTTTCAAAAAAATTTTAGAATTTGAAAAAATTGATTTGCTGGGATTGATTTGGGGTACCATCATATTCGCGAAAATAAAAATCACAAAAAATACAAAATATTGTGACCCTATTAAATTTTTGTTAACTCCAATATGAAAACAAAATAAAGCTACATATTTTCAAGCCCTGCTTGCGCAAAAGGACTAATGCTAAGCAGCTTTGGGAAGTCTTTTATTTTAGTATGTGAATAATTATTAAAAACACAAATTTATTGTTCCAATTTCTATGAATGTTAGAATTTCAAAAAAATCGTCAAAGCGGGAATTTGGGGTGGCAGTCCACATCCTCTAAGGTTTAAAATGAATTAAAATAATATTTCAAAAATTTGTTATATTTAAAAAACTTGTTTTTTTGGCATTTTTCATTTTTTGTATTTTCTTTGAGGGATATTGCGGCACGCCTTTCGAATAAGCCACAATTTTTTTTTCAGTTACAATTTTAATTCTACGATTCTATTGAATTTTGCGTGCGAGGAATATTTCCTTCAATAGAATCTACTACGATGCGTACTAAAATCAGGGCTTATATTAAATTTTCGGACCCTTTGTTTAACTTATTTTTTTAATATAGTTTTGTTTAAGCCATAGTTCTTAGAAATTCTCATTTATAGTTAGTGATTAACTCATTATAATAAACTAAAATATGTTCGATAAGAACTAACGACAAGCTTTTAAGCATTCAGACATGAATGCTGAACTATTCACAATTCCCACATTTTTGATCCAAACCCTGTCTCTTTCACACGCCTCCTCCAAACAACCTGCTTTCCGAAACGGAACAAGCATCCATTGTAATTTACATACAAATATGGAGTATATACCTAGTCTGGCAATAGTTGGCAAAAATGGTTTTCTCAAAATCAGTGATAACCCTATTTGGATTTGGGATAGAGATTTCGATCCTTTCGACCGCCAATTGGAAAAAATGATAAAAAAATCATTGTAAGCCTCCATATATTTTCTGCTAAAAAAGCAAAAAATCATTGTTACAAATTGCTCATCAATAAGACTTTCAATATTAAATTGTTGGAACGACATAAAATGTTCCATTCATTACCCAGCATTTAGAACCACCCAATATCTTTAATGCGGTCGACGTCTCCATCACAATATTTTTTACTATCGGAAAATACGACATAATTACTGTCTTTCTAAATATTTCGTAGTTTCAGGAATAAATATGTTCGTCAAATTTTACGGTTCATTCATAGCCTCGGTTGGTTTCATATTTCTTTAAATTTTCAGCTTTTCCGACAGCGATAATCATTTATGATTATTTATAGACGGCAAATGATAATCTTGTAAATGATACCGTAGTTTTTCGTTGCATTTACTAGATTTTTCTATAACTAATTCCATACTAATGATTAATTTAACACCCGCAATATTCACCATGTCGTGGACAATGTATCGCATCCTACTCGCAAATAATGGCCATTATTTATTTAGATAATTTACGATACTCGCCTTATACGTAAACTTCATCCTCGTGAATAATAGCCAATTTTATATGCACATTGAATATTATATTACTAAATACTTGTATTATTAACCGGTTGGCTTGAAATCCACAAAATCACAATCCGTGTGTCATTAACCCAATATTATTAGTTGCTTTCCAATCGACCAACCGCAAGCACCCGCTGGTGAACCGCTAGTAGAATGGTTTTTGTCTTCGCTAAATTATGTATAGAAATTTAGCGAAGACAAAAACCATTCTACTAGCGGTTCACTAGCGGGTGCTTGCGGTTGGTCGATTGGAAAGCAACTATTATAAAAATAGAAAAGAGTGTATGTTCCATTCCTTTTCCTATACCTAATCATAGTAATCATAGCATATTAAATCTGACGTAGGCGTAGCACGAGTTCAAATATTAAATCTGACGTAGGCGTATGAATTGTGTTGTCAAATTTTGTGATTTGCAAATTGACTTTGAAATTAATTATTTCGTTACCGTAATTAAGAGTTACCTGCGTTTTGGAGACTGAACGAAAAAAAGGTGAAGAATATGTACCGAAGCTCAATTGTGAGCAAAAATATGTTTATGACATGGTTGTAACAACCGCTTGTGGTTGTTATGATCTGTTTAATTTAAATCTGTAATTACGGTTGAAAATCCCAACAAGGTTGCATGTTTATCCACTGCGCTGCATAAAATCTCTTCCACTACACGTCATTCTTTCTTTGGCTTAATTTGTAATAGAAAATATATTTTTTTTTGGTAGAGTGTACCATTTAGCATTTTATACTTCTCCTTATTTTGGTCGGTTACTCGATTCATTTTATCATTTTTTGTTTGATGGTATGTAATGACGTGTAGTGGTTGTCGTTTTGCTTTATCTGTTTTGTTTTGGTTAGCGCGTGGATTTCCCATGTAAATGGAATGTTCCAGTGATTAAATTAAATAGTATTGGTGTGTGCGAGTCGATTTTGGGTGATGTCGTATGTGTACGTCATCCGAAATCTATCGGTCGGGTTATATTTTATTTTTTTTGATTGTTAATTTTTGGGTGGGGGAAAAATTTATTTTGTACGCGTCCGTATTTTTTTAGTTAGTCTAGTTTGGATTTTTAAAAAATAATAAAGTGCTCGTAGAGTCTCGCTTTAAATTTAAATAAAAATTGAACTCTAGTTTTTTTTTGGAAAACAAAAAAATGTCAAGTTTGGTGTGACGGTTGAAGTGTGCTGTTTTTTTTTTGTGATTAGCCACAAATATTAATATTTTTTTTTAAAATTAAGAAAAAAAAAATTGTTTTGATTGTTTAAAAGTTTTTCGTGCCTAAGAGTCATATTGATTTTTTTTTGTTGTTTTTGATTATGAACTTTGGTTAAGTACTTATGGCATCATAGAATAAATAATAAAAAATTAACTTTGATTTGTTTGCTGTGCTCTTGGTGAAATTGTAACAAAGAGAGACTTAGTTTAATAATTTTATATACTTATATACCAGCAAATTTTAATGATAAATAAAATTATAAAATCATAAATCTAAAGTGCGAGTTTTTTTATATCGGGTTAAGGCAACGAACCATTTACCAGTAAATAAAGAAAACCTTTTGGGGGTTTTCTTCTTGTTGTTTTGGCTGGAATAATCATCTGGCGTGGCGGAACTCGTGTGTTGAAAAAAAAAAACAAAAATAATAAACAACCGAACAAAAGGATCAAATATAATAAAACCACTATTCGTCGGTTGAGTGATCGAAATAAACCTGAGTGTATGTTTATAAATTGTGAGGCGACCATTTTTGTTGAGGGTTCATAAACACGCCAGATCAGTCACATCGGGTATTGCGGCGGGGTTATCCAATAAAACTCAAAATTGGTGCTATTGTTTATTGAGCGGGTGCAACATTGCTAGTTCAAAGTGTGCGGTTAATTAGTCCAGTGAGGATCAGTTGTGTTATTGGATTTGTGAAAACAACTCCGTGATCAAGCGGAGTGGTGTTCGGGTTGAATGAAGCTGAGTTCCTGCGTCGGCGCTGGTAGCGGTTTTGTGTTCGGACGGGGCAAAATATGTATTCAGGTAAGGTGTATGGTGCAAAAATATATAATAAGTACCATTTACACCGCGTGTATTTTTAAGTTATATAATCTTGTGTGAACCAAATTTGATGGTTTTTTTTGTCTTTCATTATTATATTTCTATTACATTTATTTCAATTTATTTCAATTTTATACATTTTCGCGGTTTACAGGTTCCGGGTGGCGTCACATGCGACACACCCCAAATTCGATTCGCACCACGTTTTTTTTCTGGTTTTATTTTCATTAACGGTTCATTTTTTCTTTCAAATTTTTGTTTTTTCACATTTCATTATTCTCATTTCATTTTTTTCTCGATTTGGGTTTTTCCTGCGTAATTACAGTTTTTCCCTCTTTTATCATTTTCAAGTTTTTAGTGATGTGTAATTAATTAGTTCTTTGTGATTGCGTGAGGATGGGCGGCCTTATGCTGACCTAGGCCTTGAACAGGGTCGCCGGAGTGGCACCGGCGTCCCTGTCGAACGCAGATTTTGTTTTTATGATTATCTACCACTGTGGTCGTGGCAAAGTGGAATAATTTTCTTGTCCCCTTCGTTTTATCTCTATGCGGTTTTCAAGCATAGTAATATGTCTGGTAACCCCCACGCCTAGCGGCGAGCTTCAGCCAGTGCAATACCGCAACCAGACCTCTATTGCTATGTTCTGTTCAACAAAATCCCTTTTGGGGGATTTTGTTACAGTGGCGCCCAAATTCGGCTAATTTTTTTTTTTGCATTTTCGTCTTTAATTTCACAATTTTTTTCAGCTTGCTTGTTGTGAGTACCACGTGCAAAGTCCAACGCTAGCGTTGTTTGAGCTTGCACGGGTGCTCACATCAACGGTTTTTTTTTTTGCCCGATCAACATTCGAATCTGCATTGCAACCAGCGTAAGCTGTTTGATTGCATGCAGATGAGAATGTTGATCCCTATTCTCAGCTCGTCTGATGAATGGGCTTACCATTTCTGCCATGTGGCATTGATTGTGGTTAAGCTCATTCTTCTTTCGTTCTGAGTTTAGTCTTATTAAATTTTTAGAGTCTTCGTACCTTATTAATTATTAAATTTTTATTTCAGTCCGACTACCTACATGGGGAGGGATCACAGCATGTTCTAACCTTTGGTTATTTGATCTTGCTGGACCGCTCGTCATGTTGGTTCCATGTGTCATGGGTGTTGGGATCGCGAACTTGTTGTTTCCACCAATGTGGTGTTGATTGGACAGTTCGTGATCGCAGTACTCATTGGCACATCTTTAGTCAATTTCTACTTTCAGGTAAAATTTTATTTTTCAAATTTTTTTGTTCAATTCTAATTAAACTACTGGGACCACAGTGGTAATTTTTATTTTTTTTTATTATTATAGCGTTCACGCCTGGCTCAGCATGGGGCCGTGATCATCTCTCGCGTGATCACATTTTGTATTTTTGTACAAGTAATATGCTTTACTTATTTTTCTTTTGCTTTTTCATTTTTTTTGGGAATTTTTTTTTTGATTATTGGTTGTTTTCAGTTTTGGTTAATGGAGCAGCTAAAATACTATTAATAATTTTGGTCAGTTCATTTTTTTTTATAATTCTATTTCGGTATTTTGATTTTTTTGTTTTTGGTTATATTTTGCGTGCGAATGAATTCAGGCAATAATAATCTACCGTGGGATAGACCGGCAAGTGCGGTTGTTCATACAGTGTTTGAGTCGAGTGATAGTAGTGCTTTACCGCGGATAAGTCCTTGGGATAACCATAGTAATTTTCCAGCTCCTCAATCCTTCCGACTTGTTGATATCTACGTGATTATTATAGTTATAATTTAAAAAGTTCATTCTAATTTTCATTATTTTGTCAAATTATTTTCATTAATTTTTTTTTTCCGGTTTTGGGATATTGATGTTTAAAGTAATTTTTTTTTGGTAATTTTTTTTGGATATATATATATAAATTCAATTCATTTTCTTTTATTTTTTTCCACATTCATTTCATTAGTAAACTCAGTAAACATAAATTCTTTTTGTCCTTTAAATTATATTGAGGTATTAAGCAACACTTTAGATTCCAACACATTACCTTGGGATAGACTGGCGAGTACGGATGAGAAAAAGGTTTTGAGTTGAGCGCTAGTTCAGTATTGACGCGAGTGGTCCAGTGGATAGTAATTTGTGCTCGCAGCTCCTCAAACAGCCCGGCTTGTGGATATCTACTTGGTCATAGTGAGTCTAATTTGAGATTGGTGCTTCAATATATGTTTTCAATAAATTTCTTTAAATAATTAATTAATAATTTAAAAAAAAAAAAAAAAAAAAATTTTTTTTCTGCTTTAAATTAAGTAATTCTATCTTGTTTTTCATATATATATATATATATATATATTCAAATATTTTTATATTTAATTTTTTTCGATGGGTAAAATTTATTTTTTTCAGTAATTGCTTCAATTAAATAATTTGTTTGATTTTTTTTTGTGGAATTGCCAGTATCGCTGGTCTTCATTTGGTATTCAGTTGTAGCTTTAAATTTTACTAACTTTTGGTTTAGGTAACTTTAATTATAACTATAATTTATTCAGTTTTCTATAAAGTAAATATAAGTTAGAAATTTTTTAAAATAATATTTTTGGTTTACATTTATTAAAAATTAATTCTCATTACTTTTAAAATCACGTTTAAATTCAATTTTGGTTAATTTTTTTTTTGTAGCTTTAAATTTTTTTTTCTCTGTTTCACTCAATCTTTTCATAATGGACGAATTAATTAAGGCATTTAATGTGGATCCTAATTCAATTGATCAGGCGGAAATGATGAGAGTATTGACGGCTCAAGTTCAACTGCTGACCAACGAAGTGAGAATACAGCTGGATGCGGAACAAGCAGCCGGTGTGCATAGTCAGTTAAATCCAACGTTAAAAATTCCTGTTCCGGAGGTGTCTTTTGGGCCACCTCCTCACCCTGATTTTGCTGGTCCTGCAAGAGATCCACTTGTTTCCACGGCGATAAACCCGCAGGACAATAATTTGCCTGAATTAACTCATTCTTTCATGGAACCTGTCTCTAAAGAGCGTTCATCTCCGGAGCAGGCTACCCAACGTTCCAATTTTCAGTCAGCACCAGATGCTAGAGATCTTCATAATAGTACTTTGAATCCCGTGCCTTCAGCAATTCATAATCCACCTGTTCAGTTCAACTCCGATTTCAATAGATGTTCCTTATCTCGATGTGGGATTTCCTACACAGGTTCACCTTCTGGCATAACTGTGGACATGTTCCTTTTCCAGCTGGACTCTGTAGTGAAATCCAACAATCTATCACCTTCTTCTGTACTTCTGGATCTGCATCTTGTCCTGAAAGATGTGGCACTGCAGTGGTACTGGACCTACCGCAGGTATAATCCTTCAGCACCTTGGGATAGCCTCCGATTAGCCTTCCAAGAAAGATTTAAAGATAGGCGTACTCCCTACGAAATTCGTCGTATGGTTGAGTCTCGCAAACAGTTACCTAACGAATCATTCTTGGAGTTTTATCATCACATGTGGAATTTGGCCCTGCAGTGTCACACTCCTTACAGCGACGATGAATTCATACAACTACTGATGAACAATATGAAGCCTGTCCTTCAGTATCAACTTACTGATCGACACTTCTCACATATCAATGAGCTCATCAAAAGTTGTACTTCATGGGAAGATTCGCTAAAACGTTTTCGTTCTCCACCTGATTACTCGATGCACCCTCGTCATAGTATCAATGAACTCGGTGTTGAGAGTATGTATGATTCAGAACCAGTCGTTCCAATTTCTAATCCGTCAGTTTTGTCCGCAGATACGTCAGGAACCGCATATCGCGTTCCATCTGGTGTTTTTGTTCCGACGTCCGAATCTGTGCAACATATTTCTGCGATTAGTCCAAGTCATTCTTATCGTGCTCCAATGGGAACGACTATGACAAACTCTAAGTCTTTTAAACCCTCCTCTATTTCTCCTTCAACTAATGTAACCAATACCTCTAGATCTGGCCGCAATTACATTTGCTATAATTGTTCTGATATAGGGCATGGTTTTCAAGACTGTCCTCGTCCTCACTTGGGTGCCTTTTGCTATCGTTGTGGTCTCAAAGGCACCATTTCAACAAATTGTGTTCGTTGTGCGGGAAACCAGACCAGTGGTTCATGGAGATCGGGGAACCAGGAACCACAGACCATCTCAACCCCAACAATAATTACCCAAAGTAGATGCAGTCAGCAATACCGACCCAGAGTTTCGGAAGAGACTGATGCCAGATGGAAAGAATCAGTCGAACCAGTGAAAGTTCGCGTTGAGTCCTTTGACTCCGCAATCTCTTCTGGATCTGGTTCAGCTGGTTCCGACCTAATGGTATCGGACTCTTGCTTGCCTGTTTCTCCACCTGAATGTCGAGTAAATTCCTTTTCCAAATTGGAACACTCCATTCCTTCAACTTCTTCATTTAACAATAGTTCTAATTTTTCTGATTCCGTTCCGTCTCTCCCCAACACTTTTGGGAAACTCATCTCAGCTCAGTTACTTCGCTCAAAAAAATACTGGGAGCAACGTCGGATTTTGCGATCCTTTGTTGTTTCTTCAGTACTCGGTTCTGAGACAAGCGATAAACGGCCTTATGCCGATATTCTTGTCAATGATGTTCCATACCGAGGTCTATTAGATAGTGGAGCGAGTGTAAGTGTGTTGGGTTGTGGTTCTGAAAAGTTGTTGGCGGACAACAACCTTCATATTCATAATTTTCCTACTTCTATTCAGACTGCGAGTGGTCAATCTCAGAACGTCATTGGTTACATAAATGTTCAGGTTAGCTTTAATTCCCAATCTCATTACATGCGATTCTTTTTAGTACCTTCTCTAAAGCAATCTCTTTATTTAGGGATTGACTTTTGGAATAAATTCGGCATTACTTTGCAACTACCTGCGTTGAGTGAATTATCGGACTCCGCAGAAATATCTTGTTCTCCTAAATTCCATTCTCTCTCTCCAGATGATAACTTAAAGCTCTCTACAATAGTTAAAAAATTTCCGTCAAGTGCTAAAATGGGTCTTGGACGAACTACATTAATCTCTCATGAGATTGATGTTGGTGAATCCAAGCCTGTTAAGCAACGTTTTTACTCTGTTTCTCCTGCAAAGCAAAAACTAATGTATGATGAGCTAGATAGGATGTTATCACTGGATGTGATTGAAGAAAGCCACAGTTCATGGTGTTCTCCTGTCACCATGGTGCATAAGGCTAATGGCCAAGTACGCTTGTGTTTGGATGCCCGTGAGGTGAACAAGGTGACGGTCAGGGATGCGTATCCGCTTCCCCTTATTAACGGATTGTTGGGTCGTTTGGATCAAACTCGCTATATATCAACTATTGATCTAAAAGATGCCTTTTGGCAGATACCACTCGACCCGCAATCCCGAGATAAGACGGCGTTTACTGTCCCTGGTCGTCCCTTGTACCACTTCAAGGTCATGCCCTTTGGGTTGTGCAACGCTCCCCAAACCTTGTGTCGCCTTATGCATCGGGTGATTCCTTATCAACTGCACGACAAAGTATTCGTCTATCTTGATGATTTATTGGTTACTTCGTCCACTTTTGATGAACACTTGGAACTTTTGGAAGTTGTGGCTTCGTTGCTAGTAAAGGCTGGTTTAACCATAAATTTAGAAAAGAGTCAGTTTGTTTTGAAGGAGGTTAAATACCTGGGTTATTTAGTGGGTGATGGTTGCCTTCGCACCAACCCAGAAAAATGTAAGGCAATTAGAGAATTTCCTCGACCAAAAACAACTAAACAAATACGTAGTTTCTTGGGTTTATGTGGGTGGTATAGGCGTTTTATTAAAAACTTCGCGTCTTTAGCTGCTCCACTAACCGATCTGACAGGGAAAAAATCTAAGTCTAAATGGAATCTTCACGCTGAGGAATCCTTCCAATCTCTTAAAGTATCTTTATCGTCTGCTCCTGTTTTAGCTAATCCTGACTATGGGCGCCCTTTCTTCATCCAATGCGACGCAAGTGCTGTTGGCGTGGGTAGTGTACTTTTTCAGCTGGATCCTGATGGCGCTGAACACCCCATTGAATTCTTTTCGCACAAACTTAATGCCGCTCAGAGGAATTATTCTGTAACTGAGTTGGAGTGCTACGCAGCAGTACTTAGCGTCCAAAAATTTCGGCCCTATATCGAGGGATACCCGTTCACGATTTATACTGATCACGCTAGTCTCCGCTGGTTGATGTCCCAAAAAGATCTATCTGGTAGACTCGCCCGCTGGAGTTTAAAACTGCAAGCGTACAAATTTGATATCGGATATCGTAAAGGAACGGTGAATGTTGTACCTGATGCCCTCTCCAGAGCTTTTCATAGTGAGCCCACAGACGATGTAAGTAATGATCAACCTTTTCCTCCTGTTGAAACTACTTTGAATGATGATTCCTCCTTACCTTGTAATTCTCCTGTGATACAAGAAAATGTGTCCAGTTTAAATTCTTCAAGTGACAATTCGGTTCTACATATTGATCTTAACTCTTCAGCTTTTCAGGACGATGAATATGTACAACAGATCAATCGAGTACGACTATTAAAAGATTGTGATCACAACTTCAAAATCCGTGATAATAAACTCTTGATCTTACCTTCCTACGCTTCTCGTTATACGTCCACTGATTTGTCTGAATGGAAGTTAGTAGTTCCGTTGTCCTTGACTGCAAACTTAATTGAACTGGCTCATTCTTCTCCTACTTCTGCTCATATGGGTATTAAAAAAACTGTAGAACGACTTCAACGGCAATTTTTCTGGTTTGGTATGACTAAACAAATCAAACTTTTCATCTCTAATTGTTTACAATGCAAGATGAATAAGCCTGTAAATTTTAGCACTCAACCTTTGATGGGTTCTCAAACTGAGTCTACCAGACCTTTTGAAAAATTGTTCGTTGATTTCCTTGGACCATATCCTCGCTCCAAACGAGGTAATACCTGTATCGCTATAGTGTTGGATCATTATTCAAAGTTTGTTCTAGTCAAACCATTGAGTGAAGCTTCCGCCTCTTCTCTGTGTAGCTTTTTGGAAAATGAGGTGTTTTTACTTTTCTCTGTGCCTGCAGTGATTACTTCTGATAATGGTAAGCAATTCATATCTAACTTATTTAAAGATCTCTTGAAAAAATATAATGTTGATCATATACGTACTCCTATTTACTCTCCTCAAAGCAACGCTTCTGAGAGAGTTAATCGGACGTTACTGTCTAGTATTCGGTCTTATCTTGATGATCATGCACATAATGAATGGGATTGCCATCTTTCTGAAATCACTGCAGCATTGCGAAATGTTAAACACGACGTCACGAATTTTTCTCCTCACTATTTGGTCTTTGGTCAACACATGTCACTAAACGGTTCAGATTATGCTTTACGTAAACTTTTATCTCCTCAGGATGATAACGAAATACATGTGTTGTCCAAATCTAATAGATTGAATCTTATTCGTGATCAAATAACTCATTACCTGAAAGTTGCACATGAGAAATCAGCTGTTCGATATAATTTGCGTAGTAAAACTAGGAATTTCCTGCCTAATCAACCTGTGTTTGTCCGATCCTTCGCACAAAGTAGTGCTCCTGATAGATTTTCTGCAAAGTTAGCTGCTAAGTTTGTTCCTGCTTTTATCACTGATAAAATCGGAACAGTCTCGTATAATATCAGAAATCTTGATGGAAAACCTTTGGGAGTTTATCATGCCAAGGATATACGATTGTGACAAATTATTAGTGAAATTTTTTTCTCCTTCCCTCTTACTTTCATGCCTGGCTTTGAGATCTTTTCTCGGGTGTGAGTCGTCCCCACGCTGTAACAACCGCTTGTGGTTGTTATGATCTGTTTAATTTAAATCTGTAATTACGGTTGAAAATCCCAACAAGGTTGCATGTTTATCCACTGCGCTGCATAAAATCTCTTCCACTACACGTCATTCTTTCTTTGGCTTAATTTGTAATAGAAAATATATTTTTTTTTGGTAGAGTGTACCATTTAGCATTTTATACTTCTCCTTATTTTGGTCGGTTACTCGATTCATTTTATCATTTTTTGTTTGATGGTATGTAATGACGTGTAGTGGTTGTCGTTTTGCTTTATCTGTTTTGTTTTGGTTAGCGCGTGGATTTCCCATGTAAATGGAATGTTCCAGTGATTAAATTAAATAGTATTGGTGTGTGCGAGTCGATTTTGGGTGATGTCGTATGTGTACGTCATCCGAAATCTATCGGTCGGGTTATATTTTATTTTTTTTGATTGTTAATTTTTGGGTGGGGGAAAAATTTATTTTGTACGCGTCCGTATTTTTTTAGTTAGTCTAGTTTGGATTTTTAAAAAATAATAAAGTGCTCGTAGAGTCTCGCTTTAAATTTAAATAAAAATTGAACTCTAGTTTTTTTTTGGAAAACAAAAAAATGTCAAGTTTGGTGTGACGGTTGAAGTGTGCTGTTTTTTTTTTGTGATTAGCCACAAATATTAATATTTTTTTTTAAAATTAAGAAAAAAAAAATTGTTTTGATTGTTTAAAAGTTTTTCGTGCCTAAGAGTCATATTGATTTTTTTTTGTTGTTTTTGATTATGAACTTTGGTTAAGTACTTATGGCATCATAGAATAAATAATAAAAAATTAACTTTGATTTGTTTGCTGTGCTCTTGGTGAAATTGTAACAAAGAGAGACTTAGTTTAATAATTTTATATACTTATATACCAGCAAATTTTAATGATAAATAAAATTATAAAATCATAAATCTAAAGTGCGAGTTTTTTTATATCGGGTTAAGGCAACGAACCATTTACCAGTAAATAAAGAAAACCTTTTGGGGGTTTTCTTCTTGTTGTTTTGGCTGGAATAATCATCTGGCGTGGCGGAACTCGTGTGTTGAAAAAAAAAACAAAAATAATAAACAACCGAACAAAAGGATCAAATATAATAAAACCACTATTCGTCGGTTGAGTGATCGAAATAAACCTGAGTGTATGTTTATAAATTGTGAGGCGACCATTTTTGTTGAGGGTTCATAAACACGCCAGATCAGTCACATCGGGTATTGCGGCGGGGTTATCCAATAAAACTCAAAATTGGTGCTATTGTTTATTGAGCGGGTGCAACATTGCTAGTTCAAAGTGTGCGGTTAATTAGTCCAGTGAGGATCAGTTGTGTTATTGGATTTGTGAAAACAACTCCGTGATCAAGCGGAGTGGTGTTCGGGTTGAATGAAGCTGAGTTCCTGCGTCGGCGCTGGTAGCGGTTTTGTGTTCGGACGGGGCAAAATATGTATTCAGGTAAGGTGTATGGTGCAAAAATATATAATAAGTACCATTTACACCGCGTGTATTTTTAAGTTATATAATCTTGTGTGAACCAAATTTGATGGTTTTTTTTGTCTTTCATTATTATATTTCTATTACATTTATTTCAATTTATTTCAATTTTATACATTTTCGCGGTTTACAGGTTCCGGGTGGCGTCACATGCGACACACCCCAAATTCGATTCGCACCACGTTTTTTTTCTGGTTTTATTTTCATTAACGGTTCATTTTTTCTTTCAAATTTTTGTTTTTTCACATTTCATTATTCTCATTTCATTTTTTTCTCGATTTGGGTTTTTCCTGCGTAATTACAGTTTTTCCCTCTTTTATCATTTTCAAGTTTTTAGTGATGTGTAATTAATTAGTTCTTTGTGATTGCGTGAGGATGGGCGGCCTTATGCTGACCTAGGCCTTGAACAGGGTCGCCGGAGTGGCACCGGCGTCCCTGTCGAACGCAGATTTTGTTTTTATGATTATCTACCACTGTGGTCGTGGCAAAGTGGAATAATTTTCTTGTCCCCTTCGTTTTATCTCTATGCGGTTTTCAAGCATAGTAATATGTCTGGTAACCCCCACGCCTAGCGGCGAGCTTCAGCCAGTGCAATACCGCAACCAGACCTCTATTGCTATGTTCTGTTCAACAAAATCCCTTTTGGGGGATTTTGTTACATGGTGATACAAGCTATTAATGATCCTGACGAATCGCAACGGATTTTTTTTATAGATTTACTAGGGGGAAGTGGAAAAACCTATTTATATAACACTTTATTAAGTGATTGAGGATGGAAAGGATATGTTGCACGCTCGGTCGCTCCCACCGAAATTGCTGGAACTCTTTTGGAGGGAGGAACAACATGCCACTCTCAATTTAAACTACCTGTGCCATTATTAGACACAAGCTCATCTTCTAATCGAATGAAAACTGATGAGGCAAAAACAGAGGTGTTCTGTCTGGTGAAAAATTCTTTAAGTAAGATTGAGCACAAATATGAGAACGGGGAAAGATAAAGAATTTGCCGATTGGTTAATTGAGTTGGGTGATGGTAAATTAACCAACACATATAATCTTGGAGAAGATATTATTGAAACACCCCAAGAGTTCATTTGCAACGGATCATTGATAGATGACATTTTTGCGCAACAGTTTTCAGCTAATGAAGCTAAAGACTTTGCGAATAGAGCAATATTGTGTCCTTTAAACGAGGACACACTTAAAATGAATGATGAAGTATTGAGTCGATTGCAAGGAGAAGAGAAAGTGTACTACAGTGTAGATTCTGTAGACACTGATGATGAACAGGAGAGAACAAATTTTCCAACGGAATTTTTAAACCCCATTACTCCATCAGGTATGCCTGTACATGCTTTAAAGCTAAAAGTTGGAGCAGTAGTAATATTGCTTCGAAATATTTGCAGAAACAGAGCTTTTAGTAATGGAACACGGCTCATTGTTACTCATATGAAAGCAAACATTATATTTGCTAAAGTGTTGACAGGAAGATCAAAAGGAGATGAAATTGCAATTCAAAGAATTGAATTAGCTCCTTCTGACAGCAATTTTCCCTTTACATTACGAAGGCGGCAGTTTCTAATACGCGTAGCCTTTGTGATGACAATAAATAAATCTCAAGGTAAAACCCTTGATAAAGTGGGATTGTATTTGCCACAGCCCGTTTTCTCTCATGGACAATAATTGTATGTTGCTTTCTCCAGAGTGACATCTAAATCAAATATAAAAGTACAAGTACTTAATACAAAAGAACAGGGAAACCTTTGTAACGGGTGCTTGTCATCCCCGTCACAAAATAATCTTATCCATCAAATTCGCGTATAAAACTGTACCCCACATTTGAAGATTTTTTTTTTCTTCTAATAAATACCAATTTACATGACTAAATCCGGGTACAGTTCACATTACATTTACATTAATTGTGTTGGAATAATCTTGTCTGTACATATTAAAACATGCACATAAGCAAGATTCTTAACCAACAACTAAATTAATGTAAAATCCTATTATCTCCAATGGCGCGTGCCCATATGACTTGGTTTTCATTTATGTTTATTTGCGGAAGCTCAAGTTTCGGTAAACAAACATAAGAATATTTTTTTTTATTATCACACATTCTTGAATCAGTGTGGAGACACATTTGTTTTTGTTGAAGTCTCAATTTTCGTTTCCGTTTATTCAACCTGGGTCATTGTCAATGTAATTGAATGTCTCAAGGTAAAAATAAGCGTGGAAATATAATTTTTTTTTTTTGCGACTTGGGCAGTTCATGTGGTTACACATGCAGCCAAACGTGCCTCATGTTTTCAGTTCGTGCATATTGTCCGGAAATTCGGATAAAATGTCAGTGGGGTGATTATGGAATTTTTCAAGTTGATTGGAAGAGAAAAAGAAAAAGAAAATATGTGTTTTTTTTTTTTTTTTGATCAGCAGAAAAATTGTATAAAAACTCCACAAAATTTTTATTGGTGGTTCTTTTTAGTTGATTTTTGCTAACCGTCAGGTTAGAAGTTTTCTATTTAAAAAAAAAAAATAAATAAATAAAAAAATTTTTTTTGGAAAATAAATATTTTTTTTTGCAATTTATAAATTAAATTTTTTTTGGTGTTTTGTTTTGTTGCGGTCTAAATCGAGGAAAACAACGGTGAGTATAAAAAGAAAAAAAAACCATACTAACTAAGAGAGGTCCAGTCAGTATAGTAGGAAGCCAATAGCCTCATTAGAGGCAGGTGAATGTACAGCTTCAACCGCGTCATTTACCCTTTCTTTTGGCTAACTACTTACTGACCAAGTCAATTACTAATCAAACCCTCATACAGGGACTTGCTAATTAATTATTTTTTTTGTGTGAATTTCAAATAATGCGTGGCTAAGGCCAAAAACTGTCCATTCATGCTGGACAAATAACTTAGTTTTCTGTTGGTCACTATAGACAGGTCCAACGTTTCTAATCCCCAATCCTTTTGGTGATCTCAATGATCACCCAATATTTTCATCCAACCGCGGTATAACTAGGTTTCTCAACTGTGTCACCCCAAACCCATGACTAATTTTACCTCTACCGGCCTTGAGCACAGGTAAATGCCGCAGGGGTGACAACAGCGGTCGAGAAACAATTTCTTAGTAATGTTAAGCTGAGGTAACTCAGTTACTTCATGTGTTTCAGCATTACACCTTATAGAAGGAAGTGACAAGGTTTTTACCCGAAATGTTGCGTACAAAGAAATTCTTTGAAACACCAATTTACTTCCAAAAATACTAAAAAAATCAAATCAAAGGCTTGCGATCACATATTATAAATTCTAAATTAAAAAACATCATAATTGATGAGATCAACGTGATCGGGTTGAGGTGGGACAAGCCTAAAGGCTGACGATTCAGTCTCTAGACCCGTCACATTGTGTGATGGTCTCCACAACTAGTTCTGTATAATATATATACTTTTTAATTTGAGGATTTTGTGCTCGGTGATTTTTGATTTGGCGATTTTTCATAACCTTAAGATTTTTGTTTATAAATTTTTTGCGTCCCTCACAATTTTTTTTTATAGGTATATAAGTCGAATTCCTGTACCGTTGTTTTACCTCAGACACCGACCTTCTAAATGGACACCTGAAAACACTTGTTTAATTTTTATTACCATTTACTATTTTTTATTACAAAAATAAAATTCAATGTTTTCGGCTTTTTTATAGACAACATACTATTTGTAATGACATACTCATTATTTTCGATTTGGCAAATCAGAAAAATAATGGAGTCATACTCCTAATATATCTACCAGCAAAAGTAGAAAATATTCATCCCCTCCCCCTTTTCTTTCCCGCAGAGTCAATACAAAGTGTATCAACTCTCAAAAATGAGAAATCTCTTTGAGATTTTGTGTTGGTAATTCGGTTTCGTACAGAAAAGTAAGGTCTACTCATCAGGTAGCTACGACCGAACCACAAAAATTCAACTCTATACCCTCTAGTTAAATACTTAATATATTTTGCGAGAGTTGAATTTTTGTGGTTCGGTCGTAGCTACCTGATGAGTAGACCTTACTTTTCTGTACGAAACCGAATTACTAACACAAAATCTCAAAGAGATTTCTCATTTTTGAGAGTTGATACACTTTGTATTGACTCTGCGGGAAAGATAAGGGGGAGGGGATGAATATTTTCTACTTTTGCTGGTAGATATATTAGGAGTATGACTCCATTATTTTTCTGATTTGCCAAATCGAAAATAATGAGTATGTCATTACAAATAGTATGTTGTCTATAAAAAAGCCGAAAACATTTTATATTAAAACAGACAATTTTTAACATCGTAAAAATAAAATTCGCCCATTAATTAACATTAATCAATGAAACTCGGTTCAGATTTTTCTTTTTTTTGAATACGAACTTATGGTCCAGATTTTATGATTCAAGTTTCATAATTCTTGAAGAAATGCACGAAATCATATAGAAGAGTATTTTTAACCCAAAAATAGTCTTCTTTATGGTTTTGTAAATTTTTTCAATAATTATGAAACAGTTCTTAACTGAAAGTTGCTGATAATGAATCTGAGGTTAAAATTATTCCAATTAATACAATTTTTTTGCAATTTTGAGATAATTTCTATTCAAAAAGCATTTTGACGGTCGTATTGGATCTGCCATTGATACCTTAAAAATGATAAAACAACATTTTAACAAAGATTTAAACAAAGTTTAGTGCAACATTTTGAAATACTTCAAGACATAAAAATTTTGATAGATTTCACAGCAACCATATTTCCTAACCTAAATTGTATATTTGCTCTAAACTTCACGGGGAAGAGTTTTTGGAGTCGCTGATTACGAATTTATGGCCAAAATGCTATTTGAATACAATTAACGCGGCCATATGCTAACGCCATTTTGAGTTTAATTCTATTAGCCTAAGATTTGTAATCAGCGACCCCAAAAATTATTTCTCTGTGGTTTTGTAACTTTTACAAACAGTTTTTAACTGAAGGACTCAATGGTCCTCCACCCTGAATTATAAAATTTAAGCCAGAAATTCAGTTTCAGAGTTTCATTGTTTGCCCCAAGAATAATGTTTGCCCTGTAAAATGTTTGAATGATGCTTAGAGCTGTATATAAGACAAAAATACCCATTAGTTGAACTGAGAAAGAATATTTAAACAAAATTGATAATGCTATAAGTTTTTGGCGGCTTCCTATTGAATGCCATATGTTTCCACATAAATCTTTAGTGACGAAAAATAAGATATTTGAGAAAACAAATCAAAATAAAATAAATATTGAAAACCTTAATTAATTAATTTTTATATTTAAAAATTTTAAAAGATAAAGTCGTATCATTCAAGTTACTGTTTCTGAAAATTTGCAAAAAAAACCTTTTGACGTCTGGTTATTAAATAATAGTCTCAGACACAGTCTCCTATATACCTCCATGAATATGCATTTACTTACGTAAGCAATTATGGACGTCCTGATCTGTTTAAAACATTTATGTGCAACCCCGGTTGGAAAGATATCATCACTGAATTGTTGCCTGGCCATAAAGAGCGACCGACAGATACGACTTCATTGCTTGCATTTTCAAAATTAAAGCTTAAAAATGGGTGGCTATAATTACGGAAGGATTTTTGGTGAAACGAGATGTTTTATGTTTTTGGGCGTAACAACCATACCATACACCAATATTGGCAAACATAGTAGATGCACATACGTTGAAGCGTGTATTTCAATACAGGCCATAAAGTATATTTGCAAGCATATCAATAAAGGTAGTGACCAGGCAATATTTAACGTGCAATACATCGACTCCGACCCCGAGATGAAGTGCATTCATTTATAGCGGGGCGCTCCTTTAGTAGCAATGAAGCAGCTTAAAAGATTCTGAAGTTTACACGAAAGGCATCAAGCATAATTCATCTGGCCGGCCATTTAGAAAATGATGAACGCATTTATTTTACAAAGCAGAACTTCAATCAAAGAATGACGATACCCAACAGAACAACTCTCACATCATTTTTTCAGCTCTGCCAAAACGATGAGTTTGCATAAGGGCACTATTATATTCTGAAGTTTCTCGATATTATACAAAACCAATCGAAAATTGGCTAAACGTCAAAGCAGGAGACGAACTTGGTGTACACCGTCCATATAAGCAATGTTGAGTGTTTTGGTTTGTAAATACTGCTCTTAACCAAGTGCGTGTACTGACAAGTTTTTGTGACTTCAAAACAGTGAATGGGCAGAAAAGGGCAATCTACCGAGAGGCAACCAGTAAAATTATACGATGGAAGAAGCCGCTTCAAGTAGCTCATCAGGTAATGTGCGCGAACTGTGTGCAATTTTGATAAGCACATGTGAAGGATTATAAAGTCGGTCTGTGAGAATATATTTTGCACAGGCTTCCCAGCATTCTATTGCCAGCAAAAAATAAGCGAATACGGAATGACCACGCCAGAGAACTCGATATTGCGACTTTTTTCAGAGCAACGCCAAGTGTAACTCTATTGATGGAGATGAAGGCGCACTGTTTACCTTAGATGCGCCAGAGGGAATCAGAGGCGACTTTTTGAAACGTTAATTAATTGTTTATATCATTTATTCTTTTGAATTTTTAACTATAAAAAATTAATTAATTAATTTAATTCGTTTTCCCAATTAAGTTAATTTTTGTCACAAGACATAAATTTCAACAAATATGGTATAAGCGAAGCCGCGAAAAACTTATAGCATCACCATTTTTGCTTACAAATTCTTTAGTGGGATATTTTTATATTGTGTGCAGCTCTAAGCGTTACGTAAAATTTTGCAGAGCAAACATTTTTCGAAAACTTTGTTTTAAATCACAATTAAAACCGACCACTGAAGGTTTCATCCAAATACCTTTAGAAGTTTCGGAGTCCGCTGTTTTACATACGAGGTTTTCATTACAGGAAACAATATTTTATAATTTAAGTGAAAAAGCGATTTCATCTTATGTGTTACTTGGTATTATAATGTTTGATATTATTTAAAGTTAAATGAAAAAGGATAAATAATTAATTAATTTCGTTATATTAGAAAATACTTTATGAAATATTTTTATTGTTACTTCAGAAACTTAAAAAATTATAAAAAATAAAATTTTGGTATATAGAATGCGATGGAATATGTTTCACAGTTTCGTCAAAAAAGTTTAAATTAAAAAACGGCAGAAAAAAAAAATGCCAAACAAAAATAAATTTTTTGTATATTTCTTTAAAAATGGAGATCCATACAAAGTTCCAACGAAAATTTCCAGAAAAGAAGTCGATAGCCTGGTCAACCAGAGGTCATCACATAATACAGAAGAAAATGTAACTGTATACAACTTAGATGGGGGGCCTATACCATCGGCAACACATTTGGTACATAAGGAAGCGTATGTTTATGCCGAAAAAGATGAAGATTTCTTAGCTGGACCTTATCGACATATGTTTAAGCAATATGTTACTTCGAAAAGTATTAAACGAACTCCCAATAATTTACTAAAACGAAAACGTTGTCCAAATTAAGTAAGTAAGTAGTAAAAATTTAAAATTAGTGTAACTATAATTTATTAACCAGCAGATTAAATTAACTTATCTATTTCAAAAATAACATAATGGTTTTGTTAAATGCAAAAAAAAAAAAATCAATCTGTTTCAAAAAAATTCCACTGTCTGTAACAAAGCAGATAAAAAATTAAATTGTATAAAGTTCCAAGTACATACAAGAGACAACTGTTGAAAAATTCCATTCCGTTTAAATATAAGATTGACACCAATGCTAATGTTCTATCTTAAATTACTTACGCTGAAATATTACATTTTTTTTGTCTTTATTATAGTGTCATTGTTACAACAAATATGTACGAGTATATGTACAATGCATAGTTATAGAATAGTTTCATAAATAAGCGCAAGTATGTTTATTTTCCGTTTGCGTTTCTACGTAATTTATAGAACATGGGAAAATCGTCTGTTGTTATTATACATAATACAAATAAACATGAATTTAACAGAACAATTATTTTTGACAAACAAAACGTGAAATTAACCATTTCGAAATAATATAATTAATTTAAATATTATAATTTAATTTTTTATTTATTTTTTTTATAATGAGACCACAAAAATGAGTCTTTTTTTCAGTGGGGGCAGGCAGCAGCAATAGCAACACAAAAAAATAAAAATTAATATTTTTTTGAAACAATGAAAAGGATTTTTGAAAATTACAATATGTACAACAATAACAAAAAAAATGTTGTATATTCACTATAGAAATATGAAGTACTTAAGAGTGAAAACCACAATAAACAACAGAAGAGGGATTTTTATTTTTTTAAAGTTGAATAGAATTTTGTAAAGGTTATGGCTGAAAAATTGTTGAGAAATTATAAAAGGATTTAACGAAAATTTTCAATGAGTTTTTTTTTCTTTTTAATTACGGAACATAAAATTAGGCACCTGCTAAATTGAAATATTTTTTTGGTTTTTGAAGATTTATGGTATAAAACCTCTTTATTATTGACAATAAATTGATTAAATAAATTTACTACCAAATGTATGAGAATTTTGCGCGATAACTGTACCATAGGCATTAAAGCCGACAAAGTGGAATATGCGGTAATCAAAAAACAACACGTTTTATCATAGTTTAAGTGAAGGGCAAATCAACAAACATTACGGTGTGAATCCATTTTAGGAATCGACCGAAAACGATAATAATATCATCATGAGCGATCGAGAGTGTCATAGATAACCGTTGCTAACAGCAACGATGGAAGGATTGGGAAACACCATTGCTTGCTACCAAGTCTTTCGCAAAGAAACACAAAAAAAGACCACTATATGGACGAAATCATTTAACTCAAGACGCAACCTCTAATAACCAGCAATGTATATATGTATTGGACCACCCATTTTTAAATAAGGAGAAATTTAGAAATTTTGGTTCTTAGCACGTTTTCACTTGAATTTTGTTGCTCATGTAATTTATATCATTTAAAACAGAATTCTTCAAAAAATAAATAAATATAATAAAAAATAATAAACTACAATAAATAAAAATAAATCTTCGACGTAGTTTTATTAAACAATTTTTTTATTAAATGAGATAGTTCTATTGAGCTTGTTAGCAGAGCTATCTTTCATTTTTAGGCCTTCGAGCCGGATGGCTACTAATTCGACGACATTAATAGTGTGCATTTAATTATAATAATTAATAACTATGTATGTAAGTGCAAATATTTAACCTGTGAAACTAAAAATACAGTTGAGCAATAAAATTTGCCAAGTAAAACCTGCAAATTTAATCGTGCAAAATTAGTGCAACAAAAAATTACGTTACATTACGTACAATAAGCAGTATGTCTATTTTAGTTATATTAATTATTGATAAAGTGAAAACTGGGTCCCTATTATGAAAAAAATGCGATTTCGCATTTTCATGCGATATCGCATTTGGGTATTATAAACGACATTTTCGCAAAAAATGCGCTCTTGGTGGCTTATTATAAAATGCGATAGCGCATTTTTGCGAAATTGAAATTGACAAATGCGACTAGTCTATAGCAGTCGGATATCGCATTTGCGAAATGATTGTGTTAATAAATAATTTTTTTCTGTTTATGTTTAATATACAATTAAAATGCCTTTTATTAAGAAATATTTAATTTATTTTGTTCAAAATAACAAAAGATAATTTTTATTAGTCAAAAAATTTTTTTTTTATTTTTCAAAATAAAATTTCTTATAAGAAATGCGATATGCGATGTCGCTTTTCATAATACAGCCATACGAGGCGAATCGCATCCGCAAAATCGCAAAAAATGCGAAATGCGATCCATTTCATAATAGGGCCCCTGCATTGCTGGAAGTGCCTAAATTTACGAATCGTGTACGAAGCTATACGTGAGAAATTGCATTCTCAGTGTGCAAAAAAAAAACCGTTTAGTATTGTCAAATCGTGTGTGTAGCTGCAGCGGGTTTAAGTGAATTGTAATAACTAATGCATATTATTCTGTTACATCTTTCTCTTAAACCAACAACGTCGATATTGTACAAATCACAAATCGTATTTGGATACAAAATAAATAGCTTGAGAACAAATAAATGCAGACGGGAGATTCAGTTGTAATTTTCTCTTCGAAATAAGGTGTTGCTTCAGTATTTTTCAAAACCGTGTTTATCATCTGACCTCGTAGTACTTCAAGGTCAATAATTACTAGATTTATAGAAGGCGGTTAACCTTTAACGGCACATCTATTGATAACGTTAAAATTATCATTAATCATACGACAATTTATATTTGGTGGATCATCATTTTGGCCATACCACAAATTTATTACCAGTTGGTTATGTTGGCCTTACATCACATTCGTCAATAATACCACTAAGACGAGGTCACTAAATACGATATCATCAAGTTGTTATTTCAAACCATTGACGGCATTACAGATTGTGCCGTCATTATCAGCCGTCATAAGTTATTATTATTAAGTATTAATTTTAGTTTACTTCATTAAATTTAAAGTTTCGCCCTTGAATTTAAATTACAATTTAGGATTATATTAATTTAAATTTAAATTATCAAATTAAATTTTCAAAGTGGTTCTTATATTCGTACAACTTTGTGTCGTGTTGCATTGCTAGAACAGTAATTTTTGTGATTCATTTATTAATCGTTTTCATTTAATAGTCGGGTGTTCAATAACTTTAAGTTAAACACAATGTCAGATTCTGAAACCGCACATGCGGATGAGCCCTCGTCTGAATCCAAAGATACTTTAAAAAGATAACGAAGTGCGTTTAAAGGTCAACTAACCCAGTTTAAAAACAAACTGTTGTCTCTGTCAACTCTCGGGGCTATTGAATCTAACGTGCATAGATTATAATTATTGTACGATAATCGCATTTTATTCGAAGACGATTATGAGTATATAGAAACCACATTATTGGAGAAACTTCATGAATTAAAGAAACTCGAAAATATACCTAAGAAACCCGTTAATTTTGAATGGTCCGCTAACAGCACTCAGATATAACAAATCATTCCTTCTATGTGTATAAAGCTTCCCGAGCTTAGATTACCGACCTTCAGTGGGGCTGAAAATGAATGGTTAGCGTTCAGGGATGTCTTTTTAGATAACTAACAAAGAAAAATAACATAGACACGACTGTTAAATTTGTTTATTTGAAAATCCACATTCGTTCTGGAAAAGCTTTTGGCCTAATTGAACATCTTCCGGTAACTTCAGCTAATTATGAGACAGCCTGGAAAATTGTATGCGATCGCTATGATAATGCAATTCTTATCCAAAAGGCGCATATGAAAGAAATGTATAATTTAAAATCGCCAATTGAAAACTCTTCAAATTCATTTCAAGATTTCATTGACCAAACTGTTAAGAATTATAATGTGTTGAAGTCATTACATGTACAAGTCGAAACCTGGGATTTGATATTAGTTGCTCATTTGACCGAGAAACTTGATAGTTCATCAAAAATACATATTATAAAAAACTCAGAAGGGAATAAGTTATTATCTTTGATAAATTCATCGTTCTTCTCAGAAATCGTGTTCGAATTCTGGAAGCTATTAAAGATACAGCTACAGCTTCAAAATCATCAGCTGATACCAAGCGATTTAATTATTCTAAAGACAAAACCAATTCGTTAGTTTCGAATAGTTCTAAATGCTCATACTGTGGTGGAGCACATTTATTAACTACTTGCTCAGCATTTGGTGATACTAAAATCACTCCATACATGCGTTTTCAGTTTATTCGGAGCAATCAATTATGTACTAATTGTTTAATTATCAAACACAACGTTATCAATTGTGATAAACCACCTTGTGGTTTATGCTCACTGAAGTATCACGCTCTTCTGCACTTTGAAACAAATTCAAATTTCAAAGGTTCAAAATACGTAACAGAAAGGTTCGTAAATTAAGAAAAGAGTCAACAAATAAAATAATATCTGGTATTGGCGTAAAAGAAACTTCAATTAAAAAAAGGTGTCTTTAACTATTCCCCTAGAGTGTCAGATTTTTCAACAACTTTGGAATTTTATGTTATTCCAAAAATTACGAATTACTTACCAGCAAGTCCAGTTAATGGTTAATAAATCTAATGCCAAAGAATATTGAATTAGCAGACCCATATTCCATATACCAGATAGAATTGATATTCTAATTGGCGCAGAAATGTATAATCAGTTATTCACTGATAATGCATCTATAATAGTTTTAAAAATCTTCCACCATTTTATCGCAGTGTTTTTGGTTATGTTGTAAGCGGCAGAGTATTGTCAACTTACACTGTTCAAGAATGTACACCCATTTCGTTATGTCCTATTGAAACTCTAAATAACGACATAAAAAGATTTTGGGAGATAGAAACAATTTCTGCTAAAACCAATATTCAATAGATGAAAAATTTTGTGAAGAGCATTATTTGAAAACTCACAAACACCTCAATTCAGGTCGTTATTCGGTTTCTCTGCCTGTAAATGCCAATATTAATCAGTTAGGCCTTTCAAATTACACTTCGTCAACCAGATACCTATAAATTATACAGAGACTTCATGAAAGAGTATCTGGCTTTAAATCATATGACATTAGTCCTAGACCCAAGTATTATCACTTATTCTGATAATAAATTATATTATTTGCCACATCATTCTGTTTTTAAAGACACTAGTACCACCACTCAGTTGAGAGTAGTTTTCAATGGGTCAGCTAAATCTTCGTCAAAATTATCCTTAAATGATTGCCTACTTAAGGGTCCTACGGTGCAACAGGATCTGTTGTCTATAATTTTAAGATTCAGGAAACATATCGTTGCATTCACAGCCGATATTGCCAAAATGTATCGGTAAATTATGATCGATTTATCTCAGCAAGATTTACAGCGAATCAGGTGGAGAGGTAATTCGTCAGAAAATGTAAAATGCTTCAAATCATCTACAATAACCAATGGAACTAAAAGTGCTCCATTTTTGGCTACACGTACATTATAACAACTAGCGTTGGACGAAGTCATCTCGTTTCCTTTAGCATCGCAAATTTTAATGCAAGATTTTTATGTCGATGATTAACCAACTAGAAAGGAGTAAATTTGGGTTAAGAAAGTTCTGTTCAAATGTCCCTGAAATTTCTTCACATTCAAAGCATTCGTCAAACACATCCTTAGTACTTGGTCTTTCTTGGGATAACCGAGAAAGGTTTTGGTTGATAATAAAACGAATAATAAAAATCAAAACCACGTTAGGCTGATTTGCTCAAAATCTAGGGTGGCTGCTCTTAAAAAACAGACCATTCCTCGACTCGAGCTTTGTGCTGCTCTGTTGTTGGCACAAACCTGGAATAAACTAATTGAAAGCCTGAACATGCAAGTAAATCATAGTTATTTTGGTCAGATTCCGAAATTACTCTTCTGCGTATTAAATCGGAACCATCTAAATATGCTACGTTCGTGGCTAATCGGCTTACCCAACTACAGGAACTTAACATCAATAAATAATTGGTGCTATGTACCCACCTCACAGAATCCCGCTGACTTCGTATCTCGAGGCATAATGCCTAGCGAGTTTTTAAAGCAAGAACTATGGTGGTCAGGTTCGTCGTTTCTTCAAGAAAAACAAATAAACTGGCCTAAAAACCCAAATTTGAAAATAAGTGCAGAGTTGGTAAATGTACCTAGATCTTCGGAAAATTTCCTCGATTTCAATTTGTAATTCTGCTTCTGATTTTGATTTATTTGATCGATACTTATCATGTACAAAACTGATTCGAGTTACAGCCTTTATACTTCGTTATATGAATAATCTTCAACCAAAGAAGCACGGTAAGATTATCGGTGAGCTTACTTCCAATGAACTAAAGATGTTAACAACGCAACTAATAAAACTTATTCAGCAATTCGGGTACAGCATTGAACTTCAAGTCATTAAAAACCACTCAGCGGTACAAAAATCCAGCAATCTAAAATTGTTATCTCCATTTATCGACGAACTTCTTCGTGTTGGAGGCTTCGTAACTCAACATTACTTTCAACTACTAAATTTCCACTGATATTACCAAGCAAACATAAAAGTTTATTACATTGTGGTGCTCAAACATTATTATACAATTTGAGGTCTCAATATTGGATCATCGGAGGTTGAAATTTGTGTAGACAGATATTTGTAGACAGATATTATATTTGCTTATTTATTTGCTTCGCAGTGAAGGCCGTTCACTTAATGGATTTGTCGTCGGAATTATTTTTGGCTTGCCTTCGTAGATTTATTGCCAGACGAGGATATTGTACTAAGATATACTCAGACAATGCCACTAATTTCATCGGATGACGGTCTGAGTTAAAGGAATTACAAAAGTTATTTTTATCAGAACATTTCCAGAATGATGCAAAAATATTCTGCTCAACTAATCATATCGAGTGGCTAACAATCCCTCCACGTTCACCACACTTTGGTGCATTGTGGGAATCCGCCATCAAAAACGCCAAATGGCGTTTTTCAAAATTGGATTTTTATATTTTTAGCGAGGCCAAACTAACTGAACTACCAAATAAATAAATTATACAGTTAACAGGATTATTTTTTAATCAGACAAATTAAATTTTTTCCCGAAATGTAGTTTGTGCGGGATCGATATAAAATGTTAGAATTGTATTTTGAGCATTTCTCTTTAAATACTCGGTTTTACCAAATCTCAATCATTCCTCCATAGTTGTGGTATTCTTTTATTTTTAGCGATCACAATTCAATTGTATTGGATCTACAGCAGATGAGAGTGTCTATTATGTGTACCGAATGAAATTTGTGATTCCCAAATTTATATTATCTCATAGGTTACTACGCAAAAGAAAAAAACTGGTACCGTTATTTTGTAGAAAAACAATTTAAAAAAACGAATAAACGTCAAATTGGGCATTTGTTTTATTTGTTTCGAAATGGACGCATCATAAGGAGAAAAATGTGATTTAATAATTAGATTGTGTAATGATCATCCCGAGTATACTAATAAAAAAATTGGTAAATTGGCCGGCGTTTCCAATAATACGGTAACAAATGTAAAAAAAAATGTCAAATCAATCTTTCTGTATCACGCAAGCCCGGATCCGGAGAAAAATCAGGTGCTCCAAATAAAATGTTGGATCAGAAAATTGTAAGAGTCATTTCGAAACATCCCTCGATGTCTGTGCTAGATTTGGCCAGATAAACCAAAACAACCAAATCGATTGTGGAACGACCTAAAACCAGAAATAATCTACGGACATACAAGAAGTCAAAAATCCCCAAAAGAAGTGTTGAACTATTTAATAGAGGGATCGATCGAGCAAAGAAACACAACAAATGGTTGAACGAAAGAAAAGATTCTTGTTTCGTAATGAACGACGAGACCTACGTCAAAATGGATTTCTCGACACTTCCAGGTCCCCAATATTACATCAAAAAGAAAGGTAAAGAACTGGACGGAGAAATTACTACCATAGCCGTTGAAAAATTTGGCAAAAAAACATATGGTTTGGCAAGCAGTTTGCCAATGCGGCTTAAGATCACATCCATACATAATAAATGGGATTATGAAAAGGTGAATGTTCGCCGTAAAATGAACAAAAAGTTTGAATGAATACGATTATTTAAAAACTGTACAATATGTGCAATAGAACAAGTACAGAAAAATAATGATTATATATTGCCGTTTAGTTTTAATTCTTCATGTACAAATCACAAATTTCATTCGGTACACATAATAGATCTATTCAGTATTCCCGTACAATGCCTGAAAGTCAATAAGTATCGGGTTGTGCAACAGCTTAGTGATACTAATTTTAGTAAAGTAGTCGGGCTGGGTGAATTTCTGAAATTGTTTAGGTCAGTGATTACTCAAAGCACAGTAAATATATCATTTAAAAGTAAAAACAAACGCATTAAACCATATGTTACACAGTCCATTATCAAAATGATTCATTATAAGAATAAGCTTTACAAAGTAAGCAATTCCCTGAATCCCATCTACTAGAAATTGTGTATAAACAATGCAGAAACAAACTGTGCAATACAAAGTGCAAAAGGATGCATTTTTCAGATAGAATACAAAATAATTTGGGTAACCTAAGAAGGATATGGAAAACTGAGGGGACTTCGCGAGATACACAAATAATTGTGAACGAATTAAATAAGGCATTCGATACCGAGAATCTTTGGTTAGATAAATTGTTTAAATTAAACAAATTTAAATTTACCCCGATTATTGAATTTGAGATAGGAGTATGATAAAAAAAATTAAGAATGGTTTCCCGGGGTATGATTCTATAAGATTATCCAGGGTGTTGCGGAGTATATTAGTGGTCCTCTGACCGTTGTAACCAATGGATTGTTTAGTGTTTCTAAATTTACTAACCAACCCAAAATAGCTAAAGTTACTCCCATACATAAATGGGGTGATATAAATGATCCGAATAACAAGATGTATAAGTGTACTCCCAGTTTAGCCAAAGCCTCTTGAATATATTATGCAACAACAACTTTCAGATTACCTTCAACTAACTGAAACAATAAACAAAAACCAATATGGTATTATACAACTATCGATTAGAACGTCTTCCTGTGTTTCAGTGGTGAACTCACACTCCTCGTTAGATAGGAAACTGATTAGGACTAAATAAAGAATGCTTACCACGGAAACTATATAACATTGGGTTTGACTTATCGGCAGTTAATCTGATTAATAGTTGCTTGTCTGAAAGGGTACAATTTATGGAGGTAAAGAATGTTGCGAGTATGCAGTTGAATTTAACATCTGAGGTGCCGCAAGGCTTCATTCTTGGTCCAGTTTTATTTAATATTCATATTAATGACAATTTTGATCTGAAGTTGAACGGGAAATCTATATATATAAAAATGAATTCCTGTTTGTTTGTTTGTTTGTTTGTTCCGAATGGGCGTCTCAGTCGCTCAACCGATCGCCATGAAATGTTTACCATGCAAATGTTGCATG
The DNA here is from genome assembly GCA_963556165.1 of Tipula helvola. Taxonomy (NCBI): domain Eukaryota; kingdom Metazoa; phylum Arthropoda; class Insecta; order Diptera; family Tipulidae; genus Tipula; species Tipula helvola. The sequence goes on from OY744483.1 coordinate 101,118,843, forward strand.
TTCAGGACCAATCTTACGATATTGTGAAAGGGGCTGGACTCCGGGGTCTAGGGGCCATGGTACAAATTTTTTCAAAAATTTTAATTTTTTTACGAGAATGAGTTTTTGGAAAGGGGTTATATGAAATAAGAGACATGTTCGAATTCGGGGAGTCCGCCCCTGGATCAAAAAATCATTTTTACATGTAAAGATACAATTATTTGATTGTTCTGAAATAACGCCTTAGCCGCTTTACCGATCGCCATGAAATTTTTACCATGTATATGTTGCATGTTCAGGACCAAGCCCACGATACTTTTGAAGGGGCTGGACCCCGGGGTCTAGGGGCTGTGTTACAAATTTTTTCTCAAATTTCAATTTTTTAAAGATTTTTTTGACGGGAATGACTTTAGGAAAGGGGTTATATGAAATTAGTGCCATGCTCCAATCCGGAAGTCTGCCCTGGATCAAGAATTCATTTTTACATGTATAGCTACAATTATTTAAATGTTCCGAAATAGCGCCTTAGCCGCAAATTTATACACCAGAAAGGATATCTAGAGTGCGATTGTTATACACAAATCATACCTCTACTATAATTGATTTAATTATTCAAATTAATTTTATTAATTTAAATTTAAGACAATCTTTCATCACTTTAACTGAAGACAAATCTCTGAACACTTATATTATCCATACTAATAATCCATTTTTACTGGTTTGACATCTACTCTTTAGTGATATCCTATTTTTAAAGTTTTGAAATGTAACATAGTCAGCGAGTTCTAATTTCCACATAACTTCAGAAATAATTAACATTCTATTTTAATCCACTATTGCAACCGGCGGCTTTTAATGAAAATAGTAGTTTCATACTAAAGGCCAATAGTTTATTACTTAAATAAATCAATGATTGGTTCATAAAATCAATTCTAGGAAAGGTACTAAAAAATATTGTACGTATAAACTGATTCACTTTGAAAAGTACTAGCGTTTTATATTTGTAAATATCATCTTATACAAAAAACATCCTTGGATTCAAATTATTGTACGTGTAAAATTGCCTTAGTTTGAAAAAACTTCTTTTGTTTTTCGAAATGTTATTTTCAACTACAGTTCGCGGTAAAACGTATCGAAGTGGACGTAGTTTTAATCGTTTTGAATACTTAAATTAATATTAATTTGTGTTTCGGATGCCGCTGTTCTCGATTAGTTAGCTATATTGCAATAAAATAATTGTTGGTGGTTATTTTCCAGGTATTAAATATTATTTCAAGTGAATATACATTCTTATTAGAATTAAGTTTTCAGTTTATAAACGTGACGAATCTATGATTACTTTTTGATTGTAGATAACATTTGATTTTGCTTAAATAAAATTCCGTAAAGACATTTTCAAACACAGTTCGCGGTGAAACGTATCGAAGGGAACATTAAAATCGTTTTGATAAATTAATACAATTTCTGTTTTGAATGCCCGTCATTCCTGATTAATTAGCTACACGTTTCATTTTTGCTTAAAAATGCCACCGAAAAAAAGATCAATTGGGCAGGTAACTGCAAAGTCGAAGAAGATTAGAGCCGCAAGGGTGGCTGAATCATGCGAACAGCGTGAAGTACGACTTGAAAATGATCGAAGCAGTACGTCTTCTTCTAGATCTAATGAAACAACTGAACAGTGTGAAACAAGACTTGCAAACGTTCGAAGCAGGATATCTTCTTCAAGAGCCGATGAAACAACTGAACAGCGTGAAACACGACTTGAAAATGTTCGAAGCAGGATATCTTCTTCTAGAGCTACTGAAACCATTGAACATCGTGAGGCCCGGCTGGAAGTCGATCGGTTACGATATGGACGATTAATAGAAACTTTTAGAGGTGATTTAAAGTTAGCAGCATTCAATTACGAGAAAGACTATGATTACAATGTTTCAATTGGGCAAATGGAAAACATTTGTTTGTATTGTCATGCTTTAAAGTTTCACATTGAATCGCCTGGAATGTGTTGTTCAAATGGAAAAGTGAATTTGCCCCCTCTGGATGATCCACCTGAACCTCTTCTAGCTTACGTCTCCGGAACTACTGAGTTATCCAGACATTTTCTACAAAATATTCGAAAATACAACTCATGCTTTCAAATACAGCGATGTAAAGAGAGAATTCTTGCATAACAATCAAGGTATTTGAATTATATACCTCCCGAGCAACGCCGGGTAACTCAGCTAGTTATTTATATAAGCGAATGATGTTATAATAGTTTATTCTTGTGAGGAATTTGAAGAACGGAAGACTAGAATGGAGAATGATTTACTTATAGCTTAAATGAATACATACTTCAAAAATAGTCACCTAAGATAGAATCTGAGAAAAACAAATTATATGATTTTTAGAGGTATTCCTCGTCTTATGAGTTATATGAGTATCCCAGGATAATTTCTCATTTAGGTGTAAACCTAAATACTTCGCTTCTTTTACTCTCTGGATCACTTGCGAATTAATTGGTAAATCAAATGGATTAGTTTGATTTATCAATTAATTCGCAAGTGATTCATAGAGAAAAAGAAGCGAAGTATTTAGGTTTACACCTAAATGAAAAATTATCCTGGAATACTCATATAAAAAATAAGCGATTTTTAAAATTAAAAACACAAATTTTACTTTTATATTTATTAATTTTTATATTTTATAAGTTTGCTCCTTATAGTGAAATTATTTAGTTTTTATTTTGATTTTTCAAAATCGATTTCGGTATATACTTATACCATCGTCAGTTGACTGCTCCTTAAACTTTATTCCAACATATGTAAATATGGATTTAAAAAAAAAAAATAAGCTTTCCACGTTTTTGTCTATTTTTTATAGGCTGAGAAGTTTGGTCCCAACTAATATAATAAAGAATATTTATTTTGCCCATGTACACTCTTATCTGCTGGAACTTAATCCCATATGGTCTGGTGCCCCAAAAAATAAAATAAAAGAACTGGCGGTAATGCAAAATAAGGTAGTTAAAATCATGTACAACTTACGCAGAAGAACACGGATAGAATTGCTGTATGACGAGCAAATTATATCATTAAGTACGATAATTCAACTCGAGGGAGTGATATTGATAAAGAAATTGCTGCTGTATACCCTGAAAGCGAACGTAACTCTGTTACAGGTATCCAGTACACATGGGCATGAAACTAGGGGAAGCAGATATTGCAACTGCACAGAATAAGCATAAATATCACCAAGGTCCCGCTTTGCGTCCCTGTTCGGTTCCACACGGAGAGGCGAAAACTGAATTTCGACGCATATCGAACAATTTAAAATATTTGTGGCCGAAAAGTATTGCGGAAGATTAATCCCCAAATTCGAATGTTATACTACAAATTCGAAGGAAAAATAAACCAAAAAATTATACATTCACACAAATACATTATTATTCTCACCAAATATTCTGATAGCAACGAAAATTCTCACTAGTTGTATGACAAAACAGAAAAATGGAAAGAAAGAAAAAGGACGCATAACGAAGAACCGACGCTAAGCGGGTGATTGGTTTTTTTTTAGCCGACGCAAGAGCGAATAGACGCACATAGAATAGACGCATAGCGAGACTCTGGTGTATGGGAGAAATGGGGTGATATATAGGGGTATATCATTATATATAATGCTCTTCCGGATGACTTAAAGTATTGCATACTATTAAGCCTTTTAGAAAAAACCAACCAATCAAATTGGATCGTGTGTAGTGTTATCGGTCGGCAATTTTCTAGTCTATAGTGAAATTTCATAGATAGCTAATATGGTGTCTACACTATGCAAAATCGATGAGATTTTCTCTCATGATATCAAATTTAGCAATGTATGTGCAAATATATTATGAACGGATGAAATTTATTATTTTGTTTAGACGACGATGGTAGGTTGCTATTTTTAGCCCTAGATTTTATAATTTAGTGGGTTTATGTAATGATTTTTTCATTGTGCGGATGTTTGATCACTTGATGTTTATTATTTACTAAACAGGTGTTGCTACGCGCACATTACAAAACTCTTCTGTTGCTGGCTACATCTCCAATTAAATGTTTTTTGGTTTCTCGCCCTAAATGAGAACCAAACCCGGCGATGAATAATTTATATTTTCCTTTATTGGATACTATACTGTGAAAATATTCATTTCTAGAAAATAATAGGTGTGTAAGTAGAAACTCGACTCTGAAGTTGGTTGCATTAAAAGCATACTTCAACGCATCCAAATCGCCCGCCATTTCGGATATATGTAGCTTAGTCATTGCTGTTTCTATGACACAAGTTTCAGTCATTTAGAGATGTCATTTAGCGAATTAATTGCGGTCTGTCGAGTTGGCCCTAAAAACTAAAGCAACCTTGCGATAAGTCTGAATGATAAAACCTGCTGATTAATAAAAAAAATTAGCCATCAATTTAGTTAAGTCAGGCACATAGTTAAGTATCTTTTTTGTTTTGGATAGTCACGTCAATTATTATTTTATTTTTTTAATAATGAAAGATGTACACGTTCATAGCTAGGTAATAAGTTAGTACAATAATAAATAATTAAAAAAAAAACAATTACAAAGTCCTAACAAATATTTTCTTCATAGAAATGAACAGCGCGCAAATTTATCCGATACATCATACAAAATAAATAGATAAAAAGATTTCTATACCCAAACTACTTACAAAGCTTACAATTTAGAAAAGAAACCCCCATAGAATTTGAGCGTGTAACATCAAAAAAATGAAAACCGAACCATAAACCATTCCGTTTTCATTACCAGTATGTATTTCTATATTCTGTATATGTAGTATTTCTTTGACGTACTATATACCTGCTGCTGCTTGAAAAAATAAAAATTTAAAACCACCCCGCTCCTTTTCAATTTCATTTATAAAGTTTTACCGTCAAAAAGATTTTAAAACTCTTAAATCGTTTTTAAATATTAAACAGACTTGAACGAAAAAAAAAAACACAAGAAGAGGAAAAAATGGATGGTATGTATACCTACACAAAAGGAAATCGTCACTGTGTTTAAGATATATCACTGAAAAAACTACTGTCTGTCTCTCTACATCAATTATAATTTTCCCCTTGAACAGATAGACAAAGTAAAACAAAAAGTTACTGTAAATATATATTTTGTCTTTCATAAGTAATGTTCGTTTTATAATTTTTTTTTTTTTATTTAAATTATTTGAACATCTTTTCTGTTTAATATTTTCACAAAATAAAAAAAACTCCTTTGCTTAATATTATAATTCTTGTAATACCGTATAGAGCGCAAAACAAAGTATGGAAGTAACACAAAATTTGTTTTTCCTTTTTCCTAGTTTTTCCTCTTATATTTTCACATACATAAACAAAAAAAAAAAATTGTAATTATTTGTTTTGTTCGAGTTTCTGGTTGAAAAAATGTTGTGCAAATACAAAACCAGCAGATAAAATGTGTATATGCACAAAGAAAGTGAAGAAAAAAAGAAAAGAAAAAGATTAAGAAGAAAATGAAAATACAAAAGAAAATCTTGTGTCGTTAAAAATAATGAAGTGGATTGTTGTCTACGAGATGAAAAAAAAAAAATTCAACAAATATTGTACATACTGAAAAATATTGGAGATTTTTGCTTTTCTTTTGTTTTACACTTTTTTCACTACAAGGTGTTTTTTTTTATGTCGTATTTTATTGTTTAACGAAATTATAATTTTACGAGATTTATTGAAATTTGGGAGTGTAGTTGTAGACGGTTTTGTGTCGCAGAATATGGACAATATTTTTATAAATCAAATTTTACAAAAAACCTTTGCAAATTACCAGAATAAATATCGTCAGCTCAATACTTAAATGATACATACGACATAAACCTGAGATCGAGATAATTGAACCTAAAGTTTAAACGGCTACAAACGTAAAAAAGACATTACTTTACAAAATAAAATAAAACTTCATTAAATATAATTAAAACGTTCATCAATATCTTAATTAAAACAAACCAGATGGTCTACTAACTCCAAAATCATAAAAATTTGTTTATATCACATGCCAATGAGAACATTGTAGTTTGTAGTGAATGGTTTATGCCAAAATGTTGCGCACTATAAATGTGCGGACCTAAAAAACTCGGATTTTGAATTAATTAACAATTCTCAAAATATACATTGGTTTTGCGAAAAATAGAGTGATGTATTTCAAATGCAAGTAAATAAAATTTATGAATTGACTGGAAGTGTGCGTAAAATTGAATCAGCTGTAAAAATAAACTGTAATGAATTAAAATTTATATGTTGCTAATAAACCTGATCCAAATATAAAAAGTGTTTCTAACATGGAATGCACCATTCCACAGGTGACAGATCATATAAGTGTGAGAAGGAATCATTGGATGTATCTGATATGAATAACACAATAAGACTAACTAGTGTGGATCAACAGCAGCCAGTTTTAATAGAGAAAATGTAACAGAGCTAAGTGGAAATAGAGTAGAAATGGTAAAGTTTGTTCACTTGGGTGGTTGAATGGGTTGGGTGATTTCGTCAAGCTTTCCAAAATGATTTTTTACCCTTCAAAATAATCCCTAATTTCTTCAATCACATGCTGTTGTAAAGCTCAAGGAAATTAACGTAAACCTTGCAACTCCAATTTGCACACAATGGTCAATAAATCGAAAATATATTGAGAAGATGCATTTCACTCACACTCACATACATTTTCATGATGATGCAAAATTTATAAAGTAGGCTGTGTGGACAAAGACTCGCTCTTTTCAATGCTGCAACTCATAAGGATCGGACGGATTGAGGTGCGGTGAGACATCAGAGGAAAAAAAGAAACTTAACACGAGGCGCGCTGACAGCAATGGCAGAAAATTAAAAATAGAGGGATAATTTCATGGACAGGGAATAATAAATGTTTTTTGTAAGTTATAAAAAAACACAACGATTATTGATATTTGTGTTTTTATTTGTTGATACGAAATAAAACAAATAAAAAAAGAAAACAGTGTGTTGTCGATTAAATCTCAAGTGCTCAACTTGATCGTGAAAAGACGGTGAAACAAGGCAGGGTTATAGTGTATATTGTAGTGTTTTTATTTTGTTTGTCAGTCGGAAAATAAGGCATCGATGTTAATCAACTGTTGCGATACGATCAGCCACGGCACATCGGTAAGTGTAGTTATCCATTGTGAGTGCTAAAGTTCCGTGCTTATGGTGAATATTTATCCAACTCACGCCGAGTGGACTGCTCGACTGAGCAAAGCTGGGCATCCACACGCGCTTACAGGCATCCTCTTAGAGGTGGCCCAATTTAAAAAAAAAAAAACTTAAATCTGATTTGCCTGATTTAAATTAACACCAACGCAACCGGAACTTGGCTCTGTGATTGATTTAGCCTCAGGTGGCCATACCGTAATTGCCCGTCAATTTTTTTTGTTTTCTTTCCTAGGTCGGAACACACTCAGTCACCACCAACCGCCAAGCCAAGCCAGGCCAAGCCAAGCTAGACGATTAATCAGTAGTGGCGGGGCTGAAACAAAAACATTCTTTCGTTAAGAGTTTAGAACTCAACAGTTTTGCTTATTAAAGTTAATAAAGTTTGTTGATAATTGTTAAAAGCTTGAACTGGAGATTTTTTTGTTCTTTTCTCTTTTTTTTTTTTTTTTGTAAAAAAAAAGAAACTTAGTGTGGAATCCGGTCATTTGGATAGTTCGATTGGGAAAATCCGGCCTCTGTTTTCTCAAGGTGAGTAAGCGCGTTACAAAAATTGTTGTTACAAATATTTCAACAGGTCGAAATAAGTATTTGTCCCAATACTAATATAAATCAGAATTCTACAAAAATCGTTAGTGACGAAGTTGCTGCAAGTGGTGTGGAATGTGCTGATGTATTCATATCCACCTTAAGTAGGAAACCACAGTAAGTAATAATTGGAACAGGTAGAAAAGAGAGTAATGTTTTGCGTAATGTTGAGAGACGTAGGCAGTTTAGGGCTTGCCCATTGCTGGGCCTATCACATTCCCGGGAAGCGGGATTATGATTTTCTGATTTCCGGGAATTCCCAGGATTTGGGACACGACTATGCATCATTATGTATGTAAGTAATATTAGAATTCAAATAATTTGAAATTTAGTTCGAGAAATGGAACGGAAAAAAATTAAGTAAAATTTAAAATAATTGAAAAAAATGTAATTTACTGATTTAATTACTCAAACGGCGAATTCCGTTCTCTCACCATGACAAATCTACCACGGAATTTAAACAATCAGCGTTGATTTTACTCAACATAGTACCAAGAAGCTGAACGCGTCCAATGACGATTTGATTTGCGTTAGAAACGCACCCGCAGCTGAATTATTTTCAGTTCTGAGAAATTCAAAAAGAAATATTTACTCAATAACTCAGTTATAATTAGTTAAATAAAATTAAATGTGGCTCAGTTATAATTAATTAAATAAAATTAAGCTAATATAATAACTCAGAAAGATGCAGTATGTTACTTTCTGCATTTAAGCATTAAAATGTCATTTTTTAAAAGTGTGGGTTAGGGCCGTTATTAATTAAGCCATCGATATAATTCTTTGCAACTTTGTTTTCCAAATTAGGCCACTTCGGATATTTGGCTCGTCCCAAATACATAATCTATAATTTTTCAAGTCCCCAAATCTGGCTCTTGACCTTTTGGGGTAATTTTATTAACGAGGCAACACCTTCATTTCTTCTAATTGTTAAGTTTTGTTTTACAAATTGTAACGACTGTGATCAATAATAGTTCCCTGTTCTTTTAAACTTGTAAACAATAATCATCTGAAGGTACATTCAGCGGTTTAAGAACATTTTGTAGCTGGACAGCATTGCTAATAATGATGATGACAACATTTCGCTTATTATTAGTTCCTGAAGTTCTATTTTTACTAAGGAACCGTTCCAGCATACTCTCTAAAGTAGTCCAGCGGATGTGGCTATCTAACATAATATTCAGTTCTTTATTCTATAATTCTGATTAAATCCATAAAGTTACTAAACTGTATTGAGCACTCTTGAATCGGATTTTGCATTCCCGCGAAATTTTCACAGCATTCCCGGGAAATGGGATACTTTTAAATTCTTAAATTCCCCAGAAATCCGTCCTGGGAAATTCAGAGACACAAGCCCTAGAAGGCATGTATTCATATCCAGGATGTAAATGAGAATGATTTAATAACTATCTTTTCAAAATAACTATCTTGGAATCAAATTTTGAAACCTTCATGAATCCAAGTGCTTGGCCGGTAGGAATCCTGGTCAAAGAATTTCAAAATAAAAGTTGTGGTCGCCCTTTTTGCGAGTTCCAACAGTTTCTCGCCTGGAACAAAAATATAAATGATCCTTCCTTATTTATTGTACATCAAAATATTAAAAGTATTCGTAGTAATTTTAATTTATTTCTAGACAATATCGCTGCACTTGATAAGACTTCCCAAATCATTTTACTGTCGGAGGTTTAGATTGAAAATTTTGAAATGGATAGCTACAATATACCGGGCTTTAGTGTTTTGGTAAGTGTAATTCTACTTAAAGATCGGGTGGTGTCATTTTGTATATTTTGATGATAGCATTTAGAAAACTAGCGTAGAGTTTCAGAGAATTCCTCTACATGTCTAGATCATTTATTTTTTAGATGCTCGTTAAACTTTAAGTTCAATTATTCTGCGAATATTCATAATTTTAACTAGCTGATCATTGCATAACATCCGTTGTATTTTTTTCCGAATCGTTTATCTGTTTGTAAACCTTTAAAAATTAAACCTTTGGCCAAAACTATTATTAATTATTCAAAGTTAACAAATGATCTGTCTATAATGAAAATTGGTCAGTCTTCTATTCACAAGCAAATGTGCCTGAAGCCAGGTTAAAATTTTATATAAATAAAATTATTTCGGTAATCAAAGGGCAGAATTATTAACCCGGGATTACACCTTCACTACTTAATAAAATTAAGTTGAAGAATAAGTTATCTAGAAAGCTAGGTCGAAGTTTGAATTTAATGGTATAAATGGTGTTATTAAACATGACGTGATCCTGCAAAGGCCACCAATTTTTTACAAAAAATAATTTGAATCTGTGAATGGCAATGCATGTATTTTATTTGAAACTTGTCCAGATGAACTGTAAATGTCATTTCATATCTGAAACCTAGTTATTCTACTGGAATTGACACCTGCAGCAATATACTTGTCAAACAAATTTCACATCACATTATTAATGTGTTTTCATACATTGTCAATTTTAGTTTTAATACTGGTATTTTTTCAACCAAATTGAAACAGAGTCTAGTTAACTCTATTTTTAAGAAAGGAGATAAAACTAATATTGAAAATTACAGGCCGATTTCTTTATTATCGGAGTTTTCTAAAATTATTCAAATACAATGAGCAGTTACAAAGCAATAATATCTACTCCACGAACTCTGATCTAACATGTCTGAGAAAGTTTTGTACTGTTAATTTGTATATTTCATTGTAAATAGTGTATATAATGTTAATTATCAATCGATAGTGAATTTTATAATCCACAGATTCTATTATAATAATAAATAAATAATTAAGTACTGAGGTGACAATATCTTAAAAATAATCACTTACAATATTCAAATAAAATTAGTGTGGCACCATCTGAACATACCTGTAATGAAATAAGAAAAATATTTTACTGAGTTACAATACAATTCAACAATTAAATATGATGTATTTACTGCAAAATAAGTACTACTTTTACTGCAATATAGTTTCTTTTCTGTGTTAGTTTTGTAATTCGCGATTTCCAACAAAGTAGCTGGCATCTGGTGAAAATAATATGAACAAAATTTAACCATAGAACAAGGGTGATCAAAACTGTCAAACAGTTGAATTTGACAATACTCGTCCCCTTTACTTACATAGAAACCAACGCTAACTACATTTGATGAAAATCGCCAATATTGTACAATGTACTATATTCAATCAAAAAAGCGAAAAGTAGCCGAGTCATTGGGCGCTTTCAGGACCGCCAACTGTTGGCAACATGTTGAGTAAAATAATCATGATGTTTTCTGAATGCAACCGATTTATCGAAAATTTCATGGCAATGTGATAGATCAAATGTCATTTTTTCCATCAGTGAATTTTCAATGCCATCAGCAGGTTGGAGGAACTAAAAGCGCTCATTATAAACATTTGGAAATGCAAATGAATTGAACTGGCTGATTTTTATATATTGTGTAGGGGAGGCTAAAAAATCTTAACTTGAAATTTTCGACCAAGATTTCCTAGTTGCATTTTCCAGCATCTTGAAAAAGGAGTAAATTTAGTACGAAAATTGCGACTATATACTGTTTGTTACATTTTTTTCGCTCTACAATTTAGTTTATATGAGTTGTTCACCTACCGTTGATCGTTGTTGAGATATCAAATGTGAAAGTAAAAAATTAAGATATTGAAACTTGTTTTTTGTTGTTTTCTCCTTTCTTGTAAAACATATCGAAAAAATGTCTACTATCAAACTTATAGAGCATTTTAATACTTGTAATGCAGGGATAAAAAATTTGGTCCTATAGGACTTTTTTCAAGTATAAAAAGTACTTCGATCCTTTTGATCAATATTTAGTCCTTTCGAAAATATATAATTATATTCAATTTTTTCTGTAAACGTCAGGCAGCACTTTTCGAAATAAATCATCGAATAATCGAATAATTTTCGTTGGGTAACTCTTCAAATTTCGACTAAATTTAAATTTAGCAGATGAAACGATCGAATACCAATGGCAAACGAACGTAAAAACGCTTTCTCTTTCATTCCTTTTCATACATCTTCATTTTCATTGTAAAAACTAAATGTAGAAATCGATTAGCTGTATAGTAAACACTTGCGAGGCACTTATTCAAACAAAAGATCTGCTGAAAGCAAATAACTTTAATTGTTGCAACTTTCAAATCACAAAGGATATGCTATCGAGAAAAGTGAATGACAAATTAGTAGAAGATGAATTATTAGCGAAGATTTTCAAGACTGATATGAAACAATTTCTGGCATACGAGCTCGCTCCGTTTCCATTGTCTTTATTCACCGAAAAAGGAATGCGGAAAGGAATAAAATCAATGTTAAATCATGCTTTCAAACCTTTAGAGGAAAATTTACTTTTTCAAGTATTCAGATACTTGACGGTAATTTTCTTCTGCACAAAGTTGTTTGGGGTCGAATTTAAACATTTGGTCTCATCTGCCAGAAATATGTTACGTACTGACAACAACACTTTGGAGAGAATGTCACAATTATACTAGATGGTTATCCGAAAGACATGAGTATCGCAGGAACCAAAACTTCGGAAAGAGTACGACGTTCGAGAAAGCACCAATCGCCAGAATTTACATTCGATGAAAATACAGCTCCAAAAGTTAACCAAGAGAACTTTTTTGTAAGGGACAGAAACCAAGATAACTTTGTACAAATGCTTCGCCCTTTTTTTCAAAAGTCGAAATCGAAATTGAACAGGCCTTATATAATTAGTAAAAACGGACCTCCATTCACTGCCATTTTCTATAACATAACTATAAAAATATGTATTTGAATAATAAATTTGATACGTGTGATTCATAATTTACTGACTAAACGACACAGTGGTTAAATCCCCGATAGGGGCGGGATGCAGAAGGGATTTTTAATCATCTAATTACGATCGGTGATGAAGATGAACACAACTATGACCCCCTGTTGAGAGTGCAGGTTTTATGGTGGGCCGACCCACCTTTCATGTCAATACTATAGGCTGGCATGAACAATGCAATGTGCAGGTGGTCTATACAAAACGAATCTTCAGCCGTACGTCGACAATTTGGCTACTGTGTAAGGTAGGACGTAAAAAGTGAACTACGAAAAAGTTGGGAGTATTTTGAGCCCCAGAAAAGATTGCAGAGATAGAAACAAATAAACAAACGATTCATAATTTAGCTGTTTTATTTATTTATATTGTACTTTAATAATTTTTCATAGAATCGTAAATCAGTTACAACATATCTATAAAACCACGCGAGCTATGTATGAAATCGCAACTTCGCACGAACATACCAACTTTACGGCGCGCTAAAAGTCGTAATTTTTGTCTGAAAAAAAAAAATAAAAAAACTAAATTACAAGTATTAAAATGCTCTACAAGTTTGATAGTAGACATTTTTTCGATAGGAGAAAACAACAAAAAACAAGTTTCAATATCTTAATTTTTTACTTTCACGTTCGATACCTCAACAATGATCAACGGTATGTGAAAACTCGTATAAACTAAATTGTGAGCGTAAAAAAAGCAACAAAAGGTATATAATCGTAATTTTCGTACCATGATGGAGAGCCGGGTTATCGCAAAGAAACAAAATTTACCCCTTTTACAAGATGCTGGAGAAAACTAGGAAATCGTGGTCGAAATTTTCAAGTTAATTTTTTTAAACCCCCCCCCGGTGGTTTGGCGTCTATTGGAAGGGGCTCCGTAATCTTCCAGTAGGCGCAAGTGTACGTACTGCCTCCTCGCGGCACCACTGGTAACTGAAACCATTAGGCAGAATATGGACTTTTGGGACAGGCTAAAGTACGGATCTAAAGGAGAAGACAAAATACCCTAATCTAAGGTGGAACAGCATATACCGAAGGATGAATGGCTGATAGGTTAATTAGTTTATATATGCGAACTCTGGATACCAGGCACCCTCCAGTTTTATTTAGCCTTCCTGTAGTAAAGTTGGGTGACCTACAGTCGAATTTTTATTCCCAGCAACTCGCAAAAGTTAAATTAAAACGATAGACGAGGCACGGGAAGGAATACACGGGAGTGGGTCTGCCCTCTCGAAGTCCTTGAGTCCCAATGCTACCGCTTTTCTAGCAGAAGTAAATGTTATTACATCTAGGAGGGAGAGCAATGAGCCCAGATAGTATGTATCGCGTGTAGAAGTACTTCCAACAGCAAACATCTAGGAAGAACTCCCCCCCCCCTACACAATATATAAAAATCAGCCAGTTCGATTCATTTGCATTTCTTTTTTTGGACATAATGATTGGACTAAAGGAACCATTGTTAAAATAAGAAATGGTTCCAGTGGTCATAACTCGAAATTTAAATTTATAATGACATTATTACTATGATAAAATTTGTGACGACCTCTGGAAGTAAAGAGTCTATCAAACGTATACAAGAACTTCTTTAGTGGATGACATTTTGTTTGGAACAGACAATTTAGAAGAGACAATTTTTCAAGATAAGTTAGTTTGACTATTATAGAATTTGAAATTATCTATTTATCATAATAATTGACCTGTCTAAGAGCTTTCGAAACTAACCATGATACAAAAGTATGTACGTAGTACCACAGTAGAAAAATTAAATTTTATCGCTGGATGAATTACACAAATAATCAAAGTAATTCACAGCTTGCTAGGATTAAGTTTTTAAGTGCATGTACAAGAACCAGTTACAAAACGTCAAATAGGTCTAAAAAAACCAATGTACTGCAATTATGTCAAAAATGACCAAACATTTTGTTAGTCAAAAACCACTTTTCTTGACGTTTTGAAAGTCCCTGAGTCCGCAATAGAAAAAAAAAATATGTCCGTCCGTCCGGAATTTTTTTTCGCCAATCTGTTTGAATGATCAAGGCGGAAAACTGAAAAGATTTTGAAACCTAAATCGAGTTTTCTGCCTATACGTAGTAAATTGTTTAACTGCACGTAGTTTTACTAGCGAAGAGATATGGAGTATACTTTGGATTGCCAACTGCGGCCGGTTTTCATAGCAATAAGCCGGCCACCTGTCGAATAGCTGACCGGCACAATAAATGACCTGTTTCAATGAAATCAATTTAACATCAGTTAAATCATAATTTTAATTGTATGGAATAAAATTCAATTTATAATTTTGGTCGAATAAAATTTCGTCAGTACTATGATTTATTATTAGAGTACTAGAGCAGGTTGGTATATGAAAGAACACATGAATTGCAAGCATACAGAAATTCAGTTGAAAAAAGCGCGAAGCAGAAATATTTTTATTTAATTTCATCAAGAACTTCTTGAGAAAGCTGAAAAAATGCTAAATTAGCTAAATGTGATCATCTTACAGATCCTATTAAAACTCAACATAAAGCAGTTACACTGAATTCTAGTAAACTACCAAGTAATTTCGAACAGTTTTCAATAATACCAACAAATTTTCTTAAATCTGCAAAATTACAAAAAATTTTGAAGAATTACCGAACATCATTTCGATATTACCGAGAATTTCGAATTAATTTCGAAAATATCGAATAATCTCGATGTACCAAGCAATTCAATCCGCCCGGTCAAATTCACAATATCCGGAATAATCAGAAATTATTTCAAGGAACTCTAAACACAACTCTAAAATGTGGCAATGTAATAGTTTTTAAGAGAACAACCCGAGATTTGCCACAGAGCAAATTTACAGTGACATTGTTGTGAATGTCAATTATTCTGACCTACACACAAGCCCC
Source organism: Tipula helvola (assembly GCA_963556165.1). Classification (NCBI taxonomy): domain Eukaryota; kingdom Metazoa; phylum Arthropoda; class Insecta; order Diptera; family Tipulidae; genus Tipula; species Tipula helvola. The sequence continues at coordinate 101,134,327 of OY744483.1, forward strand.
ATTGTTTTGCGAACGCATGCAAAACCATGAAGTTCCGTTAGTCTTAATACTGAGTCCTTCGCTATGACACATCTCGGTAATTTGATTTCACTCATTGCAGGTAAATTATTACGAAATGACACCCATAACTGCTCAATCTTAGTAGGGATAATTTCGTCCCAATCAAGTTTATTCTATCATAAAGCTTGTATTAATAATTTAGCTGTTATTATCACGGGAGACAGCAAACCTAACGGATCGAACAGTTTTGCTATATCCGATAGCATCTTCCGCTTCGTCTAATTTTGGTATTTGAAACACGAATATATCTTTTTTAGGTTGCCAAATTAGGCCGAGCGCTTTAATACACTCATCGTGACTGAATTCATTAATTTTCAGTGTTTTGCGATTCTGTTCTGAAATTTTTTCCAGGATACGGTCGTCGTTTGTAATTCGAAATGTTTCTCACACATTTCTTCTTCAGGTGATAAATACCTGATTGAAGGGATATTTTCTATTTCCCAAAACTTTGTAAGTAACGGATAGATTGTATCTTCCTGTTGAACAAATGAAGTATATGAACAGCAGGCTTGCTCAGAATTAGTTTCATTATCCAACCAAAAATTATCCAACCAAAATAACTTGCCTGAAGAATAGGCAAATTTGAAATTAGAGGAAATATATTTCGGAATATTTCAGCCCCAAGCAAAATATCGATCGGACGCGACTCGTTAAAATCGGGATCTGCTAAATGAATGTTGTCAGTAATCGACCAACCATTATTAGCAATCTTATCGATCATAAAGAAATCAACCTTAAATGTTGAATTGCGATATCGTGATTTCAATTCAGTTGAAATCGTTTCGCTAACTTTCGTTGAAGTAGGGCCAATGCCGTTGACTTGAATTGATTTGAAACAACCAAGAATTTTGGCAAGATATTTCGTGATGAAGTTTGATTGACTCCCTGAATCTAGGAGAGCATGACAGTCAACATACCTTCCATTGGAACGTTTTAATAGAACAATTGCTGTTGGTAAAATGACAGTTCTGTTAATAGGCGTTTCCTGTATACGAAAGTTATGAGGTTCAGCTGTTTATTCGAAATCTATTGTTGAAGTCGACGCTTGTTTATTAATCGTTTCATCCGTTTGAATGTTGTTACAATTCGATTGTTTAATCGGATCGTTTGATGATTTAGTGCCACAGGTAGTTTGATCACTATGTAATAGAGTGTGGTGTAGTTTGTTACATAAGTTACACCCAGAAGAACGGCAGTCAGCAACAGTATGATATGGGTTCAGACAATTTATGCATACCCTGATTTCCTTTATTTTATTGAACCTCTCAGCAGAGACAAGCTTTAAAAAAGCAGGACAACCGAAAATTTTACAATTTGATGATCTTAATTGAATTAGATTTGCATTGTTCGTCACTAAAGAAGAAGTTTGGACTCTTGTTTTATTATGCGAAGATTTGATGTGGGTTTGCATGGAATTATTGGTTGAAGATTTGATGGTTAAATGTCATTTTTAGCTCGCAAGTTGCTAAATTGATTGCTAGAACGTCGAACATCTACACCATTATCTTAGTTTCTCAAAATTGCCCGTTTGTAGAAGAAAATCTTGTGATGGACACACCCCAATTTTTCACTTTCTCTTACGTATACTATATGTATAACTTTATTAGAAACATTTGTTTTTACCTGCTCTCTACTCACGAGATACATAGGCCTGCACATAAATTTTGAAATTGATAGGTATGTCAAGGTCAACAAACATAAAACAAACAACAATTGCCTGGAACATTTCCTGTTACAATCCTATAAATTCGAAACATTTAAGTGAATCAACTTAAGTAGCTCAATACATATATATTATGGTTAAACAGTTATAACAAAATCTTAGCATTTCCATCTAACGTAGAGTTGTGTACACAAAGTTGTGCATAGTTTGCAGAATACTTTGAAATTTATTGCAGCCTTCAATAAAAGCTAGACAAAAATATAAAATAATTGCACCGCCTCAAAACTTTAGATTTAGCATGTAATTTAATTATGCGTGCCACGAGTGTACCTATACATAACTGAAAATACTACTTAATGCTCTCAGCTTCCGTTCAACAAATAGTAAATAATATTTCGTATACAAGGAATGATAAATTGAAAGATGGCATAATTTTATTTTTTTCCTAAACAGAAATCCCCCGCTGAACAATACAAATAATATTATTCTCCTAAAGCGAGTATAAGTACATAAATTCCCATCCACTTAACGATCTCATTATATAAAATGAAAATTTAAATCTCTTTTATGTACGAGTAACTTTATTCAGCACAAAAACAGGAATATCATTTATTATTTTTGACGACCATATAAACTCTTCCACTTAATACACTTCGAGTATATATGGTACCGTACATCGTACACATAATATTCACCTTCAATAAACACCCTAATCAAATTTATCTATTCTGATTACAAAATAACGAAAAGTAAAAACCAGAAGAAAGTATGGAAGAAGCTATAAAATTTATCACAAAATCGCTTATAAAATCCATAAAGTATCTCATTTAAAAAAAAAAAAACGAAACTCAACATTTACGCTTTTAATACTTTAACATTTTTATATTATAGTTTACCATTAAAATGATTATCATCATCATCATCAGCATCTACATTTTCACTCATCAATATTTTTTCGTTTTTCTTTTTACGTTTTCCTTTCCCACAAAATTTATTTTAATAAGAAAATATTTCTTTTTAAGTGACAATAAAACTTTTTTTTTTTTTTTTAAACCAAATAAAATAAAAATAACGGGAAAATCATTTTCTTTTGTATGTGCAGCTTTTCTTTTCCTTAAACGTATATCTTCACGAATAGTAAACAGGGAAATATATATAACTGAAAAAAAATAGAATTTATCTATTTGTAAATGATTTTCACGAGTTTTTGAGTCGCAAAATAATAAATTTGTTGTGTAAAATCATGAAACGTATTAGAAAGGTTGCTCCTGTTTAATAAAGAAAGGATAAAATTATAATTTTAGTTGGTAGTGACATCTTTTAGAAGGTCGGCCTAAGTAATACAAAATTTGCCATACTCTTTCGAAAATTATGAATCACCCACCGCATTCTGCGGCGTACTAAAAAAATATTCGTATAATAATAATGAAAAGGTAAAATTGAAATACCATTTATTTATTAACCAACATCAAATCCTTAAAGTAATTTATAATAAAATAATAAATTTGTGTTTTTGTTGTGTTTGGTGTGTAGCGAAAAATAATCATTATAATCATAATAAGTCACGATTCTTTGCCGGTTTTGCAGTTAAATTACTCGTATATTACAAAATATAATAAAATATTAGAAGTGTGTTAATTGAAAAGTTACATATTTAATGAATTTCTACTTAGAAATTGTTTTTTTGTGAATAATAATAATAATAATCGGGTAGATGAATGGCATTTCTAATTTTGGGTATGGTTTGAAAAACGATTTAAAGAAATGATTTACAAGTTGCAAAAATTCTAATGACTGTGCGTATAAATGGATACACGTACAGCACAAAATTGGGCACATTGTTAACGAACAACATTAATTATAGAGTTTAGAATTTTTTTTTCAAAGCGAGAATTGCCATAAAATTACCTTACCCTACATGCTATTAATGTGCGGAATTAGAAATTTGGAATGTGCTGCTGGGTGGACAATTACCTGTTATTATGAGCTTTTATGTTTAATTAAATTTATTTAACAAGGTCTATTAGATTTTACTAACTTCAAAAGAAGCAATACTTTTTCCTTTAATCAACTATTTTTTATTATGTTATTATAGCGGATATTTAGACAATTGAGTAATTTTATTAAATGTGTAAGTGACTAGTATATCCACCCCACTTAATTTTCTTTTAAATATCTGTGTATTTCTCCAATTTTTCGTGTAATTAGATAAATTCTAATTAGTAAATTAAAAGAAGACGTTATTTTCCGTTTAGTGATTTTAAACTAAAATAAATAACCGTTAGGTTTTTGTCAAGCTATTATAATAGCTTGCTACACTTTTAAAACCAAAAAAATAAAAAAAATAAACGGCTTGGCTTTTGCAAAGGAACACTTCATTTGGGAAACAAGGTGGTATAATGTCGTCTTTTCCGCCATCTCCTTTAATATACCGTTTGCCCAGAATTATTTTTCTATCTATTGCAAAAATAATCGAATATTTAAAAATAACTAAGCATAAATTAGTTAAATTGAACACTATTGTTAAATATTAACAATGGATAATACTTAAAAAATGTGCTAATGCAATGGTACATTTAAAAATTATATATCGGTTTAAATATTTTTGATAAAAATTTTCTACAATAATTAGTGAGTTAGTTTGATTTTAAATTAAAATGCGGTTCGTTTTTGGTTATATTAGTTCTAAATAAATTTTACCCAAAGTCTTCGCTATGCAGTAAACTCCTCTACATTTTCTTGACCCATATCGTATACAGTAATTTTTAGTTCTTCCGAATCTTTTAATTGCAGGTGTAGTTTAAAAAGCGCTCACCAGGTGTGCACGTTAAAATATCAATTTTGAACGAACATAATGTATAAATCTTAATCGATAAGTATTAATAAAACAGTTTTTATTGGTTTAGGAGTCTGTATTATTTTATAATTTAATTTTTATTATTTTTGAACCCTATTCTGGTTCATTTTCAAAAGCGTAATGAAAGTTTTTCAAAAAATTGTTTCTTTTATACCCAAATCGAAAAATAAAGCAATCACAAAAATTTACTAAAACCTATTTTTCTTGGAGCTGTAAGTTTACATACAGGATATGTGCATACGTCACAAATTTTCGAAAAAACTTATACTGAGGCGCTTTCACCTAAAAAAGGTTGTATACATATTTGAATAAAAATAAAAATTGCGCGAGATAAAAACAATTTAGTTGAACAAATCATCTAGGAAGCGGGGTTTGCATCTAACAATTCGTGTAATTGCACTAATGCTTGAATTTTGATAAATTTCGCGTTGATAAATTTTTTTTTTTTTCTAAAAACTATTTTCCCACAAAGCGTTTTCAAATAAAAATGCATTTATACGTCACGAAAAGGACCATTTACATTTTACAATAAATTTTTTTCCGTTATTTTGAGCAAGGACAAGAAGTTATGGGTTTCCTGAAATTTGGATATTCAATTTATGGTAGAAAAGAATTTATGATTCGAAAAAAACAAAAGAAATTCTGTGACGGTCATGTAAGTGTAACATAAAATTTTATATTCGGAAAACAAATCGTGTAACGAAAATAAATCAATAGTATACCCATTTTACATAGCAATTGACGATTGGAAATATGAAGAAAGCCTATCGGAATAAAATGAAACCGTAGCTACTCCATAAAATTAGCATCAGCGCTCGCAAAACGATTAAAATATGGCAGAGCGAAATTTATTGCAGCCGAGTTGGCTACATATTTTGTCTAAAATCATGGCTCCAATCGTCAATGCAACAACAACATTATTCTACGAACAGCCGACCAATGGTTCCTATTTATAGTATATTAAGGTATTGGCTGGAATTACAATATACGAGTATATTATACATTCATTCATAAGGACAAAAAAGTATGTTTGTAAATAATTTACTTGCCCTATGTCTTTCTCGTTCTTTCTCACGTAATATATGTACACAAATATCTTAAATTTAAGGCTTCTCCTACTATTTAGATATAGGCGGTTATAATTCCTAATTGAAAAATTAAAAAAGCGTAAGCCACTACGTGCAACAGAGGTGAACGTTTTAAGATTTACATTTGTATACTTTTTAAAGGATCATGTGATGAGAATTGGCAAATTAAGATTAAATTTAATACTTTTAAGCTAAACACAAAATGTATTTCTTGTTTTCTGGCAATTCAAAAATGAAACACTTATGCTGTGTGCCTGACACCGATTTTTTCGACTAAATTTCTGACTAAACTAAATTATGCTGCATTATGCTATTAACCACCAGACGGCTAACGAAAAGTCTCCTCGCAAGGTTGCTTTTCAATTTAGTTGTCATTTTTATTGAGAGAGTGCTTGGATTAAGTACTTTTCATTATCAACGAATTTAATTAGTGCCACAAGTTGGTACCGATTAATGGTTATACGTACGATACGAGTTTTTATTGTATATATGTATTTGAATTTGACGGTTTTTATTCAATTTTTATTTTAAAATATTGATTTGATTAATATTGTCTTACTGCCAGTGCCGTGATCGTGGCTTGAAATGGTATAACGATTAGTAAAACGGCCAGCAAATGAACAATTTTAGGATGAAGGGACTTACCAGATTTATGCAAATAATTAATATTCCATTGAGCTCTCTGTGATTGCGTTCTGAATCAAGAAACCTTACGACGGTTAATCTACCAGCGAAACTATTCCTCAAATAAATGAAACTTGTTCCGAATTAAAATAAACGATTTTGAATTAATTGAAACCTTTCCCGAAAGAAATGAAACCTAATTAAATAAGTTTAAAACCAGTAAGTACATAAACCACTAAAGTTTGTTTTATTATTTGTTAAATAAAACACTCATTCATTAAGAATTTATTAAAACTGAGATGAGATTTGAGTAGTCTGTGTGTGTAGCTGTGATTCTTTCAACCCTTAAGATCGGGTAAAACGGAGGAAGAAATATTTAAACGGGCTTGTGCTGCTTAGGTAAAATCCTTTACCTGGATAATTTTATGACAAAATAAATCGGTAAATATTTACCATAAAATAATATTGAATGTCACGTGAAGCACCTACAAATTCTGCTTATTCAATTCAGTCTGAAGCTCATAAAGGATTTTATGACTAACCATACCCGAGCTGTGTATGAGTGACGTTACTTTAAAGTTAGTTTTGGTTCGAGTGTATTTTGGTTTATTATTTTGTTTTTAACTATATTTTGAATCAAAATATTTAATTTTTAATCGATTCATTTTTGGATACTAAAGAAAATTAAAATACGGTTCAGGTAGCAACTGAACGTCAGTTTTAAGGGACAAATCCGATTCTCTCGGTTTATGTTCAGTTCAGCAGGTTCAATTAATGTTTTCCCAATTTAAATTTTTTTTAATTATTTAACCTTTAATTGGAAAAGGGTGGTTTTAATCTGCAAATGTCCGTCCGATAGGACACGGCCTTCACAAATGTCGAAGGACATGCAAGAAACTTATTAAGAACTAAGAGAATCCGAATCTAGAAGGCGTAATCAAATACAGAATTGAAACAGGCACAGCATCAGATTGGGCCAATTTCATCTTAGACACGAATATTACACTCCTTGCTGTTACAAGATAACCAGTACGTTTTTTTATTTAACTAATGTTATAATTTATAAGTTTTAGTGATACAATGTTTGGTTTTAAATTTATTTAATTTGGTTTCATTTAATTTGGAAAAAGTTTCATTCCACTCGAAATTAGTTTCCTTCTTTTCGTAAAAGGGTTTATTCAATTCGCAATAATTTTCATTCATTTTAGAAATAGTTTCACTTAAATTAGAGAAGGTTTCGTTCATTCCGAGATTTTTCAAAAATTATCAAAATTAATCAAATTATTCAAGAAAATTAAAATTGTTGTCATATTTAATTAAAGTTTATATATTTTTGTACATAAGATTTTAATTTCAACTTTCTGTTAGGAATTATATGGTGTCAGATCGTCTATAGGCAACACGGATTGGAGAAACTTTTGGGTCAAAAAAGAGATCATCTTTAGTTTACCAACGCTAAAGTATTCTGTCCGGTTTTATCGAACTCATCAACGATTTTGCAAGTCTTTAGATTTTCTTATAGCGCCAATAAACTAATTTAATATTTTGTAAATAATTTTGTGTACGAAATATTGAAAAATTCCAAAAAAAAAACAAATTAACTTGGTAAATCAACTTGCGCGCGAGCCAAAATGAAAAGGAACGAACATTCAAGCAGTATTCCTAGTTATTTCAGTCAAACAGTAATAACATTCGGTTGACGTTCCAAAAGTCGTAATTTAGAATAATGAAAAGTCAGGCACAGCCTGACTTATTGACCCTAATGCCATCTATGAACGACTGGTACAAACTAGTCGACAATTTAGAAAAGTCTAAAATTTAGTCAAAAAAATCGGTGTCAGGCACACAGCATTAGTTTTTACTAGCTATAAAATGAGATGAGGAAATTACTATAAAATATATCCAAATGGCATGAGAAAACTGCACATTTGCGTCAATCTCTGGTTGCATTACTTTAAGTTAATTATTTAGTATTGTGAATTTCTCTTGCAGAAAATGTTCGTCCTAAGCAAACTACACTTTAAAATATAAACCTAACTATTCGCGACCACAATTTCGCTTTCATGCTCAAGCTAAAGTTTTAATTTATTGTCAATGTTGGTAAATTATACTGCTTCTATTCCATCTATGCTTGCGCTCTTTTTTGCATTTCATGCTTATCTTAGTTAGGTAGTTACAGATTGAGAAAAATAACATGATAATGTATAAAACGATTGTATGTGTCTAAGCTCTGTCCTTTTATGATAAATCGCTATAATGTACTATCATAGACTAAAGTAATATTATATTACTTTAGTCTATAATAGAACACTAAAAAAAATTTCTTTACACTGAGAGCGAGGAGTCTAAATTTGAGTGCTAAAGAAAAGATGGTGCCACATTGCTTGGTGTCTTCGGTGAAGCAAGGAGACTTCTTTTAATCTGGATAGCATCTCCTTTACTGGAACAGGCGATATTTTCCGTATCTAGTGGACATTAATGAAATAAGGCTCAACGAACTAGGTTAATCGGTGAAGGATTCGTGTTAACACATCCACGCAGAACATTTCTTGTTGTAATTTAAATATTGTTTGGTTGTCGCAATTACCGGATTTGAACTTGTTTCGAAAGCGACTTTAGGATAAGTTGGCCCGGCCAAATGACTGTTTCCGCAATAGAAAATGTATGGCAGCATTTGTAGACCACAAAACGGAATATCGCAGCCGATACTATGGCAAAATTGGTTTAAAACATGTCCAGGCTGGTAACAGATGGTAGTGAAGCTAGAGGAGGGTATTTCGATGAAAAATCAGTTTAGGTGTTATTTAAAAAAAAAATAATTTAATAAAGACGAAGTGCTCTCAAACTTATGAATGATAGTGTATTTTTTTAATTTTTTTATTTTGGCATTCTCCTGTACATTTTGCTCAAGGATATCGAATGTTAAGCGGATTGGGGTATTCTCTATTATTAGTATGCGAATTATTACCAAATCATATTTTTTCTATAAATTCAGGTAAATCCGTAAACCTTTGAAAAGCGAGTATTTAGAGCGTTTTGAGATTCGATATTACGATCGTCGGAATCTTTTACCTAAACCATCTATTTTCTATTGTATGATAAGTAGGTATAAGTATATTAAACTATTTAATATAGGTAACTTCTTTTTACTCGGGCTCAATTTAAAAAAACTTATTTTCGCTGGATATTTAACCTTTCTTCTCACCGCATCTCTTCAATTTTTAAGGCTTTCATATCCGACATTTTGAAAAACAATATTTTAAGATGTGATACTTCGTTGGGCGAGATTCTAACGTGATCCCAAAACGCGCGATTTAAATATGTATTTACACGAAAAAGATGAGAGCGACTGATAAAGCAATATTTTGTAAAAACTGGTTTCGTCAAATAGATTTTGTAATGCGGGATAGCGTGACCAACAATAAAATATATAATATCATAAACTACCGCTAACTTTATATTAAAACTAGGGAATCAACAACTCTACAACATCTAGGGCATCCAATCGTCCCAAAATTCAAGTCCTTTGCGAAATGCAGAGAGAAACGTTGTTACATACGGCTAGTTTGCTAGTCACAATGCAAAAGCTTGTACCTACGTTTTTAATATTTATCAGGAAGCCTGGCAAATAAGCGGATTTGCCATAGCAGAATCACAAAAGGCATCTAACAAAATTGAATATTTTTTCACTTTTGCTATCACAAATTTAATTTAAAAGACTAACAAGCACTGATTTTCTTAGCGGTAAATCAATAAAACAATTTTAAGAAATTTTGTAGATACACTTTTATGATTTGTTAATTTTTTCGTTTTTGAAGAACTAGTAAAATCATATATTTTGTGTTGAAACAACGTTCCAGCGATCAGCATTCTGAACCAAGGTCCAAGATTATTAGATTGTTCAGATAAATCATCACCGTCGGAGTTTGAATTGTGCACATCAAATTTATACCGGAATTGTAACCACGAAAAACTTTCTTAATTTGGAATGAACACATTTCCCATTAAGTACCTACATTGTTCACGCTGCGTGGTTATTACGTACAAAGTACCTTTTGGTGGTTTTGAAAACTAAGAAGCAATACAACACATATTTATGCATTTTTTAGGGATTTTTTAGGGATGCATTTATTGTTTCGTAATCCGTTATTAGGTGTCATATGCATTGCTAGTGAACGCAAAAGAGAAACATAGTAAAACTTTCAAAAGTGACCAGTCCCTGGAATATTATCCATAACATTTGTTACAAAATAATTTGTTACAATTGAAGACATTTTTTCTATCAGGCAATACTTTTAATTTACAAATTATTGGACTGCTTTATTCCCCAAACTGACCACTTCCATAAAGTGGCCAACACTTATGCGTCTCTTGAGTGGTCACTTTAGAGATGTTTCACAGTTTTCTCATACACGAAATACTATAATTACATAAAATTAAGTTGAAACTACTTCAATTAGTGTAAGAAATAGAATTTCGATAATTCCGGAATTAAAGTTTTCAATTCCAGAATAATCGAAACTAAAATAAGGGCCGGTATTCCGGAATACCGGAATTCCGAATTGCGGAATTGGATGCCCTACCATCTGAGCATTAGTAGCTACGTTTGCCTGCCACTAGCATCATAACGGTGATTTTGAATAGTAAATTTTTTGAACTAAAACTGTTGTAGTTGTATTCTTCAAGACCGTTTCAATGGTACGCAGAAGAGTCACGTTTAAAAGAAGATTGTTGTTCACCTTGGTAAATTTTTATATGTATGTGTGATGAATTTTGCTAGACTTTTTCTAAGAAAGTTCCTATGATACCTCCCGCAAGCCTAGGCGATATCTAAAAGTGGCCAAACATTATCATCTGTAGGCGGTCCAGATATGACCTATTGCGTAATGTCACGTAATGAGCAAGTTTGGCAGCTTATTGTTTTGGACGGTACAATACTATACCTTTCAAGCGAACATTTTATGAAAACCCGAAGGATTAAGTACATATTTGAGTTACTAGCTTGTTACCAGGTTTTACCAAAATTTGAATAATAAAATCAACAACATACAAATTATTAACATATAATAAATTTTATGTAACCAATTTCGCGCAGAAGGTTAAATTTTACGAATCAAAATCACATTTGGAAATAAACCAAGCCGAGTAGTATCTGGATTATATTCTAGTTCTCTTAAATCTGACTATTTCTAATGTTAGAGATCTGAGAAAACATTAAAGTGCCAGCAATTAGGGCCGCCACAACTGTAAATTTTATTACTAAATTTCCAGAATTCAAATTGTGCATTCTTCAATATGTTTGTGCATTCTTCAATATAATTGGTTATATTTGACTGAAAACAAATGATTTTCAGAACAACGTGGTGAATTTTTATTAGATTAGTAAAACAAATTTTGATTAGGCTTTTTTGCGTTTCTAGATCAAAACCGTTCCAACAGTACTATTTTCAAAGATACCAAACCGGTATATTTGCCGCCAGCGCTATAATGATCGATTTGATAATTAAAGTGGCAGAAAAAAAAATTGCTTTCTTGAAAACCTTTACAATGTTATGATACAACGTTTATGATACACGGTTACATTAGACTGAACAATTTAATTTTCACCTCAATTTGGTGAATTTTTATAGGAGTAGTAAAAGAAGAGACCGTTCTCGGTAAATTTGATAACTCAAGTTACAGTGCTAAATTTCTTTTATTATTCTAGACCTTTAGATAAGTAGTCGACTGTAAAAAATGCTATCCGTGGTAAATAATTATAGGAAAGCGAAAGCCTTTAGAAATTTTTTACTTCTGTATAGTAAGGAATTACCTATAACATTTCCTTCAAATTGCTACGGTATATGTAAGGACCAAACTTCTATGTCTGCCACCTTAGCTATTACTCGTTCCGACGCTCTAAAATTGTTTGGATGGAAAGCTATTCGCCAGCCTAAAAAAGTTATAGTCACGCATCTATGATATTCCAATACTAAAGCGAAAAAAGTTTTTCAAGATGGAATGAAATGTTGGAAAAAAGTTGAAGAACTTCAGGGGAAAATATATATAAGTTATGTAAAATAATGTTATAATTATAAGAATGTTGTAATGTCAAAAAAAAAAATTAACTGGCAAAACACAACAATTTTGATTATCGAGTTTAGGTATTGGATGCAGTTAGAGGGTTTACTTTGAAAATAATAATGGAATCTGGAAATCGATCTCATCAGCTCGAAACTGGATTGAATTCACTTTAACATAAAAAAACCACACAAAATTATTAAATTCCACAAATATCTAACTTTAATTATTTATTTCTTTTACAGCACACAAAAGCAACAAAAATATTTGCAACAATAATTTTTGTTAATTTTTCCTACAGTTTTTCATTTAATTCACTATACAGGATTCTTTTGCAATGGTGTAGCTCCGTACGTACGTACATAATATTATATAAATGAAAAGAATTAAAATAAATAATGAGAAAATAAGGAATGCTATATAATAAAATAAAATAAAAAAATTACATAATTTATTTAATTTTCTAACTCAGTAGAAAAAGTAGAAAGAAAAACTGAAACTAAGACTTTTTATATGTAACATTGCAATAAATTTATGACAAAGTTTATCATACAAAAATACTTTAAATGTACGTACCTACATATATATACAAATTACAAGGAACCAGAATAAAAACACACACACACACACATATATGTACAGACAAAAAAAGAAGAAAAAGAATTAAATTAACGATGTTACTTTCTATTCTACTATTTTTGGTATATGGTATACTTAAATACATAAGAAAATTGTTTGGATTAACAATATAATACTTCTTGTTGTGGCAGTATAACGCGCGCAATGATAATTAGTATAGTTACCAAAAATAAAATACAAATAATTTAGCAAATAGACGGTGATATTAATTAAATTAAACAAAAACTAAAAATTAATCCGTTCATTTGAATTCGCAGACATAGTAAGTACCTACGTAAAGTAAATAGGTATTATGTACACTAACCATCGTCGCCGCCGCAAATTAAAAGTAAAAACAAAAACCGCACCAAAATCATCCAACCGTTTAATTTAATAAATTCGTAAGAACAGAGGAAAAATATTCAGCTCTTAAAGGGTTCCAAATAAAATCAACACGAAACATAAATAAAACCAACAAATTATTATATATACATCATGGAGACGACGAAAAACGCAGTCAAATGAAAATAATTTTAATTTTCCTCAATTAAGATTAATATAATTTTTTTGTTTTTGTTTTTTGCTTCTACTTTTCTCGTACCGTTAATCGTATACCTCAACATAACTCATTCATAATCATAACTTTCTCGGTGGAAGACGAAAAATAAAATAAAATTACGGCGAAGAAAAATAATAAGAGGTTTAATTTAATTTACACAAAATTTACCTTTTCTACTTTGTTCTTTTTTTTTTAACAATATAATATAGTATTTTGTTTTATAAAGGAAATTCAGTCAGTGGTTTTTAGCTTTTTTATTTTATTATAAATTATTTTTAATGCTTAGAAGTCAAAAAATATATTAAGGGCGTGGTAGACTATATTATATCAACAAGTGAACAACGAGCGAAAGGTTTTGGAAGATTTTGTTTGATGCAGGGGACACAATTTTAGACGCATTGAGATTTTTTGCAAACAACACAATTTTATTAATTCAGAATTTGGTGATCCACTCAGTGTTTTATTAGCATCGATTTGGCTTGAGTTCATCCTCATTAATTTATAATTGAAAATAAAATAAAAATTGTCAACCAAGTGATCCTAGAGTTGTTTTTATTTGGAAAGTTACGGAGTGCGGATAGTGATATGAATTCCGATTATTTTTTTCATTTTTCAAAAAATCTTGGAAATTATTCGTGGTGTCAAAAGTGGGATACAACAGTGAAGTACTTTGGATTTTCATCAATTACATTCATCAATTTATTCAGCAAAGCCGTTCTTAGTCTTTTTCTCGCACGATAGATTATGAAAACTGAAACTGAGCGCTTGAAGTATTACGCGACAAAGCTAACGCAAATTTGCATTTCGCACCGACGCGACAAGCGTACAAGTTGATCAAAAACCACGTTATTCTGTAGAACTTGCAAAAATTTCAATAACACCACTCGCTGGTGACTATATGAAATGGTTCGATTGTACAAAATCACAACGCGTATGATGCCATTGCAAAATTTCAGTATTTCCGTAATTCTATTGAAGGTACCGCTGCTAACACAATAGCTGCGCTTAATTTACTGAAAGCCAGTTATGACATAGCAAGAGATCTACTTAAAAACCACTTCAAAAACCGCAAAATAAACTGCAAATGTGCAACAAATGTTTTCAACGAAAGCTATTGATAAACCAACTACTGCAAAGCTAAGAATGTTGATCGATACTTTTGATTCAAATTTCATTAATAAACACTCAATTTAGAGACTTTAGATGAATTGAGACACTAGATGAATTGATTGGGTTTTAAACAAGCGTTGCACTATTCAACCATTAAGACCAGGTCCTAATCTAAATCTTCTACTTCAGTACATTAGCAAAACACACAAGCAGCATTCAGTTCGTCGAATACTAAACCACGATTCCAGTGTGAGTTTTGCTTGAAGGCCGGTCATCGCATTTGTCGGTGTGGAAAATTTCTGTCTACTAAGAGGCCAGCTCAGCTATATGACGCCGAACGTTTAAATTTTGTGTATGAGCTGCTTGTCATCTGCGCATCAAACTACTGCTTGCGAGTCACCATATCAATGCAATGTGCCCAACTGGAATGAAGACATCATTCACTCCGACGGGAATGCGAGAACCAGTAAGTATCATCTAGTACTCCGAACATTCAAGCTCTATTTAAAAATCCACAATTGCCAATATTAAACAATTCAATAATAGTCTTGTGCTTACAAGAAAATGTTAATGGTGATATTTTAAACACAGTTACAGCTTTAATCACTGCAATCGATGTCAATCGCCCGGCACTTTTATGTCGAGCTCTTTTGGATAGTGGCTCGCAAATTTATTTTATCACGGAGGCCTTGACGTTACAACTCGGATTCCAGCGTTATAAACACCAAACTCAATTGGAAGAAATCGGAAATAGAACACTGAATTCCAAATCCAAGATACACCTTCAGCCACATTCAACATCAAACAATGGCCAATAGCTAACATAAAATTAGCTGATCCGCAATTTTATAAACCACAAAAAATTGACCTTCCTATCGGAGCTGGGTAGCTGTGGGTCAAATTTCGTTACCTGACAACAAACCACTTCTCCAAAACACACTATTAGGCTGGATTGTAGTTGAAAATTCCACTTCAGATTCGGATGCCAATTCCGAGCTCGAGCAATTCTTTCAGATTGAAAATATTAAAGAAGCCACGAGAAAATATTCGTCGAAGAAAATTTGATGGAAGAACATTTCAAGAAACATTTTTATCGAAATCAAAATGGTAAATTTGTAGTTTCCCTATTCTTTTCGAAACATCCTTGTGTGTTAGGGGATTCACTACAAATGGCAAAACATCGGTTTCATGGAACAGAAAGAAATTTAAATAAAAATCCACAACGGAACCAAGAATATGCAATATTCATGGAAGAATATCTCAAGTTGGGACACATGGTGCTTATTTCATCTGATGTGATCACACAAACTCATTATTTTCTTCCGCATCACTGTGTCATCAAAGAACACAGTTCATCAACCAAACTCCACGTCGTCTTTGACGCTTCCCGATCATCCGGAGTATCACTAAACGACATTCTGATGGTAGGGACCGGTTGTGCAGCAGGACATATTTTCCATCTTCAATGTATTCTTTTAAATGTATCGCTAAATCTTAGTACATTCACCTGATACCAACTTGCAGTGAATTTTATGGCGAAACGATCCGAATACAAACAACAAATTATGTGCTCCGTATTTGGCAACCAAATGTCTTCAGAAGTTAGCCCAATAAGAAGAGATCAACAACAAGCGAGCGGCTCAGGTAATTAAGAACGACATGTACGTGGACGATCTTCTTACAGGTGCAAACTCTCTATCCGACATTCAACAAATCAAATCAGAAGTCATTGAATTGCTAAGCACGAAAAATTTTGACTGACATACTACTACTCAGGAGCATCAAGAAAAAATATGTAAAAAGACAACGCGACGTAGAGTACTCTCAGATATCTCGTGCGTTTTTGATCCGCTGGGGTTAGTTTCCTCTATTACTACCATAGCGAATTTTTTCATGCAGGTGATATGGAGCTTAAAGCAACACTGGGATGCATCATTGCCACAGGAGCGTTTTACACGATCGCAAAAATATCGAGGAGAACTACATTTGCTAAACACGTTGCAACTGAAACGTCACGCGATGCTGCCAAACACATCCACTGTTCAACTCCATTGCTTTACAGATGCTAGCCAACGCGCCATTTATGTAAGAAGTGTGGCATCGAACGGTTCCGTTTTATCATCACTTCTTTGTCCTATATAAAGAATGGCGCTAAAACTCAGAACAAAATTAACAATTCCAAAGTTAGAGATATGTGCTGCTCTTCTAGTAGCACAACTAGCTGAACGAGTGATTCCAACTTTAAAGATCAAGATTAAAAAATCAGTATATTGGAGTGACTCAACAATAGTCTTGGCTTGATTGGCAATGTCACCTAATAAACTCACCACATTCGTCTCAAACCGTGTTCTAAAGGTTCAACAACTCACGGACGTAGAAGATTGGCATCACATCTCTTCATCAGAGAATGCAGCTAATATTGTTTATAAAGGAGCTCTCCCATAAACCCTCGTTAAGTCGATATTATGGTTCTCCTGCCCATCATTTCTTTCGCACGATGAGCATTCATCGCCACAACTCCATCAAAGCCAGCCTTCATTCCTGAATGAGGAATAGTTATGGAGATCGCACATGCAAAGATCTAAGCACTAAATAAGCACAAGTGGCATGGTTTTTCCAGAGCAGAGCTTCTTGAAATTTGAAATTTTGCTAAGTTTGCAGGGTATTTTTGGGACTATTCTTGATTTTAGCAATTTCTTGATTTTTCAAGATTATTCGAGTTTTTCCAGAATATTTCAATTATTTTGTGAATATAAAAATTATTCCTAAAATTCTAAAATTTCATGGAATTTGCAGGAGGTTGTGTTGCGTTTTAAGATTTTTCAGTATTTTGTAATTTAATTAAAATTTACAATATATGGGAATTAATTATTTTAATTGAAACCAAATTAAACACAACTGATTCTTTACACAAAAATTGACACTAGAATTGCTCCGATCGGATGAGTATTTTTCTCGCTAAAGTGATTCAAGCATTTAAATCGTGCGAAATCAGAGGTTCGCGGCGCCGATTGCCTCGTCGTTTGATGACGTCATTGCGGTAAAATTATGCGTGAGGCTTGAAGCCTAAAGACCAACCTAAGAAATTGTTATTGGATTTAAATTAAAGGTAATGCTTACAGTTGATGAATAATTGCCCATGACCAAGGGCAAAATTTCGTGTCAATTTTCTAAACATGCGGTGCAAGACATTATCAGTTATCACGTCAAAATATTATTGATTCAGATATTGATTCAAATAAAATCAATTTTGTTTGTTATAATGTAAATCATTTGTTTTTTCTATAAACTAATCCGGAACAGATCAAACACAAATTTTAAGAGTTTTTTTGCCAAAGTACCTATTGTGTATTTAATTGTTTGTATCACACAGTCAAAAATTCATTCGCGAAGTAAAATTCGCTTACTATACAAAGATGTTTTACTATTACTTATGGGCGCAAGCCACAGCTCTAGTATTTATTATGCGGAATGTTTATTTATAAAAATCTGAGGCTGAATAATTTGAGACCTGTAGACAAAATATATGTTTGAATTTTCTATTCAAAATCGTTTAAATTTAGTTTTGTTTAAATTAAAGAAAATCTTCTACAACCCTGCTAATCGTACTAGATTTTTTGCTTCGTTTGCGAACAATTAATCGATCGCTTGAAAATGACAATGTCTTTTATGAAAATGATGACCTTAACGACGATAAGACATGGCTTCAACAGGCTTGCTCCAAAAACGACCTGAAAGATATTTTTTCAAAAATGGCAAAAACCATTAATTTGCGTAAAAACGCATTTTCTATTAACTAATACGCTAGATTTTGGTATACTCCAGAACCGCTATTTCATTTTTTATTCTTTTAAATTTTCGAGTAATAAATTATAATAAAAATATAAAATTTCCATTTGTTTACTTTATTTATAGATTGTGAAGACAGATGGAACCAACTAAAACAAAATATTAAAAAATTGACAGATTTTAAAAAAATAACAATTTATGATGAATGTACCGCAGAAGATGATAGTAAGTTTACTAAAAATTTCTTTTTAGTTTAATAGTTTATTGGTGATGAATTTTAAAACTTAAATGTATTAATTAATTTTATTAAAAATTTTAATTTTATTTTTATATTTTTTTCAGAATTTGATAACGACATTAGTTCATTAATTTTGTTAACAATATTATAAAGGCCGTACGGGGAAAAAATTAATCCGTCAATTTATCAATTTTTCATTTTTGAAAAGGTATATTTTACACAATTTAAAATCAATATTGATCAAGTTAAAAAAAAATCATTTTTCAGGCAGGTTCTATTTTTTAACACAATTTGGAATATACACACCTTATTCTTCGGGGGACATCTCGCAAAGAAATAACCACGGCAAGCATTAAAATAGATGCGAAGGAGATCCCAATATCAGCGCAATTAAATACCATTTATTATTTCGTCTCACTTTTTAAAAGTTACTATGTATTTAATTGTAGATACCCGGAAAATTTAAACAGTTTATATTTATTCATCGAAGCAGGGTTAATGAAAATGGAACATTCATCATTAACGCCAAGGCTAACCGAATTAAAAAATTTATTTGAAAACTAATTTATTTTAATTCTTGTTTTTTTATATTTTATCAATACTAATTTAAATTTATATTCATATTAAAAATATTTATACTGACTGGATTATTTCACTATTTATTTATATTAATTATTATAAATTAAATTTTTTTTGAGATTCCCTATTGTGAAATTAGTTGTTTAATTTTTATCTTACGATCAAGATCGATTTCGACATTAAAATATCATCATCAGTTGGCATTTTATATTTCCCATATAAATTCTCAATAAGGATTCTAAAAAATTAAATTAAATAAAATATAATTATTATTATTATTATTACTTGAGGGCCATGTGGGGGCTCAAGCCACCCCGCACTGCGACCTAAAAGATCTTTTGTGCATGAAGCCCTACTTAATTATCCGTCCAGTCAATATTCAGGCTCTTAATGAACCTGATAATACTGCCTAACGGTACGTGATACATACTATCTGGGCTCATTGCTCTCCCTCCTAGATGTTTTAATTATCCGTCCAGCCAATATTCAGGCTCTTAATGAACCTGATAATACTGCCGACCGGTACGTGATACATACTATCTGGGCTCATTGCTCTCCCTCCTAGATGTAATAACATTTACTTCTGCTAGAAGAGCGGTAGCATTGGGACTCAAGGACTTCGAGAGGGCAGACCCACTCCCGTATATTCCTATTCGTGCCTCGTCTACCGTTTTGATTTTACTCTTGCGAGTTGCTGGGACATACTATCTGGGCTCATTGCTCTCCCTCCTAGATGTTTACTGTTGGAAGTACTTCTACACGCATTACATACTATCTGGGCTCATTGCTCTCCCTCCTAGATGTAATAACATTTACTTCTGCTAGAAAAGCGGTAGCAGTGGTACTCAAGGACTTTGAGAGGGCAGACCCACTCCCGCGTATTCCTTCCCGTGCCTTGTCTACCGTTTGGATATGACTCTTGCGAGTTGCTGGGAATAAAAAAATCGCCTGTAGGTCACCCAGGTTTACTACAGGAAGGCTAAATAAAACTGGAGGGTGCCTGGTATCCAGAGTCCGCATATATAGACTGATTAACCTATCAGCCATTCATCCATCGGCATATGCTGTTCCACCTTAGATTAGGGATTTTTTGTCAAGGTTTTCTCCTTTAGCGCCGTACTTTAGCCTGTCACAAAAAGCCACATTCAGCCTAATGGTTACAGTTACCGGTGGTTGCCACGAGGAGGCAGTACGTACACTTGCGCCTACTGGAAGGTTACGGAGCCCCTTCCAATAGACGCCAAACCACCTAAAATATAATTAAATAACATAATTTATTTTAATTAATATAATACTAATTTAATTTTTATATTTCTTTTCATTTTCATTTAAATTTTTTTTTTTTTTTTTTTAAATCTTATTTTGTAATTGTTCGAAGTCTTTTAAAGACCACAAACTATTCATAAGACATTTATTTAAGACTTATACATGCTCTTATAAATTTAAGAGCTGGCAATCTATGATGTGGCGATCAAATCTGTGATTCTCAATTTCAAACATACAGCGGGCTTACGAAACATATAGCTACTAAACATAATTGTTTAGAGATTCATAAAGAAACTAATGTTAATAATAAAATCCCTTTTAATCAGAAGCATGAATTTATTCAACCAAACATTTCGGAGGCTACTAACTGTGATGATTATGATTTAACGAACGCAGATAGGGAACTTGTAGACAAATTAATGAATTTAAATTTAAATTTTACTTATACAAATCAATTCTATATTAGAACCCATGTCTTGTTTGACTCAATCAATTGAGATAAATATTCGTAAAGAAAATACTAACTTCTAAGAACTACGAAACTTTTAATGAGTTACTATGTCCAGATCTAAATTTGTTAAGAAACCCATTTCAATGTCAAAACACTACATATTTAAGAAGAAAAGACATATTTTCAAGAGTTCCTGTACCAAGAGAAATCGCTATAGGCGTAAGAACCGATAGGGTTGGGAATAAACACTAAAGTATTTATGATTGCCAACGTCCGGTGACTAATAATTTTTCTTGCGTATCGATTTTTGAAACACTTAGTTTCCTATGCACAAATGAATGTTTTACCAGCAAAATTATGGAAAATGAGCCAGTTCGTAGTGATTCAATGCACTACACGCAATGCAAATATTTCAAGCATATTATATAATATTCATTCAATTGCTCTGTGTCATCATGAATTTCGTTATGAAGCGATCATTGAACCTAGTATTAGAGATATTAAAATGCTTGAAATAGAAGGTATTAATGTACAGTTTAAAGGTTATTCGGTAAATATTAAGGGTACGATTTTTTTAAGCCACCTATCAGCTAATATTTTGTATGGATTGCAGGAATTATTTAAGTCTAATAATTTTTGTCGGTTTTGTAGAACCCACTCAAAAGATATACCAGTACCACAAACTTTAATGATTGAGGCTGCGGTCGAATTCTCGGGTAAACCATTTACTGCGGTAAATTTAGTTTTTAAATGTTCGTTTTCTGTTAAATTATGCATTTTTTTCTATTTTTTACTCGTTCAGTTCTTATAACAATAAAGAATAAAGTATCTAAACGTAAAAGATTTACCTTTCTTTATTTCCTTTACTCTCCAGCAAAAAAAGGTAAATGCATTTACCGAATTTTGCGGATTTACTCGAGAATTCGACCGCAGCCTGAGTCAGAATTAATTCAAAATAGAAAAGACTATGTCTTCATGTTCCTGGCGAAGAATTTGGGTTAAATAAATATTGCTCTTTAAATGAATTAAAATATTTTAATACATTTGAATCTCACAGTGTTGATATAATGCATGATATCTTGGAAGCCATTGGACAATATGAGCTAAAACTATTTCTTTTATATTTAATTAAACATCGAAAATTAATCTCATTAGAAAATATTTTAATAAAAGAATTAACATTACAAATTTTGGATATCTTAATCGTTCAAATATACCTTATTTAATAAATTTAGATAACAAAACGAAAAACTTGAAACAAACGGCGTCACAATTTTGGTGTTTACTCAGGTATTTTCCGATGTTAATTCATGATTTAATTGAAAATGCTGATTCCGAATTCTTTGACAAATTTAATATAATTTTGCTTCTTATTAAAATAACGAATATAATATTTTCTCCTGAATTAAATATTGAGTCAACTGAAAGGCCCCAAAATCTAAATTCCCCGGACGCAATGTTATTCCAAAACATATTTTAGTTATACACATTCTATAAATACAGTACGTTGCATAACTATATAACCACTCGTTTTTTTAATGTCCTAAAATAACGGATTCAAAAATTTCAAAACTTTTGATGCAAAAATTTGAATAAGGACGTAATACAGCAAAAAATAAAAAACCGTTACAAAATTTAATTGTTTTAAACAAAAAAAAAACAAATTTAAAAATTTGCCTTGTTGCATAACTATGTAACCACAGTAGCCTTTTGATCATTTTCCTCGCTCAGCTTTATAAATTATACAAACTTTAGTGTTAATTAGTCTTCCGAATATAAATCAGTGTCGCAGAACATTAATGCCACGTGGAAAATATTTATCGGACGTAGAAAAGGGTAAAATTCTAGCCCTTTCCGAAGCAGGGTTTTCGCTTAGGCAAATCGGGCAAAAATTAAACCGAAATCATGTTACCGTTGGTAATTTTTTAGGCGATACGGTTAATTACGGAACAAACAAAACCGAAGGACCAAAAAAAAAGATGAGTTCACGCGAAACTCGTGAGTTAGTTAAGGCCGCGAGTAATTCTTTTAAAAGCCTTAAGTGCCTGAAAAGTGAGCTTAAATTAACTGTATTTCGAAGCACAATCAGTCGGTGTTTGAAAGTTGCTGGGCATCTGAAATACAGTAAAACGATGTCAGCACCAAAGTTATTGCTACGATACAAAGCCGGAACACAACAGCTCGTCTTGAATTTGTTAGGGCAAACATGAGTCTCGAATGGTCAAAGGTAATTAAAGAATTACTTGTTTTGTTTTTATGATAACTACCCGATTTCATCATAACTACCCACTATTCAATTACAGGTAATTTTTTCTGATGAAAAAAATGTAACCTTGATGGGCCAGATGGCATTCAATACTATTGGAGGGATCTTTCCAAAGAGCCAAAGTACTTTTCTAAACGGAATTTTGGTGGTGGTAGCTTAATATGTAGTATTGGAGGGCTTTCTGTTCAGCAGGAACCCTTACCTTAGCTTTTTCATCTACTTAAATGAACAGCGTAGAGTACATTGGCGTCTTAGAAAACCATCTGTTACGATTTTTGTACCTACATCAAGACGAAAGCTGGATTTTCCAGTAAGATAATGCTCCCGTACATAAGAGCCGGAGTACAAAATCATGGTTTACAGAACATTGCATACCAGTATTAGATTGGCCCGCTTGTTCGCCAGACCAAAACCCAATCGAAAATCTTTGGGGACTATTGGTTCGAAAAATTTACGTAGATAACCGCCAATTTGACACAATAGATGAACTAAAATTAGCCATTCAACATGCCTGGGAGGAAATATCACCCGAAATTATCAATTTGTTGGTTAGAAGTAGGCCGAACAGGATTTTGCCTATAGCAGAAAACAAAGGAGGTCCAACGGCATATTAATTTTTTTATTTTGATTTATTTTATTGATTTTTTTTTGAGTTAAGAAAAGTGGTTATATAGTTATGCAACAAGGCAATTTTTTATATTTGTTTTTTTGTTTAAAACAATTGAATTTTGTAACGGTTTTTTATTTTTTACTGTATTACGTCCTTATTCAAATTTTTGCATCAAAAGTTTTGAAATTTTTCAATCCGTTATTTTAGGACATTAAAAAACCGAGTGGTTATATAGTTATGCAACGTACTGTATGTGGACAATGCGATTCGAAGGAAAGCATGCTAAATTTAAAGCAATTGCAAGAGCAAGTCGTAATTTTAAAAATACAACAAGTTTGAACCTGATTTACAAATTAATATTGAAAAGCGCATTACTTTTGATCGTTTAAATTTAAATTTGGAGAACATTAAAATTCAATTCAATTTAATTTTAATATTACTGATGAAATTAATATTCTTAAGGAATATGGTTTTTGTATAAAAATAAATTTTTTTATGTGTTATTAGGACTCACTGAATCTGGGTCACCCTATTTTTGGTTTAATAGAGCACGTGAAAAAAAATAAAGGTGAAATTTATATATTTTACCGTTTACTTCAAACAATTAGCATTAATTGTAATTTAAATTCATATGAAACCAAATAATGAAATGAAATTAGTGTTATAAAACACGTGATTTAGAATTTAAGCCCTCGTTCGAATTTACATTACATAAAAATACCACAAATAAGTTTATAGTTCCTAAATTTGAGATTGTATAATTAAATTTTATTTTATACTCAGGTTAGTTTTTTAAAGCTTTAATTAATAATGCATGTGAAGTTTATCCTAAATATTTCTTAAAAAAAAAAAAAAAAAAATTAGGAATACTCTAGGAAAAACTTCATTCGCCTTTTCACCGATATGAAGTTTATACTATAATTTTCCTAAAACAAATAAAACAATATAATTCTTGAATGTATTTGTGTAATGCAAACATTTAGGCTGATTCAAGAAAATACGATCGTTATAGACCGGATCCCTTCTTTATCCATGTTCATAAAATACATTTTGTTAAAATTCGCCAAAGAGTAAAATACGCCAAAATTATCAAACCGAATATGTAACTAAAATTTTCAATATTTGACAAAATTGCTACTTCTACAAAACAAATAATTATGAAAGCAATGGTGGTAGGACAAGTTCTTCTCGCACCCGGAAACAGAGGTTATTATGGCTTGAAGTTATAAGCTTAATTTTTCTATAGTTATTTTTATGTTAAATTTGATGAATTTTTACGCAAAGTACGCGGTAGTGCAAGTTGATTGAATTAAAGAATAGGCGATGGTTTAGGTTGTTATGCATAATGTGTGTATGCCTGTACGATAACTAAAATATGGCACTTACATAATTGTTACATTTTAAGTTATTTCAATTTTGTATTGTACAATGAGCAAATGACTATTTTTGTGATCTTTAACATTAATATTAACCCTAATGAACGCGTACAATATATTGTACATCAGCTTTCGTCGCTTTGACCAACAATTATTTTTAATTTTTGTGTAATTTCACTTGTGCGATCGCTTACTTATTTATTGATCATATTGCAGTAATATGAGCAATGCCATATCTTAGTAGTGCATAGTTATGTAGTGCATAGCGTTCGAAAGGGTTAAAGTAACTAGCTAAAATCTTGGATGATGATTTCATTTTTTCAAAAATATCACACAAAAAAATTAGAACATTGAACTGCGAAAGAGTTAGGAGCGCCCCAAAAAAGATGACATAGATAAAAACACAAAAAAATGAGAAATTATAATTTCTTCACATAATAAATGAGGGGCTCAGAACCTGAGTGGACTAACCCACATTTTTAAACATTTTCGTTTAATCGGCCATAAATATTCTTGGAAACGGAATCTAATTATACCGACCTCCAATTCAAAAACGGTTATTTTCAGGTTACTTATTATAATATTGCTTTTATAATAAATTACCATTACAATGAACATTTATGACATTTTGTGGGTAAGGCCACTATGTTTCTGAGCCCCTCAAATATACTACGACACAATATTTAACATGGTTAGAGACCGTGACCATCGGATTCCCTTACAGGGTAGTACGTAGCCAAATCGCCATAAATCTATTGAATAATCGGCCACACCATCAGAAATATCTTGAAATAATCGGCCAAATCATCAGAAATCTGGGGAATTAGTTGGCCACGATGTCAGAAATATCTTGAAATAATCGGCCGTTTCCTGAGAAATTTCTTTAAATAATCGGCCTCATAGTAAGAAATTAGCGGAAATAATCAGTCACATCGCCAGAAATCAATTGGAAAAATCAGCGACACTATCAGAAGTATAAAGACAATAATGTCATATGTGACACTCCCATGGTATACGGAGTTAGCGCACAAAAAATCCAGTTTCAATATGCAAGGTCCATGATAAATTTCTGAATATCACTGATTAGATGAATTAGGGGTGCAACTTACTACCCTGTAAGGGAATCCGATGGTCACGGTCTCTAACCATGTTTAGTATTATGTCATATGTGACACTCCTATGGAATACGGAGTTAGCACACAAAAAATCCAGTTTCAATATGCAAGGTCCATGATAAATTTCTGAAAATCACTGATTAGATGAATTAGGGGTGCAATGAGGATAGGATGGTCACGGTCTCTAACCATGTTTAGTATTATGTCATATGTGACACTCCTATGGTATACGGAGTTAGCACACAAAAATTCAGTTTCAATATGCAAGGTCCATGATAAATTTCTGAAAATCACTGATTAGATGAATTAGGGGTGCAACTTACTACCCTGTAAGGGAATCCGATGGTCACGGTCTCTAACCATGTTTAGTATTATTTCATATGTGACACTCCTATGGTATACGGAGTTATCACACAAAAAATCCAGTTTCAATATGCAAGGTCCATGATAAATTTCTGAAAATCACTGATTAGATGAATTAGGGATGCAACTTACTACCCTGTAAGGGAATCCGATGGTCACGGTCTCTAACCATGTTTAGTATTATGTCATATGTGACACTCCTATGGTATACGGAGTTAGCACACAAAAAATCCAGTTTCAATATGCAAGGTCCATGATAAATTTCTGAAAATCACTGATTAGATGAATTAGGGATGCAATGAGGATAGGATGGTCACGGTCTCTAACCATGTTTAGTATTATGTCATATGTGACACTCCTATGGTATACGGAGTTAGCACACAAAAATTCAGTTTCAATATGCAAGGTCCATGATAAATTTCTGAAAATCACTGATTAGATGAATTAGGGGTGCAACTTACTACCCTGTAAGGGAATCCGATGGTCACGGTCTCTAACCATGTTTAGTATTATTTCATATGTGACACTCCTATGGTATACGGAGTTATCACACAAAAAATCCAGTTTCAATATGCAAGGTCCATGATAAATTTCTGAAAATCACTGATTAGATGAATTAGGGGTGCAACTTACTACCCTGTAAGGGAATCCGATGGTCACGGTCTCTAACCATGTTTAGTATTATGTCATATGTGACACTCCTATGGTATACGGAGTTAGCACACAAAAAATCCAGTTTCAATATGCAAGGTCCATGATAAATTTCTGAAAATCACTGATTAGATGAATTAAGGGTGCAATGAGGATAGGATGGTCACGGTCTCTAACCATGTTTAGTATTATGTCATATGTGACACTCCTATGGTATACGGAGTTAGCACACAAAAATCCAGTTTCAATATGCAAGGTCCATGATAAATTTCTGAAAATCACTGATTAGATGAATTAGGGGTGCAACTTACTACCCTGTAAGGGAATCCGATGGTCACGGTCTCTAACCATGTTTAGTATTATTTCATATGTGACACTCCTATGGTATACGGAGTTATCACACAAAAAATCCAGTTTCAATATGCAAGGTCCATGATAAATTTCTGAAAATCACTGATTAGATGAATTAGGGGTGCAACTTACTACCCTGTAAGGGAATCCGATGGTCACGGTCTCTATTGTGATGTGCTATTTAAAAGGCCTATTTTTACCATCTTTAAAATTAATAAATGTTATAAAAGGTTGACTAATTTTGCCTTCGTTGTGAAGAATTTGAAAATTATTTCAAAATAATTATTTTTTTTAATTTGCCAATTAGCTTCAAAAACATTGAACCAATAATCAATGTGAAAATAATTAACACTATTTTAAATTAATTTAAGTAGTTGATCATTATGGCATAAAACAGAAGAAAAAAAAATAATTTACACATAATAACTCTATTAAATATTATATTTAAAATTTTAAAATAATACAATTATGATTAATAGCCGAAATAATTTTATAAACTTTCAAAATTATTAAAAACTAAAATATCTTTCTAGAAATATAATATTGAATGTACATTGTACATCAAATTTTAAAATTATAAATTTATAAGTACATAATGAAAATGTATGTTTGCAGAGTATGTATAGTTATTTAGTAACAATACGTTAAAATTCCCAGAGGATTTTGCAAACATTCATACGTACATATGAACAAAATTCTCTCATTCTACATGAATTTTTTTTTTAAATTGTTATGTTCAAAATAAAAAAATATGTGTATGCATGCTCAAATTATTAAATTACATATTATATTATGTATGTACATATATCAATTTGATGTGCCTTCAATTATATTTTTTAGCTGGAGTAGATTTTTTATTTTATATTGAGTTTTAATTTTATTATTATTTTGTGCCATAATAAATTCATAATATTGTATACATACATTATCTATCAATATATGTTGTAACTATAAATATTAGTATTTTATGTATACTTATTGAATGTTAAGCAACAATATTGTGAAGTTTTTTATGCTGGGTTGTACATCCCATAATGCAAAAAATGTTGTTGACTTTTTATTTATTATTTAAGTTTCAGTGAATTATTTGTCACGGTATCAATTTGGGATAGACATATTATTATAATATGTAGTATTATAGATTTCGGGGCGGAATAGTCAAAACATACATACATACATAACAACATATTTAAAAGTTAATTTTGGTATGAATTGTACATAATATACTGGAATTCAGCCAGTATCGATATGATCATAAAATTCCGCAGCAGTTTATACAAAAAAAAAAAAAAATCTACAATTTAGCATAAAAACCAGATTGTATCAAAATAAACTTTGCATATGACACGTTAAAAAATTTTAATTAAGGTAATATTAAGAATTTATAACTTTTATACAAATATTCAACTCTATAAATGTATTTTGAATAAATAATTCAATCTCACAACCATTTTTTTTTGCATATTCATTCGAGTTATTTCGTAGAGCTAAAATTCTAAAGCAGTGTTCGTTTCAGGAGAGACTACAGTTTCATGTGAAATATTATTCAGCATCATCATCCAATATAGTATACAGAAGAGATGCAGAATGGGAAAAAAATTTAAATATTTCTAAATAAATCAAAATCAAACCAACCGCAACTAAAATATTTCAATTTAAAATAGATTTATCAACCTATCCATCAAAAATTCTTCCAATTTCTTTTTTTTTTTTTTTGCTACTTTGCTATACTACTCTAGAAATGCTGTACTGTACACTAACTACTACTGCACACTAACTAATTTTATTTTATTTTGGGAACAAAATTTCTGTGTTTTTAACTGTATTCATATTATGTATATAGCAGCATAATAAATTAAATAGGTTATAGTATCATCCTGAAATAGCATTTTCAATTTCCTATATTTATGTTTTTCCATTTCAGATGTGATATATTTTTGGACAGATAGACACAGAACACACACACACACACACAAAAATCGACCAACATAAATAAATATGTACATAAGTGATGGATAATATTTATTATTATAATAGGGGGAGTGGTTTCCCAGAATTTGAGTATATTGTTTTTTTTTATAATATCACGAGCAGATTAATCCATTATTTAGGCCATTATGGTATGACACCCAATTCCAAACAAATATGTAGAATATGGGCGAACCTGATTTATAACATTATTTATAACAGTTATTTTATATTAAACTCCTTTGGTTTAGACCATACTTGGTCTAGTGGAGAGATACGGGTATCTTGATTCAAATAAATTAAATTTGAATTAACAAAAACCGGTCAAGCCTTTGTCTTTTTGCATTTAAAGAATTAAATACCACGTTTTCGAAATTATCGTTTAGTTTGCCTGAGTCAACAGCATCTTTCTTTTTTATTGCTATACAATTACCAACCATCCATACAAAAAAACAATATTACCGATATGGGACTGGAAGAACGCATAGTTTTCCAACTCTGTTTTCCTGAAAAACAACCGAAACAAATACGTTTTGCACCTTTGATGGTCCATGAGATCTGAATTCTGAACACAAAAAATGAACCGTATTGCAACTTAAAATGTAAACAATTTACGAGACTTTAAATCGTCTTACTATACGTATTAATTAAACATTTTGGTACCGATGTAAGACTGCTACATAAAAGAACCATAGTTGGCGATACATTGGAATTCCATATCATTAAATGTCCATTTTAGTCAATAAAAAATCGTTGCGAACCGTCGTTATAATGAAATCGCCAAATCGATATTCGCTATAAATGTTTCCAAGTCATCACTTTTTTGTGGTTTTCAAATGAGATAAGTGCAGTTTCTCTTGCATTACTCAGCAATAAATTGAAATTTTAAATCATGTTTTTTTGTTCAAACTTTAAATTATTTTGGTATATTCCAAATTGATAAATATTTATAAGAAGAGGAGAAATTGTTAAGAGTTTGCAATTCAGTTTCGATCTGCGAGCATGTGAAAAATAAATCATTTTTCAGTACATCTCATCAGGCTATAGCGACTGAACTGCTAATTTATTACACTGATTTTTTTCTATATATAGGAATCAACCGTGCACTTGTAGTATTAGCGAATTTTTACATTCCCCTTTCTAAACTTTTAACAATTTCAATGTTATTGTATTTAACGCATACATGCGGTTACTATGTTCAAACTTTAAATTATTTTGGTATATTCCAAATTGATAAATATTTATAAGAAGAGGAGAAATTGTTAAGAGTTTGCAATTCAGTTTCGATCTGCGAGCATGTGAAAAATAAATCATTTTTCAGTACATCTCATCAGGCTATAGCGACTGAACTGCTAATTTATTATACTGATTTTTTTCTATATATAGGAATCAACCGTGCACTTGTAGTATTAGCTTGCTCGCAGATCGAAACTGAATTGCAAACTCTTAACAATTTCTCCTCTTCTTATAAATATTTATCAATTTGGAATATACCAAAATAATTTAAAGTTTGAACATAGTAACCGCATGTATGCGTTAAATACAATAACATTGAAATTGTTAAAAGTTTAGAAAGGGGAATGTAAAAATTCGCTAATACTACAAGTGCACGGTTGATTCCTATATATAGAAAAAAATCAGTGTAATAAATTAGCAGTTCAGTCGCTATAGCCTGATGAGATGTACTGAAAAATGATTTATTTTTCACATGCTCGCAGATCGAAACTGAATTGCAAACTCTTAACAATTTCTCCTCTTCTTATAAATATTTATCAATTTGGAATATACCAAAATAATTTAAAGTTTGAACATAGTAACCGCATGTATGCGTTAAATACAATAACATTGAAATTGTTAAAAGTTTAGAAAGGGGAATGTAAAAATTCGCTAATACTACAAGTGCACGGTTGATTCCTATATATAGAAAAAAATCAGTGTAATAAATTAGCAGTTCAGTCGCTATAGCCTGATGAGATGTACTGAAAAATGATTTATTTTTCACATGCTCGCAGATCGAAACTGAATTGCAAACTCTTAACAATTTCTCCTCTTCTTATAAATATTTATCAATTTGGAATATACCAAAATAATTTAAAGTTTGAACATAGTAACCGCATGTATGCGTTAAATACAATAACATTGAAATTGTTAAAAGTTTAGAAAGGGGAATGTAAAAATTCGCTAATACTACAAGTGCACGGTTGATTCCTATATATAGAAAAAAATCAGTGTAATAAATTAGCAGTTCAGTCGCTATAGCCTGATGAGATGTACTGAAAAATGATTTATTTTTCACATGCTCGCAGATCGAAACTGAATTGCAAACTCTTAACAATTTCTCCTCTTCTTATAAATGTTTTTTTGTGTTCGAGAAAATATCTGAAAGTGTTAATGCATGAACATGGACAAGATTTAACTTTTATGTCTTCCACTAGTTTTTGTTCATAGCGGTCTCCACTGTGAAACAAACTAGTTAATTCAACATGATCCCACGTTCACTTTCATAAGAGGTGTAAACTGGGTTTTACTTAGCATTCAATATACGCCGATAGTAATACAAACAATATTTGTCGCTCTCCCGGTGGTACAGTGAGAAGAAGTTTGCTTTGCAGCTTGGGGGCCGCGATTTTTTTTTTTTGCTGGCACATTGTCCCATAGAGGGATTTGGCCGCTTCATGATGAAGTTTCGTAATTATTTTTTTGCAACGATTAATGAGTGATTGATTCATTGATCCTCCATTAAACCAGCCGTGATTTTTTCATCACCCGCCGAGAATCAAACCCAGGACCTCCGGAGCTTAAAGCAAGCATGCTAACAACTGTGCCACTGGGGCGGGGTTACGATTGCATGTGTAATATTTAGACAGTGCGTATCGATTTTCCGATTTTGGTGGATTTAGAATTTTTTTTAAAATAAAGTTCAATTTTAAACAAAAGAATTAACTTAATTGAATTGAACTTTGATGTTACATTGCATCAAATTACCGACTAACAGATACACTGCGATTTTATAAATTTTATGGCATATTTCAGTAATCGAGGTTTTCAAGCTTACTTGAGATTCGGTTTCTTTAGCCTTTTGAAATTATTCGAGATTTTAGAGATTTTAGAGATTTTTCGATACTATCCAAGATTGTCGATATTATGTAAGATAGTTTAGATTACAATACAAGCGTTAACATTAACATTGAGTTAGGTAAGATTTCCGAAATTCGATTTATCGAGATTTTTAGAATCATTTAAATATCTGCAATGTAGCATTAAGGAACTTGGTATTTAATTTATTTGAAACTAACAACATTAGAACTTTTGAGATTATTTGAGGTTTTTTCGACAAAGAGGTTTGTTTGCTTGCTTAACAATGAGATTTTTCAAGATTATTGCAGAAATTTAGCTTTTTCGAGACTAACCGACTTTATTTTGAAAATATCGCGATTATTCTAGAAGACTATTATTCAAGCTTTTCGGAATTATTCGATTATTCGAACTCAATTCGCTATGGAGTTGTGTGATATTACAAAATTAATCGATATGATTCGAAATAATCTTGAAGTTGAATTACGATAAAAAGCAGCACCCTGTTAAATATATAATCTGCAGAGAAGAGATTCTCGAAATTGAAGATTTTTCGATTTATCTAGATTTCCAAATTTAAATAGTGTGGTTTAACTTACTGTCGTTAATTTAACTTACCTTCATTGTTATATTTTCTAGATTATTTGAGGTTTTGCGAAGACTGCATGGTACTTTTTAGGTTACTCGAGATTTTTAGTAATTTCTTGATTTTTCAAGACTCAAGTTTTTCTGGAATATTTGATGTTTTTTTGTAAATATCGATTATTCTTGAATTCTAAGATTGTCCTAGCTTTTCGAAATTTGTTACAGAATTAATGATTTATCGAGAATTTTTTTTTTTTCAATTTCCAATATTTGCTTAGCGGTAAGTTAAATATAGGTACAGTTAAGATATGTTTGTAGAATGTTGAGTTACGTAGATGACATTCATTTAGGATAATTGAGGTTTTCCGAGATCCTCGAAATAATTTTGAATTACCTAATCCACTAGTTGAATTTGAACCGACATTTCAAATTCAACTAGTGGATTCGGCCGCTCGAGATTATTCGATACTGTCCAAACTATTGTTAATGTTTCTTGCATGATGTTATAGATTATTAAATCTCGTTGAATATATTCGAGATAATTTAAAATTTTCAAAATTTATTGAGATTTTTCGATAATATTTATAATTGAAGACATGAGTATATATGAGGTGATATGTAACATTTTTAAATTTTGAATTTTTTAAATGAATGAAGTTGTTATGTTTGTATACGCATTCTGTCCCAATAAATCTTCGCAAAACTAGAGAAATTTAAAGAGGATGAAGACTAAACTATACTAAGAACAATTATTTTAAAACGAATCGTAGAAACTTTGGAGCTCGTTTCTGTACAATTATGAAAATGGTACATATCACCTTCATCCACTCATGTCTTCAATTTTTCGGAGCTACTTGATAGTTTATTACTATTACTAGTTGAGCTGCTGCTTTATGTTGAGTTGTGTCATATTCTGTAATAAGACCATTTCACAGTATTCATGGTTTTTGTGGATAATTATTGTTTAACTGGAGGCAGTCTTGGAATGTTCAAAATATTTAACTAATTTAGATTTTATTTGGCTGTCTTTAAATAATGTGACAGAATTTTAAAACTGAACCGATCAAGTTGATCGACTCTAGATTTCTCAAAAAAAGAATGCAAAGTTAAGCATTAAAACAAAGGTGTGTTGGAATAAAAATTAAAAAAAAAAAAAATTATTTTGAACTCTTGATTACAAAAGAGAGCTTATGTACTGCAAATATCGCTACAACAAAAGTTTGGTCGCACAGACGCAAACAAAACCATTTCCCAATTGACGTTGCTTTTTGCTCTATTTAATTAGTAAAGGTAAAGGTAATTGGGAATTGGGAACATGTAAATTTCCGATTACAATCGGAAAATAAAATATTACCTACATAGATAACAACTGCATCTTAAAATTGCGAAACGGCCCCAAACAAATATCTTAAGGACATCGTTGAAATTTCACCGCTTTACCATCGTTTAAAATAGTTAAACATCTCAATAATTGGTTAAACCGTCTCATAGAATTTCCACACAATTACTCTGTCATCAACAAAATTGAACTAATGAACTAATATACAAGGTACAATCCATACACATCTTCAATGGTCTCGCGTCATTTGATGTAACAAATATGTACCCCAACATTCCAAAGGAAGAATCAATGAAAGTTAAATCAAGTTTATTAACTAAAAAAAAAATTGTCATAGACGTCATTGATTTACTTAATGTCATCTCATCACTAAGCAAAATTTTGTACTTCCAATACCGAAATGAATTCTATACTCAACCGGATGGTTTGCCTACGAAAAGCTTGTTGTTTATTGAACGACCCCTGTCTAATCAAAGTCACTAAAATACACGAATAAGTAAAATCCTCAACGCGATTTAAAAGCTCTGTAGGAGCATAAATACTAAGCCTCTCAAGTAACTCAAAGTAGTCAAATCACGCCGTTGTGCCAAACTCTGCAAATTAGGTAATAGAAGCTGATTTTTATATGGTTCGCGAACAAGACCTTTTTGTCTCGACGACGAAAGCTTGAACCGATGTATACTCCAAAACAGATCTAAAGTAAGCAATGTAAAGGGTTTTCAATGTATAGGGGTCATGAAATTGACTACCGGGACGTTTAATCTGTCCAACCATAGAATAAGCTTTGTTAATTATACAAACAACATGCTTATTGAAATTCAAATTACTTGTGAAAACTACTCCATGATCATGGAAATCATAAACTCTGCTTAATTGTTTACCCGACGAAATGTATGGAGCTTCAACAAAAGGTAACCTTGTCCTGAAGAATGACATTACTTTACACATATTTACAATTCGGAACCGAATCAACCAGTTTCTGAATTAAAAATTCATGCTCCATTGTGTCAAAATAGCAGCATATCATCGTTTATATCGTTACTCTAAATTTTTAATTGATCGCATTAACAAAAAAATTGTATACAAAATGCGATTACAAAACCTGTCAACTTCAGAGAAAATTCATAAGTGTTGAGTAACGAACTACATCCAACATCTTGAAAAAATTTAACATCAGTTACCACCTACGATGCTGCCGCTTTTAAAACCACCAATAAAACTCAAAATATATTAAGAACCAACAGGTGCGTCTAACCTCAAGAATGGCGGTGTGTACAAATTAACGTGCAAGAAACTTGTGGAAAATTGTACATATATTGGTGAGACTGGTCGTTCATTTTCAATCAGATTCAGGGAGCACACAAAAGAGATCAAACGTTTAAAGTCATTAATATTGAAATCAAAATATCCTTAACATTTAGCTATCACAGTTACACCGACATTAACGAAAATTTACAAGTTTTACATAGAATAAAGGAAGGCAGTAGGTATTTTGAAAGAATATAAATCCGTAGAAAAAAATGTATCAATTTGAATTTTTATTAGGAAGTGTTCTTGTCACAGACTTAAATGTGTGTACACATTTTCAGGCGCCTAGCTTTACTCCTCATAGAAATATTTTTCAGTCAAATATACAGCAAACTAATTAAAAACAAATTTAATTAGATTGGTTTAAGTTTGGTTTATAGACGTTTTCAATGAAGGAAATAGAATAATTGGTACAAAACCACAAATGTACATATATTCAACCTGGAGCATAACTTTCAGAGTAAACTCCTGTTTAATTATTTTTTTTCATTTATTATGCTGTTGAAGTGACACAAAATTTTTACTGGTTTACAAACAATAAAAGATAAATCGGACGTGAAAAAATTTGTATGCCAATTTTTGGAATATTTTAAATCAAATCACTTTGGGTTACAATTTATATTTCAAAATGTAAACTTGAATGCAGTAGACAATTGAAGGCAGACCCATGGGAAAAGAATTCCGGTTTTTCGACACGCACTCTACACTAAAAAGATACAATTTTTTCCATCTTTCTTGTGTTATATTGTAAAAAAGTTACCAAAAATAGTACAACAACAAAAACATTTAGTAACTTTTTAGAATATGTATGAGTCAAGAGAGATGGAAAAATTTTATCTTTATAAGGCCGGTACGCAGCTTGAGCTAAGCTAAAATTTCCATATAAATTTGACGTAAAATTTAACTAGCTAAAGTGAAAATAAAAAATTTCGCTAACCGGTAAGGAGTTCACGCGTAAAAATTCTTTAAAATAATTTCTTGCGGATTTTAATACGGATGTCATTTGATTAATAGTAGACCTGTGATTATTTTTTTTTTTTATAAAATCAATACTCAATACTTAATTGAAGATTTCGATATTGAGTATGTTCAAAAAGAATCAGAGACAGTGGAAATTGATAAAGATTAAAGAGCAATCAATATCAAATGCACAAAACACAAAATACAAAAATAACATAAACTCTCTATCAATTGACAACACACAAAAAACACAAAACTTTTAATTAATTAAAAAAATGCCAACATTTTACAAAACAATTATTTGATATTCAAAAACTAATTAGGCGCCATTAAAAAAAATAACAAATTTGAGAAGTGTCAAAATTTATCTCTACACATTTTGTTTAGCTAGCGTTAAAATTTAGCTTTGCCCCAGCTGCGTACCAACCTTTAAGGCTAGTACTCAGATCAAAACAAAACGAAATTTTAACGCAGTCTCCAAAAATCTATTTATTTTCGAGCGAAATAGAAATTAAATTTTTTTTTGGAGATTTTCTTTTGACATAATTTTAGTTTATTTTATGAAGCTGTTCAAGTGTTTATCAAGTGTTTTTTTGTGTTTTGGAGTTTTTTAATGTGCTTAAAAGTATTTTTATACTTTTAATCACAATAAAAAAGTTCGAGCCCACACAAAAACACTTTATGGTAGCTTTATAAAATAAACTATCGATATAAAAACACAAATGTCAAAATTTCACGTGAAAAAAATGGATTGCTGCGTTAATTTCGCGTGAAAATATTTGGAGACTTTAAGCGCGCCATCTCTGATGCATTGAAATAACCTTGTTTTTTCACTGTAGAACTGAGTACTTCTCAAACGAAACAGAAACGAAATGTTTATGAAGATTTCGCGCGAAATCGATCTGAGTACTAGCCTTCACCATGAATTTTTGGTTTTCTAAGTAAAATTACCATCAGCTACTAGATGCTTTCGAAGTGTCTTTTTTATTACCATCTTAAGCTCAGTATGCAGCTCGAGCTAAGATAAATTTTAGCGCGGTTTTCACAAGTCTCCATTTAATTACAGATAAATCGTGAAGCTAATAATTTGTGTAGAGATAAATTTTGTTGATTTTGTTTGACTTTTATTCGTTTGTTTTTGAATGAAGTTTCTATCCAAATAATCTTCTAATTACTCGACTTCGTAATGTTGGTCGGCCATTTTGACTTCTGTCTTCTTGTATGTATATAAAAATAAATTAATTTTACTTCGCGGCTACTTCGATTATAAAATGAATCAAAGTTCGAAACCGTCAAAATTTATCTTCAATTATTGTCCTTGTGAGATAAATTGAGGCTAAAAGGCTAGATATGAATGAAACAACTGATATCTTTTCAAATTTTTCACGCAAAGGTGCATACCGCTCAGCGAAATTGTCAGCTAAAAAAAAATTATTTTATTTAGCTAGCTAAATTCTACGTCAAATTTGTATGGAAAATTTATCTTAGCTCGAGCTGCATACTGAGCTTAACTTGTAAAAATAAAATAGAAAATGAGACATCTAGGGTGAAATACGGTAATTAAATTTGGGAATAGATTTTATTAAATTCCAAACTGTTTTGATGCATGCAATAGTTGTTGTAAATGCATCATTGAAATATAGTTATAAGCCGGAATTCCATTGGATAAATATACAATTATATTTGATAGGGAACATGCATTACTCAAATTTTCACTCTGGTGGATTGATTTGGCAGCGCAATTTACAGCAGGGTTTCTTTGGGGTTTAGAGTGTAGGTAATAATGGTAGAGTACAGATGTAGTAAAATTTATTCTATAGTTTTTAGATTGAATTTGCAATTTTTGGAGGTTTTAAAACAGCGTAATTAATAATAATTATTGAAGGTGATGCAAATGATTTTTGGTGTGTCACCTAATAGTAAGTAACGTCTTAAGACAAAAAGGAAGGGGTAGTCAAGCTTCAAAGGAAACGATCAAACAGAAAGAACAAAGGAAGCAGGGAGGAATATAATGACTGAGTCTTTCATTACCATTCAAATCTGAATTTTGAACAACTTTAGTTGGGACTTCATAATTTAGGAAATATTATAATGAATTTTTTTTAAAAATAATTAACCCTATTTGTTTAAGGATGTGAGAGCCGAAAGCAACTCATATAAATACGCAAGATTATGTTAGACTAGAATAATGTACTGTGCTAAGTATGAACTTCCGTTACTAACTATATACCGCGACCGCCATCCTTCCTAAGCCTTTATTTATGTAATAACGAGAATTTGTAGGGAGCCTGCTTAAAGATTTGACTGTATACTACAATCAATCAATTTTTTTTTTTTCAATGAAGAAACATTTTAAACAAATGATTTTTGATAAATCTTAATTGGCTTAAATGTTCACTCTTTAACAATATTCGAATCGCCCGGTTACGAAGTATGGCCAATTAGGAACTTGGCTATTTCTTAAATGAGTTTAATGAAAATAAACTGGTTTTTATCTCAATGAGCAGGAACCCACATGATCGAAACACTGTTGTTCGAAGAAAGAAAATTGATGAAGTTTTCACAATCTCTGACAACTTCGGAAATGGTCAAGGGGTTGTCTAACGAATTAGGCACGTATACGCTGTCTGTACAGAAAAGAATATTTTTATTTCTTTGTTTTCACTTAAAAACAGCGCAATACTAACCAAGAAAATAACAGTAGACGCTAAATCCTGCCTACATTCAAAGAGCCGTCAGAAACAAGACATCAATTTATCATTAATCAAATCAGGTACTGGGTCCCAGAGATATACATATATTTATTAATAATGAATCTATGGTCGACAATTTTGCCGAAAAAGTTCGGCGCCCCAATGCAATTCAAGCGAAATGCAGCAGAGCTTCCTCTGCCTATAATGAAGGAATGCAGCTTTGACAGGCACAAACCAGCCTCTATATAAAGAAGAAGAGTTGTAGACATCGATCCAGTAACAGCCCTACAAGCAATATTCTATAGAGTATTAAGTTTTACGATGGAATATTCTAGATCCACTAACGGCCACCACAATTTAGAAGCTTATAACAGCATTGGTAGAACCAGATTTATAGATGAAACTCAATATCTTGGGAGATAAATCCCAAGTATTCCCGAAGGCTATTCTACATTGCCAAAAGATAGCATTCCCCCCCCCCCCCCTCCCTAAATTTACCAGCATACACTCGTGGACATAATTAACGCATATTTTCTTTTTTGTAATAAAAAACAATCCCGCTAGTTAATTTTAATACTACTAGTGTCAAATGATAGCACATTTATATTTTATCAGAAACCACCTTGAATAAAGTGTACTGCAAGCCAATCAATTAAATTTTAAAAAAATGCTTAATCAAGAGTGAATTATTTGTAAATGCAGTACCAATAGTTCTTGTAAATCTGTTCTAAAGAAAACACCAAATATAAAATCCATTGTAATATGGCACCCTTTCATGAGCTGGAGGCGGTTAAAGTCGTCACATTGTATCAGGAAGATTATACTCAAGTACAAATCGCACGAAAATAAGGAATGAAATATTCTTCAGTTTCACTGAATACTTAAGCGATTTCGTTAGACCTTAGAGTATAAAAGAAAGCCCGGACAAGGATGTAAAAGGTGCACAACCGACCATGACGACCAATTTTTAAAAATGAATTCGTTACGAGATAAAAAAGCGTACTCCTACTCAATTCAATAATGAGTTACTTAGTGTGCGCCAAGTGAATATTAGTACCAGAACAGTTAGACAAAGATTAAAAGAAGTAAATCTAACTCCAAAACGGCCAGTAAAAATCCCACGGCTTCCTCTCCACCACAAATCAAGCCGATTAGAATTTGCTCATATGTACTCATGCAAATTGGGGAACTGATCAATGGGCCACTGTTCTCTTTTCAGATGAGATCGGAATTCAATTATGGAAACCAGATGGACGTAATCTTGTATACAGAAGAGTTGGAGAACGCTACGCATTGTGTAACATTCGCAACATTCTTGGTGATCACGTTTTTCCATATGTGGGCTTCATAGGTTATGATAGTTTTGTGCTAATGCATGAGTATAATACTGTTTTATGCTCATGAGCATATGTATATGAGTTTACGGGCCAATCCCTCCAAGATTACAACCTTATCGTGGCGAAGTGGTTTGTGCATAGTAAAGAAGGAGTTGGCAATACCATTTCATATATTCGATCGTTTTGGTAATATTTGAAAATTTGGCATCAGAGCCTAACCCTAAATTATGGAATAACACGCACAGATTTGGAAAGCCTAAAGTATCCTCTTACTATTCTATATAGTGAATATGCGAGCCAATCTCTGAGATTTGTGTTATTTAGTAAAGTTTATTATCATGTATTTCCATATATTCGATCGTTTTGGTAATATTTGAAAATTTGGTGTCAGAGCCCAACCCTAAATTATGGAATAACACGTACAGATTTGGAAAGCCTAAAGTATCCACTTTATTTTCTGTATAGTGACTATGCGAGCCAATCTCTGAGATTCATGTTATTTACCATATGGTAGGATCTTGTTTCTCATATATTAATTTTTTCTCAAATTACCCTTTCAAATAATTGTACACTTGCGTAAAATGTGTTAAAAAAAAGTGTTAAAAACTTCACACCGGTTTGATTCTTTTCTATTTAAATTTTTAAAATGTAATATAATCTAAATTTATAATATTTTAAAACTAAATCCCCCGCCAAACTGAAATAAAAGACAAACAGAAAAATAGCATGTGCACTAACATTTGCAAACACTATTACGGTCCGGTTATTTAATCCCATACTCCCAAGTATTATTCCCTTTTCTCCAAAGTGTATTCTGATGTTTTGGATAAAATTTTTATTGAGAAAAAATTATTCCCAATTACAGTAGTTTGACGTTTGTATTAATATTTTTATATTTATGGTACATATTAAGATTAACCATTGATATTTTTTTCAATTATACATTTTCTTAAAAATATCTAATTTATTTAAGATGACTCCGCTGACGTCTCGAGTAAGAATAATACTTATTGGAAAAGAGTTAGGAACCCAATTGAATTCGCAAGTACAATTTTACATTGTCAGATGTTCAGCTTTAATTAAATTTAAAAAAAAAATTGTATTAAATAAAGTCAACTTGTTATTAAGATTTAAATTTCTATATAGAGCCATTTTTCAATTAAAATCAGCTGAACCTCCTCAAATTTTCTGTGAGTATTTTATATTCATAAATCAATTGTAAAATAGGCCATTAGTTTGTATGGGCTGTAGAAAAATGAGTGCCCCATTTGCCCCTCTAATTTTCCCAGATATACTATAATATAATCACCCTGCAAAATAATACTGTTCCGTTAGCTTTAAATAAAATAATTAAGTAAATAATTTTTTTATTTTTTATTTTATTTTAATGAATTTATAAAATATAAATTTAAAACCAATTAAAAAATCTCAAATCTTGAAGAAAAAAAAAATTGTTTTATAAAAGTCAGAGATTAAAGTATTAAAGGGTTATGTTTTATTTTTTTTTTTAATATTCTTATTATTATCTAATCTAATACTCCTTTTGGTTTTTATATCTTTTTATTATTATTATTATTTTATATTCTAGTATAAACATCCTATTTTCCTTTTTTTTATACATACCAGATTTCTTTTGTTTATTTTCGGTAATATCATGAAAATCAATAATTAGAACCGAAAGCACCAACCGATTTGGTAAAAGTGTGAGAGAGACTCAATTTAAAAGTAAAATTTGTGTGTGTGGAAACGAGTATCTTTAATTTTTAATTTTAAAAATTTTGTAAAACGAAAAAAAATTTAATTTTTTATAAATTTTGGTTTTTTGGGTATTTTTAATTTTTTGGAAATATTTATTTACCTTTCTATTGTTTATTTTTATTATTATTTTTTTTTTTTGCTTTTTCTTAAGAAAGGAGGAAAGGTAATATTTGTTATTTTTTCCGTTTGTTGGTTATGGTTTTGATTCTAATTTAATTTTTAATTCTAATGGTCGGTTCTGTACGTTGTATAATGTTACATTATATTTTTATTTGTTTCTGGTTTTTGTAGTACTCGTATACACATTATATATACATAAAACAAAATCTCAAAAATTAATTTTTCCGGTATTTATAAATTTTTAAAAACTTTTCCGTTTTTGTACTTTAAAATCTTAAAAAT
Source organism: Tipula helvola (assembly GCA_963556165.1). Classification (NCBI taxonomy): domain Eukaryota; kingdom Metazoa; phylum Arthropoda; class Insecta; order Diptera; family Tipulidae; genus Tipula; species Tipula helvola. The sequence goes on from OY744483.1 coordinate 101,177,446, forward strand.
GTTATATTCTCATGCAAATTTTCGATATTCATATATTTCTTATCATTATACAATCGTTAGATATATTTTTTTTAAAGAAACATAAACAACCAATAAATTTATTTCAAAGTATTAATAACGTTACAGAGACGGAAATAATTTTATATAAATTATACTATAAGCATTGAATTGAACCGATATAGTTGGTTTACGGACTATATATTATAGTAATATGCAGAACTATAAAATTGAATAATACCAGAGTACTCGTGTATTGTTCTAAATATTTTCGAAACAATAAATTAGATTTTGTTTTTAATAAAAAAATAAAATTATTCTGAAAATGAACAAACATTTTATCTAAAATTTATTTTATGACGTTTTAAAATACAATAAAATTATGAATTATATGTACGAGCTAAGGAAAAACACAAAATCTAATATAATTTTCGATTTCTTTGTTGGTATAAAGATTCTTGCAAAATAGTTGGGTTTAAATTTGAATTTTCCTCGTAGGGAAAATGCTTATGAAAATTTGTTATGTTGTTGGCGTTCAATTTATTTGTATTTGTTATTTTTTTTAATGCAACTAAAGATTACTACATAAAGAGGGCCAATCTTATTTGACCGACCGACCGGAAGTTGGTTAAAGGCTTTGCTGTTTGAATCGGAGGTGGAGGATAATTTTTTCCTAATAAATTGGCGACAAAAGGAAAGTACGAGTGATTGCATTATGACAATTTAAACTTAATTTGGGTGTTAGTGATAGTGATGTGCTAAATCGGTTCTATTTGTTCTGTTTTACTTATTTTCTCTTACGTTTTTAACAAAAAAGAACCGACTTAGCCCATTACGATTTAGTGACCGGTGATAATTCAAAGTCATTCTAGGTTTCTAGGCGAAAGTGAAAATCGGTATTGCAGATTGTGTTATCCCAGCCGAAAATAAAATATTAAGTCGTAATCAGTCGATAGTGCTTAGACGACACGTTTTGCTACGAATGTATGGATATCATTGAAGGATATTGTCAATATTCTTAGGTGGCAAAATCTGTCCCCAGTTCGACGTGGCAAATTCGCAAAACTCAAAAAAAAAAGTGTTATGTTTGAATATGGATTGCTTTGATGTGACTTGTGAATAGCTGTCGTAGAAAAAAAAAATCAGTTCAAGTTTCCCGTGGCCAATCTCGGAAAATTCGATATTCCAAAAATATCCCTTACATTTATATCCTGGGCCATTGTATGTGATAAATGAATGAACAACACAAATAAACTTTGACGATGGACTCTTTTGATTTGTAACTCCAGTTATTATTATCCCAATTATGAGTTGCTTTTAAATATTCAATAATAGTCATATTATTGCACTGAGTTGTTTTATGGACAAATTTTCAATCTTATCGTTGGAAGCCGTACTGCTTTTAAGCTGTCTTCACCAAACGTTATACAAATTAGTGGGATTCAATAAATTGTTCTTCATACTTAGAAATTGACATAAACGGGCCATTGACTTGCGATCGAAAGTGGTGAATTTTATTTTTGAAAGTGACAACATTTCAATAGCAAATTTCATTGCATTTAAAGTAATTGCACTTCTTTTCTTTTTGTAATTTAATCTAAAAAAATTTTTTTTTAGATTCTCCCTCAAAATTCTCAAAATGAAAAAAAAAATATTAAATAAAATTTAAATTAGAATGGTACTAAAGCCGGGATCGAAAATTATTTCAAACAAATTTGAATATAAACACAATATAAACAATTAAATTAGAATGTTCAAAATAAATATGGGGTCAAAAATAATGTCGCACCTTGAAAACAAAAGTGACACTATGCCAAAAACACCAATTTTGAGTTATAACGATATTTAGATTACTTGAAAGAAAGCGCTTCTAATGCAAAGACAATAAGACATGCGTTCTAATAGTTTGGATACTTTTTGCAAGAGGCTCATTTTAGCTATTTGTTTGGGGGGTACAGCATTTTATTCATTTTTGCTAACCGTCAGGTTAGAAGTTTTCTATTTAAAAAAAAAAAAAAAAATAAATAAAAAAAAAATTTTTTTGGAAAATAAATATTTTTTTTGCAATTTATAAATTAAATTTTTTTTGGTGTTTTGTTTTGTTGCGGTCTAAATCGAGGAAAACAACGGTGAGTATAAAAAGAAAAAAAACCATACTAACTAAGAGAGGTCCAGTCAGTATAGTAGGAAGCCAATAGCCTCATTAGAGGCAGGTGAATGTACAGCTTCAACCGCGTCATTTACCCTTTCTTTTGGCTAACTACTTACTGACCAAGTTAATTACTAATCAAACCCTCATACAGGGACTTGCTAATTGATTATTTTTTTTGTGTGAATTTCAAATAATGCGTGGCTAAGGCCAAAAACTGTCCATTCATGCTGGACAAATAACTTAGTTTTCTGTTGGTCACTATAGACAGGTCCAACGTTTCTAATCCCCAATCCTTTTGTGATCTCAATGATCACCCAATATTTTCATCCAACCGCGGTATAACTAGGTTTCTCAACTGTGTCACCCCAAACCCATGACTAATTTTACCTCTACCGGCCTTGAGCACAGGTAAATGCCGCAGGGGTGACAACAGCGGTCGAGAAACAATTTCTTAGTAATGTTGAGCTGAGGTAACTCAGTTACTTCATGTGTTTTCATCATTACAATGGAGTTAAAAATGTGTTATCTTGCTGGACACAAAATTTCAGTTATACCACTTTTAAAAAAATACAAAACTCATAATATAGCAAAAAAATTACAATAAACACAAGTAAACACATATGATGATAACAAAGACAATGTAAATTATTAAGAAATGCCAAAATGAGTAAAACCAAAATCAGAATAAGCAAAAGTAAAAAAAAAGTTGGTATGACCGAAATTTTGTGTTCAGGAAGGTAACATATTTTTAACTCCGTTAAGTTTAGAGGGTTCTTCCCGGCAATTCCCGCCCGAGAAAATTCAAGGAATTTTTTTGTCTATTCTCTATTTTTTAATCAATTGACAACGGCCTTTTTCTATCAATTAGCACATGAACTTACACTTTTCTTGGTGCTGCCGTGATGGTAAAATTTGAAGCATTGTCTGAATATACCCAACAATTATGTTAAAATCATGGCATACATTTAAAAAAATATAGCTCTGTGTAGTACCGAAGAGTTTTCTGAATCTGATAATGATGATCAATCAAACGATGATGTAGCTCCGAGATGTGAACGGGACGATATTAATAGTGCATTGAAAATGGTAAGAAAAATTGTAAAAATTTTTAAAATGTCACCGAAAAGAAATTCAATTCTTCAAGAATCAAGAGTATGTGAAGCAAAATTACGGAATGGAATTAAGTTTGCTTTTAGATTGTAAGACCAGATGGGATAGCATTGTTATCATGATTGAAAGATTTATAAAAAATTCTTGACTCAGTTTGAGAGGCATTAAATAATTTGGGATTCCTAATATTACTGAATAATAATTATATTCCAATATTATATAATATTTTCAATGCGCTTCAGCCATTTAAATTAGCTGTGGAAGCTTTGTGATGACGTAATGCAATTTTGGTTATAGCTGATGTTATTTTAAAGTTTTTGTTTAAACCTTTACGTGCAAATGAAGATAATATTTCAACAGAGTTATTGGAAGTTTTATCACGTCGCATTAAAGAACGAAGAAACCAAGATCTTATGTCTTTAGTCAAATACATGCAGACACTCGACATCCAATCGAATCAACTGCTACAGCAGACTTGCCGTTATCATCAAATTCGTCAAAAATCCGGTATAGCAACCAGATTTTTAATACGTTATTCAACAAAGAAGAGTTTGGAATAGAACTGGAGAGTGAGATACATTCAGGGAAGATGACGAATCGGCACACTCTCTGTTGGTTCCAGATATTAACGAAAGGTTGGCTGGCACAATAAACGCAGCACTTAGAACTAAACAAATTGCAACGTCGTCAAACAATCAGAGAACAAATATACAAAAGAGTTACAAATATACGAAAATACGGGACGCATCACAACAAATCTGCAGTAGTTTCACGTGATCGCCTCAAAAAAAGGTGACTTATCGGTCTCCACTGTACCACTTGTAAATACTATCGGAAATCAAAAAACCAAAAATGTTTATAAAATATATAATATTTGCTGGAGGTTGTACAAACAATATCAATAAAAAGTCAAAAATTAGAAAACTGGCGGACGTGCAATTTTTCTGTACCGTTTTTTCACGTCTTTTTCGCTCTTTAAAGTGCTATAAAAAATAAAAAAAACGTCAAATATTAACTGCATTTAGGTTTATCCTCCAATAAATTAAATGAACTTCAAAATAAAATCAAAAAAATTTGATCCATTGAGTAGTTTTTGAGTTATTGTGGAGACCGATCTAAAAAATATCGTTTTTCAGGAAATGCATTTAAAGATTTTGTTAACGATTTTTTTTAGTTCAAAAGTAGAAAAGTGGGTCGAATTATTATGCCATAACTTGTCTTTGAAATTTATTTCAGTCAAACGGTTTGGGGAATATATTCTACATATAATAGGCTATCAAAAAATGAAATAAAAAAAATCGAATTTTCGGATTTTCATGAGAACCTCTCCTTAAGTAAAGTAATCTTTCCTTAATTGTTGCCAAATAACGCTTATAAACTACCGCTCCAATGCAATGGTTGTAAACAATTTTGTTTTATTAACTAATTTAGAAGAAAAACTTTCTGTAGTTTTATTTTGTAATTAACAAAGTTGTAGGGGAGAGTGACCCATAATTTTCCTTTGAGCCCATATTATGCAGAGAAATGAATCAATGGAAAGCTAGAGGCGTTAGCTAACTGTTTGCTAAAGTAACTACATTGATTCCGTCAACTAGAAAAATGTTACCGACCAATTTTGTGAAGACATCTTTTTTAGCAACAAGAAAAATCGTAACCGGTTATGGGAACCCCTCGAAAATTCGCTGAAAATGGGAATAGTTTAAGGAAAACGCACCTAATTTGAAAGAATATCGAGGCTTATTAATTTTAAAGGCCTTCAGTGGCAAACATAACAAAAAAAGGCTTTTTAAAAAATTATTCAACTTCAGTTAACTTCGATGGCAGAAGCTTCAAACAGACGATGCAAAGTCGATATCATCATCAGATGATGGAGATTTCTTTTTTTTAAAGCGTTTGGCCGGCGAGTTGCCTTCTTTTTTTACTATTCTTTGGGGGGAGGGGGGGGGAGGCGAGAAGGCTGCTCGCGTCAAAAAAGAGAGTGGCCTCAACCGGTTTCATTTAAGTGCCCACAACCGGAAATCACGACCATTCTCGGAGTAACCAAAAAAATAAATCACAACGAAAATACTGTAGAAATATCGATAACACTCACCTGTTTAAGATTATTCACTTTGATTTATCGCACTTTTAAAACATTGGAAAATTACAATTTCGTTGATTTTTACGGACTTTTTTTAATGTGATCGCAGCAAATGAACAAGCTCGTCCATTCACTTCGATATTAGCTAGAAAACTACTGCGTACTGTTAAAATACAAGTACGAGAACTGTCAGATCAGCCATATTTGCATTCTGTCAAAAGTTATGCAGAGGTGCCACAACGGGAGAGTGCCCACAACCGAAGACTCCCCCTAGTTGGTTTTTACTGTGGATAACTTTAAATTAGCGGAAAAATAGATGTAAAAGTATCTATTTTCCCCCTATTGATACACAATTATACATATTAAATATGTCGCACTAAATGCAAGATAAAAATAGTTTAAATACCTTAAGAAATTTTGTTGCCGGCTTTCATCTACATCTGAGTAAATATTACATTTTTGGGATGTTTTATGAAGATTTATGAAACCACCCAAACAAATTCACATCATTTTGTTTAAGTATTGTTATAAAAGTATTTAGTATTTACATATTGTGTATAGGAGAATTATTTAAAAATTATAAATTGTCACGCAAAGTAGTTAAATTTATTTTAATTTTATTGTGACATCACATTGGACGAAATATTGTATTATAAGCTGTGGTTATCTTAAATGTAAATTTGGAAAAAAAATAAAATAAATGAATGATCTAAAACTATTATAGTTATATAAAGTATCAAACAATATTTTTAATTTAATTCGTGTAATTTCTAATATGCAACCGATCCTAAGACCATTTTAATGTGTTTTACAGATAACACGTAGAAGTATATTAGTATTTACGAACAATTATTGATCACCCCAAAGATAGACAGCTTTCAATATTAATGATTTTTAAATTTTTTGAAGTTACTATTTCCGAAAAATTGTAAGCGAACCTACTTAATCCAGTTTCGAACTGATGAGCTTATGATTATGAAAAAATCAATCAGGCCGCGGCCTGATGAGAAGGATTGATTTTTTCATAATCATAAGCTCATCAATACATCAAGAACTGGCGTGCAATTTAGACGTAAATTGATGCGCGCAGAAAGTAAATTTAAAAAAATAAAAAGTGCAGTGTTAGTTATTTTTATATACTTATTTTTACGTGTGTGAACTTAAGAATAGTTTTTTTTTATACAATGTGTAAAACGTGACGATGGGTCTATTTTCTCCGAAAAAGACTCCAGCTGGTCATCAATCACAGTCAATACCAAACTTAAATGAACATAGAGCTAAGGCTAATGTGAATAGCCCAAGAACAACGACTTAAGGTCACAAAAGCAATGCAGTGTCAACAAATTTGATTGAAATACAAAAATTCCAATTAAAAAGTGCAAGCTCATCAAACATTGCAATGAATGAAAACGAAAGTACACACAAAAAAATATTGCGGTGTGAATGGTATTTTATCCGAAAAAATATTTATTTTTTATCCAATAGTACCATATTAACTCCGCAAGATCGGGTACAAATTTTAAAATATCCAAAAGGATCGAACAGTATACTTTTGCACCGTTCGGAGTAAACGCAAAAGTTGTCAACAGCGGAGTTTTTTAAAAGGTACTTCCCAGAGATTATTTCCGTTCTATCGGAGTAAATATTTACACCGTTTGGAGTTTTCGTGAAAAAGTAAAATTGTAAGAAATTTTGGCTGTATTAGTTAAATTCGCTAAAGCAACCTGCATATTCCTTCTGTATAATAGAATTTAAATTGTGATACAATCAGTCTAGTCGCAGCGGCCTGATGAGAAGATTCAATTCTCTTACAATCTTCGGAACATATTAAAATCATGTACATTAAAATAAAATACCGTGGGATAAAAACCATACACTCAAAAAATGTGCGGTGTTAATTGGTTTTTTATCCGAAAAAGTATTTTATTTTTCTCCAACTGAATATATTTTATAAAATTAAATACGCATCAACGGATAAATATTTTTATCTATCCGAAAAGATAAATTTTTATAAAAACTCTTTTTGGATTTAATAAAATGCACCTCTAGGTGTTTTCCTAAAGATGAATGTTCCTGTTTGGGTTTTATGCGGTGTAAAAGTTTTTATCCAAATGTATTTTATGCCATTTTTATTATAATATCCGATTGGATTCAAATCATAAATATCCGATCGGTGGGACACTATGTAACACCGATTCGGTGTTGTGGTGACCTTTTATTTTTTTGTGTGTAATACGAGTGACACAAATAATAAAATTGTGCAAAACATTGAGAATGAAGATAATGAAAATGTATCTCTAACACAAACATTAGTGCAAACGGGAATTGAACGTTATGTTACGATGACGTCAAAAAGAAAAAGAAACCCAAATCTCCAGAGGAAGCAGCTTCAAACCTAAAGTACGTAAAGCTAAATCAACCCGCAATAACATCTGGTAACCGATTCGAAGTTCTACAAGTGGAAGGTGATAACAAGGATGAGGAGGAAGAGCCTAAAGAGAGACCTCCTCCAATATACTTAAGAGAGGCGCCATCAAAACTGTTACTGACAACCCTAAATGCAGAAACAAGTGAGAACTTTTTCATTGCGCACATTAAACATCAGCGGAACCAGGATTCAAGCGAAAAACATCGACGGTTACAGAAAAATTGTAGCCGTTCTTGAAAAACATGGAAAATATTTTTACACATACTGTCTAAAGAGCGCAAAAGGAATCACGGTCGTGATAAAAGGAATCGAGTCCACTGTGCAGCCAGAGGAAATAAGCGAAGAGCTGTCAAAAATGAACTTCAAAGCGAATCATGTAATAAACATTATAAATCGTGACAGAAAACCTCAACCAATGTTTAAAGTTGAGTTGGAACCCGAAGTAACAAAAACTAAGGGTAAACATGCAATCTACGATATTAGGTATTTATTGTACAGAAAAGTTATAGTGGAGGAGCCACACAAACGTAAATCGGTTTTACAATGTACCAACTGTCAGGAATATGGGCATTCGCGAAACTACTGCAAACTCCCGGCTGTTTGCGTAATATGTGGCAAACTGCATGAAAGCAGCAATTGTGAACTGGATAAAAGCAAACTGGAGGCTAGAAAATGCAGTAATTGTGGTGAAAATCATACCGCAAACTATAGAGGATGCGTGGTGTATAAGGAGTTAAGAAAAAAAATGACTCCACGTCAAAGAGCGGAACAGCAAATACTAAACCATATTTTCAAGAGTCAAACCAATGCTGGTCAAATGTCAGCTACAATCAATCCAAAAATATCGTACGTGGAAGCTGTAAGAGGTAAACCTCTTAATCTAACCCCAAACGAAGACCAGGGAATTTATAAAGTGATTAATACCCTCAATGAATCAATGAATAAGTTTATGCAAATGATGGAGACCAATATGGGTCTCATGCTCCAAAACATGAATACCCTCATGCAACTTCTCATCAAAAACCAAAAATGAATCAACTTAAATTAGCTGTTTGGAATGGCAATGGGCTAGTGCAACGTAAACTAGAGGTGCGAAATTTTCTTATTGAACACAACATCGATATTATGCTGATTTCTGAAACCCATTTTACAACTACGAGCCATTTCAAAATCAAAGGATACACATTTTATGACACTACGCATCCTAGCGGAAAATCGCATGGAGGAACTGCTATCCTTATCAAGAACAGAATAAGACATTATGAACTCCAAAAATATAGCGAGGAGCAGGAAAATGCACCATATTTGCAGTTTATTTATTGTCCACCGAAACATTCAGTGAAAAGATATCAGTTTGCAAACTACTTCAAAACTCTGGGAGATAAGTTCCTTGCGGGAGGTGACTACAACGCCAAACATATGCAGTGGGGTTCCAGACTAATATCTTCGAAAGGAAAACAATTGTGGGAATGTATGCAAAATGAAAAATTAGATCACATATCTACTGGCCACCCAACTTATTGGCCAACTGAGAGACGAAAAATACCCGATTTTCTGAATTTTTGTGTAATAAAGGGTATAGCTAGACCTCTTATAATGGCCGAAACCTGTTATGATCTATCTTCTGATCATTCACCGATATTAATAACACTGAACATGCAAGTTCTAAAACTACCGCCACCTAGATTCCTGACGAATCAACATACTAATTGGACCCAGTTCAAGTCTACGTTAAACAAAAAAATGTTCCTTAAACATCCCGCTAAAAACAAAACATGAAATTGATGCAGCAGTACAAAGCCTAACGGCTTTATTAAAACAAGCTGCAGCGGATGCGACACCATGTAGCTCAGTTCACTTAAAGTTGGACAAACCGTCTCAGAATATACAGCAGCTGTTAATGATAAAACGCTCAATACGCAGGCAATGGCAACTACACAGATCGCCTACACTTAAATCAAATTTAAATAAAGCGACCAAAAACCTGAAAATGGCCTTATTAAAAGAACGTGATGAAGGGGTTCAACATTATCTCAGTGAACTCACAGCGACCGAAGCAACAGATTATTCTCTGTGGAAAGCCACACGTAAGCTGAAACGACGAACACATGTTGGATGGTTTCATGTCCTCCGATTTGTCTCCCCTGACGCAAACTGGGCAAGAAGTGATGCAGAAAAAGCAAACATATTTGCTCAACATCTTAGTAAGGTATTTATACCCGACGAACAGATTGGACGCCCTGAATTTATACCTGATGATGCAGAAGCTGAGGAAATCCAGAAAATTAAATACAAGTGGCGCCAAGTACAAAAGAAAATCAAGGAAAACATTGATCCAAGAAAAGCACCAGGGCATGATCTGATAAGTGGCAAAATACTAAAAAATCTTCCGGAAAAATATATCAAATTAATAACATACATTTTCAACGCTACAATAGAATAGACTATTTTCCTGAAACCTGGAAAATTTCGCAAATCATAATGATTTCAGAACATGGTAAAGATGAAACAAAAGTAAACTCATACCGTCCAATCAGTTTACTACCGACTTTCTCTAAGCTATTCGAAAAAATGCTACTGCAAAAACTTAAACCAATTGTGCAATAGAAAAAAATTATTCCTGATCATCAATTCGGATTTAGAGAAGAACACGGAACCATAGAACAAGTTCATAGAGTCGTCTCTGAACTCAGGAACGCCCTAGAACAAAACAAAAAAAGTACTGCTCTGCAGCGTTTTTAGACATTGCGCAAGCTTTCGATAAAGTATGGCATAAAGGACTTATACACAAAGTTAGAAGACAGTTACTAAAAAGTTTTTCTAACATCGTTTTTCGTGAAATATAACAGCGCATCCACCAATTTATACGAAATCCTCGCAGGAGTTCCACAAGGCAGTGTGCTAGGACCACTATTATATTTGATCTATACAGCAGCTCAAAATACGCAAAAGTTTCAACGTTTGCAGATGATACAGCAATCATGTCTACGCATCAAAATCCCAAGATAGCATCAAGAAACCTGCAAGATCATTTAGACGAAATACAAAAATGGTTAACTAAATGGAGAATTAAGGTCAACGAGCGTAAATCGGCGCACATTACATTCACACTCCGCAAACTTACCAGTCCGCCTGTGAGACTAAACAATATCATTCTGCCACAACACCAAAACGTTAAATATCTCGGCCTACATTTGAATAGAAGGCTTACATGGAAAAAGCATATCGAAGCTAAACGTCAACAAATCATGTTAAGGTGTATTAAAATGAACTGGTTAATAGGGAAACATTCCAACTTAAGCCTAGACTGTAAGGTTTTACTATATAAAATGGTACTTATACCTATCTGGACGTATTGGTATTCAATTGTGGGGGTCCGCTTGTGCTTCCAATATAATAAAACTGCAACGAATGCACTCAAGAATACTAAGAATAATGGTAAATGCACGCTGGTATATACGTAACACAACCATACATCGGGACCTACATATCGAAACAGTAGCAGACACAATCAAGCAGTACAGTAAAAAGTACCAGTTGAAATTAGAACATCATCCCAATATTTTAGCCAGGGAAATTTTAAAAAGGCCCAGATACCGGCGTCTTAAAAAAAAGATCCTTTAGATCTAGCTATCTAATTTAAAGTAATTACAAAGTGCAAGTTAGTATTAAGAACTAACATAGGTTAAGTCTTAATCAAAAGTTTGTATTAGTTTGTAAGATTTGATTACATCTTGTGAGTTTTCTATATAGGAAAGATTCAAGAATAAAGCCTTAGGCAGTTTAAAAAATAAAATAAAAATAAGCTCATCAGTTCGAAACTGGATTAAGTAGGTTCGCTTACAATTTTTCGGAAATAGTAACTTCAAATAATTTAAAAATCGTTATATAAAGTATTTATACAGTCTAAACAGATAGTTTTAAACTAAAGATAGAGCACATCTAGATCTACATACATATGTATATGTCCTTCCGCAAAACAGTTAGAATATGAGTAAAATTACAGGTAAATTGTACTTAACAGAATTTTTTTTTGGAGTGTATTTATTTTTGTTGACAATGCGGTATTATTTACCTGAAATGAAAATAAAAACAAAATGGTTTGAAAATTAGATTTAATAGATATTTCAATATAATATTTATAAATAAAAAAAAATCAATATCCCGTATTATTTTCCTTTTATGTATTTATTTTTAAAATACAATACATAAGCTATACAGTAACATAAAATGAAAATTTAATTTCAAAATAAAACTGGAAAGCAAAACGAATAAAAAACAAAAATTCCTAAAAAGAGGATATTAATTATTTACGGTATTGTTCGGGAATTAAATTACCATTTACTGTTCTTTATTTCGTTATAAATTTTTATATACTAGCTACTTACATATATACATACGTTCCGTTCGTAATATTTATTCTTCGTTGTTTAAGGAAAACCAGACTTTTTTCTGTGTATTTTTTAAGTAATTATATTAGAAATACGGAAAATAAGTACTTTGCTAGACCAAGAGAACATAATGTATTAAACAGCCCAAAACAAATCAACTCAATTAGCTTAATAACATGAATTTTTGTTGTTTGCAACAAGTAGCAGGTAGTGTTGCTGTTTTTTTCGTTGTAATTTAAAAGCCGTTTAAAAAAAAAAATTTTTTTTTTTGGTTATCGGATTAAATGATAACAATTGAATTTTATTTCTCGGTTTAATATTAAATCAGGAGAATATAATTTTTAATTTGGTAGCATAAATTTGTACACAATTCAAAATACTGCACACGAAATACTGAGTTCAAAAAAAAAATTGTTTTACGTGCCTATAGGAGAATTGCTTTGTTTGGATCAATGTCTGTATTGAATTTTAATATAATTGGAAAGGTCAAATTCAATTTAATCAAACCAAACTCATTTTGCATGTGAATTCGACAATTATGTACATATGTATATTGCATTAGTCTGAATTCATTATTAAATTAGATTGAAATTTAATTTAATTTAAGCAGCATGTCAAAAGTAGCTCATTTTAATGTGAATGGGAATTTAAAATTTATTTTGAAATAATTTATAAAAGTTATATTGTTGAACGGAGAACAATTTTAAATAATTATTTACATTTGTTATGTTATACATACGTTATTTCTTGAAAACAACAAATTAATTCAATATTTTTCCTAACCAAATTAAAATAAGCAAAGCTATATTCTAAAGTATTCCAAAAATATTGCTTGAAGCTTATATGCAGAAATCTCGATGTTCGTGCTCAAAATGTACAGTTAATCCAAAACAATAAGAAAACTAAAATAAATATCGCTATACCCAAATGTCCACATTAATTCCACTTTAATTTTCTTTTAAGCTCAAACCCAATATCATCAGTCAAACTTTCTCTCGGAATACAGTAAAAGGATTAAAATAAACTCTTTGATAATAGTTCAAAGAAAGTAAAGAGAACAAAAATTGTTTGAAAAAGTTTAAGATAAAGCGCTTTATTATTTTATTCACTACATCTTGTAACAGATTTTTATTCACATTGTGGTCATTCTCATTGCACCATGTATCAAAGATACAGAACAATCCACACATCGATTCAGAGCATGTTCTATTCATAAGTGGAAACTTTATTTCACCGGCATATCATCGGTATTTGCTCAATGACTTTTTACTGCAAGTTCAAACGTACGTTTTGTCATTCGTTTGATGGCCCAGCTAAAGTTTGGTACATATTATCATACAAAAAATATAATATTTGTAAACAATTGATGCAACGTGTAAGGGAATTCATTCCAAAAGTTATAGAAAATCAGGTTCTGCAAATTTGACTATCTTACGATAGAAACGTTGAAATCACGCCACCTGGTGGCAAAGAAATTTTAGTTGAATATCTTCCAGAAGTTTCCATAGTTGAGAAAATAATGTCTAGATCTATTACTTATTGGAATTGTAGTGAAATTGGTCATACATTTAACAATTGTTTAGAATAAAAGCGAAACTTTTCTGCTTTAAGTGTGGTGGTCGTAGCTGGGGGGGTTATAGTGCCGGATTATTTCTAATTTCCCTCAAATATCTGTGCCAATAAGTATACTTAATGAAAAATTATTGTTTCCTAAGTTTTGCTATTTCTCAATAGTTTTGAAGTCAATTATTACTTATTATAATGATGACAGACAAACAATTGAAGTTAAGATTCTTGATATCAAAGTCAAAGACCTCTTAGATTATGGTGCTATTGCACTACTTTTTGGGAAAAATTCTGATACAATTTTTGACTCTCTAAAATTGATCGTTTATCCTTTTAACTTATCAATCTAACATCAGGCGAAACTAATCGTACAATCCATGGTTATGTAAATGTTTTTTTCATCACAAATCAATTAATCCTAGGTATGGATTTTTGGAAATTATTCAGTGTGAAGCAGGTGGAATGAAGCGTGGATCTTGGCCCAATTAAGAACCATTGTATCCCGTTTTCCAATTTTTAGTGTCGTAAAATTGGTCAAACTAATAATTTGTTTCATTTTATTGATACATGGGACGGCCAATAAAACAAAGAAATTACTCAATGTCGCCCGTAATGCAGGAACAATTTGAGTTTCAGGTTTTGGGTTCCAGAATGAATCGCCAAAAATTTGTTTGGCTTGAAACATTAAATATTCTTATCTGTGCTAGAACTTATCATATGAATATTTCAATACGCTCACTAAAAAAATATCAAAGATTTTGAGTGTTCAGTTGAACAATCAAACTCTCCTGCGTTATACAGGGAGATTGTGCAAAAATGATTCCACATCTCCAAATACTTGAAATGTTGGACTCGTATACGGCCATCGTCACGGTTGAGACGATTCACGCCATTAAAATAGCCCAATGGGCGCTTGCTTCATCCATTTAAATTTTGAAGAATTCTTTACATACATTTTTCAATTTTTCGACTAATCTAAAAATCTTACTGAACGTGAATTATTCCATTTTTAATAAAGGTACATATAGCCTGAGAGCTGATGAACGTTTTGTTAAAATAGTTTTATACCGGCTGAAAATTTGTGGAAATATTGTTTTTTGTCCCACAACTCTAGGCATCAGCTGCCCCAGAATGGTTCAAAGTTGCATTAAAATATGAACGTGACTTTAGACCTATTTAAGCAATAAAAAATAATAGGCATTTCTCTGGACCTAACCTATCGCCAGGCGAGTGTAGAGTTACATTATTGAGTGTTACATTTAAAATGTTTTATACCGCCTGTTATTTTCACAGTATAGGTACATATGTCCAGTGCTATAAAAAGATAAAAGAACAGGTCGATCTGTTGATGCTGGATTTAATTTGGAAACAATTAAAATGTAAAACTCCATAATGACACTTTACATTCACCTTGCGATAGCTCAGGCCAGGATTAGCCCCTTAATCTTGCATTACAAAATCTTGCATTACAAAATTTTACATTACAAAATCTTGCATTACAAAATCTTGCATTACAAAATATTGCATTACAAACACTTGCATAACAATTTCCCGTACATTTATAGAATCGCACGCGCGATTCTATAAATGTACGGGAAATTGTTATGCAAGATAACAAATCGCATTGACAAAATTCTACTGTATAATGATAATTATACAGTAGAATTTTGCTTGAGATATCAAAAATCAAATGTCCAGGATTATATATTCTTAACCAGAATATTATGTTGAGATATTCTGGAAAATTGAGATTTCCATTTTAATTTTAATATTAAATCTTCATTAATCAGAAACGAAAATTTAAATTCTGGAAAATGAAGATTAAATCAGCTTTATCCAGAATATTTTGTTGAAATATTTTGAAAAATGGAGATTTCCATTCTAATTCTAATATTAGCCGTATTTCTTGACGCATAGTTATCCGGATCGCTATCTGCACATTTTTTTTTAATTTTTTTTTTTTTTAAATTATATTGAACTTTTATGAATACGCAATAAATATTATGTTAGATACTAAAGACAGGTACAGATACTAAAACTGCAAAATTTTTTAAATGCAAGATATTGTATTTGCAAGATTTTTTATTTGCAAGATTTTGTATTTGCAAGATTTTGTACTTGCAAGATTTTGGGTTGGCAAGATTTTAATTTGCAAGATTTTTAAAAAATGCAAGATTTTGTACGTGCAAGATTTTGTAATGCAAGGTTTCGGGGCGCTCCCCTCAGGCCAAGCCATATCGGTCAATTTATTTTATCGTTTAAATAGGTCTAAAATACATGTTATAAAAAATTTAAACGGTATACTTCACTTTGAACTGCCTATATTTTAGTGCAAATTTGAACAATTTGGGGGCGGTTCAGGCCGGAATAGTCCAGTCAGGTTAGCGGTACCATTCTTAAAGACGAAAAAACTGGATTTCCACAAATTTACGAACTTTATAAATTCTTTGAATAAAATGTTCACCAATTCTCCTACTAATAGGTCAAAGAATAAAAACTCCAATCCGGATCGTCAAGGTATTCTAATTTGACGTTCGGTTTGTTCTTAATTTATTGATCTAACTTAAGTAGTTTAGGCAAAAGTAAAACTTAAAATACTGTTTGGCTTAAATATCTTTGCTTTATAAAATTTTAAGGTATAAGTAAATCGAATTAAAAATATTTAGAAAAATACATCTGTGCTAACATACATATTTATATGTAGGACTCATTCGCCTTTATTTGTTCTAGATCGAATAAATATACGACAAATTTTTGATTTCGATATCCGAAAAAAAAAAAAAATTGTTTACCTAAGGATCCTAAGCCAATGATTAGTAATGAGAGCCATCTTATATTATTTAAAATTTGGAGTAAATTGTTGCTGGAGGATTTATCTTTCGAAGTTCCCACATTCAATTTATGGGGTCTATGCGAGCCAATCTCTGAGATTGGTGTTATTTAGCTGAGGATAGGATCTTGTTTCTCACGTATTATTTTTTTCTTTAATTACACTGTTAAAATAAAATGTGCTAAAATCTTCACTACTATCCAGATAATTGAGCTACTATTCACGTAATCGAGTCACTGAAGCTATTTCACGTAATCGTATATACAATAAACAGACAAAATATAATATTAATAGAAAACATCGAGTTTTTAATAGATGTTTTCAGTAATCGTTTATTATCGATTTAACTAATTTGAAAAAATATAACGCAGACGGAGACGAGAAAAAGATAAAACTTTCAAATGTTCAAAAAAAGATCTTAAACTAAAACAAATTTTCTTTTTCAGAATCTGAATCCTGGTGTTCCAATAATATCATACCTTCTGGTGATAGCTTTGAATTCATTTTAGGTCGCAGTATCTTAATTTAGTTATTTTCGGATCTGAAGACATAAGTAAATGATGCATGATATCTGTGTAATTTTCAATTCGCGCTGTTTTCCTTGTGTTGAACTGTCAAATTCTTTTAGAGTCTTTATTGCCTGCTTCTAGTGCTTCCTCGGAAAGCTGTCCAATTGGAACCATAGCAGCACGAATTATACTTGCGCCATGTAATAAAACTTTATGTACGCTCACTGGCATGTAGTTTAGCAGTTTCCTTGGTGTACTCTTCAAATCGATGACAGTTGATTTCTCGTCCACATGCCATTACGTACAGGATATTTGAAAATCTTCTAATCAAAGATTCATCAACACTTATCTTAATTTATATCTGATTATGTCCGGAAATTTTAAAAATCGCCTTGCTGTATTTCCATCCTTGTCTTACAACATCTACTATTAGTAAAAGTTATTTTTTTTGGTTATCTTGAATTTTCTGCTTTTGTTTCTGTTTTATTTCGCTATATTCTTTGATAACACGGCTTTTTATATGGGAAGATTATATCCAATATGAAGAACACACTCCATAAACCTAATCCAACAATGCCGAGTTGATAATACAAATTGATATGCATCTTCGTCACATTCTTTAAAATCAAGAGCAGTTTAATTGTTCATCGTCTTCGGTGTTGCTTTACAGATATTGCAACTAGGTCAAATGTAGTTTGTGTTTAATAATGAAGAATAAACTGTCAATTGACACCACAGTTACCTCTAAATTCTCTATCTGGCTCGTAATATTCTCTGCTTCTATTACAGTTTATTGGATGTTTCAAGTTTGAATTCAAATTTTATTGGCCTACAGTATCGTGTTGAAAGAAACAAAGATTCTATAAAAAAACTAGCATCTGTACCATTATCAGTGAAGTTCTGTTTGTACTGGTTTTGTCTGGAAGATCTATCCATTCCCCATTTGCTGTGTAAAACTAGCTGCTGCCCTTCGTGCCGTTAAAGCTCACCTAATGATTTAGTAGACATAATTTTAGTTGCCGTCCCAAAAGAGACTGCAGTTTAACACTAGTTGCTTTATCAGAAATTGTCAAATTTTGTTGGGATTAGTTTACTGACCAATTTATCATAAAACTTCTTTACATATTTTCTTAATAGTCCGTAATTTTTCACTGTTAAATTCAATTCGATGAATAAAGCCAAAGCTGCTTTTACTTCTAAATCAGTCCCTTGGAGCTTGATGTTAGATATTTTCAGATGAGGTACGTTTGCGCTTTTTCATAGAACGCGCTGCTGCATGTTCAATTTGTTCCGCCTCGATGTCTTAAGAAGTGTTTCACTCCTCCTGCTTTTGGTTTTCTCAGAACACTTTACAAATTCCTTCTTCTGACGTTTAGTGGTTGTAGATTTTGTTGCTGTAGAACTTGCTCGTACAGATCTTGCTGCTACAGATATTTTTGCTGTATCTTCATTTAGAAATACTTCCAAATTATGTGTTAGCCAATCAGAATTGTGCTTGAGGAATCTACTTTTGTTTCTGTGGTTTAAAAATATGGCCCGCATCTAATTTGATCTAGTTTTTTTGCATTAAAACCAAGATTTTTCTTAGCTATTTCTGTTATTATAGTTGATAGTTGCGATCCCGAAGATGTCGTATTTTCCCACAGAATATTACACAATTCCCCGTTCGAAATATTAAATGCTGCCATTTTAAGGTACTTTAGGAAATTATTTTAAATGTAATAGAATATATTGAAAAATACAACTAAGAAGAGAACTAATTCAAATAATGTATGTTAAACCAAAGATAATGACATATTAAAGATAATTCATTCAGTAGTAAAATATGAGGTAAAAATAGGGCCCCCCCCCCCCCCGATGCACTATATAGGGTTCCTTTGATATATACGTAAATATTTTGCATTCAAATTAATTGTAAATATTTAACCTTTAATGTGCCGGTTTCTAATCTACTACATGATATGCAAAGGTACACCTTATAAAGAAATGGGGGGGTTTTCTAGTCTTTTTTATTTTTTGTACTGAATGACTCTTTGCAATAAAACAAATGCAACCTGGCGAAAGCAAAAAAAAGTTTGAAAATTACTTATCTGTGCATACGATGCTACAACTATAGTATTTTTGTAAAATAAAAATGTATACACATGAAAAATGAATTCTCTTTCAAAAAAAAATTTATCGACCGGAGTGTTTTGCTATGAACATGTGGCCTGTTACCGGTGTCATTTTTATAAAATAATTCTCCAAATTCTTGTGTATTTTGAAGTAATTTAGATATTGACACGAAAATTTAAGAACATATTAAGGAGGTTTTGATTATATTGTATGCATTATTAGTAGTGTAAAAGCGTATGTCCTGGAACACCCCAAATGGGGTGGATTTTTATATGTAAATTACAACAACACAAACGATTACATATGTTTTTTTATATGAAGACTACAGTGCAACCTCGGTAACTAAATCTCTATATAAAATGTAAACGTAAGTATATAATTTTATTAAAAATCCGTTGTTCAACTGTACATTAACTGTACAATATTTTTTTAAGACATTTTGTTAGATGGCAGCACAGTCATAAACTTTAAGCTTTGAACTTTTTAATATTAATTAACTTTTCGATAGATGGTGCACATTTCTTACAGTTTAATTATCAACCACGATAACTAAAACTCTATATAAATGTATCTAAAATCAGGTATTCAACTGTAAATTATTATTATTTTCCAACTTTATCTGTAGGTGTCACTTTAAAAGCTTATTTTATGTACATGGTTTGTAACTTGGTTCAATATACAGTTTTATTATCAACCACGATAACTAAAACTCTATATGAATTTATCCAAAATCATGTATTCAACTGTATATTGTTATTTTTTAAAACATTATCTGTAGATGTCACATTTCAAAGTTTATGTATATTCTGTAAACATGGTTTGTAACTTAAACGAATAATATTTATTTTTTAATTGAAATTGGATACTACAAAGTTATATTAACCCTTTAATGCATAATGTAGCATATCTGCATCATGTTATTCTAATTTGAACAGCATCTACATTTGAGCATATTTTTTCTGTTTTGTTTCGTATATCTGTTGTTCATTTGTTTTTCTATCTCGTTTCACACATTTTTTTGTTTTTTTCTGCGTTTTGAAAATAAAATCGCCATTTAGAATTAGTTAGTCGTTGTTTTGCATACAGTTAGTAGTAAAAATACATTTACATATGTAATTTTTTATAAATAAGAATATTGTTTTTGAATATTTATTTTAATTTTGAACTAATTGCCTTTTTATTAAGAAGCGTTATAAATGGAAAAATATTTAAATTTTATACCACAAATGCATAATGATGCAAATAGGCATAATGTCATAAAATCAATTTTCCTGGAAAACTAGCTGCTTCCAACCATTTTTACTTTGAAATTCGTTTCAACCAAATACATCTTTATAAGAAAAAAAATATTTCAATTAAAAAGAAAAAATCATGCATTAAAGGGTTAATATTTTATAATTTAACCTTGGCATTGAAAAAAAAAACTAGTTCATCGTACAATAAATAAAAATTGTAAAATGTAATCAGCATAAAGTAAGAAAAGAAGATAAGAAAAAAATTGCATAATTGAAATTGGATAGTACGTTATATGTATTAATATTTTATAATTTAACCTTGGCATTGAAATCTTGATCATAATTTTTTTATTTTACCAACTTTATCTGTATATCATCTTTTTAAATTATACATTTGACGAAAATAAAATTATTTTCTATTAAGAAGACTTTAAGCTTTGAACTTTTTAATATTAATTAACTTTTCGATAGATGGTGCACATTTCTTACAGTTTTATTATCAACCACGATAACTAAAACTCTATATAAATGTATCTAAAATCAGGTATTCAACTATAAATGATTATTATTTTCCAACTTTATCTGTAGATGTCACTTTAAAAGCTTATTTTATGTACATGGTTTGTAACTTAGTTCAATATACAGTTTTATTATCAACCACGATAACTAAAATTCTATATGAATTTATCCAAAATCATGTATTATTTATATTGTTATTTTTTAAAACTTTATCTGTAGATGTCACATTTCAAAGTTTATGTATATTCTGTAAATATGGTTTGTAACTTAAACGAATAATATTTATTTTTTAATTGAAATTGGATACTATAAAGTTATAATAATATTTTATAATTTAACCTTGGCATTGAAAAAAAACTAGTTCAACGTACAATAAATAAAAACTGTAAAATGTAATCAGCATAAAGTAAGAAAAGAAGATAAGAAAAAAAATTACATAATTGAAATCGGATAGGACGTTATATGTATTAATATTTTATAATTTATCCTTGGCATTGAAATCTTGATCATAATTTTTTTTATTTTTTATTTTACCAACTTTATCTGTATATCATCTTTTAAACTACATTTGGCGAAAATAAAATGCTTCAATTAGAAATTTTTAAAGCTGCGAAAATAAACTTTGAATTGTTTGCACTTCATACAAAATTTAATTTAGAAGATGATTCCAACGTTAGTAAATTAACATCGTTTAATACTACGAATTATATAATAACTGAAGCTAGCGATTTTAATGCAATATTTTCCGAAATTGTTAATAATTTAAACATTAAAAGTGAAGATTTTCAAGAAAAAGAATCTGGCTGGGCTCTCGAAAAGATCATGTTTCTTGAACTTAATATCAACAAATATACTCCATTGCGAGGTTCTTCATATATTGATCTACCAGAAACTATTAAAAGAAAAAGAGCTATAATTAATATTCAAAATTCTGATCAGGCATGCTTTGCCTGGTCAATTATGGCATCTAGATATCCTAACGTAAAAAAACCTTATAGACATACATCATATCCACACTATTCTTCGGAATTGACTTTAGATGATATTAATTTGCCTATGCATCTAAAAGATATTTCAAAGTTTGAACAATTAAATAATATTAGTGTAAATGTATATGGTTTAGATGGTAATGAAATTGTGGGGCCATTATATTACACAAAATCTAAAAAACAGGAACATGTTAATTTGCTATTTTTAGAAGATGATGTAAATACTCACTATTGTTTGATCAAAAATTTTAGTGCGCTAGTGGGAAACCAGTTATCCAAAAGAGC
The DNA here is from genome assembly GCA_963556165.1 of Tipula helvola. Lineage (NCBI taxonomy): Eukaryota > Metazoa > Arthropoda > Insecta > Diptera > Tipulidae > Tipula > Tipula helvola. Next base: position 101,199,652 of record OY744483.1, read on the forward strand.
AAATAAAAAATGGATTTGTGATGGATGTTTAACTTTTTTTAGAAATGAGGAAGGTTTAAATAATCATTTGCAATATGGTTGTAATAAAATTAAATGTATTCTTCCTAATGAAGAAAATTGTATACTAAAGTTTAAAAACATCCAAAACAAAGAGCGAGTACCATTTATTATCTATTGCGATTTTGAAGCTGTACTAGCACCAATTTTTACATGTTTACCAAACGATAAAACCTCATTTACAGAAAACATTACAAAACATGAACCATGCAGCTTCGCATATTACATTAAGTGTTCATACGACGATAAACTTTCTAAGTTTGAATTGTATAGGGGTAAAGATTGTTGTCAAATTTTTATTGAAAAATTAAAAATTGATTTACAAGTAATTTATGATAAATTACATACAAACATAAAAATGATAACACTAACAAACGAAGAAAAAGAACAATATGACAATTCATCTACTTGTTATATATGTAAAGAAAGTTTTATTGACTGTTTGAATTATAAAGTAAGAGACCATTGCCATCTTACTGGAAAGTTCCGCGGAGCCGCTCATAACAATTGTAATTTAAATTATGGTTTACCTGACTTTGTACCAATTGTTTGTCATAATTTGAGTGGATATGATTCTCATTTTATTATCAAAGAACTTGGATTTGATACAGAAACAATTAATTTAATCGCTCAAAATAAGGAGAGATATGTATCTTTTACAAAACATTTTAAACTTTTAGATAATAAAACAATTAAATTAAGATTCATAGATTCATAGATTCATTCAAATTTATGTCTTCAAGTATTGATAATTTAAGTAAAAATCTTGAAGAAAATCAATTTAATGAAATACATAAATATTTTCCAAAGCAAAATGAATTTAATTTGGTTAGGAAGAAAGGTGTATTTCCATATGATTTTATTGATAATCATGAAAAGTTTAATCATACATGTTTACCCCCTCAATCTAGTTTCTATAATAAATTGAATGATTCCAATATTACCGAAGATCAGTATAATCATGCAACTAAAGTGTGGAATGAGTTTAAATGTAAGAATTTGGGGGATTATTCCGATTTATATTTAAAAACGGACGTTCTTCTCTTAGCTGACATTTTTGAAAATTTTAGAAATGTCTGTTTAGCCACTTACGATTTAGATCCAGCACACTATTACACTTCCCCAGGTTTAAGTTGGGATGCCATGTTTAAATTTACAAAAATCGAAATGGAATTGCTCACAGATATTAACATGATCAATTTCATTAACAAAGGGGTTCGTGGTGGATTAGCACAATGTTCGAAAAGATATAGTAAGGCGAATAATAAGTATATGAAAAATTATAAAGAAGATAAGGATTCTTCATATCTTATTTATTGAGACGCTAATAATTTATACGGATATGCTATGAGTCAATATCTTCCATATGCGAACTTTAAATGGCTAAATGAAAGCGAAATTGATAAGTTTAATATACATTCAACAAGTGATGAGGCGGACCTTGGATATATTTTAGAAGTTGATTTGGAGTACCCAGAAAATCTTCACAAAACACATAATGATTTACCATTTTGTGTGGAAAATGCTAAACCTGGTTATGCATCATCCAAACAAAATAAGCTGTTGGCTAACCTTAATCATAAGTTTAATTATGTCATTCATCAAAAAAATTTAAAACAATGTCTAAGCGAAGGTTTGATTTTAAAGAAAATACACAGAGTATTAGAATTCAGTCAAAAACCTTGGCTTAAGACATATATTGATCTGAATACGAGGCTTCGGACCTTAGCTAAAAATTGTTTTGAAAGGGATTTCTTTAAACTGATGAATAACAGCGTTTTCGGTAAAACTCTCGAAGATGTTTTTAAACGGAAAGATATAAGGTTACTCACACATTGGGAAAATATCGCAAATAAATCGGGTGCTAGCCGTTTAATAAGTAAGCCAAATTTTCATTCATCATCCGTATTTACCGAAAATCTTGTGGCTGTTCAAATGAATAGACTAAAAATAACATTAAACAAACCTATTTATGTAGGATTTACAGTATTAGAATTATCAAAAACCCTTATGTATGATTTCCATTACAAATATTTTATACCTAAATATATAGAACGAGCTTCGTTGCTATACACTGACACTGACTCTCTAATTTACGAAATTCAAACTGACGACTTCTATAAAGACATTGAACAGGATATTGACAGTAGATTTGATACATCAGACTTTTCTCCACAAAACATTTTTGGAATACCATTAAAAAATAAAAAAGTGTTAGGTATGTTTAAAGATGAATGTAATGGAAAAATTATAACAGAATTTATAGGACTGAAAGCAAAAACATATTGTATACTTCTAGAAGATGATAATGAGTTAAGTAAAAAAATTAAGGGTATTAAAAAAAGTGTTGTTTCAAATAAAATATCATTTAATGACTATAAAAATTGTTCGAATAATGATGAAAAAATAATTAGGTCTTAATTAAATTTTAAAAGTATAAAACATGATTTGTACACCCAATTAGTTAATAAATTAGCATTGACAAATGATGATGATAAAAGATTCGTTATACCAAATTCTTTTAATACTTTGGCATGGGGTAACAAAGAACTCGAAAATTTTGATATTCAATAGTTTACAAATTTAATTAAAGTATAAGTTTATATAATTTAGAATAAAATAATATGTATGTTAATTTTAATAATATTATTTACTAAATAATACTAAATAATAATATTGTATCAGATTTTATTTTAAATAAATGTATAATAGTATAATAGTATTTTAAAGAATATCGTTTTTATTTATCCATGAGTTGTGTGATGAATCAAAACCAAGCCATTTGACATAAACCTTTGTTCCATTCCTCTTCAAGATTTTTTCTACAAGGTAAGTATCAGGATGATTTGTCTTTTGGAGCTCCTTTTCATAAAACCGACCTGATATTAGCTGACCCTTATAGTCCTCAAGTAAATACGTCACAGGAAATTTGTTGTTAATCCTGATAACTTTAAATATTTCAGTAGTCCAATTTGGTGTATAACCTTTTTCGAAAACGGTTTTAAATTTGCTAACTCGAACGAAATCTCCAACTTTAAATTTATTTTTCTGCATTAACTTAGGATATGTATACACACGTTTTAAAAACCAACTAACAATCTTAATGATTCATAATTTAAAGGAGTTAGAAATAGTTAAAATGTTAAAGTTTATTAAAATTTAAAGTTAAGACAAAAATAAATTTTTGATCACGATAACATTGATAAACCAACTAACAATCTTAATGATTCATAATTTAAAGGAGTTAGAGATAGTTAAAATGTTAAAGTTCAAAAGTTTATTAAAATTTAAAGTTAAGACAAAAAATAAATTTCTGTTCATGACAACATTGATAAACCAACTAACAATCTTAATGATTCATAATTTAAAGGAGTTAGAAATAGTTTTCTAATTATAATGAATTTAACCTTATAAAGACAAAAGGTGTTTCCCTTCCTATGATTATCTTGGTACTTTCAAAAAAGTTTAATGAATAAAAATATAGTTTGGTGTTGTCAAAATTAAATGTAATGTCACTTTTAAAAGCTGATTTTATGCGCACGGTTTGTAACTTGGTTGAATATACAATCAACAATTAAAATTTAAAAAAAATTGTGGGCCTGAGCCCGCCAATGCGGGCTCGCGGGTGACGCCCGCGAATCGTAATGAGAAAAGAATGATTAAATACTAAATTAATTATGGATGAAGATAATAAAAAACATTTTTCCATTTGTAAAAACAAAACGTAAAAAAAAAAAAAAATTAGAATGCAAAAACAAATTAAAATTCACACACGAATTTTGTTACCATTTTGTTACCATTTCGCTACCATTTATTTGCGCAAAGTTAAAGGTTTATTAAAAGATAATGCGGAACAAATAAACAATGAACAATTAAAATTTAAAAAATTGCGGGCCTTTCGCGGGCTTCTGTAGATGTCACTTTTAAAAGCTTATTTTATGTACATGGTTTGTAACTTGGTTCAATATACAATAAACAATTAAAATTTAAACAATTGTAGGCCTTTTTAGAAGAACGCAAAAACAAAAATTAAAATTTGAATGCGACTCATTTTCATTAAAACTAGAAATTTTGCCATACATAAACGTTTATGCTGTTGTAATTTCCTTCGCCTGTGAAAAACAAAAATAATTCGCGGACCCCTGGTCCGCAAAGCGGACCCCGCGGGCAAAGCCGCGGGGTCCGCGAATTATTTTTGTTTTTCACAGGCGAAGGAAATTACAACAGCATAAACGTTTATGTATGGCAAAATTTCTAGTTTTAATGAAAATGAGTCGCATTCAAATTTTAATTTTTGTTTTTGCGTTCTTCTAAAAAGGCCTACAATTGTTTAAATTTTAATTGTTTATTGTATATTGAACCAAGTTACAAACCATGTACATAAAATAAGCTTTTAAAAGTGACATCTACAGATAAAGTTGGAAAATAATAATCATTTATAGTTGAATACCTGATTTTAGATACATTTATATAGAGTTTTAGTTATCGTGGTTGATAATAAAACTGTAAGAAATGTGCACCATCTATCGAAAAGTTAATTAATATTAAAAAGTTCAAAGCTTAAAGTCTTCTTAATAGAAAATAATTTTATTTTCGTCAAATGTATAATTTAAAAAGATGATATACAGATAAAGTTGGTAAAATAAAAAAATTATGATCAAGATTTCAATGCCAAGGTTAAATTATAAAATATTAATACATATAACGTACTATCCAATTTCAATTATGCAATTTTTTTCTTATCTTCTTTTCTTACTTTATGCTGATTACATTTTACAATTTTTATTTATTGTACGATGAACTAGTTTTTTTTTTCAATGCCAAGGTTAAATTATAAAATATTAACCCTTTAATGCATGATTTTTTCTTTTTAATTGAAATATTTTTTTTCTTATAAAGATGTATTTGGTTGAAACGAATTTCAAAGTAAAAATGGTTGGAAGCAGCTAGTTTTCCAGGAAAATTGATTTTATGACATTATGCCTATTTGCATCATTATGCATTTGTGGTATAAAATTTAAATATTTTTCCATTTATAACGCTTCTTAATAAAAAGGCAATTAGTTCAAAATTAAAATAAATATTCAAAAACAATATTCTTATTTATAAAAAATTACATATGTAAATGTATTTTTACTACTAACTGTATGCAAAACAACGACTAACTAATTCTAAATGGCGATTTTATTTTCAAAACGCAGAAAAAAACAAAAAAATGTGTGAAACGAGATAGAAAAACAAATGAACAACAGATATACGAAACAAAACAGAAAAAATATGCTCAAATGTAGATGCTGTTCAAATTAGAATAACATGATGCAGATATGCTACATTATGCATTAAAGGGTTAATATAACTTTGTAGTATCCAATTTCAATTAAAAAATAAATATTATTCGTTTAAGTTACAAACCATGTTTACAGAATATACATAAACTTTGAAATGTGACATCTACAGATAATGTTTTAAAAAATAACAATATACAGTTGAATACATGATTTTGGATAAATTCATATAGAGTTTTAGTTATCGTGGTTGATAATAAAACTGTATATTGAACCAAGTTACAAACCATGTACATAAAATAAGCTTTTAAAGTGACACCTACAGATAAAGTTGGAAAATAATAATAATTTACAGTTGAATACCTGATTTTAGATACATTTATATAGAGTTTTAGTTATCGTGGTTGATAATTAAACTGTAAGAAATGTGCACCATCTATCGAAAAGTTAATTAATATTAAAAAGTTCAAAGCTTAAAGTTTATGACTGTGCTGCCATCTAACAAAATGTCTTAAAAAAATATTGTACAGTTAATGTACAGTTGAACAACGGATTTTTAATAAAATTATATACTTACGTTTACATTTTATATAGAGATTTAGTTACCGAGGTTGCACTGTAGTCTTCATATAAAAAAACATATGTAATCGTTTGTGTTGTTGTAATTTACATATAAAAATCCACCCCATTTGGGGTGTTCCAGGACATACGCTTTTACACTACTATTATTTATTCAATATTATTAGAATCACATATTAAAAATTATTATATTCAAATTCTAAGTAAAATTATACCATAAGAAATCATATCACAAAAATAAAAGATAACAAAAATAATATGTTCTGAACCATTCAAAATATATCACTAATAAAACATGAAGGAATCAAAAATTCACGCGACGTTTTATCAACAACTGAACTAAATAGCTTAAATTTTCACAAAATACGAAATTATGTGAAGATAACGGTTATTAAATACGACGCTGCATATTTCCTAGAACATCGCATTTGCAGTTTTTAGCGAGAGTCAAAGTACTTTACATGATTACATATCGCAATATGATTATTTCATATATGACGCCAATTGGCGTTCCCGGTCGATAACGTTAGTTTTGGTTAGGACGCCAATTGGCGTGCCCGGTCGTTTAATTGTTAAGACTTGACTTTAACTTAGAGCTTCTCAGTCCACAGACGCAAGTGGACGCAGCTGAAATTTTAAGTAATTTTTTTAGGTACACCAACGTACAAAATAAAGTTTATTTATTGTCCGAGCACACCCGAGCACGATAGTGAAATTTTGAGAGAAGTAGTAGAAAAAGGAGAACCATTCAGAAGCTAACCTCTGCTAGCCGTCAAACTTTCATTTCTTTATCCGTTGATGTACTTTTATTTTAGCGAACAGATACCAAAACAAGATTGCAAGTTTAAAAGCGAAGGAAAATGCTCAGATTACAGGTTTCGATACTGTTAAAGTACCTTCATGCTTTCGTATAAAATGTAAAATATTCACTTTGCCACACTTTTCCGGCTTTTTGTTCTGTAGCCTGATCTAAAAAAAAGGTTTCCTAATTCTTTAGAGTGTCCCTAGTAAGAATCCGGTAGCAAAAATAATAAATGCAGCAATTTAAAAAAAAAACCTAATTGTCCATCTCGGCCAGACTGTGCGACGCCCCAAAATATTGACCTCTGTCACCCCTTCAATATAACATCTTCAGTGCCGGATATTCTGTATAAAGGTTGCATTTCAACTTTCTTGAAAAATGTTCAATTGCAAAAATTAGTGTTTTTAAAATTCCCTAGATAAAAACTCTATTTCTCGAGAAACAAGAAATTTCCGATCACAATCTTTATGCATAAGACAACGAATCAGCAATCTAAATCAATAATTAATTTTTAACGAAGCTTGTTTCCGGCACTAACTATTTTCTAGGTATTTTATAAAATTGACAACAACAACTAATGCCCCTAGATATGTTGCTAGTAATTATATAGTAACGAATATAAAATTGAGCTAATTTTGAATTTACAGTGTTATTGTAGTGTTTCCCATGGAACTCCAGAAATAGAAAATTTGTTAAATCGATTTTAGAATCCATTCTAATTCTAGCGCATCTATATGTGAGTAGGATCAAATTGAAATTTAAAATCCTATTACATTGAGAAACTACTTCAATTTTCAAACTATTAAATATTTTTCTTTCTTACCAATATGTAATATTAAAAATTCGATATAATCTAATGTATGTAGGTTTGTATGTAAATATCTATTACTATTTGACATGCACAATACAAAGTACAAGAGATTTCAATAGCGCATATTACATTTCTTATATACCTTTAGAAAAATGATTAGAAATTGATAACATAAAAATATAATTAAATATAAAAAATGTATATAAATATAAATGTATTTAGTACACACATATAAATTGAAATTCAATATTAAAAAAATATATAAATAAATAAGACTTTTGCTGTTGTTGTGCAGCTTTTTGTAAATCTCATGCAATTTTTCATCTAAATTTTTAAATTTTTTTTTTCTCATTTCAATTCCACGAAACGAATCTTACATAAAGTTTTCTTTGGTTTTTTTTTTATATTCATGTCTCTCGATTTATTTTTTTAATATTTAACGATTATCCTAAGGGAATATGTTTATTTTATTGAAAAAAAAAAAATATTATATTTACTTTTATTTTCCATAATCGGAAAGTCAAATAATAACATTTCATTTTTTTTTTCATTTTTTTATTTGGTATTATTATTTTTTATATGTATTAAAATTTTTATAAAAAAAAAATTGTGTTGAGGAAAAGAGTTTTTCATGTGATTTCCATATTTAAACAAGAGTGGATAAATCTCCACAACTCCACCGCCGTAGTGTTATACTTGTTTTCGTTTTTTGATTATACATTTTTTATGCGTTTTATTAAAAGGCGAAAATATGACCAAATAATGATTTCGAAAGAGGGTTTCCGTGCATGATAATATTGTCGCCTTATACCCCCCCCTCGTTTTTTTTACTAAAAACGTAAAATGTTTTGGGTCTGTTTTATGACATTTAAAAATGTTCGTATTTTTATCTTAAAGATAGTTGAATTGATTTATACTAAAATATTACGGTATGTGTTGCTTATATTTGTCTACTGCCCGCCGCAAAAAAATATTTAGTTGTTCGCTCGGTTTTTGGTTTACAAGTATTATTTCGGGCTGAGGATAAAAGAAGCTAAGTACAGTGGTAGACATTCGTATAAACGTACTATGTTTTTTGAATATAGTTCTAAGAGTAAAGTGTTTTGATTTTTTTCAAGTAGTCTAAATTGTGTCTATCATCTTAAATCTGTTGCTAAGATAAACCATTAGTAAAAGTTTTAATGGTTTACTTTAATAAATTGAAAAATCTAAATTTCAGGTGGACATTCGTATAAACGCACTTCTGATAATGTACTAAAATAAAAAACAAAATTAGCAATTTTTCATATATTATTTTATTTAATATTTGGTCTGGCCCCGACCTTTCTGAATAACTTCGAAAATTCGAGTAGGCATTGAATTTGTTAAATTTTTGAGGGTTTTCGGATCAGTTGTGGCCCAACATTCACGGATGGCACTTTTCAAATCTTTAATTGCTGTTCATTTCCATAAACTTTTCGAGGAAGGCCCTCTAAAGATTTTCGCTAGGATTGCAATCAGGACTATTGCCTATCCAAGATCTCAGCTCGCCAGGAAGGTCTAATCCGCAAAGAAGCTAAACGAAACCGTCTATCATGCAGGCCATTGGATCTTCCTGTGACGACCCGACAGATGGCCCGTATTTTTAATAGTTCACCGAACATAAAATGGACAAAATTTTGGATCAAACCACTTTTAACGGCCATGTAAACGAATAATCCGCTCAAATTTGCTCGTAAATACATGTCGTCCATAACGGATTTGCAGAGTGTGATTTTTTCTTACGGAAAAAAAAATTAATCTTGATTTTCCCGACTGCTACAGTTGCTACTGGCATAATTTGGAGGAACATGGCGTCGTTAGGTCGAAGCGTAATTTTGTGGCGGTGTGTTATGGTATACGGACCATTTTCTTATAACGAGGAGCTTCCCATCTGCTTTATAACGACACGAATGAACTTCCGTGTGTACGTGAAACTTTTGGAAGACGTTTTGATAAATTATCTGGATAATAACATCAACAAAAATTATAATTTTCAACAAGACAATGCCTCGATCCATGCTTCGAAGGAGACCACACCGTGGTTTCTCGAGAAAAACATTCCCCTTCTTGAATGGCCAGCTTGCAGCCCTGATTGCAATCCTATCGAAAACCTTTATAGGGCCTTCCCCGAAAAGTTTATGGAAATGAACAACAATATAATTCAATTAAAGATTTGAAAAGTGCCATCCGTGAATGTTGGGCCACAATTGATCTGAAAGCCCTCAAAAATTAAACAAATTCAATGCCTTCTCGAATTTTCGAAGTTATTCAGAAAGGTCGAGGCCAGGCCAAATGTTAAATAAAATAATATATGAAAAATTGCTAATTTTGGTTTTTATTTTAGAACATTATCAGAAGTGCGTTTATACAAATGTCCACCTGAAATTTAGATTTTTCAATTTATTAAAGTAAACCATTAAAATTTTTACTAATGGTTTATCTTAGCAACAGATTTAAGATGATAGACACAATTTAGACTACTTGAAAAAAATCAAAACACTTTACTCTTAGAACTATATTCAAAAAACATAGTGCGTTTATACGAATGTCTACCACTGTATTTTTATGGGTTTTCCATTTTTCTGTTTTTATATTCGGATGTTTCTTGTTTGGTAATTGGTATTCGAATAAAAAAATTGTTTTATATTGATTTTATTTTGGAATTGAATTTATATTAAGTTATTAATTTAATGTCTTAGGTTTATGACGCATTTGGTTATTTGATGGTTGTCTTATACAATAGGTTTTTTAGGGATATAGTTTTTACAATACTTAAATTGCTTCCACTATAATTTATATCAGGAGCAATTGTGTTGCGTGTGAAATGAACACAACAATGGTAGCAATAACTTATAAGTTGGTCTTTTTTTGTCTCGTTCTTGCTTCTTATATCGAACATTGATTAATTAGGTCTAAGCGGACTTAGCTTACTGATATCTTGCGAATGTGACATATGCGGAAATTATTATTAATTTTGTTTATTTATTTAATTTATTTATTAATAAGTTTGCCCTGAACTGTCCTAAAAAGCAAAAACAACAAGTTAGGACAAGTTTAGGAGAAACTTCACACGACTATAATAATAACTTCTAAAAGGGGCGTTAGTTTGTTTTATTGAACTTTAAAACTTAAAAGCATTTTGTATCTGGGTTCATGTTTTTATATGTAGTTTTAATTTATTGTAAAATAAATAAATAAATAAATAATAATAATAATAATGTAGCTGAAAAATTAGGTTTGATTTTCTAACGTTGTTAGTTAAAATTTAACCACTAAATTTTCATTGGTTTACTTTCGATTTTCCTATTAGGTTAACCACACCTGGAATTAACATTTTCACATTGTATCAGATTCGTCCTAACCAAAATATATCAATTTTCAAAATCTAGGGGAAGTGTGCGCTTAGTATTCAAAAGTTGTTAAGTTGTGGTTAAATTACCACATATACAAATAACCAATCTTCATCAGTTTACTTTCGATTTTCCTAAGAGGTTACCACGCCTGGAATTGACATTTTCACATTTCAATTTTAATTTTAATTTTGGGTGTCGGTTGCGTCTCTATGAGGAAGGACTTGACCGCCGCTGTAGCCATGTATCTCGTGGTATATATTCCAACGCTGCAACTATGTAGAAACCATGAAATTTGTCTAGTATACCTCAAGTGGTAACAACCGGGCAACGATGTGAAACGTCGGCTAAATACTAGAGGCGAGTGCAGTACACTATAAGTAAGCAATGAGCGGAAAACATTTATGGAAACTAATACCCCATTTTAAGAAATCGCATATGAAGACTTTCTCAATTCTAAGCTAAACAATTCTAAAATAAATCGATGAAGATTTGTATATGTGGTTAAATTACGCTTAACGAGTTTTGAATATTAAGCGCACACATCCCCTAGATTTTCCGGAAAAGTGATATATTTTGATTAGGATGGATCTGATACAATGTGGAAATGTCAATTCCAGGTGTGGTAACCTCTTAGAAAAATCAAATAACTAATCCTATTAAAATTTGTATTTCGAATATTTTGGATGCAGTTCATGTTTGTGAAGTGTTGATGGAGGAGCACAATGGATTAATTTGATTTTCTTCTTGAAAATCGAAAATTCCAATAGTGCATTTGTTCCACGTTATTTTATTAGTTAGTAGACTAAATGCAAAGTTTTATAATCTTTGATTTTTAGATGTTTTCACTTGGAGTTTTACAATCGTAACAATAATATGCAAATTTTGAAAAACTAGTTATTTGAGCCCTTAACGTTTGAGACATCTATTTTGCTATAAAATTTAAAAAATTAAGTATAAAATCGCGATCTCTAAATTAACAGCTTAATTAAAATATAAGTACATGTAAACATATTTAGCCTGAATGTTGACTGAATGAAATAGATACAAATATTTAAGTTAATTCATAAAAAGTCACTACGTTAACTTCAAAATATTGGATACAATAATATTGGTAAGCGATCGATTTTTTATAATTTTCTTAATTTCAATTTTAATTGATTAATTTAATTATTTTAATATTTTAGAATTGTAGCGGTCTCACGCCGCTCAACGCTGACATTACCATTTGGGAACGAACGCATACAATCACCAAACTACAGTCTCTTCCATATGAAGAGACAACACAAAATAAAATTATTAATTATTATTTTCTAATCAGTCTGCTCTCAAATTTCATCGCGGCGACATGCCGCCCGTCGGCCCGTATCGCGCGATGGCACAAAAAACGTGATAAATTAATTAATAAATTAAAATTAATTAAATAAATAAATTGATGTAAAATAAATAATAAAATCTGAATTTTACAGAATATTCAATGGACTATGTGAACGGACAATTATTTTACATAACAAGATAAGTGTTTTAGTATTTAATATAATTTAATAAATGATGAATTCCGCAATAATTAATTATGTTGACCTTTTTATTTTAGGTGATCCCGTCTATTCAGGAGATGCTTTCCAGCTGTTCAACATAAAACATTGTGAAAAGCTTTGTGGTTCTTTATAAAAACACGTACCAACATACATTTATAGACAGTTATGTACATATTAATTTTAATGTTTAACAATACTTATTTAGCACAATTGTTATTTTCGCCTAAATGTGGTAATTTACGTACATATTTTATATACAAAAGCCCACACATTCTTACACAAACGCTTGTTGTCTTAGGAAAGTTTAGGACAAACTTCTAATCCGTCAATATACATCCAACATAATTAACAGAAAATTTAATAAAAACAATGACAATTACATTACAACTTAAACAAACTAAAAATAACACGCATTTACTGAATAAAATTAGGTTACTTCATAGACATACAATGTCTATTTTGAACTACCTTCAGTAACAAAAATAAAAACAATTGTACATAATTATAACGGTAAAGAGTACGTATATTGAAATTTTCAAAAAAAAAAAAAAACTTAAAGCATAACCCAACAAAATGATTAATCAAATGTCAAAGAATTTGAACAAAAAAATAAAAACAAAAGGAACGTCCAAAATAATCACTAAAAAAAATAATGACAGTAACACTGTAATGACAGTAACATTGTACTTAGTACAATTTAACGAGAAAAAGACACAAATATGCACATTCTCGCGTAAAAAAAGTCGCAACGACTACCCATTTGTGGTAAAAAACCATATTCTTGTGTGTTGCGACTCAATTCGACTGCTTGGTGTTCAAATAAGTAACAAACTCAAATGGAATGAACACATTGTTGCATTGGCTAAATCAGCTTCAAAAAAACTCGGGTTCCTGAATCGATGCAGAAGGTTTTTCAAATCGCATCAAGTTCTCCAGATATATAAAACCTTCATCCGACCATGTATAGAGTATTGCTGTCAAGTTTGGGGAGGTGCGTCTGGTACACCACCCTCCACTTATTGGACAGGGTTCAACGCCGCGCTATCAGAATCATACGGAATCCCAGACTTACTCAAGAACTAGACAGCTTACAGCATCGCAGAGATGTTGCAGAACTCTGCGTCTTCTACAGATGCTTACATGGTAAATGTTCTGCAGAACTATCGGAGAAAATACCACCATTCGTTACAACAACAAGAGTAACAAGAGGAACAACCAATGCACATAGGTTTACGGTGAAGCTCCCGAAACCTCGAACTGAAGAAATCAAGCGCGAATTTATATACCGAACATCAAAAAAGTGGAATTCGCTAATACATTTCAAATTTCCGAAGGAATACAACATGAATAAATTTAAGGTAGCTATTAATCTTTACTTGCAGGATCGCGCATTGGGTGCAGAAGCTCTGACAGTTACAAGGAGCTAGGACCGTTAATAAGTCCGCTCTGCACCCAATTAAAAAACTGATAAAAAAAAAAAAAAAAAAAAAAAAACAGCACAAACCGTTAAGCTAATATGTACATCAAAAAGAAATTCGACATTCTCGTTAATAAATAGGCAATCTTTCACATAACATAAAAACTTTTTAAAATTACTTTCAGTTCTGATATCGGCAGGCAGTTGATTGAAAACCGTTGGAGCTGTAACATGAAATATATTCATAACCTTAAACCTTTAAATATGCGTCTAAGGAGAAGAAGTGAATTGAATTTCATTTCCAACGTTTTCTGAACTTTTTAAGAATTTAATTGAATATATGCAATTTCGAAAAGGGCACATCTCGAAAATTTTGACAAAACCGTTTTTTCACGTTAATGTGATGGAAATATATCCTCGCACCTATTTGGTTTGAAATAGGCACATTTCTTGTGGTAATACGGCCACCAGTGTCGGTTTATATAACGATAATTTCGAAAAGGTCACAACTCTTGGAGATGTGCCCTTTTCGAATTTAATGCAGTTTATTAATCGACGACGGCGATATATCTCTATCTGTCGCTGAAGTGATTTTGATACTTATGATAACAGTTTCATAAAGTTTTTACGTTGTGTTTTTAATTAGATTTAGTTTATATTTTATGAATTTCGAAAAGGGCACATCTCGTATGCATATAATACATAAAAAAATACATTAAATAAAGATTAACATTAAATATTTATATAATTTTCAATTACTTTTTGACCCTACACTTAACCTTAAAATAAATTGTATAAATTTATATACTACTTTATAAAATAGATAGTTTTCTTTAATTCCTGATACATTTATTTTTTCAGACATGTGCCCTTTTCGAAATTGCATATTCAATTGTTTCTGGATTTTTTTTCGGAATTTAGTTATTCTGTTATGTATTTTTCTAGATACGGTAGCCAACCCGTTCAAATGTTATATAATAGTTGCAATGGGTGTACCACGATATCCAGAAAAACAAAAGGATTGGGTTTAATATCTTAACAAACATTATATCAAAATCTCGAATTATCTCGAATTTCGAATAATTAATATAATTTCCTAAAATAATTTGCGGCGCGATATTTAGAATATCGAAAATCAAAAATTAAAAAGAAAAATGTAATTAGTACAATTAGTGATTCTAATCTCGAACTGTTTTATTGAGAAATTTTTAATCCCGGGATCCGGAGATTAAGGCTTTATAAACAAATCAAAATCAAGAATCTTAAATATTTTAAATAATTCATAGAATAAGAATTTTTTTTTAAAGAAATGCAAAATTACATGTGTTACAAATCATCTGCGGTTACAAGTTTTAATTGTATGAAATACTATAATAACTCGCCCGGGTTTCTATCGGTATTTATGCTACTATTTATAAGCCAGATTTTCTTGTATGAAATATCTTCGTCTGAATCAGATATGTCAATATCATTGAAAGTTATTGAAAACGTCGAAGCAATTGTTGAAAGTTCCGAAACCATTTCACTTTCTTTCTACGTAGTTTTAAATAATCGACAATAAACTTTTTTATGCAGGAATCTGTTCGGACCAGAAATATATCAGATGTTGTAGTTCTTCTTCCTTCAATTTGAATTTTAAATGTATTTGTTATCTCGTGAGATAACGGATTGTCTTGATATAGCAGCTTATTTAACATAAATTTTAGCGCTGTCGCAAGTTTGGCGATTTGTGTCTCTTCGGTTAAGAGCTTCGACGGAATGGGTCGCAGTATTGAAATTAATGTTCACGTTTGCTGAAACTCGAAATCGGTTACTGTTACTTTCGATTTAATGTCAATTAAAAGTTTTGGTGTACATTGTGTCAGTTCAATGAATCGTTCATATTAATCAAACTATTCCATCGTATATTGATATCTAATAGCAAGGCTTTATTTTGACCGCAACATTCTTCGACATATTTTTGCAATACGCATCATTTTTCGGCGTTGAATGACGAAATATCACAACAATTTTGCGAATTTTATCGAAAATCGGTTTAATGTCGACATGTGAGATGTGACACATCAAAATTATTTCGAACTATTTCATTGTCACACATTTGTCCTCAAACTTTCCATGTATTAGCATAATACATAGTAATGAATAGTTGCCGCATAATTAAAAGGAGCTAAATGGAAAATTCTGTCCATGAGCCAGCAATTCGATTCACCCAAAATTTGTAAGCTAGAAAGTGTCAAAGTAAACTTTTTTATTGCTCATTGAAAACAGATTCGTTTAAGATAAATAACTCGCTTTCACAATATCTAATACGCTCTGGTATATTACGATATCAGATAAACTTATCGGTTCCACTAAACTATTACGTCAAGCTCGATAAATTTTTGATGTTTGGACAATTTTGTATGGTAAGTATACCCTGCATTCTTCTGCCGCCTCGACTATCGAATGTCTTATCAGGAGACTGCGACGGTGTAGTATTGGAATTGTTTGGCAATCTAATTTAGATTGCTATGATACGAATAACTTCCGAATTATATGCATTTTTTCGTTAAAATGGTTTCGTCATTTACTTGTCTACTACATATTAGTTAAGAAAAATTATTTTGCAGTAATCCTACTGCGGGTCTACTAAATTACAACTATGTCAACATATAGTTAATCGTATTACGTATTTAGTATAAAGTACCTGTAGTCAAGCCCTATTTTAGGGTGTGGTGGAGTGGGGGGTTGGGGAGTATCGGATAATTTATCCGCGTCCCCATTACTATATTAAGTTATTCAATTATCGATAATTCTATAAATCTTTTCAAATTTAATCAATCTATCGATAGTTTTACAATTTTACTTATTTACTTTACTATATGTTCTAACTATCATTCCGCGATGAAAATTCTAGGGAACATTTCGAGTTGGTGGTAATGATTCTATTTAGTGTCAAAATGTTTACAACTGAAATCATTTAGTTTTATCGAGTTTATCGGGGAAAATACCGGTCTTATCGGTTAACTGATTATATTTTAAGTTACTATTATTTACCCGTATCAAATTTTATAGCTTTAAACGAGTAGATCCTCCCGTTTTGGCAATATTTATGGCCTACTTACGATTTTTTGAGAGCAAGAGCCTTTAATATCTTAGTGTGTTGCAAAGCATTTTTTACTTAAATTATTTTTTGATTTTAAAATAAATTATGTTCGGCTTTTCAGTTAAGAATTTTTAAGGTCTTAGGCCCGATTGTATGAACGATGATAAATGATTAATCTCTGATTTAGCGTAGTTTGCATTGTATGAACGATGGTAAATCAGAAAATTAGTCGATGATTTTTTTTTTACCATCCGTTGTATCCTCTCTTTTTGGTGACTGAATCAGCGACTAAAAAAATTGTTTTTGTTTTTTTGACATTTCAAATGTGGCGTATCATACAAAATTACAAACGAGATATTTTTATAAAAGAATATAATTATTAAAAAAGCACTCAACAAGGAAGAAAATTTCCAATTCGGACTTTTCAAAATATAAAAATTTGCTGCTTAAAATAATATTCCTCTAAATAACCAAAAAACAATTTTTTTAAACATCCACAAAGTAAACGTCATAGAAAAAGTATTGCCAGTCACACAAAAAACTGCTATAAAACTGCAATAAAAGAGAGGCTAAATGTTTATTAAAGTAAAATCCTTGAGTAGTGATTAATCATTACTCTCGGATTTTTTTCATTTAGCGGTGTTCATACAATCTGCCCTTAGTGTTTAGTGGCTTCTCTTTTATTTTTATTCAACCACAATTGTTCCCTTTTATGCTTACATTTCCTTGCGGGGATCCGCAATTCTAACCCAACGAATTAAACCAACCACAAAATAACTTGAAACATGGGTTGGCTACCTTATCTAGAAAAAAATAATACAGAAACTGAAAATCCCGAAAAAAAATCCAGAAACAAAAAATTGAGAAAAACAAAAATCCAGAAAACTAAAATCTAGAAACGCAATTATCAAAGTGCGGACTAAATTAAAATTAAAATTTATAAAATGTATATCGAATTTTACTTTTTTATAATGGAAATTGCTTCGTCAACCTTTCAGACACAGATCAAAGGAATCGTTTCGCTCGTATCGCTTCTACTGACAGTTCTACCACAAATGTTTCAAGTTATTTTGTAGTTGGCTTAATTTGTTGGGTTAGTATGGCATCGACGAATATATTGCAGGGAATATCGGACCACTAAACAGGCCTTGGACGACGTTGAGAGGGACCTGTACACACTCGGTCACCGTGTCTGGCGTTCTCTTGTGGCGGATCGAAATATTTGGAGGAGCATCGTTGAGGCGGCCAAATCCCTTCATGGGATGTAGCGCCAGCGGAAGAAGAAGAAGAAATTGCGGAATGCCTCGTAAATGCTTCGTCAACCGAAGTAAGTAATTGCGAATGCCTCGTAAATGCTTCGTCAACCTTGTAGATACAGATCAAACGAATTGTATTGCTCGTAGCGCTTCTACTGATAGATGTACCACAAATGTTTCAAGTGATGTCAAAAGTTAAAAATACCTATAAAATTGAATTTTTTTTATTTATTTTAAACAAAATATTTTTTCTGGATTTTTTTCTGGATTGCTTTTCCGGTAATTTCTAGATTTTTTTTGGGGGAAGCGATATAAGCCATACGATTCCTGTGATCTGTGTCTGAAAGATTGACGAAGCAATTTCCATTATCGTTAATATTAAGAACTTTACGGAAAAAGTAAAATTCAATAGACATTTTATAAATTTTAATTTTAATTTGGTCCGCACTTTGATAATTGCGTTTCTGGATTTTAGTTTTCTGGATTTTTGTTTTTCTGAATTTTTTTGTTTCTGGATTTTTTATCTGAATTTTTTTTCGGGATTTTCAGTTTCTGTATTGTTTTTTTTTCTAGATAAGGTAGCCACCAGCCCGTCAAATTTTAGTTTCTGGATTTTAAAACAAAGATTTGCACATTTTCGAAAATTTCAATTCGACATTTTGAAATTCGGTATTTTAAAATTCGAGATTTCGATTTCGAGTTTTTTATTTCGACGATCGTTATACTTTAAGATTTCATGACCAACCATAACATGACAGGCATAACATCTTTTAAGACTATTTTTTCTTGTGTCAATTCACACAAAATGATTTATAAGTCGTAATAAAACAACTTTTTATAGAATCGCGAAACCATTTAGTGTTTACAGATTGTTTTCAAGATTATTTATTTTCGAGATTTTGTCCCATCGAGATTTTTAAAAAAAAATTTCGAGATTTTGTCCAATCCACATTTTTCCTAGAAAACGCGGTGATATTTCTGTTCATTACTAGTTGTGAATGTTTTGCACGATTTCAAAAGTTTTGAATAAACTCGTGTTTTCAAAAGACACCAGATTCAGAATTTAACCCAATTTAATATGTTTTCGGTAACCAATTTGTATGATCATCACCCGATAAATCTTACGACTGAGAAACAGTAATCAAGCTCAATTTTAAGTTGGTTGATAATCAATGTTTAAAAAAATATTTGTGATAGAAATTCGAAATATGAAAAAGTTAAAAAACATAACTTCTGGGGAAATATTTTGGGGTTTTGCAAAATAATCAATTTCCAAAAAAAAAACATATTAATTGCATAATTTTCTGTTTACTGTCTGGGTTTTATATGATTTACGGTAGCTTCATATTTATTAGGGTACCAGCCCATATTTTTTTTTTGCCATTCAGTAACGACGATTTGAATTGAAAAGACAAACATTTTCGTAGTTTTATTGGTAGCAGCAAGTAGTGAGTTGAGTCGAGAGAGGAAAAAAAAACAAAAAAAAAAAAAAAATGTATTTTCCTGGATCTATGAAATATGATAGGAAGCGAAGGGATAATTTACGACAAAAGATAAATGAAATTATTTTAACTTTTAAAAAACATTATTATGAAATACGACTAGCAGATATTATACGGATTTTTTTATTATTTTTTTTACCAAAAAGGGTAAGTATATTTAAAGATACGTATAACATTTTTTATTTGCAAATTTATTAATTTAATGGGTTATATAATATTTTTCACAAAAAATAAATATACATACATGTTTTCGTTTACTAATGAATCAACTTCATAACAACAATCTGCAACCTAAAAAATTGTGTATACATAGTATAGTATTTAAAATAGATTACAGCAAGCAAACCACCATCGACTAGCACACCATCCTCCTCCTAATAAACAATATAAAATACCACTCCAACAAAAATGTCGCACATTAAACTCATGAATCACTTTCATATATGTGAAGTATCTGGTTCTCTCTAATAGGATACAATCATAATAATAATGATAATGATAGTGTTGCTGATGGTGGTTTTAAATGGTCATTTTGTACAGATTTTTTTTTTTTTTTTTGTTGCTTTTCTCCTCGCACACATTTTATTTTGGTTAGGTTCGTTGTTGCCTCTTTCACTATTTCGAATATGCTGGTTGTACATTATATTATGTACATGTATAAAGCATATAGAGCTGATGATTATTATGTATTCTCAACATATAGCAGAAAATTTTTTGAAGACGAAAATAATAAAAAAAATTAAAGCAACAATGCAATGTGGTTATGGTTTTAGTTGTCTGTGTTTTTATTTTGGAAAATTACCAACAAAATAGTTTACAGATTACAAAACGAAAGTATCGTAAATTTTTGTTTCGCTTTTTTATTGTCCTTGTTGTTATGATGTTGTGCTTTTTGTATTCTATAAAATTTATATTTGAAAACGCAAAAAAAAAAAAATTAAATTTTATTTCGGCTACCCAATTTTTTTCGTTGTGTGTTTTTATGTGTATCCTATAATTTAATTAGAATTTTGTACAATGTGTATATCCCCCATCCCATCCTCAGTGTATTTGCTGTGCTCTTTTGCTTCATTTGTGTGAAATTGATATGCAGCATATGTGATGCGTTAAACATTTGTTTAATATGTAGCATATTAATTAGAGTAGATTTGAGTTGTAATTACATATTTCGGGAACCGCAAAGAGAATGAATTATTTTGTTCATTATTTTGCATGATTCTTTATACAACTGGTGTCCACGCTAAACTTCGACTTTGGACAACGCGGTAGTTATGGCCATAACTCATTTGGCTTTGTGTAATCAACTTTCAAGCATTTATTCTATTTTTGCCTCAAGCTTTATTTCGTGATAAATTTAACTGCCGGTCAAATAGACTATATCAATAATCGATACAAACAAAAAATGAACAAGTAAATATATTGAAAATGAATGAAGATAAAAACCTAAAATTGTACACATCGAACAAAAAGACTTGTCAGTCAAGGATGATAAATTTCCATAATTATTCCATATTACGAAGAAAGTAACCAGTCCTAGATGTCTATAAAATACATATAAATGAACAAACATGTATGTATGTAGGAAAGGATTATAAATAAATTAAATCGAATATAATAAATCACTACGTGAGTATATATGAACGTACGAAAATATCGATATATTTTATATAATTTAAACATTTATCTTCATTAGGTAAATAAATCAAATTTCTCATTACATTTCACAAAATAGCAACAAATTTGTATATACGCCACTTCTAAGAATTCCTTGATGAAAATTGAAAATCTAAATAAAGTAGATGAAATGAATCTTGGTAATAAATTCGACACCTATTGATATTTAGTCAATAATATTTTGTGGAAGCAGTTATACCCGTTTGTGGGAAAATTATAATTTTACTTCGACTTTCGTTTCGAGCTGATAGATTTTCATTTATTTTACCGTTTTAATATTGGAGTGATTGAATTCCTTATATCTAGCTTTTAACATTATACGACCTGGTAAAATGATTTTATGATTTAATTTATAATTATCAATATCAACAGTAAAAATAAAATATAAAATTTTGATTTGAGAGCTATCAAATTTTAATGGATATCTATTATAGTTTGTTTTATTGTAGTAGGAAAATTTATGACAGTGTATTGTTGATAAATTAGTCTAGAAACATTTATGTGTATTCCGGAATTATATTTTTTGATTACTTTTTTTTTAATTCTCTTTTATGATGGATATTTTATACGGTGTAACGCCGACTATCCGGTTGCACAGTGGTCAGCATGCTTGCTTTAAGCTCTGGAGGTCCCGGGTTCAATTTCCGGCGGGTGATGAAGAAATCACGGCTGGTTAATGTAGGATCATAATGAATTAATCATTCACTATCCGTTAAAAATAATGATTACAAAACTTCATAATGAAGCGACCAAATCCCTCTATGGGATGTAGCGCCAGCGGAAAAAAAACGCCGACTATCCGCTAACAATATTTTTCATATTTTTTTAAAACTGTCTAAGGTTTTATTTTTGAATCTTTCCTATATCTAGGAAACTCACAAGATGTAATCAAATCTTACAAACTAACATTAAAACTTTTCAGTAAAACAACCTGTGTTAGTTCCTAATATTAATTTAGGATAGATAACTAGATGTAGGGAATTTTTAAGATGCCGATATCTGCGTCTTTTTAAAATTTCCCTGGCAAAAACGATGGGATGTTGTTTAAATTTCAACTGATATTTTTTGCTGTACGGCTACTATTTCGACGTAAAGATCCCGATGTAAGTTTGTGTTACCGGGTGCATTTACCTTGATTTTATTATGGAAAAGCACAAGATCCCCACAATTAAATACATCCAGATAGGTTTAAATATTAAACAACTTAACATCTCTGTAAAATATATTATGCTGAGTCGTACTAAATTTATAATTAGGGAAATGATAGCTCAAAGAACTACTTGTAAGTTTTTCTGATACAGAAATATCCATGTGGAGTTCCTTATTATACCCCATTATTCCATGCCTAAATTTATAGATCGTTATCATATATGATATTCAACAAGCGCTGACAGAGGAACAATTATCGCACTGTAAAGGAGATTACTTGCAGAGCAGTTCGCATCGGTAAGTTTCTTATTGATTTAAGTGCATCGATTTGTACATATTTTAATCAACATCACTCGAGAACTCCATATCTGAATAAATGCGAGTGAATAAATCCCTAATATAGATTGCATTTTACTGAATCAGATATAAACTGTCCAACTCACCGGAATACCCCAATGATAGGAGAAATTTGCTATTTGATTCCATTGATGTGGTTGGTTCAAAAAACCATATAAATACATATAGTACTACCATCATACGAAAAAAATATTTAATCGTTGAAGTTTCAGATATCGTCGCATCGATCGCATTTAAATATATTGTGCAAAACTTTGGTAATCGCCGAAATGCATGCAAGGTTACTCGTCTCTAACACATTACGTATTATTGTAGTGCAAATATACAACTATATGTATTTTGGTATAATATTAATTATGATACATACAGTCAAATATCAATTTTTATTATTTTAAATTCTGAAAGGTCATTCCTGAAATTTATCAAAATATTCACAAGACCGCAAATTTGTTGTTTTATTTTATTATTAAAACTTCAACCATACAAAGTAGAAATTACGCAAAAAATAAAGATAAAATTAAACAATACGACCTCGCAAGATTCTGCACGACCTCGCAAGATTCTGCACGTACTGCAGTAAAAGTACGAATTATTAAGCAGCAAGTAAAGTACGATTGAATTATTTTACTTTTTAAAAATTTGGCGTAAAAAGACACTCCAAATGTGGCAGCTTCTTACCTGTACTTGCTAAACTAAACACGCAACTAAAACACGCTTGCTAAACGAAACACAAGCTTATTTCTAGATTTTGTTTGAAGCTCCTAGCTTCTATGGTTCAGAAAACACTCCAATTCAAACATTTTATTAGTCATGTTTTTGAAAAACTAAGAGTCGCCCTTGGCTTAATAAATTAGATGAGCGTAAAATTACATTTCTTTTAGGGAATTGAATTACCTTAAACATCGCCGTTCAAAAGATATTTGAATTCAAAAATAGTTGAATTGTTCTTTTAACCCACACTGTAAATATTTATTTAATATTTTATGCTTGAAATACGCTCTAAATAAAGGATACATTTAAATAACATTTTAAAAACTAAACGAAAACATTCTGTGTTTGCACACATCTGTTACTAAGCCTACTTAGGTTTAACCAAGATTTAAATGTCACCTTCCCCATATTTCTGGAGCCACCATGTGTGCGAACTTCCTTTACCTTAAGCAGATGGAGGTTCTTTAAACAGAAGTCACCCCTGCGGACTCCCTTGTCAAATCAAAAAGATTTTGATTCTGCAAAACTGCTCCTAAAAAGGAAATGCTCGGATGAACAGGATTAAATGTAGCTGCAAGCTTTTAACATTCATAATATTTTTAATTTTTTTGAAATGCAATAACATACAGCATTACCAAGAATTCTATTTTTAATATTATGGGTTTATATTTCTGGAACAGGCTAAGTAGGCACAAGTTTATACGACTTCACCGACAATAAACCTTGAAAATATTAGAATAAGGTTAGTAAGTTTCCACATTCCGTCTGTAGGAAAGGTAATCAAGGTTAGAGGAGGTCTTAAAATCTGAAATCAATTGGCATGCTCGGTTCTGAACTCGGTTTAGTGCAGCCAGGTATGGCTTCGGTGTGCCAGCCGAAATATGTAATGATCATACGTATATATGATTCATAAATTTGTAAAAGTTCCGAACTACGGGGACTTATTTAATCGATCCGCTCAAGAATAGGTTCAGACGTGTCAACACTGGATCCCTCACAAAAAGGTGCGTATTGGTCGTTTCTATTTTATTTTACGTCGATTTCCATTTTACGTGACTAGAAAAAGAAGATGGGTTTGACAGGTCATTGACAGGTAATCGCACTGGTGTCTAGAAAATTCTGATTTTGTAGTTGTCTATATTACCTATACGCAGGGCCGTCGCTAAACTTTTTGGCGCCACAGACAGAATATTATTTGGCTCTCCACTTTAATGAGAATTCTAAAAAATAATGATTTTTGGAAAAAATTAGCACTAATTTCGTTTCCCTCCAAATTTTCCTTTTCCAGAATTTATACCTCAAGCAATTTGTATCGAAAGTTTCTCAGCAAAAGTCAAAAGTGGATTATGTCAGATCAGGACGCATTCAAAATGGATCGTAATGTAATGGATTTCGTACGTAAATCTAATGTAATAAAACAGGAAACTAAGTGTGATAAGGAAAGTATATGACAGTGTCTAAAGCTGAGCCTTACTAGAAGTTCTGAATAATTATGGCAAACAAGAACGCTTTAAAGAGCAAGCGGTAATCTAAAACGATTTCACACATTCACAAGAAAATATTCTGTTAACAGCACCAACATTATGTACTAATAAAAATTGTATTTTGGTTATTGCTTACAGCACAATTTCTTGTGATTTGGAACATGAAGAAATGTCATAATTTTAGGTTTCCGATTTCACAAATGTTCAGAACTTCTAGCTAAACTGAGCTTCAAAGCTCGGTACATATCCTTATTATTGTCTCGCTCTAAAAATCTGAAGAGTGATGTCCAACCAGTAGATCGTGATCAATTGGTAGCCAGCATTGCAATTTAGATGCGGCCAACAAACAAAATTTTATTTATCTTATTAGAGGCACATTCAACACTTTAATTGACCAAAAAACAATTTAATATACATTTTCAGGAAATAGTAGAAACTAAATCACTTATACAATAGTATTATTTCTGCTGATTCAGTAGCACCATGCTTCTTACCGGATTTCTAATGTCAACTCTTCGAATATTTTGTTTGATTTGCAGGATTGAATTTTCTAAACAGGTACTCAACAAGAAATGGTAACTTTATGGAAAAAGTGTGTTCAAATTGACTGTGAAATGTTTGTGCAATAAGTTCCTATCCCATATCTTAATTTTATTCGGGCTTCATATTTTCTCAATCTATGAGAGCTGATTTCCTTACTTCTGCAACGGAGTAACAAAACAATATGTCTGATCGTGCTAAAACGGCTACCTAATTATTTTGTTAGTTTTCGGCGATGCTCACTAAATGCATTAGAATAGTCGTAAAAATATTGGACATCTCTGATACTTATGTTCAGGCTCGTTTTTTGCTCCATACGTGAAATTATTTCTTCGTTTTCACTTCTATTTTATAAATTTATTTAAATCAAGTAATAAAAAATAATGTTTAGTTTTTTATTCACATTATGCACATTTTCAAAAGGATCTTTTATTATCAAAAATGCGTCGTTTTAGACATCCTAAAAATAATTTAAATAGTGATTTTAAAATTGATTAGTAGTATCATTTTAGAGTCATTTGAATTTGGCGCCAGAAATTGAATTTGGTGCCAGAAACTGAATTTGGCGCCAGAAATAATCGCTGCCTACACGGTTATTTACGATTTATCTTGATATTTTCGAAATTTTTCGGTATTTTGATTTTTTTTAAAATTGATTTTCGAAATTATTTGAGGGGCTGGCTTTTGAGGTTCATAATTATACAAGATTTTCAATGTCTTGCTTATTGATTTGCGTTGATTAACTTTGAGTAGCAATAAGTTAAACATTTTCTAATGTAGAACGAAATTTTCCTGAACTTTAAAGATCAAGATTACCAGATTATTTGAGTTTTACCGAGGTTGTTGAGGATACTGATTTTAATTTTTGATGGCGATATTGAGTTTTAAATATTGCCTGGGCTTCCCTATCGTTTGAGATATTCGAATTATAGAGTGGAGGAGTGCATGTCTGACGTTTTAGTTATGTATCTTTTGAAATTATTGGCGAACTGATTTTGTATTGCATAATATTTCGTGGTGTTTAATGATTAGCGCTTGGTATTGAATTGCAAGTTGTTAAGTTTTATTCAAGCTTTCCGATGGCTTATCTAAAAGATTATCGTTAAATATGCCAAATATATTCGCATGACCTTCAGAGAATGACTCTTAATTTTACGAGATGCCTAATTCAAAAAAGTTTAGGTGAACCAATAACATTTTTTAAAACCAATAACACGTAAAAGTAGAATATTTATGTTTGATTTTAGATGCGACACAACATTTTTGCAAGTGGTGAATGAACTCTCGATTTATAATTTAGCAACTAAACAACTTTAGTGGAATTTTTACAGCCAAAAGCAGATTTGCGTGACACTCTGCACCAAAAGAAACAATTTAGGCGGAACTCTGGTTGGAATTCAATATTGGAATCTACAATAAAAAATAAATTTGGTCGAACAACAATCAAATTTACTGATGTTCATACTAATCAAACATGCGAAAAATTTGATTTGAGGATTTTTTTTATAAATCGTATTATTTTAGTGCTTGTTGATTAAAACAAAATAAAATAATATGTATGTATGTATTAGTGTAGCTAATAGCTATTCAATGAACGGTTAGTAATAAATTAAGACATTTAGGCGAATTTATTCGTACATATATTTGGGCGAATTTAAATCTAAAAATATTTTGAAAAATTCGAAAACGATATCAGTGACGCAATCTAATACTTCACCTATAAACCTATAAATTAATTTGCAAACCGAGATATCGAACGCAGTCAACACGTGTAATTAATTCGTTAATTACAAAGAGTTAATTTGCCAAGAATATTCAGCACTTAATTTTGTTCGGCTAGCCTCCTGTATTGATCTGGAACTTTCAGTAACTGTCTTATCTGGGTGACTAGCAGATAAATAATCCAGAGACTGTTCTTATGTAGCTTCATAAAGTTGTTTACCTTTCGGCGATGGTAATCTAAAATCTCAGTTTGTATGTGTGGTATTGTAAACATCCCCGCAAGAGATTTATCTCCCAGCTGGCTGAAATAATGCAAGAACTGCAGTTTGTTATACATATAATGTTTTGGAAGACAGTACATTGATGATATGCCACAATTTCCAGACCATTCCTTCAGAAATATGCTAGTTGATTGGATATGTTCTTTCTTATATTTCATAAGTTCATAATGTTTAATTCTTTTTTTAGTCCTTAAAGCAGTGTGTTCATGTGCTTTCCTGTCTAACCACTTAGTGTCATACATAGAGTACCTATTAATTTTGAAATAGTGTGTGATATTAACAATATGTCAATTACAATGTCAACCATTAACTTTGACGATTGTCGTTTTTGATTTTTTACGACTCATGTTCATATTCTCATTAGACCAAAAGCTCTCTATCATCGCTGTGAAAGTTTGCATCATATAGTTAACTTGACTACACGGAATCCTTAAATATTCTTGCGTATGAAACTCCTTGGTGCACTTGGTAGCGTTGCGTTCTCATTTCCATTCTAAGTGTTTATATATACAACTTCTAGCCGTGCTGCAATTCTAGCAGAATAATTAAAACTAAGCATTCGTTTCTCTGCTCACGGCTTTGTGCGGCTGTGCGTGATTTCCATCACAGTTGCTACATTTTCTCACTGATGCTTCCTTTTTTCTTTGTTGCAAAACTTTGAGTAACGGAAGGCGAGTAGAAGAGTCAGCCGCATATGAACATGATGATGGAATGAAATCTTGCCTCCCACCTGACAACCGCCGATGGAAAAATTAGTGGAAAAAAAAATTCGTTACAGCTTTTCAGAAAAAACCTGCGTAGCTAATGGGGAACGCTGATTGTGTTACCTTGTGACTAACAACTTGTCATAAAAAAAAAAAACTAACAAAAATTTACTAACTATCGACTGCATAGGTGGCTGAAACCGGGTCGAATCTATAATGCTAACATTCCTTTCCTATCCTGCGGTCTTGTTATATGTAAACGGTGTACGGTGGAACCGGCGTGTCTGGGAATCTTGCTGAGGCTTGGTCGTACATCAGTATCAATCAATCAATTTAATTTATTAACGGGATATTATAAAATAAAAAACATTTAATTTCTGATAAACTGTTGGCGCATGTGTATTTTAAATTTTGCTAAACCTAATCAATTAAAATCTAAACTTGTGAAAATCCTAATTTAATATTCAAAATGTCATGTGCAAAGTGTAACCTGAATATTATATATTGAAAATGTTCCATGCTGCATGTACTTCATTAAGCGATACAGATGTTGAATTCATTAAAAGTGAGAAAAAAACTTGAAAGTGCCCACATTCGCGATACTCTCCCAGTTACACCAACAAAATCTGGATATAATCTGGCTCTCAATCAAATTTATATATATGAACTGTGCAATATGAAGAAACATTATGATGTCCAGAATGAAAATATTATGAAAAGGCTGGAGTCACTATAGACGTCTATAAATAAAATTGATGCATTAGTACCTGAAAACAATTATTGGATGGCTGCAATAATGGACATCGAAGTGGAGGTATTGTTGCAAATATCCAAAATAATGTATGAATAGACTGCATTGTTGTTAAGTATCTAAAGTTAATTCGGGCAAAAAACCTAGTTGTGCTTGGATATATGAATGTTAATATTTTAAACATAAATCCGCGATCTTCTGAATTTAATTATTTTTCGATGATGTCTTCTTACGGGTTAGACTCTTTAATTAATTGCCCGACTAGAATTAGTACCAGCAATGAAACTTGCGTCGATCATGTCTTTCCGATGAATGTGAGAGGGTCTAAAGAATTTTAATTCGATGGCTGAGCGTTTAAATTTTGAAATAACTGATCATCACATGACATCCGTTAAGCTGTATACTAGTTATCTGATACCTCATCCAAAAATCTAAAGTAAATACTACTTTTCTGGTCGAAAAATAAATTGTATCAAATCATTTATAGTAAACAGTGCCCACAAAAAGATGAAGCCTTGGCTAAATGGATCCTTATTGGCTCTAATTCGCAAAAAAAAAAAATATATTATCCAACATATCTCATAAAAACCCCAATAACCTTAAACTCAAGCAAAAATTGAAAGCTTCTGCGAACTTGATTAAATACGAATGTGAAAAGTCAAAAAAACTGTTTTACTGACGTAAGTTTTAGTTATATAATTTTGACTATACAACTCATTGGAAAATAAACCAATCAGATAGTTGAATTTTCCTTAGTTACGCTGTATAATATCGGTTATTTGCGTTGCTAAGTTGTGTTTCGCGAAACACAACTAGTTGTGTTTCGGCCGCAAACAAATAAATCATATCATCCATGAATATAAACAAACAATTAATATTTTTGATATTTGACATGGTTGATTCGTTGCATAGTCATAACATATACAACTCGAGCTTCGAAAATCATCTGAATATCATGAATTCCACAAAAAGGTAACCCTCAAACTTGAAAAATGGAATCGATAGATGATAATAACAGCTATATTGTTTAGAAAATAAATATTTCGACATTAAAATATGACGTAATTTTTCATGTTTTTGCACTTGCACAACGAATTGCATTTGAATAAAGAATTAAAAAATTTTCGCCATAGAAAAGTTTGTATGGTGTCACACGTACGTTATCCATGTGACATGTACGTTATTTAGTGAAAAATTGAAAAGTCAGTTAGTATTAGGTTATTCTAAATGAAAACAGCACTAAAATGTTTTAGCATAGCTCCCTCTATTTAGATAAAAAAATTGAGTTTCAGGTCCAAACCAATTCGCAAGTAATTTTATATAACGTACACAACTCACAATCAGAGGAAAAAATTTGTCACATGTACGTTATACGTATTTTGTTAAATATTTTGGCAATTAGTAATGCGATTTTTAAATATTTAATATATTCTAAATGAAGAGATAAATTGGTCATTATAAATCATAAAGAATTGTTTTAGAAAAAGTAATTTGTTATTAAATTTTGGTAAAAACATTCGCACACTGTCACAGTACGTTATATGGAATTCGTGATATACAGTTGCGGACTCGATGTGTTACCTAAGAAACACAACTCCACCTGCGGTGTCGTTGTGTTTCCTAAGCAACACATCTCGTCCTATCAACTGTATATTCGATTATTTTCGAACCTCTTTTTGTATAACTAGTGATAATAAAAGGAAAGGCAATGGCAATTACGCGTAGTTAATAAAATCTATACTTGGGTCTTCCCAATGAAAAAGGAAAATAAATCAACTTACTATTGAAAATGCCGTCAAGATCTGCGATAACTCAAAAACGTGTGTGCGTTTGTTAAGGAGTTCCATAAGCTTTAATGATATGAGCTACGAAGTGCATGATTCATTGGAAGGAGACAGAAACTTTTATTTGTTTCCAATAGAAATTTTTTCTGTTATTCTTTCACTAAAACATAATTCCTTATCTAGTTCTAATGGGATAACCACAGGTATCGTTAAAAAATGTACTCTTATAATTTGTTATCCATTAAGCCATGTATTTAAGTTAAGATTGTGTAGTGGACAGTTTCCTAACCAATTGAAACATGCAACAGTTATACCAATTTATAAAAAAAGGTGATGAAGATCTAGTCTGCAATTATGCCTAATTTCAATTTTATCAATATTTTCGAAAATATTGGAGAAATTTGTTAAGTTTAGGATGGTTACCTTCCTTAAGAAAAATTAATTTCTTTTCTAACCAACAATTTGGATTCCTTCATCAAGCCCTTAGTTCTGAAATTGCCTTGATGGAAGTATGGCGCCCTATTTATGAAAACAATGTTGGGAATGCTGTCAATGGTGCGGCACAGTTATGAAATGATTTTATGTAAATTGTCATCAATAGGAATACGCGGAATTGCATACTAGCAATCCAGTTTCGATCATATTTAACCGAAAGAACTCAAGTAGTGAATTTAAACGGTTGCTTAAGTAATATCAGGATACTCCAATGTGGCGTTCCACAAGGTTCGGTATTAGGGGCTTTGTTATTTTTAATCTACACGAATTCATTTTTTAGTCTCAATATCAAAGCAGAGTATCCACTCCCGGGATTATATATAAGGTCAAACCCGGGATCCCGGAATGTCAGGATTAACAAAAGAACCGGGAGCCCAGGATTTCGGGACTGACCGGGATCTCGAAATTTCGAGATTGACAAAAAAAACGGAATCTCGGGATTGGATACTCTAGCTACCACGGTCGCATTTGCAGATGATTTGGCGTTACTTTTTACAGGTGACAATCAATTAGAAATTAACGAAAATCTAAATAGTGATTTACCTATCATAAGGGGCTGGTTTGATCGTCACTTTATGATCATAGGCGAAAAGTCTAAAGCCATTAGCTTTCAAATACAAAAACCAAACGTTAATCTTAATCGAAACTTAAACGTATATTCTCATTCCCCTAGGTGCTTAAATATACATAACTCATGGCGATCAAAACTGTTCTAGATCTTGTATTAAGATTGATTATGTCGATAAATACAAAAATCTCGGTGTTACTTGTATATACAGTTTTGTACCCTTTCTGTTTTAAAATGTTTATATTTTTCACTAGTCGAAACTCGGTTGGCTTATGGAACAACGTGTTGCGGTAGCATTTAAGTAATCTAAATCCTTTATTTATAACCCAGAAGTTTATTCTTAGAACTATTTATAATGTTTCGAGGCTCATTTCAACCAAAGATTTGTTTATAAATTCATATTTCGTGTGAGAAATTTGTATATTTATAAGGTGTTGAAATTGATTTTTCTTGGAAGCGGAAACCGTAATATTAAGCAAACTTCTTAGTTTTTACGTAAGAGTGTGGATTGGTGGCGGTTTCTCATTTTTTGGAGTTTTATCTGACCGTGGTTCTTCAACAACCAGGCAAGAATAAGTGTTAAAGACTAACAACAAACTTTTAATAACCCTATTTGATTACTGTGGACTAAGATAGAGAGCCCCAGAATAAATGGCATAGAAATAAACAAGGACTTTTAAAAAATACTTTGCAATATGGTTTTCTAATGTGTACGTTTTCAATTATGGAATAGAAACTTCACAATGCACGACATCTGTTTAAGTTTTTCAAAATGGTTCTTCTGTTAATTCGACCCTCGTTAAACAAAAACCAGTACACATTTGAACTTGGCTGATCCAGACCAGACAAAACATCGTTAAAAATTTGTTTATTTTTGCAAAAAATTTCAAAAAAACAAATTAAACATAATTATTAATTTAATAGAAATAAATAAACCAACAAAAACTAAAGGTTTCAAAAAAATATATTTATGTTTTAACCGAATTTTCATAAAAAATATGTATGTAGAAGAGAGACACATAAACTAGTGTACATGTGCATAAATAAATAATACACACAAACAAGCGAATATGTATATAAACAGTAAAAACAAATATAAAACCCAAACATAAAATACATAAATTAAACATAAAAAAACACATACAAAACCCAACAAAAGTTACAAAACAAAAAACATTTAACATTAAAAAATGGTCATGTAACTATACATCCTGTTTTAATTGAATTTACAAAAAAGTCGCGAGGACAATCTCTAACCAAACAAAACCAAAAAAAAAATTATTAAAATAAATACAACAACAAAAAAACATCAACACGTTTTATATTTACATATTTGTTGTCGTTATAATTATGATTTTGTTGCTGTTATTGGTGGTTGCTACAATCCTCCTCACTCTTTTCGGCATAGTCATTTGAAGAATTTGGCGTTTTACATTTTTTTCGGTTCAGCATTTCTGGTTGTGTGTGACTATGTATGTATGTTTATGAATTCGGTCGGATCCATATAATAAATTTAACATGTTATAATTTATAGGAAAATTATGGAAATCCAATGTTACACATACCATATATGTATATGGTACAAACATTTTAAATAAATGGAGGAATGTTTTGTGACATGATAATTGGTATGGTGTTTTAAAATAGATTTTTTATTTTGTATTTTTTTTTTAGTACTGCTACTCTCTTGCTACACAAAAAAAAAATATGATGATGATGGCTGATTTTGGACCAAAAATGAATTATAGCCTGAATACGCCATGATTTACACCTTTTCATTTATTTGTGTAACGCGTATATGTGTAACAAAAAATAAATGTATTTAATAAATTAAAAACACAATATTGTTTATTTTTGGTGCCAATGGCGGCTCGTGAAATTTGTGTGACGCGCCATAAAATACAATCATTTGCAATAAAATAAATGGTAACGACGTTTAATTGGACAGTTTATTCCAAATAAGTACACAGATGTCAATAATAAATTTTAGGCAATACTGTTTTGATTTTTAAATAAACAATTTAAATAACTTACTAACAGTTACTGGTAACATTTGATGAAATATGTATTTGGTTGAGAGAAATCAGTTGCATTTTGTAGTTACATACCTGGAATAGAAAAAGAAAATAATTTTTATTTAATAAAGCAAACCTAGTATGAGAGGTTAGTATTATATTATAAGAAAGAATAAAGTCTTATGCTTCTTGAAATGTTATATAAGTCCCACCTGCACGACAAGCATAAGGCTACGTTAAAATTGAAACAATATAAACATATTGAAGCATATAAAATTTGCAGTATTTATGGTTTCTACATCGCGTTATGGATATCAAAAAATCTTTTAAAAATTAAGTTCGTTTAAAAACTTGCGTTCGATTTAGTATTTGCAGTAATCGCACTAAAAAAACGGCTGGATAATGGACGGGTTTCTTCATGCGAGCAGTCGTTACTCAGCATTTTTAAATTCCAAAAAAATAATCCGTGGATTTTACAAGAACACCATACATTTTAATTTCCACTTGTTACGCAACTACGATTCTTGGTTATTTTGCTTGTAGGGCACCTTTTCTAAACTTTCTATAAAAAGTCGAAAGAATCTTATTGATTTTAATACAGACAAACTTCTATTTCTATTATTTGTGTGGGCACACACAGAATTGAGGGTTTTCCTTTGGTTTTGATTTAGTGAATATAATTCGCTAAATCAGTACGTTCTTGCCTCATACTCAATTAGACCGAACTTTTGGTTCGTGTGATTTTTTTTGTACCACAGAGAAAACTTGTGAAAGAATCTTATTGTATAATATTCTGGAAACTAATTAAAAACATTAAAATTGTTATGAGAACAATATATTATAAGAATTTTAGCCAAAAACTCTAGAACTCTGATTACAAATAAAATAAAATTAATATTCAGTGAACAGAATGATCCCAGTGTTTACCGCTACAAAAAACACCTGTTGCTTCAACCTGGAAGGGTACATCCCTGAAAAAGCCAATGTTAACTCAGATATTATTCAATACATCTGTTTCATCACTGATTGATTGCAGCGCACGACCAAGCCTTTAGAAATTCTCGTGCAGATCGACGGGCCCCCCGTTTTTACACAAAACTTAGCGGATGGAAAGGAAAAATATGTTAGAATTATAGACACAACACTTTTTATTATTATTTTTGTTATTTTTTATAACTTCGTTAACGCGTAATTCATAAATGTAAGCTTTCAAAGCGTACATGAAAACCATAATCGTTTGCAATTATATTTATATTTTATTTCACTGATCGCTCACAAATTTAACTCTTGATACACTGGATATAAATTTTAATTTGGTTGATCTTTCAGCAAAACTGCATTGACACTTCCCGATGCTTGAATGAACTCGTTCTTTCTTTGAATTGATAAGCTGCTCTGACAGTAAAACATTCAAACGTGACCCATTTTGAAACCTCTCTAAAGTGACCACTTTTTGTCACTCCCTGGAAAATTATCCATAATATTTCTTACAAAATAATTAGTTTCAATTGAAGAACATTTTTCTGTCAGGCTAGACTTTTAATTTCCAAATTATTAGACTGCTTTATGGTTAAACTCCATCAAACATCCAATCTACCAATGCTAAGGAAAACTTAGAAGGATCCTCCCAGACATTAAACGGCACTCCCTGCCGGATCCAAGCCAAACAATAAAGGAGTGTTTCATGTATCGTAATCAATTGGAGCTACAACAACAAGTAATTAACAATTCGTATATT
Organism: Tipula helvola; assembly: GCA_963556165.1. Lineage (NCBI taxonomy): Eukaryota > Metazoa > Arthropoda > Insecta > Diptera > Tipulidae > Tipula > Tipula helvola. Next base: position 101,235,328 of record OY744483.1, read on the forward strand.
GAAAATCAATTAATATTTGAATCATCCAAATCAACATCCGTATTTGTTCCGAATAATTCATCCAATAAAATCTATGTCTCATTATGCCTTGATGTAACTAACCGTAAACAACAAAAATTTCATGTAGACACTCTGTAACGTGTTGTTGTTTTTTTATTTTTCTTTGTTAAATTACCGGTGGATTTCAGAGCAACGAAAGTTTTAGTATTTTTATGATCAATTTTTCTTTGAATTGAACAACATTAAAAATTCTGATGAAAGGCCTTAAATTGTCTTTTGGTGCAATAATTTTTGCGTTGACTTTTTTTTTTTTGAGCGGCATCTATGAGCCATTGGCTACAATATTAATCGAAAAACAAAAATAATAATAATTTTTCGGAACGATCCATTGGTCGTTTTTCCCATTAGATGTCCTTCCTCAACCAGAAAATTTTCATTTCTTTTGGTACTGCCACTTGAATCGCGGAAAAAATTGGCTATATAAGGAGGACAACTTCATGGAAAAAAGAAAAAAAAGAAAAGAGAAATATAAATAAATTAGTTGAAACTGGAGCACAAACACAAAAATAAAAAAAGATTGAAGTGGTTTTTTTTATATAATAATAAAATAATTAAAATATTTTTTTTACAAGAAAAAAAAAAAGGGAGTGTCCATTTTGTTGGAATTGGGCCACGTGTCAGAAAGTGGCAAATAATAAAGACAAAAGAGATATCTGTGGTGAATAGTTTTAAAAAAAAAAGGTGCACTTAATTTTTGGTTTTAGTGGTTTCTTTTAAAAAGAGAATTTACGAGTAGATACGCCGGTGAGTTCCGGTAGTAATTTTTTTTTGTGTGTGCTGCGACAAGAACAGCGGAGCCGCGCCAGGCGAGGATAGTGGAGCCACGCCAGGCGAATAATACGGAGGATAGAGACCGCCAGCGAGAATATTGGTAAGCAGTGGAATTATGCGACAAGTTGAAAGGCAAATCGGTGAGTTGTACCAAGAACTAACTAAATGAAAAATTTTTAATTCCTTTCTAGTGTCCAGAAATATTTTTCTAGTTTTTTTTTGTATTTTTCTTTCATCCATATTTTCGCCATATTTTAATTATATACATTTAAATTCCAAAAATATAAAATAGAAGCAACCTCAAAACCTACGCCAGAGTGGATTGTTCCGAGAGCATAGCCGGTGCATCTTAAGCGTGTGAAAAGACGATGTCATGGCGCCCAACTCAAAAAAAAAATAACAATAAATATATTTTTTTATTGACATCGCCATAGTTGCGGATATTTTGGAATTTTTTTTCAGTTTTTTTTTTAGATTTTTTTTTGTTGTTGTGAAAGCAAAAGTTTATTGATATTATATTGTTTTGATTCATATCTAATTATTATTTTTCTTTATTTCCCTCAGAATTTTGTTTTCTTCAGAAATAAAATTTAATCGGTTGTTCGGAGCTCAGAAATCCAACGAGCAGGTGAAGGAGACAGGAAGAAAGAAAGAACAAGAAACAATAAACGGTTGTGAACGAAGGCGACATAATTTTTTTTTGACTGTTCGGTCATTTTGATTATAATTTTTTTATTATTATTATTTTTAGTTAGTTTCATTCGATTATTTTTTTTTAGTTTTTTTTTAATTTAATAAACAAATTTTTTTGTATGAGCTGAATTGATGTTGTTATTTTTTTTTGTTCTGCCAAATTACACGCTACATAATTTGGCGCCCAACGTGGGGCCCGATTGATGCGGAGATCAATCGAAAATTTTATTAATTATTTTTTTTAGTTATCTAGTTTTTTTTATTTTTAATATATACATTTTTTTTTAGCAAAATTATTGGTTTTGTAATCTCACAGTATTCCGAAAACTGTATACCTAAACATAAAAAGAAAAGAAATCTTGCCTTGAAGATTAAAATATTGTATCTTTTGGATTTTAGATTTAAGCGATGGCGAATTGCATCATGAATTGCTCATTCGTGGATTGGCAATAAATCAAAATGTGGATGATTCAAGAAGAGCATTGAGGCTGAGAATACGAAGTGAGACTAAGGGAGATGAAGTTGCCCCGACATCATGCCCTAATGTACCAGAACTTGAATTCCAAGCTTGTGAGATGAAATACACGGAATTAACGAGAATCCCGGCTGGGATCCGTTTTATCCAAGGTAAGCGATTTAACAGCAAATTTATCCATTTGGTTCGGCGACTTGAACGTCTGAATAACTGCCTTCCTACTGATTCTCCCATGAGAGTTAAAACGCAAGAGATGATAACCAATATACGTCCTTTGATTAACACCGAAATCGTTGAGTCTGGCGATGATAGACAATTAAATCTAGAGAGTTCTCATTCGTTTAATAATGGTTCAAGGAATCAATCAATCCTCCATGAAAAACTAGATGAAGCCTTAAAATTAATTCAGAGTGTAAATCACGATATGGGAAATAACTCATTAGAAACCCGTAACCAGCCTACGGAAAGAGATATTCGTCGAGAGGTCCGCCCGCCGCAAGACTCAAATAGTGAAAATGATAGCTCAGATGAGCCCTCTGTTTCGACTAGAGTATCTCCACCTCCAGGTCGATCAACGGAGTTATTTCGGCATCGAACATCCTATAGGTCTTCAATACCGATTTATAAGTGGAAAGTACATTTTAGTGACGATGGTAAAGGAATTTCACTAAACGAGTTTCTTTCAGAAATTAGCATGAGGGCTAAGTCAGAGGGTACTTCTGATCATGATCTGTTGCGGTCGGCTTATCATTTATTTGAGGGCCCTGCTAAAATATGGTATCGAGCATCGCACTCAAAGTACCAATCATGGAAAGAACTAGTGCTAGCTTTGAGAAAATGTTTCTTGCCTGATGATCATGATTATTGGCTTATGAAAGAAATCGAAGACCGAATGCAAATGAAAGAAGAACCATTTGCACTATATTTAGCGCAAATGCAGTTGAGTTTTGCGGATTTAGATGATTCAGTTAGTGAAAAGCGAAAATTGTCTACAATAATCCGAAACCTTCAACCCTTTTATTTGGAGAAGCTTCCGATTACCAAAATTAAAAGTATCGCCCAATTAAGCAATTATTGTAAGCAAATTGAAGATTTGCGTTATAATCTGAGCCGTCGAAGTTCAGCGCGATCCAAGTTAGTGGACCCGCTTTTAAAAATCCCAACTTATAAGCAAAAACAACGAGTGTTCGAGGTAGATTCGGTGCTAAACAATTTAAAAATAACTGAAGATACCAAAACGGATTCCCCGAATGTAAATAGTGCTATCCCGACTGAAATTATGGCTGAAGCAATTACAAATCTTTCTCAGTGTTGGAATTGTGGCAAGAAAGGGCATACTTTTCATGCTTGCTCTTCCCCACAAACAAAACTGTTTTGTTTCAAGTGTGGCAAAGAAGGCGTAATAACAAGGAAATGTCAGAAATGTGGAGGTTTTTCAATTTCGGAAAACCGGAAATAGAAGTTAAATCAAGGAGTCGATCTAACTTCAAATTAACCAAGACTCCACAACATTCTTCTTGTAATGTACATTTCTCGTATTTTTCGCACTGTTTAAATTCACTGATAAATTTCTCAACGGACGGTAGACCCATGGTAGACGTTAGAATATTTGATGTCGATTTAAAGGGTTTGCTAGACTCCGGAGCAAGCTGTACTATTTTAGGAGCAGGCAGTGATAAATTAATTAAACAATTAAACTTAAAAGTTCACAACATTGTATCAAACATTGCAACTGCTGACGGTACCAAACACGTAACACAGGGATACGTTAATTTACCTTTCACGTATAATTCAAAAACATTTGTAATACCAACGTTGATTGTCCCGTCTATTACCTCACTTTTGATATTAGGAATCGACTTTTGGAAGTGTTTCAACATTACACCAGTTGTCAATGAAGTTAGTACGAATTCTATAGATATTAAAATTGCAGAGTGTCAACATGCTCTCACATCCGTTCAAATCTGTGATTTAAGGTCAATCCTAGCAAAATTTTTAATATCCGACGGCACTCAAATCGGCCAAACCAACGTCCTCAGCCATCATATAGAGACTGGCGACGCATTACCCATTAAACAAAGGAATTATCCGGTATCCCCTTATATCCAAGTAAAACTTGACGCCGAATTAGACCGCATGTTGAAACTGGGCGTAATAGAAAAATCTATAAGTCCATGGAGCAACCCAATAGTGTGTGTAAATAAGCCGAACGGGAAAATCCGATTATGTTTAGATTCCCGTAAGCTAAATTCGGTTACAAAGCCTGATGCGTATCCATTGCCTCACATCGCTCGAATCTTAGGCCGTTTCAATAGTACTAATTTCCTCTCAAAAATTGATCTTTCTGTACAGGGATTTTGGTCGCAAAATGAGGATTAAGGATTGAGAATTTTGTATATGTACACGGTGTATAATATACATTTTGCTATTATGTACCGTCAAATATTTGTATTGTATTAGTGTATTTTCTCATGCGTTTTCTCATGGGGTAAGTATCAAAAACAAGCCAAGCGGGTGAATCGGTTCAAATTTTTGGTGCTTACGCTCGCCTTGAGTTATTTTTCCCTTTCTTCTTACTAGTGGAATTCATTCGTTAATAAAAAACCAAAACACAATACATAAACGTAACCAAAACAATTTCTCTCAAATAAAAAAAAAACAAAAAGCAACATAAATGAAAACAAAAAAAATTAAACATTTTAATTTTTAAATTTTGAACAAAGGAACCAAAACAGAAAATAAGAAAATAAAATGATTTTGTTTATTTTTTTAGTATTGTGTTGCCTTGCAGCTCGTGAGGGTTGTTCCTTTACGATGTTATGTCGAAGTGTGCGGACATTTTATTCTAAACAAAAAAAAAAATTGTATATAAAAAAAGGTTACGCAAGTTGAAAAGGGAAGTAATAAAATAAACCATCCCGCTTTTTTATTTGCTGTGTATATGCTAGAATAAAATTTCTCCAACCTCGGACATAACATCGTATAGGAGCAACCAACCATCATGAGTTGCCTTGCAACGCAATACTAAACAAAATAAACAAAATCGTTCTGTTTTCTAGGTTTTTTGTTTTTTTTGGTTAATATTTTTTATTTTGAGTCTCGCTTAGTCGCTTCGTAATATTTTTAATTTTTTTTCTTCGGAATTTGTTGTTCTGTCTCAGTCTCTCTTAATACATCCGATATAATCGTTCTCTTCTGTGTTCAACACCTGTAATAAAATACATTATAAAAGGAAAACTCATCAATTTAAGTCAAAATAATTAGTATCAATTTATTTATTGAATAATAATTTTCACATATTTTTATGACACATTTATTTATTATAGATTAATCTGATAGGCGATGCCAGCTGATGTTGTACCGATCCAGAAGAAAATCACCTGAAATGAAATTGCATTAATAACTAAAATCACTTATATTATAAACTAAACTTATCGCAAATTCACTGTGTTGTCGTACATACATCACCTGGTTGACCACTAAAGTTATAAGAAACCTAAAAAGAAAGATAAAATAGAATTAATTCAATTTATTTGTAATTTAAGGAAAATTATTACTTACACGTAAAATTATTGTATTTTTGTAGAAACGTCAAAATATTCTAACAGTTTCATAATGTATAACACTTTCACATTATTTAGTTGCTGAATTCTAATACAGCTACCTTCATGTCATATTCACAAATTGTTATAATTTTAGTATGGACACTTTTTTATTAAGCTTATTGGAATTATGTAAAAGCAAAATCACTTCTCACAAAATTGTCAAACGTGTTGGTAATCCGAAAATAAAACACAAAATAAATTATTATAAAATTAAAATTAAAATATTTGTATTCAATTAAATTAAAACAAATTAAAATCGTATATTTATTGTTGACGGTTTTACATTCTGAGCTTATTCCTCTTATTTGTATCATGTTATCCCTATTACTGGCGTCATTTTATCTCTTTTATTTGCATCATATTAAACGAAAAACTGAAAGACAAAATGCACATTCAACACCAATACAATTTACCAATACTATTGCCTTCCGGTAATCCTCAAATCAATCCTCATTTTGCGACCAAAATCGCTGTCCTGATGCGTTTTGGCAGATCCCGTTAGAGGAGTCATCCAAGGAGAAAACTGCATTTTCGGTTTCTTCTAGAGGCCATTTCCAATTCAGAGTAATGCCGTTCGGTCTACATAATGCAGCGCAGACAATGGCTAGAGTAATGGATCTTGTACTTGGAGTAGATCTAGAGCCACACGTATTTGTTTATCTTGATGACATAATAGTCTCAACCGAAACCTTCGAAAAACATACTGATCTCTTACGTGTTGTGGCAGATCGTCTAAGAAACGCAAGGCTAACAATTAATCTAGAAAAATCAAAATTTTTCCAAGAGAGTATGAAATATTTAGGGTACATAATATCACGCGATGGTTTGACCACTGATCCTGAGAAAGTTGAGGCAGTTCTTAATTACCCCACACCAAATTCACCAAAGGCCGTGAGAAGATTGTTGGGAATGGCTGGGTGGTACAGGCGCTTCATTAATAATTTTGCCTCAATCACAGCACCAATTTCCGATACTCTTAAAAAGGGAAAAACTTTCGCATGGACTGAAGCCGCTAACCAGGCTTTCCTGATGTTGAAATCGGTACTGGTATCTCCACCAATATTAGCAAATCCAAACTTTTCGCAACATTTTATAATCCAAACTGATGCTTCGGATGTAGGCGTGGGAGCCGTATTAACTCAAGGTGAAGGTGCGGAAGAAAGGGTAATCTCCTTTTTCAGTCAAAAATTGAGTACGCAACAACGCAAATATCACACAACTGAGAAGGAATGTCTGGCCGTTATATTGGCAATCGAACGGTTCCGTCCTTACATCGAAGGTAGCCATTTTTCTGTTATTTCCGATCATGCTTCGCTAATCTGGCTTAATAATATCAAGGATCCTAGTGGCCGATTGGGCCGCCGGTCACTAAAGCTGCAACAATATAATTTTGACCTTCGACACCGAAAGGGCAAATATAACGTTGTACCAGACGCTCTCTCTAGAACGGCATGTTGTGATTCTATTTTAAGTGAGCCATTAGACCAGTGGTACAGTGAACTTTTAAATGGAGTGACTCAGAAGCCAGAAAGTTATCCTGATTATAGAATGGAAAGTGGGAATCTTTTCAGGCACTTTGGTGGATCTGACTGGAAAAGACTTGTCCCACTTCACGAAAGAGACAAAATATTGAAGCTTTGTCATGATAGCTCATTGTCGGCGCATCTTGGTATAGCAAAAACTATTTTTAGAGTTCGCCAGAACTATTTTTGGCCGAACTTGGCAAAATCAGTTAGAAATTATGTTTCTAATTGTGACATATGCAAGGCGATTAAGGATACTCCCATTCCAAAGGCACCAATGGGTTCCCCAAAAATACCAGGTCATCCATGGTCAGTAATAGCTATTGACTTTCTCGGGCCACTGCCTAGGTCACGAAAAGGAAATGCTTATATCTTAGTGGTGTTGGATATTTTTACAAAATTCGTGTTATTGTATCCTCTACGCAACTCGGAAGCTAAGACGACTGTAAGAACTTTGGAAGAGAATGTTTTTCTTGTGTTTGGTACTCCAAAAACCCTAATATCAGATAATGGCCCGCAGTTTTTATCATTAATCTTTAAAAATTTTCTATGTTCGAATGGCGTATCGCACTATAAGAACGCTCGTTATCACCCCCAAAATAATCCCGCAGAGCGGGTGAATCGAGTTATTTTATCTTCAATTCGTGCTTATCTGAAGGAAGACCACAGATCATGGGACGTGGAGATCCATAAAATTGCTTGTGCTCTTCGAACCGCACAGCATGATTCAACTGGGTTTACTCCGTACTATCTTAATTTTGGTAGAGAGATTAGTCATTTTGGATACGGTGTGTCATGTGAATCAAAGGAAAGGTCTACAGAGGCGGAGGGACCGACAGTTCAAGTACGAGCAAAATATCTAGATGATAAATTTGCTGAAATTCGCAAATCCGTTCAAGAGAATTTGCGTCGCTCATATCAAAGGTACTCCCACAATTATAATCTAAGGTCTAAAATTGTGGAACATGAAATAGGGGATATTGTTTGGAAGTGAAACTTTCAGCTATCAAACGCAACAAAAGATTTTTCATCAAAACTTGCCCCAAAATGGATTAAGTGTCGTATTAAAGATAAAAAAGGAAGTAATGTTTACTTGTCGGAAGATTTAGCTGGTAAAGAAATCGGAGTGTTCCACACAAAAGATTTTAAATCAAACAGTGCCAGTTCTTAGGTATACAAAGCAATGTCAAAGTTATTAATACAGTTTTGTGAGAATACGAACCCAATTTTTTTTTATTAGTTAGTTTTATGAAAATTTAAATTATTTTTTTTTATATTTCGGTTTTTTTTTATGTATAATTTTTTTTTGAGCTATGGATAACAGTAAAGCTATCACTGTGATAGAATAAAATTCAGAAATTTCTATCAAATCAAGATTCAGTCTTTCCAAGCTAATAAGTTATTTTTTTTTGTTATATTTTAGTTTCTTTTTGTTAATTTGTTGTTTATGCGATCCTGGATACTATAAAACCAGTAATCATCAGAAAGTCAAATGTTGCATCCTACGAATTCCATCAGTAGAGCTTAATAAGTTCTCGTAATTTGGGAATATGTTTTAGATTCTAGTGTCCACAGGGATTTTATTTGATTCCTTTTTGGTGGATATTGAGAATCCGGTTACTACATCCATTCATCTAAAGCCAAGATACGGTGCTTGATTTTCATTTAGAAAGATGAATGGATACCGATATGTATGTATATGGCCTTGACCAAGACAGTTGGTTAAGAGATGTGTTATAATTTTTTTTTTATATATGTTTGGGTCGTTTAATTGTGCCTGAAGAATGGTTTTAAACAAAGCGGTCCTAAAAGTTTTTTTAATCGTTCCGCACACCAGACGTGACTGAGTTGTCCACTGGGCTGCGGCGAAATAGAAGTTTGATTTCTGAAGAATGCGACTAGAAAAATTGAAAGGTCGTATCAAGCAATAAATTAAGGTTTTATAAAAATAGGAAGATTTTTTTTTGTAGTTTTAGTTATAAACAAAAACCAAAAAGAAAAAAAATTTAATCAAAAATTGTTTTGATTAAATTTTTTTTAATACGAACGGTATTGTAACGTGTTGTTGTTTTTTTATTTTTCTTTGTTAAATTACCGGTGGATTTCAGAGCAACGAAAGTTTTAGTATTTTTATGATCAATTTTTCTTTGAATTGAACAACATTAAAAATTCTGATGAAAGGCCTTAAATTGTCTTTTGGTGCAATAATTTTTGCGTTGACTTTTTTTTTTTTGAGCGGCATCTATGAGCCATTGGCTACAATATTAATCGAAAAACAAAAATAATAATAATTTTTCGGAACGATCCATTGGTCGTTTTTCCCATTAGATGTCCTTCCTCAACCAGAAAATTTTCATTTCTTTTGGTACTGCCACTGGAATCGCGGAAAAAATTGGCTATATAAGGAGGACAACTTCATGGAAAAAAGAAAAAAAAGAAAAGAGAAATATAAATAAATTAGTTGAAACTGGAGCACAAACACAAAAATAAAAAAAGATTGAAGTGGTTTTTTTTATATAATAATAAAATAATTAAAATATTTTTTTTACAAAAAAAAAAAAGGGAGTGTCCATTTTGTTGGAATTGGGCCACGTGTCAGAAAGTGGCAAATAATAAAGACAAAAGAGATATCTGTGGTGAATAGTTTTAAAAAAAAAAGGTGCACTTAATTTTTGGTTTTAGTGGTTTCTTTTAAAAAGAGAATTTACGAGTAGATACGCCGGTGAGTTCCGGTAGTAATTTTTTTTTGTGTGTGCTGCGACAAGAACAGCGGAGCCGCGCCAGGCGAGGATAGTGGAGCCACGCCAGGCGAATAATACGGAGGATAGAGACCGCCAGCGAGAATATTGGTAAGCAGTGGAATTATGCGACAAGTTGAAAGGCAAATCGGTGAGTTGTACCAAGAACTAACTAAATGAAAAATTTTTAATTCCTTTCTAGTGTCCAGAAATATTTTTCTAGTTTTTTTTTGTATTTTTCTTTCATCCATATTTTCGCCATATTTTAATTATATACATTTAAATTCCAAAAATATAAAATAGAAGCAACCTCAAAACCTACGCCAGAGTGGATTGTTCCGAGAGCATAGCCGGTGCATCTTAAGCGTGTGAAAAGACGATGTCATGGCGCCCAACTCAAAAAAAAAATAACAATAAATATATTTTTTTATTGACATCGCCATAGTTGCGGATATTTTGGAATTTTTTTTCAGTTTTTTTTTTAGATTTTTTTTTGTTGTTGTGAAAGCAAAAGTTTATTGATATTATATTGTTTTGATTCATATCTAATTATTATTTTTCTTTATTTCCCTCAGAATTTTGTTTTCTTCCGAAATAAAATTTAATCGGTTGTTCGGAGCTCAGAAATCCAACGAGCAGGTGAAGGAGACAGGAAGAAAGAAAGAACAAGAAACAATAAACGGTTGTGAACGAAGGCGACATAATTTTTTTTTGACTGTTCGGTCATTTTGATTATAATTTTTTTATTATTATTATTTTTAGTTAGTTTCATTCGATTATTTTTTTTTAGTTTTTTTTTAATTTAATAAACAAATTTTTTTGTATGAGCTGAATTGATGTTGTTATTTTTTTTTGTTCTGCCAAATTACACGCTACAACTCGACCCGACGTTAGTGGTATTAAATAATCGAAACTTTGCAAGGGTATTAGTAAAAATTCAACAATTTTAAATATTAAAGGCATAACTACAGAAGAAATAAAAACACTTGGAAGTTGTAAATCCGAAATTCAATTTTCTAATATTCCTAATATTGTAGATGAATTTCATGTTGTAGATAATAATTTCCAAATTCCATGCAGCGGAATTTTAAGCAAAGATTTCCTTAACGAAAACAAGTGTACATATAATCGATTTTTCATCATCTGAACTTAGAATTCCATTTAAAAATTATAATAGTATCCTAGATCTTATACATTTACCTGAATCAATCGTAGTGTCACCTCGTTCCGAGCAAATTTCAAAATTGCCTACATATACCAGAGATGATACAGAACTTATTCACTGTTCTAAAGAAATAAAACCGGGCATATTCATCGGTAGTTCAATTATTTGTCCTCGAAATAATACAATTTGTATTCCAATAATTAATACGAATGATTACCTAGTTACAAGGTTACAAGTACAACCATCCCAACAGACTTAAATTTTGAAAAATTATCCGAATACGACATATTCCCTCTAACTTCGTGGAATAATGTAGTTGAAGATATAGGCTTAAATTATTAGTTTACCAAATTGATATTTCAGATTTAAATGAACAAGATTCTTCATTAATTCTAGAGTTATGTCGAAAGTATAACGATGTATTTTACTTAGACGGTGATATACTTCCGAGTACCTCTGCTACATCGCATGAAATACCGTTATTGCCTAACTCTGTACCGATATACCAGAAACTTTATAGGTTACCGGAAACCATAAAAAGCGAAATACACAAACAAATCCAAGAAATGCTCGATAACAAATAACAATATAACAATAATAGAAGAAAGTGACAGTCCATGGAACTTTCCGTTTTAGCTGTTCCAAAGAAATCGCCATATGAATCGAAAAGATGGAAAGTAGCTGTTGACTTTCGCCGTCTTAATGACATTACCGTTGATAGAGTCGTTCCATTGCCGAATATAAGTGAAATTTTGGACCAGTTAGGTAGAACAATATATTTTAGTACTTTGGATTTGACAAATGGCTATCATCAAGTACTTCTTAATGAGACTGACAAACCGAAAACTGCATTCAGTACATCCGGCGGTCATTACTAGTTTAGAAGAATGCCGTTTGGTTTAAAGGGAGCCCCAGCAACCTTTCAGTACATGATGAATAAAGTTCTTAGTGGTATAAACGGAGTGAAATGTTTTGTTATATGGACGACATTGTCGTCTATACGGTAAATATTTATTCGAGCATAATCACAAATTAGAGGAAATATTAACCTGTTTACGACTAAATACATTAAAATTAAATCCACGTAAGTTTCGATTTTTGTTTCGATTTTTCTATTGTTTTTTTCATTGCTAAAATAGACGTAATAGATAGATATCCGATACCCACAACAAGAACTGAACTAAAATCTTTTCTTGTGCTTATCGGCTATTACCGCAAATTTATTAAAAACTTCTCTAAGATTGCTCAACCATTGACCAACCTGCTTATAAAAGATAATCGTTACGATTGTACACCTTTCTGTGATGAAGCATTTAAATTATTAAAATCCTTTATAATGAAAGATCCGATTCTTCAATTCCCAGATTTTCAAAAAGAGTTTACAGTAACATGTGACGCAAGTGAATTAGCAATTGGTGCAGTATTATCCCAGCAGTCTAATGGGTTGGATTTTCCTATTTCATTCGCCAGTCTAACTCTTTCTAAAGCCGAGATCAATTATTCAGTCATCGAAAAGGAACTATTGGATATGTTATAGGCTATATATCACTTCCGATTCCGACCATATGTTTACGGAAGGAAATTTAAAGTTATAACTGACCACAAGCCTTTAGTTTGGCTAAAAACCCTAAATAACGCGTCGTCTTGCTTAATGCGATGAAAGCTCAAATTAGGAAAATTTGACTACGAAGTTGTTTATAAAACTGGAGCTTTAAATAAAAATGCCGATTCTCTCAGTCAAATTCAAATTTCGCTAATCACTAATCATTCCTCTAACAATATAGAAGAATTTTTAAATTCTGAAAATATTTCTGTCAACTGCTGCTCTAATAATCTTAAATCTATAATTAGAAAACATTATGTTTTCTTTGTGCTATACTTATTTCACTTTTTACAAAATTTATTTTAAACAATAACAATTAAATAAACAATTATTTTTAAAAAAAATTTATTACGAAATTTTAATTTGGTAAAACGTCCTTATAGTGAAATTAAAAATATTAAAAAATATTATTTTGAATATCGATTTCGATAGGCAATGCTATCATCATCAGTTCAATTTACTTATTAACCTTAATAGCATTGCCTATCGAAATCGATATTCAAAATAATATTTTTTAATATTTTTAATTTCACTATAAGGACGTTTTACCAAATTAAAATTTCGTAATAAAATTTTTTTAAAAATAATTGTTTATTTAATTGTTATTGTTTAAAATAAATCTTTAATCCTTAAATTCTAATAATTCTCTGAAAAGAACTCCTAATTAAATAATATTCAAGAAGAGCATGATATTACAGAAAATTTCTATTGTGAAAACAACGCAATACATTCTAATTCTAATCTAATCAAAGTGATAACTCGGTTTCAAACTAAAAAGTTATCATCAGAGACTTCTACTACAAAAGTAGTACAGTTTCATAACTAATCTAGTGATAGGTGATAGTGACATATCATTGTACGGAATCAATACAAAATGAAAATTCCCTAATAGAAATCAATGATCAAAGACCTTATCAAAGAATTTTATTAATCCCCTCTAGGAGGAAGGACTTCAAGGAATTAGTCGTACATACTTTTAATCGCATAAAACAATATTACTATTATACTAAAATGTACGCTAAAATTGAATCATTTGTTAGATCGAGTATTCTATGTCAAAATAATAAGGTTAGCCACATTAACAAAATACTTATGAGGATAACACGTCATCAAGTGAACCGTTCGAGTAAATTTTCATGGATATTGTCGGTCCACTAATGCCTAGTTTCAATGGAAATAAATACATACTTACCATTCAGGATGACTTACCAAAATATTCTGTCGTGATACCTGAAAGCTCGTCAACATAGTATACAAGCAAAGGAAAAATCTAAAATTTCTTATGATAAAAATGCAACGAGCAAAGAAAGGGCAAATTCTCGTCATTATGGTTAGGAACATTCGATGTAGTAGAGAATATTTCTCCAGAAAACACAGCCATCCAAATTGGCCGAAATATAAAAATAGTCCATAATAATCGGTTAAAGATCGTAATTAAGATAAGCCATACACAAGCACTGACGAAAATATTTCTTAATTAAATTTAGAATAAATGAAATTTAATTATAGTAAGTATATACAAATTGAAAAAAATAAAAAATTTATAAATTATTTCACACTACCAAATACCGACATAGACTGGAAAAATCACATAATCTCGGATTCGCGACTAGCCAGCTTGAGTCTGTCTTGCATATTATGTAATCTAGTCAATATCGTGATTTGTGGCATTCCTATATAATAAATAAATAAAATGGAAACCGAGTGGTGCACGTAATGTGCTATATTATTTATAAGCGATAATATACGTCCAAAGGTTCCACGTTACGTCGGAGGGTATTCATCAAATAATGAACCCTTCTTTAGAAAACTGGTATCGGCACCGAAACTCTTCCTTATTGTAAGACTCAAAGTCTGTTCTATCATGAACTACTTTAGGATGTTTAGATCGTATCGACAATATTACCGATATTAGTAATCTTATTCGCAAGACTCTGATGGCGAACACGAAGACTCATTAAATATATTTTCCATTTTTAACTTTAATTTTCAAAAATTAATTTAAATTTAAATTTGCAATTCATTACGTATGTTATATTTAGTTTGACAGATCGTCAATGACGTTTTATATTTCCGAATTTTCGAAAATAGCCGTATCCACTGTTTCAGCCATCAATATTGAGGTATAAATCCGAGGATACAATTTTAATCCAGGTTTGATTCAGTGGATTTATCTTCGTTTAAAAATACAAAAGAGTGGTTAAATTCGCCGATTTATCACTATCCTTGTCTAAAATTATGGGCCTAAAAGCTTACTATAGGCGTATTTTATTTGATCATTTATTTGGAAATAACGATGCTGTTAGCCGTTTTCGGAAATCACAGTATATGTTTCCTTATGTTGGTACAAAATTGCATTTATGTGCTTTAGAGACTGTTTTAGTCTAAAAAATGTACTTTTATTTCATAAGTTGAAATAGGCGCATTTTGTTTGACCATTCGCAAAAAATATGCCTTGTATCCAATACCATTTTGGAATTCGTGAATACCCACTGTGTACTTGGTTTTCAAAATTCAATAGTATTTTTTAGCAGGGACGCGATTCCGAAATGAATACCAATTTTGAATTTGGCAAATAAAATAGGCCTAATATCACATACAAATCACATAAAATTTTTGTTAAATAATTTCATCCAGCAGAGGCACATTATCCCCGAAATCTGTAACCAAAATTCATTGAAATACGACATCAACTTGCCATTAATGGGATTTGTACAAAACTACAAAACAAAACTTAAATAAAATTCCAATATACATAGTTGAGGTTTTGCATACAAAATTCTGTATTTTATTTTTCATTTAATTAATTTTTATTATTCACAAAACGCAAAATATTTAATAAAAAATAATTAAGCGATTGTTGTTTAGGATATAATTTCAATTTAGCCTTGTAGCGCGCTCTCGTTACAAAATAGTCACATTTTTACAAGCAATGGATGATTTACATACATTTATTTACTTCATTACTTTTTTGAATAGAGGAAGCATATTTTTATTAAGAATAAAAAATAGGAAAGCAAAACGACACTTTTTAACAGATTTGTATATGTATGCTGAGGAGCATAACTTACTATACTTACATTTTTTACATAATCTGCGCTTTGGAGCCCTATAATCTAACAGAACAACGTTTTTTTTTTATAAAACTTGGTTGTTGTGGAAAAAGCAAAAATAAATAAGTTAATTCATCTTTTGAGAGTACATACAAAGTATACAGACAACAATAAAACATAAATTGTATGGGAACCAACTGCATTCTAGTAAACATTTCATCATAAGTTATGGATACATCATGGTAGAAAGATTTAATCGTATGAATATTTACATATTCCTAGAGATACTTACGTCATATTGTAATTATGTAATACATTTTGTGAAGAGATAACAGTATAATATCGAAACAGTTTTACCTTAACGTAAATCTGGGCACTACCTTGTTAATGAAATATGAATTTTACTGATAAATGTTCCTTCACAATTAAATGTTTCTAAAGATGGAGGCGCGTTCATATACCATATTTAATGTCTATGATGAATTGGACATAAACCTTAAAATAGCCGGTTAAACGATTTAGTTTACGAGTCTAAACATGCGAAATCATAAAATACCAAAAATCGGTACTAAATGGGATAAAAACAATGCCCGGAATTTTTGCATATAAATATTTTAATGCCTACAAACTTAATAGTATCGAAAAAAAATCCTTTTTATTTGTACACAGGATAACTATCAACACCATTTAATAATAGTATAGTTTTTTAATAGATTTCAATTAAACACATTTAGATAATAAAATGTTATTTTTGTTCATTACCATCGTACCAAGTAAAACGAAAAAAAACACGCGATCAAACGATAAAAAATAACTACATACTTTGGTTAATATAGAACATTATATACAGATGATCAATCATAAAATTAATGATTTTGTACATATAGTATGTATGTATTTTGTTTTAAAAACACTTGACTTTCGTTTGTTATAATTTGCATGCAAATGGGAAATTAAGGTACGGAACTTTTTTAGAAACTAAATAACAAAAACCTCGGTATTTAAACAGGTACTCGTAGGTATAACATATTTACAAAACTGTTTGACGACTGTCACAAACGTATCTTTCAACACATTTATAATTTATATAATATGTAGTTGACGTTGAGAATAAATAGTTGTTGGCGTACATTATACCATGGTATAAATGGTATTTAATCCACCGTACCTCCATACCATCATATCCTGGATAGATGGCCGACAACTACATCGCCGACAAGACAGATGGCCGGCACGACCACATTGGCGAAACGCTATTTTGAGATAGACACCATTTTGTCAGATAGAAGGTAAAAATCAAATGAAATATGGTAAATTGGGGCACCAACTGTAATAGCAATAGACGAAATTTGTTTTCAACTTTTAAGTTGGTTCGAACATCAAAGCTTTAGATAATTCAAAAGTAAGGACAAGCACAACAGGTCAAAATGGCATCCCAAGATGAAACAAATAAACTCAAAACCACTGCTGCGAAGTAGAAGACCTGGCAGAGGGAGAGAGAGAGGACTCAAGACTTTTTGATAAGTAATTATGCACACATTTGTAAAGAAAGCCCAAGAGGGCACAAAACAGTCTTACAATAAAATCACTTTTAAATTTTGAACCTGGTTTGCTAACGATTTAATAAGCCATCGTGCAAACAAAGCTATGTATCCCCTAACCGAAATCAGGCGGCCATTTTAGTTAGATAGCATCATGTTTTCTCATCCGATATGGATAGTTGATATATCGATTGAGCGCGGAGAAATCTACTGACCAAAAACGAAAAGTGATAAGTTGAATCCTTAACTTAAATTACAAGTGAATGTAAAAAAACTTTGCTTTTCGGGTACAACCTTTTATTTATACATCTACGTGACCATAAATTTTCTTTTTGAGATTTTAAAAATAATCATCCCTATTATGATTGTCGAATCGATCGACAATCGACGCGACTCTGTATTGCGTTTTCGATGTCGATCGATTCGACAATCATAATAGGGGTGAATATAATTATGATAAAATTCAGCATGTACGATAGAAAGGGGATTCTAACATTATTTGGAATATGGCCAGTGAGGAAGGGACTTGGCTATTGCTAAATTGATTAGGATGAAATTCGATTTGTACGATCGAAATGGGATTCTAAAATTTGCCTTCTGTTGAATGTTGTATAGTACTCATATCTATAAGGATTTAGAAAATTATTTAAATTAAATTTAAGATTTTAAAATGGTTAAAACCAAATGTTAAAGGCCAAACATAAAAATAGAGTAAAACTCACCACCCAAATTTTTGGCTAAGGTTACGGTATGCCAAAAATATACATCAACAAATGACTATTCTTATATACCCATCGGCTATTTAGTGCAGCACGAATATGTAGTTAAGGTTGCGAAGCGTTTTAAATATTTGTGGGTTATGGTGAACTAGTTATTAAAATAATTCTTCAATAGTTTTTGAATGATTTGTACAATCTGGGTCGGGAAGTACCGGATTCGAACCCCAATAGAGATGGGATTTAAAAGGGATCTACATCATTTGATTACGATCGGTGAAGGCGATGAATACAAATATGGCCCGCTGAGGTGACAGTGCAGAATTCATGGGCCGACCCAACTTTCATGTCAGTGGTCGACGAAAAACGGGCATATAGCCGTACGCCCTCAAGTTGGTTACTTTCTGCGTAAAGTACGACATTAAAAGCGAACTGTGAAAGAGTTAAAACGAATATGTTCTCCAGAAAATGTATTTTTGAGTGCATTAGGTAAGCTATTGCAAATTATTAAAGCTAAAAATTTACTTATGGTACCAGACATAAACTTGACAGTATGGCATTACATTGATTAAATTTGCTCCACTGTTACAATAATAGCTAATGAATCTAATTATTAAAGAGCTTTCCTTATGGAACAAATATAAGTGGAAATGGTTCTTTTTTGGAAAGTAGCCGGTCGGTGAAATGGTTGTCGGCTATGTGGGCGCATACCGTACTATTGTATGGTCATACTATCAGTATTATGCTATCTTCATATCATTCAACCGTCATACCATCATACTAGCATACCATTATTCTGGAATATACACCGTCATATATCATATATATATATATATATATATATATATATATATATATATATATATATATATATATATATATATATATATATATATATATATAATATATATATATATATATATATATATATATATATATATATATATATATATATATATATATATATATATATATGCAATCATTCCACCATATATAAACAACTAATATACATAATAATACTATAATGTAATATAATAATAGCACTCCATAAAACTCCAACCATTATATGTAAATACCATCATACCATCGTATTCCCATAATATCGTAAAATCATACCGTCATAAATGCATACCATCATACCACCACACCATATACCATCATTCCATCACACCATTATATCATCATCAATTCATCACTCTATCACCATCACCACTACACTCAAAAAAAAAATTTGTTTTTTTTACAAATATTAAAGCGTAAAAAGAAAATTGTTAATTTAACAAAAAATTTGTTCAGTTAACACCGGATTTGTAATGTTTTTCGTTGTAAATTAAACAAAGCATTTGTTGATCCAACAAAAATCAATTTGTAATTTCAATTTCTATACAAATTTAAATTTACTATGCACTTTCGTAACATTTACATGCCAAATTGTGAACAAAATTTTACAGGTATGTGTGTAAAAATAACGAAATAAACACCTTTTCTTCTTAATTTTACAAATGCCATTGTAGCAGTTATTATGATCCTTTATAAAATTTATAAAAATGATTTTCCAAAACGATAAATGAACATCATTATAGATAATTTCATAGAGGGATTTGGCCGCTTCATGATGAAATTTCGTAATCATTTTGTGAACGGATAATGAGTGATTAATTCATTGATCCTACATTAACCAGCCGTGATTTTTTCATCGCTCCCCCGGGAATCGAACCCGGGACCTCCGGAGCTTAAAGCAAGCATTTTTTTTTTTTTTTGGAATATAATTCTTTATTTAAGCTTTGCTCATTTATAATTCGTATGGTTAATGTAAGAATATTACAAGAAACATTAAGATGATATTTATTGATATTGATATCCTCTGACCCTTTATGGATTCTCAGGATACTTGCTATTGCCTTTTTTTTAAATTCATGTTTTTTTTAAGAACTACTGTAGGTACTACATAAAGTTATTTATATAAGTTCAATTTTGTATAATGTTAGCGTAAAATTTGCTTTAAATAAATTCGCCATGGTCCATTTCTTTACTATTTACAATTATTTACAACTTATCCTAATTTAACTTAACCTAAATGTAAAGAAATTTTTTTTTGTTTAAGCTAGCCACCAGTATTGTAGCTTTTGGTTGGTAAACTTTTGTTCCTCAGTTTTATTGAACGCTGTGCTGTATCTCGTATACTCCTCTAGATTCCCAAACTTTGTTGGTTCAAATCTTTTCTCATTCGGTTGTCTTTTAATGTGATAGATTATCGGTATCTGATCACTATCCTGTATGTATCCGATCTTGTCCAAATAGACAAATGCTTCTGGGCCTTGAATTTTATTTCGCTGAATACTGTTGCTTATTATGTTGTCATCGGTATAATATGGTCCGAATAGAAATGAATTTGTGAGGTTGGTGGTCGTGCGCAATACATGGTTTCTTACTAATTTTATGATATGGATATCAATCCTATCTGTTTCAAAACTGTTGTACTGCTTCTGGTTTGATATGTAATGTAAGTAGCCCGTGTCCGCTTTCCGCCATTCTCCTAAACATCGACGTATGCACATCCTCTCGAATTTTCGTAATCGTTCCATATAACTTGCCGAACAATTGTACCATATTGGCAACCATAAGTGATGATGGGTCGGATTAGTGTTTGGTAGCATATCCTTTTCACTGTTGGACTGAGATATTTTGAATAAAATATCTTTTTGTTAAAAAGGACTGCTTTTTTAGCTTTAGTTAATTGTAGGTTGATATGCTCCGTTATATAGCAGAATCGGTCCAAATTGATGCCCAAGTATTTCACGCTTTTTTTTTGCTCCACGTTTTCATCGTCAATTTTGATTTTAAATGATTTCCAGTTTTTCTTGGTATCACTTGTCGCGAACTGATATGGTTTCCTGAACAGGATCGTTTCACATTTGCTGGCATTAATTTGAATTCGCCAGGTTTTCAAAAATGCGGTGATGAAACTGGTTGCTGTTTGAATATTATCTTTTATTTGATTGATTCTTGATGCGGCACTATATACCACTAAGTCGTCTGCATATGCTATCGTTTGCACTTTCGTTGAGTTCAATTGCTCTTTCGAGATAAGGTCCGCTGTATAAATGTTGAATTACAGGTGCATTTATTGTTCCTTGCTGTAAGCCATTATGCAATTGGAATACGCCCTTGGATGTTTCAGTTCCCGTGGTGGTTATGAACTGTCTCTCGTATAACATGTCAATGAGGATTTTGATGATGTCTTCGCTGAATTTTAATTTTTGCAGTTTGAACATTAAACCGTCTAGCCATACAGATTCGAAAGCCTTTGCCATGTCTAACATTACTGCCCCAGTACACATATCTTTCTCGTTAAGGTTGCGACACACATCAGACGTTAGCTTCGTGATCGCATGAATTGTAGAATGACCCTGCCGGAAACCAAATTGGTTCTCTGGCATGATGTTGTTTTTTTCTATATGATTTTGAATTTTGTTATGGATCACAATTTCGTAAATTTTGCTTAGGTTCGACAGTAAACTGATAGGTCGATAGCTCTGTGCGTTGTTTGAATCTTTATTCTTCTTATGGATTGGGAAGATTCGGGCCATTTTCCAAAATGATGGGAATGATCTGTTATTGAGGAGATTATTAAATATAGTACACAGATCCGCCACGATCTCGTCTGGTAAATGTTTGAGCACTATATTTGGTATTTTATCGATTCGATATGATTTTTTTGTGTTGCAGCACTCCAGGATATGTTTCAATTCGTTTATGGTGATAAAGATAATGATGCTGATGGCAATAAATTTGTTTTGATTTCATTTGCACGATTGTTGTCGCTGAACATTGTTTTGGTGACATTATTGTTTATCTCCCGTCGATGCTCCTCTTTGAGTGCATTTGCGTGGTGTTCGACGATTGCCGCGTGCGATATTCTATCTGCTGTTGTCATTGGTATTGTTTGCTTTTCTATATAGTGCCCGATTATATCCAAATTTTGTTGTGCGTTGTAGCTGCTATATTTGTTAGCGCTGGATTTGGGAATGTTGTTCCAGTCAATATTTATGTTTCTGGCTTCGCTTTCATCAATTTCCAGTTTCGTGATGTGGTTTTCGTTCTTCGACCTCCAAATACTTCGGATAGTCGTAAACATTTCCCTTGTTGTATTGCCTTAATTTTGTTTTGCCAGTGCTCGTTCGTTTGCAGCTTGATATTTTCAGTGATAAGCTAATTTATTCGTTTTATCTGGGCTTTCAGTGAGATGATTTGGTTGCTTTGTGATGTTGTGATACCTCCTCTTTGTTTCAGCTTCTTTATTTCGGTAATTACGTAGCTTTTATACTTGTACAGGCGTTCGATCGTTCGATTCGTGTAGTATTCCATGTTGTTTTTGAAACGTACTTTCGGTTGTGTCATCTTGAGGTTCTGGTGGATGAGTTCTGTAATTATCCTGATATAAGACTCAATGTCTTCATTGTTCAAATTTTGGTTGTTTGGCACTAGGTTTTGTCTGATGGTGTTTTGTTTGCAATATTTATAATAAATATTTCGCAGTTTTTTAGTCCATAGAGCCCAATCCGTATTGCCAAATTGATACATCAGCCGTTTGCCTGTTATCTCCTCCAAATATTGCTCACTTCTCTGTATTTCTGAGCATTTGATTTGAATCGCTCTGTGGTCACTTTCATAGCGTAGCGTGGGTATCTCACCATCATCATTTGTCTTAAAGCAAGCATGCTAACCACTGTGCCACCGGGGCGACAATCAAATATTAGCCACTTCAAATATTTACAAATATAATTGTAGAAATGCTTGTCATACAAATATAATTGTAAAACACAAGTTATTGTTTCGTAAAATTTTGTAACATTTTATGTTTTAACAAATTAATTTGTAATTTTTACAAACATATGTCTAATTAAAATGATAGGATTCGTAAATTTTACAAAATTGCTTCGTAAAAATATTATTAGTTGCGCACGTTTAGAAAATTTTCCATTATGTTTTGAGCTACCAAACCGTGCAGTGCGTTTTTTAATATGAATAGTGAAAATAAAATATGACCAAGTGGTGAAAGAATTTTTAAAAAATATTAATGTGGCGAGTTACTAAAAAATATTAAAGTTATTAAAAATCAGTTTTATTATATTTTTAATCATTTCAACCCAATCAACATCTAGGTGAAATCGTTCCGCTGGATTTCGAAACAATAAGTGTCCTGTTTCCTCAAACGGCTGAAATGTTGAACGAAACTCAAAATATTGCTTTGCTTGTGACGAATGCAGAAGAAACAGAGGAAGAATTGGCTACTGAGGAAGAAACTGAACTAAAAAATTTATTAAAATCATGGGGTGTAGAGGATCTTTACAATCGTCTAACAGGTACACACATACATACATATAATATATTCTATAATATGTTATACATACAGTTTTTGAAAAGTAAAAATTTAATTTTAGATGTATACCCACATACTATATTCAAAACACATCCAGTATCATCAAATAAGCGAAATTTTTAAGCCATCAGAATTGGGGTAAACAATTATTTTCGAACATAATCTTACCACTTGACAAAGAGAACAATTAATATAATTATGATATTATTTTATTTTTGCAAAACAAGGTAAATTAAAGTTTTCAATAAAAATTTTGATTTAAACAATGAATAAATTTTGTATTTTAATTTTACATAATTATTTGGACATTCTCCTCTTTACATGATAAATACTGAACAAGCCAAACAAACAAATGCATACACCCAAACACACACATATATCCAACAATAACCTCTGTTAATCCTACAAACAAATTTGTTGTAACATTTGTCCTCTTATATTATTCTCGCAAACAAGCTTTGTAAATTTTACAATTATTTGATAAATTTACGCAAAAATAGTTTCTCTTTTACAATATAATTTGTAAATTATAATTTAGGGTTCAAAACATATTTTATTTGAATTTTGTGAACATTACACAGAAAGCAATTATTATAAAGTGTTATTGTGCTAAAACGTGACAATGTCTTCTGATTCAGATAGGTTAATGAATTTATTTGTTGTTAGTTAAAATATATTAATGGAAAAAAATAAAATTTTACGTGGTTTCTAGTAGTGTTGTGTTGTGATAAGATTAATATGTGAATAAAATTAATAGAAATATGTAATTTGTAGAATAGTAAATTAATAGAATTAATTTGTAATTAAAAATTATTCATCTTTTTATTTTAGAATTTTCTTTTGAATTTAAATTGCTCGATTTTATTAAGCAAGAGCCAATATTATTCGATCTGAACCACAAGCTGTATAAAAACAATGCGGCCAAAAAACTGAAATGGGAGAGTATAGCGGCAAAAATCACTGAGAGAATTGATTCGTTGGCATGAGGTTGCGAGAAAATACTTTACATTACGATGAACGAAATGCAGTTGCTACAACATAATTTCGATAGCACCAATTGACATGAGATTGGTACAAACAATCTACGGTATGCACTAATGCACAGATAGTTGCAACAACCTCGTTTCGAAATCTTCAACTCCGTTGATGCTAATTTCCTAGACGTTCGTTGTCAGAACCGAATGAGCCTAATCGTTTTTAAAGTATCAACCTCGTTTCATTTGCCACAAACGTAATTTTGTTACACCAATTATATATGGCTTTTGTGTCAACCGCGAATAAAACAAATTGACTAATGCTGTTGCGAGAACAATATTGTAGTCGTAGTAATCATAGCATTCTGTCGTTGTACCAAAATATCAAAGTTGATTAATTTATTTTGAAATTCCGTTGCTACAACTTTGCTACAACGTTGCTACAATTCCAAGCAGTTCAGTTTCATTAACTCCTACTGGTTTATTGTGATTGGAAATTTGCTGCCTAAAATATTTAATACGTTGTTGGAAGATTCGTATTACAAAGTGAAGAGGGCATTATATGAGAAGAGGGTGAATTCATTATTATTACCTAAACAATTACAGACAATTCTGCAATATTTGATGGATTCTAGGATAGAGAAAATTATTCTCAGCTTTTCATGTCTCTTTATAGTTTTTATTTGAAACTTATCTCAATATTTAACGAAATTACGATGACCGAATTGGTGTTGGGATAACTACCTTTTCGATTAGCCCAAACGAATTGCATTTGTGGCAAACTATACCGCAATCATGATAACCGAACTGTTTAACTTCTTAATCATTCATGTTGGCACAAATACACACGTGAATATAATTCGCTAATTCAGTACGTTCTGCTTGATACTTAAGGTATTAAGCGAAAATTGTATTTTTGTAGTTTGGTCGTACTTACCTGATGAGTATGTTGTACTTTTGAGTACGAAACCGAATTACCAATACTTATAATTGAACTCAAGTAAAGGAGGGTTCTCATTTTTGAGAGTCGATAAATTTATATTGACTCTGGGGTAAAGTAAAGGGTGGGGGGGGGATATTTCTACTTTTTCCTTAATAAAACTAATTTGGTTAAACGAACTGGCAACAATCCTATTCGGTTGGAGAAAACAACTAAATGCGGTTGTGTCGACTATTTCTGATTATGTAGTGACCGAAATAGGATTGCACTTACCGTGCAAAGAAAGTTTCTTTAATAATCAAGTCTATTATTATAATCGATCAGTGGTGACGACAACTATAATTTATAATATTCCTAAACCAATAATCGATTAACTCAACCGAATGATCGCTAAGTTCAACCGATGGTCGGTCATGTTAACAGTATATTTCGTTCTTTGTCAAAGCTAATTACTTTAGGCTAACTAAAAAGGGTCAGTTACAACATCTTTTTCAGTTCTGATAAACAATAAAAAGAGGTTGTCGTAAAGCTTAATTAAAATGTATACAGGACCGAAAAATTCGGTAGGGCAATTGATTCGGCTGTCGCAAACGTTTAGTTCTCTGGGTGGGGGCTTAACAAGTAAGTATTTTAGTTTATAAAATAAAATAGTTTAGCCTGTTTTAGAAGCTATTTGCCACTAACTATAAATTGTTTTACGAGTAAAAATAACACGTTCCCATACTAATTATTCCTGCATTAATTTAATAATGCATTCCTTTTTTCTGTTAATTTAAAGACAAATAAGTTAATTTCTACGATGAATGTGCCGAAAAGTGTACTTCGAATTTATAAAAACCAGAAATTAATTTGAAAAAAGACACATTTTTATGTCATACGATGATTCTAATTTAACTACAAAATATAAAATTATTATTATTTTGTTCTTGAATGTGCATTGTCCCATGTATCGTCGTCAAACCGGAATTTCAAAAATCATTTAACCTCATTGCAGCTATTAAATTATTGTAATGCCCGACCCTAGCGCTTTCTTTTAATATTGGCCTGGCATTAAACCGTCTTGATTTTCTAGTATTTTTGTTTAAAAAAATATACCAAAAATAAGCCAAACCCCACACGCAATCACCATATCCGAATGAAGCAACTCCACATCATCCATTTCTAAACTAAACTTTAATAATTACTGTTCGATAATTATAATAAAACAAATTTACTTTAATTGTTGAATTTAAAGATTTTTAACACATAAATATTAATTGCAAAAAATTATATCGCACAACTATATTCACCAACGTAAAACACTTGAATAAATAAATAATACAAACATTTCTTGTATATATGTATATAGTTAATTAGTTATACATTAGATGGCGACAAAATCGTTCTGTGATTTTTACAGCAACCATGAAATCGCAATAAGAAAATGACCGAATGAACGAACGAACGAATGAAGGAACGACGACAACCATGAAACAAACTTTACATTCTAAATTGTAAATATTACAGTTGTCCTTGTAAAGTTTACACTGTATTATTGTAAACGTTTTTACGAAACCCGAATCAGTTTTACAAAAATGTTTGTAAATTGTCGGGCAATTATAAATGTTTTAAAATTAACGAAATGAAAATTGTTGTGGTTACGAAGTGCTTCGATGGTTGAAATAGAACAGATTTATTTGTACAATTTACTAGTTTTTATTGTTCATATGACCGAATTTTTTTTTTGAGTGTATTGTCCCCATCACTCTCAACATGACCGTTAAAAGAATTATGATACAAAAATCAACTCAATTGGTGAAATTTTAGAAAAAAATTCCTCCGTAGTAACTTTGGTCATGATTATCATCCCCCAAGAAGGAAGATTTGAGATATAACAATGACCTTTCTTAAGTCTTAAATAATATTTGTGTAAAGTTTGGTTCAAATTATTTAAATAGCATACACATATACTGCAAATTATAAACACTCACTCTAATCAACTGCTCACTAAACCCTAATCCAGCCCCAACTCAACCACAATTCAACCCCAATTCAATTCGCAAACAGAACCCAACTCAACCCTAGGTATTTTGGGTCATTTCGTGTGGCAGGTACCTGATCCACTTGACGTGCGGGTTCTAAAAGCTTTTCAAATCTCTACGTTGACCAAAGAAACAGATTGGCGAAATAAAATTCCAAATCAGACAAGCCGTTTTCGAGATACGATGGGTACGCATGTACATCCAGACATGCGGACAGGCCGACGGACATTTTTTTTTTTTTGGCTTTTCAGACTTAGGGACTTTCAAAACGTTGAGAAAAATGGTTTTGAATCAACCAAATCTTTGATCATTTTTGACAGGATTTCAATACTTTGGTCTTTTTACACCGAAGTAATTACTTAGGAGTTCTTAATTAATCAGCATATTTATTCTAAAAATTCCTCAGCAAAGTCTAACACTTTACTGAGAAAGATCACTTTTCGGGTTAGAATTTCAAACAAAAAACAACAGGGGTATCGTGTAATTCGTACGGTAATCTCTGACGGTCAATGTTTGCCTTCAATTATAAATTCGGCACAAATTTGAGTTGGCTGTTGAACCTTAAAATATAGGAGTAAAACTTATGAGATTTCCTCGAATGAATAATGAATATTGGTTTGATGTAACTTTGGATGATTCGTCATTTTAGGCTTGGCGATTACACTCGCTCTAAATATGGGTGATTTTTCATTTGCGAGGATTGCCCAAAAATCAAAAATGAAAAGCCCCCAAAAATTGTTGTTTTAATTATTAATGGGCGATTATTAATCAGCCGTGTTTTCCATGAAAACTGCACTAAAACTAGACAAACTTTAAATTCCTTTCATTCTCGGTTAACAACTTAAAATGTGAATTTATTTTAAATTAGTATTAAACACATTCGCGTTTGATTAATTATTTTTTTATTTTGGAATAAAATAAATTTAACGTTTATCGGGTTCTAGTGCAGTTCCCATGGAAAACACGGCTATTATTAACTGTTTAGTTAAAACTTAAAACAAATTTTTTTATACTTTAAAATTGATCTTTTAAAATTAAATTCCCCTTTTTCTAGAATATACCAACGTGAAAATTTAAACCAACATACCTCGACCGCTGATCTTATTGCTTTTGTATAGTGCGCTTTTATTTCATTAAAAAAAATAGTTCATAGGTCTTATTTCCTACAAAATAAATAAATACACCACGGGTTTTACTTTGGGTTATAATAAAAATTATTTTCAGACTTGTTACGATAGTTTCATACAAATAGCTGTTTGTATTCCTTAACAATTAGGAAAATCTGATTTATTTCATTCATGTGTCCATCGGCGTTACCGACCTTGAAGTCTGGGAATTAGAAATTTGTGTTATTATAATATTCAGAAAATAAAATGAAAGAATTTAGATTATTCAAATGATTGTAAATTGCAGAATCTTAAAATTTGGTAAAGGTAGAAAAAATTGTTATTTCACAACACAATGTATAAATATGATTAAAAATTTGGGAAACCAGGAACTTAGAAAGGGAAACAAAAATATGTTTAATTCAACACTTTATGTTAAACAAAAATTAAAAATGTGGTTTTAATTTGGGGGACCGTTTTTTATCGTTGACTATTATTTTGCCATACCTTTTTATCCAAAACTTATCTAATTTAATATAAATTTTGACACAACACAAAATAATATTTCGGAACATAAAACAAAGTCATATTTATATACAATATTTCTCTTTTTAAACAATTAATTTTATTTTTTGACAAATGTAATTATTCATTTCGATTGCTAAACATTTTGTACATAATTAATTGTTTCAAATTAAAAATGATAACAAAAATACATATATACAAGATATACATAAAACTTTTCTCATAAACATATACTTATGTACATACATAGCTAGTACAAATGTATATAAAACATCATAAATTATAAATAAATATTTATAAAAATTTACTAGAAATGAACATTTTTATTTATTTTGATTATATTGTCACATCAGCTAGAAAAATCAATGACGTGCTTTTCCATATTATATGTGTGTAATTTTATGGAGATATTTTCTCGTAAAGTTAGTTTGTCAAACTTATTTAAACTTCATCGAATTTTATTTTCTGCTACACAAAATCGTAAATATACAAATTAGAAGAAAGTCAAAAACTGAAATTATGCAATTTTATGTACGAGAATAATGTGTAAGTATGTACGAGTATGTTGGTAAATGATTTGACAAGATATGGCGAGACAAAATATTTTCCTAATTATTCTTGTTATTTTCTTCTTATTCTATTTAATTTTGTTTTTTTTTTCTAGTCAGTACATTAAAAGAATTCAACTGAACCGAAATGAAAAATTAGCATAAGAATGGTAAAAACAACATAAAGTTTCTATTTTTATTTTCCTGCCTTGCCTTAACATTAAATACATATTGTAAATGAATGAATTTTATTTTGTTTTATTGTTTTAAACAAATAATGAATTTTATTTTATGCAATTAACATTTTAGCTATAATTTTTTGTTTGTTTGCTGTTTTTTTTCTACTTTATTAATGATGCTAATTTTTAATGTAAAGTACTATTTTTGTATATATGTATATACAATATACATACATGTGTGTTTAAAAAATTAGGTATGCAAAATAGTTTTCTCAATGAATTTGTATTTTTAGAATTGCTAAATATTTTCACAATTAAAAGTTTTGAAATAAGATGGGCAATAAAATTGTTGGCAGTTCTAATTAAATAGTAGGTTTATGTATTTTAAAACGTGTTTAAAACATCATTTAAATGCTCTAGTCCTTTTTTGTTGAGATAATACAAGTAACAATATGAGGTTGCCAGAACATTGTGACAGCCTTAATTCATGGCAAGTTAGTTGAAATTGAAATGGGGATTATATTTGGGTTGGCATTAGGTTGTAGAAACGTAAAACAGCAAAAAGTCTATATTGATTGATTGATCAGAATGTACTACCAAGTCTAAACAAGACTCTCGAATGACACCGGGCTCTCCGTGGAAAGGTATGTTAATAACAATAAATCAACCCGGTTCCAGACAGCTCTAAGTAGTTGATACAAAAAATTTCTAAATTTAAAATCATGCAGATCAATGCATGATCCTTTATAATAACTATTCTAAAATTAATTAAGTATAAATTTAATTCACCGAAATAAGTTATAAATTAATCTTTATGTACTACAAATAAATTAACTACCACCCCGCCCGTCGCGCTATCGCCACAGCCAATGCCAGCTTGGTCGAGTTACTCAGGTGTTTCTAAACTAAAATACTACTATTTTAACGATTCTTAATATAAATACCAATATCAACCTAAATACCAATACTAATAGTAAAACTGACATTAACATTAATACCAATATTAATATTAACACCAATACCAATATCCACATCGATGCCAACACCAACATCAATACTAACATTATGACATTATTGATTTGATTACATCGGAAAAATTAATTTCACCAAATTTAATTCAATTTAATTTTAATGAAAATTAAATTAATTTCATTCAATTAAAAAATCTGAAACTCTACTAAATTCCATTTTCAAATGCTTAATTTAAATAATTGCTTATGGCCATTCCGCCCAAAATCCCACCGCCAAATAATTTAAAATTAAATCTGTAACTTAATGTATTCCAGATTTAATTTGAAATGACCCGGCAGCTCCGGACCCCAAGCAGAATAACCATAAGCAAATATTTATTTGGAACACATTAAATGCAATAACAGCTTTAAGTTATCCATACTAGGTTAAATTAAATAATTAGGGTATAAACCAACATTATAATATATTCTTTTATAGAGGTTTGTTTTTGGAATTGGCAACACTTTTTCCAGCGACCAATTCCAATTGGACAGCTGACTGATTTGTGCTCTGTTTGGGTTAACGCTTGCAAATTGTGATTGCTCCTTGACCCTTATTCTCACCACAAATAGTATATTATTCAGCGGGCATAATGATAGCTGTTATTCATGAAGATGAAGTTAATCGACGCGAACCGATAGGCGAATGCCGTCGATCATCTGAGTGGATAACAGCCATTATATGCGAGTAGAATACGATACTTTGTCCACGACCGACAAATAATATTGTATTTTATAATCAAATCCTTTAAATATTCCTAAAATAATTTTCATCGATATTCTGACGTCACAGTTTCATAATTAGCGTATTTTGTTGACCAAAATTTAATTCGAACTATTTTGGGTTTATTTTTTTCCCAAGAAAATACCCAATTTGTTTTAATCGACAAAAGCCAACCTTTCGAAATAAAATATAAATTTAATGTGTATGTATTGTGAATCTGGCGGCAGGTATCATAACCAAAAATTAGGATTATGTTTAATGGGGCATGCTTATAGTAACAATATTCGCCGCTGTTTTTAAATGCAGCACCCTCGGTACAGGTTAGAATATTAAATGTCATTATTGTTTTGTATCGAAGCTGTATGGAGTATTTCAATAACACAAAACAATTTTTATAATTTAAAATGTAGTCGTGTCGATAAAAACAGATGTTACATATTCATAAGGTGGTTTGGCGTCTATTGGAAGGGGCTCCGTAACCTTCCAGTAGGCGCAAGTGTACGTACTGCCTCCTCGTGGCAACCACCGGTAACTGTAACCATTAGGCTGAATATAGACTTTTGTGACAGGCTAAAGTACGGCGCTAAAGGAGAAAACCTTGACAAAAAATCCCTAATCTAAGGTGGAACAGCATATGCCGATGGATGAATGGCTGATAGGTTAATCAGTTTATATATGCGGACTCTGGATACCAGGCACCCTCCAGTTTTATTTAGCCTTCCTGTAGTAAACCTGGGTGAACTACAGGCGACTTTTTTATTCCCAGCAACTCGCAAGAGTCAAATCAAAACGGTAGACGAGGCATGGGAAGGAATACACGGGAGTGGGTCTGCCCTCTCAAAGGCCTTGAGTCCCAATGCTACCGCTTTTCTAGCAGAAGTAAATGTTATTACATCTAGGAGGGAGAGCAATGAGCCCAGATAGTATGTAACGCGTGTAGAAGTATTTCCTACAGTAGACATCTAGGAGGGAGAACAATGAGCCCAGATAGTATGTATCACGTGTAGAAGTACTTCCAACAGTAAACATCTAGGAGGGAGAGCAATGAGCCCAGATAGTATGTCCCAGCAACTCGCAAGAGTAAAATCAAAACGGTAGACGAGGCACGGATAGGAATATACGGGAGTGGGTCTGCCCTTTCGAAGTCCTTGAGACCCAATGCTACCGCTCTTCTAGCAGAAGTAAATGTTATTACATCAAGGAGGGAGAGCAATGAGCCCAGATAGCATGTATCACGTACCGGTCGGCAGTATTATCAGGTTAAATAAGAGCCTGAATATTTGCTGGACGGATAATTAAAACATCTAGGAGGGAGAGCAATGAGCCCAGATAGCATGTATCACGTACCGGTCGGCAGTATTATCAGGTTCATTAAGAGCCTGAATATTGACTGGACGGATAATTAAGTAGGGCTTATGCACAAAAGATCTTTTAGGTCGCAGTGCGGGGTGGCTTGAGCTCCCACATGGCCCTCAAGTAATAATAATAATAATAATACATATTCATAAAAGTTAAGAATATGTAATTGTATTAAGAGGAGATCGATTCCAAAACTGGCCAACTCCATTTTTGCAAAAAATGATGTTTTGATTTCCTTGTTATTAGTACATAATTTTCTATCATTTAAGGTAATTAAAACGTTCCCAAACTTGCCTAATTCATAGTAAAAATAACTCGAAAATTAGGTGTCATTCCAAAACTAGTCTCATCCAAAGCATCGTTCAAACCAAAACTCGTCTTATCCTAGCACCAATCAGAGGAATAGTTTTTGATCATGTGATCTGTTACAATTTTTAAATGGGTCGGTCGTTGACGCTCGAAGAAGAAAGACGTTTTTTGTCGTCTTCTTCAAGAATTTAATTTTTATTTATTTCTCAATTTTTGTGTTGTATATATTTTTTAAATATATAGTTTAATTTAATTTAAATTTATAATTTATAATTAAAAAGTTTTCGTGAGTGATTTTTTGTTTTGAGTGTGCGTTATCGTGGTTTATTTGCTCGCGTAATCGGTTCGCTTAAATTAAATAATATCGCGTGTGATTTTGTTTTATTAATTTCAAGTGTAGTGAACGGTAAAGTGTAGTGAAAACAGGTACCGCTTATTTATGGACAACTGTGAAGTGAATATCTTGTATAGTGTATGGTGAATTAATCTAAATTGGGAAACGGGAAAAACGTGGTCAAAAACAGAATAACGGGACTATCGTTATTTATTCAGGTATTTTCATATCATGTACATATATGTATTGGTATACGTGATATGAATTGTCAAAACCAACATTAATGTATTACAAGCCTGACTATCATAACTGACTTTTCGCTTATACATGAAAGTATTGGTGATCGGATACACTATATAAATTGTAGACAAAACAAAACATACGAAGTTTCCCACCAATACTTCCAAGTATAAGCGATTTAATGTAAGAAGATATCTGTGTACCTCAAAACCTGCTAAAATTCTCTCTTGAGAAAGCCCAACGGAATGTATACTAATGCTATAAAAATATATATCATGGTGAATGTATTTGTGAAATAATATCGTATATATATATGGTTATGGTATTGATATTAAGTAGTGTGTGATATCCATTGGAATTAGTAGTGGTAATTTGTATTTTTTTTATATGGTTTATCGTAGCGACCAATACACTAACCATGATATATTTTTAAAAATGTGTAAGAGAGCTATACAACGCAGTCAGGCTTTCTCAAGAGAGAATTGTAGAAGGTTTTGGTGTACCTCATTACGGAATCAGGCTTGTTGTACATTAGTGTTGGTTTTGTGAATTGTGTAAAAATAAAAAATAAATACAAATGTTGTTGTTGTTTCTTTAAATATTTTATATTAGGATGAGTTATTTAGGAAGGGGGAATTTTGGGTTTTTTGTTTATGTACGTAAAATCAAAATGTTCTTCTAAAAAAAATAAAAAAAAATAAAAAGTCGATTTCTGTTCATATAAGTATGGACACGTGATTGTTTCTTTACTGATAAATAATTTAATTTAATTTATTTTATTTTAGAATTAAGCATTCTTAAAAAGATTATTTAATCCTAATTTTCAGTAATAAAGTTATAGCCAGACTCAACGATCCAGGAACAATAATCAGTTAACAAAATGTAGTTTAGAAATTGAGTAGTCTTGTGTTGTCTTATTAACTAATTTTCAACTGCCATGGTGAATGATGAATTGATTATTTTTGATTTCTAAATTCATAGAAATTATTTAAAATAATCGTTGAAGGGATAAAACAACTGATAAAAATTCTAGTTTAATTGACTTTACTTACTAAACTGAACGAAAGTTCTATACTGAATTGTACTTTAGAAACTAATTGGTGTCTTATAACTTTAATGTTTGGTGCTGGTACTATTAATTGTAATTCTTTACAGAACACTCATCACAGATCAAAGTTCTATAATTTAAGTGGCAGGTTCACGAAAATACTGCATTTATAATAGTAGTTTTGAGTTAAACTGTAATTTAAGGAAGAAGAAACCAGGTGTGGCTCTCTATTTATTTTGTTCATCAGTTAGTATTTATTAATATAAGTGTGAATAGTATCTAAAGGTTTTTTTATTAGTTTACTGATTAATAAGTTAATTTTCAGAATATAACTTAGTTCCAGAATTAATCATTATTAGAAGGATTAAAATGAA
Organism: Tipula helvola; assembly: GCA_963556165.1. Taxonomy (NCBI): domain Eukaryota; kingdom Metazoa; phylum Arthropoda; class Insecta; order Diptera; family Tipulidae; genus Tipula; species Tipula helvola. Next base: position 101,270,345 of record OY744483.1, read on the forward strand.
TCCGGTATTTCAGAATTAAATTCTAGCTGAAATTAACCATACAGGATCAACAAGGAGTGAAGAAGCTGTAGTTTTGAAATTGTGTTGCCTTGTGCTAACTATTTTTCTATATATTTACTAACTATTTTACTAACTATCGATCGCTTGGGTGTCTGTAGCCGGATCGAGTCTCTCCCATTTAACATTCCTTTCCTATCCTTCGGTTTTGTTGTTCGTAAAAGGGTGTACGGTGAACCCGGCGTGTCCGGGAAACTTGCCTCGGGTTTTATTTTAGGGAAAATCCTTTGTGAAAGGTAAAATATTTTATTTAAGTAAATTCATTTATTTTATTTGAAAATTGATTTTTATTTATTTGTATCTATATTTATTGGATATGGGGTTCAAATATTAATATTAATTTAATTATAGTACATACAAATTAACTTGTAAAATTTATTTCAGATAATTAAATGAGGTTTTCGGAGTTTAAAAATTATTTAGTCTATTTTTAAAGTAGTAGATAGCAATAATTAATAAATTTCCATTTGGATTTTCAGCATTACCGGAACAACCTCACTCAGCTGCCAGTAATTTCAAGCATCCAGCGAACAACTAGTTTAGAAATTGTATTGTCTTGTGCTAACCATTTTATCGTATATATTACTAACAAACTCATACTAACTATCGACTACTTAGGTGTCTGGAACCGGGTCGATTCTTTGTTACTAACATGCCTTTCCTTTCCTTCCGTTTTGTTATATGTAAAAAGGGTGTACGGTGAACCCGGCGTCTTACCGAGAACCTTGCTTAGTCTTGATCGTACACTCAAATCAATCAATCAATCAATCAATGTGATCTGTTACAATTTTTAAATTGTCATAATTTTACAGTTCGATTTCAATCAGTTTTGTGTTTTATGAGCAGCAGAGTGTTTTTGTTTCTGAGAATAATTGTATATTTTAAAGCGTTTTAATAATAATTAATTAACGACAGCATACTTAAAATTTTGTGTGAAATTAATATACGCTCCCGAGCAACTGAATCGACTAGACCATCAAAACGCATATTTTTTTAAAATGGCTGGATCGATTTTCGAAAAACAACCTTCTTTTGACAGCCTAGTATATTATCTTTTCAAGGATACCTTTATCATTAAAATCCATACAGTACTTTTCAAATTAAAGCAGTCTTAGCAAAATGCGATGTTTCGGTGAAAACAATTGACATGATGCAATCTCCTGTATAATGCCACGTTGACCGATATTTGTCGTCACTTATGAGTCAGACGTTGACCTGAACAAATCTCTACCAGTTTAATTCATTGTTTCCTTAAAACCATGGATACCACTCCAGAAAAATCCGCACAAGTTGTTGCTTTATTGCAAGAAGGACGCAATCAACAAGAAGTCGCTCGTCAGCTTAACATCAGCCAATCTGCTGTCTCAAGAGTATTCAGAAGGTTTCAGGAAACTGGTACCTTCAATCGAAGACCACAAACCAGCCGGTTTCGGTGTACATCAGAGAGGGACGATCGATTTATCGTCCTAACTTCACTGCGAAATCGCCATCTCACGGGCGTCGATGTGCAGCAGGAGCTAAGACAAGTTTGAGATGTAGCTGTTAGTCAATGGACAGTAAGAAGACGCTTAAAGGAAGCCAACCTCACTCCAAGACGGCCTGCTAGAGGCCCAAAATTGACAACACGCCACCGCAAACAGCGACTCGAATTTGCTCGCGAACACATCAATTGGAACATCGAGCAATGGACGTCCGTTCTATTTACTGACGAGTGCAGAATATGTCTCCATGGTGGTGATATGAGAGACCGGGTCTACCGGCGTCCAGGAGAGCGATTTTCGCAGTGCTGTTTTGCTGAAACAGTCTCATACGGCGGCGGTTCGTGTATGCTTTGTGCCGATGGGTGTGGTGGTCAAAATCGTAACTCCACAATGGTTGCTATGGTCACATTTTTCCTCGTAAATAAAGCTCCTTCAAACATAAAGAGTGTGGAGTTAGTCTTCCCAGTTAGAGGACACTCCTTCCTTCCGTCGGACAGGATCTTTGGGAGAATTAAAAAAAATTAAAAAAAACACCAGTTATCACAGATCCTCAAGATTATTTAAATGTATTTAGCCAACATGGAACTGTAACCAAACTTGAGGAATGCGGAGTAAATGATTGGAAATAACTGGCTAAAAGTCACTTCAAGAATCTCCAGTCATGGCATTTCAAATTCTCGACGGCAAAGAGAATTTTCAACGAGAAGGAAAATAACGCAATAACCGTTCGAGGAGAAGTGAACTATAATGTTAATATAGGATTGAATAAATCGATTTTCAAAAGAGGAAAATGTATTAATCGTAACACTGTTGTTATCTACTATAACGAAAGGAGTTTCTATAAGTGAAGAAAAATTGAAAGATGTAAAAAAATTGCTGCTTATGCATTTTGGTGAAAATTGGAAGAAGAGTGAAGGGCTAGATTTTTACAAACACTTAATTAATTCTTGTGAGGAAAACATACTTAATAATAACTTCGATGAAGATGCTACAAACGTTAACGACTTCTGTGAAGCAGAAATCTAGCAGCTGTCTGAACTATCGGACAATTTACAAATTTAATAACACTTAATTTATTATTATTTTATTGTTTTTATTTAGTTTTATTGAATTTTTGTGATGAAAAGAATTTATTGAATTTAGTACAAAAATGAAAACATCTTTTATTGGAAAATATATTTTGTTGAAAAAAAAAATTTGTTTAGCTTCTGTTATTCCAAGACTTGTCTAATCCAAACATCGTCATGTCGAAAGTCGCTTTATCCATTTTGTCTTGTCAAAACTCGCCTATTCCAATTTTTTTTTCTATTTTAAATTAAATTCATTCATAATATTTATATTTTGTTCAAATACATCTTAATTTAAAGTTAGTTGCTATCAACTCATTCAAAAAATTGCTTAAAAATATGTAGAATACAGTTAGAATTTAATTTTTGTTATTTCTGAAAAAAACACAAAGTGTGACAAGGCGCGTTTTGGAATAGATCTCCTCATAAGCTATCAAATCGTTAAACCTCAAACTTAGGGTTTCTGAACCGAATATATCCGTAACCGGTATCCGCGGATATTTGTGACTTTAACGGTATCCGATAACCGCGGTTATTTTTCAACGGTATCCGGAAATAATTTTTTTTTAAATAATTTCAATATGTTTTTTAATTTTAATAAAACAATTAACCAGAAATACAAAAATAAATCTCATTTTCATAAGTTTTATTTATAAATATGTTATATGCGCTCCTTTTTAACAATCTGTTCCTTTCAATAATGTGTTAAAGTATTCAACGCAATAAACCTTAATACGATCCTCGTTTTATTGTAACGCAATAATTCAGAAGCACTACCGCATTAACGCACATACTCATATCTCTTAAAAAAGAATTGAACCATGAATTTGAACTATTCCTGGATATTAAAATTCGCTGGAACTCGGTAACTCTCATGTTACAGAGGTTTTTAAAGGTAAATACGGCCATTACTCAAGCTCTAAAAGATTTAAACGCTTACTCCATGATGGAAAAATTTGGTTTCCAATAATCAGACATCTCGGCCAATCTCTACATCCAATAAAACTGCCTGGGCCGGAAAGATGCCAATATTTTAGCTGCTTAAGGTGTTTTATCTTTTTTAAGAAATAAAATGGAAGCAACTAATTCCGAAATAAGTCGTGAAAATGCCTTGTTGATCCAAATGTGAATCCAACAAAATTAATTTTGAGTTTTTTAAACCTCATGAATCAATAGTACGGTGATGCAGATGCAACTACTCGAGTTACCTTGAATGACAAAGCAGATCATTGCTCATTGCAATGAAACTGCTTTGACTGTTAAATTAGATTCAGAATTAAAACTATCATTAACTGAAGAATTAATTCTTATATTTCAAATGCGACGACCGTTAAACATGTAACGAAATCGAATTTTCCGAGCAGTTTAAAACAGGAATTTAACCGCTTCAAGAAAACTGGTAAGAGAACCCCAAATCTTGATTTATTATTCAAGGCATTAAAAATTTCAAAGCCAACATCGACAGATTCAAAAATAACATTTGTGGTTTCAGGTGATTTTTGCACTAAAGTTGGGTCCCGTCTTTCCTGCACTTCACTTAATGCATTAACATTTTTAAAATATCATTAGTAAGACTAATTACTTAAATATTTTAATATGAAATATAAAAAAATATTTAACTTTAACTACTTTTGTTTATTTTTGGCGGTTATCCGGTAACCGTCAGATACTTCATAAACTTCAATTCAATATCCGCGGTTACAGAAAATCCGGATATTTGGAAACCCTACTCAAACTGTATTAATGTAACCTTTACCACGACGGTAGTGACATCTGATGAGCGGAAACAAAACAAAACTCTTTTTGCATGCCCCATTAGACCCAATTTTTTTTTGGGGTTAAGGCGGGTTTTGAGTTGCATTCGTTCGTTCGTTCTTTCATTCTGAATTTTTTTTACTTTCTTTTACGTAAGTAAAATAAAGTATAGTAATCATGAAAATTTTCGACCTTGAGATTATTGAAGATTTATCTGTTTTGAGGTCCCCTGAGTCCGAAAAAGTGGGTTTCGAAATGATGTCTGTCTGTCAGTCTGTCTGTCCGTCTGTCTGTCCGTCTGTCCGTCTGTCAGTCTGTGTCCTCTCTACAGCCCAGATGGCTTAACCAATCGAACTGGAACTTCAGATTTAAGCTTTTGGGATAAATTGGGAGGTCCCAGTGAATTTTACTTCAAATCGGTCCACCGGAAGTGGCCACTCCCTTGGGCCAGAAAATTTGTTTTGCAAATATCTTAAAAAGTATAAGGTTTACAAAAAATTACTAATACAAAATGTTTCCAAAAGTAAAAAAAAAATAAAAATAAACAAATTAAAAATTAAAAAAAATTAAAATTAAAAATTAAAAAAAAAAAATTAAAAAAAATTTAAAAATTTTATAAAAAAAAAATTAAATATTGTTTTGTCAACACATAAATATATGTGTATATATAGCCTAATTATGCTAATTATAATTAATTTGCACACTACAGTGACATACTTCCGGTTTTTAATGCAAATATGTATTACATAATTGAATGTGGATCATTTTTTCATGTTTCTTAACTTTTTTAACGACTTATTAGGGTTTGTAATACTTAAGTATATATATCGTTTTATAATTGCAAAAATATTTCGCAACTCCTGCCCCCCCCCCCCCACACTTTTTTACAGGGAGTTACAGCAGTTCTTGCATTTGTCATTTTAATTATTGTGTGTATTAGCCCAATTATGCTAATTATAATTAATTTGCACACTTCAGTGACGTACTGTATGTTATAAAAATATTTAGTCTACATGTATGTTAAATTGCCAAATCGGTCAACCGGAAGTGGCCACTCTCTTGGGCCCGAAAATGTGTTTTGCACATATTTTAAAAAGTATAAGATTTACAAAAAATCACTAATACAAATTCCAAAAAATTAAAAGAAAAAATTTAAATTCATAAATATCACCTGTTATTTCTTTTACGTGTATACTAATGAGTTCAAAAAATTGAGTTTTGAAGTGGTGCCTGTTGGTATATACATATGTCTGTCAATTTGTAGTCCAAATGGTTTAAGCAATCAAACTGCAACTTCATGTTTAAACTTTTTACATAAATTTTGGGGTCCCAGCTCCCAGCTCCCAGATTCCGTAAAACAGAAAATTTATTTTGCAAATATTTCAAAAATATACAATTTACAGAAAACATGAAATAATAAAAACAATCTTAATTAAGTTTGCGGGAAATTTGAATTATAAAAGTTTTTCAAAATTCGCTGTTCGTAAAAGAAAGTCGTGTGTTGGCCACACCTCCATTTTTTTAATCAATCGTATTCCTTGAAAATGACGTTATTTTTCGTTCGTGTTCCTGTGATTGGATTGAAAAAAATTTCAGAATAAAAGAACGAACGAACGAATGCAACTCAAAACCCGCCTTTAATGTTATTCTTGCGGGGATTTATCCTATGCAATTGTTGTTGTAAATTTATCAAGGAGATACGCTTAATAATGAAAATGGTAAGAGACTACTAGATAAAATTTCAAAAATCGAATAATTTACTTGGTAGTATTGAATAATGAAAGAAGAGACTATTACATAGGGGAGGAAAACTGCAACAAGTACACTAGCGAATTTGTAAAATCAGAGTACGAGTTGGAAGATGATTTGAATGCTGCTCAAATTTCAGAGATGTACTCAATAATTTTGTTCCTTATTTCTTAAAAGTTGTGTGCACTTCATTATAACTTTAGAAAGCGAAAAAGTTTTATTGCACGCGATAGAGGAATAGTTAAAAGAAAAGTTATCAAAAAATATTGCTAAATTAATTACCTCTTTATCAAAAAATATTCTTAAATTATTTACCGTATGGAAAAGGTCACCATTCCATTAACGAAAAATGAAAATTTAGGGAAAACCTACAGTATACATCGATCTGAAGATGAAATTAATATACATTGTGTTTTAGTGTTGTTTAGATAAAAAATTTTAACTGCTGACCATTGCAATATCGGTTGTGTGGCTAGGTTTACTTTCTCAGTACAATTAGGAATATCACAACCGCTGCAAAATTTGTACATATTTTTGGAGGTCATCTACAAAACATGGCATTTAGAATGGTTTATTGCAGGAGTTAAATCATTAATAAATATCATAAACAAGAATGGACCCAAGACTGAGTTTTTTTGGGAAAAGAGAACTTAATTTGCACATATTAGAAACTGACGAGTCAAGCAGTACTGTTTGGCAGCGGTTGTACAAATAAGAAAAGATTAAACGGTATGCGGGTAATAAAAATAAGAATTTATAACTTAGCCTCTTTATTAATAGTTGATAATTAATTTTATCGAATGCTTTCCTAAAATCAAGAAGTACCATGGTGAGTGCTTTCATTCCATAGAAAAGCTAGAGAAAGTGATTATGCTATTAAGTACATGGATTATTAAACAATCTATGTATGGCAATACATAGATTGTTGGAATTTTGATAAATTTTAGTGGCAGCCCATCAACACGAGTAGAGTTTGGCTTAATTGATTTAAACGCCTCAGTTAGGTTTTATAGCATAGACTAAAGTAATATTATAGAGACGTCTTGATACGAATAAAAAAAAATCCAATTATCGAGTGCCAATCCATATCATAGCGGGTGCCAATAAGTAGTAACCTTTAGTAACAAAAAAAAAGTGAAATGGAAAAAAAATTGATTTGTACTTTGTATACCAAAAGCAAAATTCAATCATAAAATAAACTGAATGAGAAAAAATGTGTACGTTTTGTGTTACAGTCATTTGTGTATGTATACCAATTTTGGGAAAATTTTTTTATTCGTATTAACAAGACGTCTCTATAATATTACTTTAGTCTATTCTATGGTTATAGGTTAAAGGTGTTTTCATAATGATTTAGATGGTACAGTTGAATCCAAACGTTTAGCAAATTATTTAAATTTGGCATTCCTTACCGCATTGTTTATCTTATTACTAATCGTTATATATTCCTGATATAGCTCCTTAATTTTTGTACGCTTAAAGCGATTGAAAATCAAAATTCTAAGTTCAACCAAACCTATAATGGTGACGTAAGACGTTGAACCATGGCGGGTTTGAAACTTTTATAAACACAGTCTTAGTGAGAACGTACTCATCAAATATGCAACGTTACCATCGAGTTAGAGGACGGACCTTATCACTGGGTTCTAAAATAAAAAATATCATATAAGCTTTGACACAGACCAAGAGTACCAATATTCTTAAAATCTCGCAAAGTGACAGAAGAGTCTAATCTAAAACAACATACCAAAAAGACACAAAGTTATGATTGGAAAATCCAACTGTGATTTAATTTAGAAGCGTTATCTTTTCTGAGCATGTAATGACCAATTCAAGCAATGAAGCGGAACCATACACCGTACAACCATACTTTTCCAATTGTTTTAGAAGTCTTCTTCAAATCTTTACAAAATTCACCGTTACACAATTTATAAACCACAACCATTAATGAAGATCTTGATTTAACTTCAAATAAGGCCACCTCTACTCTAGGCTGCGAAAGCAATATTTGTAAATTAATTTTGATGCAAATTCCATTACCCCATTTCCTGTCAGCGAAATTACGATACTTTCTGAGTATTGTGAATCCGGGTCTACCCTATTGCTTATATATAGATCTTGTAACATTACATTATGACGTAAAATAAAAAATAATAACAACTATTTTCAAGGTGATACAAACCAATTATCATTTGATGGTAGATCAAGATTTCAGCGTAGATCTTGTTAGGCGCGGTTCCGATTGGTTAGTTATTGAAATGATTGTTATTTATATCGTTACAGTGTTGTTATTTATCTCGTAAATCGATTAGATATGTTCTGCAGCTGGAAATAACAGTTGTGTTTATTTACTCGCCGTTTTAATTTAAATCGTTATTTCAATACATGTTTGAGTACACACAAAAAAATAAAAGGTCACCACAACACCGAATCGGTGTTACATAGTGTCCCACCGATCGGATATTTATAATTTGAATCCAATCGGATATTATAATAAAAATGGCATAAAATACATTTGGATAAAAACTTTTACACCGCATAAAACCCAAACAGAAACATTCACCTTTAGGAAAACACCTAGAGGTGCATTTTATTAAATCCAATAGGGGCTTTTATAAAAATTTATCTTTTCGGATAGATAAAAATATTTATCCGTTGATGCGTATTTAATTTTATAAAATATATTCATAAAATAAAAAACCAATTAACACCGCACATTTTTTGAGTGTATGGTTTTTATCCCATTGGTATTTTATTTTGATGTATATGATTTTAATATGTTCCGAAGATTGTAAGAGAATTGAATCTTCTCATCAGGCCGCTGCGACTAGACTGATTGTATCACAATTTAAATTCTATTATACAGAAGGAATATGCAGGTTGCTTTAGCGAATTTAACTAATACAGCCAAAATCTCTTACAATTTTACTTTTTCACAAAAACTCCAAACGGTGTAAATATTTACTCCGATAGAACGAAAATAATCTCTGGGAAGAACCTTTTAAAAAAATCCGCTGTTGACAACTTTTGCGTTTACTCCTAACGGTGCAAAAGTATACTGTTTGATCCTTTTGGATATTTTAAAATTTGTACCCGATCTTGCGGAGTTAATATGGTACTATTGGATAAAAAATAAAGTTTTTTTCGGATAAAATACCATTCACACCGCAATATTTTTTTGTGTGTAGTCGAAAGTCGAAAACTTCGTTGGAAACTTTAAGATGATCGGTGGCGCATTTTTTTGTTTTATTGATTTGGTATTAATTCGAAAAAGATGGCTAACCTAATGTTCCATTTGTAGATTAATTGCGGTACCAACATGTTTGACTTATTCGTGACATCTTCATTGGTTATTTTCAGAATACCAGTCACCACAAGGACGCAGAATCTGTTTTCCTTTTCAATGAATTCATCTCGGTATTTTAAACCAACCGTATAATTTTCCAGTTTATTTGGCTTTGGAGCAGCCTATTTATTTCACATTTCATTTTTGATATCAATTTTGATGTTTATAGATATAAATGCTTCCCAAAATTAAGAATTTATTGAGTTTTTGCTTCTTATCGTGTATTTCAGCACCCTCTAAAAATAAAGAGAAGCTGCTTCCTCAAAAATGAGTTGATAGTGCGCTAGTGACTGTTTAAACTCATATGTGAAATGCTAAATCTCAAAGCACTATGTAAAAGCATTAAACAAATTTATAAAACAGCAACGGTCGAAATAAAAATAGTACTCCAAATAAATAACATGGCACTATCTTTAGAAAGAAATTTATTGCAAATTTAATTTAGATCCTTAAAAACATCTCCGTAAATATTTTACTTTTCGAGGCGATGGGCTAAACTACCAATTCCGGCAGGCCAAAATTCTGCAAACGGGGGATATCCAATTTCAAAGAAAAAGCTTAAATATGGATTTTCATGACGATTCTTTAATCCATTATGGATGTTTTGAAGTACATAACAGACAGATAGGGCTTTACATTATTATATGTACACAAATTCCTCAGAATGAATTACATTGTTTTCATCTAAGTAAAAAATTAAAACTAAGCACAGTAACTTGATGGATGGCTTATCAACCTAGCTATCGGTTGCGGAAACCGATTTTAAAATTTTAGCCAATATTTATGTTTTGCATCCAAAATCAAATATTTAACGAGTGATCGATTGAATAACCTAATCAGTCGGAGAGTTGACCTAATATTTCAAATTATTTTTTAAGCTGAAGTTGGTCATTCGACTCAAACTTTATCCCGATATAAATTCAGTGAACCTCGACTAGACTGTAGAAGAGAGAGCTCAAAGTTTGCGAAAACAAAGGAGATTTGGATGAATAATTGGAGATCGTCAAAAAGCATTAAATTACATAAATGAACACTGATTTATATATAAATGTAAAATTATTTCACTCAACATATTATCACTATTATTTAGTTAAGTAGTTTCAGTGGTGGGATAACGGATCAGCTTTCGGTAATGACCGTAGTTTCCCAGAAAATTAAAAAAAAGTGAACCGGTAAAATCAGCGCGTCACTCGTCAGCTCGTCCTCACTAAACTCGGGTTAAGCGAAATTATGAAATTAAAACAGAAGAGAAACAAAAATTTGTAAGTGTTATTCAAGACGTATTCGAGGGCTTAGGTTGTTTCACAGATAATTTTGAAATTAATATAAAAGAAACTGTGCAATACCGTTGAGTTTAATAAATCCATTAAAAATATTGCTAAAAGATTTAGAGAATCAAGTAATTATCCAAAAAGTAAATGAAGCTTCCGATAGGATTTGAAATTTAGGGGTTAGCTCCGTCTTTGCCTAGGCCCTAAAGAATTAAACTGTGAGATTAATGTCCTTAGAACTCCGATAGAGGAACACGATACAATAGGCATTTTCGGAAATAGACCAAAGTAACTTCATAGTAATGTCGATTTCGATTCACCTTTTACCAAATCTTTAAAAGATCACTCTCTACTTACTGCTGATGAATCGAACAGTTACTCCGTAATATATATGTGTGTGTGTTTGACGTTTATATAAACATAACCCATAATTTTTATTAAACATTCATATTTGTTTATTAATTAAACACAAATTGATTCTTTAATATAAAATATTTATATAAAAATAAACAGAAACACAAAAAAAACACAAAACACAAACGACACTTTCAAATAAACTCAAATCGAATGAAATGTCATTCAAAATGACAGTTCTATTTGTGTTTGTAAATCTGCCAAAAAGTCGAGATTCGTAAAGCAACAACAATTTTGCTCGACCGAGCGACTTTTTTTGATGAATCGAACAGTTTGACAGCAGAAAGAGCAAGCCGGCTTGCTCTTTTTTGGTGAATCGAAAACCACATAAGTTTCAAACATTAAAGTTATCCATCTATTTACGAACGATCAAAGTAACGTAATGAAAAAAGTAACTTCATTAAAAGCTCGTTCGTTTGTGGTGAATTAACTGAATTGATATTGAGTTACTATTCTGATAATTGAGTTATTATTCACATAATTAAGCTACTGAAGTGAATTGGTCGTTCGTTTGCTACAATTCAGAAAAATGTCAAATTGTTAAAAAGTAATTGGGTTGTGTTATAAAATAATTAAAATTTAAAGTTACTCAATCATTTTCTAGGATTAATTATTTTTGTGTGTCACATTACATTTTCTCATTTGCAAATTCTTCGTGATTTCCGAAATTCACATATTCGATCAAATCGTCATCCATTATAACAGAAAAATAATTTAAAATTCTCTAAATATCCTGGCTTCTTCGATGCGTAAAACAAAATAATGTCAAAAAACAACAAAAACAATTATCTGAATTATCTATACAAGCAAAATTATTATTCAGATAAATCAGTAGCTCAATATTTTTAAGTGAAGTGAAGCATACCAAACGAACGGGCAAATCACTTCAGTTAATTCAGTAAATTCAGATAATTCAGTTAATTCACCACAAACGAACGCACTTTAAATAAACGCACTCGAAATTCTTTCTTACTTTTTTGTATGTGAAAGGCAATTTGAGTAACTTTGTTACCAACATAATTTAAATTAAAACTAAAGGTATAAACAGAACAAGAGCATCGACGACGAGCGATAACGCCTGTCAAATTAAAATACACAGAAATCATACGATCCAAGACGAACAGAACCAATATCGCTGGCGACGACGGCAATATCGCCGAACTTTTTTTAGAATCTATTTCTAATTTTATCGCCAGCGATACAATCTTGGCTACTGTTTTTTTATATTTGCAAGTAGAATACGATAGCCGTAATATTATTAACCATTTTGTTCAATCCTTTTGCAACATTTTGAAGACATTATATAAAATAAAAATATTTAGATTTTTTAAGCGAATTAGATTTTCCTTTAACGGAAATGCAGCGTCACCCACAAAATAAAACGGAAAAGTATACCCACCAACGTCTACTTGGCAATATTAAATTATAATATTCATGTGCCAAAAACACAAAATTTAGGTTATGTCGTTTGTTGTTTTTTTTTTGCGCTGACGCTCTTGTTATGCTAACTACAGCGATATCGCGGCGATATTTTTTTTTTTATTTATCGATGCTCGTCGTTGTCGCTCTTGTTCTGTTTATACCTGTACTCCGAAGTTACTTTGGTCTATTTCCGAAAATGCCTAATATTACGCAGAGTAGTAAGCTTAATATACAATTCAAACCGATATCACTAAATATGGAGTAGGCTACTGTATTTTCCAGGAAGAAAGACCAATTAGCTTTGCATCACAAAGTTTGACAGACACCGAACAAAATTACTTGCAAATCGAAAAAGAAATGTCACCTATATGGCACTCCCAATGGCATGAATCACTACACCTATCTGTTTTGCCTGTACCAAATGCATATCACCCATAGATATACGGGCGACAAATTCAAATTTATATAGATCATAAGCCGCTGCTAGGTATATTCCATAAACCTATCTCGAAAATTCCATTCGCAAGGTTCCAGAGGATGCGAATAAGGTTATTACGATATGAGTTTTACCGCAGGAAAATACTTGCTGGCGTTTTGTTATGTTTTTATGAAAAAAGCCAATTTTCGTCAGAAATTCCTGATATGAATCAGCCCTAATTTAATAAGAAACAGCAAAAGTCATAAATCTATAAAAACCTGTAAAAGTTTTGCTAAGTGGTTGGCCTAACAACAAGTCTAAACTTGACGAAGAAATTAAACCATTTATGGAAACTCAAAGATGACCTCTTTTTGTTAGATAGTTTTGTGATCTAAATGAGAAAATCATAGTAATTTTAGAACTTAGGATATCAATTTTGAATTTGGTACACCAAGCATATCTTGGCATCGAAAAAACCAAAGCCCATAGAAATTATCCATTGGCCTGAAATTAATGACCATTGGCCTGAAATTAATAATATTGAAAAATTAGTATCATCCAGAAAATTGCAATGTATATTTTTGAATTAAACAATAAAAACTTTTTATTATTCTCAGATTATAGTCAGATTCATTTGAATTTCGTAATTTTTGTGCCGATAACGACATTGTTTTAAAAAATAGTAGTCCACACTACCCCGCTCTAACGTTCAAGCTGAAAGCGCCGTAAAAATTACCAAATTACTGACAGAAAAAGCAAATGAATGTAAACAGCTCCTATGGCTCTGTTTGTTAGAATTTATAGAAACACTTCAATTAAGAATCTGGATCTATCGCCGAATGAAATATTATTGAACAGAAAAACGACAACTCTTATTCCAGCTAAACAAACATTAACACTATCTACCAGTAATTTGAAAAATTTACGGGTTGTAAATAATCATGAACATTATTCAACAGACAAGGTAATCTTAACAATGGCCAACAATCCAAAGCGATCAGTTATTGCAAGGGTTTGCGATTATATAACAAGTTTATGCTCAGATAGAGTTGTTGGCTTCTACGACTTGTCAAAATGATTGGTGCAATGGCCAGCACAGAAAATCTACATCGCTTCTACCGAATGTTTTCCAATTCGAATTATTGAATGATACCGGAAAGTGAATGGTAAAATGATTTGCTATAAAAATCTAAATGTGCCAAACATTGTATGTATAAGAGTAAATATGTATTGCCTTTATATGTACGATCACACCTTGTTACACCTATTTACTATAAAAGGAAATTGTAAATACAGAAGCAAAAAAATAAAATAAAATTTAAAAATGATTAAATTACATTACGATAGAAAAGAGGAAATTAAAAATATAACTCAATTGGATGCATCAATTATCAAGTAAACAAATTTTTATCAATTTATTTTTACAACTTTTTATTAATCGTAAGTAGTTTATTTCTGCTAAATTATTTATTTACCGATTTCATTTTTTATATTTTTTAATTAAATATCTTTATCTTAGCTATAATTTTATTTTATATGTAGAGAATATTTTTGCTACTTCTAATTTTTTTTTTTTTTACATTTTTGTACATTTTCACAAATGAAAATCGCCAAGAGGAAATTAATAATCGACCGATAAAACGGAAATTACAAAAACAAAAACAAATTGAAATAAAATAATAATAAAAATTGAAAATTCAATTGAAAAGTCGAAATTGAATTGAATTGAATTTTATAATACCGATTTTAATTTTTTTTTTCCATTTACGAGTACGATTCGCTGCTGTTGGCATTCTTGTTGTTATTTTAATACTATATAGATAGGTGTTTACATTTATACACTATTTTACTTTGTATGGTATTTGTATGCACCTCCTCATGTGTTCGGTCGTTTTATATTTTTTTTTTATTGTTTGTTTGTTGCTCTATTACACATGAGTGAATGCGGGGTCATCATCATTGATTGTTTCTAGTTTTATACATTCCGAATTCCAACAAAAATGTTGTTTAGGTAAAGGATTTTTAAAATGTACTTTACTTGTGAAAAAAATAAAAATTCCATTGAAACCCTAGGTACATGTATAATGCAATTAAAAGAATTTTATATCCGCTTTTAAGCGCAAAACATAGAAATTAAATAAATAAATAACAGAGCCAACAACACCCGCATATATTATATAGAAATTACACCAAAATTGAAATAAAAATATTTTTAGGAAATTTAGAATTTATTTTCATTTTTTAGGAATTTTATTTTATTGTATGTATTTTGTTTTGACACAGTGGCTTAAGGCGATTTGTCAATTTAATTTTTTATTTGCAGTTTTTTGATTTTTTTTGTCAATGTTTATTATTTATATAGCAGACGTAACATGGGAGATCCATATGAGAGATTTATGTTTGTTAGTTAATGTTGAAATGTAATAAGAGTACTTGTCATACCGTATTAATCAAGGTCATTGTTTGAACTATACGTTACTAATCTCTACTAAAGTAGGCACGATTATTTCTGATACACTTAAATTTATTAATAAATCACTACCTATTGAAATCCATCAACTAACATAAATTATATTTGAAAGTTAAAAGGAACAAATTTTAAATTATATTATCGATTGTTGTTCATGTGATTAAAAATTTCAGAAATTTCATCCTACAAAAATAGTAAATGTTACCGTATTAATTACTTTAATAGTTGATTCGTTATAACATAACTGGTTGAAAAATATTTTTGATGGAATAAAAACGGAATCTGATCGAAGTGATGCAGTTGCCGTCCGGAGATGTTGTCACGTTCATACTGGGCACAACTAATACTTGGTACAATTTCAATTAACTGTAGCGACTTGATTTGAATGAAACTTAGATTGCTTCTGATTAAGCCAGATATACCCTCTTTGTTTAGCAGTAGGAACAGTTTACCATACACAACAATTTTTAATAAAACAAATTATGCTGTATAAGCAGGTCATACTTGTAATTGGAAAATCCGGTCTCGAGAATTCTCAAAACTTTATGACAATTTTTAAATTTCGCGCGTTTTTATCTCATGAATTCTAAACACACTAATTTTAATCCAATTGACATAAAGAGATTTCTAGGAAAAAATGTACATTCAAAATGACGAAACTGATGGCACGACGGAATTTTGCTAAAGACAAAATTCTGAAAAAACGATAATGCGTTTTTTTTTAAATTCGTAATCGTAATATTCAAAGTAACAAAATTTCATTTTATTTATTTACCAACATAAATAAAAAATCTGACGCTTAAACCCCGAAATTAATTCTAGTGGTGAACATTGTAGGTGGTGCTAAGGCTTGATAAGAAATTCTCTTAACCATTGATCATTTTACAAGCAGATTTGTGTGCTAGTAACAGCGGTTAATCCGACGCTTACCAAAAACTCCTTAAGCAAATGTCTCAAAACAACGTCGATAAATAGTCACATTTACCTAGTTTAGCATGTTTCCTAAATATAAAAGTTGTGTTTACCATTTTTGTGTTGATTAGTTAGTTATTTATGATACAAGGCTAAAAATGTAGTTTTGCTAACAAGTATGGGGAACTGCCAGACAGGCGCAGCAAATAAAGCAACCCGCTTGAGTGCGAGAAATATTTTCGTCTGAGTGTCGTACACTATTTTCAATTCGATTCTAAAGAAATTAATATGAGAAATACTAATTATATCGAGGATATGTAATTAAGTACATAAACAATCAAATTTACTCAATTTAGCGTTAATACGAGTTCGTCACTCATATGCTACAATATACTAAACAAAAATCATACAAATAAAAAGCAAATCATTTTTTTTATAATGTGCACGTATTACAAAAAAGTAGAACGAAAATTTTTTAAAAAGTAGGGCATAAAAAACCTTTAAGGCTGCTTTCGAAACGAATACTTATTTGTGAAAATTAACTTATTTAAAGAAGTATCCTGATAATAATTAATTAATTAATTAATTATAATAGTAAAATGTTACCTTGGCTTTATATAATTCGCTAAACCAATGTGCTTAATGTAAAAATAAGGATGGTAAGTGAAAAAATGAAGATACACTTCTAAAAAGTGAAAAATATGTCTCAGCTAAGTGTATAAGTGAAAAAAGGTTAGGTATCGCGCTATGAAAAGGAGGGATGTCGGTACGTGATAATAGTGGAAGGATAGGATGTGGCAAACCTTCTATGGCGGCTATCATAAAACAATTTAAATTGACTGAGTCTACAGACCGGTGCAAAGATTCTGGAAAACAAATGAAAGACCACCATAGTGGATGACAAGTTTCAGGTTCTTTGGTCAGAACGATTCAGAACATCCACAAAATTACAAGCGAACCTTGAAGAAGTAACTGAAACAAAAATCTCCGCCTCTCAGCGTTAAATTTTCGGACGAAAGCAATTTCAAGCTCCATGTCGGATACGGAAGGCAAATTGTGCGCAGCAAACCAGGAGAACGCCCTAGCGATGTTTGCATCGTCAACTGTGCTGATGTGTGCCCATCAATTCTGAAAGATTAATGATTTGGAGCTGCTTTAGTAATAATGGCTTGGGAAAACTGGCATTTGTTGATGCAAATGTCAATAAAGAAGTGGACTTGAATATTCTTGAAAGCCAACAGTCATGCAGCTGTTTGGTGAAACTGAGAGCTTCATATTACAGCAGGACAATGTGCCAGCGCACCAAGCAAAAATGGTAACTGCAATTTTTTTTAATATATTGAACAGTTCTAGATAAAATCTAGGTCCAAAATATTGTCAAACGTTGCTAATTTATATTTTATTAATTTTTATTGATGATTCAGTACTTAAATGACAACAGCATTTACACAATGCAATGACCCCGTATAGCCCAGATATGAAGCAAACAAGTTCGATAAAATAATCCTGGAACACTAGACGAATTAAAGGAGCAAATTCAGCTGGATTGGAACAGTATTAATAATGATGTCATTGGACATTTGATTGGTTCAATGAATAAGAAGTGTGCAGCAGTGATTAGCAATTAATATAAAAACATACGTATGTTGAGCATAGCAGAATCTTTTACTCTACCCAACTGGATACAAACATTTTTTCAGATTTTTTATATTTATTTAGGTCACCCAAATTCATTAGACTAATTATTATTTCAATTGTACAATACTAAATATATTTAAGTAAAAGTGTATTTTGTGTTATCTTCATCTCGAAGAATTAGACATCAAATAATTTTTTGTTGCCGCTATCTTAATAAGTGAGTGAAATCAGGTCGAATGATTTTACATACTTATTTAAGATGACGTCGAATAAGTACATCAGCATTGGTTTGACAAAAAAATATCTAGAGTATCGAGAATGGAAAATGCAACACCAACATTTTTTAAGTAAAGTTGTACTAATTGTCCCTTATCCTTTTCGTATTAGGCTGATTTCTTTTTAGATATAAATGCAATCTTTTTTCACATTATATTTGTCTTTCACAATAATTATTCGCAAGAGAAGGTTACGAAAATTTAATTTTGTTGAAAATTACAAAATATACGCAATTGGCGAGGTCTCTTAAAAATCGAATTGTAGCATTTTCTGGGATACCTAAAATGTCATCGAGGCAGATTGCTGTTGAGATTGAATGCAGTTACTCGAGTGTGAGCCATTTTTAAAAATATTTCATTCTACCGACGAACTGGAACGCAAAAAGAGAACCGGTCTAAAAAGAAAGATAACTGCACGGGAAAATTCAAAAATAACCATAATGTTAACTGTTAATCGCTTTAATATTCGGGCTGAGTTCAAGGCAGACATCTGTAAAAAAATCGGGATCCATATGATTCGTAACCGGCTCTGGGACAAGGATATATGGCCAGGATTACTGTAAAAAAAACGTTTATTACGACTAAAATGAAGCAAAGAAAAAGAGTCTACAGCAGGGGCGAATATGCATTTTTTCCGACGAGAGTAAACTAAATCTTTTTGGATCGGATTTAACCCAGTACGGTAGGCGCAAATCCGATGAACGTTTGAGCGATCAGTGCCTGAAAAAGTAATGAAGCATCCAGCGTAATGTTTTCATTATCATGGAATTGGAGAAATGGCCTTTATTGAAGGAACTTTTAATGCAGAAGACTACAAACAAATTTTAAAAGATAATTTGTTCTCTTCCATTGAAATTCATTTTTTGAGTGCAGAGTCTAAAATTTTTCAGGATGACTCCGCCCCCTCTAATCGGGCGAAATCGGTAAGCAAAATTTTTTTTCGATAGTTAATTTTAGTTTTAAGACAATAAAAAAAAAGACAAAATTAATTATTACTCCTATTATTTTTCTGCGGGTTGAAGATTTTCTATTGAAAACACAATTGCCACACTGGATTAGCCTGGAAATCCACCAGATTTGAACCCCATTGAAAACATTTGGTACATAATGGGATTGAAAACCAATAAACAGATGCCGTAATCATCCAAAAACCTCAATTCAATAATAGAAAAATTATGGTATAACGGACTGATCGTCTAGTACCTGCAAGATTTAATTGATTCCATGCCAACCAGAATTGCAGCTGTTTTTGCCAAAAAAAGCGGGCCAAACAAATATTAAAAATACGTTTTGTTACGTCATTAAAACTTTCTTTGTACTATAAAAATACAATAAAATGTGACTCAACAGTTTTTACCGGTTCTTGAATCTCAAATTCCGTTTTATCGGCGGAAAACGTTAATAAAATAATTTTATCAAATTATATTTTTCCATAAAATGTGTCTAACACGATAAAAAACAACTTCTAAAACAATTTTTTTTTAAATTAGCGTAATAGTTGCAAGATATATTTTTTTGTGTATTTTTTTGGCTGTTGCACTTTTCTAGGGAATACAATCGCGGTATTATATACATATAACAAGGCAATACTGGGATGCCGGTATTCGGTATTGAAAAAAGCAGGTATTTAGGGATTTCGGGATTGACAAAAAGGCCGGAATCCCGGGATTTGACAAAAAGACCGGGATCCCGAGATTACACCGGAAATCGGAATTTCGGGATTGACAAAGAGCCCGGGATCCCGGGATTTGAAAAAAATACCGGATCCCGGGATTGCATGCCGTACACTTTTCATTCTCAGTACTGTCAAACAAAAAACTTCACCTTTCTACAATTGAATGAAAACAAAAGGATGCACATCGTGTTCCCGTAAAGAACTTATGTTTGAACATGACAAAAATGTTGTACATATTTTAGAAAGTTTTTTTATATATGATAAGTATTGATAACCTACAGCATGTAATGGAATATCATGGTAAGAAACTTGGCCGTTTGGCGATGAAAAATTATAAGCTGGCAAAGAAAAAGCATGAATTGGAATTAATTGTGCTGTGCAATCAACTAAACTACTTCACAAAGAAACGTGCAAAAGCATTATCGATTATCCAGAGTACACACAAAAGAAAGTGATTTACAGCTCAAATCATACCAATAACTTCCCAAAACGCTAGCAATATTGCAAATAGCCCGCCATTCTCTATATATCAGTTAAAATAACATCAACAACTATTTATGGGTTCCTGTAAGCTAAATCTACTAAATCCAGAATTTTAAAGGCGAATGTTAAAATTGTTCCAAGAGGTATTTCAACTACCAGAAAGAAAGTACTTATAAAATAACTTCAAGAAATTTTGCCCCAAAATCGGAGATCTCTTCCAGAAAATCTGCTTCATTTAATATGATTCTTTATTCACGCAAAGAGATTGATTAGATTATATACATACCAAACCAGTTCAATTTTATTTCTTATTCGTGAAATGAACCTCATTTCAATTTTGTTTTTGTTTTCGATAAGTTTGTCACCTTGTTTTGCATACCTGGTTTTTCTTTAAGTTTCCAGTGCTTATTTTTATGAATTAACCGAAAACTTCCGAATTCATTATTGGCTTTAGCTAAAAAATTGTGTGAATTATAATCATTGAACAATAATGTGCTTTTAAGAAAAAGAACGAAGTTCGATGTAAAGATGTCACCAATAAAAATAATAAAATTGAAATTACTCAAAACTGAATAAAAATGGGGGAAAGCCCTTTCTTCGTATAAGACGGCAGTATTGCTGAACCTATCCTGTTGCGATTTTTTTTTTGTATAATTTCTCAAACCTTCACTGTTGTAAATTCTTATGCAAAGAATGGTTTTCTTTTGCTTGTCAAATTGCCCGAAGCCTAAGGATTTACAACGTTCAATTGTGGCCGGCTCAAAACAGCACGGTAAACAGCACTTCGTGTGTATCACAAAATAATTACACATCTAGCGTTAAGAAAACGTTAGCCGGAGTCATTAACAACCGGCGGATTGCCATGGATCAACCGGTACAATTCGGTACATATACAACAGCAACCACACAGCAATAAACAGTGCAGCAGCTACATTGAGTATATAACAAGTGCTCAATCCAGATTGTTAAAGCAAGAACAACATAAACAATTTTCGAATCTCGTGTCACGACAAATGGCCACGAGCTACCACAAACCAAATTGACACACAAACCCAATAGTTAATTTGCAGAACTTCATATTAACGCCGAGAAATATTGGCAATGGAGGAATATAAATTTAGCCGAATTTATAAAGCACAAGACGTGAAAATAAATGCGTTGGTATTATAGAACAATAGACGAGGCGAGGCGAACATCTTTTAGAAGCTAAAAATAGCCACGGCCAACTGCAATACAACTTGTACAAACTCGATGCAAGGATGACACAAATTGAGCAGTTGCATGAAGAACTATTAATAGACGCCAGGCCTAAGGAACAAGAAACTATGTCCTAATTCAAAGAAGACTCGATTCTAGACTTCTATTATAGTCAGAAAATTGGAGACGCTGAGATTCAGAACCGTCCGGGTGCTGAATAAACCAAAACCAAGGGGTGCAGTAACAGCACACGATCTTTTTGACCAAACGCAGCTGGCGCCAGTCATAGTGGAGGACACACCAGATCATTTGGGATTGAAATAACCTACGAGCCATAACATAAATCATAGTGAAAGACACACCAGACCATTTGACCAGAGAATTGGCTGCGCTACTTCGTAAATTATCTAAAGAAATTTCCCAACTGTTGGCAAACAATAGAACAACATGGCAATTCATTCTTCCAGCGTCACCCCATTTTGGAGGACTTTGGAAAGTGGCAGTAAAGGCAGTGAAAAAACATTCAGTAAAGGTTATTGGAGTAGCTACAGATCCTACAGATATCACTTTAAAACAAGATTATTGGACAAGATGGTACTCCGAATACTTAAATCAACTTCAACATAGAAGAAAATGGTCATCTGAAAAACCAAACTTGAAAGTAGGTGAGCTAATACTCCTCAAGGATGACAAGGTTCCCCCCATTAAAATGGCTGACTGTGCGGGTGGTGAAAGTACATCGAGGCATAGACCAAACAATTCTAGTGCCCTCACTTCGAGCCCTGGAAGGAGTCCTCCTTAAAAGGCCAATTCACAAATTATCACCACTACCCATAGAATTTGACAACAAGATTGCCCTTACACAGACAAAATCATCAATCAACCAACAACTCCGTTACGTATCTAGACAAAAGAATTGACAAGGTGTCCGCAGACAGTGATCATTACAACAGAGTACAGACCAGCACAAACTTCACGATTCAAATAATGTTGGTCATGACGCGAATAGCAGAGAAGCAGAGAATCATTATCGACGTCATCCTGAACTCTCATCGTGGCCATTTCAAGGCCATGCAAATTCCTGAGAAGGAGAATAAAAACGATCTTGGACAGTTTTACAAGATCTTAACGGTCCACACAAGAGTTACAGCAAACAACATTCTATTCCTTGTAAAGATACCATTGGTATACAAACGTGTATACCAATTATTCAACATAATTCCCATCCCCTATACGAGAATGGAAAAATACACATCATAGAACTGAACTGCTGATAATCGACTTGCCCCGCGAATATTTTGCTAACTTAAATAATCATGATCTACAATGATGCATTAAACTAAAACTAAATGAGTCCTTGTGCAATATTTCACCAATTTATAACACACAATCGAAGCAGGCACAATATGAAGTTAATCTGCTGAAGCATGTAAGCCAGACTGTATAACAAGAACGGTAAATCAACAAACCTACTGGACTCAGATTGCATACCCCAAACTGTCCACCTAATATGCAACCGAGAGGTAAACTCGATGATTTTAAATAAATCAGAAATTCTAACGTTAGACCCGAAATGTATTAAAACATAATGAGTTCCAGTTAACAGCCATTGAAGAAAAATCACACCGGATCAACTCTTCGGTACTCGCATCAATCAAACTTTATGGCAATGAAAAACCAATAACCAACGGATACCCCAGCAAAATCTCTATCAATTGAAAAGGGGGACAGCGTTACAAACGAGATTGCAGAACTAGATAAATCCATCATACTACAAAAAATCAACGAAGCGAAATTACCGGAGGTCATCGATATACCACAACTCGGACATCATATTCAGCATTACGTGCTAAAATATACATTAATGGAATTTATTACTTAATTCAGTTAGACCCCACCAGCGGTAATGTAACTAGAATTATCCATCTAATTAAACCCCAACAGAGGTTGGGAGGTTGATTTAATTAGTTTGGTTTGTGCAATTTCTTACAAACTAAATCAAAATTGTTGGGAATTTTACACCGGCAACATTTTATTTTTACGGTAAATCAATTTCTTATTAGCGATTAAGATCTTCATGTACACTACTTCATTTTTTTTTTAGTCTAATGATCAAAATCACAATTTCCATTTTTTACATTTTGTTTTGTTGTACTGCTCCACCCCAGTCCCCACTTGACTTTAAATGGCTTGTCATGAATTTTCATACTAAACGAGAAACAACACATATACATACATATCTAAATTAAACGAAATTGTTACCACTTAATAATTTTTGGCATTTCATCCGATGCACCAATCGATCAATTTCTCTATTCTATATAAATTTCACAGCTGCAGTAAATCTTAAATTCGAACGCCAATATTTCATTTTTAGCGTAAAAACTAAACTACAAATTTTCATTTTTTTTTTTTGTTCCAGGGCACACAAAAATTGCTTTAAATCGATTTCCATTTAAATTTGAAAAAAAAAAAAAATCATTCGTGTAGTTAGTTTTACCAGTTTTTGCTCTCGTTTTTAGTTTAAATCAGCATAAATAATAATAAAATGAAAACTAAAAAAAAAAAAAGTCAAAAGTGTCAAATTGCATTTATAAGGATTTTCTAGTTTTTTACAAAAGTTATTTTATTTCAATTTAAACTGCATTTTATAGATGGTTTTTTGTTGTTCCGCTGCTTTATTGTGTTGGTGTCGTACAGTATTTTTTTTGTGTTGGCGGTGTAACGCCGTATATTTGTATGTAAACAAAGTTAACCTTAAATGCTATTAAATCACACACAGATTCACTAACCAAAGAAACTTTTTAAATTTCTTGCATTTTTTATAATTTAATTTCTTATTTTTACCGTGCTCTTGTTTTTTTTTTTTGTATTGCACCAGCTTTATTGTTATACACTCACGAGTCTCTCATTCCATAATAATAAAAATAAAAAAATAATGAAACCGTAGAAAAGTGTTGGAATTAATTTTAATCTTGTTGCTGGTTTGTTTTGTTTTTTTCATTACTTATAATTATTATTTGGAAAACAACTTTTTCTTTTTTTTTTTTTGTAACTCATGGTGAAGTGGAAAAACAAAACAAACCAGAGATGCTTATAAAAAAAAATGTTGTGCTTTTTTTTGGTGTGCGATTTTAATGCTTTTACACTAGTGTTAAAATTAAATGCCCGCTGGTTTTAATTTGATTCAACGTTGTGTTATTTTATTTTGGTTTGTGATAAATGGCACTGAGCTGAGATAATATTTTGTTCTGCAATTTTATCGTTCTCTGCACTTATTGTTTTCAAAAGGGGTTCGTTCGTCACCGGATTTATTTATCGGATGCACAGGTGTCGAGAGAACAGCGAATAGAAACAATTGTGTTGCTTAAAAAATAAAAAACATGAATGAATCAAATGATTGAAAATTATTTTGTTGCTAAAAAAACCGCAATGTACAAGCGTAACTTAAAATCATAAAAACTTTATTTAAATATTTGGGGCACATACACACAAATTTAGTAAATCATAATCATAAAAAGCTGAAAATTAAGAAAATTTCTACGGAGAGATGGAGGAAAGGTGCAATAGTAACACAATTGGTTGTTTTATTTTTGCTGATGTTTCGAAGCACTGAAATTAAGACAAGGCTTACAACAAGACCAGAAATTGTTACAATTAAATTAGTGTTCTGATCATTTCAGGGGCTAGGTCAGTATAAATTAGGGCGGTTTGTAGAACTGAAATAAAGCATTTTTGCAAATCATATTAAATGATTTTTACGATAAATATTTCGGTCAAGGATAGAATTAATAAAAAACTAAATTTTCAACGAACGTGAGTGAAGTAAATAAAAAAAGTCAAATGAAATTACCGAAGCATTTGATTAAAATATAATTCAGTTTGTAGCCGACAATTCAGTTTAATGCCGTGTTTCGAAAAAATCTGCGAGCAGTTTGGTGGAGGTTTCTGATATGTCAAATTCATCAAACACATTTTCATGGGAAACGAATACTTAAAATTAAAAACAATATACTTAGCGAATATTACAGAAAGAAACTTTGCGCCATTCTATCGTTGGTAAGATTAAGATGCTTTATCCTTAAACTCATGACTGGGGTCACACCCCCCGCGAACTTTGAACTACGCTCCTGAGCTAGCGAGCAATATTATCGACTCCTGATCTGAACCATAATTCAATTCGAAGGTCTATGAGTGGGTTGCAGCTTCAGTTGATCGCTGGCTGTCATGCAGTGTGTTACAAAATTGTGTGTGGGGTGTATTTCACCCCAGTCGTTAATGTTTATTTTTTGTGGCGGTAATTTAATTTTATATTTTATATTGCAACCAACATTTTATGTATATTATTATTACGTTATTACGTAACCTGAGGATAATAGTAAAATACAGCGAATCCTGCTATCTGTGTTTGGAGAGTTATGACCGCATTTCCTCAAAAACCTTAACCTTAAAACAAACTATAATAGTTTTTGCTGTCAATCACGTATGTATAGTTTACATTGAAATTATTCTCATATTGTCTAAACATAATAAAGTCGCTTGTCAGTCTCAGTAATCTAACAGTCTCCTGCAAAAATTCAGCCCAAGTTAAAAATAAATCGGTCATAATACCTATTGAACTACTAATAATATTAAATTATTCAATTGCCGTGAGGGATTAAGTTTTACTGCAACAAAGGTAAAATAACAAATTTTAGGTTAGGCATCCACAAATCTTAGCAAATATAACGCGTGTGAAGTACTTCCTAAATCTTTCCTAAATAGGAAAACGTTTGAAAGTATTAGTTACCAATCAATATTGAAATGTCTTATCGAAAAATTGAAAGTAAAGTCTGAGAAGCACACGCGTTACTAAATAATCTTTGATATTTTGTCCGGAAATCGGAGTATGTTAATAAATTAAATATTCGTGCGATTCTCAGACTTTACTTTCAATTTCTCGATAAAACATTTCAATATTATTGGTTACTAATATTTTCAAACATTTTCCTATTTAGAAAAGATTTAGGAAGTACTTCACACGCATGTAAATACAATGGAACTTTATCAAAACTATTGGATCATTAGGATGCCATTAGACGGAATTGCGTTTTTCAGCAGTAGTTATTCAACTTTTGTCAATCAAGTACTGGCGTAGTACGTATAACCAGAGCCTTCTAGAGTATAGAGCCATAATCATTATGACGTATTTTTTCGAAGCTTTTTTAGTGGTATAACTTTTCACTAATTTCCATAGGAATCCATAGTAAAAATGTTGTTTTTTAGCTTCAAGTTTTTCATTGAAAAAAGCAAAAATGTTACAAAATGTTTATACAAAAGTGTTCCACATATCTTTAGCAACAATATACATGCAGGGTTTATTGGTATTAAGTAGATATTAATTGCACAAATATTAAAATTAAATTATTTCTAAAATATATTTTTCGAACTATCATTTTGAAAAATACATCAAAGTTGGCTCTGACGAATTAAAATAATACTTGCTACATTTATCTTTAGTTTTACTAGTGTACGTTAGATGTCTCAGATTTATACAGAAAAATACGAAAAAAAATTGTTTAATCACAAAATTATGACACGTTCTTAATATTTTGAGAATTTGTTTTGCTTTTCCTACAATTTGTGAACTTAAAATTTCCCCAGGTGGCAATTTTTGGTAAGATTTTTAAAAAATGTGTACTGCCATCACTGCCATCTATGTAAAGTATATTGACTTAATGCACACGATTTGTAGTAAGGTTTTCTTTTTTATTTGACCAGAATGATGTTGTTATGAACTTTTTTTTATATTTTGGTTTAAATAAATCAATTATTACAAGAAAATGAAAACGATTTACTTAAACGACATTTATATATGTTGAAATTCAAACATTTATGAAAATATTTCAGAAATCATAATTAAGAAGTTGTAACGTTTTCATTGACAAATTTGTCTTAAGAAAAAAAGTGATTTCCCATTATGTTTTATGTGCTTTACTATGGAAATTTTGATTTTTTCGTCGTTTCTAATTCCCTTAAAAAAGCTTCGTTTTTTAGATTATGACTTGTATAATCAAGGTTGCTTTGGTATAACTCGGTTACAAAAAAACTTAGAAATGAGTTAGTAAGCCATATTCATACGAATATTGTCAAAGCAACCTTGATTATACAAGCCATAATCTAAAAAACGAAGCTTTTTTAAGGGAATTAGAAACGACGAAAAAATCAAAATTTCCATAGTAAAGCACATAAAACATAATGGGAAATCACTTTTTTTCTTAAGACAAATTTGTCAATGAAAACGTTACAACTTCTTAATTATGATTTCTGAAATATTTTCATAAATGTTTGAATTTCAACATATATAAATGTCGTTTAAGTAAATCGTTTTCATTCTCTTGTAATAATTGATTTATTTAAACCAAAATATAAAAAAAAGTTCATAACAACATCATTCTGGTCAAATAAAAAAGAAAAGCTTAATACAAATTGTGTGCATTAAGTCAATATACATTACATAGATGGCAGTGATGGCAGTACAAATTTTTTAAAAAATCGTACCAAAAATTGCCACCTGGGGAAATTTTAAGTTCACAAATTGTGGGAAAAGCAAAACAAATTCTCAAAATATTAAGAACGTGTGATAATTTTGTGATTAAACAATTTTTTTTCGTATTTTTCTGTATAAATCTGAGACATCTAACGTACACTAGTAAAACTAAAGATAAATTTAGCAAGTATTATTTTAATTCGTCAAAGCCAACTTTGATGTATTTTTCAAAATGAAAGTTCGAAAAATATATTTTAGAAATAATTTAATTTTAATATTTCTGCAATTAATATTTACTTAATACCACTAAACCCTGCATGTATATTGCTGCTAAAGGTATGTAGAACACTTTTGTATAAAAATTTTGTAACATTTATGCTTTTTTCATTGAAAAATTTGAAGCTAAAAAACACCATTTTTACTATGGATTCCTATGAAAATCAGTGAAAAGTTATACCACTAAAAAAGTTTCTAAAAAATACGTCATAATGATTATGGCTCTATACTCTAGAAGGCTCTGATATTGTTCGATGACGATGTACTAGTTTCAAAATTCCTTGAGAAGCTTTCACTCGAAGGTACTTGGGAAGGTGAAGAAATCCTTCAAGCCGTATCAGAACTCTATCATACATATAAGACTCCTAGTGTATCAATAAAATATTCCCCCTATATCCTTTGGCGACTCTTATATGAGCATACAATTAGACTACTATAGAATAACCATCATTATGAAACTCTATATAACCCAAGTAATTCATATCCCTCACATGATCATTTCAAATCAGCCAGTGAAGTCAGACATATCCTATCCAGGTTGATTCTAGCTCCTTTCGATTCCGACCAGACCCTTTCAGCAATCAAGCTCCGTCTATCGATCAAAAACGTTCCAGTCCCTGTATAGGAACATGAAACGTTCGAGGTTGCTCGCAAGTTTCTAAGCAATCACTACTTGATAAATTCCTAAGTGATGTTGACGTTGATATCATTGTTATCCAAGAGGCCAATTCAGTTGCATGCCCAAATCACCAGCTCAAACTACAATTGGTACATTAGCCACAGAAAAAGGGTGATGCCCACCACCAGAAATCGGGGAGTTAAGAATGATGTTGGCATTATGGATAGGCTCGACTGTGAAGTGCAAGTGCGATACTTTGAAGGAATTTCAGAACGGTTATGTTTTGCTTTTGTCAAAGTAAGAGGTTTAAGGGAACTACTAGTGGTCTGCACATATTTTTCATCGGAATTTAAAGTACCAACCTCACATTTGCTTTCACAACAAATATCAACCATTATACGCAAATATGTTAAAACCAGAGACGTCTTTGTTTTGGGTGATTTCAATGCTCACATAGGTCGAAACCATCTGGGTTTAATGCGTAATGGAATTATTGGCGAAAACTTATTTCATCAAGATACAAATGAACGTGGGGATATTGTAGTGGAATTAGCAACGCAGAATAGTCTCTCCATCTATACTAGTTTTGGTCGCCAATCCTGTCGCGATACCAGGAAACGACCCACATCTAAATCCCAACTAGACCACATAATGTGTAGACGGGGAAGATCGCACTTGGAGCTAAGACCTCCAAAGCCACATTTCCAAAGAAATATATGTATCACCAAAATAAATGGTATACTGGTAAAAAAAAAGTTTTCCGATCATAAACTGGTATTCGCCAAAATAAATAAAAAACGAATTAGCCACCAAAAACTCGCAACAGTGTCAACACATCCTCACGAGGGCTACGATAGCCAAGATTTCAGACAGTGGAAAATGGATATGTTGAAGGAACCAGAAATTCTTAAGCTATATCACTCAAGCATAATTAATTGCCTAAATAACAATAAATTACTATTAAAAGGTAATACTTGTCCCTTCAAAACATCTTCCATTGAAGTTAGTTTTAACCAGAAAGACTCCTCTAACTGCTGCACAGGAAATGGCCTTAATTGCATTAAAATTTCGACACACCAGAGCAGAGGAGTGCAGAACTTTTTCTAGGAATCTAAATGACATAAATCCTTACAACCGGTTACGTCAAACATATCAATTCATTCGCTCATACCGGCAAGATTCTCAGACGATCATATGTTTGTCCTGCGACGGGTACTTGATGAAATTTTGAAGACAGGAGCGACCGTATACGTTCTGTCCCTAGACCTCAAACAGGCATTCGATACAGTCGATCTTAATCAAACCTGCATCATTCTCTCTCATACTGGCATTCCTCATCACCTCGTGATTAGGATAATACGGTGCTTGCATAAGAAAACATACAAGCAGCGAACCAATCATGTCTGAGCGGAACCGGATTTAAACAAGGTTGTCCCCTTTCACCCACGTTATTTAATCCAGTTGTTGATGCGGTTTTAGAGACCCTATCAGAGGTCGTACTAAATCAAGATCAGGATATAAAGTTACCACTAATAGATGTTTGCCCATCAATCGTCCGCAAACCATCAGGACTCGTTGTCGCCAAGCCAACGGTGTCAAATTTGTACGTGAACATCGGATACAGATCTCGTGATTCAAATGTATAAACAGTTAATAGTACCTATTGTGACATATGAGTTACGAACTGCAGTCTTGACAAAAGCAACTAGATTACGCTTAGCTCGTTATGATAAGGGTTTCCTAATACAACTACTACAGCATTGCCATAAACGTCCCCACCAAGTATGTGCTAGAAAAATTCTACACGGAAAAACCATTAACAGGAAAGTGATATCTTACCGAGCAAATTATTGAGGTCATACATTGAGAAGACCTGAATGCCACTTATTGAACGCAGCTTGGAGATTTACAAGAGGGTACAAAAAAATTGGTAGACCGATCTATACCTGGCATGAATCCATTTATCAGGGTTTTCGACATATACCCACTTCTGAGATCAATTTAGAAGCTGCCGCAAGGTTAGAAAAATTAGTACTAAAGCGGGAAACCGAGAAGGTACCGACTAAAACTCAACAATAGTATATTCAGTATAACAATAGTAATAGTATAACAATAGTAATTCAGAAATTATCAGTCCTAACAGGTGCTTCTTGTTCAAACCGATTTGGCTGCGTTAAACGCTCGAAACATTTAACAAACCAAAACATTTATACGGCTAATATGTTAGGTATATATAGCACGGCTAATATGGCATAAGAAAAGAACATCCAATAGTTCTAAATGTGTAAAGTGATTCAAAAGGACAGATAAAAGTAAAAAATAAAATGTTTTGTTTATTCTGGTTTTTGTTTTTGCACTGGGAAGTATGTAACAGTGTGTTGTTGATAAATTGAGTTCAGCTTGTCTTGGCCTTTATATTTTTAATTTTTTTTTTTTTTTTATGAATATCTATACAGTGAAATTCACTTATAACGCCCTCGGATATAGCGACATTTCGTTTATAACGTCGAAATTTAAAAGAAAGTTTGATTTGTTCTATTTTATCATTAGGAATCATTCGCTTACAACGACTTCGGTTATTACGACAATTCTGATATAACGACCAATTTTCCATAGAAAAATGTAAAAATTGCTCGCTTATTACGGCCAAAAATGTGTAAAATAAAGTAAATATTTTTATTGACAAGGGGGGGGCCTTGACGTAAATATTTTTATTGACAAGGGGGGGGCCTTGACGTAAATATTTTTATTGACAAGGGGGGGGGGCCTTGACGTAAGTATTTTTATTGACAAGGGGGGGGCCTTGACGTAAATATTTTTATTGACAAGGGGGGGGCCTTGACGTAAATATTTTTATTGACAAGGGGGGGGCCTTGACGTAAATATTTTTATTGACAAGGGGGGGGCCTTGACGTAAATATTTTTATTGACAAGGGGGGGGCCTTGACGTAAATATTTTTATTGACAAGGGGGGGGCCTTGACGTAAATATTTTTATTGACAAGGGGGGGGCCTTGACGTAAATATTTTTATTGACAAGGGGGGGGCCTTGACGTAAATATTTTTATTGACAAGGGGGGGGCCTTGACGTAAATATTTTTATTGACAAGGGGGGGGCCTTGACGTAAATATTTTTATTGACAAGGGGGGGGCCTTGACGTAAATATTTTTATTGACAAGGGGGGGGCCTTGACGTAAATATTTTTATTGACAAGGGGGGGGGCCTTGACGTAAATATTTTTATTGACAAGGGGGGGGCCTTGACGTAAATATTTTTATTGACAAGGGGGGGGCCTTGACGTAAATATTTTTATTGACAAGGGGGGGGCCTTGACGTAAATATTTCTATTGACAAGGGGGGGGCCTTGACGTAAATATTTTTATTGACAAGGGGGGGGGCCTTGACGTAAATATTTTTATTGACAAGGGGGGGGGGCCTTGACGTAAATATTTTTATTGACAAGGGGGGGGCCTTGACGTAAATATTTTTATTGACAAGGGGGGGGCCTTGACGTAAATATTTTTATTGACAAGAGGGGGGCCTTGACGTAAAAAAGTAATATTTTTATTGACAAGGGGGGGCCTTGACGTAAAAAAGTAATATTTTTATTGACAAGGGGGGGGCCTTGACGTAAAAAAATAATATTTTTATTGACAAGGGGGGGCCTTGACGTAAAAAAATAATTTTTTTATTGACAAGGGGGGCCTTGACGTAAAAAAATAACTCTTTTAGTGACAAGGGGAGGGGGCCTTGACGTAACAAAATAATTTTTCTATTGACAAGGGGGGGGGAATTATGAATTTGATTGTTGAACCATTATATTTTTAATATATGTATTTATA
Organism: Tipula helvola; assembly: GCA_963556165.1. Taxonomy (NCBI): domain Eukaryota; kingdom Metazoa; phylum Arthropoda; class Insecta; order Diptera; family Tipulidae; genus Tipula; species Tipula helvola. The sequence goes on from OY744483.1 coordinate 101,303,241, forward strand.
AAATTTCTCCAGTTTAACGGAACATTGAAAAAAGACCGGATACTTATCTGGTGATTTCTTTTTCTGAGTAATATGGACAGTTTGTTTTTGGGGTGGTGTGGGTCCATATCTTGATGAAACGAGGAAGTGAAGAAATTGAGAATCAATAAATGAGATATATTGGACTTTGAATTTTCTTGTTATTGCATAAACTAAAATTAAAATTAGGGATAAGTTGTTTGCCGGTATATCTCTATTGATATCATTGTCAAAGATTTTTCTTTTTGGATGGTTGACTTGCACCACTTTTCGAAATAAACGTTCCATATGGAGATAGGTTGCATGTTGTTTGAATGTTATTTTTTTCCAAAGTAGTAACATATAAACCTAATAATAGACAAACCTTAGATAGATGTATATGACTCTACTGTAAACTCTCACTTAACTGACTTGAACAAACATTAGGTCATCAATATGTGCAAACTATTATGCTGTCGAGTCTTAACGGACAAATACATCCACCGCGGAAAATGGTGATGGTGGTAAATAGGGACACATCTTTATTTGCAGCAGGAGAAGAGAAGGCCCCTGGATATTAAGTATTGAGTATACATATTGATGAAACGCTGCAACACCTATACCTATTTACTACTAACATATACTAACAATTAACAAAATCCAAATCTATTGTGTGAGAATGGTTTTATTTAACTAACAATTTTTTTTTTTGTTTTTTAATAAATTAACTATATAGTTAGAAAATAACTTTGCTGCGATTACTCCCCCCAGGCAGGGCCTGGGCCAGCATAATTCTGGAAATCTCGTTAAAACGTTTGGATATTATGGTACGACGCCTGAAACTATCGCAGCAGCAATGCATTGTTTTGTCAAAGGATTTAAAACAAGTGAACATTTTGATTCCGAATGTTCGGATAAATGGAGCATCGTCGTTTTACGATTTTTTTCAAATCAATTGAGAAAAATGTACTGGATTTTTGCACTGACATTCGTGGTTTGATGATATAAAAGTTACTACATAGATTATTTATATTAAGTCAGAATAAATAACATAAAAAAACTTATGTTTTTATGAAAATTTAGCTTGCACAAATAATTTTGAATATTACCGGAGATCCTATTCAAAATTGTTTGTAATATGTACCAATTTATTTGCCTTTGAAATTATTTTCAATTAAACAATTCTTGTGTAGCAAATTGCAATAAAACATAAACTTTCTATTTGACGGATAAATTCTGAAAATTAAGTCATTAAAAATTTAAACTAACGAGCGCAAACGGACGAATTAAAAATTGTATAATTCTAAAAAAGTCTGTTATTTGTAGAATAGATGCATGTAAACAAACGTAACATATCAAATCAATTTCGAAAGATTATTATCCTCCTGGATTCGTTTTGAATATGTACTTTGCATAGTAAATACATAATTGCTTACTAGCTATATACAAAACAAATACCTGTAGTTTTTTTTCCAATTATATTTCAATTTTAGTGTTCATTCGAAAAAAATTAAATGGAAATTAAATTACAAAAAGTTAAATTCGCTTCTTTTATGTGTATATGTGTGTATAGACATTTTTTTTTTATTTGTTTCTATATATCCACCAATTCACCACACAGAAACAAAATCATCGACAGCAATGACAAAACTATCATTTTATTATTCAAACTAAAAAAGGTTAAAAATTTTAATTTCCTGTAATTTTATTTTTATTTGAGTTTTTAATTTTGCTTATTTATAAAAATATACATAAATGGAAGTGAATTGAAACTCTGATTGGGATTGAATGAATTGGAAAATTTTTTTGTTTATCGAATTTTTATATTGCTTGATTATGATGAATTGGATATCGGGGGTGTATTTATATGCAATTATTCAAGTTTTTCTTTAAATTTTCAGTTCAACATCATTTTTTTAATAGTTACATTATGCAAATACATAATTTACGTCTAGAATGTGTATCAGTGTGTGTGCAATAGAATAGAGTATATTTAAAATAATTTCCAATTAAAAATAATTTCTATGATGTATTATTATGCGCTACCGTAAATATTTATTTTGTTACATTATTTCATTGATTTATACATATATTATATGAGAGAATTCATGGCCTAACGGAGATGAAGGGGGGGGGGCGGAGGGGGGGGTGAGAGAGGTACATACCCACTTGAGATGTGATATATTTATTTTAGGTATCTCTAATAAAGGGCGGGTACAGTACTTGGATAGTGATAAATTTTGTTTTGGTATCTCTACCAAGCAGGAGGGGGAGGGGGGTACGGTACTTGAGTCGTGATACTTTTTTTTGGGGGTATCTCTAACAAGGGGGAGGTACGGTAACTAGGTTGTGATAATTTTTTTTTGGTTATCTTAACGAGAGATGAGTCGTGATAATTTTTTTTAGAGTATCTGTAACAAGAGGGGGGGGGGGGGGTGGGAGTACGGTACTTGGGTTCGGTACGGTACAAAGGAGGGGGTACGGTACTAGGGTCGTGATACATTTTTTGGGGTATCTTTTATGAGGGGGAGGTACAGTACTTGGGTTGTGATACATTTTTTTGTTGGGTATCTCTAACAAGGGAAGGGGTACGGTACTTGGGTCGCGATAATTTTGTTTTTTTGTGGTATCTAGCCCCTTTGTACGGTACTTGGTCGTGAATAATTTTTTTTGGGTATCTCTAACAGGGGGGGAGGAAGAGTACGGTACTTGGGTCGTGATATACTTTTTTGGGTATCTCCACCAAGGGGGGTACGGTACTTTGGTCGTCATAAATTTTTTGGGTTTCTCTATTCTCTAACAAGGGGGGTACGGTACCTGGGTCGTGACAATTTTTTCTTGGTATCTCTAACAAGGTACGGTACTTGGTCGTGAAAAAATATTTTTTTAGGTATCTCTAACAAGGCGGGGGAGGGGGTACGGTATTTTGGGTCGTGATACATTTTTTTAGGTATCTCTACCAAGGAGGGTACGGTACATTCGTCTTGATACATTTTTTTTTGGTATCTCTAACAAGGAGGTACGGTACCAGGGTCAGGATAATTTTTAATTTTTGGTATCTCTAACAAGAGGGGAGGGGTACGATACTTGGATCGTGATACATTTTTTTTTGGGGTATCTCTAACAAGGAGGGAGAGGGATGCGGTATTTGGGTCATAATAATTGTTTTTGGTATCTCCAACAAGGGGGGGGGGGGCACGGTACTTAGGTTGTGATACATTTTTTCTGGGTATCTCTAACAAGAGATGGGTCATGATAAATTTTTTTGGGGTATCTCTAACAAGGGGGAATACGGCACTTGGGTTGTAATACATTTTTTTATCTGGGTATCGCTAACAAGGGAGGGGGTACTTAGATCGTGATACATTTTTTGCGATACGTTTTTTTTTGGGGGGTATCTCTAACAAGGGGGGGGGGTACGGTACTTGGGCCGTGATAATTTTTTTGGTATGTATATCAAGGGAGGGGGGTACGGTACTTGGCCTAGGTATGTGATATACTTTTTTTGGGTATCTCCACCAAGGAGTGTACGGTACTTTGGTCGTGATAAATTTTTTGGGTTTCTCTATTCTCGACCAAGGGGGGTACGGTACCTGGGTCGAGACAATTTTTTCTTGGTATCTCTAACAAGGGGGGTACAGTACTTGGGTCCCGCTACATTGTTTTTTGGTATCTCTACCAAGGGGAGGGGATTCGGTACCTGGACCGTGATACATTTTTTTGAGTATCTATACCAAGGGAGAGGGCGGTACTTGGGTCGTGATAAATTTTTTTGGTATCTCTAACAAGGGGGGGTACGGTACTTGGGTTGTGATGAATTTTTTTAGGTATCTCTAACAAGGGGTACGGTAATTGGATCGTGACACATTTTTTTTTTTGGGTATCTCTAACAAGGAGGAAGAGGGATGCGGTAATTGGGTCATAATAATTGTTTTTGGTATCTCTAACAAGGGGGGGGGGCACGGTACTTAGGTTGTGATACATTTTTTCTGGGTATCTCTAACAAGAGATGGGTCATGATAAATTTTTTTGGGGTATCTCTAACAAGGGGGAATACGGCACTTGGGTTGTAATACATTTTTTTATCTGGGTATCGCTAACAAAGGAGGGGTACTTAGATCGTGATACGTTTTTTGCGATACGTTTTTTTTGGGGTATCTCTAACAAGGGTGGGGGGGGGGGTACGATACTTGGGCCGTGATAATTTTTTTACGGTACTTGGCCTAGGTATGTGATATACTTTTTTTGGGTATCTCCACCAAGGGGGGTACGGTACTTTGGTCGTGATAAATTTTTTGGGTTTCTCTATTCTCGGCCAAGGGGGGTACGGTACCTGGGTCGAGACAATTTTTTCTTGGTATCCCTAACAAGGTACGGTACTTGGTCGTGAAAAAATAATTTTTGGGTATCTCTAACAAGGGAGGGGGGGAGGTACGGTATTTTGGGTCGTGATACAGATTTTTTCGGTATCTCTACCAAGGAGGGTACGGTACATTCGTATTGATACACATTACCAGTAATAGGCGCAAAGCATGATTTAATTTTTTAAGTAAGTTGTAAGATTTTTAACCATCATCAGTTGAATAAAATGTGAACTCTATTTAACCGTGTACAGTAGACAACTAAAAATGCTAAATCGTTTCACAAAATAATTCATCCTTCTCACCTTTACAAATTTAAATAAGAACAATGTTCCAAATTACTTTAAATTCGCTAACATGTTGAAACATTACCTTCGCGAACTTTCTAGCCTCCAATAAGCTCTGAACTTATCGCGTGATATTTTATTTTGATATTTAGACCTCGTTCGCAAATATAATTGTGTCCCAAAGGTAAAATCAATTCAAGTTGCTTGAGTTCAATAAGTTTTCTGAATCAAAAATTTAAATCAGAATATACATCCGAAACTTGAAATACCTTGAAATAAAAATAATTTGTTAAACGTCGAAAATTGTAACTGTTCATAGTAAGCCAAACGCTTCTCAATCAATAAAATGTATCTATGTAATGCTAAGGAATTCCATATGATTAAAATTGTAATTTCTAACCTGTCAGATAAATCATTCTGCTGACATTTTATAATTTATCGAAATATCGTGTTCCATTCATTCCACCAAAGTATTAAATGATAACTAACATATTATAACACGTTGGTTTGGATTCCTTACACTTTATGTATATAATAATCAAAAAATTCAATCTATACACGTCTCGCTTGTTTGTAAATACAAATTCGCTGTCCACACGCTATTATAAACATAATTCATAAATTGAAACATATCCAACAATATAGTGTATATGTGTTTGACATATTATTGTTTGTAACACCAACAACATTTTAAAAAAAAATGTATGTATGTACGAGTATTATAAAAATTAATCTCATGCAATCATATAAAATAAAAAATTAACAACCTCATAATCACACATTAAACAAACAAAAATTTATAATTATAAAAAATAAATTATTTGTAGCTGTCAAATTGAAAATTGTATTTTAAATCTCCGACCATCCATGTGTGGGACACAAATTAAATTAAGTCATTTGTAATCGATTTAAATTAGCGCACTTATATCTATACGCTCAGTAGTCTGTATATAGTACATTATAGACATACTGTCGCAATCGCGTCTCTTGTATGCAGTAATCATTTTAAAGATCATATACATTTTCTTCCCAACAGTTTTGGTACATACACACTTACAACGTCGCGTCGTGTAGAAGGAAAGATAAATTTAAATAATAATTTTTATGATGACATTCATTGAAGTTTTATTTTCTTGTATTAAATGTTATATTTCGTTATGATATATTTATATCAGGTTCATTGTTCATTCACATCTCATTTAAGCGTAAGAGCTCACTGAGTTTTGTATTCTTTGATCTCATCTCGTTAGTCTGGGCGTGCGAGATTTTTGAATGAATTTTATATTTATTTATGTATGTTAGTTTTGGCTGGTTGTTTAATGATAATTAAGTGTAAAATGATTTGTCACAACACAGATGTTTATATAAGTTTATAAAAATCTATTCATTTTTTTTTTCAGATAGCTAGATATGTCTACTATAAATATGAAAGATATTTGTTAGTGACGTTTCTTATTATCTTTTGGTATTTTTTCTGACAAGTTTATTGCTTTAGAAGAAATATTGGATGTACACATAGTATATAAAATAAATATTATAAAATAGTTTTGTGAATTATTAAAATGATGGAATTGACAGTTGATATTAGTAATGTCTATCTAAATATTATGCGAAGGTGAAATAGGTTAGGTAATAAATTCTATAAAAGTGTTTAAGTGTCGAATTTATGAAATTATTATCTATTATCTGTGTCATCTTACAGGATGTCAGCTTCAAAAATCTGTACATCTTGACTGGAAAACTTAATACTGTTTATAATTTGTTTTTTAGAAAGTCTGTCAAATATTTCATCCAACTTGCATTTACATATATACCACTCGGAGGTACATATTTGAATAATTATGACATTGGAACAAATTCAATGTAAACCTTTTATCGGTTGTTTATTTTTATTATTTGAAGTCGAAGATTGAAAATGGGAAATGCGACAATTGTAATTTGAAACAAAAAGGGTCTATCCGACTTCTCGGACGACACTTTTCCCACAAATCATCCGTTAAAGATTACCAGATTACAAAAACCAACAATTTATATTTTACAAACATTTTCCGTTATTTTGGGCAGGCAAGATCCTTAAAAGATGTCATGGCTTTTCTTAAATTTGGAGACCCCTTCTGCCAAATCACAGACTCATAAATAATGTTAGATTATTCAGAACTGACACCTGCTGAGCAGCAATTAAAGTTGCATTCACCATATTTTATCTTCGACCTTTAATAATTAGATCCAGTTATACATCTCTAGTATACTGTTGAAAATCAATCAAACATGTATTTCTGAAAATTTGTGCCGTTTGTTCAGATCACAGTATTATGTGGGCATGAGAATTCGCCGACCATTTGAAAATTCAAAATAATAAAACACAAACAATACAAATTCAGAATTGACGTTAATTATCTTTCGTTACCGAATCCGAAAACGTCATAAAATATCAATAAAACGTCACAGAAATGTCAATGACAGAAGTGGTGTAATGTCACAGAAATCTCTTGCTACATTTAAAAGCTTAGATATAATTTATTTTTAAATGTAGAAATTAAAATCCATATTACACGGTAATCTAATCATTTTGTCTTAAAGACACCTACATATGGAACAATATTTGATATTTGGAAGGTGTATTAACCGTAGAAAAATTTATTTTTCTAGAGGTTTGAAATTACCTTGGAAAATAGATCAAGAAATTTATATTACTTATTTTTGGTTAAAATGGGCCCATGCAATCCCATAATTCAATCGACTTCAAATTTTGTCAAATTTTCAAATTTATCATTAACATAACAAAAAAAAAACGTCAGTCCCATTTTTGAGAAAATCAGTTTGGCAGTTTTCTCTTCCAGTACAACCTCCTCTATTTTAGACTCTAATTCTAATGGACCTAAAAGTTAACACAAACTGCTTATTACTAAAATCTATTATTGTACAAAATTTCGACCAAAACTATCAATATTTGTGAGAATGGGAGGTAAACCAAAAATAATAAAAATGAGAGACTGGAAGGACGGACGGACGGACGGAAGGACATTTTTCTAACCAATGTTGTCGAGAAATATGAAAATCTGGAACAAAATTTTTTTCGCGATTACAATATTTAGCCAACAAAACTTCATAGTGAAAAAAGTACAAGATATAAAGAATAGATTGAAATTTCGAGGAGATAGCAGGATTTGGAGGCTGACGAAGACATTTTTCTTGTATTTATTAAATTTTTGAATCTTTAGTAAATTAGAACATTTGTTAGATTCCAATTATATAATGCTTTATACTCTTAAGTGTTATATGTATGTATTTAGGAAAAATTACTAATATGAAACTCACTGTAAATGGTAAAGATTAAAGGTAGCCTTATATGTGCGACTGTACTCTTTAATCATAATTAAACTCGTAATCTAAAATTGGATGTGCTTGTTTTATTGTATAAAAACAAAATAGAGGCGACGAGGATTTAAATACAAAAAAAGTAATTAAAATCAAAAATAATAAGTTAAAATTATAGTGTGCATATTAAGATATAATGTCAAGAGGTCGAAAAATCTGTATAAAGATTTAATAATATAAAATAAAAAGACAAGCGGTTCAAACATCGTTTACGATAAATTGTGCCGTAATTGAAATTCAATTAGTGTCGTGTTAAAGGTGTTTAATTAAGGTTATTTCTAAAGCCAGGTTTGCTAAAAACATTTATATGAAGTGTAAATTCGTTGTGGGATTGATTGGGGTGTGATTTCATTTGTACCTTGGGATGATTATTTCGCGTATAAAGATCGAGTTGAACAGTTTTTCATGTCAAGGAAACAATAAAAGTTTCTCTCTTTATAACACTTAAGGGGCAAGATACATACAGACTTGAAGTCGTTGTGTAATCCAAATTTATCCAGCACAAAAACCTATACTAGCATTATGGAGCAGTTAACGGCTTATTACTCACCAAAACTGAATAGGCGAGCAGAACGGTTCAAATTTCAAAAATTCGTTCAAGACAATGGAGAACCATTAAAAGATTTTGTGGTTAGGTTAAGAAGTCAAACAGAAACCTATTATTTTGGAGAATTGTTGAATAATGCTACCGACAAACAAAAGGCCTAACAAGATGCGCTAACGGATCGTTTCATAGTTGGTCTTCGTAATGATAAAATTCAGCAAAATATAACGATAACTATGATTTCGATAAATGTGTCGAAGTTGCAATGAATATGAAAATTATTCCTAAACAGCAACAGGAAATTAAGCTGTTGGAAATAAATAAAGTCAACCATGAAAGCCGGCCTTCAACGGCAGTGGTAAAACAACATCATACAAAAATCAAGTCCAAATGTACGTCATCATTCTTCATCTACATGAAACATAAAGACTAATAACAATCCATCAAAAAATTGTCTTCATTGTGGGCGTCTGCATGATAGTCGGTCATGTCTTGCACAAGATTAGGTTTGTTTTTGCTGCAATAGAAGCGGTCATACATCCAAAGTATGTTACAGGCGTGTAAATAATCATTAATTTCGTTGATCTATCAACATCAGTAGTAAGAGTCTGAGTTCAATCTCTGAATACAAATTCCAGCCACGGCTCGACGATCTAAATATTGAGTGGCTTTCAAAAACCTCCGGGATTAAATCCATAAATTTTCAGTTTGAAATTAAACAGATACAATTTTAGTTGAGTTACAATTTGAACCACGACGCCAACAACATATTGAGTGAAATTTAAAGTAGAAATTAGCTAAATGTTTCTGGATTAAATTACATTTTGTGTGGAATTCAAACATTACAAATTGATGTTCAGTGTTCCTTGGGATAAAAATTGATTCGGAAATTTAGATTAGAAATTGATTAGGGCATTCTACTTGATATTGAGCAAACATTTAAGTGTACATTTACGTAAGTAAAAATTGGGTTGCAATACGAGATTTGATCTGAAACAACCAAATATTTAGTTTAGAAATTTGTATTGGCAATTTTGAGTGAAATTTGAATTTTGAATTTAAATTTAAAAAAATGGTTTTGGCATTCAAAACCAAATAAAATCTTTGGTGAAATTACATATATACCTACATAGGAATTGGGGTAGAACTTGAATTTTGATTTCACAAAATTTGGAGAGAAATATAAGTTTTAATTGCACAATAGATGAGTGGGTTTTCAATTAGACAACAAAATAAGAGCAAATTAGGTGGAGCAAAATACATATTTTGCAACCAATTTGAATTGGACCAAAAAATAAGACTTGAAAAGAAAATAGTTTCAATAGATTCACATGGAACTTGAAACTTTGAGTGACATTTTAATCCGAAATTGAGTTAAACTTCCAAACTGTACTTGAATGTTGATTGTAATTTTGATCACGCTCTTTGATTTAAATTGAAATAAAAAGTTAAGTGTAATTTAAAGTTTTAACAAGTATTTAGATATTGTACTAATTATAGGGATGGCAATACCGGACCAAATTCCCAATGCCGGTATTTCGGTATTTTCCCTGAGCAATACCGGTATTCCGGTATTATACCGGTATTATATAATATATTATAAAACGAATTTTAGAATGGTAGTTATTTCTAAGGGTATATTAGGTATATTGATTGAATGACGACATAAAAATTGAATAAAACGCCAATTCAAAAAATTTAAGTCGTCCTGAACCCAACTTGTTTATCATAATCGTAAACTCAAAAGTGGTGTATGCAGAAAGAAGAGTGGCCTCACGTCAACACAATGATGCTAAAGCCAATTTAAGTGGTAATACTGTTGGAACTACCTTAGAAATGGAATCTAATTCTCTCTCATCAATTAAATCGTTGGAGTTGAGGTCTATTAAGGCTTTTAAAGAACAATTTTCCAACTCGCAGAAACCTTGAGCATAAAGAACAAACTATTTCCGCCTGATTTATAACTATAATGACTTCCCATATTTTTTGCAGAATATTATCACTTTTTGTGGGAGAACGTCGGACGAAACAGCTTAACAACTTTTCTCACCTTATGGATAAATGGACGTAGTTCTTCATTTCAAATGTAACCCATACTCTACATTATCTTCAGGAAATGAAAATTCGCTGTCATTTTCTGATTGGATATCGCTGTCAGAATTTCGTTTGTTATACAGAACCTCAAGCATTGCTAGTTGGAAACCATGTGCGTAATAAAGTTGGTGATGGCTTTGAATTAATCGTCCTAATTTTTGCATTACACTAGATCCATCTGTTGTAATGTGCACAATATCTTCTTTAGAGTGAAACTGAACGTTTCAAGTCACTACTCGAGGAGTTTTATACAGCTTTCATTTGGCAAAGATCCGTGAACTCAGAGTAACCCCAAGTTCCAAAACTTATTGTGAATATGCATATTCAAGTTAATATATCGCCAGTTTTTCACCGAAGTCCATTCTTCGAACGCTAGGCCTAATTTACCTTATAGCTTACACAATTCCCGTTCATTTATTACATTGCCACGAATATACTCACCAGATTTCAAAACTATCATGCTTATGACTTTGGAACATTCAAAATGCGAGCGTCTGACGACTTCCTTAAATCTACTAACGTAATAAAAATGTCGGGAAAAAAGGGATTATTGTTTTTGATTCAGATTTGGCAACAACTAATGATCAATTAAATGTTGATGGAAGTTAAGATATAACCCTTTTATACTGGTAGATATTAAGCAGAAGAGGCTTCTTGAGCGTTGCTCAAGTAGTATCCGAATCTTACAGCATCACCTGACTGTAGTGCTCATGTTAAACACAAGGTAGTTCACTATATTACACAAAAGGTCAGTTGCCTTTCTGTAAACCTCGACATCTTGATGAGAGCAAATAAATAACAGCAAAAAACTAGTTCCAAGTTCCAACACATGATCGATTTGGGAATCTGACAATATTCATCGTCGTATGTCTCGTCTCCATTGCATCTTGTTAAAAAGAAAGACAACAATGATTGGATGCCATGTGGTGACTACTGCTGTGGTGAATGCTGTTCGGTGTAAAGAATGCACCACAGTCAGTCCAAAAACTTATTGACGAAGTATTACGTGACTTAGATTTCGCTTACGCATATATTGATGATATTTTGGTAGCCAGCCAAACCGAAGACGAACATATACGTCACTTAGAACAAGTGCTTGAATGACCTTAATAATTTGATTAGGAGATATGCATTACCAAAAACTGCATCTGAAGACTTAGTTAGTGAACTGAAAAGTCGAAACTTGGTAGTCCCTGGAACAAAATCTTCAATTTATCAAGAAAGAAAAAACGAATTTCGGAAGCACTTTAGCAAAGATAAAAAAACTTCATTGGTGTATTGCACAAATATACCAGCACTGATGAATGATTTAAAACCTAATATTTACAAACCTAACTAGTGGAAACTATTCATTGACTACTCAAAACTCGGCCTAAAAGCGGTACTACTGCACAATGGAAATAAATATGCCACTGTTCCAATAGCCCACTCAATCTCTAGGGGAGAGCATATTATGGAGATCTAGGAATTGGCAAGTTTGTAAGGATTTAAAAATTATAACAAAACTGCTAGGGTAGCAACCTGGTTTTGCGAAGTACCCTTGTTGTGAATGTCTCTGGAATAGTAGAGACCGAGAAAACCATTACGTTAAAAAACAGTGGCCGCAAAGAGTCTGTCTTCAGCCATGAAAACCAAATGTAATTGAAAACCTTTATTAGATCCCTCAAAAATTCTCTTACCTCCACTACACAAAAAACTTGGGCTGATGAAGTAATATGTAAAGCGATTAGATAAAGAATGTCAATATTTCCAATACATGGCACAATAATTTCCAAAACTAACAAAGGCTAAAATTAAAGAAGGTATTTTTAACGGACTTCAAATACGAAAACTATTTCAAGACATAAATTTCGTTAAATCCATGCAAACAACTAAGAAAGCTGCCTGGCTCAGTTTTAGAGAAGTTTGTGAAAACTTCGTAGGAAACACCAGAAATAAGCATTACAAAGACATTGTTACAAAGTTGATAGAAAATTACAGGCAATTGGTATATCTTATGAATTTAAAGCTCCATTTTTTGGATTCCCATATCTTGATTATTTTGCTGGCAATTTAAGCGACTATAGTGAAGAGGGGGAGCGCCTCCACCAGGATGTAAGGTGGGATGTTAACATATTGGCGGATTATTGTTGGATGCTAGAGCGATGAAAAAACAAATCTGAGGAAAAGACGTAGAAATCCACTTCATAGGTCACTCGAGGACAAGAGAGTACGTTATAAACGCAAGAAATGACATCAATAAAACTTTACTTGAACGCTCGTGATAGGTCAATGAACAAAAAGTTGATGAAAAGCAACAAACTGTAACTCAATCTTGAGCAGACAAACTCAAACTGCAGCAAGGTCAGGGAAACTCGTTTCAGTTAAACTTTCTTATTTAAGTTTCACTTTCCTATTGCCAGTAATTTTGTTTCAGTCACACAAGCCTTGTTCTCTCTGAATTTCAGTTTGCTTGTCATAGTTCAAGTGTGAGTTTTGCGTCTCGATTTGAGTAACAGTTTGATTGTCTCAGTTTCAGTGCAAGTTGTGCGTCTAGGTTTTAGTATGAGTTTCTTTGTCTGACTTTCTAACAATGGTTTATTCAAACGACATTAGTAACTAAAGTAGAAACGTAAATTACTTTGGAATTTTTTTGGTCATTTTGACCTAAAGTTGGGATTTTTTTGGGTTACTGAAGTGTCACAAATAAAATTGGAAACGATATATCTAGAGTAAACGGTACAAAAAATAGACTTTGGTATTTTATTGGGAAATTTTGACCCAAAATTGAGGTTTTGTGGAAAACTGGTGGGTGATGGAGCAAAACAGACATCGGATTCGTATTCAGCGCATCAAAATACATAAGAATTGACATGTCAGACCTCGGGTTCAGATTTTTTTTTGTATGCCGGTGTTATTGTTCAACCGAGACGTTCATCTGGTGGAACGTCATTTAAATGAGAAAACTGCCACCAGGAGAATTAAAACACCATCAGAGGCAGCCAAAATCATAAACAAAAGTGTAAGCGTGAATTGAATTTGGCCAGCAGGGTCAAACAGAAAAAAACAGATTTCTCCGATAAAAATATAAAAAACCATTTAAAGTGTGCAAAAGAGCACAAAACTTGCAGTGTGGAAGAGTGGAAACGAATTAATTAGTCAGATAAATTCAAAATAAACCTTTTCCAATCAGATGGAAAAGAATACTATTGACACAGACCTGGCGATAAATTACAGACGCACCAAGTCGAAAAAAGTAAAACATAGTGGAGGAAGTTTGACGGTTTGGGGCTGTTTAACTTGGTGGATCATTGGTCCTTTAGTAAAAATATCTGGAATAATGAGTAAGGAAATGTATTTAGTCAATTTAAAAGAAAATATTCCAGATTTTACTGATGAATACCATCCTCATCGATGAAATAATTTTTCAACAAGATGGTGGTCTGAAACACACTTTTGCAACGGTGGTGCCGTGTGTCTTCGTTCCGTTTGGAGTGGTTTCAGGCCGGGCTTTGTTGGTATGGAACTGTTCTAGCAATGATTTTGGAGGTCTTATTGTTTTGTTTAATTTGTGATGTTAACTGATGCAAGTAAGGAAAATTGTTTTCGGTTTGTTTTGAGCGTAAGCTATGTTTTATTTGTGTAGGTGTAGTCGAATTATGAAATGACTTCAATAAAATATGATTTGTGTTATATTTATTTTATTTAATTATTATTGATTTTATTTTATTTGTTTTCTCACATTTACCACATTTTCATCACGGAGTGAACTTATGTAGTTTTAGAGGCAGGTTTACGGCTGTATTTTGAGTGGCGAAGGTGACTTGGAAGGCGGAGATTAATAAATAGATGGCCAGTACTGGTTGAATTTATTATGTTGGGTCGTCTCTGAACGACTGTATTATGGGGTTTGATTGGAATTTTGAATTTGAATTAATGACGATTACTTTCTTAGAAATAACGGACTAACTGGCTAACTGTCTAAATTAATAGCGATTTTAATGAACATGATGATGAATTTAATTAATTATTTATACTATAGCCACTCTAGCTGTTAGTGACACATTTCTGCGTTTTGCACGTTTTACCATTTACATTTTTAAGGGATCTGTACATGAGAGTACAAATGGGAAATGATTGGAATGATTGGTTATGATCAAGGAAGTTATCAGTTAGCTGATATTTGATATGCTATTGTAGTTTTACTTTAGGAATTTTTAAAACAACAAAGCCGTGTATTTTCATGCCATTTGGAATTTTCAAATCAAGTTTTGTTGGTATAGAATTATTCTAGCAATAATTCTGAAATTTTATTTTATTTATTTTTTTAAATTTAAGCAAAGGAAATTTTCGGTTCTAAATTTGATCATAAATTGCATTTTTATTCTTACAACAGTTACTATTCCAGCTACTAGAATAAGCCGGTACAGATGTATATTGGTTTTGGTTTTGCAGTATTATAGTTACTATTTAACGGGCATGGAAAAAGTTGTGGTCAAACGACTACAGCAAAATTTTAATTTGTGTTCTTTATAGTGAATGTTTGCTTATTGGTATGCAATGGGATTTAGTGACTGATTGACAATTAAGTTAGCAATACCCTGTAAGCTGATGAATTAGTTAATTAATTGTTAAAATTTTTAGAGTTGTCATCTATAGGACATTTCTAATTATTTGTTAAATTATTTTGGTGTCCCAGAACTGATGCGGATGGAGTTTTAAGGAAGCTTAGACCAATAGGAACCAAGGTGTTTAGAGTATCTGAATGGTTTTATTTTAAGTGTACTGATAAATAATGTAATGGTTTCAGAATCTATGATAGTTCCAGAATTAATCAGTCTTAATGGGATTAAATTTAATCCTTATTTCAGAAATAAAGTTAATAGCCTGACTCAACTCTCCAAGGCAACAAGCAGTTTAAAAATCATATAGTTTAGTAGTTGTGCTGTCTTGTGATGTCTTATTTACTAACTAAAGTATTATTTAGTGATAATTAACTAATTTGATGTTGATTTTCAGAAATATTCGGAGAAACCCATTTGTTCCCTTAAGTTACAGGAACTTCAGTTCGGGATTAATAATTCAGAAACTAATTAGGGGCTTTCATTTTAATTTTGATTACTGGTGAAATAAATTGTAACTCATCACAGGATAGCGTTCATCAGAGATCAAACTTCTTTAATCTTAGTGGCGAGTTTGCGGAAATGCTTCATTTATAATATTAGTTTGAGCTAAACCGTAGTTTTAAGTTGCAACATTGACCAGTATGGCGGAAATCATTTAATCAGTAGCTGATACTAATTGCATTTATTATGTTAGGTTATCTCTGAGCTACTGTTTATAAGTTTCAAGTGAAAATTAAATTAATAACGATTACAATGTTAAGAAGTGTACAGGAATTTAACCCAGCAAACTAATAAATGGTTTCAGAATTCATTTGTTATTCTGATAAACTAAAAAATTGTAAGTCGATTTAGATAGCTAATAGTTAAATTTAGATAGTTCTCCATTATAACAACAAATTTCCAGGAACAAGTTCTGATATCTAAAGCAGTAAAGAGGAGCAGATCACTAATACAGTGATCGACATTCGTATAAACGCACTAATTTATTTTCCTAAAACCATTTATTTCCTGACTTCCTTTTAGAGTTCAATTTTTTTATTTGTTATAATTTATTGTTTGTTTAACGGGAACAAGCCTGCACTAAAAATAAAATAACGGTACGGCCAAACATACAAAATAAAACAAAAAATCTCTTAAATAGCCAGTATTTATAGAGACATTCGTATAAACGCATTGCATGAAAAGTAATTTTTGCACGTGCTATTCAATTGATTTTATTTATTTCTAATTTGTTCATACATTTTCGAAGGTAATTATATACAGTAATTTCGTATTTTGTAAAAAAAAATCATTTTAAGGACAGTTTTTACAGCAATGCCAAGAGGTAATCTTTTGACTGACGGAGAGCAGTTATCGGTAAAAATATATAAGGAAGAAGGATATTCCAACCGGGAAATTGCAAGAACAATTGGACGATCTGAAACCGTCATCCGCAATCTTTTAAAAAAAGGCCCAAATTATGGCGTAAAAGCCCCAACAAAAGGCCGAACGAAGATCTCAGTACGTCAAACAGGTCAAATTCGACCCGGGATCGGCTCTCTTGCAAACAGATAAAGGAGAAATTAGACCTTCCTGTGACGACTCGACACATTTCCCGTATTTTGAGCAGTACACCAAGCTTAAAATGGACTAAATTGAAAAGTAAACCGCGTTTAACTAAAGTGCATAAGGAGAGCCGCCTCAAATTTGCTCGTAAATACATGTCGTGGACAACAGACTGGCAGAACCTGATTTTCTCTGACGAGAAAAAAATTAACCTCGATGGTCCTGACTGCTACAGTTGCTACTGGCATAATTTGAAAGTCCATGGAGTCTTCAGATCGAAACGTAACTTCGGCGGAAGAAGCGTAATGATATGGGGAGCCTTTTCTTACCAAGCAAAACTTCCCATCTGCTTTATAACGAATCGGATGAACTCCCGTATGTACACAGATCTTTTGGAAGATATTTTAATTAGTTACCTTGACAATAGCGATGAAGAAAATTACGTATTCCAGCAAGATAATGCGTCGATCCATGTGTCCAATGAATCCAAACAGTGGTTTTGCGACAAGAACATCCCTCTTCTTGATTGGCCAGCTTGCAGTCCTGACTGCAATCCAATTGAGAACCTTTGGGGTATCCTGGCTGGCAAAGTGTATGCAAATGGTCGGCAATTTGAGAACGTTAATGACTTGAAAAGTACCATTCGTGACTGTTGGGCGAAAATTGATATGGAAACAATTCAAAAATTAATAGATTCAATGCCAAATCGAGTTTTCGATGTAATAAAAAATGGTGGAGGTCACACAAAATATAAAATAAATGAAAAACCAAATTATTTCTTACTGTTTTTTTAATTATGACCAGGGCAGTGGAGTTCGAGAAAAAATGTTCGACTCCGGCTCCTGAATTGTATGGATTTATTAACGACTCCGGCTCCTGCTCCGGCTCCGGCTCCAGCTCCGATTCCGGCTCCAACTACGACTCCGACCCCAGCTCCTACTCCGACACAAAATACATATATATCTTGCTATGCTTAAAGCAAATAAGCGTTTCATTTACGTGAAACGTAAAAACGTGTTATTTATGTGCTCAAAAACTATTGCTGTTTGGCAAGCAGGCAGTAACTGGACGATAGCGTGCCGGCGTTATTTGTAAAGGTTGTCGTTTCGATCGCAGGAAGTTGTATTTTTTTATGTTGTTTATTCTCTTTTTTATTGGTAAATATTTATATTGATAATTTTGTCTTGACATATGTACCTCCTACAACTTCTACAATTTTTTCCTATGTAATTTGTCGAATTGCTTGCTTACATTTTGGCACAACGAATACCTAAATAAATGCTAGATGAGCAATAGTCGATGATAAGATGACTTAGGTAAGACTGCAGTGTGACGCCTAATTTCAGCTAATCGGATTCGGAATTTCAACTTGAACTGCGCTAATGCATATAGAAGTATAAATAATTGTGCTACGTAGGAGAAAAGGAATATTAATAAAAACAAACAAAAATCCGGAGCCGGAGTCGGTCAATTCCACAAAGCTCCGTCTCCGACTCCGGCTCCTTTAAAAATACGAAAATAAACATAAACTCCTCGGCTCCGACTCCGACTCCACAGCCCTGATTATGACGAGTGCGTTTATACGAATGTCTAGCTGAATTTTTGATTTCTCAATTTTATTAAAGTCAAATATTCAAATAGTTATTAATTTGTTACCTCAACTAAAAGTCTTAGATGGAATACACAAATTAAGTTAATTGGAAATAATTAGAAAGGTCTTGTTTTAGAAATATATTTAAAAAATATAGTGCGCTTAACGAATGTCTATCACTGTATTAACATTAAAATTATTGTAGTACGTAAAGATAAATTCAAAATATGTTTATGTAAATTAAATTAAACTAAAATTTTAACTTAATTAATTAAGAGTATGAGATTAGTTAATTAAAAAATCTACTACTTCTTCTTCTTACTAACTAAACCTATCCAAATCCTCTTTATGTTGTGTGTAACAGGGTGTTCGGTGAGGCCCGGCCATCTCCGGGAGGTCTTACTTAAAGCTTGGTCGAACACTCAAATCAATCAATTAATCAAGACTGTGGTCCCAAACACACCCATCAAAATCGTGCAAAAATGGCTGAACGAACAAAAAATTACAATGTTAAAATGGCCAGCACAATGCCCGGATTTAAATTCGATAGAGAAATTGTGGGCAGTTTTCAAAAGGCGGTTGCGAGATTACGAATAACGCCCAAAAACCATCAATTAGCTAAGAGACCGGATAATCGCTGAATGGTAGAAATAGAAACTATGCTAAGAAGAGTGACAAGCGTAATTACGAATAAAAGATTATGGGTAAAATATCAATTAACAGTTGAATTATAGCCCATAATTGGATCCGTTCAAAATTGGAAGTATGTGCAATTGAACTGTCGGGCAAAAAAGTTGCTAATTTTCTTTTCTTATTATTTCAGCTACTTGCTTCATTTTTAAATCAGGTTGATATAAATTATTTATTGTTTTAGTACAAAGCATAAAATCAAAAATAAATTGTTATATCTTAAGTTAAACAAATTTTCCTAGCAGGAGCGAGAAATACTTAATCTACTACTAGCTTTGGAAATAAACTTTCAAAATAAATAGAGCCAAAAAAAAAACAAATTGGAAGAGGCATTAGATGAAATGTTTCTATATAGATTTAATACATTCTAGAAAAGAAAGACTTAAATTTAAAATATTCTTGAAAACGAAGACTTAATTTTAAAAATGGAAATCTATATTCCCACTAAATAGGTCAATGTTCAGAACGAATATTCAAAAAAAAAAAAATGCTGCATTGTTGCTATTTAATTTTCAATAAGCCAAAATTGCAAGTTGTCTATATAAAATTTAACATAAATAAATCTCATTTTAACCCGTTCAGCAAACAAAAATAAAAATTGCCAAATGAGTTCGAGTAGCAAATTGATGACTCGTATTCATTTTCGAAAAATGTTCAAGTCCAAATCACTATAAACAACTGCAATTAGCGAACATACAATATAAATATACAACCTTCCATCATCCAACTAACTAACAAGGATACTAAACTTCTAGCACATGAACATTTTAATCAAAAACAAAAAAAAAACAACTATAACATTTCATTTCAATGACGTTGAAACATACATATTTCAAAAATGTTAAATCGCGAAAAGTTTTTTGTATTTTGTATAGCAAAAAAATGAAGAGAAAAAAAAAATCTTATCACATTTCCAACACGTTCGCGTTTAACTCAAACATTTTTTTTTTTGTGTGCAATAAATAATATTTAAATAAATGTTTTCAGCTCTACGATTTTTTTTTTACTTCTCATTTCTTTAACAAATCAAATTGAATAATACAAAAGATAAGAAACATCCATATTATGTATATAGTCTTATACATATCTACTATAGTGTGTATGTATTATGTTGAATGAAAAGTTTGAATATATAATAGAATTATAATTTTATTTTCTTATTTATAATCTTTTATTAAACTTAAATTTATTCTTTCATTGTACAGTGTTTGCTTTTTTGTCTATTGAGTCGAGACTTTTTTACTTTTCGTCTTGTTGAATTGTTAAATAGTGTGTGCTTTTGAGATGTGATATACTCTTTTATAGTAGCGCATTAACGAAAATTGGAAAAACTGTTTTTTTTTTTGTTTTTCTTTATTTCAATTTGCATGCAACTTATTGATTACATTGATTCATCGCAGAACAGAATATATAAGAACGACGACGTATTGAAAAGAAAATTGTTGATAGTATAAAATCTGATCGAAAATGACACAATTCAATGAACAAATTTCAGTGTATTATATAATTTGTTTATAAAGCTCACGTATTTAATTTTTTTTTTTTTTTTTTGTAAAAACCGAATCAGGAAGAAAACAAAACAAAATAAATTAATCAGATAAATAAAAAAGTTTTCTCCTGTTATATACATTTGTAATCCGTTTTACAACACAGTAACACACAATTTTCATCGAACTAGAAAAATGTAAAAACGTTGGGTTTTGTTCATGTTCAATGCACATGGTAATTTTTTATATTTTTTTTTGTTTTTGCTATTTTCATTGCGTTTTAATACGATTATATCACAGCAACAAAAAAGAATAAAAAAATGGGAAAACTACTGTGCATTTAAAAATGACAAAATGATTTATCGTGACTCTGAAATAAATGAATGAAAATAAAGTAATTGTAGAATGTAATTGCATTTTGCCGGCCTTATAAAAATTTATAAAAAGGTATAAATAAATACGTTACTTTCTGTCAGTAATATACATACATACATAAATGTATTTATATATGCGCATGTAACATATTTTTACTGGTCATGTTGTATACATATTGCACATAACGTTCGTTCGTCATATTCCTTAGTTAGTACGTAGCACTACGAATGTAATACCAACGGCCGTATAATTCACACAGAATTATTGAAAAAAAAACACAAAACTACAAATCCATATCTGCATAAGCATAATAATAATTTCCATTGTTAGGGCAAATAATAATGAAAATTATAATAGCAACAATAACATAAAATGTTTAGCTATTTTTATCTTTGTGAATATTGTGATTAAAAATTTACACAGTTTACAGGGCTGAACCTAGTTTCGTATCGTCTAAGCGTTTTCCAAACTTATTTTTACTCGGGCCAAAAAATAGAAGGAGCCAATTTTAATACATTCAGTACCCTAATTCTCGAAGCAGTACAATAATATGCAAACATGTAAACGAAAAGTTATCATGAATTTCGCATTCTCTAACGTTCTGTCAAGATAAATTGTAATCCGCAATGTTAAATAATCGTGTATAGTTTACACGCGTTATTTTTTTTTTGGGTTAAACTGTTTACGAATAGGTGTAGAAACAATGATATGACATTTTTTTTTGTTATTGAACCCCATAAAATAAGACTCTTAGGTTTAGGTACATACTATTTTGTGTAAATTTACACCAAAACTGTGTCTGTTCGTTGTATTGTGCAGACGTGTTTTTATACAAGTCGTAAATTTGTCATTAATTAAAGTTAAACGTAAATTTAACTTATGAATTGGAAAATTTTAGTTTTATTTATATGTAAGTGATTATGGAGTGCGCAAAGTGCCTGAAATCTAATAGATCGGAACAATTGGAAGTTGCTTGTAGTGGTTTCTGTAATAAGGGATACCATAAAAAGTGTGCAAATTTGACTGATTATGATGTCGGACGTATTAGAGAGAATGGCAATCTGAATTTTCTGTGTATGGATTGTAAAGTTAAGTTTGATTTTTTTAAAAGAGAGTTTGGCAGTTTGGTACAACATATTGAAGTCAATAACTCCAATATTAAAAATGTGGAAATAAAAACTGATAATGTAATTAAATCAGTGCTTGAGTTGCAAAATGCAATTTGTGAATCAAATAAGAAAGTACATTCGGATATACAAAATGTGTGTAAGGCGATACCATTATGTGAAAAAACAAAAAATTTTGAAAGCGCAGCTCTTTCATATGCGGATTCGGTAAAATTGCCAATATTTATGAAATCAAAAAAACAACAGGGTAGTGCAATAACAAAAAATGAGGTGAAAAATGCCATAAATCCATGCACAATGTCAGTGGAGATAAATAATATCCAGGAGTTAAAAAACAATGATGGTGTAATTATTAATTGTGGAAATAAAGATTCTGTGGAAAAAGTTCAAAGCAAATTAAAGGAGCAGATTGGAAATGACTATGAAATTAACTCTCCTAAGTTAAAAAATCCTAACCTGTTGATAGTGGGTATGAGTGACAGTATAAGTACAGAAAATGTGGTGAATGCAATAAAAGCTCAGAATAATTTAATTTTTAATGAAATAAAATGCCATAAAGTGTACGAAGCGTTTAAAAAAAAAGCTCGTATAATGCAATAATAGAAGTAGATGGTGAAGCAAATAAGAATATAATGAGGATATAGAGTGGGATAGGTGTGTGGTATATGAATCAAACAGAGTGTTAAGATGTCTAAAATGTTTGGGGTATAACCACAGGACCAAAGACTGTAACATTGGTGCGTATTGTTATAAGTGTGGTGGAAATAATCATTTGTCTAGTCAGTGTGAAACAACTGATGTAGTGTGCTTAAATTGTAATAGAGCAAAAAACAAATTAGGTTTAAATGACATAGACATTCATCACGAAACAAGAAGTGTCAATTGTCCCGTTTACTTGAGAAAGTTGAAATAATTAAAAAATAGAACAATTTATTAGCAGCTAAAGAAATACTCAGGGTTATATTTAAATATACAAGGTTTAAATAATAATTTCAGTGAAGTTGAATCACTAATATTGACTCAGAATTTTCAATTCATATGTTTAAGTGAAACCCATCTATCAGATTTTGATAGTGATAATCTAGTGGAAATAGAAAATTATAAATTATTTAGAGCTGACTCCTTGTCACGACATACCGGTGGCGTTTGTATATACATAAAAAACTATTGGAATGTTGAGGTGATCCAAAATTGTACTTTAAACTTAGACTTTTGGTGGTTATCTGTTAAACTAGTTATGCTTTAACACTGTGTTATTGTTGGTAGTATTCTACAGAGCACCTAGACAATTAAATGTAAATGCAGAATTGTTTCAAAATTTTAATACTTATTTGAGTGAAATTTGTGATAAAAATAGTCAAATTTGTATTTGTGGTGATATGAATGTGAATTGGAAAATAAATGAAACAAATAAAAGGACAATTAAAGAAATTATACAAGATTGTGGACTTAGGCAAATAGTGAAAGATTATACAAGAATTGCGAAGAGTTCAAGATCAATAATTGATTATGTGGTGGTTAATGATACTAATAATATAACTTGTGATGTCAAAAGTGAGTTTAAAATTATTGATCATGAATCGATTGAAATAATAATAAATAAGTCTGGTAAATCAAACAATAATTTTGGTAGCAATAATAATAAACTAGTTAAGTTTTTAGATTATGATATAAATAAATTTCGTAGTGCGCTTTGTAAAAATGATATTACGACAATTTATTATAATTCAATCAATTTCAAAGCAGAGAACTTTAGTGTTAATTTGCATGGCGTGGTTAAAAAATTCATTGGACATAAAATTGTTACAAAAAAAGTGTGTCCATGGTATACAGAAGATCTAAAAGTTCTAAAACACAATAAAGTTAGATTGTATGAAATAGCTTGTACAAAGGACTCAGAAACTGATTGGAATAATTATAAAATTAGTAGAAATATGTATAAAAACAAACTAAATTATGCAAAAAGTGACTATATTAAACACAAAATAGAAGATTCAAGTGATCAAAAGGAAATGTGGAAAAATTTAAAAACATGAACAATTAATGAACAATAAGAAAGATATTAACTTAGTGAGTAGAAATATGATTATAGACAGTTTTGATTTAATTGGAGAAAATTTATGTTCTATTATAAACAATTCGTTGAAATCTGGTGTTTTCCCTACAATATGGAAGGAATCAACGGTAGTTCCTATTGAAAAAATTTCTAATACAATTAATTAAATGTGAGGAATTTCGGCCAATTAATATGATTTTGTCTGAAGCCAAAATCCTAGAAAGAGTGGTTTATTTACAGTTTAGACAATATTTGGAAGAAAATCAGATAATATTTGACTTCCAGTCTGGATTCCGTCGAAATCACAGCTGTGAAACTCTGGTGAATCTGGTGGTATCAAACTGGAAGGATGCTGTGCACAACAAAAAAAATTATAGTTGCAGTATTTTTGGATTTTAAAAGGGCGTTTGAGACAATTGATAGAACAATTCTTCTTTCGAAATTAAGTGAAATGGGATTAAGAAACATCGAACTTCAATGGTTTAAGTCATACTTATCAGAGAGAAGACAAAGAACAAAAGTAAATGAATCGCTATCCGATTCAATAACTGTCTCAATAGGAGTACCTCAGGGAACAATATTGGGTGTAGTGCTATTTCTACTATACATAAATGACATTCACAAAGCAGTTGAGTGGTCTACAATCTTCCTTTTTGCGGATGATGCTCTTTTATATGTTACTGGAGAAACCATTGAAGAATGTACGAGTAAAATCAACAATGATCTGGCAATGATTGATGTTTGGTGTAAAATGAATAAGATGAAGCTAAATATGTATATCAAAAACAAAATGCATGATTATTAATAGTAAATTAGATAGTATGGTACATATAAATAATCAACCGATTGAAAAGTTAGTGAGATAAAATATCTCGGTATAATTATAGATAATAAGTTGGATTTTAAAAGTAATTTAGACTACCTATGTGTGTACAAAAATTGCAAAAGAAATTTATTTCTTGAATAGTATACGTAAGAATATTTCGTTGAGTGCGAGTTCGCGACAATATTCTGCTGAAAAATTTTCAGCAGGCAACCAAATTTCCCCTTAAATATTTTTAAATCGCATGCAATCCTGCTGAAAATTTTTCCGCAGAATATTGTCGCGAACTCGGACTGAGTACTACAATTTATATATATAACGTTATTATTAAACCCCATTTTGAATACTGTTCTTCAATCCTATTTATGTGTAATAGGCAAATGATGAGCAGACTACAAAAATTACAGAATAAGGGAATGCGATGCATTCTTAGGGTAAATAAATACACTTCGATTGATTTTATGTTACAATCTTTAAAGTGGCTAAACATTGAGCAGAGGATAAAAATGAATGTATTGATCTTTATTTTTAAAATGAAGCATCAAATTTTGCCAAAATATTTGTATGATAAAGTAGTGTTTGTTAGTGATGTTCATGATTATATGTTAAGAAATAGAAATGATTTTAGATTAAAAGTGTATAATAATGAAAAATCAAAAAATATGTTAATGTATAATGGCTTATGTCTTTTTAATAATCTTCCAAATAACTTAAAAAATTAAACAAGTTTAAAAGTATTTAAAAGTAGTATGATTAATTATTGTAAAGACAATTTTTGAATGTAATAATAATTTACGAATTTATTTTTAAAAAAAATGTAAATTTTTTAATAGTATTTTATACTAAATAAATTTATAATAATAATAATAATAATAATTTATTTGTATACATATTTTAAATAAAGAATTAAATTATGTATGACCAAACGATTTGGAATTAAAACAAAAAAATTGGATGGTTAAATATTTAAAATGCAAAAAAATTCTATTGAAAAAATAAAATTTAATTTTGAAAAAGAAAAATTACAGTAAAAGCTCCACATAAGCAACTCGACCGAACCAATTTTCTAAAAAAAAATCTCTATATGAGCCGTTAATTTTGAAAGTGGTGCAAGTCCACTTTTCAAAAAATTTAAGTTAATGATAACAATAGACAAATAAAAGTACATTCTTTCTAACGGTGAACAATTTATAGTCAAAATTCCAAAAAAATAATTCCTAATACTTTTTCAAAAAATAAGAAAATTCAAAATCCCGTATATTTTTGCATTTATGGTTTCTCTATTCCTTCATTTTCTCGTTTCAACAAAATGTGGACTTGCCCCAGTTTCAAAATAAACGGCTCATATATAAAAATGAAGAATTGCTGTGCGTTAGTCTCGCTAAAACTCAAAAACGGCTGGACCGATTTTCAAAATTTTTTTTTGTTTTGTTTGCTATAGTTCAGGGATGGTTTAGAAAAAAAAATAATCTGAAAAACCCCCAAGTTCAGCTAAAAAAATCAAAAAATAAAAAATTTTCTATATATCTCTATATCTATATATATATAAAAATGGTGTAAAAAATGTATCTGCGCATATCAGTTGAGAACGGCTGAACCGATTTGGCTCAATCTTTTTCTATTGTGTTTGAAATTGCCAGGAGATGGTTCCTACGAAAGAAAATTTTGGGAAAATCCTTCGGAAAAGTCGGAAAATTCGGAAAATCGAAAAATTATGTTTTTGTATAGAATTTGGCGCGTAGCCAACCAGATGGTAAATACCAGATGTTTTGTAGAAGAGAAAAATTGGAAAATCTGAGTGGAAAACTCGGAAACTTCCGGAAAAACGCGAAGAAAATTGAATTTTTTTTTCAATGAAATTTTGAATTTTTTGTATGTTTTGATGACCGATTGGGCTTAATCTTTTTTCATTGTGTTTGAAATTGCCAGGAGATGGTTCTTACAAAAGAAAATTTTTGGAAAATCCTTTGGAAAAGTCGGAAAATTCGGAAAATCAAAAAAATTATGTTTTTGTACGAAATTTGGCGCGCATCCAAACCAGATTGTCTTTTAGAAGAGAAAAATTGGAAAATCGAAGTGGAAAACTCGGAAACTTCCGGAAAAACCCGAAGAAAATTGAATTTTTTTTCAATGAAATTTTGAATTTTTTGTATGTTTTGATGACGGATTAGGCTCAATCTTTTTCTATTGTGTTTGAAATTGCCAGGAGATGGTTCTTACGAAAGAAAATTTTGAGAAAATCCTTCGGAAAAGTCGGAAAATTCGGAAAATCGAAAAATTATGTTTTTGTATAGGATTTGGCGCGTAGCCAACCAGATGGTAAAAACCAGATGTTTTGTAGAAGAGAAAAATTGGAAAATCTGAGTGGAAAACTGGGAAACTTCCGGAAAACCCCGAAGAAAATTGAATTTCTTTTTCAATGAAATTTTGAATTTTTTGTATGTTTTGATGACCGATTGGGCTTAATCTTTTTTAATTGTATTTGAAATTGCCAGGAGATGGTTCTTACAAAAGAAAATTTTTGGAAAATCCTTTGGAAAAGTCGGAAAATTCGGCAAATCAAAAAATTATGTTTTTGTACGAGATTTGGCGCGCAACCAAACCAGATTGTCTTTTAGAAGAGAAAAATTGGGAAAACGAAGTGGAAAACTCGGAAACTTCCGGAAAAACCCGAAGGAAATTGAATTTTTGTTCAATGAATTTTTGAATTTTTTGTATGTTTTGATAACGGATTAGGCTCAATTAGGCTCAATCTTTTTCTATTGTGTTTGAAATTGCCAGGAGATGGTTCTTACGAAAGAAAATTTTGGGAAAAGCCTTCGGAAAAGTCGGAAAATTCGGAAAATCGAAAAATTATGTTTTTGTACGGGATTTGGCGCGTATACAAACCAGATGGTCTTTTAGAAGAGAAAAATTGGAAAATCTAAGTGGAAAACTCGGAAACTTTTGCAGTTGACCACGAACATGAGAGTCGCGTTACAGAACGACTGATCAACTACTGATTTTTCTAAACAACTGTTGGCGCTTGGCAACGATCAAATTCCTGTTGATGTTTCGACCGGATTGATTTCATTTCCCTCCAATTTTTGCATGTTTACGACGTCGAAGGAAGAGCTTATCACGAAAGTGTTTCCGGACATCCGCCAAAAATAATGTGAACCACGATTGGCTCAGCGAACGAGCAATTTTGGCAGCAAAAACAAGGATGTAGACAGTCTGAATTACTTGATTCAAAACCAAATTGCTGGGGAAACCCATTGTTACAAATCCGTTGACTGTGTGACCAATCAAGACGAGGCAACCAATTATCCGACCGAGTTTTTGAATGCGCTTGATTTGCCAGGAATACCACCGCATAACTTGATGCTCAAGGTTGGATCTGTAATAATCATGCTGCGCAATCTGAACCATCCGAAATTGTGTAACGGAACGCGATTGAGTGTGAAGAAACTGATGAACAACGTGATTCAAGCGACGATCATCAAGGGCAAATTCAAAGGAGAAGATGTTCTAATTCCGAGAATTCCTATGATTCCAACTGACACACCGTTCGACTTCAAGCGCATTCAGTTCCCCGTTCGTTTGGCGTTTGCTATGACGATTAACAAATCGCAAGGTCAATCGTTGGAAGTGTGCGGAATAAATCTAGAATTTCCGTGTTTTTCTCATGGTCAGTTGTATGTCGCGTGTTCGAGAGTTGGCAAACCATCATCGTTGTTCATTTATGCGCCGGAGAACAGAACTAGAAATATTGTTTACCACAATGCATTGTATTGATTTGCGTCTGTATTCGATTTAATTCCACTCGAATAAAATGCATTGAATTCTTTTGAATTCCAACTGACTCCCATTCATTTCCACAATGAGAGAAAAAATCCAAAACACAACTCAATTTTCGAAAGACGCCTGAGTTTGAATCGACATTTCATTCACTTTTCAATACATTAGTGTTGAATTCGATGGAAATGGAATGGAATGTCCACTCAACTCAATCATCTATTGAGAATAGAGTGAGTTGTTTGATTTTTTCTATCATCAAAATCAATTTTCGTGAAGGACAAAAGTATTTGCTCGAAACGAAGTAATTTGGGGCGGGACGAAGTTCGCCGGGTCAGCTAGTTCTTATATAAAGAAGGTTGATTATATAGAAAACACGATTTGAAATTTTGTTTAAAGCAATCAGTTGAAGTATTTAATTGGATCTCTTCAACAGTATAAATAAATGTTTGAAAGAATTTTGAACAGATTATGGCACCCTCACTACAACTTCGAACAATTAAATGTGGGTTTTAAATTAATCATTTCGATGCTGATACTACTGTATTTGCTTTGGTTGTCAGATAAAGAATGAAATGTTGTAAGGGCTAGGGCATGGATGATAAACGAAAAACGATTAATTGTTCGTTTTTAGACCGATCAATCGATTAATCGGTTAACGTTATACGTTATTTGATATGAATTTCTGAAATTAGGCCAATTAGGATGAAACTTGGCTATTTCTCAACCGATTACGATAAAACTCGACAGGTACAATGGAAATGGGATTCTAAAATGTTATTCAAATGAAGTTCTGGAATTTGGCCAATTAAGATGGACATTGGCTATTTCTTTACCGATTTTCGATCTGCTTCACAATAGATAAACCAAATGATAGCTCTTAATAGCTGCCTGGGTTACATAAATCTCAACAGACAATAGCTTTTATGATATTGTGTGTCGATGTTTTTGTGAATCTGACAGCTGTTGAGGTTTCTCATATTGATGTATTTATTATACATCTACCAGGAAATGTAATCACAATCAAATGAAAATAAGAAAAAGTGGGGGACAGCATCTGCAGCATTGTTGAAACTTCTAATGGTAGTATAGGGTTCCGGAGTTAGACTAATCACTTTAGAATTTCATTCCGTATAGTGCATGTCGAATTTTATCATAATCCGTTAAAGAATAGCCTAATACTTTCCTAACCGTCCATATTCAACAAATTTATTTAAAAATAATATCAAAATAATAATATAAAAATCATTTGAGAATCACATTTCCTACGCACTAGTAAGAAGGTGTTTTTCCAGTTAGCACTGGGAAAACTTATCATCGTACTATAATTACGAGAATGCTAAAGAGAGCCGGCTATAGAAGTTGCATTGCCACAAGAAAACCATTCATAAATAAAATAAATGCAAGGAAAAGGTAATATTTGCCAAAAATCATCTAAAGTTCAGTGAAGATTTTTGGAACTCAGTGATATTTAGTGATGATGACACCTAATAGTGAGCTGAAAACACAACATATGATTGGGACTGTAAAACATGGAGGAGGTAACGTCATGGTGTGGGGCTGTGTCTATGTCGGCCAGGGGAACAGGAAATTTAGAGATTATTGAGACGACGATGAATAGGTGGTTATCTCGATATTTTTAAAAACAATTTACAAAATTGTGCGCAAAAGTTGGGACTAGAAGACTATTCCATACAACATCTATGGGATGAATGGGAGAAAAGGATTCATGGCCAAGAATGGCAGCAGTTATTAAATCTAAGGGCGGACTTTGTCTTAATTCAAAAGTATTTCGTTTAATTATGTTTACACGTGAAATATTCTAACACTGAATGTACATTTTTGCATCATAATTTAAGCGATTTCTTAATAAATTGTTATTTTTCTTTTATTTTAAATCAAAGACTTTGAACATTTTCTATTATAATGATATTGTAAGAAATGTTACAGTTTATGAAATAATTTTGAAAAAATATGACATTAAATTGATGGTGCATACACTAAAGCAAAAATATATTTACTGTATGTAAAATTGTGCAAGAGTATGTGTATGCCTTTAGCATTTATACAAGGAATAAGTGTTCCCCTTTCCTTCACTGATTTTCTTCAGAGTTCCAGTAGCAGTTTTTTCGAAATTGGCAACTTTAGCTTTTTAATGCAAGCCTTTGTATACGAGACCGGTTTCATCACAATTATAAATTTGTTCCGGTAAAACCAATTTTCCAAAATAATTTTTTGAAAAGTATCGTTCTTTCATTTTATAAGCCAACCTTAACCCCCCACAGAGGCCTCCGATCCAAGTCCCTATTTATAATATTCCCCAAATTAAGCAAAACTATGTACGTGTAGTATAGCACATATATGTATAATACACAGCTACTTAAAAAAGCTTTCTGATCCGATTCTGAAAAAAAAGTTCAAAAAGTTTAATAAAAGTCCAAATTTAATTAAATATCAGATATACGATTTAAAGATAATTAAACGGTTTTATTTGTTAAGGTTAGATCACATTAGTCGTTTAAGTACAACTTTTTCCCCGATTCTACTCAGAAACAAAAGTTCGTTGCTCGGAAGATTTCCTCAGCCCTCCTACCGCGACGTTTATGCTTTTATCTTCCGTTGGAGCTTCTTCGTTTTCGATCCTATCGACTTTAGATATATGATTATTTTCGTCTATTACAATAGCTAAGTTTCTCTCCTTGCCACCAATTACCCAGTCCATTATTTCGTTCTCCGATAAATTATGTACATATTTTCGTTTACAATTAAATTGTAAAGTATCACCAGAGATTATTCCTCTTCCGTGTAATAGTCAGCTTGAACTCAATTTCGTCAATCGATGAAAACAGATGTAAATGAAATTTTGACAAGTGACTAGGTACGCGAGTTTATTCCAGACTTCAACAATGAAAAATGCCAATGCCACTTAGGGCCGCGAGGGTTGCTAGATGATGCTTTCGATTCGGCTGTTTAAGGGATTTTATGATGTTTTGGTCAAGCGGATGCAACAAGACGGTATTGTTAGGCGGAAAAAAGATAACCGAGAAGTTTTCAATATTGGAAAAGTGTTTGCTGTGCCATGGCATGTGGCATTATCCACCAATAGTATCGCTTTTACTGGTAATCCTTTAACTTCTCCTTTAACTTAAGGGATAAAAAGTTCATTTTACCACTCCTCGAAGAGCGCAGCCAAGCATTTTTAAATGACTTGTAATAGAACGGTATTTCGACATCTTTGAAACATTGAGGATTTTTGGCTTTTCCAATTATTATTTTATCGGGTTTATGTGTCCCTGTTGCATTTACGCACGGTATAATAGTTACAAACCTTTGTATACAAGATCGGTTTCGTCACAGTTAGATTTGTTCCGGTAAAAATCCATTTTTTGCAATGAGCCTTTTAAAATTGCTTGTAAATGCAGTAGCAGTATCAACATTATAGAAAAGTTATTCACCAGATACCGTCAAAATTCGAATTCAGTAACATCCATTGAATTAGTCGAACCATTCATCGCTGACTAAAAATTCGTGTCCATTGGCATTGAGTTACCTGTTTAACTCAAGCACTTTTACTTTAATCATCTCATCCGAAACCATTTCGTTTGCCTCCCGTCGTCATAAAAACCATGAATATAATTGTTCATCGACATCAGTTTTTTATCTGCTGTATACGCTTGATTTTCTTCAGATTCATACAAGTTTTTGATGCGAATTCTTTGTTATTTTTTATTCTTGTAATTGTCGACTTATGAACGTTGTAATTTCGACAAACCTCCTTTGAGCTCTCACCATCTTGAAGATCATATAAAATTGATATTTTGGAGAAAAAAACTTTGCTAATGCAGAGGTTGCTACAAAAGACTGTTTCTTATGTTCTTATGAATGGTTTAACTGTATTTGAATTTTTGAGACCCTAAAAACATCTCCATCTTATTTTTAAATGTTTAATTGGAAATAGAGCACAAATAAGAAGTTGAATCTAAATATGTATTCTTCTGTAACCATTCACATTTTTTTTTAAATAACATCAAAAATTGCGGTTTTAACGTTTGATTTTATCTTGCTGAAAGCTGCTGACAATAATTTATTTATTTATTTATTTATTTATAACTCACAACCTTAAAAAGTATAAACAAATTTATAAAACACTAAAAATCTAATTAAATCATAAGGCTATGAAGATTGGTTATTCTATGCCAAAAGGCAGTAGCGAATAACCTTAAAATACAAAATTACAAAAAATACAACTTAAATAAAATATAAAACCATCGAACAAACACAAAATATAATTTTATTTTATTTTATTTCACAAACATAAATCCTTAATCAAATTCATAACTAATTTATTATTAAACTGCACACGTATTAGAAGGGGCAAACGATTAAAAAATGTGGGGGCCGAAACTAAGTAGTACTTGCGATAAGCTTCACTAATAAAAGCCGGGACTGAAACGAAGTATCTGTAATTATTACGAATGTCGTAAACTCTACTTAATCTAAGAATTCGGTGCCCACTTCTAGAGAAGAACAATTTTAAAACTTTAAAAACATATAGATGTTGCAATGGTAAAATTTTACAAGCCAAAAAAATTGGCCAAGAACGATCACGACGATTCTTAAAAAACATAACACGAACAATATATTTTTGCAAAATGTATAATGGTCCCAATGTATTCCAATAAACCCCGCCCCAACAAGGTAATCCATAGAATGTAACTTGTGTAGAAGTAATTGTTACAGAATACGATTTAAGAGTACCAAGATAAATTAATGTGTAAAATTAATCTTTAACACGTTTGCAGATTACAATTTATATTGATTTTTAGAGAATCATGGTACAAGTGCACGAAAAACAGGCCATCCAAAAAATGTTTTTTAATGCGAACAATAATCAAATGACTTTCATGAAACGTAGATATGGCCTGCTTTATCCAAACATAAGGTTATATATTATATATTCAAAAGTGAATACCAATTGAAACGCTGTTTGCGGAATTTTGTGATGCTACTTAGAAACCAAATAAGAATTGTATCAATTATAATTTGATTAAAACAATTAGTGTATTTCTTACTTTTAGTCAAAGTATATTTTGTATAAACTGCCAATTTTATAAATGTAACTTCACTTACTGTAATTGATAATGTAATGTTTGAATAGTATTGGTCACCTATCTTAAGTTATTATTAACATTAAAAAATTGTGGTACTTGGTATAAAATTATTGGCCGCCTATCGTATTCTATTAAAATTAAGATGTATTGTATTTATTAAAAAATAAAATTCATTTTTTTTTTTCTACAACCTCAAAGCCGACAACACGTTTGTTTATAAAAAATCAATAAAATTAAAATCTTGTACCTAACTTTTTTGGTGCCGAAATCCGGGAATGGGGTCATATTTTGTAAACTCTGGTCGTAATCAATTAATGGAAATTGGGATTATTCGGTCATAATCAATAGAATCACAATAAAACTGATGCATCGCAACAAGATTCAGATAAGTACTAAAATTTTTTTTGTTGATTTGTTGATATACTTATAATATTCGTGAAAATAAGTAGCTTTTTAAAACCATACGACAATAAAAAATGTCGACTTTTTGGGACTCTTTATTATTTTAATGCGTAAATTGAGTTGAGGCTGGAATATTTTGCGTGATAATCTAGTAATAAATAAAACTGAATGTAGTGCTTGTTATTTGGTGTATCGCGCAATTATAGAGAGCGTATGAAAAGGTTATGCGATAGATCGGTAGCTAGTATGGTCGCAGTACAGACGTTCGCTAAAAACATTGGTGAAGAAGTTACACTGCACATGCTCGAATTGAACACACATTTTAAGAAAGTCAATGACCTGGAAGCTGAATTATATTTGTCCGACTATATCCTGGTCAGCGAACGTACGGAACAAATTTATGTCGAAACCAAACCGAAGTTGTTAGCGGCGATGGATGCGCGGAAAGGACCAAAGGAAAATAACGATTTCAATACTACCCTCGAGAATTTCATCGGACAACAAAAGTTGTTTTATAAAGGTGTAAGCCATAAACGATTATATTTGCCTAAATTACAGATTGAGCCGTTTAATGGCGAATACCTGGCATGGCTGCGTTCAACGACTTATATGGTTCAACGGTACATGCTGATGATACGTTATCCCCAGTACATAACCTTCAATTACTTAAAAGTCTAGTTAAAGGAGATGATGCAGCTCTCATCAACCACTTAAATGTTACCGAAGCTAATTACAAAATTGCTTGGGAGAAATTAGTTAAGCGTTACGGCAAACCGAAGCCCATTGATGGCTCTTTAATACAGACATTTTTTGAACAAAAATGAATGATTAACCTTAACACGAAAGATTTACGAAAGAAAGGTAACAGAGCCGATCGGGAGAAATCGTAAATAGTTTAAATATATTGGGAACGCAACCTCAACGTCGAGATCCGTGGTTGACCCACATTTTGGTAAGTAAGCTGGATAACGACACCAAGGAACGGCGGGCATCGCACACAACCGAAACCAATTAGCCGGACTTCAATGATCTTATTTCATTTTTGAATGATCTCTGTGGTCCATTGGAGGGCTGTGAGATTGGGGTGAAATAAGTAGTCCAACAAGCGATTCAGAGTGCATTGTTTGTCAGCAAGAACACGTGATGTTATAGGTGCCCAATGTTTTCAAACCAAAACCGTTCTAATAAGGTCAAACTCGTAATTGACAACAATCTATGTCAGAACTGTCTGAGACAGGGCCATCACCATACATCGCTCCATACAGCATTAGAGATAAATGATAATCCAAGACACATAAAAGGCGAACACTTAAAGTCACCAATCAGTAGTCATTTAGCTTACGAGGGTACACTAATTGATATACCAGCAACATGCTCACCAACAGTCAACACCACAGTAACATGCATCCCAGCAATCAACAAACCATCAATCAACTTACCAGCCACTGGCGTACCAACAACCAACAATAGTTGCACAATCAACAATATCGAAATTGGCGAAAATCTAAAGTTAATGGAGTTAGCTTCAACAAAAACGCTGACGATCCCTCATAAAATACCCAATCATTTCCAACATGCAAGCACCATGTTATTACCAACTGCGTTTCTGCTAATTTGATCACATAACGAGCAATACCGCAACAAGCGCGAGTATTGCTTAACTCAGGATCACAATCCTCATTCATAACGGAGTCCTGTATTAAAATACTAGGTCTGCAACGCACCAATTCACGAGTCGCTATTTACGGCCTATCGTCTACTTCTGCTGGAACAATACGAGGCAAGACCAACATAATCTTGCAATCTCACTACGACCCCAACCTCACAGTGCAGCTTTCACCTCAGATCATATACACGATATCAGCTTCAATCTTCAATACCCAATGAACAACTCGAAATACCGAAGAATTATGAGTGGATACTATGGTATGCCGGTACAGACACATTAACCTTTAAAATTAACAGAATTCAGGCCAAGGAAGATTGGGCAAAACGCAGAATACTTTTTTTTTGGTTAACACCAATCACCATAATGTGCAAAATATTGATGCAAAACTTTGGTTACTAAATGTGGATTGGGATGACCTTTTACCGAATCAAATTACCAACAAATGGCCACGCATTTATTTATTTATTTATCATTATTGACATTTTTTTAAAACCTATTTTTATCTAAATTAATTAATTAATTAAATACATTTGTATATCTTACTAAATAACTAAATATTAATTTTTTCATTAATGAATATGTGTAATAGTTGAATAAACTGGCCGTACTCTAGCTCTTGAAGGTCATTAAGATTGCAATAGTTGCTGAAAGAATTAGGAGTATATAACTTCACACCATTATACCCTAGCGATCGTTGGGAAAATGATTTACCGTACCTTGGTAATCTAAAATGAGTATTCCTGGTATTATAATTATGAACTTCTCTGTTGGTAGACAGCAAACTATTTAAATATTTAGGAAGTACTCCTTTTTCGGGTAAATAAAACAGTTTTAGCACGTTCAAGTGTATTCTCTGGGTGATTGATTTCCAGCTTAGTTTTTCTAGCATGTCTTTAAGTGTTCTATTATCCGCGTTTAAAATGCTTCTCATAAATCGATTCTGTATTTTTTGCAGACGTGTTAATTGTGTTTGATTCATGATAAACAGAACCGATGAGCAATAATCTACATGGGGAGCTACAATTGATTTATAAAATAATATTTTGGTCTCCATTGGTAGCTTGTCTTTAATTCTGTTGAAAAGTCCTAATTTTCTATTCATGTTTTTGGCTAAGTAATCCAAATGCTGGTTAAAACTTAAGTTTTCATCAATGACGACACCGAGATATTTGTATTCTTTAACTCGTTCAATGATTTGGTTCGCAATTACAATATCTGAGATACCCTCGTACTTGGTTTTGATTGAAAGAACATATACTTCGTTTTCGAAATGTTCAATGACAATTTATGAAACATCAACCATCCCCGTAAATTCTCAAGATCTTCGTTTACTTTTTGTACAGCTTCTTGATGAGTTGGTGCCGAAATAGTAATTAATGTGTCATCCGCAAACATATTAATTTTACAGTTCTTTATAACATCTACTATGTCATTTATATATAAGATAAACAACAATGGCCCAAGTGTTGAACCTTGTGGTACTCCGAGATTGTTTTCTATAAACGATGATGTAAAATTATCGACTTTTGTATATTGTTGTCTCCCTTGAAGATAATTATTGAACCATTCAAGCTCTTTTCCTTCTATACCGTACTTGCATAATTTTTGGAGTAAGATTTTCCTATCTATAGTTTCAAAAGCTCGTTTGAAACCTAAAAAAACTGCTACCACTACTTTATTTTCGTCTATTTGAGTTTTCCATATGTCCAACATAAGATTTAACGCTGTTTCACAGGAATGCAATTCTCTAAAACCAGATTGTTGATCCACTAATATATTGTTATTAGCAATATGATCAACCAACTGTTTTTTAACTACTCGTTCCAGTACTGCTTCGTAAATTGGGAGCATATTTATGGGGCGTAGATCTTCAGATGTGGTTGGTTTTGTGGTTTTTGGAATTGGAACAACTGTTGATATTTTCCATGAAGCCGGTACTACTCCTTCCTTTAGACTTCGATTAACTAAATCTGTAAAATATTCCGAGAATAAGTAGTTCTTCATCGCATCCAGCATGACCGTTCTGTTTATGCCATCAACTCCACATTGAGACTTTATTTTACTTATTATTTTTGATATCTCCTGGCGAGTTATTTCTTGAAAGCTAAATTTTTCAAAATTATTGTCATCATGTGAAAAATTTCAGTCCTTTATCTCAGGGATGTTCTGGTGAATATCTATCACGCTGGACACAAATGCTTCATTTAGCGCTTCTGCTAACTCTTATTTATCAGTGAGTGTTTTGTTGTTAAATTAAATACACCATTGTGTCGTATTTTTAGACTTGTAGATGGATTTAAGCGTTTTCCACAGTTCCTTTGGGTTGTATTGGTTATTACGACCCCCAGAAGTGCAAAACGATCTATTACCTAGATGTCTATTTTCCGAACCTCGGCTTCAGAGTTACAATCACTACAGTTACATGCATTTAGTGACGCGTCTGAATCCGCATACGGGGAAGCGATGTACTTTCGAACGGTTCGGGGAAATTAAAACGAACTTGGTAATGGCGAAAAGTAAGGTAGCCCCCCATTGAGCCAAACTAGTATACCAAGATTAGAACTTTGTGCTGCGGTATTCCTGGCGAAATTAATAGAATTTATCAGAAGTATCTTAGATAATTCAACAGAAATTTACGCATGGTCTGACTCCAAACTAGTGCTTAGTTGGCTGCCAACGGTGAATTAGAAATACATACCGACAAAGCAAAAACCTGCAAATCGGGCATCTCGAGCGACCTCACCTCATGAATTAGTAATGTCAACAATGTGGTGGAATGGACCTGCATTTATGAGTAAAAAAGTAGATCATTGGCCTATATCAAATGTTACAGATGACCGATTGCTTGAAGCAATACGCGAAAAATGTTCTAACTTCCTCAAGGTATTCCTGGAGCAGAATCAGTTAGGAAGCCCGTTCGAAGATGTCAACTCATCTCTAATTTGTCTGAAAACGTAAACAGAGCTACCAAAAATACGTCAATCATTCGATCAACCTCATTCCGTGGATAATGCCACTAATCAAATTCGCATAAATTTGCAACAGTATGATATCATTGGCGAGTTTTTAATAAAATATTCTTCCTTTCACAAAATCAAACAAATATTTATTGACGTTTAAATGCTATAAGGAAAGACGAAAACTGAACATTAATGGATTCACATATAACGAATATAAGGCAGCCGAAACTTGCATTATCCAATGTATCCAGCAAGTAGAGTTTAAAGATATACAGTTGCAGAAACAACTATACCATTAGAAAAATCTAGTACGTTACTATCGTTGGACCCATTTCTGGATACTGAAGGAGTTATTAGAGTTGGAGGCAGATTAAGTAATGCCAATTTGTCGTTTTGTGCAAAACATCCGGTGATCCCTCCCAAAAATCCGATCAGATAAGGCATTCTCCCGGTACAGTGCTCTCATGATTTGCAAATTTCCATGTAGATTTTAATTTGAATTAAAATGTATGTGGAAAATAATTATTTTAATTTACAATAAATTATCTGCCACAGAAAATGCCCTCTTCGCACACAGAAAATGCGCTCTCAATCTTTATTAATCGCAATTTTGTAGTTTGTAAAGAAGAAGCAGAATTGCTCCAATCGGATGAGCCTTTCTCTCGCTGCAGTGGTTCAATCATTTAAATCGTGCGAAATCAGATTTTCGCGGTGCGGTTTGCTTCGTCGCCTGATGACATCTTTACGAGAATATTTTGCGTGAGGCATGAAGCCTAAGGACTAACCTAAAAACCATACATTTAAATTTAAGGTAATGCTTACATTTGATGAGTAATTGCCTACGACCGCAAGGGCAAAATTTCGTGTCAATTTTATAGGCATGCGGTGTAAGACGTTATCACGTCAAAACAGTAACCCCGGAGTGTCATCCACTTCCCGCCCTTTCAGAAGATATGGCCAGCTCTCAGAGCTCAGTCCAATTGAACATGTCCCCAACAAGGGCTGATACCCTTGTTGAGGAGTGGGACCTTATATCACTGAATGACATTAAAAATATTATTTTGAGTATGAATCCAAATCAACGACTGCAAGATGTGGATCGAGTGAGAGGAAGAAATCGTTGCTACACGTGTTTGGATTAAAATCATGTTTGCATAAAATGGTAGCATAATTTTTGTTTATTGTTAATGTTTTAAATGAATTAAAGACATTTTGTTAATCCAGAACGTAGGCAATATTTTTGAACCAAGTATTCTTAGAATATTATCGAAATCTAAATACCCATCTAATTTAGTTTTATAAATAAATTTACTGTATTTGTCACAAAATAATTTATTTGATTTACTGGTTTATAGTTTTCTTGTTATTTTTAAATTATCACAAATTTTGAACTGCTGGCTCGTGGAATAATTTTGCTGCTTGTGAATGTAGACCACTGACATTAATTTCGTATTCCCTTGCATTTTGTTACTATAAACTTTATCTTTAAGTTCAGGAATTGAATATTTTTTTTTATATCTCAGGCATTGTTGCGAATCAGCAATTTGAAGCAGTCAGGCAGTCAGATTTCGAGCCAACACTACAAGCTGGAACTAAGTAAGGGGCAATTATATAGCCGTGTATTATCGATTTGATTGTAGTAAACTGTGAAAGAATTCGTAAACACTGTGAAAGAAAGAAATACACGAGCAGGAAGGAAAAAAGAGTTTTTGGTTTTTAAATTTAGAAACTAAACAATAAAAATTATGAATTCAATTTAGTCGAATAAGAAAATACGCCGAGTATACACAAACGTGAATTAGGATGCATATTCGATTATTCTTGTATCAATAATTTAAAGAAAACAAGAAACTTAAATTAAGTTCACGAGAAAATTTCAAAAATTAAAAATTTAAATGAATTTTTAGATTTTGTAGAAATCTACGAATTTAACCAATTTTAAGATACGAAGAATTGCTAAAAATTTCAAAAGTTTCAAAATTATCAGTTCAGGTCAAAACTATTATTAGAACTCAACTTTAAGTTATTCAAATATATTTTCGACGGCATCAGAGCCTTTTTTCGGATAGACCGAACTTTCGTATTTATACAAAAGATAGATTCGGTTATAGTTCATATTCAAGGTTTTATTAAGCATTACTAAATATTTCATTAAATTACCCTTAGGAAAGAAAAACTGTAGGCGGCTGGAATTAGCTCCACACCTTGTTTTCGATATCTTAGCTGTAATAAATTCATATTTAATTCTTACAAATGCGTGACTACTTGCAAAGCATCTTTTCGGCCACACAAACCGTTTTCTATCTCAAGCCATTTAATACATAAGGACCTTGGTTTGTTTAATATTAAAAAAGATTGAATAAATTTAAAGAAATATTCAAAGTTTCGAGTTTGAAAAAACTAAAAAATATCAATAATTTTAAGAATCCGGATTTCGAGAAAGACATAGTACAACTTCTCTATTAATTAAAATTATAGATGATTTGAGTTTATCTGTTGCAGAAAGCAAAGTGCCCTTGCTTGTGCTTCTAGATTTTTCTAAAGCTTTTGACAGCGTTAACCATAAAATTCTGCTCCATAACCTGCGCTCAAACTTTAATTTTTCCAGTTCTGCGTTTAAGCTTTTAACTTCATACCTATCGGATAGGTATCAAATTGTCAAATTAAATGAAAAGTTTTCCAATGAGAGTTTGTTGACTTTTGGAGTTCCTCAGGGTTCAATCTTGAGCTTATTATTATTTATGATGTTTATTAACGTTATCAGAAACAGTTTAGCTCCTGTAAAGTTTCATATTTTTGCGCATGATTTGCAAATCTATGACTCAGCAGTA
Organism: Tipula helvola; assembly: GCA_963556165.1. NCBI lineage: Eukaryota > Metazoa > Arthropoda > Insecta > Diptera > Tipulidae > Tipula > Tipula helvola. The sequence continues at coordinate 101,344,950 of OY744483.1, forward strand.
GCTGGCGATATGGATGCTTGCGTGCGGAGAATGAATGGTGCACTTGAAAGAATTTTATTTTTGAGCAACAACAATCATATTAAAATCAACCCCTTTAAATCTAAAGACATGTTCATAACAAGTAACAAAGTAATGTTGCAATATGGTTAAGCGCTGCCTAAATCTAATTATTAACTAACTATCTAAGTTTAATTTAAATTCCACTTAAGAGTTATAAAACAGTAGCTCAGAGACGACCTAACATAATAAATATAATTAGTCTCAGCTACTTATTCAAATGATTTCCGCCATACTGGTCACTGTCGCAACTAGAAACTACAGTTTAGCTCAAGAGGATGATAAGAGGTTAATTAGGTTGTGAAGTATGAAGTCCGAACTGAAGTGCCTGTAAATCAACAGAAGCCAAAAATCAAACCATCTCAATTTCTTAACTACCTACATCCGATGCTTAATGTTTCCGGAAATCCGGTCATGTTTCTCACGTGTTTCAAAACTAAAGCAAATTTATCGATTGTTTTATTACGGCATCATATTTAATAATCAACTGGTTCGTTTCCTATTCTATGAGACTTAAATTCTAATTTATTTCAAAATTATTTAATAATTTAAAAATTAGCCCGTAACTCCCTAAAAATAAATTAAATTACGCATCTAAATTGTCAAGACAGCAAATTAATCACTAAATTTGGCAAGCCTTAAAATAATAACCTGGGCGATTATAAATTTGTATCATAGGTATTCCAGCATAAAATGACGCAGCTTCAATCCTGCACGAGATACATACACCTAAATATTGTATGTACATATACATATATACATACACCACAAAATCAAAATCGTGATTAATTAGTTATTTCTATTTACTTACTTAAATAAAATCGAATTTATTTAATTTCAAATTTGGAATTAAAATCAGAAACAAAAAATTAAATTTAAATTTTTTCAAGTTTAAGAACAAATTATAAATCAATAGACAGAAAAAAAATTTTTAATAGACTCCGCCAGAGACCAACTCCAAAAAACCACTCCCACCCACAACCCCCCCCCCCCCCCCCCTCCTCTAACTAACCGAATTCAACTATATGCTTCAACTTTAAAATTTAAAATTTAAATTTAAATATTTTAAAAAAATTTCTTTTTTTTGTGAATCTGAAACCATTTGTGTGTTAACACATTTAATTAAGACCCCACTTCAACCTCTCAGTAAGCTCGCGGAGACGCAGCAATATTCTGGAGCCCTATTTACAAATATTAATATTAATGGTCACTCATTAATATCTCTGACAATTGAGATCAAATTTAATCAATTATTTTTAAGTCATAAACCGCGCAAAAAGTTATTTAAATTTAGACTCTGAAACAAAGTATAAATTAATACCTAAGTAAACCAAATTCCACAATTCCGCATTCGCCTACTGCTTTAGGTTCAATCTTATTTCCGGAAATCTCATGCTGATTCAGTTGCAATCATAATCCAATTAAGCAATTCATCCAAAGTTATCTATAAATTTCCATTAACCGCTACTACCAACCACGACCATCTGGTTGATTTCAATCATATTCTCGTAATTCTAGTACTGTAAAATCACGTCATAAGCCCGGTAGCGTTCCATTAACTGGAGGGCTACTCTTTTGCGGTTCGTGTATTCGCCTATTTGATCTTTTATTTAACCATGATATTATCTCAAGCCCTAGCACTAAATTAGGTGGATTATTTATGCTTTCACTAGTAACACTACTTAGAATTCCAAGATTAAACGTGTAATGTGAAATGTATACAATCACTAAAACTCAAAAACATAATTCTTATTTGCCAGCAATGTACTAAAACTAATCGAAGACACCTAAATTTGTTCTAGAGTACCATCGCAAAGAACTTGCAAATTGTGGCCAACTTTGTTTATACCTAAGTTGACATTTCGCACTACTATTGTTACTCCTGTCAAAGTAAGCAAATTGTATTTAAAAAAAGTTAAATCAATGAACACCCATAGGAGCAGCAATATTCTGCTTCAGATTGATCAGCAGAAATCGACATTGCAGCAACCCTCCACCGGGACAAGCCAAACACCTCTAATCCACCTCTACACCATCAAATCAATTACTTACCAATATCACATACCTATCACGAGTGCGATTATGTCAGTTCTACGAATTTCGAGTTATCAGAATTTTCGCCAACGCGATTATGTGCAAGACATTGCGAGTTCACTCGTACAATGTAAAGTACGAACGACCGACAACTCGTAATGATTAGGATTATTTTCAGCATCTAATTAATATTTTGTTATATTGATTATTAATACATAAGTTTACTAAATATTTTGCATTTTAAAAGTTAAAAAGTTTATCCATTGAAATTTGTCCTATTTATAAATAAAAATTAGAGAAAAATCAAAATATTTTATTTCAAAAATGCACCTGAAACTGCTTAAGTTACTATGTAATAATTCAAATAAAATATTTTGTCCTTTCTTTGAAAGTTATAATTGTATCTACGTAAAAATCGGATTAAGTAACATCCCACTAAACAAAAACAAAAAAAAAGAGAATCCGCCACTCAAAATCTATACAAATGAATCCCATCTTGTAAAAATATAACCTGGTATTTCTTGTATCCCACAATCACCATTTAAAACTGTTATCGCATTTCTAATATGCCAACCAATTGACCCTTGATAGACTGCGATTTATTAAATCCGATTTAGTTAAATTCGTTTAATTAAGGTTAATACACTTAAACTACTATTGTTTTCATAATATTTGTCAAACTTCTAGAGTCTGATTACATCGTTTTTGTGACTAAATTCAAAATAAAGCATAAATACCGTAAATCTAACTACGGCAAATTTCAAAAATTCACTAAATCGGATTTATTAAACCATAGTCTGTCTAGGGCTTTAAAGATGGAGCTTATCTCTTTGGAAAAATGTGGTGCTGCACTGTATATTTCACAAACATATTGTCCCCCAAGCGCAATAGAATTTCCTGAAAGATTTTTAACAAATTAAACGCAATTAAACAAACAATTAAATCATTTATTTAATTTTAATTACATATATGTACATGTTAATCGAAGGTGCTGCAATCTGGTTTCAAAAATAAAATTTCCAATAAAGTGGGATGTGCATTTAAGATTTTAACTGAATTTGGTGGAGCGTTTACGATGAGATTGGTTAGAGGTTTGCGAGACCAGTATTTTATTGCATTTTCACAACTCCAAAAAATTGTATAAGTATATCCAGGATGACAAATATTTGATGCGCCCAATCCCAAATAGTTATAATTGCTACCATTTGGATCTCCAACATGTTTAGCATCAAATGTCGTTTTTCTCAATTGGTAACCGTTGTATACTTCTTTCTCTCCAAAAACAAATCCACCCAGGATCATATCAAAAGAAACAGAAAACTTGATTTCACACTTAGTATTACTTGGATAAGCCTTTAAGCCTATATGGCCATACAGAAACGATTCTTGGTATAGAATTCCAAATCCCTTCATTATCCTCATCTCCGTACAATTTATAGCTGGCAATGTCTTTAAAATCACTTTTTGTTAATAAGTCAGGATATTGTTTTTTAATATTCTGCAGCTCCTCGGTGGACAGCGTTGGAAACCGGATTAAATGAATCAAACGGTCAAACTTTTGACGACAGTCCGAAAATTGTATTTGGTTTTGCTTACAATAATGATTCATCCAACGGACCATCGCATCAATAATATGTGATTCGGTTATGCCTTCCTTGATTTGATTAAAATTCAAAATTTCTTCTAAGACATCTGGATGTATCGATAAGAAATCATCTGAACGCAAAATTTTATCAAATCTACATTCTTGTCCGAACTTGGCATCATTTAAAATTTTTAAACTAATTTTGTTGTTTTCCAACACATCAACATTAAATATTTTCTGTTCGGAACAAGTATTATTCATCAAATGATCAATTAGTTTAATCACATTGTACTTCTTTGCCAATTTCATTAAATGAAACCATTTAGCATCATCGATATCGACTTGGTCGGTGTATAAAAAACGTATGAGCTGATAAAACACATCGTATCCGTAATCAGATATTGGAATAAGTTTTTTTTCACCTTGATTGTGTTCTAACTGCTCTTCAAATACACTGCTGCGCACCATTAAAAGCAGAGAGTGCGCGTAAATCGGCCTGTCTTCAATTATAAACGTAATATCTGATAAATACTGCGAGTTGAAAAGTTTTGCCGGAATTTGGCCCATTTTAAATTTCTCTCCATTGATTTTATTTTCCATTTTATTTTTTGCTTACACAACACAAACTTATTTCACTTTTTTACAGTTTGAATAGATAACGTGGACTGAGTTATTTTTATGTTAAAATTTCTTAGTGGTTATCTTATCTATCAAAAATAAAAATTGAAAACGGTGTTTGCTATGTATTTGAAACATTCAATCGTCAAAATGGACTTGTTTACCTTTATAGCCTACAATACATAGCTGTAATCTTATCTTGACTTAAAATTTTTCAGATTTAAACCTTTTAGGTATTGCACTCTTATATTAAATCTTTAAATTAAATGGCTTAATCGATTGAAATGCTCGGCAAATTAAAATTTGAAGAAATTATTTGTGTGAAACTGACTCGACGGTCAAATCGAATGCCGCTTTATTTTATTTTAGAAGGTCTCTTAATGTAATATTTGAAAAGCTTGATTCATGCAAAGAAATATTTGGTTTATTGAAAAGGATCGAACTTTTGAAGGTATGCAAACAATAATTTTAAGTTGTACTCACGAAACATAATATACACGCTAAGAAGGCCTCTATTGATTAACAAAAAAAGTTAAACAAAGTAATGCTCTTTCACTCTAATATTTCATTGCATTCTTTAGTTTTTGACAAAAAATTAAATTTTGTGAGTAGCTCAATTTTTAAACTCTTCTGGGGCGGTATCATGAAATCCGGTACCGGTGGAATTTTGACGGAAATCGCCCGGTTTTACAAAAAACGGTATGAACACCGCTTTCACGGTAAATTTCCGTCAAAAACCGTCCGGTTGACATTAGTTGTATTTTATTTTAACACGTGAGTTTTTTTTTAACACCAAAAAAACAGAGTGTCGAACGTGTTAAAGGCAATTTTAATACAAATATTTAAAAAATCTAACCCAAATCAGTCGTAAAAGAAACACAAATTTATTGTTTTTATTCATTATTTTGACAACTCCTTAGCAAAATATGTAGCAACATAGAAAAATAACTGAACGAATATTTGCTTAATATTGTTACCAACCGGATTTTATGACACATTTTCTTTGCCGGTCGTTTTTGCTAGCGGTGACATTTTATATACGACTGGCATTTCCGACCGTATTTAATTATCCCACTGCTGAATTCGCGTTTCACTAAGATGCTTTTAAAATTACTGAAATTGATTACTAATGGTGATTTTGGAATGATTATTAAATTTAGTTTAGTAGCTCAATATTTTATTTAAATCTTAGGGTGCGATTCTGACGTTAAGACTAATAAGAGTATCACAGCTAAGAGAAATTTTGTTAAGAGATTTTTTTTAAGAGAATCTCTTAATTGGTATTCTGATGGTCACACTCTTAAAATTTCTCTTCAAAACTCTCCAAATATATTGAAAATATTTGGAGACCTGTCAATTTGAACTTTTGTTTAAATCAAATATTAATACAAAAATAAACATACTTTTAATAAAGTAAGTAATTTAAATTATAACTTTAACATGAAAGTATTTTATAATAATCATATATTTGTAATTTAGATGGAAAATTCACGCCAAATACGAGCCTCGCGAACAAGCCTAGAACAGCTTGAGGCATACGTATCATTTTTAGAGGGAAATCCCCAATTTAATGCCGGGAAAAATACACCGGAAAATACAAAGTATTTAGACGAAAAGTGGCAAGAGTTGGCAGGGAAATTAAATATTTTAAAAGGTCTTTTAAAAAGTGGCAAAGAATGGAAAGCGGTAAGATATTTTTAATTCGAAAATTTGATTATTCGTTAGAATTTTACATACATAAAATGTGACATATTTTTCTATTTTTAGTCCCTCACTCACTGGAAATACCAGTTGAAGTCTAGAGCCCGCAAAATTAGAGAGGAAATTTTGATAACTGGTGACGGTCAGGCCACAACAACATCGATGTCGGGGTTAGAAGAGCGAGCCCTACACTTATTTGGAATCCTCACAGTTCGCGGAGATAATGATATACCCGTTATGGGATTTCAGGTGAGGTCTACTGTTATTGTGAGTAATAATTTGTAATACATCACAATAAATTTTAGAACACAAACCATATTGATTTGTCGACAGATGAAGAGACGAATGATGTTACAGCATCATCTAACGTGAATATAATGACCCCCTCAATGCAGACCGATCCGATGCCACGTCAATCAATAGCAACATCATCATCTCAAAATACCACACCAACACCACGAAAACGACAGTATAATTCCTTTTCATCAGGCATTTCGGAATGTGTTGAAAAAATAGGCAAACTGGCGGATGATCGTGCTAAACAAGAAAGGGATTTAGCGGAACAACGTCTAGCTATTGAAAAACAAAACGCGGACGCCTTGACCAGGATGGCAGAAGCATGGTATGTATTGGCAAATGCTTTCAAAAATAAATAATGAACTGAATCTGCCCATTTGTGGAGGCTGAGCACTTATGAAGGAATTGTGATAATAATGAATTATGCTCTTAAATGAAAATTTTGAATGAATTTTTATGATATAATATAATTATTGTTTTATTTAAAAATACATATATACAAATTTGAATAAATATAACGTATTGGCGTATTCATTACGTATTCGTCGACCCTCTGATAAATAATTTGTTCCGGTACGTTCGCTGAAATTATCTTCCTCTTCTTCGTCATAAATTATGTCCTCTTCTGATTCTTCATTAACCCCAAAATTTAAACGCATATTATGTAAAATAAAACAACTGTATATTATTAATGCGGCTTTATCTGGAGTATAATGAAGAGTTCGGCATTTATTCATACACCTAAAACGATTTTTGACTACACCGAATGCACGTTCTACGGTCTTTCTGGCCCGAATTTGTAGGGTATTGAACTTTTCTTCCGATCTGTTGGTTGGTTGGGAGAATGGTGTTAGCAGCCACGGCTCTAACGGATAACCACTATCTCCAATTAGCCAGTTGTACCTACGACTATCGTTTTGGCCAATCAGGTGTATTCTTGCCGGTGTTGTTTGCCAAATTGCTGAGTCATGCACACTGACGGGATATTTTGCATTGACCGACAGAAATTTAAGAACAGAATCCACAATCTAACAAAATGAAAGTATATAAAATATTATATATTATGTATAATTTGATATTTTTAGGTGTTTTTATGTTACCGCTTCCACATTAATACTGCAGTATCCCTTCCTATTCATGTAAAGCCTTGCTGGTCGTTCAGGATCGTATATGGGTGGGGAAACAATGCCAACATGGGTACAATCGATGGCCCCAATGACGCCTTTAATACCAAACTTCGTGTAGAATCTATAACAATTAATTTAAAATTTTATTTGTATTTAAATTACATATGTTATGTGTTTTAGAAATATTTTACCCTTCTTTAATCGCATTCTTTTCTTCCTGATCCGTACAAAATTTTATCTTGTTGCCCATATGTGAGACCATCAGTTGGCATATATGGTTTATATTTCTAGATATATGTACTCGGCTGGCTCATTGGAAGAAGGTAATTTGCTGCTATGCTTCTTTGATATGAGCCGTGGCCCAAAAAATGAACAGTTGACAACACCTAAAATTAATTTATTTATGAATTATTCAGTTTGGTAAATTTAAAATAAAAATATAAACAATATAATTAAAATAATACTAACCCGTAAAGCAAATGGAATATCGGATGTATCCTCGTTGTGCTGTTCCAATTCGTCTATCAATTCGATGGCTAACACCTTTGGAAGACGAAAAAACTCCATGAAAATGTTTTCCTCCACATCGAAAGGATTGGTTGTATCCCGAAGGTACCGGAGATGTTGTTTTCGACTTTCCCTAAGGAAACCAGGCAGGCATTAGAATTATAATAATCAACTCAAACCAAACACACTCACCTGTCTTCCTCGATTAATAAAAGCGTTAATATTTGCAATAAAATATCCATTTTTTACAAAATTGACTGGAAATTAAAAATATATGTTTTCCAATTAGCGTTATGCATTTATTAAATCCATATTAATTCGTATTAAAAATAAAACAACACAATATTTTTTTAATTTAAGGTTATGGTTTTTTACGGAAACACAAATAATAAAATGATTTTTATTAATCTTCCTTCACATATTAATTAAATATTTTTATAAAAAAACTTACCAGATTATTTAAATATTGAAAATATTTCAATATAATATTTGAAACACAAAATTTACTAATTTTTTTTCTATATTTTAAAATTTCAAACAAACACACGATGAAAAACGTCAAAGTTATGATGCTTAAATACCTCCTATTTCCTATCTCTTCGTTAAGAGATTTTTTAAGAGAATGTCACAACTAAGAGGACATACAGAATCGGAAAATAGTCTTATGTAAGAGAAATCTCTTAACTAAGAGAAATTCGTTCTTAAGACCTCTGTGACTGTATGTCAGAATCGCAGCCTTAATTGCATTGTATAGTGGTGCCAAACGAAAATTACTTGTTACTGAAAATGTGTTTAGAATAGCTTGTTTCCTTGACGCAATTTAAATGAGACAACTGATTTATAAGAATCCCAACAAGTGCTGAATTATTGTAATTTTTTTCTGAAACAAAATGTTCACTTAAAGTTGCTACTAATTGAGTAACTTTATATAATAATTTTTGGTTGTAATTCAAATTATTTAATTAAATATTGAGCAAATAAGAGCTCACAGCAAACTAACAATAAGTAAATAAATGAGAAAAAATAATCGTTCAAATTGTAAAATTGTTTGAATACTTTGAGCAATACAAACACACACACTTACTACATAATTCAATACGTTTAAAATAAAAGAATAAAGAGCAAAAAAAAATTTTTGTCTAACACAATGAAGATTAATAAAATTCCAACATTAAAGCTGAGCTCATACTTCAATTTGTTCATTCATTCATTCATTCAAACATTTTTCTCGACCTATCAAACGGCCCCAAAAGAAAATAACGTCATATTCAAGGAATATGATTGTTAACAAAAAAAATCAGAACGAATGAATGAACGAACATAGCCAACTATGAATCCGCCTTAAGTTCTGGTATATTCCAGATATAAATATTTTACGAAGAGGAACTTAATAAAATAATGAAGATTTATAAAATATATTCTAGACAAACCAATCTATCATTCCAATATTTTGTTTACTCATTTCGTAATACTAAAGAGCAGCTGAAATTAGAATTAAGTCAAAACTCAAGCCTTAAAATAATATTACACCAATCTAGAAAATTTCGAGGAGATTGCGAGGAATCTGGTGAGTAAAACGAGAGTAATAAGTTGAACATACATTTTGAGCAACATAATTCAACGTCATGTCAAGTTTGAATTAATTAATCGAGCAAATTTTTAACATACTGAAAATATATTATGATGTTTTGAGTTTATTTAGTTCACAATAAAATATATGATATATAATTGAACAAATATTTAATAAAACAAAAACAAGTCATTTAATATTGAGCAAAACAAACCCGTGTCTTTACATTATTATTCTTATAATTGTTTACCAATAATTTTATGAATTAATTTGGATAGAAAATGTATTTTTTTTTCTTTTTATTGCATAAACATCCGTCATATAGATGAGTGAGTAGATGTTTGCAGGGATTAGTGAGCGTAAAGAATAGAGGGCGGAGGCCCTAGTCATAGTACTTTTTTTTAAATTAGAAGACATTTTTAAGGTTTTCAAATATTTGAATTTGCGAATGATGTCGTTCGTTGCATTTGGCAAAAAAAATGGGCGGAACTTGTCATTTCCACTTAAGTGGTTAATACCTTTTGGGCCCAAATTATCTGTATATTATATGAAAGGGTACGGACATATGATTGATTACTCTTATCACAGCTCAATACAACATTATCAAGAGGATGATAAGAGATTAATTAGATTCTGAAGTATGAAGTCCGAACTGAAGTGCCTGTAAATCAACAGCAGACAAAAATCCAAGCATCCCAATTTTTAAACTACCTTCATCCATTGGATGCTTAATGTTTCCGGAAATCCGGCCATGTTTCTCACGTGTTTCTAAACTAAAACAAATTTATCGATTATTTTATTACTGTATCATATTTAATAATCAACTGGTTCGTTTCCAATTCTAATTTATTTCAAAATTAATTATTAATTTAAAACTTAGCCCGTAACTCCCTAAAAATAAATTAAATTACGCATCTAAATTGTGAAATCAGCAAATTAATCACTAAATTTGACAAGCCTTAAAATAATAACCTGTACGGATTATAAATTTGTATCATAGGTATTCCAGCATAAAACAACAAAGCTTCAATCCTGCACGAGATACATACACCTAAATATTGTATGTACATATACATATATACATACACCACAAAATCAAAATCGTGATTAATTATTTCTAAACTTTACTTACTTAAATAAAATCGAATTTATTTAATTTCAAATTTGAAATTAAAATCAGAAACTAAAAATTAAATTTAAATTTTTCCAAGTTTAAGAACAAATTCATATAAATCAATAGACAACAAAATAATTTTTTTTAACAGACACCGCCAAAGTCCATCTCCTAAAAACCACTCCCACAATCTCCATTTAAAACTGTTAAATCGCATTTCTAATGTACCAACCAATATGACCCTTGATAGACTGCGATTTATTAAATCCGATTTAGTTAAATTCGTTTGAAATTACGGTTAATACACTTAAACTAACATTGTTTTCATAATATTTGTCAAACTTATAGAGTCTGATTACATCGTTTTTGTCACTAAACTCAAAATAAAGCATAATACCGTAAATCTAACTATGGCAAATTTCAAAAGTTCACTGAATCGTATTTATTAACACCCCTATTCCCATAGTCGCATCACTTCATGTGATGTGATAACTATCACATCACTTCAATTTTGGTATTCTCTTAGTCGATTGAAGTGACGTTTATCGTTTGAAGTGACAACTATCACTTGAAGCCATATTCTCTTAGTCGTATAAAAAGTTAAACATCACTTGAAATGATACATTCATCACCTGAAAATTGTAAGTGACAGATCAAAATGAAAAAAAACGTAAGTTTTTAATTTTCAGTTACGTTAATATTGAAAATAGGTAGTTTCTGTCATTTGTCGTAACACATCACATGAATCGACTAAGAGAATACCAATCATCACTTGAAGTGATGTGATAGTTGTCACATCACCTGAAGTGATGCGACTATGGGAATAGGGCTGCAAACCATAGTCTGTCTATATATGTCTCCCCAAAGCGCAATAGATTTTCCTGAAAGATTTTTAACAAATTAAACGCAATTAATAAACAAAAAATTAAATCATTTATTTAATTTTAATTATATGTACATGTTAATCGAAGGTGCTGCCATCTGGTTTCAAAAATAAAATTTCCAAAAAAGTGGGATGTGCATTTAAGATATTAACTGAATTTGGTGGAGCGTTTACGATGAGATTGGCTAGAGGTTTGCGAGACCAGTATTTTATTGCATTTTCACAACTCCAAAAAATTGTATAAATATATCCAGGATGACAAATATTTGATGCGCCCAATCCCAAATAGTTATAATTGCTACCATTTGGATATGCTACATGTTTAGCATCAAATGTCGTTATCAATTGGGAACCGTTGTATACTTCTTTCTCTCCAGAAACAAATCCACCCAGGATCATAATAGAAGAAACAGAAAACTTGATTTCACACTTAGTATTACTTGGATAAGCTTTTAGTTCATATGGCCATACAGAAACGATTCTTGGTATAGAATTCCAAATCCCTTCATTATCCTCATCTCCGTACAATTTATAGCTGGCAATGTCTTTAAAATCACTTTTTGTTAATAAGTCAGGATATTGTTTTTTAATATTCTGCAGCTCCTCGGTGGACAGCGTTGGAAACCGGATTAAATGAATCAAACGGTCAAACTTTTGACGACAGTCCGAAAATTGTATTTGGTTTTGCTTACAATAATGATTCATCCAACGGACCATCGCATCAATAATATGTGATTCGGTTATGCCTTCCTTGATTTGATTAAAATTCAAAATTTCTTCTAAGACATCTGGATGTATCGATAAAAAATCATCTGAACGCAAAATTTTATCGAATCTACACTCTTGCCCGAACTTGACATCATTTAAAGTTTTTAAACCAATTTTGTAGTTTTCCAACACACAAACATTAAATATTTTCTGTTCGGAACAAGTATTATTCATCAAATGATCAATTAATTTAATCACGTTGTACTTCTTTGCCAATTTCATTAAATGAAACCATTTGGCATCATCGATATCGACTTGGTCGGTGTATAAAAAACGTATGAGCTGCACATCGTATCCGTAATCAGATATTGGAATAAGTTTTTTTTCACCTTGATTGTGTTCTAACTGCTCTTCAAATACACTGCTGCGCACCATTAAAAGCAGAGAGTGCGCGTAAATCGGCTTGTCTTCAATTATAAACGTAATATCTGATAAATACTGCTAGTTGAAAAGTTTTGCCGGAATTTGGCCCATTTTAAATTTCTCTCCATTGATTTTATTTTCCATTTTATTTTTTGCTTACACAACACAAACTTATTTCACTTTTTTACAGTTTGAATAGATAACGTGGACTGAGTTATTTTTATGTTAAAATTTCTTAGTGGTTATCTTATCTATGAAAAATAAAAATTGATAACGCTATTTGCTTGAAAAATTCAATCGTGTAGAAAGGATTAAATTAAAACACTAATAATATTTTTAGTTTTAAATGAATAATTTTATTCCACTATAACAATGCTTCTTTCTGAAATGAATGAAGAATAATGTTATTCTATCTTAAAATTATGTTCTTATATACCTAAATTCTTTTCCTTATTCTTAAAACTAAACCATTATATTAAAATCTATGAAGTAATAAAACTAATTTAAATCTAATTAAGGTCTTAAGACCATAAACGACCCTATCTTAATTGGTGTCCTTTTTTGTTTAGAGGTGTTACATTTTATTTTTGGTTGGTTTGTTTTATCTTAAATTTACATCTGCTCAACACATTTTTTTTTTTACTACAATCGTCAAAATGGATTTGTTTCCCTTTATAGCTTACATACAATACATAGCTGTAATCTTATCTTGACTTAAAAAATTTCAGATTAAACCTTTTAGGTATTGCACTCTTATATTAAATCTTTAAATTAAATGGCTTAATCGATTGAAATGCTCGGCAAATTAAAATTTGAAGAAATTATTTGTATGAGACTGACTCGACGGTCAAATCGAATGCCGCTTCATCTTATTTTAGAAGATCTCTTAATGTAATATTTGAAAAGCTTGATTCATGCAAAGAAATATTTGGTTTATGAAAAAGGATTTATGCGAGATGGATCGGCTAAAGTTTACTTTACGTATACATCGAGAAAATCAGGTAAGGAGTATATATTTTGAAAATTTTTAAATGTAGGATTGTGTACCTATAGTATTTAGGAGGGGGAAGCCAAATTTCCCCGGAAAATATCCTCATTTTCCGGGAAAATTTTCACTTTTTTTTTTAAAAAATTGTGTATTATTTTATTCAAAAGACGTCAAAATGTGCGAATTTTTATAAAAATTTTGATATTAGGATTGTATCTCAACAGTTTTTCGACAGTGCAAGTAATTTTTCTGGGAAAGTTTTGCAATTTTTCCAGGAAAATTTTGCAATTTTTTCAATTTTTTTTTTCTTAGTTTAAAATTACAAAAAAAATTTAAAACAAGAAGAATTGTATAAATTCAGGAAAAGCGGGGGTTTGGGGGCGGCAGCCCCCATCCTCTAAGGTATACAACGAATTAAAATTACATTAAAAGTTTCCATAAAAGTTTCTGTTTTTAACATTTGTGGTACTATCAGAAGAAGCGATAAGGGCGAGAAAAACTCTTTGATCTGTGTCTGCAAGGTTGACGAAGCAATTATTAATAAAAATATTAATCTTTACTAGTATAAAATATGCTTGGAAAAAGTTTTTTTTAAGTATTTTAACATTTGTGGTACTATCAGATGAAGCGATAAGAACGATAAAAACTCTTTGATCTGTGTCTGCAAGGTTGACGAAGCAATTATTATTAATTAATTTACAATTCTAACGTCAAAAAGTATAAAAAAATTCACATTTTACCCAATTTTGAAAAATAAAAAATAAAAAATAAAAAAAGGGAAAATTTTCCCGGAAAATGAAGATTTTTAACAAATTAAACGCAATTAATAAACAAAAAATTAAATCATTTATTTAATTTTAATTACATATATGTACATGTTAATCGAAGGTGCTGCCGTCTGGTTTCAAAAATAAAATTTCCAATAAAGTGGGATGTGCATTTAAGATTTTAACTGAATTTGGTGGAGCGTTTACGATGAGATTGGCTAGAGGTTTCCGAGACCAGTAGTTTACTGCAATTTCACAACCCCAAAAAATTGAATAAGTATATCCAGGATGACAAATATTTGATGCGCCCAATCCCAAGTCGATAAAACTGCGACCATTTGCATCTTTTACATGTTTTGATGCTAATGTCATTGCTCCATATTGGTAACCGTTGTATACTTCTTTCTCTCCAAAAACAAATCCACCCAGGATCATATCAGAAGAAACAGAAAACTTGATTTCATACTTAGTATTACTTGGATAAGCCTTTAGTTCATATGGCCATACAGAAACGATTCTTGGTATAGAATTCCAAATCCCTTCATTATCCTCATCTCCGTACAATTTATAGCTGGCAATGTCTTTAAAATCACTTTTTGTTAATAAGTCAGGATATTGTTTTTTAATATTCTGCAGCTCCTCGGTGGACAGCGTTGGAAACCGGATTAAATGAATCAAACGGTCAAACTTTTGACGACAGTCCGAAAATTGTATTTGGTTTTGCTTACAATAATGATTCATCCAACGGACCATCGCATCAATAATATGTGATTCGGTTATGCCTTCCTTGATTTGATTAAAATTCAAAATTTCTTCTAAGACATCTGGATGTATCGATAAGAAATCATCTGAACGCAAAATTTTATCAAATCTACATTCTTGTCCGAACTTGGCATCATTTAAAGTTTTTAAACTAATTCTGTTGTTTTCCAACACATCAACATTAAATATTTTCTGTTCGGAACAAGTATTATTCATCAAATGATCAATTAGTTTAATCACATTGTACTTCTTTGCCAATTTCATTAAATGAAACCATTTAGCATCATCGATATCGACTTGGTCGGTGTATAAAAAACGTATGAGCTGATAAAACACATCGTATCCGTAATCAGATATTGGAATAAGTTTTTTTTCACCTTGATTGTGTTCTAACTGCTCTTCAAATACACTGCTGCGCACCATTAAAAGCAGAGAGTGCGCGTAAATCGGCCTGTCTTCAATTATAAACGTAATATCTGATAAATACTGCGAATTGAACAGTTTTGCCGGAATTTGGCTCATTTTAAATTTCTCTCCATTGATTTTATTTTCCATTTTATTTTTTGCTTACACAACACAAACTTATTTCACTTTTTTACAGTTTGAATAGATAACGTGGACTGAGTTATTTTTAATTTTAAAATTTCTTAGTGGTTATCTTATCTATCAAAAATAAAAATTGAAAACGCTGTTTGTTATGTATTTGTAACATTCAATCGTCAAAATGGATTTGTTTCCCTTTATAGCTTAAAATACATAGCTGTAATCTTATCTTGACTTAAAATTTTTCAGATTTAAACCTTTTAGGTTTAAATCTGAAAAAAATTTTATATTAAATCTTTAAATTAAATGGATTAGTCGATTGAAATGCTCGGCGAATTAAAATTTGAAGAAAATATTTGTATGAAACTGACTCGACGGTCAAATCGAATGCCGCTTCATCTTATTTTAGAAGATCTCTTAATGTAATATTTGAAAAGCTTGATTCATGCAAAGAAATATTTGGTTTATGAAAAAGGATTTATGCGAAATCTACCAACAATCGAACTTTTGCTTTATGCAAACAATAATTTTAAGTTGTACTCACGAAACATAACATACAAGCTTAGGAAGGCCTCTATTGATTAATAAAAAAAGTTTAAACAAAGTAATGCTCTTTCATTCTAATATTTCATTGCATTCTTCAGTTTTTGACAAAAATTACATTTTGTGAGTAGCTCAATTTTTAAACTCTTCTGGGGCGGATCATGAAATCTAGTTCCGGTGGAATTTTGACGGAAATCGCCCGGTTTTACAAAAAACGGTATCATAAACCCGCTTTAACGGTAAATTTCCGTCAAAAATCGTCCGGTAGACATTAGTTGTACTTTATTTTAACACGTGAGTTGTTTTTTTGAATACCAAAAGAGAAAGAGAGTATCGAACGTGTTAAAGGCAATTTTAATACAAATATTTAAAAAATCTAACCCAAATCAGTCGTAAAAGAAACACAAATTTATTGTTTTTATTCATTATTTTGACAACTCCTTAGCAAAATATGTAGCAACATAGAAAAATAACTGAACGAATATTTGCTTAATATTGTTACCAACCGGATTTTATGACACATTTTCTTTGCCGGTCGTTTTTGCTAGCGGTGACATTTTATATACGACTGGCATTTCCGACCGTATTTAATTATCCCACTGCTGAATTCGCGTTTCACTAAGATGCTTTTAAAATTACTGAAATTGATTACTAATGGTGATTTTGGAATGATTATTAAATTTGGTTTAGTAGCTCAATATTTTATTTAAATCTTAATTGCATTGTATAGTGGTGCCAAACGAAAATTACTTGTTACTGAAAATGTGTTTAGAATAGCTTGTTTCCTTGACGCAATTTAAATGAGACAACTGATTTATAAGAATCCCAACAAGTGCTGAATTATTGTAATTTTTTTCTGAAACAAAATGTTCACTTAAAGTTGCTACTAATTGAGTAACTTTATATAATAATTTTTGGTTGTAATACAAATTATTTAATTAAATATTGAGCAAATAAGAGCTCACAGCAAACTAACAATAAGTAAATAAATGAGAAAAAATAATCGTTCAAATTGTGAAATTGTTTGAATACTTTGAGCAATACAAACACACACACTTACTACATAATTCAATACGTTTAAAATAAAAGAACAAAGAGCAAAAAAAAAATTTTTGTCTAACACAATGAAGATTAATAAAATTCCAACATTAAAGCTGAGCTCATACTTCAATTTGTTCATTCATTCATTCATTCAAACATTTTTCTCGACCTATCAAACGGCCCCAAAAGAAAATAACGTCATATTCAAGGAATATGATTGTTAACAAAAAAAATCAGAACGAATGAATGAACGAACATAGCCAACTATGAATCCGCCTTAAGTTCTGGTATATTCCAGATATAAATATTTTACGAAGAGGAACTTAATAAAATAATGAAGATTTATAAAATATATTCTAGACAAACCAATCTATCATTCCACAATTTTGTTTACTCATTTCGTAATACTAAAGAGCAGCTGAAATTAGAATTAAGTCAAAACTCAAGCCTTAAAATAATATTACACCAATCTAGAAAATTTCGAGTAGATTGCGAGGAGTCAGGTGAGTAAAACGAGAGTAATAAGTTGAACATACATTTTGAGCAACATAATTCAACGTCATGTCAAGTTTGAATTAATTAATCGAGCAAATCTTTAGCATACTGAAAAAATATTATGATGTTTTGAGTTTATTTAGTTCACAATAAAATATAATGAACAAATATTTAATGAAACAAACACAAGTCATTTAATATTGAGCAAAACAAAAGCGTGTCTTTACATTATTATTCTTATAATTTTTTACCAATAATTTTATGAATTAATTTAGATAGAAAATGTAATTTTTTCTTTTTATTGCATTTACATCCGTCATCAAAAATAAACTATTATAAATTAACCGATGACGAGCGAGCTTAGCGAGTAGTTGTTTGCAAGGATTAGTGAGCGTAAAGAACAGAGGACAGAGGCCCTAGTCATAGTACTTTTTTTTTAAATTAGAAAAAAATTTTAAAGTTTTTAAATATTTGAATACGCGAATAGCGTCGTTCTTTGCGTTTGGCACAGAAAATGGGCGAGACTTATCATTTCCACTTAAGTGGTTAATGCCATTTGGGCCCAAATTATCTGTATATTATATAAAAGGGTATGGACATATGATTGATTACTCTAATCATAGCTCAATACAACATTATAGTCGTATTTTATTTGCCAACGAATTAGATTTGGAATTTGAATTCAATTTTTGTCAGATAAAATATAGCCATGGAATTCAATATTTGGAATTCGATTGATTTTAAAAGGTTGGTAGCATTTTATTTTGTTCCTCAAGGAAGTCCTCAAAATTTACAAAAATCAATTAAGAAATGCCAAGAACAGATCTTGGAGACTATACTGTGGCTAAATTCAGGAGTGTTCGGAGTTGTCCAGGCTGCGCAAAGAACTATCCACTGGCCCCTCCATCCCATCCTAAGTCTTCTTCAAAGGCCGGATAGAACACGGACTACAAGTAGTACGGATTCTTCATAACTTCTACTGGAGACTCACTTTCCTGGTTGTTCCGAATCTGCACCTACTATGTCAGCAGGTAATAGGACAAGTAGCCAGCCTCGTAGGCCAAATTATTAGTAGAAGAAAGATTCTGTGAGCAATAAACAGCTTTAAACCATATAAGTCGCCTGGACCTGATGGTATTATCACTGCGGATATTCAACAAACTACGGATCTAACTATTTCCTAGTTAGAGGTAATTTTCAGAGGCAGCCTAGATCTATGTCACATTCCTAGTAAATGGACGGAAGTGAAGGTTGTATTTAAACAATACCTAACGCGGGAAAACTCTCACGCTGCAGTCCCAAAGACCTTAGACCGATTAGCTTGTCTTCTTTCCATTTTAAAATACTGGAAAGACAAATTGAAGCTCATATTAGAAGCACGATTAAAATCTAATCTGTCTAAATCTCAACATGCCTATTGCAAGGGGAGAGCTGTAGAGACCGCTCTTCATTCTCTTATATATTTTATTGAAAAATCTTTCGAATATGGAGACTACGCAATGGTAACCTTTTTTGCCATTGAGGGAGCCTTTAATAACGTGCTTCCAGGGGCTATAACTCGGGTACTTTAGAATGTAGGAGTGGATGAATCAAATGCTAAGAGGCAGGCTCTTAAATGCAAGTCTGGAGGAATCCTCCGCCAGAAGATTTGCAAGCAGAGGCACTCCACGGGGTGGCGTGTTGTCCCCCCTGCTTTGGAACTTAGTCATAAATGACCTGTTGCTGAAACTGGAGGACGGTGGCTTCAAGGTGGTAGCCTATGCGGATGATGTTGCTATTGGTTTCAGTGGCAAACATCCCGGCACACTTAGTGAGCTCTTGCAAAATGCTTTGGGCATTCTTTCATTATGGGCCAATGGTTGTGGGTTGAATGTGAACCCACACAAAACCGAATTGGTACTCTTTTCTAGGAAATATAGACTTCCTCATATTGATCCTCCCACTTTAAATGGGTTCAGCTTGATTTTTATAGATGAAGCGAAGTTTCTGGGTCCGGTTCTGGATAATAAATTAAACTATAAACCTGATATTATGTAAAGAGTAAAGAAAGCTACGGTAGCGCTATACTTTTGCAAAAATGTCATTGGGAAAGGATGGGGGCTGCAGCCCCACATGGCCCTTTGGCTTTATATCGTAGTAGTCAGACCCATTTTCTGTATGGGGTAACAGTCTGGTGGCCTGCTCTGGAAAAAACTGTCAACTAAAAGTTGTTGATAAAAGTTCAGGGAACAATCTCTCTGTGGATCAGTGGCGCACTTAAGAGCACATCCACTCAGACACGGGAGACTCTCCTATTTTTGACTCCTCTAGATATCTTGGGAAAACAGTTGGCAGCTTGCACTGTCATACGACTGAAATCCACCTTAATGTGGGCCTGCAACAATACAGGGCACTTATTTATACTTTGCAACAAAGAGATTCCCATGACAACCGATAATACTGTCCCGTCACTATCTTTCGACACAAAGTTCCGGACTAGGATCCCATCCAGAGAGGACTGGATGGTGGATACAGTTTTGGAACCAGGAGTTACAAACTTGGATGGAAAATTCGGGGCTGGGGTGTTTTGCGAGGAACTTATGTTAAACCTCTCTTTCTGTCTCCCCGACTACTGTAGCATTCTCCAAGTTGAAGTAACTGTGATAAAGAAAATGACTGGTTGAGGTATAATGTAATATCGACTTGTGATATTCGCATATATACGGACAGTCAGGCTGCCATTAAAGATCTTTCTCTCATCTCTTAACGAGATGACAGATCAATTCAACATTCATATTATATGGGTGCCAGGACATTTCATTAGTACAGGGATATAAAAGCCAATGAACTGGCTCGACGTGGTACAACGGACCACATTTCAAAAAGCAGAAAGGATATTGAAATGCCTGTTGCGGTATGTAAACTGTTGCTTCAAGAGGAATGATAGATGGTCAAGTAGTACCTCATGCGTAATAACTCGGCAGGTCTGGCCAAAGTTGGACTTGGCGAGATCCAAACAGCTGATCTCAGTTCAGCAGAGTTAGATCAATGTGGTTGTTGGAGTACTTACGGGGCACTGTCTCATAGGCAGGCATGCAAGTAGACTTGGTTTCTTCTCACATCACTAATGTCGTAGTTGCGAGGATGAAGAGGGGGAAGAGACAGTACTACGGCACCCCTCTTCAATGACCTGACGGACTTTAGCAGGTTAGACGCCAGGAGCATCCAGCGCTTCGTAACAAGCTCAAAATGGTTTCAAGAGTTGGAGGATTAATTTTTAAATTGTGGTATGGCTACGAACCTTTTTATGTATATGCCTGGTCCTAGTGGACCGCCACCTAAACCTAACCTAACCTAAATACATTAGTAATAGTATGGAACTCACCGAGCGACAAACATCGCAGTATACCATATTTGAAAAACATCATGATGGAAACATTAGAGGAACATTTATGGAGTTTCGCTATGGAATTTATTAAAGTTTTTGTTCCAGTAAAAAAATTACTTTATTTCTCCAAGAAGAGTATTTATGCCTGGGAGATTTCTTTGAAAGTTGGTTGGAGCTGAAGTTGTTAGTATATAAAATATCTCACCACATGGCAAGAAATTTCGGTTTAATTATTTACTAACTACCTAATGAAAACAAAACATTTAAACAAATTGTTTAATCACTTAAGGAATTTAGAAGGAACTGACATCATTGAAGTGTCACAATCAGATTTATCAACGCCAATTCCAAGCATTTCTAGTGAAGCAGATGTTAACCAAATGTTGAATGAATATTAGCGCAAATGGAGAATACAAAAAATACTTCCAATATTGTAAAATAATAAGCGCAACGAGAGATAGAGAATTACAACCCGCGACGGTTAGACGTTAATACCAATGTTCTTAACTAATGGATGGTATGATGCAACCTGTATTTTAAAAACACAAAATGGGATATTAAGCTCTAATTACGGAAAAAATTAGCGTTTAGGTACTCAACGATAACAATTATTACAAATCTCCGTCCATCCATCTTGCTCCAACAAATTACTAAACAGCTACTAAAAATCCCCCCATATGGCAATGAGATAGATAGAACACTCTAATATTCATAGAGAGTTTAAGCCATAATGGAATTCGAATAAGGATTCCAGCTAGCAGATTTTGAAATCTGTGGTGAAGACAAAGAACAGAGCGATCAAATTAAGCGAGATGGCAGAAAGCAAATGGAGAAAGGACGGCTATTTGCTGTTCAAGACCGACAAAGAAGATTTAAATGAGTTGACAGATTCGTAATTGCGCATACGTGAAGAAAGGATCCAGCAACATTTTGAGTTGTTCGAGGAGGCAGATGTTGAGTATCGTCAAAATAACATGTTGGTCACCAATAATGTATACATCTATAATGAGAAATACTTTATGCCAGCTGTGGATACAATTCCAGACTGAATGGGAAAGACAGACTGAATGGGAAAGATAAAAAAGAGAAAAGTTGTAATTTATCGAACTTGAATGAGTTTGAAAATCGGTATAGCCACCACAAATTGTAAAATTCAATGGCAACTCGGAAGACTGGCCGGCATTTCGAGAATTATTTTTAGCTAAAGTTCATGTTAAAGAGTATGAACCGGCTACTAAACATTATACCTACAATGAGCTTGTATTGGGAAAGCTGCTATAACGCTGGGTCTGTGTCGCCACACATGATAAATAATGCATAGGAGCACCATAGGATATATTGATGAACGCATATGACGACAATTATCATGTCGTCCATAGTATTTTAGGAAGAATGTACGGAGTAAAAAAAATAAGAACATGAGATCTATGAAGCATTACGGACAATATTAGATTCACTAAACAGCGGGACACGCCAATTAGACACTATTGCTCCTTAGGCTCAATTATGGGATCAAATCTGGATTTATCATGCCAAACAATGTTTACCCCGGTGGCACAGTTGTTAGCATGTTTGCTTTAAGCCCCGGAGGTCCCCGGTTCGATTCCCGGCGAGTGATGAAAAAATCACGGCTGGTTATGTAGGATCAATGAATTAATCACTCATTATCCGTTAAAAAAAATGATTACGAAACTTCAATATGAAGCGGCCAAATCCCTCTATGGGATGTAGCGCCAGCGAAAAAAAAAAAAAAAAAAAAATATGTTTACCCAAGTCTACATTGGATTCTTGGGAATAACAACGAAATCGTAATGGACCAGATAACCTACCAACACTTTATCAATAGAAACAGTTTTTGGATATCAAATCAAAGTGATGACGTGAATTTGAAGAAGATGAATTGGTAACAACTGCATATGCTGGTTTTCCTTAGGTTTTTCCAACGAAGATTTCCTAAGGTTTTCCCAGTGTCCTAGAGCAAATGCTGGGTTAAGGCAAATATGCAGATAAAGTGCAGATGCATATCACGATAGTTGAATAGAGATATTATAAGAACTTGACCTACTTCATCCCCGGAGGGCGCCAGGATGCTACGTTCACCGTAACGAATGTCAACCTAAAAGCATTTTGTATTGTATTTTGCAGAGTTTAAATTTTTCGCTCTTTATAAAAAGTATCGCTCTTGCTCCCAATAATATATTTTTCACTATTCGTTTACGCTCTTGCTCTTTAATGATAAACACAAAAACAAAATTATTTCGCTCTTTCAAAGTGATTTAAATTTTTATTTTTAATATCGCTCTTAAAACAGGGAGCGTAAAAGTTAAAAATATCGCTCCCAATCAATACTACAGAGCGATTGAAGAAAATATATTAGGGAGCGATATATTAGGGAGCGATATTTTTTGTAATAAATGGGAGCGATATTTTTTGTAATAGACGATATTGCTCTTTCAAAGTTCAATAAATGGTATTTAGATAAAGTTCGGAAATATGACCAACTAGGATGGAACTTGGCTTAACCTTAACCGATTTTAGTGAAATTTGACATGTGCGATGGAAATAGGATTCTAAAATGATTTTTAGATGAAGTTCTAGAATATGCCCAATTGAAAAGGAACTTTGCCATTTTTTATCCGATTATGATGAAATTCAGCAAGCTAGATGGAAATGGGATTCTTAAATGATTGTAAGATAAAGTTCTGGAATATGGCTATAGGAATAGGAAGGAACTTGGTCATTTCTTATCCGATTTTGATGAAATTCAGCATGTTCGATGGAAACGGGATTCTTAAATGATTTTTAGATAAAGTTCTGGAATATGGCCAATTAGGAAGGAACTTGGCCATTTCTTATCCGATTTTGATGAAATTAAACATATATGATGGAAATGGGATTCTTAAATGATTTTTAGATAAAGTTCTGGAATATGGCCAATTAGGAAGGAACTTGGCCATTTCTTATCCGATTTTGATGAAATTCAACATATACGATGGAAATGGGATTCTAAATTTATTTTTAGATAAAGTTCTGGAATATGGCCAATTAGGAGGGAACTTGGTCATTTCTTATCCGATTTTGATGAAATTCAGCATGTTCGATGGAAATGGGATTCTTAAATGATTTTTAGATAAAGTTCTGGAATATGGCCAATTGGGAAGGAATTTGGCCATTTCTTACCCGATTTTGATGAAATTCGATATATACGATGGAAATGGGATTCTTAAATGATTTTTAGATAAAGTTCTGGAATATGGCCAATAGGGATGGAATTTGGCTATTTCTTACCCGATTTTGATGAAATTCAGCATGTGCGATGGAAATGGGATTCTTAAATGATTTTTAGAAAAAGTTCTCGAATATGGCCAATTGGGAAGGAACTTGGCCATTTCTGAACCGCTTTTGAAGAAATTCAGCATGTTCGATAGAAATGGGATTCTTAAATGATTTTTAGATAAAGTTCTGGAATATGGCCAGTTAGAAGAAATTTGGCCATTTTCAATCCGATTTCAATTAAATTTATTGGCCATATTCCAGAAGTGTATCTAAAAATCATTCTAAAATCCCATTTCCTGCACAAATGAAAAATTTAAATATAATCGGTTAAACAATAATTAAGTTCCATCCTACTTGGCCATATTCCAGAACTATATCCAAAAGAGCATTTTAGAATCACAATTCCATTGCGCATGTCAATTTTCATTAAAATCGGTTTAGGAATAACCAAGTTCCATCATAGTTGGTCATATTCCAGAACTTCATCTAACAATCATTTTAGAATCCCATTTCCATCGAACATGCTGAATTTCATAAAAATCGGTGAATTTTAGGATGAACTTTAAGGCTGGATTATACGGTGAAGTTTAAGGTGCGTTCTAATGTGAATTTTTAGTTAGGAAGACATTATATGGTAAATTTGGGAATGAATTTTATATTGAATTTAAATCAATTTGGGATGAATTCTACAGTGAATTTTAGGATGACATCTAAGGTGAAGTTTATAGTAATTTTAGTGCGAATTTTAAGGTGAATTTTGTACCCCTATTATGGTAAAGGTTTATTTATTTTATTATATTAACTTGATATTTTATATCTAGAATTTAAATACAGTAAATTTATTTAATTAAATAAATTATGTTAGTTTTATTTGATTTGGAAAAGGATTATTATTTTCTGGATAAAGTTGAATTTGATTTGGAAAAGAATGATTGTGTTTTGTAAAAGCTTGAATTTGTAGCGGTTCACCCAATCACCACTACAATAAATTCACACCACTCCACACTTGCCGCCATCTACAAAATCACAAACATTAACATTTACAGATACAATATTTCTGGTACATTGGGTATATTTCTCCTACATCTGCTGGACCAATCATGGCACGAGAAATATAAAAACGAACAACAATACATACACCACAAACGAACATGAAACAAAAATAAATAAACAAAAATCAGTCTGGTCTCAAATTTAAATGCGGTGACATGCCGCCCAACTCGCGCGGTGCAAATGGTGGTGATTAAAATAAATATTCAGACAATATTTTGTAAAATTAAATAATATAATTGTTTATAAAATATACTTAAATTAAATAAATAAATAAATAACAAGTTTATAAATTAATAACACAAATAGCGTATTTTATACAAATAGCAATACGTTATATTGGTGACCCCGACGTCCGTTTTTACGGAAAAGAACACGCCACGCCTAAATAAAAAATAATATTTTTTTTTTTTTCGTGTGTAACAAAATTATGAATAACTGTTACGATCCCGTAACAGGCCAACGTCACACATACACATATTTAGTGACATGCACATGCCTACATGCGCATGCACGGTACCATGCTCAGACACCGCAAACATAAAAATAAAGTCATACACAACAATCACGTGTCACACATATGCAATGGAGTCAAATCAACATCACCACTATCACCACCAATCACTGCCGCTGCCAGCATTTTACGGAGCACATGGCCCTCGCCTTCGTCATTGCGGTCATCATTGTTCCATTCAGCGACATCAACACCAACGGGACCAACATCACCGCCGTTATCATTCGCACGGTCCACATACGTCACGCAGACAATGATACACGCCTACGCATACACATGCGGTTCTCAGCATCATCGCCATGGTTATCATCGCCTTTATCGCCGTCATTGCACCATGGGCACATCGCTACACATCTTGTGCATATCATCATCATCACAGTCACTGCAGCCGCCATCATTTAATGAGACTTATATTCCTCGTTATTGTCGTCATCGTCATCGGAGCCATCGCAAAGTGAGATGACAACAGCAACTGTAACATGAGCTTCATCGCACCAACACAGACGACAACAGCAACTCTAACAACATCACCATCAACTCATTTTTTTTTATATATATGTCGTATTTTGTAAATTTATTTTTTTTAGCACCACTATTTTCATTTTTATTTCGACTTAATTTTCATTTCTTTTTCTTTGTGCTTTTCTTTTTAATAAAATCAGTTTTTTTGTGTTTCATTTAAATGGCTCGCTCCAATGGGCGCACGGCAAAGCGACCACCCAGCCATTCCCAACCCCACTCCTTACTCTCAAACGGACACACTGACAGTACCGAAACTGGCCCCAAAACAGGTTACGCCAGATTTCAGAACAAACCATTCTGGTCTGGCGCATGTTTTGCGATCAGGAACTGACACAATTAGGACCGAAACTGGAAACAACCAAGACAAGTAAACGTCAGACGTTAAACTGGCAAGTCACGGTTTTTGCAACTCGGTCGACACACACACACACACGAGCATAGACGCACACTCACGCACACGAGCATACCGATCAATACGCGCAAGCAAACACTCGCACTCGCATGCACGCATGAGCATAGAAGCGCACCCACACTCGTTACACACATACACACCCCCCAAACGGATACGACACAACGGAAACTGACCTCACAACAGGTTACGTAGATTTCAGAATATCCTTCTGGTCTACGCATGTTGTGAGGCCAGGCAGTGACCAAGAACAAAAACTTAAGCAAGAAAACCGCCATACATAAAAATGGCAAGCTGAGGTTTTTGTTTACGGTCGACACACACGCGAGCATCACAAACACTTGTACACACACGCAAGCATCATACACACAGACACACGCGAGCATCACGCACACACTTGCACACACGCAAGCATCATACACACACTCGTACATCACACAAACACTTGCACACGCACGCAAGCATCACACACACACACACTCGCACACAGCAAACATACACTTACACACAAACATGACACTTACAAAAAGGGGGGAATTTACTCGTGGGGGGAGTCCTGTAGCGGTTCACCCAATCACCACTACAATAAATTCACACCACTCCACACTTGCCGCCATCTACAAAATCACAAACATTAACATTTACAGATACAATATTTCTGGTACATTGGGTATATTTCTCCTACATCTGCTGGACCAATCATGGCACGAGAAATATAAAAACGAACAACAATACATACACCACAAACGAACATGAAACAAAAATAAATAAACAAAAATCAGTCTGGTCTCAAATTTAAATGCGGTGACATGCCGCCCAACTCGCGCGGTGCAAATGGTGGTGATTAAAATAAATATTCAGACAATATTTTGTAAAATTAAATAATATAATTGTTTATAAAATATACTTAAATTAAATAAATAAATAAATAACAAGTTTATAAATTAATAACACAAATAGCGTATTTTATACAAATAGCAATACGTTATAAATTTGGAGTGCAAAACCTATAACGTGAGCGCATTTTGTGCAGAAAGTAGTTAGTCCGATAAAGAGTGAAACTGTTGTTGTGATCTCCACGGTGTATATCGACAGATATTAGTAAAATTGGTGATAATAAGTAATATATGTATATAGTTAAAATAATATCTCGTTGAAAATTCCTATTCCTTCATTCTCGAGTAAAACAACAACAAAAAATGAATTTGTTGTTGTATTTACTCGGGAATGAAAGAATAGGAATTTTCAGCGAGATATTATTTTGACTATACGTTGGAAGCGTATTAATAATATATACGTATGGAGCATGTTCAGTAGTAATTAAAGTTCTGACAACCCTTAAACCTGCAAGAATGGCTGTAACACTTTGTTAAATAAGGTGCATTTGTTGTATAACATTCGCAATTGTTACACATTTGGAAAACGCATTAAGATTTTCCTAGAAGATAAAAGAATTTTTTAAATGTTTTAGAATGATTCCAAAAATTTGTTTAAAAATGAAGAAGTTCCTATAACTAATTTTCAGAATTACCAGCATTTCCAAATTTCAAGTTTAGACTTGTATTTACTAACTTTGTAGAAATCAACCGCCTGAACTAGTTGGTCGTAAATATACCCGAGTAACCAAAAATGATGATCACAAAATTTTAGAACAATTTGTCACAAAATGTAAGTTCCTTTTCCTCACAAAAAAGTGGACAATTTCGAACATATTTATGCGGGTATTTTGTGACAAAATGTACGTTGAATTTACCAACACAAAAAAAAAAAATTTTAGTCACCAATTTGTCACAAAGTGTAAGTTCCTTTTTGTCACAAAATAAGCTAACAATTTGGAACTTATTTATGCGGGTATTTTGTGACAAAATGAATGTTGATTTTACCACCAAAAAAAAAAAATTTTAGTCACCAATTTGTCACAAAATCTAAGTTCCTTTTTGCCACAAAAAAAGTTGACAATTTGGAACATATTTATGCGGGTATTTTGTGACAAAATGTACGTTGAATTTACCACCACCCAAAATAAAAAAAATTTTAGTCACCAATTTGTCACAAAATGTTAGTTCCTTTTTGTCACAAAAAAAGTTGACAATTTGGAACATATTTATGCGGGTATTTTGTGACAAAATGTACGTTGATATTTCCACCAAAAAAAAAAAAAAAAATTAGTCACCAATCTGTCACAAAATGTAAGTTCCTTTTTGTCACAAAATAAGTTGATAATTTGGAACATATTTATGTGGGTATTTTGTGACAAAATGAATGTTGATTTTACCACTCAAAAAAAAAAGTTTTAGTCACCAATTTGTCACAAAATGTAGTTCCTGTTTTGTCACAAAATAAGTTGACAATTTGGAACATATTTATGCGGGTATTTTGTGATAAAATATATGTTCATTTTACTCCCAAAAAAAAAAAAAAAAATTTTGATCATTTTTGATTTGATGAATTTATAATTCGCTAAGTCACTACGTTCTTGCCTCATACTTATAACTTAATGTATGAAGTTGGAATTTTATTTTTGTAGTTTGTGTTTGGTCGTAGCTTCCTGAGTACCTGATGAGTAGACCGAACTTTTTGTTTGTGCGAGCTTATCTGTACGAAACCAAACTACCCCATAGAAAACTCAAGGAAAGTTTTCATTTTTTAGAGTCGAGACATTTTGTATTGACTCTCGGCTCAGGTTAAAGTACGGGGGGGATTTTGATATTTCTACATTTTTGGTAGATATTTTTTTAAAAATAAATAATAATAAAAATATAAAATAACCCTTCAATGGATTATTTTTTACAAACCAACAAATATTAACAAAATTGTTAATAATTAAGTGATATTATAAAAAAACTATCGAATTTGTCGTTATAATTTCAACAAATAGTGCATAATTAGTTCCACAGTTGAACCACAAATTATTCAGAAAATATCGAGAAATATTTGACTTTATTACCATAAAAAAACTGTCGAATTTGTGACTAAATTTTCAACAAATATTTCAAAAATATTCCACTAAAACCGACAAATTTGATTTACAAAATGTTCGTTTACGCGTGACAATCGGCGTTAACCCCATCAACCATTTTTCATCCATATTGTGACAACTTTTTGTCACTTTTTTTTCCACCAATCACCATTTTATGTGAAATTTTTGTCGCTTTTTTGTGATACGTGGTTACTCGGGTATAAACTTCAAAAATAATAATTGATTCAATTCGTGTAATTGATGCTTAGAAAATATGATTTTAAAATGTGAAATAAAATTAAAGATTGTGTGCAAATAAAAAATTTGCTGCACATTGAGCAGAAGTTACGATCGCCAATTATGCTAAAACTTGGACCTAGTGCTTATTTAGCCAATCATCTAACAAAAAGACAAAACTCTGTTTCTATCACATCCTAGTAAAATTATACATGTCTCATTTAAGCTATGCAAAAGTTGTCCTTGTTAACGTAACTATCACAAATGCTTTAGGCTTTGGATTTTAGGGTTCGTAATATAATAGATGATAACCATTGGATTGGTGATAACCAATCCATTTTTCCTAGGAAGCAAGATTCGTCGTTGCTTCCTCATTATAATCTCTTTACTAAACTATGCAAAGATCGTTAGCGTCGTTTTATCTACTTTGTTTAAATGTTTCCACAATTAATTATGAATAACAAAATGTGTTTATGGTTTTTATGAAATAAAGCTTTTTTTAGCTATTTTAATTAGAAAAATTTTGCTAAGTATTTTACAGACAGGTTTACTGGTCTAAATCAACAGAAATTAATAAAAATTTGATTTCTTTAGTCAAAACTAGGGGAGTTTAAATTAATTATAATATTATAGATTACACCAAACAGGTGCAAATACAACAATAATTTTACTCACACCAAATTCAGCAATAAAACTTCGAATTACCTGAAATAAAAAAAAGTATCATTAATTAGTAAAAATTGTATCAAAACTGAAAAATGTTATTACATGTTTTCTAACTCAAAACTCGAATGTCCATCAGTTGTTCCCAACTATACCCTAATGGATGTATTATACATAAATGTCTACCGTAAGATAAAATATGCAATTATACGATATAATCATCATTTACAAAACAGAATAAAAAAATTTAAAAAAAAAACCAATAAAACCATTATCTCTAATTGATAATCATTGAATATTTAATTCCAGAAACACAAATCCTATTATCTTAATCACCACACATTATACTTTATAATAATTTTACTGGAAAATCCATATAATATTTTCGCATATTAAAAATTCTAGAAACATACATTAACAACAATGTTTTTTAATTTTATTATTTTTAAATTCTAATTATCCAATTTAAATTATACCACCATAAAAATTGACTATAGCAGCACAAATAAGTATATGTACATAGTACATACCATATATGATAATACAAACTGAACAAAATGTATGTACATACTATAAACGAGTGTACAAACCAAAATACATAAATATTGAATATGTGTGTAAGATGGATATACGAGATAAGAAAGAAAAGTTTAATTTTAAAATTTATGAAGTTCAGAAGTTAAAAAATAATAATTATTTCTATTATTATTATAATAATTGTGAATACATGTTGTATATAGATATAATTTGGTATCATATATTAAAAAAAAAAAAGTTCGTTATTCCGGGGTTGGGGGTGAGACCTATTAAAATTATTAGTGAGTTAATGTGTATGATATGGTTATATACGATATAGAAAGTATATAATCATAATGTATGTAATTTTTCTCACCTCATTCTTCGTATTATATAGTACATACACGACATATTATTATATTTCAAAATCACCCTTAGACATGTTGTGTTGTTCTTGTTACCCCTTTTATTACTAGGTATATTTATGATATCGACCTCCCTTTACACAAAACAATTTTAGAGTTTTTCTTCTTCGTTTTTTTTTTTGTTATTGTGTAGTTTGTGTGTGAGTGCACATAATCATCTTTCTCATGCTTACTTTGTTGTTGTTGTTGTTAAGTTATATGTCTGTTTTGTGTGTGCTTTTATTATAAGTACCGGAACCGGAAGCCATATAACAATTGTTAGACAGTATTTTGTAATGGCTTTAGAATCATCATTATTGTTATTACACGACAAAATAATTTTTCTTTCAATAAATTGCTTTTCATGGATTTTTCATTTTATACTATGTGTGTTTGTATGTGTGTGTGTTGTATAAAAAAGTAATTTAGATAATTAAGTGAAGCATCAATATGCAATGATGCTCATTCGAGGTATAATTAAAATCAGAGATTACGATTAAAATTTATGTAATTGCAATATATCAAAATGTATATAAATATTTGGTCTGAAGAAACAACAGGTATCTGACGATATTTATATAGTATGCTCACAAAAATTTACCCTGCCATGGTATATATTCATTAAGTAAATTTCGTTTGTACATAATATATTCATTCATTAATAATTTTAGTTTCGTGAGTCACGCATTACAAAACTTCTCATTTTATTACAAAAAAAAATATTCGTAAATGAAAATGAACATCTGCACAAAAAGAACGCGTACCGCAATTTGAAAATTAAGAAATTATGTGTATAGAAAAACAAAATCCTGACATGTAATCTATTCTTTCAAGATTCGCTTTTGTGTGTTTCTTTGATTGTTAATAAGTGGTCAAAAGATGTATATTACTAAAAATATTCATTAAACCACTATTGAAATTTGAAGATCCTTAAGCTCTCGGAAATGGATATACATATATAAAAAATAGAAGCAAAAGTATTTGTAATTATTGAACTAATGGCTGGATTCACGAAAGTTATATGGAGCCTAAATAGAAATTAACATTTGATTTTGTAAAAAAGTAAAAAATAAATGTATTAACAGTCGAGCACGCCATAACAAATTGTGCAAAAAAAATGGTATTAGTGGCAATGTCAAATGCTAGATACAAATAGAACGGTCTTTCATCGACATTATCTTCCATCACAACATTAAAAATTATTGGATTAATTGCTTCAGAAATAACATGGACATATGGTATATTTTAAATAAATAAATAAATATGTACACGGTCTTTTAAACCTTACGAAAGATTACAAGCATTTTAATCTAAATAGAATAAACGATAAACCTTTCAAATAATTACAATTGTAATTTAAGGAATCAACTTTTTGTTAAAATTTAATTAAATTTTGTTAACATTTAAGTCGACCGTATCAAAATCTAATCTCATCTACTTAAGCAAATTAATTGTTAACGGTAAATTACAATTATTTTCCTGTTTTATATGCGTGCATTTCTATAATTTTAAAATATAACTCCAAAGTATGAAAAGTAAAAAATGGCAGAAATATATTCTTTGAAGGTTAATCATACAACTAATAATACAAAATACAAATGTAAAAAATGTATATAAAATTGAATGTTTAAATTCTAATGAAATACTACAGTTAAGTAAGAAGTGCTTACATATCTATCGGTGATCAGATTTTATTTAGTGATAAAAATAAGTAACATATGTATGTATGCAAATATACATTCAAAACACCTTGAAATATGTAATAAAAATTAATTATAAATTTTATAACTTCGATAAATTCTATAATAAACTCTTTTAAAAAAGAAATATACTTGTTCTAAAAATTCCACAATTTCTATGAATGCTATAAATGTTATAAATTCCTTGAATTTTATAAATGTAAATTAATGAATTCGATCAAATCTACAAATTTTATAAATTATAAATTGTATAAATTCTTTAATTTCTAGAAAATTTGCAAATTCAATAAATTCGATTAGTTATATTAATTCGAGTAATTCTAATACCTCTATAAGTTCTACAACTGCAATAAATGCTAAAAATTTCTTAAATTTTATTAATTCGGTTAGTTCTAAATATAAACTGTATAATTTTTGAAATTCAATAAAAATTCTTCAAATTTTAAAATTTTAAACCCATCCCTCGATTTACACGGGCGATTGGTTCCACGAAACCACCGTGTAAATCAAAATCGTGTAAAGCGAGCATTGTGTTTCATGGTAAATTAGGGGATTGGTTCCAAAAAAAAAAAATTAATAATAATTTTCAATCTTTAATTTATAATAAAACTTCAATTTATAACATAAAAACTATTAAAATAACACAAAACTCTAAAAAAAACGTTTTCCTGACATTCACAGATTTTTAATCTGTATCATCACTTGTTATGATTGTTAAAGCTTTACGTTTACTCCTTGGTTGAAGAAGTTATTCGCTGTCTGAAGAACTGCGCTCTAAATTTGGCTGGGAACAAAAAAAGTTCGTAATTAAGGTTTGCTTTTTATTTTTCTGTAGCTCCTTATAAATTTCTTTGTACGGCGATAAGGAATGCTAAAGCTCTCTGCTGAACTTTAAGCTGCGAGACATATTAGGGTCATTATCAATAAAAAAGTTTCTAATGATTTTGCAATGGCAAGACCTTTAGTAATAATATTTAATGTTAATTCCGGAACTGTAACCTCATCTTCACTTTCAGAATCACTAGAAATGTTGACTAATTCTAGCAAATTCTCTTCATTGAAGTCATTATCCGCCATCATCTCGGCAATATCTGCAGTGGCAAAGTCATCGAATCCCTCACCACCAATAAGATGTGCCAGATTAGTAATTTCGGCGTACTCGGAGTCCCTTGATGGAATATTGCACTCGCCTAAAACCGCTTCGGGCCAAATTGCTTTACAACACGCGTTAAGTGTTGAATTTTTGATGTCCTTAACGGCCAATGCCGTCATTTTAACACAATCCAAAATCGTAAAGGTTTTCCAAGCGTTAATTAATGTTAGAGAATTGTTCGCGTCCATTTTGTCCAAAATCTGCTGAAACGCTCGTTTTATGTAGCTGGATTTAAATGTGAAAATTATGCCCTGGTCTAATGGTTGAATAAGTGCTGTTGTGTTAGGTGGTAAAAACACAACTTTCACATTTTCATATTGTAGATCAATTGGATGTCCTGGGGCGTTATCAACTAGCAGTAAGAGTCCTGTTTCATCTGCGTTGAAGATTTGGTCAGCTGTATATGCTCCTTCTTCTATAATTTTAGATAAAATTTGTGGAAACTCTGAAGCAGCCACTTTATCTGATGACGCAGATTCTCCTTTTGTTTTCACATTGTGCAAATTGTGCCGCCGCTTTAAATTTTCAATCCACCCTTCGCTTGCTGTAAAATCTAATTTACAATGTATTTGTTGGCTAGTGCTTGGTGTAGCTTCTTTTAATCGTTGAAAAATTCGAAGCGCTTTTTGTTTAATCGTATGACTGTCTATGGGTATTCTGTTCTGGTTGTTGTCTTCAATCCATGTTACTAGAGCTTTCTCCATATTCTCCATTATCGCATCTCTTTCATATGAGGTATGTTTTACACTAATCGATGTTCCAGCGGCCACACTAGATCGGATTGATTCCTCATTTTTCTTTATCGTCCGTACAGTAGCTTCGTGAAGGTTATAGAGCTTAGCAACAGCCGAAGATCTTTCACCACTTCGTAAACGATCCAACACTTGGATCTTTGTTTCCAAAGAAATCACTTTTCTCTTTGAAGCCTTTTTGTCTTGTTTTGCAGACATAATCAATTA
Organism: Tipula helvola; assembly: GCA_963556165.1. Lineage (NCBI taxonomy): Eukaryota > Metazoa > Arthropoda > Insecta > Diptera > Tipulidae > Tipula > Tipula helvola. The sequence goes on from OY744483.1 coordinate 101,380,442, forward strand.
AAATTCACTATAGAACTTGGTTCTAAATAAACTGGTTTGAAATTTTATTTTATTTACTGGTTATTTTAGTTCAGAACTGTTGATTTCACGTAAAATACTGAACTGAATAAAATAATCTTTCCTTATTTATAGTTTGAAAACTGACGGTACTAACGGTTAATTAGGCAGCAGGAACGGAGTGGAAGTGCAACAAAACAATAACATATGTGAATTAAAAGTTATTAATTTGCAAAAAGTTATACTTTACGAATATGGAATACTACCCTGTGTCAAATCAATGCCCCTATAGTACTATTATAGGGGGCATTGGTCAAATATTCCTGTGTGCAAAGCAAAGAGAAAATGAAAAAATCAATCCATACATACCTGCATACTACAACAGATGTTCTAAATCTTTGTTTAAACTATGAAATATAGAATCATAAAAAAGGGAGAAAAAACCGTGTTAAACCGAAACACTATCGTGTAAATCGAAATACTTAGTAGAAATTATTTGACCGTGCAAAACCGAAATCGTGCAAACCAAGTACGGTGTAAATCGAGGGATGGGTGTATTTCTCTTTCAACTCTATAAGTTCCATAAATTCGGTAAATCCATCAATTTTTTAAATCGAACAATTCTATAATTTCTTTAAATTCTGTAAATGGTATAAAGTCTTAAAATTCAGAAAAATCTTTAAATTCTGCAAATCTTGTAAATTCTATAAATCTTCTCTGTAAATCTCTGTAAATAAATGAAATATTCTATATATTTAAAAAATCGATAAATTCAATAAATTTCATAATTTCTACAAATTTTATAATTCCTATTAAGCCTATGCGTATAAACAGTATAAATTTATTATTTTATGAATTTTATAATTCCTAGAAATTTTATAAATTTTAATAATTCTATAAGTATGTATTTCAAATCCTACTACTTCTATAAATTCTACAAATTTTGTAGATTTTAGGTTCTGTAAGTTATTTCAATTCTACAAATTCATATTTGACTTATTTTAAAAATTATATGATTTCTTTAAATTCTATGAACTCCGTAATTTCTATAAATTTTATATATTCTTTAAATTGTAAAAATCGTACAAATTGTACATAAATTCTAAAAAATCAAAAAATTAAGTAAGTTTTCAAGTTCTAAAAATCCCGTATTTTTTATAAATCTTACAAACCCTGTGAATGTAATATACTCTCTAAATCTTAAAAAGTCGTAGAATTCTATCAATTCTACAAATTCTAAAAATTTTATAGATTCTACTAAGTCTATAAACTCTATGAATTTTAATTCAATAAATTTTCGAAATTCTATAAATTACACAAATTCTTTATGAATTCTATTAATTAAGTCTAAAAATTTAGTAAGTTTTTTAAATTCTGCAAATCCTGTCAATTCTATAAATCTTGCAAATCCTGTAAATTAGATATAATCTAAATTTTTTAAAGTCGATAAATTCTATACATTTTAAAAATTCTACGAATTCCGTGTATTTTATAATTTCTACAGTCTATAAATCCTGCAAATTTATAAATTTTATGAATTTTATAAATTCTATTGTAAGTTATTTAAATTCTACAAATTCACATTTAACTTATTTTAAAAATTGTACGATTTCTTCAAATTCTATTAACTCCATAATTTCTATAAATTTTATATATTCTCTAAATTGTATAAATCGCACAAATTGTATACTCGTATAAATTCTATAAAGCGGAAATTTTTAGTAAGTTTTTAAGTTCTGAAAATCCTGTAATTCTATAAATCTTACAAACCCTGTGAATGCGATATACTCTCTAAATTTTAGAAAATCGATAAATTCTATCAATTCTAAAAATTGTATAGATTCTACTAAGTCTGTCAACTCTATGAATTTTAATTCAATAAATTTTCTAAATTCTGCAATATAAATCCACAAATTCTTTAAAAATTCTATAAAGTTAAAAAATTTTGTAGGTTTCTAAATTCTGCAAAATCTTACAAATCCTGTAAATTCTATAAATCTTCCAAACTCTGTTAATGCGATATATTCTATAAATTTAAAATCGATAAAGTCAATAAATTTCATAATTTCTACAAATTTTATAATTCCTATTAAGCCTATGTATAAACAATATGAATTTATAATTTTATGAATTTTATAATTCCTATAAATTTTATAAATTCTAATAATTCTATAAATATTTGAAATCCTACTACTTCTATAAATTCTACAAATTTTGTAGATTTTAGGATTTGTAAGTTATTTAAATTCTACAAATTCATATTTGACTTATTTTAAAAATTGCATGATTTCTTGAAATCCTATGAACTCCATAATTTCTATAAATTTTATATATTTTCAAAGTTGTATAAATCACACAAATTGTATATAAATTCTTTAAAGTCAACAAATTTAGTAAGTTTTTAAGTTCTAAAAATCCTGTATTTTTTTAAATCTTACAAACCCTGTGAATGTAATATACTCTCTAAATTTAAAAAAAATCGTAAAATTCTTTCTAAATTCTATAATTTACACAAATCCTTTATAAATTCTATTAAGTCTAAAAATTTAGTAATTTTTTTAAATTCTGCAATTACTGTAAATTAGATATATGTATAATCTAAATATTCAAAGTCGATAAATTCTATAAATTTTAAAAATTTTACGAATTTCGTGAATTTTATAATTTTTGGGAAATAATATCTTTTATAGTGATGCGAGAACTAAAGTATCTTGGATACATAGTGGGTGATGGTGGCCGAAAAACTGATCCGGACAAGATTGAAGCGGTACTGGAATTTCCGGTACCCACATAAACTAAGCAGACAAGTTGCGACCTATTGGGGATGACTGGGTAGTATCAGCGCTTCATCTTTAACTACGCCACCATAACTGCTCCGATCACCGATCTTTTGAAAAAAGGAACTAAATTCAAATGGACTGCACAGGCTCAAAGTGCTTTCGTTAAACTAAAATTCCATCTTACAAATGCACCTGTGCTCACCACCAACCCCGACTACACGAAACCATGTCAGGAGTTGGTGATGTTTTATTGCAGTATACAGAGGATGGGCAGGAGAGACCTACGGCCTTTGTTTCTAAGAAATTGAATTCAGCGCAGAGAAATTATTCAATTTCAGAACTCGAGTGTTTGGCCGCGATAATCCGCATAAAAAAATTTAGACCGTACATTGAGGGATTCGCCTTTAAAATAATCACAGGCTCATATCGCAGAAGAACATGAGTGCCGCCTCTCAAGGTGGAGCCTCAAGTTCCAAGGCTATAATTTTACAATTGAGCATGAAAAAGGGACTAGAAATGTGGTGCCAGATGCTCATTCACGAGTTTACTGTGACACTGTCGAAGAAATGAATGGAGACCTGGCCTCTCCTGAATAATCAAAGTTCCGTGACCAAATTTTGTTGACCGAAAATTACCCAAATTTTAAGATCAATAGTAATCGGATTCTTATTAGGATTGAACCAAAATTAAACGAATCTTTGACTGATCTGCCTGTGTGGTAGGTGTGGATTCCGGAACAATTGACTGAAAAATTGATATACGAAGAGCATGATGTGGCTACAGGTACGCATGGAGGAATTAAAAAAACCCTTGATAGATTGAGGCGATACGACTTCTGGCCAAAAATGCGATCGCAAGTTCACGAATATATTTCTAGATGGGTGTCTTGCAAAGCCAACAAAAGCAGTAAACTCCTATCTAAACCGCGTATGGGAAATTTGCTTCTAGCGACCCTGGCAACGTATATTTGTGGATTTCATGGGACCTCATATTTGTGGATTTCATGGGACCCCATATCCATTTTACAACCTCTACGATCTGCCACAACCCATAAAATTGTGCCATTCTTAAAAAATAATGTCTTTTTAACATTTGGGCACACCCGAACCTCTGGTTAGTGAAAATGGTACTCAATTCAAAAGTACAAAAAAACTTTTAACCGAATTTAATGTTACTCATTCGTTTACTGCGCTATACTCTCCATAGGCAAATCCCTCAGAAAGGGTAAATCGGTCGATTTTATCGGCGGTTCACACCTATATTAAAGACGATCATCGAAATTGGGATGACAAAATTGGTGAGATTGGATCTGCATTGCGAGCGTCAGTCAATTTTATAAATTTTATAATTTTTTTAAATTCTACTAATTTTCTAAATTCTTTAAATTTTGTAGGTTCTTTCTATAGAAGAGTTCGAGTTCCTATAAATTGTTTTAATTCTGTAAGTTCTATAAATTCTACTAACCCAAATTTGACTTATTTTAAAATTCCATGATTCCTTTAAATTCTCTAAACTTAACAAATTCTATAAATTCTACAAATTATATAAATGCCACAAATTCTCTATAAATTCTATATAAAGTCTAAAAATTCATTCTTTAAATTCTACAAATCGTTTAAATTTTTAAAATTTTTATAAGTCTATAAACTCTAAATTTCTATAAATGTTATGAATTTCAATTCTATCAATTCTATAAATGCTATAAATTCTGCAAATTTTATAAATTGTTTAATTTTTGTAGATTCGATGTGTTCTATAAATTGATTCAACTCAATCTGTTTTAAAAATCTACAAACTCAAATTTAACTTATTCTTAAAGTGCTATAATTTCCAATAAGTTCTACAGATTCCGTAATTTCTATTTTTTTTTTATTCTACACATATTTAGTTTATCTTAATCAGACAAATGACGATTCTTGCGACTTTACACGACAGAACGAGCAAGTAGTTAAAATTTTTCAAATGCAGGCGATTGTGGAGCCTTCGATTAAGAATGCTTTATATTTCGAAAAGCTTCTTTCTATCTTCACAGATATTAAAATCCAAGAAATACATTTTTTTTAATTATTCAACGTTATTATATCAGGCTGTGCTGATATCTAAAACAGAAAACACATTACATAGTAGTAGTCAAGTTCACTCACAATATAAATTATACACCCTTTTCTAAGATTCTTTAATAGCCACCCATTATTATAGTTTTAATTTACATCATATTTTAAATTTACACTAAGACGGTGTCCGAAACCTATGATAAATATTTTTTAGTACTAATTTTTGACATTTATTTAAAAAAAAATGCACACACCCAAATTATCATAGGTAATTCCTATGATAATTTGTGACAGCTACAGAATAAATTCATTATTTGATTTACTAGTGTGATTGACGTACTGTACCTATTTAAGTTAATTGATGTAGTTATGCATTAATAAATATACCATTAATGACATTTTTCGTCCAAACAACTATCCATTTCTCGAAAATTATTGTAATTAAAATGAAGCAACAAAAATGTGAAGCGGGGAAATTTACCAAAAATTGTTACACTGTTTGGTGAGCGTAATAAAAATTTATGAATGTAGGTAGGGAAATATTTTTCAAAGAAACGTCAAAAATGTGTACTAAAAAATATTTATCATAGGTTTCGGACACAGTCTAAGACTGTGTCTGAAACCTGTGATAAATATTTTTTAGTACCAATTTTTAATATTTATTTGGAAAAACCGCACACTCCCATATTATCACAATTAAATCCTCTGATAATTTGTGGCAACTGCAGAATAAAATCATTGTGTGATTTACTAGCTGTAATTGATTTAACGTGCCGATTTTACTTAATTGGTGTAAATATGCCTTAATAAATTTACCATCCAGGTACGTATTCTATCCAAACATCTATCCATTTTAGGAAATTACTGTAATTAAAATGAAGCAACAAATATGTGAAGCGGAGAAATCTACCGGACAGCATAATAAAAAATTGGGAATATTTTTGAAATAAATGTCAAAAATGTGTACTAAAAAATGTTTATCGTAGGTTTCGGACACAGTCTAAATTAATTATTTATGTTGAGTAGCTGTCAAACAAACTCTCTGTAAAAATTACGTAATACATTATTAAGATGTATTTATAATTATTATTAAGTTAAGTTACCAATTAATGATTTTTGCCATGTAAAAAGAATTTGTTCGGTCTCGTTTTCTGATGATCCGTATAATCCGTCTGATGATAGGAGTAATTCCTTTCAGTGAATTTTATATTTTTTTTATTACGTCACAAATTAAAATTGTCAACACATTTTATTTTCGACTACGCACAAGTTTGCTTTGAATTCATTCTTAAATTTCGATGCAGTGTAGTGTTCAATTAAATAAATATTTATTTTCAAAATGTCCGAAAGATTGCACAAAGTATGTACATACATCCTTACCGTTTTTGTTACGTTTGTGATGAAAGTATATTTAAGAAAGGATATCCTATAACGGAATCACTCAAAGAAGCCTAATTTTGGTATTTCAAAATTCCGGTCTCTCACCAGGGTAAAAAGTGATTTTCTCATGTATTTTGTGAAAGATGTAGAAGCACGTTAAGCTCCTGGGCTGCAGTGAAAACAGATCTTAGAACTTTGACATGGCAATGATATGGAGGGAACCATCCAACCAAGAAACTGATTGTTACTTTTGTCTTACTAAGACATTTGGCTTTAATTACAAGAACAAGGATACAATTATTTTGTGTAGATATTCCTTCGGTTACCAAACCTATCTACCGTTCAAACAAGCGGCAAGTTAAAAAACCTCCTGGTTCCTTGGAATTCAATGTGACACAAGTTCAGATCAATTTGTTAATGCTCATGAAGAACCACACACGATAACTCAGGATGAGCTGAATGATTTAGTAAGGGATTTAAACCGATCTAAATCTAAAGCCGAATTACTAGGTTCACAACTACAACAATGGAGGTTAACTTGCTCTCAACACAAGAGTTACAATTTTTCGTACCCCAAGTAAATATTTCTCGAGATATTTTAAGAAAGAACCCGAATTTTATTACTGTGATGACGTAATTAGACTTTTAAAAGAAATGCAGCAACCTTATAAGATTAGTTTAAAAGCAGTCCTTCTATATAATGGTAACGAAACGCCTTCTACTCCCATAGGTCACGCAGTAAACATCAAAGAAACGTATGAAACAATGTCAACACTAATTGAATTCAATAAATACAAAATGTATTTGTGTTTGTGGGATTCGAGAGCTAAAGAAGATCATTATAAAAGGTAAGACTGGCCAGTTAGAGGCGAATATGTACCAGGTAAAAATAATATATAGAATAAATGTCTGATACTCCCTCAAAAACTTTATCAAGACTTTAGACAAGACTAGTGAACGCTTATTTAAACATTTATGCTCTACTTTTCCTGGTCTTTCTGATGCGAAACTTAAGGAAAATGTTTTCATCGGACCGCAAATCAAAAAAGTGTTAAGGGATGAGATATTTGAAAACAGTCTTTCGAATACTGAAAAAGCTGCTTGGAATTCATTACGACTTGTTATTCAAGAGTTTCTAGGCAACAAAAAAAAATGAAAATTACCGACAATTAGTTGCTGATTTATTACATAATTTTCAACGAATGGGTGCCAACTTGTCCCTGAAAATTAATTTCTTGCACTCGCACCTCGACTTCTTCCCTCAAAACCTCGGAAACGTCAACGACGAGTACGGTGAGCGTTTTCAACGGGACTTGAAAGTTTATGAGCAAAATAATCGGGGATACTAGGACCAAGCTATGTTAAGTGACTATTGCTAGTATATTGTAAAGAGTCACAGATACAAAAAAAATACAAGAAAAAAGCTAAGAGTTGGCTATTTTTGAACTGGTGGGTGGGTAATCGTGGAAATAATCTCAAATATGCTATGAAAACCTGTAATTAATTCCATCTTCAAGCGTAGTATCAGAACGCGTGTTTTCCAGTTCTGGAAAAATTTGCACAAAAATTCGAGCATCACTGGACGAAAATTTGGGCATCTTGTGTTTTCTAAAATCTCACTTTAAAACGGAAACCGCACCAGAGAGAAAATAGGAAGTTAAAAAAGGCGATATATTCAATTTTTATTTTATTTATTTAGTGAATTACTTGATTTTTCCATTCTACGAGTCACTCACGAGTATTTTCTTTAATACTGATTAATTTTTAACTCGTATTTTTTTTATATTTACATGTTCAGCATTGGTTCCAAGATCGAGTATTCGCTGCAACTATCTAGCACTGAAATCCCGGTTACGAAAAAATGTCTCATACTGAATAAAATGAGTTATTTACTAAAATCATGTTGACTAAATTCAAAAATTTGGTTGCAAACAATTATAACATCAAAATTTTTATTAAATACATACTACAATTTCAGTTCTCTGGAAGCAAAATGATGATACAAATTTTATTCCCAAAATATTATATGGCAGCAAAAAACCATTGAGGGAATATTTCTTATCTTAAAATGGATCTTCCCAAAAATCATAGTATCGCATGTTATCGCCACGTTTCAATAACATTTAATTAATCACAGAACCTTGATTTATCCAAACTCTATTACTATTCCTAAAATCCTGTTTGATGTACGGGAGGTTTAATACAAACACGAATTATTACCAATGTGTACACATAAATTCAATTATTCAAAAACTAAGTTCGATACATAAGGAAAATATCTTTCCATTCGTCTTTCTCGTTTCCTTCATTATCCTTTTAAATAATTTTTTTAAATCCTTAATTTTTGTTGTTGCTACTTGTTAGTTTCCTATTTTGGTTCTTGAATTTTTTACACAAAAAATATAAATTTTCATATAATAAGTTAAACGAGCAAAAACGGCAAGAAGAAGAAAATATTCTCAAGAGATCAGAAAAAATGTATAAAACAACAAGAAAAAATAAATTAAGGATGAAGAGTAAGTAGATTTGTATTAAACATTATGTATTCTATTCTTTCCAGATATTTAAATAATACATGTGTACGAGTATGTATAACTATATACATCGGTTCCATATACAAAACTAAAAAAAGGATACAATTTTAAGAAATAAAATTTAATTAGCTTTAAAAAAATGGATTAAAATACATAAAAGTAACAACCTGAATAAAAAGTAAGTGCGTTGTGATTTTGATACGTGTATTTAAATTATTATTATGTGTGAAATTAGAATTTTAAGTAAATTTTCTTACCTTCGTTTACTAAGAACAAAGGTAAAAAAATTTTATAATTTTTAATTTTCTTAATTAGATTAAGGCGAAACCGAAAACGAAGAACCAAAAATTATATTTTTAGGGCATATTTGGTAAATCTTAACTTTTTGTAGTTTCGTCTCTCGTTATGTTCCTGACCTGATTGCCTTTTCCTTCCTTATACACATAACATCGAATTAATTATTCAAAATATATATTCGAAACATGTTCGGGATTTAAGATTTCCATAGTTGAAAATTAATGTAATTCAATTAGGATGTATGTAGAAGATGTGTGTATATGTGTGAGTGTGTATGTTTGTACATTTTTATATGAGAAACGGAAAAAGGTAGATATTATTATAAAACTAAATTGGTAATTTATAAAAAATGTATATATTCCATAAATTATTGTGGAAGAAAAAAAATGCCAAAATTTAAGACGCCGTCGGAGAACACCTCGATATTATATACATTTTCGTTACAAATTGCAAAATTATTCATAGACAATTATGAACGAAAAATAAAACATGGGAATGTTGTCTGATTCAGAAAGACGATACGTATTTAGTTGTATACCGTCTAAATTAGTTCGAACTTTTAAAATAAAATTGGCAACGAATTTACCAATTTATTATTACTTTTTTTTTAACTACATATTTACCAAAGGATGTACATAACGTTTGTATATAATAAATGCACAACAAAGATCGTGGAAATAAAATGTATTAAAAAACAAAAAAATTATGTTTTGTTTGCCTTTTTAAAAAATACCAGCAGCAACGGTAAGAAATAATCTCTGGCTGGGATGGTGAATTTATTGAATTTTTTATTTCATTTGATTTTATATCTCAGCAATTTATTGAATATAAATAAACACGTAATTTTTAATGTACATAAATCAATGATTATTTTCTATTTTATTTTATTTTTATGTACACAATTTGATTTCATTTGATAGATTTTAATGCTGAGATTATAATTTTATATACATATGTACACAATTTTATTTCAAAAACGTTTGAAGGTTTTTCTAACAGCACTATATACAAAGTTGGCACGAATAAAAATGTTTATTGTTTAAATTGAAAATTAGGTGCGATTGATTGATAAGGAAATATTTTTCAAATAAAACAGGACAATGTATAAATATGTTAATAATTTTTACATAAATTTTATGCTCATTTTATTGTACTTAACAGGTTATAAATTGGATAGTAGATATTGAAATATTCATTGAGCATGAAATGAGCAAGCAGCCACTACACGGAAAAAACTAGAGTTGTTACAATGAAGAAAACGGATCTTTAATTGAAGAAAATGTACTTTTTCTCCATTTAAAAGCTAATTTTCTTATTTCTGACAAGTTTTTCTTCATGTAAGATTTGTGTTTCTTGAAATAATAAAAAAATTCTTGAGTTAACATTTGTTGCTTAATTGTAATCTGACATTTAGTTTCTTGCATCTATAACTGCTCAAAATTTTTGATTGAAGAAAAAAACAACGAATGGAGAAAAATATGAATGTTTTGTTCCCAACTTTTCTTGCAACTAGAAATTGACTCTTTTCTCAAACTATATTGTCCAATTTTCTTGGATTTGCTTATTTTAAAAATTAAAAATTTTCTTGATCAACACAAAAGCAATTTCTTGTTTCAAGAAACTATTGAAATGTTAATGATAAGATTGAGTTTTTCTTAAATCTAGAAATAGAACCTTTTCTCAAAATATAAGTATTATCCAATTTGCTTGAAATCATCCATTTAAAAAATTTAATATATGGAAATAAATAAAGGAATTTCGTAAAATCATTTTTATTTTTTTATTCAAATTTAATTATTTATGTTTTGCAGACATTTGTGGAGAGTATGCAATGAGAGAATTAGGCATTTTGTACACATTCTGCTAACTTATTGTTCTTTTTTATAGCTGAAATAATTAGGTTACAATAAACACCTAAGTTGGATGTCTCGAAATTTGATTAACCGGTATAATAGTATGGTACGGAATATGGAATAACTAATTTGGAAAATATAGTACAGTATTCCGAATAATTTAGATTATTTTTAATTAGGAAAAGTTTACTCTTTCTTCGAAACAACCAATTTTTTTATGTTATCTTGAACTAAGAAAAAAATCTTCAATTGAAGAAACTATTCCTTAATAAATTCTCTTAACAAGAAAACTATTATTTTACGTCTCTCAGAACAAGAAAACATTTTCTTCTCTTAAACGATCTTATTTAATCGGATTTTTCATTTGAACAAAAATTTCTTAAATATGAAAAGCTTGTTTCTCATATCAATAGAATAAAGTATTTCAACTAAGTACGCCTTTCTTGAGACGAGAAAAGTTTCGTTAAATTATTATAATTGTACGTATATAAATACCATTATATAATGGATGTTCGTACCGAAAAAAAGAATTCTATCGCGAACCTTCAACAGTGAGAAACGTAAAAAAGTTTTGTGATTTTGAAAGTAGGATTTTGTGAAAATTTTCTTTTGTTAAAAGTGAACAAACTTGGATTTTTTAAACGGTGGTGTTTCCACTTCGAAGTGGTGTAAAGTAACAAAAGAAAAAGGATTTCTGGAACTAGAAATATTTAAAAATGTTTTTAATATTTTCTCTCGCCTTGCTCGATATTCGAAGGTCTCAGATGTTGAAAACATATGTAAGTATTTCTGTTATTAAATACAAAATAAATAAATACTTTAAAAAAATCCTATTTCCTTTATTTTACAGAAAAAAGAAACTGCTCAAAATTATTGGCAAACTAAACACTACTACCAATTTTTTCTTATTAGTACAAAGTTTTTGAATATTCAAGTAATTATGTTGGCACAGGAGAAAGGCATATATAAAGACAACATACATTTAAATCATTTGTTTTAAACTTCCAAATGGAATTAAAATATTTAAACTAAATTTATTATCTATTTAAAATCTACAAATTTTTTTCATATATTGATACTTTTTGTAATAATGATTGATAATTAGATTCTTAGTTAAAAAACAAAAATTGAAAGTCTAAACTTAATACTCAATTACAACGATCATTAGTTCTAAGTGAAAATTATTTATAAAATTATAATTATTTATATTTAAATATAATGAAACAAATAACAATCGAAATTATCAAATTTGTATCTAAATATTTTCTGTATCTGATGGTGATATAAAAAAACAGAAAAATAAATTGTCATATAATTGCATTATTTTATAATCAACAATTTTACAAATTGAAGAAATATTTCTGAAACCAAGAAATATTGCGTAATCACACATGAAGAAATATTGCTTTGTCACAAGAGAAGCGTTTCCCTAGTGAAGAATATTCAAGTTCCCTGGAAGAAAATAACCGATGCATACAAGAAAACGCAAACAATAGATTGGTAAATGTTCACTCTACTCAAGAATATATGTGTTTTCCAGCAAGAAAATATCTGTTTATTTACAGAAAATGCTACTTAAATAAAGAAACGAGATTTCTCACCATAAAAATTTCTAGTTTTCAATCAAAAGAATCGGTTTCTACAATAAAACCGATTTTGTTAAATTTAAGAAATAACAATTAACCATGAAGAAAAACCATATTCTCGATGTAATCACGTTTCCTTGTATCAAGAAATTAGTTTTCTCATATCAAACAAATAAAGATTATTTTAATATTTTAGCAGAATTTCAAATTGAGAAAGATAAAGTTTGTGGTGAGAAAAATTTCGTTTAGCTGAAAAATGATGTACACATTTTCTTGAACTAATCCATTTTTTCTTCATATTAGAAATTATTTTTTTCCGTGTATTTGTTCAATATATATCTTGTAAAGTCACAAATCTCTTCAAACAAAAATCGTTATGCTATAATGGTTATAATAACAATATTAGGTTCTTCCGTCATTTTTAATTATTTTTTACAAAGAGTGAAATTATCTGTTTACTTTTTTTAATCATTTTAATATTAAAAATAAAAAACTTTTGACGTAGAACTACTATGTATGTCTATAGCGGATCCGTGAATTCAGCCCGCAAAACTTATTCCACAAACAAACAATAAATTAATTGAATTTTAATTAAGGGCCAAATATACAAAAAATGCAAAAAATGCATGGAGAAAGTGTACCTTTTCTAGAGAATTACTGATCCGTTCAGCAAAAACCATACATTAAAATATTCTTTCGAGTTTCACCTAGTTAACCACGGTGGCTTTTCCGAATTTCCGATTAGTTTTCCTGCTATTTTATTTTAATTATGATCAATTTTGGCCGAAAAAACTAAGACTTTTATATCAAAATGCGTAGGAGATAAAACTGAATTAATTCAAGATGGCTTTTTTCGAATTTTTAATTATTAATCGCAAAAATTGCAAACAAAAATAAAATCAGTTGATTATTAATGACAATTGCGTCTAAAAAAAATCTCACTTCATCTCTTATTATTTAGTTCTTTAAACTGTTAGTAGGTGGCAGTTTATTTTTTATGCACTATAGAACAAAAGTATACATACACCCTGATTTTATGGGATATACATATGTATAAAAAACTACACAATTTTGAGCAAAAAGCTTTTCTACGAGATATTTGTTTCGATTATCAGAAACTATCAAGTACATACACCAAAACTCTTTCTTCATTGCCGCATGTGTTTCTAAAATTGAAAAACGGGGAAATCCCATGAAACAAAGGTCTACATACACAAACAAAAATATTAGTTTAATACCAAAATTTGCGCGCATATGTGGTAATACACAGAATATCTTTGTCAGTATTTATTCGTAATTTCTATTTAACATATGTACGTAAACGTTATTTAGTGCATATTTTATTTCAAGAAATGGCTCCAATAAAGGAAATTTCAATAGATGTGAGAAATTTAATCATAAAATGTAAAAATGAAGACAAATCGTCCGGCGAAATATCAAAAATTGTTAATTTACGGCAATTGTAAAGAAGTGGTTACTGTACAATGTTCGTAAACATCTAGATTTCCCACCCGAATCGCCAGACCTTAACCCAATAGAGCATCTTTGGGATCAATTAGAGCGAAGAGTCAGAAAATATGATATTAGTAGCAGGGATAATCTAAAAGAAACTCTAAAATGAAAAAGGCTTAGGCAGAAATTACACCAGAAGTAACATTCAATTTGGTGTCATTTATGCCTCAAAGATTGCAAGCTGTAATTGACGCAAATGAAGGACCGACTAGATACTAAAAAAATGTTTTTATTATTCAAATTTATTTATTATTTCCTATTTTATTGGAGTTGATCTTCGTATATAGGCTTTTTAGGCTTTTGTTTGATTGAATTTTAAGTTTTCTGATTATTTTGTGAAATCCAAATTATAGATACAAACTGTTCATGAAATATGTATTTTTGTTAAGAAAAATAAGTATTTTGACAATAAAAAATTTCAATGTAGTCTTTTCGTTTATAAGGTATACTAAAATTTGGAGGTGTATGTAGACTTTTGTTCTATAGTGTATTTAGTACAAATTAAGTTTTCGCTAAAAAAATGCTCATATTATTATTATTACGAGTATTCCTTTCAACAAAAATGGGTTAGGCATTTTTTTTAACGATTGGTCAAAGTAACATCAAACATTGTCCAAATTTTCAGATATTAAAACTAATAAATTAGTGAATATGTTTTTAATCACCATTTTTTTCTGGTTAGAAGTTTTAGTGGTCACGAGCTATATATGTATGTAATTTCTGATCTATACCCGATATTTTTGCAGATGGCACTATTTTGAAAGGGCCTTAGATAACACTAAATTAATCAATTATAATCAATTAGGAGTTTTATTTAAGTAATTGGAATCGCGCGATTTCATATATTTATCAGGGATGGGGAGCCGGAGCCGGAACCAGGACCTAAGAAGCTGGGTATTTTTAATAAGCCGGAGTCGGAGCCGGAGCTGGAGACGGAGACGAGCCAAGCTGTAGCCGAAGCCGGAGACGAAACCAACTTTTTTATCTCGTTTTTTAAGCCGGAGCTAGAGCCGGAACCGGATCAAGGCAGCTGGAGCCGGAGCCGGAGCCAAAGGCGAAATAAGCTTACTTATCTCGATTTTCTGCTCCAAGTTTCATGGAGGTAGGGGTAAATTTGAGGGTTGAGTTGAAGAGGAGTTGGAGTTGAGTTGGGGTTGCATTAGGATGTAGTGAGTAGTTATCAATTTTTTTATATGATGGAACTTGCTCTTTCTATTTATCAACCGATTATTATGAAATTTGACATGTGTGTCGGAAATGGGAATCTAAAATGATTCTTGGATAAAGTTCTGGAATATGGCCAAGTATGATGGAAGTTGCCTATTTTTCAACCGATTAAGATGAAATTCGACACGTACGTTTTAAATGGGATTCTAAAATGATTTTTGGATGAAGTTTAGGAATATGGCCAAGTATGATGGAACTTGGCTATTTCTCAACCGATTACGATAAAATTCGACATGTGTATTGGAAATGGGATTGTAAAATGTTTTCTGGATGAAGTTCTGGAGTATGGCCAAGTATGATGGAACTTGCCCATTTCTCAACCGATTATGATGAAATTTGACATGTGTGTCAGAAATGGGATTCTGAAACGAGTTTTGGATGAAATTCTGGAATATGGCCAAGTGCCTATTTCTCAACCGATTATGATGAAATTCGACATGTGCGTTGAAAATGGGATTCTAAAATGTTGTTTGGATGAAGCTCTGGAATATGGCCAAGTAGGGTGGCACTTGCCCATTTCTCAACCGATTATGATGAAATTCGACATGTGTGTTGGAAATGGGATTCTAACATGTTTTTTGGATGAAGTGTAATCAAAATGAAAAATCAAAACTTGATCTTCTCCAAAAACCAAACAAAAATGAGTTATTGGTTACTTTCTAAAGAACTTTGTCAATAGTACCTTTCGCGTTGCATTTTACTTTAAAAACTTGCTCTAATGCTGAGATATAACAGTTCAAAAACCATGTTTAATTTCAAAACTCAACCTTATGTATCGGTTAACATTTTTCAAAACATCCCCCCGATTCTTCTCCCTGAAAAAAATTGTTTCATAAATGGATCTTTTCCAGTGTATGTAATTAACAAATTCTTTTGAAATTTAATTTCAAAACTTCATCTTCTCCAGTGCTATTTGACCGCGCTTTATTGTGTCAGTTAATTTTTTTTGCTTTCTATTTTATTATTTTTGATGTAATATAACGGTTAGTTGTTATGTATTAGAGTTTTAGTTTCCTCCTATAAGCTGAAGAAACCGGATAACAATTTTGATTTTAATGCAATAATTTTAAATTAATAAAATACGGATAAAGTGTTTATTTTTAATATTCGAAAATGGAATCCCAAAATTATGCCTTATTGGTAAATAATGGAAATGCCCACAAGAGGCACAATAAAACCCTTCTGAAAATTGAAGATGCAAAAATTAACAGGTAAGAAAACTGTAAAAGTATTCGCTCTTGAAACATGCTTAAAATTTACTTATTTACTGTTAGGTATAAAATGAATAAACAGCCAACAATGCCAAAATGCGTGCATAAGGCAAACGTCTACTGTTGTGCTAAAATTCGAGGAAAAGATGCTTTAATGTTTGCTCAAAACTTTTAAAGCTCACATTCAAAATTACTGCAGGATGCATTTTTGCAAAAATACTGCGTTTCAAATCAACCAAAGCACCAAGATCGGTGGTTTCATGGCCCAAGAAAGTCAATAGCTATAAAATATTATATAAGAAAAGCAAATGGAACTACTTTAAGAGTTTGTAAGAAAGCCTTCATCGGGATTTTAAATATTTCATCTGGTCGCCTTAAAAGGATTTGCAAAAATTACTTGGAGACAGGCAATTCCCCTGGCGAGAAGCGTGGTGGTGATAGACGATCCAAGAAAATGACAATGAAGAAAAACGCTGTCGTTAACTATATTCAAACGTTTAAAACCCTGGAAATACATTACTGCAGGAGCAAACTAAAACACCGTCAATATTTACCAAGAGATTTGTCCATAAGTAAAATGTGTCGGATGTATACAGCCACCAATATAGATCAACCAGAGCTCAAAGTCAAATTAATTTACTTCCGTTATATATTTAATTCTAGTTTTAATATTGGTTTTAAAGCCCCATCGAAGGATATGTGCTCAACATGCCTCTGTTTCTAAGAGCAAATTAAAGTGGAAAATATTCCAGCAAAAAAAAAAAACAAGAATATGGTGCTTCCTATGATACCACATCAAGCGGTGTATTATAGTAGGCAGTTATACTGCTACAACTTTGGCTTAGTACTGAGTAGCTCTCACGACAGTTTGACACATCAAAATGTATTTTTATATACATGGAGCGAGAACATAAGGCCTAAAGGAGCAAATGAAATAGCGTCAGCTATTTATCACAGACTGTGCAACACTGATTTGTCAGGGATTAAACACATTCGGTTGGTTGCCGATGGTTGCGGTGGCCAAAACAAAAATAGTATCATGACGGGTATGTTGGCATATTGGCTTTCTAACCAATCTCTGTCAAGTGTAAAACAAATTGAACTTGATTTCCCTGTAACAGGGTACTCTTTTATGCCACCGGATAGAGTGTTTGCTAAAATAGAAATAGTTGTGAAATCGAAACAATCTATAATACTCCCGGAGGAGTATAAACCCATTTTTGAAGAACACGGCACGGTAGTTGAATTGGGCTCAATAGTTTGCCCTGTAAGGGACTGGAAAGGAGAATAAAGAGGTGTTAAAACCACCGTCAAGTTTGCATTTCAGGTTTAATAATTGTAAACGGTTTATTCTAACCAAAGAGCGTAATGATTCCATATTTATTAGAAAAGAAATTCCTTATAAATCTTACCTCGGTGTTGGCATGGCGTTTACTAAGAAAGGCAAAAATTTTAAAAATGTGTCTCTTCCTGTCCAATTAAATTACCTACTGAAATAAACGTTAAACAAAATAAGCTGGCTCACGTTGATAAATTATTATGTAAACATTTTTGTCCAAACTGGCGAGATCAAGAACAGCTGGAGTATTACCGAGAATGTTTGGATGGCCATTCACATAACATTACAGAAGAAGATGTAAAAGCTTGTGAATTGCAGGATGTCGATGAAGGGCTTATGATTTAATTTTTAATAAGTATATGACTGATTACTTACTCAAATGTGATGAATTGTGATAATATTTTTTTTATTTTTAGTTCAATTTATTTTATATATTTTTATAATTTTTATGGTTTTATTTTATTACTGGAATGATTTTAAATAAAAAATATGAATATTTTTATAAATAAAATATTGTTCTCAAAACTTAATCCTTTCCAAACAGTAAGTTTCAAATATCTTTTCCATAGCTAGTTTTCAAAAGTTATTCTTTTCCAAATTAAAATTCCGTTTTTATAAATAAATGATAAAGATTTGATTAATTATTAGTGGTCAATTAGACAAAATCCCTCATCTTAAGGATATACACCCTTAAAAAATAAATATTTATAATAACTATCAATTTTGTTGGTTTTCTTCAATTTGCCAAAAACGACTTGATATGGAGAAGAACGACTTTTGATCTTAATTGACTCAATTGCGCTTTCATAAGTTCGCTGCATATACTTACAGGGAACCGAAATAATTTTGGGGATTCTTGTAAAAATTCCTGCAACGAATACTGTCATATTGCTTGTGTCAATATTCTTGACCACATTCGCAGTAAAACAACAACTTGGACTTGCAGCTCTTGTAAAATTTCAGCAATATGTGTCTGCTTCTTTTGTTAGATTTATGTAGCAAATGAATATATTGCACTAAAGAAGAAGTTTAATCAATTAGAAGCGAAACTGTCCCTTTATGATTCTTAATTTAGCAAAATTGAAGCATTTCTAGATAAAGATTTTTAACGCTCAATTTAGTCTTGTACCAAATTTTGAGCTCAAAAAAGTAATGATCAGCAGTTTGTTTCGTGTTCTTGGCGTCATATTTACAGAAGTCTGAGCTGAACTATATGCAGAAACTAAAAAAATTAAACTCAAAAATAAATCTCAAATTTCTGAAGTGCAAGAAAGTGCACAACGCAAAAATGTGCAACCGCAAACGTGCAAGGATCGAATAATATTTATAACCCCAGGATAAACTAACTTTTAGTACACTTTATTATGAAACAGTATTTATGCTCAAAACAAAGTGGGCCAAAATTGAAAAGTGAATTAAATAAAATAATAATAAATAAATAAGTAGGACAAATATTTAAAGTACTTTAAAGTGACGTTCAGTTAGTACTCGTACTGAATAATGGAAATGTACGTGATTCAGCTATACATATCATTATACTTCGAATTTTGTATCATTCTCATTTGTAAGTAAATGAATTAGAGTTACTCTTGAAACAAGAAAGCAACTTGTGGATATTAAAAATTGAGTAGTTTATATGTAGTTACCACTGTATAGAAAAAGCTCATAACAGCAGATAAAACCAACGAATCTTAAGCTGAGTTCATACTTCAATTTGTTCGTTCATTCATTCATTCAAACATTTTTCTCGACCAATCAAACGGACACAAACGAAAAATAACGTCATTTTCAAGGAATATGATTGTTTAAAAAAATTTCAAAACGAATGAATGAACGAACAAAGGCAACTATGAATCCGCCTTTACAATCGGTTTTGAAACGGTTCTTCAAAATCGTTTTACAATAGTTCATAGAACTAGTCGCATTATTTGTCAAACCGTTTATAAACAATTTTTTTACTTTTAAAATTTTCTTAAACAATCTAAAACAGGTTCCTAATTATTATTATTAGTATAAAAATACTTTAATGCTAATAAAACTTAAAAAAAAAAACCCTATAACTTTAACATTAGTAGGTTGTTTTATGAAGTTGGTTAGAACTTTACGTTTTAAGCATTAAATATCTGATCATTTAACAAAATTATAAGACAGATTAAAACTGCTAAGAACTTAAACAAAGAAATAGTCGGGACCATTATTTACACTCCGTAATATGAAAATCGAAGCTCGATTACGTCTGCAATAAACCAAAAATTCTGTATACACATTACACATCAATTTTCTGCACTAAATAAAAACTCATTCAACTGAACAGGAATATTCATGTTTGCACAAAGTAAATTTAAACAAAATCGTGTTACTATTAAACAAAATCGTGTACTCACCTTAGATCTAAGCTGAAGCATATTTATTAACTATAAGTTAATTGCACTAATTTATATTTACTTAAAATACACAATTTTTGATTAATTAAATTAATTAAAATTAAATTTAACACTTTTAACACAAAATCACAGCAAGCGTTCACAAAAATAAAAACCGAACTGTCATGATTCACTCACCAAGGTCACAAATTGAAATTGATAGGATTGAACAAAACGCTAAATTCAAAATAATTTTGTGTAGACTATTTTTTGTGTAGACTTTTTTATTATTTCTTGTTTAAATTTAATTTATGATTGATTATGAAACAAATAACTATTTATATTATATTTTATACAATTTTGCCGAATTACAATAATTAGTAACAGCTGATTTAAAGATGTTTTTATTGAATAAAAAACAAATAAAAAAAAAACTCGACTTTCGTGTGCTATTTCGTGAACTGTACATATTAATTTAAGTGTTTCTCACTTGCGGCGCTCGGCATTCAATTTGAGTTACTTTTCTTTCGGTAAATAACGGTAATTGAAAAATGTTTTATTTTCGATCGGGAAAAATTGTTTAATGGAATTAGTAAATTAAACAATTTGAAATTTGTTATAATTGATGGCAAATATTAATATTAAAAATATAATTTATACAAACAACGGTAATAAATTTGGTATGAAACGTGAAGCCGTTTGCTATGTTGCTTGGTTTGTTAAATTTTATTTTGAAATGTTGCATGCAATTCGTTGTTTGTAATCCAACATTGTTGTATGCCTTGTACTGTTACAAATCGAATTGATGTTTTTCAATTGCAATTTAGCTGAAAAATATGAATTACTTTAGGTCTAAAAAGACCAAAGTATAGAAATTCGGTCAAAAATGACGAAAAATTTGGTTGGTCCAAAACCACTTTTCTCGACGTTTTGAAAGTCCCGGAGTCTGAAAAAGCAACAAAAAAAAATGTCCGTCCGTCTGTCTGGATGTCTGTGTGTCTGAATGTCTGGACTCATGGTATCTCGAGAACGGCTTGTCCGATTTGGACTTTTTTTTCGCCAATCTGTTTCTATGGTCAAGGCGGAGATTTGAAAAGCTTTTGGAGACTCTACATCAAGGGAGTGGGGTACCTGCCATACGAATTGACCCAAAATACCTGCTTTTATAAATATTTACGATTTTTTTATATAATATGCTGGTTTGATTATTGAATTGGGCATTGAATTTGGAATTGTTTTGAAGGTTAAGTTAGGGGTCAATTTTCGGGTTGAGTTGGAGTTGAGTTGGGGTTGCATTAGGATGTAGTGAGTAGATAACAAATTATTTATGTGACGGAACTTGCCTATTTATCAACCGATTATTATGAAATTTGACAAGTGTGTTGGAAATAAGAATTTAAAATGATTTTTGGATAAAGTTCTGGAATATGGCCAAGTATGATAGAAGTTGCCTATTTTTCAACCAATTAAGATGAAATTCGATATGTGCATTGGATATGAGATTCTAAAATGTTGTTTGGATGAAGTTCTAGAATATGGCCAAGTATGATAAAACATGATTATTTCTCATCACATGTGCGTTGAAAATGGGATTCTAAAATTGTTTTGGATGAAGTTCTGCAATATGGCCAAGTATGATGGAACTTGCTCATTTCCCAACCGATTATGATAAAATTCGACATGTTTATTGGAAAATAATGGGATTCTAAAATGAGTTTTTGATGAAATTCTGGAATATGGCCAAGTAGGATGGAACTTGCCTATTTCTCAACCGATTGCTATTGAATTCGACACGTGTTATGGTAAAGGGATTCTAAAATGAATTTTGGATAAAATTTTGGAATATGGCCAAATATGATGGAACTTGCCCATTTCTCAACCGATTATGATGAAATTCGACATTTGTATTGGAAATGGGATTATAAAATCAGTTTTGGATGAAGTTCTGGAAACAGGCCAAGTATGATATAACTTGCCCATTTCTCAATCGATTATGATGAAATTCGATATATGTATTGGAAATGGGATTCTAAAATGAGTTTTGGATGAAATTCTGGACTATGGCCAAGTAGGATGGAACTTGGCTATTCCTTAACCGAGTATCATCAAATTTGACATGTGTGTTGGGAATGGAATTCTAAAATAATTTTTGGATAAAGCTCTGAAATATGGCCAAGTAGGATGGAACTTGGTTACTCCTTACCCGATTATTATGAAATTTGACATGTGCGTTGTAAATCGGATTCTAAAATGATTTTTTGGTTAAAGTTCTGGAATATGGTCAGTTACACGGTTAGAAATATTAGTATAATTTTGTATACTACTTTCGGTATAAAGTTCTAGAATACGATTTTTCGTGTTACATTGGATGCCTGTACCCCTGTTACTGAAGCTTTTTGACCTGTTTGGCTGTTGTTGTATAAGTAAATATATATTGGTTAAAATAGAAATCAGTACTGTCAAAACTGTCATACCAACTTTATGACACAGGTGACAGGTGAATGCTATTCCCATTTAAAACACCAAAGACCGAAGTTCTGATCACCTAGTGAGGTTTCAGCCCTTTATATTTTAATTATGAATTTATTTCGTAAAGAAAAAACTGTAATTTGTTTAATTTATTTTTACTAAGTAGTTTGACAAGATATAATACGTTAAACCCATTTCAATCAATTAGTTTTTAATTTTTTTCATAACATGTGTAACATTTCATGTTCATTTCAACACGTGACGTTCATTTCAATCGTGCATATTCAATAAGCTTTTTTAGTAGTTTAAATGCATTTTAATCTTTTGTAATAAAACAAGCTTTTAGTACTTTTCGTGAAGGTGTAATGTATGTATGACATTTCCAGTTCATTTCAAGGTGCAACATTCATTTCACTTTCGACGACATAACATGTATTTGCACCATCTATTTTGTTGGTGGAACAAATTTATATTTAAAATGAATAAATTAATTTCGCCGATAAATTTGAATATATTCCGCCCTAATTTAATTCTTTTTCAATATTAATGAAATCCGTGACATGCTCGGAAATGGGACTAGCTTTTACCATTTGCTGAAGATGATGCACATACCGTTAGGTAGAGGAGAGATTAAAGATTCAGAAAACATATGAATGGTTCTGGTGACTGTTTGTCGCGCCTCAGCTGTCTGGTACTGTGTGAAACATGACGGAGGTTTTTGCTAACTTTTTTCGTCGTATTTTGTATTTTTAGTTCTATCTCTGCAAGGAATAGACGAATTTAATTGGGACAAAAAGAACAAATGTGTAAGTGTGAGGCAAAAATGGAAAATTCAACAATAATTTTTTTGGTTTTATACATTTCGTCAAATATATTTTGTACTCGTCTTTCTCTTCTCATTAAATCTGAAAACACATAAATTGTTAATACCTTCATTATTTAATGTATTCTTTAGTACTTATAGACATTTTCGTTTTTATACATGAAAACATACTATACGTCATACACATTTTGTATCTACACTTTAGACGAGACAACAAAGGAAAAACATTTTCAATATTAAGATTCATATCTACCTAAATAATGAATTTTCGTTTTTGTTTTTGGAAATGACACTAAAATGAAGAAAGGTCGATAAAGGATGAACGGTCATTAATGGTGAGGTCTTTATAAAAGTTTTATTTTATGAAAACCTCACCGTTATGCGTTAGCGTTGTGTGATTATTTACATATATCTCGGAAATGGTTGAATGGCTACTAGTGGAACAACATAATTTGATTTAAATGAAACTTGCTTCAATCAATATTTAAATGAACATAGCTACTTGTTTTGAATGAAACTAACAACGCTATTTTGTGCAATAAGCAAAATGCACCCTCTTACTTTAAAGAGATAAACTTATGTATAGCTCTACGTTTATTTTAGAATTGCTTCCTTCTTCAGTACATGAAGTAAAAATTCCGAGATCGATTTTTTAAACATTAGTTCCGAATAAGGATTAAAATGTATAACAAAGCAAGTTTTTTTCAACAAAACCTGGTTTGGCTAAAAACGCTGTTTTATAACATCAGCATTAAAAGTTAATTACTTTCAACAGTGATTGTGATTTCAAAATAATATTAAAATTAGCCGATAGTTTTCAGCCGAAAGTAAAAATATTGGTAATGCAGACATTGTCTTGGGTATCTCAGCCGAAAGTTGGCAGCCAACATATTTGAGCCGAAAGATGTTTTAAATATGAAAAATTAACGACACTACCTAGAAACTGGTATTTTCATGAAGTGATTTTACGGCTGGACATAGGCTCATTCTGGTTTGTCAATGCTTACCATACCAATTATGTATACGCTAAGTTTCATGAAAAGAGCCAAATATAAAATATAAAAATTTGTATAAATTTAACCCTTAAAGTGTCATATTTGGGAAGTATTTCAATAGGAAGCCAATAGTTATCCCTAGAATAATTATCAGACCAAGTTTCATGTTGGAAGCCCGGGAAAAAATGTTTGAATGAATTCAACCTTTAAAGTGTTATGTCTGGAAAGCATTTCAGATAGTGTGGCTCTCTAAAGGCTCATTTTGGTTTGCCACTGCTTACCATATGAATTATATGTCAAGTTTCATGAGAAGAGCCAAATATAAAATATAAAAATTTGTATAAATTCAACCCTACCAATGTTATGTCTGGAAAGTATTTTAATAGGAGTGCTTAGCCATTATTTGCATCCCTAGAAAAATTATAAGGCCAAGTTTTATGTGCGAAGCCCGACGACGTATTAACCGGCGTATTAACCGGCGCAGACGATGAAGAAGAAGCACTAATTTTAAAAAATCAGTTGCTGACGGTGTTTGACGAATGTGGATTCTTTCTTACGAAGTGGGGGTCGAACATCTCAAAATTAAGTGATGATAATGGATTGACTCAAATAACTGAGGAAGGTCGAGTGACACAAGTGTTGGGGTTATATTGGGAACCTCAAAAAGATTATTTCTCTTTCAAAAGTTTGAACTTAGAAGATAGCATATATACAAAAAGAGGAGTTTTGTCGGTTGCTTCCCGAATTTTTGACCCTTTGGGGTGGTTGAGTCCTTTCACTGTGTTGATAAAAGTGTTTATGCAAAGTCTATGGCTAAGAAAGCTATGATGGGATGAACGGTTATCTCAAGAACTTCAAAATGCTTGGAGAAATATTCAAATTCAATTTAAATTATTAAATAAAATAGAAATTCTCAGATATTTTTCCAATTTCCAGGCAAACTACCAAGTGGCTTATTCTGCAGCCGTTTATGTTCGCGTATTAAAGGTTAATCACTTCTCAGCAACACCACTGACATCTAAAAGCAAGATCGCTCCTATCCAGCCTGTTAGTCTACCAAGACTAGAACTGTGTGGAGCACATCTGCTCACAAAACTAGTAGATCGAGTAATGAATGCGCTTGAGGTGTCAAATATTAAGGTGTATATGTGAAGTGATTCGATGGTAGTTCTATCATGGCTATCAAACCATGCCATAGTTCTATCATGGCTATCAAACGTAGCCAATCGTGTTGCTTCAATCCATCAACTTCTTCCAGAGTCGATATGGAGACACGTGAAGGGCAGAGAGAATCCTGCTGATTTAGCGACTCGAGGAATTTCAGTCGAAAAATTAGTTTCAAATGATTTATGGTGGAATGGACCAAGTTGGCTATCAAAGCCGGAAGATCAGTGGCCAATAAATTCAACAATTGGAGAAACACTTCAAGAACTTCATATGGGGAGCGGGACGAAATTCGTTAACATTAATATAAAATAGTATGCGTGTGATGGCTTATATCCTGAGGGTTTTACAAATTGTGAAGAATCGATATAAACCCTCAAGATTCATTAGCGTAACGGAGTTAGAAAATGCGGAAATCAAAATAATTCAGTCGGTTCAGTATACAGAATTCGCAGCAGACATTCAATCACTCACGAAATTTAACCAATTACCATCAAATTCGAGACTAAGGGCATTAGTACCGTTTATTGATGCATCCGGAACGTTACGCGTAGGTGGTCGGCTGAAAAATTTAAAGTGTGCTTATAATATAAAACCCCCAATCATCGTGCCAAAGGGACATATAATAGGAAAACTTATCTTAAATTATTTACATCAAAAATATTTGCACCCAGGTCCATCTTTATTAACGGCGTTGTCTCGTCAGAAATACTGGATATTGGGTGTCCGCACGGCTAGTCGCAGCATTTGTCAAAAATGTATCGTTTGTTTTCACCACTCGACTTTACGGTCGGCACAATAAATGGGTAGCTTACCAGAATCAAGAATTACAGTCGGTCGTCCGTTTTCTATAGTAGGAGTAGATTATGCCGGGCCAGTACTACTGGCATCAAAAAAGGATCGTGGGGCGAAATTAATAAAAGGCTTTTTAGTCATATTCGTTTGTTTTATTACAAAAGCGTTACACATCGAAGTAGCGTCTGATTTGACTACTGACGCATTTTTAGCAGCACTGGACCGATTTATAGCGCGGAGAGGAGCACCTGCAGAAATATATTCTGATAATGGATCGAATTTCTTAGGAGCAAAACGGAAACTATATGATCATTACGCGCTAATTGCATCTAACGAATTCAAATCAAATATAACCGAATACGCACCTTCTCACCATATTAAATGGCATTTTATTCCACCCATTTCACCTCATTTTTGCGGACTATGGAAGAGAGCAGTGAGGTCAGTGAAAACACATTTAATTAAAGTAACTGGAGCGGCCCATCTGACATTAGAGGAAATGATCACCATTATGGCGAAAATTGAAGGGATTTTGAATTCAAGGCCGCTGATGATGCCAAAATTTGCACACAATACAAAAATTTGGAAATTCAATGATTTATTGAATAAATTAATTTATATTAATAAAACCAACATAAGCCGACATTGTTTTTTAATTTATTGAAGTTTGTCGTGAGAAAGTGAACCAGCTAGAATTTCCTCAGTGTGTGCTGTACTGTTAGCTGAGCCATCTAATTAAAATATTTTCCAAACTGAATTGCATTCGTTCGTTCGTTCTTTTGTTCTGACATTTTTTTTAATCCAATCAAAGGAATACGAACGAAAAATAACGTAATTTTCAAGGAACACGATTGATTAAAAAAAAAAAATTCAGAACAAAAGAACGAACGAACAAATGCAATTCAAAACCTGCCTTAACTCCTATCGAAGGCAGTGGCAAATCAAATTGAGCCGGTATCCAGATCTAAAATTGGTTATTGTCACAATTTTTCATTTTATCTGAAATATATTTCGTCTGAAATATGTCGGGTGGTTACTTTTAGCCGAGATAACCAAGACATTTTATTACTTTCTGCTGAAATCTTTCGGCTAATTTTAATAGTGTAATTTCTAAGTTTTTTTTTGTTAACTGACAACAAATAAAAGCCTTCTGTGTAGAATTCAACCCTCATGTAAAACACATTTTTTTAAGCCTTTAACTTACCTTGTAAAATTGTTTGTAGAAAAACTATGCCATATGGCAAACTAAAACTATACTTTTAACACTTGCATCACACATAGCTAGCTATTATTTTTAATAATAATCATCGTTCATATGATTTTCTAAACACAAATGCATTTTATTTGAAATCATTTACGCGATAGCAGCAACATAATAGCATATTAGTGAATAAAACTATTTTTAAACAACGATTCTTCTTTCAAGTACAAACTAAAACAAAATGAATTGAACATGCGAAACAAAATAAAAAATCCTGCTATAAAATCCTGATACCAAATCCTATTCATAATAAATTAAAAAACAGTATATTGTAGTTTAACTATTCAGTAAAAAAATATCTACTGTACATTTTTATTTTTGTTATTATTGTTAGTTTTATATAAAAAACAAACAAATTTTTTCTACCAGCTATAATCCACTAAAAAAATAACGGATTTTTTTTTTTTATAAATTCCACCATATTTTCCACAAATCCACCTATAAAGTATCGCACTTTATTCAACTATTTTATTTATTACTTTCCAATTTTTTTTTTTAAAGCTTTATACATTTTTTTACATATATATTTTAGCTTTTGTTATCATAACAGCATACCAAAAAAAAAAAAGGATAGAAAAAAAATTCCAAATTTGCTATAAAAAATAAAAAAAAAAAGAAGCTCGAATGCTCTAAAATAAATTGGCGTTAAATTGTATTTTTTGCTTGTGAATAAAAAATTAATTTTAATTTTATTTAAAAAAATCACGCGATTTTTTTTTTTATTTTATTTCTTTATTTTTTAAGTTTATGTTTTTAAAAAATAAAATGAATTGCCCTTTCAATTAATATATTTGACAAAAAAAAAGAAAAACACAAAATGGTAATAATAATAATAAAAATTAAATTATAATAAAAATATATAATTTACTATGTTGCATGTTAAATTTTTTTTTATATAGTTTGGAATGTTATGTATTTGGCAACACAAAATTTACGATTTTGTATGCTCAGCACAGCACATTATTTGTTGTGTTGGGGTCGTAAACAATATGTTTTTTTTGGTCGTTATAATAATATTCGCGATGGGAATTGCTCGGCGGTTTAAGTTCATGAAAGTTATCGCGCCTACAAAATTTGCAGGCTGTTTCATTTAATAAGTAGATATTTATGATGGAAGTGTTAATTTTTGAAGTTTGGCATACGATTCGAAGCATGTGTCCCAATCCTTTGAATAAAATGAAATCTTTTTTAACACCGTTGCATGCAATGTTTTTTCGCGCGATTTGGTTTATGTTGGTTTCTACATGGTAGGTATTGCTTGATTTGTCGGTTGTAAAAATATCATAGAAATTTTGGAAACGAAATTTTTATTTGGTATTCAATACAAATTACTAAGCAAATCACTTTTAACATTAATGCCCGATTTCAGAACAAAACAGCAATTCATCAGTTAAATAATATTTCCTGTATTCCTTATTTTATGAAATTGAAATTTGTTTTATAATTCTAAATCAATTGAAATTCCACACTTCCTTGGTGATCCCTGAAATGGGCATCCTTCCATGATTTATTTACGAAAACGACGATATAAGTGACACTGTCACTGTTTCTAGAACGTCGATTCCAAGCATTAGAAGCAACCAAATCAAAACATATAATACGCAGTCCTACAGCTCCCGCTCCACAAAAAGCAAGGGACAAACAAAAACAACAATGTGTGTAGCCTCTACGCGCGATAGAAGTGAAACTTTTTAAGCTGTAAATTTGTAATTACTACAATTTATCGTTCAATGGTCCATATGGCTGGCATATACAGTCAAATGTGTAGCTTTTCCGCAGCAAGATTGAAGAAATGGTCAATTGATCCTTATAGTGTTATAGGAGTATTATACAAAGTCAGAGTAGATACATCCAAATTAGATAACTGCACATTCTACATTATCTAGTTATTTTTCTCAATCTCTGTTACTCCATGACCTGGTAAAACAGGATTATCACAACTCGATACAAAATCTACCTATAGAGGCACGATAAACGGAATAAAAGCAATATTATTTACTAATACTGATATTAATAAAGCAACATTTTAGCTTGGGAACGCAAGCGAAATTGTGATAGTGTATTGTTCGGTTTATATTTTAAAGTGAATTTTGCTTAAGACAAACATTTTCTTCAAGAGAAATTCAGAATACTAAATAATTTACCTAAGGTAATGCAACCAGCGATTGATGCATAGGTGCAGTTTTCTCATGTCATTTGGAACTATTGGAGAGTATAATTTCCATGTCTCATTTTGTAGCTAGCATAAACCAATTGTTTCATGTTTGAATTGCCCGAGAAAAAGAAATACATTTTGTATTTAGTTTAAAAGTATTAAATATAATCTTAATTTGCCAACTCTCATTGTATGATCCTTTAAATATCTATACAAATTTAAGTTTTATAAACTTCACTTCTCTATTTATTGTAAATTTACATTAAGTTATTTAACATAATAACCGCCTATATCTAAATAGTATAAAAACATTAAGTTTGAGATATTTGTGTACAAGCAAATTATTTACAAACACAATTTTTATACTTGTTTTATATACTTAACATACTTTTAAATTGCAATCAATACCTCAATATACTATAAATCTAGGAGGCATTGATTCGACTGTTTGTAGATATTGTTATTGCTTGCAAATTCATTCAATTTCGTTTCAATATTCTTTTGTTTTTTTTTTAATCATACCGTGCCTAAAAAAATTTCAATTCAAAAATAAAAGAAATACTGTCGCTTTTTTCGGTTCATATCGCTTCTTCATTTTTTGCTTGTAATTTTTGTTTTGTTTCATCGATTTTAAAAATCACCCCGGTACTAAAGAAGTTTCACTTCAAAAAGACATCTGCATTATGTAAGCAGCGATATGATTTGAAAGACTGTACGAAATTCTACTTCGTAGAACATGTGCTTTGAGGCGAAACACTAGCCAGTGCGCATCCAGTGTAGCAGCATGGGTTTTGAGGCGAAACACAATCCATGCCCATATTCTATTTGATAATTGGTATGTAAGGAAACTCACAACCAACACATTAGTACATAATAATAATCAACACACGATGCTCCCCACAAGGATTGAAGACACCCCAAAAATATACAATAAATAATCATCTAGCGAACCAATATAAGCAACCAACTGGCACATTATTAGCCACGGCAATGATCCAAGTATAGACTGGCAGACAACAATCAAAGCTGCTACGAATGCTAATAGATCCCGGCTGACAAATTTCATTTATCACCGAGAAGGTCAACGAGAGCGAAATCACGACCGCCACAAGAATAGTTAGCTTTCGTGTAGTAGCCCGATTTTCGTCAAGTTTCTTCATGAAAATGGAAGCATTGATATTGCCGAAAATAACCTAGTCCCTGCCTGAACAACATTCCGACAGTAGAAAGTGGAATCATTTAAATAATTTAATGTGGACCGATCCGAATTATAATCAACTGAAAAAAATCGACATTTTATTGGTGCCGATTACTATCCAAGTATTTTGATGGATCAGGTTGTAAAAGAAAAACCAATCGCACAACAGACAGAGCTAGGGTGTACTATATTCGGAAATACCTCAAACAACAAGCCACCCAAAATCGAGTCATTGATCACCTTGACAGACATCGACAACCAATTAAAGAAATTCTGGAAAATAGAAGAAATACAGCCCAAGAAACTATTAACAGAAGAAAAAAAGCTGTATGAAGAACATTACCAGCAGAATTACCAACGAGGCCCAGATGGTTGCTACATAGTACGAATTTCGTTTAAACAATGCATATCATGGCTCAGCGCATCCAAACAGAGAGAGACTTATTCAACTACAACGGCGCTTGTCACTGACCGGTGAATTCTCTAAAGATTATCGGGAGTGCATAGAAGGATACTATAAGTACAACGAACATAACAACAACGGATATTACATTCCTCATCATGCAGTGATCAAAACTACTAGTACTACAACCAAACTTAGAATAGTATTTGACGCATCGGGAAAAACGAGCAACAATATCAGCTTAAATTAAATACAACTCGTATGGGTTCCAAATTACAAGAGGATCTGATATCACAAAGTACATCCACATGATCAACAGTACCAAAAAATATTATGGACTATACAACTCATTGGAAAATAAACCAATCAGATAGTTGAATTTTCCTTAGTTACGCTGTATAATATCGGTTATTTGCGTTGCTAAGTAGTGTTTCGCGAAACACCACTAGTGGTGTTTCGGCCGCAAACAAATAAATCATATCTTCTATGAATATAAACAAACAATTAATATTTTTGATATTTGACATGGTTGATTCGTTGTATAGTCTTAACATATAGAACTCGAGCGTCGAAAATCATCTGAATATACAGTTGCGGACTCGATGTGTTACCTAAGAAACACAACTCCACCTGCGGTGTCGTTGTGTTTCCTAGGCAACACAACTCGTCCTATAAACTGTATATTCGATTATTTTCGAACCTCCTGTTGTATAACTAGTGAGAACATCCCCCGACCAAACGATAAAGTTATATCAGCTAACAACAGTAACGTTTGGGATGGCATCTGCCCATTATCTTTCCATCAAGACGCTGCAACAGCTGGTGGCTGACGAGGAGAAAAACTTCCCAATTGCAGCAAAAATAATTAGGAATGATTTTTTACGTAGACGTTTTATTATCTGGAAGTAACAACCTGGAGGATGCTCAAGAGGCACAAAACCAACTGATCAGCTTGCTATTACTACAAACCGGAGGGTTTAACCTAAGAAAATGGACTTCTGATCATCCTTAACTCATAGAAGGCGTCGATCCAGATTGCATTCGAACCCACTATATTTAATGACGAAGCAGTGAAGACATTAGTGTTGATTTGGAATCCAGGCACTGATACATGTAAGTTTAAGGTGAACCACAACAACAACATTGGAAAAATGATCAAACGAAAAATGCTGTCTGACAATGAGTCATCAACATTTTTTTAATTTATTTATTTAATCCATTAGGGTGGCTATCTCCAACCCTGATAGAAGCCATATTGAACCTGGGATCAACACATGCCAGAAGATATACAAAATAAATGTCAGCAATATTATATATTCCTTCCAAAACTAGAGGAGATAAAAATTCCAAGGTGGATCCATTCCAACTCAACTCTTTCAGGAGAATTACATGGATTATGTGATGCTTCCGAAGCAGCTTATGCAGCAGTGATACATTTCTACGACAGAACTTCAAACGAGTAGCTCCAATATCAACCAAGTTAACATTGCCAAAGCTAGAGTTATGCGGAGCAAGTTTACTTGAGAACTTAAAGAACAAGGTGCAATAAGATATGAAATTTGATGAAACACCGAAATATGTTTGGACGGATTCAATGATGGTACTGGGGTGGGTGAAAAACAAGACCCGTAAATTTAAAACATTTATCGCAAATCGAATCTCGGGTATCCAGAAGATATGTAACTACTCCATCTCAGTGGTTTTACGCCAAATCATCCGATAACACTGCAGATTGTGCATCTAGGGGTATCGAAGCTAATCGATTAATCAGTCGCAATCTATGGTAGAACGGCCTTCAGAGAATCTTTGAGTAAGCCATCCAGCTAGCATCAATCATAGTGGAAGACACACACGATCAATTGGCTGCACTACTTCGTAAATTCCCTAAAGAAATTTCCCAACTATTGGCAAACAATGGAATAATATGGCATTTCATACCTCCAGCCTCACCCCATTTTGGAGGACTTTGGGAAGCGACAGTAAAGGTAGTGAAAAAGCATTCAGTAAATGTTATTGGAGTAGCTACAAATCCTTTAATTATCACATTTTTAACTTCTGGACACTTCTTGAACAATCAAACTTGAAAGTAGGTGGCCTATTGCTCCTCAAGGATGACAATGTTCCCCCATTAAAATTACTGACTGGGCGGGTGGTTTAAGTACATCCAGGCTCCAGGCATAGCCCAAAAAATTCGAGTAGTCTCACTTCAAGGCCAAGAAGGTGTCCTCGTTAAAAGGCCAATTCACAAATTATCACAACTACCCTTAGAATCTGACAACGAGATTATCCTCACAAAGCCACAATCATCAGTCAACCAACAAACACAATAAACAACTCAATAATCATAGTTTATATCGGCTTAGGTTAGTAATTATAAATACGGATATGTACTAGATTTTTTATTAAACAATAATTAGCATTATGTATATCCGATTTAAAAAACTAAATTCGAACTTAGTTCGGTTTTTCCCCGTTTCATTCGAAATGTACTGCGGCGGTATTCAAATCAATAAAACGGCCAATAAACTTAATTATCTGCTAGCTGATTGGTATATCTTCAGGCATCACTGTAGCCAATTCTGAATATAGAAAGCCAAGTGGTAATAGATGAGTTTATTGAATAATTTATTAATATAACATTTAGAGACAAAAATTTAGCCGTTCCTAACTTTATAAGACGTTGACCCATTAACAATTCTTAATTCCATTAAAATTACGCGATGTGCGCGTATGTTAGATGTTCTCTTACTTTCCTAACAACTGGAAAATAGCTCGTGTAATACCAGTCCTTAAATCTGGTAAAGATAGTAGCAATGAACATTCTACCATCCAACAACTAAAAGGATTGACTAATACTATCAGGTATAATTTATCTAATAAATTTTCGACTGGGCCCCTATTATTTGATATCGAAAAAGCATTTGATAGAGTCTGGCACAACGGATTAGTCTACAAAATGATAATCCTAAATTTCCCCACCTACATATCGCTGATTTGCTGCAAGAGTGACATAACTCAAAATTGAAATTTGTGAGTTGTGTTTGGGTAATGGACCCACACATGCATTATTACAGGTACTACAACGCTGTGTTTCTAAAACATATTCCCCATTGCATCTCTAAATTATACTATAAGTAGGTCGATCGAATCATGTTGTTATTAATTAATTAAATGTTTGGTCAGCGGCGAGAACGGAACTCAAGGCCGCAGCATGTAAGCAACTTCTTGAACCTATTTTTAACTTATTATTAATCAAACCTTGTAAAATTATAAAAACTACTACTTCATACAAAAATGACAATTTAAAGTACTTAAATATGGCTTAATATTTATGCATGGTTTCGGAAGTTCCTATATCCTGAATTTAAATCAGAAATTTATATAGAAAATAAATTTCAATATTCGAACAATAAACTACAGTCTTTAAACTCCAAACGGATCTGTCAAATTTTAAACTATTTAAGTTATCTATATCTAATCTCTATGAATTAGTAACTGTAGTTTTCAAATTCAATCCTCAATCCTAATAAAAGCCCAGTTTTATTTTAAATCGAGTTTCATATAAATAAAGATTCGAGAGACTTTTTTTGGCAAAATATTGTAGATAATTTTTTCATAAAGCTGACTATTTGTTCATTTCGACAATTCTCTAACAGAAATGCAATCTGTTTGGAAATCAAGTGGTAGTACTATATTTCTATAACGAGCATGATCAACACATATTAAAAAAAAAATCTTTTTATTGATGAAAGATACTAATAATAAAATCCCCGCAAAATGTTAAACAAAAATATCATTATTTCCATTACGAAACACTAACATATATTCTAATTTATTTCCAGTTTTTGATATCAACCACACAAGACACAACAATAGCAAATAATTATCCCATATATACAGATGTAGCAAAAAACAAAAAATAAATACATATTACAAATTTACATAACAATTCTTTTATAAATATTCCCAACACACAACTAATAATAATAACAAAAGATTATCTTCAATCACCACAAAACCAAACGAAATGTCTCTAAAAATGTACAACAAAATATTGTAAATTTTAATCGGAACATCAAATCTCAATTCAATTCATATTTGTATAGCAATTCTTTTTTTTTTTTGTGTTCTGCTGTAGCTGATGCTTTTTTTCTCAAGTACGATTTAAATAAAATTTCAATATTAATTCTCTTAAAAAGATCACGATCTCGGTGTAATAAAAATCACACCACAAATACAAAAGAACAACCAAAGAATATTACAATAATACATGTACGAGTACAGCAAATATTCATTTTTCCACAAATACATTGATAGATAAAAACCAGAAAATGAAAATTGAATATAGTACGTATATTTGTATTATTATTTTCCATTTGGGAAATCTTAAATATATACATCGGCATCTCTTCTCTTTATAATGTATAAGACATGTACACAACCTCAAATTTTCGAAATGATTAAAAATATTGGATCCTGCTAGAACTAGAATTATTATTTAATTACCTAAAAAATTTTGTCATTTTTAAATTTAAAACAAACCAACTTTATTATTATATTTTAAAATGGAGCAATTTAAATGAGCAACCAAGAAATGTTTTTTAGCGACAAACAATAACATCATAAATAATAAATGGGAAACAAAATGAAAAAAAAAAATGGTTTTAGGAACAAAATCAAAAAATCGCGACAAACCAACAAATTTAATAGTTTTTGTTGAAATAATTAACAAAAGAAGAATTCTATAAATTCTCGAAAAGTGTGGATTTGGGAACGGCATGCCTCATCATTTAAGGTAAAGAACGAATTAAAAATGAGTCAAATGAGTATTATTGATAAATTTTCAAATTAACTACAGCAATAAAATTGCGATTAGAAAAAAAAGACAACTGAACAACGCGGCAATTATTTATATACCGCGTGCACACTCTGACTTTGAATTATTATGAAATATATAAATATGATGTTTGCTTCAATAGTACAAAGTAAGGTTACAAAAAAGTGTATTTTGTTAATAAAATTACAACAATTGCATTGGGCATAAAGTGCCGCATGATTTAAATAAAGTTGGCTTTAAAAAATAATTCTTTATTTAAATCGTAGTAATATACAGGGTGACTCATTTTTAAAAGAACCACTCAAATAACTCCTAAGGGGAAGGCCAAAATAAAAAAGGTGTAGATACAAAAGTTGCACAATTTCTAGAGGGAAATCAAATAATAACCTTGAAGCCAAATTTCAAGGTCATTTGAAGGTCAAGCCGGTTTTTCAAACGGAAACGCCTATTTTTGACTTTGGATTCTGAAAGATGATACTGTATGTATGGCTGAAGAATTTTACGTGCTTTCAGAACCAGAGTCAAAATTAGGTGTGTTTCCATTTTAAAAACCAACTTGAGTTTGAAATGACCTTGAAATTTGACCACAAGGTCAAATTCAAGCTCATCATTTGATTTCCCCCTTAAAATTGTGTAATTTTCGTATCAACAATTTTCCGGATTTAGGCGTTCCCCTGGGAGTTACATGACAGTTCCAACAAATTTTAAATCTTGCCAATTTATTGTTTTGGTATCCGGTTTAGAACCTTTAAAAATGAGTTTTAGTTAAAAAACCTTATAAAGTGAATCACTTTGGTAAAACAAAATTTGTTGACTTAGTTGATTTAAAATAGACCAAAGCATCAGGAATTAAGATTTTTTATTACATTTATTGTGTGTTTGCTATTTCATATGAATTTATTTCTAGTGGCAGGTTTCATAACTTAAAATCTGTTTTAATTTACGTAAATCTAATTATTTTTAAAGATTTAGTTAAATATTTTTTGATTTATACCGGAGCCCTCCCTTCTTTCTTACCCATTTGTAGATTAATATTTATATTTAAACATATGTGAAAACCAAACTGGGAATCTATCAATGAATTCGTAAAACATAATTTAAATCTCCATAATTTTGTTCAATACTACAAACAAGACTACAAAGCTATTTTAAACAAAAAAAATAAATGAACAGCACATAATATCAAAGCAACCGAAATTTTACAAAGCCGTAATCTAAAAAAGATGTTTTTATAAAGGAACTAGCTGAGGTACCCGGCGTTGCCCGGGGTAAATAAAATATTTTTATTTTAGCAGAGACAACCAAAATCTCTTTTTTTTAAATTAACTTATATCGTTTTTCCAATGTACTCTTGAAAAGGTGGTAAAACATATTTTAACCCCCTCAATCAAGGAAACCGCCCCTTCGGATAAGAGTATACGATTCATTTCATTTAACCATTTATCTAAACTCAGGGGCTAGACCCTTTCGAAAATACTACGAAAATCTGCTAATTTTCCTATGAAACCACTACGTAAAATTTTAATCTGATGTGATGAATAGCATGGAAACGTGTGAAGTGCATTTTCACTTTTATTAGTATAGACAGACAAATAATTTGTATATCCCTCCCCTATTGCAATAATATAAATTTGAATTACGATTAATTTTCGAAATTGATATTTCGGTTTAAGAACAAAAATCCAAACAAAATATTTAAAGTCTTGAACCATTAATTTTTCACAAATACATTGCCGTAAAAGTTGAAATTTAAATATGCACCAATCATAACAGCAACGAAGCAAAATGGAGCGCTAAAGATTTGTGATGATTTTAAAGTCTCAACAAATCTGCAATTCATCGTCCATTGACATCCGATACTCATAAGATAGAAAACTTTTTCATATAAGTAATGCGAGATGCTTAAATTCAGCAGATTAAAAGCAGGATTAAAATTCAATTGGTGTACTTCAACAGGGGTTTTTATTTTAAATATAATTGAAAATACAGCAAGGCGCATTTGAATACAATTTCTCCAGTGAATTGAATAAAATCAAAACAAAAATAATTTGTCGGGTTCACCGCAATGCTTGCTTTAACCCACATTGTTTGATTTTGCTCTCGGAGTCAAACACAAATTTTTTGAAGTTCCTACTCTCGGAATGAAGGTGCGTTCTCTGCAAGGCCATCTTTACAATGGGGCTATAAGGGCTGAAGCCCTAGGGTGCCGCATTAATAGGGCGCCACCAAATGTCCAAGGCCTAGTCAATTTTAGAGAGCATCATATTTTTACTTGAATTTCATTTTTCACTTCAAAGGAAATGCAAACCGTTTTATTATAATAAGTTTATTCTATTTGTTGCTTGGAATGCGCGAGTCGCGATAGTTATTGTATGTATTGTAAACCAACCCAAATTACTAATTACTACGTACTAATTACTAAGTACTAGTTGTTCAGGTGAAAGACCCTTTTCTGCATTGAAAAAAATTAATAACACAGCCACACAAAAAAAAAAAAAGTTTTCGACCCAGAAGAAAGACCCCCTACCCCTATGTATTTTGATGCGCTGAATCCGAATTTCAGCATAACATTTTTTTCGTGTCAATTTTCCGTTATCATCCCCATTTTACCCCTATATGCGGGTTGAAAAATTTCAACGTATAATGGGGGTGATAAC
This sequence comes from Tipula helvola, assembly GCA_963556165.1. Classification (NCBI taxonomy): domain Eukaryota; kingdom Metazoa; phylum Arthropoda; class Insecta; order Diptera; family Tipulidae; genus Tipula; species Tipula helvola. The sequence continues at coordinate 101,419,332 of OY744483.1, forward strand.
GGGAAATTGACACGATAAAAAATTTGTTTATGCTGAAATTTGGATTCAGCGCATCAAAATACATAGGGGAGGGGGGTTTGTCTTCTGGGTCGAAAATTTTTTTTTTTGTGTGGCTGTGTAATAAATTAGTGTTATGCAGTTATTGAATAGCGTTAATTAATTGCCTCTCTTTCTAAATGCTGTTTGAACTTCAGGTCTTGAATTGTCTCTAGAATTTCATGGTGTCGAATGTACCTACTGGGTTTAAAACAGAAGATGTGAATTTCATGGTGTCGAATGTCCTGGTTTTAAAACAGAAGATGATTCTGCACTGGAAAACTTTTTTTGCTTCGACAAAGGCGCCTAATATTTTTAGCCCAGGGCGCCTAAATATATAAGAACGGCCCTGGTTCTCTGTACCCAATGAGAAGGATCGAATTCTGTTAATCTGTTGGATATAGATCTACCTACGATACCATGTTGTCACTGTTAATTTCTAATTATTTGTAGGGAGTTGCGTCTCTGGGAAGTAAATATTGAATGTGAGCATGTGAGACAGAATTCCCATACCATAAGACTCTCATGTTAATATTCAGGTAATTGAGTTATATGCTTAAAAAAAAATTCCTCAAGTTCTTCATTGTGCTTACATTCTTGCTTTTCTTAATCGAAGAAGTTGGCGTATCCCTCGATGAGACGTAGATTTACAGATGAATTCGCGTGTTGTCATTGAAATATGCTTGACATGCCTCCAAAGACAGATTTTGCGAATGATACCGGTATCATAAATAATCATACAATTATAACATCATACTATCGTACTATCATACAACCACACCATATTATCATCATACCATTATACCCCAACATCATATCATAATACAGTTAGCTCATCGTGCCATCAAACCATTAGCACGTTTTACCGACATACCATTACACATTACATCACCATATCATTACACCACCATAACATAATAATATCATACTATCTTGAAACCATCATACCTATATACCATCAAAACCAAAGCACCATCATACAAATATACTTTGAAACACTCATGCCATCAAACCATCTCACCATCATGATACCATCAAACCATCAAACCACCACACCATCCTTCAATCATACTATATCAGCCATTGTATCATGTTACCATATCAAGCCTTATTTTATCATACCACCCTTCCTTTAAGCCATCATACCAATATACCATCATAACCACAATCAAAATCACCATCACCATAATCATCACCATCATCATCCCACATTACGATTAACATTACCATCAACATTGCCATCACCATACCATCACCGTTAAAAAAAATGGAACACGTGGTGATTTGTTTTTACTTTCCAGTGAACATGCAAAAATCAACTCAATCGGAGAAGTTTTTAAAATACCTCTTGTAAATGGCGTCTCACTGAGGATCATTGGAAAGGGGTAACATTTTCGATCACTATAACAACCCTATATTTCTTCTCGACTGCTACAAAGTATTCGTGCAAAAAGACGCAAAGGAAGCAATCGCTAGAGTCGATCAAGTAACATAATTTTCTTCTTTATATACATATATGTATATATAGAAGAAGATAGATTAAATCATCATACCATCAAGCCATCTCACTGTCATACCTTTATATCATTATGCAATTATATCATCAAACCAAACCATCAAACTATCAAACCATCATTCCGTTATACCATCACTCAATTGTATCATGTTGACACCTACCTGCATACCATCACCATCACTATCATCATCACAATCACAATCACCATCACAATCAAAATCACCATAATCATCAAAATCATCAACCTCACCAAACTCATCATCATCATCATCAACATTACCATCAACACTACCATCACCGTTAAAAAAAATAATGATACACGTGTCGATTTATTTTTAATTTTGCACAAAATATCCAAAAATTAGCTCAATCGGTGAAGTTTTAAAATTACCTCTACTAAATGGCACCTCACAGGGGAGCATGAGGAAGGGCTACCAATTTTTGAAAACTAACCGCCCTATGTATTTTCTCGCCTGCTAAAAAGTATTCGTGCAAAATTTGAAAACAATCGCTCGAGTGGACCAAGAGCTTTTGTGAAACATACATACATACGAATATACATATACATACTTTTCTTCGTTATATACCGGGTGATTTTTTTAACCTGATACACTGAAATATCTCGGAAAATAAGCAATCTACGAAAAAAATGGTAAAGATCAAAATTTAATTATTCCGCGGGGGAAATACAGCAGCGCTAAAATTAGAACCCCCTTCTCCCTCCTTGTAGGTGGGGCGGGGGGTAACTTTGAAACTAAGATAGGAACCTCTATTTTTTATTGCAGATTCGGGTTCTACGGCTAAAAATACGTAGGATTTGGCTGAAACATTTTTCCCATTCATGATAGATGGCGCTGTAATTGACGATATTCAATTTAATTTAGTTCTCCTACTGAGAACCTACGCATACGATTCTGCAATACGTCTGCAATAAAAATACCATGGTTTCGTTGTAAATTCACGAAGATAGTCTAAAACAATTTGTATTTCTTAAATTTTCAATTATTGAACAATTTACGAATTTACAACGAAACCATGGTATTTTTATTGCAGACGTATTGCAGAATCGTTTGCGTAGGTTCGTAGGCGGTAGTGTAGATACAAAAGTTGCACAGTTTTAGGGGGAAATCAAATGATGACCTTAAAAACAAATTTCAAGGTCATTTGAAGGTCAAGCCGGTTTTTTAAACGGAAACACTTTTTTGACTTTGGATTCTGAAAGATGATACGTACGATTCAAAATTGTCTGCAAAAACGTTGTATTTATCCAGACTAGTTAATACAGGGATGCCATTAAAATTTAAGGTGGGTAACCAACGTTGACATTTTTATAGGATCTTTGACAGATTCCACATTAATTGCCATTAAACAATCGTCTGACATTGCGAACTTTCCTCAACATCCAAATAGAATCAGAAATGACTAATGAGTCATTTTTTATTAGGTTACGATTTGGGGATCTAGGTACTGCAATATCTCCGCCCTCAAGTATCATGATTAAAACTTTTGATAATACTATCCTCCGGCGATTGAATATTTTGTATGGCTAAATCAGACGAGAGATCAATTTTGTTATTTATATAGTATTTAAAGGTGTACAAATTGGGACTACTGGGTATATTATTGAGCTCTATCCTGTCTGAGTTTAAATCAAACAACACTCCACAATCGATTCAAGACCTTAAAGATGGAATTCGTGAAGTTATCGAGGACATACAGTCGCAAATGTGCGAATTGGTCATGGAAAATTTCATGAAAAGGATATGGTGCTGCAAGCGTAGCGGTGGGGGCCATTTGGCTGATATCGTTTTCAAATGTTAATATGGCATACCTTCCTCTTTACAATGAATTAAACATTTATTGATTTCTCTTAAAAAATACTCGTTCTTTTTAATATCAAAATGAAACCTCTTATTGGAAAATCCAACAGAACCATATTTATGATTCGAAGAAAAATTGGTTCCTTTGGGTATGCGATCACAAAATTATCTTTAACAATTTCATTGTGTAGCACCATACCAGCCCTTAGCCCTATCGCTTTTGACATTATCCCATAAACACCTACACATTCGCGCTGTATGCATTTATTTTTTTTCGATTTATGTACTTAAAAGATGCAAATTACAACAAAATATTTAAAGAAGTTCAGTATATCACTAAATTATTAGTTCGCTTACCTTCTGTAAAGTTTTTTAAAGTACGCTGCACAATTTCGGTCAAAATAATTTCTTGCTTTGGTTCTACGAAATCGGCTTTCCGAGTACTTACATTTCAAAGATTTTGGTTTTTCACAAAGCATTTGTTTTGGAAGGATTTGGTTGTATTTAATCAAAAAATTTACCTGAAAATAGAAAAAAAAACAAAAAAATTAACAACTTTGTATATTTTATTTTTTGCTATTAAATTAAATTCGAAAGAAATAATTAGTGGCTCATTTGTGAAGTAAGCTGGAGAACCATAAAACAATGTTTAGCAGTGCCGGATATTCTGGATGAAATTGGAACAAAAATGTGTTTAGCTTGTTTCATTTCTAAATACTAATGGGTATCAATTATTCGCACAGACTAAGAATTGATACACGGATTATAGTACGCTTCCAGACTAGATTTAGGGATTGATACTAATAAATCAATGCGTTTATTTCCAATTATATTTTGGTTGCATACTAAAAATATATTTGAGAATTGCTACTGTCATTCTTTCTCATTCTCTTATATTTATAAATGTATTTCTCAGTTTTACCGTTTCCATTCAATCCATTTTGAAATTTAATGATGATTATAATCGTTATTATTTTGCTACTCAAAATAAATATAATATTTGTAACGATAGAATTTGTTGTGTTATTATATAAATCGGTGCCATTGCACTTGAAGGCATCATAACTTACATTTTGGCAACGGGGATGGGATTAAAGTACAAATAAAAATGAGTAAGTTGGAGTTAGAAGCTGTGTTAAAAGTGCATCAACAACAAAATTTGTTGTTCATGAAAAAAGTTTTAACGGATCAGCAACCATTTTTGTAAAAGCGTTACACAAAGTGGAAAATATTAATGTTCCAGAATTTCATTCATTCGAGAAAGAAAAAGTCACATTGTCGAACTATATCTTCTATAATTGGAACAACATTTTGAAGGTAACAATGTAACGACAATGTACAGCTCTAGGTCAGTTTAATAAAATTTTAATGAAGCCTAATCAAACATATTCCGGTTGGGTGGCCGATTTATTAGATGCTGATTCAATAGATCTCATTGTAATACATAATAAAACGTACATAGTAGTTTAGTAAAACATACACCGCACGATCAAGTACCAGTTCGGTACAAAAAGCCAATCCGATATTAGATGAAGGTCTGAAAATCGCTACCATCTACGAATCTACACAACAATCGTGTAAAGAAGTTAAAAAGAAACCGTTCGTAACTTCGAATGTTAATCAAATCTATAGTCGACGAAGGGCGAAAAAAATCGTAATCATTCCGGCCGAAGTCAAACACGTCCATGCAACTGAAACAATCGGTGTTATCTAATTCACATCGGCCATATACGTGAAATCAATCGTGTCATTTATGCGATTTTTTTTATGTCTCATAATTCATATACCGCATAAAAAAAGACCGCACAAAAACAGGTTTGACTGTATAGCAACTATTATGGCTCTACAAAAAAAGTTTTCAATGGAAGATTTGCCTGAAACCATTATACCATTATCGGACAATGAACCACAGCTCGTAAGAGTTCGATCAATTTTATAACCTAAACTCAATCACTCATTTGACGATCGTACCGTTTCATCCAGCTTAAAACGATCAAGCTGAGCGTTTTGTTAGAACCTTCAAAACACCATTTTCCAATATAATGTCGGTGGATGATAACAGTCTTATTCAGTCTGGCTTTGCTGAAATTTTTAACAACGTACCGATCACTAGTTGAACTACTTCATGGGATACAACCTCGAAATTTTCTGTTTTCCTACCGAACGCGCAACATCAATTCACTGAAGAGCATGAAAGCAAGTTTCAATTGAATTAATTCGCCTTTCCAAAAATACTTTTCAAGAGGTGTCAAGTGGATTGAAGGCCGAATCGTAACATAAATTGGACGCAAAATGTTTCTGGTTGGGACCGAAACCGGAGTCTGCAGAGGACATCAAAGCCAGTTTCATCATAGGTATGTTAATCAAAAAAAAGTTCGGAGAAGGCTGTGTCTTCTACACGGCCGTAGGTGTTTTCCGTGATAACGTTTAAAAGAGGTGCGAGAAATGGCACGATGTATGGGTTTTTTAAAATAAATTTCTTTATTATTAGCATCATGAAATGAGAGTACAGTAATTGTTTGCAAACGATTAAGTACTGGGCGATGGTATGAGAAGTCCGATATGAAGCGCAGGGTCTCAGCGGAGATGTGCCTGATGAATGTGAGTTCCGCAGACAAGTGCCTCCCACAGTCGCCGAGGCTAGTGTGGTGGATACGCAGTCTAGGTCAAATATATATCAGAGTCCACACTGACGACATATGACCTATCAGATCAGGCTTTCCCCCTTTATAGTGCTCTCTAGCATTGTAAAACACCAATTTGTAGATCTAAATTTTAATTAAAATTTAGGTGAAAATGAATTATTTTAATTAACAATAAGTTATCTGCCACAGTTTCTTTACGCACAAATTGACACCAGAATTAATCCGGTCAGATAAATGATTCTCATTGTTGGTTGTAAATCGCTGTTTTGTACTTTGTAATTTTAATTAAAATTAATGTGGAGATTAATTATTTTAATTTAAAGTAAATTATCTCCCACAGTATTATTAAGCACAAATTAATAACCGAATTGCTCCGATCTGATCAGGCATTCTCTTGCTATAGTGCCCTCAATCTATATAAATCCCTATTTTGTAGTTTGAATTTTTAATTAAAATGTATGTGGAGATTAATTAATTTAATTTAAAATTAATTAGCTACCACTGGGTTTTTACGCAAAAATTGACACCATCGGTTCTCCGATCGGATGAGCCGTTCTCTCGCTACACTGGTTGAATCATTTAAATCGGCCGAAATCAGAGGTTCGCGGCGCGAGTTCCTGTGCCGCCCGATGACATCATTGCGAAAATATTATGCGTGACATATAAACCCGAAGGACCAATCTAAGCAATCATATCTTTAAATTAAAGGTAGTGCTTATAGTTGATGAGAAATTGCCCCCGACCAAGGGCTAAACTACAATCGCTATTTTCTAGTTTGAATTTTTAATTAAAATTTATGTGATGATTAATTAATTTAATTTAAAATAAATTAACCACCACTGGTTTTTTACGCAAAAATTGACACCATCTGATCTCCGATCGGATGGGCCATTCTCTCGCTACACTAATTCAAGCTTTTAAATCGGTCGAAATCACAGGTTCGCGGCGCGAGTTCCTATGCCGCCGGATGACGTCATTGCAATAATATAATGCGTGACACATAAAGCCGAAGGACCAATCTAAGCAATCATATCTTTAAATTAAAGGTAATGCTTATATTTGATGAGTAATTGCCCCCGACCAAGGGCTAAATTTCGGGTCAGTTTTCTGAACATGCGGTGTAAAACGTTATCACGTCAAAAACATTTCTATGTTAGTCAACACAACCATTGATCGGAGGAATATTCAATATAACAAATCTGTACACCAATCTTTCTCTACCATCACTTTTACACTGCAGCGATAGTCGTCCACTTTCTAAAAGACGAGAGTTCAGTTTATCCCTCATTATTACACCGAATTAATGTAAAATAGCCACTGAAACGCTATTTTCGAGGTATGTTTGCCCATTTTAAGGTTGTCTACATGCAAATGTCGACAGTAACGTAGACAATAGTTTTCAGCGTAGACAATGTAGACAATATGTAGAGAAGGTAGAAAAATAGTACACAATTCGTAGACAATGAAAATATTATTTGTATCGAGTTTCTAACTTTATTTGCGAAAAAAAATGTTAGGCCCATATTTCAAGTTCTCAAATCAACCTTCAATTCAAAACATATGTATAATTTAAAGCATTGAAGCCCGAAATCACAGATATCTTAGGTTTGCAGTTAATAATGCCGCACACTCGAAAACAGTCGACAGTAACTTTTATGGTAATTTCGCAACAGAAGAACTTGACGGACATAACATTTTTACATCTTTTTGGTAATTTTTCTCCCTCTAATTTAAAAAACATATTTTTTTTTTCTCTTATGACGACTGCTTTCAGTGTTCGGCATAAAAGAAATATCATTTCTCAGGCTCTGAAGAAACCCTAAAAATAATAAACACAATTTGTTTGTTGTTTTTATAGCTCAGGTAGTTTGTTCAAAAATACTAAATAATTATAATAGAATCGAAATCTTACAGGATTGTAAAACTAGTTGATATTAGTAGTTTAGGAAATGCCCCATTTTTAAATGTTAAGCGAACCCTGCAATTAGGGTTGTAAAATATATTTTTATGTGTTCAGCGAAACTCTCCTCTGAACGGTACACAGCACAAACTGCAAATATCTCAAATGACGCAGAATTAAATTGTGCCTAAAATATTAGAATATTTTTTTTTAATTTAGTTCCGTTACGTACCGTGGTAGCCCACGACATTATTTTCTAGCTCGATGTTTTATGAAATTTTGGCAATTGTTCTCTTCTTTTGCTAGTCTCTTTCGTGGTGGCTTAGTCCGCATAACTATCAAAATAATACCGTTGCCTTTCTACCATAATGCTTCAAAATATAATTCCCATATATTTGAAGTTTTTGGCCATATGTCATATAGCCATATTACGGAGTGTAGCAAATTACTTCCATCTGGAATTTGCCAGAAAATTGTCGCTGATACTATTTGTATTTTAAATATGGATTTGATGCTTTCCGTAGAGTATTATCATTAAATAAAGATGATGGTGTTGAAGCCAATTGATATTATTATTTTATTATTTTAGCGAATTTATAGCATTTTCAAAAAATAATCTTAAATCCGTCGACCTGGGCTGCAATAGGAACTTCAAAACTGATCGTCTCTGAAACAGATATGTAGACAATTCGGGAAACAAAAGCTTACTTAGGGCCAATATTTCCCAATTATTTTGAGGAGCCCGGAAATGAAACCTTGCCTAGGTGATGTTAGAATCAGCAACAAGCATCATTGGCAGTGTCCCGCAATATTTCTTGAATTTCAGCCATGGTTTAATTAAAAAATTCGACCCGACTTATTTTATTTAAGAATATGACTCAAGAAACTCCTCTCCGTGGGTATTTACATATATATCAAAGTATCATTAGCAGTTTCCCGGAATATTTATTAAATTATGGCCATATTTTATTTAAACAATTCCATCCCTACCCCAAACGGAACTTCTGCGATTATGTACCAATTCTATTGAAATTTGGTATCTGGCACCAATATTTGATGATAAATGGATAAGTTGCAGCACGTCCAAATGATGAATCAGTATTTTTCTAGAAGAAATTTCACTAAAAATCGAGTGGATTTTCGTCGCTAAATTCGCCGCAAAATTTGCGATGGTTTCTTGTGACTGCTCGGTTTGAATCGTAGTTACCCATTTTCTAGCATCAAAACTCCAAAAATGTATTTTCTAATTTTCGTAATAACTGCAAAAAAGGTCGATTTTAAAAACTCAACGTTTTTAGACCAATTTTTAAACGTGCCAAGTTTGGAATGCGTGCCACGTATTTGCGATCACTGATATAAATGGTCAAATTATGTGCTCGAGCACGTGAAAAAGCATGTTCACTTATCATATGTTTGACTGTTACATTTCCATAATTCCTCTAGTCCGCTTGCCATCATGAAACATCCAATTGTGCCAAGTTACATATGACATGAGTAAATGGAATCCTCCTAAGGTGTTTAATAACTTCAGAAATGTTACTGCTATTGAACACGAATTGTCGTATCTTTTTACATAAAATTTAACTGGTGTAGAAGGTGTGATCCATTGCACTGATGATATAAACGGTTTCGGTCTGCAACTATATGTATAAACCATGAAGTGATTAATAAAGATTTTCATTTTACTCTTCTTTGTCGATGAGGATGCATTTTATTGCTTATATTTAGGGAGTTCATTCGTAAATATTTTCAATATCTCTGGTACAAATCTTCACCGCTGAACGACGGTGGACTGTATATGGTACTGGATATGGCTGGTTTATTTCCCTCAATCAACGGATAATTCGGCTCCTCAACTCCGGTCTCAATACGTGTATCTTTACGTATTTAAAAGCACTCACGAACAATGGCCACTTAATACAAACACTGATCAACTGGTAAAACGGTTTCATATATTTTTTACACAATATTTATAAGTACATAATGTAGTTTTTGCAATTTAATTATTTACAAATTTTTGTTTCACTTCCTCAAGCTTACAAGATGTACTGTTGTACTGATTACAAAAAAAAATTATTATTCAAGAAAAAGGGTCCACCCAAGTTGGTGAACCATAATAAATATAATTTAACCATTAGCGGTCATGGTGGCAATTTTTGATTGGTTAATTGGTTAATTAAGTCATTTGGCTTATGGTAAATTATAGCGGGTAATTTAAAACTTAATTTTTATATTTTAATTGGTATAAAGGTTTAAAGCTAAGATAATATTAATGGTTACAATGTTCAATAATAGATGGTATCGTTTCGACAATTTTAAGAATATTTTTAGTACTTAATCTAACAGCTGATGAAATGTCAAACAATCAATAATATAAACAAAAATAATGTTGACCTTGACACAATTTACAAATTACAAGCTAAGTATAAATTTGGACAATTATTTAATAAATTACTAATTCAGTTTTTCAATAATTTCAGAGACAGATCATTTGCTGTACATGTATGTAAGACTTCTTGGATTTAGATTACAGGGAAGTGTCTTTTTTTTTTTTTTTGTTTCTCAATTTGTTGCGGTCAAGCGTTTCCGCTAATATGACCAATGAGTTCTAGACCTTCGCCTAGTGCTTACAGTGGCTTTTCACGGAAAGGACTGCAGCAGCTAAGAATTTTTGTTGTTCTTTATACTTCTAACTGTCTCTTGTTGTTAAGAGAAGTTGAGTATAGTTTTTTGTATGTTAATTATTGTTTAATAACTTAGTTTGAACCCAGAATAAAAATATTATGAATTTTTTTTTTTTTTTAAACAAATATTACTTTGAGATAGTTACTTTAGTTTAAATGACAAATGATTTTTAATAAAGAGAATCATTTTTTTTTTTTTTTTTTGCAAATGAATAATTCACTTAAATACTATGTGATGTTATATAATTCAATGACTTAATGTAAGTGTTAGTAGGGGTGTTAGTGTATTAGTGGTTAGTAGTGTTAGTTGTTTGTAGTGTTAGTTATATTAGTAATTGTTGTAATTGTTAGTGGTGTTATTGTGTTAGTAGCATATTTAATAACCCTCAATTGTGTAATTCAAAGATTGTGAGGTCAAAAATTCAATAAAAATAAAAATTGTAGGTATTTAGCGAGTCAATTGTGGGTTATTGTTTTTGCAATCATGTACGGGTTATAAATTCTGCGTCTTAAGGTATTTAATATGGATAGATTATAAGTCTTACTCCATATCAGAGCCAACGCAAGTTTCTAGAGCACGCACCGACTAGACCTGTGTAATTTTTATATGAGGCTAGTATGAAAATCGTAAGATTCTCATTGTGTCTTCATGCAGCTTGACTGAAATATATTAAATTGTATTAATAAAAACGATTTGTTTGATTGTGATTTGAACTGAAAAACTCGAAAATAAAAACATAACAAATTGCAAAAAGAAAAAGAAAGAAAAATATGTGAGTCCTAATTTTAAGTGGTCATAGGGTACATTTGATCTCTCCCACGAAATTCAATAGCTGTTTATAGTCATTGAAATTTTGTCTGGCTAAAATTTGCCTTACCTACCTTAATTTTTACCTTAATTATTTTTAATGTATCACTGATGATTGGTTCGTTGTCTAGTGTGTGAGAAGGCCTTGTGTGTGCGAGTTTTGCTAAATGGTCCGCTATAGTATTACTTTGAATCCCAATGTGACCTGGTATCCACTGTATTTTGATGTGTTTGTTGGGGTTATTACCCGCCAAGCCAATGATTTGGTTTCCAAAGTGTTTTTCAGCCTTCCTTTTCAATGCTGAGATTAGTGATGTGCAAGCACTCTGTGAGCCTGTGAGAATCAATATACTGTTTTTCCTGCTTAGTTGACCTATCGTTGATGCTATTTTTATTGCGATGGTTTCTATGGTTTTGATATTTGTAGTGTTTTTGAGTTTTATAGCTAGGTTAAGGTTCCGATTTTTATAAAAAATTCCCACTCCTGCATTGTTACCCTTGAGTGAACCATCTGTAAATATTATATCCGAGTCGCAATGTTTTTCCATTAAATTCATTGATGCTTTCCTAAATTTGATTATACTATTTTGTGACTTTCCAATGATGCCTTTTATGTATGGGGAAATTGTGATGTTCGATGGGCTAGATGTCCTTTGGTGAGTTACTTTAATGTTTCCCAGGAAGTTGTAATCCGTGAAGTATCTGTTCAGTTTTGCCAGTGAGCTTTGATTTTTAATGTCTATACCGATTTTTGAATTTCTATGTAGTTGCTTGGTGATGTATTTTAGAGTTTTAATTTTATTATCAAATTTAGTTGTCATCTCTATGGATTCAGCAAGTATTGTCGGTAATGGCGTAGATCTCATAAAACCCATGCAATATCTTAAACATGAATTTTTTATGGTTGACAGATTTTGTTCGCCGCTTTGTTACCTTCATCTGTGAAAATGTAAGCAAGATCTAATTTGGGTTTTATTAAAGATTTGTATATCATTAATTGAGTTTCCGGACGGGCCCTTTGGATTTGATAGAGATTTAAGTAAATTAATGGTTTTATACATATCTGTTTTTAAATTTTTGTAATGTTTCGAAAGGTTCAAGTTTTTGTTAAATGTAATTCCCAATATTTTTGTGACTTGCTGCTCGATAATTGTATGGTTATTTATGACTAGATTAATGGAATTAGTGTTGTTTGTGTTTGTGAAGAGTCTTAAAAAATGCGTTTTTTCTGGGTTTATTGATAAATTTATTGATTCTAGCTGTTGTGTAAGAAGTAGCAAACCACTGTTTCCACTTATTATCAGGCAACTGTCATCCGCAAACTGGAATATCTTTGCAAAAGTATTGCTGAGCTCATGTATATGGTTTGTATAGCAAGCAGCTTCCTTGTGGAATTCCTTTGTTTGTGTGATGTATGCTTGATGTGTTTAAATTTTTAATCTTTATTGTTCTGTTGGTTAAAAATTAGTGTATCCAGTTCGATATTGCATTAGTAAATTTGTATTTCTTCATTTTGTCAATCAGTATATTCTTGTTGACATTATCGGACGCTTTGGTAATGTCCGTGTTAATGAGAATGATTTTCTTTTTGTTATCTTTTAATGTGTTTATATGTCTTAATAACTCCACCATATAATCTGTGATGCTTTTGTTTTTTCTGAAACCGAATGAATTATTATTAAGGATTTTATATGTATCTAAATGCTCATGTATTCTTTTAAGAACTAGTCTATCAAAGATTTTCGAGAAAATTGGCAGTAAACATACAGATCTGTAATTTGAAATTTCTCTATCACTTTTCCCTTTTTTGTTGATAGCTATTACACTTGCAATTTTCCACTTTTCGGGGTAAAGTTGATTCGACCAGATTTTTTTGAAAAGTTTTAGAATTGCTTCCAGTACAGCTGGGTTGCATTTGATTAGTGAATTGATAAATTTATAGCTTATTTTATCATTCCCTGGGGCCGTGTTTTTAGTTTTGTTGATGATGTCCAAAATTTCTATGCTGTTCCCTATCTCTATTGGTTCAATTGTGCTGTATGATAATTTTGGATTAACTTCCACTGAATATGGAAAATTGGTGTTAAGAAAGTTTGTAGCCAGGATATTGTCGTCTAAAATTTTATAGTGTGATTGTTTTTTGTTTTTTAGTTTGTTAATACTATTCCATATGTCTGTGTTAATTTTTTTGTGGTCAATATTATTTAAAAAATTTAGCCAACTAATCTTTTTCTCCCTTCTGATTTTTATTTTAAGAATTTGGTTTGCTTTCTTTAGTTCCAGCGCTGTGTACAATGTTTTGTTTGCGTTGTAGATCCTTTGTTTGTTAAATTTAATTGTCCACAACCTCTGAAGTTCTTCATTCCACCAGGCTTTGGGTTTATGATTTACTTTGACTTTGATATTGCTTGTTTTTTCCTTGATAATTTTTTCCAAATAGTTTTCAATGTCTATTGGATAGTTAATGTTCCAGTTCTCTTTGAATTCTGAACTGATTTGTCCCCAGTTTGTGATCTGCTTTTCCTCTCTTATTGATAATTTGTGATTTATCAGGATAGCAAAATGGTCGCTCCCCAGATTTTCAGTGGTGGCACTCCATGAAAGCATGTTTGTCAGATTCTGTGTGCAAAGTGTCTAAAGTCTAAACCTGAATTATTGTGTCTGAACATATCCATTCTAATTGGAGAACCATCATTCAGTATAATAAAGGTTGTTGTCCACTATCTACTTCTGCAACTGCATTACCTAAGTAGTCGTTGTTATTTCCGTTGTCCCATAGGCCGCTTCTCGCATTGATGTCACCAGCAACTATTGAATTACCCATACTATTTTCTCTTATCAGCATCTCAAGTTCTTTTGTTATCTCATCTTTGCCTTGTCTTGAATTGTTGTAGAAGGAGGTGATATTTAGGTCAATGTGTTTGTATTTGATGTTTATTTTTAATGTTTCCAATTTGTTGTAATTATTATTTAGATTTACTGTTCTCCATGAAATGTTTTTCCTAATTAGGAACCCCACTCCGCCATATCCATCTGATCTATTTTTAGTAATTAAACTAAAGTTATTGAATGTTATTATTTCTGAATCTTTGGTCCAGGTTTCTGAAAGAATTACAATTTGTATATTATTATCTGCTATGAATTTCTCTAGAAGGTCTTTATTACTTTTTAAACTGAAGTTTAAAACCGCTCATCCTCTATTTAACCACTTTTGACAGATAGCTTCCGATCTTCATCCTTAGGAGATCAATGTCTGCTACGTTCTCTGCTGTTAGTGTTGCGTTACTCAGTTTTGCATCTAAGTCCTTGAGTATCTCATCTCTGTGATTAATTTAATTTTTGAGGTCGTTGATTAATTTGAACATCACCTCTATGCGTTTATTTTGTTGTCTTATAGCTTCATCATTTCTTCTGTCACTGTCCTTTAGGTTGTCATCTAGGTGTGGAAAGTCTCTCATGGTGGACGTCTCTTATCTCAATCCGAATAGCTTTTGTTTGGATTCTCTATGCGAAGTCTTGTTGATCACCATATATTGTGAGATTTTCTTCTGTCTTGATCTTTCTTGGCATCTGATATGATTGGTTTTGTGACCCTCCCCGCAAAACTTACACCTTGGCTTATCTTTGTTACACACATGGTCATCTGATTTTGAATTTGCACAGAAATTACACCTCTCTATTTCACTCGATTTGCATCTATTTGATGTATGTCCATAGTTCAAACACTTGCAGCATAGTATTGGGTTTGGTATATAGTAATCTACCTTCATTAAAACGTTATCGTACATAATTATTTTATTTGGTATTGAACTGGCGTTGAAGGTAATCTTTATCATTTCCGTCTCGCTTGCAGTCTGCAATTCTGCATTCCATTTAATCATCCTTTCGACTTTATCAAACGGTATGGAGGAAATAATATTAGCCTTTAGTTCATCATTACTAATTCCCAATGGAATGTTTCTGACTAAACCAATCGTGTGATTGAAATTGAATGGGACATACATCTCATAGCCATCAAATTTGTTTAGCGCTTCAGATTCGATACATGAATTGGCGTCATTATAATCTTTAAATGTGATTCTGGCTAAGTTTTTACTTATTTGTTCAATTTCTTTAATATTGTTAATTCTAATATTTTTTAAATTTCTAGCTAAAAATATTATATTTATGTTTTCCTTATAAGCCATAACCTTAAAAGGTCCTAAATCAGTTTTTGTATACATATTTTGCTTTCACCCTGTTTTCTGGAATATTCTTATTCCCAGAAATGTCTTTGAAAGACGAAGGTGCGGTTTCATTAACCATGTTTGTAATTGAGTTTTGTACCGTATTGAGGAGATCTACTTTTTTGCAAGTATTTGTATCTAAACATGTGCTTTTGACCGTTATGTTTTTAGACACTTTTCTTTTTGTTACATCAAACCGCATGGAATTTTTAACAAAATAATTCTCTTCAATACTTGATAGTTTGATAATTTTCGCACTATTGTTACTATTATCTTCACTTGAATCAGAATCTGTATCTGGAATGATTACATCATCATCATCGATATTGATGGGGATATGCGTTGCCCCATTTCCCCCTTCGGGACTTGTAACACTAATCACCACTATCTAAAATATCCCCCCCTGACCACTTAAAACTAGGACTCACCTGTGAGGCACCCAAAAGGTTGAATTAAATACCCGCAACAATATATGTTAAATACTTTCGCGCACTTTAAGTTAATAATCTTAATCACTAGAGCCCGGATGTTCATGCAAATGCATGTTTGCAGTCGTTCATTATTTTTACATTTTTTGAACATAGAAATTCGAATCATGTGAAACTGATTATTTTGGCATCATTATGATTTTGCATATAATTGCATATTTGTCTCCTAATTGCATATAAATACATATTTCTAGTATTAATACATTTTTGTGTATATTTTGTTGATTTATAAATGATTTTATACCAAACATTGGTAATTCCGAGTGAATTCAATGATGATTGTTAATCTCTTACGTTTTATACGAAAAAGGTATAATTAAATCGGACAATTAAATGTAATTTTACTCCTTGAGTTTTTGTTAGGTAGATGATCCACTTGTTAACGTACATATTTTAAAAGTGTCAAGTTGATTGTGTCGTGTGTTTCTAAAAAATGTCTTTAGAGAAGTTTAATTATTTTTCTGATATGACAAAAGACAATGCTGCTAGTCTTTTAAATAGGTTTGCACGAGATATTGGAGGCGATGTTTTCAACAGCCATGGTAAGGTTTTGCTATGTATATTGTGCACCATAATATTGGGGTCAAATTGAAAATACCAGGTTAAAGGACACCTGAAAACAAATCTTCACGAAAATAAATTAAAAAGGGCAAAAAGTAGACAAGAACTAATAGTAACCACATACAGTAGAGACTGGCAATAAGAAATCGGAGTTTATAAATGAAGTGTTTTTGTCCACGGACATTCCTAGCTTACATAGCCTGGCAGAGGCGAACAGGAACCAAAACCAAAACATAGACAAATTGATCGAAAGTGCTAAAAGGGTATTTTTGAAAACCCGTTCCGAATTTAAATTTTTAGAGATATTGTTAAAAACATTTCTCTATCACCGCAGCCAGTGCTAACACAATGGAGTACATGGCTTGAAGCCGTACTATATCATTCAACACACTTTCAAAAGAATCAAATATGTTTTTGAAAATTTAAGAGATGATACAATAGTACAACCAAAATTCAAAACGAATGAAAGTAGGATTTTAATGCCAATACTGTTTATTTTATAACGAAAAATTACATAAATTTTTTTTTTTTACATATTTCTAGTGCATATTTCATGATATTTTACTGCATATTTGCATACATACATATTTTACGTGTTTTTCGTGCATGAACATCCGGGCTCTATTAATCACTATAAGAATTGATTTTCACCAAAAACTGAACTTATCCTTTCGGATGACACAATGAGAATGAATGTACAGGGAAGTTCACGCGATGAAATTTGTTTATCTGCACGAGTGCAGACAACCGCCATTTCCTATTTCATCAAATGTGTGGAAATTTGGGATTGGACGCCTTCTTTGATGATTGCTGCTGCTGCTTTAACAATTATTATGCGCTCTTCTTTCATTGAATTGAATTTGTTCGAGGCCCAGTTTTGAATTAGTAATTCGGTGGATAGGTGCCATCAAAAACTACAATTATTGTTTTGCCAAATATTTTAGTAGCTGTCAAATTTGGTTTAAAATGATTAAGAAGCAGACCTCTCAGATAGTATTCACCTCAAATAGAGTTTTTCTCTAAATTCGCAATAGCATTGAGGATGATATCTTGCATTTTGTGCCGGAAAATCGATTGAACCACCGATTCATGTACTGACCCATGCATCATCATTACGTTTACAACTTCGTTAACATCACTTATTTGCTTTTACTTGATATTCTAAAACAAGTAATTATTGTTTAAAAGATGGCATTCTCGATCTTAAAATTTTCTGCTGCTGTAAATTGTCGAGGCATTGTCTACATTGTCGACATTGCCTACATTATCTACCCCATTTTTTTAATTGTATACATACATTGTCTACACGAGTAGACAATTGATTAATTACTTCATGTAGACTATGCGGCACAACACTGATCTTCAGATAGTTACACCTGATTCGTTTATAATATTTTTTTGGCCATCGTTTTCGAGCGATTAGAATTTCATAGATATCAAATACAAAGACATACTCCTAATAGTCAAAAATATATATTTTGTGAAAATATTAATGCAATGTTTGGAAGTGATAATAAACTTGGTTATTTCCACAACAATCTGAAAGACAATATCAAATTACACTTAAACCACATTTGAAACCAACATATTTATGCATCCGCTTTTGGCACAACAAAATTTAAAAAAATCTATAAATAACCATTTTTCAATAAAAATCCATCAATTTCTTATAAACTCTTTTGGCAAAATAAATGTATACAAAAAACATTTCTTATATTACATCGATAGATAGATAAGAAGACAAACTTTGACTATGTCTCGCATTTTCATTTTTGCAGTGGAAAAACTTTATTAGAAATGACAAAAAAAAACATTAAAAAATCTCACAACCACATAATAAAGTACCAAAGCACAAAAAAAACGGAAAATACGTTATGTATAAACAAACTGTAACATCCTAATAGAGAAACAGAGCAGCGCACAAAGTATAGAATAACACAACATTTTTCTTCTATAGAGTTTACAGATAGCTTTTATACAACAAAAATCTGAACCAAAAATATAACTTAAAACTTAAATAAAAAGTGTTTGATGTTTTAGTTTTTAAGTCAAAAATCTTGTTTTTTTTTTCGATGATTTATATTTTATTGTACTAGAATCTTTTATATACTTAAAAGTAAAATTGACATTTCATTTTAATGGGTTTTCACACTCTTTCGGTATCTTGGAAGAAAAAAAAAATCGATGTTGCATGTTGGAAAAGGAATAACCGTCACAGATGTATTATATACAAAATTCATATAAAAATTAGAATCTATACGTATGCATAACCAAATCCCCGAATAACATGAAAATCCATAAACATCTCTCACCTATTTATTATTTATATATGTACTCCGTGTGTACCATTCGCTTATGTGGGTAGAATTACGAAGAATACAAAAACCTAAACTAGTTAAAGTTTTATCATAATATGTAACATTGTTAACAGTACGTCTGTAATATTTGTACGAATGGATTTAAATAAAATTACTAAAGCAACACGAATAAGACGAATATGATTCCAGCAGCAAGTAGCAGTTTTTTATCTGTACCACTTTTGTTTTAAATGTACGTACATATAAGGATTCTACAAATAATATACATATACGTACCATACGTACGTACGTAATGATATACAACAAACCATAATGTTAAAACGTGATCAAGAATTTATCGTATATTCATAAGTATGAACGTATGAATGGTAACTTCTTTAGAACAAGACATTTTTTTTTTGTTTAAAAATTCAAACGTACCAATCCACATCTCATTATTTTAACACAGAAAATTAAAATGGAAACACTTTGAATTACAAATTCTTTTCTATACCTTTGTATGTTTGGCTATATGTAGGTAGATACGTTCCCCCTCGCACTACTCTACAAACGACTCTAGAATTTTTTTCAATGACTTATGGTTTTCAATTAAAAAAAAATCGCACACAAATTTCCCAACATAACACAAACTTGAAAACCTAACTAGGATGGAAAAGGAGATATATGTATGTATAAGTATGTTGTTTTATTTTTATGTGTAAACCTATATAAGATCCAAACGTACCATACCTGTATATGTACGAAGTACATACATACGCAAACAAACAAGAAAAAAAATTCTAACTAAATAGTAATTAGATGGAGAGAAGCGCAAAAAAATGTTCAGAAGATTTTCATTAAAAACAGAAAGAAGAAGTTTTTTTTTTTTGTTCTTATATTAAATTTTTATTTTTATTTTCTTATTAATGTAATGAAAGAAATTTATACATACTTGTAGTACTTACCTGGTATCGTTTAAGTAGATAATTTTGTATTAAGATCAAAATGTTGCATGTTATCGCGAAACTTTTTCGTTTTAATTTATTACATTCCGTATATAAGAGTATTTACGGAAAACATTTTTTTTTACCTTTATCTAGTCTACCTACAACATTTTTTTTTGGTATCTTACGCGATTACGAGCTATAGTTCTACTTTGATGAATACTTTTGATTAAATTTTATTATCAAGAGTTTTTCTAGGTGAGTTCAAGTTTGTAATTAAAATCAGGTAATCCAATTATGAGTTTTTTTTAGTTTTTTAGGGAAGAAATTCGTGCGCTCGTTTTTTTTATTTTTAAGTTCGTTTAATTTTTAATTTGTTGTATTATAAATTAGTAGAATTTAAATGTTTATTATGAAAGCGTACATACCCAAGCTTCTATTATACAAAGGTGTGTATTTGTATCAATTTCAATGATTATATGTCACCAACCAACAAGATTTTATTATTTCAAGTGAAATAACAGTAATGTTTCTAGAAGAATTTAAAGTTGAACAAAAATCGTTACCGTTCCAAACTATTCCGTGTGAAAGACATTTTAATAGTGAATTACGTTTAAAGAATTATAAAGAAGAGCTGCTGTAGTTTTAGCGCCCAACATCCTCATTTACAAAAAAGAATAAACTATGAAAACTCTAAAAGTATTTCTCAGCATCGTACAACGCATCAATTTATGGCCAAAAGTGTTATACTCAGCTATGTTTGTCGATACATTATCAGAAGAAAATTGAAGAATCACTCAATCAGTGAATCATTCTAGCTGAATTTTAGCAAATAAAAAAATATAAAATTTGCATCCGGGCCTCTTGATAGAGAAGGCCGATAATATACCTCTATAGGGTTAATAAACACGAGTTAAATATCTAATGCCAAATTTAATTTTTTTCATTAATTCAGATTATGGATTTCTATTCTATTGAATTTATATTTTTTAGATGTTGATAAAAATAAAATTAGATTTTGTTACTGTTATGTTGATTGTTTTTTTTTAAATTAACCATATTTCGATAAAACTTATTAAATAATTAGGTAATAGCTAAACAAAATCTCTAAAATTATATTCAACAAAATTCTTATTTTCCGAATACTTAAAAGTTTCAATATCAAAACTAAGATCAACCAAATTCATCTTCCCATCTGCGTTTGAAGCCAATAAAGGCAAATGCCATTAAATAAACAATACACGGTTGTCAATATCTGTTCCTAATCTAAACTCAGTTGAGGAAAATAAATTTCGAAAGTTCCAAAGAATACAAGTTACTTCCATTTGCACATCACTCTTACAAATACAATAAACAAGTTAGACAAACCCCAAAATCAGACTGGAGACAAACTAATAATTGAGAATATCGAACAGTTTTAAAGAAAATATGGACAACGATAATGCACGGTGTGCGGGAAGCCGCAAAAAGTTGGTGTAAAATGCCGAAAAAAACTAGCGTCATATATAAATATAGCATGCTCTACAGCGTCATAATCCATTAAACAGAAAATCGTACCTAATCATTTAACAAAGAAATCGCGAAAAAACGTAATTTTTTTAATTTTAATTGAAAAATATCATTTCGGCGGCCAATTTAAAAAGAAAAAAATTAAATATGATACAAATTTTATACTTTTTTCTTAATCCGTATTTCTTTATCTACAAAATGAACTTTATATCAATATTTTGCGATAACTAATTTGTGTTTTATAACCAAAAATACACTACCATACAGTGCCGAACATCAACATACTCCGCCTATTTTGCATGAAACAATAATAACTCAAGGTCACTGTGTACGGAAATGGGAAAGAAATTTGCCAAATAAGTATACTGAATTCAATAAAAATTTAACCATTTTACACAGAATCAAAAAATGATCGAAATTAGACAGGTTAGAAGAGGTGGAAATATACAACAACAACAACAATTTACTTAACGTCGAAACCAACACCAAGGTCAATAAAAATTATAATTACGATTTAATTTTATCCATAACTTAAAAGCAAAAGACGTGCTAAACAACAGCACAGCAACAGTATACAAACAGCTTCAAAATAAATTATGTAATAGTAGTAAAAAGAAACCGAAGAAGAAATTATCCTCGAAATCGATATTTTTAAAAAAGTTAAAAAATTGTCACAAGAAAATTACAAATAAAAAGCTTTTCATTTAAATATGTAAAGTGACAAAAGAACACTAAAAATAAAGTGAAAATCGGCTTGTGACATAATATGGATAGATGTTTTAAACTCAATTGCTTTTGTTACGTGTGATGACTAATCGCCGCAAAGTAAGTGATGGAATCGCTGATTTATATCGACTATTCTTTTCACAAAATGTTCTTAGTGTTGTAAATTGGACGCCTCGCCGTCTATTGTTTGTACGGCAAGCATTTTCCGTCTGCAAAAATGACAAAACACTGAAGCGCAATGTCATTTGGTGTCCGGATGACGTGGATACATCAACAAGTACATGATCCAATTCGTGAATGGTGCATGAATTATATTCTCGGTACAAACAGAAAAAAAAAAAAATTGGTGCTTTGACATACACTGCAACGACATATGCTCAATTATCACTGCGGCATTCAGATGAATTTCCTGTTCCTGAAAGATCAAACCCAACTGAAGAACATTTGAATTTGATAAGAAACACCTGTTTCAATGTATCAACCATCCAATGTCACTGCGCCATGCAATCACATTGAAATCTCGTAAACCCGTTTGGATATTATGGTACGATGCCTGAAACTATCGCAGCGGCAATCCATTCTTTTGTCAAAGGATTTAAAACAAGTGAACATTTTGGCTCCAAATGTTCGGATGTATGGAGCAATAAATCGTCATCGTGAATTTACGAATTTTCTCAAATCAATTGCGAATAATTCACTCGCTTTTTGCACTGGTACCGTTTCCACAATGCACCATGCATATAATTCCGAAGATTGGCGATTACCTATCAATTCCTCTAAAAACCGTTTGAAGCCAGTTAGTTCTCCACCACGTGACCAACTCAAAAATTTTTAGGCAAATTTATTTCACCTTTCCGTAAACAGTAACCTTGAGTTAGTATTGTTTCAAGCAAAGTAGGCGGAGTATTTTGATTTTCGGCATTGTATGGTAGTGTATTTTTGGTTATAAAACACAAATTAGTTATCGCAAAATATTGATATAAAGTTCATTTTGTAGATAAAGAAATACGGATTAAGAAAAAAGTATAAAATTTGTATCATATTTAATTTTTTTCTTTTTAAATTGGCCGCCGAAATGATATTTTCAATTAAAATTAAAAAAATCACGTTTTTTCGCGATTTCTTTGTTAAATGATCAGGTACGATTTTCTGTTTAATGGATTATGACGCTGTAGAGCAGTGGTTCCCAACCCAAACATAACCGCGGGCCGGTGAATTTCGCGGCGAATATTTTAAATAAATATATATTTTAATTACACGTTTATGTAAAACTTCATACTTTTTTATTTCAATTCAATATACATACGTACAAAAAAATATAACGTAGTAGGAATGCCGATTCACATAAATATGTCGTTGCAAATGGTAATATTAATTTTGTAGCCTTTTGGAATAATACTGGAAAGTATACCTTTGTTTGTATCAAAATCTGAGCTAACCTCATTTTTGTGCATAACGATTTTAAAATTAAATCTGAACTGAGTTCAATGAGCTGTAATTCTTCTTCGTATCAGTTTATTGGCTAGGTGTTCCACGAAAGGGTTAGGAAAAAGTTTTGCGGACCGTTGTAATATTTTCGCGGACCGGCAGCGGTCCGCGGACCGGTCGTTGGGAACCACTGCTGTAGAGCATGCTGTATTTACATATATATGACGCTAGTTTTTTTCGGCATTTTAGACCAACTTTTTTCGGCTTCCCGCACACCGTAAATGAACGGCGAAGAATACTAATGTTCTACTTAAGTGCTAAAAAGCCACCAATGCCAATCATTGTTGAGATAAAATTTCGACTAAAAGTAAATCTGGATTTAACATCAAATTTTCGCTATAAATAGTGATACTATGAATGATAGTAGAAAGGCTTGCAGATTTGAAGAAATTTTTCAAGAAGATCGATTTTGGGACAAATTATTAGATACAATAAAATTGAAACCTTTTTTGATGTTGTTTGTGTTCGGACAAATTCTCCACGTGACAAGCGAATAGCAAAATTTAGTTGATTATTTAAATGAATTTTAGCTCAATGTCGGAATTTCTTCAGTGTTCGAATCCTCGATTATTCTAGTCGAATTTGTTACAATTTTTAACATTTTAAAAGTAGAAAGAATACTTTAAGCGATTAATCGATTAATGAGAATCTCTTAATTGCAAATAAGATTAATAAAATTAACCGGTTAATCATAATCGAATTTGCATCCTTTAGTTAGGGGCAACAAAATAAGGTCGCAGGAATAATATCATAAAAAAATTAAATTAAAATCGGGAAAAATTGGAATTAAACTCAAAATTTGCTAGTTTCATTCCAAAAAATGTGGAATTAAACCAGGAGAATAATTGGAATTTAACTAGGAAATTCGGATTATTCGGTTTATTCCGCGATTGGACTTTTGTTACGGCCGGTTAGTATTAAACTTTTGCTAACGATTTAATAAGTGCCCCGTTCTCAGCCGGTTTTATTATTATTGGATTTAAATCATTAACCCTTTGCACTCGAGGGCGTTTCCGCGCAGACAAATCAGTAACTCGAAGCATTTCGAAGCGCTTTTGGTGAATTTCTTACCTCTAACTTAAAATGATTACACACATAAATTATTAACACATAAAACTTTTATATTTTAATATTTAATGTATCTTTACATCTTTACGAAAATAATTTCTTAAACATTAGTCTTTGTAATTTTGCTTTGTATGATATTTCATGTAACAATTGCCGAGATGCATGCCCGGCTTTTCGGGACAAGTATCACAATAGTATGTCGTTTGATGCCTTTTGCCGGGGTTATTTCTTTGAGAGCAGACTTTGCAATCCTTCCTAACTCCTGTTAGAATGTTATGCAGCTTTCAATTTAGGTGGATGTTTTCGGAATCGGAGGTTGAAGTCAAAGCTCGAGCACGTGTCTGACGAAAATCTCCAGTCAATTGCCGAACTAAGGTTTTCACATACATTTCAAATACTTTTGTTTAGTGATTTTATAAAATGAATCTATTGAGCAAATTTCTAGACCCCAAAAAAAACGTTTACGCCACCATTTGAAGGATTTTTTTAAGAAACAGTACGTTGAGGCAAATTGATCTGCACGATCGACACCGCCCATATGTTTTATATAATTTATTACAACATTAGGCTTTTTGACGGTAACTTCAATACCACCTCGTAAAATTGTTTTCGCAGGAGTCATTCCTGCATTATTCCAATTGGTCAATCACGTGACAACCCTCTTGTTCTTTCTTGATAAAACTAAGGTATTTCCTTTGCGGTAAGCTACTGTCGATTTCTTGCGGAATTTTGTTTTTTGTTATTTGATTTGGCAAATGCTTCCTATTCGTTAAGATTGTTCCTGTCAGGTGGCATTTCAATTTGAATAATTCTTCAGCCAATATAAAGCTGGTGTAATACCGATCGGTGAACCTATGGTGTCCTTGAGTACCAGACACTTTCTCCAGCAGCATCGTATAAAGATGGAGTGTTATTCTTGCTGATATCGGAAGGCCGGGCCTTATCAATTTCTCCGTCGTAAGACTTCCATAATACGGAAGAATACCACAGAAATATCCAGTATTTGAGTATGCCATTTTGTAAACTCTAATACCCCATTTAGTTGGTTTTTTCGAGTTATAAGGAATAAAGGAAATCCGACCTTTGAATTTGATAGTGGACTCATACACACAAATTTCTTCTTCCGGTGTAAAATACTACAAAAGCTTAGAATTTACATAGTCAAGAAAGCAGCTTACTAACAATAAACGTGTTCTTGGACCTGTATCTTTTGTTGGGATTGCTTTTAGATCAAAAATCCAAAAAATCTGGCTGAATCTGTGTCTGGTAAATTTGTTTGAATAAAAAGGAATGTAACTGACATCATTTCGTGACCAGTACTCTTGTAAATTCGCCAACGGAATTGTCTTCATATTTATTATGACTCCAATAAATTCCCACATTTCTGATAGCGTCTTGTTCTCTTACTTTATTCTAGCGTAGTTATTTGGTATATCAATGGTTCTTTCTTGTCTGTGTGTATGTGCGGTCCTGCAGGAGTCTCGCCTGCTATAAACATAGTATCACTATCGCTGTCACATTCACTGTCTATAATATTCTGATCTTTCGTCTTCTTACATCGCTTACTTCCTCACTATCACTGCTCGTGTTCTCTCTATCGTCAAGCTCTCTGTGTATAGTTGTAATTTCCTCGTTTAGCAACTCTAAATCAAACTCATCTTCACTCGAGCTTATTTCATTACTAAGTTACATGGTAATGGGGATCAGAAACTTCAATTTTTCTGTTCCTTCTGCCAAGGCTGTCAAGTTCGAACTAATGCCGAAAATGCAATCCGCTTACCAAATGAATGTCGTCGGTTACAACAGCGATAGAGACAAAAACATAAATTCCTCATGTTAGGAGAAAGGGAAAAATGACAGTGGTGAGCGAGAGTCACCTCTCAAGTTGCGGCATTAAATCATGTGGTGAGCGAGAGTCACATCTCGAGTGCATAGGGTTAAAATATAAAGGGCTGAAACATCCCGAGGTGATCAGAACTTCGGTCTTTGGTGCCTTCAATGGGGATAGCATTTACCTGTGCTGTGTCATAAAGTTGGTGTAACAGTTTTGACAGTATTGATTTCTATTTTAACCAACATTTATTTACTTATACAACAACAGCCAAACAGGTCAAAAGCTTCAGTAACATGGGTACACAGGCATCTAATTTAACACGAAAAATCGTATTCTAGAACTTAATACCGAAAGTAGAATAAAAAATTTTACCGATATTTCTAACCGTGTAATAGGTATATTCCAGAACTTTATCCAAAAATCATTTTAGAATCCCATTTACCACGCATATGTCTAATTTCATAATAATCGGGTAAGGAATAACCTAGTTCTATCCTACTTGGCCATATTCCAGAGCTCTATCCAAAACTCATTTTAGAATCCCATTTCCATTTGACACACGTCGAATTTCATCATAATCGGTTGAGAAATGGGTAAGTTCCATTATACTTGGTCATATTGCAGAACTTCATCCAAAAAACCTTTTAGAATCCCGTATTCCAAAACTTCATCCAAAAATCATTTTAGATTCCCATTTCCAACACACATGCCAAATTTCATAATAATGGTTTGATAAATGGGCAAGTTCCATAATATAAACAAATTGTTAACTACGCACTACATCCTAATCCAACCTCAACTCAACTCCAACTCAACTTCAACTCAACCCGCCAATTGACCCCTAACTTAACCTTCAAATCAATTCAAAATTCAATGCCCAATTTAATAATCAAACCAGCATATTATATAAATAAATCGTAAATATTTATAAAGCCAGGTATTTTGGGTCAATTCGTATGGCAGGTACCCGATCCTCATGACGTGCAGTCTCCAAAAGCTTTTCAAATCTCTGCCTTGACCATAGAAACAGATTGGCGAAAAAAAATCCAAATCGGACAAGTCGTTCTCGAGGTACCATGGGTACAGACATCCAGACAGACGGACGGACATTTTTTTTTTGTTGCTTTTTCAGACTCAGAGACTTTCAAAACGTCGAGAAAAGTGGTTTTGGACCAACCAAATTTTTCATCATTTTTGACAGGAATTCCTTATGCGTGTGAAGTTTATCCCAAACTTGTCCTAAACTTATCCTAAACCTTACAATTCCGTTACACTGTTAATTTTTTTTATTCTGGAAATTAATTTTGACATTCTTTTAATTTAAAAAAACGTTAAAACCCATAAATAAATTGATCAACACCAAAAACGAAATGTATTGCAATAATTGTACAGTCGTACAAACGCATTTCAAATTCAATTTATTGTCGTCACAGAACATTAACGGCAACAGACATTTTTAGGGGAATAAGGGACCTGATATGAAGTCAAATTTTTTTCGCCAAACAAAGAATCGCAAAACAGATTGAGATGGAAAACTATTTCGCCTAAAATCTTACACTAATCTAAATTATGATTTAGTGAAAGATGGAAATCAGAGAGCCCAATCAGAAAGGAAGCTTTTAAAGGATTTAGTTTCTGATTGGGAGGCTCATGACGTAATGTATAGAAGAGCAAATGATGATTATATTTATTCCATTTCTTATCGTTTGTCTCTCACTCTTTTACGCAAAGCAATGCTCGGCCTGTTAAACAATTCTGAGGATAACTGCATTTATGTCGATGCCACAGGTAATGTCGTACGTTCACCAAAATGTTGCAACTAGCATTATTTCAAAATAATATTTTTCTATGCTTGAATCATTAAAGTAAATGGCATATTGCCCGATGCCCATTTGTTTTGATACAAACTGGTATTGGGTCCATATTAACTCGGTTTTAAAAATAAAAATTACATACATATTGATATAGCAACATATTTAAAATGCATATGCAAAATTTTGATGACAGGACGTTGCTACCACTTTATAGCTTTAATTGTAAGACATATTAAAAGTAAAATAACCAATTGCTAGAAACATGTTCGTGAATTATAAACTTTATTATACATAGATGCAGACCTTTTAGAAGGCATATATTGGCTATTTGAAATATTTTGTATTGTTTGTCTTTTTAAAATTAAGGACGATGTGTTTCGAAACCTCAACAAACGCCTCGGCTATTTTTGGATTCACAACAATGACCTCGGACACGATACAAGGAAACCGATTTTAAATTTGGAACATGGAACGTGTTCGAAGAGTTGATGGAGGCTCTTAAGCTAATTTAGTCTAAGTTCTAAATCGCCCGGAGAGCCTCCATCAACTCTTCATCAACTCTTTGAACAAGCGTCAAAGTATCAGGAAACAAGACTGATCGGCTATGACTTCGTTGAGACGTTGATTATCAGTCACTACGGATTAAAACTCTCTGTAAAATCAATAACATTAATAAACATGACTATACAACTCATCCGATAGTTGAATTTTCCTTAGTTACGCTGTATAATATCGGTTATTTGCGTTACTAAGTTGTGTTTCGCGAAACACCACTAGTGGTGTTTCGGCCACAAACAAATAAATAATATCTTCCATGAATATAAACAAACAATTAATATTTTTGATATTTGACATGGTTGATCAAAGCAACCTTGATTATACAAAAGCCATAATCTAAAAAACGAAGCTTTTATAAAGGACTTAGAAACGAGGAAAAACCAAAATTTTCATAGTAAAACCAGAGCCTTCTAGAGTATTGAGCCATAATCATTATGACGTATTTTTTAGAAGCTTTTCTAGTGGTATAACTTTTCACTGATTTCCATAGGAATCCATAGTAAAAATGGTATTTTTTAGATTCAAGTTTTTCAATGAAAACACCAAAAATGTTACAAAATGTTTATATAAAAGTGTTCTACATATCTTTAGCAATAATATACAGGAAGGGTTTATTGGTATTAAGTAAATATTAATTGCAGAAATATTAAAATTAAATTATTTCTAAAATATATTTTTCGAACTTTCATTTTAAAAAATACATTAAAGTTGGCTCTGACGAATTAAAATAATACTTGCTACATTTATCTTTAGTTTTACTAGTGTACGTTAGATGTCTCAGATTTATACAGAAAAATACGAAAAAAATTCTTTAATCACACAATTATGACACGTTCTTAATATTTTGTGAATTTGTTTTGCTTTTCCTACAATTTTTAAACTCAAATTTCCCCAGGTGGCAATTTTTGGTACGATTTTTCAAAATGTTTACTGCCCACTGCCATCTATGTATATTGACTTAATTTAATTTGACCAGAATTCTGTTGTTATGAACCTTTTTTTATATTTTGGTTTAAATAAATCAATTATTACAAGAAAATGAAAACGATTTACATAAACGATATTCATATATGTTGAAATTCAAACATTTATGAAAATATTTACCGAAATCATAATTAAGAATTTGTAACGTTTTCATTTACAAATTTGTCTTTGGAAAAAAAGGGATTTCCCATATGTTTTATGCGTACATGTACAACGATAACAAATAAGCCACCACCCCCCCCCCCTTTCCCCCCCCCCCCCCCCTTCAATATAATAGAGTGACGGACATCGAACACTGTATATAAAGCTATTATTACAATTTTTTTTCTAGAAAATGTTTAATTGCAATTCAAATAAAATTATGTGTTTTTTAAATTCCCGATTACAAAAACATTACTCGATGTCCCGGAGCGGGTTTTTCGGGAATAGTTAGAATTCAGACGGAGCTAGATATGGGTCGAATTTTTGGCCAAATTGTCACGTACAACCAATATAATAATAATAACCAAACTGTACCAAACTTCGGCTTTAGGTATAGGTAGGCCTGGTACAATAACGGTGCAATAACTTTTGGGTGGTAAATTGGTATTCCAATAACAGCTAGATGATGTGCGCTTGATTTGGTACGCAATACCATAGACAATCATAATAGATTTCTCATTTGACTAAAAGCACAAAATAAAAATAAAAATTTTCCATTCAAATGTTATCGGTGTATTGCATATACGTATTATATTTGCAACGCATTCTACAATCATTGCCTTATAAAATACACAACACAACGATACCATTGGAATTATCAGAAGTTTTGTTTTTTTCCTTTAGTTATAATGAAATGAGAAATCTAGTATGAATGTCTATGGCAATACAATAACAAAATGGTGTCTTCGCTCGACTTTCACACGCAGCAATATTATTCACTTTTTGATTACAATAAAACAATTTATTTAAGTGCGTTATAATTCGTACGTATTAATTTATTATTAACAATTTCTATTTTAATTTTTACACAAATATTCGGCCGTGTTGTAAAATGATTTTTAATTTTTATCTTTTATGTCCGCTTTCTTTGATGGTTTATAGGCAAGAGAAATTTTATTTGCTTTCAAAATGACATAAAATTATATAGTTAGTTTATCTACTTGATTCTAGGTGGCTCAAGATCAATGTAAAGTAAAATATTATTAACAACTAAATTTGTCGGTAGGTGACTACTTTTGTATTCTTACCGAACAAATGAACAAAATTGAATTTGTAATGTTCTATTTTCGAAACGTCAAAATTTGAGGTAAACAGAATGAAATATTTCTATTTATATTTACAATTAATTTAAATATGTTTAAATAAATTATAGTTTAGTGAATATAGTTTAACAATAAATTATTACATTGAAGATAAGTATTATTACGCTACAAAATTATACAATTTGATAAATATAAATTTAATGAATTATTATATTTTTAGGTTAACTTAGTATATGGAAAATGTCAACAAATTAAAGATAAGTTTACATAAATTTACATTATTAAGAATAATTTTCTAATATGTGTTTACGACACAAACCATAATTCAGACACGAACGATATTTGCGAGATGTCAACAAGATCTCTAATTGTCAATTGATCATTTTTTAACACCAAATCCTTGACTTCCATGACATAGCGTGTATCTAGACATTAAATGTCTGCAAGGACATTGATCGTCGTCAACGCGTTCCTTCTTTAACAACTTATACCAATCAAAAACAGTCTCTCTGGACAGTGCATTATCACCAAAAGTCTTTACCAACATTTTCAACGTTTTGGAAACCGAAATTCCATTTTGATGCATAATTTGATGCAACTTTTTTGCTGAACATTTTTAAAAATCGAAAAATTCACTTTTTTAGATAAAATTAACCAAATGTTTATCATGAACTACTAAAGATATTGACACAAAATTTGACACAGATTTCTACTAGGGTGCTACTAACCTAAAAAAACTACTCGTTTGGATAAGCCCGCGCGATTTAAATGGAAAAGTTTTACTACTATTTGATCACAGTCACAGTATATTAACACTTTTAAAAAGGTTCCCAGAACATTGTTGCGTCTTCCTTGGGCTACTGAAAGGTGGGATTGAGAATTTGATTTTAATCAAAATTGTTAACTGAGAGATTGTTTCAGATTTTTAAATCAGAATTTGAATTTAATAGCTCTTACGTTCGGTTATGGAATGGGAGAGCGACAGTGATCTTAATGGTAGAGGTTTTGAGAGATGGTCTTTGGAAGAAAATGAGAAAATGTTTTTTTATACATCTACTAATTTTCTATTGAACGTTTGCTTTCGAGATATGTACGTTTGTCTGCCCAGTCGTTGCAAATGCAGATTTCTGTCAACTCACCGACTAATCCACAATATTCTCAAACCGAATATATCAATTCCACGGGACGTGCCTTACAACAATGTCCTATATGTGAGTCGACTGCACCCTCACACGGAAGAGGTTGCGTTAGTTGATTATTGAAAGTCGAAACTAAATAATCTAGACGGGGTTGATTGTCATCTACTGATCCGTAAGGGGCGAGATAGAACTAAGCTCACGTTCGTCTCAATTAAACTTACTTTGGACAAAAGTTTCTCAACTCAAGTGTCTACTTTTTGGCCACAGGGGATTTTAATTCGACGTTTTGTATGCAAAACTGGAAGTCCAAAAAACGGCAGTGGAGTTGTCCTACCACGAGTAGGGATCGACGGTCATATTTAGGAAAAATCAACCTATTCGATTCCAGTCCTACTTTTCACGTTTCAACATGCTAAGAAAAGTTTCTGCTACAGAATCATTACCATTACAGTAATGACAACAACGATAATCATAATCCATTAACTTCTCCGGGCCATTGTAATATCAGTTATGTATTTAATTGCTGTTTTTTATAATTTTTATGTATTACTCTCAAATGTTTTTTTATATTTTAGGTTTTTCACTAATTCTATTCTCAATCTAAACTCATCGCAGAAATGCTTATCTTCAACTAAAGATGCTACGATTAAGAACGGGAATGGTACTTGTCTAAATTTGAGATTTTTGAATACTCGTGGTATATTTCGATGTGTTTGGCGTCGTGGAAACATGGCTTACTAGTAAGATCAATAATGAATCAGTTGCGTTTGATGGTTACATCATCTTTAGATTTAACAGAACTCATAACAGAGGTAGGGTTGCTTGCATTTACTATAAGAAGTGTTTCAAGGTTAAATTCGTTCATTCGTCTATGTATGGTAAAACTGAAGTTCTGATGGCTGAAATAATACTATCATCTATGACTATATTGATTTTTGTTTGCTACAATCCGTCAACTCCTACGCAATCCGATTTAGACGATTTTCAGGAATTTCTATCATCGCCCATTTTAAACTATAATCATTTCATAATTGGATGCGACATAAATTGTAACATGATTGATCAATCCAATAAGTTCTACAATCATCTACCCATGATCGTACTTGGCTCGATCAATTTATTGTCTCTGAATCGGATTACTCTAGGATATTTTCGTCTAGTCAATTTACGTTGCCTGATATTTCCGACCATGATTTACTGGCGATCTCTTATAAAGCTAAATCAACCCGCATTAAAATGGATTACAGGATTATCTATGACTATAGTCAGTTGGATGCTGAAATTATTATGAATTTTTTTTTCTGACGTTGACTGGAGTTTTTTGCACTCGCCCAATAATGTAAATTTTACCTTCCAGTGTTTTTATGATTGCCTATATTATTTTCATAATAATTGTGTGCCAACGAAAAAATAGTTAATAGCCAATCTGTTGCTCCATGGTTTAATAGTAGTATTGCTAAAAGTATGCTAGCAAGGGATCATGCTTATATTAAGTATAGGAGAAGAGCCGATTTCAAGGACTAGTAATATATCGTAATGAACGCAATAGGGTAACTAACTTGATAAGAATCTCAAAACAGAAATACTTTTTTGGAAATAGTAAATTAACTATGAAACGAATTTGGAATAACTGCAATCATGTTGGATTAGGGACTGGTAAAGTTAGTTCTTTGACCGATTTAGACTCTTCAATCATCAATTCTTATTTCTGCAACGTACCCCTTTTGTCTGTTGTTATTCCCTTACCTGAGTTTGAGTGCACACGTATCACACATCTCTCTCAATCACCTGCATAAATGAATTTGATATTTCCAAAGCTGTTTATCTTATTAAATCGAATTCATCAGATCACGATAAAATCAACTTAAAAATACTTAAACATATTTTACCGTATGTTATATCACCTTTGACCTACCTGATTAATAGCTGTATCATGCGTTCCGAATTTCCAGATATTTGGAAAATGAATATAGTGATTCCGATTACAAAAAAGAAGGGCATTGATTCTTTGGATAATTTTAGACCGATTAGTTTAGTTTCGATTGTATCAAAAAAATGTTAAATCATTCTTCGTGACCAAATCAACCAGCGTTTAACTAAATTTAATTATCTAAATCAGTTGCAATCCGCATTTCGTAATAGTACAACAACGACCATTCTTAATGTTGTCAATGATCTGGCTTGTCACCTTGACAAGATAAACTTATTCATTGTTCTTATACTTTTCGATTACTCAAAAGCAGTTGACTCTTTAAACCATGTTTTGTTATTACAGAAGTTAATGCTTCTTTTTAATTTTGATAATACAGCACTGAAACTTCGGAACCTGAGCGTATAATGTCAGGTGTATTTCAAGGAACGATACTTGGTCCAACTATATTTTCTCTTTTTATAAATGACTTACCACTAAACATCGCAAAAACACAAGCGATTTTCATTTCTAAAAAGCACTTCCCAGTGATTCCTGAAATTTTTAACCAATGGTGTAAAAATTAATTTTACGAATAATGTTAACAATCTAGGAATTTGTTTAAATAACAGGTTCACATGGGATTCACAAGTTGTTAATGTATGTGGCAAGATCAATTTCACTTTGTATGGTTTGAAGCTCCACAAAAATATTTGCCCTAAAAATGTTCGAATGTTGCTACTTTATAGCGAATTCCTTTTATTAAGTTGTGATTCTGCCTAAAATGGTTTGCTGCAAGTTACTTTGAACAACATCGTGAGATACGTTAATGGACTCAGAAGATTTGATCACGTATCAGCTAATTATAAAGAATTTTTCGATTGCACTATGGTTCAATTTTTTTATTACAGAGCATTATTTCTTTTAACTATATAAAGTCATTAGTAATCGGGTTCCTTCATATTTATATGATAAAATTAAAATTGGTTCCAGTCGAAATGGTAGATTAATACTGCCTGTTAACCGTACAAATATTTACAATAACTAACCTTTGTTTAACACATTTATATTTTGTAACAACAATCCTTTACGCTATATGCATTACGCTCTTTTATTAATTTTTTAGAAATAATTCTATTAGGAATCCATTGAGACCTAACCATTATGATTAATTTTTGGTTATTAAAAACAGCAGAATTTTGTATCGATTTACTTACAAAGGATTTTTAGCCATGTTAATCAAACCAAAGTATCTTACTCGATTATCATAGTCAAGGGCGAAATTTGACTGATTTGTCTCTTAAAAATTGCACTAATATTTGACTCATTATGTACCCACAAAGTGGCTCATAATTCTCACTAATTTTCTGTTAGATAAGTGGCATTTTCATATAAAGAACTATTTACAAATGGTTCTAGGGAATGCAATCCCGATATTATATATAAGGCAATACCGGGATCCCCGATTTCGGTATTGACAGAAAAAACAGGGATTTCGGGATTTTGGGATTGATAAAAAGACCGGGATCCCGGGATTTGACAAAAAGACCGGGATCAAGGGATTTGACAAAAATCCCGGATCCCGGGATTGTACCCTCTTAATGGTTCCATGGGGTTGGAAATTTTGATTAAACAATTCTTCAAAATCACTGAACTGTTTCAAGAGAAACCTGATCATTGGCCTAATCTTTCTGAACTAATATTAGAACGGTTGGTAAATTATCAAGGGTCTTCAATTAAAGTGTGGATAGTAACGCCACTACTACAGTGAAAAAAGAATTGTCCGATGGTTCAAAAAATGGTTATTTATAGAGTACTTTTTGTGGTTCCTTTCTGAGAAACCGCCTTTCCAACATGATATTTATTGACAATTATTGTCCTCTCCGACAGCGACATACGAGCTACCAATGGCAGTTATAAAGAAATTTGAACTCATTGCTTACATACTCACAAGTGATTTAATTTAACTAATACACTTTAAAATCAAAATTTTTTTGTTTACGTTAACAGGTGCTATATCATAAGCTTTACAATTAAAATATATTCCTTCAGGTGTCCTTGGGAGGTTATGGAAAATAGTTATTCGGATATACAATTGATCGCCCTTTTCAAATTCCGATGTCAAAAACTGGAGTTTCGTTATAAACAAATGACCTTGACCTCAAAATGACCTATAAGATGAAGGTTAAGGTCACTACCAAGCTCACCATTAAATTCCTCGTTGAAAATTACCTAAGCCAAAACCTTGCTAATTTTTTTTTTAACATACTCGAGATTTCTAGGGGTTCCAATACTTTGTAAATTCCTTCAGATGACCTTGGGAGGTCATGGAAAATACATATTCCGACTTAAAATTGATCACCCTTTTCGATTCTGTCATTAAAAATAGGGGTTCTATGACCTTGAAGATGAATTCCTTGTTGAAAATTACCTAAGAATAAACCTTGTTTATTTTTTTTTTTGACCGAACTCCGCGAAATTTTTAGGGGTTTCCATACTTTTTCCTCACCCTGTATAGTAAGGCTTGCTTGGTTTTTTTTGGAGACACAGCTTATAGAATTATTCCATCAGCATTAATGCTGATTAATTAATATTGCAAAAGTAACTGCACACAATTTTGTATTAAAAAGTACATAATCCATTCATTTAAATTACAGGAATACCTACTAGTGTGTAGCAATAGCAACATAATAAAACAACTATAATGTCATGGTCGGTCGTAATACTACACAAAAGAAAATAACCATTAAAAAGATATCGGAGCAAAAGCTCTCTTTAGAAATTTCATTTTATGTCCTTTTATGTATTTAATAAAATGGTTTAAATATTTTTTTAATCCTCAACTTTGTATAAAAATTTATAAAATCGCGAAAATATTGTTGCGGTTTTAATTTAATTGTTTAGCTTTTTGTTCCATAATGAGCTTTTGCTTTTCATAAATTTTTATTAGAAAAAAATCAAAATATAAAATTAAGTTTGGCCAGAAAAATTTCAAGTTTTTTTTAAGTTGTGTGAATATTTTTTTGATAATATAAATTTAAATTTAATTGCTCTTGAACAGAAATAATTATAATGTTGTTCTACATATACACATATAATTGCATACATAAGCGAATGGTTTCTGCATGATTACAGTAAAACGTGATTTAGTATTGAAACACTACTACATAACAATACAACTACTATAATCCTGCGCTTTTATAAAATAAATAAATTTACGATTAAACAAGAGCAAATAAAAAGACATTATCAAAAATTGATATGAAAATGATTGCCTTTATTTTGAAAAAAAAGGATAAAAGAATGAAAAACCAATTTATAGCTTATATCAAAATATACAAAAAAAAATAATTGATCGTCATACAAACATATTTTCCAACGACAGAAAACTGTTTTTAAAATCTTGATAAATTGCACCTTAATTACACGATGTTTGCGATAAATTTAAATTATTTTTTGGGGATTAGTCACACGAAGTTCGTTTATCGTGGTTGATTATACGATGTATTTCAATTTATGTACATCGATTTAGCTAACAAACTACTAGCAACTAATAACCTTCAACATTTTCATTAATCGTCTATATGCATATTCCCTAAGGTGTGTTCATTTACTATAACGTTAAAACATAAATAATAATAACAACAATTTGTTAACTAAAAACTGATATTATTTTTCCTATTATATACGAGAGTATATATAGAGGGTATATATTCACAGTTTAACTTCATATTTAATGAAGTGTTAATTTTATCAAGCCCGCAAATCATATACAGAATAAAAAGCAAAAAAAAAAATAAAAAATTAAATTAAAATAACAATTAGTATTTTTCACACTATATAATATAATATGTATACATGAATATACCCCGTGTTATAATAGAAAAACTATCAAGCGCAAAAAAAATAAAAATTAATTAACATTTTTAGTTTTTTAATAAGAAATCAGACGGAAGACGTAAAATGCAGCGAACAAAAAAACTTCTACCATGTTAAATAGCGTGGTGTTAATTATGTTAATACAAACATAAAAAAAAAAATCTATTAAATTCAATTAATATGTTACGATTTTAATGTTAAATTGCATGTAAAAATATTTATTGATTAACTTTAAGTAAAAGGTAAATGTTTACATGTTAATATGATTTTTTTTTTGTATTTTTTTTCATGTATTATTAATATTATAATCTAGATTATGATGTTGATAATTATTACGTTTAACGTAAGGATTATGATCCAACATGAATAATTACATATGTAATATTAATATTGTAATAAATTGTGTGTGAATATTACATAAATATGGCAGGTGGAAATGTAATTGCGTTATGTAACGATTTAATGTGTGATGCGAACAGGGTACATCGTGCTGGTTGAATTTTATATTAATTTTCAGTTTGCCTTGAAATAAGTAAGTAGTTTGAACAGCTGGAAGATGAGCCTGCACACCTATAGTAATGAACCCAAATATGATAAATTCGAAGACGTCTATTTCAATTGCAAAGCTGAGCTATTAATACATTTGAACCCTAAAAGGTGCAGGGCCGTCGGCGAGCGGTAGGGAACCAACTTTAGCGTACTCGAAAATGGTGCTAGACGTGTGATTAACGGATCTGTTAAGGCGCTCAGAGCATTAAGTGACACCACCGATTCAGTGTTTAGAAGCATGCGTGCTTTGACAGCTGAAACTGAAAGTCGAGACATATTGAAGATATCCTATGTTAACTAAAGTCGATAAAGCCTCATAAGAGGAGTAGATTTTCCATCATTAAAGCAATTCCTAGATTTCATCAATAAAAGTGTGATGCAAAAGAACATTCAGTTTTATTACAATCTAATACCCAAGAAACTCAACTTAAGTGTATCACTCGGTCCAGTTCAAATGTTGAAAGTCAAATGTCAACTAATAAACTGAATTGGCTGCTGATGTTGTGGAGATAAACATAGTCCATCAAGGTGCCTACAATTTAAAAATATGACGGTTTTTAAAAGAAGAGCATTAGCCAGGTCTGCAAAGGTGTGCTTCAGTTGTTTGCATAGTGGTCGCAACGTTCAAGGATATTCAATTACGGAATACTGCAATATATGCAATAAACGACACAATAATTTATTGCAATGGGGTGCTTACAATAAAGAGGATTCCGGTCAGTTGATCGTAAACAATTGATCGTGTTACAAATGAACATGTACAACTGATCGCAGACACAATTAATTGATCGTGGAAACAATCGATCGTGGATACAATTGATCCTATGAACAATTGATCCGCTCCTTTAAAGTTGTAAATTCCTTAAAAGCCCCTCTGAGGGCTAAGCGGGAGGGGGCGCAGTGACCTCCCGCGTGCCCGTGAGAGTTACCGAAGCCGTTAGCCTCTACAATTAGTTAAATTGTAGAATTGTTAAACTTCAATTCTTTATTTAAATTCAATTAAACTATTACCCGATCAATTGTATCCACGATCAATTATATCAACGATCAATTGTTTCCACGGTCAATTGTTCACGATCAATTGATTTGAAGTTTTCCACATTTTTTCCCACAGTAATACGTATACAAATCCTATTGGAAAAAACCAAATCATATTGGATTCTATAATATATAATTTTACATATCGCACATGACTTAGAATAGTGACATAACTCAAAAAATTGAGGTTTTGAGATAATTCGTCAAAAAGATGCGCAATGATCGATTTCATAACCTGACATAGGGCCGTTTACATACATATTTATTTTATAAAGCGAGCGACGGCTTAATTTTCTGATCTCCCTTTTTTTGACGCCCATAGAGAATAGTGTAGTAAAATCGAAATTAGCATTTTTTCTTTTGCTCTCTTGAAAAATTTGAAATTTTAAGTACTGTCACTATTTTTGTCACGTGCGATATGTTGGTGCGTATTGTACACTGTGATGAATCCATATAAATATAATTTTATCATTTCGATTTAGAAAAACGATTAAAATCAATGTAATATAATTTTTTTTTCAAACAAATTGTTATTAGTTGCTTTCCAATCGATCAATCGCAAGCACCCGCTAGCAAGCCGCTAGTAGAATGATTTTTGTCTTTGCTATGGTTGATTGGTAAGCTCACATTTGAATGTTATGAGTAAAACATAACCTCAAAATCGTAATTGTGTTACCCTATATAAAATCAATATTATATAAAGCGCTAAACAAAATAACATAAATATGAACACGGTTCTACATTTAACCACTTGGCGTCGAAATTGTGCGTAACTGCTTCTAACTACTCATAATAAAATAGCTAGAGCGACTAGATAATTTAGCGAAGACAAAAACCATTCTACTACCAGTTTGCTAGCGAGTGCTTGCGGCTGGTCGATTAGAAAGCAACTATTAATGCAATAAATAAAACTAATTTAATTTGAAATTGCGATCAGCAATTTGCGTTTTGAGATGTTAAACTAATTAAATTTATTTAAGTAATAATATTTTTCTGCTACCAGTTAAACTTTTTCAACCAAACATCGAAGTTCTAATACTAGAAACCAAAGTTACAAACCACAAAAATATCAAATAGTTTTACCCCCTATCGAGGCGAATAAATTAGTCTGGAAACTTTAGGTACCAATTGAGATTTTAAATGAAACTGATAAATGGGCTTAACACTCTTGGTCACAGATTTGAATTAAGTTTCCGATAGTACATTTAGTAGCTGACCAATTTCTTTAACCTTCGAGCCAAAAAAATACCCCCTATATTCTTCTATTAGTAATTTTAACTCAGGATCCTATAGTACATGGAGTAGCTGCTTAAAATTGTTGTCGATCAACTATACCAAGGATTAATTTAAACTGAAAATTTGTTTGCGCCACTTGCCACTTGCCATCCATATATTATTTTGACTAAATTCCACTAATATTGCCCTCTTCAATGGTCTGATTTCCCCAGGGAATCAATTTTATTCGAAAGAATTTGTACAGAAACTACATTTTTTGTACTAAATATTTCAATATGAATCGAATTTTTTCGAATTGGAATTTATTTTAGCCATTAAAACTCATGTAAATAATACTGAATCATAAACATCAGACAGGGAGAAAGCAATACCAATCGCTAACCCGCAGCCAACATCGTTGAAGAAAATACAGTTTCAGAAAGAATGGAACTTTTTTAACAGAACCTCAACTTTCAGTTTTAAGCACCAACGTTCAGGTCAATGGTACCATCCTCTTACCCAATGCATAGGTACTTTTAACGAATGGGAAGGGTAAAACTGTCACCGTGCAATTACTGCTGGACTCGGGGTCGCAAACACTACTAGTCCAAACACTCAGCCTCAACAGGAAATTCTCCAAGTTTATAATTACTGGTTTAGCTGATGTTACAGCAACGGTGGCAAGAGGACGAATGAATATCGAAATTATGGCTAGAGATGATCCATTTAAATAGTTAAACGTGAATGTACTAATTGTATTCGATCCCTACTCATCCAGTTCTAATCGACAATTTAAGTCAGATTCTTAAAAGGTGTAACCTGCCTGATCCAAACCTTTCGGTACCAGCGAAGATTGACTTCTTTCTAGGTGCTGACGTCATCTTTTATACAACATCTTTGACCAATACCAACATTATGACATTAATGCTTCGATTACATCGAACAATTCATTTCACTAAATTTAATTCAATTTAATTTTAACAAAAATTAATTTAATTTCACTAAATTCAGTGAAACCGAAAACCCACAATTTACGCCATCATTAATTCTTTATTTAAAATCAGCCCTTACCCATAAACAAATTAAATTCAATTCGGCATCTAAATTTTAATTCTAAATTATGAATATTTAATACTTAATATCTTTTTTGTTTTTTTTTAATATTTTAAACTAAAA
Organism: Tipula helvola; assembly: GCA_963556165.1. Classification (NCBI taxonomy): domain Eukaryota; kingdom Metazoa; phylum Arthropoda; class Insecta; order Diptera; family Tipulidae; genus Tipula; species Tipula helvola. Next base: position 101,461,387 of record OY744483.1, read on the forward strand.
TTCTGAAATCAGTAAGTAAAAAATCTGAAACCATATAAAATTTCATTTCCAAATCGATAGCTAGCTATTTATTGACTCTAGAAATTCCCTCCAAATTTAAAATTAAAATAAATAATTGCTTATGGCTATTCTGCTTAAAATCTAACTGCGAAATAATTTAAATTACGTGTAAGTAGATCTGGAACTTATTAAATAATAACATCTTTAAGTTGACCATACTAAATTAAATTAAATAATTTGAGTATCGACAGTAGTATATTCTTATTAGTACCATATGTATATGACAAACACAATTAGCACAAATATATTTGGCTCAAAAACATAATTATAATTTTAAACTTACAATCTGCTAAATAAATTATTCCCGCTAGAGGAAGATGTATAAATTTATAATCAGAATCATTTTGATTTAGAAATCTGAAACTTTGTTCTCTTGCCCCAACCAACAATGGTATGAACAAACTACTTTGATCCAAAACTCTTCATCTTGGACGATTAAAAAAATAAATTCTAAATTTTAAATCTCAAATTTCAAACTTCAAACTCCAAATTTAAAATTTATAATTCCAAATTTCCAATTCGAAATTCCAAACTGCAAATTCAAAACTTCTAATTTTAAATCCCAAATTTCAAATTCCAAATTTTAATTTCAAATTTCAAATTCCAAATTTGAAATTCCAAATACCAAACTTCAAACTCCAAATTTCAAATTCTAAATTCCAAATTTCAAATTTGAAATTCCAAACTTCAAATTACAAACTTCGAATTCCAAATTCCAAATCCCAAATTCCAAATTTCAAACTTGATACTCCAAATTTCAAATCCGAAATTGTAAATTTCAAATTCTAAATTGTTTTACTTTTTTTATTTTTATAAACATTATAAATACAAGTAAAAATAATAAAATAAAATACAAAACTATAATAGCACAAAAAATAAATGCTCAATTGCTTTGTTTAGTTTCAACCATATTTTAAGAGCTTTGGAGAAAGCGGAAAAGCTGCTGCACACTCTCAACGGTAAGTTGTTAAAGATAATAGATGAAGCCACACTGAAGAAATGTTTACAAAACTCTAAATTAACATTGGGGATAGACCGATTAATTGACAAAGTTGTTCCTGCTTATGATATAAAAAAATTTTAAAACCTTGTAAACAAACATGCTTCTGTCGCACGTACAGATGATGTAAGAGAATTTTACAAGCATTGCCCCAATATGCTAAACCATACAGGAGGATAGAATCAACTAGGGCAAAGTAAACCAATTTCAGCAGATATAACGGATAGTATAGTCGTAGGACGCACATTTCCTAGAAACCAAGATAATTCTCGACTTAAGGCCTTCAATGTGCACCTTTCAATTTAGGTTATAATCAATCATAACTCCTAAATATCTAATTTCATTAGCCGAACTTATGGTGAAGCAGCCATTCAAGGTACAAATTGGACTTTTAGTACAGCCAAGTGAAGGATAGATAATCGGTATTTGAGATCTCTGGCTTGCCCTGAAATGCATAACTTTAGTCTTGTCACTCAAAATCAAATTATGAGCTCCCAAACAAATCGCTAACATACTCAAGTCATGGTCAATATCAGTTAGGTTAGCATGATTGTTAATTCCAGCATAAACAAATGGAAGATCATCCGCATACGTAGTAAGGGTGCCACAAAAATGCTGGTTGAAAATTCCATTTATGTAAACCAGAAAGAGTAATGGCCCAAACACTGTACCTTGAGGAACTCCAACCCTAATATAACGCTAATTGCTCAATAGATTATTGACGCGGACTACTTGAGGTGGGTCGCTTAGATAATCACAAAGCCATTTGTGTATCGATCCACGAAAGCCTAAAGTTTAAATCAATAGTATTGCTAATCTGTTCCAGAAAATTCCAAATTTCAAATTCCAAACTTCAAATTCCAAACTTCGAATTCCAAATTTTAAATTCCAAATTTTAATTTCAAATTCCAAAATTAAAATTTCAAATTTTAAACTTCAAATCTCAAATTCTAAATTTTAAATTCCAAATCCCAAATTTAAAATTACAAACCTGAAACTACAAATTTCAAATTTCAAACTTCGAATTCCAAACGTCAATTTTCATATTCTAAACTCCAAATTCAAATTTAAAATTTCAAACTTCCCTAGAAATTACATTGCTTTGATAAATAACTCACAATATTACAATATTTATTCCGATAAGAACAATTCAACTAAGCCGAGCAATATACGATCACAAGAAATAGAACAACTTTAAAAGTGCCCATTCCCATCACAAATATAAACAAACATAAATGATTATTAGGATTCTATTTTTTGATGTATTTCCACAACCAATACATTGTATTAAAATTTGGCATGCACAAAGAAATAATTCGTTATGTGTGGCGTTGGCGTATGCTTGTTTCTGTATTCGACTCAAATGCACTCGATTGTGTGACGTATAAGAATCCCTCTTGAAACGAACACCCTTACATTTACTCTGCGTACACACAAACACACTTGTGGCAAACAAACAATTTCCAGTTTTATACCACACATACGAACAACTATTAAGAAGAGTAGAAAAATTAGAATATACAAATATGGTCTACAAATGGCCAAGTATGGACTAGGAATATTTAAATGTATATCAAATAACCCTTACTAAAGCAAAATCATTCTGTGCCCGAGAATTAAAAGGGCTTAACCCTTGTGTATATACCCAACAAATTTTACGCTAGTACACACCCGACCCACCCGGGTAGCTAAGTGTATTTTTTCGTTTTTTTTCAACAGATTTTTTGCCGGTTCCACTTACTTGTTGCATTTATTTTATAAATTTTGTATTTTGGTGAATAAAACCGAAAAAATAAAGGGAATTCCCCTATAATGAAAGTGGAAAACGAGAAACAAAAAAACACAAATGAGGAAAAGTTATTAATATACTATTCGTCAAACTAATAGGTTGGGGATGTTCACATATATAAAACATTCGTATAAAATAATATTTTTTAAATTTTTATACAAAATTACAAATGGAAAAATAATAGTCAATTCTTGGATGTCAAGAAGCTAGAAACTTCTAACTTCAAAATTGCGGTTTCCACAAATATTTAAAATTTAAATGCCTTCCCGGGTAGCCGGGTGTGTACACAAGGGTTAAGTCGATTTATGTTATAAAGAAACTCTGCGCATTTTCTGTTTAATTTTCTATTAATACGTTTTCATTCCAATTTATAAGGTTATCAAAGAGAGTAAAAATCTTAGTCTCTGTGATATTACCTTAAAAATTGGAAAAATTAAAGTATTAATAGAAAATTACAGATAATTCACAAAAGTTGATTAGGGCATAAATCGACTTAAGCCCTTTCAATTCTCGAGCACAGATATAATAAAATAAAAGACACAACAAAATAACTGTTTCTTCACAATTCATATCACATATGAGTCGATTAGATGCAAAGTGCGATAACTACATTTTTTAAAATTTTTGCATGCGATATGTCGTTTGATTCGTATTTGCAAGGGCTACATTACTAAATAATAAAAAATTGCAAAACTAGTTATTTACCTTATGTTTTACCAAAATAGGAGTTAATGCAAAACGCTTTATGCCCCTGTTATGGTTCTCATCTCACCAAAAAACTTCATACAAATCAAGTCACATTTGCATAGTATTTCTCCTCGGTGAGGTGAGAACCATAATAGTGGTAATTATACCCCTAAAACATATTAAATTAATTACAAATTTTTTTTGCTATTCGGTCACCAATTCACCAATTATTATGATATTAAGTGTCAAAACTCGCTATTTACAATTTTAAAAGGGTTCTAGAACCCCAACTAGGTTGAGTACAATCATCAAGTTGCTTTAAAAAGAGTAGTATGACATTGCCCGAACTGTTCAACAAATAAAAATTGAGCTTCGTTGTAAGGTCTGGTCACCATAACTTTTTTCAGTTTTACAAGAAATCATTTATATTGTAGTTATCGCACTTTGCATCTAATCGACTCATATATAGTATGTATATTGACCAATACATGTGGTATGAAAATACCTGTTTAACGGTACCTGGCACCGTTATTATTTTTGAACAAATTTTTCCTGATTCAATTCATTTCGCAAAAAATCACTCACAAAACTTCTAATACTTTTTTAAAATATATACAACACTTCACACCAAATTAAATAAATAAATAAAATTAATCCTCTTCTTATAAAAATAAAATAAAAATAAATTCTCGGAGAAGACGACAAAAACACGTCTTCCCTCTTCGAGCGTCAACGACCGACCTCCGTGTGACGTTTCAGTGAATTTAAAGTGTGAAAATCATACCAAAGACGTGGCCATTCGGAATGCTTTATTCGTTCCAGTGCTTTGTACGAATGTACTCTCAGTGAGTACGTTAGAAAGTAATATACGTGAATTTTGACAGATTGTTGTGGCATTATTGACAGAGGCGGTAAAATATTGACGGAAGCAGCGTTGATTGAATGGCAATCCTCTTTGTAGGATTAACTCGTAAAGTGGGTCTTGGAAAAATTTCCATGGAAATAGTGGTGCGTTCCAGCCAACCGCAAGTTTATATTAATGATTTTTTATTTAATTAGAACGATACTAAAAATTTCGATTAAGAAGGAGTTATATATAAATTGACCTTGCTTATAACAAACGCCCATTTTCAAAAAGTTTGTGATAACCGGATATTTTTTATAAACGGGGTTTGTTGTAGCCGGATTTCACTGTACTTTAATTCAAAATTGGTAATCAGCGTTACATTATAATGGTTATAGTGTCTCTCGTCTGTAATTTTCATATTTTATTTAAATTAGTTCACAATTTAGTTTTGACAATTTAATATGTTTCTCCGGAAAAGGAACTGACAAAATCCGTTAGCTCATAGTAAATTTACCTAAGGCACTGCTAACATAGTTCTCAAATAAACTTTGGGTTAAACATTTAAAATGAATTTGTATTACTAACTTTTGAACCCTATTTCAAGTTCAAATTTTTCAAACTAGATAATAAAAAATTGGTTGCTTGGTCATTATTGTATCAAACTATCTTTCAGTGTGCAAATCAAGAGTATTCAAAATGATGTATCTCTATTCGATTTCTGTTGTAATACTGTACTTTTTACTTATGAAAACTAATAATAATAAAATAATATCTCTATTCACAAAAAATCATTATCAATAAAAATAGTAATAATAATAAAAATTTAAATTAATGGAAATTTCTTTTTTAACTGAATAAATAATGAAATAATTTATTTATATAAAATATATTTAAATGATTTTAAATTGACTTGATTATCAATTATTATTTTATAATATATCCTATAATGTCGCGACAATGGGCGCATTCAGAACTCCCAACATGTAGGCAGCAGATGAGAGTTTATAACTCACGCGCTGATTTTACCCAATATGGTGCCAATAGTTGGTAGAGTGACCGACCAATCGGTGTTATCTTAATATAAAATAAATACATATTTTAAATGTTGATAAAAACAAATTATGTTCCTTTCTATCAGACATGCGTTTTTAAATGTACGGATGGATGTGCTACAAAGTACATAATGTGAATGATGAATATGGGTGAATTAAATTTCGTATTTTGCATAATTTTCGTGGTTAAGAATTGAAACGTTAATTGTACTTTAATTATTTATTGGTGTTTAATTTGTCTTAAGCATAGCTAGGTAATAATTTAATTTTTTTTTATTCTCATCGTTTTCGCATTAATCTTAAAGCATATAATATATAAATACAAAAACCATATAAAATAATTTTGCAATAAAAAAAGTTTTCGTCAGACGCAGACATTTCAACAAGATTAAATAAAATTGAAATTGCAATTAAAAATAAATCAATCAAACAAAATACAAAACGAAAAATCTACCAAGCAATAAAATGTATACGTTAGTTACACCAATAGCGAAATATGTACAGTACGTATTCGTACATACATACTACATATATGTATGTATACATAGAACAACAAAAATAAAAGTTTAAAGTAAATAAAAGTTTTATCAGAGATTTAACTTAATTATTCAATCCATCTATCCGTTCAACTATATATTTTTCCTATGTATGTGTTTTACTGGTTTTTTTAGGTTGTTAGAATTCATTCATTTTTAACACTTTTTCTTCTATTGGATCAAAGGAATCATATAAAATATAAAAAAAGTCCATCTTATTTTCATTTTTCGCACTTTGTTTTTCTTGTTTTATGATGACTAAACTTTTTCAATGCAACAGTTGCAAAAAATAATTCGTTCCTTTTCGAATACATAAGTACACAGATTCGAAATTAGTAAGTGTCGAGTTTAAAAACGTTTCTACGGTTTGGTGTAACAGAATATTTGTAATGGAAGTTTTGCAACTGGTTCTACTCACGATACCACTGATTGTAATCAGTGAAACCTTGCACCGGTCACGATGAGGTATGTGGCGTGGAGATATGCAATGAGCAGATTGTTAGTTATTTTGGAGTATATATCAGGATTTTTAGAAGTTCCATATAATTTCCCACGATCTTTCATAATTATCAAATTTTGAGGTTCCATTTGAGCATCCAATTTCTATCCAAAATATGAATACCGGTATTTCGGTATTACATGATGTCAAAACCGGGATACCGGTATTAATACCGGAATTTTCGATGTTCGTATATTGCAACATCAAGCCTTTCTTGCATTCTTAACGATATGATTTCCCTTCGAACAGACAACATTAGTTTCTGATGTTAAGTATGTATCTTCGGCTGGAGCTGGGATTGAAGAAAGTCGCTGTGTAAGATGGATATTTATATTAACTATTTCGTTTTAGGCATCTCAACTCAAGTGAAGTGCTAGAGCGAGAAAGATGCATTATCTCCCCGCTATTGATGTCTGTTAACAAGTATTAAGTCGAAAAGTACTTATCCGATGTTTACGAAACAAAGACAGACTTCTAGACCTTGATCAGATAAGAAAAAGTGGTATGGCTAAGATCTTTAGGTGGTTGGATTTCAAAGTTATAGACGCTTAAGATTTCCTTTGCAATACATTCACGTAAAAAACAAAAACCATAAAAGTACATAATAGAATACATACTATGTTTAAAAAAAATTTTTTGACTTTGGATGAATGCATGAAAATGTTTTTGTTTGAATGTATATAAAATAATACATGCAAGTTCAATTATTACGTAATATAAAAGTTTTGTTTATATTTACTTCTTTATTGTAGGGTTGGTACCTTTGCCTATGTTGATATTATATAGACGGCATTGTTGAGATGCCGGTAATGCGATTACATCCTGTAATGGGTTTCCCACTTTTTTTGTTTAGTTTTTTTTGTTATTCGATTAAAGTTAACATCCGAGCCAAACTTGTTTTGGGCATGCTTTCCTTTGTACAAATATTGCAAAAGCCAAGATAAATTTGTACACTTTTCTATGATCCTCTGGGCCAAAGAGGTTTTCATTCGGCCAGCTAATGGTGTCATGGTTGCGTCAGCTGACAAAAGTGTGGCATCCCTTCGACACAACGCTTCTACTGAAAGTTTGACTGGTAAAATACCGTTGATTCTATACTCCCGAACTCCATTTCGGTAAAGCTGATAGTTGATTTGACGTCGATAAGAGCTTTTAGGATGCAATTTCTTAATTTATAAATCCGCACTAGGTAGCATAACAATTAAGCTGTTCCATCTTGATTTTGTATTTAAGATTACAGATAGCTCTGCCGAATTCAATTTTAACGTAACAACTTTACAATCTTCCTAATTTTGTTTAATTAACACATTGTAGTCGGAACACGTAAAATTACGTTTTTCGCGAACTGTGCATAGAAGGCGGATCACGTAGTAATACGTTTTTTATGAACTGGTGGTATAACGCGGGAAACGTATCCAATACGAGGTTCTACATGTGTGTTTGTTTGTTATGCCGCTTATTTATATACACTACTACGCAGGTATAAATATTCTCGACGTTTTATTTTTAGTGAATTCGGGTAGTTATCGGTGTTTAGACGTTCGTTTAAAATCTCGAGTCTTTTCGTGATACAGTAGAGTCTAGATTATCCGATGTGGTCGGGACCGAAGACAATTCGGATAAGCGGATTTTCGGATAATCCGGAAATGCTCTGTATGCACTGTAAAATGCTCTTGCATTTTATGGTGGTTAAAATGAATATGATATTTTGAATTAAAATTATTATTTTGAGTAATTTCAATGTTTTATTCATTCATATTTCACTAAACATACATATGTGTAATGTGTAAATAACAAAATAATTAAAAAAAAAAAAATGTATGTATTTTTTTGTGTTCGGATAAAGCGGAGTTCGGATAAACAGTATTCGGATAATCGAGACTCTACTGTATTTTGTATTTTTTATAATTATCTTGAGTCGAATTTGTTATTGAACTGTTTCAATAATTGTTTTTCCTTTGGAAGAGATTTAATTATTTTTTATATATAAATACTCTAAATACTGATAAGATGAGATACAGTGACAACAAAAGCGACCAGGAAATTTGTGCGGATAATTTGTCAGATTATTCGAGTGATGTGATATCGATAGGCAGAGTGAGGAGGTGAGTGACATTATTCCACGACCTCGAAGATTTATCCGTCGAACTATTCCATCTGAGTCAGAATCAAGTTCTGACAAACATGAAGATGAATGGTCATTTATTGATAATTCTCCGATCTTAGAGAAGTTTTTAGGTCACCCTGGGATAAACGTTGGTACTGTTCCCAAATCCATAACCGACGCGTTGAACTTGTTTATTGGAGATGACTTGTTCACATATTTTGTAGAAGAATCGAATAGGCATTATTATCAAAATATAAATAATTTCAAAATACCTAAAAAAGTGTGAAATGGAAGGATATCACGATATCAGAAAATAATGAAGACATTTTTGGGACTAATTATTTTCATGAGGAAAGTTCGAAAAGATAGAAGAGACGGGTACTGGACCACAGATCCTTGCAAAGAAATGCCATTCTTTGCAAAAACAATGTCTAGAGATAGATGTCGGCAAACATGGAAGGCTTGGAATTTCAACAATAACGAGAATATCAACGATGAATCAGACCGATTTACCAAAGTCAGACTCGTAATTGATTATTTTCTCCTGAAATTTGTGAACATATACAAGCCTAAACAGCAAGTATCCTTGGATGAAAGCATTATACCTAGGAGAGGACGGTTATTTTTCAGAGTTTATAATGCGGGAAACTCATAAAATACGGCATACTAGAAAGAATGTTATGTGAGAGCGATACAGGATACATACATATGTATGTAATTTTGCACTTTATTCTGGTCAGGGGTCACGGCTGATATAGAGACAATACACACAGTTGTATCTCCATATACAGATAACTGGCACCATCTGTATATGGATAATTATTATAATAGTGTTGATAACACTCAAGCCCTTTTGCGAAAAAAAATTAGGGTATGTGGAACCATCAGAAAAAATAAAGGTTTACCTGACTGTCTAAAAAAGAGAAATCTCAGAAAAGGACAGACTATCTTTCGCCGTAGAGGGGATATTTTACTTCAAATCTGGCAATCAAAGAAAGAAGTGAGCCTTATTTCGTCTATACATTCGGTGGAAATGAAAGAGAGTCACAATATTGACAAAACAACATGCAACAAAATAACTAAACCAAATGCATTGATTGATTATAACAACTTTATGAAAGGTGTCGACCGTGCAGATCAGTATTTGTCTTACTATTCAATACTCCGATAGACGACGAAATGGACAAAACGAGTAACAATGTACATGATAAATTGTGCATTATTTAAATCCTTTGTTGCCTATAATTCAACAAAAAGCAACAACGTAAAATATAAGAAATTTTTATATGAAGTAGCTTTGCATTGGGTTTCTGATTCGATACGAACTGAAGATAACAATCAAGAGCCAGGACCATCCACTTTCAGGAATAGGGCACCTAAACAAGATCCGCCAGCAAGATTGTCGATGGATATGAAAAAACACGTTCTACAAAAAATTCTTAGAACCGGAAAGAAAAAATTTGCGCAAAGACAATGTCGCGTGTGTGCATCTCAAAAAGTGCGAAGTGAAACTTGTTTTATCTGTAAATTTTCCGGCATATCCCTTCATAGAGGTGAATGTTTTGAGCGCTATCACACTATGAAACATTATTAGTGTTCATTATTTACTTCATTAAGTTATTTTTTGATTGAAAATTATTAATAATAAATAATAATGATGAAAATTATAAATTTTTTCTTTTTTTGTACTTTCAACTGTATATTCTATATTCATTTATACAAAAAGTGCCTATATTTCATAATAACGATGAATAATACATTCTAAGTTGCGAAAATCAGTTTCATAAAAGATTCAGAGTAGTTTTCAATTTATATTGTTTTTACGTAACGACAAAATTTGCGAAGATTTTTCGAAAAATCGCCCGCTCCCGCAATAATACACCGACACGAAGCGCCCGATAACAATGTGTTAATAGAAACAAATTATTGGCAACGTCGTTTGAGGCTGCAGAGCTATGAAGAATGGGCAGTCAACTCAAATCCGCTTCGTTAGATTCATATGCAAATTCATCATCACAGTATTCTTCCAATTCAGAACAAGTTTCATCAACTACTGTTGTCGTTGTTGTATACAAAACGTCGACAATTGCCAACTGAATCGCATGCGCCAAACAAAAGTGCTGTTCGATAGCCATTAAGCGAAAGACCTTCATCATAACAGAAGCCCCATCGGTAATAATGCAAATTATGTCACAAATTTCAAATTGTATTCGTTCAGTTTACTTTTCAATAAGTTTGATATACGCTTCTGCTCGAAGAGATCTATGAATGCGAGCTGCACACAAATTCCAAAATCTGTTTCGGGAATGAACATTGACATTCAAAAAACGCATATTCTTTATGGACGACCACTCATGGAACCACTTATGGAAGGTCTGTAAGTTTTTTCACTACTGTTTATCGAAATTCTGTTGCGTATAAGCATTTGACGAATGGTTTCGGCTGAGTGTGGAACTTCGAAACCCCTTGGAACAAGCGATATTCTTAGCTCAATTGAAGTTATAAAACTATGAATGGAAATCCATCCACATCCCTCATTTTTGCTAAAGCTTTAAGCAAGGTATCGTCGTCTTTCTTAAAATAGCTAGATATTTTTGTTTTTGTTTCAGGAATAGTCAATTGTGTTTGAGAGGGGGGCGAGTAGGAGAGTCAGCAGAGGCGCAACAACTTCAATAACGCAACGCGTGCTACAGTTAGTACAAATTTGGATGACCGCATGGGAACCTATTGATGGAACGAAATCTCGCCCCCCCCCCCTCACAACCGCCGATGGAAATAACAGTAGAAATTTCTTACAGCTTTTCAAAAAAACCTGCGGCACTAATGGGGAACGCTGATTAGGAGATTGTGTTGTCCTGTGATTAACAACTTGTCAAAAAAAAAAAAAAAAAAATACTAACAAAAATTTACTAACTATCGACAGCATAGGTGGCTGAAACCAGGTCCAGTCTATAATGCTAACATTCCTTTCCTATCCTTCGGTCTTGTTATATATAAGGTGGTGTACGGTGGATCCGGCGTGTCCGGGAATCTTGCTGAGGCTTAGTCGTACATTCGTATCAATCAATCAATCAAAGGAATAGGCAATTGTGTTTGTGAAGTGTCGGCACTACTTGCTGCAGAAGTCGGAGTTGTATTGCTTCAATTAAGTTTCGCTTCAAGATATTAAACCCTTAAATGGGTTTGTAGTAATCCACTAGTAGATGCTCCAGCTGATTTAATTTCTCTGCCACACGTTTTACATTTGGAGACCGCTCGACTCTTGACGCGTAAAAAATAATGCCAAACTGGGCTTTTGTCGACAATTCGATTTCAACAATATTAAATTGTTTTTTGTTATCAAACATGTATGTCTATCGTTTGGAAGTTCACAACTACCTGGAAGTTGGTAAAATATTGATGGAGTGGTTTGATAGTACATACTTACATCACAAATTCACAAGCACCAAAGTACAACTTACAATTTAAAAAAAAAACAGCCTAAGACACTAAATTTTTAAATTTTATCCAGATTTTCCAGTATGAATATTGGGCGAATAATCACTAAACATTTAAATACCGAAATACCGTTATTAATCGCTTAATACCGGTACTGAAAAATGGTCCGGTATTGCGATATTTCGGTTTCCGCTATACCGGTATTGGGTGCCCTATTTGAAACGCGATTTGATAAAACGCGATATTTCAAAACACGATATGGCACAAAATGCGATATTTCGAAACGCGATATTTCAAAACGCGATTTCCTATACATGTTCAATTTCATCATAATGGTGAAGGAAAATTTTTTGAAATGAAGGAAGATTAATAATTACATATTATTATTTTAATATTTTAATTTTAAAATATCGCATTTTGTACCATATCGCGTTTTGAAATATCGTATTTTGAAATATCGCGTTTTGTACCATATCGCGTTTCGTCATATCGCGTTTCAAGCGAATCCCCAAATTTTGATATCTCCAAAAAAAAAAATTCAATTCAAAAATTTGGTTTCAAGTATTAAATTCGAAATTTAAAAATCCTATTCAAGAAATATTGTTAGTAAATGATTGTCAATTTAAAGTAAAAGTGAGGAACTTACAAGAATATGAAAATTTCTAAGAGTAAATAGTGGAGCTGAAATTATTTTGTAATTTCTTTAATTCAATTTGAAATTTCAAATAACGGGTTTTCAAATTTGGCTTCAAAAGTATCAATTTCGTTAAACAGTGTAGGGCTGAATAGACCAATAAATTTCCAAACCTAAGCGAGGTAAGCGAGTTATAAAATTTTCAAACTGGGTGATTATATCGAAAGTCAGTAGTTGAACATTTATTTTTTTTGGTTGAATCTGAATTTTGTAAAGAAAAATTCTAATTCTTAAAAGTTTCAAGTAAGTATTTCCAAAGATTTTAAATAGATAAAATTCGACAAAAGCAAGCTTTGCTTTTTACAAGTTTTCACGTTTAGCTCGAGCTAAGGGAAATTCTCCATACAAATATGACGAATTTTTGTTTTTTGTTTTAGCTGACAGTTCCCTTGAACGGCATTTATGCACCCCTGTGTGAAAAGTTTGAAAAAATATCAGTTGCTTCATTCAAATCTAGATTGCGCCACTATAAATTTTCCAAACACTTTAGCCGCAATTTATCTCACAAGGACGAAGGCACGAAGTAAAATTAATTTATTGTTGTTGAAAGAAGACAGAAGTCAAAATGGACCAACAACATTACGAATTCGTGTATTTAGATTATTTTTTGGACGACGATAATGCTGTGGATAGTGTGGATGTAATAACCCAAACAATAGAAAGAAAATCTACAGGTGCATTAAAAAAGAATAAAAAATTGAGTTCTCAGTAGAAAAAAGAAAGTTATGAGCACTAGCGAATCCATGTATTTGGTAGTTAGAAGACAAACTTCTTAAATATTGTTATGCTGTTGCCGATGCTTGATCTCAAATAACCAAAGAAATAGAAAAACAATGTAAAATAATGATTTAACTTATTGTAATAATTATGCATGTGCTAAACGTTACCACAAAGCAAGGGCACAACGACGCTACCACAAATCAAAGGCGGGAAAACAAATCGTCAATGACATCGACATGGATGAAGAAGACTTGTTATTCGATGCGGATGAAGTGATTGATTCAGAATTTGAACGAGAATTGTCCTTCATATCATCTGTATCTTCAGATAGCAAGAGACGGTAAGATTTAGCCTTAACTAATTGTCCATGACAAATAAATTTCTAAAAACTTATACGTGTTGTCTGAATTCAGAATGTTTTCTACAAGTTAAAGGGGAAGGGATGAGGACTCACGATAATAAGAAAGTGGCATTGAAGTCAGTAATGCTTCAAATTATTCCCATGTAAGTTTGCTCGTTTATTTCCAAAATTTTATTTTTGAAAAGGGAAAAGAAATTCAAAATCTGCGGTTGCATTGAGCAGTGCGGAAAACCTAACGAACCCCTCAATGAGTTTATAAATATGAATAATGCCATCAACTTCTCGAGAAGCTACGCGTAACCAACAAAAACACTAGGTGATTTAAACAATTTAGACAAGCTGCTGCAAGAGTTACCTGATGATGTAGTTGAGGAACTAAATTTCAAATTCCAGGAACAAACAATGGATCAAATCCGGAAATTAAATGGACATTTGAAATAAGAATTTAAAATATATTTTTGTTTAATTATATTTCATTAAAAAACTGAATTAAAAAAAAAATATTATTCCAAAAACACGGGCCTGCGTTGCCATTCCAATGCGCCCATTTACGAATTCACGTAATCTTTTATGGAATCTCGAACAGCTTTGCCAACAGTATTCTGCTTTCCGGCAATAACTGAAATACTGCTCGAGAATAGAGAACTTTGGTTGGATTTGTTTCCCCAAACTCCTTGGAAAATTCCAAATAGCACTAAATTGCATCGCTTACTTCATCCAATATTTTACCATAATGTTGCTTGCTAATACGGTACATTGCTGCCATATATGTACCTTTGTATTGTACCGAAAGCAAAGTATCTGTAAATAACAGGCAGCTTTATGATTATCATTTTTTTGTATGCAGAAATCAATGCATAAAGCTTCATTGCCAATATATATGTGTGTACTTGAAGAAAGAAAGATGCATTTATTTTAAAATACAATAGGCTGCAATTTCTTACTCCAATACGATATCGAGCTTGGATGGGCATCAATAATGGCTATAACATTTGGAACAAATTGTCAAAATCATCCACATTCACCTGGAAGTTTACCTGAAAAATTCTCGAGTTGGCTCTCATATCATTAAACTAGATAAATTATAAAGATAAGAGCAAATATCAAAACAATTAATGAAATAAAGAAAACAAACAAAGCGTCTTTAAAGCGTCCCAGCTCGAGCTTCATACAGAGTTTACACATTATCTTCTTTTTAGAAAAACCCGGTGCTGGAAAGTCTCATTTATACAATAGGCTCCGATAAAACATCAGGGAAAATACTTTTTTTCTAAGACAGATTTTTAAATGAAAATGTTAGAAATTCTTAATTATAATTTCTGAGATATATGCAGGGCCAATCAGAGGGTGGGCCAGCCGGGCCATACGGCACGGGCCCCCGATTTTTAGGGGCCCCCGAATTTTTTGTTACTGTAGATTTCTCATTTGCGCTTGATCTTCGATAGTATTTTGTCTTTATAACAAGAACAAGATGTGTGACAATTTAAAATTTGACATTGAAGAACGTTTTATTTGCTTCGATTCATTCTCTGGAAAAACCGGAGAAAAAATTGCTGCCAGAATTCTTGAAATTTTGTCGGATATGGAATTAAATTATAATTTATGCTCGAGCATATGATAATGGTGCAAATTTGGCTGGCAAGCTAAACGGTGTGCAAGCCATTCTTACGAAGCGTAATCCTAATTGTATTTTTTCCAGCTGTGGGAACCACACATTAAATCTTTGATGGAGTTGATTAAGCTGAATCGTGTAAAGAAGCTGTACAATTTTTTGGAGTTATACAACAAATGTATAATTTTTTTAGCAGTAGTCCGCGGAGATGGGAGGTTTTAAAGAAATATATCCGTATGTCTCTTCATTCGATTCCCAATAGTAGATGGTTTGCTAGAATAGATGCAGTAAAACCAATAGCCAAAAATCTATTATCTATTCGAGATGCTTTACATGAAATGCATTCCTTTAATTTACCACCACACGCAATCGTTGAATTACACTCAATTGAGAAATATTTAAATAAATTTGAATGTGGTTTGCTTTCTATCATATGGCTCGAAATTTTGACAGATTTGCATCAGAAAAATTTGGTAATTGAAGCTCAAAATGCTACACTTGATATTGAGCAAAATAATATTGAAAGTCTAGTAATGAGATTTCGCAATTTAAGCGGAATGTGGAATGAAATATTTGCGAAAGCAAAAGCTAAAGCACGTGAATATGGAGTTACATGTGATTTTGTCATTATTAGAATAATACGGACACAATCGGATGCTGAAAAATACTACAGGATAAATGTGTTTAACGTAATAGTTAATTCCGTAATAGCTGGCTTACAAAGACAATTTCAATCTTTACAAAATATCTGCAATCATTTCGGTTTTCTTTGGTCATTTCCAAATTTGACTGATGAAAAAATTGAAGCTGCAGTAAACCGTTTGCATTCAAAATACACGAGTGAGTTATCAAACGAGATACTAGATGAGGTAAAATTCCTTAAAAAAATGTATGCAGCTAATTTCAATGCAGATCCGACACCAACAAATTTATTAGAAAATATTCTCAGTAAAACTTAGCTGGTTTATTTCCGAATCTTATCATTGTCTTAAGAATATTTTTAAGTATTCCTGCATCTGTGTCTTCAGTCGAGAGGAGTTTCAGTGTTCTTAAAAGAATAAAAAAATTTCATCGCTCAACAATGGCAGAACAACGGTTAAATGGATTGGCAATGTTAAACATTGACCACGACATGGCAAGAAAAATTAATTTTGAGCAAATCATTAGAGAATTTTCTAATAATAAAGCGAGAAAAGCTCAAATCTAATAATTTCTAATAAATTCTAATAAATACTAAAATGAATTCATGTGATATAAACTTAAGATTGTTTTATTTTATTTTTATGGGGTCCCATTTTAATAATTTGGCCCAGGCCCCCTGCTAGCTCTGAAAGGCCCTGGATATATGCATAAATGTTTGAATTTTAGCATCACGAGGACTTATTGTGATTAATGCGTAAGTCGCATATTGATGCATATCTAAAAGAAGAAACTTGTTGGTGGATCTGGAAAAAAATGAGAGAAAACCGATCTCAATCAAATATATTCACCGAAAAATTGTTAGTTCCACCAACCGATTCACTAAATTCGACACTTGTTAATATTACGCCGGCAGATAACTCAGGGTAATCTAGTTTTGATAGCGCCAAATTTATCCTAATTGAAGTACCACTAACAATGGAAACAATACCTATGAAATTAAAAGACAGCAACATCTACGAACCTTTTAGAAATAGCCAAAATGAATCCGGTTCCAGAAATCGATTCTGCGGGGAATACTTCGGCAATATTTTTACCACTTACCACCGGACAATTAATTTTTGATAACGCCAGATTTATTTAGTGGAGTTGAAAAATATTTTACCAGCACCCCCAATCGAGTTACCACCAACAAAGGAATCAATTCCATTTCAGTTAATCGATAATCACACAAACACCGCTGGTGAAAATAGCGACACTGACACTGATTCCAGTTATGATTTACCAGAAACCGATTCTGACGATACTTCGACGACAATCACATATCACTTTGATGGACCAACCAAGTATGGATAGTAGCTCAAGTATTGCTGCAGATGATCCAATAGGTATGAATGAAGCTGAGAGTTGTAATGAATATTTAAAAAACAAAATCGAAAAGAAAACGAAAAATAAAAAATCGAATGCTTGGGAAAATGTACCTAGGTTTTCGGAAGGTTTCAAACGACACTGGCGATTGGAAAACCGTCAAGTACGTCCTAGATGCACGATTCAAAGCTGCAAAATGTTTATAAAATTTAGTTAGGATTGTAGAGCGGTAAGCGAGGCAGATCGGAGCAAAATGTTTTGTAGTTTTTGGAATTTATATAATATGTATTATATAAATATTTAACGATAGGCCTATCGTCAATAACGAGAGGCCTATCGTCAATCGATTGTTCTCAGGGTTGACTCTAAGACCTATGAGTCAGGGTTGACTCTAAGATCTATGATTGGTCCCAGCCTTTGTTTACAATATGTTCTTGAGAAGATCTTGTTTAAGGTTGTCTCTGGACCATAAGCTCTACGTTTTTTTTTGTTTCAGTTGCTGGTATGTTAATATGACTTCCATGCTTGAAATTAAACAGATTAACTTGCAGCACAGTAAGTCAGCTTCATTTGAATTAAGGAAGTTGTTTACTGGATCGCATACAGATTTATGTTTTATTCAAGAACCTTATCTTCTCGATGGTTCTGTTTGTGAACTAAATATTCCTAATATTTCTAGTAATATCAATGCTTCTCTCACTTTCGAATCATGTAATGCTTGCACTGAACTGATTGTTGCTTCAGTTTATCTTCCAATTGATTCTTCTCATCCTTCCCCGTCAGAGGAACTTACAGAACTCTTAAAGTGGAGTACGGATAAAAATATTCCCCTCTTAATTGGTTGTGATGCCAACGCGCACCATACTCTGTGCGGTAGCACTAACATTAATAACCGGGGCTCTGCTCTGATAAATTATTTAAGCTCATCTGAGCTAGAAATACTCAATAAAGGCTGTGAGCCAAATTTTGTCAATTCTACGCGAAGGGAAGTTATTGATATAAGTCTGTGTTCGTTGCCTATTGTTGATTTAGTTTTAAATTGGGGGATGACTAACGATATTCGCACTTCTGATCACAGGTGTATCTCTTTTAACTTCAACATTAGAAGACCACCTCTTAAACCATATCGTAATCGTAAATTAACCAATTGGGATCTATTCTCTTTCGAGCTTATTTCTCTAATTCATACTGCTATGGATATTTGCTCGGTTGAGGACATTGAGTTACAAGCGTATAAGCTGACAAAAGCATGCTCGACAGCTTTTAAAAATTTGTGTCCACTTATTACCAAACAAAAGATTGGGAATAGACCCTTCTGCTGATCTGCTCTTAAAAAACAAAGGAAACTTACTAAGAAACTGAAGAATAAAGCAAAATGTACTAATCTTAAATGCGATTGGGATAGTTTCCTAATAGCTCACAAGGAGTATAAGAAAAGCTTAAGATCCGCGCACAGAACCGCATGGACAAACTTCTGCGAGGAAATGAATATTCTCTCTGCGGTCGCCAGACTAAGTCAAACGAGTTGCTTCTTTTTGTCCATTTTCCGGAGTGTGCCATCGTTAATTCTGATTTTGCTCACTCTCTAACCAATAGGAATTGCAATGAAGCTCCTTACTGGGATTTAGCGGCTCGGATAGTTACGTCCGAAGTTGTGCGTTGGAGTATTTTCTTCTTTAAACCATACAAATCAGGTGGTCCTGATGGGATTTTCCCGGCTGTATTACAGCATGGTTTTTCTATTAATAGGGACCACTTGGTCCACCTTTTCAAAGCGTGCGTTGCTTTTAGTATTGTTCCTCAGGTTTGGTGCAAGATTAACGTTGTTAGCTTACCGAGATAAAATTTATCTAATTCCCCACTCAGTAACATGCAACATGCTTATATGGTAGGTAAGTCCTGTGAAACCGCTCTACATGAACTTGTCACTAGTCTCAATAATAAAGTTGTAGGCACTTTCTTGGACATTGCGGGAGCCTTTGACAATACATCGTTCTCGTCGATTATTAACGCCTGTACCAATTTCGGTATTGATCCCACCATTGTAAAATGGATTGATTATATGGTCAAATCTCGCATCGTTGAGGTTGGCGTGGATAATGCTTCAATCTCGGTCAAAGTTGCCAAAGGTTGTTCTCAGGGAGGTGTGCTCTCACCCCTTTTATGGCTTTTGGTGATTGACGATCTATATATGAAACTTCAACAGTCAGGCTTTGTTGCTCAAAGCTACGCTGACGATCTTGTTATTACAGTTGCTGG
Organism: Tipula helvola; assembly: GCA_963556165.1. Taxonomy (NCBI): domain Eukaryota; kingdom Metazoa; phylum Arthropoda; class Insecta; order Diptera; family Tipulidae; genus Tipula; species Tipula helvola. Next base: position 101,481,055 of record OY744483.1, read on the forward strand.
AAAACACCTGAATGTGTTATCCGACTTAACGCAGAATGCCTTACGTATTGTGGAGTCGTGGTGTGGTGGAAAGGATCTACACGTTAATCCTTCTAAAACTGATATGGTTATATTTACCACGAATCGTAATATTGGTGGACTAACTGTGCCTTTACTTTTCGGGAGGCCGATTAACAGATCCGACCATGTTAAGCATTTAGGTGTCTTCTTGGACAGTAAACTTTCCTGGAAATGTCACCTGGAGTATAAACTTCAAAAATCGACTGCCATTTTTTGGCAGTGTAGACGAGCTTTTGGGAAAACCTGGGGTTTAACTCCCAAAATGCTGTCTTTCATCTATAAATCTTTGATTCTACCAATGTTATTTTATGCCTTCATCGCCCCCCTTCTTGCCATGGAAACAATTCTATTCTTTCCACAGCTATATTCTTTCATTCTTAGCGCAGCATGTTCTGCTGCGTTTCGGCTAAAGAACATAGGAATGTGGAACTCTCTTGGTTCAGTCGTGGGCCATAGAACAATCTTAACCCTTTCAAACGCCATTTAAAATTGACTTTCTTCCAAAAATAAAATACGTAGCACAATTATGCACTGCTATGATACGGCATTGCTCATAAAACTGTAGTGTGAACATAAATACATAAGAGAACGATCGCACAAGAGAAATGAGACAAAAATTAAAAATTACGGTTGGTCGAAGCGATGAAAGTTGATGTACAATATATTGTACAAGGCGTTTGAGAGGGTTAAATGATTTCGTATCATTAGTACCAGGAATTGATATGGTTAATGATAGACTGATGTCTGAATTCAATTTCTCTAAATTATATTCAGTGGTGCGACCTTCGAGAGACCAGTGGAGATCACTGGATTTTCTTGAGAACTTGTATGAGACGATAGTCTTCTTTTCTGATGGCTCTAGCTCTGATAATAGTTCGGGTTATGGAGTGTACTGTCCTACGTTTGATTTACATTTTGCAGGCTGCCTGGGCCGGTACTGCACAGTTTTTCAAGCGGAACTAATTGCTTTAACGCTCTGCGTAACTGAGGCATTGAATCTCGCTGTTACAAATAAAAATTTTGTTTTTTGTACAGACAGCTTATCTGTGCTAAATTCTTTGGATAATCCCTTGACTGCGTCAAAATTTGTTAACGACTGTAAACACTTTTTACATATTCTCTGTTCTAGCAATAGAGTGACGATTATGTGGGTTCCTGCTCATTGTGGTATTGAGGGCAATGATGTCGCTGATTATCTAGCGAAAGCTGGGGCTGAGTTTAAATTCATCGGTCCCGAACCAGTTGCTTCCTTACCATTTAGTTATGTTAAGAAGGCGATAAAAAACTGCGCTGTAAGTAAATTAAAATAGCAATGGCTTGCTACTTGTAGCTGTCGCATTGCCAAACTTTTTGTTAGTGGACCTAATTTGAGGGCCACTAAGTTTGCTTTATCTCTCAGTAAGAAACAGCTGCGAGTCTTGATCGCGACTCTTACTGGGCACGGTTATTTTAAGAAACAGTTTATTGTTTTACCGTATGACTTGAATATTGGAGTTGGAGGTGCATTTATTCGTCGGCTTGATAAAAGGTGTCAAAGGATTTTTGAAGAGGTTCAAGTATTTGAAATTACGAATATATTACTTCAAATAAGTAAATAGGTTGGAAATCATGGTTTAAAATGTAATTTAATAAATCATTTAAGATATGAAACTATCAAATAGTTAATTTGAAAAACTAAGCGCAAACTGACTTCCTATAAAGATTGGTTAATAAATGTTTCTCAAGTTTGTTAGCTCAAAAGTTTTATGTTTAAGATAAAATGCTTTTGAGGTTGAATAAGTTTTGGTACGATAATCGATGATTATTTATAAGTGATTTTAGCCCATTATGTCATAATTGTTACTAATTAAGATAAGTTTTTTTTGTGCCCCAAAATTCCGGCGCATATTATGGTAAACAAGGTGTTTAAATAATCGATAATCAGATAGAACAGTGAGCACCTCGTTTAAATAAGACAAAAGCTGTTTTTTGATACTATAAATATACAAAAAAAATTTAATTAAAAATACAATAAAATTTACAAATGTAATAAAACTGAAAATTAACAAATCATGAAATTGAAATTCCTAATAATTTCCGTTCGTTCCCCATTAAATTTGTTTGTCGTCTGTGCGCTTTATGTTCTTACGACATACCAGCTAGTAGCATAAGAAGGGGGGGGGGGGGAAAGTAAAATATAAAATCCAATTATCTAAAATCATAAAGCACAAAATTAAAATAAATTCTTTACTAAATTACGTAGTAGAGTCCCATTTATTAATCATGAGAAATGTTTTGCTGGTGGTTTTGCACACAGTTTTTATGTCTTGGTAAATAAAATTATTTGAAATTATAGGACTAATTTCGCGTAATTTTTTTATGATTTTATACGCATGAATAAATACACACATAACAAAATATTAACTGTTTCTCTTTTTAATTTGTCTTATTCAACCTTACTTGAAATAGTTAAAAATAATTTTATTGTGATTAGCTTAGAATGTTTAAAATACAACAGTTACAGCATTTGCTTTAATTTTATGAGTTGTATAATTAATTAATTGACTTACACTAGTAAAAGTTAAATTTGACAATTAAAATAAACAGAAAATTATGTTGATCCTATGCTGCTAGCTAATCTGATATTTAACTTCCGTTAATTAAGAGCTATTTTAGTCAAAAAAATGACAAAACAAAATTCACCTTTCTTATATTGTCCGAATTCAATTCAAATTGTTAATGAGAAAGAGAATTAACCCTCCGTCTGTACACTGGGTCTTTTAAGGAACAGTCGAAATTTGAAACTCAAATTTCCCTCACATGAATAGACGGCGGGCTTCGGTTACCTCCTCTAAAAAATCTGGGTAATAGTGGGCACCAATGGCCGAAATGACACCGGGGTCTGGCAGTTTATTTGCAAACGCCAGCCAGCGCAAGTTATGTCCGTTCCCTAAAAGGGTCAGTGTACACACGACGTCAGTATTTTCGAAGGTAAATGAAAACAGTTTTTTGCGTTTCTCGTAGTTTTTCAGTTTTTTCATGGCTAAAATAAATGTTTTATGTAATTTGATGCTGTTTTGGCTATTTTTACGGACTTGTGGCGGTTCACCCAATGAACCACTACAATATTCATTCATAATATTCCTCCGGCACCAACATGAGCTCGCCGCGTATTGCGTGCCTCCGGTGTCATCCGGTACACATTTTTATTGTACGTCTTCTGCCGGGACCAATCAAAAACACGAAAACAATAAAAACACACAAACAACAAAAGTTAAAACAAAATAAAATTTATTCAGTCCCGTCTCAAATTTATAAACGACACCACGTTGGTCCATAGTGTTGCCTTTAGGCCAAATTTTTAGTTTCGCGTTGTGATGGTGTTAAATAATAAAATATAAAATTGTTCAAAATAATAAATTATTTACAAAAACTAAGTTTGTTTGCAGTTGGAAGGAAAATAAAAAACGTTTTCTTGTGAATAGTTCGAAACGCCGGTTTGCGATAATCATCGAACGCACTTTTATCACAATTGCGCACTGTAAATTCCTTTTTTGTCACTATTTATTATTAGTATTTTATAGTTTTTGTATTTGCAACAATAAAGACTCATTTTGTGCCAAATAATTACCGCTCCGTTTATTATGACATGCCTGAATTCGTAAACTATTCCCCACTTTCAGGTGCTTAAATAATTCAACTTTTTGGAGCCCATGCCAAAAACACTATATTTTTTTGAAAGCTCATAGTCTAAGCTACAAAAGCCTATAACAGTTTTTTCTTTAAATATTTGTTTAGTGTAGTTACGAATTTTGTAACAAAATTCGATTTTTTCCGCTTTTTCGACTATTCTTCAATTTTTATTACCAACGGTTTTAAGCTTTGGATTTTGGCAACTTCTGGGCCATATAGTGGACACTTCAAGAAGTAACCCAGAATTTTTTCGGATTTTTTGAAAGCTTAGAAAACTTAAAAAATCCAACTGTTCCCTAAAAGACCCAGTGTACACACCGTGTCTCAAAAAATATAGTGTACACACGCAGGGTTAAGAATGTATTTTTTTTTGGTTACAGTTACTTTTATAAATATTTTTTATTTTTGTTTTATCGAGTCAGTTAGCTCTCAAATGTTGTATGCAAATGATTAAAATAAAAACATTTATATCATAAGTCATTGTGTGAAAATAAATCGATTTTTTGATATTAAAAAGGGCCGTGTTATTTTTGCGAGTCTTGATAATTTCACTAGAAGGTTAGTGGTTCCTTATTAAAAACCAACATTGGTAGCAGCTCTTATTTATAAAAAAAATTCGTGAAAAGTGTGATAACGGTGTAACGTGTGGTTCGATAGAAATTTTATACATAGCAACACATTTTGGTTTGGTTTTCCGTTTTTATTGTTTATTATTCTCGTCCGTGTCTGTTGGTGCCACTACCACTAATATTAACAAAATCATTGTGAGAAGGTGCTCATCTAGCCGGAGAATAATTTAACGGAAAAAATATTGTGCGCAAATTTCGAGAAAGAATTTACTTCCGTTACCCAAGGCTTTCGAGAAGCATATAAGGCTAACTGTTTATTCAAAAATCCGATTGCTTGTGTTTAAAGTACAATAATTATTGTGCTGACTGTGAATCGTGTGGATAATCGATATTTACATAAAGGAATTTTCGCCCAGGTTATATATAGTTTTTTGCTGGTACGAGATACTACATCTCAATAGCAAGCGTTTATTAATCATTTCTTTTGTAATTTTTTTTTTCGGAGTATTGCAACGATGAGCAAGACGAAAAAGACAAACGTTCGAAACAAATTATTGAAGATGCAAGAAAGCAGCCGGAAGAGTTTGAATAACATCGAAGAATGGCTAACGACACACGGCAAATCATCGACCGTCAACGTGTTGTCCGTTAATCTGGATTTAGTTGAGAGCCATTACAACAAATACATGGACTGTCAAAGTCAATTATATGAAGATGACAACCAAGCAGGCACTGATAAGGAGGACACTGATCAAGCTAATTTATGGAAGTTTGAGTCTAAATACGTATCCATCAAGGCAACATTGATCGGGTATATCGAGGAAAAAAAGCCTAATCCACGTCAAACAGTCGATCTTAACAGCACGACGAATGTTTTGACAAGCAGGCCCGTGAAACTTCCTAAGCTGCAACCATCCAAATTCACTGGAAATTACAGACAGAGATACGAAGAGGTAAAACAATACAATTTATGCATCGTGTGTCTCAAAGCAAATCACAGAGCGCGTTTCGAGAAATGTGGAAGAAGACATCATGTTTTAACTCATTTTGATATGCCAGATCTAAAGCTCGAGAATACTGCATCTTCGAGTACGGCGGTTACTCAAGAGGCACTTGTTGTTTCAAAAGTTATAGGAGATTCACCAGATATTTTGGCAACGACAATAGTTAATGTTGTAAGTAGTACTGGCATAAGAATACCTTGTCGAGTAAAAGACACTTGCCAATTAACGATTATGTCGCGTTTTGATTATGATAAGCGGTTTGTCATAAATGCTGCTTTTTTACCGAAAATAACGGATTCATATCCTTCACTACCGATACTAATTGACGAATTGAAGAACCAGCCTGAGTTGAATTTGGCAGATCCTTTGTTCTTTAGGCCTCAACAGATTGATATGCTGATCGGAGCAGGGCTTTTCTGGGATTTATTGTTGAAAGGCCAAGTTCTTCAGGAAACCAAATTCGGATGGATTGTTAGTGGCCCATTGAACAGAAAATCTTCGGCTCGAGCGCTGCTTTCCTCGAAAGTTGATAATGGAGATGATTTGGATCACAGTTTGAATGACATGGTCAAACAATTTTGGGAAATCGACTCATATCCAGATGGCGATCACGAGCTAAGTTCGAATGATAAAGAATGTGAAAAACACTATAATCTACACACTAGCCGTAGCCAGAATGGTAGCTACGTTGTACGACTTCCATTTTCTAATAATCCGTGCTGCCTTGGACAATTGTTAGGATCAACTTCGATTCGTCAACGCCACATTGTTTCTTGCCCCAGTACGAAGTACCATCTAGCTCTAGTACGAAGCTGAGGGTTGTTTTTGATGCTTCCTGTAAAACGTCGAGCGGGGTATCATTAAACGATATTTTATACTCGGGCCCAAAGTTACAGGATGATCTCCTTATCATTTTGTTACGTTTCCGCCTTTTTCGATATGTACTGACGGCCGACATACAGAAAATGTACCGCCAGATTCGTATTGAGCCACCTGACAACAATTATCAACTAATTTTGTGGAGAGCAAACGGGAACGAGCCTATCAGGTCGATATGATGATCGGCTCAAATTCGATGTCAGAGCTTTGTGAAATGTTGCATCAAACGTCCGATATCCTTGAGAAGGGCGGTTTTAAGTTGAGCAAATTTTCCTCGAATGATCATAGAATATTGGATAAAATAGAGCAACAACATCACGAACCGTTTGTGAATATTGACGAAAACGAGGTTATAAAGACCTAAAGTCTAATATGGCAACCCAATCTAGATGTTTTTCGATTCTCTTATCAGGCCGCGGATAAATCTGTCATAATAACCAAGCGTACTGTGCTGTCAGAATTGGCTAGTCTTTTCGATCCTTTAGGGTTAGTATGTCCCGTGATCACATTGGCCAAGATATTCCTGTGGAAATTAAAGCTTAATTGGGATGAGCCACTGGGTGATGAATTGTCTGCAAGATGGCTCAAATTTAGATCGCAGATGAGCGCCCTGAAGGAGATCTCTATTCAACGCTATGTCATGGTAAGATGTTCGTGTGTATTCATCGAGTTACATGGATTCTGCGATGCAAGCGAGAAAGCTTATGGAGACTGCGTGTATGTAAGATGTGGTCACAAGGCAATTCGATTACAACTAGACTGCTTGTTGCAAAATCCAAGGTGGCCCCCACCAAAACATTAAAACAACAATTGTACTTCTGTCGAAGCGTGGAGACATGTACCAGGTGACCAGAATCCGGCTGATCTAGTGAGTCGCGGCATGCTACCAACAGAGATGGCTCGATCCGATTTTTGGTTTAGCGGCCCTACTTTCCTTCAATTAAACGTTCAACAATGGCCGTCATTCGCAATTTCAACTGAACAATTCGACGACATTCCCGAGAAACGTGCAATAAAATTCGCACTAATTGCAAATTCAGCGGAGCAAGCGTGGAGTGAAGATTTAACAAGCTCAATGCATTTTTCCGTTAACTTTCATGGCATGCGACGAGCATTTGCATATGCCTTTCGATTTGTTCGAAACTGCCGAGCATCAGCTTTGAATCACGTGCATCAAAAAAGGTTATCGCCATCAAGTGATATATATGCAAGCATACCGCAACCTACTTTAGCTGATGAGATAGAGGCTGAAAATATATTTATCCGATCAATTCAAAAAGCCGTATTTTCTGATGATTATGCATTTCTACAAAAAAAAACAGGTTGTGGCCGGCAACAGCGTTTTAAAGAATCTCGCACCATTTCTAGATGAGAACGGGCTGATTAGAGTTGGTGGTCGTTTAAAACGAGCTCACATCGAATACGACTCGAAGTACCAAATTTTGCTTCCTAAAAAACATCCCTACAATAAATCACTAATCCATTTTATTCATTATTTTAGGACTCTCCACGGTGGCCCTCATATTGTTTTAACCGCAGTTCGCGCAAGATACTGGTCGATATATTGTGGATTAGTCCAAGTAAGAAGTGTCGTACATAAATGTGTGTGGTGTTACCGCATGAAGCCAAAATTGATGAAGCAGATCCGCTGCAGGGTCGAAAAGAAGATTTATGTAGCACTATTTGTGTGTTTTCGAACTAAGGCTGTGCACCTAGAATTAGTGGTCGACTTGTCAACAGAATCGTTTATTCGGGCATTGAAAAGATTCATCGCGGATCGAGGTAAGATCATTAAGATCTACTCAGATAATGCTACTAATTTCCAAGGAACGGCCAACCAACTCCGTGAAGTCAAAATGATGCTAAGTGAAGGATCGGCCATGCTAAAACGTGCTTGTGATGATGATTTTATTGAATGGAGTTTTATTCCACCGCGTACACCAAACTTCGGTGGGTTATGGGAAGCCTCAATTAAAATCGCTAAGCGACTCATTCGGAACGTAATAGGCTGTACTGAGGTTACGAATGACGAATTGCTCACAGTCATTAAGCAAGTTGCTGCTATTATAAATTCCAGGCCAATTACCCCTTTATCATCTGATCCCAATGATCTAGAACCGCTGACACCGGGGCATTTTCTGTATGGCGGACCGCCATCAGCGTTACCAGAGTTACCAAATAACGAGTTAAATGTTAGTAGTGTTAAAATGTACCAAAGATTGGAATGAATAACCCAGTAATTTTGGAAGAGATTTCGCAAGGAGACGTTGTAGCACTGCATCCTAGAACAAAATGGATGGTGAAGAGCAACAACATCGCAGTTGGAACTTTGGTTCTTCTTAAAGATAGGCTGCAATTCGCCTCCGCTAAAATGGTGTCTGGGGAGAATTATCAAGGTACATCCCGAAAAAGACGGGAATATTCCCGTGCTCAGGATTAAAACGACCAAGGGAGAATTTGATAGAACAGTCACCGGAGTAGCGGTTCTACCAATTGAATCAATTTTTTCGTAATTGAACTTTGGCAGTTCAATGCGAGGGAGTATGTTAATGAGAGAGAGAATTAAGAATGTATTTTTTTTTTTTTTGGTTACAGTTACTTTTATAAATATTTATTTTTTTTTGTTTTATCGAGTCAGTTAGCTCTCAAATCTTGTATGCAAATGATTAAAATAAAAACATTATATCATAAGTCATTGTGTGAAAATAAATCGATTTTTTGATATTAAAAAGGGCCGTGTTATTTTTGCGAGTCTTGATAATTTCACTAGAAGGTTAGTGGTTCCTTATTAAAAACCAATTCAAATAATAAAATTATGTACTTGGAAACTTCGTTAAAATTATTGCTTTTGAAGAAAATTTGATGGAATTTGATAGATACTGAAAAATTTACAGTCACGCTAACAGAAACTTTATTACTTTGACGAAAAGGTATCCCAAAGAAACCTTATGAAATCTTTTTTGATAGAATCCGAGAGAATATTTAAGTTTCTCCCAAGATAAGAACGTTTTCTCAACTATTAGAAAATTGAATTGAACAGTTCTACGCTACAAAGTACAGCAGTCTCTTTGAACAAAATGATGTGAAGCGTTTAGTAACTTATCATTTTCAGAGCTGTGATACGAAGCGCATCTACTCTGAGCAGTTCATTTGTGCTCGTAAAACAACTAATATTTCGTAGCACAAAACCACAGGATCAAACAATTATGAATATTGCAAATCGCCTCTTATACTATATATCAGATTCAGCTGCATGATGATATCGAGAAATTATAAGGCGGTGATGGCAACTGCCTGCCAACGTATAATATTAAATATTCATTAAAAGTAGAAAACAATAAAAATCCAAGATTCTATTCGAAGTTTAAAAAAATCGAATATTTAAATTTCAAAATACTTAAATGGTTCAAACGAAAATTTGAAATATTCCAATAATATACTAGAGTTCAGCCAATGAAAAGATTTATGACTATTAATAAGTAGCCACCCATAAATTATATTAAGCTATTTTTAAAATCATGAAGATATATTTCACAGTATGTGGCCAATAAAATGTGAATCAGACATTCAGTCCGTTTTGAATTTACCATTAAAGACTAATAACATTTCAATAGTAATATTCGTGAAAGAACTAAATTGCGATAAAAAAAATTCTTTCAGTAATACAAGAGCAAAAGAATATACCGAAAATAGAAAACCATTACATTTTTTTTAATAACTGTCAACAAACACAAATACCCCCAAAAAAAAAACTCAGTATAAACTTAATATCAAAGAGATTACGCGATCCATAACATTATTATTTCACCATGCAAAAGCAAACAAACCCCTACACATAGTACACACACGTATAGATATGTTCACGACTAAAAACTTTCGAAATTTATTCGTTCTTTACAATTTTTTTTTTAATATTTACAGAAAAATTGCAAAGTTTTCTATTTTTTTTTGGAAAACTAAATAATTTTTTGTTTGTTTGTGTTTTTATTCCAGCGAGATGATTTATAAGACACGCGAAGTAAAAGCACACAAAAAAAATCTGAGACAAGTAAAAATTAAAGTTTTATGGCGCGTTTTTAATTTTTTTGTACAATATTTTCCGTTTTGTTAAATGCGAATGAATAATCTTGCAAGAATAACAGATTTTTTGTGTAGTTTTTTAAATATATTATAATTGATGCAAATTACTATCTGTATACACAAATTTATATATACATATATGTTTAGGCCAGATAAGGCGCAATCAATCATATCGCAACAACAGTGTGCCTAAATGATACACACAATTTTGCACACATATTAAATAATCAAAATACTCGTAAGTTTGCAGATAAATAACCTTTCAGTTGCTCTCTAGTTCAATGTTAAATTTTAAAGCAGTCTGACAACAAAAAAAATAAAAAATAAAAATAAAATAAAACAAAATTCAGCAAAACTTTTAGCGAAACGACAATATTGATGCGGTACGATTTTCCAATAATTTATTTTCCTACCAAAATAAAATAAAAAAAAAAAGTTTTAAATTGAATGACGTCTTGGTTTATTTTACTCTACTACTACGTTTTTTGATAAAAGCTTTTTTTACCGCTCGATATAAAACTTATTTCCAAAAAGAAGAGTTTTTTATTTTATTTTTGGAATACACCATAAATGTTACAACGATGGCGATGATGAACAACAAAATAAATAAAAACAAAAAAAATTTATAAACTTTAAGTTTGTTCAAGTTTCTATATATGTATGTATGTAAAATGTATTTTGTATACTTTATGTACTTGTGTACCTACGTACATATAGTAGACCATCGCTTTATTCTAGTTTGTGTGTTTTTTTTTATTTTTCACATCAAACAGGGTTAAAAAGATGAAAGTTTTTAAGTTTAATAACAACGTCTGTAGTTTTGCACATTTTGATACTTGAAAATTGAATTTGTTTTATACTTTCCAGTTATGTACAGCATGGCAAAATAAAAAAAAATTATTTACTTACAACAATGATTACTTAAAGAAAAACTTTTTAATTTATTATTACTGCAGTTTTGATTTTTTGATTTTTCAATTTTCTATTTTGCTGCTGATATTTTTTAAAGTGATGCACATTCAATAAAACCGTATATTTATTAAGAATTACTAGATACTTGTAAAGCGGAGAGCTTTTAAAGCGCACTTAAATCAATATTTCTAATTTAATGAAAAAGCAATTGAAAAACAAAAAAAATCAATTTTTTATAAGATGGTACATCGGTATAAATTATCCGTTTGTTTTTATGAACTTGTTGAATCAAAATTTTTGGTATTTGTGACTTTAATGACGAATAAGTAGTGGCATCTCTTGATGCTGATGTTCTATTTACAATTATCAATTTGTACGTGACATACCTACTAACTTTTTTTGTACACATAACATAATTAAGATAATTAGTGTACATAATGAGTTATTCATTTTTCTAACTATTTTACTAAAGTATGTTGGTTAGACAAATATTTGAAGAACAAATTGAGTACAAATACGAAGCTTTTAAGCTCGTGTTGATGAATGAGATATTTTTGTTGATCTTGACACGGAAGTATAGACCCTAAAAAGTATTACTAATAATATTTCTTATATAGTTAACCTCTTTGAGATTTTTCATGTCATACAAACGCACACACTTTAGGGATTAGAAATTTTCAAGTTCAGACCGTTTCTACTAAGTCCAAAAATTCGCATGTAGTAAATAATCGCGACATACAACAGAATAATACCGAAAAATTCGTCTAGGGATCAACACCATAAGAAATCGCTGTGAAGCAGTATCTACCAAAGAAGTGTTTTTTTTATAGGCGGTCAGATTATCTCAAGTACTGGCCCATTAGCAACTAATCAACATAATATGAAATGTCCTACTTTTTGAGAAATTCGAGTGAAAACTAGCAGGCAAATCTAGCAGCCATGCATACAACATTTACTACGGTCTAAAAAGACCAAAGTACTGAAATCCTGTCAAAAATGACGAAAAATTTGGTTGGTCCAAAACCACTCTTCTCGACGTTTTGAAAGTCCCTGAGTCAGAAAAAGCAAAAAAAAAAAAAATGTCCGACCGTCCGTTTGGACGACTAGATGTCTGTACCCATGGTATCTCTAGAACGGCTTGTCCGATTTGATATTTTTTCGCCAATCTGATTCTATGGTCAAGGGAGAGATTTGAAAAGCTTTGGGCACAGAAAAAAATAACATATTCAGAAGAAAACCTACCAATAAAATATCGTACATTTTTTTTCTGGGGTTATTTCGTTGCTTTGGGGTTATCTCGGAAAAGAAGAGAATAAGAATTTTAAATAAAAAATTTTATTCTCTCGAGTTAGCTCTCCCAATTATTGCGTTTTATGTATTTAGCAGGTATGTATGTGTATGTGTGATTGGAACCAAAACCAACAAAAATATTTATTTGTGTGTCATAAATAAAGGAAATAGTATACTTTATTATTCTATGGATGTGTCTCAGCGTTATGAGACGATCAAAACCAACAACAAAGTATAAAATTGTACATTGTTGTTGATTTTGCGACGATTGTTTTGGATGATATTATATTGTATGGTTATGAATTTGTTTTAAACTACCAAAGAAAAAAAACAAAGCGTTAAGGAATCAACCGTATTTTGCTTATTACATCGTTTTTCGAATAAACTGCCAAATCGAATTTAATGATTTGGCTAATTGACTTAAAAATATGTACTTAAGAAAATTAAAAATACAGATTGGTTTTAAAGTAATTAATTTTATTTATTATGTCTTATCTTGGTCAACTATATAAATAGCTCGAATATGAGTATTAAATACATATTTCGTATTTAAAAAAATGGGTATTATGTTAACCCGTGCACAAAATTTGCGATATTATATTAGCCGCATTTCTTGACGCACAGTGCAAGAAATGTGGCCAATATACAAGTAGCTATATATAATAAAACAAAACAATTCAATACAAATAATTTTATATTTTATTTTCAACTTTCTTGTCATAAAACCATTTGGTACGCTTTCTTAAAAGCACTAATATTAAGAAATCTAGTAACTTATAATTATGTTCGGAACAAGGATTTGTTGAACAAAACCAATCTTTATATTTTGAATTTCCGTTAGAGTAATTAATACATCGATCAATAATTAGTTGCTTTAGATTCTTTGCATTGCAATGTTCGTTAAATGTTTCTTCAAATATTTGAATATGCGGTTTACATAAATCAAATAATAATTCCGTTGGAGCGCGCAGGGAACCAAAATTATTGTTACTAACATAGTTTTTCATAAATATAAAATATTCAGAAGTTATTGTTATGTTAGCATCATTGTCTTTTTTGGCCCATTTAGTTTCACAATATTGGCAGTATCTTCGTCCCAAACATTTAAATACAGCATATCCTAGGTAATACCTTATAGCACAGTCGTCAAAATTTAAACTCGTGTTGTCGTTTGACAGTATATGGTCCAACAATTCATGGTTAACTTCTGATTGATTACAGATGGCTGAGACTGGTTCCTCTCTGGTAAAATCATCTACATTATCACTGGCTTCAATTAATGTTAATTCCAATGGTTCTTTGGATGGTAAATCACTTGCAGTTATCAAATCTTGGATTAGTAGTTCATCGTCGTCTTCATAACAATTCGTTAAAGATGAGTTTTTTAAAAATTTTATTGACATTATTTGTCCCAATAAGTAATTAAACTCCTTTACAGTAGGATTTTGCCTATTACCTACTCCTCCTCGTTGCCTAATTAGGCCAAAAAGATTTTCAATAGGATCCTGATTTAATCGAACTGTAAGTATGAAAAATATTTCACTATTTTCTAACATCAAACTATTTAATAATTGTAATACGGCATTAATTGTTTGTATAAGCCCTTTGAAGCAATATATAGTTTTCTTTTGCACCGGTTCAATTGATTTGATATATGGCAACATTTCTAACATGTTTAAATAGACTTGTTTGTTAATTTGAATTGCACTTTTATGTTGGTTCTTATCATTTAAGACTCTACTATTTAAATTGTCAAACAACCTGTCAATTTTTTCGACAAAATTTGCGGTTGATAATGAAACACCTTGAACGCTTAGTGAAAACTGGTTAAATTGACTCATCGTTCGAATAGCACAGGCAACTGTCCAGCTGAAAACTTGTGTTGCGTAACTGACGCGCATTTTTTCAAACTTTTTAGGACTGATATGTCTAGGAGTTAGTTTCGGACATAATCTAGTTGTATTTGTGGTATCACAAGAGTATAATTCTCTAAGTACTCTCCAACTTACAATACCATCATTGGTCTTAAGATCAGAACTCATCAAATTATTACGTACAGATTTAATTAAATGAGGTACGTCGTATAATGCAAATATTTTTTGTTCGTGTACGTAAAAGTACGGATTTTCTGGTTCTACGCCGAAAATCTTAAAGGCAAGCCGATTATTTGGACCCTGGTCACATACAACACACTTCACACTAAATCCTATTTCGGAAAGAACGGTAATATTTTTTTTTATAATGTCTACTAAATCGCTACCTTTGATGTTTGTAGCGTTGGTAAAATATGATACAACATATTTGTAGTTTAAAAATAAACCTCTAATTAAAAATACACAAATATTTTTGGCTAAATCTTTCGAGCGTAAGTCCCCCGAATCTGCAAACCCATCAATCTCATCTTTAACTGAATCATACTCTAATGATTGACGGATCATAACTTCATCAAACACTAACACAATATTTCTTTCCATTTCAGATAATTCTCTAATCTTTTCTTTTAAATTAATAATAATTTGGTCATTAAAACCGGGCTTCAAGTGTTTTATTAGTCTCCAATTTATTAGACTTTGTTTTGAAGGCATATTAAAGCCAAGAATGTCACGCATATAATTATATGTTGATGGGGATTTGAAATATAACTTTTGCGAAATCAATTTTTGTTTTGGAGGCCAACTTGAAAATTTGTGTTTTCTTAGAACCAAACATTTACCAAATTCCTTGCTATCCTCATTGATTTCTTGATTATTAATTAAATATTCCAACCCATTTTGGGATTGAAGTTTCGCGTTTTTGTCACTTAACCTTAAATTTTTCTTTTTTAAACTTGTAATTAAATTTTTTTGGAACACAAATCGTTTTTTTAGTAATTTGACACTTTTAGAAGCTTTAAAATACAATTTTTGGTAGATCCGCAACGTTTTAAAGCTTTTGATACAGTTGTAACAAGTTGAAGCACATAAATCTTCACTACACATATTCGAAGAGCTAGGAATGTTGTACAAATTATGTATTTCAATGTCTTCAACTTTATTAACTGTAGAGGGGTACGTCTTTATATTCTGATACTTTTCGGGAACTCCTCTGACAAAATCTCCTTCAGCACTTTGCATGTTTAATTCTGGAATGGCATTTTTTTTTAATCTTAACTTTCCCTTATATATATCTAAAAAATGTATATCACAAACCCGTAAAATTTTCTTATCTGGAATATCTATTCCACATTTTGATAACCAGGTGGAAAATTCGGGACTCTCGCGATCAGGAAAACTATAAAATTTACGGTCAGGGAAGCATCTTTTGCTGGCTAAACATGTTGGAATTGCGCAAACAATCCCTGATAATCGTTTATCACTCATTTTTGGTGGAAGTGGAATTATACTTTACACACTTACTACTACCAATAATGAAGCAACAAAATCTTATGTTTTGAATGGACTGTATATTTTGGTTCACTGATCGTTCACTTTCATGGCACTTAAACACTGCACTAAATCTTTGATAAAAATTGAGAATTACGATTCACTGTACGTATCTGATCTGAGTAACTACTAAACTGTAAAAAAAAATGTAGTTATTTACCTATATATATAGTTGGAAAAAGCAAAAAATTAAACAAAAATATACAAAAATAAAATGTGGGAGTGGTAAACAATAAAAACTTACTATACCTTCACTACTTTACACACTTACGTCCCCTTACAACAGTACGTTAAGTTTAAATAAAAGCAGTGTTTGTATAATCAGTGTTGACTAATTTATTTAGTCAGTTTTACCTGGTTAGGTTTGGTCCTTTTTTAACTATTTGTTTGCAAATAATTGTGCGTTGTTTGTATATAATTGAAAAATGACCAAAACTAACCCTTATTTGTATATCTTTTGTGTTTTTTTTTTTTTTTTTTTTTTTTTTTCCGCTGGCGCTACATCCCATAGAGGGATTTGGCCGCTTCATATTGAAGTTTCGAAATCATTTTTTTTTTTAACGGATAATGAGAGATTAATTCATTGATCCTACATTAACCAGCCGTGATTTTTTCATCACCCGCCGGGAATCGAACCCGGGACCTCCGGGCTTAAAGCAAGCATGCTAACAACTGTGCCACCGGGGCGGCAAGTGTGTTTTGTGTTTTTGGCTTCTCCTAATTTGTACTGTTAACTGACTAATGTATTTAGTCAGTTTTACCTGGTTAGGTTTGGTCCTTTTTTAATTATATGTTTGCATATAATTGTTGCGTTGTTCGCATATACATAATTGAAAACGGACCAAAACTAAACCTTATTTGTGTGTCTTTTGTGTTTTTGGCTTCTGACGTATTCTGAACGTATTTAGTCAGTTTTACCTGGTTAGACAACATTTTCATCATGTTGAAGTACACGAACGAACAACGTTTACAAATAATTAAAATTTATTGAGGTAGTTAACACCGCCAAATTTAGTCCCGGACTATACACTATATTCGACCTAAACTGCATAGGTCACATGGTGTAAACGCTAGTTACCCAAATTGGGTTAGACAAGTAAAATGTTTGACCTAACCTAAAATAGGTCAACTAGAAATATGGTGTAAACGGTTCGACCTAAGAAATTTCGAATTTTTCAATAGATGCGATTTGTTAACTATCATTTTTACAGCATAAATAATCAATAACAATAAAAATATTAAAATTAAAATTAATAAATGATATAATATTAAATATAAATACATTTATTAAAATATTTGAATTTTTGACATATGACCCAAATGCGACCTATATTTATTGTGATGTAAACGGTCGGTAAGTGGACTAAAATAGGTCACCATTTAGGTCGGTCCACTAAATATTTCGTGGTGTAAACTACCTCATTACAAAATCCCGAGTCCGTGACTGCAACTTCAAGAGCGTAATTCCAATTTTTGGTCGTAATTATCATTCCAGTAGACAAGCAATTCATAATCTAGTGAAAAAATTTGAGTGTAAATATTCGCTGTCGGATGTTCTCGTGCCAGTGCGACACAATTATTGCTAGAATTATTTTATAAATTTATTATGATTTTTAATATGACAATAAAGTAATTATATTAAAAATCATCAATAATTTCCAAAACAATTCTAACAATAATTTAAAATAATGAATTCAATAAATGTAAATCAGTCATTTTGACAGATCGGTAGTTCTAGTGTTAATTTCGTTGTAATAGGTGAAAAATGGCCAACTTCTATCCTGATTGGGCATAATCTAGAACTTCATGCAAAATTTCTATTTCCATCTCAATTCTGCAATTTCATTATAGTTGGACAAGAAATAGCAAAGCTTCACCCAATTGGCCATATTCCAGAACTTATATAAAATTCAATTTAAAATCCTACATATATCCATCTCACATATCGAATTTCATCGTAATCAGATAAATTACTGTTTCTTTCAGCCATACGATCGTGTACAATAATTTAAATATACGAGAGAAAGAATACAGAACAAAAAAAAAATTAAACTGATAATTCCAACTACAACATTTTTACAACAAAAAAAAATTCAGTTTATTTCTGTAATGTACATAACATTTTACGCTGTTTACAACATTAACAACGAAACGAAACTACATACATAAATAATAAATAATTTAGTACATACATAGTTGTCTTTTGGTTTATGGTGGATTCAGCGAGAAAAATTTGCTAGCTCGTGATCACGAATTATTGAAATTTCGTCATCTTTTTTACCCCCTCCAATTTTTTGTTTACTTTTTCTTATGGTTGCTTTTGTAAAAAAGTAAACAAAAAATTGGAGGGGGTAAAAAAGATGACGAAATTTCAATAATTCGTGATCACGAGCTAGCAAATTTTTCTCGCTGAATCCACCATTAGTCGTTATGAAAGCGAAAAAAAAAAAAGATCTTTACTCAAATTTACAGTTTTTACACTAACAACACACCCTTCTGAAAATAAATAAAAATTTTGTATATAGAAATTATATAGAGTAAAATCGATAGTGAAAATGATCGAAAAGAGAATAAAAAAGAACAGAGAATAAACAGAGAATTTGAGCTATACATTGCAGTGTTTTATTCTCTTCAAATTGTTGTTTTTGTAAAAAGCCAATTTCAAAAATCAGAAATTTTTTTGTTCGTAGGTTTCCTTCTGTTTATGTTATTTTTTTCTGTGCTTTGGGAGACTATACGTCAAAAGAGTGGGGTACCTGCCATACGAATTGATCCGAAACACCTGGTTATATAAATATTGACGATTTTTTTATATTATTCTGGTTTGTTTATTGAATTGGGCATTAAATTTGGAGTCGATTTGAAGCTTAAGTCAGGAGCCAATTTGCGAGTTGAGTTGGGGTTGGATTAGGATGTAGTGAGCAGTTAACCAATTTTGTATATATGCTGGTTTGAGGATTGAGTTTGGCGTAGAGTTTGTGGTTGTGTTGAGGGGTGAGTTGGGTTCCGTTTGCAGGTTGGATTAGGGTTTACTGAGCAGTTAAACTGAGGATTTGTCATTTTTTTATAAACATTTTATTGGGATTCTATATCTTATCCGATTTTGATGAAATTCAGTATTTCCAATGGAAAAGGGATTCTCAAATTATTTTTAGATGAAGTTCTGGAATATGGGCAAGTAGGATGTAACTTGGCTATTTCTTAACGGATTTTTTTGTGAAATTTGACATCTGCGATATACATGGGATTCTAAAATGTTTTTTGGATAAAGTTCAGCAATATGGCCAAGTAAAATGGAACTTGGATATTTCTTAACCGATTATGATGAAATTTGACATGTGCGTTGAAAATGGAGTTTTAATACCATATTTCCATGATAGAGTTAACCTAGGTTAACTAAGGTTTATGTGCATGGAAACGCAATTTAGAGTAGAGTTTCGTTAAACCCAAATAAACTCAACGAAACTAGGTAGTGTGGTTGTTTTTTAATTTTTTTTAATGAGTAATTTAGTTAACACTAACAGTAATTTAGAATCCATGCATTCTAAAATGATTTTTGGATAAAGTTCTGGAATATGGCCTTGGATTTTCGGATAAAGTTCTGAAACCTACCTATTTCTCAACCGATTATGACGAAAATCATGATTTTTAAGTTTGGGAACATGGTCAATTAGGTTGGAACTTGGCTATTTCTTAACCGATAATGATGAAATGTGACATGTGCGTTGTAAATGGGGTTCTAAAATGATTTTTAGATGAAGTTTTGGAATATGGACGATTAGGACGGAACTTGGCTATTTTTAATGGATTTTAGTGAAATTTGACATCTGTGATGGACATGGAATTCGAAAATGATTTTTGGATAAAGTTCTGGAATATGATGGTAAATGGTATGATTATACAACGGTATGATGATACGATGGTATGATGGTATGGTAGTATTATAATATAATGGTATGATGGTACGATGGTATAATGGTACCATAGTATGATGTTGTGGTATGATGGTTTGATGGAATGACGGTATGGTGGATTGATGGTAAGATACATCATGGTTTGATGGTTCGATTTTACTATGGTACGGTGGTATGGTTTAATGGTACAGTCCCATGATGCCATTATGGTATTATTGAATATTCAGAAGTAGAAAAAATTGCTTTTTGCTTTCAAAATATTCAACTGACAAAAAAGTTGCTTGGAGAGAGAGGAACTTTGCTAGAGATAATTTTTTAGGAGTCGCGATTTTTCCGAATAAATTATAAATCTTCTTTTTCTATAAACTACATAATATAAACCAACTTTTATTTGAATTTAAATTCAAAATTTCATTCTACTCATATGAAGTTGCTAGTGTTACGGTGACACCTATGATAGAGTCGAATAAGTTAATTAATAGCGGAAAGTTTTACCAGAGATAAGAATAAAGAGATAAACTATTGGGAACAATCACATGGCTCCGCACTAATTGACTGATAAAAGCGACAATAGCAATATAAGCAGTAGCAGAAACACAACTCGTAACCCGACACATTATGCCATCTAGACGGTCACATTGTATGTATATACATAATTATCTCCACTACCACATATAAACACATCCCTAGTAAAAAGAAAAATATGATGAATGAAAAAACCTTAGACCATATAATATAATGGACCGTCAGCAATTATGGCTTTTAACTGTCTCCAACATTTGCAGCGCAAAGTAGCCTAGTGACCGATAGGGTAACTATAGCAAGTATAATCAAACTTAGTACCCACAGATGTCGCCACCAAATTAAGTAGACTTGTTTATACCAACAGATGTCACTGCAACTTCATACATCGTAAATCTTATAAATCTAAATAATAAATCTTATGTTAGAACAAAGTTAAATAAAATTATCCATTTTATAGGTCAATACAATAATTTTTTTGAATTATCGTTTTTTATTTTATTTATATGTAAATTTAAATGTGCAGTGACATCTGTTGGTACTAAATGTATCTACTGAATTTTGTAGTGACATCTGTGGGTACTAATTTTGATTATACTTGTTATAGTTACCCTATCGGTCACAAGGCTACTTTGCGCTGCAGATGTTGGAGACAGGCTACTTTACAATTTTATATGGGAACGTCACTTCGCTAGCGGTCCATTATATTATTTGGTCTAAGGAAAAAACGATTTTTTCATGGCTATTGTTGTTGTAAAAGCGGTTTTATGATTTTGGTTATTTATAATTTTTGTCTATGCATTTTCATGCATCCGATGAATGAATATGCATACATACTTTTTTCAAAATATGACCACAAAAGGTCGTTCACTTTTCTAATAGATCGATCATTTATCAGATGTGTTATTTGTTAGTTCTTGTAGTTATAATAAATATTTCGTTCTGCAAAAAAGTGTTATCATGAAAAATATACATTTACGTATAAGAATAAGGCGATCTTTAAATCAAAAGTCTATGTAATTGTATTTATAATACATACACAATGTATATAGTATAATATTTGCCTAAATTTCGCCTCGTAAAAATTCGCAGAAATTTAAAGTAACGTAAGCGGTCCATTTGGATCAACAACAAACGCCGAGTTCCGTTGGCATTTTTATGTGACATTTAAGTCTTGTAAACAGCATAAAAAAAATTGTTGTACCATATGTGGGTCCCTTTCGGGACAAATTTGGCACACCACAATAATTTTAGGTTCCTACCTATAGTATACCAAAGATTTATAAATAAAAAATAACATAATTAACAAAATTTTGCGTTTTTATTACAAACCGGAAAATTGTGTTTCGTGATTTAAATTTTACAATAGTTTTGTTTACAAATTAAATTGTATAGTATTTAGTCTAACAACTGCTGGGGATTGACTATAAAAGATTATTTTAACAGCCCCATTTGTACCTATAAATGCAAATTGGGGAAATTTATTATCTTTTGTGATTGTGGCTTGGTATTGGCACAACACACAAGAAACTGTTGTCGTATGTGAGTCCCTTTCGGGCCAATTAATCTCGTTTATTGTGTTAGTAATTTTTTGTTAGTTTGCATGTGGCAAAACAATTTAGATGAATAAATATTGAGTTGCCAATATAAGCGTAATCTTCAACGACATTACTTTAATTTGTAGCATTTCCAAAATCGATCTTTGTCTAAAATTTTTTTGTTTCTCGACAATTTTTATGTTAAAACTAAACTTATTTGGTGATTTGCATTTTTCGGATGTCGCCAAATTTTCAATTAATAAATTTGTTATGATATGACTTATTGGTGAGCCCATAGGTGAGCCAAAAATTTGTTTATAAAATTTGTTGTCAAATGAAAATTCAGAATTGTTCAAAAAGATAAGTAAGACAGTGGAAAATTGAATTTTTGTTAATTTTGATTTTGTATTTTTCTTTATATTTCTCCAATTTTGACTTTTAATATTTTTAACAATTTGGCTGTCGACGTTGGTAAACAAAAACGTAACATCTAAAGAGATTAACAGAAAATTTGGTGGGATCGTATCGTTACTAATTTTATTTTTGAAATCTTCGCAATTTTGTAAGTAAGAATTTCTCTTTCCTACACTAGGTTTTAGAATATTGCCTAAAAATGATACTAACGAATATGTTTGGGGCCATCTACAGAACTTACAATTGATCTATATGGCAAATTTGGTTTGTTGGTTTTTTGATAAACCGTATAATTTTGGAATCACTGCGGTGTGTAGCTCGTCAAATCCTTTCTTGTTTTTATATCAATATTCCCAGATTTCTCCCATTCTTTTAATATTAAATTTATTTTCGTCTGTATTGATATCGATAAGTCTCTAACAGTCTGTACCTAAGTGAAATCTTCATCTAGTAAGCTCTACATGTTTTTCCGATAGTCCGATCTTAAAGTTAGAACTGTTACATTACCATTGTTTGCCTTCGTGACCATAATAGTAAATACTTTCAGTGAATTGCTGTCGTTGTTGAGTAGAGTTCTTATGTACCCTCAGAAATTCTATCTTTCATCGTTTACGACTTTCTACACCTATAAATTTGGTTAGCATTTGTCCTTTAAATTTGGTAAGCACTTGTACAAATGGTTGGTAGGTTATCACAAGATGACATATGTCTGCTTAAAAATTTCAAAAGTTTTCAAAATGCCAACAAAATTACCGGGAGAAATTACTAAAACTTGTTTAACGTGGACAATAGTTAATATTTCGTCGTAAATTTGAAAAGCATGTTTTATAGTAAATTCGAATTATTTTGCCGTAAATTTCAACAGTCACAATGGTACGATTTTGGTGAAGAAGTATTTATCTATAAATATTGATTTTAAACGGGTATTGATATCCGGCTCGCCGCTTAAGTGTTAAGATATAATTATCGGGAGAAACCACGATAAGCAGCTTGGAATAACAAAGACGACTGTGACGTTCAATTGAAATTCTACTGTCTATGCTTGCAGTAAGTCATCCACAAAATGATAATAGTTTTATATTGCCTTGTTAAATAAAAAACAACGTCTCCATTTTGTAAATCTTAAAAACCAAACATTTAGCTAAATAATTTTGAATTTACCCAACGCAATTGTTGTTGTAATTGCTTCTACTTTTTTATTTACCAACTCAATAAAGCTATTAACAAGGGATGATCCCGAACCCGAAAATTCAAAAAATTATGAAACTTTGGGAAAATGTACATCTCATATAGGTATGTACTACGCAATTTTTTTTTCTGCGGAAAAACACTCTGACTGGGTGAAATGGATTTTGAAAACTGGAAATTTCCCATTCTGCCTCTGCGCATAGCTCGTTTACTCGCTAACGGTAAGAGGTAGAGAAAAAGTGTGGGATTGCTTAAGACAGCAAGACGGTGAGCATGGAAGTAAATAAGCTTTTAGAAATGTCAGTTTCACGATTTCACGTCAATCGGTCTTGTCCGTAAGAATTCTGAGCGAAAACCCGTTAATGACTGCGGACTATTAATAAAACTCATCCAAACAAATATTTTTTGTGTTTTTCATTAGTGACGATAAAAAACTGACATTTCTAAAACCTTATTTACTTTCATGCACACCGTCCTGCTGTCTTAAGCAAGCCCACACTTTTTCTCTACCTCTTACCGTTAAGGAGTTAACGAGTTATGCGCAAAGGCAGAATGGGAAATTTCCAATTTTCAAAAATCCATTTCACCCAGTCAGAGTATTTTTCCGCAGAAAAAAAAAGATTGCGTAGTACATACCTACATGAAATGTACATGTTCCCTTGTAAGAAATATTCAATTGTGGAAGAATTATTTAGAAGAATTGTTCGACATTTTGAAAAGTAGGTACGTTTATGAGTAAAAGAATTTAAAATTTTTATTAATACATTTTTATTTTATAATATTCTATTTCCCTTTCAATACTGCTCTACAGTTGGAGTTACGCGCATTGCGGTAATTCGATTTTATAAGTTTCTTTGCCAACCAGTTGCAGTGTTATCTGATTAACACCAAAATCTAAAACTGCTTTATTATGTTCGGAATACGGATTATATTCGCTATAAAAATCTTTTTTGATTAGGCTGATATTATTTATACAAATTCTTAAAATATTTTGCTTTACATTTTTATTTTTGCTATGTAAACATCCTCGAAAATATAAGAATTTGTTCTTTATATATGTTGAAGAAGAAATCGGATGGTGGTTTAAGCTTCCCAAAATCGCTTCCTACACAATAATTTTTATTAGTAATTAAAAATTCTGACGGACTTTCCAAAATTGTATTATTCTTAACGAAGATCTTTGTGCACCTGGACCTTTAATTTTTGCACTTGTTTTTAAGGCTACATAACCCACAAAATACCACATAGATGATTATTGAAGTGGAACATCCAGATTAAAATATTTTCTAACATCCCCGAAATTGTGTCGATATGACATCCATCTTATTTTCGTTCTTTTCAGGTGTTGATGAATTTATTTCGGTATTCCGATCTATATTCGGCGTACTGTCCGTCGCTTCAAGCAAACGATTATCCGAATCGTATTTTCTTTTAGAAATTGTAAAAAGGAGGTGACATTTTTTTTTTATGTTTCCAATTTTCAGAAAAAAACTAGAAAATTTAGTAACTGAGTCTATACGAAATTTAAATCCGTTAAAACATTACAGAAATATTCAAAAGTAAAAATTCAGATCTATATTCGGGTATATAAAACCGTGTTTAAAACACGTTCAAACAGAAAACTGCCAATTGTAAACGAGATATAAATTCTATTCGAAAATGATTTTCGTAACCCGTCTTCCACAAAACGAGTTCAACAGTAGCACACTGACGTACACAGAACCCATGGTATAATAAATATATGTACAAGGTATGTTCCAACCAATCGACATCTCGCCATTTTTCCTTTTAGGAACGTCAATTTGAGTAAACGTTGACTACATTTGGTCGGGATTTGTGTTTTTTCTATCGTGTACAATCGTTGAAACTTATTTCTATTTCCAAAACCTAAAAATATTTTTATAAACCTAAACCAATTCGCAAAAAAATATCCAAATTGACTATGAGTGACGTCACGCTCCACGTGGTTTCAGCTGTCAAGCATACCTTGTAATATTATTGTATCATGTACAGAATCCATTATAAATAAATTTTTCGAATTGTACGATCATTAATAACTACACGTGTATCGTAGTCGAAAAAAAACAAAAATCCGTAGACGAAAATTATTAACCAAATAATAATCATACCGGTTTTTACAACAACAATAAATTTGTCATGAAAGATATACAATCATATTGTTTCTCATTCATTCCTATTGTGTTTTGTTTTTTATGTTTTCAGGCAATTCGAATGGGAAAAATACCATTTTATATCTTGGTATGAATGTAGCTAGAGCTACTCGTATACATATTGTGCATAGTTCCTCACAAAAAAAAAGCAAAAATGAGGAAATCTAATGTGATTTGGTTTTTATCTATTTACATGTAGATGGCTCAGTTTTGGGTTACAGGAATAAGCTTTGATAATATAAACCATAAAATAAAGAATAATAAGAAGCATTAAGCGCATAGAACAATGAAATTCAATCAGCGCACTACGGCCGAAAATAAAACTAACATTAGATGTACACCGAAGGAACAAATTTTTTTATTAACGTGATGAAATTCTTTATTTGAAATGGAATATTTATTTCCTTCACTGAATTTGCTCTTTAAACAAAAAAACAAACAAAAAAATTTACTTCTCTCTTGCTTTTACGATTTTTTTTTGTGTTTCCTTTCTTTATTTATATTTTGAATTTTGATTTTGTGGTATTTTATGTGCATATATAATTGAGTTTTGTTAGTTTAGAAAAAACACTTATGATTGTTGGTCGTGCGTCTTGTAAGCGTTGCGAAATAAAAAGGATGAATTAAGATGTGTATTTTCTTAATTAAAATACACTTCGTCTAACATGAATGACATAAAATTATAGAAACCCTCTACTTTTCAGTTTTTATTGAATTTCTATTTCTATGGTATTAAACAAAACCAGGATATCTGCAAAAATTCACGTTTTCAGTTTTTGCTGCTATCTGTACCTTATAATCTAAATAATTTTTGGAAAGCTTCATTATTTTCGAAACGATATGTCGAAAATATGGTAGCTTAGTAATTATTGAAATAAAGCTACAATATATTTTGGATTGTTTTTAATCATTTTATGCATAATTGATACTCAAATTCAATGTAATGAAAAAGTTTAGCATTATGCAATACGTAAAATAATTCAAAATATTTAAAAAAGTCAACTCAAACTTTAAATAAGTTTTCCTAACATTTTGATATTTGCAGATACCCTGTTTTTGTTTAATACCACAGATTTAATTTGCTTTATCATTTCCATTTGCCAATTACAAGTTTTCCTAATTAATAGAATAAGCGTTAGTTCCAATATTTGAACGTTCTGATCGTAATAAAGATTATCAATATCATACAATTTTTATAATTTTACAAAACACTTTTGTAATACTTGTAACATGTCATAGAGACGTAATGATAACTGACCGTGGGTATACAAGACAAAAACATCTAAATCACTATTTAATTAGCCAACAACAATATTCGTTTTAATTACCTAATTTAAAATTTTTGAAACGCCTTCGTAGTAGCTTCGATATTTCTTGCCTTTGATGTCAAGATATGCTCGACCCCGTTTCGCTATTATTGCTCGGATAGAGATTAAGAAAATATGAGAGAAAATACGAGTGATTCTGGTGCTGAGCTAGTACTTTGTATTTTTAGTTCTATCTTGACAATAAGTCAATAACCAACCGGAATAAAAACCGGAATGAAAATATTTTCCGGGATGAAAAAGTCAACGTTAAACTTTTTCTTAGTTTGACCTACTAGAACTCTTTAAATTTGTAAACTAATGAAAAAGGGGGTGAAGATGGGGTGTTTAGGGTACAGAGTACGCATTATTTTTTTCGTAATATATGACCCAAAATCTACATATATATAATGCAAAAAATATTTCTGTTAAAATCGATTTCTATATCAACTAAAGTAAAGGTTACCGAAGTAAAGCGTTATTCAAAAGTGTGTGTGCTTGAAATGTTGCAAAAACAGTTATCCGTGGTATGATTTATGCTTTATAAATAGTAGATTGTTCTACAAGTAAAGAAAAGTGAGTGTTCCAGCTAGTGTACGATTTCTCAAGCATGCAGCAAATCACATTTATTATACGCGTTGAATATGCCGTTTTCCCTATAAATACTTGACGAATAAAATCGTTCGATAACGCTTTCTCGTAAATTGAACAATTGCACTCGCTGGAAAACTCTCACTTTTCGATACTTCTAGAAAATCTGCTGTGTATTATTTGTATAAATTTTATTATTATTATTATTTATTAAATTGATTCTGTTTCAAAAACACCGACAGTTGCGAATTTACAATATGTTAAAATTAACAAAGCAATTAATTAAATTAATAATAAAATAAAAATAACGCTAAGAAGAACATACGAAAGATACAATTTTAATAACATAAACAACAAACTATACAACTTAGTAGCACATAAGTAAATGTCAATCAGTTCTTAAATAATTAAAATATGTGCTATCAAAAAACGAAAATCAAAATCAAAATTTTGCGTTACAATACGAAGCAGAAATGTGGTCAGGTATTTCAAGTAGCCAATTTTTAACTTCTGATAAAAATATTTTCGAGTTAATATGCATTTTAACAGTATCGAGTAGAGCTTTGAAAATAGTCGGTGCTGTAACGAGAATATACGGATGTTTTCGTACACCACGAAAATTATAACAAGCATCTCTTCTAAAACTATGCTGACCACTCTGCGTAAAAAATTCAAAACCTTATAAGCATACAAATTTTGTAACCGTAAAATATTGTTAGATAAATTTCGCAAAACCATTTATGTTGAACAAACAGTCCAACATGAAAAACTGGATTAGTGTGGGCCAGATGAATCACCATGAATTTTAAAATAAAAGATCTCACAATTTTCTTTTAAGTCGTTATAAATTGTTAATTATTTATTATACATTTATTTAAGTACATATTTATTTAAATTTGGTTAAATATTTATTTGTTAAGTTTTATTTGTTAACCATAACCAATGACCTTGAGCAGATGACAAACACTGTTTTAAATTGAAACATGGGCTTTCCAATTAAGATCAGTGTTCAAATAAGCTGTATTTTTTACTCGCTCCCGAAAGCTGCTATCGATAGCCATCATTTGTCAATACCTAATTTTAAATTTGACGCGCTATTTGGTAAACTAAATTTATTTAACATCAAACTATCATTTTTAATTCAATTGTTTAGCGAAAACTTGACATAAAAAATATTTGGATCTCCAATTATACGAAGCGCTATCGGGAGCCACTTTTTATATGATGGCTGATGGCTCTCGACAGCAGCTATCAGGAGCGAATAAAAATACGCAGCTATCGATACCAAGATATTTAATCGGTTAACTAGCTCAATATTAAAACAATCAGAGTGGCAACTATAATAAAAACACATTTAGAAGCAATGTGATAAGTTACTTCATGGTAGAGTCAGGGTCCTCAGAATCGATGAAACTACAGTTAAAATTATTAAAAGATGACTGATCAGCGTTGTATTTGTGTTTAAAATTATTATGAGTAAGAATGTGTGTGTAACTACACTGCGCCAGAAACAAAGAAAAAGCGCAACACAATTTTTTTTTAGAAAAAATACCCAGATTTGAACGCATGTATCGGTGAAATAACACCTTTCAAAAAAAAATAGTTTGTTTCTAATTGAAGGAAATTTTGTCTTCTTTTCGATACAGGAAGCCGTTTTATTTTATTTTGTTTTTTATGATATTTTTGAGCTTAACATGATTTACTTAACTACAGAAATGCATTTTAGGAAAATCGATGTTAAAGTTCTGAAATTATTGTATTTTGCAGCAAAAATGAAATCTATTCTTCTTTTCTTATGTGTTTCTCATTCTAGTTTTAATTATTTTTGTTAATTTTAATGATAAAGTTTATTATTAACTATCGATTGGCATCAATAACTCATTGGCCGAAAATTTAGTACTGTAAAATATGCTTAGCACGCGGCAGAACAATGAAACATGAAGGTAGGCATGATATAATGGCGTGGGACTGTATGTTGGTCGGAAATATTTACCGATTTCTCAAGGAAAACTTG
Organism: Tipula helvola; assembly: GCA_963556165.1. Taxonomy (NCBI): domain Eukaryota; kingdom Metazoa; phylum Arthropoda; class Insecta; order Diptera; family Tipulidae; genus Tipula; species Tipula helvola. The sequence continues at coordinate 101,510,599 of OY744483.1, forward strand.
ATTTCAAGCATTTTATCACTTGAAATATTGAAAGATTGGAATTCAAGATTGTTTTCAAATTTATCAGGACACCGATCCGAAACATTCATCTTCGTACAAGAATATCGTACAAGAATGGCTTCTATATAATTACAGAGAGAATGCGGAATTCGAAATCACCCAATTTCCAATAAAAATGAGCTCAAAAGCGGTGGTGTAGAGTGGCAGAAAATTAGCCAATACTAAAAGCCTATCAAATAATGAACTATGAGAATAATCTATTATTTTAAAGTTACATTAAACTTACGTAAGAACATAATTTTTATTGGGATGTACCATTTGGCTTGGTAAAGCAATTTTCATTTTCTGTTTTTCTTAATGAATTAGTTTAAATTATCTTTTTGTATAATAAACCGCCAGAAATCTCATCAAATCAAATAATTGTCCGTACCGTACACACAAAGAAGTTGAGGGAATTGAAGGAAAAACAAATTAGGTCTAGTATTTAGTGGTGTAACCTATTCATGCAATGACACTTTGTAACCTTCTTTTGATTGAGAAAGCCAACTTCCGAGTTATTTCGGAACTATTTTTAGATTTTGGCCCATCCAATGCAAATCCATGTTTATGCAAAATATTGAGTATTGTCTGAGGTTCTATCGCCATTTTTTCGCGTTGGTAAACTTTGGTAGCGATCGTTGGAGCACAAACTTCGATTCGGTTTTATTTCCCTCTTTTTTAGATGTATTTGACGCTCGTTCAGATTTCGGTTGCGACCGCCTCCAGCAACAATCTTTAGGGATTTGGTTTTTGCAAGTTCTGAATAATTATTTTAGAAATTTCTGATAAACTTTTACCTTACTCTCCAATTTAATGATGAACTTTTTAATTTCTTCACTAATTTTGGTACGAGAATCACACATTTTTAATTAGTTGGACAATATTTCATTTACCATGTGAAAAATACGCGTAATAAACTTTTACGCGAAAAACAACTTCGTAATTTACCGTTGTTTGAAAATAGGAGTGCAACAAATAATAAATTGTTAACATGCTAGTGTTAATTTTGACAAAATGCAAGTGTACGGACAATAATTTGACATAATTGCAGGCTGTTCAAATAGTATATCTCATCAAACGTAAAAGTAAATTAATTTATATCATGATTATTATTATTTTCAGGTTTTTAAATGTCATTTGAGTTTTAAAAAAATAAAAACGGATTTTTTTGTGTGATTTCTAATTGTTTTTTTTATCATTGTTTCTTTAGCCGAGTGGTGGATGGGCAATTTTTGAGACAGTGTACATACATAAGTATATAAAAAAATATTTAAATTGTTTAATTAAGTATTTAATTTTATAATATTAGTTATTTCTCAAATTACTCTAAAATTAATATTCATAATTTGAAATGTTAAAATGAACAAATTGTTAATTGTTTGAAAGTTATATGTGGTTAAATGACCGACAGCAATAATTGAATTAAGAATTTTAAACAAATAAAATAAATAAATTAGCCAAAAAATCGTAAGTTTTTATGTTTAACCTGGCAAGTTCGTTGTTTCCGCCAGAAGTTGAACATTTCAAACTTGGTCTCATTAAATAAAAATGCGATGTTGAAAAAGTTGTTGATGTGTAAAATAATTAAAAAGGGGTGGAAATGGAGTATGTTTTCCCATCTCGCACCAAACTGAGTGTACATTTTACAATACTTTTTTCGTAATCTATAGCCCAACATCTAAAGGGATAAAAAAAAACAATCATAAACGATTTCCCATTTTGTAACTTTTCTACAGATTAACTCAGCCGTACTTTTCTCTAAAATAAAAATTTAAAAAAATTGTATTCAAATAAAAAGCTTATTTTATTTAATTTATTTAAAATAAAAAAATTCTAAAATATTGATTCATTCTTTACAAACGATAGGGTTACGGTAGAATACAAATTTAGCCTGCGCAAACCATTTTGATGCAAGGAAAAATAAACAAAATTTCGTAAAAGTAGACAAATTTAGATAAAAACATGAATGAAATATTTTCTACGTTTTCATTCATAAATTTGTAGTTCGATACAGAAAAAACCTTTCAATTTAATTGTATTAGCTATATGCATATAAAAAATCATAATACATAAACAAAACTATATCTACATAAAGTACATCTTCATACCAAATGGGGATGTGGCTATTTACATAAAAACCAAAAATACAAAAAAACGAAACAAAGTGAAAACGAATGAAATGAGAAATTGAGAATATGCTTTACAGTGAAGGGAATATATATTCCATTTTCAATACAAAATTTCATATCGTATTTAAATGAATTTGTTTCCCTTACTAAACACCTAATGTTAGTACCAGAAAATAATATTTATAGAGTGTCACTAGCTTCGCGCTGGCTTATAATTTTATTTTGGTTTGACTATTCTTATACTTTGGTATTTTGTGTATAAACTCAAGATAAAATATTGAACAGTGGAATTGTGCAAAAATTAAATTAAGTGATTTTGTGAATTTTTGTTAATAAATTATTTTGGAATAATTTTAATAAACAAGAAGTAAAATCGTTTGTGATAAATTGAATTGTTGTGTTTAATTCACAATCTCGTGATACGAACCTTGATTGACAAGGCAAAAGCCTAACACTAGCTTTCCATTAGGCGCGTCCTCAGGTGGCGGATAGGGGTAAACCCTAACCGACTTGTCGACGGGAATAAAATACCATCCGCGGACCAGCTAGGCTTAAAAGAACACGCATTACGATGCTGGGAAACGGATACTCAGTGCGGGAGAGTTTCTGAGGTCTGATGTTTTGAAATAGAAAATGAAGAACTCCGTAGACAACTGAGTAAAACTGAAAAAACTGCATTCGAGTTAATTAACGAAATAAAAACTGTTAACATAGAAAATGAGAAGCTGAAAAATTCTTTATAAGCCAATGAGCCACAAAAACAGAATACTTCAGAATTAAATACTGAGGAAGAAGAATTAAGCAAATAAACCGACTGGATTCTAAAACAGAACAGGAAAAAAATACCTGCAAAATAGGAAGGCGCAACCTTCCCAGAAATTGTAGGAAATCATATTCATCGATATATGAATATCGAACATCATATCGAACTTCAAAATCAGGTGTATTAAATAAAAATCAGCAAAATATATCAGATCAGGAAAACCAACTATCATGTAAATATAATTTAATAAATAAAGACAATGCTTAAAAACTTTCTAAACTTTGTAGATCAATTATCGCACACATTTAACAGAATTTTATCATTTCAAATTACAGCGGATTCATTTAGCCAAGTGACATCGCTTTTATAAGACAGAATACAAATGTGTATGTAAAAGCTGTATGATAATAATCGAGTTGATAATGTTGATGATGATTGAGAATGAGTTGATGATGAATTATTGATAGTTGATGTTCAGAGACACTCACCGATTTTTGTCATTACAGTTATCAGTAATTTCACTAAAAAAAATCTCATTTTCTTAGTTTTTCATCATATGACTAATTCTTTTATTTTGCCCTTCTAATATATTTTTAGAAACTTGCCTAATTCTTCTAATTAGACATTTTCGTTTACTCGTTTTTCCCTAACAAAACAAAACCGAATCAGAAATTCAATTGTTATTTAAAGTTTTAGGGTGTGTCCGAATTACAAATTTAAATTCATATTTTTTTCAAATGCGCAGTTTTGGATTAAACTAAATACGTTAAAATCATTAAATTAATTAAAATTGAACAACACCAAATTAATAAATAGTTAAATATGGTCAATTAACATTAAAACTACATCGTACGTAGTTTCTCAAATGTGTCTTCGCTAAATTTAAATTTTCCATTTGAAACGAGCCTTTGTCCGATTTTTGTATCATCGCCACACTTTTCACGTAAATATAATTTAATAAATAAAGACTACGGTTAAAAATTTTATAAATTAAAAACATATCTGCGATATATTGTCCTCCACGTTATAACCTACATCCTACTGAAATCACTCGGTTTTAACTTCATAATCGGAGGTACTTTTAATGCTAAAAATACATATTGGGGATTAAGACTAACACCTCATAAGGGTAAGGAGCTATTTGCAGCTACGTAGATGAGCTATATACTGCTACTTCCTGTCTGGAGGTAAACCAACATATCTGCCCGCAGATACAAATACGTTAGCAGATTTGATAGATTTCTTGGTAACAAAAGGGATATCTGAAAACTACGAACTACTCGAGAACAATGAAGGAATTTCGTCTGACATTATCTAGAAAAAAAATTTGCCTAGGTTAACAAATAATAAAAAACTGGGATCTCTTTCGGAACTTAACTTGACGACCAATTAGAGCTGCAGTATACTACAAGCACCTCGGTGGAGTAATCCTACTCAAAACCAAACGGAAAATCGCACCAACTATCCAGTAGAAGTGAGAGACCTGGTTAGAGATAAACGAAAATCATGAAAAATCTGGCAGAGGAACCGATTACCACAAAACAAATCACGACTTAATTATTTAAGCAACAAATTGAAAATGCTTAACAAAGAAATCAAGAATAAATCTTTTAACGAATATCTAGCTGGCCTTTCTAGCACTAATTATTCCCTTTGCAAAGCAACTAAAGGACTTCAAAGGCCTAAAGTACAAATATCTTCAATCAAGAATGACGATAGAACTAGGGGTAAAAGTGCCAAAGAGCAGGCTGCTTTATTTACAGCCTATCTTAAAGACATATTTCAACCCCATCTAAGGCCAACAGCTGAAGAAAATATAATTTCAGTAAGCAAAGTGATAATGAAGAAATAAGACATGTAACTCTATCAAATCTAAAAGATGAAATTAAAGCACAAAAATGCTCCTGGTTCCGACTTGATAACTCTGGACAAATAGTTAAAGCACTACCTGAGAAAAGTTTAAGAAAATTACTGCAAGTGATCAGCCTAGCGTTCCGACTAAAGTACGTTCAATACCAGCGGAAGGTGGCATGTGTGATTACAAAACCTAATAAGCCGTCGAACAAGAAAACATCGTACATTCCGATTTCCCTACTTCCTACAATCTTAAAATTATTTAAAAAGCTACGGCTCAAGAAACTAGTCTTCTTGAACGTATCTCAAGCATTTGACAAAGTAAAAATCTAGACAGAGATTTACCGAATCAGTTTTACTTGATTTTAAAGTCCTGTCTAGCTGATAGACATTTTCGTGTAAAATATAAACAGGAATACTCCGAACTAAATAGAATATCGGCTGGAGTTCCACAATGAAGTGTCCTGGGGCCAATACTCTACAGACTTTATACGCGAGACGTTCCAAGCACAAAAGATACAAGTATTGCAACATTTGTGGAGTTTTCTACAATCTGCCAAGAGGAAGCAACCTAGAAAATTCAACCAGTAAATTACAAAACGCCGCTAATTCATTCATTTCAAATTAAACTGCACAGTTTATAGCTCAAGTCTTAGGCCGCCCCTAGACATAACGTTTAACTGCACAAATTTAACTGCACAGATTATTGCTCAAGTCTCAGGCTTGTACAAGTAATCACCTACACAATACAAACTTATCATTGTAAATTTAGCTCAGTTTTCTTCTAAAATTTTTCTAAAATTTGTCTCTCCTCTCAAATTCTTCTAAAATTTGTCTCTCCGCCATTTTTGTTTTCTATTCTGTATTTATTTGTTAACTTTCACGTATATAATTAAACGCGCCTCGTAGCCAAAACTGAATAAAAATGTACCAATTTTCCCTACACGTAAAGATTTGGAAAGAACTTGCGCAAGCGAAAGCAAAAAAGACAAGTTTTTTTGTATCGCACAAGTCACTTGCACAATATTTAAAAACTGCACAGTTTTATCATCTACATGCTCAAATATATTGCATCGATTAATTTGTGCAGTTAAATTTGCGCAGTTAAACGTTATGTCTAGGGGCGGCCTTAGGCTTGTGTAAGTAATCACTTACACAATACAAACTTATCATTGTAAATTTAGCTTCGTTTTCTTCTAAAATTCTTCTAAAATTTGTCTCTCCTCTCAAATTCTTCTAAAATTTGTCTTTCCGTTATTTTTGCTTTCTATTTAGTATTCATTTGTTAACTTTGACGTATATAATTAAACGCGCCTCGAAACCAAAACTGACTAAAAATATACCAATTTTTCCTACAAGTAAAGATTTCCAAATGAACTTGCGCAAGCGAAAGCGAAAAAAAGTATTTTTTCTATTGTACAAGTCACTTGCGCAATATTTAAAAAGCTGCACAGTTTTATCATCTACATACCTGCTCAAATATATTCCATCGATTAATTTGTGCAATAAAATTTGCGCAGTTAAACGTTATGTCTAGGGGCGGCCTTAAACATTAAATATAGAAAAATATATTAGCTCATAGGAAGAGACTCTGAGGTAATATTATATAATAGACTGCTCTTGAATACCATGAAAACTAACTTGATGTCAACAATCTCACACAACTTCACTTGCGCAAGTGAGTTAACTTAAAATCGGGGATTTTTTTAATCATTTCTGATATTGCAACCTCTTCTTCAAAAACTACGTTCATACAAGCGTTTAAAATCACCGACCTAAAAACGGACAGTTTCGTAGGATTTTGTAGACATGCCCAAAGTTAGATCCATATCCTTTTTGAAATTTCCTGCTGATAACCCTTTCAAATAAAGATAATGAATGGCACCATAAATTTGAAATTTATCCTTTCTTAACAAAATGCAGAATATACATACGTCTATTTTGTTGCTCCTCTAATGAAAACTAAATGACAGATCGACCTGAAAATGTAAATGGCGCCTAATAAACGCCGGTTCTATTTTCGAAATTTTTTCATAAAACTTTTCAGCCCATGTAACAAAAGGCATGATAAATGCTACTCACAGTTGTACTGGAGCACTGTACAATGCTAAAATGTAAAAATTTTACAATAAAATTGTTAATTTTAAATTTCATTATTTTGGTATGTGTTACGAGGAAGTTGGGATTCACCTCACAGCAACAAAAAATAAAAAATAAATAAAAAACCAGAAAATATTGATTTTTTGAAATGCAGCCATCAACATATTAACTAATCAAGTAAATGTATTTCTATAAAACTTATATTCGTACTTTTTATTCAACAAAAGTATAATCATAAAACTAAAAATAAAATTAAGAAAAAAAAATGTTCTACGTTTGTTCATTTCATATTTCAAAAAGTAGAAAACAACAATTTTTACCAACAACCATAATCAATCATGTAATTTTTCAATTTGTTCATAACTTACAACAATAAATTGATATGACTGCAGTGAATTGAATTTAACTTTTAGACAAAAATAAAGTTGTTATATGTATAACTATGAATACACAGTACATATGTACATACTTCGCTCTTCGGACAGTTTTTGTTGTTTACATTTGCAACTACAAAATAAAAATGTATTTGTTAAAATTTCAATTACATTGATGAAGTGGATTTTTCTTATTTCAATCAGAATTTTTTCAATAAAATTTTTTCTAATCAAGTTGTACTATTTCAGGTATTTTGTGATACAAATTTATGGTTGTTTTGGATGTTTGCCTGAATAGAAATAAAATTGAAATATTGAAAATATTTTCTTGCAATATAATAATGTACTCATATTTATGATTCAAGCTCTATATCTCATGGGGTATTACTTAAACTTTATGTCTTCGGCAGGGTTTCAGACAAATTAATGAATCTTACATATTAGTGTATCGAGCGAACCCATAGAGGAATAGAAAACCACCGCAAGGTACAACGGCATCACAGTACACCAGTCAAAAAATATTCTAACTCGAACTGAAACGTAAAAGTAAAACAGTTATTTCAGTGACGACGTCCTTTAAAATAGCCAACAAAGTTGCAAATGCCTTTGTTAAAAAAAAACGATAAGATTCACGAACAATTGCTTCACTAACTTAAGTAGATGGTTCAAATGCTAAGCAATGGAGTAAATTTTGCTCCTGTGCCAAATATAATCGGCGTTCAGTCATTTGAGAGTCTCGCTATAGATGCCGAAACTGCCTTATCCGGCCAGTCAACCCAACTGAAAACAATATGTGCGTTACAGATTAAGAAAGGCTTGAGTAACGCTTCCTCATCTATCTCCTCTCAATCTTCTGTTTCTTCTTCTAATAATAACCTTAAAGTGATTGGTACGATTAAGAAAAAGTTACGTGATCATGACCTGATAGCGTGTAAAGCTGATAAAGTCAATACGATCACTGTTCTCACAAGAATCGATCATTATAACAAAATTTCTGATTTCATTACAGAAAGCAACGCATTAGAGCTCAATAGAGATCCAACTAGGTCATTTAAGACTTTGGTCAGTAAGTGTATCAACCACTGCCCAAAGGTCTTTGATGGCACTGGTTGGAGGTACACGGTTATGAATCCATCTGCCCCAATTCTTTATGGTTTACCTAAAATCCATAAAGAAGAAATTCCAATTAGACCAATAGTAGCGTATTGCAAATGCAATGCACCTGCCTACAAGCTATGTAAGGGTTTCATAAACTTTTTCAACAGTCATACCAATTTCGTTTCGGCTTTCTCGGTTAAGAACTCGATAGAATTGATTAGCAAAATTCAAGATGTTGATATTCCACTACACTCAAAATTAGTTTCGTTTGACGTTGCTAGTCTTTTCACTTCTATTCCAATTAACATTTTGTCTCAAATAGTTTATACTTACTTAGATAGGGATGTTGCAGATGAAAGCCTTCGGAATGAACTGAAGCTGATATTTGAAACTTGTATTAAACAAAATTATTTTTGCTTTGATAATAAGTATTTCAGATTCACTGATGGTCTACCGATGGGCTCCCCTCTGTCACCTTTGTTAGCAGAAATTTTCATGAATTTCTTCGAACCAACGATTGTATCAAGCAACAATCATTATTTCCGTCATGTGATCTTTTGGTACAGATATGTTGATGACATACTATGTCTATGGAATGGAACTGATAGGCTATTAACCTCTTTTCTCACTTGGTTAAATCCTCAATATCCCACCATTAATTTTACGGTAGAAAAAGAAGAAAACAAATCTATTAACTTTCTAGATATAACAATAACCAGAATTAATTCTTCATTAGAGTTCAAAATTTATCGAAAACCCACGTATACAGACGCCATTATACCTAACTCTTCAAACCATCCCCATAATATTAAAATGTCAGCTTTCCACTCATTCTTAGATAGATTAATAAACATTCCTTTGACCATATCCAATTATAACAAAGAGCTTAATATAATTTTAGAAATAGCAGCGAATAACGGTTATGCAGCTAAGACAATATTAAAGCTATTAAACAGAAAACTGAAACATAAAGCTTTAGCTAACATTTATCCATCTGATAGCCCAATGCCGAAAAATTGGCCCCGCTTAGAGTATATAGGAAAAACTAGCTAACGGATTAGTAACATCGTGACACAATATACAGATATTAGCTTTGCTTTTTATAACAATAATACAATTAAGAAAATGATTTTTAACAAAAAACCAAGAATTGATCGCCTTTGCAAGTCTGGCGTTTATAAGATCAATTGCAATGATTGTAGTTCCTCTTATATCGGACAGACTGGGCGTAATTTTGAAGTTAGAGTTAAAGAACATTTATCTGGTAGCCATGAATCATCCCTTTATAATCATTTAACGTTAGAAAATCACATATCCAGTTTAAACAATTTAGAAATATTACATGTACAACCAAAAAGCAGACGTTTAGACAACTTAGAATCTTACGAAATCCGAAAAGCTATATTTCTTAACCAAAATATCCTCAACGAACAGAGAGAAATCCGTTTCCCACCAATTACTGATCCCGCACTGTTTTATTCCCATACTCATACCATCCCATAAAATGACTAATACGTCGGGTTATAATAAAAAAAAATAAAAAATAAAAATAAAAACAACAACAACAACATCTGGAATTTTGTTATTCGGCCGTTGACTAATCAATAATCATATACCTGTGTAACTCACCCCCTTTTAATTTTTAATGTTTATTGCTCTCACCAATTTTATTGTTTACCACTCCCACATTTTGTATTTGTAAATTTTTGTTTCATTTTTTGCTTTTTCCAACTATATATATAAATAACTACATTTTTATTTTTACAGTTTAGTAGATACTCCTGATGATGGCTTAATAAGCCGAAATCGATCGAGTGATTTTTTAAACCTTTTGTAATTTTGCGAAATATTTAACAAGTGTTTTTAAAAAAATTTAAAAATGTGTGAATCATATTACTGCAACTTATGGGGGTAGTACCAAACATATATTAAGTCATTTCAAACGATTTAGAAGAATCAATGTTTATAGTATTCACGCAACATAATAAGAATCGCACAAAGTAGTGTACATACTAATTTGCAAACCTTGAAATATGGAAAATAATACCCCAGGTGATACACCTGTTACTCAGGTAAATCCACCCTCTTCGAAGGTTAGTCTCACGGATTCTGGGGGAGACCAGCCATTGATCTATTACAGTTATTTTAACCAATCTCAAAATATGTTGGTGAATAAACAAGCTCATCTGAGCGAATCAGAAAATGATATTTCACATCCCTTCCAGAGGAGTAAGAAAGTATCGTATTCTCCGATAAGAGATGACAGTCCTTCTATTGAGGCCAGCAGCAAGAACATTCATTCAACAAACGAAGAAAAGCTTCACAATGAATTGTGTAAAGCTAATAATGCATTAGTTGAAGCCAATAATATTAACAAGCAACTGAATGATACAATTGCATGGATGCAGGAGCGTATGCAAACAAAGTTAAAGCTCTTAAGCCAAAGAAGGCAATCTGTACTACTACTAGCCAGACTACAACTGAACTAGAGCTAGAGTACCATACGGATGAAGACGAAGTAGCTCGAGAAACTGAGTGGATAAGAGTTAGAGACCACAGAAAAAAAAGGAAACTGAATAATACGCCCTCCCTACCTCAATTAAAGGATGATGTTCCAAATAATATCCAGAAACCACCAAAACAAAATACATCCACCACCACCAATAGTAATAGATGAAGTCAAAGACTACGATTCACTCTATGAGAAATTAAAAAAAATAACTACTACTGATAAGTTTAATGCAAAGGTGATGAATGGAAACACCATCAAAATAAACTTGGAAGATGGTGAAACTTACAGAAAAATCACAAGTATGTTAAACGAAGAAAAACGTGCTTGGCACACGTTTGAAGACAAACAAGTCAGACCAATAAGGGTTATGGCTAAAAATCTACACTCTACGTGTAAACGAGAAAATATAATTGATGATCTGAAAGCAAAAGGATTTAAGGCTATTGAAGCATCAATTAAGCTAAAACGGAGAGGCAAACCTCTCAACATGTTTATGTTGTCCTTCGATAATGATGAAGATATCGAAAAATGTATCAAATTAAGTACATCTTGGGGTGTAAAGTGGTTATTCAGCCTTTATCTAAGCTAACACCACAATGTAAACAATGTCAAGCGTTACAGCAGGAAACCCAGGTGTGTCAAATGTTTAGGTAAAGATCATACTAAAGATGGTGTAAAAGATGAAAATGTGCAGCCTAAATGCGTTCACTGTGGAGAAAACCATCCGGCTAACTATAGAGGATGCAGCGTTGATATTGAACTACAAGATATCAAAAATAAGAATGTGAGTGCTAAAAATCCAAGATCATTCAAGCACCAGACAGTGAAGATGAACCAACCCGAAGTAAATCGAATAGCGTTGGGAACTATTTGTAGACAATTGGGTAAAATGACTTATGCTCAAGTAACGATGAGTAACGGAAATCCAGGGAAAGCTGGTGAAAATGGCGTAATAAGTCAAATACTGAAATTAATTTTAAGCAGGCTCAATATACACTGCGCCAATTAAAAAACGGAACAGAAATTTTCTTCGAAAAAATACCCAGATTTGAACGCTTGTATCTTGGTGAAATAACACCTTTCAAAAAAAAAATTTTGTTTCTAGTTGAAGGAAATTTTGTTTTCTTTTCGATACTGGAAACTGTTTTATTTTATTTTGTTTTTTTATGACTTTTTGAGTAAAACAAGAGGTGTCTAAAAAAAAAAATTTGCTGCTGTTTGAAACTGTAAACGAACTTGCTCGATATTTCATTCAAAAATCCAAATCGGCCATTTTATAGAGAATTTAGAAACCTTGCAAAATGATACTAGGAAAATTTCTGTGCGACCACTCTTTGTCGAGTTATTGAAGATTTAGTGTGTTAAAGTTTTAGTGATAAAGTGACTTAACATTTTATCGTAGAGTGCTAAGTTTACAAGATAAAAAAAATTTACTTCAACGCTTTTTGATACGTTTTCTCTAAAACTTCAATAACTCGACAAGGAGTGGCCGCACAGAAATTTTCCTAGTATCATTTTGCAAGGTTTCTAAATTCTCTATAAAATGGCCGATTTGGATTTTTGAATGAAATATCGAGCAAGTTCGTTTACAGTTTCAAACAGCAGCAAATTTTTTTTTTTAGACACCTCTTGTTTTACTCAAAAAGTCATAAAAAAACAAAATAAAATAAAACAGTTTCCAGTATCGAAAAGAAAACAAAATTTCCTTCAACTAGAAACAAAAAATTTTTTTTTGAAAGGTGTTATTTCACCAAGATACAAGCGTTCAAATCTGGGTATTTTTTCGAAGAAAATTTCTGTTCCGTTTTTTAATTGGCGCAGTGTATTTGATGAGCGATTACATAAACTAGAGTATAGCACTAAGGGGGCCATCCGTAAATGGTCGATAATCTTATAATCTATAATGTTTATGTCGAAACTGATTTTAATTTTTCATCTTAAAATTTATATTTTTATGAAAAAACAAAATTCATATTTTCAACAAAATTTTTGTATAAAAATGTTTAATAGTAAGTCGCCTTAAATATTAAAATCTTCTTAAGTTTTTTTGTCATGTAAAAATTAATTAATTATAATAAAAAAGAAAAATAAATAAATTTTTTTTCGACAAAATTTGATCACATTAAGATGTATGCTAAATACACAGGATTTACATTTTACATTACGAAATAAATTCAATGGTTTTAAATATTGATGTCAATCAATTAAGTGAAGGAAAATTTAATGAAAATTCGGCCGTTCAACCCAGTCGGCCTTTCCACGGGCTGGTCACGTAGCACTGTTTTTCAAAAGACTGTTTACAAAAGACTGTTTCTAAAATCTTTTCTCCAAAATCTTATGCTATCTTCTCGTAAACATACTTAATAAAGTATAAAAGAAATTCTGTAACACGTTTAAATTTCGTTCACCCTTAAAAATTACAAAATAAAGAAAAATAAAACAAAAGAAACACTATTATGATAATGTACACTGAAACCTCACTACAGTGGACATTGATGCAACCAAACAATATTTATACGAGCACGAAAATATTTTTAAAATTCGGCCTTTCGACACATTCGGCCTTTCGACACATTCGGCCTTTCGAAACATTCCGCCTTTCGACATTCGGCCTTTCGACACAGTCGGCCTTTCGACATTCGGCCTTTCGACACATTCGGATTACGACCCATTCGGCTTTTCGACATTCGATCTTTCGACACATTCGGCCTTTCGACAATCGCGCTTTCGACATTCGGCCTTCCGACATTCGGCGTTTCAACATCGAACGAAATATATCATAACATTCATCCAGAAAACTCTTCTAAAGGAGGTATTGCTGTTATAATCAGAAATAGTATCCATCACACTATGAAGAGTTAAAATATGAAACGGAAGAAATTCAAGCAACTGCTGTTAATGTCAAAACCAAAAATGGTTCTATTTGTATTGCTGGTGTTTACTGCCCACCTCGTCGCCCACCATACTCACACTCGTTGAAAGAAAAGGACTATCTCGAGTTCCTCAGTAAATTAGGAAAACGGTTTATACTTGGAGGAGACTTTAATGCAAAAAATGTCCACTGGGGCTCCAGATTAATAACAACTAAGGGTAAAGAACTCCTAAAAGGTAATAGGAAATGCAGTTGTGAAGCCCACTCAACTGGAAAACCAAATCCAAATAAAGTACCAGATCTGATTGATTTCTTCATAATAAAGAACATATCTGTAAATTATGTACAAGTAGATGAAAGCCACAACTTAAACTCTGATCATTCACCGATACTTTTAACGTTTAGTGAACAAATTATTCAGAAAGAAAGGAACCCATTTCTAGTAAATAATCACACTAATTGGGAATGCTTTAGGCTATCGAGAAGAAAAAATTAACTTAATCGTTTCATTAAAGACCGAGGAGCAATTAGACAAAGAAGTTCACAAATTTGTAAACGATACGATCGAAATCCTGTCCAATTTCCGTGTCTCCATCCATTCAAAAAAAAAAATTACTCAAAAACAAAAACTTTGGTTAATATTTTTTTTTTCCATCAATAAAAATAATCTGCTCGGATGACACAAATCAGCAAAATGACCTTCTTGTTCTATCTTTTCTTTTCTCTCGACTTCATTTTCCTCGCCTTATATAGCGTTTCATTTATTGTTCGCCATCCCCCCTCAACTCACAGGTGAGCACAACCAAAAATAAATAATGATCCGGTAAAAAGAGGCATCTTATGAAAGATGCAGGAAACCATGGGAAAAATATCTCTAGTGGTAATTAAATGTAACCAATTAAAAAAATAGATGCCACCCTTGTTCAGAGCAAAAGCTTAATTTTTTTTGCTGACGCAAACCAACAAAAAACCATGTACCATAAAAAAAAATTGATCAACAAATAAATTTAATTAAAAACCGTGTAACGAGCGCGCCGTTTTTTCATTACTTGTAAATCGTATGTGTTCCTAGGGATAACAATTTTCGAGACATTTTGATTTTGTTTGCTTTACGGGCATTTGACAGAGCTTGTAGTACCGGGAATGTCCATTTCTATTTTTAGGAAATCGAGGAGGTCCACGAGCTCGGAGGTCTCATCATTTCAGCGATACGGATTGGAGGACGGGATGTGCTTGCGCACCTTATAATTAAACAGAAATTCAGTATTATTTTTATATCGAGCCAATTTCTTGGGGTTAAAATAAAGAAAAGCTGTTTCTGTTGTTGATTCAATTTATATGAAGACGTAAATATGTGTTGTTAGTTTGATTATTTTGTTTCAGAGGGTGGCCATGTGGGGGCATTTTAGGCGGGTGTGTGTGTGTTATAGTCCAATATGATTACCAAATATCCGATTAAGCAGCTCTCACGACCCTGGAAGGACATCACCACAATCCCACCCCAGACTGTGCCATAGCCGGAGCAAATGCTGCAGGTGGTGACTGCAGGGTATATCTGTTAACGGTGATCCGCGAGGCTGAACCGTTACAACCGTTTGAATGATTTCTTTTGCTTGTTGAAACATGGAATATAAAAATGATTCCGTATTATAAAAACAAATTTAATAAAAATCTTACCACGTTCAAAACTCAAACCCACAATTCAGGAACTTAAAAAAATAAAAAATTTGAGCGTTACAACCACACATAACCTCATCTTACAGGCCAATTTCACTACTGCCAGTCATGTCCAAACTCTTTGAGAAGATATTGTTAATAAGGTTAAATCCGATAATCGAGAGTAAAAACTTGATCCCAAATCATCAGATCGGTTTTCGTAACCAACACTTAACAATTGATCAAGTTCACAGAATAACCAGTATAATTGAGAAAGCACTAGAGGAGAAAAAAGTCTGTTAAACGATATTTCTATACGTTGCCCAACCGTTTGATAGAGTGAAGGACTTAACTATAAATTAAGAAATCTTCTACCAATCCAATTTGATAAAATACTGGAATCTTACTTGAAAGATAGATTCTTCAGGATTAAGTTAGATGGTTCCTTCTCTGAATTGGAAGAAATCAATGCAGGAGTTCCACAGGGCAGTGTATTAGGACCGGTTTTATACCTATTGTACTGTACACTTATGATCTTCCTGCTTTAGAAAACAACATAGTGGCAACTTTTGCAGATGACCCGGCGATCTTAGTTGTTGGCACAAGCAACGAAGAATCAATACAAAAGTTACGACACTTTTAATAATACAACCATCAAAAAAAAAATCGTCATCAGTGTACATAATCAGTTAAAACACATTGTTTGCATTTGGAGATATTTAGCATCAAATTTTGCAATGCACTAAATAATTTTGAAAATTTTAATGTTGTCCGCATAAATGAGAATGTCCGAGTAACCTTGACAATTTGTCAAATCTATTACGAAAAGGATTAAGACTAAGAGTATGAGGCCCAAATGGCTACCTTGAGGGACTTCTGAAGAAACATCAATTACTCTTGAAGTGAAACTACCACTTTTCACAGTTTGAGTTTTAAATGCCAGATAAGACCTAATTCAATCAACTAACAAAAAGTTACAATCCAAGGGGTCAAGTTGCTCAACAGCAATTCATGATCGATTTTTTCATATGTCTTCCAGAAATCAGTTTAAGCAACCTGTACAATATTACCATTTAGTAGAGCATTTAAAATACAATTTGTAAATAAAACTAAGTTAGTACCACAGTTGACCTACCGGGAAAAAATCCATGCTGTCTAGGAGAAATGAATTTCTTAACAAGAAATAACAATTGATCTTTATTTAACTTCTCAAAAGCCTTGGCAAAACTGAAATAATGCAAATACCTCTGTAGTTCTACACATCGCTTTGAGATCCGGATTTAAAAATTGGTATAATAAGTGATCGTTTCCATAGAATAAGGAAGCAACCCTCAGCGAGACTACGATTAAATAGCAAAGAAATATGACAAGAAATTGCATTACCGGTTAGTTTAAGAAAAATGGGTACATTATAATCGAATGCGGCACTTTGGTTATAATATCAAGATTTGACAATTTGGGTAAAATAGTATCCGCTTCAGGACGAAACAGTGAGAATGTTGTCTTACTTGCAACATTATTCAAATTACAAAGATTAGATTTTGAATTATATACACTCTCAAAGAAATCAGCAAACAATTCATAAGTATCTAGTATGTTGTCGCAGGAACGGTCATTTAAATATATCATACAAGGGTAACCATTACCTTTTGTAATTAACAAAGTGCAAAAAGTGACATCACCAACAGGATAAATCCTTTTTTGATTACAAAATTATATACAATTTTTATTCTAATTCTTACTTAGTTTTGTTTAAAAGACATTTAGACAAATAAAAATCGATAACATTAAAATTAACATTAAATTGTCGACAAATCGCCGGGATAGGAGCATTACCTGTATGCATAATTTATTTTAAAAGTGGACAAATAAATAAAATGCCTGATCCGCACAGGTTTACAGGGTACAAGTATATTTAAATTAAAAAGTAGTTCCGGGAAATCGATGGTACCATTTAGAACATCAGTGATAAAGATTGGAAATTAGCAAATTTACATCGGTCACTGTAGGGTGGCAAATTCTTTTTATTTAGCCACATTGGAATGTTGGGATCAAAAGACCAATTCAGTTTATGAAGAAAATAAATAATGAATTGCCTCTGTATATATTCCAAATTAGACCGGACGAGAGAACAGTACCAGCCTTTAATGGAATGAGGATTACGAAAATCCTTACTGACACGACGAATGAATCCAAGTAGACCGCTAGCCTTAGCCACTATTAAATTAATATGGACTTGGAAATTCAATTTATCATCCAAGACAACTCCTAAATCTTTAAATGTCATTATTCGTTCAAGCTGATGATCGCCAATATGATATGGATGAACAATAAAATCCCTTTTCCTGAAGAAACTCATAGTCTTATACTTGTCCAAATTTAAGCGTAATTCATTTCACTCTGCATTTCTAAACACTGTTGAAGAGTATCTACAGTTTTTGTAATCCTCAAATCGTCTTCATATAACTCACATTCGCAGTTCTGGAACAAAGAAACAATATCGTTAAAGAATATATTAAACAACACAGGCCCCAGGTGAGAACCCTGAGGAACAACAGAATGAACTTCAATCGTCTTAGATGTGACACCGGCAATTTGAACCACATGCTCACGATTTCATAATAATGTACTCACTCCAAATCTGTCCAATTTGGCAAGGATGCGAAGAGTGAAATACCTTCGAAAAGTCCGTGGAAACCACATCAAGCTGAATTTTGGAGTCAAAGGCCCGAAATACTCGAAATGATAAACTTAACAGGTTTGTGATGGTGGAACGGTGTGTGATAAATCCATGTTGTTCGAGTGCTAATGATGATTTTACATTAAAATACAAGTAGTCAGATATAATGAGCTCAAATAACTGCGAATCGAAGACAATATTGATTTGCCACGATAATTTTTAATGTCACTACGTTTTCCAGATTTAAAAATAGGAATAATAATTGACCTCTTCCATTGCAGGTATACCATTAAATCCACATCCCAATTTAATTTTAGAAATACCTTGGCTGACATCATTTTCCGAAATGTAAGGTATTTCTATTAAATTATGCTGATACTCAATATGAGAATCCACCGAAACATTAACAACATCATCATTGTATTTTTTGTAGACTGACTGGAAAAATTCCGCAAATAATTTACTTATTTCCTCAGCATTACAAGCAGTAGCACCATTCAGCGACATCATTCGGGGATACCCAGAACATTTTTTTTTAGCATCAACAAATGACCAAAACAGCTTAGGGTTTATGATTAAATTATTTTCAAGCCGTGAAATATAAGTTCTATATGCAAGCTGTGGCTGATTATCAAATTCCCGGCGCAGTTGCCGGATAGAATTAAGATAAACCAAGTTGCCAATAGTAGCTTTGGCAAGTTTCTGAGCCTTAGTTTTTCTGTTCCTTAAATTGTCCAAATTGTTGTCAAACCACGGATGATAAATATTCTTACGTTTACACCTTCTAGGCACATGTTTGTCAAAAGCTTCAAACAAAACCGAATGTAAAGAATCAACTAGAGCATTAGCGTCATTCCATTTAGACTTAAAAATTCTATCCCAGTCCACATTTTCGAAGAAATCCTGAAGTCCAGTAATATTAGCCTTATTGAAATTGAAGCTTAACTTCAGTTGTATAGTGTTGTTAAATTTACAAAATAGTTCCTGGTAATCTATGTTAATATCCAATCCATTATGGTGGTCTATCAGGACCAAATGACTCCAATGATTTTGTAGCCGATCCACAGTTAGGGTCATTCAGAAATACTAGGTCTAGAATTTTGACATTCAATTAGATTTGCAACTTTATAAATTTGATGCAAATTTAAAGAAAACATAGAAACTGAAGAACTATGTCATTTATGTTAGAATGCGATACAAAGTGATAAATATTTTCACAGGGTAAGTGGTAAACCACAGCGGAGCTTTGAGATGGAACATACTCCGCATATAAATACGATTTAACGGTCCATGACAATTTCGCGGCAACATATTCCACATTATTATTTTGACAAATTACTTCAACATTATTGATTGATTTGTGCACGGCTATAAGAACTTCACCACCATCAAATTTGTCACTGGTTAGACTGGATCGATCACATACATATATGTACGAGTATGTATGTTACATAATTGTCACCAACAAATTCATAACTTGACCCCTTGGCTGGAACTTAGTCTCACAAAAAACATATACTGGCAAACAAGATGACGATAAAAATTGTGAAAAATGCGAAGATTAAGCACGCACATCACCTACATTTTGATAGTAAATAGTAGCAAATGATGATAATTTAAAAATTCTTTAATCAATACACCTGGGAGCCAAAGTGATGAACTGAATACTGTTTCAAGTTCCAGAAACACTCTAAAAAATTGGTTAGTCACATAAACTTCTTATGGGAACCTTGTATTTTCTATTGTTTAGATTTATTAACTAACCATACTATCACGGTTCCTTCTTTGCGATTGAAGTTTCCATTTCCAAGGATAAATCTCTCAATAGCTAGATTAATGATTCAATTTCATTTCAACATAACGTCGATATTATCACAAGCATAAAATGAGAAAGATCAT
This sequence comes from Tipula helvola, assembly GCA_963556165.1. Classification (NCBI taxonomy): domain Eukaryota; kingdom Metazoa; phylum Arthropoda; class Insecta; order Diptera; family Tipulidae; genus Tipula; species Tipula helvola. Next base: position 101,530,575 of record OY744483.1, read on the forward strand.
ACTCATCTAGAAGCGCGTTAGAGTAACTGTAATCGCCCATTTTAAAATTGAAAATCCATGAGTTCACATTTTCTTTGGCTTACTCGCAACATTTAAGCACTGAAATATTCTGCGCCCGCAAAAACTGAAACTTCATAATTAAACGGTACAAAATCGCTATTATTCTTAATAATGTTACATTGTTTTAACCACATAAAAAATATTTCGGAGATGAAGTTTTCCATCTAATCGTTCATGTTAATAGAAGTCAAATTGTGATCAACATACTTCCATACATCTGGTATGTAAAAATCTCCAAAAATAAAAAGACGATCCTCTGGCTGAAGAAGTGAAGCAATATTAGATTTCACAAAGTCCGCCAAAAACTAACATAAGACGACAAAAAATATTCCGCCGTTTTGAAGTGGATTGTTAAACGGGATAAATAAACAACGAAATTGCTTTGAAATGAAATTATTGTTTCGCAATGCGTAGGTAAAAATAATACCAAACTACATTAAAAAAATCACAATAAATGAATTCTCAATTCTCCGGGAAAACCAGAATAGGAATAGTAGGAAAAGATTTTAGTGTATAAAATTACAAAAGGTATTTCAATTTTGACCAATTTGCAAAAAAGACAAATGCCATAAATAAAACCAACCCTAGCGTTGGCATGCAAGTAATTTACTCTCTGTGTAACTGACACAGCGTGGCACGTTTTAGGATGTTATATCGATTTACAACATGGGTAGTGAAAAAGTAAATGACGATAGCATGCAAAAATACAATTTCTGTTATATTATTTGAATTTGCAAGAATAGCGAATGTGGAAGATGTTAAAACGATCTCCAAATATTTTTAATCTTGAGCATTTGCAAACAAAGTAGGGAACAAATAGTCTTTCAACATTCTCATATACTGACATAAATAAAAAAATTAGTAACAAATGGCTTTGCTCTGCAAAAAAAGTCCCTTTATAAACTAAAAGTTAGAAGGTGTTTTAAATTTTGTTGACGCTCAGGCCCCTAAAACCAATAAGCCACCGCTGTCTAGGATTAATCTCATTTTTGCCACATATGACCTACAAACCTGCTAGATTTGACACCAATAATATCTGCTAAGTATAAACATATGTATAACAACTAATTAAGGCATTACCTAAACCATTTAATAGGAAATAATTTAATTCGTTTCGATTTATGAAGTGACTGCTCCAAATTTTTAAGTTTCTTTATAAATGTCAATTAAGACATCAAAGAGAAATAAATTTTTACTTAACACTTTTTTCCAGTATCGAAATTCTTATGTCATGTATACACAACATACAAATTCATAAAAGTAATCTTTTCAAGTAGAAATTCTTTTTAAAAACCATTAAATTTATTAAAACACAAAAAAATGTCTAAGTCTAATTAACGTTTATATGTTTATTTAAGAATTTAATAATTTTGTTCGTGTATAATACATACGAACACACGATGCCAGCATAGATGTGTAAATTTGAAAAACATTTAATTGGAATTTAATTTTTACAACATTCTAGATGCTTGTACATAATTCACACTACATATTTGTGTACGTAAACATCATACATACATACCAGAATTTATTATATATTAAACATACGGTTATATGTACATTACGTAAGTAGCAACATCAAAGGGGGTTGGAATTCGCTCAATATTATAGACAAAACACGCACTATCAATTGAGTGATATTATAAGTTATATTTAACGAAAAATAATAATAATAAAAAAAAAACTATTTGAAGTCAGCGAAGAAGAAAATTATAAGTAATCACGATGTTTTGAACATTTTGTAATCAAACTCAATCATTATTATGAATGACAATAAATAAAAACGACGTAAATACGTTCAAAAAATTGAAAAAAATTAAATTAACATTTTTTTTTTGTCTTGCGTTTCTATTTTATTTAACTGTACTGTGGCTTTGTAAAATATTGAAAACACGCGATATTGACAACTTGTAACTAGTCTCTACGCATAGAGGTTCCTCGATATATACATACATATGTTCTTAATCTGCGGTATATACTATACGTGGAAATAAGTTTCAAACAATAATAATTTGAATTTTATTCAAAGTGAATTATTGGTGAATTGCACGGGACCCGCCGCTATATTATATTTCGATATAATTTTGATTCACCTTGGTTCAACCTAATACAAATAGTCTTATTATAGAATATTGCTTGAATATATTAAATCTGCGTGGGTTGCGATACTCAACAAAACAATAAAATCGTGACATCTTAATTAAATTAATTTAAAATTATATACAATGTTACTGTAATATAGTTTCACGATTAAAGAATTGCCCTCCATACTGACAATTAAATACTTTTGTCAATTTGTTTATGTTGTCGGCTTCGATTTTTTTTTTTCTTTTTCCTTACAACGACTGCAGCTCAAATTACACCTCATCAAGAAATATAGAGTATACAAAAAATTCCTACTAATACAACATCATCAATCAATTTCAAAAAAATACGACAGAAGCAAAAAAATTTAAGAAATTAGAAAATACCACGTGGGTGTTAGATTAGTATCTTAAGGACCGAAAATATTTGACACAAATACTACTAACGGCAGCGTACAACAAAAAAAAAATGAAAACATAACTTTAATTAATTCAATTCGCAGTGTGGATGTTATTATTAATGTTCAACATTAATGTTTTTTCATTTTTATTTTTTTTGTGGCTGTTAGTTTGGGTTTTGAGGAATTCATGTCGTTCTAAACACAATTATCATTTAGGTCTTAAATTAACATTAGTCATTAGTAGGGAAATGTTTGTCTAAATTTTAATGTAAATTAATACTTTGGTAGACTCACAGGCCTAATAGCATATGGTGATTGTATTTTGTAAATTTGTCGCTCAGCATATGTTTAAGATGCCTAATAAGAATTTCTTTGAAACTGCCGTTAAAAATAGTTTGGTGCATTTGTGACTAATTTTATAACCAAAGCGATTACTGTACATATGGCTTTTGACTTAACTAATAAAGAAAATATTTGAAATTTATTGAATTTATAAATTATAATTGTATTGAGAAAAGCTTAAAACTTTTAATGACCCAAGGGACCCTCCAAAATGTACTCAATAATTTAGATCTGAGGGAACGGACTGAGAGGTCAAAATATATTGAAGCCAAACGATATGCTCACACCGAAGCTCAACTTATAAAACTCATTTATGTAACCGCTGTGACCTAAAGTAAACGCAAGCTAGACGTGATTTTCAGATGCATGTAAAAATGTCAAATGCTCTGAACAACACTGGAAATTTACTTAAATATTCTGCTTTAATGCAATCAGTCAACCACCATTGTATTTCTGGTGAATCAAGGATCTAACACCATATTTCCTTTTAAACATTCCCGTAGACTGAATTGATCGGAACAAAGGTGATTTACTTTCAAGTGAGCAGTCCTTACATATTTAAATGTCAGAGGCGAAATCACGCAGTCCGGTATACCACAAGTTTTGAATCTAAGCTAGTCTTATCGGCCGCCAAGGACACAACACTCCACACCTGCGGCAGAAAGTTGCTTCAGGTGAGCTCTAACCCTAACTGCTGTGAATCGTTATAGCCGATTTCGAGTAAATTTTGATTTTATATTCGATCTTAAGTCCAATCATTGGCACCGATTTCCTAAGAACATGTTGCCTCCCAGAATCCGTGCTACACGGAAATTGATTACTTATATACTTACGATGCACGGATACTTTCAGTTCAATATAAATCAGGATGAAACCCGATAGGCAAAATCTTGTTTATCATGCCAAATATACAACGTTCTAAAACATACAAAATCACTACTGGATAATTCGATAAACTACTAGGTCGATTCAAACACATTCATTTAAACATCGTTGAACCATCGTTCAGCTGCAACCATTACCAGCACATTTGTAAACAGCTACCTATCATAACACAATTTACCGTACTCCTTCACATCAAAACTGCTCAAAAAAGCTCAATTCGAATCCTAACTTCTCACTCAATTAACAAAGCTCCTTAAAGGTTACCAACCGTCATGCTTCGAATCCGAGCCACAGTGAAATAGGAAATGTTCACTAACAGAAATGGTTTACAGTCAAACCATCAACCTACCCGGTGAGTTCTTCGAAGAAAATCTTCTTTGACTTCTACCGCACAGCAACACAGATATCGATCACCTGTGACAACGTGTCCTAATTTCAACTCACTAATTTAAACAAGATGACGTTTTTGCCCCAAAATCACTTGACAACTGCGATTTTGTTTTTCTTAGGACAGACAAAGCTCGCACGGGATTGTCTCCTTCGTACAAAGATCGGTATGAAGTCATTAGTCAGTATCGCAAACCCTTCATCGTTTTGATTAATGGTGGAAATCTGAACCTAGGAAACAGCCTGTTCGACTGATCAAAAATCGGGCTTAACACAGAAACCGCCCGTATTGCCGAACAAAAGTTTGTTTCTTAGGGAGGGAGACATCACTTGCGAAGAGTCCTGTGGCGGCTCTATCATTTTTTCAACTATAATATATCGAATATATCTATAAATGATTTTTAGAAATTTTCTTGAGAACATCCCAGCATCCACCAAAACGTCGTATATTCTAAGTTGTCCTGAGGCCTTATATATTCGAAAAATATTTCATTTTTGGGGATTAGGGTGGTTTAGGACAACCATGTTTAACATAATGGTTCAATATTATAATACATCGAATAGCTTAGGCCTTATGGCAACTTAGAATATAGGCCATTTTTAATGGCCACTTCCTAGAATATTCTGAAAAAAATTCGAAAATACCTTATGCTTATATTCGATTTAAATCGCGCGAGCGAGTGTTTTTTTTTTCTTAGGTTGCCATAGCATCCTAACAGACATCTATGTATGCCAAATTTCGTGTCAATGTCTGTAGTAGATAATGAGACACGCTTATTTATTTTCATCTGTAAAAGTGCATTTTTCGATTATTTAAAAATTCAGCAAATAAGTTGCATCAAATTTTGTCGACAACGTAGAAAAAATCAAGGATTTGGTGCTCAACAATTGTTGATTAATTTATTTGATCTGATGCCTAATAATATAAGAAAGTCTATTAAAGAATGACGAAGCGGTAACTAAAAAATATTTTCTGAAAAATTTGAAATAGAAGACCGGAACATCGAATATGAAATTATCATTATTTCTAAAATTATAGCGTACATTGAGTCTAATCGTTCGACATCGACTCCTTAAATAAAATAACCGTAAAATTTTATATACATAAAGATGTTGCAAATTTAAAACTCTCAGATTTAAAAATAATGGCCAAGAAGAGTCACGAATTGACTTAAAACAAATAAGACATGCAGATACGATACATACAGATATATATCGCTCGCTTGCTGCAACAATTACACCATTTAAAAATTACTATTGTTGAGGAATACTTTTCAACAATAATTTTCAAATGACTTAGGGGTACAATATAGAGATGTAACATGTAATGGAGAATATGTTGACAGAAACACAGCGCTATAATACCTTAAATAATGCCTTTGTGGGGTCATAACCACATAACAACTCAAAAATTATCATTTTGAAACAAATATCACATTTTTTTAATAAAAATCATTCATTTACAATCAAATATTTTTTTATAAATAAATGTTGTCGAAATCCTCGTAATTCGAGGGATGCCGCAAACTCAAGTAGCGCGTAACTCGAGGGGTACCTGTAAATAAAAATTTTAACGGTAACAAGTTCATTTATTAAATTTTGAGGAAACTGTCAGAATTTGATACTAAGCTTGCAGGTTAACATTTTGTTTTTTACCGGTAAATTAAATTTAGATATGTATTCATATTTGGTCCCTTCAAAATTCAAGTGTTAACTAAATTTTTAAATTTAAATTCAGTAGCGAAAATTTAGACCTTCAAACAATTCCGCTGCTGTCATACTTTAATTTGGTACAAAATCAGAAATCCATAAACGATTTGAAGTACGTGTTAAGTTACTATTTTTATGGACCCAAACAGTTCATTTATTTGAAAAGTTTCAGCAAATACAACAAAATTCTCTTATCTCAATCAAGATTGATGTTAACTAACAATTACAATTAATGCCGCAGTATTAAAATTGTTTAAACATTGGATTGCAATTGTATATGAAATTTATACAATTTTATTCCTTACCTGTAATTAAATCAAATAAATCCGATATAAAATATACATTTCCGAGTAATTATTGTTCAAAGGAATAATTATAATCACGCACACGTTACGTTATTGTCGTTTGATGAATATCCATTAAATTTTTTATTACCCAATAATTAAAATTCATATGCACAATTGTAAAATAATTCAGATATTTGTTGATAAACAATATTTATTTTGTAATTTTGCATTTTTATATTACCATAAAAAAATAATTTATATTATAAAATACTCGTAAAGCTAATGGAACTTGATAATTAAGAAGACCAAATACATACATACATAATAAGAAACAATCTACATTGATTATTATTTTCTTGTATTTATATTTTGCCCAGACGAATTAAAAGGCTAATTTTTATTTGGTTTAAGATAATACAACTTTAATTGTTATTGTATATTTTATATTAAAAAAAAAATTATCATAAAAACGAAAAAGCTGGAAAAGTTTTTTTTTTAAGACAGTGTAAATATAATTTTAAAAGTTTTTGTTTCTTGCATTAAGAATCTACTAAATCCAATATTTAATATTTGGCAATCCTAAACGATTTTGTAATTAAACTTAAATTTGTTTGTTTTACATGCTTTACCATCTTAGGTCATAATATCTGTAACACCAATATACTGTACATACGTCTTTATGTTGTACATAAACATATTAAATGCTTAATCATGATAGTTTTGTTGTTGTCGTTGTCACGAGAAGACGTGAACATATAATTAAATTTCATTTTTTAATTTAACGTCTCATCAAAAATTATCAACATCATCATCATCACGATAATGACAATTAAATTTAACACCCCTTTAGCTTTACGCTTATATACTTATGAAGTTATGAGGAAAATCCAAAAAAAAAAAAAAAATGTTAAATTTCTGATTAAAAAATAGAAGAAAAACTCTGTACATACCCTCGAGATAATATTTACTTCTTTCATCATAAATTGCATGTAATTTCTAATTTTAAAGCATCCCATTTATTTTCCTCTTCCATGCCATCGTTTTTTTCTGTACATATAATTTTCAAGATGAATATACAAAAAAAAAAAAAAAAACGAAAAGAAAATTCTTGTTTGGTGTGGAAAGTTTCTAGGTGCGGAAAATATTACAAATTAAAAAAAAAATCGGTGGATGAGGTACAACCGAATATAATTTATTCTCGTTTTAAATTAAAATGCATTATTTGTGCGTGTTTTCAATGTTAGGGAATTTTGTCCTAGGTTGCCTTAAGTTGTTGTAAGTATGTTCTAAGTTTTTTATGGCTCATTATTACGAATTAATTTAATTCATATTTAAATAATAAAAAGTTTATTTTACTCTTATAGAACAAATTTAGATTTTTTCTTTTGCAGCATGGGAATAAAACTGAAAATTTTCTAAAAACAGGAAAACTAGCGGAAAACCTACGAGAACGAATGGAAAAAAAATAAAATAAAACTCATTCTGATAAACAAAACCCATCGCATAGCTATACTAACTGGGATATATGACTTGCGTGTTATTTATTTGCGATGTTATTTTTTTTAGCGGATCCTGTATCCAACTGATATTAGATCTAGTATAGAGAATATTATGCACATTTCGAAAACCGTTTACATATCGAATTTGAAGTGACCACCTTATCAGTGAGTTGTTTAGTAGTTCACATTGAAAATAAATAGGTAATGGTATTTTTAACAACAACCGTGATGTTGAATTAAAGATTCAGTGTAATGACTGTTCCAAATTTTACCATGGTGCTTGTGTGTCACTACAACTTTCTGACATTAGTTTTATTCAAAAAGGCAAATCACAACAACCTTGGGATTTCATCGACACCAACTCAATCGAAAGCTGCAGTGTACAAAAAAACTTCTATACCGGTGCAACTAACCTTGAGTTTTTTAGTGAATTTAAACTTTTCCGTCGAAGAAATTAAATTTATTGATGGAAGAAAATCGTGCCCTTAAACTGGAAAATGTTAGTCTATCAAAAAAAGTATTCGTTCTTAAACAATTGAGTATTAATAATTGTGTTGATATAATTGGTACTCCACAATCAAATGATGAGGATGTTACAAAAATTGGCACTGATTTATTCGATAAATGTCTGAATATCAGTCTTTCAGCTAATAATATGGAGAACGTTTATAGGAAGAAATCTCAGAACAACAGTGGTCCAATTCATTTTAAACTAACTTCGGCTGTAACTGAAAATGTGGTCTTATCTGTATTAAAACAAAAAGAAAGTGTTACGTGTTAATGATTTGGGTTTCAATGGAAATATTAAGATTTTCATTAACCAATGTCTTATTTCAGAATATCGGTTACTATACAATGCGGCTAGGAAAGCCAAGAAGTGTGGTTTAGGAAAGGATACATTTTAGTAAGGAAGGATGTCGGTGATAAAGTCACGAAACTCACGTCTGTGGATGATCTGGACAATTTGTCTTAGTTGGTTTTTTTAAATCTTTTAATCATTAGATAATTTTATTTAATAAATTTGTATAATTTTAATTCACAAGATCGTATGTAGTTTCGTTGACTTTTGCTCTGATTCTTCCTTTATTAATTTACCATCTAATAATTTGCTATCTCCTGATTTTCAAGGTGTTCAAATCTTGCATCAAAATATTCGGAGCTTAAGGAGAAATTTCAATAATTTCTTAGCTCACTTACGAATGTGAAGTTTTCAACAAATAACAAAACATTTATATGTATTGGTGCATTGATTATACAGCCGGTCAAAAATATTTTGGTTGAAATTAACAAAACAGAAGTATTTAATGCATGCAATAATTTATAGAACATTATTGTATGAACAAATACATAATTTAAAGCCAAATCGAGCATAAAAACGTCTTGCAAAAAGCAGTGAGATCAACCAATTTATTGTGTAATTTTTTGGTTCATTTAATTGAAGATTGGCGAGCTCACAGAGTTTTCTCCTGGTTCTCGCTTTCTGAGCAGATGAGCTAATAACTGTTCTTTGAAATAAAAATATTTGGATTAAAAAATTACGGGGTTCAGTCATCTGTTATTGGGTCCGAATATTCAAAATTTCTGTACAAAACGGATTTTAGCCGATTTCAATTTTTTTTACACGAAATGTCATCATAGAACACTGCTAGTCCCAACAGATTTTCGTAAAAAAATCTTAGTATCTGCGTTTCCGCCATCCCAAAAACACTCTTATTTACACCATTGATTTTACTTTTTCACTTTCTGTGATAATTCACAAGTTAAAAAAAAAATAAATAAAAAAACAATTTTATTATTCGATTTAAAGGGCTTATTTTTTCTGTGTAAAATTAAAAGTTGATATAAGGTCCCGTTTAATAATTTTCTATAGTTTTCTGTTTCATTCAAAAGCGAAAATTTTTGGTGTTTTAAATTCGAAATATTTTTATTGTGAGATAAAGGTGATTTTATTTTAATAATTTTTCGCGTTATTTTCGACAATTTTGGTATATTGGAATTCTTACGAATTTTTGCAATCTAGGAGATTTTCTATATTCGACTATTTAGTATTTTTGAACTTATTTGTTTTCTCTTTTGTAAATATTTCGTGAATTGTTTTGTTGTTATAGGTTAAAGGGTAGTTTTAAATAATTAGTAATAGTATAATTTTAGTTTTATTGCTATTAGGTATATTGTGTATATTTTTATATTGAATTATTTTTTTTTATTTGGTTACCTCAGTTTGAAGGGGTTTAATTTTTGTTTCGTTTCGATTTATATTTTTATTTTTGTAATATACAATGGTGAACAAAAATAAGAAGCAGAATCACAAGAAATGCAAAAGCACAATTAGTGCTGAATCTATTTTAACTGCATTGAATAATTTAAATGAAAATCCAGAAAATTTCATATTTTCTAGGATTAAAACACCAGTTATGGAAAAATTATGTAAAACAATGCGAATCAAAAGTAACCGCAAAATTTTTTTCAAATTATACTACGCTTGGCAAAATAGAAGACCTCATTTGGAAAATCAGGTTTCTTCAGAAAATCAAGAAGGCTGTGATGATAATGATTTGTTAAATAATATTAAGTGTATTGCTTTGGTAAACAAGGATTAGATTTAGGTTTGGATTTAAAATTTCAGAAAGCAACCCGCAAAGATTTATTTTTGAATTTAATTTTTGTTTCATGTGTTTCTTATGAAGCAAATTCTAGTGGTAGGTATTGAAACTAAAAATCGGATTTGATTTAAGTAAATTCAAAAAATAATTGGATTTAGCTGAATCTTTTTTGGATTTATTTAATGCAATTGTTGTTGTATTTTTTTATAAATTTACCAAAGCAATACACTAATTGTTAGCAGTTTACCTTTTAAGCAACCTGAAGTTTCCAAATTTGTTGAATCTCAGGAAATTAATTTTGATTTATTAGTTAGTCAAAATGATACTGAGGCGTCCAATGGTATTTTATTGGAGTTCATTGACCAGTCAAAAGTAGCGCTGCCGCAAAACTCTCACTTTGATATAAAAACAGAAAATAAAGACCATTTTGTGCCAATCGAAAATCGTAATAACAAAAAGCGCCCAAGCTTTGAATGGACACTTAAATTTGCCGTTCAATTTAGCGAAGAACTCAAGTTATTAAGCAAAAACGAAATACGGGAATTAATACATCGTATTTTAATACAAAACAAGAACCCATGTGTTCTCACGTTCCAAATAATGCACAACCTTTCTAAGAAGCATCAAAAAATGGTAGTGTACGGCTCGTGCAAGGATAGTTTGCATAAGCAAAAATATAAATTTGAACTTGCCAACAAAACAAAACAAATGCTAGTTTATATCCATGGATCTGAAGTTGAGGTTACTCACTCTTCCGAAAAAGTGTTTCGACAATATCGTGGTATACGGCGAGAAAAAATGAAACTTGCTACTGATAATAAAAGCGCACACAACACTTACTTAGATTTAGTCAGTGCGCAACTAATTTAGAGCTGTTTAAAAAAGGTAACACGCAAGACATAACCACTCCTGATGTCCTACGCAAAATAAAATCGGAATTCTATAAAAAAGACGATCTTGTTCAGGATTGTGATCTAGTCGATTTATATTTCCAATATTGTATTCAGCCTCAAGAAAATAGATATATCTATTCCGTTATTGAACCATTACAAGTTGTACTACTAAGAAAACAACAAATTGCACTTTTGCAAAACGATGTTGTTAAAGCGATTCATTTCGATGCAACTGGGGGTATCGTTAAAATCCCTACTTGTCACAAGCAACATAAATATAAACGTATTTTATATTATGCATGCGTGATTAAACTTAATTTCAATATCATTCCTGTTGCTGAGTTTATAACTTGTCAACATGACGCCTGGTCTATTAGTAAATTTTTGATGGATTTTAAAAAGGAAATGGAGAATACTAAAAAGCAATCGAAAGGACACTATTTTGTTGTAGATTGGTCTTGGGCCTTAATAAATGCCATTTCAAATACTTTCAATTCTCTCAGTGTTTCGGAATACATTGGAGAAAACTATAATTTTTTAGAATTGAAAAAACCTATTACGCCTATTTTTATCTACTGTTCTCATTTTGTAAATATTATTAGCGTTCAAATAAAGAAAAAACTACCGAATATTGATGCAGAACATCGAAACCCTTTTTTAGATTTTTTCTGTGCTATTTTGTGCGCTAAATCAGTAGACTGTGTGGATGAATTATTCCAACAGCTTTGCATTATAATGTGTTCAACTCTCAAAATGGTAACCCTGGAGAAACTATAGACTTCAATATTAATGCGTGGCCTGAAACTATAACAAACCCCTATTTTTTAAATATAAACGTATTTATTTGGCAGTAATAAGTAAAATAGATAGAGAAAAGAGAACAGGGATCGAAGCTTAACAAATTTTATGGCCGCGATTTTATCGAATTTATAATTAAAAAATATTTTGCGTGCATAATTTTGTGGGCCAATTTTTTTTCAAGTACTTTTGGTGTTAAGGGTAATATTTCGAATGCTATAATTGAAAATTGGTTCCACGCAGTAAAAAACCATTATTTAAAAAATAAACGTATGAAAATTCGACGAGTAGTTAATATACTTAAATTTAAATGTGAGCAAAAATTAAAATCGATTCAAATGCCAGAACCGTTAGTACCTACTCCAAAAAGCAGGAAGAGGAAATATCTTCCTGAGAATATGCTGAATGAAGAACAATGGAATAAAACGCCAAGACCATCTACTCAATCTCCGAAACATTTTGGGAAAAAAGTGTTAACCCGATATATGAATAAAAAAGTTTTTGAACTAGATTCCAAAAGCAGTAATCGCATTAAAGGCTTCGATGTTCAGAAGCTACCTGTTTTAACGAACGGGTTTTCGAAGCTTTACGGAGAAGAAACCATAACAGTGACGAATACATGTGGGTTCGATTCTTTAACGGAGGTTTTAGTTTGTTTAGGAATCGACAGTGAATTTTTAAAAATTCAATTTAGAGAAATAGACAATGAGTTTTTTAAATTTGTTTCATCCATAATAGCTACCAACCAAGTAACATCTGAAACATATGACCAGCGAACAAATATAATATTTAATGTATTTAAAGGCATAAACTGCGTTAAAAAATTCGATAATACCACTGAACTAAATGCAGAATGTCAAATTACATATTTGATTAATAAAATGTTTCCACAACCTACTTCAGTTTACCAAAAATGTATCGAATAAAATGTAATACGCGTTCGCAATTCTCTCAGTTGTTATTTGCCTTTTGACATTTTTACGGTTAACGAAAACACATTGCGTAACATTCAAAGTTCACTCTCATTCGGTTCTTTAACATGTTCAAATTGTGGCGCAAATTTAATGTTGGACAAAATTATTACTAACTACGGCATAGCTGTAGCAGATGTTCAATCATACAATAATGAAAATTATAATTTAAAACTAAGCGAGATCCAAGGAAATATTCAACTGAATAACGAGGATTTTTTTTAAAAGCTGTAGTAAACTATAATGATTCATTAAAACACTATACCGCAAGTATAAAACGCCCCAATAATAATTGGGAAGTATACGATGATCTTAAAAAATTTCCTGTAATAAAATCTGACCAGCTTTATGTTAACCCTGCAATTTTATTGTATTGCAAGAACTAAATATTTATGTATTATTATTTTAATAAGTGACGTGAGCGCTTCAAATTTTCATTTCATAGTACAACTATTAGCTCATCTGCTCAGAAAGCGAGAACCCGGAGAAAACTCTGTGAGCTGGCCAATCTTCAATAAAGTAAACAACTAAACTTCGTTTTTCACAGAAATGTTGAATATTCGGACCCAACAACAAATAACTGAACCCCGTAGTTTTTTAATCCAAATATTTTTATATTAGTACATATAGAAGCCAATTTGCTCTAGAAGCGGCAACCCGGAGAGAACTCTGTGAGCTGGCCAATTTTCTATACTGGGAACAACTAATATTCTATAATGTCTCTTTATGCGACAACCTTAATTTATTCCTCGATGATAATATCTATCTCTGTTTGTTCACTGGAACCATAAATAACTTGTTTTTATTGTTTTTTTGTTTTTTAAATGGTATCTGATTTTTTAATTTTTCTTGCATTGCTTTTACCGACTGTTTTACCAATCCATGCACATTTTTTGTTAATTTAACAAATTGGATATATATAAATATATATACGTTTTGTTATTTTAACTTTTTGTTTAAAACTTCACATTCGTGCCCACTTAGATTCTTTCGATGTAAAGCCGGATTTAATATTTTTGAGTGAAATTTGGATTAATAACGGTGAGGCGAAATTGCATCGTTTAAACGATTTTCAATTAATTAGTTGCTGTGATAGTGGTTACCGTTCTGGGGGAGTTAGTTGAGACTACAACCCTTTTATCAGCTGTAAAGAAACGTATATTTTTGTTTGTGTGAATCGTTTGCATTTGGCTTCTCTGAATGATTTTATTGATAAATTTTCTATTTATTTAAGACAAATTCGTAACAATAATCATATCGTTTTGGGTGACTTCAATGTTGATATTTTAAGCGACTCTACTAATTGCGATAATTATATTTGTATGATATCATCTGAGGGTCTATATTCTTGTATTAATGAACCGACCAGAATTACATCTAGTTCGTCCTCTTGTTTAGATCATTGCTTCTGTAGATTTCATGACAATGACTTTTCTCAAATTAACGTTTTGTTATTGAATTATACGATTAGTGATCATCATCTTAACATATTAAGCTTAAAATCATCAAGTTTAAGAGATATAGCTGCAAAACTGATAAGCCTAAAATTAATGTTTGTAAAATTGTTGAAAAGTTTAGTGCAGGCTATTTTTCACATATTTTTATTAGCTGCTACAACTAATAAACTTTTAGAACTATGGAATCTAGTTTAATTAGATAGTTTAGAAACAAAGAAGCCGCGAAAAAGGCGTCCTATGGATATCTGAAGCATTATTGAATATGATTGAACGTGAAAAGTGGTCTATGTGGCGTACTGTTAATGATGTGCTAAGCAATAGTTCTTCTGAAGTAAATCATATTAGTTCAATTGTAACATCTAGTAATGAAAATTTAACTACTGCCTCTGATATTGGTGATGAATTTGGAAATTATTTTGATAATGTTGCTGTGAAGCTTAAATCTAGTATGTTAACTTTAAATATCAGCTCGGAGAAATTCAATAATGATTGGGAGTCAGTAAAACGTTTTTTTTCCATCCAATTGAGTACTTTGAAGTTTCGAGAGCTATTTGTTCTTTGAAATCCAGCTTGACGTTTGATATTTTTGGTATTAGTAATTATTTGATAAAACAAGTTGTAATTGTTATTGTCCTTATATTAATACATATTTTTAATCACAGCTTTGTAAATGGTATTGTACCGGAAATATTAAAGACAGTAATTGTACTTCCATTGCACAAAAATGGTTCGCGTTGTGACCTTAATAACTATCGGCCTATTGCATTGCAACCGGTTTTAATAAAAGTTATGGCAAAAGTTATTAAAATTAGTTGCCAACACATTTTCTACTGAAACTGCATTCATTAATATTAAAAAAGCTTTTGACATGGTGGATCATAACCTCTTTTTGCATAAACTATGCAGAATAGGTTTCAGAGTTAACATTTCGTGATGGTCAATGGTACTAAGAGCAACCTTATATTTTAAATATTGGTGTTCCTCAAGGGTCTGTTTTGGGACCTCTTTTATTTTTAATATATGTAAATATAATTTATAATACCAATTTGTTAGGCCGTGTTGTAGCTTTTGCAGATGATATTGGCTTGTGTTATCGTGGGCGTTCCATATTAGCTGTAAGCCACCAGATCAGTATACTGACCTAGCTATTCTTAGTAAGTAGTTTGATTAACGAAAATTATATATTTTAAAATTGCTTACAGTGATTTCAATCCGCCTATAGTTAAGTTCTATAGCCGTGCTTGTACTCTTGACAATTGTTCCAATTCGTGTTTTTTGATTGAAACTGTTGAAAGTTTTAAGTACTTGGGAATTATCCTTGACTGTCACCTTAATTGAAAATTTCATATATGTAGCTAAGGTTAAAAAATCTATAAATAATGCGTTAAGAATATTATATTTGCTTAGAAGAATAGCCCCACGCTCCGGCTTAATTAAGCTCTGGTATGCTTGTATTAATTCCAGGTTAGAATATGCACTGGCTTGCTGGGGTGGTTGCTACATGTCATCATTGAAGATTCTCTTTATTTATCGCTATTCGCCATTGAAAATGTTTAATTTTGCATGTTTTAGAGCGATTTTTCACGAATAAAGGTTGATTTATATTATCCGTTCCTTTCAGTGCCTACACGAACCAACACAGACAAATACTGTTCAAAAAATGGATGTCTGACGGTTAGTATAAATTGATTATGTCTCACACGATACGTGTAGGAACTGAAAGATTATAAAATAACAAATTGATTGAATTTATTTTTATTTTTGTGGTTCATTGAGGGTGACTGTAAGTGCGTTTTTTCATTCGCTATCCGGAGCTGCTATCGAGAGCCGTCATATGAAAATAGCTCCGGATAGCGGCTCCATATAATTAGGTAGAGCTAAATATTTTTTATTACACTTTATCACTAAGGAATTGAATTAAAAATTATAGTTTGACGTTAAATAAATTTAAATTACCAATAAATAGCACGTCAAATTTAAATTTGGGAGCGAATGAAAAAACGCAGTATGTTTGTTCGCCGAAAACTGAATTCCAACCTTTCAATGTTAGATAAAGAAAAAAAGAATTTTTGGGGGAAAACTTTTTTTAAAGTACTTGAAAAGACGAAGGAAAAGTCGTTATAGCATAAAAACATACGGAGTTATGATAAAAATAAAAAGGTTGTCTCGTTTTTTCGGAGAAAAAATCAGCAATGAATCCAATGGCTTAACCGCAAGAATTGAAATTAAACATAATCCATTCTCGATTAACTTTATTTAGGTACTAAAAGTCTATTCTAGAAGTTAAACGGTTTAGAATATGTCTAGATTTGAAAAAAAATTGATTCAATTTTGAAATGATTTTTGAAATTTTTGGAAAGTTTCCTTTTTCCACAATTACTCAAAAACTAAAGAAGATAAGTACAAAATGCAAGAGTAACCAAATTTAGGTTTTTCATGCAAAAAATTCCGTTTTTTTTTATTTCTCCTGATGAGTAGATTGATATTTTTGTAATCATAAGCTCATCAGTTCGAAACTAGATTAAATTCTCTTACAATTTTCGAACCAAATATTAACTTCAAGTAAATTAATTATTATTATGTATGTGCATCTTCCGCAAAGACGGTCTTTTTCAGAACCGATGATTTATAATTTTTGTCGTAATAATACTACGTATATAGCTTCAATATTTCATGCTTTTGATGTCATGAAATGTGCTACCCTGTTTCGCTGTTATTGCTCGGGAATGAGAAGAACTAATACTAGAACAAGATAAAGGAAATAATAGGGATTTAGAAACTATACGAATAGTTCTGGTGCGTTGTCTTGAGCTTCTGATGTCGTCTCAAAAATGAGTGAAATTTTGACCGATTTTTTACGCCAAATACTTTACATTTTTAGTTATTATTTCGACAGTGAATAGACGAATAATAGGGCAAAATCTGTTATATGTCAAAAATGTCGCTAGGAAGCTTTTACTTTTTTACTTAAGCAAAAACTAAATTTGGTTGTTGCTCTTTTTTCTCATTTTTATTTATAGCTCGATAGGGGTTGAACGGTCAATAATGGGACAAAATGCCGTTACACGCGGCTCGAGCAGCTCTTTATAAAATAATTTTGAAGTAAATGAAAAAACTAAAATTTATAAATTTGGTTATATCTTGATAATGAATTATCGGTCACTAGTGGGACAAAAACTGTCACACACGGCTCAATTAACTCTTTATAAAGATATAAATATTGAAAATGTTTATTGCGGGGTAATTTGAATGTAATCGAAGACAAAAAAAAATCGATAAAAATGTTTGTTCTTATACATTTCATGAAATGTATTTTATACTCCGATCCTCGTCTCTTTTCATCAAACTTAAAAACACATTTTTAATAGTTAATAGTTACGTATCGAAATTGAGCGGTTTGGCGGCTTTTAGTGTTTTTACTTCTTTTTTGTGTAGTGTATATTAAGGTTGTTTCCGAAACCGATACTTCATACTTATTGACTCATTTTACGCTACCTTATGCAAATAAGTAGCAAAATCGTCCAAATTGATATTAAATATTTATTTTGACAGCCACAATAAAGAATTCATTTGTTTTCAGTCACGTTCTAGAATATTATTGTTATTATTTTCATCGAATACCGCCTTTTTAAACGTTCCTTTCATACTATAAATTGGCGGTGTAAATCTCTTAGATGTTTTAAAAAGCCGACAACCAGTTTATAAGCTATACCGGTTAACTCTCGCCACAATGCATGGTCGAGATAACACAAATGTAACACGTGCTTATTATTGAAATAAAATTTTACTCACAACCGGCTTGTTTGAATTTGTTAAATTTTATTTTTTTGTTAATGCTGTCGTTTTTAGCTGCCCACTATACTATAAATATTCTTTGGCTCAAATATTTTGATTTTTTGAATTCATGTTCGTTTAGCCCCAGTTTCTTACAATTCTTAATTATTTGATTTTATTACGATTAATCAAAATTGCTGAACTTGCATTAGCGTGCGAAGACCCACAGGAAACACTCATGTTCTGTTTACTTCATTGTAAATTCAAATTATTTTATTAGATTTTTGAGTAAAAAAGAGATAGGCCTATAAGTCACCTCGCCAGGAAACTTAATTGAATAAGTAACTCTACAGTATCGGTTTAAGATTCTTCTGTATCTAAATACCGAGCTTTTTCTGTTTTGTGGAACTGGCCAACAGTGAAATAGGAAAAAACAAAACACTTTTTTTTTGTTTTCTTCACATGTTTACTTGTATCTCGATAACGGATGAACGGCTGTTAATTGGATAAACATATACATGCGACTCAGCGAGTACGTTATAAGGGCTGAATAACCGTTAGTGTGACAACACGATTTGATTTGAATGATTCGGCAAACTATCCCAATTCATGATCAAATCACCAATTCGATCGGGAATTAATGACAATATATTTGGCAGTAAAACACTACATATATTTTGTCAAGGTCGGGACTTCAATATTTATATTGAACACAAACCTCTAACTAGAGCAATTTAGATTAAAACTGAACGCGCAATGCATGTCAATTTATTTACTGAAAACGACCGACAACGAAATGGCCACAGGCGAAACTCAGTTCAACTTAAACAAAATCGTTACTATTCAAAAATCTGATCACGAATATCACACTAATTCATCAATGAAACTACAGCTTATCAGACTACCTGGCATTGAAATCGTCAGCGAAACCTCCACCGAGTACAACCGCCTTTAAATTGAAGAATCACTAGGTTAAACCATCTTCGATACTATAAGCATCATTTCGCATCCTGGTGTTCGTGCTACTCGTAAATTGATTACTTCTAGCAATTTTAACACCATTATACATAAAGACGTAGGTCAACGGGCTCAGTGAGTCCTATTTAGCCTGCCCTCGTGCTAAAGTCCAACAGCACACAATTCATAAGGTCGATTCGAACATAACTACATAGACATCACAGAACCAATTCCTCCGCCTAATGTATATTCGAGCATATGGATACTTTGTTCGACTGATCAACAATTAAGCCTCAGGGCACAGAAAACTACTAGTATTGTTAACAAAATTAGAAGTCAATTGAAATATTCCGTGGGGGTAATTCTAACAAAAAACAGTAGAACCACAGTAGAATTTGGTTGAATCCTTTACTAATAACAGCTGCGCTTTTCTATTAGATTGCTGTTCGAGGTCGCGATAAATATAGGGAAAAATACTGGGAAGTTATTTCTGTTTTTTTGGTACAGCGTTGTACATCTCAATAATTGTGAATAATTTGAAAATCATTTTTTGTTTTTATTAGGATCTAAACATTACATTTTTATCAATGATAGAGTTGAAGTCATTCACACTCAATGCATGCTGGAAACCCTTAAAATGAACTACAGCATCAAATTTAGAAATGGCACATTCAATCGATGAAGAATGATTCACTGATATGACTATCAATGATTTGGACTAGCTGCTTTTGAACTACTAGAATTGATGGTAACTCATAATGGTAACGAAAATGACTCAGAAGAAGATTTTAGTTAGCCACCAAAAAAATTACTTTTAAAATCTTACGAAAAGGATTGAATTTACGAAAAGGATTGGATGTCTGACAAGATCAAGAAGCAAAAATTTAAACGAAAATTTATTTCACTCGAAGAAAAAATTGGAATTTTAAATCGTATAAAATGTGGAGAAAAGCCTTCATCGATTGCAAAATCATTAAATTTAAACGAAGCAACTATTCGAACTATATTAAAAAATGAAAGAGAAATTAGAAAAAATATTAGTGTATCCCGCAAACGAGATATAAATATCGTAAAAATGGAACATGCTCTTATAATATGAATAGAAGATTGTTTAGATAAAAAATTCCCTTTAAGCACAAATATTATTAAACAAAAAGCACTCAGAATTTACACACATTTAAAAAAAGATGAACTTTCTTTTAACGAACAACCAAACCTATCATTTTTGCCAAGTAAAGAGTGGTTTGAAAATTAAAAAAAAAATAATTTCTTTGCGCAAAATTGTTTTATTCCAGAAGTAGAAACATTTTTGAAGAAAAAAAATTGCTCATTGGTAATGCAGGTAGCCACAGTAGAGAGTTGAATCACCCTAACGTAGAAATTGTATTTTTTCCTCCGGATTGTACATCATTGATCCAACCATTAGATCAAGGAATCATTGCGACACTTTATATACGACTAGCATTTGAAAACTTTCTCGAAAGAATAGAAAACGATAAAAATGTAACGCTTACTCAAGCTTGGAAAGATTTTTATATTTTAGATTGTGCTGCAATTATAGGTTTGTATTGCACGGAATTTAAACAGGATTCACTTCATGCGGGTTGGAAACCTTTGTTACCCCAAATGGTTCAGAGAGGAAACATCGTCCCATTGGAGGAAGCAGAATATATAACAGAATAATATCGGTTGCTTCTAATTTAGAAAGCGACGGATTGTCAGATATGAACGTTGATGATGTTCAGGAACTATTGAAGAACAAACTTTGAATGAGGAAGAATTAATTGAATTACTAAATACCACGAATTTCAATTACGCCGATGATTCAGAAAACATTTGTAATATTCCATCGGTTCCTCATTTTAATTTAATTGATCTGCAAGAAGGAATAGCTTTAGCTAAAAAATTAAAAAAAAATTTTCGTTGAAAAAGATCCTTTAGTAGTACGTAGACGAAAATTTAAAAGAGAATTGCAAAGTTCTTTAGCTCCTTATAGAGAAATTCTGACAGAATTGCAAGATCGAAACAAGCAGGTAATTGCAACTACTGCAGATAACTTTTGTGATGATGGAAAAATAACTAGTGAAGAGGCGTTTCAATCAACTTTGAGAAGAAAAGGGATTAGCTGTAATTTTTGATGAGCGTGATGATGAAAATTAATTTGTGATCGTAATAAACTGTTCTATTTAATTAAACATTTTCAGCTATCATAAAATTGTATACCTTAAGACTTGGATTCTATATAACTCGGTACACATTGCCATAATAGATATTATTTCAAAGTCTCGTATAACACGGTTTCGATATAATACAAAACAAGGTTTCGATACAACATGGTACATACATATTGCGTTGATTTATGTTATATCTAAGTTTAAATTTATTATAACTTAGTTTAAATAAATAATTAAAAAAGCTTCATATAACACAGTTTCGATATAGCACGGTACGAATTAACCGTGTTATACGAGGGACGCCGTACTAGATGTATACATACTAACAAAATTTCCCTCTTTCGTCAGTTCATAATTTATTTTCAAATTTCAGGAACTCTGTTGTGTCCTACATAAAACCATAGAATTGTTGCGAACTCGTAAATATACATTCTATTAAAAATTATCATTTAAGTCAATGAATTAAATCTATCACATTTAATGATTAAATATTCAAATAATTTCAATTGGACTGAAAAATTCGAAAAAAATTTATCGCGATCTAGGCCAGCAATCTATAGAAAAACGCAGCTGCATAACATAGAACTTTCCGAAGAAATGTTTTTGTACAGTTAAGATACATTTAAATTCTAACAATTGTTCCAAAGGTGCCTTTAAGGCAAAATGAATAGGTTGCCGTATAATTTGAAATTTAGTTTCTCAATTTACCTGCGATACTTTTCTGATGAGTAATGGCAAATAATAACGCCATATAGAGTACTTCAAAATTTTCAAAGCACCCTTTTCTTAAAAGTAATCAATTTTGCTATTCACATTACAATTTTAATACTGTATTTGTCACTTGTAACGGATTCGATGGCCGATACGTCAAATATTCTGTAAGGAAATAATTTCGTTAAATTCTGTAAGGATTCTGACTGATTCGCCGGTTCCCCCAAATACTCTAGTCGATTAGATTGAGCATTACGCCATGAATGTTGCGGAGCTTGAGAATATCATTGTTATATGGTATCTTACATCTTTTGCGTTTAACTAAAATCTTTTTGAGTGGTACATACGCCTCACAAAGTCCAATCACGAATGAAAAAGCGGAAGTTGCTCGTAAACATCGCGCAAACTTTCACAGTTAGTATTTCAGTTACCGAAATTTCGGTTACATGCAAAGTGATACTTGAAAGGAAAGTAATACTCGAAGTTGAACTTTATGTTAAAGTTTTGAAATTAATAGGTTGGTTGGCAAACACTAAGGTCCGGTATTTCAATTGACTCGGTTAAATTATGTAAGTTTAGCTGAAACGAGATAAACTTTAACTTCAATTTAACCATAGATTAAATTTGTATGAGTGCTTCATTCAAAAAATGTTCATTTTTCCTACGGTTAACTGGATTATTATAATTTTTATATTGCAGGTGCAGCAAACCGATTGACATAGCAACGAATTATTTTTCGATATGGTTAGTTAAGAGTTTACCTTAAGTCACTTATCATGGCAGAAATACCCATGAAGTTGGTAGGTTCCCTAGCGAGTCAAAGCGAAACGTTTCAAGTTTAGTTTAGACGAAACAGTAACATCTACATTGAAATTCTGAAGCACAATAACTTCACTATACCTGCTTAACCATAACAACGCTAAAAAGATTTTCAGTTCATGAGAGTGGCCGAATTGTCCCGGATTTGAATTGTGCTTTACTAGATTTT
Organism: Tipula helvola; assembly: GCA_963556165.1. Lineage (NCBI taxonomy): Eukaryota > Metazoa > Arthropoda > Insecta > Diptera > Tipulidae > Tipula > Tipula helvola. Next base: position 101,553,556 of record OY744483.1, read on the forward strand.
TATGATCCAACTGGTGCCACTTTTAGCACAAAAGGCAAGAAGCGGAATTAACTCTGTCTTTTTTTTTTTTTTTTTTTTGGGAATGAATTGTTACTCAAGTATATTTCTGTTTGCCTATTTCCTCTACTTACGAATTCAGTGCTACGTATGAATGCTGAATGAAATCAAATGATGCGAATTCATATAAACGAATACCAAAACGTTTTTATTGTGAATCATTTTCAACCTTCTAATTCACCATGCATATACATCACCCAACTTTGCGTGTCATTTGATTTCCTATAGTTAATACGCAGAATTTGAAATAAAATAAGACGTTTAAAATACTGTAATCCAATCCATATTTAATCAAATTCTATGCTATGCGCGAGAGCAAATATGAAGAGAACATGTATTAAGAAAGTTCATTAAAATTAAATCGTATTTTTCATGTATATTAATGTACTCACATATAGATTGAACAGCTGTTGTATATTCTTTGTATTATATGTTAGAAATATATGACATAGTAAAGTGGGTAGTAAATAAAAAAATTATTGATTTTGTAAAAAAAAAACTGTCGATTTTATGATTTGGATGGTCAACTGTAATGTGCACATTTATCCGTGAAGCATATGATGAAGGAACTCATAAAATGAAACTTTATACGAGAGGAAAATAATGTAGAAAACGGAGAAAATTTTCAGTTTTTTTATGTCTTTTCTGAAAGCCGATTACGATAGGTTAGAGAGGAAATATAAATCGGATTTATGGGAATTATTCGAAAATATTTTGGTGGCTGCAAAATATTTTTATTTTTTTTTATGAATTTTTAAGAGGTTTTAAAGTGTGAATTGAATAGAATTAATTGAATTGGGGTAAATACGTTATAAGAATAAATTATCTTTCACTTCGTATCGCACATATATTTTCCTATACAACAGGTTGCGGTCGCGTAACGATACAATAAACAGTAAAAAATAAATATTTTATAGTTTATTATTGATACGGGATTTATGCTGATTTAATATGTCACATAATGTACGCTTTATTGACACAGTTGTTATTTACAAAAAAAGTATATATAAATTTATGACGGTAAACATTTAACCGCGTAACCGACAAAAGAACTCATTTAAACTATATCTGGTTACACAATATTGTTACATAATGTATGTCTATGTATGTATGTATGTATACACAGACTGTTTAAATCAAATTAATTACCAAAATTAATATATTAACTTGTGTTTATAATAAATTTAAATTTTATTTATTTTTAATTTGTTAATTTCGAACTATAATGCGTTATATACATATTATGTGTACGAGTATGTGGTATTACAAAAGAAAACACACAGTAGTATACTCCATACATGTAGTACGGTAATAAAAAACCAAAATGTTTATTTTAAACTATCATTTGTTTATTTAAAGAAGAATACATAACAAGAAATTGAAGAAAACCGCCATAAAATAACATTAGGATCATTTAAAAACTCATAAAAATGTCAGCACAGCAGTAAAAAAAAATTAACGTACTACTCCAAAAAATATAAAATACACAACCAAATTGTTGTTGGATTTTAAGTTTGGTTTAAATCTAGGCTTAATTTTTTTTGAAGAGGGGATGAGGGGTGCGAAACAGGCGAGGCAACATGAGAATTTAATATGAGGCGAACAATAAAAAGTTAATCAGTCTAATAACAGGACTGCAAATGATTTAGGCATCATCAAATGTTGGGCAATTAAATAGATTCAGACCATTTGCGAAAACGGTTTTTCAAACCCAGATAATAAAACTTGACTACGATATTAATCGGAAGCCCAAATTAGACAGAGAGGAAATACAGAAGGAAAACAAGAGGGCGTTCGGATTTTTTTAATTTCAAAAAATAAATAATTTGATTTAAAATTTATTTGAATAAACACAACACTCTTCATTTTATTTAGAGAGTTTCGAAAAATGTATAACCTTCTTTCTGCAAGGAATCTAATTTTTCATATTTTAATTTTAGGAAAGCTACTGTTCGAGCAACTGTTGAAAGCAACGAATTGTCTTTAAAAACATAGTGTTTGCCTATTTATTTCTAGGGAATATTTTTGGGAGTCCCAACTCTTTCGCAGTTTGCTTTTAACGCTACAGAACACTCATAGCTATGACCCGTTTTATGTAGAACATCTGGATAAAACATAGCTTCATGTCATCCTTTAGGACATGAAAGGCGAGTCGCTCTTAATTGACGAACGGAACTGTTCGCTCTAGCGGACAAAAATGAACTATGTAAAATATGAAACAAAAATTTGCTATATGGGATTATATGGAAATAGTGTCGTTTTAATTTTAATGTTTAATTATTAAAATTGTTATAAATGAAAAATCTAATTATTCTAATATCTAGAGTTCCTTAACCGGAACTTTAACTGTTACAAAAAAAAAAACAGAATGGGTTGTCCAATTTTTGTAAATATGAAAGAATTATTCATTTATTTTGCTCAAATAAAGCCTGTAATTTCTCGTAGTCAGATATTATTTTATGGGGAAGATTTTTTCTTGCTTAAAGCTCCGGAGGTCCCGGGTTCGATTCCCGGCGGGTGATGAAAAAATCACGGCTGGTTAATGTTGGATCAATGAATTAATCATTCATTATCGCGCCAGCGAAAAAAAAAGAAAAAAAGAAGATTTTTCATCACCGTACTAATTATCAAAAATAGTAACGATCATTCATCATGCCAAGAAGTTAGTAACAATTAAATTAAATTCATGTAATTAAAATCTATAAATTTCATTATTCATTCTGAATTTATTCCGAAATTGCAATTTAAATTAAATCTGTTGAGAGCAAAAAATATTAATTTGATAAATTGGAGTACTGTGTTGTTAAATCAACAAATCGTTTCATCTGTTGATGAATTTAAATCTAAATTGGTAGCAACATAATTTTTGAAAATTGTTTAACAGTAGTAATGTATTTAAGTGCTTTTATAGATAGTTATTTACATCACAAGGGCGCTAATTCAGTTTGTACTCATGGTATCTGAGTCTCGCGAACTGTTTGTCCGATTTGGATTTTTTTTCGCAAACCTATTTCTAAGGGCAAGGCGGATAATTCAAAAACTTTTGGAACCTGTACGTCAAGAGGGTCGGGTATAGGGCTTGCCTCCCGGGAATTCCCGGGAATTTAAGAAACTAAAAGTATTCCCGCATCCCGGGAATGTTGTGAATATTTCCTGGGAATGCAAAATCCAATTTCAGGACTCCACCGTGCCATATTTTAACTTCTGAGAATTAATCAGAAAGTCGCTGATGATGGATACAACGATATAAAAAATCCAGACACTCTATAGCGTTAGATAGAGTGTAAACTGAATATTATGTCAGATAACCATATCCGCTGGAGTACTTTAGTGAGTACGTTGAAACGGCTCCTTAGTAAACACAGTACTTCGCGAACTAAAAATATGGGGATGAACGAATATTGAGCAATGCCATCGAGCTATAAAATGTTCTTAAACCGCTGAATATAACTTTAAATACCCAAAGCTGTAGCGACTTCAGCATTATTGTTAAAAGCTTAATAGAACAGACAACTATTATTGACCATAGACGTTAAAACTTCTAAAAGAAAAATTAGCCATTAGAAGAAATAAAGATGTTGCTTCGTTAATAAGATTCGTCCACGATTGATAGTTGGGGACATAAGAAATTATGGATGATGCGTTTGAAATAAGCTCATCTCCGAAATAGCCTGTTTATGGTAGGCCTATTGAAAGCAAACAAAGGAATAGAATTCAGTCAAAAGAAGAGCTGAACGTGAAAAGCCAATCTACAGAATTAAACCAAATTATCGCACTGTGTATGTAGAAGCCACGAATTTTTAATACCCCATTAAAAATTGGTGTTCAGATCAGTCAAAAAGATAATAAAAGCTCAATATACCACAGCACTACCTAAACAAAATTTTTGAGAATAATATCATATAAATTTGAAAGCCCAGATTATGCCGTCAAATAAGTCGATTAATAGGAATATTAATTTTGAGCAAAATTAATTAAACTAAAGCGTATACATTGAAAATAGTTATTTAGTTTAACAATGTATGTAGTTTAGACGTAACTACCGCGTCTTGGTCATTGTTATCGTGTTCTTCTTGGTCATTGTTATCGTGTAAAATATCTTTAAATTGAGCAACACGCACGAAGTTCTATGGCGACCTTTGGATTAGCAAAACCTGTTATTCTTAAATGATGTTAAGTGGAGTTTATCTGTCCAGCTGAGCCTAAAAAAACTTCTATGTCTGTGGGAATTTAGTTTACGAAATTGAGCTACTGTTATTACTGCTGTGTAGGTTTTCGATAATTTAAAAAAACTTTTAAGAGGAATTCAACCAGTTTAATATTCAATACAAAATTATGCAGCTAGAAACTTCATGAGCTACATAGTTTTAATTATTAAAAATTTCTTAGTAAAAATAGAATTTTGTTTGGTGTGGAAGATATCAAAATATAAAACTGAACAACATTTTAATAAAATGAGCAACTTGTAAAAAATGAATTACTAAGTTACTTGCCCGAAATTATCGGCAATTTAGAACGAATCCACTTTAATTTAGAGAGATATAAATAGACAATTGATAGTTTGGTGATAAGTACTAGGAACATTACATATTTTCGTTTAAACTACTTACTTATAAAAAAAATTTGAAAATACGAATTGAGCAATATATTCTGCATGCGACCTCCTTCATTATTTTGAGTAACATTATGAATTTGGATACCATTCAACAAAATAGTTATTTTCATTGATTGCTCCATGGTTTAATTTCAATACATAACCTAAAAATTGTCCAACAAAATTAATTTTGTGTTCAACTTTGATTTAAGCAAAACTAATTAAGACAAAGATTGCATACTTTTTTTAGCTATTTTGGAAACGAAGCAATTAATTTTAAAATTAGTGTGCTAAATAGGTAGTTATAGTTGTTAACCAAATTCAAGTCAAAGGTCGGTTAATCTCAATAAATGTTTTACACATAACAGTTTAGCAACCCCCTAAACTAAATTTCTGATAATAAGTACAGATTGTTTTACTTTTCTTGACTTAAATTGAGCTACTTTGATTTAATAATTCCTTACGATTCAGAACGAGTTTACCACTAACTACTCTGCTTAAGCGTTGCGCAAAACTAATTAGCTTACAACAGTTTAAACTATTTAAAAAATTAGCTGAAAAATAGGGTCCTAAATGAACAATTTAATTTTTTTTAATATGTAGTTGTTTGCATTTTAAGTAATGTGGACTTTTGGTAAATGAGTATTCCACACTTTTCAGTCTATTAAAATAATTGAGCAACTATTTTCAAGATTAATAAAAATGAGCGATTAGATGTATAATTGCCTTTGTTGCTCATTATATAGTATGATTTAAAAATCAAAACTCCTATTCAAAAAAACCTAGAGGTTATCAGCATTGGTTGTTTCTGCTGAAGGTGGTGGCTTTCAAAATAGGGTCAAATTATTCTGTTTTCAATACAAATATCAGTTGAATAATTGAAAATTAGATATAATAAAGTCCAAGACCTAAATTAAGTAAGTGCCTATCTTTTCAGGTACAAACTAAATTAGCACAATTACGATATTTAGTGCACCCAGTTTCAAGATTTTTTTCTAGATCCAAAATTAATTTAGCCTCAAGACCTATTTTTTAAGGTCTCCGGAACTCCAATTATGGCTCCATCAGAAATGAGAATAAGAAAGGGCTCGATTTTTATATCGGCTATTCGATGGCGCAGACCTCCACCGAAAATGAGAGAAATGTTCCATTAGCGGATGGGTTCCTAACGAAAATTAAATCGTCGTTGGGCGCATTCTGCTACGCCAACTGTTGGCTATAGGTTGAGTAAAATCAACGCTGATAGTTTAAATTTAATTTTTTCCTCCGGCAGATTTCACATGGTGAGAAAATGGAATCCGCCGATCAAGTGGTTAAATCAGCATATCACGTTTTTCTCCACTAAAATTTCAAATTGTTTGGATATTAATATCACATGCACAATTAGGTATTGGCTAGAAAACTTGTCTTGTCCCGAATCCCGGGAAATCCCGGGATTCACAAAATCACAATCCTGTTTCCCGGGAATGTAAAAGGTCCGGGAAAGGGCAAGCCCTAGTCGGGTACCTGCCATACGGATTGACCCAAAATCGCCTGCTTATATAAATATTTAGCAATTTGAGAAGAATTGAGTTAGGCATAGAGTTTGGGGTTGAGTTGAAGTTGAGTTGGAGTTGGGGTTGGATAAGGGTATAGTGAGCAGTTGACAAATTGTTTCTATATGCTGATTGAGCTGGGCGTTGAGTTTGAGGTTGAGTTGTGAGTTGAGTTGGGTTCCATTTGCGGATTGAATTGAGATTGAGTTGAAGATGAGTTGGTGTTGGAGTAGGTTTAGTGAGTAGTTGAGCAATCTAAAAATATAAAAATGGGTGTTTGATATTTAAAGAAATCCACACGCCTTGACCGATTTGAATCAAACTTTATACAAATATTGTTTAAGCACTCTTGAGGGATGATTTGGGGAGTGAGTTGAGATTTAAGTTGGAAGGTACGTAGTTTTCGAATCGTGTTGATTTAGGGTTTGTATTGAACGTTGGGTTTGTGGTTGAGTTCAGGGTTGAATCAGGTTGAGTTGGGGTTGGATTATGGTTAAGTTTCGGGTTGGGTTGCGTTGAGATCGTGTTAGGGTTGAAAAGGGTTTGAGTTGAAGTTGAATTGAATTTGAGGGAGAGATTCGGTTAGAAACTTATTTGAGGTCGAGTTTTAGCCGGAGATTAGATTAAGTTGATTTGAGGTGAGTTCATAAACGCAATATTAATAAAGGTGATGGCCACGATGGTATGCCTCCAATCCTTTTCAAGTATTATGTTGAGAGTTTGTCCCGTCCAATTACTTTCATATTTAATAAAAATCTACATAATGGTTTTATTCCCGACCCTTGGAAAATTTAATGAATCCATCGCATCTTCAAGACGGGTAGAAGAAACGAAGTAAGTAACTATTAAGATACTTTCCGACATACCCAAGCTATTTGAATCAATGGTTCACAGGGTCTTGGTTTTCAATATTGAATAATTTATTTCTCTTGCTCAGCACGGGTTTTATCCAGGAAGATTCACAGTGACTAATCTGTTTTTTTTTGTGGTAAATTGTTTAATAGTTTAAATTCCAGACAGCAACTGGACATTGTGTATACTAATTTTCTGAAGGGTTTTGATAATATCGACCAGTTTCTTCTTATCACCAAGTTGAAGAATTTCAATTATCAGTTCAGCCCAATTGAGTGTTTGCGTTCTTACCTTTCTGACTGGTGGCAATCCGTTAGAATTTTCGATTTTTGTTCTCAGCTATTTCACGATTCTCAACTGGTTGCAAACAGTGGATCTACAATTAGCTGGGCAGAAGACTGAATCAATTCTAATCGGTATGGTCACCATTGATGCCAGATAAAAATTCAATTAGCATATGAAGACCGCTGGGGCCGACCGTTGGGCCGACGAATCGAAGATTTCGTATAAGATTAGGTATAATATGAATTATGTCTATAGAACCAGCGCTTTAAAAATGATTTATGCATTTTGGACAGTTTCAAATGACGCGCAGTGTGTGTGATTGCATATGATTTTTAGCATACCACATTATTTTACATTTGCATTTTTCACGTCAATTAAAAAATTGAATTTCACTATTCAGCATCGAAGTAACATTATCGGTTTTTAGAGTTGAATTAGTATCTAAACAGTACGCCATGATACTTTATTTGGCATTTTCTTGCCAACCAATATATCACCACTGTAACATACACATTTTATTTTAAAAATGTAAAAAATTGTAAGCAGAACATGGAAGCGATCCGAATACTGCAGAAGAAAGGAAGCTTGCTCGAGAAGTAAATATGGTTGAAACAGATGGAGCCAATTAAACAAAGGTCGATGAATAGAAAAACATAAAGCAATTATTCCTGGTTTAATTTTTTTATTACACTTGGTTGTTAGTTAGAGATATTAATTGTGAATTGCTATAACGTACCAATTTATCTCTATACTTATATTTTCGACAAATGAGGGTCCTCTTATTTAAATATGGGTGAATTGTTACCATACCCTAATGTCAGGTGGAGGTTTGTAAACTAGTTTAAAAGATTGTCACTAAAAAATTCATTTTTAGAGAGGTCACTGCAGTTAGAACTTTCAACCTGGAACTTTCAATTTACTTTTATTGTAGGAGTATCAGTAAAGTGAACTTAAATTTGGAAAGTTCGTACAACTTTGAGTGTTCCATAATAAACAGCACGGAGTTGATTTTGTTATTTCTAACAATCATAGTTTAATAAAATTTTTGATCTTTTCTCCTCATACTAGCTATAGAATTGATTCCGTTACATCAAAATCCCAACTATTAGCGATAATAGTATAAAGCGAAATGAGCGGTGCTATGTATTTATAGCAGAGTGCAAACTATGGTATATATAATATATACGGGTTTTATGAGAATGGAATGGCCTTATTGGACTTAGAAATGCAATGTATATTCTAGTGAAAAATCAAAAAGCCACCAGAAAACTCACAAAAACAATAAACATTAAATTCGGGTTACAAATCGCCTGTTTTTACCCAAAGTGCTTTTCTTTTCGATTTCCTAAATCAGGTTTAAGATAACCAAATAATTTTAATTTCTCGAGTGTGCACGAAAATAATATGCCGCGCCCCATGCACACACACAAGTGTGCATATTGTAAAGAAAATCATTTGTATTTTCACTTAAAAATTTAAAAGCATTCAAAAAAAAAATCCCTTTTCGAAATATTTAATCAATCAATTTCAAGCCTTTAAAAGAAAACCCAAATAAAATATTCGTACTTGTGTGTATATCTTTGTTAATGTACTTTTACCCAACATTTACTATATAATATTCTGTATTATGTCTATGTATATCAATACAATTTTTACTATTCTTACGTATAATATTCATCCATTTAAGAGAGATGTGTATATGCGAAGTTGTTTTGCAAAGAATACAAATTTATGTGAAGAAGATTAAATTTCACATATAAGAGATGAATGTGATGAAAAAAGCATTTTGAGATCATAAATAAATTTGATTGTTATGTTATAAGTATAACTTAATACCATCTTCATATAAGGCTGTTAGAAAAGTTTGTCTAACTAAATTCAATTTGAGGCTTTTTAATGGTTATATGAGAAACACTTGTTAAATAAATTATTTACTGTAAATTGAACTGTGTTTATATGTGAGTTTGTGTATATACAGATATTTACAACAAAATATAAGTAATATTTATTTTCAGTAAACATACATTTTATATTAATATATGGATTTTTTTTTTTTTCAAATGATAAAATAAGATAAATTGTGTCTCAAATTTCTGGAATTTCTATTGTAGGTATTATCAAAATTTGTTGATGTGCATATTACATATATGTATACAAAATGTAAATACAAAAAATTGTGTCACAAATAATAGGAAATATGAGATAAGAATGGAATTTCGGCCAAAAAATAACCGACTTATTGATAAAAAGATTATAGGGACAATGACAGATAAAATATATTTTATTAAAGACCAACAAAATGTAACATTTTTTATTTTATCCATTTACTTACAAAATGCGCATGTGGCAAGGTGTACAACATACCTGAAACGAAATAAAAAAATATTAAAATTAATATTAAGAAATACAATTCAATAGGACGTTCACATTTTTATTGAAAATCTGTCCAATAATTTAATTTAAATTTATTAGATGGTTTACAACCATCTAAGAAGTCGAGAATAGGCCCAATCTCAAAATGAGTATATTGTTCATTTACGATTCTAATAAATTTGTTAATTTTAAGAATTTGAGCAGGTTATAATTTACCAAAATTGGCATAGAGAAAGAATCGTAATGAAATTTTTAAACATTTTATTTATAAACAAATCTTAAATTTTCATATAAACAACTTATAGTCCAGTCAATAAAACTAATTATTTCGTACGAGGAACTCGAAGCAAAGTTTTTGATGAAACCTTTTGCATTTTCGTTTATTTGGTGCCTAGATCAAAACTCCCCGATGCCGTCCGTACACACTTTACACATAACAAAACCGAAAGAGCTAGTAACAAAAAATCAACCCGGTGTCTGGGACACCTAAGTAGTGAAGAGTTGTGTAGTATATTTAAACCGAAAACCCAATATACTTCACCATTAACTCTTTATTTAAAATCAGCCCTTAATACCCTTAAATAAATTAAATTCAATTTGGCATCTAATTAAAGCAAATTAATCACAAACTAAATAACCTGAAATTCGAGATGCATAAACAATTTTAATGCTGAATTATGAATATTATAATAGGTACTAAATATTTTTTTTTTTAAATATTTTAAACTAGAATTCTAAAATCAGTTACTAAAAAATCTGAAACCTCATAAAATTTGATTTCCAAATCTATAGCTATTAACTCTAAAATTACCTCCAAAAAAAAAAACTAAAATAAATAATTGCTTATGGCTATTCTGATTAAAATCCCATTGGCAAATAATTTAAATTAGATCTGGAAGTAATAACAGCATTAAGTTATCCATACTAAATTAAATAAATAATTTGTGTATCCAGATTAGTATGTTCTTATTAGTACCATATATGACAAACAATTAGCACAAATATATTATGTGGTTAATAAACTTTATTGTAATTTTAAACGTACAATCTGCTAAACAAAATTCTCGCTAGAAGAAGATGTATACATTTAAATTCAGAATCATTTTGGTTTAGAAATCTGAAACTTTATAACCCTGCCGCAACCAACAATGTCATGAACAAACTATTTGAATCGAAAAATTCTTCACATTGGACGATTAAAAAAATAAATTCTAAATTTCAAATCTCAAATACCAAATTTTAAACTCCAAATGTTTAATTCCAAATTCCAAATGTTAAATCTTAAATTTCAAATTCCAAATTTTAAATTTCAAATTCCAAATTTCAAAATTAAAATTTAAAATTCTAAATTCCAAATTTCAAATCCCACATTCCAAATTTAAATTTTAAATTTAAAATTCCAAATCCCACATTCCAAAATCCAAAATTTCAAATCCCAAATTTTAAATTTTAAATTTCAAAATCCAAACCCCAAATTACAAAATCCAAAATTTCACATTCCAAATTTCAAATTTAAACTTGAAATTCCAAATTTCAAACTCTAAATTTCAAATTCAAAATTTCAAATTTAAATTCCAAATTTCAAATCCTAAATTTCAAATTTCCAATTTCAAATTTCAAATCTCACATTCCAAATTTCAAATCTCAAATTCCAAACTTCAAATTTAAAATTTAAAATTCCAACCTTTAAATTCCAACTTGCAAATTTCATATTCTAAATTTTAAATTTGAAATTTCAGATTCCAAATCCCAAATTGAAAATTTCAAATTCTAAATTTCAAATTCCAAATTTTAAATCCCACATTCCAAATTTCTAATTTTAATTATCAAATTCCAAATCCCAAATTCCAAAATTTCATATTACAAATTTCATATTTTAAATTTCAAATTTCATATCTCAAATTCCAAACTTTAAATTCCAAAATTGAAATTCCAAATTTCATATTCTAAATTTCAAATTTCCAACTTTCAAATTCTAAATTCCAAGTTTCAAACTACAATTTTCAAATTCTAAATATCAAATTCCAAATCCCAGAATTTCTTATTACAAATTTCATATATTAAATTTAACATTTTAAATCTCAAATTCCAAATTTCAAACTTCAAACTCCAAATCTCAAATTTTCAATTCCAACTTCTAAATTTCAAGTCACAAATTCCAAATTTCAAAATCTAAATCAACAAAATCCAAAATATCACATTCCAAATTTCAATTTTAAATTTCAACAAATTACAAATATCAAATTCTTAATTTCAAATTCCAAATTATAAATTTTAAATTCTAATTATCAAATTTCAAATTTTAAATTTCAAATTCCAAAGTTAAAATTTTTAATTTCAAATTCCTAACTTTAAACTCGAAATTGCAAATTCCAAATTTTAAATATAAAATTTCAGATTCTAAATTTCAAATTTCAAATCCTACATTCCAAAATCCAAACTTTAAATATCAAATTCCAAATTCCAAAATTTACTATTACAAATTTCATATTTTAAATTTCAAATCTCAAATTTCAAATTTTAAATTTCAAATTTCAAATTCCAAACTTTAAATTCCAAATTTCAAATCCCACATTCCAAAATCCAAATTTTAAATATCAAATTTCAAATCTTAAAATTTCGTATTTCAAATTTCATATTTTAAATTTTAAATCTCAAATTTCAAACTTCAAACTCCAAACCTCAAATTTCAAATTTCCATTTTCCAAATTTCAAATTCTAAATTCCAAGTTCAAATTTCAAATTCCAAATTTCAAAATCCAAATCCCAAATTACAATATCCAAAATTTCACATTCCAAATTCCAAATTTCAAATTCCAAACTTCAAATTTTAAATTTCAAATTCCAATAAATAATAAATTTCAAATACCAAACTTTAAATTCGAAATTGTAAATTCCAAATTACATATATTTGAAATTTGAAATTTCAGATTCCAATTTTCAAATTCGAAATCCCAAATTACAATATCCAAAATTTCACATTCCAAATTCCAAATTTCAAATTCCAAATTTCAAATTCCAAACTTCAAATTTTAAATTTCAAATTCCAATAAATATTAAATCTCAAATATTAAATTCCAAATTTCAAATACCAAACTTTAAATTCGAAATTGTAAATTCCAAATTTCATATATTTTAAATTTGAAATTTCAGATTCCAATTTTTCAAATTCGAAATCCCAAATTCCAAATTTCAAATTCAAAATTTGAAAACCACATTCCAAATTCCAAATTTCAAATTTTAAATGTCAAATTCCAAATCCCAAATTTCTTATTACAAATTTCATATTTTAAATTTCAAATTTCAAACTTAAAATTCCAAACTTCAAATTTTAAAGTTCAAATTCCAAACTTTAAATTCTAAATTTTAAATTCCAAATATCATATTCTAAATCTTATTCCAAATTTCAAATTTCAAACTCCAAATCTCAAATTTCCAACTTCCAAATTTTAAATTATAAATTCTAAGTTTCAAATTTCATATTACAAACTTTAAACTCGAAATTGCAAATTCCAAATTTTAAATTTAAAATTTAAAATTTGAAATTCCAAATTTCAAATCCCACATTCCAAAATCCAAATTTTAAATATCAAATTCTAAATTCCAAAATTTCGTATTACCAATTTCATATTTTAAATTTCAAATCTCAAAATCCAAATTTTAAATTTCAAATTCCAAACTTTAAATTCCAAATTTCAAATGGGATGGTATCATAATTCCAAAAAAAAAATTCCATAATTTCTATATTCCAATCAGAGAAAAGTAAAGTTCCAAATCATAAAATTCCACGTTTTAAAATTCCCCATTATTTAATTTCTGATTTTGAAATTCAAAAGTGGTGGAATTAATTCCGCAATTGGAATAGATATTTAGATAAATTAGATATAAATAAACATAGCTAATTTTATATTTTCATTATTTGTTTCATTAAAATGAACAAAATTATTGGTTTAATATATTTTATATTCCCAATTCCCAAATTTCTTATTACAAATTTCATATTTTAAATTTCAAATTTCAAACCTCAAATTCCAAATTTCAAATTTTAAAGTTCAAATTCCAAACTTTAAATTCCAAATTTCATATTCTAAATCTTATTCCAAATTTCAAAGCCCAAATCTCAAATTTCAAATTTCCAACTTGCAAATTTCAAATTATAAATTCCAAGTTTCAAGTTTCATATTACAAATTTCAATTTCAAAATCCAAATCCCAAATTACAATATCCAAAATTTCACATTCTAAATTTCAAATTTCAAATTCCAAATTTCAAACTTCAAATTTTAATTTTCAAATTCCAATAAATATTAAATCTCAAATTTTAAATTCCAAATTTCAAATTCCAAACTTTAAATTCGAAATTTTAAATTCCAAATTTCATATTTTAAATTTGAAATTTCAGATTCCAAATTTCAAACCCCACATTCCAAATTTCAAATTTTAAATATCAAATTAAAAATCCCAAATTCCTTATTACAAATTTCATATTTTAAATTTCAAATACCAAACTTTAAATTCCAAATTTCATATTGTAAATCTTATTCCAAATTTCAAACTTCAAACTCGAAATCTCAAATTTCAAATTTCCATCTTCCAAATTCTAAATTCCAAGTTTCAAATTTCAAATTACAAATTTCAATTTCAAAATCCAAATCCCAAATTACAAAATCCAAAATTTCACATTCCAAATTTTAAACTTCAAATTCCAAATTTCAAATTCTAAATTTCAAATTTAAATTTCGAATTGTAAATTTCAAATTTTAAATATCAAATCTCAAATTTTAAATTCCAAATGTCAAATTTCAAATTCCAAATCTCAAATTCCAAACTCCAAATTCCAAACTTAAAATTCCAAATTTACAGAATAAACTTCCAATTTTGAAATAAACAGAATGAAACTTGGCTGTTTCTTCACTGATGTTGATCAAATTCGACAGATACTAAGAAAATGGGGTTGTTAAATAATTTCTAGATGAAATTTATAAATATTGTGCTTTTCAATAATATTTTAATTAAAAATTTCAATCGAGAATGACATGAATACTTTGACTTAATCTTTGACTAAATTATGCCAGAAAAATGTTGAACAAAATAGAGTGTTATCATATAAAAATTAAATAAATAATAAAAATTTTGAAAACGGCTGATAACACACGCGAATGACAGTGGTCATTTTTGCCTTTATTAATGGCATTCCGTTAGTAGTTAATTATTTTAATTAAATGGAAAAACAAAATTCAAAATTTAGAATCATGCACGATTATTCGAATGGATGAAGCAAGATAATTTCAAATATTACAGTTATGACGTAATTACGGGATTAGTCACTTACGGCAATGGGCAATTTCTTCAAATTAAATTAATAAAATTTCATTTATTTAATTATTCAATAAAATTTAAAAATTGAATGTAATTTTTTAATTAACCACCAAACCTTAACCTACACAATATGTACTCGTATAACTGACGCGTAATAACCGAAAATAACAACTGTAACAAAAAAATCATTGTTGTGCCATAAATATGGCAATTTTTCAAAATTTCTGCAAACCGAATGTTTTGAAAAAATGCAGTGGAGTTGCAATAAGCAAACCGCCGGGGTAAAGTATGGTGGTAATGTTCGAGCAAGCATCCGCCTTAACTCGTGGTTTAGCCGAGGTAAGCTGAAAGTTAGGCTGATACTCATCATTTTTGACATTCTGCGTAAGTCAGATTCAACTTGATACAAGAGTACAATATATCAACAGTATGTGTGTGATGTTATAGTTGAATATATGTTAATGGAAGTCGCACCGCTTGGAGGGGAAGGCGTTGTCGTGGAAATCGACGAAAGCAAGTTCGGGAAAAGAAAATACTATTGAGGCCATCAAGTGGATGGCATGGGCAAAAAGTCGATACTCATATAGTCAAACAATAGTCACTTAAGATTCAACGACAGTAAATCATTTTGAGACGAGGAAACATGAGCATAGTAGAGTTACTTCACAAATATCCAGCAGAATTCATGTTTAGAAAATTGTGTTTGTCTAAAACTTAAGACATGGTTATTCATCCATATTATGATTCAAGAGTCGATTGACATTCCGTTTTCATTTTTTCATTTGATAAAAACAATTCGAAAAACGAAAAGGCAACGACAATTATGGGGTGACGCCTTTTTAAAAATCGTTCGGAATAATGATTATTCCGAATAAAAATAATCTTCTGTGATAATGACCGAATTGAGAAATAGTGGTGTACATATGTTAGTTTTATTTGTGGATTAGTGCTATTGGAGAAACCACTTAAAAGAAAGCGGCGTACTCTTCCCCACTCGGGCCGCGTGGAAACAAGTGCATTTTTTGTATAGGTATTACCGTGTCTGTTTGCTTCTAAGACATCCTCGATTTTAATACTTAAGCTTTCAGACGTACGTTTATTAAAACAAGGTAAATGTTCGCGTCGCGCCCTAATTCATAAAAATATTTTTGCTGAAAAACGAAGATTTATTTTTAAATATTCTGGAAAATGGTAATTTAATTTTAAACTTAGAATAGAAATGTCTATTTTCAAATAAAAATATTTTTGCTGGTAAGGAACATTTAAATTCTGGAAAATGAGGATTTATTTTTAAAATTAGTTTTCCAGAAGATTTCAGAATTAAATCTTCCTTTTTGCGGAATTATTGTGAAATTTTTCGAGTGGAAAATGGAGATTTTCCTTTTAACTGAAAAGTAAATCCTCTTTTTCCAGAATTTAAATTTTACTTTTCCAGCAAAATTATTTTAATAATTCAACATCAACATCACCTTCACCATCATCATCTTAATTACCATTACATTCACCATAATCATCAACATCACAATCAACATCATCATTATTACGTGTATTGGGGCAAATAACAACAATAACAATTACTACGTGTATAGGTGTGGTGATAAACTTTCACAGTCGAATATTAAATTGTAGACCTGATATGGATGTATCTGATCCATTAATACATGCAAATGTCAAAAGAGAGTTTAGGATAGTCAAATTTACTGTAGCAAAGACACGAATCAAAATAAGTTATGTTCTGTGATAAGGTATTTTAACCCAAGACTGAAACGAAAAAGTAGTTCACCCTTAATACCACTTTTTAAAAAAATGGTGCTTATACAATGCAGTGTCAACTCTGAAAACAAATGAATCACGTGAAATAGGTAATAACATAAAGAAACCAAACATTAAGAGAAACTCTATAGAGTAACTACTCGCTGCAAAAACGATTAAAGTGACATACCCATATATGTATATTAAAATTGCGAACCTACTTTAACCTCGCATTTACATGAATATTTTACGATCCCCAATCTCGCTTACGCATACTATAACATTCCAAACTCGGGCATAACGAAATAAAAATAAAAATTACTTGAGAATACTTATTTGTGTTAGTGATTACGTTTAGCATGAAACAAAAATGCAATATTTTTATTTTATAATCTATTAAAAAACTTAGTTTTTTAGTGTTTCCTGGAAATCGATGATACAAAACATAGACATTGACCATCACTAAATCCATTATGTGAAAAAAAAAATCGATTTTTCCATTTTATAGTCTTCATTCCAATGGGGTACCGGCCAATAAGAGTGTCCATTAGGTCGACCCCATCCATGAGCCTGTTGTATTCCTTAGTGTAGTCGGAAAATCGATTTCTATATTTTGTTTATTTATTTTATCCCATCGTATGGCTTTTTGAGGTGGTTGCTTCAGTTGTCGCGACAAAAATGGCTTGGGCCCAAAGTAGCCGAAACAAATCGGGCAGTTGTTATATCACGCTACAAAACATTGCTTATAAGCTGAGCCAACATACTCTTCAGAAAATTCACGCTCAGCTTTGTTTTTTGCTAGATCAAATTCAGTTTGATATTTGGTACACGATTTGCTCGCACTGTTCCCAAACTATAAATTCCACGGCTTCGGAGGTATACCAGCAAGCCGTGCGAGGTAAAAAATTTGTCGAAATAAATAATGTGGTTGATATTATCTTGAATGTGTTTTGACAGACGAGCAACGACTTTCAATGCGGCCCCTAGATCTGGCATATTCTCAGGAATTACATTATTGCCAGCACCCAAATAAATTTCAAATGCATAGGAATATCCTGTTGAATCGCAAAGTGAGAATATTTCCGTTCCCCATTTATGTGGTTTCAGTAATTCAGACGGTAGCTCCTTTTGACCTGGCAAAGCGATTTCGTTTACATGAAGTTGTAGTTGAGTTATTTTTTACTTCGCTTATAGGGCTATTGAATGAACCACAAGAAGAATCAATAGGGCCATCTTCTTTGTGTTGTAATTCTGTTTCTTTAGGACCATTCTTGAACCGAGAAGTATTTGGGTGTCGAGTGAATAGATAGCTGAAAAAGTTGAAATATCAGATTCAACAGGTGTTTGAACATGAGGAGCAGAATTTACCGAACATGTCTCGCCGTCATTCCTATTTAAACTTAACACCTTTGTTTCAATATAATTCTGTGTAGTGTTAATGTGCTGGTCAGTGGGTAACAACATAATCAGGATCGGCGATATCATCGTCACTATCGAAATCTTCGCCTCCACCTTCACTTCCAGACTCCATCATATCCAAAATGTCCGCTTCCGTCATTCTCGAAAGACCGTAATACACAATACGATGTTGTTATAGCTTTATGATGTGCCATGACTAATAACAAAAAAAATTAAAAATCACACAGTAAAAAATACCAAAGCAAATCATGACCCTAGTCGGCTTCAGGTATTATTGGACAAATATTAATATTTTCAGTTATTTTATGCACCGTTCAAAAGAAACAATTTTTCTACTACCAGTATTTTTTTCACAAGAATCTTATCAAAATTACTATTTATATTTTATTGTTGAAAGTCCCGTTTTTAACACAAATAATTATTTTGCCTGTTTCCGTTCAAAATTCACTTTAAACTGATTTAAAGGAAAAACGAAACGAAATAGAGCATTGCTAAAAAAAACAATCAATAAAGCGGAATTGCGAATACAGTTTCAGTGTTCAAAAAATCTACATATTGGATTAGAACGATTTAGTTGAAGTCCATCTTAAGGCGGAGTAGGGCATTAAAAGGTTAATAGCATTTTTGAAGTAGCGCTCACGCGTGATTCGAATTGTTTTTTTATGACACATTTTACTCTCTTTTAGTTTCGTAGTAGGCGGTTCTTTATGATTTCTACACTGTATTCACAACCGTACCTGTACGCTGTACCCGATGACGTTTCACTAACACAATCAGCGGTTGATATATTTTTACAGCAATAGTATAGAAATCATAGGGCTTTCTACAGAGAATATAAGCAGGTTTTGAGCACAACATTAAAAAACAAAATAAACACATTCACAAACGAGGTTTTAGTAGTTTGATAAATTGACACAATCAGCGCCACATTTTTTTGCTGGATCTGCATATAGTTTATCTTATATGTGATTATTGATAATAATTTATTATTTTACTGGTTATTATTGAACTGTAAAACCAAAATATCTGGTTTTAGTCTAAATTTACAAACAATATTTTCGAGTTTAAAAATTTCGAAGGAAACCCACTACTTTTACAATACTGGCCAATAAGAGGCAATCACCTGCTAATATAATGTTGACCAAGTACAAACCGTATTTCTTTATATAGTTTCCCAAAACTATTTTAATTTACCAATTTTATCTAGAAGTATTTTACCCCTTAAAAACTTCGATTATATAATAAAAGGAATGAAAATAATATTAAAAGCTCGTTATGGTTTCTCATCGACTTAATTAGCTCTAGACTATCAGAATGTAATATATTACTTAACTACTTGGCTATAAACACATATAACCAAACTTATATGAATGAAGATGGTGCAAATCTTTGAAGCAAGTGTTGTATTACATTATTTAATTACTTAAAGAAAAACAATTTTCTTTGAAAAAAATCTAGTCCATAAAAATACAATAAAACCAAGAATATTTTCCGGTAACAGTTTCTTGTATTGTTCTCAACTTTGTAATAAAAAATAATAAAATAAAAAAACATAATCAGAAAATCCTTGATTATTATTACTGTATATTTCTTATATTCCATCTATCTTCTTCAAATTCCTTATTCTTTTGATAAAACATAAAAAAACCGAATTGTTAGAAAAGTAATAATAATAAATAAAATAATAATAATAATATTGCAATTAATAGAACTTGAACGATAAAACGAACAGGATTTTCTTTTTCTTCCGGTTATAATGAGTTACGAAAAATAATAACAACGCTTTTATCTTGTTCGTCCCAACCACCCACGCGCTTTCTCTGATCCCTGTGTACATACAGTTTTCCTTATGTTTTTGTTTCGATTTAGTGACAAAACCACTATAAATATACATAGAAAATATTTTTTATATGCACTAATACAAAAAAAAAAAAAAAAAAAAAAATCCAATTCGTTGTTATAAAATACGAAAAGAAAAATTGCCAGCGGTTTATTTACACAGAATACATAGTAATGATGGATTTTCCCTCCTCGTGGTCTCTACACCCAGCAACAACGTAATGAAAATGACAGGAAAATCAAAAGTTTGTCCTACATTTATGCTGTTATGGTATCTATATAGACGAGTAGCTCATAAGTCGATTACAGTATTTTTCTTCTCTCAGCAGATTATCATTCATTTAAAATAGAATAATGGTTTACCGTAGTCATATATACATAGCTATAAACATCTAGATCCTACCTATCTTCGTGCTGACTTTGCACAAAATAATCGATTTTGATATTCAAATTATTTTATATATTCAATTACTTTATCCATCTATTAATAATGGGAGAAAAAAATTGTAAAAATCGTAAAAAAAAAAAAAACGAACCGCACAGTTAAAAAGAAAATTGATATTAAGAAAAAAAAAAAAAAATCGATTGTTTTTTTTTTTCTGTTGTATTATTTAAAATGTATAGAAATGAAAATCTTTCGATTTTTTTTTTCTTTTCTTCAATTGTTCCCGGATTTTTCTTTTTATCTGTAATAAGTTCCTATTGTTGGTTGCAAAATAAGGTAGGTAGATATTTTTTTTTTTGTATTTTATTTTTATTCCGTCGTTGGGTGATATCAATTTTTAATATCACAAAATAGCTTTGCCTTCTTCTTAGCCGTTTCAAAAATTATTTGCATGACAAATTGGGTATATAACATGATGATATTTAAAAATTGTAAGATTGGTTCACATTGTTGTTGTATAGTCTAATTTTTTTTTTATAAATTATTTCTTAAAATAATATGAGATGATCTTTGAGTGTTTTCAACATTGTCCGTACAATAACATATATACATATTTATGTTAGGTTCTCTTGGTTCTTATCTTACATTTAATTGCAAAGGGATATTGATTTTCTTTTTTTTTTTGTAACAAGTATTTTGTCCAATATCATAAGTCATTATTATTTAAGGCTGAAAAAATATACTCATAGCCAATTAACTTTAAGAAGTAACTTGAACTTAAAATTCATCGGCTTAGCGAATGTACGAACTGAATAAAACAAAAGTTTACATATTTACTCTTTTCCAAGATTCTACTTGAAAGATTTGGATATGCCAAACTCTAGTTAATGCTTTTTCTACCTATACTACTAACTTCAATGTAATTCACTTAATAAAAAGGGATTGGCTACCTTATCTAGAAAAAAATAATACAGAAACTGAAAATCTCGAAAAAAAAATCCAGAAACAAAAAAATTCAGAAAAACAAAAATCCAGAAACGCAATTATCAAAGTGCGGACCAAATTAAAATTAAAATTTATAAAATGTCTAACAAATTTGAGTTTTTCCGTAAAGTTTTTAATATTTACGATAATGGAAATTGCTTCGCCAACCTTGCAGACATCGCTTCTACTGATAGTTCTACCACAAATGTTTCAAGTTATTTTCTGGTTAGCTTAATTCGTTGGGTTAGTATGGCATCGATGAATGTGTTGGAGTGAATTGTGGATTTAAGGCTTTGTAAATGCATCGTCAACCTTTCAGATACAGATGAAAGGAATCGTATTACTCGTATCGCTTCTACTTATAGATGTACCACAAATCTTTCAAGTGATGTCAAAAGTCTAAAAATGCCTATAAAATTGAATTTTTTTCATTTATTTTAAACAAAATATTTTTTCTGGATTGCTTTTTCGGTAATTTCTAGATTTTTTTCAAGCTTTTATTTTTCTGGATTTTTACTTTTCAACTATCCTGGATTTTAAAATTTATGTTTTTTTTCAGGCAAATATAATGATCCCAACAAAAGATAGGTAATTTAACTAAATAAAACTTGTAGCATTTACTTGTTTTTATTCTTACACCAATGATCACTAATCTGTGGAATAAGTCTAAAATTCGCATTTTTCAGGAAAACGATTTTAAAATTAAGAATCATTCAAAATCGCATGAGTTTTAGAATTCTTGTTTTTGTAAACGCTTATAACAGTTGTTAGCCGAGGGACAAAATCCCGCAAATCAAAATCCCGAAAGTACAAAATCCCGAGGGTACAAAATCTCGTAATTCCGAGGAAATCCCGAGAGATGACATATTATAACCATCATTACTTTTGATTTTTGGGGAGGGTAATTTTGCTAGCTTTTCAAAATTCCGCCTTCAAAATCTCGTATTCAAAATTCCGGTTTTCAAAATCCTGGTTTTCAAAATCTTGGTTTTGAAAGACATATTTATTTTTAATTCGGGCCGCCCTTTCTGGTGAAGGAAAATTGTAATTTAAAGTAAACTAAAGGGTGTACTATGAAATCCCGATTTTTAAAATCCTGGATTCAAAATCCCCATTTCCAAAATCCTGGTTTTCAAAATCCTGGTTTCTTGGTTTTGAAAGAAATCTTTTTTTTTTAAATCGGGGGGCCGCTTCTGGTAAAGGAAAATTTTAATTTAAAGTAAAATAAAAATCAAAACCGGGATTTTGTGAAAACCGGGATTTTTATTTTTGCATAACCGGGATTTTTAAAAGCAGGATTGTGAGAAATGGAATTTTAAAAAGCGGATCATTTTGTATATAATAGTTTTTGTGTAAACCTTATTCATTTTGAAATATGTATTTAAATCAGTGTACAAATTCATTTTTCTTTCCTTTCCCAATTCTTTCTTTTTTTGCGACCGCATTGAAAAAAAATAAAAATTTCTGTCTATGGGAGAGAAATACAAAAAAAATAAAATATGTTTCCTTGGAAATAATTTTTATTTTATTTTGTTTTCATTTCACTCTCAATGAAACATTTTTAGTTCTTTCTTTCATTATGTATATGTTTCCGGAAATTATTTCGCTATCTCTCTCAAACGTCGATTTCAATTTATTTTTTAGTTGAACTCTTTCCTCTTATATAAGCAATGCATAAATATAAGCAGGAAAGCAACATTGGTATAATTTGGCAATATATATTGGCAATTTTTATCCGTCCGAAGGAAAGGAAACAAATTTTTGTTATTTTCTTTCCTTTCTCAAAAATAGACAGATAAAAATGAAATTTACAAACAAAAAAAAGGAGTGAAATAATGATCGTGTAATTTCATTTTGAAAGAAAAGAAACAAAAAATCATTAGTAACATATGCAACCTCGAAAACGAATGAAAAAAACACAAAATATCGAAATAATAAAATTTGAATTTAAACACTGATTTAAATATATAAAAAATAAATTTTGTCGCCCAAGAGAGTGGTATAACACCATTGTTTAATAGGCTTGCATTCGGGTATGACATCTATTTCGTAATAATGTAAACTTGTCCTACCAAGACTATTTTTTTTTTAATATGTCGGAGAAAGAACTGTTGTTTTGCGTGACTTGGCTCTTGGAGACACTGTGTCATTCCGCATAATGTAGCATCAGATTTTGCTAATTCTAGTTTGTAATAATGTTCCCAACTATAATGAAACATTTCTTGGTTTATTTTTCGCAAATTCAGCTAATCTTTGTATGATAAATGTGGCAACAATTCCAAACATCATCAACGATATCGACCATAAATCATCTGAATTTTTGTTACGAGGGCGGAGTGAGAAGTCTAGTAAAATTGCAACAGATGGCGCCACAATCGCAAATCCCAGATGTCATGTGGCAATACCAAATTAAAATTTGAACACAGATCTGTCATTTAGTTCAGTTTTGACAGCCAATGAAAACAGACAACCCTTTGTTTTTTTGCAAACATAGAAAAAACTGGATTCGTGTGTTAATTAAACATTATTTTTTGCGTGGAAAAACCATTACGCAAACCAAAACAAAGCTTGATAAATATTATGGGGACTCTTTACCATCGCTTAAATTATTCACAAGTGGTTTACTGATTTTCGTTGTGGTCGTACAATCACAACTGATGCCGAACGTTCAGAACGTCCAAACGAAGTCACCAAACCAAAAAAGGTTGACAAAATCCATGATACGGTATTGCAAAACCGCAGAGTGAAAGTGCGCGAGATAGCTGAGATAGTAGGCATCTCGCGTTTGCTTACAATCGACCAAAAACGCACACGTGTGATAACTTCAGAGGCAGGTTTGGCGATGTTCAAGCGAAATAAAAAGGAGTTTTTGCGTCGTTTTATAACTGTGGGTGAAACATGGATCCATCACTATACACCGGAGACCAAATAACAGTCTATTTTCAGTCAGAAACGCCTATTTTGAAGGGTTGGAGAAATCGTATTATTCGGAAGGGGTCGAAAAATTGGAGAAACGTTGGACTAAGTATATCGAGCTAAAAGACGACTACGTTGAAAAATAAATTTTTTTTTGGCCGAAAATATGATTCCTTGTTTCATTTTTACCATACTTCTCACCTCACTCCACCCTCGTATCTAATTCCAATATCAATAATTGTACAATAATTCAATTAAATTTTTTGATTTTAGGTGTGCTGATATTGGTGTTCTGATTTATTACTTCAAATCGGTTGACTGGGATTCGCAGTTTTCGTTGGTATAACTTTTTATTCATTGGTATCGACTAGTTTGTCCCAATTTCTGTTAAAAATTGTAATTTTAACAATCCTCCGTGGTTCAACAACGACCTTCGAAACATAAAAAAAAATGATATCGAAGGTGGAAGTTTACCAAGAGTGCTGACGACAGATAGTCATTATTAGATTTATCGAAACAGTTTGATAGTTTACATTGTACTACATACAAGAATTTTGTTCCCAAGGTTCAAAATAATATGGTATCAAATCCAAAATCATTCTGGAATTTTGTTGACTCCAAAAGAAAAACATTTGGATTTCCGTCAACAATGTCATTCTACGTATGATGTAATTCTGATGATATTGCTAAGTTATGTGCTTCGTTTTTCCAAAATGTTTATAAACAGACTTATATTGATGAGTATGAAAGTGAGGAAGGCAGTTATACCAACACTTGCTTATATACACCTCACATATCTTCAGATAATATCATTAATCTCTCAGTCTTTTTAAGGGTGGATGTGGCCCAGACCGTGCTTCTCCAAATTTTCTTGAACAGTTCTGTAATGAAATGGCCCAGCCTCAGTCAATTTTATTTAAAAATTCACTTTTGAAAGGTGTTTTTCCGGTTGTCTAGAAATCGATATCATATTGTACCGTTATTTAAATCAGGTAATAGAAGTGAATTATCTAACTACAGGGGTATTTCATTATTGTCGGTAATTGAAGCCAAAGCTCAACTTGGTGTTATTTATACCAGCTTTAGTAAGGCGTTTGACTCAATGTATCAGTTTATCGTTCTGAAAATATTAAAACTACTTGGTATTAATAATAATTTGAACAAATGGCTTTAGCCAACCTTACTGGGCGGCGTGTACAAATTAATAAAAATTTAACTGATGTACCATGGAAAAGTTTAATGCTCCGAGAGATTTTGTTTGCCTGTATCACTCTTTTGTTCCCTGTTGATGCTGAGTGCGAGTGGCTGAAGAAAAGAAATCCAAACACACCTAAAACAAAGCACCGCAAATTATTAGAATTAATTAGCTAGCATTAGAATTAAATTTATCATTATTATAACTTATCTGAATTATCCCATGTTGCTAAAATTGACATTTCCATTAATTAAATACTTTGTTTACGTATTCAACTTGACAGCTCATTATTATTATTTAGTGCGTTTTTTTATTCGCTATCCGGAGCTGCTATCGGCGGCCGTCATATGAAAATAGCTCCGGATAGCGGCTCCATAAGCTAAATATCTTTATTTCACGTTTTCACTTATGAATTGAATTAAAAATTATATTTTGACGTTAAATAAATGTAATTTATCAATAAATAGCACGTCAAATTTAAATTTGGGTGTAGAAAATTGACTGCTCCGCATAGCAGCTATCGGGAGCGAATAAAAAAACGCAGCTAATAGCTGTGTTTTTTTATTCGCTCCCGATAGCTGCTATGCGGAGCAGTCAATTTTCTACACCCAAATTTAAATTTGACGTGCTATTTATTGGTAAATTAAATATATTTAACGTCAAACTATAATTTTTAATTCAATTCCTCAGTGAAAACGTGATATAAAAAATATTTAGCTCTACCTATTTATATGGAGCCGCTATCGAGAGCTATTTTTATATGGCAGCTCTCGATAGCGGCTCCGGATAGCGAATAAAAAAACACAGCTATTGTTGTATTAAAATCGAGCAGTTGCTGAATTTAATTTGTCAAATATTAACGTAAAGCTATTTGTTCAGAGATGTCGCTAATATCAGTAAAAATAATTGAGTAGTATAAGTTACATATAACTTTAGATGGATGGCTTCATAGGCAACACAAAAGAGTAAGCAAACAGAGCTTTAAAACTGGATTGAGAATGAATTATAAAATTAGATACAAGCGAGCCTTCATTTTGTGCAAGTCATAAGAAATATAGAAATAAATTTTTATCAGTTTTTAAGATAGAGTTTGGGTGTTTTTATTTTGTAAAGCTACATTATATTCTGTGATACTAATTTTGATATAACGGAGTAATCAAATAATTACCAACAGATAATTTGTGCACCAGTTGGTTAAGAGCATCATATATCAAATAGAACATTCCCTTACAGTATTTTCTCATTTTTTATGCAAAGAAAACAGGTGGGTTTGACAACCGATTACCGTGGTGGGCAAATATTAGGAATCTACCTCCATATGTTGAAAAATGTAAATCGTTGAAAATTGTGCCTCTTGAAATTCGTCATCAGCACGCTGGAGCGTTTATTTCTAATTTACTTATTTATTGGGCACATTTTAAACTCGCACAATCTTGAAAATAGATTCAAACCTATTTTGAGTTACTGTAAACCCATTCTAAATGAAAATTATATAGATTTTTGAAATATAGGGAAACATGTAGCTAGGATTGAACATTTTTGAATTCGCTTACACTATCGATTTTCAAAAAATGTTCCTGCTTTCGGAAAATCTGTATGGTTGTCCTTTAGAATAGGCCTATAGTAACTCAAAATTGGTCTAAATTAGAATGAGCCAAGAACGGCAGCATCCTGATTCTCTAAACAGAAAAAGTAGTAAAAAGCAAAGCTTACTTTTATTAGCTTCCAATTTTTCGATTTGAATGGGGGCACGGGCATTTTCCGGTTGTGGGTGTTAATGTTATATAAATTAGGATTGCGCGATTGCCTTAATTTATTGAAGGTTTTGAACCAAAAGACATAATCTCGATGAAACCGGTCAATTTTTAAGAGCCTACTAAATCATTTGACGCCAAAGGAACAAATGCACACGGCTCAAAAAAAAGTATGCAGCAAATCACCGTAATGTTACGTCAATGCCATTGGTCACAAAAAAAAACCCGTGTAATCAACTTGAAAATTCGATAGCAACATTTTCAAAGAGAAACGAAAAATTATTTTGGTGTTGGACAATGCAGCAAACCATTCAAGAGGCGTTCAGCTTAAAGCTCTCAAGTTATAATCGCATTATAAGCGCAAAAATGAGGCCGCTAACAATTTGGATGAATTGGTGAAACAAGTTACTTTGGCTGATGTGATTGATTATTTAAAAGAAGCTTGACAAAACGTCAGCGAAAAAACAGTTGACAAATGTTTCGCTAAATGTGGTATGGTACGAGTATCATCGAGTTTATTGGTAATTGTGAAAATTTATAATTAAATTTTGGAACCAACTTCAAATCAGATTTTGAAGGCCAACCTGAGAAATGTTTTTGGAACAATTGGAAGCACTAGCCTAACACAGCTGTCAGCTGGTCCTTAATTTAGGAAATGGAAAGTTGTTAGACCATTTTTGTGAGTGTACACGAATTCTACAAAAAGAAATCAAAAAGCATAAAGTCAGTTCATCGAGGTAAACAACTTTACCAACATGTTTCCATTCGAACGGGTAGAATTTCACTTAAGGGAGGAACCTCCACCAGATAATAATTTTTTAAAAATTCATTTAGTATCTGAAGCATATATTTCCAAAATTTTAAGCCCAACAGAAAGTCCTAAAGGTCACTAGGATGTCACCGAAGTGATGCGTTCTTTTCAAGAAAAGAATTAATCCACCAGCCCAAAAACGGATTATTCCACCAGCTCAAAAACCACACCAGACAATCACTTTTTGTGGATGCATAGTTTTTTCCATTATTTCTCGTTGATTTTCTTCAGCCCTGATGCGACAATTTTCTTGGTTTACAGATTCACCCAGTTCAAAATTTGTTTCATCGCTAAAGATTTATTGAAAAAATTCTCATTTTCAAGCTTTTTTTGTACGGCCCAATTAGCGAATTGATGACGTAATCCAAAGTCTGATTGCTTTACTTTTTAAATTATCTGAATCTTGTGTGGCTTCAAATAAAAATCTTTCTGCACAATTCTGAATAAAGTGGTTGGTGGAATGTGTAATTGCAGTTAATGATGACACGTTGATGTTGTTGGACTCTCATTAACCCTAGCACTTGCAGCAGCGGTATATTTTGCTTTTTCATCCTACACCGAACCAGTTTCCACAAATTTTGCAAGAATTTTTTGAATGGCCACAATTGACGGACAATTTTCTCTTCAATATTCTGTACGAAATACGCGTTTTTCAACCGTACATCTCTCTAATAACATATGGCACTCTAGTACAACAAATATAAATGGTGGACAATTTAAAAATTAACCTTAAATTGGAACGCTCCTTACATGTTCGCTTAAACACAATATATCTGACCGCCCTTCATAGCAGGCTTTTATCAAACTAAAGAGGCCAAACGTTTAAAGAGGATGATTTGACTTACAACAGTCAAGTATTAAGAGTATAGCAATGATTTATCATTAAGGTCCCTTGTGCTATGTACAACAAGCTTTGTGAAACATCTAAATAAAATTATGTGAACAATAAAGCTTAAAATTAGCTGAAGTTTTTTTGAGAAATTATCAAATAGTTCGAAGAAAAATTAAAAATTTTTATCATTCATTTCGATTTAAAATTCTGATATTTCAACAACCAAGGGTATGTTGAGATTTTCTTTATGCCGTTTCGTACCTAAATAATTTCTCATCCAGAAAGTCTTGTAATTGTTCGCCCAAACCTGCAGCCGTTGGTATGTTTTGCTAATCTCTGGAATATCCCAATAATTACCGTGGACTTATCATCCACAACGCGATTTCGGAATGTTTGAATCATTTTGAAAAGGACGAAATAAAAGATGGCAGCATTTTTATATTATAATTATTTTAAAATCCCTATTAATTTATCGTTAAAATGAGCCAAATTGTACAATTTTCGGATAATTAATTTTGAAATATTTGATCAAAAACTAGAACAACAACAAAAAATCATGTTCCATAAATTTTCTTTTTTACTCGGTCGAAATTTTAGACAAATATAGATTTTAGTAAAAGTTTGTATTAACTTTTGGCCCCATTCGATTTTAGAATAGAAATGGTTGCAGAGGAAGAGAACAGTGCAAAACAAATTTTTTCTAAAACGAGACCGACGATTTTCTTTTTTGTGGATGATAAGTGTGGCAATCCATACTCTACCTACATTGTGGAGTAATTTAAATTTTTAAGAATTTGTTCAACACGCCTCAATTCAAAATATTCCAACGTTAATTATGAGAATAGTATTTAGCTGTTTGGAGTAGAGGATTTATATTGTCATGACCAATTGAGGTATTGGGGAAGAATTATCGAAAATCCATGACATCTTTTAAAGACTGTCCCTGCTCAAAATAACGGAACATTTTCGTAAAATGTAAATTGGTGATTTGGTGACGTATAAGAGAACCTACTCATAATTCGGTTAATTACTATCGATTTTTCTGGTGTTATTTCTTGCAATCAAATGTAATCCTGAAATTGAATTTTAAGGTATGAATGTTCGGATTGAAAATTTCAAACAACATAAAGCGCTAAATCTGTAAACGATAGTCTTTCATGGTGTTTTATGTCTTGGATTATTATCAAACTATTTCCATATTTTTCGATAAATTACCATTAATTGGTTTTTTCATCACCATACATAATTTTTTTTTTTTATTAATAATAATTGGCTGACCTGGTTTAATATTTTAAACAAGAATATAGAGATAATAAATAAGCAGAAGGGTACCTATCTCAGTTAATCAAACTGAATTAATTTTCCAGACGATAAATAATTTTAATTATTTTTTTTTTTTTTTTAATATTTAAACAAGTTCTAAAATTGGATTTTATTTAAGTTTATTAAAATAAAAGAAAATTTATATTTTTTGATAAAATAAAATGGAATAAATTATGAGTTACGTATTAAACAAACAAGTCATTATTATAATTTAAATTTTCGAAGCAGATAATAATTGAAACTTAATCCTTTTTCGGGATTATGTACAGTTGAGGAACAAATGGAAACGATTATTAAAGAAAATATATAAACCATTTTTTTTCGTTACAACAAGAGTCAATCAATTTTAACAAAAAATAAATTATTTTCAATTAAAGACAATTTTTTTGTGCTACATAAGTATTTTTATATGAAATAAACGAGATAAGTTGAACAAAAATAAAATTGGTTGGAATTATTTGTAAAATACTATTCTCTATTGTATAGTTATATGTATTACAAAATGATTCATATTTTATGCAAGCTTTCAGCACACAATTTGATAAATACAAACGAGAGCGCACATATTTAGAAAACCTAAGTTCGACTACACTATATACATACATAAGGATAGATATTGCAACACAAATAGCTTTATAAAATACCAGAAACGAACCAGCGAACCTCTTATTTAGATATACAGAAGTATCATATCTCTCTAAGACATACAATACGAACAAATAGAGACAATCATCACAATAGAAATATTAAAGTGCAAAAAAAAAAAAATATTTATAAGATAAAAATGTTAAATCTTTCAAATTTATTTTCATTTCTTTTCATTTGGGAAACTTGAGGAAAATCCAGGACATTTATATTCAAAAATTATTTTTTGTTTGTATTTTATGTAACAAATTTTCCAAACTATCGTTACGTTTTCTATAAATGTATACATATACATATACAATATACATACTTACCATACTCATATGAACATATAAATATAAAATAAAATTGAATATCTTGGATCTTGGAATAAAAAATAAAAAAACTACGTAGATATACAGTAAAGGTTTATAATATGCGATATTCTTTCTGGTTGGAATTGTATATTGAAAAGAATTCTATTCAACCGTATCGTCTAGGAAGAAAATTAAAGAAAAAAAATATTTTTTTCTACATACAATAGTAACAACTATTTACAACAAATAATAGTAATAATATGTATTTTTTATTTGTATGTACTGTGTGTGTGTGTGTGTGTATATTCTGCTCCTTCTACGAAATTGAAATTTAGAAGAAAATCTAATATAAAGACATTTTTACAATCAACCTGGTACCCGCACTCAATAAAACTATAATTTAAAATTTTATTTATTTCTTTCTTATCTTCGATTATATACATTTTGGTCCCGTCTTTTGTTCTTGTTGTTGTTGGCGTTCTCTTTGTCTTGGAAATTATTTTCTCGATTATATGTAAGGGTCAAATGAAAATTTAATTTTAGAAAATAAACTTAAAATTCTATTAAATAAGCTTTCTACAATAAATATATGTGTGGTACTCGTATGTACATATATAGACAGGGTGAACCATTTAAGTTAATCCAAGTAAACATTTCGAATCTACATCTCAATGTTTTAGTAGAATGTTGCTTGTTTTTCGAGGAAACATAGCCTATAAGGTTCAACTTTACTTTTCTCACAAAACCTATTGTGGTAAGCAAAGTGTGGATAAGGAATTTTATCAGGTATGTAATTAGCAAAGCTCTCAAAAAAAATGATGGTCCCCAACCCAAAGAATTATTTTCTAAAACATTTTATTCTATTTCCCGTAATTTTCCTTCCCCAAAATTTGGAAATTTTAAGAACAGTAGCCGCAAAGAATCAGTAAAGAACATACATTTTATTTTTTATAGTTTAAGCTAATATTAGTATAACTATCATTAACTACGATCGGTCATTTTACTTAATTTATTTTCAAATACCTACCTTCTAATTAAAATTAATTAAACCAGTTACACAACAAATTGGTAAATTGGTCCCAAAGGTTTTGCAAAGCGGAAACAAAACATAAGAACCTTTCTAGCAATGAACAACAACGTCGTATTCTATAATTTTTCATAGAAAATATGAACAGCTTTTAAATTAATTTTTCCTAAGACTATGTCCGAAATTCACGATAAATATTTTTTAGTACAAATGTATAATGTATGTATACATTCACAATTTTTTTATTATGCTGCCTACATAGTGTAATAATTTTTTGGTATATTTCTCCGCCTCACATTTTTGTTGCTTCATTTTAATTACAGTAATTTTCGAGAAATGCATAGTTGTTTGGACAAAAAATGTCATGAATGGTATATTTATTAAGATATAATTACGCTAATTAACTTTAATCGGTACAGTACGTCAATCACACTAGTAAATCAAATAATAAATTTATTCTGTAACTGTCAGAAATTATCATAGGAATTGACTATGATAGTTTGGATGTGTGCAATTTTTTCAAATAAATGTTTCGGACACACTCTAATACTGTCCGAAACCTGTGATTTTTTAGTACTAATTTTTTACATTTATTTGAAAAAAAGTGCATGCACCCCAATTATATCATAGTCAATTCCTCTGATAATTTGTGACAGCTATAGAATAAAATCATTTTATGATTTACTAGCTGCAATTTATTTAACGTGTCGATTTTACTTAATTGGTTAATTATGCCTTAATAAATGTACTATCCAGGGCGTTTTCTATCCAAACATCTATCCATTTTTGGGTAATTACTGTAATTAAAATGAAGCAAGAAATATGTGAGGCGGGGAAATATGTATACCGAAAAATTAAAATAATATTCGGACAACCTAATAAAATATTGTGAATGTAGGGGAATATTTTTGAAATATATGTTAAAAATTAGTACTAAAAAATATTTATCACAGGTTTCGGACACGGTCTACATATAATTTTTTTTAAAATATATTCTTTTCAATTGGAAGGTTTAGAAAGTTCTGATATATATGGTCAAGTTTTAGACTCATTTTTTTAATACCGAAACTGAGATTTCAGTCATAAAATTCAATGTTCTTATTATAATACAAGACAAAGACAAAGTGATGTGTTAATAATACTCATAAAAAGGTTTAGACCGCTTCCACCACACGTTCAATTTATTCGAGCCTTTATGTACCTTTATCTACCCCCCCCCCCCTCTATCCTCCCCCTTTATCCTCCCCCCTCATCCAGCCCACTTAATCTTCGGATGAAATATAATTTGGCAAGCGAGCTTCTACACCGTAACTATTGTTGGTTCACTTTACATTAATAAGGAACCAGTACAGCGATTTTGACATTCGGGGTGAGTGGGGATGCAATCTAAATTGTATTTGCTCTAATTCTGCTATATTTCAAGAAAATCAATAGATGTATTTTGATATTCGAGGACAATGTGAATGAAAACTCGATGTCATTTGGCATCAAATAAACTTCTTAGATATCAGATAATCAGAATAGAAGAAAATACACAGAGCTACTTCTGAATTTTTTGGCAGTTTTTCTAGTTTATTTACAAATAAAAAAGATCAAGCCACACTTATCATAGTTCTATGAAAAATTGTAATAAAATCAAATAATAAATAAATAGTTCTCTCTTCAGGTTCAGAGAAACAAAGTCAACGGAAATAAAGTCAAATGGTTTTGTTTCCATTTCTATTTAGATTTTCGACCTAATTCAGCTAGAGTGGAAATAAAGGCAATTTTACAACAACAAAAAATCAATTGATTTCCCAGCGCTTTTCAAAAGAGGAAATAATTTCTGTAAAAGGAATATTTAATATTAAAACATTCTGAAAAAGCGGGAGTTTGGGCGGTACCTGTCATATTCTCATATCTTTTTAGAACGAATTAAACGGATTAAAATTACACTGAAAAAGTGGTTATGTTTAAAAAACTTGCATCTTAAATATTTGTGATAGTATCAGAAGAAGCGGTAAGAGCGATACAACTATTTAAAAAACCTCTTTAAAACCGATTGACTTTATATCCCTGGTAATTGTAAATATAACAAAAACCGATATCTTGGTAATAAAGATATTTAGACGTTTAAAATTGGAAATGAGAGAAGATGAATATTAGTTTACGATGGAATCATTGGTTGTTACTACTAAAATTCCCTAACAATACAATAAAATTTTGAAATACCATAAAACAGCCTTTTTTGCACTTTTAGGTTAGGATATCCCAAAATCCTGACGTGATAGAGCATTTCTGCGGCCAATTATTCGGATTTAGCATCGAGAAATACGTCGTAGGAATGATTATCCTTGTTTCTGTTACTTTTTTTGTCGGACTGTGTAATGTGTATTGCATGTATTTCTGGTAATATTCATATTTTGATAAAGAAATAAAGGGAAATGGAACTAAAATTTGAAATAAAATCAATGCACGTGATTTCCGTTGACTTTATTATACGGCACCATCTCTTGAATTAAAAAATAAAAAATAATATCAAAACTGATAAAACGATTAATCACAAAACCCAGTACTGTTAGAGTGATCTTAAATGCCCTTCCCTTAGACATTTGTTTTAGAAATGAATGCCGTAGGAAAACTCAATCCACCTATTTACACTATAGAGCAATTGAAAGTTGACGACAATAATCTCTGAAGCTAAAATCAAATGGCTTATTTAAAATAAATTAAAATTATTTTAAATGTTGTGTTTATTTATTATTGGATAAATATATAACATTTTTTACTAAACAAACCCTAGCTTATTGCATCTTTGGTAAAAATCAAATGTCAATTTGATTGTCTGAAAAGAAAATAGCAAACGAAAGTTGACGTTATGGTGCAAAATAAAGTTTCGGTGGCATAAATTCGGTGGCATTCTTGCATAAATTTGGATTCAACCATAACTATTATTATTATTGTTGAAGGGTCATGTGGGCATTCAGCCACCTCACACAGCGACAGACCTTTTGGGTTTGGACCCTGCTTAATTATCCGTCCAGTCAATATTCAGGCTCTTAATGAATCTGATAATACTGCCGGCCGGTACGCGATACATACTATCTGGGTTAATTGCTTTCCCTCCTAGAGTTTACTATAGCATGTATTTCTGGTAGAAAGACGGTAGCATTGGTACCCAAGGACTTCGAGAGGGCAGTCCCACTCCCGTATATTCCTACCCTGTCCCATCTGCTGTTTTGATTTTACTCTCACGAGTTGCTGGGAATGGAAAGTCGCCTATAGGTCACCCAGCTTGACTAAATAAAACTGGAAGGCTAAATAAAACTGGAAGGTGCCTGGTATCATGAGTCCGCATACTTTAGACTGATTAACCTATCAGCCATTCATCCATCGGCATATGCTATTCCACTTTAGAATGGGTTTTTTGGCAAGGATTTCTCCTTGCTACCAGTGGTTGCCACCAGGAGGCAGCACGTACACTTGCGAATTGTGACCAGGTTACCCCTGACACAATTGTATCCATCATGCAGCTGCGTAATACATGACCAGGAGAGCTCACGTGATGCGCACCCTACTGGAAGGTTATGGTACATTAATCGACTCAATTTTGCCCCCCCCCCCCCTCACCCCATATATACGGACAGTCAGGCTGCCATTAAAGCGCTTCAATCACACCTTCTTACGTCGAAAGTATCATCTCTTAACGAGATGACAGATCAGTTCAACATCCATATCATATGGGTGCCTGGACATTTCGTTAGTACGGGGAATATAAAAGCCGATGAACTGGCTCGACGTGCTACAACGGACCACATCTCAAACAGCAAACACGATATTGAAATGCCTCTTGCGGTACGTAAACTGCTGCTTCAGGAGGAAGATAGTAAGTTGACAAATGACATATGGTCAAATAGCACCTCATGCGTAATAACTCGGCAGGTCTGGCCAAAGTTGAACTTGGCGAGATCCAAACAGCTGATCTCACTTCAGCGGAGTCAAATCAGTGTGGTTGTTGGAGTGATTACGGGGCACTGTCTCATAGGCAGATATGCGAGTAGACTTGGTTTCTTCTCACATGACTACTATCGTAGTTGCGAGGACAAAGTGGAGGAAAAGACAGTACTTCATCTTCTTTGCACCTGTCCTCGTCTGGCACGAAACAGAATTTTCTAGGGCTCCTTTTCAACGACCTGACGGAGCTCAGCAGGATGGACGTCAGAAGTATCCAGTGCTTCATAGCAAGCTCAAAGTGGTTTCAATGAGTTGGAGGAATTTTTTTTTGTTAAATTGTGGTATGGCTACGGACCTTTTTGTGTCTATGCCTGGTCCTTGTAGACCGCCACCCAAACCTAACCTAACCTAGTACTTGAACATGAAATTTTTGGACCTTGAGATTTTTGAAGATTTGTCTGTTTTGAGGTCCTCTGAGTCCGAAAAAGTGGGTTTTGAAATGGTGTCTCACTATCAGTCTGTCCGTCTGCCCATCTGTCAGTCTCTGAGTCTGTGTCCTCTCTACAGCTCAGATGGCTTAACAAATCATTTTGAACAAATCGTTTGATAATTTATTACAACCATGTTCGTGGCCTGCTGGTTGTTTAATTAAGGAATTTATAAATTACAGCAGGGGTAGTCAGAATAAAACAAATTTTCCTGTTCTTCAACAAAATCATTCAACAGTGTAACCAACAACAGGCCTGACTTAATGACAAGACAAACTATTTGTTACAATGCGATGTCTCCTAGATTATTTTACCGAAATGTTGGGCGAATGTCGTCGAAATCAATCGAATTTCTCAAGTTCGTCTACTCAACAAACTTCCAATTTTATGCCATCACCGAGACTGGATTTCACAACGGCATATTTAATAACGAATATTTTCCAAATGACTATATCGTCTATAGATGTGATAGATCCATCCATAATAGTATAAAACAGACGGGCGGTGGTGTGCTTTTTGCAGCCCACTCTTCTTTTACAAGTGAGCAAATTACTGTGTCTGGATGTGAATCTATTGAATTTTTATGTGTTAAGGTTCTAGTTTGTAAGAATATTTTTTTTTTTTTATAATATTATATATACCTCCTAGATCTTCTATTGATATTTATCTAAATCACATTGATTGTATAAACGAAGTTTGTAATTTGAGTGGCTGTGTTGATAATAGGGTTCCCAACATTTCGTTGTCCAAAGAAAGGACATTTAACAAAATACTGTTTAACTAAAATACTAACGTTTTTTTCTCGAAAAAAGGCTAATCTCCAGTTAAATAAAATTTCCTCCCTTTCTTCGTTTAAGAAATTGCAATTTGCTCCCTAATACAAATTCAAAGCAAGCTGATTATATTTTTAACATAGACATATTTGTCCTTCAGTCAAATATTTAACTTTCGTTAATATTCATAATTTATTATAAGAACGGCTGATTAAATAAATTAATGTTAAATGGATAGAAATTTAGAAATTTTATTTATTTATTAGAAATTTAATAAAATTTTTTATTTAGATATCGATATTTCGAGCCAAATGCTCATCCTCAGGTTAATAGAATAAATTAAAAAATTCCTAATTATATGCAGTTCTGGATTCTATTATTTTAAGCCACGCTAAAGACTCACTTACAAACCTTAATTTAATTTATTATAAAATACCTCTGTGAGATAGTCACTTATGAAATTTGAAAAGGTTGCCTTCTTTGCTGAGAGAAGAATAATGCATATAAGGATTTTTTTAATTTATTCTATTAACCTGAGGATGAGCATTTGGCTCGAAATATCGATATCTAAATAAAAAATTTTATTAAATTCTAACACGAATTTCAATTAAAAATATTTAAAAGGCCGAATGACATGTTTCTATCCATTTCACATTAATTTATATAATCAGCCGTTCTTGGTCGTTTTTTGTGAAACAACTTCCACCCTCCTTTTCTGGATTTATTTTTTTGGTAATTTT
Organism: Tipula helvola; assembly: GCA_963556165.1. Classification (NCBI taxonomy): domain Eukaryota; kingdom Metazoa; phylum Arthropoda; class Insecta; order Diptera; family Tipulidae; genus Tipula; species Tipula helvola. The sequence goes on from OY744483.1 coordinate 101,591,682, forward strand.
TAGATTTATTTTTGGTTTTTTTTTCTAGATTTTAACTTTTCAATTATTCTGGATTTTAAAATTTCTGTATTTTTTACGCATAAGTAATAATCCCCTTTTATTTAAATTGAAATTATCTATATAGTCCTGATAAAACTAGTTCGAAATTTCGGCAAGATATTATTTGATAACGATAATATTGAAAGTTTTGATATTCAGTTTTTTCAGTGAAATCAAAATTTGTTTCAAGATTTTGTAGAGATTTCCATTACAAATTATTGAAGTCTTTTGATACAGTGTTCTGCAAGTGTCTTGGATTTGTAAACTTTTTGTTTACTTTGTAACCATAAAATCTATTTTCTAACTGATTATCATCCCGAAATTTATCCATTATGCAAAATATGCTCACAGCTATCTTTGTTTAAAATTATTACGGGATTCGAAATATATTTTGGTGATACAACTCTATTACATATTTCGCATGGCAATGGCAATATTAGAAAACTAACGCACAAAACTAAATAACACAGAATATAATTAAACAGAAAAAGGACATTTTCACAAATAAAGGACATTTTAGTGTATAGAAAGCGGAAAGGTCAAATTTCACAAAAGAAGGACTGTCCTTCCCAAAAAAGGACGGTTGGGAACCCTAGTTGATAATGTAATGGTACTTGGCGATTTTAACTTAAGCGATGCTCATTGGTCGTTCGATCCTGAATCTCTGGATTTGTTTCCGTCAGACGCTCGATCTGCCAATGATTCTCTTGTGTTGGATTCATTATTCAGTTTTAACCTAAAACAAATTAACCGCTACTCAAATAGTAATGATTCATTTTTAGATTTAGTATTTGAAAATAACACGGAACATTTCTCTGCCCGTCAATCTTTTGGACCTTTTTCAAATAGTGAGAATGATATTCATCATGTTTCTATTGAAGTCGAAATTTGTACTATCGGTCTCAAAGATAAATGCCGGGTTTTTTAGAATGATGCCTATTATTACAATTTTAAGTCCTCTGACATCTATGGTCTCTCCGATTATCTTAAAGGTATTAATTGGGGTGTTTTATTTAATAATAATATTTTAGACGTAAATGTGGATAAATTTAACAACTTATTATTTGCAGCTTTTCATCGTTTCGTACCTTTGAAAAAGAGTCGTAATTATAGTTACCCACCTTGGTTTGATGACAGCCTGATAAATTTGCGCAATCGTAAGAATAAGGCTTACTACAGACTTAGGGAAAATGATTGCGCACATAACAAGTCAATTTTTATAATTCTTCGGGACCAATTTAAGTCTGAATTTGAGGCTAAATACTGCCAGTACATTAAATCGATTGAAGCTAAAATTAAAAGTGACCTTAAACAGTTTTGGAAATTTGTGAACGATCAATTGACCACAGAATTATTATAAAAAAACTTGCTGCGATTGGGGTTGATCCAAGGTTTCTAAAGTGGATTGCATCTTACTTAGAAGACAGGAAGCAGTTTGTTCTATTGAATCACATCAAATCAAATTTTATTTATTGCCATTCGGGTGTTCCTCAAGGCTCCCATTTGGGCCCAATTATTTTTCTTTTATTTGTGAATGATGTCACCGATATATTTAAATTTTGTAATGTTCTATTGTTTGCTGACGATTTGAAGATTTTTATGCGAACCCGGTCTTTAGTTGATGTTGATATACTACAGTCTGAAATAAATAATTTATCTAGATGGTGCTCTGCTAATAGATTGTTTGTTAATATAAGTAAATGCAGTGTCATGTCGTTCTATAGGACTTTTAACCCTATAATTTCTAACTATTATTTTGACGGTAATCAGCTTAGCAGGGTAACTTCAATAACGGATTTGGGAGTTATATTTGATACTAAAGTAACTTTCTGTTTACATATTGATAACATAATACGTAAAGCTAATTCTATGTTAGGGTTCATTATTCGAATGACAAAGGAGTTTCATGATATATTTTCATGTGTAACTCTGTATGTCTCTTTGGTTAGATCACACCTTGAGTATGCTGTGGTTGTATGGTATCCCCATCATGCAGTACACATCGATAGATTGGAGTCAATTCAGAGGCGATTTACCATTTATATTCTAAGGAAACTCGGGTTCCTTTCTGATCGTAGTCAGCCTAGGTGGAAACAGATATGTGACCTGCCGTCTTATGTTGATAGATGTCATGATCTTCGTATTGATACTTTAGAAAAACGTCGTAAAATTGCCGCGGCTATGTTTGTGGGAGATTCTTTATGTGGACGGGTTAATTGTTTAGACCTCACTTCTACCTGGTGCATTTATGTTCCCAAACGAAATCTACGCCAAAGGGAATTCTTATATGTCCCATGCCACAGGACTGAATATGGAAGTAATGAACCGACGGCTTCTATGTCTAGAATATTTAATGAATATTATCTTTTTTTCGATTTTTCGAGGTCAAGAGAGATTTTCCGTGTTGCAATTCGTAAGTGTGATTTTTAACAACCAATTTTGTCTGTATTATACATTTGTAATTAGTGTTTAAGATAGGATTTTATTTTCTAAAATATTTCGTGATTTTGTGAGTTTTTGCGTTACTATTCATTAGGTTGTTTTATCGTAGAATAGTTTGTATATAAAATAAAAAAAATAAAATCGAGCTGAAACTTCAGATTTAAGTTTTTTTTATAAATTGGGAGGTTTTAGTGAATTTTAATTCAAATCGACCAACTGGAGGTGGCCATTCTCTTGGGCCAGAACATTTATTTTAAAAATGTCTCATAAAGTATAAAGTTTATAGAAAAACTAATAGATACAAAATTGGAAACATTTTTACTTCGGTCTAAAAAGACCAAAGTATTGAAATCCTGTCAAAAATGACGAAAAATTTGGTGGTTGGTCCAAAACCACTTTTCCCGACGTTTTGAAAGTCCCCGAGTCCGAAAAAGCAAAAAAAGAAAAAAAATGTCCGTCCGTCTGTCTGGGTGTCTGTACCCTTGGTATCTCGAGAACGGCTTGTCCGATTTGGAATTTTTTTATATAATATGCTGGTTTGATTATCGAATTGGGCATTGAATTGGGAATTGATTTGAAGGTTAAGCTAGGGGTCAATTTGCGGGTTGAGTTGAAGTTGAGTTGGAGTTGAGTTGGGGTTGGATGAGGATGTAGTGAGTAGTTAACAAATTTTTTATATGATGGAACTTGCCTATTTATCAACCGATTATTATGAAATTTGACATGTGTGTCGGAAATGGGGATTTAAAATGATTTTTGGATAAAGTTCTGGAATATGGCCAAGTATGATGGAACTTGCCCATTTCTCAACCGATTACGATGAAATTCGACATGTGTATTGGAAACGGCATCCTTACATGTTTTTTGACCTGGATTATGATGAAATTCCCGTATATTGCCGTATATCTTCACTCTTAGGAAGCTTAGTCAGTTAGTCACAACAAACGTTTCGATTAAATTATATTATTCTTTCATTCACTCGCGACTTACTTGCCTAAATCCAATTTGGAATTCGGCCTCTCAAGCAAAATTAGATGAGGTCTTCGTGCTTCAAAAACGAGCTCTTAAATATATATACAAATTACCTCGTAGATTTAGTACTGAAGAGTTATTCTTAAGTTATAAACAAATACCGAGCTTTATTAAAGTTTGTGAAAGAGAAGACCTTTATTTGATACACAAAATATTGTTTAATGAGATAAAGCATAATTTTTCTATAAATTCAGTTTATGACAAACACAGGTATCCAACTAGCAGAAGTTCACATTTTGAATATGATTTGTTTACTACAGCTATAGGTGACAAGAATGTTTTATATCGAGGTATCAAAAAATATAATTGTTTACCATTGAATATGAAGCAAAAACGAGATTTTATGAAATTTAAAAAATTGGTAATCAACCAATTTCAATCTAATGTATAATGTAATGTGCACTAAGTAGGCTTTTTTGGTAATTCTTCTTTTCTTTTCTTTTTTTTTTTTTTTTTTTTTTTTTTTTGATTCGGTATAAAATTTGGGAAATATTGGATTGGTAACAGTGAATAAAATTGTGTTAATAAAGTAATTAATTTAATAGAAGAAGAAAACACGGAGAATTTGTGAAAAAGGTTAATGGATGTAAAAATATTACCAATAAAATTGTCTAATTTTCAAAAAAGAAATAAATATTTAAAAATATGTAAGTTTTAAATAACTCGTCACTGCATGTGGTAGAGATAGATATTTAATTTTTTATTTTTTTATATATAATTATTATAGTTAATTATTAGATTATATTTAATAGAGCAAAAAACCATTGTTATTGTCAATTTAGCTTGGTTTCTATATGTCTAAATGATGCCAATTAATGTCTTTGTAAAACTATGTTGCATACTGCCTCTGGCAAGAGCAACAAAAATGTACACTTTTGTATGTAATTCAATAAAGAAAAAAAAAAAAATTCGACATGTATATTGGAAATGGGATTCTAAAATAAATTTTGGACAAAGTTCTGGAATATGGCCATGTAGGATGGAACTTGGCTATTCCTTAACCGATTATAATGAAATTTGATTTGTGTATGGAAATGGGAATATTTGATATGTGTGGAATATGGCCAAGTAGGATGAAATTTGGATATTCCTTAGCCGGGTATCATTAAATTTCATATGTGTGTTGGGAATGGAATTCTACTGGAACTTGGCTATTTCTTAACCGATTATGATGAAATATGATATGTGTGTTGGAAATGGGATTCTAAAATGATTTTTGGATAAAGCTAGGATGGAGCTTGGTTATTCCTTACCCAATTATTATGAAATTTTGCATGTGCGTTGTAAAAATGATTTTAGGATAAAGTACATACTTGAAATGGTCAGTTACATGGTTAGAAATATCAGTATAATTTTGTATACTACTTTCGGTATAAAGTTCTTGAATACGATTTTTTGTGTTAAATTGGATGCCTGTACCCATGTTACTAAAGCTTTGCCTGTTTGGCTGTTGTTGTATAAATAGGTTTAAAGATAGGTTTAAACCCTTTATATTTTTAAAATGAAAATCGGCCAACCGGGGGTGACCAGTTATATCCTGTTCCACCAGTAAAACGAAGGGAACTCTATGACGATGTTGTTATAATGTCAAAGTCGGATATGATCGAAAACATTTGGACATCCACAAAGTAATGCCATAAAATAATATTGTGCAAAACTTGATCATAAGTCGTAAAATGGAAAATGGACACTACGAAGTAAAAGATGGTTCGGGTAGTCATGTGTATATCTACTAAAGATAAGTAGTTACTATTTCATCACCTGTTATACTAACTGACTATGTTACTGAATTTGTCTGTTACATATATGTGTCATGTATCAGCTTCTTCAGATTAATCGTTCGAATCGTCAGTAGAACCTGTGTTGTAACGGCCGCATTATTTAACAAACTTGTGCAGATCTGATGCACATAATTTTGAGTTGTAGTATTTGGGGATATATATGTATATCAGAATAGTATCACTCATTTAAGTTAAGCTCAATGAATTTTTTTATTTCGATGTTTCCCCTATGATTGTTAGGAGGAATGAGAGATAATTATTTGAGACTATGATGATCAATTTGCAATGTAGCATGTGAACTCCGAACAGCATTAGGATCTAAAACTCTTGATCAAGAAATCGCGGTGTTGGTGCAGAATTTTAAGGAAAATGACGAAACAAATCGGGCGTTTTCTGGTAACCGGAATTTCAAGACAAGACGATGTCAACAAAAGGAACTATTGTTATTAAGCAGAATAGGTTGGTTCTTTTAATTTGAAGGAGCTACATTAAATATTTTATAAAAACTATCCACATAAAAAAATTGGAGTTTCTACTTTTGCTCCTGCAGTATTTGCATCTAAAAACCTCCCTTCATACGAAGAAGGAAGTTATCGAGATCTTATTTTGCAGATGTTGTGCGCTAATACAACCGCACAATGGTATTTAAATGAATGCGCAATTTACCTGAGAACCGATAATTTACGTAAGGATATATGTATCTACAAAATTTTTACAAAGTGATATGAATGGAATAACAGACAAGCAGGGGCAGAAATTATGTCGATGCACTATGGAAACAGTAACACTTCCATCATTGACTTCCCTGGATAAACTGTGTGAACAACTACAAAACATAGTCCCATATTCGTTTATTGCAGAGCAACAAGCAGCTTGCCTACAATAAAAAAAATCAAATGCAGCAACTACTGAATGTATAATAATATGTGACTCTTCTGAAAACTATTCATTTGTATTTCAGGATGCGGTCCCATGTACGATATATAAATTTTCTGTATATTATAAAAAACGGGAAAGGAGAACGTTCGATAGAGAGCAATAGTACACTTGAATTCATAAGCTTATCAGCTGTATTTGAGTCAACAAATGATTATCATGTAGATTTGGGGCTCTGTATAAAAATAAAATAAAGTTTTACAATCTGCAAATGCTTCTAGAGCGAGTTTATAAATACCATTTAAAAACCAAATAACTTCGCCAAAAGAACTGTATTGATGGGCTGTGAAAAATTAATCAAAAGTTTATTATTTGCGTCTTAGTAATAACGATTATGAAGGAAAAGAAGAGATTGAAAAATAGATATAACACCGTAAGATAAATAAACATCAAGTACTCAAAAATATCATAGCTTTTATCCAAAAAATCAGACATCTTTAGATATTAAAAAAATTATTTTGTAAAAAACAATAAAATGCAGCAATAAAAATTATATATATTAGTATGATAAACAATTTATGATTTCATTGCATTGCAAAAAGTATCTGTTAACGAGCAGTTCAAAATAAAAAACAAATAAAAGATTCAAAATAAAATTTTATGAAGTGAAAAATAAAATATAAAAAGTGGTGACCCCGTATGTCAAAGGTCACCAACAATTTAATAAACAACAAAAATGATGCCATTGTATAAATGAAGAGTCTATTCCCTTTCATATGAGCCATCGACCATTAAAATCAGTTAAGTAGTTTTTGAGTAAAGTCAGTTAAGTAGTTTTTGGTTAAGTAAATTATTTCATGTAGAGATCATTTTCAGTCATTTTCGTCAACATCTAAAGCGGTCAGTACAGAATTTTGATTTTTTCATCGTTTTTGTATGGAATCGGTTCGTATATAATAGCCACTGTATTTCTAGTCCCCCATGGACAAAATTATTAGGAACCCCTATTTGTTGCATTTTTCACCAATATTGACGACCATTTATATTTTCAAATATTCATATTTATTGACGGTAGAACTAGGAACCTTAATATTTTGTTGGTCCTCCTAGATTTTTGATTATTCCTGCAATTGGTTTAATAAACTATCCACAAGTTGCTTAGAGATTGCTTTCTATTCTTCTAGTAATTCTTATCTTCCTCTGCCATTTATTTATTTTATTTTACCGAAATCAATCTCGACTACTTCATGCTGTGTGATATGGAAAATTAGGTTGCTGTTAGATTACTAGCTCACGCCGGCCTAGAAATTATTATTCAATAAATGGCTAAAATATTTGATCCAAATAGTGGGGTACGCTGAGTTCATTTGCCCAGAGTAGATAAAAGGAATTTCGGTTCTTATAAACGACTTACACACTCAAATCATGATGCTGCTGCCGCCATACTTGACAGTATGGGCTAATTGGTTAGAAACATCCAAATAAAGGTACCGTAACGATGATTTTCCTGGCTTATTATGTAGATTGCCAAATCCAGTGTTTTTTAAAATTTCTCAGCATATTTAGAGCTAACCTCAACATTAATTTCGCCCGGCTAAAAAACTTGGCTTCATTCTGAAGTAGTTCAATGTTGGTAGTTGGTACCTTGTGGCTCAGTTAAGTCAATGTTTTGTGTTGGTCTATATAATAACGGGTCTTTTCTAGTTTTTCGGGGTATAGGTCAATCTCGTCAGGCCCTCGACCAACTGTTTTCGCAGACAGATATTTGAAATCTGCAACTTTTATAGTATTTTTTTGTGGTGTGAAGTTTATAACAAATTGACAAAAACCCTTACAACAGCCAAAAGTGTAGCAGCATATTAAATCTTTACCAAAATTTGATAATAATAATGATTTTGTCGTTTGTTATCTGGATATGCCTTGATGTTCAGTAGGATTCCATGAATAAATGTGCCAAACGACATTTTTGCACGACCTTCAGGGGTTGAGATTTTTATTTTAACAAATTTCCCTATATCAAAAATGTGTAGCTGGAGTTTGATGGCCATTGACAGGTAATCGTAGAAGTAGGTGCGCAGATTTGACTATGCCTTGGTGTTCAGTAGGATTTTATGAATATTTGTGTCAAACGATATTTTTCCGCGACCCTCAGGGGTTGAGATTTTTATTTTAACAAATTTCCCTATATCAAAAAATGTGTAAGTGGAGTTTGATGACCATTGACAGGTAATCGTAGAAATAGGTACGCAGATCTGACTATGCCTTGGTATTCAGTAGGATTTCATGAATATTTGTGCCAAACGATATGTTTGCGCGACCCTCAGCGACTGAGATTTTTATTTTAACAAATTTCCCTATATCAAAAAAATGTGTAGCTGGAGTTTGATGGCCATTGCCAGGTAATCGTAGAGATAGGTACGCATATCTGACTATGCCTTGGTGTTCAGTAGGATTTCATGAATATTTGTGCCAAACGATATTTTTCCGCGACCCTCAGGGGCTGAGATTTTTATTTTAACAAATTTCCCTATATCAAAAAAATGTGTAGGTGGAGTTTGATGGCCATTGCCAGTTAATCGCAGAGATAGGTACGCAGATCTGACTATGCCCTGGTGTTGAATAGGATTTCATGAATATTTTGGCCAAACGATATTTTTCCGCGAACCCTCAGGGGCTGAGATTTTTATTTTAACAAATTTCCCTATATCAAAAAAAATGTGTAGGTGGAGTTTGATGGCCATTGACAGGTAATCGTAGAGATAGGTACGCAGATCTGACTATGCCTTGGTGTTCAGTAGGATTTCATGAATAATTGTGCCAAACAATATTTTTGCGCGACCCTCAGGAGCTGAGATTTTTATTTTAACAAATTTCCCTATATCAAAAAAATGTGTAGGTGGAGTTTGATGGCCATTGCCAGTTAATCGTAGAGGTAGGTACGCAGATCTGACTATGCCCTGGTATTGAATAGGATTTCATGAATATTTGTGCAAAACGATATTTTTGCGCGACCCTCAGGGACTGAGATTTTTATTTTAACAAATTTCCCTATATCAAAAAAATGTGTAGCTGGAGTTTGATGGCCATTGACAGGTAATCCCAGAAATTAACTAGTTTGAACTTTACAAACGTGTAAAACTCTTAAGCTAATTATTTTAATAGAAAACATGACACCTATTAACATCCATAATTCTGTGGAAAAAAAATTCAACATGTATTCGTAATATCATATTACAAATACCAAAAATTTGGTCTAAGACACGAAAATCGGCTTTAAAATAAAATACTGTTAAACAGCAATATTATTATCATCAACCACTCATCTTTCCACTCCAACTACATTACACTCCTACACAAGTTTATTTCACTTTTGATACAGGTAGATGATACTAAAAATAAATTGTTTTTCAAAAATATTTTCCAAGCCCTTACAATTATTTGCCATACATTTCTAAAATTCCAACAACGTTACATTATTTACCAATTTTTGATACGAAAATAATACTCTTCTTGTTTCGCTTAATATCGAAACAAGCAACTTAAAGTACATAAATAAAAATAGAATCGAAGCACCATTCCTTTAATATTGATTTAGATTTTTGTTTTTATTTCAACTTTCAAGACTGTAGTGTATAATAAAGCCGTTCTGTTGCCCGATTTTATATAAAATGAAATAAAAATCCTATGTACAATAAAATCCCCTTCAAAATATGCTTAAATCTGGAAATGTCTTAACACACACACAAAAACAATATACGCCGTGCATATCAAATAAAATTCATTTCATATCAAATTAGTAAATGTTCCTTTATGTTTAATTGTCATGGGTATAAATTTAAAAATAACCTAATTTACATAAATAACGTACATATAATAATTTATTTTTTATTGTACGGTAGCTAGTTACATAGTTGGCTACCCACTGTAATTTTATTCAACAACGCCAAAATATAAATTAAAATCACAGCCAAAAAACGAAATATTAATAAACCACATTTTTTAAAATAATTAATTACCATCGATAAATTAAATTTCCCCTAATTTTCATTTCTTGTCATAATATAAAATAAAAAATAAAAAACTTGTTATTAATTTTATTGCTGTACCAGAAATTAAAAACAAAAATCATCAATTTACCACACAAACCAAATATACATAAAAATAGCAACAACAATAATTTTACACAGATTTACATATAAATTATTAGTGGCGATGGCCAATCTATATACCGATAATCTCATTCCGTTTCGTGATACAAAAAAAAAAAAAAGAAAAATTGTTGTGGAATTTTCCGTTTTTGTTTTGTTCTCCAATTCTCCAATTTTTATGTGCACACACGATACAAAAACATAAATAAAAACATGTGATCCGAAATTCGACGACGAACGGAAAACTCCCAAACTAATTGGAAAATTTAGTAGAGACAATAATATCCTTTTCTAAAATTACGAAACACAACTATTGTGAAAATATCTCTGTCTTCATCAACAAAATGAAAAACACACCCATACTATTTAAGAGTATTGTCTCGCTTGTTTATCCACATAGTATCAGTATATTTACCTTTTTTTAAAGGAAATCAACTTCCTGCTTTGACATTTACAATGTAATTAAATATTTTTTCAATTTCCGTGAGAGACTAGTCCAGCTATCTGCTAATACATATTATTGTAATATTTCCTTTTCAACCAATAAATCACTCTCTCTTTAAAATAATATCCTTTCGCGTGTTAAGGGGAAAAAAGCTTTACAAATTGTGTATGTATTGTGTGCTTTTAAAGTGCATATGTTTTTTATGTGCATGACGTGCTCGCCGTAAAATGTTCTTGAGAACGAGAGAGTAAACAGTGGTTTGTTGTTGTCAGTTTTTATTATGTGATTTCAGTGCTGTTTTTTTACATAATACACACATATTATGGGATTAGTTTAGGCGTTAAATTTTAATGATTGTTTTGACTGAAAATTGTAAAAAAAAACGGAAAATATTTTCCTTCAAAATTCAAAAAATATGGATAGTAAATAAATGTTTGTAGACTGCGCGAGAGACAATGATGACGTTTGTAAGCGTGAATTTGGAAAGGATAATATAGATTTCAATAATTTTTTGTACATGTATGTATTCGGAATTCTGTTTTTTTTATGGAAATATATGATTTCGACAGTGACTGTCAACCCAGATATTATATTTAGCATACTTTTATTTTATATGCGCTGTAAAATAATATTTTTATATTGGAACTAATGTTGGAGTGATGAACGAAATGTGCACACACTAACGTAAGAACGCGGATATATATAGATTTGTTGTTGAATCCTGATTTTATTGAAAATGAGATGGACTGAACTTAAAATAAAAATCATAAAATTGCTGAGATTTTATGTAAACAATTAAGACTTAAAATTTTCAATAAAAAATTTTGGATTTTGAACATAAAACCTCAATTATTATTTTATCAAACGATAATTTTCTAAAAACCGGGACATGACAAGATTTTTTTTCTCCCATTTTCCCGCCCACAGAAAAATCAGAATGAATTTTTCACAATTTGATTCACAAGTGAGTGCTAAATGAACCGGGATGAAGTTTCTAACGTCAATTTAAAGTGCAGTTTGACACTAAAAAAAAGTGTAAATGAAAGAAATAAGTGGTAGAAAAAGTGTTAAAACAATTTGCTAACGTTAAAAAATGTAGCTACACAAAAAAGCGTCAAATGAGAAATAACAAAATATTATTTTCTTGAATTTCAATTTAAAATCTATAATGCAAAAAGGCTTTACAAAATTGTCTGAAGCGAAACTTACCAACTTGGAATTAATCAAAACGTTATTAAGTTATTTCAATTAATTTAGTAACATTAAAAAGTTTTGAATGCTAAAATGAGGGCGAAAGTACAGCATTAAACCAAATAACATATAAGAGATATGCTTATGTACTGACTACATTCCACAGACTAAAAATATAATAAGCTAGTTAGTCGCACATATGCCATTCTGTTATGATGGGTGCTCAAACGCATAATTTTCAAAAATTAACAAATTTTGCGAAAATGATTTGGAAGCGGTTCTACACTAAGTCAATTAACACAAATCTCAGAGATGTGCTCATGTACTCACTATATTCAACAGTTTGGGATTACAATGAGCTGGTTAGATGCGCCTATGCCATTCTGTTATGATGGGTTGGGCTCAAATAACAAATTTTCAAAATTGATGTGCTCATGTATTGGTTGTATTCAGCGGTTTGGGAAGGTTATAAGCTGGTTAGTCGCGCATATGCTATTTTGGGCTACACGAATTAAAAAAGGCTGAATTAAAAATGGGCCTTTCTTAATTCATTTTGAAAATGAATTAAAAATGCGTTAAAAAATGAAATAAAATATGCATTTCTTATTTCATTTTGAAAAGGAATTAAAAAAAAATGAATTAAAAATGTGTTTAGAAAAGGGACAATTTTAACGGGCATACAAAAAACAATTTTTCTTGTAAATTGTAAAAATATAGAGTATTTTAACAAGGAATGGTGTAAAGGTAAGTACCCTTTATTCTTTAATTAATTAAAAAATGGTTAGTGTTGCATTGATTTTACTAAAATAATAGTTTATATCTATAAAAATTTAATAAATTTTTTGAGAAATACCGTTAATAATCGATTGTGCTGGGTGTCAATAGCTTCAACCAACTTTAATATAGTTTCAATTATTGACAGTAGACTGTCAATAGATGTAACTTCTGTGTTATAATGATTGACATAGATGTGTCAATTACTATAATCACATTGCTACAGTTATTGTCATTCAGAAAATTACAGCATTAGTTTGACTAACTGATATTTTATTATTAATTAAATTTTTTAATCTAGGTTATAAAAATGTCGAAAAAACGGGGAACTTATAGTGAGGCAAATATTTAACAAGCTCTTAGTGAAATTAAAAGCAAGCAAATCTCAAAAAACTTTGCTTCTAAAAAATATAACATTCCGAGAGCAACTTTAATTTTTCGTTTGGGGGAGGATTTCCGAAAAGTTACACCTGGTCCGCCTACTATTTTATTTACGAGCGAAGAGACTGCTATTGCGGAATGGCTTATTATTTGCCAAAAAAAAGGATTCCCTAAACGGAAGGAGGATATTTTGGATGCCGTTAAGGAGTTTATTGAGGCCGATAAAAGATCAACACCATTTAAACATAACGTTCCAGGCAGAGGATGGTTTAAACGATTCCTTGAACGTAACCCTACTATAAAAATAAGAGTTCCTGACCCAGTCACGGCAGCTAGCGCCAAAGTAAGCTAGTGACATTAAAAGGTGGTTTGACTCAATCACAAAATATCTACAGGAAACCAATAATTATAGTATTTTGGAATCTCAAGACCGTGTTTATAACGGAGATGAAACCAATTTTTTGTTATGTCCTAAAACGCGTTCCGTTTTAGCCGCTAAAGGTGCACGTAACATTTACGAAATTGAGCGGGGCTGCAAAGTCTAACCTAACAGTTATGTGCACATTTAGCGCTAGTGGTAAAGCCGTTCCACCAATGGTAATCTATCCATACAAGAGGATACCAGAGGAAATCTGGAAATCGTTACCTCCGGGTTGGGCTTTGGGAATTTCTGAAAATGGTTGGATGACCAAAGAAATTTTTTATGAATATATTTCGAAACATTTTTATCCGTTCCTTGTGGAAAACAACATTACTTTTCCTATAGTCTATTTTGTTGATGGTCATAGCACACACATGACTTTAAAAGTTACTGAATTATGTGTGCGTTTAGGCATAATAATTGTAGTTTTGTATCCTAATGCCAATATGATCTTACAGCCTTGCGACTACGCTGCTTTTAAACCTCTAAAAAGTTTCTGGGCTAAAAATGTTTTTCAGTGGCGAAAAGAAAACCCTGGTGCATCTTTAACCAGAGAGTATTTTGCTCCTCTGCTTTTAAAGACCTTTGATGGTTGCATTACACGGCAAATAATTCAAAACAGTTTCAAAGCATGCGGCCTGTATCCATGGAGTTACACTTCTATAAATTTGTCAAAATGCCTTGGTAAATCATCGGAAAATAACGTACTAAGTACAGTGCCACCAATACAATCAGAGAGTGGTTCTATAAAGCTAGCTCAATTTTGTGAAATGTCGGAAATTCCAAAATAAAAACTTTTGAGTAAATTTTAAAACAACCAGAAGAATTAAAAACCCATGATAACAATTTTCAACTTTTATTCAAGCTGTTTGCGACTATTAAAGGTCATATACCGCTTAATTGAACCATTTCGCGAGGATGAAAATCAGACGAATGACAATAGCCAAAACATTAATATAAACGAAATACAAGACTTTATATATATTGAGGGCGAAAACTATATTTCCAATCCATTAGACAACCTGGTCGGAGCAGAACTGATGATAACCAACACCTTTGAAGAACGTGAGTTTACGAATATCCAAGCAGACGAAACTGTTATTCAGCCAGTTCACATTTTCCAGGAGAAAAACAACCCAATTAAATCAGTTTCATTACACGATAAATTTAACGATATGGAAGGAAGAGAATTAGTGAAAACAAACACCATAGTAACAAACAACATTGAAGAGCTTGAAGTTACCAACGCACAAATACAGTCATTTCACATTTTCCACAAGAATAAAACCCCAGTTATATTTATCGAAAACTATTTAGATTGGCCCGAAACGCCTGTTAAAGTCGGAACACAGGCATTCGTGCTAACATCGCCATTGTATATGCAAGCAGAAAGGGACAAGAAAAAGGAAAAACAGAAACAATTATTGGAAAAGGAATGTCGTAAAGCTGCAAGAAACGAAAAAATGAAAATTAAAAAGGATCAAATGGAACTAAAAGCATTAACCAAACAACAAAATAGGTTGAAAAATATTACTAAGAGCAAGAAACCAAAAACACTAAGCCTTCAAAATAAACTTTCAGGTGAAATAAAAAAAAAGGATTATAGACAATCTAAAGCTCACGTTACCAGCAAAAATACTAGTAATAATGGTCAGCTTTACATAGGGTAGATTGTCAGTTAAATAAAACTTCTCTTTCATAAATAAATTTCAGTTTTAACATTGTCAACGAAAGAAAATTTACATCTTGATGACTTATACAAGGCTAAAGAACACAATTCTCAATATAAGGATGCACAAAACGAACTTTCAAATACAGGTTAATAAAATATAAAACTTTTAACTGAACTCTAACCGGAAGAGGTAGAGAAGGAGACTCGGGTCTTTAGGCCCATCTCTAAACCTGCCAATAAACAACGGGACAAAAGCTTAGATAAGGCTGGTCCCTCCACTCGGGTCACCAGGCCTGAGCAAAGAAGTATAATTCGGAACCAAAGCACCAATGAAGCTGGTTCCTCAAAACCAACATATAATACTAGGAGAAAGGCGTGGAGGGCACTGGAGAAGATAAATAAGATCCCTCCAGAAGACAGGTCGGAGAAAGACAAAGCTACGCTTGTGTGGGCGAAAAAAGTCACCGAACAGATGTCGGAAGGTCCTTCAGCTGGCTTAAAGATTAAAAGGAACAGATCTCAGGAGGAAAGTCCTAAGATCGCAAAACGAACTAAGCTCCATGCTACCGAAATGAGGCCTTTTAACGAGGTACTCAAGGATCAGCTGGTAGTGGCAGTTGTTGACCAGTCCCAGGAGGATGGCAGTATCACGCCCGCCAATTGGAGAAAGGTGGAAAGGGCCTTAACCACCATTTACCTGGATATCCTTGCAGAAAACCCAGGACCTGCTCCGACTTGTCGGGATGCGGGTTGGCACAGGAACCAGGTGAAACTGACTGCATGTGTGGATCAGAGATCTCTTCTGCTCTACAAGAAGGCAGTGGAAAGACTAGGCGAGGTATGGCCCGGAGCCAGCCTTGCTGTTAAAGCTAGAGAAGAAATCCCCTGTAGGCCAAGAGCCAGGGTGTGGATTCCTTCGGAGCCTAGCGATCCAAAGGTGATACTCCAGTTGTTGCAGGTTGGCAACCCAGATTTGCCAACGCACAACTGGAAAGTTGCTAAGCTCGAGGAGCCACGGGCCGACTACAGGTCGGCCGTCATAATTCTAAACAGAGAGTCACTGACTGCGCTGGAAAAAACAAATGGTATGGTAAGCTATGGTTTCAGTGCAGTCACACTCAAAATCTACAAGAAGGATGCGGACAAGCCGGATGCTCCGGAATCTGAAGAAGCTGCAGGAAGCTCATCTGGGCTCCTCCAAGAGGGGAACAGCCTGGTGGAAACCATCTCTACAGATACGGAGTTGACAATGTCCTTGGAGTCATTAAGAAGAATCTCAGAGGACTTCACATCATCAGGGGAGGACTCTGATGATACATTGGTAGGGAAGGAAGTCTAAGAATGGTGACGTTCTTGCAGATTAACCTACACCACTCAAAGGCAGCATCAGCTGCTCTACTTTTAAAAATTGGAAAGGAAGGGACGGATATTGTCTTGATCCAAGAACCTTGGGTTGCTGGTGACCGGGTACTTGGACTCAAGACACCCTGTTATAGATTAATGCACACGGAACAAGAAGGTAGGGTTCGGTCGTGCATTCTCGTTAAAAATAATATAAATTGTTTTCTGCTATCGAATTTCAGCAATGAAGATGTGGCAGCGGTCAGCATTGAGGTCAATAAACGAAGCCTCTGGCTAATATCAGCCTACCTAGCCTATGATGCAGTGAACATTCCACCAGTCATTCTGGGTGAGGCAATTTTGGAGGCTCAGAAGCGCAAGGTTGGAGTCATCCTGGGGAGTGATGTAAATTCTCATCACACAATCTGGGGAAGTACGGACACAAATGAACGAGGTGAGTTACTCCTTGATTACATTCTAAGTACTAACCTTCATATATGTAACATAGGCAATAAGCCGACTTTTATAACTAGAAATAGACAGGAGGTATTGGATATTACACTCGTCTCAAACTTCTTGACGACTAGTCTATTAAATTGGAAAGTGTCGGAAGACCACTCTTTTTCTGATCACTGTTATCTTCAATTTGAAATGAGCTTGGTCTTTCCGAACAGCCCTCTCTACAGGAACAGGAGGAAAACCGACTGGGATATTTTCAGAACTATTCTGGGAAATTCACTACCAGTGCAGGTGCCTGAACCTCCAAAAACTACGGTAGAACTCGATGGCTTAGTGGACGAACTGTCCAGCGCTTTTAATGAAGCGGTACTAGGCTCTTGTCCTCTTAGTAGGCCTAGGGGCAAATCTCGGCCACCTTGGTGGTCAAAGGAGATTCAACAAATACGTCAACGGTGCAAGAGACTCTTCAAAACAGCAAGGAAAACAAAAGCCGCTGTAGACTGGGACTCCTATAAGGAAGTCCTCAAAATTTACAAATATCAGCTAAGAAGCGCAAAGAACAGATCTTGGAGACTATACTGTGGTAAAATTCAGGAGACATCAGAGATGTCCAGGCTTCGCAAGGTACTATCTACTAGCCCTTCCATCCCAAGCTTCCTTCAAAGGCCGGATGGAGCATGGACCACAAATAGTATGGAATCGCTGGAACTACTATTGGAAACTCACTTCCCTGGTTGTTCCGAATCTGCACCTACTATATCAGAAGGTAAAAGGGCTAGTAGCCTCGCAGGCCAAATTATTAGCAGAAGAAAGATTCTGTGGGCGATAAGCAGTTTTAAACCATACAAGTCGCCAGGACCTGATGGTATTATCCCTGCGGATATACAAAAAACTACGGATCTAACCATTCCCTGGTTAGAGGTAATTTTTAGAGGCAGCCTAGAACTATGTCACATTCCCAGTAAATGGACGGAAGTGAAGGTTGTCTTCATACCTAAGGCGGGAAAACGCTCACATTGCAGTCCCAAAGACCTTAGACCGATCAGCTTGTCTTCTTTCCTTTTCAAAATACTGGAAAGACAAATAGAAGCTCATATTAGAGGCACGATTATGCCGGAAAAGCTGTCCAAATCTCAACATGCTTATTGCAAGGGGAGATCTGTAGAAACTGCTCTTCATTCTCTCACATATTTTATTGAAAAATCTTTCGAATGTGGAGACTACGCGATGGTAACCTTTTTGGACATTGAGGGTGCCTTTAACAACGTGCTAACAGGGGCTATAACTCGGGCACTTTCGAATCTAGGAGTGGAAGATTCTCTTAAGGACTGGATAGATCAGATGCTAAGAGGCAGAATCATAAATGCCAGTCTGGGGAAATCCTCCGCCAGAAGATTTGCAAGCAGAGGCACGCCGCAGGGTGGCGTACTGTCCCCCCTTCTCTGGAACTTGGTCATAAATGATCTATTGCTGAGGCTGGAGGATACTGGCTTCAAGGTGGTTGCCTATGCGGATGATGTCGCTATTGGCGTTCGGGGAAAATATCCCGGGACACTTAGCGAGCTTATTCAAAATGCTCTGGGCATTCTTTCACTATGGACCAATGGTTGTGGGCTAAATGTGAACCCACAGAAAACCGAATTGGTTCTCTTCTCTAGGAAATATAAAATTCCTCATGTCGATCCTCCTACTTTAAATGGTTTCAACTTGGCTTTTACAGGTGAAGCAAAGTTCTTGGGTCTCGTCTTAGACAGTAAATTAAACTGGAAACCGAATATTACGGAAAGGGTAAAGAAAGCTACGGTAGCGCTATACTCCTGCAAAAATGCAATTGGGAAAGGTTGGGGGCTGGATCCCCACATGGTCCTTTGGCTATACACAGCAGTAGTTAGACCCATTCTTCTGTATGGGGTAACAGTTTGGTGGCCTGCTCTGGACAAAACTGTCAACCTAAAGTTGTTGACAAAAGTTCAGAGAACAATCTCTCTGTGGATCAGTGGTGCAATGAGGAGCACATCCACTCAGGCACTGGAGACTCTGCTATTTCTAACTCCTCTAGATATCATGGGAAAACAGTGGGCAGCTAGCACTGCCATACGACTGAAATCCACCTTAATGTGGACCTGCAATAACACAGGGCACTCATCTATACTTTGTAACAAAGGGCTTCCCAAGACCACCGACTATACTGTCCCGTCACTATCTTTTGATAGAAAGTTCCGGACTATTATACCATCTAGAGAGGACTGGATGATGGATACAGTTTTGGAACCAGGAGTTTTGAACTTCTTCACTGATGGTTCAAAACGGGATAGAGGAGTAGGGGCTGGGGTATTCTGCGAGGAACTCATGTTAAACCTCTCCTTTCGTCTCCCTGACTACTGCAGCATTTTTCAAGCTGAGGTAACTGCGATAAAGGAAGTCGCGGACTGGTTGAGGTATAATGTAATATCGACTAGTGATATTCGCATATATACGGACAGTCAGGCAGCCATTAAAGCGCTTCAATCACACCTTCTCACGTCGAAAGTAGTCCAGAGCTGTCTCTCATCTCTTAACGAGATGACAGATCAGTTCAACATCCATATCATATGGGTGCCAGGACATTTCGTTAGTACGGGGAACATGAAAGCCGATGAACTGGCTCGACGTGGTACAACGGACCACATTTCAAACAGCAAAAAGGATATTGAAATTCCTCTTGCGGTATGTAAACTGCTGCTTCAGGAGGAAGCCAGTAAGTTGACGAATGACAGATGGTCAAATAGTACCTCATGCGTAATAACTCGGCAAATCTGGCCAAAGTTGAACTTGGCGAGATCCAAACAGCTGATCTCACTTCAGCGGAGTCAGATCAGTGTGGTTGTTGGAGTGATTACGGGGCACTGTCTCATAGGCAGACATGCAAGTAGACTTGGTTTCTTCTCACATGACTACTGTCGTAGTTGCGAGGACGAAGAGGAGGAAGAGACAGTACTTCATCTTCTTTGCACCTGTCCTCGTCTGGCACGAAACAGACTGAATTTTCTAGGGGCACACCTTTTCAACGACCTGGCGGAGCTCAGCGAGAAGGACGTCAGGAGTATCCAGCGCTTCATAGCAAGCTCAAAGTGGTTTCAATGAGTTGGAGGAAAAATTTTTAATTTGTGGTATGGCTACGGACCTTTTTGTGTCTATGCCTGGTCCTGGTGGACCGCCACCCAAACCTAACCTAACCTAACCTAACTGAACTCTATTTTAGATAATTGATTTCTTATAATGTCTATTTTAAATTTTCAGTACCATCTATTGCTGACGAATCTAGTCCTGAGGAAAGAGGAGAAAATAATGAAGAAAATGTTATTAAAAAACCTTTTTTAGAGTCAGTACTTGCCCATATCGGGAGCAATAAAATTGCCAAAGGTGCAATGTGCTACTACTGCACATATTCCTTTTCGAAAGCACAAACTGTAGACAAAATTCAAACCGTAGACAATGTGGGAATTAAATGTTCTACTTGCTCGAGAAAGTACCACATAAAATGCATCAATTCGTTTAGTTTACCACTATTACCTGTATTTTTATGTGGTAATTGCAATATGTAAAGCAAAACGTCTTCATACGATACATGTGATAGATATAACATGTGATATTAAGCTAACTTTAACAAATTAACCAACGAATCTAATAATTAAGTAATATTGTGATAATAATGATAGCCTAGCTACTTATAATTTGAACTGATTTTTGTTTTTATTTAATGAATTACTTTTAAATTTTTTATTTACATTTTATTTAAGAAAATAATTATACATTTGATGTGAACTTGATTGAATAAAATGAATTTTACAATCACAATAAACATAAGATATTGTTTTAATTTGAAATCCGAATTATCTTCATATAAATAATATGTCAATAGCTGTGACAAAAAGACATTTCAATAATTGTATATATTCGACATCTTTTCGAAAAACATGTTTTATAACTAATTGTTAATAATTTAATAGTGATTTTATACCAGAAACTGAAAATTTAAAAGTTATTTTAACAGAACAAAAGTGTTTTTTTAAGATTAACGCCAAAATTCACTAAAAAAACGGTTCTTAAAGTGAAATTTTCCTTAAGACTGTCAATAGCTGTAGGCTTTACGCTATACAAATTATTTAATATTTGATGGGGATCGATATAAAATGTTGCAGTGTCATTAATAGGTTCCATATAATCCGCCCCTACGTGCGGCACGCAGTGCGGCATGTTTGCCTATTCCGGCTCCTTCGTCCCCAGAAGTTGAAATCTAAAGCCCCTCGGAGGGCTAAGCGGGGGGGAGGTAAGCGACCTCCCGCGTGCCCGTGAGAGTTACCGAAGCCGTTAGCCTCTACAATTCTAAGTTAAATAGGGATCTTCATTTTCCAGAATATTTTAAAACTAATTTCAATTTTTTAATTTTTAATTTAAAATTCATATAAAATAAAATATTTCCAATTTTATTTAAATGTTTGTAATTATTGCTTTCATTAATGAAAATACATAAAAATAAAATTTATTGAACTTTTAATTTTTTTTTGTTAACTTTTTAAAATGAATTTAAAATGGGCCTTTTTTTATTTAATTAATTAAAAAGAAATGAAATAAAATTGTCTTTTTTTTGTTAAAGTTCCATTTTTAATTCATTTTCAATTTTCGATTTTTTGTCTAAAACAACATTTTTAATACAGATTTTATTTATTCAAAATGAATTAAAAATGGTTCCAATTCTTCATACTAAAATCACCATTTTTAATTCAGTCTTGATGTACATTTTTAATTTAGCCTTTTTAATTCGTGTAGCCGCTATTTTGTTATGATGGGTTGGGCTCAAATGACAAATTTTCAAATCTATCTCAGAGATGTGCTCATGGACTCACTATATTCAATGGTTCAGGAATATAATATACTGGTTAGTCGAATGACAAATTTTTAAATCTTAACAAATTTTTCAAATTATTGAAGCGGCACTACACTAGTCAATTAACACAAATCTGAGAGATGTGCTCATGTACTGACTATATCCAACTGTTTGGTAAGATAGTAAGTAAGCTAAATAGACTCGCCTATGCCATTTTGTTATGATGGGTTGGACACAAATGACAAATTTTCAAATCTTAACAATTTTGCGAAAATGATTTGGAAGCGGTACTACACTAATGCCCGATTTCAGAACAAAACAGCAATTCGTCAGTTAAATAATATTTCCTCTCTTTCGTCTTTTATGAAATTGCAATTTGTTTCATAATTCAAAATCAATGCTAATCTGATTATATTTCTTTTTTACATGAGTATTTTAAAGGGAGAATTAAATATTTGACTTTTCAATATCGCTCAAATAAATATTTAATTCTCCCTTTAAAATTGCTCATGTAAAAAAGAAATATGTATAATCAGATTAGCATTGATTTTGAATTATGAAACAAATTGAAATTTCATAAAAGACGAAAGAGAGGAAATATTATTTAACTGACGAATTGCTGTTTTGTTCTGAAATCGGGCATTAGTGTAGTACCGCTTCCAAATAATTTTCGAAAAAATTGTTAAGATTTAAAAATTTGTCATTTGAGCCCAACGCATCATAACAGAATGGCATATGTGGGACTAACCAGCTTATTATATTTTTAGTCCATTGAATATAGCCACTATGTAAGTACATCTCTGAGATTTGTGTTATTTGGTTTAATGCGGTACTTTCACCCTCATTTTAGTATTCAAAACTTTTTAATGTTATTAAATTAATTGAAGTAACATATAGCGTTTTGATTAATTTCAAAATTGGTAAGTTTCGAGAATTTTGTAAAACCTTTTTGAATTATTAATTTTAAAAATACGAGGAAATGATATTTTGTTATTTCTTATCTGATGCTTTTTTCTGTAGCTACATTTTTTATTGTTAGTACATTTTTCAAGAAAGAGAAGTTTGCCTGTATTATCATTCGATTCTTTCGGCTTTTTATAGACAAAATATATTAATATAATATTCACAACATCTACAAAAATCAGGGATTTCCTTAAGTTTTTGATTTTTGATTTAGTGAATACGATTCGCTAAGTCAATGCATTCTTTCCTCATACTTAATGTATGAAGTTAGAATTTTATTTTTGTAGTTTGGTCGTAGCTACCTGATGAGTAGACCGAACTTTTTGATCGTGCGAGCTTGTCTATACGAAACCAAACTACCACAAAGAAAACTCAAGAAAAAATTTTCATTTTTTAGAGTCAAGTCAATACACTTTGTATTGACTCTCGGGATAAAGTGCTTTACATATTGTACATGCTTTACATGCTTGGCCTGCTGATTAACAAGTCGAAAAATGTTGTGAATGCCATTATTATTAATATATTTTGTCTATACAAAGCCGAAAGAATCCATTGATTTAGTACATATTTTAACATTTTTTCTCCCACTTACTTCTTACACGTTTTTAGTGTCAAACTACACTTTACATTAACGTTAGAAACTTCACTCCGGTGTAAATGATGCTACATTAGTTTAAAATGACTATTGTGGTAAGAAGTGACTTGCAGAATAAACTTAAAATGATAATTATATTAGGCATAGTAATATGTTAGCTTTAAGTTTCTTTAAAATGTTGTTTTAGTAAAAATCAATAAATGAAATAATATTAAGAAATTAAACTGGATACTGGAAGAACTTATTTCAAAAAAGATTCAAGTGGCTTTCAAGCCTGTAATATGTTTATTATTTTTTTTATTATACACCTATGCACATCAAGGCTACTAAATTCAAATAATGGTTTGGATAAATCGCAAATTTCATTGCTCCTGGTAGATCTCAACATTAGCCAAAGTATTAAACCTATAAATCTGGTGCACGATGTAATATTGAAAATTATAGAAGTATGTATGTATTTTTCCGTTTTGCCTAATTTTTTTCAGAATATTTTTTCATTGTAAAAGTTTTATTTCAATACACAGCACAGGTAAATCGACAGTTATAAAGTTATATTGCTTACAAATTATGTTTCACGTACTCTTTCAAATAGTAGTAATGTAGAGGTTGTTTATACTGATTTTAGCTGGATTACTGTTTACCTATTAAATGGATTACATCTTATATTGAATCTAGATTCCAGATGCTAAAAATTCGTGTAATTAAGATCTCTTAAATTATATTGTGAACTGTCTGAAACATTGGAAATTGTCGTCTATGCTGGTGATATAAAGCTCTTCAAAACTATTACGAATACCAGGAGTGAAGTAGGTTTCAATTCGATGTAACAAGTTTATTTACTAATTAGTTAATCCTAAATTCTCCTGTGTAAAGAGGAATTAAAATTTTTATTTTATTGTTAATATAAAGTTGATTTATAAACTAAATGAAAAATTATGCAGTATGCAAAATGGCCTGACCGCGATATATTATTTGGAAAACAAACCACTGGAACTGCCACCCATTAATTTGCTGATTAGATTTGAAATTACATAAATCACCATATTATTATTATAAGCAAACCAATATTGTTGCCAAAAGGTAATAAAGCTGCAAAGTATCAAATTAAAAAAAAATCACAAAACCATATATATGTTGGGTTTGAAAAGCGTTTCCCAAGTTTAAAAAAAAAACTAATGTAAATACGTAAAATTTATTTGATGTTTATATTCCAATAGTTCGATTTATAATAATACATTTTACCAAAAAATTAATTTTCAAAATATTTGTGCCGTCTATCGACTATAATTTGATTTAATTATAAGTTATCTTAGATACATGTAAACATAGCAATTAAAAAGAAACGCGACATCTGCATTAAATCTAATTACGAAAAATAAAAAATCAATAAAATGATGACTGATCGATACATGTAAGCATATTAATTTTCACCAATGATTATTGTCAGTGAATGTTATAAAATTTGACAAGAGCTCATCGAGTTGTAACTTAAGTGCAATGTTTACATAAATCCAGGTAAATACAAAATTAATTTTATACAATTCAATTTTTAATTAATAAAACAAAACAAATAACTTCTATTTCAGGTTCAGAATGAAAGTGTCAAGGAATAAGTTCAATTAAATGGAATAAGATAAGTTTTAAATCATGTTTATGTTTAATTGGACAGTTTAATCATAAAAATTTAATGTTTTATTTTAGATACTGAACATACCGCCGCCCTTGGACCACCAGGTTCAATATTTTGCTGCAGTTACGGTGCTGTGATTTGATGATGATTGTTTGGCTGTGATGATTGGAGAATTTTTGGTTCATCTGTATGTAAACTAGCATCTTCCTTACGAGAAATCGGAAGAATGCACAGTTTGTTTGTAGGCCGTTTAATTTCTCCAGATTTAGTTTTTAATGTGACGACTCTTACGATATTATCAGACCCAGGATGTATCTTTACGACTATCCCCAGAGGCCAGTGATTAACCGACGTGTTGTTTTCCTTAATGACCACAATATCGCCAATTTTCACTGAAGTTTGTTTGTCTCTCCATTTAGATCTTGGCTGCAACGATGTCAAATATTCAATGTGCTATCGTTGCCAAAAATGTTGAGTCAATTGTTGAACTACGCGCCACCTTGTTAAGTAGAATGGATTGACATCAGTAATGTCGACTTCTGGAATCTTTGTACTTGCATGGCCAATTAAAAAGTGCGATGGTGTCAGGACGTCAATATCTGTAGAATGTAATGCACAAATTGGCCTCGAATTCAGGACGCTTTCGACTTCAGCTAATAAGGTTCCCATTTCTTCGACTGTCAACACTGTGTTTCCAATCACACGTTTGATATGAAATTTCGCCGACTTTATCCCAGCTTCCCAAATGCCACCAAAATGTGGCGAATTGGTGGGAATGAAGTGCCATGAGATGTACTGCCTGGAAGAATAATCAGAAATGAAATTCGAATCCTTAATTAATTTATTAAAATTATGCTTTAATTGGTTATTTACTCCAACGAAATTAGTGCCGTTGTCACTATATATTTCTCGGCAGATTCCTTTTCTGGCAACGAATCTTTTCAGTGCTGCCAAGAATGCTTCGCTTGTCATGTCGCAGACCAATTCCATATGTATAGCTTTAGTACCTAGGCAAATAAATAAGCATATGTATGCTTTATAGGTTTTTTGGCCAAGGCCTTTTCGTAGACGAATTGGTATTGGGCCTGCATAATCCACTCCAACCTTTAAGAATGGGCGCACTAATTCAACCCGGTAGCTAGGAAGGTTACCCATTAATTGACAGTTCACCTGTGCCTTGAACTTGGCACAAACGAAGCATTGACTGATAACTTTTCTAACTGTATTTCGCCCGTTTGGAATCCAATAAGTTTGTTTGGATATGGCTAGTGTTAAAGATGGACCAGCATGTTTATTATTATTGTGAATGACTTTCAAAATCAAGGTACTAATGTGTGATTCTGAAGGCAGAATTATAGGATGCTCGGTAGAAAACGATGCTCCCGAATTTGTTAGGCGTCCACCAACTCGAATAAGACCATCTGTATCCAAGAAAGGATTTAATGGTTTAAGGCTGCTAGTTTTATTGACCTCTTTGTTGACTTCAAGTTGCCTTTTCTCGTTGCCGTATAATTTCATCTGTTCGTGATAACAGTGTTTGCACATTGCATTAAATAGCTCTTCCCGCATCAAATGGGTGCCACTGCGTCTTGAACCTGTTTTGAGCTTTAAGTTAGAGCGGTAACGTAACACAAACGCTAGCACCCTTTGGAGTTTGGTCAATGATGAATACTTTGACATTAATTCATAAAGGAGAAAACCCTTTTATTTTGCGTTAAAGGAGAAAACCCTTTTATTTTCTTCTTCGATAAATCCATAATTATTTTGTTGTGAAGGCCAGCAATCGATGGATTTGTGGAGCCAGTCAGGTCCATTCCACCATAAGCCGTGATGGTGTAGTTCTTGTGGTAGCAAGCCTCGAGAGGTACAATCTGCCGGATTATCAGCTGATGATACATGATGTGACTGTTTGCGGGGTAATGTAGTTAAAATTTCAGCGGTTCGGTTGCCTATGAACGTGCTCCAACGCCGAGGGTGACTAGCGAGCCAGCCCAAAACAATTTGAGAGTCGGTCCAAGCAAATGTTTGAGATGGTTTTAATTGCGTCGTATCTTGGATTGTATTAATTAACTTTGTTAGCAGAACTGCGGCACAAAGTTCAAGTCGTGGTAACGTGACTTGTTTAATGGGAGCTACCTTTGTCTTCGCTGAGATAATATTTACAGGCGATTTGCTTCAGATACTACAATTCGTTTTGTAAATGTACTGATGTTTGGTAGATCTGAAGAAAATGTAAATTGGTCTGTTGAGGGGTTCCAATTAAGACCAAGAACCTTAACTGATTTTGGAACGTCTTGGTGACTTTCTTCAATGGATTTTATTGTGTCGTTAGATTCATCAATCGTTTCACTGTCCAATATGTTACTTGAGTTGGACATCCACTTGCGGAGGTGAAATCCATGTTGTGAAAGCAAATTACAGATAGCATTTTTTACTTGTTTGACCTCATTTTCGGTGTTTGACCCAGTCATTAAATCATCTACATAAATATCGTTGCGTATTGCTTGGGCTGCTGCTGGAGCCGATGCTTGATGATTATCAGCGATTGTTTTCAACACTCTTGTAGCTAGAAATGGAGCTGACGAAAAACCGTAAGTAATAGTAGTCAAGCGGAAATGTCGAATAGGCTCGGATGGGTGATTACGCCATACTATTTTTTGGAAATCGGTATCATCTGTGTTAATTTTCACTGGCCTGTACATTTTTTCCACGTCTGCAGTGATAACATATTTGTGCTCCCTAAACCTCAAAATGATTGCAAACAATGTTGATTGGACACTTGGTCCAATTGCGAGACAGTCATTTAAAGACACTCCTGATGTGGTCTTTGCCGACCCGTCAAATACCACCCTAAGCTTTGTCGTTGCACTGGAGTGTTTTAAGACGCCGTGATGGGGCTTGTAGTAGCCCGAATCAGTTGCTTGTGAATGCTGTTTTTCCTCCAAAGATGAAACCGAATGTATTCTGACATAAATTCCCGATAAAAGGTTAAAGAATTCTGGATCTCGAGAAAAACGGCGTTCAATTCCTGTTAATCGTTGAATAGCGGTGTTTAGTGATTTCCCCAAAATTTGTGGGGATTTCTTAAACGGTAAGCTCACAATAAATCAGCCAGAATTTGTTATTTTCACGGTCTCGTTGTAATGTTCCTCACAAAACGTTTCTTCTGGAGACAGGATTGGCTTTGCACTTGTAATTGTTTCAATCTCCCAGAACTTGCGTAGAGTCTGATCCAAATTCATGTCAATTTGATTACTTGTGGCTAACATCGATACAATATCAGGTTCAGTAACTTGGTTTATCGGTTTCCCAGCGATCACCCAACCGAAGATGGTTTTCTGCAAAATTGTGCCATCCGTAGTGGATTTGATTTGCTCCGTTTCTAACAAGTTAAAAAAATAATCAGCCCCAATCAGTATATCAATGCGATCTGATTTATAGAAATGCGGATCCGCTAGTTCTACTGTAGGCCATTGACTAAATTGTGTGGTTTTAAGATTTTGGCGTGGTACATTGGATGTGATTTTTGATAAAATTAATGCTTCCATAGAAAATTCCTCATGTCGATTTGGTTGCACAGTCACAGTGAATAAACCCTTGGTTGAAACAATATTTGCACTTCCTAAACCAGCAATTGAAAAGCTGACATTTTTCTTCTTTAGCCCCAATCGCTGAACGAATGACTCCGTAATAAACGTGGCCTGAGACCCCGAATCTAATAGAGCACGGCACCCATGTGAATTTTCGTCAAAATTCAATACTTTGATCAAAGCTGTTGGCAAGATTGATTGCTCTGCTGAATGTTGCGTACAAAGTGATGTAAATGTTTGCTTTTCCGCTGATGACGGAGGAGGATCAGGTGTTGACTCTGTGATTGGTAAGCTGTGGAGTAATGTATGATGCTTCTCATTGCAAAGCTGGCATCGACGTCTAGAATGACAGTTATTGATTTGATGTCTACTACTAAGACAATTAAAGCATCTGTTGCCAGATTTAGCCCAATTCACGCGCTATGTTACATCCATATCATTAAACTGCTTACAAGCGAATAGTGAATGATCCTTTTCGTTGCACATGGCACAAGTGTAACTAAATTCCCCAGTGACCAGATGGCTTTTCAGTTTAGATTTGACGAATGGTTTCTTTACTGTCCAAAGTGTCTGTTCGCCTTGTAAGAAACATTAGGAAATCTGAGAATTGGGCATATGACATAGAGAAATTCCTACGTTTTACGCTTTGTTTATAAAAAAAAAATGTTGCTAGCGGAAATCAAAACTTGCTAAGATCCACACTTGAGCGAGCAAATTACACTAGGTAATTTACACAGTTTTTTACACGTCAAAAATTTGTAATTTACATAGGTAAAAAAAACAAAATTTCATATAATTTAATAATGCCGTCAAATGTATTTACTGTACTACCGCCATCCCGCGACACGATTCCCGTGTTATTTATTTTATATTAAAAAAGCATCAGGTTGTGAGACACGAACCTTTGAACGTAGAAATATGTTTAGAAGCAATATAAATTACCTAGATTTACACCAAATAAACTTTTTATTTGATAAACATTTTTACTATTCAGAAATCATATTTAAGCTACTTATAAAATATATCTAGAATTTTTTTTGAAAACTTTGATCTAAATCAAACCATATAAAATTAACAAAAATTAAAATCCATGGAATTTGAGAATTTTGCATCGAGTTTAACTAATCGAATAAAAAAGTTTATTAAACAAGCAACATTTTAAATTTTTTTTTATTATGACGTTTGGCGGTCGTTAAACTAGATGCTGTTGTACAGCAAATTCAGATTCACAATTCAAAGTAGGTGGTACAAAAACCGAAAAACTGTCAAAGTTTATCGAATATGTTTGCTGTATGTAGGTGTGGAAGCCGGGTTACATTATAGTCAAATCGAAATTCACTCAAAATCAATTGTTCCAAATTACATTCAAATTAAATAAATATCATGGTTTAAAACTTTCATTAAAATCACATCTTAGTCGCAAGAAATGTGACCATAACGAAAATTAATTGCGGGTTGCTTCTTTGCATAAAGCTTTTTATAAAGGGAATATTGGGATGTAACAAAATTCTACAATTGGTAAATCTACTGAAATATTAAATTTCTGATTCAGAAACGAGACAAAGTGTTTTATACTAATTACAAACTTCCGTTAGGCTTGGGATCTCACTAAAAAAAAGTCACTGGTTTAGTCAAGTGAAAAATTTGTGTCTACATTTGAGAGATATTTTTGGTTTGAGCTATCACTATTAACTGTTTTATATTTCTGTATATAATTAATAAAAAAATAAAGCATATTTTGTGCAAATAAACCATTATTTATAATATACATATAAAGAAATAATTTTGACAATTATAAGTAAGACCAGGAAGAAGGTGTATAAGAAACGTTTTATACAAAATAATTCAGCTGTTGGCGACTTTCACAAATCTGGGAAATAAAATCAGACTAAAACATAGATCCAGCACGTCAACTGAGTATAATTACTGCAATTTTTTATGAATGCATAGCTTCAGTATTAGGATTAAGGCAATCTAGTAATGAAATTACGCTTACATAGGTAATTGTATTAAACTGTTAGACCATCATCAATAGACGTCAACTGAACTTATGTGGCTATTAAAACCTAACATTAAGTCTCTCTGTGAAATGTTGAATTAGTAGAGCTATACTAGGTCTATATTGCTTCAATATTTCATGTTTAGGTGTCACGAAATATACTACCTCATTCGCTAGTACTATATATTGCTCGGAATAGAAGGAGCTACATGTGTAAAATTGGGTAGATACAGAAAATTAATATGAATGGTTCTGGTTAGTTGCACCTGAGCTGGTATTGAATCAAAAATTATCGAGATCTTTTCCGATTTATTATCGCCGTGCTTTTTTGTTTTAGTTACATCTTGGCAATGGTTGAGCAGATTTTAATGTACAAAACCCGTTACATGAGGCGAACATGGAAGTTTTTTTCACAAACAGAAATATTTGTTTGTGAAAATCACTTTTTTCACATTTAAACTACATATGTAGGTAATCATAGGTGGTGTATAGGTACTAAATAAAGTTTTTAGTTTCTACATTGATAATTTTTATTAACTATGTGTTTTAAATTTTCAGTTAGTTAGTTAATATGGTCTTTTATTTTTAAAATATATTAGTTTTTTACGTATAATTTACGATTTTCCTATTATTTTGAGGGTACCTATTATTTCCACGGTACCGAATACTTGCCTAGAGCTCAGATTTTCCTAAATCCGCCACTGATTTTATGATTGAACAAACTCAGAATGCGCTCATAGAATGTATGTTAACAAAAATGAATAGGGGCTTTTGGCCTTTCTAAATGCTTACTCTACATAACTAATTGGAGAAAAGTAAGTAGTGAAATTAAAAATGGACAAAATGTTTCACAATTTAAAGCCACTTTTTTAAGGTAAATTTTAATTACATGCTTAAGTCGAACCAGTTCATTATTTTATAAAAATAAAATTCACAAACCATTGTTAAATATAACCAGCTACATTAAATTGTATGGTAATATACAATAATTCCTATTCCAAATAGTATTGCTTACCTGAAAATAAAAGAATAAAAAAAAACATTTTAATTTCTTGTTAAATTTAAATAAAAATAATAAAACAAAACAAAATTATGTTCGTCTTTACCAAAAATCATAAATTACAATTTTCCGCCGTATGAACTTCAACAAAAATTTTCCCCATTTATGAGTATCGATTTCAAAATATTTAACAAATAAAAAAAAACAAATCCGGCATAAAATTTTTACACATAATGTAAAATGCTTTTGACTCTAACAATACACAGCCATATAAATTCAG
The DNA here is from genome assembly GCA_963556165.1 of Tipula helvola. NCBI lineage: Eukaryota > Metazoa > Arthropoda > Insecta > Diptera > Tipulidae > Tipula > Tipula helvola. Next base: position 101,623,608 of record OY744483.1, read on the forward strand.
CAAAATTTTCCAATTGTCTTAAAAAATTATTTTACCACGAAATTTTCAATTGCAAAATATTCTCTATAATCCATACCATGCTATCTCTCTGGCATTTTTATGTATTTATGTGTACGACCGTACATACGAATTGTGTACACATAATAAAAATATTAATAATACAAATAAAAATAAAAATACCATAAAACTGTCGGACACAGATTTTTTAACATAGCCCAATAAAATATACTATATATGTGTACAGTGTGTATATATAATATACTATACAACATAAGTAGTATGTGTTACTAATATTATCTATATTATTTAATTCTATAAATAGGTTTCTCATTGTTAATGTAAAATTGTACATTGAATCGCTAGAACTGCGGATTGACTTTAACAACAAAAAAATATGTTTTTTGTGTGTGTCCTCATTGACAAAATATCATACTGTGAACGATTTTTTTTATTTTTACTAAAAATAGAGAAAATTAACTGAAAAATTAAAGTGTAGCATGTCGATTATACATCGACTATATAATTCACTTTATGTATTTAATATACAAGTAATAGTTTTGTTTAAATTTTGTCGATAAAAATTATATCCCTTAATTATAATATCATGAATAAATTTAATTATAGATAATTTTGTTAATTTTATTTTAGAGCTGCTTAATTATATTAATACCGAAATACTGGGCGAAGGCTAGTTTACAAAATTGTAAGGGAATTATTTTATTTAAACTGGACACCCGCAAAATACCAACCATATCTGCATGAGAATTTTTTCGCCGAATACATCGACATTTAAAATAATAAACGTAATTTGGAAAAATCGAAAACAAAAAAAATAAAAATAAAAATTTGTAATAAATTTGTATTCTTTGTATATTTGAATTAGTATTATTGATTTTTTTTTGCTTCTGTATTGTTTATGGTTATTAATGTTATTTATTATTGTTTCTTCAATCTTCAATCGAAGTAAATTTTTTTTTATATTTTGCTATTTATATAATTAAGAACAGAAATAAATTTAATTGAAAATTTAAATAAAATATAATTTATTTTTATCTTTTTATTTATATAATTTATTGGTTTTAAAAATTAAATTGTATTTAATTAATTATGTACATTTTTTTATTATTTGTTTATTTATTTTTTTTATTTTTATATTTTTTATTTATTCAAACGGAAATGGGTAGAGGAGGAATTCTACTCTCTTCGCGTAAAATCGAATTAAATTAATGAAATTTTTTATGTTATTTTATTTTTTTTGATGTAAATTAGCTGGTGTTTTCACCGAGAGGATGTCGATTCATTTGTATAATGGAAATTTTATTTTAAACAGAACCACAACAACAACAGGAATTACAAAGTATGAATATAAATTGCGGACTAATTCGTGGATCATAAATAATCAATCAATTTCAGAGATTATGCGGAATTGAAATTATTGGTAACACGAGAGGTGGTATCTTTTTAGTGCTTTAACTTATTTAACTTTAAGCCTACACTTATTTAACTTTAAGCCTACATGCTACGAGATTAGCCGAATCAGCCAATCTTTATTATATGAAATATGTATGCAATTCTGTATGTAATAAAACGCTTATGTCAACAATGGGGCGAAAGTATTAATGTAAGATACGACTTAGAATCATTCATTAAACAGTGGGTAATTAGGCTGAGGACGTAAAGAAATATTTAATTCTTGATGCATCTTATTTTATTAACTACTAAGTAAAACAATTTGCATGAAACATTTAAAAACTTCCAACATTTTTTGCATACATTACAGGCAGAACAATTAATTAAAAGAAAATAAGTTTCGCTAAGAAATTCTGAAAATGAAAGATTTAATTTTGAGAACGTTTCCACATAAAAACATATTCGAGACATAAAAATCTAAAAATTAAAATATAACTTCAAAAAAAATTTGATTTGACGAATTATTCACTATGGAGAAAAATACGTCAAATTGCATATCTATTAATATAAATTGTTATGAAACAGGTAATTGTTATGAAACAGGCAAAACCATTTATGTTTGGGTTACCATGATGTGAAGCATTCAACATGCCATTCCCTGCACACGTTTATTCAGTTACAAAATCTGAAACACATACAACGACAGATGTATCACAAACACACACAGCGCTATCAAATATGCTTGTTAATTACAGCGAGTTATTCAGTGATACCATGGGTCGCATCAAAGACTACAAAGTCAAAATACATTTGAAACACGGTGCACACGACCGAAACGCTTCGATCCTCGATATGTTAAATTCGGTATACAAAATAATGTCGAAAAGAAAATCAACAGATTAGTCATCAAAGACGTTTTAACACCAGTTGATCCAAACGAAACACCTGTCGAATGGGCTACACCAACTGTAAACGTGCCGAAACGCAACGGCGACATACGAATTTGCGGTGATTTTAGCGTTACAATAAATCCCTGCCTACTGCTGGAAAACATCCAGTACCATTATTTGATAATTTACGACGCACACTTGCTGGTGGGGAACGATTCTCCAAAATCGACTTAAAGGATGCTTACCTACAGTTCGAGGTGCATCCAGAGTCCCAACATTTGCTCACAATATCAACACACATGGGATACTATAAATACAGTCGATTATCGTTTGGAATAGCAAACGCTCCAGCTATTTTCCAACGATACATGGACAAATTATTATCGAATATTAATTCAGTTGCCATATATTTTGATGATATTGCTATCACAGGAAAAAACGACGCCGAACACATGCAAAACTTGAAGGAAGTTCTCACACGACTACAAACAGCGGGTTTGCGAATCAAACGAGAAAAATGCACTTTCTTCCAAGATGAAATGGTATATTTGGGCCATCGTTTCAACAAAAACGGAATTTTCTCAACACAAGACAAACTGGATGCCATCACCAACGCCAGTCCACCAACGAACATCAAAGAACTACGCTCTTTTATGGGTCTTGTTAATTTCTACGAACGTTTTATGCCAAATTTGCACGGCGTGGCTGTTGATTTACATACACTCTCAGGACAAAACCAACGGTTTTAATGGACAAATCAAGAACAAGCAATTTTCGACGATATCAAACTCCAGCTTTTACACGCACAAATCTTACACCCATATTACGATAAGAAAGATTTGTATTTAACATGCGACGCATCCGACAAAGGAATCGGTGCAGTTCTTAGTCACCGTAACGACAACGGAATTGACTTACCAATCGCTTTCGCTTCAAGAAAGTTATCAGGTGCACAATTACACTACGGCACAATTGACTACTTGCAATTGTTTTTGGAGTGCCAAAGTTTGACAGATTCCTAGCTGGCAGATTTTTCACATTGGTCACGGATCACGAACCGTTGACTCACATATTTGGCAGAAATCGCAATCTACCAAAACTAGTTAACAATCGGTTAATACGATGGGCATTGCTATTCAATTCGTATAGCTATGACGTGGAATACATTCCGGGAAAATTAAACATTTTCGCCGATTTTTTATCGCGAATGCCGAGTGCTACAGAAGAACAACAACTCGATGATTCAAACATTGAAAACGACGTCAACTACATAAACAAAGCAAAGATGGATGACCTTCTGTTCTGCGAGAAAAGCATCTCAGTCGAATCCAGTGAAGACACAGAAATTACTCGCGTTATTAATGCAGTAAAACAAGGTTGGACACAACAAATGTGCCAACAATCACAATTCCAACCGTTTCTACAACGCAGAGACGAACTGTCCGTAGAGAACAATATTCTTATGTGGCAGGGAAGAATGGTATTACCTGCATCATTACGTACAGTCGCACTACAACGTTTACACAGCGGTCATCCGGGCATTGTTGCTATGCGCGCAATGGCTCGATACTACATATGGTGGCCAAAACTCGATTCAGATATTGAAGATTTTGTCAAACAATGTCAAAGTTGTCAAGAGAATCGAAACTGTCAACCAGAAGTACCATTATACTCATGGAACATTCCAGCACGAGTCTGGGAACGAATTCACATCGACTTCGCGGGTCCTTTTAAAAACAAACAGTTTTTAGTCATAGCAGATGCTCTTTCGAAATGGGTAGAAATCTACACAATGACAAGCATCACAACAAACATGCTTGAGAAAGTACTTTCCAGTTTATTTGCACGTTCGGAGTTCCTCAAGTAATCGTCAGTGACAATGGAACTTCGTTCACATCACAGGAATTCAAAACATTCTGTGAGAAGGAGGGAGTGAACCACATTACGTCCTCTCCATACTATCCAAAGACGAATGAATTAGCCGAGCGATTCATTCAAACATTCAAACGACGAATGAAGTCAAGCGAGAATGACCACGAAGATCTCGATGCTCAACGCATTCTTATTTAGTTATCGAAATACACCACACGCTACAACGGGCAAAGCTCCAGCTGAGTTATTTTTGGGACGACGGCTTCCCACAATATTCGATAATGCTAAGCCATCTGTTGAGCGCAACATCAACAAACACAATTTAAAAAGCCAACTGTATCACGATCGAGGTAACCTCAAAGAACGACACTTCAATACAGGGGATAACGTTTGGGTTCGAACAGACAACGACACGAAATGGAAGCCTGGTACAATCAGTCAACAAAATAACAGATACAGTGTCTGTTTCCCCGATCAAGCCACCAAACGGGGGCATGCAGATGCGATTCGAGAACGACACAGCTCACAGACTGCTGCATCATACAGCAGCCCCCACCAAGCTAAAGGGTCTACCAGTTTAGCTACCGCACCAGAACAACATACCGGTCCAGAAAGTCAACAGGCTTCGTTACCCGTATCCGAATCAACACCGGAAACAGCAGATCCGACTGTGCCACAACATTTATCCACACCTACATTTTCAGGTCTGCGACGAAGCACACGACAATGTAAAGCGCCACTACGTTTGAATTTGTAATAGCAACGCTCAACTGTGGTGGGGAGGAATGTCATGTGAAACCACCTTTAAAACATAAAACATACTCTTTTAAAGTACAATGACAGTTGTCATAAAAGTTAGGTTAGAGTTGGTTTTCCTGTACTGACACGTACAACACATTATTACAATACATTATAAAATATAAGCATCGAGAATCCACGTTTGTTATTTTAATCATATATAGTTTAGAAACACTAAACATAACAGGTAGTGCGGGAAAGAAATTTTCCATTGTGATATTCCGGCTAGAACCTTTAAATTGGTGGCACAAATCGCTTACAACTGGAGGACAGCGGTCCTTGATACTTTTCTCGTGTAATTGACCGGTGATGGGATATGAGTTCTTTGCATCATAAACCGTGTGAACCGTGTCCTACCCAGATAGAGAAATAGTTGTTAATCCTCGGTCACACAATCCGATACCGTGTAATGTGATAAATGATAATACATTAGCATTTAACAGCAGCCAGATATCACTGATAGCAGGTGCTTTATCTGCCTGCAAGCGTTGATTGAGGGTGACGTCGTCGTCAAACCAAATAAATCAGCATACGCCACGAAATCAGTCGATTGATAGGGTCGGTTTGGATGGTGGATAAGAATCCACCGAAGTGCTCCGAATTTGAATGATGTACACCCGTTGTAATAAGCATTCCAATATAGGCGAAAAACTCTTTTTAGGTCAAACAATTCCAGCTTTTAGCAAGTTTCGGGGATTATTATCGTTCCATTCTTTGAGTGTTTCGAAAGCTTTCCGATTCGATTCATGTACAATATTGTCCACCATCACCTCCGAAAATATACATTTGAATGTTTCTGCAACAGGCAAAAATTTTGTTGAAGAGACTGGTCCTGATTTATGACGGAAAATATTCTGCTTTTGTATAAGAGTAACCTCGTGGGATTTGCGTTTATACCGAAGGAAAGCTTCCACCAAAAATTTCTTCATCAGTATTATTTTGATTTGGCTGTTATTTATCCGGAACCTATTCATCATGTAGCTCTATTTCAATATCAGATGCATTGTAAGCATCTTCAACGTCCGATAATTCATCAACACCCTAAAAAACACCTGAATGACGTCGACGGACCCATTCGTCTTCCGAGCTTTATCTTCCAGATCCATTTCATCGACGGTGCTTACTTCATCGAATAAACGAGATAAATAGGCTTGGTGTTGATTATAACATAACACTCACACCAAATTTTTGATTTTACATAAATGATTCGAATATGTAAATGCAAAAAATCACGAAAATAGTACATTTTCCATACAAAACGTATGAAGGTACAAATGTACCTTAGCCACTTAGAATATGATGTAAAATTTGTCAATCACATAAAGGTTAAGAAAACCTATTTTGGGTATGCACAGGCCGCAAAACCAAAAAGCATAGAAGAAGCTTATGCATTTCTATGCAAATTTAATTCAAACGAAATTATAGCAAACCATTCAAAAAAAGTTAATGAAACTATTGGATTTGCTATACAAAAACAAAAAATACATCAAACGAACAATCAAAGAGATCACCAAGCAGAAAAATCAAACAAACCTCTAGTTCAAACAAACAGCATGTCAAATTTTAGAAATTTACAAAGTAAAGATGTACCGATTCCTATGGAAGTAGACCCTTCACTAAGGTCAAAGAATACTTTCATTAGAAGGCAAATAAATAACCACGAAATTTTACCTACCGTTGAAAGCCACGATCCCAACAATCTTGAAGAAGATTCAGAATTGGAAATCGCAAATTGTCAACAAGCAGATAGTTCGGATACGGAAGACTAAATTTGCCAAAATAAACAAATAAATAAAACTATAAAACTATTAATTGATACCGGAGCCAATAAAAATATCATTAGGCCTGGTATCATACCAAAAGATCTTCTACAACACTACAACCTAAAGAAATATCTGTGCGAAATATTCTCGGTACGCACAAGGTAAATTACAGAACTAAAATAAACCTTTTAGGAGAAGATATGCCTGATCAGATCTATTAAGCATGGTTTCCACGATGGCGAGGCGAAAAAATTAGTCAAACTAAAAAGAGAAAGTAAAAATTCACCAATAGTACGATAGAGATAAAATACCATTTTGACAGAAAAATTGAGACGTCTAGTTTTTAATATTTTAATTCAGCACTCCGAAATTGGACGTCTAATCCGAAAAAAAGATGAAATTGAATATCTTTTTTCGGATTAGCCACTGATTTTCGGAATTCATATGTCAATTTGAAGAAAATTTTCGGAATAAAATAAATTTCAAAATAGAACCGTTAATTTGGAAAGCATTAATCCAGTAATGGATGTTAATAAAGTTAAAAAATGTAAGTTAAATTATGAAATGTCTCCAAATGTATATCAATCCAAACACAAACAAAGTTATAGGTGATGAAATCGCAAAACGTCAAAAATAAATGAATAAAAATTCGGTGTAACTACTTGTTGCTGTTTCACTCACTCTCATGTTATTTTTTTTATTCCTTCCTCTTTTTAGTTTGCCTAAGTTTTTCGCCTCGCCATCGTGGAAACCATGCTTTATGAATTAGAATTCCACAAGTTTTTTGATGGCATTCTACGATCTGAATATATGGCCAAAACAAATGCAAAAATTGACTACAAGTCAAATTCAATTTTATTAAATAATCAAAAATTAAAGTTTTCCCGATACTATCCAATGGAAAAATTTTATAATCACACTATTTCCTTCAAAACTCAACAGAGTGGCGATTGGGTAGTAGCAGATTATCAAAAACTAAATAAAGACATAACGATACAACCGGGTTTATATACGGCAAATAATTTAGAAACAACGGTGCATATTCTGACAAAGGAACCAAATTCACCGGAAAAACTACCGAAATTGAACCTTAAAGTAAACAATTTCGAAGTATTAAAACCCATCCCTATTTATGTTGATTCAAAAATAAGCAAAGAAACTATAAGAGAGCTTATCCGAATGGACCATTTAGTTGAAAAAGAAAAAATGGAACTCATAGACACAATTTACGAATACCAGGAAGTATTGTTGAAACAGGATCAAAAACTGTTAGCAACAACCATTATTAAACACACAATAAATACTACGGACGAAATTCCTGTATACACAAAAACTTATAGGTATCCTCATCATTTTAAAAAAGATGTGGAAGACCAAATACAAGAAATGCTAGACAGTGGAATTATTCATCACTCTAATAGCCCATATTCATCACCAATTTGGGTTGTACCCAAAAAATTGGATGCTTCGGTAATGCGAAAAGTAAGAGTGGTTATTGACTATCGTAAATTGAATGAGAAGACGATAAATGATAAATTTCCGATACCACAAATAGAGGAAATATTAGACAACCTAGGCAAATCAGTCTACTTTTCGACACTCGATTTAAAATCCGGTTTCCATCAGATTCCGATGGATGGAAAATCTCAAGAAAAGACAGCCTTTTCAACGGATAAAGGTCATTTTGAATTTTCCAGAATGCCATTTGGCCTGAAAAACGGCCCAGCAACTTTCCAAAGGGCAATGAATAATGTCTTACACGGTATGATAGGAAAAATATGCCATGTTTATTTAGATGACATTATCATCGTAGGAAATAATCTTGAAAACCACAAAACCACAAAAAGACTTTCCCAATTTAACTTATAGATTCAATTAGATAAATGTGAGTTCATGAAGCGAGAAACTGAATTCTTAGGGCATGTCATAACTCAAGATGGAGTTAAACCGAATTCAGACAAAATTAAAAAAATATTAGATTGGCCATTGCCAACAAATCCAAAAGAAATAAAACAATTTCTTGGATTGTCTGGGTATTATCGAAGGTTTATCAAAGACTATTCGAAAATAACCAAGCCTATGACCAAATATTTAAAAAAAGACGAATCAGTTAACGTTAAGGATCCAGATTACATTCAGTCTTTTGAAACACTAAAAAAGATCCTCTTTACGGATCAAATTCTCGCATGCCCCGATTTTTCACAACCTTTTATATTGACGACGGAAGCCTCAGACTTCGCTTTAGGCGCAGTTCTTTCACAGATACAAAATAAAATCGAGAGACCAATTGCTTTTGCTTCACAAACGTTGAATAGCACAGAAGTTAATTATGCAACAAACGAAAAAGAAGCACTAGCAATTATAAGGGCAGTAAAGAAATACCAGCCTTATTTATATGGCAACAAATTTACACTAGTGACCGACCACAAACTGTTAACATTCATTAAATCATCAGAAAAAAATTCCAAAATTCTAAGATGGAGATTAGAGCTTGAAAATTATGACTACGAAGTCATTTACAAAAAAAAGAAAAACAAATGTAGTCACAGACGCTCTTAGTAGAAGGCCTGCAATCAAGGAAATAAATGTTAACGAAACAACAGATAACACTTCACGTGAATCTGAAATAATCGAAAAAATTCCAAATATTGATGATAGTGGTCTAGACACTGTTCATTCAGCAAATATATCAGATGATTACTACATCCACTTTTCAGATCGACTCATAAATTATTATAGAAATCAGATCATCTTCAAAATTTCAAGTCTCGATACAATAATTCTGGAGGATGTATTCCCCAATTTCAAAAGGATTATAATTTCTAAAAATTCTTTTGAAAAGGACAAAATTACAAAATATTTAAAGAAGTTTCACAATGGGAAACAATCTGCTATATTAGCACCCGAAATATTATATCAAAAGCTTCAAGAATCATTTCGGGAAAATTTCTCCCAAAACGGTCATTTTGTTTTCATTACAAAAATGGTCGAAGACGTCACGAATCAAGACCGGCAAAATGTTATCATTGTAAAAGAACATGAGAGAGCTCATCGAGGAATCAAAGAGATAGAAAGTCAATTGAAACGATCGTACTTTTTCCCAAAACTGTTACATAAAATTAAGGTCCATGTCAATGCATGCAATAATTGCAACATGAACAAATACGATCGCAAACCTTATAACATCAAAATTTCTCCCAGACCAATTACCCAAAAACCTCTAGAAAGAGTACATATTGATATTTTTATCATTAATAAAAACAATTTCCTAGCTATTATCGATTCATTTTCAAAACATCTACAAATGATACCAATCAATTCCAAAAATTTAATAGACACTACCGATGCTCTGTCTAAATATTTCTCACTTTTCGGGATTCCTAAACAAGTCGTTTCAGATCATGAAACCACATTCCAATCTGTACAGTTCAAGGAATATTTAAATAAATTAAATATTAAACTAGATTATGCATCATCTTCTGAATCTAATGGACAGATTGAGAAGACACACGCAACTATAATTGAAATATTAAATACAAATAAAGATAAATTTCCTAATTCTAACTTTTCAACTGCTATAGAATTATCAGTTGCTCTTTATAATAATACTGTACACTCATCCACGGGGTTCACACCAAATGAGATAATTTTTAACCAAAATAACCTCACGAATCCCGAAGAAATCCAAACTCAAGCAAATAACATTTTCAGCACAGTAACTAATAATCTAGAATTGGCTAAAAAGAAAATAGAGAAACAAAATAAGAGTAAAGAGGAACCGCCAAAATTAGTAGATAATGAAATATTTTTTGTAAAACCAAATATAAGAACTAAAATTCAGCCTAGAGGGGTTAAAACACAAATAAAAGATGTCAATTTTAAAACGTTTAAAACTTACAGAAATGTAAAGAGGAATAAAAATAAGATAAAAAGAATAAAGAAAATATAAAATCTAATAATCTTTTCATGTCTCGTTTCAGAATAATGTTTATAACACTTAGGCTGTTTTCCAAACGATACTTATTTGATACTTATTGACTTATTTGGCCGCCATTTTAAATAAGTAAGTAAAGTCATTCCAATTGATTTGGCTTACTTATTTTGACAGCTGCATCAAAAGAACAAAAATGCGCAATATTTACTGCACAGCGATTTTTTTTTTTTAAATTTATTATTCTTGGGATAATTTTATTTTAATTATATGTATTTTAAATTTAAGTTATTTGTGTTTGTGGTTTTTACATATACATTATATGTATTTGTATTAATTAAAATATAAACATAAACCAACACCTTAACCCTTTCACTCGTACTGTACACAATTGCGTACATCACTTTAAACCTAATTTTTGGGATTCAATGACCTAATAATGGATTTTTAACTGTTATTATGTTGGCTCTTAGTCTTAAAAGCTACCTAAAAAGGATATTTAGCGCGAAAAATAGTTGAGCAAAATAACAGGCGTTTTAAAATAAATGACGAATCAAAGGGTTAAAGTATTTTTTTGACATTACAAATTAGATTTTTTGGTAAGAAAGAGATAGAAAATAAGTTACCTCGCCAAGTTACTTATTTGAATTAGACAGGTTCCACAAATAAGTATCCGTTTGGAATACAGCCTTAGACTTTTAATTTTAATCACAATCAATATTCAATATTCAATATTGTAAAAATCAGAAATTAGAAATTAGAAACTTACATAAAGATCCAATATTTTTAACAATAACAAATAAATGTAAAATTCAAACAGAAACAATAAAGATAATTCATCCTATAAATCTAACAAATTTAGAGTATACAGTAGAGTCAATTGATAAATTTATTCTTAGTAAAGTAGATGACAAATTAGAACTATATAATATTATTAAGCAAAAATGTGAAAAATTGCATAACAATCTTTTTCAAATAAAACCAACGAAAAGGATCAGGAGAAAAGGTGGGATACATTGGGTACTGAAAGAACTTGTAGATGGGAACAACCAATAATTCCAAATCAACAAACAAATAAATGAGAATCCAATTAATTACAGATACAGTAAATAGGGCCGTAATTAATAGCACAATGGCAAACAAAATAATGCTCACAGAGATTGAAATGATGGCGACAATTATCAATATCGACACCATAAACAACATTTTAGAAGACATACAAGACTCGATTGTTGGAACAAAAATTGAGCTGTCCAGTCATAAAATTTTGTCTCTAAAAGAAATAATCTCGGTAAAAGAACTATTGGTCAACCAAGAGGTCAACATTACCTTACCAGATGAAGCATTACAATACGCAATCCCCAAAATAGCAGTAAATGATGAAACACTTTTATACATATTAGACGTACCAAAATTCGAAGACACAAATTCAACAGCCATTATGGTGGTCCCTCTAACACTAGATGATACAATAATAAAGGACTATCCAAAACATCTAATCCAGTCTAATCGAAAACTATTCGAATCGCTGAATTATAAACGTTTTGTGCAAAAACATTCCGATATAAATACATTCGAAGATAACTGCATCCAACCACTGATAATGGGAACCAAGAGTCATTGCGACGTCATGCCGAAGCCAGAGACAACTATGCATCTCATCGCAGAAGATAAACTCTTGATAGATAATGCTAAGAATGGAGTATTGTCATCGAACTGCGGACCCAGCAATCGTACACTAACGGGGAATTTCATCATAACATTATGGAATTGTACGGTAACATTCAACAATAGACAATTTCAATCATATGAAATCAGGAGCGAGATGCAAGAAATCCAGGGAGCTCTTCACAACCTTCAAGCAACCCGCAATCTAATCACATCTCTAAACATTGGCTTAATTAATAAAGAAAACATCAAAAACAGAGAACAGATAACACACATGTCGCTCGAACAAGAAGACCAGCAAAATTGGATATAAACCCTATCGGGAGGAGTATCTCTTTTATCTCTCAGTATTCTTATATTATGCATCTACATCAGGCTACACCAAAACAACACAAAAGTGAAAATAATCGGGACAAACACTTCATGTTCAAAATCAATTAAAGAAGACGACATTAAGTAATGCTCAAATTTCCTGAAGAAACTTGGTATTAAATCAAAGGACGAGGACGCCCTTTCTCTACCCCCGGGAGGAGTTATAACATCATAAAGTGCCATATCTACAAATAATTGAACACATGCCGCTTACATGCGCAACTTAATAAAGTCAACATCCGACAAATAATTATTATTGAACCCAGTTGGTAATTTGAGCCTACCTAAAAACCAATATGCAATACCGAAATGATTTATTAGCATTTTTGAAAATTATAAAAAGGTAGTTAATTAGTTTTAGTTTTTAGTTGTAAATGTGATGTAAAACATAAAATATTAAAGTGAAGAATAAATAAAAGTTAAAATTAAATTTTTTTTTATATTCGTTATATCGCACAACTCATAATTATATGTCACGGCTTTTTTTAAATTTGGAGACCTCTTCCCCAATATCACAATTGGGCACGACAATATAAATCTTTTACTCTCATACCGCTAAATCACAGACTCAAAAATAATGTTAGATTATTCAGAACTGACACGTGTTGAGCAGCAATCAAAGTCGCATTCGCCATTTTTCATCTTCGACCTTTAACAATTAGATCCAGTTGTACATCACTAGTATATCGTTGAAAGCAGCGGCGTAAGGAAGAGGAGGGGGGGGGGGGGTAGCGGGAGTTGCCCCTCCCCCCCTCCCCCCCCCCCCCCCCCTCCCCCCCTGAGTTCACATATTAGAAAATCATTACATGGTGATGTGTTGATCCACACAAAACAATTTATAATACGAATAAGGCAAATGTTTATTACCTGTTATACGTACAGTACATGTAACCTATTTTTGATTCTTCACATAAAAGAAATGTAAACAAAGCGGCATAATATTAGACGTGATTTTTATGGGAACCGTTCATAATGCCGCGTTTTAAAATGTCGCGTTTTAAAATGCCGCGAGGTACAAAATGTCGCGTGGTACAAAATGTCGCGTTTTAAAATGTCGCGTTTCAAAATGCCGTGTGGTACATAATGTCGCGTGATATAGTAAAATTTTCCTTCACTGAATGGAAATTATTTATAAATGTAATTTTATGTAATTATAAAGTGGGTCTAAGAAAAAGAACGCAAATGTTGAAATTTATTAGAATATTCCTTCACTAAAATGTTAAAGTTAAGTCCTTATATATCGGAAGTTGATATCAGATACACAATTTAATCCAAATTGAACATTTTGTACGTCGCGGCATTGTGAAACGCGACATTTTAAAACGCGTCTTTTTGTACCACGCGAAATTTTGTACCTCGCGGCATTTTGAAACGCGACATTTTAAGACGCGACATTTTGTACCACGCGAAATTTTGTACCTCGCGGCATTTTGAAACGCGACATTTTAAGACGCGACATTTTGTACCACGCGACATTTTGTACCTCGCGGCATTTTGAAACGCGACATTTTAAGACGCGATATTTTAAAACGCGACATTTTAAAACGCGGCATTTTGACCCGGACCCGATTTTTATAGATCTGTGTAGACTTTTCTTCCAGATTAAATCGAAATTAGATTACCTAAGCGAAGTTAATTAAAATATTTAAAAGACGGTCAAGTATCTACCGGTTGAACGCTTCTACTTATAATAACAAAATTAGCACAAAATATTTGTTAGATTTTTACTAGTACTCTTAACCTGAATAATCTCTCCAATTGAAGAGTTCTAAGACATTCAGGCGCCTTAATAATTACCTAAGGAACACAATCGGTGGGAAGCTATTCACAGAGATGTGGTTATATAAATAGACTGTATAGCGGGTGTATTTTGGTGATTAAAACACTAATATTTTATTTATTAATTTGTTGTATGATTTCACTTTTGTACTTTTATTTTATAATATTTTATTTGAAAATTTCGTTACAGTATTTATGTTAGGTTTATATTGTTTTTGATTATTTTAGTGGTTGATGTCCCGATTGTTTGCTTACACTTTTAAGACTGATTTGTTGATTTTTTTAATTTTATTTTTGACGTACATTTTGGTTGCGTACAGAAACTTGTTATAGAGTTATCGATACTCGATTATTATCGATATATATTTGTGTATCGAGTGTCGAAATATTTTATTCGGCGAGCGAGCAATATTTCGCTGAAGTGGCGCGGTATAAATATTTTTGATTCGAACGATGTCATTTTTAACCGCTACGTCACTCCTCTGCTGGATCGGAAACCATAGTGTTTAGACGCGAAATCTCACGGTTTTGTGGACACTATGATTTTCGACTGGGCTAACCACAAGTATTCCGTAGGCTGGCTTAAGCCTGTCGATGCCAATTGTCGTGGGTTTTCTGTTAATGTTCATCACAAAGAATTTGCGCAATTTGTGGGTCACTGCATATGGTCCAGAATACGGTGTACTCAAAGTACTTTTAACTTTGTCAACACGAACGAATATGTTTTACCAGTTTTCCAGATTTTTTGGAATGTACGTGTCCTGTTGGGTGGGATGTCGTGTGTCCGTAGAAACTAAAGCTCTCATTGTAGTACGAAGCTTCTCTACGAAATCCGAAGTAGGTACCTACTTATCTGTGCTTGGGTTCGAATTTTGATCGATGATGAAGAACTCACCGGGAACTTTGATGTTTTGACCATACACGAGCTCTGCTGGCGTGCAATTGAGGTCTTAATTGAATGAGGTTCGAATACCCAATAAAACGGTTGGAAGGTCAGAACTCCAATGGGACGTATTGCATCAAGCTGCTAATGCGGCTTTTAGTGCCTGTGGTAGCGTTCGACAAGACCATTTGCTTTAGGATTATAAGCTATTGTCCTAACGCGATGTAAACCTAGGAGCTTCGTGAGCTCGGTGAACATTGTTGATTTAAATTGTGTACCTTGGTCTGTCGTTATATAGAGTGTGACACCAAATCTACAGATATACTCATTGTAGAAGATTTTACTTACGGTTTCGGCAGTCATTTCTCGTATTGGATAAGCTTCGGGCCAACGGGTAAATCGGTCGACCATCGTTAGAATGTAATGATAGCCATTCGATTTGGGCAGTGGACCAACTAGGTCCATGTGGACATGTTCAAACCTGCCATTTGGTAGCTCGAATTTACCAAGTTCTGATTTTGTGTGGCGGTGAGCTTTGGACTTTTGACATGGGCTACAAAATTTCGCCCAGTTGCTTGTATCAGTATTCATTCGTGGCCAGAAGAACTTTGAAGTAATTAATTTACGCGTGGCACGGATGCCGGGATGTGAATATGTGATAAGCCATGCAAATTATCGAAAATTGCCCGTCGCATATCTTTAGGGACGAAGGGTCGATTTTGACCTGTCGATGTCTCACACCAAATTTTCTGCTTATTGTCCGGTAAGTTGATCAATTGCAGGGTTACTTTTGATTTCGGATTCCTGAACTGAAATCAATTTCTGCAATTCGTCGTCAAATTGTTGCTGTTGAAGTAACTCTTGCATGTCGAAAGAGGAGACATTAATTTCTGATGAAGATGATTCACCAGAACGTGATAAACAGTCGCTCACCACATTTTGTTTACCTTTGATGTGGTGAATGTCAGTCGTGAATTGTGCAATATAATCGAGATGTCGTAATTGCCGGGGACTACGTTCTGATTTTAACGCAATTGCTGTTGTTAAAGGCTTATGGTCAGTGAAAATAGAGAAATTTATTCCTTCGACGAAATGGCGAAAGTGTTTGATTGCTAGATATATAGTAAGAAGTTCTCTATCGAATGTAGAGTATTTTATTTCCGCTGGAGTGAGCTTCTTTGAAAAGAACGCTAGTGGTTGCCAACATCCATGGTTGCGTTGTTGTAAGACAGCTCCAACCGCTAAGCTAGAAGCGTCTGTGGTGATGTTGAACTCAGTATCGTTCTTGAGTAGAGTGGCCAAATGCCGGTGCATATGCGATAACAGTTCGGCTAAACGTGGTATAAAGCGGTG
Organism: Tipula helvola; assembly: GCA_963556165.1. Classification (NCBI taxonomy): domain Eukaryota; kingdom Metazoa; phylum Arthropoda; class Insecta; order Diptera; family Tipulidae; genus Tipula; species Tipula helvola. The sequence continues at coordinate 101,640,327 of OY744483.1, forward strand.
GTAATAGTTCACCATACCTATACGAACTGCTGTATTTGGCGGATTGACGTTGGCTCTGGAAAGTTTGAGATGGCTTCGACTCTGTCTTTCGACGGAAGAATACCATCTTTCGAAATTGTGTGGCTTAAGAAGTCAAGTAACTTTAAGCCGAAAATGCATTTGGAAGCTTTAATATTTATTCCAAATGAGGAGTGTCTGATCAAAAGTGGCTATTTACGTTATTCGAAAAATATTTTGTAATGATCTGGCATCTGGCTGTTTTAAACGCACATTTAAAGATTATTTTTTTATAGCTTGTTTTGACTGTTTCTGATTTTAAAGACATTTTTGATAGAGAAATAGCCACTTTTGGTCCATTCTGATATCGAAAAAAATTATAGAAAAAAATAATTACATGTTGGAAAATGTAAATAGCTACTTTTGATCAGACACTCCTCAAATGCGGAGAGATGTTTAAATACTGACTCGAGATGTTCTCTATGTTCCATCTCGGAGTCGCTTGCAATGAGGATATCATCGATATAAGAAAAGACGAAATCCAGCCCTTTTAGAACTTCGTTAAGGAATCGCTGGAATGTCTGAGCTGAGTTGCGAAGACCGTAAGGCATTCGGGTAAACTCAAAAAGCCCAAAGGGGGTAGTAATCGCTGTTTTCTGAATATCCTCAAGATCATTAATGACCTGACGAATACAAGATTTAAATGAGGTGACTGATGTGAACGAAAACAAATCAACGGAATTAAAATGAGAATTGTGATTAAATTGGAGTCGGATTAATGGTGAGTTATTTCTAAGATTAGTGCGACAGGCCGGAAGGTTAAATGTTAAGGTATCCCGCTACAAATATCCTTTGCCAGGAGCAAAATTAATACGATTTAAAAGAGAAGTTTCAATAATTTGGTTAACTACCGTAAATAGTACCAACTCGTCAAAGAAAATTCTTCTATTTATTAATATTGAGATCCACCAGATTGGCAGTACACCAAATTGAGATTTTGTTCAAATCCGATTCCAAAATATTACAGTCAGAAATAGAACAAATGGATCGGTATAACTTAAGATCATCAGCAAAAAGCAAAACCTCGCTGTCAATATTGGTTGAAATATCATTAATAAAATGAAGAAATAGAAGGGGCCCCAATATTGAACCTTGAGGTACCTCCGATGTTGGTTTAAACACAATTAATTGATGATTATTGATTTTCACAAAATGGGATCTATTGCTTAGGTAAGAGCAAGCCCATTGAACAAGAGTGTCATCAAAACAAAAAATTGTAATCCTCAGAAGAATGCAGTGATTTACTTTGTCGAACGCTTTTGCAAAGTCAGTGTAAACAACATCAACACCGCGCCCGGCATGTAATGATTCATAAACATATTCATCAAAATTCATTAAATTAGTAAGAGTGGATCTATGTTTCAGAAAACCATGTTGCCTGGATGAAATTAAATGAATGGTGGTTCGGTCAGTAAACTTAGCATGAAGTAGTTTCTCAAAAATTTTTGAAATAACACTTAGAATTGCAATTGGTCTACAGTTAGCGACATGTCCCCTATCACCAGATTTATAAGCAGGAATTATTTTCACAATTTTGAATATATCAGGAAATATCATTTGCTGTATTGATTGATTGAAAGTTATATCGGCAGGCTTATAGACTCAGATGTAGCACTGAAAAACGATGGTGGAATTTGATCAGGTCTACAGCCATTGTTTAAACATATACTTTCAGTTTCGGAACTAATATCGTAATAAGAAATCTCAATATCATCGATACCGAATGAATTCCCTAAGCTTTTAGAGGTTGCCAAATTAATGGGATGAATGACAGAGTAGACTGATTGAAAATATTAACCAAACATATTACAAATCTCAGATGGAGTATTAACTGTATCAAAATCATCACGCATGGGTTTGGGGCAAGGCTCCAAATGTTTTTATTGATTTGGTATAAGACCAAAATTTTTTTGGATTAGTTAGAATGCAAACCCCAGTTGTTTTTAAATAATCAGAATAACAAGATTTGATTAATTGTTTAGGACATCCACCTTAGTTAATACATTATGGGCTAGAAAATCTTTTATTGAATTTGAATCAATGTTAGAAATTACAAGATCTAAAATACGATTATTTACATTGGTCGAACTATTGAACTGGCTAGTACCAGTAAAATTTAACATGCATATTAAATGATAAGCTGCACCACTATCTGTAAAACTATAGGCTGGAGTGTATCATCATTCAAAGAGGGTAACCAAGTCATTCCGGAAAGATTATAATCACCCAACAGTAAAAATGAAGAATTCGGATGACTGTTTATAACATGAGTCACATTATCAAAATATTGTTTATATTGATCTACTTTAGCGTTCGGTATGTACGGGACATTAATATAAATGGATTTATTCGAATTCGGTAGGTTAATTCCAATCCAGATCTCTTCACTAAAAACTTCCCAATCCAAAATACGGAAGGAGTTAATGCTCCTATGAACCGCAATCAAGCAACCGCCACCATCATCTTTATTGGGAAATAACTCAAGGTCACGGTCCCGCCTGTGCACAACATAATCACTTGAAAATAACTCACCATCGTAAACTGATTCATTAAGAAATGTTTCATTCAGATATATAAGGTGATAATTAGATGACAACATATTAGAAAAAAAATGTTTTGTTTTCGTTCGAAGTCCTCGCACATTTTGAAAATAGATATTTAACTTCATAATAAAAAAAAATAAACTAAAAATTTGAAGTAAGAAAAAAGAATAATTATAATAAGTATTAAAAATGATATTAATAATAAATATATTAGAAATAGACAAAATAAATATTACTTAAGTTACAAAAATTAATTCATCAACAGCTGATCAACAACGTTCATCGAGTTGAGTTTAACAATTTCACAGTTGTCATTCCTTCGACATAATACTTTGCCGTTTTGTGTCTGTTGGAAGTAAAGTAATGCCTGAAAATTACTTGATAGCGAAGTATTCGCGTTTATTTTAAGATCTTCGTTTGTCGCGATTGTCGCAGTTTCATAGTTTTCAGAGAGCTGCATGATTGAACTATGTAGTTGCCACTTTATTGCCAGTTGTAGTATTTTTCTTTGCGTTTTTGTGTAATGTTGTGAGGTGCTTTGCTCTGCATTTGGAACATCTAACACGAGACTTACACCGGCTTGGTGATTGGGCCTCAAACAATTGAAACATAATTTTTGTTATGCAGTGAATCCTCGTTTATCTGTTATATCTAATTCCAGAAACTTCTCGTAGATGTGTAAATCGTGATCGGAATTGCATTTATGGCAGATTGCAGTTTTAGGTGAAACATGCATTAGTCTTACCTGTTGTGCTTGCGGTTTTGCTGGTTGACTAGGCCGCCTAAGCATTGCCGCGTTTTTTTAGAAAACGTTTGAACAGCTCCAGTGTTGGAAAATCTTCATCACATATTTCAAGTGTCCAAGCTTGTTTAGATGCTGCATCTAGTCCTACTACTTTTAGACACCTAAACACTTCTTCCATTAAGAAGTGATTTCAATGTGCCTCATTAAAGCAGACGCATCACCACTTGACAAGCCTTTCAAATATTGGAGTTTCTGAGCTCCGCTTATGTTTAATTTTCTTCCTACCGAAGCCTTGTCTAATTGTGTTCTATTCCATCCATGACCTTGCTGTTTTGAACAGCGAATTTAATTCTGCCTTCCAATGACTTCAATTCGGAAAATTCTTTTTCCAATATCCAAATCTTGATTTTACAAGATGTATAAGTTAAGCTACAATATATAAATAATATTTTGTTTTTTTAGTTTAGCTGGGAATTCATTGCATATCCAATAGTTATGCCATAAGATAAGTTTAAATTATATAATTCAATTTATAAAACAAATTTCATTAAGAATTATTTTCTTTTTGGCTTGATAAACTTGAACAGGGACTAATAAAATATAGGTGTGCCATCGCATTTCAGTCAAAAAAATAACCAATTAAAAGGAATTTCAGTCCAAAAACTTGTGACTGAAATACCTTTCAATGAGGTTGTTCTTTGACTCGGGGAAACATTAATTCTTACGGTTGCTATTGTTATCGACCTAGAATAGGGGAGCTATTAGTTATTGAAAAATTGTAAAATATTATTGAATTTGGTTTACTCTCTGCTTTATTCCTCAAAAGTAACGGAAGTAAGATTTTACAATTTTAGAAACCACACAATACCTTGAAGGTGTCTTCTATAGTTTTAGTTGGCTAAATTAGTCCAGCAGTAGTCTAGCTAATGCAGATTTTAAACATTTCTTTGGTGCTTCTTTAAACCCTGGGGCAAAAAGTTCAACATTTAATAAATCCTTGATAATGTTGTGTCGTTTATACGATGCATCAAATATCCCATTCAATAATTTATTGCATCCTAAATTAAAATGTAGCCATGAATACACTAACAAAAATATAAAATGATTTTGACAAAAAAATAAAATTTCAAAACCAAAACTTCAAAAACACACACACTTTTTTTTTATATGTATGATAAATGTTGTCCACCATTCAACTCTCGGTAAAAACAAAAAAAAAGTAGGCAACCAGCAACAACAACAGTAACCACGAATAAAATAATTTAAATTGAGTTTTGATTGATTTTGAATTTGACATACCAATTTTCAATTAAAAATTGTAATTTTTTTATGGTTGACATTAATCACAAATTGACCATATATTCTGTATGGAGCAGAAAGCATTCAGAATAAGAAGACAATTTTTTTTTGTATTTCAAAGGTGTTTTGTAAAATCGCATAGAACAACTACGATTTGCATATTTTCTAGTTTGCACACGACACGGTATATAACAAAACTGTGCGTACAAAATACACCAAAGTTCATCAACCGGATGAAATAAATTAAAATAATTATTATTCTCTTATTTTTATTTCTTAAATATATTTATTTCATTTTAACCTTTTTTCAGTCACTTATTCTGTCTAAATAAAATAAATTTATTTTTATTTACATTTTCAATTAAACGAAATTGATCTCACATTTGAATATATACATAAACTATTCTGTCTCTCAATAGTCTGATATACATCTTGAGACTAGAAGATATATTTAGTTTTACGTATACTGTATAGTGTTCATGTATCTTTGACCCTTTCAATCCCCACAATCTATCTGTATTATAATGATATGGGAACCAACTACATATATATTCAATAAATTTTCTTATGTAGATTTACATTCATATAAAGTACATAATGTACCATAGCACTAGGCAATTTATTAGTATACGTATTAATATATGGAATTGATTGATTTTAATGGGATTTATCATTTGCATATACGAATAAAGTAAAATTTTGCTCTCTAGTAACGAGAAAAGTAAAAATCTGAAGACAAACAAAAATTACAATTCAATCGAAAATTAAATTTTTAATCACATGTTCGATTCACGTTGTGAATTTTATAAAGTTAAATTGGAATCAAGAGAAATGATTGTTTTTATTGCAATTTATTATTGTTAAGTTTGTTGTATTCATCCGTTCAGAAAAATATCTTTCAAAATGATTGCTTTATTTGATTTAAAGCCTTCTGATTATTCATTCATTATTATATCATACAATACTATTTTAAATTTAAAAACTTAAAAAAAAATTTAATTGGCTGAAACAATTAAAATTTAATTTCCAGATAATTTTTAAATAATTTGTTCTAACCCATTTAAAATACTGTTCCCTATATGCCAATTAAATGTATTTTGGAATTTTTTAAATTGAAAATAGTATTGTTTGGTCCATTCGGTGAAGAACCAGAAGATTTTAGCGGGTTCACCACTTTAATTAAACATACAAATATGATTGTCAACTACACTAGCACTCTCCAAATTAATTTGAACAATAATTTATTAACTTACTGATTCTTCAGCAGTTGCAGCTGATATTGTGTCATCAGTGAAAGCTGCTTGATACTTTGAAGCACCCATTGTACACCAATGCATCAATTTAAAAACAAAATGCATTTTTCGACTCAAATTTAATTTTTTAAAATAGCAAAAAAACATAATTTTGAGATAATTCTAGCAGGGATCAGTTATATATTGAAGGTTGGTACAAAATTTGAAGTAAACCGGTTAAATAGAACTGGAAATATCATATCAACCATATTGAACAGAGAAGTTTTAAAAAAAATGCGTTTAAAGTTTTGAGCAAACATTACAAGCATTCGTAGCGGTCTAAGTTTAAAATCGCTAACTCCGAAAATGATTGGAATTTTAAAATTTTCTCTACAGTACATATTATTAAAGCTCTAAATTTTAGGAATATGTAAAAAAAAAATGAGTTTTTCCAAAATTCTAGACCAGAATTCCCCCTTAAACAAAAAAGAAAAGTGCAGTTATTAAGTCTAGCAATATGTTTTGCCTTTGATTTTAAAAATATTGCTGTATACAATTTTGATGGCGACTACCATCCACTGGTTAAGAAATAGATTTGTGATGAAATCTCTTCTACACGAGTTTCACATTCACAACCATTCATCATTTGGAAGTGATGCAACTAATTCATTGATCATCAAATATGTAGGTTAAGTAGTAAATCGTGAAAGTTTCATTTTGGGCTGGGATGACGTTTCTTAAATGAAACAGGGCCAAAATTCAACAACTATTGCGACACATTTTGATGGTTCATAAACACAAACTGGAATACAAAAAATTTGATTTGCCAAAGAAAAATTTGTTTTTTACATGACGGGAATATGCACATGGATTTTAATACAAAATTTATTAATTTCGGCGAACAATTCCTCCTGCCATATCATCTGGGGGCGGATTTCTTAATTAAACCATGGCACAAATTCGAAAAACATTGTGGAAGACTACCAGTGATTTTTGGTGGATACCTTGAATTAGCCAATTCAGACTACCTTCTAAGTCTCCAGCATTAAATTGAACAAGTTTGGTGAAATTTGTGCCATATCACAGAAATTAGATTTGCCAATTTTGGTTTTCCATAAAAAGCCAATCCAGGTAATTTTCTCCTCCACCAGCACTCAATGAAATACACACACCTTTGTCGATGTACTTTAGTGAAATTTCATATCTTAGATGTTAAGCCCATTCTATAAATATGTAGTTCCTAACCTAAAATAAATTAAATCATAACTTCGGCCATTTCATTTGGGCAGGAGATTGATTTACCTAATTAACCAGAATAATTACTCATAACAGGATAAACTCCCTAAATTTCTCTCCTATGTTTAACCCTAACAACTTTTTTTTTACTTTATTATAAACATTTTTAGGGCTCTGTAATTTATATTACGTAAAACTGTGTTTAATTTTTGCAATAATTTTTTATTTATTTAATTTTAATTTAAGATATTTTGTAAATTTAAATGAGAGTATTTAAGGAAAAATTATATTTCAAAACCTTACTGTATAGAATTACAACAAAACAATAAATAACTAACATGAACAATTAAGAAATTAAAGTGTTTTCCGAAAATAAACAGGACAAAGAAAATTGATGATTTAATCTGGAAATATAAGTTGATAAAGTCTCAAGATTATATTCAGAGTGTAAAGTGATTGTTTTTGCAACCTTTTACAAAACACAATCATCCATTTCCAAATCAAATTCGCCTTTATCCAAACCAAATTCACCTTTATCTAAAACCTATTCATCCTTTTCCAAATCAAATTCAATCGTAGGCCAACAGAATTTATTCAATATAAAACCAACAGAATTTATTTAATTTAATAAATTTGCTGTATTTAAATTCTAGATACTAAATAACAAGTTGATATTATAAAATAAATAAACCTATAATAGGGGCATTTAAAATTCGCCCTAAAATTATTATATATAAACTGCACCTTAGATATCATCCCAAATTGACCTGAATTCAATTTAAAATTCATTCCCAAATTTACCATACAATGTCACCTTGAAACGTACCTTAAACTTCACCGTACAACCCAACCTTAAAATTCATCATAAAATTCATCCCAAAATCAATCCAAATTTTCCATCAAATCAAATTCATCAAAAATTTACCCCAAATTTACTTTAAAATTCTTCCTAAAATTACGACAAATTATATAACTTTAAAATTCTCTCTAAAATATACCCTTTAATTCAACCTACCCTATAAATCACCCTAAAACTCACAGAAAACCCTCTCTAAAACTAACCCTGAACTTCACTCTAAAATGCACCGTAAATGCCAGGAATTTAGAAAGCGAAAACCCTTAGAAACTTAAATAAGAATTTTATCAAATTTAAGAATTCTGGAGTTTGGAAATTATAATAGTGAAAAAATTAATTTAGGATTTTACAAATTTTATAAAATCGTTAAATTCAAATTCATCATTTATTTGGAATTTGGAATTATTTATTTTAGAAATTAACGAATTTTGTAACGTAGTTTGGAAGGACAAGAAATTAGGAAATTTAGGAAAATGGGAGTTTAAAGATCTAAAGCTTGAAAGTTAGCATAAACTTAGAAATTCGTCAAATTTAAAAATCCTGACATTTAGAGAGTTTTCACAAACATTTTTGAAATTAAGAATTTGTATTAGGATTTAGTTAATTTAGACATTTAATACTAAATAAAATACAATAAATTTAAGATTTACGAAATTTAGAAAATTAACAAATTCCATAGGTACTTGCAAATTTTAGGAATATGAAAATTTAAATAATTTAGAAATACAAAAATATAGAGTATTATAGAGAATTTTTGATTTTAGTAACATGTACATATGTATATGGTTCTTTGGTATAAATGGGAAAATTTAGAAACCAACAGCTACTCATTTCACGAGAAACTGCGATGGACTCTCCCATTCAATCGCAGGTTAAGGAAAGACTTCTAATAGTATAAAAATTTTCAATAATTTCGAAATAATCTCAAAAACTAAATACGAATTATCAGTGAGTCAAAGTACTTCAGTCCGATGTTTTTAATATCAATGTGATATTTCCATAAATGATGAATTTGAATTTGGCAGTTTGAATTTGATTTGGACAAGGATGAATATGTTTTGGATAAAGGTCTTATTCGATTTTGATGAAATTCAGGTACTTGGCCATTTCTTACCCGTTTTTCATGAAATTTAGAATATACGATCGAAAAGGGATTCCAAAATGAATTCTAGATAAATTTCGGGAATATGACCAATTAGGAAGGAATTTGGCCATTTATTATCCGATTTTGATGAAATTCAGCTTTTACGATGGAAATGGGATTCTAAAATTATTTTTAAATAATGTTTTGGAATTTGGCCAATCAGAAAGGAATTTGGCCAGTTCTTATTCGATTTTGATGAAATTCAGGTACTTGGCCATTTCTTATCCGACTTTGATGAAATTCCGCATGTACGATGGAAATGAATTCTAAAGTGATTTTCAGATAAAGTTCTGGAATATGGTCAATTAGGAATGACCACGGCCATTTCATATACGATTTTGATGAAATTCAGCATGTGCGATAGAAATGGGATTCTAAAACGATTTTAAGGTAAAGTTCTGGAATTTAGCCAATTAGGAACGCTTTTGGACATTTCTAATCCGATTTTGATTAAATTCAGGAACTTGGCAATTTCTTATCCGTTTTTCATGAAATTTAGAATATACGATCGAAAAGGGATTCCAAAATGAATTCTAGATAAATTTCGGGAATATGACCAATTAGGAAGGAATTTGGCCATTTATTATCCGATTTTGATGAAATTCAGCTTTTACGATGGAAAAAGGATTCTAAAATGATTTTTAAATAATGTTTTGAAATTTGGCCAATCAGAAAGGAATTTGGCCAGTTCTTATCCGATTTTGATGAAATTCAGGTACTTGGCAATTTCTTATCCGATTTTGATGAAATTAAGTATGTACGATGGAAATGGGATTCTAAAATGATTATGAATTAGGAAGAAACTTGGCCATTTCCTATCCGATTTGGATGGAATTCAGCTTTTACGAAGGAAATGGGATTCTAACATGATTTTAGATAAAGTTCTGGAATGTGGCCAATTAGGAAGGAACTTGGCCATTTCTTATCCTATTTTTATGAAATTCTGCATGTACGATGGAAATAGGATTCTAAAACGAAAGAGAATTTCATTAACATCGGGTAAGAAATGGCCAAATCCCTTGAATAAGGGATTTGGCCATTTCTTACCCGATGTTAATGAAATTCTCCATGTACGATGGAAATGGAATTCTAAAATTATTTTTAGATAAAGTTCTGGAGTTTGGAAAATAGGAAGGCTTTTGGCCATTTTCGTATCGAATTTTGATTAAATTCATGTCGAATTTTATCTAATCAAATATGGTCAATTGTGCATCGCAGCAGGTACATTTCGACCATTCGATGGTTTGAGATTTTATATTTCCGAATATAATCGCCAAGGGCATTTAGCAAATGATGAAAGGGTTTTTACAAAAAACATCGTTTACATAGAAGTTCTGAATCATTAAATTCATTTTCAAACTATTTTAAGTTCAATAGACAATATTTAATTTTTTAACTTCTTAGTTTTTTTTGTTTAAATGAAAAATATATGGAAAAATATAAGGCACGTATTTTTTATTTCATTTGTTATTTTGTATTAATTTTTTATTTAAATTTTATATCATTCGAATAAGATGGACAAAATAACTGTGAAGCCTTGGGGAAACCTGGTCAGTACCGCAATAAAAAAAAACCAAGGATATTTGCGTTTATTTGATTGAATGAATAATAACATGAAAAACTGACAAAGAATTACATATATCAAAAAACAAATACGAATACAAACTGGTAATTGTGTTTTTTTTCAACTGTTAATAATTTTTAATTTTAAATTTCATACATAGCTAGGTATTGCAGGGAATTAAGGCAAAGAATACACGCTAATGACGTATTTGTACACGCAAAATTCAAAACAATTACATGCAATGATTATAGAGGTATACTCTTTGACAAAAGAACCACAATAACTCTCAAACTTAAAAATTTTATGAATTACGGTCGAATTTCGACCCACTGGGCGACCACTAGTTTTAATAAATTTGTTACAACATATTTTGAGAAGTATGTATTTCGAAAATTTGTCCAAGTAAATTTAACAGCCTTATAGGTCGATAGCTGGATAGTTCGGATTTATCTTTTCCAGGTTTTAAAACTGGTATAACTTTTGCATTTTCCAATGTTTGGAAAATAAGAGAATTCAGACAGGCGTTAAATAAATAAGAAATAAATATATGCCCTTTTCTAGGAAGATTCTTAATTAATATGCCATTTATTGTATTATGTCCGCAGCCATTTACGTGGCTTGATAGTTCCAATGATTTGCTTTATCTTTTTTGGAATTGACATGTTAAATTTATGAGACGATAATAACCTGGAATATGCAGATAAAAAGCTATTAACTTTGAGATTGATTGAAGATTGATTGTGATTATCATCATTTTGAATTGCAGTAAATTGTGCTGCAAAGGATTCACAGTTTTCAAGATTAGTAATCAAAATTCGGGTTTCTTTATCAAATAATGGAGGTATAGTTTACTACGTTGCCGCAAATTTTTACTGACTGCCCACATTTTATTGATAATACGATCATTTTGGATTTTTTCAATCGTTTTAAGCCATTTATTATTTCTCAGAATTTGAAATTCAGTCTTTATGCGTTGATACAATTCATTAACAATGGATTTGAGTAAGAACGTTGCCACTGACGTCTACGAGTGTTTCTAAGCCGAATTAGTATTTTGGTTGCTTCTGGGATTTTGAAGTCACTATTATTTGATAGAAGTATATTACAGGGTACGCACTAATCTGTGGCAGGTAAGATGATATTATTTAAATTTCCAACTAGCGCATCAATATCGCTACATGATTTAATATTTCGAATTACCAATTTCCCTTTGAATAATTAGATATACGAAAACCCTCATAATGTTGAGGATTGCAGTCCAATTGAAAGTGTACCGGTAGGCGGTTAGAACTTAAATCAGGGCATGATTTCATATTATGAATGAATTGTGGGCAATTTGTACGAGCTATGTCCAGAGCAGACCAATATTTTGAATTATGATTAAAATGTGTTGGAGAACTTGGATATATATAATTACAAAATTACTATTTAACATTTTGTTGTATAAGATTATACCGGCTCTATTGTTTCTGTAGTAATTCAATGCGAATGTTTTGCGTACAGATCTCCACCTATAATGAAATTTGTATGGAATGATGTAAGGTATTGTATATCTGATTTAAAATTGTTAAGAATTATATTGGAGGTCCCCCCTTTAAAATATAGTCCAGTAAATGAAGGGTGAAAAAGAGGCCAACCCGTCAATACCACCATACGACTTTCATACGGCCAGTAATAAGAGATAATTACACATCATTTAAAATAAGCCAAATTCTACAGGAAAAAATTTCCCAGGCGGGCCTGAAAATGGCCCCCAAGACCGGGAAAATGTGTTTTCCGTCAATATCTCCTAAAATATGACATTTAGAGATTTTTTAGTTAGACAAAAGGTGAAGATCATTTCATTCTCTACAAAAATGATCCTTATCATTTTTTTTCGCAACATTTATATTTTTTGCAAAAAACAGGGTTGGAAAATTCACAATTTTCAGCTCGACAACAAATACAAGTTTTTTACAAAATTTGAGGTGGGAAGTGTTGGGAATGCACTGACCTTAATGTTTTGACCTGTGGAAACCAATTGTAGATGGCGCCACCACATTTCCCCCACTTGCAAAATCCTCGCGACCATAAATGAGAAACGCCGTTAACCATGTATTTTTCAAGAGTTTTTATGCTTATGGACCGTTTTTTCTTCCCAGAGATGAGTGTTTAGGCTATATGTGTATTTGAAAAACAGAGCAGAAGATTAATTACATCGGGATGGACCTGACAAATTGGCCCGAAACTATCGAAAATCAGTTGTTCCCACGAGGCAGCGCCTTGGAGTCCACGAGATTTTTCCTAAGGAAATATAGGAAGTTTAAACAGTTACTTATATTTCGTCGTAATGCTCATCGTCAATTTATTGCAAATTTTCGGCAATTTTTTCGCAACAATCAATATTGGGGTTTTGGAATAAAGAGTTATAATTTTTTTTTCAATTTCCTTTAACATAAAAAATATACAAAGATTGTGACATAAGACAGTGGATCACCACTTTCCTTCTTGATCATCAACATTGTCCTCATCAAGTTCTCCCTGTGGGTCTATTTCTCCCTCTATTTCTCCTGGTTCTATAGTTTCGTCTACTTCCACCTCTTCGTGTAACATTACATCTTGGCTATCTTTATAATTCGAATACTGGCGGGACTCACACGAACCACAAACAAATGAGCATGGTATCCCTGCTTTCTTGCATGAACATGTTCCCTTACATTCTTTCTTACATTGACAAAATATCATCTTTAAGAGTTCCGGAGGCGCCGGGTCATTAGTGGTCTGTACCGGCATGAGTACATCACCTACACGTTTCCATCCCCATTTTTCTGGTGACAGTTCGTTTCCAAGCCACTGCTGGACTTGCAGATATACCCGATAAAGATGTTGCCGTGCAGCTTCAGCTGTGGGTGGCGAGCTTGCTAGTGTGCTCACGGTTTGGGTCTTCTTTGCGGTCAATCGCGTGAAGGTCTGATATATAAGGGTTTTCAGTGTGTTTCTTGTATTGTCACCACTATAAATCGCCAGAATGACAGTTTGCCCGTTCTCAAATACGATCTCGTGGGGAAGATTATGGTTTTTAAAACTTTCAATGGCCGCTCCCATCTCCTTGTCCCCGCCCTTCATTACATTTTTCTCAAATTTTTCAACTATTGATTTTTTCCCTTTCCTGAAGAAAGCGGAAGTTGTATCGCTTCCCGAAATCGCATGCAGAAATAAAATATTGTCTCTGATGAAGGTATGCTCTTGGAGGAAAACATTTGCTGGGGCTTGTTTCCCTTTGCAGGCTTCAAGAAATAAATTGTCTGATCTGTTGGGGTCGGGGCTGTTATTAGTGCAAGGATATCAATGTCCTCTGCCACTACTATTACTGGCAGGCCTTCGACAGCATATTTCAGAAATAAAGGGTAGGGAGAAAAAAGCTACCAAAAGAAAAAGTGCGTTTTTTCCTTGAGCACGCGTTTTCCAATTTTATTGAAAAATCGACGATTTTGTGAAAAAAAAAATAGCACATCCGGAAACTAGACATTCTCACCTTTCAAATGACATGCCTTGAAGGGCCATTTTATTAAAGTATTAATTAGAATTGACTCATTGTAGGCAACATTTTCCAAGACTCCAAAAACAGTGAAAAATTGGAAATTACCAACCAAACTTTTTATTGAAACGCAAGAAAATTAGTTTCTCCAATTTTCTGGGATGACTATGGACCTTTCGAAGATCCATATTTAGAAAAATTCGGAGTAAATAAGTGTAATACAAAAAAAGTACGAGAAAAATTCTGCCGAGGTCAAAATTGCGCCGGAGCAGAAAGTTTGACCCGTTTTTCCAATATGGCCAAAGAGTCAAAACGTGACTCAAGTCACAGGGGATGATAGCAGCAGATTTCCCCTTTCACATGAACTTTGAATCATGAGAAAATATGCATTTTTACCCAAGTTATTGGACAATTTGTCCGCCGCACATGTGTAAATGCACAGAGCGTGCTCTCCGATGCGCAGCGCAGGAGCTCAACATTCTGGGTGCGCTTGGGCCCGTTTATCTCGGAAACGGTCAATTTTTCGAAAAAATGAAATGGACCATTTTTGTAGAGAATGAAATGATCTTCATCTTTTGTTTGAACAAAAAATCTCTAAATATCATATTTTAGGAGATATTGGCGGAAAACACATTTTCCCGGTCTTGGGGGGCCATTTTCAGGCCCGCCCGGGAAATCTTTTCCAGTAGAATTTGGCTTATTTTAAATGATGTGTAATTATCTCTTATTACTGGCTGTATGAAAGTGGTAGGGAATTATTTAGAGGTTGGCCCCTTCATTTACTGGACTAATAAGTGGCTATGAGTTTTGTTTTACCACGAATTGTATTAAGTTCGATTATGCTAAAGCCTCTATAGTTTGTAAATTTAATTATAATAGCAACACCACCACAGCCACTCGATTTTCTATTTAAATTACTTCGGTCTAAAAAGACCAAAGTATTGAAATCCTGTCAAAAATGACGAAAAATTTGGTTGGCCCGAAACCACTTTTCTCGACGTTTTGAAAGGCCTGAGTCTGAAAAAGCAAAAAAAAAAAATGTCCGCCCGTCTGTCTGGACGTTTGGATGACTGGAAGTGTGGATGTCTGTACCAGTGGTATCTCGAGAACGGCTAGTCCGATTTGGATTTTTTTTTTCGCCAATCTGTTTCTATGGTGAAGGCGGAGATTTGAAAAGCTTTTGGAGACTGAACGTCTAGAGGGTGGGGTAGCTGCCATACGAATTGACCCAAAATAGCTGGTTTTATAGATATTTACGATTTTTTTTTATTATGCTGGTTTGATTATCGAATTGGGTATTTAATTGGGAATTGATTTTAAGGTTAAGTTAGGGGTCAATTTGCAGGTTGAGTTGAAGTTGAGTTGGGGTTGAATTAGGATGTAGTGAGTAGTTAACAAATTTTTTCTATGATGGAACTTGCCTATTTATCAATCAATTATTATGAAATTTGATATGTGTGTCGGAAATGGGAATCTAAAATGATTTTTGGATAAAGTTCTGGAATATGGCCAAGTATGATGGAACTTGACAATTTTTCATCACATGTGCGTTGAAAATGGGATTCTAAGATTCATCTTAGATAAAGTTCTGCAATATGGTCAATGTATGATGGAACTTGCCCATTTCTCAACCGATTACGATCAAATTCGACATGTGTGTTGGAAATGGGATTCTAAAATGTTTTTTGGATGAAGTTCTGGGATTCCAAAATGATTTCTGGATGAAGTTCTGGAATACGGCCAAGTATGATGGAATTTGCC
This sequence comes from Tipula helvola, assembly GCA_963556165.1. Classification (NCBI taxonomy): domain Eukaryota; kingdom Metazoa; phylum Arthropoda; class Insecta; order Diptera; family Tipulidae; genus Tipula; species Tipula helvola. The sequence goes on from OY744483.1 coordinate 101,656,281, forward strand.
CATTTATCAACCGATTATGATGAAATTCGGCATGTGCATTGGAAATGGGAATCTAAAATGATTTTTGGATGAAGTTCTGGATTATGGCCAAGTATGATGGAATTTGCCCATTTATCAACCGATTATGATGAAATTCGACATGTGCATTGGAAATGGGAATCTAAAATGATTTTTGGATGAAGTTCTGGATTATGGCCAAGTATGATGGAATTTGCCCATTTCTCAACCGATTATAATGAAATTCGACATTTGTATTGGAAATGGGATTCTAAAATGAGTTTCGGATGAAGTTCCGGAATATGGCCAAGTATGATGGAACTTGCCCATTTCTCAACCGATTACGATGAAATTCGACATGTGTGTTGGAAATGGGATTCTAAAATGTTTTTTGGATGAAGTTCTGGGATTCCAAAATGATTTCTGGATGAAGTTCTGGAATATGGCCAAGTATGATGGAATTTGCCCATTTATCAACCGATTATGATGAAATTCGGCATGTGCATTGGAAATGGGAATCTAAAATGATTTTTGGATGAAGTTCTGGATTATGGCCAAGTATGATGGAATTTGCCCATTTCTCAACCGATTATAATGAAATTCGACATTTGTATTGGAAATGGGATTCTAAAATGAGTTTCGGATGAAGTTCCGGAATATGGCCAAGTAGGATGGAACTTGGCTCTTCCTTAACCGATTATAATGAAATTTGATATGTGTGCTGGAAATGGAATTCTAAAATGATTTCTGGATAAAGTTCTGGAATATGGTCAGTTGCACGGGTAGAAATATCAGTATAATTTTGTATACTACTTTCGGTATAAAGTTCTAAAATACGATTTTTCGTGTTAAATTGGTTGTCTATACCTATGTTACTGAAGCTTTTGACCTGTTTGGCTGTTGTTGTATTAGTAAATATATGTTGGTTAAAATATAAATCAATTCTCTCAAAACTGTCACACCAACTTTTCAACTTTATGACACAGGTAATGCTATCCCCATTGAAGATACCAAAGACCGAAGTTCTGATGACCTCGTGAGGTTTCAGCCCTTTATATTTGTACATCTTAAATTTCGGGTCAAAGAGTGATACATCATCTTTTAGCCATGTTTCCGAAATTATTTCGAAAATGTTTCATTTACTTTATTGTGTATACTATGCGCATTCCAGATAAAAATATTTAATGCGGTATTATTCAGATTCGCAGAACCATTATTTGACATTATTATAGAGATGGTTACAGTTAGACGAGTTAAAACAGTAAATTGTCACGCTTCCGTCTTACACCCGAAGGCCTCGCGATCATATCAGTCAACAAAGTTAAAATTTCTTCATATGTAAATTTCCACTCATTTGAAGAGTTTCCTTGTCCTGGTAAATTAACGGCGTCCAACTTGTTTTGGTTTACACTATAATTAGAATTTGATGGTTTTTGATTAAAAATTGAATTCCAAGACACATGCATCTGTTTTTACCAAGGAGAGGAAAGCACCGGAAATTTTTTAGCATTTAACAAATTCGGACGGGGTCACATTGAAGATCCCTTAATATTATTTATATTGTTAGATTTTATATTCCGTTTAATTTTGATGTTTTCTTGTATGGGGATGTATTCCTTTAATTTTGGACGGTTGGGTGAATTTGCCATATGGTTTAATTGACACAAGCAGCATTTCAAATTGGCGACCAAAACTTTACAATGTAACGTGTCATGAGGCTCACTACATTTGAGACATCTTAGTATTTTATAGCAGCAGGAGGTCTCATGTCCATACATATCGCATCTGCGATATTGCGTTGGAGAAATTTTCCTAGGAGTATGTATCCGAAACGATACAATTATATGGTTGAGACTTTTTATTTTTGGTATAATCTTGAATTTAATGTTATTTTCATTAAATTTTATCAGATAGGGACCATTTTGCATCGAGCTGTTCCGCAGAATAAACTCAATTGTAAACCTCAAATACGTTACCTCAATGAAGGTTGATAGGGAACTGAACCCTAATAACTTTGGAGCTGGAGAAAATGCCTTGATTTTTACCAATTTACCTCACACCCAAAAGAATTTTAATTGAAACTCTCACTTATAATTTTTGTATATTGACAAGTCATTTTAGCGAAGATAACCAGAAGATTTTTGGTCAATTGCTTAAATTTAATTTAGCGAATTTATTATTTCAAGTCAAACACATTGTAGACTATCTTGTATTCATGATATTTCTCAAAAGCAATAATGAAAAAATTGTAGACTTCAATCAACGAAATTTTAATAAACGACATTATGTGAATTCAATTATTGAAAAATTGGACAGATTTGCAAAAAAAAGTAAATTACATCATAAAGCAATTCAAAATTTAATTAATTTTCGAAACACGGATACAACAGAGAAGTAGAAATATAAATTTTAATTTTTTATTTATTTTATTGTAGTGGAATTGTTGATTTTTGGTTTTCAAAATCGATTTCGATATATATATATATTGCCTTTTTTAAACTAAAAAAATCATCATTTTAAAGATTTATATGATCAATTTGAAAATTGTTACGCTTGCTGATTAATTAAAATAAAATACAAGAGGATTCATATGCTGAAAGCAGTAACCTAACTGAATGACAGCAAGCCTATGCAGAAAGTCTTCTTCAAGGAATAATTTGTGTGGATTTGCAAGGTGCGTGCACGTGTATAAGAGAAATTTTTAAAATAACTACCACGTGAAATAACTCCCAATGAAATAAGTCCCAACTTATATTTTAGTTTCATTTCTGTCGCTTTTTGACATAAATCAAGAATTATTTTTGAATGCCTTTAATAGAAAATTTAACATACTTGAAAGATTACTCCAAGATCTTGTATGTTACATACTCGATTTAGGTGTTCATACATCAAGGCATGTGGGACTTCAACACCAGAAGACCAAATTCTTCAGGAAGACAAAACCTTACATTTGTTAACATTCAAAGACAAATTTAACATCATACACCAATTACAAAATATGTTAGATTTATGTTGCAGACGTTCAGTACCAACGCATTAATATTGGCGTATACTTCTAAATCAACTGCATATTAAAGACATTTACAATAAAACAACAGATAAGAATAGACAGATGTGGATCTTGTATGGGCCATATTTACATACTAAATTTAAAACAAACTAAATTCCAATCCAATCCGTTTAGACTAGGACGAATAAAAATTACATTTCCGTCTCTTTTTATCCTTTTTTACTCATGGCTATTTTGATTATATCAAAGCAAACACAAAACAACTTCAAACAACATTTTATTTTATAATACATATATACGTCCTGCTCTAAACGAATTGGATTGGAATTTGGTATTGAAATTTAGAATGTAAATATGGCCCATACACGATCCACATCTGTCTATTATTATCTGTGATAAAACGCTGAGCCACATCATTATTTGTTTTAGTTTCTACCTTGAAGGAAACCAGACGATTATACATGAATGAACATAGAGATGATGCAATTCGATCAACTGGAAATCGGGATCGGTACGTATAGTCCATATTCGAAAATCCAGGAGAGCTATTCCTGAATACGATACAAATTCGTAAGCGTTTGATTCTAATTTGAATTGAATCAGAATCGAATTAGATTGGTAATTATTTAAATCAAATACGAATCTTATACATTCTATCGTAAATACCTAAAAAATGTCCAAAAAAATTCCCAAAAATTCTCAAAAAATCCCCAAAAATTACAAAAATTCTCTAAAAATTCCCAAAAATTCTCAAAAAATTCCCAAAAATTATGAAAAATTCCCAACAAATTCTCAAAAAATTTCAAAAATTTCCAAAAAATTTCAAAATTTCTCAAAAAAATCCCAAAAATTCCCAAAAAATTCCAAAAATTTCCAAAAATTCCCAAAAAATTCCCAAAAAATTTCAAAAAATCCCCAAAAATTCCAAAAATTCTCAAAAAATTTCCAAAAATTCTCAAAAAGTTCCAAACATTTCCAAAAAATCCCAAAAAAATCACAAAATTTCCAAAAATTCCCAAAAAAATTCAAAAAATTCCCAAAAATGCCCAAAAAATTTCAAAAATTTCCAAAAAATTCCAAAAATTCCCAAAAATTTCAAAATTTTTGGAATTTTTGTTATTTTTTTGGTTATTTTTTGGCATTTAAGTGGAATTTTTTGGTAATTTTTGGGAATTTTTTTGGAATTTTGTGGGAATTTTTATATACTCCTCCAGAATGCACAAAATGTCATAAGATGTAAATAGGTCGTTTTTGAAAATCCAATATTCTAAAATCCAGAAGTTTCAATTTTTACGGGGTTACTAAATTGGAAATGAAATTTTATTTTTTCGTACAATTTTATTTTATTGTTCAAATCTAATGTCGTTTTCGATTGACCAAAAAAACTAAACTCAGTGCAAAAAAAACTAAACTCGAACATTTTTACTATGGCGAGTTTAGTTTTTTTTTATCAATCGAAAACGACATAATATAAATAAAAATTGAATGCGATCGCCCGAAAAACATAATCCTAAAGTGTTAAAATCAAATAGCTTAAAATTGAGAAAGAAATGCCGACAAAAAAAATAATTCAGAAATTAAGGCCCGATTGTATGAACGAGGATAAATGATTAATCCTCTGATTTAGCGTAGTTTGCATTGTATGAACGATGCTAAATCAGAAAATTAATCGATGATGATTTTTTTACCATCCGTTTTATCCTCTCTTTTTGGTGACTGAATCAGAGACTAAAAAAATTTGTTTTTGTTTCTCTGACATTTCAAATGTGGTGTATCATACAAACGAGCCATTTCTATAAATGAACGTAATTATTAAAAATGGACTCCACAAGAAAGAAAATGTCAAATTGGAAAATTGAAATTTTATTTCCTCTAAATAAACAAAAAAAAAATTTAATAAACATCAACACGTCATAAAAAAAGTATTGCCAGTCATACAATATACAAAAAACTGGTATAAAACTGTAATAAAAGAGAGGATAGATTTTTATTTAGCATCGTTCATACAATCGACGAAAAATAAAATCCTTGAGTAGTGATTAATCATTACTCTCGGATTTTTTTTATTTAGCGATGTTCATACAATCGGCCCTAAATAAATCGAGAAAAACATTTTTATTTTAATAGAAGGCCTCTTCGATATCTGTAAAATCAAAATCCCCTAAAAAACCCCGAAAAGTGCCATTAAGTTTTTGTTAACTAAGATCAACTAAAACATGAAAACAAAACCTACATGCTTTCTTGTCATCCTTGCGCACTAAGCGGCTTTGAGGAGTGCTCAATTTTAGTATGTGAATAATTAATATAAAATATAATTTCGTGAAAAGTGCTCAAATTTTCACAAATCTTGGAACTTCCATAAATTAGTAAACGCGAAGGTCTAGGAACCTATCAGTATCAGTAGAAGCGATACGAGTGATACAATTCGTATGATCCTGTGTCTGCAAGGTTAACAAAGCGTTTTCCAGGATCGTAAGTATAAAGAACTCTTTGGAGCAATTTGACAAACTTTATATTTTACGCTTTCTGTGTCTGGATTTTAATATTCAGGACTTTTTTTCTAGATTTTGTTTTCGTGATATTCTGTTTCTGGATAAGGTAGCAATCCAAATTGAATTGGTAAACAAGTAAAATAAAGATAATATAAAAATTCGCAATCCTGCTGAGAAAATCAATTTTACTAATTTAACTTAATTTTTGGTAATTGTGCTTAGCGTAGATACTCTCATGAGAAATTTCTTAACTTTTTCTATTAACTAGGGGCCACTCAAAGGTGACATTTTAAAAGGCTAATTCAAATGAAAATGTAAATTAGAACAATCGAATAAAATCATTAAATTAAGCTTTTCATTCTGTGACATATTAAAAATTTAATTTTCTCATTAATTTTCACAACAAATATCTGAAATTTAATTTGTCATTAAATCAGCATAATTGATTTACAAATGAATTACGTTCACAATAAAGCACCGACAAACTACAACAGCAACAACAATATTATTTCCCATCCATAAATATGTTCTAGTTAATTAGAGTTCATGTGTTTAGTTGGTTAAGCGCATTTTAATTTTGCATTGCAAGAAATAATATGTCTTCTTGCATGTACTTATACATAAAATTTAAACATCAAAGTAAATCTAAAAAAAAACGAACGAAAGAATTACAACTGCAATTAAAATGTTGATTTATAAGAAACTATAAATTGTGATTGTCAATTGAAATAAAATTATTACGAGTATATATGTATGTTAAAATACATATATGTATACACCCGACGAATGATGATGATGATTATCGTCATCATGTGCGGTTGTCAGAACGTTTTTTTTTATACACTTTTTTAATGAGACAAATTTACATAAATCCGTAAAACTATATGGTTGAATATTACGTATACGCAAAATACGAAACAAGATGAATTTCATTTATATTTATTCATCAAATTTAATTTAATTACATTACGTTTTATTATATTTTTTGTTTTTTAATTAAATTTTTTTCAAATCGATATGAAATTAATGAAGAATTCAATTAAACTAAAAAAAAAAAAATAAATTCGTAATCTATTTATGCATATTGTATGTATGTATATCCCAAACCAACTATTGCGTGTTTGTAATACATAGTTTTGTTAGAAGTTCAAATACTAATTTAAGTATAAAAATCAAATTATTGTTTGTAACTATTTTTTTTATTTCTAATTTTCTAATCAATAAATCGATTGTTTTATTATACCATTGTATCGTTTTATTGTAAATAAGTTTATTTTTTAAATTAGATTCGTACAATACACTTTGTATTGTGCAAAAATCGTTAAATTACATCTATTGTGCACTTATATATATAGTATAACTATTCGCTTGAACTGTATTGATCTGAATTAGTTTATTTTTAGTTCTAATATGAGTGTACACTCTACAACAATTACTTAACATGATGTCAAGAGGGGGAAAAAACTCAATTGATTGAAAAAATTTGTTGTTGTCTTCAATAAATGGAAGATAAAAAAATCGTCTTTATATTTTGAACTGTGTAATGTCAATCAAGAATAAATAGTTCATAAAATGATGAATTTGAATGTTTTCAATATACGAAGACAGTGTTTGTGATAATTTAACGATAGTTTTGTTGTTACTTTCATAGTTTCAATTTTATAAAATATAAAGAGCTGAAACCTCACGAGGTGATCAGTAAAGTTGGTTGTGACAGTTTTGACAGTATTGATTTCTATATTAACCAACTTTTATTTACTTATACAAACCCAGCCAAACAGATCAAAAGCTTCAATAACATGGGTACAGACATCCAATTTAACACGAAAAATCGTATTCTAGAATTTAACACCGAAAGTAATATAAAAATTATATTGATATTTCTAACCGTGTAACTGGCCATATTCCAGAACTTTATTCAAAAATCAGTTTAGAATATCATTTACAACGCAATTGTCAAATTTCATCATAATCGGGTAAGGAATAACCAAGCTTCATCCTACTTGGCCATATTCCAGAGCTTTATCCAAAAATTATTTTAGAATTCCATTCCCAACACATGTGTCAAATTTCATAATAATCAATTGAGAAAAAGGCAAGTTCCATCATACTTGGCCATATTCTAGAACTTCACCCAAACAACATTTTAGAATCCTATTTCCAACAAACGTGTTAAATTTCACAATAATCAATTGAGAAATAGGCAAGTTCCATCATACTCGGCCATATTCCAGAACTTCATCTAAAAACATTTTAGAATCCCATTTTTAACACACATGTCGAATTTCATTATAATCGGTTGAGGAATGGGCTAGTTCCATCATATACTTGGTCATATTCCAGAAGTGTATGCAAAAAATATTTTAGAATTCCATTTTCAACACAAATGTCAAATTTAATATTAATCGGTTGATAAATTAGCAAGTTCCATCATATAAAAAATTGATTAACTACTCACTACATCCTAATCCAACCCCAAACCAACTCCAACTCAACTTCAACTCAATCCGCAATAATCAAACCAGCATATATAAAAAAATCGTAAATATATATAAAACCAGGTGTTTTGGGTCAATTCGTATGGTAGGTACCCCACCCTCTTGACGTACAGTTTGCAAAAGCATTTCAAATCTCCGCCTTGACCATAGAAACAGATTGGCGAAAAAAAAATCAAATCGGACAAGCCGTTCTAGAGATACCATCGGTACAGACATCTAGACGCCCAAACAGACGGACGGGTGCTTTTTCAGACTCAGGGACTTTCAAAACGTCGAGGAAAGTGATTTTGGACCAACCAAATTTTTCATCATTTCTGACAGGATTTCAATACTTTGGTCTTTTTAGACCGAAGTAATAGTATTCCTGAACAGCTCGGTATCGACACTTCGATATAAAGTGAACCTCGACAATTTTTAACTGAAGGTCAAACTGAAATATTCGCCCAAAATCCAAAAAATATTACAACCGTCTTTTTTCACATAAAACAATTCAGAAATGAAACAGTTCACATCGACAAATGTTGTCGTTGCCCCATTTTTGGTTGTTGATTCATTAGATGAATTGATAGTTGTTAAAGTGAATTCCTTTTGAGGAAAGTGGGTCTGTTTCACCCGAACAAAATTCACATTAAAACCTCCACTAAGGATCATTGGAATTTTATCCAAATCTGGTTGTGATAACGCTGTACGTTACACCGGTGTGAAGAAATTCATACCAAGTATAGCTACACAAATTACGGAAAAGTGTAAGTGTGCTGAAAAAGTGTAGGCCTACATAAAAAAGTGTGAATAATGAGCAGAACCAAGTATGGGCCTTTATTTTCATAAAGTGGACAGGTCAGGTCATTTTTTCTAAAATAATATTTGTTATTAGCATGTTGACTGCCATATGACCCACCCGTGGGTCACTCGTTACTGATTTTCATTAAAATATTTCACATATTGATAATAATACTTTCTAAAATCGCGAAATGTTAGTGCTTGGTTTGAATTCTAATGTGGAAAGACTTTCCTATTTTTGTAGTTTGTTAATCAATTATTTCATATGGTAGCAGTTAACGTATTAAGATAAAAAGGATTGAGCATGTTCGATAAACTATTGAAAATCGCGAAAATGACTTAAAATGCTCAAAACTGATGCTACGCTAAGGCCATTTCCCATCATTTCAGAGATGTTACCAAGTGTGGGCCTATATTTCCATAAAGTGGATAGATCAAGGTTTGGACATGCTCGAAAAATTTTGAAAATTGTAAAAACCTAAACCTGTTGTAAGTAGTTGCTGCAACACCACGGCTATTTCCCATAATCTCATGGATATTGCAAGGTGTGGGCCTGTATTTCTATATAGAGGACGAGAGATAAAAAGAGTTGGGCATGTTCGATCAATTTTTTAAAATTTTGAAAAAGGCTAATCCTGTTGAAGTTCTGACCTTCCCAAAATTTTCAAAATGGCTTAAATAAAGACATTATTTTTGGATTATATTTAAATTTAAGTTTTCATTTAAATAATAACGCAAGCAAATTTTTAAATTTTAAAATAAAAGCTTTGATTGTTCATAAGTAAATTAAGTATTTTAGGGGCCCGAGAAAATTATTACGGCGGAGACCCCCCGATTTGTAGTTAGTGAGCGTATGAATACTACATAGACTGAAAAATTACCTTCATTGATACATAGATGGTGATATCATTATTAAATTTCGAAAGTAGAATCTTTTATTAGTCGCCATTTCCATTTTCAATTTGATCTATCATTTAGTCTGCATTTTCCGAGCAACAAAATTAATGGATTCTACGTTTTTGAAGAATGTGTGAATTTTAAAACCATGGTGCAACTCACTAGCATAGAGGCCACATCTCTGAGATTATCAAAAATCGATCATCATATAAATTTGCCGAGCATATTGAACCCTTTTTCTCTTAATAACATAAATTGTTTCAGAAAGCTTGACCTGCCCACTTTATGAATATATAGGCCCACACCTGGTAACATCTCTTAGATTATGGGGAGTTACCGACATTGTAACAGCAATTTAAACAGGTTTAGCCTTTTTCATAATTTTCAAAAAATGATCGAACATGCTCAACCCTTTTTATCTTAATAACAAAAATCATTTCGGAAAGCTTGTTATGCCTAATTGATGGAAATACAAGCCTAGACCTACTAGCATCTCTGAGATTATTGGAAATTGCCATAGTTTAGATGCAACAATTGATCGAACATGCACAACCCTTTTCATTTTAATAAAAAAAATAGTTTCGGAAAGCTTGACCTATCTACTTTATAGAATGAGCCCACACCTGGTATGATCCCTGAAATTATGGGAAATGGCCATGGTGTATCAACCATTTGAAGAGATTTGATATTTTGCATCATTTTCAAAAATTTGTGGAACATGGATACCCCATACCTATGTAGTTCTACTACAGTTATTTACACCAGTTTATGTAGGCCCACACTTTTTCAGTACACTTACACTTTTGTGTGAAATACTGCAGACCAGACCGGTGTATACCTCCAAAAAGGGATAATGAATTTCTACAATTTGATTCGCAAACTCACAAGTAATCAAATTGTAGAAAATTCATTTTACTAAAGTGTGGGCGAAATATAGATGGCATACTTGTATACATAGGTAATTGCAAACCAAACATTATTTTTTGAGTTGTGTAGACTTTCTTGTACACCATCTGTATTTGTTTTTGATTACTTTTAAACATTGCGATGATATTCTAAAAAACCGGTACAATTCAAAAACTGCAATTTTTTGTTTGCAATTATCTATGTTTACCAATCATTAGCGAATCAAGTTGTGAAAAATTAGTTCTACGTTTTTTCAGTTAGTGGAAAAATGGGTGGCGTATACATGCAAACAAAAAATTTCAATTTTTGAATTGTATCGGTTCTTACTTACCCTTTTTTGTCACTTTTTTCAGAACTTTCGAACACTTGTTTTTAAACATTATTACATGCCTGTTGTAAACACTTATTCTTTAGTCTTTCGATAATGGAGGGATACAACAGGGATTTGTTGTTATCTGAATGTAACGGCGGGGCAATCACAGTGGAACACATCTATGGATAAATTGAAACCGACATTGATTTCATTCCGGTTTGCGGTTATATTCCTGGTTTCTAGGAAAACTTCAGGTTATGTTTCGGTTTTTATTTATTTTAATACTTCGATTACGGTTCGAGTTTGAAACCAACTTAAAAATGAAAGTGAAAATGTAAGAATAATTAAACCCAATTTTTATAAAACAAAAAATCGAATAAACTAATTCGATTATCCATCAAAATGAGTTTCAATGCAAAAAGTCAATTCTGATATTAACCTGATTTACAAGTTCAGCATTATAACACGGGGAAAAATATTGACTTATTTACTATATAATATAGTAATCCAATTATTGCTTTACTATATATGCATAGTAATAAGGGCAATATCAAAATTAATATTTTAAAAAATCTCTAGGACTACAAAATTGTGATGCACAAACTGGGATCTCAGGCGCCTAGCCATGTGCCAACACCACAAATGTGGCATATTGTGAACTTCCTTTTCCCGAATCACACAAACGACGATCGGCCACATTGCTCCGATAAACCAGATGAAATACCGGCGTTCACGATCAGCAAGCCGCTGCCTCTCTTTGCAATAATAAAGCACCGGGCCCAAACGGAGTCCCAATGGAAATACTGAAGGATATCGCTCGATCAGAACCCGAGATACTTTTAAACATGTATAATCACTGTCTGAAGGAAGGGGTTTTCCCTAAGGCATGGAAGAACTAGCGGTTGGATCTCATTATCAAAAGGAAAGGCAACCCGAACACCCCATCCGCATATAGACCCTTATGCATGCTTGACACAGCAGGAAAATTATTGGAGCGCTTACTTAAGTTCCGGTTCTTAGCAGCAATCCAAGCTGCAGGAGGTCTCTCGGATAAACAGTATGGTTTCAGGAAGGGCCGGTCAACTATTGACGCTTTAAAAGAAGTGGTGAGAACTTTCTATATGGTGTAACAAGGGAGTCATTAGTCGAGGAAAATAGTGTTACTTGCCACGTTGGACGTGAAGAATGCGTTTAACTCTGCGAGATGGGCGGACATGTTTACGGTATTAACAAATGCTTTCCATATGCCAGACTATCTTCTGCGCAAAATATATAGCTACCTTCAAGTAGAAGGCTTATGTTTGAAACCATGGAGAGTAAATGCAGCAAAAAGATCATAGGAGGTGCTGCTCAAGGGTCCATTTTAGGTCCCGATTTGTGGAATGCGTCAAACGACGGCATACTGCGTATGGAAATGCCAGATAACACCTTTATGGTGTAATCATGGAGAGTAAATGCAGCAAAAAGATCATGGGAGGTGCTGCTCAAGGGTCCATTTTAGGTCCCGATTTGTGGAATGCGTCAAACGACGGCATACTGCGTATGGAAATGCCAGATAACACCTTTATGGTATCCCGATCCTCCGACCATTGAAATCACGATCAAGTACTACACGTGCCACCAACGAATGGTGTGCGGGACAACCATCATGTTGAAACCACATGTTCCGTCGCACTTCTAAGCTCAAGTTTTCAAATAATATTGGCAGTTCATTTTCTAAAATATCTCGGTACATTTGACCATTCAAGTTGCCTTCAATAATATGGGGGCCGACGAGTTTGTTGCCAATTATTCCACACCACACATTGACAATCCAAGGACGCTGATGTTCAACTTGGCGAAGCCAGTGCGGATTTTCAACACTCCAGTAATGCATGTTGTGGCGATTAACCGTTCCATGGTTTGTAAAAGACGACTTGTCGGAGAACAATACGTATTGAGAAAAAATTTGGGTTTTGCTGTATTTGTTCACGGGCCCACTGACAAAAAGTTACCCGAATTTGGAAATCAACGCCATGAAGACATTGGTATAAAGACACATGATGCGGATGATACTTATGACGTTTTAAAATTTTCGGAGAGCGTTTTTTCGCTATTCTCAATTCGAATAAATTTTAGTTTTAACGAGCATACCTTATCATACAAATAGCTCGATCCAATGTGTTGAGCAAGGTTCTCCATCTTGGGTAAACCTCTAGCTGCTTCAGATTGGGAAACCGGTTAATATCAATAGATGCCATTTCTATTTCATCACTTACTGAACTAACGGACTGCAAATAGTGTTAACCCATAAGCAGCTATGATTAAACTTTGAATATCTGCCGTTGTAGAATGCGTTTCGAGTATATCAGGCAATTTTATTTTTCAAAGAGCAATGATGTTTAAGTCCATATCATTTTCCTCACCTGAAACTCGTTAAAATGATATGACAAAACTTAAACCAGTTCGATGCCTTGAAATCGCTGTCAGCAATTTCTTTAGCGATTTGTAAAGCGTTTGTCTGTAGAATGGTTCCAGAAACTCCAAAAAATTTTCTCCAGCTTTAAAGAACCACTCAATACCTGGTTAAGCCTACTATTTTCAGTCGAGCAATTTTTCTTGCAAGATTATAATGGTTTTGTTGCTACCAAATACCGTTCTCTTAACATGTAATGATCCGTGATACATACATACATTTGTGTGGTTCCGTACTGCAATTTTTGTCTTACTATATGTGACTTTGCTACGTGCTGCTTGCATTATCATTTAGTGGCTTTAAAAATATGGCATGAAAAAAAATTTAACGTTCATATAATTGTAAATGTAAAATAGTAAATATTATTATTGGAACACTCTCTTGAAACATTAACATCAAATAAATCAAAATAGTCAGTGCCGTTTTGTTTCTTCGTTATAATGTGCAAAATGTGATGTTGGGCCTATTTTTATTTTTAGATATTCTAGCTAGTTCGAATTTAATGATAAACAAGTGCATATTGTACGAGGTTACTTGTCAAACGATGCCTGAAAAGTACCGTTATGTAAATGTTGAACATGAGTAATCCCGCCTTATGTTCAAATACCACACTTCTTTTTATTAATTCACCAACAGAAAAAAAACACGTATAACAACACAAACACAAAATATTTTATTTAAATGTAATTATTTATCCATTTGTTCACTAGAAAAATATCACATACACTATTCACTTTCACTGAATGTATCCAAAATTAACCCACTTGTAGATAAAGAGTCTTCTAGATCACAATTTCATATACAATATAAATCAATTCACAAAATGTTATTACAAACATCACTATTTAATCGCATAAAAAATTCAAATACTTGAAACTAATTTAATATAACTCACAATTTTTGTTATTTCCGACTTCGCGAGACATTATAAGCTAGAAAAACGTAAATTCTAAAAATTGTAATACATACATACATACATACAAAACCAATCAACAAAATATTTCAAGATGTGTGAACATTTTGGGATTAACTAATCGGCATTAAGGGTTACAAACAAATTTTAGTAATTTTGAATTTAGAACTGCCACTTTACGTAAAAATCCAGAGGGCTGAATCATGCAATTAGAGTCCAACTTGAAATTAGAAAATGGAAGGAACGAATTAGAAAGGATGCACCATGTGCTGAGTACCAAATTAAGGCCAGTATACCATTATGCTTGGTTTACTATATGTATAATGAAGTACCGTTTCTTAACATGACCAACTTTGATCGTTTGATAATATTAGAAAACAGGATTTACTATTTAAACGCCATATTTTTAAAGAAATTTGCCAAATAGATTATTTTTTTTTTTAAATGGTAATTGCACCAAACAAAATTTTGTATTTCAATTGTCATCCGGATTTATTATACAGATTTCATATAAATGTTAAAACCTCAGAGCAATAATAAGATATTGTTTGTATTTAAATAGAAAAAAGTAAGTCGTAACTTACTATGTACAAAGGAAGGATATAAAATTATCCCTCTTGTCTTGTTGTTAGAATATTATATATCCTTGTGTGATGCAAAAGGATGTACAATACATTTTTTTTTTGTTTCGTTTGAGGATAACTTCTTGTATCTACATAATTTGCTTATACGTTACTAACGTTTTTTTTTGGTTTTGGAAAATGAAAATCAACAAATACAGAATAATTTTAAATTTTTTAATAAATTTAAAATTTATATTTTCTTCTTTTCAATTTACGTAATTGATAAACATTTTTTATTTATTTATTTTGGTTCCGTTTTGTTTTTTATCTGTTGTTTGAAGACTTTTTGGAGCTTATGACCAATAAAGTTTGTTTTAAGCAAATTAATTTTGTGTAGGTATTCGAAAAATGACTTTGATTTAGGTTTGCATACAACGAACAGATCCACAACAAATACCTACCTATCTATAAGCATATTTCCTTGACAAATTTACAATAACAATTCGATAGGATAAATCCCGCAAGAATAACATTAACCCAAAAAAAAAATTGGGTTTGTTTAAACATAATTCTAATTTTTGGTTATGATACCTGCCACCAGATCATAATACATATTATATTTATATGTTATTTCGAAAAGTTGGCAACTAAATCAAATTGCCTATTTTCTGTGAATGTCGTTGAATGTGGCTTATTACTTTATTAGTAACGTATTGGAATAGAGCGGCTAAGGTATGGAGTTCGATTGTGCTCAAGGCATATTTTATTTTTTTAATTTATATTTAAGCGGTGTAATTAAAATGACAAGCCACTCTTTGTCGGTCTGTAATGTTTTTTATGCAATACCCAGACACATGTAAAATCATCCCTAAAAGCCCTCACTCTTTGGTTTAAGGTCATAATCCTTAAAAGCATTCTATTTAAGGTACAATAATCCTTAAAAGCATTTAATCTCGAGCTACTACTACTCGGCTAAAAATAACAGCTAAAAAAATATCAAATGGTCAAATGGTGATTGTCGCAGGGACCGCTGGAAATCATCATTTTATATAAATTGCATCCATCCTAGGACGGACTGTATTCCGCAATAATATATAAAAGTGAGTATTTGCATTACTACTGTGATTAAAAACTAGTATGACTTTTCCATATAAATCGCGCGGGCTCCCCACACGAGTACTTTTTTTTCTTAGATTGATAGTACCCTAACAAACACCTGTGTAAAATTTCATGTCAATATCTTTCGCAGCTAATGCAATAAGCTTGTTTACTTTTAATACGCTTAATGCGCCGTTTCACACTGCTTTGGTTTTACGTGACTGTTTTTCCAAAAATTCGACCCATATCGTTCCGCAACCGCACTTTCCGCCTGATTTGGCTCCGTCTGACTTCTGGCTATTCCCGAAACTCAAAAAACCGTTCCGAAGATACCGTTTTGACTAGATAGAAGAGATACAAGCCGAATCGAAGAACGTTTTGAAGGCCATTCCGGAAATCGACTTTAACAACTATTTCGAAAAATGGAAAAAACATTGGCATAAGTGTATTCTATCCGAAGGGGAGTACTTAGCTAATAATAAGCCGTTTGTGTTTTATTTCAAAAAAATCGTACTACTTTTTGATCAGTGTTATATTTGGTGCAAGTATTAGGGTTCCCAAGTGCCCATTTTTTGGAAGGATACTACTTCTTTTGTGGAATTTGTCTATTCCGCTCTACCTTGGAAAAATTGAAATAGAGGAGAATCATCAAAACTTATTATATTTATGTATTTATGGAACGAACTCCGCAATAATTTTAACCAAAGATAGTTGGGCCTATTGTAAGATTCTGGCAAAATATCGCATCAAAAGGACTTTAATAATTTGTAACGGAAACCTCTATAATATCTTGAAAATGATTTCATTTCAACGAAAGTAACTGGCTATCAAAACTTTCAATTGGTGCATTATCACATAATTTGGGGTTTCAAATTTGTAGTATCCGAGATGTCTCGGAAACACAATACCAATTAAATTGTTTTCAGCTCTTCAAACCAATTTAGTAGTATACCATTTCACAAAAATATTTTAGCGGCATTTTAAATAAGTTTTTACCGTGAATTACATTTATTGCGGTGTAGCTTTATAAAAATTCGGGCTCGTTGAAAGTACTAACGGCATCGTTGCAATTTTGGAGATTTTTTTTACGATTTCACGTTTAACTTTTATGAAATGCTTTGTCCAATCATTATTTGTAAAGCTTCGAATATCGTATGCTACACGAGTTTGTCACTCGTTTACCATCAAAATATTAGCCGTTATTCGCACCAGAATATTTCCACTTTATGTTAGTTGTTATTAATGAATGACCAGGAGCGGATTAAGGCCTAGGTATGTGCATAGGGCCAGGGAATTTTTGTGGCCCGAAAATTTCGGGCAGAGAAAAAATGTATACCGGAATCTTTAGCAATATACTGCTATTGTACTCGATTTACAATTTTCGAGTGACAGAGACCTTTAATGTTTTTACGAGTTGAAATGAACATTACACGCATGTTGGGATGGCTTTTTCACCTGATGAGTTTCCGACGAATGTAGTATTTCTTCAGTAGTATTTGCTTGCAAACGTTCAAATTATCATTCTGGCACTTCAGGTCGGTACTGAAAAATTCAATGGCTTTATATAAAAATAAATATTAAAGTTTATTTACGAATGATTTTAATTCTTATTCAAACTCAGAAACATTATTTTAAAACGAATGTCCTGTTACAGAGAGGGGCAACCGCTCTCTCCGATACAAAAAGTATTGCCATAGGACTGTAAACTTTATAATTTTCCTACACAAATAATTTTAACTTCAACTTATATACAGTGCTGGGAAAAAAATTGGTCAAACATATTTGATTACAAATTGGAGGCTAATTACAAATTTTGCTAAAATTACAAAACTTTTGAAGGCATTTGGCTTTTTGGTTCATTTTAAATAAATGTATGACCCAATTTTTTTTAAAAACAATAATTTAACTGGAATTTAGGGGAAAATCCAAAAAATGTCAAAATATTCAAAGTACCCTATTTTGGACATAAAGGTGGTTAATGCAATTTCAATCTCTAATATTAATGTTTTCTGGACTCTTTTTTATTTTTATTATGGCGGTACATCCCGCAAGTACTGTGCAAAAACATTGGTCAAACAATTAGTTTACTTTTACACCTACAATCATAGGACTTAAGCGGGGCTCTTGAACGAGCAACCGCCAAACGAATTTCATCCAGCTTAGTGAGAAGAAAACTGGTTAAGGCTGGCTTGTGAGCACTTGGAACAGCCCAGAAGTTAAACAAAAATAGTGAAAAATAATTTGCTGTGGTCCTAGGAGCACGTTTCTTGGACACAAGAGATGTGAAATAACGCGATTTTCTCTGATGAATCCAAATATAACCTGCATGTTGGAGATTGTAGAATTATCGCACGAAAAAAATGTCTTTTTAAACTTCCAACGAAAACTGTAAGATTTGTGGTCTGGGTTTTTTCTACAGGACAAACCTGTCGAATTTGCTAACTTAGTTCCAAAATCAGAGCAGCTGTTGATCTGCAAGTCCTACATAACGAACTTGAGCCCTCTGTGTTAGGGCTTCTCGACGAGACTTTCAGATTTATTTTTCAACTCCATGCAATACTGCGAAAATTGTTGTGCAGGTACATTTTTTTCCAAAAATTGGATCATAAATGTATTTTTAAAATGAAACAATAAGCAAATTGCTTTCAAAATTTTGTAATTTTAGCAAAAAAATACTCCAATTTGTAATAAAATATGATTGGCCAATTTTTTTCCCCCTGTGAATTATTTTTGGCCTGTGCATCAAATAAACCAAATGAAATGTCTGAGATTATTCCTACGATGCAAACCATTTGAATTATTTTAGCCACAGTTGAAGCAACAATATCTGAAACAAATTTTGCAACAATAAGACGGTCAAAAGCTTGAAGTCGATCAACATGATTAAAGCTCGATTAATTGGGCTAGTCCTTCTTCACATTCACAGTGATATTAAGAGGAATTGTTAGGGAAATCTAACCATCGAATGTTGTCGGTTGATCCTTGCACATCCATTCGATAGAACAGTCTGAGTTTTGAAATTTACGTACGCAAAACTATATTGCCAGTGCAGACATACAGATTATACTGCTATTAGGTGCGGTCGAAGCGTGCTCTTTAGTTAACCTCTAACCCTTCACATTTTTTCGATCGAATATTCGTTTCAAATCTTAAGATTTACCATACAATAAATTGTATCGTCTGCGAGACATTTAAGTGATACGTTTAAAGCAGACTATAGTTTTTAATTCAATATGAAAAATTAAAATGCCAAATTTTTTGGGACCACGGTTTTGTTTCACACGGAATTTTTCAGGAATCAATCCACCACACATAATAGATATTCGAGATGTGGATGTCTGTTGTTTTATTTTTCTGTTCCTATAAGAATTTGTAGCTATTTCTCCTAAGTTGGTCGACTTGTCACCTCTCTACAATCGCAAACTATTAAATGTGGAATTGACCTTCTCAGGACGGCAACAAATATTCTCTAATTTAACTTAGCAACTTGAGAACAATGTGCAATTTACCACTGTAACATATCCAAACCCATTTCTAGAACTACGTTTTTCACGATAAGAAGAAATAATTTCTTTTCAATCGACTGGAGAGGGGGGGGGGGGGGGAGGCACGGAGCTGAAACAATGTTTTGCTAAGGCCTGTATTCTCCTATTACATCGTAGGTGCCCAGACTCGAGAGCTTGCTTAGGGCTCAGAATGTCTTTAATCCGCCACTATTGTTCGATGAAGTGATGATGAAAGAAAAATTTTACTCGAAATTTTCAGTTATGTTTTAAACGAAGGATATTTGATTTAACTGGAGGTTAGCTGTTTTTTTTGTGAAACCTGGCATTAGCTTTTTTTAATGGGCATTTTATATAATGCCCTTTCTTTAGAAAATTAGAAAAGAGCCATTTTTGCGAAGCGTTGATTACTTTATTTGGAAACAAATGCTTACACAAGAAATTAAAAGCGAACAATTTGGAAATTTAATAGTTTCGAAGAGATTAAACCTACTAAGTAAAAATTTCAAAGAAAGATTAAGGGTGCTAAGTAATAAAAAAAAGATAAATATTTGTAGACATAATAAAATACACAAAAATAAAAAATAATAAAATTTTTAATTAATGAAAAGGGAACAATAAATTTACTAAAAAGTGTGTGGGATAGAAAGGTATCCGGGCAAACAGTACAGATTATCAGCAACCAGCAATTATTAATATAAATAATAACAAAATAAAAAAATTGTTCCACACAAGGTGAATTACAAATTATTAAAATTCCAGGGGATGGTAATTGCTTAACGAATCAAATATAGGGAATTACACCTGGGACAAAAGAATGCGCCCAAATGACTAAAATAGTCTAAAAAGAAATAATAAAATAACAGGTAATAGAAATAATCTCAAATACAAGTTAAGCCTAATGACATCGGCTGAGGAAGTATTAAAAATTCGATCGGGGGAAGAAGAAATGGTGGGGCTTACTTAGCATATATATATAAGAATGAAAGATGGTTAGGAGAAGAAACACTAATGGCTGTTTCGGATAAATATAAAGAAAGAATCAAAATTTTCCAGGTCTTTCATAATCCAATCGTTTATGGAGAGGATTTCAAATGGATAATAAGACTACACTACCGGAATAGCCATTACGGCACTAAAATATTAGGTGAAAAAACAAGTATCAAACAGATTCTAGTAACTTCGATTAATAGAAGATATATATTTTCCTTCACTCAAAGATAAAGAATGCGTGAATAATGCTAAAAGCAAAATAAAGTTGGGGAGAATGAATGTCAGAAGTTGCTCAAAACGCAGGCAAAGCAACAAGAATTGGATTGATTGTTTGTTCAAAAAGACATACATAGATATAGTGGAATGATATCAAAGGGCCGAATGTCGAAAGGCCGAAATGGGTCGAGGGGCCGAATGGGTCGAAGGGCCGAATTTTTAATATTCACTAATTTACATTACTAAATCACAATGAAATTATTTTATCCAATTTTGATGTATATAGCCCGATAACTAGACTGATTTCAAATAAAGAAAATGTAAAATAACCCATTGTTATTGTATAACCCACGCTGCTAGGGGCAACGTGAGTTATATTTTTGTATAACAAAATATTGAGTAGTCATTGGAAAATTATTCATAGATTTCGTAATGTACGTCAAAGAAATACGTCACATAAATTTAAAGAACGGTCACTTTGATAAAATGTATTTCAAAATTCAATGCTACAGTGTGAAGACACATAATGGAACTATTTCTTATTAATTTACGATTATTTACATTTATTTCAACAAAATTGGATAAAACGTTGTATGCCACTCGTGAGCAAAGAGATATTATCCACTCGGGATAATATCCCACTCGGCTATCGCCTCGTGGGACAAACTTATCGCTCGTGGATAATATCTCGTTTTCCTCACTAGTACCATAAATAACTATTATTCGTCTAAATAGAATTTTCCTTCACTCTAACGAATATAAAATCGTCTGAAAAAAAATAATAATCGGCCCTATATTTCTAAAAACCAAAAAAAAAATAAACAAAAAAATTCGGCCCTTCGACCCATTCGGCTCTTTGAAATTCGGCCCTTCGTACCCATTCCGATAGTGGTGCTTAACCAGCAAAAGAGGAAACACAAATGATAGAAAGGCTAATAGAAATGGTGTGACATTACTAGACAGAATAAACAGAACAATTCAAATCAACCGCTTATTTGGAATATCTGAGCGCATCTGTTATGGATCAGTATGTCAAAATAATAGTAAGGAGGTTTTGGTTGTCTGCATTCATGGTTCCCTAGGATTGAATGCCAATCGGGCACACTCATTTTACACTAGACTGTCCATACTTCTGAATAAAGTATCTAGAAATAATGAAGTTACAATATTAGAGGACTTTAATGCGCATTTATGGTATATACGCATGAATCGCGATTTTACTCGTACGACTATTAAGTAGTCGAATTTAAAATAGTCACTTAAAAAATAGTCAATAAACAATTCCGAATGTAATATCATAGACAATCTTTTAAGCAAACGCACATTTCCTAATAATAATTGCAAAAAATATTTAAATCGCTGCCATATTGGGAAGTTCGCGCGAGAAAACACTTTTTTGCTATTTTTATTAGGAAATGTGCGTTTGCTAAAAAAATTGCCAATCATATTACATTCGAAATTGTTTACTAACTATTTTTCAAGTGACTAGTAAATATTTTACCATGTAATTTAAGAGATATCGGTGAATCATTTTTACTCGTACGAGCAAAATCGCGATTTGCTTGAAAAGGCCATTAGGGAAGGATCAAATAAATCAAGGTCAAAATAAATTGATAGGACCAAAACACTCATTGCTGGTGTGCACCACATGGGGAAGAATGTTCTGTAATATTACATGGCGGAATGTCAGCACGAAGTCACAATTGGATCACATATTAAAAAAATCTAAATTATCTCCCAAAATAGGCACAGTTCTTGGCCTCGCCTTGGTCCTGGAAGGAAACAGACAAAGATAAACAAATACGAAACGTCATTAAACACGAGAGGTTAGCAAACTCACATTAATAGGCAATATATCATCAAAACAATGGAATCTTGATCACATCAAAAATTAGGACTCTTTGGAAAAATTCCAAGGTGGGGTGAAAATAGAATTAGACCAGAGTAATCTGGAAGATTTATCAGCAGAAGCATGATGGCGTGTGCTGCTCTATGCGAAATGCGGTGAACCGACAATTAAAAATATCACTACCGTTAACTCCGAGAAGAAGCAAAGCCTGACAGACTTCCGGCAAGCTACATACCTCACGAGAAGAAACAAATTTTCAATCAACAGTGTAATCGAGTTAAAAAAGAGGCTTGTTACGATTTCTTTTCAGAACTAGGAAAATATAAACCACACGAAAGGATAACAAAACTTATAATTTTATAAAACAAAATCGACGAGACAACGGTCAAAAGCCTTCTGCATACATACCATTAACAAGATGGGGAGAGAATCAATAAATCTCAAGGAACTCAAGTACCATTAATCAGTGAAAACGACCATAGGCTAATTGAAGAGCCTCCAATTATGGAAGAAATCAGGAGCATAGTGATGAGTATCAGAAGAAAGATTACAGATGTTGGTTATCGAATTTATTCAAAGTTGCTTCTAGGCAGATTAATCAGATACACGGAAGAAATGGGTTCATACCAAGCGGCTTTCTTAACACACCGATCAACAGATGATCATATGTTTGTAATAAGGAAAATCATGGAAGAGGAGTGGCGATTGGGTAGGACTTTGTATGTTCTGTCAATGGACATTAGTCGGGCAATCAATAGTGTTAATCTATCACTTTTGACAAGTATGCTTAAATATGGAAACATACTGCACAACTTAATCAACCGAATTGTTAAAACTTCCCTCTGGGAAAGAACGTCTATTATCGGGGGAAAAATATAAAAGTAAAAAAGACGATTAAATATCTCGGCACGCATCTAACAAATGAATTAAAAAGGAGGGACACTATAAAAGTGCGATGTGGAAAAGCAATTGGAGTAAACAAAATTCGTTCATCGTTCATAAGAAGCAATAAAAGCTAATTAGAGAATCATTAAAATGTACAAAGCAATTGTAGATCCACTTTTGACATATGGTCACAAAGTAGCAGCACTAACAAAGGCGAATAGAATCAAGCTCAAGCGATACGAGAGACGAATTCTAACGGAAATGTTAAGGTTTTCTTCTGAGAGACCACCAAATCGAAGTGCAAGGAGAGCAATAGCAGGAAAAACAATTTCTAGAAGGGTAACTGTATATTGGATCTGCTACTGGGGACATGTGTTTAGAAGGAACAGACATCATTTATTAAATGCAATGATGCGGTATACTCATAAAGAAAGGAAATAGGTCAGCCGTATTATACACGAAACACATCACTCAAAAATAAAATTGATTCTAATAAATATGTTACATCGGAACAGGAATGGGAAATACTAGCCAAAGACAGTAAGCGGTTAAAGCAAATGGCGGAGTCACTATACGAAATTGAAAAGTCATCTTCAGCAGGGACGTTAAATGAAGAATGGCCAAGTGAAGAAGGTAAAGAATAAAAGAAGGAGTAATATTAAGAGGTACTTAAACACTCGCTTATAAGGAAGTAGGCGGTTAAGGCATAAAAAGTAGGAAATTACTAATTACCAAATACGCATAATGAGTTAAAGCGGCATTTAAATGGAATTAAGTCAGATAAAATCTAACAATAAGATAGGGGTCTTACTACAAGTCGGTTAAGCTAAAAATGATATTTAATGTTTTTAACTAAAAAAAACTAGGAGGATTTCTGCTTGGATTAGTGATGGTCTAAATCGATCATTTTTGCCAAAAGCATACGAGAATTCATTAATTTCTTACTTTCGGCTGGAAACTT
The DNA here is from genome assembly GCA_963556165.1 of Tipula helvola. NCBI lineage: Eukaryota > Metazoa > Arthropoda > Insecta > Diptera > Tipulidae > Tipula > Tipula helvola. The sequence goes on from OY744483.1 coordinate 101,680,610, forward strand.
TTTCAAATTTTCCGAGATTTCCCTCGGGAAACTTGAACTAAATTTTTCTCATTCGATACCTAAATACATTTCCAGGCATAACACTATAGAGGCTGATTTTATGCAAATTTTCTAATGATTTTTGAAAATCGAATTTTCAGAGATTTTCCCACGAGAAACTTGAACTGAATTTTTTTCCTGCGATAGGTATTGAAAAATCCAATAAAAACGATTGTTTTCCAGATATACACTCTAGAGGTTGATTTTATGCCAATTTTGTGAATTCTTCTGATTTTCCTAGAAGACTATTTACAAAATTGTTTATTAATATTTACGCTATTTATTTTTCGCCTGATAATCACAAACCTTTTTATTTTCGGCTGGAAACTTTCAGCTAACTTTGACAGGGTGGTTGAAACCACTCAATACCTTTCCAAAATTTGAAAATATTGTCCAGTTTTATCAGAACTAGATCATTCCAATTGAAAAATAAGATAAGGACGCATTGTTCGATGAAGTGATAATTGTAGAATAAACATAAATTGTAGAAGTGCTTGGTTACATTTAGGCGCAACGAAATAGATTCCTTCAAGTGAGCGGCAGAGCTACTATTAAAATATAGTTTAAAACGGAAGCATCACACGATGCATGTAGCTGAGAAGTTAGTGGTTCAAACGTTGATGGATAAAATCATCAGTTTATAGATGAAACCCCCTGATGGGGTAACGCTCTAAGAATTTTAAAAGTTGTAAGTATATTCCGAAGGTACTTATTAACTCAAAAATAATTGTAAAATTAATACGATTAAAGTGTTAAAACTCAAAGGATCTTCTTACCATGTGCGTATGAACTAATCACATTAATATTTTATTAAACTGTTGATACTAAAATGCTAAGCATTAATTTGGTTCTTGTTACAGCATATAGTAGGTTAAGCTGCTGTTTCAATAAATTTTATTGATTGCGAATCATTATATAAATATTCTAACCTAAGCACAAAATTTAATATTTTAATCAAATCAGCTTTCATTTCATTTTGTTGTTGTATTCCTTTCCATATCGAAGGTAAAATATTAAAATTTCCAAATCACGTTTTTCCGCTTTTTCAACAAAATTTAAAAACCGTATATTTATATGTATTATCTATTGCTATATGTTTGTATATATTTTATGCTGCTCCTATAGTGTAGCACAGTTCTTAAATTTCACCAGAACCAACAACAACAAAAAAATAGAAAAAAAAAAGTGATAAGTGGATTGTTACCGAAGAAATGTGAAATAAAGTGTGTAATTTCAATTTTCCTATCCACATACACACACACACACACATCCAACGAATATAAACCCAAATTGATTTGTTTTCCAATCAGTTTTCAATTTTAAAAAAGACAAGTGTAACAGAAAACCAAATCAGATAAATGTCAGATTTAATCCGATTATTATTAACGTTGTTATTTTATTTTTAGTCTTCCATATTTATTTCGTCATTTTTTTGCAATTTAATTATTGTACACTAGAGAAAGTATGTAAAATGATGAAAATCTTTGTTGAAAATTGGTTGTCAAAATATTGTGTTGCTGCGGTCTGTGTTCCGTTGATTGGCGATAAATATTGGATTACAATTTTTATCAAAATATATATTAATTTATTTGAAATAGGGTGACACTAAGTTGTTCTGTTTGAAAATAAATCCTTTTTTTTTAGGTGCTTTATAATATATAGTATATAGGAGATTTGCACAGGTGGCGATAAAAATATTAAATCCAATTTTCATCGTATGTACAATGTAGATAGAACGAATTATACTGGGTGATATTCTATTGAAAAATATTCTATTTTTATTATTTTATGTCATGAAACACGTATGTGGTATGTGCATACACTATTTTAATATAAATTTTCTTGTATTTAGAGATATGTATGTATGTATATCGATGTATACGTGATTTCATTTCGCATCAAATGGACCTTACAAATAATAATAATAAACGGAAAACCAATTAGTTATTGTTTATTTTCTTTGTGATAAATAAATTAAAAGCATTTTCCGTTCATCTCTACATATATTCGAGTACCTACATATAACTAAATAAATAGATTCGCACAATTCATTGATCTTTTCAAAACTCGAGAATTTTTTTTTTTTTTTTATTATTTGTCTTTCCCAGTAAAAATAACAATATATTTGACTTTTAAATATTATAATGTCTGGGCAGAATTAAAAACACAAAAAACACTATAAAAATTTATTCTTGTTTATTCAAATGAATAATAAATTTATGTGAGGTGATAAATAAATAAGTGCAAAAAATGTAAGATAGTGTTTTTGTTCCGTTAAAACATTATTGAGAGATGGAATTGTAAATCTGAAAATAGTTTCTTAGTATAAAATTTATTCAGCAAAATTTCAAAGAATTTTTTTTTTTAAATTCGTTTTCAAGATTATTGATTCCTATCGTATGTACGTAGACGTACGTTCAGATAAATATCTTTTTTATTCATAAATATAAAATATTCAAATTTTTTTATTTTGCTGAAATACTTTAAAACTGGGGAGTTATTAAAATATTTACATAGGTATAATATAAAAAACGTGTATGTATCCTACCTGTATATATGTAAATTGAATGAATATACATACATACAATGTACATATAAAAAAAACTAAAAATTGAAAATTCAAACTGAAAATTGAATTTTGATCAAAACTATCTATCTATAACTGTGGTGATGGTGAAAGTTTGTTTAGGGGATGTTTGTATTCGTCTATCACGGATGTTGCTTTATTCCGACGGGTGTCACATACTGAAAATGTATGTAAATATAGATTTTATCGTTGATTGAATTGGATGATAAAATCACGAAACGATATTGAAAAATTTATTAAGATGAGTTAATGATTTTTATTTTTCCCACTATATAGTGAGTAATATTCTATTTGCGAAAAACCATTTTCCTTCACGGTTTTACCCTCCACTCTCTTAAATATTGAAAGTTTTGATAGATACATTTTGGTAACAAACAGTTGTTGGTGTTCACTTTGTGTCTATTCAATCCCAAAATAATAAGAGTAGCTATAGCTATAAAAAACCCTTGTGGGGTTTTGCTAGTGCCCCCATCGGGACCTCCCCGGGTGGCGGATAGAGGAAAGCCCGCCAGATATGGCAGGTACCGGGGAAATCAAATACTCGGGGCGGACCGAAAACCTAGATCACCCAAGCTAAGGTGGCACTGCATACGCTGAGAGCTGCATTGTTAAGGGGAAGCTTAGCCGCTAGTATGCGAACTTCAAATTAGGCGTTATTTGGTTTAAACTCGTAGCCTTCCTATGACAATGCAGAGCTCTGTCATAGGTGGCCGTTATTTCTCGTGCAACTCGTGCGAATAAAAATGGAAAACACCCAAAAAATTTCAATAAATAAGGATGGTGGCGCTCCTCAAGCATCGCAAAATAGCGGAAATCCCATTGCGGTTTCCAAACATCAGACGGATGCAAGCGGCATTAACATACAAGTAGAAGGAAGGAAACACATATCCAGTTTTGATGGTAATTGGGCATTGTCTGACAGACAGTGCCAGGCAAAGGTCCTTGCTTCGTTTATCATAAAGGACCTTCTTACAACGAGTGGATGTTGAAAATTTAAGAGTACCAACAGAAGATGGAAAAACGCAGCAATACAGACAAATGCCACAGGTATGGCCCCTATTTGTATGCTGCTGAAAGACGAAGATCAGCAGTTGCAAGTCTGTAAAAACGTCATTGCAGCAATGAAACGGGCAACGCATAAACATAGAAATATTAGCATGGAGGTAAAAAACGGAGGGGATTGCAAAAATCCATTAGTTCCAATGGGCGAGTTTCAGTATAGAATGTGTCAAAACTATGCGAATAAAATCTCTTGGCAACCATCCAAGCCGGAAAAACGACAGTATTGCGGAAAACCGGATCTTCTGAAAAAATTCCGAGGGCCACCATGAGGCTAATAAATAAACGTGTGATGCGTCTATGCCAATAAGGCAAGGCATAAGGGGAAAAAAGACCGCGGTTTATTGGTGGTCTGATGAGATACCAATCTCAGGAAGCGCTGCTTACGCATTAAACGCTTAGTCACCAGAGCAAGAAGATCAATTGGCAGCGGAATAGGAACATGAGGAATATCGACTGGCGAGAAGAGCGCTTAAATTCAAAATAAATAGAAGTAAATGTCTCAAATGGGAAAGCCTGAAACGGGACGTGGACTCAGACCCCTGGGGCCTGGGCTACAAAATTGTGATGCACAGACTTGGATCTCAGGCGCCTAGCCCTGTAATGGAAACACCACAAATGTGGCATATTGTGAATATAGGAATGGAGAAATTTATTCCTAAATTTAAAACCCCGCATCAGAAAAAGGAACCGTGGCATAATAAACAGCTTATTAATCAGAAAAACCGTCAAAATAAAGCTCATAAGAGATTTAAACTTTTCCCTACTTCTGATAGGTACGCTGATTTTGAATCCTTGAGAAATTAATTCCGAATATTGAATAAATTTCTTTACAATCATTACATTTTAGAGATTGAATCGAACATAAAACGTAGACCTGATTGTTTTCGCGAGAAATTGATAGAAAAAAAAATACGCTATAGTTTATAATTTATAAACGTAATTAAATTTTATTATAAAATTTTATTTAATGATTTATGATAAATAATTGAATTTATTAGAATTAAAATTTATTTATTATAATTTATTTTATTTTTATTTAATATAGTCGCAAAATACCTTTCAATACTCACAGTTTGGGATTCGATCGCAAAGTGAAAGTTAAAATTAATTTTTGTTTTGTTCTTAATTTAAAAAGCGCGAAGCTTAAAAATTTCGGAATTAAAAATCAAAATGAACTAATTATTTTACTCATCCCTGATTATGGTAAGTCTTGACAATTTAATGCTGCTAAGTTCATTGTACTATTGTCAATTGTGTTAATCAGCTGAGTTTTGTTTGTTTACATTAGCAAATAACAAAATTTAATTTATTTTCAAACTTGTTTTTTTTAATTTCAGATGTACGGCGTAAACATTCTGGCCCCGAAAATAAATTAAATTTGACTGAATGGATTGGTAAGTATTTTGCGACAAATAAAAGCTATTCTGAATGAATAACTGTGTTATGATTAAATAATAAGTTATCTGAGTGTAAATATTAATTGACCTTGACATTCAATTTAAAAATAAATAAAATATAGAAAGAATGTCAATGAATATTTACGAAAATTGATTCTACTTTAATTACAACTTTAATATTAAGGTTTAGATTTAGGTAAATATTTCATGATAATAAAATTTAGAAAATTAAAGTTGTATGCAACGAAATTTTAAAAATAAATAAAGTGATTTTATACAATACAAATTTTTCTGATGTGTTTTATTGTTGTTGTTGTGCTGAGTTTAATTGTGATGGTGTTTTTTCTTCATCGTCTATTGGCAAAGGAACTAGTTTTACTATTGGCCGGGTAAGTTCGCCCCGTGATGATTTGATTGTTACGACACGTACTACATTGTCGGAACCTGGATGAAGTTGAACAATTCGTCCCATTAACCAACAGGACTGTGGTATACCGTCATCTTGGATCAGTACGAGTTGACCAACTTTTAGGTTTTTATATTTATGCTGCCATTTTGCACGTTGATTAAGCGTGCATAAATAATCTTGTGACCAGGATTTCCAGAAACCTTTGACCCTATTTTGTACATTTTGCCATTTGGACAAATGTGATTGACTTAGGTGTGACAAATCTGGCTCTGGTATAGCGGTTATCGGTTCTCCAATTAAAAAATGTGCAGGAGTTAACGCGTTGTAATCAGTTACATCTTCAGAAATTGCACAGAGTGGCCTCGAGTTTAAAATGCCTTCAATTTGTATTAATATTGTTTCAGCTTCTTCGTAGGTAAGTGATGTTGATCCAGTTGCTTTTTTAAGGTGTTGCTTTATTGACTTGATGTTAGATTCCCAAAGCCCTCCAAAATGCGGTGTTTGAGCTGGGTTGAACTGGTATTCTATACGTCTTGGAGATAAAAAGTTATTGATTAAATTATAGTGTTTTTCAGACTTAAATAGAATAAATAATTCGCTCAATTCTCTTTTACTGCCCACAAAGTTTGATCCATTGTCACAATGAATTTTAACCGGATATCCTCTGCGCGATATAAACCTTTTCAGTGCAGCGATGAAAGCCGTTGTGGTCATGTCAGTTACCAGTTCGACGTGCACAGCTTTAACTGACATACATATAAATAAAGCTATCCAGGCCTTGGTTAGATGCACCTTCCCTGGACCCTTTCGATTACGTATATATAGTGGACCTGCATAGTCCACACCGACATATAAGAACGGTCGACCAATGCTTACCCGTTCAGCAGGAAGATTACCCATCAGCTGTTGGTTCTTGAACTTTTTTTGTTTGAAGCATATAATACACTTTGATACGTAATATCGACTTAAATTACGGCAGCCGATAATCCAAAACCGTTGACGAAGTAAACTTGTGAGTAGGGTCGGACCGGGATGAAAATTGGTAGTATGATATTCTGCGATCAATAATCTGCTGTAAACGTGACATTTTGGAAGAATGATTGGATGTTTTGTGTCAAAACTGCATGTTGAATTCTGAATTCTTCCACCTAGACGTAGAATACCATCTTCATCGACAATTGGTGATAATGAAACGAGTTGACTGTTATGGTTTAATTCTCCCGTTTCTAAGATAGCACGAATTTCGGGCTGATAGATTCCTTGAGCCCACTTAATGCATGTTTTCTCTGCATATGAAATTTCTTCAACAGTTGGCGGTTGAATACTGTTGACATGACAATTAATCGTTATAGTGTTTCGGGATGGTTGACGTTCTGGATTCTGCAATTTGCTACTGGTTTTATTAATGAATCTGTAAATATAACCAATAACACGATAAATTTTTGGCAATGAAGAAATTTTTTCAAATAGGACAGAACAAAAGTGCGGCAATACTTGTACATGTTGCACGATTAAGTATTTTTTACGAATTTCAAGTACAGAATCATCGGATTTGTGTGGTAAATTTGTTTGATTTGGCCATTGATCTGAATTCATAGCCAACCATTCTGGACCGTTGAACCAAAGCTGATTGTTGACTAGGTTTTCTGGATCAACACCTCGAGATAATAAATCAGCCGGATTTTGTTTGCCTGGAACGTGTGCCCACATTTGCCGTGGAAGAGTTTCCAAGATGATCGATGTTCGATTTCCAATGAATGATTTCCACTTTCTTGGATAGTCTGCCAACCATGCTAAAACGATTATAGAATCGGACCATGCATGTTTGGAGTCAATCGGAATCCTTGAATTATCTTGAACATATTTCATCAATTGGCTGAGTAAGACAGCAGCACACAACTCCAAGCGAGCGATGGTAACTTGTTGAATTGGTGTAACCTTTGACTTAGCTGCAATTAAATGAATATGAACATCACCGTTAGTGTTGGCGATTCGTAAGTATGCAACCGCTCCGTAAGCCTTCTCAGATGCATCAGCAAATCCGTGTAGTTGTACATTTTTATGTGTGATCTGAGATGTGTGTAAGTATCGTGGAATTTCTATACGTTCCAAATGTTGTAGATTCTTGCGGATCCTCAACCATTGCTTTAGGACATCATGAGGTAGATGTTCATCCCATTCCACTTTGCGTAGCCATAATGATTGGAATAATAGCTTCATGGTGATGACAACTGGACCTAACCACCCTAAAGGATCAAATATACGAGATATTTCAGATAGTAAATTTCTTTTGGTTAGAACTTCTTTATTTGATAATGCGACTTTGAATACAAAGCAATCCTTGCGAGGATTCCAAAATACACCCAATGTTTTGACAGTCGGGTCTCCAGTAACATCTAGAAATGAAGCCTCACGATCAACTTCAGGAATCACTTGTAAGAAGCTTTGCTCATTTGACATCCATTTACGTATTTTGAAACCAGCTTTGCTGAGTAGTGAATTCATATTATGATATAAAGAAACAGCATCTTGTATGGATTCACATCCGGTAAGCATGTCGTCTACATAAAATTCATTGGTAACACATTTTGCTGCATCAGAGTGAGTTTCACTGTAATCACTAGCTAGTTGATGTAGTGTTCGGATAGCCAAGTAGGGAGCACAAGATAAACCGTAGGTTACTGTAGTTAGTTGGAATTGTTGAATCTGTTGTTCTTCACTATTAGGATGCCATATGATTCTTTGATAACATCTATCATCGGGATGTACGACGACTTGTCGGTACATCTTCTCGATGTCCCCACAAATAGCTATTTTATGTTCACGAAACCGAAGTATAATGGTGATAAGGTCTGGTTGAATAGTTGGTCCAACATGAAGAACATCATTTAATGATATACCCGTAGAACTCATACACGAACCATCGAAAACGACGCGGAGCTTTGTTGTGCTACTCGACTGCTTCATAACGCAATGGTGGGGTAAATGGTAGCAGCCTTTTGTGTCCATAGTGTTTACAGGCTCCATGTGACCCAATTGCTGATATTCGCACATAAATGAACAATATTGAGTTTTGACATCAACGTCCTTACTGAGTTTTCGATCGAGACTTATTAATCTTTTTACTGCAATATCGTAAGTTGATCCCAATTGGTAAGCATTTGACTTAAATGGAAGTCTAACAATATAGCGACCGTCTGCACTTCTGGTGGTGTTTTGTACATAGTGATCTTCACAATACTGTTCTTCTGTACTTCGTTTAACCTTCGCTGATGGAACTTCTTCAAGTGCCCAGAATCGTTGAAGCATTTGCAAATCGGTACCATTATTTGTAGTAGTGATGTGGTGGAAACTAAAGGATGGTTGTTTTGCGGATTCGAGGCAACCACCAATTATCCAACCAAAGTGCGTTAATTGAGCAAATAAATGGTCATCGAGCTTAATCTTTTGTTGAAGTAATACCTCCAGAAATATATCATTGCCCAGAATGATATCAATTGCTGCTGGGGTATTATATGCTGGATCAGCTAGTTCCAACGTTTGAATAACAGGCCACTGGTGGTCATCAAATTGTTGTGATGGTAATTGTGGTGTTAATTTGTTGAGAATTACAGCATTTATTGTAAGTCGATATTCTTTATTGTGACGAGAGATAACTGTGATGTTAGTTTCGCCTTTAGAAGATTCCACTTTAGTGTAACATATCCCACTGACTGTGATAGCTGAGTGCCTTCTATGTAAACCAATTCGTTGTACACAATTCTCAGCGATGAGTGTGGATTGTGAGCCTGAGTCCAGTAATGCTCTACAAACATGTTGTTCTCCGCGATCATCTATGATGTAACATAGAATTGTTGATAGTAGAATTTTACTCGGATCGAATGAGTGTGGAGCTGAAATGCTTAAAGAACTGTGAGTAATGATATTTTGCGAATTTTTAGTATTATTATTTTTGTTATTAGATGTTGAAGGTATGTTGATTGTGGTAGCAACATCGTTCGTCTTGGATGGTGATGAATCAGAGTCAATTGCTGATGTAGAACAACTAGTGGCGTATGATTGTGTACCACATTTTCTGCTAGTTGATATATTAGCCTCTTGTTTCTGATCGAACACATGGATTGTTGTGTGGTGTTTCTGGTTACAGCGGAAACACCGACTTTTGCTTTGGCAATTATCAGTGATATGGTTACTACTTAGACAGTTATGGCACAATTTACTACTTTCTAAAAATTGCTTTCGAGAATCAATTTTCATCTTTCTATATTCGAAACATTTGTATAGAGGATGATCGGAATTACATAAAGCACATTTATTATTAGTATTAATGCTCTGAGTTGCATGAAGTTGAACACTTTGTTTGGTAGATTTTACATAATTGTTGCGATTTGTGGATGATGAGATGCAGGAATCAAAAGCGTCACATCTATCAGTAAGAAATTCAATCAATTCATCGATGGTAGGTTTATCTGTGTTTACTGTTTCTTCTGCCCATGCTTGTTGGGTATCCATATCAAGTTTTTTAAGTAGAATTTGGATCAGCCAGGGATCTCGTTCTTCTGTATCTAAAGCTGCTAAACCACGAATACATTCATCAGCATTATCACAAATAATTCTCAGTTGTTTGTTTGAGTTTGATTGCATAGATGATTGATTCATGAATAAATCAATAAACGCTTTCACAGAATATTTCTTTTTATCATAACGTTTTACGAGTTTATTCCATGCAGTTGTATAATTGGCTTCTGTAAGAGAAAAATGACGAATAACAGTAGCGGCTTCACCCTTCAGAAGGCTTTTCAGATATTGAAATTTATGAATATCTGATAACTGTTCATTCTTGTGAATAGAGGTTATGAATTGGTCTTGAAACGAAGGCCATTTAGCATAATCTCCAGAAAAGTTTTCGATAACAACACGTGGTAATCTTATTTCTGACGCTTGATACATTGTTCGCTCATGAGAATAATCAAATGTAGAACGATTATGCATAGCGACATTTGAAGTATTCCCTTGTTCAGTGTGGCTATTAGATTGTTTCTTTAGTATTCGTTTCAAGAGTGACTTTGATTCATAAAATTTGTTCTCGAAAATCATTGCATAATTGGTATCTAAATCTTTTGGATCAATAAGTTTAATTGCACTATTACATTCTCGAAATTCAAACCACGCTTTATCTAGTACTTCGATTCGAGTTTCTATTTGCTCTACATCTACATCAGCTGTTTCGACATGACCTTGATCTAATTTAGTAATGATTTCAACAGCGTATTGTTTTACATTATCAACTGTATTTTGAATAGCAATACGCGCTTGAGTTAATGTTTTCAAATCAGACATTGTTATGAATTAGTTGACCGATTTGTGGATCGAAAAAATCACTGAAGTTAATTACACAAAAAAGTTCTCAAACGGAATTAAATGAAAATATAAAGGAAGAAAATTCACTGATATGTAAATTAAATCAATATGATTTACACTGATATTTTTTAGTATAGTTATGTGATCAAATTAGTTTATTTAAAAAGCACTTCACAAATTTTCACTTTATAAAGAAAACTATCGAATGTTTTATGTATTTATTGTTTTAAGGAATATTATTCCCGGGTTTTGGCACCAAATGTTTTCGCGAGAAATTGATAGAAAAAAAAATACGCTATAGTTTATAATTTATAAACGTAATTAAATTTTATTATAAAATTTTATTTAATGATTTATGATAAATAATTGAATTTATTAGAATTAAAATTTATTTATTATAATTTATTTTATTTTTATTTAATATAGTCGCAAAATACCTTTCAATACTCACAGTTTGGGATTCGATCGCAAAGTGAAAGTTAAAATTAATTTTTGTTTTGTTCTTAATTTAAAAAGCGCGAAGCTTAAAAATTTCGGAATTAAAAATCAAAATGAACTAATTATTTTACTCATCCCTGATTATGGTAAGTCTTGACAATTTAATGCTGCTAAGTTCATTGTACTATTGTCAATTGTGTTAATCAGCTGAGTTTTGTTTGTTTACATTAGCAAATAACAAAATTTAATTTATTTTCAAACTTGTTTTTTTTAATTTCAGATGTACGGCGTAAACACTGATAGCTTCTGGAAATTCGTTGATTCTAAAATGAAAGATAATTGTAACTTGTTCGCCGACTTTTTTGAGAGTGTTTATGTAAAGAAATCGGTAACGACTAACGACTGATTCAATATCGAGCTATTGTACAGTGGTAAAAAAAAAATTTTCCTTGCAATTGGAAGTTGATACCGTTTTGAATGAACTACTCTCGCTTGATACTAATCAAAGTGCAGGTTTCGGTTCCATCCCCACTTGGTTCTTACGATGACAGTCCATGTTGTCGCCTTTCCAATCATCTATTTAACAAAAGTCTTTAGCAAAGATACTTTCCGAACCTTTGGAAATGATCTTTAATTAAACCAATATTTAAGTCAGGTGCCAGAAGTGATATTAAAAATTATCGAGCCATTAGTATTTTATCCGTTTTACCGAAGCTTTTTGAAAAATTAGTCAAAGCTTCCTTCCTGATAGATCAACTGTTTCAAATTTGTTTTTACTGACCAATTTTATTTTAACTGTTCTCGAATTGGGGAAGGATGTAGAGGTTTATTCAGATTTTAGCAAGGCCTTCGACAAACTTGATCACAAACTACTATTGGATAAATTCCAGTCTTTGGATTATAATAGTTTGCCTATTAGGTGAATTAAGTCGTGCTTAGATTGTAGAACTCAAATCGTTAAGATTGGGAATTACATGTCTAGATTGATTCATATGTTGTCAGGGGTTCCCAGGTAAGCCATTTGGGTCCCCTTTTATAAATTTTATTTAATAATGGTGTGATTGACTGTATTAAGTGAAATTCTCATATATGTATGATGACGATATTAAAATTTTTAAGAGTTTATTTTTCTCGTTTAAAAAGCTTTTGTAATTTTGCATGCAGTTGTGAATAAAATTATGGAAACTAAAATTGTATTTTACAGATTAATTGATAAGATTCCAAGTTTGGTTTTCATATACATATGTCTAAATCTGATTATTCATCTATGAATGGGTGAAATAAAATTGCCGAAAATAACGAGTTTTCATTCAAAAAATGTAAATTTAAAAAAGTCTTTTTTACACCGGCTTACATGGAACATCACAAAATGTACACCTCTTATAGAAAGCACATTTAGAAAATGGCGGCAACATTAGGGCTCTTATATATACAGAGGGCTCTGGCGTTAGCTATGAAATCGATAGGTTATTTTGAAGCCTAGTAACAACATTTTTTTGTTTCCTGGACAGCGATTTTGGTCGCAAAATGAGGATTTATTTTAGGATTACCGGAAGGCAATAGTATTGATAAATTGTATTGGTGTCGAATGGGCGTTTTTTTTTTTTTTTTCATTTAATATGATGCAAAACAACAAGAATAAAAGGGATAACATTATGCATTACAAGTAAGATAAATAAACTCGAAAGAACACGATCGAAAGAAGATATTAAAACATTGACTACATTTTATTATGTTCTTACATACTCTCACACATAACTTGGAAAGAAACAACAATATTCAAAATTAAAAATATTACGAATGGGGCCGGCAAAGAATGCATAAATAAAAATCATTTATTTACATAGCCATACAAAAAGATAGACCTGAAACAAATGCACACAACAACAAATCCACATAGGAAATTTTGTCCTTTTCGTGTAAGCAATTGGAGAGAGAGGATAATATATCTACATATTATGTTTTATGCTCTTTCTTTTTTGTAAACAACCCATTTAGTTTTTATTGTGGTTTTGCGCAGTTTCGCGAAAATTAAAAAATATCAAATAAAACAAAACAATTACAAAAAGTATATACATAAAACATATAATTAATTATTATTTGTGGAAAACTATTTTAAAAAATGTATGAAAAATGAAGTGTTTAATCAGAAAATGTCGTAACAATACTCGCAACAAATTACCGGGAATGTCATTTCATCGAGAAGTTTTATTCTGGTTTACATAAAATGAAATTAAAATTGTGATATAAACATTGTAATTTGCGATACAAAAAGTGTACATTTAATTTAAATTTATTACATAATTATAAAAAAAAATAAATATTGTTGTTGTTGGTTTTTAGCCATCTTACGATTTGTAAACAAATTTACCATTTTTTTTTTGTTTTTTTTTTACCAGGTCCACACTAAAAGTGTAAAATAATTACGCATTTTTAGAAAAGTTATTTTTAATAATAAAATTAATTTTATTAAAAAATTGAACTAAATAATAACTATCCGTGTATTTGCAACTAAAAAAAAAACATTTTTAGACTTTAACTGTTTTATTTTAAGCAAAACATTTCATTAAATAAAATTTTAAATATGGCCCTGTCCTATTTTATCTGCATCCCTTTTTCCCACCGCTTTGCTTACACTTGACGTTTGTTATTTCTGCTCTATACCATTTAACTCTATGTTTATTTATGTTGCTTTTTGTTTTTTTTTATAGACGAGAAATTTTTTTGTTTAAGTATATGTACATATTGTTTTGGTTTTTTATTAACCCTTTCAAACGCCATTTAAAATTGACTTTCTTCCAAAAATAAAATACCTAGCACAATTATGCACTGCAATGATATGGGATTGCTCATAAAACTGTAGTGTGAACATAAATACATAAGAGAACGATCGCACAAGAGAAATGAGACAAAAATTAAAAATTACGGTTGGTCGAAGCGATGAAACTTGATGCACAATATATTGTACAAGGCGTTTGAGAGGGTTAACGAAATCAAATGAATGTCGTCGGTTACAACAGCATACAGACAAAAACATGAATTCCTCATGTTAGAAGAAAGGGAAAAATTACTTAAGGCGAGCGTAAGCACCAAAAATTTGAACCGATTTCACCCGCTTCGCTTATTTTTGATACTTACACCATGAGAAAGCGTATATGAGAAAATACACCAATACAACACAAATAGTTGACGGCACACAACAGCAAAATGTATATTATACACCGTTGTACATATTCAATATTCTCAAACCTCAATCCTCATTTTGCGACCAAAATCGTTGGCCTGGTGTATTATACCAGAGCCTACTGTATAAATAAGAGCTTTCGCTATCGACTGTATTTTTTACAAAGCTTAAAATAAGGTACCTACAAGTTTTTATTTACTATGAAACTATAAGGGGAAACGCTTATTTTCATTTACAGTTTTAGTTTATTAGAAATGTAAGTTTTTGTTTTGTTTTTATATGAAAATGTTAATGAAACATGTAATATTATTTGATAGATAAATCGTCTTGAAAATGTTTATTTCTTAGTGAAAATAGTCATGAAAAAAAGGTATTTTTGAAATTTAAAATATTGTTGTTTTTGTAATATACGTCATTAACATAACTCGAAATTTATAAACAACACAATAATCATCTCTTTCATTGCCTCCATCAAATTTGAATTCGAAGTTTCTATAGTTATTTTGAATTTGCAAAGCTTGCTAGATTGTTTTGATTTTTTGTTTTCTTCGCACTCATTGTATTGATTTATTTTTTTCTGTTTGCTCTTTCTGATTTATTTTATTTTGATTGTTGAGCTGAGACGTGTTGTCTTTTTTCTTACCATTGGTTTTAGATGTGGACATATGATGACGTCATTAAACTGAATTTTCTCTTTTTTACATATTGTTGTTGCTGTAGAATGTTTTTGAATTTAATTACCCTTATTTTCTTTTTATTATTGCTGGAAAATAGGGAAATTTTTAGAATCTGTGTTTAAATGAGTAAGACATTGAGTTGTTTGTTAGCGATTTCAGAAAAAATTATTTAACTGGGCTTAATTTTTAATTCATGTTTTATCGTCAATCGGAATCGCGTTTTTTCATACAAACTCTACGAAAATAAATGAATTTTTAGTGTTTCTACATCCCTTATTTTAAGTTCATTTTTCACATACCGGCTCTATTCACATCAAGATGGTTCTGATTATACAGACTGTTTAATTAAAGTTCCGGTTGGCCACCGAGAAGGTGGTAGTACACTCTCAATTTTCGATTCAGGTCTATTCGAACTGCGATGAAAAACTGTGGTCAGCTTCCTTAATCCCAAGAGGTAATAATAATTGACAGCTACCATCCTCAAAATTAAATTTATCTTTAAGGCAAGCTTCAACAACAGCAACTTTTTTAGGCATTATACATTATTTTATATTGTATTCTAACTTGTTTTTATTTGTTGTTTCATTTATTTGTAGAAAGTCATCATCATTAAATCATTAATTTTTGCGGTTTGTTGATAGGCGTGGGTTACGCTGATATTACAGGATTTGGCGATTCTATGAACAAATTACACCCTTCGGAGCTAATTCAATTTTTGCGAGCCACTTAAATAAATATTATACACGCCAGGATATGTTCTTCTTAATACTATGAGTGAAAACATTAAAATGGTGTTCTATTAATTTAGCTATCTATAAAGAAGATTATTAAGATAAATAATTAACTACGATTAATTCTATCCCGTATTCCTGCAAATGAACAATTTTTTACAAGATTATTTTATTATAAGATTAAAATTCTATTTGGCGTTGTTATTTATTCCATCTGTTTCTGTTCAATAGTATAAAAATAAATGCCAAGAAAAAACACCAAAAAAAAAAAAACAGTAAAACAAAATAGTTTTGTTTTAAGCTCCAAAGCTTCAGGTTAAATAAAATGGTTTCATTATTATTGTTGGTTTCGACTTAAACAAAAACAAAAATCTCGCAAAAAGAATATTAAGTTTAATTTCATTCACACGAGCACAGAGTTAGTTAAATAAAACAATAGTTCGTTTTTGGATTGTTGTTATTTTTGTTTTTGCAAGTTTATTATTTTACAGTACTTTTATTAAAAACAAAATCCCAAAAACAATAAAATAGAAAATGAATTGAATAAAAATAGCGACAGCAATTATAAATGTAAAAATAAAATCCTTAATGGTACCGTAATAGTACCCCAATATAACTACAGTATATAGAAATAGAATTCTAGATTGTTTATTTTTTTGTTATTGTTACATTGTTGAAGAAAGAAAAATAAAACACTAAACTAAATAAAAATAACAATAAAAGTTAAAATAAATAAATGAAAGCATATTTTTTTTTACTGTGCTTCTGTTCTTAAAAAATATACTATATTTATACAGTAAAAAAAGCTTAACTGTTCCCTAAAGAACATTTTGATGAGACTAAATATTTGTATGTGACAATATTTATAAAACGAACTATTTTATTCCATGAAATTACATATTTTAAAAAAGTTTCAACTCAAACTTTGAAAATCTTTTGGGCACAAATTGTTTGTTTTTGGCTTTGTTTGCGTTTCATCATAACTTTGAAGTGTACTTTTATCTCAATAGAAAATCCTTATAGGACCTATAATTGAAAATCATACATTTTGAATTATTTAATAACTATTAGGGGTCCCGCTAAAGAAGACGCTGTCCTCTATACCCCAATCCATTTCGATGGTAAATTATCTCTTTAGGGGAGGAAAAATTTGGAAACTTTTTTAACCATAAAAAATGCGGTATACCCGACTTTGCCATTGTAGCGAACATACAAAACTTTGATAAGGTAAAACGACGTTATCTTTCGTTAGCAAATTTAGTTTTTTCTTCAATCAAGTCGATCTTGGATATGTTGTCCAATGAATATTGAGACACCCAATGAACCACTACATTTCATCCGGCGCCAATATGCTCGCCGCAGATTGGGTCCACCTGTACCAGCACATTGGGCACTATGTCACGTGACATAGATCGACCAACCACGGACCGGCTTGGCCAAAATCAAACGAAACCCACACGAAAGATACACAACACAAAACAAAAATAAAATATAAAATTAATTAGTCTGCTGTCTGCTCTCGGTCTCTACTGCGACAACACATCGCTCGTCGTGTTGGCTGCCAAAAAATATATTTTCCGCGACATAAAATGGTGGGGAATTAAAAATAATAATAAATACATTTGTTAATACATATTAATTAATAAAATAAAATAAACTATATTAATTAAAACAAAATTATAAACTAATAATAAATTATTCAACAACAATAAATTATAAAATTAAATATTTACATATATCGTGTAGTTGTTTTGTGAACGCTAAAATTTCTTAGGTTGGTCCTTAGGCTTCATGCATCACGAATAATATTATCGCAATGATGTCGCCGCGTACTTCTGGTTTCGCGCGATTTAAATGCTTCAACCACTGTAGCGAGAGAACGGCTTCACTCCGATTTCAAAAGAACACCGTGACGGTTGAGACGAAAATATTCATTGTTCAATATATTTTAACCCTTGTTATATCAATTTAATGTTCGTTGACATTACTTTTTCAAAAATAAATTACTGGAAGTGATTCATTTTTGAAAAGGTAACGTCAACGAATAAAAACAACAATCACAAAATTTGTTTTTCTAGAAGAGTAGCAATTGCAATTTTTAACAACCTCTATCTGTAATACCATTTATAATATGGGACGTATCTTGTCTACCGGGCCATCTCGGTGCCCAAAATTTAAAGCATTCAAAAAATATCTTAAGAGAGCAATATTTTCGTTAAAAGATCTACTTTTGAATGCCGAGTGCCGTTTTATAAAAAAAACAATCTGGTGGCTCAATATGGCGGCAAGAATCAGAAAACGCAGGAATAAATAATACGGAATTTAATAATTTAACCTAGTTAATTTAAGAATAGTTCAAAACTGAGTAAAAATTTAATATTGAGTAACTGGTTAGTACCAAAGGGTATTTTTAGAAACACCACCATGACGGTTACAATATGGCTACTGAAAAAAAATTTATGAATTGTGCAAACAAATGTTCAATTATGACCAGTTTGGAGTAAGATAACTTTTTATCTCTCGAAAATACACCGGTTGGTATTCAGATGTTCAAGTTAATAATAACTTTGAAAAATTCAATATGGCACCTCTAAAGAGGTAAATCAAATTAATTTAAAGAGAAAAGGCGATTTTCCATTGACAAAAGATTAATAAATTATAAATAAAATTAATTCTCTAGGGAAGAAGAAGTGGCGCTCAAGTCGAGTAATTAAAAAAAAAGAGTTCGCAGCTCCGAAAATATAACGTGTTAATCCCGTATACTTTCCAGGATACTTCCAGTAACTAAAAATAGGCGAATCTTATGACGATTTCGATTCACCAAGAAAAAGCAATCCGGCTCGATGAGATGCTCTTTCTGTTGTCAAACTGTTCGATTTGTCAAGGAAAGTCACTCCGTCGAGCAAACTTGTTGTTGGTTTGCGAATCTGGATTTTTTGGCAGATTTACTAACACAAACACAAATAGAACTGTCATTTTGAATGATATTTCTCATTCGAGTTTATTGAAAGCGTCATTTAAAATAAAAATCTCCAAATGGAATCTAATTATCCCGATTCTGACTTCGAAAATTTTATATTTTGTACGTTCTTTTTGAGTTTTCAATAAAAATTCATATAAGAAGCGAGGAAAAAACATAAAATATGAATTTTATGATTAATCAATTAAAAATACATGCTTAATTACAATAAAATTAGCCATGGCGATGTTCCCAAAAATACGGTTAGGTACTCTAACCAGTTTTGAACTTTTTTATAACTTAACTGAGCTAAATAATTCAATTCCTTCCTGCCATATTGAGCCGCCATCTTGTTTTTTTTTTTGTCAAAAAACGCACCCGTCATTCGAAAGTAGACGTTTCAACGAAAATATTGGTGCTCTTAATATATTTTTTGGATGCTTTAAATTTTGGGTACGGAGGCCCGGCAGACGTGAAACGTCCTATTTTGGCAAACATCTGTAAATGCAAAACGGTTACGTTAAACAATACTTTCATCTTACGATTTGTGGTATCGTTGGTCAACGTATACTGATTATCGGCAATCCGATTCTTCATGGCCAATGCCATATTGCCATCTATAGTTAATTACTGTTTTTTTTACAATATAAATTTCAATTTGATACCATAATAATATAATTAACAATATAAATTATCGGAATTATTATTAATCAAAACTTTTTAATACTACTTTTTCCACTATAACGAACTTACATTATAAAAAGTTGTTCCAGATTTTCACATTTCTCGACGAATTAGGCTACCAGGACTTCAAAATATCGATTAGAAATATGTCGGGTCCGTCCTTCCAGTCCTTCATTTTCATTATTATTTTTTGCCTCTCATTTTCTCAAATATATTGATAGTTTTGGTCGAAAGTTTGTACGCAAATTTAGATTTTAGTAATAAGCAGTTTGAGTTAAATTTTGGGTTGTTCCTCAAAGAAAATTTAAATTTAACAAAATAACTAATTATTGATTAAGAAGTGAAAGTGCATGGTGGGTGAGGTGCCAAGGTAAATACAGATTCCATTGGTAGCTTCCCGCTACGGAGGACAGCCGCACCTAGCGGACATGACCTGAAATTGCACCTGATTGCAAACGTTTACAAAAATATCGGATCGGCCCGAAGGCGGGTTATTATACGTTGTGTCATTGCTTTATTAATTGAGTAAGATTCACATAATGTTAATGTACAAAATGTAATCGGGTTAAATTGAAACAATGTTGTCAAAGGGTTCTGGATGGATTTAGTGAGGTATGTCGTGAACAAATGGTCATTTAAAGGAATGTGTGGGGTGCGATTATTTTCTCGTATTACGAGTTGCGGGTTTCGAGAGCTCGAAGTTGGTTGACAAATTATTCAGAGGAAACCTTTAATCAATAAGCGAGAACTCGAGATGTCTTTCTTGCACATGGTCGAGGTTCGCGGTGCTTGCAAAATCGCACTCGGGATATATGATGTGTGCTTGGTGAAATGGTGTAAGAGTGGACTGGAGGTTCTATTGATTTAATTAGAATAAATATAATTAGCTTAATCTGACAGGAGGAGTGATTGTTGTGCGAAATGTTAACTTGGCTATGGGCGAGGTTGGCCGCAGGTTGGACCTCTAGTATTCGGATACATTCGGGTACATTGCTGGCAAATAAGAATTATGTTTATGATTTGAGTGATTGTGTATATTTCACAATACAAAGAAAATAAATAACTAGCTTATTAAAGGGAAACGATTCTATGGCCCAGGTACAAGGTCTCTATTTAAAAAAACATTAAGCCTAAAATTAATCAAATATATACAGGGTGAGGAAGAAGTATGGAAACCCCTAAAAATCTCACGGATTTCGGTCAAAAAAAAAATGAGCAAGGGTTATTCTTAGGTAATTTTCAACAAGGAATTTAATGGTGACCTTGATTGTGACCTTTACTATCATCTTCAAGGTCAAGTTAAATTTTTAAATTAGAACCAAAAATTATTGAACACTAATTATTGAAGTTAAGTTAAGTTTATTTTAATGTACCATTTGTACTAGAACAAGTTAAATTTGCACTTCCCGGTTAGAGTTTCAGTAAGCAAAGGATTGCAAACTTTAAAAAAGGAAACATTAAGAAAGTAAACATTGCAATTTCTCGCTTAGGATAGAGACTTATTATTTAGTATTCTGTGACGGGAAAGAATTGAAGAAGGAGCTAATGATTTATAATAATAAATCTAAATAATGAAGGGAATAGCAGCAGTGGAATTACTGGTGACGAATAACGACATATGTCGCATTCAAAAGTACCTGAGAAGCCGGATAGTATTCCGGACATTCAAGCATACTAGCGCAAAGAGATCAAATTGATAGGTTCAGCAAACCTATCCTACTAATATATTCTACCCTAAAATAATATGTTTCAACTGAATTTAATTTTAATACCTGAGTATTCATATGTATTTGTGCAGTAAACATTTTTAATGCAACGCCACACAAACTTCTACAAAAATTGATATAAATAAAAATCTTTTTGAAACTAATAATTTTTATTTACATATTTAGCTTAATTATTTTGCTTTGTAATTCAATAAAAAAAATTTGGTTATTTTAATTCTAGGAAAAAATACAAATGATTTAATTTTATTCAAAATTATTTGTGCATACAAATTTTTATTCATAATTATTTGTGCACATTAAAAATTAGGATAAAAAGTAGTAAATTAATTAAAATTAAATTTTTTTTTGCTAATTAAATAGTGATTTAGTCAATTAAGATTTGTATGCCTTTATTTAGATTTTATTAATTCTCTTTGACATCTCGCGAGTGGTCCAGATTTGCTCATAAAATCTCCTAGAACCTTAACGTTTATGGTTTAGTTAGCACTCTTCTATAAATGTTTTCTCTTACTATATATCGTGACAATGATCTTTCGCTTTCATTTAAATCGTCGCAAGTTTAAATCGGAATTCTACCTTGGTCGTGGCTACTAATTATATTCTAAAATTTTAAACAATTTCTCAGCAATGTTTCTTATTGTGGAAGGGAACATTATTGAGCTGGACAGAAAATTGAGCTCGGACTAATTTATCACTAACTAGGAATGTTGCCTCATTTATTAAACCAGAATTGAACATTGACCTTGAATAATTTGAGTTAGAAGTAAGAACTATCTATGCTTAAATTTGTGCATTTTTGCGTTAATTTGATAATATGGAAGACATTTTTTGATAACATTAATTGTGAGTATTAAATAGGGTAAATACTGCTTCTGATAGTTACTCTTGCAGGAAGAATAAAAGGTTAAGCGGCCCTAAACATTGTCCTAGGCCAAAGTTCAATTCAGGTTTATTGAATGAGGTAACAATCATAATTGATAATAAATTAGCCCGCCACCAATTTGCTCTTCAGCGCAATAATGTTCCCATATGCAACAAGAATTATTGCTGAAAAATTATACAAATTTTTGGAATATAATTAGTTGCCAGGACAAGCGCAGAGTTCCGATTAAAACTTGCGAGAATTTAAATGAAAGCGAAAGATCATAGTCACGATATAGTAAGACCAAACATTTACAGAAGGGGGCTAATTAAACCATAGGCGATAAGGTTCCAGGAGATTTTATCAACAAATCTGGACCACTCGCGAGATGTCAAAGAGAAGTAATAAAATCTAAACAAGGGCATATAAATTTTAATTGACTAAATCATTATTTAATTAGCAAAACAAATTTTAATTTTAATTAATTTACTACTTTTTTATCTTAATTTTTAATGTGCACAAATAATTATGAATAAAATTAAATCATCTATAATTTTTCCTAGAATTAAAATTAACAAATTTTTTTTATTGAATTATAACGCAAAATAATTAAGCTAACTAAATAAAAATTATTAGTTTCAAAAAGATTTTTATTTATATCAATTTTAAAGAAGTTTGTGTGGCGTTGCATTAAAAATGTATACTGTACAAATACATATGAATACGATAATACATTAATGTGTTGTCTTGTGCTAACTAAATCATAAATTATGCCAACTTACTAACTATTGACAAAGGTGTCTGTAACCGAGTCAAGTTAATCCATACTAACATTCTTGCCTATCCTTCCTTTTGTGTTTTAGGTAATGGGTGTACGGTGGGCCCAGCGTCATCCGGGAGACAGGTTTTGGGCATACACTCCGATCAATCAATCAAGCAGTTTGAGTTAAGTTTTAGGTCCATTCGAGTCTAGGATAGAAGGAGTTGCAGAGGAAGAGAAAACTACCAAACAGATTTTCTCAAAAACGGGACCGACGGTTATTTTTTTTTATGATGATGATAAATGAAACAATCCATCATCTATTTATTCACAAAATTTAAAGTCAATTGAAGCAGTTGCGTGGGGCTTATTTTAAAAGAACGCAGTAAACAAAATTTGTTTCGAACTTTTCGAAGAAATACTTTTTTACGGTTAATATACAAAATTCCAACCATTGTTTCCTAGGTGTTTTCAAGACAAAATGAACAGGTTACCGTGTAAATTGACCTAAAAAACTGTGCTGGGTAAATAATATCGTCAATATTTAAAAAAAATGTACATCTAGTAGGCTTTTTAATTTAAATTAGCGCGGAGGAGGTTTGAGGAGATAGGCGGTAGGATATATAGAAAATAAAATGCTGGGTGACAAGGAGGTAGGTCAGAAAAAATATAACCTTAATTCTAGTTTTGTATTGTTTGTGTTTCATTTGTTTGTATTCTTGAATGGTCCGCAGCGATTCTCTGTTCAGACTGAAGCACTGAGTAACCAATTATATTAGCCAATTCTCACGTTGCTAATCTAGCATTAATTGTGATTCTGTGATTTAGTTGGCTTGAGAGTAGAAGATTTATATTGTTATGCCCAATTGTGACATTGGGAAAGGGTCTCCAAATTTAAGAAAACCCGTGACATCCTTTAAATACCTTACACAAAATAACGGGAAATGTTTGTAAAATGTATATGATGGTGATCTATAACAGGTGTCTTGTGGGAAAAGTGTCGGTCGAGGAGTCAGATAGACCCTAATTTTTTTATTATATTTAATTAAGTTAATTTTTCATTTTTTTTTTTCCAATCCTTAAAATTTAGTCTATACATATTTCGATTGCAAATTATTTTTAATATTTTCATTTTCTTTTTATAATTGTTTTATATTCTCAATTTTCTTTATTGTTATCCTCATTTTCGGATAATAAGTAATTTATTAAAAATGGTCTGATAATTTAAATAATTTTAGTCATTAAGTATACTAACTAAACTAATTCTATACAATAATTAATTAGTTATTTTCTATTTTCTAAACTGTTTGAATTCTGTCAAGTAAAAATAATGTTTTTTTTAACTTTAATGGCTCATGAAGCTATTCCTGATTCATTCTAATAATTTCGCTGGTCGTTATCATGTTTTCTATTTCGATTCATGAAGTGTATTTTTCTACAGAATGAAGAACTTTGCTGTGCTCATTAACATCATGTACTGTTAAAATTATACTTTATTGGGGTAATATGTAAGTGAGTTAATGACGATATTGGGGTCAGTCTATCTCCTTTCTTAAATTCCCAATTCCTCGGAAAATCTTTGGAAAATATACCCGAATCCCTGGAGTCTTAGCCGTTAGAATTAAGGACACACCGGAGCTCTGACTGGTTGAATTTTATTTTTCAGTAACGAAAAGCTGTAAGTTGTTGTTATCCAATGCATTAATGTCCGATTTCATAAAAAATATCCAATCTCTAGTTAAATAATATATCCTCCCTTTCTCCTTTTATGAAATTGCGTTTTGTTTCATAATACAAATTCCAAAATTTAATATTAAATAAAACATTTTATTTAATCGGATATCACCTCTATTTTTGTGAATCCGGGCATAAGTAAATTGAGATTTAATTCTTAAGCTTATTGTTGTTTCTCCTATGCTACCCGTCCATCAATTTATATTATACATTTGAAACGTACGTATAGGTACTATTGCTTGACTAGAATGATTTAATTATCTTCCAAAGAGCTACAACCAAAGTCATTCATCCATATTGTCTTCAATTTGTTTTTGAATATATTTTTCTCTGACTGACCGATTTACGGTACACTTTCCAATTTTCGTTGGAGTCTACGAGTTTTATCTTCTTGTAGTTTACGTTTAGTCTTTTCTTTAGTAACCTTAAATACTGAATACCTCAATACTGAATTGGACAATTCGTCCCATTTGTATAAAAAATCGATATATCCGCTCACATATGAAATCTTTAGCTATTTATATTTCCTTCATGAAGCCATAGCAGTCCGTTTACTATCCGAATCATATATGTATAGTGATATTAACACTAGTTTATAGTTTTGAATACACAATTTGGGATCATTTATTAACGCGATTCTTCTAATTTTGCTTTAAAATATTAATATTGAAATGTTACGTTCTTTAACAATACGGCATTTCAAATTCGGATTATTTGTATTTGTAACTGATTTTGTTTTTTTTTTGGTACATATTCAAATCATTTTTAAGATTAACATACCAACCTAATCTTTGTATGCAAAAGTACTAGTGTTGTCCTTATTTGTAATACACATTCCTATATTTATTGATGGAAAGTAGAATCCTTTTGTATAATAACGTCAAAATAATAATCGTAATAAAATAGGGAACGTCAAATAACAAAACTGTTTATTTGAAAAGTGCATGCAATTCACCTGAACATACACAATGCATAAAATGAATATTTAATGTCAGAATATAGACAATTTATGTTCTATATTCTACCTAATCTATGCATAGAAATTTTATTTCCTATTTTATCTTTTCTATAAATAAATTTAGTGCGTGACTAGGTTTCTCTATTAACATTTTTTAAGTTCAAGAAAATTGCAATTTAAAATTTTTATCTACATAAATTTATATCTACTCGTAAATATATTTAATTTTAAATAGTTTTATTTTCAATTTTCTCTATAAATTTTAGATAAATATTATTAGGAAATATAACTTTTTCCCTTAAGGGTCCTACAATGTACAGCACGGTTCTATCGTCTTTTCAAAATCAGATTTTCATTTATTCTACATTATCTCGTAAATTATTTATATACAACATACAAGAAATTGTTTAGTTCACTGGAAATAAATAATAATAAAAAAAAAAATTAAAATTTAATCGAATTTAAAATGGATTATTGAAAAAATGCTTCACATAATATGTACAAAAATTTTGAGAAAAGGGGTGAACATTTTCTTTTCTCTGCTAAATAAAATCGAATCAACCCACTGAGATACAATTCAAAACGATTATTGTATTTTTTTATAGAATGTACGTGAAAATTTTAATCAATACCGAAATAAATTTAAATATATAAAATATCACAAACACAAAAATAAAGGAAGCATTCTTGATATTTAATGAATCACATGGGAGTTGAACTATTAAATATTCTCAAAAGGAATAAGTTCCAATATCTCAACAAAAAAAAATCTGATGTTGTTATTTTAACTTTTTTGACCTACCACAATTTTTTTGTTCTTATTCGCAACATTATCAAAAAGAATGTTTCTTTATGTATTTTTATTATCAACGAATCTTGTAAATACGATTTTTTGTTTAGTCGGTTTATATTGTGTCACAAGCAGCGTAATTCTATTTTATATTTTGGTAATAGTGTTGTTGCTGTCTGTATTATATTAAACGTCTGACAAATTGAATGTACATAAATAAAAACAAATATAACGCTTATTATTTGCAGCTTAAAGGAGCTAAACATTTTTAAACGGTTGAACCATCAAGATTTCTATAATTAAACACATACTTAAAATTCAACAGGTTGTTAAATTTTAAAAAATAAATCAAACAAAACTAAATTTTATAATGTAAATTATTTTATTTCGAAACAGAACAAACATTTTCGATCAAATGTGATCATCTTCTGGTTCTAGCGGCTGACTACTTATGGCCGGTTTCACAAAAAAATTTGCAATCTCTAGTTAAATAATATTGCCTCCCCTTTCTTCTTTTATGAAATTGCGTTTTGTGTCACAATAAAAAGTCAATGCAAGTTGATTATATCTTTTTTTACATAGAAATATTTAGCCTCCAGCTAATTATTTAGCTGGACGAAATTGGGCAGCTAGCATGCCTTGAATTCGTATTATGAAATAAATCGCAATTTCATAAAAGAAGAAAGAGATGAAATATTATTTAACTGGAGATTACCTGTTTTTTTGTGAAACCGGGCATAAGTAAATTACAAAAATAATTTACAAGCACACTATTGGTGAAATGTATAGGTATGTTATTATACATAACAATTAACTTTTACGGTTTTAGTTTTTTTTTTTTTCGCTGGGGCTACATCCCATAGAGGGATTTGGCTGCTTCATGATGAAGTTTCGTAATCATTTTTTTTGTGAAGTGCATATTCATTTGCAACTGAATATAAATCGCAAAAATACAAATGTGCTCCATTAAAAGGAACGAAACATTAAACTTTTGTTAATTGCAATATGAAAAAAAGGAATATGGGTGTTAAGTAAGTTTTTCCCAAAATTCCCATTTATTATACGCTTTCGTTTCACACTGTTAAATTGAATTCCAATTGGAAAAAATCTAGATTACTATTGAAATATTTAGGCTGCGTACCAATACGCGACCCTAGAATAAAAAGGTTCTATAAGTAACATTTTTTAAAAAATTGAGTTATACATGTAAACCTACTAATTTTAGCCCAATCTTTCGATTGGTGTTGTCAGATTTACTTAAAATGGCTCATTTTAAAGATAGATGTGTTAAAAGGTTGTAACTCCAAAGAATTTTTTGAATAATTCATCAAAAATAGTTCTAAATGCATCAAAATTGTTACATAGAACCTTTTTACTTAAAAAAATATGTTTGATCTATATGATACAACTTTTTTACTCTCTTTGCTTAGTTAGAACTTTTTTATTCTCAGTATTACTCATAAAATTAAATGAAATGTCAAATTTTCGCGGTTAAATAATAGTTTTGTTCCATAATTTGTCGTGCGATGTAGTGATTGTTCTTGTGAAATAAATTCTTAAAGTGATTTAAATTCTTGTTTTTTATCTAATTGTAAGTATACATAGCTATGCTTTTGTGTTTTTTTAATTAGCTTATATAGCAACTAATTTTATTTTATATTAAATTCAGAAAATCAATGTCGCAAAATTACATATTTGAGTACACAGCGGTTGGAGAAGGCGAGCAAATTCTAGAATTTGAGCTGCCTACAACTAAAAGTGATTGTACTATAATTATAGACGATCCCGACATTATTTCTTTTGTTGGATCACAAAGTACAGATGTAGTACAGACAACTGTTCAAAATGAGACACCAGTAACTATCGATGTCAACAGCAATTTTATGGAGATCGGCATTCCTTATGGAATGTCCCCTGATTCAGCCAACATCGAATTGGTAATGGTTTAATAATTCGAATAATTGAATAATTGTATACGTAATTAAATCCTTTATTTTTACAAAAGACTCCAACAAGAAAACGGCGGCGTAAACTTGATAATTGGCAAGTAACCCAGCGTAATAAGAAGTACCAAGAAGGCCTGGAATTTGTAAATAATAAAGGACAAGTTAGACCGCAAAAAGAAATAAAAAATTTGAAAAATTGTTTGTCAGTTTGTAAACAGCGTTGTGCCACACTAATTTCTGAATCTGAGCGGAAAATCATTTTCAAAGAGTTCTATAAGCTAGACCAAGCAGGAAAATATAGCTTCATTTCGATGTCGACAGAACGGACCGATACTAGAAGAAAATGCAACTATAATAAAATATCCCGTCGCAAATTTTCGTTTTTTTATTTTTTTAATATTAACGGCAACCGCATACCAGTATGCAAACAATTTTATTTAGGCACGCTAGCGATTTCTCAGAAACCAATATACACGGTATATGAGAAAATGAATATGTCTGGGACAGTTTCAGCGAGTAAGAAAGGCACAAACAGCTCAAGGGCGATGTATCCTGCAACCGTGGATTTCATTATTCATCATATTAGCAGCTTTCCTTGCGTTGACTCGCACTACTGCAGAGAAAAGACTCGCAAAAAATATTTGGATGGAAATTTAAATGTATGCAAAAGTTTGATTTATACAGCAAAAAATGCTTAGAATCAAATATGATACCAGTGAAAGTCAGCTATTATAGATATATTTTTAATACTTGATTTAACTTGGAGTTTTTAAAATCAAAATCAGACAGATGTGGCATTTGCGAACTGTACAAAATCGATAAGGCACGCTGCAAAATAACGAATATAATGAGCATATAAACTTAAAAACGTCCATGCGGAAATTGAAGGATGATGACAAGCAAAATAAAATTCCAATATTATGTTTCGATATGCAAAAAGTTATTTCGTGCCCGAAATCCAAAATCGATGAATCGTTTTACTTATCAAAGTTAAATACTTATAATCTTACAGCACACTTATCAACAACAAAAAAGGTATATTGCGCCATATGGAATGAGGCCACCATGGGACGCACGGGCAACGACATTGCATAGGCTTTATATAAAATTTTAGAACGTGTTTGTGACGAGAACGATATAACTAATTTAATAACTTGGAGTGACTCTTGTGTGCCACAGAATAAAAATTCTTTTATGGCATATGCCATTCAACATTTCATATCACTTCATCCAAATATAGAAACTATCGAAATGAGATTTTCAACACCGGGTCATTTTTGTATTCAGGAAATCGACAACGCCCATAGCCAAATTGAAAAAGTATTATCAAAGAATGAATTTTTTTCACCTCTTGGGTTATTTCGTCTGCTAAAAAACATTAATAGAAACAGACCGTATCAAATCATACAAATGAAACCAACCAATTTTTTTAATTTCGACTTATGCGCAAAAAATCTCAACTATAAAGTAGTGCCATTTAGTGCTTTAAAAATGTTACGCTTCTGTCGTAATCCATTAGAAGTCAAGTACAGCTTAATGTATTCTTCAGAAAGCTATAAAGAAGTATCAATAAGGCCGCCGACAAAAACCACCAGAAATCACGGTCGTCAACCAAAAGCAGCGGTAGTTAAAGCTACAAATCCGACTGTTAGTCTTAACCATAAATGTATACCTAACAATAAAAAACTCGATATACAAAAAATGTATAAATATATGGGGCAACAAGACCTGGATTATTACCAAACCATCCTAGCACCAAGCAATTAAGGTTTACTTAGAATAAACTTTGCAAAATTTACAGACTGAATTAAGCAGACTGCGTTTTTATATTTTAAGTTAATTTTGAAGTGGAATATTATTATAAATATGTATATTTATGTTTATATTTTATAAATAGATACGCAACAATCTGATATGTAAATGACTCTGATTAATTAAATTAATTTACAAATTTTGTTCTTGATGTATTTATTCTATTAAACAAATAAAATTTGATTTTTATATTTAAATATTTTTATTTAATTTTACTACAGCACGAAGATAGAACCTTGCAATAAAATTGTATTTCCAATTTTTCTATTACATGTAAAACATAGTTGTAACTGATCACTTACAACTCTTTTAAATAAATTTTGGCTGTACAAATTTACTAAAGGTTCTAACTGCAATTACATTTTTGCTTTTTTACAGCCTAATATGGCATTTTTTGTAAATAACAATAACAAAATAGAATATTTGTTGTTCAATACATTATTAATACATCAACAACCCACGAGAAAATATCCTCTTCCAGGAAATTAAGCTTAATGAAACTTTGGTTGTCATTTTCTCGGAACTGTAAATACTGAAATTAGAACCTTTTTAATCTAAGGTCGCGAATAGTCGGGTAAATTGCTCTTTTACCTACTTTTTAACAGTGTACAGGGTAAATTGAAATACTGTACTAAAAAGGAGAAAAAAATAAATAGGAGAAAAATAGGAGAAAAAAATAAATAAACTTGTTGTTAACTTTTTGACGTTTCAGTGATTTTTGTTAAAATGTCCGTGTTTTTCATTATAAATAATATACGTACTCAAAGCTAATAAATCAAATTTTATTTTTATTTTACGAAATAAAAATATTAAAAAATATTTGACGTTTCCTTTTGCACCTAGCAGCCAGCGATTTTAACCCTTCGAACCATAATTTGTGTCCATCAAACCATTTTTACTTCTAGAGAATTGGTTCGCCAATTGAGGTAAATATGTACTAAAATTGAAATTTACTGTACTAAATGATTTACCCGACTATTGGTACGCAGCCTTAGTACTAAAAACGTAATTTTATTACAAAATTAGGGTCGGCGTACAAGAACTTTAGTCAGCTAATTAATTAACTAAATAAATGATACTTTAGTATTAATGTCAAAATTGCGATTTGAAGATTAAAATTTGAAGGAAATTTATTTCGGAGATAGGGGAAACTGCAATTTGAACTTTAAAATTCGAAGCACATTTATTTCTCTGGTTAGGTGGTATTTTCATAGCCTGATGTATGGGGAATTTGATTAGCTATTTCGTGAAATGTCACATTTTGATCCAAATCTTTGGTAATGGCCGTTAATGGCCCTTAATCAAATTCCTGCAAAACCGCAATTTGAAGTTTAAAATTCGAAGCACATTTATTTCTCTGGTTAGGGGATACCTTTTTAGCTTTGTGTATGGGGAATTTAATTAGGTATTTCGCAAACTTTCACAACTTGAGCCCAAATCTCTGTCAATGGCCGTTAATAGATCTTAATCAATTTGCAGCAAAGCCGCTGTTTGAAGTTTAAAATTCGAAGCACATTTATTTCCATGATTTAGGAAATACCTTCTCAGCTCCATGGATGGGGCATTTAATCAGCTATTTCGTGAACTATCACAATTTGAGTCCAAATACCTGCAAAGCCGAGATTGAAGTTTAAAATTCGTAGCACATTTATTCTTTGGGTTAGGGAATAGCTTCATAGCTCAATGGATGGGGAATTTAATCAGATATTTTGCGAACTATCACAACTTAAGTCCAAATATCTGGCAATGGTAGTTAATGGGCCTTAATCAAATTCCTGCAGAGTCGCAATTTGAAGTTTAAAATTCGTAGCATATTTATTTCTCTGTTTAGGGAATATCTTCTTAGCTATATGGATGGGGAATTTAATCAGCAAATTCGTAAAATATCATAACTTGAGTCCAAATCTCTGTCCAGTTCGAATATTGAAGGAGTTTGCCAGTGACTTGGCTCCAATATTATCTAAAATTTTCCTACTTTCATATAAGCAAGGTCACTACCCGAACGCCTGGAAGAATGCAATGGTGCAACCCGTGCTGAAACGGGGTTGTGACAAAACTGACCCTTCAAGCTACCGGCCAATATCAATTGTGTCAGCCGTCGCTAAGGTCTTTGAGAAATGCGTCAATCAACATATAGTTAAATATCTTGAAATTAGCAAACTAATTTCGGATAGACAATACGGCTTTCGTGAAAGCCGATCCACGACCGATCTCCTGACGTATGTCACGAACAAATGGAATCTCGCCCTAGAACACCACGGAGAGGCCTTTGCAATCGCCTTGGATATATCCAAGGCTTTTGATAAGGTGTGGCATGAGAATCTTATTTGTAAACTTGTGCCATACGGGCTGGACTCGATGACCACCAGGTGGATTAAAAGCTATCTCAATGACCGAAAAATCAGCGCCGTGCTTAATGGGAGATCATCATCGACGCACTCCCCAAATGCCGGAGTCCCTCAGGGGTCACCTTTGTCACCGACCCTGTTTTTGCTATACATCAACGATTTGCTGGATAGCACTGTAAACCCTATCCATAGCTTTGCGGATGATGCCACATTGCATTCTTCTATTTCATTCGAGGCGGAGCCTAGCATTACAGATCTAAATAATAAACGGTCAGAAGTCGTAACTTCTCTTAATTCCGATTTAAGTACAATATTTGAGTGGGGTAACAACAACTTAGTACAATTTAACGAGAAAAAGACACAAATATGCACATTCTCACGTAAAAAAAGTCGCAACGACTACCCATTTGTGGTAAAAAACCATATCCTTATGGGTTGCGACTCAATTCGACTGCTTGGTGTTCAAATAAGTAACAAACTCAAATGGAATGAACACATTGTT
The DNA here is from genome assembly GCA_963556165.1 of Tipula helvola. Lineage (NCBI taxonomy): Eukaryota > Metazoa > Arthropoda > Insecta > Diptera > Tipulidae > Tipula > Tipula helvola. The sequence goes on from OY744483.1 coordinate 101,713,577, forward strand.
GCATTGGCTAAATCAGCTTCAAAAAAACTCGGGTTCCTGAATCGATGCAGAAGGTTTTTCAAATCGCATCAAGTTCTCCAGATATATAAAACCTTCATCCGACCATGTATAGAGTATTGCTGTCAAGTTTGGGGAGGTGCGTCTGGTACCACCCTCCACTTATTGGACAGGGTTCAACGCCGCGCTATCAGAATAATACGGAATCCCAGACTTACTCAAGAACTAGACAGCTTACAGCATCGCAGAGATGTTGCAGAACTCTGCGTCTTCTACAGATGCTTACATGGTAAATGTTCTGCAGAACTATCGGAGAAAATACCACCATTCGTTACAACAACAAGAGTAACAAGAGGAACAACCAATGCACATAGGTTTACGGTGAAGCTCCCGAAACCTCGAACTGAAGAAATCAAGCGCGAATTTATATACCGAACATCAAAAAAGTGGAATTCGCTAATACATTTCAAATTTCCGAAGGAATATAAAATGAATAAATTTAAGGTAGCTATTAATCTTTACTTGCAGGATCGCGCATTGGGTGCAGAAGCTCTGACAGTTACAAGGAGCTAGGACCGTTAATAAGTCCGCTCTGCATCCAATTAAAAAAATTGTAAAAAAAAAAAAAAAAAAAAAAAAAAAAAAAAAAAAAATGTCCGTTAATGGCCCTTAATCAAATTCCTGCAAAGCCGCAATTTGAAATTTGAAATTCGTAGCAGATTTATTTCTCTGGTTAGGGGATACACATTTATAGCTTTATGGATGGGGAATTTAATTAGCTATTTAGTGAACATTTATAACTTGAGTCCAAATCTCTGACAATAGCCGTTAATGGCTCTTAATCAAATACCTGCAGAACCGCAGTTTGAAGTTTAAAATTCGAAGCACATTTATTTCTCTGGATAAGGGATACCTTCTTAGCTCTATGGATGAGGATTTTTATCAGCTATTTCGCGAAATGTCACAACCGGGCTCTACATCTCTGGTAATGGACGTTAATGGCCCTTAATCAAATTCCTGCAAAGCCTTAATTTAAAGTTTAAAATGCGTAGCACATTTATTTCTCTGGTTAGGGAATACCTTCTTAGCTCTATGGATGAGGAATTTAATCAGCTATTTAGTGAACTATAAAATCGTCAAACTAGGGGTTTGCGGCGGTAGCCTCTACTCTAAGGTATAAAACGAATCAAAATAATATTTCAAAAATTTGTTTTAAAAAACTTAATTTTTTGGGATTTTTGTTGTTTTGGGAATTATTTCAGTAACAACGTCAGTAACATTTGTGGTATGGTTCACCTAATTGAAAAAGTGACTTAAAAATATAACGAATTACACTTATTGTTAAGCACTTAATAATTTTAACGGGACGTTAACAACATGATTTCTATAAACCACAATAAAGCTTTTTAACAAACTGAGGAGAAGATGAATGAACAAAACTATCTCAATTTGTATTCCTACCTGCTCTAGTTGAAACATTTCTTACTTTTCATCAAAGCAGACTAGTAGGCGAGGCTAGTGATATTTTAAATAATTTGGTTGGTCGTGTCAATCTTCCCACCTTTCTGTGTCATAAACACAACTTAAACGTGGAAATTGTATGAATTTAAAAACTGGTAATGACCATTTTTTTCTGATAATAAGAAACTTAGAAAAATTTTCAATTATCAAAATTGAATTTCCAAAATAAGTTTAGCTATAAAGTAGAAAATCTGAAATGTTCTGCCATCGTTTCATGAAATTAGTCAAAGTTTTGGAAATATTTAATAAAAAAACCACGTTCGATCTACTCTTCAGGTAGCTACGACAAAACTACAAAAATACAATTCACACTTCATACATTAAGTATGAGGCAAGAACGTACTGGCCTAGCGAATAATATTCACTAAATCAAAAACTCAAGGAAACCCTCATTTCTGTGTGTCTTATAAAAAAACAAACAGAAATGAGGGTTTTCCTTGAATTTTTGATTTAGTGAATATAATTCGCTAGGTCAGTACGTACTTGCCACATATGTAATGAATGAAGTGAGAATTGTATTTTGTAGTGTGGCCGTAGCTACCTGAAGAGTAGATCGAACTTTTTGTACGTGCGAACTTTTCAGTACGAATCCAAACTACCACATAGAGAACTTAAGGAGGTTTCTCATTTTTTCTTCAGGGTCGATACACTTTGTATGACTCTTGGGTTAAAGTACGGAGGGGATTTTTGATAATTCCACTTTTTTGGTAGATATATTATAAATGATTCGCCTCTTCATTTTTCTGATTAACAAGTCGAAAAATGTTGTGAAAGCCGTCATTATTAATATATTTTGTCTATAAAAAGCCAAATGAATCTTATTGATAATAAAAATAGTAAACATAGAATTTAACTTAATTTAAATTAATTAAATTTTCCTTAACAGATACGATTATACAAATTCAGGTAACGTAATTCGAATATAAGCATAAAACGTATTATAAAGTATCGTAAATGTCGTAATGGATATATAATTGTTTTTCCTTCTTGGTATTAATCTACCCTCAACAAAATGAGACTGCGAAACTGATCAGAAGTACACAAATTTGCAACAAATACCTAAGGTATGAGCTGACTCATATACATACATATAAAAAATGCTCAAATAGCTGTCGATGTTCATTATTATAGGTATTTAACAATTTTTCAGGACAATTTTAATTATGTATACCCCCATTTAAACGGAAATAATACCGAAGAAAACCAACCTTCGCACATTCACCAAGCATATACATTGTATCACAACTCCACAATATTTTTGAAGATTTTTGTTTTTTTATTTAAATATTTTAATGAGTTTAATAAATTAACGGAAATTAATTTTTTAATTGGATTACAAATCCACCTCTTTCATATTTTGCAATCTATATTTTTCCATTTTTTTTTTTTGCATTTCCTATAAATTTCAATCTAAAATAAAATTTCGTGCACTATTTGGATTTAACATTTAAAAAAAAAATTGTAATTTAATTTTAAATGTTTTCATTTAATAGAGAATTTTATTATCCAAAAAGCAAAAAAAAAAAACATGGAAATTATTGGCAATTAAGATATTTCGGTTTTTTTTTGGTAGTTACACAATTACTATTTACTACTGAACGATGTGTTTTCTTTTTGCTTTATTTGTATAGTATGACATTATTTTTCATTGTAACTGTGCGCTAAATTACAAATTACAATATGGGTAATTTGAAGTGGATCCAAAAAAACCGTAGGGCGTGTTTTAAAATATTTCTGTTATTCATTTTGTATGCCTAAACTGTTGGTAATTTGTATATGTACGTATGTATATGGAAATGTTCGAAAAAATTTCCCAAAAACATTATCATCATGTTGTGTTGATAATAATTGGGAAGTTTTAAATATTTTTGTACTGTGCCAAAAAATGTTGGTAATTTATAAAGATTTGGTACAAAGATATTTTCTCTGTTGTATTAGACAAAAAATTATGTAAATTGGATAGTTTTACGTGATCAAAATCAATATTATTTATCCGTTTAGCTCGTAAACTCTGTAAGTATTCCCCCGGCACTAAATATCTCTCTATATATACATATAAAGTAAATTCAATTCAATTTTATATAATGTATGTATATAATCTAGATCTAGAAATTTAATTATAATTAATTTTTGTTTGAACCATAAAAAAAAATGATTGTAAACTGTAAAATGAATTTTAATGCAGAAAACACAAATTATTTTTGGTTGTGTTGTGTTGTGTATGTTGTTGAATCCTTTTGCCATAAATCATTCATGTAAAAATTCTAAAAATATTGCAAAATTTATATTCCAAATAGAATATTTAATATTTTTTGAGAATTTTATTTTTTTTTTATTTTGGATTTTTAAAACATAAATTTCAAAACACAAACTATATAATTTATATGTTACGTATATTGTATATGAACAAATCTCAATTTTATAAAAAAAAAAATATCTATTTGAAAATGTATATATGCACATAATATAAATCCATTACACTAATTGTGTTATAGAATAAATTTTATAGTTTCAACTTCAATTTTTGTGCATGCATAATTTCTTTACAACCGAATGATATATTATTTATATGGATGTACGAGAGCACATGTATTGTTTGATTTTTAAATCCATTAATCTTCATCATTACTGTAATGTTTGCGGTAAATAATGTTACGATTCTCAGCGAATAAAATATGTTAAGTACTAATAAATAAAGCAATATATTTGATTCAAAATAAGAATACTTAACATTCAGTGTTGAAAACTATTTTGATTTTATTTTAAAGTTAACCAAATTTAGTATCCTGGGATGAGTAATTACCTGAAAATAGAAAATAAAATAATTATTATTAGTAAAATGAAGAAAAGATTGATTCAAAACATAATTAGGAAACGTGACAGTTTTGTTAAGGCATTTTAATAAACAAAACAGTTTCCGTTTATTATAGCTCTCAGAGCAAGATAGAAACAAATAACAGTCACTGCGTCCTCAGAAGTAATTAATTCTGATCCATTGAGCAGACATTTTAAAGCATGACTAATGCTCAAGAGTGTAGGGTGTTCAATGGAAAAAGAAAGTCTTGGTAGACTGCTGTGTAATATTAATGAAAATAAAATTGAACTCCAAAATCAGCCTTCAACGGCTTGCTAAACGAATTATTCATTTTTACTTTAAAAACCTGTTACTAAGATTATGGTTTAAATCATTGATACGGTACACCTCTAAAACCAAACATAATGCTTTAGTAAAAGTGACTTGTGGTCTACCATTTCAAATCCCTCAACACATCGAGCGCGAACTGCGAATTGCGACTAAATTCCACAATGCGATTTTCGTAAATAGAGCGCGGCGCAAATTTAATAAACGTCAAGTTTCGGAAGATTTTTTATATTTGACGTTTATTTAATTCGTGCCATGCTCTATGCGCGTCTATTTACGAATATCGCATTGTGGAATTTATTCGCAATTCTCAGTTCGCGCTCGATGTGTTGTACGCCTAAATATCAATAAAAACAGCACCAACACACTTTTTCCCATTTAAATTAATATGAACCGCATTCAAAAAATCAATTAGACCTGAGTCAGTGTTTTTTCCAGACCTAAAGGCAACAAACCTTAACTTTAAAGCCTTTTCCAAAATTTTCATAATGTATGCTGTAAAGAAACAGGACAATAATTGACCTTAAGAAGTTGATCACCCTTTTTGAATTACCGGTAATTGGATTTTCTTTACCGGTAAATTCCTACTGTTGCTCGTTATCAAGTACACATACGTTCAAAGACCGGTGTGAAGCTTTTGGACACTTTTTTTTTGGATAAAATGTAAACTGTGAAGTTTTTGGACAAATATTTATGCGCGTGTATAGTACATCTATATTTTAACAGTGAATTTATCAAAATAAAGTTATTCAAATAAAATAAGCTTCAAATAATTTATAACATTCGTTTCCAATATTCTTTTCAACAAATAAAAAAACTTAGCACCATTTTGATATGAGCCGTAGGGCTCTTGAGAATTTTTTTAGAAAATTAACAAATCGACGAATTTTGCTTCGAAATAGGACGTTGTTCTCTATTATACTAAATAATGAAAACCATTTTTCTGGCTCTAAGAATTCAAATTCAATTTTGTTATATGTAATTTTCTAATAAAGTTTATTTATTTTTTGACGTGATAACGTCTTACATCGCATGTTGAGAAAATTGACACAAAATTTTGCCCTTGGTCGACTTAAGCAAGCATCACCTTTAATTTAAATGTATGATTCCTTAGTTTGGTCTTTAGGTTTGGTCACGCATAATATTACCGCAATGGCATCATCAGGCGGCGAGCCAAGCCACGCCGCGAACCTTTGATTTCGCGCGATTTAAATGCTTTACATTATAGCGAAAGAATGGCTGCAATTCTGAAGTCAATTTTTGCGGAAAGAAACAGTGGTGGTTAATTTATTTTAAATGAAAATAATTAATCTCCACATAAATTTTAATTAAAATTACAAACCACAAAAAGGCGACTTACAATGATTGAGAGCACTGTAGCGAGAGAACACCACATCTTATCGGAGCAATTCTGTTGTCACTTTGGGCGTAGGGGGTATTATCTGTGGCAGATAATTTATTGTAAAATAAAATAATTATTTTCAAAGCTTGAGAGCACTGTAGCGGGATAATGCCTCATCTGACCTGAGCTATTCTGGCGTCAATTTGTGCATTTGTGCGTAGTTTAAATTAAAATAATTAATCTACACATAAATTTTAATTAAAATTACAAACTATGATACAAAATAACGTTCTTCAATGACTGAGACCGCGTCATCTGATCGGACAAATTCTAATCTCAATTTGTGAGTAAAGAACCTGTGGCGGATAATTTATATTAAATTAAAATAATTAATCTCAACATCTTATAAACGTTATCACAAAAAAACACCCACGGCCGTGTAGACGTCATAGCCCCATTAAATTTCTGTTAACTACAATGAAAACAAAAGGAATCTACCTAATTTCATGTCATCCTTGCGCGGAAAGGACCAATGTTAAGCGGCTTTGGAGAGTTTTTTATTTTAGTATGTATGTGAAATACAAACGTAAATATTTTTACAAATGTAGATATTTTTTTAAAGTTTTCTGGCGTTTCCTGTCAACCTTGCGCCAAGGGTCCTGCTAAGCGACTTTGCGGAGTTCACTATTTTAGTATGTGAGTAATTATTAAAAAAACGTAAATTTTAAAAAAATGCTCCAATCTCTATGAATGTTAGAATTTCAAAAAATCGTCAATGCGAGGGTTTGGGGGCGGCTGGTCCATTAAATTCTTTGTGAAAAAAGGTTTAGAGGCTATGGAAATTTTTAATGAAATGCTACATTCATTATAAATTTCCAAAGCCCTTGAACATTTTCTCACAAAGAATTTAATGGCATCATGATGTTCAATTTTTTGCATTTTAAAAAATACAAAAACTTGCCTATTTTAATCAGTTGCCTGAACAAAACGGGTTGATCTGAAATTTCGTATAGACGCCTTTACACGATCAATATAAATGTCATTACCAGTAATGTCATTATTTATAAAATCCTCCATCATTACTCCTTCATTAATTTTCAACATTACACGATCATTTTTAATGTCATTATTTGCGTCATTACTGACAGAAGAGTAAATTTTTGTGTTGCGCAAAATTTTAATAGAAGCATCTTATTTTAAGAAAAAAGTGTGCGTTGCTGTAATTTTTTAGCATTAAGAGGCGTAATTATTCAGATGTCATTAGCTGATGTTTCAGATTGGAGAAAAACGTGTGAACTACCGGGAAATCTTCATTTCAACGTACCCTGATTTGCTTAAAAAAGGATGTCGCTTATAGATTTATCCGCAAAATTACGCTGGTTTTGTTCCAAAGTTGTTAGCTTTTCTCCCCAAGCTCTGGCAATGATCGTAATATTGTCCTATTGTCCGGCATCTCCAAATAAATACAATCTTTCTCAAAAAGCTCATTCTGCTTTGCATTTGGTTCCAATTTTTTCCGGAATTTTTTTTTGAGGTTTTGGTGGTATTAAAATTGATGACCGTGATGCAGAAGGAGCTGGTGATAGTGGGTGCCACTATGTCTTTGTAGGCTGTGTCTTCTACACGGTCGTAGGTGTTTTCCGTGATAACGTTTATAAGAGGTGCGAGAAATGGCACGATTTATGGGTTTGTTAAAATAAATTTCTTTATTATTAGCATCAAGAAATGAGAGTACAGTAATTGTTTACAAACGATTAAGTACTGGGCGATGGTATGAGAAGTACGATATGAAGCGCAGGGTCTCAGCGGAGATGTGCCTGATGAATGTGAGTTCCGCAGACAAGTGCCTCCCAAAGTCGCCGAGGCTAGTGTGGTGAATACGCAGTCTATGTCAAATATATTTTATACAGAGTCCACACTGACATAATATAACTTATCAGATCAGGCATTCCCCCTTTATAGTGCTCTCTAGCATTGTAAATCGCCACTTTGTAGATCTAAATTTTAATTAAAATTTTTGTGAAAATTAATTATTTTAATTTACAATAAGTTATCTGCCACAGTTTCTTTACGCACAAATTGACACAAGAATTACTCCGGTCAGAAAAGTGATTCTCAAAATAAATGTGGAGATTAATTATTTTAATTTCAAATAAATTATCTGCCACAGTATTATTAAGCAGAAATTAATAACCGAACTGCTCCGATCTGATGAGGCATTCTCTCGCTATAGTGCCGTCAATCTCTATAAATCCCTATTTTGTAGTTTGAATTTTTAATTAAAATTTATGTGGAGATTAATTAATTTAATTTAAAATTAATTAGCTACCACTGGTTGTTTACGCAAAAAATTACACGGATGAGCCGTTCTCTCGCTACCCTGGTTCAAGCATTTAAATCGGTCGAAATCAGAGGTTCGCGGCGCGGGTTCCTTTGCCTCCGGATGACGTCATTGCAAAAATATTATGTGTGACACATAAAGCGGAAGGACCAATCTAAGCAATCATATCTTTAAATTAAAGGTAATTCTTATAGTTGATGAGTAATTGCCTCCGACCAAGGGCTAAATTTCGGGTCAGTTTTCTGAACATGCGGTGTAAAACGTTATCACGTCAAAAATGCCATTCTGCTTCTAAGTCGAAGTCCTCCTTAAAATGACAGAGATTGTAAAAATTCATTTTATTTTTATACTGAGCCCCAGATCCATCGGAAAAAACAGATTTCTGAACATGTCGTATTTTTTTCTTGTAAAATTAACCAGATCCTCATTGAATATTCTCACAGCTACATGATTATGCCTTGTTGACTCAGATAAATGTATAGCTATCAAGCTTGTGAACTCCAATAATGTATGATTGCTTTCCGTCGAACATTTTCCTTCAATGTTTCTATAATACACTGCAAATGGATGTATTGTATATTGCACATTGGACCAATGGAATCTTTGAACCGCATCCTGAATTACAAATGAATAGTTCTTAGAAAAGTCACATATAACTATATTATGAATGTGGGACTAAATTTTGTAGTTGTTCACACGTTCTATCCAAGAAAGGCAATGATGGAAGTGTTACTGTTTCAATAGTGCATCGATCTACTTTCTGCTACTGCTTGACTGTTATTTCATCCAAACCATTTTGTAGAAATTTTGTAGTTATATCCTTACGTAAATTATCGGTTCCTGGACAGATTGTGCATTCATTTAAATAGAATGATGTGGTTGGATTAGCGCATATAATACATTTTTAAGATTCTAAACATAAGTTTAATGTTTTGATGATATATGCAGAGCAAATATTGTGGGTTTTGCTAAAATTTGCACGCAATTCCCTGGGCGAAGTGAAGCAAATTTAGAAAACCCAACTTTATGTGAATAGGTTTTTTAAATATATGGAGTGCCTCCTTCAAATTATAAAGAACCAATCTACGTTGCTTAATAACAATAGCTCATTCTGATGAAATGGTCTCGAAATCTCGTTTACCAACATACACTCGACTTATTTAGACATCTTTATAAAAATTCTGTACCAACATAGCGGTTTCTAGATCAAGAGTTGTAGATCCTAATTTGATGTTCGGGGTTGACATGCTACCTTTTTCTTCCTAAATTTATTTCTCTATTTGCCATATAATACGATTCACCGAAGTTGTCATGAATTCTCCGTACAGCCAAACTTTTTGGTAGCGATGTTAAAATCATATACTTATCATTTGTTGTCGTAGAACTTTCACGTTTTTCTCGTAATTGTTGAATATATTCCATATTATCGTTTGCAGTGCCATTATCAGCACGCCTGGAACTAAACGGTAGTTAAAAAGTTTCCTTAGAAATTTTTCTGCACTTCTTGAACTTTTTGTTTTTTATAATTGTTACATCTCATTTTCTTATACACGATAGGAGAACTGTTAACTAATTTTAAAGTATCGTTGAATGAAGAAATATCAGCATGAATGTATTGCTCCTGAATTGATATTTCTGATGAACTTGTTGAAGAAGCAGATGAAAAAGCCCGATTCAAATTATTATTTTGTACATCGAGGATCCTTCATTATCAACACTTGATATAACCTTATAGATCTCTAAATTGCAAGAAATGCAAATTGTCTTCCCTTTAGGTAAGCTAATTCCTTTTGTATGGGCTAAATCCACTATATGTTGACTGACTTTTCAAGTTTTTGATGAATCTCTATATATCTGGCACTTTACACACTTAAATTTCATACTGAATAATATTTGCACGTTTTTAAATTTTAGTTCAAACTCAAAATGCCGAATGAAATAAATTTTTCTAATCTAACATATTTATACGGAACTGACTTGTTTCAGTTTTGGAATCCACATTTACATAGCTATACCCTTTCCACCTTAGGCAATAGCTGCGTTTTTCTATAGATTGCTGTTCCAGATCGCGATAAACTGTTTTCGTTTTTTTCAGTCCAGTTGAAATTATTTAAATATTTAATCATTAAATGTGATAGATTTAATGTTAAACTACATAAAGTAATTCATTGACTTAAATGATAATCTTTAATAAAATGTATATTTACGAGTTCGCAACAATTCTATGGTTTTGTGTAGGACACCAGAGTTCCTGAAATTTGAAAATAAATTATGAACTGACGAAAGAGGGAAATTTTTTTTAGTACACATCTAGTAGTTCATTTCTATTTATTTTCAAATGTCAGAAAAGCTTGACAAAAAATCATTTTTTAAAGATAGTAAAAGAGAAGTTCATTCATAAACTGATAATAATAAAAATAAAAATTATTCTGATAAAATTCTATCTCGTCGATGACTACAGGCTGGATGTACATCGCCGTCACTAGAAACTTCCTCAACTTTGGTTGCTGTCTTCTATTGCAGATGTTTTGGGAAAATTTGTTATAAGTGATTGACGGCATTCCTTTTGCAAGTTTTTGAAAATTTTTTGAAATGGAGCAAGATAAGCATCTAATTTTCATTAAAGGGGCATTATCAATGATACCCGATTCAAACTTCTTTCAAATTTTAATCTTTTTTGTAAGGTTTTCAAAATAATTTTTTGGTTGGCTAACTAAAATCTTCTTCTGACTTTCTGACTCATTTTCGTTAGCATTGTGAGTGACCGCCAAATCTGGTAGTTCAAAAGCAGTTCGTCCAAATCATTGATAGTCTTTTCAGTGAATCATTCTTCATCGATTGAATGTATCATTTCTAAAATTTAACCTTGTAGTTTATTTTAAGGGTTTTCAACACGTATTGAGTGTAGCAGACTTCAACTCTTTCATTGATATAGCAAATATTGATAAAAATGTAATGTTTATATCCTAACAAAAACAAAAAATTTTTTTCAAATTAATCACAATTATTGAGGTATAAAATTCTGTACTAAAAAACAACAAATTTCCCAGTATTTTTCGCTATATTTATCATGATCTCGAGCAGCAATCTAATAGAAAAACGCAGCTAATAAAACCTTCATACCAAAATTTTCGTGATTCATGGTGAAATAAACCTGCTCCGAAGAACAGTACCGTAGAAGGAAACAAAAAAATATGAGATGAGTTATTTTATATAAAGAACATTTTCAGTGATTTTCGTTAAAATCAAAAGGAGTTAGGACAGACGTTGATCGGTTTTCGTATGGAATCGCTGTATATTAATCAATTATTACAAGAAAATGAAAACGATTTATTTAAACGACATTCACATAAGTGTGTATGTTGAAATTTAAACATTTATAAAAATATTTCAGAAATCATAATTAAGAATTTGTAACGTTTTACTTTAGGAAAAAAAGTGATTTCCCTTATCGTCGTCCTAACTGTGAATTAACGTATCTGACCTTTTTTCAAAACCTCATCTCTGATACAAAATGGTTCATCGTGAGAAACTCTGTCTGAATTTTTGCACCTGCGTTGATTCACCGTTTGGACGAAGATGTCTCCTAAGAGTCAATTAACGTTAGAGCTGAAATTCGGCTTCAGTTTCTCTAGATGAATTTTTTGGTTTCAGAGATAAGATTTTGAAAAATATCAGATATTTCACAGTTAGGATGACGTTATGTTTTATGTATTTTACTATGAAAAGTTTGGTTTTTTCCTCGTTTCTAATTCCCTCATATATGCTTCGTTTTTTAGATTATGGCTTTGTATAATCAGAACCATCTTGATGTAAATAGAGCCAGCATGTGAAAAATGAACTTAAACTAAGGGATATACAAACACTAAAAATTCAATTATTTTCATAGAGTTTGTATGAAAAAACGCTATTTCAATTGACGATAAAACTTGAATTGAAAGTTAAACTCAGTTAAATAATTTTTTCTGAAATCGCTAACAAACAACTCAATGTCTTACTCATTTAAAACACAGATTCTAAAATTTTCTTATTTTCCAGCAATTAGCAAAAGAAAATAAGGGAAATTAAATTAAAAAACATTCTACAACAATAACAATATGTAATAAAAAGAGAACATTTAATATAATGCCGTCATCATTGTCCACATCTAAACAAACCCAATGGTAAGACAGAAGACAATACGTCTCCGTTCAACAATCAAAATTAAAATAAATCAAAAAGAGCCAAACAGAATAAATTAAATCAATACAATGAGTGCGAAAAAAACAAAAAATCAAAACAATCTAGCATGCTTGGCAAATTCAAAATAACTATAGAAACATATTCGAATTCAAATTGGAATGGAGGCAATGAAAGAGATGATTATTGTATTTGTATTGTTTATAAATTTCGAGTTATGTTTATGACGTATATTACAAAAACAACAATATTGTAAATTTCAAAAATACCTTATTTTTCATGACGATGTTCACTAAGAAATAAACATTTTCATGACTCGATTTTTTAATCAAATAAATTTACATGTTTCATGAACATTTTCATATAAAAGCAAAACAAAAGCTCACATTTCTAATAAACTAAAACTGTAAATGAAAATAAGCGTTTCACCATATAGTTTCGTAGTAAAGAAAAAATTGTATGAACCTTATTTTAAGCTTAGTAAAAAATACAGTTGATAGTGGAGACTCTTATTTATACGGTACGTTCTGGTATAATCAAGGTTGCTTTGATTACAAGCAAACATATTTCACTTTATAATCAAAAATTTGAAAAACAAAATTTCGGGATAGTTTGATTAAATTTTTTTGAATTTATTAAAACCCGTTTCGTTGAACTACAAAGTGGATTCTCGTCGGTGACGATGCAAAAGGGTGTATCAGATCTAGTCAATTTTTTTTGTTTATTTTAGTGTATCTACTATGGCAAATTCGCTCGTTTTTCTCATTTCTTGAAAAAATAGCAAATGTGTAGATATACGCTGTTGCATAGTCGCCGACGTTATTATGTTATTAAAACTGTTCGATCTGATCATGATACATTTTCTCATGCAACCTAATATTTGTAAACCTTTTTGTTCTATCATATAAATAGTTAAACTAATAAACATATCGTTTGATATTCTGCATAATAAAAAATAAATTAACCATCATTGCAAAAGTTTTTAAGGCACCTCAAGTTCCTATATCTGTCCGTCACCTATGACCTTACATTACATAAAGTCCTCTCTTAGATATGTATATATTATCTGATCACATTTAGATGTTTAACAATCCCAAAATTCAGAAAATCCAATTAAAATTTATTGCTATTAGGTGATTATGGACGTTTGTCAAGATTTATTAATTAATAAATATGTATTGACACAAAATGTTATTATTAAACTTAGCAAATTCAGTAACATACATACGTGTATTGTGTAATAAAATATGAAGATTGGTCCAACGAATAAAATTAAATATTTTATTTTAACAATTTAATCTGATTCTATCAGGTGGGTACAACTAACTTTGAAGCTACCCCATAAATCTTTATACATATATACACATAATATAAAATATATTACGTTTTGTATAGCTATCTGCAAAAAATTCTAACATGGAATAAAAAATAAATAAATAAATGGTTAAATGTATACACGTAATAAAATAATAAATAAATTTGTAAATGTAAGATATTTTGAAAATCTGTTAGAAAGATATCTTGGTTTTGGGATTTGTACTGTTGCTGCTGCTGTTACCAGTACACAATTGCGATAAGATATAAGATGAAATGAAATGAAATAAAATAAATTGTATTATGTTATTCAATGTCAAATTTATATTATACGAGTATAAAATGAATAATTTAACTGTTCCTCCTTTCTTAAATTTTTATATTACGGCAAAGCACTGCTGATTGTACACAAGGCGAATGAGATGCATATACCGAAGCTTTTATTTGTAATGACAAATTTATTAAATAAAATTATTATTTTGTGTTAACAAGTGCCAACTGCTTTCTTATTTATTTATTATATTTTTATCCCATTTACTTTAAATGTGATTTAAATTTATTAAAAATTTAATTGACATTAAAGGATTTTAAATTCATTTCAGAGAAATACAATATGTATCTTCTTTCTGTTTACATAAATTATAACATAATTTTGCAAATTCTTAACTCGTAAACAGTAAGTAAGCAAATATTTACTAAACATTCCATTTCTAAATAGATATACAAGAAGCTACTACTTATAAATGAGAATAGTACAAATAATTTTCAAAGTCATACACTTATTCTTTGAAGCCCTTATCATAACTGATTACATTTATTTACATATATGTATGTTTACTTTCAACTGTTGTATGTATCCATACACATTTTCATTCTATTTCTTATTTTATGTTTATGTGTACACAGTAGCTCTCATGAAATGCTTTTTTCGTCTTTCATTATTTTGTTTCAACAAAAATAAAAAAAATAAACTTTTCCTACAGAACTCTTCGTAAGTTTAATAAAAAAAAAAAAAAAACCTTTCATATGAAATAAAAAATGAAAATTTATGTAATGAAAATCTAGGAAAAGCAAGAAATAATGTTAGTTAAATTATATTTCTTATTTTTCCGAATTTAAGTTGTTGATAATATTGTATACCGGAGGAATATTTATTTGAATTTCAAGGAAATAACATTTTTCTACCAAGTACATACATATATACAAAATTAGAATCTAAGTATATTTTATGTAGATGATACAAGAAAACCATTAAAAGTGGTAGCTAAAAGAAATGTAATAAAATATATTGTAGTTTATGTACAGGTTTTGTACGATCTGTGTGGTGGTACAAAAAATAATTTTGATAGTAATTTGAATGCGCTAGTTACGTTTTTTTTTTGCTTTTATGTGCAACTTCATCTATAAAATTGACTAGAAGAAAAATGTAAAGCTTTAATGTATGTATTTATACAAGTTTGTATTATTAAATATCAGCAAGTCAAATAATTTAAAATAGCAAATCCTGTTATTGATACATGTAACAGTACCAATGGGTGTATTCAGGTCTCTCAAGATATTAGCCGCCATGAAATTTGTAATGTATCATCATCGTTCACAACTCATCGCACTGATTTTATTCAACAAGTTGCTAACCGTTGGCAAAGCTGCATGTATATTTGTTAAATACCTTTATTGGTTAAAGGTACAACCATGATACTTTATACACTTTCTGCCGTAGGCACTTGGCGAAACACACTTAATACACACATTTTTAAAATTTTTTTTAAAAACACTTGTTAAATATTTCGCAAAATTACAAAAGGTTTAAAAAATCACTCGATCGATTTCGGCTTATTAGGCCATCATCAGGAGTATCAAAATCTTGTTAAATATTTCGCAAAATTACAAAAGGTTTAAAAAATCACTCGATCGATTTCGGCTTATTAGGCCATCATCAGGAGTATCTACTAAACTAGAGTTTAGTAGATACTCCTGATGATGGCCTAATAAGCCGAAATCGATCGAGTGATTTTTTAAACCTTTTGTAATTTTGCGAAATATTTAACAAGTGTTTTTAAAAAAAATTTTAAAAATGTGTGTAGTACAACCATAAATTAACCCACAAATCTAGCAGTTTCGTGAATCCAAGATCTACATTTTACAAGGGGTTCTGACAATTGAAATCGATAACGTTTTTGGTTCTCTTCTTTATTTCCAATTTCGATAGAAAAACATTTCGCATTTGCGAGTCAAGTCAACTTAGGACGCGAATTTCTGTGAAAAATATTTATGCTGTATATATGAGTATGTATTCAAATTGTCACAGCGATTACGTGATTTGATATTTTCGATACTCAATAACACAGTCCCCTGTAATAATACATATAATAATATAGTCCCCTGTAATATTGGACACAGAATTGTTGCAACATATTTAATGTCAATTATGTATGCAATCATTACTCATTTTTGGTACTCTAACATGATTTTTAAAAGTGATTCCTAAATTCATTGGCATAAAAAGATGTTTAGAATTTTAATGAATAAGTCCTGGGGTGTGCCAGTTATATAAGCTCCTCGCGCTGCACCCTGGGTAACGCTAAAAGTATAACCACGCGAGTATGGGCGCGGTAAAACTCTAATACATACTTGCCTTGAGGAGGAAATACCTATAGCATATCCTGAAGCGTCTGTTCCCCATGTTAGGGGCGGCTTCAACCAGCGTCTGTTTCTCCATGTTAGGAGCGGCTGTAATAAAAACCTGGCAGCAGGTATAAAATGATAAGGGAAGGAACCCTGAATTCAAATACCAAATGGTTAACACCACGGAAAACAATGCTACGGTGCAGGGAATCGGAAACCCAGTACCGGCGGCTCTCGGGAGTGAGCAAGCAGGCTCCCAGTCGCCGAGATCCAGTCACCGCGGTGGTGTAGTGATGCAACGCTTGGTTACTACATCATATACATCTACAAGCAATATCTCCACCTTTACGAATGTGAGCAATCCTTTCCAAAAAAGTACTTCAATAACAAGGACGCCTACAAAATCGTTCGTTGCAAATACCATCCATCGATCAACTTCAACAAATTCATTATCGAAGATGGAGCCAGAAGTGGTAAGTGACCACAGCAGCGACACTAGCCTTAAAGAGAGCACTAAACGTAATGTACATATGATACAAACTGGCATCGATCGATATATTGCTGTAAAACGGAAAAGAGATAGCCCAAAAAATGAAAAACTACTGGCGAGTAAGAAACTAAATGTTGAAAAATTACCGCTAAAAACCGATTTGAAATATTCGCTGACAAGAATGTGGAAGAGAACGAACCTGAAAAGGCAAACATTCAAGAACTGGCAAATTGAAAATACAAGCCACCTCCAATCTATTTGCGTGAAGCTGATACACACAAGGTGGTGCAAGAACTTAAATCAAGCTTGCTAAGAAATGAAAAACCATTTCACGTAACAAATTTACTTCATAGCAAAATACACGAAGTAAAAATTCAAACACACGAGGTCAACGACTATAGAGAAGTCATTAACGATTACGATACACACAATAGAAACTATTATACATACCATTTGTAAGTCTTCAAAGGGTCTTCCAGTCGTTATTAAAGGCATCGATGTCCAAGTTCAGGTGGGGTTCAAGAATGACTACTCCAAGGGGACGTCAATTAATGAATGTTATCCAGGTAAATCATTACGATGTTGCATGTATGGCCATCCCACTTAATGGCCTACTGATCGGAAAAAAATTCCTGACACCCTTGATTTTCCTGTCACGAGTAAAATAAACCGGAAAATGATCGAGGCCAAAGCACTCTCCGAATTATCTTCTGACCACTCTTCGGTCTTACTACATTACTGGACTGACCAAAAGCCATATCCTACAATCAACTTCCTAACGAACAACTTCACTAACTGGTTGAAATTCAAGATGTACATCATTTCGCATATCGACTTGACATCTACACTGGAGACGGCAAACGATATAAATATGGCAATGGAAAACTTTAATCTGTTACTGATCAACGCAGATATTTCAGCCACGCCTAAACAAAACAGCAAACATACAATGCACACCATAACATCCGCTGAAATAGAAAAATTACTAACAGGGAAACGCCGTTTAAGACGCATATGGCAAACAAATCGATCGCCTGATGCAAAATACAACTTTAACCAGGCCAAAAATAAACGGCAAAGCCTACTGCAAAAAAACAAAATGGATTTTTTGCAAAATTACCTTAAGCAGCTATCTCCCCACTCTGACACAAACTAATTATTATGGAAGGCCACTAAATATCTTAAACGGCCTCAGCAACCAAACCAAAAAGCTAAAGCCTTCGCTGATCATCTTGAAGGTATTTTCACTCCCAACCCTGGATTATCGGTGGTTCAAACAGATATATCAATCGAACCTGAAAGGAAATTCAAGATAAAGAAGCCGCTAGTTAAGTTTATTATTGCTCACCAAACTCAATTAAAGAAAGCCCCTGGGTATGATATTAAATTACAGGCGAAATGCTTAAAAAATTGCCTGAGTGTGCCTTTGGTCGACTAGCTGAAATATTCAATTCAATCTATGAATTAGGATGCATTCCTGAGTGCTGGAAACTGTCAAGTATAAAAATGGTCCCAAAGCCTGGCAAGGATGCTACCAAGGTCTCTCTACTACCAATTATCTCGAAAGTCTTCGAAAACACAATTATCGAAAGGTTAAACCGAAACTCCGAAATATCATCCCTAATCATCAATTTGGTTTTAGAGCCGAGCATGAAACCATTGAGCAAGTGCTTCAGAAATATGATCAGCACACGAGGAAAAGAAGTACTGCTCTGCAGTTTTCTTGGATGTTGCTCAGGCATTCGGTAAAGTTTGGCACGAGGGTTTGCTTTATAAAATTAATTTTAAATTGCCAGAAATCTACCAACTTATGAAGTCATATTTGTCAAATCGTAGATTTTATGTTAAAAACAATACCTCTAAATCGGGCGAGAAGAACGTCCTGGCAGGAGTACTACAAGGCAGTGTGCTTGGGCTAACCTTGTATTTAATTTTCATTTCTGATCTACCAATATCTTCGAAAATTATGACGTCTATACTTTCGCTGATGACACAGCAATCGTATGTACTCATAAAAATCCACAAACAGCGTCCAAAACCCTGCAACAACATATAGATGACATCGAAATCTGGCTAAACAAATTGGAGGATAAAGGTCAATGAAGAGAAAGCGACTCACGTAACATTCACTTTAAATAAGCTTACGTGTCCACCGGTTACAATGAACGGAATACAAATCCCTCAGTCAAACGAAGCAAAATACCTAGGCGTCCCTCTAGACCGACGATTAACCTGGTGAAAACATATTGAAATATGTAAGGGTTTGCCCTATATAACGCAGATTTCCCAATTGAAAGTTTATAATTATAACACACCGCTTTTTTTAATATTACATAACATAAATTTTATTCTCCATGAAGAATTTGTTAAATTTATTAATTTATTATGCCAAAATCGTATCAATTTCAGTTTTAATGTCAGGACAACATTTTTAACTTTTATTACTTTTAATACAAAATTTTTATTAATCCATATGATGCGCTGTCGATTAAAAAGAGATCAGTGTCTGTTTTCGAGAAAACTTTTATGAAAGTCATATAGAGCGGTTGAAAATATTTTGATAATTATCGATAACCTACATACATATTATGTAGATTTCATTTCTTGTTGTTGAATTTCTCTTATTAGGTTTAAATAATATACACGGTTGTCTTTATTAAACGGTTGTTTCCGTTCGAAATCTTCACTAATCTTCTATTTTATTTTTTAATCAGAATGCATATAATATAAACATTAGGTTGGTGTTGGCCTACTTATACTCGTATAATTCAATTACACAAAATCTCATATAAACTTCATAATTCTACATTTTCAATCAATTTTAGTATCTAATAAAATCTTTGGGTATAAGAACCTTCAAGTGTCGTCCATATCTCGTACTATAATTTGAAACATTTCGAGTATCATTACCTCCAACAACAATCAAACTATTTTTAGGACTCGTATTATCGAAATAAAATTGGTACGATATTTCTTTGTATGTGCTTGTGGAATCATTCTGTTTCTTATTAAAGCTTTCAACGGTATTCATAAATTTCATTAAAATTATAATCTGGTGCTATACTTTCAAAATCCGGAGAATTATGCGACTACCTTATATGAAAAGTATTTCTGCGAACTAAGTTATTTTTCTCATTCAAAATGTTATAAGATCTTATGGAAAATCCGTTTTTAATATAACTTTTCCTTTTTGCCAGTTACCTCTATTACTTTGCTTAAAAACCACAATATCTCCCTCTTTAAAGTAACTATCATTCCTTTTTTTTACGTTTTGTTTTATTAAAATATTTCTAAAGTTTTCTTGTATTTTTAGTTCTAACAAATTTCGACTAATCGGAAGTTTAGTTCTAGAACGGAGATTAAATAAAATTTCAAATGGCGAACAGCCTGTACTGGCAACTGGCGTATTTCGATATTCCATTAATATGTGTACAGCTTTTTCAGCTAATCTATTGCACTTTGAATAATTTGGGCTTGACGTTTCAATATTAAAATTTGCTTTTACAACTTTGTCGATATTTTTCGAGAGTTTTTTATTATGTTCACTCGTTTTTTTATTTTTCGGTAATGTAAAATGTCAAATTTAATACACAATTATTTTGTTGTTGATCTTCCAATCTAATTTTATTTATCGCCTTTACAATACACAAATATACAAAAGACAAAAAAAAAACAACTAAACAGAAAGCTATTTTACTTGTGTCACTCAATTTCTCATTCCATTGGGTATCTATCTACTCACAAGTACTTCCAAGTAGTAAATTTTTCCCATTGGAAGACGGCTATTGATTCAATCACATTCAATAAATTTTTACCGCGGAGTTCATTAAGTTCAACCTATTTAGGCAAATAATCTATCAAAACTAAGAAACTTTTATCACTAAAATTTAATAAATTACACGTTACTACTTTAAACGGTAATTCCGAAATTGGACGCTATTGAAGCTCATTTTTCACATTGCTACTTCTAAATTTTTCACAAACTTAGTACTCGTAAAAATGATGTACGGTGGACCCAGGGTATATCCAGGAAACTTTCCCTTAGGCTTGGTCGTACATACTATACCAAATCAATCAATCAATCTCAATGATTTGAGGCCACTCATTATATATAAAGTATCTAACACTGTATCTTGCAATGTTTCATCTCGTAATATATTTTTGTTTTATTTAATTTTAACTTTATTTAAAGGTGAATCTGTAACAATGTCCCCATCTGCATCTTTACAAAATTACAAATTTTTAAGAATAATAAAACTAAATATTAATAAAATTTGTAATTATTAAAAATATAATTTCATAATAATAAGTGTTTGTAAATATTATTTGTGAGTAGAATACATATGTATATTGAATTGTGTTTTAACAGTAAAAATATAAATATAAAATATGGATTGCGGCACATGCAGCTTAACAGTTACAAATAACCAGACCATAAGCTGCTCGGCAAAATATTTCACTATGGTTGTGCTGAAGTGAACCGTGTGGCATATAACCAAACGCGGAAATGTTCAAACATTATCTGGTTCTGTTGTAACTGCAAGGACCTCATGAAGAATCAATCATTCTTTAAGGTAGACTGCAATTTTAGTGCAAATACTGCCCTGCAGCCCTTTTTTAAGAAGCATCTTGATAAAATTACTAATCTCAAACAATAACTTGTTTGTGCCTTTAAGTTCCGCTGCAAGAGGAACTAAAGATTCGGATTCACGGATTATATCCGACGAAGGAAATTATTCAGCTTCTCTGATTTCTTCTGATAAAAGCGTAAAAGGTATACCTAGTTTTAAATTGCCTGCTGTAAAGCCTATTAGTCCTGCGGTCATACAACCAGCCATGCAAAATCCTCCGGCAACTACTGGAACTTTTCTGATGTGGTGACTTCGTCCTCCAATGAAGTTCCAGTGCTGTCGTGCCTGCGCGGTCCCTAGACAAAGGAGTATCGAATCTCTAGAATTTGTTTGCTTCAAATTGAGCATAACAGCTGATGTACGTATTAAGGCCCTAGATCCTAATACTTGGCCATACGGTGTACACATTCGGGAGTTTCGCGATAAAAATTTTTGGACAACATTGCCTCCACGGGTGAAGTTTCGAACAATTGCTGCTCTCAACAAATCCGCAAAATAAATTATAAGAGCTTACTAAGTAGTAAATTTGGCCCAAATAATAACCTGCAGTGTGAAATTTCGGATACCAGCTGTACCAGTTAACTCTACCGTAATTTAAGTGATGTATTGTAGTTTCGGGCAGGATTCTTCCGCCTATAAGTTCTGGACAAACCTCTTTTACCTCGAAAGCTAAATTATTCTTATCTCGGAAACATTTTCCACCTAACTACGTCGTTCACAAGAACGATCGACATGATTTTTGTACCAGCCTGAAGGGGGGAGGTGTATTGGTCGCTGTTAAATGTTCGATTTCAAACGAGCTCATTGCATGCCATCCAACTTCTGATGTTATTGCTGTACGTATTAATGTAGCCAGTGCCTCCATCCTCGTGGTAGCTGCATATGTTCTCTGCGGAACTACCCTGTAAATCTGTAATATTATCTGGGAATTATTAATTTCATCAATTCTGCTGTTGCGCCATAGGTTCGTGTTGGTGAAGAACTAATTGTTACTGGTGACTTCAATATTCCTGATATTACTTGGATTGATGTTGATGGAGTCTTCACGGCCTGTTCCATCGGTGAACCGAACAAGTAATAGTCGAGAGAAATTCCTCGATTTGGTTTTTTCAACTGGCCTTATGGATTTGGAGCTCTCGCCGTGTGAGGACTTCACTAGATGTACGAGCATATATCATACTCCAATTATGATATACATTTTTCATGAGAATTGTAATACTAGCGCGTCCAAAATGCTAATTTAAATCCACATTTTTTAAAATGCGCATTTTTGGATTAAATAAAATTTCTTTAAAATCATTAAATTAATTAAAATTGAACAAAACCAAATTAACAAATCGATAAATATGGTTAATTAAAATATAAATTGGCATCAAACAGATGTGTTAAAAATGCACATAAAAACTACATCGCATGTAGTTTTTTAAATGTGTCTTCGCTAAATGCACATTTTCCATTTCGGACGCACCCTATATCTACTTCTAGTAATTCTTTTTATTTCGATTTTAGACATGCTGACTACGTTTCTTTAAACAAATTTCTTGCCGATTCGGACTGAGTATTTCTAGAACGAGGAGGAGACTTGAACGATAGTGTTTTTTTGTTCAACGAGCTTCTCAAGTCTAGTATTGAAAGATATGTTCCATCAGTGAAAAACGAACCTCGGTATCGAGAGCCATGATATATAAACGGCTGATTATTTTCGAATATAATTTAGCTGAATACATGTTGTATAACATAATTTAATTATACTTAGCTTTAACGCTGCTCGTAAGGAGTTTAAAACTTTAAACTGGTTCCTTTACAATAACTACATTTTGCAAATCGAAGATGAATTAACTTCCTATCCTAAGAAATTTAGGAATTTCATAAATGATAAAAAGAAGGTTGCTGGGTTTCCTACCCCAATGACTTTTAAGAACTCTTTCGCCAGTCAGCTCTCTGATATATCCAATTTGTTTGCCAATTTTTTCGAGTCTGTCTATGAAGAACCTGCGGTATCATGTAATAAGCCTTTAACTAACCGCGGTCTTTCTGATTTTTTTTTTTTTAATTTACGGAAGCAGAAGTCTATGATGGGTTATCTCAACTTGCAGTTGAAAAGGAGGCATGACAGGATGGCTTTCCACCCATCCTTATAAAGAATTGTGCCGTGAGTTTAGCCCCTCCACTGACTATTATCTTTAATAATAGCCTACGTACTGGGATTTTTCCTGATCTCTGGAAATTATCTTTCATCCGTCGATTTTCAAATCTGGCAAAAGAAGTGAAGTCAGCAACTATAGCGAAATCCAATTCTTTCTGCTATACCAAGACTATTCGCATCCATCGTACAAAAATTTTTGTTTTTTCATTTAAAAAGATTTATTACTCCTGCTCACTACAGATTTAGGTCTACGGCGACTAATCTAGTCTCTTTTTGTGGACATTTATATAGTAGAATAGAACATAGGCAACAAGTAGATGTAGTCATGACCGACTTTTCTAAGGCTTTCATAAAATTGACCATTCCAAACTAGAATGTCAGTTCATCCCTATTAAGTGGTTGCATTTGCATTCATATCTTTCTGATCGTTACCAATTTGTTAAGATTAACGATTTTAGCTTTCGTTCATTTCGTGTTACCTCAGGAGTTCCTCAAAGAACTCACATTGGTCCGCTTTTATTTTCATTATTTGTAAATGATGTTGTTGAGTGTTTTCAATTTGCACATTGTCTGCTTTACGCAGATGATATGAAAATATTTGCTCCAATTAATGAGGTTACTGATTGTGTGAAATTGCAAGATGACTTGATTAAATTTTGCAGTTGGTCGTTTAGTAACAAATTCTTGCTGAATGTGGATAAACGCAGGATTTCATGATTCTCTCGGATGCGCTCGCCAATATTCCAGCAATATCCTTTATATAATATTGCTGTTGATAGAGTTGAGTTCATATCCGACTTAGGCATAACGTTTTCTTGTGATCTAGCTTTTACGAAACACATTAACTGTATCATTACAAAAGCTTACATTATGCTAGGTTTCATTAAGCGAAATTGTAAGGACTTTCGCGACCCGCTCACACTGAAAACTCTGTATATATCCTTTATTCGTTCAGTTCTAGAATACGCTTCTCAGATATGGTCCCCATTTTATAAGTGCCATTCAGATAGAATTGAAAGTGTTCAGAAGCAATTTGTTCTGTATGCCCTTCGTGGATTACCCACTAAGCGAGTGCATCAATATATTCGCCCGCCTTATAATGATCGTTGTAATTTATTAAAACTACAACGTTTGGATCACCGACGAGACGTAACATCTGCTATCTTTGCTCACGATGTTCTGACTTCCCGAATAGATTGTGACGAATTTCTTGCTCATTTCAATATCTACACTCCCACACGCTGTTTGCTCGGTCGCCCTTTGCTACATATTGATCCTGTCTCTACGAATTTTGCACTTTTGGAACCAGTCTTGAGAATGTCGCGTCTTTTTAATTCAGATTACGATATTTTCGACTTTAATATGACAAGAAGTTCGTTTAAAAACGATTTGTTTAAATATTTATCTAGAATCTAGATAATTGTTAAATTTTGTTTTTTGTATGTTTACTGTAGGTAATAATACTAATAATAGTAAATAAATAAATAATAAGTGCATTCTAGTACCACACCAGGGATATATTTCATGCTTATATTGGGTTTTATTAATTTTAATTTAATTCTTTATAATCTAGGTGACGAAATGCTATTTAAACCTTTTAGCATTAGGTACACTAAAGGTTTAGATTACAATATTTCTATCATAAATATAATGGTGGAGTTCTACACGAAAATTACACCGCTAAAAATTCAATTTGCACTTGTGCGTATCATTTTTCTGTGTCTGATAGGCTTTTTCAAGTAGAACACACTGGCTTGCCACAAAGCAACAAACAACTTCCTATACCAAATTGCGAAGCGTTTGTTTGAATTACCATTTCTTTTCTTGAATCAAATGTCTGTATTTGTGTGCTTATTAAAATTTTAATAATTTCTTCTATAGTTTTTTCATAAATCGGAAACCACTAAAAAATAATTTCCTTTTTTAAAAGCTCACGCAGTGGAGGCGTGAGATCCGATAGGTTCGGAATAAACTCGCGTACATAATTCACCATACCGAGATATCTTTGCAAATACCTTTAATTCTTTCGTTGTCTAGTTGTACACCTTCATTACTAAATATTTGTCCTAAATACCTAACACTATTCACACAATACTGAAGTTTGTTCCCATTAAATCGAATACTCATTTCTTAAGCACGTTCTATTACCAATGCTAAATTCTCGTCATGTTTCTGTTTTGTTCGATCCGCTAAAAAAATATCATCTACGTAAAGTACAACTCCATTAACATCACCGAAAGCACTACTATTATAACATTGAAATAGTTCTGCTGCCACATTCAAACTATACGGTGGTCTCAAAAATTTATAAGTAGCGAAATTTGTACTAAAAGTACAGATGACACTTGATTTTTCATATAACTCAATCTGCCAGAATCCTTCTTTAAGATATAATACCGTGAAATACTTTTTTTAGTTGGCCAGATATTTCATCAAATGTGGAGACAGAAATGATCTTTGATTAAATTATTATTGATATCTTTAAACAGAACCGAAGCTGCCCATTTGGTTTTTCGGCTATAACCAATTTACTAACCCATTCTTTTGCAATATCACTTTTTCAATAATATATGCTTTACATAACCTATCTAACCCAATTTTAATTTTTCCACTAATGTCTTAGGGATTCTATCCGGTGGTTTTGAAACTGGTACTGCGTTTGGTTGGAAAACCAGTGAATATTTATTTTTAAATTTTCTTACACCATCAAACAAATCACAATATTTTCTAAGAAAAAACACTTGTGGTTCTTCAATTGAATTTATATTTCTTATTACTAGACCTAATTTACTACACACGTTTCATGACCTAATAATGCGCCTGATGGTGTCTAGCACCATCACAAATATTTTCATTGTAAACGTATTTGGCATTTCGACTAATAGATCAATTTCATCGACTGGCTCTACTTCATAACCACCATACGATTCTTATTTTGTAGAGCAATACATTAATTTATCAGAACCAGATTTTAATTTTGAAAAAATATTCAATGGAAGAAACTTGCAATCAGCTCCCGTATTTAACTTAACTTCAACAATAACATTATTTGTTGGAATTGTTTCCACCCAAGTGCCTTTAATTCGATTTATCCTATCTGTGTCATTAATTACATTTAAAAATAAACCATCTTCGTTAATTTGTTTTACCAATATCTTGTTAAACGCATTACTAATATAACGGCGAATACCAACCACAAGCAGTACAATTTTTATTAAACGCGGGACACTGATTCCTAGCCAGATTTATGTTGCATCTTGCACAAATACATTTTATACTAATTGTCGCCGTAATGTACTCGACTAATAGTTTTGAAACGTTCGTATGAATTGATCGGATTGAATTGAAAACCTTCAGTTGTGCTTGTGTAATTGTGTTGCTTCGGCTATGTGGCAATATTGATTTTTTTTCGACGTTCGTTTTTCGTATTAGAATTTTTCATGCAAACCCAGCACTATTCTATATCTTAAAATTGATTCCCCCAAACTCACAATTTGTGACCAATTTTCTTTAGCTCTGTCAAAAAACATTCGAACGGTTCTACTTCATTTCGAATATGGATGTTGAATAAACATCTTTGATATAAAATATTTTTTCTCAGGTTACACTGTTTCTTGAACGCTTCTAATATTTTGTTGAACCACGTTTAGAAATTTAGCTATTTTCCGGGCAGCATTTCCTGTATTATAAACTGCAGCGATTATTGCTGTTCAAATCGTCTATAATTTTCACATACATATGTCTGTTTAGTTCAGTGGTGCTGGCTTATTAAAATTCAACATCTTGGCTTTAATATTTATTTATTATTTTTATATTTTATTTGGAATGGGTACAAAGGGCCGAATGTCGATGGGCCGAATGTCGAAGGGCCAAAGGGGTCGAAGCGCCGAATGTGTCGAAGGGCCGAATGTCGAAGGGTCGAATGTCGAAGGAGCGAATGTGTCGAAGGCCCGAAAGTGTCAAAAGGCCGACTGTAAAAATAAAAAAAAAAAATACTTTAAAATTCAGAAGCTTTGGGCTGATTGTTCCTACGTTTTGTGTTTTGTATCTGTGCTATTTGTTTCCGAATTTGATTAATTATAGGGTGGAAGACAAATGTCGAAATTTCACGTATCCAGTCAATGATACATTTTGGTAAAGGAAAATTTTGTCATACGCCACCTGAGACATTCGGCCCTTGGGCAGCCTTGTGATAATAGGCGTATTTTCATGGTATATTCATTTTGTTTTTCTAAGATTTCATAATCTTATTATTCTTGTTCTAATCACTCAGACCATTTTTTATGCGTTAGAGTGAAGGAAAATTCTATTTAGGCGAATAATAAATTTCATTGTGATTTAGTGATGTTAAATATACTCCTAACGATTTACTACATAATACATAAATACATAAATTCATAAGAAATTAATTTATATTAAGATTTCGTTACCCACTCAATATAAAAAATTATTTCCTCTCCCCATTTTAGCTTACTGTTAATTTTACTCTTATGCGCACCCCTTTCTTCTAGTCACTAGACACACTAGAGTCAACAAAACAGTAGTTGTCACATAATTTCCGGCAGTGTTGAAAATAGCTAAGTTGTATCCATTAACAAGTACTTTCGATGAGATTTTTCCTTAACAAGTTGATACCTTACATTCGTGGGAGTGCCAGGAGTTGCGTGCAGGTTCACCAATTTGATTTATAATTAAGTTCTAATAAAAATTAACTTATAAGAATAATAGAAACATGCAACAAGTTATTAACACAATTCTTTTTTTAATTAAATTTTTTTGAATTACTTAGTTGAAAGGGTTCTGGCCACAGAAAAGTAAGACTAAATAGAAAATAAAAATTTTACCCTAACTTGGTCTATTAAATGAGATTTATTATTTTTGTTTGTTTTTGTGTCACACAACACTTATCAAAATCATTTTCTAAAAATAAACCGCCTCATTTATTATACATACTTAATTTTCAAATTTACGTATTTTTTTGGTTTTGTTTAAATTGAAAACTTAGAAGTTTTGCTTGTAGAAAATATGTGTAGATATAAAAAATATCAGCATCGCCTTAACAAAAAAAAAATTAAAAGTCAGACATAGGCAAAAAAAAGTAAAAAATAAATGTTGAAATAAAAATAGGGGCATCAAATCGATTGCCTGCGGGCGTGTCATTATTTTTTTTGTTTATAAATAAACTTTTATTTATGAAATCGTAAACGGAACAAAATTGCAGACAATATAAATAGAAATAAAAATAAAAGTAAATTTTCATTTAATGTTCTTATAGTAAATTTTTGGAAAATATAAATTAACTTATGTCTCGTCTTGTGGTTTCCTTATTATTTAAAAATGTCGTTTGACTTTTTTGGGGTTTCCTTTTTATGTTATTTTCTTGAAGAAAATAGTGGAGACATGTTTATAAAAACGAGAGCAATATTGTTGTATAGCAGGGGTGGCAAAACTTTCAAGTCTTGCGGGCGACTTTTGACTAAATTAAATCTGGAGGTCTACCAGAGAAACTATATTTAATTGTTAACTGTATTTCATTTATTTGTTTAAATTCAAGACAAAATTAGAAAGTTTTATATCACTTATAATACAAGAATTTTAAAAATATTAAATATAAGTTTATTTACTACTGCTACTACTTGCACCTGATACGTGGCACTGCATCTTATCAGCAAGTTCTTCATATTTTGGATCATATGAGCTTATGGCGATTCTGTTTTTTAAATATGTTTATAAAGAGATTTAACAGTCAAAAAGTTTTTTAAATATGCATTTTCTCATATTGCTCGCGGGCGACTTTCGATAGTTAATCGGTCGACCAGTCGACCGCGGTCGACGCTTTTGCCAGTCCTGTTGTATAGTATAACGAAAGAAGTAATCTACGGTAATTTTCGTATGTATACATATATACTATTTATATAGGAAATAATTTATCTCGTTTATGAGATGAAAATGGTAAAAAAAAATAAAAATAATAGGATAAAGAAGACAGAATAAAAACAAAGAAATATAATAAAATGAAAAATATCAAGATAATTAAGAGATGAAAAAGAAAATCTAGAATAAATTATATAAATTGGTTATGTATTAAACGAACTGGATATACAAATTAGAATATTTAAATTGGAATTTGTTGAATAAGGATTTTTACCATTGTTAAATAATTTTGTTTATCACCTAGAAGTTAACAAAGAATTTCATTCAGGAAAACTTCAAATTACCAAAAAAAAAAAAGTTTTGTCCATCATTTATAAAAAACGCCAATATACCGTATATAATTTATACAGCTTAACTCTGATAGCTATCACAGGGCAAATTCTAAACCTGTTTAGAAAACAGGCCCATAAGGCCCATATTTTAGGAGAATTGAGTTTAATGTTACAGAAGATATATTCCAATGTATTTTACGTTTTGAAAACGAATCCACTGTCCGTATAGCGCTTCATCCATCATCCACCAGTTTTGAGTAAATTACAATAAATGCAAAAATAACGCAAAATCACTGCTTCTGTGTATATCATAAGGACATAGGTATATCTTGTTTAAGTTTTTTGATGCCTTAAATACTAAATCGCCTCTTGGTTCTCTAATCGCTCCATCAACCACCAGTCTTGAATGAATCACTAAAAATGGCTATTAATTCTGTAATAATGCTAAGAGTCATTACAATTTCTTTCGCTTGTCGCATCATCGTTAATTTTAGTATCCTTTTTCAGCATACAGCAGTAATTAGCTAATATGTTAATATCCCACTGACCTTGGTATTTTCTTTCAATGTCTTTAAGCTTTTGGTGGAAACGCTCCCCTTGCTTCCTTAATCACTAAAGTTTTCAGCGAATCTACATGGGAATCTATAAAATGTATTTCCAAACTCATCAGACATCCTAATTTTTGGAAATTCTGTACCATATCTGCTACAAACTTTTATGGTTCCTTAGAATATTCCCTATACGAACCATGCTAGTTTTTGTCCTAGTTATAATGAAATCAATTTCCCTTTTTTCAATTTCGCATCACTCAATCCTGGCAACTAAGGATTGCAATATCGAAAATCGGTTAATCGATTAACCAACCGATAAATCGGTCAAAAATCATTTTTTAATTTATCGATGAAATACCGATAAAATTGCTACCTGCAACGTATGTGCATCAGTGCTGTCGTTCGGAAAATGTTTAACAGAGTACATTTCAAATGTTTGGGAGATTTCTACTCAGAAGGGCTTACTTACGAAACACCTACATATATTAGTTATGCCAAAGACATAAATAATTGTTGATGCTTTGTATTAGAAAAAAATTACGGTTGAGAAAATTACACTAAAATTGTTTCTAGGTAGTAGGTTTCGGGTCAAATTTAAATATTAAAAGCGAAATCGTAAGCGAACTTTTTAATTTTTTGCTATAGTTTTAGCTAGCTAAATGTTATGACAAATTTAAATCAAAAATTTATCTTAGATCAACTTTGGCTTTGAACCTCTTGCATTTTCAAAAGGGTAACTGTGGATTCGAACGCTAAAGCTGTAATATTAAATTAGTAAAATAAAGAGGTTTAAATAAAAAAAAATAAAATAAAAATTTTCTATAACTTAAATTAAAGAAACTCTTGTAGTCTGGGAGATAACTGGCTTATTGCCTACATCATTTTCTCGAGATTCCTTCATAATTTGTTCACCTTATTTTAAAACCTAAAAAGCAGTCATTTTGACAGATATGTCAATTCAAACATGTTGCCAGACAAGAAAGATGCATGGAAGGGTCGATTTTATTTAAATGCAATGGATATGGATAAGCCAAATTTCAGTCGTGCAATACGCCTTTACATTATGTAGAATAATTTGTGTATTCTGCAGGTCTTAACCTAAACTTATAGCCAAACAAACGATTTGAGAATATTGATTTCAAGGTGTGTTGCACAACTGAAATAACATACATTTCCATATCATACTCAGAAATTCAAACTTCCATACCACTTTCTAGTCTAAAAGGTAAATGGCTGCAGAAATCGCCTTGCATTATTACTTTCATATTCAAGAGGTCAAGGAAAGATTTGAGCGTCTTGTAAATTCAGATACATCGTTTTTGCCCGACAAAGCTAAATAACTGCATATTTTATCTTGCACCATTTATGGAAGGAAGTCATAATCTAAATATTTAGCCGAATCACAGATAAAAGTTGTTTGTTAAAATCACAAAATTTCTGCCATGCTTGAGTTTATTTGGTGCCTCATATAGAGTATCCTGATATTTTTGTATTTTGTAAAAAATTCGGAATTATCATGCTCTGGCATTGTTATAGCTTTTGCCAACAAATCTTCCAAATCTTAAAAAGTGTTGGTTTAAGATCGTTTTAAACATGAATAAGAGAAAAACAGTTATTAATACAGTTATTATATTAATTTATATTCGAAAGAAAGAAAGTTTAAATTTATTGTTTACTTTTTGCCATTAAAAATGGAAATGCGGAATTTGTGATATTCCGGGATGTTCAAAAGAAATCAAATCTGTGAGTGGTCCTACTACTAGAGTGCATTACCATTTAAAAAGCTAACATAACATGAATCTACTGAAAAGGGATCAACTAGTCAAAGGTTCAAAATTATAATGTAAAGGGTATGATTCGCTTCTTTTTCCAGAATTTTAACATTTTCCAAATAAATTTCGTTGTTAGTTTCATGTAAATGTATAGACAAAGCACTCGTAAGATCAGAACTCACTTTATTTAGATTCAACTTTTTGCGTCTCTTTAATGTTGACAAACACCAGGTTTAAAAATTGTTTTGTTTGCCCAATAAACGACTTATTATGTATACCCACATACAACTTTATATATAATATTCTTGTTTTTTCCTAACGATGTAGGGTCTTTAAGAGGCGAGAAAAGTTAATTTGAAATTATATTTACTCAAACAGAAAAACAGAACCTTATTTTCCAAAAAGTGGTTTTACGTAAGGATTTGACACATATCTGGCATGATTTCTACTAGTAGAACAATCTGTACGGATTGGCTATTTTATGTGGAGTTTCTATGAATCGTTGAATTTATGATAGGCCTGATGAACGAATTTGGATAACCATTATTTATGAGAGTACTTTGAGGAGTGTGAAATATCGGGTTAGAAAGTTCAAGAATCTTATTCGATAATAAGCTGACAGTATTTCTTTTATATGCGAATGGAAGATAAGAATGGAAATTTAGATATCTGCCAGACCAGGTTATTTTATGAAACCAATCGTAGACAATGAACCAATTTCGTTACGTACAATAACAATACCTAAAACAGGCAATGTGTGTTAACTCTACTGTAAATTGTATATTGTTAAAATTATTGAACGCTGCAAAAATATCTACTTTATCTGTAGGAATGGCAGTGACGATATCATCAACGTAACGGTAATAAAAAACTGGTTTAAAGTTGAAAAAATTCAGTACATACACTTTTTCAACAAACTACACAATCAACTCCGCAACGGCTAGACTAGTCGGTAAGCCCATGTGGGAACCAAATAGTTGTTTCCAAATAGTCTTGTTGTCGATAGTAAATTCACAATTTTGGAAAATTAACTCCATTGCTTCAATATACTGGACTTTTTTCAGCTTAGTCTTGGAATTCTTTTTAATTTCGGACCATCTCTCATTAATAATTGATATTGCTAGTTTACTGTCTAAATTGGTAAAAAGAGACACAACATCCAACGAGAGGATTGTATGATCTTGATATAAAACAATATTTTTAATTTTGTCCTTAAAGTCAACTGAATTTTTAACAGCTGTTAAACCATAAAGTCTTGCTACAACATCATGAAGAGTTTTAATTAGTTTCGTTTCAGAATCCGTTATTCTACCTGGATTATGCCAAGTGGTTGCCAAATAATTTAATTTTCTCTGTATGGACGCTTTATTATTCTTACTGATTAAATTGGTACACATCCCTACTTTCTAACATGGACTGTATTTTGTTGACATAGTCACAACTATTTACAACCATAGTAGTGTTGCCCTTGTCAGCTCTGGTGACCAAAAGCTCAGGATAGTCACGTACAAATTTTTTGGAATATGTAACATCTTTTATGAAACTTATGTCATCTACCGTTAAAATTTGTCTAAGTCCACTACGATTTTTAAAATTGTAAAAATATTCACCAATTCATTACGTAAAACTGCTTTATCTAATTGTTCATCGCTATTGTTTATAACCGCGCGTTCAACATTTGCAATAATCTGGACGTATGGTACAGACTTTACAGAAATTGGAGAACAAAATTTCTCTCCGGCCTTGAGAATAATTGATACTTTCTCGGGAATTGAAATATCAGTTAAATTAACTAGTCATTCATTGTTAATGTTAAAATTATTGGAAATTGAATTATTGTTACCTGTTTCTCGCACCATCTTCAGTTTCTTGTTAACTAGGTACATTTACTATATTGTTATATTGAGAAATTTTATTTTTAATAAATTGTAGCTTTTAAGGATTTAATTTGTTTATTTTGTTTCTGAGGACGAAGTTTCAGCAATATCTTCGGTGATTATCGCAAAAATAGGTAAACCGATTTTCCAGTCGTTTGAAAACGATCTGATTTATATTGCTCGAATTTTTCAACAATCTGTTTTTGGGATAAATTCGTTCTTTACGACACCTTAATTAGAACAATTTCTTATTTAATGCTTTGGCTAACTTGACGTTTTTTTTAACAGTTCTTTCATAGATTTTACCAGTTCATTTCCATATTTTATTTCCATCTCCAAAATGTTTTTGGTACCCAAATTTCAACCAGAATGGATTATTAGGCTTTAATTTATTAATAATTAAAAAACTGGTATTTTAGCCTAAATATTTTAGCAGCACACTAAATAATTCTCTTCATCTTTATTAAAACATTTACGGAATACCTCTCTTGATCACTGTAAATAACTAGTTGATTTGTTCCCTTTCATTACCAGCCTCCGTTTTTTCAATTTTGCGACTAAAAATTCCGATAAATCTTTTCGTAATCTCAAGTTTCGAATAAAATCGTTAAGATTTTTATTGTTTAAAAGTTGTGGTGGCCTCTTCTCTCCAACTGGTACATATTCATCATCATCATGTAGTTCTCCTTTTCAGCCTCTTGTTCGTCGTCTTCTATGACTTGCTTAGTTTCAGCATCCTTACATTTGATGTTCGATTCATACCTGTTAGACGTACTATACTAGCCTCCGATGTAAACGTTGGTTTTGTCATGGATGAGGCATCTGCTTACAATATAGATCGTTAATTTTTTTAGTTTAATCCGTTTACATCTATGTTGCAAAAATATCAAGTTTTTTATGATTTTGATTTCCTCCATATAGCCGGTGTACTTACTAATACTCAGAACTATACGATTTCTCGTATCATCATACACGGTTAAAAATAAAAGAATAAAAACCATCCTTTTGCTATCCTTTAGCAGGATAACTATACGTCCACCCTTTTTTTAAGCCAAAAATTATACTTCTCCTAAGTACGTATTTTATTCTTGAAGATTACTAATGTTTTATCCAGTTTTGCATAAGTCGTTTTTTAAAAACAAAGAATAAAAAACATCATATTACTACAATAAATTTTATGCTTTGGTCCAGTGTTAAAAACATTAAATAAAAATTGTAATTTATCCTAAGAGAGGATAAATATTATTTTTATTGATAAAATAAATTTATGTGGTAAAGAATTAATTTTATCTCTTAAAATATTAAAAATTGATACTTTATTGACGAATGCTTTTTATTCTTTTTTGGATACAATTTTGTTCTTTTAAGATCAAAATGAAGTAACCTTCCACTATTCTTTTTCGGATAAGATTTTGTTCTTTAAAGGTAAAAAAATACGAATTTTTCATTCACTTTATGATATTTATTTATAATAAAATAAAACTGAAATATAATAAGTACATCTTTTGAAATAAATTTAAATTAAACGTTTTAAATAATTCATCCCATGGGTGATGTGGGCATCTGGTATTATAAAAGTTACTTTGCAGACGATACACTTTTCAGAAAAATTAAAGTTATCTGATCCGCTTCCGATCCATTCGAAATAAGAAATTGCATTTCGGTTAGCCCCAAAAGCAATCAGTTGTGGCTGACTTTTACAGTTTTTCAGCATTTCAGCTTCGGGTGTAGCCATCGGGAAAAAAACGGAAACATGTTGTTCGGAATCTGCCGTAGATGACTTGGTACGACGCCCATATTAACTGGCGATAATAAAGGTAAAAGTTTCAAAATGAATGTCCTGGCTGTATTCTGAAATTAAAAAAAATGAGCATAATTAAAGTTTAAAAGATAAAATAATTTTTAAAATTAAGTATATTTTGAAATTAATGAAATATTTATTTAATTGGTTTAAAAAAATTTAAATATTTTTTAATAAAAACCACATTCGATGATTCAAAGAGTGTACTTGAGCATGATGGAATGAACAAGAAAAATAAAAACACTTTAAATAAATATTTCTTTTAAAATTATAAGTAATAATTTACCTTGTATTTTAATTTTTATAGTTTAATTTTTTATGTTGAATTCCTGATCTATGTTCCAACTACAATTATGCCAGTTTTCTTTTAAATTTGGACCAGTTACGAAGTTTTTTAATAGGTTTAACACATCAAAATCCACAAATATCTGACAAAAAATAAAAAATAAATAATTTTGGTTCAAATTTCGAAAAATGTCAAAGTTATTTACCAATTCTGGTAGCGCCAATAGTTAAATTGGGAAATCCTCCAAAATGATTTTATTAAATATCCTTCTGTATTAACTGGTTCTTTTAAATTTGTCCCTTACATGTCTTTGTAATTTATTATGCAGGCACTTTCAAAAACGAAATTTCACTGGAAAATTATTAATAACTTCAAAAGGCTCATCACATTCTCCGATAGCGGGGTTCAGCTGTGGCCGATTGTTTAACTCTTTTCCATTTTTCCCTTTTATTACATATTTGCGTTTCAAACTCTGACAGTACTTCATCCTATCATGAATCCAACCGGAGAGTGATTTAGAATCATAAAATAAGTCCTGATTATTTAAAAAATGTATCATATTATTAACGGAATTTTAGATTTACAAAATATTTAATTTTGAAATATTTACCCACTAACTTTCTGATTTGACGTTTTTATAAACTGGCAAAATCTGAATGCATATTGTGGAGTAATGTACTTACTCTGATGAACTGGGATAATACCCACTAACTCACAACATAGAGTTTGATAAACCATTCTAGCTTGTATAGACATTTAGTTTGGTTTTTACAAGAAGCTTAGCATATACTACGAAATAATCAAAAGTCAGTAAATTATCTACCAGACTATGTACTTTTAACCACTTTGAGCTATTTCCATAAACAAATTTTAAAATCATTTTTTTACACGTGTCACACCACTATTGACTTTTTTTATTAAATTTAGGTACAGATTGGATAAGAAGCTAACCACGCTCGTTATCAAAAATAAACTAAAATTTTCAAAATTAAATGCGATCAAAAACACGAAAATTATTTAAAAATGAATTACATCTCTTACTGTTCTATTAATATAGTACAAAAAAGAAAGAAGGAAGATTAAAAAAATTAAAAAAAAATTTAATCTTTAAAGAATGAAAATTATCCTTTTCGAAAAGTAGAGATTGTTTGTACCAAATAGAATAAAAATGAACAATTTTCAGTTTCATCTTAAAAGCATAAAACGTAAATTGCTCAATGCAATTTTATTCAGAAAAGTATAAAAATTATTCAGTCACATTTTTTGTGCCAAAAAGAATAAAAACGAATAATTTTTTTAACTTAAAAGAATGGAACGCAAATTGCTTATACAATTTTATAAAAAAGGTTAAAACAAATTATTAAATACAATATGTATAAATTGACCTAATTGACCAATGACCTTCGATGATAATCTTGCAAGATTATTTTGTTTTAAATAAACGAATTTAAAATCGAATCTGAGCCCGTATTCTTGGAATTCGATCAACCAAAGTCCCAGGTGAGTTTCTTCGTCAACAAAACTAAGTTTAGGTGGGAATTTGAGTTTATATGAAAATGTGAGTCGCTATGAAATGTTAAGCTGAATTTTGGAGTTATTTTTCAATTATTTCAGCTGGTATGCTCATTTTTAAAGCATGGACATGTGCCCTTTCAATAATAAATACAAAAAAATATATTTCAATTGCATTTATTAAAATTCATTAGCATCAAAACAAATTAGAAAACCTTAAAAACGTTAAAGTATATATTTTAAAGACTTCAGTAGTCACTACCCTCACTATTATATTCCATCCCAGTTGGCCATTGCATAATTTCGTCGTAAAAGTACAGGCACTGAGCAGGTATGTACTTTAGAACATTTTGTAGGTCACATATTTTTAAAATATTTATTACGTTTACAGTATCAAAGACTCTTTGAGAAAGAATCTTACCTTCTTCATAAATTCGCTAGTATTAAACCGTAGAAGTTTAAACGTAAAACTTTCCAAACTATAAATAAATTTCCGGGCTTCCAATTTCGATCACTGGTCATTTCAAAATGTGAAAATTCAGAAACTTTAAATTTAATTTATTTGTACTTTTGTGCCCTTTCAGTAAACAGAAATTACCTGCTTTTTGAAAAAGTAGGCCACCAATCCTTAAAGTTTAATATTTTATCATTATTTGATAAAATATTTACAAGAGCTTAAGCTAATCGCTAATGATTAGCTCTCTCTTTTTCACGTTTCTTCTTTTTAAATATCAGTTTAGTATTAAAAGGGCACATGTCCTGGACTTGTGCTGTTTCTAGAATAAATAATTTTTTGTTTGCAAGGTAGTTGACGTTTCATTAACCATATAACCATATGGTAATGTCGTCCTGTCATAAAACGTATATACGTGTCTGTGATAGAAAACCGTCATAATACTAATCTTGTTGATTGCTGAATTGTTAGTTAATCTAAATATTTCTCATGAGGAATTTTAATTGACATGGGTGTTATCACCCATTATCAAAGTTGTTAATCCAATATAACGAAAACAATTTCCTTCTTCCGTTTGACATCTTTAATAATGGGTATTTTCTCTGTCCCTCTAACCCTTTTCGAGAAAAACGACGTGCAATGTTTGCCAGACCTACCCGTGGTATTCACACATACTTAATCTTTATTAGTCAAATTTAATTACTTAAAATATACATATGTGAGTCAAATATTATAAGATTTTTATACTTTTATGGATAAAAAAAACTTGTAAGATTCACATTTTATGCTTTTTAGGTTAAAATAATTTTTTAAGTTTTTACACTATTTTGCATAAAAAAAATGTATTAAACAGAGGATGATTTTTATTCTCTTTAGATTAACAAAAATATTTTTGTTTTAGATATCTTCTATCATTTCTTTTGCTAAAGTGTAATTTAATAGATTTAGGTTTAAAAAGTATAAAATTTATTAATACAATTTCACGTTTTATGCCGTATTCCCGGATAATTGAAAAACATAAATTAGTAGTAACTAAAAGAATAAACTCCGTTCAAAATAAAACTAAAAATTAATAAGTGAGCGAATTTAAATATTGTCTTTTAGCAAAGAATGAATTTAATGTTACAAATTGAACTAAATTTATTCAAAATCAATTCATACTTAGGGTAAACATGGTTTCTATCCTTTCATTTTTAACCGTGATACCGCTTCATCATAGTGAAACAAGAACAACATAATATAACGTGAGGAACCCATATTTTATCTTGATCAAGCACTATGTCGGAAGAAATCATAGTATTTATTGGAGATCAGATGTCTCTACGAATTTTTTTAATTTTAAACTTACAACAAATGTAACAGAAAACAACAGTATTTTTATCACATTAACTTACTTAAATCACATACTTCTCAGAAGCCAAGCAATCCACCCGTTAGAAGCTGCGATTGCATGATGAACACGACTGCGGGCCCGCTTTCTCTTCCTGGGCCCTCCTAACTGTCCTTATGCCTGTGCCTCCCATGAACATCACTATCCGTGGCATTTGCCAGAGAGTGGTTGCTCTGGATGCAGACACAGGCAAAGTATAACACATGTATGCCTTTCGTAGAGATTGTCTATAACTTTTCTGCGGTAAACCGCTTGAAAGATGTAGCCTTTCTAGGGATCAGAGCTTGAACATCCCTGTTGTAGGATCGCATGGTTAAAATTAAGGGCTTACGTTATAGGGTTGTGGCGGTTCCAAGCTCTTGCCATAAAGTCACGCGGTTCAGAAAATTTGTAGGATTTAGGATAAGTCGGTTATAGCCTTGTCTGGGGTTCAAATCTTGGAATTACATTGTGGCATTGACTTAATAATTTCAAATCTGTGGGTGATGGAACAAAATGTACAATAGATTCGCTTTTAAATCATTAAAAAACAAAAATATTTACTTAAAACATGCTGATATGAACTGGAGCAATGACTTAGCGTTAATTCTGCAATGTATACCCATTTTTGGCCATTTAGGCTTATTTATTCAAAACTACTGATTGAGGGAGCTACTCCAACAGCGGTTCAGTATTCATCCTTCTGATATGAACAGAAAGTCAAAATACATTGGGATATGATGTCTTCTGTAACAGAATTTTTTTTTTTTTTGGTATTATGATAATGTTGATCTGGACAAAATCCAGGAGGTCATTCAGGAAATTTATTGATATTTAATACGGTTGTGTTTTTATTTGAATTAAAAAAGTTCTTATTTGACCTTTTTTCTGAAAAATATGAAAGCTCACCAAAAAGTTGTTTATTTATTTATTTAATTAAAGAAATCGATTTTGTCATTAATATGTATAGTATGATTTCATGTAAAAAAAAAATGATCACGAATTATTAAAATTTAAAATTAATATAAAACAGGACAAGAAATTTAGAAAATAATTAAAATTGTGTTCTTCAAAGTTGAAACTGTCAGAAAAATTAATCATAAATTTAAAAATTAGGTTTCAAATTTTTTTTTTAAATTATTTTGTGATATATGAAAATCGAATTGATCTGGATGATTTTGCTAATCTATTGATTGGGTTGTTATCGCCATAATTGGTGGAATGATATTTTAGCGCCAAAAATCGATAATTATGCAATGCG
This sequence comes from Tipula helvola, assembly GCA_963556165.1. Classification (NCBI taxonomy): domain Eukaryota; kingdom Metazoa; phylum Arthropoda; class Insecta; order Diptera; family Tipulidae; genus Tipula; species Tipula helvola. Next base: position 101,754,394 of record OY744483.1, read on the forward strand.
CTGCTTGAAACATTTATAGAGATATTTTAAAATAAATTAGCTGAATCGGTGGGTGGTCAGTATCCAAATGTTTTTATTCTTTGCACTTTGTTGATAGTGGTAAGCGAGCCACATTTTGATAGAAAGGTATGTTACAGTCATACTCCCAGTGTTTTAATAGTAATCTCAAAAACTTTTTAATAGGAATCCTCCAACACTGCACTTGGGTGGCACCTTTAATTTATTATTTTTTTCTTTTTTTTTAAGGTCACAATTTATCTTTTATAATTAAAATTGAATGGCATACACACACACTTATTACAGCACCAACTTTCTGTGGCAAATTTAATTTTGCGAATTGAAAATTTTCGATATAACTAACTATTTTTTGATGCAAGTTTGAAAAAAACCTGTTATGACGAATGCCAACTTATCTTTCCGATTTTTATTTTCGATAACGATGAGTGCCTCATTGTTATAACGTTTTTAACTTAGATGAGGGTATAACGTCCGGCCCACATCCATCTCCAAAACCCCTCAAAGCTGACAAAATGTATTCATCAGATATGATTGATATGTTGCTATTGCTTATTTTATCAATGTAATCAGTATTGACGATTGGTCTATAATAGACAGATTAAAAAAATGAACCAAACATGATATTGTTGAAGGTTATATTGGCACAGTTCCCCTCGATTTCCCGTTTATACCTAAGGTATTTCTGGAACTGTTTCGAATTTGCTCTAATTTTTTCTTGGATGCCAGCCAAAAAAGGCATGTACTTAAATTTGAAATAGGCATCAAATTCCTTGCTGTATTGTAAAACTTGACCTTGTCTGTTTCCAAGCTTGATTTCATCATTTTAGTATAGGCCCTTATATTTTCGATTTATAAGTTATTCAACAAAAAATAATTCCATCAGTTTGACATATCTTTGATCAACAATATTTTTTTTTTTTGGAAAACGAATGAAAAATTGAGCCCTTGCAGTCGAACAAAGACTTGCACTTGGAAAACGATACAAACCTTTAATTTACTACATAGACTTTTTATATAACAAGCAAACTCGTATAGTTCATATAAATTTACGTCGTATATGTACAATCGGCCTGTACTTTTATAGTGCCTGTAATATTTTTGTGCTTAGACATTGGATTTTGCTGTAATATTACACAAAAGTGATGTATAAATTCAATTTTATCACATTCCATCAGATTTACTTTATTTATTTGTACAATTTTTCTTCTTGTGTGTATGTGTGACTATGCTTGATTTACACACCTTACCCGGATAATGAGTTTCCTTTCTAGGTTTTTTATTTTTGCTTTTCTTTCTTTTTTAATTTTCTTTTGTTCATATTTTCCTTTTATATACATAATACATATCTGTATAGGTATGTATATACATGAAAAGCTCGTTTGGAAATAAAACAAAAACATTTTTCTTTCAAGTTTCTCGTTTACACATATAGAGATTTTGTTTTTATGTGATTTTTGAATACTCTGCAGAAAGTAATGTCTTTCAATTTTCCTTCTAAAAAGGAAAATAAAATATAATCATAATAAAAAATAAAAAAACGGTGAAATTGTTTTTCCTTTTATTTTCCTCAACTTTTTTTTTGTAGTAGGTATATTTTCCACTGTTACCGTCACATTTTTATTCCGTTTTTCATCCGATCCTTCTTGTCTGTGTGCTAAAAGTATAGTATATGAAGAAACTACAAAAGAACGAAGAGAACCTATTCATCATAAATATTATCAAACGTAATGTTTTTGATATGTACGAGGCTTTCCCGTTTTCCTTCTACGTATATAGTTTGTGCCAAAAACTTGGGAGAAGAAGGCGACGAACAAAATAAAAACTAAAGTAACAAAGTTTTTTTTTTTATGAAGATAAGAGTCTCTTTCGTTTCATATTCTTGTTTCTTCATCTGTGTGCCAAGTACTTTCTTCTGTAACTATTTTTATATAATGTTGCATACATATTGTATTATACATGAACGAGTATAATCACTTATCATTGTATTTTTACACAATTGTTATTCCTGTTTCTGATCAATTAATTATGAAACATAATACCAATATCAGTTGGAACGTCTAGTGTGCACTATCTTCTTGACTTGAATAATGTTATTCGTCGGTTCAATGTTGGTTGCCCAAGAGGCTCTTTCAATGCGATAAAATCCTTCAAGAACCGTACCATGATATTAGGATGATTATATTGCATATAAAGCTCGTGCAAAGGTTGTGCAGATGGACAGTACAGTTTTTGTCAAAGATCACTGAAGCTTTGTATACGCTAAAGGTAATGTGAGATTAAGAGAGAACTCAAGATGGCATGACAAAGAGTGTAAAAGATAACCACCGCTTCAACAGATAAATTCTCCAGGATCGTTTCGACAAACCGAACTTTATTTGTGAGCAGCATATCCATGAGCTATTCGCTTTCAAATCGCTCGATCGGCCTGAACCAAAGAGATTGTTGGAATTAAATGACCACTTTCGATTGCATCTCCGTTCACTTGAAGCTTTGAAGAGACCTGTGAATCACTGGGACGATCTAATGGTGTACACAATGGTTTCAAAATTGGATACGGAAACAAAGGCCAAATGGAATGACTCCGCTCCATCGCCTCATCTTCCAATCCAACGTTAGATGATCTGTGCCATTTCCTCAGTTCTCGTGCTCATCGCTTGGAAAGTCAGCCAAAAAACACTACACCCGCATCCAATCAGTCAAAACAATCAAAGTCCGTTCTTCGCTATACAATCGCCGATCACGAACTCACTCACCACAACGAAATCATCGACATATTTCTGTGTACATTGCAAATTAAATGGGCATTCAATGGCTCGTTGTCACAGATTTTTGAATTTGCCAACTGACCAACGTCATAAATTCGCCACAGAAGCCAAATTATGTTTCAACTGCCTTCGTTCATATCACGTTATTGCTGCCTGTCCAGTTACAATCCGCTGCCGATATTGTAGTTCAGCGCACCATTCTCTTCTTCATAAGGCAGCCGATGAAACCAATCCGACACTTTCGAAAACTGAGTCATCGCCAACAGATTCGAAAGCTGGGAGCTCGTTAGATTCTATTAAGTGCAAGCAGATTACAACCACTAGTGCCTTAACAACAGAATCGGGACTTGCGGCATTCAAACCCCAAAAGAGCACAGCGTCCTTCGTATATTTGGCTACTGCATTGGTCAAAGTTCTTGATAACTTTGGAGATTCTATCGTTGTAAGAGCCCTGGTGGACTCCGGTTCGCAGTTGAATTTTATGACCGAATCATTTTCAACACGCCTAAAAATTCCAGGATGTAACAGTGTCACTAGAATTCAAGGAATCGGCTCAAACGTAGTTTCAACTTTAGCTAGTTCAACAATAACATTGAGTTCAAACATTACCAACTACAAAACCACGTTGGACGTGCAAGTGCTTAAAAAGATAACGAGTTACCAGCCCACTGCTACAATTAACGATATCAAATCGTGGAAAATTCCGTCAAATATTCAACTTGCCGATCCTGAATTTTTCAAATCACAGAATATTGATTTGCTACTTAGCGCAGAGATTGACCATGATTTACTCTCTGTTGGTCAAATTAATTTGGCTGATCAATTACCTACACTTCAGAACACCGTGTTGGGATGGATAGTTGTTGGAAAAGTCTCGCCACAGCCGGCTTCTGAACAATTTTGTGTTTTGAAAGATTCTGGACCATAGAGAATCTCCCACATTCCGTAAAGCCGCTATCCTTCGAAGAAGCTGAGTGTGAAAAGCACTTTACAAAGTTCACCACCCGGGCCAACGAGGGACGATTTATTGTCAAACTCCCATTTTTGTCGGATCCATCAATACTTGGAGACTCGAAAAGTCTCGCTGTTCGCCGATTGTACAACTTACAACGACGGCTTCATAAAACACCAGAATTATTCGCTACTTATTCCAACTTCTTGGACGAATACAAAATGCTAGGGCATATGGAAAATGCCGACCTAGCAGCTGTTACACCACCGAATTTCTATTTTCCGCATCATTGCATTCTAAAGCCGAACAGCTCGTCCACGAAATTGCGTGTAGTGTTCTATGGCTCTGCCAAGTCTTCTAGTGGAAAATCGCTCAACTCAGTTTTGATGGTTGGGTCTGTCGTTCAGACTGACCTGTTTTCAATTTTAATTCGTTTTCGAGCCCATGCTTATGCATTTAGCGCCGAGGCCGACATTGCTAAAATGTATCGGCAAGTACGGGTCCACGAGGATGATCAAAGATATCAACTCATTCTGTGGCGAAACGCTCCGACTGAACCGATTTCAACTTTTAAATTGAAGACCATCACATATGGTACGTCGTGCGCCCCGTTTCTCGCCACAAGATGCCTTAAGCAATTGGCCCTCGATCACCTACTTACCGGCACCAACTCAATAGTTGCTGCAAAAGAGCTGAAAAATCAAATAATAAATATAATGAGTTCTGCTGGCATGGATTTGAAAAAGTGGTGTTCCAACAAATTTGAAGTCATCGAAGACATTCCCACAGAGTTTATTGAGACACCGTTCAAAATCGACGATCATGAATGGGTAAAAACCCTTGGAATTTTATGGCATCCGTCCACTGACAGCTTCAATGTTTTTGTTAATACTAGCCCAGATACAACCATTACAAAGCGAACCATATTTTCACAAATCTCTCGGATTTACGATCCACTTGGCCACTTGGTCACATTAGAAAAGCTGCTAATTCAAACACTTTGGTAACTGAAATTGGACTGGGGCCAATCACTTCCCCAGAGCCTGCACACTTATTGGCAGACGTTCAAAGGAGTCTTAGTTGGCTCAACAAATTCACAATCGATCGCCATCTGTTCAACACTAATGAACCACGTAGCATCCAAATTCATGGATTTGCCGATGCTAGCGAACGTGCATATGGTGCTGTGCTGTATGTTCGCTGTATAAATGATGATGGTCGTACTTCCGTTAAGCTACTTTGTGCAAAGTCTCGTGTCGTGCCGCTCCAGAAAACTACATTACCTCGTGTAGAATTGTGTGCCGCGGTATTACTTGCTCAGCTAACGCACAAAATACACCAGAATCTGAATTTCAACGTAGATCAAATATACTATTGGTCGGACTCAATAATTACTCTCCATTGGATTAAGTCGTGCACAACCAGATGGAAAACGTTCATTTCGAATCGAGTCACAACCATACAAGAAGTTTCAAAAATAGAAAATTGGTTACACGTACCGACAGAATGCAACCCAGCTGATTTGATTTCGCGAGGATTGACAGCTGAGAAGTTCATTCAATCAGATTTATGGCTACACGGACCGGCATTCCTGTTAAAAGAAAATTTGTTCTGGCAAGTGACCATCGCTTCGCGACGAGTTTCCAGTACCTGACGATATGCCAGAAATAAGAAAATTCAATCAGTTGCCGCTGTTGTAAGTGATTCACCAGATGTGTTGAAGGAAATCAAGTTTCATCATGACTTTAAAAAACTTAGAAGAGTGGTTGCGTATATGCTACGCTTCAAACTTAAACCGCAATTCAAATTTAGTGGCCCGCTAAAACTAGAAGAATTAGATCGAGCCCTCAACACTATTATCCAAGTCGTGCAGAAACAATGTTTTCCGGTCGAATTCACGCGATTGGAAAAGGCCAATTTCATCGACAAACAAGCAATGCTTCGCTCGTTATCATTATTTCTAGACGAAAATCACATAATCCGCGTTGGTGGGCGCCTTCAACATACCACTTTGCCCTACACCTCGAAACATCTCATTCTCTTGCCCAATAATCATAATTTTACATTAATTTTATTAAATTTCTATCATAGGAAACTGCTACATGCTGGTCCACGAGCTCTATTGGCCGCCGTTCGACAATATTATTGGCCTTTGTACGGCACAACAGTATGTAAGAGGATCTACCGAGAATACAAATTGTGTTTTCGGGCTCAGCCGATTCCAATGATGCAACAGATGTTACACCTACCATCGGAACGAGTAAACGCCGCACCATCGTTTTATTCAGTCGGTATAGACTTCGCCGGCCCATTTTTCATCCATTACCGTATCCGAGGCAATCCACCAACGAAGACATATCTATGTCTGTTTATTTGTTTTGTCACAAAGGCAGTCCACCTCGAGTTGGCCTCCGACCTCAGCTCAAATGCATTTCTGGGGTATTTCAAGCGCTTTGTGGCCATCCGAGGACTGTGTAAATATGTTTTCTCCGACAACGGCACCAATTTTATCGGCGCTAATTCCGAGTTACGTGAGCTTTATGCAACATCGTTACGTGAGCTGTCTTCAAACCAATTAAATAATGAGCTGCAATCCATATGCGATGAGGATCATATTGAATGGAAATTTACGCCGCCGGCCACTCCCAATTTTGACGGCTTATATGAAGCTGGAGTGAAACTTGCCAAATTTCATCTGCACCGTACGATGGGTCTAGCGAAGTTTACATACGAACAACTGCTGACGTTAGTCAAACAAGTTGAAGCAGTGCTGAATTCACGGCCGCTCGGGCCCATTACCAACAGCCCTGACGACTTTGATTATTTTACGCCGGGGCACTTCTTGATCGGGCGACCCCTCAACACTTTACCGATGTCTGATGTAACTAACCGGCCGCCGCTTGAAACCTGGAAGCAGATTGATTTTCAACACCGCATATTTTGGAATCGTTGGTCACAAGAATATCTGCAAGCCCTACAGCAACGCCACAAATGGACCAACCAACACGCAATCTCACTATTGGTGATTTGGTAGTCCTCATCGATGATAAACAACCTCCACTTAAATGGAAACTAGGACGGGTTGTTGAAATATATACTGGGGAAGACGGGCTGGTTCGAGTGGCTAACGTGAAAACCATGCACGGCCCCTACAAACGCGGGATCTCAAAAATTTGTCTGCTGTCTCAAGATAATATTGAAACTGTTGGGACGTTTCAAGGTGGGGAAAATGTTGACGCATAGTCTTATTTCATCGCATGCGCGCACGGTTAGTATAAGCGCGTTGAATTACTTTTTTTTGTTGTGGCATCACAATTTTGTTACTTGCTTTGTTTTTTTTTTTATTTGTTAGTCTCTTTTTTGATTTGGTGAAAATAACAAATGAGTAATCCTGTTGCATAAAACTAATAAAACCAAAAATAAATTGAATTTTTTGATGTAGTGCTTTGGAAACCACCGTTTTTCATTCACCCACATTTTTTCCTAAGTTTTTAAATTTACATCAGCACAAAGCTTGTGCTCCAAGAAACCCCTTGTGGCTAAAAAAACAATCCCTTTTTAGAGTTTTTTTTTCTCACATTACCGTATACAAAAATCTTTCGCGTGAATTTTTTTAATCAAATGGGTGCATTTTTGAACCCATAAAGTATAAAATTCAGTAATATGTTTTTATGGGTTAAAGCCAATTTAATTTTATCATTTTGTTGACCTTGACACATACTAACACCATGCATTTTTCGGCTTTTAAGTGGCGCGAAATTTCGAAATTTTGTATTCGTCGATTTTTAGCCACACACATTTTTTGTCACACATTAGATTTTAATTTTTTTTAAAATATATCTTTTTCATTTAAACCTCCAAACATTTTTCTTCCCTTACTTAACCATAAAAAGCTACAAAACCATAAAAAGCTTATTATTTTCGAGAATTAACGATTTTTGTTGTTCTTAAACTATTGCTCAGCAGGTATAAATTCTTGATTCTTTTTCTATAGAAGATTAAAGTTGGTCTTAGAATGCATGCACAAATACTTCAGCCTAAACACACACACACAATACTACTGGGACGGGAAGGAAGAGGGAAAGGAAATGTTATGAACATTGCGACTTCATAACACACCTATATACATACACCCCACAAACGCAACATCCAATCGTGACTTTATTTTGTTATGAACACCTGGAATCGAAACCGGAGCCCTCGAATGATAAAGCACGCGTTCTACTCACTCGAAATTCTAACGATATACACTTATATAAATCAAAAACGTTCACTTTGATTATACTTTTAAGAAAATTCAGGGAGTCTCATAACTTTATTACCTACTACTACTTTTTGGAAAATGTGCAAAATTCAGTAAACTTCAACCTCTATTCTCAAACATTAACCGTCTGGAATAGTGAATTACCATCCCCGTAAACTTTGCTAACGGATACAAATAGCAGTTTTAATTAATATTTTTTTATTTGAGTGAAGTTTTGCCCATTTTTCAAAAAGTTGTGATCTATGTGGTCTTATAAAAACCAAAGTAAATTTCTAACACTAAATTTTAAGAATTTTCTTTACCGTACTAAAAATTTCGTCATGGTTCTCCGTTTTGGAATTAATATTATCACATTTTTTTATTTTATTATCACGAACAATCATTTCCGAAGTATTTTTCTGCCCTCAATGCGAATCTGGCCACAGAATTACCGTATCACTTTAGGTTTTGAGATCGTATTTAGCGTTTCAAAATCTACAACAGTAAAAACATTAGAAATATAAGAACCTGCACTTCATTTAGTTATAAAATGAGAAGGAATACAAGTTATGCGTGCCTATGAAATTCTTACATTATACATAACCCAGGCCTGCATTGCATGGATTTCAGTTTGAATTTGAACTAAATGAAATAGAGCGGTTCTAATAGAGAAGGGCAATAAGATGACTGTAAAATCATTGCAGCTGAAAAGACAGTAGCGCATCAACAGAAAATGTCAACCGAATCGGCTTACCAATTTTTGTGTTCTCTATCTTCAAACTCAGCAACAGCAATACTAATAACAAAGCTTTTCGATCAAACATTTTTAAAATTATGAGTTTTTATAATTAATATCGTATTCTATTGACCCACAAAACCGGAACCTAGATCAAAAAATTCTGAGTTCTTCATAATAGAAATTGATCTCAGTTTAATTTTTTTTTTATCTCGATCAGTTTTTTGCGTCAAACGAGTATCTAAAATTTAGTATTTTATTTTAGTGGCGACGGACAAATTTTCGTTACATCGGTTTTACTACCCATTCTAAAACGCTTTATACACAGCTATAAAAGTTCCACTTCAATAAAAAACTGCGCCTTCTATTTTTAAAACTATCAATGACCGTAAAGTGAACCTTTGAGTTTGAAATAAAAACCGTTAAGTTCAATTTTTAAATATTCAATGAATAAAATTAAAACATCTGGGTTTTCTAAATCAATTAAAAATTACTAATTAATAGCTCCTTTTGGGTAATTTTAAAAATGTTTTAAAACTTCGCTCGCTTTTATTAAAACTTTTTCAATTTATTTATCTGGTTATGTAATTTACAAAGTATGATAAAATTCGATAAGAAAAGAGCATATCATTACAAAAGATACAATTTTTAACAATTCTAAAAGAATGTAATACATTAATATAAAAATTAAATAGAAAAAAATGAAGTAGAAAAACTATTTAACAAAATTGAATTGTCGTTTGCTTTAATCCTCTCATAAACAAGTCCCTCGATACGCTGAAATTAAAACTGCATCGTTGAAAGCATTAAACACATTTATTAGCGGTTCCGTACCATTAAAATTGTTTGAACTAAACGGAATACGTAAAAAGTCCGACAGCGATCTAAGTGCTCGCTGAGGGGCGTAAATACATAACATCTCAAGGCGATCAGGACAAACATCATGAGCGAACACGGTACAATCGATATTATGTTGAATTGCTAAAGTTTGTAACTTTCATAACAATAAACGGTTTACGTTAGGTTCACGAACAAAATCATGAATCGAGTTAGGCAAACATCGCAGGACGGATTCCATATTACTGAGGCATATTCAAGCACAGATCTAACATAAGTAACGTAAAGGGATTTTATAGTTAACGGGTCACAAAATTCCCTCCCATTATTCTTGATGAAACTCAATAAAAAATATCCTTTAACTACTATAAAATCTATATGCTTGTCAAAAGATAGGTTAGACGAATAAATAGCTCCTAGGTCACAAATACCAGATACTCTACTGATCTGTGTATATAATACAACGTATGAGATCTCTGCACAAGACAGCCGCGTCCTGCACGTCATAACTTTACATTTATTCGTATTTAAGGGCCACTAATTCCTTACGGATCATTCACAAAAAACAAAAACTTCCTTTTGCATATGCTCACAATCAACAATCGAATTAATATTGGCATAGAATTTTAGGTTGTCGGCATGAACAATCCACTTACAAAACTTGAAACACTGGACAACATCATCAATAAATATCGTAACTAGAAGTGGTCTAAGATGGCTGCCCTGTGGAGTGTGGAACGGTATCTGAAACAAGAAAGATCGAGCTGTTGAGCTCCTTACGCATTGCCGTCGCACGTTAGGTAGGACATCATCCACTTAATTGAAATAAAATCAGATCCAAAGTGATACAGTTTCCGAATTAGAACTTTTTCAACTTGCCCACGCATTCCAACAATATTGAATGAATCATTCGAAAAAACCATGAGGTTAGTAATCGTAGATCTGCCCTGTATAAATCCATGTTGATGCGAATTAATTCTCTGTCTGGTGTGAAATTCTATTCTAGACTTAATCAAAGATTCGAAAAGCTTAGGAATCGCCGAGAGAATTGAAATGCCTCTATAACACGTAATATCACCCCGTCTACCTGATTTATAAATGGGGATAATAAATGAATTTTTCCAAATATCAGAAAATATACCACTCGAAAGACTAACCGTAAATAAATAAGACACATGTATTCAGGGTATATATTATATAGGGCACATTTATTCAGGATCCAAGGTGCCACCCTGTCTGGGCCCGTACTACCTGCAGTATTTAAACAGTTTAATCCATTTATAAATTCCCAGTGGCGTAACTACAAATGTCGGGCCTCCCCGCGAAATTTGTTTGGGCCCCTAAAAATGCTTATTGTACCTATAAACAAGTAAAGCTTTAAGTGCAAAACTTTTTTCTTCCTATTGCCTATTCTCGCATTAATTAAGAGTATCTGATTTCGAGATGACACGAAACTTCTTGCAACTCAATGCTCTTACGATTTATAAATATATCGATAAAGCATCACAAATTTCGAATATAATTTGAAAAATATGAAGAATTTCGAAATAATCTCAAAAATGTTGAATTTTCAAAGTATGTATCTTGCATATTCTTGAACGTTCTCAAAAATATGTAACTGCAAAAATTGTCAATTAGTTTTAATTTTGATAATTAATTTAAATAGGTTGGCGTTTAAACTTAACCTTTAATGTTGAGCTTTTTCAAACTTTTAGGTTTTTGTTAAAATGTTGTATGTACCTATATGCAAAAAATCAAGAACTTCTAATTTTATAAGCTTTCAATTACCAAAGCTTTTTTAACCAAATCATTTTACTCAGAAGTGTGATTTTAGTAGCAGAATTTTGGCTAATTGATCTTAAAATTAATAATCAATCATCAACAAAAGCTTTCAGTTTTAAAAGATTTTCAAACCAAACCATTTCACTACGAAACTTGATCCATATTATAAAGGAAAGTGGTATTTTCAGATAAATTTAGAATATTTGTTTTCAATGGGCTTTAAGTTTGACAATTAATTTATACCTTTTTGGTGTGAACTTAACATTTTGGAGAATTTTCATAATTTAAGGTTTTTCTTAAAATGTGTTATGAGCAAAAATTATGTTTTGTAAAAAATGTCAAGCACAATTAGTTGTAAGAGCTTTCAATTAGAAAAGCCTTTTAAACGTAACCACTTTACTCAGAAATTTGATTTTACTTAGGGTAACGGAATTTAGGGATAATTTAGTATATTTGTTCTCAATGTAAATTTTCAAGAGCTTTTAATCAAACCAAACCATTTCACTAGGAAACTTGGTATTATTATAATCTTTCGTTTGTCGAAACTTTTTGAATCAAATCATTTTACTCCGAAATTTTGTATTAAAAAGAAGTACGTATTTTGGGATAAATTAATACTAAGTATTTGGGTTTAAACTTAACATTTCTCAGATTTTTAATAATTTCAGGTTTTTGTTATACGGTTTTACTTGTAAAAAATTTGTATTTCCAAAAAGTTTCAATAGCTTTTAGTTTTAAGATCGAATTGTCACTGATCGAAACTTTTTAAACAATTTATTTCAAATTTACACTTTGCAACGGAATGTTGGGATATATTTAGAATATTTGTTTCCAATGAGCTTTAAGATTGAAAATTAATTTATACTTTCTGGGTTTAAACTTAACATTTTTGAGACTTTTCAAAATTTGAGGATTTTGCTAAAATGTTTTATTTTGTATTTCCAAAAAATGTCGAACTTTTAATTTTAGGAGCTTTCACATATCGAAGCTTTTTAACCCAAATCATTTTCTTTGTATTCTGAAATTCGATAGTTTAAAAGAAGGTGGGATTTTGGAATACATTTAGAATATTTGTTTTCAATAAGCTTTAAGCTTGACAATTAATTCATCCTTTCTGGGTTTGAACTTAACATTTTTGAGCTTTTTAATAATTTCTGGTTTTTAATAAAATGTTGTATGAGCATAAATTATATATGAATTTGAAAAAATTGTCAACAGCTTTGGTTTTAAGAGCTTTCACTTATTGAATCTTTTTAAACAACCCAATTTACTTCGAAATTTCATAAAACAAGGGATGATAGAATTTTGGTATGATTTAGTATATTTGTACTCAATATAATTTATTAAGAGTTTTTAGTTTTAAGAGCTTTTCAAACCAAACCATTTGACTTTTAAATTTGATATTATAAAGGAAGGTTTATTTTGGGATTAATTTAAAGTTTTTGTTTTCAATGATCTTTAAGCTTGATAATTTATTTATACTTTCGCGGTATTTTTTGTACCTTTCCATAAATTCTGTCTTTCATTAAAATATTTAAGAGCTTCCACTTATCGAAGCTTTACACCTGAATCGTTTTACTCAACACAACTTACAATAACCTAGACATTCTTGAATAATTTCGAATAACCTACAGGAAATCGGAGAAATATCGAAATTTTGGCATAATCTCAAAACAACTTTTAAATATCACTATTTAGATTTATATGTGTAACATACAACTGCAGGTTCTTACAACTCAAAGCTAAGCGCAGAACATTGCCTTACAAAATTCGAATAAATTCGAAAACCTTTAAAAATCTCGAATAGTCGTATGAATGACGAAAAACTTAAGAAATTTAGAATAAACCGCGGAACAATTTTGATCACCCCAGAAAAATAAGAATAGTAATAAGAATAGGACCCTCGGATCTTATCGGGTGATTTTTTAAATATCGAACAATCGGATACTTCGAATAGACTCCAAAATTCTCGAATAACCTGACTGTTTCATAACACTGAATCACCAATTAAGTCTCAAACATCACGCATCGGGAAGCGAGAATTTTCAAAATCAGGAAAACCCCACCAAAAACAGCCAAAAAACACCATCATCGCTAGTTGCAAAATTAAGTTGGCGTTTGCATTTTCCTTATATTTAAAATAGTTTTTCAAAATAAACCGGTAATTTTAATTTTTATTTACGATTTACTGGTAATCAAAAGATCCGGTAAATAAGAAACTATAATTCGAACGAAGGCTAATTGATTATAGAGACTGACTGGTTTGGCTCAAGTGAGGGAAACAAAAATGTATTTTTGATAAAAAGATTAATGGTTTTTAATCACATAGACCATAGAAAAATAGTGGGTCCTGATTATTTTACGTAAAATTCTACAAGTTTCAAAAAATTAATTTTCAGATTTTGCTTATATTCGTTCCAGAATTTGAAACATTACCGTATTCTTATAATCTAATTAATTTTCCAAAATTTTCGTTATTTTGAAAGACAAAATTAGACTTTATTAATAAAGTTTACGCTACATTCATAATCAAATTTATTCTGATATATTCAGTATCGTACAACAATTACAAAATATTTAAAAAATCTTAACTAAAACTTTAAATGCGATATCTCAACATTTTGTTGTTTGTCAAACTTACAAACGTTTTTTCAGGTAGTTCTCAAAGAAAACGCGGGTTGTAAGTTTATACCAACGATTTTACTTTATAAATTTTAAATCTAGAAAAACTTAGTTCTTCAACTTTCACAACCACGCCCAAATTATTGATAAATCACATCGCAAAAACATGAGTAAAATCTCATGATTCACTGATAAATTAGCAAAGCCCGAAATATAACTTTTCATTTGAAAATGTATTTAAAGCAAAATAAATATAAATAATTCATAAAGTGTGGTGCTTAGCTTAGATTTTTATCCCGTAAAACATCTTAAGAGAGAACAAAAATGAGTGATGAGATGAGTAACGATTAATGTCATAATTTTTTTTATTTATTTATTTTTTTTCATCAGAATTATTATTTTTTATTCGTTTATGCTACTGTTACTACACTAATACTACTTCTGTACTCGTCATTTAATGGCGCGGATGGACAAATAACAATAATGCGCTTTAATAATATGACGACAATCATGATGGTGTGATGATACTGGATTTTAGTCTTAATATTTTATTTTTATGCAGCCGAACCCCTCTTCCTTAACCATAAAATAGAGATATAACATTAAAGAAAAACATTAAAAGAAATAATTTTCTTCAACATAATTTGCTTGTTGCTTTATATTCCTATAACCGTTGGAGCTCGGTAAGAAATAATGAATTATTATTAAATGTTTTATGATTTTCATGTTTATGTGAAATTCTCGTAATTGAAATGGAGGGTGTTGAAATGAAAGACAAGCATGGTTGAAGCGTAAAAAAAAAAATTTAAATTTATTATTTTGTATTTGCTGTATTTTTAACACATATAGGTGACACAGTTAATAGGCAACGATGAAATCTATATATTTGGCTGACTTTTTGTTTCTTTCTTAATAACTTCAAATAAAAAATGTTGTTGGTTTTTCAGCAAACATGAATATCAATCTTTGCAAGTAGTTCCGTACAGACAATAGAATTGTTCCGCAAATCACCGATGACCGTTGAAGCAGCACCTATGTCTTACAAGCACTGATTCCAAATTAGCAATTTTACAGCGGTCGTTGTAGGATGGCAAATTCTTTTTATTCAGCCACATTGGAAGTTCCGGATCAAACGGCCAATTCAATTTATGAAGATAGTCAATACTAAATTTCTTCTATATCCGTTCAATTCTATCCATACAAATACGGTAAGCAAGATCCCAAATACTCGATGCATATTCCAAATTAGACCGAACAATGGAACAATACAAAGTCTTCATTGATTGTGGATTATGAAAATCTTTTGTGATACGACTAATAAAGCCAAGTAGATAATTTTAAACTTAGCCACTATTAAGTTGATATGGTCTCGAAAATTCAATTGTTAAAGTACAATAAATAAATAAATAAATAAAATAAATAAAGTACAATTGATGGTCCAAGATAATACCCAAATCTTTAAATATCATAAATTCATAACTCGTTCCAGCTGGTGATTACCAATAAGATATTGATGACAAATAACTGCTTTTTTCCTGGAAAAGCTCATTATCTTGCACTTTTCCAAATTTAAGTTCAATTTATTCACAATTGACCAATTACACAGCAAATCAAGATCACTCTGCATTTCATTAAATTGCTGCGGGCTACATACAGTATTTGATATTTTCAAGTCATCAGCATATAATTCTCAGTCACAGTACTGGAACAAAGAAGTAACTTCATTGATGAAAACGTTAAACAACACTGGTCCTAGGTGTGAGCACTGAGGTACTCCAAAATCAACTTCGATCGACTTAGATGTAAACCCGTTAATTTGAACTACCTGCTTCCGATCACGCAGAAACGATCCAATTCAATCCAAAAACAATTTACTCACTCCAAATCTATCCAGTTTGTCAAGAAGTAGCTCAAACTGAGGTGAGTCAAATACTTTCGCAAAATCTGTAAAAACTACATCCAGCTGACATTTGTAATCAAAGGCGCTAAACACTTTAGATGTTAGACTTTAGGGATTTGTAGTGGTAAAACGATGCCTGACAAATCCATGTTGTTGAAGTACTAATGAAGATTTAACATTAAAATACAAATAATCAGAAATAATAAGCTCAATTAATTTTGGAATCGATGATACTATTGATATGCCTTTAACGTTACTCCGTTTTCCGGTTTTAAAAATGGGAATTATAAATGATTTCTTCCATATCAACGGAAATACACCACTCTTCAGAGACGCATTAAATATCAGAAATAGTGGTAATGACAGCGAGCTATTAAGATCTTATCAACACCACATCCCGATTTCATCTTTCATATAGCAAGGCTGACATCTTTTTCTGAAGTATAAGGTATTCCAATAAAATTTTGATGATGCGAAATACGAGGTCATAAGGAAACATCAATAGCATTATCATTGTATTTTTTATAGACTGATTGGAAAAATTTAGCAAATAATTCACATATGTCCTCAGCATTACAGGCAGTTACATCATTTAACGGGATAACCGAAACATTTTCTTTTGACATTAACAAAAGACCAAAATAGTTTTGAATTTTAAATTAAATTATCTTCCAGCCGCGGAATATAGTTCCTATGGGCTCGGTGTTGTTCCTTATCAAATTCCCGGCCTAGTTGTATGAAAGAATTAAGACAATCGAAGTTATCACCAAAACTTTTGGCCAATGTATGTTCCTTTTTTTTTGTTTCTTAAATTGACCAAATTGTTTTCAAACCATGGAGGATGGTTATTCTTACACTGTTTTAAAAAAATTGAATTTTCAATACAGCTTTTACTTTTATTGTATTGCAAAAATCAAGTTTATCCTTAAAAATACACTATTCCCGAGTTTTTACGTCTAATTTACTAGTAGAAATACTTATTTTGTGTATTATATTACCTTCAAATTAAAAATAGCAGGAAACATTTAGAAATTTACATTTGATTTCAAACAATTTTCAATTGAGATAGTAATAATACATTAAAATATCTTAAATATACACATTTTTTAAAGTAATAATTAATTTTCTTTAAATTTTAGAACCTATAAAAGAAATACTGTAAAACGTACATGAACGGTTTTTAAAAATACAGAACATTTTAATCAAATTTCAATATTTAGTTAAATTCAATAGCTAAAGAAGGGGCGTCCAAGCCAAATCAGTATTTTTGACAAATTTTCAAAATAACTAGAGCATTAAAACTGCAATTAGAATAAAAAGCCAACTGGACAACGCGGTAATTATTTATGTATCCAGGGCCAAAGAATTTATCACTCCGGAATAAATGTGAAGATCACCGCAACAGTTGTTACATATTGCAGCATACGGCCCGCGGGCCGCATGCCTTAAAATGGAATAAAAATTGCGGTGGTCTTCACACTCACCCCAGAATAATAAATTTTGTAGCTATGGATACATAAATAGTTACCGCGTTGTCCAGTTTGCTTTTTTACTTTTTTTCTAATCGCAGTTTTAATGCTCTAGTTATTTTGAAAATTAGCCAAAAATACTCATTTGGCTTGGACGCCCCGGAACTAAAGGATGTAATTTTGTAATATTAAGTATGTAATATTACACAATACGCACACTATTGTTCACATAGTCATGTAAATAGAAACAAAGAAAGGAAAAATGTATAGAAACAGATTTACACGTGCAAATATATATAAATCAGGTACGTGTGTTTAATAATACATTATATTTAAATTTAAATTGTAAAATTGTATTTTGACATAGCGGTATTGGGACTCGCGCTTCGCATTTTATTTAATTTATCCAGTTGTTATACATTCCTTTCCTTAAATCAAATCCATGTATATCTGTTTCCTTGAATCTTGAATAATTATGATTAAGTGTGGAAATTGTGATAAGAAATAGGCATCCGTGTTTAAGTATCATGCCCATTTACGGTTGCACAAATCGGAGTCAAATGTAGTTTTCAAATGTTTTTTCAATAAATGTGAGCTAGTATTTACAAAATTTAATACATACGCTTCGCATTATTTTAGGCAACATAAAAAACTAGAAAATTCCAAAATTGGTGGTTGTGATAATTCGTTTTTAATTTGTAGTAAAGGAGGATGCCAATTCAAATCAGAAGTATTGCAAAAAATGTCTCGTCATATTTTGCAACATTTGCAAAGTTTAAATAATTTAACTTTAAAGTGCCCTATTACAGATTGTTTTAAAACATTTAATAATGCCAAAACTTTTCGTAATCATATTAATTTCAATCACAAAATTAACTTTTTAAAATACAAAACAGAAGGTTATTTGAAAACTAATGAAATTGATGAATCTTTAAATTTAGAAATGGCTACTTCTTCTCACCATCTGATGTAGTACTAGTTGATAGTTTAATTGAAAATAGTGTTAATTTGATGAATGCAAGGTGTTTAATTGAAAACCTTTTGGCTCAACTTAAAAACGAATTTAATGTACCAAAACGAATAATAAATATAATCGTTGAGAAAATTGTAAACTGTTCAGATTTGCTTAGTTCAGAAGTTAAAAAAACCATAGAAGTAATTTTTCAAAATAATAAGGAACAAAATAATTTAAAAACACAAATTTTGCTTTCGGTTATTCCTAAATTGAATTTGGTCGCACATAGTTCTTTAGCAGCTTATAAACGAAATCTGAAATATTCAGATCAAACCCTAAAATCTTACGTCAAGCCAGTAAAAATTAACTTAGGAGTTAATAATTACCACAAAAAATGTTTTTTTTTATTATGTCCCAATATTTGAAACAATAAAGTCGCTTTTTGAGGATCCCGAAATTCTATCTCAGTTTGATACAGTTAACGAAAAGAGTAATTTAAAGCTTCGAGACTATACTGATGGGTTGCTTTACACCAACAAATTTTTTTTTATAATCACAAAAGAATTGAATTCATATTTTATTTAGACAGCTTTGAGATTTGTAATCCTTTGGGTTCAGCTAAATCAAAATATAAACTCTTGGCTGTTTATTTTATGTTAGGGAACCTACATGTTTATAACAGATCAAAAGTTAATAATATAAATTTAGCATTTATCTGCCCAGAGTCATATGTTAAGTTGTTTGGAATAAATAAAATATTCGAAAAACTTATTGAGGACTTAAAAATATTGGAAACAAATGGCATTGAACTTACACGAATTAACAAATGTTACAAAGGATCGATCATTGCTATTTATGGAGATAACATAGGCTCACACCAAATAGGTGGTTTTCTGGAAAATTTTAGTACTAATCAATATTTTTGTAGATATTGTCATTTAACTTTGGCAGAATTAATCGTGAATCGAGATAGCTACAAAATCCGAAAAGAAATGAGGTCTAAAGAATCATATAATTCAGATATTATTAATCTAAATAATCAAGACTCTAGTAGAGGAATTAAGCAAAATTCATGTTTCAACTCATTGAAATATTTTCATGTAAGTAATCCCGGTCTGCCACCATGTATTGCACATGATTTGTATGAAGGTATTATCCCTTATGATATTTGTTTAGCTCTACATTACTTTGTTAGTAACAATTGGTTTATGTACGAATATTTAAATTTAACACTTGCGCGCTTACAGAAATTACTGAAATACAATGTCAGTTTTCCGATAATAAATAGAAATTGCAAAAAATTCCTGGGCACACGATGCAGAATTTTTACTTACTCACTTTATTACCTTTAGTACTTCACGAAAAAATTAAAAACCCAGATGACAATATTTTAGAAATGGTTGTATTGCTTTTGGAGATAACTCAAATTGTATCATCACACACAGTAATCCATTCCCAAATTTTTGTTTAACAGGTTTGATAGATAGATATCTTGAGCTCTGAGTTATTGGCTATTTCCAAATGTCAGGCTGCGACCAAAACATCATTATTTGCAACATTACCTCCAATTACTAACATTGTTTGGACCATTAGATAAATTTTAAACTATGCGCTTTGAAAGTAAGCATCACTCGAAATTTTACAAAAACTTTAACCGAAAGGCATCAACATTTTCAATCAACGATCTTTGGAAAACGATTTTCACACGAATTAGAATTAAAACATTTGAAGCGCATACAATTTCAAGAATTTTATCTTTAGTTATTAGTACCAATAACATGGACGGGATTCTCACATGTTTAACAATTAAACATATTTTAATTAATGAAAATTATTCTAAGCTAGCATTTCTTGGAAACTCATTTACAATGATATACATCTACAAATCTGGCTTGTATGAAGTCACGAATATTAATTCAGATGATATTATAGTTACCCATTGCATTCTTGCCTCACCTTTTCCTTTCATTTTACATAAGGTCGGACAGTCCATGCGGCTTACCCTACAATCAGCAATTCCTTATTTTTGGTAAAGTAAAAATTATATCTAAGTGCAGTAAACCACAAGGACACAAAACCAGTTTAATATACCTATACATTATCTACTATTCCAGATTAATTATGTCAACTTTCGTCATGAAAATTTGGGACTCTAATCGCATCCACCGAAAAAGCTTTATGTATGACGGTGATATTTGTAAAATTATCCAAAAAGGTAACTATGACAATAATATTAATCATAATAAATTAGCTAAAGATTCTATTTTACAATAATTTTTTGGCTGGCCAAATTAAAATTTTAATAATATGTCATAAAAATTAATAATATTTTTTTGGTAACATTATAGCAAATTCAGCTGGTATTTCGGGAACAACGTTAGTTTTAGAAACGGATGGAACAGAAATCGACGACAGCGATGTGCTTGAATATTATTGCGCCAGCAACCATACATTTTGGTTATTAGATGAAAATCAGTTTTGGGTTCCAGCACCTAGTACATCCACCACCGTTTTACCTAATATTGAATTGTCTGCGCTACCAATTATAGAAGTCGCCAATAACAATCAGATAATAAGTTGGCTTCATTTAAATGATACGGTTTTAAAAACAAATATACCCGACACGGAACTTTCTAGATCTCCTGTGTCCTCAGCATCAACGATTTCTCTTTCCAGCGGTCGAATTACATCGATAGGGTCAGATAATTCCGATTTCATTGGGTTAAAACAAGCTGAGAAGCTTTTTGCCGATTTTAAAATTTCATTTAATAAAATGCCGGAAAAAGTATTGGACTTATTAAACGGAGAAAAACCGTTAGGAAAACTTTTATCTGAATTTGTTCACAGTATTGTTTGTAATATGCATCGTATTTCCAATCATATTCCGCAGCCGATCTTTCGTAAAATTGCATCACAGCTTTTGGATTCATTTCCAAAAAGTGTGGGAGTAGTTGACAACGAGGAAAATTTAATTTGTAGTGAAGCTGTGTTTATTTACAAAAATTTTTATTTACAAAAAATTGAAAAGCTTTGTGTAATTATGTTAAATTTTTTTTTAATTTTTAACTAATGAAGTCGGTTAAATTATTTTAGTTATATGTGTGTATATTTAATGAAAATTTTCAATTAATTTTATTTTTTCCTAAAGTTATTTAAATACATAGGGTTATATATATTTACAAGCAAATTACTTTATTCTTAATTATCCAATTATGTTACGGTTTTTAGTATTTAAATGAAATGATTTAATTTTATTTTTTATATGAATTATTTTAATAATAAAATTATTTTTAAAAATTTTTAAATTGCTTTATATTTGTATCTGAAAATTGACTTTCTATCGCTTGAAAATTCAAATATTTCGGTAATTTTGCATACTTGTCCAGGTAGAAAGTACTGTAAATTATTTGTAAAATTAAGTTTCAAAAAGTTGAATTTTAAAAACTAGTTATTTAGAAATTTACATTTTGCATGTAATTTTACGTATGCGGTCTAGTAAAAAATACATGAAAAGTTAGTAAACTTACAGTTTATGAATTTAGGGGAGAAAAATTTAATTTTACATTAAAGGTGTAATTTTACTTCCCTATGTAAAATTACAGTAAAAGTAGTGGCATTTTTGCCCACAGTTAATAGCATGTAAAATTCAATGGAATTTTTTTACTGTGTACGTTTATGGCATTTAGGTACATGTTTATCGAAAGCCTCAAGTAAAATCAAATAAAATGAGTTGACTAAAGCATTAACATCATTCAATTTGGAATTAAAAGTTTCATCCCAGTCCACCATTTCAAAAAACTCCTGCAGCCCGGCAATATCGGCCTTATTAAAATTGTAATTTAACTTTGGTTGTGCATTGTTACTTAATGAATTTACAAAACAGCTCCTGGCAGTCAAAGTTGCTATCCAATCCATTGTGGTGAGATCTATCAGGAACAAAAGGATCCAACGACTTAGTAACCAATCCACAATTAGGATCATTCAGTAAAACTAGATTCAAAATTCTACCATTCGAGTTAGCAACATTGCAAATTTGATGTAAATTTAAAGACAACGTGGCATCAATAAAAATTTATTCCACATCACTCGTCAGTACACCAACATAATCCCGGAAGATTGAAGTCACCCAATACACATATAAATGCAGCATATAAATGCATTGTTCCAAATGCATATTCCACAGTATTATTCGGACATACTACATCACAATTTATAATTGAATTATGCACAGCTACAAGAACTCCACCACCATCAGATTTATCACTTGTTAGGCTCGAACGGTCGAATCTGTACGTAACATAATTACCATCAAAGAATTCTGAACATAAAACAGCTGAATTCAACCATGTCTCAGATAAAACATATACCGGACAACAAGACGAAGATAGAAATAATGAAAAATGCGTTGATTTGGTGCGCATACCAACATTATAATAATAGACTGAGATTGAACTTGACTTTGCATTAAATGTTGGCTTTAAACCGTTAACGCCGACCGAGGTACTAAAAATGATTTGAAGATTGACGACGATAATTCACAAATTCTTTGATTAATACACCAGGAAGCCACAATGATGAGTCCAAGAGCAGGTTGAATTTGTTGTCCGGAACCCCTTCTCTGTTTTTGAATAGCTAAGGGTTGTTATTTTTGTCTGGGTCAAATTTACGCCCTTTTTCAGTGAAAGGGATAAAATAGTTTTACAGGTAAACGATGTTTATGTAAAATTTCAAAAATGAAATAAATGATTGGTTTACTTGTTACTATTGAATATAGTATATCAATATAATTGCAGAAATATAAGTAAATATAATGAGTATATTATAAGATAATCGTGGATAAAAATTTTTATTTGTAATTTGTGTTGGAGCGGTTGGAATAATATCATTTAAAACAATTGTCCATCATTCCAATTGATACATAAACTTCAGACCTTAAAGTACATCAATCTGTATATTGCCTTTTCTCGTAACCATCTGGCATTGAATAGATAACCTAACTTTCAAGTTTTAATTGACCCCATTCAAACACAACTACCAATTGATATGACCAAATATAATATTGTGAAATTAAGTTTAACGACGCTCTACATGAGAATTTATTTTGTTATTAAATATAATATACTAAAATGCTTATTCTCTGGTTTTCATATTAAGATTCAGGAATATCAACATATTTCCAGAAAAAGGCCATTTAGTGTGAACAAAATCGAAGAATCCGTTTCATTTTCATCTAAATTTTGGCGTTCTCCTGGTTAGAATCAATTTTGTTGCTCAAACTCTTTCGTTTCAAATAATTCAACAACGATTTGGTTCATTTTCTGTAATGATGGTCACATAGAAATATTCCGAAGAACGATAAATGCACTTAAGAAGAGATTAACTGTATCCCTGTCGAACGTTCCTGACATTTGTTTGAACCAGCTATTAAAGCGAGTGAAGTAAGCTCTATACAATTTAAAAAATAAATATTCGTTGAGTTCACCTTACTTACATAATAGAACCATTAAAAACAAACACTCAAACAGCAGTAAAATATCAAAGGCATATTTTAAGATGTGACATTTTACAAACTATAATACATCTTTTCGATTTACTAAAGTAAATCGAGGAAAGTCATAACTCTCAAACCACCTACACACGTCTATCTTATACAAAAACACCCAGGCTGTTTCTTTAAACGGTTTATACGGGGTACATAAGAGAAAATCAAAAAATTAATTTTCTTAAGATCAATATAGAAAATGAAAATGACGACAGTAAATTTTTCATCTGAATAATTTTTTATTTTGTTTTTAGAATGGTTCCCAAAAGGTATTAAAAAGAGCAAAAACGTTTGTTTGCCGTTTTCTGCTGAATATCCAACAGGGAAAACAAACAAAAACTATAAATAAAATAACGAAGAATATTTTTATAGGAATACAGAGATTATGTAATTACTTACATATCCCATGATCTAAAAAAAAATGATCGGTTTATTGAAATATTTATTGATTTCGCTGTTGTTTGAAATAGCTAATTCTTGAACAAAAAATCATTTCCGTATGAGAACAGTTGTTGGAATTGGTTTCCCGTATATAGTTCATAAAATTAAATATTCAAAAATTCGTTTATGTGGAATAAGAACGAATTTCATTTTTTTGTTTTTTTTGTTTTGCACAGCGACTGATCTGAATTTAATGATGATTCCAATTTTCCAAATAGACGGCGAGATTGAGATAGAAAAAAATATGGCAAATAAAATATTAAGTTGTTGTCAAATGAGAAAATTTATAAATATGTAGTTATTGATTTCCGTTTACAAAATTTGGGTTTTTTTAGTCGTTATGGTCCATTGATCATATCACATCGTAACTGATTTTTTGTATGTTGTTGAAAAATAAGAGCTTTTCATTCGTTTCCTGTTTGGAGCATGTTATGTTTTTTTTACGTGATTAACGCAATAAACTCATTGTTAATGAAGTGTTTTATCCCTGTACCGATTAAGTAAAATTGACACACCTTAAATCACCTTAAAATGTTGTTTGATTTAATAATATTAAAATATTCAGAATTTAAAGCAAGGAAAGAAGAATTTGATCGAATTTTAGGCAATTCGAAATGTCCTCTAACTTCGAAACTAAACTTTTTATCAAAATACGCTTACATATTTTTATTACAATTTAACTCTCGTATAAGAGAGAAGATGGTTTGAAGAGATTTTACTGACATTCAACAACTATTTAGATTCCTAGACGACTGGGATTTGACGCAGGCTTTCACTGTCGAGTCAGTCGAATTTATTTATTTTAAATTTACTACATATATAAATTTACAAATTCGAAATTGCTCCAACCTGCGGCCGCCGTTATATCATTTAAATGTGTACAACCAATTTTCACACTTTACATAGCGCCTGGAAAATGTTAAAATAAGAGCTTCAACAGCATTGATGGATTATGTTCCGATGTAATGAATGTAATGAATTTTAATGGATGTGGTATTCTGCGGCATATACACTATAAAAAGAAAGCCTACATACTCCCACGGTTGGGCGAGTAAATTACACTATGTAATTTACACAATTTTTACACGTTATAAATGTGCAATTTACATAAGGCTATTTTATAAGTAAACCCCACCTAACTGTAAAAAGTTGGTATTGTATGTCAAAATTATTATTAGTATTTTAATAAAGAAATGTAAAGAAAACTTTAATTTTTGTTGTAATATGCACCTATATTTTCAAATTTGTAATTCGGAAATATTTTTTTTTTGTATAATTCTAAGAAAATGATATATCGAATTCTGATATGAGATATCGAAATTTTGACATCGTAAGTTCGGATAAGATTTATCTAATGACTTATCGAACATAATATGTCATAAAAATACAAATTCTGGAATACATATCGAATTCAGACGCGATATATCGAATTTTGATATAAATATATAACTCAAATTCTGTTGTGACAAAATTAATGTCTGCCTCGACTTATCGAATTCTAATATGTTTTATCGAATACTGGTATGATTATCGAATACCGGCATGATATTTCGAATTTTGACATCCATACTCAAGCTCATACATGAATTATTGAATTCTACATCATAAAGTCAAACGCTGAAGAAATTTATCGAAGACTTTAGAATTCGATATATCATTCCAAAATTCGAGATGTTACGTCAGAATATTACATGATATATCCAATTCTGATATGACATCTCGAATTTTGAGAAGATGTATGGAATTCTGAGATGATATATCAAATTCTGATAAGACCTTTCGAATTCTGACAAAACATATCGAATTTGGACCGAATAAGTCCAATACGGGAAAAGTTAAAATATCGACGTGACATATAAAATTTGACTTGTGATATCGAATTCTAAAACCAAAAATTGTAATTCTGATATAACCTATTGAATTCTCAGATAACATATCTAATTTTGAGATGATTTACGGAATTCTGAAAGCTTCATGACAGGTTTATCAAATTGAGACAACATTTCTAATTCTGGAATGACAAAACGAATTCTGATGTATTGAATTTGGATATAAATAACTCAAATTCTGGCTTGACATATAGAATTCTGTGATCATTTATCTAATGTTGATGTAATACCTTAGGCAGAGACAACATTGATCACGATTTTCATTTATCCCGATTACCAAAAATCGCGTTCTGAAAACAGACAGGCAAAAATCGTTTAATAATCTAGAATTCGCGATTATTCGTTTTGTGTATACAATTCTGACATTATAAATTCATATTCTGGCATCTCCTATCGAATTTTAACGTCGTATGTAGAATTCTGATATATAAAATTCTGACACTAATAATTCAAATTCTGATTTCAGACATATCGAATTTAGGCAACATTAACTCTAATTTTGGCAGGACAAATTGAATTCTGGTTTGATATATCGAATTCTGACATAACAGCTACAAATGTAAATTCTGATATGGCATATCGAATTCTAAAATTATTTATTGAGATCTTCCTTGATATTCTAACATGATATATCGAACTACATACTCCATCAGAACATTACATAACGAATTCTGATATGATTTACTAAGTTTTGGAATGATTTATCGAACTCTGACATCATAAATTCAAATCCCGACTCGACATATTAAACTATGCCATGATTGGCACATGTAACACATAAATTCCTACAACAAAAATGTAAATTCTGACATGATGTATCAAATTCGGACGTGATTCCTATATAAATTCTGACATCGTATATTCAAATTTTGACACGACATATCGAATTCTGGCTTGATATCATGATATATCGAATTTTGACATCTGATATTTAATTTATGACATGACCTATAGAATTCTGACATGAAGCAATGAATGGTACAATTTATCGGATTCTGGCATAATATCTTGAATATGTGATATATATACATATCTAAGTATAGAATTCTTCATGATAACTTGAATTCTGGCATCAACAATTCAAATTCTGATATGAGATATCGAATTTTGACATTAAAGATTTAAATTTTGATACTTCATATCGAATTCGCTAATGATTTTTCGAATCCTGATATGAAGTATCTATTTTTGGCATCAAAAATTCAAATTTGGAGGTAACTTATTCAATAATGTTATTTATTCTGGTATAATGTATCGACATGATGTATCGAATTCTGACATCAAAATTTCAAACTCTGAAATTTCATATTGAATTCTGGCATGATACATCGAATTCTGATGATCTTTCAAAAACTCAAATTCGGACATGACGAGTTCTAACATCATAAATAATTCTGGTATTGAAAATTTAACTCTTACACCATTTTTCGGATTCTGGCACGATAATTCGAATTCTGGTATCAAAACTTCAAATTCTGACATGACTGGGATTCTGGCATATTGTAATATATCAAATATGTGACATATCGAATACTGGCGTGATATATCGAATTCTAACATACGATATAGAATTCTGATATCATAAATACAATTACAGATATTGCCCCGTATTCTGGCACCTTAAAATCTATGTTATGTTATTTTATTTCCCCGCTTCCAATTTGAATTTGTATTGAAAAAACAAAAATAACATAACATAACACAAAATTTTAAATCCCAGAATACGGCCTAATATCTCATTGCGTTGATATAACTGGCAGTTAATTTGTGTTTGTTTTGAAATATATATCTATAAAACGTAATTTACACTTTAATAAAGTTAAAATTATAATTTTTATTAACTTTGTTAAAGTTTGTAATTTACACTTTAATGTAATTTACGTAGATTTTTACATTTTTTTACTTGTAAAATGTAAAAAAATGGTTTTTTACACGAATATGCCCAACTGTTCATACTCCCTGATTTTATAGGATATATAGAAAGTTACAATTTTGAACAATAAGTTTTTCTATGAAATATTTGTTTCTAGCAAATAATAATACATAATTTGAAACCTACGACGGAACATGGGACAGGGAGTGTGATGGTTTCAGGAACAATGATGTCTCCTTGGATCTTTCAACAGGATAATGATCGAAAACATACAATGGCAGTTGTTGTGGAATATTTGCTGTACAATATTACTAAACAACTAAATTTTCCACCTCAACCGCCAGACCTTAACCCAATAGAATATCTTTGGAAAGGCAGAACGACGACTATTTCAAACTATTCTCAGTCAAGACCGAGGCAGATCATGACCGTTTGAGTTACCATCTCACCCGTCACCATAAAATACTACTACCAACTATCGTTTTTAAGTTAATGCTAATAACTAATTTTAATTCCTTATATACAACAAATTTAACAAAACTATTTAACCCTTAGGGCCTGTATAGATAATGTTACGTTATAAGAAGCGAACAGCGGAATAGATATACCAATAGGAGATTTCTACAGAAACATTTGAAATTATGGTTAATAAATGTTGAAATATTCAGAATATCAAACCGCATGTGTATTGATTAATTTTATTAGAAAGAAATACATAATAGGTTTCCAAAGCTTCTGTGGAAATAAAATTGTGTTGGAACAGCTTAAGTCTTATTGATAGCAATCACGCAAGTTCAACGAACGAGATATTGATTTGTGAGAAAACTGACGTTTCATCGGATTATTACCTTTATCTACAAAAGATATCTTTGGAATAAAGTTGTCGTTCTCCTTAAATGCACCTTAATAGTTTCCTGCAAATACTTTCTTTGTTGATAGGTTTCGAATAATACAACAATATTACATTCCGTTTAATATTTTGGGAATACGAAGTTCTATACCGGAAAATGTGTAATACCCGCAATATTTACTGGTAGAAATGAACCCTCAGGCACAGGAATATTTGGTTAATTATAGTTTCTCTCGGTAGATCTGTACAAATATTGACTGTATGAATCGAAAAATGTAGCCGGTTTTAATAGAAAGGCACTATCAATTTAACCATTATCGCCCTCACCAACAAATAAAATTCAACTAACTTTTTGTTTCTGCGACCCAAATGCCTAACGAGCATAAATAAACCAATAAAGGGTAAATCGAAACAAACTACAAGTTTTTTAATTTAATCAATTAACTTATCTCAAAATTATACTGATTAACATTTTTATTTTTTTCTGGAAACTTCACGCAATTCAAAAACCAAGATTATGTTAAGGATACGGCTTTTAAAATATTGCTTCACTACGCCTTCCCAATTCCCCGCAATTTACATTTCGCAAAACATTGGTTTTCGAAGAATTCTAAGGCGGCATTGTAATGGCAACAAAGCCAATATTTTTATTATTTATTAGTTCAAGAAATTTTAGGCATACGTTAATCTAAATCTGCTTAATGTTTTAAGAAGCTTCTTCATAACACATACGCGCTTTCACATTCAATATTCTCAATTAATACTTTTGAACTTTAAGATTGATTAAGATTTGTCATGTGTCACATCACATTAAAAACTGTTCCAATTGTAATATCATTGTGTCGAACGGACTGTATCTTCGTTATTTAACAGATAACTTATCAGCATTAATTATACATACACTAAAGCTCTCAAATGATATTCAACAACACAATTGATTTACAAACTTTATTGATACAACGGACTATTACCATTCACTACCTTAATTTGATTCTTCTTTTTGCTTGATGTTGGTTTTTCTCTGGTCGGTTTGCAAGTGAAAGAGTGATTGTCAAATCAAAAACCAAAGCGGTAAAATACGTAAAACGTACACCTTCGTAACTGAGTACACTTTCCAAAATATAAATTTCATATTACTTCATTGTAATCATAAACAAATGTCAGATTTACATAAACAAAAATACCTGTCAAATGTATAGATTACCTGTGGAAAATGCAAGAAATGTAACATTTAATTTTAGGTATTTAAAATGAAAAATCGTAACATCAACAAGATAAGTTAAAATCTAATACATTATTGAACTTAATTCTAGTTTTTCTTTTTCTCTAGGTGTATGTGACTTTAAAATAGAGCTGTAACAATCATGAATATCTGCAAATATTGCTAAACTCGTTACACAGAAAAATGTTGATGGCTTTGCGGCCTGGTCTGCTTATTGTTTATTAGTCCATTAAAGGCGGAATCAGGGTTGTGTTCACAGTATGAAAAGCTTTAGAAGGAATACGATTGGTTAAAATAATCATTAACATTGATTGGGAAGCTTTGCTTATTAATTATTTTTTTAATTAGTGTAAAGATGGTACCGGCTATTGTTTAATTTGTATGTAATCTGTTTATTATAAAGATGCCTTCGAAATGATGAATTTTCCGGAATTGCACATCCATAAATATCATAATATTGGTTAGAAAGGTTGAACTTTGACCTTTCAAGGTTTAGAGCGCAGTTTTTTTATTTTTTCTGGCTGCGCCCTCAATAGGCTAAAACATTTAGTCACTTTCATTCTGGTAGACCACCTACACTAACCCTCCATTTATATCTTTCTAAAATGGTACTGCATTTACAAAAATATGTTTTATAGGACTCAAACAAATTAAACATAGAAAATTATGTGTTAAAATTTACCTTTGATTGTTTTTCACTTTGTGAGATAAAAGATATCACCCTGATGGGTGGTGGCCGAGATGTTTATGATTTTCAATTAGTATATGCATCATATTACCTTTTGCTAAAGAATAATTTACTCAGGGATTTTTGTAGAATGAAATTCTAAATTATCTGGACTAAAGCCGGTAAACAAAATTATTCTGAAAAATTTGTAAATTTTATTTTTACAATGAGGCGTTGAATTTATAATATGGTTTATTGTAAAATTTTAGAATTTATAGAATCGGAGGCATAAAAAATGAATAGATGATAAATAAAATTGTTTTGAAATATTTTTGTTTTGATATTGTTACTGGTACAATTCTATGAATAGATTCTATTAAAATTTGAAACAAGTACGTTAAAGAATTATTGTAAACATTTTTCGAATTATTGGTTCAATTGGAATTCCAAATATGTTATCAGTACTGTACTCCGCCAAATGCGTTGCTCTCTTAAAGACTTAACTCCTCCCGAATTTTAACCTAAAGTTTTTTCTATTTGTAGTTGTCCAAATTATGTATGTCATATACCCGTCTCATGGCTACGGACCTTTTTGTGTCTATGCCCGGTCCTGGTGGACCGCCACCCAAACCTATACCCGTTCCACATTTTGACTGCACGAATTATTTCTGTGCAGATATATAGTTCCGGATAACAACTTGTTTGTTGCACATGCTGGGTCATGTGTTCCAAACATATGGATAGCCAACATCTACAGCCATACAATTCCAACTCATGGCCAGACAATGTATGGCCAATGGTTTTTGGGCCATACTTGCAGATAAATATTGCCAACTGATTACCTGCTTACAATAGCAACCGTAATTGGTAATAAATTGCCGGCTGGCAATTAGTTATTGCTTGTTTTGTCCAAAACAGATCTATTCAAAAACCATACTAAAATGTCAAAAAGCGACGTTTAACTCACTTTGCAATTTATTATTTATTTTTTATTAATTTACCAGGCAATCTGTGGCCCATAAAATCCAGTGTTGATTGCCTTAACAATATAACTTAACATAAAAAACTTAAATTTAATATTATATAATTAAAAATAAACTTTGAACAACATAAATTTAAACAAAATATAAAATGAAATTTAAAATTTAGAAGTTAAATTACACTTGAAAGTGCAACAGATCATTTATAGTAAAGACGAGTAATTAAGAAGAAATTCTCTCAGACATGAGCTCAATTTCTTATAGTTCATACATGCCTTTAATTCATCTGGCAAGCCAATGAATATTTTAGGAGTCAGAATTAAATGAGAATTTTTAAAGTTAGTGCTTGTAAATTTTTTAATGTAAGATTCTTCTTTCTCAAATTGTAATTGACTTCGGCATTAACCAATTCATTAACCTTCATCGAATAATAAACCTTCATAATTTAAAAAAAAAAATGTTTAAGTGCAAGAATTTCCAATGACTGAAATAGCGGCCAACATTTTATTAATTTCGGTTTATAACTCATAATCCTTATGATATGGATCTGGGCAATTATTCCCACTGATAAAATTCTAGAGAAATAAGTACCTCCCCAACAAACCAAACCATATAAGACAACCTCGTCGACTACACAAGCGCAAAATAATCATTCTTCAAAACAACAATAGGACAGAAAAGCCTCAGAATATAAATTTTACGGATTAATCGTATAATTACGATATCGTATTTCGAAGATTCTCCGTATCATTTTATGAATTACCGATATCTTATAATTAAGAATATACTCCATATACACTTCCAACTCATTGTGCAATCTATAGTGATCCGAAGATATTTAAAACTTGGAACACATTCAATTTGGAAACAATCTTTCATACAAATAGTACAAATCATGGTACAATATGTCCGGTTCAGCAATATCAAGGTCATTCAGATTATAAAACATAAGTTTAGATTTCAAACGCAAGCACATGGAATATGTAACGCATCATTTTCTCAATGTTACTGTTTTTCAATAGTTCAATGTTACTGTTGTACTATTGAATTTTCTAAACCCAAATTGCATCTTATGCAAGAAATTCGATATGCCCAAGAGCTCAGTAATTCTTGAATGAGGTAGTTTTTCAATTATTTTGGAAAATACGGAAAGCAAGTAGATCGGGAGATAATTTGAATAGTTTTCTATCTCCGCTTTTGAAAACATGAATAGCCTTGTGCTTGTTTGAGCCTAGACGGAAAAATTCCCGAAGAAAAACTAAAATACTAATATAATTTACGCTCATCACTGACTGACTCTCTTCCCTCCATTTCGGAACGCTTTTCTTATATTTCCAAATTATATGCTCAAATTTTATATCTGAGTAGCTTAAGTGATATAGGTATGAGTGTGACCTGCTAACAACAAACTGCGAATATAAAATGTTTTGGGTTCCATGCTGACCAAAGTACTAAATATTTTTTTTTTTAATTTTTTTATTCTAGGCAATCTTTTCTGGGACTCAAGGCACTCCCAACTCTTTCGCAGTTAACTTTTACTGTCTTACTTTACGCAAGTAGTAGCCTAATCGTGGACGTGCGGCTATAGACCCGTTTTTTTATAAACCACCCGCATATTGCATTGCTTCATACCACCCTATAGTGCTGAAAGGTGGATCGGTCCATGGATTCTGCACTCTCAACAGGGGGTCATAGTTTCAATTCAACGGGCACCTTAGGCGCGTTTCAACTAACTAGTTCACAATAAAAACCAACACACCCACAATATAAATAACAATTTTCTTAACCATGAATTTGCTAATAATATCATTCCCGGCTAAGTTAGAACATTTGAGAGAGGAATTAACTTCTAAAATTTCCCGAGGGAAGGTTTCATAGAAAACTAATGATGAATATACTGATTTGCTGTAAATAAGCTGCTTATAAAAATTATTCGCGTTATTAATATCAGTTTTTATATCATGAGCAATATTTAAAAAGTACTCACTAAAAAATTCAGCGATTTCAAGGTTATTAAAAATTGAGTGATTCTCATCCACCACAATTTCTTCAATTTCTGTTCGTTTCTTTCCTCTTGTAAATAATTGATCAAGCAATTTCCAGATCTTTTTTATACCACCACTAGCACTATTAAATCTAGTTTGATAGTATAATGTTTTGGTAGTATTTACCTCTTTATTAACAGATTTGCATAGTACTTTGACATCATTTCCGAAATTTAGCTAGTTTTACTACAAATGAATACAACGACAATAGTTGTGAATTATCAATTCGGCTCATTATAACATTGCGCACGAAAATTGCGCATGAAACTTGTCTACGGACGGACAATGGCTGAATAGTGAATATTCAGTAATAGGCAACAGCCGAAATATGGCTGTAATACATACCCAAGAGCGTTTGCCTCCCGAGCGTTTGCCTCCCGAAATATCAGAAATCGCTTCTGAATTGATTCTACACGGCTAGAGGATTTTTATAGTACGGATTCCAGACAATTGAGGCATATTCAAAGTGCAAACGAACCACTAACACAAAAAGGAATTTTAGAGTATATATACGGATCATGAAAATCTTTTGAAAAACGGACTAAAAACCGTAACATTGAATTAGCCTTGCTGACACAACTGTCAATTTGGTCTATAAACGATAAATTTCGAGAAAATAAGACACCTACATCTAGAAAAGAATGGACTCGATAAATCATCCGTCCCGGGTACACACAAAAAAATATTGCGGTGTGAATGGTATTTTATCCGAAAAAAACTTTATTTTTTATCCAATAGTACTATATTAACTCCGCAAGATCGGGTACAAATTTTAAAATATCCAAAAGGATCGAACAGTATACTTTTGCACCGTTCAGAGTAAACGCAAAAGTTGTCAACAGCGGATTTTTTTAAAAAGTACTTCCCAGAGATTATTTTCGTTCTATCGGAGTAAATATTTACACCGTTTGGAGTTTTCGTGAAAAAGTAAAATTGCAAGAGATTTTGGCTGTATTAGTTAAATTCGCTAAAACAACCTGCATATTCCTTCTGTATAATAGAATTTAAATTGTGATACAATCAGTCCAGTCGCAGCGGCCTGATGAGAAGATTCAATTCTCTTACAATCTTCGGAACATATTAAAATCATATATGTACATTAAGTACATTAAAATAAAATACCAATGGGATAAAAACCATACACTCAAAAAATGTGCGGTGTTAATTGGTTTTTTATCCGAGAAAGTATTTTATTTTTCTCCAACTGAACATATTTTATAAAATTAAATACGCATCAACGGATAAATATTTTTATCTATCCGAAAAGATAAATTTTTATAAAAACTCATTTTGGATTTAATAAAATGCACCTCTAGGTGTTTTCCTAAAGATGAATGTTCCAGTTTGGGTTTTATGCGGTGTAAAAGTTTTTATCCAAATGTATTTTATGCCATTTTTATTATAATATCCGATTGGATTCAAATTATAAATATCCGATCGGTGGGACACTATGTAACACCGATTCGGTGTTGTGGTGACCTTTTATTTTTTTGTGTGTAAAACCCATGCTGATTTTTAGAAATTGAATTTTTCATTAAGAAAAAGTACAGTCTTTGACCATCGATTAAATAATTTAGGAATAGCGGATAAGATAGAAATATCTCGATAATTTGCAATATTTGGTCTCCGCCCACTCTTGAAAATTGACTTAATGAAACT
Organism: Tipula helvola; assembly: GCA_963556165.1. Taxonomy (NCBI): domain Eukaryota; kingdom Metazoa; phylum Arthropoda; class Insecta; order Diptera; family Tipulidae; genus Tipula; species Tipula helvola. Next base: position 101,789,841 of record OY744483.1, read on the forward strand.
GGATTTCCAAATTAAAGGAAATACTCCATCTCGCCAAACTCAAATTGAAGAGGTACGTCAGCGGTTCAACCAAACCATAAGCACACTCTTTTAATATAATAGGGTGAATTTTGTTCGGGCCACTACTCATACTCACATTAACATTCAATAATACATGCAGAACGTCATCGGTGGCAAATTGAATTTGAATGTTAGAATTTTTACTAAAATCAAAGTTGAAATAATCATTCGTCATCACCATTCAACATAGGTCCAGAAACATTAAGGATTGATTTTAATATTCGATTCAATCTCAACAATATATGAATTATACAAGAAACGATTTAAAAGTTTAAATTGAGCTCTAAGAGCACTAAATATTTTATAATTTACGACGGATGGATTCAATTTATAATTTTTATGAGCTTTCGATTTCCGATTTTTCAAACCTGACCGGCGACGATTAAACCACGGCTCACGTGCTGACAAAACTACAGACGACCGAGGAATAAATTGTTCAATTACAGAGTTCATCGTTTATAAAACTGATCAATATAAGCGTCAAAACTACCTATTTTATATCGATCCCAATTAATATTATCCAGAAACTCATTTAAAGCATGATACCTATATCCCTTTTTAAAGTTGAAAGATTCACTAGAATTAAAATTAACGTTAATATTAATCCAATTTTCTAAAGTTTATTGGATACGTAGTGGTGAATGAAAAATACTCGAAGAACTGCCTAGATCATCACAAGCAATGATTGTGCCATGTATGAACACTAGATCAAGGATATCGGTCCTCTGGTTCTCAATGTTGTTAATCTGTCTTAGTCCAAGAGAACAGATATAATCCATCCCGAGGTTTGAGATTAAATCACCGTTTAATGGCAGTAGATCATCATCAACAGTAAGCCATTTTATTTTTGGCAAGTTAAAATCACACAAAATCACCATAGAATCGAATTCAGCAGCTACAACAGCAAGTTGGTTTGAGAAACACGCAGACAACTCTCCGTACAAATAAGCTGAGGTTCCACATGGAATATAAACACTTACTATCAACATCAGCTGTCAAAAGTCCGCCACCTCTCGCCATCGATTCACACTCTGAATAACGATTCCGTCTGAAAACTTGGTAGTCTGGGGGGAAATATTCTGCGCAATTGTGCGACCCAGTCAGCCATGTTTCCGTGACACAAATGATATCATAGTTATTTTCCAACATCGATAAATACGTTTCATACGATTTTGATCGAATACCGCTAGAGTTGTGATAATAAATAGATAACGTGCCAGCTCTAGTGGAAATCGGCATTGCAGGTTGAGCGATAGGTGCAGTACTCTCACGACCTCTAATAAGCATTACATGACCACCTGCTAACCCACCCCCCTCAATCTGGATTCGCCGTCCTCTTCACTACTCTCCTTATTCTCTCTACATATGCTGGACACTTATCATCCCATGCTGAGTGTTTGTAATTAACATTAACATCCATTTTCTCCGCCGCCTCCGCACAGTTCACGCACTTAGGCTCCCCGTCACAATTACTCGCCAGGTGATAGCAATAGCAACAAACATCAAGTAATACGAAATTTCGATCAAAAGTGGCCCGTGTAAAGAAACCTTTAGATTTTAAAATTTTAAAATGAATATCAATGTGTTGCAACAAAAATTCCTCTCCGTTGCTTTGTTGTATACCTACCTATTTCCTACTACACCTTGCAGATCGCTGCTGTATATTAACACAAATAAACCAAAATAGTTAGGAACATGTGTAGAACGTTTTAGAGTTAACCCGTTTTAAGTATATACACGCGATAATCATCATAATTTCAACAAGTAATTTATTTAGTTTATATTTTCATGTACAGCAAAAGCATATAGCACAAATATACGAGCAATAATTCAACACAAAACTAACAAAACACCGCACAAGAAAAAAAAATCCAAAGGAAAATGAATGTAAGAAAATTATAGGTACGTCTACTTACGTACTGTACATACACGAGTATAACTATGTACATATGTTGTTTAAATGATGATAAAACACGTGTTTTAATGTTCTTATAAGTTAAATATCATAAACTATGTAACCGGCACTTAACGCTTCCTTAGCAATGTCTGAGAAAAACTTTTTGTTTGTAAAAATACGCACAGTATTTCTTTCTTTTTATGACCATTATTTATACGTACATACATAGCTAAAATAAAGATTTTATATGTTTAATTCAAAATTGATCAGAAATGTAGAGTACGTTTTCCCACTTAAGCCCTAAATAATTTTCATTTAAAAAAAATACTTCCGTATTGTTTACACAGATACACTCATTTCCCGTTTTCTGCTTACTGAACTTCATACTTATTAATGTAATCTCATATGTAGAGCTATATGGATAAACAATATACACTTACATATATGGTACATACATAATATGTATACGTAAGCTAAATACAATGTATTAATATGATCTTTATAGCATCACAGCAATACATAAGAAAACAAAAATATTTTCTTATCTTTACTGCTAATCCTACATAACAAAAATAAATTTTACATTCTTAAAAATTATAATATTATAAGCAGCAGTAACAGCAGCAGCAGCACAAGAAATATTTACATGTTACGTATAATACGTTCGTCGTCTTCAAATGCATATTATAGTAAAATAAGAACGAAGGCAATTTTTTTTTATTCATGCCGAAGAAATCTACAGTTTCCCCGGTATATTATTACGTCAAATGTATAATTTTTGCTCTCATGTTTACTCATGTAGAAAAAGTACGATAGAATTAATTAAATTTATTTATCATAACGTAAACAACAAATTTTTAAGTGGGAGATAAGTTAGTTGAGAATGAATGGATGATACATTGTTTGTGTCATAAATTTAAGTATGTACATGTACGAGTACGGTGATATTGAAGAAGAAGAAAATTTTGATGAAAGAAATATAATTTTGGTTTAAATTATCTTATCTCTCTTTGCTGTCATAAATCGCAAATGTATTTGAATGCAAATAAAATGTGAATATAATTATTTGGTGTTTGGGTCAGAATTCGTATAATTTTAGTGATAACAGAATTTTTATAAATACAAATTGGTTTATGTACGTCTAATTATTTTGTACATCTTTGGTTCTAAGTTTAGAATCATTCATCCGGAAAATTTTGTATTGCAGTAAAATTTATTATAAGCAGAGTGATAAGTTAAGAATGTGAAATTAGGGAATTAGTTAATTTTATCAATATTTAGCGTACATATTTTCGTTTTGTTTTATACAACGCAATTATTGTTGTAATAACATTTAATTTTTGTTTTACATTACCAAGAAAATGCCCTTTTAATGAAGTTATTTGTTAAAGATTGTAGAACCTAATCAAACACATTTTCTGTTATGAATATTATTAAAATTATTAAACAAAGCCAGGGTCAATTATTAGACAGAGTTCAATAAAACTATGTTTTTCATCCCCCTAAAAAAACGTTTCTTATCGCAAAAGTTTTAATAAGGCTGTTTAAGCGGAATTTTGGGAAGGGGTATCGTTTTAATGGGAAATTGGAAACTGAACTTTCACCAAAGGATGTAATGTCAAAAATAAAATTTCTCTGTAACATAGACTACACTGAACCAACTACATATATTATGTATTTGGTCTCGGTGGTAATGGGAGGGGAAGTGATAATAAAACGATCAATAAAAAAAATACTATACCGTTAAACCAACACCGAAAACAAGCTATTTGACTCGGATGCGAGATTTAGGATCGGCACGTGGAACTTGCAATTATTAGGAAACCAAACGTCTTTTAAGGCCTTTTCATGTATATGTATACTCCAAGAAACTCGAAGGCATAAAATTTAATCCCAATGATATAGGTTGCTTTACAGAGCGATGACGCAAAACAATACCAATAATGATGATGGATGTACAGTACAACTACTACACTTAATTCCATTTGCTTATTTGCTTTTATTAAAGCTTTTCATTTAGTTGTTAAAATGTTGTGAAACTTATAAACGGTGTTGCTATCTAGCTAATACGCTATACGCGAATAAGCCTATATGGCATATCTATACGCGAATAAGCCTATATGGCAACTTGTTGGTTCCTCTCCACGTAGAAAGTGCCAGGCTTTGCCGCGAAAAACGATTAGGCGTGCTGAAGTACCTGTTCATCATTTGTAAACGTGTTTCCGTTGAGGTAATTTTGAAGGGACCGAAAAAAGTGGTAATCGGTTGGATCTTTTTCTGTTGAGCATGGTGGGTGAGGTAAAGTGGACCAACGTATCTTCAATATTTTTCATTGGGTAATCCTAGCAGTGTGAGGCGTAGATTGGCACGGAGTAGCAGGACTTGTCGTCGATTAATCAGCGCTTCTCAATAACTTTTGCAGCTGTTGAATATACACTTCTGCTGTATCTCTTTCATTGCGATTCATCAGTTCGAAGTGTATAATACCGTGACGAACTTACTATTCACACAATAAAATTTTAAGGCAGTGAACATTAGCTTTAGGATCAGGTAACGGAGACATATACTTGTCCAGACTTTGTCTTTTCTCGACAGCAGTTTCATATGCTATTCACTTTTCATCCCCAGTAACCGTCCAACTTCCACATTCAGAATGATTAACCCATACCGACTCTTTTCAGGCAAAATAATCACTCCACTACAATAAATAACAGATTCTGACAAATTTCAAATTACCGCTGCCTGCATCGGCAAGTATTTATGAATCATACCAATAATTGATTCGAGCGTCGGTTTTTTTGAATGTTTTTCTTTTCTCACCACGAGTTTCAGGTCGAGTTTTATGTTTTAAAGTCCCGCCGATGTTTTTCGATAGTTTCTAATATTTCATAGACTGATAAAAAGTAATCAATTTAGGGAGCTGGTCAAAATAGAGAAGTAGTTTGGAAATTTTGGATGGTTTCTGTCTTGCATTCACCATGACGTGATACATAATAAACGGATTGGGAAACAATAAATGCTTGTCCCTGAAAATTACCTTGTGCATTAATTGTTTCGGTCTCTAAAATACACCTGCCTCTAAAATACACCTGTTGTTTCTTAGTTTTTAAACTGAAAAAAGGTCCTTAGTACATAATAACTATACACATAATCAGGCCCGGCTCGTAGCGTGTTCGAAGTGTGCACTGCACACAGGCGCCGCAGGCGCTGAAAATGAAATGGCGTAAAATGAAATTTAAATTTTTACAAAAAATATTTAGAAAAAGAATTTTTTTTTAGTTTATAATTTTTTGAAGACAATTATTTCCTTTACTTTTTAAATGAAAAGACGCCTCCAAACCAACACAAACACGACAAATTTAAGGATGATACTAATACGGAAAACATTTTGAATTTGAAGTGGATTTATAATATAACAACATTGAAGAACTGTTTCGAAAGGCACTGATTGCATTAAGAGTGCTACTAACTTTACCCGTTGCCGTTACTAAAGGTGAGAGAATGTTTTCTAAATTAAAAATGACTACAAATTTCCAACAATCAACTAAGGGGCAAGAAAAATTGAATGGTTTGGCAATAGTCTCCATAGAATCTAAGATTGATATATCTATTAACCTTGATGTGTTGCGGAAAGATTTCGCTAGAATCAAAGCCAGACGAATGCGTTTTAGAAGAGTATAAGGGATTAAGTTTGAAATCAAAATTTTTGTTATGAACTTGGATTATTTAATTTTTGTTTAGACCCCTAGGGAGCCGTGGAGTTGTTCCTAGGGAGCCATGAAACCTCGCCTTAATATCTCTTATGAACAACACAACTTCCTCGCATATAAATTTCTGAATCTACCTATTATCAATGGCCGCTACAATTTTCTGTAATGGTTCTGTTAATGGTTTTTGTAAGATATGTGATGTGTATATGAATTTCACGATCACGAGGATTTAGCAGGTTCTTATTCTACAAGGAACATGAATAGGAATTTCAGATCACAAATCCTGATCTGCGGGACAAAAAAATCATTGTTAAAATTATGGCCTTTTATGAAGCAACAACATTTTTAAATCAGCGGTCGATATCCGTTGTAAATTCTTGGAAATGTAGAAACTAAATTGAAAGTAAAGCTATAGGAACTTAGATCTAAGAAAATTTGCGTAATTTGATATTGAAAAAGTAGGTATTTAGTACGTAATTCTAGAAAGTTCCTCGTACTTAAACTTTATTTGAGATTTCAAATAGCAGCTTGGTTATTTGTATATCAGGTTAATGTTGAGAACTCCAAATTGAAAATTCCAGGATTCTAATGCCGAGTTTTTTGCAGCGAATCCAATACCGATTTTCGGTAAAACGGTTTATTACCGAAATATTAGAATTTTCTCCCGAAATGTTGGTAAATTTTTGGAATATGTTACATAACGAAAATTTCTGTAACTATGTAAACAAAATGCCTATAAAACACAAATTATTAATAAGTTTTATAAATTTGTCGAAACCTTTACCTTAGTTTTACACAAAAACATGTCATATTCGACATTGGTGTCATTCTAATTTTCAAGCTAAAAACCTTTTGATTGATTTGCAAATCTACCAAACCTACCAAATTTAAGAAAATTTAATTAATTCGAACAATTGATCATGAAAGTTGGCAAATGGCAATTAAGGAAAAATAGGCACCAGGTTTGAGGAATAAAATCCTTTACTGTTCAACGCAACAAACTTACATGTCAGCACTTTCTAATTAACTTCCGTTTTGCACAAAACTGCACTAACTAGTGATAAGCTTTATTTGAGGTTTAAAAATGAGCTTTTAATTCTGACAAATGATGTGTTCACTTAGAATTTATAAGGGAAGGACGGAGGAATTCTCTTTACAGTCTTTCGGTAAATTACAGATATTACAATTAAAAATTTACCGAGAACAGGTAATTTAAAAGTTCAGTGCTTTTCGGTTCCCTAGTTCTTTGGGACTTCCAAAAATTGATCTAATTAAAAAACCTGAACTACCATCATCTACTGAGGTATCATTTTCTATACAATGGCGAGTTTTTTTTTTTTAAACTCGTCATAAATAAAATTTCAAATTTTCAATACAATATTGCTAAGCGGGCTAAAATTTTCAAATTGGTCGATTACATTGAAAATTGGTAGTTAAGAAAATCTTAAAAAATTTTAGATAACTGTGAATTTTGTACAATAAAACTCAATTTTTTTGTATGTTTCAAGTATTTCTAGAATTTTCATATTTCGAATAAATCAGAAGAATCTATTAACTCTAAATTCGGTCCCTAATACCTAAGTAAAAACCATTTAACGCTAAAATTAAAAACGTAACAAATTTGGATCGGGTTGCGGTCGAATTAGAGAAATATGCAACAATTAAATGTTGACAGATTCAGAATAGTGAGCTCAAAAATGTTTAGCCTTAACCTTAGATAGTCATTTTGTTATCTGTTCTGCTCCACTCATATATCCACCTAAAATATTTAGTTCCGGAGTTTTTAGTTGCATACTCCAATTTTTTAATAGTTCCTTATACCGAAGCAGTTTATTTTTTTCAAAATATTTAATAATTTTCTGGAATTATAGAATTTTTGCGTTTATACATTTTTTAATCCTACAAATCGGATGAAGCTGAGGGAATATTTTAAGTTGGCAGAACATTTTTATAAATTGTGGGACACGGATATGGATTACTATTGATAAGATGCGCGGGACATCTGAGATCCTTGAACAGAAATGCCCAAAATGCTTAGCTGTAAATTCTTTATTATTGAATAAAATTTTTGGGAGCCCTAAATTTTATTTTTCCGATTTCGGGCGCCGCAGTATGAACAATTTTGAGAAGCACTGGTTTAAGCATATTTAAACCTAATTTTCAAATCAATTGAAATTTATAAACTATCAACCATCAAAAAATATTGAGAATGGCTTCGTTTTAATTTTAAACGATAATAATATAAGACCATACAAAATAGTGACTAGTTTTTGCTTCTTTATAAAAAGCCTTCCAGTAACTTATTGAAATTATTTTTCAAAGGCGCCAAATGTTTGTCGCACACACAATAAAAATTACGAGCCGAACCTGCGCATAATACATATATCTGGTTTCGGGCTCAAACAAAGAAATTCAGAAACTCCTCGTCGTCCAATGCCAATTATAAATTTGATGAGAGCAATTCAAGCTCGGGCGACGATGATATTGATGAATTCAATAATCTTGTCCCTTGGCCCAGAATGCTCATTGCGGAAACGTTATTTTAATAAAAAATGCATGCATGAAACTGGTCAAAATTCCTCAAAATCGTTTTATTGATTTAACGCTTGCTAGTCTTTTTAATTAATTTTGTGACAACAAAAAGTTCAAAATTAATGAAATGGCAGATTCGCTCGTTTTTACACGTTTTTGTATCGTCAAAGGACGTTAATTTTGGAAAGTGCCCTTCGAGGCTAAAATACCGTATTTATTAACGAGAAATATCATCAACAAAAATTCTAGCCTAAACAACACAAGCCTCGATGCGTCGAAGAAACGCTCGATTTTAAACATTAATTATAAAAATATATATAATACATATTTTAAATGAAATAAAAGAAATTTGATGTTTTTGTAAAATTATGATTTTTAATTTTTGATCAGAGATTGTTTAAATAAATCATTTCTGGAATTCCGGAATCGAGAACATTCAATTTTGAAAATTCCGGAATTACATTTTGCTCAAAAATTGGATGCCTTAATCAGGACTCTAATTTTTTCACGTTAATGTTTTCTTTCAAGACATTCCAACTTTTCGATATTGTTGTGAATGAAAAAAATTAAAAAATTTATAGAAATTATGGAATTTGCAGAGTTTAACGAATTTGTAAAAATAATAAAATTTATAGAATTCATCGATTTTATAAAATTTTCAGAATAATAAAATATATAGTACATATTAATAAAAATTGGGGAATTTTAGAAAACAAAAAAAATAAAAAACAATTTAAGTTACATACAATTAAAATAATTTATAGAACTTATAGATTCTAAAAAATTAAAGGAACTTAAAAAATTTGTAAAATTTATTGAATTTATAAAGTTTCTAGAACCACCAGCTGCAACCGGAAAGAGCAAGTCTGGGGGTCGTATCACAGCGCTTTAGCTGGATAGGTAGACTGACACCCTCACTTGTAGTGAAGCAATTCAAGTATGGTTTAAACTAGACTTGGCGCGCTCATGTTCGGCATTAGCACGCAGAAGGCACAAATACTTAGGTAAGTTCAGGATCCTGTCGAATCTCGAAAGTTCGTGTCGAATGTGCGAGATGTTCTATGCTGTTTAAGTAGCTTTAAAAGGTTCCAGTAAGGGTGAAAGGGATAAATTCTGTGCTACTTCAACTAACCTAACCGTACCTACTGAAGTTTTAGGCTTTGTAGAATTCATAGAATTAATAGAATTTATAGGATTTACAGAATTTATCCCATTTAATGAATTCAAAGTACGTATTAAATTTAGAAAATTTATAAAAATTAAAACAATTCTAGAAATACTAAAATTTGTAGAATTTGTCGAATTTATTGAATTTATAGAAATTATGGAATTTTTATAGTAAGCCAAATTTGAATTTGTAGAATTTATAGAACTGCCAGATTTGAACTATTCGTAGAATAGAACCCATTGAATCTATAAAATTTCAATAATTTATACAATTTATAGACTTTCTGGAGTTCATATAATTTATAGAATTGACGGAATTTATGAAATCCTTAATATTAAAAGAAAATATAGATTTTAAAATTTATAATAAATGCGATCTTTGTAGAACTAAAAAAATTTATAGAATTTATTAGACTTTTAAGATTTATAGAATTTATCGAATTTACAGTATAAGAACTAAAGAATTTATTAGATTTGATTTGAATTTAAAGAACTTACTGAATTTTAAAACTGTATACATAGAATTTCTAGAATAATTCATAGAATTTATTAAATTTATAAAATTTATACAAATTATAGAATTTTTAGAACAAGGAAAATTTGGGTTTGTAGAATTTATAGAACTGACAGACTTGAAACAATTCTATAAAATTAGAGAATTTATAAAATTTATAGAATTTATGGAGTATACATAATTTTTAGAATTGATAGAGCTTATAAACATATGGATCGTTTATTTTGAAAGTGGTGCAAGTCCATTTTTACAAAAAATTAAATTAATGATAACAATAGAGATATGTATATTAAATAATCTTTTACCGGTAAACAACTTATAGTTAAATTTAAAAAAACATTAAATCCCTGAAACTTATGCAAAAAATAAGAAAATTCAAAATCCCATGTACACCCTGCGCCATTGAAATGTTCGGTTTGAATTTTTTTAATAAATTTTGGAAATACCGCCGTTTGCTTCAAAAGTATATGGCAAAAATGATAGATCCTGATTATCTACACTATTCCAAATATATTCAAATACACAGAACGGTGATCCGCCATTTTAGACCTACATAACTTCGGATAAAGAATATTTCCGCCCTACCGCGTAACAATTTGGTAGGTCTTTACAGTGTTTTTAACAAAATTATTTCAATTGAAAAATAGTTTGTTGTTAACAATGGTAACTTGGATTCATCCGAGAATATGAACCAATGCCAGTTATCGGGCATTCAGTTTTCTCACTCTGAGAAAACTGTCACTCTATTACGAATTTGAGGCTAGCAGCTTCCATTTTTGCTGTCAGTAATGATTTTCTCGGGGTTCGATAAGCATAGAGACCAAGTTCCTTTAGTTTTCTTCTAACAGTAGGAACTGAAATAGTGTCGGTTGTTGCTATTAGAAGCTAACTTCTCAGCTCCAAAGCCATAGCACACCTTTGTTGAAGCGCCAAATGCCTGAAATTCGATCTGTTGGTTTTCTTCTTTGCATCAGAATCGACTTATCTCGCAAACCGTTTGATTTTTGGAATAGTACCTTAAAACTTTCAAATTGCTGTTTGGCTACACTAAGTTACTCTCGCAATTTATGGATGTGTGTACTTTTTTGCCTTTAGATGGAAAATCTTGGCTTTTTCGGCAGCTTTTAATTTAGAGCGACCCATTTTAAAATTAACTCTTTGACTACTTAATTGAAATCAATCGAATAAGTCATCCTTATTTTGGTTTTAAATACGTCATTAGACGTGAAATATGTAGAAAAAGTAAAAAACAAAAGAAAATACCAAAAAAAAATAGTGAATGAGGTAAAATCTATGAGAGAACTGCATGACATAGTAAATAATCAAAACCGAACATTTCAATGGCGCAGGGTGTAATTGTTCATTTATTGATTCTCAATTCTTTCATTATCTCATTTCAACAAAATATGAACTTAAACCACTTTCAAAATAAACGGAACATATTAGCATTTATAATATTTATAGACTTTGTAGCTGTAGATATTAAAAAAATTATAGATTTTATCGACTTTTATTTAATTATAACAAATAAAAAATTTAAAAATTTACAAAATTTAAAGCACTAAAAAAATGTTTAAACTTTATTCATAGAATTTATAAATCTTAGAAAATTTAAAGGACAGAATTTGTTAAATTTATATACATAATTGTTAAAGTTTATAGGATTTTGAAACAATTATTAGAAATCAAAGAACCTAGAAAACAAAATTTTGAGAATTTATAAATTTTGTAGAATTGATACAATTTATAAAACTTATAAAATTTATGAAATTTATCAAATTCACAGAATTTTTAGGATTTATACAGGGTGTTCGGCACATGGACCGACACAATTTTTTGGGGGATTGGTTGGGTCATTAGCTAGTTTTCACCCATACGACCCTAGGTCCTAAGTGACACGGTAACTGAGATATGAATTTTTTTCGTGTTTTATTTAAATTACCTGAAATCTCGCCTTTAAATCGTCATATTTTTTTTGTTTGTGATTGTAATAGCACGAAATAACTTTTATTGTATTCTGCAATGTATTTTTAGTCTAAATAAATCATTATTTGGTACAAATGGATTCAAGAAAATAAATTATATGAGCTTCGAAAGTCTTGAAAATGTGTAAATGTATGAAAAATTTCAATTTCTAAATTCAATATAAAAAAAAAATAAACATTATTTTGAACATAGGTTTGTTTTAAAAAGTTGTCTAGTTTATACCCTTTCCAACGGTATGCTACTTGTTGGAGAAATTATTTATAGTATGGTCAAAATAAGAGATAGAAGTTGTAGGGTCAAGCAAATTATTTTTATCTTTATTATGTTTTTATTAAATATGAGTTATAATATTTGTTCGAATTGTTCTCCTCTACTCCGTATGCATGCACGACACCTTTTCCTTATTTCAAATGTTGTTGTGCGAAGTCGCATTTCTCTTTTCATTATTTAAAATGCAGCTGTAATTCGCTCCATTTAAATTTCTCGTAAGGGCACCTCTGTTGCATAAACCAATTCTTTTGCACGTCCCCAGACGTAAAAATCGAGGGGTGTCAGGTCTCTTCGTTCCTAAAATTAGGCATTGTAACCACAACAGCGAAGACAAACGCAACAAAAACAATTCTGATAACAGTTTAAAACAGACTAAACAAGACCTGACACCCCTCGATTTTTACGTGTGGAGACGTGCAAAAGAATTGGTTTATGCAACAGAGGTGCCCTTACGAGAAATTTAAATGGAGCGAATTACAGCTGCATTTTAAATAATGAAAAGAGAAATGCGACTTCGCACAACAACATTTGAAATAAGGAAAAGGTGTCGTGCATGCATACGGAGTAGAGGAGAACAATTCGAACAAATATTATAACTCATATTTAATAAAAACATAATAAAGATAAAAATAATTTGCTTGACCCTACAACTTCTATCTCTTATTTTGACCATACTATAAATAATTTCTCCAACAAGTAGCATACCGTTGGAAAGGGTATAAACTAGACAACTTTTTAAAACAAACCTATGTTCAAAATAATGTTTATTTTTTTTTTATATTGAATTTAGAAGTTGAAATTTTTCATACATTTACACATTTTCAAGACTTTCGAAGCTCATATAATTTATTTTCTTGAAGCCATTTGTACCAAATAATGATTTATTTAGACTAAAAATACATTGCAGAATACAATAAAAGTTATTTCGTGCTATTACAATCACAAACAAAAAAAATATGACGATTTAAAGGCGAGATTTCAGGTAATTTAAATAAAACACGAAAAAAATTCATATCTCAGTTACCGTGTCACTTAGGACCTAGGGTCGTATGGGTGAAAACTAGCTAACGACCCAACCAATCCCCCAAAAAATTGTGTCGGTCCATGTGCCGAACACCCTGTATAATTTACAGAATTTATAGAATTTAAGAAACGTATTGGAGTTTAGACTTAATAAATTTGTAGAATTTATAGGATTGATAGAATTTTTAGCGTTTAAAGAATTTTTAAATTTAAAAAATTTATGCAATTACTACAAATTTCATAAGCTTTATAAATTTTATAAATTTTTTTAATTCTACAAACGGAATTGATTCTGGAATTCCGGAATCGGGGAATATTCAAATTTGAAAATTCCGGAATTACTTTATGGCCTAAAATTGGGCTCCGGGAATTTCAGTCAAAAACATAAAGGAATTTCAGTCAAAAATTAAAAGGCGACTCAGTCAAAATAGTTTTAGACTGAAATGCCTTTCCAGAAGGAAGTTCAATCAAAAAACTAAAAAGGCATTCAAGTCAAAACTATTTTGGCTAGAATTCCTTTCGTATTTATGACTGAAATACCTTTTGAGAAGGTGATTCAGTCAAATAATTAAAAAGGGATCCCAGACAAAATTGTTCTTGGGGAATACCATATAGTCAAAAACAATTCAGTCAAAAAACGAAAGGAGTTTCAGTAATAAAATTTCCCATACAAATATTATGTCTAAAACTTCTTTTATAAAGGAACTGCAATTGAAAAAAAGGTATTTCGGCCAGAAAACAGTTTGACTGAAATGCCCTTTGTGCATTTGGACTGAATAACCTTCTTGAAAGGTGTTTAAGTCACAAATTTTGGGACTGGAATACCTTTTGTTTGGTTTATTTTATTAGTCGAATCGTAAACAATTGATCGTGTTACAATTGAACGTGAACATTTGACCGTAGATACAATTGATCGTGGAAACAATTGATCGGTGATACAATTGATCGTATGAATAATTAATCGTGGATACAATTGATCGTATGGACAATTGATCGTATGAACTATTGATCGTGGATCGATTGTTCGTGTGTACAATTGATCGTATGGACAATTGATCGTATGGACAATTGATCGTATGAACTATTGATCGTGGATCAATTGATTGTGTGTACAATTGATCGTGGATCCATGGTCAATTCCACGTATTTATTTGCAATTACAAAATCTTCCTTAACAAAATAGTGCAATTATTTTTATTTTTAGTAGGTGTCATTAATAGATTCTATATAATTCGGCCCTATATATATAGTGCGGCACGCAGTGCGACATGTTTACTGATCCCGGCTCCTACGTCCCTCGAAGTTCAAATTTAAAGCCCCTCGGAGGGCTAAGCGGGGAGGAGCGCAGCGACCTCCCTCGTGCCCTTGAGAGTTAACGAAGCCATTAGTCTATACAATTCTAAGTTAAATTAGTCGGAATAGGGTCGAAAGGCCGAATTTGTCGAAAGGTCGTTTGTGTCGAAAGGCTGAATGTTAAAAGGGGGTTGGCTACCTTATCTAGAAAAAAATAATACAGAAACTGAAAATCCCGAAAAAAAATCCAGAAACAAAAAAATTCAGAAAAATAAAAATCCAGAAAACTAAAATCCAGAAACATAATTATCAAAGTGCGGACCAAATTATAATTTAAATTTATAAAATGTCTATCGAATTTTACTTTTTCCGTAAAGTTTCTTATATTTGCGATCATGGAAATTGATTCGTCAACCTTTCAGACACAGATCAAAGGAATCGTATCGCTCATATCGCTTCTAACGATAGTTCTACCACAAATGATCGACGAATGCATTCGAGCAACTTATGGATTTAATGCTTCGTCAACCTTGCAGACACAGATCAAAGGAATTGTATCGCTCGTATCGCTTCTACTGATGTATCACAAAAGTTTCAAGTGAGGATATAAGTCTAAAAATGCCAATAAAATTGAGTTTTTTTAATTGATTTTAAACAAAATATTTTTCCGAGATTTTATTTTTCTGGATTTTTACTTTTCAACTATTCGGAATTTTAAAATGTCCGGATTTTTTTTTCGGGCAAATGTACAGATCCCTATTCATTTCAATCAATTAAGTGACGGAAAATTTCATGAAAATTCGGCCTTTCGACATTCGCCCTTTCGGCATTCGGCCTTTCAACATCGAACGATCAGTCACTAAACCAAAATAAATTCCAGTAAAATATGTTTTGACTTGAATGCCTTTTTTGTTTTTTGATTGAACTTCTTTCTGAAGAGGCATAAATGTCTTCTATTTTGACTGAGTTGCCTTTTAATTTTTGATTGAAACTCCTTTCTGTTTTTGACTGAAATGCTTTTGACTGGGGCGCCGGAGCCAATATATAGGTCTACGAAGGCATTTCAGTCAAAAAAACTAACCAAACAAAAGGTGTTTCAGTCCAAAAATTTGTGACTAAAATACTTTTCAAGAAGGTCGTTCAGTCCAAAAACACAAAGGGTATTTCAGTCAAACTGTTTTCTGACCGAAATACCTTTTTTTTGGACCGAAGTTCCTTTTTAAAAGGAGTTTTAGTCATAATATTTGTATGGGAAATTTTATGACTGAAATGTTTTTGATTAGAATTCCCAGAGCCCTAAAATTGGATGCCCTCATCACAATAAGTATTTATTAATAAGGAACAATTATTAATTGCCTATTATCTTGCACAAAAAAAAATACAATATATGTAGTTAAAAGGAATGTTTATTTCATAACTAACGAAATGCGTAGTGATAGCAACACAGATTGTTAACCTTAAACATAAACCAAAAAAATATATTTATGTAAAAAAAGAAAATTTACCACACTAAACACTTCTTACAAATGACATAGATATTTCAAATGAACTTTATTGCGATTTCACAAGTAATTGCCAATAGCTAAATTTTTTCGGGTCTCACAGCAGTAAATTATGATTTTATTTTTGGGCATTGTTCTAAAACATTTTGTTGGCCTCCGGCTTCTAACAATAAGATAATGTTTATTATTGAGTCTTTGTAACCGAAACATTCACTTGATAATGATCGACTTAGCAGTTGTATTTTGAAAGCTATTTCTAAATTTGCGAATTCAGTTCTAACTCAAATTTTAAATCTTTCCTTCGATCAGAGATTAGTACCTGCACAACTTAAATTAGCACCTATTATTGCTATTTTTAAAAAAGGCGGTCGACAAATTGCACTCCAACCAGTTATTTTGAAATTTATTGAGAAGGGAACAACTCTTTGCGCTTTTACACTTTGCATTGGAAAATAGAACTGTGAGAGTTACAATTAACAAATACTTGGCGTTCCTCAACGATCAGGGTTAGGTCCTTTACTGTTATTAATTTATACTAATTCTATTTTTAAACTTAAATTAATTGGCAACAGTACTAGTTTTGTTGATGCTTTAACATACACTGCTAAATCTTCCACTAATATTATATCCATGATTAATTCCGACCTTGAAGTTCTCCATAAATGGTTTGACAAGCATTGCCTAATTCTAAATGATAAAACCAAGTTTACGTTTTTTTTAACTTATCACAGTGCTTCTAAATGTACTCCCACTAATCATCATACTGATTGTTTGAATATTGAATTAGTCATCTTGGAATTTATATGGAAACTAACAGAATCAATATTAAATAAAATTTTAATGGGATTTTTGTCCATTTTCTCGGGCTGTTTAATTATCGTTTAAGTTATCATCAGCCTAATCGATTTTAAACTGGGGCCAGAAAAATTATTTTTGAGTGAATATTTGTCATAATTATGTAAATTATGCAATTTAACGTTAAACGATTTAGGGCAGAATTCATGCCTTTAAAAGTTACACGGGAAACTTTATCTTCCTTGCTGCCGCAATAAAAAGAATCTAAAAGATTTGTCTGAAGGATTCTGCTCCAATATAACACACAATTATTTCAGAATAATTATCGAAAATTAATGCCTGGTATTAAAATAAATAAACATTAAACAATTAATATGAAAATAAATGTGTACCTGAAACGTGTATTTGTATAAAAATTCCGATCTGTCTTACCTGAAATGAAAAAAAATCGAGAATTAGAAAAATCATAAATAGTTACAGTATTTACCATTCAAAGTCAGTTTTCCATTTAAACCTATTAATATTTGACCGCTGACAAATGGAAATATAACCCTTCTTCTAACCAGTCGAGTCACCAACAAAGGATCACCATTTTCCATAAGTAGCAACTAATTTTCATGTTATTGGCATAAACACCAATACAAGTACCAAAATGTCATTACTCGAACAACAAACCAAAACAAACAAACAAGAAACCAAACAAAATTAATAGTTTAAAAGTTTAAAATTAAAAAAAAATGTAAAGTAAGTTGAAAATCCAAAGAAAATAGAAAGAAAATTTCATTTTCTTATATTCAATGTTGTGCCATGAAAGCGCGCAAATATTTAAGTTTTGTTTAGTTACATAAAGGGCGTAAACAAACAAACAAACAAAAAAAAAAGAAACTTTTCCATTACAACATTGTTTCGACGCCGGCTTTTTCATTACTCTACCATTATTATTTGCTATATGATCACAACACAATATTCTTGTAAAGCACATTTATGATAGTTTTAGTTATGTTTTCGAGACATTTTGAATAATTTATTTAAATGGTTCGCTTTGTAATTAAAATGTTTTTTGTTTTGCTGTTTGAATTACATATCGCCTTTTACGTAATTAGGAAATGTAAATATGAAACAATAAAAAAATAAAAATAAAATTTAATTAAAGAAAACACTAAACTTTTGTAATGTTTATTTTTGTTTTTAGGTAAATAAAATTTATATAACTACAACTTGCATTAGACACGAATGTAGGTAATACAATTATACACAAATAAAGTATGTATATTTAACGAGGCACCAACTGCTTCAAATATTAATAACGCTTGGTGTATTAAACGTAAATTATAAGGAAATTAATTAACAGCATTAAACAGTTTGACATGAGACATTAAAAAAAACAAAACGATTAAAATGAATTAAAATGTGTATTCAGTTTGAAAGATAGATTATATAGATTAACTCATTTTGAAGAATTGGCAATTTTTCTTTTACGCTACAGATATACATACATCTAACCAACGGAAAGAAATTATAATACAGGCAAACTTCGTATAACATTTGTTAAAAGGTTAAAACATTTATTATCCAAGTTATTATTATTTTTTAAATTAAACAAATTGTTCCATGTTTTAAAATTACAGATTTTTAATAGATTCGGTGAAATTCTCAAAAATTCATGAAATTTAAGAGAATACATTAATTATTGAAGACTCTTTGAAAAATATTGTTTTTCCCCAAATCTCGTAAAAGTAGCTTCTTTTAATACTATTATTGGGTATTAAAGTTGACCTTTTTGTTGTGATTATTAAAAATGTACGTGTTGCCAGGCTTCACATTTAATCCTAGTCGTAAATGTTCTTTTAATATTGTTTTCAAATACACTTGGTAAAATACCCAAACGAAAAAAGTCAAGGCTATACAAAATATTTCAATAAAATTTCCAATCTTGAAATTTAAAATGCCTGTAATTTGACCGAAGTGAAATTCTTCCCAAATACCAAAAAATATGTATGTGTGTTTGTACAAATTGCATCCATTCAGGCGATATTTTGTGGCTCAAATGTTGCATAGAAATCCCACAAAAGTTTATCTTGAAATCAGAAGTATCAAATATTGAATACTACGCTACTAGCTGCGTACATCTAGTAACTAGTACACTAAATGTTAAAACGTCGATCACATGGTCAATCCTAGGGGTCAGCAATATAAATAACAGGCAAATTTCAACGACGAAATCTGTTCAACAAAAATCAAAAGATTGACATTCGACTATGTTTTCTGGGATCTGTGTCGCATAGGCCTTGTATGCAAAATATCACATGGTAAATAAAAGCTGCCTAAATGGAATCTAAATAGAATATTGGATCTAAAGGATGCTTATTTGAAAAATTTTATTTCTGAAAACGCATTTAGGTGACTAAGTTACCACCACATACATAAAATATATACGTATATGGAAAATTTGGGATTTTAGTTTGGGAAGTATTTCACAGGCATGTAATTTGTACTTATAATTAGTGTACGCAATGAATTTTCCTCGTTGGACCAAAATTAGTAATTGTCATTATGATTAAAAGTGGTTTTGTTTGACTCGCAATCTTTCACTTGCTCGGCTAAGGTTTTTTTTTTAGCCCAGAATTTTATTTATTCACTACTGGTACCTTGTTGATATAAAAATTCTGCAAAAATATGTATACATAGATTACAAATTGGTTTTCTAGGGTTCATTCTCTTACAGGTGATGGTTACAAGCACCCTAATGTTTGATTTTCTCATTATTATTAATTATTATGTATTTTAATTATAACATCCTAACTTTTTGTTTCTCAATTATTCGCGAACTGTAACACAGTTACAGTTAATAATTAAATCCTACATAAAAAAAATGTTTAACTAAATACTTAACCTAAAATTATTTACAAATCAATCTGACCACCAGCATTTCTCTCTTTGTTTCAGATACATCTTAGTATCCAGTCTGCTGATATCTGTGTTGAATCTTATGTTGCTTTAATTTTTGTACATTGGTACCTCCAGATTTTTCTTATTAGGTCTTGTTGATATTATATATTATTCTTGTGTTTGTAATAGCTCATGTATATATAATTATATAAACGCTTCTGGTGGTGGTATTCCTTTCGTAACTGCTTCTTCATGATTAATATTATCTGGACGATACGGGGCAAATATCATAGAGTTTCCGTATTGTTACAGCATCTCAAAATAAGTTTTCTGACCATATATAAAATAAAGGTGTCAATTCTGGGTGATTTGGCTTTTTTATAAATTTGTTTGTTTGTTATTATATTCAGTATAATTTGAACTTGCAGTTCGGTATTTATTGAGGCAAACTCTGAAACATTTTCGTTCGAAAACTCGCTTTTTTCCATATAGCTGGGTGCTATATTGTACCAAATCTGACATCCGTATGTTTATATTGGTTTAATCACTGTTTTGTAACATATTAGTTTTACATTTTTGTTTAGCAATTTTGCATGGAAAAGTCGTGTGAGCATACCAAATGCGCGTTTTGCATTTGTGATTTTTTGCGAAATATGATCGTTAAAGTACAGAAAATGATCGATTAAATTAATTAATTTTTCATTTATTACAGAAGTTTGGATAAAGATTAAAGCTATTTTATTCACCGTTCCATACAATACTATATCATCAGCCAATGCAATTGTCTGCCAGTTTAAAGAATTTAAGGTTGGCTCATTTAATAAATCCGTAATACACAAATTGAAAAGTATTGGTGCTATTATGGTTCCTTGTTGTGAGCTCATATGATTCTGGGGTAAGTATTTTGCCATTAGTAGTAATAAATTTCTCTTTACGAATCATATTTGATATTATTTGAATAAGAGCATGTTCAAATTTTTACTTGTATTTTAATTTGTATATTAGCCCATCCAACCAGACTGAATCAAATGCCTTTTCAATGTCAATAAGTATTGCTCCTGTGTTTATCAATTTATTATTCATATTTCTTGTAACATCAGATACTAGTTTTGTAATGGCATATTAACCCGTCTCGTTTATTAAATTGCTGAGGACTTCATAAATTTTTCGAAAATTTGAAACTAGACTGATCGGCCTATAACTGCTTATTCGTGTATTATCTTTCCCTTTCTTTTTGATTGGATTTACTTTTGCGATTTTCCATTTATCTGGAAAATGTTTATTATTTAAAAGCTGTTCAATAACGAACATAGTTCATACTGCAATTTCTCTGATAAATTTTTGAAGCACAAGAAAAATATTTGAATGAAAATGTTTGGCCTCGCACCGGTCGTGTATTCAGTGGTGGCGCCAACATTGCCGGCCGGCCTAAAGGAGTAATCCTTTAGTTGTCGATGTTGTCTGGGATCGGCAGTAGACACAATTTTACTACCGGTCTCGTGAGTGTGATGCTCTGATATTTTAATACGTGACTGTGGTGATGAAGCGACGTTAGTTGACGATTCGATCCGATGAAGTTGGTGCCGCGGTCGCTGTACAACGATTGAACCTTGCCTCTTCGAGCGGTGAATCGTCTGAAAGAAGCGATGAACGCATCTGCGGTGAGATCTGATACCATCTCCAGATGAAGCGCCTTTGTTGATAGACACACGAATAAACACACATACCTCTTCGTTGATTTTACACCGCGGCCCTTGCTTAGTTTGATCGAGAACGGGCCAGCGTAATCCACTCCACTATGTAGAAAAGCTCTGGATGGGGTAACGCGTGGTGCTGGAAGATTAGCCATTAGTTGCTGACCGGTGGTTGAGCGATAACGAAAGCATGTCACGCAATGGCGAACATGCGCGCGGACCAGCTTCTTGACATTGATTATCCAAAATCGGCTTCGAAGATGTGCCAACATTAATTGTTGACCATCGTGGAGTGTGGTTTGATGTGCCTGTGAGACGATTAACGTAGTGAGTTGACTGGTTTTCGGTAGAATTATCGGGTGCTTGCTTTGGTATGGCAAGAATGAATGTTTTAATTATCCGCCGACTCGTAAGATTCCATTACCATCGATAAATGGGTTGAGTGAACGAAACACACTTTTATTCAACAGGTTTCCTCCTGATTGGCATCGACTGATATCGTCGGAGAAGTGGGCTCTCTGCACGAATCGGACCCAAAAATGGAATGACCGATTCATTTCAGGCACGGTGATGAAGCTGGGATTACGATCGGCTTTGTTGGTGCGAAGTTGTTGCACGAAACGTCTACAATAGGCTGTGATTCGAAGTAGTTTTCCGAGAGTGGAACAGCGATTCAGAAGTTGTTCGATCCCATCAGAACTTAATGCTTCGTTTGACTGTGTGACGGACATGGAAGTGGTTCTACAATCTTCCAATGGGATGGAGTAATCATTGATTTTGTGTGTTGGCCAAGTGTCCGAGTGATTCGACAGCCATTCAGGACCTCTCCACCAAATATGATGATCGTGAAGCAGCGAAGGGTCGATGCCGCGAGACGCGCAATCTGCGGGGTTGTGTCGAGTATCAACATACCGCCATTCATTGGGTTTTCTTTTAGATGATCGAGAATTTGCGAAACGCGATTCGCCAAGAATGTTTTCCATCGATTGGGAGGACTGCGGAGCCATCCAAGAACCACTTGCGAATCAGTACATGCGAACTGTTGTATATCGTTGAGATTGAGTACTGGACGATCTCGC
This sequence comes from Tipula helvola, assembly GCA_963556165.1. Lineage (NCBI taxonomy): Eukaryota > Metazoa > Arthropoda > Insecta > Diptera > Tipulidae > Tipula > Tipula helvola. The sequence continues at coordinate 101,812,252 of OY744483.1, forward strand.
GCATGAGGTTGGCTAGTACCACACTGGCGCATAATTCCAAACGCGGTAGACTGACGGTTTTGAGTGGGGCGACCTTGATTTTCGCTGCGAAGATAGTGAATTGAACTGATCCATCTGCTGACGTGGTGCGAGTATAAACGACGGCAGCATATGCTTTCATTGAGGCGTCGCTGAAGCCGTGTATCTGAAGATTGTTGCGACATGTTTGATAATCCATGTTGTTTGTATCTGAAGATTGTTGCGACATGTTAGATTTTGGTACTGCCTCTTGAAAGATGATTTTTGCGATGATGCCACTAGGGGATAACCACCCGAGCGGGTCGAAAATCCTTGAAGCCTCTGAGAGGATGATTCGTTTGATTGTTACTTGCGATTCTGGAAAGTCTTCGACTTTAAATGCAAAATATCCAATGTAACCCAAGTTCCTTGACCGATTCTTCCCATTTTAATTCCCGCAATGGCCGATGTTCGTGGTATTCTGATGACACTTGATCGAGTAGAGATTGGCAATTTGACGACCATTTTCGAAGCTCAAAGCCGCCACATTGGAATAGTACCACCATCTGTCGCTGGATTTCAAGCAATTCCTTGACTTCGTTTGTGCCCGTCATCAGGTCGTCTACATAGAAGTCTGCAATAGCGACCTTCGCAGCGATGGAAAATTACTCGGATTCGCGTTGTTCTCCAAACTATCCGTTGATAATCTTGGTGCTCAGGAGCCACCAAGATTTTTCGATACATCTGTCGGATATCTGCGATGAATACGAATTTGTGTTGTCGAAATCGAGTGAGAATCGTGAATAGATTCTGTTGAAGCTTGGGATCGATACGAAGGTTTTGATTTCCCATCGTAGACTGGCACTGCTTCCATGTGATGCTACTCGAGATAGGCTTGCATGAAGTCTCGGTATTCGATGCGTAACTGCGGATTCTTGAAAAATCGGCGTTCCATATGCTTCAGTCTGACGATTGCACCTTCTCGAGATGTTCCGAGTGGCAATGGCTGATCAACGAATGAGAGTTGCACGATATATCTTCCTTCATTGTTTCTGGAATGCGTCGATTGAAAGTGCCTTTGGCATTGACTTTCATCTTCCACTTTGACAACACTTTGAGTTGTCAACGTTGGTGTAATTCTCGATGATTGCAGTCGCACTTAAGGAGTGTGTGATTGTGTATCGATCGAATCTCCCAAACAAGATATGTCCCAGTTTGGTTTCTTGTGCGAATGGCGAACCGTTGACAGATTTTATGCATCCACCCATATGAAGCATTCCGAGGACATCTGCCCCAAGCAGCACGACGATTTTGTGAGGACGATTGAAATGAGGATCGGCCAATTGTAGCTCGTCTAGATGTTTCCACTGTTGCGATTCGATGTATTGCGATGGCAAGGTGCCAGTTATTCTTTCGACGACTACTGCTGTGATGGAAATCGAAAATCTTGAATCAACACATGATTTAAAAACGAATTCGAAAATCGATTGTGATTTGGCTGCTTCAATGGCACCAATTCCGTTAATTGAGATTGAGGCTGGTTTCCGTTATAAGCCAATCCGAGTTATGGCGTTTTCGGAAATGAGATTTACTTGGGACCCTGAGTCAAGCAGCAATACTTTAATTAAAACGAAAATCAGATTACTTTTAATTCACTTGATAATTATTATTAATTGTTATTATTTCTTCAAAAAACGATTATTATTACACGAGATTATTATCGATTATGTTTTTATTTTTATTTTATTCAAAATGGTCACTGTCTTGATGCACACGTTGTTGTTTTTATGACAATTGATGACGAAGAGAGAAGACCGACTAAAAACACGTCGTGCAGTTTGACGTTTTTCCATTTTGTTTTTGGTGTTGCCTGACGAAGGGAAATTACTTCAGGATGTTCACCATCAGGCCTCGCACCGGTAGTGTATTCAGTGGTGGCTCCAACACAAAATGTGAATTGAATATTAATTCTTACTCTTTATTTTAGGTGTACAGACACACTCTGGATATTTTTCATGCACAAAATGTAAAATAAAGGGAATTTGAACATAGAGAGTGTGCTTTGCGTAAACAAATAATATTCTGAGAACTGATGGTGATTTTAGAGATAGAAATCAAAAGGAACGCCACAAAAAAAAAAGACTAAGTAGTTGTAGAAATTTTTAAATATTGGATTCGTGTCGCAGTTCCCCATAGATTATATGAGATGTGCATTACTTGGGGCAACGCGACATTTTTTAAATTTATTGATAAAAGTTAAACGAAAACCATTTTCTTTGAAACAAAATGACATTAGCTCAATTAATATTAATTTAAAACGTATTCGAAAATCTATTCCCTCTGAATTTACACAGAGAACTTTAGGCCACAGTAACATTGGAAAGCACGTTCTGTACTACGTTCTTGTATACGGGAATTGTGGAATTTTATGCCATCCAGACTACTGTATGTCTAGTAACAAGTATGCCGCTGAATTACTTAATGAATTTGTAAAAGATTTCTCAACGCTAATGATGCTGATCATGTCTCATATAATATACATAGTCTGTTTCATTTGGTAAACGATGTCAAATTATCTAAATGGCCATATAACATTTAGACAATCAAGGCGTTTTCAAATTCGAAAACTATTTACAAAAATTTAAAAAAATGATAAAGGAAGGTGCACTTCCATTGCAGCAGTTTGTGAGAAAACTGAAAGTAATCGACAAATGCCAGGCAACTACTGATGAGCTATTATACACCACATTCAACCTTTCATCTACATTTCCTAATAATTATTGCTGAACAGTTGAAGGAAAAATTCTAAACAAATTGAAATACTTTTTTTGAGTATCCAACGGACGGCTCACGTCAAACTTAGGCATTTATTGCACTGATATCGAAGAATATAACCAAGAAGCACAGTTTTGTGATCTTCAACTTATAAAAAGCCAAATTGTCAAAATTGAATCCCGGCCTCAGCTTCGTTTTCATTTCTTTCCAACATTTAAATTAAAATTGTATTTATCTTATTTCAGACATGTCTCAAAACGGGCAATTAATTTTGTTTGTACCACACAAAACAAAATTAATTTCAAATCGTAACTACTAAAGAAAATGTAACATGGAATCGTCAAAATATGTATCCCGACGCGAATACTACTGCTTATACAATTGATATAGCTAGTACGTTGCAGGAGCATGGTAAGATATTGCGGGTTTCATTGCGAGAGATTAAGTTGCTACGCCGAGAATAGAAATTAAATCAAAATAACCGAAGTAGTTTTGATACTAAACTAAAACCTAGACTATTGGAGAGACTTTGAGGTAGACATACAAGAAGAACCAACCAAAGAAGAAGCACGAATTGAAATGTTTTTTCTTTCAGAGAATGTTTTTTCACCGGATCAGAGCTTAGAAAAATTTGTCAGAAATAGTTTGAGATTAATCTTCACAAATGAAGCGGCCTCAAACTTTACCTGGTATGGGCGCTATCAAAATATAGTTGTCGAAGCATATTTAATAATGGGAATATTAAATGGTAAAACTACATTTAAATTAAAATTCATCAAACTAATTTAAGTACATATAATCTTTGTTTCAGAAAGCGCTTTAAAGAAATTTCCCACTTGCAAGAGTAGTGAAATCATCGGTACCATTAAAAAATGGTTTCAATATGCTAAGGACCGAGCCAAGAAAACCAAGATCAAAAATAACTAAAATTACTTGTATTTAGACACTTAGATTTATTACTTATTTTATTTTAAAATTAATCAATTGAATTCTTTTAGCCTTATATTTTTATACAGGACTTTTAGTTCAAATTCAACATTTTACAAATCAAATTCAACCTTTTGCAAATTGAAATTCTAATAAAACTTTCCTATCCTAGATAATGTTTTGATAAGTACTCTGCCAAATTAATCGAATAAAAAAAATGAGATGAGATGAGATTTGTGTTTTATTGAAAATTCTGAACATCAAGAAAATAAAGTGTTTAAGTTCTTCGTGAAATGATCACCTTCTCGAAACCACAACAAATTCAATTAAACAAATTTAAAATTAAAAGACAAACTTTAAAATTTTTAATAAAATCTGTTTTATTTATTAAAATTAATGAACGTTTTCGACCACTGAGGAGTGGTCATCTTCAGATTTCATTTACAACTGTGACTAAAGGCATTAACATGCCCGCGTAATTACTTTTGTATCTATTTGCGCTTTAATACAAAAAAACAACACAGAGAGGAGAAATTCCTTAGCTAGCCACTTAATGTGTATGTATGTACAATTTAATACAGGGAAATTTAAATTAAAAAAAAAAATACAATACTGTCAAAAACAAAATGTAAATAAAAGGAAAAAATTAACAAGAAACTAATGTCGATTAAAATTTGAAATAAAGAAAATTTATACCACTAACCCTGACATCTTTATATTTGCTAATGGTAGCTCCCATGTTTGTGCTATTGGTGATTAGCTCCAAATTGAACCTTCGGAAAACATTCTTCAACTTATTGGTGATTGAGGAGTAATACGGTAAACATATCCGCTTCATTATTTTAGGTTCCAAATGGCTCGTAAGTGTTGTGTGTTTGCTAATAAGCTTTTTCCGTTTGTGTTTGTTTAAAATTAAATCCACAAATTTAATGTCATAGCCGTTTATCAACGCTGTGTCTTTAATGAACTTTTCCTCTAACTTGAATTCGGACGTTGACATGGGAATGTTGTACAATCGGTGAGCCAGAGAATGGAATGCTGCCTTTTTATGAGTTCCATTGTGGTGAGAATCAGCTGTAATTAGCCTTTTCGTGTTTGTTGGCTTGCGATAAATACCAAAAGATACGGGATTCCGATCCCTTATCACCTTTAAATCCAGAAAAGGTAATACCTCGTTTACCTGTGAATTTATTTCTCTGGTACTGGTTGTTGATCAAGTCAAGTGTTTGGTCCAGATTTGATTTCTTAATCACCGCGAAAATGTCATCAACATACCGTAACCCGAGACACGAGGGAAAAAAGGTGTACTGCTGATGGAGTTTTCGAAATGGCACATAGACACATTACTCAGGTACGGTGCTAACTTGCTACCCATACAGGTTCCAAAACTTTGTTTGTATATTTTCTCCCTGAATTGAAAATACGACTGGTCCATGCACGCCTTAGCAAATTTTTGGTAAAGACGTATTTTAGTTGCATCCACCTTTTCACACCTCGCCTGATCCACCAATCATTTAATCGCCTTATCGACTGGTACGTTGGGATATAGGGCTGTCACGTCAACAGATATCATAATTTCATCCTCAGTTAGACATAAATTCTCTAATTTTATTGTAAACTCCTGTGTGTTCTTTAAATACATGCCAATCGGTTGTCTTATTTTATTTAATTCAATTAAAAGTCAACTCGATAATTTCTCAGTTGGTGTACATATATTAGTAACTATAGGTCTCATTTTATCACCCGTTTTATGTTTTTTGGCAATGCATAAAGTATGGGATTCGTGGGTTTGGCAAATTCATCTTATAATGAAAATGTGGGGTTTCCAAAGTCCTCTCCATTTTTACCGAGATTTCTCTAACTGAGTTGATCATTTTGGGTAATGGATTTTTTACATTGCCGTTCTTGAATTTTTGAATTTTTGGAGTGAATATGACAGGAGAGTGCAGAAAATGATAGAAGAGAGCCCTTATGAAGAACAAAAATTCCAGAACGGCAAGAAAATGTCCTTGAATTTTTTATTTCATTTTTGTTTGTGTTAGTGTGGTGAGACTATAGAAACCAAAAAAATTTTGGTTGAAAAATGAATCCGCAACAAAACAAAGGGGAAAAACGGAGAATGATACCGGACTCATGAGACCTAGTGTGGATTAGCTGAATGTCAGAAAATCTTGGCAAAAAATCATTTTTTAAAGATAGTAAAAGAGAAGTTTATTTATAAAACTAATAATAATAAAAATAAAGATTATTCTGATAAAATTTTATCTCGTCGATGACCACAGGCTGGATGTACATCGTCGTCACTAGAAACTTTCTCAATCAGAATGATTTCGATTACATTATCTTGCACGAATGAACTTTGGTTGCTGTCTTCTATTTCAGATGTTTTGAGAAAATCTGTTATAAGTGATTGACGGCATTCCTTTTGCAAGTTTTTGAAACTTTCTTGACATGGAGCAAGATAAGCATCTAATTGTCATTAAAGGGTCATTATCAATGATACCCGACTCCAACTTCTCTCAAATTCTAATCCTTTTTGTAAGGTTTTCAAAATAATTTTTTGGTTGGGTAACTAAAATCTTCTTGCGTCATTTTCGTTAGCATTGTGAGTAACCGTCAAATCTAGTAGTTCAAAAGCAGTTCGTCCAAATCATTGATAGTCTTATCAGTGAATCATTCTTTATCGATTGAATATACAATTACTAAAATTTGACCTTGTAGGTCATTTAAGGGTTTCCAGCACGCATTGAGTGTGGTAGACTTCAACTCTTTCATTGATAAAGCAAATATTGATAAAAATGTAATGTTCACATCCTAACAAAAACAAAAAATTATTTTCAAAGCATTCACAATTATTGATGCATAAAATTCTGTACTAAAAAACAGAACAAATTTCCCAGTATTTTTCCCTATATTTATCGCGATTTTGAGCAGCAATCTAATAGAAAAACGCAGCTATTATTTGCTGTACTTCCTAGGTATTTCGCAAAAAGCCTAAGGCATACCTTTCTCATTGTTCAATTACTCTTCTACAATTCCGACGATCAACATAAAGTAGATTTTAATGTTCGCGTCAATGCATTTTTAATAGAAGTTATGCTTAAGCTGCCACGTTCAGTTTCTACAACCATTGCACTTATATTTTTTATTAGTATGCACGGATTATCTTCAATTTTATTCAATATCACTTCATTTACTTTAACATTTCTTTTCCCACCGCGATTTTTTTCTATCAGTACTTCTCCATTTTTATTGTATTTGTTTATAATATGTATACTTGGCAGTATTTGTTTTAATGCCTGCAATTTTAGCCAATTCACTGATAGTTTTATTATATTTATAACATCGTGTTAGAATGCTTTTATTAATAGAACTATTACTGTTATAAGTAGGTGGGCGGTTGCGTCGAGAAACCACAACCGGCCTTCTGGATCTGGATGTAGCCGAACTGGCGGGCTTTCCGAACTTGATTCAAAGATTGTGCATTTGATCAGATCATTTTCAGACTAAATCGAGGTTATTTATATTTAAAAAATTTCCGTCAATATCGAACAAAAAACACTGATGAACTAATTTGTAAAACGGTACATTCTATTGTTGTAACCAACTAAAATTTTACAAAGCCATACAAATTATGTATATTTATATGAAAATACGAGAGTGGAACAATTTATCAAAACTTTTGTTCGTTTATACTCGGGGTTAAAGACATGTTGTAGTTTAACTTTGGTACAACTTGTAGTATTCGCTTTAAGCGTTTTTATTGCATAGTCAAAATTAGGTTAAAACCGAGTTAAAAACGTCAAAGTCAATTCATTTTTTATATGATTTTTTTATTTACATTGCTTTTCTGCTAACCCGAATAAAATTCGGAGGTATCTACGTTTACTCGAGAAAAGTAAAAATAAAATGACGTTCTATTTTTCGGTTTTTATTGCATTTTTTTTTTTTTGAGTTAGCATAACTTGACCACACTCTTTTTTAGGGTCGAGGTTAGTTAACTAAAAGATGACTCGACTACGTTTATAGTGAAAGATAACCCATGTTTAATCAACGTTTAAACCTAAGTATAAACGTACTAATTACCTATGATAGAAAAGTTTTTAGTAGAATTTCTATTTGGAAAAAGTTAAATTTGATTTGTAAAAGTTGATTTTGAAATGAAAAAGGTGGAATTTGAATAACATATTTACATTTCATAAACGTTATTTGAAAATTGGTACTTAAATGTAACATTTCGACGAACCATATACGAAATACTAATACATTCACAATTCTTCGCTAAAAAGTCTAATTATCATGGAACACAGAAACCACATTAATGGTTCATTTATATAACAAAAATGCTACGTTTACGTAGAGTTGTTTGAACGATTTTCTTCGCTTTTATTATCATACGTTAATGTAACACCTTGTTTAGAGAGATGTTGTAACAGTTGGCGGACCTCAGAGTGCCCAATCACATAATGTGCTATTCTACAGATCTAATAAAAGTAGGCTCTCCTTTAGATTACATAACCTAAAAATGTTTTTTTATGGAACCAATGTTAAAAGTGAGTTACTTTGTTTTGAATATAAAACATAAATGTTGATTCCAAAAACGAAAATTTTTATTATTTTTATACAACCGACCCAAAGTATAAGCAATTCTAAATAAACTAGGGGATCTGGCTCTGGGCAAAATATACCAATTGTGTGTAGTTGAATTGTAGCAGTCAAATCGTCCTAGATTCGTTGCGTATTGTGATTCTGCAAAATGCTAATTGTTCAAAGTTTGAGGCCGCCACTTAGGTACAGATTAAAACTTTTGTTTTTCAATTAATAATGTATCATGTGTTGGCCTCATCTTGCAAGTACGAAATATATGTAGCCACTGTTGAAATAGTTTGCCACCGTACAGAATTTAATCAAATCGGTTTGCTCTTGCTGACGATTGTGCTACTTCCATTGAAGTATCGTTGCTCGTTATCACTTTATTAGTCGAGTTGCACAATTGGTTTTGGACCCAAATGACAAATAATGAATTACTCGAAAGACATACTCAAAGGGCGGATTGCTATAAGCGGCACGGACGTTATGACGGGTCGTGATCGAATTGTTATCGACTGAAACATTTTATCGATTTAAACTTGTCAAGGCATTCAATATGCTTGAACGTATACATAGTAATTGTGGAAGTGTTGTGGACATAAAAATTTAGCCATCAAAAATCTCCATTGAAGAGTTTGATTTTATGCAAAACAAATTTCGAAACAGCCAATGTATGATAACAAACTTAGTTTACATAAATACCGTCCTAGAATTACATAATAATCCTATCGATGGCAAAACAGAAGATGAAATTTCTTATGTAAGTGCCCTCTCTCACCTAGACACTGAGATTGATTAGTGCAAAAATCGCAACATTGCGAAGTACTGACAGCATAAGGAATTAGAGCTGTGCTTTAAAAATAAAGATGAGTTGTTGATTGACACTAAAAATTGAAGATATAATTTGTGACACAAATGGAGGCTTGCTGCATTTTTCATGTCCCGAAAACTGTAACAAGACCGCTAAGATGCATGTGAAGTTTATCCTAAATTTCTCCTAAATAAAAAAAAAAATGGCGTTTAGTATTATTTTAGGAAAAACTTCACACGTCTATATAGAGGTGTGCAGTTTATACTAAATCTTTCCAAATACAAAAAAATGTGACTGTATTAGTGAATTGCAGACATTTAGGTGATTTTAATCTACAATTATACAAATAATGAATATCTACATATGTATTTATGAGTGTGTAGTTATGACTGTGAGTTTGCTTTATCTAAATTCAATATTCTATAGGGGTAGAATTTTAGAAAAATTCTAAACACATTTCCGGGTTTTTGTTATTAGTTTTCTTTAAACTAGGACCAAATAACGGTATTATCTGTCCGAGCAACCATTTCATAAAGTTTTAATAAATTCTACAATTAAGCTTCTAATCCAATATTTCATGGAGCACTCAATTTTGGAATAAGGCCTGTATTACATTATCACTATTCTACGACGTAGAAATGGATAAATATACTTCTACGATAGTCTAATATGGATATGTTGCCACATTTCTGAGTTGTATTATTTCTACGATCGTAGTTAGCTTCATATGAAGCTAACTATTGCAATATCTCTCTGACAGCTCATAAAAATGACAGAATACGAAAAATACGATTGGAGCATGAAAATAACCAAAATCTTAATTTCGGAATACGAGAGCAACGAAATATTATTTAATACGCTTCATGCAAATTACAAAAATCTCAACAAGCGATTACAAATTTATCAACGAATCCTAAATACGAATCCTAAAGGAATCCATTCTTTGGTAACTATCGTGAACAAAATGATTCATAGTGTAATATAGAAAAATGATTTGTATCATTCCCGTTGTCGTAGTTTTACGTACTTAAATGTTGTTATTATTCTACGACGTAGAATAGTGATAATGTAATGCATGCCTAATAATGAACACAGTTCCAGGTTTTTCTCATCGGTTCCTTTGATAATGGAAATATCTAAAGGTAATATCTTTTCAATCAGGCTGTTTCATGAAGTTCTAATGAATTCTACACTCTCAATTTGGCCTGGATTGCACCAACTCCCATATAACATTGAACAAACAAACTTGGAGTACTACTTTAGAGATCACAGTTAGAGATTTTTTTCATCGGTTTCTTCAACAGTAGAAAACAGTGGAATTAGATAACGGTAATATCTGTTCAATCAGGCCAATTCATGAAGTTCTAATGAATTCTACACCCTCAAATTTGGCTTTGATTCCACCAACCCTATATTTCATTGAGTACGCAAATTTGGAGTTATACTAAAAACAGTTTCAGGTTTTTCTCATCGGCTTCCCTGACGATGGAATTTTCTGTTCGAAGTTCTCCTTCTAGTACATTCCAATCCTATATCTTAGAAAATCAAAAGATGAAAATTTTGTGAAATTGTGAGTCCAATATTCTCTAGTTAGGTCCAGGACTGGTAAAACTGAACTGCTGACAATAACCTAGGTGCTGCGCTCGGGTAACGTTAAACGACAGCAACAAGCCGGAGTGCAGAGTGACCCGAGTAAATAATATGTCTGATCTTGGTCCATTTAGCAAAGTCCAGTCGTGATTGGAGTTCTTTGGATTTTAGTTGAGTGCTTAATGAAAAAAGGGGTTGGTGCAATCCAGGCCAAATTTGAGGGTGTAAAATTCATTAGAACTTCATGAATCGGCCTGATTGAGAAAAATTTGAGAAAACGATGAGAAAAACTTCTAACTGTATTTAGTATTACTCCAAAGTTGAGTATGCTCAGTGAAAAAAGGGGTTGGTGCAATCTAGGCCAAATTTGAGGGTGTAAAATTCATTAGAACTTCATGAATCGGCCTGGATCGAACATGAATCGAACATGTTGGTGCAATCCAGGCCAAATTTGAGGGTGTAGATTTCATTAGAACTGGCCTGATTGAACAGATATCACCGTTATCTAATTCCACTATTGAAGAAACCGATGAGAAAAACTTCTAACTGTGTTTAGTATTACTCCAAAGTTGAGTATGCTCAGTGAAAAAAGGGGTTGGTGCAATCTAGGCCAAATTTGAGGGTGTAAAATTCATTAGAACTTCATGAATCGGCCTGGATCGAACATGAATCGAACATGTTGGTGCAATCCAGGCCAAATTTGAGGGTGAAGATTTCATTAGAACTGGCCTGATTGAACAGATATCCCCGTTATATAATTCGACTATTGAAGAAACCGATGAGATAAACTTCTAACTGTGTTTAGTATTACTCCAAAGTTGAGTATGCTCAGTGAAAAAAGGGGTTGGTGCAATCTAGGCCAAATTTGAGGGTGTAGATTTCTTTAGAACTTCATGAATCGGCCTGATTGAGAAAAATTTGAGAAAACGATGAGAAAAACTTCTAACTGTGTTTAGTATTACTCCAAAGTTGAGTATGCTCAGTGAAAAAAGGGGTTGGTGCAATCTAGGCCAAATTTGAGGGTGTAAAATTCATTAGAACTTCATGAATCAGCTTGGATCGATGTTGGTGCAATCCAGGCCAAATTTGAGGGTGTAGATTTCATTAGAACTGGCCTGTTTGAACAGATATTACCGTTATCTAATTCCACTATTGAAGAAACCGATGAGAAAAACTTCTAACTGTGTTTAGTATTACTCCAAAGTTGAGTATGCTCAGTGAAAAAAGGGGTTGGTGCAATCTAGGCCAAATTTGAGGGTGTAGATTTCTTTAGAACTTCATGAATCGGCCTGATTGAGAAAAATTTGAGAAAAAAATGAGAAAAACTTCTAACTGTGTTTAGTATTACTCCAAAATTGAGTATGCTCAGTGAAAAAAGGGGTTGGTGCAATCTAGGCCAAATTTGAGGGTGTAAAATTCATTAGAACTTCATGAATCGGCCTGGATCGAACATGAATCGAACATGTTGGTGCAATCCAGGCCAAATTTGAGGGTGAAGATTTCATTAGAACTGGCCTGATTGAACAGATATCCCCATTATCTAATTCCACTATTGAAGAAACCGATGAGATAAACTTCTAACTGTGTTTAGTATTACTCCAAAGTTGAGTGCTCAATGAAAAAACTACTATACATATGTATATTAAAAATCAAAATCTCCGCTATAAAGAATGCTTTTACGATTTATTTAGTTTGGATAATTAAAATTGAATTATTTTATGATAGGTTTTTGAAGTAGGTTTTCGTGAATCTATATACTTTTCTACAAACCGCCTAAATGTTTGCATTTTACACATAAATTTAAAGAAAATTTTTGTTTTTGTAGTTTTAGGACAAATTTAGTATAAACTTCACATCGGTCCGCTAAGGTGGTAAACGTTACTGAATCACAAAATTTTCACGTTACTACAAATTGTTAAGTAGTAAGTAAGTTTTGGCCTTAAACTTTTTCAGCTGATAATTGTTAGTTTCATTTTATTAAATTAACACTGCTCAAGCGACTAAACTAACTAAACTAAATCACAGTCAACTAACTACCTAAATTAAATCACTTCATACAATATTGCTGGATATAAAATTTTAGGAGAGTTGCCTAATTTAACTTTTTATTTTTTGGTAAAGACTCCATGGGTAACTTAACATGCAACACGAGGTTATGAAAGATATATTCCTGTAAGGCTCCAAAGGAAGCAGTAACCTTCCACCGTGGATTCGCTTACGATCCCTAAATTTAAAAAATCCAAACCATTTATCCTTAAAATATGTCGCGGCTTTAAATCACCGATGAAGTTATAGGTCTGACAAACTATGCCATCATTTGTTTATATTTAAATGTGCGGAAAATGACCAATGAAACAGAAAAGCAGCATGAGATGGATATAGTTTCCACAGACTTCATTCTATTTGTCGTCGTAAGATGGTGTTCACGCATTTGGATTTTCTTTCAAATTTTAATTTGTGTCCTTTTTAACTTTGAAACCCTCTTCATTTTATTGTTGTCTTTACCAAACACTGATGATAACAATACTTTAATCCCAGTTAATAAAACATCAAATACTTTTTACACTTTCTGCCGTAGGCACTTGGCGAAACACACTTAATACACATTTTTAAAATTTTTTTAAAAACACTTGTTAAATATTTCGCAAAATTTGTTAGCAGAAATTTTCATGAATTTCTTCGAACAAACGATTGTATCAAGCAATAATCCTTATTTTCGTCATATGATCTTTTGGTACAGATATGTTGATGACATACTATGTCTATGGAATGGAACTGATAGGCTATTAACCTCTTTTCTCACTTGGTTAAATTCTCAATATCCCACCATTAATTTTACGGTAGAAAAAGAAGAAAACAAATCTATTAACTTTCTAGATATAACAATAACCAGAATTAATTCTTCATTAGAGTTCAAAATGTATAGAAAACCCACGTATATAGACGCCATTATACCTAACTCGTCAAACCATAACCATAATATTAAAATGTCAGCTTTCCACTCATTCTTAGATAGATTAATAAACATTCCTTTGACCATATCCAATTATAACACAGAGCTTAATATAATTTTAGAAATAGCAGCGAATAACGGTTATGCAGCTAAGACTATATTAAAGCTATTAAACAGAAAACTGAAACATAAAGCTTTAGCTAACATTTATCCACCTGATAGCCCAATGCCGAAAAATTGGCGCCGCTTAGAGTATATAGGAAAAACTAGTCAACGGATTAGTAACATCGTGACACAATATACAGATATTAGCTTTGCTTTTTATAACAATAATACAATTAAGAAAATGATTTTTAACAACAAACCAAGAATTGATCGCCTTTCCAAGTCTGGCGTTTATAAGATCAATTGCAATGATTGTAGTTCCTCTTATATCGGACAGACTGGGCGCAATTTTGAAGTTAGAGTTAAAGAACATTTATCTGGTAGCCATGAATCATCCCTTTATAATCATTTAACGTTAGAAAATCACACATCCAGTTTAAACAATTTAGAAATATTACATGTACAACCAAAAAGCAGACGTTTAGACAACTTAGAATCTTACGAAATCCGAAAAGCTATATTTCTTAACCAAAATATCCTCAACGAACAGAGAGAAATCCGTTTCTCACCAATTACCGACCCCGCATTGTTTTATTCACATACTCATTCCATACCATAAAATTACTAATTCGTCGGGTTATAAAAAAAAAAAAATCAACATCTGGAATTTTGTTATTCGACCGTTGACTAATCAATAATCATATACCTGTGTTTAACTCACCCCCTTTTAATTTTTATTTTTGAATGTTTATTGCTCTCACCAATTTTACCTGTGTTTAACTCACCCCTTTTTTAATTTTTAATTTTTAATGTTTATTGCTGTCACCAATTTTATTGTTTACCACTCCCACATATTTTTATTGGTATATTTTGGTTTCACTTTTTGCTTTTTCCAACTATATATATATACATATATAACTACATTTTTATTTTTACAGTTTAGTAGATACTCCTGATGATGGCCTAATAAGCCGAAATTGATCGAGTGATTTTTTAAACCTTTTGTAATTTTGCGAAATATTTAACAAGTGTTTTTAAAAAAATTTTAAAAATGTGTGTAAAACATCAAAAGTGGTTTAATAGGTAGTAATTTTGGATTGTCTGTTCCAGTGAAAAATTGTTACATTCCAAGAGTTTATTTGGTTCTTTTATTGTTACACAAAAATAAAAGACAGCGTTAAATGAGGTATTCCTGTATAACCAAATTAGCGTCATAATTATCTCATTGCATGTTGATAATTTTTTATTCTTTTTTTGTTTTTCATTCATAAAATGTACACACTTTTTACAACCTCCAGTAATTTAATTTTTATTATTCTGCCCAGAATTTATACGTATTATAGAATGATGGTGCAATATACTTTGCTTATCATGCTAAGGTCCGAGTTCGACTATCAGATCAAAATTAATTAAATAAATAATTAGAATAACATGCACATTGGTGACCGAATGTCCCCAAGGGTCTTGCAATATAAATTATTTTTGGCCTTTACGTGCATACTACATTTTACTACAGTTTATTTACAAATGTTTTTATTTTATTTTTTTACAAAGTAGCGATATTTTTATGTGTAATCGAATTAAATAAAAAATAATAATAATAATGATTTGTAATAAAAAAAATTTAAATGTAGATTATTAAATTCATACACATAAAACATGAATTTTTTGATTTTGTTTGTCCCATCGTTAAATGCAAACAAGCCATAAAATAAAATGGAGATAATACAATTATGATATTTTTGTAGCAATGTTGTTGTAGGATTGAGGCTATGACTATAACAATAATATAAAATATTTTTGATTTATTTAATTATTTAGTTGATATTTACTTAATAGTTTAAAAATCATTTGATGCTAACATTTTGTTTGATTAACTTAATTTGTTTGCTGAGCTTATGATAGATTTATATCGTATTATTACTTTATTTAACGCTTGTCCAGGATACAAAATATTTACAAATCGTCAAATTACCGTTTTAAAAATAAATGAGCGTTCTTATTTCTCCTTGCGAAGTCACTTTTCGTGCCTTCTATTCCTACTATAATCATTTAACTATACTTCTGTACTTATATTGAGTAAGCCTCTTTCTGAGTAGTAATAAATTGATGTTTAGGAATAACGGCAACAGAAGCGATACCTTTATTCCTGGTTTAACTGATATTCGAACAAACTAATCGTTTTACAATAAAGTTCGATCAAAACTATAGCACTTAGCGAAAAAGTGGGCAAGATATTTAGCTCATGTGCTAAATATAATCTCTGTAGTATATTAGGATTTATTACCCTTTACTTTTATTCTTCGGCACGTGAACTATTGTATTATGTGATAAACCCCTATTTCAACCACTCAATTATGACACAATGTTAACGAGTAATACCATTGAAAGTACAATAAAAAAAAAAACATAAAAGCTCTAAAGCTCTATACATAATTTCTTAATTATTCCTTTTTTCACTTACATGTAATTAAAATTTTTGCACATGATCACGTTCGTCTTTCATCTATTTATTTTAGTATCATATAAAAAACAGTCACCTTTGTTCTCTTAGAAAACACAAACGGGCAAAACAATAAACGCAGATGACAATTTTTCAATTCAAATTTTCCTATATCAACTAATATTTTTCATATACGGCATTGTGTGTACATACACAAAAAAATACTTGCTTGCAAAAGCATAAAAAAAAAAATCTGAATGATTCAAGTGTCATTTTGTCAGATGTAGTTTTGTATTTTACCACACATACATTTCCTCTTTTTCTATTCTACATACTTTCTGTTTTTAAGTAATTTTTGTTCATCTTCTATTGTAAACTCTATGAGTGGCTCTCTCAAGCAACGTACATGTATCGGGTACGAAAAAAATTCAAACCTCTTAGAAATATACTACAAGCAGATTTTTTTGTAGTTTTTTGTCGTTTTGAAAAACACCATCGCTGATGCAACAAAATTTTTGAGATAAAAAAACTCACATATTATTCAAGAATTTTCCATTTTCTTTCGACTCTATGCACAAATTTCAATGCACCAAAACAAAAGCTTTACATTTAAGATGAATATGGTATGGTACTAGAGCAACAATACGAGAAAAATTTCACTGTTATAAATAAACATATACGTTTGTGTATGTTTAATGAAGAATTTTTTTTTTATATTGCATCGTAATGTTTGTTTGTAATCCCTTAGCATACAAAATACAAAATTTTCAAAAGGCAGTATACATATACGAAAAAGAAAAAACAAGGACCAACTAGAAAAATGATTGTTTTGTCGTTGTTTTGTGGGATGCTGGAATGGATTAAATGAAATTATTACTGATTTTAATTTTTTGTTTTCGTGTTACATTTTGAGTAAATAACAATTGATTAGGTGATTTGGTAAGACAATTATGCTGAATTTTCATTGTAAGTATTAAAGCAAAATGTTGAGGTTATTTAAAATAAAAAATTTAAAAAATAGCTCTTTTATCCGATCACCCAATTAAAATTGGTAAATTATGTTTTCAATTAAATCTTGATATCAAGCTCTAATACAACCAAGCTCCTTAATCAAATTTATTGGACCTTCGGAGTGCCCTTGAAAATCCTTGTCAACGTCATTAGGAAAATGTTGTATTTTTTTTTATAATGGAATTTAATAGCTGAAATCAAAACCGATGTGAATTCCGATAATTAAAATTATCGGATTAATATTCTTATCCTTTAAGAAAAAAAAAAATGTTTTATATAAGATACTCGTATCTATGGTTGTGATAAATTTTAATTTTGATTGCAAAACAATTTTAATGAAACATACTTTATTTAGCTGCAATAAGAATGATAATTCTCAAGCTAAAAATTGGAAAATTTAAGTCGAAATTGGGAACAAATTGTGTCCTTGGATTGAACTGCAAAAAGTTAACATTAATTTCAATAATAAATAATAAAATTATATTTTTCACCATACTGTCTCGCACCGTGAAAAAACCATTTACTCCAGGGAAGGTTAATGTAAGGAAATTTAAATAGTGAGCACTACGATCGATTATAAAAATATATTTAGTTTCTGTTTTAGTAGAAATTGGGAATTTTTAAATACTACGGTACCGGGAATTTAAATTTCAAGGTAATAAATTTTAGGTATAGATACATCTGTTTACTATCATAAGCTGCCAACAGATTGGAAATATTCTTCCTAGTATCGGAGCTATGCCGATTCTGCCAAGCGTATACCGCAGATTTTTAATAGTCTTAATATGGTATAAGCTCAGCAGAATAGGCATAGCTCCGAAACTAGGAGGAATATTTACAATCTGTGTGCATTGTATGATAGCTAACGGGATAGTTTATTAAATCCAAAAAAATTATTATCCAACGGTCACCGTTTGTGCTGCAGCGGCAGATTAAAAAATTGTTGGGAATTTTTCGATTCAATTTTGATTTAAAAAATTCTTTATAAAATACTACCGGGACTGAAAATTTAAATGTTAAGGTATATAATAGATGCATCCGTTTAATATCATACGCTGAGAACAGATTGTAAATATTCTTACTATTTCGGAGCTATGCCGATTCTGCCAGGCGTATACCGTAGTGTCTTAATAGTCATAGTATGGAAGGAGGTAGTATCCTAGGAGGAATATATGAGTGCGAAGTTTATGCTAAAAAAATAACAAAAAATTACACTGTTAAATTTAGAATTTTGAATAATGTTGATGGTTTTATAAATTATTGTATATCCGATCACAGAGATGTCCACAATGTCTCGCCTATATTTTCGAATAACTTGTCCATGTGCCAATATACATGGCCGACCTGATCCAATTGTGACGAACTTTACTATACTTCACGGCGAGACATTGTGGACATCTCTGTGATCGGAGATACAAAATTTTATAAAACCATCAAAATTATGAAAAATTCTAAATTCTGTGATGTATAGTAAAGTTCATCACAATTGGATTAGGTTGGCCATGTATATTGGCACATGGACAAGTTATTCGAAAATATAGGCGAGACATTGTGGACATCTCTGTGATCGGTGATACAATAATTTATAAAACCATCAAAATTATTCAAAATTCTAAATTTAACAGTGTAATTTTTTGTTATTTTTTTTAGCACAAACTTCACACTCATAGGAATATTTATATTCTGTTCTCAGCGTATGATAGTAAACAGATGTATCTAATAAATTCCTTAAAATGTAAATTCCCAGTCCCGGTAGTACGAGTATTTTATAGAGAATTTTTTAAATCAAAATTTAATCGAAAAATTCCCAACAATTTTGCGGGTAAATTTCGAATTAAAAAATTCTCTATAAAATACTACAGGGATTGGGAATTTAAATTTCCAATTGGGTAATCCCGGGATTTCCCGGATTATCAATTTTTTTTTATTTTGTATTCTCGTTTAACTCTATAATGGCATAGGAATAATATGCTACAGTAAAACCTCGGTTTAAGAGTGCCACAAGAGTTTGTGCCTTAGATCCGAATGTAGAAATTATAAATATCCATACATTTATCCATTAATAGTATTTTACACACATTTTTAAAATTTTTTAAAAACACTTGTTAAATATTTCGCAAAATTACAAAAGGTTTAAAAAATCACTCGATCGATTTCGGCTTATTAGCCGACCTTTTGTAATTTTGCGAAATATTTAACAAGTGTTTTTAAAAAATTTTAAAAATGTGTGTATTAAGTGTGTTTCGCCAAGTGCCTACGGCAGAAAGTGTAAAAAGTATAATAGTATTTTCAAGTCAAATTCAAGCCGATTAGGAAAGAACTAGGTTATTTTAAACGGAATATGTTGAAATTAAGGATGCTTGATGGAAATCGGATTCTAAAATGATTTTTGCATAAAGTTCTGGAAAATGGTTAATTAGGAAGGAACTTGGGGATTACTTAACGAACTAATTAAATTCAGGATGCATGATGAAAATAGAATTCTAAAATAAATTTTAGATGAAATTCTGGAAAATGGACAATTACGAAGGAACTTACCCATTTCTAAACCGATTATGATAAAATTTAGGTTTCCTGATGGAAATGGGATAAAATGAGTTTTAGATCAAGTTCTGGAATATGGCCAATTAGGAAGGGATAAAATGAGTTTTAGATCAAGTTCTGGAATATGGTCAATTAGGAAGATTTATTTACCGATTATCATGAAATTCATGATGGATAATGGAAACGGGATTCTAAAACGAGTTTCAGATGAAGTTCTGCAATTTTTTGAGTTCTTGAAGTCTATTTCTTACCGATTTTATGTCGTATTTTTTTTTTCCGCTGGCGCTACATCCCATAGAGGGATTTGGCCGCTTCATGCTGAAATTACGTAATCATTTTTTTTAACAGATAATGAATGATTAATTCATTGATCCTACCCTTAAAACAGCCGTGATTTTTTCATCACCCGCCGGGAATCGAACCCGGGACCTCCGGAGCTTAAGCAAGCATGCTAACCACTGTGCCACCGGGGCATATGTCGTATTAACCGTAGAAAAAACCGAGTTTCTACATGATTGGCCATATCCCAGATCTTTTCCTAAATATCATTTTATAGTACTATTTTCATGGTACAAATCGGTTTTCCTCATAATCGGTTAATAAACTGCAAAGTTCCTTCCTAACTGACCATATTAAACTATTTCTTCTAAATACCATTTTAGAATCGCATTTCAGTCATACAAATCGGACTACATAATAATCGGTCAAAAAACAGGCATGCTCCTTCCTAATTGGCTATATTCCCGAATTTCATCTAAAAATTATTTTAGAACTAGTAATTGCCCGTCAAAACTGACGGAAGTTTCTGAGAACTCAATATAGTACCCACATATTACGTAACGTTGGTTTTTGCCTTTTTTGAATCCTCCCCTCACCTTCATAACAGACCGTAACATATTCCAGAATCCCTGCCCCCTTCCAGGCGAAACGTAACATAAGTATTAACAATTTTTAATTATTTTAATCACGTAAAAGTGAATTTTTCAATTAACAAAATGGGCTAACAATGATATGACTATTCTCTGAATAAAACTTGTTGCGTGACTCTTCAGAAATGCCGAAAAAACGATGAACTTGCCTGCAAATTAGATAAATTTGGAGTAAAAACGATATTTTGAACTAGATTCGCTTTTTATAATGAATTTCGACAGAATCGACATAAATGCGCCTAGTTGAAGAAACCATATAGAGTTGTGTTTGAAAATGTTATGTTACGTAACAATTTATGTTCACCCCTCCCAATCCGTAACAAATCGTAACAAATCATGAAACTCCCCCCTCCCCCCTCAAATAAGACAATAATTTAAGAATTATTTTATTACAACGCTTCTTGTAAATGTACGGTTATCATTTAATATTACGCCTTTACGCCTTGGTTTTGAGGAATTGTTGATCAGCACTCTAAGGTTCTCATGAATTCGTACTCGCGTTAAAGCTACATAAAGTTGACAATAAGCAAAAATAGATTCTGGCAAAAACAACCCAACATTATCGAACGATTGTCCCTGATGATGGAAAATTGTCGTCGCTTCATTCGAAATCCTAAGCTGCCACTTGGAGATATATTTTTCAATTCGCAATCAAATGCCGTTAAAAAATAAAAAAATTAAAAAATTATGCAAAACGTCCTTTATGAGGATCGAAACCGAAAGCTTATTGGAAAAAATTGATTATTCAAAAATAATTTGCGGTACCAGCCTAAATGTAGATTACAATTTTTACATGCACTCATTGTTTTAGGGGTACCGAATTAAAAAAGGCTGAATTAAAAAAGGTCTTTAAAAATGAATTAAAAATGTTGATTTTTGTATGAAACATCTGGGCCTTTTTTAATTCATTTTTTTTAACAAATTTTCTGAATTAAAAAAGGCGAATTTGACGAAAAACGTAAAAACGAGAAAAACGTAAAATGAATTAAGAAAGGCTTTTGTTGTTTCATTTTATAAACACATATCTTAATTCATTTTCAAAATGAATTAAAAAAGGCATATATTATTTCATTTTTTAAACATAAATCGTAATTTATTTTTTTAACAAAAATCAGAAATGCGTGTTTGGAAGAAAATGTACTAAATTCACCTGGTTACAAAATTAATACTAATACCACGTTTACACCATAGGTACTTTAATAGTTAAATACTTATTTGCTAATATACTATAATTCTCTTTCAGTTTACACCACAAAATATTATTTTGCTATTTGCGGTGTAACACCATATTATATTTTATTTGTTTTGACAGATAATATACAACTATGTACATTGTTTATTTGATAAATAAATAATTTCGGGATTTTTAGAAGTCATTTATTTTATTGTGCGCTGAAATTATTATGATTTTCATATATTTCTTTGTTCTTATTTTGTTTTGTTTACCCGAAAAATCTCGATAAAAATGAACAAAGAAATGACATTTCAGGTAAAAACCTTGTTTTGTTGTTTTGTTTTACGTGGTATACTTTTTTGATACCTATTATAATGAAATAGCAAAAAAATATGCGATAAAGTATTAAAGTATTATACTTTGCGTTTACATCATGATATTTTTTTGCTACATACTTTTATGCTACTGGTGTAAACGTGGTATAACATAATTTAAATGCGTCTCTAGTAAAAAATTGTTTTATATTTACGTTTCATTGGATTTCTTTTTTCTATTGTTTTTTGTGAAATATTCGAAATCATAGAAGATTCTGGCTACACGAATTAAAACGGCTGTCTGAGAAAAGATATTTTTCTGAATTAGAAAAGGGCCTTTTTTAATTCATTTTATAAAATGAATTAAAAATGCGTTTAAAAAAATTTAAATAAAAAAGTTAACTTAATTAGGTTTTTATGTTTTCATTAATGAAAGTAAACACTGATCATGAGCGATTTTAATTCGGTTTTGAAATATGTAAAAAATTAATTAATTTGTTAACTAATTAAAAGTTAATTAATTTTTAATTTTTTGCTTAATTTTTTACATATTTTGGAAACGAATTGGAGTCGCTCATGATCAGTGCTTGTTTTCATTAATGAAGGTATGAAGGCCTGATTTGTTAACTTTTTTGTTTAATTTTTACATATTTTAGAAACGAAAATCGCTCATGATCAGTGCTTATTTTCATTAAGGAATAATGAAACGTAAACCTGTACTTAAAAGCAAAAGTCGCTTAAGTGACTTTAAGCGGTTTCTCTGAAATTCACATAAAAAATTAAATTTGTCTACTATTTAGATTGTATCAAATTTTGGTGAAAATCGGGTAAACAATAAAAAAGTTATGAGGTAATACGTTTAATACTCTCAATGTATTTACATTTGATTTTAAAACTTTAACCTTCATTTTCTCAAAACTACTAAAATGCACATAAGCGACTTCTGCTTTTCAGTACAGATTATTTACTTTATTTCCTGATACTTGGTTATTCGCGTTTATAATATTATATGACTGTTATTCCCATTTTCCTTCTTTTTATTATCATCAGAGAATAAACCATATTCAACTCCGTTAGACATTTTATCCGAAAAAAACACGCATACATAATGATAATAACATAAATATAATAGATATTAGTACATTTTCACTTTTTGTTTCATTTTATAATTTACATCTTAATTCATTTCCAAAATGAATTAAAAAAGGCTTATATTATTTCATTTTATGGGCACACATATTAAAACATTATAAAAGTGAAATAAGAAATGCCTTTTTTAATTCATTTTGAGAAACTTATTTTATTTCATTTTTAGTATAGATTTTAATTCATTTTTAAAATGAATTAAAATCACTTATTTAAATTCAGAAAAATCTCATTTTTTAATTCAGCCTTTTTTAATTCATGTAGCCATTGTTTTACAATACAAAATTTTATGTGTTTCAATTCGTATTGAAACAATGAAATGCCGTTATGAGAAAAAATAATATTAAAATTAATAAGTACTTTGGTGAGCATCGCACCCGAAACATTTTCTATTCGTTATTCCTTGTTAGCTCAACACCTATATCATTCAGACTACTCAGTTATAAAGTTCAAACATCTAAATTGGAAATACATATAACAAAATACATAGCGTTCCGCCACACACTGTGAATTATATAATGTACATAGATTCCATTTCCATCATGCATTCTGAATTTCACCCTAATCGGGTTAAGAAATCACCAAGATCCTTCCTAATCGGCCATTTTCCAGAACTTCATTTAATAATCATTTTAATCCCATTATCATCGTGCAAATCGAATTTCATCATAATCGGTTAATAAATAAACAAGTTCATTCCTAATCGGCCGGAATTTGACTTGAAAATGCTATTGATGGATAAACTTGTATACAGGATTTATAAACTTTCTAATTTGGATTTAAGGGACAATCGGAAATCAGAGACAGCCCAATCCCCAAAGTTGCTGTTAAATCGAGGTTCTGCTGTAATATATTATTCCTGTGACGTTATATAATTAAGCGAGTGGATACAAAAAAATCGAAAACCGGTAAATCCCGGGACTTTCCACCGGTGTGAAGTTCTTAACACTTTTTTTAAACACATTTTTCAAGATCAACAAGATCCTACCATATGCTAATTATCATGAATCTCAGAGATTGGCTCGCATAGGCACTATATAGTACAGAAATATGATACTTTAGGCTTTCCAAATCAGTACGTACTATTACTTAATTTAGGGTTGGGCTTTGATGACAAATTTTCAAATTTTACCAAAATGATCGAATATATGGAAAATCATGATACTAAGCTTTGCTAAATAATACAAATCACAAAGATTGGCCCCCATAGACATCATTTAGAATATATGGTAATATTTGAAAATTTGTCATCAGAGCCCAACCCTCAATTATGGAATAAAACGTGCAAATGTGGAAAGCATAAAATAAACTCTTTCTATCCTATATGATGTCTATGCGAGCCAATCTTTGAGATTCATGTTATGAATAAAAATGTTAAAAACTTCACACCGGCGGATTTCCCAGTCATACTTTTGGTACATATAGCAAGATCCCCGAATTCCCTTTCAGAATCCCAAAATTTCCTACGCGGATTTTAGTTAAAAGACTAAAACACTGAAGAAATTTAAAACCGGTAAATCTTGGGATTTCCCAATCATACTTTTGACACCGCGACCCCGGGAAACTGGGATCCCTTTTGAGAAACCGTAGTAAGAAGTATTAACGAACCAAGGAACAGATAAAATCAATTTTAATGTAACACTCTAATTTGACGTGGAATTGTAAGGTGCGGTTATGTTATTAAGCTTTCATAAATAAAAAAGGTTTAAATTCTCGCTTGTAAAGAAGATAACATAAAAACGCCTTATTTCAGAAATTTCAGAAAATAAGATGATATTACCGCAAGACACAATTTGTCAACTACCCTCGAAAAAAAATAAAAGGCTCAGAAAGAGCACACACATCACAATCATATTTCAGACACTACTACCATTTCATTCAATTTTTAATTAAAAAATTAAATTTTTCGAATTGTCCCATCTTTTGTGTTATTGAATCTTGAAATATGTCCAATTGAACATTTATGTAATTAGGACATTAAAAATTCAAATTCGGCATCCTAATTCTGTCTCCCCACGGTTACTATAAATGTAGGTTCAATGTCGTTAACAAACACCAAAATCTCTCCTAAATTAACATCAATATCGACAAATGGGCTGTCGACTCTCTGAGTATCTTTTGAATAAACAGCGGAGTTCCACTATTCGACAGACTACGTCAGTTTTTTCAGAACATCCGAAAAGAAGCTACCAGAATAATATTTTTTTTTGACGCCTGTGTTTTACAATCTATCTCATTATGAGACATTCAGTAAATTTTCTGTCTGTTTACAATGTCATGTTCGGAGTAGTTTTATCCATTGATAAAATCTCAGTTTCATTACGATTAGTATAAATTGATATAAACCATAAATTTAACTTTTATTGATTCGATTCATTAGAGATTTTAAATAATAATATCTAAAGGTATCTATTTGGCAAATAAAAAATTTTGTGACGTTTGAATCATTCCCTCGTTGTGGTAGTGAGAAGCTTCCTCACCAGATCGCTTGGATGAATTGTCAATCTTGAGCGATACCCGGTACTGGAATACCTAATTTCTTCCCGTAATTCTGAAACCTGTAGGTCTCTGTGAATTATATCGTTTGATACGAACCATGGTGCATCAACTAAGATTCTTAGAAATTTTAACTGGAACCGCTAAAGAATGTCCAAACTCGAGTAATCGGCCGTTCCCTGCAGCTGTATACTGCATACGTCCAGATGGATTTTATTACCATTTTATAGAGCAGTAGTTTATTTTCAATCGAAAACTTGATTTTCTGCCTATCAACCAATACATTTTGGTCAGTTTCATTCCCAATTGCTTTCTGTTTGTTCATATATGTATACGCCATGTTAGTCATTTGTCGAGGTGAATACCTAAATATTTTACTTCATCAGTTTGATGAAGTAAATGCATTTGGACATGCACCTCTTCGTAATGTAAAGGTTAGATTATTAGATTTAGCATCATTAATTTTAATTCGCCATTTTTCATCTATACTTGGATACTGTTGATGTTATCCTGTAAATCTTCTGCAGCTTTATTGGGGTCTTCATGTGATGAGAGTACTGCCCTGAGAATAATATAAACTTTATTTTATCTAGCCTCGTTTCTCAAATCTGCTAGCTCTATTGCACTAGGCCATTACCAATAAAACTGGCCAATCTCAAGAAAAAAATTTGGGGCGATCCTACTTAACATTGGTATTGAATAGAAAGTCACCGTTGAACGTTAAATGGATTTTAATGATCACCTCATTAGTGTTAATTACAATGTCAGTCACATAAATATTTTGTATTTTTATCTATGTTTTATTTATTACTGTTACTATTTTATTTATTCTTCCAAAAATTACCAGCAACAATACTCCCACAATATTCTCTCGAGCTATAACTTATTCCTTGTCTGACAAAATTTATTGAGTTTGTTGGTAAACTATGCTAACGCTGGTACTGTTTCCCACAAATATTTTATATGAATTATAGAATCGAGAACATTTACACTATTCAATATAGCGCATAGTAGAATGGGCAAAAAATTACTTTTTGTGGACAATAATCTTCCGTCACTTCAATTTTTAAGGGATCTGAATATTTTTTTTTTTTTTTCAAATCACTTTGAAAGGGTAGGCTAGAACACGTCACTGCTACTTTTCTGTAAACCTGTAACCTAACTTCAAAAAAGGCAAAGGATTACCCTATGAATTTTAATAATGATAGTAGTGTAAATAAAAACATAGATTTTTGTTCTTTATTATTTCAAAGATCTATTCGAAATATTTAAACTCACCGAACGATGCCGAAACAAATTTTTTTAATGAAAATCACATTACAGACAGTTTTAGTATTTTAAAATATAATTAAATTCATTTTCGTACTTAATTTGTGAATTTTTTATGAGAAATTTAATTCTGTAAGTTTTTAAATTCATTTGGGAATTGTTGCACATTTAGGTTAAAATATTTCAGAACCCGAAACGTGGTGGAGAAATTATGTCGTTAGATTCGGATTCAGGACACAAAAGTATGTAGGTCGAAAAATACATACCACTATCAAAATGAACGAAATAGCAGGTCTGAGCTATGCCTTAAACCGATAAAATCAAATGATTGGCTTCTAGAAACCTCAGGAAGAAGATCAAGGTTATCTTTCTTAATAACTTTTTGATGTAAATGTTTAATTATTTCGAATAAATCTTTGAAATAATAAAGAACAAAAATCGATGTTTTTATTTACATTCCTATCATTAATAATTTTCATACAGTAATCCTTTACGTTTTTGAGTGATTTAAAAACAAATTATTCAGATCCCTTAAAAATTGAAGTGGAGAAAGATTTTTGTCCACAAAAGAACTTTTCTGCCCACTGTGCGTCGCAGTCATCTCTCCCTTACCAATGTTCTTAAATGTGGCAACTAACTTTTTTCGCCAGTTACTTAAGGTATAAGCTTTTAAAATTTTTAATTATGATGTTATTGATGAAAGAGTTGATTCTTGAGGACAATCGTGTTTGCAAACATTTAAATTCCACATTGGTTAGCCTGTTTACGTCTGTATGCTGGACAATAATTGTCGACAGAAAGTCTTCATTTACTTTGTTCATTAAAATGTCGCCCTAATGAATGAATCCATTCTTCAAAAAAATTAAGATGCAGTCCACGTTAATTTATTAGAACATTGATTTATTAAGATCCTCAATTTTTTAATATTCCAATGTTCTATATTTTTTCTATTTTTCTATGATTAACGGCTTAAATGCCTGGCTACTAAAGTACTTTGGTTGTTGAATCGAACGGCCGGATGAGTGGTGTTTACATTACCAAAGTTCGATTTTAGGCGTTTCCGCTGCACTTCATATTTTATTTTCGAATCTTAGTAAATATTCCACCTTACGAGATTTAAATAGCCTAGCACAATAAAAAATCATCAATAGATCGATTGTCATTATGGTTTTCACCGTTTAGGAAATCGATATGTGTTCTATATTCAACGTCCCACAACGACTTTCTATTCAATCGGAATGCTAAGTGTGATCGCTCCAAATGTTTTTCTTGAAATTGGCCAGGGTTATTTTGTCAATTGCCTAGTTCAATAGAAAATCATCACAAGACCGGTGGTCATTGAGGTTATCACCGTTTAGCAAAGCGATAAGGGCCGTTGCACATATCAGCTAAGCTAAGCGGGAAATGTAGTTTTCGTTAGCTTAGTTAGCTCGCCTAGCACACCTCTTTGCACTTTACAGTTGATAACTATTCTTATCCACACATACATTGCTGATTTTATATCTTCCCATTACAGTTTTTATTTTTAACCGGGGGATAAGAATTTAGCTCACATCGCTTAGCTTAGCTTAGCTGAAATGTACAACGGGCCTAAGTGTTCTATATTCTACGTTCAACCACGACTTTGTACCAGAGCCTTCTAGAGTATAGAGCCATAATCATTATGACGTATTTTTTCGAAGCTTTTTTAGTGGTATAACTTTTCATTAATTTCCATAGGAATCCATAGTAAAAATGGTGTTTTTTAGCTTCAAGTTTTTCAATGAAAACAGCAAAAATGTTACAAAATGTTTATACAAAAGTGTTCTACATATCTTTAGTAGCAATATACAAGAAGGGTATATTGGTATTAAGTAAATATTAATTGCAGAAATTTTAAAATTAAATTATTTCTAAAATATATTTTTCAAAGTTTCATTTTGAAAAATACATCAAAGTTGGCTCTGACGAATTAAAATAATATTTGCTAAATTTATCTTTAGTTTTACTAGTGTACGTTAGATGTCTCAGATTTATACAGAAAAATACGATAAAGATTGTTTAATCACAAAATTATGACACGTTCTTAAATATTTTGTGAATTTGTTTTGCTTTTCTTATAATTTTTGAACTTAAATTTCCCCAGGTGGCGATTTTTGGTACGGTTTTTCAAAATGTTTACTGCCCACTGCCATCTATGTATAATATATTGGCTTAATGCACACGATTTGTAGTAAGCTTTTCTTTTTAATTTGACCAGAAAGCTGTTGTTATGAACTTTTTTTTATATTTTGGTTTAAATAAATCAATTATTACAAGAAAATGAAAACGATTTACTTAAACGAGATTTATATATGTTGAAATTCAAACATTTATGAAAATATTTCAGAAATCATAATTAAGAATTTGTAACGTTTTCATTTACAAATTTGTCTTAGGAAAAAAAATGATTTCCCATATGTTTTATGTGTTTTACTATGGAAATTTTGATTTTTTCGTCGTTTCTAATTCCCTTAAAAAAGCTTCGTTTTTTATATTATGGCTTGTATAATCAAGGTTGCTTTGCTTTGTACGCACTCCTTGTTTTAAGTATGAAAAGCCCATTTTTTTTTTCTTTTGAAAATGACCAGAATTATTGGCAATGGCCTACTACACTGAGAATCTTCATGAGACCGATTGCCTGAGATCTAGTCAGTGATGAGGATTTCGCTAACTTTTAAATGGAACGTTCAACATCAGCTTGTTGAATGTCGCACCAATACATTTATAGCGAATACAGTTTTCGGAACGTTTTCGTAAAAATTTCACAATACATAAAACATTAAAGTCTGTCAGTCTAAAAAACAAAATAGAAACATCAAAACAAATATTAAAAATTCATTCTTTTCTGCTAGAATAGCACACTTTTCTGGTAGAAAAAAGAATTTTGCTCATTTTTACTTTTCAATTCCTCTGACATTCTATAGGTTTTGCACTCCAAATTCAATCTTTTACAAAACACAATCATCCTTTTCCAAATCAAATTCGCCTTTATTCAAATCAAATTCAAATCAAAGTTAATATAATAAAATAGATAAACCTTTACTCTTTATAATATGGGTATGAAATTCACATTAAAATTCACCCTATAATTATTATAAACTTCACCTTAGATGTCATCCTAAAATTCACTGTAGAATTCATCCCAAATTGATCTAAATTCAATATAAAATTCATTCCTAAATTTATCATGTAATCTCTTCCTAACTAAAAATTCACCTTAAAACGCACCTTAAACTTCACCGTACAACCTAGCCTTTAAGGCGTTCATCCTAAAATTAACCTAAAAATCAATCCAAATTTTCCATCAAATTCATCATAAATTTACCCCAAATTTACTTTAAAATTCTTCCTAAAATTACAAATTAATTTTAAAATTCACTCTTAAATTCAACCTTCAAGTCACACTAAAATTAACCCTAAAATTTTACTTGAAATTTGCTTTAAAATATACATTTTAATTCAACCTACCCTAGAAGTCATCCTAAAATTCACTGGAAAAGCCTCTCTAAAACTAACCCTACACTTCACTCTAAAATTCACCCTAAATGTCAGGAATCTAGAAAGCGAAAACCCTTAAAAGCTTAAATAAGAATTTTATCAAATTTAAGAATTTTGGATTGATTTTAGAAACTAACGAATTTTGTAACATAGCTTAGAAAGAAAAGAAATTAGGAAATTTTAGAAAATTGTTAGGTTTTGTATTGTGGGGATATTAGAATTTAATAAAATTATTGCGAATTTGGGAAGGTAAAAATGGAAAATGGGAATTTAAAGATCTAAATCTTTAAAGTTAGTATAAACTTGGAAATTCCTAAAATTTAACAATCCTGATATTTAGAGAGTTTTTACAACATTTTTGAAATTTAGAATTTGTATTAGGAATTAGTTAATTTAGACATTTAATACTAAATACAATACATTTAATTTAAGATTTTGAAAATTTAGAAAATTAATAAATATGGCAATTGTTAATTTTAGGAATATTGAAATTGAAATTATTTAGAAATATAAAAACATAGAGTATTATTTAAAATTTTTGTTTTTAGCAACATGTACAGATGTGTATGGTTCTTTGGTATAAAAGAAAAAAATTAGAAACCTATAGCTACTCATTTCACGAGAAACTGCGATGGACTCTCCAATTCAGTCGCGGACTCGCGGGTTAAGGAAAAACGGGGTGCCAGACAAGTTTAGTTTCTCCCACACCTACCGGTATAAACAATTAAATTTTTACTGGTTCATCAATGAATTAAGAAAAATAATTTTTACGCCGCAGAAAAATATCAAAAACAATTTTAAAATTTTCAATATTTTCAAAATAATCTTAAAAATTCTAAATACGAATTATCAGTAACTCAAAGGACTTCAATCCGATGTTTTTAATTTCAATTTGATATTTCCATAACAGATGAATTTGAATTTGGCAATTTGAGTTTGATTTGGAAAAGATGAGTGTGAAGTTTATGCTAAAATATTACACTGTTAAATTAGCATTTTTCCAATTGGAATTTAGATTATATGAAAATTTTAATTTTTTGTAATTTTGGATTTTTCGTACTATCAAACCCTGCATAGGAAACAGGTTATTATCATTTCCATATAGCTGGACCATCTGTTTATATTGTTGGCCAAAAGCATTCAATTTTGTTGAACCGTACTGTATTTCAGATAATTTAGAAGTTCACTGATTTTTGATAATTTAAATAATTGTTTAGCACCAATCCTGGAGATATCTTGAAGTTCCTGCACATTTTTTAGAATAACTAGGTCTTATAGCTGTATATGTCACCAAGCCGATCCAATTGTCATGAACATACAATACTATATTTCACAGAATTTTTAATAATTTTGAATGATTTTAAAAACTGTCATATCGCCGACCATAGAGATGCCCACAAGGTTTTTCCCACATTCTCGAATAGCTTTTATTTTTGGATAACTGGGCTATATGCCACTCTACGTGGCCAACCTGATCCAGTTGTGATGAACTTTACTATACTTCACGGAATGTAGATCTCATGGATTTCAACAAAATCTTGCTCACTTGCATCTTTTCACATGATGGATTCATTGCATTGCAATTAACTCCGGTGTTCAACCAAATAGTAGCTCTGTCGCTGATACTCTTTAATCTCACGTTAGAATACATCTTTCGTAAAAGTGAAACATCTCACGAGACATCTTATACCGGAAGCCCAATCAGATATATGCCTTTGCAGATGATATATGCATGATCGGCCTACTAAATACGGAATGTGTAGCGCGGATATTTTCTACAGTCTAAATATGGTGATTAACTTAACAGAGCTGTACGTTGCTCATTCTCAATTAACGTCAGTAAGATTCGGCCTCCAAACCTCAAAAATGACCGGGACCGTCGGCATATCTCCAGGATTGGTGCTAAACAATTATTTAAATTATCAAAAATCAGTCAACTTTTAAACTATCTGAAATATAGTAAGGTTTGTGGCGGTTCACGCATCTGATCTTCCGCCTGAAGGTATGCGTCCGCCACCACAACAAAATAACTCGCATAAGAACATATTAAGACACAAACAAACACGCCTAGTACATTTACCAAAAAACAAAACATACAAAATAAAATCAATAAGTCGTAGTGCTCAGTCTCGTCTCGGATTTCATAGTGACACAACACGTCGCTCTTTGCGTTGGTCACGAAGCACATTTTGTGGATTAAAATGGTGTGATAATATTCTAAAATCAATAACTATACGAAAACAAGATTTATATAAATTAAAATTAAATAAATAAATTAACCAAATAAAATATTAATAATAACATCAAAAATAGCGTTTTTAATAAAACAAAAATAAAGTGAAACGCTAAAGGTTCAACAAAATTGAATGTTTTAAGCCAACGAGATAAACAGATGGTCCAGCTACCTGAAAATGATGAAAATAACCTGTTTCCTAAGCAGAGTTTGATAGTACGAAAAATCCAAAATTGCACAAAATTTAAATTTTCATATAATATAAATTCCAATTGGAAAATGAGCTAATTTAACAGGGTAATTTTTTATTATTTTTTTAGCATAAACTTCACACTTGTAGACACACTTGTTGTAAACGTTTAAATTGGAGTGCAAAACATGTGATAATAGTTCACTCACTCTTACGAGTTTTGTACACACTTTTTTCTCTAGCTTTTTTTGGGGTTTTCAGCTGCTTAAAAGTCAGAAAAATAGCCAGTGTCAAAATGTAACATTGATTATGTTCCAGGCTTGGTGAAATGTACTTAGATGGTAAAATTTTTGTTGTTGTCCATATTTTGATCCATGCTAAAATGGTTGAATGATATGATGAGTTTGTAGATGAAAATTCGTCTAACACTGTGCATATTTTGTAGCTACTGTGAGTTGGTTTCTCGGATAAATATAATTTGCCATAATTATTGACGTAATAAATTAATCACAGCAAAATGTGGTAGATGGTGATGATCATCGTTTTGTTTTGTCGTTATTGTTCACCCTCTACATAAAAACCAATATTGAGTTATTTATGATCTGATCGGCCATTCGATTTTTGTGCTTAGTAAAGATAATACGTGTTAACAGTGGCCGCATAAAGTGTTTCTAATTTATTTATTTTTAATAAACTGTGTTAAGTACAAGAGTGTATTTTAATATCTTATTAAAAAGGAGATATTATTTCAATTTAGAAATACATTAGTGATAAAAAAATAAAATCACATATATCCATACATTCATGTAAGCTATTGTATATTCATTGTTGGTTTCGCTTTAAAACTGACTCGGTATTTGTTTTTTTTTCTGTTTGTGAATACATATAGATTACCGTCGCGGAAAAATAATAAGCAGGAAGCACAATAAAATAAAAGGAAAGCGGCCAAAATTCTGCTGCCCTCAAAGTTTTTCCGCGACATATTTTTATTTTATTGTTTTGGTTTTCCGTATTATCTAAACACAACAATCATTTGGCTTGGAGATTGAATAAAAGTCGTACATAAAATATATACGAAAACGCATAGTATTTGAACATGGCGGACAATATCATTTCCGTATAAAAGCGTTACAGCCGCATCCAAAAAGTGCTGATCATCACCATCAGATCACAGGATGAGTTTTTAAAAATTATTTATTTATATTATTATTTTATTATATTCATTGCCATATTTATTTCTCTATATGATTAAATTATTTATATACTATCAAATCAATTTCAACTGATATATTTATATTTAAACAAATCATATGATCTAAACATACGGCCTTAGGCGCATACAAATTTATTAATTAAATCTTAAGAATATAATAATTTATCCATTAAGTGAGGACCGCGGATCCCTAAATTAATTTTGTTAAATGGTGGTATTTAATGCAAGTTAGACTAGATAGGTTGACCACCATATTGTTTTTGTATTATTAACTTATTGATATTAATCAATTAATTTATATTGTTAAGTAAATTTATTATACATTATAAATTGTTAACTTCATTGGTATTTGCATCAATAATTATTTAACTACCTTGAATCAAATGTATATAATTGTTTTCGTTATTTTCATCTACAAAACATCATCCATTTTAGCCATTTAATTTCTTTGCCGTTTCGTTTCGAATTTCCGATATCATAATGCGTGTTATGGCAGTCTGAATATATTTCACCATGTGTCTATAATTATTTAGATGGGGTAGGCTAGTACATTCATACAAATAAGGGGGTAATATCAAATTATGCTATATATTGCCTATAAAGGGAGGGAGGTGAGCCTATGGTCCAACATCATGACCATTATAAAGTACGGCTGTGACTTAGTTTGTTTAATGTTTCTATTTCTAGATCTTTCTACACCTATTTTGCAAGCGTTCAAATTAACGTTCAATATCAATCTGTATTAGTGTATGTAAACCGGATTAGCTTTAGTTACCGTTCCATATCTCTCAAATCATACAATTTG
Organism: Tipula helvola; assembly: GCA_963556165.1. Classification (NCBI taxonomy): domain Eukaryota; kingdom Metazoa; phylum Arthropoda; class Insecta; order Diptera; family Tipulidae; genus Tipula; species Tipula helvola. Next base: position 101,847,286 of record OY744483.1, read on the forward strand.
TCAATAAGGGATAAAGCAGCACTTCTAGCTCTCTGTGGTTGATGACAAAAACCCTACCCACCGACTTTTACTAGCCTGCAAACGTGCTGCGGTCATCAGTGTTTAGAACTACAGAGAGATTCTGATAACGGAGTGGTGAAAAACATAAATTTTACCATCCAAGATGTGGCATATTAGTCGCATCTTGATACATATCAAGCCGCTCCGTTACAGTGGCGCCCAAGCTCAGGTCAAACCGGAAAATTAAATCAGAGTTCTAATTTCTCTTCCTTTTGGGGAGAAATTGGAAGATCCCATTTATTGACAAACGTGTTATTATAGTTTCAGTAAATTTATTTGTGTTATTTAATTATTTATTCATTATTTGTTTGGTGTTAAGGATCTCCGCGTTGTTATCCGCATAAGCGTTTGAATACAGTGTTTGGATGTGATCCATAACATCAAAAATGCATGTTTTGATATACTTTGCTAATTCCCATTTTCCACTGGAAAATGTTGTTGCATATTATTGTAACTGTGATTTTAGCATTCTAGGTATATCATGTTTCAGTTAGCTTCAGTGTACAGTTTTTATACATTTGGTAATCTCTCATTACGTTCACTCTTAGGAGTTTTGATTGTATTATTGAGTCACAAGTGTATATTTTGTTTTTATTTTTATTGTTACCAATTTCAGAATATGAAATCCGCTGAGAGGCGTAAATGAATTTTATACATTCATTATCGACTTCATATTCAAGTGAATTATGGTTCCGTTAATTATTATTCTATAGCATTTATGGAACGGTATAAACCTTTTATAGTTAATTATTTTCTGTTAATAAGTTACAGCCTTTACTTTGTGTATGAAACAATGTACTAGTTTACCTATCATCGAATTATACGTATAAATCAAATTAAAACAAAAAATTTTATCGTATCGTATCGTTTCGTTAAAACATACTTACAAACTAATTATTTAAATTTAACTATTACCGTTATAATTTTTTTTGGGTGAATTTATTTAGTAAAATTTATTTGTTAGAAAAATAAGTGAAATTGAATTTTCAATTGTCTTATCTTTGAAAACAACCTGTGAAACAAGAAGTGAAAATGGACGTAAAATATCTGGACTGCGATGAACTGGCGATAGAATGCCTGGTAAGGAATATTACAGGCAACATTGTAACTAAAATGGCCAGATTTAGAGAAATCTATGAACAGGAACTTAAAGACGAGATAGAACCACCATTACGCGCACACCCAGCTGCTTTAAAGGCTCCAAAACGCGAAATTGCAACTTGTAGTTCTAAATTGAAGATCATCGAAAACCAGCTACAATCACTTTCTCTGGAGTCTGAGTTGGAACCGGAAAAGATAGTAGAGCTAATGACCGGAGTATTGCATGTTGGTCATCGACTGACCCGAATTAGCGCTAGCTCAAAATCAGTAGCAGCCGTTGCTCCAAAAATGATTGACCTCTGTCAAAAGCTGTTGGAATGTTTGAAAAACATTCGTGCAGAGAAAATGGTTTCGGAGGAAATGGAAAATTCTCTGAAGCAGGTTTTCAGTGAGATAGAAGCCAACCAAGTAAGTGAACCAAACGAGTTAATCGAAGATGCAGCAGATTCAGCAGAAAATAACAAAGGAACCCACCAGGGTGCACAACAACATAGTCATTCCGAATTCCAAACCGTTGGAAATCAGATTCCTGATAATATAACAGAAGACGAGAGAGTGGATTTGATAGTCGACAGACTTTACAGAAAGTTGAGTCTCACCGGCATACCTCCACCCAGTAACCGTCTAGAACCTATGTCAAACAGCATTTTTCCACCCCAAAATAGAGAGATTCCAATAAATAAGAGAATCACGCTGCCAGAGAATTTTAATCCACTGTTACCGCCACCATCTTATGGAATAAATTCGAATAAACCAATTCCCAACTTATTATCTACGCACAGTGCTTCAAGAACTCCAAAGCAATATTTGGAAATATATCATTGGAAATTGGTATACCACGGCGATGAAAAAGATGAACTTCCAGTAGAACGATTTCTCTTCCGAGTTCAACGCATGGCATTAGATAACGGATTATCTAAGGAAAGGTTAGCAGCAAACTTCAGTATTTTATTAAAGGACAAAGCCCTCAATTGGTATTGGGAATATCAGGAGACATACGGTGCAGTGACATGGGAAGAATTATGTGAGGCGATGACCCAACGATTCAAGACCAGGAGAACGGACGATGATGTGCGGCAAGCAATGGAACGGAGAAAGCAAAAGTTGAAGGAGCCGTTCCTCGATTTTTATCATGCACTTCGAAGCATGTCACTTTCTTTACTAAAACCTATATCAGACAACGAGCTAATAAATCTAATGTGCCGGAATATGCGTGGAGGTTTACAGGCAAAGTTTGCAGGATCACAATTTTATAATATCTCAGACATGGTGAGGCAATTTGTAAGTGTAGAGGATACCTGGAACCGATTGGGTTGGACTCCGGAAATATACCATCAAGGAAAGTTACGTCAAGTAAGTGAATTGGATGTGATCGGTGAGGATGTGTGTGATGGAACTCAAGGATACTTTAATACTGAGCAGCCTCAGCATTCCAATTCTGTGTGTGCAGTCTCAACTTCCCGAGAGGTCAATACAACTTACGTTCATAAAGAAACAAAACCTAATTTTCAAAGTTCCTTATCATCCAACTCATGTTGGAACTGTTTTGCATTAGGGCATTTTTATAAGGATTGTACAGTACCCATTAGGCACAGATTTTGTTTTGGTTGTGGAACCCCGAATATATTGAAAACTCAATGCAGCCGGTGCAAGAACGTCCAGAAGGGAAACGTGATGAGGGATTTCAGAAACTCTGGGACTCTGAATTCCCGAAGCCCCACAAGCTCACTACCCAGACAGTTTCAGGAAGAAGTAGCGACGAACACCGATCCGGAGCTATACAAAACAATCCTAAAGAGGGATGCCAATACGAAGAAAGATTAGTGAAACGTACACTTGACAGCTCCACTCAAACACCACCAATTAAAAAATCAAGGCAAGATCGAGCTATCAAATATTTCAAATTAAGGAGATTGGTAAAGAAGAGGGTAGCCGAATCAGTCATAAGTAATTCAATTGATGCGAGACCATATGCCAATGTTCTTATAAATGGAGTGCCATATCGTGGTTTGCTGGATAGTGGAGCAAGTGTATCGGTGTTGGGATGTAATGCAGCAGAATTCTTAAATACAAATCATTTAAAGGTAAAACCCCTTCCATCAACATTGTGGACAGCAAGTGGACAAATGCAGCGAGTGATAGGGCATATAGTAGCAGAGGTGTCATACGGTGGTAAAACGAGGAAATTACGTATACACATAGCGCCAGGGTTGAGCCAACCGTTGTATCTGGGCATTGATTTCTGGGAAGTATTTGGGTTAGTCCCTATGATGGTCAGTGAGATCGACAATGGACACAGTTCAGCACTCATAGATACAAATAAGCACGATCTGGACATTCGCCAATCAGCAATACTGAGAAACGTCATTAATCAGTTTCCATCATGCGAGAAATTGGGTTTGGGACGGACACATCTCGTCACACACAAAATTGATGTTGGACAATCGCAACCAGTCAAACAAAGATATTATGCCGTGTCGCCAGCCAAACAGGCAGACATATATAAGGAATTGGACCGAATGATAGCATTGGGCGTAATCGAGGAGAGCCAAAGCTCCTGGTCATCCCCAGTGAGCCTCGTAAACAAGGCTAACGGAAAGGTTCGGCTCTGTCTGGATGCTCGTAAAGTAAATGCGGTGACGGTGCCAGATGCTTATCCCTTGCCTCTGATCGACGGTTTGCTAAGTCGATTAAACCAAACACGGTACATAAGTTCCATTGACTTAAAGGATGCCTTTTGGCAAATACCGTTAGATCATGAGTCAAGGGATAAGACAGCTTTCACCGTCCCGGGGCGTCCACTCTACCAGTTTGTCGTCATGCCGTTTGGGTTGTGCAACGCTGCCCAGACGATGTGTCGACTTATGCACAAGGTAATCCCTCACCAGCTGCATGACCGGGTATTTGTCTACCTTGACGATCTTCTAATCGTCTCGGCGACCTTTGATGATCATATCCTATTACTTTCAGAAGTAGCGAGATTGTTGCGGAGTGCAAATCTTACTATTAATGTTGAAAAAAGCAAGTTCTTGCTCAAGGAGACAAAATATCTTGGTTATGTAGTTGGTGATGGATGCCTTAGAGTGGACCCATCGAAAGTCCAGGCAGTAGCCGAATACCCTGCGCCTCAAACGACTCGACAGATAAGGCAATTTCTGGGGTTGACAGGATGGTACAGGAGGTTCATACCAAACTATTCTACGCTTGCGGCCCCGATTACCGACCTATTGAAGAAGGGAATGAAACCAAAATGGAACCCACAAGCCCAAGATGCGTTCGATCAGCTCAAGCAATCGTTGATATCGGCCCCACTACTAGTAAATCCCGACTTTACCAAACATTTTTATGTGCAATGCGACGCGAGCACCACCGGCATCGGCAGTGTGCTATTCCAAAAAGAAGGGGAAGAAGAACACCCAATTGCGTATATGTCCGCGAAACTAAATAGAGCACAGCGGAACTACACAGTCACAGAGTTGGAGTGCTTGGCTGCAGTGATGAGTGTTAAGAAATTTAGACCTTACATCGAAGGATATCCATTCACTATCATCACCGATCACTCCAGTTTAAAGTGGTTAATGGACCAAAAAGACTTGTCTGGACGGTTAGCTAGATGGGCTCTTAAATTACAGCACCACAAATTCTCTATAGAGTATAGGAAGGGTACCCAGAATGTTGTCCCAGACAGTTTATCGCGAGTAAACGTGGAAGAATTAGATCTATCAACAGATGCCCCGCTACATATAGACATGGAGTCACCAGCTTTCCGAGATTCGGAGTACGAGGATAAGATTAACGCTCTTACGGAAAATCCAAAAGCCAATACCAATTTTAAAGTTAGTGATAACAAAATTTTTATCAAGATAGTGAACAATAATCACGCTGACACAGACGTCTCACCTTGGAAATTGGTAGTGCCAAAGAGTCTGACCGAGAGTTTAATTCAAAAGGCGCATAATCCACCTTCAGCAGCCCACCAAGGAATTGCCAAGACGCTGGAAATTTTACAACGTCAGTTTTATTGGACATCGATGGCAGCCCAGGTAAAGAATTTCGTGAATGGATGCGAAACTTGCAAGATCAGCAAACCAGTAAATTTTTCGACACGACCAGACATGGGTAAATTTATTGAGTCGGTTAGGCCATTTCAGAGGCTATATATTGATTTCCTGGGGCCTTACCCAAGAACCACCAATGGATTCACACACGTGCTGATAATTCTAGACCATTACACTCGTTTTCCGATTCTTGAGCCATTGCGTTCGGCTTCCGCCGCCAAAGTATGCACATTTTTGGAGGGAAAAGTTTTTCAGGTATATGGCGTACCCGAAGTATTATTTTCGGATAACGGCCCACAGTTTAAGTCGGTGCTATTAGCCGAACTATTAAAAAAGTACGGAGTAAAGCATGAATTCACTGCAATTTACTCTCCTCAGGCAAACGCTTCCGAGCGCGTGAACCGTTCGTTGCTATCCGCGATACGATCCTATATAAAAGAAGACCACAAAAACTGGGATCGGCATCTCGACGAAATTGCAGGAGCATTAAGGAATGTTGTTCACTCGTCAACTGGATTTTCCCCACATTACTTGGCATTCGGACAACATAAGGTTAATCATGGGTCAATGTACCAACTACTTCGTAAATTGCATTCACTGGAAGATAATAAGGTAGAAGTTTCCTCTCCAGCTGATCGATTGTCAATTGCTCAAAGTGTTGTATTGCGGAATCTTCAAGCAGCGTATGAACGAAACAACTCGAGCTACAACCTGCGTAGTCGGACGCGAATATTTAGCCCAGGTCAGACTGTATACGTTCGTAATTTCACACAGAGCTCTGCTCCCAAGAATTTTGTAAGCAAATTCGCCTCAAAGTTCATAAAGGCTAAAATCTCCAAAAGGATCGGTACAGTGATATATGAAGTCGAAGATGAATCAGGAAAAATTCTTGGAATGTATCACGCAAAGGACATTAGATAAGTGTAGAAAAGGCATCGGTTAGAATGATTGAATTATGTTCTATTTGGGATGGTTTTGGTGTTTGTTTGTTTTTTATTTTAAAATGATGCCCGGCTTTTAGAGACATTCTCATGGGTGTGGGGCTGCCCCACGATTGTAACATTGATTATGTTCCAGGCTTGGTGAAATGTACTTAGATGGTAAAATTTTTGTTGTTGTCCATATTTTGATCCATGCTAAAATGGTTGAATGATATGATGAGTTTGTAGATGAAAATTCGTCTAACACTGTGCATATTTTGTAGCTACTGTGAGTTGGTTTCTCGGATAAATATAATTTGCCATAATTATTGACGTAATAAATTAATCACAGCAAAATGTGGTAGATGGTGATGATCATCGTTTTGTTTTGTCGTTATTGTTCACCCTCTACATAAAAACCAATATTGAGTTATTTATGATCTGATCGGCCATTCGATTTTTGTGCTTAGTAAAGATAATACGTGTTAACAGTGGCCGCATAAAGTGTTTCTAATTTATTTATTTTTAATAAACTGTGTTAAGTACAAGAGTGTATTTTAATATCTTATTAAAAAGGAGATATTATTTCAATTTAGAAATACATTAGTGATAAAAAAATAAAATCACATATATCCATACATTCATGTAAGCTATTGTATATTCATTGTTGGTTTCGCTTTAAAACTGACTCGGTATTTGTTTTTTTTTCTGTTTGTGAATACATATAGATTACCGTCGCGGAAAAATAATAAGCAGGAAGCACAATAAAATAAAAGGAAAGCGGCCAAAATTCTGCTGCCCTCAAAGTTTTTCCGCGACATATTTTTATTTTATTGTTTTGGTTTTCCGTATTATCTAAACACAACAATCATTTGGCTTGGAGATTGAATAAAAGTCGTACATAAAATATATACGAAAACGCATAGTATTTGAACATGGCGGACAATATCATTTCCGTATAAAAGCGTTACAGCCGCATCCAAAAAGTGCTGATCATCACCATCAGATCACAGGATGAGTTTTTAAAAATTATTTATTTATATTATTATTTTATTATATTCATTGCCATATTTATTTCTCTATATGATTAAATTATTTATATACTATCAAATCAATTTCAACTGATATATTTATATTTAAACAAATCATATGATCTAAACATACGGCCTTAGGCGCATACAAATTTATTAATTAAATCTTAAGAATATAATAATTTATCCATTAAGTGAGGACCGCGGATCCCTAAATTAATTTTGTTAAATGGTGGTATTTAATGCAAGTTAGACTAGATAGGTTGACCACCATATTGTTTTTGTATTATTAACTTATTGATATTAATCAATTAATTTATATTGTTAAGTAAATTTATTATACATTATAAATTGTTAACTTCATTGGTATTTGCATCAATAATTATTTAACTACCTTGAATCAAATGTATATAATTGTTTTCGTTATTTTCATCTACAAAACATCATCCATTTTAGCCATTTAATTTCTTTGCCGTTTCGTTTCGAATTTCCGATATCATAATGCGTGTTATGGCAGTCTGAATATATTTCACCATGTGTCTATAATTATTTAGATGGGGTAGGCTAGTACATTCATACAAATAAGGGGGTAATATCAAATTATGCTATATATTGCCTATAAAGGGAGGGAGGTGAGCCTATGGTCCAACATCATGACCATTATAAAGTACGGCTGTGACTTAGTTTGTTTAATGTTTCTATTTCTAGATCTTTCTACACCTATTTTGCAAGCGTTCAAATTAACGTTCAATATCAATCTGTATTAGTGTATGTAAACCGGATTAGCTTTAGTTACCGTTCCATATCTCTCAAATCATACAATTTGTCAATAAGGGATAAAGCAGCACTTCTAGCTCTCTGTGGTTGATGACAAAAACCCTACCCACCGACTTTTACTAGCCTGCAAACGTGCTGCGGTCATCAGTGTTTAGAACTACAGAGAGATTCTGATAACGGAGTGGTGAAAAACATAAATTTTACCATCCAAGATGTGGCATATTAGTCGCATCTTGATACATATCAAGCCGCTCCGTTACAAAAATACCATAAAGCTGTTAGATTTACTTGAATTGTAAGCGAGAAATGATAAGTACTTTGAACCATTCGAACTTTATACAAACAATTTAAGGAACTAATGGTTTAATGGAAAGTAGGATATTTCCAATCAAACTTGTTTAGATCATTCTGTTTTATAATAGAAATCATTCACAGACAGAAAGCCTTTTTATATCAAATTTTCCATAGCATATAATAAAATTTTAATTAAAACAGCCAAACTCATAGATAATAACTTGCGTGGCTTTGAATTTTAAATTAAAATTAATTTTGCCTTTCAAATTTGAATAATTAAATTTTGATAGTAATCTAAAAATTACAGTATGTACAAATGATTCGTTCACAAAAATATCAACAAAATTTTAAAATACATTTTATCCTTATAAATGTTCAGTATTCATGAAAAGCTCACTGTAAAAATTTACATGTAATGAAGACAACCAAATAATACGAGCAGATATTCCAACAACAAATACTTCTGATGAACTTAGAATTAAAAGCTCTGCAATTTCATAATTATTTTTTTTTTATGCTTTTCTTGTTATACACCCGTGTACAAGAAAAGCATATATAGACAGAAAAAAAAATGGTAAAAATGTCAAATTTGATGATATACTTTCCCTAATGATAATAATTTTTTTTGTACATTTGCTTGAGATTTTATGTGAAAATTGATAATACATACAACAAATAGAAAAATAATGAAAAAGAAGAACAAAAAGGAAAATCAAGTGAAATGATGTTAAGTGATTTTCATTCTATTCTTTTGTTCTGTATAAATATGTATAATAAAATTGTAATAATATAACAGTAAATCAATGAGACATGATAATAAAGTGATAAGAGTATATGTATACATATTATGAAGAACATTTTGTGTACATACATACATAATAGTTATATGGTTCTAAAGAAACAAAAATTGTTATGATGATGAAAAAGTGTTATTAAAAAATTGAAAAACGAAGAAAAGTGTACGTGTCTTTCAAAGTAACATGAAAATCTTACGATTTTCCTTTTGTGTTTTTGTTCATGTGCTCTCTCTCAAAAATTCTTGTTAGTTTTAATCATTTTGGAAGAAAAAAAAACGAAACGAACGGAATGAAAATATAGTTAAAAGTAATTGCATTGTTATCTATCTCTTCTTATATATATTTGGTATAGTTAAACGGATGAAAATTTGTCTTACTGAAATTTTTATTTGTATAGTAACGTGATAACATATTCGTTTGCAGCTTTTATGTATTATAATAGCTCGGTTGATACAATCAATAATGGTGCAGCTACGTGGTACAAATGAATATATGTACATGTTGGTTAAGTATATAATATAAGGGTATTGAAATGTTATAGAAATGTTCATCACAATTGGTATTAAATATCAATTAAATTTTTTTCGATATCATCTTGGTTGCAGATTCCCAAAATCTTAAATAACTTATTTGATAAAATGTATTTTCCAACCACTGTTTAATTAAGAACTTGTCTTTCATTACCAAATCATTTTAGCTAAGTGCAATAAATAGATTTTTAAAGTTTTCAATCCGTAATTTTAAAATTTATTGATATCTCAGTTCAAAGTATTTCTTAAAATTACGATGAAGCATGCAAATTCCGAAGCATTTTTAATTCAAATTTTCTAAAATTTAGATCTCCACGTAATTTCCTTCACAACCAGAATTGGCGAAATTTTAATTTTAATTCTACAACTAGCTGAAAAAGTTTGGTTATTTTAAGTCTGTTTACAAGATCCGTGTTGTTCAAGAGTTGAATTGCGTCAATATTCACATGTTGCTGGATCTTTTCTCCAAGTCTTCCAAATTTCATTTAAAACGGAGGTGTTCATCAAAAATTCGAGCTTTGTCTTCATTATTTCTAGCCCATTTCTCATCTGCCAATAATTTAGATTCTACTGACCAAAACGTTCAAGTTTCTTGCCAATACTTCTTATCACATAACTGTTAACTTTTGCCTCAATTTCGATGTAAAGTTTTAATTTTTTCAAATGTTAAATTTTATCAAACATTAAATTTATTCCAGTTTTAACCAGATAGATAAATATTTACGAGAAATTGTTAAGAGTTCTACAATTCAGGGATTGCGAAGAATTAATCATTTTTCAATCAATCAGGTCAGTGTTGCCAACTATTATTTTTGATTGGAGGCAGATTGACGTCAACATACTGCTAGAATAACATGGAACAGTGCTAAATTTTGTTTTCGAGGTTGATCTCAGAACCAGAGATGGGTAGTATTTACGACACAGGTTTCGACAGTTTTTGATACGAGTTCTTGTTAGTCTTTCACAACTTGGGTTTTCGACTCAAAATTTGAAAAGCACACAATTTTAACTTCATGTACGCTCAATATAGTTTTAGCAGTTAGAACAGTTTCAACATTTACCAGAATATTTCAAAAACTTGCTCATAAAACAATAAGAATATTTTGTTTCTGTTTTGTAATCCCACACACATGGTTTTCTACAATTTTCGACAGTTTGTGACACTTTCCGATAGTTTTTCACTCTAATTTAAGGTTTTTGGCCTATTTTTTTTACAAAATTGCCGTTATATCGGAATTGTTAGCATTTTACCCATCTCTACTTAAAACATAGTGCTAAATTATTGTATTATCTAGAATGTTCGCCGATGGCTTTTTGATAAAAACAAATCGGTATATTTTGACAATTTTACCTCTTGTTTTATGAACTAGAGAGAACGCTTTTTTAAGTAATTTTCGTACCGGATGCCTTGGCTTTGAACTTCAAAAATAAAAATTGTTCGTTTCATTTTTTAGTTATGTAAAATCAAAATACATACACTCAACTTTTAAAATAACGGATTAAGCAATTTTAAAAGTTCTAATGCCAGATGTTGAATAAGAACGTAATACAGCAAAATATTTAAAAAAAAAACGTTCCAAAATTCTATTGTTTTAAACAAAAAAAACAATTTTTTTTAAATTGCTTTGTTCCATAACTATATAACCACTTTTATTAGACGTTCAAACTTTAATAAAATAAATAAAAATTAAAAAAACTAATATGCCGTCGGACTCGCTATATTCTCGGCCAACGCCAGAATCCTGTTAGGCATACTTCCAATCAATGAATTAATGATTTCGGGCGATAATTCGTTTCAGCCATTTTCAATTGCCAATTTCAATTCATTGGTCGTCTGGAATTGTCTGTTACCCTCGTAAATCTTTCTAACTAATAATCCCCAAAGATTTGGGGACATGGTATTTTGGTCTGGGGAATAAGCGGGCCAATCTAAAATTGATATGTAATGCTTATCAAACCAAGAATGGTTTGTTGACTCTTATGGATTGGAGCGTTATCCTGTTGGAAAATTCCGTTTTCCTGTTGATGAGTGTACAGGACAGGTAACAGGTTGTCTTCTAAGACGCCAATGTACTCCGTTCTGTTCATTCTAGTTTATGGAAAGGCTAAAGTGAGCGTACCCACAGAAGAGAAAGTCCCCTATATACCATTAGAGTTCCACCACCAAAATTTCGCTTTGAGAAGTACAATAGTTCCTTTCTAAGGTCTCCCAATAGTACTGAATACCATCTGACCTGTCAAGATTAAATTTTTTTTTCATCGGAAAAATCACCGATTGATTTATAATGGTTAGTTATAATAACAATTATAGGACTACATTTTTCCAATTACCTTTGACCAGTCCTGTCTCATATTTGCCTTAAAAAATTCACGTCGTGCAGCTTTATACCGTAGCAATAATTTTGGTGCCTGTTTCATTTTTGTATAATTCAGGTGCCCAACACCTTTTAAAGCCCGACGGATCGTGTTTCTGGACACATTTAACTGTAAATGGCTTTTCAGGCGCTAACAGTTCTCGTGGAATTGCTGGCGGCTTGAACCAGCCCTCGTATTTGTCGGCAAGTCATCTTTTTTTTGAGTCCTCCGGTTTTTCTTGTTCCGTAAGTAGTAGGATTTTTTAAATAATATTCAACCGTTACATGATGGCGGCATATTGTTTTGCCTATTTCCGAAAATAAAAACCTTCTTCAACAAGGGCTTGAATTTTGCCTTTTTCCTCATCCGATAAATATTTTCCACGGGGCATTATTTTTATACAACACTTGGCTTTTTAACAGACCTCTTTTATAGAGGGAAAGGCTACTATGATTATATAGTTATGGCACAAAGCAATTTAAAAAAAATTGTTTTTATGTTTAAAGCAATTGAATTTTGGAACGGGTTTTTAATACTTTGCTGTATTACGTCCTTATTCAACATCTGGCATTAAAAGTTTTAAAATTGCTTAATCCGTTATTTTAAAAATTCAAAAAAACTAGTGGTTATATACATAGTTATGGAGTTGAGTGTATGTAAATATATTGCAATGAAGTTGTTTATAAATTCAAGGCAATCCGTTCTAAAGGCGACTGCATCATTTTAAAGCAGCATTATTTGTTGTCTATGCTTAACATTTGTGGTAACTAAAAATTTTGAGGCGAGGTGTTTAGTACGTAAATAACTTCACTTAATGTATAATTAGCACAAAATACCTTAGGAAATTTACAATAAAACATGTTTTTGTTATATTGGTCAAACATTTACTAGGATTACTTTGCTCAAAGTTAAAATAAATTTTGAGGTTCGTTATATAAAGTTCAATATTTTCGTTTGTTAACGTATTCGCCTTTTCGAGCAAAGTATCTGACAGCTGCTGGCTGATTTTAAAACTAGAGCCAAGGAGGATCAAAATTATTTTGACGTATGTTTTATGTATGTGAAAAAATTATTTCAAGCGATTAATTTAAATTAATTTAAAATATGGACAAACCAAATAAAAATAAAAAGTAACAAAATTTGTTCAGTGCCAGAATGCAGAACACTTTGAACAAGGTAAATAGTATTGCTCTTTACCAATTTCCTAACAATAAGTGGTTAAAAAACTGGGTGCACGTTACACAAATTAATAAAAAATCCATTACCAAAAATGATCGTGTTTATTCAAAACATTTTGAGGATACAGATTATAAAGTAAGTTATGAACAAAACTATTCTAGTTTTGTCGACTATTAATAACATTTTTATGTTTTAGATGCGGCAAAAAAACATTATTTAAAAAAATCAGCGGTTCCGTTAAAAATATTTACCTCACAGCCAATTTACTAAGCCACCGCCAAAACAACGAAGTTAATCAGGATCAAACGAACATGGATGCCCCAGAATCAGAAGAAATAATGGCTGTTGGAGACCCAGCAACTCAAACTGCTGATATTGCAGTTCAAGGTAGTATTGTTCGTCACTCAGTCATCGCCAAAGAAATCGAAAGGAATTCTAAATTAACAATTGATGACCTAATAACCATGGGGTCTCAAGTAAGTATTATGACTTCATTAAGCGACACTAAAACCATAGGATTCATAGAGGAAAGCATTATGAATTTAAGCCTCGAGCCCGATATTTACAACCGAATTAAAAATTCACCTTTACACATTTTTCTGTTAAATTAAAAATTCTGCTAATGCTGATAAAATTGAAACAAAATTTCGTTTTCTCGGTGATGTCGGTATTGCTTGGAATTGATGTTTCAAGTTGTATCAAATATTTCAGAGAAATGTTCTAAAGAAAAGGTCTAAATGAATATTCCTGATTGTTTCTCAGCTTTTGCGGGCGTTCGAGCTCTACTAGATGGCAGAGAAGTTGAGATCAGCCAGACCAATTGTCTTAAACGTAAGGTGGTTACATATTCGCACTACAAGGAACACCATAAAATGTTTAGTTGCTATTAGTCCAGCTGGATTAATAATTTACTTTAGCAAAGAATATACGGGTAAATCACAGACAAATACCAAGAAAACTTGATCGCAATTTTTCAACACAACGATGCGATAATGGTCGATCAAGGTTTTGCAATCGAACTAAATTAAAAATGAAGGGCATAAAATTATATCGGCCCTTAAGGATTCCACAAATCAATTCGATAGAGGCGAATCAATCACCAATACCACTATAGCCGCTACAAACAACAAATAATGTTTTTCCAATAAAATTACTGTAAAATAATAATAAATTAACATTGTTACTTATATTGGACCATTTTCCTATGCGTTTTGACATACAGGGTTAGGAAAAAGTATGGAAACCCCTAAAAATCACGCGGAGTTCCGTCAAAAAAAAAAATCAAGCTAGGTTTATTCTTAGGTAATTTTCAACAAGGAATTTAATGGTTACCTTGGTAGTAACCTTGAACTTCATCTTGAAGGTGATTTGGAGGTCAATGTAATTTTTTGAAATTAGAACCCCTATTTTTGATGACAGAATCGAGAAGAGCGATCAATTTTACGTTCGAGTACTTATGTATTTTCCAAGACCTCCCAAGGTCACCTGAAGAAATATATTTTAACCCTTTAACGCATAATGTAGCATATCTGCATCATGTTATTCTAATTTGAACTGCATCTATATTAGCATATTTTTTCTATTTTGTTTCGTATATCTGTTGTTCATTTATTTTTCTTTCTCGTTTCACACATTTTTTTGTTTCTTTTTGCGTTTTGAAAATAAAATCGCCATTTAGAATTAGTTAATCGATGTTTTGCATACAGTTACTACTTTCGTAGCAAATTATAAGCATTATAACTAAAATATATTCCTTCAGATGCCCTTTGGAGATCATGGAAAATATACATTCGGACGTACAATTGATCGCTCTTTTCGAATCCGATGTCAAAAACAGGAGTTTCCCTATAAAAAAATGACCTTGGCCTCATATGACCTTGAAGAAGCAGGTCAATGATTAAGCTCACCATTAAATTATTTGTTGAAAATTACCTGACTCAACCTTGCTCATTTTATTTTTGACATACTCCGCGACATTTCTAGGGGATTCCATACTTTGACCTCGCAATGTAAATTCCTTCAAATGATCTTGGGAGGTCATGGAAAATACATACTCGGACGTAAAATTGATCGCTCTTTTCGATTCTGTTATCAAAAATAAGGGGTTCTAATTTAAAAAAATTACCTTCACCTCAAAATGACCTTGAAAATAAAGGTCAAGGTCATAACCAAGCTCACCATTAAATTCCTTGTTGAAAATTACCTAAGAATAAAACTTGCTGATTTTTGTTTTGACCGAACTCCGCGAGATTTTTAGGTGTTTCCATACTTTTTCCTCACCCTGTATAAATAAATAATTTTCCCCTTTGGTTTATTTAGACAGTAGCGCCTCTAGCGGCGGAGAAAAGGCCAATATAGTAAATAAATTTACTATCCACTTTCGCAACAAGATTAACAATGAATGTGCTTAGTTTTGGTAATACGTTTAAATAAATCACCTTTTTAAATTATTTTTTATTAATATCAATGTTCAAATCTCTCTCTTTTATATTATTTTAATTTAAATTTTGCAATCTAGAAAATTTCGGAGAAAACTCCGAAAAAATTCAAAAAAGTAGAGTTAAAAATATACTGTTATTTTGGGAATACCGAGTACTTAGTCTGTAGCTCAAAAAATCCGAATTATTTTTATCCTCATCATCAGTGGACACTTGAATTGAAGAATTTAGGAGTAAGCGTAAAGTTTGGAAAATTTAGCAAAGCTTATTTAGATGAAATTAATCATAAAATGTGTTCAAATTTTAAAATAAATTAATTTCTAATAAAATAAAACGAAACATTCAACAAAAGTTGGAAACCTTTTTGGTATTATTTTTATGCGTTTGCTGTTGTAAAGGTTACCAAAATACTTCCGCTTATACTGCCAATACAGATAACTTAGTAATCCAAAATTGCTTAATCAAGTTTATTTGAACTCACTCTGGATTAGTTTTTCTGGCATTCAGACTATGGCCGTGAGTGAATATGTTAAAAATATTTGGTTAAAAATTTGATGAAAATCAAATTATCGTGGTGAAATATTTTTATCTACCAAATTTAATATTGCTGTGTGAATTAGTTAAAAACTAAAATTGTGACAACTGAACAACAACATGAAGCGCATTTATAACAATCATTTTCCTAGTTTGTTATCTATTTTATTATTTTATAAAAAGCGTAATTTATCAAATGAAGCTGTTTTAAGAAGAAACAGAAAGAAACACGTCGTGCTTATGTATCAACTGAACCAATATTAAAAAAACGAGGTTAGGTTTTTTTAACTCGCTTGTCAAATTTTATATACGGTGCCTACCATGATGCATTTTTTATTTATTTTTTGTGGTGAGTAAATTTTTTAATTTTAACTTTTATGTCAAAATTTTAATTTTTAACTAGTTTTTAACTAATTCACTCACGGCTTATAACAGAAAATCACGATTAAAAATAGCTGAAAACTGTTCAAAACCATATTCTTTATTACGGCATTAATTAAACAATTTAAAGGAATATGTAATTTAGAAAAGGGCACATCTCGAAAATTTTGACAAAACCGTTTTTTCACGTTAATGTGATGGAAATATATCCCCGCACCTATTTTGTTTGAAATAGGCACATCTCTTGTATTAATACTGCTACCAGTGTTGATGTGTATGACAATAATTTCAAAAAGGTCACAACTCTTGGAGATGTGCCCTTTTCGAATTTAATGCATTTTACTAATCGGCGAAGGCGATATATCTCCATCTCTTGCTGACGTGATTTTGATACATAAAAGTTTCGTAAAGTTTATACAGCACCTAAGGTATAATATTATTGCAAATTCTTAATTAACTAAAAAACTGCTTATCAATTTTAAATTTTTTTTTTACTTACAATTAAATATAAAAATTCATATTTAATCACAGTTAATTTCAAAATTCATTTCTATTCTTATTTGTATATGATTAAACCTAATATTCATTTTTATTGAATAGTATTGGTTGTGTGATCTTCTTTCCGAATTACTTCACCAGCTCCTGGCATTTGTGAACGGTGATTTATTCCAAATTCGACAAATTTAAATCAACAATTTCTTTTTCTTTTTGTGTTTCTTATTGTCTATGTTACTCGATTCCAAAAATGTTCGATCGAATTCAGATCAGGTGAGTGATCACACCGTTGTAATTTGCTTAAATTATTCTGTCGTTTGCTCTGATTGAGGTATGGTTGGTCGTTGTTTTGCTGAAAATACAAGCCTACTGGGAACTTAAATTATCCGAACTGCAATGGAACATTTTTCCATCACCTCTAACGAATGAAGGTTTATAAATCTTAATTATTTAGAAGGCATCATTCACAAGCAGTTGCTCGAAATAGTTTGAAAGACCCGAGCCATTCCTTGTTTATCCAAATATAGTTTTGATGCCGAAAAGGAGGAAAAAAGTACTATGAATTGACAAAATAAAAGCAAATCTGTTTGGTTCTGCAGGTCGACATTATAAATGATCTCAGCCAAATACAAACTTTCGCCCTAATATACGTGGTAGTGGTCTTTTTCTGGCATGGAACATGACAATTTATTGTCCGGAAAATGGAATGATTGCGGTTGTTTACATTCATATTATTAACTCATCTAACACTTGGTTATACCGAAGAAGATAAACCACCACGCTTGTGTTTTCAGCAAGATAGCGACCTAAAGAATACCTCGAGGTAGGAAAATATTAGTTTAACGATTATGAAATGGGGGTCGCGCAATGGCCAAGTCAGTCACCTGATCTGAATCCGATCGAACATTTTTAGAATCGAGTAAAAGTCTATTAACAATGAGAAATACAAAAATAAACAGAAATTTTGGAATCGAAATTTGTCGAATTTGGAATAAATTACCGTTCACAAATGCCAGGAGCACACGACCAATGTTATTCAATAAAAACGCATATTAGATCTAATCATGCACAAATAAGAGTAGAAATGAATTTTGAAATTAACTGTGGTATTATTTTGAAAATCACTGTACGTTTATGTTTCAGGAATTTCGAAAAGAGCACATCTCTTATGTATAAAATATATAAAAAAATATATAGAATAAAGATTAACATTAAATATTTATATAATTTTCGATTACTTTTCGACCCTACATGTAACCTTAAAATAAATTGTATAAATTTATTTACTACTTTAGAAAATAATTAGTTTTCTTCAATTCCTGAAAAATTTAATTTTTCAGACATGTGCCCTTTTCGAAATTGCATATTCAAATGGGTCTGCTAGTATTACCCAAATGACAAACATAACTGAAATTATTAACGTCTCGAATAAAAAATTATTTCGCTCTAACAACGCAATATTTTAAGCGCTCAAACGGGATTACCATAATATCCGTCTTCATACTATAAGAAAATCGAGATTAGCCACTATTCCCTTGTCTGAACATAGCAAAATCTTAACTGAATTAAATATTTAAAAAATCATTCTTATTTATACGTTTCATCACAAAAATTTTGAAAATAAATTTTAAATACAGTAGATTTCATTTATAGCGACTGTGGATATAACGACGAAATTTTACGATCCCTTGAGGTCATTATTGGTGAAATCTATCCTATCTATAACGACATTCGGATACAACTACGAAATTTAATCCCTTTAATTTAATTTCGAAATTTGGTCCCTTGGTGGTCGTTATATGTGAAACTACTGTAATGAATTATTTGGACATAATATAGACCCGATATTCCTATTCTAGCTCATATTCCGTCAAAAAACAGTTAACCCGACTCTACAAAACCAAAAAAAAAAAAAAATTGACTCAAATCTAACTACATTAAAAGATAACTTAAATTCAACCAATAAACATAAAACATTCATTCGTTGGCTTTCGTGGGGTAATGAATTTAGTTGTTAATATAGTAAAAAAATTAAAATTAATAAATTATTAAATAAAATAAATTGATAATTAATACAAAAAACCGTATTTAATAATTTAAATCGTGTTTTCATCAGATTACAATTACATATAATATACGATGCATAGATGCTTTCTTAGCAGTGTCTTTATTTATTATTCTTTATAATGGTGTCATGTAATACAGCAAAACCTCCTACTATGGACACATCTCTATTTTGGAAACTCCTCTATTTTGGACACTTTCATTCAGTCCCTTGAAAAAATGCTCCTTTTCCTCTATATATTGGGCAACCTTTATATGTATATTGAAAATTGGACAACAAAAGTAATCAGACAGCGAAAATGTTGAATTAACTATGGAATTAATCTGAATTCAAAATAAAAATGTTGATGTGCACGTCATTAATTTTTTATAAAAAAAGAAGAAATTTTCCTTATATTGGACACCTCCATAAATTGGACAGTCCCTTCGCTGTCCAATATATAGAGGTTTCACTGAATTTGTCATCAAGCAATCGAAAGAAGTGATTTTAACAAGATAAAATGCAGTGAATGTTTGCTAATTTTTCATAGTACCTACCTGGATTTAAATAAAACTGAACTAGATTTTATTTGTAACAACAAAAAAAGGTTGGTTTTGTTCTATGTGTGGAAAGAAACGGAAGTTTAATAGAGCAACGTCATTTTCCAGTTCCTAAGAATAAATCAACCATTTATAACTCACCTGATATCTTAAGTGAATTAATTTCTATGAAAAATTTATTCCGGGATGTGTTTAATAGTTTGAAAATCAAATTATCTGAGTATGTTAAAAAAAAATTGAAAACCTGACTGAGGAGAATAAAAACAAGAAAATTTGGAATTACAGAAACGTTTGGCAAATGTCGAACAATCGCTAATGGACAGTTCCATCGATATTGTTGGGGTTCCTGGTAATGATAACGGCTACAATATATTTACAGTATGTTTGGATGTGTAACGATGAAGTACTCATCGTTATCAAGAGAAAATAAAACCACTACGTAGGCTAGGGAAAATTGTTTCTTTGTCTGTGTTGTGTTTGTGTCAAAAAGGGAAAGAAATTTTTTCCAGTTCCAAAACTTAAAATTTGTATAAAAAAAAGACAGTATCTGGTAGTATAATAAGTGTGTCATATAATATAAATAGTGACCACGAATATAACAGGAAAAAGATTAAGACTAACCAAAAAAATAAGGAGGAAAAATACCTAAATAAAAGTGCAGAGTGGGAGGGTCCCTTTGTTGGTTCGCCGGGGTATACCCTGAACAAAACCAACACAAATGTCTTATACAAGCCATATTATTGCCATACAAACACAAAATAAAACCTACTATTTCTGTAAGTATTAGCGTCATAATACAGTATAATCTTTACATACTTTGATTTTAAATTGTAGTTTGTATCAAAACCAGTATAAAATATCACTAACACTAAACGAAAATAGTAGGTTTTAGATTTAATAATATGCGTGCGTCACGGAAATAATATGGCTTGTATAAAAACATTTGTGTTGGTTTTGCCCTGAAGCATAACCCGTAAGTCCACAACACTGGACCGCTAATTGACAAATTAGACGGAAGATTGAACACGAGGTAAATATTTATGATAATATTTCAAGAAACAAAAAAAAATAACAAAGAATTTCCATTCTAAAGTCGTGTAGGGAATTTATGGTGTCGTATCTATTTTATTGTTATCGTCAGAAGAGCCTCCAATCCAAAGGAAAAAATTTGAGGACGGAACCCAAAACCAAAGAATTCGTTGGATTTAAATTTATTTTGTTTTTTTTTTGTTTTGTTGTTTCTTACCTTCGCTGGGTCCGTTATATAATTGTATATACATATCACTGTAACTTACTATTATTATTATTATTTGTGTAACATATTTTTGTCTTAATATTAATTTCTTTAAAACAAGTGTATATACCAGTGGTCGCAAATAGTTGGTTATTGGCGTGCCAATAAAATTATTTCTTTAAACAATTGATTTTTTGCGTGCCAAACTAATTCCGTAAAATAATTTTTTTTGTGTAACATTAAAGATCAGTCAGAATCGGGCCATAATATGCCAGATTTTTACTTTTGTAATTCAACACAAAATTTTGTAGGAAGAGAGCGAATAAAATAACTTAATCTTAACCCTAGGTAATTGTATTTGGCCGTTCGGACCCTAATTATTTTTATACATCTGTCAAAATAGAAACTCACAACGATTTGTCGAAGGAAAATCTGTTAGTTCAGCTATACTCAGCTGTCGCGCAAAATTATCTGTTGAACGATAATTGGCATCGTAAAATGAATGGCTAAGTAGGTTGTAGTAGATGAAGAATAACGATTCTGAATTTTAGGTCTTGATTCCAACTTCCAATTTCAAATCTCTTCGCGTGAATTAACCTTTCTGCTAATCGCGTTTCTCTTCTATTTTGATTAGATCTTTAAAAACTCATACAATTTAAATACCTTAGTTAAGAAATTAAACTCCACAGTCATACAAATAAAAATACATCGATAAATATGTGTGTTCCATTTGGTGCTGGAGGAGAAAAAAATTGATTGAATTGGTGTATGGAAAACCAAAATTGGTAAATCTAGTTGTTGATTTATGATATCGACCATAATATCATTAGTATGAGTATTGTACCAAAATACAATCATACCGTTGGGCCATGTTTCAATATACAAAATCTGATCGCAGCTCAACCTTAAGGCCGTGAAATAATAGGTTTTATATTAGGAACTGTTTGTAACATCTACAACATATTTCAGATATAAAATTTCTCTAAAATCCGGCAACAAATATGCTTCTTATATTTAATGCTGGAGACTGCGAAGAAAATCTGAATTGGCCAATATTTCTTAAATTTCAGGCTTGGTTTAAATAAGAAATCCGATCCCAGATAATATGGCCGGATGAATTTTTCAGAGTCGGAATTCATTATTTTTCTATTAGGAACTAGTTAAAGAATTGATTTAAACATCTGAAATCTAAGAATTTTTATTAAAAACCATCCACAAAAGTGCCTCCTACTTACATACATTTTGAGCTTGAGACGTATTTAACTGCTGCTTGGATTGGTTGTTAATGTAAAAAAAAAAAATTTGGTGAACAAATTTTTTGATTAATGGTACCAACCATCATTAGTAGTGTTCCTCAATATTTCTTGAACTTGGGCTCTTATTTTAATTCAATTTCAATTTTATATTAGGAACTACCTACTGAATCGGCTTAATAACCTAGATAAGAATTTTCACTAAACTCTATTAAAAAACGTGCGTGTTCCATTTGGTGCAGGAACTGTAGAAAAGGCCTGGATTGGTTATGTACCTGAAAACAAATTTCTTTTTCGCAAATTTTTTTATTTTAATTTAATGGGCTTAAATGTATGTACCAAAATATAATTAGCACTGTCCTGGAATATTTGTTGAATTCTGGCCATGTTTTATTTAAGAAACTCAATCCCTGTTCCAAACAGAACTTTTGCGATTAAGCACCAATTCCATTGAAATTTATTATCTGACTTAAGGCGGATTCAAGGTTGCCTTTGTTCCTTCCTTCATTCAGTCTGATTTTTTTTTTAATCCAATCAAAGGAACAGGAACGAAAAATAACGTCATTTTCAAGGAATACGATTGATTAAAAAAAAATTCAAACCGAATGAACAAAGGAAGAAGGAATCCGCCTTTAACCAATATATTTGATGACAAATGAATTAGTTGCGGCATACTTAGCTGATAAGTCGAGGTGGCGGGTTTTGAAACTTTCCTAGAAGAAATTTCACTACAAATCTCTTTTCTAACCAATGGATAGTCGTCAACACCAAATCAATTTTATAAAGATTTTTTTTATAAACACAACAAATTTCGAAACTTAAAAACTGCCTTGGGTTTTTAAGTCGAAATTTTCTACTTTTTCAAAATTTTTCAGACTTCGTTCAGGTTAAGTTGTTTTTGACATGATCACCCTAGTGACAACTCTCATTGGCTATATCGATTTCTTGTAATTGATCCAAACGCAACGCGCTTCTTAATTTGTTGTAAGAAATACACCTAGAACTAAACTGTTTGATCAAAACACGCGGAATTTTTCGCTGTCGATACGTTATATGTGGTTTGGTGTGCTCGACGATTTTTTACTTGTGAAAAAAATGGAATAAAAAATCTGAAAGAAGTGTTATCGTAAAATGATTCGAAAAAAGCAGTACCGAAACGACATTGCTCGGAAGTCGCGGAATCAAGTGAACGACGATCCAGAACTGCTCGAACGGGACTAAACTGGTGATAAAACAGCAGTATACGAATATGACGTCGAAACGAAGGCTTAATGATTCTAATAGAAGCTTCCTGAAGAGGCAATACGGACAAAAGCTCGTCACATTCGAAAGAATATGAAGGTTATGCTCAACAGTGAAGCTTCGATTTCAATGGCGTAGTATGCTAAGAGTTCTTCCTATCAGGCAGTAAGTAATAATAAGGAGTACTACCTGAAAGTTACATTCCGTTGTTTGTTCGTAAATTTGCCAAAAACGGTAATGTTATGATGTCTCACCTTCCGTATTTGCCGGCCATGGCATGCGACTTCTTCCTGTTCCAAAAACTAACTTTCAGAAAACTTCTTTGACAACCAACAATTAACTAAGCATCCAATATAGCTACAAATATCGTGATACGTTAGGGACAAGTGAATCAATACAACAAAAAAACTTGTAACAACTGGACATCAAAAGCCCACCAAGTTCAAAAATCCCTCGATTTTTTGATCAAACCATATATTTTATCACCTAGTAGTTATCATTCAAGCAGTAAAGGTATATTATGCCCAAATTGAATTCGTGATTTCCCATTTTCCAGCATTTCGATATTTGGCCTTTATCAAAACTTTAAAAACGTCTTGACAACTTTTTTGTAAGAATAACTGCAAATAGGTCGATTTTTAAAACTCAAATTTTTTTTGGCGTGCCGGACAAATTTCTAAACGTGCCAAGTTTGGCACGCGTGCCACATATTGCGATCACTGGTATATACGATACTAGGTCCAGATCATCTATTTAGCGCTATCATCTGTTGGTTTTGGTAAGTGTAAATATTGTACATTTTTATTAACATCAATAATTTTTTTTTGTTTTGTTATGTGTAAATAAATGTTGTGATGGGTAACTAAATTTTTCTTTTTGTTGGCGAGATTGAACGCGAGTCACGATGAGGAGCACCATAAGGGCTGTGTTAAACATGTTGTAGAATTGTGAAATTTGGTTTTAGAGCAGTGTTTTTTTCCCCCATAACATACCGGAAAGAACCTCCCTAGACTGAGCTGTAGCTGGCACAAACTGCCGTCAATCCGGTCCAGATGTTATGGGGACTTCTGTGTTCACAACGTCATCGTGTGTTGGGTGTGTAGAAACTGACTTTAGTTTCACACGTAGTGACGAGGTGTTACAGATGTCACTTTGTCGGAAAATGCTATTGCATTTGTATACCGCAGCAAGTCCAGGGATCCAAATAAAAAAGTCAACATCATTTACGTTAAATTCATCAGAAGTTTATGATAGATCGTATTATGGCAGCAAAATCTAATTACACGAAATTAAACCTGAACCAACTGGGATTTACCTGTAACGGGAAAATTTTTATCAACCACGCCATGAGCTTCCTATAAGAAGCAAATTTTGCAATAATGTTTAGTTCAGTACTTTTAGTGCAATAATTCAGTCGAGCAGAAAAACATTCCAAGGTCCGCATTCTTGAAATTAACATGAAAAAAATTCATCGGTAACTTACTAGTTAAATATGTTCTTTCAATTGAAAATTTAAATTGCTGTATACTAAAATCACCAATAGGCTTAAGTCAGCCTATTGCACTAAAGGAGCACAAAAATTATAGGTCCATAACATTCACGGGCCCCAGGTACGTACTTTCTTTGCCTATGAGTTAATCCGCCTCTCTCCATGAACAAAATACTTGCTTCTCCAGTTACATCAAAAAATGAAAGAAAAAAGTTACTGATGTGTAATTAGATAACAAATTGACATAAATCTTAAAATGGAACGACACAACATTGTTTTAGAAATTCGATAGATGAAGGAGGATATACACTATATGCTATAAACCAAACAGAAGTACATATATAACAAAATTTCTAATTGATCGCTTATCAAAAACATTTAGAAGACAAAAAACTTAAAAGTTAAAAATAGAAAAAAAAAAATGAAAATTACAATTTCCAGCAGAAACAATCCAAAAGAACTCGCAACATGTGTAAGAAATTATGCAATATGATGTTGAGAGAAATCAATTAGTTTCAAGATATAGCATCCCCGAAGATGCTTGTAAACTACACCTTTGCGTTCACCGATTTATAACCGTGGAATTTTCTAATTCATTGATGTTGAGTGGATTTTAAAATTGAATCAAATTGGTAAAATCCAGGAAAATTTGTTAATTGCAAAATGTTAATAGTTTTAAAATGTAAGCAAAATTTTAGAATTTACTATAAATTAGAATTTAGAAAATCAATTAAACTCGATTTCTTTAGCGAAGACAAGGTAATTTGACAATCAAGGTTTTTGTCTTTGTAACAAAATATTGACGGAATTTTTTAAATTAATAATTCCGATTTCTTGACTTTCCGATTCAAAAATTAGTAAACCTCTATTTTTACTGTCACAGTTTTTGTTCACCTATATGCGTGCTTTCGCTTGCAAAACAAACCGTAATTAAACCTGGGTCAGTCCTAAATTTCCAACAATATATTGTTTCCAAATCAAACGATGTATTTATTTGCTAACGGATTAATAATATCCAGCAAAATAAACCGAATAAATTGAATTACAATGTAGACGCGCGAATATTAAATTTCCATACATAAATTACACGAACAAAACATTTCCATTTGTATTTTTCCAAATAATTTACACATAAAAGGACAAATAATCTTATATGTGCAGAGTGTACATATGTACCTACGTACCTATCCAGCAAAATTGAATATATTATTTTGTCCATGGATATGCTTACTATACATACATATATATAACACATACATACCTATCAGCCTTTCATAAATTTGTTAAAGTGTGAATTGGCCAATTTGAATATGAAATTTACATTTTCAATGTTATTTTCATTTTTAACGTACGAGTATAAAGAATTCACATTGAAGTACTCGTACAATCAACACGGAAAAAAAAATTTGATTTTTCTTTTATTTAGGGAAAATTCTACATTTAAAATAAAATAAAAATTATTTTTCACCTTGTTTGATTGAAATCTTTGATCATGATTACGGTGGCAAAAATAAAAATAAAATGTTTTCGTTTTAATCAACCAAAAATTAAGCTGAGTTACACCCTTAGGATTCGAACGTTTTATTTTTTATTTTTATTTTTTTTTTGTTTGTGGGAAGAGTAGTGAAGTGTCAAAATTCAACTACCTTATCCCTAACCTAATACATATCCCCTGCTCGTATTAATCAGGTTATTGACACTTCGTGCGATGATGATAAGGTTTATTTGTTTTTATTGTTGTATGGTTTCGGCTTTTATAAATATTTTGTTTTTGTTTTTTGCTGTTTATTTCCATTGGAATGTGTGAGGTATCGTATACAGGAGGATAGATAGAAATTGTAACTGGTTTAAATCAATCAATAAAGGTGCTAAAAGCATTTTAACAGTAAGTAAATATAGCAATCATAAAGGTTTTACAAATTCTTGCTAGTTTATATGGATAATTAAATTGAATTTGAAAATCTCTGCATAACACACCACGATATTACTCAAGCACCGTTTATACTAAAAAAAATAAAACGTTTGCAGAAGATTTGCGAGCTATGTATGTATTTTTGTAAAATCAATTTTCCACATAAAATGAATAGATGAAAACACACAATTGAATTATCTTTCTCAAATACTAAAAGTTTCTTTTATCTTGTGATCCAATCTTCAATTCCCATTTCTTTACTTTGTTTTGTGCAATAATCTAAAAAAGAAAAATTGCTTTTTTTGCTAAATTATTTGGTTGTTTCGTTGTTGTTATCTGGAAAATATTTTATTTGAACAAAACTGAAACACAAACATCCCATCGGTGGTACCGTATAGTAGAATATTTTCGAACGTGAAATACTCAAAGCTTGTACTCAGAGAAGAAATAAACTTTTTGTTTGAGCAAAGACTACTTTTGTCTTGGTATGTAATCTTACATATGCTTATATAGATGTATATATGTTTAAGAATGTTTGACCATCATCATTATAATGATTACCATCATCATCGTTTCGTCAGTTTCAAAATCATAAAAAAATTTAAGTAAGATAAAATAACAACACAACCTATTCACAACAAAAAAGAAAATCATTTCATTCAATGTAATCTTCTAGAATACACACACACACACACACACACACACACACACACACACCAAACAAGCAGGATACAACAGAACAGACGACAAATAATAAAATTTTAAGTTGTGCTATGTTGTGTTCCATGTCATTTCTCTTCTACTTGAGAATCTTTTTTTTGTGTGCTATTTCTGTATACTTTGAAGAGGTTTTTAGGGCGTTTTAAAACATTTTTGTTTTTGTTGGTTACATCTAGTTTTTCTTAGTTTTGCATGGAAAATAAAACATAAGGCAGTATCAACAAGAAGCTAAAAAAGGTTAAAGTTGAAGTTAATTGGAATATGTTTTTCTGTTATATTCAATAGTTTTTTTTGTAAGTACAGATTAGTTTCAGATTTTCCTTGTTAAATTAAGGGACTGTATTTGAAATTGATTAATTGTTGAAGAATTTTTTGTAGCACACTCGTATGTTATTTGTTATTAACTTGATAGTTGATAATTACTTAATATAACGAGTTGATTTAACCAATATTCAGAGCGGCCTCAAAATCTCTACAATCAACTCTGTAGGAAAATTTATTTTATTTTAAACTATTTATTGAAATTTTTATTAATAACAAACTATCTAGTAAAAAACAAAATAGGTAGAATTAGATTCCTCAAGGTCGAGTTCATAAATGAGCAATTTTTCAAGAAAATTAAAAGCCTACCTGATACTACAAATTATCTATATATAATTATTTTTTATCAGACTAAACATTAACAAATTAGATTATAACATATTATTTTGGGGAGAGAGCCAAAATCCCGAGAGTTAAAATCCCGATGGTACAAAATCTCGAGGGTTTGAAAAAATCCCGAAAATACAAAATACCGAGCATACATAATCCCGAGGCTACAGAATCCCGAGTGTACAAAATCCCAAGAATACAAAATCCCGAGGATACTAAATCCAGAAGATCCAAAATTCGTAGGGTACAAAATTCCGAAAGCTTATGAAAATTTCAAAATCTAGTTGTTGCAGAATTGGTGGAGTTTTCCCTTGATTTAAAGATGTATACACACGAAAAATCGAATATCGAAAATAGTGATGGTTATAACGGAATACCATCATATGAGATACCATCATATTTCCGAACGGAAAAATCTCAAAAAAAAAAAAATACCGAAAAATACAAAGTAAACTGCCCCATCGAAAGAGAAGACCCCAATAAATGTTTGATAACTAAAATGTGAAAACAAAAGGAATCTACATAATTTCATGTCATCGTTGCGCGGAAAGGACCAATGCTAAGCGGCTTTGAGGAGTTCTCTATTTTAGTATGAGAATTATTATTAAAAAATACAATTTTTTTAAAAATGGTTCAATCACTATGAATATTAGAATTTCAAAAAATCGTCAAAGCGGGGGTTTGGGGGCGGTAGCCTCCACTCTCCAAGGTATAAAACGAATTAAAATAATATTTCAAAAAAAATTTATTTTTAAAAAACTTGATTTTTTGGGATTTTTTTGTTTTTGGGGCGATTCTTTTATTTTGGATAACGATACCAACCCCCATCATATTCCTGAACGAAAAAATTCCGAAAAAATACGAAAAATACAAAGTAAACTGCCCCATTGAAAAGGAACACCCCATTAAAGTTTTGTTACCTACAATATGAAAACAGAAGGAAGCTACATAACTTCATGTCATCCTTGCGCGGAAAGGACCAATGCTAAGCGGTTTTGGGGAGTTTTTTATTTTATTATGTATATGAAATACACACGTAAATATTTTTACAAATGTAAACATTTTTGAAACTTTTCTGATGTTTTCCTTTCATCCTTGCGCAAAGGATCCAATGGCCCGCATTTTGATAATTGCGTTTCTGGATTTTAGTTTTCTGGATTTTTGTTTTTCTGAATTTTTTTGTGTCTGGATTTTTTTTGGGATTTTCAGTTTCAGTATTATTTTAAATGATAAGGTAGCCAACCCATTTTAAAAATTTGATTTTTTGTTTTTTTCGAGATTATTTTATTCTGGCTAACGATACCAACCCCATTTGGGATACCATCATATCCTCGAACGAAAAAATTCCAAAACAAAATACCGAAAAATACAAAGTAAACTGCCCCATCGATATGGAAGACCCCAATAAATTTTTGATAACTAAAACATGAAAACAAAAGAAACCTACATAATTTCATGTCATCCTTACGCGGAAAGGACCAATGCTAAGCGGCTTTGAGGATTTTTTATTTTAGTATGTGAAATACAAACGTAAATATTTTTACAAATGTTAATACTTATTTTGGAAATTTTTCTGACGCTTTCCTGTCATCCTTGCGCAAAGGGTCCAATGCTAAGCGGCTTTGAGAAGTTAAAAAATACAAATTTTTCAAAAATGGTTTAATCACTATGAATATTAGAATTTCAAAAAATCGTCAGGGCGGGGGTTTGGGGGCGGCAGCCCCCATCCTCCAAGGTATAAAAGGAATTAAAATAATATTTCAAAAACGTAATAGTTTTAAAAAACTTGGTTTTTGGAATTTTTGTTTTTTTTGGGATTTTTTTATTTTGGATAACGATATCAACCTTATAAAGTAAAATTATATTTTCTTTGCTCAAGTTACTTTTTCGGTGCCATGCTATAACTTTCTAAAAATATATGAAATTTCTAGAAGTTTAATTTGAGTATATAAAAAGGCGAACGAGATAGAATTGGATTATGTATTCATATTTGGAAAGCGACAGTGTAAAGAATTTATAGGGTAATTTAAAAAGTGAATTAGTGCGATATAAAAATTATAAGCAACGTTTATTACAAGCAAGTTAATAAGCAACTTTATTCTAACTTAAATTACTACATTTTACTGAAATTTAAGGATCCATCGATTTACTCCTTAGTTTTAATTTTTATTATTTGAGCACGCTTTTGTTGTGCGCTAGATAAAGATTTATTTTAACTGATTTTACACTAGCTCAAAAGGCTTTACTCTTTTGAGCCTTCGAACTAAATCCGTATTACCCAGTAGCTGGATAGCCTCTATGTTAACATGGTGAAGTAACCGTTGTTCATGACTTCTAGCAAATTTCATAATTTCGGTTTTGATGGGTATATTGTATATTTGCTCTGTGGCGGTTTGTCATTTCACTGTTGTATCTGAGTTATTGTCACCTACTGCCATGATAGCTGTATCATCGGCGAAAGTAGCTATTGTGTTGTTTTGTGGGGTTGGAACATCTCGGGTGTATAGTAAATACAGAAGTGGCCCAAGTACACTTCCTTGTGGAATTCCTGCTCTTATTTCCTTAAGCTCAGAATATTCATCTTCTTGCTTAAGCCTGAAATATCTTTCTGTTATATATGATTCCAGTATTATGCTGTACTGTGTAGGTAGGATTAATTTGAGCTTGTAGATTAAACCTTTGTGCCAAACCTTGTCAAAGGCCTGCGCTACATCAAGGAAAGCTGCGGAACAAACTTTTCTCTTCTAATGTCTTCTCAATAATATTGGTTATTTTAAGCACTTGAGCGATAGTTGAGTTCTCACTGCGAAAACCAAATTTGGAATTAGATTATTTTTTTCAATTATTAGTTTGAGTCTTTTTAATGGGCTGGGTACGCTATCCCAAAATCAAATTCCCAATTACAAAATCCCAAAATCAAAATCCCAATATACAAAATCCCAATAGACAAAATCCCAAAAGACAAAATCCCAAAAAAAAATCCTCAATTTCCAGAGTAATTTTTATTAAAACATGTGCGGCGCGGCCGGCCGCGTACCTTATTATACAATAATAATTATAATGTTATTATTTATTATACGATATTGGTGATATCGTACTACGAGATCCTATTTTCGTTGTGCCCAAGCCATCTTAGCCTAGATGATTTTATGATTCCGATGATGACAACTTTATAGAGATCGTTTCTGACCTAGTGATTCATTCGCATTCTGTACGTGGCTTCCTCTTTGATGGGACCGAGAATTATTCTAATCACTTTACGCTCATAGGTATAGGAATTTTCTGGGCTTTGTAGATGTCCAGTTTTATATTGCGCGTTATACGAGTAGAGACGTAATCACCAATATCGAATCACCAGTAGCACCGCACTTGTTTTAATAAAAAGTATTCTGCAAATTGAGGGTTTACATTACTTAAATACTTGAGATAGTTAGCTACATTATAACAAAAATGAATATTTTAACAAGCAACAAGGGAGGAAATAAGTTAACCTATAACGGGTATGCGTATCATCTGGATAGTGAAAAATCGAATGTGTTCAAGTGGAGATGTACCGAGAGAAGAAAGTTTTTGTGCAAAAGCAAATTAGGGACCACCATCGAATAAAATATACATAAAGAGGTTCAAAAAACATTTGAACATAGTCACGATCCCCATGCTGATGATTTGTATATCGTTCATTAAGGACCAATACATCCAATCATCCAAACTATGAATTTTGCAGAAGCTGCTAAAACTTAATAACTTTTGAGATATTGCATTAAATGAAAACATTTTTCCAAGTAATTTTGAAACATACTTCTTTTGACTAAAGTTTCAAAAAAATATTTGATCAAAACATCGTTAAAATATTGTTAAAAAATACACGTAACAACTATCTTAATTCAATTTCGAAAATGGATGATAGAAGGTATTGGTCCTTAATGAACGATATTACGAAAGCGAATGTGGATCTAAAATTCAAAGCTGCCTCCACCACATAGCCTCCACCTCAAATAATTCGGGAGGTAACTGTGGAATGTGAACCGTTCTCTCGTATTTACTTACCAAATAAGCAAGCTCAAAATCGAAAAATCAAAAGGATTCGCTGAAGTGTTCTTAAAGAGCCAACAAGTTTGTCTAAAATCGACATTCCGGAGCATTTACGATACCTTGAAGAGGAATTATTCATACTGTCAGGAAAGGAAGTTCAAAACGACAAAATTATTATACTTGGAACTGTTTCAAGCATAAAAATGTTATCTAAATCATCTTGCTGGCTGATGGATGGCACTTTTTATGTAGTACCGACAATTATGGCGCAACTATTTAATACCGCTACTATTTTACTTAATGAGCAAAAAAATAAAAAGTGCTATGCATAATTTTTTTTTTGAACTTCATCGTATAGCGGCGGACAACCATATTCCATTAAAATCAAAACGGGTTATTTCGGATTTCGAAAAAACGAATCATTCTGCAGCTCGTGAGTTTTTTTTCGTCAACGGATTTTAAGGGATGTCTTTTTCATTTTGAACAAATCATATGGCGTCAGGTTCAAAAATCGAAAGCAGCAGTGAAATATGGAAGAACTGAAGCTTTTAGTTTGGAGGTTATAGGATGATTAAAAGACTCGCTTTTGTTCCTCCTACCGAAATAAAAATGTATTATAAAGAACTGTATAAGCATTTAGATTTCAAAAAAATTGCAAAGTGGTTAAAAACCAATTATATTGTAGGACTAAACAACACTGATCCACAATATGACCCGAACTTTTGGTCAGTTGAAGATGCGTGGAAGGAAAATTTTCCGAGTACCCAGAATAGCGTAGAGGCATGGCATCGACGACTCAAAGTTGTTGTGGGAAAACAAAACAGTGGGCTATGTACATATATAGATGATTTAAGAAAATAATTAATTTTAGCTAAGACAAATTATCAAAAAATTTGTAGCGGCGAACATTTTCCACAAAATAAAAAAAAATTAAAAAAGTAACCAAAAAACGGTTGACTATACCTATAATTGATTATTTAAAAAATATAGCCTACAATACTCATCTCATCAACTAAATGAACTTTTTTGGAATTTATTATCGGTTCATTAATTT
This sequence comes from Tipula helvola, assembly GCA_963556165.1. Lineage (NCBI taxonomy): Eukaryota > Metazoa > Arthropoda > Insecta > Diptera > Tipulidae > Tipula > Tipula helvola. The sequence goes on from OY744483.1 coordinate 101,880,427, forward strand.
AAAAATAATAATATTTACTATTTTTTATTCAATGTTTTTTATCAATTTGTTTTGATTAATAATTACCATTTTTAGCAGTAATATAATAGATTGGTACCTTTTTTGATTTAAAACATGATATTTTTTTTTGGGATTTTTTATTCTGGGATTTTACTTAAACGATTTTTTATTTTGAGATTTTATATTTTGAGATTTTACTAAAATATATTTTGTATTTGGGCAAAAAAATCTTTTTGGGATTTTATCTCCTTAGAATTTTTTTTTTTTTGGGATATAGTACCGCTTCCCTTTTTAATAGTAACTTTTCAAAAAGTTTAGACATTATCGGCAGCAACGATATAGGCCTATGGCTATATGATGTTATTAGATGTGGCGATTTTTCTGGTTTGGGAATCATGATAACCTCAGCCACTTTTCAAAGTTTCGGTACATATTTTAACCTGAAAGCAGCGTTTATAATATTAGTTAACTTTAGAGATTTCTAATTTCTATTGGATAGTTATTTCCTTTTAGCCTTGATTTGATTTCTAGAGTAATTTTCTATACCGATTGTTGAATATCCGTAATGAACTTTTCTATTTCTGTGTCCAGTTGATCCATAGTTTTTAAAGGAACTTTCAAAAGTATTCTCTGTTCAAGGTATACTTTGAAACTTTCCCAGTCTGTATATGTATTGGTTAATACTGGATTATTCCCTTTTTGGATGATATTTTACTTAGAGTTAGGACTATTGGTGAATGATCTGAGCTCATATCTTGGCTTTCCTTGACTTTCATAAAATTTTTTTTCCTGGGTCAGTTGGCCAATATGTTGGTTTTCCTGTTAAAATGGATTCACATCCATTTTCTTTAATGGCAATCAATAATTATTTTTCTTTAGTTGTAGTTAATCTAGAACCCCAGTGAGTATTCTTCGCATTAAAGTCACCACCTATTATGAACCTTTTTCCCAGACGCTTGAAGAACTCTGAGTATTGTTGGTTTTTAATAGAATGTCTTGGTGGACAGTACAATCCTACCACAACAATAGGAAAGTTGTTGGTTTTTATATAAACTACTGTGGCCTGAATTTCTTCTTTTTCATACTTTGCTTCATGACTGCACTTCCTCCTCTGGCTGAATTATCTGGATGAATAGTGTGATATACGCAATAGCCTTTAAATGATATGTAGGATTGCTTAGTAAAATGTGTCTCCGAAATAAGACATACATCTATATTCTCAATGTCGAGGACTGCTTGTAGTTCTTGATGATGCCGGAGCAAACCATTGGCATTCCATGACATAGTTCCCAATACAAATTTTGTTAGTTTCATGAGTAATGTTTGACTGATGTCTACATTTATCGATTTTTGCTGGGGTTTATTGACTACGCCTCTCGTTGCTTCGGCATAAGTAACACCTTCTGTTCTTAATTGGCGGCCAACTGGATGCCCATTGTTTTGTTTTATCTGCCTCTCGTATCGATTTACCTGACCAGGCAATTGAGTTTTATTCATCCTTTAGATTTAAATTTTCTGAATTTCCTTTGCAATAATACATCTTCGATAATTAGCAGGATGACTTTGCCCACAGTGTACATACTTTAGATGAACTTGCGGATTGTCGCATTCTCTAGTTAGGTGGTGTCCGGTACATTTAACACACCTTGGAAGTTTGGCACAATATTTTTGTGTGTGTCCATAATGCTTGACACCAAAAATTATAAGTGATCAGTAAAATTGTGCAACAAATATTATAATAAGTGGTTTTGTGAATTGAAGACATGAGTGAATGAAGGTGATATGTAACATTTTCATAATTTTACAGAAACGACCTCCAAAGTTTGTACGATTCGTTTTAAAATTCTTGTTCTCAGTATAGTTTAGTCTTCATCCGCTATACATTTATCTGATTTTGCGAAGATTTATTGGGATAGAATGCATATACGGACATAACAACTTCATTCATGTAAAAAATCTAAATTAAAAAAATGTTACATATCACCTTCATCCACTCATGTCTTCAATTATTGTTATGAAATTTTTGGTGTTCAATAAATAAATTTGTTTGTGTTAAATTGAAGTGTTTTGTTTTATTCACAATTCCAGTGATTCGTACCTTGATTGACAAGGCTCAAACTTAACAATAAGAATGAATAAATTTTACAACAGGTCTTGAAAAATGAGAAGATAACATTTTAAAAATAACTGCCTTGTGCCATACCAAGTCAAACGCTTTTTCAATGTACAATAAAATCATTCCGACAGATACAGCTGAGATTTGATAATGTGTACAATCCTAGCAAATTGACGGTTAGTTGAATGCCCATACCTAATCCAAATTGTTATTTGGAAGAATACTACGTGTTTCGTTATATGTAATTTGGGACCCTAGTTAGAATTAATTTCTCAAACAATTTGGCCATGGTATTTAATAAACTAATCGGTCTATAGCAGGATTGTAAGGATCCTTATCAAAAAAAGCTTTTATAGATCGAGAAAAATGTTCTCCATTTGAATGTGGATTTGACCCAAAATCATCTTCTCGTCTACCTTTTTCTTTACGATTTTTTTTAATTACAATTATTTTTTTAATTTTTGATGTAGAAATTGCTTTAATTTTACCTATAATTTTAGTAGGTTTGAGGATATAGCTACTCGAGCAGCAATTTTCGAAACGTTCGGGGAGTAGTTGAGTTCAAAGCAACTCTTGAAAATTATACATAAAAATTGTTAACCCTTTTTCTGGCAATATTTTTAAATGTTGTTGTTTATATTGCTCGGCTGGGGGCTTCCGGTTGTTTAAAGGTCTGATTAACCCTTTGAAACAGTTTGCCCATACACAGGGACACACACTTTACATTAGAGCAAACAAAAAATGTTTGTGTAATGTTATGCCTGTTTTATTCTTTCTTTGTGTAATGGTTATGATTTTTTAACGGTACAAATAAAATGAAACAAAAAAATAATTTAGTTGTGACAGATATTTCGAGACGATCACACGTGTTTTATCAGGTAAGAAAAATTGGTAATTTCAAAATATTTTTTAGCTGGTTTACAGTTATTTTCCTTATGACTAAAAATAATATTTGTGTTAAATGTATCTTCTTTAATGTTATTATCATACAATTTTCGCTTTTAAATAATAAAATTTAATGTTTTTTGGGTAAAATAGCGTTGTCCCTTTATATGGACAAATCGATTTATGGGTAATGTCCATCCCAGCGGACATAATACTTTATATTCGTTGTGATGGACAATTCGTTTCAGTGGTTGTTTAACTTCAAAATTTGATTGAAGAAAATCATATCTAACTTGGCCATAACAACATGTCTCGTAATAAAAAATTAACAACAGAAGAAATATTTGCGCTGTTAATGGAGAGTTCAGACGAGGAAGAATTTGATGAATCTGCTGCTTCACAAGGCGACAAGTCAAAATTGGAAGTTCAGAAGACCGATACTAGAACTAGAATTGAACGGGAACAAGAGGAGGAGAATATAATAGAACATCAAAATACGCCTATGCCAAATCTGGACGATGAACAAATAATTACTGTTGCCTCGAAAACCGTTGATGGGGCTTTCAAATAAATAAAGATGTTGAAATTCAAATTTTCGATTTCATGCAAGCTGACGCGTATGTGGTCCTCACGGACAAAAAAAATATTCAATGAAGGATTAAAACCGATTGCAGTCAAATCCTGTATGAACCGGAGCCTCAAATGGAAATTGGTGCCGATATAAGTGGGGAACGATCACCTATATCTTATTTTAGCAAATATTTTACGGACGATCTGTATTGTACTATGGTAACAAACACTGATTTGTATGCCATGCAAAATAACAACACCTTTAAACCCACAGACGTAGGTGAAATGAAGCGATTTGATATCAAATGCAATGAGTCGCGATCGCTTCTTTCAGTTACGAACAAATTTGCATTATGTAAACGTATTAGATATACCAACAAACAATACAGATCTATTGTGCGGAATGCCATCCGATCTCGTTGTAACCAGCTATATTTAGAGGAAAATCTGTGTGTGGACGAGCAGATAATCCCATTTAAAGGACGACTATCTGCAAAGCAGTACGTAAAGAATAAGCCGAAACCATGGGGCTTTAAGCTCTTTGTGCTATGCGGAAAGTCGGGACTGCCGTATGACTTTCTATTATACCAAGGAACTAATACTGGATTATCAGACTACAATTTAAAAAAAAATTGGCTTCGGTTCTACGGTGGTACTGCACCTTGCAGCCAGAATAAAATCAAAGGGCCATAAATTGTATTTCGATAATTATTTTAGCAGCTACCATCTATTCGAAATTTTAAAGGAAATGGGGATTAACGCTTGTGCCACAGTACGGGTAAATCGATTCTTCAGCCCTCAGTTCACAGAAGATAAAGTATTTAAAAAAAAACAGAGGATACTACGAAGAGTTATGTTCCAGGAATCAGAAGATAGCAATCGTGAAGTGGTTAGACAACAAACTCGTGCATATTGCTTCTAATTTCATTGGAGTCGGCTCGCCAGTGACATGTACGCGATGGGACAAAAATAAAAAAAAATATTTGGAAGTACCTCAACCAGAAATAATCAGTATGTATAATGAGTCGATGGGTGGAGTCGACCTTCTTGATCAACTTATTAGTTACTAGCCACTATGGATTACAACACAGTTCCTGGAGTTGCTTGTTCGGCAAGTTGGATAGAGTATAAGTCGGATGCCATTAAAAACGGAGTGCCAAAAAATAAAATAAAATCATTATTGCAATTTAGGTTCTCTTTGTAATTCTAATAATTTCTGGTGCACTAAACAGTCAGAGCAAGTTTTGTAGAATATAATTATATTTTCCTCCGGGTTGTTGTTGTGGTTATACATTTGGTACATTTGTTGTGAATTTACTAAATAAATTATTAATACACAATTGTTAGGTGTACTTAACAGAGAAAAGTTAACTGCGTTTTTGAGGGAATCCTTGAATTTCACGTTGGATGTTTAAACATTGGTAATTTCAAATTGGATGAATTTAGCTGTTTGTAGTGCAAGCATTTCAAAATAAACATTTTTCGACTCATATTATGGCTCATTAAATATCACAGTTTCCAGTAAGTTAATAGTAACACCGACCATGCGAAAATACCGGATACGTGACATCGCAATTATTGCCCCAAGTTACACCAGGTCAGAAAAATCACACTTCACATCCAACCGGAAGCAACAACATTAAGTTAAAAAGCTTTTTACAAAAAGTTTTACGATGCTCTAAATTTAGTACAATTGAAGGAAAGTAAACTAGACATAGAACAATAAATTTACCATCCAAATTTCTAATCCTAATCGATATATTATTATCATAAATGTTATTTATTCCATCCAGCACAGAAAAAATAATGGACTTTTTTAGTATAATGGCAATACCATCACTAGAAAATAAGCGATTCGGTTTCAAACATTTCTTAGCCTCCTGAAGTAATACTTGTGCCGAAAGTAACAGGAACTGCTGCTTGAAACCTTGGTTGCTCCATTAAATAACGATTGCCTTGGTGGAGGATTTAGGTTTCGAGAGAAGATTAGAGATTTAACTGTGTTGAAATGATTAGCTTGTAAATCAGCGGATTCGCGTTTAATATTAGTCTATGCATTATTAATTTTAATTTTCAGATTGAGCAATTTATCACAGTTAGGATGGTATTATTGTTATTACGGCTGGGCACGGCCACGGACCTTTTTATGTATATGCCTGGTCTTAGTAGACCGCCACCCAAACCTATTACGGCTGGGCTATGCGGGTATTAAAGCGACCTATAAAATTCGTTTTGTTGCAGTCGTTGGCGGAAAATGGCTTGTGAAAAAATTCGTGGTGTTTATGGTGAAGACGTTTTATCAAAATCAGCAGCACGTAAATGGGTTGCTCGTTTCCGCTCTGGAAGTTTCGGTATCGACCAATCGATTATAAATTCGATGGAATTCTCTAAAAAATTGCGGAAGACCGGAATAATTCATCTTATGACATCGTTGCGGAACTAAACCTTGACCAAAAAAACAGTTTTGAACCATTTGCATAAGGCTGGATACAAAAATAAGCTTGATATTTAAGTACCACATGAATTAACAGTGAAAAATTTAATGGAAATCGTGCCATTTGTGAAGAGATTGGTAACAGGCGATGAAAATGATCGTCGTTTAAGCTGGATGGAGCTGCACAAAAAATTGCGGTGGCAACGCCCGAATTGATGTCACATAAGGTAATCCTTTGTATTTGGTGGGATTGGAAGGGAATCGTGCATCATGAGCTGCTCCAACCTGGCCGGATGATTGATTCCACTCCCTACTATCAACAACTAATGCGATTTAAAGGGGACGATTGAAAGTAGAATTAATGGATACTCTCAGTGAACGAACAAAGGTGTCGTATATACGCCAAAAGAGCGATCAGGAATGGTCCAGGTAAAAGCCAGGATGACTGAACACTGAGACGTTTATTTGCGCATTCGTTAGTGTTATTGATTCAAATATAAAACGTGGAGGCAGGCACAGCGTAAGCGCCAATCAAGTGAGATTGATTTCTACCTTGACGAAGTGAACGAGGCTTAATTTTCTTCGTAATTGAATCGACATTTTTGTCAGCCTGAATTGTTTTCTTCTCAGAACTGTATTTCGCAAAATCGACGTGCTACTCTGCAAAAGCTATTTTAATTTGTTTAGTAAGATTTAGTAGCCGTGCCAATTAAAGCTTCCTTTAATAAAAAAATTTGTAGGAAGCGATGTTTGTTCTTCGTTTGAGCTATAGTTAATACATTAAACAACTGTTTATTAAATTCATTGTATAAAAAATATTAATTATTAATAATATCGCGGATGTGTTTTGAGTAGGCAGTTTGGAAAATGGGAAAATCGTTCGAAATATGTACTAGCATTTGTTATAAGGTAGGCAAAAACGATAAAATCAAGTAATATTATCTTAATGTTGGTATTGTAAACAACCATACATACACCAAGTCGATCTTTCTTGTTTTTTTTTTTTTTTTTTTTTTTGTAAATTTAAACTAGGGAACATTATACACAATTGAATTGAAGAGGAAAATTGAAAATTTAAAAATGAAAATAATGAAAATATATATTCTCCAGAGGCAAACTTAAATAATAAAAATAAAAAAAATGAAAATGATATTATCTGCTTTCTTATTTTTCATGCTTTATGTGCCGACATTGTAAATGTTGTAACCTGACATTTAATTCGCGAGGATAATTCTAAAGTTACTTTACATGAATGGAAAAAGGTTGAGAAGTGTAGACAAATTTTCCAATTTTTATGTATGAATTCACATATAATTCTTACTGTACACAAATGTATACAGTCGACCCGATGAATATTTTGTGTAATGAAATTGATACCGACGACGATGGCACTGATATGATTATGTATATACCATATATCAGCCAGAAAAAGGAATTAAGCGTAGTGTTATTATACCATGGAAAACGATTTTGTTGGTAAATTCTTCTTAAAGGTATACAAAAACATTTTGCTAGGGTGACGTTTAAGGTTTTCAGTTTTTAAAGTGTGAAAAAAACGAAAAATTTAAATTATAATCACGCATCATCAAATTTTGATTGGTTTTAATATTTTCTGCTGCTCGTCGATTTTTATTTCTCATGTCAGATTAGGCTGCCTATCTTATGGTTTTTGAATTTTGATAGATTAATATTTTGTTTGTTTTGAGCTTTGATTGTGCGTGTGTGTGTGTGTGCGCGCGAGGAAAAGTGTGAAATTTGATTTAAATTTAATCTTTACGAGTTTGGGGGTTAGGGACTATTATATGCTCTTGGATATATCATATACATATACATACATACGCGTACAGTACATACTTATTTTTTGTGCTTCTAATGCTTAATTTATTATAAATTGTGAGAAAAGAAAATATTTTTATGATACTTTAAGAGTTTTTGTTGCTAGAAGGTATTATAAATTATTACTGTAATAAATTTTGTATAAAATATATAAAAATAATTCCTATATTTTATATACGTATAGTATAATACGTATATCAGTGCCAAGTGGTGAGCTATAAAATTTCAGTGTTTGGATTTTATGGATTAAAATCAAAATATTTTCGAAAAAGGTATAAACACAGTATACGAGTTTGTATGGTTTTTATTGGATGGTTTTGGCATTTTTGCAGGAGTCGTATACCTTACAGTAAAAAAATATTTAGGATTTCATGTTAATGTTGACATAATATATTGTTTTAATGTGATAATTAAACCATGTACAATACACATATAGTATAGTTTTTAGGTCTGTAAATCATATCCTGGTACGGCTCGACAAATATAATCTTGAAAATCGTACCTATGTCGTTGTAATTGGCATCATTAAAATTAAATAAAAATGTTTACATGTAACATAAGATGAAGCCGTTTCTAGTATCCGCACACAAAACAATAAAGCACAAATAATTAATCAATTCTTTGATATTCGCTTGTTAATATGAATGACAAATCTAATAATGTAGCACTTCCATATAATGGCCTTTAATTATCTTATCTATACCATAGCCGAATTCTTCTAAGATATTACCACATTAAATGTCATCCTTTTTGCTAATATGTTTGCCTTGCTTGTTTCCCAAATATTGCTCTAAACGTAAACAATTTTTTTCACACTCACAAAAAACCAAAAACCAAAAATGACACCAACATAACAAACTTTAGTTTACTTAACGTAGAAAGAACTTGAAAACATGCTATTTAATAAAATGTTTATGGGGCATTGCATTTAAATCTCACATAAAAAAATTTAAAATATAATTTTTGAATTATAATTTAATTAATTTTTGAATTAAAAAAAAATTTAAAATATAATTTTTAAATCATATTTCTGTTTCTTTTAAATCTGGGCGTGAGCAGATTTGTGTTTTGCATTTTTTTAAATAATCTTTTGTGCTATTTTTAATTTTTCTGTCATGAACGTTACCTAAAAATACGTTTTACGTTATTTTTAAAATTATTAATTTCAAAATACAAAAGATTAATATAACATTTTCAAGTAGACATGTCACCAATGAGATGATTATGTTTTTAAATTTCACAATTTATTTAAAATAAATAAAGTAACGTTCATGACAAAAAAACCCGTTTTTTTAAAAATAAAAGTCCAACATTATTTAAAAAAATACATTTTCATAAATTTCTGTATTGTGATCAAATACTTAACTTATACCCGTTAAAAATTATCTGGAAAATGCTAAGGGGATAAAGAAAATGCTTGGGGACAAAATCATGTGAGATTTAAATGCAAATGCCCCTTATAAATCATGTCAAACTGTCAAAAAAATACTACTTTCGCGAACGGTGCCATCTGATATAAAACATGACCTTCCAGATGAAGCCTATGAAAGTACCCCTAGTTATTATTTATTTTATTACCTTTTATTCTAAAGCCAGATGCTTGTTAATTAGGTCACATATAAGGTGTGAAGTTATAAGAGAAAGCTGATATTTAAAAAAACGTAAAAATACCAACTGACCGCAATGCCTCAATAAAATAAAATATAAAAATTCAAATCTTAAAATATGTAAGATTTTACCAAAAAAATTAGCTTTGATTGATCCAATTTCTAATATTGAGGTTGACTTAGTCTAAATTTTCAACAGTCATAGTATATTGATACACAAATGATTTTTATGTGGATCACCACATAAAACCAATAATATCATATATCGACTTAGAGAAGCAGTTAAAAAGAAAAGAAAAATTCCCGGCCATATAGTAATTTCTGGAAAATTGAATAAGTCGACATAGAACGAGTAGTGATGAACAAGCCACTACGAAAGATTAGAAAATGGTGCGTGCCACGTAGCATTCATTACCATTTAAGAGTTACGATCTCGTATTAGGTGAATCAAAAAAAGGTGCAATGAGTATGCAAAATTAGAATAGAAGCTTTCTAGATGAATACATCCAACTATAGATCATATGGTAGATATAAAGCAAATGATGCAAGTAGGAACTATTTTTTCACACCATGCAGTAATCAAAGACGATAGCTCAACAAGCAAACTGGGAGTAGTTTTTGATGCTTCAGCAAAAACTTCACCAACAATAAAGCCACCACTCATAAAGATATTGCTACGTTAGAGGAAACATAAGTGCATACGTGTTTAAAGCTGACATCGAAAAGATGCTTAGCTCAATAAAAATCCGTCCCCAAGATCAAACCTACCAATTTATATTACAGAGAAACTGCAAAAGCTCAATCAGCACGCACAAGCAGAAAATGGTCACGTTTGGAACAACTGCCCCCACTAGCCACAAGGTCCTACACCAATTAATTCAAGATTATGGCGATAAAAGACCATAACCATCTTACATGTATCATAGCCGTAAGGTAGAAATATAAGCTTGCTACAAGAGGTGAATATTTTTCTGTTTCGCGAATTGATAGTTTTAGATTGAAAATCATAGAAGAAAATATCTCTACATTTACAATTAAATTGGAAAAAGAATTCCTTTACAAAAAATAAAAAACATTTAGATGATCCTATCGTACAAATAGAAAACCAAAATGAATACACAATGATCGCGCCCTTATTGAATATATTATCAGAGCCTTCTAGATTATAGAACCATAATCATCAAGACGTAGTTTTTAGAAGCTTTTTAGTGGTATAATTTTTCACTGATTTCTATAGGAATTGATAGATTCTGTATCTAAATATAATAATTAATCTACAATTGGGTGTAAAAAAAATCCGAAAAGAATGAGTTTTCATTCAAAAATTTAAGTTTAAAAAAGTTTTTTTACACTGGCTTACATGGAACATCACAAAATCTTCACCATTTTGTAAAAAACACTTTTAGAAAATGACGAAAGCATTAAGGCCATTATACATATATACAGAGGGCTCTATAAATACTCAGCAGCAAAAAGAGCAGTAAGTAACTGAAGATTTTTTTTGTGGACGGCATACTATCAAGAGCGGACACCATTGAACAATCCATCACAATACAAAAACAATTAAGAAAATGGAGTAGCAACAGGAAATACTAGTTAACGTACATACTGAGGAACAAAAACGACCACACGAAAGAGGGAAAACTATCAAAAACCCTGAACATATTTAAAATCTGACAGAATATATTTTCCAATTTAAATATGGAAGCGCCACTTAAAGAAAAGTGCGGTCCGAAACTTCCAAACTAGGATATAGGATGTAGGGAGCTAGCACCGGTTATAATAAAAACTAAAATAATTATGCAACAACTATGGATATAATTTTATTTAGAAGCAAAATGAGTTTGCTGTGCTAACCAATTAAAGAGATGTTTAAGACACAATAACGAAAGCAGAGGAGAATTACATGAGTCCTGCGATTCGTCAGAATACGCATATGCAGCAGTAATTTATTACAAATTAAATAACTCAACCAACCAAAACAAAATAATTTTAGTCACTCCTAAAACAAAAGTTGCACCGTTAAAAACCAAATTAACCATACCTAGATTGGAATTGTGTCCAGCTGTATTACCAGCTAAATTAATCAGGCAAATCAAACAATCGTTACACGAACCGATAATCAAAACATTTACGTGGACGGATTCTATGATAAAGTTATTTATTTTTATTTATTTATTTATTTATTGTACTTTAACAATAATTTAGTATTAAAAGGAAAAGCACAGATGGAAACAGAGTAAACGGAACAAAAGAACAAAAATAAAATGATGAAGCTGCTTCCATTAGGCAGAAAAACCTTTTAAATTTGTTCAAACAATTTCCATCTCATGCATACACATTCTATTTTGAGCAATAGCTCATTTACAATAAAATGTACAGCAAGAGGTGAAATAATATTAAAATTTAACAATAATAATAATAATAATATTAAAAATAAATTTAAAAAAAAACTACGTATTGCCCATCAATCACGCCACTCCAAAAATTTTGACTTAAATAATTTGGCCGATCCTAAACTCTTAATTTCCAATGGAATTGAATTCCAAAGAGAAACTCCCCTAACGTAAAAGGATTTGTTTAGCGACCTACAACTATTTTTGGCCGGAATCAGGCGGAAGTTTGAGGAATGAGACCTGCTAAAAAGTAACTTCCTATAAAGATAACAAGGCTTCTTAGCTTTGAGAAGTTTAAAAATAAAAAGACAAACGCGAAATTCGTAAAAGGTAGATAAACTACATCCTAAAACAAGGCTAGAGTAGGCAGAAATATGATCGAATTTCCTAATACCAAAAATAAACCTAGTACATGCATTGAAACATCTTTGGAGAACGTTCATATTTTCCTGAAGCATACCGAATAAAACTACGTCACCGTAAATAAAATGAGGAAGAAGATAAGACAAAAACATTTTTTTCCTAAACTGACTCAGAAAATCCTACTACTTTATACAAACAACTAAGCATACCAAAGACCCTCTTACTAATACTAACTAAATGGTCACCCCAAGAAAGAGTTTTATTAATAACTAAGCCTAAATCTCTAACAGTATTTGAATACCTAATTAGCGAACTCTGCAGAAAAATACCAGGAAAGGACGAGGTGTCTAACGATTTTTTATAAATTATGAACGACTGAGATTTATTCGCATTTAAAACGAGCCTATTAGAGACCGACCAACTAGCGATATTACTTAAGTCTTCATTTATCAGAGAAATATTCCTATCAATAGAACCCTGATCTAAACGACTATTTTTATAAATTTGGATGTCATCAGCGAAAATGTGAAATGAACAATGGTGAATAGAGGATTCTATGTCATTAATGTACATAGAAAACAATAGATGACCCAGCACTGAACCCTGAGGAACGCCGGAAATTACAGGAAGGAAATCAGACAAACAATTATCGAAAAAAACTGCCTGACAACGATTAGAAAGATAGTTAAAAATTAGTCTGGCAGCGGAAACCGAAAATCTAAACTGAGATAAGAGTTTGTTAAAAAGAATTCTGTGATTAATAGAATCAAAGGCCTTAGAAAAATCTAACAAAGTTAAAGAAGTCAATTCCCTATTATTCATATTACGCCTAATATCATCACATACATTTAATAACGCAGTAGAAGTGCTATGAAATTTTCTAAACCCAGATTAGAAGAAACTAATTAAACTATTACTATTTAGATGCGATTGAATTTGAGCTTTAACAACTATCTCGAAAGCTTTAGAGAGAGAACTTAAAATGCTAATTGGCCTCAAATGGGATAGCTCTGAAGGATTACTAATCTTTGGGATGGGTATGATTTTACTTAGCTTCCACTGATCTGGATAGGAAGAGGATGTGAGAATAAAATTAAAAATATGTAACAAATATTTTGAGACGAAAGGGAAAACTCGTTTAACGAATTTTAAATTGACGTTATCCAGACCAGAAGATTCCGACTTAACATTCCAAATGGCAGACTGTAAATCCTCGAGAGAAATATTTGAAAACGAAAACGAATTAGAGGACGCATTAGAGAACAAATCGACGGTACTACTGCCCGAGTTCAAACTAGAGCAAAAATAACTATTAATATCATTGGGCTTAAACACCCCACTAGAACTACTCTTGCATCTGCCTAGGCCTAAATTACGAACATTACGCCAAAAAACCTTGGGAGGAAGGGAGGGGTCTAACTTGTCCTTAAAATAATTACGTTTAGCAATCCGAATTAACCCTACAACTCTATTACGAGCCTGCTTATAATCTAAATGAGACTGACTATTAGGATACCTTTTCCATAAACGATAGTTACTAACTCTAATACTTATGGCATTCGAAACTTCCTGAGACAACCAAGGCGGAGATTTTGCTTTGAAAGTAACCTTTTAAAGCGGAACGCAACTATCAAAGACCAAACTAATATACGAGTTGAAAAATTCTACTTGGGTAGTTGACGAACTAAGGCAAAAAATATCCTCCCAAGGAACCGAGTTACAAACTAAGTAAAGGCGAGAATTATCTATACAAGCAAAATCTCTAAAGCTAAAACTGTTAGGCTTAGGTGGAGAGTAACAATTCACAGAAAAAACTAAAAGATCATGATGGGATCCCATACCGAGAGACAACTGATTGAAAAAACAAATAGAGTTATCAGTAAAAGAGATGATATGGTCAATAAGGGAATAAGAGGCACCGCTAGCGGTTGGACAACAAAACGTCGGCGCCACAGTGTTGTGGACGGATAAATTAAGACTATTTAAAAGATTCAAATAATCACGAGGGAAGCCAAATATCATGGGAATAGAAGGGAACCCAATAAGATTTAAAATATTCGTTGCAAACAGGATGTTGAAATCCAATCCGTGTTATCTTGATTACAATGGAGTTACGTAGTACCAGTTTAATAGATTACCTGCTTTCGTGGAACGGACCAAGCTGGCTCAGAGACTTTCACACTTGCCAAAATGTCACACTGAAACTGATAGAGCATTTTACCACACTCTTCATATACAATGCACATAAGATAACTTTGCACGGAAGCAAATCCCTAACGCTAGCCTTCATTCGGTAAAAGAACTGGATAATAAAGGTTCCACTAGCAGTAAAAACCTTAATCAATAAATGTCTAACTTCCTACAAACAACAAGCGCAGACTCTGAACCAATTAATGCGTTAACTTCCAACCAGACCATTCACACACACAGGAGTGGACTATGCTGTGCCTTTTCATTTTCGATATTCGCCAGAGCGAGGTAATAAGAGCTATAAAATTTGAAAAAATAAGCAGCATTCGTCTATTTTGCAGTAAAAACCGTTCTCTTAGAAAGCCGGCAGAACAGCTTGTAAAGGATGGAGTCAATAACACCAAGAGCACCACAAATGGGTGGACTATAGGAAGCGGCAGCTAAATCTGTCAAGAATCATCTACTAGAATAATTGGAGGTCAACATCTAACTGTACTTACAATAATTTGTCAAACGCTACCTTAGAATTACAAAGTTCTATCTGACATTTTCATTTTTTCGAAATTATTTCGATTTTCGCATTTCTCGTGGCTTTAAATTCAAAAATGTCACTTAATTTTTAGATTATGTTCTAAACTAAAAGGTTAAATAAAATTACAATGACATTTTTGAATTTAAAGCCACGAAAAATGCGAATATCGAAAGTAATTTCGAAAAAACGAAAATGTCAGATATAATTTTGTAATTCTAAGGAAGCGTTTGACAAATTATTGTAAGTAGAGTTGAAATGTTAGATGTTGACCTCCAATTATTGGGCTCGCAATAGTCTGCGCATTAGGAGTAGTAGCAGCTCGAAATAGTCTGCGCATTAGGAGTAGTAGCAGCAGGAACATCAACAAGATGCAATATATCGAATTTCACCTCCAACCCAGGGATCTGCTTTGATAAAATTAGCTAAGGTAGTCTAATCAATAGAGAATAAGTAGAATTAAATAACCTTGGCTCGGCTACTAAACGAGCGAATTAAACGAGCAAAATTAGGCGCTAAACGATTTTGGCGGCAACAAAATATTCCGCAGAAGAAGCCCGCTCTTCGGTTTTATGGGCACAATTGCCAATGAACTATTTGAGATACCAGATCAAAGAGTATAAACGTACAATCAAATTCTAACAATCATTCTGTTCATTCACGCCTTCTTCTACCGAGCAAAAAGCATTAGCCATCACCGATTACTTTTCTAGCAGGATCCAAGCAATTGAACCAGATAAGCAACAATCGAGGAGAACTATTGGATTTGGTATTTTCATCTGATGTTATGTATTCGGATATTTCTTCATGTGATGATGTTACTGGATGTGGAAGCATCCACTATGATAAATATTTTTCATCAAAAATGTAATTCGAATTTTTCCCTTAATAATTCTTTTCATTTTGATTGATTTTGCATGCAAACTACATTTCTTTAAATGAATTTGGCGTTCTTTAGGCATGGAACAAATTTGAACGACGCCGTTTCATTGTTAAACAATTTACTAAAGACTGGTATTGAAAGGTATGAACCTTTAAATAAAAATGAACCACAGCTTCGTGAACCATGGTGCACAGGCTACATGGTGCTGAGTTGTATTCTAGATTCGATGCAGCTCGAAAGGAATTTAAAATGTTTAATTGGTTCCTAAATAATAACTACATTTTGCAGATTGAAGTTGATTTGACTTCCAATCCAATAAGATTTTGGAATTTCCTAAATGGTAAAAGGAAAGCAGTTGGGTTTCTTTCAGCTTTCTGATATGTGCAATTTGTTCGCCAAGTATTTGAGTCCGTGTAGGAACCATATTCGACGTCATTTCCATCACATAATATGTCTCCACTGGCTTGCAATCCACTGCCTGTCTCTTATTAATGTAAATAAGGGGGCAGGTCATGATGTCAATCCACCCATTCTTATTAAACTTATTAAAAATTTTGCTGAAAGCTACCTCTTCCGTTGACTCACATCTTTAATGAAAGCCTTCGGTCTGGGATTTTTCCTGATCCCTGGAAAATATCCTTCGTTCATCTGTTTTTTAAATCTGACAAAAGGTGTGAAATTATCAATTATCTAGGAATTGCTATTCTTTCTGTCATTCCCAAACTTTTGGAAGCCATGGTGCAGAGATTTTTGTTTTTGATGTGAAATCTCTTAATTTACCTGCACAACGCGGGTTTTGTCCGAGAAGATCTACAATTAGCAATCTGGCCTCGTTTTGTGTATATTTTTACCACAGGATTGAGGGCTGGCAACAAGTGGATGTTCATTGATTTTTCAAAAGGTTTTGATAAAATTGAATTCAAATAGTACAAATTGTTAAACAGTGTTACTTGGGTTGAAAATTGATTTGGAAATTTACATTAGAAACTGATTAGGACCTTCTACTTGGTTTTGAGCAAAAATTTGAGTATACATTTGGTGTTCCTAACTAGATTTAAACATAATTTTAAATGCAATTAGGTAAAAATTTCGTTTCAATACGAGATTTGATCTCAAACAACCAACAAAATTTCATTTGAATTTAGTTTAGAAATTTGTATCGGAAATTTTAAGTGAAATTTGAATTAAGAATTGAATTTTATTTTCTCTTCTTTCTTTTTATTTTTCAAAAAATGATTTTGGCATTCAAAAAAAAATAAAATCTTTGGTGAAATTATATTATATAGGAATTGATTTCTGGATTTGAATAAACTTTGAGTGATATTTTAATTCGAAATTGCGTTAAACTTTCAAACTATACTTGAATCTTGATTGTAATTTTGATCACACTCATTGAATTAAATTAAAATAAAAACCTGAGTGAAATTTAAACTTTAACAAAGTTTCAACAAATAATTAGGTGTTCTACTAATTGATTATTGTAATTTTCCTTTTAATATGTAAGCAGAGTGAGGTATTCAGACAAGTAACTTAGTTTAAAATCAAAATTAATTCGAAAAAATTATGATTTTTAATCAAAAATTTAGTTCCAAGCTGTTTTCAAAGTTGAACAAAATGGTAAATGGAATTTTGAATATAAATCTAGTCACAATTGGTCAACTGTATTCGACAGGCAGGAAATTGATTGAAAGAACGAAATTTTAAATTACAATTTGGTTTAAACAAATACATGAGCTTATAGCGTAAACTTGATCAATCGAGGGTTTGACCCCAATCGAGGGTTTGAGCAAAAATTTGGATGCAATACAAAATTATGATTGAAATAAAGATAGAAATTTTGTCATATTTAAATGTGATTGATTAAAAATTTGGGGTCGATACAACTTTAGCTTTAGTTGCAAGTGCATTTAAGAAACGGTTGATTGTTATTAGAAATACTGAGTTGAAGTAGAATTTAAAACTCTATTATGGATCAAAAGGTTTGTTAAATTTGTATCAGAATTTTGAACAGAAATCTTAGTAAGTATCAAAGTATTTGAATTTTAAGCAGTAATTGAATAAAATGTTGAATAGAAATTGAATTTGAACAGTAATTTGGATTTGAGCAAAAACGTAACTGTTATTTAGTTTTTCGTTTAAAAATTTAGTTTATATTTTGAATTGGCCGGCAAGAGAAAAATTAAAGGTTAAATTAAATTTTATGTTTAGTTAGGGCAACATTTTGAGAAATTATGTGTGTTTTTGAATACAAATAGGCTAAGTTTCAAACTCGATTTCATCAAATTGAAGGAAGAATTGAGTTATAATTTTGAGTGAAATTTAAAATACAAAATTTAGTGTAAGTTTAAATTCCAAACTAAATTTTAATTGCAATTAGTAAAAATTGAAATATGAAACATAATTTCAATAAAACAACAAAATTATTTAGTATCAGCACGATGTATGTATAAAAGAATATGAATTCTAAACTGTCTTGATGGCAACTTAAATTAAAAATTGAGCGTAACCTAGCTTTTCTTAGTTTAAAAATTGGTTTAATGAATCTTTTAGTCTCAACCATCACGGTGTCCTTTTGAAGTAAATATCGCTTACCAATCCAAATTTGTAAGTGTAAGGATGTGGAACCATTTGTGAACTACTTTTCTAACAATTTGTAACCCAGGAGAGTTATTTTATCCAACTTTATAGCCAAAAACCTGATACTTTTTTGTCAATGAGTGAATTGAAATCCTCTTAAGATACGGTCTAGTTTTGGTTTTCTCAAAATTTGTGTTTTAGAACCTAACAGTCCTAAGCCTAGTGATTACCTATACTTCAAGAGTGGTATGGCAGTTGACAGAGTTAAATTTATGTCTGACTTGGGTATAATTTTCGCTTCTAATCTTTCTTTTACAAAACATACTAATGGCGTTATTGCTAAGGCTTACATTATTATTTTAGGCTTCATTAAGTGCAATTGTAAAGACTTGTGTGACCCGCTCTGACTAAGATCTTTGTATGTATCCTTTGTTCGGTTAATTCTTGAATACGCTTCTCAAGTCTAGTCACCGGGAGCGCACCGAAATCTTGCATTACAAAATCTTGCAAGTACAAAATCTTGCATTTTTTAAAAATCATGCAAATCAAAATCTTGCAGTTACAAAATCTTGCAAGTACAAAATCTTGCAAGTACAAAATCTTGCAAATACAAAATCTTGCAAATACAATATCTTGCATTTAAAAAATTTTGCAGTTTTAGTATCTGTACCTGTCTTTAGTATCTAACATAATATTTATTGCTTATTCATAAAAGTTCAATATAATTCAAAAAAAAATTCTGCAGTTAGCGATCCGGATAACTATGCGTCAAGAAATACGGCTAATATTAGAATTAGAATGAAAATCTCCATTTTCCAGAATATTTCAACAAAATATTCTGGATAAGGAAGATTTAATCTTCATTTTCCAGAATTTAAATTTTTGTTTCTGGTTAAAGCAGATTTAATATTAAAATTAAAATGGAAATCTCCATTTTCCAGAACATCTCAACATAATATTCTGGTTAAGAATATTTAATCCTGGACATTTGATTTTTGATATCTCAAGCAAAATTCTACTGTATAATTATCATTACACAGTAAAATTTTATCAATGCGATTTGTTATGCAAGATTTTTTAATCCAAGATTTTGAAATGCAAGATTTTGTACTTGCAAGATTTTGTAATGCAAGATTTTGTAATGCAAGATTTTGTAGTGCACGATTTTGTAATGCAACATTTTGTAATGCAAGATTAAGTTGAGTAGTAATTAGATACCTTAATGAACATTTACTATTTTTTGTACTTTAAAAGTATTTTTAAAATTTAGTTTATTTTGATTTAAGTTTAATCATAATTATGTTATATTGTATAATAAAAGGAAAATATCGTTACACATAAGTGTTTTTTACGGAAAATATTGTTACACATATAAGTGTTTTCTATGTCCTAAACAAATTTACTCACAATTCGTTATTAGAGCTTGGTATGAATACGCTCTAGCTGGAGGTTCAATCTAAAATATTTAATTCAAAACTTTTAAAATAAAAATCGGAGCTACCTAACTATGCAAAATACGAATGAGGAATTTTATAGAACAATTTAAAAATTTAATTATTAAAATAAACAAATTACATAAAAATTAATAAACAAAGTTGCATTAAACTTTATGTTTAATTTTTTTCTAAATTATTAATTGTTAATCTCAAGTTCCTTCAAAAATTAACTTTTGTTTACTGAAAAACAACATGCAATATTCCCATTTAAAAAATATATAAAGGGCCTACCAAAACAAATCCAAATTTTAAATTACTGACTGTATATTAGTATCTAATACAGTTTACACAAACAATTTAATCGAAAACCTTCACAAATACACAGTAACAAAAAATAAATAAAAAAATCATTAAATGAAAAACAAAAAAAAAAAACTTTCACCTCACACAATTTAATTTCAACACCCTCAGTCAGCAGAGAAGATTACAACAACAATTAATTTTTCCTTTTTTTTAAAGTCTATTCCGAAAATGAGTCATTTTGAAAAAAACGACTAACTGTAATGAGTGGAAGAGTTTTTGGAAATTGTTTTTGTTTTCCCAAAAACCAACATAAAAAAAAAAAAATTCTTTTGAATTTTATATCCTTATTAAAATACTGTACCATAAGATGTGTATTTAACGTATCTATCTATCCGTATCTCTAAATTTATATAAGTATGTACGTACATATGGAATCCCTTGGTATATAATTAAAATACCCGACATTAAGAGTTTTTCTTCATCCGATTTTGCCTTTTATGTGTGCTCTGGTATTCGGTTGTTGTCTAAACACAAAAAAAAAATACAAAATTCACACAAAATAGGAAAAAATTATCTCAATAAATCTCTAATGGTTTTTGTACATTTCTGGCAATAGGATATTTGTGTTCATACATACCTACTCGTATATACATATGTATGTACGTACTTGATGTTCGTACGATATATTACTATTTACAAGTATAGTTTTTCAAGACTAACGGGGGGAAAAAGTCAATATTTTCTTCTTCAAGGTATTTTGCGCTTACCATTTTAAAAAGAGCGTACAAGCAAATATGTAATTTAAAGATTTATAGTTTTACTCGAGAATATATGTTATTCGATATTAATTTTGAAAAATTGAGAAAACAGTCGGGGTAATATTTGAAATTATTAAACTTGCTTCGAATAATTAGCATAGATCTGGAACATTTTGTTTAATTTGGATAAACTGAGTCTGTGTCAGCTAGCAACTCCAATTTATCAGGAGAGCTATTTGTGAATTCAATTCGAACATGTTCGACTCTTCGAAACATTAGATTCGTATTTGATTTAAATACGAAATGAACGAATCTGATTCAATTCAATCATCCCGTATAAAGGGAATTAAAAACGAGGAAAAAACCAAACTTTTCATAGTAAAACACATAAAACATATGGGAATTTTTAAATGAATTCGTTATTCATATGAATGTCGTTTATGTAAGTCGTTTTCATGTTCTTGTAATAATTGATTTATTTAAACCAAAAACAGTATTCTGGTCAAATTAAAATAAAAGCTTACTACAAATCGTGAAGTCATTAAGTCAATATACATTACATAGATGGCAGTAAAAATTTGGTAAAATCGTACCAAAAATTACCACTTAATGGAATTTCAAGTTCAAAAATTGTAGAAAAAGCAAAACAACCTCACAAAATATTTATAACGTGTCTTAATTTTGTGATTAAATCTTTTTTCGTATTTTTCCGTAAACATCTTAGACATCTTACGTACACTAGTAAAACTAAAGATAAATTTAGCAAGTATTATTTAAATTTCGAAAGTTCGAAAAATATACTTTAGAAATAATTTAATTTTAAGAATAGCCGCATTTCTTGACGTTTGATTTGATCCGGATCAGATCATATCTCATGAAACGACACCAAAATACGGAAAACAAACAAACACCAACTTTCAATTTTCTGTCTCGTTTCGTTTTGAATCTGCTTCTTCATACTCATACTGTATTCATCATATTCTTTGTAGCGATGAAAAAGTTGATCCTATAGATCTTTTTACGATCCTTTAGAAAGTAAAAAGTACTTCGATACTTTTCAACGACTTTTAGTTCTCCCGAGAAACAATTTAAAGTACAATTGTTTCAGGAGATATTTTTAAACAAGTTTCGCGAATATCGGATAGTGATGGTAAGAATGATTCCCTTCTATAAAAAAACTTGTACATTACAAAATGAGGCTTTTGCTGATGAAGAAGCAGTGGTGGTTGCTGATTTAAATTTTCCCGCTTGCGATAAATCGATATAATCGTATCGGTTTGGGGCAAGAAATTCTTCGACCAAACTCTCAGAGATATTATATGTCAGCACTTCTACTGCACTTTAATTTCACAGCAAGTTATAATCAGTTACCAATTAAATTTCATTTAATTCACTTTTTAAGCTTTTTTATTGTTATAATAAAATAATTTTCTTTGGTTTTTAACTTAATGTTTTATTTATTTTTATTAATTATTTAATAAAAACCCGACGTTTCGACGGTACATTCCGTCATTCTCAGGGGCACAATTTTTACTACACAATTTGAAAGAAAATTTTTATTTTTTAATAACGAATGTTTTCCTAATGTAACTAGAGTTTAAATTAAAATTAACAAATTACTCAGTTTAACCGAAAAAATTTAAAGTTATACAATTTGAGTGACAAAAATTTTTTTAAGAAAATCTACAAAATGTTGTCGTAATAATTTAACAAATATTTTGAAACTTCCTGGATATTTAATAAATTTTGAGATAAATTTTGTTCTTTTTTGATGTAAATGCTTTCCAAAATTAACCTTTTATTGAGATTTTGCTCCTTATCAAGTATCTTAGCGTCATCTATAGATAAAGAGTGGTTACTTCCACGTAGATGATTCGATAACGCACCTCTCGGATAGCCATTTTGAGTTAGAACATTACTTAACATTTTGAAATTTTCGGCGGAAAGTTGGTATTTCTTCAATGCAATCTAAATTAAATGTAATAATTAACTCGTGGGAACGTTTAGAAAAAATTGAGAACAATTTGGCAAAATTTCTTAAAAATTATCATGGTACGACCCCACGAATGTATGGTCTGCCAAAAGTACACAAAATTGGTATTCCCTTGAGACCAATTGTAAGCTATTTAGGTTCGCCTTTATACAATTTATCCAAATTTATGTCTAACATTTTGAACCGTTACGTGGGAAATAACTTCTCGGCTGTAAAAAACGCGGAAGATTTTAGAAATAAAATTAAAAACGTGTCTCTACCAACAGGTTATATATTAGTGTCGTTAGATGTGGTCTCGTTGCTTACAAATGTGGACTCATCTTTGGTAATAATTTTGGGTAAAAAATGGTGGAATAGCATAAAAGCATGTAGTAACACAAATTTGGAGTCGAAACAATTTGTAGAAGGGTTGAAATTTGTGTTAGATCATACTGAATTTAGTTTCGGGGGAAGATGTTTTAGGCAAGTCTTTGGTTCACCGATGGGTTCGCCAGTTAGTCCAACAGTGGTGGCTAACCTAGTAATGAAACACGTTGAAACCGAGGTGTTAAAAACATCTTCCGTCAAACCTATCTTCTTTTACCGGTACGTGGATGATATTATTGCAGCTATTCCAAGTTCGGACATTGATAATTTTTTGGATTCATTTAATAGTTTTACCGCGTGTATTAAATTTACATGTGAAATTGAAAATCAAGGTCGTTTAGCCTTTCTGGATACTATGGTAATACGTAATGAGGATGGAGTTTAACTACAGATTTATATCATAAAAAAACCTGGTCGGGTCGGTATCTAAATTATAACTCGTGGCTTCCATCATCTTACAAAAATAATACAGTGTTTCTGTTGGCTGAAAAAATTTTGAGATTATCGGATGAGGTTTTCATGCCGAAAATTTCAAAATTTTAAGTAATGTTCTAACTCAAAATGGCTATCCGAGAGGTGTAGTTACTAGAGGAATTAGAAAGACTATCGACAAACATAGTAATTCGGGAAATATTTTGGAAAATACGTACGTAAATCCAAATTTAATCATTGAAAATAATCGCAAACTTTACATTTCGATCCCATATGTAAAAATTATTTTCAAAAAAATAAAATTTCTTTTACAAAACTATGATATACAACTTGTTGGTAGAGCATTTCACAGTTTGGACATGGCTTTATTCACTAAATTAAAAGACAAAATTCGCATAGAGTTACAATCAAATCTAATAATATAAATTAAAATGTTCGTGTGGAAAAGAGTATATTGGTCAAACTAAACAAAATTTTAAAAAACGAATTCTCAACATATTTATGATTCTTCGTATGAGTTTAAACCGTCACACAGTGCGTTATCGAATCATCTACGTGGAAGTAACCACTCGTTATCTATAGATGACGCTAAGATACTTGATACGGAGCAAAATCTCAATAAAAGGTTAATTTTGGAAAGCATTTACATCAAAAAAGAACAAAATTTATCTCAAAATTTATTAAATATCCAGGAAGTTTCAAAATATTTGTTAAATTATTACGACAACATTTTGTAGATTTTCTTAAAAAAATTTTTGTCACTCAAATTGTATAACTTTAATTTTTTTCGGTTAAACTGAGTAATTTGTAAATTTTAATTTAAACTCTAGTAACATTCGCTATTAAAAAATAAAAATTTTCTTTCAAATTGTGTAGTAAAAATTGTGCCCCTGAGAATGACGGAATGTACCGTCGAAACGTCGGATTTTTATTAAATAATTAATAAAAAAAGAAAATACTAAGTTAAAAACCAAAGAAAATTATTTTATTATAATTTAAATTTCATCTCATAGGGTTACCTCTCTGGGTGTGTCGGTTATGCATCTCTCGTATTTCGAATTACGATAGAACGAGTTGGGCCATATGTTACCGAACTGTAGATAGATCGGATTTTGATTTACTTTTTAAGTGATTTTCGTTTTCTTAGCGCATTCGAAGTTTGCTGTATTATAGTATTTTTGGATTATTGTAGATTTTATTTAAAAGTATCAACTTTAAGTTATTTCTAGAAGAAATACGTTTTCTTGCTTTTGAATCGTTTAAGGAACATTTAAATTGTTGAATATTATTCTACAATTCTTAAGTTTATTTGAGATTTCCGGGAATATTCGAAATTTTTTGAAAATATCGATATTATTCTAGGATTTTAGATGTTTCGAGATTATTCGAGCTTTTCGAATTCATGTATTCGAGTTTCTTGATATTACTCTAAATTTGTAAAATGCTGTTGATGTGATATGCTATAGTTGATACAAGTGATACATCGAAATTTTCGATATTTTAAGGGATTTTCGAGTGTTGAGTTTCGATATAATTCGAGATTTTTCGGTTTTTAGTTAATATAGACCGGATGCCAATATTCTGGCAACGAAGTTCTGGTATGAAGTTATTCGAGATTATTAACGATTTCTTAATTTTTAAAGATATTGTAAGATTCTAAGTTTGTCTTCGAAGTTTTACGGGTTTATTCGAAATTTGTTGTGAATATTGCGTTTTCCAATGTTATTCGAAACTTGCAAAGGGTTGAGAAGCAAGTAAGGTCATTTAATATTTTTTCAGTCACTTTTTTAAAAACACGATCCATTTTATTTACAACCATTTTTATGCAAAGAATCTACAATGTTGGTTTGAACTAAGTATAAACTTGATCGAGTCTAGATTCCCCAAAAACAAACCCAACCAAAAAAGTGAAGTTGGCAACTAATGTCATTTCCTCTCTTGCAATATTTTCGCTTGCATGCATAATTCAAATTGCTTTTATCTCCATTTAAAGAACGAATATACATATGAAAGTATTTGCATGAGTTTGATGAATTTAAATGCGAACGAAAAATGTTTGCTTTCTAAAAATTGTTGGCGATTCTTGTAATTGAAAGTTAAGATAAGAGGCCGATGCTGATTGGTTATAATTCGCTCTAAGAGTTGATGGGGAAATAAACAAACAAAAAAACATTTTGATATGTGTGTTCATTTTGCATTGAAAAATCCGAACTTCTTTACACAAGCAATGTATGCATTGCATTCATGGAGCAGCCACCTCTGCGTAGAACTATGCCTTTTGTTTGTTTGTTTATCGTATATTTCTTTGAACAAATAAATGTAGCGAAAGGAGAAGTATACCACTGGGTCGAGAAAATAGTATCAATACGGACCAGTTACATATTATTCTAAAATAGTGACGGACAAGGCCGTGGAGACCAGGGTGGGAAAAATACATGCATGTATTATTTAAAAAACTACAAATCATTTGATTTTTTGATTTAAATCAGAGCTTTCTTGATTTAACTTAACTTTTTTTTTAGTTAGTTACGCCAATTATTTTTAATTTGCTGGTTCAAAGAAATATAAATATTGCAATAAAATAATCGTCTTTCTGTAATAATATTTGAAATATGAATTTTAAATCGCCTAATAATTCTTTTCAAATACACATGTGCAAATAAAAAAAAATTGGTGGTATTCAATAAAAACATTCGACAAACATTCGATTTCGTATTGAAAAATACATAATAAAATAAAAAGAATTTAATTAAATTGTTTAATATCAAATTATTTTGATATGCTGATAATTTAGTAGTTGTCAGTTATTTATGATTTGACTAATGAAAACGAAGTGTGTTTTCCACTCCAAGATTGGAAATTTAATTAAATCGCATTGTCCATAATTTGGAATCTCCCTCTATAATACTCTAGACAGAAGCGGTTTAATAAATCCAATTTAGCTAACCTCATTCATGTAATCCATGCAAAAAAATCGCGATTAGCTAAAACTGAGATAGACATACTAGAACTTTACTAGAAAAATTCACTAAATCCGTTTGTTAAATCACAGTATGTCAAGTTGATTAGGATAACATCCAATAAATGCTAGTAGGGGTTTTCAGTAAATTCGTTTTAAATTCAATATACCTATACGCACCTCGAAATTTTCCATATAAAGCACGAGTTTAAAAACTTTTAAGAGAGCCACCCTGGAACTTTCAAAAAATAAAAAAAAAAAATGTTTTCATTTTGTTGTAGTTTAATATATTAAGAATCATATGCAATTAGTTTGGAAGCCAAATTCGACTTATTTAAAAAAATATAATTTTCCAATTTTAATATTTTACATACAAATTTTTAGAGCTTAAAACTTTAAACGCGTTTTTCTGAAGGTACATGTGCATTTTTTGATATTTTCAAAATTCGATTTTTTAGATCGTTTTAAGTCTCAAAACTTTTCCGAAAAACGAGACTCTTTTTTAAAATATGCGCAATTCGTTGTAACTATTCTATTCTTTAATGTGGAGTTCGATTGGGGAAAAATAATCAATTTACTGCCAAAAAAAATGATTATAATCATTTTGCGCGTACGATTGGTCAGAAATAATCATTTATTTTTTAATTATAATCAATTTTGATAAATCTTGATTTTTTGAAAGATTTACCAATACCAACAAAAAAGAAATGTCAATCAAAATTATGACAATTCAAGACGTCAAAAATTTCGTAATTTTTAATCACTCCATAATTTTTACGAGGTCGTTATTTATTAATAAATAAGTTGTGTTTGAAAATAATTTTTGTAACAAAATCTGTGTAATTTTGTGCATAATCAAACTAAAGATTTACTGACGGTTAACATAATCTCAAAAAAAATATTCACCTACATTCACCAATACAACCATGAAATAAATCATGCTGCTTGTGCGTACGATTGGGCATCATAAACTTGATTATTTTTGACAAGCTCAATCGAACTCGACATTACATTATAGTTCAACACGAACAAAAAAATAAAATTAAACGAGGGTAGGTATGCTACTTCAGAACAATATGATAAAAGTAGAATTGGCTGCGGTCTTACAAAAAAAAAAACGAGCTTAGAACACCAAATTCTGATTTTTTTTTTTTGTTTGGAAATAGGTTAACTGCATTTTTGTCGATTTTCAGTTAATAATAAAAATAACTTGCTAATTACCTAAAGTTTCAAAATTAACGCAGAATTAATTAAATACAGCTCTAATGAAATGAGCCCAGTCTAAAATGTTTTCCGAGCCGATATAATTTTCCAAACAGTTACTGGCCAGAAAATTATTCTTTCACAAAATACACTAACGAAACAATTTAAAAACATTTTTTTTAACCATTTTCCCTAGATCCACTACGCTGAGAAATTTAGTAGGTTCTACTACTATGGTCCGGGTCACTTCAGTAAATAGTCACTATTTTTATTTTTTGTTTAAGTAATATTTATGTTACTTGATGTTTATTGGTGTTGCGAGTGGTAACACATTTTTTTGAATATTAATTGCTTTTTGTTAATAATGTTAAAATGGTAGTTTTAATATTTTGTGAAAATTTATAAGGCACATTCGCTTGATGAATAAAACTAATAATATCAGACCACAACTTGAACTAACAACCGCATTGTTTTTATTTTGATCTTATTTTTCATTCATTAACCTTTAAATTTAAACAAATTATCTAGTGATATTTACCAGTAAAATCATACAAAAGTTTAAAGTCAAATTTAATACTTGTTGCTGAAAATTTTAGTACTTTGGGATTTGTGGTGATTTCAACCTTGATTTTTTGTCGCTTTAAAAAATTATTATTCAACTACATTTTAATAGCTGGACTAATTTTTAGATCACCATTTGTAATCCAAAATCAATGTTGGATCAAATGTTGTTGTTTCTTCACATATTAATTTTGATCTGATCCGGATCTCTATGCGTCATCGTATTTCTGAAATTAATATTAAGTTAATACCAATATATGCTTCTTGTATATTGTTGTTGATATGTAGAAAACTTTTATATAAGGTGAAAAATACGTCAAATCACAAATTTGGTATATGGGACCGGAAGTCGTGTTTAAATTTTTTATTTTTTATGTTTTCAATTGGTAGTACTAGTTAAAAAAAACATTTTATAGAAAATGATTTTTTGTTGTTGTTGTTGTTGTTTAAAATACAGGGTGTCAAATTTTGAGAAAAATGATAAACATGATGTTGTGTTTATGGCTATAAAAGGGCAAATAAATATCCGATATTTATGATATAGGGCTCGTTTTAAAGGTAAGTTAATACGGATTAATAAAAAAATATAAAAATGGTAAGTTCTTTAATTTCTTCATTTTCAAATTTCCCGCCAAAATTTTATTTTTGAATTTTCTCAATGATCGTCCAATTTTTTTTTTTTTTTTTTTTTTAAATTTTACGTCATTTAATTCTATTGAACATACTAAAAACTTGCGCTAGTAAAATTTTTCGTTTTCGTGCAAAATACGTTTAAGTATGACAATCTACAAATTTATTATATTTAAACGTATTTTACACGAAAACGAAACGAGATGCTGTCCTGATTTTTTAGGATGTCTAATAGAACTAAATGGGGAAAAAGATAATAAAAAAAAATAAAAATAAAAAAAAGTAATTTTGAGAAAATTGAAGAAAACTGTTTCAGCGGCCATTTTGAAAAAATAACAAATGAAAGATAGTACCATTTTTATAATTATTTTATAATCCCTATTCATTTATCTTTAAAATGAGCCCAATCTTATAATTTTCGAATAATTAATTTTCTTTCTAGAGCAATAAATACAATACCAAGTGCATTGAATTTTTAAATATTTGACACCCTGTATCTTAAAAAACAACACCAAAAAGAAAATTATTTTCCATAAATGTTTTGTTTAATATAGTGCTACACATTCGAAACATAAAAATATAAAAATTAAAATATAACTTCGGAAAATAATTTTCTTTTTGGTGTTGTTTTTAAGGTAAAGGGTGTCAAATATTTAAAAATTCAATGCACTTGGTAATATAAGATTGGGCTCATTTTAAAGATAAATGAATAGGGATTATAAAATAATTATAAAAATGGTACTATCTATCATTTGTTATTTTTTCAAAATGGCCGCTGAAACAGTTTTCTTCAATTTTCTCAAAATTACTTTTTTTTATTTTTATTATTTTTTATTATCTTTTTCCCCATTTAGTTCTATTAGACATCCTAAAAAATCAGGACAGCATCTCGTTTCGTTTTCGTGTAAAATACGTTTAAATATAATAAATTTGTAGATTGTCATACTTAAACGTATTTTGCACGAAAACGAAAAATTTTACTAGCGCAAGTTTTTAGTATGTTCAATAGAATTAAATGACGTAAAATTTAAAAAAAAAAAAAAAAAAAAAAATTGGACGATCATTGAGAAAATTCAAAAATAAAATTTTGGCGGGAAATTTGAAAATGAAGAAATTAAAGAACTTACCATTTTTATATTTTTTTATTAATCCGTATTAACTTACCTTTAAAACGAGCCCTATATCATAAATATCGGATATTTATTTGTCCTTTTATAGCCATAAACACAACATCATGTTTATCATTTTTCTCAAAATTTGACACCCTGTATTTTAAACAACAACAACAACAAAAAATCATTTTCTACAAAATGTTTTTTTTAACTAGTACTACCAATTGAAAACATAAAAAATAAAAAATTTAAACACGACTTCCGGTCCCATATACCAAATTTGTGATTTGACGTATTTTTCATCATAAACATTATATGAAATTTTTGCTTTTTTCATTGAAAAACTTGAAGCTAAAAACACCATTTTTACTGTGGATGCTTATGGAAATCAGTGAAAAGTTATACCACTAAAAAAGCTTGACACTGGTAGTGCCAGAGCCTTCTAGAGTATAGAGCCATAAGCATTATGACGTATTTTTTTGAAGCTTTTTTAGTGGTATAACTTTTCAATGATTTCCTTAGGAATCCATAGTGAAAATCGTGTTTTTTAGCTTCAAGTTTTTCAATGAAAAAAGGAAAAATGTTACAAAATGTTTATACAAAAGTGTTCTACATATATTTAGCAGCAATATATAAGAAGGGTATATTGGTATTAAGTAAATATTAATTGCAGAAATATTAAATTTAAATTTTTTCTAAAATATATTTTTCGAAGTTTCATTTTGAAAAATACATCAAAGTTGGCTATGACGAATTAAAATAATACTTGCTACATTTATCTTTAGTTTCACTAGTGAACGTTAGATGTCTCAGATTTATACAGAAAGATAGGAAAAAAAATTGATTAATCACAAAATTATGATACGTTCTTAATATTTTGAGAGTTTGTTTGCTTTTCCTACAATTTTTTGAACTTAAAATTTCCCCAGGTGGCAATTTTTGGTACGATTTTTCAAAATGTTTACTGCCATCTATGTAATGTATATTAACTTAATGCACACGATTTGTAGTAAGCTTTTCTTTTTAATTTGACCAGAATGCTGTTGTTATGAACTTTTTTTTATATTTTGGTTTAAATAAATCAATTATTACAAGAAAATGAAAACGATTTACTTAAACGAGATTTTTATATGTTGAAATTCAATCATTTATGAAAATATTTCAGAAATCATAAATTAGAATTTGCATCGTTTTCATTTACAAATTTGTCTTTGGAAAAAAAGCGATTTCCCATATGTTTTATGTATTTTACTATGGAAATTTTGGTTTTTTCAACGTTTCTAATTCCCTTATAAAAGCTTCGTTTTTTAGATTATGGCTTGTATAATCAAGGTTGCTTTGGTAGTGCTCCAACATTTTTTAATTCACATTTTCTCCCTAATTTGGCAAGTTTTGACTATACAATCACTCAAAAACCAAATGTTTAAGCTTTGCTCACAAAGTTTAGAAAATTCGTCCTCAATTAGTAGATACGAGTCCGGTAAGTCATTATGCAAATCTAATAAAATTATGTTGGAATTGTAATATACAAAAAAAATTGCTAGTAATTCTATAGCCAGTTTTGTATCTATTTGCCCAGAAATTACTATTCAAACAACGTATTTAACACATGACATATGACCATCATTTCTTCAAATCCAAATATCATAAGGATATCCAAAATGTAAATGTAAATAAATTTTATGCTACAACAACACAGCATGAGGACGACACAAAAATATATCAAAAAATTAACCTAAACAAACACACTCCATAATTTGCGTTATTTATTTATGTTATTTGCATTCGTAAATATTTTCTTGTGTTGGAGGACTCAAGAAAAAAGGACCAAGATTTGGAGAGACAAATCGAAATATTTTTTTTTTTGTATTTTTATTGTATGTTTTACGATGGTATCTTCTTTACGGTCTTTATAAAAATTTATTTGCTTTGATAAGAAATATCATACATACATACATACAATATTATATGTCGACTTCTTCTTTGTCGTCTTAGGCCGTCTCGTGTGCTTGTTATTTTACTTATTTGTATTGTATTTATTTGTATATCATTTTTTAGACTAGAAAGAAAATTATCACATTTATGATAATTTATATCCAGAAAAACATAATAAAAAAATATTTTTCAACAGCTATCTGTTAGATTTATCACATTAATCGTGGAATTGGAAAAAAATGTAAATTTCTATTTTTTTTTTAACTGCTTCTGCATGTGTTTAGTTAAGTCTGGTTGATCTTTAAGAATTGATTTTCTCTACATTATAGCTGGCTACGATCTAATTCAGTGTAAATACTCAATTAGTGATGCTAAAAATAGCAGATAAATGAATACATTTCGATATTTTTATTTTTTATTATCAAAATATATAGTAACACACCTCAAAGTTTGAGGCACCGTTCAATAATATAATGCAGCGATGTTATCTGCCCCATTGAGAAAAAATGTTCATTCAATATATATGACTCATACGTTAACACATTGTAATTGGGTAGTAAATAGGAAGCGCTTATTTTCAATTTTTGTTGGTAAATAATGATTTTGATTAAAAAGTTTTAGTGCTATAAAATAGATAAATACAATATTCGTTCGGCTGCCGTGACCGGCTGATAATTTAAATTCGGTTTGATTTACTTACTATATAATAAAAAAAAATCAAATCGATATAGATTAGCCGGTTTAGATTTATGTGTGTATTGGGAATTCTTCGAGAGGGGTTTTATTTTTATCAGTATAGTAAATAAAATTTTTAATCAGTAGTATTTTTTAGATTTATTTGCATTGTTTGTAAAAAAAAGCGCCAACGATTACACGATAATGAAATGACTGCTTAATTGTATGTGTATTTGCACAAAATTTTATTGATTTTTTTTTTTGTAAGACGCTTTTTATGAATTTTGAAGAATTTTAGGAATATGAACTTATCGCAATATTTGAGCTTCTGGTGGTTTATTCAGTGATACATTTTTTATTTAATAGGTTACTCAATTTCAAAATAGCTTATTTAAATTTTTCCATTCTACTACCTCAAAGAGAGTTCCATTTCTTCTGCTAAAGGCTTGGTCGTGCATTACAACCAATCAATTGCTGGATGGGTCAGTGTGGTATTATGATCTAACCTGATAATGCAAAATAATCAATAATTTATATAATCCTACCGGCTTGTAGCTTCCACGAGATATATACAATAGTACAATTACACACTACAATGTTGAATTACATTTGTTATCATAAATTATAATAACTTTTAAAGCGTATCGTATACATCAAAGTTCGACATCTTGTGTGTTTTTTACATCCTTGTTTGACATCTCTTAGTATATCTGAATAAATGTAATTATGTATACTCTATCAATTCAATTAACTAAGTTTATACCCTGGAATCTACTTTCATAAATATAACGGAGCTTTACTCTAAAATATACTAATTTGATTCTACCTCATCTCCCCTGTTAGTTCGAAAGCTTATGCTTTATACAAATCTGGTGATTTAGTGAAACGACGAACTTACATAGTGACATAACTAATCGATCCTGCTGCTTGTGTATTATTTGAGTCTGGCTGACGTATCAATTTTTCATGATTACCAGAATTTGAAACATTTATATCATCATGGTTTCCATTTTGGCGAATATTTGGTGTATTTAATGATCTCAGCAGATGCTTAGAATTTCGACGAATAATATTATTATTTTCGTTACGTATGCCAAATGATCGAGACAGCTCGTTCTAATTTATTATTTGATTTAAATACGACATTATCACCTGCGATTTAGCTCAACGGCCAATTAGGAAGAAACTCGGTTATTTCTTAACCGATTATGATGAAATTCGACAAATGAGAATCTAAAACGATATTTTAATGAATTTATTGAATACGGCCAATTAGGAAGAAACTCGGTTATTTGTTAACCGATTATGATGAAATTCGACAGATACGGTTATAAATAGAATACTAACACGGTATTTTAATGAATTTCTGGAATACGGTCAATTAGGCAGAAACTCGGTTATTTCTTAACCGATTATGATGAAATTCGACAAATGAGAATCTAAAACGATATTTTAATGAATTTCTTGAATACGGCCAACTAGGAAGAAACTCGGTTATTTGTTAACCGATTATGATGAAATTCGACAAATGAGAATCTAAAACGATATTTTAGTGAATTTCTTGAATACGGCCAATTAGGAAGAAACTTGGTTATTTCTTAACCGATTATGATGAAATTCGACAGATACGATTATAGATAGAATACCAAAACGGTATTTTAGTGAATTTCTTGAATACGGCCAATTTGGAAGAAACTCGGTTATTTGTTAACCGATTATGATGAAATTCGACAAATGAGAATCTAAAACGATATTTTAATGAATTTCTTGAATACGGCCAACTAGGAAGAAACTCGGTTATTTGTTAACCGATTATGATGAAATTCGACAGATACGATTATAAATAGAATTCTAAAACATTAGAAAGAAACTCGGTTATTTGTTAACCGATTATGATGACATTCGACAGATACGATTATAAATAGAATTCTAAAACGATATTTTAATGAATTTCTTGAATACGGCCAACTAGGAAGAAACTCGGTTATTTGTTAACCGATTATGATGAAATTCGACAAATGAGAATCTAAAACGATATTTTAGTGAATTTCTTGAATACGGCCAATTAGGAAGAAACTCTGTTATTTCTTAACCGATTATGATGAAATTCGACAAATGAGAATCTAAAACGATATTTTAATGAATTTCTTGAATACGGCCAATTAGGCAGAAACTCGGTTATTTGTTAACCGATTATGATGAAATTCGACAAATGAGAATCTAAAACGATATTTTAATGAATTTATTGAATACGGCCAATTAGGAAGAAACTCGGTTATTTGTTAACCGATTATGATGAAATTCGACAGATACGGTTATAAATAGAATACTAACACGGTATTTTAATGAATTTCTGGAATACGGTCAATTAGGCAGAAACTCGGTTATTTCTTAACCGATTATGATGAAATTCGACAAATGAGAATCTAAAACGATATTTTAATGAATTTCTTGAATACGGCCAACTAGGAAGAAACTCGGTTATTTGTTAACCGATTATGATGAAATTCGACAAATGAGAATCTAAAACGATATTTTAGTGAATTTCTTGAATACGGCCAATTAGGAAGAAACTCGGTTATTTCTTAACCGATTATGATGAAATTCGACAGATACGATTATAGATAGAATACCAAAACGGTATTTTAGTGAATTTCTTGAATACGGCCAATTAGGAAGAAACTCGGTTATTTGTTAACCGATTATGATGAAATTCGACAAATGAGAATCTAAAACGATATTTTAATGAATTTCTTGAATACGGCCAACTAGGAAGAAACTCGGTTATTTGTTAACCGATTATGATGAAATTCGACAAATGAGAATCTAAAACGATATTTTAGTGAATTTCTTGAATACGGCCAATTAGGAAGAAACTCGGTTATTTCTTAACCGATTATGATGAAATTCGACAGATACGATTATAGATAGAATACCAAAACGGTATTTTAGTGAATTTCTGGAATACGGTCAATTAGGCAGAAACTCGGTTATTTGTTAACCGATTATGATGAAATTCGACAAATGAGAATCTAAAACGATATTTTAATGAATTTATTGAATGCGGCCAATTAGGAAGAAATACGGTTATTTCTTAACCGATTATGATGAAATTCGACAGATACGATTATAAATAGAATTCTAAAACGGTATTTTAATGAATTTCTGGAATACGGTCAATTAGGCAGAAACTCGGTTATTTCTTAACCGATTATGATGACATTCGACAAATGAGAATCTAAAACGATATTTTAATGAATTTCTGGAATACGGTCAATTAGGAAGAAACTCGGTTATTTGTTAACCGATTATGATGAAATTCGACAAAT
Source organism: Tipula helvola (assembly GCA_963556165.1). Classification (NCBI taxonomy): domain Eukaryota; kingdom Metazoa; phylum Arthropoda; class Insecta; order Diptera; family Tipulidae; genus Tipula; species Tipula helvola. Next base: position 101,916,505 of record OY744483.1, read on the forward strand.
GAGAATTTAAACGATATTTTAATGAATTTCTTGAATACGGCCAACTAGGAAGAAACTCGGTTATTTGTTAACCGATTATGATGAAATTCGACAAATGAGAATCTAAAACGATATTTTAGTGAATTTCTTGAATACGGCCAATTAGGAAGAAACTCGGTTATTTCTTAACCGATTATGATGAAATTCGACAGATACGATTATAGATAGAATACCAAAACGGTATTTTAGTGAATTTCTGGAATACGGTCAATTAGGAAGAAACTCGGTTATTTGTTAACCGATTATGATGAAATTCGACAAATGAGAATCTAAAACGATATTTTAATGAATTTCTTGAATGCGGCCAATTAGGAAGAAATACGGTTATTTCTTAACCGATTATGATGAAATTCGACAGATACGATTATAAATAGAATACTAAAACGGTATTTTAATGAATTTCTGGAATACGGTCAATTAGGCAGAAACTCGGTTATTTCTTAACCGATTATGATGACATTCGACAAATGAGAATCTAAAACGATATTTTAATGAATTTCTGGAATACGGTCAATTAGGAAGAAACTCGGTTATTTGTTAACCGATTATGATGAAATTCGACAGATACGATTATAAATAGAATACCAAAACGGTATTTTAATGAATTTCTGGAATACGGTCAATTAGGAAGAAACTCGGTTATTTGTTAACCGATTATGATGAAATTCGACAAATGAGAATCTAAAACGATATTTTAATGAATTTCTTGAATACGGCCAATTAGGAAGAAACTCGGTTATTTCTTAACCGATTATGATGAAATTCGACAAATGGAAATCTAAAACGATATTTTAGTGAATTTCTTGAATACGGCCAAGTAGGAAGAAACTCGGTTATATTTCTTAACCGATTATGATGAAATTCGACAGATACGATTAGAAATAGAATTCTAAAACGATATTTTAATGATATTATTGAATGCGGCCAATTAGGAAGAAACTCGGTTATTTCTTAACCGATTATGATGAAATTCGACAGATACGATTATTAGAAACAGAATTCTAAAACGATATTTTAATGATATTATTGAATGCGGCCAATTAGGAAGAAACTCGGTTATTTGTTAACCGATTATGATGAAATTCGACAAATGAGAATCTAAAACGATATTTTAATGAATTTCTGGAATACGGTCAATTAGGAAGAAACTCGGTTATTTGTTAACCGATTATGATGAAATTCGACAAATGAGAATCTAAAACGATATTTTAATGAATTTCTTGAATACGGCCAATTAGGAAGAAACTCGGTTATTTCTTAACCGATTATGATGACATTCGACAGATACGATTATAAATAGAATTCTAAAACGATATTTTAATGAATTTCTGGAATACGGTCAATTAGGAAGAAACTCGGTTATTTGTTAACCGATTATGATGAAATTCGACAGATACAATTAAAAATAGAATTCTAAAACATTAGGAAGAAACTCGGTTATTTCTTAACCGATTATGATGACATTCGACAGATACGATTATAAATAGAATTCTAAAACGATATTTTAATGAATTTCTTGAATACCGCCAATTAGGAAGAAACTCGGTTATTTGTTAACCGATTATGATGACATTCGACAGATACGATTACAAATAGAATTCTAAAACGATATTTTAATGAATTTCTTGAATACGGCCAATTAGGAAGAAACTCGGTTATTTGTTAACCGATTATGATGAAATTCGACAAATGAGAATCTAAAACGATATTTTAGTGAATTTCTTGAATACGGCCAATTAGGAAGAAACTCGGTTATTTGTTAACCGATTATGATGAAATTCGACAGATACGATTATAAATAGAATTCTAAAACATTAGAAAGAAACTCGGTTATTTGTTAACCGATTATGATGACATTCGACAGATACGATTATAAATAGAATTCTAAAACGATATTTTAATGAATTTCTTGAATACGGCCAATTAGGAAGAAACTCGGTTATTTGTTAACCGATTATGATGAAATTCGACAAATGAGAATCTAAAACGATACTTTAGTGAATTTCTTGAATACGGCCAATTAGGAAGAAACTCTGTTATTTCTTAACCGATTATGATGAAATTCGACAAATGAGAATCTAAAACGATATTTTAATGAATTTCTTGAATACGGCCAATTAGGCAGAAACTCGGTTATTTGTTAACCGATTATGATGAAATTCGACAAATGAGAATCTAAAACGATATTTTAATGAATTTATTGAATACGGCCAATTAGGAAGAAACTCGGTTATTTGTTAACCGATTATGATGAAATTCGACAAATGAGAATCTAAAACGATATTTTAGTGAATTTCTTGAATACGGCCAATTAGGAAGAAACTCGGTTATTTGTTAACCGATTATGATGAAATTCGACAGATACGATTATAAATAGAATTCTAAAACATTAGAAAGAAACTCGGTTATTTGTTAACCGATTATGATGACATTCGACAGATACGATTATAAATAGAATTCTAAAACGATATTTTAATGAATTTCTTGAATACGGCCAACTAGGAAGAAACTCGGTTATTTGTAAACCGATTATGATGAAATTCGACAAATGAGAATCTAAAACGATATTTTAGTGAATTTCTTGAATACGGCCAATTAGGAAGAAACTCTGTTATTTCTTAACCGATTATGATGAAATTCGACAAATGAGAATCTAAAACGATATTTTAATGAATTTCTTGAATACGGCCAATTAGGCAGAAACTCGGTTATTTGTTAACCGATTATGATGAAATTCGACAGATACGGTTATAAATAGAATACTAACACGGTATTTTAATGAATTTCTGGAATAGGGTCAATTAGGCAGAAACTCGGTTATTTCTTAACCGATTATGATGAAATTCGACAAATGAGAATCTAAAACGATATTTTAATGAATTTCTTGAATACGGCCAACTAGGAAGAAACTCGGTTATTTGTTAACCGATTATGATGAAATTCGACAAATGAGAATCTAAAACGATATTTTAGTGAATTTCTTGAATACGGCCAATTAGGAAGAAACTCGGTTATTTCTTAACCGATTATGATGAAATTCGACAGATACGATTATAGATAGAATACCAAAACGGTATTTTAGTGAATTTCTGGAATACGGTCAATTAGGCAGAAACTCGGTTATTTGTTAACCGATTATGATGAAATTCGACAAATGAGAATCTAAAACGATATTTTAATGAATTTATTGAATGCGGCCAATTAGGAAGAAATACGGTTATTTCTTAACCGATTATGATGAAATTCGACAGATACGATTATAAATAGAATACTAAAACGGTATTTTAATGAATTTCTGGAATACGGTCAATTAGGCAGAAACTCGGTTATTTCTTAACCGATTATGATGACATTCGACAAATGAGAATCTAAAACGATATTTTAATGAATTTCTGGAATACGGTCAATTAGGAAGAAACTCGGTTATTTGTTAACCGATTATGATGAAATTCGACAGATACGATTATAAATAGAATACCAAAAACGTATTTTAATGAATTTCTGGAATACGGTCAATTAGGAAGAAACTCGGTTATTTGTTAACCGATTATGATGAAATTCGACAAATGGAAATCTAAAACGATATTTTAGTGAATTTCTTGAATACGGCCAAGTAGGAAGAAACTCGGTTATTTGTTAACCGATTATGATGAAATTCGACAGATACGATTATAAATAGAATTCTAAAACGATATTTTAATGATATTATTGAATGCGGCCAATTAGGAAGAAACTCGGTTATTTCTTAACCGATTATGATGAAATTCGACAGATACGATTATTAGAAACAGAATTCTAAAACGATATTTTAATGATATTATTGAATGCGGCCAATTAGGAAGAAACTCGGTTATTTGTTAACCGATTATGATGAAATTCGACAAATGAGAATCTAAAACGATATTTTAATGAATTTCTTGAATACGGCCAATTAGGAAGAAACTCGGTTATTTCTTAACCGATTATGATGAAATTCGACAAATGAGAATCTAAAACGATATTTTAATGAATTTCTGGAATACGGTCAATTAGGAAGAAACTCGGTTATTTGTTAACCGATTATGATGAAATTCGACAAATGAGAATCTAAAACGATATTTTAATGAATTTCTTGAATACGGCCAATTAGGAAGAAACTCGGTTATTTCTTAACCGATTATGATGACATTCGACAGATACGATTATAAATAGAATTCTAAAACGATATTTTAATGATATTATTGAATGCGGCCAATTAGGAAGAAACTCGGTTATTTCTTAACCGATTATGATGAAATTCGACAGATACGATTATAAATAGAATACCAAAACGGTATTTTAGTGAATTTCTGGAATACGGTCAATTAGGCAGAAACTCGGTTATTTGTTAACCGATTATGATGAAATTCGACAGATACAATTAAAAATAGAATTCTAAAACATTAGGAAGAAACTCGGTTATTTCTTAACCGATTATGATGAAATTCGACAGATACGATTATAAATAGAATACCAAAACGGTATTTTAGTGAATTTCTGGAATACGGTCAATTAGGAAGAAACTCGGTTATTTGTTAACCGATTATGATGAAATTCGACAGATACAATTAAAAATAGAATTCTAAAACATTAGGAAGAAACTCGGTTATTTCTTAACCGATTATGATGAAATTCGACAGATACGATTATAAATAGAATACCAAAACGGTATTTTAGTGAATTTCTGGAATACGGTCAATTAGGCAGAAACTCGGTTATTTGTTAACCGATTATGATGAAATTCGACAGATACAATTAAAAATAGAATTCTAAAACATTAGGAAGAAACTCGGTTATTTCTTAACCGATTATGATGACATTCGACAGATACGATTATAAATAGAATTCTAAAACGATATTTTAATGAATTTCTTGAATACCGCCAATTAGGAAGAAACTCGGTTATTTGTTAACCGATTATGATGACATTCGACAGATACGATTACAAATAGAATTCTAAAACGATATTTTAATGAATTTCTTGAATACGGCCAATTAGGAAGAAACTCGGTTATTTGTTAACCGATTATGATGAAATTCGACAAATGAGAATCTAAAACGATATTTTAGTGAATTTCTTGAATACGGCCAATTAGGAAGAAACTCGGTTATTTGTTAACCGATTATGATGAAATTCGACAGATACGATTATAAATAGAATTCTAAAACATTAGGAAGAAACTCGGTTATTTGTTAACCGATTATGATGACATTCGACAGATACGATTATAAATAGAATTCTAAAAGGATATTTTAATGAATTTCTTGAATACGGCCAACTAGGAAGAAACTCGGTTATTTGTTAACCGATTATGATGAAATTCGACAAATGAGAATCTAAAACGATATTTTAGTGAATTTCTTGAATACGGCCAATTAGGAAGAAACTCTGTTATTTGTTAACCGATTATGATGAAATTCGACAGATACGATTATAAATAGAATACTAAAACGGTATTTTAATGAATTTCTGGAATACGGTCAATTAGGCAGAAACTCGGTTATTTCTTAACCGATTATGATGAAATTCGACAAATGAGAATCTAAAACGATATTTTAATGAATTTCTTGAATACGGCCAATTAGGAAGAAACTCGGATATTTCTTAACCGATTATGATGACATTCGACAAATGAGAATCTAAAACGATATTTTAATGAATTTCTTGAATACGGCCAATTAGGAAGAAACTCGGTTATTTCTTAACCGATTATGATGAAATTCGACAAATGAGAATCTAAAACGATATTTTAATGAATTTCTGGAATTCTAAAACATTAGGAAGAAACTCGGTTATTTGTTAACCGATTATGATGAAATTCGACAAATGAGAATCTAAAACGATATTTTAGTGAATTTCTTGAATACGGCCAATTAGGAAGAAACTCGGTTATTTCTTAACCGATTATGATGAAATTCGACAGATACGATTATAAATAGAATACTAAAACGGTATTTTAATGAATTTCTGGAATACGGTCAATTAGGCAGAAACTCGGTTATTTCTTAACCGATTATGATGAAATTCGACAAATGAGAATCTAAAACGATATTTTAATGAATTTCTTGAATACGGCCAATTAGGAAGAAACTCGGATATTTCTTAACCGATTATGATGACATTCGACAAATGAGAATCTAAAACGATATTTTAATGAATTTCTTGAATACGGCCAATTAGGAAGAAACTCGGTTATTTCTTAACCGATTATGATGAAATTCGACAAATGAGAATCTAAAACGATATTTTAATGAATTTCTTGAATACGGCCAATTAGGAAGAAACTCGGTTATTTCTTAACCGATTATGATGAAATTCGACAGATACGATTATAGATAGAATACCAAAACGGTATTTTAGTGAATTTCTTGAATACGGCCAATTAGGAAGAAACTCGGTTATTTGTTAACCGATTATGATGAAATTCGACAAATGAGAATCTAAAACGATATTTTAATGAATTTCTTGAATACGGCCAAGTAGGAAGAAACTCGGTTATATTTCTTAACCGATTATGATGAAATTCGACAGATACGATTAGAAATAGAATTCTAAAACGATATTTTAATGATATTATTGAATGCGGCCAATTAGGAAGAAACTCGGTTATTTGTTAACCGATTATGATGAAATTCGACAAATGAGAATCTAAAACGATATTTTAATGAATTTCTTGAATACGGCCAATTAGGAAGAAACTCGGTTATTTCTTAACCGATTATGATGAAATTCGACAGATACGATTATAAATAGAATTCTAAAACATTAGGAAGAAACTCGGTTATTTGTTAACCGATTATGATGAAATTCGACAAATGAGAATCTAAAACGATATTTTAATGAATTTCTTGAATACGGCCAATTAGGAAGAAACTCGGTTATTTGTTAACCGATTATGATGAAATTCGACAGATACGATTATAAATAGAATACTAAAACAGTATTTTAATGAATTTCTGGAATACGGTGAATTAGGCAGAAACTCGGTTATATTTTAATGAATTTCTTGAATACGGCCAATTAGGAGGAAACTCGATTTATTTCTTAACCGATTATGATGAAATTCGACAAATACGATTAGAAATGAGAATCTAAAACGATATCCTTCCTTCTCGCCAATTTATCAAATTCAGCAGGATTAACCAGTTTAGGCTGTAATAGATTATCATGAACTGGAATTTTAGTTCTTATTTGTCTATTCATCAACATTTGTGCTAGGCCGTCCGCTCAAGGATAACGGGAGCTGGAAAATATAAACTTGAAATTCCACGATTTATTAAACTCTTTCATCTTATATGAATTAAAAGGATTTATGTTTCTAACAATATATTTTGGAAAACCATGATTACAAAAAACCTTTTTCATCGCCATAATTATATTGCTAATAATCCGTCATAACAAAATAATTGGTTCCAAAACACTACATAGGTCACAAGCTACTTTTTCAAAAAGCAAATTTGGGACTGTGTGGCTTATCAAGCTTCTCTTTTTCAATTTGTGCATAACTAAATTCAGCTGAGTTCAAAATTTTTAATGCACAAACAACAGGTATACCTTGTTGCATCAAACGACTGCCTAAGTACCTAGTTTCATAATTAAATTTGTTATCCTACAGATTGTTCCAGACTTTAAAACTTTTGTAAATATTTCAATCTTTTAATTTAAATTTCAAACTTCATTTTGAAGTTAATATTGTAGTACGTAAGTTTGGTTATGCGGCGAGGGTATATGACAACAGTAACCTTTTGGGAGATGGAATCCTGTACAAAATGAGAGCTGCTTTATTTTTTTAGTTATGCGGGAATACCCGGCGGTGGACCCGGCGTATTCCGGGGATCTTGCTTAAGCTTGGTCGTACACATATATCAGTCAATCAATCAGTCTTCGCCGGCCACATTCGTTATGTTTTTAATCTTTCATTTTATTTAGGAATTTGCTGTTGTATCTTTCAGAGTTATGTGTGTGAGTATATAAGAACATTTAACTATTTTAATACATTCTCTCGACCGTTCAATTCTGCGCTTATTCAAAACGTGAATTAATAGGTGAAAAACGCAATATCGTAAAAATGTTGAATATACCTTTACTTGTTTTATTTAACATTCAATATAGAATAACAATTCGCCGTATATTTTAAGGCGCAGAAAGCTACACAATTTTTCCAAGCTGACATCGAAAATCCGAAGTAACATGACATTTAAGCTATGAACATACAGTGAAATAATAATGCACAAAAAATGCTAACAACCTAGAAATTATAGAAAGAAAAAATTATATTTGCTTCGCATTCAGTGTACCGTACACGTACCCCGGTGGTACACATTACATACGGCAAATAAATGTTTCGTTAAACGTAACACGAGAACAACAACAAAAAAGACACAAACGTGTTTAGTTGGTTAGTTCGAATGATTATTTTTTTTGTTGGTTTAAAACATTCTCTTTCATTTTCTTCTCGTTTTATCAAAATTTACATTTTCAAATAAAAATAAAAATTAAACATTTTCCTTCCCCATGAATTGTATTCTGCGGTATTTTCCAAAACGAATAGCACCAGTGTGTTTCTGGGCACCACCACTACCAACAACACCATAAAACTTGATTTACATACATACGAAACGTGTACACAACAAAAATAGAAATACCATTTGATTTTATTATGTTCCCTCGTCTTTGAGATAATAAATTTAAAAAAAATAAAAAATAAAAATTGTTGGTTATATAACATTGTATAGAAAACATAAATATATAAATTACCTGGACTTGTTTGCCAACTGAGTCCACCGATGAACATTTTCCTAAAAATAAAAAAAAAGAACAGAATAGATAAATTAGAATACTTTTTTAAATTAAATTGTACTGCATTAAAAATTATGTTGTATTTTAACATCATGTTCTTTTACATTTTTACTGCTAAGTAAACAATTTCAACAAGTGATGGAGCACATAAAATGTTACACAGGTTATAGAATAATTTAATTTATATGTATATTGTATGTACAATTTTCTCACTCATTTTGGAGGATAGACCAAGGTAGATAATCAAAAGTCAACAAAAAATGATTTATAAATATTAGTAGTGTACAGTGTACACCTATGTAGTACCTATCCGAAAATTTTCTAAATTAAGTTGAAAAATAGAAAAATGTTGACATTTTTAATTAGTTTGTCTTTCTCTTTATTTGGATTATGATAAATATGTGTGTAGTTACACGTACAGTAGTGTGCAATAAAATAAGGAATTCCTTTCTTTTAGCTAACGATTTTTCTCACCGAACTAAAATTAAATTCCAGTGTTGCTATTACTACGCATTTCTTTAGTTGCGAAAGAAATATTTCTTTTAAATGGGAAATGTCAAAAAAGTTTGGATGGCCATACTATCTCCGGAGAAATTTTAAAAATTAGTGGATTCTGTGTTGTTTCTTTGGTTCCACAACCACATAAGTATTAAATTTCATTATATGGCTGAATTATTATTTTAAATTTGTATTTTAACGAACTATTGTGTTTATTAAATTTAACTTCTTATATAATCTAAATTTGAAATCAATACATGTATGTTATTTGGCTCTATTTCGAATTTCCCGAAATTAAAAAAAAAAAAAAAAAAAAAAAAAAAATGAAATCCTTAATTACCTATTAAATTGCACACTACTGTATGTATGTGGTCATAAACACTTCAGAACTAGAATGCAATAATAATTAGCATTGAAACATGTCAATTGAATTTTTAATTAAGTTTTGTGACAATTTCAAGTAGAAAATTCATAACATGATTTGTTTATAAGAAATATAAATCATAAAAAATTATCAACACAAATATTCCTAGAATTCAAATGAGTTTTTTTTTAAATTAAATTACCGACATTTGAAAATATTGCAGTTAATGAATATTAAACAAACATGTATACTACCTGTTGGAAGGTTACGGACCTTCCAGTATAGGGTGTGCATCACGTGAGCTGCTCTGGTCATGTAATATGCAGCTGCGTGATGGGTACAATTGTGTTAGGGGTAACCTGGTCACAAATTCACAATTCGTAAGTGTACGAGCTGCCTTCTCGTGGCAACCACTGGTAACTGAGGCCATTTGGGACAGGCTAAAGTACGGCGCTAAAGGAGAAATCGTTGACAAAAAACCCCAATCTACGGTGGAACAGCATAATTGCCGATGGATGAATGGCTAATACGTTAATCAGTTAAAAAGTATGCGGACTCTAAATACCAGGCACCCTCCATTTGTATTTAGCCTTCCTGTAGTAAAGCTGGGTGACCTATAGGCGACTTTCCATTCAGCAACTCGTAAGAGTAAAATCAAAACGGAAGACGAGGCAGAGGTAGGAATATAAGGGAGTGGGCTGCTCTCTCAAAGTCCTTGTGTACCAATGCTACTTTCTAGCAGAACTACAAGATATAGTAAACATTTAGGAGGGAGAGCAATGAGCCAAGATAGTATGTATCGTGAACCGACCTGGCCGGCAGTACTATCAGCTTCATTAAGAGCCTGAATATTGGCTGGACGGGTAATTAAGCTGAGTCCAATCACAAAAGATCTTAAAGGTCGCAGTGCGAGGTGGCTGAACGCCCATATGCCCCTTCAACAATAACAATAATACTACATGTATTGAGGGGCAAAAAAAGATTATTTCTTATAAGAGATATCGTGGTAAAAATCAAGTTTTTGTAGTATAAGAATTAAACTTAAACTTGGCTCTCAAAAATGATTGAAATTTTTGAAATTAATTTGAATTTTGTTCATTATTTTGAATATTGTGAAGTGATAATTAAAAATGTTGTTTATTATATAAATTTAAAATCTTAATCTATTTATTTATTTATTTAAATTATTACCTACAGTAAATATTTATACAATCGGTAAGTAAACATACAAAAAACAAAATTTAACAATTACTGGAGAGACATTTAAACAATTCGTTTTTAAACGAACTTCTTGTCATATTAAAGTCGAAAACATCGTAAACTGAATTAAAAAGCCGCGACATTCTCAAGACTGGTTCCGAAAGTGCAAAGTTCGTGGAGACAGGATCAATATGTAGCAAAGGGCGACCGCGCAAACAGCGCATGGGAGCGTAGATATTGAAACGAGCAAGTAATTCGTCACAATCTATTCGGGAAGTCAGAACATCGTGAACAAATATAGCAGATGCAACGTCTCGTCGGTGATCCAAACGTTGTAGTTTTAATAAATTACAACGATCAATATAAGGCGGGAGAATGTATTGATGCGCTCTCTCAGTGGGTAATCCCCGGAGGGCATACAGAACAAATTGCTTCTGAACACTCTCAATTCTATCTGAATGGCACTTATAAAATGGGGACCAGATCTGAGAAGCGTATTCTAGAACTGAACGAACAAAGCATATATATAGAGTTTTCAGTGTGCGCGGGTCGCAAAAGTCCTTACAATTGCGCTTAATGAAACCTAGCATAATGTAAGCTTTCGTAATGATACAATCAATGTGTTTAGTAAAAGATCAGTGTTGTGAAACGTTATTGTAACGTAACGCAAAAACGGAAAACCGGAATTTATATTTCGTACCGTAACCAAAACGTAAACGATATAATCCATATTAACTGTAACGAAAAACGTAACAAAATCGCTATTTTTTTTTAGGTTATTACGTTACATATTTATAATATTTTATTTTTATTATCATATTCACCTTGAAATTTAAAAATTATTTATTTCATTTATAATTTTTATACTGAATTTATTTATTTGAATAAACTGAATTTAATGAATAATATTTTGTAACAAGTTAATTACTATCCATAATTCATTTCCCAATTATTACTTTTACATTTTATTTATTCATGAGTGATGTATAACGAAATCGTAACTGTAACCGAAACGTAACGAAAACGTAACGAAAAACGTAACCAAATTAATTTGTCGAAACAATAACTGAAACGAAAACCGTTATTTTAAATTATAGAATAACGAAAACTGAAACGAAATTAAATTTGATTCGTTTCACAACACTGTAAAAGATAGATCAGAAGAAAACATTATACCTAAGTCGGACATGAACTCAACTCTGTCAACAGCAATATTATATAAAAAATATTGCTGGAATATTGGCGATCGCATCCGAGAGAATGATAAAATCCTGCATTTACCCACATTCAGCAACAATTTGTTATTGATCGACCAACTGCAAAATTTAATCAAGTCAGCTTGCAGTTTCACACAATCAGCAACCTCATTAATTGGAGCAAATATTTTCATATCATCTGCGTAAAGCAGACAATGTGCAAATTCAAAACACTCAACAACATCATTTACAAATAATGAAAATAAAAGCGGACCAATGTGACTTCCTTGAGGAACTCCTGAGGTAACACGAAATGAACGAGAGCTAAAATCGTTAACCTTAACAAATTGGTAACGATCAGACAGATATGAATGCAACCACTTAATAGGGATGAACTGACAATCTAGTTTAGCCAGCTTATCGATAAGAATGGAATGGTCAATTTTATCGAAAGCCTTTGAAAAATCGGTGTATACTACGTCTACTTGTTGCCTATGTTCTAGTCTACTATATAAATGTCCACAAAAAGAGACTAGATTAGTCGCCGTAGACCTACCCGGATAAAATCCGTGTTGAGCAGGAGAAATAAACCTTTTTACATGAAAAAACAAAAATTTCTGTACCATGGATTCGAATAGTTTTGGTATAGCAGAAAGAATAGCGATTCCGCGATAGTTGATGACTTCACTTCTTTTGCCAGATTTGAAAATCGGACGGATGAAAGATAATTTCCAGAGATCAGGAAAAATCCCTGTACGTAGGCTATTATTAAAGATAATAGTCAGTGGAGGGGCTAGACTCACTGCACAATTCTTAATAAGGATGGGTGGAAAGCCATCCTGTCCTGCTCCCTTATTAACTTCCAGTTGAGATAACCCATCATAGACTTCTGCTTCCGTAAATTTTAAAAAGATAAAATCAGAAAGACAGCGGTTAGTAAAAGGCTTGTTATATGATACCGCAGGTTCTTCATAGACAGACTCAAAAAAATTGGCAAACAAATTTGATATATCAGAGGGCTGACTGGCGAAAGAGTTCTTAAAAGTCATTGGGGTAGGAAACCCAGCAACCTTCTTTTTACCATTTATGAAATTCCAGAATTTCTTAGGATAGGAAGTTAATTCATCTTCGATTTGCAAAATGTAGTTATTGTAAAGGAACCAGTTTAAAGTTTTAAACTCCTTACGAGCAGTGTTGAAGCTAGGATAAAACTCAACACCGTGCAACTTATATAAAGAATGAAATTTATTACGGCGTTTCTCAATACGAATTAGCTGTTTATTATACCACGGCTCTCGATACCGAGGTTCGTTTTTCACTGAAGGAACATATCTTTCAATACCAGCCTTGAGAAGCTCGTTGAACAAAAATACACTATCATTCAAGTCTCCTCCTCGTTCTAGAAATACCAAGTCCGAATCGACAAGAAATTTGTTTAAAGAAACGTAGTCAGCATGTCTAAAATCGAAATGAAAAGAATTACTAGAAGAACACATAGTATTACAATTCTCATGGAAAATGTATATCATAATTGGGGTATGATATATGCTCGTACATCCAGTGAAGTCCTCACACGGCGAGAGCTCCAAATACATAACATCAGTTGAAAACACCAAATCGAGGAATTTCCCTCGACTATTGCCTATTCGGTTCACCTGCATCAATGCTGTGCTAGCAAAATAATCAGTGACTGCTAATCCTTTTTGGTCATTGGAACAGGCCGTGAAAACTCCATCAACATCAATCCAAGTAATATCAGGAAGATTGAAGTCACCAGTAACAATTAGTTGTTCACCATCACGAACCAATGGCGCAACAGCAGAATCGATGAAATTAATAATTCCCAGATAATATTCCAGGGTAAATCCGCAGGGAACATATGCAGCTACTACGAGGATGGAGGCACTGGCTACATTAATACGTACAGCAATAACATCATCATTTAGTATTTCATCCATCCTCATTTGTTTTGTACTCTAGTGGAAAAATTATTGAAAATATACCATAATGTATACTATATTATATAAAATATTTTAAATTTTGTATTCAAACCAATTTTATGTAAAAATGATCATCTTGAATGAATATTTTTAAAAACTAAAAACAAACAAATGTATACCAAAATAATTTATTAGCAAGACAGACTAATTTATGAATTTCTTATGTTTATTTTGACTTTTGCTTTAGACCTATATTATTTATAAAAAATTTTAAATTAAGAACCGTAAAAAAATCATAATTTTAGTATTTTGCGGAATAATAAACCATAATGAATCTTGATAAAAAGTTATTTATTAAACTAATTATAACAATATTCTTAAAATGTTTTATTCAGTATATGCTTAGTTTAATTTTATTTAATCGACATCCACGGAGAGATCTAATATATATTAATTTAAGTATGTATGTATGCTTAGATTTAATTATTTAATTAGAAATTATTACAATTTCGTTTACGATTTTTGCTGATCTACTTAATGCTGCATTTAATTAGGAAGATCTTGTTCAATTCTAAAACAGTAGCAATAATTATTTCAAACAACAAACAGTAATAAAATAATAAATATTAAATAAAGTGCGGGTTGGCTGAATCCCAGGAAATATGTAATTTTTGGATCCATTCTCGAACAATAAAATTCCGTTCAACACATTGAAGATAAAAAATACGAATATTTTTCAATAAGTAGTTTATGTTTAATTGAAAGTTGAGTTTATTTACAGTACCTAAATAATATTGTTAAGATGGTTATTAACAAAATTAGTAATATTTATAAATTTTAAAAATTGTGCAAATTAAAATGTGTTTTGATCGTAATACCTGTTCTTTGATTTTGGTGTTGTAAACGTGGAACGCTATCGCGAAAAGATTATAAAATACATAAAGCTTTTGTAGTAAGTCTAAGTTACATAGAAGGTCATATTCGGACTGTATCAAAAATCATTTATACTACTATTTCGAAACATTTTTAATAAGTTCTACAGAAAACTAGACAATTTTTTTTCTTGAATGCAACTTTTTTGTATTTAATTTTTTTTTGTAATTTACATTAAATTCGTCGTAGAATGTAGAAATGTGGTTAAGATTATTTTTTCCACCGCCGTGGTCCTGAGCTCGATTCTCTTCCCTGGTGAAAAATTCATCTGCAATAGCGTTCGTCAGGCATAGGCTAATCAAATACAACCTTCACCAGTACGTTATAATTATGGTTAGAAAGGTGTCAGTAGAGACACTATAAAAGTGAACCATAGATAGAATTAGTATCAGCCCGTTTAATAATTTAATGCGGTTCGGCAATAAATTGTTTTACAATTTACTCGTAAAGTTGAATGATTATTGTTAGTGTTTAACTTTAAATTTGCTGTCTAAATACCACTTTGTCGCGCGGAAAAGAAAATTACTGACAGATGGTACCAAGACCGGCAACCACGCGAGTGCGATAACAAGTTACCATGCGGAGTGCGATAAAATTTAACTTTTTATTTTTCACCATGGGCCTGCACCCTGGGCTTGTATCATGATAATTACGGTGGTGTATTGCCTTATTAAAGCGCAAACCACCATGGAAAAAAAACTGTTGACAGTTTTTTCGCAACAATTTCAAAGCGTTAGCATTATTTTACTAACATTTATATGGAACTTGATTGAATACTATTTTTAATTTAAGGTAGTCAATAATTAGGAATTAGGAAAATTATGTAGATTTAAATTTTATCTGTACTAAATATCTTTAGAAAACATTTATGTAATTTCAATCTTCTAAGCTACTAATTCGAACATATTTTAATGGATCATCTGGTTGAATGGTTCCGAAGGTATTAAAATAAAGCAAAAATTTGCGAGTTATGGCAAAAAAATTAAATGCAGCTTTTCGTTTCCCTATACATATGTTTAGCAATTATAAGGGCCAAATATACGAAAGCATGTGGCCGATGCCAAAAATGCTTGTTGACCTTTCTGAGAGGTTTAGTGGCTGTATTAAACCAATCGCCGTTACTTTCGCCGTTAATTGTGATAAAATTTGTCATAATTAGGCAGCAATGTCTTGACCGAAGAAACTTTGAATGAAATAAATCAAAATGTATAGGAGAGTAAACTGAATTTATTCACGGGAGCTTTTATTGTATCTAATTTGAAATATGTAAATAACACTCTAAAATTAGTAAAAATCTAATAAAACTGAGTCATTTATTGTTAAATTGAAAGTCTGATGACAGGACGACTGAGAATTTCTTGTGATTTTTTGCTTTTGTACGTCGTGCTTTCGTATGTTTTTCCTAAATTCAGTACTCACATCACACCAGAAACCAATTTTTTGCTAGTGTATCATTAATTTTTGAAGATGGCGAAATGACAAACAATTTTGCTGACCTACAAAATAAATCGAATTCCAAAAAAAAAATTCGGGGGTATTTCTGCACTGAAGAAGTAATGATAAAAAATTAATTTACAAGAGAATCCATCTCTTAAAATAACATTTATATACCTAAACGTGCTAAGAAAAACCAAATTAAATACATAATATCAATTTTACAGTGTTGACGATTCATCTACAATACATTACTCCAAGCGTTGGTGTGATATTAGTGTATGAATCGTAATAACATCTGATAAAACTGACTCGCTCTCTTATAATTCTGACGTTCTTTATATTACAAAAATTATTTGTATGATTTAAACAGCAGCTATATTCAGGATGCCCTTTCAACTGATGCTGATTGCCATCTCAAATTGGTTTAGTTAATGCTGTTGCTTGAGATTGCATTTATTTTATGTAAATTCGAATTTCGAATTCCATGCTATACGCTTGAACTACCTTTTGACAAAACTTTTGCAGAACAATTACAAGCCACTTTAAACTGATTTTATTGTTTGATGATTCCGAAATTAACAATTAAAATAATTTTCATTAATAGAAATTTAATTATTTTACATTCTTTTCTTAAGTCGATGGCTTTTACAAATTAGAATTATTTTTTGATAATTTTGTCATTGTAGAATTTAAAATGTTGTCAAAAACTGGAAATGTTTGGTTTAAAAATATGCTTGCGGTTTGCGTTTAGCAATTCGTTAATTGTAAAGCATAATTTTGTTAAAGGTGCAATGAAAAGTATCTTTATCACATTATTCTTTATGCAAATAATAAGTAAACACTAACTATATTCTGTATTTCTTGTAGACGAAATATGTATTGTTCGAAACCTAAATATATTTAATTACCAGTTTATACTTGCATTATCGGTTTCAGTAGTAAGGTGGGTAAGTCGATTGCTTAGTAATTTGCGGTGCAAGGTTCGATTCCAGGTAAGGTACAAATTCCAATTTTCGGAAGAATGTCACATGTAAACTGTTTAGGTAATCAACTATGACATTTAATGTTTGAAAGCTGAAGCTGGTTTAGGATTTCTAGATTTGTGCTCCTGATTTTTTAATTTTTCATGAATAGAGTTATGTATTACGTAAAATAAAAAATCAGTGTTGTAGTTTATTTTTAATATTTTTTTTTGATTTAAAATACACCATTAATATACCTGGAATAGGATTCATTCGAATACAAAAAACATCTAGAAAATTGATAATAGATATACTGTTTTTGTTATACTATTTTGATTTAATAAAATACTAAAAAATAGTTGATAACTAATAATACTTTTGGTTTAAAATTTACAAATATACTCAAAACATCTTGCCATAACCTACTAAAAATATACTTAAATAATTGGTATTTTTTATATCAAAGCATAAGTTTGATTTTAGTAGTTTCAAACCATTTTTTTCCACTAGGGTTAAAACGGAATAGTAAAATATCAGCCCTAGAAGCTTATAAACAGCCACTAGAACGACGTGCTGCTGGTTTGTAAGCGGTACATTTTAAAGTGTTGAAAAAATTCTTACTTTGAGAAAAAGTATCGATGTTCCGCACTAGTAGGATATTTTTTCCATCAATCTGTCGCACTATTAGAATAGTTTGACGGTTGTACAATACTGTCATTTCACCAACCTTTCACTAAGATAGATATCGATCGCATAAATAATGTGGCTTTTCTAATAAAAGTTCATCAGTGCGGATGATTAATTGGACTAAACACTAAAAAGTACAAGATAATTGATAAGAAAACACAATCCTAAACGACGCCTTCATAATTAACAATACAATAAATTCTCAAATCAATTCAGAGTTCAGTAGCGAATTTGGCTTTGATTTTCACGTTGGTTGGATGTTTTTTTCTTTTTCTTCCTCCGTAATTTATTTTTTAAATATTTTTGTTTCTAATTTATTATATACGAGAACATTGTGCAAATTGCCACATGGAGCCCAGACATTATGAGGAAAATTGATACTCAGTAAGTGGTAAATTGGGGAAAAAAATAGTCATATTTACAATGGGAGGATGAAACAAATTAATCGAGCCCGAACCAGGATATTGTAACTGCTGCTGTATGGTTTTAAGGAATATGCAGGCGAAATTGCGGCTTGGGTGTTTATCCTGGCTGTAACGATTATTATTACGAAGAATTTAGCGAAACCAATACCAAGATAAACGTTGCTTAAAGGATTTAAAATTTAAGTTTTTGAACAAATTGTGGATCGGATCCCGAAGGCAGCTATACGTTGTGTCGTTCTTTATTCACATTTATAATAAGATTCACACACTTGTACTGGTTTTTAATTCGTAGTCTGATTGAAACAATGTTACTTAAAGTCTTCAAATGGATTTAGTGAGGAATGTGTCATGAACGGGAGGTCTATTGTATACATGTGTGATGTGTATTTTGGTTAAATGTTAGAAGAGTGACTTAACGGTATTTGATTTGTCCCAGTGGAAGGTTGCTGCAATACCGATTGCTGCTGGTAGAGTCTAGAGCCGAATAATGTTGCTTATGCTGGTGGTTTTGTTAATTTGACTTTGTTTGGATACAATTTTGCTTACTTTGACATGATGGGTGAATGTTTTGCGAAAGGTCTCTTTAGTTTTTAAAAAAGTGGGCCGCAATTCTAGTACAAATGCTGGATAAATCCCAGGTATTTTTGTTTCCGAAAATGTTTGTATTTTTAAGACATTTTGCTGATTTTCATACCGACTTTTTTCAGCAATAATGTCCGACTTATCATGGGATTTGATGACAGCAAGGTGGAGTTGTGCTTTCGATAAGTCTATGGGCGGGGCTTATACGTATATTTTTGTCGACAGAGTTTCGCTTTTGAATAGGTGGATAAAGCAGGAATACTATATTATTTTCATTTGGACTGCGTTTTCTGGGCATTTGGCGTGTTTTATACAGTGGTCGCGTCTAGAAGTTTTCCGATCACTCTGATTTTCCTGGTTTGCTTCATATATCTTACAAAATTGCAATGTAATACAATCTTTCAAACCAAAGCTGTATGAATCCTGATGATTGAGAGAACTACCTTCTGCATGATTTAGGTGGGTGGGTGTGTCACAGACAGGATTCTTTCGCCTTTAGGAAAATATGGAAAAACAAATTTTATTGCATTTTGCATATGAGCGAATATGTTGCCCAAATTTTGACTGATTAAAGTCCAACCCTACGGCTCAGAGTCTGAAGTAAAGAAGTTTAAA
Source organism: Tipula helvola (assembly GCA_963556165.1). Lineage (NCBI taxonomy): Eukaryota > Metazoa > Arthropoda > Insecta > Diptera > Tipulidae > Tipula > Tipula helvola. The sequence goes on from OY744483.1 coordinate 101,936,201, forward strand.
AAAATGTATTTGCACTCGAACGCTGTATGTGTTGGGTTCATCATTTTCCAATTTTTTGTACCAATAATCGGAAAACCGATTGAAGCTTTCGGCTTTGTTATACTTAGGATTCGATTAATATTAGTACATTGCTGGCAAATAAGATTTTTAAGTACTAAACACTGGTAATTAAATCGTCAATAAAATGTATTTATTTTGTTATTTAATTAATTTTCTTTTATTTTGTTTATTTATAATTTCATTTTGTTGTGTACGTAGATGATTTAAAACAAACTGGAACATGAAGATTTCAGAGTTTAATAATTTTTAGCTTATTTTAAAGTAGTACCTAGTGATAATTAACAAATTAGATCTGGATTTTCAGAATAACGGAGATAATGCAGATTTCCAGAAAATGTAAGCACCCAGCAACCAGGTAGTTTAGAAATTGTGCTGTATTGATTCTCGTCACCTTAATTCACGTTGGACTTCGAAATTTAGAAAAATAATTTATTAGTCTAATAAATTACAAAATTAGATTTAGAAAGTTAGTTAATAATTAGATTTAGACAGATCTCAATCATACTGCAACAGCAAATTACCTGAGGCGGATTCGGGAATCTGAAGCAGCTAAGGGAAACAGACACTAATATTAACATTAAGGTTGTGTTGTGAATTACTTAAAGATTAATTTATAACAGGTTTGTAGGTGTGTGAGAATATGATGAGTTATTAAAAAATCAAGCAATCAATTAAAAACGACCGGAGGAAGTAAGATGGTGGAAAATATATAAGGGGTAATTGATAACTAATTAATATTGACCTTAGGATGCCAAGGATGGAAAGCAGTTTTTAGAAAAAATGTAGTAAAGTAATTATTAGAAAAAAAAATATAACTACTGACAATTGACCGTCAAGGTGCTTATAACTGGGTCGATCTCAATCGTATACTAACAATCCTATCTAATCCTTCCAAGTAAATGCTAAAAAGGGTGTATGGCGAGAGAATTTTACTCCTTTTCAGTTTCAAACGTTGGAGAAAATAGTGAACCAATACGTCAGAGTGAAGGTATTACCGATTTCACCACCAAATAAGACACCACTTACACACCAAAAAGGCTAGATAAATCAAGTAGTCTAAAATATCCTTCCGCGTTTTACATCAAAAGTATATGGTCAGATATATAAAATATGTAACACCCTGTAATTTTATTTTAAAAAAACCCAAAATTATCAAGTTAGTTGGATTTTCAAAATAAATGAATCCACTCCTATGGATTTTCTTTGTTTTTTTTGGTATTGAATAAACAGAGTAAAACGTTAACGATTTTCTTTTCCTTGGCTTAGACCCCACATAACCCAATACAAATTGGCGCCCAACATTGATGCCAAGTGATTAAAAAAAAAAAAAAAAAAGTATTTCTTCGAAAAATTTGGACATTTTTTTGTGTTCGTTCGAGCGATTTTTTTTTTTTTCATTTTTTACTGTTATAAAGTCGATAAGAAAAAATACCTCCGAAAAAGGATACAAATACAGCGAAGGAAAATGAGAATAATGAAATGGATTCCGATACGGGAAATAATTCGAAGCGGCAGGTGGTTTCGACGAATGATCAGTTCCAGGAATTAATTCGAGCAGTCACCAAAGTTCAAGTTGCTGGTAATAATAATCAACCAGTTATGAGTGAAACCACACCGTTACAAGGGAATTTTTCGGGATGTCGCGCAAGTTTTAGCGGACATAAAGATGAAAACGTGGCGGCTTTTATTGATTCAATTAACATTTATAAGGATTGTGTAAATATCTCTGAAAAAAACGCATTAAGAGGGTTACCTATGCTTCTTCAGGGAAGTGCGGCATCATGGTACCAAAGTATTAAGCATACTGTGACTACATATGAAGGTGCACTCAACTTTCTCCAAGCTGCGTTTGGACAAACCAAACCGCCACATAAAGTGTATCAGGAGATTTTTTCTCCATGAAAATGGAAAAAGGTATAAATATTGATAATTTTATTACGAGAATACGTTCGTTATATTCACAGATCCCTGCTGGGGACCTGTCCAAAAAGGTGCAAATCGACATGATTTATGGAAATTTATCGACAAAGGTTAGAGAAAACATCAGGAGAAGTGAAATAAAAACATTTGACGAGCTAATTGAGAGGGTGCGTCAGATCGAGGAGTTTGTTGATGAAAACACTAACCAATCGTACAGGAAGGTAGAACAAGACGGTAAGAGAAAGTTTTGTAATTATTGTAAGGTCTCGGGGACATGCGATTGATTTTTGTGAAAAAAGAAAAATTAGGCAGACGGAGGTTCGCGGCAATGGTCATTTCAAAAATTCTTTTGCTTCAAAATCGGAAATTCCTGACACTAAGTTAAATTCAACGTCGCGACAAACGTATGAGGTTTCATGTTATTCCTGCGGTCATAAAGGGGTGATCAAATCGAACTGTCCTAGTTGCAATCCTAAACCAGTGCCGCGTACGTCATTATCAGATATGGAAGTTGATACGGTTAACGAAATAGATCAGGGTTCTAGACCAATTTTAAAAATAAATGTGTTTAATTCTGCGGAATTAGGGGTGGTGGATACGGCTGCTAAACGTAGTGTTGCTAACAGTTCACTTTACAATCTGCTTAAAGAAAAAAATGTGAAGTTCAACACCAGTACCAAGTCCGTAACATTAGCCGATGGTGATCGAAAGTGGGTTAATTTTAAAACTGCTAAGATACCAGTGCTTCTAGAGAATAGACCGATTGAGATCGAATTTTTAGTTTTTCCTGGGAATAAAAATGAAACAACCTTATTGGGAATAGATTTTATTCACAAGGCAGGGGTGGTTTTGGATTTTTGTAAGGAGCATGAAGCGTGGGAGCGTGAAGTTGTCAATTCTTTATTAGACGATTTTCAAACTATTTTCCATCCAGGGGGAGGACTCCGTTCGCCAAACATTCAATCAAAATGGTTGATGATACAGCTCCTATTTCGGTTCCGCCTTATCCATTGCCTAATTCCAAAAAGAAATTTTGAGACGAGAAATCGATCAAATGCTGGATGCCGGAATAATAGAAGAGTGTGAGTCCCCTTGGGCTGCTCCAGTGGTGATGGTTCCAAAATCAAATGGTATGATGCGAGTGTGCATCGAGTATCGAAAGTTGAACACTAAAACAATTTCGAACAACTACCCTATAGCACGTATCGACGATGTTCGTCACATTCAAGAAGAGCTGACGATCATGTCTACGATAGATTTACAATCAAGCTACTGGCAAATCGAGGTAGAGGTAGAATACCGCGATAAAACGGCTTTTATATGTCCTTTCGGTCTCTATCGATTCATCAGAATACCGTTTGGCTTAAAAAATGCGCCCGCGACTTTCCAAAGACTCGTCGATAGACTCAAGCATGGTTTACCCGAGCTACATATTTTCATTTATTTAGACGATATTTTAGTCATATCTTCATCCTTCGAAAAGCATGTCGAGGATCTGAGACGGATGTTCGAGATACTTCAACTGTTCTTGCTAAGAGCCAATCGTCCCAAATGTTCATTTTTTAGATCATCTGTAAAATCTCTTGGCCATATCATCAGTAAGGAGGGCATACATACCGATCCTGAAAAGGTTTCCGCCATTAGGAATATGTCTCGTCCTAGAACGGTGAAACATATTCGCTCTTTCATTCAAACGTGTAATTGGGTATAAACATCACATACCTAATATGGCGGAGATTGCCAAACCACTGAATGTTCTAACGAGGAAAAATGTGAGATTTAAGTGGGACGAACCTGAACAAAACGCTTTTGATACACTTAAAGATTTTATAACGAAAGCTCCAATCTTACGACAGTCCGATCCAGACCTTCCGTATATCTTGCGCACTGATGCAAGTTGTTATGCACTGGGGGCTGTTCTTCTCCAGGGAAACGGTTTCGATGAGCGTCCAATTGAATACGCTAGTAGGTTATTGACTAGGGCAGAGAGAAATTATAATACCACAGAGAGAGAGGCTCTCGCAGTTGTGTGGTCTCTTTCGAAATTCCGATCGTACCTCGATGGTTCCGAAGTTTTAGTTTGTACTGACCACCAACCATTGAAATGGCTTATGTCACTTCGGTCTCCGTCTGGTAGGTTGGCCAGATAGGCCTTAGCAATTCAGGGGTATAATTTAAGGATAGATTACAGTCCCGGAAAGGTCAATTTAGTTGCGGATACTCTTTCTCGGCCCCCTTGTGCGGAGGGGAATCAAAGTGTATGCGGTTTGTGCTCAATTCAGGTGGATATCCCCTCAATTTCTTCGTCAAATGTTCGCGATAATCAACTTCTGGATCCTGATGTTGCGAAGATCATAGATTGCTCTGAGAAGCCAGATCACCCAGATCTTGCAAATTGGACAGGCAGGGGTATCTGATGAATGGCGGCGCTTTATTTCGTTACGTTCCTGATAATGACCAAGAAAAAGCATAACAAGTCGTGCCTGCGGATAATCGAAAAGAGATATTGCAACAGTATCACGATGCTAATACCGCCGGCCATTATGGCGTTGATAAAACCTACTAGAAAATTTCAAAAAAATATTGGTGGCCAGGTATGAGAAAATTTGTGGCCGATACATCAAATCCTGCATCCATTGTCAAAAATATAAGGCATCAAATTTAAAACCAGCTGGCTTGCTTAAAACTCCAACCATGACCCAACGATTCGAAATTTTATCAATTGATCTCTTTGGACCAGTGGTTGAAAGTAACTCCGGAAACACACAGGTGTTAATCGTAATTGATACTGCAACAAGATGGGTGAAGTTGTTCGCGTTACCCCAAGCCACCGCCGAGAACTGTGCCCAAAAATTAATAGACGAAGTTTTTCTTCAATATGTTGTCCATGTGTTTTCGATAACTCAAGTTTTGACGCCATTTTATCACCCGCAAGCTAATCCGGTAGAACGAAGAAACCGTGAACTTAAAATGCAATTGGGAATCTTAGTTCAGAAAGATCAACGCACATGGGATGAGCATTTACATTCAATTCGCTTCGCCATTAATACAACTAGATCCGACGGAACTGGGTATAGTCCTGCATATTTGAATTTTGGTAGAGAACTTCGATGCATCGCTGACGTGACAAATGATTTACACGAAGTGATTCAAGCAGATAATTTCATACCGCAAACTACTCCTTATTTATTAAAAATGGATCAAACTATGCAAATCGCCCGAGAGATCCATTAACATCAGCAGGATATTCGAAAAGTTCACGCCGATAAATCGCGAAGAAATGTTCAACAATTCAAAGTATGAGATATGGTCTCAATAACATCACATATTCTAAGTAATGCTGCGAAGTCAATTTCATCCAAATTAGCTCCTCGTCGTGATGGGCCATATAAAATTAAGACCATCAAAAGTAACGTCACGTATGAGGTCGAAACATTGGAAGGTCGTCATGTAGGAACCTACCATATTCATATGATTACCCCCTTCCATGGGGATTCAGGAGATCGTCCCACATATGAAATCAACCCAAGGGAAGGCCAAAACGGGTAATTACGACACGCAACGCTAAGTCGTTCCATGCGTTTAATATGGTTTTACATCCCTGACGTAGTGGTCAAACACACATACATACAATACAATATAATACAATACGTTTAAAGCGCGGGAAAATAAAAAGTCGTTGAAAAAATCTTACGGTTGGTCCCGTTCAACAACGAGAATATTCGTTTGGGAAGGCAGTATAATTTTCCACCAGCAGTATAATTTTCTTCAGCCATAATTTCATTAGTTGCTTCAGAAAAGGGGGAGACCTGTAACACCCTGTAATTTTATTTAAAAAAAACCCAAAATTATCAAGTTAGTTGGATTTTGAAAATAAATGAATCCACTCCTATGGATTTTCTTAGTTTTTTTTTGCTATTGAATAAACAGAGTAAAACGTTAACGATTTTCTTTTCCTTGGCTTAGACCCCACATAACCCAATACAAATATAAATTGGTTGGTGGATGCAGAATTTCACGAATATCAACAAATATTGATTATGAAATGAAACGATCCAACTTTGGGAATCTAAGTTCATTCATTTTCCCATAAAAATAAAATATCATAATGAAAAAGAGCATGCAATTAAGCTGAAAATATTTACACCATTAGAACAGTTGGTTTTTGTTACAGTACCACAAAATACATAATCAACTCAAGTGGTGAAATATATTTTAGTTTGTAATCTATGTACATATGTACATTATCGAGGAACGAACAGTATTCCTACTATGTATATGGCAGGCCACTCCAGAATAAGTATGCGCATCAATGCAGAAATAAAGCATATATGTATATGGCAGGCCACTCCAGAATAAGTATGCGCATCAATGCAGAAATAAAGCATATATTTCTGGCCAGGAAAGTTCTGAAGAGTATCTCTCCTGTACAATATTCTAAATGCCATAAAAAATTAATAATTTTAAAACAGTTAATAAAAATTAAATTGACCATTAACACATTTAGCTATTACAGCTGTTTCTACCATAATAATAACAATAATAATTGCAACAGATAAAAATTAATTATAACAAATTAAATTGTGTTTGAGTTTAGTAAAAATTCTTAACAAAAAAAAAAAAATTCTATCTCCATGAAAGCAGAAAATACAAATAGAACTTACTTGCTTGTGCACATCTCTCTGTATGCTATTAAATTAGAAATTGTATGTATTGTAAAATGGATTTGAAAAAAAAAAAATCTATATAAGTAGGTAGACACACCGAGTGGTAAATAGTTAGTAATGGCAAGACACACTAATGCGATAGAGAATAAAAGTTTACAAGTTTTTTTCAACAGTTACGTGAAACATAACATAATGTGTCGAAAGAATCAAATGAACTCAACATTTTTTGTTTTCAATGTTTTTAATTTCATCCTGAGATGTTGTGTGATGAAACACATTTATCATGTCAAAAATTTCATATACATATTTTAATGTACTAATGTACAGAAGAAAAAAATATATAAAATTACATTGCGACGACGAGGTCCCCATAGAATGACAATTTTTGGGAAACAGAAATTTACAGATACAACGAGTTAGACGATGTCTAATCATTAAAAAATATTAATTAAAATGTATTACAAATTTAATGAAAATAGAAAGTTTGTGGTTATAATAGAAATAATTTTAACAGATGGAGTTTGTGAATATTGAAATATTTTTGCATAATGCAATGAATTAAACAAAGTTGAATTTTGAAATTTCCATTCAATTACCATGATCATTTTTCAAAAGTACTGTTTGTTTTTGTCCTGTTTTTCTGTTTGAATTGATGGATATAAATTGGGATACAGTATTTTGTGACATACTCTAACTCTCGCAAACACATGTGAGGGAAATGTAAGAGTTTTATTTGCGAAATTAAATAAAAAAATATTAAAAATGTCACGTTGATTACTTGCTTGGCTGAGCCGATAATGTAGTAGTAAAATGGTTTGACACATAAAACAATAAAAAGTGCAACTTAATTTGGAGAAAGCGAACACTACAAAAGTATAATTATTTCACCACTGATAAACATGATTCTACAATAAGCCAAAAAACGACCGGTTTTAAATCACTCACCCATTTATAGCAACAATTATGAAGTGTGTTATGAAGATTATTAGTACAAGATCACAAGACTCGAGTATCCCGATAGGGCTAAGTGGTGTAACATAATATTCTAATGTATTCACGTGAATTTTTAACCGGAAATCAAAATTCTTAAAAGCAAAATGTTACTAAGACCCAAACCAATCCAACGCTATTTATTTAATACTCGTATTGTATTGTTCTTTTATTATAATAAACTTACATATTCATGTTTTTTATAAAAATTACCTCCAACGTTTAGAAAGGTGCACTCAATCAATCTCGAGGGATAGAAGAACATTTTTCCAAAAATTGTAAATCAAAAACATGAAAATTATAATTATGAACAAAAGGGAAATGATTGATAAACTTTCTTAATAAATTTTGTTTGGTTTGCCCTACATATTCCTTACCACATGAAAAGTTCTGTAATCAATTTCGGAATTTTTCCGTTTTAGTTTTATAAACAAAAATGTATCTAGCCTTTAAAACGATCTACCAAAATTTGTTTATATACATTTTGTAACCCCGATTTAATTTTTTCAAAAAGAATTTTGATGTAAGAGATTGAAATGAAAAGCTTTCGACTATTTTTTAATAATTAAATTTTGGTTTTCTAAAGGAATTTTAAAAAAAAATTCATTCAGTTATTAATTATCCTACCAATTATTCTTATACTACCACCATATTAGTGTCGCTGGATGTAATTTATTTACTAATATCGATTCAAAATTGGCCTTACGCTTAGTAAACTTTTATTTATCCAGTTTTTGGGCAAAACAGAACTTAGCTTGATTGTTGATATTCTTCCTAATATATTTAATAGTTTTATTCCATGAATTAGAAAAAGATGTCGTTTAGCCGCGTCGTGTGGTTGCTTTGATTTATTAGTACTTAATACGAGAGCAAGATGAAAGTTTGAAGGCAGACTGGTAACATAAAAAAATCATTGTATTTTGAATTTCTTCTTCAATACAACAAGTATTTTTTTTTAAATGAAATTTTTTAAATTATCGGATAATTGTTTCCAATCTAAAAATTTCATAATGTTAACTAATGTTTGTGAATTAAACGATTTCCGAAAAATTTAATTGTAAAAATGAAAAAATTGTAAATATAAAATATTAATTGTTGAAAATTATTGTAAGCTTTTCTTATTAATTCTTTATTTCAAAAGAGGGTTGAGGAAGTTTGAGGAGGGTTTTCTGTAATAAATTTTTAATATGCGGTCATTGAGTTACAGAATATAAATTAAATAAATCGAAAACCGGGTAATCCCAGGATTTCCTGGTGATACTTTTGAAATCGGGATCCCGTTTGAGAAACCCAAGTAAAATCTTGCTCTAAATTTAAATCAAGTTTTTGGTTTTGTTAAAAATAAATTGTAATTATTGTAAGTTTATTTAATACTTTATAATGATAGTTGAGATAGAAGAGATATATTATGTACATTTATGCTTTATCCCAAGGGTAAATAAATAAATAAACAAATGAAAGAATTTCTTAAAGCCACTTTCCTTTGGCCTCTTTGCGCAACGATGAAAAGATGTTAACATTTAAAAAAAAAAATGTAAGAGTTTGTTATCACAAAAAAAATCATTACGCCACTTGTTATATTTTTTAGACTTTATTTTTATATTTCTTTAAACGTATTTAAAAATATTTTTTATTTTTTTTTAAAAACCAAATAATCATTAAATAATTTCGATCAATAAATATAAACCGTACTCATATTCTAGTTCGGGGAAGGATTCAGGATGCCCTATAGAAAAGATACAAGAGTTTTCCGATCTACGGTAAAAAGACAAATTTATGCTCGCGAGTCTATCTACACAGTACAGACGGGCGTAACTTAGACTTGAATAGCAATATCAGCAAAAATAAATATTTAATATTTTATAATATTAGCATAATTATTTTTATATTTTGTATTTCCAACTTCAATCAAGTGCATTGTATCGTTTTTAAGAAGTAAATAAAAATTTTATTAAAACAAATCAAAAACATGAAAATTATATGAACTTTTTAAATTAAACGAAACCGTAATCAGTCTTTTTAAACTTTGTTTGATTTATCCAATATATTCCCACACGAACAATTCAATTTATACATTAAATTCGACTGCAACTCTATCGAAATTTTGCCTTTTAATTTTTTGTAAGCAAGGCCGTAACCAATCTTTAAACGACATACCAATAATCTTTACATACATATGTATATCATATTTCTAAGAGACTAATTTGGGATTGACCTAGCATTTTGAAGTAAAATTTACGCCAATTACAAAGTTGTGGAATATGGTTAATTAGGAAATAGGTTATTTCTAAACCGATTGTGATGAAATTCAATATACACGACATGAAGTCGGCAAAGAAACAACCGAGTTCCTTCTTAAATAACCTTATTTCAAAACTCCATGTAAAAATCATTTCAGAATCGCATTTCCGTTGTACGTGCCGAATTTCATCATAAACGGTCAAGTTTCTTACTAATTGGCCATATTTCAGAATTTCCTCTAAATATCATTTAAAAATTCTATTTCCATCGAACAAATCGAATTTCATCATAATCGGTTAATAAATAATCAAGTTCCTTCATAGTTCGTGACTAGGGTTTCCAAATATCCGGATTTTCTGTAACCGCGGATATTGAATTGAAGTTTATGAAGTATCTGACGGTTACCGGATAACCGCCAAAAATAAACAAAAGTAGTTAAAGTTAAATATTTTTTTATATTTCATATTAAAATATTTAAGTAATTAGTCTTACTAATGATATTTTAAAAATGTTAATGCATTAAGTGAAGTGCAGGAAAGACGGGACCCAACTTTAGTGCAAAAATCACCTGAAACCACAAATGTTATTTTTGAATCTGTCGATGTTGGCTTTGAAATTTTTAATGCCTTGAATAATAAATCAAGATTTGGGGTTCTCTTACCAGTTTTCTTGAAGCGGTTAAATTCCTGTTTTAAACTGCTCGGAAAATTCGATTTCGTTACATGTTTAACGGTCGTCGCATTTGAAATATAAGAATTAATTCTTCAGTTAATGATAGTTTTAATTCTGAATCTAATTTAACAGTCAAAGCAGTTTCATTGCAATGAGCAATGATCTGCTTTGTCATTCAAGGTAACTCGAGTAGTTGCATCTGCATCACCGTACTATTGATTCATGAGGTTTAAAAAACTCAAAATTAATTTTGTTGGATTCACATTTGGATCAACAAGGCATTTTCACGACTTATTTCGGAATTAGTTGCTTCCATTTTATTTCTTAAAAAAGATAAAACACCTTAAGCAGCTAAAATATTGGCATCTTTCCGGCCCAGGCAGTTTTATTGGATGTAGAGATTGGCCGAGATGTCTGATTATTGGAAACCAAATTTTTCCATCATGGAGTAAGCGTTTAAATCTTTTAGAGCTTGAGTAATGGCCGTATTTACCTTTAAAAACCTCTGTAACATGAGAGTTACCGAGTTCCAGCGAATTTTAATATCCAGGAATAGTTCAAATTCATGGTTCAATTCTTTTTTAAGAGATATGAGTATGTGCGTTAATGCGGTAGTGCTTCTGAATTATTGCGTTACAATAAAACGAGGATCGTATTAAGGTTTATTGCGTTGAATACTTTAACACATTATTGAAAGGAACAGATTGTTAAAAAGGAGCGCATATAACATATTTATAAATAAAACTTATGAAAATGAGATTTATTTTTGTATTTCTGGTTAATTGTTTTATTAAAATTAAAAAACATATTGAAATTATTTAAAAAAAAATTATTTCCGGATACCGTTGAAAAATAACCGCGGTTATCGGATACCGTTAAAGTCACAAATATCCGCGGATACCGGTTACGGATATATTCGGTTCAGAAACCCTATTCGTGACCCAATCTATCATGCATACTGATTAATCGTTATCGGTTCAGAAATACTCTAGTTCCTTAACAATAATCCTGAACTTGACTTAACAATTCTATTAATGGATAAACTTTTACCGGGATAACGATTTTGGTCGCAAATTGAGGTTCAAAATTTTGGCGCCTTGAGTCCTCTTTCTTCTAACATGAGATATTCGTATTTTTGTATCTTTTGTTGTTGTGTGTACCGACGCCATTCATTTGGTTTGGTTCAATTATTGGGTGTATGAATTAATTCTTAGACTCGAGATTTAGATGTCGCTACGTGAGATTGCGTATAGTTTGACAAGCAATTCCAATTGCATTTTGTAGCTGTCACGATTGTCAATCTAATTCAGAGCAGAAAGTGTTATATTACGTCATTTTTTTGTAATCGATTTAAAATGGATCGTGATAAGTTGTTTTTTCGAGAGGTTCTTCTTTTCTTTTTTGATTCCAAGAAAACTGGATGCGTTTGAATGCAAGAATGCAAGAAATTCAAAAAGGATGTGGGAAATGAATTATTGTTGGATTAAGGATTCCATTATTCTTTTGAAAATGACCGATATTCTCAGTAACTTTAAGAATTTTTTTTTATATTAACTAGTATTTTTCTTGTTCTGTTTTAGTTTTAAACATTCTTTTAGATGATTTTTGATCTAAGTAAATGTAATTATAAAATCGTACATCAGAATATAAGAAGCATGAGGAAAAATTTGGATGAATACGTAAGATGATCTTTCAGCCTTAAAAATAAGTTGCTTGCTTGGATGAACTGCCATCTTTTAAAACTAATTCAGTTGAAGAATAAATTAGGCACTTTGTCTCACTGTCACCCAAGTAATGATAGGATTCTAATACGATATCTCAATGTTAAAAATATAGTAAAACGTGAAATTAGTACTTCTAAAAGTAGGTATTATCAAAACTTGTTTTTGTTCTATTTTTAATGATACTGCAGTGACTGTTGGTGAGATCCAAATTAAAAATAAAAACATTGTCACGCATGACTACAATAAGGAACAGCAAAATTTTTTCTTCGAAAGTTTTCTTTTCTACCCTACTACACCTGCGGTGAAACGACGGATGTTGGTTCCAAAAATAATGCTATAAGTATGACCAAAGACAGCTTCCTTGCAATGCTGGAACTCGAAAAACCAGATGCTCAGTTGGTGTACAATTGTGTTACCAAATATTTGGACGACGGCCAAATTTTTTGACGACGACCAAATTCCAATAAATAATTTTATTGAATTTAATGTTGACAACGCTAGCGTCATGATGGGCAAAACTGCTGGTGTCCCAGCATTACCCAAAGCTAAAAACCCATACATTTATTCACTTAGATATTCTTGTTACTCACTACGTTTGTATTCGCCCAAGACCGCAAAAAACTGCCTGATACATGTGAAAAGTTGGCGCTTTTTTTACGCTTTATAGAACAGTGGTAACCAGCAAAACCACTACTTTTTGCTTGAAAAATTCCAAACAAAAAACGTCTATAAAGTCTTAGCCTGTGACATTTCGAATCAAATACTATCAATATAGTATATTTTAATTTTTTAGCCTATACATATTTTAAATTTGACTCTGAATTAAATTAAAATTGCTTATTAAATTTGAAAATTGCCATTTGAAAGTTTTTGCAATATTTTATGAGATTCCATTACCAAGATCCCGGTTGATATTATGGAAAATTTCCAAAATATTATTGTAATACTAGTACTGCTAATCATCAGCATACATGTGATACTCGGAATATTTTATTTTGCATCTGGTAGACCATTTATAAATAGAGAAAACAATATTGGGCAGAGAATGGTTCCTTGGAAAACTCCCGCCGGTATACGTTCAGAACTCGATTCTTTCCCATTTATGACAACTTTTTGGTATCTTTCGGATAGGTAGCGCATAAGCTTAAGTGCTGAAATATCAAAATTAATGAAAAGTAGTACCAGTACGACAAATCAATTTTTTTATTTATTTTTAATAAACCAGATCATTAACAACAGGGAGCAGATCAGTGCTTGTAGTGCATTACTGTGATTATGTCGAAATCCAGATTGAAATTGGTTTAAATAATTGTTGATTGATCTGGCCATGGATTATGATCTCGAAAACTTTAGATAAAATCGATACCAAACTACTCTCCTAGATATATCCAACCGTGACTTTCTTGTAATTTCGTATAAGGCTAGATTTAAGCGTGTTAATATTGAATACAGGCTTACATATGACTATTGTTGCCATTTGTATGCAGAAATGACTGAGTTTTTTTTTCGTTGTATTCTATGCAATCTTTTCTGGGGCTCCTGGCACTCCCAACTCTTTCGCAGCTAACTTTTACCGTCCTACTTTACGCAGTTGTTGCCAAATCGAGGACGTACGGCTATAGACCCGTTTTGTATAAACCACCTGCACATTGCATTGCTTCATGCCAGTCTATCGTGCTGACATGAAAGGTGGGTCGGCCCATGGATCCTGCACTCTCAACAGGGAGTCATAGATGTGTTCATCGTCATCATCTGATTCCTGATCCAAACGCCACAGCTTTAAGCACGGAGCCGTTTGGTCGGTAGTTGCTATTTTTCTAATTTAGAATGGAGCTTTTTGTATTCGATTGATAATGCCAATTCTGTATTTCAGTGATTTTACGATTGCGAAACAAACAGTAGATTATGAATTTGTTGATTCGTGGTTTAATTCAGGTGTCGCAAAGTGTATCAGTGAGACACATGGCGTTTTCTAAATATAAAAAATACAAAAGATCTGTTAAGTCGCAGTACGAAGTGACTTGAACGCCCACATGGCCCTTCAGAAATAATAATGATAAATGTAAAAAAAGAGAACTACATATAACGTAATGAACGATGTACAGCCAATGCCTGGATCCTCCCATTACCCAACATTGGCACTACTAGCACTGATGAGCTGGTTTATTTTTCGTTTAGTAGTGTTAGTGATATCAAAAGAAATTGTCAAAGCTTTTTATCAGATAAAATTTAACTCACATGGTCATGCTAAAATCAATTTGAAATTCTTAAAAATTATCTTATGTTGTATTATATTATATCGACCTTATTAATACTTGCATTATGAAACCTGTATTTTCAGATATCTGGAAAACAAACATTGTAATTCCGATCACGAAAAAGAAAAATATGAACTCTTTAGATAATCATAGATCGACTAGTTTGGTATCTTTTTTTTTTTTTTTTCGCTGGCGCTACATCCCATAGAGGGATTTGGCCGCTTCATTTGAAGTTTCGTAATCATTTTTTTAACGGATAATGAGTGATTAATTCATCGATCCAACATTAACCAGGCATGATTTTTTCGAATCGAACCCGGAACCTCCGGAGCTTAAAGCAAGCATGCTAACCACTGTGCCACCGAGGCGGCAATTTGTATGAGTAAAATTGCGATTCATGTGAATAAACCTTATATTTTTTTAGATACAATTAATTTTCAGGCCCTGAAAGGGAGTGACCACTTTCAGTTGGCCGATTCGCTCTAAAATTCATCTTAATCCATCAAAACGGTATTTAAGTAAAGCAAATATTTTGCATCAATACCAATCAAATGATTATAGATCTAATTCCCGTTTCATTCATATTATACATATGTACATATGTACTTATACTGTAAAATAGTAATAATTATCAATCATATTATTATTAATATTCTACAAACTATCATTAATATCATTACCATATTATACCTGCTATTATACGATTAGAGACTAGAGAAAATATCGTAAACTTTTTTTTTTATTTCAACAATTTATTCAATTTAATTTCATTAAAAGCCAATTTATAAAATGATATCAAAAGAAGAAAAAAAAAATTAAAAATTATTACTATGGAACTATCTGAATACATAATAATACATACATACATACATATGTATATAATTTGTTCGTACCACATTTTTCAATCAAACTAGTTATAAATCATTTTTTTTATAATTTATTGAATTTTTTTTATGTATTAACAATAATTGACTAGAACTACATACTGCAAACCATACGCTTGGAAATTGATAAACAAAGCTATAATTTGAAAATTGTATTGTATGTATAAATAATTTGCGCTTTTATGCCAGTGGTTTTTATTACTATTGTCATGATATGGTACAGGACCACGGTCATTGAACTCAATCGTTCATTTTCATGCAGCGGAGTAAGCACAAGGTAAGTGCAATGATTCAACCAAAATATTCACAAAAAAAAAAAAGAAAATTTTTAATTCAATTTTGATGGATAAAAATGCAAATTCGGTAAAGCGATTATGAGAGGGAAAATTCAGAGAGTCGTAACAATAATTGAAATAAAAGAAAAAGTTTAAAATTGCTGAACTAAAAAAAAAATTATATTTATTAAGTTTATTTTTCAAGTTTTAATTGCAAATTTTAATATTTAATTTTTTATATTTATCCATCAAACTTTAATAGAAAAACAAAAATGTTATAAACCGTATTGATTATTTAAATAAAAATGGTTTTGTTTAATTTGCATGACTTAATGTTGTAGTACAGAGGTATATCTGTATGACTCAGTTTAAAAATGCAACATTTAAAATATACAAAAATGTACAAAATTCATTTTTCTAAAGGATTGATACAAATTTCCTACGACAATAATAATTTGAGATCGTTTCTCTATTGTATGGTATCCTTACTATAACGTACTACAATTACTGCCTAAGTACATTGTTTGCCCAATGAATTAATGACGAGCCCAGGAGGTAGTAAATTTTAACGACAATACAATAATAATAAAAAAAACTTCCAATTGATTTTTTTAACGGTAATATTTTGCCTAACTTGTTCTTCATTTGTATGTTTATACAATTTATAAACTCGTACATACATACATAGTAAAATAAGTATAATGGAAAATAATTTATTATTAATTTCAATTTAAATATTTAATGAAAATTAAAGATAATTAAGCAAAAAAAAAAAAATCCGAATTATTTATTGATATAACTACATATTACATTGAACTAGTATATTGAGAACTAATTTGTGTTTTATTTAATTATGACTCATATACTGCAATAAATTGTGGTTTAGGTCTGAGAGACTATTCTAAATTTGCAAATACC
The DNA here is from genome assembly GCA_963556165.1 of Tipula helvola. Lineage (NCBI taxonomy): Eukaryota > Metazoa > Arthropoda > Insecta > Diptera > Tipulidae > Tipula > Tipula helvola. Next base: position 101,952,810 of record OY744483.1, read on the forward strand.
AATATCTAATTTTATTTATTTGATTTAACAGAAGGATCATCAAAATACTGAGTTTATAAAATTTTAATAAACCTGAATAATTCAAGCAAATCACCTATTCATCATTTATATGAAATCAAATTAAATTTAATATAGATTACCGTACCCAATGGATTTTGATGAAGTAAATTTTTTCATGACCGTTTTAGTATTTTGAAGAACTTTCCATGGCCAAACATCTTTTCATCCTTTTTTTACAATGATTCATCTTATTGATTGGTGGAAACGGACATAGTCTATCGACTATGATAATTTCCGCCTTTTCAAATTGCGGTTTGTACATATATCCTAATAGTAGTCTTAAGTAAGATTGGAGAAATAATTCTCGTTCATAGAAGAAAATGCCGGTTCACAAAAGCCATCGAAACTAAAAATGTTTTGATATTTTTCTTTACAAATAAATTTCCAAAAAAATTAAAACACAATTGTATATTTTGGTTTTACCACTTGCTTATTCTGATATTTATTTTATTTCAAAATTTAAATTACGATCGTTTTGGCTGTTACTCCGTTGTCAAATTTCGAATAAACACTAACTAAATTTATATTACAAAACCTGCTTTTATATTCTATTTTTTGTACCTATGTGACTTGTGAATCTCCTTTCCCTTCTATTTTAGTTTTTTATTATTACTTATATAAGAAAAGCGGGTTATTTTATCGCCGGTTATTAAAAACGAAAACTACAAAACATAAAAGAAGAAGATTTTGTTGACCATCTAGTGTGTATGTGTGTGTGTGATATTTTTATTTGTTTTACGGACTTACAATGAGGTGGTAAATTTTGTTGCGGCCAACCAACAAACCGTTTCTTGTTGTAACAATTGGCGGAAGAATAGTTGGCAATGAACCAAAACTGTTTGTTTCAAAATTTCATGATTGAATTGAACCACACGGCGCAGCGCCGGCAAATTTAAATGATTTCTTTTCTCTTAGTGCTGCACTAGCTAAAGATAACAGGTTTTTAAAGAATTTTGTATAAACGAATTTTTGTGGAGTGATTTCTTATGTAAGTGGAAATGGCTGGCTTCTTGTTACTGTTGATTTTTCAAAATTTCATATAGTTATTCTCAGAATCCGGTCCAAAATATTAAGGGTTGTATCTGAATTTATTCTTATTAGTTTGGTTGAAACATTTTTTTTGAGATGTGTACTACTCAATATGTTTGCTTGTAAAATGTGATTTGATCTAGATAGCTTGGTGTCATGAAATGTAGCTAATGTTGACAAATTTTCTTTAAAAATAATCTTTTTAATCATTATTTACGAGTTGTCTGTCGTACTTCAAAAGTTGTACGAGTAAAAAAACAACAAGTCGCAATTGCGAGAACTCATAATCTTTACAGATAATCGCGTTTTGTCGCAATTTCGCAAAATTCGAAACTCGAAAGTAATGCTTACATAATCGCACCCCTTAATTAAAACCAATTTTTATAAGAACGGCGGTTAGGCGGATAAGCGCAGCACCAAACATTTTTTGCTTAAGAAATTTATTAATTTCAGATTTTAGATTATTTAATCAAACAGAAATAATTTAAATAATCACTAAAACTGTTTAAAAAAATCCACAGTAAAAAACTCGTCTTGTATGCGCCGACTTAAACTCAAAGAAAAAATATAATTTTTGGACTGAGAATATTTAAAAAATAATTTTAGGTTATGTTTCCTTTTTGTGTGTTCCAGTTGTACATAGCGAAGATAAAAACCGCACTACTAGCGGAAATTAGCAGTTAGTCGACTGAGAAATAGCTACCTTACTGATAAAATTTAATGAGGACCCATTTCTAAAAACTTTTTTTTGGAATGGCCAAGTTTACGTCGGTAATTATTTTTAATTAAATAATTTTAGGTAAATTGAGACGAATTGTTTTAGACGAATTCATCTAAAGAATTGTTTTTTAGGCAAATTGTTTTTCGGCAAATTGATTTTAGTTAAATTGCTTTAGACGAATTGTTTTTAGAAGAACTGTTTTTAGATAAATTGTTTTTATTTAAATTGCTTTAAGTAGACGAATTGTTTTTAGACAAATTGTTTTAGGTAAACTGTGTTAGATACAAAAACCGTTTTCCGATATAACAAGTTATCTCCTTTGGTAACGGAACTTGGAAACTGACAGCACAACAAAATACTTCTCGGTCCCACTAAAGAAGAAGCCGCTTATATCAGGAACGATCTCGATAAAATCGACATCAACGGATTCATAAAATCGTCAAAGCTGAGATGGCTTGAGCACGTATTTCTGTCACAAGATCCTACCACTAAACAAACCTTGGAGCACCAACGAAAGTAGGATCTCGTGGGAGACCACTTATCAGACGGCGGATCGAATTATTTGGAGGAACTTCGTTGAGGCAGCCAAATCCCTTTATGGGATGTAGCGCCAGCGGAAGATGAAGACGATTGTTTAAAACAAAAACCTTAAAATTGCGGAAAATTAGATTTTTGATGTGAAAACATCTTTAGCGGCACGAGTAAGTAAAAAATTGTACAGAAATCATGTTACGGAAACAAAAGTGCTGAACAAAAAATATTGCATGTATGTGTGAATATCGACAAGAACAAAAAATAAATAAAACGTAAAATCAACTGAAAATCTACGCATACACATACAATATACAATATCATCCGGCATTTCAAAAACATCGCGAGCCGAATACAAAAAAAAAAAAAAAAACCGCCTACTTTAATTTATTTTGTTGTGAAAATATCTACTATGTATAATGGCCGCAGCAGCAAGTGTTTTTGAAAATAAAAATTACATACGAGCAAAAGGATCACAAATTATGCTTGAGTAGAGTCTGTGTAAGAGCCTCAAAAAAATTAAATCGAAATAGCGAGCTGTGAAAATTGCACATATACATTGACACATAATGGTATGCTGTCTTATTAGTATTGCCAAAACCAACACAAATGTCTTTATGCAAGCCCAAAACTAACACAAATGTCTTTATACAAGCCGTATTATTTCTGTGACTTACGCATACTATTACAATTTAGAATCGAAGTATGTAAAGATTATACTGTATTACGACACTAATCCTTACAGAAATAGTAGGTTTTATTTTTTGTTTGTATCGCAATAGTACGGCTTGTATAAAGATATTTGTGTTGGTTGTGGTATTGCTCATGCTGTTGGTGAGTTTGGTTATGGAGGGTTCGCGCTACTGTCTTTCCAATTGCAATGAATTTACGGTCAACATTGTGCCCAAAAAACTCCCCTAACGTAAAAAGATTTATTTAGCGACCTACAACAATTTTTGGCCGGAATCAAGCGAAAGTTTGAGGAATGAAACCTACTAAACAGTAACTTCCTATAAAGATAACAAGGCTTTTTAGCTTTGAGAAGTTTAAAAATAAAAAGACAAACGCGAAATTCGTAAAAGGTAGATAAACTACATCCTAAAACAAGGCTAGAGTAGGCAGAAATATGATCGAATTTCCTAATACCAAAAATAAACCTAGTGCATGCATTGAAACATCTTTGGAGAACGTTCATATCTGATAATCTTTCGAATTTATGTTCAATTTTAGATCATTGCAGAGTTATTGTCGAGATTTACAAATCATTTGATTATTCGTGTTGTATTACCAAGCAAAAATTAAAAATGTTTGTTTGTGGCAATTGCAGTGATCGTGTGATGACGAAGAAAAATATTTTTTTCATATTAAATGCCATAAAAATGATTCAAATACAATTTTTAAATGCGTATTTAGTGATTATAATAGAGTGTATTCAAAATTTTTAAGTTTTAAGTCTCATTATACTATAGAAACCATCATAAAATTAAAAGTAAAGTACAACCAGATAGCACGTACTTGGAATGTCAATTGAAAAATTGTAATTATAAATCTTTGGTAATCGAAGAACTGTTGCGACATTTATTAAGACACTTGCGCTTGAAGCAAGCCAATACTATTATTTGTCCAATTAGCGGGTGTACGAAACCCTTTAGAAATGAAAAAACTTTCAGAAACCACATCAATAGTTTACATAAAATAAGATTATTTTCAACCATAAAGTCAAACCATCATTTAGAGTTAGGTACACTCAGAGTACAAGACCTAGCAGTATGTAGCACATTATGAAAAAAGATTGGAAACATCTACAAACTTTCCTGGGCCCTTCGTAGAATGCGATGATATTTAGCCAATATGATTGATATTAAAAGTGTTACTAATATTTTATTAACCAATCTAAAATGTGAACATAACATTCCAGAAAGAATAATATCTCTAATCGTCGATAATTTGTTAGAATGCTCTAATTTACTCGAAACGACTGTTCGTCAATCCATCGAAAATGATTTTAGTTTATTGCTTATAATTGTTTTGAATTTTGTTCCATTACGTGAACTGCGAGCGTGTACAAATACGTCATTAGCGTGTGTTGTTTGCCTTAATTCCCTGTAATACCTATGTATGAAATTTAAAATTAAATGTTAGTACCATTTGAAAAAAAACACAATTACAGTTTGTATTCGTATTTATTTTTTGATATAATTCATTGTCAGTTTTTCATGTTATTATTCAATAAAATAAACGCAAATATCTTCGGGTTTTCTATTGGCATATTGACCAGGTTGCGCCAAGGCTTCACAGTTATTTTGCCCATCTTTTTGGAATTATGTAAAATTTAAATAAAAAATTAATACAAAATAAAAAATGAAATAAAAAATACGTGCCTCATATTTGTAGCGGTTCACCCAATGCATCACTACAATTATTCCGGTTTAACCACAAGCTCGCCACACATTGGGTGCCACCTGTCCAACACATTGGGCATGCATGAGGTCACATGACATCTAAACAACCAACCGCAGACCAGCTTGTCCAAAAACGAACGAAACACAAACGAACAACAAAACAACAATACACGACGACGAACATATCACAAAATAAAATTAATTTTGCCATTTTAAAATTTAGTCTGCTCTCGAGTCTCGAAGTTCATTACGGCGACATGCCGCCCAACCCGCGCGTTAATTAAATTATCAACAATGGTGGTGAAAAATAATAAATATTAATGTCATTATTATTAAATAAATTAATTTTATTAAAAATAATAATTAAATTAAATAAATAAAATTTATTATCAAAATTAAATTGAGTACAATTTTAATTGTTTTGTACACAACATATTCTTTCATATATTTTTCATTAAATCAAAAAATTTGCTAAACGCCCTTGGCGATTATATTCGGGAAAATAAAATCTCAAACCATCGAATGATGGAACTGTACTTGCTTCGATGTACAACTGACCATATTTCTTGCCAATTCCTTAAACGATTATATAAAATTCGACATGAATTTAATCATAATCAGATAAGAAATGTCCAAGCCTTCCTAATTGGCCAAATTCCAGAAATTTATCTAGAAATCATTTTAGCATCTCATTTCCAAGATTGGCCAAATTCCAGAACTTTTTCTAATAATCGTTTTAGAATGCCTTGTCCATCGTACATGAAGAATTTCATCAAAATCGGATAAGAAATTGTTCCAAGTTCTTTCCTAATTGGCCTTATTCAAGAACTTTATTTAAAAAACATTTTAGAATTTTATTTCCATCGTAAAAGCTGAATTTCATCAAAATCGGATAAGAAATGGCCAAATTATTCCTTCCTTATTGGCTATATTTCAGTACTTTATATAAAAATTATTTTAGAATCCTATTTGCATCGTACATTCTAAATTTCAGGAAAATCGGATAAGAAATGGCCAAGTTCCTGAATTTAATCAAAATCGGATTAGAAATGGCCAAAAGCGTTCCTAATTTGCCATTTTCTAGAATTTTATCTTAAAATCGTTTTAGAATCCCATTTCCATCGTACATGCTGAATTTCATCAACATCGGATATGACATAGCCAAGTTCCTTCCTAATTGGTCGTATTCCAGAACTTTATCTGAAAACAATTTTAATCCCATTTCCATCGTACATGCGGAATTTCATCAAAATCAGATAAGAAATGGCCAAGTTTCTCCCTTATTGGCCCTATTCCAGAACTTTCATCTTCATCGGATAAGAAATTGCCAAGTTCTTCCTTCCTTTTGGCCATATTCCAGAACTTTATATAAAAATCATTTGACAATCCCATTTCCATCGTATATTCTAAATTTCATTAAGATCAGAGAAGAAATGGCCAAAAGCCTTCCTAATTGGCCATTGCGGAATTTCATCAAAATCATATAAGAAATGGCCAAGTTTCTTCCTAATTGGTCATATTCCAGAACTTTATCTAAAAATCATTTTCAATTTCTTCTAAATCGGATTAAAATTGGCCAAGTTCCTTCCTTATTGGCCATATTTCAGAACTTTATCTAAAATTCATTTTAGAATACCATTTCCATCGTACATTCTAAATTTCATTAAAATCCGATAAGAAATTGCCAAGTACCTGAATTTCTCAAAATCGGATAAGAAATGGCCAAATATCTTCCTAATTGGCCAAATTCCAAAACTTTACCTAAAATGTATTCTAGAATCCCATTTCCATTGTAAAAGCTGAATTTCATGTAAAACGGATTAAAATTGGCCAAGTGCCTTCCTAATTGGCCATATTCCAGAATTTTATCTAAAATTCATTTTAGAATCCCATTTCCATCGTATATTCTAAATTTTATGAAAATCAGATTATAAATGGCCAAGTTCCTGAATTTAATTAGAATCGGATAAGAAATCCAGAAACCTTCCTAATTGGCCATATTCCAGAACTTTATATAAAAATCGTTTTAGAATCATATTTCCATCGTACATGCTGAATTTCATTAAAACCGGATAAGAAATAGAATCCTAATAAAATTCTTATAAAAAAAATCATAAATCCTCAGTTCCAAGAACCTTACTACAACGGACATCATTTTTTCGTCCCGTCGAAGTCCTTCGTAGTGAGGTTTGTCTGTATAAAGAAAACTTTTATATTACGTAATAATTGGAAGAGTTACATGCATAACACTTTCGTTGATGAATGTAATTAAAAAAATATCTATTTTATTTACATACATAATACCTTGATTAAAAAGTTCCTGGAATTTATTCAGAAAATTAAAAGTACAAGTTTATTAATCTAAATCTATATTGTCCCCTTCAAAGTAATCCCCATCGACTGCAACATACTTATGCCAGCGCTTGATCTAATCCTCGAAACATTTTTTATATTCGGTTTTCGGTATGTCCATCAGTGCTTCCTGCGATTTTTCCATTATTTCCTCTCGGCTGCTGAAACGCGTTCCCCGTAATGGTTTTTTAACTCGATTGAACAGAAAGAAGTCACAGGGAGCCAAATCAGGTGAATTCGGTGGCTGTTGGATGGTATTTGTTGCATTTTTTGTGCGACGGTGCGTTATCATGGTGCAAAATCCACGAGTTTTCTGCCCACAATTCTGGTCGCTTTCGGCGAATTGCCACTGGTAAACGACAGTTTTCTTTAGAGAATCGTTGCCGAAACACTTTTCCAGCATTTCCAACGTTCGCGCACCATTAAATCCATTTTTTAGGCAAAATTTAATACAAGTTCGTTGTTGCAAATTTAAATCCATTTCTAAAATTGTAAATAATCGCCAACACACACAGAGATAGATGTACTCTTGGCTACGTAACTTTTGCAAATGTCAAGCTATGACGCTAAGATTTAGAGGGGAATATCAACAACAGATGTACCAACTTAACAAAAAAAAGCAGAACTCAAATCGGAACGATGGGAGCGCCACGCGGTGGTTATTCCTGCACTTTTTGATCAAGGTGTATGTACAAACAAAATAATTTCATTCATTCATTCACTGATTTCATTCATTTAATAAAATATTATTGTACTACTTTGATCGTTTTTGGCTTTTATGAGTATGTATTGTAAAGGAAACTACCTCAGTCGATTTTTCCTGAACTATCCAACCGATTTTCGTTTAACATAGATTGCACACACCTACAAAATAATCCCTTTCGAATGGTGTAATTTTTATAAAAATCAGTTGTGTAGTTTCGGCGTAAAAGGGGTACAAAGTTTTCTCTTCACGTATTAATATATAGATGCCTATTTAATTATTTAAGCTTATCTTACCCAATACAATTTAATTTATATTTTATTTTTATTTTGAAGATATTCGGCAAATATAAGGTTCAAAATGGCATCACCGCAACGTCTGTTTATTAAAATATGGGACCATAATCGTCTAATCAAAAAAAGTTTTATGTGCAGCGAAAATATGCAAAGTTTATTTGAAAAAAGTGAGTTTAGTTTGAATGAGAGTTATACATTTTAATTACACTAGTTATATTATTTTATTTTTAGCAAATATTGCAGGCATTCCGGGTTCAATACTAGTACTTGAGTCTGATGGACGGAGGTTGATGATTTCGAAATACTAGAATACTTCTGCCAGAAAAACGAAATTTTTCAGTTACTGCAAAATTCGTCGCAATGGGTGCCACCACCATCCACTTCATCTTGGGTACCAACAACATCAGATACCGAAAATTCAATAAACTATATTTCTCATGACAAAGTACCGACGGGTAATGATTCAGATGCGAATTCAAACAACATAATTACTTGGATAACGACCAGCAACATTACACCTGCTACAGAGATTGAATCGCCTACGAGTCCATTAACATCAACAATATCCATGTCCAGTGGTAGAATTACATCACCTGGTTCCGATTTATCTACTAATTCAGGTAACATTGGAGTTAAACAGGCTGAAAAGCTCTTTGTCAATTATGAATTACCATTCAACAAATTATCGGAGGAAGTATAATAGAAATGCTAAACCAAGGCAAACAACTCGGACATTTACTTTCCGGTTTTGTCCACTGCATCGTACATGATATGCGACGGAAGTCTTTTTACATACCACAGAAAGTATTCCGAACTATAGCAGCTCGGCTAATTCAACTGCATCCCCTCAGTTTAGCAGTAGTGGACCGTAAAGGTAAAATTATTTGCAATGAGTCAATAGCGTTGGCTACTAAATGGTGTAATTATAATAATTACATTATTTAATCGAATTTCGGAAAACCGCCAATCGACGAAATTATTAAAAAGGAAAACCAATTTGTCGGATGGCGTGCCTAATTTTTTTGAGAAAAAATATAGCTGAAACAAAAATATCAGACGACGAAGCAAATGCCAAAAAAGCCTGGCTTAAAGAAAATTATGGACGTGACGTTTCCAATAACGTATTAAATTTGGAAATTTTAGAAGTTTTCAAACAAACATTTACCCACCAACGTAAATTTATTAACGAAAATCCAACAGCCGAGATAAGAGAGCAGTGGCCACATCTATTAACACAAAAGTTCCTAATTTATCATTTTTGCGAATTAATGGAAATTGAAGAAAACTTATTTTTTAATAAATGGGATTTATTAAAAAACAAGATTATACAAGTTGGTAAAAATCATACAAATATAAATCAAAACGACGAAGAAGAAGAAGACTTAAAAGTGTTAAGCATAATAGCAACACATTTTAAAGAAAATTTAAATTTCCTGTTGAAAAAATATCCAGTAAGTACTCGTATTTTATTAGATACTAATCATATACATGGTCGTTATTAAACTTAATGTTTGATTATCTTTCAGTTGGGAACTACACTAAACAACATAAATGTGCCTTCTTGTACGCCTTACCTTGCTATAATTGGTAATTTATTATTATTTTTATTTTAGCTAAATCATTTTTGATACCAACAAAATTTTTAAATAACAGATCACTGCGAGAAACATAAAATAATTTATTTGTTCGTTGATGGCCATTTATTGGACGTCAAATGCGATTGTATTAAGACTGCCGTCCTGTGAACAATGGCTGCCTATTATGTATTCAACATAAAATATCCAGTAGAGCTGTCGCAATCACTGGAGGTTATGCAAAACGCGTTCTTCGACGTAGATCTAAATTCCTCTTGTACGAAAAAAAATAAAATGAATTCAAAATCGAAAGTTGTGAACTTTTTAAAAAAAAATTTACAATAATATTTACACCAATTCCCGAATAGAAGCAAATTTTAGAGTTAAGTTTTGGTACTATATCACCAAAGGCCATTTACCGAATACTAAAGCTGAGCTATATTTAATTTTTTTTTTATTATGTTTATATTATAATTACTTTTATATTATTTTAAGATTTACGTGAGTGTTTATGTAAATAAAATACATTTCTTGTATGCTATTGAAATGGAAAGTTCAATATTAATATAATACGTACAATATATTCTAAAAATAAATATTTAAAGACAATTTTGAGATTTTGTTTTATTTATATAATTTTATATTAGGAAATTATTAACGAATTCATTCTTCAATGGATGAATTTATTCAATTAATTCATTCAAAACCGTATGTGAATTAATACGTATAAATACAGGAAGCACGTAAAATTACAAATTTTTTGAAGTAATTAAGTGCTAAACTTTTCTCGTAAAACCACGAAGTTTAAGTAGACTTTACTAGTAAGTTTATGGTATACATGATTTAATTTTAAATTTATTTTTTTTTTCACTTTTCATGTAATTTTATGAGAAAAGGTCCGGCAACTTTGCCCACATGAAAAATCAAGTAATTTTCAACCGTTTTTTTTACTGTGTAAGCCTAAGCGCCGTTGAGTAACCTCAGAAGCAGAATAATATAACAGTTTCGTCACTTTCGCTGTGAGATGTTGGGCGCAATGGAGGATCCATAGTGGAATTTAGTTAACCCAAAAATACATGAGGAATGATATAGTTGACGATATGTTGCTTGGTTAACGTCACTAAAGCGGTTCGCCTTTCTACAGACGTTTAATTTTGCCTGCCACTCATACCCAGACAAATATATTTATTTCATTCGTAAACAGAAATCCGCAATTGCCAGTTTAAATGCTCGTTACAAAACGATAAACTTGTCTTTTTATAACTTCGTCCAGAACCCCTAAGTAAATAATCAATAATGGCAGATCTTTATTTGATGTTGCGTTCCTTTTTCAGGACGATTCAAACTTTCTATTAAAAAGGCCGGTACATAAATTAATTGACTAAATCATTCCATAAATTTAGCCACAAAACGTAAGCTTCTCTCTTCTTGCATAAATTGTTGTCAAAATCATGACTTGAATAGCTTCTGCTCTAAGAACTTTGCTTTGCTAAAATCTGCTATAAAATGTCCTCGATTATTTTCTACCTGCTTCACGGGCAAAAAATAACCATGTCGCAATATATTCAAAGATTTTAGACTTTTATGTAAATTCCAGGACAACATAAAAATTAAAGCCTCGTTATTTTCCAACAAAGCCTGATATTTTATTAATAGACGAGTAGAATAAAATTTTGAAAATCTAATGGAAATTATATTATATTTAATTTAATTTTGTTCAACGAAACAACACATTTGGGACAGATTTTGATATCGTAGTACATAAATTTCCTCCATTTTACCCAAATGCTATAAACATAAAAGCACAAAACACATTTTTTTTGGTATGTTTACGAAAGAAAAAAAAAAGATAAAGAAAAGGAAAATCGATAATTTTATTGAGAAAAGCGACATTAAAACATAACAAACACAAATAAACAAACTTAGGCATATGTTTAATTTGAAATAAGTTTATTTATGTAAAGTATTTATATCAAAAGTGTTTAAGCTGCCCACCAGGAAGTAGTAGATTCTAAACTTTTTAATATCAAGATTGACGGATTTGAAAATTTCTCGGAATTTAAAGTTAAATAAAAAGTAACACATTAAATTAGGTCACGTGACCTATCTCAATATAAATTATAAACATCAAAAATCTACAAAACAACAACAAATAATTGAAATGAGCTTTTCTTCTCTAAGCATATACAACAAATATGTACGTGTACCTTCTATGTAGTATTATACAATATTATGAATGTATCAAAAAATTTACAATACACCAAAAAAATATAAAAGAGACAACTTCTGGTTGTGTATTGTGCTTTTATAGTGAGTCTTTATTTTGTATTGTTTTCATTTTTTTTGTGGGTGGCCAAAAACATTTTTTATTTAAAATGAATAAAAGGTATATCGTTTTATCATTCTGTTCCTTTTCGACAAAATTTCCCGCACACATTTCATAGTAGTAGTAGTAGTAGCATTATTAGTATTTCTTGGCTCTTCTCTCGTATCTGTATATTGATCCAGGCTGTTTTTACCATCCGTATTTATACAATGAAAAAAAATACCGGCAAACGATTGTTATTATCGGTTTTGTGTACATGTGTGCATATGAAATTGTATATTCGGAGAACCAAATTATGTTACTTGTAAAAGCTTTCGTTTAAATATTATGTAATCAGAGTTATATTTTATTTTAGAAGAGAAATATGAGATGTATTTATTGTAAAATCGTTAATTGAGAAACGTTTTTAGATTATTATTGTTGTTTCTTAATTCATCGTGCCATCCCACAATTAAATCAAAATACGATGTTTTACGTTCTGTATTCACAAATATAGCCCAGCGCGTAGTAAAACTAATTGGACGGGTGATTTAACTACAATCGGTATTATATAATTCTCAAAGCTTTTAATGAAATTATCCCTTATTGAAATTAGAATGTATCTACATAGTGTATATTTGGGTGTAGCTACATACACACTCGTAGTATATTATCTACATATTAGCTGAATATCGTGCTCTGTTAAAATGATAACGAAAATAAATAAAACCCAAACCATTTGATATCACAATAGATAGAACTCTGAACACGAAATACATTAGGAACACAAAATAAAATCCATTAAAATTTACTCATGAATGGGCTAATTGATAATACTAATCATCTAATAATCGACGGAAATTTATTTCGATTTTAATTAATTTATATTTATATACAATTTTCGGAAAATAAACATTTAGTAAATGGTTAAAGATCGGTTAGAATTTTACTAAAACATACAAACGTTTTGTACTGTACTACAAAATTTAAAAAATTTCAATTTTCCTGTTTAATCAAATGGAAAACTAAATATCGTTTTTTTTTTTTTTTTTAATTTTCGGATGGGATATTCTTTAATAGGCGATGTTTTTCATGCGTGCTTATAGGGTAAAATAAAAAGTACGATTCGTATTATACAAGTTTAATGTTTTGGTTTCGTGTTTTGGTTTGAAGCAATTAAACTTATACATTTTTGGTTGTATCCGTGTTTTCAGAGGCAATTTCTTAATAGTAGTTTTGATTAGTTTTTATAAAGTTTATTGTTTATTATTTATTAGAGACAAATATTTCCTCGTACATGTGGTTGCACGATAATCCAAAAAAATATACTAATTGGAAGTAGATTTGCACAGTTTATAATCTATACCGCAGTAATTTAGTTTTTCTAAAATCAGAGCCTGTCAGAAAAACACGAAGTCGACAATTATAAAGCAGTCAAGACGTTATATAAGCTTACCTAGCATAAATTGGCATACCATTCTAGAATCACATCATTCATATTTACCAGATCAATGCAGAATTATTTTGCAAACACGGTTCACTTTCAGTAAAGCTGGTGGACTTTTTTAAAAAGTTTCAACGAGAGACGTTTCTAGTTCCGTAGGAATTTACTGATTTTTACTTTTCCCTGCCTAGCGAATCGAAAAGTAATGTAATATTTATATTTCGTGTTCTCGCTGAATAATTTGTAGCCAGTATAAAGGAAATGCAGTATTAGCAAGTTACTTTTATTTTTAGTATGGTTATGTAAGTAGTTTTTGGCATTCGAAAATTGTAAATAGACAGTTTTGGTTCGTGCTGATGTAAATATATACTTTTGTTATAGACCAATTTGTACATAACCATATTTTACTACTTTTTTGCCAAAATTTTTCAGAAATGTTCCTATAAATATTTATTTTATTTTGTTAAATTTTTTGAAATTAAATATAAATTTATTAAACCCGTAGTTTTAATCCAGCTATCAGTAATCTTGCTTTAAAAATTATACGGAGTAGTGATTACTTTATAACGAATAAAAAGTTACGAGTATTCCGTCAACAAAAGTAACAAGTACCAGTGATTACTCAATAGTAACGAAACTGCACATCTCTATTGTTTAGTAACTCAATGAAATATGTGTGGTGACAATCAGTCGGACATAGCTGTCTTTTTAAGTTGCGTTCTAATGCCGATATTTTAAATTTAAAAGCATCATAAACCATAGAGTATTGAAAGCGGTGGTCGTTTTACAACCTATTGTCATGAAACGAAAATAGCACCGTTTTTAAGCAAAACAAAATGCAGTATTCAAATTTGTTCCAAAAATGTCTTAGGAGAGGCAGAGGAATACGATAAATTATCAGGTTTACCGGAAGGCGAAAAAACGGTAGGTTTTTCAGTAAAGTGCAAGATCGAAATGTAAGAATTAGCTATTATTTTTTCTTAACTGACTTCCAAAAAATTGTATCAGGAACTTCGACACGCTAGAACGTTTGGCCAGATATTAAACCAGATAAATTAAAAAATTAATCTAAGGAAATTACTATAATTCCCTACCAACACACATTTTTAAGTGCAATTCTTTATTAAAATTGCCACACAAACTCAAAATGCAATGGCTGTTACTCAATTTAAAACCAAAACAATGTATTGACAATTAAATGCATGCCAATTTGGCTTAATTACAATTACTTTCACTGAATTCTATTTATTTCGTTGTTTTCAAAATAAATTCTATTTATTTTAATTACGAAAATTCACTAGAATTGTTCTAAACCAAATTTTTTTATTATATATGTTTGTCCATCGCCAAACAAAATTACTTTTCTTCGACGTTTCTCCCCATCCCAATTTGAGAAAAAAACTTCAAAATAATTCGTATTCGTAACATTCAGAACATGCACACTCTGTATTATAATTATAAATATACATTTTACTCTAGTAATTATTTTTGGTGTTTCTAATTGTCCTATTCTTAAATATAAAGTGTTTTTATCTAAAATGTAATTGGATTAAAGAGCATCGTGAGTAATTTATTTGATCTGTTTTTGTCTTGAAATTGGTGTGATGAACGTAACAAAAAAAAAACAACGGATATCGAATCTCCCGACTACATTTGAATTAGTATATCTAACAAAGGGGTTCAACTGTATACAATAGTATCTGCAGCCTTAATCTGTATTATTGATACATTATTAATACAATAATTACTGATTCCACCACACTATACTATACATATAGTAAATATACCTGAACATACAACAGAACTGGCAACACCATTTTAATTTTAATTAATTTTTCAAACCTAAGTTATTTTATTTTCCCCATAACTGCAGTAATTAAAATATTTAAGGATTGCTATTTCATGATTTTCTGTAAATACGATAACGATATGTATCTATACGAGTACATGCAAAATGATATTAGATACTAATTACGAGTATAAAGCAATAATATTGATGAGAATAATTGAACATTTTGTTATATGTATGTAAATACAAACATAATAATGTTTCAGGAGAGTATTAAATATGTAACGGTAATTACTGTTCTGAATAATTAGTACTGCACTTCAATGTAATAAGTTTTAAAATTAAATTTTTCGCAATCACAGTGGTAGAATGCTTGCTTTATCCGCTGGTGATCGACAGGTTAAAATGTCACGATTGTGTTTTATATTGTAAGTTCATGTTTTGAGGGCGTTTGTCAAATTATGGGTAATCAGTATGAGCTGAAGAGTGGCACTGAGTGCAAGAAACCCTTGGGAAGGGTCCCCGGGTTCGATTCCCGGCGGGTGATGAAAAAATCACGGCTGGTTAATGTAGGATCAATGAATTAATCACTCATTATCCGTTGAAAAATCGATTACGAAACTTCATCTTGAAGCGGCCAAATCCCTATATGGGATGTAGCGCCAGCGGAAAAAAAAATTATATCTAATTGATTTCTGATACTCCAAGCCCAATCGCTCAGAAACGATATTCAAAATTTTATAAACTAATCACTTTTAACTTTTGAATAAATAAAGGTAACGAAACGCAATATATACCAGCTTGTAGAGAAAGAAGTTCAGAAACCACTGTGTCTATCAAGGCCGACCAGATGAATTTAAGGTGTCGATCGAATTCTAAAGAACTCAAAATTAGACGATTTTTTTTTCTTTCAATTTGTTTGTTTTTTCGAAATTTAAACGTTTGCCAAAGTGGAGCAAACACAACCGTGCAAAAAGATATTTCAAGCCAAAACAGGTAATCACAAGACCAACGCTGTGGAGTCCAGGACCGTTTGAATAAGTAAACAACGCAAAACCGTATAGTCAAATCACTCCCGTTACTACAAAATCCACATGATATCAGTAGACAAAAGCGTTTCGGA
The DNA here is from genome assembly GCA_963556165.1 of Tipula helvola. Taxonomy (NCBI): domain Eukaryota; kingdom Metazoa; phylum Arthropoda; class Insecta; order Diptera; family Tipulidae; genus Tipula; species Tipula helvola. Next base: position 101,969,139 of record OY744483.1, read on the forward strand.
GGCCATTTTGTAACCATATTACTATTCTAGATGTCAAACAATACGGACTTTTAAGGTAATGATCGAATGACCAAGACGAAATTTACACGACGAAATATAGATAGAAAATTGTGGTTTTGGGTAAATTGGCTAATTGGTGCTTTTGGCTAATAAACCACATTTGTCGCCCTTAGAGCAAGGAGAAATCCACTGTTCGCTAAGAGAAATCTTCTGTTTTGGCTGATCTCTCATTTGCTGAGTATTGCGATGCAACAGAGCAAAAACTCATTTGGATGGATTGCGCTTGAACATGTATAAACACTATTGAAAATCGGGTGATTTTGTTTTTAGCCAACTGCATTGTGAATTTTACCAGCTGTATGCCTAAGTATTTTTCGGTTTAACTAAGAGATGGCGCCAGCGAAAAATACGCAGCGTATTAATTTGACATATACGTCATTTAGTTCGGCTGACATTTAAACTACAAACCCACATAAGTTCAGTCCGCCAAAAATTACGGTGTTTGTTTTATTGTTCAGTGATCATGTCGAGTTTTGTGCCTAAAAAAGAACATTTGCGGCACGAATTGCTTTTCTTATTTAATCAAAAGAAAAAGGCTGTTGAAAGTCGTCGTTTGCTGGTAGAAAAATATGGTGAACACGCTCTATCGATTAAACCATGTGAGACATGGTTTCGACAATTTAAAAGTGGTGATTTCAATGTAAAAGACAGTGAGCGGTCTGGTAGACCAAAAAAATGCGAAGAAGAGCAATTGAAGGAGTTATTGGATGATGACCTAACTCAAGCTCAACGGCAATTAGCAGAAGCATTACATGTGTCACAAGAAACAATCAGCAGACGTTTAGGAGCAATGGGGAGAATCAATAAACTCGATAAATGGGTCCCATACGATTTGAATGAACGTCAAATAGAAAATCACCAAGTCACTTGTGAAATGCTGCTTCAACCTCACGAAAGGAAATCATTTTTATAACGAATTTTGACGGGTGACGAAAAATGGATTTATTTTGAAAACCCGATGCGGAGAAAACCATGGCTTTCACCTGGCGAAGCCGGTCCTTCAATACCAAGGCCAAATCGCTTCTGCAAGAAGACAATGCTCTATGTCTGGTGGGACCAGAGCGGTATTGTGTATTATGAACTCATGAAGCCCGGCGAAACCGTTAATACACAACGCTATCGCCAACAAATGATTAATTTAAACCATGCATTAATCGAAAGATGACCGGAATGGGCCAGAAGACATGGCAAAGTGATTTTGTTACACGACAATGCGCCGTCTCACACAGCAAAACCAGTGAGAAACACCTTCAAATCGCTTGGATGGGACATCCTACCGCACCCGCCGTACTTCCCAGACCTGGCGCACTTCAGAAATTTTGAGGAAGTTGGAAAATGGCTCGAAGAATGGTTTGCCGCAAAAGACAATCAGTTTTTCTGGCATGGTATTCACAAATTACCTGAAAGATGTGCGAAATATGTAGAAGCTGAGGGCCAACATTTTGAATACAAAAAAAAATAATTTCCCTTGAAAATTACGTGTTTTTTTATTACCAAAAAAATCGGATTTTGATCACCCCTTCGGTTGTGGTATCATTGGAACACGTCGGCGCCTCATAATTGACCATAATAACCACAACGCATTTCGGAGAACCACTTAAAGCACCCCCCCTTAGATATGCCTGCTTGAAAGGTTCTATGTACAGGTAACTAAATAATACTCAACGTCAAAAATAAATTTGCTCCAACGATTTGGGCGATATCTCTTATCAAACCCACCACTGACTTATCAAATGACCCTCGACTTCCAGTTGTAATACCTCATCATAGTACGAAACCTAACACACATTTCAAAAAACTAATAAAGTTGAAAAAAACATTATTTTATAAAACAATAGCATTTTTTGCTATTAACTATGTACTTATTGTGAGTTTAAAATAAAATTTTATTATTTAGTGTGTATCAAGATAAAATTCTTACTCAATTCGTTGCAATAATTTCGTATTGTAAGTAGAATTCTATATTTACATCATTCATAAAGGGAAATAGCTACATAGGTATATGGACTTACATAAATATATTACACATAATAAAATTGTGTACAATTTATTTTTATTTCTGTATATGCACGTATACGAAACTTTAATGTCACGGTAAACAGATTGATACGGTTTGATAGTTTTCTGACAATAATTTTGTATTACGAAGTATTTTGTTGTATTTTTATTTTATTGTGTATTACTAAAAAAAAAATCTTTTTCTTTTCTATGAGTATATTCAATTTGAATCTCATTCTCATAAGGTTCCCATAATACAAGTACTTGTTGATATCTAGTATTTTAATTTTTAAATTAAACATAATTATTTTATGATTATATGACGAAATTACCCCACGTCGCTATTCTATTATAGTGCGCGCGCGACTTCGCTTAATAAACTCTTAATTGATTAACGCAAATTTAAATCTTAATGATTCGTCTGACTCTAAAGCCTACTACAAAAAAAAAACATTGCAAGTATAGTGTGACAATTTATTACCGGTAGAGTACAAAAAATTAATATTTTGTGCTATATGTTAAAATCATTTCGGTCATGGTTCTAAAATTTAACTACCGTCATATTAAGTATAACACCTTGATCTAACATTAAAATATGCTTTTGATAAATAAATATAAATTTAATGTGACTAAAGATACTTAATTCTTAGACGCATAAAATTTTATAATATTATGAGTACAATAAGGAAATTTTAGTATAATAATCGTAATAATAATGCTAAGTAGAACAAGAATTGAAACAAAATATTCGTTGTTTTTGAACTGTCATAAAAATAATTTTATTTTAGAAAATTTTAATGTTCTAGAAACAAATCTACGATATATTATGCTAAAATGAATACAGGAAAAACGTGATTTTATTAATCGTAAAATAATATGGTGATGGAACATAATTTTAAAAGCACTAAAAATAATTATAATTCATTTATGCGATTTAATCTTGATGAGTTATACAGTGAAAACAGATAATTTATGAGGATTTTCCTTTAGTATCCAAGATTTGGCGTGGTGTTATTAAATTGAGGTAGTGGGATAATATAAACTTGAAATGGTAGGACAATTAAAACAACTCGAATGTTTTTCAATAATATTCTCTAAACCCACTAAGATCTGTGACTAAGAAACAGTGATGGAAAATTAGGTACAATTGTATTTTTTTCAATACAATTAATTTGTAAAAGTACAATAGTGCATTGCAGTGAAATTCAGTACAATCTGAAAAATTTGAATTATTTCTCTTTTTACTTCATTTAAACATTAAATAATTTTCCTCTTGCATTTTTTGCCTTATTTAATTTAAAAAAATAAAAATTAAATAATCTTAAATTTATGTTCAATTATAAAAATTGTCAACGATTCAAAAATTATTCTAATAGTAGTTGCTTACAATTCAGTTCCTAATTTAGAAAATATGATGATAAATTATTCTGCAGAGCAAAGTAAATCATAACGAGAAGCCTTGCGCGATATGCTCATTGAAGTCTTAATCTTCCCATACTGATTTCTTATGGCTGGTTGATACCACGTTTGTAAGCTATATGATAGTGAAATTCCTTTAACAATTTCTCTAAAAATTGTCCATTTTCAGATTGCTTATCTGGCACAGTGATATTATGAAATGGTATATTAATCTAAATTTTTCATAACAAGTAAATAAATAAGATAAATGTATAAGCTTGTCAAAAACCTACTTCTAGGGCACAAACTCTTGGGCCCGTATTTTTGAAATCCGCCCGAAATTTTCGAAAAAAATCACCGATGACTTTTTAGTAAAATACGTCATTTTAGTCGAACATTTAAATTGCTTTATACTAAAGTTACCGGCAAGATTTGTCAGTGAATTTCATCAATACGGGCCTTGAGCAAGCTGGGTGGTTCTAAAATTATGTTTAAATGATGGCATTAAACAATAAGAGTGCCATACGATTTGCTTACGAAAACCATAATGACGTTCAGAAATTAAGTGTATTTCTCCAGATTGTTTGTTAAGTTAAAGTTTATAATTATCTCCTTATCTTTAGAAAAAATTGACACTAAAGCTACATACCGACAGTTGGCTGGATCTCATTTTATTCTCTTGTTTCTCTGAGAAAACTCCTGTTGCAGAGAGCTTGCTGGGTACTTTTGCTAATGAAGTATGGCAGTTCTTGAGGACAATTGGGTAGATCGGCCTGATTTATAATTGTTTATTTTTTTGAGCACTTTTGAGATAGTCAGGGGCTGAAAATAAATGTGAGCCATTGATGCCGATACTGATGGGATATTAGGAATAGGTTGACCGGAATCCAGCAGATAGGAATTCGATGAAAATTTGGGCTCTAAACAATTATCTTTCTTATGAGCAGTTGAATAAAGATTATTATTGCTATTTAATAAGACTATCAAAGATTTGGATACAAGTTGTTTTACACCTGACCAACAAAAGTTCAAAAAGTTCTTGATATTTGCAGTTCCATTTCCACCACCTGCTACGTATTCACAATGAATAGATTACGCTGCTTTGGCGGCTGCAAAACTTAGTGTTTTCCACACAGACAGCGGCTGAATTCTACTACTGCTACTACTACTGTGCTAGGTAGTACTTTTATGTAGAAAAAGCATTTAGAAAAATTAAGTACAATTCAACTCAATTTAGTACAAAATCATTTCAATTTTTAGTACAATTCAAAAAATCCATTTTCCATCACTGCTAAGAAATCATGATACTCAAATTAATTATATTGTACTCCGTGCAGAACGAGCAGATATCTAATAAGGCACTGTAGCTCTGTAGATATACTTTAAGAATTGTGAGGAATTAGTTTAGATGTAGCACGTTTAATTGTATCTGGCTTTGTTATTTAAAAAACTAACTTTGCTCGTACTATATCTGCTTGACTAATTGCGACATGACATACACAAACACAAAAAATACAAAACAAAATAAATTACAAAATTAAAAATTAGTCTGCTCTCAATATTCAACGCGGTGACGTGCCGTACACGAACTGGTATAAAAAATAATAAAATAAATTTTGTTGTAAACAATAAATTTAATTATAAATAAACATTATAAAAATAATTGATTTTTAAAAGATTAAATTGTTAAATTATTTATGTATGTAAATATGTGTTTTTTTATTATTAATATAATGCTAATGCGATACACTTCACAACCGAAAATAATGAACAAAAGCGCGTCCTTCCATATACTGAAAGAGCCCTTTAATGTACTGAAATTTTTGAGCGGGAGATATTGTTAAATTTTCGTGCACGACTACCATTAGCAGGTAATTACTACCATTCCCTATAGTTCCCTCCAAATTAGGGAATCGGGTAGCAATTTAAAATCATTGAAATGCGCTTTCAAAGTATTATTGATGCTATAATACCAGTATGAATTCATTTCACAATTTCACTTTTTATTGTGAATACTAAGTCTTTCATTCGGTACTCAATTTTCTCAAATTCTTTATAAAAGTATGGATTCTGTCCAGCCTTTGCTTTTAAGTTCTCTATCTGTATCAACTCATAAATAATTAATTGGGACAACAAGATACAGTATCGAAACAACTGTGAAAAACTATTTTAGTTAGCCAATATTTCGGCCGAAACACTGCGTGCATCAATGCTAAAGAGGGCCATTTGCCGGACATAATTGTTCAAACCTAAGCAAAACGAATTTTAATGATGCCAAATGACATCAATCGTAATTTTCAAAATTTCTATTTTAGTTACCGAGTTATTCAACATTCAAATTGTTTACTTTGGCCCTTATCATGAGTTCCAATGGAGTGGAAATTGTTTCTCCTCCGGAATTTGCATACTCTGGAATGTATCCTAGAAGCCAGAAAATGATAATTTTCGATATAAAATTATTTTATTATTCAATCGGAACTTACGATATTATTCTATTATGTCGTTTTCGATTCACCAAAAAAACAATCCGTTGTCAAAAGAATGACTTTTATGCTGCCAACTTGTTCGATTGATCAAGAAAAAGCAATCGATCGAGCAACATTTTTGCCCGATTACAAATCTCGATTTTTTGGCAGATTTACCTCTCTGTTACTAATACCAACAAGCAGTACTGTCATTTTAAGAAAAATTCTTTTTTAAAAAACGTCGGCCCGCCGCCCGGCAGCGATGGCAGTTTACAAGTAAACAGCGGTTGTTTACATTTTTATCGTAAATAAGTGGAAACAACTGATTTTTGGTAAATAACTGGAAACAATTGTTAACAACTGGAAACTTCGTAAATAATTGAACATAAAATAGGGTTATCTCACGTTAAGAAAGAGAAAATTAAATGTTTCATTGTTTATGTACATTTTTGCTTCTTTGTTTCATTATAAAATTAAAACAGAAGGTGAAAACCACATTTAAAGAAAATGGTTTGTGGTTATCTCTTTTCTCAAATAAAGATTGAAAAGGACAATGGAGTTGTTAACGGTTTCTAAAAATTTTTTTTTTTTTTTTAACATAAGAATAAGAACGTATGTCTAGGAATAATGGTTGTGCTCATGATCCTATTCAAATTAATGTGGTAAGTGTTTATTTGTGATTGTGCCGTGAGTGTGATAAGTGTGACCTTACAAGAATAAGCAAATAAACTATTGTAAATTGTTATCAAAATAATGACAGGAAGACCACGGGGAGAAATTTATAGTACATTTGGTTACCAATTGTTGAGGGACAAAAGGAAATATGCAGCATTGTGCTTAACTTGCAATACAGTACTAAAAAATATTGCCGTCCAGAGGTTGAAATCACACAGGTATGATATTGTTTAGTGTTTAATGTTTTACGCAATTTGAAATTAATGCAGCTGTTTTCATACTCAGAAATAAATGCTCCCCGTCAAAACCGCAAATGACAAGTGCGTGCCAATCAAGTTGTACAAAAAATTTAAATATCAACGCCTCTGAGGTGGCGCACAAAAATACCATAATTGAAATTGAGGAATTTGGAGAATCGAACAATACCGCTTGCCACACCTCATTTTCCAACTGCTCATCTGTAGAAATAGACCAGTTGGATAATACCGTCCTGAATACATCATCGAATCAAAATCAACTTGACGTTGGCACTATTAATTATACAAGTAAATTATTCATTGTGTTACAGCGTAGTTTATCAGGTTTTTGTTAACATTATGGTTAATTTCTAGATAGACGATTTTGTATTACCAAGCACATCAAATCTGGTGACATCAACACCAGTCGATCCTAGTGGCAATCGATCGTTCGTACTTCAATCCCCGGTTAATTCGCCTGCGCCAGCAACTACTTCAACACTAGAAGACTGCACCCATAATGCTCGTTTGCCAGTAAATTTCAAAAAAAATCAAAGGCGAATAAAATTTCAAATTATAGCGATACCGTCACTCAAGATGAAGAAACAAATTTCAACAATGCGTTAGGTGAATTTTTTTTTATTGTAACATTCCTTTCGCGGTCGTAGAATCGGATCACTTTAAAAAATTTATCCGCCTTATAAGACCAGCATACTCTGACAAACTACCATCGAGAAAAGTACTTTCTACAAAAATTTTAGATCGTGCCCATCAAAATTGTATTAAGACAATATCGAAGAGCATAGGACCGGAATCTGTATTGTTAATCGACGGGTGGAAAAATGTGTCGAACAACACCAAAACCGTAGTTAGTATTCTACATACAGCAAATGGAGAGCGAGCGTTTTTAAATGCTTGGGACATGACCGGAACGCCCAAGACAGGTGAGATGTTGGCCAATATAGTGGCCAAATCAGAGGAAATTACTAAAGAACGTTTTCAGACTACACTCGTAGCAGTTGTTTCTGACAATGCTTCGGCGATGGTGAATATGGGTCGACGAACCGCACTATGGCATTCAACTTGTAATAGCCATACAGGTAATCTTCTAGCAAAAGATATTATTAAACCTTACGATCAGCTGTTATTATCCGCGAATCAAATTACTAAAAAGTTTAAGCATCCAGATTTAGAACTGCTTATTCGGCAAAAAGGGGGTAGAAAATTACGAACAATTTGCGATGTTCGCTGGTGTTCCTATCGCGACAACCTGGTTTCTCTGCTCGACAATTTACAATATATGAAAGAGATTGCAGCGGATCACGAAAATGGGAAAAAAGCAGTGTTTAAATTCAAATTTCGCTCCTTTATTTATTCTCTTTTTGCAAAAGAAGAGAAAAAACATTTTGGTTTGTGTCTTTCCTCCGGAACGAAATCCAACAAAATAAAATATCTCTCCTCTCCTATCTTTTGTGTTTTATATGAGGAGAGATATTTTACTTTTTTCGATTTCGTTCCCGGGGAAAGAAACAAATAAAAATATTTTTTATTTTCTTTCACAAAGAGAGAAAAAAAAGATAAAAGAAGGGAACGAAAAAATGAATTTAAACACTGGAAAAAAGTAAAGCAACATGTTAAACTGATACTTTTCGATGACGAACTAAGAGGAAACATACAAAAAGCCATAGATGTTTTCAACACAGTATGCCAACTTATTGATAAAAGTCAAAATCGAAAATTTTCCTTAACTGAAGCAGTCCATCTATGGATCCTATTACAACGCAATCCAAAGTATGCAAACTTTCGTGAAGAGTTATCAAAACGGAAAAAAAATGGCACTTAACACATACGCACTTTCGGCCTATTTCCTTCATCCTGCGTTCGAAGGTAACCTTTTAGACTAGAGGATGACGAGAGAACTGCCGCAGTCGAATTTATCATTGCCAGTTTATCTGTAGAAGGAATTTCAGACCTAGATCAGTTTAAAAAAAAAAAATGGATTGTTTAGCATGCTTAACGAAAAAAAAATTCAGGATGCAATGGTTTTCTGGAACATGGCAGAATATAAATATCCTAATTTGTCAAAACTGGCAAAAAAGCTATTGCAAATCCCCGCATCATCTAGTGAGATTGAACGAATATTTTCGTCATGGTCATTTGTCCATTCTCCAAATAGAAATCGGCTAGGATTTGAAAAATCAAAGAAGCTTCTCGAAATTTATAACAGCCTTAAAATATCTGACTCACTCAGCTCAGATGAATTTTAATTTAACTTAATTTAATTGAGTAACATACATTAGGTAATTTAATTTGTTTTGAATTTAAAAATTACCTTAATATTTTATATTTATTATTTTATTTATACATTCTTTTTATTTTTAATAATTATATTTTGTAATTTTGAAATAAATGAAATGACAAAAATAAATACATGTGATATGTACCGCGGTACCAAAAACGAACAAGTGTTTTTTTTCGCAATAAGCCCTGGTTTTCAAAATAATTTTCAGCAGTAATATCCCAAGAGCATTGATAATTTCCCGAAATAATTTTATTATATTTTTCGAAAGCACGTTGCTTGGTAACAGCCCAAAGCCGTAGGCTGAGGGCTGTTACCTAAAAGCAACGTGCTTGAGGAAAATATAATAAAATTATGAGGTATTTATCAATGCTCGAGGGGTATTCGACGAGAAAATTTTTTGCAATTTTATTTTATTCTAGTAGTAAGACTGCTAGATTGTAAATTGTTCTATGAAAGTGTCATTTTGATACAGTATTTATTGTAAAATAAAACTAGAAATTCTTTTCATCTAGTAGCCAGAGTAAGTTTTTCTAAAATAGCAAGCCTATTAAATCGGTCAATTTCGAGTCACGTGTACAAAATAAACGAATCAAAATAACATTACACTGATAACATCCCTAGGGAAATTATCAGTGTAATGTTATTTTGATTGGTTTATTTCGTACACGTGACTCAAAATAGACTGATTTAACAGGCTTGCTATTTTAGCAAAAAAATTTCTTATATAATATTCTTATTTTATGATGTTTACAATGTTTCCAATGTTTACATAAAAATTTAGGTTGTTTACATAAAGTTGTTTACTCAGTAAACAATAAAGGAAACAACAGTTTGTAAACAATCGGCACAACGCCGGATCAAACACATGCACTTATATGTATATAAAAACGGGCAATTCGATTGTATTGTTCGATTCATAGAGAAATATAGATTGCTTTTCAGAAAGGTGTGAAGGACGAATCGAAAACGATATTACTTTACGGTGGAGTGAAGTGGATATTGGAGAACGTGCTTTCGCCAAAGTAGGTTTTTTTGTTTTTCTTGAAATATGGTACAGTCAACTCATGCTACATAACGATCATTTTAATGTAAAAAAATTTTAGTAAATGATTGTAATATAAGACATAACCCTTTCAAAATGCTACATTTTACCAAAAGTGTTTGCTTAAGTTTTGTATTTTAGCCATGGGGTATAATTTTTCGGAAAATAAAAAATTATGCATTCGGGTGTATTTATGGATTATAATATTTGTTCTGTAATTCGGGATGGGATCGAGAAAGAAATTTCTGGATGAGTGAAATAAAATTCGAAAATGAAACTGCACTCCGCATTGCAGCTCCCTAACACATTTGTCTACTTAGGCTGTGTCCGACACCTGCGATAAATATTTTTTAGTACACATTATTGACATTTATTTGAAAAACCGGTATACACCCAAATTATCACGGTGTTTTGCTATGGCCTGAATCACACTATCATTTTTCTTTGTCAAAGATATTTTATCAAATATTTGATCATATTTAGCTTGATGAAGCTAACTTTGTTAAAATATACACTTGGGTGCAAAAAAATCGCACATTGCTCAATTTTCCACAAAAGTGCAAAAATATCAAAAAAATCCAATATTTGTTTAATTTTTTTTAATGCAGGTTCACCTTTTTTGTATTTATACGTGCCATCAAACTAATTTTTGGGGGTAAACATCTGAGGTACACGTTTTTGTGAATTTGTCAGCATGAAAATTAGTAGTAAAAATCGAATTAAAACATGGAAATCAGAAAAAATATTTTTATTAATAACGAGTATTCCCTCCTCTGGTCCGAATTCCTCTACATTCCTCTACGATCGCCTGTTGCAGCTCCTGGAAACTCGTTGGAGCAACATCTCTGGCTCGAACCCTTCTTTTCAACTCGCCCCATATGTTCGATGGGATTGAGGTCTGGGCTTCGAGCTGGCCACTCCATAACTGGTACATTCACCATTTGAAGGTACTGGTATACTACACCAGCCGTATGCGGTCTCGCATTATCCTGCATGAACAGAAAATTTTCGCCAATAAACCCGGCAAAAGGTACGACATACTCCTCGAGTACTTCCTCAATGCACCGTTGAGAAGTCATTCCTCTTGACCGACAGCCAGCATTGGCTGGGGTGATGAATACAAGATCTGTATTCGCCTCTAGTGATATGCCTCCCCAGAACATGCACGATCCACCGCCATACGGGTCACGTTCTTGGATGCAACATTGTCCATATTGCTCTCCTTGTCTTCTGTATACTCTTCCGCGTCGATCGGTGCCATATAAACACATCCTGCACTCGTCCGAGAACAGGACTCTTCTCCATTCTTCTTATGTCCAATTCAAATGTTCTTGACTGAACTCACGACAGGCCCGTCGGTGGGCTGGTGTCAATTTCGGCCCGTTTGCTGGTCTGTGTGGAGTCAGATTAACTTCTCGAAGTTGTCTTCTAACTGTCCACCGACTGACTTCGACTTCACGAACTTCTTGGAGCCGGCGTCCCAGTTGAACCGCATTCATAGGACGATTTCGCAACGAAGTTGTTACAAGAAAGCGGTCATCACGCTGTGCTGTAGCACAAGGTCGGCCAGGTCCTTCAAGCCGTCTGAAGCCACCAGTTTCCTGATATCTCTGCCACACTCGGCTTAAATTTAGTTGTCGAGCCACTTCACGTTGGTTCTGCCCCGCTTCAATTAGTGCAACCACTTGTGCGGCTGCCTCTGGTGTGGTATCCATTTCTTTGCTCCGGTTGAAAACGTAATTATTAGAGGATCGTTCAGACTAAGCGTCGATATGCGAATGATGACAATTCCGAGCGAAATATCTCATGGCATGCTATTGTATTGATCTTGTTGAATTATTTTTAGAATTTAATTCGAAAGCCTGCTGTATGCATTTGACAAAAATCACTTTGTTGGCAAAAGTACAAAAATGGTACCACTGGATAGGTATTGAAATAAACTTTGAATCTGCATTAAAAAAAATTAAACAAATATTGGATTTTTTTGATATTTTTGAACTTCTGTGGAAAATTGAGCAATGTGCGATTTTTTGCACCCAAGTGTATTTTTAAAAGGAATCTTTTTTATAAGAGATTCAACTCACACTAAACATTTGACAAAGATATTTGATAAAACATCGTTGACATAGAAAAATGACACTCCTACTTAGTGTTCGGGGAAAAACATAAAAAATATCATGATATTTTTTACCACTTTTGCCATTAAACGCACTCATTTATCACACAAAAAAATCAACTTTTTCCTTGGTTTCTTGACATTTAAAATCAATTTAGCATTTTTTCATCGGTTTGACGAACAGTATAGACCTTTTACGCGAAAAAAATTTAACAGATAAAATCAATTGTTAAAATATCTGTAGGCCAATACACACAGCTTTTGTGGGTAAGGCAATTATTTGTGATTTTGTATATGTTTATGAAGTGTTTTAATTATTTTATAACTTATTTGCATTATTTATAAGAGAGCACTTAATTATTGAATGCTTAAAACAAATAATTATCCGACATTTTTAATACAAGTAAGAAAAATCATGTTTTTACCAAAGCGGCTGGGGTTCAGTATTCAGCCGAGAAAAAGCTTTTAAACGGATTCATCGAATTTGACAAAGTATTTAATTTTATATTGAATTTGGTATTTGATAATCACCAAAACTGTATTCTCAATAAGTGCTGCATTCCCAGGATTAAAATTTACCACCTTTGAGGGTGTGAATCCACCACAAACCACAATGATAATGGCATCATCATAAATTTGCATTCACCAGGTTGGTGCCGTTTTGTTTGCACTTAAATTTTATTACTACCCTCATTAAGGAGTCAGGGCTAGTTAGCATTTTCAAAAAATCAATTTTTTTTTTGCATTTTCTAAAAGTACATTTCAGAAGTATTCTCTAAAATATATTACTTTGAGCGGACCCGCCACGAGTAGGTAAAAGTAGGTCAAAATCACTCAGCACTCTAACTTCGTAACAACTTCACCGATCATTTAATAAAATTTTTATCACTGATTCTATACATAATTGTCCTCTGGATGAACGAAGAATTTTTTCCTGTGACGAATATTTTCTATTTAAAATATTTTTTGACTTTGAACATCCGCCATTTAATAATAAAGTCTCAAAAAAGCGTTTTGTTTGGCATAATAACTAGCCCTGACCCCTAAATATTTTAATACACATGTTTACTTTTTATGAATCGGTCACTTATGTTAAGGCATATTGGATGGTACTGTCATGCAAACAACTTGAAATATTGTGAAACAAGTTAGTTTGTTATTAGAGGAATAATTTATTGATGATGAATTGATGATCAATCAGATTGACTAACGTAACATAGAAGCTGTTATTTTATGTAATATACATGTATATCTAATTAAGAAATAAAGACAGCGTAACATAAAGTTTTTTTTATTCACAAATTTCTAATATGTATGGGTTCGAACTAAACACTGCACACGATATTTTGAACATACAGGGTGACAAAAAGGTATGGAAACCCCTAAAAACCTCGTGGAGTTCGGTCAAAACAAAAATGAGCAAGGTTTATTCTTAGGTAATTTACAACAAGGAATTTAATGGTGAGCTTGGTTGTGACCTTGGCCTTTATCTTCGAGGTCATTTGGAGGTCAAGGTCATTTTTTTAAATTATAACCCCTATTTTTGATGACAGAATCGAAAAGAGCGATCAATTTTATGTCCGATTATGTATTTTCCATGACCTCCCAAGGTCATCTGAAGGAATTTACATTGTATTTACAAAGTATGGAAACCCCTAGAAATCTCGCGGAGTGTGTCAAAAACGAAATAAGCAAGGTTTAGTCTTAGGTAATTTTCAATAAGGAATTTAATGATGAGCTTGCTTGTGACCTTGACCTTCGTCTTAAAGGTCATATTGAGGCCAAGGTCATTTTTTTATAAGAAAACTCCTGTTTTTGACATCGGATTCGAAAAGAGCGATCAATTTTACGTCGGAATATGTATTTTTCATGAGCTCGCAAGGTAATCTGAATGAATATATTTTAGTTATAATGCTTATTATAACTATGCTACGAAAATTAAAACAAAATAAGGCTTAAAAAAATTAATCCTTTATTTTTAAAATTAATATTTTTTTATAATTTTGATAGCAACACAAGTATTATTACAATGTTCTGTTATTTATGATTTTTTTTTTTTTAATTTTCATAGCAAATCATAAGCTCTACAATTAAAATAATATTCCTTCAGGTGACCTTGGGAGGTCATAGAAAACACATATCCGCACGTACAATTGATCACACTTTTCCAATCCGAAATCAGAAACTTTGGATTCCCTATAAAAAATGACCTTGACCTCAAAATGTCCTTTAAGATGAAGGTCAAAGTCACAACCAAGCTCACCATTAAATTCCTTGTTGAAAATTACCTAAGACAAAACCTTGCTCATTTTTTTGACATACCTCGCGAGATTTCTAGGGGCTGCCATACTTTGTAAATACAATGTAAATTCCTTCAGATGATCTTGGGAGGTCATGGAAAATAAATAATCGGACGTAAAATTGATCGCTCTTTCCGATTCTTTCATCAAAAATAGGGGTTATAATTTAAAAAAATGACCTTGACCTCCAAATAACCTCGAAGATAAAGGTCAAGGTCACAACCAAGCTCACCGTTACATTCCTTGTTGTAAATTACCTAAGAATAAACCTTGCTTATTTTTGTTTTGACCGAACTCCGAGAGATTTTTAGGGGTTTACATATTTTTTCCTCACCCTGTATAGTTGAAGTACAATATGTTTTCATTAGGTGGAGTGAAAAAAAAACAAGTAAGTGCTTTATATTTTTCAAGTATGTGTTTGTAAGTGGGTGAATAAAATATAAGTACATATATTCTTGATGGAGTAGTGGATAGTTGAAGTTTAAGTAACTGCTTTCTCTATAAGCAAACAAGGGTACAAGGAGACATGAGTTTATTTTGGAAATATATGTTGATCTGAATGGCGCAAATTATTAATATTCGACTAATGTGAGGATCCAAGCAAAAGTACACAAATTTTGAGGTTTGATCGTTGAAAATGAAAAGATTATAGCGGGGGTCCTTTTTTTAATTTAAAGGGTAATTTTTGGTTAAAAAATTCGATCATACTGGTGGAGCTCTGAGTTCATATTAAAAATTTAAATTTTTTAGGCTACTTAAGTGATCCTGAATATCAAGGTCCCTAGACGAACAGTACGTAAAGCTATGCTTTGCAACTTAGGGTTCTCAGGTTTCATTTTTTTTGTGTTTGCAATTCCTGATGAATCCCGGTGGTGGTACGAAGATATTTATTACGCTGATTGTGATGTTCTAAATTAAGTATTACTAGCTTTTCCTTCAAAGGAAATTGAATCCACTGGAAGAGTAATAAAAAGTGGCCTTGCTAAGGGTATGGGAATATTTAGAACTACCGTTTGTAAGACATTTCAAATAATGATTTATAGCTTTGGATCATTCCCACGTGAAAATATTGATAATTTTATTAATATAAAAGGGTATCCAAACCTAAATATACAAGCAAACTTAACGCAGTTTACGCAGGTCCCGTTTATCTTCTTGGGAGCAATGAATATGTTTGTAACTTCATAAAGAAGCCTACAAGACGTTACCGCAAGGTTTCAAGGCTGTTATTTATTGCACTGTTCTACATAACACAAAATCGAAAGCATTTAAACGATCTTTATGTAATCGAGGAGGATACAAACGATTAACAATCACGTTTAGGTCTTCGATGGAGAAGGCGAGAATAGATATGTACAGCTACGAATTCGAGGCCAACAAAAAAGAGCTGAGGATGAAATGTTGAAATTTTTTAAATATATTAAGCGCACTTTAAGAATGGCCGGAAGTTGTATTGTATTGCCTGCTCTCGGATAACAAATGATTACACAGCATTTAAGACCATTTTAAAATAATACGAAACAAAAAAACTCAATTAAAAATTTAATTAAATGTTATTTGCAATCACTATTAATCACTTTATTTTGGTTTATTGAAAATCCTTTCCGAAAATGTAATATTACATTGGCGTACAGATATTTTTGACTAACATCACCTGAATTTTTTTTGACAAGTAAGGAAAAAGGTATATTACGGAATGAAGTTAGGTGGGATAAAATATCTTGATATTTTTTAACCTTTTTTGCCCGACGTCCAGCACCCTGATTCTCTAAAAAATAAGATAATGGGTAAACGTGAAAACTTGTAAAAACCAAAGCTTACTTTTAAGATTTTAAATTTTTTCCATATGACTATACACCTAGAGCAACCTGGCACATTGGAAAATTGCTCATTAATTTTCAAATGAATCTGCCATTTCTTAGATATTAAAAAAACAATCTCTATGCTTAGCAGAGAAAATCGATCCTTAACAGCAATTGAACAATCAAATCAAGGAAACCCATCACGGATATATTCAAAAAAACATGCAACTTAAGCGGAGCACAAAATTGACAGAACATGGCTTTCATTAAACCGACCATCGTCTCTTCAACTGGTTTGGCTCAAGAATTAGTCAACTCTATACTAATCTTGGCCAAAAGAATAATTTCTTTTTTTAATTTGCAACTAGTCGCAATTTCACAAAACATTTATTTATTTATGTAGTGAAAATTCCAACGAGCAAACCAGTTTCAGAATTGGCCAAGAATTAGTCAATAGGAAGACTTGCTAAACAGACAAGGCAAACTTCCTCGCCCACTGTAATTTTGGCGAAGAAATTTTTTTTATTTGCATCATCTAGATGAATTGTATTCAGTTGTAAAATTTACAATATCGGGAATGGCGGAAATCACCACCTTAAGTAGCTATCTTTCTCACTTGATGTGTTGTTTTGCAAATGATAGACTCCGGCTCTCGTGCTTCGTTTATTGTACGATTTACTTTGCGTTTTTTAAATGTGTGGCCAGTACACGAGGAATGTTTTTTCGCCTAACTGTAACCCAGATTTTCGTGACCGAAAACCAGATTTGGAGGCTATACTCTAAGAATCGCGCGTCTGATTTTAAAAAATCTTTCACCGTGCGCTATGAAACTAAACGCCGTCACGTTATAATATCGTGAAACTAATTTGACAAATTTTCAGAACTACAAGCACTTTCTTAAACTTTCTCTATTTACCACACTGACAACCAAAAAAGAAAAAAGTCGTGACAAAATTTGTTAAGATCAATTGTTATGTAACGAGGATCGTGATTACTTGGTTAAACTCTTAAAAACCGACTTAGCCCAAAACGATCACGATTCCATATATCAAATTAAATCATGATGTTCGAAATCCCCATACTTATCAAATTAGCTCTCTATTAAATAAAAAAAATTTATAGATCTAAAACCACCTCATAATTTTCCATTAATGTTTAATTTATTATTATTGTTAATGGAATCATTAAATCAAATTGACGATCATCTTTTATCGCACATCGCATACACCATTAAACAAACTAAAAAAAAAAATTAAAAACGGAATCGTTAAATTAAATCTAAACGATCGTTTTCATGACGACAAATCGACGATATATTAAAAAAAGAGAAAATTTATTAGAAATTTCATTTCTTCTTCGCACATTTTTTAACGACATATATTTTTTTCAACGTCTCATTCACATAAATGAGTTTCGTTTCGGTTTTGAAAAACAATTTCTTAGATTTAGACACACCACGCGCACAGACGGAACCAAATCACGTTTTTTTTTGTGTCTGCGTCAAACGTAAGTTAATCTAAAAATATATTTTTTGGTCTAGAAAATTTATTTAGCGCTTGTTAATGTGAAAAGGAATTACTGTTTCTAAGGTGACTGGTTGCTGTGACGTATCCTATCCGTGGTGTTACTATAGAGAATTTATTCATAAAATGGTTAAATATTCTACGCGTGGATGTGGTGTTGAAATTGCATTTTTTTTTTATGAATGTACATAATATTTATGAAGGTTGTAAATTACCGCTGCATACATTTTTTATTCCAAATGTTTTTTTTAACGATTATTTAGTGTAAATAAATTATAACGTCATATTAAATGTAAAACAAATGTTTAGCGATAAAATTCTTGAAGTTCATAAATTTAAAGTTGTATATCTTCAAAGTGATTTCTTATTAATTTACAATCATATTTTTTTTTTGTGTTTCTTCAAAAAAAAAAATGCAAATACCACACAAAATCGTTAAAATCAGAATATGTATGTTTGAATTTATTTTTAAGTATCGTTGACAGGGTTATACGTATTTAAATAATTTGGTTCGTTAAATGTGAAAATATATGGGGAATTTGGGAATTTTACAACAACATGACATGGGGCCTATTACCGAACACATAATTGTCTATTGACAATTATGCCAATTAGACAAAAATGTTACTCTATTTTACGTACAAACGGCATTCTCGTGCACAAGTGTAAACTGTATTTCTTAAGTAGAAAATTGTAGTAGATTCGATTAAAACTGCCAAATTCAAAACAAAAGTTTGGTTATGAGTGGAAAATAAACGATAAAGCGATACAAACGCTTTATTGCGGTTTTGACAGTAACTATATTGTTATTGCCGGATTCACGATATTGTGTAAAATTATACACCAATTCCTGTGTTACAAGATACGAAATTCACAATATTATCAAATTTCACAATATTGTGATATCTATAGGAAATTATAGGAATAGGCCCCCAGTAATGACATGTAATTTTGTTTCATTTTGGAATAACCAAGTTTTTGTTGATATAGAATTATTTTAAAAAATTGTATTGCATTTATTTGTTTCAGCAAAATTTGCATCTCTATTTCTATTCCTTTTCGTGTTCCAGTTACTAAAATAAAATGATTATTGTTTGTCAAGAATAGGTCAACGATTTGTTAGTAGGTTAGGTATGACAAAATAAACTCTAGATAGACGTATTTTTATAAACGAGCTATGTAATTCATCATCAGCACCTGCTCAGTCTAAGAGTAAATTGTTGAAAATAGTATTTTGTAAAATCGGTTAAATACTGATATAGTTTAGTACAATTTTAGGTTTAATACTTATATTTAAATGTAATCCATTTCTTCGCAAGGTTTACTCAACCTTGAGATTAAAGTTGAAAAATTGACACATACCTGAAAATAAAAAATTTAATTAAATTAGTAGGTAATTTGATTATTAAAACGTTTATTAAATGAATCATAAATAATAAAACAATTTTAAGATAATTAATATTCAAGAAATTATGGCCGGTCCCTTTAGGCAATGGACCCAAGCCCATATTATAGCGTAGGGTTTGAAATATTCCCTTTCGAAATTGACTATCGTCTTCACTAAAAAGATGAACATAAATTTTGAAACGGAATTTTGGAATTTCACGGGCAGTATAGATCCAAATGTCACAATTTATGTAGCGTTTTTCTGTGTTGCTATTGCTACATATACCCAACAACAATAAACTAAGCATCCAATATGGCTATAATTGTCAAAATATACCTGTAACAGAACTGGGCACCTTGAATTAGAAGGAACTTTCAAGAACAATAATAGTCCCTGTGGTATCCATTCATTCATATCGAGGGAGTATTTGATAACACGTCTTATTGAATTAAATGAGAAGATACCAGGGGATAGATTCTGATGAAATGACAATTTTTAGTGACATTTTGGATTAGTACAAAATAATGGCACTCAAAATTTACGATTCCAGCATTGTTGGCGATTCTTCTCATTTTAGTAGATTCTAGCAGATGTACATATTTCTTGTTTATAGCAGCTATATTATTGCAATAAATCTCATTTTTCGTTTGACAATGTAATTATTTTCAAATAGTTCTAATGAATTTTGTGATTTTAACTATAGTAGATAATTAGAATAAGTACGAAACTTTTTGTAGCCACCATTTTGAGACGGCGATATTGAATTTAAAAAAAAGTGGCTTCAACAACTAGATGAGAAAACGTAAATTTTAAGCCCTTGCACGACTCCTAAAAGTGAAACCAATTCTAGGGCGACTCTAGTGTATAAATTCTAAGTGTATGCATTATTCAAAGAAAACACCCAAAAAAGTTGGAATACATAAGAAGGTCCATATTCCAATACAATCATTAAAACAACAGTTGGTTTTCTTAAAACGTAAATAATCGTAAAAAACGTAAATCGTAAAAAAAATAGAGGTGCCGTATCGTTTTTTCTACATTACGTAAAGTGTTGTGTACCACAAGTCAAATGACGGAATGGAACTGATAGACAATTATTAACCTCTTTTCTCACTTGGATAAATTCTCAATATCCCACCATTAATTTTACGGTAGAAAAAGAAGAAAACAAATCTATTAACTTTCTAGATATAACAATAACCAGAATTAATTCTTCATGAGTTCAAAATGTATCGAAAACCCACGTATACAGACGCCATTATACCTAACTCTTCAAACCATCCCCATAATATTAAAATGTCAGCTTTCCACTCATTCTTAGATAGATTAATAAACATTCCTTTGACCAAATCCAATTATAACAAAGAGCTTAATATAATTTTAGAAATAGCAGCGAATAACGGTTATGCAGCTAAGACTATGTTAAAGCTATTAAACAGAAAACTGAAACATAAAGCTTTAGCTAACATTTATCCACCTGATAGCCCAATGCCGAAAAATTGGCGCCGCTTAGAGTATATAGGAAAAACTAGCCAACGGATTAGCAACATCGTCTTTGATCGCCCCTTTGATCATTGATCGCCTTTCCAAGTTTGGTGTTTATAAGATCAATTGCAATGATTGTAGTTCCTCTTATATCGGACAGACTAGGCGCAATTTTGAAGTTAGAGTTAAAGAACATTTATCTGGTAGCCATGAATCATCCCTTTATTATCATTTAACGTTAAAAAATCACACATCCAGTTTAAAAAATTTAGAAATATTACATGTACAACCAAAAAGCAGACGTTTAGACAACTTAGAATCTTACGAAATCCGAAAAGCTATATTTCTTAACCAAAATATCCTCAACGAACAGAGAGAAATCCGTTTCTCACCGATTACCGACCCCGCACTGTTTTATTCCCATACTCATACCATCCCATAAAATGACTAATACGTCGGGTTATAATAAAAAAAATAAAAAATAAAAATAAAAACAACAACAACATCTGGAATTTTGTTATTCGGCCGTTGTCTAATCAATAATCATATACCTGTGTAACTCACCCCCTTTTAATTTTTAATGTTTATTGCTCTCACCATTTTTATTGTTTACCACTCCCACATTTTTTATTTGTATATTTTTGTTTCATTTTTGTCTTTTTCCAACTATATATATATAAATACATAACTACATTTTTATTTTTACAGTTTAGTAGATACTCCTGATGGCCTAACAAGCCGAAATCGATCGAGTGATTTTTTAAACGTTTTGTAATTTTGCGAAATATTGAACAAGTGTTTTTAAAAAATTTTTAAAAATGTGTGTATTAAATAAAAAAATTAAAAAAATGGTAATCCGAAATCCAACACCAAAATATTACTTATGATAAGTAAATAAAGGTATTGTGTTCTTAACATTTATTACTTATTATTGGATGCATTAAATTAATAATTCTACGTAAAACTCAACGTCATTTTAAAACAAAAAGATTTATTTATCGAATAATCTAAGGAATGTTATTCGAAGGTTAACGAATACCTTCAATGGCCATTAATTTTATTGTTAGAACAGAGAATACTTGTTTATTGAAACTAAAGGTATTTATTTATATTTGCTACAATAGTTTTCTTATTATTATTACTATTACTATTATTTATTGTTACTACCCGAACTAACCTAAATAACCCAAAGTGTAATTAGCTTTTCAATTGTTTAATTAAATTGTTTTCGTTATTATTACGATATTTAACTTTCAATAAATACTTATAGTTTCTGACTTAATTAAATAAAAATTGCAAATTTTTTTAAAATTCAAATGGGTTTCTGAAAGTTCGTTTTTTGTGTGAAAGATAATTTGCCGTGCTCAAGTGGAGGATGCAGCGCTCAGAATATGTAATGTGACTGAATTAGGGTATACATATATATCATTTCCTATATCATTGTTTTCCTTTTCTATTTCCATCCGGCAAATAAGCAAGGGTTAATAAAAAGCTTTTGAAAAATCACCCACTCTATCCACTGAGCTATAGCTGGAAATACCCAAACCGCCATCAAAAGTCATTAGTAAACAATATTAAACATTTTCTGTTAACGATCAACCTTGTTTTACGAATTGATTATTTTTATTTCGGTTCAAGGTTTACTCGGACTACCGAGGATCCGTTACAACGTTAGTAAATATAAAATGTAAATAAGAAACAAATAATTTAAAAAAATTTAAAAAGTAAAAAAGAGAAAATGTTGCTAATGCAATAGGCATTTAAAAAAAAAATAATCCAAAAGACACTACTACAGACTTTTTGAACACAACGTACCGTATGTAACCTAAAGCTTTTTTTAAACAGCATAGTGAGATAATTATTGTTGACAGTGATAAAAGTTGAAAAAAAGGTCATAATGAATAAAGTGATAAGAGGAATTGTTCACCTGCCCGACATTATGTTTTGTGATCAAAAATCAAAATATTTTAAACATCAGAAATACATTACAAAAAACTACAATGGGTAACATATTACATACATATAAACAATGCTGGTAACAATCATAACTCAAATACTAGTAGCAATGAACGAACACATAACTTCAATAGTCTGACGTATGTGCCTGAGTTGTCAGAATACATACAACACATTTTTAAACCACATAATAGGATCTACAATAAGTTAAAATACAATTCATTTAGTCAACCACCGGACCAAATTTCAATTACGGAGCAAATAAATATTGCATATGAGATTCCCTGCGAATGTGAAAAAAGTATGTAGGCCAGACGAATAACAAATTACAAACAATAACACAGCCACATCAAAGTGATGTCATATGTAACAAACTATGATCGCTTTTTCAGCCAATGTAAACATATAACAACACATAATTTTATTTTTAACCGGTCTAAATTGGTTTGTAGAGAAAAATATGTTGTTTCACAGATACTTTTAGATGATGGGCATATTTGCCTCATTGCCTGAATCCAAATCAAAATCTCAATTTTGGGCGAGACACAAATAATTTATGTAATAGCAACAAAAATATAATTGGAACCTACAGAACTGAGTGCCAGAAAATTAGAAATTTCAATTAGCAATTTGGAATTTACCTTTTGTTTTTGAAAGTGCAAAGGTTTTAATTTATGGACATTTGTAATGTTCCAAGTCATCCATGACCTACATCAACCAAAGATGTATTATGATTGGAAGATTTTTTGAATTGTTTTTTATAAATTTGTGTTTTATTGTAATGCCTCTTTTCTGGATTATCTCACCCAGCGTCATAAAAATGTGCGATTTGAAATTTAAAGGAAAATATTTGAAAAGATGTTATTTGCTTTATGAATAAAGGACACAAATTTTTAAATACTGGTTAAAAACAAAATTTTTGAACTATTTTATATATTTTTAATAAATATTTTTGTGGTCGGATGTTTTGAGCCTACTAAACTATGAGGAGCGAATATTTTCTAGGTTTATCGTATAAATGTTGCGTATGTTTCAAATGGGTCCCGGTTGATTCGGCATATTTCGTTACAGAATATGAAAAAATGGCATATTTTAAAACGGCATATTTCAAAACGGCATATGGTACACTACGGCATATGATACACTATGGCATATTTCAAAACAGCATATTTCAAATCGATACACTACGGCATAAGGTACACTACGGCATATTTCAAAATGGCATATGGTACACTACGGCGTATAATACAATATGGCATATTTCAAAACAGCATATTTCAAAACGGCATATGGTACACTACGGAATATGGTACACTATAGCATATTTTAAAACGACATATGGTACGTAACGGCATAGGGTTGGTCACGTCTTGCTATTTTCAAAATACTGTTTCTAAAATCTTTTTTCCAATCTTTTCTCCAAAATCTTCTTTTACAAAATCTTGTCACCAAAAACTTGTTTACTTTTTTATATCGATAATAGTTATTTATGGTACTAGTGAGCAAAACGAGATATTATCCACAACGGATAAGTTTGTCCCGAGGCGATAGCCGAGTAAAAATTCATATTATGAGTTTTTTATGAGCTATTCGAAATTGCTTGTTTTCGTTCTATTAATTTACTTCCTACAAGAATTATTTCAGATTTCGAACTAGCTTCAGTTTCTGCATTAAAAAATTTCCAGCCGGATGAAATTTTTAAGGGTTGTTTATTTCAATTTACCTAAATTATTTGGCGAAAAGTGCAGAAAGAAAAATTGGCCAACGTAAATTTTAGTATCAAGATTCGAACGCTGGCTGCCCTAGCCTTCGTTCCATCTGATGAAATTTGTTATTATTCTTATTTTCACTACGGCATAAGGTACACTACGGCATATTTCAAAATGGCATATGGTACACTACGGCGTATAATACAATATGGCATATTTCAAAACAGCATATTTCAAAACGGCATATGGTACACTACGGAATATGGTACACTATAGCATATTTTAAAACGACATATGGTACGTAACGGCATAGGGTTGGTCACGTCTTGCTATTTTCAAAATACTGTTTCTAAAATCTTTTTTCCAATCTTTTCTCCAAAATCTTCTTTTACAAAATCTTGTCACCAAAAACTTGTTTACTTTTTTATATCGATAATAGTTATTTATGGTACTAGTGAGCAAAACGAGATATTATCCACAACGGATAAGTTTGTCCCGAGGCGATAGCCGAGTAAAAATTCATATTATGAGTTTTTTATGAGCTATTCGAAATTGCTTGTTTTCGTTCTATTAATTTACTTCCTACAAGAATTATTTCAGATTTCGAACTAGCTTCAGTTTCTGCATTAAAAAATTTCCAGCCGGATGAAATTTTTAAGGGTTGTTTATTTCAATTTACCTAAATTATTTGGCGAAAAGTGCAGAAAGAAAAATTGGCCAACGTAAATTTTAGTATCCAGATTCGAACGCTGGCTGCCCTAGCCTTCGTTCCATCTGATGAAATTTGTTATTATTCATCTAAATTAGAGGATGTTTTGGATGAAGATGGATAAATTATTGCATCATGGATAAATACAAATTATATTATGTATAAGTGAAGGAAAATTCTATTAATAGAACGAGATTAATTTAACTTATTCCAGAACTTCATCTACAAATCATTTTAAGATCCCATTTCCATCGAACTTGTCGAATTTCATAATAATCGGTAAGGTGAAGGAAAATTTAAGTAAATAAAGGATAATTCTACTAATTGAAGGATAATTCTGTATGGTAAATGTTTAAAAAAAAAATCCGTTAAGTAAAGGAAAATTCTATTTGGTTAAGAGAATGGATTTCAGCATAATCGGTTAAAAATAATCAAGCTTCAACCTAATTGACAACATTCTAGAGTTTTATCACAGAGAATTAAGAAGAAAATTCTCTGTGGTTTTATCTAAAACCCATTTTAGAACCCTATTTTCATCTTATAAACGAGCTCATACTAGTGATTCGAAAAAAGTCATTACTAAAATAATAAAAAATCCTAGAATAAATGCGCTACTATCCACTTATGTTGCTAAATTTTGATGTTGGCATAAAATTAGTTCAAAAGAATAAACCGAAAGGGCCAATATACATATTTTTACTTTTAAAATTAGATTTAAATAAAAATGAAAAATTAAGAAAAGCACTTCCCGATTATATCTTTATTACCAATATTTTTATTTCCGTGTGACTGTGGAGAATAAATTTAATTGCATTAAGTGAAGGAAAATTCATTAAAAAAATTCATTAAATGCATTAAGCGAAAAAAAATTCCAATAGGTAAAGGGCAATTTTAGAAAGTATAGGGTAACTTTATAAGTTGATGATTAAAACCATTTTAGAATCCCATTTCCATCGTACTGTTGAGTTTCATCAAAATCGGTTAAGAAATAGCCGATTTTCATTCGAATTGGCCATATTCCAGAACTTTGTCTAGACTCATTGTAGAATCCTATTTCCATCGTATTTGTCGAATTTCATCATAATCAGTTATGAAATAGCAAAGTTGCATAAAAATTGCCATATCTCAGAACTTTATCTAGAAACCATTTAACAATCCCATTTCCATTACTCCTTTCAAATTTCATCATAATCGGCCAATAAATAGACAAATTCTATCAAAATTAACCATATTCCAGAACTTCTACTAAAACTCATTTTAGGATCCCATTTCCATCACACTTGTCGAATTTCATCATAATCGTTTAAGAAATACCCAAGTTCCATCATGTTGGCCATGTTCTAGAAATTCATCTAAAATTCTTTTTAGAAGACCATTTCTAACGTATATGTTGAATTTCATCATATTCGGTATATTAATAGGTAAGTTCCTCCCTAATTGACTATATTACAGAATTTTCGTCTAAAATCCGATTTAGTATTCCATTTTCATTGCACTTGCCAAATTTCATCATACTCGGCTAAGAAATAGCCAAGTTTTAGAAAATGCCATATTATACCATATGCCATATTAAAATATGCCGTCGTGTACCTTATGCCATAGTATACCATATGCCGTTTTTAAATTGCCGTTTTGAGATAAGCCTTAGTGTTCCATATGCCGTAGTGTACCATATGTCGTAGTGTACCATATACCATATTAACCCAGGTCGTATTTTTTAACGACCGCCATTTTAAAACGCCTGGTCCTTGGACCATCGGGCCAGTGGATTAGGAAAGTTTGAAATATCCACAAATATCCCCCCTAAGGCCAGAAACAGTGCGTTTATAGAAGCTGAGCAATTAACGTTGTAAAAACAGGTATGGGTAAAAATCACCCAGTGTGTCTCTTACGTTAGAAAAACGTCTTATTTAAAAAATTATTTTTGGTAAATATTTTGTGTTTGTGTTAAACTTATATAATTTTAGTCTATTTGAACTAAAATATGTATATACAGAGAAACCTCACTACAATGGACATCGACCGGACCAAAAAAGGTGTCCATTAAAGTGGGGTGTCCCTTGAACTGATGATTTGTGATTGGGATTCTATTTCCTATCCGATTTTAATAAAATTCAGCATTCCCAATGGGAATGGGATTCTTTTGCGTAAAGTTCTGGAATATGGCCAGTTAGGAAGAAACTTGGCCATTTCTTATTTGATTTTAATGAAATTCTCAAATGATTTTCAAATAAAATTCTGGAATACGGTCAATTAGGATGGAACTGGGCCATTTCTTATCCGATTTTGAAAAATTTCAGCATGTACGATGGAAATGGGATTCTCAAATGATTTTTAGATGAAGTTCTGGAATATGGCCAATTAGGTTGGAACTTGGCAATTTCTTATCCGATCTTGATGAAATTCCGCATGCACGACGGAAATGGTGAATTTCTGGAATATGACCTATTAGGAAGGAACTTGGCCATTTCATATCCGATCTTGAAGAAATTCAGCATGTTCGATGGAAATGGGATTCTAAAATGATTTTTAGGTAAAGTTCTGGAATATGGCCAATTAGGAAGGAACTTGGCTATTTCTTATAAGATTTTGATGTAATTCAGCATGCACGATGGAAATGATATTCTCAAATGATTTTTAGGTAAATTTCTGGAATTTGGCCAATTAGGAAGGAACTTGCTAATTTGTTAACCAATTTTGATGAAATTCATGTACTATGGAAATGGGGTCCTAAAATTATTTATAGAACAGGTCATCAAATACATAAAATCATATTAAGTTCCTTTCTAGTTTGCCATATCCAAGAACTTCATTTAAAAATAATTTTAGAGTGCTATTTCCATCCTACTTCCTGAATTTCATCAAAATCGGATAAGAAATTGCCAAGTTCCTGCCTAATTGGCCATATTGCAGAACTTCGTCTAAAACTCGTTTGAGAATCCCATTTCATTTTAAGAAATGGCCCAGTTTCTTAAAATGAAATGAACAAATTTCCCATTTTGGCCTAAAGATCGTACCCAAGTGGACATATATTTTTATTAAAAGTGGATGATCTCCCCTATCTAAAAAATATTACTTCTTTCAAAAATCTAGAAGATAAGTGACTTAGGTCAGACGTGATGCGTCGCAATATGCAAGTTCGCATACAGTTGGAAATTTAAAAATTTCTTAGTCCGACCCAAAGATCGTACCCAAGTGGACATATATTTTTAATGGTAGTAGGTGACCCCCTATTTCTAAAAAATATTACAACTTGACAAAATCTAGAAGATAGGTGACTTAGGACAGACGTGTAGCGTCCCTATATGTATGTAAGTTCGCATAAAATTAAATATTAAAAAATTTCTTAGTTTGGCCCAAAGATCGTACCCAAGTGGACATATATTTTTAAGAGTAGTGGGTGTCCTCCTCTTTTTAAAAAATATTACAACTTGCCAAAATCTAGGAGATAGGTGACTTACGACAGACGTGTTGCGTCCCTATATGTAAGTTCGCATAAAATTAAATATTAAAAAATTTCTCAGTCTGGCCCAAACATCGTACCCAAGTGGACATATATTTTTAAGGGTAGTGGGTGACCCTCTATTTCTAAGAAATATTACAACTTGCCAAATCTAGAAGATAGGTGATATGTAAGTTCGCATAAAATTAAATATTAAAAAATTTCTCAGTTTGGTCCAAAGATCGTATCCAAGTGGAAATATATATTTTAAGGGTAGTGGGTGACCCCCACTTTTTAAAAAATATTACAACTTGCCAAAATCTAGAAGATAGGTGACTTAGAACAGACGTGTTGCGTCCCTATATGTAAGTTCGCATAAAATTAAATATTAAAAATTCCTCCAAGTGGACATATATTTTTAAGGGTAGTGGGTGACCCCCTCTTTTTTAAAAATATTACAACTTGCCAAAATCTAGAAGATAGGTGACTTAGGACACTACTTAGGAGAGACGTGTTGCGTCCCTATAAGTAAGTTCGCATAAAATTAAATATTAAAAAATTCCTCAGTCTGGCCCAAAGATCGTACCCAAGTGGACATATATTTTTAATGGTAGTGGGTAACCCCCTCTTTTTAAAAAATATTACAACTTGCCAAAATCTAGAAGATAGGTGACTTAGGACACTAGGAGAGACGTGTTGCGTCCCTATAAGTAAGTTCGCATAAAATTAAATATTAAAAAATTTCTTAGTCTGGCCCAAAGATCGTACCCAAGTGGACATATATTTTTAAGGGTAGTGGGTGACCGCCTCTTTCTAAAACATATTACAACTTGACAAAATCTAGAAGATAGGTGACTTAGAACAGATTAGGACCCACTATCCTTAAAAATATATGTCCACTAGGGTACGTTCTTTAGGCCAGGCTGAGAAATTTTTTAATATTTAAATTTATGCGGATTTACATATAGAGCAGTTAGCAGCACCTCTGTCCTAAGTCATCCATCTTCTAGATTTTTGAAAGTTGTATTTTATTGTAGATATGGGGATAGCGTACTACCTTTAATGAAGTTGTTATTATTGTTTTTCGATAGAGAGGACCTCCGACTTTCTGTAAACCATGTACCCATTTAGTTAAGATCTTTGGGTTATGTCGTTTGAGTAATTTGTATGTTAATAATTTCGAGTGAACTTTAATTTTGTTAAATTGTTTCTTTGGACAATTTAAATTAAAATTTAATTTATTTAGATGTTTTTTTGTAAATTTCAATTAAACACAAATATTTTTTTACGTACAAATTCATTATAACGAGAGATTTATTATTCTTACTAATACATGCTCAGGAAACTCAATTTTTAGGAAAAATGTTTAATTTTAGGAAAAACTTCACACGTTTGTGCAGTCGCGTGAAGTTTCTCCTAACTTTTTGTTTTTGTAATTTTAGGACAAACTTCACGCGAATAAACAAGAAACTTTCGTCTTTGAGTTATCAACAATTTTAATTCGTTTAATTCCGATATTTCCAAAATATATGTATATATACATATGTAATAGTTCGACGTCCAATAGAAATGAATTCACATATACATAAATTTAGTAAAGAAAACTCTATTTACTTTCCTAAGCAAAAAAATTAATGTAGAATGTACAATTTTATTATTCTGATTTGTTTGAAGCGCCTTATACAATATGCATTTGAATTGCGATCACTTAGACGCATGATTTATTTATATACATTTGTTACTAGATCAATTGCATGCAATACATCAATGTTAATTAATTTTTTAAATTGATCTATTTTCACAAAACAAAAAAAGATAAAAATTTAATCAAAACAAAAAAAAAAAAAAGAATCTGTTTTGTTTTACTTCGTGATCAAAATGAATCGATCATCTTTTAAAATATATACGAGTACATACAAAAAATGTTCAACAAAATGTGTACCACAAGGTCGCCACATTTTATAAGCCACACAATACACAATTGTAATTCTTAAATCATGCATATCGCAGTTATTTTATTCAATTATGTATGAATATTGAAGATAGAAATAAACAGGTTGGATCGCGATCGCGCGGATAAATTATGTGTCAGTATGATGAATGAAAATCAGATTTAAATAAAATGAATATACGAGAATAATAAATAATCACAGAGGGGTAATACTTGGCATAATTTCCTATTTACTTAGTTTAAATGTATTTGCTTTTATAATGCTTTTTGTTGAGGATGATCGTGATCATTTATAAAACAAAGATAATATGAATTTTTATATTAGTTAGTAATTTTTGACAGACAAATTGTTACTTTTGATTTCCGTTTTTGTTTTTTATATTTTTTTTTATATGTAATTATATTACAAACTTTTGTGTTGCTAAATATCAATGTCTCTGTCATGATCATCATCTCGAAATATAATACATAATTTGCTTAGTCGGGAATGAGGGGGGATTTTTATATGAAATATTGGGTTACACATTGTGCGCGATAACAATACATACTGTGCCCGTATTTATACAATTTATACATATATTTACATTGTACACACTTCACATAATATGTAAATATTTAATATATATACTCATACAACGCAAGATTATCACACATTAAAAGTTTTGAATATACATACTCGTATGTCTCCTTATATTAAACCGCAATGCAGAGGTTTCTTCATTATAATAATAATCGTAATTGTCTTACAGATCATCTGGGTATATTTAAAAGAAACACAAAAATTTATTTGAAGATCAGCTTCCTTTTGCTTTAAAGTTTATGTACGAAACATAAATAACAGTTGTTTTTAAAAGTGTAATCCCAATGGTAGTTAACATGTTAAAACTACATCATATTATTTTATTAACGTGTGTGTACATACTATAATTTATTTATATGATGGTATTAAATACCACCACGATTTGTTTTAGTTTTTTTTTTTTTTTTTTTTTTTTTCAAAAATTGGGGGATTAGCTATGTGTATAATAAAATAAATATTAGGTTGCGAGTAGATACGAAAAATGCTAGTGAACTCAATTTTTTAGTATGAAAATTTTCTTCCGATAAAATTTATTGGAAATTAATAAATTGTACATTTTTAATTGTTTTACGTTTGAATAAATAATTATATTTAAAAGGTGTACATAAAACGGAATTACATAATAATAAATAAAGTAGTGTAACAGAGTTTTGTGTAATTTATTAAAAATTTCTAAAATATTAAGTAGTTGAGATAACGCCCTAAACAACTAAAATTAGCTTCAAATCGATGGAATATATTCTTAGGTCACGATAACTAGGAAGGTGGATAATTTTAAAATGTTATTGGGAGAGAGTCCCCAGCAGCAGCTATAGTAGCTACCATCCTATTTTCACCTAATCTTAGCATAGGTGCAACGTAATAATTCAATAGCAATTAAATGCCGAATCAAAATTGCACATGCATTTTATTCACTCAGCTAAGAATAAAATCAAAATTGTTAACTAATTTGATTTAAAAGTAAATTTTATTTTTATTGAACTACTTTTAGGAATCGTCCGTTTAAAATCATGTTGTAAATGGAAAAATAGTAAATTAGCTGAATTGGAAACACCTGATCGCCCATCGTTAAGTTTATAAAATTTGGTTATTGCCACTAGTGACTACTTCCGTAAACTTTATTGATTTTCAGATTTCTAATTAATTTCACGGGACCCCGAGAAATTCGGGTTTATCACCCCCAGCTTTCGGGATTTTAAAAACAGTCAGGCAAGTAATCCTCTAATTGTGACGATTATGCTCCTTGCACTACTCTGCAATATCCGTACAGCGGTTGGCTCGTGCTCGAAAATATAAAAACAATACCCCTCATAATGCGGCTCGATCTGGATACCCTCTAAACACTCAACTGCGTGTAGGGCATTTTTATCCACTAGACAAGTGACACCCAAGCAAAATGCGTATTTTCGATAAAATATAAAAATAAACAGAGCAATGAAAATTTTATTCAAAAAGTCACCTGGGCAACGCGGTAATTATTTGTGTATGGAGGGCGACAAAATTTAGCACTATGGAATGATTTTGAAGGCCACCGCAATAGTTATTCCATCTTGAATGGTCTTGTTGCATAAATAATTACGGCGTTGTCCAGTCACTTTTTGTGTTTTAATCGAAGTTTAATTGCTCTATTTAAGGCCCTTTTACATTCCATCTTTTCGTTCTTTTTCAAAAGAATAGAATCACGAAGAAAAGGGCAAATACATTTTACCCATATATAAAAAAGGGACGGGCATATTCAAAATTTAATTTTTTTCTTTCAAAATGTTACTTGGATTTTAAACATTTTGAGCAACTTTTACGAAAAAAGATAAACCAGTTCATCTTTTTCAGGTTTTTCCATTCTTTTTCACCAAAAAAAAGTTGTGTTGTAGTAAATAGTATTGAATAATACTTTTTGAGTATTCCTTCTGATTTTAATACAAGGAAATCATACTAAAACGCATTTTTTATAGTACATCTTTTATCTTTTGGAAAAGAACGAAAAGATTGAATGTAAATCCACTATTATTTTTAAAATTTGTCGAAAAAACACATTTTGCTTGGGCATCAGTTGACTACCGAATGATATTGATGCGTGGAGTGCTATTTATTTGAGGAATAAATAGAAATGAAACAGCAAACCCAATTATTCGAGAACGAAGCCGTCTACTAAGAGCAAATGAAGAATACGTGTTTGCTGGTTGGGGAAACAACGTAGAGTACCAATACGCGATCAATTAAGACTCGAACGTTCTCCAATAATTAGCACAGACTAGTATCGTCAATTTGATCAGTTTAATTTAACAAGTGCAAGATTATGATCCTTTCATGTACCGCTAGTAGTAATTTCATATTTACCTAAAAAAATAGGCAAATTTAATTTATTAGCTGTTCGCATACTTGCTCACTGCTTTGTGTCCCTTAGGTTTAAGGTAATTAAATAAGTAAATAATTTAAAAAAAGACTGCATTTAAACACAGAAAGAAATCAGGGAATTTCGGAATTTACTACCACATAAACATTAGTTACTAAATTAAGAAATAAAGGATTTATTTTAAGTTTGATTATTTTAGCTTAACCGGTACGCTATAGTATGACTGATACTGTATTATAGTATGTATTAAATTAAGAATTTTGAAATAAAAATTGTTAAATTTTTAAAATTTTTAAAATTGTTAAATTTTTTATTTAGTGATATGGAAATTTGAAAATTTTATAATTTAGAAATTACTGCTAATTACCAAAAATTTCGCAAGGAGAAATTTAGAATTTTAAACTTTTTGGATGCTGCATGTATTTATTTAAACTTGGATTTTAGAAATTTATAAAGTTAATTAAAAAATTTCGATTTTCCATTCACTTATTAGTGATCCGAGAATAGAAACAGGAGTTTGTATAATTATTTCAATAATAAAAATCGGGTAAGTTAAATAATTGAGAAATTACGAAATAATACAAAATTACATAACACAATAAAATCAAAATTGTTAAAAGTTGTTAAGGGGAATTGAAAAATTCGCTAATACTACAACTGCATGGTTGATTCCTATATGTACTATATAGGAAAAAATCAGGGTAAGCAGGTATTAGCAGTTCAGTCGCTATAGGTAGCCTGATGAGATGGTAGATTTTTTTTTTGGTTTTTATTTATTTATTTTATGTAATTACTTAATTAGCTTTCCTAGAATCTGAGTTAATTTACTACACATCTTTGTCGTGGATTCCAGATCAG
The DNA here is from genome assembly GCA_963556165.1 of Tipula helvola. NCBI lineage: Eukaryota > Metazoa > Arthropoda > Insecta > Diptera > Tipulidae > Tipula > Tipula helvola. The sequence goes on from OY744483.1 coordinate 102,003,486, forward strand.
GGTAATGCTGTTTAAGCTAACAATTACACCAGCTCAATAGGTTTGGTTCGTTTAAGTCTACGTACTAAGTTCGTGTTGCTTAGGAGGAGCTGAGTTGCCTCAAAGTGTATATGTTGCCGAAGCCTTTCTTCATATCTCCGCGCTTTCTTCTGAATATTATTTAAGATGAGGTTCACTTTAAGGTCTCCACGGAAGTAATTATTTCTGACATACCAAGGAGCATCAACGATGTTCCTTAATACCATATTCTGAAATCTTTGGATGATATTTACGTTGCTATGTTTGGTAAAAGCCCAAAGTTGAATACCATATGTCCAAAATAATTGAAATTATGTACAAAGTAACTACTCGGTTATGCGATGAAATTATCCAATTAAAGGCGATGATTCATGTACAAATTTTGTCTGGCAGACATAAATAATAATCGCTCTGATTGGTTGAAGGTCGGCCATATTTTTTTATCGTATACGACAAAAATTAAAAATTGAACATTGCTCAATTTTGTATAAGATAAATACATAACCTTAAAAACTATGACAGCAGTGAGAATAAAATAATATAAGAGACCAATATTTATTACATATTATGCTTTTTGTTAATTTTCGAATTATACATTATTCACTTCTACTAAATTGTATGTTATGTTTATTCAAATCAATATGGTTCAAATTTCAAAAAGAACAAAAATAAAAACACTTTTTAGGTTATGCTTTATTAAAATGTCAAAAAATGTCCATACGACATAATTTTATACATGTATCGCCTAAGTATGAATTTCGTTTTTATCGTATAAGACAAAAAAATATTAACCAATCAGAGCGATTATTATTTATGTCTGCCAGACAAAATTTGTACATGAATCATCGCCTTAATCGAGTAATGAGAAAATCATGAAAATCGACGAATACTCGGTCAATCGATTATCGGTGTTAGAAACATTGTAAGCGTGCGCATACATTTTTTTTTGGATATTTCCATGCTTCGAATATGTTCGTCGTAAAAAGGGCACTACACATTAACAGGATATTCTGGCTGAGATTTGCGGTAGATATAATACAGTATCTTAATTCTCTCAAGTTCATTAATAACCCCTTACCACCGCATTACTTCAGTAATGCCGTTAATGTAAATTATAAAGATCTGATCTTCTATTTCCAAGCTTAATAAACTAAATGCGGTTACTCAAATACGATTTAAATATAAATAAAGATAATATTCTGAGCGAAGTACTTTACATTTAGAAGACGTGGAGGGTGATCTGCTTAGATGATAATTAATAATATTGGCCCCACAAAAATCGAGCCAAAGACTGCGCCCGAAACCTGTAGAAAATATTATTTATTACTAATTTTTGACATTTATTTGAAAAAACCGCACACACCCAAATTATCACAGTAAAATCTTATGATAATTTTTGACATACGAGTATATACAAAATAAATTCATTGTGTGTTTGACGTAGTCAACTTAGCATTTTACTTCAAAGAAAAGTGATTTTCGTCAATCGCTGGTATTAGGATGCATTTTTTGAACTAGGAGGCAGTGATATAATTCTCTTGCTGTAGTTTTTGTTGTCGAATTAAATTGCGCCATTACGCAATGAAGCTCATTTACTGAATTTACTAAGGGGAAATTATCTGTTAGCTAATTTATAAATTTAGTAACATTTTAAATATCAGAAAAATAATTCTTAAATTATTAAAACGACCAGTGACGTTTACTGATTTCTTCTATGCAGATATATCACCTTATTTTGGAAGTAATAAATAGAATAGAATGAAATCGCCACAAAAGACTTCAGTTAGTTTCGGGTTCACTATATATAAAATATAGACTTTTTTATATGTATAAAAATTTAATTTCATTTCAAATCTTCGTGTTTCTGTAAAACGGAAGAATTCGTAAATGTACATAGCTACATACATCCACAAAAAAAAAATTAGAATTTCCTAGTAAAATCTCTTCGATTCACATATACAGCTAACGAGGAAAGTTTTTTCATTGCATACAGGAAAATGTATAATAATTTGTGTTCACAACACAGCAGGTTCAGGATTCAGGTAAATGAAGTAAAAAATTAAAACTATAGTATGTATATAAAATCACAAAAACAAAGAACGATTTAACTAAAGTTCTTGTCCGTACCGTATATATTTCACCTTTATTTGAATGAATATGTTATACAAAGCGCATGAAGTGAAATTCATTTATATTTTGTTGTACAGTAAGAAAAACTAAAATAATAATATGTAGTAATAAATAACTTATACATAATCTTAACATCTAGATTAAACCATTGTTAACGGTTATGATTTATATAAAATTTCTAGAGAACACACTACATAATATGTATATATGTACTCGTAGATGCTCAACATTTTTTTTTATTTCGCTAACAAATGTACTTTATACATAGCAGTATTATATAGTATGTATTACAGCAGTCTATTGCTGGAGAAGAGTATGAAATCCTTTCATTCCATGAATATAATTTCATGTCCTGACTTCAAATTTCCGCATATAAAACAAAAAACAAAAAAAAAAATTGGAATCCTGGAGAAAATGAATAACGTAAGAAAAATGGAAACTGTATTTTGTTAGAATTGCATAAAATAAAAATTAATTCACTTTGAGCTATGACTGAATATAATCTAACAAAATTTTAATTATTAATAACAATAGAAATTTATAAAAAAATCAAAATATGTATAGAAATTAATTCGGATGCAGCTTTTTTAACATTACAGGATCGGAAAATCTAAAATTAATTATAAATAAATTTATTTTTAAATACATTGGTCTATTTGGTGTATTTATGTATTTTATTTTTTTGATGTAACTATTATAAATGTAGTTGTGTAGGGATAGAGGTAGAATACGCGAGCTAAAACAAAACTATTTGTAAAAAAAAAAAAAAATGCAAACATATTTTAATTTTAATTAATTATAACTTTTCATTAAAAAATTATATTTACATATGTGTTTGAATACGGTTGGCTTGTACATATGTGCTCAATTTATTTTATATTTTATCCTAAGCATAATTATATACTGAAAATATGTCAATAAATTATAATGGTAAATATGTAGATCCGTGTTGTTGAATCGTTGTTGATTTGACAGAAGTGCTACGGAATTAAATAAAAATACTTAAAATAACGTTCTGTATTCTTTCATACGATGAGAGACTGTTTGATAGTTTAATGGATTATTCCCTCACTTATTAAGACATTAATTAGAGAACGTAGTCAATCAATGTAGTATCAAGATACTGTCGGATAATTTAAAGGCAAAACTTATTGCCGTAGTAAATGGTTAAAAAAAAAACATTTTCTACATTTCTAGACAAAATCGAGGGAAATCATATGAAAGGGTACTTCTTACAGACTCTATACCGGTATTTCTTTGGTTTTTAGGTAGCGCTGGTATAAACAGCTAAAAAGTATGCCCCCCATATTTCTAATTACTTACAGTTTTCGAGGAACCTATTACAACAACAAACTTAACCATACCCTAGTTTAAATTACTACTAGCGGCAAGTGGCTCCTGCAATGGGTTTGCCCTTTTAAGACAAAATTCAGTATAAAAATAAATAAATTGAAATTATTTATTTACCTAAAAATTTCCGTTTGTGGCATATTTCATAACGAATTTCTTTCAATTGAATTCATTGTGCCGTTAAAATTAATTTTGAATCAGAATAATTAGTTTTAGGGAATTCAATCCCGGGATCCGGTATTTTTTTTTCAAATCCCAGGATCCCGGTATTTTTGTCAATCCCGATTCCCGGTGCAATTTCGGGATCCCGGTATTTTTTCAAGTGTTTTTGTCAATCCGAAAACCCAAATCCTTGTTTTTTTGTCAATACCGAATGCCGGGACCTCGGTATTGCCTCATATATAATACCGGGATTGCATTCCCTATAGTTTGATTTCGCATTATTGATATTTTTAACATTGTGTTAAATTTTGAAAAATTAATTTTGAACCCCAACTCCAATTTTGATTTGGTTCAGGTTCGGATTCAGAAAATATGGAAATATCAATGAACCGGAGTGGCTTCAGGTTCGAGTTCGGTTTGAAACTTTGAATTAAATAGTTACTTCATAAAATTTACTGCTTTTGTGTCTTCTGCAATCAGCAAATATTTAGCAACCTTTAATTGAAGTGAATTGAAAACAATTGTTAGAGAGGCTCTTGCCTCTCACCAAACCCACTTTAACGTTTTCTTAAGTGAGTAGCATTAAGCTGTTCATTCAATAGAGAATTTATTCCCTGGAATAATATTATATAGTACCGATTAGTGGACCAGGTCATTTAGTGTACCACTGGTTTAGCAAGAAAATGCCCAAATAAAGTATTATGGTAAACCATTCTATTTCAACTCTAATAATCGATAAGATTAGCTCGATGTTGGATAGTGAAATTACTTTTTTTTAATTGCATGAAAAGTTCAAATGGAAATTAAATTTAATAACCTAAACAGTTTCTTTTATCAGATGTATAATACAGTTGATGCACTAAACGGCACTGTAAGCTACGAGTATTTCTATGTACATTAATATTAAATGAAAACCTTACGATGTGACGGATTACTTAAATTTGTGTAGACATCTTTTCGATTATCTAATAATACATTGGTAAATTATGGGGTTACAGAATTCCATTTGGCATATATAATTAACGAAGCCTACGTCGTCACAACCCACCTAAATTTTAGGACATCAAATTTTATTTGGCATAAATACTATTGAAACGCGCGCAGACACTCTAAACGATTACCTATTATTGGCCGTCAAAACTACGCTAAATTGGAAATTTTGTATTTTCAGAAAAACCAAGCATACATTTCACTCCGATAACCCCTCAGCCATTGGCCATCAAAACCTAAACTAAAAATTATATTTACTTTAGGGCAGTTTTGTAAAACTTAAAAACTCGACCCATTCGGTCGACTTATTTAAGTAATTTCAGAACCTTAGTATTTTTTTTTTAAAAGAGGAGAAATTGTTAAGAGTTTGCAATTCAGTTTCGATCTGCGAGCATGTGAAAAATAAATCATTTTTCAGTACATCTCATCAGGCTATACATATATAATATAGCCTGATGAGATGTACTGAAAAATGATTTATTTTTCACATGCTCGCAGATCGAAACTGAATTGCAAACTATTAACAATTTCTCCTCTTCTTAAGGGGAGGTTCTCATCAAGCGACCAAAAAATAAGATAATTTTCTTGATTTTTTTTTTTCATAGAAGGAAGTAAATAAACAACTTAATGATTTTCGAGACTTATTTATTGACTTTTAAAGTATGAAAAAAATAAAAAAATTTAGAATAGTAACGTCATGGGAATTTTTTTTTTTTTTTTTTTATAATTTATTTAATTGGGTGCAGAGCGGACTTATTAACGGTCCTAGCTCCTTGTAACTGTCAGAGCTTCTGCACCCAATGCGCGATCCTGCAAGTAAAGATTAATAGCTACCTTAAATTTGTATTCCTTCGGAAATTTGAAGTGTATTAGCGAATTCCACTTTTTTGATGTTCGGTATATAAATTCGCGCTTGATTTCTTCAGTTCGAGGTTTCGGCAGCTTCACCGTAAACCTATGTGCATTGGTTGTTCCTCTTGTTACTCTTGTTGTTGTAACGAATGGTGGTATTTTCTCCGATAGTTCTGCAGAAGATTTATCATGTAAGCATCTGTAGAAGACGCAGAGTTCTGCAACATCTCTGCGATGCTGTAAGCTGTCTAGTTCTTGAGTAAGTCTGGGATTCCGTATTATTCTGATAGCGCGACGTTGAACCCTGTCCAATAATTGGAGGGTGGTACCAGACGCACCTCCCCAAACTTGACAGCAATACTCTATACATGGTCGGATGAAGGTTTTATATATCTGGAGAACTTGATGCGATTTGAAAAACCTTCTGCATCGATTCAGGAACCCGAGTTTTTTTGAAGCTGATTTAGCCAATGCAACAATATGTTCATTCCATTTGAGTTTGTTACTTATTTGAACACCAAGCAGTCGAATTGAGTCGCAACCCACAAGGATATGGTTTTTTACCACAAATGGGTAGTCGTTGCGACTTTTTTTACGTGAGAATGTGCATATTTGTGTCTTTTTTTCGTTACATTGTACTAAGTTGTTGTTACCCCACTCAAATATTGTGCTTAAATCGGAATTAAGAGAAGTTACGACTTCTGACCGTTTATTATTTAGATCTGTAATGCTAGACTCCGCCTCGAATGAAATAGAAGAATGCAATGTGGCATCATCCGCAAAGCTATGGATAGGGTTTACAGTGCAATCCAGCAAATCGTTGATGTATAGCAAAAACAGGGTCGGTGACAAAGGTGATCCCTGAGGGACTCCGGCATTTGGGGAGTGCGTCGATGATGATCTCCCATTAAGCACAACGCTGATTTTTCGGTCATTGAGATAGCTTTGAATCCACCTGGTGGTCATCGAGTCCAGCCCGTATGTCACAAGTTTACAAATAAGATTCTCATGCCATACCTTATCAAAAGCCTTGGATATATCCAAGGCGATTGCAAAGGCCTCTCCGTGGTGTTCTAGTGCGAGATTCCATTTGTTCGTGACATACGTCAGGAGATCGGTCGTGGATCGGCTTTCACGAAAGCCGTATTGTCTATCCGAAATTAGTTTATTAATTTCAAGATATCTAACTATATGTTGATTGACGCATTTCTCAAAGACCTTAGCGACGGCTGACACAATTGATATTGGCCGGTAGCTCGAAGGGTCGGTTTTGTCACAACCCCGTTTCAGTACGGGTTGCACCATTGCATTCTTCCAGGCGTTCGGGTATGCACCTTGCTTATATGAAAGTAGGAAAATTTTAGATAATATTGAAGCCAATTCACTGGCAAACTCCTTCAATATTCGAACTGGATTTCCATCAGGTCCGGTGGCCTTGTTTGCATTCATTGACTTTAGATTAGTAAAGACAATTTCTTCCGAGATGACGACGGGGCTTATTTTAGAACCACAATATGGAATTAATGGAGGTCCAATTCCATCTGCGACAACTAATGTCGAGTTCGATTTGAAGGCGCTCGCCAATAGGTCGGCTTGTAAATATGGATCCACCACCAAGGCGCCGTCAGCACGTTTCAATGCTGAAACAGATGTTTTCGAAATATTTGCAATCGATGCGACCATGTGGTAAAAGTTGCGATCGGAGATTTTCAACTCGGAAGCCACATTGGCTTTCTTGCTGTCGGCTCTTTTTGCTTCTCTACCACAGGTTTTTTTGCAGGTGTTCCGTATCGTTTTATATTCCTCATAAGAAATTTCGTTGCGTTTATATTTTGTGTGTGCCGCTTTATTTTGTTTGGAAGCTTTGGTGGCTTCTTTTGAAAATATTTTAAAATTTTGATTGGGATTGGAAAATGATGAGGGTATAAATTTATTCATTCCATGTAAGACGGTGTCTGTAAAACTGAAAACGGCGTCGTCGATGTTGTTGTTATGTAGGCAATGGCGTTCCCAAGGGAAATGTTGAAAAAATGACCGCAAACCATCAAAATCAGCTTTATTAAAATGCCAAAGACGCCTTGGCTGCTGTCTGGATTCTAGTGGTGTTTCGACAGATATTTTTGTGGTTATTAAGTTATGGTCAGAATTTCCAATTCCAGTTTCGACATGGACCTCCATGGAATGAGGGATTGATGTCAGACAGAGATCCAGAATATGAACTCCTCTAGAATTTTGGCATTCAAATGTGGACTCACTAACAATCTGTGTGAGGTCATGCGAAACGGCAAGCCATTCCGCATGGCGCCCAGTGACATTTGTATCTTTGTGATTCAACCATTGTTTATGGTGGGCATTAAAGTCACCGACCATAATTAATTCGCATTCGGGATGTTGATTGCGAATATCGTCACATTTGTCTGATAAGCCCTCGAAGAAGCTAATCGTTTCTGAATCCGTCTGATTAGGAGATCTGTACAAGCTAATTAAAAAAATGAGTTTATTAGGAAGAGAAATTTTAAGCACAATAGTTTGAGCGGTTTTTGAAAATATTTCGTACTTTTTGTGTCTTGAGTACGGTATGTGGTTTTTAACGAAGATGCACACTCCACGTTGCAACTCAAAAGCTTGTTCGAACTGGTAGCGCTTGAAGTAGAATTCGTTTTCGTAGATGTTCGACGATACTTTTGTTTCCGTTAGAACTAATATGTCGGGTTTACGTGATTCGAGATGTTGATGTGCGCAATTTTTGTTAGTCACGAGACCTCTGACATTGGTATAATGGATGTTAAGGCTATTAATTGTGTCTTTACGAGGATTATGCCTCGCCCCGCGATCCGAAGAGACATGTTTCGGGTATTTTCTTTTATTATTATTCATATTAAAAATAAATCATTTTTGTACGGAAAAATGTTGAAAAACCGACCCAACAAAAAATATAAAATAAAATAATAAAATTTCAAAAAATAAATTATATTAAAAAATGAACGCGGGCAAAATTATATATGAACTAAAATAATTGTTAAAATAAAAATAAAAAGTTTTTACGGATGCTGGGACCCAGCGATCCAACCATTTTAGTCGCCTCCTACGACAAGCAGTGGATGCTGTGGTGTTATTCTAAGGATATCATCATGATCGTGCGGTGTACTTTACGAATCATGAGAGTGCCCCCCGACCACAGGGACATTGCTTCTACGTATTGTCACGTGACCGTCTCAAAAAAAGGTAACTTATCGGCCTCCACTGTACCACTTGTAAAAACTATCGAAAATCAAAAAACCAAAATTGTTTATAAAATATATAATATTTGCTGGAGGTTGTACCAACAACAACAATATAAAAAAAAAAGTCGAAAATTATAAAAATGGCGGACGTGCAATTTTTATGTAAGGGTTTTTCACGTCTTTTTCGCTCTTTAAAGTGCTATAAAAATAAAAAATAAACGTCAAATATTATCTGCATTTAGGTTTATCCTCCAATAAATTAAATGAACTTCAAAATAAAATCAAAAAAATTGTGATACATTGAGTAGTTTTTGAGTTATCGTGGAGACTGATATAAAAAACATCGTTTTTCATGAAATGCATTTAAAGATTTTGTTAACGATTTTTGTTAGTTTAAAAGAAGAAAAGTGGGTCAAATTATTGTACCATAACTTTTCTATGAAATTTATTTCATTTAAACGGTTTGGGGAATATATTATACACATTATAGGCTATCAAAAAATGAAATAAAAAAAAATCGAATTTTAGGATCGAGTTTCATGAGAACCTCCCCTTAAATATTTATCAATCTGGAATACACCAGAATAATTTAAAAAAGTTTGAACATTTTTTTTAATTTTATTGAAATGAATGACGTTGGGCATTGAGCCTTTATGTTATTCGTTTCTTAATTAGATTTTCGGAGATACCACAATAGTAAGTGCGAACCATTCAACATTAAATTTGTTTTTTTTTTTTGTGTTTTGTTGGGCATAGTTTTTCAAAATCTAAAGACTGTAATCGATTTTTAAAAAAAATATTTATGTGGTTTCAATAGGAGCACACATTTTTTGACCAACGACTGTAATTCAAAAATCGTGGCTTTATTATTATTATTATTATTAGTTGAGGGCCATGTGGGCGTTCAAGCCACCCCGCACTGCGACCTAAAAGATCTTTTGTGCATGGACCCTACTTAATGAGCCGTCCAGTCAATATTCAGGCTCTTAATGAACCTGACAATACTGCCGGCCGGTATATGATGCATACCATCCGGGCTCATTACTCTCCCTCCTAGATGTTGTAACCTTTTGCAGAAAATGGCTGGGCAATGGCACAGAACATGTTCCGCTGATTCCGCTTCCATGTCACAGAAGCGACATCTATCCGTCGAACTTAGGCCCATTTTCTTTAGGTGATACCTTAATGGGATGTGACCTGTGAGGAAGCCGGTAAGCAGCCTCAACTCAGGTTTCCTAAGTACAAGACATTCCTTGGCCCTGGCCGACAAAGGTGAAATAAATTCCTTCGCCTGTCGCAAACCTGGAATTCCGCGCCAGTAAGAGGACTTTTGCACATCCTCCCAGCGTTTAACTGCTGCCCTAAGGTGCCCCTTAGAGACGCCGCAGAAGGGCTCTGGTCCAATTAATGGAAAGGCAGATCCCTCGCGGGCGAGGACGTCAGCTGCCTCGTTTCCCACAATTCCAGTGTGACCTGGCATCCAAACAAGTGTTACCTTATTTGAGCTAGCCAGCAATTTAATAACCTTCAGACAATCCCATACCAGCCTTGACTCAATGGTAAAAGACCTAAGAGCCTTTAAGGCCGATTGGCTGTCTGATACGATATAAACCTTTGCGTCGTTTAGGCCTTTAGATATGCCTATCCTAGCACAAAGTTCTATAGCATGCACAAAAAAAATCGTGGCTTTACAAATTAAGTTACAGCGAAGAACCACTGACTTAGCGAATCAATAGAATGAACTCCCCAAGCATATCGAATACATCCAAAATCTTCTAACCCGAGGCAAACTTCTAAAAGTCGTAAACTTACTCTTAAAAGCAAATAAGATGAGTGCAATGCTTAGGATGGTTACTTATACTTCCAACAAGATAATAGAAATTTCAGTTTCAGCACTCACATTCAAGCGATTACTATCTGTGGAACCGTTAAGGAATTCTCAGAGATGGCGGTAGATTACAGAATTTACGTATGAGACGAAACATTTCAACATTTTCATAAATTTGCATCCAGGTCTTCCCTTATTACGTTCTCGTCTCAAATAAAATACCAGATAGTAAATAGCAGAAGCATCTCGAGTTACCATAGCCAGGCTCTACAGTCGAAGTAAGAATCATACTATTATAATTGGATGGGTATCCAATAAGAGCTTCCGGAAGTTTTTTTGAAATAAAACGCATTAAAATCAATTTAATAATCAAAAGTTGTATTTGTGACGTAAGTTCAGTTTATGACATTTAATGTTTGAATATAATTTCTTTTAAATGTTGTCCGCGAACAACAAATATTGTCCGCGAAACGTCAATTGCCCAAACTACAGATTAATGATCAATACATTTTTATTGTCAAAAATTCAAGATATTCGTGTAGCCGACTTGTGGTTTCAACAGGATGGTGCAATGTACCACACAGAAGGCCAAACCATCGATTTATTGAAAGAAAATTTTAATGAGAACATCATATTAAGAAAGGGACCCGTAAATTGGCCTCCACGATCTTGTGATCTGACACTGTTAGATTACTTTTTATGCGGGTATCTGAAATCACTTGTTTATATCGATAAACCACAATCGATTACTGCAGTAGAAGGGAACATAACACGCATAATTAACGAAATATCGGCCGAAATGCTCGAAAGAGTGCTCGACAATTGGACCCATAGAATGGATCATCTAAGAGCCAGTCGCGGACATTTAAAAGAAATTATTTTCAGCCATTAAATGTCATAAACCGAACTTACGTAACAAATACAATTTTTGATTATTAAATTGATTTTAATGCGTTTTATTTCAAAAAAACTTCCGGAAGCTCTTATTGGATCACCCTTACTAACGGTAATACTTACTTATTAAATGGCGACACAATTAATTAGCCAAACCGCCCAAAAATCATAAATGAAAAATAGCTCAAAAATTTGATACAAAATGTTTGGGTGGCAAAATACAAAAATTAAGGCAGACCTAACAATTTTGGGGCATTATTGAAACCCAAAAAAATAAATGACAATCGCCCAAACAAAGAATACAAAATCGGCCAAAACAAAGTCGTTTCGATATTTCAAAACTATTAACTTTTGCGGAAGCAGAATCGTGCGGTGGCGCAATATAGGACCGATACATGTTATATCTCTACGGACATATTGCCCAGAAAAAATGGGGATAATGTCCACTTAGAAAACAGCCTCACATCCAAATTGAAAGAGACGTAATACCCCTGCATAAACGAATATGGAAAATATGGAAAAGGGAGATGTCAAGTTTTTTATACATACATAGTATTAGTATGTACATAAGTTGAATATTTACTTAAATACTAGGACAAAAGAGACAAAATCCACATTGGCTTTATGACCCTTTTAAAATCGGAGATTACAACCAAGAATGGGAATTATGAACATTTTTATTTTCCATAATTTATACACGAGCGACAAAACTTAAGTCAACAGCCGCTAAAACAAAGCCAAACCACATTTCTTTATTTTTTAGGAAATAAGACTGACTTTATTTTTTTAATGATTTGAAAATGAAGAGAACTAAAGAAAATCAATAATACCAGCAGAGTGGCTGTTGACTTAAATTTTCATGTTATTGTGTAAATTTAGTAGAAGGAGAAATTTAAATTTTTAAAGAAAAACAATATAAATGTTCAACAAAATGTGTTTTAACTAAACCTTTAAAAATTAACAATTGGTAAACATGTTTTTTGGGCGCTTCTTAAAAAAAGACAATCGCCCACATTTTAGTAACGACCATAGCCCAAAAATGATGGGCGTTTATTGATTTTAGGTTTTGGCTGATTTTGAATTTCTTGTTTGAGCGGATCGTAAAGTAAAACAAAAGTATGATTTTAACCTGTATCGAAAAATTGATGATAAAATGAAATTGTTTTAGTTAGGCGCTCATATATGAGTAACATAGCGGTGCCACCGCATGTTAATCAAATAAAATTTTTGTTGACCCGAGCTGACGTTTGATTTACAAAGATTACATGTTTTTCATATTATTTTACTTCATAAACAATTTAACAACAACATGTATAGATTGAAAAATCTTGTCTGACATTGGATTTTGTTGATAGACGGAAATGAAAATTAGAAAAGATTAAATTATAATATTTTCCGCCTCCGTCAAGAAAATTCATTTTCACATAGATATAAACAAATTTTTCATGTACACAAAGTTAATTAATAATAAGTTATTAAAAAATATTGGAAGTTTGTTTATTTTTAGTAAAATTTTTACACTTCTTATGTATTACATAAGACGTTACCAATATGCAACACGTTTAAATTACTTAATCAGTTTCCCAATATATAATTTTCGTTTTTGTTTAAAGACCATAAAAAAAACACAAGAAGGTAGGCGCACTAACTTTGAAGGTTTACCGGTGAAATAAAATGTTGGCCGCTGTTCAATTTGGGTGTGTTCGTCCATGTACATTAATAATTAATAATAGTAAACGATATATTCTTATATCTTATGTAGGTCACGAAAACTAAAAGAACTTATTATGAGCGCGAATTTGTCTTTATTTTTCAACACAAAGTATTAATTTTGTTTCCAACCGAAAACATTTATAAAATTTTATTTAAACGCCGATAAATTTTAGATGGTTTGGTTGAGCCTCTATTTACTGTCTTCACTCTACAATATGTGAATGATACTTATACATTCAGTAAGTAACCACTTTTACTCATTAAAATAACAATGTAAGAATAGCATCAGTACAGTTCAACAACCACTTTTCAAAAATAAACAAATAATAAAAATAAAAACTTTGAAAAATGTTAATAACTAATTTAAAATTATTTACAATGTTCCAAATAATAAAAAAAATATTATCAAAATAAACAAAATTAAAAATTTATTATAAAAAAAACGGAAATTTCATTTTAATGCTACAATAAATTATAAATTAACACAACTGGCCATTTTTATAGTTTTTAAACAGCAGAAAACTATCGCCAGTGGTCTTCCTCTAAAATCAAACAAAAGAGAACAAAAAATAATAATTTTCAAACAGCTGATCATGACGTGCTTACCAGATTAAATATAAATTTAGATAATACAATATTATTTTTATCCGCAATATAGAAAATTAAATGTGGTATTTTTAAATAATATTTTTCGGTCGGGTCAATTATTATTAACAAAAAGTCGAAAAAGAAAAATTTCTTCTTTCATTCTCATCCACATAATACCTAGCGACAACTTATACCTATACGAATATACCCGTACACAGATATTACACGTTTATTTAATTTTCTGCTCTACAATAATATCAGTTTTTTGAAATTTATTTTTTTAAGATAATAAATTAGAAAATAGACAAAAAAATATATAATAATTATAATTATTGGAATTAAGCCAAAATATAATATGTTCACACAATTCATAATTTTTATGATAGAAAAAATATGTATACGAGTAAATAATGATGCTGTAGCGGCGGAGTAATTGAAAACATAGACAGACAAGAACTAACAAATAAAAAATATGTCCTCAAAATATTGCTACTCGTAATTAATGTCGCATTCTGTTTTTAATAATATATATTATACATTTGTTTCTAAATTTATGATTGCATTATTTATATAAAATGATGTCTGTTGTGACGTGCATTAAATTTATATTAAGCAATATAACTGGAAACTAAAATCATTAACAGAAGTTGCACTTGCCTATGAAAACATTTGAATTGTTTTCTGAACGAAATTAAATTAAACTGTTTTAAGTTAATCATTATACTATGTCTCAATCTCATCAACTCAGTTAGTTTTACAAGTTAAAAGTTAAGTGCAAAATAATTGCATCAGACAAGAAAAATTAACCACTTCAACTTGTAATAAAACATCGACCATGTGCGCAGTATTCTTTTTAAAATATGGTTGTGCATAATTTCTGAAAAATTAAAAACTTCCAAAAAAAGCGGAACACTTAAACAAAATATAAGTAATTATTAATTTAAAAATTATTAAAAAAATTATGGAAAATGAAGCGTTTAATCAAAAAATGTCGTAACCATTCTGGCAACAAATTACCTGTAATTTTTTTTTCATCTGTAAGGTATATTGTAGTTTATGTACAACGAAATTAAAACTGTGATGTGAGAATATTGTAATTTGCGATAAAAGACGTGCATTTTTAATTTAAATTATTACATATTTACTAAAAACCAAATTTGGTTGTTCGGTACGATTTGTTTACAATTATTTTTACAAGTTGAATTTAAAGATAATTTTAAGTGAATTTTCAACTAAAATAAAAATATTTTTTAAACTTTTAATTGTTTATTTAAAGCAATTCACTTCATTCCAAGCCATTGAATAAAATTCTAAATACGGTCCTGATCTATCTTTCTATTTTACGCACAGAATTTTCCACGTTTGACGTTTGCGTATTTCTCGTCTAAATATTTATTAAACGTGTTTGCATATGATGTAATTTACTCTAGCCCAGAAAATAATTTTTATTTTATTTTATAACATTTCATTACCACAGAATATCGCAAAAATTAAAATTTTGCATTATACAGGAAACTATAGAAAAACAACACCAAATTTTAAAGAAAATGGCTTTAAATTAGAAAAGTGCCAAGATTTGGCCGGAACGTCATTTCCGGAATCGATCGGTATGTCATATGGTTTGTCATTTTATTATCTAGCTCCGTTAATCAGACCAAAACGATTTGCTACACTAATTTAAATAATTATAGCGCCAATCTCAACATGCAAATCGTTTTGATATAATTAATGTAGTTAAATAACGTAATGCCAAACCAAATGGCACAGCGATAGTTTCCGAAAAAAAACATCCCCCGGCCAAATCGCTTCCATTTGTAAGAATTCCTGGTGCAATAATTGATGGATTAATGATTGTTGCAAGACAGTTGCAAGAATTGTTACATTGCTATTTTAAATAATGATGGCACTAATCTCAACATGAACTTGCGTAAACAGAGTCACATCTTCGTTAACTACTTCCATTTCTTTCAAAATCATCTTCAATTCTCTTAATTTCGATAGATGATGATTTGTTTTGTGCGAAAGACATTACTTTCGCAGTTAAATTTTCGGTTACTCGCAAACCCACAAATCAGACATCCCAATTTTTGGACATTTAAAACACAAACATATTCTGACTCCCAGTATATTAAATAGCCCATTCGCTTGATGTTAAAATATTAGGATAATTTCAATCAGAAATACAAATGATCTAAGTTGTACTGTATTAATGCAGGTCTGAAAATTGTTTATTTTGGAAAGTATTTCAAGATTTTTTAACAGCGATGCTTTTGCCTTCTAAAGTGTAACAAGACTAAATTTACAAAAAGAAAAACGCGAACAATTCATCTATTATGAAATAAGAACGTTTATTTCATTTATATTTCTATATAGTATTGTACTTTTCCTAATAAAAGTTGTTTGAATGTAATGATTAAATTGAGCCAAGGCTGGGCATCACTGCATAACTAATTTTCTAATTATGAAGTATGAAAACACAGCCGCTCTTAATAAAAAAAGCCACTTAAAAGCATGGTTTGAAAGCGGGGAACTAGCGAGTAAGTAACAACTTTACGTAAGAACGCGATATACAAAAGTGTATGCTACTGACCAGAGAGTGTTTAAGAATTTTTCGTTCAGTTCAGTTGTCACGTAACAAAGCGAAAATTAACGCGCAAACTGAAGGATATGTCAAAATACATCAAAATTTTCACAGCACACTTTTCTTAAAAGTAATAAATTTTGCTATTCTGTATTTATCAGTTGTTACAAATTCCGTAGCTAATAAGCGTATTTCCTTGAAAAATTTACAACAACAATTGCATAGGGTAAAACCCCGCAAGAATAACATTAACCCAAAAAAATATTGGGTTTATTTAAACCCAATTTTAATTTTTGGTTATGATACCTGCCACCAGGTCATAATACATATTAAATTTTTTTTTTATTTCGAAAAGTTGGCTTTTGTCAATTAAATCAAAGTGGCTATTTTCTTGGGAAAAAAATAAACCCATAAAGGCGATGATTCATGTACAAATTGTGTCTGACAGACATAAATAATAATTTCGTTTTTATCGTATAAGACAAAAAAATATTAACCAATCAGAGCGATTATTATTTATGTCTGTCAGACAAAATTTGTACATGAATCATCGCCTTAATAGTTTGAATTCAATTTTTTGGTCAACAAAATACGCTTAATATGTCAGTTATTCTTTAAGGAAATAATTTCGTCAAATTCTGGAACGATTTTTACTGAGTCACTGGCTACCCCTTTAGTAGAAACATCTCTACATTTTCAATTAAAATATTAAAGACGAATAAAATTATTTTAATATTGAAATCGAAAATCTTTCAACCGCTACGTTAGAATATTCTTGCCAAAACAAAAAACGTAAAATCTTATTATACACCAATGACCCCCCACCAACCCCTTATTAATTCACTAAAGGTATGTCCGGATTTTTTTGTTGGATATACGAAAAAAAGAATGTTGCCAAAATGATGGGAGACCAGAATAGTAGGGGCGTATTGACACACGTTTTATTAATGGGAATTTTCAGGTCCGAATTGTTACAAACATGCACTAAGGAGTACAGAATAAACTTCAACGGTTATTACTAAAACGTTTGTAATTGGTGTTGGAACGATGCCAAAATATTTATGATGATATGAATAACATTTATGATGACATTTGAATTAGTGTCATTCAGCGGTAATTCCTCAGAGTAAGATAAAATATTTGAGAATCGATATAATAGCATAACAAATATTATAATTTACGAGGTGAACCCACTCTCACTTCTTCTTTCTAGTAAATTGTGGCGGTTTATCATTTTTAATGTCTCGCCAATACTAATAAAAATTGTGAGAGAACACAAAATTGTTAATAATATAGGTAATATAAAAATAAACTGTAAAATCTTTCTCCAGTTTTGCCATTGTTTACAACCTGCCAGAATGGCATTAAGTATTCGTAACGCAATTTTCCAAAGTTTAGCTGACAGTTTATATCTTATACTATTATTAATTGGTTGTTTAATGTATTCGACCTAATCTTGCGATATTTCTTAATTTTTATTTTTCACGACGCTTCTTACGTCCACAGTAAATATTCTAAAACCATATATTTTTAATTTTCAACAAAAAACAAAGCAACAAATGTTTTCTATTAATTATTATTTGACAGATGTATGTATGTGAAAATGAAATTCCCCGACTTTCGACAATGAATTTCAAGAATGCAGTAACTTTCAATTCAAATAACTTAATTTGACAGATATTCTGACTGAAATACCGTAATTTGACAGAGAAGGGAATTGTAGTACAATTTTATTCTTGAAACAAGACACATAAACCACAAACACATTTCACCACTTTCTCCTCTAAACATTTTGACAACTACACATTCATCATTCAGACCAAACATTTATGAATTATTATTGTAGGCCAAATATAATAAATAGGACTTACTATTTGTGAAATATCAAATTATTTAAAAAACGTCAGTATGTTTGGCCTATAGGCAACAGTTATCAATTTACTTCGTTTGACGTTTGAGGAAAAAGGTCTATAGATGTAGCTTAAGGCTATTTGATTTTCCTAATTATATATTAAAAAACTAAGTGTTTAAAGCGTTATCTACAAACACCGTTAAATACAATCTCTCCATCATATTATGTAAATCATGTTACAAAGATTGTTTTAAAAGGTGTCGCGGGGGATCTACTATTTGAGCGAACCATAGTAAAATGTAAACGCATTACCCAATCCGTACTTATTATATTATTCTTTACACCCCTAATTCGATGTTTTCTCTTCTTTTTGACGTAACATTTTCTATTACATATTTCGAGTTTTCGATTATTTCGTGTAATCACCGCCAGATATGTGTGTAAGAGAACTAATATTGGGTCCGATTTGACGTAAAGGGCCAACATTGAAAACGTAACCCCAAATTATGTTTATTTTTCTGAAGTATAACTACTTAGAATTTAAAAGAGATAAATCTTTATATAAAAAAGAAAATATTAATTTGGTAAATAAACCTCACCTTCGTATTGAAACATTTATATTTCTGGTCGTAAAACTCATTAGGATTTCAAGCTCAGAACAATAAAATCTAGAAATGATTAGTGCTCATTATTGTACACTTGATCATTTGCGTTTTGCTAATTTTGATTTTTTTTTTGCCATTTTACAATAACAAATACATTTTTAAATACGCGCGGAAAATATTTTAATAATTTTGTTATTAATGGTACAAACGACGTGCGGAATTTCAATTGCGTTGAAATTAGAATACACTTAAGAAATGAAACACAAGTAGTACGTACATCATACGTTAGTATGCAATTTGCCTCTATTTCTAATTTAGCTGTGAATCAGTAGGCTACACTACTTAAAAGAAAACAGATCTATAGTACGATTTTTCTATACATATTTTCATTTTTTAAGTGCAACTTTTTGATTTTGTTGACTGAAAACAAACGTTTGTAAATAAGGTAATTTATTTAGAAAAATTGTATATTAACATTAAATACGTGCAAAATAAACCTCAAAAATTACGCAGGTATAAGCTGCACATTTATTTTGGGTGCAGAAATGCGTGCGTTGCAAAAATTCCGCACATCCGTTTCCGACATTAACATTATTTCCGAATGCCCTATCACATCATCCTAAGCTAATAGTGCAAAAAATGCTCTTTTATCGCTTTTAAATATTTTACTGTATTGTTAGGGAAGCAATAAACCCAATGGTTCCATCGTAAAATAACATTATCTCCTCTCATTTCCAATTGTAGACGTCTAAATATCTTCATCTATATATTACCGAGATATCAACCCAGGTTACAGTCCTGCACATTCAGGATTCAGGATCGAATTATGCCAAAAGTTAGTGAGCATTTAGACAAACGTATTATGTCGTACTATGTGTTTTACATATAATTGGACAACGCTAAAAATAATAAAACACCTTCCATACACACATTGATTTTCGTTTTATTTACAAAAAACGTCCTGAGCTCCTTATTTGGACACCCTTTATTATAAGATGTTTGGATTACTAACACGAATTATTGTCCTCTTGTAAAATGGTTTTTCTAACACGCTCCGAACGAAGAAATCTTGTAGATTTGCATCTGTACACACAAAAAAATATTGCGGTGTGAATGGTATTTTATCCGAAAAAACCTTTATTTTTATCCAATAGTACCATATTAACTCCGCAAGATCGGGTACAAATTTTAAAATATCCAAAAGGATCGAACAGTATACTTTTGCACCGTTCGGAGTAAACGCAAAAGTTGTCAACAGCGGATATTTTTAAAAAGTACTTCCCAGAGATTATTTCCGTTCTATCGGAGTAAATATTTACACCGTTTGGAGTTTTCGTGAAAAAGTAAAATTGTAAGAGATTTTGGCAGTATTAGTTAAATTCGCTAAAGCAACCTGCATATTCCTTCTGTATAATAGAATTTAAATTGTGATACAATCAGTCTAGTCGCAGCGGCCTGATGAGAAGATTCAATTCTCTTACAATATTCGGAACATATTAAAATCATATACATTAAAATAAAATACCGTGGGATAAAAACCATACACTCAAAAAATGTGCGGTGTTAATTGGTTTTTTATCCGAAAAAGTATTTTATTTTTCTCCAACTGAATATATTTTATAAAATTAAATACCCATCAACGGATAAATATTTTTATCTATCCGAAAAGATACATTTTTATAAAAACTCCTTTTGGATTTAATAAAATGCACCTCTAGGTGTTTTCCTAAAGATGAATGTTCCTGTTTGGGTTTTATGCGGTGTAAAGGTTTTTATCCAAATGTATTTTATGCCATTTTTATTATAATATCCGATTGGATTCAAATTATAAATATCCGATCGGTGGGACACTATGTAACACCGATTCGGTGTTGTGGTGACCTTTTATTTTTTTGTGTGTAGTACAAGGTTTTGATTTGGCCAATAAATATAAATTAGTAAAACAAAATTCAGTGCCCACTATAAATTTGTTAAAGATTTAATGTCACATTAAGAAAATGACGCATCTTCTAATCCACCCTTTTCGCGATCGCCTTGTTTAAAGAGAAATCAAATGAGGGAATTTCTCAATGTCAATTATCAATTTAGTTTGTTTTTTAGCAGCGGTAATGTGTCAACCCAAGAAATTCCACCATTTTTTGTTTTAAAGTTCTAGTCTGTCGTCTAGCCAGTGCTTCTCAAACTTTTTCATACTGCGGCCTCCGAGATCGAAAAAATAAAATCATAGCTGTAAAATCTCCTAAACTAAATATTTTAGATGGACATATGAGTGGAGCAGAACAGATCCAAAATGACTAAACTAAAGTTAAAGCTAAACATTTTTGATCTTTACGACTATTCTACATTTGTCAAAATTCAATTTTTGCACGTTTCTCTAATTTGACCGAAACCCGACCCGAATTTGGTTCGTTTTTAATTTTTGTGTCAAATTATTTTTACTTAGGTATTTAAAACAAAGTTTGAATTCATTGTAATCTGAATTATCGAACTATGAAAATTCTGGAAGTACTTGGAACATTAAAAAAAATGAATCTTCCTCTACAAAATTCTGAGTTATCCAAAGTTTTTTTTAGATTTTTTAAACTAAAAATAATCAATTTAATGAATCAATTTGAAAGCTTTGACCCGTCTAGCAGTTTTATACCAAAAATTAGAAGTTGTATTTACGACGGGTTCTTCCAAAAAAAAAAGAAAAAGAACAAGCGCAGATAAAGATTTGCGATCTGAAATTCCTGTTCATGTTCATTGTAGAATAAGAACTTGTCGACCAAAATCCTCGTGATTGTGGAATTCATATACACATCAAAAGCCATTAGCAGCACAGAAAAACGTAGCGGAATTGATAATAGACAGATACAGAAATTTGTGTGCGAGGAAATTGTGTGATTTATAAGAGATATTAATAGGTTTCAAGGCCCCCTGCCAACAGCTCCACGGCCCCTAAGGGGCCGCGGCCCACAGTTTGAGAAGCACTGGTCTAGGCTGTGATAAATATTTTTTAGTACAAATTTTTGAATTAAGATCAGGTCCCGGTTGAAAAATGCAGCTTCATAACAGCAAATGAGGAAAATCAATTTCTTTGAAGTGAAACGCTAAGGCGACTATATAATGAATTTATTTGTTATGTGTCGAAAATTATCATAGGATTTTACCGTGATAATTTGGGAGTGTGCGGTTTTCTCAAATAAATGTTAAAAATTAGTACTAAAAAAACATTTCACAGGTTGCGGATACAGTTTAAGACTGCGTCCGACACATGTGACAAATATTTTTTAGTAAAAATGAATAGCGCACTAATTTGTTAGTAGTTTCCCCACCTCTTATGTTTGCAGTAATTTTCGAGAAATGTGAATTTTTGGACAAAAATTGTGTAGGGTGTTATCCAGAAGAGAATTAGATGCTTTTTCTATCATGGCTTGCTACTGGCACCGAGCAATACTGGCCGCGCATTGTAATATTTTTTGAAAATAGTACGCAGGCAGGATTACATAAATATATCGAAAACAAAACATGGATATCTACATTCAGGTATTGGCAACAATTTAATGAAACAAAATATCCGAATTTTGCTAAGTAAGGTGTCATTTGTTTATGGTATATTAGAGACACATTTTTGACGATATCGCTACACACGAAATATTTTAGTATCTGTTGTGTTTCAACGTTTGACCTAGCAATTGATGAATAGAACAACAAAGTATGTATAACGATCAAACCACTGCTATCAATTAACGAGGATAATACAATCCGGAATCCAGTGATGGACAAACGGAAAAATAAATTATTGTTGGCAGTGGAATACAGCAAAAGAAAAGACAATTTTATAATAAAAT
Source organism: Tipula helvola (assembly GCA_963556165.1). Taxonomy (NCBI): domain Eukaryota; kingdom Metazoa; phylum Arthropoda; class Insecta; order Diptera; family Tipulidae; genus Tipula; species Tipula helvola. The sequence continues at coordinate 102,026,106 of OY744483.1, forward strand.
AAAGGAACGATAACAAATGGATATAAAATCCTACCCTTCAACAGAGTTGTCCGAAAAATGTGCCTATTTACAGAAAATTTATCAAAACTGTAGTGACTCACGCATTGCAATCATATAAATTAATTATTTGGTTTATATAAATTGCAATTCATTCGCCACCACATACACATTTTGGGTTTACGCATAAGATTCTTCTTAGCGTAACTAATTTCATTTTCACCTAGCGTAAATGATACGGAACTCTAAAATTATATTTAGTGATACTTGTTAGTAGATAAGCTATGCGGTTTCCAGCGCAAAATCGTATGGGATTTTACAAGAAGATCCAAAATTGCATTTTTTGGTATCTTTTCATATAAACGTCATCGAAGAGAGAGATAAACTGCAGAGATTAAACTTCAACTAGGGGAGAGAGAGAAAAAGCAAAAAGAATAAAAAGATTTGTACATAAAATAAGTCGAGAGTAGCTTTTATATAAACATCAACAATGAGAGAGAGAGAACAGCAAAGAGAATAAAAGATCTTTATATAAAATATGTATTTAAAACTGTGAGTAACTTTTCTTTATACAGAAAATATATTTTCTCTGAAATTTAACATATGTTAACTAGTGAGTAGAAACCGTAAACTGTATACGAGTACATTGTAATTACATAAGGAGCGTAAATTAATTTATTGCAGATAACACGCATAATCTTCTCTTACTCTCAAGATATGTATGATATATTAAAAATATGATTTTAAGATAACTGACCTTGCGTGATATGACTTAAAAAAATACTGTTATTAAAAATAAAACAAATTGTTTAGATTAATTAAAATATATGATTCAACGTCAGTATAGTATATGTAGTCAACTCTCACTTAATGTAACATCAACAAAAACATGAATTCATATTTCGTTAAAATTAAAATTGTACTTTAAAACATTATAAACATAAAATCTGAAACAAAATAATAAAAACCAAATATGAAAATGTATATACATTAATGAACAACATTATTAAAATATTTTTCCCCTCGTTGTTGATAATTAAGTAAATAGCTATGAATATCTATATGTATGCGAGTTACATGAGAAAACGATATTAAGTATGACGTATTAAAAATGAGATCGATTAATAAATTAAATAATACAACACAGTAGTAAACTCTCGCTCTCTTTCTCCAATATTCGTATAGAAACATAATTTAGCATATGATATTGAGATCGCTGACCTTGCGCGAGCATATGATCTAAAAGATACATTTTTTAAAAACAAATAAATTGTTCAGGTTAATTAAAACGTAGGATGATTTAACATCAGTATAATATAGTCAACTCTAATCATAAAATCTGAAACAAAACATAAAAACTAAATATGAAAATATCTAATTGTTAATACGAACAATATCGTTAATATTTTATTTCTCCTGTTGTTGATAATTAAATATGTACATACATACATACATACATACGTAATCATTCATAATAATTAAAATATATGGCAATTCAATTTTGATGATGCAACAACTTTATTTCATGACGAAATAATAGTTTTTTCTTTATTGCTGTCAATTATATGCAATTTACATAAGAACATATGTATACTCATTTAATTATAAAAATGAGATTAGGTGAATGAAAACAAAATAAAATATTATAACACATTTGTAAATTCTCTCTCCATATTATGCTACAGAAATATGTTGTTAAGATTACTGACCTTGCGCGCATATGTTTGTAATTATACAAAAAAAAAATGTATTAAAAACAAATCAAATATTTAGGTTAATTAAAATATAGGATGATCCAACTTTTAGAACCTATCAAAATTATTATGTTGGTATATATAGTCATGCAATATATGAAAATTATATTCTAATCGAAAAATTAGTTTGTTATCGATGGTATTTTAAAAATTCGGTTACTTAATCAGACGAGGAGAAACAAAGATGAGAACATGATCGAACACTCATGATTGTTGCTATATAATTCGCTAAGTCAATAAGTACTTAAGAACAATATAAACACCGCGTTTGCGATTTTACTTTCATTGTCTAATATAATTAGAGGTGACCAACTGATTATACTGTTTTTAAAAATACATATTAACAATAGAGTTCAGCAGTTATTAAAAGTGTTCGGTAAGTAATTTACAATATATTAAAAATTATCAAATAAGAGCGATCTTATTTTAAATAATACTTGTCTTTAAAATATACAGGTAATAACAAAATTGAGAAAATGTCTAAAATAAGTGAATTAGTAAACCAAACTAAATCAGTACTTCTTAAAGCTACTGAAAATCCTAAGCTTTTACAAGATGCTATTAAAGAATGTGCTAAAAATTTAAGATTTCTTCGCAATAAGCTACAAAAATGCTCCACTCCAGGAGATAAAAAACATGTGGCATGTGCTATCGGCTTATTAACTGGATTTCGCACGCAAATGAAAATTATGAACAAAGAAAAACCTAAATATACATCAAGACGTGTTAATTGCGAATATATTCAAACAGCATTTCAAAATCGTATTAAAACTTTAGCCATAATCAACTTGACCCATACCGATCCTATAGATTTTTTGGATGATTGTCAGAAAACTTTTCACATTCGCATCAAAAAGTTAATAAAAAATGAATCTGCTTTGAAAATAAATGGAGTTTTCTGTGGTGAGTTTAAAATTGGTAATGATGGCGGCGAGGATAATTTCGAGTTTAAATATATGAATACAAAAAATCATGTGTTGTACCAGGATACAAACTTTAATGAATGGTTCACTAAAAATATTAAAGAAATAATATTAAAAGAGCTTGAAGAGTTTCAAGAAAAACAAAGTGGATGGAGTATTTCTGCAATCATTAATTTAACAATGAATATTAATAAATTCACACCACAACTGGGTTCATCATACATAGACCTACCAGATCAAATAAGAAGGAAGGATGCTTGTATTAACGTTAAAAATAGTGATAACGCATGTTTTGCATGGTCGTTGATGGCAGCATTGTACCCAGTGGAAAAAGATCCTCAACGCACAACCAAGTATGGATCGTACTCAAAGAAGTTTAATTTAAAAGGAATTCAATTTCCAATGACAATAAAACAAATTCCACGATTTGAAAAGCAAAATAATATTTCAATCAATGTATATGTATTAAAGCTGCAAAAGTCTGGGAAATATATTACATTACCATCATATTTATCTAAAAATAAGAAGGACAAGCATGTGAATTTGCTATTAATTCAAAATGATTACGAAAGCGTCCAAGGAGAACAAGAAGAAGAAAACGAAGCAGCAAGTGAGTCGAGTGATCATCAGCCGATTAAATATCATTACGTTTGGATTAAAAATCTTTCTCGTCTGTTATCATCACAACTAACTAATCATAAAGGAAAAGTATATTTTTGCGATCGATGTCTTCACTATTTTTATTCAATGAAGATACTACTTAAACATAGTGAGAATTGTATAAATCAAAATAATTGTAAAGTTCGGTTACCTACAAAGGAACAAAAATATATTCAGTTTAAAAATTTTAAGAATAAGATAGTTGCACCATTCATAATTTATGCAGATTTAGAATGTCTGTTAAAAAAAGTTGAAGCTAATAATAATTATCAAAATCATGAGCCTTATAATATAGGTTATTATGCGAAATGTTCATATGATGACACACTATCATTCTACAAATCATACCGTGGTGAGGCTTGCGTTTCTTGGTTTAGCAAAGAATTAGCCTGTTTCGCAAAAACTTTAGATAATATATTAACTAATCCTATAGGCATGAATGTTCTAACAGAGGAAGAAAACTCTTTGTTAAAAACAGCCTCGGCATGTCATATATGTGAAAAACCTTTTGATAATGAAGAGATTAGAGTCCGTGATCACTGTCATTTCACAGGCAAGTTTAGAGGGGTTGCACATAATTATTGCAATATTAATTATAAAGAAGAAGGTCACACTGTTCCAATCGTGTTTCACAATTTAAGCGGTTATGATTCACATTTTATTATAGAAAATATAGCATCTGATATGCCAGGTAGAGTAGATTTATTACCAATAAACAAGGAAAAATACATATCATTTACTAAACATTTAAATTTTTATTTAACAAAATTTCGATTTATAGATTCATTTCGATTTATGGATAAAAGCTTAGATGACCTCTCTTCATATTTATCTACATTTCCTAATTTAAAATCTGAATACCCGCTAATTTCAGATGATAAATTTTTGCTGTTAACTAAGAAGGGAGTATATCCTTACGATTATTTCGATAGTTCTCAAAAATGTTTAGAAGAAACGCTCCCTCCACTTGATCAATTCTATAACAAACTAAATGATAGTAATATTAGTGAAAAACAATATACACATGCCCAAAATATTTGGAATAAATTCCACATAAGCAATTTAGGTGAATACTCAGATTTATATCTCAAAACAGATGTATTGTTGTTAACGGATGTTTTTGAGCAGTTTCGAGATAGTTGTCATAAAACTTATGGATTAGATCCCGCACATTATTTCACTCTTCCTGGATACACTTGGGATGCTATGCTAAAATACACTAATAAATCTTTAGAGCTACTTACCGATATCGATATGTTAATGTTCGTAGAGCGTGGAATTAGAGGTGGTTTAAGTCAGTGTACAAAACGTTACGCTAAAGCTAATAACAAATATATGAAAAATTATGACCCCAATAAAGAATCCACTTATTTAATGTATGATGATATTAATAATCAATACGGTTGGGCAATGTCACAAGATTTACCTTTTGGAGGCTTCAAATGGGTTGATACTAAGGATTTTGATGTAAAATTAATTAAAGATAATTCTGACAAAGGATATATTTTAGAAGTAGATATAGAGTATCCTAGCGAATTACATGATAGTCATAATGGCTTACCATTCTGTCCAGAACATCAATGTAGCCCGGGTTCGAAAGAGGAGAAATTAATGGCTACGTTGTATAACAAAGAAAAATATATTATTCACTATAGAAACCTAAAACAAGCTATCCAGTATGGTTTAAAAATAACGAAAATTCATAAGATTCTTGAGTTTGATCAATCACCATGGTTAAAGCCATATATAGATTTAAATACATTGCTACGGTCAAACGCGAAGAATGAGTTTGAGAAAAATCTTTTCAAACTAATGAATAATGCTGTCTTCGGTAAAACTATGGAGAATGTTCGAAAACATAGTATTGTAAAGTTGGTGACTAAGTGGTTAGGGAGATATGGAGCTGAAGCATTAATTTCAAAGCCAGAATTCAAGACATCCACTATTTTTAATGAAAATTTAGTTGCTATTGAATTAAATAAATCAGAAATTTTTTTTAACAAACCAATATATATTGGAATGTGTATTTTAGATTTGGCCAAAACAACACTTTATGACTTTCATTATGGGTACATGATCCCTAAATTTGGTGATAATTGTGTAATTTGCTATACTGATACAGACAGCCTCATCTATCAGATAACATGTCCCGATATTTATGAAATAATTAAGCAGGATTGTTATACACGTTTTGATACAAGTGACTACCCCGATAATAATATTTGGGAAATTCCTTCCGTAAATAAAAAAGTTCCTGGTATTATGAAAGACGAGAATAATGGTGCAATAATGACCGAGTTTGTTGGTTTGAGATCAAAGATGTATGCGTATAAGGTTCAGGGGGAAGAAAAAGAACGAACTATAGAAACTAAGAAAGCTAAAGGAGTAAAAAAACAAGTTGTAAAATGTAGAATAGCATTTAATGATTATGTAAACTGTTTAAATAATGAAAAATCTAAAATTATTACACAAAACTTAATTCAATCGAGAAAACATCACGTTAGTTCATTTACTCAAACCAAAACTGCACTTAATCCTCATGATGATAAACGATTTTTAGTTAAAGGAGATTATGAAACTTTAGCTTGGGGACATTATAAATTAATGGAGATTGATTAATCAATACATTAACTTGAATGTAGAATTATATAAAAATATGAATTGAGAAATTCAAATTTGTTATAAAATTAGTGACTGTAGCTTTAAGTAAATGAAAATATAAATTAAGAACTAATTATAAGTTTAAATTTCATTCATTATCATATAATCAATTAATATATTAAATATATTTATTATTTAATTTTAAGGTTTAATTTTAAATAAAATAATAAAAAATATAATAAATTTAATTTTCAATTTATTAACTAATCAAGATAATCTTACTTTATGATAATAAATTAATCTTTATAAAATTATAAAATGTATGTTTAATATTTCATAATAAATAAATAAAATAGCTAAAAGAAATAATTCAGTTTTTTATGTAATTAGGATTCTCACCTTGTCATAGATTTACAGCTAAAACAACACATACCAATATGGTAAGTATGAATGGTATACATATATCAAATATGCGATACAAACAATAGCAATCCATATGCTCATATGATGCATGTATCAGTACTATTGCTTTTAAAATGCGACATAATATCAAAAGTAGGTATATGATAAAGATTTCATTCATTATCATATAATCAATTAATATATTAAATATATTTATTATTTAATTTTAAGGTTTAATTTTAAATAAAATAATAAAAAATATAATAAATTTAATTTTCAATTTATTAACTAATCAAGATAATCTTACTTTATGATAATAAATTAATCTTTATAAAATTATAAAATGTATGTTTAATATTTCATAATAAATAAATAAAATAGCTAAAAGAAATAATTCAGTTTTTTATGTAATTAGGATTCTCACCTTGTCATAGATTTACAGCTAAAACAACACATACCAATATGGTAAGTATGAATGGTATACATATATCAAATATGCGATACAAACAATAGCAATCCATATGCTCATATGATGCATGTATCAGTACTATTGCTTTTAAAATGCGACATAATATCAAAAGTAGGTATATGATAAAGATTAGTGAGCGGTTTATCATAATGGGAAAAGAATGATTAAATACTAAATTAATTATGGATGAAGATAATAAAAAAACATTTTCCCATTTGTAAAAACAAAACGTAAAAAAAAAAATTAGAATGCAAAACAAAATTAAAATTCACACACGAATTTTGTTACCATTTACCACCATTTTCTTACCATTTTGTTACCATTTCGCTACCATTTATTTGCGCAAAGTTAAAGACTTATTAAAAGATAATGCTGAACAAATAAACAATGAACAATTAAAATTTAAAAAATTGCGGGCCTTTCGCGGGGCGTCGCGTGATTGTATATTGAACCAAGTTACAAACCATGTACATAAAATAAGCTTTTAAAAGTGACATCTACAGAAGGCCGCGAAAGGCGAAATTTATGTACATGGTTTGTAACTTGGTTCAATATACAATCACGCGACGCCCCGCGAAAGGCCCGCAATTTTTTAAATTTTAATTGTTCATTGTTTATTTGTTCAGCATTATCTTTTAATAAGTCTTTAACTTTGCGCAAATAAATGGTAGCGAAATGGTAACAAAATGGTAAGAAAATGGTGGTAAATGGTAACAAAATTCGTGTGTGAATTTTAATTTTGTTTTGCATTCTAATTTTTTTTTTTACGTTTTGTTTTTACAAATGGGAAAATGTTTTTTTATTATCTTCATCCATAATTAATTTAGTATTTAATCATTCTTTTCCCATTATGATAAACCGCTCACTAATCTTTATCATATACCTACTTTTGATATTATGTCGCATTTTAAAAGCAATAGTACTGATACATGCATCATATGAGCATATGGATTGCTATTGTTTGTATCGCATATTTGATATATGTATACCATTCATACTTACCATATTGGTATGTGTTGTTTTAGCTGTAAATCTATGACAAGGTGAGAATCCTAATTACATAAAAAACTGAATTATTTCTTTTAGCTATTTTATTTATTTATTATGAAATATTAAACATACATTTTATAATTTTATAAAGATTAATTTATTATCATAAAGTAAGATTATCTTGATTAGTTAATAAATTGAAAATTAAATTTATTATATTTTTTATTATTTTATTTAAAATTAAACCTTAAAATTAAATAATAAATATATTTAATATATTAATTGATTATATGATAATGAATGAAATCTTTATCATATACCTACTTTTGATATTATGTCGCATTTTAAAAGCAATAGTACTGATACATGCATCATATGAGCATATGGATTGCTATTGTTTGTATCGCATATTTGATATATGTATACCATTCATACTTACCATATTGGTATGTGTTGTTTTAGCTGTAAATCTATGACAAGGTGAGAATCCTAATTACATAAAAAACTGAATTATTTCTTTTAGCTATTTTATTTATTTATTATGAAATATTAAACATACATTTTATAATTTTATAAAGATTAATTTATTATCATAAAGTAAGATTATCTTGATTAGTTAATAAATTGAAAATTAAATTTATTATATTTTTTATTATTTTATTTAAAATTAAACCTTAAAATTAAATAATAAATATATTTAATATATTAATTGATTATATGATAATGAATGAAATCTTTATCATATACCTACTTTTGATATTATGTCGCATTTTAAAAGCAATAGTACTGATACATGCATCATATGAGCATATGGATTGCTATTGTTTGTATCGCATATTTGATATATGTATACCATTCATACTTACCATATTGGTATGTGTTGTTTTAGCTGTAAATCTATGACAAGGTGAGAATCCTAATTACATAAAAAACTGAATTATTTCTTTTAGCTATTTTATTTATTTATTATGAAATATTAAACATACATTTTATAATTTTATAAAGATTAATTTATTATCATAAAGTAAGATTATCTTGATTAGTTAATAAATTGAAAATTAAATTTATTATATTTTTTATTATTTTATTTAAAATTAAACCTTAAAATTAAATAATAAATATATTTAATATATTAATTGATTATATGATAATGAATGAAATTTAAACTTATAATTAGTTCTTAATTTATATTTTCATTTACTTAAAGCTACAGTCACTAATTTTATAACAAATTTGAATTTCTCAATTCATATTTTTATATAATTCTACATTCAAGTTAATGTATTGATTAATCAATCTCCATTAATTTATAATGTCCCCAAGCTAAAGTTTCATAATCTCCTTTAACTAAAAATCGTTTATCATCATGAGGATTAAGTGCAGTTTTGGTTTGAGTAAATGAACTAACGTGATGTTTTCTCGATTGAATTAAGTTTTGTGTAATAATTTTAGATTTTTCATTATTTAAACAGTTTACATAATCATTAAATGCTATTCTACATTTTACAACTTGTTTTTTTACTCCTTTAGCTTTCTTAGTTTCTATAGTTCGTTCTTTTTCTTCCCCCTGAACCTTATACGCATACATCTTTGATCTCAAACCAACAAACTCGGTCATTATTGCACCATTATTCTCGTCTTTCATAATACCAGGAACTTTTTTATTTACGGAAGGAATTTCCCAAATATTATTATCGGGGTAGTCACTTGTATCAAAACGTGTATAACAATCCTGCTTAATTATTTCATAAATATCGGGACATGTTATCTGATAGATGAGGCTGTCTGTATCAGTATAGCAAATTACACAATTATCACCAAATTTAGGGATCATGTACCCATAATGAAAGTCATAAAGTGTTGTTTTGGCCAAATCTAAAATACACATTCCAATATATATTGGTTTGTTAAAAAAAATTTCTGATTTATTTAATTCAATAGCAACTAAATTTTCATTAAAAATAGTGGATGTCTTGAATTCTGGCTTTGAAATTAATGCTTCAGCTCCATATCTCCCTAACCACTTAGTCACCAACTTTACAATACTATGTTTTCGAACATTCTCCATAGTTTTACCGAAGACAGCATTATTCATTAGTTTGAAAAGATTTTTCTCAAACTCATTCTTCGCGTTTGACCGTAGCAATGTATTTAAATCTATATATGGCTTTAACCATGGTGATTGATCAAACTCAAGAATCTTATGAATTTTCGTTATTTTTAAACCATACTGGATAGCTTGTTTTAGGTTTCTATAGTGAATAATATATTTTTCTTTGTTATACAACGTAGCCATTAATTTCTCCTCTTTCGAACCCGGGCTACATTGATGTTCTGGACAGAATGGTAAGCCATTATGACTATCATGTAATTCGCTAGGATACTCTATATCTACTTCTAAAATATATCCTTTGTCAGAATTATCTTTAATTAATTTTACATCAAAATCCTTAGTATCAACCCATTTGAAGCCTCCAAAAGGTAAATCTTGTGACATTGCCCAACCGTATTGATTATTAATATCATCATACATTAAATAAGTGGATTCTTTATTGGGGTCATAATTTTTCATATATTTGTTATTAGCTTTAGCGTAACGTTTTGTACACTGACTTAAACCACCTCTAATTCCACGCTCTACGAACATTAACATATCGATATCGGTAAGTAGCTCTAAAGATTTATTAGTGTATTTTAGCATAGCATCCCAAGTGTATCCAGGAAGAGTGAAATAATGTGCGGGATCTAATCCATAAGTTTTATGACAACTATCTCGAAACTGCTCAAAAACATCCGTTAACAACAATACATCTGTTTTGAGATATAAATCTGAGTATTCACCTAAATTGCTTATGTGGAATTTATTCCAAATATTTTGGGCATGTGTATATTGTTTTTCACTAATATTACTATCATTTAGTTTGTTATAGAATTGATCAAGTGGAGGGAGCGTTTCTTCTAAACATTTTTGAGAACTATCGAAATAATCGTAAGGATATACTCCCTTCTTAGTTAACAGCAAAAATTTATCATCTGAAATTAGCGGGTATTCAGATTTTAAATTAGGAAATGTAGATAAATATGAAGAGAGGTCATCTAAGCTTTTATCCATAAATCGAAATGAATCTATAAATCGAAATTTTGTTAAATAAAAATTTAAATGTTTAGTAAATGATATGTATTTTTCCTTGTTTATTGGTAATAAATCTACTCTACCTGGCATATCAGATGCTATATTTTCTATAATAAAATGTGAATCATAACCGCTTAAATTGTGAAACACGATTGGAACAGTGTGACCTTCTTCTTTATAATTAATATTGCAATAATTATGTGCAACCCCTCTAAACTTGCCTGTGAAATGACAGTGATCACGGACTCTAATCTCTTCATTATCAAAAGGTTTTTCACATATATGACATGCCGAGGCTGTTTTTAACAAAGAGTTTTCTTCCTCTGTTAGAACATTCATGCCTATAGGATTAGTTAATATATTATCTAAAGTTTTTGCGAAACAGGCTAATTCTTTGCTAAACCAAGAAACGCAAGCCTCACCACGGTATGATTTGTAGAATGATAGTGTGTCATCATATGAACATTTCGCATAATAACCTATATTATAAGGCTCATGATTTTGATAATTATTATTAGCTTCAACTTTTTTTAACAGACATTCTAAATCTGCATAAATTATGAATGGTGCAACTATCTTATTCTTAAAATTTTTAAACTGAATATATTTTTGTTCCTTTGTAGGTAACCGAACTTTACAATTATTTTGATTTATACAATTCTCACTATGTTTAAGTAGTATCTTCATTGAATAAAAATAGTGAAGACATCGATCGCAAAAATATACTTTTCCTTTATGATTAGTTAGTTGTGATGATAACAGACGAGAAAGATTTTTAATCCAAACGTAATGATATTTAATCGGCTGATGATCACTCGACTCACTTGCTGCTTCGTTTTCTTCTTCTTGTTCTCCTTGGACGCTTTCGTAATCATTTTGAATTAATAGCAAATTCACATGCTTGTCCTTCTTATTTTTAGATAAATATGATGGTAATGTAATATATTTCCCAGACTTTTGCAGCTTTAATACATATACATTGATTGAAATATTATTTTGCTTTTCAAATCGTGGAATTTGTTTTATTGTCATTGGAAATTGAATTCCTTTTAAATTAAACTTCTTTGAGTACGATCCATACTTGGTTGTGCGTTGAGGATCTTTTTCCACTGGGTACAATGCTGCCATCAACGACCATGCAAAACATGCGTTATCACTATTTTTAACGTTAATACAAGCATCCTTCCTTCTTATTTGATCTGGTAGGTCTATGTATGATGAACCCAGTTGTGGTGTGAATTTATTAATATTCATTGTTAAATTAATGATTGCAGAAATACTCCATCCACTTTGTTTTTCTTGAAACTCTTCAAGCTCTTTTAATATTATTTCTTTAATATTTTTAGTGAACCATTCATTAAAGTTTGTATCCTGGTACAACACATGATTTTTTGTATTCATATATTTAAACTCGAAATTATCCTCGCCGCCATCATTACCAATTTTAAACTCACCACAGAAAACTCCATTTATTTTCAAAGCAGATTCATTTTTTATTAACTTTTTGATGCGAATGTGAAAAGTTTTCTGACAATCATCCAAAAAATCTATAGGATCGGTATGGGTCAAGTTGATTATGGCTAAAGTTTTAATACGATTTTGAAATGCTGTTTGAATATATTCGCAATTAACACGTCTTGATGTATATTTAGGTTTTTCTTTGTTCATAATTTTCATTTGCGTGCGAAATCCAGTTAATAAGCCGATAGCACATGCCACATGTTTTTTATCTCCTGGAGTGGAGCATTTTTGTAGCTTATTGCGAAGAAATCTTAAATTTTTAGCACATTCTTTAATAGCATCTTGTAAAAGCTTAGGATTTTCAGTAGCTTTAAGAAGTACTGATTTAGTTTGGTTTACTAATTCACTTATTTTAGACATTTTCTCAATTTTGTTATTACCTGTATATTTTAAAGACAAGTATTATTTAAAATAAGATCGCTCTTATTTGATAATTTTTAATATATTGTAAATTACTTACCGAACACTTTTAATAACTGCTGAACTCTATTGTTAATATGTATTTTTAAAAACAGTATAATCAGTTGGTCACCTCTAATTATATTAGACAATGAAAGTAAAATCGCAAACGCGGTGTTTATATTGTTCTTAAGTACTTATTGACTTAGCGAATTATATAGCAACAATCATGAGTGTTCGATCATGTTCTCATCTTTGTTTCTCCTCGTCTGATTAAGTAACCGAATTTTTAAAATACCATCGATAACAAACTAATTTTTCGATTAGAATATAATTTTCATATATTGCATGACTATATATACCAACATAATAATTTTGATAGGTTCTAAAAGTTGGATCATCCTATATTTTAATTAACCTAAATATTTGATTTGTTTTTAATACATTTTTTTTTTGTATAATTACAAACATATGCGCGCAAGGTCAGTAATCTTAACAACATATTTCTGTAGCATAATATGGAGAGAGAATTTACAAATGTGTTATAATATTTTATTTTGTTTTCATTCACCTAATCTCATTTTTATAATTAAATGAGTATACATATGTTCTTATGTAAATTGCATATAATTGACAGCAATAAAGAAAAAACTATTATTTCGTCATGAAATAAAGTTGTTGCATCATCAAAATTGAATTGCCATATATTTTAATTATTATGAATGATTACGTATGTATGTATGTATGTATGTACATATTTAATTATCAACAACAGGAGAAATAAAATATTAACGATATTGTTCGTATTAACAATTAGATATTTTCATATTTAGTTTTTATGTTTTGTTTCAGATTTTATGATTAGAGTTGACTATATTATACTGATGTTAAATCATCCTACGTTTTAATTAACCTGAACAATTTATTTGTTTTTAAAAAATGTATCTTTTAGATCATATGCTCGCGCAAGGTCAGCGATCTCAATATCATATGCTAAATTATGTTTCTATACGAATATTGGAGAAAGAGAGCGAGAGTTTACTACTGTGTTGTATTATTTAATTTATTAATCGATCTCATTTTTAATACGTCATACTTAATATCGTTTTCTCATGTAACTCGCATACATATAGATATTCATAGCTATTTACTTAATTATCAACAACGAGGGGAAAAATATTTTAATAATGTTGTTCATTAATGTATATACATTTTCATATTTGGTTTTTATTATTTTGTTTCAGATTTTATGTTTATAATGTTTTAAAGTACAATTTTAATTTTAACGAAATATGAATTCATGTTTTTGTTGATGTTACATTAAGTGAGAGTTGACTACATATACTATACTGACGTTGAATCATATATTTTAATTAATCTAAACAATTTGTTTTATTTTTAATAACAGTATTTTTTTAAGTCATATCACGCAAGGTCAGTTATCTTAAAATCATATTTTTAATATATCATACATATCTTGAGAGTAAGAGAAGATTATGCGTGTTATCTGCAATAAATTAATTTACGCTCCTTATGTAATTACAATGTACTCGTATACAGTTTACGGTTTCTACTCACTAGTTAACATATGTTAAATTTCAGAGAAAATATATTTTCTGTATAAAGAAAAGTTACTCACAGTTTTAAATACATATTTTATATAAAGATCTTTTATTCTCTTTGCTGTTCTCTCTCTCATTGTTGATGTTTATATAAAAGCTACTCTCGACTTATTTTATGTACAAATCTTTTTATTCTTTTTGCTTTTTCTCTCTCTCCCCTAGTTGAAGTTTAATCTCTGCAGTTTATCTCTCTCTTCGATGACGTTTATATGAAAAGATACCAAAAAATGCAATTTTGGATCTTCTTGTAAAATCCCATACGATTTTGCGCTGGAAACCGCATAGCTTATCTACTCTTGTTCCATCTCGTTTTCGCTAGCAGTTTCGAAATATTTCTTATTTGCTATTATTCTGTGTACTCCATCTCGTTTTCGTCACGACAACGATGATTTGACAATACGATTCTTCTCGTATGCCAACACCAATTTTTGGTGAGTTGGTATGTCAACACCATTTTGGCATGTGTATATGTAAAAAATAAATAGTTGGATTTTCTATTTGGTGCAGAACGGTCTTCTGTACTACGTACATAAATATAAAATAAATTTTATTTCTAAAAAAATATATAAGGCGTCAGCCATTATTAATCTTTTAATTAATCGGTCCCACGCTTTATGTGGTATACATATTTTGTGATATAACGTGGTGGTAATTAATAATTAATTAAGTGAATTATATTGTATTAACGTAAAAAATTAATTTCTAATTATTATAAAAATAATTTGTGTAACCAAAGTTATTGTGTATTATTCAATAAATTGAAATTTATAAAAACTTTTTATACTTTGAAATATTAACGGTGGTGTTTAATTTTGGAGAAGATTAGTGCCGCTATCCCCACACGGGATATATACATATATATATAGGGTGCTTAAGCTGGTCCAAGAGTTGACCATATCACACGCATCATCACACCCCTATAACTGGTGACCTACGACGGCCGTGTTTACGGTCCAACGAATTTATTAAATACACGCATTATTTAATACGCGCCTGGCACATAAGTGCCAGGTTAAAAGGTACGTAATTACTTTTCAAAATAAATTCAAACATAGCCACACAAAAATATTTTTGGTTACAAAATACCATCATTCACAAAAAAATTTCTTTTTCTTTGATTTTATTCCTCTTTGAGAACGATCGAAGACAAACACACATACGAATATAAATGAGGTAAAAATCAACCTTGGAATTAGACGGTGTTTCATAATAACGGACATCAAACGAAAAAGAACAAAAGAACCGTACAAACATAACAACTAGATATATCGTGGAAAATCTCCAGATAATATACGGATAACACAAACAATTATACAAAGTAAACCAACGGAATTGGATCGAATAAAGGGTGCAACAAAATATCGCGCCTACACAAATTAATATAAAGTGTTGAGGTATAACGTGGACAACAACATTGCATAACGGAACTACGGGTACAATAAAAGTTTGGAACGTAAACTAGCGGAGCAGCGATTTTCATCATCAACAGAAGCAGCAACAGCAGTTACAAAAAGCTAAGTGTTTTTTTTTGTTGTTTCAATATATTTTTTTTTTACACTAAATTTTACAATTGAGCATAACAAATTAATTAATTTTTTTATTTAAAATTATATTACTAATTTTTGTAAATTTAAATCGTGTAAATTTTTTACCACCTCGCTCGCGCGTCATTTGTATCGTTGTTTACAAACTAGGAACGCATTAGTTTTGATTTCGTTTATTGAATTTGTTCCATTCTACGGACACGTACGCATTGAACCGGGTTTATTTGTTCATATATTTAATTTTCTTTATTTCGATTAACATTTCAACGAGCCCCCCCAATACACAGTGACACACTCGTCTCGTAATTCGGGGGTATCTCGTCGGACATAACGTGCCACAATTATTTTTTTTACAAACAAGGTATCCATTCCTTTATATATATTTTTTTTTATTTGTTTTTTTTGGATTATTTCTCTATTGATTGATCATTGCATACATTTTGGTATTTCATTCAGTCACCTTTCCAGTCATTGGAAAAGGAGAATATCTGGTAGTCGGTCGTAAAATTTAATTAAACATTCAGTGATTTTGGTTTCATTCACCAACCTTTTTGGTATTCACAGTTCATACACATTGATCATTTGTTTCAAACAAACAATTTATTCACAATTGGCTTAAAATGGTCAACGGTGAAGAAAAAACTGAAACCAAAACTACACCACCCCAGGGTATGGATATTGGGGAGCAAGCACCCTTGGAGGTATCAGCCACTAATACGGTACTGAAATTGCAACCATTCTGGCCACGCAAGGCTCATAATTGGTTCCGTTTGGCTGAGATTCAATTCGACCTTCAAGGGGTTAAGACTGAGAAAGCTAAATACTTGCATACTCTGTCGTCTCTGGCGCCAGAAACATGCGATATCATCTCAGATTTTCTAACAGCCCCACCAAACACAGAACAATACACTCAATTAAAGGCAATTTTGTTGGATAGACTAGCGCCGTCATCAGAAAGACAATTAGAGGCTCTAATTACGGGCCAAAGTATTGGTGACCGTAGGCCATCTGACGCGCTACGACACATACGAACACTTGCGGGCAACAATTTTAACGATCAAACAATTAGATCGCTTTGGGTGAGACAGATGCCTGAAATTATTAAGATTGCTCTTGTTGCGCAGCCAGACCATATGGCTATCGACGCGTTAGCAAAAACGGCTGACCGTATGTTCGATGTGATCAATATTAACCAACAACACCAACCAAGTATTTCACAAATCAATTCTAGGCAATCCCGTCCCACAGTGCGCGGTAATCAAGTTCCATCAACGAGCCAAAACACTGGATCGTTAGAAACCAGACTTGCTCGATTAGAAACAAAAATGAACGTATTGTTTCGCGATAAGTCAAGAGGACAACGCGAATCGTCTCATTCCCGGAATAGATCCCGCAGCTCCGCCAATTACTCGCGAAGACACGGCAGATGCTGGTACCATACAAAGTTTGGTCCAGCCGCAAAAAAATGTGTGCCACCTTGCGATTTCAAAACGTCGCGACCATCGACGTCGCAACACATCAATAAAATTGATGACAACGGAGGTAGTTCAAAAAACTACCAGGACACGGGGGCGGGATCCCTATAAATAAAAACAATGCAAAGACTTCTCGTTTATTCGCATTCGACCGAATAAATCGATACACTTTTTTAGTCGACACTGGCGCTGACCTTTCGGTTATTCCAGCTTTTAATTTCAAAAATGAATTCAGTATACTCAAACGTAATTCGAATCTAGTTTTGTCGGCCGCCAATGGCACGCACATCCATACTTACGGCACAAAGTTGCTTCAGTTGGATTTAGGACTAAAACGAACATTCACGCATGCTTTCATTCTAGCTGCCGTGAATCGTCCTATCATTGGTGCCGACTTCTTGGTAAAATTCGGACTTTTGGTTGATCTACGGAATAAACGGCTGGTTGATTCAGCGACAAAGCTGTCAATCGACGCCACAATGGTTCATGTCGACACACCGACTCCGATCCATTATTCCATCACCAACGGCTATGGTACTCTGCTTAAAAAGTTTCCTCAACTTACAGCAGAACCAAACTATAAATTGCCAGTCCGACACAATGTGGTCCATCACATTGTCACAGAAGGACATCTCCCTGTATCACGACCAAGAAGACTAGACCAAGTCCGCCATAAAGCCGCCTTTACGGAATTTCAACATATGGTGGAATTAGGGATTTGCAGGCCATCTGCATCTCCTGTCTCTTGTCCATTGCACATGGTTAAGAAAAAAGATCATGATTGGAGACCATGTGGGGATTATCGGCGTTTAAACACGGTAACAACACCGGATCGCTACCCGATACCTCACATTCAAAATTTCTCCATGCACTTGCATGGATGCAAATTTTTCTCTAAGATTGATTTAGTCAGAGCTTATCATTTGATTCCCGTTTCACCTGATGATGTTTTTAAAACTGCAATTACAACTCCTTTTGGTCTGTTCGAATTTACTCGAATGCCGTTTGGATTACGTAATGCCGCGCAAACATTTCAGCGTTTTATGAACGAAGTCGTTCGTAACTTAGACTTTGTTTTCGTCTACATTGACGATATTCTTGTGGCATCACAATCTGAGGAACAGCACAAACTCCACCTGGAACAGCTTTTCCAAAGGTTATCTGAGTTTGATGTTCATATCAACAGTTCCAAATGCGTTTTTGGCGTAACAACTCTTGATTTCCTTAGCCACAAAATAACTCCTAATGGTATTCTGCCGTCTGAAGAACGAATTAATGCCATTAGGGAATTTCCAGCTCCAAGCTCAATCAAGCATATTCAGCGATTCATCGGTATGGTAAATTACTACCACCGATTTATACCGAAGCTTGCTGAAATACTCGCACCTATTCACAGCCATCTGGTCGTACTTCTACGTAAACCAAAAACTCCAAAGAATTTCTCTTGGACTGACGAATGTCAACAGGCATTTACGTCACTTAAGGCTGAACTTGCGAAAACAACGCTGCTTGCACATCCACTGAGCGATTCAAAGCTTAGTTTAACTACTGACGCATCTAACACTGCTGTTGGGGCAGTACTGCAACAGTATAACAATGAGTGTTGGGAGCCATTGGGATTTTTCTCAAGAAAATTATCGGATGCTGAAAAGAAATATTCCGCATTCGATCGGGAATTACTCGCGATATATCTGGCAGTGAAACACTTCAGATATTTTGTCGAAGGTCGGGAATTTACTATTTTTACCGATCATAAGCCACTGACTAGAGCAATTCAGTCTAAAACTGAACGTAATCCGAGGCAAGCTCGCCACTTGGATTATATAAGTCAATTTACCACGGACATTCAGCATGTTCACGGACATGACAATGTTGTTGCAGATACACTCTCTCGCACAACAGACAATGAAACGGCCGCAGTCGAGACACAATTCGACTTAAACAAAATTGCAATATTACAAAAAGCTGACCTAGAACTTCAGGATTTATTTTCTGGTTCCGAATGTCACTCTGGTTCATCTATGAAACTGGAACTTTTTCAATTGCCTGGCCTCGAAATCATCTGCGAAACATCAACTGGGTACAATCGCCCATTTATCGTAGAACCACTGCGTCGAACAATCTTCGATACTTTACATAACATTTCGCATCCTGGTGTTCGTGCTACTCGTAAATTGATTACTGCTCGATATTTTTGGCCTAGTATGAACAAAGACGTAAGCCAATGGGCTCAGTCTTGTTTATCCTGCCAACGTGCCAAAGTTCAACGGCATACTAAATCTATCCATGGACAATTCCAAACACCATCTGGTCGTTTTGAGCATATCCATATAGACATTGTAGGACCTCTTCCTCCTTCTAATGGATATTCATACTTATTAACTTGTGTCGATCGTTTCACTCGATGGCCCGAAGCATACTGCATGACTAATATGTCAGCCTCAACCATTGCCTTGACTTTTGTCAATAATTACGTTTCACGATTCGGCGTGCCCCTTAATATCACTACTGATCAAGGAACGCAGTTTGAGTCCAAGCTTTTCAGCGAGTTAACGAAACTCCTTGGCTCACATCGGATTCGTACAACGGCTTACCACCCTCAAGCCAACGGCATGGTCGAACGCTTCCACCGGCAACTCAAAGCTGCGTTAATGGCCAGAGGAAACACGATCAACTGGAGTTCGGAAATACCCATCGTTCTACTGGGAATCCGAGCAACAGTAAAAGAAGATCTGAAGTGCTCACCAGCTGAAATGGTTTATGGACAAACCATCAAGCTACCAGGTGAGTTCTTCGTCGAAAATCCTCTTTTACCTCTACCAACCAGCGACACAGTTATCGACCAACTTCGTGACACTATGCAAAATCTTATCCCGAAATCAACTCGCCAAGCCAGACAAGACGACATTTTTGTTCCAAAGGCACTTGCCGACTGTGATTTTGTGTTCGTAAGAACAGATAAGGTTCGCACAGGCTTATCCACTCCCTATGAAGGCCCGTTTAAAGTCATTCGACGCCTTCGAAAACAATTTACCGTCTCAATTAATGGAAAGAATCAGACCATTTCAATTGATCGGCTCAAACCGGCTTACGGCATGCTGTGTTCCACTGATGCAAAATCAGTTCATTGCTCACATAAACATGTTCGTTTCGCAGCCGAAGATACTTTTCTTTAGGGAGGGGGAATCACTTGCGGGGGAGTCCTGTAGTGACTCACGCATTGCAATCATATAAATTAATTATTTGGTTTATATAAATTGCAATTCATTCGCCACCACATACACATTTTGGGTTTACGCATAAGATTCTTCTTAGCGTAACTAATTTCATTTTCACCTAGCGTAAATGATACGGAACTCTAAAATTATATTTAGTGATACTTGTTCCATCTCGTTTTCGCTAGCAGTTTCGAAATATTTCTTATTTGCTATTATTCTGTGTACTCCATCTCGTTTTCGTCACGACAACGATGATTTGACAATACGATTCTTCTCGTATGCCAACACCAATTTTTGGTGAGTTGGTATGTCAACACCATTTTGGCATGTGTATATGTAAAAAATAAATAGTTGGATTTTCTATTTGGTGCAGAACGGTCTTCTGTACTACGTACATAAATATAAAATAAATTTTATTTCTAAAAAAATATATAAGGCGTCAGCCATTATTAATCTTTTAATTAATCGGTCCCACGCTTTATGTGGTATACATATTTTGTGATATAACGTGGTGGTAATTAATAATTAATTAAGTGAATTATATTGTATTAACGTAAAAAATTAATTTCTAATTATTATAAAAATAATTTGTGTAACCAAAGTTATTGTGTATTATTCAATAAATTGAAATTTATAAAAACTTTTTATACTTTGAAATATTAACGGTGGTGTTTAATTTTGGAGAAGATTAGTGCCGCTATCCCCACACGGGATATATACATATATATATAGGGTGCTTAAGCTGGTCCAAGAGTTGACCATATCACACGCATCATCACACCCCTATAAAACTTTAAAATTGGTAGGAAAAACGGGAATGTGAAAGATCCCATTGGGAATATATTGATAATTTCGACGTCATTCACAAAGATGACTTGGCCATCATTCTTCCAGGCAATTTAGAATCGTCGACTCCAGAGCCGACCACACCGTGAATCAGGGTCGTCAAAATACATGGACAATAAAACAACAGATTCATCCGGTTAATGGCCCGGATGGCAAATATTCCAAATTACTTGTGTGTAGATTTCGGAGCATCTGCGAATTGAGCGGAAGAAGGTGGGTGCTGTAAATTGGTAAAAGCCGTTAAATAGAACAATCGACTCCATATAGAAAAAATCAAAGTATTAAAAGATATTTTGGATGCTACATACACTGCCTAGACTATGAAGAATATCCGATATCTTATAAACATGCAGCTCTGAATAAATGGTCTTTGGGCGTAAACTTAGAGTGATAAGACAAGTAGCCAATAATAAAGGTTCCTAATAGTTTCCTAATATATAAAAGTTTATATAAAAAAACAATAAAGTTAATGGTTGCTGAAGTATTTCCAAGTGGCCCTCGTCTGAAACTCGCGCTCAGCGAACTATCGTCCTGTTTTCTGTACTAGGCCAAACCTGGACGTTTACTTTAAGGTCCCTATGATTCCTGATATACCAAAGAATCTTAGAAAAGTTATGATTATCTTGTGTCTTACGAATTTTATGAATCCTATTTATCTTCAAATCTTATGAATCTTGTGAGTCTAACGAATTTTATAAATCCTATGTATCTTAAAAATGTTATGAATCTGATTAATCTTGTGAATTTTATGAATCTTATGAACGTCATAAATCTATCCAATCTTATCAATCTTACAAACTTTATGAATCTTATAAAACTTTTATTATCTTATGAATCTTATCAGTCGTTTGAATCTAGTGCATTTGCTAATTTTATTAATTTGATTAATTTTATGAATCTTATAAACTTTATGAATCTTCCGAATCTCATGAATCGTATAAATCTTATGAATTCTATGAATCTCTTTATGAATCTTATGAAACTTGTGTGTCTTGTCTTACGAATCTTATATACGTGTTATGAGACATATGAATCTTATAGAGTCCTTTGAATCTTACGAACTTTTTGAATCTTATGAGTCTAATGAATCAGGAGGCAATAAAATATGTAGATTGTTTTTAAACTTTTTTATTCCCATCTAGAATGGTTTTTGAAATTTTTGTATTTTATGTATACATTTAAAGCCGTTTTATTAAAAAAAAATCAGTTCTCTATTCCTTTTACTTTTTGAGTTAACTATCATATTTAAAAAAAGTCGCCTCCCTCTCAAAAATTGAACTGCACGAAGCTGGCAATTCAACAATCTAAGCGAAATTAATTAAAATGTTTAAAAGACGATCAGATAGATCTTGAACGCTACTACCTATAATAACAAAATTAGCACAAAATATTTGTCAGGCTTTTAGAAGAACCCTTAATCCGGAGAATTTCTCTAATTAGACAGTTCCAGGACGTTCAACCGCCTTTAAAATTACCTACGAAACACAATCTGCGAAGAGCGGCTAAATGGATTGGTATTATTAAAATGTGGATATATCAATAGACGGTGTCCTCGATGAATTGGCATTCGTCCTGTGTCACGACGAATCTATATAAAATTATAAAAAATTAATAAAAAATTGAATTTAAATAAATGCTGATATGCATTATTTCCTCATAGAAATTATTTTTTATTTAAGAACCCCTCTCTCCCTCTAACAAATTTCTGGCTGCGCTACTGGGCGGACTTGAACTGTTGTTAAGTGTTGGTTACGAAAACCAAACTGATGATTTGGGATCAAATTTTTACTCTGGATTATCGGATTTAAACTTGTTACCAAAAGCTTCTCCAGGAATTTGGACATGACTGGCAATATCGAAATTGGCCTAAAAGACGAAGTTTTGTGTAGTAGTTTCCCAGGTTTTAAGCTCATAATTGCTTCTACAATTTTCCACAAACTGGATATACATTTGATTCTAAATGCCCAGGAGCTTTTCCGTCTTCATATTAGCTTTTATTACACCCATGACTTCTTTTAGTGTTGTCGGTAGGATTTTTTACTTTATTGCACAGCTTTTTCAGTTATTAATTCGACTTCCAATGTTTGGTCGTCATGTGGCTGGAATGTTTTTTCGAGGTGTTCAGCAAATTCTAGAAAATCTAAAATATAAATCTTTGGTCGTTTAATTCTTTTGATTGCTTTCCAAACCGAATGATTACTACTGCTATTATTACTTAATTTTCTTATATAGAAAGTCATTTAAATATAATTTGATTGTTCCAGATAGTGCATCCGTCGTAAAACGGAAGAAAATATTAAAAATTAAATTGTAGGAAACAATTGAAAGACGTGACAAACATATTAAAAAACAAGAAATTATTGGTAGGATTCTAAATGTTATTACTAAAACAAAACAATAAAAGACAATTTACAAAGCGAACCGCAGGTAACGGATAGTCAGGTGACAAGACAATATAGTGCAGAATAAAACAGTATTTACAAAAGGATTGTGCCTATATCGGTACATAGAAACCCGATAGGTACGTAATTCGACGGCTATTGTTTTGTATTATAATGCTAGTTGTACCATCCATCTTTATTTTATTAATAGTACTAATATGCTCTATCACAAATGTTATAAATTTTACTAAATTAAAACCGAATTCAAAATAAATGAAATCAATAGATTTTAGTTAATTATCCATTCCGCTGATAAAATAATGTTTAATATGTCCATTACAACGGTGCATAATATACATACATTGAACCCAAAAATAAAATTTTTGTTATTATGAAATTCCCTAAATACATACACTTGTTCATCATTTAAAATGCATGACCCGCAGCTAAACAATTTAAAATCAATTCCCCGAATCATTATAAATAATTATCACTATATGTACAGAAATAAAAATCTGTGTATTTAAGTATTCATAAATAATTAATCACATTTAAGTTATTTAACACATTCCAAATCGTCTTAAAATATTTTATATTTTAGAGAGCGCATGTTTACTTTATTCATTCAAGTTATTTTCAAAATGTAAATAATAAATAGACTAAAAGAGTTTGTCTTTTTGTCTTCAATTCCAACTAATTCAAGAAAGAAGAAGGCTCACCACCATAAAATATACATGATAATCCTATTTATAGTGCGTCATATATAAATACAAATTTTCATTGCATTTTAGAATTAAAATAAAAACAAAGAATTAAACTATTATTTTCAATTAAATTTCGGAGCGCGTTTAATTTTGTTTTGTGTAATTCTAAATAAAAATAATAATAAATCAATTTCAAGATGAACATAAAATAAGAATTTCGCGCGTATGCATACATACGATACATAGACATAACTAAATAGGTGCGCAGCATCAACGACGTCCAAACAACTAATAGATGTGAAATATGTATATAAATATTTATTTATTTTTGTATTTTATATACATCACGAAATTTTAAAAATAAATTATTTGATATTATTATGATTTTTTTTTTTGCCTTGTTGCTTGTTATTTTAATTTATGGCGATCATCACATCGCGCTCTCGCATACTTTCAATTAAGTTTTTTGTTTTATTATTATCACACACAAAATTAAAATATATACCACCTATTCTATATATTACGACCTATCCCAATATAATCTTTATTAATAATGAGATGATGATTACATTATTATTTTATAGTAAATATTATTAAAGAGTTTGCATTTCACTTCAAAATAAAGTGAGTTTTGTTTTTATTTGTAATTCCACGCGTCGCGGTTTGAAATATGAATTAATTTTGTGTTTAGATTATAAATTTATACATTTATACATACTATTCGTATATTAAGTGGGAATGTCTTATAACACTTTCTATATGCAAACATATTATAAACAATATAATTTGTATTGTAATTTGTTAAGAATTTGTATATTTTGATCGCTAAACATCCGTTTTTAAATTAATGGTGTGCGATAGTAGTGGATTACAATTTTTACTTGTGCGATGATACATTTATTTCCAAAAATTCTGAGAAATTGATAACTTAAATGTTTTAATTGCAGCATATTGCAAGTGTATAAAATGTTTTTTTTTTCAATAATTAGTAATGTTCCAATTCATTTCTTAGATTAGTTTCAGTAGAGCGGGCTGATATTGCATTTGGCAATATATTAGGCGTATTCGTATCCCGTCATGTTGGCATAGACTACTGATGGAAAAAATGACATTTAAACCACCAAATTGCATTCATTTTACTCAACATGATTGATAACATGTGGCAGCTGATTCATTCGAATTGTATTACATAATTTTCTTTTTTTCGGTTAAATATAAATTTTTGTTTAAATTAGTACAAAATAAAATGTATGTAAAATCCCGACGTCCTGAACAATTTCTTCGAAATTACGGGGATTCAGTATTTCCTTAAAATCGAACCCTACTAAATTAGTTGTACTAATCAGCAATCACAATGATTTGCTGATTCAGAATGACTTGTGCCATCTCTTCGTGCAGCGAAATTCTTCTACTTAACCAATCTCGACATTTAGGCTGAAAATTGTTGCAGAAGTAAAGCATTGCCTCCGCACGATTCCTCAAGCAGGTTCTCGATCACAAACATAATTTACCTGCCGCCACCACGCGGTGTCTACGTGGTTGACATACACCAGTACAACATTCGATACTCGATAACAGCAAATTTCAAATATATTGAAACTCGCTAGTCCAGTTAATCGAATTAAAAAATTTGTGTAGGTACTAATTAATCCGCGATCATCGAAGACATTTCACCGGGATATGCCGAGACGTTCTTCAAAATTAACAAATCCAACCGGATAGAATTATAACCACATTTTAAGCGTCTTAACTTCTGTCAATTTTGATTTCGGTTTTCTCTGTCTATTCGCTGTTTTCCACAGTCGTTCTTAAAAAATTTATGAATTCATTTAAAATTTGTAAATTTGTTAAACAATTTTAGTTTATAAATATGTATTATTTTTTGTAAAAAATCAAGCCCACCTAATTTGTATTTTATTTATAAGATTTGATTTTGTTGCTACATTATCCAGCGTATTCCAAATTTAAAGGGAGAATGTGGGAAAAGTTAAAGGAAAATTTACCCATCTAACATTCTTCCCAGTTCCATTTAATTTTCGAGAAACCATCAAAATAAACAATTAAACACATTTTACCGACATCCTGTTAAACATTATTACTATTATCCTACTGGAGGTTGTTATTATCATAAAAGGTTGATGGAATGTAAAAGTTTGAGAAATGAAACACTTTTTGGTTTTTTGCTTCAAATTGTTTTAAAAATCTATTCTAAGCAGTGTTTAAATTCATGACCGTCTCATAAAATAAATCGACGAGCGAGACAAAACATGACGGAGTTAAAAATTCGTGATCTCGGAATCTAGTACAACTTTTCTAATTTTTTGTTTTTACAAAAATATGTTTTTAGCTCTTTATGTTGATAATTATTTGTTCCTACGCATTGAAAACTCCGTAGGAACTAATAATTACATAAAGACAACATAAAGAGCTAAAAACTTATTTTTTCAAAAACAAAAAATAAGAAAAGTTGTACTAGATTCCGAGATCACGAATTTTTAAATCTCTCCTCTCCTATCTTTTGTGTTTTATATGAGGAGAGATATTTTACTTTTTTCGATTTCGTTCCCGAGGAAAGAAACAAACAAAAATATTTTTTGTTTTCTTTCACAAAGAGAGAAAAAAAAGATAAAAGAAGGGAACGAAAAAATGAATTTAAACACTGATTCTAAGTGTTGTTCGAAACGTTGATCATTATCTCGCAAACAGATTTGACACTATTCATCAGAACTACCAATAAAACTTTTATTCAAATAAGTAAAAATATCAATTGATTGTGCGTTATTAAAACATAATAAAAATTTCGAAATATTTGTAAACCTTTGGAAGCTCGATAAAGAAACGGAGTTGTTAGGTACAAGTATGCCTCCCAAAAAGTTTCCCGTTAAATTTGGAACCCCTATGTACTCATACACTACTCCAACAAAAATTTGCAATTTAGTATATCACAAAAATTGTCTGCTAAAAAATCTCGAAACTAGAGACTTTAGCTTCAAATCATTTTTTTCCATCTCCGTACGACCGTTTTTCACAAAACTACAGCTCTTCAAAAAAACACTAAAAAAATTGAAAGAAAATTTGTTCCCTTAATTTTTTGGAGTAGTATAGATATGTTTGTAACAACAAAGTTTCTACAGTTTTCACCCGCTTAGAGTAAAGCTAGGAGTCTGTAAAATTGTACACTTTCTTAAAAGCGATGGTAACACTCTCTAATAAAATTTCAAAGAGGTCCCAGGGTCAATAGGCTGGTTCTCTTACAAATTTTTGACAATTTTTTACACTTTATGGGAAAATTTCTAAACTTGCTTTGGCTTCGTTGATAACTCTCTTTCTATTAAATTTTAAAAGTTATCTGACCCCAAAGACAAATTTTTTGAAAATGTTTTACCTTTTGAGTAGTTTGGTTGTGCTTTCAAATTTTTTGAGATTTGTTTACACCTAGTGTTAAAATGTATGTACTTTCTTGGCTGATCGATGATAGGTTGATAAAACTTTCTATAAACATTTCAAAGTGATCGGATCTCGATGTCAGTAAGTGGTTTCCGTATCAATATTTTGAAAAATGTTCTTGATAACTTTATTAGATTTGCTTTTGATTAGTTTGCTGCATTTACATATGTTTAACAACGTTTCTACTAGGAGTCCGCAAATTTGTAAGCTTTCTAAAGTGACCAATGGAAACATTTTATAGTAATTTTTCAAAGTACATATTTCCGGATCCCAAGGTCGAGGGACTCTCATACAAATTGTTTACACTTTGTATGAAACTTTTTATACTTCCTTGAACTTTATATGTATCAAACTTTTAAAGTTATCGGACCCCGGGATCGTGCGGCTCCCATCAATTTTATTTCGAAATATTTGTATGTGAAAATTCGTAAAATTTCTTGGATTCGGCGATAACATTTTCTATTAAATATTCAAAGTCATCAGATCCCGGGTGAGAGGTTCCCTCACAAACTTTTTGAAATTTGTTTACACTTTGCGTGAAAATTTGTATACTTTCTGACCTACATATGTAGATGATAGGAATTACTATAAAATGTTCAAAGTGATTAGGCCTCACGGTCAAATGTATTCCATACAAATGGTTTGAGAAATGATGTTTTTGGAAATGGCTAAAATGAAATAATTGCTTACACAGCAAAAATCCAATTGGAGAGCCAGGCCAACACGGGATCTTCTGTCGTAAACAATTTTTTCCTTATTGTGTTTTTATTGTGTATGTGCATCAGACTATTATCAGAAATAAAGTAAAGTTTACACACATTTTTAAATTATTTTAAAAATACTTGTTAAATATTTCGCAAAATTAGAAAAGGTTTAAAAAATCACTCAATCGATTTCGGCTTGTTAGGCCATCATCAGGAGTATCTACTAAACTGTAAAAATAAAAATGTAGTTATTTAGTTGGAAAAAGCAAAAAATGAAACAAAAACCTACAAATAAAAAATGTGGGAGTGGTAAACAATAAAAATGGGGAGAGCAATAAACAATAAAAACTAACAAGGGTGAGTTAAACACAGGTATATGATTATTGATTAGTCAACGGCCGAATAACAAAATTCCAGATGTTGTTGTTTTTTTTTTTTTTTTTTTTTGTTTTTTTTTTTTATTATAACCCGACGTATTAGTCATTTTATGGGATGGTATGAGCATTGGAAAAAAGAGTGCGGGGTCGGTAATTGGTGAGAAACGGATTTCTCTCTGTTCGTTGAGGATATTTTGGTTAAGAAATATAGCTTTTCGGATTTCGTAAGATTCTAAGTTGTCTAAACGTCGGCTTTTTGGTTGTACATGCAATATTTCTAAATTGTTTAAACTGGATGTGTGATTTTCTAACGTTAAATAATACAATGTTGGTCGCATAAAAACAAAGTTTACTAAAATGTGAAAAGTAAATTTTCACAGCTTGAAGTGAAATTTTCAAAGTGAGTATGTACGTACATACATGTTAATTATTAGCGAGAAAAGCAATTTGACGAAATTTTCTTCTTTTACGAAATTGGATGTCTGCTAAAACTTTCTAAATTTTCGTCAAATTTATTTTGTTTTAGTAATTATACTTTATATTTACAACTCAACTCAGTTTAAAAATTATTTTAAATTGTTTGAAATTTATTTTGCACATTTTAGCAACCTTTATGTATAATATCAAAGCAATCTTGATTATTCAAAGCCATAGTCTAAAAAACGAAGCTTTTATAAGGGAATTAGAAACGAGGAAAAACCAAAATTTCCATAGTAAAACATATAAAACATATGAAAGACAAATTTTTAAATGAAACCATTACAAATTAATTATGATTTCTGAAATATTTTCTTAAATGTTTGAATTTCAACATAAACAGTGATGGTAAAAAAAAATTGGGCAAACAAATTTATTGCAAATTGGAGTTTTTTTTTGCTAAAATTACAAAACTTTTGAAAGCAATTTGTTTATTGTTTCATTTTAAATACATGTATGACGTAATTTTTTGTAAAAAAAAAATGTACCTGCAATTTAGGGTCAAAACCCCGAAAAATGCCAAAATATTCAAAATACGTTGATTGGTGTTAAAGTAATGTAATAAATTAAACACTTATTTTTAATTTTTTTTTTTGTTTTTTATTGATTTATAGAAGTTCAGTCTTTAATATTAATATTTTGTTGGACCGCCTTTTGCTTTTATTACACCGGTACAACCCCGCAACGGATGTGCAAAAAAATTGGTAAAGCAATCATTTTATTTTACGCCTACCGTTCTTGGCGGTCATTAGGGTGCAGATGTTTTATTGCCTGTAATTTATTTTTTGAGTATAAATAGTGCATATTTTGTAAAATTTGTAAAATTTCAGCCGGCTTAGTGAGAAAAAGACTTGTTAAAGCTGGTCTGAGAGCACTTAAACCAGTCCAGAAGCCTGAGTTCACATTACTAGTGAAAAAAAAACGTTTGCTATGGGCCCAGGAGCATGTTTCTTGGACTCCAGAGATGTGGAATGATGTGATTTTCTCCGATGAATCAAAATTCAAGCTGCATGTTGGAGATGGAAGAATTCTCGTAAGGAGAAAACCGGGCGAGAGACTTAGCAACGAACGTCTTTTAAGACTTCCATCGAAAAATGAAGGAGTTATGGTCTGGGGATGCTTTTCTGGAAATGAAACCGGTCGATTGTGCTTCCTTAGTTCCAGCGTTACAGCAGCTGTTTATCTGCAGGTCCTTCAGAACGAATTTGAGCCTTCTGTGTTAAAGCTTTCTGGCGAGACTTCTAAATTTATTTTTCAACAGGACAACCCTCCGTGCTATACCGCCAAAATTTTGAGTTATTAATTTTGAATTGTAGATAAACAAATTGGCTTTTAGATAAACATAAATAATTTGTTAAAAACTTGTTTTTTTTTCTTATCTCTTCATTTAAAGGTAAAAAAGTACTTCGAAAAAAAAGTATCGATGTGTTGAGCTGGCCCCCGCTGTAATAAAAGCAAATTTCGGTCCAACAAAATATTAATATTAAAGATAGAACTTCTATAAATCAATAAAAAACAAAAAAAAAAATAAAAAATAAGTATTATTATTATTATTACTTGAGGGCCATGTGGGGGCTCAAGCCACCCCGCACTGCGACCTAAAAGATCTTTTGTGCATAAGTATCTCTTTTAATTTATTACATTACTTTAACACCAATCAACGTATTTTGAATATTTTGGCATTTTTCGGGGTTTTGCCCCTAAATTGCAGGTCAATTTTTTTTTTCAAAAAATTACGTCATACATGTATTTAAAATGAAACAATAAACAAATTACTTTCAAAAATTTTGTAATTTTAGCAAAAAAAGACTCCAATTTGCAATAAATTTGTTTGCCCAATTTTTTTTTACCACCACTGTATGTATATAGTAAATGTCGTTTAAGTAAATCGTTTTGATTTTCTTGTAATAATTGATTTATTTAAACCAAAATATAAAAAAAAATCATAACAACAGCATTCTGGTCAAATTGAAATAAAAGCTTACTACAATTCGTGTAGTTATTAAGTCAATACACATTAAATAGATGGCAGTAAAAATTTGGTAAAATTGTACCAAAAATTGTCACCTGGGGAAATTTCAAGTTCAAAAATTGTAGAAAAAGCAAAACAAACTGACAAAATATTTAGAACGTGTCATAATTTTGTGATTAAATAATTGTGTTTCGTATTTTTCTGTATACATCTTAGACCTCTGACGTACACTAGTAAAACTAAAGATAAATTTACCAAGTACATATTGGGTTAGATACTCGATACTCAGATAAGCAGATAAGCAGTTATTTTTTGCGAATTTGCTAGAAATGTCATACACGATAATTTAGCAAACCAAAATATGGTATAC
This sequence comes from Tipula helvola, assembly GCA_963556165.1. NCBI lineage: Eukaryota > Metazoa > Arthropoda > Insecta > Diptera > Tipulidae > Tipula > Tipula helvola. Next base: position 102,058,092 of record OY744483.1, read on the forward strand.
ACGATATTTTTTCTTGGTTAGCAAGCAAGCAAATCGTAGAGATTTTGCGAGCGTTTTAAAGTATACGCATCTACTTAAATGTTTGTAGAAATATTTATTGATCATATTACGCAAATAAATTTACGATTCGCAAATCCGCCATATTTACCGATTTGCGAATCGCTAGAGTATCGAGTATCTGGCCCATTATTGGCACCATACAGTGGCGGTTGATGATACTACCAATTCCAATTTGACTTCATTGAAAGAGGAAATTTTGTTAATGCAGCACAAACAGCTTGAAATGGCTAACTCCCTAGCTATATTGAGTAACCTGAAGGTTCAACAGGACGCTCTTTCTGAGTCACTGTGTAAAATAGTGAAACAACTGAATCATATTGTGAACCTGGAGAGCCAAATTGAAATGAACTCGGTCAATATTTCTTCAATTCAAGATGATAATACTAAAATTAAAGCACAATTGGCTGTTGTGTCCGACAAATGCACGTTTTTGGAGCGGCAATTAAACGGCACCAAACTGTTTATTTACGGTCTACCAAACGGCAAAGACGTCAACCTAAGCGAACTTTTTAAGCAATTATGTGCACTTCTAAATTTCGACTTTAGTAGTAACAGTATTCGCAATATCTTTCGAATCAAGGCTAAGTCAATAAATAAACCAGTGGTAGTTGATTGAAACACCCGTATTTTACATCAAAAATTTTTAACCATTGCAAAATTAAATCGAAATGTCTTAGCTAAATCAGTATTACATGGAACTGAGTGCAGTATTGTAGTAACAGACTATCTGTCACCGGCAATGAAAACTTTGCCATATGATACCAAGAAATTATTGCAATCAACAACATTTAATTTTAAATTTATTTGGGCCAATCGTGGTTTATGCAAAGAAGGATGAGAATAGTAACGTTTTGAAAATACTTTCGTCTGATGATTTAGACAAGTTTAAAAATTAACTTTAATTTCTTTCTATTTAGAATTTTGCTTAATTTTTGCTTTATTAATATTATTTTTGGTTTATTTTATATCTTATTATTTTCAATATTCATTTTTTTTCCATTTTCAGGTTATCCTACATCTATGCGACTTGGTAATCTGGATTCTCATAATAGTGAAATTATTTGTAATATGTTTGCAGATTACTTTGAGTCAATTTATGTACCCAGTTCTGCTTCCAATAGCGGCTTACTAAATGCACCCAATACTAATTGTGTAACTAATGCCATTTCCTATTTTACGGTGGAAGATGTACTGATTGTATTAAATTCGATTGATGTAAACAAGCGTCCGGGTTCGCATAACATCGAATTATTTCATCTTTCAGTTAAGAGAACAATTGGCGGTACCTCTGGTATATATTTTTAACTTATCATTAAATTCTGGTATTTTCCCGTCTAGGTGGAAATCGGCACTTTTGGTGCCAATTTTCAAAAAAGGCGATAAAAGTTTCATCGAAAACTACAGGCCCATTTCTCTTTTAACAGCATTTAGTAAAAATTTTGAGAAACTTGTGTATAACTTAATATTTCATGAAGTAAAATCTAGTATTAGCACTTCACAACATGGATTCTATGAAAAACGCTCAGTTTTGATAAACCTTCTGGAATTCTCAAGTTACACGTTCGATAGTGTAGGCAAGGGCTTTCAAGTTGACTGTATTTATACCGATTTTAAAAAAACGTTTGATACAGTATCTCACGATGTAGTCATTAAGAAATGCTACAAAATTGGACTTTCAGATAAATTGGGTATTTGGTTATCATCGTATCTTAGCGGCAGGTTTGTACAAGTAAAATTTAATGGACAATTCTCAAGATCAATTTTGGCTACTTCTGGTGTTCCGCAAGGTTCTACTCTGGGGCCTCTTTTTTCACAATTTTTATTAACGATCTTTCTAGCATTTTTGATTTTGAGAGGTTTCATTTTGAATAGCCTGCTATTTGGGCAGCTGTCAATTTTAAAGCTGTCATCTTTTGACATTTGGCAAGTAAAAACTACGCCATTACTAAAAATGGTACGATACACGGCTTCAACAACACATTGAAATTATTAAAATTCACTACAAAAATGGTGAAAATTTTGCAGTCACAGTTCGCAAAACTAAAGAACTTTTTGTCGTCGTGAAGCACCTTCTCGGCCGGCAATAGTGAAACTGGTGGAAAAATTTGTGAAGAATCGAAACCGTGTGCGTCGCTCAAGAACAACTGAGAATAGTGCTGCTGTAGCCCGTAGTGTTGAAGAAAATCCAGGTTTGTCGATTCCTCCCCCCAACACAAGAAATCAAGCCGGTCGATTATAAACGTCGTATCTTCGCTGATTGGGTCCTTCAAATGCATCAAAATGATCCGGATTTTCATCAAAATATCATTCTCAATGATGAGGCCCATTTTCACCTCGGAGGCTACGTTAATAAGCAGAATTATCGCATTTGGCGCTCAGAAAATCCAAGGATGATTGTTGAAAAGCCTGTCCATCCTCAACGTGTCACTGTTTGGTACGGTTTTTGGGCTGGCGGTGTGATTACTTTTTCGAAAATGAGGCTGGTGCAACTGTTACGGTGAATGGATTGCGCTACCGAGCTATGATTAATGATTTTTTATGGCCGGAATTGGAAGATATTGATGTAGACGACGTTTATTTTCTGCAAGACGGCGCTACGTGCCACACAAGCAACGAAACAATCGCAATTTTGCAAAAAAAGTTTCCTGACCGTGTTATTTCTCGAAGGGGTGATCACAATAGGCCACCGAGATCCAAGACCTTAAAGATAGAATTCGTGCAGTTATCGAGGACATACAGCTGCAAATGTGCGAATTGGTCATGGAAAATTTCATGAAAAGAATATGCTGCCAACGTAGCCGTGGCGGCCATTTGGCTGATATCGTTTTCAAATGTTAATGGCATACCTTCCTCTTTACAATGAAAAAACATTTATTGATTTCTCATAAAAAATACTCGTTTCTTTTAATATTAAAATGAAACCTCTTATTCGAAAACCCTGTAGAAAACTTTTATATAAACATTCTATAACATTTTTGCTTTTTTCATTGAAAAACTTGAAGCTAAAAAATACTATTTTTACTATGGGTTCCTATGGAAACCAGTGAAAAGTTATACGACTAAAAAAGCTTCTAAAAAATACGTCATGATGATTATGGATCTATACTCTAGAAGTCTCTGATAATATATAAACAACCATCACTATACGTATACAATGAATAATATATATTGTATACTTTCATAGAACTAAACGACAATTTTACCGCCAGTTTAAAACGTACGAGTGTCCAGCAGAAATTGTGATACAAATAAACTTTACTTTATTGCCGAAGTGTTATTTTCCGTAATGAAATATTTTATAACAACCGGAACATCATAATTTATATCTTTATGCTCGAAGGGCAAAACTCAAAATACATGGCATTTTTTTGCATCCATCTTTCGACAATTTGAACTGTTTGGTCGAAATTGCTTGAATTTTTTTTTAGAGACGCCGATAGTCATCTTATTTCTGGTGTATTTCTATACATTCGCAACTCGAAATGCGAATGCGACGTATTTGGGTCCGGCAAGCCTAATTGAAGAAGGAAGGCACGTTACGCCGCAGAAAATTGTTGAACTTTAAGAATTTCAAAAATACCTATTTGTAGTAATTGCGAAACGTTAAATATTTTAAAATTGTTCAATATCTTTTATTTTCTTATACTTAATTTGCTGTAATGGATTTTGAAGCAAATGTATTCTAAGGGTTTTATTATTCTCAGAATATTAAATATAAGTATTTTAAGAATTTAGAGAATTTAAAAATTTGAACGGAATAAACAATTTTAAAAATTTCAAGAATAAAGTTTTATAATAATAATAATTTCAAAAAATTAAAATAAACTTAAAGAATATTAACAAACAAATTTAAATATATTTTAAAAATTTTAAAAACAGACAGACGTCGCAAAGAATTAAAACAATTTTATTATTTGAAGAAATCTAAAAACTTTGAAAATTAAAAAACATACATTGGAATCTTTTGAATATTGGAAAGTATACCAGGTTTACACAAAAACACACAACCGCAGCCTAAAAAAATTCAAACAAACCTAAACACTGCCATGTTTTCACTGTTAAAATTACATTTGGCTAAGTACCTACTATATTTTTACTATTACGCTATTATACTATGACGATGGAAACCACATTAAAAAATTTTAACGATTGTGAAGAGTTGAATAAATTTTCAGATTTACAAAAATAATAGATCTAAAGGTTATGAATTATTCCAAGATTCTTAATTAATTAAATTTTTATTAAATGTAATTTTAAACGTTTTATGACTTTTACTTATTGAAAAGGTATTTAGTTTGTCGAATTTATTTTCCAACTTGCGTTAAACATTATCCTTTAAATAATGAGTGTAATTAGAAAAATATAATGTTTCTTTTTATTTTTTATAATGCTTATGACGTGTGCTTAATAGCAATTTATTCATGTTATTGTCGTGGTGACATACAAATTCATAATATTTTGATGTTTGGCAAGCAACATTGTGTTCCATATCAATTTTGAAAATCTAACAAAATTTTGAAATTTTGCCAAATGTCGAATTTTGACTACATATTTACAAATTCTTATCTGACATTTCATCTCGCTTGACTTGACTATTTATAAACGTAAAATTTATTATAATTATCGTTTTTGTAAATGGTTTCTTACACTCAACTTAATGGTTTAATGAAATTGAATCTGTCGTTAATTTTAATTTATATATGTATTGGGTTTGAAACTTATTCAAATTTCGATTACTGGGAATTTTTAAAATATCTTATCAAATTTTTTGCGTTTTGTTTTTTAAAATTGTTAGATATTCAAGAAATTTTAAATAGTAGGTACAAATTGTTTTCACCTAGCTACGGTAAAAATCACTAAGTATGCCTTTACTTAACATTCAAAAACTACAAGATCAAACAAACAAATCTCGCTGTTTCTGGTTTTCTTATTTCGTGAAAACTTTACAAAAATAGATGTCACCTTACAGCCAGAGACCGTCCAATCGATTTCAGTCTTTTTGATAAAGAGTCTTCTGACGTTGTCCAACTTACCTGAAAATAAAAAATAAATGAAATTAGAAATAAAGAATATTGCTTTAGTAGATGAATCTAATGGTCAGACTAAAAATTGTTATCTGTCATTTTATCTCGTTTGACTTAACTACATATTTATCAGATAAGACATATACACGAAATGCATAAGTAATATAATAAATCAATTTTTTTTAATAATAGGAATAAATCAACGATTATTAAATGCAAGCTATATAGGATTCCAAGGTTATAATAATTTAAAGCAATTCAGTTACTCAAATAAAATATGTGCTATTCCAAAATGATTGATTGAGTTGTAAATCGCGCATTTCAATTTGATTTTTTTTTTTTTTTTGGTGGTTTGATTACACCTTTGTTTACTCCGCAACTTAACATATCATAAATTAATATTTAAACAAGAAAATGTAACCCAACCAAAGGTTTAGTTTCGCTAATAGTAGTTATGTCACTCCTCACTATACATAAATAATAATCGTACGTCAAGTCATCTTAATTGCCATTTTATACCAACATAATTTTTTTTAATTTCTCATTGTATGATTATTATTATGAAATTGGATCATCAGCAGTGTAAACGAAAAAGAAGTTCTACAATTTTTTTTTATTGTTTTGCAATCTTTAATTTGTGAGAAAAGTTGCTTAAGAAGAAGAAAAAGAACAAAACAAAAATAATGAAAAATATTGAGATTTCTCTTAAGAATTATAAACTTATTTAATTTTTATTTTTTTTTTATTTCGTTTTGTATTTAATTTGCTAATACTACGACGAAGCCATATGAGTTTAAATTAAATAAGAAGTAATACTATTACTTTGCTAGTTAGAGAGCGTTTCTGTATTTTTACTTTTTCGTTTTATTACTTAATTTTTTTTATTTGTATCTCACGTAATCTAGAGTAATTAGAGAAATATGATATATACATTAACATGTTGCAAAGATATTGTATTTCCCTATTTTATTAATATTGTTATTATTATTGAGTTAAAATGAAATTTTATAGTGGACATTCATAGATAAAATTGGATTGAGACATTTTTTTATTTAACAAAATGTGAAATATGCTTGTTTTTATGTTTAAACGTATAAATCTTGTTTGCTGAACTAATAATTAAATAATAGATAATACGATAAATACCGACAAGCAATTAAGCCATTGTTAAGTACCAATTTGTCTGTAATATGTTAACCCTATTTGCTAAATAATAGTTCATAAATAAATTTTGAATAGAAGCATGAGTCAGCAAACGTGGGTTCGCTAGTTACAACTATCGAACCTGTTTAATCGGATCAACTTTTGGGATAACAAAAAAAATAGTCCGATTAGAAGGTGCTCCGATTATAAAGGAGTCGTCTTTATTTGTATATAACGTATGTATGTGTACATTAAAAAAAAACCCACATTTTTTTTTTCGTATATACTTACATATTCGGTAATATATTTCAAACAATTATGCACATTCATACCCCAATTTCAATTTATATGCTTAAAGCATGTTTGTGCATAATATATAAACCAATATAAAAATTATTCGTTGATCTTAATTATTCAAATAGGTTACGTTTTAAAATAAGCGGTAATTTGAGATTGAATGGTTATTAACTAGTTTCTCTTCTGATTTTCTAGATAATAAAACATTCCGTTAAGGCCCTTCTCACTGGCATAATCGTTTAGCTCTTTTAAATATTCTTGAGCTTTAGTGAAGGTTATGATGGTTGAAGCTGACTTTTGAAATAAATCATCGCCATCAGATGACGAACTTTCATCAATTTCTTCATTTTGAGCATCTCGATTGTGCAATATTGCGAAAAAATGGTTCTCCCGATAATTCTTCGAACTTTTCAACATTTTCTCCAAAACCTTAAAACTCGCTACCATAATCACGCTCCTAGATAATCTCTATACATTACGTGCACCAGCATGCTTCTTAAACCCAGCGTATCTGAAGCAGTTTGCTATAGTTTCCAGAGTGGTATTTTTCGCTGCAGTGGACAGCCAAGAACAAGCACCTAACGAGGTTATTTGCTTTGATAGTTACTCTGCGCCATTAGCTTCATCGATTGCTGCAAGCAGTATTATAACCTGATCTAACGGCTGCAAGGCTGATGTAGTGTTGGGCCGAAAAAAAATGTAATTTGACGTTGGTGTAAGTTTTGTTTGAATGGCACTGTTTTGCCATTTTTTTTATTAAATTCATCAATCCATTCATCAAAAATCACCGATGTCATCCATGTTTTCTTGTTCCTCCAAAGGACATTAAACACCAGTTCAACATTTGAATTTTTGAAGGCTCACGGTTTTGTCGCCTTTGCGATAATGAGACAATTTTCCTTTTTTCCCAGTATATTGCATAATAGGAGAGTACTGATCGGGTTGGAGTGGCCCGAAAAATAAACCCGTTTCGTCTAAAATAAAAATATTTGTTGGCAGGCTCATGTAATGTTTCGCGGTATTTTTCGACTACTAAGTACATATGTATGTACAATTATGAAATGCGGTTTACAAAATCAAATATGTATGTATATCTTTAAAGGTCCTATTCAAAGTTTAAAAAAACGAAAACCTTTGTAAGTCGTAACCTGTGGTATACGAATTGAAATTGGTCCAATTAGAAAGAGGTTCTATTAGTAGATTCGAGCTTGCAAACAGTTTTGTGAATACAACTAAATATTTTTACATAATATACGATAAAGTGAAAGAAAACTATGAATATTTTTATAGAGATGTAGTTTTAACTTTCTTTCTTCCTTCTTTCAGAAATTTGATCAACGCATTCATTTTGACTAAGCTGCCGCCATAATCGCAAGTTTATGAATACATTTAAATAATTTTTTTTTATTTTTATTTATTTATTTATTTTATTTAGTAATATTTACTATTTGCACAAGATTTATAATTTACATATAAAAATAAAGTAAAAATAAGCACGTTAATCAATTAAATTTCATTCTAACATAAGAACCCAATTTTTGTTTGAATTTTATTAAATTTGTTTCATTTTTTAATTCTATAGGAAGTTCATTATATAATTTTAATCCCTTATAAATAAGTAAATTCTGAGTTCTAGAATTTCTAAACAAATCTAACCTAAAATCGAATTTGTTTCTTAGATTATATTGAGTTAAATCGCCCACATAGTTTAACTTTTCCATTAAATATTTCGGAAGATATCCATTAATAATTTTAAACACAAATATTAAAACATTAAATTTAATTCTTTGATCCACCTTCAGCCAGTTTAAAGAATTTAATAAAATAGATGTAGAAACTAATTTTTTCTTTCTTAAAATAATACGCATTCCCCTATTTTGTAATACCTGCAATCTATTAACCATTTCATTATTAAACATTAACATAATAGTAGAACAAAACTCAAAATGTGGCCTAATAATGGCATTAAATATTTTAATAGAGGTATTTACGGATAATTTATTTCTAATACTTCTAAAAAAATACAACTTCTTCGCGATCTTTTTACAAATGTAATCTAGATGTGACTTAAAATTTAATTTATTATCAATAATTACCCCTAAATATTTCATTTCATTATTTTGATCTATACAAGTATCATCAATTATAATATTACAATTACCTACATTACTATTTAAAATCATGTATTTAGTTTTATCAATATTTAATTTCATCTTATTCATTTTAAACCAATTACTTAAATGTTGTAAGTCGTCGTTAATTTTATTAACAGCTACTTGAAGTTCATCACTCTCCACATATAATAGTGCATCATCGGCAAACATAAGAAGTTTGCCATTAGTTACCACTCGTCCAATATCATTAATATATATTAAAAATAAAAATACTCCCAAAACAGTTCCTTGCGGAACGCCCATAGAAGTGGTAATTTCGGAAGAAATTACTTCATTTACTTTTATTTGCTGTGTTCTATTACTCAGATATGATTCAAACCATTTTAATTCGATATTTGCAATGCCATATTTACTTAGCTTTAGTAACAAAATGTTCCTATCTATCGTTTCAAACGCCCTGCGTAAATCCAAGAAAACTGCAACTATAATCTTATTGTTGTGAATAGCTAATTTTCAATTAATAATCACCAAGTTAATTAGACTTTCACAGCTATGTTTATTTCTGAACCCCGACTGTTGTTCCGATATCATATTATTTGATTCAAAATATTCCTCTAACTGATGCAAAACTATTTTCTCATAAATTTTTGCCTCCGTAGTTATCATATTCACGGGGCGGAATTCACTAGACTTAATAGTGTTTTTTAACTTTTCAATGGGTCTAATTAACGATTTTTTTAAAATATTTGGAAATATACCGCATTTTAAGGACTGATTTATCAATTTAATCAAATTTTCACCAATTAAGTCCAAAATATCATTAATAATTGCGGAATTCATTAAATTAAAATCTCTTTTATTGTTTAGTGATTTAATAACCAATTTCAAATCCTCAAATCCAATCTCCCTAAACCGAAATTTAGTAATTACACCAGGAATTAAATTCTCATAGACTTTGTACTGTATACTAATATTAATTTCGTTTATACTTGACACAAAGTATTCATTAAATTTCTTGGCAATTACATTATCTTGGTCATACAATACATTGTTGAACACGATATCACCAATTTCTTTATGCTGTTTCTTCAATACTAGAGTCTTTATTGTTCTCCACATGTACCTTTGATCTGACGAAATATCAATTCTATCCATAATGAATCTATTTTTCACTCTATTTAGTTCATTTTTATAATAATTCCTTAATCTTTTATATTCATTCCACTCATGTTCATTATTAGAAAAAACTGCCACTTTATACTGAATAACTTTTCTATTTTTAAGATATTTTAATTCATCAGAAAACCATTGATTATTATTAATATTTACGCACTTCATCAAGATAAAATCATTCATTATTATTTTTAAGTTATCAAAAAATATTTCATTATTAAAGTCACAGTCCAAGTAGTAAAAGTTCATCATATCACTATGAATTACTTTCTCTCTGAATTTATCTTTATTATAATCCAAATATTTTATTAGCTTTTGTTCACTATCCGGAGTAATATGTTCATTAATTCTTATTCTTATTGATTCATGATCACTTATTTTTATATCATCATCAACCAGAGCAGCTATGTTATACCACAGATAAGAATATCAGATGAACCAAGCCCGAATGATTTAGCGGTTTTATGAACTGGAACCCAATATTAAATGTGTCTGTAATATTTTATCTTGAACTCAAAATAATACAAAAATGAGTCACGTAACACCATCTATCGTAAATAAATATAAATATTTTTGAACAAATATTTGCTTTTATTGAACAATTTATTTGTTATATTAAACTTTAAAGTTAAATTATTAAAGCAAAAATTGTAATTGTAATTTTTTACAGCAAAAATGGGCGAAATCATTTAGAAAATAATGAGCTTATTAAAATGTGTCTCTACTAACTGTCTTTCTTCTATTAAAGGCTAGATGGAACCTCAGTATAAATAATTTAAATTGGTTTGAGTTTCAGGTTTTGGGTTCCAGATTGAATTGCCAAAAACTTGTTCTGCTTGGAACATCTGATATTCTTATCTGTGGTTATACCAATCATTAACTATCGCAAAGTCAATTAAAGATTTTGATTCACCATCAATTCTAGTATATTGATTTACTATTTGTCTAAATCCACTATCACAAATTATATTCTCAGTTTTTAATTTAGCAAAATTATTATTATACCAATTAATGTTAAAGTCACCAACCAGGGTAATCTCAAATTTTTAGCGGTACTCTTCATATGCTCCTGCATCCATGTAATTATATCGCGAACAAACAAAATTGTCGTAATATATTTTAGATTTATTATATTTTAGAAATTTAATTTTACTTTAAACCTTTTAATTATACAAATGCCTACGATTTATAAAAAAAAATCGAACTCCAGACGGGCGGCTTATCTAGAATTCGATCTCAAAGCGGCCGTTATGGATATTGAAAATAAAATTTTATCGATTAATGTAGCGTCTAAGCAATGCAATATCCCGCCAACTTTATTAAGAAGGCAGCTTAAGAACAATAATAATAGAAAACCAGCATTGGGAGCTTCTTGTTATTTAGACGAAGAGTTTGAAGATGCGATTGTTTGCCATATAAAAAATATTCAAGCGCATGAATTTGCTCCAACAAGAAATGAGGTGCGGGAAATGGCATTCAAACTGGCACCGAAATACAATATAGCACATAAATTTACAACCGAGGAGAAAAAGTACGTTTGAGTTTCCCAAAACCGTGCTCAACGAATGAATCGTAGTGAACTCGCACAGGAATTAATAGCTAAACCAGGGCACATTTTCAACATGAACGAAACCGGGTGTTAGTTAAATAACCGGCCTGGTTTGTAATACCCGAAATACGGTCTAAAAATATACCAGCGGTAACATATGCTGAAAAGGGGGAAACAATTTCAGTTATTGCTTGCTGTGCAGAGGGAAATTTTTTGCCTTTAGCCTGTGTTTTTAAAGGTAAAAATAAGTCAACCGAATATGAAAATGGCAAGCCCCCAGGTTCGGTGGTGTACATGGGTGGTAATTCTGCGTATGTCAACTCAGATATTTTTTACATTTAGCTTAAAAAACGTTTCCTTCCAAAAAACATTAAGAAAAAGTTTTAATAATATTGAACGGCCACTCATCACATTGCAGCATTGCCCATATATTGGAGTTTGCTGCACCAAACGAAATAATAATTCTACTGTGTTTGCCGCCACATACAACACAATTTGTACAGCCCTGGAATCGATTTTTTTCAAATTCTTCAAATCGCATTACTACGCGGCATTCAATTTGTTCATAAAAAACAATCCTAATAAGAAAATGTCTTGTCACTTGAAACATGTCTACAACTCCAAAACATAGTATCTCAGCATTTTCAGCCACTGGTATTTTCCCATTCAATCCTGAAGCCATTCCGGATTATGCATTTATTTACATGCGCATTAATAATGTCGAACAACAAGGCGTCGAAACACATCTATTAGAAACACATCATTTGGGGATATCTTCAGAAACTTTTATAAGAATCAGCGAATTGACGCCTACAGTGGGGAATATTGCTGAAAATACATCGACGGAGACTTCATCTTTTCAGTCACCGGTAACTCCCCAAAAAATTAACACCCTGATTTGGAAACGATTGATAATATGAATATCAGCGACAAAACCCCTGAAAATCTTTAGACATTATATCATCGATGCCGTCAACTTCCAAGGGTAAAATAATTAGTTGCAGAAAGCCAAAAACTCGTTTAAGTGTTTTTCAATAAATTTTACGGCACATTAAATTTTTATTTGTCACATATAAAATATTGATTTGTATGATTTATTTTTATAATGTATTAATTTATTGTAAAAATTTATTATTTATTTTGTACATAAATTTATCAATATTTATATTTATTTTGCATCAACATTTTGTACTCGCACAACAACAAATCGGATTGGCGTGGTCAATTGAAAATCCGAAGCAAGAGTGATTAAAAAAAGAATTAATTATTTTGTTTTGTGTTGTCTCTTCATATGGAAAAGACACGTAGTTCATTTGTTGAATGCGTTTGTTCCCAAATGGTAATATCAACGTTGAGCGGCGTGAAAACGTTGCATTGGTGGTTGGGTGAACTCAGATGTCAATGTATGTGAGTAATACATTGTGGCGGAGCACGCATGAGTGAGCCGCTACAGATATACTCAAATTAAAATTATTTAATAAAGCGCAAAATTACAAACACAAATAAAACGGCAAAAGTTAAAAAAAAACGGAAGAAAATTGTACATGATTCTTTAACTGAAGATGTTGCTATGATAGATGTCGAATCAGATGGCTTAGAGGCCTTTGAAGAGAAAAATTGCGCTGGATGTGGAGAGGATTATAATTCAACTTCTAAGAAGGACGACTTCAGTGCATATTATGTAATAAGTGGCCGCATGATACGAGGGCGGAGTGAGAAGTCTGGTAAAATTGCAACAGAGGATGCCACAATCGTAAATCCCAGATGTCATGTGGCAATACCAAATTAAAATTTTCAGACAGATCTGTCATTTAGTTCAGTTTTGCCAGTCATTGAAAATAGACAACCCAATTTTTTTTTGCAAACATGGAAAAAAGTGAATTTCGTGTTAATTAAACAATATTGTTTGCGTAAAAAAACCATTACGCAAACCAAAACAAAGCTTGATAAATATTATGGGGACTCTTCACCATCGATTAAAATGATTCACAAGTGGTTTACTGATTTTCGTTGTGGTTTTGGTCCAAAACCTGCGTTCCTTGTCAGAAATCAAAAGTGAATAGACATACGCGTTCTGAACATGGCCAATTTGACATCCCCTCGGGCAGGTTTGAACATATCCATATAGAATTGGTCGAACCATTACCTCCATCTAACGGTAACTTATTCATACTAACGATAATCTATAGATTCACGCGCTGGCCAAAAGCGGTACCTATAGACGATATGAGAACATCCACTAGTAAAAGCTTTCGTAGACCAGTACATTTCGAGATTTGGTGTCCCACTCGAAATAACGACTGATTAAGGCGGTCAATTCGAAAGCAATCTTTCCAAAGAATTTACAAAATTGTTAGGTTCACACAGAATACGAACGACGACATTTCATCCTCAGGCAAATGGCATGGTGGAACGTTTCCATCGTCATTTAAAAGCCTCCTTGTATGCAAGATCGAATACCCTTAATTGGAGTGAAGAACTCCCATTCATTCTCCTTGGAATATGAACTCCGATCAAGACTGATCTCGGATGCACTCCTGCAGATCTTGTTTACGGACAGTCGCTGATGGTCCCAGGAGAACTAGTACTGCATTCAAATCCTGCGCTATCGATAGATCCTACTTCACAGGTCGAAAAATTACGTGAGTCGATGCACAACGTCGTTCCCAAAGAAACGCGGAATAGCCCTCAAAGCAACATTTATATCCCAAAAGACCTGACTGAATGTGACAAAGTTTTTGTCCGGGTAGATAAAGTTAAAACAGGATTAATAACCCCACCGTATGAGGGCTCATTTTCAGTTCAGCGAAAATTCCGCAAATATTTTGTAATTGATTACGATGGAAAGAATGTATCAATTTTTAGAAGAATCAAATCAAATATTTTTTATAACGCAAGAAAAAATTTCAAATCGATGAGGTTACACCTGAGGGGTGAGTGATATAGCGTTCCCGTAAACCTAAATATAATTTTATATTCGACGTTAACGCTATAATCCAATTAAACCCATCTGCACCCTATATTAGTATAATTAATCATCACAGAAGCTAATGTAATCAATGCAGATGATGAGAGTGACGTATTGCATTTGTATTACGTGTGTATTGTATACTAAGGTAAAAATGGTGATTTGGCGCAGTGAGAGATTACGGATATTAATGCGAGTTGTGATGCACGTATTGACCGCGGACTCGATCGCTCTCTATATACTTAAATATATTGTATTCATTATTCGTTTAATTTCTGGTTTGTATGTGGATGAGGAGATAAATTATTAAATGTATACTCAATTTTTAGTTATTACATTTTTAGTCATCAAATGTTGAACTTGAGCATTATACAATTTATTTATATTTAAAATAAAAACAAATAAATTATTATCAAGTGCGTGTGAATTTTATTTATCATTAAATCTTTTGGAGTCAGATTAATAAATTATAAGTGGTGTATGTGCGTACAATTATTAGCCGTGATAAGGCGCTATCCTGTAAGGCCTAAAATCATTCGATTTATACACTAAGGCTTACACAAAAATCACATCACCACATCTTTTAACTTTGCATTCATCTTCAACCGACCGTTCAAACCAATATAAAATCAAATATCACATCGCTAGATGAAATGATTTTTACACATTTGGAATACGTGTATTCAGCGGCACGGCACGACATTTCATCGTCACTGGGGACAACGGTTCTCCTTCTGTTCCAAATCCTATTGTGCCAGAAGTCAATGATGTTCAATTTTATATAAAAAGCTATGAAAGTTATTTTTACGTGTTCCGTATCAATGGTGGCAGCGATTATTCTGACAGGGAATATAATTTGTGAAGAATTATCAGTAAAACCTATGACGAAAAATTACCAATAGACGTTCGTCCTTTATTGGAAACACCAAAAAGTTTAAAAATGATCACGCTTGCAAATGCAAGTGATCAATATTGGTATTGGGGCTTGGAATTGTGCCGACGAAAGTGTTATTTAAACAAATTACAGAATCTATTGAAATTTAAACCAATATGAATTATAATATTAGAATCTTGACCATTTTTGTTTAATATTCATAATATGTTCAGAATATTTAGGGCCGTTCCCGTTAAATATTTAAAAACACGGAATATTGATTAACAACAAAAAATTAAAGTATGAACTCGACTTTTTATTAACTAACAAATGCGACGAATATGTTAATCATCTAATCAACAAATATGCAATATAGGACGATTTGTCAAAAAAGGGGTTTGTTACAATTTTGATGTATGATTAAGCAAAATTTTGGAAACTAATTTTCTATTTAACGAAAAGCAAAAATGTATAGAATTTTTTTTCGTAGAATAAGATTTCAATGTGCCAATATTTTTTTCTATTTATAAGCAACAGATTTAAGCAAAGTATTTTCCTCTAAATCAGAACTGAAAAGAACTTATTTTATCAGAGTAGATCAAACATTCAGACTAACATAAAATTTAAATTTTATAATTTGTTTGCAAAAAATTTGCTTAACACCATTCCATTGAATTCACAACTTTACAGCTAAAAATGTAACAGAAAGTTGCACAAAATTAAAATCAAGTGTCCCGTTAACTCAATTAAAATATAATTATAGCCTCATAAAATTGAGTAGAAACTATAGCAGTTAGTTTTGTGGAATTAAAACTATATACATATTTATACAAAACGAATAAAACAAATATATTTTAATTTCCAACTCTAAAGTCTTCATAACAAACACGTTTGTGCTTTTAAGACAAAAACAGAACAAAAAATTCAATTTAAATATTTATTTTAATTTATATTCTTAAACATTTTTATATTGTTCTCTTACTTTCATTATTCTAATAGTAATGTGATAAGTTATGCAGTAAAATTACTGAAATAACAAAAAGTGAAATAGTGATAATAGTAATAATAATAACAATAATTATATAAAATATTATACAATATAATCTGTAAAATAATAAAAAAAAAAAAAATATATTCAAACGTGTGAAATAATAGGTAGTGCTAAATGTGTTTTGTTGCATTTAATTGCAGATTTCTGTATTTTTACTTTTCCATCTAACACTGATTACAGAAAAAAAAAATATATATTTTGTAAGTTTTCATCGTTATTTATTCCCCTCCGCCCCCATTTGTTGTTGTGCTTGGTGGGTGCTTTTGCCGTAGCGCAGCACAAAACATAAAAGTATAATTTTAATAAATTTATCGTATTTAATTTTATTAAAATAAAAATGAAAAAAAAAGTTCTCTTTACTTTTCAAATTTATTTAAATTTTTGAATTATTTTTTTTTATTTTTATGATTTGTAATCGTATACAAAATAAAATAAAAAAGCTTTATATTTAAAAAAAAATTAAATGAAATTTCCTTGAAAAAGGTAAAAGAAGATAATTTGAATTAAATTTTCGTATGCTTTGCTATACATAAAATGTACTCGAATTATATCAATGTATTTACTTACCATATACATGGCTCTTAGTTGCATAATACGTATATGAGTATTATGTTTATTATGTTTTTATTAGAATTAAACCAATAACATACTTTTTATGTATCGGTAAACATGAGACGTACGTTTTAAAGATCATTAAATATTCCTCGATTCGATTACGAATTCAAGTTGTGGTGTTTTATTCGTGATATCAATAAATATTTGATTATGATGGATTCTTAAAAATATTTGTTGATATACGTTTTCATGATGTCATCCATTAGCAATTTTATGTTAAATTGAATATTCTCGTGTAAATGCAAACGATTTTTAAGTGGCCGCTTGGAAGACCCTAAGTTTTAATTTATCAATTTGTACTTTTATGTGTACTTCGCTTGGTTGAAAATGACATATTTAAATAACATGGTTGGTAACGATTTATATTATAATTTGCACTTTTAGTACAGGCAAAGATTGAAAAATGACCGAAACTCGAAAAAAATGTGTGCAGCCCTTCAACTTTGGTTATAGGTTCAAAATAGGCCAAAATCCATGAAACAAAAAAGTTTAGGAGATTGACAGATCTGCGGAAAGACGAGGAAGAGAGAAAATAGATTTTTTTTTTAAATTAAAAATACCTCTGTATACCCCCTAAAAAGGCGTATTTTTAATAAAAAAAACTAATCGATTTTCTCTAGTTTCTCGAGAAATATGGCATTTACAAAAAAATAGTTAAAGTAAAAACAAGTTTCTAGCGATAGTTAACGGAAATTCGGCCATTTTTCGATCATCAAAGTTTGCTCGAACAAAGTTTATTCCGACATCTACTGCTGCAGTTTGAGCTTCGCAATTACTGCCTTCGCAAATTTTAGACATTACAGAACTTTTTAATCCTGCTTGCATTGTACCGTGGAGCAGCTTTCTGTACACCCATATGCTATTAAATCTAAAATGTGTTTTGATGCAGCATCAAAATTGATTTGGACTGGTTGCAGAATATCTCCTCTTTTTTCTCATCACCACTCTTCCGGAAGCTTTTCATTGCCAAACCATTTTTACACCTGATAGTATGTTCCATATGTACTTTGGTGGTTTGGCGTCTATTGGAAGGGGCTCCGTAAACTTCCAGTAGGCGCAGGTGTACGTACTGCCTCCTCGTGGCAACCACCGGTAACTGTAACCATTAGGCTGATTGTGGCCTTTGGTGACAGGCTAAAGTACGACGCTAAAGGAGAAAACCTTGACAAAAAATCCCTAATCTAAGGTGAAACAGCATATGCCGATGGATGAATGGCTGATAGGTTAATCAGTCTATATATGCGGACTCTGGATACCAGGCACCCTCCAGTTTTATTTAGCCTTCCTGTAGTAACCTGGGTGACCTACAGGCGACTTTTTTATTCCGAGCAACTCGCAAGAGTTAAATCAAAACGGTAGACGAGGCACGGGAAGGAATACACGGGAGTGGGTCTGCCCTCTCAAAGTCCTTGAGTCCCAATGCTACCGCTTTTCTAGCAGAAGTAAATGTTATTACATCTAGGAGGGAGAGCAATGAGCCCAGATAGTATGTAACGCGTGTAGAAGTACTTCCTACAGTAAACATTTAGGAGGGAGAGCAATGAGCCCAGATAATATGTATCGCGTGTAGAAGTACTTCCAACAGTAAACATCTAGGAGGTAGAGCAATGAGCCCAGATTGTATGTCCCAGCAACTCGCAAGAGTAAAATCAAAACGGTAGACGAAGCATGAATAGGAATATACGGGAGTGGGTCTGCCCTCTCGATGTCCTTGAGTCCCAATGCTACCGCTCTTCTAGCAGAAGTAAATGTTATTACATCTAGGAGGGAGAGCAATGAGCCCAGATAGTATGTATCACACACCGGTCGGCAGTATTATCAGGTTCTTTAAGAGCCTGAATATTGGCTGGACGGATAATTAAAACATCTAGGAGGGAGAGCAATGAGCCCAGATAGTATGTATCACGTGTATCATTAAGAGCTTGAATATTGACTGGACGGATAATTAAGTAGGGCTTAATGCACAAAAGATCTTTTAGGTCGCTCTTTTAGGTCGCTCAAGTAATAATAATAATAATAATGTTCCATATGTATGAGTGAGTGGTGTGCTACAGTAGCAGCCGTTGGATTGTTGAAATATAATATATTTCATATTATGAAATCTGTGTTCGTCTAGTATTATATTTTGTATTCCATACGGACTCAAAAAAAAATTGTCCCTCCTGCCTCTTTAACTCCATTTAAAAAAGAATTTTTTTATAAAAAGCAGTTATAGCATTTTGTTCTCGAAGTTTACCTTTTGTAAACAGCTTTATTGTTTCTTTTTTACCTATATTGTACTGAGCGCTCGTTGTATTGCAGCCGCTTATCGCGTGAGCGAAAGGTAACCACTTTTTTAAATTATTGTACTGTCCTTGCAAACCTATTGACGAATACAGGTTTGATTTTGTTCTACCAATTTTTGGTTTGTAAAACATTACGCCTGTATTTTCAGGAGCTAATGCTGTTAGAAGAACGAACAGATCAACATCTTGGCCAACTATTGTTGCACAGTAAAAAATGAAATTGAATTTTCAATCAAATTTAATTCCATTGTAACGTAATTTGTAAGGTTGATTGGAATATTACATTTTGGAAGTATTTATCTTTTCATGTGTAGTAAAATTCACCGAAGCTTGTAAAATTCAGATAACATTGTAAAAATGTGAGATCTTCATTAAATATTACATGCTAAATCATTTTATTACATTCACCAAAGTCAAAAATCAAAGTCAAAATCAAAAATTAAGAGAAATAATAATTAAAAAAACTAACAGTTTCATGTAAAATTGCATTTGCAATTTGCATTTCATGTAAGATTGCATGATTGTAAAATTTAGATGTTCATAATAGATCCAAAATCAATAACATTATGCTTGCTTTGCTATGCACAGAATATCATGTGAAAACATTTGGATTCGATAAAATTTTTGAAAAACTTTTATCAGATTTAAGTAAACTGGAAACTATTGGTGTAGTGTTTGATGAGGAGATCGGATACATAAAAGGTTCTCTAATTGCAATTTGTGCTTATAATTTGGGAGCTCATCAAATTGGAGGATTTTTGGAAAATTTTAGTTCTTCAGAGTATTTTTGCAGATTCTGTCATGTCACCTTAAAAGGTTTCAGAGAGAATTTTCGCACACGATTGAGTTTAAGAACAAAAGACTCTTACGTTGGGATGTGCGAAACTTGCAATTTCAAGATTCTGTCAACGGAATTAAACATAACTCTTGTTTTAATCGCTTGAAATATTTCCATGTGAGCAACCCGTGCGTTCCACCGTGTATCATGATTTATACGAAGGTGTTATTCCATTCGACTTATACTTAGCTATTAATTATTTTGTAAATAATCACTGGTTCACATATGATTATTTCAATATGAATTTAGAACGTTTACAAAAAGCTTCAAAATACAATTCAAGTTTTCCTGAAATTAAACATAATAATAAAAAACTAACAGGTCATGCATTACAAAATTATTATCTACTTATACTATTGCCCCTAGCGATTCTGGACAAGATAAAAGATCCGAATGATATTGTTTTAGAAATGGTTGTATGTACATCTTCTAGAAATCTCACAAATAGTTTCATCACAAACAATCACAATATCTCAGATTCATCTCCTAGAAGGATTAATTAATAGATATTTAGAACTGCGTGTATTACTATTTCCAAATGTAAATCTTAGACCCAAGCATCACTTCATGCAACATTATGGTGAGCTATTGAAACTATTTGGTCCTTTCGTTAAATTTTCCACCGTTCGTTTTGAAAGCAAACATCAGTATTTTAAGCAAATAGCATCAAAATCGCGTAATTTTATCAACTCTTTTTAAAACGCGTTTCTCAACTAATATTATTAAAACAAAATTTATACGATTAGAACCCGAACATCTTTCATTAAGTATCCCAAAAATATTTGTATATCAGACCAATAAATTAACATAAAAAACATAAAATATTTCTCTGGACAATCAGTTGCAATTTCCAACGTTGATGATTCCAACGGTTACGTTATTTGTTTAAAGATAAAAAATACATTAGCTAATATTTACTTTTCTGAAGTAGCATTTATAGGAAACTATTTTAAAATGATATTCAATTATAAGATATCGTCCCTCTAGTAATGAAACAGCGTATAAGAAAAATAGCAGTTTTAAAATAATTCGCATTTAAATGTTTTTTGAAAAAACTTTTTAAAATAAAATCTTTTATTTCATAGAAAATTAAGTTTTCTATCAAATAAAAGATTTTATTTCAAAAAGTTTTTTCAATAAACATATAAATACGAATTATTTTAAAACTACTATTTTTCTTATACGCTGTTTCATTACTAGAGGGACGAATTATAGTGATGTAAATGGTAATATTCTCATGGGTAATATTACCGGTAAAATAGGTAATTTGGGTAAAATTACCCAAAGTGTTGTTACCGTGGTAATATCGGTAACATAAATTAAAAACATCCTTTCGAAGCTACTCAACTAATCTAATTGCAATAAGAGTTGTAACACCACTGGATTATACTTACTTCTTTATGTACAATATTAATCTACTACACCATCTTTTACTTGGCTGTATACATAGTATAATCATCTACTACACGTTGCAGACGGATGCTTGGCCGAACATACGCAGGGACTCCATAACAAATTATGTCATCAGTACACCCAAGCCCGTTTTCTACAAATCTACCCATGATACAAAGACTTAATAAGGTATGCTCAATAGATGTAATTACGCCATCCGGTGACAGAAATTTGTTTTTTATTTTTTATTTTTTGTACAAATTTCTCTATTTTGTTTTGTTTTTTAGCACGTCATTCGATGCTGCACCACGATACTAGCGAATGACGTGCTAAAAACAAAATAAAATAGAGAAATAACAAAAAATAAAAAACAAATTTCTGTCACCGGATGGCGTAATTACATCTATTGAGCATACCTTATTAATTCCTTGTATCATGAAATCTACCCACACTAAGGAAAATCGACATACGGCTAAGATTATTTTCGAGGAAATTGAAGCGGTGTTGAAAGACGTGGGGGTTTATAAATTTATTGGGATTATTACTGACAATGGAGCGAATATAAAAGCGGCCCGAAAAATGAAACAAACTATCCTGATAGGTGCGCGCCATGGACTCAACCTGCTCATTGTCGATATCTTCAAGATTCAGTCTATCAACACATACGGATGGTTTTTTTCGAAAATAACAAACTGACATGCAAAATATCTGAGTTTTTTATTTCCGAAACCGTCAAGGGTAAGCTGCGCCTGCGTACAAAGGCGATGGAACTCTTTTGTAATCTCTCTCTCAAGTTTGATTGAAACAAGATATGCCCTGAAGAAGTACAGTCAGTTATGAACGCATCTACGATATCCTCCATCCTAGCGAAATGTTTTGGAAAAAAGTCGAAATTGTTCATTGTTTGCTTTCTCCGATTGCTAAATGGACATCTTTTTTTGAAAACGGCAAGAAAGCAGTTTTGCCCAAAGTCGTGGACTGTTTTTTGAATATAAAACAATCTTTTGAACAAACTAAATGCGCCAATTATGAAGAACTTATAAGCATTCTCGCTTCACGGGCCGATAAATGCTTGCAACTGCCTCATTATGTGGCAAATTTGCTTGAGCCAGGTAGTCGAGGAAATAATCTTTCGGAATCACAAAAACTTGAAGCAACTGAGTTTATTTTTAATATCTCAGAATTCCACCCAAAATATAATGAAGGCACCAAAATAATTGAGTCGTTGGCACATTACAATGTTCGAAGTGAAATTTTTTCACGACCGTTTGTAGTTGCAAGTGAGCAGATTTCTGGTGAGATTTGGTGGGCCGGAGTATGTTCTACATCACCTTTAAATGCATTGGCGACATTGAACATGATCGCATCGACAATCAAAATCGGACACCGGAACTTTGGATAATAAAGATGAACCTTTTCCTGCGGAATCAAATACCGATCAGTTAGTAATTGATGAAGCTGTATATTCGTTTGAAGAAGAAGTTAACCTAGAGGAAACTATGAATACTTTGTTTATGGATGAGGTTGATGCTGAGGATGATAAACGCGTCGGCGGCGATGACTTACAATGGTTTAATTGGTTGCTACACGGCTAATTCATAATTATAGAAAATGTATTATTTACTAATTAATGTTTTACACTGAAATACAATATTCCTTATTTTTATTTTTGAACCGAAATATTTTAATATGTTTAAATTCAAATCAAGTAAGTGTCCCTCCTATGTCCATATGTCAAAATTTTAAAACTCTTTCTTGGTAGTAAAGGGAATCAAAATATAGAATAAAAATCGTGTTACCTATTTTACCCATGTTACCGGTAATATTACCGGTAATGTTACCAAATTAAAAAATATCGGTAATTTTACATCACTAATAAGATAGGTTTATTTGAAATTACTAACTCGAATGATGTACTACATATCGTTCATTTTTATAACCTATACTCTGCGTTTCCCTTTCTTCCCTTCCACATTGGTTCGACTTCTTATGTCACGTTACAAGCAGCTATACCTATAATTTGGTATGTCCCTTATAAATAAAAATATTAATATTTAATAAATATTTAATATAATTAAATATAAGTACTAATCAAACATTTATTTATGTATTTGTTTCAGAATATACGTATATACTATAACCAAAATTACTTATAAAATGAATTCACAACAACGGCTCTTCGTCAAAATTTGGGATCGAGATCGATTAATAAAAAAAAAAAATATTTTTAATGAAAATATTGAAACTACAATTGAAAAAGGTAAGTTGGCTTTACATTTTAGTTTCAAAATTGTATTTTAACTTTCGCAAATTTTAATTTTAGCTAATGCAGCAGGAATACCAGGATCAAAATTAGTCTTAGAAGCTGATGGTACTGAAATTGATGACGTCGAAGTGCTCGAATATTTTGTAAAAAAAATGAAATATTACAATTAATAGAAAACTCTTCTACATGGGTGCCAGTGCCATCAACGTCATCTAGTATTTTACCGGCTTTTGATGAACAAATACCAGAAAATTCTACAAAAAATATAATTACATGGATTACAACCAACGAGGATATTATATCCCCAGATAGTCCCAACAGTTCCACAATTTCAATGTCGAGTGGAAGAATCACCCCTTTTGGTTCCGATAATTCAGAAAATTCAACTAGTATTGGAGTAAAGCAAGCAGATAAATTGTTTTGCGACTATACATTACCCATCAATAAAATGCAGGACGAAATAGTAAAAATGCTAAATCAGGGTAAACCACTGGGAAAACTATTCAATGACTTCATTCACTGCATTATAAATGATATGTGTCGTAAAAGTTTCTATATTCCACAAAAAATATGTCGAAAAATAGCGCTCATCTAATTGAATCTTATCCTCAAAGTCTGGCAGTAACCGATTGCAATGGGGAATTAATTTGCAAGGAACCAATTACACTTGCTACTAAGTTAATTAAGCCGTTAGCCGCCCCGGTGGCACAGTTGTTAGCATGCTTGCTTTAAGCTCCGGAGGTCCCGGGTTCGATTCCCGGCGGGTGATGAAAAAATCACGGCTGGTTAATGTAAGGATCAATGAACTAATCACTCATTATCCGTTGTAAATGATTACGAAACTTCACTATGAAGCGGCCAAATCCCTCCATGGGATGTAGCGCCAGCGAAAAAAAAAAAAAATTACACTTGCTATTAAGTTAATTAACCATAACAATTATTTAAATCAGAATTCGGACTTGTCCATCGCCACACAAAGCTTGAAAAGAAAAATAAATATATCAGAAGGAGTGCCGAATTTTTTTGAAAAAATTAACGATGAACAACTGTTAGATAATGAAGCTGACGAGAAACGAATATGGTTAAAAGAAAATTATGGAAGAGAAATTATCAACGACGAACTAAAAAAAACAATTTTTCAAAAAATTAAATCTACTTTTAATCAACAACGAACTTTTTTAAATGAAAACCCTAGTATAAGAGAGGTAGCAGAACAATGGCCCCATTTATTATCACATAAGTGCTTATTAGCACATTTTTTTGAATTAATGAACATAGACAATACGTTATTTGATAATAAATGGGGTTCAATAAAACAAAAGCTGTTACTGTTTGGTAATAAGTCGAAGAATTTGTCATTAGAGGAAGAACATGAGGATATACAAATTTTAAAAATCATCACCTCATATTTTAATGAAAATTTGGCTATTCTTATAAAAAAATTTCCGGTATGTTTACAATTATTTAACTTGACTTCTTATGAAATTAAAACCAACGTGTTTTTTTAAATGTTTTTCAGTATGGATCATCAGTAAATGATATAGTAGTTTCAAGTTCGACGCCATTCTTCGCAGTTATTGGTAATTATTTATTATCTATTTATAAATACTCTTCTAATACTGATGGTATTTTTCGTTGTTAGATCAACCTGAAAATAATAAAATTATATATTTCTATGTTGAGAAGCAATTATTTGATTCGAAATGCGACTCAGTTAAGATGGCTGTACTTCTCTCAATTGCTGCTTTTTATGTATTTAATATTCAGTATCCAACGGAATTATCACAATCTCTCGAGGCGATGCAAAAATTGTTTCTCGACGTGGATGTTAATTTTGCTCGTTCAAGCAAGAAAAAAATGAATTTTAAATCTAAAGTAGTTAACTTTTTAAAAAATATTTTATAAATTAGTAAATTAATGTTATAGCTATAAGTAAATGTACTGAATTTCACCGCAACTATTCATCCCACTTGGAACACAGAATTGAATTAATTCATAATCATTTTAATCATATTAAAAATAAATTTAATATGTAATAAAAAGAATAAATAAGTAATAAATAATTTTTTTTTTTGTAACGATTGCGTTTCATTTAGATGGGTGGGTCATTTTAATATTGCCATATAATTTATGTAAAATTATTAATAATTACAATACCAGCTTTAAAAATTACACAACAATGCATTCAAAACAGTGCATGCATTTGTTTACATAACTAATTATTATTCATATAAAATTACAAGTTTTTGTAGATACACTTTTACATACTTACCTAGTAAATTTAATGTTTATTGTACTTATTTTTTAATCTGGAATGTATTTTTCAACCCCTTTAATTTTACATGAACAAGTTCGGCCATTTTCTTCATTCTTGTAAAATTCAACGAAAATTTTTTACTGTGTGTTGTGAAGTCTGCAGAGTTGCTAATCGCAGTATCAACAATCAATTTGTCGGCATCATCACAAGCTTCATCAACTTTGAAGTTGCTTTTTGTTGCTTATGCTCAATGGAGTGTCATCTGATATAGTAAAGCGAAGTCTTGCATTTTGATATCGACGTTGCTGTTCATGTTTTTCAATGCTGTTAGAATTGTCGTATCCATTAAAAATAATAATAGGCGATTTTTATCATTTTATAAGATAATTTATAGATAAATTTTGCAAACATCAATAAAAGTTTTGCATTTTTGGATGGTCCATATCACATTATAGAGCAAAAAACCCCCATAAACAACAGTTCCGAAAAATTGATCATCGAAAAATGGTCGTATTTCGTTTAATTATTACTATAAAATTAATTTAAAAACACCAAATTAAAGATAATTTTGTAAGAAACAGCTTTTTTGAACTACTTTTTTGGAAATTCCGTATTTGCCGAGAAAAAGAGAAAAATCAATTATTTTTTTTTAAATACCCCTTTTCCCCCCTACAGATTTCCGCGGACCCGTAAAACTACTAAACTTTTTTGTTTCGTGAACTTTGGCCTATTTTGAACCTATAACCAAATTTTAAGGGCTGCATAAATTTTTTTCGAGTTAAAAATTTCCTGTACTATTTAGGAATATAAAAAATTATTCCCAATTGCCGTAGCTACTTTATATATACTCGACCTGCGCTAGGTCGCGTATTTGAGTAACATATGAGGTACTTGAAGTTTTCACAATTGGCGAAAACTTTATTTGGTTAGTACTACAAAGCACAAAAAATAAACGAAAACTTATTTTCTTATTTTTTTCCATACATCTAATTTTTCAGGCGACAAAACAACGTTTGATCTCGAAGTTCATAAATTCATAATTCATAAATTTGAACTTCATAGATGCATAAAACTAACACTACATTACACACACAACACCCAATCTTGCCAAATCGCATGGGCACCACTACACTATCACGCAGCTTTCTCATTACATTGTTTTGTAGCCTTTTTCTGCTTGAAGAAATTAAACATATACATAGGTGTTCTTATAATAATAATAAAGATAATAATTTGCGTGAGTTTGGCCCTTTAGGTTAGGGGCACTCGCATGACTGTAAGTTAAATACCGCCAAAATTACACAAACCCGTGCTTATTGATAATAATTTGGATGATTTGAATAGATTTATGTCAATCACGATGAGCACGACGTTAGATTGCTCTTTAAATTGCCGACGCGATGTGACTGATAAAGAAAGAACAATGATGTACATAGCACACAATTTTTTCACACGATAAGTTCCACCTGAATATGTGACAATCGAACATAAATTGTATTAAAATCCAATTGACGAACTGATTAAATCGCAATAATGAGTAGGGTTAGTTATATTTTAACAAAAACTCTGTATATTCAAGTATATGTAACTGCTTTAATTGTTTCATCAAAGTCTAAATGTGACAATTTTCAATTGACATACTAATAAAATGTCTATATACACAATCGCCAATTTCACTTAAATATGTCTGTCAACTAAAAAATAATGTTATCAATTTATCATCAATAAACCGAACCACAAAAAATCGTGCAAACGTCACAGTCACATTGTAATAAATCTGCGCATAAAACCAAATAGCAACAATCAAATTTTTCTACAAATTACAAATTTTGTATGAAAAATCATTATACGTTCCCTCAACAACTAGCATACACAAAAAAAATAGTTTCGCGACTTTATTTATTTATTTGTTTATCATATTTTATTTTAGTCTCTTGTCAAGCAAACAAAATAAATAATAAAATAACGACAATCAATATTTTTTTTATTTTATTTTTTTTTGTTTTTTATCAAAATCACTATTTTTTATGTTTATTGTATAGATATTTATATATAAAATCCAATTTCAATAATAAAATAACGACAAATAAATAAGCAAATACACAAAACTAATAAACCAGTAGCATATAGAGAATATAATATGGATGTACTTGTATGTGTAGAAATCTCATACCTACTTATATAATGTTACATTTTGTAAATAACAAATCATATTTTAGTGTTATGTATTCATGTTTCTATGTTTTACATATACATATACATAAAAAATATAAGAATTTATTATCGTAATGCGTTCACAAACAACCCGATTAATTTATTTTTTATTTACCTAAAATACACCGTCCCAATTCCAATGCAGAGGCTAAACGTTACAAACGGAAAGATAGTGCACATGCAAAGTAGATAATATACAAAAAAATAAGAAACACAGAAATTGTAACGAACTTTTTCATATATGTATGTAAGATACCATAGTAACAATTGGCATCGAAATTTGTCCATTACAGCAAAAGCAATGGTGCCACAATGTCATGAAATCCGAAAAATTACACAAAAAAATAGCTAATTAGCTCACATAGATAATTGGGTAGATACACGATTGATTAGCAAGCAAGCAACTTTCATATGAAATAAACAAAATATTTGCGAATCAATTTCTATCATTATCATTGTCATGGTTGCTCATTCTATTTTGCGGACTTAAAGAATTGTTAGCAATTATATCGTTTTTTTTTTGTAAAAACAAACAACAGTTAGGAAAAAACAAAATTTAAAATTATGATTTGCTTGGTAAACCCGGTTTAGTGTCATATTTTTTGGCTTGCGATTTGCTAAATTTCGAGTATTTACTCCAATATCTATATTTTGTTATTAACAAAACAGCAAAATTGTCATGTGAAAAGCAAATTCGTTGCGCTAGGTAATTAAACATGTAACCTGTTGTTAACTTTATTTAACTTTATCGATGTTGCTTATAGAATAGCAAAAAAGTTAAAAAAGGATAAACGACTTATTACGAAGGTATTATTATGCAGTTATTTTATGCATGTGTAAAGATAACAGCATGCACGAAGACTGGTTTTTCTTACTTTAACTATTAAACATAACAAACAATATAGCGATCAAAAAGGCTTATCAATCTATTTTCAGTGAACAAATTAAAAATGCTACCGCTTACATTTTCCATTTGTCACTCAACGCTGCAATTCCAATACGATTCTGATAATAATAATGTTTTCTTACTATTTAATGAGCAATTAAGTTTATTTTAGAAAACACCCGTGGCCGAAAATATAAACCTAGTTTAAACTCGTTATTGCAAAGAAAAACTTTTGCTTTCCACCTTCGACTCAATAAGTGCGCCTATTTGCACGGCTGACACTGGTAACTAGTCAACTTTTAAAGT
Source organism: Tipula helvola (assembly GCA_963556165.1). Lineage (NCBI taxonomy): Eukaryota > Metazoa > Arthropoda > Insecta > Diptera > Tipulidae > Tipula > Tipula helvola. The sequence goes on from OY744483.1 coordinate 102,087,404, forward strand.
TATGTTTTTATATTTTTGACGAAGAATTATGACATCATAATATTTTTCCAACCATTAGAAAAGTTATTGGGCTGAGTTTGCTTCAAAATGTCCAACACTTCATAAATTTGGTTTCGACAGCTTAAACTTGAATTGTGATTAAAAATATTACTTTTTTTATGGAATTAGGAATTGTATAAATAAGTGTTTATTGTTGTTCAAACCCGACTCCTGCTTTGTCTGGTTATTTAAGACATTTTAGAAATAGAAAAATTATGTTCTTTAACCACAAATATGATTGAAATGTGAATTTGAGTAATATTGTGTAACTAGAACTTAATCGGGCATGATTGTGTTAATGTAAGTTCATTAAATTAAAGCAAAACCATCGAAAAATTTATCACCTGCTACCGTACGAGTACACCATACTATTTCATTTCATCATGACATGATACGATTCTTTCTTGTATGAGTCAAAAAACTTAAACTCTGAAATTTCAATTATGGAAGATTCTGATATTATGAAAATGAAGAAAACAATTCGGAATATTACGCCAATGCCACCGCAGGCTCTCTCACAGAGAGAGAAGACTTTGAAATAAAAAAAAAACGATGAACTAAATATTTATAATTTTTTTTTTTTCGCTGGCGCTACATTCCATAAAGGGATTTGGCCGCTACATTTTGAAGTTTCGTAATCATTTTTTCAAACGGATTATGAGTGATTAATCTATTGATCCTACATTACCCAGCCGTGATTTTTTATCACCCGCCGTATGCCTAAATTTGAAAAAAAGTTGAATTCAATTTTGAAATGATTTTTGAAATTTTTGAAAAAAATTTCATTTTTTCAAAATAACTCAAAAACTAAAGAAGATACGTAGAAAAGGCAAAAGTACAAAAGTTAAGGGTTTTCTTGCAGAAAATTTAGTTATGCTTTCTATTTCTCTGGGATGAAAATTAATTGAGATATCACCGTTTCAAGTTCGCATTTGAGTGCTATTACCACCTTCCCCGAGCCCTTTAAACTCAAAAATCTCAAAAACGAGGGATTCAAGGAAATGTAACGTCACAGGCCTTATAGCCCTTAAAATTCCCTACAAAATGATTTTTGGAGAAATTAGATATCTTAAAAATTAAGGGGTTATACGCAGTTGCAAGGCCCAAAAACTCGTTTTTTTATGATATTTTTCTGAAAAGGGATTTTATTTGACCAATACAAGAAGTGCCAATAAATGCAGCGGTAACTTTTAACTTTATTTCGGCATTTTTTATTTTTAAAAATAATAATTTACACTACTCCTGTAGACGGTCTCCTGGAGGCTCTCCAAAAAAAGGTGTCTGGCGGTGAGCAAGTTATCTCCGGTTTGGATTATTTAAATTATGATTTTTTTGATTTTTGACAAAATGGCAACTCCGAAAAAAAAATTCCGATTTTCGACCAACATTTTTTCGTTAAATTGTTTAAAAAAATAGAAATAATCATCGGAAATCTTATTGCTTCGATCAATACCTGAAAAATATATCTGAGAAGGTTGTGTTAAATAAAATTTCAAACCGATCGGTTGAGCCGTTTTTGAGAAATCCTGCTCACCGACTTTGAAAACACCGTTTTGAGAAAAACGCATTCAAAGTTTCAAAAGACGTTTATACATCGTTAATTTTTTTTTTTCAACTTATCATACATATGGGTCTCCAAGAATATTTGCCGGGTCGATTTGAAATTTTCAGAGCATATACTCAAATATATATGGGGAATTCCACGTAAAATAAACCCAAAAAATATTTACAAAAACAGCTTTAAACTCTAAAAATTATCTTTTTTCCCACCCCTTAACATTCTAAATTATTTCTTAATAGAAAATATGCAAAATAAAATTTATTTGGAGGAAAGATGGACCAATCTTCACAGATTTCACAAATTACGATTTTTTCACTATTTCAAATAATCAAAGTGAAACGGAGATTTCGGTTGCTTTTACAGCAATATTAAAACAAATTCAAACAAATTCCAGTTGCAATACTTTTATTTAATATTTCTATTTGTTAAATTATTTTTAACCTTGTAATTTATTTGTCAAAAATGTTAAAACAAAAAATGTACCTGAAGTTTACTAATTTGTAATTAAACACCTTGAGGTAGATAATTTATTTAAAGTGTAATGATTTGTTTTCATAAAGAATTTCTACGTGTAACTGATGTGTTAATTAAATGTAGCTAACGTGTAATATACGTGTAACGTATAAAAAATTAAAAATTTAAATTTTTAGAAATGTCCCGATGACTAATATGGAATTCCCCATCATTCCGAAAATGCAATAAAAAAAATCGATTTTTTGAAATTTCTAACTGCGTATAACCCCTTAAGGAAGTTATCGTTAAAAACCTATCGCATTTTTCGGTGAAATTTTCGGATTGTTCTCAATCATACATTTTCTAGATGCAAAATCAACATTTTCAATCGTGAATAACTCGAAAAATATTTATTTATCGAAAAAACTTGTTCGCAACAAAGAAAAGGTTTTTGTGAAGTTTTTCAGCCAAACTGAAATTAAATCATTTTTTAATGTATTAGTGAACATGTTAGTTGTTAGTTCCATGGTACATAGTTTACATATTTTAATTTATTGTTTTTACTGTTTGCTGTTTGCAACAAATCCTTGGTCTTATAGCGGACAGTTTAAAACTGTAGCGAACTGATTAGGGAAATTGAAAAAGAGAATTTTTTAGAACAATCAGCGTTGGATGCATTTATGTTCATTTTTTAGACGTCAAAAAAATGTATTTGAATTTGTTTCCGTTCCGTATATTTTACCAACGTGAAAAAATTAAATAATGCATAAAATTAAAAATGAAGCAAGGAAATTAAAAGAATTTGTAAGTGATATACCGTTAGCTGGAAATAATTCTATTTACCTTTTTTTCACACAAAATATATATTTCCTTATGATTTTTGGGTAAACTTAATCTTTTGTCAGCCCTTTATTTTTTGCTATTTTCCCAATAAATTTTATATTATTTCCATTTTGGAAAATTATAAAATAAACTCTGGTTTATTCCAGAATTTACTTTTTTCAGATTTTTGGCCGTTACATGTAAGAAATAGGCAAATATGGCTGACAAAAGGTGAAGTTGTTAGATTTTACATCAGGTACTTCGTAACAATTTATATTAACATTTGTACAGGCAACGAGTGGGGATGGACGGACAAACACGAGCTCTTTTGCATTGCTAGAATGTAAGAAAATTACAGTTCAATAACTTCAGCAAGAAGTATGCTTTCAAAAATATACAGTAGGATCTCCTTTCCATGAACGTTATGGTAACATTATTTCCTCATCATTTATTGAATTCAGCCACCTTGAGAACAAAATGAGGACTCTGAAATAAGTTTAAAAAAATGTATCCAACCATTCCGGAGACATTTTTTGAAATTTTTGATTTTGAAGCAAAACCATCACAAATGTATATGCCGTAGTAATGCAATACCAAGCAAATTATTTAAGCCCACTATTAAAATTGTTTCCAATTTAATAATTTGAAAATCTCTGTGAGGCATTGAAATAAATTCTATAAACATTAACAAAATCTACTAACCCTATTGTAGCTGGAATAACCGAATGTTACTTCATTTTTTCATTCTATTTTTCACTAACACCAAACCAAATAGTGGGCCTAATATTGTGTTGGTACCTTGTTCTGCCTAGTAAGCAATATGGCGTTGTTAATCGTTACAATATTTATAGGATTATCTTATTAAAATAGGGCGCACCATATGTTTTCGCACATAGGCGCTCCACACTACTAGCGCGTCGCTGGGTATATTGGGGAAGTTGGCTACTTGATTATTGTATTAGCTGAATGGGCGTTTGATATAGCATTATGTTAGTAAAACCTGTTAACTAATAAAAAGTTATAAACCTGTTAGCTATTAAAACAAAAAAACCACTAAAAATACTAATTAAGGACCGAGACCTCATGATGATTTTCGGTTAAGCTTTGGATTTGAATACTTGCAATTTTTTAAGAAATTCTCTTGGATTTTGCTAGTTTCTATCCTTGTCATGTACCATTGGTCGAAATCCTCAAGTTTATTTTCTGTAAAACCATAGATTCAACTGTATTTTTGCGCGTTTTTAGGAAACTCCCAATTGGGTCAGAAAATTGAATTTTAATTTTTGTTTTGAGAACAAATTTTTTTAGTTCAGAAAAAATTAAATTTCCATTTTCAAAGCAATTACATTTTTAAAATAAAAATAGTATTGTATGGTACATAATGATCATTTTCAGAAGAGGTTACCTAAAATAAAGTAACAAAAACGAAGTGCAGCTTTTTTTCTCATTCTCCTGTAAGTTTAATGCTTTAGAAGACAATCACATGGTTAAAGTTTACAATCATAAAATTGCTTGATTTTTTTGATCTGAATAGTTCGAACCTCGGAAAACTGAAATCAATAAAGACATTATTCTAGGTTGCCTTATGAGGAGCAAACAAATTCACATTAAACAACATCAGTCGTAAGTAAAGCTCAAACATCGTCTGGTCGACAAACATTCAATATTTAAATACAATAAACAATACATCTTACATCGTAAATTGCAAATTAAGTACGTTGTCGAAGTATACATATGCCCTCTATTAATATTAAAAGGATAATATTTAAAAAAAATTTACGAATATTTTTGTTCAGAATTTTCTTTCTCCGTTCATAATGCACTGTATATTCTAAGTTAGATCCAGCCAATGATGAATATTATAATCTGAAGCGTGAATCTTTAAGCTGAATGATGTATGGGATTTTAAAACCAAAAATTTATAGAGTCACGTTCTTGATTAAGATGTCTTCCACTATTTGGGCGTTTTTCGAAATGATACCAACTGAAACAGAAACCATTGACTGGCGTATTATTCTAAAATTTTAGATGTACACCTAAATTCTGACGTTAACGCTCTAGCTAAAATATTTTTGGGAATGAGAATATGTACCTTTTTACGGCTTGTAACGGGTGCTTGTCATTATCCATTTGTAACGATCGTTACAGGTATTTAAGCGACTGTAAATATTTCCAAATTAATTTTTGTTTTATGGTACATAAGGGTAATTACGTCTATGTACAACGCTAAGTATTATTATTGTATATATAAAAATAAAAAATAAAAACAATAAAATTGAGAGCATATACAATACCTGTTTGACGAGCGTAATAAATAAATCATTGTCTGTTATTCAGATCTTTCACTAACCATCAAGAAGAAAAATTCATTTTGGTGGCTGCCGTAATCGAAGAATAAACAGACTCGCTAAATAATTATTATTTATAAACCGTACGTCTAACATTGGATATATTATCGGACTACAGCGGGTGCAAATAGCGATTTATTGTATTGAGTATACACAAATAAATACTTTAATTCATGTAAGTAAAGCTCAAAGTTCTTAAGAATTCCAATACGGTGGCGAAGGTAGTGATTAATCTTGCAATCTTAAAAAAATTCTTTAGATAATTGTGTGGTCGGCAAAATTAAGCAGCCACTACCATTTAACAATATTGGGAATATTTTTCTACACTTATATTCCATATCGCTTTATACTACGGTTTTCTATAAATACCTACACGTATAGAAATTCTGGAATAATCCCGAACCTGTGTAACAAATTTTGATGGTGGCGTAACTGAAATTTGCCAAGAATCACCTAATTATCGAACGGATACGATAAGAGACATATACAAAAATAATTTAAATTAACCATCGTTGCGTGCATATTTTCCGTCCAACGTATAAGTGAATATAAGAAATGTAGTGTTTTGTGTTCGTCATCATTCATCATCATCATTTGTGTGGCCTTGCCACACCGATCACAATTCAAAACCACTAATAAAGTTCGCATGACATAGTGTACCGTTAATTTTACCGAAGAGTGTTATTATTTGTAAAATACCAAAATAATCGAGTAGTGTAAAAAAATAAAATAATAATAATAAAATTTCGAAACGAAGCACTCACTATCTTCTAAACCAGCGTTCGTCAAACTGGGTTCCACGGAACCCTAGTGTTCCGCTAGATGTTTCAGGGGTTCCGTGAAAAAATGTTATCCAAAAATATTTAATTTGACCATTCCTAATAAATAAATTATTGCCTAATCCAAATATACTAATTTTGAATATACGTACATATGTAAGTCCGTAATTTTGTTTAAAACGAAACATTTTTAATTCGAAATCTATACTCAAATAATATCTATACTCACTCTATTTGCCTTTAAAGGGCCGCAAGAGGCGCTACGATCGCCACTAGTTAAAGGTGAACAGCAATTCAGCGTTTATTTTTATGTGGGTTATTTTTGAATTATTTTGTCGCTGAATAAATAAATATAACTTTTATGTGCAATAAATGATTGTTTTGGACCGAAATCAATAACAAAATTGTCCAATTATGTATTTGTTTTATTGCTGTTCACCTTTAACTCTAGTTTCAATATCGTCCACCAGATGTCAGCCACTTAGCGTTAAAAGGCGAATACTCATCTCTCAATAATTTAAGTTGGGTCGAAAATCCTTTTAATGAGTGCAGTGAAGTGGATACATTGTCAATAAAAGAAAGAGAACAACTTATAGACGGATACCGCATTAAAATCTACATTCGGCCAGATTGGCATTGGCCCATTCTGGATAAAAATAATGGAAGAGTATCTGTGAATTTCCGAGCGCGCAGTGAAAGAATTGATGCCGTTTGTAACAACCTACCTATGTTAGAAAGCCTTTTTCATATTCGTCGCTACGAAATCCAAATACATGAAATTGACTTGATACAGAAAATGATATGCGTCTCCAACTAACACCAATACATCCGGATATTGATAAATTATGCTCTAGTAAGCAAGCTCACCCAAGTCATTAACTTTTTTGGCTAATCGGGCTCTTTTGGGTCTAGCGAAAAATTATATTTTCAGCCCATTTTAATGCAAAACAGAAAAGTAACAAAAAATAATTTTTCACCAGGCCAAAAAAATGGTACAATAGCGCCTCATCCATCAATTTTTTTAATTTTTTTTGTGTTTCTTATGTGTTTTTTGTGTTACATATTCTGTACCTACATTAAATGGAATAAAATGATTTTTTTTTTTTTTTTTTTGAGTGAATAAAAGCAAATTTTTATCTTGTATAAAGTTTTTAACATAGGAGGGTTCCGTCGCAAATTTTATATAGAAAAAGGGTTCCTCGGGATGATAAAGTTTGAAGAACGCTGTTCTAAACAAACAAGAAAAAAATATGTATGTGTGGTGTCTGTCTAAATAAAAATTATGAGGCATGCTAAATTGTAAAATATAAAATAAGTTTTAGTTAATTTAAGTTAAAAATCTTAATTAAGTGAACACGAGAACATTCTTGTATAGAATCAGTATCGTTAAAATGTGATCGGTGTGAAGCGCTTCCTACCCGAATCCTGAAACATGAGGTAACACTTTAATATATTTCATTATATTATAAACAAATTAGTTCTAAGTTCATTAAATTAAAATTAAACTTTTTAAAGATGCTTAAAATAATTAAAATTAATTCGTAATTTACTTAACTTAAAATGATTTTATTTAGTTCAATCAGAGGTGAGACAATCTTTTCGGAGAATCGAGATCGGGGAGAATCTCGTGCACCTGTGTGATGTTAGTTATACAATTGACAGACTATGGTTTAGATGGGTCCGGGTCAAAATGTCGCGTTTCAAAATGTCGCGTTTTAAAATATCGCATCTTAAAATGTCGCGTTTCAAAATGCCGCGAGGTACAAAATGTCGCGTGGTACAAAATGTCGCGTCTTAAAATGTCGCGTTTCAAAATGCCGCGAGGTACAAAATTTCGCGTGGTACAAAATGTCGCGTCTTAAAATGTCGCGTTTCAAAATGCCGCGAGGTACAAAATTTCGCGTGGTACAAAAAGACGCGTTTTAAAATGTCGCGTTTCACAATGCCGCGACGTACAAAATGTTCAATTTGGATTAAATTGTGTATCTGATATCAACTTCCGATATATAAGGACTTAACTTTAACATTTTAGTGAAGGAATATTCTAAAGGTGATAATAAAGGGCTTAATGGGATGCTAGGGTTCACAGAATCATTTTCCGCAAATTATTTTTGTAGATTTTGCAAAATGCACAAAAAAGAAATCCAAAGATGTGATAAGCACTGCTCGGATGTTTTGAGAAATAATCTTAATTATTTGGAAGATTTATCAAAAAATAACGTTACGGAAACAGGAATTCTTGAAGAGTGCGTATTTAATCTATGCTAGAAGGAATCTTAAATTATGAAATAATATTGATTTTAGATAGTTTCATAAATACTAACAAATATTTTAAATTAGAACAACTTAATAACAGAATTCAAAATTTTGATTTTAGCAAATATGAAAATATCAATAAACCCCAATGCATATCAAATGAACATTTAAAAAGCCGTAAATTAAAATACTCTTCGTCAGAAACGCTATACATATGTATATAGCAAAATTTCTTGGTATGTTGATAGGAGAATTTATTCCAGAAAATGACGAAAAATGGAAAATATTTCTGCTTTTGAGACAAATATTAGAAATTGTTCTTCAAGATCATATTAATATTAAGACCATAGAGTACTTAGATTATTTAATTTCTTGGCATCATGAATCATTTAGAGAAGTTTTTAATTTACCTCTTCGTCCAAAACATCACTTTTTGTGCCATTATCCTTATGTCATGAAAAAAATGGGCCCCTTAAAGCAGTTCTGGTGTATGAGATTTGAAGGGAAACATAAAGTTTTAAAAGCTATTGCAAGAAGTACTACTTCTAGAAGAAACATTTGTAAAACCATATCGACACGACTTTCTTTAGCTAATGTAAAAACTGAAGAACATGCAGATCAATATAAATTTGGAAAGAATGTTGTTGATGGTACGTTGAAATATTTTGAATCTGTCGTTATTAATAATAAAAAGTATAAAAAAAATAGAATAATTCAATTAAACGGCGAAATCGATAGCTGTGAACCAACATTTTTTAAAATAATTGGCTTTTTGCCTAATGAAAATAATTGTATAACGATATTAGGGCACAGATTTGAAATAAAGTATTTTGATTTTCATAGATATGCGTATGTCGTTGAACAAAAGAAGGATTTAGATAAATCCTTTGATCCTTTCAAAAGCAACGATAACTTTGATAAAAGCGTAATTGAAATACATGACAAATCAATTATTTTAAAATTGCAAAACATATTATATATTATTCGTTAAGTAATGTTTGATATTATATTTTAAAATTAAGTTGTACAATGTTTTTTGCTATTCAATTTAATTTAATAAAAACGATTTATTACAAATTCAAAAAAATGTAATTTATGATCAGCTTATTGGATATGAGAACAATCCCCTGGAAAAGTAAGTAAAAGGTACTATTTCTAAATGGAAAAACCATTACAATAATCTGGAAATATTTTGATACTAAAACAGACGCATCGCTTAATTAGATCATCAAAGTAGCTATATTTATGGGTAATACACCTATTTCTAAAAATGACCCATACCAGTGAGCAGAATAATCACTACTAAACTATATTGTTGTAAAAATTAAAACTTTAGCATTTATTATTATATCAAATTACTTACTTTGCTAAAAATATTTGGACGTACCACTGTTTGACATGGTAATAATTGCATTATATATAATAGACTACCCCATAATTAGATTTTAGTTATTACCATTTGCTAAGATAAATGTACTTATTTAGAAAGTAAACATTCCTTTAATTTTAGTAAATTGTACTCCTATTAATTTATAAGGGAATATTTTCCCGAAAATTTTGTAGCAATTGCTTTACTTATGGTAAATCATTAATTAGCAGTTATAAACTACTATTTTCTTTAGTAAATATACTCATTTGAAACGTAAACATTCTCTAAATTTTCTGTAAATTTTATTATATTAACCCTCAGGGTACTGACTGGGTTACCGTAACCCAGACAAATTTTGAAAGTCGCGCCATTTAAAAGGAAGTGGAAGGTGGGGATCCGGAGTGGGGGGTAAAAAATCTTTGTGGTAGTGTCTGTGTAAGCCGTGAGTGGCAGCCTCAGTCTGCGCTTGGTGCTTGAGTGGTACGAGTTAGAAAGTTGACCTCGGGTATTTCTCACCCAGTCAGTACTAAACGTTACAAAATCCGTATTTTCGGGAGACAGAAAAAAATTTTTTTTTTTGGAGTTTTGGCTGGAGTAAAGCGTTTTGGTTTGTACAATTTACTATTTTTTATATTTTTATGATTAATTAAATATTTATTATTAATTAAAAATTTATTATTGTGTATCCTACCCTCAAAATTATGCTCTATGCTTATGTACAGTAGAATTCGCATTATTGTCATAGGACAAATAATTTTGTTCATTATAAACGTGTGTTCATTTTTACCAAAAATTTGGTTATGGAATGGAACTTGCGATGCAACTTGTTAAACCTGCGCTAGCTGCTAGACTAGCTACCCCTACGTTGCGAATAAAACTGCGCGGTATGATTGAAGATTTTTTGAAGGCGAAAGATTTACCAGAGGACATGGAGATAAGACATGAATTTGTTGATAACAAAATGGCTAAACAAAAGCGCTGCAACTTGTGTCCGAGTTCTCTCTACCGCAAAACATTTTATAAGTGCCTCAAATGTAATAAGGCTATGTGCAGAGACCATGTAGCCAAAATATGCTGCGAATGTGGAAATACAGTCTGATTTTGTTTTTTTTATATTTTGAACAATAAAACTTTCATTCAACAATCAATTTTATTATTTATTTATATTACAGTTGTGCCTTGTTACGATAAATCAATCATGGAACGTTTTATCGCTATCTTAAAAAACGGGTGATTTCAAAGTTAAAAAAAAATATAGTTTTTGGAATGGATCAAAAAACTGATTCGGCCATTTAAAAGAACAACTTTTTAGCTTTAAAATGCAACAAGAAAAATTTCGATATCTTTTTTTTTCACAAAGTTATGCAATTTTAAAAAAAAAGTGATTTTTCACAAAAAAAATTTTCAAAATGTTTAAACTTTTGAATATATCTTTGTTTAAACAAATTATTCGATAAATCTATTAGCACCCTCGTATTTGTGACAAAATGGACTATCGATTAAAAAAAAAACGTTTCAATTGGCCAACTACAGCCCAAGATACAGCCAATCAAAGTTGCCGGGTTAGGCTAACCCATGTCAGTACTGAACGTGACTTTTTTATAGTCTGTACCCTGAGGGTTAATGAAAAATATTTCATGTATTTTATGGTAAGTTTTCCGATTTACAGACCGCAATTCCGTGGGCTCCTATATGTTGTGGAAATTATTCCTACAGTTTTTTTTTCGTGTAGTATTTTACTTCTCTGCATAGGAAACTAATCCGTAGTCGGTCAACGCAAATGGATTTGTGGTGAATTAGCTAATCTTGTTTCACTAACCGTGCTTAGCTAATCCCTAGTCTATCAATGGTATTACCCAACCTTGAACCTATTTATCTTTACAAAAAAAAAAACTCCAAATGACACTCCGGATACAGTGATAATATAATTCCCATAATTCGTGTGCATCAAACTTGGTTACACAATTGAGATTATCCATTTCTACTGACACGCGACACACAAGGTCTAATTTTGTTTATGTTTGTTTTGAAATTTACTTGTGCATGATACACTTATATTTCTGTAAAATAATGAACGCAAAATATTTGTTTCTCTAACTCAAACAATACAGGGTAAACCAAAAGCCATTTAGGTAATCAAAAATTGTATAAAAACCTCCGAAAACTTAGAGATTGGATGAGTAGAAGAAATAAATGTTTGGCATAAACATCAGTCAATTTGGAGATCAGTCAATTTTTGCACCGGCACTATACGTATATATCACATTAATCTGCTGCAAAATTCACAAATATTTAGGTTTAAGAGAAATAAAGCCCTTAATACTATCAAATCTATCGGTCTTAAGACTATTTTGTAATATCAATGACAACTAAGATTATACACTTACAGCAGGTCCCGCAAGAAAGTGTCGCAAAGTAAACAATAAAAACATAATAAATAAACTAATTGATATTTATTTTATAATATACATTAAAACTAATTTCGCAATTATCTTAGTATGTAGTCCACTTGCCATTGTTATATCCAGACCAACTTTCACTTAATATGGTTGATTATCCTGCGGTAGCCTTTCCAACAATCTGCGATGTTTACGGTCGCATTCCTCTTGTAAGATCCTTTTATTCATTATCGTTCTTCTCTGATAGAGTCATCTATCTAAAGATCTAACCATCTTTTTCAAGTTTCAACATTCTCTATACTTCTAAATCCACTTCTTCACAAACGGCACAGATGTTTTGCTGAATTTTACTACCTGCTTCACACTCATTTTCGATCTTTTGAGATGGGTGGCTAAGAACACTACTTCAAAACGCTCAGTAAACGGAACTCATTTTAATATTGTTCTTTACTTAACGCGATAAAAGTAATCGAGTGAAGAGAATAATTTTACCTGTTACATTGTGGTGGAGGTTATATACAGAAAGATTAAATTGAGATACTTTTTTTGTGGAACATACTGTAATACAAAATGGTTCTTAACTAAGACGAAACTTTTAAGTGACGAAACTAACTATTTTTTGATCAGTGACTGTGATTGGAAATTGGGCTATTTATGATATTGCAATAGAAAACAGAATATATGTTTCCTGTTCGGAAGTAACCATTTCAATTCCGTTATTGGTCATTTCCGAACGACTAATTGTTATGGTACTCAAATACGTATAGCTGTAACATAAGCTAATTACATTATCCAACAGTTCATTTTCTTGTATTGCGATAGCGTATTGCAATATAATTAATTATTCAAGCTAATTTTAGATTTAGCTATTTCTATTTCAATTTCGTTGAACGCATATTGAAAATTTCCAATTACCAGAACCGTATGTAATCGAATATCTATAAAATATGTTCAGTAGTGTTCATTGTTATTAATATTAATAACAAAATCTAAACAAATAAAAATAAACAAAATAAATTGTGAAGATTATAAACCAGCACACAATTTAAAAACAACGGATTAGAATATTATAAATGGTATCATGCACTTTAAAGATATTATTATTCTGCCTTAAATTATTTAATTAAATTATCTCAAAAACCTAAAGCTTAGTTCAACCTAAAAAATAAAAAAAAAATGCAAAATCCGAAAAATTTTGATTTTCTCATTCTACACATCAAAACAAAACTAAAAAAGAAAAAACAAATCCAACATTCTAATTATATTAGATTACACCAATCAATAATAAAATTGATAAGAAATAAGATTATATAAATAAATCCAACAAAATAATATAAAAATTGTAATCCTATCTAAATTCAACTTTAGTTGCTAATCCATCATCACTTTTACTCTACACCCTATAAATACAATATATTTATGTAAACAGTCTAAAATTACAAACAGAACAAAATATCCTCAAATTCAAGGACTCAAACAAAACGAATCTTTTAAATTAACCAAAATCTTGACAAGTTTGAGCCAAATACACAAAATAAAAGTTTTGCAATAGCGACGAAACCAAACAAGAACATTTCGTTTTTTTTTTTAAGACGAAAATCACAACTCGTATAAAACCTTCTAACAGCAACAACAAATAAAACAGTATTACACTATAAATAAATGAATTGATTGTTTTCCATGAAACTTTTTTTTTAATTTCACCCACGAAAACAGAAGAAGAAAATTCATGTAATTTTCCCGTATTTTCTTTTAATTTGTTGTTTTCTTTTTCATCGAAATGATTTTTAATTACAAACTTTTGTTGTTATTCGTATATAGATATGCTGGTATAAACCGAAAAATGTTTAAGTTTTTGTTCTCACATTTTGTCGGGTTCTTCTTATTAATGTAGCAGCCAGCACCAAACAAAACAAAAAATCAAGCAAAGTTTGTATTGTAATATTAAGTGAAACGGAGTACATGTTATCTATATTTGGGGAAAATAGATGTGTTTGTATGTGGATGTGTGTATGTATGTATAACACCTAAAATTAGACTTTGAGGGTTGTTCTAGTGTTTTAATTTAATTTTTTTTTTCGTACTTTCGTGCTCTCTTGTATAGTGTTAATGTTTATTTTGTTACAGAAATGGATTTTTTTTCGTTTATATTGGGCTTTTGGAAAGGTATAAATGTTTTGGTTTTGCAGTAAAAAATAAAAGTGAATTAAGAGAATCTTTTTTTCATATAATTTGAAACTGTTTTGTTGACATTTTGAGAAAATAAGAGACAAACCCCTCGGGGAGTGTTTCTTCCATACTAAATAATATTCGAATCTTGGAAATTTATATGTAGGCTCTTAAGCCTTTTGCTATAATAAATTATAAAAAAATGTGAAAAGTTGGATTTTATATTCTTTATATTATTGAATACTTATTGATATAAAAGATTTCCAAAATCTGTAAAATCTAGGTTTTAAATAAGATGGTTATTCTACCTTGAAGTTTCACCCAAAACAAACACTCTATCTAGCCTAATACGTTCTGTAGAAAATTAAAAAAATTGTTAATTGCTAAATAATTAGACATTATTTGGGAATTCGTCACACAAAAACAAAAACAAAAATATTCAATTTGATTTGTAATTATCTCACCGTGCCTTTTAGAAAAATTTTAATTAAGAACATCAATTAATTATCCGGAAACTCGGTTTAATTCTGTTACCATATAATTTAGTCAATACAGTGGTTACTTCTTATCGATTTTTGAGCGTAGAATAAAGAAAAAATAATCCGGACTAAAACTCGATTATTTTTCGAAAAATTGTTATTGTTAACATCGAGGCGAATCGATTGGCACCGCTAGGAACCAATTTGGCCGAAGGCTACCTCTCGTAGAGAGTTTGAAACATGTTAAAATGCTGATGTTTGGAAGTCTTAGTCCTAACGTTTAAACGAACAAAGATCAATTGTAATATAAATAAATATTATTAATTTTACTAATGAAAATCGCTATTATTTATGGGTAAATTACGTACATTTACGTAAAAAACTAAAATTTAAATAATACAAAATTACGTTAAACTTTGTTTAATTACCAGTTTTCCATCTACATTTTAAGTTAATAACAAAAATTCCAGGAAAAATGTCGTCATATTATTTTTCCCGTATTCCACACCCTAAATTCTATAGAAGGCAACCATAATATTTCCCCCTAAAATTCTCAATTTTGGCACATCTGCATAACTGCTTCGTAGACTGAACTACGTCTAAAATATTTGTTTAAATTATAAACCATTACATAATAGTACCCATTAGGTTAGATAAATCCCAAAAATCCATAAGCCTAAGGTTCAAATAATAAAATAGAGATTTAACGTGTTTGTGGGGTGTATTCAAAAATAATTTTTGTATTTTCTTAAAATCTCTTTACATTATGGGAACGTGTCTACAAATTTGTGAAACAAATAAGAAGAAACTGCCGCAACCGCATGGATTCCTAATTTGCAAGGAAACCCAGAATGAGAAGTTGGGGAAGTTTAAAAGAAACTTTCAAATTAAATAAATTAAACTTATTGTTTCAATTTTTTTTTTTCGGTAGCCACTCAGAAACGAACCAGTTTTTTGTCTATCTATCGAAAATGAATGAAACAAATTACAGAATCCAGATATACCTTCACCAATCTGAAAGATTTGTTAAGAAGTAAATCTCAAACAAATATGATGCCTCACGCAATGTTCTAATAATTGTTTAAGTACACCGTTGTAGTCGGTGGTACAAGCACCCCCAAGAGGTACAATATAATATGTTAGTTAGGGGTACAAGTAGGATTGTTTGATTTAATTTAATTAATTTGTTTAATTGTTTTTTAAAATCCTTTTATACTCCAATAAGGAAGTGAAATAAAAAATTATTTAAATCCTTTTTGATATTTTTATTCATAAGATATTTGACCCTCTGTATTCGTATCTATACATAAAAACTATGATCTTCTATTTATAAAAAGTCGCAACCGTTTCGCTTAAGATGGTCTAACAGTAGTTCCCTAAAATATTTTGATCGCAAAACCTTAATGTTGTCAAATGTTTTCAAATTTTGATCCTCCGCTGTTACATACGAAAATATAGTAATTCTCAGATAGGTTTTTTTGGCTAAATTTTTGTGTTTTCTAAATAGTTGGTGGGTTCATACCAGTTGATCCTCTTGTGTAAAGCAACTACTTTATGACTGCGATGTTTTGGTATTATTTTAGTGGTAGTCTTATCGAAAAAATTCAAACTCATAAAAGTAAGCTTTGCTTTTTACAAGTTTACAGGTCTACACATTGGGCCAGATACACGATACTCTAGCAATTCGCAACTCTGCAAATATGGCGGATTAAAACTACTCGATTATTTTAGCAAAGTAAAATATATTTTTGTATTCAGCACAAACGTTAAAGTGCGTTAAAGTAGCCCATTTTCTGAAATTCAGAAACAAATTGGATTGCTAAATTATCGTGTATAACATTTCTAGCAAATTCGCAAAAAATAACTGCTTATCTGCTTATCTGAGTATCGAGTATCTAGCCCATTATCTTATTTTTTAGAGAAACAGGGTGCTGTCATTCCTAGCTTTAATCCGAAATGGTTTGCCTCACGTTTGATTTTTCTAAATTGCAACTTTTCGAAACGTCAACCAAAACCATAACGAGGAGGCGTACTGCATGAAATTTCACTTATTTGTTTTTCTTTTTGGGCTACCTTGTCTGCAATCGACAACACATCACTTCATTCATTGGTGATCTATGGCGATTGGATCTGAAGGCTCCGAGAGAGAATCCCGACAGGAGTGGAACTTCTGATTTTAAATTTTGAAATTTTTTGGTATTCCTAGTCCATAAAAATGATGCAATGAACTATGGGAAGAAGTAATGGAATTTATTGCCACCATCAAGCGAAAACTGTTGTTGCGAATATTAAAAAAAGACAGTTTGACGCTAATTAATGATTAAAAGTTATAGCTGAATATCGGCATTAGAGAGAGTGCGGTTTCGGCAGTATGATGGCATAAACGATGGTAAAATCGCAAAATAAGGAATTTGATTCGAACGATGCAGTGACTTGAAACCAAAAGACATCGAATACGCTGCGTCGGCCACTCGGTTCTCTATCGATGATGATGGCTCCTCATCTTAGAGAACGTTTATGGGAGACCACTTATCTCAATGCCTAATAAACAAATCGAAATATCACAAAGCAGAAATTATGCAACGTAAGTGGTTGGTCTATTATGGACTAATTGGAAGTTCCATATAATTTCCAACAATCGTTCATAACTTCCAACTTTTTATGAATCTAAAACTAAAAATCGAATTTAAAAACTATGAAATTTGTTAAGATTCATTCAATATTGAGGTGGATATTCGATATAAAATCTCGAAAATTTAAACGCCAAATTAAAATTAAATGTTACAAAATTTAGGAATATGAAAATTTATAAAACTCGATATTAAAAATTTATAAATTTTGTAATTTCAGAAAGTTACTTAAATTTAATTTGAAATCTCAGCTTGTCAAATTTGGCTTCATAATTTTCAATTTCTTTAAAATGGTTCGTTAGCTTCAGATTCTAAATAAAAAAGTTAAATTTCAAATTTTGAATAATATTCTGTTGTTTTTGATTGATTGATTGATACGGATGTACGACCAAGCCTCAGCAAGATTCCCGGATACGCCGGATCCACCGTACACCCTTTACATAAAACAAAACCGAGGGATAGGAAAGGAATGTTAGTATTAGAGACTCGACCCGGTTTCAGCCACCTATGCAGTCGATAGTTAGTAAACTTGTTAGTAATAAATATATTAAATTAGTTAGCACAGGACATCACAATTTCTAAACTACTAGTTTTAGCTTCTTGTTGATCTTGTAGAGATGTGTCAAAATATGACCTCATTCTGAAAGTCAGGGTTAAATTAAATATTTAATAAACATGATTAATTCTGGAACTGTGTAATATTCTGAAATAAATTACGTTATTTTCAGCAAACAAGGGTGAAACCCCATTAACTATTTAAAATTTGCTTTAAATTAATTATTTATCGCTAACTACTATTGTAAAATAAACTAAAAATTATTTGAACTCTGAAACCTTAATTTTTTTAAGTTGCTGAATCAGATTATTTTAATAGATATAATTAGTATCCGCTGCCTGACATTTGAATGCCTAAAGTTTCTGGTAATCTGCTTTGGGTTTCTCCACAAATTCTTGAAAGTCAAGATCGAAATTAGTTAATTATCACTAACTACTACTTATTAAAAGTAAACTAGAAATTATTACATCTCTGAAATACTCGTGGTCTAGTTGTTAAAATTGTTATAGCATAAGTTAATAATTAAATTCATCATCATGATCATGGTCAATTATATCCCTGAAAATTTAAATCTAAATAAAATTAATCAGTTATTTGCTATTTCTATGTAGGTGATTATCATTAAGTCAAACTACATTCAAAACCTATAGAAAGCAGCTCCAATATAACCTAGTATAGTAAATCCGAACAGTATCATTCACCCACTCAAAATCTCCCCGCTACATCAGACTCCATTTCAACTCAAAAATACAGTCGTTACTCTTCCACCAAAAACTACAGAACTACAGAAGTTCACCCCGTGATGAAAGTGTAACAAAAATGTGATAAAACGAAATAAAACAAAACAACTTAGATAAGGATAAAGATGACAGAAGCCATACTTTTGCTGCAGTCATTTTATGACTTAACCACAACTACTTCCATATACTTCATCATCAAAACTCTAAACCATCATGCTGCAAAAACCAAAACATTATGTCTGTATGTATAAGCCGACTTACTTTGGTAACTGGAGCATCACTTGTTATAAAAATACAAATGCAACTTACGGTCAAAATTCAAAACGAAATTTATTTATTTTATTTCATCAGTTGACATTAAATTAATTAAAACAAATTAAAACAAATAAAATACAAATAAAATTTCAAAATTATTGCCCGCACAACTATCTACCAACAAAACTTGGTTTGAAACCCTTCCAAAGGGCATGAAATACACGGCATTATTGTTATTGTTGCAAAAAGCCCCAAAGTAAGTTTTCCCCTATCTGATAATTTCCTTCATCACAACAAATCCTTCCAATCCATTCCCATTTGTATTTATATACATGTTAAAATTCGCACAGTTAATATTCGCTATAGTATAAATAATTGATTAAATTCATCATCTTGTTTATTAATATCGCTGAAAATTTAAATCAATTAATCAGTTATTACTAAGATAGTAATCAACATTATTATTTATATTTCAAATTAAAATTTCATTCAAGAAACTTATATAGTATAACCCTGGTTCAGAGACGCCCTAATATAATAAATTCAATTAGTATCAGCCACCTATTTTAATGATCTCCGCCATCCATATCACCTATGCCATTAAAAATTTACAATTTATGTACATTTTGACAACACAAAATATTCATATATCGTATATTACTATCGCGACACTGTCATGACAGAAAAAACGATCGTCACTATGTACATACTTTCCATTTTGGTTTTCTCCCTCTTTACTCTATACCAAATTCCAATAGGAATTGCGTAAATGAGATAGCACATAGTTCACTCAATCCCAAACGAAATTTCCCCTTTAGCACACACACACATCCACCTTGCATAAAAAAATCATAAGAACCAAATGCCATGTGTGATGTTCACGTTCTTACGATAAGAGAAGGACCAACTATACTATATCTCCTGCATTCTTTGCCTCGCGCTCACACTTATATAATTTTCCCATTCACACATAACAAGACAAACACGATCGAGAAGGAGAAGGATATACCTCATGTCGGCAAACAAAAACACCACAGTTGTCTCGTTCATGACTACATAGAACACAGAGAATGTGAAATTATACACATTAAATTACTATGTATATTGTATGTATATAGATAGATATGCATACATATTAAAAGAAAACTTTACAAAACTCACACAAATATTCCCATTCCATATATATTATCAAGTAATACGTGCAAGTATTGGTAACAATAAAAAAATAAGACGCGTCCGTGCATGAAATGAACAGAAATTCAACTGCTTTTTTACAATTTTCCCGATTTTAATTTTAATTAGATCTACATAATTATTGAACATTTGAAATTTAAATTTTATGCACGGACCACAGATACATTAAATCATGCATTATTAAGCGATAGATCAAAAAAATTTGACTTCTTTCGCTATAAATCCAAAAACATAACCTGACAAATGCATCCCGGTGGATTGCATTTTCCATATTCACAAACTTTCACTGATTTTACAAACAGCACCACACTAATTAATCAATTAATTAATTAATTAAATAGACACAAAATATAAAACAATACACTTTATTTATGATTAAAACACTTAAACTAAATTAAATTTGCTAAGAGGACGACAAAAACACGTCATTCCTCTTCGAACGTCAACGACCCAAATTTTGAATAATATTCTGTTGTATTATAAAATTGTAGTAAGTGAGATAACATTCCTTAGACAATAGAATTAGAATGGACCGCTAATACAATGACAGTTCAATATAATTTTCAAATAAATGATGATGCCAACATACAACTAGCGGTCAAGAGGCAAATTGCGGCAAAAACGAAAACTAAAGATTTGTCAAAGTTGTCAACATCAATAAATTTTTATTTAATTTTTGGCTCCTTTTCGTGTGTTTTCTATTTTGTCACCGTTTTATAGTTTTAAATTTAATTTAATTTGATTTGAGATATTTTAATTGTGATTTTTGCACAAAATTTTTCCTCGGTTTCTTTTATTTTTACTGAAAATGGGGAGAAAGTGTGTCGTAGTTGGTTGTGATACCAGTTTGCCATTGACAGATAAGACTGTTTCTTTGCATCTGTGAGTACAAAAATAAATGTTTATTTTAATATTCAGTGCTTGCAACTGCTTATAATTTCAAATATTAATGATGTTTTCTTTTATAAAATTTAATCTTAATGTTGATTTTTCGATTATTCCTAATAAATTAAATGGTAACGAACTTTTTAGTTAGCGAATTCGCCACGATTTGCCTCTTGACCGCCACTGTATGTTGGATCGCATATGAAGTAAGCAACTAGCAGTCCATTTAAAAATATATAGTCAAAGTAACATTCAAATTGGTTTAGTATATCGAAAATTGATTAGTTGAAAAAAACCTAAAAAATAAAACTTTCGATAACTCTGAATTTTGAACAGATCAATTTTAGTTTTTGAATTTTTTTGAATCCATCACAGTAAAATTTGGATTTTAAATAAGCAAAATCCAAACTTAAGATAACAATTTGAAATGAAGCAAGTGATTCAAATTCATTAATTTAAAATTTTGTTCCAAGTTGTATTGCGGTCGAATTAGAAAAATGTACAAAATTTAAATTTTTGATAAATTTATAATAATCAGTAGCAGCAGATCAAAAATAGCTATAACATTGGTTGGTCCCGGGTCGCATGTATATGGTATCTTGGTGTGTATTTGTTTTGAAAAAATTTTAAAATTATGTAAATTAATTTATTAGGAACTTGAACTAAAAAATTAATTTGTGTAATGTTTTTATTTTTGTTGTTTATTATGCGTTTTATTTTTATTGACTTAATTTTATTTAATAGCTTCCGGAAATACTAATTAATACTTGACATTTATTAAAGAAAATTAAAACAAAAAATTTACTTGAAATTAAAATGTACAAACAGTATCAGTAAATAATACTGATATGGATTTTTAAGAAAATCGATTCAAAATTGGAAAATTTGTAAATATGTTTGTTGAAATAACAACGTATACAGACACTGTAACACTGTGTGTATATGTGGGTCATGCATTAATTCGTATTTTTATAGACTAGCGGTAGAATGGAGGAAATGGCACCACTGTTATTACTACTGTACCACTGTTTGTTGTTGCCCTATCTTATACATAGTACCATGAAGTACAAAGACCTCCATAACAATAGATTAGATATACGAAGGGCAAGTTCAAAATAATATTGATAAATATGCACCTTAACACAAAACATCAAAAGCACAAACTTAGGAAATGTAAGACTCCTTAAAAATATGGTATCCAGATTTTAAACTTATAGTACATAACTTTAGTCTTAGTAATCTTGAGCCGAATTTATTACCGAACTCTCACAATTATTGAATCGCATATTGTGGAAGTAGTGTAGTAAAATAAAATTGGCCAAATTTTTCTCATAATTGCCCGCTCCAGACAGCATGTGGCGAAATAAGAGACCCAACTATATAGTAATAATGTACACCCTGCGCCATTGAAATGTTCGGTTTGAATTTTTTTAATAAATTTTGGAAATACCGCCGTTTGCTTCAAAAGTACCTATATGGCAAAAATGATAGATTCTGGTTATCAACACAATTTTACACTATTCCAAATATATTCAAATACACAGAACGGTGATCTGCCATTTTAGACCTCCATAACTTCGGATAAGGAATATTTCCCTCCACCTCGTAACAATTTGGTATGTCTTTACAGTGTTTTTCACAAAGTTATTTCAATTGAAAAATAGTTTGTTGTTGACAATGGTAATTTTTAATCAAAATAAAGGTTTACAGAAATAAAATAATTCATCTCAACCAAAATAATGTAAGGGAAATTGCAATTTTTAAAATCAATAATTAATGATCCCGCCCTTGGCTTTTATGATGGCCTTAATCCGGATCGGCATTGAATTGTAAAGTTTGGTTAAATAATATATTGTTATTTCTTCAAACCAGACTTTTTCTATAAGTTTTTTCCGTTCTTGGACACTTCTCACCTTGTATTTTTTTATCTTCTTTCTCATGAAAGGCCAAATATTTTCAACAATATTGAGGTCCCCTGCCTTACTATGCAATTCCACGACTATTTTCGACGGCTATCGTTTTGTATTAGAAAGTACAAGAAGAAAAAGGAACACAATAACTATTGTTTTCTTTTTTCTTCCTACACCTCCTTATACAAAACGATAGCCGTCGAAAATAGTCGTCGAATTGCATAGTGAGGCCCCAGGACTATTTCCTGTCGAGGGTAACGACTCAACCCCCAACCTATTTTTAAATTCGGCTACCTACAAAAATTAGACGGTAAAATTAAGCACTCTTACGTCACAAATCACGTCAATAACTTACAATGCGCGCCCTCTAACATACGGACTGAATCGTCGTGGAAGAGTGGAATACCGATGTATTGAGTTGGGTCCTAGAAAGTCACGACGCAGGTTTCGATAATTTTTTTATATTTTTCTCAATTTACTGAACTATCCAGAAGGCGTAGTGATCAAACAAAGGCTGTTATGGCTCCTCAGGCCATAACATATTGGTGAATGTTTCACTGTCTACGAAATACATTCTGTTAAATACCTTCTGCCTTTTCGTCGCCGAACACTTATCCTTACATAGGGTCCAAATATATTGAACTTGGATTCGTCCGAGAATATAAACCAATGCCTGTCCTTGGGCATTCGGTTTTCTCATTTTATTGCGAATTTGAGGCGTGCAGCTCCCATTTTTGCTGTCAGTAATGATTTTCTCGCAGGTCGACAAGTATAGAGACTTTAGTCTTCTTTTAGTAGTATGAACTGAAATAGTGTCGGTTCTTGCTATTAGAAGCTAACTTCTCAGCTCCAAAGCCGTAGTACACCTTTGCTTAAGCGCGAAATGTCTGAAATTCGATCTATTGGTTTTCCTCTTTGCATCAGAGCCGACTTATCTCGCAACCGTTTGATTTTCGGAATAGTGCCTTAAAACTTTCTATTTGCTGTTTGGCTACACCAAGTTACTTTTGCAATTTGTGAATGTGTGTACTTTTTTGCCTTTAGTTCGGGTAGCGACCCATTTTAAAATTAACTCTTCGACTACTTAATTGAAAACAAACGAATAAGTCATCCTTATTTTGGAAAAGTAAAAAACAAAAGAAAACAACAAAAAAAAATAGTGAATGAGGTAAAATTTATGAGAGAACTGCATGAAATAGTAAATAATCGAAACCGAACATTTCAATGGTGCAGGGTGTATTATCCGAAATTGGCAAAAGCCATATTTTTGAAAAATATTCGCATTTCAAAAAATCTTTGAATTTCTATAAATCTTTAAGATTTAGCAGCATCATATTTCTACATAAAAATTGAATTTGATGCTTTCAGAACAAATATTCGAAGTATACGTACTGTCTATACTCTGAAGAGAAGTTTCAACTGTAATTTACTACTTGGATTTTGTAAATTCCAAATTTTGATAAAGTTTCTTGGAATTGGTTTTTTATATTTTGACAATTTGTATGTATTTTCAAACCTGTATATTGCCTGAAAATGTCGCCAAAAATACGTTTTAAAAGTTAAACACAATTAATTAAGATCCAGTTAAATGACGTTATCAAATTTAATTTATTACTACGTTCAATTCAGGTTAAGAATTTATCTATTCTTCTGAATTTGAAAAAATTTTAATTATCAACAAATTATTGTTAGACATAAGACTTTTTATTTACAACAGATGTGAATCCTTTTATTTCATTATTGTCACAAAAAGTACTTTAAATCAAATTTGTGCAAATAACATTCAAACAGCTTTGGCACGCTAATTCTGATGTAAATATACGATCGGTTTGAGTAAAAAATGACCAAAAATATCTTATAAACTACTCAACGATTCATAAAATCTGAGTCTTCGAGGTTACTTTGATTTACAGCGATTGTTTCTTATTTGCAATTTTCGGTTCACGGTCGATTCACTTATGAGGTTCGACAAAACAACGAGCCGATTAAAATACATATATACGTACATCAAACGTTCAAGGTAATTGTCCTATAGTAAACTTGGAGAATTAAACTATTACATCCTTATAATTAATTGTTTCTAATCCTAAATCTAGACCCATTTTTGAAAAAAAACCTTTTAGGGTGAAACAAAATAAAACATCATCAAAAAATTTCGTAATATAAGCGGTATTTTGTTGAGGAAGAAATTAAAACAAATTTACTTTAGTTTTGATTTATTTTTTGTCCTATTCTGTCCTATTTACTATTACGATTTAAATAAAGAAACATTTTTTGGATTTATTTAAATCTTGCGGAGTTTATATCCAATGCAATTATTGTTGTGTCAACAAAATACACTTATAAAAGCCCTGTTTTTTGTAAATTTGTAAGATAACGCTAAAATAATTTCAGTACGCCTTGAATTTATGTATTTTTCAAATTTCGCTTAGTTGAGATGCATTTCACTATGGTTATATTGCCTTAAAAGATTATGACTTTAAAGTTTGCACCCTGACCAAATCGTTTTTAATTTCAGCTTGGCCGCGATCAACATCGTCATTAAAATGAAACGACTGTAGTAAAAAAAGAAGAAACAGGAAAAACAGGATTGCAGCCGAACTGGCGATGCGAGGGCAGTGAAAATGTTACATAACGTCTTCGAAAGAATATCAGTATGTTATTGTACAATTCAAAGTAGTGCAAACAGCAATCAGGAATAATGAGCTCAATCCGTGCTGGTAGGCTCTCACAACAGTGGATTATTCGCTCTTACCTCCCAATTGAAACTAATCCGTTTTAAACATAGCAAATTACGCAATGTGTTCTATCATGAACTTACTAATTATGTGGCAAATGCTGTGAACGTCTCTATAATTCAAGCTGGACTTCCGGTTATTTTACCGTGTACACACGAAGGATCGCCAAGGGATATTCACGAGAGACTTCTAGATATAAGGTCGATTTTTGGCAAATTTGGACCACCGGAGATATTTATAACGTTTACAGCAAATCCAAGATACCATCGAATTTCAAATAAGACGCCTTGCAAATTGAGGATGGCAAATTTAAGGCTTCTGAATGAATTGATCAAATGCTGAAATTCCTGACATCACACAGAATCCAAGGGTATTCGAAATTGTGACACGATGCATGATGCATAAACCTTGTAGCGTTACTATTTACTAAATGATTCGCACCATGTATGGAAAATGGAATATGCAAGAAGCAGTTCTCAGGAAATTCAGGAGTCCACAGTTCCAAATAAAACAGAATATCTACGGCTGAAATTCGAGGCGAAACGATGAATAATCGACACATAGTTCTGTACGAAGGTATTTCCTGTTACAATATGATTCTAACATCAATGTGGAGATTTGCACATCATTGAAAGCTATCAAATACATCTACAAAAATATATACCAAGGTTACGACTATATGTTACTGTCATTGTTGGAACTGGCGATGAGGAGCGGATGATTCGTGATGAAATTGCAACTTTTAATATATGTATGCTTATACTCCTGAAGCAAAGTGGCGCTTATTCGAATACAACGACTAATCAGTATCTCTATACAGAAATTCTGTATAACTTGGTCTTCAATCGTGGAAATCGGGCGAAGTGACAATGAGGTGGAAATAAAATCGTAGCTCACAAGTACACTGTTGGAATGAACGATGAGGGTGCTTTTACATATAAAGAGGCCGCATCGCATCGCAATTTGTGGCTTCCGATGACGAGTGGGAAAAACATACAATAAGTAACAAACATTTTAGTGATCCAATTTTCATACACTTATTATCCCTCAACATTAAAGACGGACCCATTGTGTTTACACGATGCAAATACTGAAAGTGAAATGCATTTTGAAGTTTTTAACTTTTATGCTTATAGCAGAGAAGTTTTAAATGCAAATGGAATTTTACAAATCATTTATTTTGCAACGTAGAAGCTGAGATTAGCTACAAGTTTCGAATATTTATGACGAACAACCGGTAACCTAAAAGGAGAAAATATCCCCAGCTCTCAATTGGAGCAATTTCAACAAATTTGTCAATTCTTTTAACACTGTTATAATCTTTTACGGCAAGAATTAAATGATGGTAATAGCAAAGTGACGGTTGAAAATAGTGGTTAATTGTTTTAATTAATATTTTGAAAATTAAAAAGTGTTTAAGGCATGAAACGTTTACATTAATCCAAATAACTTGAAACAGGAGCCATTTCTTGGATCACTGAAAACAACAGTGCAAATTTTCTTTTTACTTTCCAAGTTTGGTCATTTCGCTGGAACCTTTCTTTATTCCTCAATACCACATTTCAAATAAATCCGAAAAAAGCATTCTGGAGTAAAATTTACGGATACTGTTGATTTGTAAACTCAGTTCATCTAAGAAATTCCGAGAGCTTAATTTAAAGAACGCCGTTCCATAATATGAATATCTTTTTTTTTCGCTGGTGCTACATCCCATAGAGGGATTTAAGGATAAAGCAAGCATGCTAACAACTGTGCCACCGGGGCGGCAAATTACATATGAATATCGCTTTATCAATATTTGCCGAGAACAAAACTAAAACAGGTGCTTAATTTTTCTTCGGTAATACAGCGGTTTGCAAATTAACGCCTCCTCGCAATCTTCAGCGTAGTCAATAGTACACAACTACTATCGCATTGTATATTTTATATGCATCGGCTTTCACTTACTAGTTACTACTAAACACAAAAGCTGAGCACAAAATTTGAGTTACATCCAAAAACCTGTTACTGCAAAATATATATATGTATATGTACGTTATATTATAACCAACTGTTTACGTTTTCCACGTTAAATGATATTTTGATAACTTCTAGTACAAAAACAATTACGAAGAACCGTAACACCATCGTGTTCCAGAAGAGCAAACTAAATATCTAAATGAAACAGAGAGACTTCCGAAAGCAACGGCTATAGGTACACCAGAACGATCTACGAGATTGAGGCAAAGAAATTTGGTTTATGGGAAGGTAAATCGTTAAAAAAATATAAAAATCAAAAAATCGAGGTGAAATTAATAGAGTTCGAACATGAAGAGTGAAAATTAGCTTTAACGGATTCTACTTAGCTTAGTTTCGGATCCACTGACTTAATACAATGAATAATTTGTGATAAGGACAAACAATGGAAGATTTTTAATTTATTTAGACATTTTTTTTTTTTTTTAAATATTTTGTTAATAATTAAGTGAAATAATTGAACTACATATTTTCATATAATATTACGAAATAATAAAATTAAATTAAGTTTATTTATTAGCATATTGAGCTTATAATATTTAACCTAAAACGTTTCGCAGCAAACTCTACCAAAATAATTTTCTACAACCGTATGGACGAGGGAATTTTAGTAGAGCTCTACAAAGCGCTGTACATTACACGAGCTCTGTTTAATCTTTGATAGGTAGATTTATATCAGAGAAAGTTTTTTGGATTTATCCCCAAGCAAGGCTAATTTTATTTCTTCAGCTAATTCGACCGTAAGTCAACAAAGTCGATATATATTTTGATTTATAATTGTATTAGCAAATATTAGTCTGGGAGATACAGGTTGGAATTGAAATCTCTCTGTATAAAAATATAACTGCAACATATGAAATTGAGCTTATGATTCGTTCATTCTTTCGCATTCACACATAAGTGTAATGTCAAATAACAAATATTTTATTGTTTATAAACTATGTAATCAGGAACAGGAAACCTAAATAGCCTTAGACAGAAGTGTCGCGTTTTTTATTTTCTTTTCGGAAAATAAAAAATTAAATTTTTCGATCGATTTTTGGGGCATCAATTGGGGCTTACGGTTAAGTATTGTTCCTTTGTTTACTTTTTCTTGGCATTTGTTACCTTGGATCGTTTTTTTGTTTCTTCTCGTTTTAGATTTCCAGTCGTTGAGGTTTATTTTGGAGCTGGACGAAGCAAAATTTATTTAATTTTATTTGTAAGTATTGCGTATCAATCACGCCCAGGTCGTGTGTACGCTAAATTTTGATTTTGAGGTTGGTTATGTCGCTTAATTATCCCAATCTAGTCCTAAAATCCATGTTAGTTGATAGGTCGTTATTGAATGTAGTCAGTTTGAACGTCCAAAGTCTAGTCCCAAATATTGACGAGATTCGTCACATTTTTAATGGCGCTTCAGTGGACATACTTTGTTTCTCTGACACCTTTCTAAATCCAAATATCCCTAATTCAGCTTTTGCCATAAAAGGTTTTAATATATTTAGGAAAGATAGGACGGTACCTCTCCTTAATTATGGTGGTTTATGTATGTTTGTAGGTGATCACATTAAGGCTAGATTAGTTACCATACCTTCTTTTATTTCGGAATTGTTAGTATCGGATTTAGAGTTTTTATTTGTCAACGTTTTCATTAATGGTCGTAAAATCTGATTCGGTACCGTCTATAACCCTCCAAAAACTAGTAAGAGGTCGTATGCCCAATTTAAAAAATCCCTTGTAGACTTAGAGAGTTTGTTTAGTTATTTCTCTTGTAGATTCGATGAAATGTATATATCACGTGACTTCAATTTCGATATACTCCAAAATTCCGGCTTTTAACTCGGGCAGTAGTACCGTCGATTTGTTCTCTAATGCGTCCTCTAATTCGTTTTCGTTTTCAAATATTTCTCTCGAGGATTTACAGTCTGCCATTTGAAATGTTAAATCGAAATCTTCTGGTCTGGATAACGTCAATTTAAAATTCGTTAAATGAGTTTTCCCTTTCGCCTCAAAATATTTGTTACATATTTTTAATTTTATTATCCTATCCAGATCAGTGGAAGCTAAGTAAAATAATACCCATCCCAAAGATTAGTAATCCTTCAGAGCTATACCATTTGCGGTCAATTAGCATTTTAAGTTCTCTCTCTAAAGCTTTCGAAATATGTAGTTGTTAAAACTCAAATTCAATCGCATCTAAATAGTAATAGTTTAATTAGTTTCTTCCAATCTGGGTTTAGAAAATTTCATAGCACTTCTACTGCGTTATTAAATGTATGTGATGATATTAGGCGCAATATGAATAATAGGGAATTGACTTCTTTAACTTTGTTAGATTTTTCTAAGGCCTTTGATTCTATTAATCACAGAATTCTTTTTAACAAACTCTTATCTCAGTTTAGATTTTAGGTTTCCGCTGCCAGATTAATTTTTAACTATCTTTCTAATCATTCTCAGGCAGTTCGACAATTCTTTGTCTGATTTCCTTCCTGTAATTTCCGGCGTTCCTCAGGGTTCAGTGCTGGGTCCTCTATTGTTTTCTATGTACATTAATGACATAGAATCCTCTATTCACCATTGTTCATTT
This sequence comes from Tipula helvola, assembly GCA_963556165.1. Lineage (NCBI taxonomy): Eukaryota > Metazoa > Arthropoda > Insecta > Diptera > Tipulidae > Tipula > Tipula helvola. The sequence goes on from OY744483.1 coordinate 102,117,571, forward strand.
CACATTTTCGCTGATGACGTCCAAATTTATAGAAATAGTCGTTTAGATCAGGGTTCTATTGATAGGAATATTTCTCTGATAAATGAAGACTTAAGTAATATCGCTAGTTGGTCGGTCTCTAATAGGCTCGTTTTAAATGCGAATAAATCTCAGTCGATTATAATTTATAAAAAATCGTTAGACACCTCGTCCTTTTCTGGTATTTTTCTGCAGGGTTCGCTAGTTAGGTATTCAAATACTGTTAGAGATTTAGGCTTAATTATTAGTAAAACTCTTTCTTGGGGTGACCATTTAGTTAGTATTAGGAAGAGGGTATTTGGTATGCTTAGTTGTTTGTATAAAGTAGTCGGATTTTCTGATAGTCAGTTTAGGAAAAAAATGTTTCAGTCTTATCTTCTTCCTCATTTTATTTACGGTGACATAGTTTTATTCGGTATGCTTCAGGAAAATATGAACGTTCTCCAAAGATGTTTCAATGCTTGTACTAGGTTTATTTTTGGTATTAGGAAATTCGATCATATTTCTGCCTACTCTAGTCTTGTTTTAGGATGTAGTTTATCTACCTTTTACGAATTTCGCGTTTGTCTTTTTATTTTTAAACTTCTCAAAGCTAAGAAGCCTTGTTATCTTTATAGGAAGTTACTGTTTAGCAGGTCTCATTCCGCAAACTTCCGCCTGATTTCGGCCAAAAATTGTTGTAGGTCGCTAAACAAATCCTTTTACGTTAGGGGAGTTTCTCTTTGGAATTCAATTCCATGGGAAATTAAGAGTTTAGGATCAGCCAAATTATTTAAGTCAAAATTTTTGGAGTGGCGTGATTGATGGGCAATACGTAGTTTATTAAATTTATTTTTAATATTATTGTTATTGTTATTATTGTTAATTTTTAATATTATTTCACCTCTTGCTGTACATTTTATTGTAAATGAGTTATTGCTCAAAATAGAATGTGTATGCATGAGGTGGAAATTGTTTGAAAAAATTTAAAAGGTTTTTCTGCCTAATGGAAGCAGCTTCATTATTTTTTTTTGTTCTTTTGTTCCGTTTACTCTGTTTCCATCTGTGCTTTTCCTTTTAATACTAAATTATTGTTAAAGTACAATAAATAAATAAATAACATTTTAACTTAAAAAAAAAATCAATTTTGAAATTAATTTTATAAAAATTATTATTTGAACGCCTACAAATAAATAATTAACATTTTTACACTGTAGTAAAGTTTAAGTGTGATGTTGATTTAACTTTATTGTACGTTATAACAGTATAAAAGCATTCTAATTCATGTATATCTCCAACGTAAATTAACATTTATATGATATTGACAAACTGAAGTTTCTGTTAGCAGAACAGGTCTTAATATGGAGGCCTGTTTTTTTACAAGTTTCTTCGCGGGATAATCACACATTGATCCCAAAAAATTCGTGGGTGCTACTTCAAGATAGTCTTTTTGTCAGTGGTATGTGCACTTTAATTAACATAAATTCTTGTTTGAAATGTACGATTTTTCCGGATCATAACCAGATAATTATTTTTTTACGAAGAGCGAAATTACAAGAATTTTGATCCCGAAATCCCGGGATCCCGGTATTTTTCATAATCCCGAAATCCCGGGATTGCCGTATTAAACATGAATTGCATGAATTAAAATGGTATTGTTTTAATTTTGATGTTATTAATTATCCTGCACACTTTAAGACCAGACAAAATAAAAGCAAAATCAGAAAATTAAAAAACAACAACAGATTTTGCGTAGCACTAAAATAAGATCAGCTATAATTAATTAAATTAAAGAAAAAAAGAAAACAGAATTCAGGTTAGGAGGGACATACGTTCATGGATAAAATTCACAGTTCTGGAGTTTCAAAGCCAGCAGAAAAATGTATTGAGGTACTAGAAAAAAAACTTAAAGAGCATAGTCTTGATTTACACAAAGAAATTGTAGCTATAATGACGGATGGATCTAGTGATATGAAACAAGTTGGAAGGTTACTGGTCGCTAATCAACAATTATGTTTTGCCCATGGTATACAACTTGCACAAGTTCTGTATAAAAAGGGGGAATACCCTACAAATCCGCCAGAATGTGAAGATGAATTCTCTGACCGTGATTTGTTCGAGGAAGAGGAAATTGAGGAAGATTTACTGAACTGCTTTTCAATGTAAAGTCAAATGACTTCAATGTGAACGAACTAAAGTTCATTATGGGCCAATCATTAAAGAGGTATGAAAAATGATTATAATGTTTGAACGACCACCCTAGTTCCAATAAAATCAATTGTGGAAGCACTTTGTCGTCAAAATGCTGACCTGTTCACAGCCGACATTGCCATTCATTTTATGCTTAACAGATTAAAAGACACCGACAATAGCATAAGCAAGAAATTGCATGCGTCTCTAATGATTCGTATGCATGAACGCCGAACTGATTTAAGTGGACTTCTGCAATACCTTCGCAATGGTCGAAGCAATGTTCAAGTGCCTTCTTCATTTAAATGTCGAAAACTTTTGGCAGAGTTACTCGAAAGACTAAATGTCTCCAATCCTGCTATAGTACGTGCATCACTTGTTTCTGATGCACTGGATTTTTTAACTAAGGAACCTGAGTCCGTAAGTAATCCCCTGAGTATTGAAGATGAACTCAATCGTGTTATTAAAGAAGGATAAACACCGGTTCAGCCAATCAGACATGAGACGTTGTTGCCAAAAACACAAAAAGAAATGACACTACATATTTGTAAATGGGGGGTAGACGTGGTGATTCTTTAGAAAGATTATTTAGAAAGAATTCGGGATTGTTTGGGCGATGAAGCTTTGGATGCGTTGTGCTTCCTGAAATCATATTTCAAAACAAAACAAAAATAATCCAATTATTTTTAAAATGAATAAAAATGCAATGAATTGTCTTTTATTTAATTAATTTGTTTTTGCTTAAACATGTATTTATTTTATTCTAGTCTTATGTGAATATTTTAATGATCCCGGGATTAATCGGGCCCCTATTTATAAGGAAGTGGGTTAATTGTTACTATGATAACTCCACGCAAATCATTAAACAATTAACTATCATATTCATTTATCGTACGGTAAATGATAGAACATTTATGATTAAATTAAAAAATAATTGTTTCTGAGTACATTCGAACAAATACTTGAAGTTCGATGTTTAAAATTAATTTTACAATTGCAGACATACTCGTATGATTTTCCAGAAAATTTAATGGAAAGAATAGATGACTTTAATGTAATTATAATTATACCTGTAATGTAATTTGAAAAGGAGCCTAATAATTGCCATATAGTGATTGAATCATGTTTTAGAGTTAGATTGTTTATTTAATATAAACATTAGGTTACACATGTATCCAAATTCTCAAAATTTAATTCCAGAATTTCTAATTTCAAAATGTGGTAACATTTTAGAAATTGGTAGAAATTCGAATATTAAGATGTCTAGTTATTTATATAGGATCTGAGAATTAAAGAATTCAAGAAACTGACTGTTTGATCAAATTGGAGAATTAGATGCTCATAAAGCAGTGTGGAACAAACGTTGTAACAAAAAATAGCATGACAGAACAAATTTATCAAATTTTATTTTTAGAATCTAACCTAACATTCCTTCAGATTTGATTCTGAATTTAATATTAAAGGCGGGCGCCGAATCGAGTTCAATTTTTCAAATTTTTTGATATTAAATCGTCAAAAAAATTGAAAAAATTCAGCTCAATTACTTATCTATGTTCGAATAATTTAGTCTAGACTACTTTCTATATGCGCCCGCCTTGTGTATTTAGTTCGACTTAAATAAAATAAAATTAATCAAATACAACGTCTCAAAATATTTAAATCAACAAGCCTGATCAAAATCATCATTCAATAAATATAATCAATATTATGAGAAGGCTTCACGAAATAAACTTTTCTTATATTGTATAATTGACGTGTTATTACACAATTCAGTTTGTCAAATATTTCAGCCATCAATTTCCAAACTATCATAGATTACAATTTGGTACGAATCTATACGTTCCCATTTCCATAATTTTCAAAAATATACAAAATTTATTTGTATCCAACAAATTTGTAGCATGCGGTGAAAACATCTAAATTTCTTATGTAAAATTTAAATTGATCGCTGAAAATTTATTTCCGTTGGAACAAAAATGAGAAGAAAAAAATCAAAATCCGATAAAAGCTAATAATTTAAATAATGGAAAATCAAGGCTGAATTACCAAAGTTTCAATCCATGTACGGGAATAATAGTGACAAGAAAATATTCAACAAGTTACCGAATATATTAAATTTATATTTTTCTTTGAATTACAATAAATCTTGACCTTTTCAAACATTTTCTATTTTATTTTGTTATCTAACTAAATCACATAAAGTAGTATCATTCGATTTCGATACACAGTGGGACAAAACATTATAAGTTTTAAATTTTTCATGTTTTGAATTTTGAAAGTGTTTTTACATTGTAGATTTATTATTGTATGATGACGTTATTTGGAATAAGAAAATACCGTGCATTAAGTTTCAAGGAGCAATTCCAATTATGTATTTACTTTACTTATCGTAGAAACCGTAAAAATAATTTAGTACACATTTTCGAGAAGAACATGCATTTGAATTAATTAAAATGAACTAAAATACAAATTCTTGAATATTATAAAGTGATTAAATATTCTTATGCAAAAATACGTAGCAAAAAATTGCACAACAATAAAAAAAAGAATTCATCAAGCATTACAAAATTCTCACACAGCCGTCTTAATAAAATATGAAATGTGCAACTGTCAGCATTCATTATTTTATAAATTACTAGTAATAATAACAATACAATTTTATAAATCTGCTATAATAGTAATAATAATAAAAAATCTGACAGACACGTGTTTTCTTCTTGTACAAGATGAAATAAAATAACAAGAAAATGGTCCACAATAAATGATAAACACACAGAAGTTTTTTATTACATACATTTTATTTTGCTGCTGATGTTTCCTTTTACCTCTCTTATTTTCAGTGAACAGTATACAGTAAGGCAACGACTATAACGTTATAGGAATAACTAATGGTGTGGCACACTCCCTTAAAAACATATTATTACGTAACTTTAGGGTTTACTGTACACACAATGAGATGAAAAAATTATATTTTTTTAGTGCTAGAATATACTCATACTTGTTTAGAAATAACCTCAGATGAAAAACAAATTTGTGAAAAAATTTCAATGAATAAGCATAAATTTGAAAATTTCCATATTAAAAATTCATATTTTTTTTACTTTTTATGTACATTGAATATACATATATACATATGTACGAATATGTGTAACTAGAGTATGTACGCTGAAGTTTTCTTTTTATGTTTTTTGTTCAACTAAAACAAAAAAATTCAAACTGTTCAAGTAATATGTGGAGATACCGAACCCTGTTTCCACAGAGCTGTATGATAATATTGTTTTGCGTTAAAAAAAATATATAAATTTGACAGAATGAAATTTAATTAAAATTATTTTTATAAATGACTGCAAATACATGTGTATAAAGAAGCATTGTAAGCATAACTTTGCACAAAATATCTCGTTACAATCTCTGGAAGTTGCGGTTGGTCAGTGAACTGATGTGTGTAAAGAGCAACTGTTGATATTATGTATATCCATTGCTTTGCTTAGCGATAAAAACGTGCTTATTTGTACATCTGACCAGTACAAAAAATACTAATAACCATAATACATAGTGTTTTGATTTTAAAAAATATGTTTATTCGTAAATCACAACTTAAAATTAATTAAGTTAATTTAATTAACACATATTGTAGCTTACTAATTTATAATTATTAGTGACTCGTCAGAATAAACAAATAAATATTGTGTAAATCAAGGTCATTATTGGCTGGTTTTGTTAATATACAATATATTGTTGTAAAGGAAACTAAACATACTTAATTCTAATTATCTTTGATGTGTAAAGATAATTAGAATTATACTTATATACACAAAATAACGTCATCATTGGTACCTAGATTAGATTTTATATTGTAACGATTTTAGCCATCATACAACTTGTTTTAAGTTCGAGTTATGAACAGCGTTAGCTCAGACGGTTGGTTCATATTATAAACAAAAAGATCGATGGTTTTAAGCCTCAATTCCATTATGAAACAAAGTTTGTCAGTCAACATAACTTGAGATAAAAATATAAAATCGGTGGTTGCGTGAACGAGATGCCCAACGGAGTCAGTCAAAATTTTACTTACAAAAAGGTGTGTCTGTGTTAATGGACTGATATCAAAATTTAAAACAAGTTCAAATCGAGAACATTTTATGGCAGGCCAACTAATGCGAGCACATAAATATTGTGTACCGATGAAAAATATTTCTCGCACACGAAAGATTTTTTTAATTTTGTATTTTAAGACAGAAAATATTCGAAAAAAAATAATTCTGATATGAGTAATAATAATAATTAATTTTTTAGATAATTTTGAGACTTGAAATAATTGAATTAACACATACTACTTAATTTGTTAATTAATTGTAGGTTATGTGTTTGTTTGCTGTCAGAACACGAATAAACAATAGTGTGGCATTGTTATGGGAAAGATTTTTTTAATTTTGTATTTTATGACGGATAATCTTCGAAAAAAATAATTCTGATTTGAGTAAAAATAATAATTAATTTTTTAGGTTATTTTGAAACGTGAAAATAATCGAATTAACACTAATACCAAATTTTGTTTAATAATTTTTGGTTATGTTTTTCTTTGTTGTCAAAATGTGTCAATCAAATTTTGCTATAAAAAAACAATAACAAAATACTTCGTCTTTGTCACTCTGGTGGATTATTTTTTTTGTCTTTTTCCAACTTCAAGTCAGCTCAGTCAATTTTTCACAATGGAATTGAGGCATAATGCTCGTCGGAACCAATGTTTTTATTACAATTATTTATTGTGGGCATCGAAATATGTTTGTACACCGACGTACAAATTCATAATGATCTAGTAAAACCAAGAACACTCGAGATGTAGCGTACAAAGGAAGGCGTGGTTTAGTGATTAAAGAATAAAATAAATAACAACACAAATAGATACACACCGCCCATTGACAATGATGAATGATGATGGTTATGACACGCCATACGATATTTCCAGATGATTATGGGTCATAAACAGAATACCCAAGAATGAAGATGATTTATGACATGCAATAAAGGAAATTTCGAGAGCATTGGTTTACTTTAAATCGTTAAATAAGGAAATAAATCTGTTGGCATAGCCCCACCAGTGGCAAGCGGACAGATTTAAATAGTGAAGTCAAAGCAAATATCAAAGTGTATAAAAGTAAAGTGAGATAAAGTTGAGTCAACTGACATAAAGATACACAGTGTTTTTAATTGCAAAATCTAGACGAACTCAGAAGCCCAGTTCGTAACATATATTAATACATACTTAGAAATGCCAAGTATTTGCTTGGCTGTTAAATTTCATGGTTTTAGGTATTGCATAGTTTTAAGGTATAGGTACAAGCGTCCGCCTTATCCTTTAAGTTTCAACTTATTACAGTTAGTAAAGAAATCACAACCGTGTACTCTAAAATTTCAACTGACCAATGTTAATTTTAAATTCCACCAACAACATTTTTTTTTATTTTCGCAAAGCCTGCATACACAATGCTGGGGTTCTTTTATCAGGATACAACCTAACAAAAACTCCCCTCCTTTCCTCTGTATATCACAGTGATCTTAAATTTGGCCGACTGAAATGAAATATTTATTTTTCATGCTTAAATATTATATAAAACTCACTAACCCACTAATAAAAGTCAGTGTACGTATGTTTTATTATATCTGTCATATGAGAGAACAACATGGATTTTATAAACATTTATGTTGATTTTGGCACTCAGCTCGGGAAGTTTTGGACGAAATTATAAATTTCACCGAGCGTTTCAGTCATCCCAAATTACAGGAATCCGATGATAAAATAGTTCAGTGTTCTTTAAGGATGTTGAAACCGAAATTAATTCACTAATTTGCCATATCCTTGAGTCAGATAACATAATTAGCTTAAATTATTTTGAAATTTGAATTCGTGTAGTAATAATATTTCTGTTTCTCTGTTCTCACCTGTAATTGTATCATTGCACAAGCATGCTATCTACCCTTTGCAGTCAACTAACGTACTTCTACAGGGTTTATCTCTGGTCCTGAGGATTCCTTGTTGATAATAAACTGATTGAATATTTAGTTGATACATTTTTTTTTTTTTTTTTTTTTTTTTTAAATCAATCATTTATTGGCACCGAATTTATACATTTTATAACAAAAAGATTTTTATACTATCCAATAAGATGAATAAATTATTCCCTGTGCTAATTAAAGCAGTATCGGGAGTAATTTTTTACTAGCAGGTACCTTACAGTTGTTACATAGCTTAACATTAAAGAAGAATCTTAAATATAAAATAAACACAATTTAAAGTAACTTAAACATAATTATATATATTGAATGCAACGACACAATGGTTACTCAAACGAGCGAAAAACCCTCACTCATCATATTCCTCTAATGAGTGCTTCAGCATTTTGATACTCAAGACCTAGTAACCAAAATTTAGTAGCTCTTAAAAATTCTTTATAGTTGTTTGATAACGAAATTTGCACAGGCATATCATTGAAAATTTTTGGTGCAAGATAAGTATACGATCCTCGAAAATGTTCTTTAAGTGGTTTTGGGACGGCAAGACAATTTTTCCGAAAATGTGTCAAGCTTTCCGAATACTAAAAATCAACTTTCACCATAGCTTTTTATTTTCTATTGTTTGATCCACCAGAGAATTTCAATGATTGAACTGTTTATTTTTTATTATTTTCGGCAAAACTTAAATATTACAACGAAAACAATTATTAAAGTTTTAGTTATTTTGCACGACTTCAAGTAACTTGAACATACTTAATCAATATGACCGTGTTATTTTGCTTGCATTCAAGTTAATTTTAATTGACTTCAAGTCTCAAGTAAAGTTCTTTTGTATTTAAGTTGAGCGGTATGAGATGGGCCACATTTTTAGTGCGGAAAGCACTTTATCAAAATAGTGAAATTAAAATTTTTGATCTACAAGAATGAAGTAGAAATTATATTTTTTTTTTTTTTTGAAAATTTCCGAATTCTATGAAGTTTTGTGGAACATCGGTTTAAATTTAACTTTTCCAACTAATTCGAATTAGGAACGCAAATTTGAATTCAAAAATATACTTGAAACCTAGTAATTTGACTAATGAGAACGAGGGCTCTACACATTTTTATTTTCTCAATATTTCCAAGTGAAATAACCCCGATTTTAAATTTTTAAATTCTTGTTAACTGATTAGTTCAATTTAACAAAAAATAAGAAATTTGGGATAATAACTTACAACTCCGAAACCGGTCTATCATATCAAAGTTTGTATTTGGAATATCTGTTACAAGAAGCATAAAATGACCTCTGTTATTAGCAAAAAAAATAACAATAAAATTTGTAATACAAATAATTATCATAAATTAAATTGCTACTTTATACGCTGACATCTTCAATTTAAATTAATTTAGGTTTTATTACCACTTAAATAATGTTTATTTTGCCAGAGCTAAATGAAAATTCAACCTAAAATCATGTACCTACTAACACGCTGACAAGCACCTATATCTTTGTACACAAATGAAAATACATATTACACATAGATAGTTATCACTGTTATTTAACCGAATTTGCATTTTTAATTTGTATTTAAGTCCCTTGGCATTAAAATCACCAGTCAATAGGCAACCCTAATTAAATTTTCCAAAATAATAATTATAATTATTTTTAAATTAAATACCTTCATTTATTTGTGTGCCAAAAAAAAAAAATCAAATTTATTAATTATCTACGGTAAAATGTATCGGTGTATCCCTCCTATTCGTACACTCAAAAAAAAAAAATATTTTAGGGGTGCTGTTACACAAAATAATTTCCCACCCTTTTACAAATTCGCTTCGCAGAAAACGTAAAAAAATGTTAATAGTTAAAAAAAAAAAATAACAACTGGCCTCCGGCCGATATTTAAAAATCATATAATGTTCTGTATTTTAATATAAATTTAGCCAAAAAAAAAATGTTTATTTACATAATATTATTACAGATATTTGTATATTTTAAAGTTACACAAAAAGGCGTCAGCAATTATCAAATAAAATAAACATTTAACATTTTTGTTTATATTTCGTTGTTGTTGTTGCCTTAAATTCAGTTAATCTACTTTTCTTTATCAGTTATATTATTTTCTAATTTCTGTAATCTAACTAAAAAGACTTTTATTTTTTGATTGAAATTGTAGATAAGAAATTTAAAATGTTAGTATTTTTTAGAACGATTCTCGCATATGGTTTAATTTTAGTTTGACGAAGATGACAGTACCGGATTGTTTAAAATTAAATTTAAATGAAATGCCTTGAAGGTAATTTGCTATTATGAAGTTAAGTTATGCATGCCTGAGCAAGAATTTTATTCGTAAAACAAGACGATATTTTACATAAAGGTATTTTTTCCGAGCTTCTTAATCAATCAAATCACTCATGGTTGACTTACGATTTTTTTAAAGTTGGTATGGAGGGGAAAGAAATTACCAAAAAGATGAGAAAATTGTATGTCCGTCAGGTTCTTCTGTTGCGAAATTACCATCTAAATTACTGACGACCGTTTTTGAGTTGGGGCATGAGAGTTGCGATTTTAATGTACCTAGATACGTCAAGTGGTGTGTTTGGTTAAATTTTAACACTATTGTATAACTAGTATCTAGTTATCTAGTAATCTAGTAGGTATACAAAATTATCCAGTCTCGTGTCTCGTTTTTTAAGAACAAAATTCTTGGTCTAAATTCCAGATTGTACATACCATGCAATTCAATTAGATCGGCAACGGCGTAAAAATTTCAGGATCGCAAAAATGTATGGCATTTATGTTGCTGGCGAAAAGAGTTTCGTGACTTGTTTGGTTTAATCTATGTCAGGAATGCATCAAAAACATGGAGAGTCCGGATTTATTGAGGCGTATAAGGCTCTTTTGCCAACAGATTCATTCTTTTTAAATGGAATGATTGTATTTTGGTTAAAGGTATATTTTTTACTCATTATCTATTCCCGAAATAATGCGGTTGCATTCGTTGCGTTCAAAATGTGATGAATAAAATTTCTCAAAAATCTGCAAAATAATTCAATTTAACGACAAATTATGTCCAAAACAGAATATTCTGTAATTAAACATTCAGTTTGAAGTAGGATTTTAACTTCAAACTTCAATTCCCCATTGAAATTCAAACTGTCATTCTAAGAATATGAATTTGAAATTTGAAAATTTTACATATTGTAGAAAGTTTAGTGTATGGAAGAATTAGTGTGGAATTTGATGTGAAGAGGGAGTTGAAACTTCAAAAATAGGTTCCGGAATTTGAATTTTGAAAATTATTTATCCATATTCTGTTGTTACTTTTAATTTAAAACACAAGCGTAATTTTCTGGTTGCTTTTAAAAATATGAGGAATATAAATAAAGTTCACGATCTTTATCATTCATATCGATAGCTCTCTTAATATTAAAACACTGCAGCCACACATTTCTTATTATTTAGATTAATATTAACATAATATGTGCATCCATTAAACATAACAGATCATCTGAAATACGCGGTTTTAGTTTAGTAACATTAATACAACAGGATTCACAAATGACGCCTCTTGTACTTTCACTAAACCGAATAAAAAGGGATACATTTCAAAATTATGACAGATCAGTTCATTAATCGCGCTTAGGCACTAACCTCCAAATAAAAAGCTCTTAAGCCTTGTTCAGACTACGCTAGTAATTTAGTCGAGTAGCGAGTATTTTAGTAACTAAAATCGATGAACTGACCAAAAAACGTACGCACTACAGTCGAGTACAAGCTACAAGTGAGTGAGCAGTGTTTTAAAATGAAGAGAATACGCAACAAAGTAAATAAACACCCATGAGCCGTTTATTTTGAAAGTGGCGTAAGTCCCTATTTTGTTGAAACGAGATAATGAAAGAATAAAAAACAATAATTGAAAAAATATACGGGATTTTATATTTTCTTATTTATTGCACATGTATTAGGGATACATTTTTTTTTTTTGACAATAAATTATTTACCGTTAGAAATATTATACTGTTATTTATCTATTGTTAGCATTAATTTGATTTTCTGAAAAATGGACTTAAGCCACTTTCAAAATAAACGGCTCATATTTCGTTGTTTCTTCGCTCCAATCAGACGACATCTTGAGACAACTAATGAATTCGGCTAAATCAACATGTTCGCACTTGTTTTGTTTTGAAGAGTGGTGGAGGGCCTTACTCGACTAAAAAAAATAGAATAAAATGGATCGACTCGCCTAAATAATTTACTAATCTACTCGATTAAAATGTTGCTGTTCAGACACATTTAGTTACTAAAATACTCGCTACTCGACTAAATTACTAACGTAGTCTGAACAAGGCTTTAGCATTTCTTGAACTTGACACACAACAGCAAATGTCGATAAATTCACTAATCGCCCTAGTCTGTCAGTGGTATAACTCACGATTATAAATCCAAATTTCTGTTAAAAAATAATAAAAGAATAGTAGGATCTACATAACCGGATTTCAAGACAATGGAGTGAATGAATTACTTGATCCGCTAGAACAATTTTTAGTTTTCAGCTTACGTTTGTTTCAAAAGCAACGAATCTAAAACAAACTATCGGATCTTTAGTTTTTATGGCCATGACGTCATAAACCCATTCCCTGCCGTGTTTTGCCTTTGCTAAAAATTAAAAACAAATCAAAGTGACACCATGCTATCCATGCTAAATTGTGCAATAATTTGGTAATTTTAATTCAGTGATAATGATAGTAAAAGCAAACAAGCAATAAGTAACATGAGAACAATAAAAACCATTAAGCTTTTCAATAAAGCAGCGTGTGGACCATTTAGAAATAGCGTTAAACGGGTTTCATGTTGTGTGCTGATTGCATTCACGCGATTTGGGCGGGCAGATAGATAGGGAAGTATTAGAATATTACATGTATTTAAATAAATATACATATTATATTTAAATTTAATAGTATAAGTGCGGCTTAATTTGCTTTACAGGAAGCAATCATTTGAGGAGAGGAAGGAGAAGAATCGATGAAATTTTGATGAACGAACGCGAAAATTTTACAATTTAATAAAAAATTATAATCAGTGTTTCGCCCATCAATTTTTTAAGTTATAGATAATAAATCGGGTTTTCATCAACCTTTCCGATTATCATTTAGTTAACCGAACATTGTTAAAAAAATGATTAATGAACTATTCAAAAATAATATTATTCGAAATTCGGATTCAGAGTACGCTAGTCCAATTATGTTACTAAAAAGGAAAAACCCATAGTATTAATCAGACAACAATTAAAAATCGGTACAAGGAAAAAAATAAACTGGTTCTCAGCTAAGAAAACGGACTTTTAATTCAAGAAAATGCACTTTGTCTTGATTTAAAAGCTAATTTTCTTATTTCTTTCGATTTTTTCTTCATTTCAAGAAACACAATTCTTACATGAAGAAAAACTCGATAAAAATAAGAAAATTAGCTTTTAAATCAAGAAAAAGTACATTTTCTTGAAATAAAAGTTCGTTTTCTTAGCTGAGCACCAGTTTATTTTTTTTCCGTGTATCCTCCTCCGATTGCTGAGAATCAATTGTAATTGTTGTATTGCTGTAATTATTTCACCGTGTTGGATTTGGCTTCGGTATATTATCAGATACAAATGGCACCAGATTTAATAACTCGAGCGGCGTTAGTTACACCTAACGGACATTACGATTTTTTATTTTTTTTACGAAAAATAATTGTTTACCTGGATGATGTAATCATTCCCTCAAGACTATTGAAGAGGGTGTGATTAAACTTGAAACTTTTTTAGAAATTTTAAAAATGAACGGTTTAACGTTAAAACGCACGAACTGTGAATTTTTCAAAAAACAAGATCAATTTCTCGATAAATTTCAACCGAACGCTTTTGCCAATTATCCGCAGCCGGCGGACAAATACGAAATTCGTAAATTTATTTTCGCAAACGGACGAGATTAAGAACAAATTACGAAGCCGCAAAACTTCATCTACACGGAAAAAACTAGAGTTGTTACCACGAAGAAAATGGATTTTTAATTGAAGAAAATGAACTTTTTCTCCATTTAAAAGCTAATTTTCTTATTTCTTTCGAGTTTTTCTTCATGTAAGATTTCTGTTTCTTGAAATGATAAAAAAATTCTTGAGTTAAAATTTGTTGCTTATTAGTTTCTTGCATCTATAACTGCTCAAAATTCTTGATTGAAGAAAAAAACAACGAATGGAGAAAAATATGATTGTTTTGTTTACAATTTTTCTTGCAATTTCTATTGACTCTTTTCTCAAACTATATTGTCCAATTTTCTTGGAATTGGTTATTTTGAAACTTAAAAATTTTCTTGATCAACACAAAAGCAATTTCTTGATTCAAGAAACTATTGAAATGTTACTGACATTCTACTAACTTTCTTCTTTTTTATAGCTGAAATAATTGGGTTACATTACACACCTAAGAAGTTGGGTGTCTAGAAATTTGATTAGACGGTATAATAGTATGGTTCAGAATATGAAATAATTTGAAAAATATAGTACAGAATTCCGAATAATTTGATTATTTTTAATTAGGTAATACAACAAGGAAAAGTTTATTCTCTCTTCGAAACAACCAATTTTTTTATGTTATTCTTGAACTGAGAAAACAATCTTGAATTGAAGAAACTATTCCTTAATAAAGTCTCTTATCAAGAAAACTATTATTTTACGTTTCTCAGGATAAGAAAACATTTTCTTCTCTTAAACGATCTTATTTAAAAATCGCATTTTTTGATTTGAACAAAAATTTCTTAATCTGAGAAAATATTTTTAATACAAGAAATTATTTCATAATATGAAAAGCTTGTTTCTCATAACAATAGAATAAAGCATTTCAACTAAGTAAGCCTTTCTTGAGAGGAGGAAATTATCGTTAAATTGTTATAATTATCCGTATATACCATTATGTAATGGATGTTCGTATCAAAAAAAGCATTCTATCGCGAACCTTCAACAGTGAAAAACGTAAAAAAGTTTTGTGATTTTGAAAGTGGGATGTTGTGAATATTTTCTTTTGTTAAAAGTGAACAAACTTAGATTTTTTAAATGGTGGTGTTTCCACTTCAAAGTGGTGTAAAAAGAAAAAAGAAAAAGGATTTCTGGAAACATTTAAAAATATTTTTAATATTTTTTCTCGCCTTGCTCGATATTCAAATGTCTCAGAGGTTGAAAACTTATGTAAGTATTTCTGTTATTAAATACAAGAGAATTAGTTTAAAAAAATTCGATTTCCTTTATTTTACAGAAAAAAGAAACTGCTAAAAATTATTGGCATACTGAACACTACTAATAATGTTTTCTTATTAGTACAAAGTTTTTGAATAGTCGAGTAATTATGTTGGCACAGAAGAAGGCATATATGAATTTATTACATGTAAAGAAAACTATCTAACACATTAAAATCATTTGGTTCACACTTCCAAATGGAATTAAAATATTTAAACCAAATTTATTATCTATTTAAAATCTACAAAATTTTTTGATATATTGATACTTTTTGTAATAATGATTGATAATTAAATTCTTAGTTAAAAAACAAAAATTGAAAGTCTGAACTTAATATTATATTACAACGACTATACAACTCATTGGAAAATAAACCAATCAGATAGTTGAATTTTCCTTAGTTACGCTGTATAACATCGGTTATTTGCGTTGCTAAGTTGTATTTCGCGAAACACAACTAGTTGTGTTTCGGCCGCAAACAAATAAATCATATCATCCATGAATATAAACAAACAATTAATATTTTTGATATTTGACATGGTTGATTCGTTGTATAGTCTTAACATATGTTATACAACTCGAGCTTCGAAAATCATCTGAATATACAGTTGCGAACTCGATGTGTTACCTAAGAAACACAACTCCACCTGCGGTGTCGTTGTGTTTCCTAAGCAACACATCTCGTCCTATCAACTGTATATTCGATTATTTTCGAACCTCTTGTTGTATAACTAGTGATTATAAGTTTAGTTCTAAGTGAAAATTATTTCTAAAATTATAATTATTTACATATATTTAAATATAATGAAACAAATAACAATCGAAACTATCAAATTTGTATTTAAATATTTGTGTATCTGATGGTGAAATAAAAAAATATAAAAATAAATTGTCATATAATTGTATTATTTTAAACAACCATTTCACAAATTGAAGAAATAATTATGAAACGAAGAACACCGAGCAGAGCGTAACCACACATGAAGAAAATTGCTTTGTCAAAAGGAAAGCGTTTCTCTAGTGAAGAATATTCATGTTCCCTGGAAAAATAAAACCGATACATACAAGAAAAAGCAAACAATAGATTGGTAAATTTTTACTCTACTCAAGAAAATATGTGTTTTCCAGCAAGAAAACATCTGTTTATTTTCAGAAAATGCTACTTAAATAAAGAAAATTGTTCTCACCATACAAATTTCTAGTTTTCAATCAAAAGAATCGGTTTCTACAAATAAACCGATTTTGTTAAACTTAAGAAATAAGAATAAACCATGAAGAAAAACCATATTCTCTATGTAATCGCGTTTTCTTGTATCAAGAAATTAATTTTCTCGTATCAAACAAATAAAGATTATTTTAATATTTTAGAAGAATTTTAAATTGAGAAACGTAAAGTTTCTGGTGAGAAAAATTTCGTTTAGCTGAAAAATAATGTACAATTTTTCTTGAACTAATCCGTTTTTTCTTCATATTAGAAATTATTTTTTTCCGTGTATTTTTAATTCGAATTTGAGAAACAAGGTTCATAGTGACGCTCGTGCAAAAGTAATATCAGTAATTTTACTAGAAATTGCAGAACGAAATGGACAAGAAATTAAACATCCTGTTGGTTATTATAGTAGAAGAAAGTATCATTTGTACGAATCAGAGGCTTTTGCGGCATTTGAAGCTTTTGAACGATTTCGTTTGTATCTCGTCGGGGCACTATTAATACAGGTTATTGAGTGTGCTTCCTTAGCATCACGTTCGACAAAAAAAGCTTTAATACCTCGAACTGCACGTTAGTGACTGAGTTTGGCGGGTGCTAAGTTTAATACTGTTGAACATTGCGAGAGGTGAAAGATATGTCTTTCCTACAATGGGAAAATGGTCTTGCAATCGAAACTTCAAGAAAATTAATTAGTAAATAATAATATAGAGGACCACATCTTGTTGCGAAGTGTTACGAAGCGATGAAAATATTATAGTAAATGGTCTGCGCAGCAATGCAGTGCCAGAGAAAATTTGAAGGTGCGTATGCGAGCGATAGAATGAAATCTTGGTATATCTTGGAAGATATGAAAGATGATGATGATTGTTAAACAAAGATTGCTGAACCGCGAAATATACTAAATTATGGTCAGGATGGACGAATGTCGCTGTTTTTAAATTAAATAAATAAGTTTGGTGAATACATTAAATAGTTTGTGATTAAATAACATGTATGTATGACAAATGATTTTTTTCTAACTTTTTAAATTACTTGCGAAAATGGAATACACACATATAAGCCAGCGGCTAAATCAAATAGCCAATCTGGCTATTTTTAACGATTTTGGTAAACGTAAGGTAACAATGAAAATTTTTTTAAACTTGAAACTAAAATTTTCATTGTTATCGCTGATTGAAAAGTTTGGCATTTCTGAAATCCAATGTCATGGATATAAAGGGTTTTCCAATAAGGACTTGACAACTTTTTTTTTAAATTAATCGCAAACCATTAGAGATATTTCAAAAACTTTATTATCGATTTGAAGTACAATCAAAACATTTATGAATGGAACTCTACTTCGTTCATATGACCACCGCGGGCACGTTTGCAGCGGTCGATTCGTTGGACCCAATTTTCGATGACTCGGCCACACATTTCGGCCGAAACGGCCGCTATTTCGCGTTCAATGTTGGCTCTGAGCTGTTCCAACGTCGTCGGCTTGTTGGCATAGACCAATGACTTGACGTAGCCCCAAATAAAATAGTCAAGAAGCGTTAAATCGCACGAACGAGGCGGCCAATTGACTGGCCCGTTTCTTGAGATAAGACGCTCATCAAACTTGTTTTTCAGTAAATCGATTGTAACATGTGCTGTGTGGCTTGGTGGCACCGTCCTGTTGAAACCACAAGTCGTCCAACTCCATATCTTCCAATGTGGGCCAAAAATAATCGGTAATCATGGCGCGATAACGATAACCATTCACAGTAACGTGACGATCGTTATCGTCGATGAAAAAATATGGCCCAATGACGCCGCCGGTATGCAAACCGCACCAAACAGTTATTTTTTGTGGATGAAGTGTTGATTCATGAAACACATGTGGACTTTCACCCGACCAATAACGCATATTTTGCTTATTGACGAACCCATTGAGCCAAAAATGAGCTTCGTCACTGAAGATGATTTTGCGATGAAATTCATCATCTTGGCGCATCTTATCCAGAGCCCAATCGGAGAACGTACGTCGATTCAAATGGTCCATCGGCTTCAATTCTTGAGTCAGCTTGATCTTGTATGGGTGTAAACCAAGATCCTTATGCAAAATTCGCCATAAAGTGGTCTGGGCGATGCCCAATTCTTGAGAACGCCGTGGAATTGACTGTTTTGGATCGTTTGCTACGGACGCCTGAACGGCAGCGATATTTTCGACACTTCGACCAACCCGTTGTCTGACTGGCACGGCAACATCACACAACGAATATGTAGACTCAAATTTTTGCACTAAACTTGTTATTGCCTGTCTACTAGGGCGAGAATTACGACCGAAAATTGGAGTTAACGCTCTTAAAGTTGCGGTCACCGACTCCGAATTTCGGTAGTAAATTTTTATAATTTGCAGACGTTGTACGTTCGTGTACTTTACCATGATGAAAATGTTGAGTTTACTGAATAAATTGACAGTGACAGTTCGATGATTAGTCAAAGGGTGCGTTCACAAATTAAATTCAAAGTTGTCAAGTCCCCATTGGAAAACCCGTTACATAAGTAGTTGAAAAGCGAGTCTGATTCGCAAAGCCAAAAAATAATCGTTTCCCGTCAACCGCTTTTCTGGTCAGTGGCACCTTCAACAATGTATTTTTATGGAAATTTTATGAGGATAGAATTGTGGACATGAGGAATTTTGTAAAATCGAAATTTTAAGGAATCGTGATTTTAAGTTCTTTCTATTTTCTGAATGTTACGTTTTCACAGTTTTATTATCCCTTATTTTATGGAGATGCCATTATAACTACATGGATTCAGTATAAATAAGAAAAGGACAGAAATCATTTTAATGTTAAAAGGGTAAACAATCACTTAGTACCCGGAATCTCCTCTTACATCTAAGAGACCTTGTACGGAATTGTCAATAAAGTATAAGAAATTTGAAATGCTTTGAAATGTTTTAATTTTGCTTTTGAAATGTTCTAATTTCCTTAATCAATTTTGCTGTATCTTAAAATATAAAATTTCTTTGTATGAAATTTTGTATTTTGAAGTATTCGTATTGGAAATTTCAATTCGAATTTTTGATATGCTATCAAATTTTCGATCTGTACTATTGGATGGAAGTTGATTCGCATAAAAAAATTTTATTCACTGACTTATTCAAGGCCCAGTGATCCGTTTTTGTGGTAATATATTATAATCCATTTTGATTTGCAGTTGAACTTCTCTTTACACTCGTGCGTTACATTATAGCTCATACGGCCCCCTTTGGAAAGCGTAAATAGTTTCAACTATCCAAATATATTGGATCTAGCTGTTAGATAGCAGCAAGTAATTATACTCCTATTTTACACATAAGTCATGTCTTTTCGAATAATAAAAACATTGTTCGGAGTTGATTGTTATTTTCACTAGTGATTCGTAATTAGGTTTTGTGCCAAATTTCTAAAAATACGGCTTATAATATTGCTGTCTCGGTTGTTACTTTATCCGTTTTCGATTTTTCACTTATTCCTCTTATTGAAAACCATTATCCATTTGATTAATTTCAGCATGCCTTCATCATTTCTATACCATTCACAAAACAAAATGTACAACTGTTCTTTTTTCCACTTTTCAAAAAACGGATTTACAACGTAAATGCCATTTTGAAATACGCCATTTTGTCATATTCCGTATCGACCGAGATCCTATTTTCGGCTATTTATACTTTTGTTGTGGGTCTCTCACTTTTATTCAAAGGTATTTTCACATTAAATTCCCAAATTCATTAAATGGTAATACAAGTGTAGACAAGAAAAAACATCAATTTGAAATCGCCAAATTAATGGGGACCTGAATTAGCATGGCTTGTGACAATCACCATGGAATATGTTCTTGCGCTCTCAAATACAGGGTTGCTCAGAATAACTGTCGTATTCATAATATTGAATAAATATGACTATATCAATTATATTTGAACGAAATATTTTTTATTGTAGTAATTATCTTAAAACTAACATATATTTTTAATACTATTCAATTCTTTGTCATTTATTAGCATTAATCTTTTTCAAACGTGGAATAAATCCACTACAGGCATTTTGTCATCAGGTATTTCATTTCATATCGACACTAAATTTTTCTTGAGTTCCTCAATTCTCATGGTTGGTAAATCTGTGAGTTTCGCCTTCATTATCCCCCATATGGAAAAATCGAATGGGTTTAAATCTGGGAAACTAGGAGGAGATTCCTCCGTTGTAATGAAATCAGGTAAATTTTGTTCCATCCAGCCTTGATCAATTTTTCCCTTATGGGCCGGCACAGAGTCCTGTTGAAAACAACAGTACTCATGTCCAAACAATGTCTTGGCGTGAAGAACTAAGTGGCTCTTGATAACGCCATTCAGGTACACCACATGGTTTATTTTTATTCCTTTGCCAATAAACAACGGGGGCAGCTTACCTCGCTTAAAAACAGCCCATACACCATAACTGACGAAACATTTGGAACCGTTGAACGCTTCTTGTTATCGCCGGTATATTTTAAATATTCAATGAGGGTCACAGCATGAATAGTTTCTCATCCGAGAATATGAAATCGGAGTCTTGTGTATTTAGCTCATGACCCAATTTGTCTTGAGATTGGCAGGAATTTCTACGAATTCTCTCTCAGATACGTTTTACGTTTGCTGCAGTTACAACTGATGATTTTCGTCCCGATTTTTTTTTTATATGAACACTTCCGATATCCTTATATCGTTTAATGCAACGCTCAACAAATCTTCGATTCACATTTTCACTTTTTAATGCACTCTCGTTTTGCTTCCATCTTGTTTTATTGTATCTTTACGACCGGAAATCATGTCTACGCATCAAAATTCTAAGATAGCATCAAGAAACCTGCAAGATCATTTAGACGAAATACAAAAATGGTTAACTAAATGGAGAATTAAGGTCAACGAGCGTAAATCGGCGCACATTACATTCACACTCCGCAAACTTACCTGTCCGCCTGTGAGACTAAACAATATCATTCTACCACAACACCAAAACGTTAAATATCTCGGCCTACATTTAAATAGAAGGCTTACATGGAAAAAGCATATCGAAGCTAAACGTCAACAAATCAAGTTAAGGTGTATTAAAATGAACTGGTTAATAGTGAAACATTCCAACTTTAGCCTAGACGTATGGTATTCAATTGTGGGGGTCCGCTTGTGCTTCCAACATAATAAAACTGCAACGAATGCAGTCAAGAATACTAAGAATAATTGTAAATGCACCCTGGTATATATATCGAAACAGTAGCAGACACAATCAAGCAGCACAGTAAAAAGTACCAGTTGAAATGAGAACATCATCCCAATGTTTTAGCCAGGGAAATTTTAAAAAGGCCCAGATACCGGCGTCTTGAAAAAAGATCCTTTAGGTCTAGCTATCTAATTTAAAGTAATTGCAAAGTGCAAGTTAGTATTAAGAACTAACATAGGTTAAATCTTAATCAAAAGTTTGTATTAGTTAGTAAGATTTGATTACATCTTGTGAGTTTCCTATATAGGAAAGATTCAAGAATAAAGCCTTAGGCAGTTAAAAAAAAAAAAAAATCTTGTTTTATTGTATCTTTACGACTGGCGACTGTAATTAGTATG
This sequence comes from Tipula helvola, assembly GCA_963556165.1. Classification (NCBI taxonomy): domain Eukaryota; kingdom Metazoa; phylum Arthropoda; class Insecta; order Diptera; family Tipulidae; genus Tipula; species Tipula helvola. The sequence continues at coordinate 102,139,828 of OY744483.1, forward strand.
ATACATTTAGAGTTATGACAAAGTTATGGAAAAAATCCACTATCTTTAAATGGATTATCTATGTATTATAGTGGGAGAAATTAGGTAGAAGAAATGCGGCATTTATTCTGAGCAACCCTGTACATCACTGTAACCATCAAGGGTTATTAATATTTATATGGAATGCAACAGTTGAATGAATAAAACCAAAATATTGTATACGATAAACAAATGTCTGATAAAAGAAATAACTCAGTTAATGGTTACAAAACGTACCGAACATTAAGTTATATTTACTTTTTGATGATGACATTTCATCAAAAAAGAAAATAAAAAACTCGTGAAATATTTATCAGCCTAAAATAATAATTTTCGAAGCAATGATGAGCGTAATGAACACAATTGTCAACAGATAATTTAGAATTTTGAATTGACTAATTAAAGTTGTTTGAAATATTCCTGGTATATATGAAATCTTCATAGGGCCCCGGCCACTAACAACATAAGAATGACTCGTCTTGAATTAGCTAGGATATAATAATCTTACATTTGAGTAATTTTAAAAAAATATCCGGATAATCGAATAGTTAGAAATCGCCTAATAATCTAGATACTTAATGCAATATCCGATTATAAACTTTAATTATAAAACCTATGCAATCACAAATATTTAAGAATAACCACCATAACGATTAATACTGAAACTCTGCACTATTTTGCAATGTGTTTTTTCGCCATCGTCGCCATAATAGTATGATGCCTGCTAAACACTAATTCACTTTCTTTAAAAAACTAACTCGTTCTCTGTTCTTTCTCTACCTTATTCGTTTATTACATGAAAGGAATAAGCAAAAATTCAAAACCACGAGGTAATTCTAAAAGTAAAGAAATCATAAAGACAAACTTCTAGACGTAAAAACACAGATCTTTTTATGTAAATTTTTCAGTTGATTTCAGATAATTTTGTTCTTAAACAAATATTTATAAAATACACACCAAAAGATCAAATAAGTTATTAAATTTTATCTGCTGATAAGAAAATATATAATTTCTTGTATATAGTTGAATTTATATACACAAGTAAAATCCATATGTGTAGTTTATCTAATTAGAGTTTTTCTAATTTTTAAGGTACGTATCTTTACTCATATACTCAAATGTGTTCAACTATATTCATGATATTGAAGTAAATAGTTCAACAATAAAAATAACAAATTTAAGTAAATAAATAAATTTCACGAAAAGAACTAAAAAAATTACTTATACTGAATAAATAAATTTGTTATATTGATAGTGTGACGTTTTCGCGCGTCTTTTTCATATTTCTTCTTATTTTTTTTTTTTTTTTTTTGTAAATATGACATATGAGTAACACTACACGTACGTTGTTGATTTTTTTAAGTGAAGAAAATTTATTATTTTATTACTAATACAAAATATAAATAATATGTATTATATGACATTTCAATATTTCATGTTTTTCGGGTTTTGGATTTAGAAATTGAAAAATATTTATAAATAAATAAAATACTGGATTAACCGAACTAGCATCATATTTTTATGTTTAAAGAAACTAAGTATTTATAGATTTAAAAAAAAATATATTTATTGAGAATGAATTATGGTTATTTTAAGACGCACCATTGAATCGAGCATGTGTACCACCAGAGCCTATATAAGTCCATTAGGTGATAATTACCGTGCCTGCGTCTCTGGGATCTATTTATATAAATGGTCAATTGCAATTCACATTTTGAGTAAGTGTTGATTTGAAAAACTTTAACTACAAACATATTTTTAGTATATCTCGAAATTTGATCTTACGCACATGGGACAAAAAATTAAAAAAAAATTAAAATTGAACGGTTTCTCTATTTGTATTTACTTTCTTTTTATGTTAAGTGTTTCTCCGCTTGTTATTTGAAGTGCCCTGTACAGAGTCATTATACTTATGCATAGTGTATAGCAAGATCATATAAAATGAAACTAATTAGCAGAGAAGTAAACATTAAAATATTTTGAAAATAAACAATTCATGTTTTTCGCCTTTATCATTCATTGAAAATTGAAAAGGCAGGTGCCAAAAATGATTGTCTTAAGTTGAAACCTAAATATAATTAGTGTTTAGCGAGTGCAGAAAATTTGTGTGCTTGTGAATTTAACAAATTTTGGACAATATTTTTTGCGTTGACTCTTAATATTTGAAAAACGTTTAAAAATGCCTGGTGGAGTGTACATCACTTTAAAAGAATAAAATTTGAATGACTTTGGATTTATTTATTACTATAAAATTAATAGTATCGTAGGAAACTGAAGTATTTTTACAAGCAAACGGATCGCCAAGGAGAAAATATCTTGGACACAGCCCTCAAATACATGCATATTCATTTCAAACTGGAAGCGAGACTAACCGAGAGCGACTTTCAGAAAACACCTTATGAAAATGGTAGATTAAAAATGAGAAGAAATCAAAAATTGAACTGAAGTTGCAGACCAATTTTCGAGTAAATCAATTACTACGGTAAAAGCCGAAATAAAGCCATCATTTTATTTTTAAATACTTATTTTTTATATTTTTCACCTGCTCAATTCTCACAACAATAAATAACGAATAATCTAAACAGCAAACATTAAGTGTCTTTTATTAATTTTACCCTACTTTTAAGAAAGGTAAATAAATTTACTGAATTTGGTGTAATTACCCTGGTCCGCAGCCTTAGTAGTAATATTTGAACTTACTAACAAGAATTTCAATATCCCTAATAGGTAATAAGGACCAACTAAAAACATTATACGAAAGAAGTATAATATTTCTAATATCATTATCATTCAAGACTATTCCTTTATTTCCTTAAGGGACGGTATTTCAACGCTTTTTCTTTAACCCAAGATTAAACTCTTAACTTTCGTTTTCGATTTATCAATCAAATAAATTTATTTAAACTAAGATTAATTTAACAAACCAATTCGCACTGGTCAACTTTTTAGCTACAATAAAAATAAAAATGTATCTCTGGTTACCTAAACTTAGTTTAACCGTGTCAATTTAAATATCACATTGCAATGAAATTTTGAATGTATCGTCAGTGGCGCAACTATGTACTCGCAGCACCCACAGCCCAAAGGGGCCCACGGTTGTTGGTGCCCACGAAATTTACCAAGCGTTCGAATATTAGTTCAAAGTTAAAATTAGATAGATGGTAGCTCAGATTAGGCTTCAAGTAAACCATATTTTCAAAGGTCGAAAAGGCGGTGGTCTACTTTTTATGGAAAGAAGAAATTGTTCCAGTTGCTATTAAATATTTTCTTAAGATAGGCCCAACAATTTTTTCTCGGTTGCTGAAGGTGAAGTGAATATGGGAGTAACTACACGTGACTCGATAGAAATAAAAATGGCTTTAGGTTCTGACAGATATTTATATTTAGAAGAAGATTTGCTAAACTTGTTTGAAATTAAAGCTTTCAATATCAAATGATAAGGATTTTACCGTTTGCCGTGTTGATTTATTTGTAATATATGTTTTGTACCCCAAATTTATCTCTTTTGCACTTCAAATTTAACCCTTCATAAATCAAATTAAGCCAACAAATTCAACGTTTTACAAATCAAATTTTGATTAGGGGGGGTTGAATTTTATTTGCAAATAAATTGAATGTGCGTTGAAACAACAGATTAAACTTATTTTGCAAAAGGTTAAATTTGATTTGAAAAAGTGAAAAATTGTTGAAACTTTCTTCCTAGGAAAATACTTAACCGCGACGGAAAACAATTTTTTGTTTCCCTTGTTAGGAGCGCCTTTGTTTTTAGAAAGGGAATCAACGGATACCAGAGCCAAACCAATCAATCTCTATATCTAATGAATTCGTTCCGAATCGTTTTTGTTACCGGTAAACGGAATTAAACTATAATGGAATTAATTTATAATAAAAACTAAAATTACCGTTAAAAAACTATTTTAAATATTAGGAAATTGCAAATAATTTATTTTGCAATTAGTGATGGTGTTTTTTTTCGGTTGTTTTCGGCAGGTTCTCCTGTTTCAGATCCCCTTGTCTCGGATTTCATGTTTTAATCACTTTTTTAAATTTTTCGAGATTATTGGAATGTAGCATGGAAATGGGATGCGTGATGTTCGAGAATTAATTAGTGATTCGGTGTATCGAAGCAGTCTGGTTATTCGAGATTTTCGAGATTATCAGAGTATTTTTGAAATTGTCGAGTGTATTTAATAGTTCGATGTTACTCAAGAATCTATATGATTGTTCGATATTTACGAAATTTTCCGGTATTATTTGAGGGTTTCATTCTTATTGCATATATCGTTTTGTTGAGCTTAATCCTAACTTGCTTAGTAGAATTTTGATTCGATGTTTACACGAATTTTCGATATTTTCGTGAGTTTTCTAGATTTTTACAGGCTTTCCGAAATTATTCATTAATATCCAGATTTTTCGGTATTGTAATGGTGATGTTCTGCGCTTAGCTTTGTGTTCTGGAAACTTGTAGAGTTAGAATATTCAAGATACTTTGAAAATTCGGCATTTTCGAGGTTATTTCGAAATTCTTAATATTTTTCAAATTTATTCGAAATTTATTATGCTTTATTGATACATGTATTTAGAAATCATCATAACATTGTGTTGATTGCAAGAAATATCGTTGAAGCCATTAAACCGTATAGATATTTTTAATTAATGCGAGGCTGGACAAAAAGAAGAAATAAGCATTTAATTAAAAGCTTTACTTGTTCATAGGTACAAGAAGCATTTTAGGATCCCAAGAAAAATTTTACGGGAGGCCCGAAATTTGTAGTTGTGCCACTGTGTACCATCTGCGCTCTGATGTCAGGTTGTTGAGGTTACCCAACTTGTTTCCAACAGTTCGTTTACCGGAACTCGTCCAATCCTGTAAGGGTTCAGTGCTATTAACCCCACACCAATTACTGGTACAATAACAATCGATTTATTCAACATAAAATTTACCACCTATCATTTCAACTTTAAATCAGAAAGAGCATTAAATTTATCTGTACATACTTTGAATCTTTCTTTTATCCTTGGAATGAGGGATTTAAGTTTATTCCGAAGAAATTATTAATTAAAGGTTACAGTACCTTATTGAAACCACAAAATAAGGTACTGTAACCTTTAATTAATAATTTCTTCGGAATAAACTTATAATGGAAACCACGGCGGCTCTAGTATATAATAATTTTTAAATGAGGGATTTAATTTTAAAATTAATTTTGTTTAGTTTAATAAACAGATTACCATCATTTCGTCGGTGTATTATTTTTTTTGATAAACAATTTCTATAATTTGTCAGATTTAATATAAAAGATGTTTCCATGTGTGTTAATAAAATTCTAGTTCCATCCGGGTATTTGCGCAGAAGTACTTGCAATTGGCAAGTTGTCCCATTGAAATACGGCTAAACTTAAGCAAAGACTCCCACTTACATACAAGGTAAAATTTCTGTCAAATAGAGGTGAAATTTAGCATTTTGAAATGGCCTGTTCCAATCCTTTCCGTGAAAATAAAATGCCAAATATTTTACATAAAATGAATCACTAACTACCCCGGTTTGACTACACAAAATTAAAAAATCAAAGCATCATGATGATTAGTTCAATTTTCGTTGATAGTAGGTGAAGACCTTTTGGTGGTTTGTTTTTGTGAACGAAAAACATATACAAGCCATATTAACCTTGAGGATTTTATAATTCCGATAATTCGCATTCTGTACGTGGCTTCTTCTTTGATGGAACCGATAATTATTTCAATGAATATATGCTCAGTTACAGCAAGTTTATGGACGTTTTGTGCTGTTAGTGTCCAAGAGTAGCAAGTAGCAACCAAAGGTGATAGCTGGTTTTAGCAGCGGATTGAACTAATGTTTAGTTTTATTTTGCGAGATATATAAAAAGACTTGAAGAATTTGAGGTTGGCATAAAATGGTAGCCTGCTACGATCTTCGCTAAAATCTCTTTAGAAACGGAGTTTTGTCCAGTGATCCTAGATCTATTTTTTTTTACCTCCTCAGACTCTGTGTCATCCTTCTTGCGGACACCATGTATTTGGTCTTCGCTTCGTTGATCTGAAGGAAAATTTAGTAGGTTATTAATTAAACGAATTCGAGCTATTGAATTTGAATTTAGTTACGTTAAGTTAAATTAGGTGGTGAGAAAGATGCTTCGTTTTTACCAAACTAACGGAGTTGTGCAATAATATTATTTGGTTGATTATTTTTATAATTAAATATACTAAAGATGTTTATTGTATTAAATCTCGTATATATTGTACATAAAAATACTACTGTATTGCATAAAATACAGATAATAAGCTAAATACTTAATTTCAACACTCTCCAAACAAAAACAAAAATTTAACAGTATTTGTCTAAGTTGGGGTTGATACAAATATTAAACGCAGCATCCAGCTTGAATATAAATAAATATTTAATTTTATATAGCTTAAAGATTTGTATAAACATTGAAGCGGATAAACAACAATAATAAACAAATAACAAACAAACAAAGTTTACTTTCCTGTAAATTTAACATTACTCAGAATGCCTCATTTATCATTAAGAGTGTTACATAGAGAATTTTCATGTCAGTTGATTCATTTTAGACACAGCATTTTTGTTTTATTTTTGTAAATATTTGTATGCAAGAGTACCTCTAAGCTTTAGGAATGTTCAAATATTTGAAATATAAGTCCAACCACAAAAACATGTCATATTATAACAGTGTTTTGTGTATCAGAAAATAGGTTTGGTGGAATTTACGATTTAATGTTTAAGATGAACTATGATAAAATTTACCAAATCCTTTCTACACGTTGACAATTTAAATACAAACATAACCCAAGTTCAATTTTTCGTGGAAAAATTCAAGATGAATGAAGGATTTTTTAATCAAACCCCAGTTTTGAAATTTCAAACAATTATAAATAGAAGAATAAATTAGGTACTGTCTGGAACCGGAAAAATTTCATCAGTCATCTAAGCCCAAAATGACAACACTAAGTTCTAGTTTAAACTAATATATTGAATTGCTTTCTTTTCTTGTTAAAAGTTAATTTGATAAGTATTTATCTTGGGATTGGCTGAAGCTAACGAGTAAGTAAATCGATATTTAAGGATACCAAAAAAGAAGTGGATAACCCGTTAATAATGGTTACCATAAGACAAACTTACATAGCATTAATATATATTTAGCTAGGAACACTGTAGAACGCTTTGAAAAAATAAAACAATTTAACAATGTAAATTAAAAGTGAAACTTAGGACGGATCCGATTTCAGTAATAAATATTTCTGCTGTAATAATTTTGACATTATTTTGTATGCAACCAAATTATTACAGCGACTACATGTTGTAATTTTGACGTTTCCGAAATAATTTTTGTTGATTTTAGTAAAAAGATTTTTGCATTAATGAAATTAAATTTACGACCAATAAATTTATAATCGTTCGTAAAAATGATCATGCGAGTCTTTATTCTGTTCTTTTTAATAATTTTGTGAGCAATCTATTCGTTTTTGAGATGCACCAAAAATTGTGTAATATTGTAATATTGTATCAGCAAGCCCTTGTAATAATATTATCAGCAAGCCATAATTTTATCTTATAAGTGCATAATTCCGAAATTCATTGCCATTACATCGTTAAATTATGGTTTTTAGATTATTAATATACAGCAAATATTGTTGATCAACTAGCAATTTTGTTTGTTTAAAAATGCTAAATTTTCGTTTAGCGCGCCTAAAATTTCATTCGTTTCTATGATAAATATGCCGGTGATCCGTAGATTTCTTTATTGGGGTTATATTTAAAAAAAAACTGATCTAGACGCTATTTTAGTGTTATTGTATTATTATATTCTCCAAGCATTATCTGTCAAATTTATTATGTGCAAATTATATCAGTATTCGGACACAAACGAAATTATTACAAAATATGGAAGAGACAATTATTTCACTCACGTCAAAATTATTACAAAAAACAAAATTATTACAGAAATCGGATCCGTCCTTAATGTAGTTTGTGGCGTAGTGGTAAAGCACTGAACTAGAGAGACAAAGGTCTTCGGTTCGATTCTCAACCAATTAAAGTGTTTTTTTTTTATTATTTTTTTTTTAGTATTCATGTAATGACCAAATATATTACTATTTATAAATTAAATATTCCGCTTTATAATTATTACAGTAATTACACAAGAAAATACGAGGTACGCATTTATTTTTGCGCCTCAATATAAGCGAACGCTAATATAAGTTTTTTAAAAACTTTTATATTATGAGTTGTAGTAAGCCATGAGAATTTTTTGGTAAACATTTTTTTCCTGGCATAAATTCATAGCATTCTATGTTTGAAAAAATATCACAATAAAATTAAATACACTTTCTCAAGTTGGATCGTGGCTTAGTAGTAACGTATTGGACTAGAGCGGCTGAGGTCTGGGGTTCGATAGTGCTCGCGGTATTTCAGTTTTGTTTTTTCAATTTATATTTATTGGACGTGATCACGTCTTACACCGCACATTCAGCAAATTGACACGAAATTTTGCCCTTGGTCATGGGCAATTACTCATCAACTGTAATCATTATCTTTAACTAAAATGTATGATTTCTTAGGTTGGACCTTAGGTTTCATGCCTCACGCATTATAATTGTGCAATGGTGTGGCAAGTTACACCGCGAACATCATACAATCCGAGCAATTCTGAAGTCAATTTTTGCATAAAGAAACAGTGGTGGTTAATTTATTTTAAATTAAAATAATTAATCTCCACATAAATTTTAATTGAAATTAAAATCTGCAAATAGCAATTTACAAAAGTTGAGGTTACTATAGGGAGAGAATCCCTCATTTATTTGAGCGTAAAAAACTGTAGCAGATAATTTATATTAAATTAAAATAATTAATCTCAACATCTTATAAACATTATCACGCAAAACACCTGAGGTCGTGTAGACGACACAGCCCACCCCGAATTTTGTTTTTTGAAGAAAAGCACAGCTCCCGCTATTTATCGTTCTGTAAGGTATTTTGTGTGATGCCCCAACACATTTAATATCATTCATAAAAGCATTTACTTTTTGGTTTAAGGTATATTTAAGGTACAATACTTTTTAAAAGCCTTTAATTTCGAGCTACTCCTACTCGGCTAAATAATAACGGCTAATCAAATAGTAAATGGTCACATGGTGATTGTAGCAGCGGCCGCTGGTCATCCCCATTATGTATAAATTGTATCCGTCCTAGGACGGGCTATACCCCCTAGTATACATATAAAAATGATACGGGCATACTCAAAATTTCATTTTTGACGTAGGACTACGTCTTTGTTTTCATTATACAGGGTGTTCGGCACATGGACCGACACAATTTTTTGGGGGATTGGTTGGGTCATTAGCTAGTTTTCACCCATACGACCCTACGTCCTAAGTGACACGGTAACTGAGATATGAATTTTTTTCGTGTTTTATTTAAATTACCTGAAATCTCGCCTTTAAATCGTCATATTTTTTTTGTTTGTGATTGTAATAGCACGAAATAACTTTATTGTATTCTGTAATGTATTTTTAGTCCAAATAAATCATTATTTGGTACAAATGGCTTCAAGAAAATAAATTATATGAGCTTCGAAAGTCTTGAAAATGTGTAAATGTATGAAAAATTTCAACTTATAAATTCAATATAAAAAAAAATAAACATTATTTTGAACATAGGTTTATTTTAAAAAGTTGTCTAGTTTATACCCTTTCCAACGGTATGCTACATGTTGGAGAAATTATTTATAGTATGGTCAAAATAAGAGATAGAAGTTGTAGGGTCAAGAAAATTCTTTTAATCTTTATTATGTTTTTATTAAATATGAGTTATAATATTTGTTCGAATTATTCCCCTTAACTCCGTATGCATGCACGACACCTTTTCCTTATTTTAAATGTTGTTGTGCGAAGTCGCATTTCTCTTTTCATTATTTCAAATGCAGCTGTAATTCCCTCCATTAAAATTTCTCGTGAGGACACCTCTGTTGCATAAACCAATTCCTTTGCACGTCCCCAGACGTAAAAATCGAGGGGTGTCAGGTCTGCGGACCGTGCGGGCCAAGAAATAGGCCCCAATCTACCAATCCATGAGTTCGGAAAAGAATTGTCTAAGTACTCACGTACCATTCGATGATCGTGTGCCGGACAGTCATCATTTTGAAAGACGATCGGCACACCTTCTTCCAAAACTGATAATAAAAGTTCGGGTAAATCGTTTTGCAAAAGTTAGGAACCGTAGGAACCTATTTATTACATTTATTCTTTTGTTCTATTTAAATCTTGTTTTTGTTAAATATTTTGTTCTTCTTGTTTAGTCTGTTTTAAACTGTTATCAGAATTGTTTTTGTTGCATTTGTCTTCGCTGTTGTGGTTACAATGCTTAATTTTAGGAACGAAGAGACCTGACACCCCTAGATTTTTACGTCTGGGGACGTGCAAAAGAATTGGTTTATGCAACAGAGGTGCCCTCACGAGAAATTTTAATGGAGCGAATTACAGCTGCATTTGAAATAATGAAAAGAGAAATGCGACTTCGCACAACAACATTTAAAATAAGGAAAAGGTGTCGTGCATGCATACGGAGTTGAGGGGAATAATTCGAACAAATATTATAACTCATATTTAATAAAAACATAATAAAGATAAAAAGAATTTTCTTGACCCTACAACTTCTATCTCTTATTTTGACCATACTATAAATAATTTCTCCAACATGTAGCATACCGTTGGAAAGGGTATAAACTAGACAACTTTTTAAAATAAACCTATGTTCAAAATAATGTTTATTTTTTTTTATATTGAATTTAGAAGTTGAAATTTTTCATACATTTACACATTTTCAAGGCTTTCGAAGCTCATATAATTTATTTTCTTGAAGCCATTTGTACCAAATAATGATTTATTTGGACTAAAAATACATTACAGAATACAATAAAAGTTATTTCGTGCTATTACAATCACAAACAAAAAAAATATGACGATTTAAAGGCGAGATTTCAGGTAATTTAAATAAAACACGAAAAAAATTCATATCTCAGTTACCGTGTCACTTAGGACGTAGGGTCGTATGGGTGAAAACTAGCTAATGACCCAACCAATCCCCCAAAAAATTGTGTCGGTCCATGTGCCGAACACCCTGTATACATATGGGAGGTAAACCAAAATTTTAAAATTTTAAAATGTGATGACGCGCGTCACTGAATTGACGTATTTAGTAAATTTATTTGAGTAAAGCAATGTCTCTGGATAAATATAAATGTAATGTTTTAAAAACTGTAAAATTCAAACCAAGTTAAATAAAGATTTTTGGATTGAAAAAAAATTTAAACAACTAATTTTTAATATGTATTTTAATTTCAATTTTAATTAAATAGTCATGAACTTGATCAAACATGCCGCACGCCATATTGATTTAAAGCTATAAAATAAAAATAAAAAAGTTCAACATTTTTTTATTTTCATTATGTTAAATATGCAATCCTAGAAAAATATATAGTCGCCAAGATCAGGCCGAAAAATGTTTAGGTTTTTGAGTTACGGGACTTCAAAGTTTCCAAGTGACTGGAAACTAATTGGATTTAATACGTCAATTGAATCGTCAATATTTAAAAATAAATTATATCTAGTATGCTTTTATTAATAGCAAAACATTCCCATTTCTATGACATTGACATTTCTGTGACGTTTTATTGACTTTTTGTGACATTTTAATGATTGAAATTTCAACGATATATTGATCGATATATTATTTGTGAATTGCTTTATTAAAATCGGGTTTAAAGGTATTATTTCTGAGTAATAAATTCTCTTAGTATAAGGTCGTATGTAAACTTTAATAGCAAATTGTTATGGGACGCCATTATGGTGGAGCAAGTTTTGGAGAAAAGCGCTGGGAGATACACAAAATGAAATGGTATGCGACGAGAGGTGATTAAGCAAATTAAGAGGTGGTTTTAACGCCTAAACAGGGCTTGGTTGCCGTTAAGAAAAAGGGTTTTGTTAAGGTTTCAGAGAATACTATAACTTTTATAATTTGTATAATTATTTGAATTTGGCAACTCCAAAGCTGTGATTTGGTGGCATGAGAGTAGAAAATTTATATTGTTGTGAACAATTGTGATATTGGGGAAGAGGTCTCCAAATTTAAGAAAATGCCTGTGCAAAACTAACAGAAAATGGTTGTAAAATATAAATGGTTGGTTTGGTGATCTTTAACGGACGCTTTGTGGGAAAAATGTTGTACGAGGAGCCAGATAGACCCCAATTTTTTATTTTTGTTTTAGAACGGCATTTCAATGTGATATAACGAATTGAGAAATATAAAATTTAGTATTGTATAAACAATAAATATAAAAATTAAGAAAAAATATGTACAATGGGTACTCTTAGGCTAATACAGCCTAATGCATAAAGATGGCAGCATTAGATAATTAACGGTTTTATTTTTAATTTATAACTTCTAAATTTTGGTTTCAATTAAACTGTACAAATAAAGTTTTCTCAATTTTACGTAGTCCTACGTTAATAGGTCGTGTCTCGGATACAAGCTCGTCGGTTTTTTTTAACAGACAAAATTGGTTGTTAAAAATCACACTTGCGAATTGCAACACGGAAAATCTCTCTTGACCTCGAAAAATCGAAAAAAAGGTAATATTCATTAAATATTCTAGGCATAGAAGCCGTCGGTTCATTACTTCCATATTCAGTCCTGTGGCATGGGACATATAAAAATTCCCTTTGGCGTAGATTTCGTTTGGGAACATAAATGCACCAGATAGAAGTGAGGTCTAAACAATTAACCCGTCCACATAAAGAATCTCCCACAAACATAGCCGCGGAAATTTTACGCCGTTTTTCTGAAGTGTCAATACGAACATCATAACACCTACCAACATAAGACGGCAGGTCACATATCTGTTTCCACCTAGGCTGACTACGATCAGAGAGAAACCCGAGTTTCATTAGAATATAAATGGTAAATCGCCTCTGAATTTACTCCAATCTATCGATGTGTACTGCATGGTGGGGATACCATCAAATACAAATAAATATCACAATAAGAAAGTGACAAAATCAAAATAATTGTGTTTTATTCTATAAAAAAATAATAATATTTCTTTACCGTAAAATGCCAAATATTTTGTAAATTTGCGGGCGATGTACAAATATATCTAAGTGCCTTTATGGTCTACTGTTAGCAAAACGATAATTTCTTTATATGCAAGAATTTATGTAATGCGTTGCTTTAAACGTGCATGTGAGATATTCAGCGATCTCACGCAACTCCGCTCTATCTAATACGGTATTGTAACTCCTGTTACATGAATAGGTAACATTGAGCGACCGATCGTCAAAATATAATTAATTATCATAATTACCGTCGTCTTAAAATTATTCTTGTCAATCCATTTTAGCTAAACTACAGAATCCGTAAAATTAATAAATATGTAAATACTGGTGTAATAATTTTGGACAAGAGTATATCTAAAACGTTATAGAAGATGGCCAATTTTGATTGTAGGTGTCAATTCCTCGTGGTCGATTTACCTTAGTTTCATACCTAACACAATTTGACTTTGATTTTGTGTTTGTGCCGCCATTTATTGGATGGCAAACTTAAGAAGAGACATTCGTAACAACAGGCTTAACAACTTATCAACTTAACAACAAACGTTCGTATAGGGGAAATTGGACAAATCCATCATTTTCCGTCACCTAAAATATTATTACTACCCTCATTTCAACTGGCAGGAGTAAAGGATAAACAAACCGATTTACACAAACAGATTTATAAAATTCTACGATATAAAAGTAAATTTTATTTATATCAAATAGTACGATTTATTCACAGAAAGTTAATGTTCAAAATTGACTTTCATATACTATCGTAGTCAAAATTGTGTGTGACAGCTAAATTTTTGTTGCAACGTAGCTAATACAAATCTCTTTCAAAATGAAACAAAGGATAATTTTTAAGAAATTTTTAATTTTAAATAAATTAAATTTATTATTAAGCTTTTTATTTCAAAGAATTTTTTTTCACATCTATATTCTGGGGAAACGTAGAACTGACAAAGCTTTATTCAAAATTGTTTGTGCATTCAATTTTGATTCAAAAAATTGTTTGTGCGTATTAAAAATTACTAAGTTAATAATGGGTGTCTGAATAACCAGACTAAGCACCGACTGTTATAGGTTGGTGTCCGCTGTTCGGCACAAGGGGTTGGTTTGGTTTGTGTTAGGTCAGACTAGGCACCCACCTATTAGTATTATCATTGTGTTAATTATATTTATGATGTTAGGTTGCTATGAGCAACTGTTTCATAAGCTTTTAGTTAAATTTAAAGAACTTATGATTACGATTTTAGAAGTGGCCAGAAATCTGATCCAGCAAACTAACAAATGTTAGTTCATAAATCAGTTTTAATTTTTAATAAACCATAAAATTAGGTTAGAAATGTATTGTTATTTCGTTACAACTTAGGTGTACTGTAACTAAACCTCTCCAAATCCTCTTTGTTACGGTGTGTAACAGAACAGAATGTCCGGTATACCGACAAATTCAAGAACATGCAATTTTGAAAATGCGATATCTCGGCGAAAAAAAAACATATTTAAGCAAACTCAAAGGCATTTGAAAGAAGAAGACTTGTACTATAAGATCCCACACATGGACTTTTGAAGAAAAAAAAAATCGCAGTGCTAGATAAGCTGAAATATGTAAAAAAAAACAGTGTTTTTTGCACTTTTAGGTTAGAATATCTTATAAACCTGACGTTATAGAGCAATTCTGAGCCCATATTCGGATTCAGCGTGAAAAATTACTTCGGAAACAACTATTCATTATCCAGTGGCAAAAGTTTGCAGGGTAGTGTAATTAACCGTCAGGAAAAAAATATTTACGTCATCATATTCATAAGCCAATTGAACTCTGGAGGACTATTAAGTTCAAATTAATGAATTTTTGTGTCAATTTTATATTCGCTGTTTCCTGATCGAATAATCATTTTTTACTACTGACTATCTGAATAGTGAGTAGAAAACAAAATATATTGTGATAATGGGCCCGATTCTGCCTTCCAAAATTTTATGTTATGTTATATTATTTTTGTTTTTTCAATACAAATTCATATAGGAAGCAGGGATAAAATAACATAACATGAATTTTATCGGCCCAGAATCGGGCCCAATAATTCCGTTCGCATCGAATGAAAAATATAAAAATATTCTCTAATCGGTTAATTCAACACTAAGTCTTACTCTGTTCGTTATTCAAACAAAGGGAAGAATGAAACAAAACAATAGAAGAGATGATTTAATTTTTGAAATTTTATCTAGTAGTCTTTTGCCATTTTCATTATTATTAAACTGTGACGTCAAAATGTCTACGAAAATTATTTGAGGAGTATTTAAAGGATTTGATTATAAAACATAATGATATTTGTCGGTCGTGGACAAAGTATCGTATTCTACTCGCATATAATGGCTGTTATTCACTCAGATGATTTACGACACTCGCCTATCGGCTCGTGTCGGCAAACTTCATCTTCGTGAATAACAGCTATCATTATATGCTCGTTGAATAATATACTATCATATTATACAATAACTTAATTGATTATACTCAAAACCCAAAAACAAAGGAAATTGTCAAAATTTATCTTCACATTTATCGTCCAGGAAGATAAAAATGAAGTGAAAATCAAAAATGTATAGAGATAAAATAGAGACATCTATGTATATTCTAATGCAAAAACCCCCATTTCGCTAGCTAAACTGCGTATCGCAAAGTGAATTTCAGCGGTGAAATTTTCATTTTCGTTTTCGCTTGTTTCATTTTTATATCAGAAATTTTATTTCACTTTAGCAGCGTACCGAGCTTTAATATTGAATTTGTAGTATGTATACGTATTCATAAATTTTTGGTTAGCTATTCATAATCGGAAAGGAGAAAAGATAATTTAAAAAGAACGGAAAGTGAATAAAAACAAACTGAAGAGTAATTTTGAACGTTACTAATTTAATTTCGCGTTACTATTAAAAAGAATTGATGCCGACAAATTTTCCAAAGTTTTATTTAATCATCTTCTAATTCTCAATAGCATTTGAATCTGCTTCGTTAGAACTACATACAATACCTATGTGCTCAACACTAAAATCGTCCTTAATTATTTGTTTTGAAGAAATTAATGAAATAATATTTAAATCTTCTAAAATATCGAACACCGGCCGAGCATTGACGATAATTCGCAAAATAAAATTGTTTTTTGAGCTTCGTGGAAATTTTAAAAACTACGTTTTATAGCTCTATCGCTTTGTTTTGCGTAGAATACATGGACGAGTTTACCTAAATCGAATTTAGTAAACCGCAGGCTGTCTAGGGTATTATTAATGAAGACCCAGATTTCGTTCGCTGCTTTCCTGATATTTTGAACAATTTTTAATGTACTACTGATAATAATCAATAGTGTAACATTGGACATACTTCAAAAATTAACTTATAGAAGAAATAACAAATTGAAAAAAATTGTTTTTACGTGTTTAACTTTGCTCGCTCTCTCATTCTCGCTCATTCACTTTTTTTGATACTTTTAGACTCTCTTTTTTTAAATTTTTTTTTATTCTACTTGTGAGTTAAATTTTGAAGTAAAGGTAACATTTTTTTTTTTAAATGGATGGAATTATGTATACCAATCGTATCGCTTGTACTGATAGTTCCACTTTCACCATAAATGTTTCAAGTTGTGTTTTGGTTAACTTAATTCGTTGGGTTAATATAGCACCAACGAATGTGTTGGAGCATTTTGCGAATTTGTGTTAAATTGAAAAATGTTTCATCAACCTTGCACACACAGATCAAAGAATTGTATATCTCTTATCGCTTCCGCTGATAGTTGTGCCACAAATGTTCAAGTTGAAAAGAGCTTATAAATACAAATAAAAATGAATACAACTAACTAATTACATAATATAATTTTTATTTTATTTTGTGAGTTAATTTTTGGAGTAACACCAAATTTTGCAAATATTGAGGACATTTCCCTACTGCATACAAGATATGGAGAAGATGCGGCTTAAGCCTAAAGAACATATGAAATAAATCATTTATGAACTGAATTACTCAAATACATATTGGTTCGTTGTGCAAACTACGTTTACATCATGGGCTCTGCCTTTAGTGTATTAAACAAACTATGTACATTTGCGAGCAATACCGTATATCAGAGTACTCGATAAATACCAGGATACCTCGACACCCAAAACTGGATACTCTAGTTCATACTCAGGAATACCAAAATTCCGTATAATATGAAAATATTCCTTTAGGCAGAGTTAGTAGGAGCTACAAACGCAATTGAAATGGATAATAAATTTACAGAAATTGACACATAATAATCAGTAAAGCCAGCACTATGTATCCGCATGTAAGGCGATGGTCTCCACCTCTTTCACGCTATGTATGATCCCTATTTGCATTCTTAGTTCCCGCTTGCCCACCGAATTATGAAATGGTTGTCAATGGCTAGTTTCCTACTAATAAACAAAATAATTTTTGCTATACATACCACTATACCAGCATCAGTGACTAACCCAAATAAGTTCGACTAGTTGGGAAAACGTTTATTGAAGGATTTATAAAATGATGTTGACTGCCTCTGATATGTAGTTCAAACCGAACACTTCATATTCAAATTATTATTTAAAATGATGAAATCTAATATTAACATGATACTCATCACTAGACAAGTTTTTACTGTAAATGAAAATGTAAAGTAATTTTTAATAACATTTCCTCATCCTAAAAATAACAAGACACTACATAAAAATATTTAGCGATTAATGATGATCAACAAAATATTTTTAAATTTGGTAAATCGTACATTAAATTGTAGTCTTTACATTACAAGCCGATTATAATAAATATGGTAATTGCATGTGATACAGCAATTACATTCTCATCAACACCGTGTGCACGCATACCACGGTTGAATTAGATTAATTCAAAAACATTTCAATAAACATACATTATAGTATGTACTATGTACGTACTACAAAATAGGTATGTAGAATTATTCTTATCTTCTTAATCTGTGTGGCATTATTGACAGTTCAATTTTATGAGTGTTGTGTATAAATGCATTATACATTATATTTTCATCACCTCGAGCTGAATGATTAATTTAATTATTATTCCAGCATGCAATATACGGGCTGTATTTATTTTTGTTTATGTAACCAATTACCATTTAATAAAATAGTCATTAATTTTTGCAAAAAAAGAAAAAGAAAATATAATTTATAAATTATTACAAATCTTATCTACGATATATTTTCATCCATAAATTTCAATTAAAGTGTTTGCTACACTGTTACTAAATTTAAACAAAACAAAAATACTTTTAAATAAATTTCTTCAATGACATCCTGCTTCTAAATGTTGATGATCATTTGATGTTTCTATGTGTCGTATGATCGTCGTCTCTTGTTTTTGTTTGTGACATTATTTTCGTGAGCATACTTAAATTTATTTTTTTATGTAATTTTCTAATTATTTTTATTATTACTGTGTTTTTGCTTTTTAATTTTAAACTATTTGTTGAAAGAAGCTATATATTTGAGAGGCGGTTAAGACATAATAACTCAAACTACAATATATGATCGTAAGTGTATAATATAACGTATGTACGTATTTATATTTATGAAAAGACATTTTAATGAAGTTCATTAAGATATTCATTATTAGTGTGTCGGGTTATTTTTGTTGTTGTTTGTTGTTGTTATTGTGTTATTTCAGTTAGAGAATGATCATGAAGATAATCGTATACTTAATTGTCATTTGTGAAATTATAGAAATATAAGAGTATGCGCTTCATTACTAAACATCATTTTGTTACATTGAAAATGTTGTGTATGTATGTAATGGAATTTAATTATTGTGTGTGTATCACACAGTAATAAGGTACATGTCGTATTGACAAATAATTTTACGATTATGCAGCATGTGAATATTTTGTTCTGTTTCTTTACTTAATTATTTCATTTGAAGACGTTAATTGCGATTTGCAAATAATATTGTACATGTGCAATATGCAACTCATTCTACATAACAAGATTTATATTATAATAATTAAGGCGTTAAGAAACCTTCATGGAATAAATGAGAATCCTATATTGAAATTAAAGGGGTTATTAAACTATGTTAATTGATTAGAAATTAATAAAACAACCACAAAATCATCGGAAAAGCCTCTATAAATATTTTAAGTAGTTTTATAAGTCAATATTAAATAAATCAAATGATTTTGTTTTAAATTTGGAATAAAGCAACGACTTACCACCCGTATGAAAACTCCGACCCTTGGACCCAGTCGCTTCTAAACATGAAATTGAGAAAAATTAACATAAATTAACAATCTAAAAAAAAAATAATAATTTTGTTTATTTTAAAAAAAAAGTGCACACCAATAATAAGAACAAAATTCTATCCCTATAAATCCCGATATCAAAACTAAAGATATAATTTGGGGTTGAAACTGCACAAAATGCATATACCTATTTTAAAATATCATTTTGAATAAAATGTTAGTAGTTAAAACTTAAAAAAGAAGGGAATGCAAAGGGAAGTACATATAATACACCTGAGCCGAACGACTTAAATAAACCATATCTAAACAACATCATTGGGATTTTTATAATATTATATACTATATACATACTATCTAAATAGTGGTCCGTCTCACACACACAAACAAACTTGATTAAATTAAACTACTCGTACAGAACGATAAGTCCCCCTCAACATAATAAATAATAATTAGTCATGCGTTAAAACAATTAATGTTATTAAAAGAAATTAAATGAATTTTTAATCGACCCATTACGAATCAAAATATATCTTATTAATTAAACACCTAATTAGGGAAATGAGTCAGTAACCCGCATTCTGAATTGTGTATATTGTCTTTGACTTTTAGAAATTTTTTAGTTGCACTAATAGTTTTGCAACCATAACATGTTGTTGTATTGCTTAAATAAACCGATTTTTTTCTTAGTTTATGTTTACATATAGAGTACACTGACAAATTTTAAAATATTTATTAAGGAGTCATCCAAATTCCACACACACAAAATTATTCGGACAACTGATACTGAATCAAACTGCATCATTGTTTTGTCTGGTAGCCCTAGGCATTGGATTCTACTTTGTAGTCTTGTCCTTTGGACAGACATCAAGTAGCCGTTAAATTGTATTATTCTTATTGACGATTAGAAAAGTAGAGAATGCGATACATATTGGAAACAAAATTAACCATAATAAATCGTCATACTGTTCTTAATGTATGTAAAGTATAGCATACTAAGCCTTGGGTTGTTATAATAGACATGGATCCAAAATTGATTTAAGCTACCATAGCGGCTTGCTAAAATTGGTTATGTTTTATGATTTGATGTGATTTATTGTGATTAATAGTTTGGGATTTCATTGTTTGTTATAGTAATGGCAAACACTTCATTTTCAATACAATTTATTCTTTAAATATTTGCTTAAACTGAAATAATATAATTGTGTTCTAAATACATATATGTGACATTATTGTGATTCCTCAATAACCGAATTTGATTTTACTACTTTGTTGCCAATGCCATGCATAAAATAGTGTTAAACAAACTGTATAATCCAATTAATTCTAGTTATGTACCGAGTACGTAATTACGTATACTTACATATCAGAAATAATATTAATTAGTCACTTAAGATCAAATTCCATAATGTAAACTATTAGTGTACATAATTCCAGTACTTAAATCGTTGATAATTAAAACTGAAAATTAATAATTCGTTATTATTTATTCTCGATCAACAATCCAAATAACCCGAAAAATTGAACGGGAAATTACGTATATCACTGGCATAGGGCATCCAATTCCGGAATTCGGAATTTCGGTATTCCGGAATACCGGCCCATATTTTAGCTTTGATTATTCCGGAATTGAAAAACATTAATTCCGGAATTATCGAATTCCTATTTCTCAAACAAATTTAATCTAATTATAGTATTTCTTGTACTAGAAAATACTATATGCAGTGAAACTTCTCTAAAGTGGCCGGCCACTCAAGGGTCGCATAAATTTCGGCCACTTTATGGAGGTGGTCAGTTTAAGGAATAAAGCATTCCAATAATTTGAAAATTAAAAGTTTAGCTAGCCTGGCAGAAAAATGTTCTTCAAACAAATATTATAGATAATATTCCAGGGACTGACAAAAAGTTGGCAATTTAGAGAACTGTTCAAAATGGGTCACTTTTAAAAGTTTATGTGTTTCTTTTTTGCGTTCACCAGGATATGACACATAATAAACGGATTATGAAACAAAAAATGCTCGTCCAAAAGTTTAAAAGCCAAAAAATATTCAATTTTGTTATAGTTGATTTTAGTGTTTCTGCTATTGCAAATTCGCTCGTTTTTCAGGCTTTCTGAAAAATATTAAAAACGTATGTAGGTACACGCTTTTGCATTGTGACTAGCGAACTAGCCGTATGTAACAACGCTTTTCTCCGCGTTTCGAAAAAGACTTTAATTTTGGGATGATTGGGGTGCCTTCGAGGCCCTATTCATCACAATCACAATGAGCACTTTCAGATCCCACAACATGTTGGCATTAAACATGTATTGATGGAAAAAAAGACATTCGATCTGTCAAGTTGCCATGAATTGTTCGATAAATCGAAAGATTTACTGTCAATTGACCGTAAACAATTCTGTGGCCACAAATCATAGTGGCTTAAGTGAAAAATGCGCATTTTTCAGGAAAACGTTTTTAAAGTTAAGAGTCGTTCAAAATCGTATGAGTTTTTAGAATTCTTGCTTTTTTCAATGATTATTACGGTTGTTTGTAGTCACCGGAATATTACAAAAAATTGATATGATATGAAATCGAGTCTGGAGGTTTCGAATTTGAGATAATACGTAAAACGGCTTATCTCACTTTAAGCCACTATGATTTGTGACCACAGAATTGATCGAGAACAATTGGTCGTACAACAATTGATCGTACAACAATTGACCGTGGAAACAATTTATCGTGGATACAATTGATCGTATGAACAATTGATCATGGATACAATTGATCGTATGGACAATTGACCGTGGATCAGTTAATCGTATGGACAATTTATCGTGGATCAGTTGATCGTTGATACTTCGCTGTTTCTTGACCGATTATGATAAAATTTGACATGGGCGGTGGAAATGGGATTCTAAAATGATTTTTGGATAAAGTTCTGGAGTGTGGCCAATTAAGGTAGAACTTCGTTGTTTCTTAACCGATTATGATAAAATTAGACATGGACGATATAAATGGGATTCTTAAATGATTTTTGAACAAAGTTTTGGAATATGGCCAATTAAGGTAGAACTTCGCTGTTTCTTGACCGATTATGATCAAATTTGACATGGGCGATGGTAATGGGATTATAAAATGATTTTTGGATTAAGTTCTGGAATATGGCCAGTTAAGGTGGAACTTCGCTGTCTTGCATTACAAAATCTTGCAAGTATAAAATCTTGCATTTGAAAATTTCGCCAGTTTTAGTATCTGTACCTGTCTTTAGTATCTAACATAATATTGCTTATTCATAAAATTTCATTTCTCAATTGAAAATTCAAATAAGTCAGTTTTGAGTCTAGATTAAATTATTGCAGTTTTATTCACAAAAAAAACATAAGAAAAGATTTTAGTTAATGGAGATTAAATATTAAAGTCAGAATGGAAATCTCCTTTTTCCAGAATATTTCAACAAAATATTATGGATAAGGATAAGGGAGGTTTTATCTTAATTTTCCAAAATTTTAATTTTCGTTTCCGGTTAATGAAGATTTAATATTAGAATTAGAATGGAAATCTCCATTTTCCAGATTATTTCAACAAAATATTCTGGATAAAGGAGATTTAATCTTCATTATCCAAAATTTAAATTTTCGTTTCTGGTTAATGCAGATTTAATATTAGAATTAGAATGGAAATCTCCATTTTCCAGATTATTTCAACAAAATATTCTGGATAAGGGAAATTTAATCTTCATTTTCCAAAATTTTAATTTTCGTTTCTGGTTAATGCAGATTAAATATTAGAATTAGAATGAAAATCTCCATTTTCCAGAATATTTCAACAAAATATTCTGGATAAGGGAGATTTAATCTAAATTTTCCAGAATTTAAATTTTCGTTTCTGGTTATTGCGTGTAACTGTTAACCGTGTAACTGGCCATATTCCAGAACTTTATCTAAAAATCATTTAAGAATCCCATTTACAACGCACTTGTCAAATTTCATCATAATCAAGTAAGGAATAACCAAATGTTATCCTACTTGGCCATATTCCAGAAATTTGTTCAAAAATCATTTAAGAATCCCATTTATATCGTTCATGCCAATTTGATCATAATCGGTCAAGAAACAGCGATGTTTCACCCTAAAATACAACGTACGTAAGCCAAACGGATCTAGAGGTGGAAATAATTAAAACACGAACCGATTTAACCGCCAAACCTTTTTAGACATTTACATTATGACAATTAAAACAATAAAATGATGTCGCGCTTTGACTACAAATTTAGTGGAATCAGCATTTTCAGACTCTATTTTCTTCAGTGCGAGTACCAACAAATGAAGCTCGCATATACTTAAAGGTCGAGGAGGCCTTCTCTACTAGAAAAATACAGAATAAATTACAGTAAATTTAACTTTAGAAACGCTTTAAAAATAATTTGATATTGTTTCAAAAACAATTGATGTATTGTTTTGGTCAATTAAATTAAAAAATTAGTTTTCCATAAAACAAAACTAATAGTAAAAGTACAACACAAAAAAACACAACCAAATATATTTTTTTGCTGTTACTCAGGATTAGCACATTCCTAAAACAATTAAAATAACTTAAGCTTGTTTTACCGAAGCAATACGCCAAATAATTCCTGTTTAATTAGGTACAGCAATAATTCTTAGTTATTTGGTCTGCGGCTCCGCTCCGGTGAATTTAGCTGTGAAAAATGTTTGGAAAAAACAGGTCTAAATTTAGTGAAATTGCAAATAGCGATGGTTTAAACAATTTGGTAATTCGTTCATAATTGAATTAAGGGAGAACACCACTGTGACCTACCATTTTCAAGTGCTTAGTTTGGTATTTTTTTTTTAGAAATGGATTGGGTTTAGAGAAAAAAAAACTTTTAGGCTATATTTGGCATATATTTAAGTAAACAAAAAAAAAATTTTATGTGAAAAAAAATACAAAATGGCGGCGCTAGAGTAACTTTAGTAGAAGTGATTTTGCCCAGAGTCGCTCCGCTGCACGCAGTAGAAGTGTCTTAAATTTGTTCCTAGAACAAAAAATAAAATATTTTCATGAAATATATTAGTTTTAGCATCGAAGTACATGAGGAAATTAAAAAATTCAAAAAAATAAAAAATTGAGACAAGTTTAAAGAAAAAGTTTCATTTTTCGACTATATTTTTCGTATAAAAAGTTGTATATCTTTTTTAATTTTTAATGAATCAAAAAAAACTCATGTACTTCGATTTTAAATCTATTTAAGAAGCTACAGTTAAATTTTCAAGTCGATTGAACAAAAATTGATTGAGTTCTGCTGCGTGCAGATTTCCAAAACACGGTTTCGAGAAAAACGCGTTTAAAGTTTTTGGTATCAATAACTTCTCAATAAGAGCTCTAAGGAAAATGCTTGAAAACCTTCTAAAAAAAATTTTTTTTAGCTATAAACGAATTTGTATCATATTTTTGAGGGTCTAAAGGATTTTTTAAGGGGAAAAAAAAATCGATTTTTTGAAAATCTCACAGTGGTGTTCTCCCTTAAGTAAAATATTTCAATACTTTCGAAGTCCTTTTTCATTTAGTATCATCCTCAAAATTATTTGAGTAAAGCGAAAATTTTTTATTTTACAAATATTGTTTTACAATTGCTTCGGAAATAAATTCCGGACTAGACCATTATGAGTACTTTAAAATGAACGAAATTGTATTACTTAAACCAATCAAAACCTCACAAAAAATAAAAAAAATTAGTTTACTTAAGCTGTGTGTGTTTCAATCGGGTAAAAAATTAAATTATTTAACTGTGGTAAAAAATACTAAATTTTTCTTACCTTTTAATCGTTTTGGTGTTCCAATTGAAACTGGTAAAAATTATGACGTTTACGTTTTTTATTTTTATTTTGCGTTGTGAAAAACAAAATACAAGCTACAAATTTTTAACTGGTCCATGATAATTTTTAACTGGACCAGAGGGGCGGCATTAAGGAATCCGCGACCGTTCAAATTTTAACGGAAATCGAACATTTACCGTCAAATCGTCATCATGCAAATCGTTTAATCGGTAGTTTACCATCAGAACTTGTTCCTTTGCCATGTAGAAATAATTTGATATTAACTTGACGAAAAACGATAACTATCAGACATTGGGCTAGATACTCGATACTCAGATAAGCAGTCATTTTTTGCGAATTTGCTAGAAATGTTATACACGATAATTTAGCAAACCAAAAAATGGTACACAATATTTTTTCTTAGTTAGCAAGCCAGCAAATCGTAGAAATTTTGAGAGCGTTTTAAAATATGCGCATCTACGTAAATATTTGTGAACATATTTATTGATCATATTACGCAAATAAATTTACGATTCACAAATCCGCCATATTTACCGATTTGCAAATTGCCAGAGTATCGAGTATCTGGCCCATTACCGTACGGGTTTCATGATATCGTCCCATTTAAAATTTTTGTTTTGTTTTGAATAAAATGCCAAAAAATTTAAATTTTAAGCGGTTTTTTATTCGTTTGAAACACAGCCTGAGTACTTATTGTTCAAAATTATTTGCGCGCTTCTTTTGTATAAAACGGTATACCACGAACAAAAAACTAGAGGCTAAGTGTAAAATTCTTGTTTGAGTTGAATCAGATTCACTTGTTTCTTATTTAAATCGAATATGAATGTTATACATATGTATTCATAAATGCCTCTACACCCCTTCCCCTCCTAGGTAGGTTATATTCGATTTTAAAAATTGATTTTTCAAGGGGTATTGGTGTAATCGAATGTAAAACAGTGGTTAAGATAAGATAGTTTCTTACTAGTGTGATTCTCGCTGCTAACCAAAAATTAAATTACCATATGCTTCGAGAGACAAAAACGGTTGTGTGTAAAATAGTCCGTTGGGCTGACTTCCTGCAACGTCTACCAACACATTATAATTACGATTTGAAAGGTCTCATAAGTGACGAGGTAAGGATCGTTTAGATAGTAGTGTTAAGACTTTCTAAGACCTGAAAAAATATCGCTACAAAAAGGGAGGAATAATAAGTATAGCAAATTATCGAACGAATGAGTGTATACACATTACACAATATAGGGGCAGTATAGACAAATATAAAGCAAAAATCAATAGCTCATTTTAACAGCAATTATCCTAGACACATTTCTAGCAAAAAAGAATCATGCCACAATATATTTCAGCGCTTGTTGTATATTTTTTTTTTGACAGATCAATAATTCATAGTTTGTTTTTTATTTATTTTTTATTTAATTTTATTAATTTTATGTTATTGACATTTGTAAATTATACAATGTTGTCTCTTTCTACCTCACTATTTCTGTCCTAGTCATCCATTGCTTACTTTTATTGCACTTTTTTCAAGCCAGTGCCATAATACCATTATCCTAGCGAATAGTTCCATCCGTAATAGTTTCCAATTCCGTAATACTTAAATTTATCACACATGACACTAAAATTTCTTCCCTAAACTTGACCGTTTTCGATCAGCTTATCACTGGGCGCTTTCAAATTTCGCAACATGTTGGCTTTGAAACTTTACTGATAGGAAAATTGACATTCGATCTATCAAATTGTCATGAAATTTTCAATAAATTGGTTGCATTCA
Organism: Tipula helvola; assembly: GCA_963556165.1. Taxonomy (NCBI): domain Eukaryota; kingdom Metazoa; phylum Arthropoda; class Insecta; order Diptera; family Tipulidae; genus Tipula; species Tipula helvola. The sequence continues at coordinate 102,166,817 of OY744483.1, forward strand.
GGAAACAACATATTTATGTTGCTCAACATGTTGCCAACAGTTGGCGAACCTGAAAGCTCTCATTGACCAAAGAAAAAAAGTCGTTAGTATTTATTTCTATTTGTTGTTTGTGCATGCCTTGAACAAACTTATTTCAGTTTAGAGCAGGCGTTCTTAACTTATGGGTCGCGACCTAAATTGGAATCGCAAGATTTAAATTTTGGGTCGCTGAATATAGATGTAGCATTTTCAGCTAAATATAGATTATACAGTATTATATAATATTTATATACTATTAACGACTGGTAAATTTGGGAATGACATTTAGCACATTAATAAAAAGCTTATTGATTATTGATCATATGAAATTTAAGCATGGCACACTACTTATACTATACAGGGCGAGTTTTTTAAAAAATGCCAGGCTTTTACCTCGAGAACTGTGTTAGGTAGGACAAAATTACTTATAATGAAATTTGTTAAGGGTCAAGGGGGACGTCCGATGGTGACCTTTAATTCGACTTTGACTTGGACCTTCAAGGTCATTGGAAGGTTAAATTGAATTTTCTAAATATAAATCCCTAAGTCATTCCCCATTAAAATTCTTTATTTGCTGATTATTTCATATTATTTAGTAATTTGTCCTTGAATTGACATCTGAAAGTCATTCAAAAGATGAGCCTAAAGTTCCTATCTAAACGTAAAACGTTGCGCTCTTTCCGAATCCGGAGTCAAAAATAGGGATTTGGTTTAAAAAATTCAATTTGACCTTTAAATAACCTTAAAGGTCGAATTAAAGGTCACCATCCGATGTCCCCCCGACCCTTAACAAATTTCATTATAATTTTTTTTCTCCTATCTAATATACTATAGTTCTCGAGGTAAAAGCCTGGCATTTTTTAAAAAACTCACCCTGTTTATTTAAATAAAAATGTTGATACAAAAATATAAGCAAAAAGCTTAAGTTTTTTTCCACCAGATCTACTCGTACGATCAGTTCTCCATAGTTATGAACGTGCATTTAAAAAATAAAAACTCACAAAATTCTTTGTAGAAATTTGGCTTAATGGGAACATTGAAATTCATAAAATTCTTTGAAGAAAGTTTGTTTAATGGGAAGATTCTCCAAATGAACGATTTTGATATTTCATTCTCAAACCACTGATTAGCTATATACTAATCAGTGCTCAAACAACAAATTTGGTTAAAACTCAGTAAGGGAGTGTTTGTTTTTCATATTTTCATCCCACTGATTTTGCAAATGTAATTTAAAAAAAAAAGGAAAAATAATTATTTGAAAAACCCAAATTTATATATTCATAGCAACGGTGTCACATTATGGAAAAGTGGCTTAAAATAACTCGACCAGAAAAAACATTGCAAAATCTGTGTAATTGGATATTTATTTTGCGTTATTAATGGTGAAGAACGACCACAATTCGTCATTTGCTACGAAATCTTGGCAAAACTTTTACAAACTTGAGCAATATATCGAGGTAAGCCAATTCAATTTTTCAAAAAAAAAAGAAGGAATTGATAAAACAGAAACTAGTAAATAAAAATGTAATTGGTGATTCTAAATTATTACGCGCACCATACTTATGAAGTGTCATATTTAATAGCCAAAATTAAAAGACTTTGTAGTTCCGCTGTCAGACTGGTTCCGCTGTCAAACGATACAGTTAGAAAGAGCATTGTGGATATCAATAATTACTTATTTGCCAGACTTTAGAAATGTTGCTCAACTCCTTGCATACATGCGATATTGTTTTGAAAATAATCTTCATGAAGACCTACTATTCTGTCAGCAGCTAAAAGCACAACAACCGGTAGTGGACATTTTCTATAACACCGATGTTTTTATTAAGACTCATTGACTTAAATGAAATAATTGGGTTAGAATCTACACAGACCGGGACCGGGCTGTTGTAATGATGGGAAAACATAAAGAACTACTAGCACGTGTTAAAAAGTTAAACAATACATTTGCCATAATACATATACGCATTGTATTATAAATACATAGAGAAGCATTAGCTTTAAAAAAATTATCCCTTGATCTTGATACAGTTTTACGTGATGATGTGACGGTTATTAATTTTATTAAAAGTAGAGCATTAAACTTTTTTCAAAACTTTGCCACAGTTTATGAAAGTAACTTAGGCTTTCGAGAGGTAAATCATTGAGAAGGTTATTCTACTTAAATGATGGGGCTATGATAATTCTGTCGGAGGGAAAACCCACCTTTGGCTAAATTGTATAAGAGTAATGAATGTTATAACCAGTTGTGTCTTTGAAAATTGAAAAACTGCATCAAACAAACAGAAGTTATTTCAATTAAGCAATTGTTGCAATATGTTTAAGTGAATTGCTTTTTTGTAAATAAAATCTGTAAATTTTTAGATAATTATACCAAAAGAAACGTCATTTGGATGCAAAAATTATTTTTTGAAAACATACACACGAGTATTTCTTAAAAAGGATTAATTATAATTTTGTAAGCCAACGGAGATTATATTTTTCCAAGAGTACAAACATGTAGACAAGTACTTTTATTTAATGCATAGTAATGCTAAGTCCCCTAACAAAACCAGTGACATTTTAATTTCCACATTTTAGAAAGTAAGAAATAATTATTTTAAAGTGGTCGCGATTTAACACATAATATCAAACAAAAAAGAGGAAGAATTATATAAATTTTGTTTCTTTAGTTACTTTGAAAATCATCTAATCTGCAAAAGTGTCCCAGTTCTTAAAAATTCTTATAGTTTATAAATATCAAATCTTTTAAAATGTCTAAATTGCAATTTTCAAAAAGTACCAAAATTTGTAACATTACATTTTTTTTAAATTCCAGGATTCTTAAATCTAAATGTTCAAAATTTCTTAATTTTCTAAATTCTTAATATCCTAAATTTAATAATTACATTGCTTAACAGTTCAAATTCCCAAGGGTATACTTGATTTTAATTTTGTAAATTAGCTAAATTTGCGAAAATCGACCTTGGGCCCGATGTAAGAACAAACTATATGGGCACCAACGAAAGTAGGAATACGCGAGAGACCATACGCGATGGAAGGACGACGTTGAATGGGACCTAAACAGAACCTACAGTCCGGTCAACTTATCTGATGTTATCTTGTCGATGATAGAACTATTTGGAGAAGCATCGCAGAGGCCGCCTGAGTTCTTGTTACATTTTAAATACGTTAAATTCCAGAATTCTTAAATTTCTAAATTTTCAAAAATTCGAAATGTTTTAATTATTTTATCGAACTCCTGAACATTTCAATTGAAAAGGTCTGCAAAATGAAGATACAAACCACAATACTCGTAACAAGATATTATCAGCATTAGTAATAAAATAGTATGGAATCCAATTACTGCGACGAAGTCAATTCTGTTTGACGTGACCTTGCTGTCAGCAACAAAAAATAGCCCAAAGAGAAGCACAAACCCGTTTTAAAATCGCACGGAAAAACAAAGCGGCCCTTGCTAGGTAAGATAGGATTGCACGTTACTTTCAGAACTAGGTCAACTACCATTCGAAGGCAATCTCCAATCTATTTAATGTTCAAAATGTGTCACAAACTGGAGATGACGTGAAGAGCTACATAAAGCTAATATAGACCGCGGAGAATTACATTGAGAATCCGTGCAGAGATTGAAAATAAATCGTTCGCCTGGAGTTGACTTTATTAATTTGAAGCTCTTGCTATTCGCAGCGGTAGGTTATCCACCATTCAGTCGCAAATAAACTCTACTATAGAAAATACAATATGACTACTCGATTGAATATAGCATCAGTTTTTGAGGGTGAAGCCGCACTAGTATTATTAAAAAGTTAAGATACAATTGGGCACATTTTAAGAAAAAAGAGAGTTCTGGCTAGGAAGAGATCAGCTTGGGCGACGCCGGCGCACCGATCGAGGTTTCGGTCGTTATAAGCGACCGGGGGGAAAACATCCCTATGATAGGTAAACATTTTATTAAAAAAAAAACAAACGACAACTAAATTTTCTTTTATAGTATTTCAGCATCTAAGTAAAATATGTAACTCTCAAGTCTCTTTATAAGGTTAACACGGTTTAGAGCAATGACTTCATGTTTTTTTACTTACATATCAGATATATAGAGGTATCAATCATCGAAATCGCAGCACATTTGCAGATTCTCGATTTTTGTGGCTCTGAATTTGTGGGCTATAGTTCAGTTGATTTAAAAAAAAATTTAATTTTCCACGAAACGTGTAGAAATATTCGACCGATCCAAATGGCCGTTTGTCTGACAATTACAGGCCTTAGCGCCTATTGATAGAGGTATCAATCATCGAAATCGGAGTACATTTGCAGATTCTCGATTTTTATGTGGCTCTGAATTTGTGGGCTATAGTTCAGTTGATTTAAAAAAAAAGTGAATTTGCCACGAAACGTGTAGAAATATTCGACCGATCCAAATGGCCGTTTGCCTGATAATTACAGGTCTCAACACCTATTGGTAGACGTATCAATCATCGAAATCGGAGCACATTTGCAGATTCTCGATTTTTGTGGCTCTGAATTTGTGGGCTATAGTTCAGTTGATTTTTAAAAAAATTGAATTTTCCACGAAACGTGTAGAAATATTCGACCGATCCAATTCAGAGCCACAAAAATCGAGAATCTGCAAATGTGCTCCGATTTCGATGATTGATACCTCTATCAATAGGCGTTAAGACCTGTATTGATGAATTTTATTGTTGTTTCGGTTTATTTATTTGACTATTGTACATTTAGTTTATATGTATAAAAATCGCAACCCTTGAGTCTCACTTTTCGACCAAAATCTATGATCTAGCCTGAGAGTAAGATAAAATTTAACCTGTACCGCACTGTGTGAATAAAAAATCAAGCCTGTCGTTCTTTAAGGTGAGCAGGTCAAAAACGACTAAACTTGAACGAAATCTGTAAAAGATTGAAAAAAACAGAACATCCTGAGTTCTAAAAACTAGGACAAAATCAGGACATCTTTTTTAGTGTTGAAAATTTATGATAAATAAATGCAGCCTCTGTAAAATTAGTTTTAGTTTATTTGACAAAATCCCATGTTCGTTAATCACATGATTAAAATAAAAGTAAAATAAATTAACAATACAATAATTCAGTCAGTAACTAAAACTTTTTATATGTAAGTACATTAATGTTATGTACGTTTATTTAAACTATAAAAACAGATAGTACTTACACGTCTCTATTTAATATTTTTTATTACCTATTATTATTATTATTATTATTATTAGTTGAGGGCCATGTGGGCGTTCAAGCCACCCCGCACTGCGACCTAAAAGATCTTTTGTGCATGGACCCTACTTAATGAGCCGTCCAGTCAATATTCAGGCTCTTAATGAACCTGACAATACTGCCGGCCGGTATATGGTGCATACCATCCGGGCTCATTACTCTCCCTCCTAGATGTTGTAACCTTTTGCAGAAAATGGCTGGGCAATGGCACAGAACATGTTCCGCTGATTCCGCTTCCATGTCACAGAAGCGACATCTATCCGTCGGACTTAGGCCCATTTTCTTAAGGTGATACCTTAAGGGGATGTGACCTGTGAGGAAGCCGGTAAGCAGCCTCAACTCAGGTTTCCTAAGTACGAGACATTCCTTGGCCCTGGCCGACGAAGGTGAAATAAATTCCTTCGCCTGTCGCAAACCTGGAATTCCGCGCCAGTAAGAGGACTTTTGCACATCCTCCCAGCGTTTAACTGCTGCCCTAAGGTGCCCCTTAGAGACGCCGCAGAAGGGCTCTGGTCCAATTAAGTAATGGAAAGGCAGATCCCTCGCGGGCGAGGACATCAGCTGCCTCGTTTCCCACAATTCCAGTGTGCCCTGGCACCCAAACAAGTGTTACCTTATTTGAGCTTGCCAGCGATTTAATAACCTTCAGACAATCCCATACCAGCCTTGACTCAATGGTAAAAGACCTAAGAGCCTTTAAGGCCGATTGGCTGTCTGATACGATATAAACCTTTGCGTCGTTTAGGCCTTTAGAAATGCCTATCCTAGCACAAAGTTCTATAGCATGCACTTCTGCTTGAAAGACGGTTGCATTGGTACCCAAGGACTTCGAGAGTGATACTCCACTCCCATGTATTCCTACCCCCGCCCCATCTTCCGTTTTTGATCCATCTGTATACCACACCAATGACCCTCGCTCAAAGGATGGTCCCCCTGTACTCCACTCCTCCCGGTCAGGTAATCTAACACAAAAGGGTTTGTGGAAATCCAGTTTGGCTGGCATACAGTCGGAAGGCATTCCTATAGTGGGATCTGTCTGAAACTCCTTAAGGATCTCCAGATGGCCCACCATATTGCCTGGTTTGATGTTACCCTCCGCCTGCATCTTAAGGGCCATATTAACAGCATCCTTTTTTACATGCAGATGCAATGGAGTTAGTCCTAGGAGTGTCTCCATTGCTGCGGTCGGACATGTTTTCATTGAGCCCGTAACCCCAATGCAGGCCATACGCTGAACCTTATTCAATAAAGTTTGCGCTGTCCTTTGTTTGTTTTATTACCTATACTTTCGATTTCATGAAGCAATTTCGGATATTGCAGAAAAAAACGGCGCAGTCTATATTTATATTATAGGTAGCCAATAACATTCCATTAACTGTATAACAATAAATTCATTTAATTGGTTCCTCTATTTTCATTGGGTTTGATTTTAAAAAAACACTCGTTCCACATTAGCGTGATGCTAAAAAATACAAAAAAAAAAATGGCAACTTTCCAAAAGAGCGGAAATAACTTCTTTGAGCTCATATCAATAATTTTGCCTACAGAAGACATCCCCGAAGAGTGGAATACGGCTGTTATCTGTCCACTTCATAAAAATGGAGATCGGTTAAACTGCAACAACTACCGCGGTATAGCTTTGCTGAATTCAAGCTACAAGGTTTTGGCCAACCTAACATACAGCGAAAAAACCTTGGTTGATTATCAATGTGGTTTTCGTCTAAATGGTGCTAGGATAGTGCTATGAAATTACATCTCTGTGCACACTCTACTCGTAAACTTCCAACAGGAGTAAGCCAGCTTTAAGAAGAATAGGTTATGGAACGTTTTCTTCTACCTGGGCATACCGTCAAAATTGGTGTATTGGTGTAAATATGCCAGCTGCTAATAGAAGTAATTTTGCAGTATGCCACTCGTCAGACCAATTCGACGCAGCGCAGCTGCCTGTGTTAAAAATCAACCTACAAATCAACATCAGTTTTTGACGAATTTATTTAAAATGTCGCTATACATAAGAAAGCCAAATAAGAAAATTTCTATAGTTTTTATTTTATGATGAATTATTGAATGTCTTATTAAATTATTTAAGTTATATGTTTTATTTTTTAATATAACCTAACTGGCTGATGATGACCCGAAAGGTCGAAATATCCCAAAATCTTTATTATATAAAAATTTTATGTTTTAATATGTTATACTAATAAATTAATAAATAGTCTATAAAGAAAACCGTAATTAATATTTAATTTAGTTAAGAATATTAAGGAAAATCATATAAAATTTATAAAATTATAAAAGTCGGCTGTTCCATAGAGATGGTATCACTGTCGGTGTGTAATGAAGGTTAACCCTTAACAGACGAAACCAGGCTATGGGGATTAACATTTATGTTACATATAAAGAATTTAGTTTTCATTCATATATTTATCATTGCTATATCAAATATTTCATCTTATTACGTTAGATGGAGGTAAACATTCAAAAACAGCAACATCACCAAAAATGGTTCGAAAAGTGAAGGCCGGAATTCAACGTAATCCACGACAAAGCGCAGTTTTGGTGAAAAATCTCAATGTATATGAAATGTATGTGAATATTAAAAAATGAACTACGATTGAAGCCCTACCAAATACAAAAAGTGCAAGATTCCACACTTACACAAAAGGCAGTTCGCCTAGCAAGAGCAAAGGTGTTAAAACACTTGCACGTTGTGGCGTGCTTAAGAATTTGGTATTCTCTGCTGAAAAAAAATTTATAGTTCAGCAATATGTAAACAAACAAAATGATCGGGTTGGGTTAGAGTGCAAATCAAAAGACAATTTAGACCAGCGGATTGCTATGCGAAAGCAAGCGCCTACATCAGTGATGGTTTGGGCCGCGGTAAACGCTACAGGACGCTCACCACTCGTTTTCATTAAACAGAGCGTAAAGGTAAATCAACAAATCTACCGTGAAAAGATTTTAAAAGTTGCTTTGTTATCTTGGGCACGTAAACAATTCGTTAGAAACCATAGGACGTCTAAACAAGACTCGGCACTATCCCATAAAGCCCGTGAAACCCAACGTTTTTTAGAAGGAAAAGTTCCCAGCTTCATTTCTTCACAACAAAGGCCACCATATTCGCCGGATTTAAATCCAATGGATTTTTCCATATGGTTCATTCTTCAGGCCAAAGTATTAACTAAAAAATATGAGACGGTCGACGCCTTAAAGACCACTTTTGTGCAGCGTGTGAAGCCTTCTCGGACAGACTCGATGCTATTATCCACGCTAAAGGTGGCTACATCGAACAATAACATATTTTTTTGTTAAATTTGAAATGTTTTACGATATACCGAAGTTTTGAAATAAAAAAAATAAAAATTGACAAATTTACAGCATTTTTAATTGGTTACACTATGAGTGCCGACCCCTTTATATTATGTGTAATAGTTATTTACGTCACAAGGACGGTAACAGAGTTGTTACAGTACGAGTTTGAGAATTGACTTGAACGAGTTCTGTGACGATCATTTAACGTACGTGTTGTGTTGAATTAGAATTAGTGTTGTAGGGCCATGTGGGCGTTTAGCCACCTCGCACTGCGACCTAAAAGATATCCGTCCAGTCAATATTCAGGCTCTTAATGAACCTGATAATACTGCCGGCCGGTACGTGATACACACTATCTGGGCTCATTGCTCTCCATCCTAGATGTTTAACGTACGTGTAATGTACAACGTTTTATCTCATACTTCATGGGACATTAAATCGATTTTTTAAATAATTTTCAAATTATCAAGTTACCCTAGTTATTTTTTTTTTGTTTGGCATTATATTTTCCTGTACCGTAATGATTCATTTTCCGGACTGAAATCAATCAAGTAAACATTGATTTTCTGTATAAGTAGTATTAAATAATAGTTATTTACGTCACAAGGGCGGTAAATGAGTTGTTACAGTACGAGTTCGACGTTTATTTTGAACGAGAATTTTGAACGAGTACTGCATTTAACGTCCGTGTAACGTACAACGGTTTTATTGCATACTACATGGGGAATTTATTAGATTTTTTCATTTGAAATTAAATTAACAAGAGTTTGTATTGTCAATCCAAATGATTTACAAGTTATCAAGTTACCCTAGTTATTTTTTTTTTGTTTGGTTTTATATTCTTCTGTACTGTAATAGCTCGTTTTCTGGACACTTTTTTCTGTACCGTAATGAGTCGTTTTCCGGACTAAAATCAATCACGTAAACATTGATTTTCAGTATAGTATGAAATAAATGACCGTTACAGAACTCGACCGCCCAAATACATCAAATTTGGCTCAGCCGAAGTAAATTTTTTATTTTTTTTTTTTCGCTGGCGCTATATCCCATAGAGGGATTTGACCGCTTCATTATGAAGTTTCGTAATCGTATTTTTAACGGATAATGAATGATTAATAGTATTTAATACATTGATCCTACATTAACCAGCCGTGATTTTTTCATCACCCGCCGGGAATCGAACCCGGGACCTCCGGAGCTTAAAGCAAGCATGCTAACCACTGTGCCACCGGGGCGGCTGAACTCGACCACCCAAATACATCAAATTTGGCTCAGCCGAAGTAAAATATTACTTGCTAAATTTAAATTTAGTTTTACTAGTGTACGTCAGGTGTTAATAGCTGTTTACAGACAAATATGAAACTATTCAATCACAAAATTATAACACATTCTAATATTATGTGTACCGAATGAAATTTGTGATTCCCAAATTTATATTATCTCATAGGTTACTACGCAAAAGAAAAAAACTGGTACCGTTATTTTGTAGAAAAACAATTTAAAAAAACGAATAAACGTCAAATTGGGCATTTGTTTTATTTGTTTCGAAATGGACGCATCATAAGGAGAAAAATGTGATTTAATAATTAGATTGTGTAATGATCATCCCGAGTATACCAATAAAAAAATTGGTAAATTGGCCGGTGTTTCCAATAATACGGTAACTTAATGTAAAAAAAAATGTCAAATCAATCTTTCTGTATCACGCAAGCCCGGATCCGGAGAAAAATCAGGTGCTCCAAATAAAATGTTGGATCAGAAAATTGTAAGAGTCATTTCGAAACATCCCTCGATGTCTGTGCGAGATTTGGCCAGAAAAACCAAAACAACCAAATCGATTGTGGAACGAGCTAAAACCAGAAATAATCTACGGACATACAAGAAGTCAAAAATCCCCAAAAGAAGTGTTGAACTATTTAATAGAGGGATCGATCGAGCAAAGAAACACAACAAATTGTTGAACGAAAGAAAAGATTCTTGTTTCGTAATGAACGACGAGACCTACGTCAAAATGGATTTCTCGACACTTCCAGGTCCCCAATATTACATCAAAAAGAAAGGTAAAGAACTGGACGGAGAAATTACTACCATAGCCGTTGAAAAATTTGGCAAAAAAACATATGGTTTGGCAAGCAGTTTGCCAATGCGGCTTAAGATCACATCCATACATAATAAATGGGATTATGAAAAGGTGAATGTTCGCCGTAAAATGAACAAAAAGTTTGAATGAATACGATTATTTAAAAACTGTACAATATGTGCAATAGAACAAGTACAGAAAAATAATGATTATATATTGCCGTTTAGTTTTAATTCTTCATGTACAAATCACAAATTTCATTCGGTACACATAATATTTTGTGAATTTGTATTAAATGTGTACTGCCATCACTGTCATCTATGTAATGTGTATTGACTTAGGTTTGGTTAGGCTTATGCGGCGGCCCACTAGGACCAGGCATAGACACAAAAGGGTCCATAGCCATACCACGATTTAATTATTTATCCTCCAACTCGTTGAAACCATTTTGAACTGTTAACGAAACGCTGGATACTCCTAACGCCCATCCTGCTAAGGTCCGTCAGGTCATTGAAGAGGGATGCCCCTAGAAACTTTGGTGAATTAAAGAAGATGAAGTACTGTCTCTTCCTCCTCTTCGTCCTCGCAACTACGATAGTAGTCATGTGAGAAGAACCCAAGTCTCCTCGCATGCCTGCCTATGAGACAGTGTCCCGTAATCACTCCAACAATCACACTGATCTGACTCCGCTGAAGTGAGATCAGCTGTTTGGATCTCGCCAAGTCCAACTTTGGCCAGACCTGCCGAGTTAATACGCATGAGGTGCCACATTAGGCTTTCCAAGTACTCGAAGATTTTCAATACTCGATTATTAAGTACTTTAAAATGAGATACTCGATAATAATCGAGTAATCGATTATTTGAAAAAATGAAAAAAATAAAATAATTTTTGTTTTTTAAGCTTTAATTATGAAACGAAAATGCAGGCAAATAAACAATAAAAATATACTAATAACAATATAATATTCAAAATCATTTTAATTTATTATTATTAAACATGTATTTTAAGAATAAAAGTGAATTGAAGATTTCAAAATTCAATCTGGTTCGCAATTTTGTTTTAATCATTCCAGCAGTTGAAAACACACGTTCCGTTGCAATTGACGTCGGTCTAATAGCTAAAAAATATAATAACGGTGTTCTTTGTTTATATAAATCAAATTTGCAAAAATCGTTTTTTAATTGTTTTTGTATATTATTTTCAGCAACACTTTCTGATGCTGATGCTGTTCTAGTTATTGAATTTATAGTTATTTTAAGCTCTTCGTGAATATTTTGATCACCAGCTGCAGTTTTTTCTTGTACAGAAGTGTTGGGCTCTACAGAAATTTCGTGGTCGTCTAGGCCTAATGAATGAATCTTGAGGAACAAATTTTTCCATAATCCATCAAATTTTTCCATGATCGGCCCTCCATCTATTTTTGAGTTTTGTAATGTTAATGATTAACAGGTGTAGTGGTTTGGTAAAATTGCTTATAAGGAGTTTAGTGGACGTTTTTGGATTTATATAATGCAAGTTTTATAGATTTAAGATTACGAGTAATAATCGATTATTTAAAAATAATAATCGATAATCGAAAGAGGTAAAATGGAGCGAGTAAAATCGAGTAATCGATAATCGATTACTCGATTTGGAAAGCCTATGCCATGCCACTTGACCATTGTCGTTCGTCAACTTACTAGCTTCTTCCTGAAGCAGCAGTTTGCATGACGCAAGAGGCACTTCAATATCCTTTCTGCTTTTTGAAATGCGGTCCGGTGTACCACATCGAGCCAGTTCATCGGCTTTTATATTCCCTGTACTAATGAAATTCCTGGCACACTTATGATATGGATGTCGAACTGATCTGTAATCTCGTTAAGAGATGAGAGATAGTGACTTAGTGGCCCGTAGTGCGATAAGCTTTTATTTCAAGTTGACCAGAATGATATTGTTATGAAAATTTTATAAATTTATGGTATAAATAAACCAATTACTACAAGAAAATGAAACGATTATCTTAACCGATATTCGTTATGTTGAAAAGAAAATGTCTCAGAGATCATAATTAAGAATTTGTATTGTTTTCATTAAAAATTTGTCTTAGGAAAAAAAGTAATTTCCCATATGTTTGATATGAAAAGTTTGATGATTTCCTCATTTCTAATTCCATTATAAAAATTTCGTTTTTTAGGCCGTGAGTGAATTAGTTAAAAACTAGTTAAAAATGAAAATTTTGACAAATGAAATTAAAAATTTTTTTTATTCACCAAAAAAAAAAAAATTTAACGCAGTCGACACCGTCCGTAAATTTTGACAAGCAATGTTAAAAAAAACGTCATTCAATAACATTCAGTATTGAACGTTGTTCAATAAATGATGGCTATTTACTACGGTTTGACACTGGATGGAGTAAAAGCTTTTATACCATAATTTAAATATTCATCGTGCTTATTGACTGGGCATTTAATTTTTATATGACATCCGTCAATAGCACCGTTGCACCGATAACATTAGCAAAGATTCCAGTTTTTGCCATTATACAAAATCTAACCCCGATTTCTTCTCGTTCTTCAATAGCTGGTGGTTTAATAATATTCCGCATATGATATGTAAAATAGTCCAACATTTTATGTACTCGCATGATGAATTTTACTGTAAAACTGTATGGGAAAAAAGTATAGGCATATATGTATATACATAGTTATAATTTTATTATGAATAAAACGCTAATGATTAAATGTGATGCATTTTGAATGAATTTCAACTGTCAAAATTTTAACTAATTCACACAGCAAATTCTATTTTTGTTGTTAAAAATATTTCACCACGATAATTTGATTTTCACCAAATTTTAACTAAATATTTTTAACATATTCACTCACGGCCTTAGACTATGGATTTGTAATCTAGGTTGCTTTGCTTCAGGCCTAGTATAACAAAAAAAGCTTTCGACCGTTAAGGGATAATAAACATAATCGAAAAAAGTGTATTTTATCATTTCTATGGTACTTTACAGTGCAGCTAATATAATAATATCGGATTATCTTAATCAATATTATCTAAAAACTGGATGTCCGCAGAAGTTAGAAAAACCTGGAACATTCCCACGAAAACCAAGACGTCTGGTCACCCAATGTACTGACAAATACGATACCGGTAATTCGTAAACTAGGGCCCGATCGATTCATTTTAACATACAACATGCTAACAAATGAATAATTACTCGTAACGTTTAGATATACCCCAACGAAACGAAATATATTTTGTCAAGTGTCAACATTCAATAACAAAAATTAAGCAAAACATATTAAGTTAATTAATATTAACATATTGTTATTTTTTAAATAATTTTTAATTTATTTTGTGATTCATACAACCATTTTTTTTTTCTAAAGTCTAAATTTTCAATTGTAACATAAATCATTTCTTGTTTTCAAACGCATGAGAACACATAACTGCAGATTTAAGTCATTAGCAAGTTAATGATTAATTTTAAAACTTATTTACTGTAAACTATTTTAATGACTAATGAATTAACGTAAGTGGTTTATTCGGTCAAGGATACGGTCAAATTCTAAAGTATTGCGCAAAACGACTATGTTCAAAATTGGTAAACACTGTTGATTCAAACGATTTATGGATTACTAGTAATTATAAAATTCGATATTGTATTTAAGTATTTCAATAAACGTCTAAACAAATAATAAGTAATAATATCTTATATTGTTAGGTCAAAGTCAAAACACCTGTTTGCAAAGTTGTATTTAATAAAATTTAGTACATATGTATGAATCCAAATTGTATTATATTTGAAAATATAAAGAAGTTTTGAATTGTTAAAATGTGCAAACATCCAGACAATTACTGTGAGAGGAAAACTATTACGAATGAGTATTTCTAGTAAACATTTTTGCCAAACGTTCAATTTGATCAGATCTTGTAATTATCATTAAGTATGTTAAGAGACTATTTTTCATAGTTTAGAATCATTTTGATTGAATTTTCCTGATATTTCGCTATGTACACCCAGCGCCATAAAAATGTGCGAATTGGTTTATTTTCACTTTGTATCTTTTGTTTATTCTAAGTTTTTCTTTTTTGCGCTCATTTATTTTTCTTTGATATTCCAATTGTTGTTAAATAATTTATAGTGGTAATCGAGATAAATATTACTTAGTTCCAGTCAGGGTGGGAATGATTTAAATCGAATGATATAAATCATTGATTTTTATTTGATTTAAATCAACTTGAATCAGTTTTTATTTGCATAAGCAAATTAATCCTTTATTTAAGATGTTATGCCTTTATTGTGGATGTTGTCCTTATAGAGATAAAGTCAGATTCGAAATTGCGATCGACGATTTATACGAAGATCTATCTATGTAACTAAATTTCCGAACCAATTATAAACTACATCTTAGAGTCGAAACCTTCTTCCAAACACACTACGCTTTTCATTATACACCACACAAATAAATCAACTGTCTTGTTGTTTTTTTTTAAATACTTGCATTTTCCCACCCTGTCTTAGATAATGGGATTCTGTCAACGTACATCAAACTCTGACAGATATATCAAATTCTGTCAGTATCTAGCGAATTCTGAGATGGTTTATATCGAATTCTGACGTGGTATTTCGAATTCCGACATATTCAAATTTTAAATGATATGTCGAATTCTGACATAACTTGTAGAATTCTTAAATGATATATGAAATTTAACGAATCTTACAGATTGTACCAAATTCTGAGATGATATTTGAACTCTGACATTATGTTTCGAATTCCCACATGATGTATATAATTCGGATATAATAAGACGAATTCGGAGACGACAAACGAATTTGCATTCTGTGCGAATTTCGACATAATTCTGACAGATACATCAAATTCTGGTAGTATATAGCAAATTCTGACATGATACATCAAATTCTGAAAGATGTATCGAATCCGATAGTATGTATCGAATTCTGGTATTGTGTTCTGGTATATGCTATTTTAAATCCTTACATAATACATATGTCGAACTCTGTCGTGATATAATACTTTGACATAATCGTATAAAGAATTCTGACAGGATATGTCAAATTCTGAGATGATTTATGATGATATTCCGAATTGTGACATATATCAACGATATATCAAATTCTGACAGATACATCGAATTCTGACAATATTCTCGTATAGCAAATTCTGTGATGATATATCAAATGCTGACATGATATTTCGCTTTATGACATTATACACTCGTACAGAATTCGGATTTGGTATGTCGAATCCTGTAATGATATACCGAATTCTGACATGATATATCGAATTCTGGCATAACATATAGAATTCACACATGTTATACATATTCTGATAGATATATCGAATTCTGACAGTATATAGCGAATTCTGACATGATTTATCGAATTTTGACATTTTGACATTTGACAAATCGAATTCTGTCGAGAAATAACGAACTCTGACATAATAAGTATAAAAAATTCTGACAGGATATATCAAATTCTGAGATGATGTATGCTATTTCGAATTCTGACATATATCAACAATAATCAAATTCTGACAGATACATCGAATTCTGACAATATAAAGCAAATTCTGAGATGATATATCAAATTTTGACATGATATTTCGCTTTATGACATTACGCACTCGTACAGAATTCGGGTATGATATGTCGAATTCTGTGATGATATATCGAATTCTGGCATAATATATAGAATTCTTACATGCTACATTCTGACAGATATATCGAATTCTAACAGTATATAGCGAATTCTGGAATGATTTATCGAATTTTAACATTTTACATAACGAACGTGATATAACGAATTCTGACATAATAAGTAAACAGAATTCTGACAGGATATATCAAACTCTGAGATGATTTCTGATGCTATTCTGAATTCTGACATATAATATCATCGATGTATGAAATTTTGATATGTTTTATTGAAATCTGATGTAATATACATATATAGAACAATAACGCAAGTCATGTGTTATTTGTAATTATGAAATGGATAGTTAACCAGAGATAATAAATCCAGCCTTCTAACTAATGATATCAGCGTGTCAAAGTTGCCTTTAAACCAAGCACTACCTCAGACAAAAATGCATTCGGTTATAGACGCAGGTTCTAAAGAAATCACAGTTACATTTGACTCTGACACAAATATAAAACTCTTTACTGAAATTGCAGAATTAGAAGAATGGCCTTACCTTAAGGTTACCAAACCAGAATATAAATTATCAAAATTATTAATATTTAACGCAGGGTGGCAATTTATCTGATGTAAATCAACTTGTATTTTTTAAAATAATATTCGATTTAGATCAGTTTTTATTTTTTTATGCAATTTAATCCATTATTTAAGTGGATCTGCCTTTATTGAATGTTATCCTTATACCCTTGACATACAACGATTTAATAAAACGAATTTAGTGAATTTTTCAAGTTCAGTCCTGGTATGTCAACCTCAGTTTTGAGTACTTGAATGAGATTAGCTTAATCGGATTTATTAAACCGCCGTCTATTTTGAGTATTAAAGAGATAAACTCAGTTTCGAAATTATGGACGACGCGATTTATACGAAGATCTATAACTAAATTTTCGCAGGAATTATAAGCTACATCTAATTTTCACTGGCAAAATTAATTTGAAATAAAATGTTGATTTAAATTAAAAAAATCTGGTTTAAATCAAAAAAATCAAATGATTTGTAGTTTTTTAAAAAATACATGAATTTTTCCCACCATGGTTCCAGTTAAGCCATCAAAGAGTAAACTTTACAATGGGTCGTTGTAAACTAAAATATTGACGAAAAAGCAAATATTTTGCAATTTCATGCTAAAAAATACACAAATGTGATAATAGCGGTATTGTGAAAACCCAACAATTGTAAGATAGACTGACCTCCGGCGCTTAGATTGATTATTAAACCGATTAACGGTAAGGCACAGATTCAATACTGCTGGTAAGCTAAGAAGAGATCTTTTAGCAATAACTAACAGCTTAATTACGGTTTGTACTGTACAGAGAAGGTTAAACGAACTAGGTCTGAACGCTTGTCGACCGGCGAAAAAACTGTTCCTTACCCTAAAAATGAGGGCTAAAAGATTAAAATTTACAAATGAACGGAAAAATTGGAGTTCCAAGGAGTAACGGAGAGGAGGATTTTCGTACGAGTCTAAATTTAATTCAGTTGGGCCCGACGGTAGGATAACAGTTCGGCGACGAAAAGGAGAAAGGTATTCGACACAATGCGTTTATTCAGTTTATTTAGTTATGATCTGGGGATCCATAACAGCTTTTGGAAAGGGATCCATTCACCTTCTTGAAGGTTCTGTAAATGGAGTAAAATACAAAAAAAATGTTGAAACCTGCGTCGTGCCGACCATTGAGGATCTGACACAAAATATTACAAATTCAATATTTGAAGATACTTCAACTCCACTTCACAGATCACGCCTTGCAAGATATAGCCGTTGTTGGTAATATAAGAATTAAGAATATTTATTTATGATGCCATTTTCCTTCAAGGGAACTATACCGAAAACTATTAAAGAACAGAAAAAGTTAATTGATAAAGTATGGTTCGAAGAAATTTCAATAGAATATTTACAGAAATTATATGATTCTATTGCTGCGTTTAAACCGCAGCTAAATTAGCATTGCTAAACCGAAATGACAATTGCAGCCACGGTATAAACGCGACATATACCTAGCTCAGCCAGCTAAAATAGCATTGCTAAATATGATTACTATGAAACTGACATTTGTAGCACTGATAGTTTAGCAGTGGTATAAACGCAGCATATGCCGACTCGGATTAAGGAAGGCCCACTAAATATTAATTTCATTGGTGAACCGTTTATTGAATTTTTATATGTTTTGTTTTTTTTAAATATGTAGTTACATATATTTTTGTAATCAAGTTTATGCTTAACTTTAATAAAAATAACCATTTTTATAAATAAATTGTTTTGTAGATTTTTATTTTTGTTCAAAAAAGGATTTGAAACATACGCAACACCAGTACTTAAAATTTGTGTCCTTTATTCATAAAGCAAATAACATCTTTTCAAATATTTTCCTTTAAATTTCAAATCGCACATTTTTATGGCGCTTGGTGTATATTCCACATGTAACCAAATACTCTACTAAGTATACATTGAAATTGTGTCAAATTTCGTAGTGTGTTGAATTTATTTTTGATAAATGGTTATGTTTGGTTTGTCAGCGAGATATAAAATTTACAAAATTTTGTTTGTTTTGATTATGATTTATTTTGTATTGCTTTGGGAAAACAAGTTCAAGTTGTTTTAGCTGTTTTAGAATTGTCCAAAGCAACAGCAAACAATTTTATTTATTTGTTCTGTGTTTATATGTTTTACAATGCAATTGTAGTTCTAAATTTATCAAAACAGTGGCGCAATTGTAAATAAGGTTAAATAAAAATATTTTTGCGATGTGTTTTTTACGATATGACAGCAACACTCCATTTTTTAGGAACAATTTTTATTTTATTACGGGTTTCGATAAAAAAAAAAATCGGAACGATTTTTTGTATTAATTTTGTAAATCTAAAATCTATGTTAATATGGACGTTTTCATATATATGTATATACGGGGAGTTTTTTCTACCTGCTTTATACCCATTCGGAAATATACCCTTAGTACCGAAAAAAATTTCATTAGTAGCGAATTCAAGTATGTACATATATCAATTACAATTCTCGAACGTTTTTAAGAATTTTAACATACATATATCGTCTTCGTCATGTGAGTTCCCTCTGGTCCAATAGACCATTTTTTCAAAAAAGAGTAGTGTGATTACCTCTTACAGTTTCGAAAATATTTTTTTTCTTCTATAATCCTACACACCACAACACCTTGTTGTTTATTTCGTGTTTTAATTCTATTTGGTCCCATGTGTTAAATTCTTCCAAGTAGGACACAATTATAAGCCATTTACGTAATTTTTCTTATGAGATTTTAGTGTCCTATATCCAAAGAAGCATACATATGATATAAATTAAAAATATTTTTTTTGTGCCCACATTTTTTTACAAATTCGTAAATACATTTCGGAAGACAATCCTGTAATAGCCCTAATTGAATTTGGCAATTTTTTGTTGATTTTTAATTAAATCCAAAATAAACATGTAATACATACAATAATATAATATGCACTTCCATTGTAAACAAATTACCCAAACCAAGTCAGCTAAGCTAACCTGAAGTACTTTCGAAAGAGAAAATTAAAGATATTGTACCCACGTGCCAAACATGCAGGAATTTTACAGAATAATTTTAAAAATACTGCGGAAATCAAATTATTTAAATATTGATCGAAATAATTGGTTAAAGTGAATTATTCATGTATATAAAGGGAAACAAAATTTTAATTAGTAATTTTTATTGTACACAATTGAATGTTTGAATAAATTTTCCATAGTTTTTTTTTGTTCTCCTTTTCCTTCTTCTTTGGTCCTATATGACATGCGCTTTATTATTATTGTAACTTAAAAAAATAAGTTTAACATAACTAAGGGAGGGGTCCTATATCCATTTAGGCCATTTTTGCTTCAAAAAGTTGTCCTTACTACAGTTTTAGGGCTCACTGGAACATGGAAAGTAATGACAATGCTTTTTATAAAAATAAAGAACAATTTAAAATTATCTTGAGAAGGTAACCATATTTTTGCTAAAACTTTAAAAATCGATTTCCGTACAATTTTACAAATGGCGTATAGGTCAAGAGGGAACTCACATGACAATATGTCCATATGTGGAAAATTGATGATAAAGTCGAGAATTTGGGCCCCGGGGTGCTATTCTTGAACTATTACGAAAACTTGTATATTGCCAGTTAGTGTTAAAGTATTACGAAAACCTAGTTTTCGTAATACTTTGAAACTAACTCGCAATAGTTTTCGTAATAGTGCAAGAATAACACCCCAGGGGTACGATTATGTAGCATTAAGAGTTTCAAGTTTCTCGAAATTGCGACAATACGCTTAAAAAAAATCTGTTTTCTTTTCTTTAAAAAGAATCTTTTTAATCTTTAAGAGTTGTCTGTCATACTTTAAAAGTTGTACGAGTAAAACAACAAGTCGCAATTACGAGAACCAGAGAAGTAGAGTTACGAAGTAGTTTAATCAGCTGAGTTTAACAATGTATTAAAATGTTTAATAATTAATTCAATAATAAATATTTAACGTAGAGTCGCAGAACATTAATAATGTTTGATGTATCATAATAATAATAAATTACGTTTAAAAAAATTCACACTTTGAGAAAAAGAGTAAAAAAATAGAAAAACACAATCCTCAAAAGTACCAAAATACATCGAATATTTTGGTATCAAAGCACAAAAATAAATAAATAAAAAAAATAAAAGAAAAACAAAAACACGTGCGTCTTTTTTCACATGAACAGTACAAAAAAAAAAAAAATTTCTTTTCAACTGTCACTTCATCGTATTCACCCACATGGTATTATTTTATGTTGTTTTATTATTTTTCCTTTAAAAATGTATAGGTACTAGGTACTACGTTTAAGTATCAAAAAAAATTAGAAAGCAAATAAATATAATTTTTTTTTTTGTTTTACTTACCCTGGGTCATTAGGCACCTCAGCTGGTGATCCTGACGCCAAAATTTCATGTTGATTTTGGTGCTCCATTGTAATAATTTTTTTTTGTAACTTTTTTTTTAGATATATTTAATTCACTTAATTAATATAATTTAAATTTATATTAATTTTTAATTTCACACACTAAATATAATATAACACTTTTAACTTATTTATTTTATTTTATACAACAAAAACACTGTAACGCTATTTTTTAAAGATAAATTTCACTTTTAAATTTTCAGTATTTCCACAAAAATTAAAAACAACAATAAATACAATATAAATACTAAATAACAAGGATAATATTTTGATTGTTAGAAAGAGATGTAATTTGCATGTATGTGTATATGTGGGAAAATTCGAGTATGTATGAAGGAATTGTATGGGAAAAGAGGAAAAACTAATGGAATTGAAAAATCAAAACAAAAACAAAACTAAATAAATATGTATGTATGTGCGGATGTATGGAGAGCGAAAATAAAATAAAAAATTGTGTGTGAAAATGTGAAAAAATGGCTTAAAGGGATGTTTATATTTTTCAATATATAAATTTTGTAAATATTCACTGAAATCTTATAATATTTGATTTAATTTCTTTTCTTTTTTAAATAAATACACACATTTAACTTTTGTATAACTTTTGAAAACGATTTTCCACAAATATTTATTATTATTATTATTATTATTATGTTGTGTATAACCTCAAAATTTTTTTATCAATTTTTAGAAATTTTCACACAGAAAAAAAATAAACAAACCAATTTTTTTTTTTTTGTATTGACACAATATTATTTTTAATTTATTTTATTTTTTTTTTTAATTTCTCCAAGATTATAACTTTTGTTGTTGGAAAAACTACTAAAAAAACTACTACAAAATATATTTTTTTATATTTTCAAGCAAATTATTGATATTTTTCTTCTTTTTTCTTGACTATGAAAACTATAATAAATAAAGAACAGAATTAATAAACTAGAGAGAAACGAAAAATATTTAATATAATTTAAATGAACAACTTTTCTTAAAAATGAAAAATACAAAAAAACGACGTTAAAAACTACATACACTCGACAACTACCAAAACGATACTAAATAGAAAAAAAAATTTGAATGACTGACGTCTATTGCAATGTTGCTCTTCGCTCTCATCATGTTTTAATTTTTTTTTTGTTGTATTTACTTTTTTTTTGTATTTTACATTTATTTTTCTTTTAGAATTCTTTTCATTCATTTTTTCTACATTTTTGTTTTTTCCTAATTTAAATTTTTTTTTATTTGCGATTGTAAAAATAAAAGTTTAAAAAAATAGTACAATTGATATTATATACATCGTACTCATTTTTTCATTTAAATTAGTATATTGATTTTACTGTATGTTTTCGCTACTACCATTATCTCCGTCTCGCACGCTAAGAAAAAAAAAATTGAATTTAGAAAAAATTCTTATTAGAAATAGAATATAATAAAATATGAGACAAAATTAGCGGTAGAAAAAGTCGACACCATACGAAATTTACTGTTAGCAATGTGTAGTGTATTGTGTATGTAAAAATTTCCTGGTAGTAAGTAGTAGTAGAATTTGTATTTGTATTAAAATTTTTTGGTGTGGAAAATAAAAAGTACATACTTAAAAATGCTACTACATACTACTTTGCTGTGTTGCCGCCTATATTAATCGTGTTATTTTCCGTCTTCATAATAAATTATATCCTACATTTTATTGTATGTGTGTGCCGTTTGCTCTCGCATTTTTCTTCTCAGCAATTTTCTTTTCACAATACATATTTTATTTCCAATTTGATTCCTTTCCGTGTCTTGTTTAAAATAGAGTTTCCTTTCCAGACAACTAGAAAAATTTAGTAATTTTAATTTTTAGTATCATACATTTTTGTTGTTTACTTATATTATAAGTTATAACATTATAATGTATAAAAAGAATATTGATTTTAAAATTATTTTGTCTGCAGATGAAAAATTTCGAAGGCACGTGAAAAGTGATAAATTCTCACCCTCTCTCTGCATTTTAAAATAATTTTGTAACAAATTCGTTTAATTTTTTTATTTTTCGAACAGAAAATTCAATGTGCTTAACTGTTATAATTTTTAAATTGCGCACGAGAATCTATCTACTGAAAAAGAGACGTTTATTTTGAAAGTGGTATTAGCCCATATTTTATTGACCTTTTTCCTCAAACGTCAAATGATGTAAATTTACAGCCGAAGGCGTACAGCAAGCGTCTTGTTGATATCTTGTTTTCTGTGTTTTAGGCAAAAATAATAATTTATTACGGTACATTTAACTTTAGAAACGTTTTTATATTGATTTCATGTTGTTCCATAAACGATAATTCTTATTTATTTGTCCTGCAGCGATAATTCTTAGCTTATTACAATACGGCTCACCTACGGCTTCGCTACGGCTTCGATGAATTTAGTGTCAACATTTTTGGAGGAAAAAGGTCTATTGAAATGAGATAAAGAAAAAATTCAGAATCAATATAAATGTAAAAGTATTCGGGATTTTGAATTTTCTTAAATAGATCGATAATTTGACAGCTAAAATATATCAGATTTTGTTTGTGAAACTATCGTAAAATGTTTTAAAATTAGTTAATTTTAATAAAATGAACCCCAGAAAAAACTGAAGCGGCACAAGGTTTAACCTAAAAATTATGAATTTGCCTTCTCTGTATATTTTTATTTTGGGCTTAATTTTCACTAAAAAAATTACCGGCTTAAGTTAAAATGGGATTAAAAGAGAACATTTTAATTAAATTTTTATTATAAAGTGTTTCATAAATCTAAATGTCTGTAATAATAAAAATAAAAATTGTACCTGTACCACTTCTTTCAAAAGATATGAACAATATTTTGGCGTTCAATTTGTTTTCCTTAACACAAAAAATATTGTCTACATAGTCAGAAGCGGCGAATAAGCCCTGCGGGCCCGCCGCGAGTATATTTTGGGACCCCTGATAAAATTTGAGCACAATATTAATGTAGCACTGAATTTAATGCACCACGCCTTAATTAAGTTTGTCTGAACGAAATTCCTAAATACATCCATACATTGATTGATTGATTGGGGTGTATGGCCAAGCCTAAACCTGTCTCCCGGATGACGCCGGGCCCACCGTACACCCATTACATATAACACAAAAGGAAGGATAGAGACACCTTTGTAGTCAATAGTTAGTAATTTGTTTGTATAATTTGTGACAAATTAGTTAGCAGAAGACAACACAATTTTAATCTACATGTTAATTGGATTCTTGTTTCTCTGGAAGTCTTGCTCGATTACTCAGGTTACTTTGGTAACACAAACTGAATTTTTTTTTAAATTTTAAATTTAAACTCTGAAACATGTTATTTTAGGGTAGAAACATATTAGTAAGATAGGTTGGCGCCCGTCATCATGATCCTCACTTTGCGCTCGTATGCTTGAAATTTTGGAATGCTACCCGGCTCATCAGGTAGATACCTCTGAATGCGACATTAGCCATAATTCATCACTAGTCAATTTTTTTGATACTGCCTTATAATCAGCCCGTTCATATCCCCTAAAAGCTATTGTATTTATACCTAAAAATAAATCAGCCTAATACTAAAAGGATAAGAGGCAATTAGCACAACTTTACTTGAAAAATGTTGTTGTTGCACTTTCCATTCTCGTTACTGTAAATTAAATAAAAAAATGCTGCATTCTGACACCAAATCACTTAGTCTAAATTATACGGTATAAGTACAACTCTTCTTGTTCTTAGTGAAATTTACAATTCAATTATATTCAATTTGATCATTCATTTCCATTTATTAACTCTTCCTAAGAAAAATTGCTTCCTTTAACACAAATTAAGCCAACCATGTAATTTAAATAAGCGTTTATCTATAATTCTGAAAATCATATTAGCAGTATTAACTTAACGCCAACATAATTTAAACACAATATGTATCAAAATAAATATTTTTAGAGACACGTTCGACTTAATTGAGACAAACTACAATGCCTTCACAAATTCAAAGAACATCCAACCCAACTCCAACTACTACATATAGGTATACATAAAATAAATAAATACTTATCTGAATTCCCACATGCAATTATTGCTTCCATTTCCTTAGCCCTAGTAGTTTTTTGTTGTTTTGGTAAGAATATGTGGTCCAGAATGCATCCGTTTGTCGTGAACTCAACACAAAATACAACACTCGCACGTAATGTTAAATCAATAATGTGTTTCACTTGGTTAAAACACTCCACAATCAAGTTAGGTTTAAATGTATACTACAAAAACATTTTACAAAAAATCCACTTTAAAATTAATCAAAATTAGAATTAAATTCAGTAAAATAGGTACATATTTTGAATTAAACTAAATTCTTAAGGAAAATTACAAAATTTTAGAGAAAAAAAACTACCGTTTGACTCGAAAGTCATGGCCAACATTCCTAAATATGTACATACATCCATTATCCATACATGCAAATGCAATACAATTTATCTAAGAAAATAATTTCAAAGATTAAAATTATTTTCTCAATTAAACTGAACTTTACGAGGGCTATGTTTATACAGGGTGTAAAATATGTATTATGTACCGGGACGGTCGCATATTTTGAATGATGCACACCGCATAGAGAAACAAAATAATACGTATTTAATATTTTTGAAAAAGCTATTCAACTACACTAAGCTCGACCTCCACCCCCACCTCCTGTGGGTGGGGGTGGGGGCAAATTTGATATCTTAAATGGAAACCTCCATTTTTTATTACAGATTCGGATTCTACGTCAAAACATACGTAAATTTGTTTGAAATATTTTTTTGTGTTCGGTGCAGATGGCGCTGTAATTAATGTTGAAAAAAGTGGGAATTCGAACGACTAATCCTAAAAAAAACAAACCCTATTGTTTCCCGTTTTTTATTGTTTCCCGTTAAACCAAATTTATTTAGAATAGAAATAATAGTTTATCTAAACACAAAAACATGCAAAAAATTTGTGCACATTACAAATTTTCTTTTTTCTTTTGAACAGCTACTACAGTGCCATCTGGACCGAATACAAAAAAATATATCAGAAAAAATTTACGAATTTTAAGACGTAGAATCCGAATCTATAATAAAAAATGGGGGATTCCATTTAAGATATCAAAGTTGTCCCCACCCCACCCACCGGGGTGGGATATTTATTTAAATTTGCTCTTATAAATGAGAATTTTTATTTTATTTTAGTATATAAATTTAGCCGTCGTTTTTTCTTCGCTAAAAATTTATCAGTCATTGTATCAATATCTAATCCTTGCGCTAATTGCTGATCTAGTATACTTAAAATAGCTAATCCACTCAACCGAGCCTGAGACATTGTACTTCTTAAATAACATTTAATTAGTTTAATTTCTGCTCAAGTTGGTTACAGATAATGTCAAATATAAATTATTTGTTTACCTGAGAATCCGATTAGGTGTCGGGTAGATTCAAAAGCGATCTATTCCGTTTAAAAAAAAAACAGTTATTTATTAATTTCGTTTCTTTGTTTTAAATGGATAAAAAAAATTGACAAAAGTGCTCTATTCCTTAGAAAAATGATGAAAATAAATGAGTTAACTTTCAAAAGCGATTTATTCCGTCAGACCTTCATACAAAAAAACAAAACTGGAATAGATCCACTATGAAACTTACTTCCGTAAAAGTACGTGTAAAAATTGGTAAATTTGAAAATATAATTTTCAAAACAACTCTATTCCAAAATAATTTTCAAAATTTTAGCTTAGGTAATCAACATACATTATTTTAAATGTTACGTTACCTAAAGGAAAATGTCTGAACAATGTATTGAATTAAAAAAAAATTAAGGGTTTATCTTAAAAACTCAAAGAGTTGAATAGATCGCGTTTGAATGTAACCGACGAAATGTTAATTTGGAATTCTTTTAAGCTTGGAAAATCTTTTATTTAAGTGCTTTTCGGTTTTTGCATACTCCATTTTGATTACATAGTCGAAATAAATAGATGTTATACCACTTTTACACCAATCAAAAAACTCTTTAAAATTATTAAAAAGGCTCTCATCTACGCTTCTCAAGGAAGCTACTCTAGCTAACCTCTTAATGGTACCGCCAACTTAATCTGATGGCCCCTTACCGTGGCTTGTAGCGAAGAAGTTCCATTCGCAGTCAACTTTAAAATCCATTTCATGATTGGTGTTGGCAAAATTTTTGTATTCTTGAACTGTGATACAGCACCATCCGAAAAATAATAATTTTTTTTGGAGCTGGATATACAGACTTTTTGTTTTCTAGAAATTCAATAAATTTCTTTTGAAAACCATATACAGCTACAGTATCATGTGTTAATTCTTCTGATATTATGGCATAAGAAATTATATTTGGTTTATCTAGTGCTGATTTGTAGTAAGCAACGTTTGAAAATAATGTAGCTTGTTGTGTATAGTAGTATGGTGCTTTTATTTCATTTTATGTGACAAACTTATAGTTCTCCGAAAAATCCAAAATCAATTCCCCATCTTGAAGATTACTATTTACTATATGTTATGTAGGTAGTTTAATTATTGTCTAGCAATGTAATCGTGTTAACGTAATGCTGCTAAACAAAACTTTCAATCTCTTTCGCCAGTTATTTCGCGGTTTACGAAATTTTTAGCATTTTCGGCTAACTTAACACTAACATTTCTAGATTTATTTTTAAGGTTTTTGTGAATTTTAAGTTAAAAAACTTACAACACTGCGGAAGGACCATACTGTACAATATTTTCTCTTTAATATTACTCGGAACTCGTACCACTCAACAATAAGTTTCATTTTCAATAACACTTTCAAATTGTGACTAACGAGTGGTAAAATGTGTACCACTATTTATATGACAAGTACACAAAACTGACAGTAATACATCCATACAATCAAATTTATTTATTTGGTTTTTGTAAGTAAACAGCTTAATAAACTTTGCAACTCAGATCATAAAACACGTACAGGTACTCTTTAAAATTTTAGTATAAAATAAACTTTATAACGCAGGTGATACAGGTACTAGATGAATCATCCTAGCTAGGCATTAGATGAATCAACTGCTGATAAAGTGCAGCAAAAACCGTTGATAAATGTGATACATTCTCATTTTTGTATCATAAAATGATAAAAATATCAGTTCATTACACAAGTCAGTGCCGAAAATTGCACTGATTTTAATGCACTGAAATTAATTCATTTCTCACTTTAGAATTCAAGCCATCCAACGGAAAAATAAATAATATGTTAGCAGTATTCCCACTAGAGATATGTAGTTGTCAAATTCAGAACTGAAAATTTCACTGGTAGCGTTATCTACTCATTTAACACAAATTGTAATGAAAAAAAAATGATCAACATTACATTTTTTCAACTTTGGAGTTACCTAGCGGCTATGGCGTCTATTGGAAGGGGCTCCGTAACCTTCCAGTAGGCGCAAGTGTACGTACTGCCTCCTCGTGGCAACCACCGGTAACTGTAACCATTAGGCTGAATATAGACTTTTGTGACAGGCTAAAGTACGGCGCTAAAGGAGAAAACCTTGACAAAAAATCCCTAATCTAAGGTGGAACAGCATATGCCGATAGATGAATGGCTGATAGGTTAATCAGTCTATATATGCGGACTCTGGATACCAGGCACCCTCCAGTTTTATTTAGCCTTCCTGTAGTAAACCTGGGTGACCTTCAGGCGACTTTTTTATTCCCAGCAACTCGCAAGAGTCAAATCAAAACGGTAGACGAGGCACGGGAAGGAATACACGGGAGTGGGTCTGCCCTCTCGATATCCTTGAGTCCCAATGCTACCGCTCTTCTAGCAGAAGTAAATGTTATTACATCTAAGAGGGAGAGCACTGAGCCCAGATAGTATGTATCACGTACCGTTAGGCAGTATTATCAGGTTCATTAAGAGCCTGAATATTGACTGGACGGATAATTAAGTAGGGCTTATGCACAAAAGATCTTTTAGGTCGCAGTGCGGGGTGGCTTGAGCCCCCACATGGCCCTCAAGTAATAATAATAATAATAATACCTAGCGGCTAAGCTACCCCCTTCCCCAAAAACGATTTACCACTTGTTTCAAAGGTTGAACTATTATCTATCAAATGCTATATTACGTTTTTCGATACTTTTATGGATGTGCCCTCTAGCGGCAAAAATATAAACTCAGATTTATCTGCTCATAACTCCTTAGATTACTGTATGTACTCAAAAATAAATTATGATAGAATTTAGGATAAATTAATACTATTCCAAAATGGTATCGCTTTTGAAAATACTCCTCTTTGAACCGAAGATATACAACCATTTATGTAGAAGTCAAAAATTAGAATTTGAAAACCAACCAAAGGTAAAAAAAAAGGAAAAGAAACGGTTTTCTTATTTTCAATAAAGAACACGATTACAACAAAAGAATTGAAATCGGAGAGGTCAAGGTTGGGCTCCATTTGAAAAACCATGGAATGAACGTTCTGTAGAATTGAATTTCCAATGGATTTAGAAAATCCTTTGAAAGCAATTCAGCACTTCAGACTATTTAAATTACATGTTATTTCTGGGGTTACACGCAATAACCGCTTAAGTCTAATTAGATACATTTTCTAGAGAGGTACAAAAAGTTCAATATTAAATTGATTTTTCCCTTACGTCGACTAAAACTACTAAGGCTTACGACCACAGATTTTGGCCTTATGGTATTATCACTTAAGTCAAATTTAGTGAAGTTAGAATTTTTGTCTTGTGACCACAGATTTATGACATGGTCATTTCTAAGTTAGTATGATAAAAATTTTTAAGATTAAAACTAAACTGATGAATATTTACGACACGTTTAGGAAATAATAAAGGAAAATCTACAAATTGCTCTAACAATTTTTTTTGCATTATCTGAACCCTTCTTAGCTTAGTAACATTGGCAGTCCCATAAATCATTGTTCCTTATACAATACGTGGGTGTATAAAAACAAAATAAATTGGTATTAATACTTGCTTTGGAACTTGCATTTAGAATGACAACTTTCTCAATAACCCTATACCAGAGGAGCCAATTTATTACAAATAAGAAGTATGTATTCATTCAAGGACAGATTTGTATCAAATAAAAGTCCTAGATACTTAATGATCTCTACTCTACTAATCCCTCTATTACCTACAATTAAAGACGATAAACCTGTTCTTTTTTCTAAAGTCATAGATGGCCCTGATGGCTATCAATATTACTGGCATGGCCTTAGAAAAGAAACCGGAATCCATTTAAGTAGGAACTATGGTGAAGGCTCGCTTATGGTTTGAGGTGGGTTTTGCTACAATGGAAAACTTCCATTTGCCTGGATTTATACCAAAATAAAATCGAAAGAGAAGTTTAGTTGTCTGTATTAAATCAATAAGATTCTTTCGGCTTTTTATAGACACAATATATTAATAATAATGGCATTCACAACATTTTCGATTTGTCAATCAGAAAAATGAAGAGGCCAGTTATTTATAATATATCTACCAAAAAAGTAGAAATATCAAAATCCCCCCGTACTTTAACCCGAGAGTTAATACAAAATGTATTTTTACTCTAAAAATGAAAACCTTTATTATTAATATATTGTGTCTATAAAAAGCCGAAAGAATCTTAATGATTTAATACAGACAACTAAACTTCTCTTTCTATTATTCGTGTTGGCATAAAACACACAGAAATGAAAAGTTTTCCTTGTGTTTTTTGATTTAGTGAATTTATTTATAATTCGCTAAGTCAACTACGTTCTTTCCTCATACTTAATGTATGGAGTTGGAATTGTATTTTTGTAGTTTGGTCGTAGCTACCTGATGAATAGATCGAACTTTTTGTTTTGAGATTATCAGTACGAAACCAAACTACCCACAGAAAACGCAAGGAAAGGTTTTCATTTTAAGAGTAAAAATACATTTTGTATTAACTCTCGGGTTAAAGTACGGGGGGGATTTTGATATTTCTACTTTTTTGGTAGATATATTATAAATGACTGGCCTCTTCATTTTTCTGATTGACAAGTCGAAAATGTTGTGAATGCCATTATTATTAATATATTGTTTCTATAAAAAGCCGAAAGAATGTTATTCAAAATAAAATCGAGATATTCCACGAAAGAACCTGGAAATGAGTCTAATTGAGCATGCAAAAGGTCTAATGAGGTCAAATTTTATCTTCCAGCGAAAAAATGCAGCAATTCACACGTCAAACAAGACGGTGGATGGTTTAGCGAGAAAAATATTGGGGTGACAGACTGGCCAGCTTGCAGCCCGCACCCAAACTCTATTGAAAATTTATGGGGCATCCTTTCTCGAAAAGTATATAAGAATGGGAAACAGTTTCAATCAGTGATTGAATTAAAAAATCAGGTACGGGAAGTAAGGATCGAAAGCCGAGTAGAAGTCCTCCGGGAATTAGTTTCAAGCATGCCCGATAGGTTATTCGAGGTAATTAAGCATCTAGGTGGACACACAAAGTATTAAACAATAAAAGAAGTCAACAGTCCAGTTTACTTTCTAATAATTCTAATGACCTTTGAATTGAGGCTAATTCAATTTCGCACATTTTTATATTGTTTAATTAAATAAAATTAATGCTGTTCGCCATTTTTGACAAAACATATATTTTTTTCTTTTGTAATACTTAAAATAATTGAAATAAATTTAATATATTTTTTTTTAAATAATTTGTCATTTTTTAAAAAAAAACAGTATGAGACTAATTTAATTTCGCTCACTGTATATCCGAGAGATATGTTGTAGCAGCTATTCCATAAATAGGCAATAGATATCGAACACTGCTTTGGATGTGCGAATGGAAGATTAGCATATTTAATTTCATGGGTCAGATATATTTCATTTGGTATAAAAGAATGAAATTTGTTTTCCTGATTGTATCCTTGTTTTTTCCGATATGATGGCACCAGTCCAGCTTAGAGTCGATCCAGAGTCAAAGATACTTATAGACATTAACTTTTACCAATGATGTGTTGTTGACCGCGTAAATCAATTTTTTTATTATTTTGATCAAAAACCATAAATTTAGTATTTGTTTCATTGAGTTTTAACCTGTTTTGAGTCATCCATTTGTTGATTTTGTTAAGATCATTTTGCATTTTGGCGTGCATAATCGAAAACAGTTTTTGATTTAAACGACAATGCCATATCATCGGCGTACATGATCAAATTACGTGATAAGTCCAAGACGAAGACATCATTACAAAAAACATTGAATAAAGTGGGACCAATAATAGATCGTTGTGGTACGCCATACTTAATGTGTTGCTCCTGTATTGGACTGTGTACAGAAACCAAACTGATTGTTATTAATAATATTATTGAACGACAGATAATTCTCGAAACGAGTTTCAACTGCCTTTTCGAAAATTTTGGATATCACTGGCAAAATAGAAATTGGGCGATAATTTGCCTCTGATAATTTATTGCTACTTTTATATATAGGTATAACTTTGGCAATTTTCAGATACTCTGGGAATTCCCCCTTCATAAAACAATCATTAATCAATTTTGAAAGGATGAGACTAAGAGGATTTATTATGAAATTGCAGAATTTTGTATAAATATTTGCGATTTCTATATTATTTGTCGGGTAAAGATGAAACGGATTAGTTATACTCGACGAGGTAACAAAGTAATTGTTGAATTTTTCACAAATTTGATTAGTATATCAAGAGACGAGTGAAGCTTAGCCGCAATAAATTTTTGCAACTCAATGATTTCCTTTAGTGAGGCATTCTCGTTAATAATATCACCGTTAGACTCATCTACGTCATCCTCTCCATCATCACTAGTGGTATCCATAGTTATTTTGTTTACTGGCTGTTTTGAAAACATACGATTTTCATTGCAGTTAGCTAGTTGAACAGAACCAAGTGTCATTTAGTAAAGAATGAATTTGCGTACGCGTACTGCGCACACATTCAATATGAAAAAATTTAAAGCACCGTTCACATTTCACTTTTTTGTTTTTTTTGCCACTGTTTCATTACATTTATCAATTACACTACCCTGCAAAATTTTAAAAATTTGGTGCCACTTGACAATGAATAGTTGTTTCCGAAGTAATTTTTTACGCTGAATCCGAATCTGGGCTCAGAATTGCTCTATCACGTCAAGTTTATGAGATATTATAACCAAAAAGTGCAAAAGACACTGTTTTTTGACGTATTTGTGGTTATCTAGCACCGCGATTTTTTTTTTCTTCAAAAGTTCATGTATGTGATCTTATAGTACAAGTCTTCTTCTTTCAAATGCCTTTGAGTTTGCTCAAATATGTTTTTTTTTCGCCGAGATATCGCATTTTCAAAATTGCATGTTCGTGAATTTGTCGGTATACTGTATAATACACTACCTTTTATATCTACGGTATATGCACTTTTAGGTTAGAATATCTCATAAACCTGACGCGATAGAGCAATTCTAAGCCCAGATTCGGATTCAGCGTAAAAAATTACTTCGGAAACAACTATTCATTGTCAAGTGGCACCAAATTTTTAAAATTTTGCAGGGTAGTGTTTTTATACAGAAAAATTCACGAATATGCAAATTTGAAAATGCGATATCTCGGCGGAAAAAAATGATATTTGAGCAAATTCAACGGCATTTGAAATAGGAAGACTTGTACAATAAGATCCCATACATGGCTTTTATAAAAAAGTAAAAACTGCATTGCTACATAACCTCAATTATGTCAAAAAACAGTGATTTTTGCACTTTTAGGTTAGAATATCTCAAAAACCTGACGTGATAGAGCAATTCTGAGCCCGGATTCGGATCCAGCGTGAAAAATTACTTCGGAAACAACTATTCATTGTCCAGGGGCAAAATTTTACAGGGTAGTGTTATTAATTACGGCTTTCTTTTGTAAACTATTTTATTAATTAATTAATGCAACATATTAAAACATAAATTTTAATACATAATAACATTTATTGGTTATTGGAATATTTCGACCTTTCGGGTCATCATCAGCCAAATTACGTTATCTAAAACAAAATTTGGCTGATGATGACCCGAAAGGTCGAAATATTCCAATAACCAATAAATGTTATTATGTATTAAAATTTATGTTTTAATATGTTGCATTAATTAATTAATAAAATAGTCTATAAAAGAAAGCCGTAATTAATAATTAATTTAATTAAGACTATTGAGTAAAATCATATAAAAAATTACATTTATCACGTCGAAAAGTGCCCGATTTCCCCACAATTAAAACAGCATTTTGAACCGTATTGATTAAATCGTTTCGGATTATTATTCACTTTTGCTGTAGACGTATTCGCCGTTGATGTCGAGTTAATATTTTCTTTTGTTGATGAATCCTTAGTATAATCACAGAATAATAAACAACCAGAACCGACATTACGTGGACTAAGAAATTTTTGCTCTTACCTTATATTTTACATGTTAATTTTGAATTTTTAGCCACTGAACGATAATTTAATACCGAAAATCTTACCTTATATAAACCAAGGTCAAAAAAATGAGTTCACTTTTCTCCATATAAAAACCGCGTTATGTCGCTTCTGGGTATTCTGTGGTATAATGGCTAGTTTGCAGTTGATTTCTCGTTCGCACTGGCTGCATACTATTATACCATTCGATACGATCTTTTAATTCATCGAACGTTGCGATTTTATATATATTTAATCACGGCTTCCTTTGAGATATTAACTTTGTCACTAATCGTAATCATCTCGTCATAATATTCCAATAAATCTTGGTCTTTACGTCTTATAGAGTTTCTTAATTGGTCATGTATTTCCATTTCACTAATGTTTGTTTTAAAATTCTCGAAATCATAATTCTTATCTTGGAATGTCATAAACCACATTCTTGCAGTGTATGATAATTTTGATGGAATCGATAACATTAATAATCTATCGTCGATTTTATAGATTTCTTTTAACGATTCGATTCGATTAATCCATTGTACCGATGACAAGGACTTTGCGTTACCTGGCTCGAATTCAGGTATAATATCGATCACTTCTTTGGTAGATAATACCGATCTTTGAGGTTTCTTTTTCTCAATCAACAACTTTCGTTCTAACTCTAGTAATTCACGTTCTTTCGTAATTAAATTCGTTTCTCAATCAATTAATTCTCGCTCTCGTTCCAAATCCGCAAATAAAATTCAACACTTTACTTGTATTAGGTGAAAGTTCGTCCACCTCACTTTTAGATCCATAACCATTGTGTATATTCAATTGTGACATTTCGTTTTCCAAATTATCGTTCTGTGCCAATCGTTTTAGTAACACCTTTTTATTTCCGCTCGTTGAAAGGTTCTTACTTTTCAATAAGGCTCGCAATTCATGTACGCTTAATTCATCCGTCCGCTGAATTCACGTGCTTTTTTCCACAAATTATTATTTTTCGATTATTTTAAATAAAACTGATATCCCGCAACTATATTCGTCAACACTTTATCGCATCCAAATCTCCTTCGTATCCCACTTCTGAAGATGTCATAACGTCGGTTTGATTTTTAAAGATTATTAAAATAATAAAACAAAACTCTCTCTTTCATAATTTCTTCTACTATAACCCAAGTATTTTTATATCCGACAATTTTTGTATTTTTCGGACATTTAGCTGAAAACATGAATTTTTTTTCCGATTATTGGCCAAAAAAATCGGAAAATGATGAAATTTGGTTTACAACTTCTTTTTATTTCAACATTTTCCGATTTTTTTGGCCAACTTTCATAGTAAATCTTATAATAAGTCGGACATTGTTGCTGAAAAAAGTCGGTGATGAATTCAGTTTTGTTATACTTGGGAAGTGTTATAATTTGTACTAAAATGTAATGACGTTTACAATAAAACTACCCTGCAAAATTTTGCCCCTTGACAATGAATAGTTGTTTCCGAAGTAATTTTTTACGCTGAATCCGCTGAATCCGAATCCGGGCTCAGAATTGCTCTATCACGTCAGGTTTTTGAGATATTCTAACCTAAAAGTGCAAAAAACACTGTTTTTTGACATAATTGAGGTTATGTAGCAATGCAGTTTTTACATTTTGATAAAAGCCATGTATGGGATCTTATTGTACAAGTCTTCCTCTTTCAAATGCCGTTGAATTTGCTCAAATATCATTTTTTTTCGCCGAGATATCGCATTTTCAAATTTGCATATTCGTGAATTTTTCTGTATAAAAACACTACCCTGCAAAATTTTAAAAATTTGGTGCCACTTGACAATAAATAGTTGTTTCCGAAGTAATTTTTTACGCTGAATCCGAATCTGGGCTTAGAATTGCTCTATCGCGTCAAATTTATGAGATATTCTAACCTAAAAGTGCATATACCGTAGATATAAACTGTAGTGTATTATACAGTATACCGACAAATTCACGAACATGCAATTTTGAAAATGCGATATCTCGGCGAAAAAAAAACATATTTGAGCAAACTCAAAGGCATTTGAAAGAAGAAGGCTTGTACTATAAGATCACATACATGAACTTTTGAAGAAAAAAAAAATCGCGGTGCTAGATAACCACAAATACGTTAAAAAACAGTGTCTTTTGCACTTTTAGGTTAGAATATCTCATAAACTTGACGTGATAGAGCAATTCTGAGCCCAGATTCGGATTCAGCGTAAAAAATTACTTCGGAAACAACTATTTATTGTCAAGTGGCACCAAATTTTTAAAATTTTGCAGGGTAGTGTAATTAGAAAATAAGATTATTGTTGGGGCATTTCGCGTCAACTGGGCCACCCCACCTGCCCAAAAATTGGCTTAGCTTAAAAAATAACTTTTTGGGCTTAGAATAATGGTTGACGTTGTCTACTTTTAAATTCTTCATGGCGTTTTTGGAAATTCAAGATGGCGGCTGAGATATGTCAGTTAGAATATATAGACATTGAAAAAAAATGTTTTAGATCGTTATAAAAACGTTCTTGATGATCTTTTTAAAATCTGAAATAATTCATGTATATTCTCTGTCTATTATTATTATTAATATTATTACTTGAGGGCCATGTGGGGGCTCAAGCCACCCCGCACTGCGACCTAAAAGATCTTTTGTGCATCAAGCCCTACTTAATTATCCGTCCAGTCAATATTCAGGCTCTTAATGAACCTGATAATACTGCCTAACGGTACGTGATACATACTATCTGGGCTCATTGCTCTCCCTCCTAGATGTAATAACATTTACTTCTGCTAGAAAAGCGGTAGCATTGGGACTCAAGGACTTTGAGAGGGCAGACCCACTCCCGTGTATTCCTATCCGTGCCTCATCTACCGTTTCGATTTGACTCTTGCGACTTGCTGGGAATAAAAATGTCGCCTGTAGGTCACCCAGGTTTACTACAGGAAGGCTAAATAAAACTGGAGGGTGCCTGGTATCCAGAGTCCGCATATATAGACTGATTAACCTATCAGCCATTCATCCATCGGCATATGCTGTTCCATATTCTCTGTCTAAATCTAAACACGACAGTACACGTCAGACAAATTAAAACAACATTTAAAGTAGAAAAAACTTAAAAAATATGTGAATTTTCAGAAGTTTTACCATTATGTCCAATTAAGGGGGTGAGTGCATTTTTCGAGAAATGTGATGTTTTTTTAACAAAATACTACAGACACTAACAAAAAAAATAAGCCTACAATAATCAATTTAGGTGCTGCAGAACCGAAGACCTGATTTTTTTAAATTAAAAAAAAAACGTATGATGATTTACTTTACAGTATTATCAAACGATGCTTTATTAATACAAAATTATTCGAATGCTAAGGATTCAATCAAATTTGCTTATAATTCCATTAAATAAAATTAAATCTTAAATAAAAAACTTGAAAATGTAAATTTAAAAAAAAAATGCTTAAAAAAAAAAAATGCTTACTGATTGATGAATTAAAAATCCCACGATATTTTTTCCAATTTAAAAAAAAATCAGATCTTCGGTTCTGTAGCACCTAAATTGATTATTGTAGGCTTATTTTTTTGTTAGTGTCTGTAGTATTTTGTTAGAAAAACATCACATTTCTCGAAAAATGCATTCACCCCCCTTAATTGGACATAATGGGAAAACTTCTGAAAATCCACATATTTTTTAAGTTTTTGCTACTTTAAATGCTGTTTTAATTTGTCTGACGTGTACTATCGTGTTTAGATTTAGACAGAGAATATACATGAATTATTTCAGATTTTAAAAAGATCATCAAGAACGTTTTATAACGATCTAAAACATTTTTTTTCAATGTCCATATATTCTAACTGACATATCTCAGCCGCCATCTTGAATTTCCAAAAACGCCATGAAGAATTTAAAAGTAGACATGTCGGCCATATTCTAAGCCCAAAAAAATATTTTTAAATTAAGCCAATTTTTGGGCAGGTGGGGTGGCCCAGTTGACGCGAAATGCCCCTACTATACTTGAACAGCGGTCGAATACAGACATTCTAATAAATAAAGTTTTGTAACGAAATTGTAGTTATTTTATTATCTACAAAGAAATTGTAACCAGTGAACGTGTCGTGCAAATCCCAAAGCCAAATTGGTTTATATTATAAACAAATAACGTGCAGTTGTGCAAAACATTCCAATTTGTGTTTTGTCAGTCGCTTACAATTGCTATTTGTTTTTTTCGGCTGAATTTAGTTCAGTCCCGAACAAATAGTAAAACAGCCTTACACATATATAGCCTCTCTATTCCTTTATTTCAATAGTGAAACTGAAATAAATTAGAAATTATTTCTTGGTTCAAGTCCAAGTCATTGGTGGTGATGATGACCAAGTATATTTAGCCATTTGGCCAAGTAATGTGAGCGATGGTAGTTTTAACATCAAATCTGGTTGATTGAGAATAATCATTGCTACAGAAGATGATCATAGAAGAAGTGTTTGGCACTGATGGTATTATAATCAGGATAACAACAATTCTGAGTCCTATACGTTACTAGGAGTTTTTTGAATTCGTTGCCGTTGTATATACCATTCGGGTAGACCCATGTATAATCCGAATAGGAATTTATTTCAATATTAATTAAAAAACCTGAACGAGAAACTACAAATTGATTTTACCATTTCAATAGTCAATCAATTTGTTTGTTTTTAAAGTTTTAAATGATTATTAATATATATATCAATTAAAAGAACTTCTTTTATATAGAGCAAAGCTGAAAAAACTAAAAGTAAAAAATTAAATCTAATAATAGTTTTATTTATATCCATAATATTTAACTTAAATCTATTTTATAAACACTTAAATTGTATTTTTTTATTTATTTTATTTCCAAGAACAATCCTTAGTTATAAAAAGAAATCTATTTTATTAAAAAGATATAGATTTCTAGAAATCTCAAAATAATTTTCAATCATTTCGATTCCTTTATATATCAAAAACCACTAAAAATTTCAATTGATTTTAAAGTCAATTTTAAAATTTCTAAAAGTTTTTCTTTCTTTCGATTTTTAATAAAGTTTATTTTGATAGACAGAAAAGATAAATTTTGGTTTTTATCTATATTATCTATACATATGTATGTAGACGAGTGTAACGTAGTAAAACGAACCGCTATGTACATATATCAA
This sequence comes from Tipula helvola, assembly GCA_963556165.1. Lineage (NCBI taxonomy): Eukaryota > Metazoa > Arthropoda > Insecta > Diptera > Tipulidae > Tipula > Tipula helvola. The sequence continues at coordinate 102,206,698 of OY744483.1, forward strand.
ATGAAAAAAGATTATTTTTCTTTAAGATTATCTTACTGTGTATATACATCGATAAATGTTTACAAGGTGACACCGAAATTATGAATGCTTCAATCAATAGAAAATTGTATTCCAATTGCTCATACAAATTAACACCGATACATACTGCCGAATTTAGTATATTTGAACTATGTACTATTTCAAAAGGTGATTAATTTTAATTTTCCCTTCACAATGTTAAACTTTAGTGACTCATTTCATACAGACCAAAATCCATAAAAATATTATCACATATGTATACGACATCCCTTCCGTATTATACACAATTTATAAGGTATTGCAAAATATGTACGTATATCTCAATAATATGTATAGATGTCTATGGCTATGAGGAAAAAATAAATAAATCTATTATTTACAGTTGACATCTTTAATTTATGATTTAATCTTGCAACAAAATATTCAGAAAATCAAATAGTCTGGCAAAAATATGCAAAAAAAAAAAAAAAATTGTAACTTTCCCTTTATTTTGATTTGAAATTTTCATTTCCGGGAATTTAAACAAATTTTACTGATTTTTCCAATTTCTTCTATTTTATAATATTTTTCTCTTCAAAATCACTCAAATAAACTGATAAGAAAAATCTTGATGATGAGAATAGACATAGAAATTTGAAAGAACTATGTATATTGTATATGGTATGTAGATAGGTAAAGAAATGAAAATGTAATAATAAAAAGAGGAAAAATGTAATAAAATTTTAATCTCCTGAAAAACCGAATTCCAACAACAAGAATAACTCTAATAAAAATAATAATAATAATATTTATAAATTCAGAGGTGTTCAGAAAAGTTGTTGTGCTATTTCCTTTTTCTGTTTATTTATGAAAAAATATTTGCTATATTCTTTGGAATTGCAGGGTCGGCATTAAGGAAATTGTTTAATTTGTTTGTTGCTTCGGATATATTAACTATGGCTTCAAGAAGTAATAAATTAAGGTTAAATGGTTGACATAGGGAAATTGAACTTCCAGTGTGAAACAAATTCAGTAATCTACTGATATATTGGCACTTTTTATTGGTTGCTGTATTTGCTGTTACTCAGATAATTGTTACCGCGTTTTGTAGGTTTTGGTCTATGAAATAATCGAGATCAGATTTTCCACAAAAATGCAAAAACGGTTCGTCTGTCATCAAACTATTTTGTTTGAAAGATTCAATTTCGAGAGGGATATTTAGGGAATCTAAATCAGCGCTCATAACCGTTTGTTTCTCGATTATAATTCAATTTATGAATCATACTTCTGGCGGTGTCATTTAGCGAATATCTCTACGCGAAATACTTACCTATCAGTAATTTTAAATAAACGCAAACAACGTTAAGAGCAAGTTAATGCCACGCAAAACACGAACATTTTCTATGATTGTTTTATAATCCCGTGTACATAATATCGAAAATTGCAATTTTTTACGATCACGCTAGGCAAATAAACATTACACGAATCACCAACTATTTTGAAAGATTTCGAATAATCTCGATCTCAAAAATAACAAAATTTCTCAAATATTCTTGAAAAACTGAATCTCAGTAAGATTATTTGGTTCAACGCCAAGCAAGTCGGTAAACTAACTGAATATACGAACTCGGATAAGCTAAACTAGAATAATAAAGAAAATTTCAAATAATTTGAAAAATCTGAAAACTTCTAGAATAATTTCGTAAAATTCACAAAATTCGAATCCCTCTGTAGTAATGCCAAATATAGGCTCATCTTACCTCTAAACGTTCGACGTAGTATTCTTTAAAAATGTGTAAAATCTCTAGATGACCGCCATTTGGTATTATTTTGACAATGCCAGATTTTTGCGTGAAATTTTGGCACCGAAACCAGGGAACATTCCCTCATTTCAACCTCACAAGGTAAGATAACAATTTAGATAATGTCAAAATAGTACGTTTACGCGAAGCAATTACGAAATGTTTAGAAACTTTTTAAGGTCGTAGGTCGTAACCAACTTTTAATGAGCATGAAATGGAACATTCCGCGTTCGAAGATCCTGGCACGTATAGACGGCCGATGAAACTTACTTTAAAGTTCGTACATTGCATGCTCAAATAATCGCATTGCGGCGTAAATTAGCTGAGCATAGGCTGAAAGCATTGTCTGATTTGCACAGGCATTTATTTTACAAATGTTCCACATTCTTATAATATGACTCAGGAGATGTGTCTCATAACTGCCTAAGAAAAGGACACAAATGCAATACTAGTTTTAGCAAATCATCTTGCTGTATCCTATCAAATACGTCATCACACACTATTACATCAAACGCAACCATCAACAACAGTTTCCAAGCCGAATTCAATCGGTCACCATTATTCCAAGAGATTATTCCAAAACAGTCAAATTCCATCTTTATATCAAGTGATAAACAACAAAATAACTTAAGTGACAATGAGCAAAAAAATACCTTTACGCATACACTATACTCCGCATTTGATACAGTACTGCCAAATGTGGCGGTTTACTTTAAATCATATACCGGAACACTCCAGCTTGCACAAATACTACTTGACACGGGGTCATAAATGTCTTTTATCACCCAGTCAGGCGTTCAAAACCTACCCCATAGTATCACCCAGTCAGGCGTCTCAAACGATCGCATACGTATGATTGTATGGTGTAATATCAACAACAGCTGGATCAACAAGAGGAAATACCAATATGGTAAAAATTCATCTTTCATCTAGAATTGGCAGATCCACACTTCCACAAACTCAACATGATCAATATTCTTGTAGAGCAGATGTGTTTTTTGAAATTCTAAGTCCAAAATTTCGTATTATTTAAGAAGTTTATACATGAGTCATATGACTTGTGTCCCATAGTCAGTTCAACCGACAGATGATGAATAAAAAAAACGAGAAGCTAACAGATTAAGAGTTGTGTTTGATGCTTCATATAAATCCAGTCCTTCATTTTCATTAAATGATATTGTACACATTGGGCCAAACTTACAACGAGAGTTAATGAATATTGTTGCAATTTTGAAAACCAAAAATTGCTTATATTTTGACGCGATAATCCCAGCGAATATATAAAAATATAGAAAGCCGAGACGGTAACATATGGTACAGCATTCGCACAATTTTTAGCAGTAAAAATCGTCCATAAATCAACTGAGGATTTCCCATGCTTACCATATATCCAAAGGCATTTGAAATACAGATCTTTTAACAGGTTGTATCACTTTAGAAGAAGCTCTCAAACTTAAAGATCAACTTTGTATAATTTTAGGCAGCACGGAACAGAGGCATCTAAAGTGTAAGACTCTTTGGGCTAACTAGCACCGACAATCGTTTTATTTAAAGTTATTCTGCAGAAATTGTGGCTCCTGAATGCTGATTGGGAATAATTTACCGGGAATAATTTAATATCAACAAGTTGTGGAAAGATATCTACGATTTTATGATGCACCTGGAAGAACCCGATATTACTTTAATTACATGCATTTTGTGATGCACCTGAATCGGCCTATGTACTGTTATGCAGGTTGGTGAATTTTTTTTGTACAAACTTTAGATTACAGAAATTTGGGTATGTTTACATGGGCAGACTCAATGATTATCTTATAATTGGCTTTTCAATGTCCCACGAGAGATGGAAAAGCTTTGTAGCCAACGGAACTTGATAAACCCTTCACATAGTTCCTAGAAGTAAATGGGCTCTTAAAAAATCAAAACAGAATTTAGCCGTTCAAATATCTAAAGGGGTTAGGCATCAAGTTGTAACGACACTTCAACACTGGTGGTAAGGTTCGAAATAGCTGTCTGAAAATGAATGTAGGTTTCCAAATACACACACGCTCGTATTCAACGCAGATCATGTTTCTTTGGAAGAACGACACAAATTGGTAAATGCGTTGATGGAAACATTATTACCAAAATAAATAACAGTTTTTCGTAATGTGCAGAAAATCAGTTTTAAAACGAAAATGTCAACCATCCAGAAGGGCTGCTGCTTATCGAACAAACATTTGTATCATCACTGGGTTCATTTCACTGGGAGATGGAAGGCAACTGAGAAATTCTTCTTTAAATTACGCTGCTAAATATGATTGCAGTATAATTAAAGATATAAATATTACTCACATACATGCAGGCAACTCATTAGTATTAAGCCTTCTGAGGCAAAATTATTGGATGATAGGAGCTCGTTATAGCACAAAAAAGATCATCAAAAGGTGTACAAACTTGTAATTTCAAACTGGACTATCAAAACCAGTAAACGCAGAAATGTATCAGCGGAAAAGGCGTATGTATACAGGATGTTATTATTAATATTTAAGTGGTTATCTTGTATCTGCATCCGTTTGAGAGCTATAATGCTTTAAAGTAAAAAAAAAAATATTTTGTTTTTTTATAAAATTGAATTTTTCTCAAAAAAAAACCGTTATATTTTTTTTTTATTTATGTATTTAATTTTAATTCGCCATGATCTCCCCTACAATCCCCCAATACAAAGTTTGGGTCAAGGAGTTCTTTCAGTCTACCTCAGGCACCCAATTTTCGCGAGACTGTGGAAAGCAATAGTGAAGTTATTCAAATGCCATCTCAAGAAGGAAGAGAGGGCAACATTAGTAATTGAAATACAGTCAGTATTGAATTCACAGCCGCTCTGCAAAATTAACGATGATCCATCAAATCTGCAGATATTAACACTTGAACACTTCCTCATAACACTTGACTGCAATTCCAGAATATCATTGAAGAATATACCAATGAATAAACTACCTCGGTGGTTAGATTTTGGTGGAAGGATTTTTAAATGTTGGTATCCATCTCAAGATTATTTATCTACACTGCAACGTTGCTAAAAGTGGAAAAAAAAGACATTAAAAATTGATGATGTTGTGCTGATCAAAGAACAGTTCATAATGAAGTAAAACGTCCTACCAACAAATTAATTAACTACCTATGTACATATATAGATTCCGGTTTGATGGGATTTTTTCGTGGGATGGAATTTTGTACTAAACGAGATTTTTGCATTCTGGTTCAGTGGAATGAGAAAATAAATCCCGCTAATGTGAGATTAAATGTCAGATTGTCTCGTCACTTAATTTGACGCTGAATTAAAATTATTTTGTGGTGGAATTATTCCGCGGTGGAATACTTGCGTATCAAAAAGAAATTTTCCTCGATTTGCGAAAATTTAAATTTTTGTTATTTTACTCGATTCAGAACTAGTACCAAACAAATTATCTTGCAAAGGGAACAAGAATACAAATTTGTGGAATGAAATTATTCAGCAAGAAATCGAAATTCGACAAAACAAAAAATCTCATCCCATTTTATGCCATCTCACTAAACCGGAGTATATACCTACAGTTCAAAACAACTAATTACGTATGTGCTTCATATAAACTACACAATAACAATAAACCATTCTACGGCATCATTTAATATTATCTTCTTTCAACTTCGATGTATCCGGCAAATACCAGAGGGATATCAGCAAATTACCACCTTTTACACTAATTTCTACATGGTTAAGAAATTACATCCTTAACGTGTCGATTTGCAAATGATTGACCCATCAAATAAAACAAAAGTCCTTAAATTTATTAGATTTACATAAATGCTCACATCAGCATACTCTCATTCCACCTAAAATTAAGAAAAAATATATTTATGTTAATTATACTTAATCAAAGGATTTTATTGTTGACTAATAAAATACAAGTAACCCTTCTATCGACAGCCAAACAATACCAAAAACAAAAGTTTTGTAACCATTGTAATTGGCGTAGTAGATTAAATACCAAAGAGCAAAGAGTATATTTTATACTTAAGCTTTGATTGTTATACTTAGATTCAGTATACCAAATACTCAAATAATTGTTCTAGTCGCTCATAATTAAATGCAATTTACTATAAAATTTTAGATGTAAATGTTGCAAACTTGCATATATTATATATAATAGGATAATTTACCAGTAATTGTACACACTTGACATTTTTTATAACTCTTTTCTTGCTGAACCTTGGAATTCAAAATATTATGACAAAGACAGTGTATTTATTAATTTAAAATTAATAAAGTTTATGTAATTCTGTTGTGTGTCACATTTATTTTATTCACATTGGAATTACTTGGCAATATTCGTGAATGAATTTAACTTCAACCATAAGGATAGCTTGATTTAGGGGAGAAAACTCTCAACATTTTAGATATTGTTGATTCATTATTGTTGTTTATTTTCATTGACCTCATTGTCAACTATAGGCAAAAAAAACTATACGAAAGAGCAGCTATGTTTGAGCGAGTTGAAGGTAATGCTTTCGACTATGATGTTTTGTAAAAAAAAAAACAGAAAACCGTATTGTAATATTAGTTGCTTTCCAGTCGACCACCGCAAGTACTAAAAGTACTTAGGTTTTTGTCTTTGCTTAAACTAACTACTCGTAACAGTTACGAGTAATTAGTTTAAGCAAAGACAAAAACCTAAGTACTTATAAGTACTTGAGGTGGTCGACTGGAAAGCAACTAATATTGCAAGATGGTTCGTAAATTGTACTATTATTTGGAAAATTATTCCATGATATTTCATAAAATGGTTTTCATTGCCATAAAAACAATATTTTTCTTGTAGATTTTAGTAGTGAGAGTTTTTGTGTTTTTTTGTTTAGTCTAGTTACGACTACTTAGCATTATCTTCAATCAGGTGCCTAGACCAAAGTCTATCATTTTTTTTTACGCTCACTGTACCGAAAAACACTTTTTACAAGCAAAATTATCTAAGCTATATATGTAAGGGGTTTTCGGAGTCGCTGATAACGATTTTGTGACTTAAAATGGCCGAATAAAGCGCTAATTTTATATTAAAATCGCTTAAAATATATAAAATTAAAATAAACCTAAGTATTAGTTGTACACCGGATCAAGAATACAGGTACGTTACGTATGAGAGAAAGAATTAATAATAGATAGATAGAAAGAATTATATTGGGTATAAATGTCGTACCCGTCCTTCCGCCCTTCCAGTCATACATTTTTATTATTTTGGTTTTGCCTCCCATTCTCACAAATATTGATAGTTTTGGTCAAAATTTTGTAGTATTTATTTATTTATGATAACTTTATCAACTTTTACATAATAAAAATTCTGGCTACAACATAAAAAATACAAATTTAGCATAAAGAATCATAATTAAAAACTACAAATAAACATAGTAATGATTACTGAGAAGTGAAAATCTAACGCGTCACGAATCTTGTTAAAAACGGCTAATGGTGATAAACGGGTTCACATTGTCCTTAACGTCTGTGAAATGCTAAATTCAGTTGAAAGCTACCATTATGTAACTCACGAGAAGGATTATATAAATTTATATGGAGAAAAATACGTGGTTGCATATCCTATATGGGACTAGAAGTCATGTTTGAATTTTATTATTTTTATGTTGTGGATGTGTAACAGTAGTTAAACAAAACGTTTATGAAAAATATATTTTTTTTGTTCTTGTTGTTTTTTAAGATATAGGGTGTCAAATATTTAAAAATTTGATCCACTTAAACTAATTATCCGAGAATTATGAAATTGATCTCATTTTAAAGATAAATGAATAGGGATTATAAAATAGTTATAAACCTGGTACCAGCTTTCATTTCTTCTTTTTCCAAATGGCCGTTGAAACTTTCATTTTGAATTTTCTCCCATCTGCATCTTTCTTTCATTATTTTTGCATTTAATTCCAATAGACAAACTAAAAAATCAGTGCAGCATTTCGTTTCGTTTTCTTGCAAAATACGTTTAAGTATAACAATCTACAAATTTTTTATATTTAAACGTATTTTGCAAGAAAACGAAACGAAATGCTGCACTGATTTTTTAATATGTCTAATAGAATTGAATGGGGGAAAAAAATAAAAAACAAGAAAAAGATCCAGATGAATGAAAATTGAAAAGGAAAGTTTCGGCCGCATTTTGAAAATGAAGAAATAAAAGATGGTACGATTTCTATAATTATTTTATAATTCCTATTCATTTATCTTTAAAATGAGCCCAATTTTTCTATAGCAATAAATACAATACCAAGTGCATGCAAATTTTAAATATTTAACACCCTGTATCTTAAAAACAACAACAACAACAACAAAATTATTGTCCATAAATGTTTTGTTTAATTAGTTCTATATACATCAAATCTAAAAATCTAAAAATTAAAACATGACTTCCAAAAAAATGCGATTTGACGAATTTTTCACCATATGTTAGGTGTGCAAGTAGAAACTCGGCTCTGAAATTGGTTGCATTAAAAACATACTACAACGCATCCAAAATCGCCAGCCATTTTGGATATATGTACATATTATGTAAATTAGTCATTGTGGTTTTTTTGACATAAATTTCAGTCATTTACAAGCTGTCATTCCGTGTACATCAATTTTAAGAGATGGAAGTCGATGAGCAACATTTACGCCAATGCATTCTATTCTGTTTTCAAATTAAAAAAAAAAATGCTGCTGAAGTTATGGAACTGATTAATTCGACTTTGGGTGATCATTCTGTGAGTCATTCAACAGTAAAATGTGCTTTGCAATGGTCTTGAGGATGATCCACATCGATATGCAGTAAAAAAATTTGAAGACGAAGAACTTAAAGTTTTACTAGATGAAAATTCGTGTCAAACTCAAAAAGAGCTTGCAGAACAGTTAGGAGTTAGGTACTTATCGATCAATATCACTTCGATTGCATTCAATGGCAAAGATACAGAAGTAAGGAAAATGGGTTCCTCATAAACTGATAGAAGAAAACAAAAACCTAAGAGTTTCCATCTGCATGAATTTGCTTTCTCGGTATAAAAGAAAGAATTTTTTGAACAAAATCATTACGGATGATGAAAAATTAATTTTGTACGACAATCCTAAAGCATAAAACCATGATTTAATCGTAGGCCACCCATCATCATCAGTTGCAAAAATATATATTCATGCTATGAAAGTGTTACTGTGTGTCTGGTGGGATTGGAAAAGATCCATTAAATAAGGGCTTCTGGAACCTGGTCAAACTGTTGCAGCTGAACGTTACCAGGCCCAATTGTTCAAATTAAGTGATGCTCTGGAAAAAAAAGAACATTTACGGACCAAGGAATAAGGTGGAAGGTAATACTGCTGCATGACAACTCTCGTCCACATACAGCAAAATCAACCCAGGAACTCATCTTCTCCTTAGGATGGGAAGTTGTACACCATGGGGCGTATTCTTCAGACTCGGCTCCCTTTGATTACCACTTATTCACACCGATGTCATCAGATTCGAAAATGGCTCGATGACTATTTTGCTTCGAAACCACCAAGTTTCTATCGCGTAGTCAAGCATCATCTACTCGATAAATGGCAAAAGACCATAGATAGTAACGGCGAATATTTCGATTATTAATCTTTATAACCAAAAAAAAGCCAATTTTCTACTCGCACACCTAATATTTTAAAAACAAATTTTACTGGCATATTTTAATAATGTTATTCTAATTTAATACAGAACAGAACTTACAGAAACATTTCAAATGTCAATGGGCGATATCACATTCGTATAATACATGCTCCAATCACAACTATGACCTAAATTAATCTGATCGATCTCTTGTCAAATTTTTTTATACTTTTGCAAAACATTGCAGTTTTTCAGTCTTTACAAATTAATAGATTGAAAATTTAAAACATAAAATAAAATTAATTAAATTAAAAGTTATGTTGATTACCATCAAGTTCGGTTTATAATATAATATTTAGTGTATTATGTAGATATGTATTTGAATTACTTGGTTTTTATTTATTAAGTTTTAATATAATTTAATTAAATATTTTGATTTGATCGATCACAATTATTTTAATTTTAATAACTAAAAACTTTTATTATACTCGTATTTATATGTCCCTATTCGTAAAAAATATGATGGCCAAATGTATCGACACCTATACATTGATGGAAAAAATGACATTTAACCCAACAATGTTGGCATTTCATTTTTGATATATCGGTAGCTTTCAGAAACCAACATGTTTATTTTACTCAACATGTTGCCAACAGTTGTCGGATCTGAAAGCACTCAATGATATACTTTGTTCAGTTGAGTTTAGTATGAACCTGTAATTAACTGACCACGACATACAACGTCCTACACCACATTATTCCCAAAAAAATTTTAATAAAACTAAAATTCAAAACACATTCGAATAATGGAATGATTATAAGAATATTGTAAGTAAGATAAATTAGAATATGTATTAGAACCACATTAAACAAAATAAAATTTAAAGTTGATTATTTGTAATCAAGCTTCAACAGAAAAAACTTAAAAAAATTTCTATTCAAGGACAAATTGTTTATCTAATTCTATCTAATTGAAATTCAATTAATTTTAAATTATTATAAAATTCAATTTATAAAAGATCAATATTTTTTTATTTCGAGACGATTGACTCATTTTATAATTTTTATAATGTGCTCGTATGCTGTCTTGTCATTCTGTATGTAGAATATTTGATGGGATATTATCATTTTTTTATTAAAATACATAGTTGTACTGTCTGCTCCGTAAAGATGTTTGATTTAGACGCGTACATGTATATAAAGTTACCACATGATTTTTAAGCAATGTAATTTAAAGGCAGTCATGTTGTTTAATGCAGTTTGATCAATTTATTAGAAAAAAATTATGCAGGCAATATTATATTTGACTATATGTGTATAATTTTGTTTAAGCAGAATTTAATTTAGACATTTTTGGCTTAATTTAAATTTTATGAAACTTTGCGAACTTTATTTATTCGGTGATGGATTTCTGGAATATAAGAACTAACTGTTACTTATAATCATCTAACATGAATTGAACTCATTTGAATGAGTCGATTGGCTTAAAATGAATGGATGTAAAATCTTATAATTTAAATTCAAGAGCATCAAAATGAGAAGAAGTAAAATGCAAGTTTTATTAGAGTTTTATTCATATATAATAAACTTGCTGTTCCGCCCTTATATATTCAAATTGATTTAAACAAATAGGTTAGCTACGTTAAAGCCTATGATAATTTATTTAATAATGTTTAAGCTTAAAAATCAGATTTTCATTTAATATTAAATATTTAATTATTTAAAATAATACTTTTGTCACAGAATAAAAATTGATATTTAATTCAAAAATTTACATATTTTAATTGATTACAATTACGCTTATAATTAAGAATTTTATATGTTTGTCTTACTTAGTTCATTCTTGACAAGTATCACCAAAAGTATTATTTCCACCCACTTCGTCGTCAACTTCATCTCTGAAAGTATGATATTTGTCCTGTAAAACTACTTCTAACTTGTAATCAAATTGAGTGCCTCTCTGATCAGGTTTGAAGATCTAGGTTTTGGTGTGCCTGCTAGGCTTTTAATAGATGGATGTTTTGAAATCTTAGAATCGAGCTTCCTGCACGTCTCACGATATATTTTTTGATGATACATGCTCCGTGTATTAATAATGTGCTGAAACTGGCATGTGGTACCACCCTTATAAGCCAACGTATATTTTCCCAGTTTCTTCTGCATTTAGAAATTTAAAACATCATTTTCTTCAGTCGAAGATATATAGTCTGCATTGCAACATAACTACAAACAACGGATTTGTTAAATTTTCATCTAATGCTGTTATATGGGCTGATTCTGTTGAATTTTGGAGAAATCTTCCAGGTGTATTTCAGTTATTAGTTGTTCTAGAATCTTCTGCATCTGCTAATAATCCTATTCAGTTTTTGAAATCGCCTTAACTTTTTTTTTCTCGATTCATTTAGGCATCCTAACTCAAGCAAAGCAAGACCGAGAATATGCCTTATATTTAGGTCTACCACTTGTCCTCCTTTGTGGAGGACAATCCTCCATTCTCAAGAAATTGCCTCCATCTTCCACGAAGGCAAAAATGTCCTCCAAAAAAATTTATAAACAATTGTTAACGGAAAAAAAATTTCTGAGTGTATTCCAGTAACAATGTAAAAGCATTCTTTATTGTATATGTATGTAAGTTACATCCCTATAAAATGATATGTTTTTCTATGTAATCTTACATCTTACGACATTTCGTATTCATCTAAACTGTTTTGAAAGGGTACTTCTTTGTGCTTAAATGCAAAAAGATCAGTAACCATTTATTAATTAAAATTATGTAATAGTTTTATGTTGACAGACTAGTTTTATGTGTCTAGCAGTTTATGTGTTTAATATTTTTCGGGGTGTTTTGCTAAAAAGTTTGTCATTACATTATAGAACCAATTCACAATGTCCGAAGCCTAAAAAAACGGTTTTGCATTTTTAATGATAAATGGTCAAAGGAATATTTCTGGCTGAAAAAGCCGCCAATTCATCTTCAAGACTAAGAGCGTCGAGTGAATTTCTCAGTAGAATATAAAGGATGTTCGGATTCACCTAAATGGAACAGCATATCAAGCTAATTTATTAGCGGCTACAATCAGTCAAATTTTAGATAAGTTCTTTGTCAATAAGAACTCCTCGCAAGAGATGTCTGTATTACCATATTATTAAATTGACCATACATTTCCAAATGTAAAACATAATTTGTATTACAATTCCTTGGATTACAATTTAAAATTACCTAAAAACCGTCCCGATTCATAAAATGCCAAAAAAAATTTGTTGCGGTCGCACAAAAGCCACAATGGTCGTATAAAATATTCAAAATGATGCGTCTAACCGAAAAAATCGAAAAATTTTCCCAGTTTGAATTTAATTTTTTGAAAAATGGATTTGAAAAAATTGAAACTGCATCTTTGATATGGTAGAAAACGTGTTAGATAATTTAAAACTAAATATAAATAACGTTAAGCGCTGATAACAGGAATTCAAATTTAATTAAAAATTAATTCGTTATTTACTAATTTAAAAAAGTAAAATGAAAACATTTTGAAACGCAATTGTTACGCTCAAATTTTATATAACGCTGTATTTATTATTATTATTATTACTTGAGGGCCATGTGAGCGTTCAAGCCGCCTCGCACTGCGACCTAACAGATCTTTTGTGCATCAAGCCCTACTTAATTATCCGTCCAGTCAATATTCAGGCTCTTAATGAACCTGATAATACTGCCGACCGGTGCGTAATACATACTATCTGGGCTCATTGCTCTCCCTCCTAGATGTAATAAAATTTACTTCTGCTAGAAAAGCGGTAGCATTGGGGCTCAAGGACTTCGAGAGGGCCTACTCACTCCCGTGTATTCCTACCCGTGCCTCGTCTACCGTATTGATTTTACCCTTGCGAGTTGCTGGGAATAAAAAGTCGCCTGTAGGTCACCCAGCTTTACTACAGGAAGGCTAAATAAAACTGGAGGGTGCCTGCCATTCATCCTTCGGCATATGCTGTTCCACCTTAGATTAAGGATTTTTTGTCAAGGTTTGCCGGTGGTTGCAGCGAGGAAGCAATACGTACACTTGCACCTACTGGAAGATTACGGAGCTCGTAGATAATCTACAAACTTTGGTCCCCACCTCCAATAGACGCCGAACTACCATATAACGCTGTAAAGAGATTCTTGTATAATTTAGACATAGACGTTGAAAATATTATTCTAAAAGTAATTCTCATTTCTCGAATGCCGCTAGACGTAGACAAAAATTAATTTGTTTGTAACTGATCGGAAATTGAATTTAAAGAAATGTTGCCTTTATTATCTGCTATATAGATACACTTGTAATAAAATGGCCAGCTTTATCTAAAAAAGTGGCAAAATATCCCCGAAAATTCCACTCTGGATACTGTTTTTATTGCATATTCTCAAAGTAAAATCCGAAACAACCAAAAGACTAGAATTTACATGATATTATTGTTGGTTTTAAAAATAAACTTCAAGACAGAATTGAAAACAAATTTTTTGTTTACGAAGTTCGGCAATTATTTTCAACGATTTCGTTGATTTTATTAAAACTGGTTTGATGTACATAATTAAACTAATTTATTTAATAATAAACAATATAAAAATATAATCGTATAATTTAAGTACAAAAATTATATTTCATAACAATTATTGCATTTAACTAAAATTTAACTTTTCTTGCCTTTAAAGTAACAAATTCAACAATCATTTGCCTTAAATCGATTTTGTCAACAATTTCTTTTTCAATTGCTATAATCGATAATCGAACCAACCGTTCCTGGTATCAAGTAGATTTTTATTATTTTCAGTTTTGAAATTGATCGTTACCAGTTACTACGGAAGCTGGAAGACTTAAAATTATTTGTAAAACAATCGTTACGTTCACAAATATATTCTCTAGTGCATTCGAGTAAATGTATTGTAATATAAACAATGGATCAGTATTAGTAGTACAATTTTTCATTGTGTCCTTTAAAATCTTTATTCGTTAAATAGTTCTACCGCAGAAATATCTTTGTCATTGCCAGCGGTTAACATATCTAACGCGTCACAATGTGCTTTTAGTTCCTCGTCATTCGATTTATAAACTCCTTCAAAATCGGTTAAAAACTGAAAATTATTGATATACGCTTTTATGACCACAAACCTTTCTGCTAACGAATTAAGTCAGAGCCTTCTAGAGTATAGATCCATAATCATTATGACGTATTTTCACTGATTTCCATAGGAATCCATAGTCAAAATAGTGTTTTTCAGCTTCAAGTTTTTCAATGACAAAACCAAAAATGTTACAAAATGTTTATACAAAAGTGTTCTACATATCTTTAGCAGCAATATATTGTATATGAAGGGTATATTATTGGTATTAAGTAAATATTAATTGCGGGAGTATTTAAATTAAATTATGCCTAAAATATATTTTTCGAATTTTCATTTTGAAAAATACATCAAAGTTGGCTCTGACGAATTAAATTAATACCTGCTATGTTTATCTTTAGTTTTACTAGTATACGTGAGATGTCTAAGATTTATACAGAAAAATACGAAAAAAATTATTTAATCACAAAATTATGACACGTTCTTAATATTTTGAGAATTTGTTTTGCTTTTCCTACAATTTTTGATTTTGAAATTTCCACAGGTGGTAATTTTTGGTACGATTTTACAAATTTTTTACCGCCATCACTGCCATCTATGTAATGTATATTGATTTAATGCACACGATTTGTAGTAAGCTTTTCTTTTTAATTTGACCAGAATGCTGTTGTTATGAACTTTTTTTAATATTTTGGTTTAAATAAATCAATTATTACAAGAAAATGAAAACGACTTACTTAAACGACATTTATATAAGATGAAATTCAAACATTTATGAAAATATTTCAGAAATCATAATTAAGAATTTCTACCGTTTTCATTTACAAATTTGTCTTAGGGAAATAAGTGATTTCCCATATGTTTTATGTGTTTTACTATGGAAATTTTGGTTTTTTCCTCGTTTCTAATTCCCTTATAAAAGCTTCGTTTTTTAGATTATGGCTTGTATAATCAAGGTTGCTTTGATTAAGTACAGTATTTAGTGTAGGAAAGAAAAACTAAATTTTAAATTTATATTGTGGGTCAGTGGGGAGATTTGTTGTAGCACTAGCATTCATAATCAATTAGTCTTTTTTACGTCTTCGCAGAGCATTATCTTTAAATTGAGGGTTAATTTCTAAATCAGTTGCTAATTCTATTGCTGTTTCTTGAACACGATCGAATGTTCATCCGTTCGCATTTTTTTAATGTACTGTTTAACTTTACACTCTCATGTCTCATTGAACATTTGTTTAAAAATTAAAACTTATGTTTATCTGGGGGTCTTTTTCGTCTTCTCGGGCGATTTGTCGTTTCTGTTTATGCTGCCCCCAGTCAGCATAAACGTGAGGCAATTGATAAAGTGGGTTATGTGGGTACATCCCTTCTTTGGATTCTCTTTTTAATTATTTTAGTTGAACTGTTTACACAATTTATGAGTAGTCACACTAACGTTGGCAGTCTGTTCTTCGGACTCTAATTCCCAATTAATTTGGTTATGGGGATGGGGACGATTAGTTTCACCTTTATGTTTTACGGTGAATGAGAATAATTTTTAAAACATTTCCCGAGTAACCAAAAATGGTGATCACAAAATTTTAGACCAATTTGTCACAAAATGTAAGTTCTCTTTTGTCACAAAAAAGGTTAACAGTTTGGAACATATTTATGCGGGTATATTGTGACAAAATGTATGTTGATTTTACCACCAAAAAAAAAATTTTAGTCACCAATTTGTCACAATATTTAAGTTACTTTTTGTCACAAAAATAGTTGATAAGTTGAAATATATTTATGCGGGTATTTTGTGACAAAATGAATGTTTATTTTACCACCCAAAAAAGAAAATTTAGTCACCAATTTGTCACAAAATGTAAGTTCCTTTGTGTCACAAAATAAGTTGACAATTTGGAACATATTTATGCGGGTATTTTGTGACAAAACGTACGTTGAATTTACCACCCAAAAAAAAAAAAATTTTAGTCACCAATTTGTCACAAAATGTAAGTTCCTTTTTGTCACAAAAAAAGTTGACAATTTGGAACATATTTATGCGGGTACTTTGTAACAAAATGTACATTGAATTTACCACCAAAAAAAAAAAAATTTTTAGTCACCAATTTGTCACAAAATGTAAGTTCCTTTGTGTCACAAAATAAGTTGATAATTTGGAACATATTTATGCGGGTATTTTGTGACAAAACGTACGTTGAATTTACCATCCAAAAAAAAAAAAAAGTGTTAGTCACCAATTCATTTTTGATTTGGTGAATTTATAATTCGCTAAGTCACTACGTTCTTGCCTGATACTTAATATTTTGTAAGTTGGAATTTTATTTTTGTAGTTTGTGTTTGGTCGTAGCTACACCTTTTTGTTTGTGCGAGCTTATCTGTACGAAACCAAACTTAGAAAACTCAAGGAAAGTTTTCATTTTTTAGAGTCGATACATTTTGTATTGACTGAGAGTCGATACATTTTGTATTGACTCTCGGCTCGGGTTAAAGTACGGGGGGGATTTTGATATTTCTACATTTTTGGTAGATATTTTTTAAAAAATACAATAAATAAAAATATTAAATGGAGTATATTTTACAAAATTATTTAAGTAGGGTCATAAATAATTTTCTTACGCATAATTGCATATCGTGGATATTTGTTGGTTTATTGATGCAATTATGCGTAAGAAAATTTTTTATGACCCTACTTAAATAATTTTGTAAAAAATACTCCATTGTATGGTTTATTTGATATTTTTATTATTATTTATTTTAAAAAAAATATCTACCAAAAATGTAGAAATATCAAAATCCCCCCCGTACTTTAACCCGAGCCGAGAGTCAATACAAAATGTCTCGACTCTAAAAAATGAAAACTTTCCTTGAGTTTTCTATGGGGTAGTTTGGTTTCGTAGTTTCGTACAGAATACAGATAAGCTCGCACAAACAAAAATTTCGGTCTACTCATCAGGTACTCAGGTAGCTACGACCAAACACAAACAACAAAAATAAAATTCCAACTTCATACATTAAGTATGAGGCAAGAACGTAGTGACTTAGCGAATTATAAATTCACCAAATCAAAAATGATCAAAATCATTTTTTTTTTGGGGAGTAAAATGAACATATATTTTGTCACAAAATACCCGCATAAATAAGTTCCAAATTATCAACTTATTTTATGACAAAAAGGAACTTACATTTTGTTACAAATTGGTGACTAAAATTTGTTTTTTTGGGTGGTAAATTCAATGTACATTTTGTCACAAAATACCCACACAATTATGTTCCAAATTGTCAACTTTTTTTGTGACAAAAAGGAACTTACATTTTGTGACAAATTGGTCTAAAATTTTGTGATCACCATTTTTGGTTACTCGGGAAGTTTCATACCATTTAATTTAAAAGTTAGAGTGGCAAACTAAAACAATAAATGTTGTTCAAAAATTCCAAAAAATTAAAATTTTTACTTAATACCAATTTTCCAGATGGTGAAATCACCACAATATCGCCACAATACCCCCAATAAAATCAGCAATGATTTACGCAATCAATTTGGTTCGCAGCCTGATTTTGTAACCATTTCATTTGAAGCAATACTGAATTTTTGGGTCAAGGGTAACTTTTTTTTGTATTATGGGTTTTAAAACGGAATTTGAAATTTTGTCCGGACATTTTGATGGTTCAGAAATATTTTGTTGTCGAAATGATTCTTCACTTTAACTCTCTATCAGGTGAATTTTTTAACTGTTATTTATTTCGATGACAAAAGATTTCTCCGAACGACTAATAACCATATATAGACTTGTATAGTTCTCGAAGCTCTTCATCGTTTATTTGTGCATCTGCTATTGCTGCGTAATCAATACTTTCAACGATAGATAGTTGATTAATGCGTGAGAGAGTGTCTGTATAGCGGTAGTGAATTGGTCGATGAAATATAAATGTCTAAACTGACCTGGAGATACTTTTCCGGATTTTGTTTCAGAATAATCTGTTATAGCAACTCTCTGTTATAAGCACTATGTCTTTGCGGCGTTTCATTGAGACGTATATTGAAGAAAAACTGAGTGGTTGCCATGTATATAACTGAAACATACTGCTGAACCACCGTCTGATTGCCATATCCGATGCGTTGACGATAATAGCTAATTAAGCTGTAGACGAATCATGTGCCAGTAAAGTTGCTTGTTTTAACCTTACCTTACAATTATCGAAGGATTGTTTAGATGCTGGCAACCATTGAATATGAGTTTTTTTTTGTTAGCTTTCACAAAACGTTATTTAGTAAAATATGCTCGGATGCTGCGCCTATAAAAGTTATGGTAGTTTGAGTAATTAGTTTGTGCAACATATATGTAGTAGGAAGAGGAGAAATTGTTAAGAGTTTGCAATTCAGTTTCGATCTGCGAGCATGTGAAAAATAAATCATCTTTCAGTACATCTCATCAGGCTATAGCGACTGAACTGCTAATTTATTACACTGATTTTTTCCTATATATAGGAACCAACCGTGCACTTGTAGTATTAGCGAATTTTTACATTCCCCTTTCTAAACTTTTAACAATTTCAATGTTATTGTATTTAACGCATGCAAACTCTTAACAATTTCTCCTCTTCTTATAAAATATTTATCAATTTGGAATATACCAAAATAATTTAAAAAGTTTGAATATATGTAGTACTTTTGAGTAAAACGTCAAGTTTAGTATTACGCACTTATTAGTTTATGGCGCATTGTATTTTTATTTGTTCCATCTCCAAGTTCTTTAATTCTCAATTATCGGCCATAATTAACAGGTTATGGGCCCAGGACCCTTAGCAGAGACTTTTGCAGTTTCATTGTACCTATCAAGTTTATCAGAAAGCTACACTGACTTGACGAAAAGCATGGTGAAAAACAAATTATTGGAGGAATATAAACGTCGACATGATATCGAAAATGCGAGTATCAGCGGAGAAAAAGTGCTTAAAGTACACCAACAACAAGGCACAAGTTCAGATCATTCCCAAATATATTGATTTTTCTGCAAAAAGAAGGGGCACATAAAAAGTGACTGTCGCAAATTCGCATCATGGAAAAAGAAGAAGGAAGCGGCAACCAAGGGCAAAAATAGGCAAATACAGTTCAAAATAAAGGTGATACGCAGTGGGTGCGTACGTATGCTTAATCGCCAATCATCAGAATAAGGTAAATATACATATCTGAATGGTGTGTGGATGCAGGTACATCGGCACATATGAGCAGCGACAAGTCATTTTTCAAATGTTTGACCAAATCCACGATGAATTCGGTTACATTAGCCGATGGTAGTAAATTTACCAATTAAAGGAACCGGCATTATCGAATTCAACAATGCAGCCACAAAATTCAGATTAATGGATGTACAGTTCGTGCCTGGACTTAAGTGTAATCTACTGTCAGTTAGTAAGCTGGCTAAAAGCGGCTGTACCATAACGTTTAAAGGTGAACAATGTGAAATAAACAAGAACGATAAACAAGAACGATGTCTACAAAATGGAACATCAAGCACTTAACATAACTCAACCAGCAAAATCGAAATGCATTCATGAATGGCATAAGGTTCTTGGCTATCGCAACTTAATCGATATCAGGAAAATGGTGGAATGTGTAACCAATATGAAGATAGCAAAGTGCGATCATAATGATATTTGTGAAATCTGTCTCCAATGTAAGAAAACCAGAGATCCATTTCCACAACAATCGTACACAAAGACAACGGGTAAATTGGATCTAATACGCATCGACGTATGCGGACCGATACAAATACCAACACCAAGGGGTAATAGATATATTCTTACCCTTATTGATGATCATACAAAATATTCGCATATATATTTGTTGAAACAAAAATCAGACGTTTGCAGAAACATTATGGAATTTGCCGAAATGATGAAAACGCAATGCGGCGTGACACCCAAAGTAATCAGATCAGACAGGGGTGGTGAATATATGGACAATGTGCTGCGGAACTATTTAAAACAAAACGGAATTAAAATCCAGTCCACAGTTCCGAACACGCCACAACAAAACGGAGTTGCCGAACGCAAAAATCGGACCCTAATCGAAATTACACGGTACATGTTAGCAAGCTCAGGTTTACACAAACAATATTGGGGCAAAGCAGTAACTACAGCAAATCATATAATCAATCGTCTACCAACTAAGAGTGTAAAAACCACTCCGTATGAGCTCTGGAACGATAAATCATCAGACTTAAGTTACTTACATATATTCGGAGCGCCTGTATATGCCCACGTACCGAAATACCAGCGTAAAAAGTTGGACGACACAGACGAAAAATTATTCTCGTGGGATACGAACTTGGCACAAAAGATTATAGACTTCTGGATGTTAACACACAGAAAATAAAAATCTGCCGTGATGTCAACTTTATGGAAGCCGAAATAAAAAACCAATCAACCATTGATATCTCAAGCGATCACCGAACGGAATCAGCTGATAACGATAATCAAACGGAAAAAGCAGACGGCGATCAACATCAACTCATTGAAGCAGTACCGCAAAACGAAAATGATCCAGATTCAGAAGGGGAAGAATAACAACCAGCACGACGTTCTACAAAACCAAATAAGGGAGTGCCACCACAATGATTAATAATGTAAATAAATAAGGCAACAAACGAAGTAAATCCAGATCCTGCTACATATGAAGAAGCGCTAAATGGACCAAATTCTGAAAATTGGATAACGGCTATGAAAGGAGAGATGGATTCGCTCCATAATTTTGGAATTTGGGAAATAACAAAATTACCTCCTGGAGAAAATGCAATTGGTTCCAAATGGGTGTATAAGACGAAAATCGATCAAGACGGTAACATCGTCAGATTCAAAGCCCGTTTGGTAGCGCAAGGCTTTTCACAAAAATTCGGTCGAGATTACGACGAAGTTTTTGCACCAGTAGCGAACCCGACAACGTGGAAGTTAAACATTTCGACATTCAAACTGCATACCTAAATGGAGATCTATCACATACCGTTTATATGAAACAACCGAAAGGCTTTACGACCGTTGACCGTACGCAGGTATGTAAACTATAAAAAATTTGTATGGTCTCAAACAGGGTGCAAAAGAATGGAATAAGAAATTTGACACTGTCATGAATAAGAACAGGTACGAGAAAAGCGATAATGACCTATGTTTATTTATACATAAAGAAAGTCGACCAACACGTTATATACATATCCAACCATGTTGATGATATTGTTGTAGCCTCAACAAATATCAAACTAATTGATGATTTCGAAATATTAATGAACAACAATTTTATCATCAAAAATCTTGGAAATCTACAATTCTATCTTGGTATCCAATTCAACAGAGATTGAACAAGTTACGTGAATTTAACCTGGAGGATGCAAAGAACTCGTCTACACCAATAAATGTCGGGTATCTAAGCCAGCCAATGAACCAGAAACAGTTCGAGTCACTTGAAGTTTATCGTAGTGCTATCGGATCTTTACTCTACCTATCTACCAATACTAGGCCGGATATTTCCATTGCGACGTCAATATTAGCAAGACAGGTGAGTGACCCAGAGCAATGCGACTGGAATGAGGTAAAGGGAGTTTTCAGATACTTGAAAGCCACCAAATCTCTTAAACTTAAATTGGGAAACGACGAAAATGACCTAAGTTTCAAATGCTACGTTGACGCTGACTGGGCAGGAGACCATATAGACAGGAAATCAAGCACCGGTTATTGTTTTATCTTCAACGGAGCGTTGATCTCGTGGGTCAGTCGAAAACAAACATCTGTCTCTTTGTCTTCGACAGAAGCTGAATTTATCGCATTTGCCGAAGCTGTAACGATCTCATCTGGATAGAGCGCATATTCAACGACTTGGACGAGACAATCGGAACTCCAATCAAAATATTCGAGGACAATCAAGGATGCATAAAATTGCTCAACAATCGAATTTGCCATCTGCGTGTAAAACATATCGACATAAAATACCAATTCGTACACAGCTTTATAACTTCAAACATGATAACAGCCATTTATTGTCCCACCGACAATATGATTGCAGATATGTTGACGAAACCACTAGATGGACCAAAATTGGCTAAACACACGAGGGCAATTGGTTTAATTTAACGCTACTACATGTTGAGAAGGGGTGTTAGTTTGAGCAATTAGTTTGGGCTACATCTAGTACTTTTGAATAAAACTTCAAATTTAGTCTTACGCACTTATTAGTTTATGGCGCATTGTATTTTTATTTGTTCCATCCCCAAGTTCTTTAATTCTCAATTATCGGCCATAATTAACAAGTTAATCATATCTAGACGTTAGTAATTTTTAATAACTTCGATTCTATTTTGAGCGGGCAGCATCCTTTGTTCACTGAGCGTAGGTCCTAGGAATGTAGTTGTGGTTGATGTGAAGACACATTTATCTGATTTGATGGTTAAAACAATGTTCCGATAATTTTTTGAAAATGACATTTAGATGTTCTAGAATAATGTTCTTCAAAAGATTTTGACATTACGTCATCCAAATATACGAAAAAAATATAGGCCTAACAAAACGGAATTTGGTGATATGCCTGGACAGAGTATATTGATGGATGAAATTATGGGGCATCCTTCAAGTTGGTTAAAAAAGTCTTGAAGGTGCGGTATCGGATATCTGTTTGGAACTGTAATCCAGTTTAGTGCGCGGTAATCTCCACAAGATCTCCATTCCCCGTTCTTCTTCTTTACCAGGTATAACGGACTAGGCCATGAACTTGAACTCGGCCTAGCTGCCAAGAAATTTTGAATTTGTGGATTTAGAATGTCAATGAATGAAAGTGCCAAAATTGGCTCCAAAATTAAATCTCTTTCTTTTGCAAACGAAGAGGTTAATGGATCTACAATCCTTAGTCTCTGGATGTCCACGAGAAGACCGGAATATTTTAAAAAATCGACACCTATGATAGGCATTGACACCTTAGTTTCAAATTTTTGGCTCACACAAGTGGCCGTGTACCTGAGCGCGGCCCCGGCTCCCATTCCATCTGACCGTCTAGTCGGTAACGTGTTGCACCACCAGAAATATCCTCGAGATATTCTGATAACAGACTATGGTGGAACAATTTTCCAAAATGGAGTCTACCCTAAAGAACTGTTACATCCCCTTATGGAAGGACTACCGACTCTCCTAGAATATCGCAATAACTTTGGACTCCTCTGGAATGGGTTTAAAATATCTTTTCCTTTTTCAATCAATTGAGCATTATTATTCCCCAACTTGATATCTTCATTTTGTAATTTTCCAGCGTTCCGCATTAAGCCGTTTCATCGAGGACCGTATCTTGTGGAATTAAGCCAGTTTCCTTGTATTTTCTTAAAATTACAATTTACGTTTCAATATAGAGTTTATGAATACACTCCTGTGTTACAGTGTTTTTCTACTAAATGTATACAGTAGACAAATGCATATATTTGGCCAGAACAACTACTAATTTACCCGTTATAATTACACATCTAGCGCAATATACAACTACAAAATAGTTGAGCATAATTACCTTGTATTTGTGTGCAAACCAGTTAAAATTATCTTTAATTACCAAGAGGTTGAAGTTACTATTCTGTATAATTCTTAAGAAAATAACAAAAAAATGATTTTCATCCGGTAATTTCCATCATTACGCTCGTATGAAAAAAGAAAAACGGAAATGTTTTTTCTTTTGTAATTCTGTCGTCGCTCAATTCGTCTTAAAATGATTTAAGCATTCAAAAATATGTACAATGAAACAAGAATATATTTCAATATTATTTATATAGACATTTCTTACTTTGTGTATTTACAATAAAATACATTTTAATTACAATATTAAAAATAATTAATAGTTGTTTTCATTTATTCGTGATCAATTGAACCATCATTGTGGTTTGATAATAGCGCGGTCAATGTTGCGTGCGTTGAGCTTAACGTACTTCGTGATTTTAATGAATTTATTGCCACATTATTCATATTACATATTGGAGAATTAATTGAAGTTGTAATAATATTATTATTGTTGTTATTATTACTATTGTTATTCATATTATTGCTGTTATTATTATGATTTGTATTAAAATGAAAACCGTTACTATTATTAGGAAAATTTGACGATAACACCGATGTCGACAGTGGAATTGTTGACATACTCGTATTAATCCCTTGTTGTGACATAGTACTCATTGTTGACGATGTTATCATGATTGTACTGCATCCAGTTTGCATATTGGGTGTGGACGAATGTAAATTGGTCGTTTGTATGGTGGATACAGCTGAAACAGCCGCCGATGATTGTGATGGTGTCGTGATTAATGGTATAAAATTGGAATAATCATAAAAGTTGAAACGTGACTTAAAATTCAATTCGTTAAAAAATCGTTGTATTTTCTTCAATATAAATTCCGACACTTTAAATCCGTGAAATTCATTTAGATTTTTATTCAAATTGATTTTGTACTCTAAATTATTATCGGTCAATTTAATTAGTTCATCTTTAACGAGAATTAAATATTTTTGATTTTTTGCGTGTGGTTGAATAATTTTTTGTTGTATCATCCAATCTTTATCTTGATTATCCATCATGTAACGTATTAGTTCGGGATGTTTAGTCGACAAACGTTCCTTTGTGTCATTTAAACCAAAAAGTCGGGTCGCTTTTATATCGAGAATAAATTGTGTTTCTGAATTAACAATCGACGTATTCCAAATAATCGGTTTTATTTGTGCCGGACGAGACAACGTCAGGTGTGACGTATTTTGAAATGTTTGTATCGCTTGTGGCATTGGTGGAGGAATAGTTTCCTGCATTAGCTGTTTGGTTAAGATGGGTGATTGAAATGCTTCGACGGTTAGAGGTAAAATAAATTTTTTCTGCGGTGGAATTTGATATTGGCTCGCCTGATTTATTTGCTGGTGCTGATGATGAATGTTCTGGACCTGGTGTTGTATTGGTTGAATACTTGGTAAATGAATTATTTGTTGTACTTGTTGGTTTTCGGGCTGAGTTATTGACTGAACATTTTCGGTTTTTAATTCCATTGTAGATATTTCAAATTGATCGGATGATTCCTTCCGCTTCAATGAAATATTTTTATAACTGTATGCGCTTAAATTCTGCGAATCATTGCTGCTATCAATTTCCTGTTTAATGTCACACTCCTGTTTAATATCCATTGTGGGCGAAATAATTGGAATTTGTTTTAACGTAGCAATATTTTTTGTAACATTTTGATTTTCTGTCTTAACGTACTGACTTTTTGAATTTTCAACAAGAGCCAAAGAAATTTTTTTCAATTGATCATCGTTAATATTCAAACTTCCACTTAAATTTTCTTTGATATTTTTTATGGCTGGTCGAAAAAACATTTCGATAAATTTTTGAACGATCGATTCAATTTCTTTATCAAATATTGGTTGGATATTAAGTCGCAAGAGCTCTAACGATTTAATTGCGTTTTCGAGTGGTGTTTGATTACTGTACGACATTTGATTTCGGTCACTGTATCTTTGCTTTAGGGCTGATAAAACGTTTTCGGCTGCACTTGGTTGAGAGGAGCATGACGATGCTGAAGAACTTGATGATGATGAAGAGGAAGATGAAGTGGGAAAATATTTCTGAAAATTAGGAAAAATATTCAATAAGTTTGAATTCGAGACAACGAACTAGAACTACATTGTAAAGTAATTTTAACTTCTTTAGAAGCTAACAAAATGTAACGGAGTAGTCATTAGTGATAGTAAAATTTCAATCAAAACTCAAAAACTTTAAAAAACGGCAAAATCTCAAAATTATTAACAAAGAAAATATTCACCTAAATGTCAAACATATTTAGCATAAATTTAGGCAATACATACCTTCGCTGTAATTAAATTAATTTGACACGAACTGTTGGAATCTTCTGATGATGATGTTAAACTTTGTATATGCTGCTCATTATTCTGCTGGACGGGTCTCCAATTCCTTTGTATAACCATTTTTAAATTATTTACAAAATTAAAATTGCCACAATCACAAATTTTGTGTTTTTATTTAGAATTGACAAGATGAATTTTCAAAAAATCGATAAAATGTGTCGGTATTGTAGATAGTTCGATTTCGTCGGTAATGAGGATTTATGTAAAACCGGCTTGTTTTGATTGATGAAGTTCAGTTCAGTGTCGTGTGATTAGTAGAACTGTCAAAATTTTTGGAAAGTGAAGTCATCATTCTGAAAACACAGATTTTATTTAATTATTGCGTGAAAATAAAAAAAATCAACTAATTATGGTGGTCAATTTTCCAGATTGCCCAGCAAGCTTAAAATCTATACAGCATTATTTGAAGGCGGCACAAGAACATGACGGCCGAGATGAAGTGATTAGTTATTGGTGTCGGTTGTATGCTCTTCAAGTGGGACTGAAAGTGTCGTCTCATCAGCCCGATGAAACAAAATTGTTGATTGGTAATTATTGATCCAGTTTAGCTAACCATGATTATGATGATTTATTGTTTAATTTTGTAGCTGTTATGGATTGGCTTGAAACGCGAAAGAAAGATTTTGCCGATAACGAATCCGTCACCAATGATGTTGCGGCACAGGCTTACGTCGAAAATTATGCGCTTAGACTATTCCAGTTTGCTGATAAAAATGACAGAGCATCAAATTTTGGAAAGTAAGTTGCATAAGTTTTTTACTTTACAAAATCAATAATCGACCTAATTTCCAGAAATGTTGTTAAGGCATTCTACACATCAGGACTTTTGTACGATGTGCTTCAAACATTTGGTGAGTTAACTGAAGAGGCGGCTGAAAACCGCAAATATGCTAAATGGAAGGCTGCTTACATTCATAATTGCTTAAAAACTGGGGAAACTCCAATCCCCGGGCCAATGCAAAATGAAAATGAATTGGGTGGCGGCGAAGGCGACGATGAGCAGCCTAATGATGCCGATTCATCATCTATGAATAATACAACAACACCTAATTATGGATTTACTCCACAACCACAACCACCTCCCGATCTTTCCCCATTACCACCAAACCCTTCACTCGGTGATGTTGCTCGACGTCTACCATCCCCACCAGTTGAACCTGAAAAACCTCCCGGCGGTTTTCAACCATTTGTTCCATCAAACGACAACTCCAATATACCATATCAGCCACCAGTAGCACCAGGTGGAACGGTAACACTATCTGCAGAGCAAATAACCAAAGCACAGAAATATTGTAAATGGGCAGGATCGGCACTCACATATGATGATATTAATTCGGCAATCGAAAACTTGCAAAAAGGATTGCGACTCTTGCAAACTGGTCAAGATAGTTAAAACAGTATTTTTTATTTTTTTTATTTTTACTATTATAATAACGAGTAAAAAACGGAAAATACTAGCTTTTATTTTATGAATTTTGCTAACAAATCACATAAATATTTATTTTTATTGTTGCTGTTAAAAATAATGGAAGATTATCAATAAAAAATGATTATATTAATAACCTGAAGTTCCTATGACATTCGTTCACTTAATGGTACTTCATTATCTTCGTCGGGCTCAGAAATCATCACTATCGGTATTCTGGCTACACGAATTAAAAAAGGCGATTTTCTGAATTAAACATGAATTTAAAAATGTATTAAAAAATGAAAGAAAATATGCCTTTTTTAATTAATTTTGAAAATGAATTTAGAAAAAATGAAATGAGATGTGCTCTTTTTAGTTCATTAAATAAAATTAATTGTAAATGTGCTAAAAATATGTATTGAATTATTAATAATATGTATTATTATTTGATAAACCATCAGACTGTGATAATTACAAATTTGAATTATTGCTAAATTGAATCTAAGCATTTTGTAAATGATTTAAGATAAAATGAAATAAAAAAGGGATTTTTCGAAAAATTACCATTTATAATTCAGATTTTATTTTTTCAAAATGAAATAGGATTGTTTCCAATTTTTCTTACAAAAAATAACATTATTTTTAATTCATTTTTGATGACAATTTTTAATTTGTTTAGCCAGATTCTTGGTAATTATAGTCAAATTTACAGTACATTCACAATGCAAAAACGTTAAGGCTGCTTTACACCTGGGGTCACATTGCTATTAACACGTGTTATTATGCATGTTGCTAGAATGTTTGCAAAATTTACCGGCAACATATTAACTACGACTGTTATCAATATTTGTTAAAAATGTTAATTCATTTTTCGATATGTTAAAGACTACTAACTTCTATTGATAACATTTTGTTTCAAAATATTACATTTGTCAATAACTTATTAATAACGACCGCTCTGGAGGCGGTCTAGATCAAGGGAGTTAGTATAAAAATATGTACTACTAATAAGTTATTGGTTAAATTAAAGTTTGTAAAATTGCTAGTAAAAACATTGTTATTCAAAACATTGAACATTGCCATTTGTCTGTTGTTGGAATTGATCCAGCTTTTTTCGGCAACATTTTTATTAGCATTGTTCTGTTAATATTTTCCAAAAGAATTAAAAAATATTACAATTTATGTATTTCTTATTAAACCATTTGTTATCAACATGTTTTGTTACTTTCTCAGTGTGGGCTGTACAGTATTCAAAAACTTTTAACTTACAAGATTGTATGAATATCCACTCCAACGAACAACAATATTTGTTAGTTAGGTTGGAAATTCATTCAACCAATAGTTGAAAGTAAAAAGTTTCTGCGTTTTGAATGCGCTGTTTCAGTCAACAAACTTTCGATTCTAGGAAAAAAGCACACACGAAATTTGCACACAGAAAAAATCTCACCGAAAAAGCGCACATGGAATATTGCTCACACAGAAAAATGCCCTCATAGAATAAAATATACAAGAAAACTATATGAATTCGTGTTTTAATTTTTTTTACTAAGAATAAAATAACAAATTTATTTAATATTGTTTTAATTCGTTTTATACCTTAGATGGGAGGACTACCGCCTTCGAAACGAAATCTATGTGAACATGAGCATGTTTCCTATGAAGTCAGCTTCACTTAAACCGACCTTAAGACCAACACATCCCAAACAAGAAATTTAACTGTTTGAAAATTCCTAACATAATTTTTATTCGCAAATGTATCAACTTAGAGGATGGGGACTGTCGTCTCCAACCCTCGTTTTAAGAAACTCTAAGATTTAAAGAAATACCAAATATTTCACAAATATGCATTATATTTAAATTGTAAAATAGAGAACTGCCAAATTCGCTTAGCTTAGATATTTTTCAAAGTTGAAGTTACGTTGTTTTCAAACACACCTCCAGGTTAGTATTTCTAACTTGGTTCAGTTGATTTTCATAAAAATTGAATTTTCCACGGAACGTTTAGAAATATTCGACTGATCCAAATGGCCGTTTGTATGACAATTACAGGTCTCAACGCCTATTGATAGAGGTATCAATCATCGAAATCGGAGCACATTTGAAGATTTTCGAATTTTGTGGCTCTGAATTTGTGGGCTATAGTTCATCAAAAAAATTAAATTTTTCACGGAACGTGTAGAAATATTCGACCGATCCAAATGGCCGTTTGTATGACAATTACAGGTCTCAACACCTATAGGTAGACGTCTCAATCATCGAAATCGGAGCACATTTGAAGATTTTCGAATTTTGTGGCTCTGAATTTGTGGGCTATAGTTCAGTTGATTTTCAAAAAAATTGAA
Organism: Tipula helvola; assembly: GCA_963556165.1. Taxonomy (NCBI): domain Eukaryota; kingdom Metazoa; phylum Arthropoda; class Insecta; order Diptera; family Tipulidae; genus Tipula; species Tipula helvola. The sequence goes on from OY744483.1 coordinate 102,236,886, forward strand.
TTTTCCACGGAACGTGTAGAAATATTCGACCGACCCAAATGGCCGTTTGTATGACAATTACAGGTCTCAACGCCTATTGATAGAGGTATCAATCATCGAAATCGGAGCACATTTGAAGATTTTCGAATTTTGTGGCTCTGAATTTGTGGGCTATAGTTCAGTTGATTTTCAAAAAAACTGGATTTTTCCACGGAACGTGTTGAAATATTCGACCGCTCCAAATGGCCGTTAGTATGACAATTACAGGTCTCAACGCCTATTGATAGAGGTTTCAATCATCGAAATCGGAGCACATTTGAAGATTTTCGAATTTTGTGGCTCTGAATTTGTGGGGGTTGATTTTCAAAAAAATTAAATTTTCCACGGAACGTGTAGAAATATTCGAACGCTCCAAATGGCCGTTTGTATGACAATTACAGGTCTCCACACCTATTGGTAGACGTATCAATCATCGAAATCGGAGCACATTTGAAGATTTTCGAATTTTGTGGCTCTGAATGTGTTCAGTTGATTTTCAAAAAAATTGAATTTTCCACGGAACGTGTAGAAATATTCGACCAATCCAAATGGCCGTTTGTATGACAATTACAGGTTTGAACGCCCATTGATAGAGGTATCAATCATCGAAATCGGAGCACATTTGAAGATTTTCGAATTTTGTGGCTCTGAATTTGTGGGCTATAGTTCAGTTGATTTTAAAAAAAATTAAATTTTCCACGGAACGTGTAGAAATATTCGACCGCTCCAAAAGGCCGTTTGTATAACAATTACAAATCTCAACACCTATTGGTAGAGGTGTCAATCATCGAAATCGGAGCACATTTGAAGATTTTCGAATTTTGTGGCTCTGAATTTGTGGGCTATAGTTCAGTTGATTTTCAAAAAAATTAAATTTTCCACGGAACGTGTAGAAATATTCGACCGACCCAAATGGCCGTTTGTATGACAATTACAGGTCTCAACACCTATCGGTAGACGTATCAATCGACCAAATCGGAGCACATTCGAAGATTTTCGGATTTTGTGGCTCTGAATTTGTGGGCTATAGTTCAGTTGATTTTCAAAAAAAATTGAATTTTCCACGGAACGTGTAGAAATATTCGACCGATCCAAATGGCCGTTTGTATGACAATTACAGGTCTCAACACCTATTGATAGAGGTATCAATCATCGAAATCGGAGCACATTTGCAGATTTTCGAATTTTGTGGCTCTGAATTTGTGGGCTATAGTTCAGTTGATTTTCAAAATACTTGAATTTTCCACGGAACGTGTAGAAATATTCGACCGATCCAAATGGCCGTTTGTATGACAATTACAGGTCTCAACGCCTATTGATAGAGGTATCAATCATCGAAATCGGAGCACATTTGCAGATTTTCGAATTTTGTGGCTCTGAATTTGTGGGCTATAGTTCAGTTGATTTTCAAAATACTTGAATTTTCCACGGAACGTGTAGAAATATTCGACCGATCCAAATGGCCGTTTGTATGACAATTACAGGTCTCAACGCCTATTGATAGAGGTATCAATCATCGAAATCGGAGCACATTTGAAGATTTTCGAATTTTGTGGCTCTGAATTTGTGGGCTATAGTTCAGTTGATTCTCAAAAAAAATAAATTTTCCACGGAACGTGTAGAAATATTCGACCGACCCAAATGGCCGTTTGTATGGCAATTACAGGTCTCAACGCCTATTGATAGAGGTATCAATCATCGAAATCGGAGCACATTTGAAGATTTTCGAATTTTGTGGCTCTGAATTTGTGGGCTATAGTTCAGTTGATTCTCAAAAAAAATAAATTTTCCACGGAACGTGTAGAAATATTCGACCGACCCAAATGGCCGTTTGTATGAAAATTACAGGTCTCAACGCCTATTGATAGAGGTATCAATCATCGAAATCGGAGCACATTTGCAGATTTTCGAATTTTGTGGCTCTGAATTTGTGGGCTATAGTTCAGCTGATTTTCAAAATACTTGAATTTTCCACGGAACGTGTAGAAATATTCGACCGATCCAAATGGCCGTTTGTATGACAATTACAGGTCTCAACGCCTATTGATAGAGGTCAATCATCGAAATCGGAGCACATTTGAAGATTTTCGAATTTTGTGGCTCTGAATTTGTGGGCTATAGTTCAGTTGATTTTCAAAAAAATTGAGTTTTCCACGGAACGTGTAGAAATATTCGACCGATCCAAATGGCCGTTTGTATGACAATTACAGGTCTCAACGCCCATTGATAGAGGTATCAATCATCGAAATCGGAGCACATTTGCAGATTTTCGAATTTTGTGGCTCTGAATTTGTGGGCTATAGTTCAGTTGATTTTCAAAATACTTGAATTTTCCACGGAACGTGTAGAAATATTCGACCGATCCAAATGGCCGTTTGTATGACAATTACAGGTCTCAACGCCTATTGATAGAGGTATCAATCATCGAAATCGGAGCACATTTGCAGATTTTCGAATTTTGTGGCTCTGAATTTGTGGGCTATAGTTCAGTTGATTTTCAAAAAAATTGAATTTTCCACGGAACATGTAGAAATATTCGACCGATCCAAATGGCCGTTTGTATGACAATTACAGGTATCAACGCCTATTGATAGAGGTATCAATCATCGAAATCGGAGCACATTTGAAGATTTTCGAATTTTGTGGCTCTGAATTTGTGGGCTATAGTTCAGTTGATTTTCAAAAAAATTAAATTTTCCACGGAACGTGTAGAAATATTCGACCGATCCAAATGGCCGTTTGTATGACAATTACAGGTCTCAACGCCTATTGATAGAGGTATCAATAATCGAAATCGGAGCACATTCGAAGATTTTTGGATTTTGTGGCTCTGAATTTGTGGGCTATAGTTCATCAAAAAAATTAAATTTTTCACGGAACGTGTAGAAATATTCGACCGATCCAAATGGCCGTTTGTATGACAATTACAGGTGTCAAAACCAATTGGTAGACCGTAGACGTATCAATCATCGTAATTCGGAGCACATTTGAAGATTTTCGAATTTTGTGGCTCTGAATTTGTGGGCTATAGTTCAGTTGATTTTCAAAAAAAATGAATTTTCCACGGAACGTGTTGAAATATTCGACCGCTCCAAATGGCCGTTAGTATGACAATTACAGGTCTCAACGCCTATTGATAGAGGTATCAATAATCGAAATCGGAGCACATTCGAAGATTTTCGGATTTTGTGGCTCTGAATTTGTGGGCTATAGTTCATCAAAAAAATTAAATTTTTCACGGAACGTGTAGAAATATTCGACCGATCCAAATGGCCGTTTGTATGACAATTACAGGTCTCAACGCCTATTGATAGAGGTATCAATAATCGAAATCGGAGCACATTCGAAGATTTTCGGATTTTGTGGCTCTGAATTTGTGGGCTATAGTTCATCAAAAAAATTAAATTTTTCACGGAACGTGTAGAAATATTCGACCGATCCAAATGGCCGTTTGTATGACAATTACATGTCTCAACACCTATAGGTAGACGTCTCAATCATCGAAATCGGAGCACATTTGAAGATTTTCGAATTTTGTGGCTCTGAATTTGTGGGCTATAGTTCAGTTGATTTTCAAAAAAATTGATTTTTCCACGGAACGTGTAGAAATATTCGACCGATCCAAATGGCCGTTTGTATCACAATTACAGGTGTCAAAACCTATTGGTAGACGTATCAATCATCGAAATCGGAGCACATTTGAAGATTTTCGAATTTTGTGGCTCTGAATTTGTGGGGGTTGATTTTCAAAAAAATTAAATATTCCACGGAACGTGTAGAAATATTCGAACGCTCCAAATGGCCGTTTGTATGACAATTACAGGTCTCCACACCTATTGGTAGACGTTTCAATCATCGAAATCGGAGCACATTTGAAGATTTTCGAATTTTGTGGCTCTGAATGTGTTCAGTTGATTTTCAAAAAAATTGAATTTTCCACGGAACGTGTAGAAATATTCGACCGATCCAAATGGCCGTTTGTATGACAATTACAGGTCTCAACGCCTATTGATAGAGGTATCAATAATCGAAATCGGAGCACATTTGAAGATTTTCAAATTTTGTGGCTCTGAATTTGTGGGCTATAGTTCAGTTGATTTTCAAAAAAATTGAATTTTTACGGAACGTGTAGAAATATTCGACCGCTCCAAATGGCCGTTTGTATAACAATTACAAATCTCAACACCTATTGGTAGACGTATCAATCATCGAAATCGGAGCACATTTGAAGATTTTCGAATTTTGTGGCTCTGAATTTGTGGGCTATAGTTCAGTTGATTTTCAAAAAATTTAAATTTTCCACGGAACGTGTAGAAATATTCGACCGACCCAAATGGCCGTTTGTATGACAATTACAGGTCTCAACACCTATCGGTAGACGTATCAATCGACCAAATCGGAGCACATTCGAAGATTTTCGGATTTTGTGGCTCTGAATTTGTGGGCTATAGTTCAGTTGATTTTAAAAAAAAATTGAATTTTCCACGGAACGTGTAGAAATATTCGACCGATCCAAATGGCCGTTTGTATGACAATTACAGGTCTCAACACCTATTGATAGAGGTATCAATCATCGAAATCGGAACACATTTGCAGATTTTCGAATTTTGTGGCTCTGAATTTGTGGGCTATAGTTCAGTTGATTTTCAAAAAAATTGAGTTTTCCACGGAACGTGTAGAAATATTCGACCGATCCAAATGGCCGTTTGTATGACAATTACAGGTCTCAACGCCCATTGATAGAGGTATCAATCATCGAAATCGGAGCACATTTGCAGAATTTCGAATTTTGTGGCTCTGAATTTGTGGGCTATAGTTCAGTTGATTTTCAAAAAAATTAAATTTTCCACGGAACGTGTAGAAATATTCGACCGATCCAAATGGCCGTTTGTATGACAATTACAGGTCTCAACACCTATCGGTAGACGTATCAATCGACCAAATCGGAGCACATTCGAAGATTTTCGGATTTTGTGGCTCTGAATTTGTGGGCTATAGTTCAGTTGATTTTAAAAAAAAATTGAATTTTCCACGGAACGTGTAGAAATATTCGGCCGATCCAAATGGGCGTTTGTATGACAATTACAGGTCTCAACACCTATTGATAGAGGTATCAATCATCGAAATCGGAGCACATTTGCAGATTTTCGAATTTTGTGGCTCTGAATTTGTGGGCTATAGTTCAGTTGATTTTGAAAAAAATTAAATTTTCCACGGAACGTGTAGAAATATTCGACCGACCCAAATGGCCGTTTGTATGACAATTACAGGTCTCAACACCTATCGGTAGACGTATCAATCGACCAAATCGGAGCACATTCGAAGATTTTCGGATTTTGTGGCTCTGAATTTGTGGGCTATAGTTCAGTTGATTTTAAAAAAAAATTGAATTTTCCACGGAACGTGTAGAAATATTCGACCGATCCAAATGGCCGTTTGTATGACAATTACAGGTCTCAACACCTATTGATAGAGGTATCAATCATCGAAATCGGAACACATTTGCAGATTTTCGAATTTTGTGGCTCTGAATTTGTGGGCTATAGTTCAGTTGATTTTCAAAAAAATTGAGTTTTCCACGGAACGTGTAGAAATATTCGACCGATCCAAATGGCCGTTTGTATGACAATTACAGGTCTCAACGCCCATTGATAGAGGTATCAATCATCGAAATCGGAGCACATTTGCAGATTTTCGAATTTTGTGGCTCTGAATTTGTGGGCTATAGTTCAGTTGATTTTCAAAAAAATTAAATTTTCCACGGAACGTGTAGAAATATTCGACCGATCCAAATGGCCGTTTGTATGACAATTACAGGTCTCAACACCTATCGGTAGACGTATCAATCGACCAAATCGGAGCACATTCGAAGATTTTCGGATTTTGTGGCTCTGAATTTGTGGGCTATAGTTCAGTTGATTTTAAAAAAAAATTGAATTTTCCACGGAACGTGTAGAAATATTCGACCGATCCAAATGGGCGTTTGTATGACAATTACAGGTCTCAACACCTATTGATAGAGGTATCAATCATCGAAATCGGAGCACATTTGCAGATTTTCGAATTTTGTGGCTCTGAATTTGTGGGCTATAGTTCAGTTGATTTTGAAAAAAATTAAATTTTCCACGGAACGTGTAGAAATATTCGACCGACCCAAATGGCCGTTTGTATGACAATTACAGGTCTCAACACCTATCGGTAGACGTATCAATCGACCAAATCGGAGCACATTCGAAGATTTTCGGATTTTGTGGCTCTGAATTTGTGGGCTATAGTTCAGTTGATTTTAAAAAAAAATTGAATTTTCCACGGAACGTGTAGAAATATTCGACCGATCCAAATGGCCGTTTGTATGACAATTACAGGTCTCAACGCCCATTGATAGAGGTATCAATCATCGAAATCGGAGCACATTTGCAGATTTTCGAATTTTGTGGCTCTGAATTTGTGGGCTATAGTTCAGTTGATTTTCAAAAAAATTAAATTTTCCACGGAACGTGTAGAAATATTCGACCGATCCAAATGGCCGTTTGTATGACAATTACAGGTCTCAACACCTATCGGTAGACGTATCAATCGACCAAATCGGAGCACATTCGAAGATTTTCGGATTTTGTGGCTCTGAATTTGTGGGCTATAGTTCAGTTGATTTTAAAAAAAAATTAAATTTTTCACGGAACGTGTAGAAATATTCGACCGATCCAAATGGCCGTTTGTATGACAATTACAGGTGTCAACACCTATTGGTAGACGTATCAATCATCGAAATCGGAGCACATTTGCAGATTTTCGAATTTTGTGGCTCTAAATTTGTGGTCTATAGTTCAGTTGATTTTCAAAAAAATTGAATTTTCCACGGAACGTGTAGAAATATTCGACCAATCCAATTGGCCGTTTGTATGACAATACAGGTCTCAACACCTATTGGTAGACGTATCAATCATCGAAATCGGAGCACATTTAAAGATTTTCGAATTTTGTGGCTCTAAATTTGTGGGCTATAGTTCAGTTGATTTTGAAAAAAATTGAATTTTCCACGGAACGTGTAGAAATATTCGACCGATCCAAATGGCCGTTTGTATGACAATTACAGGTCTCAACACCTATTGGTAGACGTATCAATCATCGAAATCGGAGCACATTTGCAGATTTTCGAATTTTGTGGCTCTAAATTTGTGGGCTATAGTTCAGTTGATTTTCAAAAAAATTGAATTTCTCGCGGAACGTGTAGAAATATTCGACCGATCCAAAAGGCCGTTTGTATGACAATTACAGGTCTCAACACCTATTGGTAAACGTATCAATCATCGAAATCGGAGCACATTTGCAGATTTTCGAATTTTGTGGCTCTAAATTTGTGGGCTATAATAGTTCAGTTGATTTTCAAAAAAATTGAATTTCTCACGGAACGTGTAGAAATATTCGACCGATCCAAATGGCCGTTTGTATGAAAATTACAGGTCTCAACACCTATCGGTAGACGTATCAATCAACCAAATCGGAGCACATTTGAAGATTTTCGAATTGTGTGGCTCTGAATTTGTGGGCTATAGTTCAGTTGATTTTCAAAAAAATTGAATTTTCCACGGAACGTGTAGAAATATTCGACCGATCCAAATGGCAATTTGTATGACAATTACAGGTCTCAACACCTATTGGTAGACGTATCAATCATCGAAATCGGAGCACATTTGCAGATTTTCGAATTTTGTGGCTCTAAATTTGTGGGCTATAGTTCAGTTGATTTTCAAAAAAATTGAATTTTCCACGGAACGTATAGAAATATTCGACCGATCCAAATGGCCGTTTGTATGACAATTACAGGTCTCAACACCTATTGGTAAACGTATCAATCATCGAAATCGGAGCACATTTGCAGATTTTCGAATTTTGTGGCTCTGAATTTGTGGGCTATAGTTCAGTTGATTTTCAAAAAAATTGAATTTTCCACGGAACGTGTAGAAATATTCGACCGATCCAAATGGCAATTTGTATGACAATTACAGGTCTCAACACCTATTGGTAGACGTATCAATCATCGAAATCGGAGCACATTTGCAGATTTTCGAATTTTGTGGCTCTAAATTTGTGGTCTATAGTTCAGTTGATTTTCAAAAAAATTGAATTTTCCACGGAACGTGTAGAAATATTCGACCAATCCAATTGGCCGTTTGTATGACAATACAGGTCTCAACACCTATTGGTAGACGTATCAATCATCGAAATCGGAGCACATTTGCAGATTTTCGAATTTTGTGGCTCTAAATTTGTGGGCTATAGTTCAGTTGATTTTCAAAAAAATTGAATTTTCCACGGAACGTGTAGAAATATTCGACCGATCCAAATGGCCGTTTGTATGAAAATTACAGGTCTCAACACCTATCGGTAGACGTATCAATCAACCAAATCGGAGCACATTTGAAGATTTTCGAATTGTGTGGCTCTGAATTTGTGGGCTATAGTTCAGTTGATTTTCAAAAAAATTGAATTTTCCACGGAACGTGTAGAAATATTCGACCGATCCAAATGGCCGTTTGTATGACAATTACAGGTCTCAACACCTATTGGTAAACGTATCAATCATCGAAATCGGAGCACATTTGCAGATTTTCGAATTTTGTGGCTCTGAATTTGTGGGCTATAGTTCAGTTGATTTTCAAAAAAATTGAATTTTCCACGGAACGTGTAGAAATATTCGACCGATCCAAATGGCCGTTTGTATGACAATTACAGGTCTCAACACCTATTGGTAAACGTATCAATCATCGAAATCGGAGCACATTTGCAGATTTTCGAATTTTGTGGCTCTAAATTTGTGGGCTATAATAGTTCAGTTGATTTTCAAAAAAATTGAATTTCTCACGGAACGTGTAGAAATATTCGACCGATCCAAATGGCCGTTTGTATGAAAATTACAGGTCTCAACACCTATCGGTAGACGTATCAATCAACCAAATCGGAGCACATTTGAAGATTTTCGAATTGTGTGGCTCTGAATTTGTGGGCTATAGTTCAGTTGATTTTCAAAAAAATTGAATTTTCCACGGAACGTGTAGAAATATTCGACCGATCCAAATGGCCGTTTGTATGAAAATTACAGGTCTCAACACCTATCGGTAGACGTATCAATCAACCAAATCGGAGCACATTTGAAGATTTTCGAATTGTGTGGCTCTGAATTTGTGGGCTATAGTTCAGTTGATTTTCAAAAAAATTGAATTTTCCACGGAACGTGTAGAAATATTCGACCGATCCAAATGGCCGTTTGTATGAAAATTACAGGTCTCAACACCTATCGGTAGACGTATCAATCAACCAAATCGGAGCACATTTGCAGATTTTCGAATTTTGTGGCTCTGAATTTGTGGGCTATAGTTCAGTTGATTTTCAAAAAAATTGAATTTTCCACGGAACGTGTAGAAATATTCGACCGATCCAAATGGCAATTTGTATGACAATTACAGGTCTCAACACCTATTGGTAGACGTATCAATCATCGAAATCGGAGCACATTTGCAGATTTTCGAATTTTGTGGCTCTAAATTTGTGGTCTATAGTTCAGTTGATTTTCAAAAAAATTGAATTTTCCACGGAACGTGTAGAAATATTCGACCAATCCAATTGGCCGTTTGTATGACAATACAGGTCTCAACACCTATTGGTAGACGTATCAATCATCGAAATCGGAGCACATTTGCAGATTTTCGAATTTTGTGGCTCTAAATTTGTGGGCTATAGTTCAGTTGATTTTCAAAAAAATTGAATTTTCCACGGAACGTGTAGAAATATTCGACCGATCCAAATGGCCGTTTGTATGAAAATTACAGGTCTCAACACCTATCGGTAGACGTATCAATCAACCAAATCGGAGCACATTTGAAGATTTTCGAATTGTGTGGCTCTGAATTTGTGGGCTATAGTTCAGTTGATTTTCAAAAAAATTGAATTTTCCACGGAACGTGTAGAAATATTCGACCGATCCAAATGGCCGTTTGTATGACAATTACAGGTCTCAACACCTATTGGTAAACGTATCAATCATCGAAATCGGAGCACATTTGCAGATTTTCGAATTTTGTGGCTCTGAATTTGTGGGCTATAGTTCAGTTGATTTTCAAAAAAATTGAATTTTCCACGGAACGTGTAGAAATATTCGACCGATCCAAATGGCCGTTTGTATGACAATTACAGGTCTCAACACCTATTGGTAAACGTATCAATCATCGAAATCGGAGCACATTTGCAGATTTTCGAATTTTGTGGCTCTAAATTTGTGGGCTATAATAGTTCAGTTGATTTTCAAAAAAATTGAATTTCTCACGGAACGTGTAGAAATATTCGACCGATCCAAATGGCCGTTTGTATGAAAATTACAGGTCTCAACACCTATCGGTAGACGTATCAATCAACCAAATCGGAGCACATTTGAAGATTTTCGAATTGTGTGGCTCTGAATTTGTGGGCTATAGTTCAGTTGATTTTCAAAAAAATTGAATTTTCCACGGAACGTGTAGAAATATTCGACCGATCCAAATGGCCGTTTGTATGAAAATTACAGGTCTCAACACCTATCGGTAGACGTATCAATCAACCAAATCGGAGCACATTTGAAGATTTTCGAATTGTGTGGCTCTGAATTTGTGGGCTATAGTTCAGTTGATTTTCAAAAAAATTGAATTTTCCACGGAACGTGTAGAAATATTCGACCGATCCAAATGGCCGTTTGTATGACAATTACAGGTCTCAACACCTATTGGTAAACGTATCAATCATCGAAATCGGAGCACATTTGCAGATTTTCGAATTTTGTGGCTCTGAATTTGTGGGCTATAGTTCAGTTGATTTTCAAAAAAATTGAATTTTCCACGGAACGTGTAGAAATATTCGACCGATCCAAATGGCCGTTTGTATGACAATTACAGGTCTCAACACCTATTGGTAAACGTATCAATCATCGAAATCGGAGCACATTTGCAGATTTTCGAATTTTGTGGCTCTGAATTTGTGGGCTATAGTTCAGTTGATTTTCAAAAAAATTGAATTTTCCACGGAACGTGTAGAAATATTCGACCGATCCAAATGGCAATTTGTATGACAATTACAGGTCTCAACACCTATTGGTAGACGTATCAATCATCGAAATCGGAGCACATTTGCAGATTTTCGAATTTTGTGGCTCTAAATTTGTGGTCTATAGTTCAGTTGATTTTCAAAAAAATTGAATTTTCCACGGAACGTGTAGAAATATTCGACCAATCCAATTGGCCGTTTGTATGAAAATTACAGGTCTCAACACCTATCGGTAGACGTATCAATCAACCAAATCGGAGCACATTTGAAGATTTTCGAATTGTGTGGCTCTGAATTTGTGGGCTATAGTTCAGTTGATTTTCAAAAAAATTGAATTTTCCACGGAACGTGTAGAAATATTCGACCGATCCAAATGGCCGTTTGTATGAAAATTACAGGTCTCAACACCTATCGGTAGACGTATCAATCAACCAAATCGGAGCACATTTGAAGATTTTCGAATTTTGTGGCTCTGAATTTGTGGGCTATAGTTCAGTTGATTTTCAAAAAAATTGAATTTTCCACGGAACGTGTAGAAATATTCGACCGATCCAAATGGCCGTTTGTATGACAATTACAGGTCTCAACACCTATTGGTAAACGTATCAATCATCGAAATCGGAGCACATTTGCAGATTTTCGAATTTTGTGGCTCTAAATTTGTGGGCTATAATAGTTCAGTTGATTTTCAAAAAAATTGAATTTCTCACGGAACGTGTAGAAATATTCGACCGATCCAAATGGCCGTTTGTATGAAAATTACAGGTCTCAACACCTATCGGTAGACGTATCAATCAACCAAATCGGAGCACATTTGAAGATTTTCGAATTGTGTGGCTCTGAATTTGTGGGCTATAGTTCAGTTGATTTTCAAAAAAATTGAATTTTCCACGGAACGTGTAGAAATATTCGACCGATCCAAATGGCCGTTTGTATGAAAATTACAGGTCTCAACACCTATCGGTAGACGTATCAATCAACCAAATCGGAGCACATTTGAAGATTTTCGAATTGTGTGGCTCTGAATTTGTGGGCTATAGTTCAGTTGATTTTCAAAAAAATTGAATTTTCCACGGAACGTGTAGAAATATTCGACCGATCCAAATGGCCGTTTGTATGAAAATTACAGGTCTCAACACCTATCGGTAGACGTATCAATCAACCAAATCGGAGCACATTTGCAGATTTTCGAATTTTGTGGCTCTGAATTTGTGGGCTATAGTTCAGTTGATTTTCAAAAAAATTGAATTTTCCACGGAACGTGTAGAAATATTCGACCGATCCAAATGGCCGTTTGTATGACAATTACAGGTCTCAACACCTATTGGTAAACGTATCAATCATCGAAATCGGAGCACATTTGCAGATTTTCGAATTTTGTGGCTCTAAATTTGTGGGCTATAATAGTTCAGTTGATTTTCAAAAAAATTGAATTTCTCACGGAACGTGTAGAAATATTCGACCGATCCAAATGGCCGTTTGTATGAAAATTACAGGTCTCAACACCTATCGGTAGACGTATCAATCAACCAAATCGGAGCACATTTGAAGATTTTCGAATTGTGTGGCTCTGAATTTGTGGGCTATAGTTCAGTTGATTTTCAAAAAAATTGAATTTTCCACGGAACGTGTAGAAATATTCGACCGATCCAAATGGCCGTTTGTATGAAAATTACAGGTCTCAACACCTATCGGTAGACGTATCAATCAACCAAATCGGAGCACATTTGAAGATTTTCGAATTGTGTGGCTCTGAATTTGTGGGCTATAGTTCAGTTGATTTTCAAAAAAATTGAATTTTCCACGGAACGTGTAGAAATATTCGACCGATCCAAATGGCCGTTTGTATGACAATTACAGGTCTCAACACCTATTGGTAAACGTATCAATCATCGAAATCGGAGCACATTTGCAGATTTTCGAATTTTGTGGCTCTGAATTTGTGGGCTATAGTTCAGTTGATTTTCAAAAAAATTGAATTTTCCACGGAACGTGTAGAAATATTCGACCGATCCAAATGGCCGTTTGTATGACAATTACAGGTCTCAACACCTATTGGTAAACGTATCAATCATCGAAATCGGAGCACATTTGCAGATTTTCGAATTTTGTGGCTCTAAATTTGTGGGCTATAGTTCAGTTGATTTTCAAAAAAATTGAATTTTCCACGGAACGTGTAGAAATATTCGACCAATCCAATTGGCCGTTTGTATGACAATACAGGTCTCAACACCTATTGGTAGACGTATCAATCATCGAAATCGGAGCACATTTGCAGATTTTCGAATTTTGTGGCTCTAAATTTGTGGGCTATAGTTCAGTTGATTTTCAAAAAAATTGAATTTTCCACGGAACGTGTAGAAATATTCGACCGATCCAAATGGCCGTTTGTATGAAAATTACAGGTCTCAACACCTATCGGTAGACGTATCAATCAACCAAATCGGAGCACATTTGAAGATTTTCGAATTGTGTGGCTCTGAATTTGTGGGCTATAGTTCAGTTGATTTTCAAAAAAATTGAATTTTCCACGGAACGTGTAGAAATATTCGACCGATCCAAATGGCCGTTTGTATGACAATTACAGGTCTCAACACCTATTGGTAAACGTATCAATCATCGAAATCGGAGCACATTTGCAGATTTTCGAATTTTGTGGCTCTGAATTTGTGGGCTATAGTTCAGTTGATTTTCAAAAAAATTGAATTTTCCACGGAACGTGTAGAAATATTCGACCGATCCAAATGGCCGTTTGTATGACAATTACAGGTCTCAACACCTATTGGTAAACGTATCAATCATCGAAATCGGAGCACATTTGCAGATTTTCGAATTTTGTGGCTCTGAATTTGTGGGCTATAGTTCAGTTGATTTTCAAAAAAATTGAATTTTCCACGGAACGTGTAGAAATATTCGACCGATCCAAATGGCCGTTTGTATGAAAATTACAGGTCTCAACACCTATCGGTAGACGTATCAATCAACCAAATCGGAGCACATTTGAAGATTTTCGAATTGTGTGGCTCTGAATTTGTGGGCTATAGTTCAGTTGATTTTCAAAAAAATTGAATTTTCCACGGAACGTGTAGAAATATTCGACCGATCCAAATGGCCGTTTGTATGAAAATTACAGGTCTCAACACCTATCGGTAGACGTATCAATCAACCAAATCGGAGCACATTTGAAGATTTTCGAATTGTGTGGCTCTGAATTTGTGGGCTATAGTTCAGTTGATTTTCAAAAAAATTGAATTTTCCACGGAACGTGTAGAAATATTCGACCGATCCAAATGGCCGTTTGTATGAAAATTACAGGTCTCAACACCTATCGGTAGACGTATCAATCAACCAAATCGGAGCACATTTGCAGATTTTCGAATTTTGTGGCTCTGAATTTGTGGGCTATAGTTCAGTTGATTTTCAAAAAAATTGAATTTTCCACGGAACGTGTAGAAATATTCGACCGATCCAAATGGCCGTTTGTATGACAATTACAGGTCTCAACACCTATTGGTAAACGTATCAATCATCGAAATCGGAGCACATTTGCAGATTTTCGAATTTTGTGGCTCTAAATTTGTGGGCTATAATAGTTCAGTTGATTTTCAAAAAAATTGAATTTCTCACGGAACGTGTAGAAATATTCGACCGATCCAAATGGCCGTTTGTATGAAAATTACAGGTCTCAACACCTATCGGTAGACGTATCAATCAACCAAATCGGAGCACATTTGAAGATTTTCGAATTGTGTGGCTCTGAATTTGTGGGCTATAGTTCAGTTGATTTTCAAAAAAATTGAATTTTCCACGGAACGTGTAGAAATATTCGACCGATCCAAATGGCCGTTTGTATGAAAATTACAGGTCTCAACACCTATCGGTAGACGTATCAATCAACCAAATCGGAGCACATTTGAAGATTTTCGAATTGTGTGGCTCTGAATTTGTGGGCTATAGTTCAGTTGATTTTCAAAAAAATTGAATTTTCCACGGAACGTGTAGAAATATTCGACCGATCCAAATGGCCGTTTGTATGACAATTACAGGTCTCAACACCTATTGGTAAACGTATCAATCATCGAAATCGGAGCACATTTGCAGATTTTCGAATTTTGTGGCTCTGAATTTGTGGGCTATAGTTCAGTTGATTTTCAAAAAAATTGAATTTTCCACGGAACGTGTAGAAATATTCGACCGATCCAAATGGCCGTTTGTATGACAATTACAGGTCTCAACACCTATTGGTAAACGTATCAATCATCGAAATCGGAGCACATTTGCAGATTTTCGAATTTTGTGGCTCTGAATTTGTGGGCTATAGTTCAGTTGATTTTCAAAAAAATTGAATTTTCCACGGAACGTGTAGAAATATTCGACCGATCCAAATGGCAATTTGTATGACAATTACAGGTCTCAACACCTATTGGTAGACGTATCAATCATCGAAATCGGAGCACATTTGCAGATTTTCGAATTTTGTGGCTCTAAATTTGTGGTCTATAGTTCAGTTGATTTTCAAAAAAATTGAATTTTCCACGGAACGTGTAGAAATATTCGACCAATCCAATTGGCCGTTTGTATGACAATACAGGTCTCAACACCTATTGGTAGACGTATCAATCATCGAAATCGGAGCACATTTGCAGATTTTCGAATTTTGTGGCTCTAAATTTGTGGGCTATAGTTCAGTTGATTTTCAAAAAAATTGAATTTTCCACGGAACGTGTAGAAATATTCGACCGATCCAAATGGCCGTTTGTATGAAAATTACAGGTCTCAACACCTATCGGTAGACGTATCAATCAACCAAATCGGAGCACATTTGAAGATTTTCGAATTGTGTGGCTCTGAATTTGTGGGCTATAGTTCAGTTGATTTTCAAAAAAATTGAATTTTCCACGGAACGTGTAGAAATATTCGACCGATCCAAATGGCCGTTTGTATGACAATTACAGGTCTCAACACCTATTGGTAAACGTATCAATCATCGAAATCGGAGCACATTTGCAGATTTTCGAATTTTGTGGCTCTGAATTTGTGGGCTATAGTTCAGTTGATTTTCAAAAAAATTGAATTTTCCACGGAACGTGTAGAAATATTCGACCGATCCAAATGGCCGTTTGTATGACAATTACAGGTCTCAACACCTATTGGTAAACGTATCAATCATCGAAATCGGAGCACATTTGCAGATTTTCGAATTTTGTGGCTCTAAATTTGTGGGCTATAATAGTTCAGTTGATTTTCAAAAAAATTGAATTTCTCACGGAACGTGTAGAAATATTCGACCGATCCAAATGGCCGTTTGTATGAAAATTACAGGTCTCAACACCTATCGGTAGACGTATCAATCAACCAAATCGGAGCACATTTGAAGATTTTCGAATTGTGTGGCTCTGAATTTGTGGGCTATAGTTCAGTTGATTTTCAAAAAAATTGAATTTTCCACGGAACGTGTAGAAATATTCGACCGATCCAAATGGCCGTTTGTATGAAAATTACAGGTCTCAACACCTATCGGTAGACGTATCAATCAACCAAATCGGAGCACATTTGAAGATTTTCGAATTGTGTGGCTCTGAATTTGTGGGCTATAGTTCAGTTGATTTTCAAAAAAATTGAATTTTCCACGGAACGTGTAGAAATATTCGACCGATCCAAATGGCCGTTTGTATGAAAATTACAGGTCTCAACACCTATCGGTAGACGTATCAATCAACCAAATCGGAGCACATTTGCAGATTTTCGAATTTTGTGGCTCTGAATTTGTGGGCTATAGTTCAGTTGATTTTCAAAAAAATTGAATTTTCCACGGAACGTGTAGAAATATTCGACCGATCCAAATGGCAATTTGTATGACAATTACAGGTCTCAACACCTATTGGTAGACGTATCAATCATCGAAATCGGAGCACATTTGCAGATTTTCGAATTTTGTGGCTCTAAATTTGTGGTCTATAGTTCAGTTGATTTTCAAAAAAATTGAATTTTCCACGGAACGTGTAGAAATATTCGACCAATCCAATTGGCCGTTTGTATGACAATACAGGTCTCAACACCTATTGGTAGACGTATCAATCATCGAAATCGGAGCACATTTGCAGATTTTCGAATTTTGTGGCTCTAAATTTGTGGGCTATAGTTCAGTTGATTTTCAAAAAAATTGAATTTTCCACGGAACGTGTAGAAATATTCGACCGATCCAAATGGCCGTTTGTATGAAAATTACAGGTCTCAACACCTATCGGTAGACGTATCAATCAACCAAATCGGAGCACATTTGAAGATTTTCGAATTGTGTGGCTCTGAATTTGTGGGCTATAGTTCAGTTGATTTTCAAAAAAATTGAATTTTCCACGGAACGTGTAGAAATATTCGACCGATCCAAATGGCCGTTTGTATGACAATTACAGGTCTCAACACCTATTGGTAAACGTATCAATCATCGAAATCGGAG
Organism: Tipula helvola; assembly: GCA_963556165.1. Taxonomy (NCBI): domain Eukaryota; kingdom Metazoa; phylum Arthropoda; class Insecta; order Diptera; family Tipulidae; genus Tipula; species Tipula helvola. Next base: position 102,254,431 of record OY744483.1, read on the forward strand.
CACATTTGCAGATTTTCGAATTTTGTGGCTCTGAATTTGTGGGCTATAGTTCAGTTGATTTTCAAAAAAATTGAATTTTCCACGGAACGTGTAGAAATATTCGACCGATCCAAATGGCCGTTTGTATGACAATTACAGGTCTCAACACCTATTGGTAAACGTATCAATCATCGAAATCGGAGCACATTTGCAGATTTTCGAATTTTGTGGCTCTAAATTTGTGGGCTATAGTTCAGTTGATTTTCAAAAAAATTGAATTTCTCACGGAACGTGTAGAAATATTCGACCGATCCAAATGGCCGTTTGTATGAAAATTACAGGTCTCAACACCTATCGGTAGACGTATCAATCAACCAAATCGGAGCACATTTGAAGATTTTCGAATTGTGTGGCTCTGAATTTGTGGGCTATAGTTCAGTTGATTTTCAAAAAAATTGAATTTTCCACGGAACGTGTAGAAATATTCGACCGATCCAAATGGCCGTTTGTATGAAAATTACAGGTCTCAACACCTATCGGTAGACGTATCAATCAACCAAATCGGAGCACATTTGAAGATTTTCGAATTGTGTGGCTCTGAATTTGTGGGCTATAGTTCAGTTGATTTTCAAAAAAATTGAATTTTCCACGGAACGTGTAGAAATATTCGACCGATCCAAATGGCCGTTTGTATGACAATTACAGGTCTCAACACCTATTGGTAAACGTATCAATCATCGAAATCGGAGCACATTTGCAGATTTTCGAATTTTGTGGCTCTGAATTTGTGGGCTATAGTTCAGTTGATTTTCAAAAAAATTGAATTTTCCACGGAACGTGTAGAAATATTCGACCGATCCAAATGGCCGTTTGTATGACAATTACAGGTCTCAACACCTATTGGTATACGTATCAATCATCGAAATCGGAGCACATTTGCAGATTTTCGAATTTTGTGGCTCTAAATTTGTGGTCTATAGTTCAGTTGATTTTCAAAAAAATTGAATTTTCCACGGAACGTGTAGAAATATTCGACCAATCCAATTGGCCGTTTGTATGACAATACAGGTCTCAACACCTATTGGTAGACGTATCAATCATCGAAATCGGAGCACATTTGCAGATTTTCGAATTTTGTGGCTCTAAATTTGTGGGCTATAGTTCAGTTGATTTTCAAAAAAATTGAATTTTCCACGGAACGTGTAGAAATATTCGACCGATCCAAATGGCCGTTTGTATGAAAATTACAGGTCTCAACACCTATCGGTAGACGTATCAATCAACCAAATCGGAGCACATTTGAAGATTTTCGAATTTTGTGGCTCTGAATTTGTGGGCTATAGTTCAGTTGATTTTCAAAAAAATTGAATTTTCCACGGAACGTGTAGAAATATTCGACCGATCCAAATGGCAATTTGTATGACAATTACAGGTCTCAACACCTATTGGTAGACGTATCAATCATCGAAATCGGAGCACATTTGCAGATTTTCGAATTTTGTGGCTCTAAATTTGTGGTCTATAGTTCAGTTGATTTTCAAAAAAATTGAATTTTCCACGGAACGTGTAGAAATATTCGACCAATCCAATTGGCCGTTTGTATGACAATACAGGTCTCAACACCTATTGGTAGACGTATCAATCATCGAAATCGGAGCACATTTGCAGATTTTCGAATTTTGTGGCTCTAAATTTGTGGGCTATAGTTCAGTTGATTTTCAAAAAAATTGAATTTTCCACGGAACGTGTAGAAATATTCGACCGATCCAAATGGCCGTTTGTATGAAAATTACAGGTCTCAACACCTATCGGTAGACGTATCAATCAACCAAATCGGAGCACATTTGAAGATTTTCGAATTGTGTGGCTCTGAATTTGTGGGCTATAGTTCAGTTGATTTTCAAAAAAATTGAATTTTCCACGGAACGTGTAGAAATATTCGACCGATCCAAATGGCCGTTTGTATGACAATTACAGGTCTCAACACCTATTGGTAAACGTATCAATCATCGAAATCGGAGCACATTTGCAGATTTTCGAATTTTGTGGCTCTGAATTTGTGGGCTATAGTTCAGTTGATTTTCAAAAAAATTGAATTTTCCACGGAACGTGTAGAAATATTCGACCGATCCAAATGGCAATTTGTATGACAATTACAGGTCTCAACACCTATTGGTAGACGTATCAATCATCGAAATCGGAGCACATTTGCAGATTTTCGAATTTTGTGGCTCTAAATTTGTGGTCTATAGTTCAGTTGATTTTCAAAAAAATTGAATTTTCCACGGAACGTGTAGAAATATTCGACCAATCCAATTGGCCGTTTGTATGACAATACAGGTCTCAACACCTATTGGTAGACGTATCAATCATCGAAATCGGAGCACATTTGCAGATTTTCGAATTTTGTGGCTCTAAATTTGTGGGCTATAGTTCAGTTGATTTTCAAAAAAATTGAATTTTCCACGGAACGTGTAGAAATATTCGACCGATCCAAATGGCCGTTTGTATGAAAATTACAGGTCTCAACACCTATCGGTAGACGTATCAATCAACCAAATCGGAGCACATTTGAAGATTTTCGAATTGTGTGGCTCTGAATTTGTGGGCTATAGTTCAGTTGATTTTCAAAAAAATTGAATTTTCCACGGAACGTGTAGAAATATTCGACCGATCCAAATGGCCGTTTGTATGACAATTACAGGTCTCAACACCTATTGGTAAACGTATCAATCATCGAAATCGGAGCACATTTGCAGATTTTCGAATTTTGTGGCTCTGAATTTGTGGGCTATAGTTCAGTTGATTTTCAAAAAAATTGAATTTTCCACGGAACGTGTAGAAATATTCGACCGATCCAAATGGCCGTTTGTATGACAATTACAGGTCTCAACACCTATTGGTAAACGTATCAATCATCGAAATCGGAGCACATTTGCAGATTTTCGAATTTTGTGGCTCTAAATTTGTGGGCTATAGTTCAGTTGATTTTCAAAAAAATTGAATTTCTCACGGAACGTGTAGAAATATTCGACCGATCCAAATGGCCGTTTGTATGAAAATTACAGGTCTCAACACCTATCGGTAGACGTATCAATCAACCAAATCGGAGCACATTTGAAGATTTTCGAATTGTGTGGCTCTGAATTTGTGGGCTATAGTTCAGTTGATTTTCAAAAAAATTGAATTTTCCACGGAACGTGTAGAAATATTCGACCGATCCAAATGGCCGTTTGTATGAAAATTACAGGTCTCAACACCTATCGGTAGACGTATCAATCAACCAAATCGGAGCACATTTGAAGATTTTCGAATTGTGTGGCTCTGAATTTGTGGGCTATAGTTCAGTTGATTTTCAAAAAAATTGAATTTTCCACGGAACGTGTAGAAATATTCGACCGATCCAAATGGCCGTTTGTATGACAATTACAGGTCTCAACACCTATTGGTAAACGTATCAATCATCGAAATCGGAGCACATTTGCAGATTTTCGAATTTTGTGGCTCTGAATTTGTGGGCTATAGTTCAGTTGATTTTCAAAAAAATTGAATTTTCCACGGAACGTGTAGAAATATTCGACCGATCCAAATGGCAATTTGTATGACAATTACAGGTCTCAACACCTATTGGTAGACGTATCAATCATCGAAATCGGAGCACATTTGCAGATTTTCGAATTTTGTGGCTCTAAATTTGTGGTCTATAGTTCAGTTGATTTTCAAAAAAATTGAATTTTCCACGGAACGTGTAGAAATATTCGACCAATCCAATTGGCCGTTTGTATGACAATACAGGTCTCAACACCTATTGGTAGACGTATCAATCATCGAAATCGGAGCACATTTGCAGATTTTCGAATTTTGTGGCTCTAAATTTGTGGGCTATAGTTCAGTTGATTTTCAAAAAAATTGAATTTTCCACGGAACGTGTAGAAATATTCGACCGATCCAAATGGCCGTTTGTATGAAAATTACAGGTCTCAACACCTATCGGTAGACGTATCAATCAACCAAATCGGAGCACATTTGAAGATTTTCGAATTGTGTGGCTCTGAATTTGTGGGCTATAGTTCAGTTGATTTTCAAAAAAATTGAATTTTCCACGGAACGTGTAGAAATATTCGACCGATCCAAATGGCCGTTTGTATGACAATTACAGGTCTCAACACCTATTGGTAAACGTATCAATCATCGAAATCGGAGCACATTTGCAGATTTTCGAATTTTGTGGCTCTGAATTTGTGGGCTATAGTTCAGTTGATTTTCAAAAAAATTGAATTTTCCACGGAACGTGTAGAAATATTCGACCGATCCAAATGGCCGTTTGTATGACAATTACAGGTCTCAACACCTATTGGTAAACGTATCAATCATCGAAATCGGAGCACATTTGCAGATTTTCGAATTTTGTGGCTCTAAATTTGTGGGCTATAGTTCAGTTGATTTTCAAAAAAATTGAATTTCTCACGGAACGTGTAGAAATATTCGACCGATCCAAATGGCCGTTTGTATGAAAATTACAGGTCTCAACACCTATCGGTAGACGTATCAATCAACCAAATCGGAGCACATTTGAAGATTTTCGAATTGTGTGGCTCTGAATTTGTGGGCTATAGTTCAGTTGATTTTCAAAAAAATTGAATTTTCCACGGAACGTGTAGAAATATTCGACCGATCCAAATGGCCGTTTGTATGAAAATTACAGGTCTCAACACCTATCGGTAGACGTATCAATCAACCAAATCGGAGCACATTTGAAGATTTTCGAATTGTGTGGCTCTGAATTTGTGGGCTATAGTTCAGTTGATTTTCAAAAAAATTGAATTTTCCACGGAACGTGTAGAAATATTCGACCGATCCAAATGGCCGTTTGTATGAAAATTACAGGTCTCAACACCTATCGGTAGACGTATCAATCAACCAAATCGGAGCACATTTGAAGATTTTCGAATTGTGTGGCTCTGAATTTGTGGGCTATAGTTCAGTTGATTTTCAAAAAAATTGAATTTTCCACGGAACGTGTAGAAATATTCGACCGATCCAAATGGCCGTTTGTATGACAATTACAGGTCTCAACACCTATTGGTAAACGTATCAATCATCGAAATCGGAGCACATTTGCAGATTTTCGAATTTTGTGGCTCTGAATTTGTCGGCTATAGTTCAGTTGATTTTCAAAAAAATTGAATTTTCCACGGAACGTGTAGAAATATTCGACCGATCCAAATGGCCGTTTGTATGACAATTACAGGTCTCAACACCTATTGGTAAACGTATCAATCATCGAAATCGGAGCACATTTGCAGATTTTCGAATTTTGTGGCTCTGAATTTGTGGGCTATAGTTCAGTTGATTTTCAAAAAAATTGAATTTTCCACGGAACGTGTAGAAATATTCGACCGATCCAAATGGCCGTTTGTATGACAATTACAGGTCTCAACACCTATTGGTAAACGTATCAATCATCGAAATCGGAGCACATTTGCAGATTTTCGAATTTTGTGGCTCTAAATTTGTGGGCTATAGTTCAGTTGATTTTCAAAAAAATTGAATTTCTCACGGAACGTGTAGAAATATTCGACCGATCCAAATGGCCGTTTGTATGAAAATTACAGGTCTCAACACCTATCGGTAGACGTATCAATCAACCAAATCGGAGCACATTTGAAGATTTTCGAATTGTGTGGCTCTGAATTTGTGGGCTATAGTTCAGTTGATTTTCAAAAAAATTGAATTTTCCACGGAACGTGTAGAAATATTCGACCGATCCAAATGGCCGTTTGTATGAAAATTACAGGTCTCAACACCTATCGGTAGACGTATCAATCAACCAAATCGGAGCACATTTGAAGATTTTCGAATTGTGTGGCTCTGAATTTGTGGGCTATAGTTCAGTTGATTTTCAAAAAAATTGAATTTTCCACGGAACGTGTAGAAATATTCGACCGATCCAAATGGCCGTTTGTATGACAATTACAGGTCTCAACACCTATTGGTAAACGTATCAATCATCGAAATCGGAGCACATTTGCAGATTTTCGAATTTTGTGGCTCTGAATTTGTGGGCTATAGTTCAGTTGATTTTCAAAAAAATTGAATTTTCCACGGAACGTGTAGAAATATTCGACCGATCCAAATGGCCGTTTGTATGACAATTACAGGTCTCAACACCTATTGGTAAACGTATCAATCATCGAAATCGGAGCACATTTGCAGATTTTCGAATTTTGTGGCTCTGAATTTGTGGGCTATAGTTCAGTTGATTTTCAAAAAAATTGAATTTTTCACGGAGCGTGTAGAAATATTCGACCGATCCAAATGGCCGTTTGTATTACAATTACAGGTGTCAACACCTATTGGTAGACGTATCAATCATCGAAATCGGAGCACATTTGAAGATTTTCGAATTGTTTGGCTCTAAATTTGTGGGCTATAGTTCAGTTGATTTTCAAAAAAATTGAATTTTCCACGGAACGTGTAGAAATATTCGACCAATCCAATTGGCCGTTTGTGTGACAATACAGGTCTCAACACCTATTGGTAGACGTATCAATCATCGAAATCGGAGCACATTTGCAGATTTTCGAATTTTGTGGCTCTAAATTTGTGGGCTATAGTTCAGTTGATTTTCAAAAAAAATTGAATTTCTCACGGAACGTGTAGAAATATTCGACCGATCCAAATGGCCGTTTGTATGAAAATTACAGGTCTCAACACCTATCGGTAGACGTATCAATCAACCAAATCGGAGCACATTTGAAGATTTTCGAATTGTGTGGCTCTGAATTTGTGGGCTATAGTTCAGTTGATTTTCAAAAAAATTGAATTTTTCACGGAACGTGTAGAAATATTCGACCGATCCAAATGGCCGTTTGTATGACAATTACAGGTCTCAACACCTATTGGTAGACGTATCAATCATCGAAATCGGAGCACATTTGCAGATTTTCGAATTTTGTGGCTCTAAATTTGTGGGCTATAGTTCAGTTGATTTTCAAAAAAAATTGAATTTCTCACGGAACGTGTAGAAATATTCGACCGATCCAAATGGCCGTTTGTATGAAAATTACAGGTCTCAACACCTATCGGTAGACGTATCAATCAACCAAATCGGAGCACATTTGAACATTTTCGAATTGTGTGGCTCTGAATTTGTGGGCTATAGTTCAGTTGATTTTCAAAAAAATTGAATTTTCCACGGAACGTGTAGAAATATTCGACCGATCCAAATGGCAGTTTGTATGACAATTACAGGTCTCAACACCTATTGGTAGACGTATCAATCATTGAAATCGGAGCACATTTGCAGATTTTCGAATTTTGTGGCTCTAAATTTGTGGGCTATAGTTCAGTTGATTTTCAAAAAAATTGAATTTTCCACGGAACGTGTAGAAATATTCGACCGATCCAAATGGCCGTTTGTATGACAATTACAGGTTTCAACACCTATTGGTAAGCAGGGCCTTTCAGAGCTAGCAGGGGGCCTGGGCCAAATTATTAAAATGGGGCCCCATAAAAATAAAATAAAACAATCTTATGTTTATATCACATGAATTCATTTTAGTATTTATTAGGATTTATTAGATTGAAGCTTTTCTCGCTTTATTATTAGAAAATTCTCTAATGATTTGCTCAAAATTAATTTTTCTTGCGATGTCGTGGTTAATGTTTAACATTGTCAATCCAAGACAATGATAAGATTCGGAAATAAACCCGCTGAATTTTTACTGAGAATATTTTCTAATAAATTTGTTGATGTCTGATCTGCATTGAAATTAGTTACATACATTTTTTTAAGGAATTTTACCTCATCTAGTATCTCGTTTGATAACTCACTCGTATATTTTGAATGCAAACGGTTTACTGCAGCTTCAATTTTTTCATCAGTCAAATTTGGAAATGACCAAAGAAATCCGAAAAGATTGCAGATTTTTTGTAAAAATTGAAATCGCCTTTGTAAGCCAGCTATTACGAATTAACTATTACGTTAAACACATTTATCCTGTAGTATTTTTCAGCATCCGATTGTGTCCGTATCGTTCTATTAATGGCAAAATCACATGTAACTCCATATTCACGTGCTTTAGCTTTTGCTTTCGCAAATATTTCATTCCACATTCCGCTTAAATTGCGAAATCTCATTACTAGACTTTCAATATTATTTTGCTCAATATCAAGTGTAGCATTTCGAGCTTCAATTACCAAATTTGTCTGATGCAAATCTGTCAAAATATCGAGCCATATGATAGAGAGCAAAACACATTCAAATTTATTTAAATATTTCTCAATTAAGTGTAATTCAACGATTGCGTGTGGTGGTAAATTAAAGGAATGCATTTCATTTAAAGCATCTCGAATAGATAATAGACATTTGGCTATTGGTTTTACTGCATCTATTCTAGCAGACCATCTGGTTTTGGAAATCGAGTGAAGAGACATACGGATATGTTTCTTTAATACCTCCAATCTCCGCGGACTACTGCTAAAAAAGTTATACATTTGTTGTATAACTCCAAAAAATTGTACAGCTTCTTTACACGATTCAGCTGAATCAACTCCAATAAGATTTAATGTGTGGTTCCCACAGCTGGAAAAAATACAATTAGCATTACGCTTCGTAAGAATGGCTTGCACACCGTTTAGCTTGCCAGCCATATTTGCACCATTATCATATGCTTGGGCAATACATAAATTAAAATTTAATTCCATATCCGACAAAATTTCAAGAATTCTGGCACACCATTTCTTCTCCGGTTTTTCCAGAGAATGAATCGAAGCAAATAAAACGCTCTTCAATGTCAAATTTTAAATTGTCACACATCTTGTTCTTGTTACAAAGACAAAATACTATCGAAGAGCAAGCGCAAATGAGAAATCTATAGTAACAAAAAATTCGGGGGCCCCTAAAAATCGGGGGCCCGTGCCATATGGCCCGGCTGGCCCACCCTCTGATTGGCCCTGGGTAAACGTATCAATCATCGAAATCGGAGCACATTTGCAGATTTTCGAATTTTGTGGCTCTGAATTTGTGGGCTATAGTTCAGTTGATTTTCAAAAAAATTAAATTTTTCACGGAACGTGTAGAAATATTCGACCGATCCAAATGGCCGTTTGTATGACAATTACAGGTGTCAACACCTATTGGTAGACGTATCAATCAACCATATCGGAGCACATTTGAAGATTTTCGAATTTTGTGGCTCTAAATTTGTGGGCTATAGTTCAGTTGATTTTCAAAAAAATTGAATTTTTCACGGAACGTGTAGAAATATTCGACCGATCCAAATGGCAGTTTGTATGAAAATTACAGGTCTCAACACCTATCGGTAGACGTATCAATCAACCAAATCGGAGCACATTTGAAGATTTTCGAATTGTGTGGCTCTGAATTTGTGGGCTATAGTTCAGTTGATTTTCAAAAAAATTGAATTTTCCACGGAACATGTAGAAATATTCGACCGATCCAAATGGCCGTTTGTATGAAAATTACAGGTCTCAACACCTATTGGTAAACGTATCAATCATCGAAATCGGAGCACATTTGCAGATTTTCGAATTTTGTGGCTCTAAATTTGTGGGCTATAGTTCAGTTGATTTTCAAAAAAAATTGAATTTCTCACGGAACGTGTAGAAATATTCGACCGATCCAAAAGGCCGTTTGTATGACAATTACAGGTCTCAACACCTATTGGTAGACGTATCAATCATCGAAATCGGAGCACATTTGCAGATTTTCGAATTTTGTGGCTCTAAATTTGTGGGCTATAGTTCAGTTGATTTTCAAAAAAATTGAATTTTTCACGGAACGTGTAGAAATATTCGACCGATCCAAATGGCCGTTTGTATGAAAATTACAGGTCTCAACACCTATCGGTAGACGTATCAATCAACCAAATCGGAGCACATTTGAAGATTTTCGAATTGTGTGGCTCTGAATTTGTGGGCTATAGTTCAGTTGATTTTCAAAAAAATTGAATTTTCCACGGAACATGTAGAAATATTCGACCGATCCAAATGGCCGTTTGTTTGAAAATTACAGGTCTCAACACCTATTGGTAAACGTATCAATCATCGAAATCGGAGCACATTTGCAGATTTTCGAATTTTGTGGCTCTAAATTTGTGGGCTATAGTTCAGTTGATTTTCAAAAAAAATTGAATTTCTCACGGAACGTGTAGAAATATTCGACCGATCCAAAAGGCCGTTTGTATGACAATTACAGGTCTCAACACCTATTGGTAGACGTATCAATCATCGAAATCGGAGCACATTTGCAGATTTTCGAATTTTGTGGCTCTAAATTTGTGGGCTATAGTTCAGTTGATTTTCAAAAAAATTGAATTTTTCACGGAACGTGTAGAAATATTCGACCGATCCAAATGGCCGTTTGTATGAAAATTACAGGTCTCAACACCTATCGGTAGACGTATCAATCAACCAAATCGGAGCACATTTGAAGATTTTCGAATTGTGTGGCTCTGAATTTGTGGGCTATAGTTCAGTTGATTTTCAAAAAAATTGAATTTTCCACGGAACGTGTAGAAATATTCGACCGATCCAAATGGCCGTTTGTATGAAAATTACAGGTCTCAACACCTATTGGTAAACGTATCAATCATCGAAATCGGAGCACATTTGCAGATTTTCGAATTTTGTGGCTCTAAATTTGTGGGCTATAGTTCAGTTGATTTTCAAAAAAATTGAATTTTCCACGGAACGTGTAGAAATATTCGACCGATCCAAATGGCCGTTTGTATGACAATTACAGGTCTCAACACCTATTGGTAGACGTATCAATCATCGAAATCGGAGCACATTTGCAGATTTTCGAATTTTGTGGCTCTAAATTTGTGGGCTATAGTTCAGTTGATTTTCAAAAAAATTGAATTTCTCACGGAACGTGTAGAAATATTCGACCGATCCAAAAGGCCGTTTGTATGACAATTACAGGTCTCAACACCTATTGGTAAACGTATCAATCATCGAAATCGGAGCACATTTGCAGATTTTCGAATTTTGTGGCTCTAAATTTGTGGGCTATAATAGTTCAGTTGATTTTCAAAAAAATTGAATTTCTCACGGAACGTGTAGAAATATTCGACCGATCCAAATGGCCGTTTGTATGAAAATTACAGGTCTCAACACCTATCGGTAGACGTATCAATCAACCAAATCGGAGCACATTTGAAGATTTTCGAATTGTGTGGCTCTGAATTTGTGGGCTATAGTTCAGTTGATTTTCAAAAAAATTGAATTTTCCACGGAACGTGTAGAAATATTCGACCGATCCAAATGGCAGTTTGTATGACAATTACAGGTCTCAACACCTATTGGTAGACGTATCAATCATCGAAATCGGAGCACATTTGCAGATTTTCGAATTTTGTGGCTCTAAATTTGTGGGCTATAGTTCAGTTGATTTTCAAAAAAATTGAATTTTCCACGGAACGTGTAGAAATATTCGACCGATCCAAATGGCCGTTTGTATGACAATTACAGGTTTCAACACCTATTGGTAAACGTATCAATCATCGAAATCGGAGCACATTTGCAGATTTTCGAATTTTGTGGCTCTGAATTTGTGGGCTATAGTTCAGTTGATTTTCAAAAAAATTAAATTTTTCACGGAACGTGTAGAAATATTCGACCGATCCAAATGGCCGTTTGTATGACAATTACAGGTGTCAACACCTATTGGTAGACGTATCAATCAACCATATCGGAGCACATTTGAAGATTTTCGAATTTTGTGGCTCTAAATTTGTGGGCTATAGTTCAGTTGATTTTCAAAAAAATTGAATTTTTCACGGAACGTGTAGAAATATTCGACCGATCCAAATGGCCGTTTGTATGAAAATTACAGGTCTCAACACCTATCGGTAGACGTATCAATCAACCAAATCGGAGCACATTTGAAGATTTTCGAATTGTGTGGCTCTGAATTTGTGGGCTATAGTTCAGTTGATTTTCAAAAAAATTGAATTTTCCACGGAACGTGTAGAAATATTCGACCGATCCAAATGGCCGTTTGTATGAAAATTACAGGTCTCAACACCTATTGGTAAACGTATCAATCATCGAAATCGGAGCACATTTGCAGATTTTCGAATTTTGTGGCTCTAAATTTGTGGGCTATAGTTCAGTTGATTTTCAAAAAAATTGAATTTTCCACGGAACGTGTAGAAATATTCGACCGATCCAAATGGCCGTTTGTATGACAATTACAGGTCTCAACACCTATTGGTAGACGTATCAATCATCGAAATCGGAGCACATTTGCAGATTTTCGAATTTTGTGGCTCTAAATTTGTGGGCTATAGTTCAGTTGATTTTCAAAAAAATTGAATTTCTCACGGAACGTGTAGAAATATTCGACCGATCCAAAAGGCCGTTTGTATGAAAATTACAGGTCTCAACACCTATTGGTAGACGTATCAATCATCGAAATCGGAGCACATTTGCAGATTTTCGAATTTTGTGGCTCTAAATTTGTGGGCTATAGTTCAGTTGATTTTCAAAAAAATTGAATTTTCCACGGAACGTGTAGAAATATTCGACCGATCCAAATGGCCGTTTGTATGACAATTACAGGTCTCAACACCTATTGGTAGACGTATCAATCATCGAAATCGGAGCACATTTGCAGATTTTCGAATTTTGTGGCTCTAAATTTGTGGGCTATAATAGTTCAGTTGATTTTCAAAAAAATTGAATTTCTCACGGAACGTGTAGAAATATTCGACCGATCCAAATGGCCGTTTGTATGAAAATTACAGGTCTCAACACCTATCGGTAGACGTATCAATCAACCAAATCGGAGCACATTTGAAGATTTTCGAATTGTGTGGCTCTGAATTTGTGGGCTATAGTTCAGTTGATTTTCAAAAAAATTGAATTTTCCACGGAACGTGTAGAAATATTCGACCGATCCAAATGGCAGTTTGTATGACAATTACAGGTCTCAACACCTATTGGTAGACGTATCAATCATCGAAATCGGAGCACATTTGCAGATTTTCGAATTTTGTGGCTCTAAATTTGTGGGCTATAGTTCAGTTGATTTTCAAAAAAATTGAATTTTCCACGGAACGTGTAGAAATATTCGACCGATCCAAATGGCCGTTTGTATGACAATTACAGGTTTCAACACCTATTGGTAAACGTATCAATCATCGAAATCGGAGCACATTTGCAGATTTTCGAATTTTGTGGCTCTGAATTTGTGGGCTATAGTTCAGTTGATTTTCAAAAAAATTAAATTTTTCACGGAACGTGTAGAAATATTCGACCGATCCAAATGGCCGTTTGTATGACAATTACAGGTGTCAACACCTATTGGTAGACGTATCAATCAACCATATCGGAGCACATTTGAAGATTTTCGAATTTTGTGGCTCTAAATTTGTGGGCTATAGTTCAGTTGATTTTCAAAAAATTGAATTTTTCACGGAACGTGTAGAAATATTCGACCGATCCAAATGGCCGTTTGTATGAAAATTACAGGTCTCAACACCTATCGGTAGACGTATCAATCAACCAAATCGGAGCACATTTGAAGATTTTCGAATTGTGTGGCTCTGAATTTGTGGGCTATAGTTCAGTTGATTTTCAAAAAAATTGAATTTTCCACGGAACGTGTAGAAATATTCGACCGATCCAAATGGCCGTTTGTATGAAAATTACAGGTCTCAACACCTATTGGTAAACGTATCAATCATCGAAATCGGAGCACATTTGCAGATTTTCGAATTTTGTGGCTCTAAATTTGTGGGCTATAGTTCAGTTGATTTTCAAAAAAATTGAATTTTCCACGGAACGTGTAGAAATATTCGACCGATCCAAATGGCCGTTTGTATGACAATTACAGGTCTCAACACCTATTGGTAAACGTATCAATCATCGAAATCGGAGCACATTTGCAGATTTTCGAATTTTGTGGCTCTGAATTTGTGGGCTATAGTTCAGTTGATTTTCAAAAAAATTAAATTTTTCACGGAACGTGTAGAAATATTCGACCGATCCAAATGGCCGTTTGTATTACAATTACAGGTGTCAACACCTATTGGTAGACGTATCAATCATCGAAATCGGAGCACATTTGAAGATTTTCGAATTGTTTGGCTCTAAATTTGTGGGCTATAGTTCAGTTGATTTTCAAAAAAATTGAATTTTCCACGGAACGTGTAGAAATATTCGACCAATCCAATTGGCCGTTTGTATGACAATACAGGTCTCAACACCTATTGGTAGACGTATCAATCATCGAAATCGGAGCACATTTGCAGATTTTCGAATTTTGTGGCTCTAAATTTGTGGGCTATAGTTCAGTTGATTTTCAAAAAAATTGAATTTTCCACGGAACGTGTAGAAATATTCGACCGATCCAAATGGCCGTTTGTATGACAATTACAGGTCTCAACACCTATTGGTAGACGTATCAATCATCGAAATCGGAGCACATTTGAAGATTTTCGAATTTTGTGGCTCTAAATTTGTGGGCTATAGTTCAGTTGATTTTCAAAAAAAATTGAATTTCTCACGGAACGTGTAGAAATATTCGACCGATCCAAAAGGCCGTTTGTATGACAATTACAGGTCTCAACACCTATTGGTAGACGTATCAATCATCGAAATCGGAGCACATTTGCAGATTTTCGAATTTTGTGGCTCTAAATTTGTGGGCTATAGTTCAGTTGATTTTCAAAAAAATTGAATTTTCCACGGAACGTGTAGAAATATTCGACCGATCCAAATGGCAGTTTGTATGACAATTACAGGTCTCAACACCTATTGGTAGACGTATCAATCATCGAAATCGGAGCACATTTGCAGATTTTCGAATTTTGTGGCTCTAAATTTGTGGGCTATAGTTCAGTTGATTTTCAAAAAAATTGAATTTTCCACGGAACGTGTAGAAATATTCGACCGATCCAAATGGCCGTTTGTATGACAATTACAGGTTTCAACACCTATTGGTAAACGTATCAATCATCGAAATCGGAGCACATTTGCAGATTTTCGAATTTTGTGGCTCTGAATTTGTGGGCTATAGTTCAGTTGATTTTCAAAAAAATTAAATTTTTCACGGAACGTGTAGAAATATTCGACCGATCCAAATGGCCGTTTGTATGACAATTACAGGTGTCAACACCTATTGGTAGACGTATCAATCAACCATATCGGAGCACATTGAAGATTTTCGAATTTTGTGGCTCTGAATTTGTGGGCTATATCAGTAGATTTTCAAAAAAATTGAATTTTCCACGGAACGTGTAGAAATATTCGACCGATCTAATTGGCCGTTTGTATGACAATTACAGGTCTCAACACCTATCGGTAGACGTTTGAATCGACCAAATCGGAGCACATTCGAAGATTTTCGAATTTTGTGGCTCTAAATTTGTGGGCTATAGTTCAGTTGATTTTCAAAAAAATTGAATTTCTCACGGAACGTGTAGAAATATTCGACCGATCCAAAAGGCCGTTTGTATGACAATTACAGGTCTCAACACCTATTGGTAAACGTATCAATCATCGAAATCGGAGCACATTTGCAGATTTTCGAATTTTGTGGCTCTAAATTTGTGGGCTATAATAGTTCAGTTGATTTTCAAAAAAATTGAATTTCTCACGGAACGTGTAGAAATATTCGACCGATCCAAATGGCCGTTTGTATGAAAATTACAGGTCTCAACACCTATCGGTAGACGTATCAATCAACCAAATCGGAGCACATTTGAAGATTTTCGAATTGTGTGGCTCTGAATTTGTGGGCTATAGTTCAGTTGATTTTCAAAAAAATTGAATTTTCCACGGAACGTGTAGAAATATTCGACCGATCCAAATGGCAGTTTGTATGACAATTACAGGTCTCAACACCTATTGGTAGACGTATCAATCATCGAAATCGGAGCACATTTGCAGATTTTCGAATTTTGTGGCTCTAAATTTGTGGGCTATAGTTCAGTTGATTTTCAAAAAAATTGAATTTTCCACGGAACGTGTAGAAATATTCGACCGATCCAAATGGCCGTTTGTATGACAATTACAGGTTTCAACACCTATTGGTAAACGTATCAATCATCGAAATCGGAGCACATTTGCAGATTTTCGAATTTTGTGGCTCTGAATTTGTGGGCTATAGTTCAGTTGATTTTCAAAAAAATTAAATTTTTCACGGAACGTGTAGAAATATTCGACCGATCCAAATGGCCGTTTGTATGACAATTACAGGTGTCAACACCTATTGGTAGACGTATCAATCAACCATATCGGAGCACATTTGAAGATTTTCGAATTTTGTGGCTCTAAATTTGTGGGCTATAGTTCAGTTGATTTTCAAAAAAATTGAATTTTTCACGGAACGTGTAGAAATATTCGACCGATCCAAATGGCCGTTTGTATGAAAATTACAGGTCTCAACACCTATCGGTAGACGTATCAATCAACCAAATCGGAGCACATTTGAAGATTTTCGAATTGTGTGGCTCTGAATTTGTGGGCTATAGTTCAGTTGATTTTCAAAAAAATTGAATTTTCCACGGAACGTGTAGAAATATTCGACCGATCCAAATGGCCGTTTGTATGAAAATTACAGGTCTCAACACCTATTGGTAAACGTATCAATCATCGAAATCGAAACACATTTGCAGATTTTCGAATTTTGTGGCTCTAAATTTGTGGGCTATAGTTCAGTTGATTTTCAAAAAAATTGAATTTTCCACGGAACGTGTAGAAATATTCGACCGATCCAAATGGCCGTTTGTATGACAATTACAGGTCTCAACACCTATTGGTAAACGTATCAATCATCGAAATCGGAGCACATTTGCAGATTTTCGAATTTTGTGGCTCTGAATTTGTGGGCTATAGTTCAGTTGATTTTCAAAAAAATTAAATTTTTCACGGAACGTGTAGAAATATTCGACCGATCCAAATGGCCGTTTGTATTACAATTACAGGTGTCAACACCTATTGGTAGACGTATCAATCATCGAAATCGGAGCACATTTGAAGATTTTCGAATTGTTTGGCTCTAAATTTGTGGGCTATAGTTCAGTTGATTTTCAAAAAAATTGAATTTTCCACGGAACGTGTAGAAATATTCGACCAATCCAATTGGCCGTTTGTATGACAATACAGGTCTCAACACCTATTGGTAGACGTATCAATCATCGAAATCGGAGCACATTTGCAGATTTTCGAATTTTGTGGCTCTAAATTTGTGGGCTATAGTTCAGTTGATTTTCAAAAAAATTGAATTTTCCACGGAACGTGTAGAAATATTCGACCGATCCAAATGGCCGTTTGTATGACAATTACAGGTCTCAACACCTATTGGTAGACGTATCAATCATCGAAATCGGAGCACATTTGAAGATTTTCGAATTTTGTGGCTCTAAATTTGTGGGCTATAGTTCAGTTGATTTTCAAAAAAAATTGAATTTCTCACGGAACGTGTAGAAATATTCGACCGATCCAAAAGGCCGTTTGTATGACAATTACAGGTCTCAACACCTATTGGTAGACGTATCAATCATCGAAATCGGAGCACATTTGCAGATTTTCGAATTTTGTGGCTCTAAATTTGTGGGCTATAATAGTTCAGTTGATTTTCAAAAAAATTGAATTTCTCACGGAACGTGTAGAAATATTCGACCGATCCAAATAGCCGTTTGTATGAAAATTACAGGTCTCAACACCTATCGGTAGACGTATCAATCAACCAAATCGGAGCACATTTGAAGATTTTCGAATTGTGTGGCTCTGAATTTGTGGGCTATAGTTCAGTTGATTTTCAAAAAAATTGAATTTTCCACGGAACGTGTAGAAATATTCGACCGATCCAAATGGCAGTTTGTATGACAATTACAGGTCTCAACACCTATTGGTAGACGTATCAATCATCGAAATCGGAGCACATTTGCAGATTTTCGAATTTTGTGGCTCTAAATTTGTGGGCTATAGTTCAGTTGATTTTCAAAAAAATTGAATTTTCCACGGAACGTGTAGAAATATTCGACCGATCCAAATGGCCGTTTGTATGACAATTACAGGTTTCAACACCTATTGGTAAACGTATCAATCATCGAAATCGGAGCACATTTGCAGATTTTCGAATTTTGTGGCTCTGAATTTGTGGGCTATAGTTCAGTTGATTTTCAAAAAAATTAAATTTTTCACGGAACGTGTAGAAAATTCGACCGATCCAAATGGCCGTTTGTATGACAATTACAGGTGTCAACACCTATTGGTAGACGTATCAATCAACCATATCGGAGCACATTTGAAGATTTTCGAATTTTGTGGCTCTGAATTTGTGGGCTATATCAGTAGATTTTCAAAAAAATTGAATTTTCCACGGAACGTGTAGAAATATTCGACCGATCTAATTGGCCGTTTGTATGACAATTACAGGTCTCAACACCTATCGGTAGACGTTTGAATCGACCAAATCGGAGCACATTCGAAGATTTTCGAATTGTGTGGCTCTGAATTTGTGGGCTATAGTTCAGTTGATTTTCAAAAAAATTGAATTTTCCACGGAACGTGTAGAAATATTCGACCGATCCAATTGGCCGTTTGTATGACAATTACAGGTCTCAACACCTATTGGTAAACGTATCAATCATCGAAATCGGAGCAAATTTGAAGATTTTCGAATTTTGTGGCTCTAAATTTGTGGGCTATAGTTCAGTTGATTTTCTAAAAAATTGAATTTTCCACGGAACGTGTAGAAATATTCGACCGATCCAAATAGCCGTTTGTATGACAATTACAGGTCTCAACACCTATTGGTAAACGTATCAATCATCGAAATCGGAGCACATTTACAGATTTTCGAAATTTGTGGCTCTGAATTTGTGGGCTATAGTTCAGTTGATTTTCAAAAAAATTGAATTTTCCACGGAACGTGAAGAAATATTCGACCGATCTAATTGACCGTTTGTATGACAATTACAGGTCTCAACACCTATCGGTAGACGTTTGAATCGACCAAATCGGAGCACATTCGAAGATTTTCGAATTTTGTGGCTCTGAATTTGTGGGCTATAGTTCAGTTGATTTTCAAAAAAATTGAATTTTCCACGGAACGTGTAGAAATATTCGACCGATCCAAATGGCCGTTTGTATGACAATTACAGGTCTCAACACCTATTGGTAGACGTATCAATCATCGAAATCGGAGCACATTTACAGATTTTCGAAATTAGTGGCTCTGAATTTGTGGGCTACAGTTCAGTTGATTTTCAAAAAAATTGAATTTTCCACGGAACGTGTAGAAATATTCGACCGATCCAAATAGCCGCATGTATGACAATTACAGGTCTCAACACCTATTGGTAAACGTATCAATCATCGAAATCGGAGCACATTTACAGATTTTCGAAATTTGTGGCTCTGAATTTGTGGGCTACAGTTCAGTTGATTTTCAAAAAACTTGAATTTTCCACGGAACGTGTAGAAATATTCGACCGATCCAATTGGCCGTTCGTATGACAATTACAGGTCTCAACACCTATTGGTAGACGTATCAATCATCGAAATCGGAGCACATTTGCAGATTTTCGAATTTTGTGGCTCTGAATTTGTGGGCTATAGTTCAGTTGATTTTCAAAAAAATTGAATTTTCCACGGAACGTGTAGAAATATTCGACCGATCCAAATAACCGCATGTATGACAATTACAGGTCTCAACACCTATTGGTAAACGTATCAATCATCGAAATCGGAGCACATTTACAGATTTTCGAAATTTGTGGCTCTGAATTTGTGGGCTATAGTTCAGTTGATTTTCAAAAAACTTGAATTTTCCACGGAACGTGTAGAAATATTCGACCGATCCAATTGGCCGTTCGTATGACAATTACAGGTCTCAACACCTATTGGTAAACGTATCAATCATCGAAATCGGAGCAAATTTGAAGATTTTCGGATTTTGTGGCTCTAAATTTGTGGGCTATAGTTCAGTTGATTTTCAAAAAAATTGAATTTTCCACGGAACGTGTAGAAATATTCGACCGATCTAATTGACCGTTTGTATGACAATTACAGGTCTCAACACCTATCGGTAGACGTATCAATCATCGAAATCGGAGCACATTTGCAGATTTTCGAATTTTGTGGCTCTGAATTTGTGGGCTATAGTTCAGTTGATTTTCAAAAAAATTGAATTTTCCACGGAACGTGTAGAAATATTCGACCGATCCAAAAGGCCGTTTGTATGACAATTACAGGTCTCAACACCTATTGGTAAACGTATCAATCATCGAAATCGGAGCACATTTACAGATTTTCGAAATTTGTGGCTCTGAATTTGTGGGCTATAGTTCAGTTGATTTTCAAAAAAATTGAATTTTCCACGGAACGTGTAGAAATATTCGACCGATCCAATTGGCCGTTCGTATGACAATTACAGGTCTCAACACCTATTGGTAGACGTATCAATCATCGAAATCGGAGCACATTTGCAGATTTTCGAATTTTGTGGCTCTGAATTTGTGGGCTATAGTTCAGTTGATTTTCAAAAAAATTGAATTTTCCACGGAACGTGTAGAAATATTCGACCGATCCAAAAGGCCGTTTGTATGACAATTACAGGTCTCAACACCTATTGGTAGACGTATCAATCATCGAAATCGGAGCACATTTGCAGATTTTCGAATTTTGTGGCTCTGAATTTGTGGGCTATAGTTCAGTTGATTTTCAAAAAAATTGAATTTTCCACGGAACGTGTAGAAATATTCGACCGATCCAAAAGGCCGTTTGTATGACAATTACAGGTCTCAACACCTATTGGTAAACGTATCAATCATCGAAATCGGAGCACATTTACAGATTTTCGAAATTTGTGGCTCTGAATTTGTGGGCTATAGTTCAGTTGATTTTCAAAAAAATTGAATTTTCCACGGAACGTGTAGAAATATTCGACCGATCCAATTGGCCGTTCGTATGACAATTACAGGTCTCAACACCTATTGGTAGACGTATCAATCATCGAAATCGGAGCACATTTGCAGATTTTCGAATTTTGTGGCTCTGAATTTGTGGGCTATAGTTCAGTTGATTTTAAAAAAAATTGAATTTTCCACGGAACGTGTAGAAATATTCGACCGATCCAAAAGGCCGTTTGTATGACAATTACAGGTCTCAACACCTATTGGTAAACGTATCAATCATCGAAATCGGAGCAAATTTGAAGATTTTCGGATTTTGTGGCTCTAAATTTGTGGGCTATAGTTCAGTTGATTTTCAAAAAAATTGAATTTTCCACGGAACGTGTAGAAATATTCGACCGATCTAATTGACCGTTTGTATGACAATTACAGGTCTCAACACCTATCGGTAGACGTTTGAATCGACCAAATCGGAGCACATTCGAAGATTTTCGAATTGTGTGGCTCTGAATTTGTGGGCTACAGTTCAGTTGATTTTCAAAAAACTTGAATTTTCCACGGAACGTGTAGAAATATTCGACCGATCCAATTGGCCGTTCGTATGACAATTACAGGTCTCAACATCTATTGGTAGACGTATCAATCATCGAAATCGGAGCACATTTGCAGATTTTCGAATTTTGTGGCTCTGAATTTGTGGGCTATAGTTCAGTTGATTTTCAAAAAAATTGAATTTTCCACGGAACGTGTAGAAATATTCGACCGATCCAAAAGGCCGTTTGTATGACAATTACAGGTCTCAACACCTATTGGTAAACGTATCAATCATCGAAATCGGAGCACATTTACAGATTTTCGAAAATTGTGGCTCTGAATTTGTGGGCTATAGTTCAGTTGATTTTCAAAAAACTTGAATTTTCCACGGAACGTGTAGAAATATTCGACCGATCCAATTGGCCGTTCGTATGACAATTACAGGTCTCAACACCTATTGGTAGACGTATCAATCATCGAAATCGGAGCACATTTGAAGATTTTCGAATTGTGTGGCTCTGAATTTGTGGGCTATAGTTCAGTTGATTTTCAAAAAAATTGAGTTTTCCACGGAACGTGTAGAAATATTCGACCGATCCAAATGGCCGTTTGTATGACAATTACAGGTCTCAGCGCCCATTGATAGAGGTATCAATCATCGAAATCGGAGCACATTTGCAGATT
Source organism: Tipula helvola (assembly GCA_963556165.1). Classification (NCBI taxonomy): domain Eukaryota; kingdom Metazoa; phylum Arthropoda; class Insecta; order Diptera; family Tipulidae; genus Tipula; species Tipula helvola. Next base: position 102,276,525 of record OY744483.1, read on the forward strand.
TTCGAATTTTGTGGCTCTGAATTTGTGGGCTATAGTTCAGTTGATTTTCAAAATACTTGAATTTTCCACGGAACGTGTAGAAATATTCGACCGATCCAAATGGCCGTTTGCATGACAAGTACAGGTCTCAACACCTATTGGTAAACGTATCAATCATCGAAATCGGAGCACATTTGCAGATTTTCGAATTTTGTCGCTCTGAATTTGTGGGCTATAGTTCAGTTGATTTCCAAAATACTTGAATTTTCCACGGAACGTGTAGAAATATTCGACCGATCCAAATACAGTTTGTATGACAATTACAGGTCTCAACGCCCATTGATAGAGGTATCAATCATCGAAATCGGAGCACATTTGAAGATTTTCGAATTTTGTCGCTCTGAATTTGTGGGCTATAGTTCAGTTGATTTTAAAAAAAATTGAATTTTCCACGGAACGTGTAGAAATATTCGACCGCTTCAAATGGCCGTTTGTATGACAATTACAGGTCTCAACACCTATTGATAGAGGTATCAATCATCGAGATCGGAGCACATTTGAAGATTTTCGAATTTTGTGGCTCGGAATTTGTGGGCTATAGTTCAGTTGATTTTCAAAAAAATTGAATTTTTACGGAACGTGTAGAAATATTCGACCGATCCAAATGGCCGTTTGTATGACAATTACAGGTCTCAACACCTATTGGTAGACGTATCAATCATCGAAATCGGAGCACATTTGCAGATTTTCGACTTTTGTGGCTAAGAATTTGTGGGCTATAGTTCAGTTGATTTTCAAAAAAATTGAATTTTTACGGAACGTGTAGAAATATTCGACCGATCCAAATGGCCGTTTGTATGACAATTACAGGTCTCAACACCTATTGGTAGACGTATCAATCATCGAAATCGGAGCACATTTGAAGATTTTCGAATTGTGTGGCTCGGAATTTGTGGGCTATAGTTCAGTTGATTTTCAAAAAAATTGAATTTTCCACGGAACGTGTAGAAATATTCGACCGATCCAAATGGCCGTTTGTATGACAATTACAGGTCTCAACACCTATTGGTAGACGTATCAATCATCGAAATCGGTGCACATTTGCAGATTTTCGAATTTTGTGGGTCTGAATTTGTGGGCTATAGTTCAGTTGATTTTCAAAAAAATTGAATTTTTCACGGAACGTGTAGAAATATTCGACCGATCCAAATGGCCGTTTGTATGACAATTACAGGTCTGACCACCTATTGGTAAACGTATCAATCATCGAAATCGGAGCACATTTGCAGATTTTCGAATTTTATGGCTCTAAATTTGTGGGCTATAGTTCAGTTGATTTTCAAAAAATTGAATTTTTCACGGAACGTGTAGAAATATTCGACCGATCCAAATGGCCGTTTGTATGACAATTACAGGTCTCAACACCTATTGGTAGACGTATCAATCATCGAAATCGGAGCACATTTGCAGATTTTCGAATTTTATGGCTCTAAATTTGTGGGCTATAGTTCAGTTGATTTTCAAAAAATTGAATTTTTCACGGAACGTGTAGAAATATTCGACCGATCCAAATGGCCGTTTGTATGACAATTACAGGTCTCAACACCTATTGGTAAACGTATCAATCATCGAAATCGGAGCACATTTGCAGATTTTCGAATTTTATGGCTCTAAATTTGTGGGCTATAGTTCAGTTGATTTTCAAAAAATTGAATTTTTCACGGAACGTGTAGATATATTCGACCGATCCAAATGGCCGTTTGTATGACAATTACAGGTCTCAACGCCCATTGATAGAGGTATCAATCATCGAAATCGGAGCACATTTGAAGATTTTCGAATTTTGTGGCTCTGAATTTGTGGGCTATAGTTCAGTTGATTTTCAAAAAAATTGAGTTTTCCACGGAACGTGTAGAAATATTCGACCGATCCAAATGGCCGTTTGTATGACAATTACAGGTCTCAACGCCCATTGATAGAGGTATCAATCATCGAAATCGGAGCACATTTGCAGATTTTCGAATTTTGTGGCTCTGAATTTGTGGGCTATAGTTCAGTTGATTTTCAAAATACTTGAATTTTCCACGGAACGTGTAGAAATATTCGACCGATCCAAATGGCCGTTTGTATGACAATTACAGGTCTCAACGCCTATTGATAGAGGTATCAATCATCGAAATCGGAGCACATTTGAAGATTTTCGAATTTTGTGGCTCTGAATTTGTGGGCTATAGTTCAGTTGATTTTAAAAAAAATTGAATTTTCCACGGAACGTGTAGAAATATTCGACCGCTTCAAATGGCCGTTTGTATGACAATTACAGGTCTCAACACCTATTGATAGAGGTATCAATCATCGAGATCGGAGCACATTTGAAGATTTTCGAATTTTGTGGCTCGGAATTTGTGGGCTATAGTTCAGTTGATTTTCAAAAAAATTGAATTTTCCACGGAACGTGTAGAAATATTCGACCGACCCAAATGGCCGTTTGTATGACAATTACAGGTCTCAACGACTATTGATAGAGGTATCAATCATCGAAATCGTAGCACATTTGCAGATTTTCTAATTTTGTGGCTCTGAATTTGTGGGCTATAGTTCAGTTGATTTTCAAAAAAATTAAATTTTCCACGGAACGTGTAGAAATATTCAATCGATCCAAATGGCCGTTTGTATGACAATTACAGGTCTCAACGCCCATTGATAGAGGTATCAATCATCGAAATCGGAGCACATTTGCAGATTTTCGAATTTTGTGGCTCTGAATTTGTGGGCTATAGTTCAGTTGATTTTCAAAAAAATTGAATTTTTACGGAACTTGTAGAAATATTCGACCGATCCAAATGGCCGTTTGTATGACAATTACAGGTCTCAACGCCTATTGATAGAAGTATCAATCATCGAAATCGGAGCACATTTGCTGATTTTCGAATTTTGTGGCTCTGAATTTGTGGGCTATAGTTCAGTTGATTTTCAAAATACTTGAATTTTCCACGGAACGTCTAGAAATATTCGACCGATCCAAATGGCCGTTTGCATGACAAGTACAGGTCTCAACACCTATTGGTAAACGTATCAATCATCGAAATCGGAGCACATTTGCAGATTTTCGAATTTTGTGGCTCTGAATTTGTGGGCTATAGTTCAGTTGATTTTCAAAATACTTGAATTTTCCACGGAACGTGTAGAAATATTCGACCGATCCAAATGGCCGTTTGTATGACAATTACAGGTCTCAACACCTATTGGTAAACGTATCAATCATCGAAATCGGTGCACATTTGCAGATTTTCGAATTTTATGGCTCTAAATTTGTGGGCTATATATAGTTCAGTTGATTTTCAAAAAATTGAATTTTTCACGGAACGTGTAGAAATATTCGACCGATCCAAATGGCCGTTTGTATGACAATTACAGGTCTCAACACCTATTGGTAGACGTATCAATCATCGAAATCGGAGCACATTTGCAGATTTTCGAATTTTGTGGCTCTAAATTTGTGGGCTATAGTTCAGTTGATTTTCAAAAAAATTGAATTTTCCACGGAACGTGTAGAAATATTCGACCGATCCAAATGGCCGTTTGTATGACAATTACAGGTCTCAACACCTATTGGTAAACGTATCAATCATCGAAATTGGAGCACATTTGCAGATTTTCGAATTTTATGGCTCTGAATTTGTGGGCTATAGTTCAGTTGATTTTCAAAAAATTGAATTTTTCACGGAACGTGTAGAAATATTCGACCGATCCAAATGGCCGTTTGTATGACAATTACAGGTCTCAACACCTATTGGTAGACGTATCAATCATCGAAATCGGAGCACATTTGCAGATTTTCGAATTTTGTGGCTCTAAATTTGTGGGCTATAGTTCAGTTGATTTTCAAAAAAATTGAATTTTCCACGGAACGTGTAGAAATATTCGACCGATCCAAATGGCCGTTTGTATGACAATTACAGGTCTCAACACCTATTGGTAAACGTATCAATCATCGAAATCGGTGCACATTTGCAGATTTTCGAATTTTATGGCTCTAAATTTGTGGGCTATATATAGTTCAGTTGATTTTCAAAAAATTGAATTTTCCACGGAACGTGTAGAAATATTCGACCGATCCAAATGGCCGTTTGTATGACAATTACAGGTCTCAACACCTATTGGTAGACGTATCAATCATCGAAATCGGAGCACATTTGCAGATTTTCGAATTTTGTGGCTCTAAATTTGTGGGCTGTAGTTCAGTTGATTTTCAAAAAAATTGAATTTTCCACGGAACGTGTAGAAATATTCGACCGATCCAAATGGCCGTTTGTATGACAATTACAGGTCTCAACACCTATTGGTAGACGTATCAATCATCGAAATCGGAGCACATTTGCAGATTTTCGAATTTTGTGGCTCTAAATTTGTGGGCTATAGTTCAGTTGATTTTCAAAAAAATTGAATTTTCCACGGAACGTGTAGAAATATTCGACCGATCCAAATGGCCGTTTGTATGACAATTACAGGTCTCAACACCTATTGGTAAACGTATCAATCATCGAAATCGGTGCACATTTGCAGATTTTCGAATTTTATGGCTCTAAATTTGTGGGCTATATATAGTTCAGTTGATTTTCAAAAAATTGAATTTTTCACGGAACGTGTAGAAATATTCGACCGATCCAAATGGCCGTTTGTATGACAATTACAGGTCTCAACACCTATTGGTAGACGTATCAATCATCGAAATCGGAGCACATTTGCAGATTTTCGAATTTTGTGGCTCTAAATTTGTGGGCTATAGTTCAGTTGATTTTCAAAAAAATTGAATTTTCCACGGAACGTGTAGAAATATTCGACCGATCCAAATGGCCGTTTGTATGACAATTACAGGTCTCAACACCTATTGGTAAACGTATCAATCATCGAAATCGGTGCACATTTGCAGATTTTCGAATTTTATGGCTCTAAATTTGTGGGCTATATATAGTTCAGTTGATTTTCAAAAAATTGAATTTTTCACGGAACGTGTAGAAATATTCGACCGATCCAAATGGCCGTTTGTATGACAATTACAGGTCTCAACACCTATTGGTAGACGTATCAATCATCGAAATCGGAGCACATTTGCAGATTTTCGAATTTTGTGGCTCTAAATTTGTGGGCTGTAGTTCAGTTGATTTTCAAAAAAATTGAATTTTCCACGGAACGTGTAGAAATATTCGACCGATCCAAATGGCCGTTTGTATGACAATTACAGGTCTCAACACCTATTGGTAAACGTATCAATCATCGAAATCGGAGCACATTTGCAGATTTTCGAATTTTGTGGCTCTGAATTTGTGGGCTATATATAGTTCAGTTGATTTTCAAAAAATTGAATTTTTCACGGAACGTGTAGAAATATTCGACCGATCCAAATGGCCGTTTGTATGACAATTACAGGTCTCAACACCTATTGGTAGACGTATCAATCATCGAAATCGGAGCACATTTGCAGATTTTCGAATTTTGTGGCTCTGAATTTGTGGGCTATAGTTCAGTTGATTTTCAAAAAAATTGAATTTTCCACGGAACGTGTAGAAATATTCGACCGATCCAAATGGCCGTTTGTATGACAATTACAGGTCTCAACACCTATTGGTAAACGTATCAATCATCGAAATCGGTGCACATTTGCAGATTTTCGAATTTTGTGGCTCTAAATTTGTGGGCTATAGTTCAGTTGATTTTCAAAATACTTGAATTTTCCACGGAACGTGTAGAAATATTCGACCGATCCAAATGGCCGTTTGTATGACAATTACAGGTCTCAACACCTATTGGTAAACGTATCAATCATCGAAATCGGTGCACATTTGCAGATTTTCGAATTTTATGGCTCTAAATTTGTGGGCTATATATAGTTCAGTTGATTTTCAAAAAATTGAATTTTTCACGGAACGTGTAGAAATATTCGACCGATCCAAATGGCCGTTTGTATGACAATTACAGGTCTCAACACCTATTGGTAGACGTATCAATCATCGAAATCGGAGCACATTTGCAGATTTTCGAATTTTGTGGCTCTAAATTTGTGGGCTATAGTTCAGTTGATTTTCAAAAAACTTGAATTTTCCACGGAACGTGTAGAAATATTCGACCGATCCAAATGGCCGTTTGTATGACAATTACAGGTCTCAACACCTATTGGTAAACGTATCAATCATCGAAATCGGAGCACATTTGCAGATTTTCGAATTTTATGGCTCTGAATTTGTGGGCTATAGTTCAGTTGATTTTCAAAAAAATTGAATTTTCCACGGAACGTGTAGAAATATTCGACCGATCCAAATGGCCGTTTGTATGACAATTACAGGTCTCAACACCTATTGGTAGACGTATCAATCATCGAAATCGGTGCACATTTGCAGATTTTCGAATTTTATGGCTCTAAATTTGTGGGCTATATATAGTTCAGTTGATTTTCAAAAAATTGAATTTTTCACGGAACGTGTAGAAATATTCGACCGATCCAAATGGCCGTTTGTATGACAATTACAGGTCTCAACACCTATTGGCAGACGTATCAATCATCGAAATCGGAGCACATTTGCAGATTTTCGAATTTTGTGGCTCTAAATTTGTGGGCTATAGTTCAGTTGATTTTCAAAAAAATTGAATTTTCCACGGAACGTGTAGAAATATTCGACCGATCCAAATGGCCGTTTGTATGACAATTACAGGTCTCAACACCTATTGGTAGACGTATCAATCATCGAAATCGGTGCACATTTGCAGATTTTCGAATTTTATGGCTCTAAATTTGTGGGCTATATATAGTTCAGTTGATTTTCAAAAAATTGAATTTTTCACGGAACGTGTAGAAATATTCGACCGATCCAAATGGCCGTTTGTATGACAATTACAGGTCTCAACACCTATTGGTAGACGTATCAATCATCGAAATCGGAGCACATTTGCAGATTTTCGAATTTTGTGGCTCTAAATTTGTGGGCTATAGTTCAGTTGATTTTCAAAAAAATTGAATTTTCCACGGAACGTGTAGAAATATTCGACCGATCCAAATGGCCGTTTGTATGACAATTACAGGTCTCAACACCTATTGGTAAACGTATCAATCATCGAAATCGGAGCACATTTGCAGATTTTCGAATTTTATGGCTCTGAATTTGTGGGCTATAGTTCAGTTGATTTTCAAAAAAATTGAATTTTCCACGGAACGTGTAGAAATATTCGACCGATCCAAATGGCCGTTTGTATGACAATTACAGGTCTCAACACCTATTGGTAGACGTATCAATCATCGAAATCGGAGCACATTTGCAGATTTTCGAATTTTGTGGCTCTAAATTTGTGGGCTATAGTTCAGTTGATTTTCAAAAAAATTGAATTTTCCACGGAACGTGTAGAAATATTCGACCGATCCAAATGGCCGTTTGTATGACAATTACAGGTCTCAACACCTATCGGTAGACGTATCAATCAACGAAATCGGAGCACATTCGAAGATTTTCGAATTGTGTGGCTCTGAATTTGTGGGCTATAGTTCAGTTGATTTTCATAAAAATTGAATTTTTCACGGAACGTGTAGAAATATTCGACCGATCCAAATGGCCGTTTGTATGACAATTACAGGTCTCAACACCTATTGGTAGACGTATCAATCATCGAAATCGGAGCACATTTGCAGATTTTCGAATTTTGTCGCTCTGAATTTGTGGGCTATAGTTCAGTTGATTTTCAAAAAAATTGAATTTTCCACGGAACGTGTAGAAATATTGGACGGATCCAAATGGCCGTTTGTATGACAATTACAGGTCTCAACACCTATTGGTAAACGTATCAATCATCGAAATCGGAGCACATTTGCAGATTTTCGAATTTTATGGCTCTGAATTTGTGGGCTATAGTTCAGTTGATTTTCAAAAAAATTGAATTTTCCACGGAACGTGTAGAAATATTCGACCGATCCAAATGGCCGTTTGTATGACAATTACAGGTCTCAACACCTATTGGTAGACGTATCAATCATCGAAATCGGAGCACATTTGCAGATTTTCGAATTTTGTGGCTCTAAATTTGTGGGCTATAGTTCAGTTGATTTTCAAAAAAATTGAATTTTCCACGGAACGTGTAGAAATATTCGACCGATCCAAATGGCCGTTTGTATGACAATTACAGGTCTCAACACCTATCGGTAGACGTATCAATCAACGAAATCGGAGCACATTCGAAGATTTTCGAATTGTGTGGCTCTGAATTTGTGGGCTATAGTTCAGTTGATTTTCATAAAAATTGAATTTTTCACGGAACGTGTAGAAATATTCGACCGATCCAAATGGCCGTTTGTATGACAATTACAGGTCTCAACACCTATTGGTAGACGTATCAATCATCGAAATCGGAGCACATTTGCAGATTTTCGAATTTTGTCGCTCTGAATTTGTGGGCTATAGTTCAGTTGATTTTCAAAAAAATTGAATTTTCCACGGAACGTGTAGAAATATTCGACCGATCCAAATGGCCGTTTGTATGACAATTACAGGTCTCAACACCTATTGGTAGACGTATCAATCATCGAAATCGGAGCACATTTGCAGATTTTCGAATTTTGTGGCTTTAAATTTGTGGGCTATAGTTCAGTTGATTTTCAAAAAAATTGAATTTTCCACGGAACGTGTAGAAATATTCGACCGATCCAAATGGCCGTTTGTATGACAATTACAGGTCTCAACACCTATTGGTAGACGTATCAATCATCGAAATCGGAGCACATTTGCAGATTTTCGAATTTTGTGGCTCTAAATATGTGGGCTATAGTTCAGTTGATTTTCAAAAAAATTGAATTTTCCACGGAACGTGTAGAAATATTCGACCGATCCAAATGGCCGTTTGTATGAAAATTACAGGTCTCAACACCTATCGGTAGACGTATCAATCAACCAAATCGGAGCACATTCGAAGATTTTCGAATTGTGTGGCTCTGAATTTGTGGGCTATAGTTCAGTTGATTTTCAAAAAAATTGAATTTTCCACGGAACGTGTAGAAATATTCGACCGATCCAAATGGCAGTTTGTATGACAATTACAGGTCTCAACACCTATTGGTAAACGTATCAATCATCGAAATCGGAGCACATTTGCAGATTTTCGAATTTTGTGGCTCTGAATTTGTGGGCTATAGTTCAGTTGATTTTCAAAATACTTGAATTTTCCACGGAACGTGTAGAAATATTCGACCGATCCAAATGGCCGTTTGTATGACAATTACAGGTCTCAACACCTATTGGTAAACGTATCAATCATCGAAATCGGTGCACATTTGCAGATTTTCGAATTTTATGGCTCTAAATTTGTGGGCTATATATAGTTCAGTTGATTTTCAAAAAATTGAATTTTTCACGGAACGTGTAGAAATATTCGACCGATCCAAATGGCCGTTTGTATGACAATTACAGGTCTCAACACCTATTGGTAGACGTATCAATCATCGAAATCGGAGCACATTTGAAGATTTTCGAATTTTGTGGCTCTAAATTTGTGGGCTATAGTTCAGTTGATTTTCAAAAAAATTGAATTTTCCACGGAACGTGTAGAAATATTCGACCGATCCAAATGGCCGTTTGTATGACAATTACAGGTCTCAACACCTATTGGTAGACGTATCAATCATCGAAATCGGTGCACATTTGCAGATTTTCGAATTTTATGGCTCTAAATTTGTGGGCTATATATAGTTCAGTTGATTTTCAAAAAATTGAATTTTTCACGGAACGTGTAGAAATATTCGACCGATCCAAATGGCCGTTTGTATGACAATTACAGGTCTCAACACCTATTGGTAGACGTATCAATCATCGAAATCGGAGCACATTTGCAGATTTTCGAATTTTGTGGCTCTAAATTTGTGGGCTATAGTTCAGTTGATTTTCAAAAAAATTGAATTTTCCACGGAACGTGTAGAAATATTCGACCGATCCAAATGGCCGTTTGTATGACAATTACAGGTCTCAACACCTATTGGTAAACGTATCAATCATCGAAATCGGAGCACATTTGCAGATTTTCGAATTTTATGGCTCTGAATTTGTGGGCTATAGTTCAGTTGATTTTCAAAAAAATTGAATTTTCCACGGAACGTGTAGAAATATTCGACCGATCCAAATGGCCGTTTGTATGACAATTACAGGTCTCAACACCTATTGGTAGACGTATCAATCATCGAAATCGGAGCACATTTGCAGATTTTCGAATTTTGTGGCTCTAAATTTGTGGGCTATAGTTCAGTTGATTTTCAAAAAAATTGAATTTTCCACGGAACGTGTAGAAATATTCGACCGATCCAAATGGCCGTTTGTATGACAATTACAGGTCTCAACACCTATCGGTAGACGTATCAATCAACGAAATCGGAGCACATTCGAAGATTTTCGAATTGTGTGGCTCTGAATTTGTGGGCTATAGTTCAGTTGATTTTCATAAAAATTGAATTTTTCACGGAACGTGTAGAAATATTCGACCGATCCAAATGGCCGTTTGTATGACAATTACAGGTCTCAACACCTATTGGTAGACGTATCAATCATCGAAATCGGAGCACATTTGCAGATTTTCGAATTTTGTCGCTCTGAATTTGTGGGCTATAGTTCAGTTGATTTTCAAAAAAATTGAATTTTCCACGGAACGTGTAGAAATATTGGACGGATCCAAATGGCCGTTTGTATGACAATTACAGGTCTCAACACCTATTGGTAAACGTATCAATCATCGAAATCGGAGCACATTTGCAGATTTTCGAATTTTATGGCTCTGAATTTGTGGGCTATAGTTCAGTTGATTTTCAAAAAAATTGAATTTTCCACGGAACGTGTAGAAATATTCGACCGATCCAAATGGCCGTTTGTATGACAATTACAGGTCTCAACACCTATTGGTAGACGTATCAATCATCGAAATCGGAGCACATTTGCAGATTTTCGAATTTTGTGGCTCTAAATTTGTGGGCTATAGTTCAGTTGATTTTCAAAAAAATTGAATTTTCCACGGAACGTGTAGAAATATTCGACCGATCCAAATGGCCGTTTGTATGACAATTACAGGTCTCAACACCTATCGGTAGACGTATCAATCAACGAAATCGGAGCACATTCGAAGATTTTCGAATTGTGTGGCTCTGAATTTGTGGGCTATAGTTCAGTTGATTTTCATAAAAATTGAATTTTTCACGGAACGTGTAGAAATATTCGACCGATCCAAATGGCCGTTTGTATGACAATTACAGGTCTCAACACCTATTGGTAGACGTATCAATCATCGAAATCGGAGCACATTTGCAGATTTTCGAATTTTGTCGCTCTGAATTTGTGGGCTATAGTTCAGTTGATTTTCAAAAAAATTGAATTTTCCACGGAACGTGTAGAAATATTCGACCGATCCAAATGGCCGTTTGTATGACAATTACAGGTCTCAACACCTATTGGTAGACGTATCAATCATCGAAATCGGAGCACATTTGCAGATTTTCGAATTTTGTGGCTTTAAATTTGTGGGCTATAGTTCAGTTGATTTTCAAAAAAATTGAATTTTCCACGGAACGTGTAGAAATATTCGACCGATCCAAATGGCCGTTTGTATGACAATTACAGGTCTCAACACCTATTGGTAGACGTATCAATCATCGAAATCGGAGCACATTTGCAGATTTTCGAATTTTGTGGCTCTAAATATGTGGGCTATAGTTCAGTTGATTTTCAAAAAAATTGAATTTTCCACGGAACGTGTAGAAATATTCGACCGATCCAAATGGCCGTTTGTATGAAAATTACAGGTCTCAACACCTATCGGTAGACGTATCAATCAACCAAATCGGAGCACATTCGAAGATTTTCGAATTGTGTGGCTCTGAATTTGTGGGCTATAGTTCAGTTGATTTTCAAAAAAATTGAATTTTCCACGGAACGTGTAGAAATATTCGACCGATCCAAATGGCCGTTTGTATGACAATTACAGGTCTCAACACCTATTGGTAGACGTATCAATCATCGAAATCGGTGCACATTTGCAGATTTTCGAATTTTATGGCTCTAAATTTGTGGGCTATATATAGTTCAGTTGATTTTCAAAAAATTGAATTTTTCACGGAACGTGTAGAAATATTCGACCGATCCAAATGGCCGTTTGTATGACAATTACAGGTCTCAACACCTATTGGTAGACGTATCAATCATCGAAATCGGAGCACATTTGCAGATTTTCGAATTTTGTGGCTCTAAATTTGTGGGCTATAGTTCAGTTGATTTTCAAAAAAATTGAATTTTCCACGGAACGTGTAGAAATATTCGACCGATCCAAATGGCCGTTTGTATGACAATTACAGGTCTCAACACCTATTGGTAGACGTATCAATCATCGAAATCGGTGCACATTTGCAGATTTTCGAATTTTATGGCTCTAAATTTGTGGGCTATATATAGTTCAGTTGATTTTCAAAAAATTGAATTTTTCACGGAACGTGTAGAAATATTCGACCGATCCAAATGGCCGTTTGTATGACAATTACAGGTCTCAACACCTATTGGTAGACGTATCAATCATCGAAATCGGAGCACATTTGCAGATTTTCGAATTTTGTGGCTCTAAATTTGTGGGCTATAGTTCAGTTGATTTTCAAAAAAATTGAATTTTCCACGGAACGTGTAGAAATATTCGACCGATCCAAATGGCCGTTTGTATGACAATTACAGGTCTCAACACCTATTGGTAAACGTATCAATCATCGAAATCGGAGCACATTTGCAGATTTTCGAATTTTATGGCTCTGAATTTGTGGGCTATAGTTCAGTTGATTTTCAAAAAAATTGAATTTTCCACGGAACGTGTAGAAATATTCGACCGATCCAAATGGCCGTTTGTATGACAATTACAGGTCTCAACACCTATTGGTAGACGTATCAATCATCGAAATCGGAGCACATTTGCAGATTTTCGAATTTTGTGGCTCTAAATTTGTGGGCTATAGTTCAGTTGATTTTCAAAAAAATTGAATTTTCCACGGAACGTGTAGAAATATTCGACCGATCCAAATGGCCGTTTGTATGACAATTACAGGTCTCAACACCTATCGGTAGACGTATCAATCAACGAAATCGGAGCACATTCGAAGATTTTCGAATTGTGTGGCTCTGAATTTGTGGGCTATAGTTCAGTTGATTTTCATAAAAATTGAATTTTTCACGGAACGTGTAGAAATATTCGACCGATCCAAATGGCCGTTTGTATGACAATTACAGGTCTCAACACCTATTGGTAGACGTATCAATCATCGAAATCGGAGCACATTTGCAGATTTTCGAATTTTGTCGCTCTGAATTTGTGGGCTATAGTTCAGTTGATTTTCAAAAAAATTGAATTTTCCACGGAACGTGTAGAAATATTGGACGGATCCAAATGGCCGTTTGTATGACAATTACAGGTCTCAACACCTATTGGTAAACGTATCAATCATCGAAATCGGAGCACATTTGCAGATTTTCGAATTTTATGGCTCTGAATTTGTGGGCTATAGTTCAGTTGATTTTCAAAAAAATTGAATTTTCCACGGAACGTGTAGAAATATTCGACCGATCCAAATGGCCGTTTGTATGACAATTACAGGTCTCAACACCTATTGGTAGACGTATCAATCATCGAAATCGGAGCACATTTGCAGATTTTCGAATTTTGTGGCTCTAAATTTGTGGGCTATAGTTCAGTTGATTTTCAAAAAAATTGAATTTTCCACGGAACGTGTAGAAATATTCGACCGATCCAAATGGCCGTTTGTATGACAATTACAGGTCTCAACACCTATCGGTAGACGTATCAATCAACGAAATCGGAGCACATTCGAAGATTTTCGAATTGTGTGGCTCTGAATTTGTGGGCTATAGTTCAGTTGATTTTCATAAAAATTGAATTTTTCACGGAACGTGTAGAAATATTCGACCGATCCAAATGGCCGTTTGTATGACAATTACAGGTCTCAACACCTATTGGTAGACGTATCAATCATCGAAATCGGAGCACATTTGCAGATTTTCGAATTTTGTCGCTCTGAATTTGTGGGCTATAGTTCAGTTGATTTTCAAAAAAATTGAATTTTCCACGGAACGTGTAGAAATATTCGACCGATCCAAATGGCCGTTTGTATGACAATTACAGGTCTCAACACCTATTGGTAGACGTATCAATCATCGAAATCGGAGCACATTTGCAGATTTTCGAATTTTGTGGCTTTAAATTTGTGGGCTATAGTTCAGTTGATTTTCAAAAAAATTGAATTTTCCACGGAACGTGTAGAAATATTCGACCGATCCAAATGGCCGTTTGTATGACAATTACAGGTCTCAACACCTATTGGTAGACGTATCAATCATCGAAATCGGAGCACATTTGCAGATTTTCGAATTTTGTGGCTCTAAATATGTGGGCTATAGTTCAGTTGATTTTCAAAAAAATTGAATTTTCCACGGAACGTGTAGAAATATTCGACCGATCCAAATGGCCGTTTGTATGAAAATTACAGGTCTCAACACCTATCGGTAGACGTATCAATCAACCAAATCGGAGCACATTCGAAGATTTTCGAATTGTGTGGCTCTGAATTTGTGGGCTATAGTTCAGTTGATTTTCAAAAAAATTGAATTTTCCACGGAACGTGTAGAAATATTCGACCGATCCAAATGGCAGTTTGTATGACAATTACAGGTCTCAACACCTATTGGTAAACGTATCAATCATCGAAATCGGAGCACATTTGCAGATTTTCGAATTTTGTGGCTCTGAATTTGTGGGCTATAGTTCAGTTGATTTTCAAAATACTTGAATTTTCCACGGAACGTGTAGAAATATTCGACCGATCCAAATGGCCGTTTGTATGACAATTACAGGTCTCAACACCTATTGGTAAACGTATCAATCATCGAAATCGGTGCACATTTGCAGATTTTCGAATTTTATGGCTCTAAATTTGTGGGCTATATATAGTTCAGTTGATTTTCAAAAAATTGAATTTTTCACGGAACGTGTAGAAATATTCGACCGATCCAAATGGCCGTTTGTATGACAATTACAGGTCTCAACACCTATTGGTAGACGTATCAATCATCGAAATCGGAGCACATTTGAAGATTTTCGAATTTTGTGGCTCTAAATTTGTGGGCTATAGTTCAGTTGATTTTCAAAAAAATTGAATTTTCCACGGAACGTGTAGAAATATTCGACCGATCCAAATGGCCGTTTGTATGACAATTACAGGTCTCAACACCTATTGGTAGACGTATCAATCATCGAAATCGGAGCACATTTGCAGATTTTCGAATTTTGTGGCTCTAAATTTGTGGGCTATAGTTCAGTTGATTTTCAAAAAAATTGAATTTTCCACCGTTTGTATGACAATTACAGGTCTCAACACCTATTGGTAAACGTATCAATCATCGAAATCGGAGCACATTTGCAGATTTTCGAATTTTGTGGCTCTAAATTTGTGGGCTATAGTTCAGTTGATTTTCAAAAAAATTGAATTTCTCACGGAACGTGTAGAAATATTCGACCGATCCAAATGGCCGTTTGTATGAAAATTACAGGTCTCAACACCTATCGGTAGACGTATCAATCAACCAAATCGGAGCACATTTGAAGATTTTCGAATTGTGTGGCTCTGAATTTGTGGGCTATAGTTCAGTTGATTTTCAAAAAAATTGAATTTTCCACGGAACGTGTAGAAATATTCGACCGATCCAAATGGCCGTTTGTATGAAAATTACAGGTCTCAACACCTATTGGTAAACGTATCAATCATCGAAATCGGAGCACATTTGCAGATTTTCGAATTTTGTGGCTCTAAATTTGTGGGCTATAGTTCAGTTGATTTTCAAAAAAATTGAATTTCTCACGGAACGTGTAGAAATATTCGACCGATCCAAATGGCCGTTTGTATGAAAATTACAGGTCTTAACACCTATCGGTAGACGTATCAATCAACCAAATCGGTGCACATTTGCAGATTTTCGAATTGTGTGGCTCTGAATTTGTGGGCTATAGTTCAGTTGATTTTCAAAAAAATTGAATTTTCCACGGAACGTGTAGAAATATTCGACCGATCCAAATGGCCGTTTGTATGAAAATTACAGGTCTCAACACCTATTGGTAGACGTATCAATCATCGAAATCGGAGCACATTTGCAGATTTTCGAATTTTGTGGCTCTAAATTTGTGGGCTATAGTTCAGTTGATTTTCAAAAAAATTGAGTTTTCCACGGAACGTGTAGAAATATTCGACCGATCCAAAAGGCCGTTTGTATGACAATTACAGGTCTCAACACCTATTGGTAAACGTATCAATCATCGAAATCGGAGCACATTTGCAGATTTTCGAATTTTGTGGCTCTAAATTTGTGGGCTATAGTTCAGTTGATTTTCAAAAAAATTGAATTTCTCACGGAACGTGTAGAAATATTCGACCGATCCAAATGGCCGTTTGTATGAAAATTACAGGTCTCAACACCTATCGGTAGACGTATCAATCAACCAAATCGGAGCACATTTGAAGATTTTCGAATTGTGTGGCTCTGAATTTGTGGGCTATAGTTCAGTTGATTTTCAAAAAAATTGAATTTTCCACGGAACGTGTAGAAATATTCGACCGATCCAAATGGCCGTTTGTATGACAATTACAGGTCTCAACACCTATTGGTAGACGTATCAATCATCGAAATCGGAGCACATTTGCAGATTTTCGAATTTTGTGGCTCTAAATTTGTGGGCTATAATTCAGTTGATTTTCAAAAAAATTGAATTTTCCACGGAACGTGTAGAAATATTCGACCGATCCAAATGGCCGTTTGTATGACAATTACAGGTCTCAACACCTATTGGTAGACGTATCAATCATCGAAATCGGAGCACATTTGCAGATTTTCGAATTTTGTGGCTCTAAATTTGTGGGCTATAGTTCAGTTGATTTTCAAAAAAATTGAATTTTCCACGGAACGTGTAGAAATATTCGACCGATCCAAAAGGCCGTTTGTATGACAATTACAGGTCTCAACACCTATTGGTAAACGTATCAATCATCGAAATCGGAGCACATTTGCAGATTTTCGAATTTTGTGGCTCTAAATTTGTGGGCTATAGTTCAGTTGATTTTCAAAAAAATTGAATTTCTCACGGAACGTGTAGAAATATTCGACCGATCCAAATGGCCGTTTGTATGAAAATTACAGGTCTCAACACCTATCGGTAGACGTATCAATCAACCAAATCGGAGCACATTTGGAGATTTTCGAATTGTGTGGCTCTGAATTTGTGGGCTATAGTTCAGTTGATTTTCAAAAAAATTGAATTTTCCACGGAACGTGTAGAAATATTCGACCGATCCAAATGGCCGTTTGTATG
This sequence comes from Tipula helvola, assembly GCA_963556165.1. NCBI lineage: Eukaryota > Metazoa > Arthropoda > Insecta > Diptera > Tipulidae > Tipula > Tipula helvola. The sequence goes on from OY744483.1 coordinate 102,293,925, forward strand.
ACAATTACAGGTCTCAACACCTATTGGTAGACGTATCAATCATCGAAATCGGAGCACATTTGAAGATTTTCGAATTTTGTGGCTCTAAATTTGTGGGCTATAGTTCAGTTAATTTTCAAAAAAATTGAATTTCTCAAGGAACGTGTAGAAATATTCGACCGATCCAAATGGCCGTTTGTATGAAAATTACAGGTCTCAACACCTATTGGTAGACGTATCAATCAACCAAATCGGAGCACATTTGGAGATTTTCGAATTGTGTGGCTCTGAATTTGTGGGCTATAGTTCAGTTGATTTTCAAAAAAATTGAATTTTCCACGGAACGTGTAGAAATATTCGACCGATCCAAATGGCCGTTTGTATGACAATTACAGGTCTCAACACCTATTGGTAAACGTATCAATCATCGAAATCGGAGCACATTTGCAGATTTTCGAATTTTGTGGCTCTGAATTTGTGGGCTATAGTTCAGTTGATTTTCAAAAAAATTAAATTTTTCACGGAACGTGTAGAAATATTCGACCGATCCAAATGGCCGTTTGTATGACAATTACAGGTGTCAACACCTATTGGTAGACGTATCAATCAACCATATCGGAGCAAATTTGAAGATTTTCGAATTTTTTGGCTCTAAATTTGTGGGCTATAGTTCAGTTGATTTTCAAAAAAATTGAATTTTTCACGGAACGTGTAGAAATATTCGACCGATCCAAATGGCCGTTTGTATGACAATTACAGGTGTCAACACCTATTTGTAGACGTATCAATCAACCAAATCGGAGCACATTTGAAGATTTTCGAATTGTGTGGCTCTGAATTTGTGGGCTATAGTTCAGTTGATTTTCAAAAAAATTGAATTTTCCACGGAACGTGTAGAAATATTCGACCGATCCAAATGGCCGTTTGTATGACAATTACAGGTCTCAACACCTATTAGTAAACGTTTCAATCATCGAAATCGGAGCACATTTGCAGATTTTCGAATTTTGTGGCTCTAAATTTGTGGGCTATAGTTCAGTTGATTTTCAAAAAAATTGAATTTCTCACGGAACGTGTAGAAATATTCGACCGATCCAAATGGCCGTTTGTATGAAAATTACAGGTCTCAACACCTATCGGTAGACGTATCAATCAACCAAATCGGAGCACATTTGGAGATTTTCGAATTGTGTGGCTCTGAATTTGTGGGCTATAGTTCAGTTGATTTTCAAAAAAATTGAATTTTCCACGGAACGTGTAGAAATATTCGACCGATCCAAATGGCCGTTTGTATGACAATTACAGGTCTCAACACCTATTAGTAAACGTTTCAATCATCGAAATCGGAGCACATTTGCAGATTTTCGAATTTTGTGGCTCTAAATTTGTGGGCTATAGTTCAGTTGATTTTCAAAAAAATTGAATTTCTCACGGAACGTGTAGAAATATTCGACCGATCCAAATGGCCGTTTGTATGAAAATTACAGGTCTCAACACCTATCGGTAGACGTATCAATCAACCAAATCGGAGCACATTTGAAGATTTTCGAATTGTGTGGCTCTGAATTTGTGGGCTATAGTTCAGTTGATTTTCAAAAAAATTGAATTTTCCACGGAACGTGTAGAAATATTCGACCGATCCAAATGGCCGTTTGTATGACAATTACAGGTCTCAACACCTATTGGTAAACGTATCAATCATCGAAATCGGAGCACATTTGCAGATTTTCGAATTTTGTGGCTCTGAATTTGTGGGCTATAGTTCAGTTGATTTTCAAAAAAATTAAATTTTTCACGGAACGTGTAGAAATATTCGACCGATCCAAATGGCCGTTTGTATGACAATTACAGGTGTCAACACCTATTGGTAGACGTATCAATCAACCATATCGGAGCACATTTGAAGATTTTCGAATTTTGTGGCTCTAAATTTGTGGGCTATAGTTCAGTTGATTTTCAAAAAAATTGAATTTTTCACGGAACGTGTAGAAATATTCGACCGATCCAAATGGCCGTTTGTATGACAATTACAGGTGTCAACACCTATCGGTAGACGTATCAATCAACCAAATCGGAGCACATTTGAAGATTTTCGAATTGTGTGGCTCTAAATTTGTGGGCTATAGTTCAGTTGATTTTCAAAAAAATTGAATTTTCCACGGAACGTGTAGAAATATTCGACCGATCCAAATGGCCGTTTGTATGACAATTACAGGTCTCAACACCTATCGGTAGACGTATCAATCAACCAAATCGGAGCACATTTGAAGATTTTCGAATTGTGTGGCTCTAAATTTGTGGGCTATAGTTCAGTTGATTTTCAAAAAAATTGAATTTTCCACGGAACGTGTAGAAATATTCGACCGATCCAAATGGCCGTTTGTATGACAATTACAGGTCTCAACACCTATTGGTAGACGTATCCATCATCGAAATTGGAGCACATTTGCAGATTTTCGAATTTTGTGGCTCTGAATTTGTGGGCTATAAAATTTTGTGGGAATTAAATTTTAATTTATGTATTGCCCAAGCATATGATAATGGTGCAAATATGGCTGGCAAGCTAAACGGTGTGCAAGCCATTCTTACGAAGCGTAATCCTGATTGTATTTTTTCCAGCTGTGGGAACCACACATTAAATCTGGTTGGAGTTGATTCAACTGAATCGTGTAAAGAAGCTGTACAATTTTTTGAAGTTATACAACAAATGTATAATTTTTTTAGCAGTAGTCCGCGGAGATGGGAGGTTTTAAAGAAACATATCCGTATGTCTCTTCACTCGATTTCCAAAACTAGAAAGTCTATACGGATACAATCGGATGCTGATTGGTAGACGTATCAATCATCGAAATCGGAGCACATTTGCAGATTTTCGAATTTTGTCGCTCTGAATTTGTGGGCTATAGTTCAGTTTTTTTTTTTTTTCTTTTTCGCTGGCGCTACATCCCATGGAGGGATTTGGCCGCTTCATATTGAAGTTTCGTAATCATTATTTTAATGGATAATGAGTGATTAATTCATTTATCCTACATTAACCAGCCGTGATTTTTTCATCACCCGCCGGGAATCGAACCCGGGACCTCCGGGGCTTAAAGCAAGCATGCTAACAACTGTGCCACCGGGGGTCTCAACACCTATCGGTAGACGTATCAATCATCGAAATCGGAGCACATTCGAAGATTTTCGGATTTTGTGGCTCTGAATTTGTGGGCTATAGTTCAGTTGATTTTCAAAAAAATTGAATTTTCCACGGAACGTGTAGAAATATTGGAGCGATCCAAATGGCAGTTTGTATGACAATTACAGGTCTCAACACCTATTGGTAGACGTATCAACGTTCGTTCGTGTACTTCACCATGATGAAAATGTTGTCTTTACTGAATGTTTTGACACTGGCAGTTTGGTTATTGGTTTAAGAGTGCGTTCACAGTGAAAGTTCAACGTTGTCAAGTCCCAAATGGAAAACACTATATTTACCCGAGGAATACCGGGTGCTGCTCTCGTATAAAATAAGTTATAATCGGTCACGTTTGACAACACGGTTTTTTGCTGAATAAGTAAAAAAAGAGAGTTCAAGGCAAGGTGTAAAGCCTCATTTGTAACATATACAAAAGGGTTGATTAGTAATAAGGAGGCTGAATAAGTAAATCTAAACAAAATTATCAGTTTTTTTGTTTTTTTAAATTTATTTAATTTTCTTTTTTGATCTGTTCAATGATAATTTATTGAAATTTTTTTTTCAATTTTGTGTATAAATTCATACAATACTGTGTGCATCCAAACTGTAAGATTACAAATTATTATTAATATTATTTTTGAAATATTATGTTGTAAGTGCATTTTTTATTTATTTATTGTATTTATTATTAACATTTCTTCTTCGTATTTTCATTTTTTTATTATAAAATTATTTTTAATTCTTAAATATTTCTTTATTTTAGATTTTTTTTTTAAATTTATTCTACTAAATTTATTTATTTTAAAAATATTACATTTAAATGAATAAAATCATAAATAATAATAACAAATATACATATAAATAATTAATTAATTAATTAAAATGATGGGATACAAAAAAAAAATAAATAAAAATGTCTTCATTAAATATTTACAATCGCATAATATAATCAAAACAAATAAATAAAAATACATATAAGTATGTATATGTACTATATGTGTATTGCTAAAATAGTCTTTCGAATATAATTTTATCGTACAATAATTTAATTATTAATTACATAATTTAATTAAAACAATAATAATAAAAGGATTATTTTAATTAAGTTATATAATAAAAGTAGTTGTTTGTTTTATGTTTCGTACAAATAATTAAGTTAATTTTGATTTTATAAAAAAAATTTAATTTTTATTTAATATTTTTTAACTTGTTTCAAATTGCTTTACTAATAATGTAATTTAGTTAATTTAAAATTTTTCACACGAAATGGAACTACGATTTTCGCGGAGGGATCAAATCTATGTAAATATATTAAGTATTTAACGCAATTATAAACATCCAGGAGGTATTTTTTTAGTTTTACTCTACACAATCATATCAAAGTCAAAATTTTGTAATAGAAATATGCTTGATGATATTGTATCCAATAACAATATAAACAAGGGCTATTTATTTCATGTATGTATGTTCTACTAAGAAATACATCTCTATATTATTGTACCAGGATTTGAGTGCTTTTTGAACTGGGAGACAAACAACAAAAGTATTTTGTATATTTTATATCAGCGTATTAAATTAAATTATTAAATTATTTTTAAATTAAATTATTTATTATTTTTGCTTAATATATTTGAATTAAGTACATTATTTCTTTTAAATAGTTCGTTCGTCGTAATTTTAATAAGAGTTTTGCTTATTAAAATATTTTTTTTTTTTTAAAAATGATAAAATTGATTTTTCCGCATTCGATTTTTTTTTTTTTATTTTTTATTTATAAATTAATTTCTGTGATATAAGGTAAAAGTTGTTCGCCACTTTTACGTTTAAATGAAACCTTTGGCTTAAGAATTATTTGTATCTAAATTTAAGTCTAAAAAATTGTTTTCAATTTTTATTCTTGTTTAAGTCCGTTAGCTGTTGCTTGAGCTGCTGCTGCTAGTTCTTGTTCTCGTCGACTTGTCTGGAATAGTTATAAAAATTATTTATTAAAGCATTTATGTTATAAACAAAATATTAGCTAAGTACAATACTCATTCTTTACAACGTATCGTTTACTCGTTTAGTCACTAAAGATGGATGATGATTTCATAGGATTTAATAACAGCGGGAAAAGGAAATTTCAGAAATGAGGTATGATTGGTGGTCCGTGCTGTAATAATTATTGAATTTCACGTTAATGATTCATGTTTTAATATCTTGAATCGTTAATCTAATATTATTAATATTTCTGGGAATCTCTGGGCAAAATTCCATAATGCGTTGTAAATTAACTCATAAAATCTGATTTATATAACTTCTGTATACTTCTAAACAGATTTATGTTTCTCAAATTCATTCCTCTCTAACAAACGAACATTAAATTTACATTTGATCCAAAAAATTTGTATTTTTTTTTTACCCGGCTAATTTGACTCGAACAGTCAAAAATTAAAAATCTATTTCTAAAATAAGTTTAACTAATTGTTATTCGTTCAGTGTAAATTCTTATTCTGTTTCTGACACTAAAATTCAATGATATGCCGACAAAGTGCTTTAGAAATAGCTCCTGTAAACAAACAAACCTGAAAGCGTAAAGATTAAGGTTGAAAGCCATTTATAAACTAAAATAAAGCAACTCAAAGCGGTCTCTTTAGCATAACAACAATGTGGTTGCGTATTTTAAATTGAACTAATATTTTTTCTGCTTGCTGATTTCTAATAATAGTAATAACCGTTCTCGGTTTTGCAAATTAGGCAAAATTAATCGTTATAGCGAATAATAAAACTTTAACTGGATACATAGCAAAACACACGGCAATAGGAATTTATAAAAATATTTTAGGCTCGAGAAAAAGTATTGAGAGTTTTTGTTACTAGATGATGTTTGGCGTCATGTACCGAGTAACAATAATCAGATTGCGTCATACTGCATACTACATTTCAATCTACAATTTTCATGAAGATAGTTTTGTCACAAATTAAAAAACAATCAGATGCGCAAACCCGAACAAATTTCTACGCTCGCTCCAATTTTCGATTACAGTGAATTAGACTTTAGCGCATCTGTTATTACAAAAAAATAAATCTTAGTTAAAACGCAAACCAATCAAGATCGAGCGCCTCTACAAAATATAATTTGAACTATAAACATATTAAGTAGTAGTAGCCGTATACATTCATACATATAAAAAGCAAAACCACAAAAAAACGTAAACAGAATGAAATTTTTTATTGGTGTGTATGTACCGCAGTAATTGTTTTGGTAGAATATTTTTAATTTTTCTTAATTGTTTCTGCTCGGGAAGATTTTTTTAAATTGGAAGAAACGTTGATAAAAAAAAACAATTACAAATCAAACAAAAACTCAGTTATTATTTTTTTCAACTTAAATTATATCCTGAAAATAGTAATAATCATGATATAAATAAGCTTACTTTAACGTTTGTTATGACTAAAACGATGTCAAACAATTTACCGTACACTTGCACTTTTGTCAAAATATTAATTAATTAATTATATTTATTATTTGTTGTAATTATATTTTGAACTATCGGTAAATTACGAAATTGCCTTTGCGTAAAATTTTATTAGACGTATTTCTTACATGGTGAATGAAATATTGTCCAATTAATTAAAAATGTATGATTCTCAAGCCAAAATTAGTGTAGAAATTAAAAAAATGAGCATTAAATTGGAGAATGAAGGTAAAAGTTTATCGGAAATTTCAAAAATAACTAAACGACCAAAAAACCAAATCCCTTGAGAAGGTTACTGGGTGTACTCGCAACCAAAAGCTGAACGAACGTCAATTATGTCTAATAGAGAGTGAAATAAAATAAAGTCGAAAGCTTAGTGCTTCAACGATCGCTGCCAAAGTTTATCAATGCGAAAAAATAACGATAAAACCTCAGACAATACGCAATATTTGGCATAAACAAAAAATATTAAAAAAACGCTTGGAACATGCATTGAGATTAGAGAGATTAAAAGAGATTTTTTAAGATTAAATTTCCCGGGAAAATAGGTAAATTTCTTAAACCCGACTCCCGGGACTTCCCGGGAATTTTTAATTTATAATCTTCTTTTTTTTTCTCAAAATTGGGTGTTTTGCTGAATAATCTCTAAATATGTATTTCATAATTGTTTTATTTTATTTGATTTAATGATTTTAAAATTTCGTTTTGATGAACTTTAATCTCAAAATTCATCTTTACCAAATGAAAAGCTACTTACGATCGAAAAGTGTATGTATCAAAAGCTCAATAACTTATTTAGAATTCGGTTTGGTGTGTCTCTAAATAGGCGCTGAAGTAGGCGCTAAAGACCGGGCCATTCCGACGTAAGACTAAGACTGTGCTGAATGGTTCTCAATGTTTACAGTTGTACTGTTAATTTCTTAACTGTAAATCTGTAGATGTGGTTTCAGCTGCTCAATACACTTGTTGATTAAGATCTTGGTGTAAAGATCGTTCTTAATTTTTCTATGGATTGGCAAGTCAAAAGTTTACTGAATCGAGCGTTTACTGAGTTGCCAACAATAACGGTCATATTATTTACTCGGTTTAAATTTGGTTTATTTTAGACCATGGTTTAAATCGTTTTAGACCAAATTTTTTAGAAATTTCTTATTATTCACTTGGTTTAAAAAATGTACACCAGAATGTTTAAACCAATAGCCGATAAACCCCGCCGATTTTAAACTGCGCTCCGACGGCCGGTTTATGAACATTTTTGTAGGGTTAATCCATGTTTTCATATTATTCACTCTTTTTTCAATCCAACCAGTGCAATCGTGGGTTTGGTTGCGAGTCTTGGACACTAACAGCGCAAAACATCCAGAAAATCGCTGTAACTGAGCGTAAGATGATAAGAAGAATTCTCGGTCCCATTAAAGAGGGAGCCACGTACAGAATGCGAATGAATCACGAGATCAGAAATGATCTCGATAAAGTCGACATCATAGGATTCATAAAATCGTCAAGGCTGAGATGGCTTGGGCACGTACTACGTTCACAAAATCGGACCACTAAACAGGCCTTGGAGTCGGCACCAGCGAAAGTAGGACCTCGTGGGAGACCACCTACCCGATGGATGGACGACGTTGAGAGGGACCTGTACACACTCGGTCACCGTGTCTGGCGTTCTCTTGTGGCGGATCGGATTATTTGGAGGAGCATCGTTGAGGCGGCCAAATCCCTTCATGGGATGTAGCGCCAGCGGAAGAAGAAGAAGAAGTGCAATCGTGTTGTGAATTTTGTCAAATTAAATTTATTTTTGATTGAAGGTAAGTTCATCGTTTGATTTCGTCACTTTCGTGCCTTTTTGCTGTGCATGGACACAATGAGTGAAAAGAAATCTATCACTCTATTCTGTCATAATTCAGAAATGGATGTGTTACGTGAACTTGACGACATTTTGACGTCCTCCACGTCATCATCAGAGGGAGAAACACATACACGACAAGTGCGACACGCGGTGCAACGTCCTTACCTCACCTACAAACGCTCTAACGTCGACAACTACGAAACAAGGACGCTTTTGGTTGTGGTTATGGTTCGCAACAGCATAGATGGCGATCCGAGTCGGTATGGCATAAAAATTCACAGAAAATGTTTCTACCTTACCTTACACGAATGACGCAAAATTACTATGGAAAGTGAAAAAACAAATGGCTGTCAAATGGTTGTCAAATCGAGGAAATCTGACATTTCGTGGCCGTTAAACTGGTTTACAAAATAAACCAATAGCGAAATAGATAAAAATAAACCAAACAGATTTAAAAAGCATATTGATTAATATGGATATGGTTTAAAATATTCTGGTTTGAAATCGGGTGGTTTATTATGGTTTATTTTTTGTGGTTTAAAAGCGTTCAAACCACGTTTTTTAACCGAGTGAATAATATGGCAGTAAATTTCAGTTTTGTTAAAAAAGGTAAAATTTAAAACAAAATTATGTGTTTCGTACAATTTATTGATTTCCAGAATTTTTAGTTAATTTCCCGGGATCCCGGCAAATTGGGTTTTGTCGCTCCCGGCTCACGGGATTTTAAAAACGGTCAGAAAAGCAACCCTCCAATTGAGATATGTGGGTGAGCCCGAAGAGTTCTGGGAAAATATTTATGAAAATTTTTGGTTCAAATGAGCGAGTTATGGTGTGGCGGAAACCCAACACTGAACTTGCGTAAAGCATGGTGGCGGAAGTATAATGGTTTGGGGAACTTCTAGCTGAAGACGTGAAGGACATTTGACCTTCACTGAAACCATAATGAGCCGATTTGATTATTTGGATATTTTGAAGGATAATTTGATAACCAGTATTGAGAAAATGGAACATGTGCCAGATTTTCACTCCGTACATGACAATGACCTCACAGCTAATCTAAGAATGGTTATTGTACAATGTAAAGTCAACAATCCCTCATCCTCCCCAGCCACCAGATCTCAACCCGATTGATAATTTATGGCATTATTTGGTGCGAAAGTTCCGTGAATGGGCGATTGTGGGTGAATGGACCAAAAATAGCACTAAAATAACTTGGAAGTTTCCTTTTACAATGGAAAGAAGGTTGCAAAGTGTAATTGTATGACACCAAATATTAAGCTTAATTTTTTTTTTAGCAAATTCTCTCAAATTATTTGTGTGTACGGACAATTATTTGACATCGCTTTAGTCTGTTTAAATAGTAAATCATATAAAACATGAAAGTAAATTAATTTATATCATGATTATGCAGGAATGAATACTAAAACATGCCTCTTTTCACGTTTTAAATCCAAAAGTATTGCACTATCCAGCTAAAATCAAAATTAAACTGTTTAGACAGTAATTATCTTGAGTTGGCTTTATGTAGAAACTTTTCGAAATTGTCAATTTTCGATTGTTTTCTATTTCTCTATTCTTCCGATAAGATAAGGACAACAACAAAAAAATTGAAAACAAAATAAATGAGATTGCATCGTAATATTTAAATTTCAATCAACTACGACAAAAAATTAAATTGGTCTCTAATTGAATCGTTTATTCTTGAAAGGGCTCATGTCCACTTTTTGTCAAAATTAGTATTATGACGGTTTTGTATCACAGACACGTATATACGTTTTATGACAAGACGAAATTACCATATGGTTAATGGAACGGTACCTACCTTGCAACAAAAAAATCATTTATTTCTAGAAAGGTCTCATGTCAAAAAAGTTTTTTTTATTTCCTGAATAATTTGACAAAGTGGACATGAGCCCTTTCAAGAATAAACGATTCAATTATTTTACAGTCCTAATTAAGAAATCCCAAAATTAAATGAAAAAATCAGTCTCATCTCATCATCATTCTAAACTGAATAATATTTCATTACGAGAATAAATAAAAAAATTCTCGGTCATTACGTACTCCAGTTTAAAGTATCTTCCCGAGCCAAAACAATAAATAACTTCTAAAGCGGTGCATACGCACCAATAAAAAAATTTCTTTCTATTTACATTTTGCTGTTAAATGTGTACATACCACTTTACGATTTTAATAGTTCAGATTATATTTTGTAGAGTCGCTCGATCTCCATTAGTTGGAGTTTTAACTAACGTTTATTATTATTTCCGATAGGTGACACATTCAAGAAAACCAAATGTGGTGAAAATGGTTATTACTTTGTGTTTGCGCATCTGATTACTATTTAATTTATGGTTTTGCATTTCATCAATCGTATGAAAAGTTACATTAGTGTGAAAATGAGTGAAATTTCTGGAAAATCGCTATATTTGGTAAGTTTACTACGAAAATGACAAAAACGCTGCTCAAGACAAACGACTTCAAAAATCAAGATTGACGCTCCATAAGGTTGTACCGTATGTTTGGTGAGATTGGAAGGGAATCGACAATCGTACATTATGAGGCTCTAGAACACAGTCAAACGATTGATTCTAATCTATACTGTCGGAAATTAACCAGATTGCAGCAAGCAATTCAAAAAAACGGCCAGAATTCATCAATATAAAGAGTGTTGTCTTTCATCATGACAACGCCAGACCACACACATCTTTGATGACCAGGCAAAAATTGAGAGAGCTTGTATGGGAAGTTTTAGTGCATCCACCATATAGCCCGAACCTTGCACCATCTGACTACCATTTGTTTATAGTTGGCTTTAAAAAAAGGACTATGAAAATCACTTGGCCAAGTTCTTCGCCGATAAACCACAGAAGTTCTACACCGATGGAATTATGAAACTTCCCGAAAAATTGCAAAAGGTCATAGATAATAATGGCCAATATATATGTACTTAAATACATATAATTCATTTTGAATAAAAGAAAAATTTAATCAAAAAATGACCAAAAAAACATTTTGAGTACTTTTTGCCCAACCTAATACTGTGAGTAGAAAATATGTTTGACCTATTACCATAGAAAAATTCTTCTATGCTATTACAGGATATTTAACTTTTAATTGCACTAAAACCACAGATAAGAATAGACAGATGGCGATCTTGTATGGGCCATATTTACATTCTAAATTTCAATACCAAATTCCAATCTAATCCTTTTAGAGCAGGACGTATATATTACAAAATAAAATTTTGTTTGAAGTTGGTTTATGTTTGCTTTGATCAAGGCCTTATATATACAGGCCTGATTGTACACGAAAAAATATTCAATGAGCTTTCGATATGGGTACTCATTTGTCTATTTTATATGGAAAATGCATATTTTGAGTGATAAAATCATGATATAAAATATGAGTAATTTTAATGTTTGTTGAATTTAAAAAATTACTTGTATTTTAAACCATTTGTCATTTTAATTTCGAAGAATGAATCAACCTCGAAATTAACAAAATAATTAAATAAAAATAGTACTTTTATCATATTTTATAGAAAAAGTTTCATTTTAATTGTGCTGCCAGATGCATAAATGTACAAAAAAAAATTAAAACAGCGGTCGCTGAAAAAAATGCTGAATATTCCTCAGCAATAATGAAATGTCAAAATGTCAAATTTTTGTTTTGGTTTTTTGTTGTGTTTAGATTTTTAAATTAGTTTTTCTTTTATATTGTACAATAAAATATTAATGTACATATTATTATTTCCAATAAAGTTTGTGTTGTTTTTAAATTTAATTGTGTACATACGAGCAATACGTGGATACGAGTATTCGATATAAAAAAAAAATTAATTAAAAACTCTAAACACAACAAAACACCAAAACAAAAATTTGACATTTTGACATTTCATTATTGCTGACGAATATTCAGCATTTTTTTCAGCGATCACTGTTTTAATTTTTTTTTTTTACATTTATGCATCTGGCAGCACAATTAAAATGAAACTTTTTCTATAAAATATGATAAAGGTACTATTTTTATTTAATTATTTTGTTAATTTCGAGGTTGATTCATTCTTCGAAATTAAAATGACAAATGGTTTAAAATACAAGTAATTTTTTAAATTCAACAAACATTAAAATTACTCATATTTTATATCATGATTTTATCACTCAAAATATGCATTTTCCATATAAAATAGACAAATGAGTACCCATATCGAAAGCTTCGATTTTTGTACAATCAGGCCCGTTAATATATGGCCCTGCTTTGATATAATCAAAATAGCCATGCCATGTTTGCTTTGATATAATCAAAATAGCCATACGTAAAAAAAGTTAAAAAGAGACAGAAATGTACGTCCTGCTCTCAAAGGATTGGATTGGAATTTGGTATTGAAATTTTGGAATGTAAATATAGCCCATACAAGATCCACATCTGTCTATATCTATACTTATCTGTGCTAAAACTAGATACTATAATACATTAATCACGAAATTCATGATTCCAAAGGAGTAGTAAAAGAACGGCAATTTTTATAAAAGCTAAAGCTAAGAAGCTATCGTTAAAAGTGAGATCAAAATGTTATATACGAAAATCAACAGATTAACGACGGAAGTGTACAATCTACAGTTGTGTATTTCTACAGATTTCCATTATATTGAGTACGTCGAAATATTAGAACGTGTTAGTGAGGTGGTAGAAACAAAATTACAGCCCAAGAGATATACTCGTACCATAAGAAGGAAGTTAAACGCGTTGGTTACCATTAGAAACAATAGTGTGAATTCTTCATCGAACGTACCAACTACAAGTCATCAATTCCACCATTTCATTGAGAGCCACACGAATATTCAATTTGATAACAACTAGGTCGGTGCAGAGCGAGCCACAGGCTAATCTAGCACCATAGATTGGAGCGGAGTTATGCGATCAGTATTTATGTAACGCAGTTACTACAAAAAAATACTACAATTAAAGTTATTGTAAAAGCTATTTTATTCGGGAAAATTGATGAAAATAAATTTTAAAGTGAATTTCTAATTGTGATTTAAATTGATTGCCGTTCAGAAAGCTGTTTTAAACGATTCAGCTCTATCCGTTTCTCTGCCAATTTCTTCTTTTCGTTGATTTTTTTGATGCGTTCGAATGGAAACCCAGGCTCGAAGAATAAACCATTAATGTTCCGAACTCTGGAAAACGCAACATACAGTCCGGTACTAAATGATAGCCGCACCCCTAATTTAAGATTTATTTCATTTCAAATAAATTCTTTTAAAATTCTTCCTATGCAAAAATAATACTCTTCACTTTACAAATGCGTGCTATAAATAGACATCATTATTCTCTGCGGAGTCATGAAAAATTTATGGAGAACCCTCATTTAGCATGGTAATAAAAGATAACCGCACACAATATTTTATTGTTTGTAATAGGAAATTAATATAAAACGCACAGTTATAGAAACGATTTTTCATTCCAATTAATATTTTGTGTTTCCGCCATTGTTTTTTATTATTTCAAAAATTAGATTTGACTTACTTTTGTATAAATTTTTTATATATTAATTTGAAATATTAGCCCATTCCTGTTGAACTGATGCCTTTAGTTCATGAACGCTGGTGTACTGTGTTCCTTCAGCATACACAACTCTGCTGAGTTCACCCGATATGTTTTCGATGATGTTAATGTCGAGTGACCTTGTTGGCCATATGAAAACTGGTATCTAAGCCTCCGTAAACCAGTCATTTACTATCCTAGCTGTGTGTACTGCTGCATTATCCTGCTGGAAAATAAAGTTTGGGGCGCCAATTTGTGCACCAACAACTGGTAATGTTTCGGCTAGCATGGATTTATACCGATTGCTGTTAATACGATCGGAAATAAACTTCAGATCCGTTCTTCCTCCATAGCCAATTGCACCTCAAACCATCGAGAATCCTCCACCAAATGGCAACCATCAGGGCCATCCATATAAAAATTTTTTTCGTCACTGAATGTAACGCGATGCTACTTTTTCTTCCACGACATAATATTGCTTCACGAAACGCAATATGACGTCTTTATGATTTGTTAACAGTTGTGGTTTTCTTTGTAATTTTTTGATTTGTATATTATTTGCCTCTCCGCACAATACAAATTTTTGTATTAACCTCAGCTTTTAACGCAATTTGTTGCGCAGTGCCAATAAAATTAGAGGCGTTTCGTAAAATTGACCGTTTTTCTTTATCAGTTAGTGCCGCCGGCCGGCCTGTACTTTCATACGAACCGTATAATTGCGAATTTTATAAATAAAATCGCACTACCTTCTCACTCCAACTAATATTTTCTGCTATTAAACGGTTACTCATATTAGTTTTCTTAAAAACGTTAATTTGTCCTTTTTCAAACTCGTTTAAACTACTTTTTCTCCCCATATTTAAAAAAATAGCAAAATATCGGAATAATATTTAACACAATAATATTTTAAGACACAAGAAAATGTTTGCGCGCCAACAAGCTCGAATAGATACTGATACAATGTTTAAAAGAATTTGAAAGTATACCTGCGGCTATCTTTTATTACCATGCTAAATGAGGGTTTTCCTTAAATTTTCCATGACTCCGCAGAGAATAATGATGTCTATTTATAGCACGCATTTGTAAAGTGAAGAGTATTATTTTTGCATAGGAAGAATTTTAAAAGAATTTATTTGAAATGAAATAAATCTTAAATTAGGGGTGCGGCTATCATTTAGTACCGGACTGTATGACATTCCCAGTGCGAACTCAGTGTCTCCAATATTTACAACTGCTTGATCTAATGTTAAGCCTTGTGACCGGTGAATGCTGATTGCATATGCGAGCTGTATAGGGAATTGTTTTCTGGTGAATGTGTTCGAGCCCTTCTTAAATGAAACAGTCACTGGTGGAATTGGCAATATATTGCTGTTCTGAAGCTTTGGACCTGAACATGATGCGAATTCCACCATAATGCAGATTGGAAAATCGTCACTGAAACGGCTGTCTTCGCGGTGGTTGTAGACAATTTCAACAACTTTACCAATTGTTCCATTGCACAATCCCGCAGCAGTGAATAGATTTTGCCTGAGTATGACTTGTGCACCTTCACACAAATACAGCTCAGATGCTAATCCTTTGGCATCATCAGAAGATTCTGTTGCAGCCCTTGGATCATTGTGGATTGCGGTGATGCGAACAACAGGTTGACCGACATTCCTCAACTTCTCGAGATTAAACGACCCGATTTCTTTGTTCGTTGAAATCAGTCGAATTAGGTACATCTCGAGTTGAGGATACAGTACTCTGACAATGTACCCGGCATGCCTGAACTCGTTGATTGGATTTAAATCAGCTTGAGGCCATTGTAAGATGTCTGAAATCACTGCTCTTTGATTTTGGTCTTGTAAAATAGGCAAACCACTAGTTGCAATGTTGTCAACCTCTAATTCTTCATTAGAAATGACTCCTTCTTCTAGAAAGCGCAGCTGTTCGACAATGTCACCATCTGGTGGTAACACTGACATTGTTTCGTAATTAATAGTCAGATCGGAATAGAATGGATTGTGCCTGATAAGCCAAGACAGAGCTGCTGAAACCTTTGCTCGTCTCACACGGAAGTCAGTATAACCTGCCATTCCTGTTCTCCTGACCAAAATAACGTTTAATTCCTTTGGCATTAATGGAAGCGTAGTTGCCACTGGTTGAAGATCTTGTTCGATATTCAAAATGTTGCCTGAGTAACGCAGCTGTTCCTCGCCGCGGCATGCACGAACTTGGTACATTCTGAGAATAGGCTGGACTCTGCTGATCAGCATTTGTTCAATCGGAGTCAAATCTTGCAAAGCATCTGGTTGTTGTATTCCAGGATGCATATTGTTGTCTGCACTGAACTTTGTTGGCTTCTTCGTACATGCTGTACAATGCAGATTGCTTGTAGTTGTCAGCTTCAAACCATTGCAAGTGAGACATGCTTTGTAGCTGTAGCCAGACAAGTCTCTCTCGAATGATTCTAGAAAGCCAGTTTCACGAGTCGGATTTCGGACATTCTGAATGGCATGAGCTATGCGATGACGTTCTTCTTCGGTCTCTTGGTTAGTTCTCTGGGTTGCTTGTAATCTCTGGCGATTAGCATGTGCAGTTCGTCGTCCAAATCGAGATCTTCGAACAGGTGGAGCAGCTAGCATGTTAAATCGTATGAGAAAAGGTCTTGTATGGTATGAGACCTAAGAAATATTTACAGCAGTTATATTGTTATTAATTTAAACAGATAAACGGTTATAGCGTGAAAATGTAGCAACGAAACTTACTCTTTGAATTAATCCCGATTTTAAATTATATCGGATTTATCTCCGGATCGGTTCTAGTTATGACTGGTTTGTTTTCTCATGATTTAGCATGAAAATTTGAAAACTCACTAAAGCAAGCCTTGTTTTATATCGATTTTAGTAAAAAATATAGAATCAACTATTCTACAGTATATTTTTTCTCTTTAATGTCAATAAATATGCATATAATGGCCTAAATTCTGAAACTTATTATGAATTAAATTAATTGATTTAATATAGTTTAAAAATTCTCTTTAGAATAATTAAATGCAAAAAGCGCGCGAATTTTTGCGTAATGTATTTTCCCATAGACAATTTGTTTTTCTTTGATAATTTTTTTATTTTGCATAAATTTTTAATTCTGGCTTCGTCACGACCTGAATTTAAATCTGTTGGACATTTGAACGAAAAAAAAAATTAAAAATCGGCCGAAAATTCGCTTAGATCTGCGATCTGTTACATTCGCCATTCGAGTCGCTCCATGAGAGCTTCGCTGGCTTCGCTCGCTCCGCTCCAATGAGGAAGCATTGTTAGAGAAAAGTCTAAAGTACAATATAGCGCCACAACAATTCCAGTAATCAACGGAGAGCCTTAATGAACATCGAGAACGCTATCACAAAAACAAATTTAGTATTGTAACAACTACACTTACTAGCGAGAATCAGCGAAAGAAATAAAATAAGCAACAACGAAACGGTAATTGTTAAAGCAGACAAAGGAAATACAGTTGTCATAATAAGCAAACGAGACTATAACATGAAAATTAACGAATTCATTATAAACAACGGTATTCAGGAGGGTAACGAAGACCCGACGGTCAGGTATAATGTTAATATCAAAGCTGTTATCAGTAAGTCGAGGCATTTTATGAGAAGTAGAGAAATCCGATAAAATAAGGTGGTTAAGCCAACAATTCCGTTAATCAGAGGCATGGACCAGATTCATAAAGTGGATTGCCAATGAGACCGATCGCGAATTTCATGTTAACCCCGGCCTTCAAGATTGTAAAACATTTAAACTAATGGCTATATGATAATATTTTTATTAGAAATGACTATTCCGTCAAGAATAATTTGGAACTGGTGACCAAAATTGAGGAAGTCAACATACCAAGGAACACATATATGAACATTCAAGAAGAAGAAATGATATTGATTGCAAGACCGTTTGATGGAGAAACGGATATACGCACATATCATAAACAAGGCTATCGCGTTATTGGAAGAAATAACACGTCAAAATTATTTTAAGCACGATGAGAAATTGTATATTCAAGAAGATCGTTTACCTAGGGGATGCCCGTTATCCAGAACTTTGACCAACATATTTTTAAATCACATTGAAAACACTTATATGTTGAACGATAGAAATCGATCTTTCGGAAAAATCCAATATTGACAGCTGAACCAGCTTCATAATTACTTGAATGAAATCCACAAAAAATGTAAATTCACATTAGAAATTGAAAATGGTAAATCGATTAATTGTTTGAACCTAACAATAAAGAATTTAAATCAGAAGCGAAATTTCCAAAATTTCGGAAAGCCTACACAAACGTACCAAGGGATCACATGGTCCATATATTAAACGGTATTTCAATGTCTGATGAAAACTATAGAGGAGAGCTGGAGAACATTAAATACATCACTTACAAAAATGGATACGAACCAGGAGCTATAGAGAGAATGGACTATGGTTAAAAGAGGAAAATGGAATATCGAATGTCCTAATACCAGTCTAAATTTTATGTTAATGATAAAAAATATGTATTGGAATCATAGTAGCATAAACATTCAAAAAGTCTTTCAACATTTTGGTTATACTATAGCTGACAAGAAAAATTAATTAAGGATAGGAATAACGCAATTTTGGATACAGGGGTTTACAAATTAACGTGTTCGAATTGCCAAGATGGCTGATCTTTCAAATAAATTCAATTAAATCAATTGGCAAAATCAACCCTGAGTAATAATACAATTACACAAATTTTGAAACAAATTTACAAAAGTAATAGACAGAATGAAGAAAGGGAATGTGTTAAGTCGAACCAAAGAAGTATGGTAAGTCATGGTATCTCGAATACGGCTTGTCCGATTTGGCATTTTTTTTTTGCCACTCTATTACTATGGTCAAAGCGGAGAATTGGAAACGATTAGAAGCTGTACGTCAAGAGAATGGGGCACCTGCCACATGAATTGATTAAAAAACACCTGTTTAGATAAATATTTACCAATTTTTTATATATCTGGTTTGAGGATTAAGTGGGGCGTTGAATTTGGGGTTGAGTTGGAGTTGAGCTGGGGCTGGATTAGACTTTAGTGAGCAGTTGGCCAATTTTTGATATTTGCTGGTTTGAGGATTGAATTGGACATTGAATTTGCGGTTGAGTTAAGGGTTCCATTTGCGGGTTGAATTGGAGTTGAGTTGAGGTTGGATTAGGGTTTAGTAAGCAGTTGAATAATTTTTTGAATATGCAGAGTGTGTGGTTGATTGCGGCCTAGCTGGTAGGTCTAGTTAAGATTGCGTTGGGGTTGGCTTAAAGCTGAGTTGGGGTTGAGTTGGAGTTGAGTAGCGGTTAAGTAGTTGAGTAAGCGGTTATATTGAGGGTTGGATGTTAACTTGAGTTGTTTTGAGTTGAATTAAAGAAAAAATATATTTTATAAGAATGTTTTGTTTTTAAATGAGTTGCTATGAAAATTAAAAAACACAAAGTACGAATGCAATTTTTCGAGTCGCGTTGATTTGAGGATTGAGTTAGACATTGATTTTGGATTAAGTTGAGGACTGTGTTGGAGTCGAGTTAAATGTTGAGTTAGGATTGAGTTGAGTTCATAGAAATAAGCAGCTTTCGGACCGTGTTAGTTTAAGGATTGAGTTTGAGGTTGAGTTGAGGTTTACTGAGGGTTAATTTGCGGTTTGAGGAGTGTTAGGTTGAGTTGAAAGTTAGTTTGAGTTGAATTCATGTGAGCATGTATTTTTTCGGACCATGTTGATTTGACGATTGGGTAGGGCAATGAGGGTTGAGTTTAATGCTGAATTTTTTATCGAGTTAAAGTTAATTAGGGTTGGATTGAAGTTGAATTGGGGATAATTCAGCCATCCAGTTGGGGATTTATTTAAGGGTTGAGTTGAAATTTGAGTCGGAGGTTAGCTTGACTTGTTCTGAGTTGAGTATAGGGGTGAGATTTGGTTCGAGGTAAGTTGAGTTGGGGTTGAGTTAGCTTGCGTGGGTTGAGTGAGAGGTTCGGTTGTGGAACTATTTGAGGGTTGTTTTGGAGTTGAGTTAAGGGTTGATTTAAAAGTTAATTTGGGGTTGAATTGATGATTGAGTTGAGGGTTGGGTTGACGGTTGATTTTGTAATTGCGAAATATTAACTTGAAAGTTAAACTGAAGATTTAGTTAAGAGGTTCAGGAAGGTATTGATTTGGGACTTGAGGTAATTTTAAGTGAACCTCGGTGAACATAAACTTAAGGGGAATCAATGAGACCCTAAAACTGGCACAAACAGTATCATGAAAACTAATAAGAGAATACGCGTTGATCACAGGGACAGCATTTTTGTTTTCACTGCTGTATTTATTGATATTCTTTACGGTTTTAATAATGTTTTGTGAAAATGGTGAAGAATTAATTCAAAATAATTCTTCGAAATTATTTGCTCTCACAAAATACAAAACGGGCTCTAATTAAAAATACTAATTTTTTACTTGTTAAAACTGACGCAGATAATTCAACTCGTGCTGAGCATTCGTTGAATTTTCAGAGCGGCTTTAATACTTAAAAATAAACACTCGTTGTATTACGGCTCAAAATAAAGATGTCTTGTGCTTTGATCCTCTGGCCATTGCTTTGGAGGCATTCGATCAGTATGGCAATCACTTAAAAGCGGGTGGTAAATGTGACCTAGGTGTAAGACAGGTCACGCTAAATGTTGGCAAATGGACCGGATTAAGGTGTAAAGCGATCTGTATCCCGATCTCAAAGGAGGTTCTGAAGACTTTTCTGTGATAAAATGAAAGAGGTCTCTGAAACTTCTCACCTTAGGGAGATTCTCTCCAAAAGTTCAACCAGTCCTAGTTTTTTTATTATACCGGACGGTTCGTGGAGAGCTTAAAAAAAAGGAAAGCTCATATTCATGGTGCCCAGCCATCATCTTCATTTATTAACCACCAAAAAAAACCTGTTGGAGAAGAAGAACACGAATTCGAAAAATGTCTAGATGACCATGAGAAATCGAAACGACGCGACGTCGGATTACAAAAATTCAGGATTTAATTTTTTGACGGCTCTGAGAAAGGGGGAAAATAAACAGAAGTACGAGTCTTAACATTCTTGAGATCGTAATCAATTTAATTATTTTGATTACATGTAGAAGTTGGAGTTGGAATCGAAGTCGGAATCGGACAGTCAATCTTTAATACATCGGAGTCGGAGTTGGAATCAAACAATTATTTTAATGACTCCGCAGCTATTGTGCACAGAGGATGTCGTAACTAAGGAATGGATGCTCTGGGCACTAAAGGGTTTTAAACCATATAAATCTGTTGGTCTGGATCATATTATACCAGCGGAACTCCAAAACAACTCGGAATTATGCTTTCTTATTTGGAAGCTATATTCATTGGGTATTTAAAACTGGTTTATATCCCTAGGTACTGGACGGAGGTTAATGAGGTGTTTATCTCGATAGCAAGGAACGCTCACAAGTCTATCCTAAGGACCTAAGACGAATAACTCTATCATCTTTTCTATTGGAAACCTTGAAAAGGCTGTTAGATGTATATATTGGAGCAAAAATAAGACCCAGTAAGTGGGCACTGTCGGGGAAATCTGTGGACATAGCTCTGCACACCTTGGTGCGTACGATTGAGAAATCGATTCATTTGAAAGAGTTTTGTTTGGTAGCTTTTCTAGATATAAAGGGCGCCTTTAATAATGTGAAAGTAGATTAATTAATCTACAAGTAGATCTATAAGTAGATTAATTAATCAGATGCTTGTATGCAGGATTGTTAGCTCGAAGCCCTGCAGGGAGGAATACTCTTCTCTTTTCTCTGGAACATAGTGAAAACTGGGTTATTACTAGAACTCGAGAGAAGATATAGAGGTTATCGCCTACGCAGACGTTGTCTATTTCTGGGAAATACCTCGGCACGAAATGTTCCGAAATGGGCTGGGAAATATGGACTGAAAATTAACTAATTAATTAATTAATTTTTAAGAAATCCAAAATCCCTATCCCGGTAGTTATCAGTTCTACCTTAAACAGCAAGAGACGTGTGTCTACTGACAGTGCAAGATATTTGGGCATTATTTCGGACAATAAGCTCAGTTGAGGGCCTAATATTTTGGAGAGAGTAAACAAAACTACTATAGCAGTGTACTCGTTCAGGAGCGCAATTAGTAAAAGATGGTGTCTGAAGCCGGAGCTGGTACACTGGCTCTACACGGCCATAGTGAGCCCTGTACTCATGTATGGGGTGGGTGTGGGGTGGCCAGTTCTGGACAAAATAACTTATACAAATAAGATAGAGAAGATCCAAAGAACGGTCTGTATGCTTGTAAGTGGGGCATTGAGATTGACAGCGACACGTACCTTAGAGGTTATATTTCACCTTCTTCCGGTCGACATATTCGGCAAACATATGGCGGCAATAACTAAGGCTGTGCGACTTGCAGCCGTTTCTCTGTGGAAGTGTATTAATACGGGACACTCCACTATAGGTAATTCTCTAAAGGATGAGCTGGCAAACCTTGACTAAATTAAACCTACTCTACGCATTGAGAAGAGCTTTCGGACTACGTTTCCTTCAAGGGAATCCTGGAGGAACGAGTCATTATCGGAAACCAAAGCTTTGCAATTCTTCGCGGACGGTTCCAAGCTAGACGGAAAAGTGGAAGCTGAAGTATTCTATGATAAATTAAATGTAAACATTTCTATTCGTCTCGCTGATTACTGAAGTGTGTAGGTACCAGGCTGAGGTGATAGCGATTGAAGGGTCGTGACTTGGTTAAATCATAATGTGGTATACTCTTAATAGGATGAGTGAGCATTTCAACATTCAATTAATATGAGACCCTGATCAGCTCGCTAGTCACGTTACGACTTAATCTAGCACTTAGGAAACTGGCGCTAGCCTTATCAGAGGTAAGGTACTCACCTGTAGTCTAACAAGGCAAGTTTGGTCAAAACTAGAGTTGGAGCGCACCAGGACATTAATCTCCCTACGCAGACGTGAATGAAGAACAGTTTTATGGGTACTTACGGGACACCGCCTTTTTGGGTAACTTGGAAGAAGGTTATGTCTGGTGGCAAATGACTTCTGTAGAAGATGTTTGGACGAAAAGGTGGAAGAGACGTTGGTTCATTTCCTTTGCTCATGTTCCGCATTAGCACGCAAAAGACACAAATATTTGGGTAAGTTCAAGATGGACAACCTGTCGGATTTCGAAAATAGTAACGTGCGGGATGTTCTTCGCTATATAAGTAGCTTTAGTTCTAATTGGAGAAGGAAAGTATTCAGAGAAAGAACTACATCCGCATGGCGAAAATATGGGGATTAGCAGCACACTTATCAATATGTGACAGGTATGGGTTATATGGGTCCCGATGGTTTAGACAAATAATAAAAACTAATACTTAAATCAAACAAAGACTCAAACGCATAAATTAATTATAATTGCACAAATGATCATGCCAAACTCAGATAAAAACACCCTTCGATATTTTGCATAAGTGTAAGTAAATTTAGATCTAAACGAAATTTATAATCTCATAATTAATACATTTTTTAAACAGTTTAATTTAGGGTAATTTAGTAACTAAATTTTTAGATAATGCAATGCAAAGAACGAGTATTTATATACGTATAAAAAAACACAACATATGTTAAAATAGCTTACCTGGAACCACACAACCAATCGTCCACCTAACATAAATGTAAACACTAAAGCTGGCCCGGATCGTTCAAATGGATCACTCACCATATAATGGGAATAAACCGCCAAAAACATCAAAACCAGTAATGTTATATTGGCTGTATTTTTTATTTTATCTAAAAAAGATTAAAAGAACAACATGATAAAATTTCTTGACTTTAAAAAGTGTATTAGTTAAAATACAAAAACAAAACAAAAAAAATTTGGCAATTTTCCAAAACTAATTTTCAATTTTTATTTAAACGTCATTTATAATAGACGCGCGGAGCCATGGAATAAGAAAATATAACGAAGAGATACACGACTAAATTAGAAATTCTCCCAAATTAATATTTCAGTCTGATTCAGAATATCAAAATTAAAAATTTATTACAGGTCGACTTCATCCTGCATCGTTAAGATTAGTCAAAAATTTCATGTAAAAAAACTAAGAGGTTGAAGAATTCATAGTTCTTTAGCCGTGTACCTCTTCGATATATTTTTTGATACCACAGCTCCCGCTCTATAAGGAAAATGGTAAAAAAACAATTTTTTTTAAACCGAACTTGTCCATGAAAATTTGAAAATTTAAGATATTTTTAAATGTTGACTTATTAATTTATTTTTAAATATGTATATTAATTTTTTTACATTTTGATTTTCAAAGACAAATCTCATGTGACCTTAAAGTAATAAAACAATATTTTTAAAGAAAAATGTTGAACTTTTTAAATAATTTTCTATGTTTTACTTACGACTAGGTATTAATGCCATTGCTAAACCACATGTTACCTCTAATCCACCAACAATTCGTCTATACCATTTTGATGGTACTTTAAAATCAAAGGATGTTGACAAGGGAAACACTTTGGCATATTTAACATATTCTTTTCTCTGCAAATACAATAAAAACAAGAAGAAACCTTTTAAGCAAAATTAAAAATAACAAATTTTTGATGTGAAAAATTATAAAACACAATTTTTTTTTTTTTTTTTTGCAAAATAGATTACAACAAATCAGAACGTTGTACATATTGTCACACCACGTAGCCAGTTCTCACATATATATTCTATTTATAAAATTCGTAATTTCGCATAATGACTTAGCACACACGCTCTGTCGTTTATTTTTGTGTATAAAAGAAGTGCGGCAGATACTCGTACCGTAATATTTTGTTGATCGTCACGTGAAACAAGATTGAGGCAAATACAAAGACGATGACGTGTACGGGTGTACATCTATTAAATTTAGTTTATTTAAAATAAATGTTTTAGAGTTTATTGATTGTTTATACATGAAACTAAAAGTAACAGTAAATTCGCGGAAAAGGTAATTAAAAAAATTGTACATTCTGTTGTTAAAATAATAAAAATAAGATGTGATTTTACGTCCCAAATTACAGTAATGCTTGTGAATGTAAATGTTTTCATTTAAATGTTTTATTAATTACTATAGAAATAAATAAACAAGCGGTTTCAATGTAAAGAAGTCGTATCGTATAGGTTTATTTATTCTAGTTGGTAAAACAAAAATATTCATGTGAAACAATAAACAATGAACAGTAGTAGTAGGTACCAGTAGTAATCAATTTTAAAATTGAACGTAAGAGAGTTTTGACTTCAGTAAACAAATGAGTACGAATTGCGGGAATTAATAGGAGTAAAAAAAACTTGAAATCGCCTTGACTCTAGTCAGAGTAAAGTATGTACTCTCATTTTCTCCCTTGATCCTTTCCTTGCCTAAGTTTGCTTTATTTTATGATTCTTATTGAATTATTTATAGTTCCAATTAGTAGATGGTCTGCGACACACTTATTAATCATGTTCTTTTATAAGTTGGTACTGTGTCAGGTCGACTATACATAAACAAAATGAAAAAATTGCTCTAAATCAAAGTAGCCTATGGAGAATTACTTACTATTGATTTCCATACAATTTAGATTCTATGACTCCAAGCATAAACACAACAAGGAACAAGGTGGTTGGCCATGACTTTCGAGTCAAACGGTTGTGTTTTTTTCCTAAATAATTTAGTTTTTATTAAAAATAATTATTTTATGGTGAATTTAGAATTAAAATTAAATTTTCAACTATATGAGTAGTTTGTGAATTTTGTGAGAGTTAATGATTATGCATCGCTTCGTGTACCGTTGTTTGGTTGATCAAGGAGGAGTTAAAACTTGGGCAACAACGTCATAATAAGCTGACTGGTTCACTAAAAGAACACGATTTGGTTGGGAAATTAGAAAGGGAAGTATTTGAATATACGTCAAAATGATTTTTAGAATTACAGGTAAACTTATATTAAATATACATATCTAAATTTGAGAGTGTGTTAGCAGTTTAGTTAAAAATAAGTAGTTAATTTCTTATGCAAGGAGTGGGATGTGGTGTTGGTGGTGGGGGATCACAATGAGTTTAGTAGGTAAAGAGAAAACTTATGAGAAATGCATTGCAATATACATAATTTGAATTATATTCTGTAAATTGTTATATAAATTAGATTTACAAATCTAATTTCAGTGCAGGAAGATTAATATTAATACATATACATAATAAACTTAATTAATATAGCTACCAGGAGGATTAAAGTTTAAAACTTATAGTATTTCAAAGTAGTAAATAATGACTATAAACTAATTAAGTCCGGATTAGATTTAGAGATCCTGAGAAACCGGCGAAGGCTTCCAGAGGAAAAAACATCCAATAAGTTGTGTTGTCATAGTTAACTTGTACGTAGTTAAGTTGTATGCGGTTGTAGTTAAATTGTACTAGCATAGCTAGATGTAAACTACAAAGGTGTCTATATCCGGGTCGAATCCATCCTAACTAATATTTCTTTCCTATTCCGCCTTATGTGTTATATATAATGGGTTTACGGTGGGCCTGGCGTCATCCGGGAGACAGGGCTAGGTTTGGTCGCACACTCCAATCAATGACTCCAAGCATAAATAAAACAATTTCTTCCTTCGAATGTGTCGAAAGTGATGCTTTCGAATATGATTTCTTGTTTGAAATAAAACAGAAAATTCGAACACATTTAGAAGATTCTTCTTAATGCCCGATTTTTTGGTTATTTCATTTATTTAGAAATCTTTACATTGCAAAACATAATTCATTTAATTTATTTGTTTATATTTCGAAAAAAAATACGTAGGTGAGTAGATTCTTATGCGTTTTGTCGGAGGCTCAGATAATGTTGATGGTGCGTTATTGTCAATAAAACTGTTATTATCGTCTTTTAAATTTCCTCTGGTGCTGCATTCATTATATTTATAACACTTCTCACAAACAAGTATGTAATGTTTTGTGCATGTAGGTATGCCGCACACATCACACATGTTGTCTTACTATCTGCTCGATTACCTTTTCTATCCTGTTTATATACAAAATTGGCGATATCCCAATTTTAAAATCGCTTGGGGCACTCAGTACCAAGTACACGGGTTTAGGGTTAAAGACTTTTAAGGATTATTGTACCTTAAATAGGCCTTAAACCAATAAGTAAGGGCTTTTAAGGATGATTTTACATGTGTTGGGGTATCACACGAAAAACCTTACAGACCGACAAACTATGTAGACTTGCCACCCGTCCCGTTTTTAACGGGACAGACCAGTTTTTCAGTTGATTGTCCCGTGTCCCGGCGTTACTTTGGTCGGGACGCCTTTTGTCCCGTTTTTGCAAACAATTAATTTTACTTTAACAATTTTAAAAACAAATTGTTCTTTAAACAATATTTGAGACAGTTGTCGATTGGAAATATAAAGAAAACATTACCTATCGGAATAAAATAAAACTGTAGCGACCTTACCATGGAGGAAGAAACAAAAGCTTATTGTATCTTGTGAAAGTGTATATTTTTTGTGCATTTTTTGTGGATGGTTAGAAAATACTCAATTATCAAAAAACACGAACAAATTGTGAAAGCAAAGAACTTAACTACTAAACGTACACATTTTTTCCAAAACTCAATACTATTGAAGGCGGAAATATCAGAAATTGCATTTGACTACCACGGAATATTGCATAATCACAGCTTTATGTCACAAGATTGCGGAGTAAAATTTTCCAAAAAAATATTTAGTGATTCTAAAAAAAACTCAAAGAATTCACTGTGGTCGAACAAAGGCCGAGGCAATTATAGAGAATGCTTTGGCTCCATTCTCCATTGAAAATTTATTGGCAACAGATGCTTCTAGCCAGGGAAATACAAATTTATTTTCAGTCGCTGTCAGATATTTTTCCACAAAAAAAGGACAATAACGTTTTCTTGTGGATTTTTACGAAGGCTATATGATGATACATCGGAAGCCATAGAAGCAAAGCTGATGGATTATCAAAAAAACTGGATTAGCTCATAATAAATTAGTCAGTGTTTCTACATCTTAAACTACTACTAAATTTACCAGAATTAATTGTTGGACCTTATTGCCATGCGCATATTTTACATAATTTCGCTAAACAAGGACTAAAACTGTTATCATTTGATGTCGAAAGCTTCGTTATAAAAGTGTTTAGTGAATTTTCGACCAGCGCTTAAAATCTTGCAGGATTAAAAGATTTTGTTCATTTTATGGAGTCACATTATGTCCAATTACTCGGCCATTCCCGTATTAGATTTCTCACATTATTTTCTGCGATTGATCGAGTTTTGTCTGTTTTGAAGTCGTACTTTTTAAGTAAAGGTGAGGATATTGTTTCCAATTTAATCTGGAAATTTGTTGCAGGGAACAACGGTTTGGAAGTAGATGATGATGAGGTGCAATTATCCGAGGCATATTTGTATTTTGTTCATAATCTTGTGAATTTTTTATCATCATATCTGAAACAAGTTGAAAGTGATTTTATACAACCTAAAGAGGTATGTATATGACATTTTTAGCAAAATTAAATTAGAATTTTCAAATAGATTAAAAAGCGTTTTTTTCGGATTGAAAGCAAATCAAATTTTATCGCGATTAGAACCAAATAAAAAGTAAAGGTTTATTAAGGAAGCTATTTCCATATATACAAAAATTTTAAGTTATGTATTTGAATTTGTGCTTCGAATATTCAACAGTTAGTTTTTTTTTATAAATGCAAGCATTTAATTTAGAACAAGAACTAATATTTAACGATCTGGCGGATGTCGCTTTAAAATTGAGGGTACCTTTAGTAGATGAGGATGCAATATTTTCAGAAATATGCTTTCTCAATAGTGTGTTACCAAAATAAAAAAACAGCTTTTAAATTTTAAAAAGTTCAAGTTATTTGGGGAGGGGGATATCCGCCGAATACTTAAATTGTAGGCGTCCCGTTTTGCAAATTTTAAAAGGTGGCAAGTCTACGACAAACAGCGGGGGCGTTGCTTTTCTTCCAAAAATAATTCGGGTGGGCTGTATCGGGTCCCGTATGTATTTTGCGTAATAACTTTTATAAAATGTTGAGATTAATTATTTTAATTTAATATAAATTATCCGCCACAGTTTCAACAGAAAAGGCGTTCTCTAGCTACAGTGCTCTCAAGCATTGTAAATCGCTATTTTGTAGATTTTAATTTTAATTGAAATTAATGTGGTGATTAATTATTTTAATTTACAATAAATTATCTGCCACAGTTTTTTATGCACAAATTAACACCAGAATTACTCCGATCAGATGAGGCGTTCTCTCGCTATAATCAAGCCCAGTAAATCGTTTTTTAAAATTAATGTGGAGATTAATTATTTTAATTTAAAATTAAAATAAATTAACCACCATTGTTTCTTTGCACAAAAATTGACTTCCGAATTGTTCGGATCGGATGAGCCATTCTCTCGCTACATGTGTTCAAGCATTTAAATCGCGAAAAATCAGAGGTTCGCGGCACGGCTTTCCTCGCCGCCTGATGATGCCATTGCGATAATATTATGCGTGTTTAGTAAAAGACCAATCTAAGAAATCATACATTTAAATTAAAGGTAATGCTTCCAGTTGATGAGTAATTGAATACGGCCAAAGGCAAAATTTCGTGTCAACTTAAAAATATAAATTGGAAAAACAAAACTAAAATGGCCTTGAGCACGATCGAACCCTGGACCTTAGCCGCTCTAGTCCAATACGATACTACTAAGCCACATCCAACGTAACAAAATTTATTTAATTTTCACTCTTATATTGTTTCAAACATAGCATGATATGAAGTTTGTGATAGGAAACAAATTATGTACCAACAAATTCTCATGGCTTACTACAATTCATAATATAAAAATTTTTAAATAACTTGTAGTAGTGCTCGCATACATTTAGGTGCAAAAATAAACGCGTACCACATATTTTCTTGTATAATTACTGTAATAACTATAAAGCGCAATATTTAATGTATAGTAATAGTTAGTTACGTCACAAGGGCGGTAAATGAGTTGTTACAGTACGAGTTCGATGTTTGTTTAGAATTTTGAACGAGTACTGTAACGATCATTTAACGTATGTACGTGTAACGTACAACGTTTTTTTCATACTATATGGGACATTAATTCGATTTTTTCAGTTAAAATTAAATTTTAAAGTAAAAACATGAGTTTGAAATTTAAAGAAAATCAATCCAAATGATTTTCAAATTATCAAGTTACCCTAGTAATTTTTTTTTTGTTTGGTTTTATATATTTCTATGCTGTAATAGCTCGTTTTCCGGACACTTTTTTCTGTACCGTAATGAGCCGTTTTCCGGACTGATCACGTAATCATTTATTTTCGGTACAGTATGAAATAAAATATTTGGTCATTACATGCATACTAAAAAAATACTAATAAAAAAAAAAAAAAAATAAATAAATTTGTGTGAAAATCGAACCAAAGACATTTGCCACTCTAGTACAGTGCCTTACCACTACGCCACAAAAATAACTCTCACATTTAATTTGCATTGTTAAATTTTTCTATTATTTCAAAGCGTTCTACAGTCACCCTAGCTAAATATATATATATATATATATATTAATGGTAGTCATTGGAGGGGCTAAGCTCTCTGCACAATTCTTAATAAGGATAGATAGAAAGCCATCTTATCTTGCCGTAAACTTTAAAAAATAAAATCAGAGCGATCGCGGTTAATTAAAGGATTGTTACGTGATAACGCAGAATGAAGTATCTGCTGTATCAAGTTAGACAGACTTAAAAAAATTGACAAACGAATTATGATAGATATGTATATCAGAGGGCTGGCCAGCCACCTTCTTTTTACCATTTATGAAATTATAGAAATTCTTTGGGTTGGAAGTCGCTTCATCTTCAATTTGCAAAATGTATTTATTGTAAAGGAACTAGTGTAAAGTTTTAAACGCCCTACTACGAGCAATGTTGAAACTATAGAACAAAACTCAACACCGTGTGATTTATATAAAGAATGTAACTTATAACGACGTTTTTCAAGACGAAGTAGTTGCTTACTGCACCATGGCTCCCGACAACGAGGTTCGTTTTTTATAGATGGAATATATCTTTTAACACCAGATTTAAGAAGCTCGTTGAACAAAAAAAAACAGTATCATTCAAATTTCCCACACGCTAGAAACGTAGTCAGAATACCTAAAATCGAAATGAAAAGAATTACTAGAAGTGCTCATATGTAGTATTGCAATTTTCTTGAAAAATGTACATATATCATGATTGAAGTATGACAAACGCTCGTACATCAAATAAAATTCTCACACGGCGAAAGCTCCTTACCTGACAGAAGGTCAGTTGAAAAAGCCAAATCGAGCAATTTGCCTCGATTATTGCTTTTCGAAGAAGAAGAGGTCATGAAAATTCCATCAACATCAGTCTAAGTAATATCACTATCAGGAAGATTGAAGTCACCTATAACCATTAGTTGTTCACGAACACCTACCAATGGCTTAACAGCAGAATTGATGAGATTAATAATTCCAAGGTAATCACCCCTATTCTGATTGTTGAGTCGATCGACAATCGACACTACTCTGTATTGGCGAGAAAAGTTTCTAGGCGAACTTGAATATTATTTCGAAGATAATCTCGATGGTTAAGCAATTGAAATAGACGTTTACGCTGCCTCAAAGAAAATTCAATAGCTGCATTTACAGAAACCTCAGCAGACAACAATTTAAAAGCCATTATTACATATTCCTCAAAACCTCATCCAAAAATAATTTGTGCGTCACATTTACTTCTATTAGTTGGAAACATCAAAATTCAGCATAATCGGTTGAAAATAGCTAAGGTATATCCTAATTGCCTGGTTTAATATCATTTAAGAATACAGTTTCCAACCAATTTGTCGAATTTCCTCATAATTGGTTAAACAATAGGGAAGTTCCATCATACTTGCCATATTCCTGAATTATATCTAAAAATCATTTTAAAATCCCATTTCCAACGCATATATCAAATTTCATCACAATCGGTTAAGGATTAGCCAAGTTTTATCATACTTGGCCATATTCCAGGACTTTATCCGAAAATTATTTTAGAAACCCATTTACAGTCTCCAAAAGGTTTTTAAATCTCCGCTTTGACCATAGAAATAGGTTGGCGAAAAAAAATGCCAAATCGGACAAGCCGTTCTCGAAATACCATCAATTCAATACAGACATCCAGACGTTCGAATATCCAGAAAGACGGACGGAAATGTTTCTTTTTTGCTTTTTCAGACTCAGGGACTTTCAAAACGTCAAGAAAAGTGGTTTTGGACCAACCAAATTTTTCGTCATTTTTGAGAGGATTCCAATACTTTGGCCTTTTTAGACAAACTTATATATTATAAAATAAAATGTTGTTTGAAGTTGTTTTATGTTTGCTTTGATATAATCAAAATAGCCATGCGATGCTTGCTTTGATATAATCAAAATAGCCATACTTAAAAAAGGATAAAAAGGGACAGAAATGTACGTCCTGCTCTAAACCAATTGGATTGGAATTATTATATTGAAATTTAGAATGTAAATATGGCCCATACAAGATCCACATCTGTCTATTCTTATCTGTGATAATACAATAAAATCAACTAGAGTTATGGACAAAAAACAAATCGTTTTTGTAGCAGGCTTCCGCACTTGATTTGTGATTCAAGCCGCATACTACAAAAAAAATTCAGTAACTTTTATGGTCATTTCGCAACAAAAGAACGTGACGGACATTATGAATGAAAAGAATTATGTTTTTTTTAAGTTGGGATGGAGCGGAAAAAATTACCGAAAAAAAAGTCAAATTATTTGTATGCCACCATGATTTATTTTCGCTCGTAATACAACTACTTAGTGCCCAAATCGATAATTTTTTACGAGTTAAAACCGCGCTGAAAATTCAACGAGTGCGCAGCACCAGTTGAATTATCTGCGTCGGTTTTAACGAATAAAAAATTATAGATCATTAATTGCAGCACGTGTTGTATTTAGTAAGACAATACAACTTTCCCGTCAGCGATTGAATCACAATTCATCCATTTGTGTCATGTTGTATGCAAATTATTTGACAAGCTTTTGTTTGCATGGCCTTTCCTTTGATGTGTGTATAAAAAATTCAATCATAATAAAAAAATTTAAATACAATTACAAATTTAGAGATAATTGTTTAGGATTTTCTTGTTGCTATGGTAAAATTCATAAAATTATCGCATTGCTATGGTGAAAATCGTAAAATTATCGCGTTGCTATGGTGAAAATCGTAAAATTACCGCTGTAATAACGTGTTGTACGTATTTTGCATGGCAATCTAAATACTATAGATCGATAATTTGACAGCCAAAATATGTCAGATTATTTTTAGTGTTAAGGAAAACAAACAGCAGTTTATATGAAGCTAACTTAAAATGTTTGAAAATAACTTAATTTTAATAAAAAATAACCATAGAAAAAGGCGAAAAACTCAAACGGCACAAGATTAAACTAAAGAATACGAATTTGCCTTCTTTTTATGTTTTAATTTTTCACACGCTTTTCACAAAAAAATTTACTTGCTTAGCGTAAAATGACATAAAAATAAAATAATACATTTCAATTAAATTTTTATTAAAAAATATTTAATATATGTCTGTAATTATAGAAATAAAATTGCATCTGTGCAACTTCATACAAAAAGATATGAACAATATTTTGACGTTTATTTGTTTTCCTTAACACAAAAAATCAGAATGAAGTTATGTAGCATTCAATCTATTGCTGTAACCTGTAATAATCGCTTTTTCGTAAAATTTCCCATGGCGTATTTTGTGAAAGTTGTATTCTCATTGAAATTCCTTTGGGTATTTTTACAATTCGTCAAAAAAAATTATTTTAGAAACGCAATAAAATTATTGCGTTTGTACAGGGTTTCAAAAAATCTAAATTGCATGTAAATGAATAGAATTTTTCCAGGATACTTTGATTTACACCAATTGTTTTCAATTTTTTTTTTATATGCAGTTTTGGATTCGCGATTGATCCGCTCCCGCGGATTCTATAATCGACGTGAGTAAATGAGAAAATTACTAAAACGCAAAGCCTACTTTTACGAGTTTGCAATTTTTCGTTAAGCGGGGAACTTCCTCCAGATATTAATTATTTCACATGTTTTTTTTGCTTTAAAAATTCATTTAGTATCTGAAGAATATATTTCCAAAGTTTCAAGTCCAACAGAAAGTCCTAAAGGTCCCTAGGAAATCACCGAAGTAATACGAAGTGAAGCAAACTTTTCAAGAACGAAAACTTCAAGCGAGTTTTTCTCAAAACGTGTTTTCTTGCGCGCCGTGGAATGTAACTGAAAAAGTAATGAACCAATCAACTTGAAATTTTGTACAAATATTTTTTAACTTATCGGCCTTTGCACAAACCTAAAATTGCATATAAATTGCTTAAATAAATGTTGTTTTTAACGAATTGTTTATAAAAAAATAAAAAAATCGTGTTTTTTTTTCTTTTTGTCCTCAAATTTTCAATTTTTTTTTTGTTGCTAAATTTAGGTTCATGCAAAGCGGAATGAATTATTTTAATGAAAACAATTTGTTTCGTTGATTTTAGTTAATTACAAGGATCTGGGCATTCCATGGCGCAAACTCTAGGAGCTAAGTTCGAGCACAGCATTTTGTTTTTTTTTCACTCATAAAAAAGTTTTTTTATATTCATTTGAACGTCAATATTATTATGTAATTTGTTTCATTGCAATAAATGCTCTCAATTTTTTGCAAAAAATTATAGAAAAACCTATTGTCTGGAGGAGGTGCCCCCCTTAATATTTTAGTAGTAATCAAAACCAAAATTGCAAAGCGATGAAAGTAAGCTTTGATTTTTATAAGTTTTCACGTTTACACATTATCTAATTTTTTAGAGAAACAACACCCAGGTTGAATAATCTCAGGTCGTCAATATGTATTTTTATTTTCTTGTCTCTCTTTATTTTTTTAAGGGGCCTAATTTTTCTTCTGCGCCCGAGGCCTCAACCGACCTTAATCCGCTACTGGGTACTAGAAATTTGAATGGTTTAGAATGTCTAGATTTGAAAAGAAGTTTGATTCAATTTTGAAATAATTTTTAAAATTTTTGAAAAAATTTATTTTTTTTCCACAATAACTCAAAAACAAAGAAGGTATGTGCAATATGCGAAAGTACTAAAATTAAGGTTTTTCTTGCAGACAATTTCGTTTTTTTTTTATTTCTCTAGGATGAAAATTAGTCGAGATATCACCGTTTTAAGTTCGCATTTGAGTGTGAGGACAACCTTCTCCGAAGCCTTTAAACTCAAAAATCTCAAAACCGCAGGGTTCAAGAAAGTTCAACCTTGCAGGTCTTATAGCCCTTGAAATTCCTTATAAAATGGTTTTTAGATCATTTAGATATCTTTATAATTAAGGAAGTTATCGTTAAAAAAACAATCGCGTTTTTCGGAGAAATTTTCGGATTGCTCTCAAACATGCATTTTTTGGATGAAAAATCAACATTTAGAATCGCGAATAACTCGAAAAATATTGATTTACCGAAAAAACCTCTTACGATATTTTTTGCTTAGAATTCATCCCTCTATCGATTTCTGTGGTTATTTTGAATGTACTAATTTTCACCCCCTAGAAGGAATAACATCAAGGGTAAAACCCCCTGGGGTACCCCAGGGTAAAAGCACACATCGTCACTATATAACTTTAGTTCCTAGGGCTATTCTCTACTTACTGTCCAAATTTTACGAAAATCGGTATTGTCCGTAAGAATTCAGAGGTAATAACCTATTTTTACCGTCGATGACTGGACTATGACGGATTTGCTATTTTGTACTAAAAGCTTGTTTTTTGTTTAGCTTCTCCGAGAAGGTCATTTAGTACAATAAAAATTAATAAGACCGACTGAAAATCAGTATAAATCATAGAATGTTGCCTTCGTTTCAAAACGTAAATAAAAATACAAATTTGTTGAGATTTTTTTTGAAAATTCCAAACGGACCTCAAAAATTGTTTTGTGTGTTTTGAAATCGTAGTCTTGCCCCTTCATGCTTGTGTAATCAGGGGAGTGCACGTTTTTATTTACGTCTTTACCACAGACAACGGATGCATTTTGCACATTGTTTAATTAAATTGTAAATTTGAACCCTGCTTGTATTGCATTAGCAGAAAAAAAAAATATTGAAAAGTTACTTAGGCCGAAAGAATAGCTCAAAATCACACTGGATTGGGATAATTCCTACAATATTGGTTCGAGAAGTATTTCTATTCCTTATTGGCGTCGTTCGTTAAATAGTCGAACATTATATGGGAAAAATATCTTAAAAATATGAAATGTTGTCTTACAAAACAGTATCTTGAATGCACAAACAAGAAACAATCGAACAATTTCAAATCCCTCAATTAGAATGCACATCCGTTTGATCACCACCATATGTTAACCGGCGTGTACAAAGACTGGTAAAACGTACTAAAACCACAAAGAAATACTTTTTACAAAAAAGTATGTTTTTTGTACTAAAACCTATGCTAAAACTATGGAAATATGTACTCAAATTTTTAAATTGTCAAAACTCTAAACAGAACCTCATACAAAATGTATTATCCAATTCTATCCAATTCAAGTTATTAGGTAGGTTAAATTTTATGTTTAAATGTTTTTACTGTACCAACCATATGGTAAGTTTGTTGTTTTGAGGCACATTCTCCCAGCAAGTTCCTATTCTGCGGCTCATCAAAAATTATCCCCGCGTTTAAGATAATTATTTGATAAATTCGCGAGTGTTATTTTACACTCCTTGTTAATCGAGGACTTACTAAGACCCATTTTTTAAAATTATAAATAAAGTAAAATTCATAATTTTGAAATGTGTGAAATGCCAAATAAAAAAAAAAAAATCTTGAGAGTTTTTAAGAAATTTGAGTTCATCTAGCTAATGATGGTGAAGAATATTTTATAAAATATTTATACAAAGTCAAGTAGGTTTTGATAAATTGTAATTTAGATCAATTGGTTAATCATATTTAGTATCAAGTTTACTAACAATTAACTATTCCTAGTTTTATTTAAATTAAGATGATAATTTAGATTAAGAAGAAGATGAGTTTTATTTAGATTAAGTAAATTTTTCGCATTTCATACTTTTTTTGCAACGTGATTAATGTTTTTAATTTTTGACACATTTACATATTACTCAGAATGAAAATATATATTTGGCGATGAGCGAAACCTTCTGTATTTACTCATACTAGTTCATTTATATTTGAGACATAACAACCTGTTCCGATCTAAATTTATAAATACATACCTTACTAATTGTAAACGTAATGATACAAAAAATTAATCACATGTGCTGTTAAAAACTACGTCAAATCATTCATATGGCAAAAATTAGGAATTCTCACTTTTGCTTTTATCAGTTCGAAAATTGCTTTTAAAGAATTACGGATATAAAACTATAGGTGTTTATTAAATATTCTCACATTTTTTGTCGTACGGCCATGACCTAAGAATATCCAAAAATATAAATATTTATAACCGTTTTTAATGTCATATTTTGTGTTTGTAATAAAAATAAGAAAAAAATTTTGTCAATTCGGTTAATTTTTTTTATTACGTTTTTCATTTTATTTAATTCTTGGCACAGATATACCGAAAATTATTTTATAAACCACAAAATTGTATTTTTTTTTATGTAGGCAGGTAAAAAAAGTATTGGTACCTACTAATTTTGTAAAAAAAATCACAATCAAAACTACTTACAAGTAAATAATTGGATGTATTAAGTATGATGGCATAATAATGTTGAAGATTTGTTTTCTTTTAAATTGAGACAATTTTGTAAAGAAATTATATTTAGCAGCCCGCGCCCGGATCGAAAATTTATTGCTGGCATGAATTTTAAGTTTGGCGCTAACATTATTATTTTGGTGCAGCGACGATCTTATTTTTCTAGCACATCGAGAAAAACTACCTTGGACTTGTGAATTAGAATAGTGTGCACCATAAATCATAGCATATAACATGCTTCTTGTAACATTATACGTTAATATTTAATAAATAATATAAATATTTAGGTTTACGTAGAATAAATATGTGTAATACATATGTTGTATATGAGTTTAATCATTTGTGTGGAAAATGTGTTACATAAACAATAAATATCAACCGCGATTTTCATTTGAAACCGACTATTAAAATTTAAAAACTAATCTGTAATTTGGCAAAGATGACCACACAAAGATGAGTTTTTAATTTACCCGCTAATGCGAAATATAATTAAAAACTGTTTATAAATGAAATATAAACTGTTTCGTTGAAAATTCAGGCGAATTAAAATTTGTTCTATGCACCAAATATGGTGGTTTGGCGTCTATGGAAGGGATGGGGGGGGGCAAAGTTGAGTAGATTAATCTACCAGCTCCGTAACCTTCCAGTAGGGTGCGCATCACGAGAGCTGTTCTGATCATGTATTAGGCAGCTGTGTGATGGGTACAATTTTGTAAGGGGTAACCTGGTCACAATTCGCAAATATACGTGCTGCCTCCTCGTGGCAACCACTGGTAACTGAGGCCATTACCAAACCTAAGGTGGAACAGCATATACCGATGGATGAATGGTTGATAGGTTAATTAGTATAAAGTATGCGTACTTTGAATACTAGGCACCCTCTAGTTTTATTTAGCCTTCCTGTAGTAAAGCTAGGTGACCTAGAGGCGACTTTCGATTTCCAGCAACTCATAAGAGCCAAAAAACAAAACGGAAGATGGAGCAGGGCTAGGAATATGCATATTGAAACAATGCTACCGTTTTTCTACATCTAGGAGGGAGAGGAATGAGCCCAGATAGTATGTAGAGCGTACTGGCCGGTAGCATTTTCAGGTTCATTAAAGCTAGATGAATGCCGCATTCGCTCATTATCGATCAAAAATGCGAATAAGTAGTCACTTCACAGTAATGTTTGAACAAGTTAAAGCATAATATGGAGGACTATTTGCTTTGATTAATAATATTTGATGAAATATTGATTCATCACTTCACATCAGAGTTTGGACAACCGTCTGCACCTAGTGGAGAGACCCGGTGAAAATCGAGCAAAGCGACCAAAAACACAACAATCAGCTGGAAAAGTTATGGCCACTATGTTTTGAGACACACACGGAATATTACTTATTAGGTAACTATTTAGAAAAAGGAAAAACAATTACTGGCGAGTAGTATAGTGCATTATTGGACAAAGAAAAGATGGCTGCAGAGAAATTGGCTTGTGTCGAATGATGAAGTGCAATAATAGCCGAAACAAACGCATATTTTGAAGAATTTGAAAAAATGCTTTATTGATTTTACAATTATTGATATGTTGTAAAATTATTGGATGAACTGCATTGCCAAAAATGTTGCGTTTTGTTATCAATACATACAGGAAATTTTTCAACCCATCACACTATGTCCGTACCAAAGATATGAAAAAACTATATTTTTAACAAAATGTTAACGTAATCTTCTTCAACATTAATGCATTTATCACATTTTTCCAATGAAATTGTTTTTTTCGGTTGCTTCAAAAAATAGTTGTTTACAGCATACATCTCTTCGAAATCATTTGAAAATTTCCGACTATTTTAGCATTTTAAGATTTTTTCAAAATTGTAAATAACAAGTTGCTATAGATAACCAATCTGGATTTGGAATTCCTGGATGGATCAGTGTCATGAAGAAGCAAAACTTTGCTTGTAACTTTATGCCGACCCTTTTAGTCAAAGTCTTGTTAGCCATCTTCAATTTTCTCAAATACTTTGAATAGAGGCAGTCTGTGATTGAAGCCTTTTGAACCATATACATAATATATCAACCAACAAAATTCCCTCAGCCTCCCAAAAGAATGTTGCCATAACCTTTCCAGCTGAGCTGTAAATTTTTTTCCTACAGCTTTACCCTTCTTCATCCAATAATGAATCCATGTTTCACGGCCCATTATAATGTTATTTATAACATTACTGGTAAAGGTACTCGGTATTTACCGGTAAAATCAACATTTTTGTTTTATGTTAATTCATGAACTTGATCTAAACATCTTTATAGCATCGCATTTACATCGTGTATGTCCAATTTTGCCGTAAGCGATTATAAAAAGCTAAGTTATGTCCTAATTGGACAGAATACTTCAGCACTTCATTTAAAAATCATTATTTTAGAATCATATTCCCATCGTACATCTACATATTGAGTTTATTCAAAATCGATTAAGAAAAAATCAAGTTGCGTTCTAATTGGTTGTATTCCAGGACTGCATCTAAAAACCATTATAGAAACCTATTTCCATCGAATATGTTAAATTTCATCATAACCGATTATCATAAGCCAAGTTCCATCATAATTGGCAAATGGCAACATTCCAAAACTTCATATAAAAGCATTTTAGATTTCCATTGTCATCACACTTGAGTTTCAGCAAAATTAGTTAAGAAGAAGGAAATTTCGTCCTAATTGATTGGCCATTGGCCATATTTCCGCCCAATTCCAAAAAAAAACCCATATCGAATTTCATCATAACCAGGGCCTATTTTTACGATATCGAAAAATTCGATCCTCCGCGAATATAACCTGTTATGAAACTTGGTATATCGATTTTGTAATATTATTCATAAAAATTAATAACAATACATACCATCTATCTTACAAAATCCGCCAACTAAAAAGCAGTCGAATTTTGCCATGTGCGTTCGAATAAATCTGCTGCGAATTAATTTTTTCGTTTCATAATAGGGCGAATTTTTTCAATATCGTAAAAATGCGAAATCGAAAAATTTCATAATAGGCCCCCTGGGCCTCCTGGTTCCATTATAGTTGGCCATATTCCAGAATTTTATATTAAGATCGATGGAATGAAGATGGAAAGAGTTTCATTAAAACCGATTAAGGATTAACAGCCAAGGTTATATTCTAACTCAGCAAATTCCAGAATTTTATCACAAAATCTGTTTAGCATCTTGTTTCTTATTAATTTATGTTGAATTTCATCAAAATCTGTAAACCAATAGTTGTTCTTCCTAATTGGCCATATTCCAAAACTTTATCTAAATATCATTACAGAATACGATTTCCGTCGTAATTTATCTTACGTAAGAACATAAAAGATTTTAGAATCCCATTTGCATCAGTTAGGTCCCATTTGAAACGCGATATTTTAAAACATGATTTGACAAAAAGCGATATTTCAAAATGCGATATTTCAAAACGCGATATGGTACAAAACGCGATATTTCAAAACATAGAAAGATTTAGGAAATATCGAACCTTGAAATTTTCTCGTTTACTTTGAAATCGGGATCAGGATAATCCTTCCGAAATCGAAGCGGCCGGTCAAGCTATCTTGTATGTACTTCCGTATCATGTTATGAAAAATTTTATCAGGATCAGATCAAACACACATTAATTGCACATCTCTAATAACATAATAAATAGAATCTACTCTGTAGTTTAAAGAAAGTGATCTAAATAAATTCAAAAAATTTTAATCAAACGTTCCGGAGATACTTTTTTTTTAATTTTTGATTAATGCTGGAAACACATGAGCAGAATTTCTGCGAGCATCCGGCAGATATTCGGGTAAACTACATGAGCATCATTTTTGATAAGCAGAAAGTTTTCTTGAGCATTTATTTGATACATACATATTTAATTTTAATGGACAATTTTTTTAAATGAATGGTGAATTATTTTGTCACAAATTAATTAATTTGTATCCTCCATTTTGGCACTTGTCACACAAAACTAACTTTCTGTCAACAAATTAAAAAAATTGATTGAAAAAAATAATCACCCAAGTATAACAAAGCTGAAAACATGAATTTTTTTTCAGCATATTGGTACAAAAATCGGAAAATGATGAAATTGGGTTTCCAACTTTTAACACAGCAAAGATAGTGGCGTTCAGGGCCGGCGTGGTAGCGGTGCGAACGGTGCAACTGCACAGGGCCTCGCGCTTCAAGAAGGCCTCGCACAAAAATTCCGAAAAATAATTTTAAAAAATTTATTTCTTGTGTAAAAATTTTTAATTTTTACAATTTTGTTTATTATTATAATACAAACTAAAAACTAAATAAAATAATTTATAAAAGAAACTTTAAAAAAATCAACTGAGAAATTAATATGTATTACGTACAATTCGCTAATACTTAACTATATGGTTGCTTCTATATGTATATAGAAAGTAATCGGTAATGTAATAATTCAGTCGCTATAGCCTGATCAGATTGGCTGGAAAATAATTAAATTTTTCATGTGTCTCATTGAGATCGAAATTTAACTTGTAATTCTTAATAATTTCGCTCTTTGTAAAAAATAATTATCTGGTTATTTACCAGAATAACTTTAATTTCAAAAATTTTAAAATTTTAAAAATATTTGTATTTAACATACTATACATACTCGAATTATGTATTCGTACGTATGTATATTAGAAAATTTAAAGTTTCCATTAAATTCGAAATATTCTGTTTAGACTCTGGGTGCTCGTCTAAGTTTAATTAGGCAAAGCTCTCAATTTTTTTGGTATTCTTCAGAAAATCATTTTCTGCTTCAACGGCACGATAGGATCTTTTAATAAAACATGTGAAATATATCTAACACCGAAACCTCTTTCAGATACCAGTTGAGAATACCGTAATGAGACCGAGTGCCAAAGCTATATAATATCTACAATTTCCAAAAATGTTAAATGCTTTGACTGAGCTTGGAAATACCGTAATTGACAATAAAATTAAACACGAAGTTTTGTCAACATATAACCAGTTGACTTCTTATGAGTTCCTTGTAAGCATTACGATTTGGTCCGATTTGTTAAGTAAAGTTGGTTTCGTTAGTAAAATATTGCAATTGCAAAGCTCGACCATGCAAATAGATTTGGCAATAAAACGTCTAAAAGGATTGTTATAATTTTTTGAAAAATTGGATTGCACTAGAATTAAATAATAACCAAATATTTAAAATCGTGCGACATAAGAAAATTCGACCATTATTTGATTATGAAGCTTGAATGAAAATGAAGAAAATTTTAAACCTGATTATTTTTTTGAAGAAAATTGTAAACCTGATTATTTTTTTGAGAATTGTCGATTCGGTCATTATTCTGCGATTCGCATCATATGAGAATGTAGCATAATGTAGAGAAATTTAAAAGTATCAAAGAATTAGGCATTTCTATTAATTGCAAAAGTTTACATGCTGTACTTGAAGGAGACTTTCCTCCCGATGATTTAATTCAGGAATTGTTGTTTTTTAGAAATACATATTGTCCCAGAAAAATCTACTTTCAAAGATCCTTAATTTCCCTGAGCTAAATCTTTGAAATAAATTTGTTGAAATTTTACTTAAATATGTGTCCATGTACTTTTAACGGGCTTGGTGGCGTTGGTGTGTACTTTTTTATTTTGTGTTTACAAATTACAACTTTTAACTTTAGTTTTGTGTGAGACGCCATTAATTCTTGTGCGATCAATTTTTAGTTGGTATA
The DNA here is from genome assembly GCA_963556165.1 of Tipula helvola. Classification (NCBI taxonomy): domain Eukaryota; kingdom Metazoa; phylum Arthropoda; class Insecta; order Diptera; family Tipulidae; genus Tipula; species Tipula helvola. Next base: position 102,337,519 of record OY744483.1, read on the forward strand.
ATTTTTATTTTTGTGTTTGTGAATAATTGATTAATATAAATTTTTTTAATATCAATTACAGTTTGTACGTATGAAAATTTAGCGCCAATTGGGACTTGGAGAATTTACAAAAATGCATGGCGATATGATGACGTTTTCTTTAGTTCGGGTACCTATATCATTTTATTTTGTTTTAAATTTAATTTAAAAATGTATAATCATTTATAAAAAAAAAAATAATAAATAAAAATTATATAAAAGAGTTAGCTAATAAAATAAAATTATATAAAATTTTAAAATAAAAAAAAAAAAAAATTTTATTTAAATATGTATGGATGTAAAGTGAAATTTCCCCGCCAAAATTTTTATTGTAAGCCCCGCCCATTTTTTTGTGCGACATAACCTCACTTTTTTAGTCATCATTTTCCGATTTTTGTGGCCAACTTTCATAGGAAATCTTATAATAAGTCGGACATTGTTTCGGAAAAAATTCGGTGATGAAACCAGCAAAGTATCAGAAAAATCCAAAAATTGTCGGATATAAAAATACTTGGGAAGTATACAAATTGTACTAGTTTTGTTATCTTTTACGTAATATAGCCTACTGATTCGCAGCAAAATTAGAAATAGAGACATGAAGCAGAATTCTACATGACAAACAGAATACATGTATTTCAATTCATTTAAACTTGTGTATTCTAATTTTGCTTACAGAATTCTGCTCATGTGTTCCCAGCAAAAAACGTGAAATATGTTTGTGTGTACTGTTTACGGCCGAAGATGAACCACAGATATTTTTTCCAAACGTCTTCACAGTAGCTAGTTTTAACACTATTATTTGGTATTAAAATTGGCCTTTTTGTTTCGATTATAGAAATGTAAGTGTTACTAGGGTACTCTTTTATAATCCTACCCGTAAATGTTCTTTTAATACTGTTTTTAATAGATCGATAATTTAACAGCTAAAATATGTCAGATTTTTTTAAGTGTTATGCTGAAAACAGATGAGCATAATTCTGCAAGCAGAAAAATTAGAATACACATGTTTATACGGTATGAAATACATGAATTCTGCTTTCCGAGTAGAATTCTGCTTTGTGTCTCTATTTCTAATTTTGCTGCGAATCAGTACACTACATTACGTAAAAGATAAAAAATCTAGTACAATTTGTATACTTTTTTGTTTCAATCAATTTTTTTAATTTATTGACAGAAAATAAGTTTTGTGTGGCAAATGCCAAATTGGAGGATAATAATTAAATAATTTGTGACAAAATAAGGCATCATTCATTTGAAAAAATTGTACATTAAAATTAAATATGTATCAAATACTAAATATTCACCCCTATTATGATTGTCGTGTCGATCGACAATCGACACGACTTTGTATTGCGTTTTCTTTTTTTCATTTGATAAAAACAATACGAAAAAAGAAAAGGCAACACAGAGTCGTGTCGACTGTCGATGGTCGATCGAAATCATAATAGGGGTGATTAATTCAACCAAATTTCTGACGGCAATGCTGCTAGCAGAAATTCTGCTCATGTGTTTCCAGGATTAAGGAAAATAAACTGCAGTTCATATGAAACTATCTTGAAATGTTTTGAAATAACTTAATTTTTATACAAATGAACCCCAGAAAAAACTCAAATGGCACAAGGTTTAACCTAAAGATTATGAATTGGCCTTCTCTTTATATTTTTATTTTGAGCTCAATTTTCACAGAAAAAAATACAGGCTTAGCTTAAAATGAGATTAAATGAAAACATTTCAATTACATTTTTATTATAAAATATTTTATAAAAGTCTGTAATAATTAAAATAAAAAATGTATCTGTACCACTTCATACAAAAGATATGAACAAAATTTTAGCGTTCAATTTGTTTTCCTTAACACAAAAAATTACAATGAAGTTGTCTAGTATTCAATCTACATTAAAAGTGTTGGCGCCACCACTGAATACACGACTGGTGCAAGGCCTGGTGGCGAACACATCAAAGTAACCAATTTCCCTTCGTCAGGCAACACCAAAAACCAAAATGGAAAACGTCAAAATACACGACGTTTTGAGTCGGTCTTCTCTCTTCGTGTTAATCGCTAGAAAAACAACAACGTGTTTGCAATCAGTGGCCATTTTCTATGTAAAAAAACTAAAACATAATCGCGTTGCTCAATAATAATAATATATAACATAATAATAACATAACATCAACATCATAATAAACACAAATTAACAATTAATAAAATTAATAAAGTGAAATAAAATTGATCCGTAGGGCTATTTCTGAATACGATATGAATTCGAATGTATAGGAGGTGTTTTCGTTTAGTTCAGTGATCACCACCAGATAGTGTGTAAGGAATTTCATATAAATAATTTTTTACAAATCTTAGTGGAATTAATTTTTATAAGTGCTGGCACTCATATTACTTCATAAAAATCAATAAATTGCCTTTATAAAACAACAAAATTTTATCTTCACACCTTTTACTTGATATTTAGAGTTCAATTTATTTTTAACTAAATTAGAAAAATATTTACAAATTCAAGTTAAAATGTATTTATTACCATTTTGTAAATGACAATCACCTACAAAAATTTAATAAATTAAATAAAACCATTGATTGTTTTAAATTTATTACGGCTTGCATTACATAGGATTCCTGTGTAAAAGTTTGACATTTGAGTTTTTATCCCCGACTTGACCCGCACCATGCGTCAAACACTCAAAGTAAAAACACCCCCTATAGGAGGATTTTTCAATTAGTAAGAGAGTTCGCATATAGATGGTGTGCCTGGGATTTAGTATTAAAAAAATTAAGTAAATATTAATAGAACTAATTTAAAATACTGCAGATACAAACGTCTCATCACAAAAACTAATAAATTATCTTTATAAAATAACAATATTCGTATCTTGACATGTTTTACTTAGAAATACACCTCTAAATTTATTTTAAACAAAATAGAAAAATATCTTCCAATTAAAGTTAAAATGTATTCTTTACCACTTTATAAATAAAAACCTCTTATAAAATTCCAATAAATCAAGAAATATCATTCATAAGTAACAATTTATTTACACTTGTGTTACATAGGAATTCCTATGTAAATGTTTGACATTTGAGATTTTGTCCCAGGACAACGACGCACCATACAGCAAACACTCTAAGTAAAAATTCCTCCTATAAGATTCGTATTTGATTTAAATAAGAAACGAGCGAATCTGATTCAATTCAAATAAGAATGTTATACTTTCGTATTCGTATCGTATTCAGAAATAGCCCCCCTGATCGTGTCAAGCGTTTTTATTTGTGAATACTCTCGTCCGTGCACCAATTCGCACATCCGCTAAACCATCGTGGTTAACAAAAAGTAAATGACACGTCATAACTTACTAAAAAAATACACAAATGAAAAAAGTCAAGGCCTCCTTAGGCTATACAAAATATTTCAATAAAATTTTCACTTGAAATTTTAAATGTGTGTAATTTGTTCTATCGCCTGCAAGAGTTGGTTATATATACATACATGTTATAATTAGTTTTGATGAATTTGATGGCAGCACCAATCACCTTTTTTATATAAACATTTGCAGTTATCATTATGATAAAAAATAGGGTGATCTATGATCACATTCACAACAATGAATACAGAAAAAAAATAATATGAAGTATTTTATTATGGTTTTAGGTTTACCTTATGTTTTCAGTACAAAATAATTCAAAATTTTAGTGGGCTGCTTGTTTGAAAAACACTTAGTTTTTTCTCCGTTTATAACCCAACTTTTGCAGGCGATTTATAGTTAGTGTACGCAATGAATTTTCTTCGTTGGAGAAAAAATAGTATGTGTTATTCTGATTAATCCAGAAACAAAATAAAAATTGCAGAAACCATTTAGTTACACTATTCCGACATGACATTGTTTTCGAATATTGTTTATCAAGGTATTGATTTATGTTAATACTATATATACTCTTGTCGAACACACAAAATTGTGTTGATTTTTCATACATGAAGTAATATGAAATTGTGTGCTAGAGTTTACACTTCGATAGTCATCCTGTTTCTTGCACTCAGTTTCAACAGAAAGCTTACTATAAGCCATTTAGTGAAAATTCGTTATTACTTCCCCGAAAGTCCTTCAATACAAGAGATTCGAAAAATTAATCATTTTTCAATTATCTCATCAGGCTATAGCGACTGAATTGCTAACTCATTACCGTGACTTTTCAGGAATCAACCAAATACTTAAAGTATGTTTAATTTTTTGTAATCCTTATCAGATCGAAACTGAATTGCAGAACTATTAACAATTTTCTCTTCATAAAATATTTATCTATCTGGAAAATACAAGAATAACTTATTGTTTAAATTAAATAACTGTTCACTGTTTGGATATACAATTTAAAACAAAATTGTATTCTATAATTGGCACAGGTTACAAATGGTGGAAAACAAACTTTGGCAGTAAGCAGTTAGAAGAAACATTTGTCCAAATAATTTCAATTATAATTAATTAAAATTGAAATGAATTCAACAAAAATACTACCAATTCATAATGTAAAGCATGGTATCTCAATTTTTGATTGATTTGGTTGAAAATTGGATAAATTTGGTACAGCGTTAGCGCCTTTCATTGATACTACGTTTCTTTTACACTATAAATATATTTATTACTAAAATTACAACATTAAGATAAAAATAAACTAAACTGCAAAATTTTAAATTTATATTGTATTCAATGGCACCAACCAATGCCACTAACTGCATAAATAACCGATGGCATAACTTTAAAAAAGTCAAATTACTAAAAGAAAAAGGGGTGGGTAATTGGGTATAGAGATTTATTTTCCGTTGAAACGAAAACAAAATCATAATATTGGCTATTAAAATGCATTATTTTGTTTGTTCTTTATTTTCAATATGAACATTTTGTATTAGAATTATAAATAATTTCAAATGAAATATATCGAATTGCATCTTACATACAATTCTAATTGAAATTAATAAAATTTTAATACGAAAATTTGCATTTTTGTAAATTTATTTTTTCCTTAAAAAGTATTTCCACGGCAAAATTCGATGGGTTCGATGGGCTAGATTTAGCACTATCCAATGTTTTTGAACCCAGATTCAATTTGGCACTATTTAGATATTTTTAGCACTAATTCTAGCACTTCTAAAAAATAAAGTGTATGTCGAACGGTTTTATTCGTAGTGAATACATAATAGTTTATACTAAGAATTACAGAATATTTATACAATATGAAATCACAGGAATTTGTTTATAATTATTACACAAATTTTCTTATTTGATATTCTTATTTTTGATTTTTTTTTTTATAAAGCGATAATAAAACATACTGGATTTTGTTAAATGTGAAAAAATAAATTCACCTACCTACATAGAATCATCAATAGGAATTTTTACAAGAATAACAAAACTGCGTAATGTCCAATTCTTTTCACTCCAAAAGATCAAAAAAATAAAAATAAAGTGTATGATTAAACTCAATTTATACGATGGAAATGTTAATGGGATTCTAAAATAATTTTTTTATGAAGTTCTAGATATGGCCAATTAAGGTGGATGTTGGCTACTTCTTAACTGATTTTACTGAAATTCATTCACTTAATAGAATTTTTCTTTACCTATTGGAATTTCTCTTAAAAAAAATAAAGTCATCCTTTACTTAAGACAATTTTCATTCACTTAATTGCCATCACTTTGATTCACTTATCGGAATTTTCCTTCACTTAATAAAATAAAATGTATTCTCCCAGTGGAAATAAATTTGTATTGGTTAGTTTGTAATAACGTAGTTAGTGTAATACCTTCAATTTCAAATTTTGAACTAAATCTAATTCTGAAATATAAAGATACATAGGTACGTGTAATAGCCCATTTTCCGGACACATTTGGCCTTTCGACCCATTCGGCCTTCCGACATTTATTTATTTATTTTTATTAAGATCAACATAATTAAATTAAACTGATCAGTACATTGCAATTACATATTAAAAATTAAAATTTACTCCAAAACCAAAACAACGTAATACAACAATAAAAAATAACAATATCACAGAATAGTTAAAACAACCCGATAATTCTATTTTTAAATTCGCTTTTACTTATATTGAAATCAAACTCCGTATAATAATCATTAAAGTTATTAATAGCCATATCCAAAGGATTATTAGCTCCATAATTAGTACTGTGAAATCGAGGTAGGAATAACGAACGATTTCTAATATTTAGGTTCCTTGCCTGAAAATCAAGGTTAGACAACAACTGAGCAGAGTCAATACTACCATTTAACAAATCGAAACAGAACTAATGGATCGTCTACGATTTAGTGGAAGCAACTGAAATAAATTATATCGATCATTATAAGAAATATGAACTTGACTTCTTAGTAGGAGACGACACACGCAACTCGTGAAACGTCGTTGAATTTTTTCTAGACGACTTATTCTATCTCAGGCTATCGTCGAGAAAAATGCCGAGGTCCATAAACTCAGTAACACGATCAATGACAATATTGTTCAATGTGTAGTTAAACACAGTTGGATTTTGCTTTTTATGGAAGCTCATAATTCGACATTTTCCAATATTTAGTTCCAATCTATTAAGTTCGCACCAGACGAAAAATCTATCTAAATCTTGCTGAAAACGTTCGCAGTCGCGTACACTGTCAATTTTAATCAATATTTTCATATCATCCGCATACAACAGAAATTTTGATGAATGAATGCATAGGTAACAACATCAATGATAAACAATAAAAACAACAACTGCCTTAAGGAACTCCATACATTTGTTTAGACTCGCTTGAAAGACAATCATTAAATTTGACAAACAGTATACAGTCACAGAGATAAGATTTTAACCACAACAACAAGTGTGAGTGAACACCGACTTTCTGCAATTTAGATAACAAAATCTCGTGAGAGATTCTATCAAATGCATTTTTAAACTCTGTGAAAACTACATCAACTTGCGAGCCAATCCCAATTGGCAACGAATTGAGCCAATCTCAATTGGCAAATTATCACGAAATATACAAATTCAACGAGGTTAGTAGCAGTTGACCGACCTGGGAAAAAACCATGTCGTTGTGGAATAATTATTTTACCAAACTCATTAAACATTATATCGCGAACCATACATTCAAAAACTTTTGGGGCAGCAGACAACACAGAAATAGGTCTGTAATTATCAATTAAAGAACGATTACCACTTTTAAAAACCGGGATGACATATGAAGTTTTCCAAGAATCAGGAAAGTAACCTACAGACAGTGATCTATTTTATATTAGTTTCAGAGGGAATACTAATGAATGGGCACACTTGCGTAATACAATTGTAGGAACTAAATCTGGACCTGGATTATGATTTAGCTTTAAATTAGAGATTTATATTTAAAAATTAATTCAGTATCCAAAGAAATAGAACCCAAACTACTAACTCCTAAGCAACTGACATTGGGTTGCTCAACAATGAGGGGGTCAGTCAATAATAAGAAATTTGATGAAAAAAAAACATCGAAAACATTTCACTAATCTCAGCAGTACATTCAGACTCCTTAGCTTCTAATTTTAAAGTTCGAGGGTAACCAACTGTTCCTCTTTTAGAATTGACCTAAGTAATCGGCCTTTCGACATTCAGACCCTTTCAGCCTTTCGACCCATTCGGCCTTTCGGCATTCGGCCTTTCGACAAAAAATCTTGATAAAATTCATTATTTTGAAGATTGTAAAAGAGAAGAAGATATACAATTACCATCAATTCTAGTAGTTCAAACGCAGTTCGTCCAACTCATTGATGGTCATATCATTGAATCATTCTTCATCGATTAACAGGTTTCCTGCTTGTGTACCACCGGTATACCACACTAAATAATACAAAAAGCGACCAGTGGTCAGCGGTGTACCACGCAGAAAAATACATCCACCGGTCATTACACCACCATTATAGCGGTGGTATACTGGCCGTTAGTACTATTATAAAGAGTTACATTCCAGGAGTACCCTAGCCTCTGTAAATAATATTAAGCGTGATATACCGGTGTTCACTGACCGCTTGTTGTATTATTTAGTGTTTTATGGTACAATATATCGGAAGTGAACGGGAAAATGGTTGTTTTTCGTCGCGGCGTACCGTTGGCAGTTAACAGCAACCTGTTAATTGTACCATTTCTAAAATTTAACCTTGTAGTTAATTTTGAATGGGTGGTATGAGATGTGCTTCGAGAACCGCAACGGGGCATAAGGCTTTCCAGCAAGCATTGAGTGTGGACGACTTCAATTCTTTCACTGATAAAGCGCACTGATGTCCGAACATTTCATAATGGGCAATTCTTTAAAAACCTTGGACTCCGACAGATTTGTATCAGATTCCAAAATTATTGACGTATAAAATTCTGTACTAAAAAAACAGCAAAAATTTCCCATTATTTTTCCCTATATATTTATCGCGATCTCGAGCAGCATTCTAATAGAAAAACGCAGCTTAGCTTGTTCAGACTAGAGGTTAGAAATCGAGATTTGCCTAAACAAGTTTACTTTTAATCTAGATTACTCTTTTTGATGTTCAGACTATAATGGATAATCACGATTAATTATTGTAGCGTTGCTTGTACCGCAAACCTGCTTTTATATAATTAAGGATGCATGTTTCACGGAAACTTCTAAACCTCTTCAAATTTTCCGAAATCGAGCTTTCAGATGTCCGGAGGCATTTTCAATGACTCTTCCCAATTTTGAGAGGACGTAGTTGAAATGCTTTTTGGCCGATGGTAACTCCACTCCCAATTTCTACAAAATAATTTGATGTGCCATCCATTATTTTTATTTTGATTTTCGTAAATAGTAATAAAATTGTTTAATAAGTCAAAAATAAAAAATAAAAATTGAACCTATGTGTTTAGAATGAAAAGTTGTTTCACTCAACAATCACAAAATGTCAAGCGCTGTCATTCATTTAATCGAGTTTATATAAAAAATCTATTAAATTTTTGATGATTAAGTTAATCTTCCAGCTAATCAAGATTACTTTAATCACAGTCTTTCAGACCAAAAGAAAATCAGGATTGCCTCGTAAATCTACATTACTAATCCCTAGTCTGAACTAAGTTTTATATTAAAAACGGTTAACTTTTTAAAACAAATTATCAACACAAACTCGATTGCAACCTGAAAATTTCGCATGAGTAAAATAAGCAGGAAAACAAATGTCTTTACTTATTGACAACAACTTGACAAAAAAATCATATTTTAATAAAAATCTGGAATAAATGTCGAATATAGATTTCGATCAGCTACTGCCCTTGGTCTCTTGTTTACTCCCTTGATGCATTATATAATATAGGCTTAACCACTTTGAAAAATGATTATAGTGGCAAAACAAAACAATACCTGTGTGGCTAAAGAATGATGCAGTACAAATTTTTATTCCATCTTGAGAACTATCAAACCGAAAATATTTAAAATAAATTCAAAGGAACAAATTATTTTTGGGCCGGCGCCAAATCGTATACTTTACATAAAATAAACAACATTTGCCACAATTAAGATTACACAATTACGTATATTGCAGAAAAAACCTGTTGTACATCTTTAATATTGTAAATTAAATTTTCAGCATTTTTGCACAAAGTTCATAAATACTATAATAGTTATCTGTAGAGCAACGTATACCTCTTATATACAATACTATTTATAAATAACACACACAAGACGCGCATACTGGTAAACGCGAAAAATTTTTGCTGTTTTGTGTATATGTTCACACATAAGACATATATCTGTCAATCTGTTTCAATTTTGAACTTTTCAATATCCAATAATCATTTATTTTCAAAATAAACTAAATTAATACAAAAATTAATTAATTTTCTTAATAATTTATTTATCTTAAAGAAAGAATTTTTATTTTAATTGAAATATTATTGTTTATCAATTTTGATACCTTATAATATGTATGTATATATATTATGATTGGTCGGCCATAATTCAGAAGCACGAAATCGATATAAATATCAAAGATTTGTTCCACATATTAATCGATCTGTTTGATTTTTTTTTTATACAAAATATAATTTTATCTAAACTAAATATTGGTTTTTAAAATTATTATGTGATATTGAAATTATAGCTGCCAGTTCTTGTGTAGGAAGATCTTCCTCTAAGAAATTGTTCAGTTTATGTACATAGTATAAACTGCTGTTCTTTAATATTGCTCCTCATTTTTTTAATTCGAATTTATGTTAATTAATTTATTTCACTCATTTACCCTAAATTATTGATTGCAAAGTCGTTTATATTTAAGCGCGAAGAATTTACTACTATTATTCAAATTGCTCGAATTTTGTTTGAATAAAATTTCATACATCGGTATATATGTATGCGTTGGAAATGTTATAGTTACTATAGAAGCGTATTTAATAATTTGGATAATATTGTATTTATACCACTTTCAAAATTGTAGTAAAATTGTAATAAATACATTTTGAAGATAACCAAATAATGACGTCTAGGAAAGTCGTTGAAATTATATTTTGAATTTTATTCACCCGATTTTTGTTTACTCAAAATTGTCATTTTCTCTGAATGGTCGTTTCTCTGCATTCTGTTTTCTCAGAATTTTCGCGTTCTCAAAGAATCCTTCAAAAAAATGTCGCAGACTTAGAGATTAGCTTAATGTTTCTTTATACATTATACAGAGGGATAAGGACACAAGGGCGCCATCCTTGAACTATTACGAAAACTTTCGTATTGCGAGTTAGTCTTAGAGTACATATTACGAAAGCCCTAGAGTAATCGGAACAAGAAAAAAATAATAATAATGAAGCTGCTAAAGAGAAGGACGTCTACCGATTTTTTATAAATTATAATCGACTGAGATTTTATTCGCATTTAAAACAAGCCTATTAGAGACCGGCCAACTAACGATATTACTTAAGTCTTCATTTATCACAGAAATACTCCTAACAATAGAATCCTGATCTAAACGACTATTTCTATAAATTTGGACGTCATCAGCGAAAGTGTGAAATGAACAATGGTGCGAATAGAGGATTCTATATCATAATTGTACATAGAAAACAATAGAAAACCCAGCACTGAACCCTGAGGAACGCCAGAAATTACAGGAAGGAAATCAGGCAAAGAATTGTCGAAAAAGAACTGCCTGAGAACGTTAGAATGATGGTTAAAAATCAATTTGGCAGCGGAAACCGTAACAAGTATATTGAGATGAAAGATAAAACTCGCTTAATGAATTTTAAATTGACGTTATCCAGACCAGAAGATTCCGATTTAACCTTCCAAATGGTAGACTGTAAATCCTCGAAAGAAATATTTGAAAACGAAAACGAATTAGAGGATGCGTTAGAGAACAAATCGACGGTAACACTGCCCGAGTTCAAACTAGAGCAAAATAACTATTGATATCATTAGGTTTGAACACCCCACTAGAACTACTCTTGCATCTGCCTAGGTCTAAATTACAAGCATTACGCCAGAAAACCTTGGGAGGAAGGGTGGAGTCTAACTTGTCCTTGAAATAATTTCATTTAGCAATCCGAATTAACCCTACAACTCTATTACGAGCCTGCTTATAATCTAAATGAGACTGACTATTAGGATACCTTTTCCATAAACGATATTTACTAACTGTAATACTTATGATATTCGAAACTTTCTGAGACAACCAAGACACTTGAGACAACTAAAGAAACTTTCTAAGTCTACAAGCGTACCGAATAAGATTTTACGACCATTTATGAAAACGTTGACAAATAAAAACTCTAAATCCGATACTAACAATTCTGAAATAGAAGAAGGTATGGTAACTAATCTAGCCTTAATGTGACCACCTACAAATAAACATAAACCATGGTAATTAAGGGGAAGTACCGTCCTATCTTTCCTAAATATATTAAAACCTTTTATGGCAAAAGCTGAATTAGGGATATTTGGGTTTAGAAAGGTCTCAGAGAAACAAAGTATGTTGACTGAAGCGCCATTAAAAATGTAACAAATCTCGTCAATATTTGGGACTAGACTTTGTACGTTTAAACTTACTACATAGCCAAACTAAATAGTTAAATATTTCAATTCAAGTTAAAATTATCTTTTAAACAAAGAAAAATGGCCTCAATTTGGATTTGGTTACTTTTGATGACAAAATAAGTAAAACAGAGAAAATATCTCGAGAAAGACAAAGTAAAATGCCAGGAGGCCCCATTAGACGGTTGTTAACTGTGATTAACTACAGTATAATAACAAAGGTATGCTACCCTAAATAACTTCTTGTCATCTTTGCGCACAGATAACCAATGCCAAGTGGCTTAAAAGAGTTCTCTTTAGTATGTGAATTATTAAAAAACACAAATTTTTGAAAACGTTCTAATTTTTATTAATGTTGGAATTTTAATAAATCGTCAAAGCCGAAATTTGGCGGCGCATTAACATCTTCTAAATTCTGATAAAACGAATTAAAATGATCTTTCAAAAATTTGTTATACAAACTCGAACCTGCTAATAGGACCTCTTTCTAATCGGACCAATTTTAATTCGTACCACTAGTAACGACTTACAAAACACTGTTCATAGAAATTATTCTGTGTAATCGGACCACCTCTAAATCGAACCTAAGGACCACTTATTTAGTATGGTTTTTGTTTTTTTACCTGTGAATAGGATATAGGACCTTTAAAAATGTACATTTTTAATTTTCTGAACTGCATTTCATAATTGCACATATGTATGTACATACTATGTATGTAATAGTATGTGCATATACATAGTGTCTAGTTTTTTTTAATAACGGTAATATAACGATATTTTTATTAAATTCTTTTTGATGTTTAAAATATGATGAGTTATTCAGATTACATCAAGGTATAGGACATTAAGGTTCTAATTTACATAGAATTTAATTAAATTTTTGTGTGTTATATTACGCGGATGGACTTACATTTAATTGTACATCAGTTTAATTTAATCACAGTTAAAAACTAAGGTGAGAACACAAAAGAATAAAGTTACATAATGTACTACTTATTATACTAATATAAATTGTTTGGGCAATAAAGGGATTGCAAAATTACCGAGATTTTATATTACCGGTTTTCGGCATTTTTTTAGTTGAATTACCGGTTTACCGGTAATTACCGGTAAATTTCGTTATTGGGAGTTAAACTCCTTTTACACGGAAACCATTATCTCGGAAATTTCTCTAAATCGGAAAGAAACGCACCGTCAATCTATTTGATACCAAATATTTATCTCACTAAACGGAACTCCTAGGAACGGAACGGAATTTACAATTGAAGGATAACTTCATACAAACTTTAATCATTAACTCGGATTTTTTTTTTTTTTTACGAATAATAAAGTGTTTTTACCTAAGGCACTGTATACTATACCGTGTATAGCTATGAAAAAATGTTTGGAATCATAGCAAAATATTTTATGTTTCTTTTTCTATCGAGAATATGAAAGAGACAGTCATGTAAAAAATAGTTTTTTTTCATTTTCAGTAGGTGATTTGATGTAAAGAAAATCCCGTTGGTTTATCGTATAGAAATTGTATTTATGTAAACATTTTGTTTTATGTGTGCAGTATTATAAAGATTAATTAATTAATTTAATAAAAAATAATTCTTGTAGTTATTACTAGCGTGTGTTTTTAAAAATGCCAGCCAGACAAAATATTAATTTGTCATTGGGTGAAAAAAAAAAGTTAATCGAAATGCGTTTAAATGGGAAAAAAACGGTAAAGGAGTTATGCGCACACTTTAAATGTGGCAAAACTACCGTATATGATTGTCTGTCAAAACAAGCCGAAATACTGGACAAATCTAAGACTCGTTACGGTTCAAAATCAAAAAGATTTAGAAAATCAAATTTTGAAAATGTCAACGAAATTTTATTTCAATGGTTTTGTGTTGCGCGAAGTAAAAATTTTCCGCTCTCTGGGCCGATACTTCAGGCAGAGGCAATGAAAATAGCTAGTAAATTGAACATTAGTAATTTTAAGGCATCAAACGGATGGTTACGCAGCTTAAGGAAGCGGTATCATATTAGCTTTAACACGGTATGTGGGGAAAGTAATGATGTAGATGAAACCGTAATGGCGAAATGGATTGCAAAATTATTTGAAATTTGCGATGGATATGATCAAAAAAATATAGGAAATTGTGATGAAACTGCGCTATTTTTTCGCATGCTTCCATCGAAAACTTTAAATATACGAGGGGATAAATGTTCTGGGGGAAAGTTTTCTAAAGAACGGATTACGGTAATGCTAACCGTATTTGCAGATGGAACTATAGAAAAACCTCTTGTAATTGGTAAAGCTGCACGGCCCCGTTGCTTTAAAAAACTAAATTTGGATAATTTAGGAGTTGATTACTATTCCAACAGAAAGGCGTGGATGACAGGGCTGATTTTTACACAATACCTCACTAAATTGAATAACAAAATGAAAGAAGAAAATCGAAAAATTTTGCTATTTCTAGATAATGCCGCGTCTCATGCAAATTTAAAGCTCTCAAATATTCAACTGGTATATTTACCACCCAATACGACAGCCAAACTTCAACCACTTGATTTTGGGATAATCGCTAATATGAAGGTACGTACTCGTATGTATGAAAAATAAAAAGTTTTTTCTTTAAAATATTACATGAATATTTAAATATTTTTCATTGATTGTTTCAGGTAAATTATAGAAAGCTTATGCTACAAAACTTGCTTGTAGAAATGGAAAGCTGCAGCAGTGTTTCCGCGCTCGCTAAGCGAATCACAATTCTTGATTCAATTCAGTTTTTAAAAATTGCGTGCCAACAAATCTCGGCCAACACGGTTATAAAATGTTTTCTCAACGTTGGTTTCGTCTTTGCAGGGGAGGAACAATCAAACTCTGAGTCTTCCGATGAAGAAATCGCTACAGGTGGAATAGTAGAGATTCAAAATTTAATACAGTCTACATTTGGGGCTGCGGTTTGCAGTGCCTCAGATTTTATTACTATCGATGATAGTACCATAACCGAGCATAATTCTATCGACCTAGATGAAATTATTGCGGATAATATTGCATCGGAACCTGAAGAAGTCTTAGCCGTGAGCGATGATGATGGAGATGACATTACTGAGGTTGGGAATAGAGAAGTCATACAAGCGTTTAAAACTCTTGAAATTTATGGGCGACAATCGAATTTTATGATGGGCGAATTTTATGAAACAGTTTCAAAATTAAGAGCTTCGTATGTGCAAGGCAAAGAAATGACGCGAAAGCAAAAGCAGACATCGATATTGCAATATTTTAATTAATCCAAATATTTCTACTATACTTATGTAGTTTATTTAAGTTTGACTTTATTATTTAATTAAACGAATGACTGAATTGTTCACACATAATATGTGATTTTTTATTTATGTACATATAAACAAACAACATACCATACATATGTGTTTGTACTGAAATAAAACTTGTTATATTGTTGATGTAAATTAACTATCGTTGGTTTTAGTTTTATTTGCGAAAATCCCATAAATCGGAAAAATTGTCTAATTCGGAATTTTTTTTGAACCCGTGCGATTCCGAGTTAGAGGAGTTTTAACCAAACGCCATTATAATTGTTTAAAATTATAAGAATATACATATTTCAGTATTACTTAGCCATTGCAATATTTAATTTAAGAAAGTTAAACATTTTACGTATATCGTACAATACTCAGCTGTCTTATATTAGGCTGCCCATTCGTACCACATTTTGAACGAACGTACCACATTGTCAAATGTACCACATTTCATACCACAAGAGGATCGATTGTACTAAATGTATGCCGATAATCATACATAAATTTCCCATAGAATTTTATTAACTTACATACTTATGTATATGTAAATATGTACATATGTGTATATTGTGTAGCGATGGAAACAGATTATATAGGAGTTGGCTAGTCCGCTGGTGAGCTAAAATTGAGTTGGGGTTGAGTGAGGGGCCCGGAGGGTTGGAGATTATATTGAGTTTAGTTGGGGACTACATTGAGTTGAGTTCAGTAAGCATGTAGTTTTTAGAATCGAGTTGATTTCGGGATTGAGCTCCCTGTCGAGTTTGGAGTTGTTTAGAGGGTTTAGATTTGGCTTGAGCCGAGGTTGAGTTGAAGTTTAGTTGTGGTTAAATTAGCTTGAGTTGAAGGTTCTAGGGATGATTTGAGTTAAGTTTATTTCGTATTACGCACAATACAAACATCCGTTGAACGTCTTTCAGTTGATTCGAAATCAATATAAGTAGATTTATATGGCTACTCCTAAAGATTTAAAGTTTGAGTACCTGTATTTAAATAATTTTTTGATACAACTGATCAAATGATTATCAACTAAGATTTCTTCAAAACTAGTTGGCTATCGCCAATGCGCATGGTACGTTGAAACTTTAGCAGACTTTGAAATTGAAAATCAAGTTTTTGTCGTTACAAGTATTTTCGAAGTTAATCAATTTTTTTTAACGATGCCTCCGAATTAACGTTGAAGGACACTGTGAAACAACGAATGAAATTTCTAACTGTATATAGTAGTAAAGAGACCAGAAGTGTGTTCATAAACTTACATTGTAATTTTCTACTCTGCTAAATGCTAACTTGCTAGCTATCATCAAATGGATCGACAAAGACAATATTATGTATGCATCATAAGTTCATATGATAATATAAACTATAGTCGTATTTGTTTACTAAAGGGTTATCCAATTGAGACGCAGGAAAATAAACGCAAACTAAAACTACAAATATTTATTTTTAAATCAAATTGGGTACTTTATTTTGAAGGATTATCGGTGCCAATTATGTATGAAAAATGATATCACTCAAATGTTCACCACGGCTGGATTTACAGACGTTGATCCGATGCTCAATATTTTTGATTAGATTTTCCAATAAGGATGTTGCTATGGCATTTATTTCGGCAATGATGTTGCTTTTTAGGTCTTGGATGGTGGCTGGACTATCAACGTACACTTTGCTTTTCAAAAATCCCCATAAAAAGTAATCTAATGGCGTTAAATCGCATGATCTTGCAGGCCAATTCATATTTCCGTGACGCGAAATAAGCAATTTTCGAAATACCTTTGCGTAGTATGGCAAGTTGCACCGTCTTGTTGAAAATAAACATCACCCAAGTCGATTCCACCAAGCTGGGGCAAAGAATAGTTCGTTAACATTGTATGGTATCGAGCAGAATTGATTGTAACCGCTTTCTAGTAGTGCTCTTGAATAACTTTAACACGAACTTCAATCGAATATGACTCCATAGCGATAAATGGCAAACATACAACCCAACAAAATGACATGAAATGACAGAAAACAAACTTGGCGTCTTTGCAAAATTATTTTTTATTTGCCTGTGTCTCATTTGGTCCACCCTTTATTATAAAAAACTCTGAAACTTACAAAGCATTCACAATGAAAAAATTTTTTACTTTTGACTTACAGGTTTGTATGAGTTTCCAACAATGAGTAATGAAAAGTTTTTCATTACGAAAAAAAAAAATTACCGAAATTATTTCGGTAAAAATTATCGATAATTACCGGTTATTTTAAACTCAAAATTGTTCGGTAAAGCCGGTTTACCGGTTTATCGAAAACCGGGATTGCAATCCCTAATAGATTACATTTTCTAAAATGAGTAAGCGATCGTATACCGAACTAGACCTGTCAGCAAAAATAGCTTTAATCGAATGTGCTGAAGGCGATAAACTTTCGCAGCGGAAACTAGCTGAAAAATTTAAAATTAGCAAAACTCAAGTACAAAGAATTTTGGGTAATAAATCGAAAATCCTACAGACCGTTGATAATTTTGGATTATTAAAACGAAAACGTGTTGCATCTTGCACCAAATATGGTGAACTTGATGATCTTCTATTTAAATGGTTCACAATGGCCCGATCTAAAAATTTGCCTACGTCTGGCTCCTTACTACAAGAGAAGGCTTTAAAATTAGGTGAGCAACTGAATTTGACGGAATTCACCGCATCAAATGGTTGGCTCCAAAGTTTCAAAGAGCGCCACAATTTACAATTAATTTCGCTTACCGGAGAAGGTGCATCAACAGACACAAGTGTAGTCAAAAAATACCGCGAAACATTGCATAAATTAATGGGTCCATATGAACCAAAACATATTTTTAATTTAGATTAAACGGGTTTATTTTTTCGAGCACTCCAACCCGATCACTACAATTAAAAAATGAAAAGTGCAAAGGTGGGAAAATGTGCAAAGAGGGACTAACATTAGCCCTATTATGCAATATGCTGGGATAAAAGGAAAATTGCCTTCAAAAATTTAAATGTCGAACAGGCCTTTAACATCCTTTGGAGGTATAACAAAAAGCGTGGATGACATCGGTGATTTTTGATGAATGGATTAATAAATTTAATCAAAAAATGGCGAAACAGAACCGAAAAGTAGTCATCTTTTTGGACAATGCCCCGTGTCACCCAAACAAAACCTACACTAACGTCAAATTACAGTTTTTCACGCCCAATACTACATCAGCCTTGCAGCCGTTAGATCAGGGTATAATACGAAGCGTAAAAGTGAATTACCGTAAGCTTTTAATGAATCGCCTGCTCACAGCAATCGATGAAGCTGATGGCGTAGAGCAACTGTCAAAGCAAATAACCTCGTTGGATGCGTGTTCTTGGCTGTCGACTGCATGAAAAAATACCTCTCCGGAAACTATAGCAAACTGTTTCAGATATGCTGGGTTTAATGAGCCTGTTGCTGAACGTGATGTAGAGATTATCCAGGAACCTGATCAACTTGAATCTGATAGCGAGTTTTTAGGGTTTGAAGAAAATGTTCAAACATCCGAAGAATTAGCAGAGGATTGGGAAGAACAATTTTTCGCAACATTGCATAATTGAGATGCCCAAAATGAAGAAATTGCTGAAAGTTCTTCGTCTGATGGCGAAGATTTATCTCAAAAATCACCTTCAACCATCATTACCTTCACTAAAGCACAAGCGTGTTTAAAAGAGCTAAAGGATTATGCCAGTGAGAATAGCCTTAACGAAATGTTTTATCATATAGAAAAGTCAGAAGAGAAGTTAATTGAAAAGGAGATTGCCTTAAAAACTATTCAAGCTCCAATTACCTCTTATTCCAAAATTCAACCTACATAATTAAATGATTAAAATTAAAGAATATTTTTTTTATTGGTTTACATATTGATTTTGTACATACATATGTACGAGTATGTATGTATGTAAACAAAACATGCATACGAATAGAAATTTATACATAATTACATTGTATTTGAAATAAATTACCGAACTTACTAAACAAAAAAATTGCGCGTGGTTTTTTTAAATGTTCATGTACGTTGTATATAAATAAAGACGAATCCTTTATAATCGGATCACCTTCTAATCGGACCAATTTTTTTTGGTCCGAAAGGTGGTTCGATTAAACAGGTTCGAGGGGTTTTTTTGATTGTCAAATTTAGGGTAACCCTTATCATGACAAGTATTATAATCTTGTAACTCACTCAATTATGTAGTTCTAGTCAGAACATCTCCTTGTCGAACACCGGGGCTAATTGCAAAAATTTTCGATAGCTTGTTAGCAACTTTAACACAATATTGTGATTACGGTACATTACTATCATTTTACGAAGATGCATAATAATGTTTAAGTATTCGAAGGTATTCAATCCAAAGCAAAACATAGACTTTCCAGATTGATCGAGTCTTTTGCTTATTTCACGAGATGTTTCTTAACAATTAAAAAAAAATCAGTGGCAGCGAAAAAACTTGATCAGTTACTGACCGATTCGGACGAAATCCTTCCTGGTAGTCACCAATAATTTTGTAAGGCAGTAATAAGTATGCTGTGCAAAGGCGTGGATTCTAAGAGAAGGGCATAAAGCGGCCACTTTCCGTTCATCAGCCGTTACACCGCGCTTTACTACGCTCCAGATCTATTGCCGCTCGGAATATCAATAGCACCAAATAATGCAATCAACCCTAGGTCAACGATTTCTCTTCAATTTTTGCTTGGCCTGTATGACACTCTTCTTTCGCAGTTTATTTTTGACTTCCTACCTTATCCGGAAGTCAAATCAAGGACGAACCGCTGTAAGTTCGTTTTACGTATACCTACCACCACCTGCACATTGTATAGCTCCTTACCACCCTTGAGAAGTGCTTGAAAAAGCTATCTATATATTTTATTAGTTCAGGCGTCTGAAAGTTATTCTACATTTTCAACTATGTGGATCGCCTCCACCTTACCAGTTAAACGTTAAATTTCCGGACAGTGGATTAACGATACCGGCGAATTCCCCCGGACATTTAAAATATGTCATCTATAATAATTATCATAATCAAGCCCCAATAATTATTATAATAACAATGTTGGGGATTGAAGAAGAACAAGTATAAAGTGAGATTGAACCAATACTCTATCATTGCTTAGCTGTGACTGGAGAGCATTTTGAAAATTTACTTAAATGCACAAAAGCATTAATCAAAACATTTAAAACAAAAACTGTTTTTTTGCTAGAAGAATTGTGCAACTTTTGTCTAAAATAGATGTTCAACAGATCTGTGGGCACACTGTAAAGATAGTTTTTCTATTTATAGGGTAAGTATTTAGAAAATGGTTAAGAAACACAGACTGTGTTAAAAAAAACCGTTGACCCTGGTACTGACATATATTTTTCACGTAAATTAGAAATAATCAACCTTGTCTGTTTTCATGGTGTATCGATAATCTTAAAACACTTGTTGTTTGTCATGGTTAGAATTTTACTATTATTTAAACACATAATACAAACACATTGATTATACGAGTGGGTATACATAATAATTTTAATCCAAGATTGTATTAATTAAGCAAAAACGAACCATCGTAAACAACATCAAAATCTCTGTACACTATACACATAATCATTATTCGTAAAATCATGAAAATAATTAATTACTTTGCACGTCAACTATTTCAATTAAAATTCTAACGTTTACCCTTTACCATTCATTTAGTATGGCGTATATTTTCTATACACAGACAACAATGTCAAAGTATTAATTCATCCTGAACTAACATTGGCCACATATTTATGTTATTGTTACCCACATACAAAATAAGAGAATTTTTCTTTTTAATTTTATTTGATCAAATTCTTGAATGTTCGTATATTTAAATTTGTTGGAAAATTGCCGAAATTTGAAGATTTTTATTTCTTCTTTTTTTTGTGTTTCACGTAAAGTGTAAAGAATATTATTGTTTCGTGTACTTAGTGGAAAAAGCGTCATTTCTCAATAGAAAACGGTAAAGAAAGCTACTATTTTTCTCCTTAGCAACACTCTTCTTCATATAGAAACACTTTTCTTCAAAAACCTGTCGTCAGTAACTTTTATGGTAATTTCGTTACAGAAAGAATTTGACGGAATTAATTTTTCCTTATCTTCAAATAATTTTGTGAAATTACCATAAAAGTTATTGACGGCACTTTTTGAGGTGCGGCATAAATGCGATTAGTATGTCAACGTTATGCTTACATATTTTGATCTAAACTGGTTTGAACTGTTTTATTTAAAAATGAGTATTTTTCGTCAATTAAAACAGACAGTACCGACAGTAATTTTTTCGGTAATTTCGCAACAGACGAAGTTGACGGCGAGAAATTTTTTAGTAATTTTTGAAAAAAGATGTGGAAAAATTAATTCCCTCAAGTTCTTCTACATGTTGCGAAATTATCAAAAAAGTTACTTTCGGTAGTTTTCAAATATGCGGCATCAACGTGTAATAAAAATGATTTACCAAGCTCGTGAAATGTTTAATCCACTCGCCCGTTAGAGCTCGCTCGTGAATTAACAATTACGCCCACTGGAAAACTCTCACTTTTCTTTGCATATCAGTGCAAATGGAAAAGAAAGTGGTTTAACATAATTAAGAAATTAAGGATCAACTATTCTGAAAACTATTTTCATGTAGGTATTATACACAGACACTTGAAATAAATTTTCTGACATTTTTGCTCTATTTTTGATTAATATTTTTTTATGCCAAAAAAAGCTTACATGAAAAAATTAATTTAGCCAAAAAACACACAAAATGCACAAAAAAGTATAATTTCTACATAAAAAACGTACATATATCGTTTATCAAAATAGGATACCCGCTTTTCAAAATCGTGTAAGTCGTGTGTGTTTTATTTTTGTAAAATTTTTTGTGCTATTTATATTTTATCTTCAATAAATTGTTTTGATGTTGTATTTTTTGTGCATAATTTATTTATTAAAAATACGATTAATAATAATATCCCACATTTTATAAATATTGTTTGTGCAATTATAATATACCAGTCACTTTGATTTAAATGTAATGCAATATTTTTAGAATTGTTTTGCTGTAAGCTGTATAAAAAAACAACCGCCAATTAAATTAATGTGTTCTATACAATTAAAACTTACTACAATTAAATATGAGAACTACGAAGAACGGAAAATATGAAAACTGGGGGGGGGGGGGGGGGGGGGGGTTATTTGTGAATTCAATTCGAACGTATTCGATACTTGCAATCAGGCGCGAAGTTGCTCGGGAGATGCAAGCTGACAGGCTCCGTAACTTGCAGCTTCCGCAAGTGCACGTGTTACCTCCTCGTGGTGACTGCTGGTAACTAACAAAACAAAAACTGCTGGTAACTTAAACAAATCACTGGGCTGGATTAAGGTGTTATTCGTACTGTGCCGATAACCGGCCAGACTGAGGGCCCAGTTTAAAAACTAGCTCAGTCGCTAACGGTGGATCCGGATACCTGGCGCCTCCGGAATAAGTAGCCTTCTCTGTGTATTGCAGATCTCTGCACAGATGGACACTCTTTTCTCCGCTACTCATGGGACCAAATATGGGAGACCAACAAACACAAAAAAATAAAAGAGCCCGGTTCTCTTACAAAACTGGAAATAGTAGAGAAGGAGACTGGGGTCTTTAGGCTTACCTCTAAACCTACTAACAAACAACGGGACAAAAGCCCAAATAAGAGTGGTCCCTCCACTCGGGTCACCAAGCCTGAGCAAAGAAATGTAATGTGGAACCAAAGCAGCAATGAAGCTTGTTCCTCAAAACCAACCTATAACACTAGGAGGACGGCATGGAGGGCCCTGGGGAAGATAAATAACATATCTCCAGAAGACAGGTCGGAGAAAGACAAAGCCACACTTGCATGGGCGAAAAAAGTCACCGAACAGAAGTCGGAAGGTCCTTCAGCTGGCTTAAAGATCAAAAGAAACAGATCTCAGGAGGAAAGTCCTAAGATCGTAAAAAGAACTAAGCTCCATGCTACCGAAATGAGGCCTTTTAACGAGGTACTCAAGGATCAGCTGGTTGTGGCAGTTGTTGACCAGTCCCAAGAGGATGGCAGTATCACGCCCGCCAATTGGAGAAAGGTGGAAAGGGCCTTAACCACCACCTACCTGAATATCCTGGCAGAAAACCCATGACCTGCTCCGACTTGTCGGGATGCGGGTTGGCACAGGAACTAGGTGAAACTGACTGCATGTGCGGATCAGATATCTCTTCTGCTTTACAAGAAGGCAGTGGAAAGACTTGGCGAGGCATGGGCCGGAGCCAGCCTTGGTGTTAAAGCTAGGGAAGAGATCCCCTGTAGGCCGAGAGCCAGGGTGTGGATTCCTTCAGAGCCTAGCGATCCAAAGGTGATACTCCAGTTGGTGTAGGTTGGTAACTCAGACTTGCCAACGCACAACTGGAAAGTTGCTAAGCTCGAGGAGTCACGGGCCGACTACAGGTCAGCCGTCATAATTTTAAACAGAGAGTCACTGACTGCGCTGGAAAAAACCAATGGTATCGTAAACTACGGTTTCAGTGCAGTCACACTCAAAATATACAAAAAAAACGCGGACAAGCCGGAGGCTGCGAAGTCTGAGGAAGCCGTTGAAAGCTCATCTGAGCGCCCTAAAGAAGGGGAAAGCCAAGCGGAAACTATCCCCACAGATACGGAGACGTCAATGTCCTTGGAGTCATTAAAGATAATCTTGATGATACAGTGGTAGAGAGGAAGGTCTAAAAATGGTGACATTCTTGCAGATCAACCTACACCACTCAAAGGCAGCATCAGCTGCTCTCCTTTTAAAAATTGGAAAGGAAGGGACGGATATTGTCTTAATCCAAGAACCTTGGGTCGCTGATGACCGGGTACTTGGACTAAAGACACCCTGTTATAGATTAATGCACACGAAAAAAGAAGGTAGAGTTCGGTCGTGCATTCTCGTTAAAAATAATATAAATTGTTTTCTGCTATCAAATTTCAGCAATGAAGATGTGGCAGCGGTCAACATTGAGGTCAATAAACGAAACCTCTGGCTAATATCAGCTACCTAGCTTACGATGAAGTGAACATTCCACCAGTCATTCTAGGTGAGGCAATTTTGGAGGCTCAAAAGCGCAAGGTTGGAGTCATCCTGGGGAGTGATGCAAATTCTCATCACACAATCTGGGGAAGTACAGACACAAATGAACGAGGTGAGTTACTGCTTGATTACATTCTAAGTACTAACCTTCATATATTTAACATATGCCATAAGCCGACTTTTATAACTAGAAATATATTCGATATTACACTTGTCTCAAACTTGTTGACGACTAGTCTATTAAACTGGAAAGTGTCGGAAGACCACTCCTTTTCTGATCACTGTTACCGTCAATTTGAAATGGACTTGGTCTTTCCGAACAGCCCTCTCTACAGGAACAGGAGGAAAGCCGACTGGGATATTTTCAGAACTATTCTGGGTAATTCACTACCAGGGCCGGTACCTAAACCTCCAAAAACTACGGTAGAACTCGTTGGCTTAGTGGACGAACTGTCCAGCGCTTTTAACGAAGCGGTACTGGGCTCTTGTCCTCTTAGTAGGCCTAGGGGTAAATCTCAGCCACCTTGGTGGTCAAAAAAGATTCAACAAATACGTCGACGGTGCAAAAGACTCTTTAAAACAGCAAGGAAAACAAAAGCCGCTGTGGACTGGGACTCCTATAAGGAAGTCCACAAAATTTACAAATATCAATTAAGAAATGGAAAGAACAGATCTTGGAGACTATACTGTGGCAAAATTCAGGAGTCTTCACAGATGTCCAGGCTGCGTAAAGTACTATCTACTAGCCCTTCCATCCCAAGCTTTCTTCAAAGGCCGGATGGAGCATGGACCACAAATAGTTTGGAATCGCTGGAACTACTATTGGAGGCTCACTTTACTGGTTGTTCCGAATCTGCACCTACTATATCAGCAGGTAAAAGGGCAAGTAGCCTCGTAGGCCAAATTATTAGCAGAAGAAAGATTCTGTGGACGATAAGCAGTTCTAAACCATATAAGTCGCCAGGACCTGATAGTATTGTTACAAAAAACTACGAATCTAACCATTTCCTGGTTAGAGATAATTTATAGAGGCAGCCTAGAACTATGTCACTTCCTAGTAAATGGAGAGAAGTGAAGATTGTTTTCATACTTAAAGCGGGAAAACGCTCACACTGCAGTCCCAAAGACCTTAGACCGATTAGCTTGTCTTCTTTCCTTTTCAAAATACTGGAAAGACAAATAGAAGCTCATATCAGAGGCACGATTGTGCCGGAAAACCTGTCTAAATCTCAACATGCCTATTGCAAGGGGAGATCTGTAGAAACGGCTCTTCATTCTCTTACACATTGAAAAATCTTTCGAATATGGAGACTACGCGATGGTAACTTTTTTGGACATTGAGGGAGCCTTTAACAATGTGCTTACAGGGGCTATAACTCGGGCACTTTCGAATCTAGGAGTGGATGAATCTCTCAAGGACTGGATAGATCAAATACTAAGAGGCAGGATCATAAATGGCAGTCTGGGGAAATCCTCCGCCAGAAGATTTGCAAGCAGAGGCACGCTGCAGAGTGGCGTACTGTCCCCCTGCTCTGGAACTTGGTCATAAATACTCTGTTGCTGAGACTTCAAGGTGGTTGTCTATGCGGACAACGCCGCTATTGGTGTTCGTGGAAAATATCCCGGCACACTTAGTGAGCTTATTCAAAATGCTCTGGGCCTTCTTTCATTATGGGCCAATGGTTGTGGGTTAAATGTGAACCCACATAAAACTGAATTGGTTCTCTTCTCCAGGAAATATAAAATTTCTCATGTCGATCCTCCCACTTTAAATGGTTTCAACTTGGCTTTTATAGGTGAACCAAAGTTCTTGAGTCTCGTCTTGGACAGTAAATTAAACTGGAAACCTAATATTATGGAAAGGGTAAAGAAAGCTACGGTAGCGCTATACTCTTGCAAGAATGCAATTGGGAAAGGTTGCGGTCTGCAGCCCTACATGGTCCTTTGACTATGCACAGCAGTAGTTAGACCCATTCTTCTGTATGGGGTAACAATCTGGTGGCCTGCTCTGGACAAAGCTGTCAACCTAAAGTTGTTGACAAAAGTTCAGAGAACAATCTCTCTGTGGATTAGTGATGCTATGAGGATCACATCTACTCAGGTACTGGAGACTCTGCTATTTCTGACTCCTCTTGATATCTTGGGAAAACAGTAGGCAGCTTGCACTGCCATACGACTGAAATAAATCCACGTTAATGTGGACCTGCAATAATACAGGGCATTCATCTATATTTTGTAACAAAGGGCTTCCCAAGACCACCGACTATACTGTCCCGTCACTATCTTTTGATAGAAAGTTCCGGGCTATTATCCCATATTCAGAGAGCACTGGATGTTGGATGCAATTTTGGAACCAGGAGTTATAAACTTCTTCACTGATGGAAGAGTAGGGGCTGGGGTGTTCTGCGAGGAACTCATGTTAAACCTCTCCTTTTGTCTCCCTGACTACTGTAGCATTTTTCAAGCTGAGGTAACTGCGATAAAGGAAGTCGTGGACTGGTTGAGGTATAATGTAATATCGACTTGTGATATTCGCATATATACGGACAGTCAGGCTACCATTAAAGCGCTTCAATCAATCATCCTTACGTCGAAAGTAGTCCAGAACTGTCTCTCATCTCTTAACGAGATCTTAACATTTCGTTAGCACGGGGAATATAAAAGCCGATGAACTGGCTCGACGTGGTACAACGGACCACAATTCAAACAGCAAAAAGGATATTGAAATGCCTCTTGCGGTATGTAAACTGCTGCTTCAGGAGGAAGCCAGTAAGTTGACTAATGACAGATGGTCAAATAGTACCTCATGCGTAATAACTTGACAGGTCTGGCCAAGGTTGGACTTGGCGAGATCCACCATCAATGGCAATACCATCATGTGGCAATACCAAATTAAAATTTTCAGACAGATCTATCATTTGTTTTGACAGCCATTGAAACCAGACAACCCATTGTTTTTTTGCAAACATAGAAAAAAGTGAATTTCGTGTGTTAATTAAACATTATTTTGTTGCGTGGAAAAACCATTACGCATACCAAAACAAAGCTTGTTAAATATTATGGGGACTCTTCACCATCGATTAAAATGATTCACAAGTGGTTTACTGATTTTCGTTGTGGTTCGTTCACCACACCAAAAATGGTTGACAAAATCCATGATACGGTATTGCAAGACCACAGAGTGAAAGTGCGCGAGATAGCTGAGATAGTAGGCATCTCAGATGAAAGTGCGCGCAATATATTATACACTAATATTTGAATATGAAAAAGATATCCGCGCGTTGGGTGCCGAGTTTGCTTACAATCGACCAAAAACGCACACGTGTGACAACTTCAAAGGCAGGTTTGGCGATATTCAAGCTGTGGATGAAACACGGATCCATCACTATACAACGGAGACCAAAGAACAGTCTATTTACAGTCAGAAACGCCTATTTTGAAGGGTTGGACAAATCGTATTATTCGAAAAATTGGAAAAACGTTGGACTAAGCGTATCGAGCTATTATTCCTTGTTTCATTGTACTCCGCCCTCGATTTTCTTTTTCATCAAATTATTTATGGAAATTGGTAAAATAGTGAAAATCGTAACTTTTAATTAACTGTACTTAAAATATCGTGCAATCGTGCAAAATTACAGTTTATCGTCTTAAATTAAAAATTATCGACAGTAAATTGAAATTTTGTATTAACTGTTAAAATTTTACATTTTATTTTAAGAAAATGCCATTTACTATCACTCTAGTTATATAAAGGTAGTTAAAAACAATTACAGTGGAACCCCGGTATAGGACAAACTCGGTATACGACCTTTTTGGCTGAGGAAATTTTGTTCGGTTTATGACACAAGATTCGGTACACAAAGTTAACTTCATTCTTTTTTCTCAAGGAAACATAAAAGTTTTTCCTTAAGGCAACCACCAACATCGCGCTCCGGAGGTTCCGGATTCGATTCCCGACGGGTGATAAAAAAATCACGGCTGGTTAATGTAGGATCAATGAATTAATCACTCATTATCCGTTGAAAAAAAACGATTACGAAACTTCATCTTGAAGCGGCCAAATCCCTCTATGGGATGTAGCGCCAGCGAAAAAAAAAAAACCACCAACATAACGAGCAAAAATTTTTTTTTTCTCAAAATAAATTTCGTACAGTTAAACGGTTTCTATTATTAGTCCACTGTTGCTCCATCATGCTGAATATCCGCTCCACTGTAGCATTATGTGCAGGAATATAAAACAAAAATTTACA
The DNA here is from genome assembly GCA_963556165.1 of Tipula helvola. Lineage (NCBI taxonomy): Eukaryota > Metazoa > Arthropoda > Insecta > Diptera > Tipulidae > Tipula > Tipula helvola. The sequence goes on from OY744483.1 coordinate 102,366,201, forward strand.
TATTTTCAAAAACTCGGTAATTTGTTCCAAATTTTGAATTCTTGTAAAAAACAATTTCCGTTTGTCATGAGCCAATACAGCATTGAATTCATCATTAGTAGCCACCGTGTCATAAAAATTCAATATATTCGTGAATTGCGAAATCAATAGAATATCATCAATTTCTATGCCAATTCGGAATAAAAATTGAAGAGAATTGGTTATTTGCTCCCAAGTCGGTTTTACGCGAAGATTCATCCACTCAAAAATCTTAAACGGTTCAAAAATTGTTGTCCATTGTTGCAGATAACAGAGGCAATCTTCATAAATCTGTAAAGCCCTAGACTTGAATACAATACATTCGTTGCTCATTTCATCATTAATTCTAAAAATTCTTAACACTGCCATCGATAGAAATTTATTCGAAATTCTTTGTTTAAGTTCGTCTTCAACGTTTTTTTAAATACGCATGATTTCTAATAAGGAGTTTTGTTGTTTCTCCATCTGCTCAATTTTTCGATGAAAGATATGTGTTAAGGAATGGAGGAAGAACAAGTAAGTCTCGCTTAACGGGTTCTCAAAGAACATTTTTAATACCACAGGCGTTTTTAAAGGTTCAAACAATTTAATGGTTCGTTCTATAGCTGGGAATAGTGTAAGACAATCGACTTCTGTAAATGCACAAAAGTCTTTGAGGCTTTCCGTTCGTACCTTAAAGGTTGAGAAATAGTTGTGCAATTTCGATATAATGGTTTATATATCAGTTGGCCACAAATCTGTTCCATGTCTGATCAGTGATACAGTAATTTAATGTATGGGCAAGACACCCAACACCAACTAAATTTGATTAATTTAAATTTGATTTTAATAACGCAAACACAGTTTTTTCGCCAGCTCGTCGTATGCCTCCAAAATTCGTGTTACAGTTATCTCCACCAAGTGCCACACATTTATTCGTTATCTCGAACTTCTCCAAAGTTTCAATCAAAATGTTAGTTACTGTTTGTTGGGGATAGATTTAATCTGGATGAGTTTTTTTTACCAAACCTGAGGTGCTAGAAAAATAGGTTATAACAATAGGGAATATTTTAATAGCCCCACGATTACTTCCATCTGTACTTATTCCTTTAAACCAAATTTTATTATGTTTAATGTCGCTTATGAAAGATTTGAGAGACAGTGGAGCTAAAACATTGGAAACAATCGCTTCAGAGTTTTGTCCGTGCAGAGGCAAGACGGACAGCGATTTTTGAATCTGCGAAAAGATTAGCAAGCAAACTGGTAGTACAATCAGTTGACTTAACCAGTTGAGACTTGCCAGATTTCATTCATATGGGGAATTTTTAATTTTATTTTAAAATATGTAGGAAAAAATATCATTTTTGGAAATATAAAAACTCATCGAAAGAAAAAGAGGAAAGAGGACACAAAGAGGACGGTGCGAAAAAAGAGGACAAAATAGGCTCCACGAATTAAAAAAGGCTGAATTAAAAAAAGTGAATTAAAAATAGTGATTTTTATGATACATGAACACCTGTTACTTTTTTTAATTCAGCCTTTTTTAATTCGTGGAGCCGAAAAAATAATTTTTTAAGTAAAATAGAAAAGAGGACAAAAGTGCAACCGTAAAATAGAGGACATGTCCTCTAAAAAGAGGACGGATGGTAATCCTAATATTAAGCCTCATCAATTTTAATAATCATGAAAATACGGTTTGCTGATTATCTCTCTAATAACAAAATGTTAATTGGATCACTTCTGTCGAACGTGTTCGACTCTTCGAAGAATAAGATTCGTATTTGATTTAATTACGAAACGAAGAAATCTGAAGCAATTCAAATAAGAATCCAATACTTCACAGAGTCGAATACAATCGAATCGAATTCCCAAATAGCCCCCAGAACTGGAAATATACAAAGAACGATATATGTAACTCCTTATAACTAAACGAAATAATTGGCTGCAACAAAATTTACGACCTCATTGTTACGACATCATTCTTTCTCACACGTCACACTTACACACCAAATGGTCAAACAAATTTGTCTTCTCTTTTATTTTATAATTCTCGTTTTTTATATGAAAAAAGGGCGGTAACCATGAATCGATGTTAGCTCCACGTTGCTTCTGAACCATCGTTGAAGCTAGAAAAATGTATTTTGAACAATAGGATGTGGTCGTTTTTGTTGTCCAGTCATTATGTGGAAACTGTTATAGAACAAATTTGCTCGTTAGTGCTTGTCTCATTGTTGTGTGAGGCAGAACCCAAGGAGTTTAGACCAATGGTGTTACGATATGCACTGCCAACACGGCCAATTTGAGCATTAAAATCGCCCGAAACGATTTTAACATCGTGTTGCGGAATTGTGCTCAATACGATTTCAAGCTTGTCGTATAAAGCGCCTTTGACTTGATTAGAATTCTCCTCGATTAAGGCAAGAACGTTCACAAATCTAATCGTTGAGAGGCATGAAATCAGTCACGAATTGACAACATCGGTTGCATCGGTTTTAAAAACAATGTTATTACGGTAACATCCGATTTAACAGTGAAAAATTGAATGGAGCGAGTTTCCATCTGTGAATCACTGTTGAAAATTTATGAAATCGAACCATTTTGGAAAAGTATAATTACGAGTGACGAAAAATGGATCATGTATGACAATAATACGCCCCAAAAAAAAATCCCCAAAAAATAAAAAGTAAAGTGTTCCGTTAAAAAGGAAAACTGCATTGAATTTTTATTTTATTAAGGGCAATATGAAAACAAAAGGCTTCTAATTCTTGTCATCTTCACAGAAAAAATATGGCGAATGGTATGGTAATTTCGATCTTCGGCGAATGGTACGGTAATTTCGCTCTTCGTAAAGTGAATTTTACCGACCAAACGGCATAGCTGCAGCGTTAGGATCGAGAGGTACCAGGTTTTCGAATCCCGATAGGGGCGGGGGATGCAAAAGGAATTTTTCATCATCTGATTACGATCGGTGATGAAGATAAACACAACTGTGTGACCCCCCTGTTGAGAGTGCAGAATTCATGAGCCAACCCACCTTCACGGAAAAAAATAAACTGTTCCTCAGCTAAGAAAACGGACTTTTAATTCAAGAAAATGCACTTTTTCTTGATTTAAAAGCTAATTTTTTTATTTCTTTCGAGTTTTTCTTCATTTCAAGAAACACAATTCTTACATGTAGAAAAACTCGAAAGAAATAAGAAAATTAGCTTTTAAATCAAGAAACAGTACATTTTCTCGAATTAAAAGTCCATTTTCTTAGCTGAGGACCAGTTTATTTTTCTCCGTGTTTCATGTCAGTACTATAGGCTGGCATGAAGCAATGCAATGTGCGTACAGGTTGTCTACGCAAAACGGGCCTTTAGCCGTACGTAAGCCGGAATTCCTCCTTTTTCAGAATTTATTATAAATAAATTCTTTACTGCTGGCAATAAATCGGCATCAAAACAAATAATATTTGAGATAAAACAAATTTTTTTGGAATAAAATATAATAAATTGGCAACATTTATAATTTATTGGAACTATTGGAAAGGAACACGAAAAATTATTTTTGGGCATCGAAATAAAAATTTTGAGAGACAACTAAGTAGGATCAATGTACCCTCTACCGATCAGCTAAGCAAAATTCCAACTTTGACTATGGATATTTCAAAAACTATTTGAGTAAAAAAATCAATTTAAAGCTCAAACGATTTATAAATTAATTCTTATAATATCTTTTAAGTTTTAAAGTAATCATAAATATTTTTATTTTGATTATGATTGGTTGAACAAAAAAAGTAACCATGTACCTACTACCGATCAAATGTACCCTTTACCGATCAACCATTGTACCCTCTACCGATCAAAAAAAATTGAAAAAAATGATTTTTTTTTAAATTCAATAAGTTTATTTGCAATATTAACTATAGCAGATTTCAAGACAATTAAAAATATAACGACTATATTAATATAATATAAAAACAAAAATAATAAATTGGCAACAAATTTAATATTTGGGGCAAATTTACTATCTGCTATGAAAAATTAAATTATATATTAAAATTAATTTTAAAATATTCTGAAAAATGAAGATTTATCTTAAAATTGCTTCATTAGCCTTGCGCAGACAATTTGTTTCGATTAAATTTGATCGTTTGTTTTTATTTTTTTTATTTTGTTCCTAAAAATTAAAGTATTTATTCCAAAATATTATATTTGTTGCAAACTTATTAATTTTGATGCTAATGTTTGTCGCTTAAAATTTTTTTTGATTGCTCATTTAAATCGTCCCATTATTTATTTCAATTTTGGCCATTTCACAAGTTTCTCTCCACTTTGGGTTTGAGAATTAGATAAGATATTTTACCAATTAATCTAGATCATTAACAGTCACTTAACAAAGCCACTGCTGTTTAATCAGCCTTCAGATTTAGTCATCATAATCAAAGAAATTTGTTCTGGTTGAAATGCTAAACATTGAACAAATTATTTGCGTTCAATTTATAATTTGCCATTAAAGCATGATCCGATATCTTAATTTGTTGTCAGACAATTTATCAACTAAGAAGCAACTAAACTTACACCTAGAAAACAGATTAAATAACTGGAGTTCATTTTTTCCTAACCCGACTCGAGATTATTTAAAAAAGTGAATAATAAAGAAAGTTAGAATGCATTTGGTTGCCGTAGAACAGACAAATCTAAACGTCTGTCTAAACATTTCAAAATAATTGCAAATATTGAATTGTATTCTCAAGCTTGAATTGATCGAGATATGTTATGAAAATTCAAAGCGCCGACGAGTTGACGATTGAAGCAAGACTAGCAAACTCTCAATAACTTAAAAAGAATTTAAAACGGTTAACAGACCAAATGGCACGTGATGGCGATGAGCACATCTAAGCACGCAATCTATTTATTAATTTATTTTTTTTGGATGTCAGCAAAACTAGTTTATTAATATTTTTATTTTCGAAAATAATAAAATTTAGTTACGTAGTCTAAAAAACTAAAAAAACTGTAGTGTGACCACATTGGCCAAGAAAGTATATTAATTTACACATATAACAATATCAAAAAATCTTTGTGTAATTTTGAAAATTTACCACAACACACACTTCAATTTATTATTGTGACCAGCTATTTAAAAACAAGAATAGATTTTTTTGGAGTTTTTAGAAGACTTAACTTGTGTAAAGCCCACGGACATACTAAACTCTACTCTACGGCTATTTTTAAATAAAGTGGGTACATTTTACATACAAGCAAGTAGTCAGCTAACACAATAATTTATAATTTTCATTATATATGATTAAACAAAAGACACTTGTATATAACCAACCACACCCTTCTTTGTGATACTGCTACCCCCAAAATAATTGAGGGATGAATTATCGACGTATTTTCCACGTATACTAAACAATAAACCAAATCCCTTATGTAATCGCATGCATATTATAAACATGTGCTGTTTTTTTTTTATAAAAATAATTATTTTCAGTTTACCAAATCTTTGTGCAACTCTTTGCTGATATGTGGTGAAATTTTCATGGTTCCAATGAAAATAAAAAATAATCCCAATAAAATCGAAAGGCTTTTTAAAACTATAGATGTCGAAGCCATTTTATTTATTTATATTTTTAATAACTTTATTTATTGCACTGAACAAATATTTATAAATAAATTTTTATATTTATTTATATAGCTAAGTAATAAAATCACAGAAAAAAAAAATTATATTTTTATGGTTACAGTAAAAACAATTTTATTTTATAATTCACCAAAATTATCAAATTTTTAAACTATTTTTAATTTTACGTAAAATTATATTAAAAAACATATTTTAATTGGTACTTTATCGAATTATTATTATTTTAGATTATTTCATTTGATTGATTTTTTCAATATTATTATTTAAATTAATTTAGACACAACACAACTTTACGTCGCGAAACCGAAAAAATCAATAAATATTTAATTTTTTGTATCTACCGTGTTTATGCCAGTTTTGTCACGTTCACGAACAGTTATCATACTTGAATATAGATGGCAGTAGTAAAACTGTTATACTTGCATTTTCGATTTGACGTTTATTATTTAACCAACTGTACCAGAAAACACATGTAATTATTTTGACAGCAACGTCAAAATATCTTGTATTGTGTGTACGATTTTTTATGTGTTTAATTTAATTCATTTATATAAAAATGTGCAGCATTGTTGAAGATGATTTCGGCGACGAAGGTGGTGTGCATGCAATGCAAGAAGATAAATTAATCGAATCCAGTGATTTACCTGAAGAAATTTGTAAAAAATGTAACCTAGAAAAAATTGTTGTCCGTCTTTGTTTCAAAGATGCACAATGTAAAAATTGTTTTCTATTATATGTGAGGCATAAAATGCGAGCCACTCTAGGCGCATCAAAAATAGTTCCGAAAAATTCAAATGTTTTACTAGAATTTGATGGAACCCGGAATAATATTGTACTGCTGGATATGATCAACTATGCGCTCAGCCAATCGACATTCAAACGACTTCATTTCAATGTTCATCTACTCTACATTGACGATAGTTTTATTATGCACAAAGATCGAGTAGAAAACTTTAAACGAATAAGAGAAATATTGGACCAGTTTCAATTCATCGACGTGTCTTATACATCGTTGGGCGATCAAGACCGACTAGAACCATTTAACAAAGTCACAATCACAAATGATCCGAATGAACATGAGCTTAAATTTCTCAAATCATTCAACGAAATAAAATCTCTTTCATCCAAACAGGATTTTAATTTATTAACGAAGAAAAATCTCTTATACAAACAATGCAATAAACTAGGCTGTACATTCATCTTCACATCAGAAATTAGCTCCGACTTGGCTAAAACATTCCTCACCAATATTTCACTAGGACGTGGAAGTTCTGTGGCCTTAGATATTGGATTCGTAGATACACGAGACGATGATATAAAACAAATTCGCCCGCTATGTGATCTTAACATTAACGAAATAAATAATTACATAAAGCTAAATGAGCTGAAATATCAGAATGATTCCGCTTACGGTATAAATATGGGCGAATTTGCGAGCATACAAAATTTAACTGATTCATTTGTAGAAAATTTACAACAAAATTTTGCATCAACCGTATCCACGGTATATCGAACTGGGCACAAAATAGCATCGAACACAATGTCAGAAATGAAATGTAAATTTTGTCGTGCCACCATCGATTGTAATGGTTCGAATACTCTGTTTGCAATTGAATTCTCACGCGCAGTCTCAACTAATCCCAGTTTAATAAATGATGGAAAAATTTCAGACGAAGATATGAATCGAGTTGGAGGAAACTCGGAGGAAGTTAATGAGATTTCAGAATTAAAATCAAAGTTATGCCATGGGTGTCGTAATATTTTTGGTGATTTTAATGGGCCGGAAGATGATTTTCTACTGCAATAACTGTTTTGTTATAAATTTGTTAATAAAATATGTATATTTTAAAAAACTAATTTTCTTTTATTATTTTAAAAGCCTTTTCCCTTCAACTTGTTAGTCTACTACCTTTAACATGGGCTATAGGTAAATTCTTTCAAAAATTATAATAAATTTGGACTAACAACTAAAACAAAATTTTATTTTCATGTACATGGGCTGAAGCCAGCAACATTTCGTTGGTTCAAGTTGTGTTGTTTGCATCAAGATAATTTTTTTATTTTCTAAATTGATTGCTGCTATAAAATTTTGGAGTTTTCATTCAAATAACTGGGATTATTTTTATTTATAACTATAAAATAACAATTTTACCAATCTTCTCAACTTGACATGTTTCGCTATTTAGGCATTATATAAGTTCAAAGGGCTTTACTCGACCACCTGTATTTAGTCTATCTATAGTCTATATACTATAGGTGAAAGTTGACGAAGAGTAAGAATTTTGCAGTAGCTGCACTTCTTTCCAGTTGATCTAATTCTGGATTAAATCATGTTTCACGAAACGACAAATAGATTTCTGATTTGTTAAAAAAATTTAAAAGAAATTACATTGAAGAAATTCAAAATACCTAGTTTAGCTATTTAATTATAATAGGGTCGTGGTCGTTATGGCATATTACATTATAGCATATGACTCTACGGCATGTTTCATATTGTTATGGCATATGGTACAATACGGAAAGTTTCAGTACGGTATATGGTGGACTACGGTATAAGGTGCAGTGGTGTAGGGAAGGGGTCCCCCCCCCCCTGAGTTTCATATATCATAAAATCATTACATCGTGATGTGACGATCCACACAGTGAATAAAATCATTTATAATTCGTATTAGGAAAACAATCATTACATTTGGTATTATAGGTATAATACCAGTAACCTATATTCAATTCTTAACTTTAAAAAAATGTAAACAATGTGGCATAATATTAGCCATGTGTTTTATAGATCAGTATAGATCTTTTATCTAGATAGCGAAGTTAATTAAAATGTTTAAAAGGCGGTCAGGTAGATCTTGGACGCTTTTACCTATAATAACAAAATTAGCACAAAATATTTATCAGACTATTAGTAGGACTCTTAATCTGGATAATCACTCCAATTCAAGAGTTCCAGTTCTCTCAGACGCCTTACCTACGAAACACTAAATGGTTTGGCATTATTGAATATTTACTCAGATGTGGATATATTAATAGACGAGAATCGATGAATTGTCACGAAAATATGAATTTAAATAAATATTCGTATGCATTATTTAACATTTTTTAACCCCCCCCCCCCCCTCCCTCGCCCTTAACAAATTTATGTCTACGCCACTGACACTTCGTAATGAAATATAGAATCATTCAATAATGAACGGATACCATAATTAAATCTATACGTAGTAAGTTACAGTATGTTTCAGTTCGGCATAGTTCATTACGGAATATGACTCTAAAGCATAAGGTGCACTAAGGCATGTTCAGTATGGCATTTTCCGAGAAAGTTAATTGTGATTTTTTATTTTTTTGTAGTGGAAACACTTTTCCGAACCAAAACGGCCAAGTATTTGTATATTGCACAAAAATAAGAAACCGCAACAAGCACAAAAAAGGGAAAATTTCAAAACTGTATTGATGAAATTCAACAAATGGGTTTCAAGAATAATTTCTATCACCATAGAATTTTCCTTCACTTACCATAAAATAAAATAAACAAAATATGATGTAGTGTAACATGCTGTAATGTACCATATGCCGTACTGGAACCTGCTATTACCATATGGCGTACTGAAACATACCGTAATGAGATATTCCATAAGAACCCACCAGCAAACAGTGGAAATCCTCACACGGATATTCAAGCGAACGGTCAATATTTCATCTTTGAGGATTTATCGCGTTTTAAGGAGTTGTCACGGAACACATAACGTTTCGCAACACTGGCATAAACAAATTAAAATATATAAATTATTTTGTAAACATAATTTAAGTAAAAATAAAAAATTGAATTATTTTAGAGTTTTTCGTTATAATGCGATTTGGTTTATCTGGAAAAAGGGAAATTCGGCACTGCCTACTTCACTATCTAAAGGATCAATTGCATCAGTGAATTTCGTATCCTGTAACACCAAAGTGGTGTATAATTTTACACAATATTGTGAATCCGGCAATAACAATATATGTTGTAGTGTTGAATTCTATTGAAGCAAAAAACGGAACAAGAACAATTTCTACTATGAAGAGTTCAGCATTGTTTGCTCTATGTTCCGTTTTTGTGAGTCAATTGAATACGACATTACTGTCGAAACCACAATAATGCATTTATATCGCTTTATCGTTTGTTTTGCACTCATAACCGAACTTTTGTTTTGAATTTGGCAGTTTTAAAGGAATCTACTACAATTTTCTAGATAAAAGCCCCTACAGACGATGCAATTTGGTTGCACCAACCAAATTGCTGAGGTTGGTCCAACCAAATTGGTATTGGCTACACACCATGCAACTTGATTTGCAATTTGGTTTGTTACCAATTTTGACGTGTTGGTTGGTCGGTTGGATGGAATTTTCCTTGCAACTCATGCAACTTAATTCTATCGCACCGACATGCATACACACTATGCAATTTTACCTCCAACCCAACCAAATCGCACCAATCAACCAACCAAATTGCATCGTCTGTAGCCCCTTTAAGAAATACAATTCTGTGGGTACGGTCAAGAACTCAGCGGCTGCGCAATTTATGTAGCAAGTTAGGCTACGCAGTTTACGCAGCCACATTAAAACGGATGTAAAAACTATAAATGCCAATTTTTTTTTTTTAAATTCAATTTTATACATTATTGTTGGCGAAATAAAATAAAAAAACACGATTTCTCTCGATTATTCGTAATCACGGGGAATTATAAAAGTAGCTAAATGACAAATGTCTTACAAACTTGCAGTTATAAAAAATGAACGACAAACTGTCGTATTTAAATGCAGCCAATATTTTTTGCATTGCGCCTGCTTTTCGATTTTTTTGTGCAGCTTAAACTGCGCAGCGGCTAAATTCTTGACCGCACCCTGTGCTTTTTTTGAGAAACTATGATAGTTAACTGCATTTTTGTCGATTTTGAGTTAAGAATGAAAATATCTGGACAATTGCCTAAAGGCTCAAAAATAAATTTCAGTTTTCCAATATTTTCTTCCATTTCTCCGGAAAATCTAAATAAAAATGAGTACCTAATCACTACTAAAACCTATTGTGACTTTTTATTTCAAATGCATTTTCTGAAAAATTTACTTTTTGCAGTTAACTAGTTTTTAAAAAACAACACAGAATTTCCACTTGTGTACAAGAATGCCATTTTCACATAAAATTGTGTAGCATTTTTGTCAAATTGGCATTATTGTCAATAGACAATTGTGTTCAGGAATAGGCCCCAAGGTTGTGTCAGAGGCTTGCTGTGGAAGCTATATCAATGACCGAATAAAGCAATTGAATCTCCCTAGTTAATTAGGATTAATAGAGTAATCCCAAACTCGAAAGTATTTTTTAGCTTTTTAATTTGAAAGTATCTAAGGCTCTATCAACACAACCATGCTGATCATTAGGCCCAACACTTGTAAAGTTCAACATTATTTGACATTATGTAGCCTACCAAAAATTTGTTAATTCATAAAGGGAAATATTATAATTTTATCCATACTCACATACCTAAATACTTCCTTCCGTTATTTTATTTAACTCATTCAGTCGTGAATTTTTTCCGGCCATCAAAAAAATTATTTTCGGGATAAACTACGTTAACAAGCTTAACAGAATCATTAATAAACGATAAAAAATTCAGATATGTTTCCTCTGAGAAGCCTAGCGTAATGGGTTGAATTGAACCCAATTCGTGTCATATGTCATACTTTTTTAATACTAATGCTGTGTGCTTCATGTCGATTTTTTTTGACTAAAACGAAGACTAAACTAAATTATGGTATATTACTCTAGTTAACAATTTAGAATGTTGAAAACCCAGGCACAGTTGATTTTGCCGACACTAGGACCATCTATGAATGCATATTTAAGCTAATAAGAAATTTAGATTAGTATACGATTTAGTCGAAAATATCGATATAAGGAAGGCATACAACATTTAGACTGTAACGCGATAGCATTGAAACATTTTTTTTTTTAGGTTGTTTAGTTTTATTTATCACATTCTATTTCAATTTATCACAATTCAATAAGCAACTATAAAAATATAAAATAATAACAAATAACAAGTAAAAATATAACAAAATCAAAAATATTAAATATATAGGAACTTAAATTTGCTGATTCTTTTAAAATTCAGAATCATTTTTTATGAAATTTCATAAAACAGTTTCTCTCCTTATTTAGGCACAAATGCACTTTGCACTTTGTGCAAAAGAAGTGCGACTTTGACATACATTTAGTCATTTTACACCGAAGTGGTAGTGGCTTCTGATTATGTTCAGGAAAGTGGTCTACCTGGTCATACTGCAAATCTCTAGAGGGCCTTACTTCAACACGTTGTTTTTTAGTACTTGTATTTGAAGGAGAATCGTCAATTTCCGTTAATGCTGGACGCCCACGTTTTCGAATAGGGTTCGTACTGGTAACCATCAAACTGTTTGCAAGTTGTAGCCGAAAATTCAATAAATCAGGAATATTTTTTTTTGCAATGCCAATTTTCTGTTGATAGCTACGATACTCAATCCAGGTAGCACAGACCGCAAAGTCTATAAAGTGTGTAACTACGCGCAATGTCCATTTTTTGGATTTAATAAACACTCGATAATAGCTTATCAACTGGTCCAAAAAATCCACCCCTCCCATATTGGTATTGTACAACTTTATAATTTCTGGTTGTTTAATAGTTATGTATTTTCTTTGCAATTTATCCCAGCGTTTCACAATCCCTTCTGCTCCAATACCAATAAAATTTGATGATGCATGTACCGGTTTGTTGTCCTGCCATTTGACAATCACCACTTTTTTATCACGGCTGTGTACTTCATCGCTAGACCCTCTTTCTGTAAGATCCATAAGAGGTGGATTTTTGAATCGATTTAGGCGTATAGTTCCAATAGCATTGATATTTCTCATCCTTAGAATTTCAAAAACTTGATATGACGAGAAATAGTTGTCAAAATATAGTTTGTGTCCAGGGGATGTTATTCGTTTGGACAAATGAAGTACAGTAGCAGCACCGAAGCCAAATTTTTTTGAATCTGGCCCAGAAATTTCGGTTGATTTGCCTTGGTAAATAAAAAAATCATAAGGCAATCCACTTTTTCCACAAAGCACAAAATTTTTAAGTCCCCATGGGTACGGTTTGCCTTTGACGTATTGTTTGGCGTGAAATTTACCTCTGAATGGAATCATCTGTTCGTCTATGGATACATTTTCTTCTAAGGGGTGTTCCAAGCACCGATTTCTTACGCTATTAATTATCGGTCTGACCTTATAAAAAGTATCCTCGCAGTTGTTGGTAGTATCTAAATTATTTACAAAATGTAAATTATTTCGCAGTTGATGAAATCTATCACTTGTCATGCAATTAATAACAGAATCCATTCCAATGTTACTGTTCCAATACATTCTGCTCCTTGGAAATTTTAAGCACCCCATAAAAATATGAAGCCCAAAAAGTTTTCTGATTTCATCAGCGTTCGTTATCTTATATCCTCTGACATCGCTTTGTTCTGCATAGATGTTAGTGAAAAATGCAGTTTTCTCGAAAAATTCCAATGGGAAATATTTTTCGAAAATTTGTAATGGGGTTAACTCGGCATTAGTCTCAGAAAATTCATTTGAACAAAACGGAATTTCGTTGGTTTCAAACAGCCCAGTGCCGCGACGCCATTGAATATTGCTTTTTTCTGTATACGAATTGTTTTTAGTATTGGCTTCATCTAAGAACTCGAACTGAACATTGTCACAAATTGCAATATCGTCCCCCGTAGCTAACACAACATAGCTTTGATCAATATCAGTTGTGTTCACTTCCGGATCGGTTGGTAAGTCTTCTGCGGGCTTACGAATCTGAACTCCGATATCTTCAACATCATTTAAATTAGGATCAGGTAAATCAATATTTATCGTATCGAATTCTCGTGTTTGTCTTTCAAAAGTTTCTTCGTTGTCTTCATCCAAACCATCAAAATAGTCATCATCGGAATCATCACCATTCATAATCTCCGCTAGTTCCGTTAGGGTAAAATGTTTTTTTGCTCTTAAAGCTGCCTTACGGCTTGCCGACGTTTCATTCATTCTATACAGAAAGGATGTAAATTTACTAAATTGTATAGAATACATTTTTGGGTTAAAATCAACCCACAACCATTGAAACGATTTGGGTTTATTTCAACCCAACGTATTTAAAAAAACTATTACGTAAAAATAATAAAACTATTACAAGAAACTAATTGAATATCATTTGAAATAAGTATTTTTTTACCTTTTTATATAAAAATATTTGAGATAAGATGCAAATTAAATGCAGAACTTAAGAAAATTCAACTCCCGCCAAATAACGTACGTCAAACACATATACACTTGATGAGATATTGTTTAATACTAAGTCGTCCATTTAAAATAAACTGAAACTAATACACAGAACGAGAAATACACAAATAAAACAAAACGAGCGAAACAAATCCCATTGTATTTTCTCTCGCTTTAATTCGTAAAATTGCATTTTGATGTGATGGGTTAATTTCAACCCATTACGTTTAAATGAGTTAAGAGCCAAACACACGAAAGCAGCTGATTGCAATCAAATATCCAATAAACACAAATTGTTGCTCTAGAAAATTTACACTTTGCTGCATAATTGCTTGACAAATATCAATAAAATTTACGGTGCCTACTTCAAGCACAAAAGATCTTTTACGCCCACATGACCCTTCACTTCAATAAGCTGATTACTTCAAAACTGTCGACAGTAATTTTTCAACAGAAAAGCTTGTCGGAGGAACATGTTTGCCGTGTTTCTTATTTCCGATCTAGGTAATCGATCTGAGTACTAAAAGGCTATTTCTTTTTTCCGCTCAGATCAATTTTATTGCTGTTTCTTATTTTTTGTCAGATTGATTAGATCGATTTTTTCGACCTGGAAAAATATTCTGATTTAAGTTTAGCTCACTTTACTTTACTCAACACATTGAATCATTTTTTTTTTCTATTCAAATGATATGATATGATATTTTTACAACACAGGGCAGCTGTTAAGCTGGTTTCCTATAACACCCCACGTACTGTGGTATGTCCATGTATATCTGTCTACTGTCTCACATGTTCTCAAACAATGCAGCAACTGAATGACTTGAGCACATGCACTCTACTACTAACTACTGCATTCGATTATTACCTCGAACTGACTACTGACTAGGTATCCTGAGCCTGTGAGGGTTTCTATTTCTACAGGATGGGATTTGTTAAAGGAACTAATTTATGAAGATTCTACTTGAGCAGAAACTGTTGACTTACAACTTAAAGTTCTGTGTTTTTCTCTTCTAAATTTACCATCACATGTTACGTAACTGCTGAAGGTATGTGACGTAAAAACAATCAATAAAGCAAACAAACCATAAAGTTATTACAAACTGACTCAGATATGTGCCATGGCAATAATTTATTTCAGAACATAATATTTGTTTATTTAGTTTTTCCTATCTTCAATTTAATTTTCCTCATCAGTAGTCCATTCTTCTTCTGATGTTCCTCCCGATATTGAACCTTCCTCTACATAGAGCATTTCAACCTTTTCCTTCAATGCTTTTTTATCTCTAGATAAAATTTGCCAGTCTTGTTGCGCAATATCAAATTTATTGAAATCCTCTTTTAACGACGTGTTCCAAGTATAGCAAAGGCGTCCAATTTTCTTTGATGGATGCATATATTTTATCACAGAGTTCAATATATGTCCGCGGTTTCTTCTTAATATATGTCCCCAATAATATATCCGATACACTGTGACCCATCCTGAGATGGTTTTACCTAATAAAGCTTTTCTGGCATTTTTACTTGGTGGACGCGGAGAAGAAAATTTTAGCATTTCGATTAATATTCTCCTCTCATATCTCTTTAATTTGATCCTATTAGCCTTAGTTAATAATACTGCTGCTTTCAGGCCATATGTCAATATTGGTGATATTGTCGATTTATATATTTTGATAGCTACATCTCCCGGAATTTTGTTTTTTCTAATAAATGATAAAAGCATTCTTCTCATCCCCAATGCTCTACCACATCTCATTTTGACTGTCTCGTTCCTGTTAAGCTCACTAGTTATAATCGTGCCCAGATATTTAATGGTCTCTTTAATTTTTAAACTTATTCCTCCAATACAAAATGTTTGAGGGTTATATCGTTGGTTAGGGGTGATCTAATTAACATTTCTGATTTGTTTTCGTTAATCGTTAAACCTACGGATGCTAATAATTCTACTAATTCACCAACAATATCCGATAACTGCATTCTATCTGTGATGGAAAAAAATTATAATTATTATGAGGATGAAGCTAAATAATTGTATTAGTTAAAGAAATAATTATTTTCGATCGACAAATCTGAAATCTATTTTTTATTTCAGATCGCTCGCGATTCTGATTATTAATTTCCGATTTCAAAATCTGCTTGATCTACGAATTTAAATAAGAAACACAGCTTTGGTAATAATTTTTGAAATAAATTTAACTCCGTCGTTCTTCTGTTGAAAAATTACCAGACAGTTGTAGGGGTCTTTCAATGTATAATAGCAGCAATTAAGCGGAAAATCCGTAAAAGCCATTAATTATTATATATAAGATCGCTAATTCTCGTGCATTCTGTATTTGGCCCTTAAATATTCTCTATATTGCAGTATTTTTAATTTCAACTTAAAACCACACGCAAACATTAAAAACTATATTATTTTTAATTTTTTTTTTTTTGTTTATTTATTTATTTTACTTTTTATTTTCTCTTCTTTCGTCTGGTTTCTTTATTTTAATAATATATAATTAAAATAATATAACTATTTTTCTTGTTTGCTTTTTGTTTAATAATAATAATAATCATAATTCATAATAATAATAAAAATTAATAAAAAATACTAATTTATTTATAATTATAATAATAATATAATAAATTATTATTTTATTCTGTTTTCACTTTTATTTATTTAAGTTTAATCCTTAGTTTGCTTTTTTAATATTTATATATTTATAATTGTTTTTTTTTTTTTTTTTTTTATGAAAGGAATGTGTTTTACAAACATAATAAAATAAAATAAAATTAATAAAAAAACTATTAAAAATTAAACTATTTTTTTCTTGTTAATAATTTTATTTCTATAAGTTTAGAGTTTCGTGTTTTTTTTTTTGGGAAAACATAAAAAATAAAATAAAAAACAAAAATAATAAACAAACTTATTATTTGTTTCATTTTAAATTTCAATTTAATAATAATTAATCATAATAATATTCACACCTAAAGCTGGTTTAAATATATATATTTTTTAATATATACCATTTTTAATTAATTTATTTATTTAATTTTAATTAATTACTATTTTTCTCATTTATATGTATATATACTTTTTGTTTTTATATTTATATTTATTTATTTACTTAAATTAAATTTATTTATATTTACTTTTACTTTTAATATTATTAATATTTTATTTTTGTGTTTTAAATTTAAAAACATGAATTATATATAATAATGTAGTATATTATATTATTTATTTGTTTTTTGAATAAAATTGAATTATATCATTTTTGTGTTTAATTTTAATAATTTAAATATATTTTTTGTTTTAATATTTATATATTTTTTTATACTATTTATGTTGCTGTTTCTTTTATGAATTTAAATTTATTATCATTTCTAAAAAGTAGGAAAAATTAAATTAAATTATTATATTTAATTATTATATGTATCTGTTTTGTTGCTTTTTTCTTTTTTTTTTAATTATTTATTAAAATATATCACTATATACAAAACTAAAACAAAAAATAATGGATTATTTTTAAATAATTAGTTAATAGGTACATTTAAAGTAAATTATATCCATATGAACGTAATAATTTTCGGTTTTTGTTTATGACAAATAAACGATTTATAATTGAAATTCGATATTTGTATTTATTTAAGAAAAAAGGAAAACTAATTACTACGGTTTTTTTTATATACAATTTCATAATATAATATAATTTATATATAGATTTTGATTATTTATTTATTTTTTATTTTTTTTTTTATTTTTTTGTTTTTAGGAAAAAAAATGTATCCATTTATAATAAACACAAAAATAAATCTATCAAGCTATGATATTTTGTGTCTCATGGTCTGGTCTGTTCATAAATTTGTATATTGATTTGGGAGGAGATTCTTTTACTTTTTTTAATAACGAATTAATGATTTTTTCTAATTTCTATAGCGGTATAAAAAAATTTTGTTTTGTTTTTGATAATTAATTAATTTAAATATAATATAATATATATATTTATTTTATTATTGATAATAAAATTTTCAACTTTTAATTAAAGAGAAATAGGTACAAAAATATTTTATTTATTTGCTTTGTTTTTTTTTAAATAAACAATTGATTTTTAATGTAATTATTTATATTAATAATACTTTTTTAACAAATTTTAATTTTCACATAAAATATTCATTATTTTTGATGCTCTAACATATTTTCACAAAAGAAGGTTCATAAATTGTGTGATGCAGAAACAAAGATAAAATTCAGGTGAAGATGATTATGGAAATATATTATAATCACAAAGTTAACTCCCGTTCTGCCTGGATGAAATTGAGCCATTGCGATGAATATTAAAAATGAAAAAAAAGAAAAATGAAATACAAATAACCTGTTAAGTGTTATAAACAAATAACCTGAATAACTGTAATAAGTGTTTAATTTAGAAAATTAGTTTTGATGGAATATATTAAAAGTACCGGAACTTTGGGCTTTTTAAATATTGGGCATTCACTCTTCGTTAATAACAATGTAAGTTAAATTGACCTTAGTAACAGCGAGTTAAATTCTATAAATGGCCTTATTGCATAATTATTAATAATATTTGGCTTTCTGATTTCGCAATCACCTTTTTTAATAATAACTGTTTTCAAGTTTTTCATGTAAACCGTGTTTATATGTTAAATAAACCTAAACTTATGTGTATTGAAGCATCGGACCATCCCGAATTAATAAATTGGGTTTCGTTGAAGAAATCAATTTTGTAATATTTCCCCAAATTTTATGGCTTGGAGTAAACCGGTATCACGCTCACGCTCCAGAGAAAACGTTTTGGTTTGCAGAAGTGCGATGCTAATATTTTCAATTACGGTTAGTCTGTACATTATGGCTACGGATCTTTTTGTGTCTATGCCTAGTCCTAGTGGACCGCCACCTAAACCTAACCTAGTCTCTACATATCTTGTATCGTTTGATTGATACTTCTTTCTTTAGAGTTAATCACCAGTACATCTCCATAAATCTTGTGTGGCAAAATTAAATAAAAAATGTTATTATGTTTTGTAATCAACATGTCTTACGAAAAATCGCAGAAAAAAATCAGTAGCTCCCATTCCATATACCTAGTTTAAGTAAGAACACGATATACGGAACGTACGAAATTGTTACTAACCAGCGCATCTTTAAGAATTGTTCGATAAGTTTCGTTTAATTTACTTAAAAGATTGAAGGTGCTTGCATGAAAACTGACGGCACCAAATTTTTTCAACAGGAAAGCTAGACAGAAACAATTTTATTGTATTTGTCCATTCCCTTCAATGTTTCGACAGTATTCGTTCGCTTTATTATTATAAGCATCGTTTCTTGGTAATTTTACAACAACAAAGCCATACATCTAATTCCAGTTTGAAATAATTTGGATTCCAACTTTTCGTAAGATTAGGATTGGAAAAACAATATAGGTATAATTTTTTGCGTTATTTGTTTGTATGTATACAAAAATAAATAGACACATTTTTGTATTCACGGTTAGAAGAAAGAAAATTATATCTGGCGGTTTTTATGAGTACACATTTCATTCGTACTCGGGCGGTTACTGGAATTCCTAATCCAGTACCAGCAATGGACGCTTTATATATTCATACTTTGTTGCAATTCACAGACTCCGGTATTTTAACGAAATACCAAAAATTCACTTATAAGCATCACATATAGCATCTTTCCACATTTTATCGAATTGTCCAAGCGCTACGAAGAAGTCTGATACAGGTCGAAGTAACATCAAGACTGCGATAGATAATACAGAAGGTTTCCTAGTTTATTAAAAGATTCTAAAGGTAGGACAAATTAAAAAAAAAAATACAATTGCTTAACCTGCTAACTAATTAATTATATGTAATTAAGAGAAATAAACATAATTTATGGAATGCCATCAAAGCCACAAATGGATTCCCAAGCAATTCGACAAGTTAAATTATTAATGAAATATATAAATATTAGATCTTTGTGAATATTTTATGCGATTTGCATTCCAAAAAACATTAAATCAGAAAATTCCTCCCTAGAATTTTTTCGGTTATATTAATTACATTTCCTAAATAAATACAATTTTCTTACAAATAATAAAAAAAATTTACAATTTAAAAAAAAAATTATTAACAATTTGTAAATATGGGTGATTTTACCCATATTTACCATCCTTTTGTTTTGAACACTTTTTAAACGTTTTATTTAAAACATCTACATTTCGTCCATATCACATAACATAACTTAATAGTTTTTTAAATCGTTTCTTGCACATAACGTTTTTCTAACTTTACTCACACTTAAAATTAACAATCAGGTTATTTAATTAATTTATTATCACTGGCTTCATTCGATTTGTTAAAAAAATTAAAATGTTTATAATTATTTAAAACTTTTTTTTAGACATATCTAAATTATTTATAGTTTGTTTTAGATTAGGTAGTTGTTGGATTTGAATTTTTATTGTTTGGATTATTTAGTCGGTGGTGCCGGCGGAAATGGATTTATCACAGCAACCGCGGCAGCTTGTTGACTGGCTAGTACAGCAGCTGGAAGCAGAAACAATAATCCGATATTAGATTATTTTGGTCTTTTATTATAAGTTTCGTATTTTATTTTTAAATTATTATTATACTTTATTATTTATATTGACATTATTAGTTTATAGTTTTATTTATTTTTTTTTAAATTGTTAATTTGGAAATCATTTCCTTTTCATTAAATACCTTGGTAAGGTGCGGGATACATTGGGTACGTAAGTCCAACATGGGTATGATGATGTGTATGAACATGTCTTTGTGGCGGTGGACTACGACCATTATTTTGACCATCCTTGGTTGGTTCGGTGGATGTTTTATCGCTACTTGACTTTGATGCATTCAATGGAACTCCGCCGACTACTGGGCCACCTCCCGATGGTGGCACCGTTGACGATGGTGGCTGGAGTGATAAACCACTTCCTGGTGTATTCTGCTGTTGCATTCCAACATTTGAATTTGTGTTACTCTGTTGAGATACATTAGGACTAGAAACGGCTACTTTAACATTACTAGTGGGACTTTTTAATGCCCTTTCACTTAGTTCATGTATTTTATGTGTATTGTAGTACTGACTTGCATGATGTTGAAGAAGATCCAGCGCCTTCGTGTTTGGATTCCTAGATAAATCTTCGGGTGGATGATACCTCGGCATTTGCAGGTGATACGGTGTCGGGTTGTATGGTGCTGTAGGTACTAACATATTTCTATACATCTGATGTGATGGGTCAAAACCAAAAGATGGACTCATATACGAATGATGCAAATAATATTGCGATGTTGGAGGTGGCGGAGGGCCTTGTGTTTCCATTGTTGGTTTTTGGCCCTCCTGTTTCACCTTCAACATCTCTTTATCATCTGATTTTTGATCTTTCATCAGACTGGAAGATTTTTGTGATTGCTGTTGCGACATATTTTGTCCCGACGAATTTAAACTCGATGATTTTGATTGTTTCGAAGATTGCTGTGAACCAATAGACTGTGACGATTGCTGATTCAAATTCTGTGGTACAAGCGTTTGCGACGGCGATGGTGGCTCATCTTTTAGACCACCCTGTAAATTGGTTGACGATGAATTACTTGAGGTACTAGAACGTCGCTGCTCAGGATAAATATAATATCTTCGAATATCGTCATCGCGCGATATATGTTGAGGTGGTGGAGCAACACCTAACCCGTGCCTTTGGTACATCCCTGGGTAACCACACAACGACTGAGGTAATGAATCTTTTCCATGCATTGAGTCTAATTTTATATCTTTTGATAATAGAGGTTCGGATTTGATTAGCTTCGAAGACATCATTTGTGGGCTCATTTTAACATGCTCACTTGGACTAGGATTTTCTTTATTTCGCTCCTCTTTAACGCCACCACCCATTGAATTTGTCTGACTCGAAGTGTTCATCTTATTTTCGTCCGTTATCATAGAAACAGCACCATAATTAGGATCTATATTATAAGGCGGATATCCACCTGGGTTCATATAGCTGGAAAAAATTGGTTAACGTCATTTATGTCCAAAAAATAAAAAAAATAATAATAATCAGACTCACTTGTACGATGCATAGAAATGCGGCAATATTTTACTAGGTTGTGTCGTTGGTCCACTCTCTTTAGACTGCGAGTTCATTTCACTCGTTTGGTTTCCTTGTTTATTCATTAAATCTAATGGTGGGTCTTTATTCTTATTACTATAATCACCAGGTGTTTGCTGACTCATCTGAGTTTGAGATATAGGTGGTTTATTTTGCTGATGATCTGAGGGGACAATATAAGGAGATTGGGCATAGAATGGATACATTCCATATCCTCCAACTCCTCCTATTTGTCCAGGTGTTGTTTCCGGTGGTTTTTTGGTAATGTCGTTATGCTTAATTGGTTGTGATTTATCTGTGAAAGTACGATACAATTCTAATTAGTATATCTATAAGCAGCTAGTGCTACCCTAAAAATTACCGCCAATCTCCGTTTCAGTCACTGGAGTAGAATCATCTGAAATATCACTGTATGCTGGGCTTTGGACATCTTCGGCTCTTTGTGCTGCGGTATTTTCATAATCACCAGGTCCAGGCGACTTTCGACTCTTCTTCGTTTTACCATAATTTTGAGGTTTATTCGCGGAAGAATTTACCACTGTACCACCCACTGAAAATAAGCGCAAACAATTTGTTGTACTTTGTTTGGGAACAAAAATCTAAATATGTAACTACCTTGCGATGGCATCAAAGACGCAGTTGATTTCACTTTGAAAGCCGCAACTGGCGATGCTTGTGATAAATTTTGCTGGCTCTGTTGTAAAGCATTGTAACTAGGTACACCATCCGGAGTCCCTGTGTTTTGCTGTGGAACTGTATTGCCGGTTAACGCATTAACTGGTGATGGCCTGATAGGTCCAGGGTTGGAAGGGATTGTGGGTCCCGATTGAGTATTAGTAGGCGCAACTGGAAATAGATTGTTAAAATCTGATGAAAAATTGGTTGGTACAATCTCTATAAATATTTAATGTAGTATTACCTTGCAGTCGATCGTTTTCTGAAGGTGGGGGTCCAAATCTTAACACTCCTGGTTTCAGTTTACTCTGTGGATCACTTCGTGTTGGAGTTGATGTAATACCATTATTCATTGACATTTGAGGTTGTGACTGTTGCTGTTGTGAATTTATGGCCGATAAAGTAGCGTCGGGAATCGTTTGCCCAAGTATACTCGATGATGCATTAACTAATAATGGATTTGTAGCTGCCATTATGTGTTGCTGCACCATTTGGCCCGATATCCCTGATGTTATACTACCACCAGCTCCAGATGCTGGAGATGATTGGGTTAAATTTTGAGGAATCTGATTTACAGGCAGTGTTGTTGGTACAAGTGGCTGTTGTAACTGTTGAGGAGGTGGTTGACTATTTTGACTGAGACTGTTATTGTTAACAGTCGTCAAGAGACTACTTGTATTGGATATTGGCGTTTGCATACTTCCGGACTGTAGTTGTTGTTGTTGCTGCTGTAATGGATTAAGAGGCGGTTGTTGTGGAACTTGTTGAGGAGGAGCGGGAGGTTGTTGTGGAGGCAACGAGGGCCCTGGTGTACTTAAACTTGTAGTAGGGTTACTATTTGTATTATTAGTGCTCACAGGAGGTATTGTTAAAGGTGTGGTTGTTGTATTAGTACCGGTCACCGTACAAGGTGTTGTGTTAATACTTTCACTTGTAATTCCAAGTGTAGTCGATTGTGAACTTGTCGGTGTGCTAGGTTGACAAGAATTTGTTTGCTGTATTGGGTTTTGCGGTGTACTTGGTGGGACTGGTGAAGGTGTGGTAGAAGGAACTATTCTTTGAGGTGATTCTGGCGGTTGCATCGAGTCCTCGTCCATCGATCCAGAGCCATGCGCGTGACTTTGATGGTATCGTAGTCCATTTGCGTGCTTATATTTTTTACTACAATCTTGTTCGGGACATTCCAATAGCACTGGCGATACAGCACATGGGGAAGCAGTCTTGCATTTTTTTGTTGAAATTTGTACATTTAAACCAGTTACTGGATTAACCACGCTCTGTGTCGCAGAATCTCCATTTACCGGTGAAGGACTTTCATCTTTCGATTTCCTCTTCTCGGGTCTTGGAGGTAGAAACGCAGTCGGGGATGATGACGGAGTGTTGGAGGAATTACTACTTGAATTTGTAATTGTATTTCCTGTTGCAACCGTCGAAGTGGTAGTTGTAGTACTAGTAGTGGTTCCCGTCGTTGTACTTGTCCGCCCACCTCTTCCTTTGGCCCCACCATTCCTTAATTTACTATGAACCTAAATAGTACAAAAAAAAAAAGAATTTAAAAAATAAATCGTATTCAATAGGTACAAAATATAAAATTGATAATTTTCAATGTTACACAAAACTCACAGAACTTCTCGTTTCGGTAAAATTACTAAGATCGTTACAAGGTAATATTGTAGCGCTTCTTCCTCGTTTACCTCGTCCTTTTGGAGTTCTTGAGTCTAATTCTTCAGTCGGTGAATCACAGAATCTAAAAAGAAAGCAAAACATATTTTATCGAAACAGGTTTGCTATTGATTATTTTATATTTACCTTGGAGGAGCCCAATCATGCCTTGTGCAATCTAATAGCGTACCAACATAGGTTTTCCCCCGCCAGGTTACATTTACAACAAGTACACCTGTAAAATTCATGATTTAAAACATCTTTTTTGTTTTAAATTTGTATTTGATAATCTATATTTACCTCCTTCCGTCTCATGCCATACTATTCCTTCCAGCGTAACCGATGTGCCTGGTTCACAAGGGCCGAGGCAATCCGGTTCCGTAATGGTACCCACTGAGGTACCCACACACATATCAACCATGTCTTTAGAGTCACACTTTATTTTCTTTGCTGGTGGCGGACTACTGCTACACTTCTCATCAATAATCGACGAGTTTGAAGATGATGAATTTGAGGAAGAATTTGATGTTAGTGATGATGCTGATGAAATAGATGTTGAATTTGTACAATTTTGAGATTTGATAGATGAAGATGAACTAGATTGATTTAGAGATTGTTGTTGAGATTGTGTTATATTGGAGATTTGCTGCGATGACGATGTTGATGATATCTGTGAGACGAGGTTAGAATCTACGTTAAAATTTGTTTCTAATTAAAAGAATTAAAACCGCCACTTTTTTACCTTTACTGTATTTTCTTTTGGAGGCCCCGGAGCGTTCGGTGTTCCACCACCCGTATTTTGTGTTGAATTTGAATTCAAATTTGTTGAAAATATACCGGTCGATGTATTATTCGACAATACCGAATTTGAATTAGATATACTACTAGAACTAGACGGATAAAAATTATTGAGTTTAATATTTTGGATCTGAAACAAGGGGAGATGTGTGCAAACATTAGACTTACTTTGAATTACTATTATTTGATCCAATAATCCTTTGCCCCAATGAGCTATTATTAGTATCTGTGGTACGTATCCTAATACAAGTTAAACTAGAGCAAGGGGTTTGATTTCCGTTCACTTGTAAATCAAGCGAACAATTGCATCGTTCAGTATTACTTTGTGACGACGAACTATTAATATGATCGCCCTTTTCTCTCTGAGAATGTGGAGTTTTGTCACGGGTCTTAATTAAAACAATGTTTGGAAATATGTTTCGAGTTAACAAAACATGTTTTGTATTAAAATGAATAGAAAAACTAAATTATACTTACTTTATCCCGTCTATGACTACTATTACCCCGTTTCGTTGTTGCCTGCGGTGTCGTGGGCGCTGGCACTACCGGCGGTGCTGATATTTGTGAATGTTTTTTACTACCTGAATTAGAGCTACTATTATTACTATCATCTAAATTTGAAGATGTTCCATTTTGTTCAGCCTTAACAATTTCATGTTTTGCTTCGGATGTTTTTGTACCTGGTTTTGTTCGTTTAATTTTCATTTTAAGTCCTTTATCTAATGTTGCTTGATGGTCCATTGACATTTTGGTGGTTGCTTTTCCAGTTCCACCTCCTCCAGGCGTAGAAGACATTGTTGTCTGAATTTGTAGGGTTTTTACTAAAAAAACAAAATCAGTAACGCAATAAGTAATCTAAACTATCGATCTCCTAAAATTTTATGTTCCCTCGCACCATACTCCACGCGCATATAAAACATATAACACGATAAGACATTAACAAAAGAACGCAAACACAAGATATCATCTTCCAACTTTTTGACCAACAATTTTAATCAAATAAAAATAAATAAATAAATTCATATATTACCTCTATCAGGATCTGATGTCTGATTTTGTAAAAGTTTATTAGATGTGTTCCCTAGACTAATAATATTTTCAGGAACATTAAGTTTTTTATTGCAACTATTTAATTGGGCTATTAAAGCCGATGGAACTATTGACTTCGTATTATTTGCAATATTATTTGGTCCCGTAGATTGGATTAATAATTGTGATTGAGTATTACTCAAATTACAAGCAGTATTACTGCTAATCACGCTTCCACCACTGCCTGCCGTCGGTTTAATAATATTGGTTGCCGTGAATGCACTGGACTTACTACTACTAAATTGACTCTGGCGCAATGGTGTTGCTGACGTTGATGATGTAGTGTTAATTTTTGATGTGAAACCACCACCAACACTTGGATTGGTATTTGGTGTATTATTACTAGTATAAGATGTTGAGTTCGGCGTTGATAGCGAACCCGTTGTTGTGGTTGTCGATGATATTGATGATGATTGTGATGTACCCGTTGATTTTGCTATATCTGCATCTAAATCTATCAACAAATCACCAATCCCTCCTACATCCCACTCGTTATCGTCGTATTCAAAATTAGTTTCTTTTATTTCCGTTGATTGAATTGAAGCCGATTGTTTATTATTATGATTTATATTATTATTACAAATATTATTAGTTTGTTTATTGCTATCCGTACCTAGGCTGTTAAGGGCCACCTAAAATTAAATGAATAAAATGAATTTTAGTAGACATTACATTTTTTTAAAGTTTAAATGTATTTCTTACTACCTTATTCTGGTGGTGGCTTGTATTCGCCTCACCACGTCTCATTGACTCCATGCAGACGTTAAAAATGGGGCCAACGCTTGAAGCGGGCCCTCAATTCTCAGCACTTTCTTCTTGTCGTCTAATAAACACGAAGAAGAAGTTGACTCAGAAATTGATGTATTTAATTTTATTAGAAACTCAATATTAAATAAATTAAAAGTATTTTTTAATTCAAATTTATTTAATTTACTTTTATTGTTGCGGCGGAATTCAGAGGGCCGCGGCCCTTGGGCCAATCCAATCATTTTAAAAACTGAAAGTAAACAAAAACAAAAAAACGATTACTTTAGAAATATAATTTAAGATACATTTTCATTTTAATTTATTACATTTAAACATAACCACAATTATACTAGTACATAAACAAATTTACTCGGGCTATTTCTCAATATCTCAATTTATTATAATATCCATTTGTCATCTGTCAGTCACGCGCGTTTTTCTTTCAGTTCGACTTTTTCAAATACTTAATTAGTTTCTTTTCAGCACTAACTATTTATTTGAAGATAAAAATACATCTTTTACACACACGTACACATATATCATGTCAACATATATTTAATTAATCAAAACTGTATTTTAAGTAAGTAATAAATAAAAACTTTATTTCTTTAAGATGCGTGTGAAAATAAACTTCAAGTATTCATTAGAATTAATCTAATAATGAAACCGGCAAACAGCTGGTATGGTATCTTGTGCTCTCAAATGAGTATAATCGGGGTAATTTTTATTTTATTTATTATAGGGTTGCCAATGCCATCTTAAAAATCTAAAACTCTACACCATTTTATTATCATGAGTTGAAAATGTCTCCACTAATACTGTTTGTGTTTCATACCGTAGTTAGTGATAGTTTAAGAAAAATTTTGTAGCGACAAACAGTAGCATCAAAAATAATAAATTGGCAACACAAATAATATTTGGAACAAACGTATGAAACAGAATTTATGGATATTTTTGTGAAGAAAATTTTTCAGCCAGACCTAGATTTTGGTCGCAAAATGAGGATTGAGTAATGAGAATTTTGTATTCTCATGATGGTAATACCTCCGACATACACAAACTAGCTAATCGCGAATTCGAGATTAGCTAGTTAATTTTTCAGTCTGTCACAACACAATTTTAATGGTTTCATGATTACCGTGATTCATAATTTGATTATTTATCGTAATCTAGTTGAATAAACTCGATAAACATGAAATACAAAAAAGAGACAGAAAGTGTAAAGTGAAGTAGAATTATTTTATTTCGATTTCATTTTTAAAATACGATCTGAGATTATCGCCTATTAAAAGAAAAAAAAAACAACGCATCCCATTTCATAAACAAGTTTCCCCTTCAAATTAAAATACATATTTTAAATTTGCAGAAAATTTTTCAAAAGAGGACCAAGATTAATTTTCAGAAGGGAAAGGGATATCAACAAATTGACGAAAAAAAAAATTTGCTCACATGTGCGCTGATTGTCTCAACTTTGGTAATTTGTAATTTGACTTTTTGTTGTTGTATTGTCAATGTATACGACATGACAAATATTTTGATAAATGAAAATTGATAAGCAAAATAAATTTTTGAATTTTTTTAATGAAGAATTTTGTTTTTTTTTGTTTATTTTCATAGTAACTATAAACGCACTTTTTCAATGGTTTTTGTTTTTATTATTTTTTAAAGTTTCATAGTAAATCTAGATTTGGAAAATCAGAAAATTTTTCAAATTTGTGTAACAATTTAAATACAAAATCCAACTGCCACTTTCATATTTAATTTATTGCCTTAGAGGCACTGCCACATAGCAAAAATTTGAAAACTCTTCTGCTAACGAATTTTCCATTTATGATTTAAAGGTAGGATTACTTAAATTAAAATTATACAGAAACGGTACACACTACACAGTAATACCAGTTAATAATTAAACTATAAAAACTTTAATAATTTTACAAATTTAATTGAAAAATATTTATTTCTCAATCCTGTCGTTTTTCCTCACGATGTCGTGATTACTTATATTGAATAATTTTATTCGATACCGGACGCTTCCTTCATTTTAACGAATTGCAGCGAAAGCGCACTCTAAAATTCTTGTGTTGTTTAACTTTATTGTTCGTTTACTGTAACATTTTATTTTTAGTTGTTTTGATTTGTTTTGTATGGGAGACATTGTAATTTACTCTATTTCGTTTTTTATGTTTTGACCGTGCCATTCTCAAACAAAATTTTTCGATTGCTCACGCAAAGTACAATTGGGAAGGTACGCCGAAAAACGAACGAATATTTCGTCTTAAGAAAAAAATAAAGCCAAACAACACGAAGTAAGGTTAAATCAGAACGTAAAAAAATCGCCGAAGTATTTGAAGGTGAAAGCAGAATTCGTTGAAATTTCTCCACTTTAGGGCGGCGATTTTCACGAATAAAAATTATTTTATAAATAGCTCGTCGTGCCATGTGTGATGTAGTTAGTCCTATATTAACCTCCGTTTAGCTATTAGCTAGATATAAATAACAGCATAACGCGCGACTACTCTATAACGAGAAAAATATCGATGTTTTCCCTTTTTTCTCCACTTAAATGGCGGGAATTTTCATAAATAAAAACGGTTTTATAAAGATATCGTCGAGTCTCTTGTAACGGGGTTTCTCCAATTAAAGACTATTCAGCGGTTATCGAAATACAAATATGTAATAACAATTCCCGGCGACTCTAAAACGAGGAAAATCAATTATTCTATAACATTTTACCCACTTTTGGAATTTTCACAAAATAAAATTATGTTATAAAGAGCTCATCGCACCACGCCTAACTATCTTAGTTTTATTATTATTCTTAATCAATGGTTTTATTAACGGCTATTTAGCTATTATCGAGATATAAATTACTACGTGAATCGTACTGTATTATTTATAAATTTTAAATTGGCGCTCTGTAATAAATTAATTGAAAGTAAAGTCAATAGGCTTATTTACATTTACTATGACTTTTTATATGCAATTTATTTTATTTATTTTTTTATTCCACCTTTCGATGCAGTACAAAACGAACACGTTCTGAAATTTCAAATGAACATAATAATTAACTCAAAAAGGAATAGAATGGATAAAAGAACGATATACGTCACTTTCGGAATGCCTAGAATATCCGGAATGAATAAAGGAGAACACCCATTATTTCCATTTGGAGAAGAAATAACGTCAATTTAATTTATTCTCTTATATTTACAGTACATGGCCAAATTAATATGAACTTTACATTTTATAAAATATCTTTCTAACAGGTTACCTGCCAGTGTACCACCGGCATACCACACTAGATAATACAAGCGGCCAGTGGCTACCGGTGTACAACGTAGAGAAATACAGTCACCGACCAGTGGGTCATCAGTATACTGGTACACTGGCCGTTAGTAGTATTATAGAGAGTGGTATACCAGCTCCCATGCCAAGATAAAAATCACATTTGCCTGTTTGTAGTTTTGAGTAATTTACATTTTTCTATTTTTGTTTGCCATGTCTTAATATGAAACTTGACTACTAAATACCGTGATTTTATGGCATTTAATGAAGGATATTTGGTGTTTTAAAAAAGAGAAATAGATATGTAAGTACATATTTGTTTGCAGAATCTAAATATGCCCTAACGCATTTTTCGTCTTTTGGCGTTTGTGACTCTTTTTCTTAGCACGGCAGAGTAATACCCTGGTCGCTGTAAATAATATAAAGTGTGCAGTTGTCACTGGCTGCTTGTTGTATTATTTAGTGTGGTATATCGGTGGTGCACTGGCATACTGGTGGCGCACCGGCAGGGAAAACCTGTTAATTACTGGAAATCCTCATAGAAACTAAAAAAGAGTTTTGTTACGATTTATATTGTTTTGTTTTGCACGGAAAAACATTTTCCCTTTATTCATTTTTTCCATTTTTTGACATTTCAATTGAGCAATCATGTATGATACATTGTAATTTATCACTAGATTGCCGGATATCCTATTTTGCCTGAAATGAGTCAATTTAACTCAAACATCAAAATTTAAGTTTGGAGGGGAAGAATTAGTTTTTGTATACATTTCATAATTTAATTAAGAATCAACATATGTTTTTTTAAAAGTTATTTAAATTGTTCTATACATATGTATGTTTTTAGCAATAAAATCGTACGAGTAAATGAGTCAAATTGACTCGCTCCGGCAATCGAGTGTTAAAAGTTAAAACTAATGTAAACCACTATATTTACAGTCCTTGGCCAAAAGACCTGCGCACCTATTGAAACCACATAAATATTTTTTTTAGAAGTCGATTACACTGTTTAAATTAGGAAAAAATAGGCCCAGTTTTCTGGCTGTGACACTATAAGATTGTTGTCCAGTTTTAATGACAGCGGTTGTACCGGATTTTTCTTTGTCGCTGATGTCCTTTCCATCCATTTTTTTCGAAAACAAAAAATTTGATAATCTTACACAAAATTTTCCTTTAACACCATTGTACGTGATATAGAGATAAAAATTCTAAACATACCTCAATATATGACGAAATATCACGTAAACAAAACACAAAACAAAAAAACGAATTTTAATTTTTTTTAAGTGTTCACACTGTAAAATGGGTCCTGAAGAATATAGCAAAAAACAATGCTTATTCTGAATTGTGCGGGTAATTTATCAGACTGGGTAGTGCTAAAAAGGCAATTGTCGAACAAAATCATCACTAGGTCAATGTTTATTGAGGAAATTAAAAATACTTGGTATACCGACCTCTTAATCAAGGACACCTATCATAAACTCGATCAACATTACGCCGCGTGTTTCAGTTTTGCTTAAAAATAAAGGATGTTGGATGAAATTTTACAAAGGTTAATAAATCAATTTTAATCAAATAAGATAAAGAAAACAATTTTTTTTAACAAATTTCTGCTAAATACTTCATTTTTTAAAAATTTATATTAAGGAGTCAGGCACAGGGCAGTTAGCATTTTGAAAAAATCAATTTTTTTATTTTGCATTTGCTAAAATTACAACATTGCAAATAGAATACAAATGGAATATTCCTGAAATAGATGATTCAGTGTAAGTCCAAAAATACATTTTGTATCTACATGCAAATCGAACTTAAAACTTTGAACGCGTTTTTCTTGAAACCACGTTTGCAAAGTCGGTGATCACTCTAACTCCAACAGCTTTACCGATCAGTTCAAAATTTGTATCACTTATTCTGTACATAATTATGTATCCTCCGGATGAATGAAGGATTTTTTCCTGCGACGAATAATTTTATTTTATAGCCGAAAATATGAGTAAAATATTGGTCGAAAAAAAAATTTTTGACTTTGAAACCCTTTGCTCAACTGGAGCATAATGTGATATACTAAATTACTAATGATCCCCTCCAACATTTTAATTTCAGATGATCTAATGATGAACAGCAGAATCACCGCAAAACGCTTTTTTTCTTCTTAACCCCTCGCAGATTGGCTGTATCTTGCTTATTTATTACTATTTTGCTATACAATTTTTATTGTAATTATGTTATTTATATGGAAAAACATCTGTCAATAAATATTATAATGAATGTGTCTTCAAAAAAAGTCTAAAAACACGTTTTTCCTGGCGTACTAGTAGCGCTGACCCTTTAATTTGGCCACGTACTGTATATAGAATTTATATTGACTTTATTAAATGGATTCAATTTTTTTATAAAATTGACTTTAATTCCAGTCTAACTAAATTAGATCGAAAATCTAAATATTTCTATTTGAAAAAGAAGTAAAGCCTTGACCTTATTCCAATAAAAAATGGGAATAAAGTCACTAGACTATATTTTCTGCACCCATTCCAAAATAATTATGTATTTTGCCGAAACCACTCTCGGTGGCTGGGGCGTTATCTTGTGATAATAGGGATAGAGGACCAATTTATTTATAAAAACATTCTTCAAGGTGACACATCTCATCACGTGGATGAAGAAACGTCGTTATGATGAATACTTCCGCGTTTTAAAGTAAAACAAAATGAGTGTTTTGAAGAGATCAGCTCAATTAGTCAACAGCAATCCTTTTAAAAATCTAAGTAAAATTCTGCAGATCGGCGTATTGACGAGATTTCTGCTGGAATAGCGGAATCATTTTTAACCAATCGCAGATGATTTGGAATCGGGTCCCCAGAAAACAATTGTCATTCTAATTGAGTAAAAGCCTTAAAGATGTAATCATTAAAAAAAATGGCAGAATAAAGGAAAATAGCACAATAAACTTTACAGAAAGTTGGAGTGATTTTGATGAAATGGGGAAGTTTTGAAACTGCAATAAATAAAATCATTTGTTTACAGTCAGCTGAATAATGTAAATATGTTTCTTTTAATTATCCTGTTAAATTCTCAAAAGCTTAAACATCTCAAAAAGCAAAAATCGGATAAACAAATCTAGTCACCTGAAAATGAGAATGCGTTTAAGCACATTAAGCATAACACATTAATTTCTCGATTTGTATTGGCATAATTATAACCCATTACCATAAACATTATTAATTAATTTATTACCGTAAATTGTTTGGACATTTCAATTAAATTATTTATTGAAAACCATAACAGTTATACGTGGTTACATGAGTAAATAATATAACCATGCTACTAGCGTTTTAAATAATTTAATTAATTTTGAAACTTGATTAAATGTATTCTTTTTTATATATAAAATAAAAAACTCATTTTTTGTGATCCTTCATTAACGCGTTTCGTTATAATAAACAGCAATTATGAATCGCCATCTATTTAGCTTTTTCATATACTTAGGCACTCATACTCAAAATATAATACTTATGTAGCAGAATCTGTAAATAATGTTCATATATCATACAGCAAAACATTTTAATTATATTGTATTTCTATCAAATTATTTATGCATAAAATAGATAATAAGTGGATGTAATTTAAATAGTTAAATATTGTTTAACCAAAGAAAAACATAACAAGACAAAACAAAACTAAAATAAATATCGTGGGAGAAAAAATAAACGGACTTTGCAAAATTTAAGAAGTTGTTTACGTACAACTACAATAAGTACTTTCTTTTAGGATTATTATTTTTATCGTTCTATATACCTAACTTATGAAATAGTAATAAAGACATTAAATTTAAATAATAGCCGGGGGCGTTTCTTTGATGTAAACCCTTAAAATTTATAATCATAAACTCTTTTATTTTGAAATTTATTTTAATTTCAAATTAAATTAAACCATTTCTTAGGAGGTGATTGTTTTCGTTGCCTTTTTGCACTTTTGTTCACTTGTGTATATTTTAAAATTTCATAAGCTTAGATTAAACTATTTTTTATGGTTTTAAATTTTGATTATTTTTTGATTTAATAAAAAATGATTACATTTGTTCCTTCGCACTACAAACTAAATAAATATTTGAATAAGGAGTGTTTATTTAAATAAAACTTCAAATAAAGCAAATAACCTCCTAATCAGACATCGAAAATACTTCAATTTTGAGTGTGCAATAAATTCACGAATTTTAAAATTCAAAATACTAATGTACAAAATGTTATAGAGATTACACAAACAACATTTGCATACGCAACATTAGTGACTTTATCATTATGCAATTACCCAAACATAATCTTGAATTTAATTGATTTACTATTTTATTATGATTTTTTTCCATACTGCACAAATAATAATGAGAACAAATTTGTGGGTACAAATAATTTTGACCAAAACTAAATTATCTGTAATTTCTCCTGGAACTAAAATTTTATAATTTTTTTGATTGAAATATAAAGCACGGTAATTAAATTTATTGAATTAAAATTAATGTTTTCAAAAAGTTTATTATTTATATAATTTTTAAAATGTTTGTGTTACGCTGCATCAAAAATTTAGCAGGTACAAATAATTTTGATTGGGACTGTATATTCATTTTACGTTCCTAGGTATGTATGAGAATTCTTCGTCCAAGACAGTTAATGTTGAGTATTGATTTTCATGGTACGAATTATGGAATGGATGAACGCGCTTACTAAGCGAACCAAATGGTGTGTGTGACTTGTCGATGAATTTTAGTGAAATTTTATATCCGAGATGTTGAGCCGATTCTATAAATAGTTCCTAATCTAAAATAAATGTGACGTCTTAAAGAATTTTTGGGCCATATTATTTGAGCTGGAATTCGATTTCTTAAACAAAATAGTTAAACTGTTATTTTTCTGATTCCTCCCGGCATTTTAAAAATCAAGGGAATCTAAGACAATTTCACGAACCCCGCAGAAATTTATAAACCCAGAACATGTCCGGAAAAACCAAGACGTCTTCTTCAGTGACCGAATGTGTTTAGGTACCTTTCAACGTCATCCAACCTTCGGGTAGGTGGTCTCCCACTTTATATGAATTCGATGATGTCAACTTTATCGAGATTGTTTCTGATCTCGTGATGGTTAATTATTGGGTGATTATCGATGGGTTTTCGTCCAAATAGATCAACGACCGATCAAAATTTTACTCTGAAGATGGTACTGGAGAATTGCTATGAAAAGTAGCTGTAGCTAAGATGCAGTCTATTCGTAGATTTTCAACAAGCGAATGTTAGCATTAATAGGAAAACCTTATGGACCGACTTGTCCTACCTTTGCATACCGTCAAAATTGGTTTCTATGTGCCAGCTTTTAATGAGTGTTTCAATATGCAAGGTGCCAATAGTAGGCAAAATTTCGGTCCTCCTCATAACATGCAAAATAAAACTGGACCTCTACGAAGCGCTGAAAAGAGCAGTTATCACCTTCGTTTGCGAGTCTTGGACACTGAGGAAATCAAAATGTGTCCTCCATCATTTAATGATGAGCTTGAATTTGATTCTGAAAGCGCGTGAAATTCTACGTTCAGCCATACAGTATTTTCTTTCAGAATCCAGTCAAAAATAAGTGTTTCCATTTTTTTTTTAAAAACCGACTTGACCTTGAAATGACCCTGAAATTTTCGTCAAGGTCAAATTCAAGCTCGTCATTTGATTTTCGCCTAAAAACTGTGTTCTTTTGTATCTACATTTTTTTTATTTAGGCCTTTCACCTTCAGTGGTTCTTTTAAAATGGGTCACCCTGTATATATTTATTATGAACATACATATGTATGTATGCTTAATCAACAAAACACAAAGTAAACTGATTTTTTTTATTAAATTTTGTATTAGAATTGTTTACATAATAAAAGTTAACGTAACATGACATCAATACCAAATTGAAAAAACACTAAATTTTAAAAAATTATAACATACAATTTTTGAATGCTGGAATACGGGCCAATATCTGCGGGTCAACATATCTTCCAAAAACAATATAATGTAATCGAATATCAATTAGTGTTTAAAGTATATACTCTTTAGGTACGAGTAAGTATTTATAAAAGATAAACTGTAAGTTGTACAAGTTTATTTGTTAAATTATGTTGATATGTAGCAGTTGCGCTCGTAGTATACATATAAGTTGTTTCAACAATTTAAGACAAATTACAATGTTTTTCTCGAAACGCCTTAAAAGTAGCTTGTTTTAATACTATCATATTATTGGGCATTTAAGTTGGCTTTTTTATTAGTTATAAAAATGTACGTGTTGCTAGAGTTTAATTCAAAATACTTAATTTACTGATTTTAATTCTAATTTTGAGTAATTTAGTGAAGTGTTTTAACCATGTGAAAAACATAACATTACGTGTAAGGTGTGAGTTTTATATTTTGTGTTGAGTCCACGATAAACGGATACATTCTGGACCACAGATTCTTGCCAAAATAACAAATACATACTAGGTCTAAGGAAATGGAAGCAATAATTACTTGTGGGAATTCAGATAAGTATTATTTAATTTATGTATTACATACATACATAGGTAGCAGTTGGAGTTGGTTGGATGTTCTTTGAATTGTGAAGGTTTTGTAGTTTGTCTCAATTAAGTCGAACGTATTTCTATAAAAATATTTATTTTGATACATATTGTGTTTAAATTATGTTGGCGTTAAGTTAATACTGCTAATATGATTTCCAGAATTATAAGTAAACCCCTTATCCTTTTAGTATTAGGCTGATTTATTTTTAGGTATAAATACAATAGTTTTTCATAGATTATGAATGGAATTGATGGTAGGGAATATGAACGGGCTGATTATAAGGCAGTATCTAAAAAATTGACTGGTGATGAATTACGACTAATGTCGCATTCAGAGTACCTGAGGAGCCGGGAAGCATTCCAGAATTTCTAGCATACGAGCGCAGAGTGAGGAACTTGATGGCGGGGGGAAACTATCTTACTAATGTGTTTCTATCCTAAAATAATATTTTTTATAGTTTAAATTTAAAATTAAAAAAAAATCAGTTTGGCTTAATAACATTACCTATTTTACAGATACCTGAGTAACCGGGCAAGGCTTCCAGAGAAACAAGAACGCAATCAACATGTAGATTAAAATTGTGTTGTCTTGTGCTAACTAATTTATCATAAAATATACTAACACAAATTACTAACTAATGACGACCAGGTCAAGTCTATCCATACTAACATTCCTTTCCTATCCTTCCTTTTATGTTATATGTAATGGGTGTACGGTGGGCCCGGCGTTATCCGGGAGACAAGCTTAGGCTTGGTCATACACTCCAATCAATCAATAGAAATGTACATGTTGCTAGGCTACGCTTTTAATTCTAGGCGTGAAAGTACTTTTAATTAGCCTGTTCACACAAAATATACAGTGCATCACAACACTTCTTCGTTTCATACCTCTTCTCCCACAAACTTTAATTTATTTGCAAAGTTTCTAGGCATGTAGGTATGAACTAAGGAAGTGTTACGATACGCTGTATGCATGATGTGAACAGGCTAATTACTATTTTCAGTATTAAAAGTAATTGATACGTCATAGCAATTTGAAATACACCAACGAAACAAAGTCAAGACCTCATGGGGGGCCCGTATTCTTGAAATTCACCCGAAAAAGTCATTGATAATTTTCTAGTGAAATACGTCATTTCAGTCGAAAATTTAAGTTGTTTTATACCAAAGTCACCGGCAACTTTTTCGGTGAATATCAAGAGTACGGGCCCAGAGCTACAAAATATTTCAACAGAATTTTCAATCTTGAAATTTTAAATGCATACTATATGTACAAAAACACCTTAACAAGTACTTTTGGAATCTCTAATAATGAATCTGAGGTAAAAATATGAAATTAAAAATGGCGGGTTAAATATGGCTGGTTTAAAGTGGAAATAGCTGAGTTATTACAATTTTTTAGAATGTTAAGGTTAATTTTGTTCAAAAAAATCCCTTTACATAATATTTGTATCGAAAACGCCATGGAGAATTAAAAGATGTTGTCCCATTTACAGTTTACAAAGTTTGGCACAAAATATTGAAATACATTATAGTATTTCAAGAAATACCCAGTCTCACGGATTCCACAGCGGCCATCTTTCTTATCCTAAATTTAATTCTTGCTCCAAACTTTATGGAGTTTTTGGAGACACTGATTATGAATTTATGGTCAAAATGCTTATTTGAATAAAATTAACCTCAAAATTTCAAAAGTTATAATATTTCAGTTATTTTTTTATTTTAAAACGGCCAGATTAGATCCACCATTTTTAATTTAATTTTGCTACCCTCAGATTTGTAATTAGTGACTGATGATAGCGCGGGCGACTTTGTTACGCATTAAGGCGTCGGGAAATCTTGCTCTATAATAATAATAAATTATCATTGTTATAACTAAGTCTAATATTTTAAAATTTGGAACGGTTTTCGCTATAACTTTATTTTGTTTCATCGCAAAATTCGAAATGCACACCTACAATCTACCTACAACCATAGACGTAGTCCAACATGAAATAAAATGCTTAACTTAAGTAACATCTATTTCTTGCAACATTGCTGATCAACTAACGAAAATAAGAACAATTACGTCAAATATATTTCCAAATCAACCAACCTGCAGCCCCGGTGGCACAGTGATTAGCATGCATGCTTTAAGCTCCGGAGGTCCCGCGTTCGATTCCCGGCGGGTCATGAAAAAATCACGGCTTGTTAATGTTGGATCAATGAATTAATCACTCACTATCCGTTGAAAAAAAAACGATTACGAAACTTCATCATGAAGCGACCAAATTCCTTTATGGGATGCGCCAGCGGAAAAAAAACAACCTACAGACATAAATGTACCAACATCATTATTAATTATTTCTTTAAAAAAATTGGGAGCGAAGCAAAAAAAGAGAGGAATAGTATCATCATGTTAAAATTTGAGAAGAAAGACAAACGAGTTAACAATTCCCGTTTAAAAATCATCATAAAAAAGGCTTTCGTTCTGTATTTCCATTCAAATTTAAAAAAAAATTTACATGATTAAAAATTATCTAATTTCTTCTTTAATTTAACTCATTTTTAACACGGAATAACTTTTTTTTTTTCGTTTTATTCTAAGCAATCTTTTCTGAGGCTCGAGGCACTCCCAACTCTTTCGCAGTTAACTTTTACCGTCCTACTTTACGCAGTAGCAGCCAACTCGAGGACGTACGGCTATAGACCCGCTTTTGTTTATTCCACCAGTTAATCAATGAGCTTGGAAAAATAAGAGAACCAACAGGAATGTTTGTCAAAAACTCTTTTGAATTTTTGAACAAGATTAAAGATGTAGATCTAAATGAGGATGAAATTATGGTGTCTTTTGATGTCACAGCCATGTATCCGAATGTACCAGTGGAGGTTGCGATAAAATGCCTAATAGACCATACAAGAGAAACGAACGTAGATGCCAATAAAATCTTACTTTATCAGAAAGTAGCTGAAACCTGTATGGAACAAAGTTTTTTCCAATTCAGAGGTAAAATTTACAAACAAACTTTTGGCACATGTATGGGTAGTAAGATCGCACCGTATTTGAGCAATATTTTCATGTGTCATTTGGAAAATTCAATCAGTGGTTCACCTTTCTTCCCACGAATTTGGCTCAGATATGTGGATGATGTCTTCGCAATTGTAAAAAGGGTGGATTTAAACAAGACCTTGGAATTGCTTAATAATCAGTTCCCAACTATTAAATTCACACATGAAGAAGAGGTGAATGGAATTTTACCTTTTCTTGACGTTAATGTGATACGAAAAGGTCGAGTTTTGGAATTTGGTATTTACCGAAAGCCTACTAACACTCAGAGGTTCATCACTGCGGATTCATATCATAACGGATCGCATAAAAAAGCAGCTTTCCACTCGCTGGCTCATCGTCTTTTCACCTTTCCATTATCAACGGATGAATTTATAAAAGAAGAAAAGTACATTAGGAACACGGCTCTGATAAATGGTTATGATTTACGTTTCATTGAATTAATCTTAAATAAACATAGAAGGAAACAAACATTAACGACACACACTACTCTGATCAATGCAACGGAGGTTAGCACATTGAAACGCATTTGCTTGCCCTTCTATCCAGCTATCACTAATAAATTGAAAAATTTATTAAAAAGATATGACGTAGAGCTGGTCACAAAAAGTGGTAATCTGGGAGCTGAAATTAGTAGATACAAGGACGTTACACCGGTAAATTTTAAATCGGGTATTTATCAAATAACTTGTACAGATTGTGATGCTGTATATATTGGACAGACTGCAAGATCTTTCGATAAACGTTTAAAAGAACATATCGTAGCCATCAGAAACCAAGACACACACAGATCCAGCGTAGCCGACCATATGAATAACAACAGAGGCCACCAAATTGATTTTGCCAATTCCAAAATAATTAAAGTAGTTCAAGAGAAATGGAAATTGGATGCGTATGAATCTTTGGAGATGGATAAAAATAAAAATTCACTTATGAATTTGGAAGATAGTCCAATCTGCTCAAATCTATTCAATTTGGCAAATTCTATCTCGTAAATGAGTTTATTTTTGCTTGGTAATTCAACTTTTTTGTAAAATTAAGTAGATACCTAGTCATCTGGTTTTTTATTCAACAAATTAAATTTTTATTTATTTTTTTTTCGTTTTGACGTTGCATTAGCGCGTTTGGGTTAGTTGCAAATGAAATGTCCGATGATGATCACCAAGTGATCGAAAACGTTCATATAATTTTTTTGTAAATAAAATTGAACTTTTTTGAAAATTTTAAAAAATAAATATTGTATTATCTCAAGTACACTGTAGATTTTTTGGTTTTTCGGTAAAAGTTTTCGGTTTTGGTGGTTTCAAGAAGGTGATTGTGACACTAAATAATTATTGTATTTATGGAGTGCATAACATTATAGGAAAAAGGAGCTAAAATTAAACGTAAACTATACCCTTCCTTGAAAATTTTCTGGGAGTGTATGATTGACGTTTGGTAGTTATTGTTACTTCAAAAAATATACCATACGTTCAAAGATGAGTTTATTTGAAAAGTGTTCACCGGAATTATCTCGAACCAAGCAACCGTTTCTGAAAAATGTATTACATACAAAAGTAGTGTGGTTTTGAGGGGGAAGGAGGTTAATATTATTTAAGTTATATTTTGGTGTTATCTTAAAGGTTATTTCAAGGTCACACTAGTTTTTGAATGGGAGCCTATATTTTTTAAGCAGCAATGTGTTGTACGTAAACAATTGAACATCTTTTATTTGAAATACATATTTGTTCCAATTCAGAAAACTAGCTTGACCATCCTCTAAGCAGTAGTTTCCAACGCAAACATGACCGCGGACCGGTGAATTTCTCGGCGTGAATATTTTAAATAAATATATATTTTAAGTACACGCTTATGTAAAATTTCAGACTTTTTTATTTCAATTCCATATACCAAAAATATAACAT
Source organism: Tipula helvola (assembly GCA_963556165.1). Lineage (NCBI taxonomy): Eukaryota > Metazoa > Arthropoda > Insecta > Diptera > Tipulidae > Tipula > Tipula helvola. Next base: position 102,408,048 of record OY744483.1, read on the forward strand.
AACAGAAAATGCCGATTCACATATCACATAAATATGACGTTACAAATGGTAATATTAATTTTGCAGCCTTTTGGAATAATATTGGATATTCTTCCTTTATTTGTATCAACAACTGAGCTGACCTCATTTTTGCGAATAACGATTTTAAAATTAAATCTAAACTGATTTCAATGAGCTGTAATTCTTCTTCATATGTCAGTTTCTTGGCTTCGTGTTCCACGAAAGGATTAGGAAAAAGTTTTGCGGGCCGTTGTAATTTCTTTAGGAACCGGCAGCGGTCCCCGGACCGGTGGTTGGGAACCACTGCTCTAAGGTTTACAACAAATTAAAATTACATAAAAAAAATGTTATGTTTAAAAAATTTGCAGTTTTTATCATTTGTGGTACTATCAGAACTGAAGAAGCGATAAGAACGATAAAAACATATTGCTCTGTGTCTGCAAGGTTAACGAAGTAATTATTATTAAAAAGAAAGAAATAAAATATCATACTAAGTTACCACTTGCTGCTATTTCAAATGATGTTCTAGTGTGCCTCGATTTTACGGCACTATAAATGATCTTACTAGGTTACCACTTGCGGCACTTCATACTTACACTGCCTTTTTTATCCCTTTCATTCAATTTTACACAGTCTCTATATATAAGTTTCGTGATTGACCATGCTCAAAGTTTACCATTTATTTTGGTAACTGTTGATAATGCCTTCAACTTGTAATATTCTAATTTCCTTTCGACCGTTAATTGTTTTTAACCCGTTTTAAAACGGGTTAAAAACAATTATCGGTCGAAAGGAAATTAGAATTTTACCATTTATTATTTATTATCTTCAGATATTGACTGATGGCACGAATTTTTTGATCACCCATCGTATAAAAAGTAAGTGTAACTAGCTACTATGTGATAAATATAGACATAAATACTTAATTTTAATTGTTGACACATTTAGAAAGATTTATATAATTTAATTTTATATTTAATTTTATTCAATTAATTTTAATATAAATGTGGGTAGACTATTCGTTTATGTATACTTAAACACAGTTTGTCATTATACCATAGAGCAAAATATCAACAGTAGTCTATCCTTATCTATAGGGTGGGCTAGAATAAGTTCACCTGTTTTTGAATTTCAATATGTATATTTTCAACTGCGAAATCTAGGATGGGCTTAAACCAAATATTTTGTTATATTTTAAAAAAAACATTTAATTTTTTTTGGAAATTAATTTAATGTAACCAATCAAAAAATTGCATTAGAATAAGTTTAGTATTTCTTTACTCCGCGGTAAGTCTATCAATATTTTTTTAATGTATAAAAATAATTAGAGTTAATTGAAAAATATTTAAATTCTACTAAATGACCTAGGAAAAGTTTAAATTTGACAGAAAAGAAGTACAGTATTATGTCGGTATCTATTTTAAAGAGGCGTTAATTTTTAAAGTTTTTCGATTTATTAAAAATAAATCTTTTAATAAAAAATGTATTTTAGGGCCATCTAAAATTCACATTATCTATAATAATTATAAGCATCATTCTATAATACATATTTATATGCATCATACAATCATAGTATCATACATGCCCTTTTTGGGGTACTTTACCGAATGTAATAAAGCAAAGGCCCAGAACTAATACCAATTTATGTAAAAAGAAGAAAGTACGATTACGTTCAATTCAACAATCTCAATGGACATACCTAAAATGTATATGCGAAAAATATCAGATTCGCTCTGCTCAAATATGTTTTTTGAGCGATACAAATTATTCGACACACAAAACCGTATAGTTCTATTTAGCAAAGTGTACCGTAAACAACCTGGTGTGTATTATGTGTACCGAATGAAATTTGTAATTCCCCAATTTATATTATCTCATAGGTTACTACGCAAAAGATAAAAACTGGTACCTTTATTTTGTAGAAAAACAATTTAAAAAAACGAATAAATGTCAAATTGGGGGTATTTGTTTTATTTATTTCGAAATCGACGCATCAGAAGGAGAAAAACGTCATTTAATAATTAAATTGTGCAACGATCATCCGGAGTATACCAATAAAAAAATTGCTAAATTGGCCGGTGTTTCCAATAATACGGTAACAAATGTAAAAAAAAAATTCAAATCAATCTTTCTGTATCACGCAAGCCCGGATCCGGAGCAAAAAAAGGTGCTCGAAATAAAATATTGGATCAAAAAATTGTAAGAGTCATTACCAAACATCCCTCGATGTCTGTGCGGGTTTTGGCCAGAAAAACCAAAACAACCAAATCGATGGTGGAACGAGCTAAAACTAGAAATGATCTACGGACATACAAGAAGTCAAAAATCCCCAAAAGAAATGTTGAACAATTTAATAGAGGGATCGATCGAGCAAAGAATCTTAACAAATGGTTGATCGAAAGAAAAGATTCTTATATCGTAATGGACGACGAGACCTACGTCAAAATGGATTTCTCGACACTTCCAGGTCCCCAATATTATATCAAAAAGAAAGGTGAAGAACTGGACGAAGCAATTACTACCATAGCTGTTGAAAAATTTGGCAAAAAACGTATGGTTTGGCAAGCAATTTGCCAATGCGGCTTAAGATCACGTCCATACATAATAAATGGATTACGAATGGCGAAATCTACATCAAAGAATGCCTACAGAAACGTTTGTTGCTGTTTCTAAAAAACACAATAGCCCTACTATTTTTTGGCTATGCTACAGGAACGATGGATTTCATGAAAGCCAATAACATCGAAGTTGTTTCAAAGGATTGCAATCCGCCTGCCGTGCCGGAAGACCGCTCAATCGAAAAATATTGGGCTTTAGTGAAGAAGGAATTGAAAAAAGAGCCTAAAGCTGCGAAAAATGACCAAGAATTCCAGTACAGATGGAAACGGGCATCCGCCAGAGTCACCGAAGACACCATCCAGAACCTAATGGCTTCCATACGGGAAAAAGTGAATGTTCGCCGTAAAATGAACAAAAAAAAATTGAATGAATACTATTATTTAAAAACTGTACAATATGTGCAATAGAACAATTAAATCACAAATTTCATTCGGTACACATAATAGATAGCACAAAAAAAAATACTTCAAAACTGATTTGATACAAAGCATTTTCCGCACCAGCACCACTGGAAAACAAATAAAAACATTGGCATTTTTCACATATGTATAACCAAATTGGATGATTTTCAAAGCGTTAGAAATTATGTAAAACTCACTAAACCACTGACATATGAGCGAACGGCTCATATAGACATTTTTGGTGGTTTTGGCAGTGGAGAGTATCTAAGACTAAGACGCTAGGCAGATCTTAGATGTGTAGAGACCTTGTAGCGAGAGAGAGTTGTCTACCAAAAAGAAGGTTTACACGACAGAAAAATGGTGCAGTAACTCAGAATTTTGTAATTTCGTGCGTTTTTTAGTCCCATTCACGCAATTTTTTCGCTGTTGTTTTGATAAATATGACTGAAAAGTATCTGTACTGTGTTGTTGTCATCTCTCAAAAAGATTACATGAGTTTTGGTAGGATTGGCGATTATAAAAATGAGGCAGATAATTTGTGTTAAATTTTCTGTGTTAAAAATTCTTCTGTTTAAGAGCCGTCGTTTTACAAGCATAGATGAGATTAAAAACTTATCGCTGTGAGAGACAAAGGCTATCCCAAAGATCTAGTTCCAGAAGTGTATCGGGGTTTCGGTAAAGCGCTGGCATAAGTGTATAATACCTATTTTGAAGGAGATAACATTGATATACATAGAGTTGTGATATTATAATTAAGCGAAAGAGCACTAAAGCGAAAAGGAGATCAAAATTAAGCAACCAGAACGTAGGCAAAAGAATTGATTTTGCTAAAAGCATTTAGGGTTTATTTTGTATTTATTATTATTTTTTTTTTTTTTTGGCAAAGTGTGATTGTGAACCTATGAATTAAAACTTCATTTATCTATGTACCTATGAAATATTTTGAAATAAACAAAAAAAACTGGAATAAAACCTTACTTGGAATTTTAAAGATCAAAATATGTGTTCTACTAATTGTGGCTTAATTATAATGCCACAACTGTAGACGAATAAATAAAATTCTTTCCAAAAAATGGAAATTCCCGTTATTTTTAAACACACTTCGTATATTCAGATTCAAACGTCTCTCGCGAGATTTTTCACTCGTTCTACCGTTTTTCTCTATTATCCACTTAGCTTAAAATTTATAGATATTTCGTAATATATTTCGAATGATAAATTAATATTTGTCGACTTAAATAAACATTAAAATACTTGATAACAAATAGGAGATTAAATAATAATTTGCTCTATCTGTTTTATTGAAACAACTATTTGTGTAATTCACTACATACTTATAAAACTTAAACAAACTAGAAAAATTGCCTCATTTTATAATTACAAACGACAGAAATAACCCAAGATATTTTGAGTACATACTCTAAATAATGTTGAATGAAGTACTCGTGTTCATAAATTATTAATAAGGTTTACTTAAAATAAATGTTATACTTAAGTACATATTACTGTTTATATTAAGATTAAGCTTTTATTGTGTCATATCGTTAATTATATTGCTTGTAGTAAAGAAATAAATATTCATAGTTACGATTCAAGGATAAGAAACTCAAGTTTTATAAGCTGTAATTTAGTCACTTCACAAGTTTCACACTTTCAACTATGCTATAAAACAGTTTCCAAAATTCTTCTCGTTTACTTTTTATTAAAAAAAAAATATGACTTGTAATTTTGAAATTTAAAAAAAATCAGGTTGAACAAATCATGAACTGCACCATAATTTTAAATTTAGCAACAAAATGGCATTTGCTTTATCTGATAAAACGAGTTGTACTCACTTTACTTTGTCAATGCTATTAGGTATGTTAGATTATTTAAAGTTAAAAATGAACTTCAAAAAATATCCACCGGATATCAACCAAATTAAACAAATCAAAAATTGTAAATTCCCAGAATAATCTCTATAATTGAAGTATCACTAATTTAGGACCCAGACTATCGACCCATTAAAATTTTTAACAAGAAAATCATTATAAAATTATTTTTTTTTTTATAAACAAAAAAAGCTTATAATTTTGTAAAGAGTCCCGCAACAGGTAAATGAAATATTTTTCGTTTAGTCATGCTACTTACATTCTTCTAAAATATTTTACACTGTTTACGCTTTGTTGACTCTAAAAGTAGAAATGAAGAATAATTAAAATTTCTATGCTGCATTTAAAAAAAAAAACTCAAAATTATAAACTATAGAAAACATTAAATGATTAAACATAAAGTATTAAATAATGCCGCTTGTAATGTGCTACAAATACATATAATGTAAATCCATGAAATGGTTGTCCGATATTTGCTGTATGTATATGTATGTATGTAAATAAAATATTGGATGCAATTTATAATTTTGAACAGTATTTTTTGGAATGTGAATATACAAAACGTGTAACGAACAGTACATTTAGACATAAAAGGGTGAATTTAGATTATCTAGGAATTCTCAAAAGTAAGTCATGATATAGTTTAAATAAAAGCGCAACCGTATTACATTAAGCTTATATATAATTCAATACAAAATAAAATATAATTTACAGATATATTTGTGAACAAGTATGCTAAATTTTCCAACTTTCTTTTAGAGAAATATTAGAGTGGTACATGAAAATGATAAATCACTCAAATTTAGCATCATTTGAACACACTTGCAATTAATACAAGCTAAAATGTAAATAAGTAAACAAGAAGCGTAATTATCTAACTGTTTACTAATCAACAATAACATCAACAAGTGCACTGAATGGGACTGAATTCTAACCTTTATACGCCATGCTATAGCTCTTAACATTTCCGTATCTGGAACAGAAAAACAAAATAATTATTATTAGCGGCCGTTCGTCGATTAGAGAAAAAAAAGAATTTGTGTGAATAGTATTCTCTTTTTAATCTTCAGAATTCTGTGAGGTGTTCATATTCATTATGACCGCAGAACGATAAGAAGGTTGGACATAACATAAAATCAAATTAGTGCTTGTAATTTGGCGCTTATCAGTTGATAAACATAATTATGTTACTTACAAGTGAATGTGTTAACGTGTTGTTGTTTGACAAATGTTATTGAGTATCTTGAACTTACCTAAAAAGAAATAAAAAGTAAAAGAATGATTAACAATTGTGTCATAATTTAGTTTTGTAATTAATAAAAAATTATCAGTTGGTAAAATCTCAATAAGTACATGTACACGTTCGGTAAACCTGCCTAGAAAGATAAAGTACACAGCAACAAATTGCCAAAATGACATAAGTAAAAACAGAAAATGATAAATTTGTTGTTGGTAGATTTACTTCTGCAGGAAATATACAAGACAATCAGACCTTAAAAATTGTTTAAATTCTTATTAAACGACACAAATAAATCTGCACGAGGCTGATATCCAATTACTAAAGAAATTTTATAAATCTGAGGAATTTATAAGTACTTATTACGGATTAAATTTGGTCACTTTTAAAATTCTGGGCAATACTTCTGTAGTTTCTTTAAAAAACATGATAACTGCATAAAGTAAATTGTTCAGCAAACGCATTCGAAATGAAATATCGCAGTAGCTTTTAGTAGTATTAGTTGCTTTCCAATCGACCAACCGCAAGCACCCGCTAGTGAACCGCTAGTAGAATGGTTTTTGTCTTCGCTAAATTTTCTATAGATAATTTAGCGAAGACAACAACCATTCTACTAGCGGTTCACTAGCGGGTGCTTGCGGTTGGTCGATTGGAAAGCAACTAATTATTCATTTTTATTTAGATTTTTCGGAAAAAACGGTAGAAAATATTGGAAAACTGAAACTTATTTTTGAAACTTTAAAGAATTGTAAGCTATTTTCATTTATAATTCAAAATCGACAAAAATGCAGTGTTATCATGTTTTTATATAAAAATACAGACTAACAATAATTATTTAGTATTAATTAGAATATATTTAATTCTTCAATAATTGATTTAGTAAATTTTTATTTCTGCGGGGCTGCGGTATTACACGAATATTATATACAAATACAGTAAGGAAGAAGTTGAAGAATAGAAAACGACCTTGAATAAATTGGAACAAATCTAAAATTCTATTAAACACAATAAAGCAACTTGATACTTTACTTAGATGAATTAATAATAAATATACGAAATAATATATATTCGCGATTTGTGTAAAGACCGTAATGCAAACCCTACAAATTAAGCCTGGTAAATAAATATCAGTTCAACACAACTTGAAATTTACAAAAAAAAAAAATATTATTTTTAATAAATGAACAAAAAAATATTTTTCATTCGTTTATCCCTATCAAACTTCAATTTTTTGTCGTCAGATCTACAAACAGTTCTCTATTAAGCTCATTGGAAGTGAGTGACAGGTATGAGGTGCAAATTACTGTTATCAATTGGGTTTACTAATTTTTTTTACATTTAATAAATCAAAATAAAAACAACATAAGTAAACATTAAAAAATAATTATAATTAATTATAATTTAGTTAATGTACGAGGGTGAATCAAAATGTCTTGCAATATCATATGAAAAAAAGAGTGAGTGAACTATTATTATTTTTTTTTAATTTTGTCGCGATGAAACTTATAGAAACAAATTTCAATGTAAATTTTACAGTTCGTTTGTATTCTTCAATTTAGTAACACGTGTTTTGAAAAAATTCTAAAATGAATGAAATTGAATATCGTGCCGTTATTAAATATTTCTGTAAAGACGGACACAATGCAATTTATATATCTAATTATATATCAAAAGTTTCGGCGAATTAGCACCATCATATTCCACAGTAATAAGGTGGGTAAAATTGTTCAAAAGTGGTCGAAAGTCATTAGAAGGCGATAACCGCCCGGGTCGTCCCGCAGATGTCATTATCCATGAAAACATATTTTTAGCAGTCTCAATTGTATTGGAGGCCCGCCGTACTTCTGTTTCGCAGTTAGCGTGGAGACTTTCCCTTTAATATGGTACCACTTATACCATATTACATGATCACCTTCACATATCAAAAGTAAGTGCGCGATGGGTTCCTCGTTTGTTGACTGCACAACAAAAGAAAATTCGTTTTCAAACTTCAAAGGCTATTTTAGATATGTATGAAGAAGATCCAAAAAATTTCTTGGATAACATAATAACAGGCGATGAAACATGTATTCATTATTGGGATCCGGAATCCAAACAAGAATCGATGCAATGGATTAAACCTGGTTAAGCACCACCAACGAGATTCAAAACACAACCGTCTGCTGGTAAGGTTTTGGCAACATTTTTTGGGGTGCTGAAGAATTATTGATGATTGATTATATGCCACCGAAAACCACAATCATAGGCATCTATTACACAGAGGTTTTGCGAAAATTGAATACAGCGATCCGGGAAAACCGGCCAAAGAAAGTTAGAAAAAAATCTTACTTCTTCACAATACACCAGTGCACAAGGCTAAAGTTGCTCAAGCTGCATTTAAGGACTGCGGCTTCGTAGAAATTCCGCATCCACCGTACAATCCATACTTGGCATCCAGTGACTACTTTCTGTTCCCCAATTTAAAAAAAAACTAAGGGGCCGGAAATTTTCCACTGATTCTGAAGTACAGTCTGTTGTAAATGAATATTTTATGGAGGAAAAGAAAACTTTTTTTTAGAGGGCTTAGGCAAGTTAATTGATTGATGTAACAAATGTATAAATCTTAAAGGAGATTATGTTGTAAAATACAAATATTGCTGTCTCACTCACTCTTTTTTTTCATATGATATTGCAAGACATTTTGAATCGCCCTCGTACTTTCATTCCAATCCATACACTTTCGATAATATTTTTTCTTACTATTTAAACTAGCAAGCATGTTTACTTTACAAAACAACCATTGCCCAAAATATAAACATATTATACATATTAAATTAACACCGTTATTTAAAAGAAAACCTGTTGCTTTCCACCTATTCATTAAGTGCGTCTATTGGCACGATCAACATGTAACTAAATCAATTTGTTCCGTTATGTTTTAATATTTTTCAGTTAGTTTGGAATATTCCTATAATGGCTTTAAGACCAATGTCACAAACATATTGATTAACGGATATAAGGCACTATTGTTTTCTTCAGAATTATGTTTTTTTAACCACAAATCTGACTGGCATGAGAATTTGAGTAATATTGTGCAACTAGAACATAGTTCTAATTAAAATTTTGTATTTATATTATTTAACCACAAATTTGTTATACTTTTAAAATGTCAATGATAGTTCCATGTGTACCATATTAAAATAGCGCAACTTCTATTTCCAATTTTATTTTAATTTTACATATAACGGTGCCACTTGTACTTTCATTAAACTAAAAAAAGAGATAAACTTGAATAATATATTTTATATTAATACTTCACTAATCGCGCTTAGTTACTAATCTTGAAATAAAAAGCTATTAGCTAATCTTGTACTTGACAAACTTTAGCTAATCTTGAAAAATTGACGCGAGCCCTTACATACTTTCGGAATAAACATTAAGGCTTCCAAATGTGTCTTTGGAAAAATTTGTTCTGATTTGTTAAGTCCTCTTAACGTGTCTCAAAATGGAATTAAACCTTTAGAAGATTGAGTCAAAGCGATTTTGGATTTTCCTACTCCGACGTCGATTAAAAGTATCCAAAAATTATTATTTAACGTGTGATTATTAAACATTTCGCTGAATTATTGAGTCCATCCAATATTCCAATCCATAATCATTTGACACAAGGCCGGTCTATTGTCACGATATATTCCAAAAAACGAAACAAGTACTACCCAATGTTGCCTTATTAGCGCAGGAATATTCCAACTAACTGAAAAATATTAAAACACGATGGAAAGTTCTATATTAATACTTACTGATGCTTCAAATGTCGCAGTACGAGTTTTCGAAATGTTTCATGGGAAGGAATCAGTTTCCATTCTAACAAAATTATCTCCTGCTGAAACGCGATACTCTACGTTCGATAGACAGCTTTTGGCTATCTATGTGGCTGTCATGAACTACAGGTATTTTATAGAGGGTAGGCAAGAGATAAAACATTGTTGCTGACGTAAGAACTGCGCAATTTCTTATCTAACTAATTCTAATAAAAGTAAATCGAAAGCCAAATTTGCTTATACAATTTTGCGTTTGCTTTGTGTTTGCTGTGAAATATCATCTGGATCGAATGGTCCTTAAGAACCGTAAAAATACAGCCAATCAGTTTTTGATAGACTTCACGATATATCAACATCCAGATTATATATTCACATCGCGGCCCGGCATTCGTGCATCTCAGAAACTTGTTAAAAATATTTCTGGCCAACAAAATGAATAAGGACTGTAACAATTGGGCCAAGCGATGTGTGAGGTATCATAAAATGTTATTCGATCGACTAAATAGAATTTGGTCGATTCGATATTACAAAAGGGCGATTCAACCATTAACATTAATGCAAAACCCCAATTAACTAATTTGGACATAACACAGATCTCCAGAGTTCGATAGGATTATGAATATGACCTGGTTGCCGGTGCACATTTTCATTCTTGACGATAAATTAGATTCTGTTTAAGAGTATTCTCTATAAACTACAGCTATTCAAGGCCAATGTTCATTTTCGGTTTATGAACGAGGTAATATTCATATAGTTGACGATAAATTAGTCAGCCCTCAATTTGCTCTTCAGCGCAATAATGCTCTAATATACATAAGAAGATTTATTTTACTAATCATCAGTTGCTCGGCTAGGGTAGGGTTATCTTGCGGAAGTTTAAATTAAAGCAGAATATATTCACGATCTAGTAAGACCAAAAATGCTAGTAAGGTGGTAATAAAACCGTATGTGATAAGATTTTAGGTGATTTTATCAACAAAGGTTTAGACCACTTATGAGATGTTATAGAGACAAATAAAAACTGACCTGAGACATACAAAACATAAGTAATTAAATCACTATTTAACTGGCCAAAAATAATTTTAAATTTAATTGATTTACTAATTTCTTTGAAATTTTTCCATATTGAGTGTTAAACAAATAATTATGAGAATAAATTTGTGGGTACAAATAATTTTGATAAAATTAAAATTTAAGAAATGTTTTGATTGCTATGAAAGCACAGTAATTAAATTAATTAAATAAAAATTAATAATTTCAAAAGGTTTATTATTTATCTAATTTTTAAAGTTCTTCGTGTTACTTTGCAATAAAGATTTAGCAAGTACAACTAATTTTGTTAAGGACAATATTATACTATGTAATTTCACCCTTCACATTCATACCGATTTTGACTTTAATCTTTACTAGAGAATTCGCAAAAGTAAATTTTACTGTCCTAAATGAGTTACTCGACTTTTCGGCTACAGGTTTAGTTCCACTTCATCAATTTCTGATGTTTACATTTAGACTTCACGGAACCCAGTATATTAATCTTCGCGGATCGCAGTATATTTTTTAATATTCATGCCAATAACAAATAACACGCGGCTGATAAAATATCGAAATTTTGCTAAAAACAAATACATAAAAATGACTCACTTAACTTTCAAGTATCAAAATTTAATTTATAAATATGACTACGTGCAAAATTTGTGAATTTCTTTCACAGCTTTAACCTTCCTTAACATCCAATTTTATTCAACTTATTGACTAATACACTCAATAAACATGCACATGAAATTCACACAATTACCAAGTAAATACCAATTTTATATTTACATCAAATAATATGTATAATAACGAATGTAAATAGTAATTATAAAAAATAATTATCAAATACTAAATACTATAAATAGATTTATATATAATACAAATATCATCGTGTTCGTCAAGAAATTTAGAAATTTAGTAGATAACAAAATTAAAATTTAGTTGAAGATTAAAAATATTTCTATTTTCAAGTAAAGTAATTTAACAGCTTATTCAAATGAAATAATCAAAATATAAGATTAATCAAGTTTATGTTTGGTTAGCCCAAACATATGCCCAACCACATTAAAAAAACAAATATAAAAAAATATTTTAGAATGAATAATTTAAAGAGTTTGTTTTTTTTACATACTTAATTAAGTACTTACACATTAAAAAATGCTTTGTTTTTAGTACTAGTTAAATATTTTTAGAAATTGAATTTTGATTTAAAGAAAAAAATTCTTTTATACGAGTACACGATCCCAAAAATCACATAGTATGTACATAATTTCCATAACAATAGAAATCATAAATTGCAAAAATCTGAAAAAGAGTCCTATAAGTTAGAAAGACGTGAGTTACACTTACATTACATAATATATCGTCGTCCTAACTGTGAATTAACGTATCTGACATTTTTTCAAAATCTCATCTCTGATACCAAAATGGTTCATCGTGAGAAACTCTATCTGAGATTTTGCACCTGCGTTGGTTCACCGTTAGGACGACGATGTCTCCTAAGAGTCAACTAACGTTGGTGCGGAAATTCGGCTACAATTTCTCACGACGAACATTTTGGTATCAGCGTTGAGATTTTGAAAAAATGTCAGATACGTTAATTCACAGTTAGAACGACGATTAGAACATAAAATAATATGTGAGTATAATTAAATACAACAATTTGTTCTTATAAATAAGTAATTTGAAATTTTTGCCTAATTAAGATCTAAAATATCGTCAAAAATACCGTCAAATATTCAAAATAAATTAATATTTAAGTTATTATGCATACCTGGTTAGTACTATGATCAAAAAGTAGGAAGACTTTTCCATTTAAATCACGCGGGATTATCCAAACGAATAGTTTTATTAGGTTGGCGACACCCTGACAGACATTTATGTAAAATTTCATGTCAATATCTTTAGTAGTTAAAGAGATATGCAGATACGCTTGTTTACTTTCATCTAAAAAAGTGCATTTTTCGATTTATTTAAAAGTTCAGCAAAGAAGTTGCATCAAATTTTGCTTCAAAAATGGAACTTCGGCTTCCAAAACGTTGGAAATATTAGAAAAGAATTTTGTTGACAATGCACTGTCGAGAGCGAGTGTTTTTGATTGGTATAAGTTGTTTATAGAGTCCTTGCCGTCCTTCGATGTCCACCGATGTATTCCACGTCAAGGAAGTCAAGGATTTAGTGATTAAAATATCGTCGATTCACAATTATAGATCTTGTTGCCATCACGGAAATATCATTTGGGTCAGAATTTTGGGTAGATAACTAGTGGGTTTTAGCTTACGATAATGCGCCGTTTCACACTGCATTGGTTGTACGTGACTATTTCGCCAAAAATTCGACTCATATCGTTGATGATGAGACATGCATCTTTGCTTTTGACCCAGAAACAGCTCAAAAATCAAAGGGTATCTTGCTAAAGAGGAACTGAAGCCAAATTAACCACGTCCGGTCCAAGCCTGTCAAAAATCAAGTTAAGTTCCATTTTTTAATTTAATGGATCTGCGATAATACAACAAAGATTAATTAAATATACCCACTCCATCCAAACTTCTTTTGTAAAAATTTTCTTTAAATATACTGCTTATGAATGATATTTCATTTATGAAATGCGATATAAAACTCGTCTTCTTGCCTAGCTAGCCATTTTAATAAAACTAAATTTTGCTCGCGAGTCATGATCCTCTTTCGATGCACGACTAAGTTATTTTGAATTCTTCATCTTCTATGAAAGCAGAATAGTTAATAATTTTTTCTTAAGAATTTCCAAAATAGTGAAGGAACTAAAATAACTATTAAACAAAATTTGTAGCTTTGTGGCCTAATTTTTTGATGCTTCCATCGTTGAATAAAGCTAAGTGAAGCACTGTAGCTGCGATAAATCCAAATTTTGTTGTATACCCATAAAAGGTAAATCAGCCTGGTATTGATTGTTGATATAAGATAAAATCGTATGGTTGCTCACTGATATGGCTACGTTTCCGATGAATAAATGTATTTCAAAAAGTCCATTTATTTATTCTACATGCATTCCAGAAAGAGTATTACATCTATAAATCATTAATTTTTTGGAGGGGCGTGTTAAGTTTTTAATGTTAAATTTGTGGAAGGGACTTTTCTTTATTTAAAAAAAATTAAGCCGAAATTAGCTTTAAAAACTTTAAAGTTTCTCCAAAAAATTAGCGATTTGTAGATGTAATACATACTCTTATTTGGACATGACGATATGATGGTATTTTCGTCTATCAACTTGGAAAAGTGTTTCAGTAAAATACTCTTCGAAATAGGTCCTTGGATTCTTAATTTTTCGGGTACCACCAAATCTCCACATACATTGGGTTGCAGGCTTCACATGGAATTTCAGATTTCGTTTATTCTTGGCACGTTATTTTTTCGATTATTTTAATATTTAAGTCGCCCATATGCAACACAGGATGTTAGAGGGAAAGAGAATAAAACAAAAAGCAAACGGATTTTTTCAAGTTACGGGGTTTGTTTAGTATTCGACAGCATTAGAACAATTAAATCCAGTTGTTTTCTATTTAGTTGCTTTAGAGCACTCCAGAGAAATTTGATGGCACGCAATAAGTTCAATATGTACTACTTTTAAGTCGAGGATTATTGATGACTTTTTGAAAGGAGAGCTACAAAGTTTTATTGCCAAAAATATAAAATTGATAGATCTATTATTTGTCGCCTTATTAAGAAATATAAGACAGCAAAGATTTCACGATACTGCATTTAAGGTGGCCGACTTAAACAAATTTCATGCAATATGGACAGAAGAATTTTTAAAGTAATTTAAAATATATATTCGTTTATTCTAAAGAAATCGTGAAATCTTTAATTTTAAATGTCCATGACAGCACAGTCCGACTAGCTATAAAAAATAATTTGAAAGGTTATAGTTATAGACCTGCAAAAAACCGATCCCTACGAAAATCCCTCTTCTCGTCATTCGTTTTGCGAAACGTCGGTCGTTAAGTGAGTCATTTTTTGTAGGGCTCGTATTACCTGGGTATCGGGTACCCGGGTATTTAAAAAAAAAATTGAATTACCCAAATACCCGGGTAATAGATGAAATTATTAAAAATTGTCTGCCTTTTTTATCGTTTATAAATCATTCTTATAATACAGTTTCTACATGTTGTTGGTGAAATACCCGGGTACCCGATACCCGGGTAATACGAGCCCTACTTTTTTAAAATTTGTTTTGCTCGTTACGCGAGGTGCTCGTTAGCGAGGTTTCACTGTATTGCATATTGAATGTAGAATTGTATGTATCTCGTTTCCGTTGTAAAGCGCTGGTTAAACTAGTTCTATGTGTGTTCTCCGTGTCCAACATGAAGGCGCAGTAGATTCAAATATTCGTTTCGTGTGTGCAGTTTTCTCTGGTCCACAATGAAGGCATAGGTCAATATAATTCGAAACGGCTTTTCTTATGTCCAATTAGATCCGGTATGTTGAATAAAATCACTGTTTGTTTGTTTTCAATCACTGTTTTATTCACCACTGTGTTTGTTTTCTTCACCTGAATATTTCATTTATTATTTCTCGAATATTTCGTTGCACCTTTTTTAGTCCAGAGTTTGACGGTAAAAATAGGGTATTACCTCAGAATTCTTACGGATAATAAAGATTTAACTGACATTCGGACAGTAAGTAGGGAATAACTCAAGGAATAAAAGTTATATAATGCTGATGTGTGCTTTTACCCTGTGGGTGGATGAGCAATTAGTACACTTAAAATAATCACGAAAATCGATAGAGGGATGAATTCTAAGCAAAAAATGTTCTATAAAGTTTTTTCGATAAATCAATTTTCGAGTTATTCTCGATTGAAAATGTTGATTTTTTATCTAAAAAATGCATGTTTTATAGCAATTTTTCAGAATAACTCGAAAACCTTATGTTTTATCAATAAATCTTTAAGGACCAAAATAAAGCTTATAAAATAACAAATCGATTGGTATATTTTTATATACGATCTGAGTTGTGGCTCATTGCATGTGACTGTTTGTTCGCCGAAAACTGAATTCGAACCTTTCAACGTTAAATAACGGAAAAACGACGAATTTTTGGAGTTAAACTTATCAGACCTTATGAGAGACCGAGTTATGAGTCTCATAAAAAATAAAAATACAATGGTTATCTCGTTAGAGAAAAAATCAGCAATGAAACAAATGGCGGCTTAACCGCAAGAATTTAAATTAAACGTAATCCATTTACAATGTACTTTATTTAGGTAGTAACAATAGATTCTAGAAGTTTGAACGGTTTAGAATGTCTAGATTTGAAAAAAATTTGATTCAATTTTGAATTTTTTTTTTTCACAATAACTCAAAAACTAAAGAAGATGCAAAAATTAAGGATTTTCTTGAAGAAAATTTAGTAATTTTTTTATTTCTCTAGAAATCAATTGAGATATCACCGTTTTAAGTAAAAGCATATATCGGCACTATATAACTTTTGTAGAAGTTTGAACGGTTTAGAATGTCTAGATTTGAAAAAAAAAAATTTTTTCACAATAACTCAAAAACTAAAGAAGATGCAAAAATTAAGGATTTTCTTGAAGAAAATTTAGTAATTTTTTTATTTCTCTAGAAATCAATTGAGATATCACCGTTTTAAGTAAAAGCATATATCGGCACTATATAACTTTTGTAGAAGTTTGAACGGTTTAGAATGTCTAGATTTGAAAAAAAAAAAATTTTTTCACAATAACTCAAAAACTAAAGAAGATGCAAAAATTAAGGATTTTCTTGAAGAAAATTTAGTAATTTTTTTATTTCTCTAGAAATCAATTGAGATATCACCGTTTTAAGTAAAAGCATATATCGGCACTATATAACTTTTGTTTCTTAGTCCATTCCCTACTTACTTTCCGAATTTCACGTAAATCGGTATTGTCCGTAAGACTTCAAAGCAAAAAACCGTAAAACACTGGACTAAAGCATGCAGAACCGTATGCAGTTGCCGGACCCGGGATTTCGGTGCTGGATTTTTTGAAAACCGAGTACCCGGTTCTTGCCCGGTTCTGAGAGAATTTTTAAATTTCTAAGAAATAAAAAAAAACGTATATGTACTTTTCTAACGGTAAATAATTTATTGACAAAATAAAAAAAATGAATACCTAATAGCTACATGTGAAAAAATACAAAACCCCGTATATTTTTGCATTTATTGTTTTTCTATTCTTTCTTTATCTCGTTTCAACAAAACATGGACTTACACCAATTTCAAAGAAAACGGCTCATGTAGTGAAATTTTCTTATGTAGTTGACTTATTTCTTTTCGGTCTTCTTAAAGTATGATCGTAAAAAACACAAAATGTCCAAATTTTCATCATTTAGCGAAAATCTAATCTTTGTAGCGGTTTTCCAAATATTGTTTTTTTTCCTTTTTTTCTAACAGAGTTTTTTAACGGAATATCTTCTACTGAGAATGAAGTAGTATTTTTTGGAATATTTATAGTAAAAACTAAAAAAAGATAAGCATGTTAAACGTTCTATTAAAAAAATTGTAATTTTTAAATGTAAAACCGGAACCGGGTCTTGAGGCTTTATCAGAACCGGGTTTCGGTTTTCTGAAAAATTCGGGTTACCCGGGTACCCGAGAACCGGTTACCCGGTTCTGCATGCCTTACACTGGACTATTCGGAATGATATCAAAGGGCCGAATGTGGAAGGGCCGAAATGGGTCGAAGGGCCGAATGGGTCGAAGGGCCGAATTTTTAATATTCACTAATTTACATCACTAAATCACAATGAAATTATTTTATTCGTTTAAATAGAATTTTCCTTCACACTAACGAATATAAAATGGTCTGAAAAAAAAATAATCGGCCCTATATTTCTAAAAACCAAAAAACAATAAACAAAAAAATTCGGCCCTTCGACCCTTTGAAATTCGGCCCTTCGTATTCGTACCCATTCCGACTATTCATACTAAAAAATAGTTATACAAATAAATTCTTTTGTTCTACAAATCATATCGCCATCTACCATTTAAATAATTGTTAATTGATATAATTAAATTGATACCAGGGTGCTGATTCTCTAAAAAATAAGATAATGTGTAAACGGGTAAACTTGTGAAAAGAAAAGTTTACTTTTTTGAGTTTGGAATTTTTTGATATTATTTTAGTAGTAACTCAAATCGAGAAATTGCAAACTCATAAAAGTAAGCTTTGCTTTTCACAAGTTTACCCGTTTACGCATTATCTTATTTTTTAGAGAATGAGGGTGCTGCTTTAACTATAATTATTTACAATAACACTTAATTAATTGAAAAGGTTGGTACGAGTACTACATAAATAATTTACAATTCAAAAATCAAACCAATAATATTAATGTCAAAATTATTGTACTTAAGTAGTGACAAATTATAAAAAAAATTAATATAAACAAATTGTTTATAATGTTTTTAAAGGCAATGATTTTGTCTAATTAAATAATGTAGCCTGCTAGATTTCAGATAAGTATAAATTGCATGTATATAATTGGGCGCCTTCTTCAGGTCTCCCAACATGTTGGCATCAAAAATCTACTGATGGAAACAACATTTGAACTATCATATTGCCATGCAATTTTGAATGTGTCAAGCGTTCAGCACCCTGATTCTCTAAAAAATAAGATAATGTGTAAACGGGTAAACTTGTGAAAAGCAAAGCTTACTTTTATGAGTTCGAAATATTTCGATATATAATATACAAGAATGTTCAACATTTTCTTAAGCTATAAATTTCCATTTCATATACAAATTATTAAGCTTAGTTCAATAGCGCATGTGTTAGAGCGATGCGCTATGAAGTTAAAGGTCTCGAGTTCGATTCCCGATAACTTCGTCTTTTTTTTCAATTTAATGTAATTATTCTTTTTTTATCAGATTATTGTTGGCCTTTATTAACAGTCCTTTTGCAGAAGTTGTTTGTATTTATTATGGCAAAAATGTTTCACATAAATAATAAAATTGTGCAATTGCACAGGGGTCCCCTAGTTTCGATATTATTTTAGTATAGTTAGTCAAATCGAGAAATTGCATGCTCATAAAAGTAAGCTTTGCTTTTCACAAGTTTACCCGTTTACACATTATGTTATTTTTTAGAGAATTAGGGTGCAGGGGCAAATTCCGGCTCGATGACAAATTTCTCAAATGGGTTTTATTAGTATAAAAACCTAAAGGTATAAAAAACTCAGGAAATGCGATTTTGGTTTGATGACTGAAAAAATAAAACTCATAAAAATTGTCAATCACGAATTATTTCTCTATGAGAAGTATTTTATTTAGATGATAACATCAGTTTGATGCACTTGCGCAATTAAAGTTGTAAATAAATGGGCATATCCAGCTCAGATAGATCTCATTAAAAAAAATAAACTTCACAAATTCTATGCGCTGGATACAAATATCTCAGTAAAAAATGTAGATTAATCTCACTGTTTTAGTGAGATTAAAAATTCTTGTCTACATTTGAGAAACATCTCATTTGTAGATCTAACAGCGCTGGATACGCCCATTGGGCGTATGGTATCCCATTGGGGATTGATTGGACCACCTACTTTCATTGTTTAGTGAAAAATGGTAAAGGAAAAAGTATTTTTTTACATTTTAGTCCATTTTCAATAAAAGTCCACTGTTAGCGTACAAAGTTTTTTATTTATTTTTTACTATTAATACGTTGTTTGCGGGAGACTTTTGCCTACTGTTGGTCTTGTTTTTAAAAATTTGGCGAGAGCCGTTGTGAGAGATGTAGTACGTACTAGGTACCCGGAGATTCGTGGAATTAGGGTCGGGTGACATACTGTGATCATAATGTCTCAATTCCATTCCGAATAAAAGTTTTTCAGTCAAAATCAAATGAGATAAAAAATAAAATCGGTGATTGTGCGAACGAGACAAAGAATGAAAAAATAACAATATTAGTGTTTATTGTTTGTGTATTACAAAATATATATTATGTTGAACGTGCATAATAGTGTATTATTAGGAGCATATAATAATGGTAGCTGTTATTCACGAAGATGAAGTTTACCTACACGAGCTAATAGGCGAGTGTCGTAAATCATCTAAGTGAATAACAGCTATTATATGCGGGTAGAATACGATCCTTTGTTTACGACCGATAAATAATATTGTAATTTATAATAAAATCCTTTAAATAATCCTAAAATAATTAAGTCAGTGAAGTTAGCCCGAAGAATCAGCCCGAAGTTTTGGTTCATTTCTCGGATAAAATGTAGCTAACCCGAAAAAGTGTAAATTTTGTAAAAATGCATCTAGCACGAAAAAATTCAAGTTTAAACCAAATGAAAACTAATAAATTTCTTAAAAAATATTTATAATAAAAAACATAAATTCGTTTAAGATTAAGAGTAATACCATTCAACATAATTATTCTACAAATTCATATACAAATTTATGTTCTGTTGGTGTGTACGTGTAGTCATTTAATATGAAGAAACCTTAAATTTTAAACATTCATTACTAGAGATATTGCTTAATGATTTTATACATGGGCTGATAGGCCATGATGCTAGCTAAGAAATGGCCAACATTGTATTTTTAGTGTAGCGAATGTGATATGGAGAAATAGGTCATGACACTAGCTAAGAGATGGCCAAAATCTCAGGTTCATATCATGGGGATAAACATATGTTTTTGAATAATTTGTATTTTTAGTGTAGCGTATGTGATATGGAGAAACGTTAAATTATATACAGCCAATACAAGAGATATTGCTTAATGGTTTTATATATATATGCCGATAGGCCATGACACTAGCTAAGGGATGGCCAACATCCCAGGTTCATATCATGGGGATAAACATATGTTTTTGAACAATTTGTATTTTTAGCACTGATTAGCTATATAAGATTAGTTTTTTCAGTGCAAAAAAATGTCATTCTAAATTTCAAAACGTATTATTTTGTGATGGCACCGACAAAGCGAGAGATATATATATATGCTTCTTTTTTTCGCATTCTTCAAAAAAATACAAAACAAAAAATAACAAAATAGTAGTAAAAAAAAAAATTCATGAATGAAACACAAAAAAGGTCATTAGTTTGGTAATTTTGTTTGTATATTTTCGAGTATGTATGATGCACGTGCAGACGATCAGTGATCATAATATTTATACCTATTGTATTAAATACATTCATACGCATACATATTTTATATTTGAAATCTTCTTTAAACTAAACCAAATTTTGGAATAATATTTGGAATAATCCAGTTTGGTAATTTTGTTTGTTTTGTATATTTTGTATATTTTTGTATATTTTCGAGTATGTATGTATGATGCACGTGCAATAATATATGTACTCCGATGTTTCATTTTCGATCTGTTGTAATTTTCTGACATGCGCAATATATTACCTTGCATAAACTGTGAGTGATCATAATCTATATACCTATTGTATTATATATATATATATATATATATATCGTCGGCTTAGTTCTTTTTTGTTCTATCTCACATTTTTCCGATTTTTGGGTTTTAACGATTTTTGAGGTTTTGAAAGTAGCTCTTTCGATTGAGCTAGTCGCGGTAGATCTATGTCTTTTACTTTTTGAGATATTGAGTTCATTTTTGTTCTATTTTCCTAAAATGTTAAGTGTACGTACTTTCTTTTATGTTCTATAATTACGAGAGTTTTTTTGTTCTATATCCCTTAATTCCTTTAAAAATTATCAGAAAATAAATTTTACTTCTTTTTTGGTCAATTTAGTGAAATACGTTTTATTGAAAATTCCTTATTGTTCAATATCATATATAATAGCTTATTTCTTTAATGTTCTATAACAACATAAGCTCAGTAAAAGAACTTATATTCACTCAACGAGATTATAAAATCGTGGGATATAAAATCGATTTAACAGAAAACCCGGTTTTCGAGCTAGTTTTAAAATCCAAAAATCCTCGCAGAAAATGTTATCAAGAACAACTAGACGAACTGCCAAACATTCCAACGGCAAACTTTAAAAAAATACTTCCACTGGAAAAAAAAATTATATTCGGTCAATGATGAAGTACATGCCAGAAGTTGACCAACATTATTATGAGTCTGTTTTAAAATAAGACTAAAAATGTGTACTTACTATGAGTACTTAAAAAAAGAAAAATACTGTGATAGTAAACATCTTATACATTTTTCGAAAATTCATAAATTTAAGCTTTAAAGTTTGATACTATCGCTTAAAATTATATTTTGTTTGACATCAAAAAATACCTAAACTAAGGAAAATTAAAAGTTCTTTTGATTAAAATTTTTGCAGAGTATAAAAAATACGATAAAATTTCATCTAAAATTAAAGAGTATTAATGTTCGATATCACACACAGGTTTCCGAAATCCACCAATTCATTTTTGTTCAATATGCATAAGAGCCAATGGAAATCTCCGATTGCACAAAAAAGAAAGTACACGTAGTTAACAAGCATATTATGGTATAGAACAAAAATGAATTATGTCTCGATTTTCAATTTTCCAATTTGTCAAAAATCTAAGGGGTCTACAGACATTTCGTAAATAAGAAATGATTTAAAACACTCTAATTTTTTTAATAATAATATAAAATTTTTAAGTTAAGTTTAATAAACAAAAAAAAATAATACTCAAAGTTTAAATTTGCATTATCTCGAAATACGCATTTATGCACTTAGAACACAAAAGAACTAAGCCGACGATATATATATATTATACACATACATATTTTATATTTGAAATCTTCTTTAAAACTAAACCAAATTTTGGAATAATATAGCTATGTTGATTTGGATGTTATTTACCTTGCTTTTGAAATGCTTTCTGATGCGTTTTCCTAGGTGCAAGAAAGAAATACAATAATAAAATGGATAATAAGTTTGATTAAAATTTGAATTGCTAACAATTTGACTACATAGGCATATCATTTTTAAGGACGTCCCGCAAAACATTCTTTGTTTCTTTGCTAATTGAAGAAATGAAAAGTTAGAATAATTATTTTCAGTTTTCTATTATGAATGTGTTTTTTCCGACTTGAGGAGAACATGACAATCATTTATCATAATAAACTTCATTTGTTCCTGGTGAATAGTTAGTTTAATGGGATACCATCTACGCAAGAATTAAAAGGGCGTAAATCGACTTATGCCGTAATCGGCTCTTGCTCATTTTCAATCTAATTTTCTGTTAGTACGTTTTCATTCCAATTTTTAGGTAATATAAAGAGAAGAAGATATCTTACTTTCTTCAATATTACCTTAGAAATTGGCAAATATAAAAAAAATAAATGAATTGGTAATAAAAAAAATTTTAAATCCGATTTCCTTGGCGTAATTTTGCAATTTGGAACAATACAGGTGACGTGTTGTTTCCTAGTATCCAACTGCCGTTTTCGTTCTAAATTTTTTTAAGAAAATGAATAATACACTCAAGTTTTTTAAAAATATTTTTGAAAGATCCGGAGGATTATTTGTGAATTTGATTCAAACGCATTCGAATCTTCAAAGTTCATATCTGAATTGAATCAAATTCGTTCGTTTCTTATTTAAATCAAATTCGAATTTTATATTTCGTAACTACATTTACCTCACCCAAAAGATCCCGCTCTTTCACCCCATTTACCACGTAATGATGGAGAGGAATTAAGTACTCATCTACAAATTATTTACAGTTATCTGAAGTAACTAGTTCGTTTTCCCTCTTCTCTCCATCATTATAGAAACGTTGTATTCTATCGGTCAAGGTATTATTATTATCATACACATACACATTCATTTTCCCCACTACTCGTCAGGGCGAGTAATACAATTTAGTTATTAATAAGAAAAATTTCGTGTGTCAAAGGCACTTTTTGAAGGAAAATGTTACATGTACAAATCGTTTAACGAAAAATGCTGTGCCAATTCTACATATAGTTCAAAGGTCTAATATTGATGAAGAACATTTCTCATCTAATAATTTGAATAACTTCGATCTGGAACAGGACATTCCATCATTGGTTCAATCACAATCGCTAGTTTTGGAAACAATCGGTACCCAAGCTGACCAAACTGACGAAGAAATACAATTTTTGAAATTTATTGATAAAATCAACTGTCTCCACTGTGAGACGCCGAAAGAAAATTCATATATTTGCCTGAAATGTGCTAAAAGTGGAAGAGCAATTCATTTATATAAGAAGAAATTGAAAAAAAGTCAACGAGACTATAATTTATTGAAAGCCTCCTACAAGATTCTCAAGCTTTGCTTAAGTAGAATGAAACTTAAACATAATAAATTTAAAAAAATTGATGATCACATTGATAATTGAAAAGTAAATGAAACCACGAAAAGTGTTTGTAAACGTCTTGTAAAAGAAGATTTTTACTATAATGAGAGCGACAAAATATTTGCTCAGTCATTATTTTATAAATCGGCTTCAACGTACAAGTATTTGAGGGACCAATTGAATTTAAAATTACCATCTACCTCATCTATATATAAATGGTCTCCCATTAAATTTATTCCACCAGGAACAAATGAAGTTTTGTTAACTCAACTAGAGAAAGTATTCCAAAATATGGCAACAAAATCAAAAATTTGTGTATTATCTTTCGACGAAATGTGCATAAATAAAGACCTAACCATAAATATATTTTTAGCCCGTGTTGAAGGGTTTTGTGACGATGGCCGTGAAAGAAAAAACGAATTGGCAACGTCAGTTTTGTTTTTTATGCTGCGCGGACTGGTGGATGACTGGAAATATGTTCTGAGCTATATTTTAATTAACAAATCTGCTGATCCTTTTTATTTATCAAATTTAATAAAAGAAAATATAAAGATTTGCAACGATATGTTGAAATTACATGTTGTTTTGGTAACCTGCGATCAAGCAGCTACTAACATCGCTACCTACAAAACACTTGGAGTGACTCCAGAAGCACCATATTTTTTTGTTAACGATACACAAATTCTGGCGCAGTTCG
The DNA here is from genome assembly GCA_963556165.1 of Tipula helvola. NCBI lineage: Eukaryota > Metazoa > Arthropoda > Insecta > Diptera > Tipulidae > Tipula > Tipula helvola. The sequence continues at coordinate 102,432,958 of OY744483.1, forward strand.
ATCCTCCGCATCTAATTAAATCGGTTAGAAACGCCATTTTAAAAAATAAATTTCAACATTTGGATTTTGGAGTGGCCGATGTTAATGTTATTCGAAAAATATTCGAATTTGACACAAAACAAAATGTTAAACTGATGCCAAAACTTACCATCCACCATTTCGAACCAAATACGTTTCAGAAAATGAATGTCAGTTTGGCAGGTCATATATTGAGCAGTACAGTAGCCAGTGCAATTAGGACAACATTGAAAGTTAAACCGGAAACGTTTGGTGAATTTCTGAACAACGCTATACCAACCGCTCAAATGGTGCAAAGATTTAATGATCTGTTCGATTGTTTAAATTGCCGACATTTCAAATCTTCAGCTCCTTATGAACGACCACTCAAGATTGGTAATAATGTCTACCCATTTCTTGAAGACAGCTTAGCATTCTTAGATAAAGTAACCATTCTTTCAAAGAACGAAAATTATTTTAAGTTTCTCAGAGGTCTTAAAATCAGCATAAAAGCTAACATTTTACTAGCTGATATTTTGAAGGAAAAGTTCGACGTGGAATACATATTAACAGGGCGAACCAACCAAGATTGTTTGGAAATTTTTTTTTCAATTCTTCGTGGGAAAGGTGGATTTAATTACATGCCATCTAGTCATGAAATTGGTATGCATTTTGCCAACAACATAGTGAGAAAATTGCTTTAAATTCTCCATTTAAAAATTGCTTGTCAGACGAATCGCAAGCTATTGATTTGGACTGGAATAGCTTTAAAACTGAATTTGAAATGAGTCTAAAACTCTAAAGTCTCAAGAGTATGCCAGTACCAATAATTTACCACCTGATGACATTGAGGAGACAGATATCCATGTTTTAAAGCAAAATGCGTTAGTATACTATACAGGCTACTGTATTTTAAAGAAAATTAATTGCCAAAGCTGCCAGGAGAAGTTGGCGATGAAAGACGACGAAATAAAAATTTCGGAAACTTTTTTGACGGAAAATTTTTTAAGAAGAATGAAACTAACTTTGGTTCATTGAGTGCTCCTTCTGATGAATTTACCAACATAGCTCGATCTTTGAAAAATATTACCATACAAATTGTTGTTCTCCAAATGTGATTAAATTTTTAACAAATGAATGTTTGAATGAAATTAGTTCATTTTTTTATACTTGTTTTTATGAGAAAGAACTGCAAATGGTCCACAGTAAATAATGAATTTTCCAAAATTAAAACTCATTTCGCTTCAAAACAAGCATCAAGAAAGCTTAAAATATTAAAAAGTTGATAATAAATTTTTTTTTATATATTTTTATGCAATTTTATTACACTTATGTCTCTCCATTAACACGATAATTTGTTAGCGCGAATATAATTTAATTTTAATCAACGCTTTTTTGTCTCAAGCCACTAAATATGCCATTTTCACAAAAACATTCAAAGTTTACACAAAGTGATGGGCACGAAATTAATAACCTTTACACAACAACCAAATCCTATCTGTAATAGAAATTGAAAAAAAAAGAAATTATCTTTGTTTGTTTATTTTTTTTTTTGCTTAGGCCGGTATTACATTATCACATTTGAGGAGTGTCTGATCAAAAGTGGCTATTTACGATATTCGAAAAATATTTTGTAATGATCTGGCATCTGGCTGTTTTAAACGCACATTTAAAGATTACTTTTTTATATAGCTTGTTTTGACTGTTTCTGATTTTAGGGACATTTTTGATAGAGAAATAGCCACTTTTGGTTCATTCTGATATCGAAAAAAAATTATGTATAGAAAAAAAATAATTATGCATGTTGAAAAATGTAAATAGCTACTTTTGATCAGACACTCCTCATTTATATAACTATATAAATATAATTATATTTTTTTACGAAGAAAATACTGTTATATTTAGGTTCAAGAAGCTAAATATAACAGTATTTTCTCTGTAGAAAAATATAATTATTAAAATGTGATAATCTAACATCCGTATTAGGTCGACTAGCATTTATAGCTGTATATGATCTACTATTATTATTTAAATAACGGTTATTCCAGAATCTTCTCGAAAGAAGCCATGGACATCCCCGAATATAATTTTAATCTCACTGAGTCACAAATTTGTGTTACCTTCGCACTGCACGAATATTATGGGCTTTATACGATTATACATATAATAAACATTTTCAACTGTTAGTTATATCGTGAAAATTGTTTCGTCTATATAAAAATGCTCCTTTCATGCAGTTGTTCTGAATTTTAATAAATTTAAAAAACCACATACCTTGCTTAGGGTTATTGCCTCAGAATTGGTAATTTCCTACTTAATATTTTTATAAAAATTATTATGTACAATGTATTATTATAATAATGTACAATGTAAAAGTTGATTCAATTTTATAAATAGATTTGCACAAATTCAAGATTATAAGGGATTGTTCACACCAAGCACGAGTAGCGAATTACGAGTAACCATTTTTCAGAAAATTTTGACATAAAATACAGTTTAATAGAACGGATTTTTCCATTTATAATATAATTACGATTATTTAATTCAAAATAAACTAAATTAAGCCCTAAAAATGCTTTAAAATAACAAAAATACTAAATTCGTACAAAGATGAAATATTCGCGCATTCGCTAAAAAATAAAATTAGGTTCCACTCGTGTTCTACATAATTTTTATTCGTACGAGTATTGACATTCGTACGAGTATCTTTTTATAAATCATTTCAAATACGATCAAAATGACTTTTAAAGATTAAATTAATATTATTTATATCGAATTATGTATTTTAAGCTTTGTCAAAACGAACAATATAAAAAAACAGGTTTTGGAAATAATTACCGTATTATTAAAAATATTTGATCATGTATGGTATTGATTTTGACATATAAATTCGCTCGCGTTTAGTGTAAATCAAATTTGCGAATTCGTGTTTGGAATTTATTCGCAACTCGCAGTTCGCGTTTGGTGTAAGTAGTCTCTAATAGTTCATTTTATTCAAAATGTTTATTTTGATAAATGATTTTTGTGTGAGTGATCTGATCATATTCAATATAAATGATCCGTTCTGCTCAAGTCGGAAAAAACACATTCATAACAGAAAACTGCAAATAATTATTCTAACTTTTCATTTCTTCAAATAGCAAAGAAACAAATAAAGAATGCTTTAAGGCACATAATTATGTTACTTAAAAATGATATGCCTAGGTAGTCAAATTGTTATCAATTCAAATTTTAATCAAACTTATTATCCTTTTATTATTGTATTTGTTTCTTGCACCTAGGAAAACGCATCAGAAAGCATTTCAAAAGCAAGAAAAATATGTAACATCCAAATCAAAAGGGTGAATGGCCTTAACCTTCATCCGTCCCTTAAAAAAGTAACACTAAAATTCCTTTGTGCAAAAATTACCAAAATAAATTCATCAGTAAATTTACGCTAAGCAAATACAAAATTCACTTTTATTTTTAATTTTATTTATTAAAACGAAAGATAACGCAGTAATTTAATAAGATATTTCAAAAATAAAATTCGATTTAGGTCAAAATGAAGCGAGGGACGGATGAAGGTTAAAAAAAACAATCATCAACAAACTCTTTTTCACAAAAAAATGTATATTATTCCAAAATTTGGTTTAGTTTAAAGAAGATTTCAAATATAAAATATGTATGTGTATGGATGTATTTAATACAATAGGTATATATATTATGATCACTGATCGTCTGCACGTGCATCATACATACTCGAAAATATACAAACAAAATTACCAAACTAATGACCTTTTTTGTGTTTCATTCATGAGTTTTTTTTTTTACTACTATTTTGTTATTTTTTGTTTTGTATTTTTTTGAAGAATGCGAAAAAAGAAGCATATATATATATATATATATCTCGCTTTGTCGGTGCCATCACAAAATAATACGTTTTGAAATTTAGAATGACATTTTTTTGCACTGAAAAGACTAATCTTATATACTAATCAGTGTTTTTAGTGTATAGCGTATGTGATATGGAGAAACGTTAAATTATATACAGCCAATACAAGAGATATTGCTTAATGGTTTTATATATGGGCCGATAGGCCACGACACTAGCAAAGAGATGGCCAACATCCCAGGTTCATATCATGGGGATAAACATATGTTTTTGAATAATTTGTATTTTTAGTGTAGCGTATGTGATATGGAGAAACGTTAAATTATATACAGCCAATACAAGAGATATTGCTTAATGGTTTTATATATGGACCGATAGGCCATGACACTAGCTAAGAGATGGCCAACACCTCAGGTTCAAATCATGGGGATAAATATATGTTTTTGAATAATTTGTATTTTTAGTGTAGCGTATGTGATATGGAGAAACGTTAAATTATATACAGCCAATACTAGGGATATTGCTTAATGGTTTTATATATGGGCCGATAGGCCATGACACTAGCTAAGAGATGGCCAACACCTCAGGTTCATATCATGGGGATAACATATGTTTATTCCCATGGTATGAACCTGGAGTGTTGGCCATCTCTTAGCTAGTGTCATGGCCTATCGGCCAATATATAAAACCATTAAGCAATATCCCTAGTATTGGCTGTATATAATTTAACGTTTCTCCATATCACATACGCTACACTAAAAATACAAATTATTCAAAAACATATGTTTATCCCCATGATATGAACTTGGGGTGTTGGCCATTTCTTAGCTAGCATCATGGCCTATCAGCCCATGTATAAAACCATTAAGCAATATCTCTAGTAATGGATGTTTAAAATTTAAGGTTTCTTCATATTAAATGACTACACTACCAACAGAACATAAATTTGTTTATGAATTTGTAGAATATGTTGAATGGTATTACTCTTAATCTTAAACGAATTTATGTTTTTTATTATAAATATTTTTTAAGAAATTTATTAGTTTTCATTTGGCTTAGCTTAAACTTGAATTTTTTTGTGCTAGATGCATTTTAACGCATTGACTCGTACTGTACACAATTGTGTACATACACTTTAAACATATTTTTTGGGATTCAATGAACTAATAATGGATTTTTTAAGTGTTACTTTGTTGGCTCTTAGTCTTAAGCTACCAAAAAAGGTTACTTACCACGAAAAATATTATAAAATTTCAGAATTACTCAGATACTTAAGCAAAACAACAAGCGTTTTAAAATAAATGACGAGTCAAAGGGTTAATTATAATATTTTTTTCTGGATCAGCCTACACTTTTTACAAAATTTACACTTTTTCGGGTTAGCTACATTTTATCCGAGAAATGAACAAAAACTTCGGGCTGATTCTTCGGGCTAACTTCACTGACTTAAATAATTTCCGGCGGCAGTTTGACGTCTCAATTTAGTTAATTTAATTATAATGAAAATGGCAAGAGACTACGGCGTACAACACATCGACCGCGAACTGCGAATTGCGAATAAATTCCACAATGCGATATTCGTAAATAGATGCACATAGAGCGCGACGCAAATTTAATAAACGTCAAGTTTCGGAAGATTTTTTATATTTGACGTTTATTTAATTCGTGCCATGCTCTATGCGCGTCTATTTACGAATATCGCATTGTGAAATTTATTCGCAATTCGCAGTTCGCGCTCGATGTGTTGTATGCCTACTAGATAAAATTGCAAAAATGAAATTTAAATGAATAATTTACTTGTTAGTATAGATCGATTATTTGACAGCCAAAATATGTCAAACTTTTTTGAGTGTTAAGGAAAACAAACAGCAGTTTATATGAAGCTAACTTTAAATGTTTGAAAATAACTTAATTTTAATAAAAATAACCATAGAAAAAACTCAAACTGCACAAGATTAAACCTAAAGAATACGAATTTGCCTTCTTTTTATGTTTTAATTTTTCACACGCTTTTCACAAAAAAAATTTACTTGCTTAGCTAAAATGACATAAAATGAATACATTTCAATTAAATTTTTATTAAAAAATATTTAATATATGTCTGTAATTATAGAAATAAAATTGCATCTGTGCCACTTCATATAAAAAGATATGAACAATATTTTGACGTTTATTTGTTTTCCATTTTCCCTTTCCTTAACACAAAAAATCACAATGAAGTTGTCTAGCATTCAATCTATTGAATAATGAAAGAACAGACTACTAGATACAATTTCAAAATTGAATATCAGTGATTAATGATTAATCACTGATAGCAGTGAATAATGGATATCATTATAATTGAAGAAACAAAAGTATAATATACATATTATAAGATAGTCGGGGACAAAATGACTAAATGGACAATACGACAAAAGTGCACTTTTTGAATATCATAATTGTTTATCCAAAAATATAAAACTTTGTAACATTATCATAATAAAAGATTTCATTCAAATAAGTTGCTGAAAATTTTATTTAAATATGATCAATAGTTCCGACGTTATAGCTATTTTAAGTGAAACGTAATTTCGCGCACAAATCTGAAAAAATTTCCCGCTTTACGGGGAGGATTGATGAAAAAACCGTCCGAAAACCATGTGTTAAAAACAAACTAATTTGATAACAAAATTTAGTGAATTGATTAAACTGAACTAACTTATTACGGTCAACTTGCAGTCAGAACATTCCAGAAATATTTCATAAAGTCTTTCGTCAGTTTTGTGTTGTGCAAATTATTTTACACAACGCAAAACTAATGAATCTATAAATAAATTGAAATGAGAAATTTTTCGAAAGTCTAATTATTTTATGACGAAAAGTGTGTAAATTTAGTTCAGTGCATGTTAACTAAACTTGAACATCAGCTTTCAATGATATTACAAAAGCTGTAGTACTGGCATTATTTGCGGCAGGTCTAATATTAGTTGGTATAAGTTCCTTCAATAATATTATAAAAGCTGTAATTTTAGAAATAATATGCGATTATTGGTCCCGCACAAGTGAAATATTAGTTGGTATTACAACTTTATAATACAATATTTCATGATACCCTAAACATCGGAGTTGCCAGCCATTGCACCCAGTAGAAAAAGCAAAATGGCATTCAAACCCTGGATTAGCCGTCACAGATTCCAGTTGCTGATACGAACGAAAACGTCTGCGGTCTTATGAAGACAAAGCTTAGAGGAAAAAGATTAACAGCAAATTTTTCGAGTTTTCAAAAACATTTGGAAAGACTTTACTCCAGAATAAGCGGCCAGATTAATTAAAAGTTGTAATAGGAGAAGTTAGTCTATAATAGACAACAATGGCTACTAAGATAATTGCTTACTAAGATAATTGCAAAATTAGTTTTAATGTCCATTATGAGAAATAAATATCAATTAGTTTATTTATTGCTTTCTTTGAGATAGTTTCTGTAAGAGAAAACCGTGACCGTGAATTCCTCGTTTCTATTATAATACAAATAGACATATCAAAGATACAGTGTTTACTGTCGTTTACGTGTAAATATTTAAGTTAAAGGTTATCATTTTAAAATGACAAATAATGATTTAATAATAGCGGTAAAATTTCTTGCGGTAAAATATTTAATTTTATCATATTAAACTACTTAGATTTTTAAAATTAGATTAAAAATGTTATTACTTATATGAGTACGTGATTAACATAAAGTTAATGAACTTGTTGAGTTGAAATATGTGTTATTCGAAAAAAGAAAAATACTTGTACGAAATTGGCACCAAATAATAATATTTAAAGAATAAATATGGATGTGTGTAATTAACACAAAATACGGTCACCCGTAAAATTTATTGTGTTAAATGTTAATTCACATTTTGTACAAACATGATCATGTTCATTCGGTTACCGACATTATACAATACTTATGTAAATAAAAAAACATATCTTAATATTTTGTACATAAAATACAAGCATTAACACGCGCATGCGAGGTAAAAATTGAATACATATGTAAGTTTATTATACATATTATATGTATATGTACAGGGTGTGCCAGTTTGCTTTATTTATACCATCCCACCAAAAAAAAACAAGAAAGAAAAATACAAACAGCAAAAATTATGTTTATTGTGATATGAAAATTAGTTTTCACACAATTAAATTTATATACTTAGTTAAGGTGATAGTCGTTATATTAATTAAATTATATATTACTTAATATTTTTACTTTTGAATAGATGATTGGTATTTTACTATTTTATGTTTGTGATAGGAAAATTGCAATTTGCTTTAGATTTGAGGTTAAATGTTGGCCAATTAGGATAAAAGAGATGATCTATTATAAATTGTGAAAGGAGTAAACGATGTAAAGTATTTTCGCTTTTTCACCTTGAAATACTTAAGGAATTACTAAGTTTTCACTTTCTCTTGGATTTAGTCAACAAGTACGGCATGACAGATTCTACAGGGACTAAATATAGGAGCAGCATTCAATAAATGCGTAGGAAACGTGTGAAATTAAAGAATGTTTTAAATGTCCTATTATTTTGAACACCACCGTAAACCCACGGGGTGTACGGGATAATTTTCTCGAAATCTACGCCAAAAATCTTTAAGAATCAATCATAATATTGCGTTTTCCCTGAATTTGCCATTTCGCTATTTTTGGTGACAATTTCATTGTACTATTAAGGCTATTAATTTTAGACATCTTTAGGCTATTAATTTTTCTTAATAAAACTAGCGTAAACTGAATGACGAAAGTAATTTTATGTATTTTGCATATAATTTCTAATTATTATGTGATAAAATAACAGTCAAGCCAATCAAATCCCTCATCACTTTCGTAATCCTTTGAAAAATAATTAACAGTTTTCAAAAATAAGTAATCAATCATGAAATTTCTAAATTGTAATACTGAATCTTCTTAATACACGTCAAAAACGGAAACCCGTTTTGAACCGAACCAGAAAAACCACTAAACCAACGAAATTTTGATGAACCAGAACCAAACCATTTTCTCAAAAATTACTCCCAACAGCCAACCAAAAACCGGTTTAGGTTTAATTTGCTTTTCTTCTCATTTTGTATGTTGGAAAAAACAATTTTGATAGGGCATGCGAACAATAAATTCGGTATATGATTTTTCATAAAGGTATTGAATTTTGATGTTTGTTTGTTCCCGAACCGAAGTAAATAAAATTTTACAGTAACGGGTAAAATATACGGGTATAGCAACAAGCTTTCGTTTAAAATGGTACATAATTAATTTTATAAAACTACTTTTATTGAGTAAAAAATGGCGGAAAGTTTTTAGACCATACGAAACTGAATCAAATTTACATATATAGTGCGTGAAAAATTTCTAGCCTTACACATAGATGGCACACAATAGAATAGTTCATCCTTTATGTGAATGAATGGAGAATTTCATATCGATCTCTCAATTCATTCTGTGCTTACAGGTGCTTACAGCCTTAGATTTTTAATAATTATGGAAAAAGTCAAACAACGTGATGTACATAAGTAATTGATAATTTATTTAAAAAATATTTAAGTATCCGGGCAAGAAATTCATAATGGTATGGTTAAACGCCTGTCAGATGAATGCGCTACTTCGTATGCAACTGTAAAAAATTGGGTTACTGAATTTAAACGCGGTCGTACAATAATTGAAGATGGCCAAAAACTGCATCAACATCAGAAGACATTGAGCAAATACATGTTACTTTTCGTGAGGTCCAAGAATGGCTACACATTGATAACATATGCATCTCAGGCTCAAACAAACAATTACGACATATTTTTCGTGAAGGATTACATACCAAAAAGCTCTTTGGAAAAGTGGTGCCGCATAGGTATGTTGACAATTCAAACAAAACTCGATCGCAAGCTAATTTCTCAGCGCAATTTGAATCGTGCAAATTATTTCATGTAGAGGATAATTTCGTCCGATTTTTCCAAAGTGGTTAGACTAACGTTGACCGGTTCTTGTGACTGTTTTATCAAATTTAAATATGTATACTTACTCACGAATATAAGTACACAAAATTACATCTAAAGTGAGCTTGCTTGCTTACTTACCTAGAAAGAAAGAAACAATGATACTTTATAATATACGTAACATAATAATCATAATTATAGCCCTGATTTAATGTAAATTTTCTATGTGCCTTTCTTTCAAAAGTTTTACTATATCTTGGAAAATTCGATTCACTTTAATAAATGTCCTCACAAATTTATAAATTGTTTGAAAATCCCATCTAATTTTCGGAGATATTATTAGAAATATGTAGAGTATTTACATTGAATCGGGCATAATATTCGCTTAAATTTAATAAACTGTCAAATCAAATCTCTCAAAAGCTGTTCTCAAAGAACAAATATCTTATGTTCTTAATTCTTATAAATATAGATCTTCTTGAGTCCAATTTCCAATCTATTATTTTCACAATAAACCAAGTAATTACGTTAAGTAAGATTTTTAAATGTAAAAGTAATACTTAATGGGAAAAATCGTGTTAAAATTTCAAATATGTGAACCTATAAACCAAATGCACTTACGTAGCACTTGCGTACTTTTTCTGCAATAAGTAAGTATTAAGAACATTTATTTTAAACATACTACTCAGTACACACAAAAAAACCGAACAAGAAATAAAATAAAAAGAAAACTAAAAATAACAACTACAAACAAGTAACAGCAATAAGAATTTACATGTGCATAAGTATAATAAAGAAAAACAATAATTCAAAACAACTCGAAAAATAGAAATGTACATGATTAGCGTGAAGGAATACCAATTTTTTATTTTGCTATGTCTGTATGTTAATGGATCGATGTTTAGAATAGTTTTGCATTGCTTCATTATTGATTATGGACTTGCCCGGTTATTCACGTTATGGCCCTTGCTCTGCGGCTAACATAATTTATGTATATGATATATTTATAAATTTATTTAGAAATGGATAAACTGTTTACAGCGCATTGACTTAAGTACCTACTTAACTAAGAATTAGTTACTTATATAATGTTGTTCGGGCTCAAGTAACAGGCGAGAATTAATTAGTCATCTTTAAAATAATTCATTTAAGTAAAATCCTAAACAGTTTATACCACTGACAGGCTAGGAATTAGCTAATCACGGTTAGTGATTTTTCCAGATTAGCTGAAGTGTTTCAAGTTGAAGATTAGCTAATCTCTTTTTATTTGAGGATTAGTGACTAATCGAGATTAGTCACTAATCGTCTTCGTCATCAGAGTCTGGTTAATCAGGTTATGGGACAATATTGTTGATACGATCTTTACGTCCTAAAGTATTTCACGATAGGTTTCCACGACTAGGAATTTTACAGTAAGGGAGAGTTTCGGTGCCGATTCCAGTTTTCTAAAGAAGGGGATTATTTGACCAACACCCCCCGAGAAGATCTGGAACTTTTGGATGCATATTATCGCTTATAATATCGCATTACGTGCAGCATTCGCTTTCCATTTTATTTACTTCTTGTACATGAATGCCACAAATCACGATATTGACTAAATACTAATACCCAAGACAGACTCAAACTAGCTAGTCCAGATTTCGAGATTATGTAATTATTTTTCCAGACTATGTCACAACACCATTTAAATGCATTGTTTTATAACATGATTATCATAATGTAGGGTTTGAAATTGATGAATATTAAATACAAAAAAAGACAGAACAGTAAGGCAGGAAGATTTGAGATTATTGCGATTATGTTTTTGTCTGTCAACGATATAAAATAAAAAATATTTTGAGAAAAACAAACAAAAAAAATTGACAAATGTCCCAGCACGCAGTTATTAATTCGAAAATTGATTTCGAGAATCACCGGTTTTAACTTCGTTCAAAATTACGACACAAAAAATCCACGGATCTATCCATGTTTAAAATTACTAAAAGTAATCTCGGTTAAATCAGTGAGTTTTCGAAAACTGGGGATTAATCCGTCGACTTATCCTTGTTTAAAAATACGAGCCTAAGTGCGTAGGTATATTAATTCTTTTCTATGACAAATTGATATGAATTATACAGCCCTAGTCATTATTATTTGGACCTGCTAAGTTTTTAGTGTAGTGTAACACAAACAACTTTAAAAATTATATACATACTTACATAGCTACTTAATAAACTTTTTGAAAACATTAATTTTAATACAATAAATTGAATTACCGTGCTTTATATTTCAATTAAAAAAATTTTAAAATTTTAGTTCTAGGAGAAATTATAGATAATTTAGTTTTGGTCAAAATTATTTATTTATACCCATAAATTTGTTCCCACTATTATTTGTGCCGTATGGAAAAAAATTAAAATAAAATAGTAAATCAATTAAATTTAAGATTATTTTTGGGTAATTACATAATGATAAAGTCACTAATGTGGGGTATGCAAATGGTCAGTTTTTGAGTTTTGTTTAGTCTCTATAACATTTCGCATGTGGTTCAAAAATTTGTTTTTAACATCACGTAAAATCTTATCCCACTCGGTTTACTTGGCACCCTGATACAAAATTTTGATCTTGTTAGATCTTGAATATCTTCCACTTTAACTTAAACCTCCGCAAGTTTAAATCGAAACCCTGCCCTGGCCGAGACAAATAATTATATTCAAGATTTTTGGATAATTTCGTAGCAATTACTCTTCTGATGTATGGGAGCATTACTATGGTGAAGAGAAAATTTAGGACCGACTGGTTTATCATCAACCAGGAATGTTGCCTTATGAAATAAACCGAAATTGAACACTCTCCTTAAATAGTTCAGTTTGTAGAAGCGTTTAACCTTTTACGTGTTGCCCAAGGGAATCTATCCGAGGCAGTATCCACACTAATTAATGCTCAATGTTTGTGAAATAATAAAAATATTTCCGGTATTATCAAATTAAGACAAAAACGCACCATGTTGGGCATAAAACTATCCTATAGGCTATCCTTATCTAGAACAGAATAACACATTATGAACTCCAAAAATATAGTGAGGAGCATATACAAGCAACTAGCATCTGTCTGGATGGATGGTCAGGAAAATGCACCATACCTGCAGTTTATTGTCCACCGAAACATTCAGTGAAAAGACATCAGTTTGCAAACTACTTCAAAACTCTGGGAGATAAGTTCCTTGCGGGAGGTGACTACAACGCCAAACATATCCACTGGGGTTCCAGACTAATATCTTCGAAAGGAAAACAATTGTGGGAATGTATGCAAAATGAAAAATTAGATCACATATCTACTGACCACCCAACTTATTGGCCAACTGAGAGACGAAAAATTCCCGATTTACTGGATTTTTGAGTAACAAAGGGTGTAGCTAGACCTTTTATAATGGCCGACACCTGTTATAATCTATCTTCTGATCATTCACCGATATTAATAACACTGAACATGCAAGTTCTAAAACTACCAGCAACTAGATTCCTGACGAATCAACATACTAATTGCACCCAATTCAAGTCTACGTTAAACAAAAAATGTTCTTTAAACATCCAGCTAAAAACAAAACATGAAATTGATGCAGTAGTACAAAGCCTAACGGCTGTATTAAAACAAGCTGCAGCAGATGCACACCATGTAGCTCAGTTTACTTAAAGTTGGACAAACCGTCTCAGAATATTCAGCAGCTGTTAATGATAAAACGCTCAATAAGCAGGCAATGGCAACTACACAGATCGCCTACACTTAAATCAAATTTAAATAAAGCGACCAAAAACCTGAAAATGCCTTATTAAAAGAACGCGATGAAGGGGTTCAACATTATCTGAGTGAACTCACAGCGACCGAAGCAACAGATTATTCTCTGTGGAAAGCCACACGTAAGCTGAAACGACCAACCTCTGATTTGTCTCCCTGACGGAAACTGGACAAGAAGTGATGCAGATAAAGCAAACATATTTGCTCAACATCTTAGTAAGGTATTTATACCCAACGAACAGATTGGAAGCCCTGAATTTATACCTGGGGTGGAATGTTGTAATATATTTTAAGTATGTCTCATGTTTCAAGAGCAAATTCAATAGATTTTAAGTATGTCTCATGTTTCAAGAAAAAAATTGTACTCTATTTCGCGTTTTGATTACGTCTATTTTTGTTGCGTATTTTTCTTTTCCTTCAAATCGATAAAGTATCACTAAACAAAAATTTGAGTGATAAATAACCATGAGTATAAGTAGAAATAGAATATTGTTTTATTCGAGCAAGCTGAGATAGCAAGAAAAAAAGCATAATTGGAAAACGAAATAGAGTACAATTTTATTCTTGAAACATGAGACATAAAATCTATCGAATTCAAATCGAAAGTGATGTTACAACATCCCACCCCTGATAATGCAGAAGCTGAAGAAATCCAGAAAATTAAATACAAGTGGCGCCAAGTACAAAAGAAAATCAAAGAAAACATTGATCCAAGAAAAGCACCAGGGCATGCTCTAATAAGTGGCAAAATGCTAAAAAATCTTCCGGAAAATTGTATCAAATTAATAACATACATTTTCAACGTTATAATGAAAATAGGCTACTTTCCTGAAACCTGTAAATCTCGTAAATCATTATGATTCCAAAACATGGTAAAGATGAAACAAAAGTAAACTCATACCGTCCAATCAGTTTACTACCGACTTTCTCTAAGCTATTCGAAAAAATGCTCCTAAAAAACTTAAACCAATTCTGCACGAGAAAAAAATTATTCCTGATCATCAATTCGGGTTTAGAGAAAAACACGGAACCGTAGAACAAGTTCAGAGTCGTCTCTGAAATCAGGAACACCCTAGAACAAAACAAAAAAAGTACTGCTCTGCAGCGTTTTTAGACATTGCGCAAGCTTTCGATAAAGTGTGGCATAAAGGACATACACAAATAAAGTTAGAAGACAGTTACCAAAAAGTTTTCTAACCTCATTAAAAATTATCTGCTTGATAGAAAAATTTTCGTGGAATATAACAGCGCATCCACCAATTTATACGAAATCCTCGCTGGGGTTCCACAAGGAGTGTGCTAGGGCCACTATTATATTTGATCTATACAGCAGATCTACCAACATCAAAATACGTAAAAGTTTCAATATTTGCAGATGATACAGCAATCATGTCTACGCATCAAAATCCCACGATATCATCAAGAAATCTACAAGATCATTTAGAGTTAGACGAAATACAAAAATGGTTAACTAAATGGAGAATTAAGGTCAACGAGCGTAAATCGGCGCACATTACATTCACACCCCGCAAACTTACCTGTCCGCCTGTGAGACTAAACAATATCATTCTACCACAACACCAAAACGTTAAATATCTCTGAATACATTTAGATAGAAGGCTTACGTGGAAAAAGCATATCGAAGCTAAACGTCAACAAATCAAGTTAAGGAGTATTCAAATGAACTGGTTAATAGGGAAACATTTCAACTTAAGCCTAGACTGAAAGGTTTTACTATATAAAATGGTACTTAAACCTATCTGGACGTATTCAATTGGTATTGAATTGTGGGGGTCCGCTTGTGCTTCCAACATAATAAAACTGCAACGAATGCAGTCAAGAATACTAAGAATAATGGTAAATGCACCCAAATTAGAGCCAAAATTGTGAGTGAAATTCGCAAAAACAAATCTATGTCTGTCAGAGATTTATGTGGGTGGTACTAGCATAGGAATGATCCAGCGGGTAAAATAAGGCATGTGACTTGAAGACACATAAAAAAGTTCCGAAACGAAGTGAAAAAAAAAATTGTATGTTAAAACCGTGCAACTGCTCATTATAAATTTGGAGCTGTTAAAAATCCACTGCATCACTTTTGTGGAAAAACAGTAAACTCCGCCAAATTCACCAGAACTTTGACCAATTGAAAGATATTGGGCAATTTCGAAACGTTACTTGAAAAATAATGGTAAACTAGCAGAAAATTTAACAAAGTTCAAAAAGTTAGTCCAAAGCAACCAGACAAATTAATAAAACTACTGAGCAGAATCAAAGTAAAGGCATCAAATTAAAAATTCGCTATGTATTTAGAAAATAATTTCTCAAATGTTTTAAATATAAAATCTTCTAATTAGAAGTCTGCTTTATGATAAAACATCATTTTATAAGCTTTTTTTTGTGGATACTTTCTTTTCGATACAGTCCTTATATAAGCCACGGCACACCACTTAATAATGAATCCATTTCATTAATATAATAAATACAATAATTTTGTATTTCAGGAACTTTTTTTTAATGGCGAACGCAGTGGGGTTTACAGAAAAAATTAAGAAGGCAAAAAGAAGAAAGAAAGACAGAAAAAGTAAATTAAAAAGAGAATTTGACGGTGAAAGCTGCTCCGAAAACCCTTTTTGGTAGAAATAGAAACATCCATGCATTTGATTCAAGTGCGATTGATAAATACCGAGCAGCTTTACTATCAGCAAACTTATAAGAGGAAGTAGTAAGTTAGTTTTAGTATTAGTATTACGTAATGTAGTTGTAAGGGATTTAAGTGAGCCTAAACATGCCGCAACCAACGAATCCCCTTTTTTTAATTTCATGATTTTATTACAATTCTGTTGAACTTTACAAAAACATACATGTACATAAGTAATTAAAGAATTCCTTTGAACTAAATAATGATTTTCTCTAAAATTCTTATAAATATTTACGTACCTATTACATATATTTTTTACAATAACAACAAAACCATTTTAATGATGAACCGTGAAATGAAAATTCAGAAAGTAATCAAAAAGAATACTAAATAGACTTATTGATTTTCATTTTTAATACTGTCTCTTTTGTCAAAGCAAAGAAAGACGAAAATATTTTTGTTTATTGTATGTAAGTAAGTTGTATGTATATTCATTTTGTTCATTTCCTCCTGTTCTTCACCAAAACAAAAATCTTTTTGTTATACTTACATACATACTTACTTATAAAAAGCAAAAATTCAAAAATTCAAGTCTGTTCCATAAGCAAGCATAAAGCAATTTCATAATAAATTTTTTATATGTATACAACAGAGTATACGGAGTGAAAGAATAAGTAAAAGCGAGGAAGAAGAAAAATTATAACAAAAAGAAAAAGAAACGGAAATCGATAAAGTTTTGTCAGATTTTATAATGTTTTCAGAGTTTAGAATAAAAATGTTTCTTTGTTATAAAAAAATAATTTTTGTTGTATTATAGTTTGTTTTCCTATTTCAATTTATTTTATGGAAGTTTTAATATGAAACATGTTTAAAATTTAAAATTTATTTATCTTTTATTTGATTATACAATTTTTTCCTCTCCGATTTTCGTATTTGTTTACTGTTTTTCATTGAAAAATGTACTACTTATATTTTTTTTTATACTCTTTGGTGGTGTGCGTGGTGGTGGTATTGTTTTGCTCATTTTTAATGATTTATTATGTTTGTTGGTTTTATTAATTTAATATAATTAAATTTTAATTTAATTCAATTTTTCGATTTTTATCGTTATTATTGGATGGCCTAAAATGTTTCCGCCGGTTTTTACTTAAATTTCAAACGCACTTTTCTTTATATAACTTTATGAACTCGATCGTTATTAGTCGTCACATACATCGGTTTGTTATCAGAGCTCGTCATTCATGCGCGGATACGAGGTGGGGGGGGGGGGGGGGGGGTGGAGAAGGGGTAGAGGGGGTAATTACCCCTCCCAAAATAAATCAAAAATCTCTAAAAAACACCTAAAACTATACAACATATTAATTGACAAAACGATGAATAACTAGTTTAAAATTAAAACAGTAGGTTATTCCGGAATTAACTAACCGGATAGATAAATAATTTTACGAAGTGAAGAAATTGTTAATTGCAAAACTCTTTCTTATATCATAAATAGAATATTTCGTACTACCGTTAAATTGTTAGAAGTTTTTAAAGAGGAATTGTAAAATTCGCTAATACTACAAGTACATGGTTGATTTCTATATACAAACATAAAGGAAAAATCAGTGTAATAAGTTTGCAATTCAGTCGCTATATAGCCTGTTGAGATGATTGAAAAATGATATATTTTTCACAATCTTCATCAGATCGAAACTGAATTGCAAAACTCTTAACAATTTCTTCACTTCGTAAAATAAATAATTTAAAATTATTAAAATAATTGAATTCTATGTAAATACATATAAGTAATCAGTAATATTTCATTTATTAAAACCAACGCAAATAATCCAACTATGTACATATTAACTATTTAAGTCTGGTATTCCAAAAACACAATGTCCCAAACTACAATATTAATTGTACGATCATTACTTCTGACCATTACTTAAAATTTAATTAATTTTTGTAATTTTATTATTCAAGATTCAACCTTTCTTAATGCTTATCATTAATCATAATTAATAGTACATATCTATATTTTTCTGTGATTTTTATAATTATGAAGTTGTGTCCCTATTAATTTTCAACATACGGATTCATAGTTGCCTTCGTTCGTTAGTTCATTAGTTAGTTCTGAATTTTTTTTTAAACAATCATATTCCTGGAAAATGACGTTATTTTTCGTTTGTGTCAGTTTGATTGGTCGAGAAAAATGTTTAAATGAATGAATGAACGAACAAATTGAAGTATGAACTTAGCTTAAGTTACCGAGAAAATAAAAACAAAAAACTGTTATTTTAAAAAAACAAAATAAGTTCGACGTGTCTATATGTATACATATTATAATACGGAATAGAACAAGAAACTATAAATATTAATAAAAATTATGTTTTAAATATTTTTATTTTAATGTGTGCAATTCATTTTCGTGAAAAACGGCAATTGTTTTACTTACCGGACCTATGATGCTTAACCCTCAACCACTGTTATGATTTTTATTACATGTAATTTTAGAAAATCCGACAAACAAATCTCGTTTAATTCAATTATTTCAAATAAAAATCAGAAAATCTACAGTAGAAGAGTTTAAAATCTTCGAGTGGTAATATTTAGAATAAAAGAAATATTTAATATTTACATTCGAAATAGCCGCATCGGCGCATAAAAGTGGTTAACGGTTAAATTTGGTAACGCAACTGACAATATAGTAACGCAGTTGATATTCTTTATGGAAGTAGACTGCCCTTTGTTTAGAAAATGAATTTTTGTAGTTATTTAATAAGAAATATTTTGTTAATTCTTCACTATATCATAAATAGAATATTTCGTACTACATAATTTTATTTTAATTTAAGGTCTTTTAATAAAATGCCACTTACACCGGCAGAAAAGCAAAAACGATATCAAGAGCGGTTAAAGAATAATCGTGAAAAAGAAAATATACAAAACAAAAGGCAAGGGATCGTTATCACAAAACGAAGACATTTATCGCAAAAAAATCGAATAGGAAACAGAGGTTAACCAGACGGGAATGGAGAAAATATAAAGCCGACGAAAGATAAAGATCAAAACGTTTAAATGCCGGCTTAAATGAAACGCCACCATCGTCGTCCGATCGCGAATCTGTGCCAAACCCAAGTGTGGCTCCAGGACGAAATCTCTAAACTTTTCAGGGAAACTACGGTTCTAAGAGAGGAAAATAAAAAATTAAAAAGAAGTGTTGAAAAATATAAAAAACGAGCACAAAGATTAAATTAAAAGGAGCAAATCTTCAGCACCATTACAAAAAGCGAATGCTTTAATAAAAATGAGCTTTTCCTCGCCAAGATCTTCAAGTGCTGTAAGACTGAAACAAAAATATTTAAAGTAAATTGTTGTACACAACTTACTGAAGAAATATAAATTATTGAGATCAGCTTCGCTTGATACTTTAGGTCTCAAAGACTCACTTCGCATAGCACCACAACCTCGTAAACAAAACGAAGTAATTAAGGAGGGGGAGGGGGGACACCCTGGAGCCCGAAATTCTAGGTCGATTTCATGAATTTTTTTCTGGTGTACAATGAATTTTACAACAAAAAATTTATACACTTTTATTAATTAATCATTCAAGATTACAAAAAAAAAATTTCGTTAAGAATGAGTAAATTAAAAAAGAAAAAAAATCGGCGTTGCGCTGATCTCAGAACTGGTGCATCCTGGAACAAAAAAAAGTAGTATAATATTCTATTACCCATAAACTGTGGAAGTACGTGGTTAAAACGATCTAAAAAATCGAATTTTGAAAATATCAAAAAAAGCACAGGTACTTCCAAAGAATCAAGTGCCCTGAACATTCTCTCCAAATGTCAAGTCATTTAACTTAGTAGATCTGGAGATTCTCGCAACGCCAGGCTCAAAAATGTCATTTCGAGGAAAACGCATTTAAAGTTTTAAGCTTTAAAATTTGTATATAAAAGATTAAAATCAGAAAATTATATTTTTTTTTAAATATGTCGAATTGGCTTCCAAACTAATTCCATATGATTCTTAATATATTAAGCTATAACAAAATTAAACATTTTTTTTGATTTTTTGAAAGTTCAAAGATGGCTCCTTAAGTAAATCGTTTTCATTTTCTTCTAATAATTGATTTATTTAAA
This sequence comes from Tipula helvola, assembly GCA_963556165.1. Taxonomy (NCBI): domain Eukaryota; kingdom Metazoa; phylum Arthropoda; class Insecta; order Diptera; family Tipulidae; genus Tipula; species Tipula helvola. The sequence goes on from OY744483.1 coordinate 102,453,314, forward strand.
CCAACATTTAAAAAAAAAATCATAACATCATTCTGATCAAATTGAAATAAAAGCTAGCGTGTACACCATAGTATCACAAATCGTCATTTCATGCCCAAACGTTGTTGACTGATGACGAGTTAACTCGGCATTGCACTTGCATTATCTATTTCTATTTATGAAACCTAGGGCAAAAACTATACTAGATTTCATCTACGTAGACGTCTCATGCCGAATAAACCTAAATTCAAATTCGTTGGGTGTAGAAAATATCTAATTGGATGTAGAAATTATATTTCGAACAATACAGTTAGCCCCTTCGCAATATACATACTTAATTTCATCACACATGTCGAATTTAATCAAAATCGTTTAAGAAATAGCCGAGTTCCTTCCTTATTGGCTATATTCCAGAACTTCATCTAAAAATCATTTCATAATCCCATTTCCATCGCACATGTCGAATTTCACCAAAATCAAATTCAATTACAAAATAATAGCCAGTAACATACATAGTTTCTGTGTAAATTTCCGGTTAACAATGTGTTAAAAAAGGTGAAAGGTTATCGATCAAAACGCACATATTTATTTGGTTTAACAAACTTCATTTGATATACTGACTTACAAATTTGAAGAAACCTGTTTCTAAACCATTACACCAAATCAAGCTTAGATTTTTTCCGGTTAAGTAATAATTGTAATGTATAACGATAATTGTAATTTATTCTCTTTGTTCCTTATAATTGGTTTACATTAGTATTAATATTAACCTTAGATCGTAAATAATGTGAGTGTGTTTCATTGTTTTCCAGATAATAAGTATAAACAAACCGAGGAAAATTTGTGAATGTGATTTTCGATTTTTATACTATTTGTTATAGTATATAACAGAGATGGCCAAGCTTCACTACACGTGGAGCCGCATTCCAATAATCTATCGTTACGAGAGCCAACATAAAAATAAAATATCAAAACCATCAGTTGTTATGGAATTTTCATTTTCTTGAATACACCGTATTTAAACCAATACTTATAGTTATAAATACATACGACAGCTATTGTTTGCTGGTAGATGGCATGTCTGTTTGTAACTTCGCCGTGAATTTTCTGAAATCGGAGTCATAGTTCGTTAGCGCGGTACGAATTAATTCCGTTAAATGCTCAATTGTAAGTTGTGAACGGTGCTTTGATTTTATAAACTTCATTGCTGAAAAAAGTGATTCACAACAATATGTTGTGCCGAATATGGACAGTAATCTGCATGCAGCTTTTTTCAAATTGGAGTAGTTTGATTGCAACATTAGTTTCCAAAACTCATTTGCAGATTGTGTTGATTTGTGGTGCATTTTAATAATGTGATTCATCAAATCGCAAGCGAAAGTCTTTTAATAATTCTTCTAATTTACTGTTGTATTCACTCAGTTTTTTATCATCAATTTTAGAGAGTCTATTCTTCAGACGAGGGAAGTGACTAAATATTTTTGTAGTTATATCGCGTTTAAAAAGCTGATTTTTTTTAATAAAACTCGGAATCGTTTGAATAAGATCAGTAATAATTTTATCTTTAAACAATATTATAGATTAATTACTTCTAATTTTATTACAATTTTAATGAATTATTAAAAGTTATTTAATTTTATCATTTCTTTTCGAGAGCCGCATTCATTCTTTCAAAGAGCCGCATGCGGCTCGCGAGCCTTTGGCCTGTGCATAATTTTATTATTTATGTGAAGCATTATTGCCCAAAAATCACAGAAAAACATTGATTTTGAACAGAACTTATTTATCATTTTGAAATATGTAATTTTATTTTATATGTATTGTATACTTACATATAGTTACAACCTGCGCCATTGAAATGTTCGGTTTGAATTTTTGAAGTAAATGTTGGAAATACCGCCGTTTGCTTCAAAAGTGTATATGGCAAAAATGGTAGATTCTGATTACCAATACAATTTTTACATACTATTCCAAATATATTCACATACACAGAACGATGATCCGCCATTTTAGACTTACATAACTTTGGATAAGGAATATTTCCTCCCTACCTCGTAACAATTTGGTTGGGCTTTACAGTGTTTTTAACAAAGTTATTTCAATTCAAAAATAGTTTGCTGTTGACAATGGTAATTTTTAATCAAAATATGGGTTAACAGAAATAAAATAATTCATCTCAACTAAACTAATTTAAGAGAAATTGAACTTTTTAAAACAATAATTAATGACCCCGCCCTTGGCCTTTATGATGGCCTTAATCCGGATCGGCATTGAATTGTAGAGTTTGGTTAAATAATATATTGTTATTTCTTCATTTCTTCAAACCAGATTTTTTCTAAGTTTTCTCCGCTCTTTGGCACTTTTCAGCTTGTATTTTTTGATCTACTTTCCCATGAAAGACCAAATATTTTCAACAATATTGAGGTCAGGACTATTTCCTGCCCAGGGTAACGACTCAATCCCCAAGCTATTTTCAAACTCGGCTACCTACAAAAAATAGACGTTAAAATTAAGCATTCTTACGTCACAAATAACGTCAATACACGGTAAAAAATGGGACGTCTTCCATTTTTGGGTAGTGAAAAGTTGGGTAGTCAAACACCATTAAAAAAAAAGTGGGACGTCAATTTTATTAAATTTTAGTTTGCAACGATTTATTTCTATTTTCTTTTAATTCTGTCGTCAAAATTCACACACAAAACGCTATTATACTGAAGTTTTCACTCGCTAAAAATATCATTTAGTACAAATTAACAAAAATTAGTGAATTTCAAATAACTATGTGATATAATATTGCCTCCAAATTATATTAAATTTTATCAAAAAATGGGGATCCTTTTCACGACCTACAAATTACTCATGGCGTGAAACTTGACTACTTTTTATAGTTTAATTTATGGCTAACTGGTTCAGAGACGTGATTTTTCTTTTCTTTCTGATTCTAATTTTTTCTCTCAAATACTCATTGCCATATTTTTCCCGTTAAACATTTTTTTCTCTGCATAAAAATTGATAAGTGGATCAGTCGCAAAATACATTTTAAACAAAAAGGATCGCGCTGTGCATTAATTTAAAAAAACTAAATATAAAAATTTATTAAATTGTAGTTGTGTCTATGCATATTTAGGTATTAAACATAAATTGAACTTTGTAAGTTTGTGATTTGTGCAATTTTTTGTGTAATAAATATTTTTGTGTGAAAAATGGATGACCTAACAAGTGTTGATTTGATAGATACAGCTTCAACTGATGAGGCTCCATCAACGGTGTTATTAACGTTGCAATACCAAACCGAAAAACAATATGTATTAGTGCCATATGACAGAGAAACTGTGTGTTTTCCAACGTATGTTAACATAATTAATGCAGGTAATTATTTTATTACAGTAACATAGTTCTTTTTAACACGGAAATCACAACGCAATTCCTCGTTTGTCCGTTAAAAAATAAAATTAGTTCATTAATAATAACTGTTATTTCAAATAAGTGTAAAGAGAGTGAGTGAGTGATATTTGAGATCAGATTTATTTTTTATTTTTTATTAAATTTATTATTACAAAAAATGGTATACTGCCTTAATAATGACTTTGAAATTGTTAATTTTTAGCTCGAATAAACTGGAATATTACCGACCAAATTGAATTGAAAATTGTGGATTGTAGAGGAATAGAGATCAAAGAAACGCTTTATTCAGAATATATATATAGATTCAACTATAATCTGGGGTTATTGGAAGTGAGACCAGTAGAAGTCGAGCTTACAGATATTTCAAACAGCTTCCAAAATACAAACACTTTATCTTGCAGTTCAATATCTCGCACAACCACTTTGACCAACGATACTACGAGCAGCATAGCAGCGTTTAATGAATGGAAAAAACCAGATTTTTTAGAGTTTCAAGTTTTACAGGTGTGTACAATTATCAGCAAATTGAATGAAACATATATACATATATATGATGTGTGTGTTGTATATATATATTATATATGTATGGTATATATGTATATATATATATATATATATATATATATATATATATAAAATTTGGCCAATTTTGATGATGCAGAGACGATACCTGGAGTAAAATTTAGACATCGTTATAGGAAGCTTATTTGTAATGTTTAAAATTTATTAATTTCATTTAGGATTTAAAAACTTACTTCGGGATTCAAAAAACAATTCTTGTTAAAGGAAACAACCTGCTCAAAGATTACCAGGATCACAAAATATTGAAAGATACAGATCGCCGCGCAGCGGTTAATAATAATCATTTGTTATCTCTTCGGCCACATCCCAAAAAACCGGATAAAATTATTTGGGCGAAATGTGCTGTACAGTTGTTTCCCACATTAAGGGCTAAAGGAATCGGACAAGAGGGATATGTGAGTAAATATAAATTTGTTTTATATCTAAATATTAAACTTCCCTAAAATAATTTTAAATATTTCCTTTTAGGAAACTTTTTATGACCCAATCATAAAAGGAGGCTGGATAGGAAACAGATTAAAAACGTTGAGGAAAAAAGAAGCCAAACAGATCAAAATATTTCAAAATCCTGAGTCGGGTGAGTCTAGTGGAAACGAAAATATTGAGAAGCCACCGAATCAACTAGAATTGGATAATCATATATCAATCGTTTCTAAATTAAAAACCGCCGACTCAAAGCTCGATAAAAATTTTATAATTGAGGGGATGCAACAAACATTTTATTTAAGGCGCCAATTTATCCTGTCTAATAGTTCTACGTTGGCATTGTTAGAATCCCCAAGATTTATAGATACTTATAAACTGGTAAAAATTTAGCAAATATTGAATTTTTTTACATAATTTGGATTATAAAACGAGTATTTCAAGATTCACAACGATTTTGCGTGTTTATTCCCAAAAACGCATAATTATCTTAAAGATAAATTCAATGCAGAGTTCTGTATGCGAATAAGGAAAGTTTCAGAACAAATCGGAAAAAACCAACCCGTTACCGAACATTTTCAAGGTAAAACTTAAATTTTCATAATTTATTACACGGAAGTTATTTATGTTGTTTTAATTTTATTTTAGACTGGCAACAAGACGTTTTGACAATATTTTATCTTTTAACGCTTCTGCCAGCAACACAAAAAGGACGTGGGGCCAAAAATCGAGGAGACATAAAATCAACCGGAGACCAGATCATTAAGTTCATTGGAATCAACGAGCAAATAACGGCTGAGCAGCATTTACTTATTTATGCACAAGGGGAGAGTAAGTCAAATATTGTAAAATTTTATCTATCGCTTGATAACAAGCTATTGCCTACCAATAATACGCTGATAGATGCACTTGATTTGCTATTTAAACCGCATTATGTTTTTAATATCGAATATCAGGATAATTTGGAAAAATTTTTTAAATACATTCAAAGTTACATCTTTGAAATTGCTACTTTGAAACTGTCAACGACAGTAAAATATTGTAACACTCTGTTAAATCCTGATTTATAATTTACATATTTCTAATTTTTTATTTTTAATATACATGTACTATATATGTATAGTTACAACCTTAAATATTTAACATTTCGTAAATTATAAACATTTTTTGAATTGGAATTAAAAACTGCATATTATTTCAAGCGTCTTGTAGTGTATTATATTCGTATTAATTATCGTATCGTAAGTATTCAGTAATCGTATTTCTCAAAACTTTATTACAAAAACTAAATTTAAATTTAAATTTGAAGAATAAATACCTATTCAATTTCTGTATTTTTATATAAAGGATATAACTCTATATTATAATTTTTTTTGTTGCATACATGAAATTTTGTTCAATTATTTCATTACGTTTCAAATATTTAAAGAATGAACTGTTTCCTTTGCGATTTTGTACCCAATACCATCAATTTATATGTCTCTCATCTTAAGGCAATCCATTGTTTTCATGAAGGTTCCAGTATTGAAATATATTGTGGTTATCGTACCTGCAAGAAAAGCTTCCGTTCAAGTAATGGTCTTAAAAATCATATGCAGAAATGTATATGTAAACCACCTACTTCACCTATTTTTGTTGAACCTACTAGCCATGTAACTATGAATCCTCATGAGAAAAATGAAAATGCTTTGCATATTTATGATGAGTTATCAGTAGAAAACACAAATTTGGACAATCAAATTTTTGTAAAATTTTTAACCGAATTATGTACATTAGTTTTATCGAACAACACGTTAAATTTTGTAATTAAAAATAGAAAAACGATTTTGCAGCATCTCTTTTTTACCATAAGAAATATTATATATAGGTAATAATAATCAATTGGCAGATTGCATTGATAAAATTAATGCAATCGAAAAAGAATTGAACGAAATACTGGAAAATGAGGGTACTACATATAAAAGAAGAAAGCGAGCATTCAGAAGCGTTCCAGAGCCTAAAGAAATTACATTATCTCAAAGGAATGAACGAAAATGGAATTCAGCTCTAAATATGTTTATTAACACTCCAGTGCAAAACACATTTATATATATACCAATTTTAGGCACTCTTAATTATATTTTATCAACCGAAAAAATTCAAAAAAATTTGGTCAAACGAAATATAAATGTAGATCTTTACGAAAATTTGGAAGATGGTGAATATTTTAAAAATAATAAACTACTCAATTCATCTGAAAGCTTAGTGTTACAAATTCAATTGTATTTTGATGAATTTGAAACCGTTAACCCCCTTGGGTCCAAAAGAGGTATTCACAAAATTGGTGCAGTATATTTTATCTTAAGAAATTTGCCACCAAATTTTAACAGTAAATTATGTCATATTCATTTAGTTACTCTGTTTTACTCCGACGATTTGAAAACAATAAGTTTCAATGATATATTGGCACCTTTAATTAGGGATCTGAAAATACTCGAGACGACTGGAATCCAATATTCCATAGATTGCACAAATAATGGTAATGCCAAAGAAACGGTAGTTGGTATAAGTGCAGATAACTTGGGCGCAAATCAGTTATATCGGCAATTAGAAAGTTTTAGTGTAGATTACTTTTGCAAACATTGCTATAGCACATTTGCAGATATCCAAGCAAATTTTAGAGAGGCCAATGTTACGATGCGAACTAAACTTTCTTATGAAAGTGACTTAAACGAATTATTTCGAAATAGAGACAAAATGCATGTTCTTGGAATTAAAGATAGATGCATTTTCAACGAATTAAATTTTTTTCATATATATGACTCACCATGTGTAGATATAATGCACGATATTTTGGAAGGTGTAGCTCAAGTAGAGTTAAACTTATATTTCACATTTTTAATAGATTCCAAATATGTTAAATCGTTAAGGGAAATCAACGATAAAGTCAATACCTTCAACTTCGGATTTCTAGAAAGAAAGAATTTACCATCATCTATTATATTAGATAAAGGAAATAATTCAATTGGTCAGAGAGCTGCACAAACCTGGGCATTAATAGTTAACACACCACTAATATTTTATAATATTTTTGAAAGTAAGGATAAAGAATTATCCGCGAAATGCGAAGTTGTGTTACTGTTGATAAAATGTATAGCTATTATTTTTTCACACAAAATACCAAATATATGGATTACAGAATTAGAAAATTTAATTTTCGAACATCACTCTAAATTGAAAAAACAATTCGCTTACAAAAATTTAAAGCCCAAACATCACCACATGATACACTATCCGAACATAATAAAAAAAATTGGTCCTCTAATAAACATTTGGTGTATGCGGTTTGAGGGTAAACATAACATTTTTAAAGTAATGGTAAACACTCAAAAAAATTTTATTAATGTTTGCAAAATGTTGGCATACAAATATCAAGAACAAATGTCAATTAATTTCGAATTGCACTCAGAAGTTAAATTAGAATTTGAGGAGCTAGGTAGTTCCAACAAACCATATATAAATATTATTCAAAATTGTATGAAGGAGGAAACTTTAAATAATTTTGAGTTTTTGAAATACCTTAGCTATACTGGCGAATTTAGAGAAGGGCTTTTTATTGTAGAAAGTAATACGCCAAATTTGCCAATTTTTAAAAAAATCATAAAATTATTTTGTTGTGGTTCTGATTTTTTTATTTTATGTTTGAAATATGAAACCAAATATTTCAGTGAAAACTTGCAGGCATATGAAATTAATTCTCTTGAATGTGATAACTATGAAACAGTCAATATTGCAAACTTGAAATATCAAAATACATTTAACTTAAATCGAATTAATAATAAGTTGTACATAGTATCTAAAATAAGAATACAGCATTAGTCAATTTAATTTTATATAAAAAATATGTATTTATAACTAAAATGTATATTGCCGTAAAAATGAAAATATAAATGTAATAAATGAAATGTACATAATTAAAAACTTGGTTTATTATTAAACTGTATGTCTATATACAGATCTTTGAAAATCACTTTATATCGTAGAGATAGCAGGTAGTTCCATATTAAAATATACGTTCCTTAACTAGTCTTTAAATTTATTAATATGATGTTAAATCTGGAATTTGAGAGTAGTTATAACTAACGATCTGATTAGTATTGAATCTGTCAATAAAAAGGTTTTTTTTTTTGGCATATCAAAAGTATTATTTTTTCACGCCAGATACAAATTAAAGTTAACTATTTTCGAGGGTAAATTTTATGTATATATTAATTTCTCATTTTACCTTCTTTAGATATTAATATACTTACTTTGCGGTGTCAATTTTCATTTCATTCTACTGTTTCATTTAACAATTTACTTTACTTTAAATACACTTTTAAGCTTAGCAAATGTTCACGTCCCAACTATCGTTACAAACAACCTACCACAAAAGCAGCTCTGCAGTTCTGTTTTTTTGACGTCTCTAAGTTAAGTTCTTGCTGGTGTAAGCCAAATTACGTTAAAAATCACGTCTGATTTCTAACCGTGTAACTTACAATGCGCGCCCTGTAACATACGAAGCTGAATCGTCCTGAAAGAGTGGAATACCGATGGATTGAGTCCGGTCCTCAATAGTCACGACGCAGGTTTCGATTTTTTTTTATATTTTTCTCCGTTTACTGAACTATCCAGAAGGCGTAGTGATCAAACAACGGCTGTTATGACTCCGCATGCCATAATATATGGTAAATGTTTTACTGTCTCCGAAATACATTCTGTTAAATATGTTTTGCCTTTGATAAAGAAAAAATGTATCCTGTACAAGTATTTTTCTTGATATTTCAAATATATTTTTGTATTTTATTGTTAAATCAACAAAATTCAGTAACGGATTTCAAGATTGCCTTCATCCATTCATTTAGCTCAGTGACATTTTCAAGCCAATCATATTCCTCAAAAATGATCAATTTTTTTTCTTTTAGATATTTTTAGAAAAATTGTTAACAAATTTTATGCAGTTTGAATGAAATATATCAATTTTGACACTTTGAATATCGGATTAATGCCCAGCCTATTCAATAGATAAAATTGTGTCCATTCTGGTAACACTAGGGTAGCTATTCTAAATTACAGCTCTTTCGGCAGCTGTTGTACCTTGTACTTTTATTTTTGACATTTTTAAAATTGTTTTTATTAAAATGTTACAAAAATCAACACTTACTTATTACTTCAAAAAATTAGTGTTTTAAAATTAGCAACCTACACAGCTTAATTGTAATAAACACTATACTACGCAACTCCACGCTATTTATAGAGAAAAAAAATAACTAACCTTTTTGCACTGAGTATAGTTTTTTGGTCAATCAAAACCGATATTAGTTTAACTTATTTTAGTGAAATATGTCACAAAAATTTTTAGTATGGCTTAATTATAATTCCATCAGTGACTTTTCTGTAGCTGGCAATTAGAACTGAGTTAAAAATATTCGGGGAAAAATAAATTATTCTAAAATGAATAATCTCCATGGGGAAATTTGATGATGAAATTTTGCGATTGCGTTTGAATATCAATTTTTTTATAATCGTTATTAATCAAAACTGAATAATAATGTAAAATAAAGGTTTATTTGAATAAATTCTAAGATATCTGTTTTTGTTATGTGTTGATTTGATTGTTTCATAGAAATAAAACGAGTGAACTGTCGATATCGATTTTTTCAATAATTCATTTAACATTTTTTATTGGTGCGTAAAACTGTATATGGTCCGAAAACTAATATTTTGAAATTTGTATCGTTCTGTTTTGTAAAAGTATAGGTTCATCTGAAGAATGAGAGTTGTTATAGAGGAATATTTTGTTGGAAAATAAGAGCAATTCTTGGAAATCGATTAGAGTATGTTATACTTAGAGCTTAGGTAATTGAATTTTTGATGGTAATATCTACCTAAAAAATTCCTGTTTAACATATTACATTTTATTAAATTCAAGGGTATTATTTTTGTAAAGATTTCTAATTTTCCAATCGATTTTATAAGTACTTAAGTATATTCAATTTTATGTTTTATTACTCTCTTAATGTAATATTCTATATCTACATAATATGATACATAGTAGGTTTAATTTCCAAATTTGCTTTGTGTATAATTAAAAAGCATTTTTCGCCTAATCTTCGAAAATTAATGTAGTAATTGGTGTGCAATTAACTAAATACACTTATAACACATTTTTTTAAATTGATTGTTCATAAAATGTGTAAATAATGATAATCAATTAAAATATTGTGGATGTGGGTCACGGTAATTAAAATTAATTTTATATACTTACTTAAGTATATAAGTAATGGCTACGGACCTTTTCGTGTCTATGCCTGGTCCTAGACCTAGTGGACCACCACCCAAACCTACCTACCTAAGTATATACATAAGTATTTATATTTGTTTATACTTAGTGTCCAAAAAGTTCCGCAACGGTAAAATATCTTAGAGGGATTGATTTTTTTCGAATAAAGGTTGCATCGAGAGGTTGTAGGGTTTAAGAGCAGGGTGGGAAAAATTCATGTATTTTTATAAAACTACAAATCATTTGATTTTTTTTTATTTAAATCAACTTTTTGTTTTAAATTAGTTTTGCCGATTATTTTTAATTTGATGGATCAAAGAAATATAAATGTTGCAATAAAATTTAAAAGGTTACTTAATAATATTAAAATATTTTAAATCACACAATAATTCGTTTCAAATTATGTTCAAATAAAAAATTAGCGGTGTGTATTTACACGGAAAAAAAATTATAGGAGACATTTCTATAATTTATAGGAGCCCACAGGTTGTGGCCTAATATAGGAAAGCATTTTACTATAACACATAATTAATTTAAAGAGATGCGAATACAAATTGTTACCATTAAAATAGTAAAGTGTACCATAAAAATAGTAAAATGTACCATAAAAATAGTAAAATGTACTATTTTAGTAATAAGCGCTTCCTATTTAGTAAAGGAAAATATGCATTTCAAGTTAGTATTTATTGCCATAAAATTGGTATCCCCAGCATATTTTTGTAGCGATTGCAATGTTTAACCCTTGTGTACGCACCCGGCTACCCGGGTAGCCATTTCAACTTTAAATATTTGTGGGGACTGCAATTTTGAAGTTAGACGTTTCTAGCTTCTTGACATCCAAGAATTGACTATTAGTTTTCGATTTTTGTATAGAAATTGGATAAAAATTATTTTTTGATGGAGTTATGTGGGAATAATTTTCTTTACCCTTCTAACGCACACCCGGCCACCCGGGTAGCCAGAACAAAATATAAGGAAAAGACTTAGTTTTATTTTAATTTATTTTAAATTGTATATTCCTATTGCGATCCGCCACTGTAATTTTATACCAGTATATATTTGCAAATTGTTGGTTATTATCGTGCCAAAACAATTATTTTTTTAAATGACTGATTTTCTGCGTGCCAAATCAAAATATGATATTTAAATATAATATTAAGGATCACCAAAGTTTTATTTTAAGATGCATTTAATTATCCCAAAAATCGGGCTCAAAGTCTTAACCCAAAACAATTGCCTTAGGCCGTTCTATTCCTAATTCTTTTCAACATGTTCACCTATAAAAATACGAACCCACAACGATATTTGGAGCAAACATTTTTGATCTATCTATTTCAACTACAATATGTCAATATGTATTATGAAATGGTGTGTTAAAATTCTGTTACGCGATGATCTGGCATCGTCAACTAAATAGTCAAGTAGGTTTAAGTAGATGAAGAAAAACGATTCAGAATTTTAGATCTTCTTACGAATTTCCAGTTTCAAAACTTTACGCGTGAAAGTTAACCTTTCTGCTAATCGTATTTCTCTGGAATTTTGAATAAAACTTTTGGTTCAATGCCTTTTTAATTAATTGATAAGTGTTTAAATTCGAATTAATAACGTTTTTTCATTCAATAATATTATCGCAAAAGTGCTTTTTAATTCTCGTAATTTGTAGTACTAAATAAACCCAGAACTAAAATTACAAGCTTACGAATAAAACATCGCTAAACTCACCCATTTGAAACATATCGGTACCTAACAAAAATAGTTTCAAATGTTGCAAATATGCTATCACCTATCTAGTAATTCACTTTCGAACCTTCCGTATTTGTCGAAAATACTTGACATTCATTTCAAAGGTGGTTGTATGACCAAATTGATTTCATGTTTTCCTCGTTCTCCAGCATTTCAATGGTTAAGCTTTATCAAAATTCTAAAAGCTTTCTCTCTTTTTTGGAAAAATTACTACAATTGTTGAGTACCTACTCTAAAATTTTGGCGTGCCAGGCCAATTTTTAAACGTGCAAGGTTTGGCACGCGTGCCACGTATTTGCGATCACAGTTTTTAAGGAATGTTTTATATATTTGAACAACCACAACCTATTAGTATGACGGACAGTATATTAATAATTTTCTCCTCATTTGTGTTTTTTCGTTTCTCGTTTTCCACTTTCATTATGGGGAATTCCCTATATAATATACATATATATTTTTCTCGTTTTTATTCAATAAAATACTAAATTTATAACATAAATGCAACAACATAGCGGAACCGACAAAAAATCGGTTGAAAAACCCGAAAAAATAGACTTGGCTACCCGGGTGGGGCGGGTGTGTACTAGCGTAACATTTTTCGGGTATACACACAAGGGTTAATGGTGTTGGTGCAGCGTGCAGGTCGTCATAGAAAATAGATTAGTAGTAATGACATTCACAGTATTTTCGATTTGGTAAATCATAAAAATGCCAATCACTACAACATAATATATCTACTGGAAAAAGTAGAAATATCATTTGTCATTACCAAAAGATTTGCTTACGTACAACTGAAAACGTTTTTTATTTTACTATGGAAAATTAAAAATAGGTAATGTTTAGTAAAATAAAAAAAAAACATTTTTCCCACTTAATGCCTCTCTCCATTACGGGATAAATATGGTTTGTTTACTTACATACAGTACGTTGCATAACTATATAACCACCCGTTTTTTTAATTTTCTAAAATAATGGATTAAAAAATTTCAAAACTTTTAATGCAAAAAGTTGAAAAAGGACGTAATACAGCAAAATATAAAAAATCCGTTGCAAAATTCAATTGTTTTAAACAAAAAAACATTTTTTTTTAAAATTGCCTTGTTGCATAACTATATAACCACAGTAGCCTTTTGAAAAATTTTCTCGCTCAGCTTTATAAATTATACAAATTTTAGTACATATTAATTAGTCTTCTGAATATAAATCAGTGTCGCAGAAAAATAATGCCACATGGAAAATATTTATCGAACGTGGAAAAATGCAATATTCTAGCCCTTTCCGGGCTAGAAATCTGGCGAAAATTAAACCGTAATCCGTAATCATGTTACTGTTGGTAATTTTTTAGGTGATACGGTTAATTACGGTATAAACAAAACCGGAGGGCCAAAAAATAAAGATGAGTTCACGTGAAACTCGTGGGTTGGTTAAGGCCGCGAGTAATTCATTTAAAAGCCTTAAGCGCCTGAAAAGCGAGCTTAAGTTAACTGTATCTCGAAGCACAATCAGCCGGTGTTTGAAAGTTGCTGGGAATCTGAAATACAGCAAAACGATGTCAGCACCAAAATTATTGCCACGACACAAAGCCGCTCGTCTTGAATTTGTTAGGGCGAACACAAGTCGCGAATGGTCAAAGGAAATTAATTAATTACTTGTTTTGTTTTTATGATAACTATCCGATTTTATCATAACTTACCATTATTCAATTACAGGTGATTTTTTCTGATGAAAAAAAATTTAACCTTGATGGGCCAGATGGAATTCAGTACTATTGGAGGGATCTTAGAAAAGAGCCAAAGTACTTTTCTAAACGGAATTTTGGTGGTGGTAGCTTAATGGTATGGGGTGCTTTCTGTTCAGCGGGAACCCTTACCTTAGCATTTCCATCCACTAAAATGAACAGCGTGAAGTACATTGGCGTCTTAGAAAACCATCTATTACCATTTTTTTACATACATCAAGACGAAAGCTGGATTTTTCAGCAAGATAATGCTCCCGCACATAAGAGCAGGAGTACAAAATCATGGTTTGCAGAACATTGCATACCAGTATTAGATTGGCCCGCTTGTTCGCCAGACCAAAACCCAATCGAAAATCTATGGGGACTGACTATTGGTTCGAAAAATTTATGAAGATAATCGCCAATTTGATACAATACTTAGACGAACTAAAATTAGCCATTCAACATGCCTGGGAGGAAATATCACGCGAAAGTATCAGTTCGTTGGTTAGAAGTATGCCGAACAGGATTTTGGCTATAGCAGAAAACAAAGGTGGTCCAACGGCATATTAATTTTTTTATTTTGATTTATTTTATTGATTTTTTTTTTTTGAATTAAAAAAGTGGTTATACATACATATGTATAGTTACTTATGCAACAAGGCAATTTTTTAAATTTGTTTTTGTTTTTTAAACAATTGAATTTTGTAACGGTTTTTTATATAGTACTGTATTATGTCCTTATTCAAATTTTTGCATCAAAAGTTTTGAAATTTTTAATCCGTTATTTTAGAAAATTAAAAAAACGGGTGGTTATATAGTTATGCAACGTACTGTATGTAAGTATGTTTACGTGTAATTTGGTCGTGGTCGTTGGTAATTTCTACATCAGTTGATCCGAAATTTAAGCTGGCTTTTTTCAAGACCGATCGATTTGATCATGTGAAAAATGTTATAAGGAATGAGTTTATTGATAATTTCTAAACTGAAATCGAAACAGCAAGTGATAATGATGAAGATGCCCATCGTGTTCTATTCACAAGTTCAATAATTAATTTAATAGCGGTAAGTGCATTGGATTGATAATAACTTTAAATTAATCCTGTAGTTCTGAATTGCAAACATTTTTCTAGTAGTCATACAGGTCAAAGAATTTCTTGCAATATTACAAATATGGAATATAAACATTTCAAACATTCAAATAATGGTCCGAGATAACGGTACCTACATGGTTAAGGGGTGTAATGAAGCAGGAATTAATGACATTTCGTGTTCTATTCACAAGTTCAATAATTAATTTAATAGCGGTAAGTAGAAAAATTGCAAGACATTTTAATCATTCACCGGCCGCCTGCACGAAATTAAAGGATATACAGACCGTATTAGTTCATTAAAATACCTGGAATTGAGTTTATTAAAGAAATTGAACCATTACTAAATTTATTAAATGTTGCTTTTATTTCTAAAGTTATCACAACTATCATGACTTTAAAAAGTACAAATTAAAGAATGGAAACTAGAACAACTTTTCTTGGAGTAGAAACAATGAAAGACGCTTTATCTGAAAAAATCCACAGAAGGTTTGATAATTTATTCGAAAATAAATATTACATAAGCCGCATTTCTTGACGCATTAGGGATCCGGATCAGATCAAAGTTTACATTAAAAACAACAAAAGTTTAATTTTTGTTGTTGGTTTCAATGTAAACTTTGATCTGATCCGGATCACTAATGCGTCAAGAAATGCGGCTATAATTTCTACATCGCTTGGTCCGAAATTTAAGCTAGCTTTTTTCAAGACAGCTCGATTTGACAATGTGAAGAATGTTATAAGGAATGAGTTTATTGATAATTTCGAAACTGAAATCGAAACAGTAAGTGATAATAATGAAGATGGTCATGTATCAAAAAGAATCAGACCATCAGCAAATATAGAGTCTAATAATGATAATGAGAATGATAAACGAAGTAAATTAAGCATGGTAATGTTTTGATGACTACCAATTCTGCTAATGTATAATATAATATGGTGGAAGGAGTGAAAAACTATGTTGCCACCGAACAAACGGCGCAGTTGTTAAAGCTACGGCGGTTGGATCGGGAGGTACCGGGTTCGAATCCCTATAGGGGCGGGATGCCAAAGGGATTTTTCATCATCTGATTACGATCGGTGATGACGATGAATACATCTATGACCCCCTGTTGAGAGTGCGGAATTCATGGGCCGACCCACCTTTCATGTCAGTACTATAGGCTGGCATGAAGCAATGCAATGTGCAGGTGGTTTAAACAAAATATAACCGTACGTCCTCGAGTTGGCTGGCAACGGCGTAAGGTAGGACGTTAAAACGGAACTGCGAAAGAGTTGGGAGTACCTTTAGCCCCAGAAAATTGCAGAGATAGAAACAAAACAAAACAAAAAAATTAAAAAAAAATATGTTGCCTATTTTGAGTGAAATGGCAAAAAAATTCTTTCGGCATCAGCTATGAGTGTATAATAGAGAAAGAGTTTTTTCGGAAGCCGCATATTTACGAATCGAAAGGAAATAAATTACTTCCGATCAACTACGAACAACTAGTTTTCTTCATCACAATTTGCAAAAACTTAATGTTGCTTATTAAATTAATAAATTAAACTCCGAGTATCCGCACTCCGAATTATTTTATAATTTATACTTAGTCATATCAGTTAATCTCAAAAAATGAATTTCGGTTGTACTGAATTGTTATTATGGGAATAAATATTTATTTTAGTATTAACATTATGCAACAAGATTCGAGAAAAAGAAGATTCGGTCGAACCTTCGGCGATTCGGCAAAAATGTATAACTTTGATTCGGTATTCGAAAAATCACTGGTTCGGCCCATTCCTAATTCTAATAATGATAATGAGAGTGATAAACGGAGTAAATTATGGCAATGTTTTAATAACATTGCCAATTCTGCTAATGATTTAGACTTTAAGAGCAATCAAATCAAAATACGCTACCCAAAAATCTATTGATTAGGATTTAGGAGTTAAATATATATTTCAATAATAAAACATTAGTAAATAGAACTGACGATCCATTAGTATGGTGGAAGGGGTGAGAAACTATGTTGCCCTATCTTTAGGGAAATGGCAAAAAAAAATCTTTCGTGACAGAGTTTTTTCTGAAGCCGGAAATATTAACGAATCTAAAAGATATAAGTTACTTCCGATAAACTGCGAAAAACTAGTCTTCTCGCAATTAATAAATTAAACCCCGAGTATTCATACTCCTTATTAATTTATAATTTAAACTAAGTCATATACTCTGCGCCATTGAAATGTTCGGTTTGAATTTTTAAAGTAAATTTTGGAAATACCGCCGTTTGCTTCAAAAGTAGATGGCAGAAACAATGAATTCTGATCATCAACACAATTTTTATACTATTCCAAATACATTCAAATAAAAAGAACGGTGATCCGACATTTTAGACCTACATAACTTCGAATAAGGAATATTTTCGCTCTACCTCGTAACAATTTGGTTGGTCTTTACAGTGTTTTTAACAAAGTTATTTCAACCAAAATAATTTAACAGCAAATGCACTTTTCAAAATCAATAATTAATGGCCTCGCCCTTGGCTTTTATGATGGCCTTAATCCGGATCGGCATTGAATTTTAAAGTTTGGTTAAATAATTGGTATTTCTTCAAACCAGGTTTTTTCTATAAGTTTTTTCCGTTCTTTGGCACTTTTCAGCTTGTATGTTTTGATCTTCTTTCCCATAAAACACCAAATATTTTCAACAATATTGAGGTCAGGACTATTTCCTGTCCAGAGTAATGACTCAGTCCCCAAGCTATTTTTAAATTCGGCTACCTACAAAAAATAGACGTTAAAATGAAGCATTCTTACATCACAAATATCGTAAACAACTTACAATGCGCTCTTTATTCAATAGAACCGCCCTATTTCATTTAGTTCAAATCAATCAAATCAGCGATGCCGCTTTGCTTTGTTCACCAGGGTTTCTATCATGTTCTTTTCCACCCGCTTCAACTTTCTTATTATGAATTCCGCCATCGAATAGGCTATAAACGCATTCATTTAAGGTAATAAACGCACTCATTTAATGACGTTTGTAAGTATACGCGGCAATATTTTGGGACTAGTTTTGATTTTAGTTTAGATTAGACGCAAAATCAACAAACGAGCGAGCTATCATAATCCTCAATAATAAATCAATCGGAAAATTGTCCGCCTTATTTTGTTGGCGGAATTTTCCTCGTTAATTCACGATATCGTGAAAAAATTCCGCGGCGAAAATCATGATAGGGCTCCTGGTTTGCCGTTACCATTCACAAACGCCTATGGAATCTTCATCAATTGCCGTGTATGAGTAATGTTGAATTTTAAAGCGTTCAGGGCAGGTTTAGATGATTAACTTAACAGAACTGACCTTTGCTCAAGTTCACCAAGAAATCACTATACTAGTCGTAGTCGTTATAAATTTCAATTTTCAATTAAACAATTAATGTCGGTAAAGTTCGTCCTCCAAATCCAAAATAGAATAACTTATTGACTTTTTAAACCAAAATTGTACCGTAAGTAATTTAAATACTGAGCGAACAGTTCCCAGGCCCATCGACCCTACAGACTTCAAATGATTCAATAGTTGAAAGGTTTTCGGTTTTCACATAATTCTTTTGTGAGTTGAGCGTTAACTCCCCCGTTGTTTTTTTTTGTATTCATTAGAATGTCAATATTATTATGTAATTTGATTCATTGCAATAAATGGTCTCAATTTTTTGTAAACAATTATTGAAAAACCTATTGTCTGGAGGAGGTTCCCCCCTTAATGTGATGTTATAACATACGAATTTTCAGCCCACATCTTAAGTTTGCTTAACATGTTTTACAAATAATCAAATACTTTCGAAATCACCATCTTCCTAAAGTACACAGACACAGATGCTCAAGGTAGTGCATTAAAAACGCCACAAGAAGTTCGTTGGAACCCTTATTATAATAAGTAAGGCTCATAAATTGGTCAATTCTTGTGTAGATACATGATGAACACAGGGAAGAAATTGACTGCGATATAAGCGCTAAAAAATATTAAATATGGGTTTAAATAATAAAAAGAACATATCAAGAATCTTTTTCTTTTTTTCTCCTCTTCTTAAAATTAATTAACATTTTTAAACCCATAACTGATGTATTAACATACTGTGTTCGAATATAGAAAGCATTAGACACCAAATTAAATAACATTTTTTCAAAATCAAACAGGAACATCTTTCTTAATGGGTATTTATTTAATCGCACTAAGACCATGTCATTTTGAATGCAATTTTGAATGCCATTGGAAGAATTTACTTTAAAATTTATGTCAGTTTACTTAAAATTTCAAAGTCGAATTCAACCGTTTATGTTAAGGGACGTATCATGCATTATGACATGAGCTTGTTAAATCAATGAATGCATTTGAATGGATGGTATCATTTTCATCACTGCACACTAATTTCCTTACAATCGCAGACCAGTCCAAGCTACAGGATTAAACGGCGTGCATCTCATCAGCAGCAATAACGTGTATTTTTCAAGTTTGGTTTGGTGCACTCAAAATTAAGAAATACCATCTGATCAAATTTGACCCGGACTGTTCCATTTAAACCGCGCGCGTAAACCGAATCGGTAAATTTTTTTTGTATAGGTTGGTTTGGTACAATCTTTTTTGACATTCGTGTGACGTTTGAGCAGAATACGTCCATTAGTGTGAGTTTGGCAGCCGTTTGTTTACGAGGCGAAAAGTTTCTGGCGATTTTTACTATGGAAAATAAAATTGAAGAACGAATTTGCTTGAAATTTTGTGTTTCCAATGGAATTACGGCTACGGAATCATTGAAAATGTTACAAAAGTGTTTTGGGGAGTCTACTCTATCAAGAACACAAGTATTTGAGTGGCACAAAGCATTCAGTGAGGGTCGTGAGGTCGTAGAAAACTTACCTCATGCGAGTTATCCATCCACCTTTGTTAACGACGATAACGTCGAAAAAGGGAAGAAAATTGTGCTCGAAAATCGTAATGTTGCCATTAGAGAGATATCAGAGGCTCTCAACATCTCTTATGGATTGACTCAACACATTTTGGTTGATGTTTTAGGTATGAAACGCGTTGACGCTCGACTAATGCCGAAAGACCTGATTTTTTTGCAAAAAAAAACGCCGAGTAGGGGTCGCAAAAGAGATGCTTGCCAACGTAGTTGATGACTCTACATTTATCAAACGAATTATTACTGGTGATGAGACGTGGGTTTATGAATATGACGTCAGAACTGCACAACAATCTAGCAAATGGCGCGCCAAAAATGAGCCAAAACCGAAAAAAACACGTTAAAGTCCGTGATGTGGTTCAGCACGAATTCGTTCCAGAGGGGCAAACGGTCAATAAAGCATACTACTTGAGTACTTGGCCATTTTGAGGCATCTACGTGAAGCAATTTGTCATAAGCGGCCGGATTTGTGGACAAACAAGGATTTTTCCAAACACGAAACAAAAGTCATCGCTCATCAGATTTGGCTCAAAAGAAATTCGCTAAAGGAACTAAATGCCATCCCGACCGTGGCTATAAGATGTGTATGGAAAAATGGATTAACCGTTGACATGCTTGTATTGGCTCAAAAGAAGCCTATTTTGAAGGCGATAATAAAGATTTGTATTAAAATACATAAAAATGTTGTTCTTTTTACCAGTCCGCGTCAAAATTGATCAGATGGTAAGTTAGGCGTAGAAAAGGCAACAAAACTAACATTTTTGGCAAAGCAAGTAAATAATTGATGGTCAGGCTGCTGTGTATGCAGGGGGATAAACACAAGACTCGCTTCATGTGCCGTAACTGCATACAACTTCAGGATGTGCTCACACTGCCTCTTCGTGGCGGCCACTAGAAACTACTCTGTTAAAAGAGTAAGCTAGTGTGAGGGCTGTGGTCCTTCTACAGGGGGTTAGTGTTGGGTTAACAGCCCAACCTGTAAAATATTTTTGTTACGAAACCGCAACATGAGCCTCGGATATTTATGGATTCACAACAACGACCTCGGACACGATATAAGGACAACGATTTTAAATTTCGAATATGGAACGTACTGAGCCTAAACCGCCCGGAGAGCCTCCATCAACTCTTCGAACAAGCATCTACGTATAAACTCTACCTCATAGCGCTACTGGAAACAAGACAAATCGACTAACTCTCTATCACAGCAATAACTTGGAAAAACGGCGTTGGTTTCTTGATTAGCAACCGATGTCGTCAATTTATGACACGAAACCGTCCTTAGAAAAATTCCGCAACATGACATTAAAATTACTTGTACCCTACATCAAACAACAACGGGACGCGCACCATCTAGCTAGCTATACTGTACAACTTGGTGGGTGCCAGTACATAATTCCCACATAAGCGTATTCAAAAAGCCACATGAAAATCAAACGACGGGACAACAGTCAACCAAACCAACTACATTCTCTTGTCCAAGAGACATTTTTCTAGCCTTAAAGACATCAGAACTAAACGTTGAGCTAACATCGATTCATAGTATTTCCTGGTAGTTGTTGAATTAAAATTTCGTCCATCCACCACATAAAATCAACGTTGCCAGCGCATCACTCGTTGGAACACTGCAGCATTGAACAACCAAATTACCCGGACCACCTTCGGGATTACTGTATCAGGAATCTTGGAAAATAAAACACTTCCTGACTCCTTTCAAGAACAGTGGGACATTATAAAAACGGCGGTAACTGATGCTTCAAAGTCCACCATTCATTATACATCAACCCAGCTATTAGCATATGCTGACGATATTTGCATTCTGGGTCGACACATCGTCTCTCTGAAAGAGGTCCTCCTCCCATTGGAATTGGGTTAGGTTAAGTTTAGGTGGCGGTTCACTAGGACCAGGCATAGACACAAGAAGGTCCGTAGCCATACCACGATTTATTGTTTTTCCTCCAACTCATTGAAACCATTTTGAGATTTTGACGAAATGCTGAATACTCCTGACGTCCATCATGGTGAGGTCCGTCAGGTCATTGAAGAGGGGTGCTGCTAGAAACTTTAGTCTGTTCCGTGCCAGAGGAGGGTCGGTCCAAAGATGATGAAGTACTGTCTCTTCTTCCTCATCGTCCTCGCAACTACGACCGTAGTCATGTGAGAAGAAACCGAGTTTACTCGCATGCCTGCCTATGAGACAATGCGCCGTAAGCACTCCAACAACCACACTGTGGTACCACACTGTGGTTGTTGGAGTGCTTACGGCGCACTGAATACAATTTCAATTCATTTAAACTTGTGTATACTAATTTTGCTGCTTACAGAATTCTGCTCATGTGTTTCCAGCATAAATACACTTTCAAATTGCACAATTATTTTTAATTTTCATTCGAGTGCATTAAATTAAAATCGCAATGATTTAAAAAAATTTGAAAAAATATACGCTTAACACTTACTTAAAAAAGTTAATTAACCCTAATCTGCATGGGTCATTTTACTTACGTAATGGCATGCGATGAGTCTCTTGGACGTGGACCCATATGTAATTTTAAATAAAAATGAAAATATTTACTACATTTAAAAAAAATGTATTTACAGATTACATTAACAAAAATTAAAATTCAATTTGACAGTTACATACAGTTGCGGCAAAAATAATAGTAGTGCTACATCATAATTACAACATATTCGAATTTTTCATATACTTTTAAACAAAATTATGATATTATTTTCTTATTATGTAATAAATAATGTAAATTTGGAAAATAACATTTTTTAAAAACTATGCTTTGTTTTCAGGCAGTTTGTATTGAATAATCTTGATTCATTCACTACTATTATTTTTGCCGCAGCTGTAGTTGATGAACCTGCCCAAGTGCTGAAGGAGAAATGCGTCACTTTAGCTTTTAAGATCTTCAAGACCAAATAATCGTCACATAATATTTCTACATAATTTAGTACTGGATGCTTGGCCAAAATAAACAAGGGCCCAGTAAATGCTTTCTGTAAGTTGTTGCAACAATTTCTTTGTCTATTTCTATTTGGTATAACCAATTTCTATTCTAAATTTTCAAGAAACATTTACTAATCGTCATTTATCGGTTTGATATTTGGCTTACTGTAGCATTACAATTGTATTGCGACTACTCTACCATCTATACTTTATAAAGTAGGGTAAATGCCTGAGGTCATTGGTTAGATTTATTTGAAGAAATAACCGTGACCTGGTTATGGTATAATGCAGAGTCTCAACCAACCTTTCAGCTTCTCGTATTATAACCAAAAATAGTTTTTAATGATCTTGAGCAAAGTTCAACTTGAAAAACAAGTTGCCGCCTCGATGGTACAGTGGTTAGGTTAGAATTCTTACTTTAAGCTCCGGAGGTCCCGGGTTCGATTCCCGGCGGGTGATGAAAAAATCACGCCTGGTTATTGTAAAATCAATGAATTAATCACTCATTATTCGTTAAAAAATGATTACGAAAGTTCAACATGAAGCGGCCAAATCCTTCTATGGGATGTAGCGCCAGCGAAAAATAAAAATAAATAAAAGAAGTGAAATCCTATATTCAGCACTATCTGTGCCAACTCGAAACTACTAAAGCTCGTCGAATATTACGTTGCAAGGACTATTGTAGTGTATGGAGTACACCACTATCCTTCTATGTTTCAGTGAGGACGCTCATTTCCAAAATTAGGAATTCCTTAACTTCATATTTATCAAGTTTATGTGGAATTTAGTGCTGGAAAGAAATCTTTTTCGAAATAGCTACATCCACACATCAACAGTATGTAAATTTCTTAACTACTTCTGACATCATTCTTCTGAATCGTGAAATAGTAAATATTGGCATCCTTTGATTTTGTTATTGTTGTTATAAACCAAATATGTATTTTATAAGTTCATTTATCACAATTTTCATTTGCAATCTTGTAGTGCACATATAATCAAAATTCATAGCATGATAGAAATACATCTTTGCGTTGAATTTCCATTTACCAATAATCAGTAAAAGGACTAAAATTGTCCGAACTGTACTTGAAATTTTGTACACATATTCTTTAGCTTACTGGGTTTTGCACAACCTAAAATTTCGTATAAATTGTTTTAATAAATATTGGCTTCAACGAATTGTTTATAAAAAAAACGTGTTTTTTTTTCTTTTTGTTCTCAAATTTTCAATTCTATTTTTTTTTCCTACTTTTAGGTTCATGCAAAGCGGAATGAATTATTTTAATGAAAAAAATTTGTTTCGTTGATTTTAGTTAACCACAAGGACCTGGGCGGCACAAACTCTAGTAGCCAAGTTCGAGCACCTCTAGCGCCGCCATTTTGTTTTTTTTCCATTCATAAAAAAATGTTTTTGTATTCATTTGAACGTCAATATTATTATGCAATTTGTTTCATTGCAATAAATGCTCTCAATTTTTTGTAAAAAATTATTGAAAAACCAGTTGTATGAAGGAGGTGCCCCCCTTAAGATGTTATTTCCTCCATTTATTTTGAAATTATCCATTGAGTATGTATAAGAGAATCAAGGCATGCTTTTATGTCTGTGTTTTGAAAATGGGCCGGTTAGGCCTACATTCGGTATGATTAAAAAATATTAGTAGGTGATTCTAGATCTTAAATAATAAGTATTGGAATTAGAGATGGGCCGAACATTCGGTTGTGCCGAATATTCGGCCGATCGGATTTTTAAGATTCGGTAAGATTCTGCATTTCCGACACGTTTCGGCCGAATACCGAGTCATTTTAAAAATTTCCGCAAAAACATTTGCTTGCTTATAAGTGTAACACATGTGAAAAAAATATCAAACGAACCCATAATGATGTGTATAATTATGAATTATACTGAAAATAAAAAGGAGAAGCAAGCACAAACACTAACTTAAAACACCACACATTATTTGAAATTGTAGATAAATCTAAAATAATGATTGCGTTAGATAAGCAGCCATGCTCATTCGTCGAAAATATAGGGTTTAAATGGTTAATGTTTAAAACCTGTCCTCAGTACAATTTGCCTAAACGAAAATATTTTGTAGAACATTATACTTAATTACGGGTATCTATGATCGAGTAGTAAAATATTAACAAATTGATTAAAGATGCTAAACATATTTCCTTAGCATCTGATATGTCGCACCAAAACAAAAGTGGCGTTATACAAAATTATGTATTTTTCAGTACAATCGTTCAATGTTTTGACGCGATACTATGATCAATTCAATATCTAAACAAATTATGGAATACACAAAGCTCAATTTTCTTAAAAAAATATTTTCGGTTATTTTTTAGCTAATAAACTTAAAATCAGTCTGCGAGATTCAAGCTATGCTGATTAGTGTTAACCCTCAGGGTACCGACTATAAAAAAGTCACGTTCAGTACTGACATGGGTTAGCCTAACCCGGCAACTTTGATTGGCTGTATCTTGGGCTGTAGTTGGCCAATTGAAACGTTTTTTTTTTTAATCGATAGTCCATTTTGTCACAAATACGAGGGTGCTAATAGATTTATCGAATAATTTGTTTAAACAAAGATACATTCAAAAGTTTAAACATTTTGAAAATTTTTTTGTGAAAAATCACTTTTTTTTTTAAATTGCATAACTTTGTGAAAAAAAAAGATATCGAAATTTTTCTTGTTGCATTTTAAAGCTAAAAAGTTATTCTTTAAAATGGCTGAATCAGTTTTTTGATCCATTCCAAAAACTATATTTTTTTTAAACTTTGAAATCACCCGTTTTTTAGGATAGCGATAAAACGTTCCATGATTGATTTATCGTAACAAGGCACAACTGTAATATAAATAAATAACAAAATTGATTGTTGAATGAAAGTTTTATTGTTCAAAATATAAAAAAAACAAAATCAGACTGCATTTCCACATTCGCAGCATATTTTGGCTACATGCTCTGCACATAGCCTTATTACATTTGAGGCACTTGTAAAATGTTTTGCGGTTGAGAGAACTCGGAGCGCTAGTCTAACAGCTAGCGCAGGTTTAACAAGTTGCATCGCAAGTTCCATTCCATAATCAATTCTTTTCATTTGAGTATTATTTTGATTTAAATTGTAAAGGATAAAAGAATTTAACAAACATTTGGTTATAATGAACACCGTTTTTTAAAACCAAACATTTGATTACAATGAACGCCGTTCATTATCACCAAATTTTTGGTTAAAATGAACACACGTTTATAATGAACAAAATTATTTGTCCTATGACCGTTCATTATAAGCGAATTCTACTGTACATAAGCATAGAGCATAATTTTGAGGGTAGGATACACAATAATAAATTTTTAATTAATAATAAATATTTAATTAATAATAAAAATATAAAAAATAGTAAATTGTACAAACCAAAACCCTTTACTCCAGCCAAAACTCGAAAAAAAAAAAAATTTCTATCTCCCGAAAATACGGATTTTGTAACGTTTAGTACTGACTGGGTGAGAAATACCCGAGGTCAACTTTCTAACTCGTACCACTCGAGCACCAAGCGCAGAATGAGGCTGCCACTCACGGCTTACACAGACACTACCACAAAGATTTTTTACCCCCCACTCCGGACCCCCACCTTTCACTTCCTTTCAAATGGCGCGACTTTCAAAATCTGTCTGGGTTACAGTAACCCAGTCAGTACCCTGAGGGTTAAACAAGGTTTATATTTGAATTTTTTTTTGTATTAACACAACACTTAATTAATTTAACCATTTTATATATTTCATTGATAATTTTTAACTTTATTTCAATGTTAAATATGCCAAACACAAAATATGAAATAACAAAAAAAAAATTGTTTTGACAGAAGTTTACGATTTTCTTATACTCTTTTCATACATTTTAAATTTTACACACTCTCTATTATATTTATGCTCGAAGAGCTGAACCCATTTAAAATGGGAGGAACGATATGAGGAAGTTTATATTTTCTAGAGAATAGAACCAATTCGGTTTTGTGTGGGTTCACATTCAACCCACAACTATTGGCCCATAATGAAAGAATGCCCAGGGCATTTTGCATAAGCTCACTAAGGGTACCGGGATATTTGCTACGGACACCAATAGCGACATCATCCACATAGGCAACCACCATGAAGCCACTATCCCCCAATCTCAGCAACAGATCATTTATGACCAAGTTCCAAAGCAGGGGGGACAGTATGCCATCCTGCGGCGTGCCTGATTGCAAATCTTCTGGCGGATTATTTCCCCAGACTGGCATTTATGATCCTACCTCTTAGCATTTGATCTATCACCAGTCCTTGAGAGATTCCTCCACTCCTAGATTGGAAAGTGCCCGAGTTATAGCCACTCAAAGCACGTTGTTAAAGGTTCCCTCAATGTCCAAAAAGGTTACCATTGCGTAGTCTCTATACTCGAAGGATTTTTCAACAAAGTATATAAGTAAGAGAATGAAGAGCGGTCTCTACAGATCTCCCCTTGCAATAGGCATGTTATGATTTCGACAGCTTTTGCGGCACAATCTCCCATTGGAATTAACAACCCAACAAATAGGCCTTCAGACCATTGAAGCAAAGATTAAATAAATACATGGTCACCCCGAGGAGGCAGACCCGTGGAGACTTCATTTTAGGAGATACACAATATGAAAAGGTGAATGAGTTCAAATACCTATGATCGCTGATCACTGAGCAAAACTCCGTTTCTGTGAACATTTTATCGAGGATCGCAGCACACTACCGAGCATTTTACGCAAATATCAAATACATACATAATTTAAGTCTCCTCATAAGTATATCGCGCAAAATAAAACTGGACATCTATAAGGCGCTGATAAGACCAGTTGTCACCTTTATTTGCGAGTCTCGGAAACTACAAAGATGATAACTGAGCGTAAGATGATAAGAAGAATTCTCGTTTCCATTAAAGAGGGAGCCACGTACAGAATGCGAATAAATCACGAGATCAGAAATGATCTCAATAAAGTCGACATCATCGGATTCATAAAATCGTCAAGGCTTGGGGACGTACTGCGTTCATAAAATCGGACCACTAAACAGGCCTTGGAGTCGGTACCAACGAAAGTAGGAGTAGGACCTCGTGGGAGGCCACCTACCCTATGGATGGACGACGTTGAAAGGTACCTAAACACTCTCGGTCACCAGGAGCATCGTTGAGGCAGAAAAGTCCCTTCATGGGATGTAGCGCCAGCGGAAGAAGAAGAATTAAACAGTTTCTAATGGGCATACTGTAAGTATTATTTTATTGTGATAATATTTTAGTAATGTAATTGAATAAATTTCATTGATATCCAAATAAGGAGTTCTAACTAGAATATTAAATCATTAAAATCAAGAAAATCCGAATTTTAAATAAAAAAAATTGATTTTCTTTTTAAATAAATCAAAAAATTACGTATCTGCATGTTAACCCTTTAATGCATACTGTAGCATATCTGCATCATGATATTCTAATGTGAACTGCATCTACATTTGAGCATATTTTTTCTGTTTTGTTTCGTATATCTGTTGTTAATTTGTTTTTCTATCTAGTTTCACATATTTTTTTGTTTTTTTCTGCGTTTTGAAAATAAAATCGCCATTTAGAATTAGTTAGTCGATGTTTTGCATACAGTTAGTAGTAAACATACATTTACATAATTAATTTTTTATAAATAAGAATATTGTTTTTGAATATTTATTTTAATTTTGAACGAATTGTCTTTTAATAAAGAAGCGTTATAAATGGAAAAATATTTAAATTTTATACCACAACTGCATAATGTTGCAAATAGGCATCATGTCATAAAATCAATTTGCCGAGAAAACTAGCTGCTTCCAACAATTTTTACTTTTAAATTCGTTTCAACCAAATACATCTTTATAAGAAAAAAACTATTACAATTAAAAAGAAAAAATCATGCATTAAGTAAAGGGTTAATTTATTTGGCAACCTACTTAATTTAAATTATCGATTGAAATAGCGTATTTTACTAGAAAGTCTCTTTTCGATCGAATTTCAAGGAAACAGGGCCCATATTCTTGAAATTCACCGAAAAAAGGCGCCGCTGACTTTAGTTCTAAAAGTTTAAATTTTCGACTGAAATGACGTACTTACATATTTCACTAGAAAATAATGGGTGACTTTTTTTGGCCGAATTTGAAGAATACGGGCCCAGGCCCTTGTGGGGTGACTTTTTCGAGAATACGGACCGTTACGGACTAATGTGTTAAACCAGTATAAATTTTACAGTAAATGTCAACTTACTATTTTATAACAAATACAAAAAATCGTTTAAGCAAGTCAAAAATTAATTTAAAAAACGAATTTCAATGAGACCAGACCGGACATACTTATCTAAGATAATATCATAATTACGCTTATAAATTTTCTGTTTAATCATTTTGTAAATTTTTGAATCTCTTCCATACTTTAAAGCTCTTTACGTTTATTAATTGTGTTAAAACATCTTCCCCATATTAGGATACATTTTTCATTCCTAAATTTAATACATATTCTAACAAAGTTTATAAAAAATTAAATAAAAATAATAAGAATGAAGCCTCTGTCGATAAATTTAATTATTTTTCTCTGAACACATACACACAGAAAATAAAAAACTTAATTAAAAATAAAAAAAACTATTTTCTAATTAAGTCCATGCATACATACTAGCTACATAGTTACTTGTTTAAAAAATTTACTACATAATATAATTGAGTAAAAGCGAAATAAAGGGTAAAGAGAAAGAGAGGGTGAACGAGCAATAATGACAATTAAAATTATTATGTTGTAAGTAATTTATTGTTTAATTATTATTATTAGTACACCTAGCGTGTTAATAATAATATTTTGTTATAAACAAATTCACAAAAATGAATAAAATTTTAATAAATCATTAATTAATTAATTTTTTTGTTTTATATATATGGGTTTCGTACAATAAAAATACATACCTACTATTAATTTTATTTATACGTAATGGATGAATTTTTTTTTTATATACAACTTAAAAGAGAGCGATAAAGTCAGTTGTCTTGTTCGCTCTTATGCGGTCTTTTGCTATTATAAAAATGTTTTTTTATGTTTATTTATAAGTTTATAACAGATAGATTGATCAGTTAAGTTACTTAATTAATTGACGATGAAACAGACTTTAAATCGAATTATTGTTAACTAGTGCTACAATTATTGTTCGTGTAAACCATTGCAACGGATAAGGAAATTAAAATTAATACAGACGAGTACAGAAGACCACATGGAAATTTAGTGAAGTACATACTACGATTTGTAATAACAAGAACCGGCAACCATTTTATGTTTTTGTTTATAATGAAGGAATATCGGTTGTAGTAGTTATGTTTTATTTTAAACATAATTTGCTACATTAAAATAATAGAGTTTATACAACTTTTTAGATGCAAAATTATATTATCACACCGTGTGTGGAACATTATACGTTATTCTTGTAGAACAATTGAACCTGAAATAAAATATTATGTTCACAACTACACATGTATCCAACTATATCAACTGCTTCGGGAACAATGAAATTTTTCTATGTATTTAATGCTATGTACATGCTTTTGTTACTTACTTAATAAATATAGCACGCGGTAAAGAGTAATCCAAATTTATGAGGTTATCCAAAATAGTTTTAATCACTTTTTCAATATTATTAATTTGATCATACAAAAAAATACACTTTCAATTTAAATAACGATAAACACACATACAAATTGAGCTTTATCATTTTTTCATATCACAGAGATTTTGATATTTTTTTTCTTTCATTTTCTTGAATATTTTCCACTAGAAACACTGAGAAACTTAAAACTACACATAAAACACTAATTAAACCAACATAATTTCATACATACATTTTTTTATTTAATTTTTTTTTCATAAATATAAAGATTTGAATACAATATACAACACACTGGATCAAACACAAACACAATCACATTTTTTTTCCTATATAGAAATTTTTTTTTCACTGTATTCCTTTTTTTTTGTGTATTATAATAAATCGGCAAACAATAAAGCTAAATACAAAAAAATTAAAATTATTTGCTTTGATATTTTTCACTTGTTTTATAAACTATTTATCACTTTAAACTAAACCATAAAATTAGTTTAATCAAATTCATTTTAGTGTATTTTACATACGATTTTTGTAATTTTTATTTTTGTATTTTTAATAAAGAAACTGTATGTAAAAAAACAAACATCGAAAAAAAAAATTCTTTACTACACTTTTTTGTATAAAGAAAAAACTCACATATTATCCAAAGTGACGCGTTAAACTGTGTTTTAGATAAAAATGAATTGGTCCCCAATCACAAATTGTACATACAAGCATTTCATTCACTATTTACATTCGGAACGTAAACTAAAAAGAGACAAGTATATATTTTTATGTTCCGTTTATATTTAGTAAAACAGAGTTCAATTTTTTTATTTTTATGTTTTTTTTGTTGTTTTTGGTATAAGTTTTTTTTTTTATTTTGATATTACAGATCCCTATCTGGCTCACACCCATTAAAAATACTTAAGGGATAAAGAGGACAATGAATAAATGTTTGTATTTTATATCCACAGTGTTTTTCGATAAATTGGGTTTTTGTTTCTTTTATGAAATTATATAGCTAAGCTATGTATATCGTATTATGTATTTTTAAATAAGTATTATGTATATAATTTCATGGTAATTTAAATTTAATAAACATTGATATTGACAAAAATTAAAAAACGAAACAAAAACAATAATTTGTATATAATAATATTTTGATTTTTTTTTTACCTTTTGTTTATTTATTCGAGTAGGTAAATAGACTTATTAATTATTATATTTATTGCTTTTACACACCATACACACACAGCTAGCTAATCATTACATTTCTCGTTAATGAAAAAAAAAATTAACCATTAAATAATGTGTTACCTTGTTGTAACGATAATTTCTTTATTAATATGTTCAATTATTCTGCTTCTGTTGGGTTAGAGGTTACAGGAAGTTTAGACCAACAGCTGGTTAAAGCCTACTAAGTATTAAGGGTGAGACCAAGCGATGCGCGTTTTACTAGAATTGAAATGGGGTTGCTGTCGATTGTAGAGAATTGATTAAGAGAGTTTCTTACCATGTCGCGGTCTTATGTTCGAATCTCCCCGTGACCAAACACGTAATTAATTACAACATGCTTTGAAGACATTTAACACGGTTGTATGTATAAAATCGTTCGTTCATGGCATGTACACTCCATTCACCAATATATTATTTCTTAATAGAGACGCGTGTAAGAGTTGATTTAGGCTTCTAATTGCTCCTGTAGTTTTAATTCCATGTTTTATGGTGAAACCTAACCTTAAAAGAAGTCAATACTAGAGAAAAAGCTATATAGTGGCGTTGGCGTATACGGTCAAATAGGCTGTAATAGTATAAAGATTTTCTGCGTGCTTCAATTTCTTATTATCATGGAGGGATAAGATATTTTTTTCTAATTTGTCTCAGACAGTTTCATTCATGTACGTATTATGATTAAGTTGTTTGTTGAATTATCTCATCCCCATGATATGAAAATGAGGTGTTTAGGATATCTTGGTACTAGTTCGGCCTATGTGACCGTATAAGTCACTACGTAGCATTATCCCTAGTATGGCCACATAAAATTCAAAATTTTACCAACACACATATATGAATGAAACTGTCTGAGAGAAATTAGCAAAAAATGTATCTTATCCCCATGATATGAAAATGAGGTGTTTAGGGCATATTGGTACTAGTTCGGCTAATGTGGCTGCATACGTCACTATTTAGCTTTATCTCAAGAATTGACCCCATAAAATTGAAAACTTTACCATAATAAGTACATGAATGAAACTGTCTGAGGGAAATTAGAAGAAAAAGGGTTACGGTTGATTCAGGGGCAGGGTGCACAATTCACTTTTCACAATTTACGTCGAGCAATTCACATCACACAATTAACGTCAAGCACAATTCACGGCATGAACAACTAATAATTCACACTATATCATTTCTGAGTTGCCTTAATAGTTGCTGGTGGAAAAAAAAGCTCGTTTTTTTCCACCAGCAGCTAAGGCAATTCAGATATGATATATGTACTGTGAATAAACAAGTATCCGTTTTTTTAATTAGAAAAATTAAATTAAAACTAAGCATACATTAATAATTTCCTTTGATTCAATTGTATCAAAAAACAAGCTGTCGGGCTTTTTTACATATAAGTAGTGATTCTATTATATGGAGTAGGTAATGAGGAACACAACCACCCAGCAGACGCAGTAAAAGCTGAAGCCTAAAAACATATGGAAAACATCAGGAATTCTGCTCAGAATTCTTTTGCTGGTATAGTACCCAACAGCTTACAGTGGTTTGCATTCGTTTATACGCACTTTAGTATTTCTCTTAAGTCAAATTTTTCCATTGCAATGAGGGACTTTCCCAAAATCGCTTTTAGTTCATTTGTCCCCACGCTTGGGCAGCGCTGACTACTTTTTTTTTTTATTACATGCAAAAGCAAGTAAAATCATGTTTACAAATACAAGTTTCTTGTCTAAATTAGTGGATGTCCCCCTACTTTTTTTTTATGATTAATAAAGATGAGTATGTTGCGATCAATAATAAATATCAAATTTTAAAATTAATTTAGTCGAAATTAATAATTTAATGAAACATTCAAACACATGTTTGACCATATAAAACTATATACGAAATATTTTAGCCGCCAGTCAGCAGGCGTTGGAATTCTATTTGGGAAAATCCCTAATTCCAACTCTGAATACTTGTGATACATACATATGTACTATTCAAATGTTCTAGTAGTGAGGGAAATAACAGGATAAATTTTGTTTATTTAGATCTATTGTTTTAGTCGTGAAGTATTGTTTTTAGTGAGAGTGTCGATTTTAGGTGTTGCATACCTTTATACGCAATTACAAAAAAAAAAAAAAAATTCGGATACTCATTTGTTTTGATAATACATATTTAATTTTTGCAATCTCTCAGTAAGTTTTTACTTTCAAACTAACACAGATTGAATATAACATTAGACGCTTTTGCAGAGATGGGTAAGGGAAAACGTTTGAATAAAGAAGAAATAGCCAAAATTGAAATTGATTGATTAGAAATTATTTAAGAAATCAAAAAACGTATGATAATAGGAAGCCTACACGAGGAAATTCAAAGCTCACTACATGCCAAAAGCGGCAAATTAAACACAAATCGACCAAAAATAAACTATTTTGTAGCCAAATAATTGCAAAACTTGGTTTGCCGGTAGTCAAATCAACTGTATCTCGGGTTCTGAGGACAACAAAAATCATTAAATGGGTCAAACCTAAATCGAAACCCCGTCTAACAACCGTACATAAGGAACGCCGTTTGAAGTTTGCGCAGCAGTACATGCATTGGACAAAAGAATACGGCCGAGTGATTTTATTATTATTAATAATCATTATTAATATTCCATTACTAGAGTGGCCAGCATGTAGTCCAGACTGCAACCCCATTGAGAATCTTTGGGGTATACTGGCTGTAAAGCTGTATGCAAATGGACTTCAATTTTCGTCAGTAAATGATCTGAAGCAGTGTATCAAGCAATGCTGGGCTGAAATCAGTCACAATGTGCTCCAAAATATATGGCAGTCAATGCCAAAAATACTTTTTGAAGTTATTAAGAATAAGGAAGGTGGGACGAAGTATGTATTAATATTTCATTCCTTTATACGCTTTACAATTTTTCGGCGAAAATATGCAAATGCGCATAAACGAATGCATCAGATTTCTTTGCAATTTTGTAAAAAGTTTGAATTTAATAAATGAAAATTTAAGAAATCCACTGCAATTCATAAATATTTTTTTTTTAAATTAAACAATAATAGTTTTTAAAATATTGTGCGTATTAACGAACGCAAACCACTGTATTTCAAACGAGGCCGTTAGTGTTACGTCTGCTATAGCTACAAGGAACAAGGATGCCGATGAACAAATCAGTTGCTCGTACGATACGCCTAAAAAGGCAACAACATAACGAAGGAGTACAATTAATGCCAACTTCTCGAAGTTTCAAGATACTTGACCGATATAAATTTTTAGCAGATGGAACATAATTTTTGTTATTTGACAGTTGATCAAATGATGAACAACGATTGTTAATTTTTGGAACATCTATAAAAATTTGCATATGAAACAATTCAACCATATGGTTTTGTGATGATACCTTCAGTATTTGCCCTGTTCATTTTCCACAACTCTATGTCATTCACGCCATTTACGAAAATAAGAGAACTCCTTGATTATGCTTTGCTACCGGGAAAATCGGAAAAAGTTAAAATAAAATTACTCTAATGGATTTTGAAAGACAGCTATCAATGCATTTGAAATAAAATTCGCAAATACTTGTGTAAAGCTGTGTTATTTCTATTTTCGCTAGGCATTTTATAGAAATTATGTTGTCATGAATTCAAGCCTAAATCACCGACGCAACTTTCGCCATGAATTGTAAATTGCTGAGAGTAGTAGTGTTTTTTCGGGTTACCCACGAAATCCATTACGTAACGATCCTCTTTGACAAAATCCATCTTTTTCAAAATCCATTTATGATAAAATCCATTATTGATGCAATCCATTTTATCAAAATCCATCAAAAAGCCATCGAATCCATCGTTTTTGTTATTTTGTACAAGCCGCTTGTAAAAAATAACAAAAACGATGGATTCGATGGCTTTTTGATGGATTGTTGGAAAAATAACAAAAACGATGTGTTTTTAGCTAAAGATGAATTTACACCATTCTTCTGGCTGCTTCTGGTAGTCCAACACCGTCATAACTGTTGTCGCATACGAAGCTGTTTGTTCAGCAATTTGAAAATAATTTCCGAATCTTTATGACTACAAATAGTACAAAATGTTTTTTTATACTTATACTTTTACAACATAACATTAATTAATTACAATGAAAACCAAATTTTTTTAAATGCCCTGTTTTACCCATATGGCCACATAAAATAACGTACATGAATGAAACTGTCTGAGATAAATTAGGGAGGGGATTAATATTTTCTACTTTTGCTGGGTAGATATATTAGAAGTGTTATTATTTTACTGATTTACCAAATCGAAAATAATGAGTATGTCATTAACTCATTACAAATAGTATGTTGTCTATAAAAAGCCGAAAACATTTTTATATTAAATCAGACAAATTTTTAACTTCATAAAATGTAAATGAATGAAACTGCCTGCGAGAAATTAGAAAAAAGTATCTTATTTCCATGATAGGTGCTCAGGGTATCTTGATACTAGTACGGCCTATCTGGCTGTATACGCCACTACTTGGATTTATCTCTAGTATTGGCTTCTTATAATTTAAGTGTACGTTTCGACAGAAAACTTCGTTGTTATTTTTACATCGAACCTCAGACATATAGTATCCATGCACATAAAAAATAATGTGTATCGACAAAACCAACACAACTGTGTTTATACAAGCCATGGTGTTTGCTTAAATGACAGATACTATAAAACAAATGTGCATTGGCTTGTGTTAGTGTGTTAGTGAGTGTTATGTTTTATGTCTTGTTTGTATACGGCAACATCATAACAACTAATATGCCTTACCCGGGTTTTACACCGAATAAACTTTTTTTTCGATAAATATTTTTTTTATCAAAACATCGTTGAAGCTTGAAGGCATTAATAGAATA
The DNA here is from genome assembly GCA_963556165.1 of Tipula helvola. Lineage (NCBI taxonomy): Eukaryota > Metazoa > Arthropoda > Insecta > Diptera > Tipulidae > Tipula > Tipula helvola. The sequence continues at coordinate 102,490,188 of OY744483.1, forward strand.
ACATACAGTTATAGTATTTTTTAAAACTTGTGTCTAAATAAAATCACATAAAATTAGCAGGAATTAAAATCAATGAGATTTGACGATTTATCGTTGAGAGCAACGTGAGTTCGACAAAGAATTAACATACAACAACAAAGTTTATTAAACAAACGGTCAAAGCGACAAAACGGGATTTCAGTATTCGATTAAGCTATAGTTAAGGCATTGCCCCATGTACAAACGATAAACCGGCATTTCAAACCGTCAAATCCAATTATTGGCAAAATTGTTTGTTTTCAATATGAAAATTATTAAAAAATAGTTTGAATCTATAAGTTCCACATTATTCGTAAAAAATTTAATTCAAATTGATTTAATTTAATTTAAAAAATTCCAATTTTATATTTCGACGGACGGATTTTTGCTTGACGGCCGGCAAAACATAAAATTGGGGCTTTTTGAATGCAATTAAATCAATTTTAATAAAATTTGTTTAGATTAAGGTGTAACTTATAGATTAGAACTATTTCTTAGTAATTTTCATATTGCAAAGTGAAGCAACTTAGCCAAAAATGGAGTTTGACGGTTTTAAATACCGGTTTTCCGTTTTGCAAGGGGCAATGGGCGCCTTCAGATCCGCAAACTGTTGGCATCATGTTTAGTGAAATCATTGCTAATTTGATTTGAATTACTAATAAAGTTCTTAAATTTCATAGCGTTGGCCGTGATTTTACTCAACATGTTGCCAACTGTTTGGTGCTCTGAAAGCGCCCATTTTCATTGGTTTTGGTATCGATATAAAATTTGTTACCCACACAACTAAAAAAACATTCAAAATTACAACCAAAAAATACTAATAATGCCTAGATGTTTTTTCTTTTCGATTGTTATTTTTACATTAGTACATACGAGCCCTAAGCCCTAACACATATGTATATGTATATTCGGACACTAAATATTTTTCATGTACAGGGGTTTCCAATAAGGACTTGACAACTTTTTTTTAAAATAAAACGCAAACCATTTGAGATATCTCGAAAATGTTATTATTGGCTCAAAGTACAATCAAAATATTCATGTATGGAAACCGACATCGCTCGTATGTCCACCACGAGAACGTTTGCATTTGATGAAAATGTTGTCTTTACTGAATGTTTTGACACTAACTGTTTGGTTATTGGTTAAACGTGCGTTTACAGTGAAAATTCAAAGTTGTCAAGCCCCAAATGAAAAACTCTGTATTTCTCAAATATTAATGAAACCAATTTACTTTACAATTTAAATCTTTTTATTATAAAGATACATTATTCTTACACAATTTTTTAATATATTATCGTCAAACTTTGCCGACACATAAATATTCGGACACCGTGCTTTAGAAGACGTTACGTCACCTTTTTTAGCCTTAATAACGGTTCAACAGTAAAACAATCCCAAATAGCCTGTAACTTGTGGCGCAAATCAGCAATATTGCGGGTGATCTCTGTGGGTGATTCCTCAGTTCTTGCTTCATTTTTTGCCGTACTGTTTGGGTTGGCTACATAATCTCGGTTTTGCGATTATGTATCTTTCGTGTTGCGAGTGTATGTGTATGTGTAAGTCTATGTGGAAGTGTGTGTGTGTGTATCTATTTATCCTTCTCGAACACCTTCGAGTTTACATCTTCTTACTGAGGCAGAGTGTTGGCTGATGGACCGCACGTTTGGAGGTGGTCCCATCGTTTAGGCGCCAGTTTTTCACTATTCATGGAAAAATTGAGCATGACATCGTCCCGCTACTTGTTTGTATTATGACTTCAAAAAATCAAGTGTGGAATATAAATTTAAATCCTTTAAGAGTAATTGCGGATTTTGAAAAGGCTATAGCGTATCTGCACTTAAGAATTTTTTTCCGGAGGCAGTCAACAAAGCATGTTTGTTCCATTTTGAGCAAATTATCTGGCAGGCCCAAGGTTCGAGATTTTGTAGAATCGAGATTTTTAAAACCGATATTTCGAGACGTTCCCGTACTGTTTCGATGATATTCAAATCAGGACTGCATACGGGCCAAGCAAGAAGAGGAATGTTCTTGCAGCCATATTTTAGTAGTTTTTTGCCGAATTTCATAATACTCCATCTTGTTGGAAGGTAAAACTTCCTTCAGGCGATAATGTCGGTATCGAAGGCAACAAGTTATTTTCAAGAATTGGCTGGTATTTTTGAGCATTGACGGTATCTTCAATGAAATGTAACTTTCCTACACCATTTGCAGACATATTCCTCCAAACCATTATACCTGCTGGAAACTTAATTGTTCATTTTAGGCGGTCTTTGTGGAATGCTTCGTTTTTTGTTCTGATAAGTCTTTTTCGATGATCGAATATTATTTTTTTCCAGTCTTCAGTAGTCCATATTACTCTTTTCTTTGCCCAAGCTAACCGTTTTTTCTTTTGTTTATCTGTAGTAATCAATGGCTTTTCTTTTGCCTAAATAAATTATGTCTTCAAGTCAAGAATTTTTAAATTTTTTAGCTAACAAACCTTATAAAAGTGCAGGTTTGATTTGTGTATCCATCGTCGACAAATTTCGCGTGAAACATTAATACTTGTTTCATCATTCCACTTACCAGTTACGTCCCGTACAGTGTTCCTACGTCCAGATTTACAAATCCGGACGAGTGTTTTTTGCATTCTGTGACTGACTTTACATGGGCGACCTGTACTTTTCCCCGATATATTCATGGATCTGGTTTGGAAAATCAGAAATTATCATGTTTGAAACATTGGAAATATCAAAAGTTATTGTATCAACGAAACAGTATGGCATTAAATGAAGCAAGAACTGAGGAATCACCCACAGAGAAATATTGCTGATTTGCGGCAAAAGTTACAGGCTATTTGGGATTGTTCTACCTTTTGTAACTGTTTCTTTTTCCGCTCATATCGATCCGATCAATTTTAATGCTGTTTCTTGTTTGATTCATTTCAGATTGATTAGATCGATTTTTTCTGTTTGCAAAATTATCCGATGTTTCAGATAAATTTTAGTTTAGCTCCCTTTATGTTACTCAAACGACGGAACAAAATTCTAATTATTATGAGGGCGAATCTAAATAATTGTATTAATTAAAGAACTGGATATTTCCGATCGTACAGACCGATTTGTTTTTATATTTCAAAACTGTTGGATCTACCACCGATTTAAATAAGGAAACAGCTCATGTTTTCGTAGTACTTTCTGGTGGATCCATTGCAAAAGTAATTTTAGTATAAGTTATAATGGTGTTCTTCTGTTTACTTTTTGTCACTTATAAATTTTATTACTCACTTATAAATTACCCTCAAACATAAACCCGATACTATAGATGCTTTTTACACTTTCCCATTCGTTACAGATTCACATATATGTATTATTTGTGGGTTATTTCAATACAGCCATTCATTTCTGTCTATAGACACGGAACATACAGCTATTATATACATATACATAACATGTGAAAAGCGCTGTTTCACCATAAACATCCCATAATAAATATAAATCTCTAAAGATACAGAAAAAAAAAAAAAAAACTAAAAATAAAACGTAATTGTTTTCATAAAAAATATTCGAATCCAAAAGAACGAAATAAAACTTTTGAGAAGTCAATAAATTATTATTATTTTTTTTTTATTATTGTTTTAGTAAATCTCTAAAATAAGAAGAATAAGATAGATAAAAAGAAGTTGACAAGAAAAAATATTATTTTTAATCACAAAACGATTTTTCTTTTGTTAAATTCTCTTTATAATATGTTCACTTATGTATGTATACAACAAATTGTCAAATTGTAATAGTTTTTTAAATGTCAAAAATAAATTCAACACACAAAAATATTTATATTTATTTATAAATAAATAATTTAATACATCCATTATACATATTTTCATATTTCAAATCATTAAGTTAATGATTAATTGTGTTATAAACATGATATCTTTTGGCTTCGAATCAAATATGTAATAATAACATGTATGTACATAGATATGGATATGTATACTTAGTGTTCGGGTATTAACCCTTTTATTCATATTCATGTCAGTTTTAAACTAATATAGGGATTTACCTAATGGATTTCTAATAACAGAAGAGAAATATTATACGTCCATTACTACGTTATTAAAAAGTTGTAAGGGTTTTCGATTTAAATCGCGCGGGCTTATCTAAACGAGTAGATTAAATTTCGTGCCAATACCTTTATTAGTTAATGACGTGTTTACTTTCATCTAAGAAAGTGCATTTTTCGATTTTTAAAGAAGTGCATTAAATTTTGCTTCAAAAATGGAATTTCGGCTTCCAAAACGTTGGAAATGTTAGAAGATGCTTTTGGTGACATTATACTCTGTTCAGAGCGATTGTTTTTGATTGGTATAAGTTGTTCGAAGAAGGCAGAAAATGCATTGAAGACGATCCACGTTCTTGTCGTCTTTCGACATCTACCGACGAACACCACACCTCAAAAAAGTCAAGGATACAAATCCTTTGGATTTGCACAAAAATTTAAATAATAAGCCGTTTGTGTTTTATTTAAAAAATCTTACTACACTTTGATCACAGTGTTTTAACCAAATAACAGGCTGATATATAATCAAAGCCGATTAACATTCAGAAAAAACATTCAGGTTGTACGGTTTTTACTGTTCAGCCAAAAATTAACAATTACAGCCAAGGCAATCACAATAAATAGGATGCGATAACTGCAAATTCCGCACTTTGTTTATTATTATCTAATTTTAAAAACAGTTGTTGGAAAATTAAAATAGAAAAATTCAAATAATTTCAACAAAGTTAAATGTGTTTTATTTTTCTACAGTCGTATAAAAAATGCAGTCGAAATTTTACAAATTTGCAAACTGCACAGCGGTTGAATTTTTGGTCCGTGTATACCCATATTTAGCAATTAATTTAAGTACGGTCTCCAAATATAATATCTGATATTTAAAAAGAAACAAACCATATTAATCAGCATGACAGACAAATCAATATGTATTATATTCAAATCAAGGCAGCACACAATAGACGTATATAATTGGCATATACGCTCATCATATTTATAAAATAATTTTCAAAAACGTAAATAGACGAGTCTATTTTTAACAGAAACCGCGTATAATGAAAGATATTAACCTCATCTTAATAAAAATAAACAAATCAATTAAATTTAAAAACAACAACACAAACTATAATATGTTCAATTAATAAATATATATTTTATAGAAGAATCGATTATTATCTAAGTAATTATGTCCCGTAAATTATCGATCATCAATCAATCAAACTCATTAACAATAAAATAGTTATAATTTTAATTTAAAAATGCAAGCAATTTTTTTCAGCCAAAATTGTATTTTAAATTGTGATTTGTATAAAATTTTTATTAACGCGAACAGCCAAAAAATAAACAAAATAATTTATTTTTAATATATTATATAGAAATATTTAATGTTTTATGGGCATACTGTTACAGAAAATAGATAAAATTTTATTAAAAAAAAAGTTTTATATTTTTTTTTTTAGGTTGAATAAATATTTATTTTTTAATTGAATTTTTTTTTTTTTTGTTGAAAATACATGTTAAATTTATATATTTTTATAAATAAATCATTTATATTTTTGGCAGAATTTTTTTTATTGTATTTTATGTACGAGTATGTATACATATATGAATATTATAAGCATAAAGTATTTGTAGACATTGTGTTTGTACAGTCACGAGCAGTTAAAGACGGTTGTCGGAAATAATTGCGATTAGCTGCAGATAATTTGTTCAAATAATGTTTAAAACATGGTAAAATTTGGCTAGCATTTAACCTTACACCAAAATAAAAATTATATTCTTGCACAAAAAAGCACATTATATTTCGTAAAATAATAAGGGTTGGGTACCCGCGACATGTTAATGGTGTTTACATTCTGGAAAATGCAAATTTTAATTTTTAAAAAAATTTAATTACAAAAAATGTAATTTTGGTAAAAATTTGTGTGCGAAAAAAATATATATTTTATGTACATACACCAATAATATCTTACTTTGTGACGATAATACGTTCTGCGGCGCAAATTGAACCGTCGCAATTCGAATTAAAAATTGTATGTAATATTGTACTAATACTAAATTTTGTGAATTCGATTCAAAATTCAACTCAATATTTTTATCTGTAATACAAATAACATACACTATTCATATTCATCTTTAATCCTTATAGCGGCTTAAACCATCAAATGTCTGTAACTTGGTCAATTTTCGAGGTTTGATTTTTTGATGTTTAAACATTTTCTATTTTAGATTTAATTTTAGACACATTTAAACAATGACATCAAATTTTATTATTTATTTGGTAAAGTAGGTGGGGCATTAATAACTAATCGATAAAAATGATTTTCAAATTAATAATTTGCTGTTTCATTTTGCTCATCAAAAATTTTATGACAAAGTCGTTATCAAAGTTCAAATAAATAAATCATCATTCTGCTGCGGTTGGCTAGACATTAAAAAGTTTGGAATTTTAGGTATGTACATACATATGTATATGTAAAAGTACATAGGTATGTATGTATGTACATACATACCTATGTACTTTTACATATGGGGATGAAGGGCCGAATTTCAAAGGGCCGTATGTCGAAGGGCGAATATCGAAGGACCGAATGTGTCGAAGGGCCGAATGTCGAAGGGCCGAATGTCGAAGGGCCGAATGTCTAAGGGCCGAATGTGTCAAAGGGCCGAAAGTGTCAAAGGGCCGAATGTCAAAGGGCTGAATGGGTCGAAGGTCCGAATTTTTTTTTGTTTTCTTTTTAGGAAGCTAATTGTTTAAATTTGTTGTTGTAAGAATATTTTGTAAATTTATATCAAAATGTAAATTAATTTCTTATGAATTTATGTATTTTAATATGTTTAATCTTTGGATAATCTATCGACAAAAATATTTTATTAATTTGTGTTCTACGTATCCAGTCAGTGCCACATTTTGGTGAAGGAAAATTTTGTGGTACGCCACCTGGGACATTCGGCAGCCTTTGATATGTTAATCTTACTATTCCTTTTGTTATTATATTCAAGCGCTTATACACGACATAACAAATCCAATACTGCAGAAGTAATACATATGAATAAACCTACATACATGTTCATATGTATACATATTCCTTTTATATTGATATAATAAGATTGGTTTTGGTCAAATATCTATTATGTACAAATATTTTTTCACTTGCTAGTTACAAAAGGAACTCAAAATATAAACAACCAAAATTAATGCAATACTTTTGTTGATAGAATATCGAAAGATTAAACATAATAAAATACTAAATACATAAATTCATAGGAAATTAATTTATATTTGATAAAACAATTTACAAAATATTCCTTAAAACAACAACTCGACCCATTCGGCCCTTTAACACATTCGGCCCTTCGTTATTCGGCCGTTCGTACCATTAGGCCCTTTGAAATTCGGCCCTTCGACATTCGTTTGATATCATTCCCATATTTTCGACTGTAGTTTTTGTGGTTTAATTTATTTTTTTGTTGTGCTCCTTAAGAAATATAAGTCTGGACATCATTTTATTTCCGATTTACAGAAAACTACGTGATATTTTAGTATATAAATTGTTTATTCATAAAATTTTAACTGATACGTAATTAAATAAATATTAAACCAATAATAAAAATAGCAATAGCAAGTATAAAACATAATTATAAATATAAATAAAAAGTTAACGAAATACAATTTGTGGCTATTCCTAAACACAATTGTGATTAACGGGAGACTCACACATGAACTAGATCAATTAAAAATATTTGTTCTTAATCGTAATTTGGGCTTCATAAATAATTTTAAAACATCAGAAAAACTCTTAGATATCTTTGAAACTAACATTATACTTTAAATTATTCTCCTAATCTAAAATTCGTTCTATATTAAATAAAATGCTCTCATAGTTAGGCTCAAACACAAACCAATTTCTTAAGAGACAAATTCCGAAATACTCAAAAAATGACTAAAAATGAGTTATGGCTTGCCAATCATAATTCTTATTACATAATGTGTCTGGGCAGTTACCAGTTGTTATTAGGCATTAGAGGATCGATATGTTCAAAACTCAATAATATCATTTCTATCTGCGGCGTTTTATGTGAAAACTAGATCATTTGGAAAAGCAATTATATTCTGAATTGAACTCATTAAAAAGTTTTTTAAATCAAAAACAGCAAGAGCCCTAAGCGACGACGCCTGTCAAATTAAAATACACAGAAACCAAACGATGCTGACAGAACCAATGTCGCTGGCGACGATGACCCCCAAATTTTTTTTAGAATCTATTTCTAATTTTGTCGCCAGCGTTGCAATGTTACCAACTGATTTTTTGGCTCGTTATGTTCTATGTTGGTAGTTGCAAATTTTTGGTTGTTAATTTTTCAATCCTAAGTTTTCGCTCCCTTAACAACAAACAACGTAAATTCATTCGCCAAATTTAATTTAAATTATTATTTTTTAATTCATTAAAATAATATTGTTTGAAAAAAATTAATTGAGCTACAGTGAGACAATATTTAAGGTTATGTTATTTGTTATGTTATTTAATTTTGTTAATTCATAATACATATAAAAAAAACTTTTTCTACAAACTGTATTAAAAGTAAACTTTTAATTTTTTGTCAATAACAACTTCTAAACTGTCGACAGCAATTTTTTTGGTAATTGCCGTCTTACTTTGGTAAAAGTTATTCCTATCCGGATAGGAATGAAATTTTGCCCAAAGTAAGAGCAATTCTTTTTCAGAATAATTTTTTTTTTTACTTTCAACAGTTGGTACCAAGCTCTAAAATATAATTTATTATTTAGAATTTTAACAAAAATAAAATAGTGATGACAAATAATTTGTCATCACTATTTTATATCACTATTTGTTATCACTATTTATTTTTAATAATTTGTCATCACTATTTATTTTACTAGAGTAAATATATTACATACATTTAGTTTTATGAGTTGGTATTAAATAACAATTTTCAATTTTTCGATAAATTAGAATTTTAAATTTTATTAATTATCATTTGGAATTATCATACTTCATTCAATAATTATTATTGAATGAAGTATGATAATTCCAAATGATAATTAATAAAATTTAAAATTCTCATTTATAGAAAAATTGAAAATTGTTATTTAATACCAACTCATAAAACTAAATGTATGTAATATATTTACTCTAGTGGTAAACACTAAAACTAAGTGAAGAAGAAAATTTTTCTATACCTACTTCTCAACGGAATGAAATTATTCATTCCGGAATTAAAATACACGGCATTGTTGTTGTAAAATTGCCAAAGTAAGACTACACATTTTTCAAGAGAAGAACTTAACGGTGTTAAATTTTGCTAATATTTTTTTTAAAATTACTACAAATTTCTCTCCGTCAAGTTAGCTGTTAAGAAATTACAAAACCAAAAATACTGCCGTCAGTATAATATAATACATTATATGTACAGTAAAACTCAACTTTTTGATCACATGCTTCAACGAAAATATTCTCTCTCATGTCTCTCATTCTCATTGGGCATGAATAATCCAAGAATACGAAGAAATAAATTCTTTATGGCGGCCTGTGAAAAAAAAAAACTAAACAACGGTAATTTATTGCGTAGTGCATATAAACAAAAGAGAATCGGCAAAAACGGCGTGTGATCAATTAGTTGGTAGTAGAATTTTTATTGTGCAGAGCAGACCGCAATTTTTATACTGCTACCATAGACAATCATAATAGATTTCTCATTTGACCAAAAACACAAAATAAAAATAAATATTTTCCATTCAAATGTTTTCGGTGTATTGCATATACGTATTATATTTGCAACGCATTCTAAAATCATTGCCATATAAAATACACAACACAACGATAACATTGGAATTATCAGAAGTTTTGTTTTTTTCCTTTAGTTATAATGAAATGAGAAATCTAGTATGAATGTCTATGCTGCTACTCTGCTAGAGAAATTAAAAGTATTATTTTGCATCGTCAAATTTCGCTGAAATTGGATTGTTCCGTCGGTCCTGTTTTGAAAATCCTGAAAAAATATGGCGGAGTATCACAAAAAAATCCGCCTGGCCAAAAAAAAAATAATCACGGAATATCACAAACGCCTGATGTTATGCCAAATTAACCATGGTGTATGTGATACCGCCGTCCAATTAAACAAAATTACAAAAAGCTTCGCCAAAACTATCAAATCGAAGTTTCGGATGAAGCAGTCCGCAAACACTTGCGAAAAGCTGGCTTCAAGGGACGGGCTAAAGTGAAAAAGCCGCTTTTAAAAGATAAGCATAAAAAATTGAGGCTGCAATTTGCACGAAAATACCAGAACTTTGATTTGGAGGATTGGGGAAAGGTCGTTTGGTCTGATGAAACGAAAATCAACCGATTCGGGTCAGATGGACGTCAGTGGATGTGGAAAAGGAAAGGCGAGTCAGTACAGAATCGCTATGTCCAGCCAACCTTAAAATTTGGTGGCGGTAACATCATGCTGTGGGGTTGTATGTCAAAAGAGGGAGTAGGGGAGTGTCAGAGAATTTATGGGAGAGTGGCGTCACTCAGTTATATTGACATTTTGGAGCACAAACTACAGCTTAGCTTAGAAAAGTGGGGAACGACTAAGACTGAAGTGATCATCCAGCAAGATAATGATTCCAAACATACTGCGAAAGCCACATTGAAATGGTTTGCGGACAATAATTACCATCTGTTGGATTGGCCACCACAATCACAGGACCTCAATCCTTAAAAAAAGTTTGGCAGAACAACAGAAGCAGAGAAGCTGGAAGAATTATATGGAGCAGAGTGAAGAGAGCATGAAACTAATTTCTAGTATGCCTAACAGAATCCAGGCAGTTATTACTAAAGGGGCTACACGAATTTTTTAAGTATAAAACTAAGTCTGAACACGTATGCACAACTAATTGATCACAAGAAATTTTAATGATTTTTTTTTTTTTTTTTTTGATATTTTACTGAGCTTCGAAAAATCTTAACTTATTTTATAGTTATGTATTACTAAAAAGATATTTAAAAATTTGAAAACTGATAAAAAACTCATTGTCGTTTATTATTTATGAGGAAATATCAGAGCGATCCTTGATGATGTGATCAAAAAGTTGAGTCAATAACTTATACTTATTATTACTATTAATGTTGTAACTTCTACTGTTTTGTACCTGCCAGTTCTTTATTAATTACGAAACTACGCAATGACTTTAAATCAAAATACATTGAATCCAAAAGCTTTATGAATATTTAATTATTAATTTAAACACACAAACGCTCTTAATATAACACAATTTATAAAATTTTATTGCTAATATAAAAGCAAACTGTATTACTCTTATAAAACTATCACTCTTATAAAATTAGTAGCTGCATTATTTGCTTAGTTCTAATACTGAAATTATTAAGCTCTATATTGCCTGTTAGAGAGCCATTAAATAGAGCTATCAGCTCTTTTAAAGATTAAAGTTGCAGAGATGTTTTAAAGACCCGAAGTTTCTAATGCTAGGGCTTAAGGTGTGCATTTCCGCAGTACTGTGGTGATCGACTAGCCATTTGCAGTTTTAGATCAACGTCAGAACTAACAGCTCGAACAATGTTACTTGGGAATATTATTAATACTAAATAATAGTACATGTTCCGTTACATATTAATTTTAAATACATATGTGAATCTTCATTTATAAGGCCTTGAGAGCTATTTCTAGATAAGCTAAGCTAGCATAATAGCTAGGAATAGTCTTTTTCTGAAGATACATTTAATTTAGATAAATGATATATTTCTACTTTTAGTACATGTATTATTTAGTACAAATTAAAAATTAATTTATTTTGAATGCACACCTAATATTTAGAACAACATTTTTACACATAATAGCTCTTGTGGTTGCGCTTTATAAATGTTTATTTAGACCCGGCAAGATCGCCCGGCAAGACTATATTTTAATGTGACTTAAGGGTTTTATTGAATTAATTTTGATTGAAACCATTACAAAAATATTATAAATACATAGATAAAAATTTGATGATTTCAAAAAAATAGTTTACTCGCAATTCAGTAACTATTCGCTCTTCACTGAAAAAAATTTCTTGGGTTAAATTGATGAGACAGTTTTGTCAAATTTTAATGAAACATTTTTTCATTTAGCAGAGCGCCTTTTTAAAATTTTGTTCAAACTGACGGTTCAAATAGCTAAAATATCGTCTATGACATTTTTCATTTGTACATTTGGACGTCTTATTTGTGTACATTTTTCGTCTTCATTAGTCAAATAAATGAAACTTTTGATTGATTTAATACAAAAATTTTGTTGAATACTATTGACAAATTGAGGAATTTTTTCGAAGATTGCCGAAAATAAATTAAAATAAAAAATAAAAAATTCAAAACCACATTTTTTTGCCACTCAGGTGAGCCTTCTTATTTTAGATATACATATGTGTGACGTTAGTGTCGAGTTTTGGTACAAATTGTTATTTTAAGTATTATTTGGCTTCTTCGAAACCGTGGCATGTTAATGAATATAATATTTCAATTAATTATGGTTTACTCCATTTTATGTTTTAAAAATTACATTACATATTCGAAAGTAATGTTCAACCAACGTCACGCTTAACAATTGGCCACAATACGAAAATTAAAGAGCTTCAAATTAGTAAGCGTGTGCAATAAGTACTACTTCAAGGATCACGATCGTTACGGAATATTTCTTTAAGGAATATGAGACTACGGCATATTTCAGTAAGGTATATGGTACACTACGGCATACGGTACAGCTATTGTAACCGTAAGGTGAAACACTTGTGACGGTGGAAGAAAATCTAAAGATAAATATTTTTCTGCACTTTCTCTAAGAAAAACAGTTCCTCCTTGCGCTTATCTGATCTATATTTTGGGGTTACGTACATACTCATAGTGTAATTAATTTAATATTAATAATCATCGAAGAAAGTATTAGTGCAAAATATAGGGGCCCGGAAGTCATTATTTAATTTTATAACTTTTATGTATACATATGTAGTGCTGACTCTGAGTAAAAAAATTCTGTGGAATTTTCTTGTTTTTTTTGCATTAGATACAGGAAACCAAATATTTCAAAGATCATGTAGTAAATCTTTAATTTCTTTTTTTAAAAATGGCCGCCGAAATGTTTTTTTTTAAAATTATTTCCAAAACAGGATTTTTTTCATCTTTTCCTCATTTAATCCTATTGAATATACCAAACCATTAGCTTGAGCTATATTAGTGGTTTCTGGCAAGATACTTTTAAGTAAGACAATCTTCTTTTTTTTGTAAGTGTTTTTGGAAATAACTAATCGTCCAAACATTAACCCTTTCAAACGCCATTTAAAAGTGACTTTCTTCCAAAAATAAAATACGTAGCACAGTTATGCACTGCTATGATATGGCATTGCTCATAAAACTGTAGTGTGAACATAAATACATAAGAGAACGATCGCACAAGAGAAATGAGACAAAAATTAAAAATTACGGTTGGTCGAAGCGATGAAAGTTGATGTACAATATATTGTACAAGGCGTTTGAGAGGGTTAAATAAAAGGCTTATTTTAAAGGTAAGTGAATAGGGATTAAGAAAAAAAACCTTTAATGAGATTTCTTCCTTATCAAAATGGCCACCGAATTGATTTTTTTTTTTAAATTTCTCAAAAACGGAATTTTGTTTCTAACACGTTTTATTATTTTCGTCATTTAATCTTTTTTACCATACCAAAAAGGGCTAATCTTTTCGTGTTTTCTTGGAAAATATTCTTTTTTGTTTTAAATTTCATTTTTATAGACAAGAAAAAACTTAAACGTATTTTCCAAAATAACCAAAGCTTGTTTTTTGTTAGGTTCGAAGAATTAAATGACAAAAAGGATAAAAAAAGGTTTTTTGATTTTCAACACCACAAAAAATTATTTTCCCCAAAATTTTTGTTACTCAATATCATAGACATTCATAATAGATTTCTCATTTCATTATAACTAAAGAACAAAACTTCTGATAATTCCAATGTTATCGTTGTGTTGTGTATTTTATAAGGCAATGATTTTAGAATGCGTTGCAAATATAATACGTATATGCAATACACCGATAACATTTGAATGGATTTTTTTTTTTTTTTTTTTTTTTTGCGTATTAGGCAAATGAGAAATCTATTATGAATGTCTATGTCAATACTATATGTACATACATTAAAAATACAAGAATTATAAAATTAAATGATGACTTCCAAATATTTAGGGTATTCTAGTTTTTTTATAAAGGTAAAATCTCCATCAATTTCGGCTGTCCAAATGTGTTGGTTTTGGTTTCAACCATGTTCTATTTAAGAAGAAAAATAAACTACTATTCAATAATTTGAATAGAAGTGATCTAAATTTAAAATTTGAAAATTAATTTTATTTTTTTTTCATTAAATGTGCATTAGAGTTTACCGAGATATGTACAAGTTGAAAAAAGGGATTCGTACACTTTGTATTTCAGATGTAAATATATTATGTATTATAAGCAAGTTTTAAAAAATGTGTATATATGTCGTTAAATATAATTTGGTGAACCTACTGGATATCATTAATAATTCCGGTAAGCTGGAGGTCATTTGTTACACTCCGTAGTATGCCCAAAGCCAAGGACATAATGGTCCAATACTAGAAATGTATGGGGACCATGTTTTAAAGTATTATGGTAGAAAGACAACGGTAGTATTTAATGGATACCCGGACTACGCAACCCCGAAAGAAGAAGAGCAAATGAGAGGAGCAATTACCAAAATTTCATCAAACATGGAAATAGAAAATAACGTGCGCTACTCCTCAGCAGATTTTCTGGCAAATACCTTCAATAAGAAAAATTTCATTAAACGATTTGATTAACATTTCAATACATTAACTAAATTAATAACTAAACTACAAATATTGCTGTTGAGTTTGCAAAAAATGGGGAACCGGTGCCAGTTTCTGTAGAAGATTCGGATATCCTCGCCTTAATGACCTTTTTCTGTTCGGCAGAATATCAAAAAATGTGGCTGTTATGCCACAAATTCAACAACGTTTTCGATATACCAGCGGAAAGAACCACGGAGAAAAAAAGTACAAGAAGAGTCAGTGTGTGAAGTCGTGTTTTTTATTCGTTTCTTAATTTTTATCAATTTTCTCCTGTTATTGCTTTAATTTAATTTTAAAAAGTTGATAGTTTGTTGTAATGTTGGGTTTTGTAACCGTTGCAATAATAACTTCAACGCCAAGTTAATTGTTTCGATTTTTTTTGCAATTTTAATTTTTTGATTGTTTTCTAACCTAAAAATTTACACGAGAGAATTGACAGCAAAGGAAAAAATGATAGATTTTTGTGTTTTTATTTTTGAGTTGATTGATCGAAAATGTAGTGGTCTAAAGTGTTATGGCCGAATTTAAAAAAAGTTCTATGGATATAACTCAGTCTCAGTGTGTGAAGAGTTTTAAATTAAAATTTAAATAATTAAATATGGAAAAATGTAATCCACATGCATTTATCAGGCAATATCTTTCTTGAATATCTTAAATTTGTAGTGAGGGAAGTCAAATTTCTTGATTTCTCACAAATAATGGATGATTTTAGTTTGGTGTGTGAATATTGTAGTTTCGTGTGTGATTTTAAGATATAGAGCTAAAGGCTATAGAGGAGAAATAAACAAACGTCAAGTGTAAGAAGTTCGGTGCGTGGGAGAGAGACAATAAAATAGTTTTGGTGCCGTATTTTGATTTTTGTTCAGTGCAACAATTTAATAACAATTACTTTTTAGACTTTAATAAGTACAATGATATATTTTTAACAAAAATTTATTCCAAGTCGGTTATTAATTATTAATAGATTTATAATTTTTTAAAAATATTAAACCGATTTTATCGAAATATCAGGGTTCATATCTGGTGACAGCGACAGAAACAGTTGGTTTTCCTTTATTAATTTAAAAAAGTAAATTAAAGAGGCTATTACATCCTTGTAAAATTTTTTAGCTGCACAATTAAAAAAAGAGACCTGTGAAATATTATCGCAGAAAAGGTTTGGCATACATAGTAGTGCAATGGTCTACTTCAAATTTTTCAAATTGATTTGGGAAAACTATAGTAATTTCAACAAAATAATTAAACCAAAAGTAAAAGCTCTCGAAAAACTGAAAGCAAAATATAAAAAATGCTTATATCCTTAAGATGCTTTATCAAAAAATTGAAAATTTAGCTTATTATATAGGAGAGAAGTTTATTGTTTATTTTCAGCTGTAGTCTGTATGTAGTATGTACATATTTAGGTCAACAACCAAAATTTTTACAACATAAGAATAACTTTTTTGTTGAATGAGGAAAGGTAACATTTTGTGAATGCACTCATGTATCCATATACATCACATAAAATATGAATTTGACTGTAAACTACAATTTTATTATGGATATGCTGATGCTACGTATTTGGATGGAAAAACTTATATATTCTATCATTATATAATTATATGGTGCATCATAGCGCAATAATCATATTTTAATGTACCATTAGTCTACTGAAAGTTATATACATCTGAGATACATAATATAATATAACGAGTGTAACAAAATCCCATCAAGTATTTAATTTAACTGAAAAAAAAATTATTCACCTATTTCAACTTATGACATTGTTCATTAATTATTTACTATTTGCTATGGGTATGTACGAGTATGATTAGATGTTTAGACTAGACACAAACTCAATGTCACAATATATATGATTGTTTCAGAAATTTACATTTCAGATAGATTGTACCCAAATCTAGTAAAAAATTAATTAGAATTGTATCAAACAATACGTCACATAATAATAAGTCAAAGGGTTGGTTATTTTATTATATAAATAATTGAGTTGAATTGAAAATATAATTAAGTCATTAGTAAAAATTTATTATTGTAAGATTATAAAATAAAATGAGCAGTACATTCGTATTTAAAATACTTTGACGTATAAATTAAGATTGAAACAAATTATGAACGTCGATCTATTGCAAATGGTAACAATATATGATAAGATAACTCTCTAACTAAAAGTAATATGATTTGTGTTCCACGAAATATCTTAATTTATGTGGTTTTCCAGTTGCAACAAAAAGTAGAATATTTTTCCATAGCAAGCATTTTCTTCAACAAGTTATTATTTATTAATTATTTTACAAATATATTTTTCCTCATATTTGCTTTGACGTTTAAATGACTTTTCGATGACATATAAATTTAATCGTGTTAGTGCATCGCTCCGAAAAATGCGACAAATGACAGCTACTGGCATTTGTTTTCGCTCCGGGTTGTGGACCAAATTGGCTCAATATTTCGAAATTAAATACATACATATCTTGAAAACAAAGGATATATCATAAAATGTCCAAGAGAAAATATATTTGTTTTTGAGAACGAAACATGACTAAATTATTTTGGATGCCCTTCAAATAATCTGTCAAGGTCAATTTTATTTTGTTAGTATATGTAATGTACCTAAGTTTATGAAAGTATAATACTGATAAAAAATATTTTAAACAAAATTCGTTGTTTTCAAGTGACAAATATAACGACGTAACAAAAAGTATTGGCCTCAACATCTGTCCTGCCACCAAGACTTTTATAGCGAGTAACCGAACTGAAAAGTATGACGAAATATGTTTAATTTTCATCATAATTATGTGCATACGATCGTGCATTTATTTTTCTTGTAGTACATACATAATAGATGCCCATACATATACTTTATATTTACATTTCAGATTAAAACTTTTTCTATTTTATTTGCTTTTCGCTTTTTCAATTACTTGAAAAAAAAATGAATTTGTAGCAAAGTTTATAGAGTGCGTCCGAAATACGAATTTAAATTAAATTTTATTAAATTGACAATAAATTAATAAATCGATAAATTTGGTTAAATAAAACATTATATGTTATAAATTGACATCAAACAGATTTATTCAAAATGTATCTTCGATAAATGCGCATTTCCCATTTTAGACGCATCCAAAGATTAAAATTAACAATGAAATTAAACGTAGGGTTCGCCCGAAAACGAAAAACATTTTTTTAATACATCTGTTTGATGTCACTTTATAGAATATTGATTTAACCATTTTTGTCGATTTCTTAATTTGTGTTAAATAATTTAATGAATTGAAGGAAATTTAATTTAATCTAAAAATGCGCATTTTAAAAATTGTGCATTTAGGATTCGCCCTACAAATCACTGGATTTTTCAAGTAGAGTAGTTACAAAACAAAACTAGCGTACTATCACATACATAATTTTATTTTCTTTAGGAAAACTTACACACACAGCAGAAATGAGAAATTTATATTTATTACTATAAAAAATATCTTCAAAATTTCTTTTCAACAAAAATACATCACTTATCACATAATATAGGATTATTATTATTATTATTATTAACACACATATTTTTAATAATATTGTAAGATGCTATAATATGTAGTCGCTTTTTTGTTGGGTTTGCTCAGATTTCGATTTGAGATAATCAAAGAATGATTTGAGGAATTATTTTTATTTTTGCAATTTACATTTTTTTTTTCGTTTTTGTTGAATGAAATCAATCAATCAATATTTATTTCAATTTGTATATTATATTTTATTTACGAGTATGGAGTCTCTATAAATATGAATGAGGTATTTTATGTGTTCGAAATGGAATGTTAATTCAAGTTTTATTTGATTAATTTATCTTGTTTGTTTTTAGATATTTATCATTTTTATTTTATCTATATAAAATATTGTATTTATCTTGTGTTAATTTTAAAATGTTAAAAATTTATTTGAAATGAATTAAATTGCAATACAAAAAATGTTTATTTTTGATTAAACATGTAAGTTTGAAACGATTAGATAATTGCCATATATGCATAATATGTTTTGTGAAGAATTGAACATTGGAACGCATGCGCACGTTTTATATGTAGTAGCACGCAAGTCATAAAAAATAGCTTGATTAGTTTATCTAATAATAATAGGTCGGTGTAGTTGATTTCAAATCGTTCATACTGTGATAGTAGAAATATGTAAATTTTTTTCTTCACGGTATGTTGAAATATAGGAATGAACAATGAACTAATACGAATACATACTTAGATTTATCTAAGACCAAAAGGACATTAAAAGAAAAATTTGAATGTAGAAAGATACAAAGGTTTAGGTTCGACTGAAATGCGTACATTTAGGGCAAAAGTGAAACGATAATTTTTATTCATAAACGCGTTACTTTATGAAATAAAAAAATAATTTTTGGGTATGTATACTCCGCAATCTCTAAGTTTCTTAAATTGTTCTGATTTAAAATTAAGGAGGGTTTTGAATGATTTTCTATATTTTAATAAAAAGAGGAATCTGTAAACATTTATTTCAAAATTTGGCATCATTTCAAGAATTTGATCTAATTTATTTTACAAAACAGAAAATTAATTGTTTACATTTATTAAATGAATTTGTCAAGCATTAAATTAAAATTAGAATCAGAAAGACGTATCAGTAATTTGGGGGTAATAGGAATGTACTTTACAAAGAATTCTAAAATGAAATCCATTATAGAAATTTTATTTACAAGTAATTGGACCCCAAAAATTCGAAAAAGCCGAAACAGAAAAACCTTTTACTATTAAGGCCATGAGTGAATATGTTAAAAATATGTTAGTTAAAAATTTGATGAAAATCAAATTATCGTGGTAAAATATTTTGAACAACAAAAGTAGAATTTGCTGTGTAAATTAGTTAAAATTTTGACAGTTGAAATTCATTCAAAATGCATCGCATTTAATCATTAGCGTTTATTTACATTTGTTACGTTTATACTCGGGGTCAAGTCAACTTATAGTTAACTTTGGATCAATTTCGAGTTATTTTTTCTACCGTACATACTGCAGAGTTAAAACTGCAATTGAGTTAAAATGAGGTTGAAACCGAGTTAACATTATTTACTTCTGCCGCCATTATTTTTTAAAAAGCAAACACAATATGAAAATTAAATTAAAAATTAGCAAAATTTAAATATGAAAAAAATCCAAAATGTAGTTACGCTTGCTTCACATTCGAAAAAAATTAGGATCGAGTCGAGTTAACTATAACTCGACTCCGTTTATAGTGAAAGATAACCTAGGTTTGAACCCAGGTTGAACCCTAAGTATAAACGTACTAATTTATATTGTATATACTGCGAGTCGAGTCGAGTTTAATCCTAGTTTAACTCTCACTATATACGGAGTCGAGTTAAACTCAACTCGACCTAATAATTTGTCGAGTCGAGTTAAACTCTACTCTAAAAATGCACTATATACGCAGAGTAGAGTAGAGTAGAGTCATAAACACCAATTCGTCATTTTTATTTTAGATTATGTTGTTGAATGAAAGCGATTTACAAAAAATATATGTATTTAAATATATTAAACAATTTTGTTTATTATGATTTTAATTAATTAATTTGCAAAATAATTTTTGTTTTTCGAAAAAGATTCCCTATTCCGACGATGGTCTATCCTTTAATTTCCAAGGATTTGAAAATTACAATTTTTTAGACAAAATATCGCCGGAAAAATTAAAACAACACATGGTGATCAACAAACAGAATAATCAATCTGAAATGATTTTCTGAAATTTTTTTTTTTCATTTTCATTTATTTTAACTCGGTTTCAATCCTATTTGGACTCTGCATATTTTTAACTCAGCAGTGTATACACCAAGAGTTGGTTAGAAAATAACTCGACTCTGTATATAGTGAGAGTTAAACTAGGATTAAACTCGACTCGACTCGCAGCATATACAATATAATACATGATACAATTATAACTGAAGAGGTGTCACGCAAAACCAACTTTATCACATTTTTTTAAAATCGAGATATCATTTGATTATCAATTCTTATCTTCAAAGCTATTAGAAAACCATTAAAAAGTAGTACAAAACTTGATTTATCCCTTTGAAATATCGTGTCAAAATGTAAGCGGCCAAGCAAAACCAACTTTATCCACAAATGAATACAGTGCAAAATCAACTTTCTCCATTCAGCCAATCATATTAGGATCACGTGACCTCATAATATTTAAAACGACACGAGTAATGAAAATGCAAAACTAAAACGAATATTTTTTTTTGATTATTACACAATTAACGGTAATTTTAACCGTTGTATGTTAGTAAATTGTGAAATATTCGTCTCATGTATCATTTGAGTTTTAGGGGTGTATCCTCCAACAGGTCGCAAATAAACTATTTGCGCCTCAAAATCTGACTACTCGATTGATTTTAACATGAGTTTTTCAATTGAAATTTCTTCTTTTTTTGTGTTTTATTTGCTTTTGCGACTGAGTAGTATTAGTCTTGACTTACTTGATTTTATTTGCATCGTCAAAAAGTAGGTGGTAACTTTTCTAAAATGTTTTTACTACTTAGGCTGTAGGTGTGTCCGAAATGCGAATTTAAATGCACATTTTTTAAAATACGCATTTTTGGATTAAGGCTGTATTCCAAACGGATACTTATTTGTGGAACCTGTCTAATTCAAATAAGTAACTTGGCAAGGTAACTTATTTTCTATCTCTTTCTTACCAAAAAATCTAATTTGTAATGTCAAAAAAATACTTTAACCCTTTGATTCGTCATTTATTTTAAAGCGCCTGTTATTTTGCTTAACTGAGTATTTCTGAAATTTTATAATATTTTTCACGCTAAATATCCTTTTTAGGTAGCTTAAGACTAAGAGCCAACATAATAACACTTAAAAATCCATTATTAGTGCAATGAATCCCAAAAATTAGGTTTAAAGTGATGTACGCAATTGTGTACAGTACGAGTGAAAGGGTTAAGGTGTTGGTTTATGTTTATATTTTAATTAATACAAATATAATGTATGGATATGTAAAAACCACAAACACAAATAACATAAATTTAAAATACATATAATTAAAATAAAATTATCCCAAGAATAATAAATTTTATAATAATAAATTTAAAAAAAAAAATCGCTGTGCAGTAAATTTTGCGCATTTTTCTTCTTTTGATGCAGCTGTCAAAATAAGTAAGCTAAATCAATTGGAATGACTTTACTTACTTATTTAAAATGGCGGCCAAATAAGTCAATAAGTATCAAATAAGTATCGTTTGGAAAACAGCCTTAATAAAATTGTACAAAACCAAATTAATAAATCGATAAATATGGTTAATTAAAGTATAAATTGACATCAAACTGATGTATTAAAAATGCCCTTAAAAACTACATCGCATGTAGTTTTCTAAATGTGTCTCCGCTAAATGCACATTTTCCATTTCGGACGCACCTGTTTCTATCGGGTAAAAAGTTAAATTTTTTAACTGTGGTAAAAAATATTAAATTTTCCTCACTTTTTAACCGTTTTGGTGTTTCAAATGAAACTGGTTAAAATTGTGACGTTTACGTTTCTTATTTTTGTTTTTCGTAGAGAAAAGCAAAATACAAGCTACACATTTTTAACTGGTCCGTGACCAGTTAAAATTTTTGTGGTGAGTAAAATGTCAAAAATTTAACTTTTTAACTTTTTATGCACCGACCAAACGGCTCAGTGGTTAAAGCTGTGGCGTTTGGATCGGGAGGTACCGGGTTCGAATCCCGATAGGGGCGGGATGCAAAAGGGATTTTTCATCATCTGATTACGATCGGTGATGACGATGAACACAACTATGACCCCCTGTTGAGAGTGCAAAATTCATGGGCCGACCCATCTTTCATGTCGGCACTATAGGCTGGCATGAAGCAATGCAATTTGCAGGTGGTTTATACAAAACGGGTCTATAGCCGTACGTCCTCGATTTGGCAACTGCTGCGTAAAGTAGGACGGTAAAAGTTAACTGCGAAAGAGTTGGGACTGCCTTGAGCCCCCAGAAAAAGATTGCATAGAACAAAACGAAAAAAAAAAAAAAAAACTTTTTATGCGGTTTTTTATTCGTTTGAAACACAGCCCTTGTCGCAAAAGCAAATTAAACACAAAAAAAAAAGAAATTTCAATTGAAAAACTCATGTTAAAATCAATCGAGTAGTCAGATTTTGAGGCGCAAATAGTTTATTTGCGACCTGTTGGAGGATATACCCCTTAGAGGTGTAAGTGATTAGTGTAGTTTTTGTTTGTTTTTTTTTTAATTATTTTAGAATCGTAAGTGATTAGTGTGATTTTATGGTTAGGTTAGGTTAGGTTGAAGTGGCTGCTATCGCACACTTAGGCCAGCAATGGCCCGTTGTGATACCACAGGATTTTATGGTTGCTTTTAATTTATTTTAAATGGAAAATTATAATCTTGACGATTCCGTATCAGTGAGTGAAGGTAATGTTGGATCTAGGAAAAATTCAAAAAAACAGACAAAAAGGGATTTAGCGAAAAAAAATCGGTACACTGCATCGGGGTTAGGGATATTTATACCGTGTGCTATTAAACATAATTCGAATAAATTTAAATGTTCTGAAATTAGACCGGCAACGTAAAACTGTTTCATGAAAAATTATATTTAGTACCTGATAAGATTGTCCAAGATAATTTTATTGCCTTGCATGTGCAACCAAGCGCGGTAAAAAGAAGAAGACCCAGTAATAAACTGGATACAAAAATAAAAGGAAAGCCGCATGAATGCAGTGGGTCATATTTTCTAAATAATAATATTCACGGCAAAATAATGCTAGTATGCCAAAAACTTTTCCTTACCGTTGCAAAAATCGGAGCTTACCGCCTAAAATCAATCCTAAAGAAAGTCAATTCATCCGTACCAATAAAAGAAAATAGAGGCGGCGATAAGGTGAGTTGGAAGAGTACAGGAAAAAAGGACAGTATAAGGGAATTCATAAAGAAATTAAGAGGTTGTGAGAGCCACTATGGGAGAAACAAATCCAAAAGACTCTATCTGCATGCGGATTTCAATATTGATAAACTTTTAAAATTATATAACTCATCTGTTGATGAAACCCTTCGTGTTAAACGTACTATGTTCCGACGTATTTTCAACAACGAATTCAATCTCGGGTTTAAATTTCCAGCTTTAGATGTATGTACTCAATGTGCGCTTCTTGGACAAAAATTAAAGAAAGTTGTTCGCGGTTCTACTGAAGAGAAATCCTTGATGATAGAAAAACGTATCCATAAGCTAAGATGATAATGAAACGATAACGTATGTTTTTGACCTGCAACAAATTCAACCACTTCCAAAGTTGCCTATTCAGGAAGCTTTCTATTCAAGACAACTTAATTTTTATAGCATGTGTATCGTCGACCAGAAAGGCCAGCATCCTTATTTTTATGTGTGGACTGAGAATTTAGCCGGAAAAGGTAGCACCGAGATCTCCAACGCATTGCTTCATTTTTTCAATCATTCAGAAGCCCATCGCAACAAGAAGAACTTGCGATTATTTTCAGATGGATGCGTTTCGCAAAATAAAAATAATATCAATGTACAGATGTTACTACAATTTCTGCTACAAAATCAGACAGGATTGAAGTTCATCACAATTTTTTTCCCTGTGCGGGGACACAGCTTCCTTCCAGCGGACCGAATATTTGGACGGGTAGAAAAAACCCTTAGGAAAAAAGCGACGATATTTTCGCAGGATGAATACATTAATGTATACAAACAATTTGGGGTAGTTAACAAACTCGGTGTGGATTGGTATTTGTATGACACCAAATCCTTGAAGAATCTTTATAAACCACTGCAAAATATCAGCTCGGTAAAGAGAAATATATTAAAAAAAATTAAGACTAAAGCTGGGCATTACTCAGTCTCATATAAAGGGTTGCTGAACTTCCGATATGAGGATGATAATGAGAAGTTTATTAGTCCGTTTAAACGTGGGAGTAATTCGAAAAATGATATGAACTTCACAATGAAAGAATTGCCTTTGTCACATCCGATTTCTAGGGGAAAAATTCGAGACGTTAAAAAACTCATGAGTTTAAATTTTGGGAAAGAATGGGAGACTATGAATGAAGATTTCCTTGAGTGGTACCGCAGCGTTTTAAGTATTGAGACAGAGGTTCTACAAGAAAGTGAGGACGAACTCTGCGACTGTTTATGTGAAGAAACTGCTGTTCACATCTTTGTCAACATTTATAGACGGTGTCGACTGCGTTAAATTTTTTTTTTTTTTTTGTGGTGAATAAAAAAATTTTTAATTTCATTTGACAAAATTTTCATTTTTAACTAGTTTTTAACTAATTCACTAACAGCCTAAGTTTGTTTTTTTTGCTGGAAACTATTTCTGACGAGCCTTAAGGAACTGAAAACGTGAATAATGTTGGCCAAACTAAAACATTTTTAACAAAGTTCTGAACCAAAAATCTGAAAACGGAGTATCGGGATTTTTACACCAACTTTTTCTATAAAATTTACATGCTATAGATTTTTCACCAGCGGAAGGAAATAGTTTCCCAAAAAAAAAATCCACGTGTTAAATGAACCAAATAAGTAATTAAAATTGACCGCCCGACCGCCCTTAAAAAGGAAGTAAAAAGTATTTTTTTTTTTTCATTTTCGACAAGAGTATCAAATAAAAAACATTGAAAAAAGATATTCTTTAACAGAATTATGGACATTGAAAAAACTCTGTATTTTATATGTAAATATTGGAATGACTTGATTTACATTTTTAATCTGTGTCTGATGCTAGGCGTCCTTACAGGTAGATTCTGATGAAATAACAATTTTTCGTGGTATTTTTGATTAGTTTTTATTATTATAAAATATTGTTGTGAAAATTTGCGATTCTGATGAAGTGAGCTATGTGTTTTGTCATTATTTAAAGGAAGCGAACTAAACGTTATAATTATTATGACTAATTATTCTCCGGTAAGTCTTTACTTTCTGTCATTTCGAAAGTTCTAGGAAAACTTGTTAAGGTGCGCTTATGTAATGTAATACGCCACTATACATCGCGAAGATGGGATTTCCACAGCGCCTGCGGAATCTCTCAAAATTTCATTGAAAGTTTGCTGTATGGAATCGAAGGCGTCATTCCATACTTGATTGGGATGTGGTAATTGCATCTGCCGAAGATAACATTCATCAAAGATTATCCGAAATCACACGAACAAGCACAATTACGTTTACAAAACGACGGAAGTGGTCTTCGTCCCAATGAAGACAAGATCGAGACAATTTGTAAAATGCCACCACCTACAGACAAGGTTATTCAGGCGTTTTGGGGTCTCATCAATTTTTTAGCTCCTCCAAGAAAATACGAAAGAGAAGTGGGGGCCAATTTAGCAGATTTAGCAATCTGGACTTACGTTTATAATGTGCTCATGCGATGCCTCTTCGTATGGCATCGGGGTTATGTTGTCATACAGGTTAAGTAACTCTGTTAATTCCGAAAGGCCTATCGCTTTTTATTCCAGGACAATGATCGCCAAGGAACGCCGATACACACGGATCGATAAGGAGGCCTTGTACTGCCGGTCACAAAAAATTTCAACATTTCCTATATGGTCGGAATTTCACTATAGTGACATTCCAAAAGCCGCTTTTGGGGTTGCTCCACCAGGATGATGCGCTGGAATGATTTCTTGAATGCTTATCAATTCCAAATCATCCACCGTTTAGGAAACAAAAATGGAGACGCTGATAGCCTTAGTCAATTGCCAAATTGCTCCGGCCGCTGAAGAGGAGTTTATGGGCCAGAAATAGTGCTCCTGGGCCAAAAACGGGTTCCAGCATTAGTTACCGAAATCACTACACCGGTTTCAGCTAATGAGTTAGCTCAATAATAGAAAACAGCAAGTATGCACCAAATTAATGGTATCAGTATAGCAATGCAACCTTAATTTAAATGGCTCATTGATTGCTTTTGCTGATGTTCTCTTATCAGTCTAATTCACATAACGAAATAATTTTATCGATGAAATTGAAGAAATAGTTGTTATTCAAAAATGGTGGGATATTCAACAATTGGTGGTAAGGGCCTATTCGAATACTGTGATAATTATATTTTCCTTGTAATTTTTGATATTTTAGGGTTAAGATATTCTCGTTTCGCTACCCGAATACTATTTTTGTTTGACGTTTATTTTATAAATTTGAATCGAATAATTTTAATAGGTTTCGATTGTTGAATTGCAAATTTAAACGTCATTTATCTTATTTTGATTAATAAAAAAAAGGTCACATCGTCATCTAATAATAAAAATTATGTAATTTGCATATTAATTGTAATTGGTTGAAATACGTTATCACTCAAAACGGCTCGCTTCCAGTACCACAAATAATTCCAAGGTAATCCTCACTTTGAGTACATTTGTGTAATAAGCTTAATGTCACATTGGGCCATCTTTTCATAAGACATTAATTACCATGAAACTGGAGCTCTGAAGATCTTTTGTAGTTGTATTTATATAACGGCGAAATAATTTAATAATTAATGCTATACAAATTATATTAAACGTTATTAAAATACAAAAATTTATTTTCGTTTTCTAAAATTTAAGTCCAATTAATTTAATATAGTTTTTATTCGTACACATACATATACGTGCAGACGAAACCGAAATTGCATTATAATCACTTATAATTATTTTACATTAATTTTAACCTGAAGAAATAAAAAATATTATTTCTATTATCCAGAAAAATCGATCAAACAATTTATATAAACTGCAATAAACCGAGAATTAAATAAATTTGTAACCTCATTAGCACAATTCGCGAAAATAAAATCGCCGGTTGAACATTAACCTACGCTCTCGATTTTTTTTTTGCAACTACCCTTGATCATACAATCGCGCCTAGGTGTCGAGCTGTATGTGGGGTTATCCTCCAACAAACGGCACGAATAAATTGCGCACTTCTACCACTATTTTTACATACATATTCGATTAAACAATTTATTTAAATCTCTGGGGGGATTTATGCAAGAATTGTTTACAGATTTCTATATTTCGTTTTAAAACTGTTTACCGTGTTGACAACAATTTAATTTTTTTGGTCAAAAGCAACTTTACAGAAGACAGTCTGATTTATTTTACGAAAATTCTTATCTATAAGATGTGACGTATAATGATTTTTCCAACAAGCAGAAACGCAATGCAAGTTACGATGTAATAAAAAAATTAATTAAAGGAAGTAACCCCAAAAGCAATCCTAAACTTGATTGCTAATTGGTTCGAATATAGTTACGCATATGAGCAAACGACTGTACGTAATTGGTTCGATTATCTGTAAGATATGCAGTACAACCTGTAGTACGATAAATTATAGCGACTGTGCTTAATGGTGACGGTTGTAAGACAGCTATAGGTGTACATCTAGATTCAAGATTAACATTTAAAAGTTTAAACAAAAATTTACATACATATTGACAAATCGAATACCTTAGTTATATCTTTATAGTTTTATACCCATTTTCATATTTCTAAAAATAATCTACTCGTGTATCATACAGATCATCTCCATCGTGAACAATTTTTAAATTCATAAATCATTGTTACATATTTATTATGTTTGTAAATTATTCTTTATAGAAAAATTATTAATTCAAACATTATATTTCGAGATAAAGTTGAAATAGCGAAAGTAGCGTGTAATCAATAATTATGTACTCGTATCTATTTTAGATATTATTATTATAATTATTCAAATACATACCACTGTATAGGTTAAAATTAGAATCCTTACCTGCAAATAAAACAAAATCGAATTAAAATATTTGTTAAATTAAAATTAATTATTTTAGCAAAATTAAATATAATATGTACGTATATTTGCGTATGTTACCATACAAATTATAAAATTACCAAAATTAAATTCGCGGAAAACAATAAAATTCATAAATTTACTTCTTAATTCAATATAATACAAATATTGTACTCAAGTGCATTTTTCAATTTAAGTTGTTATTGTTTTAGTTGATTTGATTACCATAAGTAGAAAGAAAATAAATTAAATTGCAACAAAACGATTAATCAAATCTTCTTTACGTATGAGAAGATATTCTTCTATAAGTAAGAAACTGAATAAATGGAACTCTTCTCAAAACATTTAGTTACGTTTGTCTAAAAAAAACCGAATAGAAATTAACTGTCATGCTATACACAGACTTCATATTAATTTATGTCCAGATCATTATTCTGTGAATGATGCGTAACGATTTAAGATTGAACATTTATTTTCTTGTGTGGATTCATTTCAATTAAATGTTACAACAAAAATATGTACTTGTACCTTATACACGTATTTAAAAATATTCTGTAACATACATACATATTTTGAATTTGATTTTGGAAAATTAACTTACGAATTATTATCTACATGTATTTGTAATACGAAAAAATGATTCAAAGATAAAGATATTCGGATATTATATAACTTCATTACAAAGCATTTTGATTTATTTATTTGTGCCAATATTTTCTTAAGTTGAGTGAATAATTACGTGATCTGAAAACGCCTTTTAGATATTTTTTTATGAGCACATAAAATGTATATGTACATAAGGCAATTACGCGAGTTTTCCAATTATGCACATAAAGTGAATCTAAGTATTTGAAATTAATGACAATTTTGCATAATTTGGTTTGTGACATAAATCGTGTAAAACTATTTTATAAACAACACAATTTTTTTTTTTTCTTAAATAAAAAGTAATTTAAAATGACAAAGATAGCGTTTTATTGGTGACATAATAAATTATAATTACTGTCATAAAAGCCATTAACATTTTTTTATTATGAATATTTGTATTCGTCTTCTTTTGATCAAGCTGAAGAAAGAGTTAAATGAAACAAGAAAGGCAAAGAACAGTAAAATGCTTCTTGTTTTGGCAGAGATTAAGTTATTTAGATAGAAATATGTAATTATTTTTCGATGACATTTTTTTTTTAATTTACTGTTGTTTAATAATTGTGTGCAATTACGAAAGCACCGCTTTAATTTTTATTTTTTTTTTATTATTTATTATTTGACTTTAAAATATTTGTATTTTAACAAATAATTATTTATTGGTGGCGTATAATTTGTTGTGACTTGAACGTGCATTTAGTATTTAATTGGTCACACGTGCTTTTGTACATTTTTATCATAGAGAGTAAACAACTTAAACCATAATTGCTTTCATTTAGAAAAAAAGATGCTAATGAATAAAATTCAAGGTAATTGAAACTGGTTATGGATTACTTTTAAATTTCCCTTCTGAATATATTTTTAAAATTAACCTTCGAAATTAATAAATTAAGCATCGATTTTCAGGAGAAAGAGAATAATCAAATATTAGATTTACGAGCCTATTATTGAAAATTTACTAGAAACAAATTGATTTGTCGTACAGAACATACTCGTGTCGTTACATCATATAGTAAAAAGTTGGCCTCATAAAAAATGTCCTATGCAACACAAATCATAATATGGCTAAATAACAGGGCCTATTTTGCAATGTAAGCAACTGCAAGATTTTTCGTTTAAAACGCGACTAGACCTATTTTCAGTAAATCAAAAAGCAACAATTTAAAATTTGGAAATTTATTTTTATTTTATCAAAAGATCCAAATTAAGGGGTATTATTTCGGACAGTAATTCTGCCGATGCGAATAATAAACTTCATCTTAAGATTAATACAAATCATTCTACTTGAGGTAATAATATGTTGCATAATTTATCAACGCGATTTGAATTCACTTAAAAATCAAATTAATTAATAATTAACCAATAGCAATTAAACAAACAGTCGAAGTTTCCCTTCAAATTTTTTGTAGTTTAGTTTCAACAGATAATATTACAATAGATTTTAAACCAGCCAAATCATTAATCAGTGAAATCAGAATAGATGGCGAAATATACGATGCAGAATTTCATATTAATCGCTAAAAAAAAAATTCATTTCAACTTTCCTACGGGAAGCGAACTGAGTTTTTTTTTCTGCGATATCTAGTATTGGCAAATCACATAAATGCAATCGATCTCTAGATATACCACTCTAGTACCTAATTTTATACAAATTACCCAATGAGTTTTGAAAAATCGAATTTTCGCAGACTTTCCAAGGGTAACAGCAACTGAATTTTTTTTTTCTGCGATAGCAATTGACAAATCACATTAAAGCAATCCATCTCCAGATATAACACTCTATAGAGACTGATTTTACACAATGGGCGCTTTCAGTTCCTCCAGTGGCGTAACTACAAATTTTGGGCCTCACCGCAAAATTTAATGTGGTCGCCTAGACTACCCTCTAGTGATGGGCTAAGTCGGTTCTTTTTTGATAAACAAGTAAGAGAAAAAAAGCAAAACAGAACAAAAAGAACCGATTTAGCATATCACTACTACCCTCCCTGCACCTTGCATATATTTCCCTTCAGATTAATTAAAAAGGTCGATCGTTCCGTTGTTGTGACCGTCGCAGGTAACGTACGAAATTATAATAAACATGTTATTACATGCGAAACACTTGAAGCTGCTATAGGAAATTGTATTATTAGAACTTCTGTGAATTCAAGTATTGATGTTATCCCCGAAATTTCCTCGTTAAGCATTGACTTTACTATCACCATTTGTAGTGGAAACTCTTCCGATAGGTTGTTTTTATATTTTTATTGTATCGCTCCTGCAGATTTCAAGAGACCTTCGTCATTCATTTCCACAAATTTATGTGGCTGCATACAACATTTTAAATCAAAATTTAATATTTTATTGTTAAATTTTGACTTGAAATGTAGAAAATCATATTGTGGAGAGTATGAAACAGTTCTTCATTACAAGAGCAAAGACCACGGGACCCGCGTTGCGGGCCCCCATCGTTGCGCCCCCCCCGCAGCGCGGGGTTTGCTTCCTTGTAGTTACGCCGCTGAGTTCCTCCAACATGTTGGCATTGAAAATGATGAAAAAAATGACATTCGATATATTTTCCATAAATCGGTTGCAATTTAGAAGACATCTTGGGCCTGAAACGGCCCATTGTGTCTTATGATTTCTGGAAAATCGAATTTTCCCAGATTTCTCACGGGAAACTTGACGTGGAATTTTTTCCTGCAATATCTATTGACAAATCACATAAATGCATTCCATCTCGAGACATAAAATTCTAGAGGCTGATTTTATACCAATTTTCCAATAATGTTTTGAAAATCGAATTATCTGAGATTTTGGAATATCGAATGTTTTCAGTGTTCTTTAAATGTAATCCATCTCCAAACATACCTATTACTCTAAAGGCTGATTTTATACAAAATTTTCTAATCAATTTTTCGGAAAATCGAATTTTCCCAGATTTCCCACATGAAATTTCAACTAATTTTTTTTCTAGAGATAGGTATTGACGTCAGAGTACAGAGGCTGATTTTATACCAGGTTTTCTAATGATTTTTGGAAAATCTAATTTTCCCAGATTTCCCACAGGAAACCAACTGAATTTTTTTCCTGCAAAGATTTTGGTTAATCACATAAATGCAATTTATTTCCAGATGTAACACTCTACAGGTTGATTTTATAAAAAGGTTTCTAATGGTTTTTGGAAACTTGAATTTTCCCACATTTCCCAAAGGAATCTTCAAATGAATTATTTTCCAGCGATAGCTACCGACATATCAAATCAAAGCCATCAATCTGCAGTTCACTCAAGAAGCTTTTTTGATACAAATTTTCTAATGATTTTGCCCGGATTTCCTAAGGGAAATTTCAACTGAGACTGAACTTTTCAAGCGATATTATTATTGAAGTATTCATCTCCAGACTCCAGATATAACACTGTAGAGGCTGATTTTATACACAGTTTTCTAATGATTTTAGGAAAATCTATTTTTCCAAGATTTTCCACAAGAAACTTAAACTGAATTTTTTTTCTTGCGAGAGCTATTTATAAATCACATAAATGCAATTGATCTCTAACAAATTTTCTAATGATTTTTGGAAAATCGAATTTTCCCAGATTATTTCTAGATAAATCCATCTAGAGAAATAATACTCTAGAGGCTGATTTTAAACAAATTTTCTAATGATATTTGGAAAATCGAATTTTCCCAGGTTTCCCACGGGAAACTTTTAATGAAATTTTTTCCTATGATAGCTATTGACAAACCATATAAAGACAATCCATATCTAGATCTACACTCTAGAGTCAAGAGGATGATTTTATTCCATTCGTAATTTTTTGGAATCATTTGATTTTCTGATAGTTTCTTAAAGTTTTTAATGCATTCCATGTATCCTACTGGCTTTCTTCTGAAACCTACTTTTCAGCTGGAGTTTAAATAACGTAATCTGCATTATTGACTTTTCCCTTTCGGCTAACTTTAACAGGGTATCACACAACTGGTATATTTGGAGACCATCGATCTCATTTAAAATGAAGAATACGATTTTTTTAAGTAACTTCGCTGAACGGTTAGAAAATGTCATAAACCGCAACAAAAATAATTTTATTTTCTGTGATTGCAATACTGATGTTAAATCCAATCAATTTTAGTGTTAAATTGAAACACTTAATGGCAGATAATAGATTATGGTTCAGAGGAAAAATTATGGAAACCCATAAAAATCTCGCGAAGTTCGGTCAAAAAAAAAGACCAAGGTTTATACTTTCGTAATTTTTAACAAGAAATTTAATGATGAACTTGGTTGGGATTTTGACCTTCATCCTCAAGGTCATTTGGAGCTCATGGTCATTTTTTTAAATTAGAACCCCTATTTTCGATGACAGAATCGAAAAGAGCGATCAATGGTACGACGGAATATGTATTTTCCATGACCTCCCAAGGTCACCTGAAAGAATATTGATTTGCTATGAAAATTTAAAAACAAATTAAAAAAGATCATAAATGCAGAACATTGTAATAATACTTGTGTTGCCATGAAAATTATAAAAAAACAAAAAAATTAAATTTTAAAATGAAGAATTAATTATTTTAATTTTTTTTTTTTAAATTTTCATAGCAAATGATTATTCCTTCAGGTGACTTTGGAAGGTCATGGAAAATACATATTCGGACGTACAATTGATTGCTCTTTTTCGAATCCGATGTTAAAAACACCGGCTTCCCTATAAAAAAATGACCTTGACTTCAAAATGATCTTGAAATTGACGGCCAAGGTCACAACCAAGCTCACCATTAAATTCCTTGTTGTAAATTACCTCCGAATAAACCTTGCTTATTTTTTTTTTGACATACTCCGCGAGATTTTTAGGAGTTTCCATACTATTTCCTCGCAATGTAAATTCCTTCAGATGACCTTGGGAGGTCATGGAAAATACATATTCAGACGTACAATTGATCGCTCTTTTCGATTCTGTCATCAAAAATAGCGGTACTAATTTAAAAAAATTTACTTTGACCTACAAATGACCTTGAAGATGAAGGTCAAGGTCACAACCAAGATCACCATTAAATTCCTTGATGAAAATTACCTAAGACAAACACTTGCTCATTTTTTTTTTTTGAACGAAATCCGCGAGATTTTTAGGAGTTTCCATACTTTTTCCTCACCCTGTATGTAGCAGCAAGAGCTAAATAGGTATATTGATTACAAACTCAAAGAAAGTTCGATAAAAAGTAGTGAAAGATCAAAAAATTAGCGATCATTACATAAGAAGTGTTAGTATGAATAATAAAACGACAATGGCACAGAAGAAATGACATCAGTAGAAACAAGATTATGGAAAAGATACTCTTCTGAATCACTAAACGACTCTTTAAATCAAAAATTACTGAGATTTCAAAGATATGCAGAAATAAACCAAACAGTTGAAGATTTAGTATTAAATGTAAAAACCTGTGTGAATTAATTGACGTAAATGACAACAATTCAGATAAAGAAGAAAATACCATGGTTCTCTCAAAATCTAAAGTCGTTGACTGATGAACAATTTTTGATTCAAAGGGCAGCTGGGATAATTACAAAAAATCCAAAAATTTGTAGAAAGAATCACTGAGTGCTCCTTCCTCAGTGATTCTTTACACAAATTTTTTTACTAAGTTCAACATAACTAAAGAACTGGAAAACGTTAATTTAAAATCAATGTATACAACTAAAAATAAAACACAACGAAACTATAAGAAGCTCAAATTACCAAAGGCTCCAAATCATTCGAAACTGAAAGTTACAAACAATAGATAATAAAGTAGCCGTTTCAGTTTTTCTGAATTTTAAATGCGCTTTTGAAATAATCGATAGAAAAATGTTGCTTTAATATTTAAATAAGGGTGCGGTCAAAAATTCAGCCCCTGCACGGTATGCAGCATAAAAATATAAAAGCAGCCGGAAGTGAAAAATAAAATTTCTAAAACGAGATTGTTAACGCCGGAATCGTTTACCAGCGTTGTATCCAAGATGTATCTACAAATTTACAAATTCATACGAAAAAAGTGTTAAATTGTATTAAGAATTAATTATTGCATAACTACTAGTCATACATAAAATATTTAATTATATTATTATTATATTAATTATATTATTATTATTACTTATAAATTATGTAAATAATTGTAATAACAGAATGTAGTAGTTGGTTTGTTTACTTTATATGTATTTTGACAGCTACCAACAATAAAATAAAAATTATAATTCATGCAGTTGGTAGCCGTTCATGATAAAAACATGTACTATAAGTTTCGTAGACGAGTTGTGTATTCTCGTATTTTTGTATTGTATTCTTGTAGGTTTAATTATTTTTTGATTGTAATTTTTCTTTCTTTCCTTCATCGACTTTTGTGAGGAACACATCGTTCCTATTTTTTAATAATAAAATGTAAATTAATAATAAAATATAATATTTAAATTAATTTATTTAATAATAAAATGTTAACTCCAATAAATATAATAAATATACAGTCCACTTAGTAATTAAAAAATAAATTAAAAGCCTAGTGGCGAATAAATATCCAGCGTCGCCATTTTTGGTCCTTCGAGCCGGATGTGTGCCAAACGCTATTATTGTGAAAATAAATCGCGTGTTTTGTGCATTTAAATCGTCGAATATGTTACACACAGTTTCATTAAGAATATTCACGTGTTCTTATTCAGCTCAGTCGTCGGGCGTGGCACACATCCATAAAATAATTCAAGTGTTTTGGTGAATAAATTCAGTCGCGTTTAAGCGTATTGTTTAATTAATTTATTCAGTGCATAATCATCGAAATAAGCCACATTGTTTAATTCAGTACAGTCGTGGCGTGGCACATATTACTAATAAAATAATTCAAGTGTAGTGTTTAATTTAATTCGGTCGTCGAGTGCAGTGCAAATATTCAGTACAATAAGCCACATGTGTTTTAATTTAGTTCAGTCGTCGAATGTGGCGCACACCAATATTAGACAATATAAGTGTTTGGTTAAAATTAGTCATCGGGATTGCTCCACATTATAAGTACAGTACTTCACGTGTGGTGTATCAATTTATTCGTCGAATGTTACACACATTGTTACGGAATGATTCACGTGTTTCACTTCAAAGCAATTCAGTGTTCAAAAGTGTTGTTCCACATTATTATCATACGATAATCACGTGTGTTGTATATTGTATCCAGTTTAATCGTCGAGAGTATTACATATTGTCACAAAGCAATCACGCGTGTTATGATTCCAGTTTAATCGTCAATTGTGGCACACAATAACATCAGAATAATTTATGTTTTTTAATTTATGTATACCATCGAATAATGCACATTGTCATTGAACAATTCGTGTTTTGTACATTCCAGTTATCGAGTGTGGCGCACAGTTTCATGGAGATGGTCACGTGTGTTTTATCCAATTCGATCATCGTGTGTCACACATCATCATTTACATAGTTTGTGCGATTTGTAAAGTACAATCGTCGAGTAGCGCACATTTTCATAAAAATAATTTAATCATCGAATGCACAATTCAAAATATAATATGATTCAAGCAACGAGACGCATATTATCATTAGATAATTTTGCGTTTGTATCCAGTTTGATAATCGAGTGATGATTTGCACAAATAATTATATCTTCGGGTAACGCACAAGTGTTTGCGCATATTTTTACAAAATTAATTCAACCATTGAATGGGACATGATCATTAGCATCATGCAAGTGTGATAACTATCTATTCATTCTTCGTTATTTGTGACTTGCAGACTTTCACTCTTCGTAGTGACCTGCACTGTCACCATTGTGTAAGCTGTTCATTCGTCGTATATTGCGACCTATATTGGGACCAGTTTACATAGGCGTGTTTCTTCGGTGTGACCGGCTATGTCACCAACTTGCATCGCCATTTGGCTCTTCGGTGTGACCGGCCATGTCACCAACTTGCAACGCCATTTTAATCTTCGGTGTGACGAGTATTTTCACCAATTTTCATCGCTGTTTAGTCTTCCGTGTGACCTACATTGTCACCAACTAATAGCTATTCTTCGGTGTGATCTGCCTTGTCACCAACATGCATAACCATTAAATTTATCGATGTGACCCACTTTGTCACCGACGTGTATCACCATTCAATTGTTGATGTTACCTGCAGCTTTTCGTCATTGGCGGACCTGCAGTGCCGATATTTATATAGCTGTTCTTCAACATTTATACAGCTACTCTAGCAATTATACAGCTGTGCCGATATTTATATAGCTGTTCTTCAACATTTATACAGCTACTCTAGCAATTATACAGCTGTTCTTCGAAATTTTATACAGCTGTTCGACATATAAAGTTGTCGGATTGTGACTTATATTGTCACTGGCATCCAGCCATTTTATTTCATTTGCAACCAAGTGTGAGTATCATCATTACTACGGTATATACAGAATTAGACATATGCATAACGAATCCAGGTGCAGAGAGTACCATGAGGTTCACGAGCCAAGCGAATTCGTCGTCAAAATACAAATTATGCAGCACATACCAAGATGCCATCAAGTGCAAAACTAAACCCAATGCTCGCACAATAATCTTCGAATACATCTGGGCAAGGAAGGTGCCATACGTGTGGTAAAAACATTACCATAAGTTCTACATCAGTTAGTGTATTGAATCAACGTTACACTACACCATGATGACACAAAGCCATGTTGTAAAATTTAACTATATACATATTAGTTAATTTCAAAAATTATTTTGCGAAGTTACCATTTCAACTTCGTTAATTATTATTTATTTTCAAATACATGGTGAATTATTTAATATTGTTTATTTTCAACACCATTGTCAAGTCTGTTAATTGTTATTTAAATCAAAATCATTTATTTGATTCTTTAATTTATTATTTAAGTTAATTCATTTTTTAAATATTAATTAATTTAATTCAAATCATTTTCAAAATTATAATTATTATTTATTTCTAGGATAATTTTCAAATGTTTGTTATTATTTAATTGCAAATTTAATTATCATTTAAATTCAAAATCATTTTTGCACATTTAATTGTAAATAACAATTGCAAAATAATTTGTCAAATATTAATTATTATTTAATTCGA
The DNA here is from genome assembly GCA_963556165.1 of Tipula helvola. NCBI lineage: Eukaryota > Metazoa > Arthropoda > Insecta > Diptera > Tipulidae > Tipula > Tipula helvola. Next base: position 102,528,643 of record OY744483.1, read on the forward strand.
AACCATTTTTAAATTTTAATAATTATTTATTTTCTAGTCAATTTCAAATTTATAAATAATTATTTTTTGTTGTACATATCAGTACTTAATTTGATGTGTTCAACAATTATTGAAGTTCAATTTTATATTATTGTTTATGTCACTGGTAAAACTATCACATTTACTATTCTTTATTTCAATAATTAACTTCAAATTTATTGAATTTCAATAATATTGTTTGTTATGATCAATAATTTATTTTCGCATTGATCAATTATTGTTGAAATTGAATTCAATAATACATTCTCAAATTTACCATTGTACATTCAATTTTGTTTCAAAAATTGATTTTTAAATTTATCAATTGTTATTGAACTTCAATTATATATTGTTTCAACAAAAATTAATGGCTCGTATATTATATTTAGTTCAATAGTTAATTTCAATTTTAACTATTGTCATTAAATTTTATTCAATTATACTTCGCAGATCCACAATTAATAATTTTATTGTAAAGATACATCCTGGATGGTTTCATCCGTTGTAATTATGTGTTCTTTGTTTAAAGTGCACAGACTTTAAGGCCGCGGGCATGTTAACGCCGGAATCGTTTACCAGCGTTGTATCCAAGATGTATCTACAAATTTACAAATTCATACGAAAAAAGTGTTAAATTGTATTAAGAATTAATTATTGCATAACTACTAGTCATACATAAAATATTTAATTATATTATTATTATATTAATTATATTATTATTATTACTTATAAATTATGTAAATAATTGTAATAACAGAATGTAGTAGTTGGTTTGTTTACTTTATATGTATTTTGACAGCTACCAACAATAAAATAAAAATTATAATTCATGCAGTTGGTAGCCGTTCATGATAAAAACATGTACTATAAGTTTCGTAGACGAGTTGTGTATTCTCGTATTTTTGTATTGTATTCTTGTAGGTTTAATTATTTTTTGATTGTAATTTTTCTTTCTTTCCTTCATCGACTTTTGTGAGGAACACATCGTTCCTATTTTTTAATAATAAAATGTAAATTAATAATAAAATATAATATTTAAATTAATTTATTTAATAATAAAATGTTAACTCCAATAAATATAATAAATATACAGTCCACTTAGTAATTAAAAAATAAATTAAAAGCCTAGTGGCGAATAAATATCCAGCGTCGCCAGAGATTAAATGAGCAGCCAATTTTTAATCTGACAGAACGCGTAATTTTGCTTAATTTTTGACTAATTTGCTGCATACTGTGTGGCGGCTGAATTCTTGACCTCACCCTAAATATGGAGTAAGAGGAAAATAACTTGAATGGTTCACTAATTATCTCCAAGAAACGTAGCAATATAGAAAAATAGTTAACTGAGTCGTCATCGATGCCAAACAATCTAGCAGTTCCCTCTAGGGATCTATATTGGGTCTATTGCTTTTCATCCTTTACATGATATAGTCGATGTCACAAAAAACAACAATTGAATATGTTTGCTAATTACAACTTCCACACTAACCCTTGTAGAAGCTGTACAAAAAATGAACCAACATTTAAAGAATTGAAGGAAAGAGTTAATGTAAGAAAATATAAAAGCAAATAACGAAATCTAGAACGGGTGAAACAATATAAATACCTTTGTTATTATAAATGAAAATTGTAATTTCAACAATCATTTGGACAATATTGCTAAAAAATAAATAAAAAATTGGGATTTTTTAATAGAATTTTCAATTAACGACAAACTGCTGCTTGAGATAAAAATTATATTCTACGAATCAATTATTGCCCCACATATTGAATACTTGGTGTTCTTCACACCCTTTAACTAACTAGATTTAATACTATTTTTAGAATAAGCTTAGTCCATATCTCAAATATAAAATTTCACAAAAATACATCGAAAATGTATGTCTTCTCCTTGGTGCTGGAGGCGGAAAAAATTGTCATTATTGGCTGTGTATGGCAAATCTAATTTTTGATTTAAGGTATCGATCATAATACCATTAGCACGAGTATAGTGTTCAAAAATATTTCTTGCCGTTGGGCGATATTTTAATTTACAAATTCTGATCTCAGCCCAACCTTAGGGCCGAAAAAATCCTTCAAGCCATAAAATAATAGGTTTTATATTAGAAACTAATTATAATAACTATAAAATATTGCGGAGAATATAAAATTTCAGTAAAATCCGCCAACAAATGTGCTTATTTCATTTGATGCTGGAGATTGGAAGAAAGTTTGAATTGGTTCTGTTTGTAAAAATAAATTGGGCAATATAATTTTAGATTTAATTTTTGAATTTTGGTATCAACCATAATATCATTAGTGGAGGTTCTGCAATATTTCTTGAAGTTGGCTCTTATTTTATTTAAGAAATCCGACCCCAAATGATTCGGAATTCTTCACAGCGATATGGTATTTTTCAGAGCGTGAATAATTCGATTTTATATTAGGAACTACTTTGGTGCTGGAAATATAGCAAAGACCTGAATTGGTTATATATTTAAAAACACATTTCTGTTTGATAAATGTAATTTGTTTATTTTTGAACTCTGGCCATTTTTTGTTTAGGAAACTTCATCCATAGCCCAAACGAAACTTCTGCGATTATGCACACTCACATTGAAATTTTGTATCGGTCTCAACCAACCTATTTGATGTAAATGAATTAGTTGCAATACATCCAAATGAAATGATGAATCAAGGTGGCGGGTTTTGAAACTTGTCTAGAAGAAATTTCATTGCAAATCTGTGTTTTCTAAATTTTTTTTATTGAATAAATAACAAATATCGAGACTTAAAAATGTCCAGCAGCTTTTGGCAGTTAAAAACGTGAATCGTAAAATTAACGTTATTTCCTATTCTGACCCAAGAAAAACGTGAACGTTCCCGATGTTAAAAAACTTACGTTTTTTGATTGGGTTTCTGGGACGATATGAAGTATGCATTTATTTGTGAGAATAAGTGGCGCACAGCAATGACAAGCAAACAGCGGGATTACCAAATAATTTATTTTAATTTCGCTGCTAATTTCACAAAATCAAAAAAAAATAAAAGAAGAGCAAGAAATGTGAAAAACATTTTATGAATCCAACAAAAATTGTTCACATCACACATTTTATTTCTGTTAGATTCGCAAACAGATTTGGAGAACATTAAAATCTTTGTGTCAAATGATATAATTTGTCAGAACATTTTTCTGTTTGCCAGTTTTCTGTTTTTTTGATGCTCGTGAACGTTTTTCATCGCAATAGGAACTTAACAAAACAGAAACGTTTATGTTAAGGAACATCTCATCACCATTTTTTTTTTTTTTTCAGAATATAACTGCATGTTTAGTTGATTTTGAACTGGTCACTCTACACACATCACATACCCATTTTACATAATACTGCTCAATCATCTACCTACACACGTCACATACCCATTTTTACTTCAACGAAAGGAAAAATTAATATTTAACAATAAAGTTATGTACCAAAAAAACTCCGTCAACAATAAAAAAAAATACTAATCTAAAAACCACAAAACTAGGAGTATGTATAATAAACCACAAACAAAATATCGATATCATTCCTATATTAACTTAAATATAATATGTAGCACACAAAAAATAGTTAAGATTTAAATATCTGTGCACAAAAAATAGTGTAACAATCAAATGAAATTATTATCTCCAGTATGTACAACATATTTTTACATAAAACATATTGTGTATAAGTTTTCAATAATATATACCTTTATTTCATGTACATATGTATACATAATACATATATTGTACATACGATGTAGGCATATGAATGAATGAACAGATGTTAGAAATCTATCCAAATATTTTCTAATTTCATCCTCAATTTATTACACAAATATTATGAGTATGTATACTAAACATAAAATAAATTTCTAATACAAAAATCAATAAAAATTGGAAATATAATTTATAATTGTATATAAACGGACAGACATACATACATATGTATGTTTATATACATAGATACATACAACAAAAAGAAAATTTATAAAGTTTTCTTTGTCAATATTTAAGTAGATACAAGGGCGCTTTAGTCAATGTATAAAATTACATATTATTTTTATATACATACATACTAGTGCATATTTACATAAATGTATTATAATAGATAAATGTAATTATAGATATCAAAACACATGAAATAATAAACAAAATGTCAATAATAATTAATTAGATAAACTATTTATATGTATAATGCTTATTCCATTTTTTAGATGTAATTTTGTCTTGTAAAATTTTTTCATTAGATTTATCATTTAAATAATTATTATGCTTAAATAATTTCATTTTCAATTTTATTATTATGTAGCATAATATAATATTTTGAGAAAAAACTAAAATTAAATTATAAAAATAGAAATTATATTATGAAAATCTCTCTAGGAATTTTTCCATTTCCATATTTGTACGTTTTGTTTTTTTGTATCGAAATATTTCAGTTTTGATATTTATAGTATTTACTATAATACATAATCAATTTTGGTTGAATGAATAGGATTATAAAAATAAATCCTTTTTTTTAATTGTTCGCTTTAATTAATAAAATATTGTTTTATCGGTTTAATTCGAGATTTTCCTTTCTATAGTATGTTCATTAACCAGTTTTGTGATTTTTAAATTAATCAGCCAAATATATTTTAATCATAGTTGTGGCTTTTCCATTTATGAGGGGTAAACTTTCATATTTATTTATGGCAGTAAGCAAAACGAGATATTATCCACGAGGGATAAGTAAAAAGAACAAGTCATGAGTCATGATGATGATGGAATTAAGAATCCGAATAAGCAAGTAAATTTTTTTTCTTGTTGTATTGTTGCGCTCATTTTTCGCAATAACAAACCTTTTAAATGTTTCTCAGTTGAATAGAGAGCGTTCAAGCCGAGCTACGAGTATGTACCCAATCTACATGGTAAAAACTAGAGTTGTTACCACGAAGAAAACGGATTTTTAATTGAAGGATATGTACTTTTTCTCTTCTTTTAAGCTAATTTTCTAATTTCTTTCGAATTTTTCTTCATGCAAGATTTGTGTTTCTTGAAATGATAAAAAAATTCTTGAGTTAAAATTTGTTGCTTAATTGTAATCTGAGATTTAGTTTCTTGCATATAACTACTCAAAATTCTTGATTGAAGAAAAAAAAAACAACGAATGGAGAAAAATATGATTTTTTTGTTCCAATTTTTGTTGCAACTAGAAATTGACTCTTTTCTCAAACTACACTCCCGAGTAACTGAATCGACTAAAACCTTAAGCGCTCAAATAAGGGCGATTTTTGTTAGAACGGTCAAACCGATTTTTATAAGACATTATTTTTTTGAAAGCCTCATATTTTTGCTTTAAAATGACACTATTTTTATGAAAATTGGTTTAGTACTTTTTTTTGTAATGAATTTTGAATGAAAACGCAACCAAAATTGATGATTAAGCAAAAAATATTGGGGGTGTTTAAAATTAAATTACAACAAAAAACTCAAGCAAAACAAAAATAATTTTATTGGTTAATAATAAGTATGGCCCCCTTGCGTCTACAACGGTTCGCATGCGGTTCCCCATTGACCTTATTAAGGTTTTGACAAATACTTGGGGGATCGCACCCCACTTCTCCTCTAACGCAATCTTCCGGTCACTGATGTTAGATGGTACCGGATTCCTAGCGCAGACCGTCCGTTTCAGTTCGTCCCATAAATGCTCAATTGGATTCATGTCTGGACTGAGTGCTGGCCACCTCATTGTCTCGGGTCCGACCTCATCCAAGAACTGTCGAGTGGTTCGAGCTGTGTGACACCGGGCATTGTCATGCATCAATATGAAATCTTCCCTTATATATCCTGCATAGAGCACTATATGCTCCAAGAGAATGCCCTCGATATATCGTTCAGCGGTCAGACCTCCTTCACGGCCTCCACCAGGTACGAAAACAAGATCTGTTTTTCCCTCAAACGATATGCCAGCCCACACCATACACGAACCGCCGCCGTATGAGATTGTTTCAGCAAAACAGCACTGCGAAAATCGCTCTCCTGGACGCCGGTAGACCCGGTCTCTCATATCACTACCATGGAGACATATTCTGCACTCGTCAGTAAATAGAACGGACGTCAATTACTCGATGTTCCAATTGATGTGTTCGCGAGCAAATTCGAGTCGCTGTTTGCGGTGGCGTGTTGTCAATTTTGGGCCTCTAGCGGGCCGTCTTGGAGTGAGGTTGGCTTCCTTTAAGCGTCTTCTTACTGTCCATTGACTAACAGCTACATCTCGAACTTGTCTTAGCTCCTGCTGCACATCGACGCCCGTGAGATGGCGATTTCGCAGTGAAGTTAGGACGATAAATCCATCGTCCCTCTCTGATGTACACCGAAACCGGCTGGTTTGTGGTCTTCGATTGAAGGTACCAGTTTCCTGAAACCTTCTGAATACTCTTGAGACAGCAGATTGGCTCATGTTAAGCTGACGAGCGACTTCTTGTTGATTGCGTCCTTCTTGCAATAAAGCAACAACTTGTGCGGATTTTTCTGGAGTGGTATCCATGATTTTAAGGAAACGATGAATTAAACTGGTAGAGATTTGTTCAGGTCAACGTCTGACTCATAAGTGACGACAAATATCGGTCAGCGTGGCATTATACAGGAGATTGCATCACGCCAATTGTTTTCATCGAAACATCGCATTTTGATAAGACTGCTTTAATTTGAAAAGTACTGTATGGATTTTAATGATAAAGGTATCCTTGAAAAGATAAAATACTAGGCTGTCAAAAGAAGGTTGTTTTTCGAAAATCGATCCAGCCATTTTAAAAAAATATGCGTTTTGATGGTCTAGTCGATTCAGTTGCTCGGGAGTGTATATTGTTCAATTTGTTTGGAATTGGTTATTTTAAAAATTAAAAATTTTCTTAATCAACACAAAAGCAATTTTTTGGTTCAAGAAACTATTGAAATGTTAATGATAAGATTGAATTTTTCTTAAGTCTAGAAATAGAACCTTTTCTCAAAATATAGGTATTATCCAATTTTCTTGAAATCGTTCATTTAAAAAATTTAGTATATTGAAAGAAATAAATGAATTACGTAAAAACATTTTTATTTTTTTATTCAAATTTAATTATTTATGGTTTGCAAACATTTGTGGAGAGTACTGTATGCAATAACAGATTAGGGTATTTTGTACACATTCTGCTAATTTTGTTGTTGTTTATAGCTGAAATAATTGGGTTACAATATACACCTAAGTTGGGTGTCTAGAAATTTGATTAGCCGGTATAATAGTAAGTTAGTTTTTAAACGGTCGGGTTTCCACTTCAAAGTGGTGTAAAGTGAAAAAAGAAAAAGGATTTCTGGAAACATTTAAATATGTTTTTAATATTTTCTCTCGCCTTGCTCGATCTTCAAATGTCTTAGGTGTTGAAAACATATGAAAGTATTTCTGTTATTAAATATAAGAGAATTACTTTAAAAAATATCCTATTTCTTTCATTTTACAGAAAAAAGGAACTGTTAAAAATTATTAGCATACTAAACACTACTAACAATTTTTTCATCCAAAGTAATACTATTTTTTCCTTATTAGTACAAGGTTTTTGAATAGTCAAGCAATTATGTTGGCACAGAAGAAGGCATATATGAATTTATTACATGAAAACGAAAACTATCTAGTACATTTAAATCATTTGTTTTACACTTCCAATTGGAATTAAAATATTTAAACCAAATTTATTATCTATTTAAAATCTACAAAATTTGTTGATATGTATATTGATTCCTTTTGTAATAATGATTGATAATTAAATTCTTAGTTAAAAACAAAAATTGAAAGTCTGGACTTAATATTATATTACAACGATTATAACCTTAGATCTAAGTGAAAATTATTTATAAAATTATAATTATTTATTTAAATATAATGAAACAAATAACAATCGAAATTATCAAATTTGTATTTAAATATTTTATGTATCTGATGATGAAATAAAAAAACACAAAGCGTTTCTCTAGTGAAGAATATTCAAGTTCTCTGGAAGAAGAAAACCGTTGCATACAAGAAAATCCAAACAATAGATTTATAAATTGTTTTCTATAGTCAAGAAATAGGAGGTTTCTTATAAGAAATAAACGGATGCATACAAGAAAATTCAAAGAATAGATTGGTAAATTTTTATTCTACTCAAGAAAATATGTATTTTCCAGCAAGAAAATATCTGTTTATTTACAGAAAATCCTACTTAAGTAAAGAAACGAGATTGCTCACCATAAATTTCTAGATTTCAATCAAAAGCATCGGTTTCTACAAACAAACCGATTTTGTTAAACTTAAGAAATAAGAATTAACCATGATTAAAAACCATATTCTCTATGTAATCACGTTTTAAAATATCAAGAAATTAGTTTTCTCAATTAAACAAATAAAGATTATTTTAATATTTTCAAATTGAGAAACGTAAAGTTTGTGGTGAGAAAAATTTCGTTTAGCTAAAAAATGAAATTTTCTTGAAATAATCCGTTTTTTCTTCATATTAGAAATTATTTTTTTCCGTGTAGAATTGAAATGTACTCAATTGATTCGAAAGAATCTAGCAGCCATAGCCGGGCCGAAATACGTATAATGTTGATTCGGTTAATGAATACATACATCAAAATAATCTGCTTACAATTTTTGGGAATATTAACTTCAAACATAAATTAAAAATTACAAATATTGAAAACCTGTCTCTATCTACGATAATCTATCTATCTAATGATCGGTTGCATATTGTGGTGATTACACGAATTAAAAAGTTGTTAATTGTTAATATTTACTGACACAGGTATAAAGCTGTGTGAATGTGACGAAGGAAACCAATTTGTAAGGGGATTTGGCTGTATTAGTATAATTCGCTAAAACAACCTGCACAAATTACATTCTATACATGGGGAATTCCATATTAGTCATCGGGACATTTCTAAAAATTTACATTTTTCATTTTATTAATTTAACCCACAAAGCATTTTTTGTTTTGAAAAGTGTAAAATCGATACTGTCAAAATAAATGGCATTTTATGTTGTGCAAAACGATGTTAGTCATCGGGATCGTACAATTTTGATAATTTGACATCCACATATATTTCATCAGTTTTCGGCGACTTCATTTAAAATAAAAATGAAGTTAGTACTTAACAATTAAGTTGGATATGTGCTAATTAATAAACCAATGACTGACAATTAGGGTATTTTACTAAAATTTTATTTCGTACATCAAAAAATAAGTCTGTTGGGCATCGGGACAAAAAAAAGTTAGTTACTCGTCGGTTACACGTATATTACACGTTAGTTACATGTAAGTTACACATCAATTACACGTAGGAATTCTTTACGAAAACAAATCATTAAACTTTAAATAAATTATGTACTTCAAGGTGTTTAATTACAAATTAGTTAACTTCAGGTCCATTTTTTGTTTTAACATTTTTCCCCATTTTTGGCAAATAAATTACAATGGTTAAAAATAATTTAAAAAATAGAAATATTAAATAAAAGTATTGCAACTGGAATTTGTTTTAATATTACCGTAAAAGCCACCGAAATCTCCGTTTCACTTTGAATATGTATTTAAAATAGTGAAAAAATCGTAATTTGGGAAATTTGTGAGGATTGGTCCATCTTTCCTCCAAATAAATTTTATTTTGCATATTTTCTATTTGGAAATGATTTAAAATGTTAGGGGTCCGAATAAAGGTAGTTTTTAGAGTTTAAAGCTGTTTTTGTAAATATTGTTTGGGTTTCATTTTACGTGAAATTCCACACATATGAAAATTAAATTGTGGTACAATCAGGCCAGTCACCGCGGTCTGATGAGAAGATTGATTTTTTCATAATCATAAGCTTATCAGTTCGAAACTTGATTAAATTCGCTTAAAATTTTCGGAAATTTAACTTAAAATATAAATTAAAAATTGAAAGTTGTAACATCAAATGGAATTAGCGTATCCAGTTCAAAACAAAGTTGTAGTAACAATCTGAATGGGAACCCTTATTTTTATTATGAAATGGTATAGCCAAGATCTTTTCAGACAAACAAAAAATTCTTATTTGAACCAAAACTTCCATGTTACATTCATTTTTGACGTGATTACGTCTTACACCGCATGTTCAGAAAATTGACATAAAATTGTGCCCTTGGTCGCGAGCAATTACACATCAACTGTAAGCATTACCTTCAAATTAAATGTATGATTTCTTAGGTTGGTCCTTAGGCTTCATGCCTCATGCATAATATTATCGCAATGACGTCATCAAACGGCGAGGCAAGCCGCGCCGCGACCGTCTGATTTAAATGCCTGAACCACGTAGCGAGAGAATGGTTCAACAGATCGGAGCAATTCTGGTGTCAATTTTTGTGCAAAGAGACAGTGGTGGTTAATTTATTTTAAACTAAACTAATAAATCTCCACATAAATTTTAATTAAAATTAAAACCTAAAAAATAGCGATTTGCTTGAGTGCACTTTAGCGAGAGAATGCCTCATTTGATCGGAGCAATTCTAGTGTTAATTTATAGATAAAAAACTGTAGCATATAATTTATTGTACATTAAAATAATTAATCTCCACATAAGTCGTAATTAAAGTTACAAACTACAAAATATTGATTTACAATGATTGAGAGGACTGTACCGAAAGAACGCCACATCTGATCGGAACAATTCTGGTGTGATTTTGTGCATAGAGAAACTGTGGCAGATAATTTATTGTAAATTAAAATAATTATTTTCCACATGCATTTTAATTAAAATTAAAATCTACCTGGGGATTTGCAAAGCTTGAGAGCACTGTAGCGGGAGAGTGCCTGATCTGATCGCAGCCATTCTATCTGGTGTCAATTTGTACGTAGAGAACCTGTGGCAGATAATTTATTTTAAAATAACATAATACATCTTATAAAGGTTATCACACAAAACACCTACCCCGAATTTTTATTTTGTATTTTGCCTGGTTCAGTCCGCAAAGGATTTATTCTTATGGACAAATATGCTTCATTTAACCTATGCTTATCTTGTTACACCTCAAAACTAAACTAATGGGAATTGTTGATTAGCAAGATACCTACAATCTTACTCTGCACCTCGATTTTAAGCCTCCTTCCTTCCAAGGTATTTTCTGAAGGGCATATCAAAATAATTTCAGAAATGACATTAAGTGAAGTAAACAATACAATGAGTCTGAAAATCAACTTGATCTTTCAACTGGTTTTGAATGTTTAGACAACCATCTATATAGTATATCACCTTAATTAAACTATGAATAAAATTAAATCACTTAATAAGTAAAAAGGTGCCACCAAGTTTGCTTTAGTTAATTGAAACAAATTAATTTATTTAACCTAATTTGACTCCACATCTATTGACTTCACACAACAAAATATAATCAATAAAAATTTTATGTTTCTAATTATTTTTATTATTTTATTGTTACTTGTGTTTTTATAAACTTTTAATTAATTTTTTGTTCTCAAGCTACTACTTAAATATATGACTTTATTAATTTATGACTATATTTTAGCATTATTTTGTAGTAATTATTTTTATAAATTTTGTAGTAAGACACAATTTATAAAAATAAAAGAAATCTAGGAAGTTTTGCTTGCCTTATATTATTGTTTTCAATTTAGTTTTAATACGAGAAAATAATAAAACCAAACCAAAAAGTTATTTTAATTGAATTTTTTTTGCAATAAAATAAACTATTTTGATTTTCTGTTTGTACATACATATGTATGTACATATTTTGTATATAAAATTCAAATTTTGTCTAAAATATTTAAAATAATTGCAACACATAATAGTAAAACTTTGTTAACCTTTTTTGCTTGGTTTCTTTGTTATCTGCCGCTGATCTAAAGCTTTTCATAATACTTTATACTTTATGTTTTATATGGAAACAATATTTTGTACATCTATATGGAAAAGTTCTAACAAATAGAAATATGAAGTTCGTTTTTTTTATATTTCGAATTTTGTTTACCAAAATTGAGTTTTCTTGTATTATTCAAGAACTTAGAAATACTTTTTTTATTATTATTAAAAGTAACATTTACTGCATTTTAATTTAATTTCTAATTAAAAAAAAAAATTATATCTTCTTGTTATTTTAGTTTTAAGTTTATATAATAAGATTTTAATTTTTGTTTTATACTCGTACTATGGATTTAATTTGGTTACATACATATATACAATGTTGTATTTATAAATACTTATCTATACATAATTTAATTATGTTTTGGTAAATAAATTCTAGGGCAAGTCTTTAAATAGTTAAAATAATAATAAAAAATAATTAGTTGAAGATACATATATGACATTGACATACCATGTTTTATAACCAAAGTTTCCAAGCTTAAAGCCTGTAGTATTCCATAAGAAAAATTGACTCACAGTAAAAAAAACGAAAAGAGAAAAACAATCTGAAGCTCCATATAAGAGACAAAGACAACGTTTTTTCTATTTTTTATTTTATAGCAAAACAACTTTGCTATAAAATAAAAAAATTTTAAAAATTACGTTGGCTTTGTCTCTTATATGGAGCTTCAGATTATTTTTCTCTTTTCGTTTTTTTTACTGTGAGTCAATTTTTCTTATGGAATACAGGCTTTAGTTTCCATTCTAAATGGAAATATGTAAGATAACAATAAAGGTGCTATTCCACTTGACTGAATTGACTGATAGTAAAAAAAGAGGGAAAGAGAAAAAAGTTCGAAACTTTATGTAATAGACAAAGGCAACGTTTTTTTTATTTTTTTATTTTATAGCAAAATTTTGAGGAGAAATTTTGACAGCACACAAAAACATAACCAATGATTATTAAAAAAAATTAAATATTCCTATTAATTCAGTTAATTTTGTATCTCAAAATTATCTAAAAAATTAAATATTATTAATAGTCACATCAGAATTATATTTTTTAGTATATTTTCAGTAAAAATTAAAAAAATTTCTACCAGAAAAACGACATGGGTTTTATATTTTTAATTTTTTATAGCAAAATTTTAAGGAGAAACTTTGAAAAATATATTAACCATAAAATTATTAGTGTGCGGGAAATATTTCTCATCATATACTAATTTTATGCATATGTGTTAGTGTGACTGCTATAAAATGTTCTCAATTTGGTACTTTTTATTGCAGTCACACTACTACAGACACAAATATTTCTTGACTGAGAAGGGTTTTTGTTTCATTCGCCCATCTAGCAAATGTATATTTTTATCTTCCTTTAATTGTACTATCAGTCAATTCAGTCAAGTGGAATAGCACCATAATTTAAAAATGAGCATTTCGTTTGACAGTCGAAGAATTTTATAAAATCAAAATTTATCGATTCTTGATTTTAGCTTTATGCCCGTATTTCACTGTGAATAATTGACTGAGCTGACTTGAAGTCGAAAAAAGACAAAAAAACTAATTCATTAAGCCTGTATTCCATGAAAAAAAATGACTGACAGTAAAAAAAAAACGAAAAGGGAAAAATAATTTGAAGAGAAAAGCCAACGTGTTTTTTTATCTTTTTTATTTTATAGCAAAATTGTTTTGCTATAAAATAAAAAATAAAAAAAAGCGTTGTCTTAGTCTCTTATATGGAGCGTCAGATTATTTTTCTTTTTTCGTTTTTTTTTGACTGTCAGTTAATTTTCCTCATGGAATACACGCTTTAGGTTGACAAAGATAAAGCATTTTTTAATTTTTTTTACATCAAGATTTTATGGATGATTGTTGACATCAAACAAATACCTAACCAACAATTATTAAAAAAATTATGTATTAGCATAATTGGATTATTTTCACATCTCAAAATTATCTAAAAAAGTTAATTATTATTAATACCTTCCGTCAAAACATAAGACATTCGCCAAGCTATTAAAACTATTAGTGAAATATTTAACATCGTACCCAATATTTAGATGTGTTAAGCTATTCCAAGAGACAAATTGACTCACAGTTAAAAAAAACGAAAAGAGAAAAAAAATCTGATTCCATCTAAGAGGCAAGGACTCGAAATCAAAATAAGATCAAAAATTCACCTCACTATAAACTGATTACGACCATAAAATTATTTGAGTGTGCGAGAAAAGTTTTTCGTCTTACAAACATTTAAAATATCAGTACGACTCCCATAAAAAGTACTCAAATTGATACTTTTTGTGGGAGTCACACAACTATAAATACAAAATTTGTGGTTTTTTGTTTCGTTTGCATAACTAAAGAATTTATATTTTTATCCCTTTTTAATTTTTACTCATAGAATAGAATCTTTATTTTAACTGCCATAAAATGCAGTCCACTAACCAGACAAACATTTTTTTAAAGTAATATCTTGACTGACTTCGTGGGTGTTTGACGCAACCGCGGATTTTACATTTTTAACATATTTTATTTTGGCTGACAAACTTTTATTCCCAATGGAATTAGGGTTTTAACAAATCCAAAACCCATATCATACGACGAATTAAATTCCGTGTTTTTAATTTCAAATTGACAGATACAAAATATACATTTAATCAATTTTTTTTCCAAAGTAGATAGTTAGTGTTCGATCATGCAGAAATCGATCATGCGTTTTGTGTACGCGTAATTATAATGGATGCCATTTGGAATCTGACTGAAATTAAGTTTAACCACGACATATTTGGTCGAAACTAAAGTTAGCGCGAAACGTAAAAAAATATAAAGTGTAAAATTATATTAACCTAAGCTATTTTAATAAAGTTGATTGAAATAATTTCGTTAATTAATTTAAAATTCAACATTAAGTTTTAATTAAAATGTGAAGTTTTATACCAATTTTTTTTATTTTGATGTATTTAATGAAACTTTAAGATTTTTACATATGCGTGTTTACCAAATTTGCAAAATTTCAATTGAAATTCATAAATTTTAGTAAATTCTGAAATTTTGATTGAAATTCAAGGTGTGTACATGCTCTAATTCTGGTGAAAAAATGTACACCACGAAGTTAGAATTGTTTACTATTTTTCATATTGAATTTTTTTTTTATTGGTAACCTGATCAACTTTTTTGTTCTAGTTGGAAATAATTCAACTCATACAGCTAACTTCGTGGTGTACATTTTTTCACCAGAATTTGGAGCATGTACACACCTTCAAAGTTGAATCGTTTATTCTTGAAAGGGCTCATGTCCACTTTTTGTCAAAATTAGTATTATGACGGTTTTGTATCACAGACACGTATATACGTTTTATGACCCTTGCAACAAAAAAAAATCATTTATTTCTAGAAAGGTCTCATGTCAAAAAAGTTTTTTTTATTTCCTGAATAATTTGGAAAAGTGGACATGAGCCCTTTCAAGAATAAACGATTCAATTGTATTGCAATTCACCGTTTCACAAATTCAGATACCAAATATTGATTGTGGACTCTCTCGTGTCAACTTGCAAAGCGGTGTTCATTGTAATAATGATTAGATTTTCTCCATGTCCTCCAATATGAAGGGGTTTAGGTACGCAAATTTCAAGGCGGCAAATATTAAAATAAAAATCACTGTATGTTTGTTTTTGTCTGTTTTTCACTATATTTTCCCAGAATGTTGTGTCAATGTAATGGGTGCTCCATCTAGCGTTTGCAATTTCAACTACCGGTTATTTCGAGTGTGGCAACACTTCCGTCATTCGTGCTATGACATAAAATTAGTTTAATTTTTGACATTTACGAAATGGGTCGCATACGCTTCAACCAAATTGGGAAATATTAAAAACTTATTTTCAAAGTGGCGAGTCTTTTGCCCAAAATGTAAGAAATTTACGCAGAAAATCGTTTACGCCGGTAAAAAATCCACACCAAACAGTCACCCGTTGTGGATGCATCGGCTTCTTCATGGCTACGTGTGGATTTTCTGAGCCCCAACTGCGACAATTTTGCTTGTTGACATAGCCTCCGAGGTGAAAATGAGCATCGTCGGAAAAGATGATTTTTCGGTAAAAATGCTCATTTTGTTCAAAGCGCTCCACAGTCCAATTAGCGAACCGAAAACGGTGCGATGGCAATTTTGCTTCAGCTCCTGCACTAATTGAACTTTGTACGCCTTCTGTAACCTCCAAGATCGCTCTCGAACGTTAAATTTATTTCTTCCGGCTAGGGCCTCCCCCTCTCCACTTGATACTACAACCACCCGATTTCAAGTAAAATTTTTATATTTATCCACAGATTAATCAAATAATAAATTTTATTTATTTTACAAAACTTTTTTTTATTTTTTCTTTTATTCTGAATTCACTCTCCTTCTATATTAGCGTCGACTACTCAACTACTTTTTATTCTACGCACACGCGCAACAATACATAAAATTATAATAAAAAGTGTTTCCACCTAACAAAAAAAGTTGATGGCAATGCTACCAGATGTCTCCCTTTACCCCTTCTCTCCGCTTCACTCTCCCCCTCTGAACCAAAAAGCATCCCGATTGAAAGTTCAGAACTTTTTAGGTCTTCGTTGTGCACGTTTCGGAAGGGTTGGTGTTGCGATTGACGTCTTGTCCTCAGTAAACGGGGTAAGTGCCGAAATGTGGTAACGTCCAATAATGATGGTGTTGTTATTATCGTTGGATTGTAGTTCATAGGTAGTTGACGATATCACCTGAGAAATTTTATAAGGTCCATCTCTTCTTGGTGCGAATATTTTTGTTAAACCTTTCGCAACATTGCTTAACATGTGAGTGGTAACCAAAACTAGGTCACCAATTTTGAACGGTCGAGTGAGTCTTCTCTTAATTCCCTGCCAAATGTCAGGAAAGCAGGAGTCTCTTGGGTAGCTTCACTTTTGCTTGTATTCATGGCAAAATGAATCACGAAGTTGTGTTTTTAAATCTCGGTTTTTTCGCTCCACTGGGTTTGCTTGTGGATGATAAAACGGCGTTAAACTTTGTTGTATTTTAAAATACTCCCATATATACTGCATGACTTGGCTAATAAATTGAACGCCGTTGTCAGATATGATTCTACGTGGCAATCCATATCTTAGAAAACTTCTGAAATCAGCGTTCAGGCACAGTTTTCCGCAGTGGCAGACGTTAACGGGAATATCTCGATGAAGCGCGAAGTCACATCTTCAACAATAAAAATTCATTTATAACCATCTTTGGTTTCCGGCAATGGACCAAAAGATCAACAGCTATTACGTTGAAACGTTGTTGTAAAACGGGAATTTTAAGTAAACCTCCTGGTTTAAGCTTTGATGGTTTATATTTTAGGCATTGCTCGCATGATTTGACATACTCGGTTATGTGATTTCTAATACCAGGCCAATAATATTTATGATAACGTTGTAGTATATAGGGTCGATCATTGATTGGTACCACCAACTGTGCATTCTCTGTGTCTTGGTCAGGAACGAATCTATAGAGTATACCTTGTTCCATTATATATCCCCTGGCTGCATAATTTGACATATCGGGATGATCAATAATCTCGAAACATGTTATGATTTTTAAAATTTCTTCATCTTCAATTTGTGACTTTCGTATATCAGCAGGATCTCTGGTTAGAAAGTCTATTTGAAAAGAGCTGATGGCACAAGTTGAAATAGGTATTTCTTCCATTGGAGGCCGTGACAACGTATCATCGATGACATTCCTTACCTGGAGTGTAGAAAAAATCAATATTATAATTTTGACTTAACAACTCTGGCTAATCGGCCTGATGGAGATTTTAGGGACATCAGCCACTTGAGAGGAAGGTGGTCGGTGCCGATTGACACTTTTGCTCCCTCAATATAGCCTCTAAATTTATTCAGAGCCCATATTACGGCCAGAGCTTCGCGCTCTGTTGAATTGTAATTGCGTTCTGCTGGTAGTAGCAAGCGACTAGCAAACTCGATTCGGTATTCATGTTCACCGTGCTCCTGAAGTAAGACCGCCCCCAGAGCATACCCACTAGCATCCGTTCTTATTATAAATGGTTTTTATACATCAGCTTGTTGCAAAATTGGTGTATTTGTCAGTAACATTTTCAATTTATTGAATGCCACTTTTTGAATTTCGGTCCACTCCCATCTAACGTTTAATTTTGTTAAATTGGACAACGGTCGAGCGATTTCGGAAAATTTTTCGACGAATTTCCGGTACCATGATGCGGTTTGCAGAAATGTTTTTAGTTGCTTAATATTGTGAGGTTCCTTCATTTCCGAAATGGCAGATATTTTTTCTGGATTCGGGTGTATACCATTCTTGTCGATAATATGGCCTAAAAATTTTATTCTGTCTCTGAAGAATACGCATTTGTTTCTATTTGCTCGTAACTTGTATTTGTAAAGATGTTTGAATACTTCGGTCAGATCTGTCAAATGCTGTTGGAAACTCTCGGAAATCACTACGATATCATCTAGATACGCTAATATTATTATATGCTATATACCCGTCCTGAATCTATCCATGAGACGTTGAAACGTGGCTGGCGCATTGCGTAAGCCAAAAGGCATGCGCTTGAAACGATGCAATCCATACGGTGACACGAAAGCAGTTTTGTCTCGGTCTTCTTTATTTATTGAGATTTGATAATATCCGGAACGTAAATCTATCGTTGACATGAATAGTGACCTTTTCTCCAGGTGCAATAGTTCGTCAATGCGCGGCATTGGATACCTGTCGGGAACAGTTATGCTGTTCAATTTCCGATAATCGATACAAATTCTATAACTATTATCTGGCTTCGAAACCATGACGACGGGTGCCGACCACGGGGATTCATATTCTTCTATGATGTCGTCTTTGATCATCTTTTGTATTTCTTGACCCAATATTTCACGTTTCTCTTTCGACATTTTATATGGTGGGACTGATATAGGTGCGTGATTTCCTGTTACGAAACAATGATCAGCGTAGAGCGTTGGATCTCCCCCTAGAGCAAAACTATCTTTATTAACTATTAGAAGATTGTTTACCAGATTCTGTTCATCCTTTGTTAGTGTAATTCCCTCATCTGATTTAATACATCCATTGATGATGTCTAATTTTTATTTTGTTTATCATCTTCATATAATATAGGGTAACATTCGTTAGAATCACCAAATTTCCACTGATGATTTGAAAAATCTAGTATTAAGTTAGCTTGAGCAATAAAATCTTTACCCAACAAAGTTTTATGACCTGCACATTTTGGTAAAATTAGAAACTTGGTGGCGAACACTTTATCTTTAACACGAATATTTACAGTTGTCACCAATACTTCATGGAGTTTTTCCGTTCCATCTGCTAAAGTAATTGTCAATTTTCTGATTCGAATTTGGCTTTTCAATCATAATTTTTTACAACGAATGAGACGCTATGCTTAATTTGGCAGCGGTGTCTATTATTCCCACACCAGTTGAACCTAAAATTTGTATTTGTAGCAATGGTCTTGGTTGAGGATAAATTCCATTTGTCGCTAATGAATCAAAATTTATTTTTGATTGTTCTGTACTTGATTCGGTATCATGAATATTAGCCACGGCGATTGGTGTTGTTATTGGGTTATAGTTTGGACATGTACTTTTAACATAACCTTTTAGCCCACAACGAAAACAGGCTAATTCGTATTTCACTTGTTTCTCAGAACTGTCTAATTCTGAGTTGACTAATTCTGGCAGGTTTCCTGGAGCAAACTGAAATATCGTGACCATTTCTCTTACAATATTTGCAATATGGTTTTTTATTTTGCGTATTTTCCGATTTGTTTGATTTTGTATCATCAGTTGTATAATCTTCGAAAAAATATTCTTCCTCTCGGGCCGACATTAACAACTCGTCGAATGTTTTAAATGACTCACGTTTGACTTTCCCACGAATGCGTCTAGACAATAACCCATAAACCATATCTAGTTGCACCTTATCAGGTAACACGTCTGGTAACTGTGCAAATAGTGCGCGAACAATACAAACGAAGAAGTCAGTCTTGACGTTTTCTGCTTGCGACCTCGAAAAAATCTCTTTGTAGATTTGGTAAGCAGATTTCCTTCGTCCAAACGATGTGTGTAAGATTTTAATAGCTTCTTCAAATGTCGGTATTGTATTTGTGATGCCCTGCCACCATGTGGCAGCGATACCTTCTAAGAGCATAGGCAATCCTCTCAATGCGTTTTCATCTGTAACGTTGGTACAGGCTTTATATATGTTGATTGTGTCAATAAAAGCTTCATGAGATGTACATTTAACAAAACTGCCGGTAGTGTTATTCATATTGCAATTTGCACTACCACGGCTTTCACACGTAACTTCACCATCTTGCTTCTTGCTCTGAATCGTTTGCAATAATAGTTGGAACTGCTCATTTGTCATCACGATATTTTGATTACTTTCGCCTTCGGCCATTATTGAATTTTGTTTCGTTGGTTTTTCTACTTTTGGTGGCATTAATTACAAATTTATTTTGATTATGTACTACACCACCTATTTGACCTTCAAATGCTCGATGGCTGAAATTCACTTCTATTAGTGATGATTTTATTTACTTTTGTAAAGATTAGACTCGAATTAATTTGTTGATGATTGTAGGAAAAAAAAATTATTCGACGAACAAATGAAATTATGGCGACTAGATTTATTAAATTTGCCAAAAATTTTATTAATTTTGTTGAGACGAGTCGAAATAGTTTTTCCAGTTTCAAAATTATTTGAAATAATTCACCGATGATTCCAATAACTACGGATTATTTTGTATAACAAAATGGAGAACCACGTTTGGCTTCACGTTGTGGCGTCACTGTAACCTCCAAGATCGCTCTCGAACGTTAAATTTATTTCTTCCGGCTAGGATCTCCCTTTCCACTTGATACTATAACCACCCGATGAGGATCAGAATTCAACACTTTCAAGTAAAATTTTTATATTTATCCACAGATTAATCAAATAATAAATTTTATTTATTTTACAAAACTTTTTTTTATTTTTTCTTTTATTCTGAATTCACTCTCCTTCAACTGTCGTATTTCCATGAGAATTTTACAAACGAATTAAACGAATTAAATAATTCAAACCAAAAGTTTGAATTATTTAATTCATTCCTAATTTTAGTTATACCACCCGAAACCAGACGCCAACTTGGTCTTTCTACTTGTTGTTTTATTTCAATTCGAAAAAATAATTCGCGACTTATTTCCATGAGAAAAAATAATTCAAAAATAATTTGAATTCATTTTTCTCATGGAAATACGACATATATTAGCGTTGACTACTCAATTACGTTTTATTCTACGCACACGCGCAACAATACATAAAATTATAATAAAAAGTGTTTCCACCTAACAAAAAAAGTTGATGGCAATGTTACCAGATGTCTCCCTTTACCCCTTCTCTCTGCTTCACTTCATACTTTTTCCTGCACTAATTGAACTTTGTACGTCTTTATGCAAAATTCTCATCACAGAACTGCGTGAAATGACTGCGTGACTCACCAATTTGAAAGTAAGTTTTCATTATTTAACTAATTTTATGTAATTCATAATACGAATGACGTAAGTGTTGCCACACTTGAAATAACCGGTAGTTAGAATTGCAAACACTAGATGGACTACCCGTTAAATATTATCGCAAAATGTTTTGTTCGCTGTATTTATTATCTTTGAATGTATCTATAATATTTTGCTACACATTTTAACAATACGATCGATTTTAATTATTTTACAAAAATAATTACATCCACTATTTCAATAAATTAATTACTATAATTATGGGGGCTTTTTTACTATCATTATGTATATGAGTTTTGAACATAAAGATTGATGAATGATCACAACAAATTTTACAATCAAAACAATAATTTAATGTCAAATTGGTATTAGCTAGTGAAAATAAAATTTGAGATGAACAGAACGATAAAAAAATTGATTTTGTCGGATTTTAAATAATGCCGTACCGATATCAATTATGTGTCCAGCTGATGGTTTCGGTTACTACAAATTATGTATAATTATTATAGAAGATTCTTTGTGGATTTTTTTTATATTTTAAGATCTGCAATACAAAATAAATTGAAGGTAGTTGAAGCTATCCAACAGCAGTTTTTATTTTATTTCACAGTTGTTTCTTCTCTGGGATGGTTGACTTCAACACTGAAGCTATATAAATTACATAGCTTCAGATATTTTTATAATTTCAGATAAATACTTCGGTGATCAACGGTAGTGCTGATACGCTATGATTTCTGCTGCAATAACTTACCTTGGTCCGGGAGAAAATATTACCGAAAAATTCTCAGTCTCACTGAGATAGAATGATCTAAGGTATGGGCAAAAACGAAAGTCTACCAACTAATTTATCATCTTTACTGAAAAACTTTCAACTTAACATCGTGCGTAACTAGTGAATTTCTTCTTTCCAAAGACGCAACAAGCTTTTACTAAAGTCTGACATTTATAGGTTTAATCTGCTGACAATTTGCAACTGTTTGTACCTGTTTAGCTCCAACTGAAGATGCTATTAGTGAAACTAAGGGTTTTGATGTCTGAACTAGTTTAACATTAAAGTCGCTCATCTCCCCCTTAGGTTGGGATAAGGCCAACCGAATGTTCACGTTAACCCGACAAGGCCTGAAGGTAACTCCTTTAAACATAGAGCTTTGTTTTGCAACTTAGAGGTCCCGGGTTCGATTCCCGGTGGTGGCAAGAAGATATTTGTTATGATTGGATGTTGCTTATATAAACGTATTATTAGTAGAGAAGAGCAACATTACATTTAAAAAAATAAAAACTTGTGTGTACATAATTGGTTTAAATTAGCTCTGTAAAAAGCTTAGCTAGTTCTTACACCGATCTAATTAACACGTCGAGAAGTCACGGAATGGTCAGTGAAATGGCGTTTTACTCTGAATCTGGTCTTGGTAAGCTTGTATGTAAGTAGAAATTCTAAATTGTGCCAGTTTATCACATTTGTACTAAAACTCTGACATACAAATATTTACAATTTAAAATCATAAAATGATACGTATGTAGCACTTAACACATAAGTACATTTTTGCCATTATCAGTTAGATACACTTGGCACAATTATATGTTTTGATTGAAACGAGATAATTATGAACATTTTGAAAACAACAGTCGAAAGTTCACATTTTTTTTAAACAAGATGGCAAAAATGCCTTTATATCACTTAAGTACCGAGGTGCTGAAATGGTTTAGATCTTTAGATTATTTATAATCGGCCGTCTCTATTAGGTTGTGACGAACACATTTAATCTGCGGTTCGAAAGTTCACAATTTTCATTCTGATCCGAGCGCAGTGTTGTTTAAAATTATTTAGAGATAACCTTTGATTTAAAGACGCTTCGACATTTTATTTTTACACTATTGGAAATTCACTAGATTAAGACAAATCCAATTACCCATATTTATATAACTTCTGCAACTAACGAATAAGATAAAAATGTAATGAACAATTAAAAACCCAAAATATTCATAATAATAAAATCTACTATACTATAATCCCAATTATTTATTAAAGCTGTAACAATATACATCATACTAATCTAATCTTATTCAAAAAACAAAAAAAAATTTAATTTTCTCAACTCAAAGTTGTTATGTGAATAACTACACAAGTACACATAATACAACAAAACAATTATGTTATGTAGATATTCGTATATGGAAAACCTCAAGATTTACGAAACAATAATAAAACCAACTGAAAAAAAACCTTAAACCACAAAATAAAAATAAAAATATTTAAATTTTTCATCTATTTAATTAATTCTAATTCTAAATATAATTATGTATGTATGTTTGTATAAGAGTATACATATTTTTTCTAGTTTTCTACATTTTTTATTATTTAATTAATTTTATGATTTTCATAAAAACTGTGTTTATACATATACATACTCGTACGTACAACAAAGATTGTGTTTTATTTTTGTGGGAGCTTTGTGGCTACTTAATCATACAAATTATCGTTACAATTTTAAAAATCGTTAATTTTTGTTTACATTTTATGACTGTTCTAAATCTAGCTACATATGAGTGTGGTTTCGTCCTGTAAAATAAATTTTAATGCAAATGTAATATAATTAATAATGGTATTTTTCGAATTTCAAATTATAATTAATCGTGCCCGATGAAATAAATATTGTATTAATAGTGATACGATTTACATATCCTATGTATTGTAACTTGTTAAAATTGAGTTGTGCCCGTCGCACGGCTTTCTTTTACGAACGAGTGGGTCGTTGTTTACTGCAATTATAGTCATTGCCAATAAATATTTATTTTAGAAGATTTGAGTGATAGTTTCGATAATTTTTACAGAATAATTAATAAAAAAAAACATATTTTATCTTAACCATTACAAATCGACATTTCAAATTTTAAAAAACAAAAAATTTATTGCAAATTGAATTTACCACATTTGTATACTTAGTAATTCTTGTCGAAAACCTTCCACAACTGACGCCTTTGGTAGTCCAAATACAACATACATCCATAAAGTTTAGATATGAATTTTCTATGATAAATTATAGACAGACAAATACTACTTTCTACATTTTTCTAATTCAGATGGCTGCAAAACAGTAAATCGTCAAATATCGGAAGTTGGAAATTTTTCCTGATTACTAAAAAACAAAAATGTTTGACTGATGTTTTGGAGTCCAGCAACTGAATTTGGGTTTTATTCGTACAAAAAAATCTATTTGTATAAAAATTCAAGAAATGCGATTCTGGCTTGATGACTGACAAAGTGAGAAAATAAAACTCATAAAAAATGTCAAAAAAACCGATGAAATATTTTTCTATGAGAAATACTGAAGGGGGGGGGGGGGGGGGGGAGGGCGAATAGACGAGACAGCAGAGACGCAACAATTTCAACA
Organism: Tipula helvola; assembly: GCA_963556165.1. Lineage (NCBI taxonomy): Eukaryota > Metazoa > Arthropoda > Insecta > Diptera > Tipulidae > Tipula > Tipula helvola. The sequence goes on from OY744483.1 coordinate 102,553,475, forward strand.
ACAACGTCAATGCAACGTTTGCTACAGTTACTACAAATTTAGATGACAGTATGGAAACATGATGATGGAATGAAATTTTGCCCCCCCCCCTCACAACCGCCGATGGCAGGAAAAATAGGGAGGCAAAAAAAAATCCTTCCATTTTTTCAGAGAACGTTTGCGACACTACTGGTGAACGCTGATATTGTTGATATTGTAGTGTATGGGTACGTAATCCCCATGCCATAATTCCGTTTTCAAAAGCCCGTATTCCAGAATCCCCTATTCCAAAATCCCGTTTTCTAAAATCCCGTACCCCAAAATCCCGTTTTCCAAAATCCCGTATTCTATCATGACACATCGGTTTAGGTTAGGTTAAAAATCGCGCGATTTTTGACCCAACCTAAGCCGATATGTCATGATACGGGATGTGTGTCGTTCCATCATTATGTTCCCAAGCGGTCACTCAAATATGTACTAACCATAGCAAAGGTTGCTTGACACTGTTGTTGAAGTTGTTGCGTCTCTGCTCTCTTGTCTACTCGCCCCTCCTCTAGGCTTCACTTTTGTTCCTGGCTTAAAATTACTTTAATACTACCTTTAATACAAACACAATAAAATTATATTATGAAACCCATACAACGACCTCAAATGTTTATTAAAGGGAAACAATCAAATTTTTAAAAACTGCAAAGTTGAATGTTAAGAATTTATTATCTTTTAGAATTACTAAATATGAAAATTTATTAATTAACATATTCCATATTTATTTTACTTTGGTTCGTTTCGTAATTAATTTAATGCTTGTCTCTGCAGATAAATACCAAAAATATGGCATCCGTTTGTTTACGTATTCTTTTTCAGTTTAGTTAGTGGACATTTTGGTTTTACGTCCACCTCTAAGTTTCATGCTAAGATTTTGCAAAGCAAACATTTTTTTTATCTAAATCGGACTTTAGTTACAAGACAATTGCTCATCAAACAATGTATCACTATTAATCATTACATTATAATGAAACAATGTACTATTATTATTTACATTAACTCACAACTTCAACATTATTTTATGAACCGCCTTTCGCGTTTTAAATTAATTAAACGATAAGGCTCGAAGCTATTCATTGTCACACAGAATTTCATCCTGATTAGTAAAATAATTTAAAAGTACATAATTACAAATGGAAATGTTTGTGGAATATTATTTAATCTCAAACACCTAAAAAAAAAATTATAGGTTTAGAACCTAAACGTAATCCCTCGACTGAATATGTATTATTTATGGCATGATATTTTTATGAATATTATATTTTAATTTAATTTACGAAAAAATATTTTATTGCCTACACATCTTGTCAAGAAACAGCAGCAGCAGCATATAAACATATTATGTAATTTGAAAATTTCTTGTTTTATTCTTCTTACAACGAGAGATTAGTATACAGATACAATATAATAATATTGGGTGTGGGAGTTTAAAAAATTATGTATATTCGTATATGTTTATATAATCAAATTAAATTTGTGTAGCACAGGAAAATATCGTTTTACTCAAACAAACAGTCGTCTATCTGCGTCATTAATCAATTAATAGCAATAAAAAAAGAAATTAATTAACCATATAAAATGTATATTAACGCCAAAGCTATAATTTCTTGATTATCAAAACCAATAATCAATTTTAATAATTATTGTGTGTACATAATACTACTTATGTGTATGTACATATCTATGTACGTATAAAGACTTTCTCTTCACCTATTATGACTCGTTCAAAATCATGCTTTAAAAAGGCTATTTACAAACAAATTTGTGTTGAGTTTTTTATATTTTTTTTTTACTCAAACAAACCACTGCCATAATTATATTTAATTACAATTTAATTTAATTTATTACATTTTTTATTTTACTTCTTGCTAAATTTGACCGTGAATTTATTAATAAATTTTTATAAATAAATGTAAATACGAAGAATTGTAAATATTTCTGTGTACACATAATAATTTAATAGTGTTTGAATAGAGTAGGTACATGGTGCTAGTAGCTGAAATATCAAACCATATTTATTTAAAAAAAACGCAATTACTTTATTTTTATTAGATTTTAATAAATGTGTAATAATATTTCATGCTGTGCCGTAAATGTTAGACATGCACAATATTTTTTATATGGTGGGTCAATAATGTTGTTCAGTTTTATTTGGTGTGATTTATAAATTGGTTATTTATAGTTTGATATACAAAATATTATAAGAATTTGTTACGTTAGACAGGTAATTTGTTAGACTTGTTGATACCTATACTTAACTGCTCTTGGAAATTGTACTGAATTAACTTTATCAGTAACTTTATTGTTTTGTTAATTAGTATATAAAATTAAAATAGCTATACCGACGAAATGGCACAATGGTTAAGCCGTGACGTTTGGACCGGCAGGTGCCGGGTTCGATGGGGAATATGGTTATAGTCAAAAACCCAGACAGTTTTTTTCAACAGAAATATCAAACACTTTTTGTGTATGCTTTCAATTCTTTTGATGTGCACATCATAATAGGTCTTCCAGACGAATACAGCATATTCCACTTGAAATCTTATATAAGCTAAATATAGTGTAAATAAAATTTGTGTATCACTGAATTCCCCAGTTCATCGTTTGACAAAGCCGAGTTTGCTTTAGCAATACAGTTATCGATGTGCCTGTTAAAACTAACGTTTTTGACGAAGGTGACTCCTAGATCAGTAATCTCTTGTATTCTTTGAACTACATTTTCATTGATGTTGTATCTAGTTATCGGATTTCGGTTAAGTGTAATAAGTTGTGGCCGTACCACTCACTAAGTCTATTGAAGTCATGTTCCAGTTTATCAGCATCACGTATTTTTTCAATCGTAAGATAATTTTTTATGTCATCAGCAAATATGGGAAGATTTGAGTTTTTTATGATCTTGGTTATCTGATCAATGAAAACGATCGAGGAACACTCGATGTCACTTTGATAACGTTGGATTTTTTATTTCCAATTATTACATATTGTAGACACCCGTACACCCTTTTACATATATTATAGACTCGGCCTGCTTTAACCCACTTATGCAGACGATAGTTAGTAAATTTTGTTTATTTTGTAAGACATATTGTCAGTCACGAGACAACAGCAATGGAATCGGTACGTATGTCCGTATTCCAAAATCCATACTGCGCAAAATCCCGTAAGTTGTAAAAATAACGTTTTTGAAAATCCTGTAGACAAAAATCCCGTATTCTAGCCAGCAGTTTGAATTAGTTTACGGGATTACGGGATTAACTAAATTAGAAATAACCATTTACTATTTTAATTTTTTCAAACAATAATATGAAAATATTATTGGTAAAAGCTAATATAACTAAATAAATTTATTAATTATGAAGTTATTTTATATTTGGTTATTATTTTATACATACGTTGTTCAATTCTTATAACAGTAAAAATTAAAGTATCTAAACATGAAACATTCACGTTTTTTTAATTTCGCTTACCCTCCATAAAAAAAGGTAAATTCATTTACCGATTTACCGAATTTTGCGGATTTACTCGAGAATTCGACCGCAGCCTTTATATAGAATGTATTGTTGTGTACTAATACAGCCAAATAAACCTACAATTTTTCTTCGTCACATTTACAACAGCTCTATTCCTCCCAGCTTTATTGACGATTGGAGCATCACGGATTCCACGTAGCGGAATTTTTCTATACTAAAACAATCTATCCATTGACGTTTAAAATTTTATTTTGTTGCTGAAACAACCGCAATTCCTTCTTTCAATTTTTCCTATATTGTTTATCTATGCAACACAAACTTCAAATGAATGGTTCTTTTAAATGAACAATTTTTCCATGAGAGGCGTTCAGCCTACTTTTACAATCGTCAATAAAGTATTACACGAATTAATTAATTAATTCAAATTAAAGTAAACAAATTGGTAAATAATATAAATAAAAACTGAAATACAAGTAACAAATAAAATTTGAAAAATGTATTCCCTGAATTTAGCTTTTTCTACTTACAATACTTTGTGGAGATCACGAAAGGAAAACTTTTGGATTGGAGAAAAATTCGAAAAACAGAATTTCGACCAAAAATCATGACATATTAAATGGCTTCAAGATTATATAGCAGGTGTTCTGAAATATTTATTTCGTTTAAACTTCCTGGCTCTTTCTGTTCCAAGCTCCTGTTCAGTGTAATTTTTGCTTTTTATGCTGGCTGCACATTATTTCTGACGTAATAATCTTTAGATTTATTAAACGCACACAGACACTCACAATGTTAGAATTCGAAGAGATGCGTATCGCTGTCAGCGGGAGCATTTATAGAGTGATGTAGCAGGTTAGAAGGTTCGAAAGGAAGAGGTGCAGTAACTCACCCAGTACAATCGTTGAAATATTGTGGAGATGAATATAAAACCACACACACGCACACACATGTATGTACGAACACACACACACATACACAGACCCCCCCCCCCCCACACACACACACACACACACGCCCGTGGGAGTTGCAAGTCTTCTATCGGGCGCGTCCCCAGGTGGCGGATAGGGGAATGCCCTCACCGGTACATCGGCGGGTAAGTGGGAAATAAAATACCACTCGTGGACCAAAACTTTCAAGAAGTGTCTGTTCACCAGAAGGTGCGGCTTCAAACAGCGTCTGCTCCTCATGTTAGAGGCGGCTGAATTTTTTACCTGGCAGTAGGTATAAAATGCTAGGGGAAGGACACCCTAACTAAAAAACCATCATGGTTCACGAAGGGGGAAAGATTATTACGGTGCAGGGACTCGGAAACCCAGTACCGGCGGAATTGTTGAGTGAGCAAGCGGGCTCAACACCGTCGAGATCCAGCGACCGCAATGCTTCAGCAGTTGGGAACTTGGCTGTTGTTGCAGATAGAACTACAAGTTTTACTACTACCCCAGGGGTGAGCATTAATCCGTTCGAGCAGAGGAGTAAGATATCCCATTCGCCTAAGTCTGGTTCAATAACTCACGGGCACACAAGGACTGGTTCAGCATCGGATATTAGTGATTCGGATGCTCCTCAGATAGCAAGGAAGGTTGACCTAATGGAGCGCATGAGCAGGCACATCGATGAACTGGCAGAATTCATAAAGGGAAAAAACAACGTCCACCACGAAATAAGGAGGATCGTTGGTCTCTTAAAATCTGCATCCCGGCAAGCAACGCTCAGAACAAGGGACGGTGCTGATGTCGCTGTGCAAACGGAGTACGCTGACAAAGACGTAACGGCTGGAGAATTGAACCAGGGTACTCCAGCCAGTAAGTGGCAATTAAGTTGTCTTTCACCTCTTGATGCAGCTGATAGCCCTCAGAGAACGGGAAAGAAGATAAAGAAAATGCAGTTTGCAAAGCCTGTGGATGACCAAGAGAGCCGAAGCGTGGGTGCATCTACTGCACTGGGCACAAACAAAAGGTCTGAGGAGATTCGTGGGAGTCAAGTATCAAATGAGTGGCAAGTGGTAGGGAGAAAGCCAAGGAAGCGCCACGGAAGACCTTCGAGACCCGCCGCACTGATGATCAAAACCACTAGTCCAGCTTCGTTCGCGGAGGTTTTGAAAGGCATAAAAATAGATCCTGCCTTGGAGAGTGTCGGAAATAGTGTGGCCCGTGTCCATAAAACCGAGAAGGGCTATCTATTGCTGCGAATGCAGAAGTCGGCGTGCGGTAGTGCCAACCTTGACACGATGCGCGGTAAAATTGAGACGTACCTTGACGGTAAACTGGAGGTTGCGACCCTTGCCGATCCCGATGAGATTACGCTAGAGATATGGGATATTGACGAGGTAACAACGAAGGGAGACGTCTTTAACGCAATAGCTAGGGACTTCGATGACGGGAAAATCCTCGATGAGAATATAGTGACTGGGCTTAGACCTGCGCACAGAGGTACGCAGATAGCGGTCGTCAAAATACCAACGGCTATAACTCGTAAGATGACTGATGTTGGCAGAATCCGTATAGGCTGGGTTAGGTGCCGTATACGTGAAATAGTTAGCCCAGTGAGATGCTTTAAATGCTGGAGGCCAGGTCACAGAGCGGCCACATGCAAGAGCGAAGTCGACCTATTAAACCTTTGCTTTAGGTGTTGCAGAGCCGGCCACAAGGCAAAAGATTGTAAACACGAACCGCAGTGTGCATTCTGCCGTACAGGAAATGGGGTATCAACTCACATCACCGGTAGGGGTGATTGCCCAGCACGGCGGTTGGTGATAGGGAACAATCATAGAAGGTAAAGCTGCTTCAGCTAAACTTAAACCACTGTGAGGCTGCCCAGGACCTCCTATGGCAGACTATACATGAATTGAAGCCAGGCGTTGCAATATTATGTGAACAGTACAAAAATTTGGATGATGCTGTATGGGTGAGTGATCATAGTGGCAAGGCAGCAATCTGGGCATGCTCTGGCTTGGTTATTCAAGAAAGCCAGCAGAGTATCCGCGGATATGTTCGAGCAAAAATTAATGGAATACATATCTTCAGTTGTTATGCCCCTCCAAATGAGCCAATCGAGCAATTCATCCACTTCTTAGATTGCTTGGTCCTAGATGTAAGAGATCATAGTCCCGCAGTTATTTCGGGAGATTTCAACGCGTGGGCTACGGAGTGGGGTAGCGCCCAAACAAATAGAAGAGGCCAAGCCCTCCTGGAGGCTTTTTCTGTTCTGAACGTTGCCTGTGCAACACCGGCTCCGCATATACATTCAGCAGGGGTAATGCTGGTTCTATTATAGACCTAACGTTTGTTAGCGAATCTCTCTGGAGGAGAGGAATAACTTGGGAGGTTTGCGACTTTTACACGCACAGTGACCACCAGGCCATCCTGTGTGAGCTCCATGGAATACGCCCAAGTAATAGTATACAAATTGCGGGATGGAAGACAAATGCTTTCGATGAGAACATCTTCAGGTTTATGCTCCGTGACTCTAACCTTACGGGCACCGCTAACACCAAGGCATCCCAGTTAATAGGCAGCATTACCAGTGCATGTAACGCTACAATGCCTAAAAGAAGGTTAAACCCGAGACGACCACCGGCCTACTGGTGGAATGAGGAAATTGCATTGCTCCGGCGAAAGTTCAATCGGGCTAGGCGCATTTCCCAGCGGGGTAGAAACACCAGTTCCTCTCCCAGCCTACAACAAATATACAGAGAAGCACGGGGTGCGCTTAAGGTGGCCATTAAACAAAGCAAGCGGCGATACTGGAAATCCCTCTGTGATGAGGTTGAGGATGACCCATGGGGTAGGCCCTACAAGATGGTAATGTCCAAGCTTAAACTTGCAAGAGGTTTAGCACCAACATGTCCCATTGTAATGAATAATATAGTATCTTCCTTGTTTCCCCGCAAACCAGTGACTATTCACTCGAGTGCCATTGAAGTGGACGAAGTTCCGCTATTCACGATTGAGGAACTAATGTCCGCTTCTAGGAGAATTCCCAACAAGAAAGCGCCAGGACCGGACTATATACCAAATGTTGCTTTAAAGGCTGCGATTCTAAAAAAACCTGAAGAATTTCTGGAGGTGTATAATTCTTGCTTAAGAGAAGGAACATTCCCAGATATTTGGAAGAAGCAGATGCTGATACTGACCCCAAAGGGTAAAGGGCACTCGGAAGATCCTTCATCATTTCGCCCAATCTGTCTGTTAGATGGAGCGGGGAAATTACTTGAAAGGCTGCTCGGTAATCGGTTAGAAGAAGCTATCGTATCATCTGGAGACCTTGCCCATAACCAATATGGGTTCCGCAAAGAGCGTTCAACTATTGATGCTATTCAGCTCGTTACCAGGCTGGCAGAAGACGCCATCAGCGGCAGCAGATGGAAAGGAGGCCGTAAAAAATACTGCGCTATTGTTACGCTGGATATTAAAAATGCGTTTAACACAGCACAATGGGAACATATTATGAACGCCCTTAATATCAGGAATGTGCCTTGTTACATCAAGCGGGTAATCTCCAGCTATTTTAAAGACCGCACTTTGCAGTACCGCACGATTGAAGGGTGCAAGGAGTATACAGTTACATGCGGGGTCCCCCAGGGATCTGTACTCGGTCCAATGCTTTGGAATATTATGTACGACGATGTGTTCACACTCCAGGTCCCTGAGGAGGCGACGGTAGTTGGGTTTGCCGATGATATCGCCATCGTAGCAGTTTCATAGTACAAGGAAGAGCTGGAAAACATTTATAGTGACACGGTGGATATAATCCAACAATGGCTTGACTCAGTTGGGTTGCGGCTGGCGGAACAAAAAACGGAAGCGGTGCTCATAACCAGCAGAAAGGTACTGGAGACGATTTCCATTAGAATCGGAACACATACGATTCTCTCGCAACCCTCGATAAGGTATCTTGGGGTACAAATCGATGCAAGGTTATCATTCAAGGAGCACATAAAGTAGGTCAGTGAGAAATCAGCCAGAGCTAGCAAGGCTCTCTCTCGTATAATGCCGAATGTTGGCGGGCCAAGTCAAGGACGACGAAGATTATTAGTCGGTGTCGTAACATCCATAATGCTCTATGCGTCCCTAACGCAATCCATTCTAACTCAGTATATCGTAGCTGCGCACTTAGAGTGATTAGTGCGTTTAGAACTCTGTCGGACGAAGCAGCCTGCGTCATTGCAGGAATGTGCCCAATTGATCTGCTGGCAGCAGAACGGCAAAAGTCATACAATAATAGCCATGGAGGTACATCAAATAGATCAATGGTGCGAGCAAACAACACAAGAACGTTCAGCGGGGATATTCTTTCTGATTGGCAACAGCGCTGGAACCGTTCGGAGAAGGGCCATTGGACACGACGTCTAATTCCTGAAATAGGCCCGTGGATAAACCGTAAGCATGGCGAGGTTGGCTTTTATCTAACACAGCTTTTAACAGGTCACGGATGCTTTCGGTCATACCTTAATCGTTTTGGGCATGACGATTCACCGTACTGTCCATCGTGTAGAGATTCCGCGGAAGATGCTGAACACGTGTTTTTTGTATGTCCACGGTTCCAGAGAAGTGCTTGCTGGAGTCCTCGATCAATTTGATATTACTCCAGAGAACATAGTAGAAGCGATGCTGGCATCCCCAGAAGCATGGAATGCTGTAGCAAATTTTGCAACAACAACGATTAGGGAGTTGCGACGGTTGGAACGCCATCGTCGCCAAGCAAGGTAACTCGTACCCTATAGTTGAGCGGGAGATGTGATCGTACAGTTAGTACAGACTACTTCCCTTTCGAAGTAATACCTAGCGGTTGTTCCGGGGGGAAGGATGTAGGAGGTGGTTTTAGTGAGTAGGAGTCTCACACCGTTGTGGTGGATAGCTATGTTATCCCCTACATCGTCCATGATAGATTTCCACCTTCTTTAAAAAAAAAAAAAAAAAAACACACACACACACACACACACACACACACACACACACACACACACACACACACACACACACACACACACACACACACACACACACAAATAAACGGACACACATCCCGTATCATGACACATCGGCTTCGGTTAGGTTAAAAATCGCGCTCTACAAATATAACAGTGAGCAAAATATTTAGGGCCGATTGTATGAACACCGCTAAATGAAAAAAAATCCGAGAGTAATGATTAATCACTAGTCAAGGATATAACTTTTCGTCGATTGTATGAACGTTGCTAAATAAAAATTTAGGCTCTCTTTTATTGCAGTTTTATAGCAGATTTATGTATGACTGGCAATACTTTTTCTATGATGTTTACTTTGTTGATGTTTATTAAACATTTTTTTTTGTTTTAGGGGAAAATAAAATTTCAATTTCCGAATTTGACATTTTTTTCCTTGTTGAGTCCATTTTTAATAATTACGTTCTTTTATAAAAATGTCTCGTTTGTATGATACACCACATTTGAAATGTCGAAAACACAAAAACAAATTTTTTTAGTCTGATTCAGTCACCAAAAAGAGGATAAAACGGATGGTAAAAAAAAAATCATCGATTAATTTTCTGATTTAGCATCGTTCATACAATGCAAACTACGCTAAATTAGAGGATTAATCATTTATCCTCGTTCATACAATCGGGCCATAATGTTACGTTAATTAAAATTATAAAGTAGGCCTTGTATATATAGTACATATTAAGGCCGGTATTCACGTACAATTAAATTGCGCAATATAATTGTGTGACGTCAGAACATTGCACAATATTCTCAAATGTTATTCAAGATTTTGGAATTTTATTGTGCAATATTGACGTCACACAATTATATTGCGCAATTTAATTGTACGTGAATACCGGCCTTTATATAAGTTTTTTTTGTTAATTATATTATAGGCCACAATTTAAACATATGCATGTATTTCTTATTATATAAGTAAAAAATGATGAATAATTGATGTAGGGCTTGCCGGTCGACGGCTTGCGGTAACTTCATTAGCATATATGTAATATAGTTATTACAATCATTCTGCGTCACAGTTTAAACTGACTGAGCAATAACCTCCAAGATGTGCATCATAATAGGTGTCGCTTAATATACGCCTTGCACTAGCTTTTACCTAATTTAGCATAACGATGTAATAACTTACTTTGGCAAAAATCTGCTCAATAGGGTTGAGCATACTAGGCGAATATGGCGAGAGGTATATTAAATTAAATTAAATCAAATGTCTTGTGGATTGCTGCATTATCCATTACGAACCATGTTTCGTTTGTATTTGCACTCCCTAATTTCCTTTTAAATTCTCTTAAAATGAACAAAATTTGTTGGAATTCCAGTTGGAGTTGGGTAAAATATTTGTGTGGACAACTCCTTCAACACTTATCGCCGCAATTAAGGTAACGTTTTTACCGCGAACAGTGGCTATAATTACCGTTGCAGATGTTTCAACCTTTGATCTGGCTCTTGACCTTCTCAAATGTAGGTTGAAGCCGCTTTCATCAATAAAAATATTTTTTTGCCTATTCTGCGGCGCATTTTGGGTAAAAACCAGTGCGTAATCCCCCCTTAAATTAAGTGTGCGGTCATCGTTTAAACGGTCAAATTGAACACTCGCTTTTTTTAAAATAATTTTAAGACGACATAAAGCGTTGTTAATCGTCTCAAGGGAAACCGTTATTTCAAACCTCTTGAGGGTTAAGCACGGATTAATTTTCACTATTTCCTCAATAAAATCAAGCATGTTGTTTGTAATTTTTTTAATTTTTTCGCCACCTCTACCTCTACTGACGAGTTCCTCATCATTTGGCTTATACTGATATAAAATAGGTTTGCAGAGTTTTACCTTCTTAATACTGCTTAATAAATAGAGGTTGGTTGAAAAGTATTGAAAGCAAAAATGAAATTCGTTTTTTTATTCAATATAATCTCCCTCTACTTTAATACACTTATTCCAATGATCCTCCAGTAATTTTATACCATCTCTGTAATGATTTTCCGGAAGTTCTGCAAAATACTGTTCCACGGCTGCAATAGCTTCTTCATTCGACGAAAAACGCATTCCACGAAGGAATTTTTACAGGATTTTGAAGAGATTGTAATCACTAGGAGCCAAATCTGGCACGACTCGTATGAACATGTGCATTGTCATTTTTTTACTCAACTGGCCCAAAAGGTTACAATAATATTCAGAATTAGCTATTTTACCTTTTTTGAGATAATCAATCAATAAAATCCCTTTTGCATCACAAAAAACTGATGCCATGACCTTTTCTGCCAATCGTTCTGACTTCACCTGTTTTGAAGCTGAACAACCAGCTTCAGTCCACTGTAAATGTTCTTGTTTCAGTTTAGGATCATGGTGGTAGATTCAAGTCTCATCCATAGTTATAAATCTACGCACAAAATCGGTTTTATTCTGCTTAAAACGCTTCAAATTACGCTGGAAAATTTGTTTTTGATTTAGTTTTTGTTGAATTGTTAACGAATGCGGCAGCAGTTTTCCAAGCAGCTTTTTCATACGTAATTTTTCATGTAAAATATGGAGTACTCGTTCGTCCGAGATGCCTATGGTATCAGCAATTTCACGCTTAGTCAAGCTTGAATCTTCACAAACTATATGATACACTTGCACAATGATTTCTGGTGTTGTTGGACTTTTTGGACGTCCATTACGTGGTTCCTCTTCAACGCTTGAACGACGACGTTTAAACTCTAAAATCCATCGATGTACAGTTGGGAATAAAGGAGCAGATTCGTTAAATAATTTTACCATTTTTGTATGAATTTCTGTTGCTGATAAACCTTACAAAACAAAGAATTTTATCACTGCACGTTATTCGGTTATTTTCATTGTAAACGTATACACTGACACGCCAACTTCTAATGGCTTGTAAACAAAGAATGAATTGCCAGATCGAAATAGAGATTTTCATGTGTTAAACTGAAAGATGAAATATTAAAATGGCGTATAAATTTTATTTCCTCTACTGGTTAATAGGTGTGGGGCTTTTAATACTTTTCAACAAACCTGTATTTCTGACCTCTTCTTCACCTGAACTCATTTTAGATACTTACTTGTATCCTTTTGTTGCACGAAATAAGCAGACCTCATCCAAACTCGAAATTTATATACTCTAATAACGGATATATTGTAGCATTTTTTTCTCCACATAAGATAAAATACTTTTATTGCCTACATTTTGGAAACCATATTTATCAACTACTATGGTTAATAGGTAAGGAAATTAAAATAGCAAATAGTTTTCGTTTTATCGTGAATTTTGGCTCAAAAACATGAGGCATTAATTGTTTTCAATTGGAACTGTTAATCTAACTTTTAACCTTTTTTTACTTAGTCCATTAAAACTTGTAAATATTGGTGCTGTGAAGTGTATTTCTACAATATTGTTTTATAGCTTGTAACCGTATCGCATGGGGTGATTTGGTTGAGCCTTGATGAAAATACAAAGCACACCAAACAAAAACCAAACGTTACCGTTACGTAGAATATCCATTCAGGGACTGTGAGACGGTTTGACTAGCGCGGCTTAGCTCAGGGTGGTCGGGGTTTTTTTCACAGTTTGATGAGGATCTTGAATAACCGTCATTGACTACTGTTTCATATATGTATATACCGTACACACGGGATAATTAAGACACAACTATAATGATAATCCAAAAATTCACTTTGCCTCATTCTAGAAAAATACTTCCAGAGAGAGAATAAACACAAAACAATATATTTTCACTCACTTCACTATTGAACGGTCCATCACTCATCCGCACGAGTATTTAAACAATTAGCACATACTTGTCTCTATCTAATGATCATTCGAAAATAAAATAATAACTCCGAAATTATAGTGAAACTTTAAGTAATAACAAATTTATTCAATAACTTAATCAATTTTATATAAAATTTTCCAATTTAACAAAATAAATTTATGTAAACTAATGCAAAGAAAAAGAAATTAAGAATTATCGTAGACTAAAGACAAAATCTAATTGTTAGAAAATAAATATAATTATATTATCAATTCAAAATAAAGAATATAATCATAATAGTTTTTATATAAGTATAACTAAATAGGATAAGTCTGAAATAGTAACGAATCGTAGAACGCAAAACAAAACCCAAAACAAAATTTAAATAAATCAACAAAAAAAATCACTTACCACAAGGTCACGTTGAAAGCGCTTCCTCCATGATCCCGGTGTAGGTACCTGTTAAATAAAAATTTGGGTATTCTTTCCCATTCACGATTTTGACAGTTATTTTTTTGTTTCACTTTCAAACTTATTCTTTTCTAAGTTACTATTTTGCCACTTAAATTAAATTAAATAATTGATAATACTAAACTGATTCTAAATAATCAAAATAAGCAAAAATAAACTAAACAAAACAGAACACTAAATAAATTGGTCATCAGCCAAAATAATAATGTAATTGGCATTCCAAGAATACAGGCCACGATATGTATTAAACTTGTCAATGAATCCAAACTGTATTCAATACAACTGACCATGGAACGGAATGCAATTACTTAAAACAAAATACAAAACTCCATGTTGTTTGAAGATGATTGTTAAATCCGATTTTATGATGAAATAAATCCAACAGGAATATCCAACGTAACTAATTCCACTTAAAGCATCTTATACTTAAAACACATGTAAAAAGGCCGTCGATTTTTCCTCACTCTCGTTTGAATTTGGGGTGTGGTTTCTTCTACGAGAAATAGAAATTCGACAAATAAAATAACAATTTTAGATGAAGTTAACACCAAAAAAATAAAAAAAACAATCTTAATACGATAAATTAGATGCGCAACATACCTCAATACAAATAGTTTTAAATCGAAAAGTATTTCAATTTTCCTTAACGACCTTGATGTGGTAGTTTCCGAACAAATTAATTATTTTGTATATTTTGTTCTGGCGTTTTCGGATATACACTGTGCGAATTTTATTGTAAAAAAAAAATATTTTATTTTAATTTTATTTTATTACTTTCACCAACTCGCTGGTTCAATATCCGAAATAACAATGACCAGATTTATTATCAGATCAATGAGGGGTAAAATAAAATAAAAACAATGATAAGCTGAAGACACAACGTTTATACCAACAAAAGCCTTTTAGTGGTTTATACACAAGCTGACCATAACACATAGTCAATTTGTGACGATGTGAAACGTCATATCGTTACAAGCTACATAATCCATAATTACCGTTTACATGAAAGTATTTACAATTTCAGCATATTTTCTATATTTTATTGTGAGAGTGATATCATCTCTATCATAGCATGTTTGCAAATGAATCATGTTTTACAAAATTACAATTTTGAAGTAAAACCAACCAAAGTTGAAGCATTCTACAAAAAAGGACTTTGTATTTTAGGGTTGAATTGAATAGAAAAGGGGTTATGTTATACCACAATATATTCGTGAAATAAAAAAAAAAATCCTCGATTACATTTTCACATTTAAAATGTACACATTTCACAAATTGATTGAGTAACAAATAACATGCTATGTACTAATTATTTCAAATATTGTGTGTTTGTATAAAATATTTATCTTGACTCGCAATCAACTTGAATACGTACGTATATAACAGAAAAAAAAATGTGTTAATTAGATGAGATTGATTAATTTATAATGCGAATACATGTGTAATTTTAATAGATAATTTAAAAAATTCAAATATAATTTGTTTTCAATTAACTGTGTATAGCCATAGTCACACATACATATTCATAAATATGCACAATGTAAATAGTAATGTCATGACATTTTAATTAATAATAAACTACTTTATTTAATCGGGCATACAATTAAAATACATTACACACATGCCTCTGAGCAAATATAATTACATCATTTAGTTAGAAAATCAGATTTATTCGTTTAAATTAAAATTATGTTATAAATAACTAAATTAATGCTAAATTTGTCATAAATTCGTGAAACTTTAATTATATAGTATATTTATAATACACATATGTACATACATACATTATATATTTATACATATATGTATACGAAGTGTATGAATTAATCATTTTAAATAGAAATGCGCTTGCAGATATAAAATTTGTGTTGGGCTTGGTATATTCAGACAAATGTAATCATCTTTCGCTTTGATCGTTTGACGGTGTTTGCTCTAATAAATCAATAAAACGATGTTCTGTTGTATTTGTATAATATTTGTGTGAGAATATTTATTTTTAAAACTAAAACTATTTTGATTATGATTTATGTGATTGGTTTTTAAGTTTTTATAAAAAATGTAACCTTAATTAAGGTCGAGTGCGTTTATTTGTACAACGGTAGACCTTAGTTTTTTTATTAAACGCCGCTGATGACTGACACTTTTGTCAATATCTTAATATATCTTGTAAGCATTTTAAATGTTGATATATTCATTACCTTTAAATTATAAAATATAAATATATCGTTAGGTAAATATCAATCAGTCTTCTGCTTTATTATTATATTGCATCTACCTCAAAAATATATAATTTTCACCCCGTTATTAATTTTAAATTTTAAATATGTATGTGTACATGTACGAACGATATGAACGAATTTCAAATTTTTAAGGGGGAAATAAAACGTCTTCCATTGTAATAGAGATACCCTTTTGTAAATTAAGAATTCATTTTTCCCACTTTCAAAAATCCCATATGGTATGTGAATTGTAAAGATATACCGTAAAATTAAATAGATGACAGATTATGATTTAAAGTATTGCGCTAGACAAAACCATTCAACAAATTTGAAAACTAGAATGTTAAAATAACCTTTTATACATAGTACAGGGAGACTGGAATTTCGTTGTGAAATAAAAGTGTAAAATTTTCTTAGTTTACTTCCTTATTCCAAATTGCTAAATGAATTTTTTTTGTATATCGGATTGCGCTAAGGCTAATCAAATGATTTGTGATTCTGAGTTATACTGAAAATTTCGTTCATTCGGTATTCGCTATAAAGGATTTGGATTTCACTGTATTTTCTTTCGTTACAAAAACAAAAACAGCACGTATTGTATGTAGTCTGAACTTAATTAATATTCGAACGTACATATAAATAAAATGATTTAGTTTTCGACTCGAGGTAATTATATAAATTGGCGGCAATTTTACGTGCATAAATAACCCAGTAAGATCTCAACTTAGTTGAACGATAAAGGTGTCGATTGAATGAAGCCAATCTAATAATTAAAGGTTACAAATAAAGGACTCGTGGTCTGAACCACCAACTCTCGAGAAATAGTCGAATTTTTTTGTTCGACTTTTTTGTTGCTCCGAAAATTAAACGTTTAGAGAATTCAGAAGTGACAAGCACATCAGTTCAAAATAGAATTTCAACGAAACAAATAACCCCAAGGCCACTGCTAAGTAATACAAAACATGTCTTAGAGAGCACGTGAGATTATGAAAATTGTTCCATTCGATTCGCTTTTACTTTTTGAACAGGTAAACATAGCGAAACTTAACGTATGCCACCGTATTATTAAACGTTCCCAATTACTTTAAATAACCGCACAAAACCGGTAGGATCCCCAAGATGCCTCGAAAAAAGCGTTTCGGCGGTCATTGTATGCGAGATAACAACCAATACCACTTGATCGAAAATGAAAATTGATCGAAGCACTACGACAAGATCTAATAAATCTAGATGGAAAATTGTGATCTCCTGTGAACCGGACTCCCACCTTTCGAAAAGTAAACGTACAAATTTGTGAACTATTACACTGATAGCCTAAGAGGATGCCAAGAGGTGTTGTATTAAAATCAAAGGCACCGAGTAGGAATTTAAGAGATTATGAGTTCCTTCATCTGAATAAACACAGAACAAACTATGGTGACAATGAACCGGTAAACATGATGTCGAAGAGTTTTAATAAAATCCACCATTTGTTCGACTTTTACTTAAGTAAAGACAGCTTTAAACGTAGGTTGAAGCAACATTATGCTTCAACCTAAAAATATTTTTATGTCAATTTTAATTCTTTTTTTGTTTAATTTAATTTTTATTCTACCTTGTTCAATATGTTATAAATTCAAGTCAAATTTGTAGACTTTTCTCTGTATAAATAAATAAATAAATCAAAATCATGGCCAAACTCCGTTGAAGAAAGTTTCAATCCGAATTGATCAAAAATTCATCCAGAGAAACGTAATCAGCTCTTCTAAAATTAATTATGGGGATTGGGGTGCGAAACACGCTTGAAGAGCCGATAAAACCCTCACAAGGTAAAATCTTCAAATACATTACATGTTACATCAGATGAGAAAACTAGTTCCAGAAGTCTATACCATATGATTTGAATGTTGATTTTCGTGTTGAAGCGATAAAGCTGATTAGCTGGTAAAATAATCAGTTGTAGCCTTATTATTGGTAGAGGAACACGTTAGTATTCCATTAATATCGATTCAAAACTGCGTCTCGAAGATTAAAGTAGTCGACTTTGATGAGTTGTTGGCCAGCTGGGGAAATAGAAGGTATAAACCCATTTATCTCAATAAATGAACCTACTTTCACACGTGCCGCAATCACATTGACACTTTACAGCAACTAACTTATGCACTTTACAGTAACTAACACTCTCCGCCCTTTCCTAAGGACATTGTAATTTGACAGGAAATATTCTGCACAATGATATGTGTTAAAGTGTAAAGGCAACTAATATGAAAAGATTCAACAAGCATTCTTACACATTCTACAAATAAATAATTATACTATGATTTTGTTTTTAGTTGAAGGGCGTAGCTATAGAAACTCATATTTCTTAATGCCGCGTCATGTTTCATTTTACGCACATGGCCATACATAAAATAGTATGTTGTATAGCAAGTGAAGAAAACTAGTCATTGCAATAGGAAAGTGTAATTTGTTTTCACGCGAGTAATACACGCAATTTTTCCTACGAAATTTAAAAATTATAATTAAAGCAAATTCTTTTAAACGTATACATGAAAAAATACAAGAACTGTGCATATCACATAAAATATAAACTATAAAAACAAACTACTCAGTTCAACGGAAATGTTCATCAAAAACATTCATGGAACAATTTTTTAAATCATAGTGCAATTTAGAGATCGTGTTGCAACTTAAGCGCGTTTTAATATTCGTGTCTGCTCTAGATCATGATAGCAATTATTTGAATTTAGTAACGGCGGCCATCCTGGCTTCTTACAATAATTTAGAAATTGCCTCAAAGGAGTTACAGAATCATTTAAACAAAATCGCCGACTGGCTGAAGGTATGGCGAATAAAAGTGAACGAAAATAAATCAACTCACGTCACATTCACGCTGAATAAACACACCTGCCCACCAGTGAAATTAAATGATAAAAATATTATACGCACGAAAACTTTCGCTAGCAAGAAATGATAAAAATATTCCTCAACAAACGAAGGTCAAATACTTAGGTTTGCACCTGGATAGAAGGTTAACGTGGAAAAATCATATTGAAACAAAGCGTAACCAAATAAAAATTACTTTTTCCAAAATGTATTGGCTAATGGGAAGAAAATCTCAGTTGCCATTATCCAATAAAGTTTTACTGTACAAGCGAAAATACTTCGCGGAGACACGAATACTAAAACACGCCTGTATTTCATCATGATTCTATGCTAAGCATCCTATTCTGCCTTATTTAAAAAAAACTTAGTCGAAAGCTTCAGTTTCGATAGATTCTAATGCAGGACATGAATTTTGGTCGTCTCATGAGTCAGTGAGGCGAGAATTACCGGATCGTGATGGTATTGATTATTGTGTGTGTGTTCGAATGCTCTTTTGCTTCATGCTCTTTATGCTCTTTTAGTTTTTCGTTTAGTCATTTTTTTTGTGTTTGTAGAGATTAGTAGCGTTGTAAAAATTATTTCCTACTGTTTTTTTGTGAATAAATTAATAATTTTAAATTGTATAAAAAGCATATTTTGAAAACACGTTTTTTGCAACTTTTAATAATAAAATCGAATCGAGTCACTCGATAGTCACTCAATATTGAAAAATCACACTTTACATTAATTAATTGTAGTAATTTTCGTTGGATTCATCGCAACTTTAAATAACTAAAATTAAAATTATTTAGAAAATATTTCTGTATTGCTTATTATTATTATCAAAGATTGTTCATATTATTTTATAAGATGCTTTTTATACACTTTCTCATTGATCAATTAACTATATTGCGAATTATCGTATCATTAATCAATTTGCGTTATATTCCCAAAATAAAAAAAATCATTTGTTTAGTTTAGCTTAGTATTTATTAATTTTTTAATAATTTATAATAAAAAACCGATTTATTATAAATTAATAAAAAATTAATAAACAGACATAATAAGTTAAAACTAAAGAAATACATTTTTTTTAATCCATATACAATAATAGTTGAACAATGAACAACACACAAATGTAAATTCTCCTGCTTCATAGCAAGTGAGATTTTCTCACACGCGAGCATAAGCACCAAACATTTGAACCGATTCAACCGATTGGCTTATTTTTGATACTTATTGTCACAAAACGATACACTAATCCAAAGAACGTATATGATAGCACACAATTGCAAAATGTATATTATACGCCTTGTACGTATACAAAATTCTCATGAGGCAGTGAGGAATTTTGCGACCAAAATTCATGTCCAGGAAACAGATGAGCAGAATTCTGCAAGCGTCAAAATTAGAAAACAATATAGTTTATATGAAATGAAATAGATGGGTTCTTCTTATCACGCAGAATTCCGCAGGTTGTTTCTATTTCTAATTTTGCTGCGAATCAGTTGGCTACATTATGTAAAAAAAAACAAATCTAGTACAATTTGTCTACTTTTTATTTTTTGCAATCAATTTTCGAGTCAAATAATAAAAATTTCAAGTGATTAGTGCATTGTGTGAGAATGAATGATGGATTACGCTGAACTACATGCCGGATCGCCTCATGCACGAAAGTTTGGGGAACCAAGAAGAGGTTTGATTACACCAAAAAGAATTAATTTTGACGAAATACTCGTAGTAGATAGGGTAGTATTGGAATATATTTCAAAGAAGGGAAAGGAGTTTCTTATTTAAGTTAATACTATTAATATCGATTCAATCAATGAATGGAAATGATACATCAATTTATAATCGGATGATTTGAGTTAGACAAGAAGTTCTGAACTTATACCGTCGAATTTGGGCTTAATCTACATTGTTTTCAGTATTCAGTTTTTGTATTCCTTTGTCCGACTGGATAAAAAAATTTACGGTTTTTATATGATAACACGAACAATAATGTTCATTCACGAGAATAATGTAATTTTCAAATTTAACTCGTCTTTCCTTCAATTAAAATAAAACACCAAATATTCAAATTAGAATTTGAAGTGGATTCTATTCCAATAAGAATTGGTATATTCACTCGAAAGTCAAAATGTACACTGGAAAACGTTTTTTTTTTAAATAATGGGTAAACCTGCATTTAAAATACAATCCATGAAGGATTTTTGACGTTTAAAAAAAAAAAAAAAAAAAAAAAAAACAACATATTTAGGCTTGATTTGCGAATTTCTGATAATAAAGTCGTTTCATTTTAAATTGCGTTATGGGTTACTTACGATGCCAACACAGAAATTAATATTTGTGCAATATTGAATAAATGTGAGATTCTAGATGAAATTCTGGAATATGGTCAATTAATCAACTAATTTCCAACTCAACCCTGAACACAACCCCAAATAAATTCCCAACATAACCGCCGACCTCTACTTAACTCAATACCAACACGTCTCAAATCAACCATAACTTGACCCGCAACCCAGCACTTAAAATAACCCTAAACTCCCCCTCTCACCCCAACATCCCTAGTTGAACTGCTCACTAAATCCTAACCCGACATATATAATAGAGAAACATAGAGTATGTATATAACAATTTCACCACTTCGTAAAATATATATATCTGGAAAAATACCAGAATAACTTAATGTTCCAAATATATAAAAAAATACTCTACTGCTCACTATACCCTAATCCAACTCCAGCTCAACTTCAAATCAACCCCAATTCAACCGCAAACTCAACGCCCAACATAATCCTTAAACCAGTATATACGAGGTGTCATCCCTAAAATACAAACGAATAGAGTGCATAGCTGGATCAATTTTCTGAAAGAAATCATTACGGATACGAACGGAAACAACGTTACCTACTTAATTTACATTTAAAAAATTTTAGTGCGCCACTTTATCTTAAATCATGTCCAAACGCTAATATATTTTTTAAAAATTTAAAGAACTCAATTTTTATTATACAATTTTAACGGCATTCAGTTCCTCTTTTTAGTTGCATATTTCAAAAGGAAATGTATACTATTTTTCATAAAGAAAACCGCGATGAAACTCAAAAATTTGTGAGAAAAATTAGAAAACTTTTTTAATCTTAATTTTTTATTGCAAATTTTTATTTGCTAGAGGATTTACTAAAAAATTACCCTGAGTTATTTTGTTTCTGCGACGCATAATTTTTCAGCTATTATCAGTTCAATGCACAGTTATGAAAAATAAAAATATCATTTTTTGAACGAATTTAAAATTTGGCGTACACAGCTTCCAAAAGCTTTTCAATTCTCCTCCTTGGCCATAGAATAGTTTGGCGAGAAGAAATTTCAAGGACAAGCCTTTCTCGAGTTACTAAGGAACTTGCAAAACGTTGAGAAAACTGGTCTTGGACCAATACAATTCTTTGTCATTACTCATTAGTCATTCAAAGCATTAGCAGTAATGAAGGATTAAATCGATCTTTTTTGTTAAATAGTATACGTGAAATAAACAAAACAAAACAAAAGAATGATTTGACTCATCACACTATATAACAGTAATATTTCATCAGTTTTTACTCACCTTTGAACGTAAGTGAATCTGTTGAAAACCCGTTTAAAGGTTCAAATTTGTTTGTTTATAAATTTTAAATCTTTGTAATATCAATTATTGAATGTTGACCAGTAATTAAGAGAGTTACAAACACAATCAATTGCTGAGTTTATACCACAAATAATCAATACTAAGCCGAAATAACGACTGACAATTTAGCTGTGACATAAACGTAGCAAATGACTCAGTAGAGAAGCGGCAAGGATAGGTTATACAGCTTCTAAGTGATAAATAATTTACTGTGGTAATTTTTTATAAGTTACAAATAATTGTGGTAGATGCTGTATGATAATTATTTAATTGAATCGTTTTACATTAATAATACATAAATCCAAATTGTTTACAAGTCGGCGCAAACGATTTACAATCGCTATACACCTTGTTTATTTGAAATTTAATTGTAAAATTATGTAAATATCTCGTACAATCGCAATTTATTACAATGTTAATATAAGTAAAGCCTGTCCGGTAATAATTATACATAATAATCAATTTTGTTGTTAATACATATACCGACTTTATCTTTCCACCTAATAAAACTCAAACCGTCGAAACTAAACTTTCTACAAAATATGTAATTTAAAAGACTGCACGACAAACCAGCGTTAAATCTATTAATTATATCAGCCCTCTTCTGTCGATAAACTTCACGCATCAAAAATTCTCAGCCATACATCTGTGATGTACATATATACACAAAGTACATGTGTGTACATACAACGTATCCACATCTTATTAAAACTATTTCATTTAAACTAAACTACATATAAGTTAAATAAAAATATAATGGAACAAAAAAATAAAAATTGATGGTTGGTTGCAATTTTCATTCATTCTACACCCCATGTACAAAAGAGAAGCGTACAACATAAATAACAGATAATGTTACAAATATAACATAATACTGCAACAAAACAAAATAAACAATTTAATAGAAAATAATATTACAATTAAATTTTACATTTTTGCTGTTGTCAAATAACTGCGAAAACATGACAAATAATAAAGAGCTGTACAAAATTTTTATTTGTGTTTTGTTTCTGCTCTCGGTGTTGTCTTAAAAATAAAAATAGAATCTTAAGGCAGACAAAAAAAAAAAATACGACGAAATACATTATAAGTATTATGAAACATTACTTACCACTTTAGTCAAATAGAGCAAAAAACGAAGGTTTCCATTTTCATTCTATGATATCATAGAAGATAGAACATCATTTATTTAGTGATGAGGTTTTACTTTTTTTTTCTTCTCCTTTAAACTAATCTGTAACAAAAAAAAAACACGAATTAAGAATAAGAAAAAATACTAAGAATACGTACACTTGTGTATACGTATGTACATATATATGGAAGATTTAATTAATTTGTTAAGGTTATATATGAATTTTTCATATTAAGAAACCAGTTTTTTTTAGCTTTTCACATCTCTCATCTCGCTGTTTTGTATTATAGCCGTTGTCGTCGTTTTGAATGAAATTTCATCTGCGCTTGGAGGTTTTGTTTAATTTGTAATGACATAATTAATGAACCATTCATAATTGATTTGTAATTTACATGAATTGAGATTACATAACAGTATAAAAAGATTTTTTTTTTTCTTTTCTTAAAGAATATTTATATATTGTATAAAAAATGTATTAAGGCGATTATGTATACCTATTATTATAGCAATACTGTTAACATGAATAAAAAGCCGATTTGAATGAGATGAGAAATTGGAATTTGTCTTTATGTCACACGGAACGAATTCTGCATTTTATTAGTTTTATAGTTTCAGGTTTTTTTTTTTCAACGATCAAGGTGATATTCATGCATCGCTAGTAAACAAATAATTAAGATTGAAGTTGAATTAGAGATGGAGATTAAGATAAATAATACATAAATATCCTAAATATAGACGATTAATTGGGGTTTTGAATCAGGTTAAAATTAAAGATCCTTTATGGGCATTCAATTTTTCACCAAAACGCAATTCCGGAATTTTCGAACTCAAATGTTCTCGATTCCGGAATTAATTCCGGAATTTATTTTATTTAAATAATATAACAAAAAAAGTTAAAAATCAAAATTTTACGAAAAAAACAACAAATTTCTTTTATTTCGTTTAAAATCAGCTACGAACGATACTAAATCGCAGTTACCTTACGATTAGTATATTCGCAAATTTTAGAATTAAAAAAAAAATAATAATTTATAAAGTTTATAGAATTTGTAGTAATTATGTATATAAATTCTGAAAATTTTAAATTCTTTAAACGCAATAAATTCAGTAAATTCTACAGATTCTATAAAGTCTAAAAATCCATCAAGTTTCTTAAATTTTATAAATCCTATAAATTCTTCTCTCTCTCTCTCTCTCTTTGAACGTTTTAATATGCCTTTGTTGAAACTCTTTAAATTTTTAAATTTGGTGAATTTTATAAATTCCATAAAATCTACAAATTCTAAGAAATTTATAAATTTTATGAATAACACAAATTCTTTAAATTTTATAGATTCTTTCTGTTTTATTAATTGTTTCAAGTGGTCTGTTCTATAAATTCTACAAACTGAAATTTACTTGTTTTATAAACAAAAAAAATTCTAAAAATCCTATAAACTTTAACAATTCTGTAAATTCAATAATTTCTATAAATTTTATAAGTCATAAATAAATATATAAATCATATGCATAAAGTTTTAAAATTCTGTTCATTGGATACATTCTATAAATTTTAAAAGCCCAAAAAATTTTATAAATTTTAAGTCTGTAAATATCATAAATTCTAATATGTTTTTAAACCCTATAAATTCTATACAATTTATAAATCCTTTAAATGTTACAGATTCTATGGGTTCAATATATGTTATTCAGGTCTGTCAATTCTATAAATTTTACAAACTCAAATTTGACTTATTTACATTTTACATGTTTCTGAACAATTTTTAATTTTTTAAAATTTTTTAAATTCAATAAATTCTTTGAATTCTTTAAATTTTGTAAGTCCTATAAATTATATCTATAAAGTCTAAAAATCCAATACTAAGTTTCTTAAATTCTACAAATTCTATAAATTCTGTAAATTTGATAAATCCAATAAAATCTATAAATATTATAAGTTTTAATATGTCTATATACTCTGTAAATTTTTAAATTTTATGAATTTTATAAATTCTATAAAATCTAAAAATTCTATAAAATTATAAATTTTATCAATATTAATCCTTTAAATTTTGTAGATTCTTTGTGTTCTATTTATTTGATAAATTCTACAAACTCGAATTTTATTTGTTTACATAAATACAAAAATTTTGAAAAATCCTATAAACTTTAACAATTCTGTAAATTTAATAATTTCGTTAAAAATTTATAAATTCTATGAATAAAGTTCAAAAATTCAGTAAATGCTTTAAATTCTACAAATCTTTTCCTTTCTTATGAATTCTGTAAATTCGATAAATTACATAAATTTTACAAATTCTCTAAATTCTACAATGTATATAAATGTTATAAATTCTAAAATATTTATAAACTCTATATATCTTATAAATTTTATAAATTTGATAAATAAATTCAAAGAATCCTATATATTACATAAACTCCAAATTATTATAAATTTTTAAATTTTATAGACCAAATGGGTTCTAGGAGTTGTTTCAAGTTTGTCAGTTCTAAAAATTCTATACACCCAAATTTTACTTATTCTAAAAATTCCATAACTTTTTTAAAAATTTTATAAATTCAAAAATTTTGAACCTCGAAATAAATCCTACATATGTATAAAATTTTAAAAGTCAGTAAGTTCTTTACATTCTACAAATCCCATAAATTCTTATAAATTCTGTAAATTCGATGAATTCTATAAATTTTAAAAGTCCAAAAAATTTTATAAATTTTAAGTTTGTAAATATCATAAATTCTAATATGTTTTTAAAACTTATAAATTTTGTAAATCCTTTTAAATTAAATGTTATAGATTCTATGGGTTCTATAAATTATTCAAGTTTCAGTTCTATAAATTCAAAAAATTCTAATATTTCTAAATTTTTTTTAATTTTTATAAATTTTATAAATTCAATAAATACTGTAAATCCTATAAATTCTATAAAGCCTAAAAATTCAGTGAATTAGGTTAGGTTAGTTGAAGTGGCACAGAATTTATTCCCTTCACCCTTACTGGAACCATGAAGCGCTGCGATATAACTCCCCAGACTAACTAACGATATAAATCGTAGTTACAATTTAAATGCTTGTTTAAACATTTATATTACTCACTCCTTATAAAAAGAATGTGAAAAAAATCGGAAACATTTTTAAACATAGATTAAATTGCTACTTGCGAGTTAGTACCATTCTAGCAATTGGCAATGATTGAAATCAAGAGGCTTGTATCATTTAGGCTAGCATTTTGATGGCGATATTACCCGCTGCTAAATACGCTCAATTAAAGTCCTTTTCGATACGCAAAAATGTATATCACGGGTTTTTGATATTTTTCAGCTAATGAACTAACAAAATTAAATGTTTTCTGAATTTGTTTCTCTGTCTGACTCGTTCCTCTGTCGCTTTATATAGGGCTGTATAGTTATTATTACCTTTCTTCAGTTTATAAACTAAGAAACAACACAACACATGCTTGGCAGGTGTATTTTAAAGACGAATTAAATTAAATATGTAAATGCATCATGTAATTTTCAGGAACGAGCATTTATTGTTCCGTAATCCGTTTATTAGGTGTCATATCATGGTGAACGGAAAAGAGAAATACTCTGAAACTTCCAAAAATAGCTCCTCTACTCTATATTTTGACCAGCTCCCTAAATTGACCAATTTTTGACACTCTCTTAAATATTACGTATAATTTTTTGTTACAATTGAAGGAATTTTTCTTTTAGCCTGACTTTGGATTTTCAAGTTTTTAGGTTGTTTTATTCCTTAAACTAACCACTAAGATTGACCAACATTCCTTGAATAGTGACTTTAGAGAAGTTCCCTGTATATATTTTTTTTTTTTTAGTACCTACAAGACAGACTATAGTTACACAGATTTATGATAAATTTACTTAAATTAGTGTGAAAAATAAAAATTCAGTAATTAGTGTTTTCCATTAGTTACCCTATCTAGGAGTAATTATTCATTATTCGATTTATCCGTCGATTTTGGTTTAAAAGATTTGGTTGAGTTGGTTTCAAAGCTGCTGCGTAAATTAAATGTGATATTTTTCATAGTGTTTGTCATATCGTAACTGACATTTAATAGACCAACGCAACAACCCTTTCCAATTGTCTGTACTCTTAACTGTAAGTGGTAGTATTCGATTAAAAATTATTTCTCAACAAAACTCCACAAAATCTGTATTAAATACCCTTTGTCGAAAGAAATTTTAAAATGCTAGAAAAATATTCAAATCAACGTTATTTAATGACTGTTTAGAAAGTTTTTAATTCGTATTAAACGGCTACAGTTTCAGGAAATATATCGATTAAGCCATAAAAATTTATCCAGATTTAACCTGCTGTTATGTAGAAAATTAATCGGTATCAACTGAATTAGATGTACGGCATACAGGATTTGTTGAAAAACAATAGGAGTGATTCAAACAAAATGTACAATCGATTGTGCTTGCAATTGTTGCTTCTCCTGTCAAATAAAACTTGAATATTTGAAATAATTTTTTTTTTAAAAAAAGTCTTTAGAAGTAAAGATATGCGTGATTTGATAGCATGAGTTTTACTGTTGACTTTTACCGTTTTCATTTCAATAGCTAATTTATCTATATCTTAACATTAGATGAATTATCTGAAGACTAACCCAATTATAATTTCGTTAATTTATGTAGATCAAAGAGACTTAAACTTTCATTAGAAAAGTAGGTGTAAATGCGGTGGCCCAAACTTCAGAGCTTTCGAAAATGGGAATGTGAATTTTCAGGTTTAAATCTGGTAATGATCTGCGGTTCATGATAGGAAATGGAAAAATGATTCTAATATGATGAAAGAAACATCCAAATAAAGGCACCAAAATAAGCGTACGATTCTGTTGCAATCGCGATATTGGGTTTGTGAAATCAAGACCTTGTGAAAGATGAAAAAATAACTTTTCACTTCTAACCATGTAAGAAGGTGAAAAGAAACTAAGTGACGACAAAGATGATGCTTCACATAAATTATTGAATAACTAAAAGAGAAAAGTTTCATCAAGTAAAAGTTTTCTGGCCTAAAGTGACTCAGTAATTTAAATATTTTAATTCTATCCACATAACTATGCTGAATGGTGTACTTTTATACATTAAGAAGGTGGTAAATTTACGCTGTACTCTCAATTTGGGCTTTATAAATCTCATAATAAGGATTTCATATCTCACTATAGAAAAAATAAGGATCGCGAAACTCCTTGCCCAAGCATTTTAATCGCTTTAGAACAAGCTGCAGTGATAACAACGTCAAATAATAATTTAGGGTCAAACATTATGTCTAGATCAGTAATTTCACTAACTATTTTCAAAAGCAGATCATTTATTTTATAGGGAAACTCCAATTGGTATATTTTCCTCGTATATGACACCACAACACATTTTTGATATTAATTTTCAAATTATTTAAATTCGACCAAGCATCAAGCTTTTCAAGATCAGATTGAAGCTGAATACAATCGTCATTAGTTTGAATGAGCGTAAAGATTTTCAAAGCATCAGCGTAAAATAAATGGGATCCGCTCGAAATGCGATATTTTAAAACGCGATATTTCACAACGCGATATGACGAAACGCGATATGGTACAAAATGCGATATTTCAAAACGCGATATGGTACAAAACGCGATACGATACAAAACGCGATATTTCAAAACGCGATACGATACAAAACGCGATATTTTAAAACGCGATATTTTGAAACGCGATATGGTACAAAACACGATATTTTAAAATTAAAATTTTAAAATAATAATAAAAATTAAAATAATAATAATATTATTTAAAAATAATAATAATTATTAATCTTCCTTTATTTAATAAAATTTTCCTTCACCAAAATGATAAAATTGAACATGTACGATCAGAACTAGAAAATCGCGTTTTGAAATATCTCGTTTTGTACCATATCGCGTTTTGTACCATATCGCATTTTGAAATATCGGGTTTTGTAATATCGCGTTTTGTACCATATCGCGTTTTGAAATATCGCATTTTGAAATATCGCGTTTTGTACCATATCGCGTTGTGTACCATATCGCTTTTTGAAATATCGCGATTTGAAATATCGCGTTTTGTCAAATTGCGTTTTAAAATATCGCGTTTCAAATGGGACCCAAAATAAATATCTAAAAGTTAGAATGTTTGGCAGATCATTAATGAAAAAAAATAAAAAATAAAAGCGAACCCAAATACGCCAAAACGAATCTTGATAGCAAGCCAATAAATTTAACTTGTTTTATTTGCTCCGTAAGATATGATTCCAACCAAGTGAGAATTTGTCTGGTAAGATCAATTCAACAACATTTTTTTAAGTAAAATACCATGAGATACCGTATCGAAAGCTTTTTCGAAGTCAGTGTGAACACAATCAACTTGACTAACCATATCAAAAATATTAAAAACGAAATTAGGGAAATCCATTAAATTTATAACAGTGAACCATGCTGCGAGGGACTATTTGAACTTTTAACATCATTGAAGAAAATTCCGCATACTTACTAATTTTACAAAAATTTTACTGAAACTGTTTAACATTGAAATTGGTCTATAATTTTGAATGTTACTAGCATCATTTTTTTTTTAAACCGGCACTAGATAAGCTGTGTGCCACACAGTGGGAAATTTACTATCTTTCAATGATAAATTAAATAAAAAGTTTAAAGGCTCGATTAGCTAAGCTTTAAACGAGACATAAAACAGTTGGATACATTTTCAGGGCCAGCACCTTTTCTAAAATCAAGCGAGAAAAGAACTTTAAGATTGTCTTCCATAGAGATTAAATCAAAAAAATTATATCTACAAGTTTTAATGGAATGAATAAAGTATCATGCAGATAACCATGCAAATCCTCAATATACACTGATTCAAAATGATCTGCAAACAAATGGTTGATACGATCGATAGTAATCAGTAGTAGTTTAAATTTGAGATGTTTCATCAGTATTCAGTAACTATTATACAATCATTTTAGAACAATTTAAAACTAAATCTTCCTTTTCCTGAAAGTCTCTTCTTTTAAAAGGCTTTTCAATTGGCTTTATTTCCATATGAAAAAGGAATAAAACCAATTGAGTTTATCTCTATAGTAAATGGAAATAAAGCCAATTGGTTTTATTTCCATTTTCTTTACACTTTATTCAAGAAATCAATTTTTTTATAAAATTGACTCGCCTTAGACAGATTATGGTTTAATAAATCCGATTTAGTGAATTTTCGAAATTTGCTATTGTTAGATTTACGGTATTTATGCTTTATGTTGAGTTTAGTGACTAAATTCAATGTAATGGGAGTATTTCAGTTTGACAAATATTATGAAAACAATAACAGTTTAAGTGTTTAATCGTAATTTAAAACGAGTTTAGCTAAATCGGATTTAATAAATCGCAGTCTGTAACTGAGTTATAGCATTGACCTGCGATTTAATAAATCGGATTTAGTGAATTTTTCGAGTTTAGCCGTAGTGTGTGTCAACCCTAATTTTTGCTAATCGCGTTTTGTTTCATAGAGTACCTAAACCAGTTTAGCTAAATCGGATTTATTAAACCGCAGTCTAGCAACGCTATTAGATCGCAAATCTAAATAGAAATGTAAATAAAGTCAATGGACCCCATTGACTTTATTTCTATGCGCCGGTTTAAATCAAGACGGTGATGCATGAAGTTAATTTACATAAATAAATAACTCATTTATGATTATGTGAGGAGCGATTGATGTTCGAAGAGGATAGATGTGTTTTTGTCGTCCTCTTCGAATATTTAATAACATTATTTATTAATTTATTTTATTTATAATATTGTATTGTATAATTAGTGAAGTAAAAGTTGGATGCAATCCACTGGGATGCATTTTTTATCAGGCAATATTTTAAATTTATAGTGAGTGAAATCAAATTTCTTGATTCCTCATTAATATTGCATGAATTTTGTATTTGTGTAATTGTGCATAACATTTTAATACAAAATATCCGATATTTAGATTGAATTAAAATTAAAATTGACGCATTTTAATATACGCAGCTAATTTTCATTTCTTATTTTATTTTTACGCATACTTGCACACATTTTTGTATTATAATATTGTATTGCTATATTGATACATAGAACAGGAATATTTGCATGATTTTTTTGTACATAAATCTATATACATATATTTGGATGTTTTACCTATAAGTGTATATGCATTATAGAGAAGACGTGTATCATCGATACGTCCCTGGCTACGCACATGGAAGATTTTATAAAAACATCTATTTTCTTTATGTGTGTTGGTGGCTTTAGTATTATAATATGATTTTATTATTGTTATTTGACAACTATAGTGCTTTTTATATACCATAAGCTACATACACAACGCAATATTTTCATGTATTCGATTCAAATATGAGTCTTATACTTCAAATTTTAAAATTGCCGCCAAAAAAAGACGGCACTTCCAATGATTTTAATTTCAACTGTTCCGAGCTCGGGACACTTCCTTCAACTAGGTCCACTATGATTTTCTTTAGTGACACAACTTTTCATTAAAATTGGTTTCCAGCACACTGTGTATGATGTCGAATTTAATTATGTACGTATACTCTTAGCAGTTTTAAATGTTGAGTGGTACTTTTCTGAGTTTTGCAGGTTTTTTCGTTTGCATAGTTTTAAGATGTGTAAATGACAAATATGGCAATATTTTTTAGAATAGTCGCTGATATACATTTTATTTAATTGTTAGGTCATCTCCAAGGTATAGGAGGGTTCAACAGCTTAAATAATTAGCTTCAGTTTTAATGCAGCAGTTAGAGATAAATAATTAATTTTGAATAGGATTTTCATTTTTCAGAAATATTTGAGAACCTCGTTTAGCATCTAGAATATCCAAGCATACAGCTGTCGTGTAGCATAGAAATTATGTTGTCTTGCCTTGTGATAATTATTTTATAATATATATTACTTACAAATTTATATAAGTTAAATCCTATTAATTAAGTAGAAATAATTGGTAATAATGGATAAATATTAATTTTGGTTTCAGAGGTGCTCGTGAAATTTTATTTGAGCCTTATTCGTAAATAGCCTATATACAGTATGATCAAAAAGTACCGGGAATTTGTAAATAAAACAAGTTTGTGTTAATTTTCGGGCAAATTTATTTTATCTCCTTCAAAATAACATCCATCTGAGCAACACACATGTGCCAACGCTTAACCCAATCATCCATGCATTTTCGGTAGGCCGAAACTGGGATGTCCTTCAGCTCCTTCGTCACATTTCGTTTTATGGCTTCCAGAGATTCAAATCTTTTTCCACGAAGTGGTAATTTAAGTCGAGGGAAGAGAAAAAAGTCGCACGGAGCCATATCGGGTGAATACGGTGCCTGATCAAGGATATTTACGCTGTGTTTGGTCAAAAAATCTGTCACAATACGCGCTTTGTGTGACGGCGCATTATCGTGGTCGCGTGGCATGCCCAAAATATCTACAACAATGTGCTGAACGGTTCCGTATGAGATGTTAAGATCACTAGCAATCTCTCTAATACTCACATGACGATTTTCAAGCACAGTTTTCTTCACAATTTCAACGTTTTCATCGGTATTCGATGTGGAAGGGCGTCCAGAACGAGGCAAGTCTTCAACCACTTCACGACCATTTTTAAACACTTTATACCATTCATATGCTCTGGTTTTTGATAGAGCAGACTCCCCAAAGGCTTTCTGCAACATTTTCAACGATTCAGCACAAGAAATTCCGTTCACAACACAAAATTTCAAGCAAAATCTTTGCTCAATAAAATTGTTCATGTTAAAATGCGACAAAACACAAAAACTTGTCTATTATGAACAGCTAACAAACAAACACTAATCATCTGATCCCACTCAAGTTACACACAGATGTCAGTATAGGATCTACCAACTTAAAAAAAAAAAAAAAATCTGAATCGGTCGAGAGCGGTTCATTTAAATTACAAATTCCCGGTACTTTTTGATCATACTGTATTATAGTACATACAGTATTCTACTAAAGTATTTGTGTATCCTAGATTTTTGTTAACATAATATACAACTTTAAATTATATAATTCAATTAGGTATATAAATTACAAAATTCAACAATATTATTTTTCTTTTTTCCAGATCTGTAGTAAATTGTTGATTAGTTTAATTTTATTGTTAAATATTTATTTTTAAATCTAGTTCCAGTATTATAAAGACTAATTTATAATTTATTTCAGAGAATTAAATTTAATTTTAACTTAACTAATTTATCAGTTTAAAAGTAGTAAATTCGATTTATTCTTAGGGTTTTTGATGAATCGGAATTAGCCACGAGGAACATTGGAAAGCAGTATATAAATTTGTTGTTAGAAATTGTGTTGTCTTGTGCTAATAATTTCATATTATACATTTACTAACTAAAACATACTAACTATTGGCTATACCTAGGTGTCTGTAACCGGGCCGATTCTCTCATTCCTAACTATCCTATCCCATTCCTTGGTTTTGTTATGTGTGAAAGGGTGCACGGTGGGATCAGGCCAGGGGTGGACATGATGCTGTCACATTTATGTGATGTCAGGGGTGGTTGTGCTCTTCTTGTTTTAATGGTGCTTAGGTGTCTTCAGAGGAGCAACCATTCACCTGTGCCATAAAGTTGATGTGACAGTTTAATGACCACATCACTAACACGCGATTACTTGCTTCATAAGCTTGACCGTGCATTCAAATCAATCAATCAATCAATAAATAAATAACTCATTTATGTAAATGAATGGGTGAGTCGCTATAAATGGAAATCCATCACAATGTTTGCTATGCGGAAACAAGCACCTGCTTCTGTGATGATTTAGGCTGCTGTAACTGTAAATGGTCGCTCTCCGCTCGTTTTTATTGATCAATTGATCAAGGCGTTAAGGCGAACCAGAAAGTATAACAACAACATTTTTAAATGATGCGCCCCTTGGGCACACAAACAATTTGGTACCAGCAGCTGAATATTCCAACAGGACTCGACACCATGTCATCAAGCTAGCTCGACACAAAAGTTTCTGCTCTAAATCCGATAGGGAGGTGCAAAATTGTCTTAAGGGTTATAATTGATGAAACTACTACATTTAATTGGTAATGACTGAACCTGCAACTATTTTATCTAAGAGTCAATCTCTTAAACTTTTATTTAGTTGCGTATCGTGCATCGTTTTGAAAATTTCGAGTTGATTGAAATCCACATACTCGATATTTAAAGAAACGGCTTATGCGGCTGTAAACCAGCAAGTTTAAAAAAGTTTATAAAAGTTATTGTCAATCATATTGATTAACAGACAAACTTTAACTTCTTAATTATTTATGTGGGCATAATCACATATAAATGAGGGTTTTCCTTGGTTTTTTTGATTTATTGTATATAATTCACTAGATCAGTACGTTTTTACGTGGTACTTTATGTATTATGCGAGAATTGTATTTTGTAGTTTGGTCTTAGCTACCTTAGCGTCTTTTCTCATTTTTGTAAGAGTAGATACATAGGCATAACTCTTGGGGTAAAGTCCGGGGGGGGGGGGGGGGGAATGATATGTTATATTATGTGTTGGATTGGCCTCATTATTTTCTGGTTAACCAATCGAAAACATTGTGAATATCATTATTACAATTAATATATTTTGTCTAGAAAAGCCGAGAAAAAAATCAAATTAATTTATCAACTACTCCCATACTGTTCTACCAAGCTAATTTAGTTTTTTATCCCGCATATACTTCATTTACATTCAACCTTCTTTAAACAAAAATTTACACCTTTTTATCATCTTACATTATTTTTTGAAACCCTATAATTTTTTTTTTTGAAACATATTTTATCTTAACAAATAATAAAAACTTCATAAAACAAACGAAGACAAACTTTTAATCAAACAAAATCCCAGCAACAAAAAGAATTACTTAAAAATGCAATGTTATGTTTCGTTCTCTGTACTACAGAAAACACTAAACTTTAATTTAAAAAAAAAAAACAGCTCGACACAAAAAACACCATTAAAATAAATGAATTTTTAATGATATGCAACATAATTCATTGTACAACTTTTTTTTTATTATTTTCTTTCAACGACAAAAGCAATTATAATTAATTTCTATTCACAAGAATGTGAAACACAAGAACAATTTTATATTCGTCTATCTATTGTTTATGTATGTACTTTGTGTGTGTACAATTACAAAAATATCGTTTGTACAGCACAAAAAAAAAAAATAGAAGAAAAAAAATTGAAATGTAGTAATTTAACCTTTTAATTATTTTTAATTTATATTATCTTGTGTGTTTGTGTGTGTCCATTTAATTAACATAAAAACAAATTAATTTATATGCTAATATATTTTGTATTTTTATAAATGAGTTCTGTACAACAATAAAAAACACATTAAATATGTATTATTCACAGTCGAAGCTATACAGTAACAAAATACCTAATCGGTTTGTTTATAATGCTGATCAGCCTTAATTGGAAACGATTTTATTTGATTCCTCTTAATCAGATAAGTACGAGGAATTAAATTAATAATGATGGATAATAATAATAATAAGCAAAACATTAATTTATACGCATGCGCACAAACAACATACGCCATTCAATTGTTTTAATGAAAAATTAATAAAAAATTATTGTTTATAATGATTTTCGGTGTGAAGACGTCAAATAACAATAAACTTAATTATTTATAGCCATATACGATTTTTTAATTATTACGGTCATAAATTAAAAAAAAAAATTGTTAATGGAATTTTAAAACTTATATAATTAATAACGCCTTTAAAAAAAAAAAAAAAAGATCGCTGTAGACCTTTTTGATTCGGGTCAATTTAAATCACTTTGCTTCTTATAAAACAAAATTACAAAAGATATTAAATTTTTTATTAAAAAGCGTATAGGGCAAGGTCGAGCCAGGGAATTTATGAACATATTTACATATTACTCGTATAAATGAATTTGTTGAGAAATTATACTGCGGTAATTAAAATTTGTAATTAATTTGTGTATTTATGGATGTACATTAAGCAGAAGGTGTAAATAATCTTAATCGAATCAATTAGCAGAGTTGTTCATGTACATACATAGGTTCATTAAAATAATAAAAGTGTGAAAAATAAAACCGCTAATAAAACAATCAATTCTTGAGAACGTCGGATTAATATTCAGCGAACCAATCATTTTTATTTGGTTTCTATTTGGTTAACCATTCTGTAATGGTGCAAAATCGACACCAAGAAAGACATTTTTATTACATAATAATATGTTTCTGTTCACAACATCCTATCACGATGCAAACAACTTAATTGCTCTGTGTAAGTAACTTAACGGTCATTTTATGAAACTGTTAAGTTTTATTTTGGTTCTGCTCTAAAAATAAAATTTATAACTTTTTTTTTTTTTTATTGCATATTTAAAATTTTATTTTGTTGATTATGGTTGTTGGCATTCGGAAATTCATTTTTTTTTTATTTTCTTTCTAAACTTCAAGTGCTTTCTTTTTTCTTTTTTGTTTCTTTCGTTACAAGATCATAAATTCTGTTTTAATGTTAATATGTATACATAAACATCTTTGGATTTTAAATGAATAATAATATTATTATAATAAAAATAATAAAAAATAACTTGCCACATTATTTAGTAATAAAATTATCGTGTCTTGTTGAATAAACTGCTAAGCAAACATTATGTTTGGCTATTTGAAATAAACAAAAGTAACAACAACTTTATACATTTCCTCCCATGTCTAATTGAATTAAATCTCAAAGTTAAAATTATTGTAAAGTATGATGTTTATTTTTATTTCGCTCTGATTTATAAAGATCACGATAATAAACCGATAGAAACGAATATTTGTAAATGATTGTGTTAACGCGCGCGTCAACTGTGAAATCGTAGACCAAATTTATATTATGGAGACGTCTTAATACGAATAAAATATTTCCAAAGTTCATGTACAGTCACACATACAGAAATTTGCTTTTGCTTTTGGTATACATATAAAATATATACAGTGAGTCACAGTAAAAATGGTCCACCCTTAATAAAAAAAAACGTGAAAAATTTCACAAAAATCAAACAATACACAAAACAAAATATATTTGTATAAAAGATTATTATATTTCTGTTAAAAAAAAATGTTATGAATTGAATAGCCATAGCAACTACAATTGAGCCGTTAATTTTGAAAGTGGTGCAAGTCAATTTTTCAAAAAATTTAAGTTAATGACAACAATAGACAAATAAAAGTATAATCTTTCCAACGGTGAACAATTTATGGTCAAAATAAAAAAATAATAATCCCTAATACATGTTCAAAAAATAAGAAAATTCAAAATCCCGTATATTTTTGCATTTATTGTTTCTCTATTCCTTCATTTTCTCGTTTCAACAAATTGTGGACTTGCCCCACTTTCAAAATAAACGGCTCAATTAGGAAATGAACAAAAAAGACAAAATTTAATCTCACAATGAAAATAGTCCACCTAACAATACTTTTTTAGATAGCGGTACTTTTTCAAAATTTTGTTTTATTCTCTTCTTATTTGTTTTTATGCTCTCCTGCACATGCAAATGCATTAGGTTTTTTGTTAAGTTTAGTTGCAAACTAGGACCTCACACATCAATTGAGTTGCTAAAATTAGTTATTGCGCGTTATAAAATGAAAAAAGTCAGAAGGAAATAGGAGAGATAGGAGTTCGTTCATAACTAGCGAATGAAAGATTTTTCGTTTTGGAAACATGTCATATTTACGGAGAGCAAATTTAACCTTTTTAGGTCTGATGGCAGGATAAACGTTTAGCGAAAACCAAACCAAGTTTGGGATGCGTGTTCGGCGGCTGGAGTTGGGAAACTTCATTTATTGATGGAAACATGGACAAATATCAATATTTAAATATATTAAAAGAAAATTTAGAACAGAGTGCTGATAAACTGGCTATTATAGACACTTTTCATTTCTATCCAAATAATGATCTCAAGCACACGGCTGGAATTGTACGAGAATGGCTGTTGTAAAAAAATATAAAAATAAATAAAACCGAATATTGTGTGTTAATTATATTGAATTTAAAAATTATATAAATTTAATTTTTCTCTTATAAATATTGAAGATTTGTGCTCAGTTTGAAAGTGGATATGGGAAGTAATAAACTAAAAAACAAGCAAAATAAAAATTTCAGTCCAATTAGTGAAAAAATGATAAAAAAGAAGTGCAATATTTGTAAGGAAACAATTAAATGTGATGAGAAAACGGTTGAGTGTAAAAGCTGGAATAAAACATTCCACAATGAGTGCAAACGCATAACACGTTTAGAAATGAGAACTCTAGAGAATGATAACTGGATAGGTGGTAAGTCGTCCACAGAAAATATTATAGTTACAGAATTACAAAACGGTGCAAGTGATGAAAAAGCTGTGTTCTCGATTTTTATCATTCAATCAACGAAAGTACTGCCATAGCAGAAGTAGTTTGGTCACAACAATTTATCTCTGATAAAATCGACCACCTACTCTCTACCAACTTTGAAATCAAAGAAATTTTGTTAAAGCAGAAACCACTTGAAAAACGTGTTGTATATTTGGAGTATAAGAGGTAGAATTTTTGAAGCAGCAACGTAAC
Source organism: Tipula helvola (assembly GCA_963556165.1). NCBI lineage: Eukaryota > Metazoa > Arthropoda > Insecta > Diptera > Tipulidae > Tipula > Tipula helvola. Next base: position 102,592,662 of record OY744483.1, read on the forward strand.
GATAATATTATTTTAATCAATGGGATCCAAGAAAAATCTGATGAAAACTTGACAGAAATTATTCAAAAAATTTCCGAACAATTAAAAATTACAATCATACCAAGTGACATAACTGAAATACATCGACTTAAAGATGATGCTAAACAAATATCAAGTGGTATTATATCCTACGCTAAAGCAACTGTCGAAGTTAATTTTCGATCGCATTCGTAATAAATTTGTTGATATACAAAATCTAATTGAGTCATATGACTTTATTATTCATGTGCTGGTTCTTACAGAAATTTTTATTTATACGAAAGAGCAAAAATTGTTCCAGTTGAAAAATTATATGGGTCATTTTCTGTACAGAGATGAGTATCGCGGCGGCGCGGCGGAGTAGCTGTGTACGAATATAAAAAACAAAACACGAAAGGAAAAGGACAGGTATATCAAAAGTTACGACAATACGAAAAGGCGACATTAGTTTCACGACCATGTGATATTTCTAAACTGTTTAAACTGAATGTGTGATTTTCTAACGTTAAATGATTATAAAGGGATTATTTATGGCTACCAGATAAATGTTCTTTAACTCTAACTTCAAAATTGCGCCCAGTCTGTCCGATATAAGAGGAACTACAATAATTGCAATTGATCTTATAAGGGAAACATCCCTTTATAATCATTTAACGTTAGAAAACCACACATCCAGTTTAAACAATTTAGAAATATTACTAGTCCAACCAAAAAGTAGACGTTTAGATAACTTAGAATCTTACGAAATCCGAAAAGCTATATTTCTTAACCAAAATATCCTCAACGAACAGAAAGAAATCCGTTTCTCACCAATTACCGACCCCGCACTGTTTTATTCCCATACTCATACCATCCCATAAAATGACTAATACGTCGGGTTATAATAAAATAAAGAAGACAAAAAAAACAACATCTGGAATTTTGTTATTCGGTCGTTGGCTAATCAATAACCATATACGATACCTGTGTTTAACTCACCCACTATTAATTTTTAATGTTTATTGCTCTCACCATTTTTATTGTTTACCACTCCCACATTTTTTATTTGCATATTTTTGTTTCACTTTTTTCTTTTTCCAACTATATACAGTGGCGTGCAAAACTAAAAGTACATAATTGAAAAATCATCGTTAACTTTTAGTATCTGTTATATTGATAAACACAATCAATTCAACTTTTTATATTATGTCAGAATGTTTTACAGAAAAATAAAACATAAAATTCATCTATAAATTTAAAAAATAACATAATAATCTTCTGAAGCATCATTTATTCAGTTTTGCACGTTTTCAGTTCCGTAAATTTCTGTTAGTTTTGTTAATAAAATCAATATTTTATCCACAGCCATTTATTTTTCATTATTGCTTTTAGTCGCCTTGGAATACTTTCAACGAGATTTTCAATTATTTCATTACTTGCTGGTTCTTTGTACTCAGCAAGACGTCGTTTCGTCGTTTGATAATGGCCCACAAGTTTTCTATTGAGTTGATATCGGGGCTTTGGGCAGGCCACTTTAATGTGGAAAATTGTTGCTCCTCTAACCATTTTGTAACAATTTAAACGGTGTGTTTTGGGCCCGCAATATTCCAAACAATCTTTCATACACAAATTGGGATTTTGTGTTTATGGTGGGTGTATAGAGTTTCAAAATTGTTTTCTTTACATATTCAAAATATTCGAATAATTTTGTTCGAATCTTTTAGGGTTAACTATATTCGAAACATTATTTTTAGTTTCTGAATTTTGGAATTTAAAAATTGAGGACTTTCATATTATCATTTGGGAACTGTGTTTGTTTGTTTAATTATTTTTTCTAATTTATTTATTTATTCACGATTTTTAGTATTGTTATGCTTCCACTCTCGGTGTTGAGATTATATGCTCAAATTTAACAGAGTGTGGAGCATGAGATGGCTTAACATTAAATAAAAATAAAAACTGCAATATTAAAACTCGAATGGCAACACAGCTATTCAAACTATGTACATATTCGTACGTCGCTTAGGTTGTTGTACGTTCCGGAAGAATGTATCGCCGTCCTTTGCCCCTTACGTAACCTTGAAAATACTCATTATATCGTAGCGGCGGCATCATGGAATCCGCAGCAATCCGCTCAATAATACCAGAAGAAATTTTGCTGAAGTCGTTCGTATTATTTTGTTTCATTAACATTTATTGTCTGCTGTGAATACGGGCCACTCCTAAAACAAATCTGTAGTAAGTATCATGCCAATGTTGACTCAATTTAGTGGCTTGAGGATTCATTCTTAGTAATTTATTGTTAGATTTACCTCAATTTATGCCTCAATCGATATTTTGGGAATTCAACCTATTTAAATCCACAGTCGCCACATGAACTACTAAACAATCTATTGTGCCAACACGAACCTGACAAGTACCAATAAGGAGGAATCCTGAAGAAATTAACATTCTAGTGTGCGGGAAATTTTATAAAAGTCGTTAATTTTTAGAAATGTCCCATGTTCTTGATAAACAAGAATTGTTAGTGAACAAAAAAGGGGTCAATTTCCTTTGAGGTCGTCCTCAGAAAAATTTCTTCTGTGTTATTGACACAATTTCCAAATCATAATGTGAAAATCCTTAATTTTTAAATTTCAAAATCAATAAACCAAAAATAATGTTTCAATATATTTAGTAAAGCGCTAAACCCACTGAAAAACAAAAAGAAACGCAGCGTTTTGTTTTTCCGATATAATTCCAAAATTATTGCTTTATTTCATCTAAAATCTTCTGGCTCTTGATGTGCCATACATTACTATTTTCAATTTAAAAAATTCAAATTCCAGAAGATTTGATCCAAAATAAAGCAATCATGAATGCAACAAAATGATTCAACGGTATGTTTAAAATTGAACGCGGCATTAAAAGTACTAATGATTGCTTTAATAAAAATGTTTTGTGTTTGTTTTATAAGTATATGTAGATTGAAGACCTTAAGAAGATTAAATATATTTATCCAAACGTCGTCGAAAAAATAAAAATTGGTTTTATTTTAAGGCTTTAAACCCGAAGAAGATCGGATATTATATCTAGGAGAGTGGAGTGCTGATATTCAATATCCGAACATATTCTCAAATATACATATGTTTCTTATTATACGTATTCGCAAGTTGTCCGTTTTACATGAGACAACTTTTGAAGATGTCGCTAAAGTGTCTGTCAGCCGACTGCAATTATGCCAGCAATCATTTGAAAGACTATGAGAGTCATATAAAAATACATAGTAATCAACTTGGGGCCCTGTTTAAATGTTATCGCGAACACTGTTGTACCGTATTTAACAATTTTAATTCTTTTAAATCTCACTTATATCGTACTCATCGTAATGCAAAAGTTAACAGTAATCATAGTTTAATAATTAATTGTAAAGTACAAAATAGTTCAACTTTGTTGAAGTGCAAGTTCTAAAACACTATGGGGACCATATTCGAAACAATCAAAATATACCATGCCCATTTCATTGTATTACTTTATCATTCAAAAATATTAACACATTTCGTGGCCATATGTTCCAAAAACATAAACCAATTGCACAGTATATTCCTAATTATTAATCGGAGTTGTTGAATAATTCAATTTCAAGTACATCGAATAATTATTTCCGTTTTAAAAATACTGAATCTATCGGTGAAAGCAGTAATAGTATTACTAAGTAGTCTCGATTCTGTAAATAAAAGCAAATTGCCACAACATATAGAAGATGAAATTCAACAATTGATTTGAAGAGTAGATACATTATTCCGGAATCTACTCAGAATTATATTTTTTCTAAGTTTTCTACATTTTGCGAAGATTACCAAGGAACTGTTAACACCGCTGTTGGTAACATCGGTAACCAATTACACATTCAAAATTTATCCCATAGCATTCAGATGGCTATACCTTCATTTAATATTTTTGATAATTTCTCTACTTCTCATCGCCGATTGCAGCAATTAAATAAAAATATTCACTTTGTGAAACCTATTCAAATTTCATTAGGTATAAATAGATTCCATAAATCATGTAGTTATTTTTATGTACCAATAGCCGAGACGTTAAAGCAACTATTAGAAGATGATCAGTTCATTTCATTAACAAATTCTAGTTCGAATTTTTTAAAAGACTATGATGATGGTGAACTATATAAGGCAAATAATTTTATTCTGGAATTCACAAAAGATTTGAGATAATTTTGTACCAAGATGCTTTCGAAATATGCAATCCACTTGGATCTGCAAAACCTATTCATAAATTAGTAGGAGTGTACATGATGATTGGAAACGTACGACATGAAATTCGATCAAAAAAACATAATATTCAGTTAGTTCTCCTTTGTAAAGAAAAATACGTTAAGCAATTCGGAGTAAACTCGGTTTTCCGGCAATTAATGGATGACCTAAAACTTTTGGAAGTGGTGGGCGTTTACTACAGTGCATCTAATAGTTTTATTAAAGGAAGTCTTGTTGCGTTTACCGGAGATAACTTAGGGCACATCAGTTATATGGCTTATGTGAAAACTTCAGCACTACATCTCATTCTTGCAGATATTGCTATCATACTAAAGACGAATTACGTAGTTTTAAAGTTTTAGAGGAGAACTACGAAGCTGTGAAAGTTATTCTGTTGATTTATTAAAAACACTTTCATGTAGCCACCCCAGGATTGCCGCCCTGCATTGCCCATGATGTGTTTGAAGTAATGGCATGTAAAGATTTATATCTAATTTTTGAAACCTGGTTTAAAGGTGGTTTTGTAACTGAATCTTGGTTATGTTCGTGTTTTAAGGCTATAGCAAAGAAATTAAGACTGTCAATTTTGATGAATATTAATCATAAAAAAAATCCGTAACTGGCAAAGCATACGACATATGGTTATCAATTATTATTCTTCCTTATTGTTTTATAAATACCAAATTTCATGATCGTAACATATATAAAACTCCCGTTTGGAGAATGTTCACGTGTTTAGTAGAAATTTGTCGGATGATAACAAGTTCAAAGTTTGATGAAGCGTTACTTACAGGATTAGACGTTTTAATTCACGAATATTTATCATTGCGAATTCAGATTTTCCCCGAACACAAACTAATACCAAAACACCATTTCATTACTCACTACCATGACCTTATTAAACAGTTTGGTCTAATTTCAAAGCTGTGGACTTTACGCACAGAGAGTAAACACCAATATTTTAAAAATGCTGCGCGACATGTGAACAATTTTATTCACATTGAAAAAACCTTATCACAATTACACCAAACATATCAATCTAGTTTGAATGGAAAAAGGGTTAATCGATCAGTGCTTGCTTTTAAAAGCATACCTTTAGAACACTCTATGTATAATTTTGATATTCCAGAAAAATTTAAAATTGTTACAAAAAAATTAAACTATGGCGATTTACGGTTCTCTGAAAACAAATATATATTCTAATATCATATTCAGACTCTGAAATCACAGTTTTGAAAATAATCGACATTTTTTTAAGTAACAATTCCTCTGATATACTGTTTTATGGAAAAGCCTGTAATATGACATACAACTATGAATTCGCAGTTTACGAAGCTGAAAATGGCTTTACAAAATACGATGTAGCAGATTTAAATACATCAAAATACAGTACAACTGTTAAAATTTATACTTATAAACACTACATTATATACTATATGTAAAAATTACGGGAACCGTTCATAATGCCGCGTTTCAAAATGCCGCGTGGTACAAAATGTCGCGTTTTAAAATGTCGCGTTTCAAAATGCCGCGAGGTACAAAATGGCGCGTTTTAAAATGTCGCGTTTCAAAATGCAGCGAGGTAAAAAATGTCGCGTGGTACAAAATGTCGCGTTTTAAAATGTCGCGTTTCAAAATGCCGCGTGGTACATAATGTCGCGTGATATAGTAAAATTTTCCTTCACTGAATGGAAATTATTTATAAATGTAATTTTATGTAATTATAAAGTGGGTCTAAGAAAAAGAACGCAAATGTTGAAATTTATTAGAATATTCCTTCACTAAAATGTTAAAGTTAAGTCCTTATATTATATCGGAAGTTGATATCAGATACACAATTTAATCCAAATTGAACATTTTGTACATCGCGGCATTGTGAAACGCGACATTTTAAAACGCGTCTTTTTGTACCACGCCAAATTTTGTACCTCGCGGCATTTTGAAACGCGACATTTTAAGACGCGACATTTTGTACCACGCGAAATTTTGTACCTCGCGGCATTTTGAAACGCGACATTTTAAGACGCGACATTTTGTACCACGCGACATTTTGTACCTCGCGGCATTTTGAAACGCGACATTTTAAGACGCGATATTTTAAAACGCGACATTTTAAAACGCGGCATTTTGACCCGGACCCAAAAATTACATATATGTACATATGTATATACGGGGCATTTTGTTTACCTGTATAGATATGTAATTTTTTTTCACTGTGTAATAAATTTTTTGTTTTATTAAAACTAGAATAAAATGAACTTTTAAAAATATTCATTTTTGTTTCTTACATTATTTGATTTTTTAGAAATTTTTCATCAATTTTTTTTTTTTTATTAAGAGTGGGCCATTTTCACTGTGACTCACTGTATAAACATTAATTTTTGTTTGTCATTTTCTGTTTTCTAGCTTATTCCAGTTTGAATTTCTACAGTCCAATTTGCTATTATATTGGCACCCCATATAAGTAATCGGATAATTTTTTTATTCGTATTAACACGTCTCTATAATTTGATTGTAGTCTATGGTGAAATTCTTATCTTATGTTACCACAATCAATTGGCTTCCATTACCACACACAGGTTGTAAAAGTATTAACTATAAAACAAAATATTTCCCATCATGTATTTTGATTATGTACATACAATAAATTTAAATATTCTGCTTTATCTATAAATCAATTGGAAAATGGAAAATCGATTAAAGTATTTTGAAACATTAAAATTTATTGATCATAATGGATTTTTTTATATGAATATTTGCCTGTATGTATTTTATTATGTACGTATATGGATAAAAATATATTATTTTGTATTTTTTTGTTGTATTTATAAAATAGAATTTTTCACACATATTAAATTCAAATATTTAGTGTTTCAATTATGTATGTGAATTAAAAAAAAAAAAAATTGGTTTGTGTAGAAGTATTTACTGATTCAGTATGATAACACACATACACGGTATGTGTTGATAATTGAGTGGAAAACATTTGTGTAATAAAATGATAGACGCGGAAATGTGTAATGTATTGAGTTATGTGATGGACTTTTGATATTTATTTACAAGTTTTATTTATTATTACATAAATCAATCAATTTCATCTTTTGTCCATCAATAACATAATAAATTGATGACATTATTTACGTGATTCGTTTTCAAATGTCACCGATTACCACAGTTATTGGTGTCTTTTAATAACATTATGCAATGGTGTAACTGAAATGGTAAACGTTTTTTCCTCATCAACCATCAACCGTTTAGATTAGTAATGCTTACAACTTTTCATTGTAATTTTTTAACTAACAAAGCTCGAATTATTTGGTTTTAAAAGTCATCGTTAGGTGTGGTGATACGTCCCAGCCAAATGCTTGTAAAATGTCCTTGACTGCTGACTGGACATGCAATATGAGGTATAGCATTGTTATGCTGGAAATAGTCTTGTCATGTCTTTAGACTTATTCAAGTCGCGATGCTAGGCTCAAATGAATTAATTGTTGTTGGTAACGTGCAGCACTCATGGTCTGACTCGGTTATAAGAGCTTTTAGCTGGGGCAGGGTGTGGTATAGTATAATAAGATGAACTCCACCAGATGTTCGTTAATGAACCTAGTTCACCTGTCTTTATCCATCCTTTCGGATGTTTATAGGATTATCGCACTGAATAAAAAATTATTTTTATTGTCTTAGGGGCAGCAATTCGCACGGACTTGGTTAAAAACGACTCGCAGTTGCTCTTTCTGCCAATTTATGTGGTACTCAATTTCCTTTCTTTTGTAAAATCTCCGTTGCATGTAGAATGCAATTATTTATCTTTAATCTGGTGGGCATATTAATAAAGCAATAGTTTATCAAAAACAGTGTTTTTATACGATCGACGATTTCAACACTTTTTATTCAACATCAACATCGCAACGATTTTCTGGCAGCAGAAACCTACATATGTCTCATGAAGCAGAAATTTATTTACAAATAAGCTTCAGGTGTCATAAAGGCCAAAATTTCAAACCAACCACCAATAATTCCAAGAATTTGAGTAGTTGAACTAAACGTTGCTTCCAGGAAAGGCATCAATAAACGATTTATAGACCAATCCTAATTTTAATTTATTAAAATTATTTGCTGGGAATAATAGACTAAATCATTCCAGAATTCATAAAATAGTTGAACTGGGCCCAGGGCTCGGCCTACTAAGTAAACCTACTAAACAAAGGCTAAGCACAAGATAAAATTCTCATGCACAAGTTAACAGTTACAAATTAGGTGTGTTGGATGGATTGGGGTCTAAATCTTACTTTTTCAAGAATCTTATATTTCCAAAATTTTAATTTTTAGAATCTTACCTTTTCAAAATCTTACTTTTTAAAATCTTAGTTTTAACAATGCAATTTTTATTAATTCGGGCGCGCGCCTGAATTAATAAAAATGGCATTGTCAAAACTTTGATTTTGAAAATCATGATTTTAAATCTGATATGAGTGAGATACTGAGATATGCTAATAATAACAAAAAAATATAATAATATTGAAATGAATTACATATGAGCAATTTCATTAAGGGAAATCCCCTAAATAAATTTAATTTCACTGTCGGGGATTCCCCGGAAAACACATTTTTAATGGTTGCATGTAATCTAGGGAAATCCCCTAACTATATAAAATTTAAATGTCGCGGATTCCCAAGATGAAAACATTTTTACTTCTTGCAATAATACTATTCACTTAAGTGACAAAATTTAATCGTTTATTAAATTGTTCGCTTGTGATAAATAAGTGATAAGTAAATAAGCCATAGATACCAGTGGTAGTAGTAAAGTGATAGTAAATAAATAAAACAATTGATATTAGGCAGTTATTATTGATAGTAGTGAAGTCAGTTAATTGGCAAAAAGTTTCGTGAGTGTCATTGAAGTTGTTCTCATGATGAATATCCACATTGTGAAAACAAATAAAGGAAAAGAGAAATTAATTATCGACGAATATGCGTACGATTTACAAAGAAAAGGCGACACTTTGCAATGGATGCGCGCCGACACAAAATCTTTATTATGTAAGGCAAGAGTGGTAACCGTGATTACAAATGGTTCACATAATATAAGAAAGGGACCATCCAAACATACCCATGATCCGTCTCCTTATGAGAAATCGGTATTCGAGACAAATGGATACGTGAAGAATGACGCAATAAATTCAACTAATTTGCCTTTTCAAATTATTCGAGATAACGTCATTAAATGTTTACCAGAAGTCCGCGTTTACTTGCTGAGCAGACAGGCTCAAAAGCAAAAAATTAGTAGAGCCAGGTCTACTGCAATAAGACAACCTGATGGTATTTTTAATATAAGCATTCTGGATAATTTAGAAAATTTAGAAGAAGAACTATTTGTACTTTCAGAAAAGATGTTCGATAATCCAAAAATTAGTTTGTTAGGAACGCAATCAATCCTTAAACTTCTGGAAGAAGCAGAATTGTACATTTGAAGCCAAAAGTCATAATATTGGACTACGAAAGGGCAAGCGTATCGGCTCTAAAAATATTCTTCCCAGAGGCTCAATTTAAATTGTGTTTGTTCCATTTTGGACATATAATTTGGCAAAAGGTTCAGGGGCAAGGTTTTGTTACTAAATAAGGGAACGACGAAAATTTTTCTTTATAAATTCGAATGCTAAGAAATTTAGCTTTTGTACCAGCAAATGAGGTTATGGTGTATTACAGTGAACTAAAAAGATCGATGGATTTGTATGCTCTCAAAATAGGGATATGGTTCGAAAAAAACTATTTACCCGGAATAAAAACCAATAGATCAGAACGAAAACCCGCTTATTCTCCAAATTTTTGGACAATTTCGGATGATATTAATAGCAATTTCCCGCGTACCCAGAACTCCGTGGAAAGTTGGCATCGGCGGTTGCAAGTAGTAATTGGGAAATCACACATTGGGCTTTACCAACTTGTGTCTGAGTTAGGAAAGGAACTAATAATCGCTAAAACTTAAATACAGCAAGTACAGTAATTTTAAAAAGTAAGATTTTGAAAAAGTATGATATGAAGAATCATAATTTCAAGAAAGTAAGATTCGTCAAAAAGTAAGATTTTAAGAATTAAGATTTCGATACGCTCCCGTGTTGAATGCTCAAATGTTTATATTGGTCAGATTGTTCTATCCAAGAAACCGCCAACAGCTATATTTTATAATACACCGATCGCCAGTATGAAGAATTATTCGATGTCTATGTCCTCATGACAAAGGGGACTTCTAAGGCGTATGAATAACTAAAATTTTTTTAATGCGGAATTAATTTCATTTTCAAAATAAAATAATTCCGCGATTTAATTCAGTTTTTGAAAGATAAATGTCGCGGATTTAATTGATATTGAAAAAGAATTAAATTGGCGCAGAATAAATTAAAATTTATCGCGGAATTACAATTATTTGGAAAATATACATATACGAGTTTAATCCGTCACAAAAATTAGAAGGTTGATGTCTTCGAAAGCATTGAAATGAACCTAAACTAAAATGGCATACATACATGATGTTTGTTTGTACCTTGACGAAAAAAACTTGTGTCTCCAACAATACATTGAAATTAACTTATCTTATTATTGTCAAACTGGTTCAAATAAATTAAACAAATAATAGTTTATTTTTATTGTTTTTCATTCCGAACTTAAATTTTAATTAAAAATGTATTAATTAGTCGGTACGTTTAATTCATAATTAAAAATGAAATAGATCCCGCAAAAAAATGAATTAGTTTCGCTTGGATTTAATTTAGGTATTAAAAAAAATTGATGTCGCGGAATTAATGAATTAGTTTCGCGTCGAAAATACGCGGAATTAATTCCCGCTGACTTATTTCACAGAGCCCGATTTCTACCTGGCCTAGTAGCCTAATATAGTTTGGAATATATCGGTTCTTAAAAGCCGTTTGCAGCTAATCGGGCCTTGAATAAGGACTTGAACGGTGGAACTATTCGGTGCATTTAACGTGCGATTTCTTCCCCTGCCATACAGCAGAAGAATTGTATGAGGTTTTACAGGAGATTGAATAATGGAAATTCGCAAATATTTCTATTCTGTTAACTCGTGCTCGGCAACAAAGACAAAATGTTTTAACTAAAAGACTAAAAGAGTCACAAAAAACTCTCTACATTTGTAAATAGCATAAAAAAATTATAGCAACAATCATAATAGTTACTAAAAAAAATAATAATATCAATAATAATAAAAATATAAATAATGATAATTTTTATAAAAAATATGCACGATAATAATAAAGATATTTTCATGCATTAGACCAGCCTCAGGAATGCGTGAAACCAACACCCAGGCGAACAAAGCACATTAACTGTACACATCCAAATCCTTATTCATTCAGCTTAGATAAAATTATTACAAATAGCTTTCACAGGCCCCCTTACCCGTATTCATCGAGTTCCAAAGCTTAATTACATGAACAAAGAAGCACATTCCATAAGAATTGTAGAAGAATTTTGAATTCTTGTTGATCTTGGTTGGTAATTTTGTATAAATGTATCAAAATTTGTTTATTTATATATTTATCAAGCGAGTACCCTAAGATTCTATTTCTATATGGTGACAATCGATCAAATTTTCAAAGTCCTAAAACAAATTTAGTGCATTAATTAAAAAACATTTCCAATTTATGTCCATTAAAAGTTACCAACTTCAACCTAACAGCACAACCATAGGTGAGATAAGGCAAAATAAGAAATACAACTGGCTCTCTTCGTATATTTTGAGACAGGCAATCTGAAAATTTTCACAGAGGACAAAGAGTAGCATATGATTTTGAAACTATTCGTTAACATCACTATCCCAGGAGAGGTGTTTATCAAAAATAAGCCCAAGATTCTTTATTTTATCAACATAAGGAATAATAGTATTATTCAGTTGCACAGGAAAACCCGCAACATTAGTTCCTTTACGGTATACTAGCACAGCTTGAGTTTTTCCAATATTAAGTTCGACACCATTCAGTTTACACCAATCATTAATATGTTTAAGATATGATTGATACTATTAACGCAAGTGTTGATATGAACCGCTATTTTGTAAAACCAAAGGAAGATCATTAACAAACAATGAGAACAGAATTGGCTCTAGAATTAAACCTTGAGGAACACCAAAATTCACACTCAAAATCTGTGTTGACTGCACTAGCAATAGTGGTTTACTTTAAAATTTATCGAATATTTTTCGTCATATAATAAAGGTTTACCGACAAATGTAATTTTCCAAAACATTCAATTTTTTATCGAAAGATGAAACCGGTGAGTTAAATCTAATTTTTTTGAACAAATATTTTGCCCCACATACTTATTTCGACAATTCATTATCGTTGATTTGCAGCTTTATGGTGATAAATCCTTCTTTCGTTCGAAGTCAGCTTCTGCTCTTTTAATATGGCTTTTTTATGTTTAACAGCTACATTATTAGGCAGAGCTGTTGCGTTTTTTTTTTTTTTTGGAATGGTTTGTAAAGCCTAGCTCATTCTTGAGAAATGAAAATGTCTATACAATATATTGAACTTCCGTTTATTGTTTCTCTATTTCGTAGGATACATTTGTTTGTGTAGAAACCACCAATAGAAAATCCCGATAAATTACAACTTAAGGCTCGAAATGGGTTTGCAGTAGTGGATTTTCAATCAGTGTTTCCCAATACAAGGTACCATATCAATGAAATTCAATCGAAGTCACAAAGGGCATTATACTGAATTCATAAAAATAAAAACCGGATTGTAGGAAATCCATGATAATTTAGCCCCATACATTATGGATAATAAATTCGGCCACAAGTCAGCAATTTTAATATGAAAAAATAAATGATTTGCGACTCACATTTATTCTTCAGTATTAATTGTCTTGAATTACTTGATTTATTAGGGTCATCAAAAAGCCGGTGGTTTTTACGACTCAGGCGCAAAAGCAAATAAAACTTGAAAAAAATAATTTTCAATTCAAAAGCTCATGTTAAAATCAATCGAGTAGTCATATTTCCTAGCGCGAATAGTTTTTTTGTGACCGGACCAGTTTGATGATCCCTTAGCCCCGCAAAATAAATTGAATTTACTTTACATTGATAGTAATCCATAAAATCCCATTTAATTTACTAACAAACCTATAGTACTCAGATTTGAGAAACATTTTATGAATTAAGGCATATCGATATAAGAAACCGTCATTAAAAAGCAGTTTGACGGGCCGCGCTACACTTTGTCTAACACCTAAAAACAATGGTAATGGAATAATCAAACCTTCATGTCGCATAATGACCGTCAAATACCCAGCTGCACTTTTTTTTTTAGAAAAGCATGTTTTGAAAAAATTATAAAACCGTTTGAACGTTTGATGGGTCTCAAAAGTACATACAATATGATAGCATGCTCAGATCTGCCTAGACATCCCCACTATTACCTGTCAAAACATTCGCAAGGATTCATACAATATGATGGCCTACTCATCAATGCAACACTTTTCTTAGTACAGCAATTTTGAAAAGTTCATTAGAACCGCTTGACGGATCGCGCAAATAATTCGTCTGGTTACTATTTTGACAGATGTAGTTTACATAACTTCTGTTTAATTTCTTTTACGTAAGTAAAATAAAGTATAGTAATCACGAAAACTTGGAACCTTGAGATTTTTGGAGATTTATCTGTTTTGAGGTCCCCTGAATCCAAAAAAGTGTGTTTCGAAATGGTGTCTGTCTGTGTCCTCTCTAAAAAGCCTAGAAGGCTTAATCAATCGAACTGAAATTTTATATTTAAGCTTTTTTCATAAATTGGGAGGTCCCGGTGAATTTTAGTGCAAATCGGCCTACCGGAAGTGGCCATTCCAAAGGTGTCTGTTGGTCTTTATGTCTGTCAGTTTGTAGCCCAGATGGCTTAACCAATCAAACTACAACTTCATGTTTAAAACATGAAAAAAATCAAAAAAATCTTAAATTTGCAAGAAATTTGCATAAGTTTCTCAAAATTCGCTGTTCGCAAAAGAAAGTCGCGTGTTGGTTACACCTCAATTTTTTTATTGGACTGTTATTACGTTTGATATTTTCTAACACTTTAACACTTTCAAACTAAGTAGTGTCAAAATCAATCAATGCAATTTCATGGAAAAAAATTATAGGAGACATTTCTATAATTTATAGGAGCCCACAGGATTGTGGCCTAATATAGTAAAGCATTTTACTATAACACATAGCTAATTTAAAGAAATCCGAATACAAATTGTTACCATTAAAATAGTAAAATGTACCATAAAAATATGTAGTAAAGGAAAATATGCATTTCAAGTTAGTATTTATTGCCATAAAATTGGTATTTTCCCCAGCATATTTTTGTAGCGATTGCAATGTTTAATGGTGTTGGTGCAGCGATCAGGTCGTCATAGGAAATATATTAGGTAGTAATGAAATGATATTCACAGTATTTTCGATTTGGCAAATCATAAAAATGCCAATCACCTCATCATAATATATCTACTGGAAAAAGACACCCCACCACCTTTACTTTACCCCAGAGTCAATACAAATGTATCGACTCTAAAAAATGAGAAGTGCGTAGGCGTACCCTCCTCGACTTCTCTATGTGGTAGTTTGGTTTCATCCAACTAAACTACAAAAATACAATTCTCGTTTGATACCTTAAGAATCAAGCAGAACGTACTGACTTAGCGAATTATATTCATGAAATGAAAATAACTTGAATATGTTTCAGAGAATACGAATGCAATTATAACAGCTATATTTTGTGGTAAATATTGCTTTTTATATAGTAGTGGTCCCTATTTTAGACACACACTCTTTCCCGAGGAGAGGATTCAATTTAATTTTAATGATTTTCCGTTCAAAATAAAGAGTATCGTATAAAACAAAGGAAATTGTATCTTATAGGAATTATTCCTATAATACATTGGATTTGTAGAAATGCATACAGGAAATATTCCTATATGTCATAAAAAATTAGCTCTTATAATAGTAGCGATTCCAATATTGCATTTCATGCTATGCAGAGTGGAAAGTCAGCTATGTACAATGTACATAGTATGTTTTATGAAAAATATAGTACGGGATGCTATATTTAAATTCCTATAAATATATAGGAATTAAATTAGTAATTTTTTTTCTCCGTGTGGTATACAATTGGTTAAAATTATTGTTTGGCGAAAATAATTAGACTATTCCTCCAGCGGAATCTGCTAAATATGTTTAGCAGACTCATATTTTATCATGTTATGTTATTTAAAGTTATAAAATCGTGATTTCCTATTATGACATTCGAAAATTTTTTTATGTTAAAATGTTAAAAATAAAAAGTACCAAATTAGGTTATTTATTGGCAAAAATTTCTTTATTTTTATTTTGAACGATTAAGGTGTAAAGTTTATGAAATCAGAAAGCCAAAGCATCCAGGCGGAATTTTGTAAAGGCGCATTCAGTGTTGCGTTCTTTCGTTCCTTCATTCCTTCTGTTTTTTATCCAATCAAAGGTATCAGAATGAAAATAATGTCATTTTTAACTAATGAAATTGGTTTAACAAATTTTCAGAATTAAGGAAGGAACGAAAGAACGCAACACTGAATCGACCTTTAGACCTAAGGCCGTGTGCCTAACGTCGATTTTTTTGACTAAATTATCGACTTTTCATTTCAAAACCACATTATACTATTCACCACTAGGTGGGCAACGAAAAGTCTCCTCGTGAGGTTACTTTTCAATTTAGTTGTCATTTATAGGAAGAGTGCTTGGATAATTATGCGTTTTGCAAAATTTAAATTTGCACAGTGTTTTGTAGAATACTAACGCTGATGGGTAGAGCCTGGATTTTTATATAAATACATATTTTTGCATATAAATGAATATTTGATTTTTAAAGGCATATACATATTTGTATATACATACATCTAGTGTTTATGATTTGTGTGCATATTTTGTCATTTTTCGATGTTTTTTACGCCAAATATTGTTAATTTCTTGCATATTCCTATTTTGACTCCATTTTTAGCGTTTTTTACCGAAGTATACATATAAAGGTTGAAAAATTAAAGAAAATATGTTCATGGATTTTAATATCTGTGAAGATGGAAAGAAGCTTTTTCGAAATATTAATTAATCTTAATCGATGGCACCACAATCGCTTGCATTCGAAAGTTTTAAAAAATAATTTGATTGTTCACTTACTCACTACAATAATTACTCGTTCAGTCGTGTAAATTCGCAAAAATCGATGTTTATCTGATTAAGATACATTAAATATGTGTAGAATTAAAAAAAAATTAGAAATTACGGAATCTATAGAATTTGTAGAATTTATGAAATTATGGCATTTTAAGAATAAGTCAAATTTGAGTTTATAGAACTCATAGAATCTACAAAAATTGAACAATTCATAAAATTGATTTAGAATTTATTTCAAATGTTTAGAACTTGTAAAATTTATAAGGTTGATAGAATTGACAGAATTTAAATTCAAAACGTTTATAGATTATACAGTTTACAGACTTATAAGAATTTAAAAAATTTAAAGAATTTGTAGAATTTAAAGATTTAACAGAATTTTTAGACTTTATATAGAATTTATAGAAAATTTGTGGCATTTATATAATTTCTAGAAATTAAAGAATCTCTTAGAAAAATTATAGAGTTTATAGAATTTAAAAGAATCATGAAATTTTAAAATAAGTCAAATTTATTGAATTTATCGATTTTTTGTCAAATTTATAGAATATATCGCATATAGACAGTTTGGAAGATTTATAGAATTTGCAGAAGTTAAAAATCGTGAAATTTTTTTGACTTTATAGAATTTATAAATTTTTTTTGGGAATTATAGAATTTAGAAAATTTATATAATTAGAATTAAATTTTATTTAGAAAATTTATATTAATTTTCATTCATTTTAGAAATAGTTCACATAAAATGGAGAATTCATTTAATCCGAAATTTTCCAAAAATTATCAAAATTAATCCAATTATTCAAGAAAGTTAAAATTGTTGTGATATTTAATTAAGGTTTATATATCATATTTTTGTAAAAAGATTTTAATTTCAACTTTCTGTTAGGAATTATATGGTAAGTCAGATCATCTGTAGGCAACACTTTTTTAGTTTACCAATGCTAAAATATTTTATCCGGGGTTTTCGAGCTTATTAACGACTTTGCAAATCTTTTGTAGATAAATTTGTGTACGAAATATTGAGAAATTTAAAAAAAAAAAACAAATTAACATGGTAAATTAACTTGCGCGCGAACCAAAATGAAAAGGAACGATAATTCATGCAGTATTCCTAGTTATTTCCGTCAAATAGTATTAATAATTCGGTTGACGTTTCAAAAGTCGAAATTTAGAATAATGAATAGTCAGGCACAGATTGTCTTATTGACTTTTATGCCATCTATGAACGACTGGTACGAACTAGCCGACAATTTAGAAAAGTCAACAATTTAGTCAAAAAAATCGACGTTAGGCACACAGCATAAGACCTAAGAGAAGCAGAAATTTGTAATAAATAAAGTTTTTAAAAAGAACGAGTTAATTTTTAGGCAAAAAAGCACTCTTGTATTCAAACATCTTTGAAGTGCTAGTTATGGAATCATAATATGAATTCCAACCAAGATGTGTTCAAAAAGGATTCAAGAAATAAAAACTCCAAATGCATGAAATTATTATGGCTATTTCACTTCAGACCCATTTGAGAGGAAGGGCTCAAGCCGCTACAATAAGGGTTTCATTCAATTTGTCTTGTTGCTTTATCAAGCAACCAAATTTTTTCAATTGTTTTGTTTAAACCTTATCAAGCAATGTACTGTCAAATTCTCTAAAACAAAATGATTATTTGTACTCTAAATACATTTTCTTATTAACTAAATAATTGTTGAAGAAAATTTTATCAAAAACAAGAAATATACATTTTGTGGCGGCACAAAAAGCGCCCCAAAATGACTAAATATCGGTTATACCCTGAAAACAGGAAAAATGAATTTATCGATATTTTCACGTTTGCTCTCCAATTATTACGAGTAAGTAGAGTAATGAATAATTCCTACTTAGTATCTAGGTAGCAAATTTTTACTAAACTAAACACATTAAATAATCAGTTATCATCGATTATTTATGTTGTATTTCCAAATTGAATGCGATAAAATTTCTTTTCCATAATGCAATTAGTGCTTTTGTATTTATTTATTTATTTTTATAGTGATTATAAATATATATCCAATTGAATAAAAATAACATAAAATTCATAAAAAGGAAAAAAAAAATTCAATAACTTATTATGATATCTATCTATCGCAGTTTATCACTAAAAGCAATATATTTTAATTAAGTTTCAAATTCCGATTATAATCATTACAAAATTTTTATTTAATTTTATTATTATTTTTATATTTATTATTATTGTAATAATCGCGCGCGATTTGTGTATGTGAGTTGTTATTGATATCATGTATCTGTATGTTCAAATTATATTTTATACGCTAATATCGATATTTTTTATCTGATGCTTGTTTGTCATATATAATTAAACAAAATAAAATGTATATAGTGTTACATACTACCTATATACATACATAATAAATTATTACATAAATAGTATCTTTGGTTAATCTGAATTTAATTAAATAATTATTATTGCTATATTATTAATTATAATTAATTTTGATTAAACACAAAAGCTTTACCGTTTTTGTTTATGTACACTTTATTTATTGTTTATGGCAAATGTCAAAGTTGCTTTAGGTTGAATTATTAATCGTTTTGGTAAATATTTACTTTTGATTAATTTAATCGGAGGTTTTCTTATTTTACCACAATAATACATGAAAGATAATTATTGTAAAAAGTTCATAGGGTGTAATATCAGTTCTAAATAAACATTTTAAACAGTTTCAATAATTATAATTGTAAGGTATATTTACTGTATTTGTATGAGTAGCGTTAAGTTAGTTTCGAATAGCAAGTTTGAAGCTTTAATATGAAAACAAATTAATTATGTATTAGTGAAGATTAAATCGCGAAAACATAAAATAATATTAAATGTGGATTAAGAGGGCTGATAAGCCTCATTTTGATTAATATGTATTTTTATTTTATAACATTTTCGAAGGATGATGAAAGCTTTTCGAATCTCACATCATTTTCTTAGTTAGCCCAAGATGACACGATTTCTAAGCAATTTCTCTATGAATGTAAAACAACCCAAAACATAAAGAAGGAACAGTATATAATTAGTTAAGTATAAGTTCCTCACTTCCTAAATGATTCTACGCGTTTTTTATTATTATTTCGGAACTCTGGTTTCTGGGAAATCACCTTTGTTTAAGTCTGCTGATAAGGATGACGAATATGATTACATTTTTCTAGGAAGTATGTATTTTGGAAGTATGAAGTATTCTCGGGGGAATTTAAAAAAATATTGTCCGATGAGGCTGGTATAATATTAAATTTATTTTGAACTGGGCCGGTAAGATTACTTCATTAAATCCAAAAAAGTATGTGAAATTTACATTCGAAACAAATTGTTTTTGTAAATCTTAGCCGCGTCTTCCATGAGAAGTGAACTATAACTCGATAAACTAAGGGATTCGTTTATTAATGGCTCTGCACATGTGTGTCCGATTCATCTCCACTCGCCTTTTCTGAATTCGGTCTCAATGCCTGAACGGAATGATCGACGCATGCCAGATCTTATTAAGCATATTGAATGGGTTCTTGCTTTGTTAATAAAATCGTTTTCTTTTGATGTCGAAAGTTTTTTTTTTTCAAACACAAGTAATTACTCGGGCATTCACTAAGCTTCCTGATAGTGGTAAGGCGCAGCTGAAGACAGTTCATCGTTTCCAGTGGCGTCTTCTGATCTAATATCACGCAAGGAATAAATCGGTTGGTTTCTTTATCAATTTTAAGTAAATGTTTACAATTTAATTTGGAAAGCGCTAGTAAATAACTGTAAACAAACAAATTAAACCCCATCGAATAGCTGTTGGAAACATTACTGGTAGGGAAATTAAAACAAATTAAGGTTAACCGATCAATTTAAACTGGAAGAGAGGGTACAAAATCCCGAGGGCTTAAAAAAATCCCGAGAGTACAAAATCCCGAGGATACATAATCCAGAGGATGCAAAATCCCGAGGATACTAAACCCCGATGATACTAAATACCGAAAACACAAAATCCGTAGGGTACAAAATTCCGAAAGCCTATGAAAATTCCAAAATCTAGTTGTTGGATAATTGGTGCAATTTTCCCTTGATTTCAAGATGTTTGATGACACGAAAAATCGAACATTGGAAATAGTGATGGTTATAACATGGGGATACCATCATATTCCTAACAATAAAAATCCCAAAAAACATTTTTATTAACTACAATATGAAAACAAAAGGAATCTACATAATTTCATGTCATCTTTACGCGGATAGGACCAATGCTGAGCGGCTTTGGGGAGTTATCTATTTGAGTATGTGAGTAATTAAAAATATAAACTTTTCACAAATGCTCCAATCTCTAAATCGTCAAAGCGGGGGTTTGGGGCGGCAGCCCCCATGTCTAAGGTATAAAACAAATTAAAATAATATTTCAAAAATTTGCTATATGAGCCGTTTATTTTGAAAGTGGCTTAAGTCCATATTTTGTTGAAACGAGATAATGAAAGAATAGAAAAACAATAAATGAAAAAACGTATGGGATTTTGAATTTTCTTATTTTTTGCACATGTGTTAGAGATTCATTTATTTTGTTTTGACAATAAATTATTTACCGTTAGAAAGATTATACTGTTATTTATCTATTGTTATCATTAATTTGATTTTTTTGAAAAATGGACTTAGGCCACTTTCAAATTAAACGGCTCATATTTATTAAACACTTGATTTTGTAGCAATTTCGAAAAAAAAAATTTGAATTTCTTGTAAGGCATCAGCTTTCATAATCGACCCCTAGGCGTCTTGTCTCGATTTCTGGATTTGGGTGGTTTTACAGTTTTTCTTTTAAATAAAGTTTAATTTCATACACAAGGACATGATAGAGATTATTCGACTCGAATTTTGACTTTATTGCGTCATATTACCGACTTAAACATACAGTGAAATTTTCAAGATTTTACGTGATTTTTCCAGGCTTTCAAGTTTACTTGAGGTTTGTTTGGTCTTTAGATATTATTCGAGATTTTATAGGTTTTTCGAGATTCTTCAAGATTTCAATATTATATTGTCTGAGTTAATTTGGATTGATATATAAGAGATTTACAAAATTCGAGAATGAGAGATTTTTAGAATATTCTAGATATCTGGGTTTGAATAGCGGAAAGTTATTTGTTAACTTATTCAAAATTATCAACATTACCCAACATTTTCGAGATTATTCGAGATTTTCTACTTAGCCTTGAGATTTTCAAGATTATTCTAGGAATCTTAATTGTTCAGACTACAGATTAGTAATCCAGATTTGCCTAATCAAGTTTACTTGTAATATGCCGTTCGCACTGTAAGAGAAAATCGCGATTAAAAATGTGGCTGTACCTTGTGATTTGACCGAAAACTGTTCAAAACCCTATTCCTTATTAGGTCATTTCGCATAAAATAATTCACGGAGCATCTATTTATTCAAATTGTTTTATTATTAAATAAGTCTGCTTAATGCTAACTAAATGATAAACTAAAAAATAATTGAAATTATTAAAGTCAATATTTTAAGTGCTGTATAAATTAATCGAGATTACAGACAAAACCCATCAATTTTTTGAAAATCACTTTAATCTATAATTGAAACAGAATTAACTTAATCTCCGTCGTTCACAGTATAAGAAAATCTAGATTTGCTAGTTAATCGAGATTACTAATCCTTGGAACATAGCATAAATTTATTCGATATTTTGCGAATTTCCATTTTATTTATCTTGTTTGAGAATATCTCGATTATTCTAGAACTTTAAGATTATTCGAACTTTTTGAAATTATTCGAGTTTGTCGCTTATGCTGGAAACACATGAGCAGAAATTCGCAGAAATTCGGGTGAACTACATGAGCGTCGTTTTTGACAAGCAGAATTTTTTGTTTGTGGCGTTTATCTTATTTAATTTTAATGTACAATTTTTTTAAATGAATGATGAATTATTTTGTCACAAATTATTTAATTTTTATCCTCCAATTTGGCACTTGCCACACAAAACTTATTTTCTGTCAACAAATTAAAAAAATTGATTGAAAAAAATAAAAAATATACAAATTGTACTAGATTTGTTATCTTTTACGTAATATAGCCTACTGATTCGCAGCAAAATTAGAAATAGAGACATGAATCAGAATTCTACATGGTAAGCAGAATACATGTATTTCAATTCATTTAAACTTGTGTATTCTAATTTTGCTGCTTGCAAAATTCTGCTCATGTGTTTCCAGCAATATGCTGAAAACAGATGAGCAGTATGCTGCAAGCAGAAAAATTAGAATACACACGTTCATACGACATGAAATACATGAATTCTGCTTTCCGAGCAGAATTCTGCTTTGTGTCTCTATTTCTAGTTTTGCTGCGAATCAGTAGGCTACATTACGTAAAAGATAAAAAATCTAGTACAATTTGTATACTTTTTATTTTTTCAATGAATTTTTTTAATTTATTGACAGAAAATAAGTTTTGAGTGGCAAGTGCCAAATTGGAGGGTACAAATTAAATGATTTGTGACAAAATAAGGTATCATTCATTTAAAAAAATTGGACATTAAAATTAAATATGTATCAAATAAATACCACACATTAAAATTCTGCTTGTCAAAAATGACGCTCATGTATTTCACCCAAATTTCTGCCGGCAGTGCTGCTAGCAGAAATTCTGCTCATGTATTTCCAGCATTATACTCGAAATTTTAAAGGCGTTCTGCTGTTATGTGAGGGTCCAGAATTATTGATGTATCGAAATTTTTTATATTGTATGGGACTTTCCAAAATTAGTTAGTTTATTATTCGAAATTTTGTAGAATTCGGTGGCGGCTTCGACTGGATTGTAAATTTTCAAATTTATCAAAAATGTAAGTTGCGGTTGTTCGTATTTTAAAAGTTTGAAAATAAATAAACATACATATTCTTAACTTATACAAATCAGAGAGTGAGCAACCAAATAGTAGTATATTAGTATACCGGGAAATGTGAATCATATTTCCTTAACCTAGTGACATATCTAATAAAAAACCATCTGTAATTGGCGAAGGTATTGCTTTTGAATATCAAACATCGCTACGTCTCCGTACAAAAAATTGGTAGGATGTAAGTTTCGACTAATTTAGGTCGTAGTTATAGGTAAAGTGTTTCGTAGTAATCCACAACATTCTTAATAAAGATACTATTCTCCTGCAAATTATATCTATATCTATATCAGTTTATCTTGGAAATGAATTATGAATAGGCATATCACTCAAATAAATTATTTTACAGAGATGAGATTCTCAAAATTTAAGAATTTTGAATTTATGTAGATTTCTCGATTTAAATAGCGTTGGGTATTAATCTAAGCTAATATTATTATTTATGTTTCAGATTATTGATTTCCTAATTTTTCAAGATTATTCTACGATTTTAAGTTTACCCAAATTTTTCTGGAATATTTGAAATTTTATGTAAATATCGAGATTATTCTAGAATTCTCATTACATTCAGAAGATTGCACAGGTTTTTCAGGATTAATCGTGTTACTTCTCGAAATAATTTTGAATTAATCCATATTGCGAATTGAAACGACATTTGGCTGCTTTGCTTCGGGATTATTCGATAATTTCGGAATTATACTTCAAGATTAATCGTCGACGGTAACCGCGAGAAGTTACAGATTCTTCAAAATGAACGAATTTGAAATAATCTCGAAGACTAAGCTTTCTTTAAATATCTGAGGGAGTTGTAAAACTGCGCTCTCAATTATAGCAGATTTCCAACCAGTAAAGCGAAATTGTGTTGGGACAAAAATTTAAGAAGAATTGGTTTTGAACTGTTGATCACAAAACAGAATTTAAGTATCGCAAATATCGCTACAAGAAGATTTTGGTCAAGAGGCACAAACAATATAGTTTCCTCAAATGCTATATTCTCAGTTACATGCCCAATTGAAGTTGCTTTTTTTTATCTATTATGTAAACAGAGGATTTATTGTTCTAAATTGACAGTGTCTAGTTTGAAAAAAAAAAAAAAAAAAAATGAAAAATTAAAGTTGCCCAAAACTTTGGCAACAAGAAATGCGTTTTCTGAGTTTATTCAAACCTGAAATTAGTAAAGGACTAAAGAAGAGCCAACGAATAAACTGTGATTATATCCAAAATTTTGGATATTTTGAAAAAATGGTTAATCAAAATTGTGATGTCTCGTTTCCCAAGTTTCCAAAGGTAGCAGTCTATCTCCATCCCATTTATAGGATAGCTATGAATCATACTATGTTTAATGACAAGAGTCTACTAACCAACAAATCATATGGTGTTACCGTAGCACTAGCAAGCAAACAGCAAACTTGTTCCGGCTGTGCTGATCAGTATTGGATACAAATACAATATCAATTAAATTCATTTCCTCTCTGTAATCAATAATCATCGTCAAGAATTAAATTTAAATTATTTGCTAACACTTTGGTCAAAACAGAACAACTAGTGGGACACTTCATTTGTTGGTACAAACCCAACCATCTGTTGTTATTTAAATTAAATTAAATATCATTAACCGATAAGCTATTGTGTAGTTACTATCTTTGGAGAAGCTGTTAATAATAAGGCCTTCTGATAAAATACATACTTAGGTATTTCACTGTACTACCTACTATTAGGTGTGAAAAAATTGAGGCCTTCAGTGAATGCAGATTAACTTTCGCTAGTTTAAAAATTAAAAGTTTGAGTTTTTATGTATTAAGATTGCCACTCCTGAATTTTACATAAAATAATTTTTGATCGACCACTAGAACCGATTTATTTGATCACAGCAAAATCAGCAACAATTACCGAATTTATCTAAATCGACATTCCGAGGGAAACCTGTTTGTTATACCGTTCAATGTTATTACACTTTACAACATTGTTACTGAGGTGATCGTTCTTTGGCCCTAGGTAATAAATAGTGTAACATATGATTCATAAATAATTATATTCAGAATTTTGTTGTTTGTTTGAATTACTAAATAGTATACATTAGTTTCATAAAAAATTCATAAAATTACAATTCCGTGAATAGAAGATGAAAACGAGATGTTGAGGCTCCTAGGAGCTCTTTTACAGTGGTGCATCTACCTGGCTCTCTATTTTTTTTTACAGTTTAAGGAAATTATTAATGAATTTTTCAGGAAAGGTAGCTTTTCCGAAAAATTATGGAAAGTGTAAACTGCCTGAAACGACATTTCTGTAAATCAATAACAATAAATAAAACAGAATATTAAAAGATCGTAACGACAGTTTATGTACGCAGTTTTTATAGCTTCAAATATTGTAGAAGCTCCGTCATTTGTCTAAAATTCAATTTTGCTTTTAAATTTCTTTCGATCTGCACTGAGTCAGAATTATTTATTGTCAACTAAGTTTTCACAAAAAATGACACTTTTCACTTTATTCATTTTTATCGTTTTAAATGCAACTTAGCGAAACACGCATACGAATACGAGAGCATTCAAAAAATCAGCGACTGTGCTGTCATTACAGTCAGTACCAAAAATTGCGGTCGAAATGATGTTAATGCCGGCAGTATTAAAAGACTGCGAATTCTGCGTGATGTGATTGCAATCGTAAATTTGATTTTCAAATGTCCAATTACGAGTATTTTCAAGCAAAACTAATTTTTAAACGCAAAGCTGCATTATCTGCGCAGTCAACTGAATTTCTGAACTACTTCTGTCAATTTTTGTTTTGTTTTTTTAATTTTAAGTTTTATGGTTATACATGTTGTTTATCGCCAAAGTTTATTGTAAAATACCCAAAATTATTAAGGGAGAACACCACTGTGAGATTTTCAAAAAATCGATTTTTTTTTTTTGCCTTTAAAAAATCCTTTAGACCCTCAAAAATATGATACAAATTCGATTATAGCTAAAAAAAATTTTTTTTAGAAGGTTTTCACGCATTTTCCTGAGAGCTCTTATTGAGAAGTTATTGATACCAAAAACTTTAAACGCGTTTTTCTCGAAACCGTGTTTTGGAAATCTGCACGCAGCAGAACTCAATCAATTTTTGTTCAATCGACTTGAAAATTTAACTGTAGCTTCTTAAATAGATTTAAAATCGAAGTACATGAGTTTTTTTTGATTCATTAAAAATTAAAAAAGATATACAACTTTTTATACGAAGATTATAGTCGAAAAATGAAACTTTTTCTTCAAACTTGTCTCAATTTTTTATTTTTTCGAATTTTTTAATTTCCTCATGTACTTCGATGCTAAAACTAAAATATTTCAAGAAAATATTTTATTTTTTGTTCCAGGAACAAATTTAAGACACTTCTACTGCGTGCAGCGGAGCGACTCTAGGCAAAATCACTTCTACTAAAGCTACTCTAGCGCCGCCATTTTGTATTTTTTTTACATAAAAACTTTTTTTTGTTTACTTAAATATATGCCAAATATAGCCTAAAAGTTTTTTTTTCTCTAAACCCAACCCATTTCTCAAAAAAAAATACCAAACTAAGCACTTGAAAATGGTAGGTCACAGTGGTGTTCTCCCTTAAGTGTTGTATCTTAACTACTGGCAATGTGAGGCAGGTTATACAAAAAAACAAATCGAAATTAAACAACCATTTACTTTGTGTATGTCTTAAGCCTTTAATTTTTTAAACGCGCTCCTACGAATATTTTGATGCTGTGAATCATTTTAAAATTAATTGTGCAGGGCTAAAGTTCATTTATAACATGGAATAAGGCCAAAAGGCCGAATGTCGAAAGGCCCAACGCCGAAAGGCCGAATGTCGAAAGGCCGATTGTGTCGAAAGGCCGAATGTGCCGAAAGACCGAATATGTCGAAAGGCCGAATGTCGAAAGGCCGAATATCGAAAAGCCGAATGTCGAAAGGCCGTTTGTGTCGATTTTGATTTTAATTTTTCATCTTTTTATGAATGAAAATTTTCAAAATTTTTATTTTAATGAACACCAAAATTTATAATTTTATCTAAATTTTTGGATAAAAATGTTTAATAGTAAATCGCCTTAAGTATTAAAATCTTCTTACGTTTTTTTTGTCATATAATTAAAAATTAATTAATAATAATAAAAAAAGAAAAATAAATAAATTTTTTTTGAGTTGGCTAAAATAATCCAGAAACAAAAAAATTCAGAAAAATTAAAATCCAGAAAACTAAAATCTAGAAACACAATTCTAAAAGTACGGACCAAATTAAAATTAAAATTTATAAAATGTCTATCGAATTTGACTTTTTCCGTAAAGTTCTTAATATTTACGATAATGGAAATTACTTCGTCAACCTTGCGGACACAGATCAAAGGAATCGTATCGCTCATATCGCTTCTACTGATAGTTCTACCACAAATATTTCAAGTTATTTTGTGGTTGGCTTAATTCGTTGGGTTAGTATGGCATCGACGAATGTATTGGAGCGAATTGCAGATTTAATGCTTCGTAAATGCTTTCTCAACCAAGGAATTGTAACGCTCGTATCGCTTCTACTAATAGATGTACGGTACCACAAATGTGTATCGGCCTTTTGACCCATTGGGATTTTCGACATTCCGCCTTTCAACTCATTTGGCTTTTCGACATTCGGCCTTTCGAAATATTCGGCCATTCGACATTCGGCGTTCGGTATTTCGACATTCGGCCTTCCGACATGCGGCCTTTCAACATCGAACGTATAATTTAATAAGTGCGCGCATTTTTAGTGAGATCAGTGTTTTTTTTTTAAATTAAAAGCAAATGGTTTGGTTACTTAAAAATAAAAATTTTATTATGGAGGCCAATCTGTTCAATGTTTTTCATTTTGATAATATTCACTCGGGCCTTTACAAAAACAATAAAATTTAGCCATATAGCCATGATAGAAGTAATAAATACACAAATTACGTGGACTTATTTTCTCCAATGCGTCATAATTTGTTTAAGTATGACTATGGAAATAAATAAAATATCTAGAGAGAAAATAAATACAAAAAACCCGGTTGCTTTAGAGGAACTCACAGTTTAAGTTATCACACCAACTAAGTTCTTATTTACTGTACAACCCGATAATTTCATGTTTTTATTTTAGTTCTAGAAAAGTTTTTTCGATTGGTTCCATTGGTTAGTATGGTGGCAGAAACTGTAAGTATATTTTTGGAATGTTTCAATCGAAAATCTACATCAAAAGAAAATACCACCGAAAAAATCGAATTTGAAACCTAAGCAAAGTCATTTGTCGTGCACAAAAATCGAATTCAGTAGGGCTTCTGGTTGGGACATCGTATACGACAAATTTTGTAAATATTTGTTTAATCAATCTCGCCTTAACAAAATAAAAAACGTTTTCATTAAAACTTAGTTCCGATAACGAAGCCTTTCAAAATTTTCATTTGCTCATGCTGCAATTGAAAAAAAAAACATTTTATAATTTAATTTCACTCAATTTAAATATATATTAATTAAATTAATTCTTTTTCAACTTATAATTATATCATTTATATTTTTTTTTCTTTTACTTTTTTGTAGAACGATTAAGTAGTTTAGTTTCGAGCCAAATTTAAAATAAAACTATTTTTCTATTTCTAGTTTTTAATGAATAATATGTGTACAACAGCGTACGCTTATGTAGTCTCTTTTCGAATACAAAGATTTTATTTTGTAATAGAGGTCATTTAGAAATTAATTGCTACATAATAATAAATTAATTGAAAATCTATTAAAATTGTCTAGACTAGACATAGTTTTATGCTGCTATTTTTGTTTTAAAAACTATTATTAATTTAATTTAAACTGTTTTTAGTGTTAATTTAATTGCATAATTGATTTAATTTATTTTTGTTTCTTTTTTTATACTATTATGTTCTTTTTTTCAACTTTATGGAAATAGAAGAAATAAAATATAATTTTCAATTATAACATATCTTGTCTTTCACTTGTTAATTTTTTTTTTTTTTTTTTTGCTTTTGGTTAACACATTTCAAAAGTACCGTAAAGTTATGTTTTTATAATTTTCATTTTGTACATTGCTTATTAAGTATTTTCATATTTTAAAAAAAAAAAAAATCTTATGTTGATTATTACAAAATTGGCAAACTATACTATTATAGTAGTATACTATGATACTATACTATACTTTATTATACTTCAAAGAGGTTAAAGTAGTGGTATTACAGTACAGTGAATATAGAAAATAATATAAAAACTATTTAGTATATAAAAGAATAGTAAAAGTTTACTGTGCTACATGTGAATTACACTCATAGAATAGATATTTTGATTTAAAAAGTAAAAGAAACGAGTAGGCAAATTGTGCAGTCAATATTAATAAAGTTATACAAGATATTCAAAAAATGTTGTGTATAGTATAGCAAAGTAATAAATTTTATGAACTTAACGATGACATTACCTTTACAAGTAGTTTCACGATGTACGAAAGCTAGTAGTGTATAAGAATTCAATTAGCAATTCGTTATCAATTTTTGTTTACTTAGAAATCTTATTAGAATTACTTTAATTGGGATATCTTTAATAAATTATTATTATTTATACATACATACTTATGTTTTATGCTTCCTTTCCATATTATGTACTTTATTACCTGAAATGAAAATAAACAAAATAAAATTAAAGTTTAGCAAACAACTTGTTTGTTAGTCACGTTTTGTATTTGACTTTTAAACGTTTAAAGTTAATAAATCTTTATAGGTTTTTTAAGCACAGGCTAGAATAATACTATACATATTAGAATGATAACGTAGAACTAAAAAAGAATTGAGGAGTGGCCAACACACGACTTTCTTTTACGAACGTGGAATTTTGAGAAACTTATAAAGCAATTTTCTTAAAATTTTTATTTTTATTTATTTTTTTTGAACATTTTGTACCTTATAAGTAAAATCTTTTATTTTTTAAAATACATACTTGCAACATAAGTTTTCACGTCCTCGGAAGCTGCCAATTCTGGTTGGCCGTTTTTCACTAAAATTCACTGCGGTCTCGCGATTTATCAAAAAAGCTTAAATAAAAAGTTTCAATTGGATCGGTTAAACCATCTGGGCTGCAGAGTGGACATAGACAGACAGACCGAAAGACACCAAGTCGAAACCAAATTTTCAATCGACGATATAGTAAAAGACTAAAAGAGGTATGGTATATATATATACATATATATATAAATTATCAAACGAAACATAATTCCGTTTAACTGTAATTTATTATGGATAATATAGTTAGTCTTTTAGTTACGTTGTTTTTTTGTTCTACGAGGAGAGATTCATTAAAAAATCACGGATAATCGGGTTTCGACATACATAGTTATATACAAATAAATGTGCAATTTTGTGTATATCATGTCTTTCAAAATATTTTTCGTTACACATTCTAATAATTTTTGACCGTAACTATTTTAGGCTAGCTACATTCGAAATGTTATTCTGGTTTGTGGGTTCTAGAATTTAGAGTTAAGGATTTTCACATGATAATTTGGAAAATATGTCAATAATACCAGAATAAACTTTGCTGAGGTCATCCGAGTCACCCTACTTGTTCACTAGAATTTCTTGTTTGCTGACGATATGGGTCATTTCTAAAAACAAACGGTTCATGTGCCCCGTAACATGGGAATGTTGGCACAATGTAGTGGCTTGAGGATTTCTGATTGGTACTTTACCCTCCGAGTTGTGTTAACTTAGTCACACGCAACCAAATACACTACGTTGGATCGGAGTAACTCTAGTGTGCTGTCTTTGAGTTGAATAAAAATCTTTTTCCCCAAGGCAGCCAAATATTTTGATGTTTGTTGATACAATAGGTGTCTTTATATACTTTAGGATGTCCATAAAACTTCGGGGCCACTGATGTATAGGTGGTTAGTTTTTGTTTAGTTTCCTTGTCTATAAAGTTAAGTATTTGAAAATAGTTGTTGAATCTTTTTGTTGTTTAAGTTCTGATATGAAGTTGCCGGATCCTTATTTAATGTTTGGTATGTATTTCGGTCTTGTAATATGTTGCAACCCTGAATATAATATTTTATAATATTTCATTGTACAACCCTGAGTTAGTTCTCGGTTCTGACAACACACATCTTGGTACGATATACTGTGTTGTTGGCTGTCATACAGTGAGGTTAAAATAAAGTAAATGTAAATTAGAAGTTATACATATATATTAATAAAGTTGTGTTGTGAGTGTTAATTAAAAGCGTGTTAATTTGAACAACAAGTACAACATCATAGATCCATAATTTGTCCATCATATTTTTATTTTTTCGCTGGCGCTACATCCCATAGAGTGATTTAGCCGCTTCATAGTGAAGTTTCGTAATCATTTTTACAACGGATAATGAGTGATTAATTCATTGATCCTTACATTAACCAGCCGTGATTTTTCATCACCCGCTGGGAATCAAACCCGGGACCTCCGGAGCTAAAAGCAAGCATGCTAACAACTGTGCCACCGGGGCGGCCATGACACTTTGAGAAGACCATTACGCACTCCACACTCGTCGCAATGTGGACGGATCATACGTCGTTCGGTTACCATTTTTAAAGGATGCATCGGTTCTAGGTGAATCGATGGGAATTGCCATGAAACGTTTTTGTAATTTGGAGAAGAGGCTGTATAAACAGCCTGAAATGAAGGAATTGTACACAGATTTGTTAGGAATTGTTCGAGATTTTGATTCGACGGTTCCGCATTGTTTTTTACCACACCATTGCGTGATAAAATCATCCAGCTCCAGTACAAAGTTGCGTGTGGTTTTCGATGGGTCATGCATGACCTCAACTGGTGTGTCCCTCAACGATATTTTGCACTCGGGAACCAAAATTCAGGATGACTTATTTATCATTTTGTTGCGATTCAGGCTTTATCGGTACGTTTTAACGGCCGACATTCAAAAAATGTACCGCCAAGTTCGTCTAGAGTATGACAACAACTTCCAAATGATTTTGTGGCGCGATAAGAAAACTGATCCGATCAGGATTCTCCGACTGTGCACAGTGACTTATGGAACGGCAACCGGCTTTTTCCTTGCAATTAAAACTTTACACCTTCTAGCAGAGGATGAGCAAGATGAATTTCCCATCGGTGCTCGGGTACTTCGTAATAATTTCTACGTGGACGACATGATGGTTGGGGCAAATTCAGTCTCGGAGCGTAGTAAAATCATGAATGAGTCAATCGCGATTCTGAAGAGAGGTGGTTTCACATTTAGCAAATTTTGTTCTAACAGCGACACAATATTGTCGCTAATCGAGCCACAATATCGTGAGAAATATTAGAAAATCGACGACCAAGACGTTATCAAAACGGTTGGGATTAATTTGGCAACCTGAGCAAGACGTTTTTCGCTACACATACCAGTTGGCGGAATCAACGGCACCTATTACCAAGAGAGTTGTTTTATCAGAGATAGCAAGTCTTTTCGACCCTCTGGGTCTCGTGTGTCCGGATATCACTTTGGCCAAAATATTTTACCAAGAACTTTGGT
The DNA here is from genome assembly GCA_963556165.1 of Tipula helvola. Taxonomy (NCBI): domain Eukaryota; kingdom Metazoa; phylum Arthropoda; class Insecta; order Diptera; family Tipulidae; genus Tipula; species Tipula helvola. The sequence goes on from OY744483.1 coordinate 102,625,549, forward strand.
GGTTAAAAAAAAGACTGGGACGAGCCACTAGATAAGGAGTTGGCCTCAAAATGGGTTAATTTCCGAACACAAATGATGTCACTTAAGGACATTTACATTCCTCGATTCGCCCTACTAAACGGCGATTTTAAATTTATTGAAATTCATTCTTTTTCAGACGTCATAGTGAAAAAGCATACGGCGCTTGTGTTTATTTACGATGCCTTCATGATGACGGTTCAGCTTCCTGCGTGGCCCCAACGAAAACGGTCAGTATTGCCCGACTCGAACTTTTAGCGGCTAAACTTATGACAGATCTAGTCACTCGTCTTAAGCGAGATGTTTTTGGCCAATTAAATGTAAAAGATTACTTTTATTGGACTGATTCTTTAATCACATTGTATTTGATCAATGCAGAGCCTCAAAACTGGAACAATTTTGTTGCACATCGCGTAACTAAGATTCAGCAAAAAACACAATTGGGCGAATGGAGATATGTTCCAGGGACTTTGAATCCTGCCGATTTGATCAGTCGAGGTATGATGCCTGATAAAATTTCCAACTCAGAGTTTTGGTTTAAAGGCCCAACGTTTTTAAAATGTGATGAATCGGCTTGGCGATCGGTTCACTCGCCACCGTCATTAAGCGATGATGTCGCAGAGAAACGCGTTATGAAATTCGCCCTTTCTTCGAAAATCATCGAGAATATTACAAGCAGTATGCACTATCGGTTGAATTTTAGAGGAGTCCGTCGATCATTTGCTTATGTCATCCGATTTATTCGGAACTGCCACATTCCCGTTACCGATAAAGAAGGGCGAAAGAAAATGCTAAAGGAAAAAGATGTGAACCTATACTCACGAGTAGTGCCTCCAATGGTCGAAGATGAAGAAAATGCGGAATTCCAGTTTATTCGAAATATTCAAAAGTTTTCTTTTACTGAAGAATATAACCTTCTGAAAGGAAACCACGCGGTATCGAGCAACAGTCGTTGGCTCCGTTTTTGGATGAGTTTGGAATAATAAGACTTGGTGGGCCTTTGAAGAAGGCCAACATTCCATATAATTCCAAACACCAAATTCTCATTCCCAGAGATCATGAATTTACAAAATTTTTAATTCGCTATTATCATTATTTTAGGACATTTCACGGCGGACCACACATTGTTCTAACGGCAATTAGGTCCAGATACTGGATAATCAACGGACTCACCAAACTCGCAGCATCATTCGACAGGTGTTTCCGGATGAGCCCAAAGTTTTTATCACAGATTATGGGCAATTTACCGCACTCCCGACTGGATTACAAAAACATTCGACCATTTCAAGTCAGCGGTGTTGATTTTGTTGGGCCTGGTGGCACTCTTCGTTTGTTTTGCCACGAAGGCCGTTCATTTGGAGCTTGTTGTCGACTTATCAACAGAAGCATTCATTTGTTGCTTGAAGAGGTTCATCGCTGACCGGGGAATGATTAAAAAAATGTATTCAGATAATGCGACTAATTTTAAGGGGACGGCCAATCAACTACTCGAAGTGAAAAGGATGTTGGAGGACAATAAGGATGCTATCTGGCAAGCTTGTGCTCAGTCATCGGTTGAATGGGAGTTTATACCACCCAGCTCACCAAATTTCGGAGGTCTTTGGGAGGCATCCATCAAGATTGCCAAACGACTTATAAAAAATATCATTGGATGCGAAGAAGTAACAGTGGGCGAGCTCCATACGGCAATAAGGCAAGTAGCAGCCATTATAAATTCTCGTCCCATAACTCCACTCTCGGCGGATCCAAACGACCTCGAGCCATTGACTCCCGGTCATTTCTTGCACCTTACCAGAGTTACCCTTGGCAGAGAGCATCAATAGGATTAAAATGTACCAGAGAATTTGCTGGATGGTGCAACAGGGCGACGATTCGTGAATGAGTATTTAGCTACGCTACAGCCACGCACTAAATGGTTGGTCAGGCATGGTAATATTATTGTCGGCAGTTTGGTGCTGGTTAAAGACGATTCATTACCGCCGTTAAAATGGCCTCTGGGACGAGTTGTTGAATGCAAATCCGATCAGGATGGAAATGTTCGAGTGTTGCTAGTTCGGTGCAGCGACAAAATATTCGAGCGATCAATATCTGATCGAGTGGCAGTATTGTCGATAGAGAGAGACGAGCAAATGATTGATTGATCTGCCACAGACAGTTCAAAGCGGGGATACTGTCTCTTTATTTAATTTGTATTATAATTATGAATTTGAAAAGACCTACCGGGTTTTTATGCAGGCATACATATCACTTTGGATATATGTATATGACTGCTTTTCCCGGTATAGGCAAATATAGTTCCACCCTGTATCAAATTTCGTACTCGTTTTACCGTACCGTTATTATATTCAACTTATACTTAAAATATTTTGTTACCAGTCGTAATTTTATCTTGTCTCATCGCGGTCGAATTTTAAATACAGTCCGTGAATAAAAAATATATATACAAGTGCCTTTTAATTTATGATAAATCTTCTCGGCGGTTTTAAGTTTTTTACGTGGAAAGAAAGTTGGGATTATAACCAAGATTTCCCGTATCATGTTATCCTGCAGCGAATACCATCATATCCTATTGGATGACGAGTGCCTTTAAAGTGTTCATTTGTTGGAAATATTTTACTTGATGAAATCGATGCACCTTCTATACTGGGATCAATTAAAATAAAGTCACCGAGTAAGAATTTAAGAGATAATCAGTACCTTGATCTGAATATACACATAACAAACTATACATATATTGAACCAGTAAACATGATATTGAAAAGTTTTAATAAAATTGACCATCTGTTCTACTTTCTTGCATCGCTGTTCAATTTTTACAGGGGTAAAATAGTTTGCTTTGCTTTGTATTTTATCGAGTATTTGCCCTACTGGCTTGTTTCCTCAATTAACTGAAAATAATTGGAAAAATAAGAAAGTAGGGCAAATATCCGATAAAATAGCAAATCATAATTCACAAGTAGGAAAATATGTAGAAATTGATAAATGTTATTGATTAAGCAAATTGTAATTTCTAATTTTTGTTTGTTTCCCAGCAAGAAAGCCATTGAGAGGGACTAATTATTGGTCAATAACAAGCCTTGCTCTATAATTTTGAATGATTCATGATCATTGGGAAGACTATGACAGTTCATATCTGAATTACAAATGTCTTATCATGTGCTAATAACACATGACAACACAGAAATAGGTGAACCACAAATAATTAACTTTTGACTGTTGGGAGGTACTTTTGATAAAGTTCATTTAAATCCTTGATTTTTACGGTACTGCAAATTATTTAAAGCCGAAACATTATTACATTAGCAAACGAGTATTATCAAAATTTCAATCAAATCAATTAATTTGCTTGAGAATTGCAAGTAGAATTAACGCGGACATAATTCAAATGCTAGAAGATATTGTGTAATTCACCGTAAAAATCTAATAATATATCGTAAATATTTCAAATGGTTTTGTACAATAAGTATAGTCTATTGTAAAAAATGATACTTAAGGTGAAATTCGGGTTGCGGAAAGGTCGCTTTCATAAAATTTCATATTTGGTCGTATATTCATAAACATAAAATTTCGGCATTAAAAAAACGGAATACTGTTGAAAAGCCATAAAATAGCGTTTTTAAATAAAAAAATAAAAAATCATGCACTTCACAAATTGTATCTACATTATTCTCGCAGATTAAAAAGAACAAATTAAATTATACAAAACTATTTTTTCATATAAGAATATACAAATAAGATAAGTAATATTATGTATGTATAATTATAAGTGTTTATAACTATTTGTTGAATTCAGTATTTTCCGTTTTGTCTTATTTAATTTTTTATTTTTATTTTTGGTTTTCTTTCAACATAATAAATTGTTTTATATTCTTTTATTATAATTTTTATTTTCTTACCAGTAAGAAATAAAATTCATAAACATAAAAAGAATAATAACAAGACGTAAAATAAGCAGACATGCTGAAAAAGCGACAAAACCGCAGAACCACATTAAGTAAAAGATTAATAAAAGAATCATGAGTATAAATAAAAAAAATACGAATACTTCTTTAAAATAAAATGAAAGAACTTCATTCAAAGTACCAAACACAGTAGTGATACGTAAGATTGAACAAAATAAATATAAATTATAATCAATTTTTTTTTTGTCATACATAAGACGGGAAGGGAGAAGAGATATGATTTTGTCATTCCACCCATTAAAGATTCAATTTTTAAGTGTTTTTTGAGTAGTACCTACTTGAATTCGAATAAAAAATTTTATTTGATTTGATTTAAATTTTTATTTGTACATATTACATATATACCAGCATCAGCAGCTAGCTATACACTTGTTGTTGTTTCGTAAAAAAATCGATTTCTGAACTGTAAAAAATCTATTCTGTATTTAAGATGTATCATATATAAAACTTATATCTAAAAATAAAGAAAAATTATTTTTTTGTTGTTGAATTGCCTGAATACTAACTTCCCATAAAGAAGGTGAACATTTAGTAAATAAAAATAATACATTGGGATATGTCGGAGTATATAAAAAATCTGAGATATTCTTTTTAAAAATAAAAACAAACTTTTTTAAGAAAAGATTAAATTACCTTATTTTAAGAGTTTCTTCTGTAAATGTGAAAAAATCACTTTTATGAAAGACACTAAGCATTTTCTTGTTCTTACCGTGTTATTCGTCTTTATGTTATTCGTATTCTCTATTTAACCCCTGTGGTAATTGGAAATTACTAAACTAAAAAAAATTAATAATTTCGTTGAATTGTTCATATTTTTTATGGTATGGTAATATGGGATTATCCGTCATTTTCTGTAAATCAAATAATCATCTTTTGATTGAAAGGTCAAATAAAACAGTCAACCAATTCTTGTTCAACATTGGTAGCATTTTAAAAATATTATTGTAGAAGCTTTTATTTCGTGAATATAAAATAAAGACATCCAGTTTTGTTTATCCTAGCAATAATCCCAAAAAATAGTAAAACTAATAAAACAAATCACAAAACCAACCTATAGAAATAAAAACGATTTGTGAAACCCTGTTGTTGAACGCAGAAGCTTGAAATGGAATTGGATTTCATTTCCATCAACTTAGCAAGAATTCAACGAATTCCAAATTGGAACTGAACACATTGTTATTGTAATTTGGCAAATAAAATACGATTAATACCTAAAACTATTTTCTGGATATTCATTTCTCACCTTCACGGCAACCAGTTCTTGCAGATCTTCCAGAGTGGTTGCTCAAAGTAGAGTAATAAAATAAAACAAAAAAATAAACGATTGGGTAAACTAATTTTATACATACTCCTGTTATTATACCTATAAATGCTTTTATTTATGTAGAAAACAAAACAATGCTCACAATTGAATTTGTTACTGTCGCGTTGATTTAGTACCACGGATTGAATTCATTATTCAAAGGTTGGGATCACGCCAAATTGCCAACAATCTAATGATACTACTTTTAAGTGCTTCTCAGATGCACAATTTCTTAAGCGTCGTGAAAAACACCAAAAAAATTCATAGCTCTTGGTCTATAACAATAACGGCTAAAAAAACAATAAGAAGGCCGTGGCGAATGCTTACTTAAGGAAATTTAAAACCCAGCTACAAAACAATAAATTCTTATCGTGATAAATTAAACAAATCTCACAAAAAAAATGTGTTCCAGATTTTTACATTTCTCGACGAATTCGGTTACCAGGGAGGTTGTACCTTCACTTTCGATTCGTTTTCAATAGTATTTTGTCTCTTCTAATAAGAACAAAATTGTATTCTATTGCCTTTATTTATTACGATTTTTCTAATACGATCTCTGCCTATTCTATACTTTCCCTTTTCTTCACATCAATAATATATCGCAAACAAAAATGCGGGTGATAAGGAGTGATGAATGAAAGTAGAAATAAAATGTTGTTTTATTCGAACAAGCTGAGATAGCTTTAGAAAATGCATAATTGATTTTATGCCCATCCAGTCATACATTTTTGTTTTGATCATCATTCTCACAAATATTGATAGTTTTAAGATGAATAAGCCGCTTGTGTTAACTTTTGCGTCCATTCTAGTTTAGAATAGAAGGGGTTGCATTGCAGTGGAAGAAAAACTTCCAAAATTTTAATTGTTTCATAGGTAAATAAATATGTTACCTTGTATTAATTTAAATTTCTAAATTTACCTATAATACCTTGCTGTTGCCGTTGGCAAATAATATCGTCACTATTTAAAAAAGACATTTCGTTTATTGACATTTCAACGACATGTTGATCGATACATTATTTGTGAACTGCTTTAATAAAATCGCCATTAAATAACTGCCCCCATCAAGCGCGGCGCGACGGTGGTAAATTTAAAAATACGTCCATTTGCTTATGCATTAACAGAAAATCGCAGTTTGAGTAGAAATATAAATAATTTTTATAAACACATTCAAATATTCCATAATTTTGTTGCAAAAAAAAAAAAATCTCTTGAAAGAAAATGAACGATAAGTGGATTGTGTGGAACATGACGCGGCGCGTGTTGTGTAAGCTATTATTTCTGAGTAATATATTCTCTTTGTATTAAAGGTCATTTATAAATATTAATACCAAATTACTATGGAAGGCCCTTAAGTAATATCACACTGTTAGAGCAGAGGACATAATATAATTACATACATTGCGAATGTAATTTTGATTGCTGTTCAACATGTCTCAGTTCTAAATATCCTAACATTAATTGTGAGTCTGTGATTTGACGGTTCAGGAGTAGGGGATTTATATTGTCATGACCAATTGTGATAGGAAGGAGTACACAAATTTAAGAAAACCCGTGACATCCTTTAAGAATAACAGAAAATTTTGCTCAGAATAACAGAAAACTTTTGTAAAATGTAAGCGGTTGCTTGCAATTGTCCGTTCAAAAAAAAAAAAAATAATAATAATAATAATTCTTGCATAAAAATAATGCGGGTTGCGAATAGATGTCCGCTTTTCAAAATCCCGCATCATGTAAATAGTGCCTACATTTTGGAAAACTGAATTTTGGTAAACATTTTGGTGCAATACAATTATATTTTCTGTATATGCATAATATTTTGTTGCACTTTTATTTATTAAAAATACGATTAATAAAATCTAGTTATTTTAATTAAATCTAACGGGATTTTTCATTAAACTCCTTTATTGTTTTAGGAAAATGAAGCCAAAATGTGACACACTGTCATACATTTATGTCGAAATATAAAATTAAAGTTGTTCAAAGTAGCTGCTCTGGTGGTGAAGAATGCAACTACAAGAAGAATAGAAGAATTCTATAGATTGTGTTTTAGTACATCAGTTCAACCTTTATTCCACAAGACGTCGCGACGTTACGGGGTCAAAATTTTTGTTTACATTTTTTTTATATGGATTTTAGCCCAAAACAGCTCTAATAAAAGTTTAAAAAAATGAATGAAATTTACCTCGACGCAAATAATAATCAAATGATATTTGTTAACAAAAGAAGGATTTGTTTATTTTTAACATAAAATAAACAGGTCGCCTTTTTAATTGTTAGAAAAACGAAATATAAAATCATAAATTATTTAAGTTTTGTATGGTAAATTTTATGTTAAAAGAACCATTTAAGCTGCCTGGAATAACAAATTTCACAAAAACAATGATCAGCAAGGAGCTCCTAATAGAAATGTTGAAGAAAAATTTAAATTCTTGAACAAAAACAAACATAAAGCATCTGACATAACCTCACAAAACACAAATAATGTTCGATGTTTAAACATCAAATTCTTGTAAACCAAAGGTTTTTCTATTTATTTTATGTTAAAAATATAATAATTATTCTTTTGTTAATCAATTATTTTATTTTTCAATTTGTATCATAGTAATTTTCTTTGATTATTTTTCAATTTTAATAGAGCTGTTTTTGATCAAACTCCATACAAAAAAAATGTAAACAAAACGCATTGACCCAACGTTCATATACTCTGGTGGTAAGTAGACATACTAATCACACCATCTATAGATTATGCTTTTAGTATTTCTATTTACCACCAGAGTATATGAATACGGGGTCAATGAGTTTTTTTCATTTTTTTTTATAAGTATGGAGTTTGATCAAAAACAACTAAACCAAAGATTTAAAAAATCAACAATGAAAATTACCACGATACACTGAGTAAAGACAAATTATTTATTAAAGGGCTAGACCAAAGGAAAGTTGGAAAATAAAACAGCTTTGGTCGATTTTTTTTTTATAAAAAATCGCTTTTTAATTAAGAGTGATGTTAAGGAATTAAAAAACATATTTTTTAATAACTTATATTTTTAATGACTTATACATTTTAAATGGCGTTCTTTTAAAAAAAAAAACGTTTTAAGCGGTTGACAGCAAAACAGCAACAATGCAGTAAGCAAAAAAAATAAAATAAAGATTCTTAAAATAATGTGCCTAGCTAGTTATCGTTTGACTTAGGGATTTGAAAAAGAAACAAAATGTCGGCTATTTGAAAAACAAGTTTATGCAGAAATTCAGCATTTTTTTTCAAATGATGGCCATTTTTTTATTTTTTGCAAAGTGTTTTTAATTTCCTACGTCAAACGATAACTAGACACATTATTTTTAAGAATCTTAATTTTTTGTTTTTTTTATTACAGATGACTGCGTTGTTACTGTTTTGCTGGTGGTTTGGCGTCTATGAAGGGGGACCAAAGTTGAGTAGATTAATGTACCAGTAAGATGCGCATCACGTGAGCTGTTCTGGTCATATAAGAGGCAGCTGCGTGATGGGTACAATTGAACAGTCGAACCCCTTAACAATAGAATAATTATTATATTTTTAAAATAAAACAATGAGAAGAGCCTTTGGTTTACTAGAATTTGATGTAAATGGTTTTCTGATTGCAGATTTTTTGGTGTACTAATGTCGTGAAGTTTACTCCGGTGTTTTTGACGATGTCAGTGTCTACCATTTAATCATGAAACTATACACGCTTCAACAACGTCTACAAATTATCCAAATTTTTTATCAAAGTTAGCGTTCGGTTATAATCGTCCAACTAGACGTGCCAATAAGACAAAGAATTTTTATTTTTTTTCGTTATAATTTATTTAATTCCATTTAAAAAGTTACAAAAACTATAACAAATAGAATAGTACATAAGTATACATGTGTATGAAACGAAAGAGGGAGAAAAGTATACAAAATAAACATAGAATAAAAAAAATAAAAAACAAACACAAAAAATAATTAAATTAATTGAAGTAAGTTCCTATTCTTATAGTAATCAAATCTAGCCATTTGTTGTAAATAAAAGTCTTAACAGATGATTTAAAGTGGCCAATGCGTGTTTCCTGTTTAACTTCATCAGGCAATTCATTGAACAAAATCAAGCCTCTTTAAAAAACATTATGCGAGTCCCTATTGGTCCGATTTTGGATATTCCGATATTGGAGTTTTGATTTGACCGTGTATTATAATTATGGATGTCACTAGCCCTTTGGAAATTGTAATTACATTTAGTTAAATGGTTAATTGCCTTAAAAATGAAAATCAGTAAATCTAAATCACCTAAAACAGCACTAGGTAAGATCTTTTCGCTGTATAGTAAATATGAGGTGGTAAGTCTGGGTAGGTGTTTAATAATTTTTATAATCCTATTCTGGAGAATTGATAAAGGTCGCAACAAATAAGCAGGTGCAGCACTCCAGATCATGGACATATAATTAAGATGCGATTTGACGAATGCAAAATAAATTAACCACGCAGATTCAGTTTTAATATAGTTGCAAATGCGTCGCGACACAAATAACATTGGGGAAATAGTTTTGAATAGTTTGTTAATATGCATCGACCAATTTAGTTTTGAATCAATTACAAATCCCAGATACTTGAAAAAAGATACTTCTTGAATGTTAAAATTGCCAAAACTAAAATGTGATGGGAAGTTGTCCTTTGGTTTGTTTTCAAAAATAATGTAGTTGGTTTTGCTGAGGTTCAAGGACAAACGATTAGCCAATAGGTAATTGTTGATCAAGTGTAAATCATGTTGCATATGTTTTGTGACATCATTTAAATCGCTACTGCTATACACTAAAGCTGCATCATCAGCGTAAAGCTGCAATTTACCAACCAAGTTCAAATTAAAAATATCGTTAATATAAAAAATAATAATAATGGATCCAGAATTGATCCTTGTGGTACACCAGAAATAATTGATGCATAATCACTGTAAACATTGTTAACAATTGTGCGTTGACTGCGATCACTTAGGTAGTCTTTTAGAACTGATAGAAATTGTTCAGTGGGTTTGAGTAGCTTGAGTTTTTCTAATAATATAAAATGATCAACACAGTCAAAGGCCTTTCGAATATCAATGAATAAGACACCAACATGAAGTTTCGCATGAGTCCCTAAATAAACATTGTGAATGAGATTGGCCACAGCTGCTTGGGTATTCGAGTTTTTAATAAATCCAAACTGATTCTCATTAATAACCTTATGCTTGAGGAAAAAACCGTTAATATTGTCATAGATGATTTTCTCAAAAATCTTAGACATAGAATTAAGGACTGAAATAGGCCTGTAATTAGAACACATTTTCCTGCTTCCAGATTTGTGAATAGGTGAAACCACTGATTTTTTAATGAACTAGGCAAACTCCCATTATCTATACAATCGTTAGTGACTTGCATAATAACATATATGAGATTCTCTTTATGGATTTGCAAAAACTTTGCTGATATTAAATCATATCCGTTAGCAGATTTAGTATTAAAAGAACTAATAATTTTGTCAATTTTATATAAACATACCTTTGATAATGAAATGGGTTCAGAGCAGTTATATATAGCATAATGTCTGAAACTATGGATAATTTCAAGATTTGTGGTCGAGGGTTGGTCAAAGCAATTAAAAGACACTTCAATGAAGTATCTATTCAAAATTTTAGCTACCGCAAAAGGTTCCAATAAATTACCAAAGTGATCAGATATTACAATAGGGTTAATCGTCTTGGTACGATTAAAAATAATACGATTAAACAAATTCCAATTTTTCCGAGAGTCAACATTATTCTGCCTAAACTGATCACCATAATATTGCTTCTTCAAAAATTTGTTTTTATTGGAAACCAAATTTCTGAGAGATAGGAACTGTTCTTTGAAATAAGAGTTATCAGGAAATTTTTCATGCAGACGATAAAATTTTTCCCTACGAGAAATTAATTGAAGTAATTCACTGTTGATCCAATGTTTATTTTTCTTTTTTATTCGAACAGTGACTGTATGTCTACGTATTAAATCGGTTAGATAAGCAATGAGACTGGAAAAGTCAACGGTAGTCGGAAAACCAACCTCAGTTAAAATTTTCGAAATATTTTGATGATCAATTATCGTTTTAGTCGCTTCTCGCAAATTCAAATTCCGCTGAGAATGAAAATAGAAATCTAACACAATAGCTTTATGGTCCGAATAAGATACGTTAAAGGTGTCAAGATTATACCTGTGTGAAATTAAATCTGTGATCACATAATCTAAAATAGAAGGGGAATTGGACATTCTTGTATAAAATTCGGAAAGTCGGGGATTCAAAATAACAAAACCATTCGAAAGAACACTACTTTCAAGGTTTTGTGTTGATAAATCATTAGCCAATAAATAATTAATATTCAAGTCACCCATTACAATAGAATTTTTGTAAGTATTAAATATATCATCTAATTTATTAAAGAAAGTATCCAGATTCGATTTTTGAGACCTATATATTCCAAAGAAAGAAGAAAAGAAATGAAAGAAGTGCTGAAAATATTGCGGCTGTACGCGAGAGTGTGAATGAGAACCCAAATCAGTCAATTCCGCGCCGTTCGCAGGAATTGGGTATCTCAAAAAAGACATTATTGGGTCGCGATTAGGATCTAACCAAACTTTCTGAAGATCTTGATTTTCATCTCAAAATCAATTTGGGCAATGAAGCTCATTTTTGGCTCAACGGCTTCGTTAATAAGCATAATTGGGTTATATTTGGGCAAGCGAGCACCCCGAAGCCATTCACGAAACACCTTTACAACCGCAAAAATTGATCCGTTACGGTTAATGAGAACCGCTACCGTTATATGCAGAGTGGCATTTTGTGGGATAAATTGAAAGGACTGAACATGGTCTCACATCTCGGCAGGACTGCGCTACATGCCACACAGCAGGTCAAACCATCATTGAAATCGAAGCTCGGTGAACGTATTATCTTCAGAAACGGACCAGTTAATTGGCCGCCTCATTCGATTTTCAGACATCAAGAATGGTTCTTTAAACATATAATTTACTACACAAAACTTAAATAATTGTTGATTTTTATATTTCGTTTTTCTAGCAAATGTAACGGCGATCCATTTAGTGTTGAGGTCAGTTATTTTTTTTATAGTTTTGTTAGAACTATTTTGGGTCCAACTCTATATAGAACAAAAAAATGTAAACAAAACATATTGACCCGGTAATGACTAGACATCTCATGGAAAATAGGTTGAAGCGATGTACTAAAACACGATCTATACCAATAAAATATTGGTTGAAAACTATTCCAATCGAAATGAAAATACATGGCAATGTCATTCGTATTCACTGAGATATGTATATACTTGGATACGACATGCAAAATGTTTATAATAAGTATGTCATTTTCCACTTAGACACTACTCTACTCTAAAGATAATCCAATCCGCCATCTTGAAATCCGTCGAAATTGACGGAGTAGCAAACTACTCTAACTAATACATTTACATCTACATTGCATTGCATTGCACAGTTGACGTATTATTTGTCGAAATATTATTTTGACAATTAATACGCATATTCACACACTCTTACAAAAAACTAAAGTCATTTAAAAATATTTTTTTGTTTGTTCCACTTAAAATATCATAAAACTGTCTTTTTGACAGCTCTTTCTACTCCTTTTCTACTCTTTCGCTACTCTTTATTGTAACTGGAAAACGAAAATAGTAAACGGCAAAAACGAATGGTACAAGTTTTTTTATCTATTTGTACCACTCATTTTGTATATGCCCCACACTCTAAAAAGTTAATTCCGAAAAAGGGCCGTACTGGATTCGAAAATAATTTTGTTAATATTAAACTTGCGCTTGACTCATTAAACATACAAAGATTTTGATACTGATTAACTAATTGAAGCATTATTTGAACTATTCACACTTTGCACTACTTATCTTCGGAAAATATTTAAATTATTTCTCACTATTTTCCTTGAAATTTTCAATACACACCAGTGGCACTATTCTGGTTTTCCCGGGGAATTACGAATTGGGAATTGATTTATTGTCAGTTTTTCGTATATTTTGGTTTTCTTTTTTCCAAAGCATACTAAATTTTGGGGAAAAATAGTTCCATTTCATAGCAATTTTGTTGTTAATTTTTCCCTAAAAATTTGGCTGGGAATTATTTTTTCCCAAAACATGAACAAAATACCAAACGCTCAGTATGCTTTGGAAAAAAGAAAACCAAAATATACTAAAAACTGACAATAAATCAATTCCCAATTCGCAATTCCCCGGGAAAACCAGAATAGTGCCACTGGAAAATAAATAAAAACAAAAATTTTTTTTTGTGAAACGTCAAACTTTCGAGCATAAACAAACTTGTTTACTAATCATTTGTAAAAACAAAAATGTGAAAGAACAATTTAGTGTATTTAAAAAAAACAACGCATTTATTGACTCGAAGGTCATAGCCTACTATGTAATTATAACGGTACGAATGTTAGGTTTATAATATTTCCGAAAATTCGAAACCAATTCAAGACAAGGAAAATAAATACGTCCTCTGTCATACAGACGCAAGCTTTTTTCTTCTTCTTCGTTTTTTTCTTGTACCATGAATTTTTGCCTATGTTGTATCCATGTATATATCTCAGTGGTCGTATTTTATTTGCGAAAGAATTGGATTTGAAATTAGAATTCAATTTTTTTTCAAATAAAACAGCCAACTAATTCTCAAATGGTCCCAACATTTCGCAATTTTGTATTGTTGCTCGCTTTGGTTTTGCAACAAATATTTCATTCAGAATGGTCGAGAATGAAGAATTTAAAAAATGATGTAAGGAGCTATGACCGGATTGTCATCCGCACCGCAAACTATAGGTGATAAACTTTGCACATCGATTTGCGAGAAACGTACTCTTCTGCTTTCAGATTAATAGGCATTAAAAATGTGATTTTGGTTGGCGTTTGACGGATGGTCAAATATTCGAAATTATATAACTAATTGTGTGTTCCTGTGTAATGGCAGTAAATGGCAAAGTTATTTTAGTTAACACCCCTTGATACGTCGGGCAGGTCTCACACAACCGATTTTAAAAAATTTGGTGCAAGGTTGCACACGCAAAAATGAAACTTATTTCAATGTTTCAATTGTCAGTTTCTTAACCGACAATGCTAGCAACATGAAGATAAGGAAACCAATTTGTGAAGCTGCCGAAAATGAAAGTAGTATTACATACGGATGGGTCCGCCCATATTAAACTTATTTGCTTTAGACTTAATTGGTAAACCTGGCTGCAAAATAATTTTAGATCAAATAACAGAAATATTTTCGAAATCACCATTTATCCAAAGACTGCTCTGGTACAGCCTTCGGAAGTGCGATGGAATACTTAATGCGACATATTAAAATCTTATTTACAGAACTGGTCTATATTAGCAAAAGTGGCAGAAAAATCTAGAACCAAGCCAGCTTTGATGCAAATATTGGTAAATTGGTCATGAATATAAGCGTCAAGAGAGGAGCGGAAGACTTAGTCAAGCTTTTAAAACCCATTTCCAAACCTATTTACCCCTTGTGTCAACACGACATACACCCGGGTGTGTTTTTGATTTTTTTAAACTGAATGAAGTTTTTTTTCTAATAAAGCAAAATGACATTTTCATTATGATATCATTTCTATATTTAATGTTTATCCGTCTTTGATGCAAAACTCTTGATTAAACTCATACACACCAGTGGTTGAACGGGTTGGTGAGAAGTCATTTTATTCTCGTGTTGACACAAAGGTTACACTTGCCAAAGCAATAAGACTAAGATATGTAATTGCGTATTTGGCTGGAAAGATTTAGAAAAGAATTTGTATTATCTGGCAATACAATAAGCCGCCCCGGTGGCACAGTGGTTAGCATACTTGCTTTACGCTCCGGAGGTCCCGGGTTCGATTCCCGGCGGGTGATGAAAAAATCACGGCTGGTTAAGGGTAGGATCAATGAATTAATCACTCATTATCTGTTAACAAAATTATTACGAAACTTCAAAAATGAAGCGGCCAAATCCCTCTATGGGATGTAGCGCCAGCGAAAAAAAAAAAGTTCTGCTCACTTTACAGCGTTTATTCTTTACATTAAGTGCAAAGGAAAATAATATGTACTGTAATTGAGTTCCTTGAAGAAAATTTTAGCTAACCGTCCATGGCATTGTTTTTAAATATAAGCGGAATATTGGTCCTTTTATTTCGTCTAGATTTGTCTGTATACCTCAATTATAGTGGCTATGAAGATAAGTTTATCCTAATGAATTTTCGGAAGATAATGTAAGCCAAATCCACAAATTAACATCAGCAGTATTTTCACCGCTAGTGTCGAACGAATATTTTCAAAATTTTCAAATTTAACACATACGGATTTAAGAAACAATCTTTGTGTGGAAAAAGCGGCTAAATTGGTGTTCATAATCAGCGGTTAAATAAACTAAATTAATAATGATTTAATCATATTAATGAAAAGCCTTTAAATTATTCAAAATTTAAATTTCTTTATTTAATCATATAAATTTAAAAAAAATAATCTAATTTAATACAAAAAGCTGATTTAAATCAAAAAAATCAAATGATTTGTATTTTTTCAAAAAATACATGAATCTTTCCCACCCTGGATAATAGTATATTTTTCAACGAGCGCGACCAATGATAGATATTAGTGTTATTACTCATGCATGCGTGTAATGGTTGTTGTGCATTACTCGGAATCGCTCGTTTCGCAAACTTTATCCTCATGAGAAAAATTATCATTACGCGCACAGTAAATAAAATACTAGGTACATATTAGGTTTCAGAATTCGAAAGCTTTAAGAAATGTTATAACTAAAAATATTAAACCTAATATTAAATAAGGAAGGGAGATTATTCCTAGAAATATATTTACAAATTTGTATATTCCTGCGGCCCGATTTTGTTAATTCTCGGAGAATACAACTTTTTAAATTTTGCAGCAGTTTTATTCCCTTTTCCCCAAAGTGTATTCTGATGTTTGGACAAAATTGTGTTTTGGGAAAAAATTATGCCCAATTATAGCAGTTTTGACGTTTGTTCTTCCATAATTTATGAAAGAATTGTTAAGGAATAGGTTTTTAAAGGAAATATGTCTATGTATGAATAATATTAATAATTAAAATATTAATTTTGTTTCTAGAGTGTCAAATACCAATTAATAATAAAAATAGTGTAGGAACAATATTTATTATAATAATATTGATATTTTTATATTCACTTATGGCGGATTCATAGTTGCCTTCGTTCGTTTGTTCTGACATTTTTTTTGAAACAATCATATTTCTTGAAAATGACGTTATTTTTCACTTGTGTTCGTTTGATTGGATAAACAAATTTATCAGAACGAATGAACGAAGGCAACCATGAATCCGCCTTTATGTTATTTTAAAGTAAATGCCTAATAGGCTAGTTATATAGCCGAAACCGAAACGGAATGAAATGAAACGAACGAATTGATTGTATGAAAACCTACTAGACCAGTTATACAGAAGAAACGGAATGAAAACGAACGGACGAATTGATTCAATTCAATTTGCTTTCGTTTCGTCTTTGCGGTTATACACTATCGGTTTTAATTTATTTTGCTATCGTTAGTAGCACTTTGTCAAATTGTCAAAACAAACTAAATAAAATACAAAATGGATTCAGACGTCGAGGTAGAATGCATCGATGCAGGTTTTTGAACAAAAAAAAATTGATTGAGTCGCGCAAATCAGTGTATATAACTGAATTATTATTAAGTATTAATTATTTTTGCAGCAAAACCGTGTCTTTGGCCCCGTGTTTGTTCTGTGTAGTCGTGTTTTAGGTTTAGAAAGTAAAAATTCCATTTTGCCTCTGAATTGATTTATTTAGCTTTACACGCCGATACATGTATTCTTTATTAGCAATAATATATTGATTAATAAAAAACATCCATTTTTCGTTAAATGTATTTATTTTATTTTTTCGGAAGTTTTGTTTTTGTGCGCGGGAATAAATTTTTGAAATAAAACCATTTTCAAAACGCCAAAAAACGTTTTCGTCAATTCGTCTATATAACCATGTCTCTTTACGTCTTTCGTTTTACTCCGTTTCGTTTCGTTTCGTTTCCGTCTATATAACCAGCCCATAAGTCAGAGCGACTGAATCCGAATGTAAGAGAGAGTCTCCGGTTGTGGGCACAGTTTTGTTTTTGACCCACAATTTTCCTTTGAGTCCATATTATGCGGAGATATGAAAATTAGTGGAAAGCTAGAGGCATTACCTAACTGTTTGCTAAAGTAACTGCATTGATTCCGTCAACTAGAAAGATTTTACGACCAATTTTGTGAAGTCATCTTTTTGGGGAAAATGGGAATAGTTTAAGGAAAACGCACCTAATTTGAAAGAATTTCGAGCCTTCAGTAGCAATCATAACAAAAACAGGCTTTTCAAAAAATTATTCAACTTTAGTCAACTTCGATTGCAGAGGCTTCAAACAGATGATGCAAAGTCGATATCATCATCAGATGATGGAGAGTTCTATTTTTTTAAAGCGTTTAGCCGACGGGTTGCCTTCTTTTTTTACTCTTCTTTGGGAGGGAGGGGAGAAAAAGTAAAAGGAAAATGAAAAAAAGAGGGTGCCTACAACCGGTTACATTTAAGTACCCACAACCGGAAATCACGACCATTCTCGGAGTAACCAAAAAAATTGTGATGCGGCATGCAAATCACAACGAAAATACTGTAAAAATATCGATAACACTCACCTGTTTGAGATTATTCACAATGATTTATCGAACTTTTAAAACATTGGAAAATTACTATTGCGTTGTTTTTACGATTTTTTTTAATGTGATCACAGCAAATGAACAAGCTCGTCCATTCACTTCGATATTAGCTAGAAACCTGCGTACTGTTAAAATACAAGTACGACAACAGTCAGATCAGCCATATTTGAATTCTGTCAAAAGTTATGCAGGGGTGCGCACAACCGGAGACTCTCCCCTACTAATGGGAAACGGGGAATAAAAAATTGGGAAAAATTGGCTGGGGAATAACTAATGATTTTAATTAATTTTTATTTTGGGCGATTTTGATTTATACTTTTACGGAATTAATCCACCATGGAAAGCATTGATTGTACTGGTATATATGTGTCTTTTCCTTTATAATAATAATACTAATATTCTTTAAACATCGAACAACATTACGTTTATAGTATACCTACATATGTATATATGTATATGCAGTATAATTTGCAAACGAATTAATTTATAAAAACCACATTAAAATAGGCTATCTTATGCTTTACAATATTTAGATTCATATTTCAAAAGTAATAATCATTTTGCTTTGTGCATGTATGGGGATAACAGCACTCACGTTATATTTATAGTCACGTTTAAAGAAAAACAACACTGGCATGTATTTATTCTATTCTTCAGTTTAATTACTTTAAAAACGCATGTTTCACTGGGTGCGTCCAAAATGGAAAATGTGCATTTAGCGAGGAGACATTTAAAAAACTACATGCGATGTAGTTTCTATGTGCATTTTTAATACATTTGTTTGATGTCAGTTTATATTTTAATTAACCATATTTATCGATTTAATAACTTGATTTTGTCCAATTTTAATTAATTTAATGATTTTAATGAAATTTAATTTAATCAAAAAATGCACATTTTAAAAAATGTGCATTTAAATTTACATTTCGGACTCACCCATTATTCATTAGAGTTTTTATTACACAATTCGCGACAAAATTATATATTACATTACCTGACAATAATAAAACTTAACTTTACTCATGTTATGCGCATAATTATGATTAAATCATCAAATAAATATATTTTGATACCTATCACCTCTTCAAAAACAAAACACCTTAATGTATTACGTTTATATTAATCAATACATACGCGTATATTCACCTTGCACAACCCAAAAATTAACATCCAATTAACAACATAGAAACTATATAAATAAAATAAACTGCTCCAAGCTATATTACCAATAAGATGTATATATTCAAATCACATTAATTATATAAATATTACCTCTAAACTAAATAGTAATAATATTATTATAATTTTAAATAAGCAGACGATAGACGATAGAGCGATCTACAGAGTATGTGTAAACGTAAGCATAAAAAAAAAATTAACCAAACAAGATTGACAGATATATAAATGTATGTATGTTATACAAAAGGCTATATTTTCATGTAAATTAAACAACAAAGAATACAAACCGAAACTTAATTGTTGCCTGTCAACATGTAAACTTTGTCTGAAGTTAATATGTGACTTGAATAATTAATTCATAAGAAGAAAAAAAATAAAATTCATACTCGTATACACTGAATTTATTCGATTTAAATAACTTGATTTCGTTTAGAAATAAATAATTATTGTAAATCTATTATTATAAATTATAATAAATCACGTAACTAATATGTTTCATACCTTTTTGTTATTGATTTATTAATAAAAATATGTACAATGCATTTATCTATTCCATAAATACATGCTTATACGATAAATTTAGTCGTTTTCTTTTCATTTAAATGTCAATAACCATAACACTTGAATTTTATTTTACAATAACAATAGAATAACTAGCAAACAAACATTCTTGGTATGATTAAGCATCATACATACTAGAAGAATATAAACAAGAATTGTTGTATGTAGCTTTTGTTTGACTGGGATTGGCATTTAACCGTTAAAAATTAAAGATTTTGTTTTTAGAAATAAAAATGTGTCAACGAGTGAAATAAAATTGAATTATCAATAAGTTCAGGACAGACAAATGATTGTTGCGTGTGTATTGCTTAACAAAATGACTATTGCGAGCCAAAAAACTTAAGCTCGTCTAGTTGAAAACATGGCTGCGCTGGCCTATATCGTTTCGATAAACAGAGGTATGTAGAAAATATCTCAATAGAATAAAAAAATAAAATTATAAGTTAAACAAAATCTAACATATTTTTTATTTCGTATCTATTGACATTTCGGAATTAAATTAATAGCGACAATTTTGCGTGTATTTTTAATTAATTTGGAGCAAATTAATTAATAATGGATGAGGCGTGGCAACAAATTTGTCGAACTTTCACAAAAAAAAAACTTTGAGAGATAGAATCTAACTCAAACCAACAAGAGTCGTTGAGTACATTTATGATTTCGTAACGAAAAATAGTCACATATCTTTAAAACTAAATTTAAATTTAACTGTAACTTATTCTTGATTGTGTAATGCTATAATTTAAAGAGACTGCATCTATATCGGACTATATTCCTGTGAGCGTATTTTTTTATTACCAAGCGTGATTAAACTACTTTTAAGCGGTAAGTATTAATTAATTAATTAGTAAGTATTTTATTAATTATTTAATTTTTAATAATACTTGAAGTAAAATAGAATTGCGTTTAGTTCAGCCAAATTATGAAAAAAAGGGATTTTCATTTATCAAATTAATGGTTTATGTTTATTCGAATGATGATTATTGCAAAGTAAGCCTCTCAACTGCTGGGTTGTCACCCCACGATAATGCAAAAACATCATTTTAAGGGAACTGAAGTTGGGTGAATAACCATGGTTTTTTTTCTAAACAGGAATTCAACCCGTAAGAAGTGAAATTCACACTTTCTGGAGTAAAAGCCACCCTTAAATAAGTACCTTTAAAATTAAAATAAATAATTTCTAAGTAGCATTTTTGCTAAAATTTTTCAATTTACAATAACTAAAATATAAAGGGCTGAAACCTCACGAGGTGATCAGAACTTCGGTCTTTGGTGTCTTCAATAGGGATAGCATTCACCTGTGTCATAAAGTTGGTGTGACAGTTTTGACAGTATTGATTTCTATCTTAACCAACATATATTTACTTATAGTACAACAGGCAACAGCCAAATAGGTCAAAAGCTTCAGTAACATGGGTACAGACATCCAATTTAACACGAAAAATCGAATTCTAGAACTTTATGCCGAAAGTAGTTTGAAAAATTATACTGATATTTCTAACCGTGTAAGTGGCCATATTTCCAGAACTTTATCCAAAAATCATTTTAGATTCCCATTTCCAACGCACATGTCAAATTTCATAATAATCGGGTAAGGAATAACCAAGTTCCATCCTACTTGGACGTATTCCAGAGCTTTATCCAAAAATCATTTTAGAATCCCATTTCCAACCCACATATCAAATTTTATCATAATCGGTTAAGAAATAGCCAAGTTCCATCCTACTTGGCCTTATTCCAGAGCTTCATCTAGAAATCATTTTAGATTCCCATTTCCAACGCATATGTCGAATTTCATCATAATCGGTTGAGAAATGGGCAAGTTCCTCATACTCGGCTATATTCCAGAACTTCATCCAAAACTCATTTTAGAATCCCATTTCCAATACACATGTCGAATTTCATCATAATCGGTTGAGAAATAGCCAAGTTCCATTATACCTGGCCATATCCTAGAACTTCATCCAAGCAACATTTTAGAATCCCATTTCCAACGCACATGTCGAATTTCATCATAATCGGTTGATAAATAGGCAAGTTCCATCATATAAAAAAATTGTTAACTACCCACTACATCCTAATCCAACCCCAACTCAACTAAAACTCAACCAGCAAATTGACCCCTAACTTAACCTTCAAATCAATTCCCAATTCAATGCCCAATTCAATAATCAAATAAGCATATATAAAAAAATCGTAAATATTTATAAAAGCAGGTATTTTGGGTCAATTCGTATGGCAGGTACCCCACCCTCTTGACGTATAGTCTCCAAAAGCTTTACAAATCTCCGCCTTGACCATAGAAACAGATTGGCCAAAAAAAATTCAAAATCGAACAAGCCGTTCTCGAGATATCACTGGTACAGACATCCAGACAGACGGACGGACATTTTTTTTTTTTACTTTTTCAGGCTCAGGGACTTTCAAAACGTCGTGAAAAGTGGTTTTGGACCAACCAAATTTTTCGTCATTTTTGACAGAATTTAAATACTTTGGTCTTATTAAACCGAAGTAAAAAACGAATAAAATCGGTCTTTCAAATAAGTTTGTTTAGCTATTTTGGTTCATAATGTTACATATTTATCCCCCCCCCCCCCTCCACCCCCTCCCCAATTTTTACTTAATCTATCATCAGTAACGATAAAACGTTTATTTTTGCATTCTTTTCTGGGGCTCAAGGCATTAAAAACTCTTTCGCAGTTGTCTTTTAACGCCGTAACCAAATCGATGACGCACGGCTGTAAGTTCGTTTTGTGTAGACCACCTGCACGTTGTATTGTTGCATAGACTCCCTGCACACAATGTGCATTGCTTCATGCCAGCCTTAGTACTGACATGAAAGGTGGTTCGGCCAGTGAATTCTGCACTCAAATAGGGGACATGGTTATGTTAATCGCTATCACCGATCGTATTCAGATGACAAAAAATCCCGTGCGGCCCGGTCCTATCAGGATTCGATCCCAGTTTTTCCCGAACTAAATGCCTAAGTTTCACCTACTGTACCGTTGATCGGTTACTTGGATTTATCGGTGGTTTAATTCCACTGCAAAGCCTTTAATTCCACTGCAAATTCCACTTCCTTTTTATCGAGATATTTTAATTTGTATTTATTGTCAATATGCTCGGTTTCCATTTAATTATTGCCAACATTAATTTTATGTTTGGCTTTATCAGACGACGGATCAAAAAATAATGGTTCAAAGGACATTGTTATTATATTAGGCTTCAACTAATTTGTCAGATCCCAACTGGAATATAGAGATCAAGTGTGGTGTCCATTCTATCAATCTCATTTCGATAGAATGGAAAGAATCCAGAAGCAAATTTTGGTTTTCGTTATGAACGGAGCGATATACGCCAAAAGAGCGAGCAGAAATGCTTAAATTGTTTTATGAAAATAGATATTCGGTTGCTTACACTCACAATAGCATTTCGACTTTTTGGCACAAGAAGTGGACGAACTTGGTATGGAAAGCCTTTACTTTCAACAGGATGGTGCCATATGCGTTATAGCCATAACTATAACCATTTTGCATTAAATGTTTTGTGGACGTGTTCAAAGTGTTCAAAAATGAGCCGAATAATTGAATCGTTTATTCTTGAAAGGGCTCATGTCCACTTTTTCAAATTATTCAGGAAATAAAAAAAACTATATATTGTCAACAAAAATAAGTTTAGGAGGGAATTTGAGTTTGTTGATGAAAATGTGAGTCGCTATGAAGTGTTAAGCTGAATTTTAAGGTTATTTGTCAATTATTTCAGCTTTTATGCTCATTTTTAAAGCATGGACATGAGCCCTTTCTAGAATAAACGAATCGTTTATTCTTAAATAATTGAAAAATAACCCCAAAATTCAGCTTTATTTCATTTTTAACCATTCTGTAAACAGCCTCAGAGGGAATAATTTCTAAAATCAAAAACAGAATGTGTATTTATTAAAAATCATAAATTTCAAATCAAATAAAATAATCAAATTAATAATTTATATATTAAAATGATATCGATGTTTGTTTTAATTATTTAATGTGAATTACGGTTAATTGTTACAAGAAAGATAATCGTTACATAACTAATGATTAACTCTCTCTTTTTCAGGTTTCTTCTTTTTAAATATTAGTTTAGTATAAAAGAGCACATGGCCTGGACATGTGCTCTTTCTAGAATAAATGATTTTTTTTTTGCAAGGTAGGTGCCGTTCCATTAACCATATGGTAATTTCGTCTTGTCACAAAACGTATGTAATTGTCTATGATACAAAACCGTCATAATACTAATTTTGACAAAAAGTGGACATGAGCCCTTTCAAGAATAAACGATTCAATTATTCATATCTAAGCAAAATGAATTTGTAATGATACCAATAAAAGAAATTAATCTTAATCTTAAACAATTTTTTTTAGGTACTGAGTTATTCACAAACAAATCGTTCCTTTAATTATAGCCCATCCTATATGTTTGTTTCGGGATTCGGGGCACTCCCAACCCAACACTCATGCGGTTTATTTTAAACCGCCTGCCTTAATCTTATGCAGCAGACAAATCCAGCATGTCTTAGTTTACGATATGGCTATGGGTCCGTTTCACATATAGACCACTACTTAGACGTTGCTTTGGGTAGACGTATTTTTCACTATCAGCGATCGAAACCAGATGATGAAATCCTCTTTCGCATCTCGATGGGAATTCGAACAAAGTAGCATCCGATCCAAACGTTACCGTTCTAAAATAATGGAGTTTGGTCGGCAACGTTAAAACTATTCCCAATTTGTTTTTATTTTTTTTTTGGTGAAAATCTTTCTTCGTTAGTAACGGTGCCATGTTACATGTATGTTTTGAGCACTTACTGATTTCACTTACTGATAAAAATTTACTATAGCCATGAAATCTTCGAAATCATACATAATCAGAAAAATCGTTGAAAATTTTTTCAATTTTTTTTGCTTAGTTTAAAATTGTAAATAGAAATTGAAACAGGAACAATTGTATAAATCCTGAAATAGCTTCTGGGCGACAACCGTTCCCTATATGCGTCACGAATTAAAATTACATTAAAAAAATGTAATGTTTAAAAAACTCCCGGTTTTTAGCATTTTGCAAACTCTTTGATGTCTACAAGGTTGACGAACAAAATATTACTAATAAAAATATAAATTATTGTAACAAAATTTTTTTTGGAAAAAGTGAAAATTTTCTTCAAAAATATGTTAATTTTCTTGGAAAATGTAGCTTGCGCCTCCTAAAGGCATAATCCTAACATCAAAAATTATTAAAAAATATAGAACTTATTATTGGAAAACAAATAGAAAAGTGAATATTTTCCAGGAAAATTAGATAATTTTCTGAAAAAATTTGGCTTACACCTCCCAAATGCAGACTTAACTTTTACCGCAACTCTGTGCGAGGACAAACTTGACTCTTTCTTAACCGGTTTTGGTGAAATTTGATGGAAGCGAGGTTCCAAAATGGTTTTTACATAAGTTCTTGAATATTTCCAGTGGGAATAGAACTTGATTATTTCTTAACTTGATTATGATGAAATTTGACGTCTACGAAGGAAATGGGATTATAAAATGATTTTTCTATTTATGGAAGCCTACACTGAAAAACAATTTCGTAAGTGAATTGACGAACTTGTTTCGTCAAAATTTAATGAACATTTCTTATTTCAGTATAGCGTTTTCGGATATTTCATCATTTTTGTATCGTTTTTCGTCAAATTCATCAATAATTAATCTTTTTAAGTGTACACTACCATTGGAAGCTTCACTTCTGATGTACTTATTCTGGCGCTCATCGCATACTTTGTTTTTTGTTTTATTGCAGTTGTTTCAGTCACCGAAAATAAACTATTATAAATTAATCGATTAATGGTGAGCTTAGCGAACTCGGGTTGTCTGGGGTAGGTAAGCGTAGTGAAAAGGACCGCCCCCAGTAAAAATCCGTTTTTTACAAATTATGACAATTTAAAAATGCGAAGGGAGTCGTCCATCAAATTTCAAATTTTATAAACTACACCGAATTTGTATATGTATGTAGCTCGAATAGCAAAAAACTCATAATTTTATAAAACAGTTATGGAGTTTTAAAGTTCTAATTTCAGATTAGCAATTTATGATGTAGAATTGAATTTCTAATGAAAATTTAGTCGACAGATTTTCTGCATAAAATTTAAATTGAGAAATACATATAGCAAATGAAAAATAACATTTATATGTATTGAAGAATTTCGGAAAACAGACCGAATTTTTTACAAAACCCAAATTTGACTTAGATTGGTGATATTTAAAATTATTAGTGGTCCGACTGCTACTAAATATCATACAGGACAACCAAATTAAATTTAAAATTGAATTCAATTATTTAAAAACGATTGGTAATTTTTTCCAACTATTTCAATCGATTTAAATTTTATTTAATTAAGTTTTGTTTGTTGAATGTATTGCACTATTGTAATTACTCCATGTTTATAAATTCCATACAATAATTTAGCTTTTTCGAAATACGTACATACGAATATAATAAAGTTAGTTAAAATTATAATTATTTTCATTGTAATGGAAAATCATATTTAAAATAGTTTGTGAATAACAAAAAAATAGAAATCGATTTGCATTTAAAATTAGTATTTCGTTATTTTAATAATGTAAATGATGTAATCGGAATAAGCGAGTATTAAAAGGAAAATATCAATTAATAAATATGTATTGAAACCATGGTAATCGATTTATTTTGTTAGTTCGACTAAATACGATCAATAATAATAAGCCAAGATTGTCACAAAATTGTTTCAATTTCAACATATTCCAAAACTTTATTTTATTTTAGTTAAGTACATACTTAACTAGATAACGTGTACTCTTAGTACCTACATATATTCTTACTTGATATTCTTTAAATTTCTTAAACCTTTTTTTTTACGTAAAAGACCGTGTCTGCATCTATTTTTTTGGTGTACACCTATAAAATATTCGTTTACTTTTTAAAAAATAACCAATTAAATTTTAATAAGAATAAATTGTTTGTCACGAGCTTACGACGGAGTAATTAAATAAAAATGAAGACACAACAAATGCAATATATTGCTTGGAAAGTGGAATGTTCATTTATGTACAAATTTGTAATATTAAAATAAAACATGAACGATTTATGTTTATGTTTCATTTGCTGTAGTAAATTACCACAAGTAATAAACAGATTTTAATACCATTTATTAGAAGGAATAAATTTAGCAACGTTAAACCTGAAATATAATTTGTAAATTTTTTTAAGGTTTTACCTAATTAAGAACACTAATTAGGTTGTTCGTTTCAATTATAAGTGTAAGAATTAAATCTTTAATACGATAAGTAAAAACATTAAATTAATTGTTTTTTTATGGAATGTGTGATGTAAGTACATGTTCTTTACAATTATTTAATTGTGTCCACTCGCAATGCCTCGCTACGCCATGATTATTTTTTTTTTCTAATCATAGGCTTCAGCCCAAAACTGATGATTAATCCTCGTTACAATTTTCAGATAGTTCGGGAGCCATAGTACAAATTTTCAGTTCCATTTTATACAGTTTAACCGGCAGTTTAGGATTGATGTTAGAAATAAATTGTCTGTATTTCTTTCTAGTAACCATCTGAATTTTTGTAAAAAAAACAGTAAATTAAGTTTTTGGTCAAAAAAGCCAACAATAAGATCATGAAACATGGAACAAAAAAATTCGAGATAGGTAAGCTGGCTTCGTCTTTGGTTTCGTCTCCGGCTACCATTTGGCTCCCTCTCCGGAACAGACTCCGGCTTATCAAAAATACCCAGGTCCGCGGCTCTTTACTCCGGCTCCCCAACCCTGGTGAAAATTCTTCTACTCGACACATTATTTTATCTCAGAAACTAAATAGAAGAATTGACAATTGTTGCTGACCGCGAATTACCAACTCGAAATAAAAATAACACCAAAAATCACTCGCTATAAAATTAACACAACAATACAATATACAATTATTTGAGTATGCGAGAAAGACGAGAAATTCTTACACTAATTTTATGTAGAAGTGTGAGTGTGACCGTCTTTAATCATATAAAATATCTCGACATGATTTCAAATCTGCGTATTTGGGTACCACCTAAATTAAGTGAAAAGATTTGTTAGGCTGGTATAATAGTTGTTTCTCATTACTACGTCGTCACGAAAGTTTTTTATACAATATTGTAACGGCTGATGAAAAGTGGGTTGTTTACTATAATTTGGTTCGCAAAAGAAATTGGTTACCTAAAGGAGAATTGTATTTGACTGTTACTTAATCTGTTCTGCACCAACAGAAAGTGATGCATTTCATGGTGGAATTGTAAAGACGTTTACTTTGAACTTCTTAAAGCTGGCGAAACGATAAATGCGGATAAGTATTGTGTACCTACTCGATAAATTAAAGGAAGGGTTTAACGAAAAGAGGCCAAATTTGATTAATATAAAAGGAGTACATTGTTACCAAGTTAAAGCAAGGCTAACATAGAGTTTTGATCTAGAAAAATTACAAGGATGCCGTGTGTTCGAAGTGCATTGGATTTTTATATATTTAGAAATCTACAAAATCATCTTCATTTCGTCTGATGGAGACAGATTATAAGTGTGAATGGAAACTATGATATATTAGTGAATAAAAAAAGTTTTTTATCCAAATATTTGGTTTGTTTTTGTATTGAACAATATGCTAGGCCTTGGGACAACCTAATACATATTATATGATTAAGCTTATTGGTATAAATCAAAATATCAATATTTTCTAATCGAATTTTCTTCAAACTATTTATTTTGATACATCAATTTCAGAAATAGTTCTGAATTCGGGGTGTTTGAAAGGCTAATCAGAAACATGAAAGAGATCGGCTAGAATTCATTGTTCCCTAAGAAATTCGAAAGCCGAAACGTAGAGACCATGTGTCGCCAGTGGCGTAACTATCATACAAATGTCGGGCCTCCTCGCGAAATTTGTTTGGGCCCCTAAAAATGCTTATTGTACCTATAAACAAGTAAAGCTTTAAGTGCAAAACTTATTTCTCCCTATTGTCTATTCTCGCATTAATTAAAAGTATCTGATTTCGAAATAACACGAAACTTCTTGCAACTCAATGCTCTGACGATTTATAAATATATCGATAAAGCATCACAAATTTCGAATATAATTTGAAAAATATGAAGAATTTCGAAATAATCTCAAAAATGTTGAATTTTCAAAGTATGTATCTTGCATATTCTTGAACGTTCTCAAAAATATGTAACTGCAAAAATTGTCAATTAGTTTTAATTTTGATAATTAATTTAAATAGGTTTGGGTTTTAACTTAACCTTTAATTTTGAGCTTTTTCATACTTTAGGTTTTTGTTAAAATGATGTTTGTACCTATATGCAAAAAATCAAGAACTTCTAATTTTATCACCAAAGCTTTTCTAACCAAACCATTTTACTCAGAAGTATGATTTTAGTAGCAGAATTTTGGCTAAAATTTATTTGATCTTAAAATTAATAATCAATCAACAAAAGCTTTCAGTTTTAAAAGATTTTCAAACCAAACCATTTCACTACGAAACTTGATATTATAAAGGATAGTGGTATTTTCAGATAAATTTACAATATTTGTTTTCAATGGGCTTTAAGCTTGACAATTAATTTATACCTTTTTGGTGTGAACTTAACATTTTGAAGAATTTTCATAATTTAAGGTTTTTCTTAAAGTGTGTTATGAGGAAAAATTATGTTTTGTAAAAAATGTCAAGCCCAATTAGTTTTAAGAGCTTTCAATTAGAAAAGCCTTTTAAACGTAACCATTTTACTCAGAAATTTGATTTTACCTAGGGTAACGGAATTTAGGCATAATTTAGTATATTTGTTCTCAATGTAAATTTTCAAGAGCTTTTAATCAAACCAAACCATTTCACTAGGAAACTTGGTATTATTATAATCTTTCGTTTGTCGAAACTTTTTGAATCAAATCATTTTACTCCGAAATTTTGTAAATTTGAGGATTTTGTTAAAATGTTTTATTTTGTATTTCCAAAAACTGTTGAACTTTTAATTTTAGGAGCTTTCACGTATCGAAGCTTTTTAACCCAAATCATTTTCTTTTTATTCTGAAATTCGATAGTTTAAAAGAAGGTGGGATTTTGGAATAAATTTAGAATATTTGTTTTCAATAAGCTTTAAGCTTGACAATTAATTCATCCTTTTTGGGTTTGAACTTAACATTTTTGAGCTTTTTTAATAATTTCTGGTTTTTAATAAAATGTTGTATGAGCATAAATTATATATGAATTTGAAAAAATTGTCAAGAGCTTTGGTTTTAAGAGCTTTCACTTATTGAATCTTTTTAAACAATCGATTTTACTTCGAAATTTCATAAAACAAGGGATGATGAAATTTTGGGTATGATTTAGTATATTTGTGATCAATATAATTTATTAAGAGTTTTTAGTTTTAAGAGCTATTGATATTATAAAGGAAGGTTTATTTTGGGATTAATTTAAAGTTTTTGTTTTCAATGATCTTTAAGCTTGATAATTTATTTATACTTTCTCGGTATTTTTTGTACCTTTCCATAAATTCTGTCTTTCATTAAAATGTTTAAGAGCTTCCACTTATCGAAGCTTTACAACTCAATCGTTTTACTCAACACAACTTACAATAACCTAGACATTCTTGAATAATTTCGAATAACCTACAGGAAATCGGAGAAATATCGAAATTTTGGCATAATCTCAAACAACTTTTAAATATCACTATTTAGATTTACATATATGTGTAACATACAACTGCAGGTTCTTACAACTCAAAGCTAAACGCAGAACATTGCCTTCCAAAATTCGAATAAATTCGAAAGCCTTTAAAAATCTCGAATAGTCCTATGAATGACGAAAAACTTAAGAAATCTAGAATAAAACGCGGAACAATTTCGATTACCCCAGAAAAATAAGAATAGTAATAAGAATAGAACCCTCGGATCTTATCGGGTGATTTTTTAAATATCGAACAATCGGATACTTCGAATAGACTCCAAAATTCTCGAATAACCTGACTGTTTCATAACACTGAATCACCAATTAAGTCTCAAACATCACGCATCGGGAAGCGAGAATTTCCAAAATCAGGAAAACCCCACCAAAAACAGCCAAAAAAACACCATCATCGCTAGTTGCAAAATTAAGTTGGCGTTTGCATTTTCCTTATATTTAAAATAGTTTTTCAAAATAAACCGGTAATTTTAATTTTTATTTACGATTTACTGGTAATCAAAAGATTCGGTAAATAAGAAACTATAATTCGAACGAAGGCTAATTGATTATCGAGACAGACTGGTTTGGCTCAAGTGAGGGAAAAAAAATGTATTTTCAGTTGCAGTTACATATGTGTTTTTATAGTTTCTTCTTGAGTTTTATGAACATCATAATGAGACATAGCAAGCTGCTAACACCAGTAGATTACTATATAAGCTCCCTTTTTCAAATCAAATTCAACATTTTCTAATCTTGTTTGTAAAAGGTTGAATTGGTTTGATCTTTAGATTTATTGAGCCCTTAGCTCAATTTAGTTTGTAAAAGTTTGAATTTCAAATGCAAAAGGGGTAAACTTAGCGTTACGCAAAACATATAACACAAATAAATCAACGCGGCAAACTCTAAAATTTTTGTCGTTTGATGTAAGAAGCTTTGATTTCAAACTAGTTTTGCTAATTTTCTTCTAAATCTAAATATCGATCAGAACCTAAAGGAATTTTTACTTCTATGGAGTCAGAACCGAGAAGAAATTGTTGAGCCGGTTTTAACAAAACATTTAATAATAACAGGAACAATTTCTTCTTTTTCTAAAAATTAGAACACCGCCTTCCGCAAATTTGAAAAGGTAAACTTAATCTGAGCTATCTAATCCTAAATTTGAAGTAATAAAGGAAATCTCGTGGGCCCCAACAGCCGTGGGCCCCCCGTGGCTGCGGGTGCTGCGGGTACCTAATTATGCCACTGTGTGTCGCAATGATATACGTTGCTTTACGGTGGAGATTATCTTGGAAATTTTGGTGATCGTTTTCTTCTTGGGCCGGAGGTATAAAAAAAACTGTCTTAGAATTCAAGACACTGGACAAACGAATGTGCAGCCTGCAATCCCGCACGGAATTATCCAACCTATCGATAACAATCTGTGGCTAAGCGCCCACTGAAGTAACCTAACCATATTTTCCTGAGCACGATATCAGACTAGTGACTTTTCTTGCATTAAAGCGGTTGGCAAAATACCAAAGCTACGATTGCAGTTTTGGTCCGATGGGTAATCGTCTTAACTCGTTCCGTAATTCTGCAATTAAACTGACAAAAATTAATTAAGTAAAGGGCAAATGGATAAATGCCTATGTAAAACAAACTAAATTTTACGTTTTTGTTAAAAAACTATATTGGTCCGAAAAATTAACGCATCAAAGTTGTTTTCGCTATAGACTTTAAAATAAAAGTAATATTCAATTCTAATTACATATTTAGGTATCGTGTTAGACCAATAGCGATACATTGCAAAAAAAAATTGTTTTGGTCCATTTTAACGAAGCAGTTGTAGTTAGGAAAAAACAGATTTTGATTATCGAACATTTTTCGATTATCATATCATCGGATTATCGGTAATATTTTTTGATTATCGTTATTCAATAATGCGCATTAACCCCTCTCAGCTTCACAGCGACTTTGTATGCTCCAAACTAAATGCCTAATTTGATCTTGATCAATTTGGTTCTAAATTTACACCAGATGTTGACTCAATCGCTGAAGGATGCTTGGTGGGTATAGAATGACTGGTAATTGTCTTTGAAATATGTTCCACGGGTGCTCGATAGGATTAACGTCCGGCGTGCGGGATGGTCACGCCAGAAACGCTCTGGGTGCAATGATGACAAGCGATTATGTAGATCCTTTTGATTTAATATTCTATTTTATAAAAAGTTAATGGACCACTTTACTTTGAACTTTCGTGGATTTTTATGCTCGGAAATATGATAGTATCCCCTAACAACCCGCAACCGATCCTTCACTGCTTTTAAACAAACAACAAATTGAATTCTTTCTGATAGGATCAGCCTAAAACAATACCGAACCCATCCTAATGTACCCGCGCACAAGATTTAGTAACGGCACTTGGATTCATTAACCAGGCGCGTTTGAAGATCTTATCAGAAGCATGTAATTCGATGGCCCAAAAGTGGAGATCATGTGTCTTAAGGATATGCATACATTGCTTTACAGTGGAGACTACCTCGGAAATCTTTGTGATGGTTTTCTTCTTGGGCCGGATGTAAAAAAGTGTAACCTGCAATGACATACGAAATTAGCCAACCTTACGATAATAATCTGCGTCTAAGCGCCCACTAAAGTTAGCTAACCATCTTTTCCTGAGCACGATATCAGACTAGTGACAAAGCTACGATTGAAGTTTTTGTACAGGTCGGGGATCGGATCACGGCAGAGCGCATAGAAGAAAAGGCTCGAACCCGAACTCTGTAAGCATTTTTGTAGCTTACAGAACACACAGGATATGCTAAAAGTTTTAAATATGTTTGTATATTTATTACTAGTGATCCATTACCATCGTACATGCTTTGTTTTTCATCAAAACAGTTAATAATTATCCAAGTTCCATCCTAATTAATTTTATTGACCAGAACTTTATCTAAATTCATTTTGTAATCCCAGTACCATCAAAATATCCAGTTTTGTAATTTATTTCGTTTTGCAGCATGTTGTTTCGACGGGAACCCGTAAAATGACCGTGTTGTCTAATAGGTTTCTTCCCCTTAGATTGCTCAAACGTTTAGTGAGAAATTATATATCTATCCGTTCTTAAGTTATTGTGGAGACACAAGGTGGCCATTTCGTAACTTAGTTTTACCCAATACCGTATGTCCCTTTTACCATGAGTTTAATTGTGTAAACTATTTCAATTATTTGACGTTGAATGATTTAGTTGGAATGAAATATTCGCAAGCGGCGATAGTTGAGTATGAACAAAACGTAGAAATAAAATTAATCAAATTATCAACTAAATCAGTTTATATTGGATATGCCACACAAATTGGTTAACAGATATTAAACATTTTGTCGGTCTATTAAAATTCATCCGACTATAAAATATAAACATTCTAAGAATAAAAAATTAAACAAATCAAAAACTGTGGGCTTCTCGATCTACGTTATTTTATAGTATGTTCCAAAGTCACTTATAATTTTGTTTGATAAAATTCGTGTTTACATATCAAAATAAAATCAAAAGACGATATGATGTATACATTTATAACTCAAAATTAATTTAAACATAAAATCAAATAAATAAAAAATTAAATTGGTTATTAAGATTTTTATCTTAAACAAGTTCCGTCTAATAATGACATCGTAATTACTCAGATTAAAAAAATTTATATAAACGCATTAAAATCGCTTGATAAAATCGACAGTTAAAATTAAAGTCAATTTTTTACATTATTTTTGACAAAATAAAAATCCAGTAACATTACAGATGTATGTATATGTATACTTATCTTATCTGTTCTACAATAGTAATCGTATATTTAGAATCTAAAACAAATTTTAATCATGTTTGAAATACAATTTCAAATAATTTTATGTACATATAAATGCAATAATAATTTGTTGCTCACAATTAGAACTATATTATGTAAATGTAATTAATTAATTCGTGTGCTTCACAGCGTACGTTTAAAAAACTACATAGAAATACCATTTTCTATACATTATTACTGTAATATTAATGATAGGGCCCCCTATTGTGATATAAATAGTATGTACAGTACATAATTTACAGCAGTTGTATTCTCTGTTTTCCTAGCACACTAAAAAATTATAATAACTTTATTAATTTATTTTAACCAAGTTAAACAACACGAAAAATGGATGTAATAGTTTTGTAAATTGAATTAAAGATTAAATTTACAACATAAGCCCAATCACGTAACACTATATAATCCTTCTTTGCGCGCGCACTGTAAAATACATTAAAAATACAAAAAAAATAATAATTTTCACATGTCATCTTACTTGGAAAATATAAAAACGAATATAAATTTAAAAAAAAAAAAAAAAAACAAAACAGAAATAATTTTCTCATGTCGTTCTCAATTATACCGTGTGTTTTTTATTTATATTTTGTTTGGGGTACTTAACAAATAACACTGTAGTAATATGTCTTAACAACTATAAAGTTATATTTATAGCAAATAAATTGAAAGAACTTTAGCACGTGTGTAGGCGGTTATAACTTTATTTTATTACTTTGATGGTTCATATAATTAGATTAAAATTAGGAGTTTCATCAAATAGTTACTTTGTGCCCCCGGTAATTATGGCAATGGACATTGAAACAATTATTTTAGTAGTACAATATAAATGTACACTGGTCCGCAAAATAAGCGCACCAAAATTGTTTTCACTATAACTTTTAAAATAAAAAGATTAATTGTTAATAAATAATTGTAGATAAAAATTATTTTGGTCCATTTTAAAGAAGCAGTCATACTTAGCTGTACACTAAACGTCTACAGGGTGGTTGGTGTGGGTTGAAAATGGCTATTAATTGTCCCTAAAGTATGTCCCACATAGGGTATCCAGATTACTCTAGTCTCAAAGTACCCGGGTAGTCGAGTATTGTTTATTTGAATACCCGGGTAACCAGGTATCAATCTAATACTCAACGAAAAATGGATGGAAACGCCGTACGAGCCCTTATGGCAAATATCAAAGGAAAAATTCGTGAATTCCAGAGACATCCTCCTCTTTTGCATTAAATTAAATATTTCTTTTGTAAAGCTTTATCAATATGAAATAAAAATAAAATATAACTTCAATAATTTTTTATGTAAATGATTCAGTACAGTTGTTTAAAATGGTTTCCTTACTTTACACGACAGACCTTACAACTAAATAATGCCTTATTAATGTGCATACATTGTTGGACAGAACTAAAGCATGAAATGGCCTTAATTCGTATTTTGTTAAATAAAATAAGAAAATGCGAGTACAGGGTACCGGGATTCTTCGGTGTCTGCCATATTCGGTCTGAGTTTCATAAGAACAGGAAAAACGATAACTGTGTAGGCGCGTTTCAAAATATCGGTTTTAATTTCGGTTTTTATTTATATTTATTTTAAAAATAAATTCCCCATTTCCCGAAATTTATAAAAACCGAGAATGTTTAGCACCGAGATTTTGAATACCAAGATTTTGTAGCCAACCTATGAGCAAGGACCCCTCCGCGATTGAGTTTTGTTCAATACTGTATGTTATAAATATTTTCTGTTACACCTATTCATAAACTCATGATTACAATGAATATAATTAAAACAACCATTTGGCATTTTTTCATGTAAGTGAAGAATTTTGATAGTATATTTAAAATATTTCCTAAAAATTAAAAAATAAAACATAAAATAAATCTATAAGGTAACCGGCGAAATGCCCAGGAATGGATTGGAATGAATGACTGAATGAAGGCAACCGTCGACTAAATTACTGTGTACGTGCGGACAAATATAGTGAAAAGTCAGACATTTTCTAAGAGATAGAGTTTCGATCTTAAAAATTGTATTTCCGAAAATACAGTCTTTTCTAGGGACGCACATAAAATTTCAAACCGCGATGTGACATTTAATTTTGTTTTGGAAGCCATCGAAAGAAAGTGCATTTTCATTGATAATTCACTAATACAAATAATTCCGCGGGAAAGCTATTATGCAAACTAAAGAAAAGTTAAAAAGTATTATGACGACTCTGCTCCTTCACATTTCTCAGTTCATATGGTATGCCGCATTTCGATGGGGTCGAATCAGTACGAGGACGCCTCGTTAAGCTCATTACTGAGGAAATGGTGAACAAAATTCCAGATATCATGTTGGCCTGTCGCCGATTGAAGCTTAGAGAGATTATTAGAATGGTAAAAAATCTTTAAGGACACGTATGGAACGCCCTATCTGAATGTTTGAGCAAGAAAAGTGGTCTTCCGGAACGATAATGCACCAGTTCACTCGTCCGCAGTCGCCACCGCCAAATTGACTGAATTACGCTATGGCCAGGTTGCTTTGAAAAATACTTCATTATGTTTTTGAAGTTATACTTCTTTAGGCGCGTTATGAAAAACTGATGATAGTGAATTTTTAAGCTACCTTTACACGGTCAATATTAATGTCATTACCTTATGATAATGACATTAATATTGATCGTGTAAGTCGATGAAATCAGTAATGATGACCAGTAATGATGCAAATACGGATTTTCTGATTTCGAGATATCATTACTGATGCTTGGTGGGGATACTGTCATTATTATTGACCGTGCGTATGTTTCGCTTCATTAATCCTTCATTACATACTCTGTTTCTGTTGTTCGTTTCGACAACTCCTGGTTGTGAATAAATGTTTAATATTTTGTTTATAAGAAAAATTTATAAAATTTATATAAATGTGATAACGTCGTGGAGTAATGCACGTTTTTTTCTTATAATTCATAATAATATAACACGCTTCTATTAAAATTTTTCGCAACACAAAAATTTACTGTTCTGACAGTAATGACTCAAATTGATGTATATTTAAGAATTAATAATATTACGAAGCAATGCACTAAATTAAATTACTTTAAGTATTTATGTATAGACTTAAAAAATAACATGATCAATGACCAGCTGAGAAGAAAAAGATAATAAACAAAAACAGAAAAAAGCTCAGTTGTGTCCAGATAAATAAAGTAAAAAGATATCGTATGATAGGCATAAAAACGTGCATCACAGATAAAAGTTGTATACTGTATTTGACATAAAAGTTGTAATAAATATATTGAGTAGTTTATAAATATTTATAATAAATAAAGAATGTTAATTCTATAAGTGTTGAACCAAATACATAATAGTGAGAAGCTTAACATGGCGCAGCCTAATTCAATTTAAATGGGAATAGGTAAAAGAAAAAGTGTGAAAAGTTTAGAGGACACACAGTATAAAGCACCACGTGGTAGACCACCTAAAACCACTATT
The DNA here is from genome assembly GCA_963556165.1 of Tipula helvola. NCBI lineage: Eukaryota > Metazoa > Arthropoda > Insecta > Diptera > Tipulidae > Tipula > Tipula helvola. The sequence goes on from OY744483.1 coordinate 102,663,422, forward strand.
GTTACCGTTGAAAAAAGAAGCATCATGGATTTTATTAAAAAAGTTGACAAATTAAACTTAGAAGGTAGTAATATATCAGAAAATTGGCGTATATGGAAGCAAAATTACGAAATATTCTTTACGGCAATAGAAGCGTCAAAAAAATCAAAACCAATCCAGGTTGCTATCTTTTTGAACGCAATTGGACCGGAGGCAGTCGAGATTTTTAATACGTTTAACTTATCGGAAGAAGATAAAGTTAATTATGAAAAAGTGATCTCAACATTTGAAAATTTTTGCCAGCCACGTAAGAATGAATTGTATGAAAGTTTCGTGTTTCGTAATCGAAAACAAGAAAATGGTGAACCGTTTGACAAATTCTTACTGGATATTAAAAAACTCGTTCGAACATGTGGGTACAAGGACGAAGATCGTATGGTACGTGATCAACTAGTGTTAGGCGTAGCGGATAAGCAGTTACAAAAAAGATTTTTAGAGGCTGATGATGGAATAACATTAGTGAAAGTAGTGGAAATGGGAAGAGCAGCCGAAGCGTCAAAAAGTCAAATTATGGATATTCAGAAACCAAGTACATCGTTGGACGCAATTAATAAAGATAGAGAGGATAAGACACAGATGGCAGCAATTAACAAAACAATGTTTGGTAAAGATAAGTATCATGTTAATAAAACGAATTATAATAAATAATAAAAAACACTATTCTCCGAGATCATATTGGATTGAGTTGGACGATGGAAGAATTCTAAGACGCAACTCAAATTTTTTAAGGCATGTCAGATAAACACGTATGATAACAAAGTTCACCACAGAAAAATTGTAGATTTCATTTTTGCTGAAGATTATAATCATATGAAAGCAAATTATGTAAAAACATAAGTAAAAAAAAAAAAAAAAATAAAAAATCAAATGTTGATTTTACTATTATACTATTAGGATAAGACAAATTGTAATTATTGTGTAGTTGCAATCTAGTTATTTTTTGTTTGAAAAGGGAGAAAGTTATAAATAAACAAATTAAAAAAAAAAAAAAAAATACATATATATGTAAATTAACATAATAGAAATTTATAAAATGTTTAAAAATTGTAAAAGGGGGAGATGATGTATATTTAAGAATTAATAATATTACGAAGCAATGCACTAAATTAAATTACTTTAAGTATTTATGTATAGACTTAAAAAATAACATGATCAATGACCAGCTGAGAAGAAAAAGATAATAAACAAAAACAGAAAAAAGCTCAGTTGTGTCCAGATAAATAAAGTAAAAAGATATCGTATGATAGGCATAAAAACGTGCATCACAGATAAAAGTTGTATACTGTATTTGACATAAAAGTTGTAATAAATATATTGAGTAGTTTATAAATATTTATAATAAATAAAGAATGTTAATTCTATAAGTGTTGAACCAAATACATAATAGTGAGAAGCTTAACACAAATAATGACACTAAAAATGATCGTGTGATGTTGAAAATTAACGAAGAAGTAATGACGGATGATTTTGTAAATAATGACCATACTGGTAATGACATTAATATTGATCGTGTAAAGGCCTCTTTACGATGCAACAAAATTTAACATGATGAAGCTGCTCGCTATGCAATTCACAAGTATTCTATCGATCAACATGTCTTTGAAATTACAATCATTAAAATATTATAAAATGTCAATAAAACTTCACAGAAATGTCAATGTCATAGAAACGGGAATATCTTGCTATATTTAAAAGCTCACAAGATATAATTATTTTTAAATGTTGACAATATTATTTGCCACCAGCAAAGTATTTTAAGTAAATTTAGAATTACACGGTAATCTATTCATTTTATCTTGAAGACACCTAGGGAACAATTGCTACAATTTGCAAGGTGTATTAACTGTAGAAAAATATTTCTTCGGAAAGTTCGACATTACCTCGGTAAACAGATAAACAAATTTATATTTCTCATTTTTGTCAAAATGAACAAGTAGATGATGAAATGTCAAATTTATCATCAACATAACAAAAAAATGGTCGCTCCCGTTTTTGAGAAAATCAGTTTGGCAGTTTTCTCTTCCACTGCAACCCCCTCTATTGCTATTCTATACTTGAATGAATCTAATGTTAACACAAACTACTTATTACTAAAATCTATCTTTGTACAAAATTTCGACCAAAACTATCAATATTTGTAAGAATTGGAGGCAAAACGCCTTTATTTTTCAAATTTGAATGATTTCTATTGTCATGCTAAAGATTTAAACTTTTTATATTTTAAAATTCGTAGTTTAAAAAATAAGCTTACTGAATTATCCGTTTTAATTAAAAGTGAGGATTATAACATTGATGGATATAAATCTTTTCATTTACATAAGTATAGGGATTCTAATCGCTCAGGCGGTGTAAGTATATTCTTATTAAATGGTTTATCCGGGAATATTATGCTGAGTGATAATTTTGAAAATAGTAGTTTTCTATTAGTTAACTTATTTAAATATAATTTTAAAATTTGTGCAGTTTATAAAAATAATAAAAGTAGTTTGAATAACTTTATAGAATATTTAAATAATATACTTAACAAATTCTCTAACTGTATTCGTTTAGGGGATTTTAATTTTAATGTATTGCCGAATAAACACATTGATCTAAAATTGGTTGATAGATACCTATGTAACTACATTAAATTCTAATGGATTTTTTTTACTAAATAAAATTGAATGTGTGTTCGTTACTAGAACATCTTTAACTGATGAAGGCTCAGTAATAGATCATGTGATAACTGACCTTAGTAAATTAAAATATAAAATGATAGTTACTGAAAAAGCTTTGTCTGATCATCAAATGATTACTGTTAGTGTAAGCAGAATTTACGAACAGTCTAAACAGGCTGTAATTTACAAACAAATCCTTGACGATGAAAGCATAAACCATAGTGATAAATGGAAGGAGATTATACATGTAAAAACTTTTACGATCTCATACAACTCATTAACGATATTATTATTTCCAACAGAAAAGTTATTTCCGTTCGTAATAACAACAAATATAGTAAAACTTGGATGAGTCCAATTATAATATCGCTGGTGAGGACTCGTGATTTCTATTTAAAATTAAAATGTCGCTATCCTTCTTCTGATATTACTTCACTTATATGTTCAAAAGTTATCGCAATAAAGTTGCAAATTCAATTAAATATTTAAAAAAATTATACTATGATAAAAAATTTGAAGCAAATATCCAAAATGGAGTTAAAACATGGATAAGGGCATTTTAAAAATTATTTGGTTAACATTTGTACAAATTTAGTAGAAACACTTCCGATAGTCGACTTATCGGTTGTAGCAAACTTGAATTATGCTGTGAATGAATCTTTCAAATTAAAGTCTACTGATATTAAGGGAATGGAACGGATTTTCAAATCATTAAATTCCTCAGCAGCAGTTGGTTATGATCTTATTTCGGTGAAATTTGTCAGAATTTACTAGCTACAGATTTGGGTAATTTTCCAACTGAACTATGCATTTTTAAAGTTATTCCTATTTTTAGAGGTGGAGATAAGCTAGACTGCTGTAATTACCGACCAATTTCTTTACTTAACACCTTCTCAAAGATATTTGAATGAATAATATATAACCAACCAACTGCATTGTTTTCTAAATAAATTTAACATAATACATCCGAATCAATATGGTTTCACATCGAAGTCTAATACACTAGCAGCGAGTACTCACCTAATCAGCTCAATTCAACAATCACTTGATCAGCAATTAAACGTAATTTGCATATTTATCGATCTTTGTAAAGCATTTGATTGTGTAGACCACAGAATTTTAATAAGAAAGTTAGAGGAAATTAATGTGTGTGATCCTGAACTTTCTCTGTTTAAAACTTACCTTACCGTATTCAATATACCACGGTCGCCAATACTAATAGCTTACAATTAAATATTTTAAAGGGTGTTCCGCAAGGGTCAATTTTGGGCTCTCTTTTATTCATATTTTTTATAAATAATGTACTACATCTAAAAATGAATGGAGAAATGTTGCTTTATGCTGATGATACAGCTATAATTTATGCTTGTAAGGATCAGATTAATAAAATAGTTCAAGGAATTGAGGAAGATCTGGTTAATATAAATGTTTGGTTGAATAACAATTTAATGAAATTAAATGTTAATAAAACTAAATATATTGTTTTTGACATCCGAATGGATATAACCTTGCCAGAAGTTAACATTAAATTCTTGAACCAGCCTATCATTCAAGTCCAGGATATTGAGTATTTAGGACTAAATATAGATTATAAACTAAAATTCCATAATCAAATTAATGCGGTCAAAAAAAGAATATTTCCAATGTTATTTGCTATTAAACGATCAAGAGCATTCATATCTCAATAAACTGCCTGGAAATTGTATTCTTCATTTATTCTGCCTCATTTATTATATTTAAATCCAATCTAAAGTTCTGCAGGAGTCACAAAAATCAATCAATTGCAAGTTTTGCAAAACAAAGTATTTAAATTTATTATGAAGCTTCCTCCACGTCATCCTACAATTGAGCTCTACACATTAGATCGTCTACCGTTTTCAGTATTAAATAAGTATGAGTTAATTTTACTAATTTTTAAAATTAAACACTTGTTTATCAAAAGTATTTATAAGCTTGTTTTAGTTAGAGATGTTCATAATTATAAAACCCGGGATAATTTAAATATATATGTCAGTAGCTACAGAACTAATTTGGGATTTAATAATATTCTTTGCCGCGGGTGTTCATTATTTAATAACTTACCTGAATCGGTAAAGAGCGAATCTCTTATATATCGGTTTAAGGCTCAGTTAAAGCGGATACTTTTGGATGAGTTTGTTAAGAACTACGCTTTAAATCATTAATTAATTATACACATGATTGTTTTCAACGAACGTTTTTCTTTTCATGACATTACCGTAACAATTCTGTTTATGATTCAAAAATCAAAATCATTCAAGTTTTGGAGTATGTACACATATATTATTGTATTATTATTTAAAATTCTCATAATTATATTGAAAAAAAAAAAATGTGCGACTGGAAGGACGGAAGTATGGAAGGACAGAAGGACGGACACAACATTTTACTGATCGGTGTTTCGAGATCCTGGTAACCTAATTCTTCGAGAAATGTGAAAATCAGGAACACAATTTTTTTTCGCGATTACAATACTTACCCAATATAGCTTCGTTATAGTGGGAAAAATAAAATAAAAGAGCAATAAAACCAAAATAAATAAAAATTGGTGGGTGGAAAAATAAAATAAAATACCATTGACGATTGGAGCGGTGGATGTAGACAACATATTTATAGCCACTTCACTTCAAAAACTTTCCGCTATACCATATTTTAGTCGTTCTGTGAGCGCTGATGCTAGTTTTTGTATGGTCGCTTCGGTCTTATTTTATTCCGACAGGTAGTGCTTTCTCTACGTTTACAATCGTCAATATAATTTGAAAAATTAGGGAGCGTTTCAAAATCTCGGTTTGAAAAAATTTCGGTTTTAATCTCGATTTTTATTTATTTTTATTTTAAAATTAAATTTTCCATTTTCCAGAATTTAAAAGTTCTGATTATTTTCTTTTTGAAAATAAAATCCTCATTTTCCAAAATTTATAAAAACCGAGATTTTATAGCACCGAGATTTTGTAGCCAACCCGGAAAATTATATAATATACAACAAAATTGAAAATAAATTCGGATAAAAAGTTTTCAAAATCAAACTTTTGACAACCGCCTTATTATAGAAATTAAAAAAACGTATGCTTCCAACTGGAATTCCAACATAACAATTATTAACAAAATATAAGTGATCAGTGAATACAAATCAGACAATCTGAAAGTTTTCCATATTTAAATATACAAAAAATGTTAATAAATTAAAAATTTAACAATCCATACTTAATTAAGTGAAATAAAATACAAATTTCGAAAAATGAAAAAAATTTAGTAACAAAAAGTGTCAAAATTTACAAAAGTGCAAAACCATAAACTATCAACTGAATCTGTATCGGATCGGATAGATGGAAACTACAAAAATAACAACAAAATTTTTCCTATGGATGAAAAACAAAGGTTAGTATAAAATCTATCTAAGTATGTATGTACTATGTTTATCAATCTATGTATAACATAATGGAGATTTATAACAATAAACATCGAAGTCTCAAATGGTGATGTTGGGAAATTAGTTCATATTGAACGTAATGATGAAGGAGCAGTGAACGTTGTATGACTTGGTTTTCTGGACTCTCCAAAGATTGGCCAAAAAATAAAGAAAAAAGTTGCTCGACATGTATGCATGTAGCTGCTAAACAAATTAGTAACACTGCTGTACCGATAGGAAGAAGATCAGCAACTATTCCACTTAATAACAAAAAAACGACAAATGTTAAGCGATCACATCTACCTTTAGTTTGTGCTTGTGCAATTACGATTCATAAAACTTGTATAATTCAGCATAAGCGATCAAACGTTCGAGCTGGAGGTGTTGCCATATATCAAAATGCAAACGGCACTACCAACATCATCGATATGACTGTGAGACAGTCTGAATTTACAAGATCCGCAGTGTCATCAGTTGGTGAGTTTTGTGTTGCGGATTGCAAAATGGAAGACGACAAAAAATTGTTTTAATTTACATAACTCCTGATCAAATAATGGACGATATTATTTATTTGTTGAAACGGTTCGTATGGCCATACACAACAGCCGAAGGAGAAGATAAGTTACAAATGGTTCTAAGTGGAGACTTCAACGTCAATTTTTCCCGATAAGATGCTGGTATTGACTTTCTCCCAAAAACATGTAAATTTTACTATCAGTAATGATTCCAAGATTTCAACAACACGACATGCCACCAGCATTGATGCTGTATTTACGCGGTCCCTGGACGCCATCAGAACAAAACCCTTCACATCTTATTTTAGTTACCATAAGCCGAGGTAGTTTAGGAATTAAATGTATTTGTTTCTATTTTTTTAAATTAATAATTGATCAATATTAATATAAAATATATTTTATAGAAATATTTATTAAATGTTTATGTATATCAATTTTTTAATTATTAAATGATAATTATTGTAGCCGTAGATAATAAAATAAAATTTATTTAATCTTCTGTATGGAAGAAAGTTAAGAATACAATTAAAAATTGCATAAGCCCGAAAAAGGCACCAGGACATGATCTCATTACTGGAAAAATGATAAGGGAATTGCCAGACAAATGCATAAAACTAATAACATTCATATTCAACGCGATCAAGCGAACCAGTTATATTCCTCAAAAATGGAAAATATCTTTGATCACAATGATACATAAGCCTGGAAAAAATGAAACGCAGATCTCATCATATCGCCCAATAAGCATGCTGCCCACAATATCAAAGCTATTTGAAAAATGTTACTAACAAAATTGAAACCAATATTGGAAGAACGGCGCGTTATACCAGACCATCAATTTGGATTCCGAAACCAACATGGTACCACAGAGCAAATTCACAGAATTGTAAACGCAATCAAAATCACCTTCGAGGAAAAGAAATATTGTTCTGCTGCTTTCTTGGATATAGCACAAGCATTTGATAAAGTATGGCACGATGGGCTAATATACAAAATTAAAGAGCTTCTTCCGAAGAAATTTCACTCAATTTTGGGAAACTACCTTATTCAAAGGCAATACATTGTCAAACAAAATAGCGCAACTACTTGCTTAAATCATATTAATGCAGGTGTCCCGCAAGGCAGCGTTCTAGGGCCAATATTATACTTGTTGTACACAGCCGATTTACCTGTAACCAACAAAGTAACAATATCAACATTTGCCGATGATACGGCCATCCTGGTGTCACACAATAATCCCGAAATTGCCTCAAAGGAGTTGCAGAATCATTTAAACAAAATCGCGGACTGGCTAAAGACGTGGCGAATAAAAGTGAACGAAAACAAATCAACTCACATCACATTCACGCTGAACAAACGCACCTGCCCACCAGTGAAATTAAACAATACAAATATTCCTCAACAAACGAAGGTCAAATACTTAGGTTTGCACCTGGATAGAAGGTTAACGTGGAAAACCCATATTGAAACTAAGCGCAACCAAATAAAACTGACATTTGCCAAAATGTATTGGCTAATGGGAAGGAAATCTCAGTTGTCATTAGCCAATAAAGTTTTATTGTACAAAGCGATTATCAAACCCATATGGACATATGGTATTCAGTTATGGGGATCCACCAGCGCTTCAAACAGAGAGCTCCTGCAACGAACTCAAGCGAAAATACTTCGAAGTATTACTAATGCTCCGTGGTACATTCGAAATAGTAATATACATGATGACCTTGGGATTAAAACCATTAAAGAAACAATTAAAGAATTCAGTTCTAAATATTATTCAAAACTAGAAGCGCATCCCAACGAATTGGCCAGGGATATATTAAAACAGCCACGATTTAGGCGACTGAAAAGAACAGATCCACTCGGACTGATGAACCTGTGAACCTGTAAATTTATTAAATGTTGATGTTATACATATGTATGTATAAGTATAATCTAAATTAATTAAATTGTGAGCACCAACAATAAGTATTAACATTGGTTAAGACTTAAAATATGTATGTAATAATTTTAGCTTAAGATTTGATTACTTCTTGTTAGTTTCTTATGTAGAAAGATTCAAGAATAAAGCCATTGGCAGCATTTAAAAAAAAAAAAAAAAAAAAAATCTTCTGTATGAGAAAATAAATATTAATTTTTGAAATTTAAATTATTTGATTGAATTTAGACTTTACCAACCGGATCTATAATCATACTCTAGACTTTTAATTATAGCCAAAGAATATAACTTCTAACGCGCGTACATAAGTATGTACACACACAAATTTTTTATTCAAATAGTAGTTAACATTTCAGTCTACCCTCATATATATCGCTTTAATTTAATTTTAAGTTTATGCTAACATTATGCTGTGAATGAAGATGTGTGCATATTTATAACAACAACTAAATAAGGGGAAGGTGGACAATTCTCGACCCCCTATATAAAGTCCTCCATAGTGTGGGCGACATGCTAAGCGATTTTTACTCTGGCCGCTGCCTTATCGTCAGAAACAAACTTTATCGGAATTTAAATAATTTTTATAATTTTTTTCAATATTTTATATATAAATATGTAATTAAATTACTTTTCATAGTTTTTTCGATATTTCGTTGGAATCCGTTATCCGGGTAATCGATCAAATTACCCGAGTAGTCGAATATTCGAAAAACGTCCAAAATATCCAAGTACTCGGATACTCGATAATCGGTGCTGGATACCCTAGTCCCACATGGGTTAGGGTTAAGGTCCGGGCTGCGGGATGGCCGCGTCAGAGCGTAAATATCAACCCTTCTAAATACTCCCTCACAATGCCAACAGAGTTCTTGAATTGTCATTCAACAGGGACAAAATTGATGGCAATAGATAGAGCAAACGGTTTCACTTATGGTTTTAAGATTTTTGTAATATATCGTGAACTATTTAAATAGCCGCCAATGACGTTCTACCACATACGATTACAAAACCATCACCGAATAACATTGTTTGACGAATATTACACTGCGGAAGAATCTTGGGCATCGATCTGAAGAAAATAGAGAGAATCTGGACGTGAACAAAACGCATTACATATCATCGTGAGTCTAATTCACATGTTCTTTAACGAATTCCAATCAAGCTCTTCGGTAGTCTACTGTTAATACTGGGCCTGTTGCTGTTATCCTTGCCTACTTGAAGATTGTGGGCTAAACTCTATTTGCAGCTTTCTAGCAGATCCTGAGTGGCTGCTGTATAACAGACGTGTTTATTAACACCGAAAATTTTGTGTGTATCACGTTTAGTCTAACAGCAATAGCACAATGAGTTCATCCATATTCAGCCAGAATAACCGCTATTACACATGCAACGCGGCCGGTTTAAATTTCTTGTCGTTGGTTTCATTATAAACTAAACAGTACGTTAAAATGAAATTGAGTAGAATAATTTATCAGAAGTAGGATAAATAAACACTAATAATTACTAACTCCACGATCATTTTTTAAATATGTTATGTTATTGTGTTATTGAAAAATAAAAAATTCTAGAGACAAAAGTATGCCGCGATACAAAAATATAGATAGAAACAATACTAAAAATAACGCTCGAAAATAATCAGGTAAATGAACTGAAATACCTTAATCCACCCGGTGGATTTATTTTTATTAATCTTTTCAAATGCGAAAGAAGGTGGGATTTAAAATACTAATCTTAACACGTTCACCATTCAACGTCACATATATATTTGACATGCCAGTTTTTCCTAAAACTAACGTCACGATTTTCACTTATTTGTATCCAGTGGCGTAACTAGGTATCCACAGCACCCGCAACCGGGGAGGATGGAGGGAGGGATGTACGATTATTGGGGCCCACAAGATTCATAAAATGAAAGACGGAGTCTAGTTATTAGAGAAAGCAGAAATCGTTCCTGTTGCTATTAAATATTTTCTTAAGACAAGCCTAACAATTTCTGCTCAGTTACGAAAGACGAATGTCAGAGTAATTACACGTAACCTGACTCTATAGAAATAAAAATGGCTTTAGTTACTTTCTGACAGATATTTAGATTTAGAAGAAAATTTGCTAAACTCATTTGAAATCAAAGCTTTCGACAATCGACATCAAAGCACTCCAAAACTCTTTTGCACTTCAAATTCAACCTTTTACCAATTATATTAAAATGTTTGATAAACAAATTCGACCTTTTACAAATCTAGTTTTGATTTGAAAATGTTGAATTTGTTAAATAAAAACTTAAGTTACCGGTAAAATCGGTTTATTTTGAAAAACTATTTTAAATGTATGTAGGTATAATGAAATTGCAAATTCCGAATTAATTTTGCAATTAGTGTTGATATTTTTTTTGGGTTGTTTTCGGTAGGGTTCTCCTGTTTCAAATCCCCTTATCTCGGATTTCATCTTTTGATCACTTTTTAAAATTTCTCGAGATTATTGGAGTATAGCATGGAAATGGAATACGTGATGTTCGAGGCTTAATTGGTGATTCGGTATTTCGAAACAGTCAGGTTATTTAAAATTTTCGAGATTATTCGAGATTTTTAAAATTTTCAAATTTATTCGAATTTAGTATGGCAATGTTCTTCGCTTAGCTTTGATTTGTGGGCATTTGCAGAGTTACACAAAAAAATCTGAATCGTGATATTTAGTAGATTTTTCGAGATTTCGATATTTCTCCAATTTCCTAGGTTATTCGAAATTATTCAAGAATGCCCAGATTATTTACATTTTACATGGCGGTGACTAGCGCGACATTTTTTAGATTGTTTCGAAATTCTTGATATTTTTCAAATTATACTCGAAATGCTTTGTCGATATATTTAGAAATCATCATAGCATTGCAAGAAATTCCGTTTTGTTTGAAGCCATTGAGATACTTTTAATTAATTAAAAAATAAGCTTTTAACTTACTTGTTCAATGTTCATAGGTACAAGAAGTATTTTTAGGGCCTAAAAAAAAATTTGCAGGGGGAGGGAGCCCGAAATTTGTAGTTACGCCACGGCTTTTATCAAGAAGATTTACCGAGGGCCTAGGTGCAGCAGCACAAAACGTAGTTGCGAGTTTCGATTTAAATCCTAAGACATTACATTTTAAGCCAACCAACTCATTCAAATTACAAATAGAAGCTCCCGTTTCTTATTAATGAGTTGAAATATTTTTAATTTTTAAAAATCCTAATATTTAAATAATAATTCGAGTATGCTGCTATAGGGTATTATATTTTAACACGTGAGTTTCCTCTTCTACACCAAAAACGGTTGTTGCGAACGTGTTCAAAGAGATTTGTTTGTTTCGTTTTATTGAAATTCATCATTTAAAAACAAATACTTCATCTATATAGGGTCCAACTTTGAACTTCAATTTTACTTAATCATATCATAGGCAGCATTGTGCGGCAGAGCCACATAGGAAGGGAAAAACATTACTACTTCATCATATTTGATAAATAACAAAGAGTTTGGAGTTGCGGTTATTGAGATAGATCACAAATCATAAGATGACTTCGATCACATTTGAACAATACATCTAAGGCTTTCTGTGAATTACTTTAAATCTTTAATTGAATTGCATTAACCAATTTTTGTCATTCCATAAAGACTATGAATATTTATAAGCTATGGCTGCTTTGTATGTCTTCTTGCTAAAGCTTCCAAATAAGGGACCAATCTCTGAATTAATTTTAAAGAGATAATAAATAGCATATACACAATATTTATAAATTTTGTTTTAAACTAAAATTTTACTTTACTTTTGATAAATTTTAATTCTGTAATTTAAAACATTAGAAATTCCAAAATCAGGAATATTTGCAATTGAATGATTAACTTTGCTAAAAAGTAAAATATATTTTTATTAGAACTGCTTGGATTCTCTACAACTTTTTTTAAATATGAAACACGTTGTACCGGCGCAAGCGCATTGGTCGAAGTTTACATTTATAGCATTAAATCAGTAATAATTACCGAGACGGCGCCGAATACAATCTTTGAAAGATTTTGTACTGAAATATTTTGTAATTTCATTTTTTTAAAAATAACAAATTCTAAATAAAATTTATTATTGAAGGGAATCATGTTTATTCAGGTATATCACTAAGTTTTTGCTAGTGCCGAAAGGTATAATTGTTTAGCCCATTTTGGTTGCATTATATACACTAATTAAAACAAAAATTACGCGATGTATTTAAAAATAACCAACTGTAAAGTTACAATCGCAACTATTATTATCGTATGTATACACATTTTATTCTCGTTCATTAAGAACAATTATCTGCAAATAACTTAAATTAAAAAAATAGTAAGAAGAAGAAAATGAATATATCTTACAGTATTTATACAAATATTATTTAATTTAAAGTAGTTGAAATGCAATAAAAAAAAAATTTATTATACAAAATAAAAAATTTAATCAAGTTTTTGCCAGAAACAAAATACAAAAATAAAAGTGAAAATTAAAATTAAATAAATGTTTAACTTTATTTATTCTTTGCGTTTTCTTCTACTTTGAATTTTCGCCGTCTTATCTCGTTTGATGCATCGAATAATGTATTTTTTTTTATTTTAAACTATAAATTAAATAATATTAACATTTTTTTATTTTTATTTTTGAAAAATAATCGAGTTACATCTTAAGCTGGCTATCCATACCAAAAATCAGTTGCAATAAATGCTTGCGAGCGTTTTTACTTGATCAAAAACATTAAATTTAATGTGTCTGTGTTCCAATCATGGTTGCGAAGAATTTTAATCGATCTTTGAAATCAGACGAAATTGGTTCCGAATAGGAGAAAACTAGGGTTTTTGTCGCAAAAAAAAAAAAATTAAATGGATTTTGAATATCAAAAATGTTAGCCGAGTTTAAAACAAAGTTTGTAATACAATTAATGCATATGATTTGAGAATTGAACATAGGGATAGGAGTAATTTGTTTAGAATTTTAAAATGTATACTCGTATGTCAAAATACTACTCAGATGTATATACTCGGTAGTCACACCACTGTATTTCAAAATTAATGCCTTTAACTAAACCCACTAGAAAAACAAAAGCTTTTTTTTTTGTAAACATAAGAAACAAAAAATACGTCTTCACCAAATAATCACAAAATGTTCAAATATTGAATTCTCTTTGATGTATCAAAATCGATTGCGATTCCCAACCATTTTTTTGTGAACGCATTGTTACCGTCTTCACTGCAAAATATCATGTTCGTAAGCGTATGCGCGGCTCTAAAGTGTGCACAAACAAAGCGTAGAATTATGTTGAATTGATTATAATTGTACGCAGGGATTCAATTTTTATATGTACTTAGACCTACTCACGATAAATCGAAAATAAATTTGATGATGAAAACTTTCTTTATAACTTAACATTTGGGTAATTATCTACATTTCGGTAGTAGTGGTAGTAGTTTAATAAATTTCTGTAATAATTGCTTATACCTTTTATGTACGCGATAGTTGTCAGCTATATATTTTTATCGGATTAAAAGTTTATCAAAGCCTTTAGATAAAGTATTTACATAGAGTTATCTAAACAAGGTCGAATTCATTCCAACGACATTTATAAAATTCCAAAACGTGTAGCGCTTCAAAATCGCTGATAATGAGCGATTCTGGAATAACAAAATTCATGTTATTTATTTTTCCCCGCTTAACAAAACACAAATAAACATAATTTTGAACTCAGAATCGGGCCCTATATAATTACGTATTATTTATCCATCAAATTTTTTCTCATGATTTCTCTAATTTGTTTTACTGCTAAACTGTCGACACGATGTAGAAGATAGACTTATTCTATGTCTATACCATTTTTTAATATATTTGATAAAAACGAAAAAAAAAACTCAAATTAAATTACAATTTAATCATGACGAATGAAAGTCATGGAGTCGTGTTCATTCATCAAAAATTTATTGTTTTGTTTTAAACATTCTTGGCCAGAGGCGGATTTAATTTTAAAAATAAATTTTGAAATATTTTTTATGATTTATTTATAATAATCTAATTAAAATAAAAATTAGTGTTTTATTTAAAACAACAATACAAAATAGGAAATATAAATAACGCTGTTTAACTGTAAGCATCAGTAAAGTTGAAAAAACTCTTTCGTAACTTGTCAATTGAGTTTCAATTGTAGGTCTGTTAAATGACTATCTCGCCTCTACTTGTTGCTTTACAAATATCCATTGTTTCATTAAAATTTGAAATTTTCGGTTTGACTTAATTGCGGCACTATTTCATCAATAACAAGAAACTCCATTTTTAAAGTTAGGTAGCACTACATATACTGGCGGTAAATTCTGGATTCACACTTGTAATTGTTTTAACTGCTGTAAGGCAAGTAGCGCCGTTTTTCTATTCTTCAAATAACTTTGTTTCAGAACATTTGTAAATATAACACTGAAGCTTTGATATTATTAATAACTGGTAATGGTCTCGTCTACATTGAAGAGAAATAACAGGTTCTTAAACTAGTTAAAATTAAAAATACTGATTGTGAACTATAATCAAAGTTATGTTAACGTTTATTCTAAAATATAATGTCAAAACCGCAGGTTATCTTAATCCTCAATAAATATAAATCAAAATCAATCGCTTTAATTTTAAAATTTATTAATTTACGATTTTCATTTAGTGAAAAACTAAAATTAGTGATCTAGGTATTGAACGAGAACGATATTATTATTTGTGAAAAAGGAATTGCAGTATTGTTTGATTTTAATTTTATTTATCAGGAAATTCGGAAAATTCCGTATTTGGTCATTTAAACAATTGATTTGAAAAACTCCTTATCGACTTAAATTTGAACGCTAATTTTCGTTTTTTCGAAAGATTTGTTGCGATGGGTCAAACACTACAAATATTGAAGTACGATTTTTTTTAAGGTTACTTAAGTTCACTTAGGCGTTGTCGATCATGCACAATGCATTCTGATTGGAATGGGAAATATACGAAGTTCTCAATCAGTTAGGACCTTCGTTTTTTCATTTTTGTTAAATTGTGCGGGAGTTTTGTCGTCTGCAAATTAAATATTTCGGATTAGAAATGGATAATAGTAAATCATTAATGAAAATTAAAAAAGATTCGAACCGCACTCTGAGGAACACCCCAATTAATTTGAATGTATGCGGGAAGTTGAGCCATCCACAAATTAGATTTTGTGGTTTGTTGGAATTTTTTGAAGCAAATGTCAAAAAGTGTCAAGGCATCGATTCATAATTAGTTGCAATCAATCGCAATCCTTTACGATTATGGAAACAATTATTGGTTTACCGGTATACCGGTATACAAATTTTATTGATTTTTTCACCGTCAAAATATTCAATGAACCAATATTTTTAATATGAGAATATTTTGACGAGAATACAACTCTTATAAATTTTTACTTATCGAAAGGTATGGCTACGCGACCTCAATAGATAGCGTTACATAAACTATTTATACATTTTTGTGCATAATATATCTAGGTTGCAATGTTTCGAAGTGTGTACAGTACGATTTGTCGCTGAAAGTATTTGAGTGTCATTTGAACTTTTTCTCTTTCCGCTCTTTTTGTATACCTAAGGCCGGATTTACGTAAATACAATTAAATTGCGCAAATTATTTACAATAAAATTTTTTATTCGAGATTTTGAATTTTATTGTGCAATAATGACAGCACACAATTATATTCCGCAATTCATTTGTACGTGAATACCGGCCTTTATACAACAAAATAATTGCTGCTGGGCAGAAGAATTTTTTTTTTCACATTTTTATTTTCGTTTTGATCTTACAGGACAGTGCGGATGTGTGATACAATTTTGCAAAAGCTCAGATTAATAGAATCTTAAATAGATTTTATAATTTTTTGTAGATCTTAATTTAACTATTTTTTGTTTAATTTACATATTTATTTTGTAAGCACTTTCACAAACCGATTTTATAAATTTAACTGGTAACTTTGTTTGAGTTTTGTGTTGCTACACAATAAACAGTTCAACACGAACAGTTTTTTAATGGCTGTGTTCCGTGTTATAATTAATTAATTAAATAATTTAATATAAATAAAATATGAGGTTTGATGTATCTTTAATTTGTTTTCATATATAAACTTCATATCTTTCGATATATTTTCAGCACCGTATCAATAAAGAAATATGTGAAATTAATGATGTTATCCGCAATTCCATAATCTCAAGAATTGTAAAACTCAGTTGTACTTTAAAATTAATTTAAATTGGCACAATAAAGGGTCGTCTTCAACCACAATTCCCAGCAGAGTTAAAAAATGTAAAGCACAATTACAAAATTCAAAGGGAATAACAAATTTTGGTTGACAGTACAAACGATAAGTGACACGACTAAGAGCATAGCGATACTGCCGTCGCCAATACAGATAAGTCGTTGCCAGTACCAAGACGATATCTATCACATCGGTATATGTTTTTCCATTGGAACGTCTCCACCGACATCTGTGGCGATAAAATATTACAAAACTGTCATCTGTCAGGCGCTATGGCTATCAGTACTATCATGCCGCGTGTAAATAAATTGTACATTTGCCACATTTAAAACGGAAAACGATTTATTATGAAGCGGTTCTGGCTAGATCCCATAAATAAAGTAAGATATCTGTCAGAATGTTAAACAATTATCGAACCAACACAATAGTATCTGTATCTCGGCAACGATAAATCGGTGAAGTATCGTCAAATGGAAAAGCGTTTCCGACATATCTGTGCATTTTGGAATCCGATGATGTCGTTACCGATACATCGCTGTCGACATATCGTTATCGTGTCGTTTAATGGAAAATCGTTTTAAGAGAATAAGGGCCTTACATACATACATTATATTTTACTCACTTCTCATATACTTATGTATAATAGCCCGATAATTATGCTGATTTCAAATAAAGAAAATTTAAAATAGGCGATTTTTATTCTAAAACCCACGCTCCAGCAACGTGAGATATATTTAGTTGTACAACTTACTGAAGCAAAAAACAAAATATAGCGATGCTTTTTATTAATTTAAGAAATGTATATTTAAAAATGGATAAACTAAATATTGTATGATACTAGTGAGCAAAGAGATATTACCAATTTGGGGTAATGTATCACTCGACTATATCTCTTCGTAAATAACAAATCTCACTTTACTAGTATCATAAATAACTAATCGTCACGACATTTCAGTTAACTTGTAGTTTTCATCTTACACTGAAAAGTAAAACCGACTCAACCAATCTAAATTAACTGACTAACCTGGTAATCACTTCAGTCACAATTCCCAGTAGGAAACAAATCTACAGAATTCTGATTGCATCGAAATTAGAAAATACTAATTTATATGGAATGAAATGATGGAAACAGATGTGCAGAATTTATTTATGCAATGATGCACGCAAATCTGTATTTAAACACATGTGCATGCAGCAGTTCAATATTTTTTGACATTTATTTCATACATACTTAATTTTAATATATAAGTGTTTTAATATGGTGCCTTATTTTATCACAAATTAATTAATTTTTATTCTCCATTTTGGCACAAATGAAAAGTATACAAATTGTACTAAATCTGTTTTCTTTTACATATTGTAGCCTACCGTGCGCAACAAAATTAGAAATATATAAAGACAACTTGCATAATTATGCATACATACACGTAATTCATTTCATAGATACTACATAGTGTATTTTAATTTTGATGCATGCATAATTATGTACATCTGTTTCGATAAGCAATCAGATAAGCAAGCAATTTTTGCTGGATTGCGGCAAATGGTATACTCGATGTAAGCAAACAAATTTTGCTGAATGGCAAAAAATGATACACATACTAAATATTTTTGCTTTAGCTAGCAAGCAAGCAAATAGTTGAAATTTTGCGAACTATTTAATTTATCGGCAAATTATTGTTTAATGCCAATCATTGAGTTTAGACCATTTTGTTATTACTCATTTTGTTTTCTAAACTCTTCATGTAAAGCCGTGCTAAATCAAGCTTAAGAAGAAAAATTAAATGCTGAGAAAATTAAATGTTCAGTTGCCTGTTCTACACCATTATCTGCCAAAAGCACTAAAAAAAATTCGGAATTTTGTAATAGAAGAAGACCGAAAAATTGCTAAGCTTTTGGAAAAAAGATCAAAATCAAAAAAGAATGGCCAATAGTTCAGGTGTTATTCGTAGTAAAGCTTTATCAATTTTTACCCATTTAAAAAAGGATGAGCTAACTTCATCTAATCCTGGGGAACTTCAGTCCATGGCCAGTAAAAGATGGTTTGACAAATTTAAAGGGCGGCAAAACCTACACAATATAATATTAACAGCAAAAGCGGCCACTGCTGATACGGTAGCGGCTTCTGCATATCCAATAATTTTGAAAGATCTAATAGGAAGTGGTACATTTCTACCAAGCAAGTTTTCAATGCTGACGAGATTGGCCTATTTTGGAAAAGGATGCCAATCAAAACGTTTATATCCCAAGAAGAGAAATCTACTCCGGATTTTAAGGTTGCAAAAGATAGACTATCACTCGTGCTATGTGGAAATGCCGCTGGTGATTATAAGAGCAAAACGCTTTTGCCTTATAAATGTAAGAATCCTCGAGCTTTTAAATGAATTTCAAAAGGCTTCCTGCCAGTTCATTGGAAATCGAACAAGAAAGCTTGGATAACTGGTAAGATTTTCGAAGACTGGTTTTTAAAATGCTTTTGCATAGAAGTTGAGACTTATGTATTGCAAAAATTAAAACATTGCTTTTAAGATTTTGCTCATTCTTGAATAGTCATCCAGCGCATTTGGCTGATTTGCATCCAATTGTTAAGGTAATATTTCTGCCTCCGAATACAACCTCGTTAAATCAACCCATGGACCAAAGTGAAATTGCTGCATGTAAACTTTATTATCTTAGAAGAACTTTTTTGCAACTAATTGAAGCTACTGATGGACCAGACGGCCTTTCAATTCGTGAATATTGGCAACAATACAATATCTTAGATGCCGATATCTCTATCAATTTAGATATTTTTATTTTTTTGTTCATGTTTAACTTTATATTTAATATAACTATGTATGTAGTCACTGAATAAACACTTATTTTAATGTACAGTAAAACCTCGATATAACGGACTAATTCAGACGAGGATAATCCGTTATAGCCGATTATCCGTTATATAAAAATATTTAATTTTTTTTTTTTTGTGATCTAAATTGAAATAAATCAACCAATATTAACAAAATTTAAAAACTCTTAATTTAAAAACTCTTAACTGACAGAAATCTTTTCCATTTATTCATCTTGGGATGAAGAAATATTTATCATACTCGTATGTTGCTGCGGTGACATGATGCTCGACTTTGATGTGCTAGGTTGAAGCAATACAGATTTAATGTCTGTTTCTCTAAAACTCTCTAAAATTACCGAAATAGAAGTCATAAAATAAACGCTACTAAATCGTCGAGATGAGATTTCAAAACTGATAATTTTGTATTTGACCGAATTGTTGCTCCTTCATCGGTATCATCACTCTCATTCTCATCTTCCAATGCCATTTTCCAGATCACCTTCATATGCTTTCAACCACTGCAACACATCTTCCTCGTCCGTGTATTTACCATTATCCTAAATTATTCCACTGAAATCGATGCTCTTTTAATCTACATCGGCTTCTTCATCGTTAAGCAATTTCTTCCAGCCATTCACTAAAGTTCGAATTTCCACTTCATTCCAGGCTGCCGAAAAGGAAAAATTGCTGATTTTAAGTTAAAGTTTTTTAAAGTTTGTAAGGTACCTGCCCTCTAGTGTCTTCTTTAGCAAATTCATCAGGTAGCACAAACATCACTTCTTCTAGATTTTTTCTGCTATATATACGTTTGGTGGCCAGAATTATTCGTTGGTCCATTGGCTGAATAAGTGAAGTTGTATTTTTGGTAAAAAACGTCTGTTTTACATTAAATATTTTCCGATGGATGAGCAGGTGCATTGTCCAGAAGCAATAAGCATTTTTTTTCTGATTGTACGTAAGTACTATACATGTAATTCTAAAAAAAAAAAAAAAAATGTCTGGTTTATCCGAAGTCCGTTATATCGGGGTCCGTTATATCGAGGTTTTACCTTTAAATTTAAATTTTTCATGAAAATTTTAAGATTTGGAACGTATCCCCCTAATTTAATACAAAATTCGGATTGCGCGCTGTTTTTTCAGACCGTAACTACCGCGCAGATCGAGGGATTATTGTGCATGTATTGTGCAAGGCATGCATAATTATGCAAGTTGTCTCTATTTCTAATTGGCTGGCAATAAACCGACACACAAAAAAATAATATTTGAGATACAAAAATATAATAAAACGGCACAAATTAATGAGCAACAAACAAAAATTTCTTGGGATCATAAAATTAATTTTTGGAACAAAATATAATAATTTGGCAACATTTATAATTTTTTGACACTATTGGAAGGGTACACAAAAAATTATTTTTTGGTATCGAAATAAACATTTTGGGCGACAAAAATAATTAACTAACAACAAATTTATAAATAAATAAATTAAAAATTAAAAAATTGAAATTAGTTTTAAAATATTCTGGAAAATGGAGATCCCTAATTTAACTTAGAATTGTAGAGGCTAACGGCTTCGGTAACTCTCACGGGCACGCGGGAGGTCGCTTTGCTCCCCCCCCCCCCCCCCCCCCGCTTAGTCCTCCAAGGGGCTTTAGATTTCAACTTCGGGGGACGTAGGAGCCGGGATAGGCAAATATGTCGCACTGCGTGCCGCACGTAGGAGCGGATTGTATGGAATCCATTAATGATACTGCAGCATTTTATATCGATCCTCCATCAAATATTAAATAATTTGTATCGATTCAATTTAATTTTTTGTCTCGAATTTTTTTTTTTTTTTTTTATTAGTAAAAATTATTTTTTTCTGTTCCAAAATATTATATTTGTTGCCAATTTATTAATTTTGATGCCAATGTTTGTCGCCACAGTATTTAATATTGTCCTTTAAAAATATTTGTTTGTATTCTCATATGTGGTTCCAAAATATTATTTGTGATGCCAATTTATTATTTTTGATGCTAATGTTTGTCGCTAAAATTTTTTTCTTGTATGCCCGAATGCTGGAAACACATGAGTAGAATTCTGTAAGCAGCAAAATTAGAATACACAAGTTTAAATGAATTGAAATACATGTATTCTGCTTGTCATGTAGAATTCTGCTTCATGTCCCTATTTCTAATTTTGCTGCGAATCAGTAGGCTACATTACGTAAAAGATAACAAATCTAGTACAATTTGTATACTTTTTATTTTTTCCAATCAATTTTTTTAATTTGTTGACAGAAAATAAGTTTAGTGTGGCACGTGCCAAAATGGAGGATACAAATAAATTAATTTGTGACAAAATAATGCACAATTCATTTAAAAAAATTGTACATTAAAATTAAATATGTATCAAATAAATACCACAAATTAAAATTCTGCTTGTCAAAACAGACGCTCATGTAATTCAACCAAAATTCTCCCGACAGTGCTGCTAGCAGAAATTCTGCTCATGTGTTTCCAGCGTAATGCTGGAAACACATGAGCAGAATTCTGTAAGCAGCAAAATTAGAATACACAAGTTTAAATGAATTGAAATACATGTATTCTGCTTGGCATGTAGAATTCTGCTTCATGTCTCTATTTCTAATTTTGCCGCGAATCAGTAGGCTATATTACGTAAAAGATAACAAATCTAGTACAATTCGTATATTTTTTATTTTTTTCAATCAATTTTTTTAATTTGTTGACAGAAAATAAGTTTTGTGTGGCAAGTGCCAAATTAGAGGATAAAAATTAAATAATTTGTGACAAAATAATGCATCATTCATTTAAAAAAATTGTACATTAAAATTAAATGCATATGTATCAGATAAACGCCACAAAAAAAAAATTCTGCTTATCAAAAATGACGCTCATGTAGTTCACCCGAATTTCTGCCGGCAGCGATGCTAGCAGAAATTCTGCTCATGTGTTTCCAGCATAAATTGTCCCTTTCTAATTTTGCTGTGCATTGGTAGGCTATATTACTTAAAAGTAAACAAATCTAGTACAATTTGTGCAATTTTTCTTTTTTTCAATCAATCAAATAAATTTTAATACCTATAAAGGACATAACTATACTTTTCCTTAGTAAACTTGCGGTCAATGATATAGGTAGATTTATCGATAATGCAGTATTCTTTAATACGTGGAAACATAGTACGGGATAACTTCTAAAGATGTCAGCTTTAACAATTTTTAATTTTTGGTAAATAAACAAAAAATAAAATAAATTTTTTTATAATTCATGTCTACTTGTAAGTTTTATTCGTGTTTTTTGCTTTTGTTTACATTTTTGTTTCGAAACAACAAAAATTTTTTTTTAAAAAAACTACTAGTGCCATCTTTAGATTTAATCTATCTATCGCCGTTTTTTGACGGTTAATGTCCGTTATAGGTTATTATAATTTATTTGCAATCAATAGATCATGTTTTCCGAAAGAGGCAGCACCAAAAGAAGAATTTTAGTGTTATATGTTTGCCAAGCGATGTCACTAATTGGCAGTATTTGTAGAATAGTAGGTCATTTTTTTTAACAGATGGACACAGCACACAGCGTTGTTAATTGAAAATGAAGTAGGTGTGTATAGGCTTGTTTGTGACCAACTAAAATAATTTTAATTTATTTAATTAAACAACACAAATATTTTAATATATTCAATTATTAATCAAAATTTTTATAAATAATGATCACAAATAAACGGTCTTGTTGACAACAATCACAAAAATGTTTTTGTTTTTAAAATTTGTGACAGTAAAAGCCAAAGAAATTAAACATACATAGAATAAAAATAATTTGGTCCTCTATAATAAACGTTCTACTTCACGTGAAACCAGCCCAAAATGTATTCTAAATGGAAAATCAGCTTTTAGGAAAAAGTCTGTATTTGTTACACTGACATCTATTGATAATCTATGTAATGTGAAAAGTTTATTTTTTTGTGTGAAGATGGCATTGTCGGTGGTTAAAGAAATATTTGACATTCAAACATGATCTATTCTTTTAATTTGATGACAGAAAATATGTGTTGTGTTAAAAGTGCCAGAATGGAGTACAAAATAAGGCATCATTCATACAAAAAAATTGTAAGTTAAAGCGGGGGAATACGCCAGTGTGGGAAAACGCCACTTTGCTATATTTTCGTTGTTTATAAACAGATGGCAATAAGTGTACGATTAGAATTTGTATTATGATCAGCTGAGTAGTGGTGGTTTGGCGTCTATTGGAAGGGGCTCCGTAAACTTCCAGTAGGCGCAGGTGTACGTACTGCCTCCTCGTGGCAACCACCGGTAACTGTAACCAGGCTGAATGTGGCCTTTGGTGACAGGCTAAAGTACGACGCTAAAGGAGAAAACCTTGACAAAAAATCCCTAATCTAAGGTGGAACAGCATATGCCGATGGATGAATGGCTGATAGGTTAATCAGTCTATATATGCGGACTCTGGATACCAGGCACCCTCCAGTTTTATTTAGCCTCCCTGTAGTAAACCTGGGTGACCTTCAGGCGACTTTTTTATTCCCAGCAACTCGCAAGAGTTAAATCAAAACGGTAGACGAGGCACGGGAAGGAATACACGGGAGTGGGTCTGCCCTCTCAAAGTCCTTGAGTCCCAATGCTACCGCTTTTCTAGCAGAAGTAAATGTTATTACATCTAGGAGGGAGAGCAATGAGCCCAGATAGTATGTAACGCGTGTAGAAGTACTTCCTACAGTAAACATTTAGGAGGGAGAGCAATGAGCCCAGATAATATGTATCGCGTGTAGAAGTACTTCCAACAGTAAACATCTAGGAGGGAGAGCAATGAGCCCAGATAGTATGTCCCAGCAACTCGCAAGAGTAAAATCAAAACGGTAGACGAGGCATGGATAGGAATATACGGGAGTGGGTCTGCCCTCTCGATGTCCTTGAGTCCCAATGCTACCGCTCTTCTAGCAGAAGTAAATGTTATTACATCTAGGAGGGAGAGCAATGAGCCCAGATAGTATGTATCACGTACCGTTAGGCAGTATTATCAGGTTCATTAAGAGCTTGAATATTGACTGGACGGATAATTAAGTAGGGCTTAATGCACAAAAGATCTTTTAGGTCGCAGTGCGGGGTGGCTTGAGCCCCCACATGGCCCTCAAGTAATAATAATAATAATAATAATGATCAGCTGAGTAATTGTTGAAAACAGTAGAGCCTGATCAAAATGTTTCCATAACTTTAACTTTCTCTACTTTACGTATTGTTGATTTTATTTAAAAGTATTCATTATAAATAATAAGTGATATAATCAAGTTTACAATCATATAGTTTGAAAAAGCTAAGTGGTTTAATTTTTCTAATTTTAACATTTATTAAAAAATTTAAACCCTGGAGGTAAGATGCCGCAGTAAAAAAATGGAGGTGAGAAGCTCACATTTTGTTTGTATGTGCTACTGACACAAAGTCAAACGCAAATCAAAAACAAATTAATGAAAGTGAGAAATTAACAACAGAGAGTCTGATTTGAAGATAGTAAGAAAATTACAAGTTATTACAATTCCGATTATGTTATAAGTGGATGCACGAATTCTGTTGTGAAAATAGAGTTTGTCCTGTGTGTAAATGTTAAAAATTATTTATTTTGTTTAACAAATGTTATGTAAATGTTAAATATTTATTTTTATTTGAAATAAATCCACTATACTTATACATACACCAAACTAGTGCGCACTAGTGCACTCTAATTTTGATGCATGCATAATTATGTACATCTGTTTCTCGCATTATGCTGAAACCAGATGTGCAGAATTTCTTCATGCAGTAATTAATGCTCGCGATTTTCTATATTTGTCACATTATTTGATACATATTTTATTTTGATGTACACCTTGCTTATTTTTCCCTAAATTATTAAATTTGTATCCTCCATTAACGGATGTATCAAAAAAAAAATTCTCTCAATAAATCAAAAAAATGTATTGTAAAAAATCAGAAGCATACAAATTTTACTAGATTTGTTTTATTTTACGCAATCTAGCCCGCAGCTCTATTTGAAAAAAAACGAAACTTGACGATTTATGCTGGAAACACATAAGCAGAATTTCTGCTAGCATCGCTGCCGGCAGAAATTCGAGTGAACTACATGAGTGTCGTTTTTGATAAGCAGAATGTTTTTTTGTGGCATTTATTTGATACATATTTAATTATAATGTACAATTTTTTTAAATGAATGGTGTAGTATTTTGTCACAAATTAATTCATTTTGGCACTTGTCACACAAAATTTATTTTCTGTCAACAAATTAAAAAAATTGATTGAAAAAAATAAAAAGTATACAAATTGTACTAGATTTGCCTTCTTTTACGTAATGCAGCCTACTGATGCACAGCAAAACTAGAAATAGAGACAACTTGCATAATTATGCATGTCATGCAGAATACATGTACTTAATTGATTTCATAGGCACTAATTTTGATGCATGAATAATTATGCACATCTGTTTCTCACATTATGCGGGAAACAGATGTTCATAATTTCTGCATACAGTGATGCACGCAGATATGAACTCGAAACACATGTGCTGCATGCAGTCCTATACTTTTTGACATTTACTTGTTACACATTTAATTTCAGTTTAGTATTTTTTTAAGTGAATGATGCCTTATTTTGTCACAAATTAATTAATTTTTTTCCTCTATTATGGCACTTGTCACAAAAAGTTTATTTTCTCTCAACAAATTGAAAAAATTGATTGAATAAAATAAAAAATATACAAATTGTACTAGATTTGTCTTCTTTTACGTAATGTACTCGTAGACTACTGATGCACAGCAAAATTAGTACATTCTAATTTTGATCATGCATAATTATGCAAGTGGCGCGAGCAGAACAAGCAAGTAAACAAATAATCATGTCTTATTAGTTAGCAAACAATTTATTTGAATTTTTCTGTTCGATTTCGTATACAAAATTCACAAGAAATTCGAGCACAGTTTGGCTAATCCGGCAATGTTATTATTACTACATTTTTATTATTTGTTTCCGCGAGACCACAATTATATATTGTACAATATAATTTTAATTTAAAGCCTTATGCCACTGCAGAAACAAAGCAGTTTTCAAGAAATGAACCAACTTTTTGACATTTTTCCAGCAACAAAACACAAAAATTCTGCTTAATTTACACGTAAATAGCTAGAGAAATATGTATGGAATTTTAAAAATACGTATACATACTAATTTTAAAAAATGTCAAGCTTTTGGAAAAAAAAAATCGATTTTCGCGCAATAAATTGACAGAAGTTTGTTAATAACTTTTACAATTTTTAATATTTTGCAAAATCCGTACGTATTTCTCTTCATAATCTAATGCCCTTCTGTAGTTAAAAATTGAAGTCAATCGGGTAAAATTTGTTTGAGTTATGGTGCAAGTGCAAGCCAATTGAAAAATCTAAGTCACGCGAAATACGTGATTTCGTGCGTTCTGATGCTATATGACTTTATTGAATTAAAATGTTTAAACATATTTATAAAAAATTATTTGCGGTATAAAACAATTTCTATCATATTTTTTAAGTGTTAAAGCATTACTAGGCAAATAAACAAATACAGTAGCTTAATACCTTAATAAATATTCTATTGAGCGGGCTTTCCGGGTCGTCGTCGGTTCGCCAAAAGATATATTTTATTCTTGTTATATTGGTAAACTGACTTGTATAATGTTAAAATCGTTGTCAAATAACATAATTTGGCAGAACATTTTTCTGTTTTCCAGTTTTCTATGTTTTTTCGATGTTCGTGAACATTTTTTTTATTGAAATAGGAATTTGACAAAAAAAAAACGTTAAAAAACATCACGTTAATCGCCACGTTCTTTTTTTACTTTTTTTCAGAATACTGCTACTCGTGACACGCAGATACATTGGAAACAGAAACAACATGCAACAAGACAGGTGAGGTACAAAACAACGGCATTAAAAAAATGCTGTTCATCAATTAACATCGTTGCTAAAAAATTGGATTTTTCAACGACTTTTTTATACTAATAAAAATTATTGCACAAAATTGTCATTTGATCAGAATCTAGACTCAACTGTGGAATTTTCGTACGAGTACTGTTCGTAACAAAATTAAGAAAAGATCATTTTATATACTTAGACTGTGTCGGAAACCTGTAATAAATAATTTTTAGTTCTAATTTTTGACATTTATTTGAAAAAACTGCACACACCCAAATTCATCATAGTCAATTCCTATGATAATTTGTGACAGCTACAGAATAAATTCTTTTCTTTATTGTACAGATTTAGCTTAATTGGCGCAATTAAACCTTAATAAATGCACCATCCGTGATATTTTTTGTCCAAACAAATATACATTTCTCGAAAATTACTGTAATTGAAATGAAGAAACAAAAATGTCGAACGGGAAAATATACCAAAAAATTATTACACAATTCAGAGAGCATAATAAAAAATTGTGAATGAAGGGGAATATTTTTCAAATAAATGTCAAAAATTTGTACTAAAAAATATTTATTATGGGTTTCGGACACAGTCTTAATAAAATATGATTTTTTTTACGAAGAGCAAAATTATCAAGAGTTTTGAAGTTGTTTCGATCGGAATGAGAATTATGAAAAATTCAATTTTCAATCGATCCCATCAGTCTATAGTGACTGAATTGCTAATTACACCTTTGATCACTTTCTATATAAAGGAAGCAACCTTATAGTCGAAATACATAGCGAATTAAATTAAGCATAAATGCGATTTCTGTTTGAAAAATGTTATGTACTTTATAATTTAAACAGAAATCGCATTCATGCGTTTCATATTGTTGGGTACTGTAGGCCACCTGTGAGTTATATCATTTGACTCAAGCCATAGTACATCTACTATGATTTTTAGAAATTTAGGCCGAAACCGCTAAAGAATGTTCTGCTGTATAAAATACGCCCAGATAGGTATATTACCATTTTATACATAGAGTGGTAGATTATTTTCAATCGATATAAATTTGATTTTTTGCATAAGACCCAATACATTTTTGCCAGTTTAATTCTCAATTGCCAATATATTCTCAACTTGCTGCTAGAAATTTTGTGGGCGAGTGTAATTTATATACCTTTAAAAAGTCAAAGATCATATAATTTAATAATTATTTCCCTCGTGTATATTTTACAATATGTAACATACGAGTATGTTGTAACATACGAGTATGTGTAATTTAAAAGATTAGAAAATTTCAATTTAAGTGATTTTAATATGGAGAAACAACGAAAGAAAATTTTCAACAATTTCAATGTGTTAGTTAGTCAACAAAATAAAAAATTCTTATTACAAGTAGATGAACGATTTTTTTATGTAATATCTCCATTTATACATATCTATCTATACCGTAATATAACGAAACGAAGTTTTTCGTATACTGTAAAAAAAAAAAAACTTGACAGTGGAATGGAAAATTGATGATGATGATGAGATGATGAGATTTTTCTTCCTTGCAAAAAAAAAAAAAAAAACATTTTTTTTATTTGAATATATTTTCTTTATTATTATTTTTTTTATGATAGAATAAAGTAATAGTACTAAAAAAGAATTTTTATTTTATTTTATTATTATTGTTATTATATACTTCTTTGTACTTCTGCTGCTTTAACAACAAAACGAAAACAAAACCAAACGGAAAAAATTAAGAAAACGTTTTTGATGATGGAAAGATGTAGAATGTGATAAATTGAAGATTTATTCTTTATTATAGTTAGCTGAACAGAAACTGTAGGTATGTACATTATAACGATACATACGTTGAAAACTGAAGAATATTACACAATAAATACAAATTTTGTACATAATAAAATAACAACATGATTTTGTTGTTTTATTCTAATGTAAAACTTTGTGTTAAGCATAAACTAAAACACAAGCTTAACTTCTTAACTTTCTTTTGCTTGAAAATGATATTAATTAATGTTTGATATTAATTCAATGTTTGATTAACTGGTGTGGAATAAAAAAAGAAACACAACGTTTATTTTTAATTAATAAGTAAACGTAATTATTTAATCACTTTCGTGGATGTTAAACATGATTTTGTTTTATTATTATAAGTTGAACTTTATAATTGATTTATTATCATGAGATGTTATAAAATAGACGACCAAGTCGCAAAAATTGTTATTAAATAAATAAGACGGTTAGTCACCCTAATCTTATTATATGTACAATAGGTACTTAAGAGTAAATTTACCCGTACTTCATATACCTTAAATGCCATTGTTTACCCTCACTTAACGAAATTGGATATTTCAATTTCATCGTTTATTACTGCTCTATCGTATTATATTACGCTCTTCTTTTTAATTTTACGAAATTATATTATAATCTTCTTTATACATAATTAAAAACGTTTAACGTTTATTTATTGATTTTCTTATTTTTTTTTTTAACGAATTATTCGGAGGTGAGATTATGGGTTTTTGGTTGGGATTTGTCTGAAAACAATATAATATTACAATTAAATGGTTTTTAAATATTAATATTCGCACGCGGTAACTAAATATACAAGTAGAGACTACACAAAAAAGTGATATTGAGGTAAATACTCGATAATTTATCAAATCGCAATTCGCAAGTCGAAAAATATGACAACTAGACCGATTTTACTAAGCAAAGTTTAAGATTTTAAGGAACACGGCACAAACAATGTTTTGATCTTCTCGATAATAACGCGCTCAAATATCGTAAGCCAATTAGTCAATATACTAATAAATAATAAAGTACGTGTATCAAAGGACAAAATTGTCACTAAATATAAAATGAACACTGGAAGAAAAAAAGAATAAATTTTAATGAAAACCTTGCTCTTAAAAAATTAATTGACTGAATCAATTTAAATTTACTGGCTACACAGAATTGGAATATCATCATATAAAAGATAGCATTTGGGGTGTTTTATAAATTTATCTTTTTGTGGTACAAGGTACCATTGCATTTTAAATAAAATGTTAATATTCCAAATTCCGATTTTGAAACTATCTTTGAATATGTTTGAAACTGAAAGAATCAAAATTTAGAATGTGATGTTCTATTATGATGAAAATAAATATCGGGTAAATCGAAAAGTTGTTTTTAAATGCGCTTTTATCAATTTCCCGCCAACTCAATTCGAAGAAATATAAAAAATTAATAATCTAAATTCGTTTATACCTTCCTTTTGGGAAATGTATACGAACTAGAGCTTAGTGTATTTGCCCCGATTATTGGTCCGCGGCCTATATATAGCGGCCAATTCAAAAATCTCTCAGTAAATTTATATTAGAGCCTTCAGTGGTATAAATAATAATACAAATAATTAAAATCAATTGATCCAAAAATATCGAAAATGTGAAAAATTACATTTGGTAAAAAGCTTGTTCAAATAAATAAGACAATATTTTCTACTTGGGTCTTATTTTTGCACGTCAATTATTTTCTATTTCAACTAAGCTATGTTTTGCACTCCTTCAATGTATACTGGTGGTTTATCTGGGCACCCAACTATTGGCATTTCCCAGTGAATACACCCTGTATTTTTTCTATATTGCAAATTTTTTTGGCGCAGCTAATTATCTTCCTATCTTAGAACGGTTTTTGAGCTGGCTACTTCAAAATTTCGGCTTCCTCGACTTGGGCTTGGAGTCATTACAAGAAGAACCAGTTTGGAGGAAAGGCGGCTTTAGCGTATTCGAGCAAAAGATGGTTTATTTTCTGAAGAAGAATTTGGCAGTCACATTTTCTTTGTTTCAATAAATTGTCCCTGGTGCTTGCTACGAGAAAGCTCTAATGGAAAACACATAAAAAAATTGATCCTACAGTTTCGGTGATTTTCTTAAATATAGAAAACAAGAAACAATTGTTTTGTAGAAAGATTTCCACATTTTTTGTAATTTTTATACGCTTCGACAAACAGAATACTGGGCAATTCCGATTACAGACCGATAAAGTTGTTGCCTTATCGAGATATTTATGTATGTATCACTGTTGAACAAGTTCCCTATGGGTAAGGAACCCTCACTGCGAGTTCACGACAATATTCTGCGGAAATATTTTCAGCAAGCAACCAATCAAAGTAGTCTATTTCATAAACGAAAGTAGAGGAATACAAAAGTTTGTGTCTGATTTCTAGAATAATCGATGGTATTGATGTTTTTTTCGTTCGAATTGTTCTAATCATGGTCATGTGGCGTTTCAGTAGCACTTGCCCAGGTCGTAGGATGTAAACAAGTTATCAAATGTAACGTTTCTATCTTTTTTAAGGTGCGTGCTATACAAACCAAAGACTATACAAGTAAACCCTGATTTCTCTCAGGTGCTGTGCCTGCCTCCTTTCCTATGTATGGCTGTACGTCCCAAACGTGAGCTTTCACTACCCCAGAGCAGCCAAAACATAATACCATACTTGGCGGGTTTATTCGGCATATATTGTCGAAAAGGGCACCGTGCAGGAAATCCAACCAACTGCTCGTCAATTGTGACGAGTTAGGTAATATATCCACCCACTTTATCCGTATTTTTCGAATTGGTGCTAACTTATTGGTACATTTACGACGAGCCCGTGTGCTACAATCATCAAATCTCATGACTCTTGAAATTACTTTGAACCGTTTTAGAAGTATCAATTTCACAAGGATATACATAAAGTTCTACGTAATCCGAAATTTCAGAACATGTTTCATCATCAGGTGAAAATGATGCGCACTCCTTCAGCTAATTCTTCTTCAGCTGCCGTTGACATCTTTGAAAAATATTATGTATGTATATGTACAACATGATTTTAGTTTTACCATTAGGCGAAAATTGGAATAGCAAATAATGTGAAATTCATCTATTGGTCAAGATATTTGAAAACTAATATTCGATTTGGTCAAAAATGACACTAGCTTAAAACTGATTTCAACTTTTCGATGCATTAACATTTTATGGCAGTGTTACATGCAAACATGTCAGTAATGAAACCTTGTAATATTTTATTAGAATGGCAACAAAACTAAAACGTCTTTAGTATAGTCGAGATAACGTTAACACTGCTCTTTAACATATGGCAAATGGTATGACTATTTACGGTGCTAGTAAACAATTTAACATCCCGAGAACGACATTGTTGTACAAACAAAGAGACGTGTATGCTCTACCATAGGCCACCCAACTGTTTTAGCAACTGCAGAAGACCAGAAAATTAAGGAATGGATAGTGTATATAAGCCAAGCTGGATTTCCAGCTACAAAAGACCAACTTCTCGACAGTGTTCAACTCCTACTCAAAAACTTGAGATGACAAAATAATTTTAAAGATGGTAGACCAGGAAGACGCTGGTACGAAGGATTTCTAAAAATAAATCCCGATTTTTCAGAACGAGTTTCGCAGCATTTAATTAAAAGTCATTAGAGAGCAAAATATTCGACACTGGTTCCGGCAAATTAATTCGTACTTATTGAACATGGACGAAATCACGGACCCGAAACGCATTTTTAATTGCGTCGAGAGCGCTTTTTTATTAGCTCCTAAAGAAAAATGCGTCTTGGCTGCAAAAGGTGCAAAAGCTGTCTACAACTTGACAATTAATGATGAAAAGGAATGCCTTGCTCTTGATAATGGTGAATGCTGCAAGGAATATTCCTCCACCAATGGTAGTGTACAAATATAAAAGGATCCCCTTTGTATTAGGTCGAAAAATGCCACAAGGTTGGGTATGGGCTGCTCTGACTCCGGATGGATGAATGGCGAAGTATTCTTTGAATATGTGGCAAACGTATTTCTACCATGGTTAAAAGAAATTGATGTGGAATTACCAGTCATTCTGTTCTTAGATGGTCACGTGTCACATTTATCTCTGGCTTTAAGCGAATTTTGCAAACAAAACCAAATTGTTTTAATAACGTTATATCCCAATGCAACTCACCTCTTACAGCCATTAAATGGTGGTGTTTTTCGGCCTCTTAAAGTAGAATGGAAGAAGGCTGTACATGAATGGAAGCTGAAAAATGAGGGAAGAAGGCTAAAACACGAAGATTTTGCTCCATTAATGTTAAAAGTTTTACCAATGGCAGCTAATGCAACAACAATTCAAATCTCATTTAAAACATGCGGTATATATCCATTTTCTGCTGATACTGTAAACTACAACAAAATGTTACAAGAGCCACGAATTATAGCATCAACATCAACACCTAACAATAACGTTTCAGTATGACCAGAATCGTTGTAGGCAAAATTTGAGTCATTCTTAAGTGAAAAACAGCTGCAATCATTTAAAAGTACACAGGGTAAATGGAAAGGAGTTATCGAGGACGAAAACCTGTATAATGTTTGGGTCAACATAAACCGGAAGTTTGAGCAACAACCGGGATATACTAATTTTTCTGCGATTGGTAACGCAAATGATTCCATTATTGATGCTGAGCAGCCACATCAAGAACTATAAATTCCAATTTTAGGTGAGCAAACTTTAGAAAATGTCAACTTAAACGCCTCGTTTTCTTATTATGGAGCCGATCAATGATGGGTGAATATTGAGGGAGTAGGCGATGTGATAACCCTAACTGTAGAAAGCTCTCCTAACCTCAAGGAGATTTCAGAAAATTTATCAACAAATCTTGAAGCTGAAACCGACCAACTTCAGAAACAGAAGCAAGACTTTTTATCAAACGTCAAAACGCCATATAAAAATAGTTTCTTTGGCCAGAAATAAAACCTAACCAAGCATCAATCAATAAAGCCAAAAAACGAATTCCGACTGTGATTGTTTCATCGGACGAGTACATTACGTATAATAAAAAAAAAAAAAGTGACAAAGAGCAAGAGATAAAAAATAAATTGGAGCGGAAATTAAAAAGGGAATCCAAAAAGGTTTCCAGCGAAAAAAACACAGGGAAAAAGGCTAAAAGTGAAACTACACCATCTGCAGATAACACTTCGGTAAATATCAGGCAATTTAATGTAGGAAATTACAACATAATTCGATACGAGGAAGAATACTTCCCGGGTATGGTGCTAGAAATATCATCTAATGAAGTATCTGTGAAAGTGATGGGAGTGGCCCCAATTGGAAATGGCCTGAGAAGGATGATATACTTTCTTATCCTATTCAGGATATTGTTCAAATAATCTCTGAACCAGAATTATTTAACTCTAGAGGGATGTATTCTGTATCAGAGGTACATAAATTCCGACCTTAAGATAATTATTTATTTATGAATTTGTGATAGCCAGAATTAGAACTTATTTTTTATGTAGGTATGTATAATTTATTTTAACTTTCTATTATAATTTTAATTTAAATGAAACACATTGAAGTACCTTATAGATCTAAGATGTTATTATCTTGTTTT
Source organism: Tipula helvola (assembly GCA_963556165.1). NCBI lineage: Eukaryota > Metazoa > Arthropoda > Insecta > Diptera > Tipulidae > Tipula > Tipula helvola. The sequence goes on from OY744483.1 coordinate 102,698,456, forward strand.
TATTTTTTCAGTATATTAAAATAAACATTATTTTCTATATACTACAACTAGATGTTTTATTTTTCTACTTTTCAGAATATAAGTAGGTATTTTACCAAGTAATTTAACTTACACACAATATTATGTCAGTATAAAGAACCAAAAATGTCAATAATAGAAACACGATTTTTTCGTTAGCTCAGTATAAAGTACACTTTTCCTTTTTTGTTAAATTTTTAAGTTTATAAATGAAAATTATTTTTAACTCACCCTTCTTTATAACTAAATTAATCTTAGATATACAAATTATTTAAAAAAACATGCGCAAAAGCTTATTTTATATGTTTAATAATGAAGACCAAAATTGAAATTGTCACGCCGTATGTCGGTATTATAGCCGTTTACCTTATGCGGTAACGAACAATTTGGTTACAAAATTGCTGCTTGCTTATTTTTTGATCGATTGGGACTTTTAAAGAGACAGTAATAAAAATAAACCCTATAAGTAAAATATGTTGCCATCCAGATCCCGAGAAATCGTTTCGCTAATATTTGGAAAGTTGGTATGTAGCAGTATTTTCAAACAAAATTGATGTTGATTGCGTCGCGGCTTACAAAATTTACGTGGCAAACAATAAGTGCACTCGGTTTGATTTGGATGTATATTATAGACTCTACCGAGAGTCGGATCCTTTTTAATACCTGGATGTCCTTCAACGAGTCTCCCACGCTTTTTTCTGGAAAATACATGCTTGTTCCATTTGAAGTAACCTGGAACCTAGTGATATAAATGTTTTGGCAAAATCATCCAAATTACACAGAACGCGTAGTTTTTGGTGGATTTTGTAATCCGAACACTTATTTATGTACTTGCAAATAAATTTGATTGCCTGTACGGAGTGACAGTATTCAACATTTATATGAGCACCTAAGCATCGCAGCAATATTGGGCAATGCGGAACAACCCATCCATTGTCGACTGTCACCGTTTTCCCCGTACTCTAAGTGTGGTACGAAAACGCAAAACTGATGATGATGATCGAAAATGATGTCTTTTTGCTAAAGAATCGTATAGCATACTAACTTTTTGATGAGATGCTAGAGTAATTTAACTGCTTCTAATCTCTTATTGCAATTAATCTGGTTAAAAGTTTAACCAAGCCTTTGGGCAAATTACTAAAGTGAAGAATAAACAGCGACTTAAATGGCCAAAATTGCTTAAAAACGTGTAAATAATACAAAAAGTTTGAAAAAATTACGCAATACTACATAATTTAAGACGAAATAATATAATAAATTGTGTCCCACTCCCACCTCACCTTCAACGCAATAATAACTTTAAATCATGAAAATTAAATTTTTATTGTTTTGTTTTTATTTGGAAATCATTCAAAATCACCTTAAATAATGGAAAACATTTACGTCAATGAAATGTTTCGTGGTTAAATGATTACATTATTAATTTTTATCCTCCTTGGTGTACAAAGTATCTAAAACGTACGAGTATACATATAATGTTTATATAGTCATAATGTACATACATTTTTCTTCTGACGGTTGAATAACTAAACTTATGTAATTCTTTTATCTAGATGCGTACCTAAGTATATATTGATAAATATGTATGTACACAAATTTATCCAAATTTAATTTTTGTATTCAAAACATCACAGTCATGGCCCTTTATTTAAAATTGTATTTCTACTTCTCTGCTCTACTACTACTGAACAACCATTTCCATTTTTTATCTCGTTTTATTCCTTTTATCTACAAGGAGTAAACAATACTAAACATGGCATGCCTCTTTCCTTCTTTAGTAAAAATTGTTAACCAGTATGTCTGCGCATTTATTGATTTTTTTTTCTCTGTGTTCATCAACATCATCATCAACATTACAATACACAATGAATAAAAAAAAGCAAAATGTGTGTATTTAAAAAAAAAAACGTTTCAGTTCCACAGCGAAAATGACGAGGAGAAAAATAAGAAGAGTAGCAGCAGAAAAAACAATCATCATCATCATCATATTGCCATTGCCATCAGCAAAGTAAATTTATGTACAAAAGAAAAAAAAAAAGACTGAAATGATTGTTATTATTCAAGAATGAGATTTTATTTTATTAATTCACACCTTTTGTCACATTATGTTATCAATATTGAATTAAATTATAAATGGCTTTTGTTTATTCATATTTATACTTTGCCGTATACATTTTAATTTATATACATACTAAATACTGAACGTTTAAATGAAAATTGGGTTAGTTGTTGTTATCCAATCGGTATTTTAATTCATTATCTGATTAAACCGTGTTCCACCGCAATTACATACTATGTTAAAGTAATGTAGAGAACAACAAACAGATCAATAGAAAACCAAAAAAATATGGATAAGTAAATGAAAAACATATTTATGTATTTGGAATTTTGGATGAATAAATCCTAAACGTACAATATTTTCTTTTTATTTTATGTTCCGTATAAAACTTATATTTAAGTAGCACAAATACACATTTGAGTAGAATTTTTGAGAATTACGTAACCCATTTTATAAACGCTTGTTTCGTATTTTTTTTGAAAAAAATATTTCTATTTGATGTGTGATTGTTTTGTTTAACGTTTATTGATTTATTTGCGGGTTTACTCACAAAGTTAATTTTATGTAAATATTTGTGTGCGAATGGTGTTAATAATAAAGATATTTTTAAATGGTAATTTTAACATATAAATTATTTATTGTTTTCGATTTTAACATATTGAATTCATGGAAATTCTGGTAAATGAATAATTTGTGAATGTAGTAATTTCAATGTGAAAGAGATTTTTTATTCTACTTAAACAGATATTATAAGAATATTGGCTAAAAATTAAACCTAATGTTTTGCGAAAAATGAAGCTAATCAGTTTATTGATTTTGTTTATGTTAATATGTTCGTTATAAATGAAGTCAGATAATTTTAAGTTATGATGACCTAATCAAAGTAGTAAGTAAGTATCAAAATAAATAATGCACACAATAACACTGAGGTGAATTTTTCATGTGGTCCTTCTGTCACAATATGCAGTGAGGTCAGTCCAGCTGAAATAATGCTAAACCCTATCTATTTGCCAATTGTGTGAAAACTTTGCGTTGATTAAGCTATGCTTAAGCAAACAAAACAGCGTAACATACGAGTATTAAGTATGTAATACACTTTCAAGAATTTATTTTAAAAAAACTGTTTTTCTTTATAGACAAAATTTCTATATTCCTTTTTATTGATTATATTCCTTTCGTACCGGTTCTTCACACATTTTTCTCTTCACGTTATTCTTGGGTTAGCCCCTTAATCTTGCATTACAAAATCTTGCATTACAAAATCTTTCAAGTACAAAATCTTGCATTACAAAATCTTTCAAGTACAAAATCTTGCATTACAAAATCTTGCATTACAAAATCTTGCATAACAATTTCCCGTACATTTATAGAATCGCGCGCGCGATTCTATAAATGTACGGGAAATTATTATGCAAGATAACAAATCGCATTGACAAAATTTTACTGTATAATGATAATTATACAGTAGAATTTTGCTAGAGATATCAAAAATCAAATGTCCAGGATTAAATATTCTTAACCAGAATATTATGTTGAGATGTTCTGGAAAATGGAGATTTCCATTTTAATTTTAACATTAAATCTTCATTAATCAGAGACGAAAATTTAAATTCTGGAAAATGAAGATTAAATCTTCTTTATCCAGAATATTTTGTTGAAATATTTTGAAAAATGGAGATTTCCATTCTAATTCTAATATTAGCCGTATTTCTTGACGCATAGTTATCCGGATCGCTATCTGCACAATTTTTATTTTATTTTATTTTTTTTTAATTATATTGAACTTTTATGAATACGCAATAAGTATTATGTTAGATACTAAAGACAGGTACAGATACTAAAACTGCAAAATTTTTTTAAAGCAAGATATTGTATTTGTAAGATTTTGTATTTGCAAGATTTTGTACTTGCAAGATTTTGATTTGCATAATTTTAAAAAAATGCAAGATTTTGCACTTGCAAGATTTTGTAACTGCAAGATTTTGAATGCATAATTTTTAAAAAATGCAAGATTTTGTACTTGCAAGATTTTGTAATGCAAGATTTCGGGGCGCCCCCGTTATTCTTAAAATAGCAACCACCGACAAAGTGGTGGCAGCACAAATCAAGAGTGAAGATAGAAATGATTATATAAATTTGAATTTAAAATTAACGTTAACTATTACAACTCAGCCGATCTAACAATTGATCGACTCGATCAAAAAAATAGAAAAAATATTATTAATATAAACTTGAATAATGGAAAAGAACTATAGATCAGCATTAAATTATTGAAACAATTTATAAAATTCAAGGGTCACCACCCCTCAATCGCCCCACTCTTAGCTGGCTCATCACGCCCATCAGTCCACATTCTCAAGTGTGAAGCCTCAATCACTGCATCATAATGGCATACCGATCATTCGGGGGTACTTTATGAACAACATACGGTCCGCGAAATTTTGGAATAAGTTTTTGGAGTTTACTCCTTTAGGAACGATAATCATATAAAGCACACGATACACAAATCAATGGGAAGCAAAATAGAGCTTTAACAAAAAGTGAAGTCGTTATGCTTTGAAATAATAGAACAATTTAATAATGCAAATTAAATATGAAATGTTATATTGTTTGTGGCGTAGTGGTAATGTAATAGGGAACCGCGGCAAAGGTCTAGAGTTCGATTCTGCACAAAGCTTTTGGATTTCATTTTTCCAATTTAATTTTTTTTTAGATTTTATTGGAGTTTAATCCTTAAAAATGATTTTCATATATAGCCCGCGGTACAAAAATTAGATGGGGAGCAAAATCGGGTGTAGGCAAAAAATGAAGTCGTTATGTTCGGCATGACATCCTCTTATAAACACATAAACTAATAATTTTACTTACGCACGATACTTACGCAAGATTACAACAAAAAAATTGAAATCGGAAAGGTCAAGGTTGGGCTCCATTTGAAATACCGTGGAATGACCGATATATAATATAATATACACCCTGCGCCATTGAAATGTTCGGTTTGAATTTTTAAAGTAAATTTTGGAAATACCACCGTTTGCTTCAAAAGTAGATTTCAAAAATGATAGATTCTGATTATCAAAACAATTTTTACACTATTCCGAATATATTCAAAAAAAAGGAACGGTAATCCGACATTTTAGACCTACATAACGTCGGATAAGGAATATTACCGCCCTACCTCGTAACAATTTGGTAGGTCTTTACAGTGTCTTTAACAAAGTTTTTTCAATTGAAAAATAGTTTTATGTTGACAATGGTAATTTTTATTCAAAATAAGAATTAATAGAAATAAAATAATTCATCTCAACCAAAATATTTTGAGAGAAATTGAACTTTTTAAAATCAATGATTAATTACCCAGCCCTTGGCTTTTATGATGGCCTTAAACCCGATCAGCATTGAATTCTAAAGTTTGATTAAACAATATATTGTTATTTCTTCAAACCAGACTTTTTCTATAAGTTTTTTCCGCTCTTTGGCACTTTTCAGCTGTAATTTGTAATCTTCTTTCCCATGAAGGACCAAATATTTTCAACAATATTGAGGTCAGGACTATTTCCTGTCCAGGATAACGACTCAATCACCGAGCTATTTTTAAATTCGGCTACCTAAACAAAATAGACATTAAAATTAAGCATTCTTACTTCACAAATAACATCAATTACTCGTGGAGAGTAATCGTCCTGGAAGAGTGGAATACCGATATATTGAGTCGGGTCCTCAATAGTCACGATTCAGGTTTCGATAATTTTTTTAAATTTTCCTCCGCTTTCTGAACTATCCAGAAGGCTTAGTGATCAAACTCCAAAGGATGTTATGGCTCTCCATGCCATAACATATGGTGAATTTTTCACTGTCGGCGAAATACATTCTGTTAAATACCGTTTGCCTTTTCGTCGACGAACCCTTGTCCTTACATCGGGTCCAAAGATATTTAATTTGGATTTATCCGAGAATATGAACCAACGCCAGTCCCTGGGCATTCAGTTTTTTCATTCTATTGCGAATTTGAGGCTTGCAGCTGCCATTTTTGCTGTCAGTAATGGTTTTCTTGCAGGTCGACAAGCATATAAACCAAGTTCCTTTTAATAGTATGAACTGAAATAGTGTCGGTTGTTGCTATTAGAAGCTAACTTGTCAGCTCCAAAGCCGTAGCAAACCTTTGCTTAAGATCTAAATATCTGAAATTCGATTTGTTGAAACAGAAGTTCTCCTCTTTGCATCAGAGCCAAATTATCGTTTGATTTTCGGAATAGTGCCTTAAAAACTTTCTAACTGCTGTTTGGTTACACTAAATTTCTCTTGCAATTTGTGAATGGGTGTATTTTTTGCCTTTGCTTGCAAAATTTTGGCTTTTTCGTTAGCATTTAATTTACAGCGACACTTTGTAAAATTAACTCTTTGACTACTTAATTGAAACCGAATGAATATTTCACCCTTAGTTTGGTTTTAAATACTTAATAAGGCGTGAAATATGCTGAAAAATAAAAAAACAAAAAACAAAATAGCGAATGAGGTAAATTCTAGGAGAGAATTGCATAAAATAGTAAATAATCGAAATCGAACATTTCAATGGCGCAGGGTGTACATGATAAATAATTATTAATATATTATTAAAATTGATGTCAATCGAAAACTCGGGCAGAGCGGCAGCGAGAGTACAGACTCCAACAGAAACAGAAAATACTAAACAATTCTGAGGAGGAAATAAAAACTCCTGAAAATAAAATAGAGTATCAGCGACAATACAGGCATGAAAAAAAAACGGAAAAACACACAAAACATGAATGGAGATACGCCAGCCAAAAAATCTACAGTTGATTATCAGCGAAAATACAGGTTAAGGAAAAAACCCAAAACAGAGTTGAACTTCTGCTTAAATAATTCCGATGCAAGGAGCGGAACCTTCTGGGTATCTGGCACCTGTAACTACGGCACAGTTGACGCCATCAAGTTCTGACGCAGGACCTATAATTAAAAAGCACGAAGCAATTATTGAAAATGTATAATTGCCAACTGCAAAACGAAAAAAGAAAGAATAAGAGCAGCTCGAAAATGTCAGTGAAATTCGAAAATTGGAAAGAGTGCAACAATACCTAAAAGGATACCATAAAGTCGATAAAATTTGCAAGCTTCTTAGCCAACCCATACCGACTTTACATTTCCCGAATAATGGAATACGACAGATATCAACTCAGCGCGTGGAAAATTTAGAATTTGACGAGCTGATGCAACCTCAAGACTTTTATAATGGTGATGACGGCAAACATTTAGAGCCAGTTATTGAAGATGAACACATTGAAAATGAAGATAATTTCAATATGGATGAGGAGTCACCATCGGAAGATGATTCGAGTCATCTATACATCAGCTATCGCTCGCATCAATCCGCGCATAAACTATTCAAAAAGATGTTCACGAAAAATTCTTTTGGGCACGTTTGTAATGTTTGTGATCGTCTGTGGTTTTTGGGAGATCTAAAAAGTGGAACACCTGACGAAGAAAATCTATTTAAACAAATCACGGTATGTCGAAATTGTATTTTATAATTTATATTTGCTCGATACCTAACTGAATCTTATCGTGCGATTTTTTCAGACATTTATAAACGTTGCTGGATTCAAGATGTGCAAGACTTGCAAGGCCAGTGTTAGAAAAGGCAATATTCCGTCTTTGGCAATATATAACGGCTTCAAATATCCAAAGAGACCAGCGGATTTGCCAGAATTAGACATCATTGCTGAGAGGCTCATTTCGCCAAGGCTCCCGTTGGTCAATTCGCTATAACCGGGCAAATAATTAGATTTTAAGAAGCTTATTCATAAAACGTCTTATCTTCATGGGTTGGTTAAAAGGTCTGCCATCAAAAAATGGTTGACATATCTTGTCCAGACACCTTTATATAAACATTTCCCTCCCAATCAAAGTAGATGATGCCTGGTTCACAACTAATGATAAAAAAAAACATTATAATTGACTACACAGGTGTAGAGTACCCGTCAAATCATGATAATACACAAGCGCATATCTCCCCTGAAACAGCAGATCACACGCCCCCTGTTAACCGTAACTCGGTACAAAAGCGAATACATATTGACGACCTAAGTGAACATATTGGAATTGATGAAAGTCTTACAGCGCAACAACAAACCCTCATGTGGAGCGATGGTAAATTCTTGCAAATCGATCCAGGTGAAAATAAAGTTCCAGAAAGTTTGTTGTTCGAAAAGTTTGCAGAGGAATTGTCGTTTCCAGCTATTTTCCTTGAGGAATTTCGCGTATTCCGAGATGAAATTACAGTTACACCATTTATGATGGCAACAAATGAATTGCGTCATTCAGATAGAAGGGAGCTAGTCCCAAATAAGCTTCTCTATATTGGGATGAAAAAATTGCGTCTAAGAGTTTGCGATGGTTTGAAGATTGGGTTCAAACATTTCGGCAAGAATAACGATATAATTAAAGAGGGCATATTATCTGAAGGTTACATTAACATCTGTTTAGAGAGCAACTTAGCTTTCATGAAGTCAATACCGAATTCTGCAGTTTATTGGTCTGCACGTAATCGGGGTCTATTTGCAATGATGCGCCAGTTAGCAAGACCAACCATGTTTTTGACGATCAGTGCTAACGAGATAGGGTTGCTGAATCTTCTGAGGATTCTACATAAATTTAAAAATCAAGGAGGAGAGCTGACAGATGAGTAAATTGAAGCATTAAATTATTTTGAAAAAACAACTTTGGTTAATGAAGATACCGTTACTTGCGCAATTTACTTCAATAAATTGGTTAATGTTATGATGCTTATTTTACAATCAAAGAGATTTAGTCCTTTTGGAAAATATAAAGTTCTTAATTACTTCAAATGCATTGAATTTCAACATAGGGGTAGTCTACATGCCCATATACTGTTATATAATGCACCAAAGGATACATTGGGAATCGACTATGACGAAGCGATTGCATTGATTGAAGCTCTCATCTCAGTGGGTTCATCAGAAGCTTCTGGACACATAAAACTTCAAACAGATAAGCACACATTCACATGCTATAAAAATACTGGTGCGAATGTTCGGCAATGTCGGTTCGAGGCGCCGTTCATCCCGATACAACGATTTACGGAAAAATCTAGAAGATAAAGACTACAACGCCATTGAGCACTTTTATCAAAACAATAAAATAATATCGGATGACGATTACATCAACATTTACGAGTTGGGATAACTCGACCTCGAGTTTTTGTAAAACGGCAGCCCTCAGAGAAATGACACGATTGTTTCAATCCTTTTATAGTAAACGTAATTCAGTCCAACATGGATTTCCAATTCATTACTGAAATTCATGCGCCCAATATGCCGTCGATTACATCAATAAGACTAACAGAGGAATCAGTAATTTACAAAAGAAACTCGTCGAGATTAATAATGAGAATCCTTCGATATTGTCTCTGCTACAAAAACACTTAGTGTCAACGTACTCAATACGGTTGAAATGTCACGTCAAGAAGCTGCTTGGTTTCTATTGCGTGAACCCATGTCCAAGGCGTCGGTGAAAGACTTTAAAAGAACTGGCACAACTTGATGATGATGATACTCACATATGGAAGGAGAATTGGTTCAACATGAACTTGACGACGTCACTATAACCCAGTTTGTTTCTTGATATAATGTCACTGCTAAACCCCCTTTAGAAAGAAAGAAAGGAAAAATTCAAAAATTATAAGATACAGAAATTATGATCTGGGAAAAGAGTTAACAGAATACAAGCGAGAAATGGTTACTTTACATATCCCGTTTAGGATTGAAGAAACTGGTGTTCTGACAGATATGAAATTTCTGCGTATTTTCGATGTAAATGAAGGCCTTACAATGGAGCAGAGAAAAGCATTCGAATCCAATTTAGATATCGCTAAAACGATGGAAATATGCGCGCGGTTATGTCGGGAAGATATGGAGATCAACAATTCCCAGACAGATAATAATGACCGGGCTCTGGTTAATGTTCAGGAAATTACTGATCCGTATCAACTGCTTCTTCAAGATCCGAATTCAGGAATGAACGATGACGTAGTAGCAGCAACGATGAATAAGCTTGGGGCAATATGGAAGAAGAAAGACAACTTTATGGAGACTCCAGAGTTCCTCGAGCTCATGAAAAAGGCAAACGCAAAGCAATTTGAGTTGGTAAAACATATTTTATGGTTGTTAACCTCAAAACACCCACTCCCGTTACAACTGTTCTTGACTGGTCCTACAGGATATGGGAAAACTTTTCTGATTAAGCTCATCCTGGAAATTTGTAATCGATTCACAGATACGGATGGTTATTGTAATGCCTATCTTGCATGTGCATCCACAGGGAAAGCCGCAGTTGCTATAGGATGCACGACAGTTCATGCTGCGCTTAAAATCAGCCTTTCGAGTTTCCAAACGCCATTATCGAACGAAGTCAAGGATTTTTATAGAACTTTATTCAAGTATGTCAAGATGATACTCATCGATGAAGTCAGCATGATTGGGGCGGAAATGTTAAAACGCGTAGATTTGAGACTGAAAGAAATAACGGGAAATTGTGATGCCGCTTTTGGTAGGTTGCACTTCATTTTTATTGGTGATTTGAGGCAGTTGCCACCGGTTAGAGCCACTCCCCTTTAGAAGCAAAAAATACAGCGGATCGATGGTCAGCAGTTACCGAAGGGAATTATTTTTTATGAATTTTTTATGAAAGGTTGGCAATGGAGATCGAATGGATGAACAAGAGTTACAACTGATTGAATCAAGATTCTGTTCAGATTTTCATATTGTACATATTCCAAGAAAATCGTTCTTAAGGAGTAAACTCCAGTCGCGCGTCGGAGCTGACACGCACAATATTTTTTATTGGTCCCGATGGTAGTATCAACATTTCTAATAACCACAAAATCACCCTCACCAAAACCCTTAGCGGGTCTGTTTTTTGACAAATGATATCGTAAGTTTGCTTGCTGGAAAACCTCAGTAGCAATTGATGCCTTATTGCGTGATAATTCCAAATCGCGATCCAGGTGACTATCGTTTTTATCGGTCAGATGCTCTGAGAACAAATCAACTTATTCACCACATTGTACAACGTCAAATAATAATTGAGATGGGGTCTGTTTAGTTGTTTGATGAATTGAGTTATTCATACTAAATTCAACACGAGTCAACATTTTAGTCTAGTTCGAATATTGTATCGGTTTGCTTAACATTAATTTCAAAACACGATTAACACGTTCAACTTGACCATTGGCTTGCGGTGATGCAACAGCAACTTTCACATGATCAATATTTCGGTCTAATAAAAGGGTATTGAAGTTTAATGATGTGAAACAAGTACCCCGATCGCTTACGATGCGTCTACGACCACTATAATATTCAAAATATTTACATAAGGCTGCACACAGTTCTTTAGTACTGGTAAAATTTACTGGATACAATTTTACATATTTAGTGAATGTATCCGCCACAACTAAAATATGCTTCCGCTTCGATATTAATGACGGAAGAGCACCAAACAAAATGATCAATATGAACAGTATCAAACGGTATAGGTTTTTTAGGAATATTGTGCAAATTTCGCTCATTAATACGAGCCGGAGGGGAATACATAATACACCGAATACAATTACGAATGAACTTTTCGATTTTTTTTCCTTAATTTCGGGAAAACAATAATGCATTTTAAGCTGATCAACGCACTTTGGCACTCCCAAATGACCAATTTTTTCAAGAATTAGACGAATGACGTTGTCCTCCATCTCCTTGGGCAAGTATAGTAATAATCTACCAGAAACGTTTCTTCTATAAATCAATCCGTCACTCAATTCAAACAATTTGAATGTTTTATGTTCCAGGCGTTCACGGATACAAACAATATCCGAATCTCGATTCTGCGTTGCTTGCAATTGCATGTCGATATTAACAGCACCAATGACAGCAACTAAGTAACAACGATTAAGCGCATTGGCGTGGCCCTTCGTTCACCACTACGATGTTCAATCGTATAATTATAATTATCAATCTCGAGGACCCAACGAGCAATACGAGCATTAACATTTCTCTTACATAACGTCATTGTAAGCGAATTGTAATCCGTAACAATTCGAAACGGGATTCCTTCTAAATACTAATGATAGCCAAGGTTTCTAGTTCGAAACTGTGGTATTGAGATTTAGGGACTGTCGTACGCTTTGAAAAATATGTCACTGGATGCAATTTCCCGTCCTCCTGTTTTTGTAACAACACACTACCATATCCCAAAGCACTAAAATCGCAGTGCAACTCAGTCTCGCGAACTGGACTGTATAAGGCAAGCACCGGAGTAGAAGACAACTGATCTCCAACAAGAGCTTGCATACGCTCATCGGTGAATCGGAAGTTGTTATTTTGTTTAACTAAATCAAGAAGTGGTTTGGCAATTTTGGAAAAAAAAGGAATGATGCATCGGAAGTATGAGAAAAGCCCCAAACAAGATTAAACCTGCTTGCCGTTCGCAGGAATTGGGTAATGATGGATTGCCTCAACATGGCTGTCGCTTGGTCGAATACCATCGTGATTTACCAGATATCCCAAGTACTCAACCTCAATAAAACAGAATTTGCATTTTGATAATTTCAATTCCATCCGAAATTCATTAATTCTTCGCAAAACTTTTTGTAACAAATCAAAATGTTCCGGAATCATCCTAGTTGCTATCTGAATATCATCCATATAAACAATGATGAATCCGGATTCAATAAACCCTCTTAAAACACCGGAAATAAACCGTTGAAAGTTACTGGGACTACTTTTAAGACCAAACAGCATGTCAAGATATTCAAACTGACCCTGTGGTGTTACGAACGATGTATAACAAATTGAATCTTCTGACATTTTGACATGGTCAAAACCACTGCACAAATCAAGTATTGTGAAGTATTTTTTTCCTTCCAAGTACTATAAGCAGTCCTCAATAAGCGGAAGTGGATAATTGTCGCGAATGGTTACTTACACATCCGTGTCTCACCACTCTTTTTTTAACGAGCACGATAGGTGATGCATATGGCGAGTCACTTGGACGTATTGTGCTTCTTGGCAATATATCATTAATGATTTGGCTAACTTTATTTTTCTTTCAATTGGCACATCAGAGGTTAACCTAATTTTCATTTTATAATCGTGCCAGATATAGACGGTATATGTTGCAATTTTCATATAATTTTCATCAATTATCAAGTAAACTGTCCTGGTGTAAAGGACTCGATCTGGTATTAATTAAACTTAACTTCTCTTTCAAGTCCATCCAAGATTTAACTTTCACAGTTTGTAAAAACATTTTTGCAGTCCCATCCAATAACTGCGTGCACTAAGAAATCGAAATTTCTCATGACAATTCAATGATGCCACAACGCACTCGTAACCATCAATCCACTTTTTAATACAATAAGTGCTATCGCCTGTAAACTTAGCGATGGCATGTTCAATATCTGAAAATTCATACCGTTTCGGTTGAATTTCTAACCCCTCACGCAACTTTCGTTGTAACATCATTATTTTATGCCGATTCCCCACTCATCCTCAATCTTCTGACCACCTTTTCCATCAACGGGATGATGATCCCTGTCTGAATATTCTGTTGACACCATGTGCTTAGCCAACAAATTTCGCAGTTTCGACACAGTAGCAGACAAACAGGCAATACTACGCTCACTCAGAGCCTCAATCAACTGTTGTCGCGTAAATTTTTTAAAATCACTCATTTTATTGCTCCAATAATAAAAGAAACATTACACCACGAATGTAACTTTAATTGGATTATCCAAACCTGCGTCACGAAAAGAATATTCAATAAAACACTGTCCACTAAAATTTATTGGTTATTACCCCACATCTGAAGTTGTAATACACTTTGAAGAATTTATTTTAAAAAACTGTTAATCTGTATACAAAAATTTCTATATACCTTTTTATTGATTACGTTCCTTTCGCCTTCGCTGCGGTTCTTCTAATGGTTCTTCACACATTTTTCTCTTCACGATGTTCTTACAATACCAACCGCCGACAAAGTGGTGGCAGTACAAATCAAGAGTGAAGATAGGAATTATTATATTTGAATTAAAGATGAACGTTAACTATTACAAGTAATTAATAATTTTATACCTGCGATGTAATCGAAGATTAAGTTAATAACAACGACCTTTCGCGTTATTTTAAATAATATTAATTTTCGTTTTTCTTATTTATTCTTATAACATAAATAAAAATTAACACTATCACAAAAGACGAATAATTATCGTTACAATTACCGCTAGGTTTAATTACTTAAGTAAATTGATTGAAATGCCGAATAACACGACCCATTATTCGTCCTACCAAACAAAAATTTTTGTTATTGAAAATATAAATTTTTGAATTGTTAAAGCTCTGTACGCTTCACAAAATAATTTGACTAAACAAATTCAATTAAATGTGAATGCCGTCTTTTATGTTTTTTTTGTGTCTGGATCTAAATGAAATGAGGAGCAATTTTTTTGTTTAGATATACAAAGCCGGTGTGAGACTGTTTCTATATATAAAAAAACAGCGAATACACGATAAAACAAAAACGACTGCCCTGCAAAAAAATACCCTAACGAAGGTGAATATATACTATACATATATAGACATATTTGCTGATTTTACTTTGTGAATATTTTACACAAAATTAATTCAATCTCTTATATTTATTTAATAGTAAAAGATTTTTTTTTCTACTTCGCTATTTTCTTCTTTTTATAAAAGATGCGCTATACGTAGATATTTAAATAAATAGATATTTTCTACTTTGGCTTGAAATCAAAGTGGCAGTAAAAATTCCAATAAATTATCTGTATTTAATTTTGTATTAATGATGATAAATCAATTTGTGACAACTTAAATGAAAGGTATGAGAAACAAAAATAGAAGCTATATAGCTTTTCTTTGTATATTAACGAAATCTTCGGTTTTTTATTTTTTTTTTTCGAGATAAGGGAAATAAAATTGTAATCGAATTAAACAAAAATTGTAGATTGTTGTATAACTAAAGAAAAATGAGGGGTTTCGTTTTCAGCGAGTGTAATTGTTTAGTTCTTGAGCGAGCGAGCGAGGGAGTGAATTAAAATTTCACAAGCATGATAAATTATTTTTGCTAAGCGTTGAACATGCATTTTTTTGTTGTACTTAATTGACGAAAAATATTTTTAAAATAAAAGAGTTAAACACAAGCTTAGATTAAAGTATGTAAGCATAAAAGTGCCTTTACACTATGCGATTTATATGCAATGCAGGAGAAATAAATCGTCTACAGTTTTCTCCGCAATTTTGTTGAGATTTGAATTTTCGTTGGCGGGAGTTCAGCTAAAAATTGAATGAGCTGCCTAAAAAAATTAGAATAGTGGTTTCTTATTCAGAATGGAAAACAAAACAAATTTAATTTTAATCGGGTTATATAAATACGATTGCCGGATGATGTGGGCTAAGAACTGGCTACATAGACGAGATTTTAGAGAAAAGGTTATTAAAAGTCTCGTTTTAAATGAATTTTAAGACTAGAAGTTCGTATAACGTTTAAAAATTTTGCAAGAATGACTCCCCTCGTCTTTCGAAATATTATTAAAAAGCGTAACGTCACAAATACTTCGTCAATACACAATTCCAAGGCAATGTGTTCCAGCAAAAACCACGTACAAATTTGATATGTTATTGGAGTATACCTACAGATAAAAAAGATATTTGTAGATTACTGCTAACATTGCGATACCTCGCCACTGGTAAATTTTTTTCAATATGAAGTCCAGCTTTCAGGATTTTAGCTTCGGCTATATCTCCGGGATTATTTAAAGATATGTATTTTAGTTTTTACTCTTAAATGCGTACCTATTTAATTTAATTATTATTTTTTATCATTTCAGACACCACAAAGCAAAGCCGAATGATTAGCAATTACCGAAAGTTTTTGTAGGCAATGGAATTTTCCCAACTGTTTGGGTGCTCTCGTTGGGAAGCTCATCGCTTTACGTCCACCGAAAAACGACGGATCGACGTTTTACAAGGGATTTAACAGCATTGTCCTTATGGCCTTAGTGGATGCAAATTATAATTTTATTTATGTTTTTGGTAGGTGTAATGACAGAATCAGCGACGATGGCGTGTTTGCCCAAAGTTCGCTATGTCGTGGGGTTGCGAAATTTTTTTCGATTTTCGGGACGATGCGGTTTTGCCAAACGGTAACACAACAAAAAGTGTACCTTATGTTTTTATTTGCGATGAAGCTTTCAGGGTAACAACGTAATTTTTGAAACCAATAGAAAAGCTGACTACAGTGGAGAAAATTTACAATTATGATGTGAGCCGAGGACGACGCATTGTTCAAAATGCCTTTGGAATTCTAGCGAACAGGTTTGTTAAATATTCTGGCTGTAACTAGAAAAACAAATAAAATACCTATTTATAATTTGTGAATTTATGTACTTAAATAATTTGTTTATTTAGGTTTCAGGCTCTTCAAAAAGAAATAAAATTAGAGGTACAAAAGGCAGAATAAATTACCTTAGCCATCTCTGCCCTTCATAATTTTATATTACAACATGAAGGAATCAGAAGATCTCACATTGAGCATGAAAATACTGCGACCATAGAAATTGAAAGTGGTAATTGGCAAGCCAACATTCGAATGACCAATCTTGATTCTTGAGCCAGTGCACTTAAGACCAAAGATGGATGCTGTGGATATTCCTAATGAATTTGTGCGATACTTTAATGGTCCTAAAGCAGTAAAGCAATTCAAAACATATTTGGTTATACATAGATATAAGTATTTTATTTCTTATGCATAAATAGCTAACAAAGAAACACAGCCGTTCTTAGGCAACATCAAAAAAATTCCAGCCATCTAGGAATATAAAAAAAACGGGGAAGGTAAGTTTGCCCGCTTTTCAAAATCCCGCTTTCAAAATCCCGAAATCAAAATCTCAACTTTGAAAATCCCGCTTTTCAAAATCCAGCTTTTCAAAATCCTGGTTTTGAAATTTGAAAGACGTACTTTTTTGAATTCGAACCGCGCTTTCTGGTGAAGGAAAATTTTATAAAGTAAAATAAAAATCAAAACCGGGATTTTCTGAAAACCGGGATTTTTATTTTTGCAGAATCGGGATTTTGAAAAGCGGGATTTTTTTCTTGAGCGGGATTTTGATAAAGCGGGATTTTGAAATGCGGGATATCGTTGAAAACGATAATGTTCAGCAGCACTTGCTCTTTTTTTGGCAAGAAATTCGACATTTCTAGCGCAATAATATTTGTAATGTGAATACCACAAAAGATTTGATAGATGAAGTTTTAAGGCTTGCTGTCAATGAAACAAAATTATGAGACATAATGAACCTGTCGATTTGCATATATATCAATACATACATGTGTAAGTCCATTTAATGAAAAAGTTCGCATAATTAACAGGTAAACTGCAGTAGCATTTTGCTAAATCGCTAGTAACCCATTTATATTGAATCATTTTCCGAAGATACAGACAAAAAATAAATTTAAACAAGAAGTACGATAAAAAGGTCGTAATGTTTTGGTTTTTATGTTTAAAAGTGTAAGCACATCACATTTGTTATATAAATATGTAACATGCTTGTGTCGTCGCCTCTACAGCAAAAAGATGTCGCCTGACCACTTGAAAAGGTTACCTGAAAAGCTTTTATTAGGGTTTGTTCTTCGGATCTCGCCTATTGTTTTGTTACAAAATAAGATTTTCCTCTGTCCCTCTATATTGATCTTTTTCTCGACTACTTCGCAGACGCCGTATGTCGTTGAAAGTGAAACACGCATAACACGGCAAACGAAACTATATTGATGACGTCTAATAAGTTCTGGCATCTAAGCTAAATGGATTATGCTGAAAGAATGTTTTACAGTTCAAATGCTTCAAAAATCACAAAAAAATGCCCCACAAACAAGTTGAACTAAACGGGATCATACATACAACTACTCGCAAAATTAACAGACCGAGTTATTGGGTGACTGTGATCATGCATTATGTAAAAACCGTTTATTATAAGTTTAATTAAGCGAAAATGCATCCAAAAGTCATGGGGTAGCTAGCAAGCGGGAAACACTGGTTTATAATAGTAGGGGAGAGTTCCCGGTTGTGGGCACCTCTGCATAACTTTTGGCAGAATGCAAATATGGCTGATCTGACTGTTGTCGTACTTATATTTTGACAGTACGCAGTTTTTTAGCTAATATCGAAGTGAATGGACGAGCTTGTTCATTTGCTGCGATCACATTAAAAAAAGCCCGTAAAAATCAAGGCAATTGTAATTTTCTTCCAATGTTTTAAAAGTGCGATAAATCAAAGTGAATAATCTCAAACAAGTGAGTTTTATTGATATTTCTACAGTATTTTCGTTGTGATTTGGGATGCCACATCGATTTATATCAAAATCATGACGCATCACATTTTTTTTTGGTTAATCCGAGAATGGTCGTGATTTCCGGTTGTGGGCACTTAAATGTAACCAGTTGTAGGCACTCTCCTTTTTCTATTTAAAGCGCCCGTCTCCCCTCCCCTCCCCCCAAAGTAGAGTAAAACAAGAAGGCAACCCGTCGGCCAAACGCTTTAAAAAAAAGAACTCTCCATATGATATCGACTTTGCATCATCTGTTTGAAGCCTCTGGCCATCGAAGTTGACTGAAGTTGAATAATTTTTTAAAAAGCCTTGTTTTTGTTATGTTTGCAACTGAAGGCCTTTAAAATTTGCATTTTCCTTAAACTATTCCCATTTTCAGCGAATTTTAGAAGGGTGCCCATAACCGGTTACGGTTTTTTTTTTTGTTAAAAAAGATGACTTCACAAAATTGGTCGTAACATTTTTCTAGTTGACGAAATCAATATAGTTACTTTAGCAAACTGTTAGGTAATGCCTCTACATTTCCATTGATATTCATATTTCCGCATAATATGGACGCAAAGGAAAATTATGGGTCAAAAATAAAACTGTGCCCACAACCGGAGACTCTCCCTTATATTATTCAACGAGCATATAATGATAGCTGTTATTCATGAAGATGAAGTTTATCGACACGAACCGATAGGCGAGTGTCGTAAATCATCTGAGTGAATAACAGCCATTATATACGAGTAGAATAGGATACTTTGTCCACGACCGATAAATGACATTTGGCGAGTTTTTTTATTACATCGGAGAGACCAGAGAGATCAGACAGATAAATTATCTGAAATATCCGATAATGTTTAATCTGAAAAGACCTTTTCCGGATTCTAAACGCTTAACTATTTAAATTGGCTAACCACTATTTTGTAACACATTATGGCCAAGAAAATTGTTTTCCTACGCATAATTAATACATAAAAATAAAATTAAACATTAATGACCAAGAAACCGTTACAATTATTTACAATAGAATTTAAAAAATTAATTTTTCATTGTTGTTATCTCAGTCTATAGTGTTCACCATTTTGAACGCAAAACTATGTAATTCTCTGTACTATCTGAAATAAATTTCAGATCGAAAAACAGCAATCTGTGATTTTTCAGATTTAATAAAAAAACGCTAAAACAATTATCGGATCGATCCGAGAAAATAAAAAAACGCAAAAGGTTTTTTTTATATCTCTCTGGTCTCTCCGATGCAATAAAAAAACACGCTAATTGTATTTTATAATCAAATCAAGACTACTAATAGATAAAATTTCAATAATGCAATTTAAATGAATAATTCACTTGGTAGTAGTGAATAATGAACGAAGAGACTACTAGATAAACTAGCAGTGAATAATGGATATCATTATAATTGATGAAAGAAACGTATAATAAGTATATTATAGGATAGTCGTGAGCAAAATATTATTTAAGCCTCTAGAAGCGATTTTGTAAATCACACATCGTCCGAAAACATTCTGAAGATTAGCTAAACCATGTTCCTATGATTAAATAAATTGATGAATAACTCTATTAACTGTTTGAAAACAAAAATATAGCAAATCTTTCGAAATGATGAAATACAATTTGCTTCTCTACTCAACAACATCTTAGTGGAATAATTATTTTTTTCCAAGTGAGCTTAAAGCTAATGCGTCGATCAAAAAGTACCGGGTCCAAATCCTACATTGGCAGGATATGCAAAGAATTTGAAGTTGCTGGGATTTCGATCAGTAATTTAAATGAACAAATTTATGTATAATATGATTCTCAGGTGAATAAAAAAGTATTACTTTGCTGAACTGTGAAGCAAACAGATGAAATAAAAAACAAAGATGATTTGTTTGTGTAGTAGAGATTCCCGATGTGGCAAGAAGAATTTCAAACAAAACAAAAAAGTCAACATAAACTAAGGCAAACTAACAAAAGTAGAAGCAGAACAAAATTCCGGACTATTTCGAAATATGTTTGCAATTTGCTCATTTGATTTTGAAACAAAATGTATGAAACAAAAAGAAACGAGCAGAATTAAGGCAGTAGTGATATATGCACAAATTTGTCCTTTAAGGTAAAAAAAAAAATACAACGCGCTGATTGGTTGAAATAGAAATAGCTGTCACTTTTTTTAAGGTTATGTAATTTTGTCTGAAAGGCAAAAATATTTGCCGTATATAAAATTGAACCATGGTTAATTTTCTATTTTTGTCTTAAAGAAATTTAATATCGCCTACTTCATGTGACTATTTTTATTGCCTTAAAGGCAAACATCGTACATGAATCACTGTCTTAACTCGAAATATAGTTTTTGCATTTTTTGAATTTTGTTTTTACTTGTTTTCGTGCTCCTGCCGGCTACTTGAAGTCAATTATGATCAGTTAATTACCAGGAAGTAGCTTTTAAAATGTAATTAAGGCTACACGAATTAAAAAAGGCTGAATTAAAAATGTACATCAAAACTGAATTAAAAATGGTGATTTTAGTATGAAGAATTGGAAGCATTTTTAATTCATTTTGAATAAATAAAATCTGTATTAAAAATGTTGTTTTAGACAAAAAATCGAAAATTGAAAAAATGAATTAAAAATGGAACTTTAACAAAAAAAAAGACAATTTTATTTCATTTTTTTTAAATTCATTTTCAAAATGAATAAAAAAAGGTCCATTTTAAATTCATTTTTCAACACATTTTTAATTCATTTTCAAACTGAATAAAAAAAGGTCCATTTTAAATTCATTTTTCAACACATTTTTAATTCATTTTCAAACTGAATAAAAAAGGCCCATTTTAAATACATTTTTCAACACATTTTAAATTCATTTTCAAACTGAATAAAAAAGGCCCATTTTAAATTCATTTTAAAAAGTTAACAAAAAAATAATTAAAAGTTCAATAAATTTTATTTTTATGTATTTTCATTAATGAAAGCAATAATTACAAACATTTAAATAAAATTGGAAATATTTTATTTTATATGAATTTTAAATTAAAACTTAAAAAATTGAAATTAGTTTTAAAATATTCTGGAAAATGGAGATCCCTAATTTAACTTAGAATTGTAGAGGCTAACGGCTTCGATAACTCTCACTCCGAGGGGCTTTAGATTTCAACTTCGGGGGACGTAGGAGCCGGAATAGGCAAACATGACGCACTGCGTGCCGCACGTAGGAGCGGATTATATGGAATCTATTAATGACACTGCAACATTTTATATCGATCCCCATCAAATATTAAATAATTTGTTTTTGTATCGATTAAATTTAATTTTTTGTCTAGAAGTTTTTATTTTTTTTTATTACTAAAAATTATTTTTTTCTGTTCCAAAATATTATATTTGTTGCCAATTTACTATTTTTGATGCTAATGTTTGTCGCCAAAAATTGTTTCTTGTATGCCCGTTTAAATTGTCCCTTTTCTAAACACATTTTTAATTCATTTTTTCTTAATTCCTTTTCAAAATGAATAAAAAAAGGCCCATTTTAAATACATTTTTAATTCATTTTCAAAATGAATAAAAAAAAGCCCATTTTTAATTCAGAAAAATACCTTTTTTAATTCAGCCTTTTTTAATTCGTGTAGCCTGTAATTAATTGACAATATCCTCTTTTGACCTTCCTATCATTTGTATTTAATTTACTCGCGAAAATCGTTTTTTACAATTTAAAGAAAAGCTAAATTCTTAAAAGTTCATGTTATTTTTGACTCAGCCAATTTTTATCTTAAAAACTTGAAAAACAAAGCAAACATTTGTGTTTTTTTTTAAGCTTTAATTAATTTCAAAAATGTTTTCCATAGAAATGTGTATTTTTTAGGTTATTTAAGAAAAACCGATTTTCCAATGTTTAAAACCTACCTCAACAAAATATCAGAAGAAGAGAAAATTCTATTTTTACTGAACTAATTCATAGCCTCAAGCGAAGAGAACATATTTTTGTGATGGAAAAATCAATATCCAGCTACCAAGGTGAATCGTTGCAGATGGTTCATTAAATCGCATTATGCTATAATACAGTATGTACTGCTGTTAAGTTTGCAGAGAAGTCCTCGGTACTACTCTTCAATTTTTGGATAAGGTTTTTCAACGGTTAAAGCGGACTCAAGAACTGAAGAAATTAAGGGCTTTCATATTCTCCGAATATCTACCAGTGGCACTATTCTGGTTTTCCCGGGGAATTGCGAATTGGGAATTGATTTATTGTCAGTTTTTAATGTATTTTGGTTTTCTTTTTTCCAAAGCATACTAAATTTTTGGGAAGAATAGTTCTATTTCATAGCAATTTTGTTGTTTATTTTTCCCTAAAAATTTGGCTGGGAATTATTTTTTCCCAAAACATGAACAAAATAGCAATCGCTCAGTATGCTTTCGAAAAAAGAAAACCAAAATATATTAAAAACTGACAATAAATCAATTCCCAATTCGCAATTCCCCGGGAAAACCAGAATAGTGCCACAGGTGGAATTAACGTGGCGAATTAAAATTAGAGTCAATTGAATGAAAAATACTGATAAGATAATACTTTTCGAATTTAAAAACAAATAGCAGTTCCTGAAAACTTTCTAGCTAATACAATTGGTAAATTTGGAAAAACAATAAAAATAAAACTGTTCACTTCTTTATCTGTATTTTAACGCTTAACATTAAACTATATGTAATTATTTTATTATAAATAGTTACAAATTGTTTAAATTAAAAATTAATTACCATATCTCGATTAAATATTCAATCTGAAAATTAATAATATAATTCTACCAAACAATATTAACAATTAAATTAAATCTTACCTTTTATGTGTGGAGTAAGTGTTGTTATTGCAAAAATATTTTTATTGATTTATGTACGATGTATAATTTATAATCCTTGTGTTGTTATAAAAAATATGTATAAATAATTTATATTCCACTTTAAATCGATTATATTATTTATTTTTTCTACTTTTAACAATAATAAAAAAAAATAACACATCAATTACTTTACCATTTTTTTTTTTTTAAATCAAATTTTTATTTTTTGTAAAAATATATTTATTTATTTTATATTTGAATTTTTTTATTGTATTTATTTTTAATTTTGTTTGTTTTCTATTAATTGTTTGAATTTATGATAATCCAAATTTGTATTTCCCTCTTTTGTTGACAATGTTGAATGTACATAAAAATAAAAATAAACAAATAAATTTTATAATTTTTATAATTTTATTTTTTAATTATGTAGAATTTATTGAAATAAAAAATTAAATAAAAATAATAATGGTTTCTGTTTTGGTGATTAAGCTGTGCCTACTTTTTTTAACAAAAAAAAAATATTTTATCGATTAATCTAGGACATTATCCTTGCTTTTATAGCCAATGAATTGTAATATTCATGGTATAATCAAATTAAATATGTGTAAACATGTACATATATTATTTGAGTATTATAACATTATACATACGTACAAATATTCTCGTACGTATTTAAGTGAAAATTAATCGATCTGATTTAACATGTATTGATGTTAAACCTTTTATGAAAAGATAATTTAACAAAAAAATTTCTGTTTAAATAAACTCGTATGAGTATGCCAATTAATATAATATAAAGAAACATACATGTATATGCAATTTGACATATAAAGATTGATGACATGATTAGAACAGATAACGATAAAAATTAAGTTTGTAAAAAATTCAAGTGGATAGAATGTACTTTCGACTTGAAAATCGATATTCATTGGATTTTTGTAATGTAATGCAGTCATGCAATTTAAGAATGCAAGATAAGAATTAATAATTTCGTCGGCATTTAGAATGGTTAAACTTTTATCAACTTAGACTTAACGGCTACACATGCATTTATTAATTCGGAACTCATATCTCATATTCACTTATCGAGGACAAAAAAATCAATTAAGGAACTCCAAATTTGTTTTTTTAAAATAAAGATAATTTTTTACATGATAATTTACCGAAGTATTAAATTTAGACGAACGACATTTTAACTATTTTTCATCTAATTACGAATTTTGATTAAAATTTTTCTTTAATTACATAAGCATTCGTAGAGACTTTAAAATTTTTCGCTTTACTGTGTTCATTTTCTTTCTGTAGATCTTTTATTTACATACATATATCAATACCAACTCAATATAAGAAGCGCAGAGGAGCTTCTTGAAGAGCATCCGAAGAAGCATCAAATTCCATTAATATGAATTCACCCACGTTGGACCGGATAAGCGTGAAGTAATTAAAGATGTTAAATTATAATTTCTCCCCAACCCCAATATTCTGAAGTAAATTCTATGCATGCTGTTGAAATTCAATCGAAAAAAATCGCCGGTGACTTTCTAACAGACCTACAGTCCCTGGCCAAATTATTAGACGCACATCAATTCTGTTAGGAAATGTTGACTACTGGCGACTTATGTATTTCACTAAACATTTTTATAACCTAGCCATACGAAACTATTATGTGTTAAGGTGCATTCAAAATAAAAAGTTTTCCTTTGTACTAAATAATAGTTGTACTAAAAGTAGAAATAATTTTTTTTCTAAATTAGAAATATTTCAACAAAAAAAAAAATTCTAGTTGAGCTAGCTCAAAATATTGAGTGGATGCATGTTCAGTATTATTGACTCTACATTTCTTTCATTTGGGGTTTTGTGCTATTTAGGCTAGAAATAGCTCTGAGGGCATTAAATAAATTTAGATTAATATGAATAAAATTAGTACTTGTTGGTATATGTACTAATTAGTACTTATCGTATTTAGTAGACGATTAAAAGATACTTTTTTAATTGGAAAATGTAATTTTTATTGTGTATTAAAAATTATAAGGGCTAAAATTACTTGCTGTAGTATAGACTAATTTTATTCATATTAATCTACATTTATTTAATGCCCTGAGAGCTATTTTTAGCCTAGATAGCGCAAAACGCCAAATGAAAGAAATGTAGAGTCAATAATACGGAATATGCATCCACTCAATATTTTGAGCTAGCTCAAAAAATGTATTTCTACTTTTCGTACAAATATTACTTAGTACAAAGAAAAACTTTGTATTTTGAATGCACCTTAACTGTGGGTTTCCACTTGGGATGCCTTTGCGAATAATCGCAATCTGTTTTAAATTTTTTCACACGGATAGTATACATCGAAAAAAATACATATCGGTATATAAATTTGTCTACGCAACCATAGACAAATTTACAATACGATTTGCAATCAAAAGTAGTCATGCCTACATCTTTTTCCATTGCAAATTTTGCATTTACAAAAAAAAAGTAAAAATTTCCCTTATTTTATTTAGGAACATTTTCAATCCTCCGATAAACAAAGCAAGCTGAAATATTTTTCCTATGTGAATACTTTATTGTTTTTATTATGACTTTTTATTGACGTCTAGAAATGTCTGAATTGACAATATTATTTGGTAACACAAATACAAAATTTTTCTAACACAGTGACATGAAACAAAAAATTTCCCTTTGCGAATATTCGCAAAGCATCCAAGTGGAAACCATAGGTAACACATAATAATTTCATATGGCTAGGCTATAAAAATGTTTAGTGAAATACATAAGTCGCCAGAAGTCAACATTTCCTAATAGAATTGATGTGCGTCTAATAATTTGGCCAGGGACTGTATATCCTTCAAAATTGTTGACAGTTAAATTCATCGAAGCCGTAGGACAAACAGATAGGCGAAGTAAATAGGAATTATTCAAAACAATATAACTTTAATTTAAACACGTTTCTGATTACGCTTGTTCTACTCCTTCAGCTGTTAATTTGCTTAACGTTTGAGGGAAATGGTCTATAAAAATACGAAATTTCGATCGAACATTTAAATTGCTGTACATATACCGTCTCTATACCGTAGGTAATATAATATCATACGTAATATTATGATTGTGAGACCCAACGACGAAAATGCAACGTGTCCCTTACGATCATAACTCTATTGTTAGAATAAAGAAGATTAATGAAATGTTTACAGTCCTTGACAACCTTGGAAAAGGTCAAGATATTATTCAATGAATTGAGAACAGCTTTACTATTCAAAGTACCAACGAAATTATGTGGCCGAGCCATTAACTCCGCATCCGCTTGAAAAAGAGTACAATGCGAACTCAAACTACCAAGCGATCTTAAATCATACAGATGGCAGTAAGTTCCAAACTCAGCACAACGTCCAGAAAAAAGCCATCTGAAAAGAAGACGAGATAAATACCTGAAGCACAAATTTCTCGATGGACAAACCACCAGGATAAATGGTTAAAGTTAGAGTCAAGGAGTAACATATCCAATAAACTGTAATTACTAATAATTAGTCTATGCCTCACAGTTGGACCAAAAATATTCCACGCGCCAATGTACCTCAAGCATAACGCTCCAGAATAAGCAGTGCCTAGAATGAAGGTATACAACTGAGGCAGACAAAGAATAGGCTCCATAGCAAGCATTGGAGTAGAAGACAAGATGTGCGCCAGTGATGGCTCTACAAGCAATATTTTGTGATCCATTAAGTTTTATTAAAAAAACCTTTAATTTCACCACAGGCCTAAAACCATGGAAGCGTTAGGGAGGATTGCTAAAATCAGCGATTTGTAGATAAACATCACCATTTTGGGACACAATCCTAGGGATTTCCCAAAAGCTCTTTTACTCTGCCAAAATATGGCAGTTGCTTTTTGAATTTTGCAATCAAGGTGGTAATTGCAGGAGAGTTTACTATCCAAGATTACACTAAGATGCTTTACTTGGTCTGATCTAATAATCGCTTTCCCAAAAAAAGAGGGGAGTGATAGATCTTCAACATTTCTACACTTAGTAAAGATAACCAGATCCGGTTTAGACGGGTTGTCGTGTAAGCCCTTCTCATGGTAATGAATCCAGAATGCTGCAGTTCAACAAGTAGCTCTTCAATGAGCAAAAGCCAAAACAGAGGAAGCACCCCACCCTCTGGACAGCCTTTGACAACCTTGGCGAAGAAGGATATACCAACATTCAGCTCTGGCTCAACAATGCGACACTTATGAATAAAATCGATTCATTTAACAGCTGTGACATCAATACCAAAATTGGTAGTCTTTAGTAATCGCAACAAACGAAGAACTAAATGCACCTGCAATATCCAGAAAAGTACCCAGAAGAAATTTTTAATTGCTGAACGATTTTTCAATCCTAGTGAGAAGTTTATACAGAGCAGTTTCACAGGACTTATGCACTCTGTGCACATGTTGCTTGTTACTAAGTAGGGAGCGAAGGAAATAATTATCTCTAATAAATCTATCGGCGATCCTTCCTAGATTCTTCAGAAAGGTTGAAGACAAACTAATAGGGCGGAAAGGCTTAGGAGACGTATAATCAGACTTACCCGCTTTCGGGATAAAAACAATTCTTAATTTTGCTTCAGGATTGTGGAACAATGCCATGCGCAATGCACGCTCGGATGATTCCTCATGTGAGGAAAGCCGTGCTAAACTTCAGCAGCGAAGATACCATAAGGACTACCTGTTTGTACGGTGCAAAAGAGAACAGACTTCAACGCAGAACGTCGTGCATGATCTGCTTGTGAGCTAACAAGGAGGCGATCATCTATTTAGACAAGATTGTGTGTGTAAATAGTACTTTACATATAGCTTACGCTGAAAATAGCAGCGCACAAAACTCAAGAAATGTCAAGAAAAAGCGTCTCCAAGTTTATACCGTGTGTTCATTTGAAAAGTTCAAACCCGAATTATCTCGAAAATTAAGCGTTTCTGAAAATTGTGTTCCTTGCAAAAGATGTACAGTTTAGAGAGGGAAGGAGGATAATATTATTTATTATATATTTTGGGTTTGTCTTAAAAGTTTATTTCAAGGCCAAAATAGTTTTTTGAATATGAAGCTATAACTTTTTGAACAGCAATGTATTGTACGTAAACAATTGAACATCTTCTAGAACATTCCAGGAATTTATTTAAAATAATTTTAGGATTCCAATTCCATCTCAAATGTCAAATTTCACAAAAATCGGTTGAAATAGCTAAGTTCCATCCTAATTGGCCATATTCCAGAACTTCATCTAAAAATCATTTTAGAATCCCATTTCCAACGCACATTTCGAATTTCATCATAATCGGTTAAGGAATAGCTGTGTTCCTTCCTATTAGTTGTACAAGTGGAAACATAGTGTTTTTGGCCAAATACATCTTTGTTAAAAACATAATTTTTACAAAAATTAATAATCAAAATATTCACCATTAATATCTAAGGTGTTTTGCCATCTATCGGATAGTTGATGGATGTTCTCGCGATAGAAACGTGGTTGTTTAGAGGCGAAATATTCATTGAACCATTTTCGGAGATCTTCAACTTTCGAGAACCGGTGTTCTGCCAAATAAGACTGCATCGATTTAAACAAACAGTAGTCGGAAGGAGCCTAATCAGGAGAATCCAGGAGAACTTCCCAGCCCAAGTTGAAGATCAGTTCTTTATTGCTTTTGCTCTATGTGAACGGGCGTTGTCATGAAGCAACATGACAGATCGCGTTCTTGCGCCTTTTGGTGCATCAGCCAATTTATTCAGCCGTGACAGTTTAATCAGGTTCAAGAAGTTCGTAGCAGATGATTCTTTTCCAATCCCACCAGACACACAATAACATTTTCTTGGCACGCATATTAGGCTTTGCAACGATTGGAAATGGCTGGCCTGGATCAACCCATGTTTTTCTTCGTTTAGAACTATCGTATAGAATCCAGTTATCCTCTCCAGTAATAATTTTGTGCAAAAAATTCATTTGTTTTGTAGCGAGAAAGCAAATTCAAACAAATGGTGACTGTACGATTTTTGTTCCCTTATGAGGAGGTTAACTCATGAGTAGCCCATTTTCCTTACTTGTGGATCTTTCCCATTACATGTAATTGATTTGAAATTGCTACTTGAGTAACTTCTAACTCTTTTCCAAGTTTTTGTTGACTTTGACTTAGGTTTTCATCAAGTAAAGCATGAAGTTCTTCATCTTCAAACTGGTTTTCAGGACCTGGACGTGTATTGTCCTTCAAGGTTAAAATTTCCATCAAAAAACTTCGTAAAACACTTTCTAACAGTTGAAGCGCCAACAGATTTATCTCCCCAAGCTGAATTAATCATTTTCGTAGATTCAGCAGAATTTTTTCCCTGTTTAAAACAGAATAATATTCACTCCCTTAAATTTTGCTTTGAAACATTCATCTGTTAAAAATTTGATGCACTCTGAACGACAGCTTGAATATTGCTGAAACGTATGTCATTTAAACAACAACGGCTAAGCTAAATATACCTAAGACGGCGATGTGTTTAAGTCTGTTTTTATACCAACCAATTTCAGTGATATGTTTCCCCTTATACACCTGTTACTTGGCCATATTCTAGAGCTTCATCTATAAATCATTTTAGAATCCCTTTTCCATTGTATCTGTCGAGTTTATCGAAATCGGTTGAGAAATAGCCAAGTTCCATCCTAATTGCCATATTCCAAAAATCACCAAAAGATCATTTCAGGATCTGTTTTTCAAGTTAAGAATCATCGAAGTTCTATCATAAATAGCCATATTTCAGAAATTCGTTTAAAATAACGTATAACGTAAACGATTAATCGGTCTAAAAATGAACAATTACTCGTTTTTCGTTTTTTCCGTGCTGTAAAATAGAGCGCAAAGGACTTTCAACTGGGAAGGTCTGAAAAAATCAAAATATAAAACGTTAATTCTAAGATATTGTCAAAACTGATTGGCTTGACGAGGAGTGCCGTCTTGCTATCCAGCAACAAAATATGGTTAGCCCACAGCGAAAAAGATTGGTGGTTCTTCTAGCAAGAACCGCTTTTTTGGTTCTTGCTAGAAGAATCGCCAAGCGAACTTGTAAGATTTAAAAATACAACTCAACAAGAACAATTCACGTAATTAACAACACGTAAACAAGATTGCCTTTCAAACCTAGATCAACCGTCATTCGGATACGGGATGAAAACGGCTATGTTAACATCGATGCGGTACACAACAACGATGTGTCACAGACTATACTTCCGTTGCTTGTCATTTTTCTATTCTTTCAATATGGCTTTTGCCGTGGAAGTTCGAGTGGTGATTTATGTAATTAACTTGGTCACCGAGCAGTGGAATAAATATATGATTCACCAATCTGGTGAGTCTCAAATCGTAGCGCTCGATATCTCGAAGCCGTTCGATACCTCTTGTGTGGCACAAGAGTTTGCTCTTCAAGTTGGGAGCAATTGAACTTTTTACTTCGCTGGTATAGTGGATCGAGAACTTTCTCTTTTGTCGTAGAATTCAACTCATGATTTTTGTTGCACTTTGGTCCCTCAGGAATCCGTCAGAAATTTGATTAATTCAAATATTTGGGCAAGAGCACCGAAAACCCACCTGACTGAACTGCACCGGATTCAGAACCGAACATGTCGAATGATTTCAGATTCTAAATTTTTTTAACACAAGCGGAATGTAGGGCCTTATGCGTGTTCTACAAATATTTTTATGAATGTATTCCGCGGAGCTTTATGAACTTGTACCGGGTCTGTCCAGCCCAAGATGCACATTGAGACGTATACTTCACAAAAGTCTTTTTTTCGTTTTGAGTACTCATTTGTGGAATGGACTGAGGCTTTCCGTATGGCTTATAACTAGCAGAAGTTTAAACTCAATGACAATATAAAAGCTTTTCATTACAACAATTATCCACTGTAAAAGAATTCTCTTCTTGCCAAACCGATTAACTCCACAGAACAAAAAATAGAGCTTGCTTTTTATAATTCCCAAAAATATTTTGATATTAATTTAGTGGTGTTAAACCATATTGATAAAAGACTAAGTTAAAACTCAATGAAATGCTTTGTTCCTAAACAGTTCATATGCAGGGTGTCCCACAGCCAACTAACCTCTCTCATTTCAAACACGTCAAAATATTAAAAATTTTCAGTCTAGTTACTTCGATCTAAAACGACCAAAGTATTGAAATCCTGTCAAACATGACGATAAATTTGGTTGGTTCAAAACCACTTTTCTCGACATTTTGAAAGTCCCGGAGTCTAAAAAAACAACAAAAAAAAAATGTCCGTCCGTCTGTCTGGACGTCTGGTGGTATCTCGAGAACGGCTTGTCCGATTTGGATTTTTTTTTCGCCAATCTGTTTCTATGGTCAAGGCGGAGATTTGAAAAGCTTTTAAAAACTGTACGTCAAGAGGATGGGGTACCTTCCATACGAATTGACTCAAAATACCTGGTTATATAAATATTTACGATTTTTTTATAAATGCTGGTTTGATTATTGAATTGGGCATTGAGTTTGGAGTTGATTTGAAGGTTAAGTTAGGGGCCAATTTGTGGGTAGATTTGAAGTTGAGTTGGGGTTGGATTAGGATGTAGTGAGCAGTTAACCAATTTTTTATATATGCTGGTTTGAGGATTGAGTTTGGCGTAGAGTTTGCGGTTGAGTTAAGGGTTGCGATGGGTTCCGTTTGCGGGTTGAATTACGGCTGAGTTTGGGTTGAATTGGATTAGGGTTAAGTGAGCGGTTAAATTGAGGATTTGTGATTTTTTTTTTTAAAACTTTATTGGGATTCTATATCTTATGCGATTTTGATGAAATTCAGTACATATTTCCAATGGAATTCTCAAATGAATTTTAGAGGAAGTTCTAGAATATGGCCTAGGATATAACTTGGTTATTTGTTGACGAATTTTTGTGAAATTTAAATTCTGCGTTGAAAATGGGATTCTAAAATGATTGTTAGATAAAGCTCTGGAATATGGCCAAGCAGGATGGAACTTGGCTATTTTTTAACCGATTATTATGAAATTTGATGTGTGTGTTGTAAATGGGATTCTAAAATGATTTTTCGATGAAGTTCTGGAATATGTCCAAGTATGATGGAACTTGGCTATTTCTTAACCGATTATGATCAAATTTAACATGTGTGTTGGGAATGGAATTCTAAAATAATTTTTGGATAAAGCTCTGTAATATGGCCAAGTAGGATGGAACTTGGCTATTTCTTAACCGATTACACTACCCTACAAAATTTTGCCCCTGGACAATGAATAGTTGTTTGCGAAGTAATTTTTCACGCTGGATCCGAATCCGGGCTCAGAATTCCTCTATCACGTCAGGTTTTTGAGATATTCTAACCTAAAAGTGCAAAAAACACTGTTTTTGACATATTTGAGGTTATGTAGCAATGCAGCTTTTACTTTTTTATAAAAGCCATGTATGGGATCTTATTGTACAAGTCTTCCTCTTTCAAATGCCGTTGAACTTGCTCAAATTTCATTTTTTTTTCACCGAGATATCGCATTTTTAAATTTGCATATTCGTGAAATTTTCTGTATAAAAACACTACCCTGCAAAATTTTAAAAATTTAGTGCCACTTGACAATGAATAGTTGTTTCCGAAGTAATTTTTTATGCTGAATCCGAATCTGGGCTCAGAATTGCTCTATCTCGTCAGGTTTATGAGATATTCTAACCTAAAAGTGCACATATACCGTAGGTATAAAAGGTAGTGTATTATACAGTATACCGACAAATTCACAAACATGCAATTTTGAAAATGCGATATCTCGGCGAGAAAAAAAACATATTTGAGCAAACTCAAAAGCATTTGAAAGAAGAAGGCTTGTACTATAATATCCCATACATGAATTTTTGAAGAAAAAAAATCGTGGTGCTAGATAACCTCAAATACGTCAAAAAACAGTGTTTTTTGCACTTTTAGGTTAGAATATCTCATAAACCTGACGTGATAGAGCAATTCTGAGCCCACATTCGGATTCAGCGTAAAAAATTACTTTGGAAACAACTATTCATTGTCAAGTGGCACCAAATTTTTAAAATTTTGCAGGATAGTGTTATTATGAAATTTGATGTATGTGTTGTAAATGGGATTCTAAAATGTTTTTTGGATGAAGTTCTGGAATATGGCCAAGTATGATGGAACTTGCCTATTTCTCAACCGATTATAATGAAATTCGACATGTGCGTTGGAAACGGGATTCTACAAAATAATTTTTGGATAAAGTTCTGGAATATGGCCAAGTATGATGGAACTTGCCTATTTGACAACCGATTATTATGAAATGTGACATTTGTGTTGGAAATGGGATTCTAAAATGATTTTTAGATAAAATGGCTAAGTATGATGGAACTTGTCTATTTTTCAACCGATTATGATGAAATTCGACATGTGCGTCGGAAATGGGATTCTAAAATGATTTTTGTATGAAGTTCTGAAATATGGCCAAGTATGATGGGACTTTCCTATTTCTCAACCAATTATTATAAAATTTGACATGTGCGTTGGAAATGGGATTCTAAAATGATTTTTAGATGAAGTTTTGGAAAATAGCCAATAAAGGGGGAATTTGGCTATTTCTCAACCGGTTGTAAAGATATTGGCTAAACGATTTTCTATTAAATTATTAGAATTATTCGGAAATACCGAAGTTCTGATCACCTCGTGAGGTTTCAGCCCTTTATATTTTTCTTTTAGGATCCAAAAACATGATTTAATATCTGGCAATATTATAACTTTATGATTTTCAATTCAATACGTAAGTATGTAGTATATCTGGTTGTTTCCATGAACTGACATTTACCGAATATGCTAAGTTCGACTCCTCTGAGAACAGCGAAAGAAGAAAACTAGTCGGAGGATTTTTAAAATTTCAACATAATTGAGTTTAGAGAATATATAGAGAGGTCTCTAGAAGCACTTTGTTAGTAGGTTGCACAACATCCTGTATATATACAATCTTATTATGCTATAAGTAGGTGTGAATTAAACGTCCATGAGTTCAAACGAAAAACAATATTAAGCTTTTAATATAATTACCTAAAACGAGGCAAACACAAAAATTCAAAATCCCAAAATAATACCAAACCAAACCATTCTAAAAATAACAAAATTCTGGCGGTATTACCATATTATAACAACAGCACCAACAAAAGAGCGTAAATAATTTATTACATCGATTAATCAATTTACTAGATTTCCTTTCATATCTAACTCATATAAAGCAAGTACAACAATAATAAAAAAAAGCTCTAACAAAAAAATCTATACCACTTTTTATTTTTTTTATTATAATCGGCATAACATAAAAATTAATTGAAATTACTAAATATCAGAAATTATCAGAAGTAAAAACTTTTATTGTTCTAACAAGTTAGACATTAGATAAATTACTAATATAGACTTTGTCACATATACATACATGCTTACAAATAATTTTTCTTTTGTCGTATTATAAATAAAGAAAGAAGTGATGACATAAAATATTTATAGAATTTTATTTACTGAATTTATTTTAGTTTAGTTCAATCAATCATGTATGTACATATTAGAAATAACATGAAAATAATTACATATGTAGATACATTTTTTTTATTTTTTAAGTGTTTTTAATCAATTATTATTAGACATTTATCTTTTCAACAATATATTTTTCAATTACAATTTTTATTTTGTTTAAGAGTTTTATTTGAATAATAATTATACATATATAGGGCGAACTCCATTGAAAGTGATGAATAAATACTATTTTAAAATATTCAGGTCACGCCAATTAATCACACTGTAAATTATACAAATTTATGTAATTAGTATTAATTTGACTTGGCCTAAAAATATGTACAGAACTACAGACAAACCTCGTAAAGCGCACGAGTTTAACATTTTTAAGGAGATGTGTTCGTTAAATAATCTGAAGCTGATACTGGACCAGAAACACGATTGTTTAGCAAACATGTGATATGGGAAACAAAATATGTATTTGCAAATCAAAGGAACTAACCCATTTTTGAATGAAGGTCGGTTCTAACATTTTTCATTATATAGAAGCAAACAAATACATCCACTGAGAAGTACCTCTAAATGACCTTAATCATTTGAAATTATGAATAAATAATTTAAAAGAAACAATTATTTTACGTGTAATGAATTTTGTAAAAGAAAAAAATTGTATTTAAGTAAATTGATTGTTTATAATGACAATAAGTACATACACTTTGTATGCACTATGTGCATACCAAATAGACAACAAAATGAAACATAGAAATATTTTTAAAGCAATGGTTATGTACACGGTTTTTGTCGTCATAATGGAATGCAACAAAAAAATATGCAAAAATACGAATGATAAATTACCTCTTGAAATAATTCTAATTTGTTTAAAATGTTGTCTAACAAAATTGTACGTGTAAATTCTAAGAAAAAAAACATTTTTTCGTTTTATTTCTGTCATGATTTATTGGATTTAAATCCGATTCTTAAAAGATATAAATTTAAGTAAATACGTCTAAACTTAATTTGTATTACTATACACCACATTGAAGGAGGTCTTAAGTTGTATAGATTTTCTCGCTTTAGTATAAATACAGTGATTTATGTAATTTGCGTGCTTTTAATTTTATTGAGCAATGTCAAAGTTGAATTTAATTTCTGGGAATTAATTATAATGTGGCATAATAAATGGCTTACAATAATCGAAGTATGTTTAGGCAAGCGGCTTATTGCTCGGATTTTGAATAAAAACTGAATTTAAAGGATTTTATTCACAATTCAGTATAGTTGTCTGACAACAATGAGTATATTGACCTCACACAATTACTACGCAATTTAATTGTAGTGAATAGCGGCTTTATCAAAATACCCATTCCTCTGCCTATTCGATCATTAATAATTTGTGGAAGTCACGTTCATAAAATTTTTTTAAAATCTCCCCAATAATCGTAGTGCTCAACTCTATGTAATGAGTTACCATTACATTTTCAAGTCGATCTGCCATTTGGTTTGCATTCCACAAGGGAAAAAATTGACGTAATCTGTATTTTGTGAAGAATGGATGAATTTCAAATTAGTGGTGCAATTCATTATCTTTATTTGAAATGCCTCTTCAGCATTCGACATCAAAAAGGCTATAGATCTAAATTTGAGCGAGTCTACACCACCCAATGAAACTGTATGTATATTTCTGGATGGGTGAATTTAACCGTGGTCGCATAAATGTTTTTGATGATGA
The DNA here is from genome assembly GCA_963556165.1 of Tipula helvola. Lineage (NCBI taxonomy): Eukaryota > Metazoa > Arthropoda > Insecta > Diptera > Tipulidae > Tipula > Tipula helvola. Next base: position 102,735,027 of record OY744483.1, read on the forward strand.
ACCAAACGAGGCGACAACGCCAGAAATCTATGAATTGAATGTAGTGAAACAAATTTGGGCCGATTGATTAATTCACCAAATTTAGAAGTGATGGTGCTTTTGACGATGACTTGTTCTAATACCACACGATAATATGGAAATATAATTTTATATTATTTTGTATTTTTGAGAAACTAGTCAACGGCATTTTGGTCGATTTTAACTTATGAATGAAAATAACTCGACCATTCTCTAAAGCAGCGTTTCTCAAACTATGTTCCGCGGAAACTAAAAACTTCGAAAGTAGAGGATAAAGTCTCCAGAGTAATTTTAGAACATTTGCATGACTTACAGTCAATCATTTTACAATATTTTATAAAAATCCACTGAGGATAACTCTTGGATTAAGAACCCATTTGTAGTAACAGATAAGCCAGTCAGTTTCAGCGTAAGAGATTATGAAAACCTAATTGATTTAATTGTTGACTCTGTCAAAATCAGTGCTCTGGAAACCGGGAAATATCAATACTAGTATTTCCCCCCCCCCCCCCCCCATATTATATTTATTTGAATATGTCAGAATACCGTTACCATTCGTATAAATATCATACATTTTTGGTACATTACATTTTCAGCAGAAGTAATGTTTGGTTTGCTTCAATGATTCCCCTTATTATTTAGCATTACATTAATTCAAGAATAATTTCAGCCAACTTCACTCTTAATCAGTTGCCCTTTTATATCAAATCGCCAACAATTATTTGTTTATTCGTTAATACAATAAAAAACTGCAAAATTATTTTATGTAAATATACAGAAAACTTTAAAAAAATATAATAAACGAAAGCACGTAAAAGACTATGAAAATATTATTCAAACAAATGCAAAGCATTTTCTGTCAGAAAATAAAATTGAATCTAATCAAATAACAAATTATTTTGGTACACCATCTACTTCTCAATCACAAAATATTCAAATAAAAATGAATAAATCTAAATTTATTGATGGTTGTAGGCGATTTGGCGTCTGCTGGTGGGGGGATCAGCTGATTAGATCAGCTCCGTAACCTTCAGTAGGGTGCTCTTCACGTGAGCTGTTCTGGTCATGTTTCAGGCAGCTGGCGGGATGAGTACGATTGTGGTAGGGGTAACCCTGCCACAATTCGCAGGTGTACGTACTGCCTCCACGTGGCAATCGTCGGTAACTGATGTCGTCTATTACAGTTTTGTTCTAGTTGACTCAGGCCAAAGTACGGCGCTAAAGGAGAAAACCTTAACAAAAAACCCTAATCTAAGGTGGAACAGCATATGCCGATGGATGAATGACTGATAGGTTAATCAGTCCCAAATATGCGGACTCTGGATACCAGGCGCCCTCCAGTTTTATTTAGCCTTCCTGTGGTAGCTGGGTGTCCCACAGGTGACCTTCATTTCCCAAATACTCGTGGGAATAAAATGCCTAAAAAAATAAAAAATAATGATAAGGATGGTAACGCTCCTAAAGCGTCACGAACCAGCGAGGATTCTGCGGTGGCTTTCGAGGGCTCAGGTCCTCTTTCCGCTGTGGAAGCCCCAATGGGTGGCACATCGGATGGGGAAATCCGTTCGGAGTTTGAGAACTTACGTCTCAATTCCGATATGGAAACCTCAGGAGATGAGGAACAGGCCCCCGTAAGTGGGGGGATCTCCTCTGTGAAAACAGGGGAAAGTGCGGACGTCGGGGAGTGTTGGAAGGGTGAGGTTGACTTCAACAAACCTGCTGCGGCTCCTCATGTGAAAATGAGTGGGGCTGCGAAAAAGCGGTACAGGAAGCTTCTAGCTGAGGGCAAAGCGCCCGGTAGTGAAACAAGGCTTCTGGCGGTGCGGCCACGGAAGGAGACTTGCGCTCCTACGACGGCCCAACCGCCAAAGAGGGACCGCTCGGATGACGAGACTTCACCGGCACAAAAAAAGGCCAGGGGGGAAGAACATGTCCTGGTGGCCTCGGGTTCTGCGGTCCGGTCTGGAGTTACCTTCAGGCAGGCTGCGGAATCAGAGATCATTGGGATCTTACCCTCTGGCTTTCCTGAGGTTGCCCTCACTGGAGAGCAGCTTAAAGCTGTCCAGGAGGGAATCTTGGATAAGGTGCTGGAGCAGGAGGCCAAGGAGCTTAAACCCAAGTTCCTTGGCAGTCAGCTTCGGCTTGGTTGGCTGGTAGTGACCTGTGCCGACCGGGCCACTGTACAGTGGCTCAGGGAGACCATAGGCACTATTAAGCCATGGGATGGTGCAGAGCTGATTGTAGCTGAGGCGGGAAATCTGCCTCGAGCTAGAATCGTGTTTGGTACCTTCCCAAACAGTGCCGAATTGCCCACGGATAAGCTTCTGGGTTTTATCAGAAGCCAAAACGAGGGCATGCAGGCGATCAACTGGAGAGTGGTCAGAAGAGAGGCGAAAGGCACTTCAGCTTTTTGCACGTTCTCCATGGACCACTCTTCGGTTGAGAAGCTCAAACAAATTGATTTCAAAGTCAATTTTAAGTTTGGGATTGTCCAACTGCACCCCAAGGGGGGCCAGGGTGGTGGAAAGTCAGGTTCCAGGGGCGGGCCCCAAGTGGTCAAGCCTGTGGAGGATATCGTGGCTGCACCTGTGAAGGCGATCGTGGCCGCACCTGTGGCGGCTATCGGGGCCGCACCTGTGGCGGCTATCGGGGCCACACCTGTGGTTAAAACCACTGGTGTGGCGGCCCTTTCCAGGAGACAGGCGAGGAGAAGGAGAGAAAGAGAGAGGAAGGCGTCAGCGGTTGTACGGAGAATGGCCCCGCGAGGGGTCACCTCGCGCAAACCACTGGTGAAGCCTGGTGGCTCTCAGTCAGCTGTGGACAGCAGCAGTAAGATGGAGGACACGGATTCGCCATCTGGCAATGGCAGTGCGAGCAAGGAGGCTAATCCAGGCCTTCAGCAGACGTCGCTGCAGTGATGGCACACATAACCTGCCTACAGATAAACCTGCATCATGCAAAGGCGTCTTCGGACGTCCTTTGTCGTAGGTTTATCTGCCAGAAAATTGGCATGGCTCTAATACAGGAGCCATGGGTAATAGGTAACCAAATTAAAGGTATACCAAAACAAATGGGTAAGTTGATTTATTGTAACGGAACTGAGAGTCCAAGGACGGCCATTTTGGCCAGCTCGCAAATTAATTTTATTCCCATTTCAGAGTTCATCTCCAGGGACTTAGTGGCGGTAATGGTGGAGGTTCTGGGTGAAAGAGGGAAACAGGAGGCTATAATGGCCTCCGCCTACTTTCCTGGAGACTCGGAAATGATACCTCCTCTCGAAGTTAGGCGGCTCATAGCTCATTGCCAGCGCAATGGGCTGGCTTACCTAATAGGATGCGATGCAAATGCGCACCACACGGTGTGGGGCAGCACGAACATCAATAATAGGGGTGAGTACCTTTTTGAGTATATAATTACTAACAATGTAGATATTGTCAATAGGGGAAGGAAACCTACTTTCATAAATGCGATTAGGCAGGAGGTCCTAGATTTGACCCTCGCTAGTCCGCATTTTAGTCATTTTGTTAAAAATTGGCATGTGTCTGAAGAGGCCTCCTTATCGGATCACTTGCACATCAGATTCGATTTGGCGGCCGAGGCCATGCAGCGGCAGGAGATAAGAATTCCAAAACTGACCGATTGGGACTCTTATAGAGTTTCACTCGAATCAGAAATGCCCTCGGTAATGGGGAACATAGAGTCTCCAGAGGGCTTGGAATTCTGTTCAAACCAGCTGCATAATTCTATACACTCGGCTTACGAAAACAGCTGCCCAGTTAAGCGAAGAGAGTCCATTAAGTTGGTCCCTTGGTGGAACGGGGCGCTGAGTAAGCTGAGGAAAAAATCTAGAAGGTTATTCAATAAGGCTAAACGCACCGGGGAATGGGGCGAGTATAGGATGGCCTTAACGGAATATAATCTGGAATTAAGAAGATCCAAAAGGGCTACCTGGAGAAACTTCTGTGAGGGAATCATTGAATTACCCTCTGCAGCTCGTCTCCAGAAAGTCCTTGCTAGGGATCACTCAAATGGTTTGGGGCTTCTTCAGAAGCAAAACGGGATGTTCACTGAAAACCGGAAGGAAACCCTGGAGTTACTATTAGGTACCCACTTTCCGGACTCAATAGTGGTAGGTACCCAGGAGGACCCGCATGACCCTTCAAGTGAGGTAGACTATTCACCCCACAGTAGGATCTGGAGCCTCTCTGGAAAAATGTTTACACCCAGCAAGGTGAGATGGGCTATTGGCTCTTTCAAACCGTTCAAATCTGCTGGAGGGGATGGTATCTTTCCGGCTTTACTTCAAAAAGGTATTGAGGAAATACTCCCCAGCTTGGTCCAGTTGTTTCGGGCAAGTTATGCTTTTAACTATATTCCGAAACTATGGAGGAAAGTAAATGTGGTCTTTATACCAAAGGGAGGGGGTCGTCTGGACACCCAGCCCAAGGCTTATCGGCCAATTAGCCTGACATCGTTTCTATTGAAGACGATGGAAAAATCCTGGATAATCAAATAAGAAATGAAATCCTTGTAAATAACCCACTGCATCGGAACCAGTTTGCTTATCAAGCTGGCAAATCAACTGTGATGGCTCTTAGTGGTCTAGTCACGAAGATTGAAAGAGCGGTGGCTTTTAAGGAAATTGCCCTGTGTGCCTTTGTGGACATTGAGGGGGCATTTGACAATACCTCCTATGGTTCAATAGAGAGGGCAGCCATGGAGAAGGGGGTTCCGCCGTCTACAACTAGGTGGATCCGCTCCATGCTGAAATATCGCGATATTACAGCCACATTAGGTGGCGAGTCAGTAACCATCAGGGCCGTAAAGGGCTGTCCCCAAGGAGGTGTACTGTCTCCTCTTTTATGGTCATTGGTTATTGATAGACTACTGGTCCTCCTGAATAGCCATGGGTTTGATGTCCAGGGCTATGCGGATGACGTGGCTATCGTGATTAGAGGCAGGTTTGATGAGATCATCTCTGATCTCATGCAAAATGCACTCAACTTGATATGGCAGTGGTGTGACAAGGAAGGACTTAGTGTCAATCCAAACAAAACTGTCATTGTCCCTTTTACGAGGAGGAGAAAGCTCTCGCTTGTAGCTCCCTCGTTAAACGGTACTATTGTTGCCTTTTCCAAAGAGGTTAAATATCTAGGGGTTATCCTGGATCATAAACTGAACTGGGAACAACATATACAAAAAATTCAAAATAGAGCCACAAAGGCTTTTTGGGCCTGTCAGAGACTCTATGGACGTACTTGGGGACTACAACCAAAAATGATCTACTGGTCATTTCTAACAATTATTAGGCCTATGATCACTTACGCATCGCTAGTGTGGTGGCCTAAAACTCAACAAAGGACAGCGCAAACTTTATTAAATAAGGTTCAGCGTATGGCCTGCATTGGGGTTACGGGCTCAATGAAAACATGTCCGACCGCAGCAATGGAGACACTCCTAGGACTAACTCCATTGCATCTGCATATAAAAAAGGATGCTGCTACTATGGCCCTTAAGATGCAGGCGGAGGGTAACATCAAACCAGGCAATATGGTGGGCCATCTGGAGATCCTTAAGGAGTTTCAGACAGATCCCACTATAGGAATGCCTTCCGACTGTATGCCAGCCAAACTGGATTTCCACAAACCCTTTTGTGTTAGATTACCTGACCGGGAGGAGTGGAGTACCGGGGGACCATCCTTTGAGCGAGGGTCATTGGTGTGGTTTACAGATGGATCAAAAACGGAAGATGGGGCGGGGGTAGGAATACATGGGAGTGGAGTATCACTCTCGAAGTCCTTGGGTACCAATGCAACCGTCTTTCAAGCAGAAGTGCATGCTATAGAACTTTGTGCTAGGATAGGCATATCTAAAGGCCTAAACGACGCAAAGGTTTATATCGTATCAGACAGCCAATCGGCCTTAAAGGCTCTTAGGTCTTTTACCATTGAGTCAAGGCTGGTATGGGATTGTCTGAAGGTTATTAAATTGCTGGCTAGCTCAAATAAGGTAACACTTGTTTGGGTGCCAGGTCACACTGGAATTGTGGGAAACGAGGCAGCTGATGTCCTCGCCCGCGAGGGATCTGCCTTTCCATTAATTGGACCAGAGCCCTTCTGCGGCGTCTCTAAGGGGCACCTTAGGGCAGCAGTTAAACGCTGGGAGGATGTGCAAAAGTCCTCTTACTGGCGCGGAATTCCAGGTTTGCGACAGGCGAAGGAATTTATTTCACCTTCGTCGGCCAGGGCCAAGGAATGTCTTGTACTTAGGAAACCTGAGTTGAGGCTGCTTACCGGCTTCCTCACAGGTCACATCCCATTAAGGTATCACCTAAAGAAAATGGGCCTAAGTTCGACGGATAGATGTCGCTTCTGTGACATGGAAGCGGAATCAGCGGAACATGTTCTGTGCCATTGCCCAGCCATTTTCTGCAAAAGGTTACAGCATCTAGGAGGGAGAGTAATGAGCCCGGATGGTATGCATCATATACCGACCGGCAGTATTGTCAGGTTCATTAAGAGCCTGAATATTGACTGGACGGCTCATTAAGTAGGGTCCATGCACAAAAGATCTTTTAGGTCGCAGTGCGGGGTGGCTTGAACGCCCACATGGCCCTCAACTAATAATAATAATAATAATAATTGATGGTTGTATTAAATTGGTGACGTCGGACAGCTTGCCTTTAAAATGTTTTGAAAATGAGGAATTCAAAATTTTACTTGAACCTATAATGAAGTCACTAGGAATTAAAATAACGATATATACATGGATAGGGGATAGAACAAATTTTATGGAGAAACCGATAAAGTATTTCGTGTGTGACAGAGAAAGAAAAAATTTTCGTCCTAGTCTTTAAATCCGAATTTTCTAATACCAAATTCAAATTTATGTAAAGGAGGCGGTAAAGCAAAGTAGCTATCCTGTAACCTAGAGACGGAATAAATAAACGTTGGAAATTAAAAGCATGCCAGATACAATAATAGCCGCATTTCTTGACGCATTGTGATCCGGATCAGATCAAAGTTTACATTGAAAACAACAACAAAAATTTAAATTTTTTAAATCAATGTAAACTTTGATCTGATCCGGATCACTATGCGTCAAGAAATGCAGCTAATATAAAAGTGGTAGTAACCATGGTAACAAATTTAAAACACATCTTAAAAATAAAAAATTAACATTCACTTGAATGTTTGTTTATGCTAGATTTTTGACGTTTTATGCCTCAATTCCATGGGAAAAATTGACTGACAGTCAAGAAAATCGAACAGAGCAAAATTATCTGATACTCCATATAAGAGACAAAGACAACGTTTTTTTTTGTTTTTTATTTTATAGAAAAACAATTTTGCTATAAAATAAAAAACATGTTGGCTTTGTCTCTTATATGCGGTATCAAATTATTTTTCTCTTTTCGTTTTTTTTGACTGTCAGTCAATTTTTCCCACGGAGTTGAGGCATTAAGGTGCTATTCTATTTGACTGAATTGACTGATAGTAAAATTAAAGGAAGATTAAAATATACATTTGCTAGATGGGCGAACGAAACAAAAACCCTTCTCAGTCAAGAAATATTTGTGTCTGTAGTAGTGTGACTGCAATAAAAAGTACCAAATTGAGAACATTTTATAGCAGTCACACTAACACACATGCATAAAATTAGAATAAGATCAGAAATATTTCCCGCATCCTAATAATTTTATGGCTAATATATTTTTCAAAGTTTCTCCTTAAAATTTTGCATAAAAAAGTAAAAATAAAAAAACTCATCACGTTTTTTTGGTAGAGATTTTTTTAATTTTTACGGAAAATATACTAAAAAATATAATTCTGATATGAGTATTAATAATATTTAATTTTTTAGATAATTTTGAGATACAAAATTAACCGAATTAATAGTAATATTTAATTTTTTTTACTAATTATTGGTTATGTTTTTGTGTGCTGTCAAAATTTCTCCTCAAAATTTTGCTATAAAATAAAAAAATTAAAAAAAAACGTTGCCTTTGTCTATTACATAAAGTTTCGAACTTTTTTCTCTTTCCCTCTTTTTTTACTATCAGTCAATTCAGTCAAGTGGAATAGCACCTTTACTCGAATTTTTGATGTTGTTTTTTATTTTTCAGGGATGTATTTGAAATTTAAAGGAATAAATGGTTAGTAATTCTTAAATTAGTGTCCGAAAACTGGTAGCGTAATGTTCAACTATTCAAATTTGATATAATTAATTAATTATTTTTAATATAATTAAACATTATTCAATATTAATTTCATTCAATTTAAAAAAAAAAATTTGTTTCAACAAATTTCGAAATGAAATTTATTCAAGTACGGCACTTATTCGGAAATACTTTTTCTGACAAAGAGGGGTATATAAAAAAGTAGTAAGACTATAAAACAAAATTTGCTCCATTTTTTGTGACGTAAATCAATGTGATTTTTGATCAATCCCTTATCCATGTGTTTATATCGCTGGGCAAAACATAGTAGAGCGTCAAATTTAACGCATGGTTTCCACGATGGCGAGGCGAAAAAATTAGTCAAACTAAAAAGAGAAAGTAAAAATTCCCCAATAGTGCGATAGAACCAAAATACCATTTTGACAGAAAAATTGAGACGTCCAGTTTTTAATATTTTAATTCAGCACTCCGAAATTGGACGTCTAATCCGAAAAAAATATGAAATGGATCATCTTTTTTCGGATTAGACGCTGATTTTCAGAATTCATATATCAATTTGAAGAAAATTTTCGGAATAAAATAAATTTCAAAATAGAACCGTTAATTTGGATTTTGTTTTGTAAAGACAATAATTAAATATAAATCATTAATCCAGTAATGGATGATAATAAAGTTAAAAAATGTAAGTTAAATTATGAAATGTCTCCAAATGTATATCAATCCAAACACAAACAAAGTTAAAGGTGATGAAATCTCGAAACGTCAAAAATAAATCAATAAAAATTCGGTGTAACGACTTGTTGTTGTTCCACTCACTCTCATGTTATTTTTATTATTCCTTCCTCTTTTTAGTTTGACTAATTTTTTCACCTCACCATCGTGGAAACCATGCTTTAACTGAATCAAGTGAAGTGAATTGAGTGTTCGATTCACAACTCTTCACTTCAGTTAAAAATTAAGCAACTGAGTTGTATGTATTTTTTGGTCGTGTAGTTAATTTTGTTATGGCTGTATGATACTCACTTTTTATCAAGTGCAATAAATTGCTACAAAACTAGTAACGCGAAACAGAGCAGGCTATTTAGTGTAGACAACAGTACAGAATATGTAAATATTTTGAAGTTTCGGATAAACAAAATATGTATATACATTAGGGTGACCCTTATTTTGGGCAATATTTTTAAAACTTAGCAGCACCCCCTAGAAATTTGATGATGGACAAAAAAATAATATCACTAAAAATTGAAGTGTTTACCTTATAATGGGAACACGTGCCACCAAGCGATTAAAAAACGAAAAAAAAACGTTTTTTTCTTATTTAATCATTTTACACAGCTTCCGAAAATATTTTTAAAATCCCTATGATCCAGTCATCCATGCACAAAAGATCTTTTAGGTCGCAGTGCGGGGTGGCTTGAACGCCCACATGGCCCTCAACTAATAATGATCCAGTCATATTCTTTGCCTATTACGCAACACAATTTTCTTTAAAACAAGGCAATAATTATGAAAATAGGCTGAACAATTAAGTTTTAATTAGCAAACAACCAGTAGGAAATTTTGCACCTCTAGCTTCGGTACATGTGTACACCCCGTTTCGCCGTTATTGCTCGAAACTGAAAAGAATTAGTGAACAGACGCATTATATGTACACCACAAAGTAGAACGAAGAGTAAAGATTCAGAAAACATATGAATGGTTCTGGTCTGTTGCGCTTAAACCTGATAACGACTCAAAAATGAGCGGAATTTTGGCCTACTTTTAGTCATCCTGCTTTGTTTTCTCGTTACGTATTCCTCGAAAACGGGTGGATGAATTTTAATAAGGCCGAGACTGTTACCCGCAGCTTGATGTGCCTTTATAAGAATCCCTTTATTTGTGAAAACGATCTCCATTAAAGTGGAGAAAAAAGAAAAATTAACCATGCGTTGGATTACAATTGATATCATGCTAAAAAGCTGACAGGTCGTTACATGCGGCTCGGCGACTTCTCTATAATAGTATGTATTTGGTAATCAAAGCTAATCTCTAGATATCTTACATGTTTAATTTCTTCGACTCTTCTATTACTTTATAGAACTTTGAATTTTTAGAAAACCTATTTAATTCAATATTTATGTAAATAAAAGCAGAAATCTCATAAAATAAACTTATTATCTATCTTGTTCCCTTCTAAACGGTTTTTTGATGATAAAACCTTAATTTGTCGGCCAATTTTTATAATTATTGCCTTGTTTTAAAGAAAATTGTGTTGCGTATTAGTCAAAGAATATGATTGAACTATTGGGATTTTAAAAATATTTTCCGAAGCTGTGTAAAATGATTAAATAAGAAAAAAAAGGTTTTTTTTCGTTTTTTAATCGCTTGGTGACACCTGGCACGTGTTCCCATCAAGCTAGACACTTCAAATTTTGGTGATCTTATTTTTTGTCCATCATCAAATTTCTAGGGGGTGCTGTTAAGTTTCAATCAAACATGTTTTTGTGTATCTAATTTTTATATAAATGGATGTATTACATCTCCAATATTTTCTGAAATTATACAGGTGTCATCCGCAAATTTCTCCGATATAAATTTACGTCTTCGGCTTCAATTTGCTTTAATATTATTGTGGCTAAATCTATCGCTTTCGCCGTGAAGTAGCCATTGGGAAGAATATTTTTTTTTGTTCTTACTGATTCTTTTCGTAAGAAATATGAGGCAGCGCATAATAAATTTGCATTAGGTGCCGCAAAACTTAAATATTTTCTCTATTATTTCAGAAATGTCAAAAAAAGAATCAAATCCAATTCTTTTTTTGCTATATTTGCTCGATTAACTGCTAGAAAAATTGACCTACCACTTTTCTTTTGGCGTTTCTATATTTTTTTAAAATCTCTGGTGTATACACTCTCTCTCACAAATATTTTGTATACACATTTTTTCTTTCATTCTGTTTGTCTTTTCAAGTTATTGAAAAAGTGTGAAAAAGTGAGTATCATACAGCTATTAGGTGATTTTTGTTGTATTTTTTGACATTTATTTAATTTTATTTAAATAAAAATTGTTTGCGCACGAAATTTTTCGTTTTGAATTAAATAAATAAATCTGTAAAATTCGACATGATTATAGATAGATTGAATATATTCTCAACAATTTGATTCCAAAGCCGTGACAAATTTTAAGGACGTTGCCTGCCAAAATTTGTGATCTTTAACGGATGCTTTCTGGGGAAAGTGTCGTCCAATAAACACAACAACAATAGAAATGCTCCGCCGAACCAAACAAACAAAATTAAAATTATGTCAAAAAAAACAACAACATTTTCTATCCACTGTTCTAGACAACAGATAGAAGATAAAAACAGTGGATTAACCATTGATCTAAAAAATCGAATTTTGAAAGATAATAAAACAAACCTATCAATTAATACAATCATTTTAACCACAGTTACACATTATTAACGGAGAATATGGTAAGCTCCTTTGGCAGTTTCCAACTTTGACTCAGGAATCAAAATGTGACGAACCGGTTAAACACAAAGTCGTTCATAAAATCGTTACTCAAGATCACCCTCCATATTCTACTCCTAGAAGGCTGGACTTTGAGCGCCATAAAATAGCACCTGCGGAATTCGAACATATTTCTATGTTAGGTTTGTGTAGGCCGTTTGATTCTTCGGTCTCCTCACCATTGCACTTGGTGCCGAAACGGGATAGTAATGATTGGCGACTCTGCCGGATCGTTAGCCATTGCCACATATCCATAATTTTTCTCTAAATCTCCGTGGTTGTACCATCTTTTCTAAAATAGACTTAGTGCGAGCTTACAACCAAATACCAGTAGCTAAAAAAGATATCGACAAAACAACAATTACAGTTCCGTTTGGTCTCTTCGAGTTTGTTAGAATGCTCTATGGATTGCGTAATGCAGCCCAAACATTTCAACGTTTTTAAACGAAGTGACCAAAAGACTTGATTTTGTTTTTGGATACATTGACGATATTTTGGTGGCTAGTCACTCGCACGCAGAACATAAATTACACATAGAAAAATTATTTAGCCGATTATCGGAATATGGTATAAACATAAAACCCTAGAAGTGTGAATTTGGAGTAAATCGAATCGAATTTCTCAGTCACGAAATAACGAAAGACGTTCCAATCCATATGAGCATATGAAAAACCTAAAACAAGTGAAGAAAAAGATTATTTTCTCCTGTAATCCTGAGTGTGAGTGTGAGGTGGCTTTTTATAAAATTAAGTCAGCTCTCGCCCAGTGTACACTTTTGGCGCATCCAATGGACGAATAAGCATCACTACAGATGTTTCTAGCGTGGCTCTAGGTGATGTATTGGAGCAACACAGAAACGGTACTCGTGACCAATCGGATTTCTTTCTAAGAAGCTCTCTCCTGCTGAGAGGAAGTACTCAGCATTTGATCGAGGGTTATTAGCGATTTACTGCGCTATAAAGCACTTACGGTACTTTGTGGAAGGGAGGATATCCACGGTGTTTACTGATCACAAACCTCGGTGAACAGCGATTTCATCTAAGAGAGAACGTAGTCCGAGTCAGGCTCGCCAATTAGATTATATATCACAGTTCACCATCGATATTCGATATATTAAGGGTGAAAGTAATATTGTGGCGGCACACTTAGTAGACCTGATGTAGACAATATTTTTACATGTCGGCTTGCTAACGTAGATGTCGAGAAATTAATCGCCTTGCAGGCAGATAACGAACTTACTGAAATGTGTAACAATTCGCAAACTTACTGAAATGAAATGTAGTACCAGGAAATTGGGCAAAAACATGCATTTCCTGCCAGAAAGCCAAAATACATTGATATACACGATTCGAAATTGGTAGATTTAAATTATCCTCCGCCAGGTTCGAGAATATTCGTGTAGATTGAGTTGGTCCACTACCACCTTCAAACGGTTATACTTTCATTCTCAAAATTATCAATCGTTTTACTCGCTGGCCGGAAGCAATACCTCTTGTCGATATGAAGACATCTTCAGTTATACACGATTTCGTAGACGAAGTATGTCTCGCGTTTTGGAATACCATTAGAGATAACGAGATTGGTTCCAAAATTATTTTGGTAACTGGGCATTCGTTAATATCCAAAGAACTTTTGTAAAGTGCCTGTTTCGATGCGTAAATCTCTTACTATAAATTAAGCCATGCGCATAGCCGCCATATTAAAATTTTCATTTTTACGAGTAATATGAAAACACGCTTATGATATTATTGAAATCCCATCAATTCAAGGAATCCGAAGAGATTTTACCGTTTTAGAAATTCAAGGTTCAACTGCTGCGGTATTAATTTGTTTTATTCAGACGGTCTCATATCTATCGATTTACTAATTTTTCAAAATACATATGTATAATAATTTACAAAAATTACAATATTTTGAAAAATTACTTTACCATAATGACTATTGACTATCAGTTTATTACTTTTTACAAAATGTAAATATGTGTACAGATATACAAATATTCAGTAAAGTATAACTTGTACAAACCGGAATAGATTAAGATCTGGCACAATGTGCGCGTTATCAATTAAAATGTATAATATATTGAACAAGTCAGAAGTACTTTTCATTGATAATAAAAATAATAATTATAAAGATTACATTATAAGTGCAAATTATAGAATATTTCCCAATTTCAGACCAATAAAACATAATTTATTATGTTTATTTTATTTTATAATCGATTCTATATCAATTGATTATTAGTATTTATTTTTATAGTTTTTACAACAAAGAAAATTGTCCAGCTAAATAGTACTAGAAATTGAAAAATGCAACAACAAACTGATTTGAAAAGTACAATAGCAACAAACAAAAAAAAACTTTTGTTTATTAAATAAATCGAAATTATGCCACCAAATTTAGTCATATTCTTGTAAATATCGCGCTTCAACTGTACTATATACATCTATATTGAACAATACCATTCGTATATTCATTCAATTCAAAGCATTTAAAAACTCATTAAATAACCCGAATATAAAAATAAAAATCAGACACTTTTTATGTAGGTTTGACTATATTTATACATGTACAATAATGTACACTAATACACCACCTAGGTATATTTATAGATTAATTTATTTACATTTCTCTGAATATACATATGTGTGTAATAACCGTGAGAAAATTTTTCATATATGTATATACTTATAAGCTATTCATGGAAATTGATCAAATCTAATTTACATTCATAAAACATTTAAGTATTAAAAATTTTCTTTATGGGTGTTAAAGTTAAAGTCAACATTTTTCACTTTCTGTTCGCTCATAAATTAAATTCACTTGAAATAGGTGTAAATTAATTTATTAATTTTTAACACATTAAACTAATAGCTTATATTGTATTATATAGGTGTGGTGTGTACAGTTCAGAACGCAAAATTGTATGTGTCCCCACTAAATTGATTGGCTTTAAAAATGTAAGCCATTAGAAAATTAGTGAATTATAAATTTTATGATTCTGACATTGGCAAGTTTAATGATGAATTTGTTGAATGGAATGTAGTAAAATTATTATTCAATTTGTGCTTTTGCGGTCATTATTTATTATGATTCAAACAGTGATTAATGATTCATTTATCTTTGTTGTTGTTTTATCACGTCTTAAATATTTGTGTTTGCTGTTGGATTTTATCTATATACCTTTAGGTACACAACTATTGTTGCTCGAATTTCGAAAAAAAAATAACAATAATACTAATTTTAATCTCGATGGAATGTGCGAAGTTTTTGAGGTGTATTTTTCTGACAAGTTAATGTTTTCATTTGTTGTTATGTATAAGTAAATATTTGACACTTTAAGCCGCAATTATCGTTAGATTCTTTCAGTGTGATTAAGATATTTTGATAAAATACATTTTCTGGCAAACGGGGGAGTTATCACTTTCGGTTGGCTGATTTTCATTAAAATTCATTGGGACCTTCCAATTTATGAAAAAAAGCTTAAACATGAAGTTTCAATTCAAATGGTTAAACCATATGGGCTATAGCAAGAACACAGTCATACCAACAGACAGATCCAATTTTTCAAACTCAGTGCGGAAGTTTTCCCTTCGCAAAATATTTATCCAGCTGGCTAAATTCAGAATAATTACTTCGGTCTAAAAAGACCAAAGTATTGAAATCCTGTTAAAAATGACGAAAAATTTCGTTGGTTCAAAACCATTTTTCTCCATGTTTTGAAAGTCCCTGACTCTGAAAAAGAGAAAAAAAAATGTCCGTCCGTCTGTCTGGATGTCTGTACCAGTGGTAAATTTGACATTTGTGTTTGAAATGGGATTCTAAAATGTTGTTTGGATGACGTTCTGGAATATGGCCAAGTATGATGGAACTTGGCTATTTATTTCTCGACTGATTATGATGAAATTTGACGTGTGTGATGGAAATGGGATTCTAAAATGAGTTTTGGATGAGGTTCTGGAATATGGCCAAGTAGGATGAAACTTGCTTATGATGAATATCGACATGTGTGTTGGAAATGGGAATCTAAAATGAGTTTTGGATGAAGTTCTGCCATATGTGTAATATACAATATTACATTGGGTAAAACGAAATAAGTCAGACTTGAAATGATAGTCAGGTATGATAACATTTTCTAAAACTTGTACCACGTTCTAATAAGCGGAGAACACGTGAAAGTTTGCAAGAAACGGTCCTTACAAATTTTCGATGAGTCATCCAAATTTATTGAGATTTTGAATAAATACAAACAAATATTTCCCATATCAGCACCGCAACTGCTGATAAAAGAGGACGACGAGAACCTGTAAACCAAACATGTAAATCGAAATTATCGAAAGCGGAGGAACACCTATAGCATCTCTTCTATCTTAGCTAGTTCTATAGTTGTTAAAACTCAAATTCAATCGCATCTAAATAGCAATAGTTTAATTAGTTTCTTCCAATCTGGGTTTAGAAAATTTCATAGCACTTCTACTGCGTTATTAAATGTATGTGATGATATTAGGCGTAATATGAATAATATGGAATTGACTTCTTTAACTTTGTTAGATTTTTCTAAGGCCTTTGATTCTATTAATCACAGAATTCTTTTTAACAAACTCTTATCTCAGTTTAGATTTTCGGTTTCCGCTGCCAGACTAATTTTTAACTATCTTTCTAATCGTTCTCAGGAAGTTTTTTTCGACAATTCTTTGTCTGATTTCCTTCCTGTAATTTCCGGCGTTCCTCAGGGTTCAGTGCTGGGTCCTCTATTGTTTTCTATGTACATTAATGACATAGAATCCTCTATTCACCATTGTTCATTTCACATTTTCGCTGATGACGTCCAAATTTATAAAAATAGTCGTTTAGATCAGGATTCTATTGATAGGAATATTTCTCTGATAAATGAAGACTTAAGTAATATCGCTAGTTGGTCGGTCTCTAATAGGCTCGTTTTAAATGCGAATAAATCTCAGTCGATCATAATTTATAAAAAATCGTTAGACACCTCGTCCTTTCCTGGTATTTTTCTGCAGGGTTCGCTAATTAGGTATTCAAATACTGTTAGAGATTTAGGCTTAGTTATTAATACAACTCTTTCTTGGGGTGACTATTTAGTTAGTATTAGTAAGAGGGTCTTTGGTATGCTTAGTTGTTTGTATAAAGTAGTAGGATTTTCTGATAGTCAGTTTAGGAAAAAATGTTTTTGTCTTATCTTCTTCCTCCTTTTATTTACGGTGACGTAGTTTTATTCGGAATGCTTCAGGAAAATATGAACGTTCTCCAAAGATGTTTCAATGCATGTACTAGGTTTATTTTTAGTATTAGGAAATTCGATCATATTTCTGCCTACTCTAGCCTTGTTTTAGGATGTAGTTTATCTACCTTTTACGAATTTCGCGTTTGTCTTTTTATTTTTAAACTTCTCAAAGCTAAGAAGCCTTGTTATCTTTATAGGAAGTTACTTTTTAGCAGGTCTCATTCCTCAAACTTCCGCCTGATTCTGGCCAAAAATTGTTGTAGGTCGCTAAACAAATCCTTTTACGTTAGGGGAGTTTCTCTTTGGAATTCAATTCCATTGGAAATTAAGAGTTTAGGATCGGCCAAATTATTTAAGTCAAAATTTTTGGAGTGGCGTGATTGATGGGCAATACGTAGTTTTTTTAAATTTATTTTTAATATTATTAATATTATTATTAAATTTTAATATTATTTCACCTCTTGCTGTACATTTTATTGTAAATGAGCTATTGCTCAAAATAGAATGTGTATGCATGAGATGGAAATTGTTTGAAAAAATTTAAAAGGTTTTTCTGCCTAATGGAAGCAGCTTCATCATTTTATTTTTGTTCTTTTGGTCCGTTTACTCTGTTTCCATCTGTGCTTTTCCTTTTAATACTAAATTATTGTTAAAGTACAATAAATAAATAAATAAAAAATAAAATAAATAAAAATAAATCTTATGAAAGCCACTAACGCCGAAAAGAGACAAATAAACGATATTTACCGCCAAATTTTACACTGACTAAAATTTATGAAAAATATTGCGAAACAACAGATTCATCTGTGAGTTATTCAATATACGCAAAAATGGTTCATGAACTTAACTATCGTATTAAAAATCTAAATTGAAAATTAAACTCAAATATATCAAAGATGAAGCCACTAAAACTGAAATATTAAAACTACAAGAAGATCATCATACTAAAGCTGAACTAGCATAGGAGACTAAAAAATCTGATAAAATTAGAGCGAAATCTGACCCAACTTTGACGGTATTGTCATTTGACCTGCAACAGTGTCTTCCAACTCCAAGCCTTCAAACTTCTGTAGCTTTTTATAAACGGCAATTGTGGACATTTAATTTAATTTAACGTTTGGTTTGCCACAATTGATAAACGAGAAGCCAGTGAGGTTGGATCTTGCCTCTTAAGTCCAAATCAAGAATATGGACAGTAACATTAAGCACATAATACACAAGCATATCATATAGCGATTGTTGCTCCGGGAAAAATAAAAATTCGCCATTTTTAGCGATGTGCGAGGCCACAGTGGTATGTAATGCAATGTGATTCTGATCCTGTACAAATTGAAAAGTTGAAAAAAACGATATCAGGCATCCGGTTGACTGGTTTCAACTAATTAGATTGGCCGGCAAGAAACATCCGTTCCAAATAGTTGACTTATTGTCAGTCTAATTTTCTGGACTACGTATCCCTTTTGAAGACTCAAATATATCTCAAAACAAATTAACGAAGCCGGAGATAAATTTGCTTGGCATAACGTCAAATGGTTAAGATATACTAAAAGTGAACCATATAAAGTATTTTTCAAAACGTCTCTAAAAAAAGATGATCAATTTAGTACAATGGATATGTCACGACGTAGAAAACATAATCCTTGCCTCAGGCCTTCCACAATAGCGCTCCTTAACAAATGTATATATAAGTAGATAAAAAGTGACATTTTGTCACTTCTTCCTTATATCGCGCCTGCATTTCACGAATTTTATAGAAGGCAGGCTTCTACTATTTTGAAATATTTTATTTATGCTGTGTGCCTTAATCGACTAAACTAACTAAACTAAAAAAAATAAAAAGCTTCTGCTATTGCCTCATAGGCGGCAACCGAAAAGTAAATTTACGAGCTTACTTTTCAATGATTTTTCATGTATCGTGAATTACTTTTGTTTGACATTTCTGTTAATTTTTTCGAAATACTTTTTTATTTAAAATACCTTAAAATTGCATTGGTGAATGATAAATGCGACTTTTATACTAGTGCCATCTTCATATAAATTATATTAATTATCGTACTTTACACACATTTTTAAAATTTTTTAAAAACACTTGTTAAATATTTCGCAAAATTTTGCGAAATATTTAACAAGTGTTTTTAAAAAATTTTAAAAATGTGTGTATTAAGTGTGTTTCGCCAAGTGCCTACGGCAGAAAGTATAAGAAGTATCGTACTTTAGTTTAGTTAGTTAGTTTAGTCGATTAAGGCACACAGCATTAGATTATCTTTTACAATTTTCTTTAACTGAATAAATCGTCCCTCTAGTAATGAAACAGCGTATAAGAAAAATAGCAGTTTTAAAATAATTCGCGTTTAAATGTTTGTTGAAAAATTTTTTTGAAATAAAATCTTTTATTTTATAGAAAATTTAATTTTCTATGAAATTAAAGATTTTATTTTAAAAAGTTTTTTCAAAAAACATTTAAATGCGAATTATTTTAAAACTACTATTTTTCTTATACGCTGTTTCATTACTAGAGGGACGAAATATTATTTTATTTTGAAAGGCAATGTTTCGTTTTAATATTTTAATCAAAATTTGTGAAAACACTTAGATCAATAACTTCAAAGCTGATAAGTTTTTTATCTCCTAAAAAGTGCAAAAAAAGTAACTTATTACCTTTTACCCAAAGGCAGTCCTCTTGCGCGAAAGGCAATAAGTCAACAAATTAATAAAATAAACTAAAAATTATTTAAAAAATGTTAATCAATTATGACATTGTATGTTTTGTAATGTATACACCGTTAATAAATATTTTTTACATTTGATAAATCATTCAATAATCAGTTATTTGTGCCTGCTGAAACGTGCACAAAAATTACTTGTTACCTTTTACCTTGAAGCCGCCCATGTAACCCTAGCAAGTGAATTACTTTGCTATGCAGATAAACTATTGAGCTACCCCTGATTATGTTACTACTGACTGTTTCTAATATATCCGCCTCATGCTAGAACTATTCCTAAATCTGCGCCAGTTGCTATTTCCCATTTGACCGAAATTTAGCATTTCTAATGACTTCAAATATCTGGTCTGGATATAATTCTAGACTCAAGAATTAAAAGGGCGTAAGTCGACTTATGCCCTAATCGACTTTTGAGCATTTTCTATCTCTTTTTCTGTTAATACATTTTCATTCCAATTTTTAGGTAATATACAAGAGAATAAGATATCTTACTTTCTTTGATATTACCTTGGAAATTGGAAAATTAAAACGTATTAATAGACAATTAAACAGAAAATGATCAAAAGTCGATTAGGGCATAAGTCGACTTACGCCCTTTTAATTCTTGAGTCTAGATATATGATAGTATTCTTAAAAATCTTTCGACAATTCCATACTCTCAAAACACAAAACGAATTGGGTCTGGTAGTTTTGTAAAATTTTGTTTTGGAGCTTAATTCAAAATTCGTGTCCCTCAATTTAAAATCTAAAGTTATACCACTGTATTTGTGACGATTGTATAGTTGAAATCTTTCAATCCGACAAGGTAAGAGTAATGTTAACTTCTGTAACTTGGACAGGTTGCTGTCACTTTTATTTAGTAAATATTTATTTATTAGATTACACAAGCTGTAGTAATTTCTCACATTTCTACACGATATTGCAAAAAAAAAAAATCTCCGCATCAGTGTTAATATTTTGTACTGTAAGCTGATTGTACCTTATTCATTCAATCGTAAAGTATGTTAATCAAGTTAACTCTATTAGATTTCCTACTTACAGTAATTGGGGGAACTATTTATGTAAATCATCTTGATTATGGGTCAAAATAATTACTTGTCCTTGTAAAAAGTGGATGAATTATCCCATGTTGGGTCAAAATTGAACAAATTTTTTTAAATCTGAGTTTGTTTTAAGTGGTAAAATCAATCTAATGCAACTAGTCTATCCATTTAAAAACTTTACGATTGTGAAACTTGAGTTCAGTTAAGAAAAAGGTTGAATGAAAATTTATTTCAGTTAGGTTGTAGTTTCCACTTCTTTTTCGGCAGTAAAAAGGGACATAACTGTTCTACACTTTAATTAAATTAGAACTACATAAGATTTGGACGGAAAGTGTATTTTATTTATGTTTTTTGAATCATATTCTTCGTGTTAAATGTTCAATTAATTTAAAAAATTTAAATCATTGCTACCCGATGTAATTTTGACTGCTAACTGAATAAACAGCTAAGTTATGTCACGCGATATTTGACAGCTTAACGATATGTTTACAGGCGGCTATAACTAAAATATGTATGTATATTGAATTACGATGGTATTTTTGTGATATGAATTAATTGTTGGTAAACCGACAATACAAACACAATATTTTGAAATCATACAAAATTACGATTTAAAAAACTGTATCAACAGTTTATAATATTGTATTACAGGTGAATGAATTCAAACACAAGAAATTACAATTTTTGCTTTGTAATTTAAACCATTGCTAATTTAATCAGAGAAGAATGGTTTAGTAAGCAATTAAGAACGTATACTTGTTATTTGAATTTATTTATTTTCAATGATGGTATACTGTTGGCCGCCACGGCGCTGAACAACTCAAATTAAAAAATATGGATGGATGAACGAACCATCCGCAAAACCATCTATGAAAGTATACTGCTACCAAATTTTCGGTCGATTTATTATATTTAGTAGTCTTCGCTAAGTATTTGGTATATTTTAGTAATTTTTGAAGAAAAAAAACCGATTAAAAATATGCAAACTTAACTTAAATCTAACATAATACATCTCTCCGTATGTATGTATGCCTTTTACCACTAAACTCAAGAACGGCTTAACCGATTGCGTTTGTACTGTTGAAGAGTTTATTTATCTGAGAAGGTTTTAAGACACAACACATAACACTGCTACTTACGGGATGTGTGTAAAGGGAAATATAGCGCAAGTTAGAGAAAAACTTCAATAATAATAGATTACTTTAACTAAATGGGGTATGAATATTGATTAGACACCGTCATTTGTTTTGTATTTCTTTCATGCCCTTGAATTTAGGATTCTGAAATCTGATTCCGGTAATCCCAACAGATCTTCCCTTCACTTTTAAACGACTCAATTCCCTACTAAATTATGGTTGCCAATGACCATAAATAAAGCCCAAGGACAAACGCTGCGTGGCGTGAGTTGATTTAAGCCATTTGTGTTTTTCCCATGGCAACTTGGGTGGACCGTGAACGTACAAAAAATGTAGTTTATAAATAAACTACAAAAGTGTAGATTTATAATCAACTTTTGCAGTTTTTCCCTCCATCTGTATAGATTTCACAAATGAAGTGACAACGGTATTTCAAAATGATGGCGTACAACGTGAAAGGCCATAGTAAAACAAGAATATATTTTCGAAATGAAAACTCAGGTGGGTCAATCTCGGTCGGTGTTCTTTTGGTTATATTTTAACTTTAAGGTCACTTTGAAAAATTCGATGTCCTCATTTTAGGCACAAAACGAAACATTGACTAAATGACCCTAATCTTCTCTTTGGAAATCACACAAGGAGTATTTAGCATTGTCACTGTAGGTAAGTTGGTTAGATTTGAAGTTTTTGTCCTACCATTTGCTTGTACCAGCAGCGGTATTGATATGTATAGTTCACTTTCATTATAATTTTTTTTTTAATTTGACAACAAAATTGTCAATCTTCTCGAAAAAGAACTCAGTTGCCAAGGTAAACTTAACAATGGAAAAATTAACCCCAAGGCTTGCTTTATTATAATTAAAGAAATCTGTTGATTTCATCTGCATCAACTTGAAAGAGGTATGGGGCTGCGTACGGTGGCACTCGATTACGCTATGAACTGCGTCCACTTTTTGTACACGTGAGTGCCTATCGATCGAAGCGTAGTCGAATTAGTAGGAATTTAGCAATCCATTCATAACTCATTTTTGCAAAAAGGGATCTATGGGACACTTAAGAAGTAGCATGACGCCGTCCGTTTTATAGGGCTGGCGTAGGTTAGATTGAAGCATTTTTGCGATTCGATAACTTGCGGACGAGAAAGAAACTTTTGAATACCGATAAACCTGTACGTTTATGGAAAATAATTATTTTTTATAAAAGGCTTAAGGATACTTGGCATTGATGATGTTCATCGGTGACGTTCATCGTGCCAATATATTTCATGGAAACTCGAAAAAATGTGGTGTTCAAAGAGAAGCGGCTATAATTCTCATTGCTGCCCGAACCTGTGCCCCGGAAATGCTAACGGTAAAACCAGCATTCTTTGACATTATAGCTAGAACCCAATACTTATGTTTCAACCATGCAAAACTCTGTTTCATATATGTGATTGATCCTACGATGATGCTTTACTATAAGTAATTAATTGTGTGAGATATTTTCTAATGAATTGTGTTTCCAAAGTAAAAATTTTGCTTTTATAAATTGTTTTAAGGGAAAAATAACGAAAAATCTAAAAAACAAGAACATTTTTTCCAATTTTTAAAAATAACGTTAGGGCAAACAGTCCACCTACACAAGGTTAATCCTAGTCGTCAAATTTGATTGTTTTGCACAACGGTGGGCGCTATTTAGAAATTTTGTTAATTTGCGTTTTGTGGGTTTGCGTTACCAAGAGATCATCATAGATTTAGCCAAGAAAGAGGGACGTGATTTTCTCAAAACGGGACCGACCATTTTTTTGTTATGTTGATGATAAATTTGACAACTTATTATCTACTTCTTCACAAAATTTGAAGTTGATTGAACTATTGCGTGGGAGTAATTTTAACAAATAGGAGTAATATAAATTTGTTTATCTGTTTTCCCGAGGTAAATCGAACTTTTCGAAGAAATGTTTTTCTACGATTAATACACCTTCCAAATTCCAGCAATTGTTTCTAAGAAATTTTTAAGAAAAAATGAATAGGTAACCTTGTAATATGGAAAGTATATTTCTAAATTTACCTAAAATAGTTTGCTGGTGGCAAATAATATCGTCAACAATTAAAAACAATATAAATCTAGTAAGCTTTTAAATATAGCAAGACATTCCCATTTATGTGACATTGACGTTTGTGTGACGTTTTATTGACCTTTTATGACATTTTAATGATTGAAATTTTAACGACATATTGATGGATACATCATTTGTGAATTACTTTAATAAAATCGCATTTTAAAGGTTTTTTTCTGAGTAATAAATTCTCTTGGTATTAAAGGTCGTATATAAATATTAATAGCAAACGACTACGGGACGCCTTTAAAATAATATCCCGCCATTAAGGTGGAGCAAGTTTAGGAGAAAGGAGCTAGAAGATACCTATAGAAAATAAAATGCTATGTGACAAGGAGGTGGGATTCGGTAACAAAAGATAATTAATTTTACATAATATTGTGATCTTAGGTTTACATGGCGGTCCAACTAGGACCAGGCATAGACACAGAAAGATCCGTAGCCATACCACAATTTTAAAAAAAATTCTCCAACTCATTGAAACCATTCTGAGGTTGTTACGAAACGCTGGATACTCCTGACGTCCATCCTGCTAAGGTTCGTCAGGTCATTGAAGAGAAGTGCCCATAGAAACTTTAGTCTGTTTCGTGCCAAACGAGGGCAGGTGCAAAGAAGATGAAGTACTGTCTCTTCCTCCACTTCGTCCTCGCATCTACGACAGTAGTCTTATGAGAAGAAACCAAGTCTACTCGCATGCCTGCCTATGAGACAGTGCTCCGTAATCACTCCAACAACCACACTGATCTGACTCGCCTGAAGTGATATCAGCTGTTTGGATCTCGCCAAATCTAACTTTGGACAGACCTGCCAAGAGGAGTCAAAAATCTCCAGTGCTGGGTGAATGTGCTCCTCAGTGCACCACTGATCCACAAAGAGGTTGTTCTCTGAACTTTTGTCAACAATTTTCATCTCCAGTAGATTCCATACTATTTGTGGTCTAAGCAAAATCCGGCATTTTATAAAACTTGGGGATGGAAGAGCCAGTGGAAGTACATTGCGCAGCCTGGGCATCTCCGAAGACTCCTGAATTTTAACACAGTATAGTCTCCAAGATCTGTTCTTGGCACTTCTTAATTGATATTTGTAAATTTTGCGGAATTCCTTATAGAAGTGCCAGTCTACAGCGGTTCTTATTTTCCTTGCTATTTTAAATAGCCTTTTGCATCTTAGACGAGTTTGTGGAATCTCCTTGGACCACCAGGCGAGGAGAGTTACGCCTAGGCCTACTAAGAGGACTAGAGCCCAGTATCGCTTCATTAAAAGCGCTGGACAGTTCGTTCACTAAGCAATAGAGTGCTTCCGCAGTTTTTGGAGGTTCTGGTACTGACACTGGTAATAAATTACCCAGAGGGGGTATTTGTGAATTCGATTCGAAGGTGATCGACTCTTCGATGTATAAGATTCGTATTTGATTTAAATAAGAAACAACTGAATTTGATTCAATTCAAGCAAGAATCCAATACTTCGAAGACTCGGATACGTTCGTATCCCAGTCGGTTTTCCTTCTGTTCGTGTAGATTGGACTTTTTGCAGAAGCCAAGTCCGTTTCGAATTGAAGATAACAGCGATCAGAAAAGGAGTGGTCTTCCGACACTTTCCAGTTTAATAAACTAATCGACAAAAAGTTTGAGACAAATGCAATGTCTAATACCTCCTGTCTATTTCTAGTTATAAAAGTTGGCTTATTGCCTATGTTACATATATGAAGGTTAGTACTTGGAATGTAATGAAGGAGTAACTCACGTCGTTCATTTGTGTCCCTATTCCCTAGATTGTGTGATGAGCATTTGCATCACTCCCCAGGATGACTAAAACCTTACGTTTTTGAGCCTCCAAAATTAGTTGGCCTAGACTGACTGGTGGAATATTCACTTCATCGTAAGCTAGGTAAGCGGATATCAGCCAGAGGTTCACTTTATCGACCTCAATGCTGACCGCTGCATTTCTGAAATTGATAGCAGAAAACAACTTATATTATTCTTAACCAGAATGCAAGAGCAAACCCTACCTTTCCGAGTGCATTAATCTATAACAGGGGAGTCTTGAGTCCAAGTACCCGGTCTTCAGTGACCCAAGGTTCTTGGATCAATACAATATCTGTCCCTTCTTTTCCAATTTTTAAAAGGTGAGCAGCTGATGCAGCCTTTGAGTGAACGGAATAATTTAAATTCTTAAGAATTTTTATCAACATGCTAGAGATGTATAGCTACAGCTAGATCTAAGTGTTATAGTGACAGTTCTAAATAATCTAACATTATCTGTGAGTCTGTGATTTGGCGGCATGAGAGTGACCAATCGTAATATTGGGGAATGGGTCTACAAACTAAATAAAAGTCGTGACATCTTTTAAGGATCTTGCGTGCCCAAAATAACGAAAAATGTTTGTAAAATATAAATAGTTGGTTTGGTCTTGGTGATCTTTAACTAACGCTTTGTGGGAAAAGTGTCGTCCAAGGAGTTGGATAGACTCAATTTTTATTATATTTTGCATATGTTAAGATTTTTGCAATAATTACATTTACGTACATACATATGTACGTCTACGTATGTACATACATATTTACTCAAATTTTGTAATATTTACTTATATGTATGTACACAAGTTTGTACGTATATAAATTGAATGCACGTATTATATTCGCCAAATTAAACATAAAAGTTGTCAAAGTGTCCCGTCAAATTCCGGCTTAGTGGATTTTCACTGTAGTTCTTTATGTGTTCATACAAAAAATTAAATATTGAACCCGTGTTTAAAATAAAACTCAACTCATATAAATAATGCAATTCACAGTCTGGCATGAGGCCAAAAATCTTCGTCTCCTACTGTACGTTTACGTAATAAATAAATAATAATTTAAAAAAGAAAATCCATAGGAAGCGAAATACCATTTTGTTCTATTTTCTCTTAATGTTACTGATTTACAATATACTCAATTTCGCCTAATAGTACAGGTTCCGAGTCAATTCATAAACTTTTGTTGCTAAGATTTCTCAGCAAATGAATTATATATTTTCAAAAACCGATCCCTTAACACTAATTTTTATGATATAGACATAATTACTTACATTTAATTAATCCAAAAATAAAAACCTGAAATATCCAAAATCATCATAACAGACAGGAGGCAAGCTAAGGTAGTAAATCCCATTTAATAAGATAATACCAAAATCCAATTGGATGGGCTATACTGTATTCCAGTTAGAGAAAAATCCATAATGGCGCTTGTTAATTTGTTTCTTTTTTTTATATGTCGACATTTCATTTTTACTTCTCAATTATAATATACTATATGATTAATTTGAAACATGTAAACCATTATTTAAAAAAAATAAATAAATATTTCTTTCAACAAAAATAAAATGTGTAGTTAATAAAAAAAAAAATTGACAAATTAATATACATATTTACAAAAATAAATTAAAACACCGAAATAGAAACCATTTTTTTTAAATATTGAGATATACATGAATTTTGAATATGTTAAAAAGAGATAACTACATAAAAAGGTTAAATATTTTTATTTTTTTTTTTTTTTTGAAACATTAATTACACATACACTTTAATAAATATTTAAAATTGCATTTTATTTTTAAACATTATTTTACACTAATTTTTCTTTTTTTTTTTTTATTGATTTTAACCGAAACAATGAAATTACACTATTGCACTGGCGTTTAACTAAAACTTAATTTGTTTTGATCATTTATTAATATTATATTTTATTCTTTCTCATTTTCATATCACAAAAAAACTAAAAACATTTATTTTTGTTGTATTTGTTTGGATTTATTTACAAAGAAAATTGACAACATCAAATTGAATTAAACTTCTTTTAATCTACATACATTCATGAATGCATTCAAAAACAGAAAACTAAAAAAAATCAATATTATGTTGTTTATAATAATTGTATTACACTAAAAATTATAAAATCATTTAAAATCAATTTCATTTTTTAGGTACCGTTTAAAATACCAAAAACAAAAGTATTAACTTTTTGACAGGTACACCAAGGGACTTGACTTTTTAAGCGCAATGGCCGATCCGGTGATGAAAAAGTGTTTTGTACACATACACAAACAAACGACACTCTATACACTTTTAGTATTGTCAGATTTAATATAATTTAATATACAATTTATTATGTATTAAAAATTAATTTTATAAACTGTATGCCAAAATGACAAACTATTTTTTATTTTATCTATTTTGAAACTTTAATTAAATATTTTTGTTCACAGAAATGTTAAAACTCTCTACCTATATCATATTTTTCACTAAAAATAGACGAATAATTTTTTTTTTTATCATTTTTTATTCCGTTTCCGAAAACCGAAAAAATACATACGATACAAGAGCAAAGAAAACAAAAAATTATAAAACCTAAATATTACAAAAACAAAAATAACGCAAAAAATTATTTATTTTACTTTTTTTTTAAATTCTAATTTTATCACAAAAAAGTAAAAAAAAAAATTATTATTATATAATATTTTTATTATTATTCTAATTTCTTTTCTTGTTTTAATAAATTACAAATCATGTAACCCTAAAAAAAATGTTTTGTGCTTTTAATTTTTGTTGTTTTTCTTTTATTTTTTTGATAAGAACAAATATCGCTGTGTTTGTGATTCGTATAGAAATCGGATGGTAATCGCATTACTTCGAATTCCGTATAGTATATTTATAAATGAGAAAATTTTTTGTGTTTAGAAGTTAAGTGATTTTGTGCAATGTATGTTCATCTCTTTCATATTCCGATCGGAAATCGCAGATAAAGGAATGAGACACTCAAATAATTGATTTTTATTTTATGTATACTTATATTCAAGTGAGAAAATTTTGTTGAATTTTTTCTTTTTTTTCGAAAAGCTTTAATTAATAGTACATTTTAAAGATTTTAGGATTAAAGTTATTTATGTTGAGGTAAAATCAGTACAGACTACAGATCAGAGGACATTTGTAAGACGTTACAATAATTTTGGATATAATACACTCAAATATATACAAGCCTCAGTTAATTTCTATATAATAGATAAGCTTAAAAATCCATCTACCTTCCAGGTAGAAATCCCAGAATGCTCTTTTAAGCTACGCTCTCTGATTAAGGTTTATTACAATTACTACAACCGAAACAGCGAATGGGCATCTTAACTTTTCGTTGCTAAAGCACATGCTTGATATTTTTTATTATATAAATACATATTATAAGGGGAGTAAATGACAAAGTGAAAATTAGTGGACAAAAGAAATTTGCTTTAAAATTTACATTAAAAATTTGTCTAATTTGGCAATTAAAATAATTAATTGTTGACAATTAATAAATTTTTTTTAGTTTGTAGTAAAATTCTTAAATATGATCGTAATTAATTGTAGTATAAAAAACCATCAAATTTGGATCATAATTCGTTTTACGCTCCAATTATTTATAGCGTCAAGATATTGCTATCGTTGGTGCTTAAAATTATTACCAAGTAGGTGGTAGTCGAAAAAAGAATTTACGAATAGAATATGGCTTTGCTCGCCTCAACGGTACAGTAAATAAATATTCTATCTAATTATATAGAATCTTTACAATTACAATATATTTTTGAAAGGTACATTGGATGGAGTGAATAAAAACAAGTAAGTGCTTTAACTCGTGAATTTTTAAGTATCCTTGAAAGCAGGTAAATAAAATTTAAGTATATTCTTGATGTAGTTAAACTGCTTAAAAAGCTGTGAATAAAAAAAAGTAAGTTCTTAACTTCTTCCGTACTTACTTGATGATTTACAAGGTTGGGAATAAGGAGACTTGAGTTTAGTTTGGAAATATGTATGTGGATATTGTGAACTATTGTTAATTAGAAAACAGGTACGCTGCCCTCCCTATCAACCGATTAAAATACGGCGTTGGTCAATTGATAAAATAAAAAAACAAAAAAGGAAAATTTGACGATCGCAGTTCCGGCATCTCCAAAAAGAAATAAATAAAAAAGAAGAATATTGTTGGCTTTCATCTTCGACAGACGCAAGGATATTGTGCGAATATTTTTATTTTTTGTGTTATAATAACATTGTATTAACGATAAAATTGACTAAAAAATTATTATGTGTGTGGTGTGTGAAAAAACATAAGTTTGTGTTACGAGAGTTTATATAGCCACACTGACATGGTGACACCCGTTATAACGAATACGTTTTAGTGTGATATTTTTTTTATATATAATATTGACCAAGGAGCGGTATAGGCGCGGCGCAATATCCTAGTAAATCCAAGTAAACAAATCTTCAAGCGAAAAATACCACGTTATTGTCACATAAATTATTTATTTGTTGCCACGCAAATTTAAGTGGCCGTAAAAAGGACTGGTGGGAACGAAAACATTGACGACGAAAAAAAAGAAAACGTTCCGGATGACAGCACTGCAACAAGTGGACGATTAATATCCTCCGGAGTGGCGCGTGTTGCAGTAAGGATTCCGCCATTTTGGAAGATGAAGCCGCCGCTCTGGTTTTGCCAATTGAAAGCACAATTCGAAACCAGTGGCCTTAGATCCGACGAAACAAAATACAACACGGTGGTAGCTGCGGTCGAAAGCAATATTCTTTCTCTGGTGGACGAAGTACTGTTAAATTCGCCGAAAATAAAGAAATACTTAACGCTAAAAAACCGGTTGAACGAGTATTTTACGAAATCGGAAGAAAGCCGCATAAAAAAGTTATTGCACGACAAATATTTAGGAGCTCAACGACCATCGAATTTTTTGAAAGAAATGCGGTAGCTCGCAGGACCAAAAATCGGTTTCGAGTTGCTCAAATCACTGTGGATTCAGCGATTGCCTAAACAAATGCAGTCCATTTTTCGGTTAGCGGCGACGATTTGGACAAGTTAGCTACGATGGAAGACCGTATTATGGAAGTTACAAAGAGATCAGAGGTAAATATATGCAGTAAAATAAATGAATACGGGTCAAATTCCGAAAACTCTATTATATCATCGTTAGAAGCGAAAATCGATGCGTTGACGAGGAAAGTGACTGAAATGGGGCGCGGCCATTCCCGTACACCGGGTAGAGTGCAAAATGACAGTAGTTCGCGGTCAACCTCTCGCAAGCGCACTGAGTACAAGAATAGCTGGTACATTACAGGTTCGGGAGTAGGGCTACTAAATGCCGCCCACTCTGTGAATTCTCAAAAAACTCTGAAAGCTAGAAACTTGAGTTCGACAACATGATGAAACTGGGAATTTGCAGGCCATCCAAAAGTTCGTGGGCCAGCTCTCTTAATTACCGCCGACTTAATTATGCTACAATAGCGGATCGATATCCAATAACGCACATCCAGGATTTAGCATACGGATTGCATGGCAAGGTCATATTTTCCACAATCGATCTGGTAAAGGCATACCATCAGATACCGATCGAGCCATCGAACATAGAAAAAAACAGCAATAATAACGCGGATTATTTGAGTTTCCGCGGATAACCTTTGGTTTGTGTAACGGTGCTCAAACCTGTCAAAGGTCCATCCATGAGGTGTTGAGAGGTCTCAATTTCGTTTTCCCGTATGTGGATGATGTGTTGATTTATTCCGATAACCCGGAACAACATATGGATCACTTACGCCAAGTATTCGACCGATTTATGGAACATGGTATTGTAATCAACTCAATATGTCCAAACCTGTTTTTGGTAGGAGTACGGTGACATTTTTAGATCATTTGATATCTGGATTGGGTACGAAACCACTGCCTGATAAAGTTGCTGCCATTGCTGAATATAAAGAGCCAACCGATGTTAGAGGTTTACGACGATTTCTAGCAATGGGTAATTTTTATCGTCGATGTGTGCGAGATGCTGCCAAAATTCAGATACCATTGTTAAAGTACATGAAGGGCAATGAGAAAAATGAGAAAACAAAGATCAACTGGACCTCCGAAGCAAAAAATACGTTCGAGAAATGCAAGACCGTGCTAGTAATTGCAGCGCTGCTAGCCCATCCATCATCGACAGAACCACTATCCGCTTAGTTTTTTTTCGTGAGAGCTAACGGCGACACAACAAAAATATAGCGCATACGACCGGGAATTGTTGGCTGCATATTCGGCGGTAAATATTTTCAATTTATGCTGGAAGGACAGAATTTTGTAATATACCCGGATCATAAGCCGTTAACATTTGCCTTTCAGCAAAAACTGGAGAACGCATCACCACGGCAACTCAGCCAATTGGAATATATAGGACAATTTTCAACAGATATTCGGCATATGGCATAGCGGATGCTTTGTCCCGGGTAGAAACAATTTCGACCGCAAAGCTGGGGGATCTCGACGAATTAGCGGATTTGCAAATGGTAGACGACGAGCTTAAAGTAATTTTAGACTCACAAAACCAGATGAGTTTGAAATTAACACCAATAATGCTGCCCGGTAGTGATAGAAACGTATTTTGCGAAGTAAAGAAAAACAGAATACGACCGTATCTGCCGAAGAGCTTAAGACAAGAGATGTTCAGCAATTTTCACAATATAACCCATCCAGGGGTAAAGGCTTCTACTACCTTGATGAATACAAAATATGTGTGGTCCGCCATGAATAAAGATTGTGAAAACTGGGCACGAGGCTGCGTGAAATGCCAAAAGGCAAAAATATCGAGACATACGTAAGCCTCTAGGAAGATATCTTCTTCTGGATAGCCGTTTTCAACACATTACTACCTAGATCGCAGGGTTACAGTTACTTGCTAACATGTATAGATCGATTCTCGCGATGTATAGAAGCAAAACCAATGGCGGATACAACAGCGGAAAGTATAGCACGTGCAATTTATGAAAATTGTATTTGTCGATTTGGAGTGCCGCGAAATATTACTACGGCATATCACCCAACAGCGAACGGGATAATAGAGAGATGACATCGCGATTTAAAGGCAGCGTTAAAATGTTATGCAGCTGAAAAGTGGGTGGAAGTTATACCCACCATTCTCTTGGGTATGAGAGCAGCCTTTAAACCTAATATAGTTGGAACAATTTCGGAAATAGTATACGGTACGACGATTTCGCTGCCTAAAGAATTTTTTAGCACATTAGCTAACAATACTACCGAGCACGAATTCATTTCCAGTTTGCGAGAAAGGATGCAGAAATTACAACCGGTGCAAACTGCAAGGCATACGAAAGAAACACCGTTCGTACATCCTGAACTGATAAAATGTTCTCATGTGTTTGTTAGGGTCGATGACAAAGTTCGCTACAGCCACCCGTACGACGGTAACTGGAAGGGCCTGTACCAGTAAAAACAAGAACAGGGCGACACTTGCATTTCCCTTCCTTGCATGTTTCCTTGCATGTTCACACCATATATTTTTTTTTTTCGAGGCGATAGTTCCTAGCTATGTTATAGGTGGCGCTGTAGTCAAGTTATTAACAAATTCTATTATTATGGACCGAAATGACTCATTTTCACAATATATGTTGGTTTAGTGCCGGAAAAAAATATCACAAAATATGGACCCGATAGGTGGCGCTGTGGTCGAGTTAATTAAAATTTTTATTTTTATAATCCGAAATGATCAATATTTACACAATATGTTCGCGTGGTCAACAAAATTGTTTTAGTATATGCTGCCGTCAAATAGGTGGTACTATTTTTTGGTAGAACTCAATTTTGTTAGTTTTGATTTTTCAATATAAATTAAAATATGTTCAAATAAACATTATAAATAGAAAAAAAAAATTTTTTTCCTTGACGTTTATTTTTCAAAAATTATCCGTTAAGTGGTTAATTTAAAATAAGATAGTTTTTTGCGGACAATCTAATTTTTTCAAAACTGTTGCCTCTACTTGTTACTGCAAACTTGTTTTTTGCGTTTTTAATAAAAATTCCTATAGCCATGGTGGTGAAAATGCCCTTTGGTACCCTAACCAGTTACTCAATATTATATTTTTACTCAATTTTGACCTTTTTTTAATTTAACAGACAAAATAATTAAATTTCCTTATTATCTAAAACACTTTTGTATACTACGCGAACATATTGTGTAAATATGGATCATTTCGGTTTATAAACATAAATTTTTTTAAAAACTCGACCCCAGCGCCACCTATCAAGTCCATATTTTGAGATTTTCTTTTTTGGCACTAAATCAACATATACAGTGAATATGAATCATTTTCGTCCATAATTATAGAATTTTTTAATAACTTGACTACAGCGCCACCTTTGGAAATTGGCATAGCTAGGAACCACCGCCTCAACAAAACAAATATATGGTGTGAATATGACAGTAATCGGTTAAGTCGTTCAGAAGTTACACGATCACTAAGAGACGAACCAACGATCATGTAGATTTTAGCCACAATATTGAGCCGCCATCTTGTTTTTTTTTTAAAAACGGCACTCGGCATTCGAAAGTAGACGTTTCAACGAAAATATTAGTGCCCTTAAAAATTTTTTTGTATGCTTTAAATTTTGGGCATAGAGGTGGTTCGGCTGACGTGAAACGTCCCGATCATAATGGCCCGAATTATGAATATTCGAAAAATAAAAAATTATCGTGAACACCAACAATTTTAATTTTTTACGCTACTTAAGTGATTCTGGGTATCAAGGTTTGTCGCCCTTCGCGTACAGTAAGTAAAGGTTTGCTTTGCTACTTAAGGTTCTCAGGTTCTATTTTTTTGTTTTTAATTCCCGATTGATTCCATGGCTTGTAAATATAGTGTTAATAGCTTTCCCCTTCAAATGAAATTAAATTCAAAATAGGTGGTCTTCCTAAGGATATGGGAATGTCATTCATTTAATGGTTTTAAAGCTTTGGATCATTCTCACGTGAAAATAATCACAATTGTTTTTAATAGAAAATGGTACCTAAAACTAAATATAGAAGCAAAATTAGTGCAGTCTGTAGGCCCTGTTTCTCTTCTTGGGTAGCGGATAAGTTTGTAACTCCATAAAGAAGTCTACCAGACATTGGGGTGTTGTTACTGTAAAGGCTCAATGGATGTTATTTGTTGCGCAGTTTGACATAACAAAATAATGCATTTAAAGTATATATCTTTATGGAATGGTCGAGGATGCAGATAACTTGTTAAAAATTCGGCTTAAAAATACAATAAAAGTTCACGATGTTTTATATTATTATGTCGAAATAAGAGAAAGCTTTTACTTAAAAATAGTACCTTTTATGGAAACTCTTATCAGTACTTACTTTTTTTTATTCACTCCACCCAATATATTTTTGTGTTCTTAAAAATGAAGTCATTTTCATGGTTTTTTGAGTCATCGATTACGAATCTTTAGTCACATTTACAAAATTTCAACCTCTACAGTTTGACCCTGATTTCAAGATGTAATTAAATTTACTATCAATTATTTTAATTCTGAAATCCTTTTGGGTCCCCATAAATATTACTTTTGCATTTTAGTTGATCTACCTGTTTGCAAAACCAGAAAATTCTGTAAAAAATTATAGTTGAGCATGCGTTCACATGCAATAGAAATCAACTAATAAAAATGATATAAAATTATATTACGTTTCTCCATTTAGTTTAATTAGTTTCAAACCACAACTAGCAAGTATTATATTCGTGATATTTATCACTCCATGGGGTTTTTCTAAATGTTTAATAAAACAAAAAATATGTTATTTAAGTATAATTTTATTATAAATATAATCAACCCGCATCAACCCTCCTCACACCTTATTAACTCATTTCATTTCCTTATACAGCCATCGTACACTGCCGTAAAGGAAATCGTATAAATAAAAATAACAAATATGTTTATGTATCAATATTTATATACATATACAATATTATTATATTGCTTCTATTAAATTAAAAATTGTATATAAACGTGTAGGTACCCTTAAATCATGATATATTATACAACATATTGAAAATACAGGGTGCACATACATATATGTTTACATAACAAAGTGTGATATACAATTTTCCTTTATACCTGTATATTCGCATACACACCCCAAAACGGAATTTTCATTATTTCCGTTTTTCCGTTCTAGCATGTTGTAAATTTTATCATTTATTGTACTCGCACAAGTATAATAGGATATGTACAGTACATGTTTCGCCATTTACATAAGTATGTACTACGTATTTCTTTATTTTTGATTTATTTATTTATAATTTCTTCAGTATATAATTATGTATATTTATTTATTTATTTTATGAAAAATTTAAATGAAGTTAATATTTTTAGTGGTTTTCGTTTGATTACGATCAAAGCTAAATTATTAATTTATTTAGTATTTAGCACTTGTCTGATTTCTGCGATATACATTTTCTGCTGTAATAATTAAGATATTATTTTATATGCAACCAAATTATCACGGTTATAATGTTAACGTTTCCGATGTAATTTTTGTTTGATTTTAGCAAAAGATTTATGCATTGATGATTCCATCTTAGTTGAATTAATTGAAATCTGAAAAATACTAATTAGATTGTTATTAAAGAATTTTAGAAATTGATTTATTATTAAAAATTTGATAAATTAATTAAGTAAAAATGACCAAAATTTTTGATTCAGTTTCAGTTAAATACATACATATGTATATTGGGGCGATTCTATTTAAGAAATCAGTTTTTGATATTTGTTTAAATTTTTTTTAATTTTTTTATATTTAAACAAACTTTTTTTTAATAATTATCGCTCAATTTCATTTTATCGATATAAATGATTAATTCTTTTGATCGGTGTGTTATATTGTTATAGACCTCGACGTTTTTTCTTCCCACAATAAGGATGATGTCATGCCTCCACAGAATTTTAAGGACGAGTGAAATTCTCAGTAGTGCTTCAGTAACAGACCAGAATTCGGGATCATCTTGAGGTTTATTTTGGTTTCTTGTACCACTTATATACATATATTGTTTTAAACCAAGAAGCCACTCGTTTTATGTCTTTGTCGATGACACATATATTTGGAAGCAAGATGCAATTTTTGAATTTCCCTCCAAGTTATTTGACTTAAATAAAACAAACACCCGCGGAAATCCGTTCAGCAAATAATACTTGAGCAGCGTTCTTGATATTTTTTCCAAAATCAGAAATTACTCTGATTGGTGATAATTTAATATGCCAATCCCAATTCAGCTTGAAAAGCTCATAACAAATTGAGAACAACAACACTCTGTCATACTCCTCATCAAACAAACGATAGGGGGAATACGAATGATTTCAATTTTTCTGTGTATTGTGAATAGCTGTGGCATAGATGATTTGATATTTTGATGTCCTTTAAATTTTTTGGTTCAGTTAAGTGATCGTACCTACCTCGATGAATTTTGGCTCTCTGCGCATTTTTTGAAGATAAATATCCCTTAAATTCAGCGGATGTTTACACTATTGAATCGCTAATGATTATAGACGGAGTTCTTCCAGCTTCCTTTCTTGTCTTACACGCATTAGTTTATTTTTTGACAATAGCAGTAGGTAAAGATTATTCTAAATTTTCACGTAAAAACAATCATAAATTGTGACCCCGAATCCCAAATAATTATTATAATTTTGTAAAATTATTTGAGGCGCCGAGATTTTGATTTCGAGATTTTAAAATTTCGATATTTTGAAATTGAATATTTTGAAATTCGAGATTCCAGTTTCGAGACTTTGATTTCGATATAACGTTTGTCGAGATATCTTACCCAACCCCAACATTAGGTTTTTCGATACAATCGGCTTTTCGATATGCGGCCTTTCGATCTATTCGGCCTTTCGACAAATTCGGCCTTTCGACACATTCGGCCTTTCGACATTCGGCCTTTCGACATTCGGCCTTTCGCCATTCGGTCTTTGGACACATTCGGCCTTTCGACGCATTCGGTCTTTTGACATTCGGCCTTTCGGCGTTCGGCCCTTCGACATTCGGCCTTGCAAACAAAAATTTCTAACAAACAAAAATTTCTTCGCATCATAAAAAAAAAACTTTTTTGGCATCAAAAATAATAAATTGGCAACATTTATAATTTTTTGGAACTATTGGAAAGGTACACAAAAAATTATTTTCGGGCATCGAAATAAACATTCTGAGCGTCAAAAATAATAAACTTGCAAGTTGCAACAAATTTACATTCTCCGAATATTCATCGCAAATCGAAGTCTCATTTGTCTCTTCAGGAATATGATTAGAGGCACTTTTAATATTTTTATAAAAACATAAAGCTGGATTTCCCGCTCACACAATCCCGAATTGCTTCTTTAGAAGCTTGTCAACTTCAGTTTTGAAATCCAGAACCGAGCAATCTGTGCCAATACTAAAACGATACTGTCTTCACCATATAATAAGTAACTCTCAACATCGATGATGGTTTATTTAGCTTTGAATTTTTTCAAGTTGTGCGAAGATACGGTCCGGTGGAATAAAATAATGGCCTGCAACAGGGAATATCAGTGCCACTTGCTGTATGTTTCGTGGAGCTTGTGATACCAGCCAGTAAAATAGTATGCCAACCATTGCACTATTCTTTTTCTGACCAGTGCAGCCATCCCGACACTAAGCGGATAGTTTTATGCTTCGTAAATTCAAATAGCACAGCCGAAGTTACACACATGATGAAATCTCGTTGGATCCCTTTTGATGAACATTCTCAGTCCAGTGGTACAAACATACATTTTCTGTTGTTGGCCAACTACCTTCCCGAAGAGACATAAATAGAGCTGCCGATAATAATAAGCGGCCTGAACGAAATTTTCAACAATTCGTCATTTTATCAGTTTATGGATACCGAGGTTTGTCATTAAAACTTGCTTTTTTGCTGTTTTTGATTGTACTTTTAAATTTTCTTTCAACCACAGGCAAGTCGAGTAAATGTCGGTTGAAGGGGTCTTAAAACTAACATTAAATTTTGTGCAAAATGCCATTAGAAATAGGATTGTTTTACAGCCAAACACAGCCAAACCTGGATTAGCTTCAGTACACATTTTCCCCATTTTATTAATAGATAGATCGCCATTGAGATATTGTCGGACTTGATAAAATCAATCTTTTTGTTCCGTACCTCAAATTTAACGGCCATACTGTTGCTTCCTCCGAAGCCGAAAGAATCTTATTGATTTAATACAGACAAACAAACTTCTCTTTCAAAAGAATATCAAAATATTGTTCGTTGCATTCCTTTATATATCTACATATTCGAATAACGATAATTAAATTTGCAGGAATAATCTTGTTGGATTTGGATAAACGAAAAAAATCGTGATGATGTTTGGTGTTGCAAAAATGATACATGGGAGATGGGACACGATACGATCACAACAAAACTATAACAAGAGAATCGCGAGAGATATAAAGAGAATAAAACTGTTAAATACCGTTATTCGTAGAAGATAAAAAATAAAACTATGTATAGAGAAACTATCAATTGGCGTTAGTTTTTATAAAAACCAAAAAGGCAACGGAATAGGCACGATTTGCAACTACTTTTGGAATAGGATGGTTTAAGTCTAAGTATTTCTCGGAATCTAATCGATTTGCTTTTAAGTAGAGTTTTTAATTATTATTTTTGGAGGAATAAAGCGATTTCGACACATCTAAGTTATATTCGATTTTAGGTTTCTACCCATTAAATAAAAGGAAGGTTATAGAGTGCGCTAGTGGCATTTAATATCAATCGTAATAGGGGTGAATGTCATATTTATTAAAGAAAAATTATTTTTTATAAAATTCGGACAAGTCTTAGAAAATATTTTTTTTTATTTTAATATTTTTGCAATTTTTTTTGTTGTATGTTTTAAAAAATTCAAAACGTTTATGTTGCATCTTTTTATGGTTGCAGCTTTGGTTACAAACATAGGATTTTACCTTATATATGACGTATGATGTATTTTACATAACTTAAATATGTCGTCGGCACAAATTATAACACTGACACACACTCACTTCTCAGAATTGCCGAAAAATGAAATATCCGGTATCACTACATTTGCCTGAATAAAAAAATTCAGAAATTTTAAAATCCAAATAATTAAAAAATCCGGGAAAAAAATCCCAAAAAAAATCTCGAAATTGCGAGAATAGAAATCCAGAAAAATTACTTTTTTTAAAATAAATGAAATAAATTTAATTTTATAGTGATTTTTAGACCTTTGCCACCACTTGAAACATTTGTGGTATATCTATCAGTAGAAGCGATACCAGTGATACAATTCCTTTGATCTGTGTCTGCAAGGTTGAAAAGTATTACGGCAACGGCAACACAACTAGAAATATTTGTGAAAGAACTTTCAGTAGAAGCGATACAAACGATACCATTCCCTTGATCTGTGTCTGAAAGGTTGACGAAGCTATTCCCATTATCACAACTATTAAGAACTCTTATGAAAAAAACTCCAAGAGATTTATAGAGATTTTATAAATTTTAGGGGATTACTACATTCATTTGCCTGTAAAAAAACCCATGTTGAAATCCAGAAAAAAATCACAAAAAAATCTATAGAAATGACCAGAAAATCAATTCAGAAAATATATTTTGTTTATTAAAATAAAGGGATACCATCATATTCCAGATTGAAAAAATCCCGAAATAATACTTAAAAATACAAAGTAAACTGCCCCATAGAATAGGAAGGCCCATTAAATTGTTGGTAACTACAATATGAAAACAGAAGGAATCTGGGTTGGTGACAAAATTCCGAATTACAAAATTCCAAAAAATCAAAAAATCCCGAAAGATCAAGTTTTTTAAATATAGCAAATATTTGAAATATTATTTTAATTCGTTCTATACCTAGGATGATGAGAGCTGCCACCACAAACCCGCGCTTTGACGATTTTAAAGAAATCTAACATTCTTAGAAATTGGAGCATTTTTGAAAAATTTATGTTTTTTGATAATTATTCAGATATTAAAATAGAGAACTCCCCAAAACCTTGCGTAAGGATGACAGGGAAACATCAGAAAAATTTCAAAAATATTTACATTTGTAAACATATTTACGTCTGTATTTCACATACTAAAATAAAAAACTCGTCAAAGCCGCTTAGCATTGGTCCTTGCCGCGCAAGGATGACATGAAATTATATAGATTCCTTTTGTTTCCATATTATAGTTAAAACAATTTAATGGGGTCTTCCTTTTCGATGGGGCGAATTTTTCGGGATTTTTTCATGTGGGAATATGATGGTATCCGATGGAATTTACATAATTTCATGTCATCTTTGCGCGGAAAGGACCAATGCTAAGCGGCTTTGTGGAGTTATTTATTTTAGTATGTGAAATACAAACGTAAATATTACTTCGGTCTAAATAAACCAAAGTATTGAAATCCTGTCAAAAATAACGAAAAATTTGGTTGGTTCAAAATCACTTTTATCGACGTTTTGAAAGTCCCTGAGTCTGAAAAAGGAAAAAAAATGTCCGTCCGTCTGTTTGGATGTCTGCACCCATGGTATCTCGAGAACGGCTTGTCCGATTTGGAATTTTTTTGCAACAATCTGTTTCTATGGTTAAGGCGGAGATTTGAAAAGCTTTTGGAGACTGTACGTCAAGAGGGTGGGGTACCTGAAATACGAATTGACCCAAAATACTTGGTTTGATTATTGAATTGGGCATTGAATTTGGAATTGATTTGAAGGTTAAGTTAGGGGTCAATTTGCGGGTTTAGTTGAAGTTGAGTTGGAGTTGAGTTGGGGTTGCATTAGGATTTAGTGAGTAGTTAACAAATTGTTTATATGAGGGAATTTGCGCGTGCCTATTTATCAATCGATTATTATGAAATTTGACATGTGTGTTGGAAATGGAAATCTAAAATGCTTTTTGGATAAAGTTCTGGAATATGGCCAAGTATGATGGAACTTGCCTGCTTCTCAACCGATTAAGATGAAATTCAACATATGCGTTGAAATTGGGATTCTAAAATTGTTTTGGATGAAGTAGTGCAATATGGCCAAGTATGATGGAACTTGCCCCTTTCTCAACCGATTATGATGAAATTCGACATGTGTATTGGAAATGGGATTCTAAAATGAGTTTTGGATGAAATTCTAGAATATGGCCAAGTAGGATGGACCTTGGTTATTCCTTACCCGATTGTTATGAAATTTGACATGTGCGTTGTAAATGGGATTTTAAAATGATTTTTGGTTAAAGTTCTGGAATATGGTCAGTTACACGGCTAGAAATATGAGTATAATTTTGTATACTACTTTCGGTATAAAGTTCTAGAATACGATGTTTCGTGTTATATTGGATGCCTGTACTCCCTGTTACTGAAGCTTTTGACCTGTTTGGCTGTTGTTGTGTAAGTAAATAAATGTTGGTTAAAATAGAAATCAATACTGTCAAAACTTTCACACCAACTTTATGACACAGGCGATTGGTGAATGCTATCCCCATTGAAAACACCAAAGACCGAAGTTCTGACCACCTCGTGAGGTTTCAGCCCTTTATATTTTATTGTTACAAATGTAAATATTTTTGAATTTTTTATGACGTTTTCCAGCCATCCTTGCGCAAAGGGTTCAATGCTAAGCGGCTTTGGGTAGTTCTCGATTTTAGTATGTGAATAATAAAACAAAAATTGTTATATTTTAAAACCTAATTTTTTGGGATTTTTTGTTTTTATTGGAATTTTTTTATTTTGGATTACGATACCAACCCTTATTCTTATTCAGTCAATAAAATCATTGATTTTATTATCGTAGTTCCGATATAGTAGAGGCCCACATTGTGACTCGAAAAATAACCGATACTCGATGTTGAAGTTATGTATAACAATTAGTGAAGAGGCAGTGCGACCATTTAAACAAGCGAGGCATAAACGTCTTTCCTACATCCTACCTAAACCACAACTCGAAATAGAATAAATAATTTGCAAAATAATTGTAATAAAAACATACATACATAATACTGAAAATTTGTAATATCAATTTGAAATCTTCAATGCACCTTTTAAATGTATAGTGCCGAAATTAACTTACCGCAACACAATGTTTTGTTCGAAAATAAAAAATGGAGGTGTGGCCAACACACGACTTTCTTTTACGAACAGCGAATTTTGAAAAGCTTTTATAATTCAAATTTCCCGCAAACTTAATTAAGATTGTTTTTATTATTTCATGTTTTCTGTAAATTGTATATTTTTGAAATATTTGCAAAATAAATTTTCTGTTTTACGGAATCTGGGAGCTGGGAGCTGGGACCCCAAAATTTATGTTAAAAGTTTAAACATGAAGTTGCAGTTTGATTGCTTAAACCATTTGGACTACAAATTGACAGACATATGTATATACCAACAGACACCACTTCAAAACTCAATTTTTTGAACTCATTAGTACACACGTAAAAGAAATAAAAGGTGATATTTATGAATTTAAATTTTTTCTTTTAATTTTTTGGAATTTGTATTAGTGATTTTTTGTAAATCTTATACTTTTTAAAATATGTGCAAAACACATTTTCGGGCCCAAGAGAGTGGCCACTTCCGGTTGACCGATTTGGCAACTTAACATACATGTAGGCTAAATATTTTTATAACATACAGTACGTCACTGAAGTGTGCAAATTAATTATAATTAGCATAATTGGGCTAATACACACAATAATTAAAATGACAAATACAAGAACTGCTGTAACTCCCTGTAAAAAAGTGTGGGGGGGGGGGCAGGAGTTGCGAAATATTTTTGCAATTATAAAACGATATATATATCATACTTAAGTATTACAAACCCTAATAAGTCGTTAAAAAAGTTAAGAAACATGAAAAAATGACACATTCAATTGTGTAATATTTGCATTAAAAACCGGAAGTAAGTCACTGTAGTGTGCAAATTAATTATAATTAGCATAATTAGGCTATATATACACATATATTTATGTGTTGGCAAAACAATATTTAATTTTTTTTCTATAAAATTTTTAAATTTTTTTAAAATTTTTTTTTTAATTTTTAATTTTAATTTTTTTTAATTTTTAATTTGTTTATTTTTATTTTTTTTTGATTTTTGGAAACATTTTGTATTAGTAATTTTTTGTAAACCTTATACTTTTTAAGATATTTGCAAAACAAATTTTCTGGCCCAAGGGAGTGGCCACTTCCGGTGGACCAATTTGAAGTAAAATTCACTGGGACCTCCCAATTTATCCAAAAAGCTTAAATATGAAGTTTCAGTTCGATTGGTTAAGCCATCTGGGCTGTAGAGAGGACACAGACTGACAGACGGACAGACAGACAGACAGACAGACTGACAGACAGACATCATTTCGAAACCCACTTTTTCGGACTCAGGGGACCTCAAAACAGATAAATCTTCAATAATCTCAAGGTCGAAAATTTTCATGATTACTATACTTTATTTTACTTACGTAAAAGAAAGTAAAATTGGAATGATTTGAATATGAGCAATTTGGATTTTATGTGACAGTGTGCAATATTTGAAATAATTTTATTAATGAATGATATGGAATTTCCTCGCATCGGGTAAACAACTCAGCCAATCTCAATAAAAACATTTTGTATCATGAGGTGTCGGTCACAAGTTTGTTCGTGTTAATATTTGTCAATATCCTTATGTAAAATTAGAATCAAACTACCTTTATATAGTTTTACTTTCTTTTACGTAAGTAAAATAAAGTATAGTAATCATGAAAATTTTCGACCTTCAGATTATTGAAGATTTATCTGTTTTGAGGTCCCCTGAGTCCGAAAAAGTGGGTTTCGAAATGATGTCTGTCTGTCAGTCTGTCTGTCCGTCTGTCTGTCCGTCTGTCAGTCTGTGTCCTCTCTACAGCCCAGATGGCTTAACCAATCCAGCTGAAACTTCAGATTTAAGCTTTTTGGATAAATTGGGAGGTCCCAGTGAATTTTACTTCAAATCGGTCCACCGGAAGTGGTCACTCCCTTGGGCCAGAAAATTTGTTTTGCAAATATCT
Organism: Tipula helvola; assembly: GCA_963556165.1. Taxonomy (NCBI): domain Eukaryota; kingdom Metazoa; phylum Arthropoda; class Insecta; order Diptera; family Tipulidae; genus Tipula; species Tipula helvola. Next base: position 102,779,835 of record OY744483.1, read on the forward strand.
TAACCCTTTAATGCATGATTTTTTCTTTTTAATTGTAATAGTTTTTTTCTTATAAAGATGTATTTGGTTGAAACGAATTTCAAAGTAAAAATGGTTGAAAGCAGCTAGTTTTCCCGGAAAATTGATTTTATGACATGATGCCTATTTGCATCATTATGAAGGTGTGGTATAAAATTTAAATATTTTTCCATTTATAACGCTTCTTTATAAAAAGACAATTCGTTCAAAATTAAAATAAATATTCAAAAACAATATTCTCATTTATAAAAAATTAATTATGTAAATGTGTGTTTACTACTAACTGTATGCAAAACATCGACTAACTAATTCTAAATGGCGATTTTATTTTCAAAACGCAGAAAAAAACAAAAAAATGTGTGAAACGAGATAGAAAAACAAATGAACAACAGATATACGAAACAAAACAGAAAAAATATGCTCAAATGTGGATGCAGTTCAAATTAGAATAACATGATGCAGATATGCTACAGTATGCATTAAAGGGTTAAAAAGTATAAGGTTTACAAAAAATTACTAATACAAAATGTTTCCAAAAATCAAAAAAAAATAAAAATAAACAAATTTAAAATTAAAAAAAATTAAAATTAAAAATTTAAAAAAAAATTTAAAAAAAATTTAAAAATTTTATAAAAAAAAAATTAAATATTGTTTTGCCAACACATAAATATATGTGTATATATAGCCTAATTATGCTAATTATAATTAATTTGCACACTACAGTGACATACTTCCGGTTTTTAATGCAAATATTACATAATTGAATGTGGATCATTTTTTCATGTTTCTTAACTTGTTTAACGACTTATTAGGGTTTGAAATACTTAAGTATATATATCGTTTTATAATTGCAAACATATTTCGCAACTCCTGCCCCCCCCCACACTTTTTTACAGGGAGTTACAGCAGTTCTTGCATTTGTCATTTTAATTATTGTGTGTATTAGCCCAATTATGCTAATTATAATTAATTTGCACACTTCAGTGACGTACTGTATGTTATAAAAATATTTAGCCTACATGTATGTTAAATTGCCAAATCGGTCAACCGGAAGTGGCCACTCTCTTGGGCCCGAAAATGTGTTTTGCACATATTTTAAAAAGTATAAGATTTACAAAAATCACTAATACAAATTCCAAAAAATTAAAAGAAAAAATTTAAATTCATAAATACATATCACGTTTTATTTCTTTTACGTGTGTACTAATGAGTTCAAAAAATTGAGTTTTGAAGTGGTGTCTGTTGGTATATACATATGTCTGTCAATTTATAGTCCAAATGGTTTAAGCAATCAAACTGCAACTTCATGTTTAAACTTTTTACATAAATTTTGGGGTCCCAGCTCCCAGCTCCCAGATTCCGTAAAACAGAAAATTTATTTTGCAAATATTTCAAAAATATACAATTTACAGAAAACATGAAATAATAAAAACAATCTTAATTAAGTTTGCGGGAAATTTGAATTATAAAAGTTTCTCAAAATTCGCTGTTCGTAAAAGAAAGTCGTGTGTTGGCCACACCTCCATTTTTTACCATGTTTTATCGCAATGCTGCATAAAAATACTCACACTTCATTGTATATCATTTCGTTTTAATAGCATTATTGATGATCATCATAAAATCTCGTAAACATTAATCAATTTCGTTAAACATCTAAAACTATAATTTTCAGCACATTTTCGAACTGTTTATACTTAAGTTTATTATTTGAAAACTCTAACATGTATTTCCTGCTAGCTTTACTTGTAAATACCTGTACATCTACTCTACCAATCTCTATTATGTGTATTTGACTATGTATGTTATGTACAACAGTGTTTTGTTTCGAAAAACTTAAACAGAATCTTATACAGTTTTTGTTCATAACTTTTTTTTCCTTTTTAAATAAGCTTTTATTATTTTGAAATTTTTATTACATGAAATTTCCTTAAATAAGAATAAAACTAAAAGCAATAAGAAAGCAAAAATAATAAAAATCTAAAAAAAGAAAATATAAAGTTAAATTGAAAATGTTTATCATAAACTTTCTTTTTTTTCTTTTATTTCCTTATTTATATTTTCGTTTCTTATTTACTGCTTTTTATTTATTTATTATTTATATTATTATTATTATTAATTTTTTTTCATCTTTAATATTATAATATGTATGTATACATACATACATACTCGTATTTACATTTTTATATATTGTATTATATTATGTAGCTACTTGTGTTGATTTTTCATTTTTTTTTCAAGAGCTTTTTCTCGTTCGTTTCTGTTCATTCGCTCGCTTCTAGTTCTATTTTTTCTACTCTTTTACGTATGAATAAAAGCTTAAGTGGAAAATTTGTTTTTAAGATAACAATTTATTTGATGTCAAATAAAAAAGATTTTTTATGTTACATATAACAATTTTTTTCATGTGTATGTACCTACTAATAAATCAACTTCATAAGAAGTGTAAAGGAAAATCGATAATTTGTTTTTCAAAACGTATAATAAAGGAATCAGGGACAATAGCATACAAACAAATTTCCACTGTATTGAAATTAAAATTCAATTTATTATGTAATAATAATGCAAACATAATGGTCTTTGTTTTGTTTATAATTAATGCTGAGTTTTCTTGAAAATTGTACTGGCGTTGTATTAATTATTTTTATTGAAAATTGAAAGACAAAAAAAATTTATAGCTTTGCTATTGGGTTATCCGAATTGAATAAATAAAAATAAAATTATTATTTACATGTAAAATTATAGTTGATTTTTTCACTATGAAATTCTAACAATTCTCTACCAAACTAAGTAAAAAATGTAAATCAGGTTGAACTAAAATTTTTTTAGACGGTAGGTAAGGTATTACATTATGAACTTGATAAAGTTACAATCACTGTGTTCCATTGGAAACAATTTGCTACTGCTAAGTACTTATGAATAAATGTTCAATGGAACGCAAATATTCGTTACAGTAGTAAAACATAACCTCAATTTAAATAAAACTATTAGATTTTGACAAGAAATACGTTGTTCCATTAATAATAATTAATAATAGTAAGTAATAATACATTAAATAACAAAATAATTAAAAACATTTTGCGATTTAAAAATTGCCGTGTCGCATCACAAACATAAACAAAAAATTATTTTTAACCCTAATACAACCAACATATTTTTGTTATGTTAGTAAACTCAAATTCTAATCAAATAATTTACTAAATTGTCTTAAAGAATGCCAAGTACATTGTATGGAATGTATGGAAAAGGAAATGTTCTAAAATAAAATGCACACAAATTTATAACTAAATTAACATTATTTTGAAAATCGTTGCATTTACCAAATGAGCCAAAAAGGCACACGTTGGTTGGATTAGGGTTAAAAAATTACATTCCACACAACCAAAATCTGTATAGAGCCATCTATTGGAATTTTTTGAATTAAAATCGCTCTACCGATAATTTTATGCGTAACTACCTCTCAACTGCACCATCGTTTGTTATGAGTAGTTTACTAACGCCAATGGAACACGCTTAATGTGACTCTTACAAAGGAATTTGAAAAAAGGAATTTTTTTTTAAAAATCGATTTTTAAATGAAAACTTTACAAATTCCTAATTTATTCCGTTCGTGATTAAACAAAGTTTTTTGTGGAAAATTACTATAATATGTAAAGGAAATTATAATATATCTGTCTTAAGGGTAAGTTTTGTCAGGTAATAGCTACACATATAATATTAAGACCATCAAATTGGGCAATTTTTCACCAACTATAGAGGAATGTAAGGAGACTCACATGCCTCCAAAGCCTGTTGAAAGAGGACAATAGGGAAACAAATAACTTAGAAATATAGATATTAACATAGTGAGGGCACATCGCACATTTGATTGAATCAAAACCCAAAATGGGAATGGAAACTGCAGTTGAACAAGTAAGCAAAAATTAATCTAGCCAAAATTACATTTAAACGCTATAAAGATGCTTGTGTATAAACTCAGAGAAGTTCAGAAAATGTTATCTTTCTGAGGCCTAAATCCCCGACAATTTTAATAGGACAATTTAGTCGTAGAAGACATAAATAAACTTTTAAAGAAATCAAAAATAATATAAAATCAGTGGTGGAAATCACACATATAGAGAGGATGACTAAGTGGGATTCAACTACGAATACCAAAAAAAAAAAAAAAATATGGAACTGGTCAAAATCACCTACTCACCTAAGTAATACACTGCCATACACTATAGCAATGTATGAGAATATACTATTAAAGGTCATACATATTACATTTCAAGCCCTACGTTCTGCAAGTTATGTCTAAATTATGGACACACAGTAACAAGGTGCAGATGCCTATTTGTAACGTGTGCACACAAGACAAAAGTGCAAACCAGTTATGTGATCTAAAAGGATAAGTGCAAATTTTGTAGGGGGAGGGACATATCACAAACTATAAATAATGCAGAGAAAATTTGAAAGAAAGAAATATCACCGAGCATATATGACGATTTATAAACTGTCATACAAGGAGTGCAAAGAGAAACTGTTTGGAACAAAATAAAGAATGCCCAAATTTCTCGAATTTGGAGAACTTGAAAAACAAAGGAATAAATGGAGAAAAAAAAGACTAGAGGAACGAATAATAAACACAAATAGAAGGATGAAAGTACTGAAGCAGATAGTGGAAGAATTCAAGAAGCGAATCAAAGTAAAGGACACACTCCTAGAGAATATTAAGAAGAAATTGAATGCCCCTAATAAGAGTTTAGCCAACCCAGCTACTGCTAACGAAAACCTGATTAACATCAATGATGTAATCAGGAAGAAAACTAATTCACAAAAAAAAAATGGAGGAAATTAATCTGATGCAAATTAATATACATAAGAAGCCTGAGCAGTAACAAAAACCTAATAGAATACTTCATCCACAAAAGCAACATATATGTACATATCTTTACCAACAGATACCTGGATCTGTACTAAAGAGAAACTATACAATTACAGCTGATAGACCAGATATATATGGGGGAGTAGTTGTACTAATAAACAAAAAAATTCATGCAGAATCATCAACCTAAAACACAAATACTGTGAACTAGAAACAATCAAAATCAATCTCAAACATAGACATCCAAAATCGAAAATAATAATTTTTTACAGCAACAACAATTAAAACATCGAAGAAATATGTAAGGACTTGAACAATCTACTAGAAGTAAACAAGGGATAAAATACCATAATCGTATGCTATTTTATCCCAGGTGGCAAAACTTTTCAGACATACAACCTCCATCCCTGATATAACTCTCTGTAGCCGAAATATTATTAATAAACTAAAATGGACAGCCTTCAAAGATAACCTGGGAAGCGACTACTTTGCAATTACATATGAGCCGTTTATTTTGAAAGTGGAATAAGTCAATGTTTTGTTGAAACGAGATAATGGAAGAATAGAAAAACAATAAATGAAAAACATATGGGATTTTGAATTTTCTTATTTTTTGCACAAGTGTTAGGGATTCATTTTTTTTGTTTTGACAATAATTTATATACCGTTAGAAAGATTATACTGTCGTTTATCTGATATCTATTAACTTGATTTTTTTGAAAGCGTGACTTATTCCACTTTCAAAATAAACGGCTCATATAATGAGCCAACTGGCAGAATTAATAAAAAATAATACAAAATCAACCAAAAGAAACATAAATGACATACCAAAGCCATAGTGGAACGATAACGTACAAAAATTATGGGGAAATAACATCGAACAACTGGAAATATGTAACAGGTGGAAAATATTATACTCACCAATAAAACTTCGAAAAATAATACAAACACTAAACCAAAACTTTAAAAGAGCAAAACAAATAAATTGGCAAAGTTTTCTCGCAAATATTAACAACAACTCCAATAACTGGAAATTATAAGAATCAAATCAAATACCACATTTTAAATGACACAGAACGAGCTAATAAATTTTTAGACCTAAATTTCCCACAAACTTTAGAAACTATAACCATACTATTCAACTCACAGGTAATAGCAAGCAAAAAAAATTCAACAATAACAAAATAAACTAAAATCAGCTACAAAATAATAAAATACATAACTAAAACCAATACATAGATACACTCACGAACCACTGCAATAGAATTTGGAGATAACAACACTATCCAGGGAAACGGAAAATATTACAAATATCAATTGAGAAAGTGGAAGAGATGAAGGGGAAACGAAAAACTATAGACCAATTTGCCTACTTGGTCACGTCAAAGATCTTCGATAAAATGATAATTAACAGAACAAACTAGAATATAAATAAATACAAGATACTTAATTAAAATAATTTTGGGTTTAGAAAAGAAAACAACTCTTCAGATTACATGAAAGAAATGGTAAAACTAATAAAACAAATTAAAGATTCTAACAAAAAAATCCTATTACTAAATACAGACATCAAAAAGATCACGTTAATAAAAGTTAATTTTAATAGAAAAAATCAAATCAATTAATTTCACAGACGAAATTATCAACTAGATCTACCAATCCCAACAAAAAGGAAAATAATACTAAAGAATAAACAATTACCACAAACTAGAATCACTATTGTCGGCATCCCACAAGGAAGTTGGTTGAGTCCGGCATATTTTGACATATATACAGCGGAATTACATACACTCAATGATAGCAATAATAAACTATTCGCAGACGACATATGCGTGATAGTTTATGGAAACAACAACGATAAACTGGGAGAAAGAAAACGCAAATCAAACACTAACAACACGTTTATCAACATTTATTTGATTGATTGATTGATTTAGTATATATGACCAGGAGGATCTTTTGATTGATTGATTTAGTATATACTGGTGGTTAAAATATTCGTTTTCTACAATTTATGCAGTTATATAATCAGTATTAATTTAGGTGTTGTAAAATGTAGTTGCAGTTATCGTAAAATTAATATTTTAACCTGTTAAGATGAGTCATAATAGTTTTGCAAAATCTGCTACAAACGGTGAAAAGCACGGAAAGTAACATACAACAAATCGCAAAAGAGAAATAGGTACAAACAGTTTAGGTATATTCGAAATTCACTGCCGAAAATGCCCAAATGTTCCCATAGAGGATTTGTATACCATTGCAAACGAATAAAAGGTTACGATGCAGTAAGTTTTACCGACTCATTTTACAGATGTACAAATAAAATATCCCAAGATGTGTTCATTCTTATGTATACAAAAATAATTGTGCCAAAACGAAGACGAGGTAGGTGAGCCCTCAAAAAATTTAGTGTGCAATATCTAATGCGAAAACGAAATTCAAAATTGGTTAGAATATGTCAAACCAGCTTTGCAAATATTTTAGGGATAACGAAGGTGCGAATAAAAGGGATAACCCAAAAATATTTCGAGCAAAATACGGCATCAGTGGAAAATCGTGGAGGCGATTGCATCTCTAATAAATTTCTCGAAAAATGATCAGCTATGTATTATCGGATTTGTTAAATCATCGTCTGATATATGCATATGCAGCACAAAGAAACAACTAAAAGCTGGAACGGATCCGCAGGAAAAAAATTTCCCAATGACGACTTTAAGGGTGCACAAATTACGAACAAAAGCATTTTACGGGTTGGCGAAAGAGAAAAAGGAAAACATGGAAACGATTTCTTTGATTGTCAAAAAAATATGCTATTGCCGAAAGTGACTATTGACCAAGCAGCCTATTACAGCAGACAGCTGTACTTGTAGATACAATCTTGGAGTTGTTCAAGGCACTTTGATAGATCACCTTAAAAGAGAAAATGTGTTTCTCTATCTTTGGACTAAAAACGAGCTGCTAAAAGGGTATAACAAAATTGCCTCAGCTGTTTATCACAGACTTCAAAATTCCACTTTTAGCAGCAATATATCGGAAATCAGGCTTATACGTGATGGTTGTGGGGCACAACATAAAAATACCACTATGATGGCTATGTGCTTAGAGGCTCCCCGTCATATAAAGGAAATTGAGATTATTTTCATATACTCGTTCATCCCCCCGGATAGAGTATTTGCTAATTGGAAAACAGAAAGAGACAATAGTTAAACCGGAGGAATACTTCGAGCTTTACAAGGAGAATGGGACCATTATTAGATTGGGAGGTCCTGATTGTAAAATTAGGGATTGGAAAAATGCAGCAACTACAACACTAAATCCACCTGGTCAATGTCATTTTAAATTCAATGTGTCAAAGAGATTTTCAATAAATCGAGTTGTTAATAATACGGTTGCTATTCGTGGAGAAATAGCTTACCTGTCGGATGTAGGTATGGCTAAATCACTTTTAAAGAAAGGAAACTCGTTACGAAATATGAAAGTTAGTATTCTCCCTTTCAATGTGTTGGTAAAAGTGGAAAAACTTAAGGAGGTTGATCAATTACTTAAAAAAACATTTCGGTGAAAATTGGCAATCAAATGAAGATCTTGCCTTTTACAAACATATGTATACTAGAAGAAACTGACTTACGGCCGATAGAGGAAGAAATAATATGTGAAGTAGCCGATGAAGATGAAACCGATCTAAGAGTCTAGTATACATATAAGTAGTTAGATATTCAAAAGTGCAATGGAGTCAGTCACTTTATTTTAAGTTAAAATAGTTTTAATTTTTTATTACAAAATGTGATATGTATGTTAAATACTTTGCCTTTTATAACTGATTTAAAATGTATTTTAAAAAACTATCGTTTTTAAGCCGTTTAATTATTTAAAGCATATTCGAATCAAAACAAACCTTATCAATGTCGGTTTATTGCAAAGCCTACCTTACCCGTTGGTAAATAGCAAAAGCATCCTTATCCAATTTTAAATAGATTTTTTCTCGGAATTCGTTAATTTAAAATATCTGAGGCATAATTTTTAAACTTTAATTTACGGTACTTTATCTCAAAATGACTTAAAATAAAAACACAAATTCTAAAACTTAAATATTCATTAATGTTAATACATAGGTATGATAGACAGAAACATGATCAAATTTTTTCAGTTTAAATACATATCGAATACAAGAATTATACAACAGCTGAATTGAATACCTACAACGGGAAGCTTTCAGTTGGAATCGCGTATTTATAGATAACAACCGCTTGCAATGTAGACTCATTGAGGACAAGACAGTTCTCATTGGACCAAGTTGAGATAGCTGAAAGGTCAATATTTAATTTATGTGTAATTTCATTCTTCAGATAGACGGAACCACCACAATATGTTTGTAACTCATCAGCAAACAAGTGATACGACGATGTGCCAAGTACTCATGGTAAACTTTTAATGTATGTATTAACCCTGAACAAAAAATGAGAATGTTCCCTGAGTTCTTTATGTTGGTGGTTTGGTTTCTTATGATCAAACTACAAAATACAATTCTTACTTCATTTTATGTATGTCTCACTTCATTTTATGAGGTAAGAACGTACTGATCTAGCGAATTATATTTACTAAATCGGGTTGGGTACGAAATTCTTCTTGTTATAATTCTGCTTTTCAAAATGCTGTTTTACAAAATTCTGTTTTACATAATTCTGTTTTTACAAAATTCTGTTTTACGTAATTCTGTTTTTACATAATTCTGTTTCACAAAATTCTGGTTCACAAAATTCTGTTTTATAAAATTCTGCTAAAAATTAATTCTGCAATTAATTTTTTTGCCGCAAAAAAATTAATTGCAGAATTAATTTTTAGCAGAATTTTATGAAACATGTGTTATAATTTTTATTTACTCTGTGTGGCTGTGTGTGTGTATGTGTGTGTGTATGTGGTGTGTATGTGTGTGTGTATGTGTGTGTGTGTGTGTGTGTGTGTGTGTGTGTGTGCGTGTGTGTATGTGTGTGTGTGTATGTGTGTTTATGTGTGTGTATGTGTGTGTGCGTGTGTGTGTGTGTGTGTTTGTGTGTGTGCGTGCGTGCGTGCGTGTGCTGCGTATGCGTGTGCCTGTGTGTACGTGTGTGTATGGGTGTGTGTGAATGTGGGTATGGGTGTATGTGTGTGTGGGCGGCTGTGTGTAAGTATAATGCTGTGGGCAAGTATAATGCTGTGCCTGTGGGAATGTGTATGTTGATTTTACAAAACAGAATTTAAAAAAACAGAATTTTTTCAAAACAGAATTTTGTAAAAACAGAATTTTGTAAAAACAGAATTTTGTAAAACAGAATTTTTGAAAAAAATAAAATTTCGAAAAAACAGAATTTTGTCAAAACAGAATTTTGTAAAACAGAATTATATACCGATCCCACTAAATCAAAAACCCAAGGGTTAATATATGTTATCAATAAGAAGCCGAAAAAATCATATGGATATTAATATACAGATAAACTTCTCTTTCTCTTAATTATTTATGTGGGCATAATACACATAGAAATGAAGGGTTTCCTTGGGTTTTTGATTTAGTGAATATAATTCGCTAGGACAATACGTTCTTACCTCATACTTTATGTATGAAGTGAGAATTGTATTTTGTAGTTTGGTCGTAGCTAACTGACGAGTAAACCGAACTTTTCAGTACGAAACTATCAATATAAAGAACTCAATGAAGGTTCTCATTTTTTTGGGGGGATTTTGATATTTCTACTTTTTTGGTAGATGTCGAAAATGTTGTGAATGCCATTATTGTTAATACTATATATTTTGGCTATAAAAGCCGAAAAAATCATATTGATATTTAAAATTTCGTTATTTTTGTGTTTTGTTTCCGTAATATTTCGTCATATTATGAGGTAAGTTTAAAATATGACGAAATTCAAAATCAGATTCTATGTTTTCGAAAAAATGGGCGGAAAGAACATTAACGACAAAGTAAAATCTGGGTGAAACGAAATCAAATACGAGTCTTATACATTCAAACTCGTATCGTATTCAGAAATAGCCTCTCTTGTTCAACTGCTGTCATTGAAATTGAATAACAACATTATAGTGCCAAAGCCAGAAAACTGGGCATATTTTTTCTAAATTTAAACACTGTAATCCACTTTAAAAAAAAATATTTATGTGGTTTCACTAGGTGCGCAAGTTTTTTGGCCAACGACTGTATAGCAACTAAAATTATAAATCATCAAAACGTCAATACAATATATATAAAACAATCCATTCCAGCCTTTAAGGCTTCCAGTGAGCATTGAAAGAAATGGGAAAAAGACAAAAAAGTAAAATGGTTGAAAACAGCTGACCACAACAAACCAAGAACAAAAAATAAATTCTTAATTATGATCTTTGAGCTGTCATAAATGTGTGAATAGGTATATTCTAAAAGAACATAATTTAAGAAAATCGTTCTTATTTTTTTTTGTAATAAATGAATGTTCATATACGTAAATCATAAACATTTGCATAACAGCATTCTGTTACAAATGAAATTATTATGAATTGCATGACGAATTTGAAATTTATCCATTATTCACAAAATGCAGAATATGTTAATTTTGTTACTTGTGAAATGCAAATTAAATGGCAGAGCCACTAGAAAATGGAAATGGCGCCTAATAAAAGATTCTAGTTTCGAAATTTCAAATAATCGATTTTCAAATAGAGTAATATAATAAAAATACCGACATTTTATTTGTACAACATAATTTCATTATATTTTATGAAATTATACGCAATGCATATATAAAAGCATAGTACATTTTAAATATAACATATATTTGTGTTTATGTATGAAAATGGACGATTATTTTGGACAACCCCTTAGCACAGACTTGGATACATAAAAAAAATGCCAGAATTCGACCAAAATATAAAAATTGGGATACATGTATTTTAATTTTTTTGTTAAATCTAAGAGTGTGAATACACATTAGTTTACCTATTACAACAATAAAATATTTTGTTTTATTTAATATAGTGCGCACTCATCAAACATTTAGAATAAGATCCATTTTTTATTATCTACCTTTCGCAATTTTTCGCTTCATTAAATTTAATCTGATTTTAATTAACAATTAAAATCATTTTTAATTACAGAATATAAACTATTCACCACAAAGCATACCCGAAATATTTCAGAAATCCAAAAAACGAGTAATGTATTGTTTTCAACAAATCATTTCACAAAAAAAATGGTATCAATTCTGTAAAGTAATTAATTGGGCTACTCCCACTGCCATATATATTTAGATGGAGTCTGTTTTTATATTGTTGTATATTGCCTGAAGGGTTCAAAATTTAAATTCAATTAAAAAAATAAAATAATAATACCACTCATCCATTCATTTTACAAACATTTATTTTGTTTTCATCTCGATTTACATTTATATTTTATATTTAATTTTAATTGAGTAAATCTTTTACTTTTATAACCAATTTTATTCTCTCTAAAAATAATTTTTAATTGACATTTCATTTTCTTTTATCATAAATTTCAGTGTTGTATTTCTGCACTATGTACTTACTATACATACTCTTTACTTACTCTTATATTCTAAGGTTAGATGTTATCTTCAGTTAATTGGGAAAAAGGGGTAAAAGTAAATAGGCATCCATTTTTATTGTTTTGGTTACAGTGTCTTATATCACTGATTATTTTCACTGTTTTCTCAAACACAAAAAATTGTATGACAATAAAACAATCAGTTTTAAATAATTTTTTATTTTTTGTAAAACCTATTCTTCGTTTACAAGGAATATTAAATATAAATTTCAGACGACCAATTCGGTATTTAGAATAAACAAAGGACAAACGTTCGAATTAAAATAAGAGCACATTAAGAAAGTTTTTAATTGTACATTAAAGGCTACTAAACGTACTTTATTTAATTTAGCTGTCACTTAACAGAGGAAAAATTAACGCACACACTGAACAAATTATTGTGCGACAAAGTGGTACTTTACGCTATTGATCCATATAATTAAATATTTTTCAATCATAAAGAAACCACGTCCAAGATTGAAACAATTATATTGTTTAAATTATCAGCGACTCTGTTTTAAATGGAAACCCCCATTAAATAAGGCAATCGCTTTACTCAAACCCTTCTGAAATTGCCACAAACCTCGTATTCAATATCAAATCGATTAATATCTATTTGTAAGTGAAATATGTAGACTTGTTTTGGCTATTATTTTGTTTCATATTATTAATCGAAACTCAATTTATCCAATTCAATAATCATAAAACAATTTTTTATTCATGATTTTCTATAAACACAAATATATCTATAAATATATATAACGATATATTAGATAGTATGATTGACCAATATAATTCATTTCCCCATATCACACACTAAGCTAGTCAACCACAACAGTTTTCCTATTTATTTTGGATCAAACCAAAAACCAAAAAGACTCTACGGGAAAATATGAAAACTCAATTTTCTTTAGGACATAAAATAATTTTTGTTTTGGATCGTTCCGTCTATTTTTGTGTATCAGGTACACAAACTAACCAATAAAATCATCATTTTATTATACATAACATGTATAGCTATGAAAAAGGAGAGAATTGAAAATGGAGACATTTAAATAAATTATAAGTAGACAACAACAATGTTACTATGACGGCGAATAAAAAGGATACTCAAGCATAAAAGACACACATACAAAAGTAAAGAAACAAATAATGTTAAAGTTACATGCAACATCTAATAGTGTATGTTTTATTTTTATTAGTGTTTTCTACTAGTTTTCATTATAAAGCTTTCAACTACAAACGTTACTATATTTTTCACTCGCACAGGATGATAAATACAAAAAAAAAATTATATTTTGTATTCCCCGCAGTGATAAAGCAATCACTATGTACCTACAAATATAGTACATTCTATCCAATTACATCACCATAAAGGAAAATAGAAAATTAGGAAAATAAAAATAAACGAGTATGTGTATGTATAAACGATACACAAAAAAACGAAAATCAATCAAATTAATTTTGTATCAATTTTAGCAGAGAAAACAAAAATTCTAACACAATTTGCTGTAAGCATTTCTCTGAACCATAAAGAAATAACAAAGCAAAATTTTCATTTTTATTTAGAAGTAGATTTTTTTAGGTATTGTTGCTGTTATCTGTGTGTTCAAGGGAAATAAAAAAGGAAAACTAAATGAAAATTGATTTTTATATTTTCTTCTTTATTTATTTTATTGTTTAAAAAAAAAAAAAAAAATTTATATTGTTATTTACGGTTATGTATTCGTATACATCAATATACTCTTGTACATGCTTGGATGTTAGTTTTTCAAATACAAACTTCATTTATAGTTTTAGGAGAGGGAGGCTATCGAATCAGGAGAATAGATAGATTATTGATTATCAAAAAGTTTATAGACTTAATCATTTTGTGGTATTTCATTTAAATCTTGATTTGATGTTTTTTAAAAATTGTTTTTGTTGGATTTTGGTGATGTAAACAATTTATTTGTGCTTTTTAACATTGTTATATTCAATTTTTCACATCATTATATTAGAGACATGAAAATTTAGATAAAAGGGTGCAAACGTTTAAAACAATTTTCATGGATAATAAAATGTGTAACGAAATAATAATATTGCATGAATATAAATGTAACAGATACATATTATGTATAAATGGAGTTAAATTGACATGTTTGTTAACAACAATATTATTAAGTTGAATGTAGATTTTTTATTTTTGACTGGAAGTCTCAATTACTTTGATAGTCTATTAAGGTCTAACTTTATTTGTTTTTAGAAAAAGATTTTAGTTTTGAATGGTATTTAGTTAAGTTTGATATTTTAGGTTAAATCGCTAAAACCTGTCTAAAAGTTTACGCTACAATCAAAAACCAAATCCTTCTAAACATTTGGGATTCCTTTATTTTTAAAATTCTCTAGATACATAATTTTCTAGTTAAATCATTTTTTCCGAAATCGCTAATAAATAACTCGAGGTCTAGCTCATTTAAAGCAGAGATTTTCAAGTTTCCAGATTTTCTAGAAAGAATCAAAAGAAAAGAAGGGAACTTTAATTAATGATCTACAACAATAACAATACTTATTAAAAAGATAAAACGTATTAAAATTCAATTTAATGATCAACGGTAAAAAAAGACAACACGTCTCCGCTCAACAACCGAAATTAAAATAAATCAAAAAGAGCCAACCAGAAAAATTTAAATCAATGCAATGAGTGCGAAAAAACCAAAAATTGTAACAATCTAGCATACCTTATTTTTCAAGAAGATTTTCACTAAGAAATAAAAATTTTATGATTCGATCGTGTAAAATTAATTCAAAAGCTCATAATTCCAATAGACTAAAAATGTTAATGAAAATTATCGTTTTCCCATACGGTTTCATAGAAAAGAAAAAAGACGTATATTGTTTAGATTTAGTAAAAAAGGCTGTGGTACTACTGAGAAATAAAATTTTTGATCCTATCAGTGATTAGCAGTGAGTTCATGGCCATTGAGCTTTTATTATTTTTATTTATTCCACTTGCTTGCACAAAACTAAGAAGATTATATTGTAGATATTCATAACACAATATATTAACCCTCTAATGCATGAATTTTTTTCGAGCTGACAAATTCAGACTATGTTGAAATTGTGTGGAAAAAGTCGAATTTAAAATTAACAATTAATTTTGAGGCCAATCCCTCCACCCACTTGTCAAAAATCGAAGTCTGCCTTTAGACGGCTTTATGCAGTGAGACAAAATAAAATGTAATTTATTCACGAGACAAAGTAAAACAATAAAATTCATTAAAAAATAAATTTAGACAGTTAGCAATTGAAATTGGGAACGATCATACATTTTTTATTTATTATGGAATTCATAGAAACATATTTTATTCGGTGAGTTACGCAAATTAAGATTGCATTTCACACAAAATGGTTGGGTTTCAGAGGAGCATTTTGGAAATTTACATTGGCGTTTACCTGATCGGTCACGAAAAATGCATCAATGACCTACTTGATCGTAATGGAGTAACAGACATCTATACTGGGAAAATATGCTCTCTTGGTTGATTTTGGGAAAGCTGTATGAGATGTATTAGATGGTCGCCCAACATTTTTCTTCTCTGTCATCATTCCGTTCAAACAGAGTGATTGAGCCACTTCAGTCTGAAATGTTGGAAGCTTAATTTTTTCTTAGTTTAGGTGTAGTCTATGCTACAGAATGTAGGCGTTTACAATTGCTACGTCGATGAGGTTGAAAAAAAAATACGGTTCGACCATTTATGGGTTTTCATGCGTATATGGTAGCGGCCTAACAATCCATCCATCAAATCGACACCCCCATGTGCCGGTTGTACTCCTTAATTATGTACGAACAATCAATTTCATACTGTTGTTTTTCCTATTTATCCCATCGGGTTGCTGTCTGCAAGGTGATGGTTTTGCTAGAAATAAATGGTTTCATGCTAACATAAGTTGAAAGAAGCTATACGGTTTTTGTGTCTTGCCACAAAACTGACGAAATGTCAACTCAATAGGCATTTCCCACATACTCCTCAGAATATTATCGTTCAACTTTTTTCCCACTTAAGGCGGCATCACTCGACAGCTTACAACCTGGCACACGATTTGAACGGACAGTTCCCAAGCTATATATTCCTCTGCTGTGTAGGTATGTTAACAGGCCCATGGACGTGTAAAAATGATCGAAATAAAGAATATGATTAATAAAACTAGGTATATTCTTTGAAAGATGAACAACAGCAATCGACGATGCTCCAAGGTCAGGTGTGCCTATGGTAGTTTTATTATCTCCAGAACCACAACAAATTTCGAATGCGTAAGAAAAATCGCTGGTATCGCAAAGCTAGAAGAGCTTGAAACCCCATTTTTCCGCTTGTTCAGCATATATTAAAGCAAAATAGTTCCTCTCATTTTAGTTGCGCACATTTTCTCATTTAAGCGCAGCCTAGGTAGCATTAGCACTGAACCGAAGGTTGCATTAAAATGTGTTATAAGCGGCCGTACCTTGAGCAACCGACCATAATCTGGTTGGTTTTTATCGATTGCAAGGGAATTATTGTTGAAGTGAAGGTATCGACGACTTTCCTCGAATCTAAGCACAGGCATCACTTGTCGGATCGCTTCAATCTCGTGTTTTTCCCAGAAAAGTCGTGCGTCGGAATAGCGATACACGGACATAAAGACTAACACGCCTTTAATTTTCCGCATATCATAAGAATCGACTGTAAATTTCGTTATGATAATCTTTTGATGCGCGAACAAATTGGATTGTCCTGTTATGTGCCTAATAAGATCGTCGCTTATCAAATATCTGAAACACTCATTAGGGGTTTTAAGTTCGTTCAACTTTGGTATTAATTGTTTGTCGCCTCGAATATTATATCGTTTATATGTAACCTTAAGTTTTGTTTTTCCAAATTATAGATTTGAATTCACGGCTGTCGTTTTTATATTCATAACAGCTCCAGAAAATATAGATGCTGTGGAAATACTAGGACAGTTTGTTTCTTCTTACAATTCTGGTGTTCGAATACGCTTTTTTTGACCATATCTTTTATTGAGGGCGTCCGCAAACCTACATATGTTCATTATGAGTAGGCGTTGATGGCTCAGTCTCAGAAGGTTCGTATGCCTCATTCAATGCATCTCTACTGATATCAGTCAGTTCTGTTATTGTTAAATCGCTTAATGGATTTTCATCAATTAGCATGTCGTTTTCAGTACAAACCATTGTATTTGTCGATGGAATTTGATCATTGATCAAATCACAATCATCTTATCGTCAGTGGATTCTATATCGGATGGTAAAGAAGTCATAAGTTCTTCGATTTCCTTATCAGTCATTTCTGAAATTTTGTAAGCTTGTCGAGACGCCAAAATATCAAATAAATGATGTATAAAATAAATTACAAACACGTACCAACAGACAATACAATATTTACCTGAAATTTCACTAAACATTTCTTCAGAAAAATGTATGAATATAAATGCTAAATTTCCATTGTAATGTACAGGTCCACTACTACTTACCAATAATTTTTTCAACCTGATAAACCGTCATAAAATATTTGTATTATTATTTAAAATATGCGAACTAAACAAAACAATTTTTAATCGCTTGCTATCAAAACTTTGACTTCAACTCGTAGTTGTTGAACAAATGTGCATATGACAACAACTAAAACCAAACCGTTATGATGAGAATAGTTTTTAAGAGGGTGTCACATGTAAAATCTAAAGAAAGAATTGTGCGTACGCACAATTCATGATAACGTAAAGCCCGTCTTGAGGCGGTTAGATGCATTACAGGGTTAACAATATTATAATAAACTAGGGATCCGTGAAGGAAATTCAACCTAATCCCATCCTAAAAAAAACGAGAAATTACAGATTTCCTTTAATTCTGAAACTTTCTTCTATGAGCGAGCTGGGTGTGTTTTTTTAACCTTGATAGAAGGAAATTTAAAGGCAGGTGTTGCAGAAAAAACATTAAAAGAGATGAAACTTTGCTGAAACTCTAACGACTGATTTGCCACATATAATTTTTCACGTATAATGTTAAAAAAATATAATTTAATTTTATTTCATTTTGACTTTTTACTTAATCATGAAAATCTTGGACCTTGAGATTTTTGAAGATTTATCTGTTTTGAGTTCCGCTGAGTCCGAAAAAGTTGGTTTCGAAACGGTGTCTGTATGTCTTTCAGTCTGTCAGTCAGTGTGATAGTTTGTATTCTCTTTACAGCCCAGATAGTTTAACCAATCGAGCTGAAACTACAGATTTAAGCTTTTTTCATAAATTGGGAGGTGCCAGTGAATTTTACTGTAAATCGGCCAACCGGCAAATGACCACTCTCTTGGGCAACATAATTTATTTTGGAAATATATATTATGTAAAATTATAAGGTTTACAGAAAAACCGTTATATACTAATTTATCCCAAAACCGTTATATACTAAATGATCCCAAAAAAAAGTAAAAAAAAATATTAAAAAATAAAACAAAATGAAAAGATTATCATGTTAATTTTCGATTTTGAGTTTTTGGGGTCTTTAAGTCCGAAAAAATGGGTTTCGAACTGGTGTCGTCTATTGGAAATTATATGTCTGTTAGTTTGTAGCCCAGATAGTTTAAAGAATCAAACTGCAACTTCATGTTAAAACTTTTTCATACATTTTGAGGTCCCAGCTCTCGGTTCGCCAAAGAAAGTCGTGTGGCGGCCACACTTCAATTTTCTTTCATGTCATTTCATCAATATTTATTAATATAGATAATTTTTTAATAAATTCCTACATTTTTTGAAAAAGGATTTTCATTAATAATAAAATACTAATTTTGCGCTGATTTGTATGTAGTTTAAAATATGTCGACTTATACATCAAAGTTTAAACAATTTCGAATTTAAAGTTTTTTTTTAACTTCAAATTAGATCATTATGATAATGTTTATTAATAAATTTTTAATTCTAAATCGTTCGCAATCGGGTTTCAAAAACTTGAAGGTGCTACCGGGGCCATTTCTATCATACATGCAGAATTTCATCAAAATCGGGTAAGAAAGTACCAAGTTCCTTCCTAATTGGCCATATTCCAACATTTCACCCAAAAATCATTTTAGAATCCCATTTCCATTGTACATGCTGAATTTCATCAAACTTTGATAAGAAATGGCTAAGTTTCTTTCTAGTTGGCCATTTTCCAGAACTTCATCCAAAAATCATTTTAGAATCTTATTTCCATCATGCTTACCAAATTTCACTAAAATCGGTTAAGAAATAGCCAAGTTCCATAATAATTGGTCATATTGCAGAATTTTTGTTTTTAATTTTCTGTCGTTTCTTATAGACGAGTATTACAAAAAAATGGCGGTGCTTCCCCTCCACCCCAAGCGATGCGTCACAGTCCTCACTCAACGTAACGAATTCTTTGATCCTTTAGCTATCGAGTGGTGTAATAATTAAATGTTGGATGTAAGTGATAGATATGTAGAATCAAACCGTATACGGTTATCATCAGTTTTTTGAATTGCCCCCCCCCCCCCATATAAAAATAAAGACGTATTCACGTCAAAAGACCACAAATTGGTTTGATCCACTTCTCTCGACGTTTTAAAAGTCCCTGAGTTCGAAAAAACAAAAAAAAAAAATGTCCGCCAATCTGTCTGAGCCAACGTTATTCTGGAGAACGGCTTGTACGATTTGGAATTTTTTGTCGCCAATCTGTTTCTATGGTCAAGGCGGAGATTTGAATAGCTGTTAGAACCGATAAGTCAAGAGGATCGGGTACCTCTCATGCGAATTGACCTAAAACCATAACACCTAAAAAGTAAAAAATAAACAGTAAACGTTAAAAAGTAAAAAGTAAAAAGTAAAAAGCAAAAAGAAAAAGTATAAAGTAAAAAGTAAAAAGTAAAAAGTAAATATTAAAATGTAAAAAGTAAAAAGTAAAAAGTAAAAAGTATAAAGAAAAAAGTAAAAAGTAAAATATAAAATGTAGAAAGTAAAAAGTAAGCTGGCGGTGATAGTCCTAATATTATGTATTAAAAACACTCCAAAAATTGTGTAGAGATGTCAAATGGGATTTTATCTCTTTCCTAAAATTTTCTGAAATTTTTGAGATAACAGAAATGTGTTTGCTTTTGCTTTGCCCGCGTACCCGTGAGGATTACCGAAGCCGTTAGCCTCTACAATTCTATGTTAAATTAGTCGATGTCATTTCCCTTTTTCTGAGCGAAATTAACATTGGAAATATTTTCACGAAAAGTAGAATTAAATTCGGAAAACATTTGTTGTTTTCCTTTTTACCTTTTTACCGTTTACTCTTTATTCTTTACGTTTTATTTTTAGCTTTTAAGGTGATGTCAGGCATGAAGTTGCTCGGGGGCAAAAAAAAAATAAAGTAAAAAAGTCGGGGGATTCAAGCTAACACTTGCTGTCAGCTCAGTAACTTGCAGCTTCCCCAAGGGCTCGTGTTACCTCTTTGTGGTGACTACTGGTAACTAGATTGCAGATCTTTTCGGTTTCTAGGTTAAAACACGACGCTAAAGGAGTCCACCTTAAACAAACCATTGGGCTGGGTTAAGGTGTTATTCGTACCGTGCCGATAACCGGCCAGACTGGGCGCCCAGTTTAAAAACTACCTCAGTCGCAAACGGTGGATCCAGATACCTGGCTCCCTCCGGATTAAGTAGCCTTATCTGTGTATTGCGGAACTCTGCACAGATGGACACTCTTTTCTCCGCTATACTCGTGGAACCAAATATGGGAGACCAAAAAATACAAAAAACAAAATAGTCCGATTCTCTCACAAACCCGGGAAATGTAGAGAAGGAGACTCGTTTCTTTAGGTCTACCTCTAAACCTACATACAAACAACGGGCCGTGATCTTAAATGATGCTGGTCCCTCCACTCAGGTCACCAAACCTGACCAAAGAAATACAATTCGGAACCAAAGCACCAATGAAGCTGGTTCCTCAAAACCAACCTATAACACTAGGAGGAAGGCATGGAGGGCCCTGGATCACTTTCCTGGTTGTTCCGAATCTGCACCTACTATATCAGCAGGTAATAGAGCAAGTAGCCTCGTCGCCAGGACCTGATGGTATTGCCACTGCGGATATAAAAAAACTACGGATCTAACCATTTCCTGGTTAGAGGTAATTTTTAGAGGCAGCCTAGAACTATGTCACGTTCCTAGTAAATGGATGGAAGTGAAAGTTGTTTTCATACTTAAGGCGGGAAAACGCTCACACTGCAGTCCCAAAGACCTTAGACCGATTAGCTTATATTCTTTCCTTTTCAAAATACTGGAAAGACAAATAGAAGCCTCATATTAGAGGCCCGATTGTGCCGGCAAAGCTGTCGAAATCTCAACATGCCTATTGCAAGGGGAGATCTGTAGAAACTGCTCTTCATTATCTTACATATTTCATTGAAAAATCTTTCGAATATAGAGACTACGCGATGGTAACCTTTTTGGACATTGAGGGAGCCTTTAACAACGTGCTTACAGAGCCTATAACTCGGGCACTTTCGAATCTAGGAGTGGACGAATCTCTCAAGGACTGGATAGATCAAATGCTAGGAGGCAGGATCATAAATTCCAGTCTGTGGAAATCCTCCGCCAGAAGATTTGCAAGCAAAGGCACGCCACAGAGTGGCGTACTGTCCCCCCAGCTTTGGAACTTGGTCATAAATGATCTGTTGCTGAGGCTGGAGGATAGTGGCTTCAAGGTGGTTGCCTATGCGGATGACGTCGCTATTGGTGTCCGTGGAAAATATCCCGGCACACTTAGTAAGCTTATTCAAAATACTCTGGGCATTCTCTCATTATGTGGCAATGATTGTGAGTTGAATGTGAACCCACACAAAACCGAATTGGTTCTCTTCTCTAGGAAATATAAAATTCCTCATATCGATCCTCCCACTTTAAATGGGTTCAACTTGGCTTGTTTAGATGAAGCAAAGTTTTTGGGTCTCGTTTTGGACAGTAAATTAAACTGGAAACCTAATATTATCGAAAAGTAAAGAAAGCTACGGTAGCGCTATACTCTTGCAAAAATACCATTGGGAAAGGTTGGGGCTGGAGCCCTACATGGTCCTTTGACTATACACAGCAGTAGTTGGACCCATTCTTCTGTATGCCTGCTCTGGCCAAAACTGTCAACCTAAAGTTGTTGACAAAAGTGCAGAGAACAATCTCTCTGTGGATCAGTGGTGCTCTGAGGAGCACATCCACTCAGGCACTGGAGACTGCTATTTCTGACTCCTCTAGATATCTTGGGAAAACAGCGGGCACTGCCAAACGACTGAAATCCACGTTAATGTGGACTTGCAATAATATTGGGCACTCATCTATACTTTGTAACAAAGGGCTTCCCAAGACCAAAACCACTATATGTACTGTCCCGTCACTATCTTTTGATAGAAAGTTCCGGACTATTATCCCATCCAGAGAGGATTGGTGTTGGATACAGTTTTGGAACCAGGAGTTATAAACTTCTTCACTGATGGTTCAAAACGGGATGGAAGAGTCGGGGCTGGGGTGTTCTGTGAGGAACTTATGTTAAACCTCTCCTTCTGTCTCCCTGGCTACTTTAGCATTTTTCAAGCTGAAGTAACTGCGATAAAGGAAGTCGTGGACTGGTTGAAGTATAATGTAATATCGATTTGTGATATTCGCATATATACGGTCAGTCAGGCTGCCATTAAAGCGCTTCAATCATACCTTCTCACATCGAAAGTAGTCCAGAACTGTGTCTCATCTCTTAACGAGATGACAGATCAGTTCAACATCCATATTATATGGGTGCCAGGACATTTCGTTAGTACGGGGAATATTAAAGCCGATGAACTGACTCGACGTGGTACAACGGACCACATCTTAAACAGCAAAAAGGATATTGAAATACTTCTTGCGGTATGCAAACTGCTGCTTCAGGAGGAAGCTAGTAAGTTGACGAATGACAGATGGTCAAATAGTACCTCATGCGTAATAACTCGGCAGGTCTGGCCAAAGTTGAACTCATCGAGATCCAAATAGCTGATCTCACTTCAGCGGAGTCAGATCAGTGTGGTTGTTGGAGTAATTACATGCGAGTAGACTTGGTTTCTTCTCACTATCGTAGTTGCGAGGACGAAGAGGAGGAAGAGACAGTACTTCATCTTCTTTGCACCTGTCCTTATCTGGCACGAAACAGACTGAATTTTCTAGGGGCACTCCTTCTCAACGACCTTCCGTCAGCAGGATGGACGTCAGGAGTATCCAGCGCTTCATAACAAGCTCAAAGTGGTTTCAATGAGTTGGAGGAAATTTTTTAAATTGTGGTACGGGCTACGGACCTTTTTGTGTCTATGCCTGGTCCTGGTAGACCGCCACCCAAACCTAACTTAACCTAGGGTGATGTAGTTTTGGGTCAATTTGTGTGACAGGTGCCCGATCCTATTGACCTTTCGGTTTCAATAGATTTAGTAGTAAACAAATAGGCCTTATTCTGACGCATAGTCACAGACTAAAAAATCGTCTTATGTAAGGCTTTTTATTTTATTTTACTACTCGTTTCTTAGCTAAGACCCATTTCATATTCTGCACGTAGTCATGCTGTCATTGGCCTTAAAACACGGTCTTACGTAGCATCGACACGTTTGATACTCTTAAGTGTCATAATTTATCATTTCTTGTTTAGAAAAGATCAATAAAATGTTGGATGGGTTTAATTTTTAAATTTCTTTATTTAAATTTAAATTATACTTATTTAACATTTATTAAAATTTAGCTAAACTACAAAATTAAAATTATACAAATTTGAATTTATAATTAAAAAAATATATTAAAAGAAATTTGCAATGTATACAAACGGAGTACATACACACAAAATGGATGGTTTACCAAAAAAAGAATGAAAATGGAATTTAAAGAAAAGCCAAAGCAAACACAAATATATCTCAAAAACTTTAGAAAATTTTAGGGGAAAGATAAAAAGTTCCATTTGACAGCTCTTCATAATCTTTGGAGAGTTTTTAATACATAATATTAAGACTATCACTTCCAGCATACCGATTAAAAAAAATAAAGTAAAAAAGTTGGACCAAAACCATTTTGAGGTTTTTGAAAGCCCCTGAGCCCCTAAAACGAAAATAAAGGACAGGAAGCTGTACGTCAAGAGCTTTGGGTACCTGGATAGTTTTTAAGACCTTGTTGATTTGGGAGTTTAGTTGAGCACAAGTTTGGGGATGCTTTAAGGACTGGGTTGCACATCAAGTTAAGTTTGAGTTGGAGTTGAACTACCGCTGAGTTCGAGTTGAGTTAGAGTTGAGTTGGGATTGAATTGAGTAGGAGTTAGCGGTTAAATTGGGAATTTATTTGGCGGTGTGTTAAGGTTTGAGTTGGAAGTTTGCTTGAATCGTTTTGAGTGGAGTTTCAAGTTTTGAGTGGAGTTTTCAGGTTATGTTGAGTTAGATGTTGAGTTAGGATTGAGTTGTGTCCTTAGACTCATGTAATTTTCCGACTGTGATGGTTTAGGAATTAAGTTTTGGGTTTAGTTGAGGGTTGAGTTGGGAGTTGAATTCAGATTTGGAGTTATTTGGGAGAAGTTTTGGATTAAGTTGGAAGTTAGCTTGAGTTGAGGCTATGTATGCATGAAATACATTCGGACCATTTTGATTTGGGGATTGGGGGTATAGTTGAGGGCCGAATTTGTGGTCGATTTGAGGTTGATTATGATGTGTTGGGGGTTGAGTTGAGATTTCAGTTAGAATTTAAGTTGCCTTTTTCTGAGTTGAGTTCATCGGACGGTCTAGTTTTTCGAACAGTGTAGATTTTAGGATTGAGATGTTCATCTGAGGGCCGCGTTGAGGGTTGAGTTGTTGTTGAGTAGGCTATTGAGATGGCGTTCAGTTAGGGATTTATTTGAGGGTTGAGACGGTGGTTCAGGTGGAGATTAGATTAAGTTTAGTTCATCAACGCACGAACGTGCGAACCGTATTGATTTCTGGTTTGGGTTGAACGTTGAGTTTGGAGTTGCGTTGAGGGGTAACTTGTGGTTGAGTTTGTGGTTGGATTGAGGGTTGAGTTGAAGTTAAGTTAGGGTTAAATGGGGTTTGAGTTAAAGTTGATTTGGATTTGGGTGAGGGTTTGGTTGGGGAATAATTGGTCGACTGGAGGGTTTAGTGGAAGGTATCATTGAGTTTATGTTTCGAAAGATTGAGTTGGCCGTTGAGGGTGAATTTAAGTAGATGGTTGTGATTTGGTTCGAACTAAGTTAAGTTGAAGTTGATTTATGATTGGCTTAGCTTGCGTTGGGGTTGATCAAGGGGTTAGGGAATTATTTGGGGTTAGGTTAATGGTTGATTTCAAATTTGATTTCGGTTTGAATTAGTGATTGAGTTTACTTTTAGGATTGCGTTGAAATTGAGTTGAAGGTTGTATTGTAAATTGAGGTGGAGTTTGAGCTGATAATTGAATTAAAAGGATCAGACAGGGATCGACTTTTAAGTTGAGTTAATTTTTAAGACCGAAGTTCTGATCACCTCGTGAGGTTTCAGCCCCTTATACTTTTTATCTAATTTTAGGCAGTAAAATTGTAAATTTATTTGTTTGGCGCCATATGTACTTATCTATTATTAATGCTTCAAATCTTTATTTAAATTCTTTGAATTCCAAGGATCTCAGAGGTGTTATCGCATAGTGACTGTATTATGTACAGAATGGAATATTTAGCTTGTCAAATTTGTTAAAATTAAAATTGAGAAGTTAAACCTCAACAAGCGGTCTTCAATTTAAAATGAATTTAATTTTTTTTTTATCTAATCTGGGCATTTCTACTGATCGAGCCCTTACTGTCCGGCACTGGACTTCGCATTTCGATTGAATAGGTTCATTGTCCCGTGCTGCTGGACAGATTTTATTTCCCTCCTTTTTATTTGCAATGTTAGGTACGCTTTGGTCAACATATTTTTTCATTTGGTGCATTTATACGTATAATACAAACTTAAAAATTTGAACAATTTTATTTTTTCTTTGTTCCTTACTTGTTATCATCAGATTTCTGTGCACATTCTGACTTAAGTAGATGATAAACATTGCTGTAGCAATGAGGCGATGAAGGAGATAACTTACCTTGGACCTGACTACCAATACCATAAAAAAAATAATAGAATGCAATAATAGAATGCAAAGGACTAATATACATGGCTTCCCTAAACAAATTTCCTTTATAACATATTCCCCAAATAACTAGTTTTACGTATTTTGTACCATCCCTTTAAAACACATTTCGACAAAATCCCATATTCCCATAAATAAAGGTCAACAAAGTAAAAATTCTTTTTCATTCATTTTTCATTTACGTACACACATAATTCCCCAAAGCTGTAAAATAAATAAAACATTTCAAAATAATTTATTTAATTAATAATAATAGTAACAAAAATTAAATTAATTAAACAACAACAAGTACATAAATAATAAATATAATAATTTCGTAAAAAATGAGAATAATTAAATGATTATTGCCATTATGTATTAAAAAAATGTTTTGTAATCGCTTATTAATTATTTACATAAACAATTCAATGCATTAATTATTTAATTTACTTCTTATTGTTTACTGTCCCTTTTTTTGAATTATTTTTGTTATTATTTCAGTTTCCACGATGTTAATAAAAGAGGAAATATTTTTTTACTTATCATTTCCGCTTCATTCCACTTCCAGTTTTCTCTTTTTTCTATAATTTGCAAAATTATAATGATTCTCAATTCAATTATGTTATACGTTTTATTATAGAGCGAGCATAAATTTGTTATGTTTTTGTGAGGTTGATATAAAAACAATTATACGATTTTTTTTTTGGTAACAGAAAATATTTTTGTTTTGAATCTAGTGGAATGAAAGAAATCTTTGTAATAGTAATTACAATTTAGCATTTTGCATAAAGGAGAACAGTCACTTTACAAGTGCCGGTTGACAATGATATACTCGCTAAATTATATATATGTATTATACAGTAAAACTCTCAAAATCTAAATCTGCTTGGGCAAACATTTATATTATGAAACTGTATATAAAGTCTTATATCGTAGTGCGATGATGGGGTGGTTTCTCCTTACTGAATAACAAAAAGCAAGATGGTGGTTTGGTGCAGTAGCTTTGTATTTCGTTTTTTCTTTCAAATCTCGACGTTATATAAAAAGCATTTTCAGCTTTACTTTTATTTTATATATTAAAGAAAATAATATTTTGTTGGTATTACTGCTGCATGGAAAATACACAAAGAGGGTTGATGATTTTCAAAAAGTATTTCTTTTCCTTTATTTTATTTTTACTTAGAAAGTTAAGTTTTTCCAGAAGAAGATTGGGGAGACAAAAGAATAACACATAAATAACAAAAACAAAATAAAAAATATCTTTTGTTCTATTTTTTTCCTTGAATAGACTTTTCCGACATTGAGCAAGAAAAACAACAAAATGTAGAAAAAACGATTTTTTTTGTGAAATGTTTTTAAATAAAATTGTGGAAAGGATATGTACATTCATATTACACAGCAGAGTAAATGGAAAAAGAAAAAACGAAGAAGATTTTTTCTGATGGAAAATAAAAATGAAAATAGAAAACAAAATAACGGAAAAGTAGAAAAAAAAAAGTTTTTTTATTGTTTTTAAGAAGATGACGAAAATAAAACAAATATTAAACAGGATGATTATGGTTGTCAATAAGGTAATTTAGGATGACAAAAGAAATGTGATAGACAAACTTTGCAAATTGCTTTTTGTTTGGCTGAGTAAACTAATTGATTGATTTGTTTGATAAATATGAAGGAAGCTAACATACAAGTATGTGTAATCTTTTCTACTTTATTCAGAAACAGTAATTGTCCTTATTTACAATATGTATGAATTTCCGCGTTACACCCTGTAATTCATTTATTATGTACATACATAAAAAAAAAGGAAATCATTTTATGATTTTCTCAGTTTTATATTTTTTAAGCATTTACAGTTATATGTTTGTGTATACTGCATCCACTTTGTTTTTATGTACACATATATTTATTGTATACAAGCACATTGCACACTGACAAAACACTGAAGTATAAACACATCAACGATTTTCCAAAATTAAAAAAAAAAAAAAATCAGGAAAAACTGAAGGGGAACAACAAGACAAATCTAATTATTATGATTTTTATTTTCCTTTTTTTTACGGTTGAAAATAATTTTTGTCCATAAAGTAAAAAAATAAAAATGTTAATTTTTCAAGTTGCTTTCATATTTTGTAATTTTGTATTTGAATTTGCGTCCAAATGAAAAATCCAACAACAATAGCAATGCGGAATACAAAGGATAAAGGAAGAATGAAAAAAAAAAACGTCAAAAGGAAAATTTTGCTGGTTTCATTGTTTGCGTGTAAACGAGCACATTCATACATAAATGTTATATTTATATGGTTTTATCCTGAAAATCTGTTTTGTGGTTGAATGTAATGATTTTATGTGAAAATTTTCCGATTTCTTCTTCATTGTGAACTTACTACATACTTTATTTACTGTGAGTTGTTCTTATGATTTTTTTTCTTTTTGAGATTTTAATTGGCTTGTTGCTACAGAATTGTTACTTTGAAAGTCAATTTAACAATAAATTTTTGTTTTCTGTATTTATAAATTTAATATCTCTTTGTAGCGTTTAGGCTAGGCATTTGTATTAGCTACTTGCTATGGTAACTTGTTGTGTACTACATAGTAGAGCAAATGGCTAATAAATAGGTGTGTTGGGGCGGTGATAATAAAATTAAAATTTATGTTAGATGGTATGGTATACAGATACATTGTTAGCTATTTTGTATGTATCTATTGGGTACACTGTAATGTGGTACATATATATACCTACTATTTAAAGGATAATATGATATAGGTTTCTACTATAAAAACTAAATATACACTTTTTTAACTCATAAAATGGTGAGTAAACTTTTTAACTCTTAATTCATCCGTTTTTATTTTTAGAAGAGAGATTTTCATTTTATTTATGAAAGGTAATTTATTTTAATACGATAACAATTACTTGGAACGAAACTCATCCTAACTTGTAATCTGTTTGCCTGGCTGGTACCAAAATATTTTCCTATTTTACTCGACGGAAAGTTTAATGAAATTTTAATTGAGTTTAGGTTCATTCGTATATGCTGTTATTGTACAACGACGAATATTATCTAGATGTAGATTTAATTTTTTGTTAAGGTAAAATGGATAAACCATCGGAATTAAAAATGGTTCAAGAGAGGCACATTGGTCTAACATATATCTGGATAAGAAAATGGATTTTTACTTTTCAATTATATACGAGAGATTTTTGGCTTATACTGTATTTGGCAATATTTCCTAGAAGGACGCATGGTGGGAATATTGTATTGTATTAACTTCAAAATATTTCTTAAATTTTGTGTCAATTAGGTTAGCCAGGTAATCCAGTTATATGATAAAGTATTAAAAGTAAGGGGCTACTTGTCTTCAGAAAATTAAGTCTAAATCTACATTGACCTGTAAAGAAAAGTTGAGTTTCAAGGAGGGTTTATATTTGAATTGAACTAAGTTATGAAAACTAAATTAGGATAGGAAGTTCCTGACATATTTAAAGTCTAAAAAATAATTTTTTAAATTTATAAGTGTACCTATTTGGTAATTTCACAGTGTGTTTAATCAGTAAAAATAATGTTTGGCGAACGACTTATGGTTAGTATGAAATAATGGACTGCAACCTTTTTTATTTAAATATGACTATTCACTTCAGCGTTGAGTTCAACATAGTTAAAGATTTATATTTTTAATCCAAATCTCATATTTAATCCAAAAAATGATTGATTGGTTTTTGTATATGACCAAGCATTAAGAAGGGCCTCTATTTTTTTAAGATCAATTTGGTTATACGCATTTTCACGATCAGTAGCTTTTCGTCAATTGTTTCTGTTCTCATACCCTATATTATGTTGGATTTTTATTTTAAAATAAATGTTAGGTAAGTTAAGCCTTTTTGAATTCACCTTCTTCTTTTTTAACTGCCTAAATTAAAATGACAAGATGATTAAAGAATGGTTAAAGAAAACAGGGAGGAATTTATTTCCGAAACCATTACTTTTAAATTTTTTAATTTAGAACATTTCAGTGCGTATTTCATACGTTTGGAATTAATTTGAGGTCTAAATTTTTTCGTGCCTTCTTTAACCTTTCTCTTAGTTTGTTTCCTTTATAATGACAACCAAATCCTAATTTGCTTTTACCATTAACTATTAATTTGAAACATTAATATTAAAATATTAATTTAAGCCGCTGACACAATATATAGGTTAATCCAATATGAAATTTCAACGCATTAGCATGTTTAAAGTTTATGTGTATACTTGTGTCTATAACTATGATAAAATCTTAGTGATATGTTTACCGATAGAAACAATTTTCAGATGTTGATCTCGTTATACAAATGAATAATATTAAATTTGTCAAATTTTCGAATATGAACACCAATATGATTTTTCAACGGATGAGTTTGATTAAGACATACAAATAGGCCAACAATTCTTAGACGGTTGAATAGGATCCAAAATAAACCCAATTGAGCATTAATATGTATACGGGGCATTTCCATTTAAATCTCACAAGTTTTTGTTCCCAAGCATTTTTTTAATAAATTCGATTTTTGTTCTAAATATTCATTTCACTAAATTTAATTCAACTTAATTGTAACAAAAATTAATTTAATTTCATTAAATTCAGTGAAACTGAAAAAACAATTTACTTCACTATTAATTCTTTATTTAAAGGCCTAACCCACCAGGGTATTAACTCTTAAATAAATTAAATTCAATTCGGCACCTAAATTAAAAGGACAGCAAATTAAACACTAACAAAATAACCTGAAATTCGATATGCATCAAAAATTGTAATTTTAAATTATGAATATTAAATACTAAATATCTTTTTTTTTATATTTTAAACTAAAATTCTAAAATCAGTAACTAAAACATCTGAAACCGCATAAAATTTTATTTCCAAATATCGATGATATCGGCCCTAACCCACATTTTTTTTCAAAAATGACATTTTGATACCAAAATGTAGAATACAACAAGTCGCATCTTTCTATGCGATTGTTTTAACCTAAAAAACATGTTCCACAGTAAATTTTGTTCGGCCCTAAACGCGTAAGATATGTTCTTATTAGTACCATATATGACAAACAATTAGCACAAATATATAATTTGGCTAGTAAGCTTTATTTTAATTTTAAACCACAATCTGCTACGCAAAATTCCCGCTAGAAGAAGGTATATAAATTTAAATTCAGGATCATTTTGATTTAGAAATCTGAAACTTTATTAACCTTGCCCCAACCAACAATGTTATTAAAAAACTATTTGAATCCAAAAACTCTTCACCTTGTACGATTAAAAAAATGAATTCTAAATTTTAAATCTCAAATTCCAAATTTCAAACTTCAAACTACAAATCATAAATTTCAAATTTCAATTTCCAAATTCCAAATTTCAAATTCCAAATTTCAAATTCCGAATTTCAAATTCTAAATTTCAAATTCTAAATTTCAAATTCAAAATGTTAAATCCAAATTTCAAATTCTAAATTTTTAATTTTAATTCTAAATTTCAAACTCCAAAGTTCAAATTTCAAATTCCAAATTTCAAGTTCCAAATTTCAAATTTCAATTTTCAAATTTCAAATTTCAAATTCCAAATTCCAAAATCCAAAATTTCACATTCCAAATTTCAAAGTCCAAATTTCAAATCCCAAATTCAATATTTCAAACTCCAAATCTCAAATTCCATATTTCCAATTTCAAAATCTCAATTCCTAATTTTAAATTTCAAATTCTAAATTTCGAATTCCAAATTTCAAACTCCAAATTTCAAATTCCAAATTTCAAATTCCAAATTCCGAATTTCAAATTCTAAATTTCAAATTCAAAATGTTAAATCTTAAATTTAAAATTCTAAATTTTTAATTTTAATTTTAAATTTCAAACTCCAAAGTTCAAATTCCAAGTTACAAATTTCAAATTCCAAATTTCAAGTTCCAAATTTCAAATTCCAAATTCCACAATCCAAAATTTCACATTCCAAATTTCAAAGTCCAAATTTTAAATCCCAAATTCAAAATTTCAAACTCCAAATCTCAAATTCCAAATTTCCAATTTCAAAATCTCAATTTCTAATTTTAAATTTCAAATTGTAAATTTCGAATTTCAAATTTCAAACTCCAAATTTCAAATTCCAAATTTCAAATTCCAAATTCCGAATTTCAAATTCTAAATTTCAAATTCAAAATGTTAAATCGTAAATTTCAAATTCTAAATTTTTAATTTTAATTTTAATTTTCAAACTCCAAAGTTCAAATTCCAAATTCCAAATTACAAATTTCAAGTTCCAAATTTCAAATTTCATATTCCAAATACCAAAATCCAAAATTTCACATTCCAAATTTCAAACTCTAAATTCCAAATCCCAAATACAAAATTTCAAACTTCAAACTCCAAATCTCAAATTCCAAATTTCCAATTTCAAAATCTCAATTCCTAATTTTAAATTTTAAATTCTAAATTTCGAATTCCAAATTTCAAACTCCAAATTTCAAATTCCAAATTTCAAATTCCAAATTCCGAATTTCAAATTCTAAATTTCAAATTCAAAATGTTAAATCTTAAATTTCAAATTCTAAATTTTTAATTTTAATTTTAAATTTCAAACTCCAAAGTTCAAATTCCAAATTTCCAATTTCAAAATCTCAATTCCTAATTTTAAATTTTAAATTCTAAATTTCGAATTCCAAATTTCAAACTCCAAATTTCATATTCCAAATTTCATATTCCAAATTCCAAAATCCAAAATTTCACATTCCAAATTTCAAACTCCAAATCCCAAATTCCAAATTTCAAACTTCAAACTCCAAATCTCAAATTCCAAATTTCCAATTTCAAAATCTCAATTCCTAATTTTAAATTTCAAATTCTAAATTTCGAATTCCAAATTTCAAATTCCAAATTTCAAATTCCGAATTTCAATTTCTAAATTTCAAATTCAAAATGTTAAATCTTAAATTTCAAATTCTAAATTTTTAATTTTAATTTTAAATTTCAAACTCCAAAGTTCAAATTCCAAATTACCAATTTCAAATTACAAATTTCAAATTTCTTATTTCAAATTCCAAAATCTAAAATTTCACATTCCAAATTTCAAACTCCAAATCTCAAATTCAAAATTTCAAACTTCAAACTCCAAATCTCAAATTCCAAATTTCCAATTTCAAAATCTCAATTCCTATTTTTAAATTTCAAATTCTAAATTTCGAATTCCAAATTTCAAACTCCAAATTTCAAATTCCAAATTTCAAATTTCAAATTCCGAATTTCAAATTCTAAATTTCAAATTCAAAATGTTAAATCTTAAATTTCAAATTCTAAATTTTTAATTTTAATTTTAAATTTCATACTCCAAAGTTCAAATTCCAAATTACCAATTTCAAATTACAAATTTCAAATTTCAAATTTCATATTCCAAATTCCAAAATCCAAAATTTCACATTCCAAATTTTAAAGTCCAAATTTCAAATCCCAAATTCAAAATTTCAAACTTCAAACTCCAAATTGTTTCAAATTGTCATTTCCTTATTTTAAATTTCACATTCTAAATTTCGAATTCCAAATTTCAAACTCCAAATCCCAAATTTCAAATTACAAATTCTACGTTTCAATTTTCAAATTCCAAACTTTAAATTTCTAATTTCACATTCCAAATTTCAAAATTAAAATTTCAAATTCCAATCCGAAATTCAAAATTCCATATTCAAAATTTTAAATTTCAAATTCCAAATTCTAAAGTTCAAAATCTAAATTTCAAATTCCAAATTTTAAATTTCAAATTCCAAAGTCAAAATTTTATATTTTAACTATTAAATTTCAAATTCCAAATTTCCAATTTCAAATTCTCAATTCCTTATTTTAAATTTCAAATTCTAAATTTCGAATTGAAAATTTCAAAGTCCAAATTTCAAATTCCAAATTTCAAATTCCAAAAATTTTAAATTTTAACTCTTAAATTTCAAATCACAAATTTCAAATTTCAAATTACAAATTCTAAGTTTCAATTTTCAAATTCCAAACTTTAAATTTCAAATCCCACATTCCAAATTTCAAAATTAAAATTTCAAATTCCAATCTCAAAATTCAAAATTCTATATTCCAAATTTTAAATTCCAAATTCTAAAGTTCAAATTCTAAATTTCAAATTCCAAATTCCAAATTTTAAATTTCAAATTCCAAATTCAAAGTTTTATATTTTAACTCTTAAATTTCAAATCCCAAATTCCAAATTTCAAATTCTAAATTTCAAATTTCAAATTCCAAACATTAAATTTCAAATTTCACATTCCAAATTTCAAAATTAAAATTTTAAAATCCAATCCCAAATTCCAAAATCCAAAATTCCATATTCCAAGTTTCAAATTTTAAATTTCAAATTCCAAATTCTAAATTTCAAATTCTAAATTTCTAATTCAAAATTCCAAATTTTAAATTTCAAATTTAAATTTCAAATTTCAAATTTAAATATCAAATCCCAAATTTGAAATTCCAAATTTAAAATTTAAAATTCCAAATTACAAATTCCAAACGTCAAATTTTAAATTTCAAATTCGAAATTCCAAACTCCCGACTTTAAATTCCGAATTTCATATTCTAAATTTTAAATTTCAAATTTCAAATTCCACACTTCAAATTCCAAACCCTAAACTCCAAATTCCAAATTCCAAATTTCAAATTTCAAATTTATATTTCAATTCCCAAACTTCAAATTTTATATTCTGTCAACGCATTTCATCAAAATTGGTTCCAATCCATGTCCAAACATACTTTTACTTGTGCGAATTTCGTGTGCGCCTTATTCAACTATGTATATAGCACTTAAAATATTTGGATAGAGAAGAAACAATAACAACATGATTGCGCTCGATCCCCTTGTATAGCAAAATAAAAGCGAACAAATTATGCATACAAAATATGACGTTTACAATACAAAACCAACGAAAATTCTTCCTATAAAGAACGAGCAATATATCCAAGATACATAGTTACGTTTTTGCCTTGTCAATCAAGCTTCGTATCACTGGATTGTGAACAAAACACCAATTAATCACCAACGAATTTATTTCATGATTGTTCCGGTAAGAGCAGTTTAGAAATATTTAGAACAGTTTTATCGTGAAAAATTCCATTTTAGTATAGTAGATCCTATGTATCACCGTAACAACATTTATTGTTTTTATTCCGTTTACTCATGAGGTGTCTATGAATCTCTGAGGTTGATATTATTTCGCAAAGTGTAGCATGTAGCATCATGTTTTACACGTTCGATCATTTTTGTAATATTTGAAAATAGACACCAGCCTAAGGTGTCTACCTATGTAATGAGGACCCTGTCATCAGAGGTCAACCCTAAATTATGGATTATCGTTTTTCCTCTTTACATTCTATATGGTGACAATGTGAACCGATCTATGAGATTCGTGTTAATTTCCACACATTCGATGATTTTGTTGATATTTAAAATTTTTTCACTATTGTATACTTCTTGGTTCGCAATATTGAATTTTCAAAAGTTATAAACACAGATAAATTTCTACGTCAATAAGAGCCTTGTTTAGCAATATAACAGTTTCATTTAGAGGGAATCATTCTTGCTGTTTGACGTTAATTCGTTGTTCGGCGTTTCTTCGCTCAATCTGTAAGCGTCTTTACAATATCTCTTCAAGCCACATGCCCTGTAATAATAATAATAAATGTATATATGTATATCAAGGTGTAAAAAAAATTGGCCTGCTTCATATTTTAGCATAAATTCTGTCTTCCCAGTAGCATGCACTTCTGACGTTTCATAGATCCTTGTGGTTGTGATTCTGTGCAATTGTGAATTCATTTTACAAGGCCACTGTTTGTAGAAATAGCCTATATAAATTCTTAATAGAAATCTGTAGAATTTTTTATTTTATGTGCCATATTTACGAGTATATTGTGGCAGATATGTACACTCGAATACAAAGTCGTATAGAATACTTTCATATAAAAAAGAGTTTAGTTTTGTAGTTGTGGAATTTTTTTTCCAATATTCATAATGCATGAAAAAATGTTGGTTGTATTATAATACCAAATTGCTAAATTTAACATATACCACATTGTATTATATTGGATTGAGGAAAAAGGAATGAGAGATTTTTGTCACTAGATGGTGTTTGGTATCATATATCGGGCAACACTAATCAGATTGTGTCATACTGACGCGCGTTTGAAAAGTTACAAGTCAGTCTACAATATTCATGATGACAGTTGACAATAATGTTAGTGTTAAAATGAGTTAAAATTCGGATAAAATTCGCTTACGCTGCCCAACTAATGCCAGACCACATACAACTTTGATGACTGTCGTAAAACGGAACGTATAGTCCGGACCTTGCACCCTCTGACTACCATTTGTTTCGATCTCTGCAAAACTTCCGTGATGGCCTAAAGTTCGCTTCAAAATAAGACTGTGAAAATCACTTTGTTAAGTTTTTTGTCGTTAAACCACAAAAGTTCTACAACGATGGAACTATGAAACTTCCCTCAAAATGGCAGAAGGTCATAGATAATAATTGCCAATATGTATACTTAAATAAAATGTATTTTGATTAAAAACAAATTTAATGGAAAAAATGACAAAAACTCTCTCAACACTTTTCCCCCAACCCAATATTTTAGTAAAACGGCAGAAAAATGTATTCATAAAAAAACACTGAAAACGGAACTAGTTTATGTGAATTTTTGTGCTTATGTATTAAAAACATAAAATTTTATGACATTTTTGAAAACATAGAAAAATGAAGTAAAATATAAAAACAGGAAATTTAGCGTAATTTTCCATTTAGTTTTATGATTTTTCTGTTTTACGCCAACGGATAAACAACGTACAAAATCTAGTAACAAAATGATTATTCAACAGTATTTTTTGTTGTTTTCACATTTTCTTTTCCAGTTATGTTATCCTTCTGCTTTTTATAATACATTTTAAGTGTATTATTTAGTTTTTAAAATTATATTTGCTTTATATTAGGAATTTAGATAATTGTTGAGCGAGTAAATATTTATTTAGTATCAATCTCAGTTTCAATTCGTTGGTTATATTTTTTTGCCTCCGAATGATTATGTTACCACATGTTAAACTCTCGAATGATTATGTAACCACATGTTAAAACTCAACTCTAGACAAAAGTCGAAAATTTTATAGATATTAACCAATTCTCGAATAGTTTAAGATAAATTAAAAATATCATTTTGCCATAGCTACTTATACGATTAGAATTCAGAATTTTCATGTGACCCGTTCATAGTAAGGAATTGTGACCCACTTACTATTTTTATAACAAATACTTTAAAGTTAAAGTAAAATTGCCTGAATTCAATCGATAGTTTACCAAACTAAGTTCAAATTTTAGTGCATTGACCGACCTTTTACCATGTGATTCGACTAATTCAACAATAAGGAAGTGTATAGTTGTAAGAGCGTATAGGACTTTGTAGTTGTAAAAGGGACTCTTCCTTATTCTTGAATGGGTCATATCAAAATTTTGAAAATTACTACGAATATGCTATAACAGGTTGGAAATTAGAAACAGCCAGAGTAACCAAAAATGGTGATCACAAAATTTTAGACCAATTTGTCAAAAAATGTAAGTTCCTTTTTGTCACAAAAACGTTTACAATTTGGAACACATTTCTGCGGGTATTTTGTGACAAAATGTATGTTGATTTTCCCCTCAAATTTAAGTTATTTTTTGTGAAAAATAATTGTTGACATTTTTTCGACATATTTATGTGAATATTTTGTGCCAAAATACTTGTTGATTTTATCTAAAAAGAAAAAGATTTTGGTCACCAATTTATCACAAAACTTAAGTAATTTTTTGTGAAAAATATTATTGACAATTTTTCGACACATGCGGATATTTTGTGACAAACAAAGATTTGGTTTTACAGGGATATGGAGAAAGGGCAAACGTATGTAAAATACTATTTCATCTCTAACGCGTAGCTACAACTTTTTTTGTTACTAAAATGTTTATCTTGTTTAGCTAAAAACATACATAAATCCTTTTCGATAAAATTAAATGTGCGGTTTAAAATTATGATATTACAAATTATTGGTAGAACATTGAAAAGTTTAAACAAGTTTCTGTTTACAAAACCGGAAGAGCAAATTTCTTTAAAGTTAGAGTCCAACTTGGTGTATAAGTTGAAATGTTTTTGTGGTAAAAAATATGTAGGACCGACAAAACAGTTTTTTAAAAAACGAGTGAACATGTTCACCATTCCATTTTTGACTTCCAAAATACTCATGGGGCGAATACAAATCACAGTGGCTACTGAAAATTGCTCTGGAAAAAGTCCTGTTTTGAAAAATTTTAGTTTTCAAAAGCTGCAACAATTTTTTGATGAACAATTAAACTATAGGTACATATAGTGTCACGGTGAAGATAATCTGATATTATAATAAAGCTATAGAGCAGCAATTTTTCTCCTACTGGAGAAAGCAAATTCATGCAGATGTCAACTTTTCGGTTTTTGTTTTTTTTTGATCAGTTTATGAGGAACCCATTTTCCTTCCAGTAACTCCTAACAGTTCTGAAAGCTTTTTTTTTAGTTTGACACAGATTTTCATCCAATAAAACTTTAAGTCTTGGTCTTCAAATTTGTGGATCATCCTCTAGACAAAAATTGCCATCACCAAATCTTGCAAACCACTTTTGACTCACAGAATATTCACCCAAAGTCGAATTAATCAATTCCATAGCTTGAGCTTAAATGTTGCTTATCGATATCCGGCGGGAGCTTTCGATGCGTTCAAGTATTTTTTCAATGCAACCTACTTCAGAGCTGAGTTTTTGCTCGCACACCTGTTACATATGTTACATATGCAAACTGAACGCGAGCAGAGAAAATTTGGAAAACACAATTTTTTTTTTACTCAACATCCTGGTATATCGTCTTGTAGCCTTCATAGCACTCCTTTGATAGCAATAAATACAACACAAAGTGCATGGAATTTTTAAATATTTCATTTTCTACCCTTAAAAAACAATAACAACAGAAAAAAAATTAATGTTCCATAATTTTTATTGTTTTTAAATTAGTGCTACACATTCAAAACATAAAAATCATAAAATTAAAACATGACTTCTAAAAAATGTCATTTGACGTATTTTACACCATATTTTGTTTAATTTTTTTAATTTCTCACTGTATTCCCTACGCTGGCGCGTAACTTTTTGGTCGTTATTCTCACCAACATGTCCATTTCTTTAGTCCTGCTAAAAAAATCTTTTATAAAAATAATGAAACAAACATTTTCACTGATAGAAGGAGCCTAGAGTGTTTTTGCAATAAAGGTGTTACCAACTGTTAGAAATAAAATAAAAATTATATTTGGCCGTTTTTAGGTATAATTTTAAATTCATTCTATTCATATTTCTGTGGCCAATAAAACGCTGTTTAAATAAAAAATGTCTAACTACGAAAAGCTACTGCGATTTTTAATTTCAGACGCGTTTTCTGAACAATTAACTTTTTGCAGTTAACTTGTTAAAAGAAAAAACGCAGAAGCGATTTCAGTCGCGATTAGGTATTTTTCAAAGAAGAAAACTGCAATAACTTCTTCTTGATTTGTATGAACATCACAATGATACATCAAAAGCTTAGTAACAAAGCTGATTAGTCAACTATAAAGTAATAGTTTACGGACGGAGAGTGCTCCAAGTGTTCTCCAACATCAAATGTTTTAAACTATTTTATAAATCAAATTAATCTTTTATAAAACTAATTTATTCTGTAACAAATCACGTTCAACTTTTTGCAAATCAAATTAAATCTTCCCCAATAAAAATTTTATTCGACATTGTTGAATTTTACTCGAAAAAAGGTACAATTGGAGAACAGAACCTATATTACAAATAAATCTGCCACTTACACTAAAATTGGTATCATTCGACGTCTAAAGATTTGATCTTAACCGAGTTTAGCGAATTGTCTTCTGAATCTAAATATCTGTTACAACCTGTACAAAGGTATTTTTCTATCTATGGAATCAATGTGTAAGAAGTTACGTTCCCTTTCAGCAATCGAGCAGAATTTGTTTGGAGTTTCTTAAAAAAATACATAATAATAGCAACCGTAGATTATCGCTTTATCAAATTTTTTTTAAAAAAAATCTCTTGTTTTGGACATTTGTAAAGGTGGTCTGATTTCAGGTTAATTTGAGCAACCGTTGTCTTGGACCCCAATAACCGTTAACCCCTGAAGCTGCAAGAACCCAGTTACGCCATTACGTGGACATGTGTATTGGGAATCCATCCTACGAGAAGTTCACAGCATGCATGCACTAAAGGCCAACCGCTCGCCTGTAGCACTATTCTAGTTTTCCAGGGGAATTGCTAATTGGGATTTTATTTATTGTCAGTTTTTAATGTATTTTGTATTCATTTTTTCAAAGCATACTGAGCGATTGGTATTTTGTTCATGTTTTGGGAAAAAAATTGCTATGAAATGGAACTATTTTTCCCCAAAATTTAGTATACATTGGAAGAAAGAAAACTAAAATACATTAAATACTGACAATAAATCAATTCCCAATTCGCAATTCCCCGGGAAAACCAGAATAGTGCCACAGTAGTTCAAAGATCGTTAAACGCCTGACATTACTCAGGATCTAAGTATTTCCGAAAACGCCTATTTTATTGGCTCCATAATTTTAGGGCAATTTAAGCTTTTGTTTCAGAATATTTGGAGGATCATTATCTGTGACAATAGAATTATACCAACAATTAAATTGCCTGTGTAACTAAAGCTATTCGCCCTTAAGCTGCAATACAAAAAAAAAAAAAATTGCCGAACTTAAATAAATAAAAAAGTCCTAAATATTAAACATACAAGAGTACAACAAAACTTTTGATGCCAATAAAATTACTTGAATAAATTTTCAACTCAGTCCCAAACTTTTTTTCCCCAATTCCATTTTTATTGATTATTATGAATTTTTTTTCAGTAATTTAACAACAGCCATGTTATATAATATTTACATACATATACCTTAAATAAAACCTAACTTTTCTTTATTCAATAACTTTGTCTATACATTGTACAAAAACATATATTTTATGAATTGGCTTCAAGTAGATAAAATAAATCATTAAATAGCTTATCTAAAATAATCTGGCATTTTTGGGGAATAATAAAAAATCATGTAGGTAACATGCACTGTAAACATGTACTAAATTTTCTTTTATAAGAATACTTGTTGACATATTTTTCCACCTCCAAGGAAATACGACCGAGATAGAAATCTCTCGGAAAATTTAAATACATCTACATACTAGTAATACATATGTACATATAACACAACAATAATAATTTACTTTGTCTAAAATATATATAAATAAATATGAAGAGACGATCTGATTTCTTCGTTTTGTGTAAATTTGATATACTATATTTGGATAAATAAGTAGAAAATAGGGATAAAATGAAAATCTGAAAAGATTTTATTTTTTTTTGTGTTATCGTTGACGTCGATGTTGTAGTCATTTTGCAAAAAAAATATTTATTATGTATTATTTTATACAATATATTTTGTGTCTTCAGTGACAGTAAAAATAAGTTTTCCACTTTTTTTGCTTCTCAATGTATTATCTATGTATATATGCTTGATATTATATCTGAAAGAAAATCTGTTAATATTTTTTTGTTATACATATGTGTTTGTGCTATTTTATAGTACTTCTATTTGAGATAATTTGAGTAAATAAAATAAAAATGAAAATTTCCCAGTAATAAAATTTGTAAGCACGAGGACGGGAAATGGTAAGCGAAAAATCGCAGAAAAGTCAATTTGTAGATGAATGAAAAGGAAAACGGCATTTTATTTATTACTTTTTATGAAAGTTGTTGAGAAGTTCAAAATTGAATATGAAATAAAATTTGTTAGGGGCTTATGCTGTGTGCACACACACTTTATTAAAAATTTGGACCGTCATATATTGTCCCTTAGTTACAACCGAATAGTTTTCAAATACAGCCACAAACTAGTGTTAATGATTTTTATAAACGTCATCTTCATATAAATTATATTATTCATCGCACTTCTTTATATTTTTTTGATTAAATTTGTGCTTAGGACTTAATGTTTCCTACTATAGACACATAGCACTACTTAATGTTATTAGAAAGGAAGAGAGGAAGGAAATTGTATGAGGCTAGGGGCTATTGGAACATAACACCAATCGTAACATTTTTTCTTGTCACCACCGGGAATCGAACCTAGGACCCTTAATTTACAGAGCAAGCATTGTACCCCTCTGTCTCCGCACAACATTAGAATTAATCTATTGAATATTATATTTTTATGTTTTTATGACGCAGATAATTCGTCGTATTGGAAAACCACACGGTCGAGATTTTATTTTATATTGAATCCAAGAGAAGTGAGCA
This sequence comes from Tipula helvola, assembly GCA_963556165.1. NCBI lineage: Eukaryota > Metazoa > Arthropoda > Insecta > Diptera > Tipulidae > Tipula > Tipula helvola. Next base: position 102,822,822 of record OY744483.1, read on the forward strand.
GTGTTAATTAAATTATAGAGTTACAATTGGTTGAATCGGTCGCAACTCTGTTTCGAGAAAACAAATCTTAACGAGGGTAACGGTATCATCAAGTTGGATACTTGAAACAACACGACTCAATTTGGCGCATGGTCAGAAGTTAAACTGCATAAAATTCACATACCATCATTCTATGGCGAATATTCAGAATGGTAATCGTTTTTTGATTTCTTCTCTACCACCTCTACCACTCATGAAGTTTCCGTTACCTAAAAGGGTCATTGGGCCATCGGGACTTTGAGTAAATTGAAAGAAAGATATGACAGAAAAAAACATATCATCAATTCATATCAAACGCTCTATGGGCATATCCGACGTAGTCATTCATAGATTAAAATCATTAAGAGATGTTGCTGAATCTCGTGATCCCTGCTCGTTTATATCTTGATGAACATGCAAATTTCTTGCAAATCGCATTGATACATTAGAATCTCTTACCACATCTTGTAGACGCACCAACTCAAAAATGGCATTTAAGATCACTTAACAACCGTCGAATCCACAAGTACTGATTCACACGTTGTGCTTAAGAAACATGCGTTTCAATATTCAATGTACAAGGACACTACTCATTCTCTGTTTCAATGCAATGATCTTTAAGCACTAAGTGCAAAATAAAGCAGAGAGTTTGCCAAACAGGGCAATCGTTGTTTCAATTGCCTCAGTAGTAAATCACTAACAATCAACCATCCGAAAATTTAACTTCAATGCAACAAAGGCCCACTAGCCGATACAAATTCGCTTATGGATGCTTCTGGAAAACGGATACTCTGTCGGGTACTGCTTGACCCAGGTTCTCAAGCAAGTTTAATCAAGGAATCTTGTGTGCAATGCCTGCAAATTCAAAATCGACATTCTCGTCTCTCCGTGGTCAGTCTGAGCCATTAATATCCAGAGGTTTAGTTTTAGTGATTATCAAACCAGAAGTAGACCCTGAATTTCCAGTCATCTCACTAGTATTGTCGTACAATCAGAAAACTCAACACTTTTAAAGGAATCGATCCAAATTTTATAAAGAAAAGTGAAATTAATATTCTCATAGAGTCATAGGGCCAGGTCACTTTTTCTATATTCTGCAAATTCGGTTAAATTCAAACTACTCCAAATGAACCAATCTTACAAAATACCATTTTTTATGAGATTGTTTCCGGGCATGTAAGTTACATTATATGCAGTAATCTCACTACCATGTTAGCTCTGACAAACCAGAAGGAAAAAATTGTTGGCATAGGTAAAAGTTGCCGAGGACCCCGAAGAACCCAGCAAAATCAGGGAACTGGAGGACATTGTGGATAGGTACACTAGTGCATGCAACCAGTCATATACTGATGCTGGCCCTTTGGGTAAACCTAGAAGAAAGTAAAAAATCAGTATGGTGGTTCAGGAAGTTGGAGATCTAGGGCAGCATTTAATAGAGCCAAAGGTAGATGGGAAACTCAGGATTGGTACTACTATAAGGAGGAATTAAAAATTTATAAGAGAAAGTTAAGGAAGTCATAAAGGAAGTCGTGGAGACTCCTCTGTGATAAAATAGAGGAAGTCTCCGAAATTTCTCGCCCTTGGAAAATTCTTTCCAAATGTACAACCAGTCCCAGTTTTTTTTATTAAACAACCGGAAGGGTTATGGACAGCTTCTAATATGGAACTTTTGGAGCTTCTAGTCGATACCCACTTCCCAGGGAGCTCTGCCGACTTGATGAATCATAGTAATTATCAAGGAAACAAATTCAATGTGCACAGAGGACATTGTAAGTGGGAAACGGATCAAACGGGTACAAAAAGGTTTTAAACTAGGTACTGAGCAGAGGTTAATGTGATGTTTATCCCGAAAGCAGGGAAAATCTCACCATATCTGTTCTAAGGACCTAACACCACTAAAAGCAGGATTCCACCATTAAGAGGCGGGTGATTAGGGGAGCATCCGCTGGGTGGTATCCTGCCCCTTCTTCTCTAGAACATAGTGATAAATGGGTTACTACTGGAGCTGGAGAGAGAGGATACAGAAGTGATTGTTTATGCCGATAACGTAGCGGTAGCTGTCTTCGGAAAATAGCTGCGGGGCTATTCCTGTATACGATACGAATACGTAAATATAAAATTCTTTCGTTTCTTATTTAAATCAAATACGAATCTTATACATACATTCGAATTCGTATCGTATTCAGGAATAGCCCCCCAGAGCTCGATTGTGGGCGTAATGCAAAATCCGCTCACATCCGTTGCGTAAAGGGCCAGCAAATGTGAACTGAAAATTAATATGTCCAAGCCAGAGCTGGTACTATTTACAAAGAAATACAACAAACACTCTTTACTAAGAAAGACATTGCAAGATATCTGGGCGTTATTTTGGATAGTAAGCTCAGTTGGAGGCCCAACATTTTGAAGAGTAAATAAAGCTACTTTAGCTACGTATAGTACTGTAGGAATATCATTGGTAACGGAATTCTGGATAAAGTAGCTTACAAGAATAAGATAGAGAAGATGTCGATGCCTTCAAGCGACCTTCAGCTATTTCTCGGTGGAAGTATGTGGTACTGTAAACACTACTTCTGGATCATCAAAAGAACTCCTTGCCGAATTACCATATTGCTATTGCCAAAATGTTGTTTTGGTTTATCTATTATTAGTCCAGTTTCTTCTCTAAATTTTGTCTGAATTTCAATTTTGCGTTACTTCCTTCTTTCCATTTTATTATTCCCGATGCAAAAACTTTAATATAAATTCGAGCGAAAGCCAATATTGGCAAAATTCTTCTTTTAGTACAATTCTTGTACCTTGAAATTAATTTTGCGTTGCTTTGCACATATAGGCCACGATTTCGTAGAACCTGTTTCCGTAACAGCGTTAAGAACTTTTTCATCAATCATTGTTAAAAATAATTTGTGTATTCTTGCCATATATCGTACATTTAGTCGGTACCAATCTCCAATTTGGATTTCTTATTTCTTCCACTATTTGATTAAAAAGATTTCTGCGTTTTTTTTTTTAAACATGATAACTGCATTAAGTAAATTGTTCAGGTCGCAGTAGCTTTTAGTAGTAATTATTCATTTTTGGAAAACTGAAATTATTTTTGAAACTTTAGAGAATTGTGAAGCTATTTTCATTCATAACTCGCAAATTGACAAAAATGCACAAAACTGAACCGAATTCGGTCTACTGTTTCTCCAGATTTCTTGCCCAATGGTTTGATTTTGATATTGCAACCTTAGAGGTATTATTGAAACCATAAACATGTCTGAACCTGAAGCTTCTGGGGATATCTCTATATTTTGCTTATATTTGGCATGCGCGTCGAAAATTCTCATAATAGCTCATTTTCGACGTTGTCGACAAAAAAGCGCGCGTCGAAAATTTCATACTAGCCCCACAGGTTGTGGTGCACTTACAGAAGCTTGCGATTCACTTACAGACATGTTTTTAATAACCAGTCGTTATTCTTTGTTAAAAATAGCTCTTCTTTCTAGCACAGGTTTGCAGCTGAAATTTGACAGAGATGTTAACAGGGCCCATATTTTATTCTCTGTTTTGTTGGATCGTGGATCTCTGTTTTGTTGGATTTTTTTTAGTGCAAATGCATTTACTAATAAGCCTAAATACATAGATAATTTAAGTATCAACGAATTTGCTAATGGTTGATACCTTAAATCCAGTAATAAACAGAGAAAATTTGAAATTCAAAATGTCGATCTTGTTTTCTGACTAAATCATTACAACTTTTAAATCCACACATTTCTAAAATTTTTTAAAATTTTTTAAAAACACTTGTTAAATATTTCGCAAAATTATTTTGCGAAATATTTAACAAGTGTTTTTAAAAAATTTTAAAAATGTGTGTATTAAGTGTGTTTCGCCAAGTGCCTACGGCAGAAAGTATAAGAAGTACTTTTAAATCCAGTCGTATTGAGGTCTGAAAATTTGGATTTCTTACTTTTAGAATGTTTACTTTCGAACACTTATCATTTTTTATATTGGATTATATGAAGAAATCGATTTTTTGACTATGAAATCGTAAAATGGACAGCAGTGCACACATTTGTTTATTTTAAATTTAAAGTTTTAGTTTCTTAAGTTTAAATTTATTTTCTTTGAAATTGAATAATTTTCAAAACTTAAAACCAAAGATTTTAAATCCTCAAAAATAAAACCTAAATTCCTTTGCGCAAAAAATATAGGGAAAATATCTTAGTTTTAATTGGTAAATTCTTAAATTTAAAGGATTATTTTTCTGGGGATATATAAATTTTTGATGTGAAAACATCTTTAGCGGCAGGAGTAAGTAAAAAATTGTATAGAAATCGGGTTACGGAAATAAAAGTGGCGAACAAAAATTATTGCAGGTATGTGTGAATATCGACCAGAACAAAAAATAAATAAAACGTAAAACCAATGCAAAATCTACGCATACACATGCAATATACAACTTCATCCGGCATTTCAAAAACATCGTGAGCCGAATACAAAAAAAAAACCGCCTACTTTAATTAATTTTTTTGTGAAAATATCTGCTATATATGGCCAGCAGCAAGTGTTTTTGAACATAAAAATTACAGACGAGCAAAACGACCACAAATTATGCTTGTGTAGTGTAAAAAACTTGAATGGAAATAGCGAGCTGTGAAAATTGCACATACACATTGATACATAATAAAATAATAATTTTAAAATTGTGGAATCGGTATGCTTTCTTATTAGTATTGCTTATGCTGTTGTTGAGTTTAATTATGCGGGGTTTCGTGCTACTGTCTTTTCAATTGCAATAATTTTACGGCCAACATTGCGCCCAAATAGAACCGCTCTATTTAATTTATTTTAAACTGATCAGTGATAAAGCGATGCGATTTTGTTTTGTTCAGCGAGTTTGCTATGACCATTTACTACTATGGAATCTTGAATCGCTGTGTGTGAGTAATGGTATATTTTAAAGCGTACATGGCAGGTAGGTGATTAACTTAACAGAACTGTACTTTGCTCATGCTCAATTAATGTCAGTAAGGTTCGTCCTCCAAATTCAAAATAGAATAACTTATTGACTTTTTGAACCAAACATGTAACTTAGTACAAATACTGAGCGAACAACATCCGTCTTTATGGAGGGGCTTCTGAGCCTTATCGAAATGGCTTGAAATGATTTAATAAATATTTTTACAAAAAAGTTTTCACATAAATCTTTTGCGAGTTGAGGGTGAATTCGCTCGTTGTTTTTTTATGTAAGGGATCGAAATAAAAAGTTGACGAGTATTTTCAACGGGTAAATTTTGATTTCCGCGCGAATTTTGTGAATTATTTGTCGAAATGGTATTTTTATCGATAGCCTTTCTAATATTTCTGGCAATAACGTTCTTTTGTTCGGTAGCCATTTGAAAACAATACGTTCGTTAAAATTTTGAAATTGTCAGAATGAAATTCTCCATCCGAAAATCTCAAAACTTTTTTCGCCAATAAAAACGCCGTATTGTTTTTGTATAAAGATGGAAGCCACGATTCATAATTTAGGTATCGACCCGACCAACTTTTTTATGATACCAGTTTGTTTTTAAACCTCCATCTTCATTACGTATCACCAAAACATCAAGAAAAGCTAAACGAGCTTCATTTTCAATTTCACAAGTAAATTTGATTCGTGGAGTAAAACTATTGAATAATTCGAAAAAATAATCAACATTTGAATTTGGAATAGCCGTAAAAATATCATCCACATACCTAAAGTAGAAAATAGGTTTAACTGAAGATGTTTTCAACACTTCAGTCTCAATATACTCCATCAACAAGTTAGCCACTGTTGGACTGACTAAATTTTAATCCATCCAAAAAGTTATTCAAATCTAAATTAGTATTCTATAGAGGATGCGACAATTTTGGATAATGAGGAGAATCTTACAAAAAGGCTTATTTTGGAAAGTATACATATACAAAAAATTCAAAATTCTCAAAATTTATTAAATATACAAGAAGTTTTACAAATTTTTGTTAAATTAAATTGAATTTTCATGTAATCTTATTTCTAAATTTAAACTTTGTATTACATAAAATTTATTTTTGGCCATAAACGTAGATACTTTTGACATTACTGTAAAATTTAAAAAAACGTAATGGAAAAAATTTTGTTTATAATTAATTTCCCCCTGAAGACGACGGAGTATACCGTCGAAACGTAGGGATATATACAAAATAAAAATAAGTTAAAAAACAAATAAATCGTTCGCTTCGATGCTGTTCATAATGTTTTCCATAATTCGATTATTTTCAGAGCCCATATATTTGGTTGAACCCGAGCCTTTCACTACCTGAGCAAATATTCTTTTTGCCCTGCGTTGCTTGGTTGTGGATTTTGATCCATCTGATTTGATGTTTGAATCCTTCGAATTTCATGATTTTGCGATTGATTTCGTGATTTATCTCTTAATTTTTGTAGGTGTTTAGCAACCTCACAGCCTCGATAATTGGCCGGATATTGACCTTTACAGTTTATACACTTAGCTGGCACATCTCTCCCTATTGTACATGCCTGGATAAAATGTTTACCTGAGAATTTTACACATCTCGGATCCCAGCTGCAATATTTTTGGGTGTGATTAAATCCCTGACATTTCTTGCATTGGGGTATGCGTGTAGTGGTTCTCCCCATTGGTTCAATTTTTACCTTCATGTGAAGAATTGCTTTTATACCATAAATATTTTGAACATTCTCTTTGTTATCAAATACCAGCATAAAAAGAGGGAGTCCCCTTTTCTTGAAAGTTTGGTTTCTTCCCTGGTTTTCTATTCTCTCTTTTTTAACAATATTCACTACATCTAGTATTTGAAGACCTTTTTTTTTAAGTCTTCCATTATTTCTTCTTCTTGGCTTGAGCAAGTGTGACGATGCAAACCTCTTGCCATAACTTTTATAGGTCGAGCCTGTTTGTCCTCATAGGTAAACAACTGATACTTTTCAGCATTCAGATTCATAAATAGATTTACATATGATTCAAGAGACCTGTAGCATTTCTTACTGACTCATAGTTCTAAATATACGGAATATGTTGTTCAGTACTTAATATCAACCAAATTGAAAAAAATAAGAGAATTGTTATTCAAATGTAGTACAATTTTGGTTAACTAGTATAACGAACATTCTTATTCAATAAAATTTTTCGGAACTCTCTCTCAAAAAAGTCAACCATTAAAAATGTGAGCACCATTAAAAAGATTACACGTAATAGCCTTATAAGTTTGTTTATAAGGCATTAAGTCGAAGCACACAATAAATAAATTTATGAAACCTAATCCATAAAATACTTAAAAACGAAAACTTATCTACAAAACCCTTAATCAAATTTAAATCGACGATTGTGGAGTATAAAGATTAATTATAAACGTTTGAATTTTGTTTTATTTTATTTTATTTTCCAGAAAAGAATATACCTACACTGTAAACCATCTTAAGGAAAATTATACTCTACATTTTCGTCTCATATCTCTAATATGTTGTTGTATGAAACAAGGTGAAACGTGTAACAGGAAAGATATATCTCTTATATCGATCTCGTGTTTCGTTTTACTTTTTATCTCCCATGTTTTCAGTTTTTCTTTGACAAAAAAATAAAATATACAGTATGTATATAATAAAAAGTATAAAAAAGTAAAAATGAAAAACCACACCCATTCAATTTGCACATCTAATAGCGTATTTTGTTGACCAAAATTGAATCCAAACTATTTTGGGTTTATTTGTTTCCCAAGAAAATAGCCAATTTGATTTAATTAGCAAAAGCCAACTTTTCGAAATAAAATATAAATTTAATATGTAATATGACCTGGTGGCAGGTATCATAACCAAAAATTAGAATTGGGTTTAATTTAACCCAATATTTTTTTGGGTTAATGTTATTCTTGCGAGGGTTTATTCTATGCAATTGTTGTTGTAAATTTGTCAAGGAAATACGCTTATAGAATGTTATATTTTCGAAAAATAAAAATAAAAATCCAACACTTCAGGAATGAAAATTTAAACAAATAAAACGGAAAATTTCCTTTTGTACATATTCCATAAAAGAAGAAAATATTTAATATTTTTTAGCTTAAAAGCATGAACACAAAAAAGCAAACTAAATAAATAACACGAATATAACAGAGAGTCAAGATGAATTAAATTAATTTGTGCTTTCTTACATTTTTGCACAGCTTTCTGAATACCTGAAAAGCATTTTTATCTACATACAAAAGAAAGCAGAATAAGGAGGACGAAGCAATTTCTTTTTTGTGCAGAATATACACTTTATTATATCAAAACGTAGTACTAAGTTAATTATATATAATATTACAAGTACATCTGAAAAGTTTAATTATCGTTTATAGTTTTCTTTTGGAAAGTGTTAATTTTATTCTGTAAAGTAATTTGTTTGAAGCACCTAGCTAAATATTGTATTTTGTTATGTGCTAAATTATTCAATTCACATATTTTAATATAATCATTTAAATTTACAAATAAAATACGTATATGGAAAAGTCACAATTTAATCAAAATGTTTTCCCAAAAATATCTTAATAACACCAAAAACCCAAAATCTAAAAAGTAAAATAAAAACAAATCTACGAGGCAAGCAAGCAGCAACACAACAAAAATGTTAAACCAGACAACCAGAAATCATTTCAATTTAAAATTAATATTTATTTCAAAATAAATTTTTTTATCCTTAAAAGTGCTAAACAAGCAATATTTTTTATGTATATTGTATACATAAACATGGAGGAACACAATCCAACAACAACAAAAAATAAAAACGAAAAAGTTATCTTCATGTTTTACGAATAAAAAAAATTATGGCAAAGATAAACGAATAAAACAACAGTGGAATATCCTTATTTTGATATTTTCAACGTTCATTCTACGTATTTGGGATATACATACTCGTACCTACATAGTAAGTATTGAGGAGAATGAGGTTTTTTTTTCTGGGGTGACTTTTTTGTAACATTCTCGTACAAAGAATACAAAGCAGCAAATGATTATAATAGGGTGGTGAGTGTTTTTTTTTTATCATTTTTTTGCCATTTAGTTATATAACATACAAAATGGATATGTAGTGTATAGTATACAGTGAGGTATATAGTATACAAAGAGCTTAAATTCAGTGCAAAACTATTTATAGAAAAATTTAAATGTTTTAAGAAGGGGTGCACAAAATAGTTTGTACTGTTCTATAGTTCAGTTTATAAAGTGACGAGTGGATAATGTGTATTTTTCAGTGAGAGAAACTGGCTGACGTAGCATCATATCTAAAACACTACCAATTTCGTTAAGGACAATAAACTTACGAACACAAATAATATTTTAGAAATGGCAAGGCATCGATTGAATCATGTTATTCGCCTATTTTCAGATGTGTTCACTAAATAATACTTACGTGCTGTATTGACGTTTTGCTTACTTAATTCGGCATTCAACAATTTTTGATTGATTGATTGATTTTGAGTATACGACCTAGCATTAAGCATATGATCTCCCGGTAATTGAATATGGCCATCATACACCCCCTTTTACATTAACTTGGCAGGATTGGATAGGATTGTTAGAATATGATTGAGATCGACTCGGTTACAGTCACCTTGGCGGTCTATATAGTTAGTAGTTTAGTTCATGCTTAGGACGATATGTTTTTTTTAGAAATTACTTTTGTTACTATTAATTAAACCCGTTATATATTTCACACCATCTCACTTCCTCATTACCTCCGGCCGTGTTTAATTGCTTATTTAATTAGTCGCATTCTGAAATCCCTTTCTCCAATCTCTGAAGCAAATCATTTTATTATCTCGAAATTGTGACTAATTTATCAAATTCCTAACAAATACTCGGACTGTTTTTTTCACAACTATATAAAGGGTTATCCAATAAGGGTGCCCTATCTTTAAAATGAAATTAAACAAAAAGTAAATATGACATCAAAGCAAATTTTTTTTATTTGAAAGCTTAATTCATACATTAATGATGGAATATAACCTCTTTTAGACTTTGGACCACTTTGTCGCATAAATCTCACCAATAACACTAATAATGTTTATTTGTAATTGGTCTGTGGATGTCGGTCTATTAGCATAAGCAACCGCCTTTAAATATCCCCACAAGAAATAATCCAATGGAGTGATGTCGCAAGATCTAGGAGGCCAATTCACCGGGCAATTTCTTGAGAATTTTTTTTGCTAAAATAGCAAGCCTGTTAAATCAGTCTATTTTGAGTCACGTGTACGAAATAAACCAATCAAAATAACATTACACTAATAATTTCCCTTATCAGTCTAATGTTATTTTAATTGGTATATTTTGTACACGTGACTCGAAATTGGCCGATTTAATAGGCTTGCTATTTTAAAAAAACTTAGTCTGGCTACTAGATGAAAAGAATTTATAGTTTTATTTTACAATAAATACTGTTTCAAAATGACACTTTCATAGAACAATTTACAATCTAGCAGCCTTACTACTAGAATAAAATAAAATTGGCAAAAATTTTCTCGTCGAATATCCCTCGAGCATTGATAAATACCTCATAATTTTATTATATTTTCTTCAAGCACGTTGCTTTTAGGTAACAGCCCTCAGCCTACGGCTTCGGGCTGCTACCAAGCAACGTGTTTTCGAGAAATACAATAAAATTATTTCGGGAAATTATCAATGCTCTTGGAATATTACTGCTGATAATTTTTTCATGAAATTTTGTTTTTAATAAATCGATGGTGGCGCTTGCTGTATGTATGTATTGATGTTTTCCATGTTTTCGAATAAAAAATCACTATTCATCGATCTGTAACGAGTTTCATTAACGGTGACATGCTGTCCTTGCTCATTTTGGAAAAAGTAAGGACCGATGACACCACTAGCATGAAAAGCACACCATACAGTATGAGGGGATCCAGCTTTTAAGTTTGGGGGTATTTGTAACTAATGTGTAATTATTATATACGTAAACAGAAATATCTTTTAGGAACAGGTTATTAATTAAAAAGCAACACATTTTTTTTTGTTTAACAAAACCCGCATTATTTCTGTAAAATATCGAGTTTTAACCTCGCGGAACTTAACAAGTGCATATACATATTTAGTATACTACATTTAGATAGTTAATATGTAGGCACTGTTGAATTATTTGCGGTGGTGGTTTTAATGAATGAAATATTATCATTATGTTGTCGTTGTTTTAGATGTGTTTTGTAGAGGATTTTGATTCATGGGGGGAGGCGGTATAACCCCTCTACTCCTCCCCTCCCCCTCTTGTATCCGTCCATACCATACAATTAATTTTTCTGGATGCAATGGGCTTTGATGAATAACTTCTGGAGTGTTTTCGCTCCATATTCTGTAATTTTGTTTGTTGACATAGCCTTCTGGTAAAAATGTTCATCATTGACCAATTTGTCTCAGGTAAAAATCAGCAAATAAACGACGCTTATGGTGGTCCAATGATTTCAGTTCTTGGACTAGTTGGATCTTACTATATATGGCTCTAAACCCAAGTCTTTACGTAAAATGCGCCATGTTGTGCCTGCCATATGACGGTCCTAATTGGTGTGAGCGTCGTGGAATTGATGAATTTCGATCCTCTCGTACACGGGTTTTCTCCACTTCGTTTATTTCTTTCTCTTATTGGTACTCTTATATCATGCAAAGAATAATCTCTTTTAAATTTATCAACAATTATCAACAATCCGATAGTATACATTCAGGAGGACGATTATGTAAACTATAAAAAACATGAAGTGCACGATAAGTTTTGCGAATAGAACACTCATTTTGATAATAAGTTTTAATAATTTCAAAACGTTGTTGCAATGTGTATCGCCTCCATTTTACAAAATGTCTAACCTTACTGAACAGGAATGACAATGACAACTGTCAAAAATAACATTCAATATAGCCATAATCCCTATCGATAATTAAGACACTCCTGTTGCATAATCCTTTATATACATTTAAAACAATCGTTACGCCAAATAAGCCGTAATTTTGTAGTTTTTGTTATATGCTTTATTATACTGTGCTTATACATACGTAGTGACGTACATATATTTTTGATCTTATCCGCTTAATAATCGAACTTTTGAAATTAAAGTTATCCGATCCGGCTTTTATGTTATTTAAATAAAATTATCTTACCATTAAGAATTTATATTACCCCGTTGAGACCCCCCGCCCCCCCTTCCAACATCCTTCGCCCTAACAGCGTGATATCATTTAATGGCGACCCGTAGTAACTTGATATTCAAATTTACATAAAACTTTAATTTCAAGAAATTTTGTTTACTCAGAAATAACACATAAAGTTGATTGTAGCAATTCATAAATAACGTATTGATCAACTTATCGCTGAAATTTCGATCAATAAAATTTCATAAAATGTCAATAAAATGTCAGAAAGAATTTAGATTTAAGAAATTTAATGTCGATTTCTTTATGCCACTTCAAATTTACTTGGATTTTATGTACCAAAAAGAACAACATGACGTTCCAACCAAAATTGATGATTTTTATGTTTGTATTGGTGTGATGGTAAACCAGTTTTAACGTATAGAAAATTTTTAAGGCACTACACAATTGACGTTTCTATGAAAATTGACGTTTCTCAAAAATTGACATTTCTTTTCCTTATTGGTATTAGTGAAAATTGATGAAAAAATGTCGATTTTTCTATTTCGATGTGCGTCAAAAAAATGGCGATTTTTGCTGGCAAACAGCTTGCTTTTCGCTGAGTTTTTGCCATTTTTTTGATGTGTTTTTGACTTTTTTGGCAATTACTAGACTTTAATTACTAGATACTTTTATTTTTTCTACTATAATAGTTAGGTAAGTGTTGACAAATGATACGCTGTGCTCTAGCGAGCAAAAGTGACTATGTAAAAAATACAAAAAAATTTGTTATTTTAATTTAAGTTATATAGACGAAACTTCAAATGAAGCGGCCAAATCCCTCTATGGGATGTAGCGCCAGCAGAAAAAAAAATAGAAATAGTTTAATGTTTATTTATTAAAATTTTTATGTTTTGAAAAACTAACTAATTCAATATGTAGTGTAAATGTGATTTTGGAATATTTTATTTATTTGGAACTGTTTTATCATTTTGAGTGCCAGAAAACTGTACTTAACAACTGCGGAAATCTAGGCCCGAATTTATAGTCGTAACTATTTCTATTGTTATAGCAACGATTTTCGAAAATCATTTTAAAATCATGTATACAATTCGATACGAATTTCGAATTTACTTTCTTGTCTTGGATAAATTGTAGCAACGTTTATAGTGATGGTGTTTCTGTACCAATAGGTCGGGCTCCAAATTCTTCTCAAAACTGGGTACAGAAAATGAAGGTTCAATAAAACTTGCAGGTGTGGTTGGTTGGTCGATAGCAAAAAAATTGTTTTAAAGTACAACTATTGTGTACTATCGCTCGAAATAATTTATTTTTATTTTTTCGTTGTGAACGCTTTGATGGTTGATTTCAGAAGGAATTTTATTTGTTTTTTAGAAAAATAATTTTTACAAAGTGTTTAGTTAGTACTAATTATGATAGGTGGCCAATAGTTATCGTTAAGCCATAATACTGAACGCACCCGCTAAGTTAATTTAAGATAATTTTATTGAACGCACCCATGACTTATAAAGAAAATTTTACATTTGTAGGGTTTTGAAAATAACATGTCAAATAAGATTTTAATTTGTAAACAATATAGAAAAAAAAGGTAAACAATTCATTTTTGTTAATTTAATATACAATAATTCAATTAAATATTATTAATTATTTCAGGACATAAATTTAGGCCCGAATTTATAGTCGTAACTATTGCTATTGTTATAGCAACGATTTTCGAAAATCATTTTAAAATCATGAATAAAATTCGATACGAATTTCGAATTTACTTTGTAAGGTATTTTTGTTCCCAAAATTTGTTGATAATTATTATTTAATAAAATGCCAATGCGCACTTGATGTTTAGATGTAATTTATTTATTTGTAATTTATTTATTTGTAATTTATTTATTGAATTGTAGTTTTTATTTAATTGAAATTTATTGTGTTGTAATATTTATTAATTTATACATTTTAATTTAGATATTTTTCATCACCAATTTGTACCAATCCAAATTTCATTTTGGTACCGCGCGAAGAGTGTACGTGCGTGCGACGCAAAATCCGAGACGAGACTGTTTTCCAATTTTGATTTTATTTATTTTGTTTTGTCATCATCGTTTTAATTTTGTTGTGTTTGTCGCTCTGTTGGTATGCTTGCGTAAACAAATAGGTGCGTTTGTTTATTGCGTGCGAATAGGTGTATTGTTTTGTGAATTTAAAGTGTTCGCGTGGGAGTTAGCTTGTGGTGGAGAGCGAATGAATTCGTGAATAAATCAGTGAGCAAATGAGTGAGCCGCCACAACTTTCTTATCTTGGATATATTGTAGCAACGTTTATAGTGATGGATTTTGATCACTATAACCATTGTTACATTACAAATAAATCTTATAGTGAGGTTTATAAATACGAAAACTGTTACTATAACAGTTGTTATAGTTGTAGCAATGACTATAAATTCGGGCCCTAATGTTAAATCCACTAAAAATACATTTTGTTTCATTGTTTTTTCGAGGGGTTCTTCTTTTCTTTTTTGATTCCAAGAAAACTGCCGCTGAAGCTCACCGATTGCTTTCTGCAAGCTGTTTCAATTGGTTTCATCGATTCCAAAGTGGTGATTTTGACTTGACAGACAAAGAACAGCCAGGTCAGCCAAAAAAGTTTGAAGATGCCGAATTACAAACATTATTGGATGAAAATGCATGTCAAACGCAAAAAGAACTTGCAATGCAGTTAAACATTGACCGATCAACCATTTCTCATCGTTTGCACGCAATGGGAAAGATTCGCAAGCTAGGAAGATGGGTTCCACATCAACTGTCCGAAAATCAATTGAGAAAAAAAATCTTACTGAGTACAAAACCCATAGTTTTTTGCATCGAATTGTTACTGGCGATGAAAAGTGGGTATATTACGACAACCCCAAACGTAAAGTAGCTTACGTCGATCCAGACCAAGCAGGACCATCGCAGCCAAAACGAGATATTCATTGCGATAAGGTTATGCTGAGTATTTGGTGGGACCAGAAAGGTGTGGTGTATTATGAGCTGTTAAATTCAAATAAAACGGTTACAGGTGATCGCTACCGACGCCAACTGGACAATTTGGCACGTGCATTAGACGAAAAATGGCCAGCAATAGCGAACAAAAGCTATAAAGTTTTGTTTCATGATGTCAATGCCAGACCACATCGTGCAAGAACCGCTCAATACAAGGTAGAGCAACTCGGTTGGGATCGGCTTGAACAACCTGCGTATTCTCTGGACCTTGCACCTTCCGACTACCATTTGTTTCGATTAATGCAAATAGGCCTGGCTGACGTACGCTTCCGAAACGCTGGAGAAGTGCGAAATTGGATCGATGTCTGAATAGCTGGGAAAGTTGAAGGCTTCTTCAAACGAGGAATCCACAAACTTCCCAGCCCTAACGTTGGCGAAATATTGGATAAAATATACTGTATCGTTATCTTTTAATAAACATTTCTTTTTTATAAAAAAAGTCTAAAAATTAATTCACACACCCAATAGTTATATCTTTATTTATCATAGATAATATTTTTAACAAATAACATTTACAAAAAAAGTAAAGTTTCATAATTTGTACTTAAGCCACAGAGGAATAATACTTTTCCTCTGTGCTTAACACTAAGTAGATATACCAGCCGATCAAGATGATCGGATTACAAATTTTCTTCTAAATTTTCTCCGTTAATTTTAATTCTAATTTTTGATGTAGCATTTTGAAAAATATTATTTATGTATATCCGATAATTATTGTAAATATTTCTATTTATTAGTATTATTTTCCTGAGATAATGATGTGGTATACCTATATATACCAACCGGTTAAAATGACCGGTTGGTATTTCAAGTGCTATTATTTGTAATTTTGCAGTTTACTTAATATTTTCAAATAATTCTACAGAGTATTATAACACGGCTTTACATATTCTCTAGTTTCTTCTAAATTCTCCTTAATTTCTCTTATTCTCTAAGCCATTTACTGGTTGCGGTAGGAATGTGATAAAGGAAAATTTTTTCACAAGCAAATCACTGGCTTCAAAACTTTTAGAAAATAATACGACTTTAAGGACTATTCGTTCAAATAGACAGGAATTACCGAAAATTACCAAACAAAAAAAAATAAATTGCTTAAATTTTCAAGTTTAATTTCCAAATCTAATAATTGCACACTAACGGTATACAAAGCTAAGTCAACTAAGAAATTCCTTCTATTTATAATCTCTAAGCATAATTCCCCAAAAATTGAATAAACCCGAAAAGGCTTCCTGAAAGCTTCCTCCCATTTCATTCTACAACACCACCAAATTTGGTGTGGATATAAGGGACCAAATGGCTAAAAAATACACTGTCAAGTCGGGATCTCGGAGATGGCCTTTAAAAGTTTTTTTAATATCATCGACATAGCTGGAATTAATGCTTGGATACTGTACAAAGAACTCACGGTAACAAATATTATCAGAAAGGACTTTTAATTTCAATTAATTAGCAGAAGAACTTTCTGCTAGATATCAAGATTCATTCGAACCAGTAAACCTGAACGAAGTACTGATGGTAGATAAAATTGAAAATTCTAAACGAAAATGCTGTCAAATTAGACTTTGCAACGAAAATTAAACCACAAATATCTGTGTTGGTTGCAAAAAATATGTTGGTGGGAAATATACATTAAAAAAACTTACAATTTGTATAAATTGCCCTAATAGAAGTTAAAAATGAAATTACTATATTACTTAAATTTATCATATAATGTATAAAAATTATAGAAATAACAAATAAACATTAAATTACATGCTTCTAAAGAACTCAGTAAATTTAAATAATAATAATAGTCAAAATAAATACCTTATACATGCCAAAACGTGGAAGATATAAAGTGATGACCCCATTTATCGTATTTGAGCGTAAAATTTTAGATTACCGGTTTACAAAAGATAGCTGACAAAATAACAAAAAAAATATACGTTTTTATTTATATTGAGCCAACTCTTTATATGTAAACAATTATTTTATTGGTATAGGGCTCTTTATTTTCATTTTTATTTATTAGTACTTGAGCTTTCAATCCCACTTCGGGATCATTTTCAAAAGCATAATGCAAAATTATTTCCAAAATAGGTTCCTTTTATAAAAAAATTTTTACATGAAACAATCAAACATTTGTTACAATAACCAATTTTTCATGGAAACGCACAGCCTAGACAATTTTTCGAAAATAATTTTCTTTTCCTGGCTAAAGCGTTTTTCATGTAGAGAGGTTGTACAATTGAATAAAAATAAACTGAGGTGAGAATTTAAAAATTCTAAAATACACTCCCAACAATCAACGCGCACGGAAAGTCGTACGTTTTTAGCTCCAAAATCGCACGGCGTACTCGGAAACGCACGCTCTCAGTGCACGAAATTCCTTCCACTTGGCCGAAGGAAACTGTTACTTTTTTCCATATGTTTCCCCTTTAATGGGGAAATTTTTTAGTGTAAATGTAGCAGTGCGTGCGAATTTTCTGTACGCTTTGCTTGCTCTTTCAAAATCAATTCAACATAATATTCTGAACGAATTCAGTACCCAAAATCGTGCGTTTGCATCGCGATTCTTGCAATTAATACCATGCGCTTTCCGTATAAATTCTATACACTTCTGTAAAATTAATATTTAAAAAAAGTAAAAAACTTTCAAACACATAATAAATATTTTATTTCATTTCAATCACAAAAATGTATCACATAAAAGAAATGACTACATTCTAATATAATTATAAGCACTTAAGGATTTTTTATGATTTCCAAATTTTGATCTTCCATTTTTGAAGCCGGTTGTTGATTTGTTTCATTGGGCTAGTATTTCCAAATATTCACCTGTGATATCCGATGATGTAGTTGGTATAACTTTACGAATTTTTAAAAAATGTTGATAACCAAATTCCGAATCAGAGTATGAGGGACTTTCAGGGCTATCTTTTTCTGTCCTATTTGTGACGAGATCTTCTTGAACTAAAAGGTGAAGCAAATTATTTGAAAATATTTATACACGTATACATATCGAAGAACTTACATTTTCTTTTAAATTGAAAAATTGTTGGGCTGTTTTATTAAACAAATTTTATTAAACAATCACAAAACACAATAAAAATTAATCCAATAATAGATTTTATTTACCTACTTTAAAAAAAAATGTCGCGTATGCAAATGAAGGATTGAAAAAATGAAAATGAAATACGTACGCTATATGGGTTGAAACCTGCGGAACTGAAACTCCAACATACAGTGCGTATGGAAAGCGGCCCTTTTTTACTTCTCAAATTCGTCGCGCTGTGCGCAAACTTCAAAATGGGTATCCGCACACACTCGCAATTGTTTTATGTAAATGTAGCAAAATGGGTCTGGAAAACCGTGCATAAATTGCACTGCGCTGGGTACGTACTCAAAAATGTTTGGTGGGCTTTAGTGCTTAACCAATATCCCGAAAAATTAATAAAAAAGGTAATTTGGAAAACAAGAAATTTTCAGAGAAATACTATATCTAGACCACAAAATGAAATCACAAACTTTTTGGCTATTCCTTATATAAAAAATCTGTATGAGAAAATAAAACGTTTGTTCAAGAATTATAATTTCAAAATTGTGGGTTGTGCAGCTACAAGCCTAAATGGAAATATTTTTTCCAAAATTAAAGACAAGGTATACCTTTAATAAAAACAATCAAATGTGGTTTACCAAGTCCGTTGTAGTTGCAACGCCACGTATACTGGACAGACAAAACAATTTTTGGAAAAAAGAATTTATCAACACCGATATGACACCAACAAAGATCTAAATTCAAATATTAGTGCACTTACCACTTACACGGCATCTGAAAAATTCTAATCATTTAATCAATTTAGATAACCTCAAAATTCTCGATAAACAAACCAATTTTAGGAAAAGATCGATTTTGGAAATGTTATATATTAAATCAAGTAAAAATTCGATTAACATTGTAGAAGATTATGCTTATATTGGCAACTCGTATGATTTATTTATATAAGTTTTTTGTCTCACCTAATTTTATTTTTATTCAATTGTACAACCTTTCTACATGAAAAACGCTTTAGCCAGGAAAAGAAAATTATTTTTCGAAAAATTGTCTAGGCTGTGCGTTTCCATGAAAAATTGGTTTTTGTAACAAATGTTTGATTGTTTTATGTAAAATTTTTTATATAAAAGGAACCTATTTTGGAAATAATTTTTCATTATGCTTTTGAAAATGATCCCAAATTGGGATTGAAAGCTCAAGTACTAATAAATAAAAATAAAAATAAAGAGCCCTATACCAATAAAATAATTGTTTAAAAAAAATATACGCATTTATGCATTATTTTTGACGAACCCCGAATTTAATTCACGAAAAAGGCTCCGTCGGATCCTATTCTGTGAAAAATAGTTTACTTACCTGTCGATTGGGTAACCTGTCCAAAAAAACTCATATGTAAATTCTCCTTCATTTGACTTTCAAGCCAGAATGATTTGTTATGATTTGGTTTTTGACATTTCGATTTGTCAAAGGCTACTATTTTTCTTACAGCGGCGAATTCAAATTTATTTATTTACAGTGGCGAAGTTTCTACAGTTTGTGAATACCAATTTTTAGTTTTCTGTAACTTTTGCCTTTATAAACAATTTCCGTAAAGTTGCAGCCTAAGGGAGCCTAAGCTTGAACTTTATAAATATAACGGCACATTGAAATCTCCTCCATTTCTAGTGTCTATATATCACTAACTCTATTTCTTTCACATATGTAAGTAATTTTTTAGATACTTTGGAGTTTTGTTATTTAATATATTATGAATAAAAAGCAAGTTTTTGTAATAAATCCTTTGTCTGACACTCATCCACCTTAGAGTCTCTAGCAGCTATTTTATTGAAGTTAGTTTATTTATTTTTAGAATATATCTGATTCTTCTATTCAATATCAGCTGCAATCTTCTAATGGTTCCCTCGCTTCCAAGAAATAATATCGATGAACAGAGTAATCTAAATTCTACATGTGGTAGACAAATCGAATTTTAAACCAAAATTCGAGATACCAAACATAACTTGTAATTGATTCTACTTAAATATCCCACTTTCTTTATTTTTCTCCAATACTTTAAAATATTTAGAAAATTTTAATTAACTGTCGATCATTACTCTAAGACATTTAATTTGATCCACTTTAGAAATTTCAACATTTTCAATTAATAAATTAGCTGCTTTTGGTAAGTGCTTAATTTGTTCAATTTTAGCCACACCAGTAATCTATTAAAGTCATTTTGCAATTTCATTCATTAGACAGAAACTTGTTTCAACTCTCTTTTAAGAGATACTTTCAATTAGCAGACAGAAATAAATTGACGGCAGAGAATTATACCGAACTATTCTGGGTACATCCTAAATATGCCTCTAAATCAGTGTTTACATTTTTCGTTCTTTTATCGCTCTTTATAAATTTTTTAAATATTTTTATGCTCTTGCTCTCTATTGATAAACACATAAAACAAATTATTTCTCTCCTTCAAAGTGATTTAAATTTTTATTTCTAATTTAATAATATTTTAATAAAGGAGTAGCGTAAAACTTAAAAATATCGCTCCCTATTAATATTACCCAAGAAACAATTTTGCTCTAGATATGCTTTGCTGCCCTTAGAGCTACTTTATAAAGCCGCAAGTTCCAGTTTTTGCTTTAGAAGCGCTCCTAAAACTTTTATGAAGCTTAATTGAAGCAAAAGTAGCGCTCTTAGAGCTACATTTATGCTCCATAAGTATAGTTTTTATCGCTTATATAAC
The DNA here is from genome assembly GCA_963556165.1 of Tipula helvola. Lineage (NCBI taxonomy): Eukaryota > Metazoa > Arthropoda > Insecta > Diptera > Tipulidae > Tipula > Tipula helvola. The sequence continues at coordinate 102,843,788 of OY744483.1, forward strand.
ATTCCTTCGCTCTATAAAAAGTGGAATATGGCCAATTAGGACGGAAATTGGCTATTTCTTAACGAGTTTTAGTGTAACTTGACAACCGCTATTGAAATGGGATTCTAAAATGATTTTATATGAAGTTTTGGAATATGGCCAAGTAGGATGAAACTTGGCTATTCCTTAACGGATTATGACGAAATTCGACATTTGCGTTAATTATGGGATTCTAAAGTGATTTTTGGATCAAATTCTGGACTATGGCCTAGTATGAGGAAGTTGCCTATTTTTCAACCGATCTTGATGAAATTTGACATGTGCGTTGAAGTTATGGAATATGGCCAATTAAGATGGAACTTGGCTATTTCTTAACGGGTTTTAATGTAATTTGATAACTGCGATAGAAATGGGATTAGCGTTGGAAATGAGGTTCTAAAATGAATTTTAGATGAAGTTCTGAGATATGGCCAAGTAACCGATTATGATTAAATTTTACATGGGCGTTGGAAAAGTGATGCTATAATGTTTTTTTGTGGATAATGCTATGGAATATGGCCAAGTAGTATGGAACTTGACTATTTCCCATTTCCAACGCACATGTCGAATTGCATTATAATCGGTTAAGTTAGTATTTTAAGAGAACGGGATGCTGTACAAAAGCAAACAACTACCAATGGCTAATGTTATGACTTAGAATTGAAGTCTTACTGCAAAACCAAAATTAGATTGGGAAAAAAAACTTGAATACGTGCCAGATTTTATCGAAATTGACTAGACAAAATGGGCAAAATTAAAAATTTTCTTTTTGGAATATTGTTGCTGCAAAATTTTTCTCTTAAAAACCGCAAACAATACAAAAGGCCAACAGCATAAAGTTGAAATTTGTGGAAAAGCGAAATATTTTATTGTATTTGGTAAATAGAAAAATTTAACAACAATAATAAAAATCTATAATGTACAACTTTTTTTTTAATATTATATTTAGCTGGAAAAATAGAAAATCTGCTTGGAAAAACAAAAGAAAATATGGAAAAGAAAAAAAAATCGGCGAGGGATATATATTTTCGTATGTATGTATATTGTATATTCTTACATACAATATACGTTTGCTATACGTATAGGAGTTAGAGGGTATTAAATTGACTAACCCCTGTGTACCATAAAAATAATAATACCATACATAATACAGCATATATTGTTATGTTATTCGTTTAAGTGTGCGACGACAGAATATAAATAGGAAGAAAAATTGGTACAATAGATTTTTCCAATTCTTCTGGCGAAGTAATTGTGTTTTAAATTTTATTACTGTTATTTTTCTTATTAAGATATATGTTAGGTGGTAACATAAGAGGGCACACAGCCTACATTATCTAATTTATGTTTCAAGACATCACTAAACACGTAAAGCGTAAGCTATAATAATTATTACGTTATTTAATTGGATTTTTAATCCAAATTATTAATTTTGGGGTGGTTTTATTCAGTATATTATATTAAATAAAACTACAATTTTGGGTATTAAAATGTACTTTGGTTAAGGAATAGAGTAAGGGGTTACAAAACATGCCATACCGTAATTGATTTATATTTAGAATAAACAAATATTCATAAATGGATGGTTTTGTTTATTAAAAATTATCACCTTCGTGTCTTACTATAAAATTCTATTTTTTCAAGAAATTCAATTAATATTAAATTACTCACCCGTAAAAGTAGATTTTTACATAAACTGATTTAATAAATGTGTTGTGAATAACAACAAACAGGGAAGCAATTAAATGAAGAAGATATTTTATTGTTATTGTGGTGTTTACTTTATCGGATTGAATGCTAGCAAGTAAAAAAAAATAATTGATATGCCGTTGGTTCTTAAACGATTTAACGCGGAACACTTAAGTATACTTAAGTGTAAACATCAGTACTGTACACTGTGTAAGCCTCTTATAATTCCCTAACTCTTAGCTATTGGTTATGATGAGTTTAAAGTTGTTTGCCTGAACACAGATTTATTAAAAATACTGCAAGTTTTGTGTGCAAATTAAAACATTAAAACTTGGTTCTATTGAACAGCAAGAATGGTTTAAAAGGGATAGGCGGATTCGTAGTTTATTTCTGCTTAGGCATAAATTGGAATATTTTATTGTACATTATTATAGCTTGAAATTGGTTCAAGTTAGTAAATTAATTTTAATTATTATTGTTATAACTTACCATTTGATATTTTCTTTTATCTGGTGATGTAGACACCAGATGTCTGGTGGTAACCGTACCATAGTTTAAGTACTTAAAAATAAATTTCGATGACTATAGAACTAATAAGTGCAATTAGTATGTTTAGGCATGTAAATGTTTTCTTCGTTCTTGTGCAGTTCAATTTACATACTTATCATCACTTGTTCACCAACCATTTTGTTAACCAAATCAAATAATTAAATAATCGCCATTGATTGATAATTAAATTTTGCATCGTGGAACCCGAATTATCTGATCATTTTAAGATCCTTCGAGTTGGATTTGTATATCTGAAATTTAAGCAAAATTCAAGTGTATTAAACCAAACAATTAAACCGCAACCCTAAGAAAAGCAGAATAAATAAGAATATGACCGGTCTTCATTTAAAACCTCATTGTTCAATTAGATGACGAGGAAGACTTGAATAGTCGGACTTCGAAACAAGGTTAGTAAATATATTGCTTTAAGTGTTACAATGAAAACAGGAACCCAGAGACCACTAGTTAATTTTGGATGGTCTAAAAAGTTTCCACCGTTTTCTACTTAAATTTCTAAGAAATGTTATCGTTAAAATGACATTTCAAAACTGACCCTTCCAACAAATGAAGTATTACTGACTACATCTTATCTAGTAAACTGGATGATGAGACTAATGGTCTGTAGATAAAGGCATCTAGTGAGAATGAGTTCCCTACATTATAACATGTTTTTGTGTTTTTGGCAAGAAAATCGATGGTCCTAAATATATGCGAACCACAGTTAAGCGATTGAACCCTCAACCGAACCAACCAAAGGCGAATTCAAATATGACAGCTCAAGTAAGTACAAGTTTTAGACACCACAGCACCGAGCGATCATTTCGCTTAAGTTTTTGAGACGCACCTGAATTTTTACGTCTTCAAATGCAAATCTTTATGAAGAATATACCGTACAGTGCCATAAAAAAATCCAAGTTCTTGAGAACGACAAATTCAATCGATTGATTTTGATTATCACTCATATTTTGATTCACAGTATCGATATTTTCAGGAATACGTGCACGTTTTTGACGTTTAAACTCTTCACGTCACAAATACTACAATTTGAATGAAATGTAATGATTCAAAACCAACACAAATGTCTTATACAAGCCATATTATTTCCTTGACGCACGCATATTATTACATCCAAAACCTACTATTTTCTGTAAGTGTTAGTGATATTTTATACTGTTTGTGATACAAACTAAAATTTATAATCAAAGTATGTAAAGATTATACTGTATTATGACGCTAATTACTTACAGAAATAGTAGGTTTTATTTTGCGTTTGTATGGCAATAATATGGCTTGTATAAGACATTTGTGTTGGTTTTGAATGATTACATTACGAGCAAGACGTACTTTTATTATTTTTGTAATAAATTTTAACTATTTCTGAACGATGTGCAACCTGTGTATCTTTTCATGATGATTTGCCAAACTATACTAAACCCAAATGTCAATTTTGATGGGATTTGGAATATGAGATTATGTTAAAAATGGTTGTCCTAAACAAATAGCGAAAACAATATGACAACTTAGAATTCTGTTGGCTGCACCTTAGATTTTTTTCAAGAATATTCCGAAAATCACTTATACATATGAGCCGTTTGTTTTGAAAATGGTATAAGTCCATATTTTGTTGAAACGAAATAATGAAAGAATAGAGAAACATTAAATGCAAAAATATACGGGATTTTGAATTTTCTTATTTATTGCACAAGTATTAGTGATTCACTTATTTTATTTTGACTGTAAATTATTTACCGTTAGAAACATTATACTGTCATTTGTCTATTATTATCATAAGCTTAATTTTTTGAAAAATCGACTTATACCACTTTCAAAAATATCGGCTCATATATTATACGAAAGCACGTTAAATACGGGTTTTCTGTCAGTTCACTAGTTTTTGAAAATTTTCAGAATTTACCCAAGCATCCTGCCAATAGAAATAGATCCTGCCAAAGAAAAAAAAAAATAAATTTTTAAACTTAAACATGATTTTTATTATTTCAATATGACAACTTAATCTCCCGATATTTGTTTAAACAGAACGACCCGACGTGGTTGGAAAATGATGTGTAAGAAACTAAAGGTATGGCTGTTATTCCTAAAATACGTTCTCCGGTTACTGCAAATGATTTTCCTGCGATTAGTATATTATCAACCCTGGTTAAAATTTTTGAAAATATTATTAAATTTGGTGGATAAATTACCTACGGCGTGTCGACTCCAGAAAGCACTCTTCTTGGAGCACAGGAACCCCTTGGGGTCTGTAAGGAAACCAAGTGGAGAGACAACCACAACCAGGGAGGAAACTTTGGAATGTCTAGTGAGAGGTCCCATCCCAGAATGTATTATACTGAGGGATCAGGAGGAATCCAACGCAAATAGTGTACATCCGTATCTGGTTCCAAAAGGGGCTCAGAAGTCCTCGAGGCAGTTTGTAACGCCGGAACGGATAAGCTGGGCTGTCAAATCTTTTAGACCTTTCAAATCACCGGGAGGGGACTATGTATACCCCACCTTTTTACAACAAGGCCTGCAGACTTTGCTGCCTTATCTCACTATACTCTTCAGAGCCAGTTACAGCATGGAATATGTTCCAAAACGCTGGAGAGAGGTTCGGGTGATTTTTATCCCAAAAGCAGGAAAAATATTCTCAGAGGAGATTAGGTCTTATAGACCTATTAGTCTCACATCATTTCAACTGAAAACCATGGAGAAAATAGCTTTTGATAATATGTACTTGTTTCGAGGTAATTCAGGAACAATCACTAATAAGGGGCATATACCCCTCCACCGTAAGGTGGATAATAAATATGCTGAAAAACAGGAGGATTACTGCCTCTTTTGGAGACAAAATCATCACCATAGCGGTCACCAGGGGTTGCCCCCAGGGAAATATCCTCTCTCCCTTATTATGGGAACATTACCTATGTATTGCTGGTTAGGGGCGGATTTGCAAATACAGTAGGGGAAAGAATGTAACAAGCCCGAGAGGTGGTAAATGATTGGTGCACGGAGGTGGGCCTTACGGTAAATTCTAACAAGGTCAACTGCACTCTCTTTACTAACCGGAGGAAAACTGTCCTCCCGCTGATAGCCCTGGGGAAAGGGTAGGGGGTAACTCTGAGCCAGGACTCAACAGACCATATCATCAGATTTGATGGTAAGGACAATCGGCTCTCGGAGGTATTTTACCACAAGGTTGCCAGATAGGGTACTGGTAGAGAATATTATCTCCTCCATCCCCCGCCATGCTCCTGTATGGTATACGGATGGGTCAAAGACAAACGGAGGTACCGGTGCATGGATGGTGGGGCCCGACCTAGAACTATGCATACCACTGGGTAGCACCCCCACAGATTTTCAGGCAGAGACCCTTGCTATTGAGGTATGTGTGCTTCAATGTCTCAAAAAGAAATATAAGAAGACCGAGATCTATATAATCTCGGACAACGAGGCAGCTCTGCTAGCCTTAGAAGCTTCAGTGTTCAACACGAAATTGATCTGGAGCTGCTACTGTAATTTAATAGAACTGAGCAAAGCAAATAAAGTCACCCTTTTGTGGTCTCCTGGCTACTCCACCATTAAGGGAAATGAGGCAGCAGACCGATGTGCAAAAATGGGAGCAAGCCGAGATTTCCTCGGTCCCGGTCCTAGTATCGCTTTTTCAAAAACCCATTTGGCAGATGGTATAAGGATCTGGGGGCAGAACTATAGGAAATTACTTTGGGAGTCCTCCATTGGGATGAGATAGGCCAAGAAATTATTCAGTTATAATATTATATGTCTGGGAGGGGCACCGGGTATGGACCGCCAATCCCTAAGATCCCTTACCTGGTTTATAACAGGGCCCGGCCCTTTTAACGACCATCTACATTATATGGGAAGGTACCTTACGGACCAGTGCGGATTCTGTGACTGCGGTTAAGAGACTACGGAACACGTACACAATCCAGTGGCCTAATGCCGACCCACTGGATATGCCTCAATGGTCGTAGTGCTCTGGGTTACAAACACCCACCCTAAAAAAAAAAAAAAAATATTCAATTACAGATTAATACTTAAGTGAAAATAACTAAATATCCACCAGTCGGGTTTTCAAGCAAACCACAGCTATAAATTGTCGATGACAATGAATTGACTTTTAACATTGTAGACGGAACAGTACACATTCAAGTTCTTTTAGACTTTTCTAAAGCATTTCACAAGATTGATCATTCAATGTTAATTTCTAAATAATGCTATGAATTTAATTTTTCCAGAAATGCTTGTCAATCTATATTTTCCTATTTGCATTTGTGGCGTCAATCGGTGCAATATTATGAAAATATTATAGTGACTCAATTTTAATTAAATTTGGTGTTCCCCAAGTTTCCCCGATGGTATCATGTATCATCTTTTTGCAGATGATTTACAAAAATATTCATTTGGTGATTCTGATTTTATTGAGACCGTAATAAATAACTTGATTATTAGAGGAAGTGTATTAGATTGACCCAATTTATATAAACTCAAAATTAATTCAAGTAAATCACAAACTACTCGTATTATTTTATCCAATACATATCTTAAACTAATGGCGTTAACATTTTTATTCAATTTAATACATAAGAAAGTACCCTTATATTCATTTGAAAAACTGAATTTCAGCAAGTCACAGCGGTCATTAAAAGTAAATATACCGAAATGATGTAAAATGAAGCCAAAAAACTATCATTCCTTGCTTATAGAATAAATCTTTGGATTAATCTCCATCCATCTGTTAAAATCGTGTCTAATCTAAGGAAATTTCAAGCGCTGTACTTAAATAGCAATGGTGACACATACAATTTAATTTCATTTTCTTCCCCTACCTCCTATTCCTATAATATATACTTGACCTGTCCATAGATAAGTGGAATGTAAATGAATGAAAGGGATGCATGGGAGAAAGGGGCATGAATCTGAATGTAAATGAATGAAAGAGACAAGAATCTGTTTCCGTGGCTTGCGACCAAACGAAGGCCGATGGCAAAAAAGAACCGCCGCGTCGCAAATCATCAGCACCGGATGTTTGTTTCGTAGAAATTAAGCGTAAGGACAAGAGATTGATTTATTGGAACTCGAATTACATGCAGTTTCAAAGAAATTTCGAGACGGTTGTGAGATAAATAGGCCTCGGTATAATTTTAAAGATGTTAGTAATGCACTGGTTAGTTTTAGCGGGGAAGATGATTACCCAGTGGAAAAATTGATTGTAGATTTCGAAGAAACTGCTGAGTTGTCAGGTTGGTCTGACTTGGACAAATGCTTCTATGCGAAGAGACTTATGGAAGGGGATGCTAAATTGCTGATGAGGTCTGCTGACGTGAACGATGGCTGGAAGGGGTTAAAAACATTTCTTTGTCAAGAATTTGGAGTGCAGCTGAACAGTGCCTTGATACACAAAAAATGGCAGCCAGGAAAAATAAATCGTCTGAGACATTTCAACGTTACCTCATCGAGTTAAGAGAGCTGGCTAATTCTGCGGGAACTTTAGGATGCTGCGATTATACAATTTTGCATCGATGGAATTCCTGATTTAGAATATAATAAACAGGTCTTATATGGGTATACCAGAATGGACGAATTCAAACCAAAGTTAAAGCTCTACGAGGAAATTTCGTCGAAAATGCCAAAGACATTTTTATCAGCGCCATCGATCCCACCTTCGACTGGTTTATCAGACAATAAAGCAACCTCAGGTATCTCAAGTGCTGTGAGTTTAAGCGAGCCAAGAAAAAATCGATCAACAAGCCGGGTACGATGTTTTCAGTGCAAAGTAATTGGCCATTCTAGCAAAGAGTGCCAAAATAAAGGAAAAGGAGACAAGTGTTTTCGATGTGATGGATTCGGACATATGTCCGAAATCATATAATTGGCGGCAAAAAGGTTATAGCTATGGTCGATAGCGGCAGCGATTTAAACCTAGTTTCCGAAAGCAGATACAAGGACATGTATGAAGGCGAATTAGAGGACTTTGTTGTCAATTTCAGCGGTGTTGGGACGAAAGGACTACAGGGTCGCGTGGTTATGAGAAAATTCATCCCAGAAAATACGGTTTTCGCATTAGCAGCAGACGAAGAAATCGATTTATCCCACCTCAGAGAATCACAAACTGCAAACAAAATTAAAAGTTTAATTGTTAATTACGCGCCGTAGAAATACACTGTCGATAGTAAGGTGCAACTGAACATAGTTTTGATGGATGATAAACCTATTCATCAGCCTCCACGAAGGCTATCACCTCTTGAATCGAATACTGTGCGCAAACAAGTTGACGAGTGGCTTTCGGAGGGAATTATCCGATCAAGTTCATCGCAGTACGCCAGTCCAATTGTGTTGTCAAGTAAAAAGGATGGTACCAAACGCCTTTGCGTGGATTATCGACGCCTCAATAAACTCATCGTGAAGGACCGGTACCCTCTACCACTAATCGAAGAGCAAGTTGATTAATTACAAGGATGTATATAGCAGGCAGATATATTCCCAACGCTGGACTTAAAACATGGATTCTTCCACGTTCCAGTGGCAGAGAAATCAATTCCCTTAACTGCGTTCGTGGTACCATTCGGGCCGTTTGAGTTTTGCCGAGTTCCATTCAGTCTGTGTAACTCACCATCCCTTTTTCAACGATATATTAACGAAGTTTTTAAGGAATTATGTAAAGATAAGGTAGTATGCCTGTACATGAACGATATAGCAATTCCGGTTGAAGGTGAAAAGGAGGCCCTTCAACGGTTGGCGGTCACTTTGAACATAGCAGCTGATAATGGATTGCAAATAAGGTGGTCTAAGTGTCAGTTTATGGCGCAGAAAATTGAGTATCTGGGGTATAATATTTCGAAGGGATATGTCAAGCCATCAACGAGAAAACTGGTTGCAATTGAGAAGTTTCCGGAACCTCAAACAGTGAAGAAGGTTCAAGAAATTTGTAGAAGACTACGCAATTATCGTTCGCCCGTTAACGGATCTACTCCGGAAAGATGTATTATTTAAGTTTGGTGAGAAGCAGAAAACGGCTTTCAAAAACTTACGCAAATCACTTACAAGTCAGCCCGTTCTGCGATTATACTCAATAATTGCAAACACATAGCTGCACATGGATGCGTGTAAACAGGGGATCGGCGCAATGTTGCTGCAAAAATCCGGCGAGGATCAGAACTTCCACCCTGGTTTTTATTTTAGCAAGCATGATGCGAAGAGCGCTACAGCAGTTATGAGTTGGAGGTATTGGCAATCGTCAGAGCCCTAAAGAAATTTAGAGTTTACCTTCTTGGCCTGAAATTCGTAATTGTTACCGATTGCGCTGTATTCAAAGCCACTATGGAGAAAAATTAGTGGGCAGCCCGAATATCGGGATGGGCGTTGCAGCTGCAAGAATTTGATTTTCGGCTGGAACATCGACCGGGAACAAAAATGCGTCACGTTGACTCATTAATTCGAAATCCCGTTGTTTTGTTGGTTTTCCAAGATTTAGCCGAAAGAGTAAAAGCAGCCCAGAAGAATGACGAGGATCTAAAGCCTATTTTCCACTTCTTTGAAAATATAGGTACGTATAAAGATTACATAACTAATCATGGTATTTTGTTTAAGACGGTTGACGGAGCCTTAGTGTTGGTGGTGCCCAGAGGTATGCAAAGGGAGGTTGTGTAACACTATCGCGAATTGGGACATTTTGCAGTCGGAAAGGTGCAAGAACTATAGTTAAACGAGATTTCTTCATTCCTAATTTGCCTCGCCACGTGATTTCTTGTATCAAGAACTGTGTAACGTGTATTTTGGCGGAGAGACAATTGGGGAAGAAAGAGGGTCTACTCAACCCGCTGCCAAAAGGAGATCTACCTTTGGCAACGTATCACGTAGATCACATGGGGCATCTAGCTGCGACAAAGAAAAATTATCAATACATTTTGTCCATAATTGATGGTTTTTCGAAGTTCATCTGGCTCTATCGAACAAAGGGCATAACAACTAAGGAGGTTCTTCAGTAACTCGAGTTGCAAAAGGCAGTGTTCGGTAATTCTGCCAATATAATTACCGATGGCGGAACTTGTTTTACTTCCGCAGAATCTATTGAGTATACCGTCGGGGAACGGACAGGTGGAACGACTGAACCATATAATTATTCTTGCTTTGTCAAAGTTGTCACGTGATGACCCTGGGGACTGGTATAAATACGTTGATCGACTGCAACGTTACATAAATAACACGTTTCAACGTTCGATCAACATGACCCCGTTTGAATTGATGATGGGTGTAAAGTTGCGATGTTCCGAAGATTTACGTGTAACGGAGGCAATAGAGCAAGAAATTGCTGAGACTTTCTGTCAAGAGCGAGATGATGAAAGGAAACGTGCAAAAGAACAAATTGGCGAAGTTAAAAAAGAACATCAAAGGTCCTACAACCGTAATAGGAATTGTGCAACGAAATATACGATAAAGGAGATATTGTGGCTATAAAATGAAAACAATATTCCGGGCCGAAGCTCCTGCAGAAATATATGGCTTCATATCGGGTGATGAAGGCTAAAAGAGGGAATCATTATGATGCCGAGAAGATCGGGGACGGTGAAGGACCACGTATTACGTCAACTGAAGCCATGTTCATGAAGCCATATTACGACGGTTTATTGACAGATAAAGAATGGGACGAGATCGAGTAACGTCAAATTATGATCGAACGATCAAAATTACTGTATATGAATTATATAAAATAAAAGTCACTTGAATTTTGTACTTATTAGCGAGCAGTTCTTAATTTAATTTATTAAATAAAGTTCATTTTGTAGTTTCGCCCTAGTTTGTCGAATTTTTCTACTGCATGATATTTTTATTTACTTCTAATCATTTTCATACATTGCATATGTATAAAAAGATATTTTGTAATATTGTAAAAGGTCATTGCCTTATTTGTGTAATTAATTACTATTAATAAATAAATAAATGAAAAACCGGCCTGAAAGCCAAAACGTTCAATATTGAGTGGAGCATTCTGCATGTTTTTTCATTTCTTGATTGGGTCGCTTGGTCTCAGGATGTTAAAAAATATACTATAAGAACTAAAATAAGTATTAGTCGGTAAATCTCGCGTGGACTTGTAATATACATAAATTATAATTTATTTTTCATTAATCTCCTTATATTTCATGAGCATTATGTTTAATATTTCAAGACTATTATCATAATCAAAATAATTTTTCCACCTTGCGGCACATACATAAATATAAAATTACAATTTTACTCTTTTGTCGTATTTTATTTTGTTATTCGATGGAGTGTTTAGAATTCGATAGCCTAAAACTGAACAAACAAAATAAAAATTCTAAAAAATAATGGTCTGTATATACTATATACATATGTACATACATTTTAAATATTAATTTGTTTTACTTCTAAACATTTCATAATTATTTAAACAAATACTTTAACCTAAAATACCGCTATTGTGAAAAATCTCATAAATACATAATGGAATATAAATAAACAAATACTTTGTACAAAATACAAACACCAAGAATCAATTCTAAATAAATATAATATTTATGTATGTAAGATGATAACTTCATAAAACCATTTATATATCCATATAATACATATGTTTGATTTTGTTTTTATTATTATTGTAAATCTGTTAAAGAACGATTTAATAGTTAAAAAAAAATAAAACATTTTTCGTATCTGTTAAAAATAAAAATGTTTGAAAAATACCTTTTTCCATTAATTTTCCTCTTTTCATCTTTTTCATTTCGTTCATTCTCCCACTTCTACCCCGGTTTTTATTTTATTATCGTGATTCAACCCCAAACATCCAATATAAAATGAAATAAAAATTGAAAAAAAGGAAGAAAATGAAAAAACCATTTTCTCGATAAAATAAACTTGAATTAAAATCATTTCAGAATACATTTTCCGTTGTTGTTGTTTTTTTTCTTTTTTTAAATTTCTTCTATCTATTCAAACATTTTACAAATAAAAAAATTCTAGAACTTTTCATTTTGTTCGAGTTGGGTTTTTTTTTACTCTCCACATACAATATTCTGCTATACAACTAGTACTACAGTCATACATGGTAGTTTTGTGTGTGATTCTATCAAAATGGTTGTAGGACATAATATGAATACAAAAAAAAATCGAAAAACACTGTAATACTGAGCACATAGAAAAGTTAAAAGCGAACAACAACAAAAAAACAGAAAATTAAAATGCTGGATGGAAGGGGTCGGGGAATTGATATACATATAGATGGGGAGGGTAAGAAAGGAAAAACGAAATTAAAGTTGATAACAAATTTTCGACGAGTAACAGAAAATCGGAAAATATGTATATGTGCTTGGATTAGGTGAAATAAAAAATTAAAGTACAAAATGTTAGAATTGCTGATATGGATTTTGTATCGATTGCGAGAAGTATGTATTTGCTCGTTTAATGGGTGCATAGCATTTGAATACAAAATTAGCGTTACTAATTGAAAATGGTAAAAGTTTTACTTGTATAGAAATACATATTATCCGAATGCTAATTTATACGATTTTAATCGATTTGTTTGTAAATGTTTTTCAACTTTCTTTATTCCACAATAATCAACTTAGCAAAATAGTTATGTACATACATATTTTGCTTCTATTTTATAATAATTATCCACTATATCCTACACTCAACTCGTGAAAGTAGGTAGGTATTCGATTTCGTTTGACATACCGTCTTATTGTGTTAATAAATGTAAATATTTTGTAGAAAAGAATATGTTTATATGAGCCATCGAACTTAGAATTGGAACCACTATCCAAAATTGTCTAGTTAAGACTAAGGCTTGCAATACCGGTATACCGAATACCAATCCCGGGATACCGGACGATTTTTAGAATACCGAAATACCGGTTCCGGTTGTCCCAAATTTATTTCGGTATTTTTGAAATATTAAAATTGAGTTTTTTTTCTGTGTTTTATGGTGCCTTTACACTATGCGATTTGCGTGCAATATTTGTTGTACAATATTTTGCTGCGTGGAAATCGTGTAGTGTAAACGTCAGAAAATCAAATTGCATGTAAATTGCGTTGAAATTGCAGCCAATCGCATTTTCATAAAATGTGTGTACAATATTTTTGACAGCTCCCTAAAAATTGTGTCTTGCTGATGTTGTATTTGTGATTTTACGCTTTTTCATAATATTTCGAAAGACGAGGGAGTCATTCTTTCCAAATTTTTAAACATTTTAGGACCACCTAATCTTAATTCATTAAAAGCGAGACTTTCAATATCCTTTTCTCCAAAATCTCGCCTTTGTAGCCTCCTTCCCTACATCGTCCTATTTTTAATTTTATGCCGCTTTAATTTTCTGTTTTTAATAATTGCAATCGTAATTGCGCATAACCCGATTAACATTAAATTTGATTAGTTTTTCATTCTGAATAAGTAGAAATTAAACCACTATTCTAAATTTTTTTGGGAAGCTCATTCAATTTTTAGTTGTACGGTGTACACAACGAAAAATTCAAATCTCATCAAAATTGCGGAGAAAATTGTATACGATTTATTTCCCCTATTGTACAATAATTATTGTCAGCAAATCGCATAGTGTAAAGGTACCTTTAGTACCATTATACCAAATCAATGGTTCCTTTTCAAGAGTAGGTTGGTATATTTTATTTCAATCCATTCAAGAGTAAATCCAGTAAATACTCCTCGAAGAAAGACTTGAAACGTTCGGTTTAAGACTAAATGAAGATATTGTGAGCATTAAAACAGATCGAGCTAGTGTAATTAGGCTTGCCACCTTTTGAAAATACCGTAAATAATTTTTATTTTTTCATTTCGAATTTATTTTATTACATAGGAACTTTCTTATAAATAAGTTTGTTGATATTATCATAGCCATCTTACATATATCATAGCCGTAAGGTAGAAATAGAAGCTTTCTATATGAGGTGAACATTTTTCTGTTTCCCATAAGAACCAATGTAAAATTGTTAGTTTTGATTGATAAGTTTATTAATGAAAATTCAATTAAATGTAATAAAATTTTTGTTAATTAGCATGTTTAATACGTTTCGTAGATATGGTTTTAAAATCGTAGAAGAAAATATGTCGACATTTTTAAATAAATTGAAAAAAGAAAACCTTTCCATTTTCAACAACTACACACAAACCATTAAATCCTTATATAAAAAAAATGTAAACAAATAGCATCATCCTTGTCTTTTCAATATAAAACTAACGAAAAACAAAGAAAGCGTAAAAGTAAAAGCTCGTAAATAAAAAAATAAAAATAATATTTAGACTATCTTTGTCTTTTCAATATAAAACCATTAAAAATGACAAAGAACACTTTAAAGTAAAAACGGGCAAATACGAAAATAGAAAACAAAAAAGTTATAGATATCTTTGTCTGATCTACATGTAGAAAACAAAAAGGCGACAAAATAAAAATAAAAACACGTGTTAAAATCCAAAAAATAAGAACAATAAGACAATCCTTGTCGTTCTAATTAGGGTTCCCAACTATTCGTTTTCCAAAGAAAGGACATTTAAAAAAATTTTAATTAACTAAAATACTTAGGCTAGGTTTCTCAAAAAAGGGTAATCTCCAGTTAAATAAAATTTCCACTCTTTCTTCTTTTATGAAATTTGCAGTTTGCTCCATAATACAAATTCAAAGCAAGCTGATTATATTTTTACTTAAACATATTTGACCTGGCGGATCTCAATGGGATGGACGTCAGGTGTATTCAACATTTCGTGGTAAGCTCTGGACGGTTCCGTGAGTAGAGCCGAGAAAAATTGTATGTGGTATGGCAACCGATCAATTTGTGTCTATTTGTGCCGGTCTCTTAGGACAGTCACCCTAACCTATTTGTCTTTCAGTTAAATATTTAACTTTCCAGTTACAAAATTCATTTGAAAAAGAAATGAAACTTTGTTTGCATTGAATTTGTATTATAAAACTACAGGAAAAAAGAAAGAGAGGAACTATTATTTACTGGTGATTGGTCTTTTTTTGTGAAACCGTGCATAATTTATTTAAATAACATAAACAACATAAATTAAACGCGGTTTCACAACAATTCCCTTAGTAGAAATATTTGTAAACCCTTTTTGTTGGCTATCAACTGAAAACTTCTTTTCGATTATTCATGAAGAGTGGCAGTGCAATCACAATGAAACAGCTTTTTACTTTTGACTTACAAGTTTGTATGAATTTACAACATAATGAACAAAAATTTTTACCTGATTTTTGCATTGTGAATGCTCTGTAAGTCTCTTCGATCATCATTTTCCTTACCTTATAAATATTTGGGTAGTATTTGGATTCCTTACCTAGACAAAAATAAATGAAAGTAAAAATCCCGAAAAGAAAAAAGTACAGACACAAAATAATTCAGAACAAAAGAAATCCAAAAAATTAAAATCTAGAAACACAGTAATCAAAGTGTGGCTCAAGTTAAAATTAAAATTTATAAAATGTCTATAAAATTTAAGTTTTAAGAATTTAATACTTTTAGAACTTTTAATATTTGTCGTAATGAAAATTTCTTCGTGAACCTTGCTGGCACAGTTTAAAGGAATTGTGTCCCTAATATCACTTCCACTGATAGTTCTACCATAAATGTTTCAAGTTGTGTTGTGGTTGGCTTAATTCGTTGGGTTAGTAAGATATCGATGAATGTATTGGAGCGCATCACGGATTTGATTTGTGTCAAATTGGTTAATGCTTAGCAAGCCTTGCAGAAATCATCAAAGGAATAGTATCCCTTTTACTGATAGCTCAAATTTTTCAAGTGGTGATAAAGGTATAAAAATGCCTATAAAATTGATTTTTTTTATTTATTTTAATCAAAATAATTTTTCTGGATTTATTTTTTGGTAATTTCTGGATTTTTTTGGGGGATTTTATTCTGGATTTTAACTTTCCAATTATTCTGCATTTTCAAATTTCTGTATTTTTTTCACGCATAAGTAGTGATCCCTTTTATTTAAATTGGAATTATCTAGTCTTGATAAAACTAGTTCGAAATTTCTGAAAGATATTATTTGATAACGATAAAACATAACGAAAATCAACCCAAAATCAACGAAATTAAATCTTTTTTCAAGATTTTATAGATGTTTCTGTTACAAATTATTCAAGTCCTTATTGGTCCAGTGTTTTGCTAGTGTCTTGGATTTTTAAACTTTTTCTTTACCTTGTAACCATAAAATCTATTTTCTAACTGATTATCATCCCGCAATTTATCCATTATGCCCATAGCTATGTTTGTCTAAAATTATTGCGGGATGGGTAATATATTTTGTAACTAACACCCAAAACTAAATAACAAAGAATATAATTAAACGGAAAAAGGACATTTCCACAAAATAAAGGACATTTTAGCTCACAGAAAGCGGGAAGGACAAATTTCACAAAAGAAGGACTGTCCTTCCCAAGAAAGGACGGTTGGGAACCCTAGTTCTAATAGATATCCAATATATTGAATATTTGATGAGTTGTTTATTTTTCTCGTTAAAAAGCTGCTTTGTTTTGCATGTAGTTGTGAATAAAATTATGGAAATTTAAAATGTATTTTACGGATTAATTGATAGATTCCAAGTTTGGTTTTCATATATGTCTAAATATGATTATTCATCTACGAATAGGTGAAATAAAATTGCCGAAAATAATGAGTTTTCATTCAAAAAATGTAAATTTAAAAAAGTCTTTTTTACACCGGCTTACATGGAATATAACAAAATCTACACCTCTTATAGAAAGCACGTTTCAGAAATGGCGGCATCATTAGGGCTCTTATATATACAGAGGGATCTGATATTATCTTATAGATGAAAATTAAAAAAAAAAAATAGTTCTGAAACGACTAGAACAAAATTATAGGAACTAATAGAATATGTCGATAAATTAGAGCACACAAATGCTATGTCCATATTTTGAATGCCGACAAGAATGTATCTAAATTCGAAAATATTTAGAATTATCATTCAATTCCTTAGAAATAATGATATAAATGATTATAGTACCAAATAACAGAGCCAAAAATGATAAAGAATGCCTTTCTGAAAGCCTAAATTTGTATTTACCACAAATTGTAAAAATGGACATAGCACTTCTGTGCTCTACTCTTCATGAGTATGACTAGAAAAAAAATTTAAGATTTACTCATTTTCTTGAGCATAAAATTATTTACTAAAAAAAAAAAAATTGAAGCTAAAATTAATAACTTTACTTTTCAATTATTGCTTTTTGCTAATTAAATTAGTTGATCATGCCTTGCATTTTCATAAAATTCAGCGCAAGTTTCTTTTTGGTTAAAATATATTATTAGCTCATTTTTTATTAGTTTAGTTAAACATTTACCCCTTTCTTTCCCCTATTTCGAGTTCCTTCCGGAAGAAACTCTTTCGGTAAAGGCACCACTAGCCGGAATTCTAAACAAATACGAAATAATTTTAAGCATATTAGGAACATTGGGAAAACATTTAAAAAATTTCAAATATTTTTCATTCGGATTTGAAAACTCCTGAAGACATAACGTTTTTATATTTTGTTTTCACTAAGCACCTCTTCAAATAATTCATCAATATTAAGGCCAGCTAATATTTTTTCATATTAGGTTCTTCAGTAATATCTGTTATATCCTCGAATTAAAAAAACCTTGAATTTAAAGATAACTTGGCTATTTTAGAGAGCCAAGAAGTTTCAGAAAAATTGAAATGTTCGTCAATGTATACTAAAGTAATTTTAACAAAATCAACGAAATCGTTTTCAATTATAGATTTTTCGGTCAAATTTTCAATTTTTGAAAGTAATTGACGAACTTCGTAAACAAAAAATTTTTTTTCAATTCTGTCCTGAAGTTTATTTTTAAAATTAACAAAAATATCATGTAATTCGATGGCTGTCCAAGTATTAGATTCTATATCTTTTAGTTGGTTTGGAACAAGCTTTGAGAATATGCCATGTGAATAGATGTAGATTTGAATTTTCGGGGATATTTTGCCATTTTTTATGTCCAAAACTTGACGCATATGCTTTGACAATTCTTCACTAAGAAAATATGCAGATATAGCTGGCCATGTAATTACAAGTCTATCTGCAGTAGGTAATAAAGTCTACCATCTCGTCAATAGATGACGAAGAATTTCTTTAAGTTCAGTTCCCAATTTGTTACAAAATTCAATCAATTTTTGTCTGCGTTTAGCGGCATTCGAGAAATAAGAATATACTTTTAGAATAATATTTCAACATCTACGTCTAAATTACATAAGAATATCTTTAAAGCGATATAAAATATGAGCGTTACAATTGGCTTTCAAGATGTTTTTATTTGACTTTCTTAAATTAGTAAATAACGAATTATTTTTTTCCAAAATTTGAGTTCGTGTTATCAGCGCTTAAACAGACAACGTTATTTATATTTAGTTTTAAATTATTTAACACTTTTTCCACTTTATCACACATGGCTACGGCGGTTTCATTTGAACTTTCAACGAAATCTATGATTCTATTTATTTTGAATCCCAAGCGATTTATCAAAAAAACTGAATGCAAACTGGGAAACATTACCAATTTTTTCGATTAGATGCATCAGTTTGAACTCCGAAATATATGTAAGTCACAAAAGAACCAAGAACATTTTTTACTATCATTGTGGCATTTGTACGACCGCAATACATTTGTTTGGCAATTTCTGAATCGGGAAGACAAATTATGTTTTACATTATGAAATATATGGACAATTTTCGAAATACAGAAATCGTTCTCTTGAGAGGAATTCTTTTTGACAAATAATTTATCTACAATTTGACTGGTTGTAGCCGCTGATGAATTAGCTTGATGCGCTGTTTCATTTTGGTGAATTCAAAGTGCTGAATACCCTTTATATTTTACTGAGAAATCCACTCGAAAAACTGTACAATGTGTTTTTGAAGATGAATTGGTGACTTTTTTCAGCCAGAAGTATTCCTTTAACCACTTATCGTTTAGTCGTTTTTTAGGCTTTGGCGGGGTTTCATCATTTTCAGGTATTTCTTCCAAATCAGACATTGTGAATTGATTCTGTGCTAAAATGACAAATTTTAAGCAAAAATTACCGACCCCGCACTGTTTTATTCCAATACTCATACCATCCCATAAAATGACTAATACGTCGGGTTATAATAAAATAAAGAAAAAACAAGAAAACAACAACAACATCTGGAATTTTGTTATTCGGCCGTTGACTAATCAATAATCAAATACCTGTGTTTAACTCACCCCCTTTTATTTTTTAATGTTAATTGCTCTCACAATTTTTATTGTTTAGCACTCTCACATTTTTTATTTGTATCTGTTTGTTCCACTTTTTGCTCTTTCCAACTATATAACTACATTTTTATTTTTATGGTTTAGTAGATACTCCTGATGATGGCCTAACAAGCCTAAATCGATCGAGTGATTTTTTAAACCTTTTGTGATTTTGCGAAATATTCAACAAGTGTTTTTAAAAATTTAAAAATGTGTGTATTTTATAAAAGACAAACTGAGACTACTGAGTATTTATTTACTTATTAAATAAATAAATTTAATAACAACATGAAAAGCTAAAAATTAATTGAATCAACCCCAGTGGCACTATTCTGGTTTTCTCGGGGAATCGCAAATTGGAAATTGATTTATTGTCAGTTTTAAGTGTATTTTGGTTTTCTTTTTTCCTAAGCATACTAAATTTTAGGGAAAAATTGTTCCATTTCATAGCAATTTTGTTGTTTATTTTCTCTAAAAACTTGGCTGGGAATTAGTTTTTCCCAAAACATGAACAAAATACCAATTGCTCGGTATGCTTTAAAAAAAGGAAAACAAAATACGTAAAAAACTGACACTCTAGTTGTACTCTGCGTGAGCAATCGACAAATTTTGATTGAGATGGCACGATAAAAACATGAAACAGAAGTATAAAGCATAAAAAAACGAAATCTTCGGCGTTTTAAATTTGTTTTTCATACAGGAAATGGGATTAAATTAGCATGTTCGCATTTTTTTCGTAGTTTTTTTTTACGTATTATGATATAAAGTGATGATCACGGTGAGGTATAAGGGAACATCACCGTGATTCATCAGTGATCGCTGTTGGAGCGCTCAGTCGTACAACAGGGCAATAAATTAATTCCCAATTCGCAATTCCCGGGAAAATCAGAATGTGCCACTGCTCGTTTGGGTGATTCTCGAAATTTTTCTTATTAGGTTAAATATTTTGTTTGGCTTGGTGTTTATTTTGTCATTTAATATAAAAGCGGGTTATTTCTTTGTTTGTAAATTTCCATCTCCTCCAATATATTCATCATGTTCTCTTTTTCAGCCTATGCAATACTTGTAAATTATTGTTAATATTAGTGTATTGGTGGTTTTCCGACACTTGTATGTCAAGTACGATCGACAACTCGAAATGATTAAGGTTCTTTTTAAAGAATTTGTCAGCATATTTCGAGCTCTCGAAACTCGTAATTCGTAATACGAGAGAATAATCCACCCCACACATGTCTGCAAAGGACTATTTGTTCACGACACACTTCACTAAATCCATCCAAAACTTTGTACAACATTGCTTCACATAATTAACCTATTAATCAACAGAACACTTTTTTTTTAATAAAATTAATTTAAATTAAATTTTTGAGGAAAATAAAAAACAAAAAAAACACGAACGTTTGACTCGAAAGTCATGGTAAACCTTTTCAAAAAAAAAACTAAAATAAAACTTAAAGGCCCCTAAAAGTTCTGACCCTAATAATCCGTGTGTGTAAATGTGTGGACCAATCAATGCCCACACATTTTATAATTTTGATTTTGTTATTTTGTACCGAATCTCGAGTTAACGCGAATCTTTATAGAAATTGCCCATAAGCAGTTCCCCATAGCGGCATTTGCCTGTATCTTGAGCCGGCAAAGGTTTGATGGTCGTGGGATTTGATGGACTGCCTATGAACCTTGTTATACCGCTTTTGGATAAAATTTGGTAATCATTGAGATCACAAAATGATGTGGGAAAGTGATTAGAGAAGTTAGACCTGTCTACAGCGATCAACAGAAAACTAAGTTATTTGTCCAGCATGAATGGACTAAACTAGGGGGCCTAGCCACTCATTATTTAATGAGTATAAATACACAAACAAAAAAAAAATTTAATCAACGAAAATTTATTCCCTGGATGAAGGTTTTGTTATTCAAGCTATAGATCAATAGCACGGGTGGTCAACAGCAAGGGTGATAGCGCGATATAGCTGTGCATTCACCTGCCTCTAATGAGGCTGTCGGCAGACGAACAAAACAGCAACTGAAATTGGACTCGCCAATATATTTTTCTATTTCATTGATAATTGTGAAGTCGTTATCTTCAAGGTCGGGTTGGCATGTTTATCCAAAAAATTGCTTCATATGTGGGACAGATTAATACGGAGGAGGCCAAACCACCGTTACAATTTTTTAACAATATGTGTCTTGTTCAAATTTTTTTGATTTTTTAATCATAGTCAGGAATGTGAAATGAATCAACCTGCACGAAGAAAAAGTAGTTACATTTACTAAACTCTATAAGTAACCGATTTCCCTTTAAAAAATAAGAATAAGAAACTATGATTTTGTTATAGATACGAGAACATATTTGAAAATCTTTATACATATTACCCTTTTCTGTATCCAACCTCAATCAGTTCAACTATCAATATAATAAATAAATTTTTTTATTGATTTCTTATAATTTCTCAATATTTTCGGTAGTTTTCATTGTACTATTACTTAAGTTTCAGTTTTTCATAATATTCTACACCAGCCTTATACATCTCTTCACTTATATACTAGCCATACTTCGTTTTTATTTATGAACATACTTACAATTACAAGTATATTATGAAAATAGATTACTTACATATTATGTCCATACATTTTTTCTTATAAAGGAAACACAAAAATGGAACAAATAACACTTTACAAGGTTCATTTTCTTTTGTTATTACTTATTGCGCTTTAATAGAAAGGGTCTTAGATGGACTGGAAAAGAAAATATTATTGAAGAATTTGGATTAGTTTTCGTTTGGATTTCATATTAAATATTTTAAGAAAAATTGGATTATTTATTTTTCACAAATGCGAGTACTTAGATCAATGATCAATGAAAAACAATCACGAAAGTAACAGTCTTTAAACTTCCTTATGCGTTGCATTTAAAAAATAGAAATTCAATTTGATGAAATTCATTCAAAACTAATTTATCTATAATCCTTTTCACATCCGGATCGGAATAAGGATATTAATTCATATCGACACTGTTCACACTATTTGTAATCTGTTCAAGGAAATCAATCTATTTGTGTAGCACCGGATAAAAATGAAGAAACAGGATGTTATTGTGATGGATTATTGTAATTTACTTTATTTTCTAAAATACAAGGAAATTGAATAATTTTTGAATTATTATTCAAAAATTTTGTTTTTATTTTTCCAATACCTATACGCCTCAATTTATATATCTTGAGATGAAAAATGACTATGTAGCCTGTAAATGATCTAAGCTTATGCTACTATGAACACTATTTTAAGTATATGGAGATATACTTACAAACAATGCTGCATATGGAACCCATGTGTGCCAAATGTGCAGGTAAACTCAGTATACCAATAATTCTGTCAAAGCTTCAACCTAGTTTCGAAGCTATGTTTATTCTGCCGTAGTGTCTTAATAGTCTAAATATGGTCTACTAATGCCCGATTTCAGAACAAAACAGCAATTAGCCAGTTAAATAATATTTTCTCTCTTCCTTCTTATATGAAATTGCAATTTGTTTCATAATTCAAAATCAATGCCTACCTGATTATATTTCTTTCTTACATGAACATTTTAACAGTAGAATTAAATATTTGACTTTTCATAATCGCTTAAATAAATATTTAATTCTCCCTTTAAAATGCTCATGTAAAAAAGAAATATAATCAGGTAGGCATTGATTTTGAACTATGAAACAAATTGCAATTTCATATAAGAAGGAAGAGAGAAAATATTATTTAACTGGCTAATTTCTGTTTTGTTCTGAAATCGGGCATAAGAACAGCTATTTCTACAAAACAGTTTATGCTAGAGAATTGACATCAAAGCAGAAACTAGATCGAATATTTACAATCTGTTTGTAGCGTATGATAGCTTATAAGATAATTTATTAAATGACAAAAAAATTTGGTATCCAACTTAGACCATTTATGCTACAGCGGCATCAGTCAAATTAAAAAAATTGTTAGGAAATTTTCAATTAAATTTTGATTTAAAAAATTCTCTAGAAAATACTACTAGAAATTTCAAGCCTAAATATGCATTCATTGTAGAGAAAACCATCCGCATAACTTTAGAGGATACAGTTAATTGGAAAACATTAAAAATAAAAATGTAAAAATTGTCAGGAACAACCAGCTAAGATAAACAAGCCCGAAATGTTCAAAGAAGATCTACATTGCACCAAAGAAAAAACGCAACAGAACATTTACAAAAAATTACCTGTTTTTTTAAACGATTGTCAACTGACAGATTAAAATTTTTTTTTTTGTTTAAATTTCAGGAAATTTGATCTCCTTAAGAGACCATTCTAGTGGCGGAAAAAATACGGTTATTTAGGGAATTTTTTGCATCGGGACAATGAAATAAATCAAAATTCAGAAAAATCTTGCGTACATTGTTTATTCTGACGAAAACAAACTCACAATTGTTCAAAGATTTCGGGACAAATATGCGGTCTTATTTGGATTGTCATTTGTGGGTATTAGGTTCTGCATTGTTGCTCGCATTTGGACGACGACTGTGTGAGTGGTTGAAATAGATATTTTTGGGCTAAGAACTCATTGGGTAGCATGATTTTTTTTTTCCGCTGGCGCTACATCCCATGGAGGGATTTGGCCGCTTCATTTTTGAAGTTTCGTAATCATTTTTACAACGGATAATGAGTGATTAGTTTATTGATCCTTAGCTTGACGGTAGTTTGATGGTTTGTTCGTAAAACATTTCATCCAGATCTTCTTTCACTGTTGCTTGGATTTTAAGTAGAATAATTGGTATTTCCGAACTCCAATGCATTGACTCTGGCAGACAGAGCTGTTTTAAGTTGTCTATGAAAGGGTTCCACCATGCTCTTAGATTATAGATGGCTAAAATTAGTACGTATTCGGTGTGAAACCAGAAGTTTTGTTAACTTAGAGAAGAGTTTGGACTCGACTTAACTGCCTTGATCGGTCGTTATGTTGAGCGGTACTCCAAATCTTGAGACGTAATTTTCTACGAAAGTTTGGCAATAATCGGAAGCTGACAAGTTTGTCATGCAAGACGCTTTTGGCCAGCGAATAAAATGATCGACACAGGTGAGAAGATACCTGTATCCATTAGATGGAAGAAGTTGTCTTGTGATGTCTTGATGAATATGTTCGAATCTACCAGGTGATATGTAATTTACCCTGCTACTGATTTCGAGTATCGCTGAAATTTCAATTTTTGACAGAGAAGCATCTGTTTACATCCTATTTATACTGGGTCAAAAATATCGAGATTTAATCAATTTTAAAGTGGCACGGATCCTCGAATGCAAAATGTTGAGCAGAGTTTCAAAGATGGTTCAAAATAGTGGATCTGCTAAGTAAGGACGATTGTACCCTGTCGACGTTTTATGTTGGAACTAGTGTAATAAGGGGTACCATAAAGTAATTCGCAAGTTCCAAGTCTGTTTTACGTGGCTTAATGGTTTTTGGTGTAGTCGAAGTGAGTCTCAACTGCGGTCGTTTCGTGATCAGATGAGCGAGATAGCATATCAGCGACGACATTGTCTTTGCCGTTTGGTATATTGAATATATGGTGGTAAACTGAGAGATGAAATCCAAGTGACGCGATTGTTTTGTATTTTGTTAAGATTTGGATTCGATTGCTTGTGCCATGAGTATTTCTTTTCAGCATCCGACAATTTTTTTGAAAACAATCCAGTAGCTCCCAACATATGGTATACTGGTGTAAAACTGCGTCGACCGCAGTGTTTGATACGTCAGTAGTGACTGTGACTAAGAAGTTACAATTTGTCTGTTAATCAATATGATTTTTTTCTCTGAATCAATATATTTTGTTTATAAAAAGCCGAAAAAATCATATTGATTATTAGACAAATTTTAACACTTTCAACTCAGAATATCGTTAATAAATCGTTGAAATGTTTGAGCAGCATTTCTGATACCAATGGCATTCTGGTGAATTCGAATAGATCGAATGAGGTCCGTTATGAGGTATTGGATAACGGTCAAGCGTTATGACCGTGTTTATTCTCCGATGGCCCCCACATGGTATCTAATCTTGATCTTTCTTTCTCATCGTATAGAGTGGACAGGATACTGGAAATGTCGATGGCCGGAAAATTCCTAATTTCCTAATTCCACCATTGGTTTGGGGTATCATGATTGAAGTGCAAGGACTGGAACATTTCCGGGGTTATTGCCGAATTTGCAGTGAAACCAGCATGTGCTCAGTATTGATTTTGCTGTGGTCTGCAATTTCTAGAATGGCTATGATTTGCGTTGCCGATGTTAGAGAGTTAGGTCTTAATCCAAGTAAAGCGTTTTTCTGTTGTTATATGTTGCTATTTGTGGCTTGACTCCTACCGGGGAAATCGCGTTGGTGTGTCACATGCGACTGAGCTGTCTTTGATGCTAAGTACAGTCCACATCTTCCGAATCCGAAGCACCTTGTGTTAATCGGTGTAGCAGCATTTGTTTGAATGAGAACGTCCGGTAGGGTGCAACTGGTCTTCGGAGACAAAGCCTATAGAGCAGTGATCGCAAATTCCGTGGCATGCGTGCCAATCTTGGCACGTTTAGATTTTTTTCCGGCACTTCAACAAATTTTTTAATTTTAAGAAATCGATCTTTTTGCAGTTATTCTTACAAAAAATGGAAAAGATGTTTCTAGAATTTTGATAAAGCCCAAATATGTATGGATATGGGAACCCGTGAAAGCAATTTGGTCATAACCACGAAAGAAAATTACTTGGTGATAACTGATAAAATATTAAAATAATTTTTATAAAATTCGCAGGTTGTTTAAGTCCAATTGCCACATTTGCTTTTTGGTTGTGTTGGTACACTTTCCCTGACGTTTCTTAGCATTTTGAGCCTTATTGGATGCTTAGTTTATTTTTGGCTGTCGAAAAGGTTACACTGTTTTGGTGTGCTCAGTATCATAACGGTGTCGATTTTGGCCAACAATTTACTAACAAGCAGGGAAGTGTGAGCAGGTGTATTATCATGGTATATAATGGCCAAGAGTTATTTTCCCACAAATCCAGACGTTTCGTTCGGGTCGCTTCACGCAAACAGCGTATAACTTACTCGAAGTACTCCTTATTAATGGAACGGCCTAAGAACTCATGTTACACTTCTTGACGAGCTTTTTTTGTTTTTGCGTCTTTAGGAAGCTTTTAGTGGGACGATTGAGCCTTACTTTCGATGTCATATTCGTAAACTCCTGTTTTATCACCAATTATGACCTGTTTCAGAAGTTCTGGATCGTCGTTAACTTCATTCAGCAACTTCTGCACTTCGGCACTGCTTTTGGTCGAAATTAAAAAATTTCGGAGGTAGTTTTACTGTCACACGTTTCATGCCTAAAACCCATTTGAAATTATTTTTGTTATACATATATCAAAATGTTTCAAACTGAGCAGCCCCAATAAAGCCACGTCACACCAATATTTTCTTCATTGACTTATGTAGTTTAAGTTCAGGATATGCGTTGGAATACAAGAATAGAAAAGCCAGTGGAAGTTGTCACTATAGGATTACCAGGCGAAAAACAACTAAACTTGAACGAAATCTGAGCAAATTTGAAAAAATATAAAATTTCGACTTAAAAAAACCAGGACAATTTTAAAGTCTCGAATTTAGTTATGTATTTGTTAAAAAAAAAGAAAAATTGGTTTGGTGGCGACAACCACCCACTGGTCAGGAAACAGATTTGTAGTTAAATTTCTTCTAGAAAAGTTTCAAAAGCCGCCACCTTCATTCATCATTTGGATGTGCTGAAACCAATTCATTTATCATCAAATTTGTTGGTTAAGTCAGGAACCAAATTACAATGGAATTGGCGCACATTTGCAAACGTTCCGTTTGGGGGCAGGAATGGAGTTTCTTAAATGAAACATGGCCAGAATTCAACAAATATTCCAACACATTGCTAATAGTACTTTGGTACATAAATACAAGCCATAAATCAACAAAAAAAAATTGCTAAAGAGAAATTTGTTTTTTAAATACATGATCAATTCAGGCCTTTTCTACACTTCCGCAGGATATCTGTCCACTCGTAATTCTCACTCCTCTAAAATGAAAAAAAAATATTCATTTGAATAGTTTGCATATCAATTTATTGAAGAAGCGTTGAACCTAAAGTTCTAAACAAAATACCAGAGAAAGATTAGCAGAAAGGTTAACTCACATATTATATAAAAAAAAAATATTTTACGGAATTAGTTTGGCACGCAAAAAAAAAACAATTTTTAAAGAAATAATTGTATTGGCACGCCAATAACCAACTACTTGCGAACACTGCTATAGAGCATGCATAAATTTAATTTTTCTGATATGATGCCCTATAACTGAAACTGTAGCTCTGCTGTATGAAGCCAGTTTTTGGCATGGACTAGCCACAGTTGTAACTTTATACGCATCGAAGCCCCGATCTTGTGTTTCTCGTGTAAGGGAGTCATGAATATGTCGTCAACTTGAGCGTTAGTCAAAATTCAAGAATTTTTTAAAGACAGGTGATTACGAGCAAAGTTGAACGACAAGATAAGGAAACCGAGCGGAATAAAGTAAAAAAAATAAAATTAAATGAAATGAGATGGATGGACGGACAAGTATAAACCGGAAGCGGGCATCAACGGTATAGAAAAACTATACATAGTGCTACTTCAAAAAATGCTTTCTAACTCCATTTTTTGAAGCTATGGCCCCTTCTGAAAGATAATGCTTGGACCTCTAATCTAACCGTTCACAATAATATCTGAAACAAATACGGTATATTTTAGGGGTGGCACAAAATACTTGCTTAGCGTTAAGGATTCAGATGCTTTTTGTTTATTAAGTACATTAAAATAAAATTAGGAGCAGACAGCTATAGAAACGTCTCAACTTGTACAGTGATCCTTGCTCGGATAGTGGCTGCAATAGTCACCAAATTGTGAAATGGTATGAACTTTAATTTAATATTCAGTAAATATGTGTTGCAATAAACCAAACCAAACAAATAGGAGTGTTTGATGTAGGCCAATCCTTAATTGAACATAAGAAAAAAACGCACACCGCTATTAGTATCAATATGACCGGTCGTTTGGAGTTTAAACAAGTTTCAAAATAAAAAAGAAAGAAATGAAAAACTGTTTTACACTAACTCTTCTATATCTCAAGTGTTTGTCTAGAAACTATTAGGGAAAATGAGACTGCTCTAAAATGTCTAGGAAAATTGAATCCATTTGTTTTAGAAGAAAGAATTTTAAATCTTGTCAATAATCTACCGGAAATTGCAAATCAAGCTATCAAGCTGAGGAAATCTCTTTAGCCCTATTACTAGCAAACTCGAAAAAAGATAGGAAGAACTCTAAGCAAAAAATGATGTTATGAATTGGTGAATTAACAATCACGGAAATTCTTATTAAAAAAGTGTGCTGCTTGCAGATTTTGTAAAATTGGCGAAAAATTTGAACCCATCCATCTTATAATCTGTATATATGTTAAAAACCAAATTATCGCTGAAAAATGATATAACTAAACGTAATAACTAAATTAAGACAATTACTAAATTTGTTTAACAATTAATAATACTTAGTAAATACTAATGTTTGTTGTTTACCGTAGCCAGGAATTAACAGATTTGATATTTACCTGTCTGTGTAGAAAGTATAATTTTAGTTGAAGTACGGTAAACAAAAACATAGGTAACATGTTCTTTTCATATTTCCGGACCGCCCAAGTAACACTTTTTATGTACAGCTAAAGGCAACGAAGTGCTCTAATACAGTTCTAATGTTCTAAACCAGAAAATGTGTGCCTGATAGCAATACAAGGCTTATTCATTGTTTTTTTTTTATTGTGTTGAGCATTTAGTTTCATTAGAAAGCAGTATAACCACAATTAGAGCTCATATATACCGTACAGTGCACCATAGAATAAAGTGCTTCTATTCTATAACGGGGCAGTAAATATGAATCTGCACGCAAACGGCCGAAAATACGGGATGGCCCTTGAGCGCGGTCGTAGAAAAAGTGTTATGTTGTTTCACTGGTCAAAAATCATTTTTTGGAGCATAAGAATATTAGCTTAACTGTCCTTTGCTTCAGAAAACTGTATTTTCATCACTCGTAAACCTACATACAACTTTTTCTCTCAGTATAATAATCCATTGGCATAATATAGAAATATTATAATAATTGACTAAATAATATAACAACAACAACAACAAATCTGTACGCCAAATCAAATTCATTTTTTAAATGGGAGCAAAATTATTTCCTAAATTCAATTGCCTTTTAACCTTCATTATAGTATTATTTCCTTTTCATATTGGGTATAATTCTTACGTTTCACACAGCAAGAGAAGAACCCAGGAGACTGGAATTAAAATCAGATTGTTAAAATTTTCATAGAATATTATCAATTTCAGGTTTTCCGGTTTTTTCATCTTTTTCCTCTTTTTTTAAATAATTTTCTAAGAAAATGGAATTATATTATGGTTTCTTTTATGTTTCGTTTCTACATATTTTTTTTTAAAGAAAATTTAACCCACAAAGAGTTTTCGTAGCTTTGTTTTTTTTTTTCACTTTGTGGATAGAAAATCAGATAGATTTATGTTTGTGTTATTACTCGTATTTGTACATTCTATACATAGTACACCTACGTATCTGTCTAACCTGCTGCTGCTGATTTAGTCGGTATATTTGGATTTATAATTTATTGGGATGGGTGAAATTTTAGAATATTCTTACTTTATGTTTGTTTATAAATATTTATATATCCAGGTATTTTTGAATAACAGAAAGAATATGAAATGAAATTTAATATGATATGTAAATACGCCTTCAGACAGAAATTACGTAAAGACATAATAATGAAAATTAATTAAGTTTAAAGATAATGGATGGAATGTTTATAATTAGGCAGTGTTGAAATGTAGGATTAATCGATTATGTGGTTTGATACAACTTTTTATAATTTCACGAATAAGAAAAAACTTTATTTTATTTTTATATAATTAAAATCAGACTACATTTGAGTGGCCTAATTTTAAATTAAAATTCTATTTATCTACGGCTTCTTCCCATTGACTTTCCATAGTGTCTGTTCTGATCAATTGAAGTAACCCATATCATTGGATTTTAGAATTTTAGATCAGCAAAACGCTGTTTAGGTACCCTAACAATTGCATCAGCTCAATATGTTTAGTTATTTTAAGTCTGCATATTTTATCCATGTTGTTTAAGAGCTAAGTTGTCTCAAAGTTCACATGTTGCCTGAGCCTTTCTTCACGTCTCCGTGCATTTTTCTGAATTTCAATTAAAAGGAGGTTCACTTTAAAGTTTCTATGGAGGTCATTATTCCTGACATACCAAGGTACATCAACGATTTTTTGCTACAACCCCAAAGTTGAATTCTATAATTCCAAATCAGTTTCAACATTTGCTTATAAAGTAGAAGATTGTTTTATGTTGATAAAATATCTTTCTATGTATTAGTTCATCACATTTCCTCTTGATGTATGGTTGGTTTCCATCGTAGTTTCTTACTCTCAGTCCTCACAATTTTTTTTTCCCTTTTTTTTATATCTCCGTTCTTTTACGTGTGAGTACAGAGTTAAAAAATAATAATAATTTAGTATTACCCTTCGAATTGAGCATATTTTTCAACTTGTTCATTCAATTTTACAAATTAAATCAGGCGATTTAGATTATGTAATACAAATTACAATACAATATGTCAAACTCAACGGTCAAATCTATATACGAATATTCGTATTTTTTAATTTTGTTTCATTTCTTTAATGTAAAGCCTTGATTACGTTAGTAATTTAGTCGAGTAGCGTGTATTTTAGTAACTAAAATGGATGAACTGACCAAAACACGTTCGCACTACAGTCGAGTACAAGTTACAAGTGAGTGAGCTGTGTTTCAAAATGAAAAGAATACGTAACAAAGTAAATAGACACCCATGTTCTATATATTTCGTTGTTTCTTCGCCCCAATGAGACGACATCCTTGCGTCAAGTAATGAACTCGATTAAATCATCATATTCGCATTTGGTTTCTTGTTTTGTTTTGAAGAGTGGTGGGGGGCCTTAATCTAAAATTAGAATAAAATGGATCGACTCGACTAAATCATTTACTAATCTACTCGACTCATCATTTACTAATATGCTCGCTACTCGACTAAATTACTAACGTAGTCTGAACAAGGCTTAAGTGATAAAATAGAGAGTAAGAAAATCAAATAATATCTAAAAATTATTGCACCCTCTTACGCCGCTTTCTTCACAATTGTCGACAGTAGGGCATCCAATTTTTGGCCAAAAAGTAATTCCGGAATTTTTGAATTTCAATGTTCTCGATTCTGGAATTCCCGAATCAGTTCGGATTTTTTTTTTTTAAACGCAACACATTTCTTTTATTTCGTTTAAAATATTAGATATTTTTATAATTAATGCTCATATGTATGAACGATACTAAATCGCAGTTACGATTATGATGTAAACAATTTATAGAATTACAAAAATTGATGTAATTTATAAAGTTTATAGAATTTGTTGTAATTATATAAATTCTTTAAATTTAAAAATTTTTCCAACGCTATAAATTATATCAATCCTATAAATTCAGTAAATTCTACAAATTCTATAAAGTCTCAAAATCCAATAAGACTCTTAAAAATTCTCAAAATTCTATAAATTTTATAAGTCTAAATCTATCAATTCTATAATATCTACAAATTCTATAAAGTTTATAAATTCTATAAATTTCATCATTAATCTAAATTCTTTAAAATTTGTAGATTCTTTGAGTTTTATTAATTATTTCAAGTGTGTTTGTTTTATACATTTTACAAACTCAAATTTTAATTGTTTTATAATTACAAAAATTTCGAAATCCTATAAACTTTAACAATTTTTTAAATTCAATAATTTCTAAACAATTTACAAGTTCTCTAAATTCTATGAATAAAGTTTAACAAATCCCATAAATTCTTTAGTTCTTATAAATCCAATAATTTTTATAAATTTTTTAAATTCTCTGATTTCTACAAAGTCTATAAATGTTATACATTTTAATATATTTATACACTCTATAAATTTTATAAATTTTATAAATTCCATGAATTCTATAAATTAAATAAACTCCACAAATTTTATAAATTTTAAATTTTTTTTTAATTTTATAGATTCTATGGGTTCTTTGAATTGTTTCAAGTTTGTCAGTTCCCAAACTTATTTTACAAACTCAAATTTTTGCTTATTCTAAAAATTCCTTAATTTCTTTAAATTCTATAAATTTTATTTATTCTTTGAATTCTACAAATTTTATAAATTCAAAAATTTTGATAAATCCTATAAACTTTAGTAATCTATAAATTCAATAATTTCTATAAATTTTATAAATTCTATAAATAATTTGTTACGCGTGCTTATTGCCGTTCCTCTCGACTGTTCAGGGTTTGTTAATGTTTGGGTCGAGGATTTTGTTCTTTGCACTGTAACAATAATAGTTTAGGAATTCGCCACCCTCGTGATTCTCAACACAAATTAAAACAATTTACTCATATTATGTAGATATCATAATGGTCCCACAAACAAAAATTAACGGACAAAAGAGAGTACTATAAAAAAGCATATCTGTCCACGAATAACGTATAATATGCTCATTATACGTTTGTTTCATCAATTAGATATCCATTATTCACTGTTAGTTTATCTAGTAGTCTCTTCTTTCATTATTCAATACTTCCAAGTAAATTATTTGATTTTTGAAATTTTATCTAGTAGTCTCTTGCCATTTTCATTATTATTAAACTGTGACGTCAAAATGTCGACGAAAATTATTTGAAGAGTATTTAAAGGATTTGATTATAAAACATAATGATATTTGTCGGACTCGCATATAATGGCTGTTATTCACTCAGATGATTTACGACACTCGCCTATCGGCTTGTGTCGGCAAACTTCATCTTCGTGAATAACAGCTATCATTATATGCTCGTTGAATAATATACTATTTTTTTTTGATTACTCCGCCATATTTTTATATGCGCCCCATACTCACATACACATCTATATACACATCCATATGTATGTACGTTCTACGCGCACCCATTTTTTCTTTCGACACACCACACACTACACTACATTCGTTTGGGTTTTTACCCTATCTCACTTCCACAATTCTCTATCCTTACTTTTTTCTACACGAAGACTTCCTTCACACTACACAATACACATCTATTCGTGATTAGTGTGTCCAATTTCTCGATGTTTTTCATTTCTCGAGAAAAGATATTTTATACCTATTTTCTCGAGAATTCTCGAGAAATTTTTATGATTAAAATTTACAACTAAATTCGAGTTTGCCTTAAGTTTTATATTGGAAATTGTGTAATGCTATCAACGATTATCATATTTGTTTGAATTAAAACCAAAGTTATTTGTAAAAATAAAATATCGAATTATATTTCGTAATTCATTATAATAAAAATTCAATTTATTTTTTCCTAAAATAAATGTTTTATAAACAGAAAAAATACAATAAAAATTATTAGGCACTTTATCACAAAACAAAATTAATAAAAAACAAAAATTACAAATAATTGACTCATTTTGAAATATTTTTCTTCATAAAACTCTTCAAAAAACATAGAGCATTGATTGTAGAATCCGCCAATCGATTCCTTTTTTTTGTAACAAAATCATTAGCAATTGAAAAATTTCACTCATTTTGTGTAGATGTAGGTTTTATGGTAGATAAAGCATCAAATAATTGCTGTAAATTGTCAGTTTTCTTGCCTGTGTTTTCAAGAATCGCAAATTATTTGCTCAATGCATGAAATTTATTTTCTACTACTTCAATATCATAAGCTTTGACGATTTCTGCGATGGATAGCTGCAGTTGCTCCTGCAATGATAATTCTTCCGTATGTGGTTCAACTTCCAAATCAATTGGTTGTACATCAGAATCATTGTTATCGATTGAGTTGATAGGCCCAAACATTCGAGATGAAAGAGTTCTTGCAAGTTTAATCATTTCTGTTTTCGACACTAGACTGAAAAATTGATTCTTTTCGTTTTGTAAGGATCGTGAATTATTCAGGTATTTTAAAAGCGAAACCAACGGTTTATCTCTTCGTTTCAATATTTCTATCTTAATTGCGTCAAGAAGCTCACAACTTAGTAAGGAGTTAATTGTTTCGAGGCTATTAAATAAACATTTTAGGGCCCCATCAGCGGTTAACATCGTCGAATCTGCTCGACTTAAATTCTCTACTGTGATGCGTATCGGCTTTAATGCCTTTTGGAGTTCTTCAGCAGGTCTGTTGTATTCTTCTTTCCACATGTGATCCAAATTAAGGTCATGCAATGCCTTTTTAATAGGTGATTTTTAGGTCTTAAAAAGCGCTCCATCTTACTTTCTAAGGTATTCCACCTGGTTTTACAATCCTGAATCAGCTGTAGATTTTTTCCCTCAATAGGCTCGATATATTTTTGCAAAATGTCGTTTTTAATTGGGGATCGTCTGAACACCTTCACAATCTCCCTAATAGATTTTATAACCGTGTCGTATGATGGCTTTAGCTGCAAGTTTGTGATTTCAAGGTTCTCTTCAACGGAATCTAAGCTGGTATCAAGAAGTTCTTCTAGATCCACATCTGTGTCAGTGTCATCAACTAACATCGGTTGATTATCACTCTGCATACTCGAGTGACTTGTGGATTTTTTTGGCACG
This sequence comes from Tipula helvola, assembly GCA_963556165.1. NCBI lineage: Eukaryota > Metazoa > Arthropoda > Insecta > Diptera > Tipulidae > Tipula > Tipula helvola. The sequence continues at coordinate 102,879,072 of OY744483.1, forward strand.
TAAAGTGTTTTTAAAATAGCTAAATGTAATCCGTGATTATAGCATAACTGCTGATGTGCCGGGGACAATCTTTCAAAACTCTGCATGACAGCTGCTCCATCGCTCATGACAGCAACAATATCTCGTTGCATGGATAAATTAAAAATACTAATTTTATCATTGACCAATTCTAAAGCTTTGTCGGCTGGGCAGCTTCCATTTATTGTTATTAATCCTAAGTTATCCGAATCGGTGGCATTGTAATACAAATGTACATCCATGTATCGCTTGTTGTTGATACTCGTCCACTCATCGATAGATAAACGAAACTTTTTTTCTGATGACTTGAAAGCATTATTTTTTTTTATAATTTCCTGCACTTTCTCATCGTAAAATCCAATAAACAGTTGTTTTATCTGTGTAGGACTCCGTGGAAAATTAAAACCTTTTGCACACATAGCTTCTCTAATTACGCGGCTCTTTGTAACTTGACGGAAACTAAAACCATCAATAGCAATCATTTCTGCAATGTATTCCTGCATACTACGCCGTTTCATAAATTTCTCAATTTTTGGGATAGCAACGTCGCATTTTATTTGCTTCATGTTTCTAGAATCACTGCTGCTAATACCAACACTTGTGCTTGGTTGCAATATACAATCTTCTCTTTTTAAATGATGTATACCTTTAAGATGTCTACGAAGACCGGTTGGTTCTGATCCCTTACATAAAAGTATTTTTGGGCATAAATTACATGTAGCTGATTCCCTATTTGAATTTTTTTTTTTAAATATTACCAACAATCTTGGTATGTTTTAAAACAGTTAAATATATTTCGTATTTCTAATTCAAGAGTCCAAGTATAATTACATAAATATCTAAAGTAATCTCTAAAATATTATCCAATATAACTTACCGTTTTTACAGAACGATTTAAATGTTTTCACTGGAACTGAACACTACGTTTTGCTGTTTTGTTCTGTCTATACTATTAAATATTAATTTTACAGCAATGCATAAACCGAAAAAAAAAATTATTGCTGCAATTCGAAATGTAATAAACACGTGCAATATTCGTACATGCCGATGCCATACAACTTTTCCCGTTTGTTTGTTTCAGAATAATCTTATTTTCGTTTGAATGTACCTATAAATTGTGAAGAAAAGCAAAATAGAAAAGAAAATTATAAATGTACTATTGTTGCATGTTATAACAAACGGGAAAATTTTCGTTTTCTGTTCTCGAGAAATTTAGATATATTTCGCGAGAAATGGGAAATATTAGCATTGTAATTTTCTCGATAATTTCATTTCTCGAGAGGAAACACTATTCGTGATGGGTCTTTTCCCTCTCAATTCCAAATTCTAACTCCCTTACTTTCCCTATAAGAATACCCTTCGCACTACACAATACACAGTTATTGGTGATGGGTCTTTATTTAACCTATCAGTTTTCTATTCTGACTCCCGTTTTTCATTTTTATTTTTTCCTAAACAGCCGAATTTTTCCCCTAGCTGTTTCGATTCCAAAATTTTTCCTCTTCATACCCAACTTAATTTTATTCTAATTTTCTACTCCAAGCCTAATATAATCCCTAAATATCGTTATCCCAAAAACCACAGTGCAATATTCATTTGCAACAAATTCTATAAATTTACGAAGAGGAGAAATTGTTAGGAGTTTTGTAATTCAGTTTCGATCTGGCGAGGATTTTGATGTATCTGGCTAATTCTGGAATAACTTGATATTTCAAATTCTACAAATCCTATAGATAAGGTTTTAGAATTCTAGAATTCAGTAAGTTCTTTAAATTTTCTTATAAATTCTGTAAATTCGATGAATTCTATAAGTTTTAAAAGTCCAATAAATTCTATAAGTTTTAAGTCTGTAAATATTAAAAATTCTATATCATCGCCGTCCGAGCTTGAATTGTTTTCATCAAATTTATAACTAGAATTAGATGACGAGAAAGTTTCTGAATTTGTTTGTTTGAGTCCGAAACCAGGCTATATACGGAACTGTATAGTTATTATGTACTATGCGCCGTTTTCCAGTTTAAAAACTAAGAAAAAACGAACACATATTTGGCAGGTGCATTTTAGAGACAGGTAAAATTAAATATGTGAGAGCAGCTCTCTAAAATGTCCCTACTTATAATTTTTTGTTACAAGAAAAATTTTCTTGTTAGCCTGACTTTGGATATCCAAATTATTAGGTTGTTTTATTCCTTAAACTAACCATCTTCATAGATTGACTAACATTTCTGGGTCCCTTGAATAACGAATTTAGAGAAGTTTCCCTGTATTTAGTTTTTTCTTTGGTTCAAAACAGACTATAATTACATAAAATTATGTTGGAATTACTTAAATTAGTGTGAAAAATTAAAATTCGTTAATTCCGGAATTAGTGCTTTCAATTCCGGAATAATCGAAACCAAAATATTTGCCGGTATTCCGGAGTACCGGAATTGGTTGCCCTATTCGACAGTAACTTTTTTACTAAACAAAAAAAATTGTTAAACAATTTTTCACCATCAAGTTTTTCTATTGCAAAATTACGAAAACGTTACTGCCGTCAGTTTTCGAGTAAGCGGAGTTGCTCCAAAAAATATACATTTGTTTATGTTAAATTCATCATTAAAGAACCCTGTAAATTTTAAACACGGAATTTTCATCCCTGTTCAAAATCAGCTAGCTGTAAATAATACTGCAAATTACACTCAAGGCCAAGAAACGTTTAATGGTGTTTCCAGCTACGTATATATAGATCAACAATCGACTAAGTTCCATAAAACCGCTTGTCAAACCAATATATTGACCATAAAATCATCAAAGCACAATAAAACGATAATTTCAATAATTGCTTCTACAAGCGGTTTTTGTACGAGTAACAATTGGGTAAATAACATAACAGCCCAACCAAACCTGCTAAATAAGGGGCATCGCTACCAAAAAATTTCAAAGGATGGTAAATCTCTAAAGATGGCAGCACTAGATGATTAACGGTTTTTTTAAACATTTTTTTATTGAAAAGCAACCAACACGAATAAAAATGACAACCAGTGGACCTATTCTGGGTTTTCCCTGGGAACAGGGAATTGCTTATCTTTCACATTTTTCCCTCACTTTTGAATTTTTCCCCAAAAAGTGTATTCTGACAACCAGAGAAAAATATTTTTGGGGAATTAATAATTTCCAATTATTGCAGTTTTGACAACTATTTTCCTCCACTCATTAAGCGGATAAATGTTATTTTTCTTCAGGGAATAACAATTTTTGATTCACTACAGTATCGTTTACTCCATATACAGTGTCATGTTCATCTTCATAATTATTATTTTTTAGAAAGTTATGTAATGTGGCACAAGTGTTTATAATAACGCTCGTCATACATTTTTTCCATAATTCCCTGTTCCCAAGGAAAAACCAGAATAGGGCCATTGCTATGAATTACAGAAAAAAAATCATTTTATTTTATATTTATGTACTTACTAAAAATTTAAAATTCTTCAAGCTTACATCTAAAATGCTTTACCGATACTAATTTTTCACATATCAAATAAAACTGCATTATCGATAAAATTGCCTATATCTTTCGTTTATTAAGGCCCGATTGTATAAACACCGCTAAACGAAAAAAAAAAATCTACAGTAATGATTAATCATTACATAGTGGCCTAACCCACATTTTTAAACATTTTCGTTTAATCGGCTATAAATGTTCTTGGAAATAGAATATAATTATAGTAAGTAACATCAGTGCTGAGATGTTCTAACATCACTTTTTTCGATGTTCGATAGTATTCATGTCTCTCTTTTCAAGAATAAAATTGTATACTATTTCGACTTTTGAATTAAGCGTTTTCTATTGCGATCTCAGCATGCTCGCATAAAACATCATTCTATTTCTACTTTCATTCATCACTCTTTATCACAAAAAATTTTGTTTGCGATATTTTATCGATGTGAAGAAAAGGAAAAGTATACAGAAGGCTGAGATCGCATTAAAAAAATTGTAATGAAAGAAGAAAATAGCGTACGAATTTGTTCTTGTTACAAGAGACAAAATACTATCGAAAACGAATCGAAAGTGATGTTAGAACATCTCAGCACAGATTTTTAGCACAGATATCGTACTTCAGGTTATACTACAGCCTCATATACGATAAAACTTTCCTTCAATCTGTCGGATCAACTGAGGTCAAACGATTTGTTGTATGATCGATCGTATTGTGTATGGCCCATTTAATACTTACATTGCACTATTTTCCTATGCAATTTGACATATACATGCATTTTTGTCACCTTTGGCTAATATAGATTGTAGCGCCACTACCGGCGGTTAAAAGGAGAAAAGCAAACTAATGTATATTTGTTGGAGATTCGCTCTTCAAAAACTTAACAGTATAATGGAACACTGTAAAAATGCAACAGTTACTTATGACGATTTCGATTCACCACAAAAAAGCAATCCGGCTCGATGAAAGGTGCTCTTTCTGCTATCAAACTGTTCGATTTGTCAAGAAAAGTCACTCCGTCGAGCAAAATTGTTGTTGGTTTACGAATCTGGATTTTTTGGCAGATTTACTAACCCAAGCACAAATAGAACAGTCATTTTGAATGACATTTCTATTCTATTTGAGTTTATTGAAAGCGTCATTTGTGTTTTGTTCTGTTTATTTTTATATAAATTAATTGATCCGTTCATTTTTTTATGTTGTTTTGTTATCGAGTATCGACTAAATCCTTTGTACAAATTATAGGTTATGTTTATATTAAAACATCAAAACCACACATATGTTTTGTTTGATTTACACAGCAATAGAAAGTGCTTTTTCAAAGATGAGGTAGAAGCCGAATCGAAATCGTCATTAGACATTCATGGGAAATATATTTACGGTAGATTCTGATCTGAACGGATATATCCGAGCATATCGCTCTCAATAACAAAATCGTCATTTCCAACATCCCATTTACAAAAACTTAACGTTTTCTATCACTCCGTAATCATCTTCCGATTTCATTTACGACTCAATCTCCAGTTGTATTTCTTCTTAGTTAGGGCATGTAACTTAAATATTGAATATAATAAGCGAATTAAGACCTTTCTCGCCTCCACAGCTCGCAAATGAAACAAAGCTGGAGAGACAATATACATAAAACTGTTAGATAGTCAAAAGAGCAAGGCTTCAAAAATGCAGGACTGGTTATAGTCGGTTACGTCTCGGCTGGCTGGCAACGTTGCAAAAATGAGGGAGATTTTGCTTGTTACAAAAAAGGCGCGCGTTGTGTTTTATCCCGACAATGGAATAGGGGCCAGAATAGAGAAAAAACTGGGGACATTCAGCTAAAGCTATTTATAAAAAAAATTATTTGTAAAAATCGTCGCCTTTAAAATGCAGAAACAAAGGAAACAGCTGAAAAATGAATTCGTAGGTAATTCAACCTCGCCAACAATTTTATTTAGGTGCAATTTATGTCGACTAGAAATTCAGCGGTAGTGATCAGAGGCATCGCAATTCAATCAGTTACCTTATTTTGCAATAAGGACTTTTTCTCTGGTATCACTCATACGTGGTTCTACGCAAATTTAAGCAGCATAATACAGTTACATAGCTTCCGGTAATTTTTTATGCTGTCTCCGTTTGGTGAACATGGAATCTCAAAAATGATCTAAGTGCATAAAAGTTTGTCCATGAAATTTATTTATAAAATCAATGTGAGTACAGATATTGTTGGAAATGAAGACGCTTCAACGTTTACCGACAAATTAATATCATTTATTTCTATCGCTTTTCGAAAGAATCTCATTAAATTGTTACCCAGCTGATGAGTTGATGGCAATTGTCATTCGACGAACGACAGCGATATCAAAATTCTCACTCCAGATGGATGTCGCTAAATTTTGTGGCGAACAATTTATGATTGAGCGAACCTCTTTGCTTCGGTAGTTTTTTGTCGCTGTTTTAATATACACTCTCAACGCATTCTAGAGTCCAAAATTTTGATTGGTATGGCATTTACAAAATAACAGCCTCGTCCAAGTATTTCTCACACCATTCGCCGCCATAAGTCTCGAATACAATACTTTTGACAGAGAAAAGATCCTTGAGCGAAGTTGCCTAAGGAACTTGCACAGGCACCAATCTGAAGTCAACGCTTTTTTGATTATGCGCTCCACAAATCGCAACATAATGAAAATTATTGGATCAAATAAAACAATTTCCAAGTGTTCTACTGAAAAATCAAGTTTTTCAAGTCACGCTTTTTGTGTACTGACGACTACATAAATACATATGTATTTACAAATTTTCGCATACTAATTGTGAAGTTGAATATATTGGGAGTGTGTTGTGAAAAATTGTTACAAATTGTTCAGTGTACAGTGATAGTTTCGATGGATTAGAGAAACTCATAGTATACTAAATCCAGCTGGTTCCACCAAATACAGAACATGAGCTGGGCACTACGAATATTTGGCTTCGTTCACCTGGCCTGCATCATCATTTTTAGCTATACGATGCAAACAACTTTTCCTTACGTATCTATCGGTACCTAAGGAAGGAACGTGTGAATAATTCCAATGGCATTTAAACGTTTGGAAATCGTTGATCGATCAACATGTTATAATTCTGCAAGGTTTCCTTCCGTTTGGCTTGGGCCTTTATCGAGTAAAGCTTCCACTTCCTCATCCTCAAATTTTTTTCGGTTGGCCTGGACTTTCCTTATCTTCCGTATCAAAATCTCTTTTTTATAGCGTCGAAACCAGTACTCACATCATCACAACAGCATCCGAAAGCATTCGTTGACTTTCAAAATCACTTTTTTTCAAATGGATGCAAAAAAGCAAATCGCGTTTTGTTGTCATTAAATTTGATTGGTACTCAGCGTCCATAATAACAGTAAAATAACACATATGTAGTGAAAACTAAAGCCAGGTCATGATGCTTTGACATAGAGTTAGCAACGATATTATTACCCGATGCGATATAGTACTAGTTAAGCCATCTCTTGATAATCCCTTAAAATGAATGCGCACTCCTAATAAGTGGAATGGGCGGTTACGGTTTGTTCTACAACTTGGTAACGAGAGTATACTCTCGAGTATCGTAGTTACAAACATCTTGTTACAATTCAAGTGCCAACTAAAACTCTTTAGTGAAAGCATTTTGTTAACTTTACTAAATGCAGTGGTCAGTAATTAAACGTGAAACGAAAAAACATCAAAAATCCAATTGAGCGATGGATTAAAAATTCGCAACTTGTTTGTTAAAATGACCACCCAACTTACAACGATCTCAGAATAACGGATTTTAAAACTAAAGGTAGAGACAATCTCGACGAAACGCAGACGGAGTTACGCAAGGAACTCTAAAATTAATTTAGTACTGTAAAAATAAATTTTTTGCTGACAATCTCGACGCACGTTTTTGATATTATAAAAATATTTAAAACTATCTAACATGGCCTAAAACTATTTGATAACCCTTAATACATAATGTTAAATTATTCGATGCAATAAATTCTATTTTGTAAACCTCTTTTGGGCCGATTTAAATTTTGCCTCATAGTATAAAATCTATAAATCCAGTTTATAACTAAACATTTAGGTACATATGACGTTTAATGTGATTGGTGTCACTTCAATTTGTAAACATTTAACTTCACAAGAATGTCTCTCATTTTGTAGTTTTTCACATCACAAAGTGGCACTTCAATCCGTTCTTGCGTGAAATATTGAAAATAATTTAATTTTAGTACTTGTTCTAATGCGCTCCGTCCGTCGACTTTGTCAATTCGCATATATTTTCATGTAATTTAACTTTTGCGCGATTGCGTTACTGCGCTACAGCGTCGAGACTGTCTGGTGGGTAATAATTTCAGTTTTAATAATTGATGGGCAACCCACATTTCAAACAATGCGACACAAACTTAGCAGCTTAGTTCAATAAAAATTTCTGTCACGAATCAAAGTATTCCCTTGCTTGGATATTCAGTTTAGTGTTTTGTTATTCAAAATTTGAAGCAGACAAATTAACCGTATTTCTGGATAAAAGATTTTTTATAAAACATATTACTATATTAATACCACAATAATGGATGAAATTGAAGAAATGGATGGCTACGAAGATGTGATCACAACGGTGGAGGAACCGGAATACATTACAACGGTATTTTAAATACTATAAGCGGAACGAGTTTCCGTAGTAAATAACTCCAGTTAACTTTTAAACCTCTTTTAGGCAGCTGATAACCAATCATTAAAAAATGTTATGTTCAACTTCTTATCGTCAAACATGCATATGCCCAATGATATAGCATCAATCCTTCTAGCAGCCGCATTCCTTATAGTTTCATGGAAAGTTCTTCAAATTGTTATTAAATTTGTGTTGGCCGTTTTGTGGCCGATTATCGCATTTTCATCATTATTTGTAAGTACATAATTATTGTTTTACTATTAAAAAGAAAAGACATTTTTTTAATTTACATATATATTTATTTCCAGTTTTTATTACCATTGATTGGACAGGAGGAACTTATATCAAGAAGTTATTCTATGTATAATTTTGGTAAAAATTTGCTTTTCAAAATATTACGAACAATTAATCGAACATACAAATAAATTTGCTTTTACGATCGACGTGGCCTTATTTGAATATAAAATTTCATACAAAACATCGTTTTTGAATTATATTCCCCAATTAGGGTTACATAATATGACTGTAGATTACCAATTGGCATGTAATTCATGAGCTCGGCATCGATTGGTATTGCGGTCATTTTATACGAACCATTTAGTGGACATTTACCAGGTGGTTTAATAAGTGACGTAAATTTCGTTAAAACATTTTCCTCCTGATCAAGAATTTCGCATATATTACTGATGGTGAACTTTGGTAAAAATTGTCTACAACTTTCGAGATTACCGGTGTGGTCTGGACATTTTTTAACATCAACAGAAACTGAAAAAAATATTTATATTACATTAGCAGTAATTGATCAAACTATATTATTTAAACGAATACCTTTTGCTCCATAGGTCATCTTTTCCAAGAACGTAAATTCACCCGAAATCTTATAAACATTCCGTTCTGCCGGATAAGCAGTCACATTTCTGATTTGAACCGCTAAATTTTTATATTCTGGACATTCCTTTAAACTTTTCAATATGATATACCGTCTAATTGGACCTTTCGCCCATACTGTTAAAAAAATAAAACCACCACAAATGATAATAAATCTACCAAAATTCATTGCTATAGTGTTATTGTTGAGACTTCAATCACTCTACTTTATTCGCTTTTGTCGTTTTGCTTTACAATTTAGTTTTGAAAAATTTTGATAAAAATCAAATTAATTTTAAATATCGGACGTAATAAATTAAAATTGTTATAAATGCTTACAATTATATAGTTATATAAAGTAAGTAATCATTAAATAAAAAAATAAAAAAAATCTTGATAGCGAATTAAGATCGTTTTGATCGGACAGCAACATTTAATTTAATACATGCCTTCATTTCAGTATTTTTGTAGGCAGACAGTTTTATGTCATAATTTGTGTTTACAGCAACTGGAAGAAAACTAAATAAAAAATAAAAATTATTAATTTTTAGTTTAATAGTTTGTAATAATTATGTGTCATTATAATATTCGGTTTTATATCAATAAATGACAAAATTTATTTATTTATTTATACAGAGAAAAGTCTACAAATTTGACTTGAATTTATAACATATTGAACAGGGTAGAATAAAAATTAAATTAAACAAAAAAAAATTAAAATTGACATAGAAATATTTTTAGGTTGGAGCATAATGTTGCTTCAACCTACGTTTAAAGCTGTCTTTACTTAAGTAAAAGTCGAACAGATGGTCGATTTTATTAAAACTCTTCAACATCATGTTTACCGGTTCATTGTCACCATAGTTTGTTCTGTGTTTATTTAGATGATTCCAGTATGGATGGTGCATCGATTTGATCAAGTAAAAAAAACGAACACTTTAAAAGCTCTCATCTATTTGCCAATGTTGTCATTTGATAGGTTTTGCATCCAGCAGCATATGATGGTAATCGCTTCAGGTTAACGTGGTGCGGTAAGTCATGGTCGTAATCCCATCCGTCTTTACACGTTATATACCGTATACACTTTTTTTGGACGCTCTCGATTTTTCTGATAGGTTAGATAGGTAGATACAGGATCTTCATTGTCTTGAGATCATGAATATCCCCAGTCCAACGCTTAATAAAACCAAGCATGGAATTGGCTCTAGCAACGCATTGTTGAATTTTCTTAGTACAGCCCATATTTTCAACGAAAGTAACCCCTATTGGCGATTTTCATCAAATGTAGTTAGCGTTGGTTTCTATGTAAGTAAAGGGGACGAATATTGTCAAATTCAACTGTTTGACAGTTCTGATCCCTTTGTTCTATGGTTAAATTTTGTTCATATTGTTTTCACCAGATGTCAGCTACTTTGTTGGAAATCGCGAATAGGGCTTTAATCTCTTTTGTGAAAGTATGCCATTTATCTGATTTTGTTGTGTAACCGGGTTAACTTTCCGATGGAACGATAAACTCTTACACTTGTTGATGTTGAGACTGAATAGGTTAGACCCACACCATTTCGCTAGATTGTCGATGTCCTCTTGTAGCTTATGGGGATCGCCGATGTTTTCTACTGTTTTAAAGATTTTGAGATCATTTGCAAACATTAATAATCCAAGGACCAACATGAGAGCCTTGTGGTACTCTTGAAGTAGCTTGAATTGATTCTGATCTTCTATTACTAAGCTCAATATACTGAATGTGATTACTCAAATATGATTTAAACCACGCAACAAACTGTTTAGAAAAACCGAATCTGTATAACTGTTCCAACGTTTTAAAGAGAAATTAAAGTTAGAGCACAAAACGCAGGTACATTATTCTAACATTTATTTTTTGTATCTTTTATTTTCTCAGTTTTTTTATATTCAGTCTTCTTTAAGCCAGAAACTCGAATACATGTGGTCGAAAGTTTGTAAACGCGCACAAAGAAAGAATTTTATCTGAATTCATGTTTTGTAAATAAATAAACGTAAATATAGTCAATTGTTTTATTTTGCGAAATTATATTTCATATCAAGCTAGTAAAAATAAAGTGTGTAAGTGAATTACAGTATAACTACAGTTAGTATACTTGATACGGGTATATCAATTTATTTGGTGGAGTAACACAGCGTACAAGTGTGGTCAAGTAGCCAAGCTCCATAATCCCCATAAGTGCATTAATTAAATTGATGATGCCTCCAGAAAATATTTTTCGCGACATCGAATTGGGAGCAAACCAAAAAAAGATTTTTGATAAAAAAAAAATTGAATTAAAATTTTAAAACTTCCGTTATTTAAAAAATCAACCGAAAAATCACATAAGATATCCAAAAACCTGATATACCTGAAAGTCGATAACATGGCGCAAGTCAGCGTCAAAATTCGAGAAACGGGAATATGCATTGTAAGGACAATTCCTATAAAATTTACTTTATTTCACACCCTATTGAAAATCATTTAATACGTTGAAACGAATCGATTAACCGCAAAGTTGAAATTAATCTTTCAACCTATACCCGGTTTTGGTTTCTCTAACAGAAATGCCTTCAGCGGCTATGCCGGTGAACATAGTATAAATACATACAGTTCTACCATCATACGAAAAAAATATTTAATCGGTGAAGTTCCAGATGTCTCATCGATCGCATTTAAATACATTGTACTAAACTTTGGTATTCACCATGGAGGAAATGACCCGGTGTCAAAACTTGTACATTGACATCTCCCGCACATGTAGCCATGAGCGGTCTTGAATTAACGATCGCTTCTATGTTGCAAATTAGTGTCGTCATTTCTTCGAAGGTAAGATTGATATTCTGAGTTGCTTTACCTAAATGTTTTTTTATTATCTTTACAGCAGACTCCCAGATGCCTCCCAAATGCAATGCCAACGAAGGATTGTAGTGCCACTCAATGGGATTTTCCCCCAAATAGCTGCCAATTGGATTTTCTCCCAAATAGCTGCCAATTTCATCATTGAATTCTTTTGAAGGAACACCTCGCTTTGAGATGAACCGACGTATGGCCGCAATAAAAACATCCGATGTATAATTGGACACCACTTCTAAATGTATCACCTTAGTTGTGAGGCAAATAAATACTGCGATGTAGCCCTTTTCAACTTTAGCACCTCGTCCACGCTTAGTTGCAAGTGAAATTGCACCGGTGAAGTCAACACCAGTATTTGTAAACGGTCTCGCTGTTTCTACGCTGGCAATTGTCCCATTATCTGCTGAGGTGTTTGCCCGTTAAATCTTGCACAAGCCACACATTTCGAACGACCTGATTGACCAAACTGCGACCATTTATGATCCAAAACTTTCCAAAACACACATTTCTTGTGAGTAAATAACACTATCATTTTACTCAATGGATGGTTCTTCGGCAATATAATGGGATGCCTCGCAGAATACGGTATGTGTGCATTCTTCAGCCTGCCACCTACTCTTAAAATCGCATTTTCATCTAAAAATGGTTGAAGTGCCTTTAGAGAACTGCTACGCGAAATTGGTTTTGATTGGGATAAACTTCTGATGGCATCTCTTAATTCGTTTGCTTGTACCCACTTAATGCAAATCTTTTCTGCAGTCTTCAGTTCTTGTGAAGTTATGAAGCTCAACATTTTGGTACTTTCCACTTTGCTTTTGCATTTTTGGAACCATCTTTTAACATATACCACTACACGCAGTAATCTCGAAAATTATGAGACCCTCGCTACTAAGCTTTCCAAGAAATGTTCGCCTTGATTAATTTGTAATACTGCCGATTCATTCTTCTTCATCTCGGCCAATATTGAGGAAATTCCTTGAGATGTTGCATTGATGTCTTTATGTAGGTCCGTGCCACCAACTGTAAAGTGTGCACAACTTTGATGGGATTATTCCACGATTAGCCACGTCCGCAGGGTTGTTTTGTGATTTAACGTGAGCCCAAATTTCACGAGGCGCTTTTAAGGTTTAGGAACAAAATAATGTCTTCCTTGAAAAGCTGGATCTTTCAGCATAGCTCAGTCAAATTTTTATTTGACCGTATTACGTAACGAGTCTCTTTTTGCACCGGTGTCATTTTGGTTTTAAGAAAATTGGGAGGGAGATGGGATGATTCATGATCGTAACAATTTTTATTATTTTATATTTTTTTTTTTTCAATTATGTACTTTGTATTTTTTTTTTGTTTCAAGAAAAACCCGCTACTGGCTTTGTTGTCAAAGGGATTTGTTATTGTTGTTTTCTTTCGTACTTAAATGTTTTGCTCACTGTTATATTTGTAAAGCAATCAAATAAATAAATAAATATTTTTGTATATATAGGGGTCGGCACTCGAAGTGGTACCAATTAAAAATGCTGTAAATTTGTCATTTTTTATTTTATTGTATTTCAAAACTTGAGTATATCGTAAAAACATTTGAAATTTAACAAAACATATGTTTTTTTCGATGTAGCCACCTTTAGGGTGGATAATAGCATCGAGTGTGTCCGAGAAGGCTTCACAAGCTGCACGAATGTGGTCTGATGGTATTTTGCCCCATTCTCGGCGAAGAGCAATCTTAAAGGCGTCGACCGTCTCATATTTTTTAGTTAATACTTTGGCCTGCAGAATGAACCATATTTAAAAATCCATTGCGTTTAAGTCCGGGGAATATGGTGGCCATTGTTGTGAAGCAATGAAACTGGGAATTTTATCTTGTAAAAAACGTTGGGTTTCACGGGCTTTATGGGATGGTGCCGAGTGTTGTTGAAACGTCCAATGGTTTCTACCGAATTGTTTAAGACTGACGCTTATCAAAAAATGAGCGCGCTGTCATGCGCCGTGAGCAGCGTGAAGTTGGTAACACTTCGAGTGCCGACTCCTGCACATACTACCAAAAATCTATTTATAATTTTTAAAAATGCTGAAGGTCATTGCCCGAAATTGTTTAAAATATACACAAAACCAAATTTTTTGATGCATTTTTAGTGCAATGATTATCCAAAAAATTTAAAAAATATTTTCAGAACAATTGACTACATTTGAGTAGAAATTAATTGTATTGTTTGTGCTTTTAATTAGAAATGTAAGCTTTTTTAAATTTTCTTATCGGTTAGTGGGGGAAATCTTAGAATATTTTTGTTTATTTGCGGCCTCGAAATATATAAAAGTAGAGCAAAAGTACGAATTGGAATAAATGGAATACATTTTTGACGGCATTCTCAGCCCTAATGTGCGGTTGAATTATCCCAATTTTAAAATTTTGGCGTAAAGACACAACTGTTATAGTATCTTGAAAGAATTTTAACCGTACTGACTAAACAAAGCACGTTGAAAATAATGGGCATGAATTCTCTGTATCATTTTGATTTTCTGGTATAGCGAAAATAAAAATTCAGGAGGTAAGCTGCATTTATTTACGTAGAATTAGATTTAGTTGGTGCATCTGATAAAAATTAACCGAGCCTAAAAGGTAAAAGCAGTGTAATATTTTCTGAAAAATATTGAACACTACTGAAACTGAACTTCTAGTTTCAGTGGTTTAGAAGTTAATCCAATTCTTTGGAAAGCTTAGATATCATCCTCCGCATAAAATTGTAGTAGGACAAATTAAATTGTTTTGTTAGGGAATAAATTGACCTTAAGCCTTGCGGTTCAAAAAATATTTAAATTCAAAAATAGGTGAAGCACAGTTTAACCCACCCTGTAAATATTATGCTTTTCAACAGTTAATATTTGCATAATTAATCATTTCATTTAGCATAATTCAATTATTTTTGTTAAATTTAATCACTTAATTCTAATCGTTGCACGTATTATAAAACATGAAATGAAATAATATTCTTCCTTTCACTACAATTGTAGAAGAATACCGTCTAAATATTACGATTAAATAAAAGAAGGGACATTTAATTTGCTTTTGGAACGTCCGGAATGAATAAACGAATTTAGTGTGCGCATCGCCATTGCTCTCATCAGTTTACAGTGAAAGAGATGGGACGATCGACAAATATACGGCTACATTAATAAGTAAGGCTAACTGAGATTTAAATGTCACCTTCTGCATATTTCTCAGACCACTACGTGTATGGATTTCTCTTATCTTCAGCAGCTGCTGGAGATTCAGTACACTAAAGTTACCTCTGGATGCCCTTGTGAAGTCGCAAAGATTTTGATTCTGCAAAACTGCTCCAAGAAAAGATATGCTCGCGACAATATTTGTACTGTATTATCAAAGCAATAATAACAGCTCGGAAGGAACAATAAGAAGGGGTAATAAGGGTTTGGTAGTTCAGTCTTCAAAAATTCTATTTTTTATATTTAATTTGTACTTCTGTAGACAGATACTCTCTCGAGTCACTATCTATTTACTACGTTATGCATAGATTTCACATCAAACATTTCATAATGTATAATTTTTGCCTCACGATAAAAATCTCGAGCACACAACCGTTGAATTACGGAATGGCAAAAAAAAAAAATTCACGGAATAACACTTTTGTAATGTCTCCCCTTTCAACTGCGTTTAAATTCACTTTAGCAAAAATAATCCAGTTGCATAGATTGGAATTTTGTTAAAAACAAATAAATGGTACACTACGCTCGACTACACACCATTACGTTTTTTTTTACTTTTCAAATTTCGTTTAATAAGCTTAAGAAAAAGAAGCTTAAGAAAAATTGTTGACACAAACCCTTGTAACGTATGTAGGTGACCACGTTACAAGCACTTAAAAATGCTTCGAAAATCGAATACATACTACATTAATATTATTGGTAAATTTTTTTTTTTTTTTTTTTTTCATTTTAAAAAATAATAATTGTACAAACAAACATGAAATTGGTAAGATAATTGCACCTTTAGTTTCAAAGAAACATGTGTCAGGTACAATGATTCTCTCTAATAATAATACAATCAAATTTAGCATCTAAAAGTTAAAGTTAACAAAATAATAAATTACAAAACTTGTTTCTTTTCTTTTTTTATATACACATTATACAAGAAATAATAAAATACAAAACTATAATAGCACAAAAAATAGATGCTCAATTGCTTTGTTTAGTTTCAACCATATTTTGAGAGCTCTGGAGAAAGTGGAAAAGCTGCTGCACACTCGTATTTCCAACGGTAAGTTGTTAAAGATAATAGGTGAAGCCACACTAAAGAAACGTTTACGAAACTCTAAATTAACATTGGGGACAAACTTTATACATTTATAATTCAAACGAAGATTATAGACCGAATAATTGACAAAGTTGTTCCCGCTGATGATATAAAAAAGCTTTAAAACCTTGAAAACATACATGTGTTGTAAAGGCATTATATCCAGCTCTTGAAATATAGGCCAAGATGGTGTTAGCACTGATTTAAAAGTCATTAGCCGCAAAACATGCTTCTGTCGCACGTACAGAGGATGTAACAGAGTTTAACAAGCACCGCCCCAACATGATAAACCATAAAGGAGGATAGAATCAACTAGGGCAAAGTAAACCAATTTCAGTAGATATGACGGGCAGTATAGTCGTAAAACGTACATTTTCCTAGAAACCAAGAGAATTTTCGACTTAAGGCCCTCAATGTGTGCCTTCCAATTTAGGTTATAATCGATCATAACTCCTAAATATCTAATTTCATCAACCGAACTTATGGTGAAGCAGCCATTCAATGTACAACTTGGACTATTATTACAGCCAAATGCGTGATTGATAATCGGTATTTGGGATCTCTGGCTTTCCCTGAAATGCATAACTTTTGTCTTGTCACTCAAAATCAAATTATGGGCTCCCAACCAAATCGCTAACATACCCAAGTCATGGTCAATATCAGTTAGGTTAGCATGTTTATTGATGCCAGCATAAACAAATGAAAGGTCATCCGCATACGCAGTAAGGGTGCCACAAAAATGCTGATTGAAAATACATTTATATAAACCAGAAAGAGTAACGGCCCCAACACTGAACCTTGAGGAACTCTAACCCTAATATAACGCTCATTGCTCAATAGATTATTGACGCGGACTACTTGAGTACGGTCGCTTAGATAATCACAAAGCCACTTGTGTATCGATCCACGAAAGCCGCAACGATAAAGTTTTAATCAGAGAATTGTATGGTCCACTCTATCAAAAGCTTTGGTTAAATCAATAAACAAAGCTGAAGCCTTAAGGCCCCGATGTTCCAGAAATTCTAAAATCGCTTGCTCAGTATTTCTATTGCTACGAAAACCAAATTGTTTCGAAGAGAGAAATTCATTTTTATCCAAGAAATCAATAATCCTGTTTTTCATTGCCTTTTCAAATATTTTAGAAAAGATGGAAAGAAGAGATGTTGGTCGATAGTTATTTACACAAGTTTTATCATTCTTCTTAAATATGGGGACCACCACAGATCTTTTCAAGGCTTCAGGAAAAACTCCTGTTTCTACGCTTAAGTTAAACACAAACGACAAGACGTCCACAAGGAAGCAAGCCATTTTTTTGACAACAATATTTGAAATTCCATCAATCCCAGGCGACGATTTATTTTTTAGAGAGTTAATGATGATATACAGTTCCCCTGGAGAAACAGGTGAGAAATAACAACTATTCGTAATATCATAATTCTCGGTAACTATTCGATGTCTTTCCAACTCATCCATTACAGTCAGACCATTGGAGTTCCCTATAGACACAAAGAAATCATTAAATTCATTTGCAATAGATTCAGAATCTGAAATAGTCATATCATTAGGCCCATTAATTTCTTTGATTTCTGGATAACCAGGATGCTCCCCAATTATATTATTAACTGTCTGCCAGTTTTTGCGAGCATCATTGCCATTTTGTTCAAACTGTTTAGAATAGAATTGTTTTTTAGTCTGCTCAATTTTAAGGTTTATCATGTCACATAGTTTGCGGCTGTAGTAAACTAGTCTATTGTTGTTGGGAAACTTTTTCGCTAGGTAGCATATTCTATTCCTTTTACGTATGTCTCTTAATAAATTGTCAGACATCCATGGCTTAAGCTTTACTACTTTATTGACTGAAACTAAACTAGTACAGTTATCCAGAAGACCTTTAAAAATAGTTATGAAATTGTCGTAGGCTAACGACGCATTTGACTTATTATAAACATTGATCCATTCTTCGTTTATAAGTAATTCTTTCAAACAATCATAATCTATTTGAGACATCTGTCTCCTATTTGTCTTAGTCTGTCTAATATTTGAGCTCTGTGCAATATGTCCGATTAATTTGGCATCAATTAGACAGTGGTCTGAAATATCCAATTTATGAACCTTGTATGAGATATTTTGAAAATATCTGTGGTCTACCCTAAAAAATATATTATCAATACAAGTAGCCGAGGTATTAAAAATTCTGGTAGGTTCATCCACTAATATCTCAAGACCAAAATAAGACGAAATTACTAAGAGATTATCCACATGCGTAGTTTTCCTACCAAAATCAATATTAAAATCACCCATGATTAAAAGGTTTGGATAAGGCAAGTTTTGTAGTAGCCTAGTGAAATCATTAATGAAAACTGGAATATCAACGTCATGCAGTCTGTAAATACACACAACACATAGCATTTTCGAACACCAAGGAAAAGTTATACCAACACCATCAAAAGACCTTAAGTCAAGATTGAACTGCTTACAGTTTAACATTTTACTCGCGTAAATTGCAACACCACCGGACCTATAATTCTCATTGCATTTAGCAAACAGGTTATAATTATGCAGACCGAAATTGTTAATTTCGTCATTAAAGATCCAAGTTTCAGACAGACCAATCAATAACGGCTTAACGTATGCAGACTCAACATAAGACAGCAGCTTATTCGAATTCCCCCTCATACTTCTTATGTTCTGATACACAAAATTAAACTCACTCATAACAAAAAAGACAATAAAATAACAATCCACAAAGATAGTATTGCAATATAAATTTGATATAGATATACCGATACTGTAAATAGTCCATACGTGCCAAAATAAAATATCAACTGCTAATGGACGGTCACTCCATAAAAACATTAAAGTTGAAAACAATGACGGTAGAGTGGAAAAGTAAATATACCAAATAAAGTTAATAAACTTCAATATTATATCTGTGTGACCGCTCAAAAATACGTTGAGTAAAACCCGATAGAGCAATACTACCCTTTTATGCCGTACTAATTGCTGTGTAAATGAATGAAAATCATCTATGACTGTGAAAAAATTATCAGTTATTTTAATGTTGTTCATGTAATTAGATTCTAAAATTAGCATAAGGCCTATTTTATTAGACCATTTGCAAAAAAATTGCTTGTATCCAATACCATTTTGGTATTCGGGAATACCCACTGTGTACTTTCAAAAATCCAATAGTATTTTTTAGCAGGGACGCGATTCCGAAATGAATACCAATTTTGAATTTGGCAAATTATAGAGGCCTATTTTATTTGCCAAATTCAAAATTGGTATTCATTTCGGAATCGCGTCCCTGCTAAAAAATACTATTGGATTTTTGAAAACCAAGTACACAGTGGGTTATAAAAGCTTGTGCTTTTATTAGATTAAATAAAAAGAAGTTTATCTTTAATTTATACACACACATATGTAAAACATTTATTATTGTTAATTATTTATTTATTAATGATAATGGGTTATTTTATTTATAATTAATTTATTATAGGCCTATTTTATTTGACCATTTGCAAAAAAATTGCCTTGTATCCAATACCATTTTGGTATTCGTAATACCCGATGTGTACTTGGTTTTCAAAAATCCAATAGTATTTTTTAGCAGGGACGCGATTCCAAAATGAATACCAGTTTTGAATTTGGCAAATAAAATAGGCCTTATGTTCATTTTATTTTACAAATTATTTTTTATTCACCACACATTTTTAGGACATTTTGTGGCCATGGTAAAGTGGCACCAAATCGAGCGCAGCATGTTGCTGAATTGACGATCGAGAGCAGACTGGTATTGATTTTTTAATAATTTTATTTTGTTTGTTTTTGTGTCGTGTGGAAGAGACATTTCTATGGTTTTTGTGTTTGTAATAGGTGATTTGTTTGCGTAGTGGATGTGTTCGCGTTGGAATTGGATTGTGGTGGCGAACGCATAAATTAGCCGCAGGAAAACATGCGTGAACCGCCACAGGGTATTCACGAATACCAAAATGGTATTGGATACAAGCAATTTTTTTGCAAATGGTCAAATAAAATAGGCCTTAGGCCTATAATATCAAAGCACAGAATCGAACCAAACCACAAATATGACATTTGTAAGGTTTTAGTTGAATTCATGTACCACCACGTAACAAATGAAAACAACATGAAAACATTTGATTGAGAACTGGATGAAACTAGACAAAAACGAATACAATATTCTAATAATAACACAGAGATAAAATGTAATTTTAATTGTAATTTAAACATAATTATATAATATATGTAACGTTTTACTACCATATTAATGCAACAAAATGAAAAATAAAAAATAAAAGTAAGGGTCAATTCAGCGTTTAAATATAGATAGTGTAATATGACCATTAGATGTGCTAAATAAAATTTAAAAGGTTTTAAAACAAAATTAAAAAATAAATAATTATTAAAAAGAAGATATACTAATAATAATAATAATTCTAATAATAATAAGGAAATAAAATGTAACTTTAAGAGTAATTTGACCATCATTGTAATATATAACATTTGTAAGGTTTCCATACCAGTTTAACGCAACAAAATGAATAGTAAAAACTTGAAATTAAAGCTATATGAGTCAATTCAGCGTTTAAATTAAGATAGTGTAATATGACCCTTAGATTTGCTGAATAAAATATATAAGGCTTTAAATCAAAATTAAAAAACAAATAATTATCAAATGTTAAAATATCAAAAATGATTGAAAACAAAATTTGAAATTCATGAACAACAAAATAGTGTAAGTAAAAAAAAAAAATGAAAAAATGGAGGTGTGGCCAACACACGACTTTCTTTTACGAACAGCGAATTTTGAAAAACTTTTATAATTCAAATTTCCCGCAAACTTAATTAAGATTGTTTTTATTATTTCATGTTTTCTGTAAATTGTATATTTTTGAAATATTTGCAAAATAAATTTTCTGTTTTACGGAATCTGGGAGCTGGGAACTGGGACCCCAAAATTTATGTAAAAAGTTTAAACATGAAGTTGCAGTTTGATTGCTTAAACCATTTGGACTACAAATTGACAGTCATATGTATATACCAACAGACACCACTTCAAAACTCAATTTTTTGAACTCATTAGTACACACGTAAAAGAAATAAAAGGTGATATTTATGAATTTACATTTTTTCTTTTAATTTTTTGGAATTTGTATTAGTGATTTTTTGTAAATTGTGTATTTTCGGGCCGAGAGTGGCCACTACCGGTTGACCGATTTGGCAATTTAACATACATGTAGGCTAAATATTTTTATAACATACAGTACGTCACTGAAGTGTGCAAATTAATTATAATTAGCATAATTGGGCTAATACACACAATAATTAAAATGACAAATGCAAGAACTGCTGTAACTCCCTGTAAAAAAGTGTGGGGGGGGGGGGGACAGGAGTTGCGAAATATTTTTGCAATTATAAAACGATATATATACTTAAGTATTACAAACCCTAATAAGTCGTTAAAAAAGTTAAGAAACATGAAAAAATGATCCACATTCAATTATGTAATATTTGCATTAAAAACCGGAAGTATGTCACTGTAGTGTGCAAATTAATTATAATTAGCATAATTAGGCTATATTTACACATATATTTATGTGTTGGCAAAACAATATTTAATTTTTTTTTTATAAAATTTTTAAATTTTTTTTAAATTTTTTTTTTTAATTTTTAATTTTAATTTTTTTAATTTTTAATTTGTTTTGATTTTTTTTTGATTTTTGGAAACATTTTGTATTAGTAATTTTTTGTAAACCTTATACTTTTTAAGATATTTGCAAAACAAATTTTCTGGCCCAAGGGAGTGGCCACTTCCGGTGGACCGATTTGAAGTAAAATTCACTGGGACCTCCCAATTTATCCAAAAAGCTTAAATCTGAAGTTTCAGTTCGATTGGTTAAGCCATCTGGGCTGTAGAGAGGACACAGACTGACAGACAGACAGACGGACAGACAGACGGACTGACAGACAGACATCATTTCGAAACCCACTTTTTCGGACTCAGGGGACCTCAAAACAGATAAATCTTCAATAATCTCAAGGTCGAAAATTTTCATGATTACTATACTTTATTTTACTTACGTAAAAGAAAGTAATAAAAAGTTAAGTATATAAGTACAAAATAATTCACCAAATCGCTGTTGCAGTTAAATTTCATATCTAATTCCATGGATGTCATCAGTTCATTAGATGTCTGTGCGATTTTCAGTTGGGCAACAATTGTTTTGTAGTAGAAAAAAATCATTCCATGAATGTATACGATGAACCTCTGACTCAGCAGATTTACGTAAATAAATTTGTCCAGCTTTAACCCATAAATATTTAAAGTTGAACTTCGCTTTAAAATTTTTAGCTTCACTGTATAACTGGGATTGAAATCTCGTAAAATGATGCATAATAAAAATGCGCTGTTCCGGATGGTTTTGAGGCAGAATAGTATCTAATTGTGTTGTAGTGATTGTTTTTTTTGTTACGCATTTGTGCAAGAATATTGTGTTTTAATTCCATAGATTTAAATTTGACAATCAAGAAATCATGAAAAATTTTATTTGTTTTTGATTTATTTGTTTGTGCTGTTTTGACGCTCCTGTGCACTTGTTCAATAGAATCTATGTCATCTCGTTCAATTTGCTGACCGATTTTACGAATAGTGTTAATCACTAACCCGCGAATGTCTCCATGCTTCATCGGTAACCCACTAATGGCAATGCAAGTGGCGATATTTGATTGATTTGGCCTGTCATTTTCTGTTTCCATAAAATGCAATTTAGAGTTACATTTCGCTCACTGCTCCTCCAATTTGTTAACTCTCGATGTTAACAAGGTATTATTTGTTTCGAGGTCGTTTACATGAATCTTCAATTGCTCAAATGAGGATAATTTCTGTTCCATCCTTTTTAATAGTTGCATTATATCAGCCAAGCTCACATTGGACTCCGATTCACTAGAATCACTTTCACTAATAGATTAGCTGCAGGCATCCCGACATATCTCACACAGCCAATTTGCAGATCGATCTTTAATCCCTTTGCGTAGATCCTCGGAAATATTTGCGCATCTTATATGAAATAAGTTTTCGCAACCACCACCACACTTGATACCAGGAAACCTCTCTTTCGTGATATTTGAGGAGCACTTATAACACGTCGCCGACATAATCAAATACAACACAAATAATATTACACAGCAAAAAAAATCCAACTGGCGCTAATTTTTGTTGTAGCTGACGCCCACAGAATTGCACGAATATTATCTCGCTTTTTCAAACTATGTATTATATTAAAACACTTATAACTATATTATATTGTCAAATTAATTTTTATTGATAATTGTCTAATTAAATTTTATTTATTTAAAATTGCTTAGAGATAAAAAATGATTATATGTATGTATGTCTGAGCTGTTCTAACTTTGACAACCGAACCAAATTCAAGCGACTAAATTATACTCCGCGAGCCCGCAACCCGTTTATTAGATAAATATTTGTAGTCTTACTTTGGCAATTTTACAACAACAATGCCGTGTATTTTCATTCCGGAATGAAGAGTTTCATTCCGCTGAGAAGAAGGTATAGAAAAATTCTCTTATCCACCTAGTTGCAGTGTTTACCACTAGAGTAAATATATTAAATATATTTAGTTTTATGAGTTGGTATTAAACAATTATCAATTTTTCGATAAATTAGAATTTTAAATTTTGTTAATTATATTTTGGAATTAATTATAATTTATTCAATAATTTGTTATCACTATTTAATGATTGTTAAAATTCTAAATAATAAATTATATTTTAGAGCTTGGTACCAACTGTTGAAATTAAAAAAAAAAATTGTTCTGAAGAAGAGTTGCTCTTACTTTGGGCAAAATTTCATTCCTATCCAGATAGAAATAACTTTTACCAAAGTAAGACGGCAATTATGTTATAATGATGAGGAAACGAAAAAACACCTAAGGATTTTTGGGGATACGTTTCATGAGATCACAAATTTTTTACCACGCAAAACGCATGAATGACAACCTGAACTCATGGCTTTTTGTATTGTGGTTTGTCAGTGGGACGAGCCATAGAATAGAGGGAGCAGTAATGGGATTGCCTAGACAAACTGTTACAGGTAATAAATTGTTGAATTTTACCATCGAAAAAATTATGCCCCAAGTGTATGTACAAAAAGTACTAAGTGTGCTTGAAATAAGCAATTTTAGTATTACATGTGATATAAGCATATCACATGTAATACTAAAATATTTCACATGGATCTGTATCTGTCAAAATGTATCATAGGGAACGACTGCAATAAGTTGGATGAGTGTGTTTTATGGCAAAAATTAGTACGCGTGAATATTTAACACGATATTCGGGCACGGCCTTAGTCAAAGCAAAGAATTAGAAACGAGGAAAAAACCTAAATTTCCATAGTAAAACACATAAAACATATGTATGAGAAATCACTTTTTTTCCTAAGACAAATTTGTAAATGAATACGTTTCAAATTATTAATTATGGTTTCTGAAATATTTTCATAAATGTTTGAATTTCAACATACATATATAAATCTCGTTTAAGTAAATCGTTGTCATTTTCTTGTAATGATTAATTGATTTATTTAAACCAAAATATAAAAAAAAGTTCATAACAACAGTATTCTGGTCAAATTAAAAAGAAAATCTTAGTGCAAATCGTGTGCATTAAGTCAATATGCATTACATAGATGGCAGAGATGGCAGTAAACATTTTGAAAAATCGTACCTACCAAAAATTGCCACCTGGGGAAATTTCAAATTCAAAAATTGTAGGAAAAGCAAAACAAATTCTCAAAATATTAAGAACGTGTCATAATTTTTTGATTAAATAATTTTTTTTCGTATTTTTCTGTATAAATCTTAGACATCTAACGTACACTAGTAAAACTAAAGATAAATTTAACAAGTATTATTTTAATTCGTCAGAGCCAACTTTGATTTATTTTTCAAAATGAAATTTCCAAAAATATATTTTAGAAATAATTTAATTTTAATATTCCTGCAATTAATATTTATTTAATAGTAATGCCAATATACCTTTTTTGTATATTGCTGCTAAAGATATGTAGAACACTTTTGTATAAACATTTTGTAACATTTATGTTTTTTTCATTGAAAAACTTGAAGCTAAAAACACCATTTTTACTAAGGATTCCTATGGAAATCAGTGAAAAGTTATACCACTAAAAAAGCTTCTTAAAAATACGTCATTAATTATGGTTCTATACTCTAGAAGGCTCTGATAATTCCCGCAACATTTTCATTGGGCATAGTTGGAATACCCGTAACTACAAGGTCGCATAATCTTTTGTCTTTTTCAATACTCTCAACACGAGTTTCCAACTCTTTTGCATGATTTTCTATGGTATCATTTTATTCTTGAGACACTTTAGATGGCTATCTAAACACAATACTAAATCATTTTTAATTATTGTAGCAAAATCATCAAACTTATTGTCAAGGTCAGACATTTTTACACTCTTGAACTAAATGGTTTTAGGCATAATTTTACTCAACATTTTTTTGTTATGTTAATTTTAATGATCATCAATTTATTTAGGAGTAACACAATTTCATTTTTAAATAATAATTTAATGTTTATAATACAGTTAATTCACTCACAGTTCATATCAAGAGATAGTTTAATATTTAAAATACAGTAAATCAATCACAGTTTAAGAACAGGCAAGAAAAAAAATTGTATTAAGCGCACAAATATTATAAAATGAATACAATTTTCTGAATAGTTATATGTAGTTTATTTGAGTAGCACATCACAAACCTCTTCTTTATTAAATGATCACGATTTGAATGTAGAAGATTTTTAAGAGTTTAAAGTTTAAACATTTGAACTTAATGTTTTAGGCACCTAAAATTTTAATTATGTAAATGTGCTTAGAAAATATTTAGGAGTATAATATAATATTTAGGAGTATTCAAATGATAATTTGCTGTTTTAATTTAAATACAGTTAATCACTCACAGTTAAAAATAGAAAAATCAAATATTTTATGCACTATTTTTTAATTCCAACACTATTTTCTGATCACCATTACGGCTACGGACCTTTTTGTGTCTATGCCTGGTCCTAGTGGACCGCCACCTTAACCTTCTGATCACCATATTCCAACTAATTATAATAATATTCACAATTTGAATATAGATGAATATTATGGGTTATTTATCCACGTCTACTCATACTCAGTTGTCGCCATGTTCAAATATCTATAAATTTGGTTGCAAACTTTACGAAAAAAGAATGGAAATCTATAAACTAATCCATCTTTTCAGAAGATAAATGAAAAATTAAATGCAAAGTAGCCGTAAGTGAAGTGTAAATCAAAATGCGTTAAGTTGTATATAATGTAGCCGTTATAACCCAGTAGCATTGTGATTAATCGTTAAAGTTGTAATTTTATCAAGAATTAGATTTAGAATTTAAGTGGATATTGATGTAGAAAAGTATCGATATGAACGCATGATCTAGAAGATCTTACCTACACGCTCATTAAAACATCCGGTAATGAACTACTTGATTATCTGGTTTTGCAAATTCTGGTGGAAATTCTAGTTAAAAAAACTCAAAAAATGAGTTTTCTATAGTTAAATTTAAAAATAGGTTTAACCGATTTCTGGTGAAATTGCAATCACAACCAGATTTTGACTATTTTCTAGTTAATTTCCAGTAATATTTTTAATTATACTGAAATTCTAGTGATTATCTAGCACAAAAAATTACTAGCAAAATACTAGATGGTCAGTTTTACTATATAAAACGGAATATCTAGTAAATTAAATGTAAATCACGTAAATTTTATTACCAGATTTCAAGTAAAAATAAAAATTACTTGAATTTCTGATGTATTCTTGCAAGATTTATATTTTAATGTAGTTACCTGAAATCTACTAAAACTCTAGTTAAATTAAATGAAATACAAGGTAATTCCTGTTAAGGAATTTCTAGTAAATTTAGCCGTTTGCTGAGATTTTATTTACATTTTCGTCCTCTGATAGTCAGTAATACGTTAAATTTCGTGCTGTGGTCATGGTGTAAGGATTTCGAGGGTGCATGTGTAAGTTCTGATAAATACATATATTCATTAAATTATTTTCAAATTAACTTTGAATTCGGTCTCTTGGAGAAACACGAGAATGTTCCATTAGGTTCATTTTAAATGCTGGGTTGTTTGCAAGCAAGTCAAAATCGGCATTTTTAGGAGAAGGCTTCGAAGTTTGAAATTTTGAAGGAACCATGTAAAAAGTAGATGAAACTTTAAAGTTGCATATCCTGTGCGCAGGGCGATATGGAGAAGAAAAATCAAATTTTCTATATATTATGTGTGAAAAAAATATTTAACGTTTGTTTTATTATTTAAAATTTATTTAGGCGGCCTCTAGTATAATCAAGGGATATTCTAGTAAAAAATGATGACGTAGGATTAACTAAATTCTGCTAAACCATATAGTTTTTTCTCATAATTTTTACCAGCATTCCAGTCGCAAGCCTACATATTTGTATTTCAGGTAAATAACCAGATTTTATTACAACCAGAAATCTAGTATTTTTAATTTTACTTGATTCAATTAGATTGCAAAACTGAATTATGTTTACCTAAATCAGCTATAAATTAATTAGATAGAAATCTTAGTATAAAAATAAAATCCTTACACTTAAATTTAGTCTTAAGAATTTTATTTTTGATTTTGTAATGATTTGAGTGAGTTTTTACTTTTTTGTTAAATATTATCGTGTTACCATTGTTTGCAATTAGAAAATAAAGATAATTTAGCCAGTTATTCTAATTAATTAAGATAAATTTAAATCACAAATTTCAACTTCCGGCTGGACAACAACTCTAATAAGCATTTAACTTTAGATTAACAGATTACTTTAATACTTACTTGATAAAATTCATATCAATCGGTACGTCATTAAACGTGTAAGTTATATTTTTAATCGGACATCTGATATCCGGATCTACATGTTTCGCAAACGTACGAAAAACAGCATGTTGTGATCCAAAAAATTCACATAAATTGTTCGATTGTATTTTATTGATGATCGGCACACATGATTCTTCGTGCATTTCATCTTCACATTTTTTCAATTCAATTACACCACGAAATCCTTTAAAATCGGGTGGAAATTTTTCACGCACTAGCACCTCCCCATTAATAACGTAATTATTTTTTGATTTTTGGGTGATTTTTGTTTCGGGTAAATAAACCACAAGATCATCTTTGCCCGTACATTGTCCTAAACGTTTTATAATTACAATTTGTCCGGTACGTTTTTGTGCCGGCACTATAAGTGTGAATAATATAAGTATATTGAATAGCCAAAGATAATATTTTATCATATTTAATTTAAAAATTAAAACAAATTTTATGGAAATGCAAACGCAAACAATAAAAATTGTGATAATTTTACATGTCTTATATAAAAAATATATAAAAAAAATAATTATTTTGTGCTAACGAGAAACGGAAATTTTATAATAATTGGATTGCTAATTTTACTGGTGTCTACATAATACATATACGTAACATAAACAAATATTTCATTTATTATAAATTTTGTTAAATATCTACACAATTATTATTATATTAGCATAATAATGATTATATCTCTAGAATTTCATGAATAATAATCAGTTCAGTAAATTTAATGTATGTACAATGAAAAATTATTTTTATCATGAAAATTCATTTAGTCAAATTGTGGCTTTTTCGGTTTGGATTTTACTACAGTAGAAATTTTGCGAACCGTATTATAGTACTTTTCGAGTATGTACGAGTAAATACATAGAATATTTTAGTTTTAATTGATTAGTTAGTTAACAATTGCAAATTATTCGAACACAATGCGCCTTATAGAGATTTTAGTGGTTTAACGGCCAAATGTAGTCTAAATAGTTTTGCATTTTTTCGCATTTGGTTCTCTTCGCACTTGTAATTTATCTTAGTTTTTGTTTTACGTCTTTTTTTAACTTATGTACAGATAATAGAATATTTGCGTTAAAATATTAGGGCATAAATAGGCCTCTCACATACATATCTATTTTACAAAACTTTAATTAAATTATTCTAAAGGTTTTTAATTATTTAATTAAAAAAAAGACTAATTTACATAAAAAGCTGCGTTTTCTCTAAACACACTTCTCGCCCAATTAACATTTTGCCGGCCTTATCTGAAGTTGTAGAGCTTTGTAATAAGTATAGACATATTTCACTGCATCTTAGCTTTCGTTAAACAATTATCAGCCTGCACAAACGTACCGCAGTACTAGTTCAATTGTGCACTTTATTGAGGATATTCGAAGAATATCTGACAATCACCAGTTAAGTGTATTAGCAAATTTACCTAGATTACACAAAGCCAAAATCTAAAAAAACGAAGCTTTTATAAGGGAATTGAAGAGAAACGAAGAAAAAACCAAACTTTATAGGAACACACAAAACATGGGAACTCACTTTTTCCGTAACATACATTTTTAAATAAAAACATTACAAATTCTTAATTATGATCCCTAAGATATTTTCACAAATGTTTGAATTTTAACATATATATTATAAACATCGATTAAGAAAGTCGCTTTCATTTTCTTGTAATAATTGGTTTATTTAAACCAACATTTGCAAAATTTTCTTAAGAACAGCATTCTGGTCAAATGCAAATCGTGTAGCCACTTAGTACAATATACATTACATAGATGGCAGCACACATTTGATAAAATCGAACCTGGGGGTCTACTATGTATTCGGATCAGAAAGTAAATCCGATCGGATAGTTTAATTTTAATTTGAAACCAATTCAATTTTTCGTTCGTTCTTTCTATACAAAATTCTGAATTCAGAAAAAATTATTTTCCGATCCGAATACATAGTAGACCCTCTGGGGTGGAAAACGAAAAGACGAATGGAAAAGTTTAAAAAGCGCCTTAAGCGGGCAATAGTGAAGTATGTGATAGGCTATATAACAAAAATTTGCTATATGGAAATATTTAGTGCCTTTTTTAATTCGCTATGTGGAGCTGCTATCTAGAGCCATCATATAAAAGTTGCTCCCGATAGCCAATTTTATATGGCGGCTCTCGATAGCAGCTCCGGATAGCGAATAAAAAAACGCACTAATTGTCTATTTACACTAAATTACATTTTTATTTATGAAAATTGTAATGATTAGAAAATTAAATTAATCCCATATGTAGTATAAATTGTGATTTTAGTATATCTGATTCATTTGTTCTGATTTTAAGTTGTACTTAAAAATTGCAGAAATGGGGCACACCGTTCCATTCGTCAATTTCAAGTTCAAAAATTGTAGAAAAAGCAAAACAAATACATAAAATATTATAAACTTGTAGTAATTTTGTGATTAAATATTTTTTTTCGTATTTTTCTGTAAAAAATTATACACATCTGACGTACACTAGTAAAACTAAAGATAAAGTTAGCAAGTACCAAGCACCAGGGATGAAATTGACATAAATTCCAAAGTACTAAAATGTTGAGCACTGGGGACTAAATTGAGCTTCAAAGGACTTTTTGTAATTTTTTGATGAACCTACTACTTACATATGCCACCGATAGATGTCACTAAAAGTAACAAGAGATATTTTTTCTGTTTTTCGTTTTCTTAAAAGATAAAGGCATGATAGAACGATTTTCTCTTTATTAGATAGACTCACTAGAAAATATATTGTCGCTACTGTACTAATTGTGGTGACCTTAGATTTTTTCATTTTTCTTGTTTAGTTATTTCTGTGCGTATGTCTAATTGTGTATATTGTGTGTATGTAATTGCATTATTATGCAAAATCAAGGATATAAGGCCCGCTGCACATTTCAGCTAAGCTAAGCGAGAAATACAATTTTCGTTAGTTTAGTTAGCTCGCTAAGCTCACCCCTTTGGATTTTTTAGCTGATAACTACGCTTATATGCAAATACACTGTTGATTTAATATCTTTCCTTTAAAATTTTGTGTTTACAACCTTCAGAAAAGAATTTAGCTCACATCGCTTAACTTAGCTTAGCTGAAATGTACAACGGGCCTAAAGATAATTATTTCAAGTCACCGTTTTAGTTCATTTTTTGAACGTTTCATGGTGAGTTTATCTATATTAATTCTATCATGGGTAAAGGCATTTATTATTATGGTAAAGGTTGGTAATATATGGTAAAGGTTTCAGTTAAAAGTTTGAATGCTGATTTTGTGAATAAAGACTGATTTTGACATTCAAAGATTTTCGCAGATGCACATGTCAAATTAAAAATTTGTTTTGTTTAAACGTAAGAAATAAATTTAAACAAAAAAATGTATTAAATCAAAACAAATGATTGGTTTTCTTGTTTATGTAACTTTATTTTAGTTATTTATTCATGCAACGCCGATTTTACAGAAAAAAGATGAAACTCGACATCTGCAAAAAAAACAGACAACCATTTTTGTGTTTGTTTTTTGGGGTTCAATTGACTTCACGCAGATGATTATTTTTTCTCGTTTTGTCTCTATAGTTTCTCTTATATTGTGTTTCAACTTTCTTGCAGAAGTCGAATGTCGTTGAATGTAAATCAGCTACAGGTATTATGTTGATAAATTAATTGACCACAACTTAGAAGTCGGCACTCACTCAGTAAATGGGTTTGTTTAGATTTATAGGAGATATCCACAATATTCCACATCAAGCACGTCTTCATAAAATCATTTTTATATACAATTTATGATATTTTCATTTAACTAAATCCGAAAATTACTTCGAAATTAAATAAAAACGAAATTCCTATGTAAAATTTGTATTACGAGCGAATTAATTTTTTTTTTTTTTGTAATTTTCGGATTTAATTTAATTAAAGAAGTGTTTTAATCATTGATGAAGTATCAATTTTGGTTTAGTGTTCTAACATTTCTGAATACTTCAAAACACAAATATTAAATTTCCTGTCAATTAGACCCGGAAACCCAATTTTCTCCTCCAAAGTCAAATAAAATTAAAAATGGTTATAGGACACTTTAGCATTCGCATGACGACATATTAGTATAATGCAAATTTAAATTTTTTTTCAAATATAAACTAAATCTAATTCAATATCAAAGAACCCCTAACTAATCATATGGAAATTGAGTTTCGACTTAATTTGTTCATATTGAAGGATTTTGTAGGTCTTGGGGTTCCGATTAAATATATTCAAGGGCAGTATGCTCCAAATGCCTTACTTTTTGAGTTACGGGTGCTTAAATGCTAATCTATATTTTTTATGCAAGATATTGGAATAAGCTCGGTTAGATAATTTGGAAGGTGATAACTCTGGCACTAATATTACTATGGTATCCAGTAGGACTTTTCCTTGGAAATTAAATGCTACTATCAGATTTTGGGCCCGATGCTTAGTAGAAAAATTTGTTAATCCTTTTTGTTGACTATCAATTGAAGACTTCTTTTCGATTATTCATGATGAATGTCTTTTCGATCATCGAATAATTGGTCCTTATCTCATAAATATTTGGATAGTATTTGGGTTCAAAGGAATTGTGTCGCTAATATCACTTCCACTGATAGTTCTACTAAAATTGTTTCAAGTTGTGTTGTGGTTGACTTAATTCATTGGGTTAGTATGGTATCGACAAGGCTGGGCAAATACATTGAGATTAGTAATTCAATTACCAATTACAAATTACATATGCCTCAAGTAATTCAATTACAAAGTACAATTACATTGCATTTCAGTAATTAAAATACAAAATATAAATTACTTTATAAAACTAAAAAATTGTAATTTAATTACCACAACAATTACAAATTAAAATACATTTTATTCAAATTTCAAAATTTAAAAAAAAATGTTGGTGTTTTTAGGGTTATTTATTGTATTTATAAAAAATGTTTAGGTTTAGGTGGCGGTCCACTATGACCAGGCATAGATGAAAAACGGTCCGTATCCATTAAAAAATGTTTACAAATCAAAAATTTTATTTTACAGATGCTCAAAATTCAAATTCAAAGTTGTTTTTAGCTATAGAAATAGCTAGTATACAATATACATACGTGGTGGCCATATTATTAAGGACACATCAATTCTGTTGGGGAAATGTTTACTTTAGGCGACTTATGTATTTTACTAAACATTTTTATAGCCTAGCCATACGAAACTATTATTTGTTAAGGTGCATTCAAAATGCAAAGTTTTACTTTGTACTAAATAATATTTGTACTAAAAGTAGAAATACATTTTTTTAACTAAATTAGAAATATTTCAAAAAAACACATTTCTAGCTGAGCTACCTCAAAATATTGAGTGGATGCACATTCAGCATTATTGACTCTACATTTCTTTCATTTGGAGTTTTGTGCTATCTAGGCTAGAAACAGCTCTCAGGGCATTAAATAAATCTAGATTAATATGAATAAAATTAGTACTAATTACAACAAGTAATTTTAGCCTTTATGATTTTTAATACACAAATAAAAATTACATTTTAAGTACAGTTAATGAATTTTCCACTTTTTTTTTTTTTTTTTTTGTTTTTTTTGTTTTCCTTTATTTTACAATCTATCTCATTGTGAGACATTCAGTAAATTTTTTGTCTTTTTACATTGTCACGATCGGAGTATTTTTATCCATTGATAAAATCTCACTTACATTACGATTAGTATAAAATAACCCATAAATTTAACTATTATTGGTTCGATTCATTAGTGATTTTAAAAATTAATGTCTAAAGGAATATCTAAAACCTATTTGGCAAATTAAAAATTTTGTGGCGTTTTAATCTTTCCATCGTTGTGGTAGTGAGAAGCTTGCTGGCCAGATCGTTTGGATGAATCTTCAATCTTGAGTGATACCTGGCACTGGAATCCCTAATTTCTTCCCGTATTGTTGGGACCTGTAGATCTCTGTGAATTATATCGTTTGATACGAACCATGGAGCATCTACTATGATCCTTAGAAATTTAGACTGGAACCGCTGAAGAATGTCCAAGTTCGAGTTGCTGGCCGTTCCCCACAGCTGTATACCATATGTCCAGATAGGTTTTATTACCATTTTATAGAGCAGTAGTTTGTTTTCAATCGACAAACTTGATTTTCTGCCTATCAGCCAATACATTTTTGTCAGTTTCATTCCCAATTGTTTTCTTTTTGTCCATATATGTTTACGCCATGTTAGCCGTTTGTCGAGGTGAATGCCTAAATATTTCACTTCATCGGTTTGAGGTATATTCTGGTCATTCATTTGTATTGGTGGACATGTACCTCTTCGCATAGTAAAGGTTACATGATTAGACTTAGCATCATTAACTTTAATTCGCCATTTTTTCATCCATGCCTGAATAATGTTAATATTTTCCTGCAAAACTTCTGTAGCTTTACTGGGGTCTTCATGTGATGAGAGTACTGCCGTGTCGTCGGCAAATGTTGCGACAGTTACTTGATTGCTTGTAGGTATATCTGCGGTATATAGCAGATATAATATCGGCCCAAGCACGCTGCCCTGTGGTACACCAGATTTAATTGGGCGGATATTTGTATACGCATCAAGATGTTTTATTATAAAATATCTGTCTAGTAGATATGATGTTAATATTCTGTAGAAATCATGTGGCAACCATAGCTTAATTTTGTATTGTAATCCCACATGCCACACCTTGTCAAAAGCTTGTGCTACGTCCATGAATAAAGCAGAACAATATCTTTTTTCCTCGAGGGCTTCTTCAATTACTTCAACTATTCTGTGCACTTGTTCTATTGTTGAGTGTTCTGGCCTAAATCCAAACTGATGATCCGGAATCAGCTTCTTCTCCAACAATATAGGCTTTAAACGCTTAAGTAGTAGTTTTTCAAATAATTTAGACATAATTGGTAGCAAGCTTATAGGTCTGTACGACGTAACTTCTTCTGGAGGCTTGCCTGGTTTTGGTATTAATATTACCTGTGAAACCTTCCATTGTATAGGGAAATATCCTGTCCTAAGTATAGCATTGAATAAATAGGTTATAAATCGAATACCCTTATCTGGCAACTGTTGCAGAATGTTTCCTGTGATAAGATCATATCCTGGCGCCTTTTTAGGATTTAACTCTCTCTGTATTACAGTTCTTACTTCTAATATAGAAAACCTCGTGATAGTATGATCCATTTGCAATGGTGCTTCCAGGTAGTTTTGAATATTGTTGTTCTGTTCTTCCGTAATTTCTGATGGATATGGTTGAAATACCCTTTCAAAATGGTCTGCAAATACTTCAGCCTTTTCTTCGTTATTTCTCGCCCAGTGGCCGTCACTTTTACGTATCGGCGGAATATGCTGTTGTGGTTGTTTGAGCTTCTTAGTCGCCTTCCACAGTGAATAATCTGTGTTTTCTGTTGGTGAGAGTTGTGATAAATATTCTTGAATTGACTGGTTTTTTTCATTGAGAAGCAGTTCTTTTAACTTTTTGACGGCTTTGTTTAGTTTACGTTTATCTCCCGCTAGTCGATATCGTTGCCATTGCTGTCTTAACTTTCTTTTCTCCTTAATCATTTTCTTGACAACATTCGAACATTCTCCTTTTCTTCCTTTCTCATTTTGTGGTGGTGTGGACTTCCAAGCTGCCGACTGAATACATTTATTGAGATGTTCCACTGCTTCATCTATATCAGTTTCCGTCTTTAACTTGATATTTGTGTTTAAATTCTCTGTTACTTTATATCTGAAGCAATTCCAGTCGGTTTTATTGTTGCTTAACATTGCTTGTTTCTGTGTATTCACTATCTTTGTTCCTATAGTGATTAAGACAGGCGAGTGGTCCGATGACAGGTCTAAGCATGGCATTGCTTTAATATAATTACGTGATATTCCTTTGGTGACGCAGAAATCTATGACATCTGGGATCTTTCTCCTATCACTTGGCCAATAGGTAGGTTCACTGGTTGATACATGATGAAGATTACTTTTTTGAATTGATTTTAATAATTCTCGTCCTCTCGTTGTCACCAATCTTGATCCCCATTGTTGATGTTTTGCATTATAATCACCTCCTGCTATGAAGCGATGACCCAAAGCATTATAAAAATGATCAAATTGTTCCATTTTTATTGCATGTTTTGGTGGGCAGTATATGGCCGAAATGGCTATAGGACCTAGCCAATCTTCTATTACTACAGTAGTTGCTTGTAAATGTTCTTTCTTATACTGTTTTGCTTCATGGTGCTTAATCATGTTTTTGATAATAACTGCAGTGCCACCATGAGCTGTTCCATCAGGATGATTTGTGTTGTAGATGGTATATCTGGGTATTTTTAGAAAACTTTTGCTGGTGTTATGCGTTTCGGATATTAGCATGACATCTATTTCTTGTTCTATCAAGAAACTTTTAACTTCTTGTCCATGTTGTGACAAGCCGTTGGCATTCCAGATTGCTAATTTAAGGGTTCTGGACATTAAATGATTTGGAGACAATGGTCGTTAGAAGATTAAGTATAGTGTCCATTTTGGTCATTAATTTTTCCATCATAATTTCTAACCGTTGTGTAGAAGATTGCTCGGGAAGATGTTGATGATTTTTTGAGTTATCCGTTGATTGGTTTCCTCTGGTACGATTTCCTTCCGAAGTTTGATCTTCAATTGAATCTTTGAGTTTCTGTGCATATGTTGTCCCAGTAACTAACTGATAAGATGGATTCGGTTTTGCAGCGGGCTGTGACTTCTCCACTATTTTTTCTCTAAGAGGTGGAAATCTGCGAGTTTTAACTTCTTTATATACAGTGCAACCTCTATAGTTGGCTGGATGGCTACCATTACAGAGCACGCATTTCACCTCTGAACCCCACGTTTTCTTTTCACATTGATTTGTGAGGTGTTCACCTGTACATTTCACACATCTGGGTTTGTGATTACAATACGATTTGGTATGTCCATATCTTTGACAAGTAGTGCATTGAACTACTTCACGTTTGACATGTGGCTTTTCCACTTGAACAACTGAATGCATCAGTCTATTTATCGAATGTATATCTCTATTTGATTCATTCATTCGAAGCTCAACTTTAAAGAGTGGGAGTGGCTTTTTCGTACCACTTTGCTTCATGTTGCAGATATTAACAACATCGTGGCCCAGATTAACTAACTCACTTTTCAAATCTTCGATGTTAATTGATGGATGCAAGTTTCGTATGACTACCTGGTAGGTTTTGTTCACTTTCTGTTGGAACGAATGGAATTCGGTGTTTCGCTCCTTTAGGGCTCTGATCACCAGCGGGTACAGCTCGGCAACTTTTAACTGGATTTTAACCTGGTTACTTCCAATTATTTTTAAATCGAAGTTGTCTTCAGCCAGTTCCTTTAACAAGCCAGTTAAAGGATTGATTGTTTCTACGCCTCTCACAAATATTGGTGGCGCCATTATTTTTTTGGGTTGGGGCGGTAATTCTTCGATTTCCTCGGGCAAACTATGAAATCTTGTAGATAAGGGCACTGCAGCTGCAGGATGCGCTAACCAGTACTCATTCAACTTCATTTGTTTACATTTGGTGTTAGGTGTTAGTGGACTCGTGCCTCTACCCCTTTTGTTGGCCGTAGCCCATCCATCGTTATCTTCAGATGTAGATATGGGCGGCGTGGACACAGTTGGATCGCTTGACTCTTCAGGTTGACCCGATTGTGGAAGTAGTTGCGGAGTTAGCGGAATTATATGTTTGGGCGACATCGGAGAATAATTTTGTTGTATAGATGACATGTTTTCAAATGAATTTTGATTTATTTGTGTCATTTGAAGCGAACTACCTGGTGGTGGAGTTCGTGGAGTTTTTGAAAATAAATTGGTATCGAGCATTGCAATGTGTAATGACCTAGAATCTAAGTCATTAACACCTTACAACGTTTAATCACTTTTTGTTTTCTCGGCACTTTATAGTTCACGTATAGTTTTCTTTATGAAATTAATATTTGCAATTGCAAACATTGCAATTTTATTTTAGTTCATGCAAACTAATGCTATAATTTTCCACTTAAAAATATAACTTTTGCTCTTCTACTAAATACGATAAGTACTAATTAATACATATACCAACAAGTACTAATTTTATTCATATTAATCTAAATTTATTTAATGCCCTGAGAGCTGTTTCTAGCCTAGATAGCACAAAACTCCAAATGAAAGAAATGTAGAGTCAATAATGCTGAACGTGCATCCACTCAATATTTTGAGCTAGCTCAGCTAGAAATGTGTTTTTTTGAAATATTTCTAATTTAGTTAAAAAAATGTATTTCTACTTTTAGTACAAATATTATTTAGTACAAAGTAAAACTTTGCATTTTGAATGCACCTTAGCAAATAATAGTTTCGTATGGCTAGGCTATAATAATGTTTAGTAAAATACATAAGTCGCCAAAAGGAAACATTTCCCCAACAGAATTGATGTGTCCTTAATAATATGACCACCACAGTACATTAATTAAGCAAAAAACTCTCATTTCCCTTTAAAAACATTAATTTTTCAAAATTGTCATCAGACAATGTTCCTTTTGTGGGAGAAAGAGTAAACCCCACCAATGAAAATAGCCTTTCAACTGGGCCCGACGAGCAAAAACTTGCGTTGGATTTAATGAAAGTCTTCTTAAACAAAGGATACCCATTTAAGATGGATAGTTGTTTGTTTCTATCAGCCAAAAATTGTATTAATGAAGTTCTGATTCCGATTTCGATTGACTGATAGAAGAGCCTAAATTTGAACTTAGAATGTACGAATCCTCTCCATCATCGGCACTACTTCATTTGCTAATTGCTCCCGAGCTTAATTATTCATTATTTAAAGCCTGAATTTCTTGAAGGCATAATTTTTGTATTTTACTTTTTATGTTGTATATTTCTAGTAAATTTTCTGGAAGCCATCTCAGTTTAAATAATGGTTGTAATCTGGTAACGGAATGCATGATTAATTTCAATAATATGTCCCGCCAACCAATATTTTGCAATGACATAAAGAACCCAATAAACACATTGGTAAAAAAACCAATAAGCACGTTCGTATGGATTTTAGAAGGAAAAATTATGAAAGAATAAAATTTAGAAAATTTTTAAATACAATACATAATATTATGTAATTGTTAATTAAAATAATTTTGCTTAATTGAAATTCCTTCCAAAATACCGGGGAAAAAAGTAATTGAAATAACAAATACTATTACAATGAAATAAAGTAATTTCAATAACAATTACAAATTACAAAATAAAAAAAATGTAATTTAATTACGTAATTAAATTACATGTAATTAATTACTGCCCACCCTTGGGTATCGATGAATGTATTGGAGCGAATGCGTATTTGTGTTAAATTTCTTAATGCTTCATCAGCCTTGCAGAAACAGATCAAAGGAATTGTACCGCTTCTACTGATAGACCAAATGGTCCAAGTGGTGATAAAGGTATAAAATGCCTATAAAATTCAATTTTTTCATTTATTTTATACAAAATAATTTTTCTGGATTTATTTTTTGGTAATTTCTAGATTTTTTTTTGGGATTTTTTTTCTGGATTTTGACTTTTCAATTATTCTGGATTTTAAAATTTCTATATTTTTTTACGCATAACTAGTGATCGCTTTTATTTAAATTGGAATTATTTAATCTTGATAAAACTAGGTAGTTCGAAATTTTAGAAAGATATTAATGATAACGATAAAACAAAACGAAAATCAACGAAATTAATTTTTTTTTCAAGATTTCATAGAGATTTCTATTACAAATTAGTGAATTGCTTTTGGTACAATGTTCTGCCAGTGTCTTGAATTTTTAAACTTTTCGGTTACTTTGAAACCATAAAATCTATTTTCTAACTGATTATCGTCTCGCAATTTATCCATTATGCTAAATATGCCAATAGCTATCTTTGGTTAAACTTATTGCGGGATGCGTAATATATTTTGGAGATACAATTCTATTACATAATTCGCATGGCAAGATTAAAAAACTGACACACAAAACTAAATAACAAAGAATATAATTAAACATAAAAAGGCGATTTCGACAAAATAAAGGACATATTAGCTCGCAGAAAGCAGACAGGACAAATTTCACAAAAGAAAGATTGTATAATTCCCAAAAAAGGACGGTTATGGGAACCCTATCTTGTACTCTCGCCCGTCACCAATATTACAACGAAAATGAAAATGGAAAGAACAATCAATCAACAAAGAATAAAGAAAAAGCGTTGTTGTTACCTTCGTTCGCTGTCGGTATTCGGTCGTCTCATCTTTTAAAATTTTGTCAAAATTCGAAGAGCTGGCCAACGAAAAATCATTCGATCTTCGAAAAGTACTGCCTGACGTAAACAGAAAAAATTCAAATATAAATATATTTTCGAAAGGACTGAAATTTTGAACAAAAGTATCGAAGGACTTTTTATTTTCTAAAGGACCGAAAAGTTTCCTATAGGACCAACTTTTTCATCCCTGCCAAGCACTATTTAACTTCGTAGAGCCAGCTTTGATGTATTTTTAAAAATGAAAGTTCGACAAATATATTTTAGGCTTCTTGTACATTTATTGTTATTAAAGATAATGGGGTATTTACACGATACTCTAGCAAGTAGATAAGCAAAAAATTTATGGTATGCTCCTTAGACCATACAATAGAATGGACCGCTAGCGAAATGACGTTTCCATATAAAATTGTAAAGTAGCATGTCTCCAACATCTACAGCGCAAAGTAGCCTTGTAACCGATAGGGTAACTATAACAAGTATAATCAAAATTAGTACCCACAGATGTCACTACAAAATTCAGTAGATACATTTAGTACCAACAGAAGTCACTGCAAATTTGAATTTACATATAAATAAAATAAAAAACGATAATTCAAAAAAAATTATTTTATTGACCCATAAAATAGATAATTTTATTGAACTTTGTTCTAACATAAGATTTATTAGATTTACGATGGATGAAGTTACAGTGACATCTGTTCGTATAAACAAATCTACTTAATGTGGTAGCGACATCTGTGGGTACGAATTTTGATTATACTTGCTATAGTTACCCTATCGGTCACAAGGCTACTTTGCGCTGCAGATGTTGGAGACAGTTAAAAGCCATTGCTGGCGGTCCATTATATTATATGGTCTAAGACTTACTCGATATTTTTGCTTTAGCTAGCAAGCAAGCAAATAGTTAAAATTTTGCGAACGATTTAATTTATCGGCAAATTATTGTTATTTAATGTCAATCATTGAGTTTAGGCCATTTTTTATTTGGGAAATATTTAGAAACGAAGCTAACTATTGTATTCGAAATTTTTGTATTTCATATTTTGGAAAAAATTTAATTAATTTAGACATAACTATGGAATAAAAATTGAATATTTATTTTATAATCATAATTTTTCAATTAAAATTTTTGAAATTTCTTGATACTTCTTTTTCAAACGACTTTTCGGTTTTTGTCAATAAAATAAAATTTTTTCAAAAATGGTTTTTATTTCAGTTTAGGTTTCGTACTCATTTTCAACATATTAAATATTTTAAATTAAACTTTCAATTATCCACATATTGAGGTTATATTTTTTATTCAGCGTAATGAACAATATTTTACATAGGTGTTGTTTCATTATTTTATTTTATTTGTATTTATTTTTGCTTAATTTTAATAAAAAAATAAAAAAAAGTCAAGTAGTGCACAATTTTAACTATACATATATCATAATCACAAAATAAATCGAAATTGGCTGACTATTAACATATGTTAAAGTGAGTGGTATGCACGATTACCAAAATTTGATGGAAATTTCACTCAAAAGGATTACCCTAATAGAATATTCTTTGAAAAATGCTATACACGCCATTAATCCGCCTGTTTATACAGATGAACGACGCGTAACACGCAATAACACAAAAAACTTAAAAACTAAAAATTTACAACAAAAAACACAAATATATTAAACTAAATTAAATTAAATTTACGAAAGGTCAGGCTAGGGTTCTCACTGATCAACCTACCACCGTATACCGTAACGCTCGCTCAGATCAAACCTTCTAATGTCATACCAGTACCAGAAGTTTTACATTACAACCAGCGATACCTGCAAAAACGCCAGCGGACCATCAGGAATCTACACTATGAAAGTTAGCCGAAACTTGTCAGTCGAAAGTAAAAAGCCGATACCGCATTTTATCTCTACACATTTTTCACCTGAATTTTATCTTCCCGGACGATAAAAATGTGAAGATAAATTTTGACAATTTCATTTGAGGTTGTGTTTTTTGATTTTGAATAAGAAAATAATCAACTATCGAAGTGAATTTTATTGTATTTCAGTTATAATATTTAATTTAATTAAAAAAACATAGTCATATGAAAGTTTTCTTTAAAAAACTTGTTGTCAGCAATCACATCATCAAACTAAAATGTAAATTAACTTTTAGAAATGTTTTATAAAATTTTATAATTAATAAACTTACATCTCTCAAAAAACGTCCTCTTTCTCTTCGTTCTCGGAGATAAGGTGTTACCCTAACTGAAGAATTCCACTTCTCATTTTTTTTTTTTCAATTGCCTTCTGTTAAAGAAACAGCGATGCCGTCGCCGTTTTAAGGACATATCCTTTTAATTTCTTTAGAATTTGCTCACAATGTTTTGTATATAAATGTATATACAAAATATATCTGTGT
Source organism: Tipula helvola (assembly GCA_963556165.1). Classification (NCBI taxonomy): domain Eukaryota; kingdom Metazoa; phylum Arthropoda; class Insecta; order Diptera; family Tipulidae; genus Tipula; species Tipula helvola. The sequence goes on from OY744483.1 coordinate 102,921,954, forward strand.
GTATTATACAAAATAAATTTTTTATTATAAAAAAAACGTTCTATTAAAACACAAATTAATTCACAAATCGAAAACAATTTTTAAATCCCACAACAAATCTAAAACGCAACAATTCAGCCACTTGTCAAAAAAATCACAACAAATAAAATATGTTGTCATAGATACAACATGAAATTATCCACACTAAAATATTTACGAAACTCGTCAAACTAAATTTTCACGTCAGATTTATCTCCCTATTTTTGGAGACCAGTGAAAATTTCATTTCACTCGAACAGCGTACTAGGCTTTACGTGGAAAACTTTGTTTAACCTAATCTATAGTGTATATCTGAAGTTGAATCGTTTTTATTGGATTTGTCAATAGCTATTGCAGGAAAAAAAATTCAGTTCAAGTTTCCCGTGGGAAATCCCGGAAAATTAGATTTTCCAAAATTCATTAGAAAATTTGTATAAAATCAGCCTCTAGAGTGTTATGTTTGGAGATGTATTTTATTGATGTGACTTGTCAAAAGCTATTTCAGGAGAAAAATTCACCACGGTGGCTTTTTATAAGTAGAATTGCAAAATCGGCCATAAAACAGCAACTTGAAAATTTTATTATTTTGTGCGACAAAATCTCACCCATAAAAGTAAACGGCCTGCTTTATGACTACGTATCATTTCGTATGAGTTTACCTGCTGAACAATTTACAACTGCGTTACCATCAGCAATGTGGCCACCAGGACTCTTATTGTAAGAATTCGAGTGGAGACCACCAAAACCAAACTTTAACCTTAGCTACAAACCATCAGAACCGGCATAATGAGAACTCTACACCAATGCCCAAACAAAAAAAAAGTTATTTTATTATCAAAATGTTAATAGAATGTCTTCGAAAGCCGCTAAATTTCACAATTTTGTGTTAAAAAATCGTTCACCGTAAACAAGAACTAAATATCTGGTGGAGTGAATTAGTTGAAATATCCAACATGTCCATCGACCAATTATGTGTTAAAATTGCTATAAACCATAAGTCAATTTTCAGATATGTTGCATATGTTTCGCCTGGCTCACCGATTTCATCTTACATGGCCTGCTACGACACAATGACGGAAATCAACAATGCTGCTAATCCATCTAACACCATCTTAATTACGGGCGATTCTAATTTTCCAACTCTTAGCTGGTCATGTGGCCAAGGAACGGACGAAATTTTACCTTTAAACATTAGTTCAAATTAAACATAATGCCTATTCATCGATACTGTTTTTGACATAAATCTCAGCCAAATTTGCGAGTTGTCTAGACCATATTTTAGCCCTGATTTTTACAAATAAATGGAATCTATTTAAAGTAAATGAATTACCATCACCATTCGTTAGTCATGATTTTTACCACAAAGCCTTAGAAGTAATTTTTGAAAGCAACGGCATTAATGTTATTAATAATCAACAAATCTGCAAACCGGATTACAAATTCAGAAAAGCTGACACAATGAATCTTCATCAATTTCTTGAGGAGATTAACTGGGAAAAGGAACTTAACAGCAGCAACATAGATGTTAACGTGGAGAAATTCTATAAAATCGTATTTACGGGCATAGAATTAGTTGATCCTACTGCTGTGGCCAAACCAAACAAATATCCCCTATGGTACGATAATAAACTTATCAATTTAAAGAACAAGAAAGACAATAGGCTTACAAACAAAACCTGAAATTCTGTTCCGAGGAAAGCAAACATAAATTCACTGCGTGTAACTAAAATTTCGAAAGCTACTTTGAGATAAAGTATAAAAGCTACAAGAATGATACAATTGTATGGATGCAGGAGAGCATGAAGATTCTTGAAAACGAAGTTATAGCTATTCAGCCAACGGAGGACATCTATTTTACTCCTAACCAGAGTACAACTCAAAAAGAGTGGATAATGGCTTATTCATATATACCGCAATTAAAGCACTGCTTGGAATCCTTCCCATCTTCGCTTATCACTTAATTCCATGACATCGTGAAGTCACATGTTCCGCAGCTTGAATTAATTGATACGATGTGACCCATAATTTGTCGTTACTTAGCGAATGCGTACCACTTTAACCCTCTAATGCCAACATTTTTTTTGGAACCGATAAAGTCGAGTAATTTTAGAGAATAATTTTAGTGTCAGAAACACAAATCCAATGTCAGAAATTAAATTTGAGACACCTATGAATAAAGCGGAATTGCGATTAGGATTTCTTTTTAAATAAGCACGAGTTTCAGCGCAACCATTTAGTTTAAGTAGGTGGACTTGGGCATTAGACGGTTAATAATCCTCTCAGACATTCCAATGCATCTCCTTTCCAAAACAGGAAGTTGAACAACTCCTGAATTGTCGGAAAATCATTTTCCGAAATTTCTTGTGCCCATAGAACAGTTGATCCATCATCTCATTTATTCAGTGATTAATAAACTAGCCACGACTCTTGGTCTTCACCATGCATTCGCATAGCCTTTAAACTCCTCAACACCTCATCGGAAGTCTCGAGAAATCTTTTGATGTTATTATGGTTGGATTGACTGGTGACTGCGGTGTTCTATAAATGTCCTGATGAACGCATTCATACATGTCGCTTTCTATCATATCATCGACGCAATTTTTGAAAAGCTTCAATATAATGTGGTGATGCAATAAACTGGCAGTTTCACCGCTTAGTAATCCTTTCAAATGCTGAAACTATTATACCGATGATAACGAGGGCGAGTTATGTATGGATGATACATAAGTACATACATATCATAAAATTATTGCAACTCGGTATGGTCACCAGAAAACATGGTATGTTCGGTTTTGGTCGCCTTATATCTACTTTCGATTGAGTTTCATTCAATGGATTATCGAAGCATGCATTTGTATTTGCGTTGGTTAATCCTATTTTACGGATCAGCCTTATTAATTCCGTGAGGGCCTTGTAATTATTTTACTCGTATCCTCCTTAAAACTGTTGTTTTAATGGCAGTAAATTCATCCATTAACATCTCGATACGGTTCAGTTTAGCTCTGCTGTAGTTCTAATGTGGCAATTTGGCTCGAAAGATCAAAAGATGTTGGGGGAAAAGGCACACTTTTCACTTTTCGTGTTCACTGGCATTGAGTTCTGTGGATGCTTATTTTTAATGCATCCGCATTTATCGCATGATGTATACGATGTGCTGGTTGCAAATAATTAAACAATTGTTGATTGACTGTAAAACTTCCACTTACAATACAATCATTAACAATTGGTTTTAGTAATTTTAATTAGCTTTACAACGTAAAATATGATTTTGAATCTTCTACGACTTTCTAAAATCTGCCTAAATTTTTAATTTAGCGGATAATTTATACAATGGTAACTATAATAAACTAGAATGTACAGCCCGTCCTAGGACGGATACAATTTATATATAATGTTGATGTCAAGGGGCCACTGCCATCATCGCCATTTGACCATTTGATATTTTTTTAACCGTTACTTTTTAGCCAAGTAGAAATAACTCGAGACTAAAGGCTTTAAGGATTATTGTACTTTAAATAGACCTTAAACCGAAAGAGTAAGGGCTTTTAAGGACGATTTTACATGCGTTGGGGCATCAAACAAAAAACCTTACAGACAGAAAAAAAATAAAAAAATCGGGGTGGGCTGTGTCATCAACACGGCCGTAGGTGTTTTGCGTGATAGCGTTTATAACATGTTGAGATTAATTATTTTAATTTAAACTAAATTATCTGCCATATTTTTTTTGTACAAATTAGCATCAGAATTACTCAAGTCAGATGGGGCATTCTCTCGCTATAGTGCGGTCAATCCCTGTAAATTACTATTTTGTAGATTCAATTAAAATGAAAATTAATGTGTATAGATTAATTATTTTAATTTAAAAAAAATTAACCACCACTGTCCAACCACCATTCTCTCACTACAGTTGTTGAAGGATATAAATTGCGCGAAATCATTTATGTGTGAGGCATAGAGCGTAATGGTCTATATACATGAAACGCGATTTTTCTCGTACGAGTAAAAATGATTCAACGATTTCTCTTAAATTACATAGTAAAATTTAAACTAGTCACTTAAAAAATAGTAAGTAAACAATTCCGAATGTAATATTATTGGCAATTTTTTAAAAAAAACGTACATTTCCTTATTAAAAGCTGCAAAAAATGTTTAAATCGCCGCCATATTGGAAAGTTCGCGCGAGAAAACACTATTTTGCAATTATATTAGGAAATGTGCATATGCTAAAAAAAGGGACAATTTAAACGGGCATACAAGAAAAAATTTTTGGCGACAAACATTAGCATCAAAAATAATAAATTGGCATCACAAATAATATTTTGGCACCACATATGAAAAAACAAACAAATATTTTTGAAGGACACTATTAAATACTGTGGCGACAAACATTGACATCAAAATTAATAAATTGGCAACAAATATAATATTTTGGAACAGAAAAAAATAATTTTTAGTAGTAAAAAAAAAAGTTACCAAAGCCGTTAGCCTCTACAATTCTAAGTTAAATTAGGGATCTCCATTTTCCAGAATATTTTAAAACTAATTTAATTTTTTTAATTTTTAATTTATTTATTTATAATTTTGTTGCCAGTTAATTATTTTTGTCGCCCAAAATATTTATTTCGATGCCAAAAAATTATTTTTGTGTACCCTTCCAATAGTGCCAAAAAATTATAAATGTTGCCAAATTATTATTATGATGCCAAGAAATTTTTGTTTGTTGCTCATTAATTAATTTGTGCCGTTTTAATATTTTTTTGTATCTCAAATATTAATTTTTTGTGTGCCGGTTTATTGCCAGCCATTCTTATTTTGAATAAAAATTACTATTGTCAAATAAACTATTTTTCAATTGAAAAAACTTTGTTAAAAACACTGTAAAGACCTACCAAATTGTTACGAGGTAGGGCGGTAACATTCCTTATCCGACGTTATGTAGGTCTAAAATGTCGGATTACCGTTCTTTTTATTTGAATATATTCGGAATAGTGTAAAAATTGTTTTGATAATTAGAATCTATCATTTTTGCTATCTACTTTTGAAGCTAACGGTGGTATTTCCAAAATTTACTTTAAAAATTCAAACCGAACATTTCAATGGCGCAGGTTGTACATTGTCCCTAACTGGGCTATATACGTTGCTGTGTGGTTATTACGTACAAAGTACCTTTTGGTGGTTTTGAAAACTAAGAAGCAATACAACACTTATTTGACAGGGGTATTTTAGGCATGGATAAATGCATTTTTATTGCAAATCCGTTTATTAGGTGTCATATCCTAGTGAACGCAAAAGAGAACACAGCAAACATTCAAAAGTGACCAATTTTGAACAGCTCTCTAAATTTACCACTTTTTGTCAGTCGCTGGAATAGTATCTATAATATTTGATACAAAATAATTTGGTACAATTGAAGAACATTTCCCTGTCAGGCTAGACTTTTAATTTTCAAATTATTGGACTGCTTTATTCCTTAAACTGACCACCTCCATAAAGTGACCAAAATTTCTGCGACTCTTGATTGGCCACTTTAGAGATGTTTGACAGTTTTCTTATACAAGAAATACTATAATTGCATAATATTACGTTGAAACTGCTTCAATCAGTGTGAGAAATAAAATTTCGATAATTCCGGAATTAAAGTTTTCAATTCCGGAATAATCGAAACTAAAATATGGGCCGGTATTCCGGAATACCGGAATTTCGAATTCCGGAATTGGATGCCCTAATTGTGCTGTTTTTATATTTTCATTTTTATGTCAACTCAAAATTATTGTTCTAGTGCAACGATTTTTTTTTGCTCAGATTTGTGTACATGAATTAGCTAAGGGGCAAATCGATAGACGCAACTACAACTTTTGGTTATAGTTACAGTTTTTTCGGAATTGAATTCCGAAACTGGTATTTTTATACGATATTAAAACACGCGAATTTAGTTGGAATTTTAATGGAATTTTTGAGCTGAAAACATGAAAAAAAATAATTTTCCTTTGTTCTGTCAAATAAATCAAAACAAACAAACCTGTTTAATTGTGAATAGGTATTATTTTTGTGAATGTTGTCTGTTATAAAATTTCTACATAATATTTTTGTGTAAGTCATTTTTATTTTATTTAAATAATAACGACAAGGAGAAGCTGTTGGAAACTATAACAAAGTATAAACATATCATTGAAAATAAAAAAACCCGTTTCCGCATCGAATCGAATCAAAAAAAATTGTTGGGCGAAAATATGTAGTCAGTTCAATGCCCAGAGTATTACGGGGGAGAAAACTTTAACTTAAATAAAAGTGGCATATTGGGGTAAGTGATATATTGGGGACCGGTGGCGGTCCGGATTTACAAACCCTAGATGAATCCAATAACTATATAATCTAACAGCACTCACTATTACACCACAACCTAACCGTTTCGATGATGATGGCAGCGACGATGTAAGTAAAAACTAAGTTTTACGTTTTAAACGTTTTTAAGGTATTCAAAAAAATTCAAAAAAACCAAATAGAAGCCCTCGACGAAAAAATAAGCTCACCAAAATTAAACTGCGAGAGCTCAATATCTTTATTATAAAAGCTTGCGTGCATCTGTATACATTAATGGCGATATCGTCGGCGAAACTCGCAGAATGTTTAAGTCCAAAAAACATATTTTTCAGGAGGCGATGAAAACTATCTCACTCTCCATATTGTCTATATGCAAAAACTAATTTACTTTCTAAGTTTTTTCCTTTAACATTATTTTTTCTTGATATTTTAGAAACAGCAATCGAATCACAATTTTCTCTTCTTTCGTTCGATATGAAAAAGGCAAAATTGGCAAAAATGGACTTATGCATTCTGCGAGTTTGGCCGACGATATAACAAAGTAAACAAAACGGATATTATTATTTCTATTTTATTATTTAAAATGTTTTTGTTATTTGGCTCCTAACATTTGTAAAATCACATTCAGCCGGATTAGAGGAAATGTTTGGGACATTTTGATTGATTGGCACATCTTCATCATCTTCCGAGACATCATCTCCCAAATCTATGGCTATGTTACGCAGCCCTGCAGTTGCAACAATGATAGGCAGTAAATTGTCAAGACGGATTTGTGGTGCTGAAAAACAAATGATATTTTTAATTTTTATAGATTTACGAACCTTTGGCTAATACGAAAAATTTTCGCTTCCATATTCCAAAGGCCCTTGTTATTTCATGTAAGGTTTTACATGCTCTTGATTGTGTGACACCAATCAAATCACCAGAAATTCTTTAGAAAAACTTACTGGGTATTAACGCTCTTAAATGAGGAAATGGGTTTTTCAGTTACAGGTGCAGGGCGAAAGTCAGCATTTCCTGAAATAGAAACAATCGTAATTGAGTGGTTTAAAAAGCAAAGGGAAAAGAAACTGGTGATCAACTACGACATGTTTAGGAGGGAAGCAAAAAAGTTTGCAATAATATTGGAACTCCCTTTGCAACAAATAATTTCTCGTGCAGCAATAAATGGGTCAAAGGAGGTTGCTGTAGAAATAAGATTACATCAAATTTGGCTTCCCACATTAACTTTATCATTGTACTTAAAAGATGAGTATTTAATAGAATATGTTTTGCTGTTCCAGAACAGATTCTAAAATCAGTATATTTTTTTCTTATTTTCGCTTTATTTTGACGTATCTTAGTCCTATATGGCGCTCTGCATCTAAGTTGTGAGTAATTTAAGTTGTGCAAAATAAAGCGATTAGGAGTATGTTTAATTTACCCTTTCGAACGCATACTGTTGATTTATATAAGGACAACTTTTTGCCGATCACGGAGCTAAAAAAATTTCGTTTTTGCGAGCAAATATTTGTATCATGAGCATAATGCCCGAACGAAGCTGTTATATAGGACAGTTTTGAGAGACCCAAAAAACCCAAAATACCATTTTTAGTAGAGGTATATTAAAACCACTGAGCGATTTTCTAGCTTTAAAAGTTACTTAAGAATTCATATATTTAACCACTTTAAAGGTTGATTTACATATGCGACGAGCGACTTGTGGCAAGTGGAAATAAACGTGACGCTTTTTTGACAACAATTTACATTTGCGACGAGTTCCGCCACGCACACTTTATAAAATTTTTTATATTTTAATTTTTGTTCTTTAAAAAAGCTTTGGCAAAGCCTACTATTTCGTTTTATACATACAAAAAATTTGTATGTGTTTGTGCGACCGTGACGGAAAAGATAAAATTAAACCATCTCTCGACGTGTGGCGTGTGCCGTGTGACGAATGTCAAAATATCTGCCTCTGATTGGCTAGCAGCTACCGTCACACGTCGCATGTCGCATATGTAAATCAACCTTCATTCGTGATTTCTATTCATTTATTTGTAAGTATATCATATGGGAGCATTGTAGCACTGACTAGATCATTTCGTGGTGTGCAATAAAAAGTCGTAGATAAGCAGATGGAAGAAGGTGTTGAAAATTGGGTTTCAGTATATACTTATGTACAAGGAAGTTTCTTGTATCGTAGATGACTTCTTTCATGGGTCCTTTTTAGGGGCCTCTAAGGTAAAATAATGGCTTACATTTTATAATATTGTTTTTGTAAATTGATAAACTTAATAAATTGTTAACTTAAAAAAAAAATAAAAAAATAATAACTCCTCAGAGCATTGAACCAGAAAAAGATAAACATTCCGAAACGGTTGATTTTTAATATGGATGAAACTCCGTGTTATTTTGACAAGACTTACGGTCGGGGCTTCAATTTGAGTGACAAAAAACCATAAACGGGTTAGATACGGGCGACTGACCCAAATTATTTGAAAGTTCCGAAGGTAAAATTACCTAGAAACATTCATCTGGTTGTGAATGATAACGGCTCGATGACGACCGATTTAATGTCCAAATGGATATACAGAAAGCTTATAAGGCACAATACGACAATTTTAGGCGGGAAAGTAATTTACTCATTTACTCAATACTAAAAATTTGTAAAATATTGTGCAATTCACAACGACGATAATTCCACCAAAAAAAACCACATTATTTTTCATATAGTGTATCATGGTATCATAATCGGCACTCTACGGATAGTTATTTTTTTTTTTTTGGATAATTCCATTTTATTTACATTTCATATGTTTTTTCCGACTTTTCTTTATTGCAAATTGTTTGATCATATCATCAAAACTAATTGTTCGCAACGTATCTGTTTCTATAATTAGTAACGAAAATGCATGTAGTCTACCTTGTTGCATGGTTGTTCGATACGGAATTTTAATGTTTTTCAACTGCGAAAATGAACGCTCTCAGCTGAACAATTTGTGACCATCAAAAGCCGACTCAATATTGTCTTCCACAATTATTTTATAAAGCTCAGCATGATTAAATTATAAATTTTGTTTTCCCATTAGTTGATTTACTAAACTTATGATGCGTGAAATTGCTGAAGCTCAGTTGCGAAGTCGGCGTTTAAGTCCTCTGTGTAGGCATCAATAATTCTCGTGAGACAGAGCCGCGAAATCTATTAGTTAAAAAATGATTTAGTATATTTTTTATTAATAGCGGGCTAGTAGACAAGAGAAAAGAGCCGCAACAACTTCAACAACACGATGTCAAGCAACATTTCCTTAAGTTAGTACAAGTTTGGGTGACCGCTTGGGAACATGATGATGGAACGAAATCACGCCCCTCCCACCGCCTAACCGCCGCTGGAAGTACACATACATACACACGCACATACGCACACACACATATATACATAAATACACTCACACACGCACACACACATACATACATTCTCCGACGTTTCGGTGGTATTTTCCACCATTCTCAAGGAGCAATCCAAGAATCCATCAATAGACAAGAATAACTTTTTAATACGTTGCAGAAAATTTCACGTGTTCCCGAAAAATAGGCAACTGAAAAACATTTTTGGAATTTAGGAGAACAATTTTAAATTTATTGAAGATAAGTTTATATTTTCAATTATAAACTTCGAAATTAAGGAAACTTTTCAAAGAATAAATTATTTAAATAAAACATTAAATAAATTTCGAGAAGAACTTAAGAACAGTTTTTCTCAAAATATTTTTGAAGATTTTTTGGCATTTACAACAATTCGATACGAAAATTTTTTTGAAGACATCAAACAAAAGCATATCAGGAAATTCCTAGCTATGCTGAGCCGTGAAGTTCCTTCAGCCATTGGCTCCATTACCGAATCATCTGTGCATCCTAATTTCGTCCAAAGTGAAACGGTTGAGATAAGTTCCAGTCCTGTGGAAACAGTTGAAGAAAAATGGATAATCAATTTAACAAATTTGAAAATTCCCTTGGATACTTTGAAAATTCTAAAACTAGGTAATATATTTTGTCTACCTTTCAAAAAAGATTTGGTCCCTTACAATAGTATTATAGCAAATTTAGAGAGTATAGTATTTCAAATTTAGATGAAGCGACCCATAACATTATTCGGAATTGATTAGTTAATATTATAACAAATTTTAAAACAGGAAATAATTTTGGAAACAAAAAATTTTTACGCATTGACGAAATGCAACAAATTCGTGAAGCTCACAAAGCGAAAACGTTTTTAAACGAAAATCCTGAAGTATAAGTTTTGAAAGCTGATAAGGGCAATGCAACAGTACTTATGCCGAAAACAGAGTATTTGGAGAAATTAAATGAACTCTTATCAGATAACAATACGTATATTGAAATACGGAAAGTTGGCATTTCTTCAATGCAAACAATTCTAAATTTAATAATTACTTCTTGGGAACGTTTAGGCAACATTAATAGAACGGTAGCTAAAGAAATTATAATGGTACGACTCCGCGGATGTATGGTCTACCAAAGGTTCATAAGGTTGGTTGTCCGGTTAGACCAATCATTAGTTATGTAGGTTCGCCGTTATATAACTTATCAACATTTTTGTCAAATATTTTAAATTGTTTTGTGGGGAACCATTTTTCATCTATAAAAAACGCGGAAGATTTCAGAAATAAAATTAAAAATGTTATTCTGCCTTCAAATTGTATATTGGTATCGTTGGATATGTAGTGTCTTTGTTTACAAATGTGGATTCATCTTTGGTTTTAAATTTAATTGGACAATTTTGGAATGAATTAAAAAGTAAAAGTAACACAAATTTGAGTTTGAACGAATTTTTGGAAGCGTTAAAATTTGTTCTAAATCATACGGAATTTAGTTTTAATGGGAGATGTTTTAAGCAAGTATTCGGTTCCTCAATGGGTTCACCAGTTAGTCCAACAGTAGCCAATTGTTTTTTAATTCATTTTATTTTATATAATTATTAAAAGGTTCTTCACTTTAGTTTATATAAAAAAATATTTTTGAATCAAGCTATACATAATTTTTGAAAAAATAGCTTTCAAATCAAGCTACACTGGAATTTTTTGTAAAATAGTTTTCAAATTTTTGAAAAGAATTTTTATTATTGGTTCGGATTGCTCCTTGAGAATGGTGGAAAATACCACCGAAACGTCGGAGATTTAAAAAATAAAAAATAAAAAAATAAAAATAAGTTTGAAACCAAATAAATATAATTTTTATTAATTTTTAATTATTTTTTAAATTTTCAATTAAATGACTAAATAAACGTAAATACTTTTTAAATCCTTTTGGTGCCCTCTTTCTCTTGATGCCCTAAGCATGTGCTTATATTGCTTAATGGTAGTAAGTAACATTTAATTTAATTGTGTCGCCATTTAAATGTCACAATTTCCATAAAATATACAGAATATAATATTAATATGATTTTTTTCTGATAGATTTATGTGAGTTTTTTCTGATTTTTGTTTAGTCATATTTACTTTATAAAAAATTGTAGAACAATCAAGTTTGAAAATAAAAAATTTAAATTAATAATTTCAATATATAGAATATATTTTCTGTACTATTTTTATTTTGAAAATTTACAAGTTCAAATTCATTACCAAAAATTACCAAAAACTATACTTATGATAAACGCGAAGGTAATTAAATTCGGCTATTGCCAAAGCAATTTACACAAGGTAGCCTTTGCTCTAATAGTATTGCTGTTGCAGACTTTTTTTTACTGCGAGCTGCATTGCCAACTTTGTTTTACTTTCGGCTGGTACACCACAATCTGCCTTACCGTGTTTTTAACTTACGGATGGAGTAATACAATCTGCATTATCGATTTTTAACTTTCGGCACCAATTTTTGACGAACTTTAACAGTATCGGGATTCTAAACTTATTACGCAACCGGTACAGTTATCTTCAGCACCTGTATTATCATCAGCAACAACAGCACCCGTTATAGCGCCAGTAATGGATATCGTTGAGATAGATAATTTGATTTAGTTGACTTTCCAGGAAATTAACACCGTTGCCATACGACGATGGCTTTTTGTAAGTAGAATTGAAAAATCGGTCACAAAATAGCAATTTGAAAATTTTATTAATAGTGAAATGAAACTTGACGAAGCTGTGTGCGTCAAAATCTCACCTAAAGAAGTAATCGGCCTGCTTTACGACTATGTATGATTTCGAGTCAGTTTACTTGCTGAACAATTTACAATTGCGTTAACATCAGCAATATGGCCACCTGGACTCTTATTGAAAGAATTCGAGTGGAGAACACCTCGCCAAAACTTTTCGCAATTTGAGCCCGGCCAAAACCCAACTTTAACCTTAACTACAAACTATCAGAACTTGCATCATGAAAACACTACACCAATGCCCAAACAAAAAAAAAAACAATAAACCAGTCAAACCAATTTTGTGCTAAAAACGCTCTTTCCGGTTTATCTGTGAAAAATCATTCAACAGAGAGATGCTGAGTTCTTAATTCTTTCCCAGCCAATATGTGGTTTATATATGACCGCTCACCGCAAACAAATACTAAATATCTGGTGGAGTGAGTTAGTTGAAATATATCCAACATGTCCATCGAGAAATTATGGTATATAAAATCATATAGGGTCATTGGAAATTGGATGATTGTAGCCGTTTGAAATTCATAGACTTGCACTAGTGAGTTGATCAAAATTTACCTTAATCTATGGCAAACTCAAAACAATAAACAAATTTCCCGGCCCAAGAAGTTTCTAGAATATAGGAAAATATTTCGAGAATTTTCCATTTATAAAATCATATGGGGCCACTGAAAATTGAAACTCAAAACATAAACCGCATGTTATGGTCCGAGTAGCTTAAATGACATTAGGATAGAAATATTTTACTTTCGCTTCATATTGATACATACTCGTAAATAAAAAAAACTGGGATAAGACGAAATTGTATTGCCTGATGAAACTTTCTGTTTTTATTGATATAAAAAACTGGACTCACTTCACATGCTTCTCAGACTTTGGATTACGTCGTCAATTCGCTAATTGGGCGGTGAAGCAGAGTTTGAACTGGATGGATTCAAAATTGTCGAATCTGGGGTGAAGAAAGTCTACGAGAACTAATGCAAACACCAAACACCTATGAATCCACAGAAAATGATTGTCTGGTGTGGTTTTTTAAGCTGGGATTGCATTACCGTAAATAGACTTCGATATCGGAATAGGATTACGAATTTTTTGTCTTACAAATTGGAAGGTATAGGTGCCCCGAATATGTGGTTTCAGTGTGCCACAACAACAGAAACAATTAATCTTTTACGCGAACGCTTTGGTAATCGAATAATGTCTCGAAGAGGGAATATTAATTGGTCGAATAGTTCTTGTGATCTATATCCTTTAGACCTTTCCCTATAGGCCTATTTAAAGCCAAAAGTATGTACCAGCGACCTCAAACAATTGATGACCTAAAGGAAAATATTGTTACGTTTTTGGTTTTTGCCGTGTCAATCAAGGTTCGTATCACTGGATTGTGAATAAAACAGACACTTTAATTTATCTCAACGAATTTATTTATTGAACACTAAAAAAAAATCAAAACACTTTCTTAATTTTAATTCACAAAATCACTTATTATAATTTTCACATAATTTTACTGTTCACGTATAATTTTTAAATCCCACTACGTTTTACACTATTTAAATCAATTTTTAATTCACTTTTTAATCTTGACACTATTGTTTAGCAAAAACTAATGTTTCAATTCGAACTCGTTCGCTCCTTATATACTCAAACACCAAAACTTCTCATAATTTCATGATTGTTCCAGTAAGAACAGTTTAGAAACATTTAGAACAGTTTTTATCATGGAAAATTCCATTTTAGTACAGTAGAACTTTGCGCTATTAAAATTAATTAACTTATTCTATTCCATCGTAGGTGTCACCGTAATAATATTATTAATTCCTTAGACCATAGAATAGAATGGACCGCCAGCAATGGCTTTTAAGCTTGGTTCACCAGATTTGTCCGTTGAGCGCTTCAAGAAAATGACAATGTGACGGAGTTAAAAACCGAGTTAAAATATGTAAAAACATAATGAAAAATATGTAAAATATGTCTAAAATGAGAATGAGAAAAAAAAAACAATGTTGGTATGCCTGAAATTTTGCATCCAGCGAGATAACAAATTTTTAACTCGATTCATAACTCCGTCAAGTTGCCATTTTCTTGACGAGCTCAATGGACAAATCTGGTGAACCAAGCTTTAACTGTATTAACTATCTGCAGCGCAATGTAGCCTTGTAACCGGTAGGGTAACTATAACAAGTATAATCAAAATTAGTACCCACAGATGTCGCTACCAAATTAAGTAGATTTATTTATTACCAACAGATGTCACTATAACTTTATCCTTCGTAAATCTTATAAATCTAAATAATAACTCTTATGTTAGAACAAAGTTAATTAAAATTATCCACTTTATGAGTCAATAAAATATTATTTTTGGAATATCGTTTTTTATTTTATTCATAATAATTTAAATTTTCAGTGACATCGGTTGGTACTAAATGTATCTACTGAATTTTGTAGTGACATCTGTGAGTACTAATTTTGATTATACTTGCTATAGTTACCCTATCGATCACAAGGCTACTTTGCGCTGCGGATGTTTGAGACGAGCTACTTTACAATTTTATATGGAAACGTCACTTCGCTAGCGGTCCAATCTGTTGTATGGACTAAGATTAATTGTATTCAAGAAATTGAGCTGCAGGTATGCCAGAATGTCATCAAACATTTTGGTAAAAGAAAGGTAGCTTGCCGTACAGCAACAGGAGGTCACTTTCAAGACAATATTTTCCATTACTAAGCCGGAACCATTTTACTATCATTTGAAATAAAAAATTAGATAGTTATCAAATAATTACTAAACATTTAAAAATTAACCTCAAATTGGAAGCTCTTCCGTTCTACAAATGAAGAAAAGCTTTACATTGAATTGTGTAAAGCAAATAATGCATTAGTTGAAGCCAACAATATAAACAAGCAACTGAATGGTACAATAGCATGTATGCAGGAGTGCATGAAGATTCTTGAAAACGAAGATATAGCTTTTACGCCAACGGAGGACATCTATTTTACTCCTAACCAGAGTACAACTCAAAAAGAGTACCATACGGATGAAGATGAACTAGTACGAGAAACTAAGTGGATAATGGCTTATTCATATATACCGCAATTAAAGCACTGCTTGGAATCCTTCCCATCTTCGTGGGTCATGTATGGATGATACATACATATCATAAAATCATTGCCACTCGGTATGGTCACCAGAAAACAGTGTATGTTTGGTTTTGGTAGCCTTATATCTGCTTCCGATTGAGTTGCATTCAGTGTATTTGCGTTGGTTAATCCCATTTTATGGATCAGCCTTTTTAATTTCGTGAGCGCCTTATAATAATTTTTCTCGTATTCCATATCAGGTTCACATGTTGAATCCACCTCAAAAATGTTCATTAACTTCTCGACCCGATCCAGTTTAACTGTGCATTCTTATAATCATATTACGGGAGATTTTTTCAAACTATAGGTATGAATGGTGTAAAATTACACTCTTAGAATACGTGGCACTAACACGTGGCCAAATGTAAGTTGGCTATTTTCAGAATTGTAACCGAAAAGACTAATGCATCAACTGTTTTTTTAAATGGTTTTATCAACAGTGACAAGAGTTTTTACAGACGGAGTGTAGAATAATAATACAACACACCAAATGACTGGTAGTTTATGATTTTAACTTTAACGTTATTTAGTAAATTTAAACTGAAACTCTTTAGAATTGGAAAGATTATAAACTGAATCGCGATAACTACAATTTGTTGTTTCCCACAATTTACAATTTGTTGTATGTATGTTTTGTAACATTTTTGAATTGTTTCGTAATAAAAATGTACACGCAATATTGGCAACAATTTCGCAAATTGCAACTCTATAGCGCTAAAGTATTAGTTGCAATAAACGAGGACATATGATTTGATAATCATTTAAATTAACACGTTTCATAATTTGTGAATTCTTCATTTTTCTTAATTTCTCACAATTGCATTATCGATTTTTTAGTTCTCAGTCAGCAGAAATTTTAAAGCGGTATCTGTCGAATTGACAACGAATTAATATTTCAAATGTTTGTTGTGCATATTTCACTCGAAATATACGAAGATGTCACTGTAGTTTAAATTATGATTTATGCCAATATACAGCAGATGGGAGAATAAAATAACTTGGCCCTTGAAGTATAGATGTCTCTACATAATTTGATTTATCCAATACACATAATTGTCGAAAAAATATTCTAGTTAATAATAATGAAATATAGATGTCTCGAACAAAATTCTACAATATTGCTTTATTTTATCTACAGATGCCACCAAAAATATATACATATGTGTCTTAAATAAAAAGTAAGGTCGTTTCAAAAGTTGTAATTTTGTATTATCTTCAAACCATTTTTTTAGTGTACATACATTCATCATTTTCTTTTAATTTACTACTACTCATGACATTTTAATTTATATTCTTCACACTTAAATTAATTTCTCAGTTTTCTTTTAAACAAAACAAGTCTGAATAATTATAAAAATTACGTTGATCGTAACATTTGATTACTGAAACCATTTTATTACATCGTTATGCTGTAAATAGTTCCGGTTGTACTCGCTGTTGTGTTATTATGCAGTAATTACATTACTTGATATTTTTAAGACATTGTACGATTATGTAACACGGGCAAAATAAAAACAAAGATAACGTTAAAGAAATGTTTTCACATATCAGAAGTTTTACATATGAGGCAAAACAGGTTTTATGGATTTTCCCCTACGTTTTGCTACATTTTGTAAACAATACCGCGAATTATGAGTTTTGTTAGTTTGCTATTTATGATTTTTTATAAAATGCATTCGTACTGAAATCAAAAGTTATGAAATTTCAAGACTTGTGGTATTATGGACAACCAGTCAAGCAAGCAACACATATTTATGTATAGTTTTTCTGTATTTCTTAATTTGAGGTCGTGCAAACATTATTTAATTAAATTCATTTTGATGAATTTTAATTAAATACAATTACAAACTTATGAAATGTGAAGGTGTTAGTTAATTGATATGCAAATTTTATTGGGAATTTCTGTCAATATTAATTTCGAAACATATCATTTGGAGCATTGCTCTTTTAATCTGCAAAAACATATTTGTATTACACAAGGACTATATTTTGTAGAAAATCCAGTTTATATTTAGCTTTGAAAATAAAACCCCGTGAAATTAATGTGCGATATACGTATTCTGTTCACGCATTTTGCTGTATTCGTTGAATCATTGGTCATCATCATAATATATTTTTTTTATAAGTGCTAACTAGTAATGACGACACTATACAGGTTAAGTAGCAATATTGTAAATGTGTGTTTAGTAAAATTGTAGTTTAAGGTTAAACGTGTTAAAAATAATTAATTTTTTAAATATAAACTTAAAAGGTTTTTTCCCCACATTAACTTAATTACCTTAGTGTGAAAATGGAAGGTGCCTCCTCTAATCTACTTAAGAGAGTCGCAATCAAAAGTATTATTGGCAGCGCTAAATGCAGAAACAAACGAGAATTTTTTTGTTGGTCACTTTAAGAAATGAAACCAGGATTTGCCAGGAAGTATTTTTATTTGAAGAACGCAAAAGGAATTACGTTGATAAAAGTTATCGAATTCAGTGTACAGTGACAAGAAATCAGAGAAGCGTCTAAAAAAATTAACTTCAAGGTCACAAATTTAATTATCATTATAAATCATGACAGGAAACCGCAAGCAATGTTCAAAGTTGAATAAAAACTAAGGGCAAACATGTAATCTATGATATCAGGTATCTTCAAACGTAAATAAGTTTACAATGTATTAACTGTCAGGAATATACAATATCTTAGCTGCCAATTTGCATGACTGCAGCAAGTGTGAGCTGGATAAAAGAAATCTAGAGGCTAGAAAATGGAGCAATTCATAAGAAAAATCACACCGAAAACTACAGAGGATGCGTGGTATACGAACCATTTAGAAACAAAATGACTCCAGGACAAAAAGCGAAACAGCAAGCTTCAAACCGGTGTTCTCAACTAGCTGGTTATTGGAGTACCAATAACTTTTTTTTTTGTTTTTTTAATAATTGCTTTTTTTGCGTGCCAAACTAATTCCATAACATACATTTTTATTAAGTGTAATTTTAAGGATTAGTCAGAATCGGGCCCATACTACGGCAGATGTATATTTTTGCCTTTTCAATGCAAATTTATATTTAGGAAGAAAGCTATTATCTCGCATTCGGGCCCAATATCTTAACCTGGGCCCAATTTTCTTCACCCGCTCTATTCCTAGTGTTCTCCTAATATTCATATGAGAAAATACAGATTCACAATTTTATGATCTGACATCGTCAAATAGTTTCAGTAGAAGAGGTATAACGATTCTGAGTTTTAGGTTATTATATACGAATTTCTACAAAAATTGCGATATTTAAGGAACACAATTTTTCCAATTTTTTATAATTTATAGTTTCTCAGACTATTTGACAAAATTAGATTATTTTTGTCAGTTTTGAATTAAAAAAACCGTAATGAAAATCTGGACCAAGGCCAATTAGGGAGCAACTCGCTTATTTCTTAACCGATAATGAAATGATGAAATTCAAAAAGTTTGAAGTAAATGGGATTATAAAATGGTTTTTAGAAGTTGCGAGCAATATCGTTAAACAGAAAATCAGTCGATTATTTCTTAACCAATTTTGATGAAAATTGACTTGTACAAAAAGTTCTATCTTCCATCTTAAATGCGAACTGATTAAGAAGTTAAGAAGTACCCTATTTCTTCTTAACGGACAATCGAAAATAAAACAGAGCCACAGAGGTCATTAGGTCAATCCCCAATTAATCGTTTAAATCGAGGTTTTACTGTTTTACTTGTTCTGAATAAATTATCCAATTAGATTATGCAGATGTTGCACATTGCATAAAAACTATCGAATTTTTTTGTTAAAAGTAGAAAACTTTTAGATTTATAAATTATTTAATTAAAAAATTTGGCAGTGTTTAATTTTAAATAAACTAAATTTAAATAATTGCTGTCACGACAAAACTCAACTATACTTTTATTAAGAACACGAATATTTTACAGACTTCGTTTCCCAAACACTGAATGGATATTCTGATCTATAGTTGTAGCGATAATCACAAGACAATAACTGAAATAAAACAGGGATTTAACTTTCTTGTTTTCAATTTTATATTTTCTAATATTTTGGCCGGTAAATAAATCAAAAGTGAGAACATTTTCGGTCAAATGTTTCATATCAAGCAGATTAAATGCTTCGCTGACATTCGTTGAAGATTCCATAATAATTGATTTATATCTATTTTAATCAGAGACTGGAACCGAAATGTTTTTCGTTCCGGTTTTCGGTTACGTTCCTAATTTTTAAATTTCGGTTCGGTTCAGTTCCGGCTCGACCATTAAATATCGGTTCGGTTCCGGTTCGGCTCCAAAACCGGTTCAAGAATTGTTTGTTAATAAAAGATCCTATTTATCATTCCAAATTTTTTATTCAAAATTTAATTAAAATAATAATAACGAAAAACGAAAATAGTTTTTATTATAGATACAAAAATCTGCGTAAGTCGGAAGCGGAACCGTCTAAAACGAAAAAATTACCGCCTTGGATAGTCCGATTAGTTTAATTTGCAAAATTTTAAAAACTGAAAATAATTGTATAAATTTTTTCGGATAGCAAAAACTTGAACCGGAACGAAAATTATTTTCGATTCCAGTTTCGGTTCAGGTTCAATTTTATAATTTATTTCGGTTCGGTTCC
The DNA here is from genome assembly GCA_963556165.1 of Tipula helvola. NCBI lineage: Eukaryota > Metazoa > Arthropoda > Insecta > Diptera > Tipulidae > Tipula > Tipula helvola. Next base: position 102,942,195 of record OY744483.1, read on the forward strand.
GGTTTTCAGTTCATTGAAAATAGCGGTTAATTACGGTTTTCGGTTCAGTTTCGGTTCCAGTCTCTGATTTTAATGCAATGATTATCAACCTATTCCACATTTACCGATTGTGAAAAAACTCTTTTGATTTGTCCCAATTAGGGCATCCAATTCCGGAATTCGGAATTCTGGTATTCCGGAATATCGGCGCATATTTTAGTTTCGATTATTCCGGAATTATTGAATTTATATTTTTCACACTAATTTAAGTAGTTCTTAATTTTATATAATTATAGTATATTTCTTGTACTAGAAAATACTATATACTACTTCTCTAAAGTGACGACTCATGAGTCGCAGAAATTTTCGTCACTTTATGGAGGTGGTCAGTTTAAGGAATAAGCAGTCCAATAATTTAAAAACTAAAAGTCTTGCCTGACAGAAAAATGTTCTACAATTGAAACAAATTTTGCAACAAATGTTATAGATAATATTCCATTTCCAGGACAAACATTGGTAACAAAAATTGGTCCATTTAGTTCAAAAGTTTTACTGTGTTTCTCTTTTGTGTTCACCAGGATTTAACACCTAATAAACGGATTACGAAACAATAAATGCTCGCCCCTAAAAATTGCCTTTTGCATTTAGCTATTTCATTATCCATTCCTAAAATACACCTGTCAAATAAGTGTTGTATTACTTCTTAGTTTTCAAAACCATCAAAACGTACTTAGTAGTACGTAATAACTATGCAGCGACGTATGTTTCCGGTTAAGAACAATGCATTTAATGGGAAAGGTATTTTTTCCAAATCGGACTTAAACGCAAACAAATTCAGAAAGTTTCTCGTCGTTACAATTCCGGTACAAATTTTATGAGAGCAAATCAAGCTCCGACGGCAATGATATAACTGAAGTATTCAATAATTTTGAAACTTAGCGCAGAATACTGATTGCGGAAACGTTGTTTCAACAGAAAATATATGATCTGATCAATCCTGGACACTAACAGCGGTAAACATCCAGAAAATCGCGCGCTGTAACTGAGCGTAAGATCATAAGAAGAATTCTCGGTCCCATTAAAGGAGCCACGTATAGAATGCGAATGAGTCACGAGATCAGAAATGATCTCGATAAAGTTGACATCATTGGATTCATAAAATCGTCAAGGCTAAGATGGGTACGTACTTCGTTCACAAAATCGGACCACCAAACAGGCCTTGGAGTCGGCACCAACGAAAGTAGGACCTCGTGGGAGACCACCTCCACGATGGATGGACGACGTTGAAAGGGACCTATACACACTCGGTCACCGTGTCTGGCGTTCTCTTGCAGCAGATCGAATTATTTGGGGAAGAATCATTGAGGCGGCCAAATCCCTTCATGGGATGTAGCGCCAGCGAAATAAGAAGAAGAAGAAAAATCCTTGAAAAACGAAAAAAACATCCATCGCAAAAGTTTATCTACAAAACTCCATAAAATCGTTTTTAATTTTGGGATGATTTAGTTGTGCTCGAGGCCCTATTCATCGCAATGTTTATGAAAATTTACCATAAGTCAGCATCGAGTCTTAAAGAGCGTATATTTAGCAGAAGGAAAATCGCCACTAAAACACTAGCCTGCCTAAATGACACAACCCTCGGTGCATTAGGTTTAAAGAGAAAACAGGAAAAATTTGATTTTTCAATGAATTATTTTTTAAATAATGAAATAAAAGAAATTGGTTGTTGTGTTTTGTAAAATTTTAATTTTTAATCAAAGATTATTTAACTCGCATTTAATCGTAATGGATCGAAATTAAGTCATCACATCAAAATGCAATTTTACGAATCAAAGCAACAGAAAATACAATCGGTTCTGTGTATTAGTTTCAGTTTATTTTAAATGAACGATTTAGTATTAAACAATATCTCATTTGACGTACGTTATTTGGCGGGAGTTGAATTTTCTTAAGTTCCGGATTTAATTTGCGTCTTATCTCAAAAGGTAAAATAATACTTCTTTCAGATGTTATTCAATTAGTTTCTTGTAATAGTTTTATTATTTTTACGTAATAATTTTTTTTAAATACGTTAAGTTGAAATAAACCTAAATCGTTTCAACGGATGTGGTTTGTTTTTAATCCAAAAAATGTATTCTATACGATTTAGTTAATTTGCATCTTTTCTGTATAGAATAAATGAACTTCGGCAAGCCGTATAAAGCAGCTTTGAGGGTAAAAAACATTTTACCCTAACGGACCTAGCGGAGATTATGAATGGTGATGATTCCGATGATGATTATTTTGATGGTTTGGAAGAAGACAATGAAGAAACTTTTAAAACACAAACCGATCTGGGACGATATTGCAATTTGTGACAATATTCAGTTCGAGTTCTTAGATGAACATGAAGCCAATATTCAAAACAATTCTTAAACAGAAAAAAGTAACATTCAATGGCGTCGCGGCACTGGGCTGTTTGTTGAAACCAACGAAATTCTGTTTTGTTCAAATGAATTTTCTGAGACCAATACCGAGTTAGCCCCATTAAAAATTTTCGAAAAATATTTCCCATTAGAATTTTTCAAAAAAACTGCATTATTTACTAACGTCTATGCATTCCCAGACATAAACACACATACACATAGCTACATACATACATACACAACACATCACGAAACCGTTGAATTTATTTTTCCTCAGAAAATTAATTCTGCAATTCAATTTTTTGCGTCAAAAACATTGATTTCAGAATTAATCTTTGGCAGAAATATGTGAAACAGAATTTTGTAAAACAGCATTATATCAAATAGAATTTGGTACCCAACCCATAATTAACTAATAAATAAATAGGCAGAATAAAAGTGGTCTGTTTTAAGATATTATAACACAACATTTTGCCTATACATATTAAATTTAACCTTTGTGTATATAGCCAAATATAGGTTGTTTTATACCAGAGTAGCCAGCGATACATAAAATCTCTGATTTTGTCTATATTGTACGCAAGTGGACTGTAATATATTTTTTATTTCTGGCCGAATTGCACAAAGTTTCACTAGATTGAATCACCAAACGAAAAACAAGAAAAACAATATCAAATTTAAATATTTATTATTAAAAACAAACTTTTACGTGATGGAGTGTAATATGATACAAATATTTTTATGAAAATGCCTGACATCTCTCTGCGCATTCTCCCTTTTATCTTCGTTTTTTTCTTATTAATCTAGTACAATTTAAAATTATAAAATAAGCAAGTATAGGCATGAACTGAATAACCAGTTGAATAATTTGACATAACTAAATTGTTTAAGTAACATAAGAATTTTACGTATTATTACATTAATTGTTCTTGTTTTTTTAGATTTTACGTTAAGATTAATTTAAATAGTTTTTAATTTTGTTGATTACAATATTTTAATTTTAATCTGTAGAATTTGTAACTCAGCGCAGACATCCCGCGCCCCGTGAATCCTCCGGTTCACCTATTGGCAGCTTACAAAGCTTTTGAACTGGACGTTTCACTTCACCAAATTCACCTTCATATAATTCGATAACTTTTCCCAATACCCATCGTTTTGCTACTAGGCTATCATCTTTAATGATAACGATGTCTCCGATTACTAAATTTGGTTTTCGCCTGTTCCATTTTGTACGCTCTTGTAAGGTAACAAGGTATTCACGGTGCCACCTTGTCCAGAAATTTTGCGATAACTGTTGAATCATCTTCCACCTTTTCTCATATGAAATTGCGCGGTCTTCACATAAATTTGCATCAGGTATAGTTGTCAACGGATGACCTATCAGGAAATGTGCCGGTGTTAAGCAATCAATATCCTCTGTTGTACTTCGGCATAGCGGCCTTGAGTTGAGTAGCCCTTCAATTTCTACTAGTAATGTGTTGAATTCGTCTATGGTTGGGATTGTATTGCCCAACACCCTCCTCAAATGTACTTTCATAGCCTTTACCGCAGCCTCCCAAATACCTCCGAAATGTGGTGCGCCTGGTGGATTGAAGTGCCAATTGATTTTATCCTTTAAAAGATAAGTACGTAAATCATTATTATTGGAACACAGAAATTTATATAAATGACACAATTCTTTGTTTGCACCAACAAAGTTGGACCCACAATCTGAGTAAATATCAGAACACAGCCCTCGTCTAGACGTCATCCGTTTCAGTGCCGCCAAAAAATCTTCCGTAGTTAAATTAAAAACTAGTTCGATATGAATAGCACGTGTAGCGAGACAAATGAAAATGCAAACATAATTTTTCATTGAACGTTGACCCCTGCGACGAATTGGCGTTATGCTGAATGGACCAGCATAATCTACACCTACTTTCAAAAATGGTCGTACAAATTGGACCCGAGCGGTTGGTAAATCAGCCATCTGTTGTTCTTCGCTTCTTGGCTTACATTTGAAACACTGAACACATTTTCTTACGACATGGCGTACTAATCTTCTTGCACCAACAATCAAAAATCTTTGCTTTAATATGCTCAACAATAGTGTGGCTCCAGCATGACGATATTTAACGTGACCTTCCTCGATCATTTTACGGACTAGTAAAGATTTCGATGGCAATATGATTGGATGCTTGATGTTGTAATCAACTGCTGCACGTGAAAGTCTTCCACCAACTCTTAACACGCCATGTACGTCGATGAACGGATTCAAACAAAGTAATCTTGATGATTTACTGATTTCTCGACCCATGCTCAAATCTTTAATTTCAATGGTAAAAAATTCACCTTGCACCTTCTTGAAGATTTCCAATTCAGCTCGTATTACATCGATTGAAGTTATTGTTGGATTTCTCAAATGCTTCGGTGTTCGTATAACTTCAAAATACTTAAACACTGCAGCTAGAACTTTCACTATTTTGAAGAAACTAGAAATACGCTCTTCAAGTTGTACGATAACATCGTTACTATCTGAAATGGCAACCAAACATTTTACCGCTTTTTCACCATTTTCAGAAGGAATAAACGGTTGTATCGACCAATTATCAGTTGCACTATGCAACCACTGAGGTCCATGCCACCATAAATTAGACTGTTTTAACTGTGTTGGTGTTGCTCCTCGGGATGCCAAATCAGCGGGGTTCTCATTTCCAGCGACGTGATTCCAATAATTTCGACTGTACAGCTCCAATATAACAGACAAACGGTTATTGACGAAGATGTCACCTTTCACGGGATAGTTTGTAACCAATTTAGTACTACGGTGGAATCAGCCCACGCATACATTGATTTAATCTCGACACCAATCTCATCCTGCACTTCCTTCATCAACCTGGATAATAGCACCGCTGCACACAATTCGAGTCTCGGTATTGTTAGTGGGTTCGTGGGAGCCACTTTCGACTTGCTCGTATATAACGATACTCTATCACTGCCTTCGCAATTGTTCACCTTCACATAAATGCATGCACCATAAGCAAGGGAACTTGCGTCACAGAAACCGTGGATTTCAGCGTGTGTTGTAGTATGAATCCACCTTGGAATTTTAATTCCCTCGATTGTTCGTAACTGATCACGCATGTTTATCCATTGATGTTTGAACGTCATTGGTAGTTCTTCATCCCACTCAACCTTAGCTTTCCACAACAATTGCAGTAATATTTTTACCTGCACTATACACGGCGACACCAACCCCAATGGATCAAAAACACGGCTTATTTCACTTAAAATATTTCGTTTTGTTACTTTTCCGGGCTCATCTAACCGCACCTTGAATACGAATTTATCGTGCACAGGATCCCATTGAAGCCCCGATACCTTTACATTTTCCGCAGAATCTTCAATTGATTTCAAGCAAATATCTACATCAGGTTGTGATAAACCGTCAAGTACAGTCGGTGAATTCGAAATCCATTTCCTCAAATTCATTTTGCTCTCACTAAATATTTTCACCAGATTATCGCGTATCTCAACTAGTTCCGATTCTGTTTTACACCCTGTCATAATATCATCTACATATGTATCTCGCTCAGTGATGTTTGCAGCTTTCGGATAATGTGCCCTGCTTATCATTGCAATTTCCTTTAGAGTGCGTGTAGCCAAATAAGGCGCAGACGTTGTACCGTAAGTCACAGTTACTAACTGGTAATAATCTACTTGACTAGTGCAATCATCACGCCATACTATCCTTTGCCATTTTGCGTCTTCTTCAGCGACTTGAATCTGGCGGTACATCTTTTCGACATCTGTAGTTATAACAAATTGATGTACACGGAACCGTAATAAAATTGAATACAAAGAAGACTGCACTACTGGACCCTTTCTCATGACATCATTTAGTGAATAACCTGTGCTACTCTTGGATGATGCGTCGAAGACTACTCGCAATTTGGGCCCACCATGCGATTGTTGCATGACACCGTGATGTGGCATGAAATACGATCCACCACGACCAATTTCATTAGACGAAATTTTTCGCATGTGGCCTAGTTTTATGTAGTCAGCCATGAACTGCTTGTACTGCCTTTGGAATTCATGATCCTTTGCAAGGATCAGTTTTCAACTGATCGTAACCTTCTGATGGCTTCATACGTATTGTCACCAAGCTTCATCGGAGTGGTTTTAAAGGGAATTCTGACTATAAATCTCCCTTCATTATTTCGTGTAAAGTTAGTCCTGTAGGGTTCTTCACAGATTTCATGTTCCAATGTTAAATGTGCCTTAGTTGGCACCCTCTCTAGTTCCCAGAAGCTTCTCAATGAACGATCAATTGACTCCAATGTACTAATTCCAACGAATGCAGGCAACGATATGGATTGTGGCAACTGCCCTGATATGACCCACCCAAATTTGGTATGTTGAGCGAACATTTGGTTTTCATCACTTCGGATTTGCCCATCAAGTATAATGTTAAAAAACTGGTCGGCTCCTAGTAGCATTTCAATTGTACCAGGAACATTGAAACTGGGATCAGCAAGACTTAAATTTATAAATTGTCTCATTTGGTTAGTAGTAAATGCTCGTTGCGGTAGTGGTACTGTCACCTTTCCCAGAACATACGCTTCTACTGATATTACTGGATCGTATTTTGAATTAAGCAACTTCATAGATACAGAACCTCTCGTTTTACCCACTGCGGTATCACTTAAACCAGCAACAGGAATAGCCTTTTGTTTCACTCTCAACTTACATCGTTGCACTAAACTTTCACACACAAAGGATGCTTGAGATCCACAATCGAGTAGAGCACGGCATGAACCTATAACCTGACCATCATCGCTCGAAATATAAACAATAGCAGTTGGTAATACAACTTGGTTGTAGCCTTGCGACACTTCGACACCCATAACAATCTTATTATCTCCTTTCCCTTGTTCATTTGATTCCACTTCTTCATTTGCCACATTCGATTGGATTGGCTTTGCCCCATTTAATAATTCTTCATGAAGTAGCGTGTTATGTTTTCGTCCGCAGGAAGAACATCGAACCTTTGAAGTACATCTAACTACACCATGATTTGATTGAAAACAATTATAACACAATCTCTCCGACTGTATCTTTTTTCGCCTTTCTGCAATTGACCAACCATTAAACGTTGGACATTTATATAACACATGGTCTTGTTGAGTACACACTGGACAGCACTCAGCTTTTGATACGATATGACCTCTTATTGTTGGCTTCGAATGCTGATTCACACGTTTCACGGATTGGACCGACTGAATATTTTCTAAATCGTCGACTCGATTCTGCAAAAACTCAAGTAAATTGTTAATTGTGGGAAAATCCTCATCTCGTGTTTGTTCCAACCATTTGGATTTCGTATCATTGTCGAGTTTGTTTAAAATGATCCGAATGATCCACGGATCTCTTTTTTCGGCTTCAGTACCAATCGCCCTGATTCCTCTCAAAATTTCATCCGATGTGTCCAACAGCTTACGGATGCTACCAGCTGATGGAACGCCAATTGTCGGCTGGTCCAAAAATGTCCCGACAAATGAATTTACAATTTGCTTTTTACGACTGTAACGTTCACGCAATTTATGGATTGCCTCATTGTAATTCGCATCAGTTATTCTAAGATGCTTTATCAAGTTGCTTGCTTCACCTCTTAAATATCCGCACAGAAATTGAAATTTTTGTGATGGTGTTAATCCAGTTCGGTCATGAATATTGGCACAGTATAAGTCGTAAAACGTGTGCCATTCGGAATAATCACCGGAAAAAATTGGTACTGCAGACTTAGTTAATTTTAGCTCCTGCGACCCATTACGACAGATATGTGAGGGATCATTTTGAGGCAACGTTAAATTCAAGCTCGATTCAGTTGACTTTATTCTCAACCATGAACCCAGCTTCGCCTCTATATCAAAACATTTCTCTTCAACCGCGTTGATTTCTAACGGTTCATCTGGATTCGTTGAAATTAAATCACGTTCAACTTCCTTAAATTCACGTAGTGTTTCACGCATTGATATTAACCTAGCTTGAACACCTTCCAATATTGCCTCGTCAGATACATTTTTCGCGAATTCCAGTAATAAATCGATTTTACTAACAAACGATGTACGCTGTGCTTTCAAAGATTTTAGCTTTCGCTCCATTATTTACAATAAATATGTATGTTTGTCTACCGGCACTTACGTACAGTTCACAAAATACCGTTACACCGATTTTTCTCGAACAATTTTTTGACGCGTAAAATTTTATTCTCGATGCACAATACTTTCTCCAAATCACACCCTGTACTACACACAATTTTGTTATTTAGTGTTTTCTCGTTATTCCAACTTTGATTTACTCAGAGGTTCACAAATCACAATGCACAATAATTTTCACTTTCCCGTTTGTACAAATTCCTCTTAATACGCTTGTCAAAAAATCAAACCGATAATTTTCACAAATGATTCAATCAATTTTGTGCCGAATTTTAGATCCGGCTCGAAGGACCAGTTTAATGTACGCAAGTGGACTGTAATATATTTTTTATTTCTGGCCGAATTGCACAAAGTTTCACTAGATTGAATCACCAAACGAAAAACAAGAAAAACAATATCAAATTTAAATATTTTTCATAAAAACATTTGTATCATATTATATACACTCCATCACGTAAAAGTTTGTTTTTAATAATAAATATTTAAATTTGATATTGTTTTTCTTGTTTTTCGTTTGGTGATTCAATCTAGTGAAACTTTGTGCAATTCGGCCAGAAATAAAAAATATATTACAGTCCACTTGCGTACATTAATCATTATTTTCTTTGTGTTATTCATCTTCATAGATTAGTACATCATACAAGTGATTTCATTCACTGTTTCTTGTTTACGTAACCACTTATTTAAAGCAGCCAGGCTTCTTTCTTGTTTTAGTTAGTAGGTTTAGTTTGTTTATCCAATCAAAGGAACACGAACGAAAAATAACGCCATTTTTAAGGAATACGATTGATTAAAAAACAATTCTGAACGAAAGAACGAACGAACGAATGCTACTCAAAACTCACCTTAAGTTTAAGGCTTCTATATTCTTTAGAATTTTTTTCAAGAATCTGGCTTTGTCCGTCTTAGTAACAACTCAACTTACAAGCTTGGGCGAGATGTTTCCCCGAACATTTCACATATCTAGGTAGGCTCCCGTTTGCAATATTTCTGCGTGTGATTATATCCTTGCCATATCTATCTCACCACTAAAGTAAGCAAAAACAATGGAAGCCCCCTTCCATTTATTTTGACCCCCCGATCAGTTACGGTGTATTCTTTTTTTAGGATATTTACTGCATCCTCTATTTTGAACCCCTGATGTTTAAATGTCTGAAGACCTCACAACAGCTTTTCAGCCAAGGCTCTATAACTTTTAGTATCAGGTATTGACTTTCCATATATTATTGTTCAGAGCTACAACCAATAATGATTGGTTAGTACCATCTTTAATTTTAGTAGGTTGGTTTTCCTGATCGGGGATATTTAGCTGAATTTAATTTAATACACCTGATTTTATAGAAATTACAATTACTGCAGAAGATTCTGCCTTCCTTTTTGCAGGTCTTTTTTAGGATTCACTCAGTTTCTTCTCTTAATTCTTCTTCGTCAGTATGGAACTCTGTAGTACACTCTTCCTCTGATTTCTTGGCTTGCAAAACATTTTTCTTAAGGAACTCTAAAGCATCCTGTTCCTTAGGTTCCTTTGATTATCAAGAATTTTTCAGTTTCTCATTTTCTATCTTAAGAGTTTTTATTTCGTTACTCCGATGTAATTTTTTCAATCTTACACAGTTGTCTGCGTAGTTTTATTCATTTTCTATCTCAACACTTCTAATTGAGGATGTTGGTGATCTTGGCATTATGGAACTTCTTCTAAATGGGTTTTCAGAGTTCATCACTTCTGAAGTATATTGTGGTCATTAGATATCGACGACTGGGAGCCCGCTTGCTCACCCCTCAAATCACCCGCGCTGGGTCTCCGTTTCTGTGCGTTATAATGTTTTCTCGTTTCGAGTACCCTATATTAGTTATTATATTCAGGGGACCGCCCATTGCTAGTTTTGGTCCGCGAATGGTATTTTATTTCCCATCTACCTGCCGAAGTTGGTTAGAGTTTACCCCCATTCGCCACCTGGGGGCGCCCCCGATAGAAGCAACTAGTTAAAAACCACTGATGCGTCATTTTTGCTGACTCCAGACTCGAGAAACTACTATTTAATATTCGAGTTTTTGATAAGCATTGGAAATTGGAATAACTAGGATTACCAGCACACGAATCAGCTTTGTGGAATGATTGTAACATGTTTTTAATTGGTATCAAAATGAAAAAGTTCATTTATTTTATTATTGATTTTTAATTCTGAAATTAAATTATTTGCGCCCGGGAGTCTTGATGGAGAAGACCGGCCTATGACTCTCTCTAGGGTTAATTAAAAAATCAGCACCTAAACTATCTTCATCATTTCATTATTTCGACTTTGATTTAAAGAATTTTAAGTTTTCAGTGAAATTTAGTAATGAATAAACTTTAATCTAAAAAAAAAAAATGATTTCGAAATCCAATGACGTTGAAAAACGAGGTTTAACAATTATTTTTAAGTTTCGAGATGTCTCAAGACATGAATTTCCGATCCCAATCTCTAATTACAGTGAATAAACCAAGCACCAGTCAGTTTAGCTTTTAAATAAATATTTATCCCCTTTGGCTTGTCTAAAAACTGACTCTTGCTGCACTTAAGGCGAACAGAACATAATTGTTTTGCTTTAAAAGGCACAAATCGCAATTAAGATGACCACAAAATTAGAAATATTGATAATCTAGAATACTAGATATTTTTAACAGTAGTTTTTAATTTTACCGTTTTTGTGTTGTTAGTTTTTTTTTAGCTCGGAGCAATTATTTTACATTTCTGTATAATGTGTTGAACGAGAATTATTAATGGTTGAAATATAATTGGAATGATTGGGCAGTTTTGTTACATGCTACAAGAGTCTCAAACAATTTTAGCTGAATTCTATTATGTTAGAATACTTATAAAATTCTAACACACTAGAATTCAGCAAATATTTTGTGATGCTCTTTAGCGTCGAAGAAAATAGATAGTAAGAACTCCAAATGTTCCAGACTGAGTGAAAGAGATAATAATACAATCAACAATATACTCTGACATAATGAGCGAGCCATCCTAAACAAATTCAAATAATCTTTGAAAATGTTAAAGTTTTTCGACATTTCAAACAAAAACCAAACGTGAAAAATTTTCAAAATTTTACTTAAATTTTCACAAATAGTATCTAAAAAAAAAATGTTAGTAGCTTGTATTGCTCTCCTAGCGTGTATTAGTATTTATGAATTCTCGGTTTCTTGCTGTCGATAATCTGTTAGACATCGCACTGTGAGATATTTTCCAATTTTCGCTGCTGGAATACGAGATAGAATTCTTCTATCAATAATATCCCAGCCATGTTCTATAGAATTCAAATAGGGACTTGTGCTGACACTCATACTAAATAAGGTAATTGGAATATCGAGTGTAATGGAACGAGAAAATTAAACTTGGTTGACGGAGTGTAAATTAATGTTAATAATTTACACATAATTGTATGCAATCGGTCATCACTAACTCTCTTGGTACCAAACAATACATGTAGATGTATACTAATTGGTTACCAGTGATAATGTTAATTTTTAAGATGAAGTTAGTCGTTGCTCGCCACTCGTGATAATTACATCTAGTAAAGTTGTAATTTAAATATTAAATACATAATAAAATATAAAATTATATTATAACATAATATTGTTTCAGTTATATAAATAATAATAAATAGCAAAACATAAACAGACTCCTTGCAGCCCAAGCCATCTTCGAAATATTTACATCTGCCAAACATTCATTCACGGGTCTGGCAATATGAGGTCTTGCACTGTCGTGTATTATCAAGAAACCCCATACTTGTTCTCGCACATTAGAACACCGCAAACAAATTCTCGATTCACCGATGAATAAGGCTTGGCTCTAATCAGGTTCAGTCCAATCATTTTTCCTGGCAAAGTATAGCCGAGCAATCCTATCTGTTACCTAGAATTTGGTTTTTGTTTGAAGTTTCCACAATTGCAAATATAGTTATAAGCCATGTTGCGGGATAAGTTAAAAACTCACCCACACGATTAGTCAAAGTATGATATGGTAATATTTTCCAAAATTATTTTGAATGACCATTTGGATTTTGTTTCTTTCAAATTTCCACATAGTGCGGTTCAAAATATATTCTGACTGTTTTACTTAGACCACATACACATTGGATATCTCCAATCCAACTGACATATAAGTTGAATCGGCCTATTAATTCTGCATCCTAAAAGGAGGATTGATCGTGTTTTACTATTAATAAAAACAAATTTAGTATTTTAGGCCGATTTATCTAAAAATCGGAAAACTACATAAACGGAAATAATTACGGTCTTGTTATACTATATACTCTCACCCTGTATACATAACCTTGAAAATTATTATTTTCCGGTTAGTTTACAATTATTCAAAGGTATACTTAGCATTTTGGGCTCATTTTAGGCAATATTTATTTTATAAACTTCGGGTTTTCTTCTTTATACTATCATGCTGATTATCGGTTAATCCGAATTAAGTAAATTATAATCACAAACACCAATAACCGATCCTATCTTTTTTTTTTTGTAGGATAGTTTAGAATAAACTTCACGTGAATCTGAATTCAACGTCGTTATGTTTGCTGGCAGAAGCTAGAATTGAATTGTTTGTCTATTCGCATGATTTTCTAGGCTCTCTGACTCGATTCGCTAACGTATATATCTTATTTCATTGCAAATCAAATATATTGCCCTCATATGAATTTGAGTTTGACTGGTCAACCTTGTGAATCTTCTTCGAGAAATTGTGGTAAACTAATCAAGATTAATTAAAAGCTTACCAAATTTTACTTTAATTCGAATTAATTAATCTTGATTAATTCTTGAAGCTTTCCAGCTCGGAACTGGTTAATATTTTTTTACAATTTTCTGAATATTCACTTCATAAATTTAGGTTTAGCTGAATGAAAGACTAAAATTTTGCGTTCTATTACCCTAAATTAAGGCCGTCATTTATCACTTATACATATAATATAATAAATGTAGGATATGTAGAAATACTCAGTCCTTGATTTATTAATATAACAATGTTAAAATAAAAATTAGACACTTACTCTTTTTATAATTTTAAATGGATGATCGAAATATTTTAAATTCACATTGTATAACGAATAAACGATATATGCTAATTTCGTCGTTAATTTATAATATTGACTTGATATGCTAATAAACGATTGACTAAGAATATTTTTATCAAAACAAAAAAACGTGTCATCTGATTTATTTACACTGGACCTATGGACTTTTAATTTGATATAATGAGCACCAGATGATTTTAGATGAACACTACTGTACAGATTCTTAGAAATACTTGTGTATTGTTTGTCTAATTGTTCTAAACAATATTAAGCGGTGCATATAAATATAAAACTATATAAACATTGAATTTAACATACCGACACTATACTCATAATTGTTATTCAAATAAGAGCGGAAATAAAATTTTAACAATACACCGTAAAGTTGTTTCATTTCCTGTAACATATGTATGTGATTTGAGTGCAACTACATAAACCACGTTCCCACATTATTATCAAGAAATTTCTTGTCGTACTTGTGAAATTAATATGTCGCGCACTATTTAGCCATGTATCTGCAAACGTATTCTTGTGAAACAAAACCAAAGACCGAATGTGAAATGTCAATGAAATCCAGTATGTATATATTGCATTACACTTAATTAAAATCAGTCGTCTACAGCTGGATTTTAAATAATATTAGAGTTTTAACAAAATTCATAAACAGTAAACATGAATAATTTTAATCTAGATAAAAAAAAAATGTTAACAACTCACGGTATTATCATATGATCAATAACTCGTTTCTAATACTTAATAGTTTTGTCTAGCAAAATTTTAATTTTTTATTGTCTACGTATACGAGTATTCAGTTTTTTAATCACCTTACGTATTTATTACGTTTATAGCGATTGAGTGTAATATAAATATTACTCAGTGAATAATATGACAATGACACAAAAAAAAGAGCAAACACAGAAACAAAAATTTGCGATCATGAATGATGCTACTCGTATATTGATTTAAGTCTATAAGTAATTGGAAAATTTTGAAATTTCTTAGCCTTTGGTCATTTTGAAATATTTTTAAGTTTTGTAAAACACAAATAAAAAGTCAACAATAATTAACTAATTGTTTTCTGTTTTTTATCAGTCATGATCTTATTCTTATCTATATACGAATTTTACAACATTTCGTATTAATCTGCGCCTTGCTTAATTTATCAGTTCTAAATTCTAATTAATTTGTTCTAATCTGGTTACGAGTACAACAATCAACTGGAAGTTTTTTTCGATTAACCTATGATCCCAAACAAATCAGTAAAAGGAAACTATCCGGTAATAAACTTGATTAATAAATTATCGTTCGGGTTGCTTTTTATTAAGTTTCTATTCTAATACTAAAATGATTTATTTATTTGTATAATTAATTAAAACAAGTATTTAGCTCTGCGTTGGAGGTAAATTTATTATATTTTCTGAATTAATTAATAGTTTTACCCCGCAAACCAAATTTAAGTACTTATGAAATTGAAAATGAAGTTCGTTTAGCCTTTGTCGATTTGTTTGTAATATACGTGGTGAAGATGGGAGCTTAAAAACGAATTGGTATCACAAAAAAAATTGGCCAGGTCCTAATTTATGATCCATGTATTCTGTTTTCATAGCGGAGAAGCTTTGAGATTTTCGAATGTTGAAGTGCATTCTGATAATTTTGGACGTATTGATTTTGAATCGATATCCAACCAACTACTCAAATAATCCTCATTATCCTCCAGGCTAGCCGAAAGACTATCGAAAAATACCATTTCAACAAATTTCTAATTTATACAATGTATGCGAAAATCAAAATTCGCCTAACTAATTATAAGTACAAATATGCATTTAAAATTTCAAGATTGAAAATTGTGTTGAAATATTTTGTTTAACTAATTTTACACTTTCATTAGCTATAGAACGAGTTTTTATTTCGAGCGTCTGCTGTATTCTGTATAGTGCGTCTTTAGCTCATAGGAATTCCTATGTAACGCAAGTGCAAATAAATTGTTATTTATGAATGACTTTTTTAAATTTATTCGATTTTTGCAAGTGGCTCCGGTTTATAACGTGTTATAAATAAATTTTAACTTGAATTTGAAAATGTTTTTGTGTTTTACCTAAAATAAATCATGAGTTATATTTCTAAGCAAAAGATATGTAATTTATTAATTTTTGTGAGGACAAGTGCGTAGAAATTTATTAATATTTATTACAGTCTTTTAACGCTTTTAGTGTCTAGCCAAAATGAAATTTATTGAATTTTAAAGAATAGATAATAAAAACACCTAATTAGAAAAGATACATTAATGACTAGGGTCTATTATTTGTTGAAAATTATGCTATTAAGCACATAAGAACTCAAGTATAAACGAGTTTCGAACTGTTAATTTTTATCTCTTTTATTCAAAATTATTGTTTATTTTGTCCAGCAATTTAAATTATGTATGTTCTTAATAATATAATAAGCTAAACATAATCTTAAAAATCTTATTTCTAACAAATACATTTTTAAGAAAATTGAGCTTTTAGTATTCCAATACTTATTTTTAAGATCTAGAATCACCTATTAATATTTTTTAATCATACCGGATGTAGGCCTAACCGGCACATTTTCAAAAAACGAACACAAAAGCATGCGGTGAATCTCTTAAACTCAATAGGTAATTTCAACATAAATGGAGAAAATACCATCTTAATTGATCAATTTAAACTTCGTAAGAGAATACTTTAGAATTTTACAGAACAGTAATATGGAGAATTTTAGTCCTTTTACTGATTATTGGTAAATGAAAATTCAATACAAAAATGTATTTCTATCATGTTATGCATTTTAATTATACACCCCAATATTGCAAATGAAAATTGTGATAAATAAATTTATAAAATACTAGTGGGCCCGGCAGACGATGTCCTGCCACAGACCGCCATGTAGACCACCTCCTATCTGGTGTCTGATATTTTATGCATTTGACATACATAGAACACATGCGCAAGTCATATGTAAATGAAATGTTTCGACCAAAGCATCCTGTCTTTCCCAAAATAACAGGGGATATTGGAGTGCGTCTTACGAACGGTACATTTAGTTATATCGGTTGTGGCATGAGCGGTAAAGATATAACACATTTATTTTATTTAGGTACAAATTTAACTAAATAATTTGATGTTTTATATTTCAGAAAATAGTACAACTTAATTATATGACTTAACAAACTACTTTGAACAATTTACTTAATTTGAGTAGAGTTTTTATACCCTGCGATAAGAAAGAAACATAATAAAGCAATTATGCATATTTTATATAATTTGAGTAGAATGTTTATTCGATTGAATGAGATGATGAGTGTGCAATGTTTTCATTGTTGATAATATTTGCTGATGCAGACTTCCATAGGTTTGGTTGTTGTTGCTGTTTATGTATAGTACATAACTATTTATTTATTATCACCAACTTATTATGCACTGGTTACATTTTTAATAAAATTTAATAAAATTATATATATACAATAATTCTAATACAAATATAAATTAAATATAAAATATAAAATTTACCAATGATCTAAAAGATGCTTCGACATCAATTTCTTAAATGCATCTGAAAAGCCGACCGTACTTTATTCAAAGAGGCTGATGAATGATAAATCGGCTCACATTTACCGAAGTTTTGCCTGCAAAGTGGAAGCTTGATTTGGAAATCTTTATCGCGCAGCACACGTAAAGGAGTATACATATATGTTATATCGAGCAAACACAATATTTCTGAACAATCAATTTTATACTAGTAAGTCTCGAACAAAGTTTGCGCTAATTCCTATACTACGAATAAAAAGAGGCTCAATATTTATTAATTTACATCTACCTCGATACGCTGGAAGTATGAAACCAGGTGCGCTTGCATCTGTAGGTAGTCTTCGTAGAGCGTATATTAAAAAGCGCTTTTGTACTCATTCTATGCGATCTAAGTATTTAATATAATGCGGGCTCCATACGGCAACACCATATTCCAACAATGAACGAACAAATGAGACGTATATAAAGTTTTAATTACGTAGGGATCCTGAACATCTTTGGAAAATCTTTTAACAAACCGAAGCATAGGATTCGCTTTAGAAATGCAACCCTCAATATGCTTATAAAACGATAGATTCAGAGTAAAATTTATACATAAATCCTTAAACATATTGACGCTTTCAATAATATAACCGTCAAAAAAGTAAACATAACTAGCGGGTAAGCGTAATCGGGTAAAACCCATTTTTTTGCATTTAGAGATGTTTAGCATTAAATTATGTGATCTAAACTATAAGCTTTAAAGTGTATTAGGTCAGATTGAAAGTTAATTGCGTCATTGGCGCAAGAAATAGTTTTGAAAATTTTGATGCCGTCCGCATAAATTAGAATGTCGGAATGACTCAGACAATTTACCACATCATTTATAAAAAGAATAAAGAGCATGGGGCCCAAATGACTACCCTGAGGTACTCCTGAAGACAGTGGCGGATTAAGGTCGGTTGGGGCCCCGGGCGCAGAAGAAAAAATTAGGTCCTTTAAAAAAATCGAGAGAGGCAGGAAAATAAAAATACAGGTTCACGTATTTAAGCATCCTGGGTGTTGATTCTCTAAAAAATAAGGTCGCACGTGACAAAGAATAGTGGCACAACTGAAAATTTCAATTTTTTCAGGAGAGCAAAAGAAAAAATGCCAATTTCGATTTTACCTACTATCATAGGATGTTGCCCATGGGCGTCAAAAAAAAGGAGATCAGAAAATCAAGCCGTCGCTCGCTTTGTAAAATAAATATGAAAACGCCACTATGTCAGGTTATGAAATCGATCATTGCGCATCTTTCTGACGAATTATCTCAAAAACTCAATTTTTGAGTTGTGTCACTTTTCTAAGTCATGTGCGATGTGTAAACGTGAAAACTTGTAAAAGGCAAAGCTTACTTTTATGAGTTTGAAATTTTTCGAGAGGATTACCATTAAAATAATATCGCAAAATTGCAACTCATAAAAGAAAGCTTTGCCTTTTACAAGTTTTCACATTTACACATTATCTTTAGAGAATCAGGGCACAGTTAGGAAATTCCTCATTTTGTGTAACAAGTGGGATATTTGCGAAACGAGTGAAGCGAAGCGCCCCCGTTATAAACAGTAAATTATTGAATTTTGAGAAAGTCTTTGGATGGTTAAATTCCAAATGAATTTTAAAATTTTTTGGAAATCAAGTAGGCACAAACTGGTATTGAAATGAATATTTCCTCACTAGCTAGCTATGAAATATTCCCCATTTTCTAACTAGTTATGAAAAATATGCCGTTTCACAACCTACTACGATTTTGAAAAGTCATATTTTTGTAACAAAACTGAATAATAGCCGCATTTCTTGACGCATTAGTGATCCGGATCAGATCAAAGTTTACATTGAAAACAACAACAAAAATTAAATTTTTGTTGTTGTTTTCAATGTAAAGAAATGCGGCTAATAATAGCAATTAAATGCTTTTCATACCGGCTGCCTTGACTTCGGACTTCAAAAATTTACGTTTTATTTTAATTATCACTTAAAAATAATTTATTTTATAACAGTTTGAAAACATTTCTATAAAAAGTGATACTGTAATCAAATAAAACAAAATTACAAAACTTCAAAGTTACAAAACGAAAACGACTGTACTCTGTCTCGACTGTGATTTTTAAAGTCCAAAGTCAACGCAGCCGGTATGAAAAGCAGCGTATCCGAGCAAGTGTAAACAATGCGAGTCAAAAAACAAAGCCGCTTTTAATTTTTTTTTATTTTTTTATTTATTTAATTATTATAAGTTTAACAACAATTAATAACACAATAGATGCCTTGTGGATAATAATCCAGTAGCAGGCATTGCTTCTTTTAACAACATTTTAAGCAAAAAAAAAAATAAAATAAAATAAAAATATACAATCCAACGCCAAATACCAATCAGTTATGTAACAGAAAAAACAGAATGTTATTAATACAGGTTAATTTAAATCGTAGCTCTGAAGAATAATTGAATTAACATAATAGAATAAAAAAATAAAAAATCAAATAATGACGCAAAATAAATGAGAGACGTCTGGTGTATCGAGTAGCCAAATTTTAACGTTAGGTAAAAATTGTTTAGAATAAACATGACGTCTATGTCTAATATGTTCGGGTAATTCATTAAAAAACGTCGGAGCAGAAACAACAATATAGCGGCGGAAATGCTCATTATTGAATTTGGGAACAATATAAAGAAGACGATAATTAGCGCGAAAGTAGTATCGAGCATCACTTCTTATTACTTGCTGACCACTACGCATAAAAAATACTCTTAAAACCTTATAAATATACAAATGTTGTAAAGGTAGAATATTGGACGACTAGAATAAAGGCCAAGATGATTCCAACCTACTTTTCCTCAAAATTGTTCGCAAAATCACTTTCTGTTGCATGTACAATGGTTTTAAAGTAGTTGGATAACAGCCACCCCAGCAATCCGAATAACGCACGTACTATTTTTTCTCCACCGAAAAAAATACATTGCGTACCCTAATTATAAGTACAAATTACACGCATTTTGAATTTCTAGATTGAAAATTTGATGAAATATCTAGCTAAGAAGGAGGTCTTAACTTTTTTTCGTTTGCGCATTTTACCAAGTTATTATGACGTGTAAAATACTTTTAATATTGAAAACAGTATTAAAGAACATACATCTTTAAACAATTATGTATATTAAATTATTAACCTATTTTTCTTTTCTTCTACACACAATGTAAACATCAATCCGCCACTGCCTGAAGAAACATCAATCACTCTTGAAGTGAAACTACAAATTTTAATAATTTGACTTCTAAATTCCAGATAAGACCTAATCCAATTAATTGGCAAAAAGTTACAATCCAAAGAGCAAAGTTTCCGCAGTATCAATTCATAATCGACCTTGTCAAAGCTCTTGCAGAAATCAGTGTAAAGTTAGTAACGATTGACCTACCAGGAAAAAATCTATGCTGCCTGGGAGAAATAAAAGTCTTAACATGAAACCACAAATGTTCTTTAACTAGTTTCTCAAATAGTATGGGATAGGAGAGCAACCTTCAGCAAGACTTCGATTAAATAGGGAGGAAATATGGTCAGAAATTGCATTACTAGTTAATTTCAGAAAAATGGATGGAATAGAATCGAATCCGGCACTTTGATTAATATCAAGATTTGACAATTCGGATAAAATAGTATTTACTTCCAAACGAAACATTGAAAATATTGACTTACTTAAAACATTATTCAAATTATAAACCTTAGACTTTGAATTATAAACACTTCCAAAGAAATCGGCAATAAAATCACAAGTATCCCGGGCGTTATCGCATGAACGATCAATTAAAAACATCGTAGAAGGGTAACTATTCGATTTTCTTTTGTAATTAAGAAAGTACTAACATTTTGGCTTTGATTTAATCGTTGATTCAAGTTCCAGAATATAACTGCTATAAAGAAGTCGGTTTAGATATATATACTTCTTACGCAATACAACGAACGAGTTGTAATTAACACCATGCTTGACTGGTTATAAACGTATAGCTTGTTAAAAATTGCTAAGGACGTCAAAATAGAGAAACATTTTAAATATTTGTGGATACGGAATGCTAACATAATGATGAGAAAAAAAGATGGAGATGCAATCAAATATATTCGGACGTTTCATGACCTTGATAATTTGTAAACAGTATCTTTTATAATTTAATTATTTTGTATTGTCTTTTATAAGTAAAAAATGAATTTTGTAAACAATTTATCAGGTCATAGTTATAATTATATTAATAAGTCAAATTTTGTATCTTCTAGGGGAAACGAGAATCAAAATGAATCTGTGGAAGTGATAAACCAATTTAATAACCGTCTAATTGTGCACCAGAATATAAGAAGTATTAAAGCCAATTTAAATTCATTTTTGGCACATTTACAAGCTGGGAATATTTTTCCAACGATGATCTTTTTATCAGAAATATGGATTGGTGAGGAAGCTGTTGGTAATTATGGCATTGATGGTTACAATTGTTTTGCTAATTGCAATGGTAATCAGAGAGCTGCTGGCGTTGCTGTCTACGTCTCTGAGACTATTGTTTCTGATTGTGAAGTTTCTTACCTCTCGCTCCATACGGCTGATGGCATTCGTCTTGATTTCCATGAAGATAATCAGTTGTATACTATAATCTGTTTGTACCGACTACACTCGTATGTTGTCAACATGTTTATTGAAGAGTTTGCCGGTTTCTTGGATAATATAACAACTAAAAATTTAATCGTGATTGGTGATTTAAATATTGACATATTAAATGGAAGCAACGATTGTAATAACTATTTATCTATGATGTCCTCATATGGTTTTCTGTCAATGGTCAATGAAATAACTCGTAGCATTTCCTCGACTTGCTTGGATCATTTTTTTTATAAGGCAGAATGTCAATAGCAACCATAACATTACTTCTTCAGTTTTTGATTTTGGGATTAGTGACCATGCGGCTGTTTTATTTTCTATAAACATTCCCAAAACTAAAAACAGAAAAAAAGATGTAATCGAGTACATGTCGATTGATTTTGACAGACTTTATGATTCACTAGCCAGAGAGACTTGGCTAGAAGTTTATAAGTCGGCGTCTGTGGAAGTAGCTTATTCTAGCTTTACTTCTACTTTGGCTAATCACATTCAAAATAATCAAAAAAGAATTTAAAACCTACTGGTAATTTTTTAAAACCTTGGATGTCGAAAAAGCTTAGTTATGAAATAAAGAAAAAAATTAATTTATATAAAAAGCTCAAATCTTATCCAAATAACAAAAAATTGGAGCATTGCTATAAATTAAAAAAACAATTTGTTCATAATCTGGTGAATAAAACTCGAGATCAATATTATGAATCTGTTTTTAACAAGAACGCTTATAATACCAAAGCTAAGTGGCGTATTATTAATTACGCAATTGGAAAAAACTCCAATAATAATCGGATAATTAAAGTAACTGATGTCGATGGAATTATTCACGATGATCCTCCCAAAGTAGCTTCTCTCTTTAATTCCTTTTTTACAATGATTCCAATAACATTATCGGCTGAAAATATTGAAAGTGATAATTTAAGTTTGTCTGACAGGAATCATCTACTATTTTCAAATAACCATGAGTCGACAAATTGCTTCCTATCACCTATTACGGTCGATGAAATATTTTCTTTGATAAATCAATTGAAAACTACCAATGCATGTGGGCATGATGGGTTCAGCAATACTTTGGCCAAAAAGATTGCCCAATTCATAGCTAATCCCTTGTGTTTTATTTGTAACCTTAGCTTCAGTATGGGTGAGGTTCCTAACGACTTAAAGAGGGCCATCGTTGTTCCATTTTACAAAGGTGGTGTGAGTACTGCCATGTCTAATTACATGCCTATTTCATTGCTCTCGGTGTTTTCAAAAATTTTAGAAAAAGCTGTTAAGTCACGATTAATATCATTTTTAAATAAAATTGGTTTCCTTAGTAATGCCCAATTTGGGTTTAGAAATAATCTAAATACTGAAGATGCTTTACTTTGTTTCCTAGATAAAATTTATGATAGTTTAAATAAAAACAAGAAAGTCGCCGGACTTTTCATTGATATAACAAAGGCATTTGACACTGTTAATCACTCAATTTTATTTGACAAACTACATAATATTGGTATTAGGGGGCTCGTTTTGGAATGGTTTAAATCGTATCTTACAAACAGAACTCAATCGGTAAAGTTACTTAATGTGTTTAGTGATCCATTGCTTATTTCAGTTGGTGTTCCGCAGGGATCAGTTCTTGGTCCGATTCTTTTCTTAATTTATATTAATTCCATTTTTAAGATTGAACTGCATAGTTATCCTGTAGCTTTTGCTGATGATACCGCTTATGTTTATTATTCAAATAACTGGTCAGATATTTCTGAGAACATACTAAGTGACCTATATATTCTTAGAAGATGGTTTAATGCACACCATATGATAATGAGTTCAAAATCACGCTATATGGCATTTAATCAAAGAAGTGTTAATGATCTTGCTAACAGCCTTGTTTGTCACTCCTTAAATTGCTCACGTTCCATGTATAATTATAAATGTTTTCAAGTTGAAAGAGTATCCAGTTTTAAATACCTGGGAGTTATATTAGATGAGAAGTTGAAATTCTCTGAGCATGTTGACTTTATTATGAAAAAAATGCGTTTGTCGCTCCGTCAATTTTATCATCTAAGAACAATTTGTCCATAACGTATTCTAAAGCTCGTACATTATACTTTATTTAACTCCAAACTTGAATATGGGTTGGCTGTATGGGGAGGTATTTATTTTCGGAATTTGAGACCTGTTGTTATGCTGCAGAAATTTGCCATCCGTTTAATGTTTTTTAAAAAATCAACAGTTTCCTCATTTCCATTGTTTAAAACAGCGCAAATTTTACCATTACGATATCGATACGTTTATAAAGTACTACGAATATTTTACGAGAGAAGTGGCTTTGATCATGTAAAATCTATTGAACAATATAATCTAAGAATTAATAATCAATGCGTTATTATGTTTACAAAAAAAGAATATTGTCGTAGGTTCTACAGTATCATGGCCCCCTACCTATATAATATGTTGCCAGCAGTTGTAAAGTCATCAAATACAGTGAGTAAGTTTGCAAAAGATTTGAAAGTGTGGTTATTTAATTTTGAGCACATCAAAGATATCGAAAAGTTTTTTTAATATATTTTTTTTCTGTCACATTCAAATTTTGGTTTATCATTCTGTATTCAGTTTCATCTCGTTTTTTCTAGCTTTTCTTCTTTTTTAAAGTATTATTGTTTGAATTAATTTTCTTTTCCTTTTTCTTTTACATTTAGTTTTGCTTTTTTCCGTTATTTCAATATATATTTTAAATTATTTAAATTTTATTATTTTGGTTTTGTTGGGCACCTCACGCTCTCATTTTTCTTTTTTAAATATGTTAATTTTTTGTCGGTGTAGTCAAAACAAGTATTTTTACTTCTGACTGCTCCTATTATTTTTATATAACTTAGTACGTTACTATTAATCTTGTACTTCAATTAAATTTATAATTTTTGTTGTATTATGTTGGATAAAAATAAAATAAATAAATAAACATTGAGACGTAATTTATATTTTTTGTTGTGAGCCTTGTATTTTCGATTTTTTAAATTTATCAACTCTTTATTATACCGCACGGTTCCTTCTTTGCAGATGAAGCTTTCATCCTATAGGGATAAATCTCTCAATATACCTAGGTTAATGATTCGATTGAATTAGACGATCCAGTTAAATCCTCACATGCAGAAACTGTCACCTCATGATCAAACGGTGCAAAAGCCAGATCAAATACGTTGCCACTATTATTCTTAACATTTTTACATTATTTTAAATTTAATAAAAATATTTCAGAGATGAAGTTTTCCATCTCGTCGTTCATGTTAATAGGAGTCAAATTGTGATCAACAATCTCCCATACAGTATCTGGTATGTTAGAATCTCCAAAAATAAAAAGATGATCCTCCGAAACAATAATAGATTTCACAGTGTCCGCAAACCATGCTTGAATGATAGGGTATAAGTATATGTGACTCAGATGATCAACGAATATGAGTGGAATCGTACACGAACAGCAACAATTTCGTCCTCGCAATTAGCCAACGTTATCCGACTGGATGGATATTTATTAGAAACTGCAACTACAACACTGCCAAAATCGTACTCACAGTGCTGTCCCGACGTGGGATTTTGATGGCTCTGCTCTCAACTGGATCACCGATCATAATAACAACAACTTCATCTACGGTTGGTGCGTTCTACCTGCCAGCATGTTCTCCTGATGGTATTTTGTGGTGACACTCTTTTAAACAATTGAATAAGTTGATTTCGATTCTCCATACAATTTCCCAACAATTTCACAATTGCTCGCTCTTCGTTGTCACGCGTTCTTTATCAATGGAATGCCCAAAAAATATATTTGAAGAAACGTCGGGTCCTCATTTGGCATCAGCATCAATGAACCAATTTTGCGATACATCTGGCCTTGTATTTTTAATGTATACTCAAAGTTGCGTCCTTCGGATCTATGGTCGTGAATGTTGCTCCAAACGACGTCATTTGGAAGCAACAATTGAATTTGTGTATCTTGCGCAAAAACATTTTTTGAATCGTCTGATGTACCAGCTATAAGTGATTGTAAAGGTTCCGGCCGAGTGGTAAGAGGTGGCAGTACAACTTTTCCTGATGTGCAACAGATGACGGGTGCTTCATTGTGGAATTTTAATACGTAAACATAAACATCGAAATCAGTTAAATATTACCAAATATTATTTTAAACCAATCTAAAAATTTTAAAAATTCATTAAACTTCTAAAGCAAATTATAAATTTGCGCCTTAGTACAACAAATTAAGTTTGTATCTACAATTCCTTCTTCATTTACTAATTCATCTTTCTAGATTTATTTCTGGAAATTAAGAGTTGATTCAGCTATCATTAGTTATTGTTTCCTCTTCCTATAAATTACTTAATTACTTTAGGTGTAGATTTAATAAAAATATTAAAATAAAAAATGAAGTGAAGAGAGGCATACTAACTAAATATTGAATGTAATTAGTATTTTACTAGTTTCTACTAAATCCTGCTTCCTAGCCTGAATGATTCAGAACTTGATCATTTCGGTCATTTCGGTGACATTATTAACCACTATAATTTCCCGATCGCTTCCGAGCTTTGGCGAATCAGACAACTGTAACCGCTGCTGCTTCCCGATCTAAACTACTTATCATGTCTTGATACGATTGCCTGACGACACCGAGTTCAGATGGTATAAGGCCAGTATCGCATTAAATCGACGCGGGTGAAAGTTATACCAGTTAGGATTATATTATGGGATGGAAGTCGAATGTGGATCTCTGATGAGAGTCCTGAGATCCCAGGTGTGGTTGTGAGTGGTGAGAATGATGTCATCGGCATAAGTTCCAATTTTAGTTCTGTTCTGTTATGATAACTTTAATAAGTATGAAGTTAAAAATTCTGGGCGAGAGTAGGAACCTGATTAATGTTTTTCATCACCTAGGCTGTACAGACATCAAACCAATTGATGGCGCTCTGCTCCTAGAAGCATGTTATGATAATGCGGTTGACCAAATGATGTGGCATAAACTGTTGAAGGCTTTCAGCAACTGCATTCAGGTTCACCGTGTCGAAGGCTTTTGCTAGGTCTATGGAGAGAATGTACACTTGATATCCGGCCCGTAATTCCTTGTCGAGTACGCTACTAATGGTGAACATATGGTCTTCGTATGGTGGAACGATTAGCCAGAGAGGCAGCTAGATAAAATGATGGTAAAGCTAAATGCTCATCAAGCTTGCCGACTAGTACCTTGGCGTATAGTTGCATTGAAAAATCAAAAATAACATGACATAAAATTTTAAATTCCGGAATACGGTCTTTTACTAAAAAGCAATGACTTAAATGAGTAAATAAATTTTCAGAAAATGGCTGAAATATCTTTTTCATTCATAAATTTTCACCCGCTACAGTTTATATTTGGTTGATCCCACAAATATTTAATAATATTTTCCCCGATAACATTGGGTTTACCGGCTAGTATAAAAAATAAGAGGTACTGCATTGTTTGATTGTATGTTAGATTTTTGGTCCAAATATGTTAATGCTTCTGGTGGAGGATATTTGTTTTCAATTATACTTTTCAAATATGTCATATCCATTAAATGTGGAGCATAAATCATGGAATTATCAGTGTTTGTGGTATCTCTTAATATATGTTTTATAATAAGACCAATAGTCAAACCTGATTGAAAGTGTTGTCTGTTTTTCATTTTTCTATATTTTGATAAGCATGTCCTTAGTCAAATATTCTAATTTTTTCCATTAATGCAGATGAAATGTTATACCAGATGGGTGCTGCAAATGTAAGGATCGGTCGAACTATTGACTGATAGCAAAATAATTTTATTGTATCACTCAAGTACCTTGAAAAAAATAATTTATTTAACGCTACAAATACGTGCTTTTTCTAATTGTGTAATGACATGCTTATCATAATAGAGATATTAATCTAACTGCACTCCAAGATATGTGACCCTTGCTTTATTTTTTCATTATTTACTTTTATATTTATATTATTCCAATTTTATATTATTATTATTATTTAATTGATCTAATGTGGTTCTAAATCATATTAATTGAAATTTTGATATGTTGATTTGTAATTCCCTATTGAGCAAATTTTTGTTAATGTCATTCAGTCTATTTTGCAAATTACGTTCGATGATGTCAATTTTATTAGAAGTAGAATAAATTATTGTATCATCAGCATAAGCTAACACCTGACAGTAATTCGAATTAATTTCTTCTTTCTGTATGGCAATGACGCAAATCTATAAGCTGCAAAGAACTGGTTCCAATATTGTTCCTTGTTGTAAACCATTGAACAGTTCAAACTCGATGTCTGATACACTAATTCCATCGCTTACTACAAATTTTCTAACTTTCAACATCTCGAGCAAAAGTTTATGTTAAATTTCATCTTATGTAGTTTATACGATCCATTCGGAATCAAAAGCTCGTTCAATTTCTATTAGCAAGGCTCTAGTTACTTTAGTATTATTGAAACCATTTATTGCGTCAGAAGACAATTTATTTATGGCATGTTCGACAGAATGTTCTTATCGGAAACCAATCTGAATAACTGGGATTACTTTTTTTTGCTGTTCATGCAATGATGTTTTATTATATAAGATAATTTGAAATATTTTGGTTATACAGATTAGCGACTAGATTTATTGGACGTTAATTTGTATATAAAGTTGTGTCTTTAATTTTTTTCTTTACTGGGATTATTTTTGGAAGTCTCCATTTACTTGGGAAGTAAGAATTATTTAATATATTGTTAAATATTATGCAGTATTATTTTATATTACAGTCCGGTAGATGTAGTAACTAATCAAATTGTTGTTAAGCTTATCAGAGAGGCAGTTAATGTTGAATTCACGTTTAAACATCTGACTAGAGTTATTACTGGAAATAATTGTTTGTTTTTGTTGTTGGAGCTTACTCATAAAATTTTTGACTTTAGTGTCGTGAGGGGAAACTAGTTTTTTTTTTTGGTTTGATCTTCTATATACATATGCACCTATTACTTTAAGTTTGTCGGTCATATTAAGAATTTGAAAATTATCATTATCAATTTGTTTTACTTTGGATTTATCCATTAAATTGGGTTGTATTCATTTTAAGATTATCTATACCTATTCCATCTTTTGGACGGAAGATTCTGTTGATACTGACAAAAATATTTCTTTTTGGTTTTTAACTTAATATTCATTATTTTATTTTTCCAGATTTTATTGGTTTGGCTTTATTAAAACTTTTACATTTCTTAAAATAGATTGCAGTTTATTCAAATAATTTCGATTATACATAGTTCTGATTTCTTAAAGCTTTTTTGACTTTTGTTATAATTAAGATTTTTTGTTTATATAATTTAAAAATTAACTTATTTCCATAAATGTTTGTTAAAAAGCGACCATTAATGGGATCTATAGGAGATGGTAATTCTTGAAACTATCTAATATCAGCGAATCAAATTTCAACAGAATCTATCTATGAATATATGTTTCATTTAAATTTTCACAATTATTTAATAATTTATGGTAATAATTTTGTGCTAATTTTGTATTAAACACATTCCAATCGACACCCC
Source organism: Tipula helvola (assembly GCA_963556165.1). Taxonomy (NCBI): domain Eukaryota; kingdom Metazoa; phylum Arthropoda; class Insecta; order Diptera; family Tipulidae; genus Tipula; species Tipula helvola. The sequence goes on from OY744483.1 coordinate 102,971,597, forward strand.
TAATTCAGGTTTTACATTGTTGTCGTTCAAAATTCATTTTTAATATCAGGTCATATATGATTTGTAATGTTATATCAAATTACAAAACCCGATGGCCAGAATATTCAATTTCTGTTATTTGCTATATTTATTCTATTATCTATAAATGCTAAACCAATGGTGGAGTTGGTTCTAGTATATGTTGGTTTATGGGGTATTAGAAAATTCGATTTATATAATTGGATATTATTATCTATCCAGCATTTGAGTTTTTTTCCTCGAGCATATTCACTAATATTATTCCACGAATGATATTTAGCATCCAGTGGAATATTATTGGGACCTTGCAAAAATTTTATGGAGAAGAAATAAAAGTTAAATTATTTTAAATTTTTATTAACTCATATCCTTTGTAAAAATTCAATCTTATTTGAAACATTTAAAAAATACGAAATAGGTACCCATTTCATCGGGTAAACTTAAAAAAATTTAATTGGAGCCATTCAGTTAGTAGGCACTTTAAATTAGAACATGTGGTAGTTCACTTGAGCCAACTGATTCTCTACTATAGCTAGGGCTTTTACTGCCAATAATTCATTGTCCAGTGCTTTACCTGTGACCTTTGATAGCCCGTATGTTTTTCCAATTTATTCAACAATTCGCCTGATTTCATCCGTTATGATTGTAATAAATCAAATTAAAATAAAATAACATCAGTCGTCTTTATGATTCAAACCTATTAAAATAACCATATAATAAAATTTTATTTTTAACTATCAAAATTTTAGTTAGTTAACAGACTATTAAAACAATTTTTATACAATGAAACTGGTAGTATTAAAATGTTAACAACTTCGTAGTATTTATATGTTAAAAAAATACTACAACTACAGACAATTTTAAATGTCAGTAAAAACAAATTTTTAAATGAAGAATTAATAAGGTACCATGATACAATAATTAGACAGTTTATTCCTAACAGGGACCAGTGGTATACTAAAATGACTGGTACATTATTCGGAATAGTACGGTAGTATAGCAAAATCATAGGAACGCTTTTGTTACTTTTTATAATATGAAGGTGTAATAGTGACCAATTAATTGACCAGGGCCCTATTGCACCAACTACTTATCACTTATTACTTATCAACTTATCAAAAGTTAGTTTTTTGATAATAATAAAAAAATCTCACTCACTTATCAATTTAAAAACTTATCGAATTTTGATAATGATAAGTGATTAGCGTTGCACATCAGAATGTGACATCAAAATGACAAATTATCAAATTTTTATGATAAGTTGTAATGATCCATGAGTAAGGTGGAATTTGGCTATTTATCAACCGATTAGTATTAAACTCGACAGGTACAATGGAATTGGGATTCCTAAGTGATTTATAGGTGAAATTCTGGAATATGGTCAAGTTCCATCATAACTTGTCATATTCCAGAACTCTATCTAAAAATCTTTGTAGAAACCTCTTTCCATCGTGAATGCTCAATTTCTTCGAAATAGGATAAGAAATGGTCAAGTTCCTTTCTAAGTGGCCATATTCCAAAACTTCCTCTAAAAATCATTTAAAAATGCCATTTCCATCGTACATGATAAATTTCATCAAAATCGGATAAGAAATGGCCAAGTTCCTCTATAATTGGCCATATTCCAGAACTTTCTCTAAAAATTATTTAAGAACCCCATTTCCATCGTACATGATCAATTTCATCAAAATCGGATAAAAAATGGCCAAGTTCCTTCCTAATTGGCCATATTCCAGAACCTTATCTAAAAATCATTTGAGAAACCCATTTCCATCGCCCCCGTATGATTTCATCATAACCGGTCAAGAAGCAGGTAAGTTCCACTTTAATTGTCCACTTTTCAGAATTTTATCCAAAATTTTATCCAAAAATCATATTAGAATCCCATTTCATAATCGTGTATCACAATCATAGTTTTTAACAGACTTCCGTCATGCCTCTACAATTTGTAGCTCTTATTTATTTGAGTAGTGAAATTTTTCTTATTGATAGTTTAGATAATTATCATTAAATGTAGTCGATTATTGATAAGTTAAAACTTTTGGTGCAACAGAACTACGGAAAACTTATCAAAAACCTCAAACTTATCGCTTACCAAAATATTACTTATTATTTATATCATTTCGCGAATTTTATTATTTCGACTAAGCAAGAGTATGGTTCATGATTTAGTGAATAGTTTAGGACCACATGTGTCAGATAGCTCACGAACGAGTGCTTTAAGTTTAGAAGAAAAGATAAGTTTAAATCCCATAGGAAATTTCGTAACGTGAATATTTTTAGTATATCTTATATCGTTAAAAATCTTTAATAGATGTTTGCATCACTACGATTTTTCGCTGCTTGCAGCTACCAGCAATATGTTGGACAAAACCTAAATATTTCGATGAGTCAACCATCTGTCAGCAGAAGTATACATGAAGTCATCGATGCCGTTCATGTGAGTGGATTATTTTAAGAAAACGTTAAGTTCCATAGAAATTTGGATGAACTGAAAGGTGCAAGGCAAAAGTAACTATGTTTAAAGTAAATGTGCAGTTTTATTATATATATATAATAAAATAACACAATAATTGAATTTTAGATTTTATGATAACTATGGGTTCCCCGGAGTCGTTGGGTGTATAGATTGCACATACGTAGCAATTGTTCCACCGCTGAAAGACAATTGGGAGTATCCCGAACATGTGTATGTGAATAGAAAACATTACCATTCAATAAATGTGCAATTGGTATAATTATTAATTGTTAATATTGTTGATTATTAGTATATAAATTAAGATATTTTTCTCTTTAGATTTGCGATACAGATTTGAAAATTCTCAATGTTAACTTAAAATATCCTGGCTCCACACATGACAGCTTTATTTGAAACAATTCAAATGTGCTTCCTGTGATGCAAGTGTTACACGGTAGATACCCAGGAAATTACTGTTTGTTAGGTACATATTTTAAGTTTTATTATTTTCATTGTTAATTAATTCTATATAATTTAAAAAATTTAAGGTGATTCCGGATACGCGTTACGTCCTTGGATGATGACACCTATTACAACAGCAGCAGACGATACCCCACAGTAGGCGAAGCCTCATAGAACGCGTAAATGGTGTTTTAAAAATGCGGTTCAGATGCTTGTTAAAACATCGAGTGTTATACTACCACCCGCCAATAGCTTCTAAAATTATAAACACATGTTGTGCTTTACATAATATGTGCATAAATAATAAATTGGACAACGTTCCACCTGAGGTAAACGGCGATTTATTGGACGGGATGATTAGCACCGGAAGCGACGAATTAATTTATAATCAACAAATAAATCCATATTTGAACGCAGGGAGGAGGATTCAACAAACCATTGTACAACAATTTTTTATAAATTAAACAATTTAATTCAAAGCTCAACATAATTGGAAACTTTTAAAATAAAAAAATATTTAATTTCAAAAATTCAAATAGGTAAATCTTTTTATTATTGACTACCTATTACACCGTTTACGATAAAATATTTAAATATTTAAATTTGAGGTCACATTACGATACTTTTTTGCTACATACTTTTATTCTACTAATGTAAACGTGGTGTATGAAAAAATATTTAATAAAATTTCAAAAATACAGAAAAACTATTTTAATTATTCACTATACATTTTTTTAAAGATTCAAATTTTCTGTATATCTTAAGGACTCGGCAATCCTTTCAATGCCAGCAGCAATCCGCAAGTTTACTTCTACGGCTTTATTTTTTATTCTATTACTTCTTTCTTTGGCCTTGACCGTTCTTTCCATCAATGCCAATTTCTTAGAGTAGTATTTTTCCTTGGCATTATTTTTTTGTTTTACGGTTTCCGTAATCCGGTCTACACTTTCCAACGTATGTGTTACTCGTTGAGCAGCTACATTACGTTTACGTTCTAGAATTACACAAGACGGTTAGATTTTTTTTACACATATTGTACAAAGAAAGTTTGATTTGTACGGTATAGTACTTACTTCTCGGTATGGGCCTATGGGCGTAGTAATATTTTGATTGACAATTGTTTCGATTAAGTTAATTACCACATCCGAATCATTACAAATGTCCATTATTGAGACATCATCTGTGGTTAGTGGAGGTGCCAATACATTTGTGATGGCCGTTATTTCCTCATCATATACTACATTTCCGTTTACGTCATTCAGCGGGAATTCCTAAGAGTAAGATGAAATTTATAACAATATTTTTTATAACAATAAATACAATAATATACCATGTTAGCTACACTCTCTAGTACATGCTGGTGGCCAGAAATGGTAATTTCGTCAATTAAAATGGAAATTCGATCTTCAACATCCGTTAAAACAATGTCCGATTGCTGTCCTCCTCCTGTTCCTGTCTAGTGCTTCTTCTTTTTGCTCAATTTTTGGTGAACATCATTTTTTATGTCTCGCCAACACTATTAAAAATTGGGTGAACACAAGATTGTTAATAACTTAATTAACATACTTCAACAATTTTTTTAAAAAGATTACCTTTCTCCAGCTTTTCCAAGGCTTGCAAGCCCCTGGAATAGCATTTAAAGCCCTTGCCCCATCTTCCCATAACTTGGCTGACTGTTTGTTCGTCAAATTATTGTCAATTGTTTGCCTTATTAGCTGAGGATTATTCTCTATGAAATCTACTAATGCCTCTTTTTGCATTTTGGAAATATGTCCCAATCTTACATTTTTCTGTTCCATATTATATTTCTTTTTATTTTTTTGCACCAACACTTATTAATTTTTAATTTAAAAATTCAAATTGCTTATTCGTCAATAAAGAATGAACGACAACTATACTATCAATTGTTATTTGAATTTGAATTTGACAAATAAACGTTAGCGAGAATGAAATTCGCTCACTTTTTACTAGACGAAAAAAATTCGTCCACTTTTTCATTGAAACTTTTCGACGACGAATTTCAAGAATGCGGCAATCAACATTTTCGACTGAAATAATGTAATTTGACAGATATTCGTCGGCGACTTTTTTCGGGTGAATTTCACGAATAGGGCCCCTGATCTCTTTTATTTGTCATTGGTTGTAAATCTTTAGATTTTTGTTTTATTTTTCATTTGAGAGAACTGTTTTTTGGGAGCTTTGCTGCGATTGACAAAGAAGCTTCATTATAAGCAGAAGTTGCCAGATACCATTTGCAATATTTTTAGCAGCAAGACGGTTTAACATGTAACATGATTTTGAGTTTATATTTGTTTTGAATTTGTTTTGGATTAAAAATTGTTTCACTTTTGCATCGCAAAAACGATTCGTAAACGATGTTGTACATGAATACGCTTCATCATTTACGTATCGTTTTTGAGTAACAATGTTTACAATTTCAATTTATTTTTATTTATTTATTTATTTATTTATTAATTTACATAGTTACTAAAATTTTGGCACAATCAATTTTGAGCTAAAGCTCATTCACAATACAGAGTGCCAAAACGTATGATTTTTTCATTGCAAACAGTAAATTTATCTGTCAGCCGTTGCTTAATATCCATCCAGCAATTGGTCAACTTCGCCTCGGGTTTGTTTTAGTATCACTCGATCAGCAGGGCCGTCCGCTCACGATTTCTTTATTCCCCAAAAACTTATTATCGATAAAAATGAATTCGCTTTTTTTTCAGATAGTATCTTTTTAACGATAAGTTTAACGGTTTAGCATTATATAATCGATTTTTGGAGTATTTATCGCCAGGAACTAGTTTCATTTAAATTATTAAACTTCCACGCAAATATTGTTCAAGCAATTTATCATAAAGCAATTGATTGTACCAAAATTACTGTTATTAATTCGGGCGCCTAATTTTACGATTTAATTGCTTTACGATAAATTTTTTTAATTTTTTTATATAATTAGACTAATTACAGTGTAGTCTCCTAGACTAATGAGCAATTTGTTTCTGGCTTAATTTACTAATTTATACCAATCTATGGCTTTTTCCCATTGGGGTTCCTTGGTGTCTGGTAAATTAAAGTAAACCACATCTTTATAGTGGATTTTAGATCAGCACAACTGTTTACACTAACAATTACACCAGCTCAAAAGGTTTGGTTCTTTTAAGTCTGCGTACTAAATTCGTATCGCTTAGGAGCTGAGTTGCCTTTCTTCATGTCTCCTGACATACTAAGCTATATCAACGATGTTCCTTAATGATATATTCTGAAAATTTTGGATGATATTTACGTTGCTCTACTTGACACAACCCCAAAGTTGAAAGTGTTTGAAAGAAGAGTTCCTTCCCATCAGCCAGTACATCTTTCTGTATTTAAGCCTTAGTTTTTCACTTTTCTTGTTGACGTGTGTTTTCCATCGTATAGTTTAGCATCCAGGATCATGCCGCGATACTTAGATGTGTTCGCATACGGTACTATTTCTTGATTTATGGTAATCGGGATATGTTCGAATCGAATTTTTGTAAAGTTGATATGAATAAGTGATTTAGTTTCATTTAGTTTTATTCGCCAGCTTTTTGTCCATTTATATATTTGAGTTATTGGTGATTGTCAGAAAAAGTATCATCTAACTTAATCCTGAAGAATCTCTCTTTCAAGTAAGATTCCAGTATTTTAGCAAATTGCGTTGGTTGTAGATTTCTTAATTTTTGGTTAAGTCTTTCATACCACACTCTATCAAACGCTTGTGCAACGTCTAGAAATATCGTTGAACATTCCTCAATTATACTGGTTATTCTGTGTACTTGATGAATTGTTGAACGTTGAGTGTTGGGTACGAAAACCGAACTAACAATTTGCGATCAACCTTTTTAACGGTAGCTTCTCAAAGAGTTTAGACATATCTGGCAATAGCGAAATTGGCCGTAAAGTCGAGGTTATATGTGTTGGTTTCCCAGGTTTTGTGATCATAACAACCTCTGCAATTTTGCAAAAGCTTGGTGCACACTTGATTCTAAATGCTGCATTCATTAGATTGGTGAGCTTCACTAGTATTTCTAAGCAGTTCATAACCAGGAGCATATTTATATTAGCTTTTATCTCACGCATGACTTCTTTTGGTGTTGTCCGTAAGATATCTTTACTTTCCTGCATATCTTGTTCATTTGTTATCTCGGCTTCCAACATTTTGTCTTTATGTGGCTGGAATATTTTTTCGAGGTGTTTAGTAAATTTTCGAGCTTTGTCTTATTTATTCCTAGCCATTTCTCACTTGCTATTGGTTGCTTTCCAAAGAGAATAATTAGTACTGCTATAATTAGTTAATTTTTTTAAATAGTTGCTGATTGATTCATTTTTCAATTCTTTGATCTCTCTTCTTAATTGTTGAGTGAGATTGTTCAAATTAGTTTTATTTTGGAGGCCCTTGCTTGTTTCCATACTCTCCCCGCTCTTCTTTTTCTTATTAGGAGTTCCCTAATTTCCATATATTAGTTGTTCCCCTTAATTTTCTCTTTAGCTTCAGGGGTATTTTAACAAGCTGGTTGCTGTATATCGTTTACAAATTTGTGAACTTTTTTATCTAATTGCTCCTCGGAATTTAATGGAACTATTAAGTTAATTTTTTCTTCTAGCGATAGTATTAAACATTCCCAATTAGTGTGATTATTTATTAGAAATAGGTTTCTTTCTTTTTGGTTGATTTTTTCATTTAACGCTAGAAGTATCGATGAATGATCAGAGTTTAAATTCAGGATTTCATCTACTTGTAAAGATAATTTACAGATATGTTCTTTATTATGAATAAATTAATCTGGAACTTTGTTTGGATCAGTTGGCCTGTAGGTTGGTTTTCCAGTTGAGAGCGCTTCAGAACTGCTTTCCTGATAGCTTTTAGGAGTTCTTTGCCCTTAATAGTTGTTAATCTTGTGCATCAGTGGGCATTTTTTGCAATAAAGTCACCTCCAAGTACAAATCGTTCCATTGGGTATTTACTCGCAAGTACTTACAAGTAGCAAATTTTGCCCATTGGAAGATGGCTATTAATGGCGATATTTAAAATTAGATTGAAAAAATGACAAAAAAAATTGACATGTAATGAAAGGAAAGCATTGATATTTACCGCATTGATATTTAAATCCATTTTTCTAAAAAAATTAATATCAACAACAAAATAATTTTGTATTAATTTTGACATTTTACATCAACAAAAAATAAAAAAACTCGAACGTAATAAGAAACTCTCGAAAAATATCGAGAAAAGTCTAAAAGCCATCTATTGGAATTTTCGCAACTAAAATTCACCTATAGCGCAAATTTTATGCGTATAACTACTTCTGTTTTCTACACCATCGTATGAGCATGGGTAGTTGTGAGTAGATACAAGTACTTGCGAGTAGTTTGGTTTCGCCAATGGAAGACGCTTCATGTAAATATTTAGTGTGAGAATGATTTATTAATAATTCGGTGTATGTTGACGAATACGGTAGTATGATAGGGTGTTTTGTCTCTGTACGTAGAAGTGAATAGCCTAACCTTCCTCTGACTCGAAGTATTTCTCCATCGAGGAATAGATCAAGGGCGGATAATTGTGATTTTTAGATAGTATTTGATGGTTAGATTCTAAACACTTCATTTCCTCGGCGAATTGTTGTTGATTATGTTTAATATAAATATTTTCAGAGTCTCTTAGCTTCTGGACAGTTGAACATTTCGATTTTGCAGATTTCGACCGCTTTGAAAATATTTTGATGAACCTCAAACACATTGCAGTTATGTTTATTAATTTAGACCACGATTCGTCAAAAGAGCCTTGGAAATCCGAGTCCGAAGTTACGATGAAAGTATATATTGCATTTTTCCTTTTGAAAATGTTTATCGGATATTTCATTTGACGGAATTGGTAGCATATGACTCAAACTTTCATATTCGGACTTGAATTGCTCGTAATCTATTTTCAATCTTTCTTCATGCGCGAATTTCCTTTCGATTGAATATAATCTTGATATCACTGATTGAAGGGAATTTCCCAATAGAGTTGGATTTAATTTTAAGAGAATCTGAACTATACGTTTGGGCTGAACTCGTTTCCAGAAGTTGTGGGATTCTTTTTACGTATAAAGTCTTACATCACTCAATTTCTCAGAAATCAAAAATTCCTGTACAAAATGATCTACATTTGCTACGAGATTGAACAGAAGAGCCGTCAGAGGAGTTGAGCAACCGGAAAATCATTTTCAGAAACTGTATCGTTTTCTAGAGTTTTAAAGAAATAATCGGATCTAATAATTATTTCTGCATATATAATTAGAATTGGAGAACATTGGATCAGCTAGTTCGCCAAATTGTATATACTTTTCCATTTCAAAGAATAGAAAATTCGCGATGGTATCATCGATGTTAAATTGGTTAAAACTAGAGCATTTATCGTGATTGTCGTATTATTGTATCGCGATGATAAATCTATACCCTGACTAGGCCATTTTTGGTTCCTGCTTTACTAATGCTAAACCCGTTAATGGAATTCTTGCATTAGCTCTCTTTAACCCGAGTCGGTTAACACATTTCTCTGTAATGAAAGAGGCTTGGGAGCCCGAATCGAGCAAAACCTGACATGTAGATTGGCTACCAAAATTGTCTTAGAAGTGGACAAGAGCTGTTGGCAATATGCATTGTCTTGTGGTTAATAGAGAAGACTGGGCAGATGTTACAGAAGGAAATGATTGGCGGCTGTTGTATATTGGAAGATTATGTTCATTGAAGTTTGAGTGTAACTTGAAATTTGTTTGTTGATTGGAGTGGTTTGGGTTGGAAACCGATTGTTGTTTGAAGTTTAATTGTGGCTTAGAACAAGGATGTTGAATGATACTGCGTTGAATTGATAGCTGTTTGATAACACAAGATGAATCAGTCACCCACCGCTTTATCTTGTTTGATTGGTAATTGCTTTTGTAATATGCCTTGTGAGATAATCGAAATTGAATTTGGGTAGAAATAATTACCAGGAGATGGTTCGTGTATGTTCGCTGGTGGATAATACACCTTGTGCTGATGCACAATACACATATATAAGGTAATATATTGCGCAGGATGTCAAAAAATTACAACAACAACAATGGCGGAGATCGTGACTGAAAGTTTATGAAATATTTAAACAATGATACATTGTTAATTATTTTGAATTAAAGTCAGTATAATTTTTCACAAAATTTTAATTATATTCACTCAACACTCAAAATTATTACGCAAAACTAACAAACACGATTTGTTTGGTCACTATGTCCGCCATATTAAATTTTTTTTTACATAGATGCGCAAGAAAGAACGAAAATGAAACATCGGAGTATATTACCTTATTATGTGTACTGTGGTGCTGATGAACCGGCTTCGGCTAATTTCGGATTAGAACAATTAAGTTTCCTTTGATTGTACAATAAAGTGTGTGCTTCATGGAGAAAAAACGACACAGATATTTGGATGTACATACAATTATTTGTTAAATTACCAGAATTTAAACAATTGTGACATATTTGATTTTGATTCACGAACTGAGTACGAGTTATTGCAGATAATTGCTTAAAATCTGTACATCGATGTATAGTGAAATTTTGTAATTGTACTTACGGGTTTGATTAACGTGGAATACGATTTTGATGGTAATTATGCCCTTTCCAGTTCAGGCGGCCTATTATTTAGAAATTTAAAAAATGTTTTTAAAGTGGGAATCTCGGAACCTGTAGCTTATCTTGACTAGAGTAGTCTGCTTTCGGGATCTAATTTATTCAGTACCCATATATCCCTGCTTCCTCCACTAGAGCACGTAGGCCTCGAATTACTTCATCAGAAGACCTTTTTGTTGATGGTTGGTTAATAAACGACTTAATGTATGAAAAGGCTATTTGATCTGGTTTATTGTACAGAGAATTTAATTTTTCCCATGCTACTTTGTAGGTCTCGTTAGAAAGAGTCAATTCATCGATTAATTCTTGTGCCTTTCCTTTCTGCAAACTTTGGATTAAGTATTGGAATTTTTAAATTTTACTTAAGTTACAATTTTTATGGATTGTTGTTAAGAAAAATTTTGGTAAGCTGACTAATTCTGGTAATTAGCTTCAATAAAAATTGTTAAGGATAATTTGGGAATCAGCAAACAAAAAGCATTGCTCTAAAAACGTACGTTGTTGCTCAACTAACTCTTTTTAAATCGGATTAGATTCTTCCATTTTTTGGTTAATTTGATAGAATGAAGATTTATTTAAATTAAATAAAGCAATAAATAATTGAAAATGAAAACACTAAGTCCTAGTTTCCACCGACAATTCCGTTGTATTTTTTACAATGGGAAATATTATTTTTTTGCGGTTGTATCAGTGTTTCTTTTGTAAATGTATTTGTAATACAATTATAATTGTAATTGTATTAAACCTCAAAACTTATAAATACATATACAAACGAAATACCGACACAATCGTAAAAATAAAAAAATTTCCCTTTGTAAAATTTACAACGAAATGTTCGGTGGAAACTAGGACTTAAGCAAATTTGAGAAAAAGTTTAGATGTGTGACCTTGAGTATATGTACTGTATTACCGCGAATTTTAGGTGTACCGTTATTCTTACGATTACGAATTCCGATAGCTGCTACTAATAATCACTAATGGTACCAATTGATAGTCAATAATAACACACTCACAAGAAGTAACCACGTTAACAATATTCACTTATCAAAATAAATGAAATTTAATGAATTAAAGTTAATATTTTTTGCCTAAATCACTCTATTCCGGCGCTGCACCCGAATTCCGGTTCGATGGTAAATTTCTCATATGGATTTAATTAGTATAAAAAAACCTAAAAGTAAATGTGATTCCGGTTTGATGACTGAGAAAATAAAACCCATAAAAATGTCAAAAAAAAAACAGGAAATATTTTTCTATGAATTCATTGAATTATTGTTTTCAGTGTATGAGAAGTGTTTTATGTATAGATGTACAGAGAGTTAGGAACCTAAAATTATTATGTTGTGTGTCAAACTTATCAAAAAGAGATTAATTGGCCCTAAAGGGACTCAATTTTTGTGAGTATGAGATCTGACTATGTAGTCGAAAAAAAAAAATTAAATCATTTCTCATTCTCATTTGTCATAGAACCTGAATTCGGGTGCAGGGTCCATAAATTCACCGAAAAAAGTTGCTGGTGACTTTATTATAAAATAATTTTAATTTTCGAGTGAAATGACGTATTTCACAAGAAACTCACCGGCGACTTTGTATGATCGAATTTCAAGAATACGAGCGCCCGTACAAAATTATTTGGTAGGTGCGAGATGATGTTTACACATCAATACGCTACTTTGGCCGATATACAAAAGTGTTTGAGTAGTGCAAAATATTCTATAGAGCGTAAACATTACGAGTAAATATTTTTGAAATTTTGTTTTTTGCCGAAACATCATTAATTTATGAGCGGTTAGGATCGTTACTATTATTTAATAGTCTAAGTTTTTTATTTAATAAGGTTATGAAACCAATTTATTCACGCAAAATTACCGGTATATTAATTAAATGCAGTAATAAGAAACGTATCCGGCTCAAGTTTTTAAATCCTATAAGCATATTCGATAATCTATATACATATGTATAGGTAAAAGCGTACATAAATCGAATTGTACGTATGTACTAAATTTCATAAGACTTTTTAATCATCTTTAAATGAAATAATGTCTGTATTTTCCAAAACAACAACAGTAACATTGTTGACGTACTTATCTGCAATAAAAAGTAAAAGTGTTAAGACGTATCAACTATAAAATATTGGTAAACAGCTAGTGGAGGAGAATTTCCAGTCATATAAACAAAACAAAAACTGTTAGTATCAAATTGACTTCAACTTTACATAATACAATACATTGACTCACAGAATTTCTTAGAATTTAATATTATGTTGTGGATGAGACGACAAAATTTAAAAATCTTAATTGACAAAAAACTAGTGTGTGATAATTAAAAATTTATAAATCTGGTCAATCAACTAGTTAACAATAACAACTCGACGTTTAGTTTCGTTATTGTTGTTGGCTTTGTTTATTTATTTCGTGGTATCTTACTTTAAAGTTAATCGGTTGTATATAAAAAGAAACATTTCACCACAATTTTTCAGTTGAGATTGAAGTTTTGTACGGTGCAGATCAAAATTGTGTGATCGCTTATTAGTGTGTGATATAGAATATAATATTTTGGTTTAAAAGGGTAAATTTCTTGTGATATAAATATTTTGAAGTGATTTTTTTTTAAAAATATTAAGTGATATAATTAAAAATAATTTACATCTATAAATAATTTTTAATTTGCGTGTATTGTGATATTTTAAGCCTTTATCAATATCGTGTTATGTTAACTAATCGATCGAATTTACTTTATTTTACGATTTTTCAGCAAAAACAAAAATGAAATTAGAACTTCAAGTCGTATTAGGTGTTGCATTTTTATGCTGCCTTGTTGCTGCTGTACCACAACAATACACCAGCAGATTCGATAATACTAATGTGGATAGCCTTTTGAAAAATAATCGTGTCGTTGACAATTACATTAAATGTCTCTTGGATTCAGGACCATGTACACAAGAAGGACGTGAACTAAAAAGTAAGTTATAGTGACCTAGTTTTATATACATACATTCGTAACGTAAACGATTGTAACTTAGATGAAATATTGCAAAAAAAAAATTAATAAAAAGTTATATAAAGTTTATTATAATTCATAATCAGCACAAACTATAAATTAAATAATATATAAATGTTGATTTTATAAACGAACAGTGGATTAACTGAATACCTTGTTATGATCAAATTCGTCTATTCATCTGATCCACTATAAAAAAAAAATATAAATTAAACTTGAATAGGTAATATTTGTTTTCGTAACTATTGAAATTGAAAGTCTGCACACTCCAATAGACGATAAAAATAAATTTAGCACTACTAACCATAATTGGTTTAAAATAGTAAGTGAAACCACTAATTAAAAATGAATCAATGTGCATTAAACATTTTTTGTTTTTGTTTATCAATGAAGGTCAAAGAAAGTATGTACTATATGTATAGTTAAAATCATGGACGCTCATAAATTTGTGAAAGTTAAATACAAAAGCATAAAATAAAATAAAAAAATTAGATGCATTTTAGATCTTATTGTCGACAAGAAACCACCAACGCCCAATTTTTAACTATTTTGTATTTATTGTTATTTACAGAAACACTTCCCGATGCAATTTTGACCGAATGTGCTAAATGTTCACCTGTTCAACGGCAGAATACCGAAAAGGTTGTGAATCATTTACGCCAACGCAAGGCAAAGGAATGGAAACAACTTTTGAACAAATATGATCCACAAGGAAAGAGCCAGGCAAGATATGGAATATAAAATGTGTGCATGAGAGTAGCACATTTATTATTCAGTGCAGGCGTGCGATGTGATGTAGCCTTTTTTATTTTATTTTTATTTTAAATTTTTTCGAAATAAAATGTCTTTTTTATAAAAAGTTAAGAAAAGGTATAATGTTTAATTTAAAAGCAGTTTCGGTATATGTATTCTACCAAAGAAAACTCCGCCAAGAAAATAATTAAAGATCCAACTCGTTTTAATTAAATCGAAAGTTTAGCGGATATTTATAATTGAACAAAACGCAATTGGCTATGATTTGTTTGACACTGTCGCTTTTACTGAAAACAAAATAAACGCAGTTTTCTTTTTACATCAAAATATTAAATTCAAACCGGAAGCGGCCTAACCAATAAATAAATTGGAATCGTACGTAATGCTTCACTGCTAAATTTCGATATATTGTTATAAATTCGTTTAATATTATCTAAAATATAGAGACAATGGCAGCTTCAGAAGAAAAACCACAAAAATGTCCACCCATGCCACCACCGCCAAAACCTCAAAATAAAAATCCAAACGCAGATATAGTATGCGAAACTCTAGCGAAAGGAGAAAGTGCGACCGCACCATTTGATCCACGATTTCCAAACACAAATCAGGCACGGTATTGCTATCAAATGTATATCGATTATTATCGATGTAAAAATATACGAGGTGAAGCGCATGAGTCGTGTAAATTTTTTGAAAAAAATTATAAATCACTGTGCCCTAATTTTTGGATACAGCATTGGGAAGATTTACGGGAAAATTGCGCTTTCCCCGGAATAGAATAAAAAATTATTTTTTAGGTTTACGCCTTAACGATTTTTTTTTTGTACTAAATTTTTCGTTATCAAAGAAATGAACCTTTTAGAGTTTTTTGGTTAACGATTTTTTAATAAAAACAGAAAATTCACAATTGAAACAATAAAAACTAATCTTTTTATTTAAATAATACTAATTAGAACAAAAAACAATAATTTTGATAAATAAAATTAAAATTAAAATTAAAAAAACTTTCGTTAGATGTCACTAAGATCTACTAAAAATTACTTTCAACTGTGTGTCTTGGATGATGTACAACAACCGAATTTATACCGTTTTGGTCTGATTTACTATCGGTTTCATTAAAACGTACACTTTGTCGTGATTTAGGTGAACGCGTTAAATTAACCGGTTCTTCCGTATAGCTTATTATTAAATCAGGGTTTTCGTATTGTTGAGTTCTTGGACGGCGTTGTGAATATGGGCTGTGTTTTGGTGCTGCGACGGTGGTTGTTGGTGGCGTTGAAGCTGTCGGTGACTCAAGTTGATAAGATGGTGGGCGTGACTCGGGTATTGCTAAATGATTATTTAAACGAAGTATATCGGTGACATGATAATGCGTTGAATTGGCTTCAGATGCTCGGCGCTCCTCACTGGCTGGTAATGTTATTCTTTGTGCTGGTGGGCTGTTAGTACTGCTAGTTGTAGTGTTACCTTGTAAATTTGAAGGTGGCGATGTACTTTGTAATGTTGAATTTCTTGTTAAGCGAGATTGTCTTCTACGGTTTGGATCTGGATGTAACGCATCTCGCATCGACAGTACTTCTTCACTTCGACAACGATTACAATGACGTAATCGCGGAAGCTCATCAACTTCATCGGTTTTCTCATATTTTAAGCGTACAGTTAATTCATCAAGCGAAGCAAACGAGCCATCAAGTTTCGGTAGTAATATCGCTTCCTCGTAGCAAGGCGGCCGTGATTCCCGCGGATCAGGTGCATTCAGTGCCGCTTCTTGCTCGAGGCGCATGCGATTTTGGCGAGTTCTGTTAACGGAATAAAATTAAAAAAAATTATCAAATAATTCAAATTAGTTCACTTACGAATCTCGTTGCTCTTCTAAATTACGTTCTCGTTCAGCCTCTCGTTCTGTTAACTTTCTTCCTTCAACACACCGTTTAATGCTCATGACAACACATAATGTTCCGCTGAATACAATAATACTAACCATCAAAAATGTCCAAACTTTTTCTGTCGTCGATAGTTCTCTAACGTCCGGATACCATTGAAGCCAGCAAGCTGCTTCCCATGTTTGACCATACAGGTTGTCGGGTGAGACACATCGAGTATTATCGCGATCCATGAGCCGCCTATATGGTTGCATTATATCTGAATAAAATTCCGAAAAATCTTGATCATCGCAATCACATCGCCATGGATTATCACCTAGATACAACTCCCTCAGGTAACTGTTAGTTGCGAAAAAATCTCTATGTGGTGGAACAGTTAATCGATTTCCAGAAAGAGCAATTTTCGAAAGCTCTGGAAAATTTTGAAAAGTTGTATTTCGAATTGCGGTTATCCTTAAAAAGAATATTATTGTTAATGTTTAAATTTCGTTCAAATTTGTAAGAATATCAAACCACTTACCGGCACATCCTCAAATCGAGCGTTTCCAGTGTATTCGAATAAATCGTCTCTGGAAAGACCGAAATTAAATTATTCGATAAATCGATTTGGCTTATTTCCGGAAATCCATTTAACGCATCCGGATCGATGGCGGTTATTTCACAACCGCTCATATTTAAATGTGACAGCGACTTAACATGAAACTTATTAAAACGCGAAATATAATTTCGACTAAAGTTAATATTTGTCAGCACATGATTCCGTTTGAAAAGATCTCGATCAATTTTTATAATCATGTTGTATGACAAATCGACAACTTTTAAACTCTTCAATCCAATAAATGTGTCTAAGTCTATAGTTTGGATAGCGTTGAATGATAAATCGATAGTTTCAAGGAGTGTATTAATCTCAAAACTGCGCCTGGTCAAACCACGAATCATATTACCTCTAAGATTAATTGTTATCAAATTTTCAAATCCATTTAATTCCATTTCGTTCATATTGCAATAAGCCAAATTGATTCGTTTCACCGAAGTGGATGTTACAATTAGGTTGCCCTGCAGCGATTCGAGTGAAATACGATGGTTTCGTGATAGATCAAGTGTTGATAGTTCGGGTAAACCATCGAACACCGTCGATTGTAATATTCCAAGTCGTGTATTGCTTAAGTCTAAAGACCAAATTTTATTTGACATTAAATCGGGAATATTTTGTATCGGATTATTTTCGAGTATCAGCACTTCTAAATTTGGTAGTCCCGTTAGAATACCACTGCCAACAATTCGATTTATTCGACATTTTGAAAACGATAGCTTTTGCAATGATTCACTAAATATCATGCCAGCCTCATCAACACCGGAAAGTAATGTTATTGGATTGTCATTCAAGAATAAATACTGAAGTCTCGGTGTCGAAGAAAAAATGGTTCGTGAATTAATGTGCTCCAAATTTGTAATATTGTTGCTCTTCAAATGCAGGCCAACTAAATTATCAAATCCGGCGAGCGCATTTCCCGCCAAAGTTTTGATTCTATTCTCATTCAAATACAAATGTTCGAGCGATTCAATTTGCGAAAGTTCCGGTGGAATTTGAGTAAAAAAATTATTTGATAAATCCAAATTGTTGAAATCCATTTCCAAAAGATCTTCGGGCAGCTCTGTTAGATTTGAGTTTGAACAATTTATTGTTACAGAATTTCCACTGCGGATGCATTGGCATTCTTGTGGACACGAAATACATGGTGTTATTAGTTGGAGCAAAAGTAAAATTATAAGTTTGCTGACTAGACTAAATTTGGTGGTGTGGCGAGATTTCATGTTTATGCATAACTGGAATGAAAAAGAATAAATATTATAACAGATAGTATTAAACATAACAAGAAATATATGCTGAAATCGAATAAGTCGAATGTTACAATTTAAATTTGTAGAATATAGAGCTAAAACATCTCAATTTTTTTTTTTGTGAAAATTCGAAAGTATTAACCCGTAAAGAGCGTTGTGTGATCCGTGGGACAACTCTCCTTTTCAAATAAATAAATTATCCCCATTCCCTTTAATTTTTTTCTGAAATTTTTAGTATCTTCCTAATCGAAATTTTTAGCATCGTTCTAATTGAATAAAAAATAATTATGTTATATAAAGTTGCGGTTCGTTGGAAATCACTACGCCTTCCATGACACTTTTTCCACCCTTAAAGGTTAAAGATTTGAAAAAGTGTGTGTTTGAACAAAATTTGAAACAAATATTTTGCCACAAGTTCCCTAATTAAGGAATACCTACCTACCTATTGCAAACTCTAATTAAGGAATACCTAAACGTATAACTAAGCTTTTTATGCCACGTTACCCTGACTGGTTACGAATACATGAGTTTTTTGTAACACGGATTCGATTCTTGGTTCTACAAAATAAAAAAAATATTTAGTTCGGCTAAATTGGCTTGATATTTGAACCAAACACCATACTATTCGTTCCTACTTTTAACCCAAACGAGTTCTTTGAATTCGTCGTTTTTATGCATCTTTGCTTTTTATAGTAACCTTAGGTTTGAACTCGGGTCGAAAAAAACTCGTGTAATTATTTATTCATCCTATTAATCGAGCCATTTTTACTTGTGCTTCATTGTAGATTAGGTAAACATATTACTGATAGGAGATGAAATGAATTTTGTATCTGTTGTGATCTGTACCACAGATCAGCCAAGCTTTTTTCGCGTTGGCGTTGAAAAGTTGCTCTCGACAATGGTTCTGTCATCAGGTCTGCCTGCTGTTTTTCGGATGAAATGTATTCCAAAATGAAAACTCCTATTTTTCACGGATGAAATGGAATTTTACGTCGATGTGCTAAGTTCGTTTGTGGAACTCTGGATTCTTAATAAAACGAATAGCACTTTGGTTTATCCATGAATAAGGTGGTGGCGATTTCATTAATGTTCAAAAGTGGCGTCAATAACCCTTGCAGCCAGATGATTTCCTTGACACTGTGAGTGGCCGCAATATACTCGGATTCTGTTGTGGATAATGCGAACACCTTCTGCTTTTGAGAACTCCATGATATAATTGAAGATCCCAACTTCACTACAAATCCGCTAGTAGACCTTCTAGTGTCTACATTACCTGCGTAATCAGCATCGCTATGTGCTGTCAGCTGCAAATCTTGTTCGCGTTTAAAGAGTAGTCCATATCGTAGTGTTCCCTTTAAATATTTTAAAATCCGCTTCACTGCAATCCAATGAATTTTTGTAGGCTTTTCTAAATATCGACCGGAACTATTGACCGCAAAAGTGATATCAGGTCTGGTACCTGAAGGTAAGTGAGGCTCCAAACTGCCTCACTGTGCATTGCTTATTTGATCCTCTGCATTTGGGATGCATTGATGCACACATTTGATGGTGGCGATCTGCAGGAATATCTACAGGATTTGCATCCATTATGTTGAATCGCTCTAACACTTTCCTTGCATAGGCTTCTTGATGAAGAAAAATTAACCCATCTCAGAGTTGCTCAATTTCCAAACCAAGAAAATACTTAGCCTCACTGGAAGTGATATTGAATTCCCTGTTTAATTCTGACAGTGACTCTGCCAATATTGAGTCTGTCGAAGCTATGAGTCCATCGTCTATGTAAATGGCTAGAATTATTAGGGAGTCTTCCTGGTACTTAAAGAATGCACATGGATCTGCTTCTGTTGCCGTCAAGTTAAACTTTTGTAGTACATCTTTAAACAACTTGTTCCAACACCTCGATGCTTGTTTTAGTCCATAGATACTTCGGTCAAGTTTACAAACTTGATCTGTGCCATCTTCTTAGCCAATGGGCTGCTGCATGTAGATGTTTTCATCAAGCTCTCCATATAGAAAAGCAGTCTAGACATTGAACTGGTGAAGTTTCATTCGTTTCGAAACAGAAACCAAAAGAATCAGTCGTATATAATCATACCGGACTACAGGACTGAATGTTTCGTAGTAATTCAAACCAGGCTGTTGCTTGAATCCTCGAGCCACAAGTCGAGCCTTGTAGCGATCGATGTTTCACTACTTACACTGGTAAGTGTTGTTCAAACTCGATATAATTTATAAACCACTCACCATGCTCCAACATCAGTCTCAATTGTTGTTGTTGACGTTAGTTTTCATTCATCCTTGTTTACTATCTTGATATTTGTCTGGCATGTTTTCCTTGTTTCTGCAATTTCTTGTCTAATGGCCGGGCTTATTGCAATTGAAGCACCTTTCCTTTGTTGTTCTGGCGTTGACTTCCTTTATTCCTAAAGTCCTTGGACTTGTTTTTCTGAACGGTAAAAGTGTTCCCTTCTGATTTACTTTGGAAATTGATTCGAATTTCTTCAATCGAAAGTCTCGAAATTAGGTTTGGTAAGGTTCTTTCATCAACTTGAGTCGATTCCCAGGCACTAATAAAATGATTGTACTGAGGTAGGCAAAGTCATCAAAATTTTTGTAATGATTAATGAATTCGAAATTTCTTCCCTTAGATTTCTTATTCGATGAGCTAGATCTTCCAGTTTCGATATATGCGTGGCTATGTCATCTTTTGAGTTTTTTGTCATTGCATACCACTGTTGTTGCACCATACGCACGCTCGCATCTGATTTTTGTTCGAAGCTTATCTCACATTTCTTTGGCGGTGCAGCAATTTATGATGCGAAGCAGTTGTTGATCTGCTATAGTTGTTGCAATTAATTTCTGGCCAAAATTGTCAGCTTCCGTCTATTCCGCAAGTTGTTGGTTGTAATTTTGCGATATTGCAGCATCATTTTCCTTCGTAGGTTCTGGTTTGACATTTTTAGCGTTAACCACGTCCCAAGCATTATGAGAATTAAGTATTATGCGAACTTGAAACTTCCAAAGTGACCAATTTTCTCTGTTTGTTAATTTCGAGATTCGCACGAGTTCACTTTCCATCTTTTATTTTTCTTAGCTATTGTTTTTATTTCACTTTGTGCACACACTGGCTGGTTAAACTTAACCTTGAAATCGTTTTCCCCAAAATTTATTTTTATTTTTATTTATTATTATTATTTCAATTGTTCGATGTTATACTGGGCGCATAACCTGTTGAGTGTTTATTAAATAAAAAGCCTCGATCTTTAGTTCAAACAATATAGTATTATATTTTTCTTAGCTAGAGGACACCGTCGTGAATTTTCAGGGTTGCTGATTCATGGAACCATTAAACCTTTTGACAGTATTTGTACTCAACCAAAACTGAACGTAATAAAAATTTATCCTAATTAATAATCAATATCGTTAACAATATATTCTGTGACTCTAGATACATAAATAATTACCGCGTTTTCCAGTTGACTTTTTTTTCTAATCGGAGTTTTAGTGCTCTATTTATTTTGAAATTTGTCAAAAATACTAATTTGGCTTGACCACCACTGCTCTATAGGTTTAGTTTGATTAATATGTATGTTATGTAAATTTATTGTTAGATAAATCGCGACTTGGACGTTTTCCGTAATTTAATTTTTGTTTGACTCATGACCGATGAGCCGTTAGTTTCATATCCACTTAGAAACCGAATTACTTCTTTACCTGAAATTGAATCAGAAAACTTATTTGAATCGGGAAATAATATTTTAGTTAAAATGGAATTCGATTTTAATCTTGCTGTGAAATTAATACCTGAATTTGGTGGAGAATATAAAACACCTTTGTAAAAGTTCGTTCATTGTTGTGTCAGGTTTTATGAAACTTTAACTAGTAAAGAACTAAAACAAAATTTTCTAAAGTTTATTCCACATAAATTAAATGGGCAAGCCTATTCCAATTATAGGTTTGGCAATTTCGATGATTTGAGTGAGTTAAAAAGTGCTTTAAATAATAATTTTCAAAATATTCGAGCAGTCGAATGCATTCAACATGATTAATTCAAGCTACTCAAAATAAAGCCGAAACAGTTCAACCATTTGAAAATAAAATTGAAGCTTTACTATACGAGCTGAACGAAGCTCTTCGTTCTTTTCGTAACGGCCTTAGAGAACCAAAAGGTTTGATTGTAAATGCGGATGATTATAAAACTTTAAATGAAGCTATTTCCAACGTATTAGAGGACGAAATTCACATTAATTCCAAAATTGTAATTCAGCCACATTCTACAAATCAATTTAAACCTAAATTAAAGAAATGTCAGATTCAGACATCAGTTTGTTTTTCCAGGTACACACATCCTCATAATTCCCGTACAGTCGCACCTATACAATTGTCATCATCTTCAAATCATGCTTCCATCCAAATAGTTATATGAGCTTGTTGCAAGAAGAAGGGTCATCATATAAATCAATGCTACAAGAAGAAAAATTCTGAATCACGCACAGTGCAAGGCAATACAAGTATTAATAATAATCCAAATAACGAAAATAAACTTGAAGTTCACGAAAACTATCAGCGTCTCGAGGGTCACAAGGGCACTCCCTTTCGAGTACCACTCAAACATTAATTGAGTGTCCAAAAATTACAAATTGCTTAGCGTTAAGGCCGGTATTCACGTACAATTAAATTGCGCAATATAATTGTGTGACGTCAGAACATTGCACAATATTCTCAAATTTTATTCAAGATTTTGGAATTTTATTGTGCAATATTGACGTCACCCAATTATATTGCGCAATTTAATTGTACGTGAATACCGGCCTTTAAATAAATCGTCAATTATTTACTTATGAAACCATATTATAGAAGACAATATTTACGTTAGTTTAAGCCTTGACATCGGAAAATCTAAACTTTATAATTTCTTACTCGATACTTTAGACAATCGTGTGTTATTGAGAGTGAGATAGCCAATTTTGAAATCAGATAAGAGGAGTCATTTTCACTGATACATTCAGCATTCCGCATAAATTTCAAATTGTAACCGACGATTTCCCAATTCCGTGAAGTGTAATTCTTGGTAAAAATTTCTTAACTAACTGGCAATGTAAAATTGATTTTTAAAACCTTTCTTTGGAAATACCATGGGAATTATCATGAATTTTATTAGATCTAATAACGTCTTCAAATAAAATAATTATTCCTCCAAGAAGTGAACGAATTACTAATTTTATGTGCAACAATATTGAAAAACTGCAGAATACCTGTGTCTTTCTAAAGAGATAGTACCAGGCGTGTTTGTGGGAAATACAATTGTTGAACCTCATAACCGCAACCAATTTCACTTAACTTGATAAATACTAACGAGGGATCTTTTGAAATTTCATGCAACGAATTAATATTCGATAACCTTTCACATTATGATATATTCTCTTTAAAATCTTGGTAGAATACAAACACAAATATCGTTTATAATTCCTTGAGTCATCTGTCGCTTTATCACATCTAAACGAAGAAGAACGTAAATCAATTAACCAAATAATTAGAGATTATATGGGCGTTTTCCAATTGGAAGGCAATGAATTGACAGCTGCTCATGGAATTAAACATCTAATCCTGACGCAATTAAAACTTAAATCAACCAGCTCAATGTTCTAAAGTGCCTAGTTTATCTTGATGATATAACATCTGAATGAACATGATAAAAGGCTTAAGAAGGTTCATGATTATCTTCGAAAATACAACTTAAAATTAAACCACGAAGCAAGAGTTGACCTACTTAGGGCATAATATAGCTGGACCAAATGGAGTAAAATCTGACTCAGAGAAGGTTAGCGCTATCGTGAACTATCCTGAACCTAAGAACCAACGCGACGTAAGAGCATTCCTTGGATTTATGGGATATTATAGACGCTTTGGAAAGCATTTCTCTAAATTCACACCATTAACTACTCTACTGCAGAAGAATACACCATTCATTTGGTCTCCATTTTGTGATAATTAAACTGCCATTTTTACAATTTCATAACTTCGGCAACACCTTCATAATAACAACAGACAGAAGCAATACAGGTATCGGATCAGTTCATTCCCAGATTTTTGAAGCCGGTAAACTCCCTACTGCTTTTGCTAGCCACACTCTTTCCAAAGCAGAAAGAAATTATTCCGTAAATGAAAAGGAGCTTTTGGCAGTTGTTTGGTCAATTAAGCATTTCCGAGCTTATGTATACGGTAGGAAATTCAAATTTTTGCTAATTGGCATGTCAAACCCATCTTCGAAATCGCATATAAACCGGGAGCATTAAATAAAGGTCGCAGATACACTTAGTCGTATTTCAATCGATAATTTTCGAAACTTCTATAAAATATGTCATGACATATTTCTGATTTTTATAACATCGATAAATCTACTAATGTAATTTCTTCAAATAACCAGAAATCAGATAGGCTCCATATTTTGTGGTTAAAATAATGATAAAAAATATAAAATAACTCAGATTATTAATTAATAAAAGAAATTTACAATAATTTAACAATTTTAATTGAAAAATGAACATTTTTCGTTTCTGCGGTTCCCAGAAACAGATTTTGACTTAAATGGTTATTTTTCAATTAAAATGTTAAGTTAAAGTTATAATAAATTTATTATTTTAATTAATAATTTGAGTTATTTTAAGCATAAAATATGGAGCCATTTAATCATAAATGGAAAATCTGTTTCTAGAAAAACATCTGTAGTTATGACATGTGGCAATGCTTTTAACACTAGAAGTACCGACCGTTCAAAATGACCGGTTGTACATTTATTGAAATCATTTTATTTTATTATTATGTAAGTATTGTTTTGGAAATTCAAGATGACTTTTAATATGACAACAAAGTAATTATATTAAAAGTCATCATACATTTCCGAAACAATACTTACATAGCAATAAAAATAAATGAGTTCAATAAATATACAATCGGTCATTTTGACCGGTTGGTACTTCTAGTGTTAAGCTCTATTGCTTTCAGGATGAAAAGCTGAGTACAACAAAAAAATTTGACGCAATGTTTAGTAGATTTTAACAAAAATAAAAATCGAAAAATGAGCTATTGTTTGTACATTTGTCCGTCTATCTGGATGTATATCTGGTTGCCTGTCTATCTTTCTGGATAGTGACTCGATTTCGGGTCTGGATCTGCATGTGTAGTGTTAAAATAATGTGTAACTAATATAAAGTGCGTATCCAGTACTTTGAGTGCCTACATTTGAGATTATTTGAAATGTAGGGTAATCTAACTTGTAATGCCGTTATATATGATGAAATGTAGGCAAGATTGTTTAGCCTCACTAAAATAGTGGGAGTATCTACTGATATAATTTGCATTCAGAGTGAACGTACTGGCCCAATGTTTTAATTATAGAATTTTCAAATACTGCTGGGGCGCTATCATGAAATCCGGACGTTAAATTTTAGCGGTAATAAACAATTCTATGGAAATTTTAGAATAAATTCAAAAAATGGTCAAAGTTACCCAAGTTATTTTGTATAAAATCGCAATTACATGAAGGTTTATTTCGTCGGCAAATTTCTGATCGTCATGAAATATTTGTCGCAGACAAATTTGTCGATAAACTTTCATTTATTTGCAATTTCATACAAAATAGCTTGGGTAACTTTGATCATTTTTTGAATTTATTCTAAAATTTCCATAGAATTGTTTATTACCGCTAAAATTTACCCTCCGGATTTCATGATAGTACCCCTGAATTATTTATCGATCTCTTCATTTATTTTACAGATGAAATGGAAGTATTAAAACTATGACTTTTTAGTAATATTTCTCCATGAGAAACGATTATTGAAAACTGGAGAAAGACTGCGGTTCTAAGGACACGGGAGCTACAAGATCTACAAAAATCATCACTAGACGAACTAACAAATGAATGGCCTAGATTCAATGACAAAAATGGATACCAGCTTGTGAGTTCAAACAAATGCAATAACTTGTTATCTACAGTTTAAAATTTTATTAGCCAAATAATGCCCGTGTTTCAGACGGACATTAAAGATAAAGCTTGCAATTTATTGATCATATAAAAACTTTTCATGGAATTCCTTCCATTTAAAATTAACCTGCAAGCAAAAAATTCAAAACATTTATTCATTCCGCAGACATTTAAAAAAGCATTTGCAAAACATAAATGAAATTAAAAACTTAGAATTAACTTCCGGTCATGAAGAAATTAATACAGAATTGGTCAAAATAGATTTACCTGTTTTAGATACTGAGCAGTTAAGTAAAGAACATTTAAATAACGACTATTTGACGGAAATAAAAAATTCTGTATTAAATTTTTCATTAAAATTGCATAATCGAATAGAATTTACTCGGAAAGATGTAATAGAAACACAAGATTCTGTTACTGAATTAATTACTAAACCTATATCAAAAATTGTGGGTTGTTATCTATTTTTCTAATGAATTTAATTTAACCAATCAATTAGTATTAATGATTTTATAAGTTATATAGCTGAACCTTTTAATGAAATTCGAACAGAATATAAGTTTATAAAAACATTACAGAAGGAATTATTGCATAAAACACCCACAACATTCTAAATAAGCAATAATCTAATGGAAGTTGTAATGAAAGGTGTCCCAATCATATGTCCAAATAAGGTGGAAGGTTGTTTGATGAACATGCAATTCCAAATAAAAAAGTACTTTGAAACAGGCGTCCAGGCGACGTACTTACTCAAACTCTAGCCAATATGAATAAATTGAAGGGTTCTACTTATCTTGAAAATGTTGTGAATGAACATTTTTGGAAAAGTATAACTTTTCAGAGTGACAGTATTGTTCTTCCATTTTTCTTATATTTAGATGATTTCGGAATTGATGATCCACTTGGATCTAAAGCCGGTCGTCACTCAATTTGTGGCATTTACTACTACTTCCGACAATTCCACAACACCAAGCATCTTCACTCAACAATAATTTTTGTAGCCGGTTTTTTTAAATCAAAAGATTATAGTGAATATGGAAACCAAGCATCACTTAAACCACTGTTAAATAGCATAAAACAATTAGAAACAGAAGGACTAATGTTGAATATTGGAAAAAAAATGTTATCATATTAAATTAAAATTACTTCAAGTTTTAGGTGACAATTTGGCAGTAAACACCGTGCTAGGATATAATAAATCATTCTCATCAGAATATTTCTGCAGAATCTGCAAAAGAAGTAAACCTCAAACAGAATGTGACATTTATGAAACACCTACTGCTCTTCGGAACAAATCAAATTATGAGGAGGATTTGATTTTAAATAATCCAAAAAAACCGGGATTAAAGAAAATTCCATATTTAATGAGCTGGATGGATTCTCTAAAATTTTAAGTTATTTTATTTATGAAAAGAAACATTTCTCATTAGAGGCACTATATTATCGAAAGCAGATGTTTAATTATGGGAATTCTGAAATAGGTAACATTAGCATGCCCATTGAAAAAAAAAACATATTGATAATGCTTCATTTAAAATGAGTGCTTCTCAAATGAAAAGTTTTTGCCATTTAATTCTTCCTATGAAAGGAGATTTAATAATACCGAATGATGATGTCTACAAATATTTAATTCAATTAATTAAAGTTCTGGATTTAATTCTACTGCCAATATATAATGCTGCTTCCATAGAACAATTGAAGCAAGCCATAGAATGTCATCATAAGCGTTATAAACAACTTTTTAAAGAAACATATTAACCCAAATTTCATCTTAGTACACATTATGCAACCATAATAGAACAACTTGGACCCCTTAAAAATCTCTGGTGCTTTCGATTTGAATCAGAAAATCAAACACACAAAAAATATGCTGCAGTTATTAATTCAAGAGTTCATGTTCCGCTTACTTTAGGAATTAAAGCAGCGTTACGATTTTCACATAATCTAATTACAACTTCATTTTTTCCAAAGGATATAGTTTTAGAAAAACCGTCGATTAGGGATGACATTAAATTAAAAGATTATTTTTCGAAGCTTAATATCATGAGTGAAGTAAATGAACTGCCCTGCGAACAGACTGATGTTATTAAATTCAGAGGGACGGTTTATAAAATTGGACATGTTCTTACTATAACTATCACAAATAATTTTCCTCCTGTATTTGGGATAAAAGATATTTTTATAAATCAAGGTCAATGTTATTTAATATGCAAAAAGTGGAATGTCAGTCGATTTTCTGAACATTTCCAATCATATATTATTTTTAATTCTTGTGTAGATCAATCATATTATTTATATGAACAATATATTGGTATTTGATGGTCCACCGATTCATTTTTATTATTTAAATAATAGTACCAAAATAATTCGATTGAAGCGTTATTTTTTAATAGTTAATCAAATATTTTAGAAATAAGTGATATACAACTTTAAATTCTTTTTGAAATTGTTTTGAATTAGCTTAAGTTATTTTTATATGTACCTAAATTATAATGAAATAATTTAAAATTTAATTTATTGAATAAACACATTGATTTCACATACAATAGTTTAGTATTTATTACTTACAATATTCGGTAACGAAATTACAATATTAATATTTAAAGTTGTAATTTCGGTTTAACTGAAAATTTCAAAAACCACGCGTATCTAAAATCAACATGCATCCTTGTAACGTTTACGTTACATCTCATTAATTCAATGAGATGGGCCAATTAAAATTCAACACCAACCAATAGAAATCAACTAAAAACTAATTATTTTCCTATAAAAACAACGTGAATTCAAATTTTAAGTTTAATGTTATTTCACATAAATTTAACGTGAAATCACTTTAAAAAATAAATTATAAAAATTACGTGATAAATCTCGTAATTTTAATAGGACAATCCTATTGACTGAAAAGTATAGGGAACTCACGTAAATTTTCTTCTACGATACGTGAACTTTATTCTGTGTGTATTATTTTGAACGGCTTTTTTGTGAAATAACCAATCAAATTTTTTTTTATATTCCTTTTATAAATTAAATATGATTTTTTATTAACGAATTTACTGATATAGATGTCGCGTAGATTTAGTGCTATACTGCTATGTATAAATCAAATTTGACGTTTAGTGAATTATAATGTTTTAGCATAGACATTTATACTAGTTTTCTCATTTCATTATAACTAAAGGAAAAAAACAAAACTTCTGATAATTCCAATGTTATCGTTGTGTTGTGTATTTTATAAGGCAATGATTTTAGAATGCGTTGTAAATATAATACGTATATGCAATACACCGATAACATTTGAATGGAAAATTTTTATTTTTATTTTGTGTTTTTAGTCAAATGAGAAATCTATTATGATTGTCTATGGTTTTAGTATGAAATGGTTGGTAGGTACAATTTTGTTTATTAACATTAAATTATTATTCATTACTAAGGCCCTTTTCCAATTACCGACTTATTTCAAACTTATTAACTTATTTGACGCCATCTTCAATAAGTCAATGAAGTCATTCCAATTGCTTTTATCGACTTATTTTGAAAATACACAATAATTAGACAGAATGTTTCCATGACACCAAAAATAAATAAGTTTTCTATAGTAAAAATTACTAAAGAATAAGTCACCTTTTCAGCAGACTTATTTGAATAAGTTCGAATAAGTCAATAAGTCGGTGATTGGAAAACAGCCTAAATCAAACATCAAATTAATTGTATAGCACTAATGTTAGTTCATCATACATAGATGGCAACCCTTTCGCGGAAAAACGTCAATATTTAAATGTAAGTTGATATTTGTGCTATGTAAATAAAAAAAAAATTGAAAATTTAAAAGTAGTTTTTTAGTTAATTAGGAATTTGCAATATAAACACCGAGTGTCCTATTAATTTGAAAACCACTGTATATTTGAGTTTGTAAAACATAACATTAATAAATAATTCAATTTGTTCCTAATAAATAATAGTTAAAAATTTGTTCAAATAAAAATGAAGTAAAACGTAAAAATGTTTTAAGTTTAATTAAAAGTATGGAGTGATACTAGAATGAATTCCTAACATACGATACCATTGGTAATACCAAAGATAATATGATAATAGAGATAGTTCAATCAGTGCAAAATATAAAAATAAATCTAGGGTACCTCCATCATACCGAAGGAAGCCTCCAGTTTAAATAAAATTTATAAAAACACTTTTTTGCTTACTGTATACACGTTTACAACAAAATAATTTCGTTTTGCTGTTTCCTTTTCAACATTTCTATACTCATACACAATCAATGTGAAACATAAATAATAAAAATTAAATAAAAAAAACTTTTTAATGTATCACTTTTTTAAAATGGACTAAAAAGAAGAAAATAATTTTTCCTTACCTCACAGTACAGAAAATTCTGAGAATTTACAATGTTTTTCAGCAACTATGAGAATATTTAGAAAATTTAAAACGAACAACGTGAAGCGCATCTAACGAATTTTTGATACATGCTTCATTAACAATTTAATTATGCTCCCTGACAAGTGATGTTAACTATAATTCTTTTAATACCATAGTTAGCTTTCTTTAGTATGTAATTATGTATTATGTAGCCATCAGAACTGTATTATACCATTATATGCGCTCCACGTTTTTCGTTTTAAATTTTCCAAATATTCTCATAGTTAATGAAAATTTACAATTGTAAATTCTCAGAATTTTCTATACTGTGAGGCAAGGAAAAATTATTTTCTTCTTTTTAGTCCATTTTAAAAACGTGATATATTAAAAAGTTTTTTTTATTTAATTTATTTTCTGCTTTTTTAGTGTTGCCATCAAGGTTGCTGATGTATTTTCTAGTACTTGGTTATTTTGTATTCATGTATTGAAATATTCGAAATATTCGTCCAAATATTCGTATAATTTTGTATGCATAAAAAAACAGCATACTATATGACGTCGGTTTATTGTAACGATCTCGAGAAACGTAATTTACAGCATCACCTGGAGCCGAAATATATTGCAAACTATTGAATATTACATTGTCATCGAGTTCTGAGCTATGTTCAAAATTTCAAATCTCTAGGTTATCGGGAAGTTGGTTTAAAATCGATTTCAAAATTTGTACCGGACAGACATACAAGAAAGCGAGTTAATAAAAACGTTATAAAATAGCATATTGTTTGAATGGTGTTGTATTTTTCTTTGCTTGCTTTAACTATAAAATATAAAAGGCTTCTAAGAACAAGCAAATTATTTTGTGGGTATGTTTTAAGAATAATGCTCATGCAATAGAACTTTATTGGATAACAAAATCGCATCCGTGCAAATACTTAAGAAACGTTTACAGTGAGTTGATTTTATTGCGGTTGGAGTATTTTATCGCGCTTGCACAAGGTGTTGATCATTTGAGAAAAAGCTGGGATGAAGTTTATGGTTCTAAAGTGCTAAAAGGTTGAGATAGCATTAATATTAAAATAAATGTGGCCCTAATGGTGTTCTACAATTAATTTTGAGTGTTCCGTGTTGTGAAGCAATGGCTTGTAAAAACAGTTCATTTTTATTATTAAAGCTGGTTTTGGGCTTTTCCAATCCTTATAAATAAAATAAAAACACAAATTTATAATATTCCTAAATGATTTTATTCTCTTTTGAATGATATAACAACAAATGCTGATCCGTTTTGATAGAAAACACAAACAACAATGATATTTTCTATTGTTGTAGAATTGTTAACCGTGAATTACGAGAGAACTTTGTTTAATATTTAAGGCTGTTTAGCATCCATTGGCAATGCTTTTTTATAAGAACTTTAATCATAAAATTCAAAATTTTTAAACGATGTTCTAAGCAGCTATTATTTGAAGAATAATATTCAGCGTATTGTGGAGCATTATTGGCTAATTCGATGCAACTATCCATTATAGTTTGTTTAATATGCCTCTCGTGGTATCTTTTTTGAAATATGCGGCGAAAATTCTCAATTTGCATTTTACATAGCAAAAAGAAGTCTTCATTTGGGCAATTTAGTGATCCAAAACTATTATCATTATAATAATTTTTGTTGTATAAAAAATATTCATTGTCCAGCTGGATGTTATTTGTAGACGACATATTTTCCAAACATATTAAGCAATCGATTTTACCAATTACTACAAAAATAACATAACCGAGAAAATATTTCATGAAATTTTCTCTAATTGCTGTAGTTACATAAAACGATTCCCCAAATTCGCATGATTCTTCGCTTTGCTCTTCTGATATTTTTGGTAAAATAGTGTCTTTTCGCTGGTCCTCTTCTTGAAACTCGGTACTTAAAAAATCATCTACGTCTGCTTCACAGTTAGAAAAATTGGATTTAAATTGTAATTTGGACGATATTATTTGTGGCAGGATATTATTAAATTGTAAAACGGATGGGTTTTTATTGTTACCACCTTTATATCGAACCTGAGCAAATAAATTTTAGATTGGTTCTTGATTTAATCGAATCGTTAAAATTTAGTTAACGTTTAGATTTGGATTTCTAAAAAATTCAGTTCCCAATAGTATTGCCGCATTAATGGTTTGCACTATACCATCAATGCAATAGATAGATTTAGCTCCTTTAAATGTTGTATTTTTAAAATAAATTAAATAGCTGTTTAATGTTTGAAAATTTTTGTTATTTTCAGCCAAAGCACATCGATAAGGGTTGGAATTAAAAAGTGTTTTGCTATTTAAACAATCGAATAAATTATTAGAAATTTCAGTAAATTTTGCTGTTGATATAGCTAATTCAGGATCGGGATATATTTTTAAGTCCATCGAACACGCATTTTTTCAAATGTATTTGGATATATGTGCTTTGATGTCAGTTTAGGACAAAGTTTTGTGGTCGCATTTTTCTCCCAATTATACAATTTTTGAATCACACTCCAACAAACTGAACCATCCGGACTATCATATTTTGTACCTTTAATATATTGTTTCGTAAAATTTTTATTAAATGACAAATATCATATAGGCAATAAATTTTTCTATCATTATATACAAAATAACGGTGCTCCGAGGTAACGTTCATGTTTTTAAAATATTTTCTATTGTTGCTACCCGGATCGCAAATTATTGCAGCAACATTTAAGCCCACAGTTACACAAATTCTTAAATTTTCATATACAATTTTTTGAAGGTTTGAACCAGAAATATTGGTTTTTGTAGAATAATAATTTAAGATAAATTTCCATTGTGAGCATATGCTTCTGACCATAAAAACACAAACGGATTGTGCAATTGAACGCGTTCTAAAAGCACCAAAATCTTGAACACCTTGAATTTCATCATGAACTTCGTTGTATTTTAAATTTTGCCTAATTTTAATTTGATCAAACATTAATGTCACCTGTTTACCTCTATCATCAAGAGCTCCCAGCTACTGATATGAGTCGTTTTAACAGTACATATTTCATTTGATCCAGGCCTCAAATTTTTTATTGGTCTTCATCTATTTATCGATGATTTAGACGGTAAATTAAATTTTAAACAATTTCTCATATAAAAATAAGTTGCTGGAGATTTAAAATAAAGGGTCTGTGCTAGTTGCTTTTGTAAATCGGTAAACACATTTTTCCTGTTAGTTGGTGCAACCATCATTTCCACAATTTTTTTTTTTTTTTTTTTTTTTTTGTTAAAATAAATTTTATTTATTTATTTAATGTTATTACAATCTAGTCTCCTGGACTAATGAGCAATTTGTTTCTGACTTAATTTACTAACTTAATATTAATCTATGGCTTCTTCCCATTGGCGTTCCATAGAGTCTGGTAAATTGAATTAAACCACATCTTTGTAGTGGGCTTTACACAGCACAATGCTGTTTAAGCTAACAATTACACCAACTCAAAAGGTTTGGTTCTTTTAAGTCTACGTATTAAATTCGTGTTGCTTAGAAGCTGAGTTGCCTCAATGTTCACATGATGCCGGAGCCTCTCTTCATGTCTCCGCGCTTTCTCCTGAATTTCATTTACGATGAGGTTCACTTTAAGGTCCCTATGGAGATCATTGTTCCTGACATACCAAGGTGCATCAACGACGTTCCTTAATACCATATTCTGAAATCTTTGGATGATATTTACGTTGCTCTGTTTGGTACAACCCCAAAGTTGAATACCATACGTCCAAACGGGTTTCAATATTTGCTTATAAAGTAGCAGCTTGTTGTATGTTGATAAAGAAGAGTTCCTTCCCATCAGCCAATACATCTTTCTGTATTTAATTCTTAGTTCTTCACTTTTCTTCTTGACATGTGCTTTCCATCGCAGTTTAGCATCCAGGGTCATGCCGAGATACTTAGCTGTGTTCGCATACGGTACTATTTCTTGATTTATGGTAATCGGGATATGTTCGAATCGCCTGTTTGTAAAGTTTATGTGAACTGATTTAGTTTCATTTAGTTTTATTCGCCAACTTTTTGTCCATTTATAAATTTTAGTTATTGCTGTTTGTAACTTTTGTGTTGACTCTTCGTTGCTTGTGCCAACAGCTAAGATTGCCGTGTCATCTGCAAAAGTCGCCACTGTATTGTTTTCTAATACAGGAAGATCATAAGTGTATATTAGGTATAAAACCGGCCCTAATACACTGCCCTGTGGAACTCCTGCGTTGATTTCTTTCAATTCAGAGAAAGTGTCATCTAACTTAATCCTGAAGAATCTATCTTTTAAGTAAGATTCCAGTATATTAGCAAATTGGATTGGTAGAAGATTTCTTAATTTATGGTTAAGTCCTTCATGCCACACTCTATCAAATGCTTGGGATTTCCACAATTGATTTAGCCGGAGGTTCCAGGTCAGTTCTCTCTAGAAGTATATCATTCCATTTTTTGTTATTTTTCACTAATCAAATTTGAATTCTTCGTTTTAGAGTGAACACTTTGGAAGTAAGATACTTAATTTTAATTGAGTTTTTAGTTAATCTTGATTTAAGATTTTCTATTTCTTGTAATAATTCGCGGTTTTGTTTTTTATATGAAAATGTCAATGCAAATACACAAAATTAAAGTAAATTAGTTTGTATAGGTTTTAAAAGAAAACATGAAAAAATAGAAAAATTTTCGAATTGAAAATACAGTACAGTAAACTAGAAAAATGTGTTTCTTCGTTTCAGTTTTACATTTTCTATAAAAATATCTACATACAGTAAAATTCTGCTTTGAAGGGGTCATCTCATTATAATATCATCTTTGGTAATATACAACAAGCCTAAAACAATGTCAAATAATTGTCTGTATACTTGCACTTTTATCAAAATTATTACCACCACATTAAAAATTTATTATTTGTTGTACTTCGATTTACAACCAACGGTAAATTACGATATTGTTTTTTGAGAAAAAGTTTATTAGTCGTATTTGTTATATGGTGAATGAAATATCGTCCAATTATTTAAAAATGTGTGATTCTCATATCAAAATTAGTATAGAAATTAAAAAATTGTTCATTAAATTGGAGAGTGAATGTAAAAGTTTATCGGAAATTTCCAAAATAACTAATCGCCCCCGATTTTTGATTTAATACGTCATCCAGAACTTCCAAAAATCCAAATCTCTAGAGATGGTTGCTGGACGTACTCGCAACCGAAAGCTGAACGAACATCAAATACGTCTAATAGAGAGAGAAATACAACAGAATCGAAAGCTTGGTGCACCAATGATCGCTGCCTAAGTTTATCATGCGAAAAAATAGCGATTAAACCTCAGACAACATGCAATATTTTGCATAAACAAGATTCTCGTGGATGTGTGGTACGCAAGAAATGTATTTCTAAAAAAAAAATTAAAAAGCGCCTGAAATACGCATTGAGATAAATGAGCCCCGAAGAATTCTGGGAAAATCTTATTCCCTCAGACGAAAGTAAATTTGACGTTTTTGCAGCCGAAACCCAACACTGAACCTGAGTAAAACATGGTGGCATAAGTATAATGGTTTGAGGAGCTGCTGTAGTGGTCGTGTTTATCGGGTGCATTCATCTATTCCCAGGCTTAAAACACATAATATTAAAACACGCGCACACTAGCATAATTTCACGTTTATTTATTTTTTAGTTTATGACAATTAATACAATTAATTTTTATTATATTGTACTTAGGTAAAGAACACTGTACACAACTCGACACAATTATTATTTTGTACGATATCTTTTATTGACGACGCGACGGTCAGAACAATAATGTATAACGCTCGATAATTTGTATTCTAGAAAAATTAATAAGCGGTACAAAGCTAACCGAATCTGAAATCATAATTATCACTGTGATGGTCAATGTATGCAAGGTTAAAAATGAATTGTTAACAATGTAGTGGATAACGTAAATTGTCGCTACTTAACCCCCCTTTTAGTTATTGTTCAACAAATCTTACTGAGTTTTTAATTTATACTTCGTCATTACTTGCCATTGATTCAACTCCAAATGCTGGTTTCAATCTGTCAATCGATATTGTTTGGTTTTGGCCATTAACGTTTAATACAAATTATTTTCGAAAACGTCTTATGTTTTGATATGGACCTTCATATGGATCTTTCTTTTGGAATATAACTATATTCGCGCGACTTATCCCTCGGAGGTGGTGTTGTAATTTGTTTCATTTGATTACGTATCACATTGATTTAATTTGTAGGATCTACCGAATCATCATTATTCGTGTTTACTACAAATTCACCCGGAACTTTCAGCGTTTGGCTGTAAATTAATTCGGCTGGAGAGCAACCCATATCCTCTTTCACCGTACTTCGCATACCAAGTAATATTAACGGTAATTCGTCTAGCCAATTTCTATAGTATTACATTTGGCTCTGAGAGAATTTTTTAAATTTCTGTGCATATTTTCCACCATACCATTAATTTGAGGCTGATATGTGGTTGTTTGGATATGTGGACGCCCGAGTAAATAGTTTAATTGTTTGAATAATGCAGACTCAAACTCACCTTCGTCTGTGGTTATTATATTCGGACAACCAAATCGGGATATAAATTGGGACACAAATGTTTTTGCTACTGTCATTGCATTATTTTCTCTGTCAGCGGACACGCTTCCGGCCACATTGTGAATCTATAAACTATTGTGAGTATGTAATTTTTGTCTTGTAAACGTAGCAAAGGGCCAACGAGATCCGTGACCAAAACGTACAATCTGTCTTCAATCCAGGCCACAAATATTTTGTACATACTAGTTTTCCAGTAGCTTTGATTCCTGAATGTAATAAATCATGGATACTTTCAAAAACTATTTCGCCTCATGTGTAGTGGAATATTAGGCCGATTAACATTCATCGATGTTTCACACCTTATTTTGAGGGATTGGTGTGGTACTAAAAATAAACGAACTTTTGTATTTGAATCATCATTTTTCTTGATGATTTCTTTCAGTTCATCATCGGATTTTAGCAGTTCAATTAATTTTAAATCATCTGTTCCAATATGAATAATTGCTAAGCAATCATTTGTTGACCGTGAAAGATAGTCTGCTACGACGTTTTCTCGACCCGATATATGTATGCCTTATATCCGTAGAAATTTGAGATATGTTTTCCAAATGTCGTTGTTGACGTGGAGATCGGTCTGTTCTAGACGAAATGGCGTTTATCAGCGGCTTATGATCTGTCAGTATGATACAGTCTCTACCTTCAATAAAGTGCCGAAAATGTTTCACAGCTTTATATATTCCTAATAATTCGCGGTCAAATGCTGAGTATTTCCGATCAGAATTTCCTAACTTCTTGGAAGAAAAACAAAGCGGTTCCCATGCAAAGTTATTTGGTTTTAATTGCTTTATAACTGCCCTAGTTGCTACTTCAAAGCTATCTGTGGTGATGCATAAATTCGCATTAGATATGGAGTGCACTAGTAGTGTGGCATTTCCTAAAGCTCTTTTTGCGTTTTGAAAACCCTTCTCGCATTCAGCCGGCCAAGTAAATTGTTTTTTTACTTTAGTGGGTTTTCGAAATGGTCGTATGTGCTCGTTGATGGGAATTAAAGGTGGGCAAATGTCATTCTTCGTTATAATGTGAGATAGAAAGTAAATATTGGTTTTCCCAAATTCACATTCTGTATTTATTCTTAAATCATATTCTTGTAATCGTTTGAACAGAACTTTTAGATGATTGACATGATCGTCTTTGTTCTTACTGAATACTAGAATATCATCTAAAAATACGCATAACAAAATTAAACCCCATTAATACTTCGCTTATAAATCTTTGAAAGGTTTGAGCTGCATTTTTTAACCCAAACGGCATACGTGAAGATTCGTATAGGCCGACTGGACTAGTCAAAGCAGTTTTATGAATATGCTTTTGCGTTCCTGGTACATGATGATAGAGGCGAATTAGGTCGATCTTTTATACGATCAGGTATTGTGCAGTAATTCAATTGGCGGTAATCTCCGCAAGGCCTCCAATCAGTCGAATCTTTCTTCTTTACCAAAAGAAGTGGTGAGGAAACATGGGACGAAGATGGTATGCAAATTCCTATGTCCACCATATATTTAAATCCAGCTTTAGCCGCTTCAAGTTTGTCCGGATGGAGACGACGAGGCTTACTAGCTGGTAGTGGACCTTTAGTATGAATGTAATATACTACAATATGCTTTACAGATGCCTTATAATCTAGCGGAGCCGTTAATAGTGGAAATTCCGAAAATAGTTTACCTAATTCATCACTAATGCTAAACATTTTATAGCCGATAACAACACTTAAGCACAATCGACCTTAACCTCTAAGTTAGTTTTATTGTCAATTATAATTTCTTCTTATAGACGTTTGCCGATAAATTAAATTTTGAAAAAATATCTACTCCTACAATTGGACGATTAGCGGCTATAATGAAACTTGTGGGAAATCTCTTCGAAGACCAAGATATATATATATATATATATATATATATATATATATATATATATATATATATATATATATATATATATTATATATATATATCATATATATATATATATATATATATATATATATATATATATATATATATATATATATATATATATATATATATATATATATATATATATATATTATATATATATATATATATATCAGAACCGGTGTCAATTAAAAAATTTAGCTCTTGTTTTGCTACATTTCGCAAATAGGCGACGAGATAAAATGCTACTGCCGTCCGTCGCCGAATCCAACAGTTAATTGGTCCACTTCTGTTCTCATTTTTTATTAATGATGTTGTGGAGCGTTTTGAATTTGCACGTTGACGTCTTTACTTTTTTGATGATATGAAAATATTCGCTCCGATTTCTACAATTTCTGATTGTATAAAATTACAAAGTGATTTGAATACATTTTGCAGTTAGTCATTTAACAACAAATTGTTGTTGAATGTGTCCAAATGTAAATTAATCTATTTTTTTGAAAGCGATCACCTTTTCTTCAGCAGTACCTCCTTTATAATATGGCGGTTGACAGAGTTGAGTTCATGTCTGATCTGAGTATAATTTTCTCTGCCGATATTTCCTTTACAAAAAATATTGATTTTATTATTGCTATAAGGCTTGCATGTCAGGCTTCATTAAGCGAAATTGTAAAGACTTTGACCTCATGAATTGATTGTGATGAAATACTTATGCGTTTTAATTTTTCCGCTCCTACGCGTTGTTTTCGCCACCGAGATGGTTTCTTACATATTGATTCTGTTACTAAACCAGCCTCTTCTGTTCTGAACCAGTCTTGAAAATGTCGCGAATTTTTAATTCTGTTTTTTTAAATTTTTGATTTTAATATGTCAAGAAATTCGTTACGATTTAAATTTTTTTTCTATGTATTCATAATTAATATTTTTGTATTCCATCATAATTTCTTAATTACCGATTGTACTTCACTGTAGGTTAATTAAATAAGTAAATGCCTCAAAAACCTAACGTGATAGAATAATTCTGTGGCCAGATTCGGATTATTAGATTAGCTAATTAAATTATTAATTTAATTTACAAAAGTAAATGCTAAGGTGGAACTATTCGCATTCAGTGTTGGCTAGCATCTTTCTTCCGTAGAAAGATAGTTGAGACATGCATATATTTTATCTGGTCTCTTCGGAATTTTATGGATTTGGACTAGGCTGGACTTATATAATTGCTGAGAAATCGCTAAAGATTTTTACGATTTATACTGAACTGGATTTATTTTGATTTAATCTATACCGGCAGAGAATTAATGCATTATTTTGAGGACTGCCAAAGTTGTATGCTAACTCGGCGATATTTCGATAGCATATGTATAGGTGAACTGAGAGAAACATTCCTTATCCATATTATGCTAAGCACCAACAATCTGCTAATAAATAATGATCTAAGCAAAAATTTGTAAATAAAACTGTTGATGAAAGAAAGAAGTTGACGATACACCTGTTTGTCAAAAATTATAAAAATATTGGCTGAAGTTCATTTGATGACAAGACTCAGTTGACTGAGCAAAGTTTGATACTTCAAAAATACGAAGGTATATGTTATCCGTTTCTCTAACTTTAAAATAAATGTTTCAAATAATAAATATAAATAAGCTTTTAAAAGTTATTTAAATTTTAATTTTGACTAAGGAGAAACAAGCGAAATACAACTATTTTTAGAACAGTGGCTTCGATTTCCAAAAAAAATGCTAAGCTGTTTTATTTCGAATAAAATAGTTGTTGCCGGTCCATGTATTAAAAATAAGGCCTTATCTATCCATTAACATTAAATATTACACATACATATATAGATAGACGTACGATATCATTTTTATGTATCTTATCAGTAGTGATAGTAATGAAAAAAAAAAAAAAAAATAAAATATTTATGTGATAAGGGAGTCGAAAAATCTTTACACATGAACTCTGTGTGAGAATTGTTGGTATTGTGAAACATTGAAAGTGTGTCACCACATACATCACATAAATGATAACACAGGTGAATCTAAATATACGTTAATGGTATATTAAGTATGACAAGTCATCGAGTCCCAATATTTGTGTTTTTATTGGACGAATTATTGCATTATTGATAATTGATATGATGGTGTATAAATATTATTAAGGGTTTACTGTATAAAGATAAACTTTAAATAAACAAGTTAATTTATCGTTTACATAATTTAATCAGTTTGAACATTGATAAACCTTATTTTTGATCAATAATTATTGGCTGGCATGGTTTATTTTAATGGCCAGCTTTGAATTGAGACATGCGACAAGTTTGTGTATAACTTCAGGAACACAACGTTATCATTTAAATTCATACCATTAATTTATTTGCGTCACGATTTTATAATTACATTTATAAACAAATCGTTATTTCCCAACACTTGAAAATATTAAATTATTAATACTTGGATCTAACTTGTAAATTACTCATATAATTCGCGCATTCTTTGTTTAAGAAGTAATTCCTACGAATCACATAATCAAATATTTTACCTTTATTTATAAATATGTATCCAATGTTTTATCCGCACCGTACTTTAATTTTTTATACAATATTTAAAGAAACTTAAATGTTTGAAAAAAAGGTTAAATCCACATTAAATAATATCACGCCCAAATTAATCCACAAAACATTGAGCTTTACCGCATAAACAGACGCACCAAAAAAATTTCTACTTGTTTTGCCAAATTGAAAATTTTAATCCACACACTAACATATAAGATATTGATAAATTTACACTTCGAATACACGATTAATATTTGTTATCAGTTTTACTGATAAATTAATATAATTTATACATAATTACACACATACATAACTCATAAAAAATAATAAACGTAACACTATGGTAATATTGGATTTTCATTAGATTTAAAAGGTAGATTATGGATTAATAAACAAAAAATCACAATTTTCTTAAAAAATCACTAAAACTTGCACCAAATTTTCTTTTGTTAGGCAACTTACACCAAAGTTAAATTAAAAGGTGTTAACATGTTGAAGTGACTCAATAGAATAGAATAATGATAATAAGTTATGGGGAAATTTTGTTATCTGATAATTTGAAAGTCTTATCAGACACTGTCTGATTACTACCTTATAATACTAGATTTCATTATAATTTTTATTTTACTAAATTACATAATGTATAAATTCAGCATTAAGTTCCTTTCAAAAAAAAGAAAAATCATTTTAGTGTGCCCCCGACATTGAGGTATAAGATGCGCCAGATACCACACGTTTTATAGAATTATTCGATATGAATCTTACCTTGAAATACTGCTTCATGTTGTTTGTAAAACACATAAAAAGGGTTCTACGACCGAATGCATTTTAGAGATTATTGATTCAAATAAATACAACCTGTACACGATACATTCTATACATAGAATATAAAATTGTGGTACAATCAGCCCAGCAGCCATATCCTCAATTTATTTTTTCATAATCATACACTGAAAAAACGTTGTTATTATTAATAAAAGATATTTTGTTATAATAATTTTGGAGCATTTAAGAAGTTTTCAATTTGTGTCCTAATTACTAGTGGTTGAGTTTAGAAAAATTTAA
This sequence comes from Tipula helvola, assembly GCA_963556165.1. Classification (NCBI taxonomy): domain Eukaryota; kingdom Metazoa; phylum Arthropoda; class Insecta; order Diptera; family Tipulidae; genus Tipula; species Tipula helvola. The sequence continues at coordinate 103,014,173 of OY744483.1, forward strand.
AAAATTATTTTAGTGCTCGTATATAACATTTTGTTTAACTAAAATATTAATAATAATAGTTCACTGTGAGTATTTATGTACTATTTAAATTATTAAATTAAATTATTTTTAATTGCAGCAATGAGCGCGATATTCAGATAAGAACTAGCGTAACATCCTTTCTGTCATCATAAATATGAATAAGAAAAATTCTCATACTCGTAATATTAACTGCAGTTTAAAACATATCAATTAATCGAAAATTGAAGAAAATCATCTCTTATTTTGCGGAATATAAAAATTTGAACGAGGAACATCGGAAATTATTGACGGATCTAATAGTAGACTTACCATTAAGAAAGGAGGCATGTGTAGAAATTTCTGCTAATATTAAGTTGTCAAAAGAACAGGTAAACAATTTTTCTGATTTATTTTGTTATTCCTTAAAAGTAATTGCTTTAATTAGTATTTTTTTATGATTTATTTGTGATTAAAATGAGTTGTGTACGTGTATTTTGACCGTTTGTAATGCAAGGTGGGCCCAGCCGCGCTCGCTTGATATTGTCACTCTTGAGACCGAGGCCCGGTGGAGCCGGATCTTGTAGTGGAGCGACGATGTAACATACAGGCAGGTGGTGTGTGAAGTGGATTTTTTGTCCATGAAATGGTTGGAAAATGGCGTTTTTTTAATTTTGTAGTCTTGATGTGAAAAAGTTAATTGATTTTCTTACACTCCATTATGAATGTGCCTTTGTACTCGAACTAGAGTATGCATCCCGAAACTGTTGGTGGGCCAAAATAATAATTACGAAGGCGAAAAAGGGAAGTAGTTTGAATAAACACTTATGCGTTGACTGACCATACGGTGTCAACCGTTCACCTCGTATTTTCAATAAAACTTTCGAACCTTAAAAACAACAAGAAATTTCAATGGTCGACAAAAAAAGGAAGAAAAAAGTATCAGAGGCAAGGATAGTCATTTCCGAGTATGGCAGATAACTACGACAAAAACTAGAAGCAGCAATAACGAGTGGCGAGTCGTCCCGTACTTGGGCGTCCCGGGTGTCTCGTCGGACAACAGGTACACATACATCATTTTGTTGTCATCACACGGTACTTAGTCCTTAGTTTTGTGTAGAAATAACGGATTGATTTGACTTCAATTTTCAGAGGTATAGACCTTTTTCCCTAAAAAAATTTGACAAGTAAGATCGGCGATCCGTAGGTGGTCCGAACTAAAAATTAATGTTGTAGAAAAATAATTAATGAATTATATTTCGGGAAACAACTTCACAATTCCTCAAAAGCGTTTCTAAAGTTAAATTTAACATAAAATTTAATTTATTTGGTTAAAACACTGAAAACAAGATTCCAATATTATGCAACACCTACAGATATTCCTAACGATTCACTATGTTTGACAATTAAGGAAAAAGGTCTATTAATGAGCATAAATGTTAATAGTGTAAATAGGGTTCCAGAACATGGAAGCGTTTTCTTTGGTTTAACGGGAGGTTGCAGCGAGAATTGGATTCTTAATTAAAATTGTGGTTAATCTACAAATTGTTTCAGACTTAAAAATTTTAAATCTTTAAATTTTATTTTATTTAAAGGTAATAGTTGAGTTCAGTTATGGCGGGGGGGGGGGGGGGGGGGGGTAAGTTTAGCGGTGGTCAATTCAATAAAATTTTTGGTTTCGACTTTAATCTCTAGTTTGAAATTGAATAAATGAGACTTTACCGGAATCTTCAAGCATCCAGCGGATTTGTAGTTTTTAGAATTATGCTGACGAGTGCTAACCTTTTTCTCCATCATATATAACACTAATAATATAATACGAACTATTGACTACTTATGTGACTGTATCTCGTACAAGAATGAAGCTGCTTTATTTTAGTGTTAGACATGTTATTATTTAAAGCTTGTCAAATTTATTGACTAATTTGCTATCCTTTGGATGGTATAGACATCCGTAGTCTTGGTGGCAAGTTGGCGATAGTATCTGAATGGCAAAGGTGAATAGAGGAGCGGAGATCATTTGATTGGGTGGCTTTAATTTGAATTTAGTTTTGAATAAATGTTGATTCCTTCCTTAGAAATAACGGAATAGCTGATTAATTTGATTTAAATTTTCAGAAATATAAATGACATGATGACGAATATTTCTGTGCTCGAGGGTTGAAAGGGATTAAGTCGACTTATGCCCTAATCAACTTTTGCGCGTTTTATGTTTAATTTTCTATTAGTGTATTTTATTTTTTCCGGTTTTTAGGGTGATATCCAGGAGAAGTAAGAATTTACTCTCTTTGATAGCCTTATAAATTGGAATTAAAACGTATTGGTGGAGGATTGAACGGAGAATGCGCGGAGTTTTATCGGCTTGGGCTCTTTTAATTCTCGAGCACAGATTTATTTAAGTTGTAGTTAACTCACTCTCATACACTTACTTGATTATTATACAAGTTGATTTAAATAAGAATCAGGAGTGGAGGTTATGGATACATAGGGATTCCAGAAGGAAGAAATCAGACGATTCGTCTTATTTATTTTGTTCATAATTTACTGTAGAGTCCCTTCCCTAGTTTAGTGATAAATAACTTAATTTTCAGAATATAACACAGTTCCGAATTAATAATTTTTATAAGGATTGAATTTAATCCTGATTTTCAAAATAAAGTTGTGGCGTGAATCAACTTGCTGCTCCAGGAACGCAACAATCAGTTAAAAAATCATGTAGTATAGAAATTGTGTTGTTTTATGCTAACTTACTTTATAAATTTTTACTAACAATTTTACTAACGTACCTTCCTTTCCCTCGGGTTTGTTGTTCGTAGAAGGGCTATACTAACTACAATCCATTATGCTAGGTCGTCCCTGAGCTACTGATTTATAACTCTTAAGTGGAATTTAAATTAATAAGATTACGGTTTGCAGAAATTACTAGAAATCGGACTCAGCAAACTAATAAATGTTATTTCAGAATGCAGTTGTTAATATAAAATCAGACATTGATAGCTAGTTAATAATTAGAATTAGACAGCTTCTAATGAAAGTGCAACAACAAATGTCCAGAGGCGGGTTCTGCAAGCTGAAGCAGCCGAGAGAAATAGGCACTAACATTAAAATTAAGGTGTTTGTAGCACTGAAAGAATTTTTAAGATGGTGGGAAATATATAAGGGGTAATTGAGAACTAATTAACATGGACTTTAGGATGCCAAGGTTGGAAAGCAGTTAGTAGAAAAAACGTAGTAAAGTAATTATTAGAAAAAATGTAACTACTAACAATTGACCGCCAAGATATATATTGGGAAAGGAATAGTGCATTCAACACACGCTATACATATTGGGCGGGCTTATTTCAGAATAAACGAAAATAATTAAAAATGTACAGTTTGCAAGTTTCACTTCTGCCGCGTGTAGAGGCTACAGTACTGATTTTTTAACAGGACATTGGCTCCTAATTTGTTGCCGCGTTAAATCCAAAAACATTAGGTGAGATGGTAAATTACGCTAATTAACTATAAATGTTTGTGTATACAAGTGAATATATGCTCCACCCAGAAGTTTTAAATCAATCAAAGGATTTCCGTTTTAAACGTCATATTTCAACATTTTATTAATCAAATTATTTTGTCAAAGTACGATAAGTATGTTTACCAAAAAAAAAAAAAAATGTAAAATTGTTTAAAACAACTCCGGTAAAACCAGTTCATAAAAAATATTTGTTTTGAACTTACAAATCAAATAAGTACTCAATCCACCACCACATCCATCATCATAATCATATCCCCCTTTATACTTTGGTTTATAATATGATATCAAATCATCTGTGTATAACTATTATGGTGAACCGCTCATTTTTTTTTTATGAATACATAAAAATCTACCCCAATTTAATAGTACATGTCTAATTTTATTGATGTCATCATATCTGTATCATACATACCATAATACTGTTTGCCATAAATATTATTATACACACATGTATATGTGAGTCTGGGAGGGATAGATACATACTCGTAACTTGTGTGTCAATATCAAATCACATACTTTTAACACAAATATATACGGAAAGGATTTTTCTTTTAATTTGTAAGATATGAATTAGGTTGCTTCATTTAGTTTATGGACGAATGTTTACAAATAAATAATTCTCAAAACTCACTTTATATAAAAGCGATCTCCTACTGATTTATCTTTGTATAATTAATAAAAATAATTATGTATGTTTGTGTAAAAGCAAGCTTCTTTGAAATGTTATTTATTTTCAAAGAAAACAGCAGCAAATGTTTGGTTTTTGTTTTATATACTTTGGTCCACTCTAAATGATAATTGGAAAATAAATATTTATCTTTTAATTTTTTCTATTTAAAAGATTAAAAAGACATACGATGTGGAAAAACAGTTTTATAACTTATTATAAGTCTTTTATTTATCGCCCTTTTGATTTTAAGGTTGAAAAAGTATTTGAAAGGAAGGAAAATTTGTACCCTTGGTTTGCTACAAATAACATTGGACTCATTAAAATCAATGGATTTTTTATCATCGTAATATTTTTGATTTCTTACAAAATAAGAAATAATGGTATCTTAATTAATTAAGTAATTAATTACTTATGAGTTTATGATACGTTAATTAGGAATAAATACGAGGAATGATATTTTTCAAAGTTTTGACAAAGAAAGTTGTTTTCATTACTTTCATTATGATATATTATGCAAGTACGTATGCCAATTCGGAAACCAAAACCAAAACAAGGGGTATTTAATTGGTTGATAAATAACAAAAAAACTCTAGTATGGTTCAAAACCGAGTACATAAATTGTGTGCAATGTCAATCAAATAATTTTAGCAGTTTTCCATAGATTAAAGGATTAGATGAATATGGCGGGCAACACCCCCAATTTTGCAAAGATTTAAAGGTTACTGAATCATTTAATGAAAATTAAATTATTCGACGGATAATAAACACCGGGTGTGGTAGGTAAAACTTTTTGAAAGATCAATATATTCTCAGATTTATCTTTACGTACCGTACTAAGTTTTTACCCTTTGATTTTCTTAGAAAGATCCCATATTTCCAATCTCTACTTGGTTATTGATATCTTCGAAAATTACAAAAAGGAGGATTATTTGTAATTAAAACTCGAAAAAATCTGATCTCTGGAGCTTAAGCTTTTTCTAATCCTATTAAACTGACGCCGTGCACATCTCGACTAACTCAAGTCTCTCTAAAAAAGAATCAAATAATCTCAGAACTTAAAAAAATCGCGAGCTAAAAATACATAAAATAATTATGGCACACCGACTAGCGGTCTACCACCGACTATGTGGAAGAGGGTCAAGGTATTTCCAAATAAAATAAAACAATTAAATTACATAATTATTTTATAAATATAAATTCTATTAAATAAAAATAAAAGTTTTACTAAAATATAAATAAATTAACCCACGAACAAGTGTTTCATTTCATAATCAGTAACCACCTCCGATTTGTTCAGCAAGTTCTTTGATTTGTACAAAATTTAAAAATAGGTTATTTTAGCAAGAAAATTAGAAATGAATGTTAGGAATTATTTGAGGCTTATCTTATATTTAAATAACTTTATTTTTGTTAAATATATTTACTGTTAAAAGATGTACAAGCGCATAGATATATGTCCAAAAATTTAATTTTGGCTAGAATCAATTTTGTTCACAAACTTCACAGTAAATTTGAATAAATTTTTTGTTCCACGTTGAACTTTGCTCAAGATCACTTATGTATATCGTCAATGACACCAACATAGATTTTGAAAACCACAATAATTAAAAACTATTTTTTGGCTATAATACGGGAAGTTGAAAGGTTGGTTGAAACTCTGCATTATACGTGTCATGATAATTTCTTCAAAGAAAGCTAGCTAATGACCCCAGGCATTAACCATACTTCATAAAGTATATATATATGGTAGTGTAGTACCGTAAGCCAATTAGCAAAATGATAAATGACGATTAGCCAAATTTTTCTTGTAAATTTAGAATAGAATTTCATTATACCAAATAGAAATAGACAAAGGAATTAATGCATCAACTTACAGAAAGCATACTAAATTTTGTAGAAATATTATGTGACGATTATTTGGTCTTGAAGATATTAAAAGCTTAAGTGGAGCATTTCTCCTTCAGCACTTGGGCAGGTTCATCAACTATGAAACTTTCAAATCGAATTTTTATTTTTGTTATTGTAATTTGTAAATACATTTTTTTTTTAAATGTTGTAGATATTTTCATTTTCTGGGTCATATGAATCTCAGAGACTCATCGCATGCCTATACGTAAGTAAAATGACCCATGCTGATAAGGGTTAACTAATTGACTTCACCTACTCTAGTCTTTAATATTTTCTTTTTAATTTTACGTCGCGGGTAACATATTCCGGAAAAGAGATAAATATTTCAAATTGTGTTCAAATAAATTGTGACTTTTGCATAATTCTGTTTTATGTGAAGTTCATCTCGAACAACGTTTAATAATTGTATTTGATATGTTTATAATCTTTGAAAGTTTGTTCATATCTCAAATTTTAAGGTTTCAATTGTTGGATGTGACTTGTTTGCATTTTACTGTTGCATAGAACTGCTGTATTTAATTTTCAAATTATTAAATAGAGTTAAATCGGGATAACCATTACTGCCGTGCTAAGAAAAAAGTTACATCAGACTTTTTGTAGGTTTGAGTAATTTTCATTTTTCTATTTTTGTTTGCCATATAAAACTTGACTACCTATCAAATAACGTGATTTTATGGCATTTGATGAACGATATTTGACTTTTTAAAAAGCAAAAATGTAGGTATATGTTTGAAGAATTCAAATATGCCCCTAACGCATTTTTCGACTTCGCCAACGCTTACGACTTTTTTAAATAGCACGGCAGATTTTATTTGTACGAAAAATTAAAATTTTCGCAGTCATATTGCGTACAAGAAATAACAACTAGCCTCTTAATACAACTTGCACAATAAATCAGGTTTAATAAACATGATTATCAATTGGAACAGTTTACATTTAGAATTAAAAAATATATTTTCAAAAAAAATTGTTAAAATGCATTACTAATTACTTAATTAGTAATTACTAATTGTTTACCTTTAATTAGAATTAATTAAATAATTCGTGTAATACTACAAGAAAAGGAACCGAAACCTTAGACCATTTTGTTTTACAAATAACCCGTACCATCTGATAAAATTTCAATCGGGCTGGTCCATTTAAACCGCGCGCGTGAACCGAATCGGTAAAATTTGTTTTTCTAAGTTGGTACAACTTTTTTTGATATTCGTGTGTCGTTTGAGCAGAATATGTCCATTAGTGTGATGGTTGATTTAGATATGCGACGTGCGACGTGTGACAAGTGGAAATAATCGTGACGCTTTTTAGACAACAATTTACATTTGCGCCGAGCTCCGCCACGCACACTTTATACAATTTTTTATATTTTAATTTTTGTTTTTCAAAAAAGGTTCGTCAAAGCCTACTATTTCGTTTTATACATACAAAAAATTTGTATGTGTTTGTACGACCGTGACGGAAAGATAAAATTAAACCATATCTCGACGTGTGGCGTGTGCCGTGTAACGAATGTCAAAATATTCGTCTCTGATTGGGTAGAAGCTCCCGTCACACGTCGCACGTCGCATATGTAAATCAACCTTCAGTTTGGCAGCCATTTGTTTACGACGCGAAAAGTTTGTCTGCGATTTTTACTATGGAAAAAAATTGAACAATGAGTTTGCTTGAAATTTTGTGTTTCCAATGGAATTACGGCTACGGAATCATTCAAAATATTGCAGAAGTATTTTGTGGAGTCTACTCTATCGAGAACGAAAGTATTTAAGTGGCATAAAGCATTCAGTGAGGGTCGTGAGGTCATAGAAATTCAATTTGTACACTAGGCCTCTAGTCCAAACCGTGTCAAAAACTTGTCTTAGGTCTAATAAGACCATGCCCGTGGATAGTTGCGTCTTCCTTTATATTTTTATTTCATCAACAATTCGGTGAAATTGATGAATTGTGGAATGCTGTTGACGAAACTCAAACTGCTCTGGGTTGATAATACTATTATTATCAAGAATATCCTACAAACGGTACTTTATAATGTATTCGAAATTTTTTCCCAAGGTTAATAACCTTATGGGTCTATAGCTGCTTGGTAGTGACGGTTCCTTACCATTCTTGCCAAAAGGCACAATTTTAGAGGTTTTCCAGTACAGTAAACTATGCAATTTTAAGGTACCTGTTGAAAACATGCTTAATGAAAAGTTTTTAAATATTTCAATAAAATATTAGGTAATGCATTAATTCCTGGAGCTTTTAATGGGCGCAAAGTTTTTAACAAACAATTGATTTCATGTGTTGTAAAAACCTTCACTTCCGAGAAATCGACGTGATTTTCGAGCAATTCATTATAAGTAGCATTTGCTAAATTTTCAACAAAAGAATATTATTTAAATTTGAACAATGTGTGCTCTCGAAATGAGTGGCTAATTACATAGAAAATATAGCACTATCGGGATCGGTTTGGGCTATTGCGAAAATATTTAGAAGTTTTCCAAAATCGGTTATGACCTTTTCACATGAATCGCGATTTTGCTCGTACGAGTAAAAATGATTCACCGGTTTCTCTTCAATTACGTGGTAAAATATTTACTAGTCACTGGAAAAATGGTAAGTAAACGATTTCGAATGTAATATCATTTACAATTTTTTAGCAAACACACATTTCCTAATAATAATTGCCAAAGAGTGTTTTCTCGCGCGAACTTTCCAATATGGCAACGATTTAAACATTTTTTGCAGCTTTTATTAGGAAATGTGCGTTTGCTATAAAAATTGTCAAAAATATTACATTCGGAATTGTTTACTTACTATTTTTTAAGTGACTAGTAAATATTTTACCATGTAATTGAAGAGAAATCGGTGAATCATTTTTACTCGTACGAGAAAAATCGGGATTCATGTGTATAGACCGTAAGAGCAGTGTTCTATCTTTTCAGGATTATTTTGCCATTTATTATTTGCAAGATCATTTTTCCTAATCCCTTGCCGCCGACAGAAGTTTCTGTTTTTGACTACATTTTTAATGGTATGGTTTCCAGTCTAGCTTGTGAAATACCGTTATTTAACATTTCCACAGCTTCATCGATTTTGGCTACATTTTCATTAGGATTAGCAAAGCGAACATCTAAATAGTTTCTATATGTTGTTTTTCAGTTGGAATGTGTATAATCACAGTATTTTAATGGCTCAGCTAGCTCAATTGAATAATTCACAAATAACAGGATAATGGTCGGAATTCAACTCTTGGGAAGTGTGTACTTTTTGAATATTTGCAGAATTTAATATACAAATATCTAAATACCTTGGTGTACCATTGTAACGGTAGTACGTTGGTTTATCTGGAGCAAAAATCGAAAAGTTGTCAAAGTTCATAGAGATATTATATAGAATACAACCTACTATATTCGATCTCAGGCATTGCCAATACTGATGCGAGTGGTTTCTCGGGTAAACCACATTAAATTAAACTTAATTTGGTAGAACAAAATGTTTTAGGGACTTCTTAATTACTATTGTAAATCCACCACGCCTGACATGTATTCTATCGCTACGATAGATATAATAATTACTGAAACTAAGTGTGATATTAGGATTCGGATGAGTTTCTGTCAATAACATCACATCAATATTATAATCGATTATAAATGTCTCCAATTCAAATTTCTTTTCTTTGATGCTTCTCGCATTCCACGTCGATAATATAAGTTTATGGCATACTAATATATTTGAAAGTAATTTCTGCAACAACCTTCAATTGCTTTAATTTGTTATTACAATTTTGGATCTTAATAATTATTTCACTAAAAATATTTAAGAGTTCATTAGAATTAAATAAATTTGACAAATTATTAGTTCGTAAGTCTACTGATCTAAAATTACCATATAAACTTGGAAAGCTGTCTTGATTAAATTGAATATACTGATTATTTCTGGTTGGATGACGAATTATTTTATTTTTAAGCGAAATATTTTGTCGAATATTTAGATAATCATTTCTAGCTGAACATTTAACATCGGTAGCTAAATGATTGTTTCCGCAGTTAAGACAACAATGTTTGGGTAGTTCATCTTTAACTGGACAATCTATGTGTTCCAAGGAACAATATCCACATTTTTCTTTCATATGACTATTGCTCGCATCGTATCCGTAAAGAAAACATTTGTAATTGTAACATTTCGTAGGTTTATACTGCATCCGCTTAAATACTTCCCATTTACATATATTATGTGTACCGAATGAAATTTGTGATTCCCAAATTTATATTATCTCATAGGTTACTACGCAAAAGAAAAAAACTGGTACCGTTATTTTGTAGAAAAACAATTTAAAAAAACGAATAAACGTCAAATTGGGCATTTGTTTTATTTGTTTCGAAATGGACGCATCATAAGGAGAAAAATGTGATTTAATAATTAAATTGTGCAATGATCATCCCGAGTATACCAATAAAAAAATTGGTAAATTGGCCGTTGTTTCCAATAATACCGTAACAAATGTAAAAAAAATGTCAAATCAATCTTTCTGTATCACGCAAGCCCGGATCCGGAGAAAAATCAGGTGCTCCAAATAAAATGTTGGATCAGAAAATTGTAAGAGTCATTTCGAAACATCCCTCGATGACTGTGCGAGATTTTGCCAGAAAAACCAAAACAACCAAATCGATTGTGGAACGAGCTAAAACCAGAAATAATCTACGGACATACAAGAAGTCAAAAATCCCCAAAAGAAGTGTTGAACTATTTAATAGAGGGATCGATCGAGCAAAGAAACACAACAAATGGTTGAACGAAAGAAAAGATTCTTGTTTCGTAATGAACGACGAGACCTACGTCAAAATGGATTTCTCGACACTTCCAGGTCCCCAATATAACTGGACGGAACAATTACTATCATAGCTGTTGAAAAATTTGGCAAAAAAACATATGGTTTGGCAAGCAGTTTGCCAATGCGGCTTAAGATTACATCCATACATAATAAATGGGATTATGAAAAGGTGAATGTTCGCCGTAAAATGAACAAAAAGTTTGAATGAATACGATTATTTAAAAACTGTACAATATGTGCAATAGAACAAGTACAGAAAAATAATGATTATATATTGCCGTTTAGTTTTAATTCTTCATGTACAAATCACAAATTTCATTCGGTACACATAATAATGTGTGAAATGTAGTTTATGACTTTAAGCTTATTTAGATTAACAGTTCCATGTTTAAAAGTTACTACATAAACAGCGTCATCAGTACATTTCATTTTTTTTAAATTTTTATTGAGTAACATTTATTGGTTCAAAACCCTGACTTTTAATTTCATTAATACATAATTAAATTTCATTAATACATAATTAAACCTTGCAATCATTCATTGTGAATGAGAAATATTCTGCATTAATTGATTGTAGCTGATTTGTTATTTTTGTGTAATCAGTAATGTTGTTTAATAATATTTGAATGCAGATTCTTACATGATAATTACCGATATGATTATCGCGCATTATTGATTCAATTGTACTGCGATTAATTTTTGAAAAAATTGGTGGGGTACGACACTTTTTATTAATATTTACACTCACTGCTTCGGTATTATTAACAGGATTGCTTAAATTTTGATTACTCAAGATCGAGTATCTGTTTGCACTCAACGGTAAAATTGGAGATGCCATTGCGGAATTATTTATCCCGCTTTCATTTAAATTATCATTAACCGACATTTTTAGACACTAACTTTCACTGTTTGATCGTTGTGAACCCACTTGGGTTATCTCCAAGTGAATCACAAGAACTTTTTAGATGTATGTATGAATATTTGTATTGAATATCACAATAACAAACCAAAAAGCAATGAAAAAGATAAAACAAACTAAAATAACAATATGTATTGTTTATACTTTTATTTATCACTTTTTATTATCACAAAATAAATTTATATTTAATGTTTACTCATTGCAAGCTCAACTCAAACCATTTACTATGGATAACTTGGTTAAAACGGCTTAAAGCCTAAGTGATTTATCATTGAAAAACATTGTGATGGTTTGTGTAGCTTTTATTTTTTTCCCAGTCGGGTGTCACCCCAAAACGGGTGGCACCCGACCGCCCTCCCCCCCCTAGCCACGCTATTGCTTGCAGGATTCATACTTTATTTCTTAAGCATACCGTCGTCCTAACTGTGAATTAACGTATCTAAAAATTTTCAAAATCTCATCTCTGATACCAAAATGTTCGTCTTGAGAAACTGAAGCCGAATTCCTACATCAACGTTAATTGACTCTTAGGAGACATCTTGGTCGTAACGGTGAAGCAACGCAGGTGGAAAAATTCAAACAGTGTTTTTCTCGATGAACCATTTTTTATTAGAGATGAGATTTTGAAAAATGGCAGATACGTGAATTCACAGTTAGGACGACGATACATTATTATGACTAGCGCCAGCGAAAAAAAAAAAAAAAAAAAAAAAAAATAGAAATTAGAACGTATTTAAAAATTTTGTGTTTTTTAATAATTATTCACATACTAAATTATAAAACTCGCCAAACCAGCTGAGCGTTGCAGCAGTACCGCAATCATGACAGAAAGACGTGACAATTTTTTGAAAAATATTAATATTTATATTGTTATTTGCATTTCTGATTTACATACTAAAATAAAAAACTTCTCCAAGCTGCTTAGCATTATTGGTCCTCTCTGCACAAGGATGTCAAGAAATTATGTCCTTTCTTTTGTTATCAAATTGTAGTTGGTCATATTCCTTGGTCAGCATCCTTTTGTTATCAAATTGTAGTTGGTCATATTTAACAAAAATTTAATATGGCATTCTGGCACTTCAATTTGTATTTTTCGGGATTTTTTTTTGTTGAGAATTCGAGGTGATCCGGAACAATTTTGCCTGGAATTCTTTTTTAGTTGTTTGGCTAAATCTCCGTTTCAAAAGGTATTTCAGGCACAAATCCAAAAAGAATTCCAGTCAATAAAAGTTTTGACTTGAATGGCTTTTTAGTTTTTTAATTGAACTAGCTTCCAAAAACGCATTTCAGTCGAAAATTTTATTATTATGACAGTAGCTAAATGTTAGAAGATTGATAGAGGTAGTTATTGTTGAAACATAAAACAATAGAATAATATTTTATTACTATTATGGAAAGTAATATGGTAATTATACTTCTAACACTCCTCCTTTGTATTGTAATTAGTTTTTAATTAAAAACAAATGCTTATAGAAGTATGTTATATGGATTAATATTAATGAATCAACTTTCTACTAAATCTCCTCCTTAATCCATACTAGGTGATAATACAGTGGTAGACATTCGTATAAACGCACTATGTTTTTTGAATATAGTTCTAAGAGTAAAGTGTTTTGATTTTTTTCAAGTAAAAATTTTAATGTTTTACTTTAATAAATTGAAAAATCTAAATTTCAGGTGGACATTCGTATAAACGCACTTCTGATAATGTACTAAAATAAAAACCAAAATTAGCAATTTTTCATATATTATTTTATTTAATATTTGGTCTGGCCCCGACCTTTCTGAATAACTTCGAAAATTCGAGTAGGCATTGAATTTGTTAAATTTTTGAGGGTTTTCGGATCAATTGTGGCCCAACATTCACGGATGGCACTTTTCAAATCTTTAATTGAATTATATTGCTGTTCACTTCCTTAAACTTTTCGGGGAAGGCCCTCTAAAGATTTTCGATAGGATTGCAATCAGGACTATTGCCTATCCAAGATCTCAGCTCGCCAGAAAGGTCTAATCCGCAAAGAAGCTATACACGAAACCGTCTATCATGCAGGCCATTGGATCTTACTGTGACGACCCGACACATTGCCCGTATTTTTAATAGTTCACCGAACATAAAATGGACAAAATTTTGGATCAAACCACTTTTAACGGCCATGCATACGAATAATCCGCTCAAATTTGCTCGTAAATACATGTCGTCGATAACGGATTGGCAGAGTGTGATTTTTTCTTACGGAAAAAATAATTAATCTGGATTTTCCCGACTGCTACAGTTGCTACTGGCATAATTTGGAGGAACATGGCGTCGTTAGGTCGAAGCGTAATTTTGTGGCGGTGTGTTATGGTATGCGGAGCATTTTCTTATAACGAGGAGCTTCCCATCTGCTTTATAACGACACGAATGAACTTCCGTATGTACGTGAAACTTTTGGAAGACGTTTTGATAAATTATCTGGATAATAACATCAACAAAAATTATAATTTTTAACAAGACAATGCCTCGATCCATGCTTCGAAGGAGACCACACCGTGGTTTCTCGAGAAAAACATTCCCCTTCTTGAATGGCCAGCTTGCAGTCCTGATTGCAATCCTATCGAAAACGAGGGCCTTCCCCGAAAAGTTTATGGAAATGAACAGCAATATAATTCAATTAAAGATTTGAAAAGTGCCATCCGTGAATGTTGGGCCACAATTGATCCGAAAACCCTCAAAACATTTAACAAATTCAATGCCTTATTCAGAAAGGTCGGGGCCAGACCAAATATTAAATAAAATAATATATGAAAAATTGGTACTTTTGGTTTTTATTTTAGTACATTATCAGAAGTGCGTTTATACGAATGTCCACCTGAAATTTAGATTTTTCAATTTATTAAAGTAAAACATTAAAATTTTTACTAATGGTTTATCTTATCAACAGATTTAAGATGATAGACACAATTTAGACCACTTGAAAAAAATCAAAACACTTTACTCTTACAACTATATTCAAAAAACATAGTGCGTTTATACGAATGTCTACCACTGTATTAAATATACTTCTAGTTCAAATTGAATTTGGATTTTAGTTCAAAAAATTTAGTTTTTTGTAATCGTTTCGTTAATATATTAGCAGTATTTTCACCTGATGCGCAAAATACAATCCTCAAAATTTCCTTTGTAATATTGCGCATTTGTGCGCATATTGAACTTTTCGTCATGAACGATTTGAATGCCACTCTGATGTATGTCCTTGTTTATGGTTGTTGGATCGCTTATTGGAATAGAGAAATCCCCTAGAATGTTGCGTAGCCACATGCATTCCTGTGAAGCCTCAGCAAGAACGATGAATTCGGCTTTTGTTGACGATTGAGTAACTTAAGTTTGCTTTCTACATCCCCAGCTGATCAGACCACCAAAAAAAAAGAAACAAGGCCAGAGTTCCAACCAACAAGTTGAATTTCTTGGCGATAACCAGGTTTCAACTTGTTCGATGCGGTGCCCTTGAGATATCGGATGATTCTCTTCACTTCGAGCCAATCTCGCTGCCTTGGCTGGGCAACACGTTGAGCCAATATTGTTACAGATGCTGTATTTATCAGGACATGTCTTTATTGCGACATACAGAAGATATCCAATTGTTTCCGGTATCGTTCATTATTCGAAGGCAAGTCGCTGCTGTCATCTTTCAGGTATGCAACGTCCAGTGGAATGGGAGGTCCAGGGCCTCTATCATGATTTCCGCGGCTAGTCTAAAAAATTTTGAAATGTTCTTTTCGACCCGCTTCAACTTTCTTATTATGAATTCCGCTATCGAAAAGGCTGTAAACGCATTCATTTAACGTAATAAACGCACTCATTTAATGACGTTTGTCAGTGTACGCGGCATTATTTTGAGACTAGTTTTGATTTTAGTTTAGATTAGACGGAAAATATAACTAACGAGTGACCTGTCACAATCCTCAACAATAAATCAATTGGAAAATTGTCCGCCTTATTTTTGTTGGCGGAATTTTTCTCGCTATCGAATAGATGGCGAAAAAGAATCGTGTTTTGTGATTCCAAATTCACGATATCGTGAAAAAAAAATTCCCCGCGAAAATCATGATTTAAACCACACCCTGAAATGATCTTTTGGGAGGTTGCCTCATATAAATGGTTTCATTCAATTTACCATTTAGAAAAGTTGTTTTGGCATTAAGATGATTAATTGCAAAATTTTTGTGTCCTGCAATTGATAACAAAATATTTAATGTGCCTTGCCGAGCCACCGGAGCGAAAACCTCGTCATAGTCAGTACCGAATTTTTGGCTGAAACCTTGAGCAGCAAGTCGTGCTTTGTAGGCCTTTCTTATCGGATTTAATTTTGTAAACCCATTTAGAGCCAATAGCTGAGCGTTTTTATGAAGCGAGTAGGTTATTTCATTCATCATTGCTCCGGTCCATTCATCTTTGTTCAAACTCGATATTGCATCATTGAATATCCCTGGTTCACCGTTAAAAGCAAGGAAACCAAATTGTGTTACCATTTCAATTTCAGGAATCAATCTTTCGGCGAAATGGCTTTTGTCGATCGATCAGATAGTCGCTCCTGTACTCCACTATTTAAACTGACTTGTGTGAAACTTAATAGCACTTATTGGAATTTTCGATGTTAGTTTGGACTTAATGTTTGGAGTAGGCAATGACTTTTGAGTCAAGCAGTCGTATATTTTTTTGGAAAAAGTTTATTTTCATTAAAAATATTTGCTTTTTTAATAATTTATAATTAAAATTAAATAATTATTTGCTAATATAAAAGTCAAAAGTACGATAAGGGTGCGTTCAAGATATCTAAAATGGAATCCCTCCCTTTATGCGGAATAAGCGGATAACGGATTCATCGTATTAAACAGCGGGGTCTTTGTGCAAACGTTGCAGTATCACGGAAAGAGATTAAGCAGCAGTGCGGTGCCGGGATCTTTGTTATAAATAAGCAGTTATGTGTAAACAATTTGGCCATAAATTGTACACTTTGTTGAGAATGAGCCTTTGCTCAAAACGAGGTGTACCAAAATTAATGTAATTAAATAAATAAATAAATAATGTCATCACAAAATGTAGTCTCTCTTGAAATGATTATCTTATTTTTGCTCATGATGTAGCATTTATAAGCTTTCGCCTCCTTGGAAAACCGAAGAAAATGGCTTCTTCTATGCTTTCGGATCAAATTTTGTTCGAGTGGCATTTTGGATGTGAACAAAACATTTGGCTCCAAATCGTTGCAGGTTTGTATAGTTTAGATTTTAATTATGCCAATATTGAAATGGGGTACAATCAATGCTTTTACAAGGTAAAAGGTTTTGAAAAAAATTTGCAGAGCTATTGCTTCACCCCAAAATTTGTTAGGAAGGTCAGCATCAAACAGAAGACATTTTGCCATCTCCACCAGTGATCTGTTTTTCCTTTCTGCGACACTGTTTTGCTGTGGCGAATAGGGCGCTGTGCGTTGGACTTGGAAGAAATTGCTGAAATACCATCGTTTCAAAGTACTTTCAATTTTTTATTAAACCGATTCATTTCGGAGTATTGTTTGAAAGCATCGAAAGCTTCTAATTTTTGTGACAGCAAATAAATTGTTGAGTAGCGGCTAAAATCATCGATGAACGTTAGAAAATATTTCTTTCCGCCTGAGGCTTGGTTTTGCATCTCTAGACACACAATCAATGATACACGTGGAACAACATTTTATTAATTGATTATTTGGTAAATTCTTCATCAAATGCATGCAAAACCCGATGCCAATCATGAATGCACATACTGGCTTTACTCTGAATTTAATTTTTTGATTGTGGCGTTGCCGAACGCGATTTGATCACCCTTTTGCTAATACAATTTTACACTTATTTTCTGTAAAATTAACTTGTAAGTCTTTTGCGCCAAACGCTTGAGATTACCACCAATCGATGAAACATATAAAACATCACAAAGGGTTACATTTGTGGCAACACCGGTGTTATTAACAAACTAAACATTCACTGATCCGCAACCCGACGACATACTCTTATTTCCGTTCGCCACAGAAACTTTCTCGCGATAATTTAAGTCTAATTCCGAAAATAACTTCCCATCACAACAAATGGTACGTAGCACCGGAGTCTAAAATCCAACCAGTAAATTTTCCGATGACAAGCAACATGTTGTTATTGAATTGCCCGATCATGTTAGCATTATTTGTGCTTTTATTGTATTCTTTGTCCTTTAACCACTTCGTGAACTTAACCTGAAGACATAACCTGCAGGCTGCCGCGCGGCTGTCGCAGTTCCGTTATCTGTCTTATTTCATCGTCGATATTCTTCAACAGTTTTCGATCGAACGAAAGAGGAGGTTAGTTCGTCCACTTTTCGGGCTTCGAGTGTGGTGATGAGACTATCGTAGCTATAGTTGGTAGCGATCCCAAAAATGTTGCGGACATCAAAAACTCGATTTTTATCTCGTTATCAAGAGACAATAGTTCCTGGAAAAGATCAGTCACGTTCTGAACATGCTCCTAAATATGCCGCCCTAATTGGCTCGTTGTCTCATTATTGTTCCGAGAATGCGAACACGGCTACCAGCTGAATCTTTTCTATGAAAATCCTTCAGCGCATTCCATGCCGATTTGGCATTTTTTCATGCACGAACGCGTTGCAACAGGCTATCATCGATTGTTAGAACAATCGTAGAGCAAGCTTTTTCATCCGTTTTCGTCCTGTTTTGGGTAATGGGGGATGGTTCTTCATCAATGATTCCTGTCCACACATCTTTCTCCTTTAACAGTATTTCAATACGAAACTTCCAGTTAAAATAATTGTCACCATTTAATTTTGGAATGGTGTACTTCTCCGTAGAAGCAGCCATGATTTTATTTGCACGGATTTTTAAAATTTTACAGTTCTACTTTTAATCACAAGCGATCCCTGGGCCCATTGGAAGCGGTGGAATTATGGAAATTATACTTCTAACAGTTATTGCGTAACATAAAATTTTAGCTTACTGATAGACAGGTAATTTGAGCTACAACAATTTTTTTTTATGATTAGGACTTTAATTTTAGGAATTCTTTAAAAACCGAAACACCATGCAAGATTATCTATAATTTAAGTAAATTCCAATTTTGTACAATGAACTGAAATATTTTCTAAATCTTAAGATAATAAATCATGGTATATCATAGTTTCAATAAAAACAATCGTCCATTATATTATATGTCCATTAATAAGGCAATCGGATTTTCGTTTTAAAAATATTTATTATAATCTTTAAACAATTATAATAATTTTAAACTTAAAATATAAGTAAATAATGTTTCGTTTCTTTTGATGTCTAAACTTTCTTCTCCGGTCAACATTAACAATCCACAAAGGAGATTTGTAAATACTTATTGATTGAGTCTCAACATAAAAATAATTTTATGTAAATTCTGTGGAACTTCAGTCCGTCGACATGGGGTGAGTTATGGGCACATTTAATATGAAATATTTAATATTTAAAGGATATTTTTTCGTCCAGGAATCCTCCACTAATCCTAAGACATTAATATAAACATACGAATCTATATTTGAAGTAAAATGTTGTATTTTAAAATTTTAAAATTCTCTTTCATCTTTTATGTCTAAGAACAAATAAGTCATATTGACTTTTTTATGGCAGAAAATAATTTTAAAAGCTTTTAACTAACAAAACAAATATTCTACAATATATAAAAGGAAACAAAAATTTGTGGTAAACTTAATATGAAATAAATTAGAATAATACATTTTTGATAAAAGAAAATTAATTAATAATTTTTAGAAAATTTTATTGACCGGTACCATGATGATAAACTTTTTGGAATGGTATATACGAAGGCAATTTCAAAAACCAGTCGAAAGCTTTCTTGGGATACTAAGGAGCAGGAAAAAATAATTTATTTTGAGATGAAAACCACAAAAAATAAAAATATTGTTTCTATGGTTAAGGTTTTCGAAGTATCCAATAAGAAAACAATTAAGATGTCCAATTAAAATAACATAAAAAATGTATTTTTTTTAAATTTTCAAATTTATCAAAAAAAAAAATGTTTACTAGAAACTATCCGTTGCCAAAAAAAAAAACGAACTATAGTACCTAAATATAATATCCAATTGAAATAACAAATCACTTCAAGTTTTCAAATAAATAAAATGTTTGTTTATTGGTGCCGATAGAACCTAGCAAGTTTAACATATGCACTTCTGTTACTAATTGCGCATTGGAGAAAATTTTAACGATGTTTTTCCGATGTTTTTCTTTTAACCATGTACAACATCACACAAATAACAAATAATGTGTGTTATGTTTATGTGTGTATTATGTATACAGCATATTCATTCTACCATATCCAAATCTACCCTTTTTCTTGGTTTTGATGTCATAATAGATCAACCTGTTGATTCATTTGTTCGGTACTAAATATAACCCCTAAAAAATAACATACATAATTGGGGTGTAATCATTAGCAGTTTGAGGGAATATAAATATTATCCCTTCTTTATTTCACCATCAACCTCTTTATTTTTATTCTAGGAAGAGAATGATAAAATTGTGCACATTTTTTAAAAAATTCTGCCAGAAGAACATCAAAATTTACCAACAAACTGTCGAATATTCATAATTCTGTTTATGTAAATATGTAAGTTTACATTTTCATTATTTAATTCGACAACAAAAAAAAAAAACTTTGCTTGCAAACTGGACCATATATAAATAACTCAGATTAAGGGTACAACTTATTTTTTGCTGTACGGTTAATACAAAAATTCTATTGCGGAAAATTAAATTACTTTTTTATTTTTATTACACAACATAAACTTTTTTATCCATATTTTCTGAAAACATTTAGATTGGATGGTTTTTGGGAGAAAGCAACAGGAAGTTTGAATATTTTAATTCAGTTTTTGGGTTATGTTTTATATTTAGTGCGGACAACAAGATAATGTGGGTTTAACCTTTTGACTTATGTTCAGAAAGAGTTAAAAAAGTAAATATGTTCTAGGATAATTTAGACCATACAATTTGCAGTTAATAAACAAGACCGGTGTAAAATTAGCTTAGAAAGTATCGGAACAATTGCTTATTGGAAACCTTAATGCTGTAGTTGTTCTAGTGTTAATTAGGTCTTGATGCATTTGATCAAATAACACTTAACAAGCAAATTAAAAATCTAACTTTTTAACACTCCATTGTAAATACAGTGAACCTCAACTTTGGAGTGACTTTGGAAGTCAACAAAATGTAAAATGAATCTTTACTTACGTTGTCTAATTAATTTAAACTGACTAGGTGTACAATTTTTATTTTGATCAATGTCTTTACCTACTTCTTAACCTCACAACTGTGATCGGTTCGGAAAGGGATAGCGATATTACATATTAAAAGTGGATAAAACCTTTTTATTATTTTATTTAACGAGGCTTAAGAATTTCTTCCTAAAGTGCTTTTATTCGAATAAGCATCTTTTGATAGCAGCACCAAAAACGGAAGGAAAGGAACAAGAAAGAAAGGAATGGTGAGAGCGATTTACAAGCGACTGGTAGTTCAGTCTTCAAGCTTTTCGATTTTGACACTTAGTTTGAACCATGGTGGGCCAAATTCAAGTATTTTTTAAAAAACTACAAATCATTTGATTTTTTTTGTTGACTTAAATACGTTTTTTTTTGATTTAAATCAACTTTTTTAATTTGTGATTAGATTATTTTTAATTTGTGAATCAAAGAAATATACATTTTGCAGTAAAGCTTTATACTGGCTTATAATTTCTTCGGATATATAGTTAGATTGATCTTTGTATAAATCGCATCGTCCATAATTTCGAATCTGGCTTTATCTCTATAATATCCTGGAAAGACAGTGGTTTGAAGTCAAAGCAACATAACACCACGGTTTACACCACGAAATATTTAGTGGACTGACGTAAATGGCGACATATTTTAGTCCACTTACTGACCGTTAACATCCCAAGAAATATAGGACACATTTGAGTCATTATGAACACCATCTATTAAATAATACTAAAGCTATATATATATATTTTTTTGATTAATTTCTTGAATTCAAAATATTCAATTGTCAAAAGTGAAGTGGTGCTTAAATTTGTAAAAATAAAATGGATCAAAAATTAAAAATATTTTGTTTGCTAATGGTTTTTTTTCAAACAATTCTTTTTCAAAACAATAAAAATAAAATCACCTTCAAAAACAATATAATTAAATGACGTCTTGAATTGAATAAAAATGTTAAGCTTCAAGCTGAAAGGCATAATAAATGGTTTCGGCCAGTAATGCAAAAACAGTTTTTGTTGTCATCCGCTCTGCAAGATCATTGGATAGAAAGCTTCCGAGTGTTAAAAAAAACCTTTGAAGAATTAAGTGAAATTTTAACGAGCAAACTCGAACCAAATCCACAATATCCGTAACTCAGACCCACTATCCATTAAAAAGCAAGTAGCTATAGCTTTGTACAAGTTGGTTAGTTGTGCAGAATACAGGATAGTCAGCAACGTTTTTGGCTTCCATAGGGTGGTAAACGCCATTAATCGAGTTATGATGCACATATATTTAGCAATGCCAATTGAAATGGAAGCAGCCGAAATATCCAAAAATTTCGAAAAAATATGTCATATTTCGCAATTAATTGGTTCTATTCATGGATCCCATACATACTAATACTGGCACCCGTGGATGGCTAGAGGGATACAAGCAGTTATTGACGACAAGTGCAGGAGAACGTTTACCTTATTTCTACAAAATAATTTTTGACAATTATACCTACATATTTACAAACTTCGCCGTAATTGCATCCGACATCCTGGAAATTCACATGTCGCAGCTGTATTCAAAGATTCCACCCTTTTCAAATATTATAAGAATATGATCCCTCAGATAAATAATTAATCTGGATATTTGTAAGGATACTAAAAATATGACTTATTTTTATTTCTAGATAAACAAAAATGTAGATGGTTTGAAAATACAATATACTATATGTTAGTCGGTGATCCAGCATATCCACTATTACCTTGGGTGCTAAAGGGATTCCCAGGTCCTGGTATACCGCCATTGTAAGAGTTATTCAAAATTTATTTGAACTCCGCACGGATTAGTATTGAAATGTTTTGTTGCCGCTTACGAGGACGATGGCGTATACTATTGAAAATGGTCGACGTGAATTATACCTTCGTTCCGAATATTATATTTGTTTGCTGCATTATGCAAAATTTAGTAGAACCCAAAAATGGGCAATTTAATATGCGTTGACTTGGTTATATGCCTGAATCGTCGGAATTAATTCCTCAATCGACAACCGTAACATGCAAAGAAAGGAAAAACATATCAGGCGCGGAAATTCGAACTCAGCAACATATTTGGGCAAACACTTGCCACTAAGAACTAGAATTCTGCAATAGAAATTTTGACGTATTACTTTGTTTTTTCATAAATAATTCGTTTTTCATAATAATTCATTTTAATTTTTATTTTAAATAAAATCTAAATAATTTAAATTAAATATGTAAATTTACATGTGTACATGAAATTTTAATAAATAATTCATATACAGTAAAGCATGGTTTCCACGATGACGAGGCGAAAAAATTAGTCAAACTAAAAAGAGAAAGTAAAAATTCACCAATAGTACGATAGAGACAAAATACCATTTTGACAGCAAAAATGAGACGTCCAATGTTTAATATTTTAATTCAGCACTCCGAAATTGAACGTCTAATCCTAAAAAAAGATGAAATGAATCATCTGTTTGCGGATTAGCCGCTGATTTTTGGAATTCATATGTCAATTTGAAGAAAATTTTCGGAATAAAATAAATTTCAAAATAGAACCGTTAATTTGGATTTTGTTTTGTAAAGACAATAATTAAATATAAAGCATTAATCCAGTAATGGATGTTAATAAAGTTAAAAAATGTAAGTTAAATTATGAAATGTCTCCAAATGTATATTAATCCAAACACAAACCAAGTTATAGGTGATGAAATCTCGAAACTTCAAAAATAAATGAATAAAAGTTCGTTGTAACGAGTTGTTGCTATTTCACTTACTCTCATGTTATTTTTTTTTATTCCTTCCTCCTTTTAGTTTGACTAATTTTTTCGCCTCGCCATCGTGGAAACCATGCTTTAGGTCCGTTGTACATTTCAGCTAAGCTAAGCTAAGCGATGTGAGCTAAATTCTTATCCCCCGGTTGAAAATAAAAAATTTTAATGGGAAGATATAAAATCAGAAGTGTATGTTTGTATAAGGCTAGTTATCAGCTGGAAAGTGCAAAGGGGTGAGGTAGGCGAACTAATAAAGCAAACGAAAACTACATTTCTCGCTTAGCTTAGCTGAACTGTGCAACGGGCCTTAAACTCGCTTTTAACGTACCCCTTTTATTAAGTATAGTAGGTCAACAACGGACTTAGAATTTTTCCCGAACTTTTACAACACAGCTTACATTATAAAATAAAATTCAATTATTGACTTTTATAGACTTTTATAAACATAATAAAATATTGTATTTAATTGAAAACAAATTGAAATTTGTATGATTTACTTTTACATCAAAATGCATCATGTTTTTCTTAATTATATTGTATATTAAATTACCATGGATATTTCGTCCCTCTAGTAATGAAACAGCGTATAAGAAAAATGGTAGTTTTAAAATAATTCGCATTTAAATGTTTATTGAAAAAATTTTTTGAAACAAAATATTTTATTTTATAGAAAATTTAATTTTCTATAAAATAGAAGATTTTATTTAAAAATTTTTTTACAAAAAACATTTAAATGCGAATTATTTTAAAACTACCATTTTTCTTATACGCTGTTTCATTACTAGAGGGACGATTTATAACGTATACTCGCGATATAACGTTCGCTCAAGTTCCGTGGCCATATTTTTGTTTTAAATTCATCTCAATAGAATTTGTTGTATTCAATTATTTTTTAAATTCTTTACTTCATTAGCTCTAAATTGTTTGACGATGCTTTATAAAATATTATTAATTTGGAGTTGGTATAAAATATTATTAATTTGGACTGACGGTGATTATTTTGAGGATCGAGGCTTTTTCGGGAGTTGCAAATTTCTTTATAAATCTTAAATTATTTGAAACATATGGCATGGATGATTGCATCTTTAATGGTCTATGTGAAATTAACGGCAAATGTAGACCATTTTGCTGGATGAATGTTGATGTAGAAGCATTTTTATATGTTTGTAGTACAGGTGAACAATTTTTTTGGGACAAAGTTGAGTTATAGATATTTTGGTGATTTGAATCCGAAGTTGAAATATACAATTGTTGGTGATTTTTTTCTTTTAATATATGTGGGTCAATTTATTGGTGGAAAGTTTGTGTTTGATAACAGGAACCTGAAGTTTCTGATTGTGGAAGTGAATAAATTTGTTGGGGCAAAGTTGAGGTAGACGTTTGATGATAGAAATCTGAATTGAATCAACCTCTAATTTTCGTTGGCACGTTGTCTTTTGTGGGTGTAACACATTTGTCGGAATTTTCTGGAAATTAAACAATACAGCTAGTAATAAGCACATTACAAAAATGAGTATATCAAATTTACCGTTTAACTCGTGCATATCGGGTTCACTCGGTGGTCGACCAGAATCTACCCCCCATTCCTGATTTCGAATGATAGATTGCGATTTAGGTCTATGGCCTAATAATTCTTCCATCTCGCCGTAATTGTCAAACGTCATTAAGATTTTACCGCATGTTCCATTATTTCGCTTGCATTTAAAATACTACTCCTTCATGTAAGTCGAGCTCCAATTATCTGTAATCAAATAACATAAGACGCACTAAGTAAAATATTATAAAAAAACCATTAAATAAATAACTTACTCGTATATCTAATGCTTGTGCTTACTACCGTCCATTAAGTTCATTATTTTTTCCGTACATAAATTTAAAAATATTTTCGTTTCCGCATCCGTCCAATTCGTACCTTTTCTTTTCGGAATATTTTGCGATTCCCCAATGGGAACATATATTGGGTGTTTTCTTTTATTCATTCCATAGAAAGAACAGAAAGAATAGAATATTGATCACGTGACCTCGGAAAATTCCGTACGTAATGTAATAAAAGAACGGATTGGAATAAATGGAATACATTTTCCATAGCACGATTTTTTTTTTTTTTGAAAATTAGGAAGCAAGTTAAATTTATTAAATAAATAATTTTATTATAATTAATTGAAGTTGCAAATAATTTGTACGTGAAAACACAAAATGCAATATTAATTTTAATTTATATATCTTTAAAAAAAACTGGGATTTTTGTATCCGACAAGCTCTAAAACTATTATCATGTAATAAACCAAAAATATTTTCAAAAATTTTAATATTTAACACCTTAGCGAAAATCGCTATGAACAGAACTCAGTGGTATAAGCTGAATTTTGTTATGTTCACAGTTGCAATTTCATTGCCTGATATTTTTCTGAAACAAGGAAAACATAATTTATAATTTACATTTATTGCTGCGAATTGCCAGCATAACTTCACTTACCTCAAAAGAAAACCACAAAAAAGTGATTATGTGGAGAATCATAGGCAAGCATAATTCAGTGAACAAACAGAAACGGTATTTTCACAACGTTTGTTCACTTCTCCATTGCCATTTGGCATTCGAAAAATAACAAACATCGTGAACAAAGTAAATCTATATTCAGCACTATTAACATATTTACGTTCACTGTTCCATTTACACTCGCCGTGAACCGCGGTGAATCATAGTCACAGACATTTCACTGCGAACAAAATGAAATCATTGGGAAATTACAAATAATATTATTTTATTCATATTCTATTCATTATTTTGATATTTATTCTATATATAGTTTTATTTCAAGTATATTCCAATCAATTTTATGAAAACAAATCAAATAATTTTAGATGTATCAATTTCAGGTGTTTCATGTTCACGAGAGGTGTAAACTTGGCTTTACAACTAAAGTAGTGTATAATTTATTAAAAAAAAAAAGCCTTGATAAATAAAATCATTGATAGTATCGAATTGTGGTCATTAAGGTGGCATAACTTAATAAGCACAGGAAACCAATCAACATGCGCACATAAGTTAGTCATTTATTGCCACACAAAAATTAATGCAGCTTTAAATATGCCTCTTGATACAAATGTCGATTAATAAGTGTCTTGTGTAAACGAATAATTATTTATCGTTTACTGTTCCTTCGTTATAAAATTTATATATATATTTAAATTTCAAAGTAGGCGCAAACCAAAAAAACAATAATTCAAATTGGAGCTTGGTTTACCCAGAATTATTTTTTCATAGAACGAGAATTGACCCCCTGGACTGGGAAAATTTAGAGATAAAACGCAAAGCCATAAAAATTTAGTGTAAAAGACAAAATCCAACGCCACAACCACCCAAAGAACGGACGGCGGAAGGTATTTTTTGAACTGAACAATTTTTCTCCTGCCTACTATATCAAGGCACAAGTATAAATTGTACGGTTAATGAGAGAATTAAAAAAACCATTATAAAATAATCAATTATTTTTTATTTCATGGGTTTTATTGGAAGATAAAAGCTTCATAATTATGAAAGCATCCAAAGCGAAATTAATACAAAAAAAAAAACGACCGAATACATTGCTTCCACTAGGCACAAAAACCTCAATAATTAAAAAAAAACGAATCCAGTATGAGATTTCACTGAAAAGGAAATAAAAAAGAAAATAAATCGATCCGGATAAACAAAAGCCCCTCTTAACAATTTCTCGGTTCGTTATTCCTCTTCGTGGATTTGCCCATCGAGTTACCTGTTTGATGATAATAGGGATTTAATATTTAAAAATTAAATTACTGAAATTGCTAAACATAACCTATTAAATTTTCTCTATTTTCCAAGGTACATCTCCATCAGAACTAAAATATTCTGCAAGTTTATCACGGCTTTCCTTAGCCCATTTGGTAGCCTTAAAATATTTTGTATTAAGGCTCCTTATATTTGCCGTAATATCGTACGTATATAGTTACGTTTGCTATTATGGGCTGTCTAAATACTCTCCATCGAGATACCAATATTCCAAATGAATTTTCGACTATGCGACGCGCCCTTGGCAGTCTGTAATTAAACATTTTCTGATTTATGGTAAAAGGAACTTTTGAAAACGATTTTAAAATGTTCTCATGCAAACTAAATGCACATCTGCAATGAAAGCATGTAGAACATTTTTTATTGTTGCTGACAAAGTCGATGGCCGTGGTATCCTAAACGAAATGATATAAACTTATCAATTATTTTTTTTACCGGCTGAAATATATTTTTGCTTACCTACGGTAAAGAATTCGAAAAAATAGTTTCCCAAAATTGCTACTTCTGAAAATGCCCCATAACTCTGGCTTCCCGCGGCTGCTATACTGCCGTACTAAGCAATAAAGGCACAGTTGCCTTATAGTTTTGAGTAATTTCAATTTGTTATTTTTGTTTGCCATGTCTTAATATGAAACTTGACTATTAAATAACGTAAAATCACGGCATTTGATGAAGGATATTTGGCTTTTTTAAAAAGCAGAAATATATGTATTTGTTTGCAGAATCCAAATATGCCCCTAACGGATTTTTTTTTACTTTTGTCGTTTGTGACTTTTTTTCTTAGCATGGCAGTATACCACACATTATAAATTTGTAATTGTGATCGCATATCGTCAACAATACAATTGAGTGGAACCTTTTATAATTAAAAAAAAGTTAAGCCACTGTACGACGGGTCTATAGATAAACAAAAATTTAGCTTGGTGCTTGTTTTAATCTAGCTAAACCACTATTGGTAATGTGTTTCTCATCTACAGTACCTATGCAATGTGGGAAATTCCACCGTGCTTCAAATCCATTTGCCACTACTAGAAAGTTGTCCACGTTTATTTTTGGAAACAATTTGGATTTCACAAAATGTATAATGGCGTGCATGGTTTCCTTAACTATAAAACGAACGCAGGCCGGCAAACATTTGTAGGCGGTTGACAAACTTTTTTGTGGTTCGTCTGATGCCAAATATCTAAAATAAAATATGTATTAAGTAAATTAATTAAAATGTTATGTACACAATATATTAATTATTATTTTCACCTGAGAACGCTAACCTTGTACTCTGTCTAATGCTTTTTCGAACGAAATTCTGTTTGGTAATAGCTGGCCCTATTAGATTTAAAAGTTCGTCGAACTGAGCTTACGGCATTCGCATGTAGGAAAGGGGGGGTTGCGGGGGTTGCCACCCCAGATTAAGTCGAAATGATTACCTAAGCGAAGTTAATTAAAATGTTTAAAAGACGGTCAAGTATCTATCGGTTGAACGCTTCTACCTATAATAATAAAATTAGCACAAAATATTTGTCAAATTTGGGCTAGTACTCTTAACCTGGATAATCTCTCCAATTGGAGAGTTCCAAGACATTCAGGCGCCTTGAAAATTACATAAGAACCACAATCGGTGGGAAGCAACTAAATGGATTGGAATTATTAAATATTCCCGGAGATGTAGTTAAGTTAAACAGACTGGGTCCTCGATGAATTGGCCTTAGTCACTAATAAAAAATTGAATTCAAAAAAATTCGAAAGCATTATTTCCTAAATTTTTTGTTTATGAACCCCCCCCCCCCCCCCCCCCCTCCCGGCCTCGACGAATTTTTGGCTACGCCACTGCTCTGGATCATCTAGTTTTAACGGAAACATTTTTTGTGTGACTAAAAACACATTTGTGTGTGCTCCATAATAATATGGCCGAACCTAGTATTTTTTTTGTTTTAGGAATTTCTTCATCATCCAAGATTGTTTTAAAAAACCATTATCTTCATCACTGTCACTATCATTAATATAACTTTTAATAGTTTATTATTATCAAAATCTTCCATAATTCCACCATTGTTAATAACTTTTAAAATTTAAACGTGTTTCCTTGCACCAGTCTCATGTCAAAAATATAGCATCCAATCGGAACCCGTCAAAAAATTATAGGGCAACTATTTTTGTTTGTATATATTCATTCTCAATTTAACTTATAAGAATTTTCATATTGTGTGTAGCTCTAACCGGCCCACAACAGTTTTGTCGAGCAAACATTTTTCCTCATCTAAATCGGACTTAATTGGCATTCATAAATAAACAAATTACAAAACATTTTAAATTAAAGACAAAACATTCCTGCCTGCTATAACTATATAATCCGCTCCGCTCCGAATCATTGGTGGTAATATTGAATTGTTAACCAACAATGTGCAGAATTGTTTTTAAATCAATTTGATTGATGTTATCCGTGCTTGCTAAAAAAAAATCTTCTATTATATTTCGATCATAATTCGAAATTATGTATTTATTTCCAAATAAATCTCTTCGTAAATCCTGCCAAAGTTTATTAATAAAAGTATTTAATACATTTTCCCCGCGTGTTTATAAATAAATTAATACAAAATTTTGCTGTTGTTGTAAAATGGCAAACAATCAAAATTAGCAAAACGTAAATGAGCAAAATATACATAATGAGCACCAATAATCTGTAAATTTATTGTTTTGATGTTGCAATCTTGGAAAGTATTACAGCGCGAAATGGAAAATGTTCAATCCGCAAGGGAAGTTTGTTTACCAAATGAAATTATTTTTATACTCTCTTTGATGCAAGGAGAATTAGTGACTGGATCATTTGTCGTAACAGTTCATTTCGAGGCAAGAAATTGTTGAATTCGTGAAACCTTGGAAATTTATGTTTATATCTACAATCTACCTGAAGCGCAGTATTCGCAGGTGTGGTTTGTTTTATTAAGAAAGCGACAGGATTTTTGAAATTACAAATAAATGTTCCGAATAATTTGCGACAAAAAAAAAATCAAAATTGGAGAGACAGTAACAGATAGCATTGTTTATCGGAAACCATTAAATTAGTTGACAAAATCAGTTATTATTATTAATCCCAAACACTAAATCATGAAATAGCCAAAAAATTGATTTAGAAAATTCGATCCTAAGGTGCTTGAACATCGTTAAATTATCCCATAAAATTAAGCACTCATAAAATTTAATATAATGAGTAGAATATAGTTGCTGAGGGGGCTGCGCAGTGGCCCCAGGGTTAAAATATTTTTATAATGTCAACAGTTGTAGATATGACATACTGTAACAACTTCTAAGTGAAGCGAAAGGTAGAGAAGGAAATACTTTTTAACTATCCATATGAACCCCACTCACATGTAAAGCCATAATACGAAAAAACTGCTCACGTAGTATTTATTCTCTGAAATATTGCCGGTTCTCAATTCTAGTAGTCGAGTCCGAATAGTTACCAAAATATACAGACAGACGGATGATGAGACCCATTTTCTCCCTATGGCTCTTCTATTAAGATATTGAATTCCTAACTTTTTTTAATCTGATATGAAATTAAGATTCAATACAGATTGGTTTCTTTGATGCATTTTATTTACAATGGTGTCTTAACGACCAAAAATTTAAAAGGTGTTGAATTTTTGTTTATTTTAGCATAGTAACTGCAACTATCCGTTTTCTAATTCTTCATAATATTTATCATAAATAGACCCACATTACCTAATGCCACAATGGAAAAAATGTTACTTTTAGTTGTGCAACTTTTGTAAAAAACTTAATTTTTTTTTATTGAGTTCTAAATTTCAAATGACCTAATTACAGAAATACAAAGCCCAGGCTTATCTAAGTAAATATGGTTCAGTTTACAACCACAACTTTTTCTGTTCAAACTCTATTAATTATCATAAAAATAAAAGCATTACAACTATTTAGTGGACACAATTTATCGATTATTTACTATAACATTGATAATAATGTTAATATTCTTCTGGGATTTGGCTGGTAATGAAATTGAAGTGGAATATCGCATTGTTTGTCATTATTGTATAAATTTCAATATATGTAATAGAAATGAAAAAAATTTTGTAACAAAACATTGCCGCTCATATCCATTATTTTGCGTAATATACCAGTGTGCGAATATGAGAGGTTTTATATTATTTGAATAATTTTTGGAACAACTTTTGTGCTCGAATATGCCAAAAATACCTCCAGGAAGTGGAAAACGAAATTAGCTGAAGTTTATAACAAAGATTTTAAGAAGTACGAGTATAAAGAAGGAGTTAGAGTAAGTGGTGCTAACCACGTTGGTATTATAATAACAAATAACTTTTTGGTGCAAATATAATTTTTTCAATGCACTGAGTCAAAGCATTTAAGTCAACAGAAGTAAGGGCATTGATATTAGAACAACTCTAATGATTTCTTCATTTTAAAAATATCTTTCTGTTGGGGCTCATTAACTCGAATGCTTACTCTTTTCTGAATGCGCATCGACAAAATATTACTACCAGTTAAATGATTTTATGTAAAGCGTATACATATATGTTATTCTGCCACAAAACTGGAAACCATTTCTTCATTCTACATGAATAATCATTATAAGATTGTTTTCTCTTTAATTGATTAAAATCAAACTCAATTTAAAATATGTTTTAAAAACAACAATAATAACCAAGATGAAGAAATTATCATTATCATAGAACCGAAGACGAATAAAAAGACAACATTTTTTACAGAAGTTAATTTCCTGTTTTGTACTTGTTAACCAAAAAAAAAAAAACAATTTGAAGAATTGAAAATCAATGATTTTCATCTTATTCCGCTATAGGATGATGATTTCAATTTTGGTTTGTGCTTGCTGTTTTCTATTAACTATCCATCCATCTGCAAGAGGAGAACCAAATGTATTTTTCATTATCTTGATTTTTCCCCAAATGATGTGACAATAAAAACGAGGAATAAGAATAAGATGAAAATGTTTTTTTTTTATGAAAGTTCATATTTTTATTGTAGATGTGATAAAGGTATTCAGAGTTAGGATGTGCCTATATCACACTGTCTTAAAATATGGAGTTTATCTGTCATAAGTTTAATTGAATTTGTATTGTTTGAATATCAACATCGAATACCCCGACGTAATTGGAGCGAGGGGCTAAAGCTATTTATAATTTTATATTTTGAGCCTACGTACAGTTTACTGGAATATTATGAAATATATAATAAGTACACAATTACCAAACTTATAATTTACGCGTTAATACCGTAAACTCGTAAAATATTTTTTTATTCATAAATTCTACTCAATCCATTGAATCCATTAAAATTCCAGCCAAAATAAAATGAATAAAAATTATTAAATTAAAATTACCCTACATATATACGTATAAATATTATAGTTATGTATATAATGAACCAAACTCTATATTTCATATCCTCGCGCACTGCCACCCTTTCGTTTAAGCAAACGAAAAATTTAAGTAACTAATCTTTTGATCTTCAAATGTCTTATAAAAATGAGAATAGCAAGAAATTTATTTAAATATTTTTTATTTATTTTAATTTTCCCAATTTTTTTAGGAAAATAAATCAAAATACATTAAAAAAATCACCAAAAGAAAAACTTAAAAATTTTCATTTTTGCCTTAAATACAGAATTTAAATCAATAACGATTAAAAGAGATAAACCCCAAGGTAACATTCATTTTTTTTTTTTAACATTTTTAAGAAATACTTTAGTTTTTGGGATGTGGAGTGAGTGGATAAAATGGAAATACAACCACCATGATAAGCCATTTGTGTGCGGGGGGCTAAAGAGACGTGGGTGGTCGTAATTTATCGGAAAAAGACAATCCATGAAAGATATTATTATTAATATTACTATCATTATTCTTATTAATATTATTTTAGTAAATGTTCTTACCTTGTTGTATATTTACCAAAACGATAATATAAAAATGGGAACCCAAAATGTTCGTATAGCCTTTTGCACAGAATAGATCTTTATATCTTTATAAGACAAGAAAATGGTTTTAATATTTTTACAGATTTTTAGAATGAGGTAAAAAGATTTTCTTATTTCTACATACAGTGGATGACGATAAACCACCTACCATCCAATAATAATATAGAAAGGGAGAAGAAATACATGCTTCATCTTATTATAATTTCTTCGATGAGATTAAGAAAATTTCGCTTGAGTTTTTTTTTAAATATACTTTTGGTAGTTTGATAACAATAATCTGAAGACGATAAATTATTTTAGTATAATCACAGAATTTATTAAATTTGAATGTGCGTATTTTATTTTTAACCCTGTAAGTCGTGAATTATACTGGGGCATGAGAAAAATGTTTGGCGTATTTATTTTGGTTGTTTGGGAGTAAGTTTATGCTAATCTACAAAACAAACTTCAAAAGTTCAAATCAGAGCGCTTTTGGGCAATCAAGTCATCAGTCCTCGATTATTTCAAATTAATGTCATCATCTGCATCTTTCAGAAACTGATAAAAGCGCCCAAGACGCTCTTCTTGTGCTTTCTTATAAAATTCATTCTAATCTGAATAACAATAAAAAAAAAAGCCGTAGAATTCATAGATAAAGCTAAAGTTTTCGATTGCGTTGATCATTCAATATTATGAATAAAATAGGAACAAATTGGCATTAGAGATGCCTCGTTACATTGGTTTGAATCAGATTTGAAAGAAAGAAAACAAAATGTACAAATAAAAAATGTCAACAGCAATCAATTAATTATAAATGCGGGGGTCCCACAATGCTAAGTGTTAGGCCCTTCTTTGTTTCTAATTTACATAAATTCGTTGTTTTCGCCAAACTTAATTGGATTTCGTCTAGCCAATGCCGGCTCGAGACATCTGAGCGCCCTGCGCGAGATTTGTTGAGCCATCTATTTTACTTTCTTATTTTTAATAAAGAAAGAAATACTGGGTCTACTCAATTTCTCCTGTTTTCGCTCTGATGTTTGTCAACAACTATATTGGGCGTGTTTTTTTTTTAATGTCGGAGAAATAAGAGAGAACAGATAGATAATATATCGGGGAAATCCGATAAATATTTTCTCTGATGTATCCGAGAAAATAAATGATAGTTTTGTTAGCGTCGTAGAAATTAAACGTCAGTTTAAGATAGCTAAATAAATATTATCGTGTTCTTTTTATTTAAAATAAATGTTTGTCAAACAACAATCTGAACTTTTTTTCAGAGAAAAAAGATTCAATTTTAAAATTATCCGAGCATAAAAAAAAACGGCACAGAGAAATACATTTTTCCTCGGATACTAAAAAAAACGCGTATCTGTATTTTGATAGTTAAATTATTTCTCAGATTACTTCGATATCAAAAAAAAACATGCCCATTAGTAATATTGTTTTTGACTGACATCGGGAGATTGAAAAAAGGCCTTTTGCGTTTTTTTATTTTTCAGATAATTCAGATCGCGATCTGTTGCGTTTGCGTTTTTTTATTGTCTCAGATCATTATCTGAAACAAAATTTTCTCTCTGAATTTTTTGTCAGATATTTCAGATTTATATAAATTGGACAGCAAAATGACCGAAGCGTTTGATGATTCTTTAAATTTTAAATAATTTAAATAAATTTTTAAATAATTTAATTAATTAAAAGTTTAACAATAATTATTATTATAAAAACATTTTTTTTTTTTTTGTGTTAGGTATGCTTATATTTCCATAAATAAATTTGCAAATTATAAGTTTATACCAAAAAATAATTTGTTTTAATTAATAAGAAAGCTAATAAATTAAAATAAATAATTATTTAATTTTTTGTTTTCTAATTAAGTAATTATAAAATATAATTGTTTTAATTAAATTTGGTGTTTTGAGTTGAAGAAAGATTTGCATGCAATTTTGTTTCGTTTTATTTTTTCCAGTGTAATTAAATCTGAGAAAGACCTTTTCAGATGACAATCGCTCTGTTCTCTCCAATAAATTATCTGTCTGATCTCTCTGATCTCTCCGATATAATAAAAAAAATGCACGGAATAAGGATCTACATGTTGTAAGATTATTAGGTTTGGAGCGTTGCTATGTTATTGACGACGCACGTCTGTGCTAAAATCAATCTTAAAAATGGGTCAACATTAATTATTTGCGTTGTCTATTTTAATGTAGGTATTTCCTTAGATGATTATAAATTATTTCTGGATCATCTTTCACAGGTTGTAAATAGAAGTCATTCTAATGCTAGTTTCATTATATTAGGGGATTTTAACTTATCATCAATCGAATGGAACACTCTCGACCCAAGAAATATTTTTGCTTCTAAATATGAAGGACGTGCTGCAGCTTACCTAATCGACACCCTGGAATTGACCCTTTTGTCTCAATTGGCGAGTTTTTTTATTACATCGGAGAGACCAGAGAGATCAGACAGATAAATTATCTGAAATATCCGATAAAGTTTAATCTGAAAAGACCTTTTCCGGATTTTAAACGCTTAACTATTTAAATTGGCTAACCACTATTTTGTAATACATTATGGCCAAGAAAATTGTTTTCCTACCCATAATTAATACATAAAAATAAAATTAAACAAATGACCAAGAAACCGTTACAATTATTTACAATAGAATTTAAAAAATTAATTTTTCATTGTTGTTATCTCAGTCTATAGTGTTCACCATTTTGAACGCAAAACTATGTAATTCTCTGTACTATCTGAAATAAATTTCAGATCGAAAAACAGCAATCTGTGATTTTCAGATTTAATAAAAAAACGCTAAAAAAATTATCGGATCGATCCGAGAAAATAAAAAAACGCAAAAGGTTTATTTTATATCTCTCTGGTCTCTCCGATGTAATAAAAAAACACGCCAAATATAACCATGTAAGAAACATTCAAAACAAACTCCTAGATCTTTTTCTTTCAAATTTAAATTCAAAAAACATTTCATTAAAGAAGTATGATTATTTACTTGCAAAAGTTGATGGTTACCATCCACCGTTTTCTGCATCCATTTCATTAGAAGTTGATAGAACTCTACCGTGTTATTTAAGTTCGCATATTAATTTTCAAAAATTGGATTATGTTGAATTGGGGGAAAAGTTAGCATGTATTGATTGGGAAACTTTATTTCACAACTTGACGGTTGATGATCCAACCGACATGTTCTACAGTACTTTATTTTCTTTGACAGAAAACGCTGATAAAGTTATTGTAAAAAGGAAAATGTTTCCTAATTGGTATTCGAACTACCTCGTGTTTCTAATCAAACGTAAAGAATGTGCTCTGAGGCGTTTTAGGTCGTATAATAATCGGGTCGATTATTCTTCTCAGAGTACAGAAGGAAGGTCAAATGTGAAATTACAAAATGCTGGAACTCACATGTTGCCAAGTCATCCCAAAACCAATTCGAGATTTGTGAGCTTTTCGCAGATCATTTTAAATCAGTTTATGAACAAGATTCTATCTCTCATACATTTTACAGTTGTACCTCAATACAAACGAAACCTGTGTTTCTAGTAAATGAGGTGTTTGATATATTAGAATCGTTAGATGTTAATATAGGGGCTGGTCCAGATCAATTACCTAATTAATTTTTGAAGCGTTTGAGACATATTCTTGTAGTTCCTATAACGTTATTATTCAATTTGTCAATTAGTCACTCTGTCAAAATGGAAATGTCTTTCCGTCTAAATGAAAAGCATCGTTTTTGGTGCCCATTCATAAAAGTGGAGTCTTGGCGAACATTGAAAACTATAGACCCATATCCATTTTAAATGCACTTGCCAAAATTTTTGAGTAATTGGTTTTCAACATTCTGTTCAGTCAGGTTAGAAATGAGATTACACCAATGCAGCACGGATTTTTTCCCAAACGATCAACGTTAACTAATTTAGCTGAATTCTGTGACTTAGCCTGCAACACCATAGATAGTAACGGATAACTTGATTGTATTTATACAGACTTTTCGAAAGCTTTTGATAAAGTCTCCCATTATATTCTACTAAACAAGCTTGCGTCTTTTAACATCTCACCGCTCTTGCATAAATGGATTCACTCATACCTAACTGTTAGAACTCAATTCGTCAAATTTAATGGGCTGATATCGGGTGAGTTTAAACCTACATCGCGAGTTCCCCAGGGTTCAATTTTGGGTCCCTTGTTGTTTATATTGTTTATTAATGATATTTCACAGGTGATTAAGTCGCAACATTTGTTATACGCTGATGATCTAAAAATATTTCGGGTGCAGATCTGAATTGTATTTGGAAATGGTCTGTTGATAACAAATTACCGCTGAATGTTAATAAATGCGTCTCTGCAACTTTTTCCAGAAAAAGAGACCAACTTGGGTTTTGCTATAACATTGGGATGTCAAACTTAAATAAAGTGGACAGTATTAAGGATTTAGGTGTGACAATAGATTCAAAGCTACGCTTTGACTTACATGTTGATATTATATGCCGAAAGTCTTTCAAAACTTTAGGATTTATATTCAGACGAGGTAAAGATTTTAAAAATCCGTCAACTTTCTTAATATTATTTTTTAATCTGGTTCGAACTAACTTAGAATATTTATCACAAGTATATGGACTCCTTTCTATTCAGAATATAGCAATAGACTTGAAAGTGTTCAGAGAAGATTAACTATTGGTTTTTATACTCGAAGTTTATGCCATCGAATAATTTTATGGCTTACGAAACTCGTTGTCCTACTTGATGAGTTTCTACTTTTTAAAATAGTTAATAGTCATCTTGATACAACACTACTATCTAAAATTAATTTTTACGTCCCAGCTTACAGGACTCGTCTTATGCAATTGTTTCTGCCTTCGCTTTCTAGAACTAATCTAGATCTGTCTTCAATTATTAATAGACTAGAATCCAGCCATATGTTGTACTTTGCAGATATCGACCTGTTCAACATGTCTCTGTCGGTATTTCGGAAAAGATGTAAGTCTCTTTTCTTTGTGAATAGTACTCCCACCTAAAGATACTGTTGTTTAATTATTTTCCATAGGCTTCACAATTATTTTTCATAGGTATAATTATTTTTGAATTACTATTATTATTGTTATTATTACTATTGTTTATTATTGTTATTATTATTATTATTGCTATTGTCATAATTATTATTATTATTTTCTACACTTTTGTAATTATTGTTTTACTTATTTAAAGATGTGTTTTTTTCTTTTGAAATGTGGCAGCATGTAATTGGGTTAATCCTGTATGCTGCCCAGTTGATAATAAAAATAAATAAATAAAAATAAAATAAAATATAAACCAATTTTCACGGACAGTTTATAAGTACCTCAAATTTATTAAACAAATTCAATTTATTCGAGCAAGTTTTCGAGCGCGTGATGAAACTTTACCTAAATAATCGAAGCGAACTCCTGAGAAAAAATTTGTCGAGCTGTGGAGAAGTTTAAAGAGACCCTGTGATTCAATAAGTAGTGTCAATTACCGTTCAATATTCTCTAAAAGTCTTAGAATTGATTCCGCGGCTCAGTTAATATCAGCGATTTCAGCGATGATGCCAATGTAATCAAGTAAAATTTTTTGGAAGTAGTTTAAAAATGTCATGTGGTTTACCGAAGACCGTAATGACTCTTTTTATCTCAAAATGTTTACAACTGAATAAATTTAGTTTTATTGAGTTTATCGGGAAAAATAGGTTAAATAGGAGAGGGTAATACAGGTATGTTTAAGATCACAATGTCTTGCTTCTAAACATATCTCGGGGGATGTGGTCTTCTGAAAAAGGGTACCTACATCATAGTCAACATAAAAGTCCTACACCACTAAATAAGGGACCCACAAAGGATAATATTCCTACTCCAAATTTCACTATTTTTTTTAATACAGTGGGAAAAATGCTTTGTTTTTTACCAGTGCCGGCTCGAGACTTCTGAGCACCCTGCGCGAAATTGGTTGAACCGTCCTTAATTTTTAATTTTAATAAGGAGAGAATAATGAATAGGGGGCGAGTAGACAAGAGAGAAGAAACGCAACAACTTCAACAATGATGTCAAGTAACATTTACTACGATTAGTACAAATTTGGGTGACCGCTTGGGAACATGATGATGGCACGAAATCTCACCCTCCCACCGCACAACCGCCGAGGGGAAAAATAGTGGAGACACAATTAATGAATTAAATTAAGGTTTTTCAGATCTTGCGG
Organism: Tipula helvola; assembly: GCA_963556165.1. Taxonomy (NCBI): domain Eukaryota; kingdom Metazoa; phylum Arthropoda; class Insecta; order Diptera; family Tipulidae; genus Tipula; species Tipula helvola. The sequence continues at coordinate 103,054,048 of OY744483.1, forward strand.
CTACAACAGTATATTAGAAAAAATTGTGTTGTCTTGTGATATTAACAAATGTCAAAAAAAGAAAAAAACACTAACAAATTTAGTATATATCCACTACTTAGGTGTCTGGAACCGGGTTGAGTCTTCAATGCTAACATACCTTTCCTTTCCTTCGATCTTGCTATTCGTAAAAGGTTGTACGGTGGGCCCGGCGTATCCGGGAAACTTGCCTTAGGCTTGGTCGTACATACTAAATCAATAAGGAGAGGAGTAATGAAATTGACTGCGATTTAGCAAAACAGGCCTACTAAATTTTTCGTGTTTAGACGCAATTATGTTAACCTCAATATTTTGCTATAGTTAATCGTATAACGTATTTTATTATATAAAGTACGAGTACCTGTAGCTGATCGTTTTTAGCTAAACTCGTTTTGCCAAACCCCAGTGTTTCTGGGGTGTTCTGAATCTTGAATTTAGGTTTTATTTTTAAGGATATAAAATCTTTGGTTTTAAGTTTTGAAAATTATTCAATTTCAAAGAAAATAAATTTAAATTTAAGAAACTAAAACTTTAAATTTAAAGTAAACAAATATTCGCATTAGATTTCCTCTTTACTACCACCCCTCCCTCTCCAGTTGTAACTACAAGATCTGAAAAGCTTTAATTTAATTAATTATTTGTGTCTCCACTATTTTTCCAACACAGGAGGGGCGAGATTTCGTTCCATCATCAATATCTTGTTACCAAGCGGTCACCTAAATTTGTACTAACCGTAGTAAATGTTGCTTGACTCGCTCCCCATGAAATACAAAAAAATATCAAATAAAGAGAAATGGACAATTTTAGTTTGTATACTGTTATTACGTCATTAAAAATAAAGATTTTTAAACCTTTATTTTAAAGTTTCATTGTACTTTAAATTTAAGAATAAATACATGAATTTAATGGATTTTACATTCATTTTTAAGAAAAACACAGTTCTTTATTTTAAAAGTACCCAATCTTTAACTTTGAAGTATTATAATTTTCTCAGTGGCAACTCAGCCTTGGCTTTAATTAGTTGCAATTTTCGAGTTTATACTGTAGTTGGTTCTTCCCGTATCGCATAGTATGGCTAACTGAGCGATCAATGCACTGAAGCAGGTTTTCCAATTATCATTAGAATAGTATTTTATTGTAAATTGGTTAAAAGGAGAGATTAAAATAGATTTAAGAAAAAGATTGCAAGTTTGGCTAAAATTCAAAATTTTAAAATTACCGATTAATCGAAAATTTTACTTATTTACTTTATGGCGTATACTTTATGTTAGAAGTATTATTCCGCGATGTAGATTCTCGAACATTCGTTTAGTTGGTGATAATGACTCTTTTCCATACGTGAAAATATCGACAACTGAAAAAATTGGTTTTTATCGAGTTTATCGGGAAAAATTTCATAAATTATCGTTGACTTATCGATTATTATGAAAATTTCAATTCCTAATTTGAGGCTAAGAGTTGACTCTACAACTTTAATTTGTTGCGCGCCTCGCGGAACTTACATATCAATTATTATAGCTGTATACGAGTAAATCCTTTCTTTTCGGCAATGTTTGTGTGCTACTTCGAATTTTTTTATAAAAATGATTAAATGATTAAATCAAACAATAACTTATAGGCTCCCACGATTCTTTCAGGACCAGTGTGTTGTTGCCTATTTAAGGTTCACTTGCCTACCACAGCTATCTTAAGTCCTTCCACAGATGCTCTAGACGTTTTTTTCCATAATCTTTTATCATATATAAAGGCGCTACACCACTATATAAGAGGCTTGCCCAAATTGGTTTGGTGGCGCGATAATCCACTGGTCATAAAACAGATGTGTGGTGAAATATTTTCTAGAAAAGTTTCAAACCTGCTGTTCTTCAAATATGTTGGTTAAGTCAGATACCAAATTTAAATGGAAATGATGTATAATCGCACAAATTCCATTTGGGAGAGGGATGGAATTTCTTAAATAAAACATGACCAGAATTCAACTAAAATTGGGGACATTACCAATGATTCTTTGCTATATACATAAGCAGTTAGCACTATACAAACCATAAATCAAAAATTAGATTTGCCAAAAAAAAAAAAAAATTCTTATATAACCAATCCCATGCCTTTAATATATTCCCAGCACCAAATGGAACATGCACGTCAACGGATTTTAGAGAAATGTTATATCTAAGTTATTAAGCAAATTCTTTAAATAATTCCTATTATAAAATCGAATTATTGACGCTCTGGAAAATTCCTTCGGCCGTATCATCTGGGGTTGGATTTCTTATTTAAATATTTCAAGGTCTTGAGTATATCAAAATGCTGAAGCACGCATTAGGGAGTAATGGGGTTTTCGCGCGTTTGACTAGCCATTGCGTCGTTGTATTCAATATACAGCCATTCCATGCGAAATCAGACACTAATGGCAAGGTGTGCAATTATTTTGAATAATTGGGGGAGATGGTTAGTCTGGATAAAAAAATATAATTTGAGTAAAAATTCGGTTGGTTCAAAATACGCGGAGTCCCGTTATAATTCGTTTTTGTCGGAAACTGCGAACGTATATAGAGTCACTAGAAATTTTACATACTTTCAAATAAGCGTATCAAACTTTGGTGTTAATGTGCAATATATCTTTGAATTTCAGTTTTAAATAGTCTTTTGCTGAAAAATAGAACTACTCCTCGTTTTATTTTTATTTTTTTTTATTTTCATCGTAAAGTACTTGAAAATACCTTTTCAACAAGCTATCTTACATGATGGAGACTCAACGCGTTCGAGTTTTATAGAACAAAACTAAACGTCATAACAAATTAGGGCGATATTCAACATTTCAGTACAATTATTAATTGCTGTATATGTCTGTATAAACATATAACACAACCACAAAAAGTATTTTTTAATTAAACAATTTATAAAAAATTGCGTTGGGTACACGCTTACAAAATTCAAAATTTGTTGGAAAACTTTAAACGAAAAGTTTAAAATGTGGAAATTGTGATGACTTTCTGGCGAATTAAGGAATTTGATCGTCTTTCCAATTACAAAAACCAACTGGAAAACCTTGGCATTGGGCGCTTTCAGGTCCGCCAACTGTTGGCAACATGTTGAGTAAAATCAACATGTTGATCATTGAATGCAACCAATACATCAAAAATAATATGGCAACACTGATGGGCTAAATGTCATTTTTTCCATCGGCATATTCACATTGATACTTTAGCCATCATATTTAAAAGGTGAAAAATAAAAAAAAAGTTAAAGATAAATAAAAAACTATAATTGTACAATTATACACGTATAATTGTATTTATAATTAAAAATTGATAATTTAATTAAATATTTAAAAGTTGTTTTCTCCAAAAACTACAAAAAATACATTATAATTACAAATGGAAAGTAAGTATAGATGAAAACATAACCTCTAAAATGAATTTGTGTTTATTTGATTTTTTTTTCTGTAAGCTTCATTTAAGTGGTGCAAGCAAACTACAAAGCTAGTAATCGAGGAATATAAAATAAGAAAGCAAGAATTTAGAGACGTAAAAACGTTTTTGCTGGGCTGGGCTATACCATAACATTTGAGTTGCTGGACCGAAAATTTAGGAATTTAAAAAAAAAACTTACACGGACATCAAGGATAAGCACAACGGTATTGGGAATGGTCGAATAAATTGGGAGCATTACGATGCTTTCGATGAAATTTTCTCAGATGATAGAGCCATAAACAGCAATACCACATTAGCGTCTAGGGATGATGAGTCTGCTATTAACGAAGTATGCAATATTGTTGAGGCGTCTTTGTCTTCGGCGGGATCCTTTGGTCGAAAAAGGTCTTTGCAAGATTACCGACAACAGCAGCTTGATATCGAGAGAGCAAAATTGTCCAAAATGGACCGCCTCATCGATAATATCGAAAAAAAATACCAAAGTTCATCAAAAACGAAACAATTTGCTGAAACAAATTATAAATGTTAATTTGCAAACATCAAGTGAGGATGTATTTTATTAAACATGTTTTTTATTAACTGAATAGCACCGCATCCCCAATGAAATACTTTTTACTTTTACCTTACAGGATTGTATGAATTTCCAACATAACGAACAAAAATTTTTGTTGGTTAGGTTGGAAATTTATACAATCCTCTAAGGAAAAAGTAAAAAGTATTTCATTGGGGATGCGGTGTAAGAATTATTCATACTCAAAATTTGATCTTGGATTGGATTTGATTTATTTTTATATACCTGAAATTATTGATAAATACAAATTTTAATTTTGTAATAATTAGTATAAGAAATAATATATGTAGTTTTGTATGTTGTTAAATGAAATACATGTTTTTGGTTATACAAAGTTTTTTTCAATTTATTCATTGTTTTATTTCAAATTGTTAACAAAAATTCAGTTAATTATTAATCAAATTTAATAAATAATTTCTTTTATTGTTTGAAGCCGTAAAATCTTCATGTCCAAATTCAACTTCATCATCATGATCGAAATCTGTCTCCTCTATAAATTCATTTGATCAATCAGTTTCATTCAGCTCACATTTATGATGGGAGCATATATCATACTAATGTGATACTGATTAATAATAAAAACATGTTGGCGGATCTGAAAGCGCCCAATGCTTAACCAACAATGACCTACGTTTAATATTGCAAATAAAAAAATAAAAATAAAAAATACTTTTTGTGTTTTTTTATATGTTTAAACAGGCCTGAAGAAGATATAATCTATATCGAAACGTCGTACGCTGTAAACCCGAAGGTAGCATAATTAATATATCCAGCCGTTAGGCGATTTTTGATAACGGCTTTATTACATAGTTATTTAAAGTGTATTTATAATAATATTATATTTTATTAATTAAAATGCTAACTGTAAATTGAATAGTACAGTTTTTTTAAAAATAAGTGTCCTAAATCAAACGAATAAACGATGCCGTGAAATAAGGTCCCAGGCATTAATGCCCGACAAAATTAGGGCTTTAAAGCGTAATCAAACCTTAGAATCTCATTTCACTTTAAGTTTATAGGAATTTAAAATATTCTGGAAAATAAAATATGAGAATCTCCACTTTTCAGAATTATGAAAAAGGAAGATCTAATTCTTGTCCAGAGATTCTGCAAAAAGGGGAGTTAAAATATTCCAGAAAATAACGACTTCCATTCTAATTTTAATATTAAATCACTGTCTGTCCAGAAAATTTTAAAATTAGATTTTCTTTTCCATAATTCGGAAAAAGGAAATTTTCATTCTAATTTTAAATTATATCTCCCTTTTCCAGAATAATTTAAAATTCTAATAAAAGTAATTCTAATAATAAAATCGGGCTTAAAAGCACTTTCATTGCGAATTAATACCCTACATTTTTTCAGGCATTAATTCTTCGGGTCTTATGGTATGTGGCGCCATTTCAGATTCTTAGGTCGTGTGCCATTCGGTTAAAAAGTTAAATATTTTAACTGTAGTAAATATAATAAAACTTACCTCACTTTTTAATCGCTTTGCTGTGCCAATTGAAAGCAGTTACAATTTTTGACGTTTTGTCAATTGTGGTTGTGAAAATAAAATAATAAGGAATTAAATATTAAATTAATAATTAAATTAATAATAAATTTAACAAAGGCAAAAATGAATAATTTCTTTATAAAATGCATGCCAATAATTGCTCAGCTTTGTAGGATTTATCAGCTTGTAGGATTTGCCCACATTTCTTAGAGGTTAGGTTCAAGTACTACATCACGAAAAATTGTCAATGTAAATAATTACTTAAAAATGAACATATATTTTGTTGAGTGCAAAATATTTACAAGTTAGGGTGGCATCTGCAACTATAGAATCTATTTTAAATGGCAATGAAATGGAAATAAAAAAGTCATTGACGATTACCCAAGCTACTTTTCAACAGATTTTACAGCTCATTCAAATTAAGCATCATGGTTGGTCTGTAGAATATAAATTGATCATATTTTTGTACTGGATGGCATCGGGCTGTAGTTACAGAATCGTTAGAAATTTTGCCGGGATAAGCCGTTTCTACAAAACCCCGAATGAAAATCAAAAAAAGGTTTAATACTGTTCATAGTAAAGCACTAAATAATGTTGTCGAGTGCTCTTGCGGTATAATGAAAAGTCGTTGGAGAAATATATTTTTTAAAGCGCTGGAACAAAATTTAAAAAATTGTGTAAAAATAGTAACGGTGGCGGGTATCTTACATAATATGTGTAACATATATGCATTATGAAAGAAGATTTTAACGTTAGCATGTTGGAAGGCGGTGATGAATTTAATATTCATATCGATCGAACCGATGCGATTTATAGTTGTGATACTAACGAAGGTGGTGCTTTTCGAGACTCACATTCGAGAAACATTTAACGAAATTTTTAAATTTCAAAAATATTTGTCTTTATTTTGTAAAACTATAAATAATAAAAAAAATTAAAGTTTTTGTTTTTTAATTCATTTGACGCTGTATTTAATTCATTGGCACTGTTCTGAAGCCGATTATGAAGAACTCTCTTTTTATAATTTTTTTTGGTTTACTTTACCATTTGTTCTTCGGGTTTTGCCTCACTAGCTCGAGATTGCGACCGACTACGGTTGGAAGAAATTGGGATTGATCTTGAATCAGTTGAACGACTTTCATTTTCGGAGATTATAATATCCTCATCTGAGCAAATTATGTTTTCGTGTAGCGAATCAATAATCCCTCGTACGCTGCACGAAAGGTGTGGTGGATGGAAATTGTCCTTCGCTGACGCATACTTATGTATGGCGCCGAAATAGGGCCAGGTAATAGGCGAAACCAACATCGCCCTCTGATGCTTCACCTCCCATCCCATCACCAGAAGTTTTCTTTGTCAGTAACTGTAATATATAAAATTTAATATGCGCCAATGAGCACTACCTTATATTTTCTGATCAGAGCTGTTGACGATACAATGTGGATGATCTTTTCACTTCTTCACTAATTTTTCTATAAATATATAAATAAATAAAGGTTTGCTAGTTTCACTTTCTTCACTCAATCCTAATTTGAATTAATTTGGATTTTTTTCCTTGATTCCCTATAACATAAATCGAAACAGAGTTATAAACAAAACCAAATCAATTTTTACTTACATTTTGTGTATGTACTCTTCACTTGCCGCTTCCGTTTCTGTAAATTTCCCATTTTTGGTAAAGAAATGTCTAATCTCTGTATATTGTTTTAGATATGTCAGAAAGATACAAACAAAACAAAAAACCAACCAATTTTAAGTGGTCCGAGGACCAGTTTTTTATTTCGTTTGGCACATACACTAAATAAAACAAGTATTTGTTCTTAAATGTGAATATTTATTCTTATTAATATGTGTCCGAATACAACAATGAACAATCTTAATAAAAAAAATCAAGGATTAACAAAAAACAGACTTATGGATTAATTAAAAAGTTTTTATAAAATTTATATTAATTCATTTAATGACGTAGATATTTCGTACTCATATGAGACTTCGGTATACTGCACGCTTATAAATTAACCATAAAAGTAATTTCACATATCTCATAAAAAATATTTGATTTATTTATTTTTATAATTTTTTGTAAATAAGGGTTAATTAAAAGGGTGAGTAACAATTATTTATATATCATTTACGAATAGCAGGATATGTCTTGAATAATTTTATTTTAATTTTTTTTTTTGGATGTGTTCGTTAAAAAATACAATGTATAAATAAATTCTTTATTTAAATACAAAAAAAATAATAATCTCAATTTAAGATTATAGCACAAGAACAATTGATTTATTACTATCTTAATTATTAATCATAACATAAATAATACAAAAAATAAAAATTTCCCAGAAGAAAAATTATTATTTATCAGGAGGAATACGAAAATGTTTTGTAATTTTTTTTTATCACTTTTACAGGAAAAAAAGAATTATTATTAAACTTTTTCTTATATAATTTAAAAACAAAAAAAAATAAATAAAATAAAAATCATAAATTATATTCTTATTTATTTATAATAATTACAACATTTTTTTACATACGTATGTATATATTTTTTGTCATCATAATTAAATCATTTTACTTTTTTATATTATTCCTTTCTAGGTACGTACCTATGTAGATACATTTTTATTTTAATCTTAAGACAATATTTATTTTCTTATTATTTTTATCTTAATTTTAATTTTTATTTTTATTGTTGTGTGAAAAAAAAACTTTGTTTACAGTTATTTTTTGTGTAATTTATGTTTTAAGAAGGAGCAATTACATTGTATAAACAAATTTTAAGGTGGAAAAATATGTGGAAAATTAGTCATTAAAAATGGGGTAATGTGTGTAGTATTAGCGAATTGAGGGGAATCACAGTTTGAATTGGTTGTGTTAAGATAATATTGTAATTCAATATAAATGATTGAAAACCAATATAACATTTGATTTTGTATTTTAGGCAAATTTGGCGTGCATGATTGACAAATAATTATGAACTTCACCCAAAAAATTAGTTATAAATTCTAAAATTCAATTAAGAAATGTAAAAAGTTAATATTTTAGGAAATTATTTTGATTGTGCGACCTTACACTTGACAAGAGTAGCTTTCTTTTAAATTAAATTACCCCGGTTTTCAAAATGTTCATTAGGCTGCTATTAAAACGTTTAGTTAAATTGGAAGTAGCTTTTTCAAATATTTGATATTGAAATTTATCTTCCAAATTTTTCGTAAAATGTTAATTAATTTTAAATATTTAAAATACATTTTGTACATTTTCTTAAATTTGTCTGAAAGGGCTGTGTCTTAAAGAATGGAGACCGTAAACGAGGTTTTCCAACATAATTTAAAAGGACTTTTTTGAGGATTTTTTCAATAAAGAAGAACTGCTGAACGTTACTGCATTAAAAATCTCTAAAGGTGGAGTTATTGACATTAATGAAGAAGTAAAATAGGCTACAAATATTATTGGCTTAAATTAAGTTGTGTCACAACCAGCTGGGATATTCATCTGGATACCCTCTATTCGAAATTTATTGTTTTTTGATGTTGTATTGGAAAATGTGGTCAGTATAGCAAATTTGATTCGTATAGTAGCAGAGCCTTCTAGAGTATAGAGCCATAATCATTATGACGTATTTTTTAGAAGCTTTTTTAGTGGTATAACTTTTCACTGATTTCCATAGGAATCCTTAGTAAAAACGGTGTTTTTTAGCTTCAAGTTTTTCAATGAAAACAGCAAAAATGTTACAAAATATTTATACAAAAGTGTTCTACATATCTTTAGCAGCAATATACAAGAAGGGTATATTAGTATTAAGTAAATATTAATTGCAGAAATATTAAAATAAAATTATTTCTAAAATATATTTTTCGAAATTTCATTTTGAAAAATATATCAAAGTTGGCTCTGACGAATTAAAATAATACTTGCTAAATTTATCTTTAGTTTTACTAGTGTACGTTAGATGTCTATAATTGTTAGCAAAGAAATACGAAAAAAAATTATTTAATCACACAATTATGACACGTTCTTAATATTTTCTGAGTTTGTTTTGCTTTTCCTACAATTTTTGAACTCAAATTTCCCCAGGTCGCAATTTTTGTTACGATTTTTCAAAATGTTTGCTACCCACTGCCATCTATGTATATTGACTTAACGCACACGATTTGTAGTAAGCTTTTCTTTTTTAATTTGACCAAAAAGCTGTTGTTATGAACTTTTTTTTATATTTTGGTTTAAATAAATCAATTATTACAAGAAAATGAAAACGATTTACTTAAACGAGATTTATATATGTTGAAATTCAAACATTTATGAAAATATTTCAGAAATCATAATTAATAATTTGCAACGTTTTCATTTACAAATTTGTCTTAGGAAGAAAAGTGATTTCCCATATGTTTTATGTGTTTTACTATGGAAATTTTGGTTTTTTCCTCGTTTCTAATTCCCTTATAAAAGCTTCGTTTTTTAGATTATGGCTTATATAATCAAGGTTGCTTTGATAGTAGTCACTAATCCATGAAGCCGAGTAGATTTGGGGTATCACTATAATAATAAAAATGTCTTAAACGGTTTTTTCAACTACGTTCTAAGGGGACAGATTTTGTTAAAAATCTATAAGCACCAGAGAATATAATAAATTATGAAGGCATTAACAGTTTATTAGGAGCCTTTGATTTTATGAGAAGAGACGAGGAAGCGGAAAACGATTGTAAAATATTGCCATTGAACCGTGTTAAATGGTTTTTGACCATTAATAGCCGTGATTAAGATATAAATGAATCGTTTATTCTTGAAAGGCTCAGGTCCACTTTTTCGTCAAAATTAGTATTATGACGGTTTTGTATCACAGACACGTATATACGTTTTATGAACGGTACCTACCTTGCAACAAAAATATCATTTATTTCTAGAAAGGTCTAATGTCAAAAAAGTTTTTTTTATTTCCTGAATAATTTGAAAAAGTGGACATGAGCCCTTTCAAGAATAAACGATTCAAATAAAAATGTGAGCAACAAAAATAAATGTGTTTTCCAATTTTCTCCATTTCAGATGGGGCGATTTCAACAAAAAATAAATAATTTTATAAAGAGCCCCTTGTGCAGTACGTAACGGCTTTTTGTCCCATTAACCCCTTGTGTTACAATGATGTGTCCGTCTCGCATTGTGACTAAGATTATAGTTAACATATTGTTGACCGGTCAAGAGCCAACTAACATGGTTAAAATATCTTGTTTTTTTTATGACAGTATATATTGGCTAGTTATATTTAAATGCTTCTATAGTGCATAATTTGGAAGCGATGCAGTATCACTAGCTCACTTTGTCGTGACTAAAAATTCGATAGATGGCGTTATTATTTTAGCAAACTGAAAAATTTTGGAACAACATGTTTGGTTTATTTCTCTGTTAATACAACTTATAAAATGCAGAAAATAACTTATTTTGATTCGTGCATTTGCTAATATAAATATGAAATCTTAGTAGGCAATAATGAAAGCATTGTACCTTTGGAAGGTATGAAAATATAATCATTATATTAATCATTTATCATTTATAGCGCTCTTTATATACCATGAGCTACACAAACACAACACAAATTTTCATGTATTCGATTCAAATGAGATTCTTATACTTCTTATAATCGAGTAAGTTTGAGTCGAATAGGAAACTGCCATATGTAATACATACATATAAAATTGTTTATTTAGGTAAAATTAATTTTAATACGGAGTATTATTAGTAGCATTTAATTATATAAATTGTATTAAATTAATTTAGATTAAATTAAGAGATTTTAAATTGAACTTATAAAAATAAAAAGCTAATATAGAAATATTAATTTTTGGTTCAATAGAGTTTTGTTTTGCAACACATAATGAAACATTTATTTATACATGCCAAATTTTGATATAATGAATGTGAACAACGTTGTATTATGTTAATGAAAGTCGAGATGCCAAATGTACTGAACTTTAATGGAGTTTACTTGCAGTTCTCACATACAAATGTCATTATTACTTATATCATGGTACAACGATAAAATTTTTAAGAATATATTTTTTCAATTTCCTTTATTTAGTTTTTATTTTATTGACTGTATAGCGAATGAAATCAAAATTAAAAAATTAAAATTAAAATGGTCTCAATTTGATATATGCAGTCAAATTTCATTTCGTATTTTATATTTACTAATATTTGAACATATTTTTGTATTGTATCTTGATAAATAGAACAGGAATATTTGTATGATTTTTAGTACATGTAATTTTAATGTATTATTACCTTGGAATAATACCGGCACAACTCCAAAAATTTGATTTTTTTTGCATAATACGATCGTATTATCGTATCATATATTTTAGATAGCAGTTAAATCGCTATGGAAAATTTGCCATCTTTCTGTTCTTTGCATCAAAACTGTCATAAGTTCAGTTGTATCTAATCGTTTAAACGTTTGATAATTAACCTTCAGTTTAATTGAAATTTTCAAATGTCATTTTCTTGAAATTTGCAATTTTTGAGATGTGTCTTCCAAAGTAGCGAATTATTTTTATTTTGGTGTTGTTTTCACTCTTTGTGATTTTTGTATTCATGAGACAACTACAGTATTCTTTATAAACCTTGAACTACACAAACATAATACAAATGTTCATGTATTCGATTCAAATAGGATTCTTTTACTTCGTATAATCGAGTAAGTTTGAGTCGAATCGGAAACTGCCATATGTAATCCATATAAAATTGTTTATTTAGGTATGCTTAATTTTTATACGGGGTATTATAAACAGCATTAAATTATATAAATTCTATTAATTTAATTTAAATAATACACAACTAAATTATATAAATAAAATATTAATTTTGTGTTGAACTGAGATTGCAACACATAATGCCGTATTTACTTATGAATTCCAAATTTTGAGTAAAGAACGTTGAATTAACAACGTTGAATTATGTAAATGAAAACCGAGATGTTAAATTTATTGAACTTAATTAATTAACTTAATGGATTAATGAAGTTTAGGTTGCAGTTTTCACATACAAATATCAACATTATTTATATGGTGCAACGATCAAATTTTTAAGAATATAATTTTTCAATTTCCTTTGTAAGGTTTATTGTGTGATGCCCCAACGCATGTAAAATCGTCCTTAAAAGCCCTTACTGTTTAAGACCCTTTGGTTTAAGGTCTATTTAAAGTACAATAATCCTTAAAAGTGATTATGGCGGCGGCCGCTTGACATCAACATTATATATAAATTGTATCCGTCCTAGGGCGGGCTGTACCCCCTAGTATTATTATATTTAGCTAGCGAGGATGTAGAACGCTTTGAAAAAATAAAACAATTTAACAATGCAAAATAAAGCGAAATGTAATATAGTTTGTAGCGTAGTGGTTAAACACTTGACTAGAGCGGAGGTCTTCGGTTCGATTCCCATCCAATTTTAGTTTTTTTATTATTATTTTATAGTATTCATGTAATGGCCAAATATTTTATTTTAAATTAAATATTTCGCTTCATAGTTATTACAGTAATTACACAAGAAAATACGTAGTACGCGTTTATAATGCGCCTAATTGTATGCGAACACTACTATAAATTATTTAAAACTTTTATATTATGATTTGTAGTAAGCCATGAAAATTTTTCTGTAAAATTTTTGTTTTCCTGTCATAAATTCATAGCATGCTACGTTTGAAACAATATAACAATAAAATTAAATACATTTTTTCAAGTTGGATCGTGGCTTAGTAGTAACGTATTGGACTAGAGCGGCTGAGGTCTGGTCGATAGTGCTCGCGGTATTTCAGTTTTGTTTTTCCAATTTATATTTTTTGGACGTGATCACGTCTTACACCGCATATTCAGCAAATTGACACGAAATGTTGCCTTTGGTCGTGGGCAATTACTCATCAACTGTAATCATTATCTTAAACGTATGATTTCTTAGGTACTAAAATGTATGATTTCTTAGGTTGGTCCTTATGCTTCATGCCTCACGCATTATATTTGTGCAACGGTGTGGCAAGCTACGCTGCGAACATTATCTAATCCGAGCAATTCTGAAGTCAATTTTTGCATAAAGAAACAGTGGTGGTTAATTTATTTTAAATTGAAATACAATAATTAACCTCCACATAAATTTTAATTGAAATTAAAATCTGCAAATAGCAATTTACAATAGTTGAGGACACTGTAGGGAGAGAACCCCTCATTTATTTGTACGTAAAAAACTGCAGCAGATAATTTATATTAAATTAAAATAATTAATCTGAACACCTTATAAACGTTATCACGCAAAACACCTACGGGCGTGTAGACGATGGGCTGCCCACCCCGAATTTTGTTTTTTGAAGAAAAGCACAGCTCCCACTATTTATCGTTCTGTAAGGTTTTTTTTGTGATGCCCCAACACATTTAAAATCATTCATAAAATCCATTACTCTTTGGTTTTAAGTATATTTGAAGTACAATACTCCTTAAAAGCCTTTAATTTCGAGCTACTCCTACTCGGCTAAATAGTAACGGCTAATCAAATAGGAAATGGTCAAATGGTGATTGTAGCAGCGGCCGCTGGACATCCCCATTATACCATAAATGTATCCGTCCTAGGACGGGCTGTACCCCCTAGTTTGAAATATTGGTGATCGGTATCTTACAAATAACGAATACCTGATTAATTTGATTTGATAATATTATTTATATTTGACATTTTCAGAGATATTAATGACCATGATGTTGAATTTAATTAATTACGTATGCTCTTAACAATTTTAAATGTTGAGGGGTACTTTTCTGAGTTTTGAAGGTTTTACATCTTTAAGAGTTGTGTTTGTGAGTACAAATGGAATTGAATGGAATGAATTGTTATGATGTAGGTTATTATCAGTTAAGGTTGAGCAGTAGTGTGGTTGTGGAAAGTTTGCGAAATTACTTCAACTATAATAGTAGTTTGAGCTTAACAGTAATTTTAAGTTGCGAAAATATCTAATGTGGAGGAAATCATTAGAACATGTAGCTGATATAAATTATACTTAATTATATATATTTGTTAGGTCGTCTCTGAGCTACAGAAATACTGGGAAATCCTCGCTCAGTACCTACTTCAAGCATCCAGCTGTCATGTAGCCTAGCATTTGTATTGTTTTGTGTTAACTATTTTGTCTTATTTATCACTAACAAATTTATATACATAAGTTAAATTCTATTAATTAAATAGTAAAGATTTGTTATAATAGTTAACTATTAATTCAATTTAGTTTACACAGTTCTTAACTTACACACAGTTCTTAACTAAATTATTAATGCATTCTAGACTTTTATTGCATCGTAAAATATTCATTTTTAAATTATATCATATAATTTTTTAAATAATTACTTCAACATTATTAATTTCCTTTATTCTAAATTTGTAGGAAATTGCTGATTAGTTTAAGTTTAATTTTATGGTTAAATATTTATTTTTAACTTTTATTTTCATTTTTATTTTTAAACCTAGTTGTAGTATGCAAACAATTAATTAACTAGCTACATGATATCTGTAACTAATGAAACAAGTGAATTTAAATCGTAGCTTAGTAATTTTAAATGTTTAAACATTCTTTTAGAATTTTTAGCTCAGAATTGGGAAAATCTCCATATTCGATTTCATAAAATGTTAATGTTTTGTACTATTTAATATATTTTGTATATATTTATTTATTTATTTTGTTCATTAATGTATGTTAATTAATTAATTTAGTTTAAAGAATATTTAAAGGGATCTCTTCCTTAATTTGCTAATAAATAATCCACCTTTCAGAACATAACATAGTTTCAGAATTAATCATTACTATAGGGATTTAAATTAATCCTGAGTTTCAGAATTAAATTTTAGCTTGAATCAACCCTCCAGGATCAACAGGTAGTGAATAAGCTGTAGTTTAAAAATTGTGTTGTCCTGTGCTAACTATTTTACTATATAATTACTAACAATTTTACTAACTACTGTCCCAAGTCCCAAGTAATAATCCTATCCTATCCTTCGGTTTTGTTATATGTAGACACACCGTCCCCGGAAGTCCGGTAGTTTCTGCTATAATGCTTGGCCGTACATCCTAATCAGTCAATATTTTTCTAGATATAATTATTTTTAAATATTGACGATTTTATTTGCCACCAGTAAAGTATTTTGGGTAAATTTAGAAATGTAAATTCCATACTACTCGGTAATCTAATCACTTTATAGTAAAGATACCTAGGGAACAATTGTTGAAATTTTCAAATTGTGACAACTGTAATAAAATATTAAACAGATAAACAAATTTATTTACTTCTTTTTGTTAAAATGACCCCCACGCAATCATTCAATCGACTTCAAATTTTATGAACAACTAGATGATGAATTGTCAAATTTATCATCAACATAATAAAAAAATCGTCGTTTTTAAGAAAATCTGTTTGACAGTTTTCTCTTCCATTGCAAATTCAATACTCGAATGGACATAAAAGTTAACAGAAACTGCTTATTACTAAAATCTATTTTTGTACAAAATTTCGACCAAAACTATCAATATTTGTGAGAATGGGAGGCAAACAAAAATAATAAAAATTTGTGATTGGAAGGACGGACACGACATTTTTTTGTTCGGTGTTTCGGGGTCCTGGTAACCTAATTCAAAGAAAATGACAAAAAGTAAGTTTGAGATAGTGATACTTGGGACAGGTCATAACTGATTTTTTCCACTTTTGCAGGAAATCATTTTTAAGGTGGAATTCAAATTAAATTAAAAAAAAATTGTTAACATATAAGATTAAACGGTACTACAAATGAATTATTTGTTATATTGGTTTTAAATAAAAGTTATGTGCCCTGAACACAAATTTTGAAACGTACTTATAACCATTTATTGCGGGTTTGTAAAATAAGAGCTGAGTCAAAGTGAGATATGCCGTTTTGCAATATCAAATATCTTTGAAACTAAGACACTAAGTGTTGTAGAAACACCAGCTTTTTTCATAACGAATCGATTGCCGATGAGAGGCTATATTATACACGTAATATATATTGCATGATTTGATCCATTTAAAAAAAAAAAATCCGGGTTTCATTTATGTTCCGCAGATCATAAAAATTATACAAATAATCATGTATCAAATTTTACTTATCAAAAGCATATTTTTTAAATTGGAAAAATATTCAAATTAGATTTCCGCTATTTTCCACCGAATCATGTAAGTATAGCAGCAAACGGTTATCCAAGAAGCACAACCAAATCACAGTAAAATAAATTCATGAAAACACATTACTAACCCATATCATCGTGTCATAATGAAATTATTACAATTTTTTTTTATTGCGTTTGTACCAAAAAATAAAAAATAAAAAAATTCTAATGTAACGCATTTATGTTGTCAGATAAGAAAAAGACACAGCCAAAAATCGTTATATTTCCGCTCTCTGTGTACTTTGCTTATTTAATAATAACAAAACAAATTCGGTGCGCGGGTGGATGGGTAAATATTGTCTTATTTCTTAAATAAATTTGATGTTGTTGTTGTTGCTCCATTTCTACATTGATTCACAAACAAATAACGCGTTTTTATCGCGAATTTATTTATTTTTTGTACATTCTTATTTTCTTTATGATTATTACAATGTTACATACTTTTGTATGTGACAAATCGATCTTGATAACGCGACCGCACACAATAAAGAAAAAAAATCTCTCTTTATATAAGACATTTTTATTGTACAACCGAATTGAATTATTATTTGAAATGGTAAAGTGATAAGAAAATATGGATTTTTATGATTTTCTTTATGGGTTCATCTATTTATTACATATACAATTTTGAATAATGCTAATTGGGATTGAAAACACCCTATATACCACTTGAATGTATTCAAATAATAATCTATTCAATGTCTGAAAAACGGAAATTTCAAAGTATATAATGTAACATTTCCAACTATTTTTTTTTTCAAGCTTTCGTAATCATTTTTCTGTTTTCCGTCTAAAGAAAATTTATCATTTTTATCTATATTCATAGTTTCAAAATATTATAATAATAATAGTGACTGCTACTAAAGTAGTTTTGTAATTTATTTAATAAAATGTAAATAACGTTTTAAAAAGACTTTTATTAATGTTAATTGTATTTAAGGTTGTTGACGGTAAAATATGCTCAAAATTCTAATTTGTGATAATTTTGAATTTTATGCCAGATTACTTCAATAAAGAGTACGACTGCTGCAAATCCGTGTGCAATAGCAATGGCCAAAAATATCGCGTAAAAATGTTGTGCTGTTAAGACTGTTGCATCTGGTGTTGCGACTGTCATTTGTGATATTCTTAATCGCATTTGGTTTAAATGTCGCGTAATCGCTTTTTCGTACAATCCCGCTGATTGGGTCATCCCTATCAAATCGTTGAACATATCTTCAAACGGTGATCCTGGGCTCACATAAAATGACATTAATTGTGTAAACGGGCACTCTCTTGTTACGGAATATTCAATTTTATTATGCATCTTTAGTAGTAGTGATATTGCCTGAAATGATAGATGCTCATTATAAAAAAAAGCGTTCTGTGTAGATACGTTGAGTAACAATTTGGCAAATTGATGCGGTGTCAGTAACTTTATTGGTTTGTTTGCAAAATACTCTGTAATAGCAGAGTTATTTTTAATATCAATTTCTCTGGCGAAAATAGATAAATTAGATGCAAATAATTCTTCAACGGTTTCAATATTTTTCACTCTCACCGGAACTGACATTATACTGGTCCAATAAGCGTTTAATATATTAACGAATATAAACCCGACAGTGCTTAATGGGATTAAATAAAAAAAGTCAATTTTTTTGCATCCTTTTAATTCGGTCGACATTCCTAATAGTATTCGAATGACCTCAATTGCCAGCGAAGATGATTCTACATTTTGATTCATCAAATATTTTAAACATTTTATCAATAAAATAGTTAATAAGCTGCATACGCATATTAATATGTAGACGTCAGGTTGGTTCACGTACAAATTTAATTCTTTTTGTATTATCAACGGAATCATAAAACAAACTCGATCACTATAAGCTGGATATAAGAAACGCGAGTAGATTGATGATACTGATATATATTCAAAAATTACATCAAAATCTTTTCGATTGTAGCCAATTAGTCGATCACTTTGCTGATGATATGGCACAAAACTAATTTCAAAATTAAATATTTTCTTAAACATGCTCACTTCACCGGTAGTAAAAAATTTATTAAAATTTCTAGGCGAAATACGATGCGATAAATCCTTATCATAATGTATTCCCATTCTCACAGATTTACCATAAAAATTTAAAAATGGTTTACGTTTCGAAAATAGATCTTCAATCCTGATTTTAACGATTTGAAATGGTCCAACACCTTTATATGGTATGTAAGTGTATACATCGTTTTGGCTTATAATGTGCGCATTAAAAATACGAGTTGCAAATAGTACTTTAAATAAATCGATTATATAAATAGCTTCCAATTTTTCACTTAAAATTATTAGAAATTCACTTTGCCCCCGTTGCACATTAAACAGGGTTGCGATCTGGTCACAAATCGTCAAATTGCCTTGTTCATACAAAATAACTAAATTATTTTTATTAACATTTTTCGCACTATTTTTTAAATTATTTAAAATAATTATCGATTTATCACAACTACGATGAAGATGATTTAAAAAATTATTAATTTCATAGTTATGACGTGCAGAATTTAAAATTATAATATTTTTGAAATTGGTTTTCTCGATTTTAGATAGAAACACTTGATTTGTTAAAATTGATTGAGTCAAAACTTGGTGCACCACTAAACCAATAAAATACAAAAATGTTGAAATTATTTTAAAATTCATTGTTTAATATTAGTTAAACGACTGTGTAAAGTAAGCTAAATTTCACGTTTATATACCTGCAAGTTAAATCCCAGAAGATATGTAGTTTATGTTATTAAACGAAATACTCGATTATCTGTAACTATTAAATATGGTTGTATAGCTTTTAAACATAAAAACAATTATTGTAATTTTGAAAATTGTAAATATTAAATTGTATATTATATTTTTACCTAGAAATACGCACCTGCCCTTAAATTGATTAGATACTTAAAATAAATTCATAATGTAATGTGTATAGGAAAGGTCAAGGTTTTGTTTCCAATTAAGAAGAATCAAGAGAGTTGAAAAAATTATCATAATGTGTTACAATATACGTAACAAAATAAATGCTAAACTTTTTATTTTCGGTGAACAGCTAGAAACGTACAGTAATTATAGAAAGTATCTTTCAATGGCACAATTTAAGAGTTCGTAGCAAACCAACAATCTTTTTTGAAGGATATATCCACGATTAGTAAACGTGAAACAGAAATTCGTCTACCTCAAATACATATACCCGCGTTTTCTGGAAAATATTCAGAATTTCTGTCCTTTCGCGATTTGGGGGAGCAAATTGCGTAGAAGCATGGGCAAAAATTAAGGAACTCTACAATAAAAAGAAGCAAGTGATAACCCAATTGATCAAACAATTTATGGATCAATCCTGTATTAATCAGCCAACAGCAAGATCTCTTCATCATATGTGTGATGTATCGAATGAAATAATTCGTGAGTTAAAAAGTATATAGGTAATGAGGTAGAGTAACGTTATGTGTGGCTTATATAGGTACGTGTTATTGAACAAGCTTGACGAAGATACGAAGGAATTTGGGCCCATTATTCTGTGGACAGCGATTTTCCCACAATTGAGCAGTTCTTTAAATTTTTAAACGACAGAAGTGATGAACTTGAGAGTTCTGGGCCGCAGCCGAAAATTATTGAATCTACTACGCGAGCCAGAGCAAACCATGCTCATAATTATTTCAATATCAGCGGAAGATATTAATGCAAAAGAACAAAACACATACTATTTGCCGTATCATGCAGTTAGAAAGGAAGGAAGTTCCACCACAAAAGTTCGTGTAATTTTTGACGAATCTTGCAAAACTTCAACCGAAATTTCGCTTAATCAAAAAATGATGATAGGTCCAACGATACAACCAACACTATGGCCAATAATTACAAGCCGTCAACAACATCAAATCGGTTTAACAGCATAAATTGAAAAGATGGTATCGACAAGTGTTAATTGACGAAACGGACACTGATTTTCAACGTATATTATGGCGTAAAACTCCTAGTGACAAATTGGTTCATTATAGACTCACCACCGTAACTTTCGGATTAGCGCGTTCCCTATTTTTCGCGATACGTGCTCTGCAACAAACAGCAGTAGATCAATTCGAATCCAGTATTTGCCCAATAGTCTTCAATGATTTTGATATCGATGATTTAATCAGTGGTGCAGATATAGTTGGCAATGCGATGCGGCTAAAAGAAAAAATCAGCAATGTATTGAAATCAGGTGGCTTTCATTTACGAAAATAGGAATCCAACTGTCCCATTATATCTGATAATTTCGAAGTTAGGTCAAAACATGTTAATTTTGAAGATGAAGCCCCAACTATAAAAATACTCGGGTTGCAATGGAATCCAGCGAAAGATTTGTTAACTTTTAGTGTGAAATTAAACGCAGATTTTGATCCCCTTAGACTGGTATCGCCTTCTATCATACAATTTAAGATTTTGATGGAAAAACTGTGGATGTTAAAGGTAGATTGGGATGAAGATTTACCTCATGAACTTTCAGCATTCAACAATAAAATTAAATTGGAATTAAAGCTACTGGAAAAAATTCATATTCCACGGTACATATATTCAATTTGAACAAGCCGAGTACCATGCATTTTAGGACGCGAGCGAACGAGCGTATGTCGCTGTCAGATATTGCAGGTAGGTTTCAATTAGAAGGCTAGAATTGTATGGGGCTCATTTGTTGGCGAAGTTATGTAACAACACGAAGATGAATGTACCGCCAGCAAGAATTTATGCTTGGACAGATTCCACCATTCTTCTCAAATGGCTCTCGGACTATCCAGTAACTTGGAAAACATTTTTGGCGAATAGGACATCTGCAATCATAGAAGTATTACCAATATGTCAATGGAATCATATCTCATACAATAATAATCCAGCAGATCATGCATCTAGAGGAGTGGCTACTGGACAACTAACTGATCTCAAACAATGGTGGCATGATCCAATTTGGGCAATCTAGAACTCTAGCAACTGGCCCGTAAACAAAAAGGGATGTCAATATTCAACAGGCGATGATGACGAAAGATGACCACTTAAAGTATGCAGCCTGCAAACAAACAAAACTGACGATATATTGGCAGATTTAACCAATAAATATTCAATCTACAGCAAATTGAATAGGGTGTTACAAACAGCGGTGTAATGCTTCGCGAAATAGGACCGCGAAATAGTTGAAGCGGAAAATAAATTAATGAGATAGGCACAACTCACAATCATTGAATACAAAATGGAAATTAATAAATTGTCAAAAAATGGAAAGTTACACAAGGAAAGTAATTTATTGTCACTTACTCATTTCCTAAATGGAATTGGAATATTAAGGGTTGGCGGACGTCTTCACAATAAGGACAGTCAATTCGAGGAAAAGCATCCAATCATTAAGCCGAACTTCAGTCCGTTAAGTAATTGATAATAAACTTCTTCAACCAACAATATTTACATCTCGAACCTTGCTTAATATCCCATCTAATAAAAGAAACATTTTGGATTGTAGGTAGCCGCAATCACATCAGACAACAACTGCGGAAATGTGTGAAGTGCACGAGACATCGGGTAGAAATTTCAATGTAAATAATGGTCAATCTATCAAAAGTACGCATTTCACCAGCTACGCCATTCAACAGATGCGGTGTTGACTATGCAGAACCCATCCAATTAGCTTCCAAAAGAGGAAGAGGGTAAAAATAATGAATGGGTGCATCGCAATTTTCGTATGCACCGTTACGAAAGCCGTACATATCGAAACCGCCAGTGATTTAATGTCTGAGGCCTTCGTAGCAACAATGAAACGATTTACTACTTCCAGAAGAGCTGTACCTACAGATGTATACAGAGATGATGGTACTGCTTTCGTAGGTGCTCATCGGAAACTTAACGACATCTACAATATATAAAATTCTACGAACCGGAACAAGGATTATGGAATTCATGAGCGAAAATAGGATAAATTGGCATTTTATCCCACCAGCAGCACCTCACTTTGGCGGTTTATGGGTGGCGGCAGTAAAATCGGTCAAATCACTTCTAATTAAAGCAACCAACGGGATTAATTTGACATTCGAAGAGATGAACCACTTATTACGTCAAATCGAATCAACCGACAACCAAACCCTCAACCCAATCACCAATTCAACCCCAAATGAACTTTCAAATCAACCCTTAACCTATAGCCTCAAATCAACCTTCACAATAATTCCCCCACACAAGCTAACTCAACCCTTTCTCAACTTAGCTCAAACCAAATCCAAACCCTCTACTCCACTCCACACTCAACGGCCAACTCAATCCCGAGATTAACTCGATTTGAAACCTATACAAGCGTGTATGAACTCAACTCATATCAACTCAATCTAACCTCCCACTAAACTCTCAACTTGACCCTAAATTAATCCCAACAAATTCAAATTAACTTTCACTTAAACCCTCTTCAACCCTAACTCGGCCTCAGTTCAACCCTTAATCCAATCTTTAACTCAACAACAGTCCAACCCCAGTTCAACTTAACCTTCAACTCAAAACCTAAATCAACACGGTTCGAAAACTTCATGCGTAAGGATTACAAAAAATGAATCATTTTTCAATCACCTCATTAGTCTATAGCGAATGAACAGCTAACTTAACGGGACCAAGAACTCTCTATTGCAAATGGTACATCCATCATTCATGCAAACATTTGGTAATAAACTTTTGGCAGTAAATCTTGGTTTTAAAAGACATTTTCCACACATTTCTGACTTTTTTGGAAAATTTTGTCTGTTAGTTGATATTAAAAACAGGCGACTGATTAATCCAACATATTCAGATTTTGTCAATGCAATTATGGGAGTTTCGGCGATACGAACACATTTCATAGTTATTATTAGCCGCATTTCTTGACGCATTAGTGATCCGGATCAGATCAAAGTTACATTGAAAACAACAACAAAAATTTAATTTTTGTTGTTGTTTTCAATGTTAACTTTGATCTGATCTGGATCACTAATGCATCAAGAAATACGGCTAATGGCTATGTAAAAATTAATTATGATTATCGTACTCTAACATGGAAAGCAAGTTACGATAAGCCTTTCAAACATAACGCGGCTCATAGAATTCATACATCTGGCCAAATACCGATTTATAAGGCTCGTTCACAAATTAGTATTTGTAGAACCTCATCTTCCCAAGTTTCTTCATCTCTCGACTTAGTCCCTAAAAAAACTGTATCAACTGGAGGAAATATGATGATTAGAAGTTACCGAATACTGTGGCGATACCCGATCGGTATCCAATCCCACATAATCAGAACCTCTCAATGAATCTTTGCGATTGCAAGATTGATTTAATCCATCCTAATCGAATCAAATACCACCCAAAGACATATATACAACTGGAATCAACGTCATACGTTTTACGTAACGCTGCGCTTCCAAACATTCTTGAACACGGTAACAACAGAATTAGATTTCGCATATCTTTCATTATTATTATTATTGTTGAAGGGCCATGTGACCGTTCAGCCACCTCGTACTGCTACCTAAACGATCTATTGTGCATGAACCCTGCTTAATTATCCGTCCAGTTAATATTCAGGCTCTTAATGAACCTGATAATACTGCAGGCCGGTACGCGAAACTTGCTCTCCCTCGTAGATGTTTACTATAGCATTTGCTTCTGGTAGAAAGACGGTTGCATTGGGATCCAAGGACATTAAGACGGCAGTAATATGCCGTACATTCGTACCACTGCCCTTCTTTTGTTTTGATTTTACTCGTAGGAGTTGCTGGAAATGCAAAGTCGCTTGTAGGTCCCCCAGCTTTATTACAGAAAGGCTAAATAAAACTGAAGAGTGCCTGGTATCCAGCCGCATATTTGGACTGAGTAACCTATAAGCCATTCATCCATCGGCATATGCTGTTCCACCTTAGATTAGGGTTTTTTGTCAAGGGTTTCTCCTTTAGCACCGTTCTTTAGCCTATGCTAAAAAGCCACAATGTACCAAATGGCCGTAGTTGCCAGTGGTTGCCCCGAGGGTGCAGGTACGCTGAGTAGACGCCAAACCATACCCATATGTTTACATAGATGACGTTGCAGTGATGAGTCGCAACGGATGTGATCACATGAAACAGTTTAAATTATTATTTCAGAAACTATCACATTTTGGTATAAATATCAAAATGACATACGACGAATTCCCTCAGCCAAATAACCTCAAGCAAATTGTAAATTCAAAAATTTACCGGTATGTTTAACTTTTATAATCGGTTTATCCAAAATTAGCCGAATATTGGATGAACGCCCTAACCAAAAATAACAGGGAGAAGCAGAAGTTTCCCATGGGCCGTTGAATGTCAAATAGTTTTTGAATACACTAAGAAAGGCTTAGATGGAAAATACGCCGTTTCTACTGTAGGTTCGAATATTGCTTTTGGTGGTGTCCTCGAATAGTTTGTTAACCACGAATGGAAACCTCTAGCATTTTTCTCAAAGAAACTTCAACCTGCTGAAGTTAACTACTCGTTGTTTGATCGCAAGTTATTTGCTTTTTATGCTGCATGACCGAAACGGACGCAATCGTTTCTACGGGAATTCATTTAAAGCAGCTAAACCAATTGCAGCAAGCCGATCCTAGCTCAAAGAAGTTTCTCAATTACAATCGAAGTTCAAACTCTTGCAAGGCTTTTTGAAATGACCGTATATATGTATGTTAAAAAACAAATGTGAAGATCGGTTTTGATATGCATTCGTCTCGCTCTCTCATCCCGGTGTTGCTGTCTGGCCAAACATGAATATGGATACTGGTTTTTGGTATAAATCGCATATGAATCAAATGTAACGGTTTCAAAATTACGCGATGTACAAAGTCGCGTTCGGCAACACTTCATCTACAAGCATATTCATATGAATACCACTGGTCCCTTGCCACCTTTCTACGAGATAAAATATATTTACGATCAATTTACGAAGAGATGTCTTACAATAATTGACTGTTTTACGTGATGGTAAGGAGCCCATACGATGGAAGATGTGACGGCCCAAACATCTCTAAAACTTTCATCTTCGAGAATATGTCTCAGTAAAATAACGACTGATCAAGGAACTCAGTTCGAATCCAATATTTTCGGAGAATTAACCAAGCAATAAGGTATTCATCGATTTCGAATGTCTGCTTATCATCCCTGTAGCAAAAGTCTAGGTTATTTTGCAGCCCGAGCAAATATGGCTAATTGAGTCGAATTGCTTCCTATTTCGCTACATGGAATACGAACTACATTGAGAGAAGATTTAGATGTCTCTCCTGTTAAATTGAATTATGGTCAAAACTTAAGAATTAAGAATCAACCTTCTTCAATCCAAATCTATGAGACACTGACAAAAAAATTGTTGTTCCAAGCTTTTTATGTAGATATACACGTACACATGATTTGTTGGAGTTGATCGACCAAGACTGGAATCATAAAAAGTGATTCGTCATCTATGTAAGAATTTGGTTTATCACACAAAGCACACATTATCACTATATTGGCTAAAACCCGTGCAAACCTCTCTGTTAAGACTATATTGGTGCGTTTAACAAAGTTATTTATTTATTTATTTAGATCAACAGTACAAAATACCTCTGATCGACATACTTCAACATAAAATACAATCAAAGTCATTATAAAAAGAACAGAAAAAAAAACAAAAATTAAAATTTAAAATAATGGAGAATGTTTCTCTGAGAAACGTTCCTCGATATCTCAAAATCGAACAAATTTTCAACCGAGTTCAACAGAAGTGTCGATTTGTAGATCAATTCATTCTTCCCGTAATTTGTATTTCTATTAGGTAACTGCAAAAATCCATGTCTTCTCAAATTATCAGACGGTACATAAAACGAATAAAGCTCTAAAAGCTCAGAGCAGTCAATGTGTCTCAGAATCATGTCACGCGCAAACATAGTAATCGTCGCGTCCCTACGAGCACTAAGCGGTTCCAGAGCTAATAACTGGCATCTCCCATTGTAAGGTGGCAAAATATAATTCGGGCCACGGCCGTCACGAGGCAAGAAGCGAAGCGCATATTTAAGAAAATGCTTTTGAATGCTTTCGATCCTATCTGAATATGTAGTTATGATAAAAGGGCGACCGATATGGGATCTAACAAATACCATATATAAAGTGCGCAGTGTGTATGGATCTCTAAATTCCCGGCATTATCTTTTCAGAAAGCCTAACATACTTTTAGCCTTTGCAATGACGCTGTCAATATAAAAATTAAAAGACAAGTTAGGTGTGTAAAGAACACCTAAGTCTCGAATTACAGAAACTCGTTCGATCAGTACTCCGTCGATTAAATAATCGGTTAAGACGACATTCCGACCTCTTCTAAATGTCATAGTTTTACATTTGGAAATGTTAAGACACAAAGAGTTTGTACTACATCATTCAACGAAATTATTGATATAAATTTATAATGCATTTACGTTTTGGTTCATTTTCACCCGTAATCCCCGTGATTTCTCAATGAGGGTAGGTTTTTCTAATTGCATAAGTGTTGAAAAGTCAGACACCATACATCATTTCACGGGGACATCTCTGAGAGCGGCACAAGAAATATCGAAATTGAAATTTGACCGCTTAGTGTTTATTCAGTATAAATGTACATACTGTAAATTGTGTCCAAAGAAACTATCAATTAATATTTATTTTACTATGTATAATGCTTTTAAATCTTAATCAATTTCTTCATAATTATTTTTCGGGATGAATCACATTTGGATAATTGTTTTGAATGTTTTTTTCTGGATGGAATGACAATTTCCTTAAATTTTAGCCGAGACACATATTTAAAAAAAAAGCCTTTTCGGGATGGAAATTTCGTGCTAACTTCCTATACGTCTTATCAAAGGCGTTACTGAAATCAGTATACATACAATACATCTGTTTGGAAACCTAACTCAAGCGCCCCTGAAACATAGTTATTAAAGATTGCGAGATTTGTAACCGTAGATCGACCTTTATAGAAGCCATGTTGTTTTGTCGTTATAACATTTTTAATTATAAAAAATAATCGGGCATTAACTAGACTTTCAAAGAGTTTCGGGATGCTTGAAAGTAGAGAAATTCCACAATAATTTCGAACATCACTACGTAAACCAGACTTAAAAATCAATTAATTAATAATCGATGATATTTTCCATATTTTGGGGAAAACTCCAGACCGAGATTGAAAATCTTTGCCAATGGAGCCGCAAGGACATCAGCGCAACTCACCATGAAACAAGGAGAAATACCGTCAGGCCCGGCCTCCTTTTTACAATCTAGCTGATTTAAAGCTATTAAAACTTCCTGATATGTTAAAGTTAAGTTCGAGCTAATGCTTGTTTTATCACAACTAATCGAGGAGCAACTTGTGTAATTCCTAGTATATACTCCTTCAAAAAAGTCGGCAAATAGATTGCATGTCGCTTGGTTATCATTTGAAACTACACCATTTAAATGCATTTGAACAGGATATCCACTAGATTTCTTTTTGTGCTCCATATAACATCAGAACCGCCTAGGGTAGTTTGTTATGTCATTTTCGATCGGCATGACATAGCAATTGTATCAAAACTTGTTCAATATATTAAATTCCGTTCGTAGATTGCTATATAACCGGTAGTTTAACTCAGACGGATTCGATTTAAATATTTTATGCAATTTATTCTTCCGATTTTTTAAATTTGTGAGTGATCTATTATACCACGGTTCACATTTAATTTTCCCGGTCGATTTACGTGGAATGAATTGATCAATTGCGACATTTAAGATACGATAAAAATTATCCGCACAACAATCGACGTTGTTTGGTAACAGCAAAGTGTCCCAATCCATCCCGTCGAGAAAGTTCCTCAGATTAACATAATCTCCAGTTCTAAAATCTAAATAAGAAGACATTAAACTATTAAAACTATTAGAGGTAAAAGGATCGCTAAAACAATTAACAACAAATTATATCTAATTTAAGAGGTGTGTGATATATATATATATATATATATATATATATATATATATATATATATATATATATATATATATATATATATATATATATATATATATATATATATATATACTCCCAGAATTACCGATATCTTTGCATGCTGAAACTTTTATGTCTATATCCATTGAGCAGAACACCAAATCTAGCAGTCTGCCATTTCCATTTAGTATATTATTGCATTGCTTAGTACCCAAACCAAATATAGTATCCAAAATGAGAGTTGCGGTTACGTTAGTTGAAACTGGAATAATATCCGTGTCCAAAAATATCCAATTAATCTTAGGTAGATTAAAGTCACCGGTGAAGATTATTTGGTCATCAGGTTTAATTAAAAGTACTAACTCGTTTACAATTACATTGGCGAGACGATCATATAACTCGGATGAAGCAGATGATGGGATATATAGTACGCATAATAATATTTGTTGAGAGAAGAATTGGATTCTCAAAACTAATAATTCTGGTTCATTCGAATAAAACACAGATTCACATCTTAATTGACTTGAGACTCCAACTATTATTCCACCACCCAAACGATTAATGTTAGCATCTTCGTATCTGTCACGACGAAAAATTGCATACGAATTTGGAAAATACTCCTCCGATTTAAAAGACTGATTCAGCCAAGTCTCAGTCATGATGATAATGTAATATTCCTCATCAGAAGTATTTAGGAATATATCTCTCGATTTAGAACGAATACCGCTTGCGTTGTTAATATAATGACAACAGATAATTAAAAGTGTTTGTAGGTGAGTCCGTAGGCTGATAATGACTGTTTTGGTGATATTGATTGCTTTGGTGATATTGTGGTTTTGTATACAGCTGCAAGTCGTCAAATTTCAATCGGTTCGAGGCAGCGAAACTGTATTGTCGTTTTTTGAACTGGTTTTTCTGGTAAAAGGCCTAATCAAAACACCTCTTGGCCAGAAAGTAGGCGATAAAATTCGGCTAGAGAGCTTCCTGTCAATAAACTTAGCTTAAATGAAACAAAAGTTAATTTAGATTTATCCCGGCCTCTTGGCAACAATAAACGACACTCAACGGCTTCTACCATTTTATAAATACATATTCGCAAATAAACCGTAAACGATGAATCTTTTAACATTGATCAAAAAAAATCTTCAGTTCATCAATAAAATATTCTTTTGGAACTTACCTAATTTGCAAAATCTAGCTTTATAAAAACCCTCAACTGTCACCAACTAAATAATCGCGGATTCGAGGTTATGCAGTTTTTCTTTTTAATCTTACGAATCACGATGTCAATGCTTTCAGGATTACCGTGCTTCATAGTTTGATTATCGTAAACAAGTTGTATCAACTCGAAACAAAAAAAGAGACAGAAAGTGAAAGTGAGATAGAATTATTTTATTTCAATGTGATTTTTACAATAAAATTAAAATCGCGATTTAAGGTTATCGCGATAATCTTTGTGCCTGCCAATAGTGTTGCGTTTCACATTGTATTTGTTTACAAAATATCAAACCAATCGTTAGTTAAAATATTTTACGATAATTCATCTATACATTTTTAATTAGATTATTTTCAATTTAATAATTCTATATTATATGCAGCAAACCAAACCACAAAAATAATTAACGACAACCAGTTTTCATTTTTGACATTTTACCCCATTTAGAACTAGTACTAAAAAAATTATCTGGCAAAGACAACGAGAATACAAATTTGTGGAAGGGAACTATTCAAGGAATAACCAAAAACCTCATTCCATTTTATTCCATCTCGCTATACCGGAATTTACCTGCAGGGCCTAGATTCTAATCAAGTGACAAATTACGTTTTTTGTGACGTTGTAGTAAAATTTTAACTGCTGAAAAAATGGCAATATATGGTGAGTACGAAAATGCGATTCTGGTCAAGGGACTTTTTCAAAATTTCACAAAAAATTAAAAAGAAATTGTCATCGGTTTTGGTTTTCGTGACATTTAAAAACAGAAGTTCAAACAAAAATATGATGAGTAAATTAAAATTTGCATATAGGTTTTTGAATTTTTTTTTAGTACATAAACAGTTCGATAGTAGTGTGATTCTAATTTTCTAATTTTCATTATCAAAAGTCGAATTTTTATTCTATTTTTTAATGTAAAGTGAATTACAATCATTTTTTCTTTGCATTAAACATATTTAAATAAAATTACAACTAGTTTTGAACTAAAAGTAATTAAATAATTACCCGTGAAGTGAAAATCTCGGATGAACTGACGGAACTTTTTAATTAAGCGAGTAAAGAGCCGGGGGAAATCAAAAACAGATTGGAAACAAGTATTTGAGATTAGGGCGCTAAATTGTCGGGGTAGTGTTGTAGTATAGGACCACGCAGAGGTAGCGGCCTTTGGATTTCAAAATAAAATAATCGATGAATTATGGATTGTGACTGATACCCGTAAATGCTAATTCCACATTTACAGAACAAAAAAATCTAATATCTCCTAGATTAACTGAAGAGTTGAAAACTCAGGAGTTGAGACTGGGCGGCTTACCACAGCTGGTACATAAGTTTTCATTTTATTAATTTAAACTTTTAACTATTTGTAATTTTTGATAGATGCTGTAACGCTAGCTTAAAATTCTGTAATTAAAATTTCAAGACGAGCATTAACAGATTCACTTATCATACAGGAGAATCGAGAATGGATTTTTCGGGATATCGAAACTGATCTTGGAATATCGTTGATAATTAATTATAAAATTATTATCCGGTTATGTACCAGAATAACCTTATATTTCAAACAGAAATCGTATTTATGAATTAAAGAAAATAAAATTGAAATTATTAAGAATTTAATATGTATTGTGTATAATTCGCTAATACTTAACTACATGGTTGCTTTCTATATATATTGAAAGTAATCAAAAGTGTAATTAGCAATTCAGTCGCTATAGCCCGATGAGATTAAGTGGGAAATAATTAAATTTTTCGTAATTTTCATTCAGATCGAAACTGCTCTTCGTAAAAAATTATTATCTGGTTAATAACAAAAACAAATTGGGCCTATCCGACTCCTCGAACGACACTTTTCCCAGAAAGCATCCGTTAAAGATCACCAAACCAACTATTTATATTTTACAAACATTTTCCGTTATTTTAGGCAAGCAAGATCGTTAAAATATGTCACGACATTTCTTAAATTTGGAGACCTCTTCCCCAATACGACAATAATTGATCATGACAATATAAATCTTCTACCCTCATACCACCAAATCACAGACTCACAGATAATGTTAGATTATTTAGAACTAACTCGTGTTGAACAGCAAAGTTGCAATCGCCATTTTTCATCTTCCACCTTTAACAATTATTAATACATATATATATATATATATATATATATATATATATATATGTATGGGGCAGGTCCCGGGTTCGATTCCCGGCGGGTGATGGAAAAATCACGGCTGGTTTAAGGGTAGGATCAATGAATTAATCACTCATTATCCGTTAACAAAATGATTACGAAACTTCAAAATGAAGCGGCCAAATCCCTCTATGGGATGTAGCGCCAGCGAAAAAAAAAAAAAAAAAAAAAAAATATGACCCGGTGGCAGGAATCATAACCAAAAATTAGAATTGGGTTTAATTTAACCCAATATTTTTTTGGGTTAATGTTATTCTTGCGAGGGTTTATCCTATGCAATTGTTGTTGTAAATTTGCCAAGGAAATACGCTTAGTAATTACACAAGAAAATACGTAGTACGCGTTTATAATGCGCCTAAATGTATGCGAACACCACAACAAATTATAACTTTTATACTTATTATGATTTGTAGTAAGCCATGAGAATTTTTCCGTAATTTTGTTTTTTCCTGTCATAAACATCATGGCATGCTATGTTTAAAATAATATAACAATGAAAATTAAATAAATTTTATTATGGTGAATGCGGCTTAGTAGTAACGTATTGGACTAGAGCGGGTAAGGTTTGGGATTGTGCTCAAGGCATTTTAGTGTTGTATTTCCAATTTATATTTTTTTGATATGATAAGATAACGTCTTACACCTCTATTCAGAAAATTGAAACGAAATTTTGCCTTTGGTGTAAGCATTACCTTTAACTTAAATGTATGATTTGTTATGTTGTTTCTTAGGCTTCATGCCTCACGCACCATATTATTGCATTGTAGTGATAGAACGCCTCTTCTGATCGGAGCAATAGCTCAATTTGTGAATAAAGAAACTGTTGCGGATAATTTATATTAAATTAAAATAATTAATAACAACATTTTATGAACATTATTACCCAAAACAGCTACGGCCAAGTAGACCACACAGCCCATCCCAAATTTGTTTGTGAAGGAACGCACAGCTCCCGCTGTTTGTCGGTCTGTAAGGTTTTGTGTGTGATGCCCCAACATATGTCTGTAAAATCTTCCTTAAAAACCCTTACACTTTGGTTTAAGGTCTATTTAAGGTACAATAGTGATTAAAGGCCTTTAATCTCGAGTTATTCCTACTCGGCTAAAAACTAGCGGCTAAAAAATATCTAATTGTCGAATGGATTGTAGCAGCGGCCGCTGGACAAATACCTTTTATATAAATTGTTTCCGTCCTGGGACGGGCTGTACCCCTTAGTATCTACATAGTTACACAACCCTTGTATACCAATGAAAGTCCTTAACAATTTAATTTACTCCATTCAGAGAGCATCCACAATGTTCAAAAATTTATTTTTTGAAAAATTGTGCCCTTTGTTCAGATCACAATATTATGTGAGCAACGTGAGAATTGATCGATATAATTCTTTACTCAGTGCTTCAGTCTGGACGGGGCATCGTTGTGAACCATTCGAAAATACAAAATAATAAAACACAACAATACAAAATCAGAATTAACGTTAATTATCATTTTTTACCAAATCCCACCTTCTTGTCTTATAGCTTTTCATTTTATATATCTCCCAGCTCTTCTAAACCTGCTCCACCCTAACGGCGTGATATTATTTTAAAGCGTCCCATAGTAATTTGCTATTCGGAGTTATATAAGACTTTAAATACCAAGAGAATTTATTATTCAGAAATAATACCTTTAAAGGCGATTTTATTAAAGCAATTCTAAAAGCAATGTATCAATCAACATGTCATTGAAATTTCAATCATTAAAATGTCATAAAACGTCAATATAAGACGTCACAGAAATGTCAATGT
This sequence comes from Tipula helvola, assembly GCA_963556165.1. Taxonomy (NCBI): domain Eukaryota; kingdom Metazoa; phylum Arthropoda; class Insecta; order Diptera; family Tipulidae; genus Tipula; species Tipula helvola. The sequence continues at coordinate 103,087,947 of OY744483.1, forward strand.
CATAGAATCGGGAATAGTTATCTTGCTATATTCAAAAGCTCACTAGATATAATTATTTTTAAATATTGACGGAACTATTTGCCACCAGCAAAGTGTTTTAGGTAAATTTAGAAGTTTAAATTCCATATTACACGGTAATCTATTCATTTTATCTTAAGGACACCTAAGGAACAATTGTTGGAATTTGAAAAGTGTATTAACTGTAGAAATATATATCTTCGGAAAGTTCGACATTGCCTCGGTAAACAGATAAACAAATTTATATTACTCTTTTTGTTAAAAGGACCCCCACGCAATGCTTCAATCGACTTCAAATTTTGTGAACAAGTAGATGAAGAATTGTCAAATTCATCATCAACATAACAAAAAAATCGTCGGTCCCGTTTTTGAGAAAATCTGTTTGGCAGTTTTCTCTTCCACTGCCATCCACAGTTAAGACAAACTGCTTATTACTAAAATCTATCTTTGTACAAAATTTCGACCAAAACTAGCAATATTTGTGAGAATGGGAGGCGAAACAAAAATTATAAAAATGTGCGACTGGAAGGACGGACGGAAGGACGGACACGACATTTTTCTGATCGGTGTTTCGGGGTCCTGGTAACCTAATTCGTCGAGAAATGTGAAAATCTGGAACAAATTTTTTTTCGCGATTACAATACTTACCCAATATAACTTCGTTATAGTGGGAAAAATAAAAACTACTGTAGATATGTAGTTAACTGTATATCTGTATGAATACAAAAAAACACCAAAATACGTAATAATGCCTGCTTTCCACATTTATTTTCTTTATCACGGTACAGCATACGATGAATGCGGGATTGGGAGATTATTGATCCGATTGCGCAAATCAGCGATAAATTGCGTTGCGTGCTTTTCAAAAGATGATGATTGTGCGTTGGCACGATTAATGGTATCCGATTGTGGGTAATTAACGGTTATGCATTTTTCGGCGCTTTTTTGTTTTGTGGCGTGATTGAGTGCTTTCTTAGAATTATCTAGATTCCGATGTCGTAACAAATATCGAAACCTACCTTTTATTACCCGAAAGAATTTCGAATTAAAAATTATTTCATTATCAGTCGATCGATTAGCGTATGAAATAAGAAGCGCCATGGCTCGACTGGAATTCCAGAATCACCTGTAAATTGAATAGACTATATTCTAGCAAAATGTTACATATTTTATAATTGATATTTATCAATGATAAATTCCATTTGAGAGTCAACCGATGTATATTTATGTATATTTGAAAGACGATTTCTCAGTTGTGACGTTTTCCATATCACTGAATCATGCACTGACTCTGGGAACGATGCATCAACATATACAATTTTCAAATCAGCATTACAATACTTAAATTTGAAATTATTTTATTCTACAAATATAAAGAGAAAATATTTTACCACCAACAAATTTATGCTTGATAAACTTTTCGGTAAATGTATAAATCGCCAGAAGCCTCGACTGAATTTTGCGGTGAGGCGATAATAACTACTGTTTGGACATAAAATATAAGTTTTTTCATCTAGCTTTACAAGCCGGTGGGTTTTTTCTAAAATTTAATTTGGCGGTCTCAAAAAAGCGGCTACAAAAAGCTTCATATATCTTCAATTACGTAGTATAGTATAGTCTAAGTCATTAAAATTCATTACAGCCATTTGAAAATAATCACATTGTCAAACGAAAATTGGTATTAACTATTGCAAAATATAGCTGGTATAAACTAAAAGTACAATTGTTAGAAACTGAAATTTGGGTTTAAATCCAAGCCAATTGAAACTGCTATTAAAACGAAATCCATACAAATTTATAAATATAGTTAAACCATTATCCAAAAATTTTGTGCAAAAGCAAGTCGATTATCTCACACTTAAAAGTGTACGCTATATATCGCAGATTATTTTCAAAAATAAAAGTTATTCAATCTTGATTTACAGAAATGTTCACCGAAGCTGGATGTCCTTGACACAGGATTAGTCCCGTATTCCTCGAATTTGTTATCACTCCTAAATATTGTCTGGTATTTAACAACGAAATATTCCGTGACAGTGTTTCACTGTATATATCACAATTTCACTCGACTGGTTTCACTTCAGGCCTAATTCCAACCGGCAGATAGTATAGGGTGAAACTGGAACATAAAATAAAAAAAACTCACTAAACGTCTAATTTAATCTATATTTTCTTAATATTTTCTGATTATAAGCGTTATTCTTGCGTAATTCCTGTCTACATAAAATTTTATCACTTAAAGTTATAACGTCATATTTCGACAAACTGCGTAATTTAGCATTTCACAATTTTCAACTTTCCACTTATATTGAATTTCATCGAACATTCGAACACAGCGTTGGTCGAATATCCGTAAAACAATTGGTTCGTGCACTAGCCAATCGGTGTGATTAAATGGCTGCCCAGTTGTTTCCCAATAAAAATATCCCAATTCTGCCAAATCTGTTCCACTCGTCCAGTAACTGTGCCCATTACCAATAAGATCAAAGTGATCTTCAATGTCAAACATCATATACAAAAGTTGTTCATTTTCATCGAATGTAGGAATATCTATTAAAAACATACTATTATTCAAACAGTATCGAATTGCTGCGTACCAACTCATCTACGATTAAAAAAAAATAAAAAATTAAAGTTTATTACATGTGTACCGCACACAGGAAATTATAAAACTAAAATCAATTGCTTACCTGTTCTGGATTACTAAACAAATAGTATTTACCATTACGTAGCTCCAATTTGGAACAATATGTCACACCGAATAATAACCCGACGACAAATAACAACATTATTTTTGTAAACATGTTTAGGCTTTAACTGATATGATTTGGTGGCAGCTAGATTTATAATAAATGTTTTGTATGCTTCGTCCGCTTATCAGCTTCGTTTATTATAAAATTGGTTCTTATCATCGCGCGATGAGAAGAGTAAAATAAAATGCAACAAACTATGATGCAATAACGTACAGAAAAGAACATTAACTTACTGTTATCAAAACAGAGATTTTTTACTATACTCACCAAATTTATTTTTATGATAATTATGAGACGATTTATTTGAAAAAGCTTGTTGCTAAACGTTGGATTAGTTTTTGGTCAATATATTATAAAGTGACCTGTCGACAAACCAAAATGAGATCAAAATTAATTTGTGTTTTAATAGCACTATGTTCAATTGTACTGTTAAGTTATGGTTCACAATTAAAAATGCGTAAAGGAAATTTGTATTTATTCAGTATTCCTGAAATGGTAAGGAATTCAGTATTTCAATTGTATTAAAGTCGTTTTGTTAATGTGACATCTCTTTACGCTTAGATGACCTGGCACAGTGCTATGCAGTATTGTCGCAATAATAGTATGGAATTGGTCGATATTCCCAGTGAAATGGAAAACAATGTAATTTTACAATTGATCAAGGAGGTGGGAGCGAATTACAATATTACCGGAGATTCTATAAACTTTTGGACAAGTGGTTCAGATTTGGCAGAAACGGGATATTTTTATTGGGCTACTAATGGTCGCTCTTTTAATTTTACTTATTGGGCGGTGGGTCAACCTTCAAATTGGCAAGGCCGAGAGCATTGTGTGCAATATTGGGGCATACACAATTTCAAATGGAACGATGAAAATTGTAACAGTAAACTTTATGCTATTTGTAATAATCATACCGTTTTTAGCACGTTTTAGCAAAATAATATTAAATTATGATTTTTAGTTTGGTATTTGTTATCATATAATCTCAACTTCCACTCAGGTTAGGTATACTATTTTGAAATTTTGATTGAATTTGTGTATTGTTTGAAAATAATTTATTTAATTTTGATTATTTTACATATCGTGATTCCAGAATTATTCTTAACAATGTTCATTTTAGCTACGATAAACAAATTTATATAAGACTGGTTTAATAATTTTCGGACGATTTACCTCAGATATCCAACTAACTGAATTTCACTAAAAATTGGAGATAGAAAGGAATATAGAATGACGATATTTTGCATGAATGAAAAATATTTGGCTGAACTCAAACCAGATGATACTATAAATTTGCCAAACTTTCAAAACTAAGACAAATTTTACAAATTTAAAATTACCTTAATGTTTAATTAATTATTTAGTCTAAATAAATGTTGACCGTAAAAAAAAAAATAAAATAATTGACCGAATATTTTGATAATCAGAAGGGTAGATTCGGGTTAAAGTAGTACACGCGACTGTTTACTAGATTTATATTAGAAAATAAACGCTAGATCTTCAAATTGCGATAATTTATTAAAAATTTGAAACGAACAAATCTGGAAAATCAGTTATGTGCGGTTTAAGTGTCTTCAAACTAGTTCGGGCTATTACAAAATTACAAACACGTGAAGTTTTTGTTGCGATTAAAACATATTATTAATAAATGACAGAATGTACTGATTTATCATTTTATTTTCACAAACTTATTTTGTATTGTAACTCATTTATGCATGAAATGTACGATTGCGACAATTGACAGACAAATTTTAAACTATTGTGCACCACTCTTGATGCCGTCAAATTCCTACAAGAGAAACAAATAGACCATGTTAAACTAAAAAAAAATTAAGTTTTAATAGAGATATATAAAAAAATGAGATATAAACCCAGGTGAACATATACAAATAAAAAATTAATTTTATATTAGCGCCCAACTAGGATCTCTTTGATATTTATTCTCTTTTTCGTTCGTATATTACGTTTTATAAATTCTTTTTTGAATTTACATTACATTCCTCTTTTATTTTCCTTTTTTTTGCACACTCACACATTAATTTTAGCTCGATAGACAATATTCATATTTGTGTACACATTTCTGATTTTTGTTTATTCATTTCCCAGAGATGTGCAACATCAACAAATGTCAACAAAGTACACCAGACATTGGCAGCATATTCAAGTTGAGATCTGGCGTAGGCATCAAACAGAATAATAATTACCTCGAGGTCATAAATATCTCTCATCCTACGGTAACAAAACCAAGCATGGAATTAGCTCCAGCGACGCATTGCTCAATGTGCTTAGTAAAGCACATGTTTTCAACGAAATTAACCCCTAGGTCTTTAATCTCGAATACTTTTTGTAAAAGTACGCCATTTATTTGATATTGTTGTGTAACAGGGTTAACTTTCCGATGGAACGATAAACTCTTACACTTGTTGATGTTGAGACTGAGGAGGTTAGACTCACACCATTTCGCTAGATTGTCGATGTCCTCTTGTAGCTTATGGGTATCGCCGATGTTTTCTACTGTTTTAAAGATTTTGAGATCATCTGCGAACATTAATACCTTGAAATGCTGTATTACTTCAGTAATGTCGTTGATGAAAATTATATAGATCCAAGGACCAACATGAGAGCCTTGTGGTACTCCTGAGGTGGCATGCATTAATTCCGATCTGCTATCATTAAGCTCAATATACTGAATGCTATTACTCTAATATGATTTAAACCACGCAACAACCGAATCTGTATAATTGTTCTAACGTTTTACAAAGACTGATGGAATCAAAGGCTTTCGTAAAGTCAGTATATACCACATCAACTTGCTTATGCTTTTCTCTTTCAATTTCTTTAATGGTGTAGCTGGTAAATGTCATAAGATTTGTTGATGTGGATCTTTTCGGTATAAAACCATGCTGATGCTGTGAGGTGAATCGAGGAACCAATGATCTGAATGAGTTGCATACTACCAGTTCAAATAATTAGGGTATTGAAGATATTGATGTAATTCCTCTGTAACAAGAGCCATCATTCTTTGCTCCTATTTTGAAAATTGGGGTTACTCTGGTTACTTTCCATTTCTTTGGAAATACTGCTAGTTTTAGAGATTGATTAAATAGAAGACACAGAGGAATTGCCAAATTCATGAAATCCTTTAACAATGAAGCTGGAATACCATCAGGACCACGTCCATCTCCGAATTTTTGCAGAGCTCGTTGAATTTAATTGAAGATTATTTACCAACAAGCTAGAAATCTCTTTCTAATTTGTTTATAATTCAATTTCAGATACACCAATTACGATTACTAACTCTGCTTGGTCTCTGCGGTTACCTGTCAATGGTCATCAAACGCCACCTACACATTTTTTTGATATAGGGAAATATTTTGTTAAAATAAAAATCTCACCCCCTGAGCAGGGTTGCCAACTACTGAGGTAATCAGACCGGTAAAATTTTTTTGTAAACCCCAGAAAAAAATTGAAAATAAACACATCCAAAAATTTAATTTTTTAAATTGAAATGCCTCTTATTACACTAAATTCATATATGTATACATCCTTCATTCTGACACGTATGGTATAATTTTAGATGAGATAATGAAAATTAAATTTAAATAATTTATTAATTACAAAATAAATAAAATTCAATAATCAGGAATCATTAAGTTTTAAAATTATACTTTTTTTGGTTTTGTGCTGACTCCAACAAATGTTTTTTTCTCACAGTCTATCAGAATTAATTCTAATACATAACTCGGCTTTCACCAGTTTTATGCTCATTTTATTGCGAGCATCTATGCCTCCATGTTGACTCCATTAACGACAAAACCCGCTTTACAAAGGCATTGTTGACAAGAATGCTTAAGAGTTTTGAAACTAAATTTTAATTTGAGTAATACTATCGGTTGATTTGAAAATATTTACCCAAGTCATACGAATTAATGTTTTCAAAATGTTGACAAAGTTTATTAATTGCTATTATTTCGCCATAGATTAGATCATCGCCAATATTTATATTTAATAAATCCTCAATATTCAAAACGGATTGAAAATTCATATCTAAATTTTTTAAATTAAAAAGCTGAAAGGGTTGTTACGTTAAATGCTTCGGCGCGATCACATGAATGCGAGTTAATATGCGATATCCGTGCGGCCTGTGCGTTTAACGCACCAGGGTAGAAATCTCGAATGTGGCAACACAATTATCCACACTGAGTAATAGAGTTCATTCCATTTAATGGTGGAGGGGGAGAGAAACGCGATGGTATAAAGAGAACGAATTTCGGCTGCTCGGGGTCAGTTTTTTTTACATTTTTCAAGTATACATACCGCTTAGTGTTATGTCGGTCAAGAAAGTTTTTAAATTTAAGAAAAAACTTTAGTGAGTCCGTAATTGTTGGACAATTAGATTAAGTCGTTCAGTTTGCTAATTTTGAGCCGAAAAGTTAAGTCGGTCTGTGAATTACTATAAGTCGTATAATTAATGTGTTATTTTGAATCGGACAGTTTTTTTTTGGTTTAGTTGTTCTGTAATAAAGTGAACGGAAAGGCAAAATAAGCCAAGGCAGTGAAAAAAAAAAACAACAAACCTACAACAACAGCAACATTAAAAATCACGTTAAATTTATTTTGTTTGGCTTTTGCTAAGTACATATCTAAAATATGAATCCATGAATAACGGGATTTAATATCATGAACCTGAAAGTGTCCAAAATTATTTGTTAATAAGTTCTTAGGCTTAAGTCTCTAAAATAAAATTATACAAAATTTAATACATCCATGGTGGCTAGTAGGACATTAAATACAAAATTATAATTATAAAATAAATCCTAATCATTAGTAAGATATAATATTTGAAAGTGTGTGCTAATGTTGGTGAAAGAAAAACTGAAATAAACGGTCGTACTATTAATTAACAATTAGTGCTGTGTAAACGGTGAAAAATCTAGAGTGTGGTTCTATTCTCAAAAAGTTCTAGTTGAGAAACAATCAGAATTACTATTTAAACCTGAGTGTATAAAAACGAAGGAAAGTCTTAAAAACTGATAATGTACTGTGTTTGAAGCGAAATTATTTTATTTGCCTAATCAAATTCGTAATATTATGTATAAGTGAAATTACATGAACAATCAAATATAAAATTAAAAATAATACGCAAAACAAATGAACCAAAATCAGTACGTGAATTTAGTGCGCGACATCACCCACTGCTAGTAAAAATAAAGCCAGTGACAAACTATTGTAAAACCGGTGCAACGGCTTAACGAAGTTAAAATAATAGTTCAGCAATCAACATGGCAGATCATCTTTCAACACGGTTCAAGTTTTAACCACCACAAGTATTTATGTATTTTTTTTTGATTATATTATTTTCTTTAATTTTTTCTTTAATTTTCGCCATATTTTATGTTGATCTTAATATATATTTTTTTTTTAAATTATCAACCATATTTGAATCATTTAGTTTATTTAGAATAAGGTTAGTTAGCTAGGGTTTAGTTATTCGTTTTGTTACTTTGTTAAATTCGAGAATATTTTCCAAAATTGTAATAATGAAAAACTTGTTAATTTTGGTTCTCGAAATATAAATTTTTCAATTAATAGTTTGTAAAAATTCCAGTATTCATGGGTTCTTATTTCTTATTATTAATTTTTTTTTTTTTTGCCGCTTTGACATATTATTCTGAAATGCAGTAATTTTCACTGTTGTGTCGTGAAGGTGTGAGGTTGGTATGGTTAATCATTTTTTTAGGTGAGTATTCTCTAGCTGTTTTCCCGCATTAATCGATTCCATTACGATAGTGTTGTTATTTTCGTCTGAACTATCCCTTTTCCTTGTTCCTTAAATATTTTTATTTTTGTTTATGCGGTTTAACCAGGTTTGTGCCTCCTCCAAGACCACCCACCCCAGCCCTGAGCTCTAGCCGCGCTTAGAAGACCGCAATTGGAGGCTCGGTACAAATAAATATAAATTTCGGTTACGGCAGATGTTATCAGGAGCAATGAGTTATTATTGTCGTCCATCACAATCTGGCCAATCCGTAACAGATGGCGCCCAAACATTATATGGCTATTCCTATCCTTACTTAATACAATTACAACAACATTTTTTTTTCTTTCATTATGTTATACCAGCTGTCGCATTGTGTTCTGCGTGTTACGTGTTGATCTCAATGTTCGATTTAAGCATAGCTGAAGTTCTAAATTAGATTTTAACGCATTAAAATTTTTTTTTTTTTCTTAATTTATAATTTTATCCAGCTCTCGCATTGTATTCTACGTTGTTACGTGTCGATTCCAATGTCAGTTTGAAGCTTGGATAAAAATATAAATTTTTCCTAACTCCTGTGTTATACGTTAGATTCTATCGCGCAAGTTCCAGTGATTTTTTTTAAGCTGTTGAAATACTTGTTTGTAGAAATATGTATCTAACTATTCCTTAATCATAAAGCGAGTTTTCACGTCTGCAAATGATTCCAGTTAATCGAACCGTTGATTCATTTGACAGGGAGAAATCTTCGTTTTATCCCTTTCCTTTCCTTAACTGTGGTTGGAGAATACTACACCATTTATTAGAATAACAGTAAATACCATTATGAGAAGCGTGGACTATGCTGACCTCACACATTCATGACACCTATTAATTTAAATTTGCATTTGTTGTATTTTTTTTTCACAATTAATTTGTTCTGGTTGGAATTGATTGTATGTTTGTTTTTTTTTCTCAAGTTATTACAGAACAAGAACAATTATAAGCGGGCAATATTTTAAGTTGAATTATTTTTTTTTCCAATCTCTAGCAGTCGATATTTGGAACAATTTATTATTATCGATATTTTTATTTCTATTTTCTTTTTATTGAAGCGATTACTCGATTATATATATATATTTTTTTTTATTTTTAATATTTGGAGCACTCGTTTACTTAGGTGATTGTAGTTATTGGGTTTGGGGGTAGCATAGGTTAGAGTTATAATTTTTTTTTTAAATTTGAGTAAAATTTTTTTTGAGTTTTTCTGGTGATTTTTGATTTATTGTTACATGATGCCTTTACCTAATATGAAATCTGAACATTTGGAAGGCGACGAATTCCGTATCGAATGCGAGATTCGACAAATTTCTGGTTCATTAGGAGCTCAATTTAAAAAATTAGATGCAAAATTAGAGGAAGAACAACAGAATTCCAATTTAGTTACGACGAAAACGCATGTTCATGCATCAAAATTTCCAAATAGTGAAGTGTCCATTTGTACTTTGAAAGTACAAGCCATTCAAGTGAAGTTGATGAAACTTCTTCAAGCAACAACTATCGATGTGGATGAATTTGAAATTTTGGTGTCACGGCTAGTGCACATAAAAGGAAGATTATCCCGGGTCGCACTTATTGACGGAGATAAACACGTTCCTCAAAAACTAATTCAAGTTTGTGAACAATTCTGCAAAATAAGTCAGAATGTTCTAGCCAATCACGAATCGGCAAACGAATCTTTAGTTGAGCTTAACGGAGTGGAGGTGGAAACCAGTACCATGGTAGATTTACTATCATCCGATTTCGTAGATAAACCAGATCATCTTTCGGACAATGTATCTACTCCTAAGAGCTCTCAGTTAAAACATTCTGTTCGTGATGCATCAAGCGATCCTGAGCCTACACGCTCTCAAGGATCAAGCCAAGAGATTTCACCAAAGGAAATAATTGCTGGCACAAAACAGCCTGAATTATCCACGAATCCAACTCAAGTAAAGATGCCTGCAACGATAGCGCAATCAGTCAATCTACTTGAGCATGTATCGGTATCGGATCCGAATAACGTTTTATTTTCCCAGTTTCGACCGTCGTATGTAGTACCCAATCATGGAGGAAATAACGCATTAGCATCCACGGTTCTTCAGATGCCTAAAGTCCCAAATTCTCAATTCTCTGGAAATGCGGTTTTACCTGGACTATCCACTTTCAACTCACTTCCAACAAATCAACCAAAGTTAATCACAGATTTGAGTTCAGGTCTACCACACCCGATTAGCGAGCCATCCAGAAGGCCTAGTGATTCACACAGTAGAACACCCATCCATAAGTGGAATTTAATCTTTGATGGATCACCCGAGGGGATGCCGGTGGAAAAGTTCATATTTCGTGTTGAATTCTTGGCAGAAACCAATCAGATCAGTCATAATCAACTTATGAATGATGCTAGTTTTCTCCTCGGCGGCGCCGCCAAAGAACATTATTGGTTGTCATTGGAAAGGAACCCGCATTGCTCATGGGTGGAGCTTCGAAATTTATTTTTGCATCGCTTTCAGGATAGGCGGACTGATAGTGATATTCGACAACTAATCGACTACCGAAGGCAAAAGCCTCGGGAGGCATTCATGGATTTCTATTACGAAATTCTCAGTTTGACTGTTCCCCTAAAAATTTCCCTTTCTGAAAGTGAGATGATCGAAGTTTTGCGGAAAAACATGAGAGCAGGTCTCAAAGCGCATTTGGCAGGACAAATTTTTTCGTCCGTGGCCGCACTTGTAAGTACGTGCATTGCCACCGAAGACGCATGGAAAAATATAAATTATACCCCTGAACTAAATATGCACCACAGGAATCCTCAAATTCGTGAAGTCACCTTCGCACCTCCAACAACGCCTTCTCCAATGGTGTTTTCGGAGGAACAATATAATTCTGTTAGCGCGCTGAATTACCAGCAACCGAATCGTATGCCGGGACCTCGAAAAAATGACAATAATGGGTTAAGAATCCCACTTTGCTGGAATTGTAATCAGCCGGGACATTATTACACGCACTGTGATCTACCAACCAAAACGTTTTGTTATGGATGTGGCGAACCTGAAGTTAAACTATCACATTGCCAACGTTGCAATCGTAGATCGGAAAACCGGCCAATGGAAATGAGAGCAACTGGGTCTCAGCATTTCCAATCTCGGACTGTTCCGCTACCCAGACCCAACCCGAACGAAACTATTGCGAGCCTCGAACAGAGGTCACAAGCCGGAGAATAAGCCATGCTAATTATCAATTAAATAATTATCCCTACACTGATCCTATTTCAACTAAAAAATTGTCATCTCGAAAGCGTAGGTCGATAAAATATTTCCATGAAAAACGAAAACTCGTCCATTGCATTGCTAGAACTAAACTAATTGCCGAAGTTACCACAGTGAGTGACCAACGACCATATGCTACCGTTAATCTAGGAGGAGTAGACGTTAAGGGACTCCTTGATAGCGGAGCCAGTGTGAGTGCATTAGGCAAAGGAGCTCTAAAATTTATTAGGGATCATAACTTATTTTTACATCCCCTATCCACTTGTGTCCAAACAGCGGATGGCACGTCTCAGGAAGTTTTGGGATATATAAAAGCTAAAATTCAATATAGCGGAAAATCGGCCGTCCTAGATATTTTGGTGGTTCCTTCATTGCAACAACAATTATATTTAGGATGTGACTTTTGGACAAGCTTCGGGTTAAAGCCCATAATCGTGTCCGAAGTATCCTCTGGTGGTCATTCTACTATAATTCCATCTACTTCGGAGCCAAAACAACACCAATTGACTGTCGATCAACGCGCCCAGCTTCAAGCCATAATCGAATCTTTGCCCAGCTTTGAAAAACAAGGACTTGGTAGAACAAGTTTGCTTAGCCATAAAATTGAAGTCGGCAACGCAGCTCCGATCAAGCAACGATATTACGCAGTTTCCCCTGCAGTACAGCGTGAGCTGTATCAAGAACTTGATCGGATGATCGCGTTAAATGTGATAGAGGAAAGCAATAGCTCTTGGAGTTCCCCCATGGCTCTGGTGAGAAAAGCGAATGGTAAGGTTCGATTGTGCCTGGATGCACGAAGGCTAAATGAGGTGACTAAAAAGGATGCCTATCCTCTTCCGTTGATCGACGGCCTCCTCAGTAGGTTAGACCAAACCCGATTCATATCTGCTCTGGATCTAAAAGATGCCTTTTGGCAGATCCCTTTTGGATTTAGACTCGCGTGAGAAAACGGCATTTACCATCCCGGGGCGGCCCCTTTACCAGTTTAAAGTAATGCCTTTCGGGCTCTGCAATGCGCCCCAAACCTTGTGTAGATTGATGCACAAAGTCATCCCTCACCACCTGCATGACCGGGTATTCGTCTACTTAGACGATCTGCTTATCACGACATCTACCCTTAATGAACATCTCTCTCTGTTGGCTGACGTCTCAGAGAGATTGAGTAAAGCGGGACTTACGATAAATGTTGAAAAGAGCAGGTTCGTATTGGAGGAAATCGGATACCTTGGTTATGTGGTGGGCGAGGGAGGGTTGCGGCCCAATCTGGACAAGGTGAAGGCCATTGCAGAGTTCCCAACCCCGAAAACAGTGCGGCAAGTAAGACGGTTCTTGGGAGTCGCGGGATGGTATCGTCGGTTTGTGCATGGATTTTCTGTTTTGTCGGCTCCTCTTACGAACCTTCTGAAGAAGGGCAAGCGATTCCAGTGGACTGAAGAAGCGCAAAAATCCTTCGAGTCGTTAAAATCCGCGTTGGCTTGTTCCCCTGTTTTAGCTACGCCTGACTACTCGAAGCGATTCTTCATACAATGTGACGCCAGTTCCACTGGAATAGGAGCTGTGCTTTTTCAGAAGGATGAGGAAGGGGAAGACCGACCAATTGCCTACATGTCACAAAAACTGAATGGCGCGCAGAGAAATTATAGCGTGACAGAGCTCGAATGTCTGGCTGCGGTGCAAGCTATTAAGAAGTTCCGATCCTATGTCGAAGGTCTGCCTTTTACGGTTATAACTGACCATGCCAGCCTCACTTGGCTAATGTCCTCTAAAGACATTACTGGCCGCCTGGCCAGATGGAGCCTGAAGTTACAGGGGTTTGACTTCGACATAGAGTATCGGAAAGGATCTCTTAATGCTGTACCCGATGCTTTATCACGTGTAAATATGGATGCTTTAGATCACGTGCCTACTCCGATGAACATTAATCTGGATTCTCCGGCTTTTGGAACTCCTGAATATATTGAATTGACGAAACTTATCGAAAATTGTCGAAAAACTACTAATATCAAGCTCATTGAAGGCAAAGCTTATTTAAATGTAAAACCACATGCGGACACGTCTATGTTGGGTGACTTATCGGTCTGGAAGTTAATTGTCCCGGAGACATTACGAGCAGCATTAATCGAGTCAGCCCATTGCGCACCTTCTTCCGCGCATTTGGGAATACGAAAAACCACTGAGACATTGCAGAGATATTATTATTGGCCTGCATTAACCTCGGATGTCGAAAATTTTGTGAAGGGATGCGATAATTGCAAGCGAAACAAGGCTATGAATACTTCTAGCCGCCCCATGCTTAGTTCATTCTCGATGACTTTTCGTCCCTGGCAGAGGGTTTATCTGGACTTTCTCGGACCCTATCCTCGTACTCGTGACGGTAACACCTATATCCTTATAGCTGTCGATCATTTCTCTAAATTTGCTTTAACGATACCAGTTCGTCAAGCCACCGGAGATGTCGTCGCTAGGTTCCTTGAATTCCAGATCTTCCTGATGTTCGGTGTGCCGGAAGTAATTGTAACCGACAATGGGCGACAGTTCGAGTCGCGAATGGTACAGGATGTTTGTGATAAATACGGTGTCAAGCATATATTCACTCCGAAGTATTCGCCACAGAGCAATGCTTCGGAGCGTGTAAATCGGACCCTACTGGCAGCCCTACGCAGTTATATTAAAGAGGATCACAGGCTGTGGGACAGAAATTTAAATGCGGTTACCCTGGCTCTTCGAAATTGTGTTCATGATACCATTGGATACTCGCCGCATTATGTTGTTTTTGGACAGCATGCTATTTTGCATGGGTCAACATACAAAATTCTCAAGAATATATTCCAATTCACGGGGAATGATTTTAGTTTAGATGACCGATCCGAGACATACCGGAAAGTACACGAATCCGTGAAGAAACATCTAGAAGAAGCGTCCAGAAAATACAAAACTTCTATTAACTTTAGACCTCGAAAAGATTCGCTGACTGTGGGTCAGGAAGTCTATGTTAGGAATTTTACGCAGAGTAAAGCATCTGAAAACTATGCTGCTAAGCTTGCTCCTAAATATTTTCCCGCGATAGTAGTGCGTTCGGTCGGACAAGTTGCTTATGAAGTTTCTGATCCTCAAGGTAAATCCATGGGCATTTACTAGGGAATCCAAATACTCGGATATTTCAAAACCCGGGTATTCGAGTAGCATTTTCTTAACTACCCGGGTAACCCGGGTTACTCGAGTAAATATCAAAATTGGTAAATAAAAAAAAGTTATATAGCTAATTTTTTTTTTGATGAATAAAGTTGTGCTTAGGATTTTGTTTCCTAATTGTACATGCACAACCGCAGACACAGCACTACTTATTATTATTGGGAAAAGAGAGGGAGACACATTTTGGTGAGGCTTGAACGCCCTTCAAAACACACATACATACACCTACACCTCCAACAACCAATCGGGACATGTTTTCTTGTCACCACCGGAAATCGAATCCGGGATCCTCGGGTGATAAAGCAAGCGCTCTACTCATTCTACTACCACCGAGAGCGATCAATAAAAAAATAATTAAGAAAAGTAAAAAAATTCAACAAAAGCATAACATAAAGTACGAAATTTCTGTTCAGTCAATCTATAAAGAATTATTGTTCTAAAAAAAAACTTCTGTTTTAATTTATTACAAACAGCATCAACATAAATTATTTTTATTTAAAAAGTAGTATTTTCTAAATTGCTTGAAGTTTCTGGAGCTAGTTTAGAGCGTATTTTTGTAGAAAAATTTCCTGCAAGAGAAAACAACTCTTTCGCATGCCACCGAAGTTGGTTTTATGGGCATTAGAGCTTCATAATTTTTTTTCTAAATCGTGTCTTATTTTCCCACAAGAAATTTCAATTAATTTTAATTCTTTACCCAAATTAGTCACATTACTATTTTAAAGGTCTGGCGCCGACAAAAAATTTTGTAAAGTCAGATTTAACTCCAATTCTTCAATTGGGTTTGCATCTAGTCCGAATGTATTGTTCTCACAAGCTCCACGTGTTCTACAGGAAACTGTCTTTGGTAAGTTCGATCTGCAAATATGTTGATTATAACTTTCAAAAAACATTAGTAAAGATGTTAGAGGAACATTACGCCGTAAATTAGTTTTTTGTTTAAATTCCTCTAACATTTGTAGAGCTAAAGTTGTACCAATTTGTTTAAGTTTATTGAAAACAAAAAGCATTGTTCCGAGCTATTAACCAATTTGAATTTTCCAAACTTAATTTAAGAACAGCTTCTTCGAGGGCCTCTAATACTGCGCACATGTATTTCAATGTATGTATATGCTCTGGAAAAGGAACAGAAGCGCCTAGTTCTTCTAAAGCTAGTATTATCGAATCATTTAATAAAATGAATCGCTTTAACATTATGAGCACGGAGTTCCTTCGAGTTTGGCCATCTAATAGTAATTTAAATTTTTTGCCATGCTTTTCTTCAACGTACTTCTGCAATACTGAATCGCAAACTGAAGATTTTCGAAAAACTTTGCATATACGCCTTATTTCGTTAATAACAGTAACGAAATTTTCATTAATTTTGTGTCTTTCATTAGTCATTTACGTTTTTGTAAGCTTCAAAATTTAGTTTAGAGTTCTTCATAATGATATTTTCCGATCCCGATAATTCGCATTCATCATAAACATCACGTTTCCGAGACCCGCTTAAAAAATACGCTCACCACGGCCAAATGAATTGCGTGGCTCTAACATAACTGTTTCTGGATCGATTTCGTTGCCGTACTTTACCATTACTGATGCTGCCTCATGTGCTGAACTTACTATATCTGATGTAAAATTTAAACCAGCCTTTCTTCATATTTCCGAAACCAACCTTTTAGTATCTGAAGCATTACACGAACCATCAATTTATGTTAAACCAAGATTATATGGTTTCATGTTATATAGTTACATACATTCAGAAATCGATTACCATTATTGTTGGTCAACCGTAGTAATAAATTTAAGGTTTTTTTCGCAACTTAACACTCAGCGAATTTATGATTTATCACAAATTATTGAAATAATTTTACATTGTACTGACCCAATTTATATTTCAATAACAAAATATAAATTTGAAATATTTTACGCTAAACAACTATTAAATTAAAAAGAAATTAAATATCCGGGTTTCTCAGCGAATTACCCGGGTATCGAGGTACTCGTGAAATATGCTAATACTCGAAGTACCCGGGTACCTCGATACCCGGGACTGGATTCTCTAGCATTTACCATCTTAAAGACATCAAGCCATAAATCATTGAATCACTAGCTATAAACCAATAAGGCGAACAGCCCGGCGTGAGACTCATCTCAGGGGTAGGTCGTCCCCACGATCTGTTACGTTAAATGCTTCGGCGCGATCACATGAATGCGAGTTAATATGCGATATCCGTGCGGCCTGTGCGTTTAACACACCAGGGTAGAAATCTCGAATGTGGCAACACAATTATCCACACTGAGTAATAGAGTTCATTCCATTTAATGGTGGAGGGGGAGAGAAACGCGATGGTATAAAGAGAACGAATTTCGGCTGCTCGGGGTCAGTTTTTTTTACATTTTTCAAGTATACATACCGCTTAGTGTTATGTCGGTCAAGAAAGTTTTTAAATTTAAGAAAAAACTTTAGTGAGTCCGTAATTGTTGGACAATTAGATTAAGTCGTTCAGTTTGCTAATTTTGAGCCGAAAAGTTAAGTCGGTCTGTGAATTACTATAAGTCGTATAATTAATGTGTTATTTTGAATCGGACAGTTTTTTTTTGGTTTAGTTGTTCTGTAATAAAGTGAACGGAAAGGCAAAATAAGCCAAGGCAGTGAAAAAAAAAAACAACAAACCTACAACAACAGCAACATTAAAAATCACGTTAAATTTATTTTGTTTGGCTTTTGCTAAGTACATATCTAAAATATGAATCCATGAATAACGGGATTTAATATCATGAACCTGAAAGTGTCCAAAATTATTTGTTAATAAGTTCTTAGGCTTAAGTCTCTAAAATAAAATTATACAAAATTTAATACATCCATGGTGGCTAGTAGGACATTAAATACAAAATTATAATTATAAAATAAATCCTAATCATTAGTAAGATATAATATTTGAAAGTGTGTGCTAATGTTGGTGAAAGAAAAACTGAAATAAACGGTCGTACTATTAATTAACAATTAGTGCTGTGTAAACGGTGAAAAATCTAGAGTGTGGTTCTATTCTCAAAAAGTTCTAGTTGAGAAACAATCAGAATTACTATTTAAACCTGAGTGTATAAAAACGAAGGAAAGTCTTAAAAACTGATAATGTACTGTGTTTGAAGCGAAATTATTTTATTTGCCTAATCAAATTCGTAATATTATGTATAAGTGAAATTACATGAACAATCAAATATAAAATTAAAAATAATACGCAAAACAAATGAACCAAAATCAGTACGTGAATTTAGTGCGCGACATCACCCACTGCTAGTAAAAATAAAGCCAGTGACAAACTATTGTAAAACCGGTGCAACGGCTTAACGAAGTTAAAATAATAGTTCAGCAATCAACATGGCAGATCATCTTTCAACACGGTTCAAGTTTTAACCACCACAAGTATTTATGTATTTTTTTTTGATTATATTATTTTCTTTAATTTTTTCTTTAATTTTCGCCATATTTTATGTTGATCTTAATATATATTTTTTTTTTAAATTATCAACCATATTTGAATCATTTAGTTTATTTAGAATAAGGTTAGTTAGCTAGGGTTTAGTTATTCGTTTTGTTACTTTGTTAAATTCGAGAATATTTTCCAAAATTGTAATAATGAAAAACTTGTTAATTTTGGTTCTCGAAATATAAATTTTTCAATTAATAGTTTGTAAAAATTCCAGTATTCATGGGTTCTTATTTCTTATTATTAATTTTTTTTTTTTTTGCCGCTTTGACATATTATTCTGAAATGCAGTAATTTTCACTGTTGTGTCGTGAAGGTGTGAGGTTGGTATGGTTAATCATTTTTTTAGGTGAGTATTCTCTAGCTGTTTTCCCGCATTAATCGATTCCATTACGATAGTGTTGTTATTTTCGTCTGAACTATCCCTTTTCCTTGTTCCTTAAATATTTTTATTTTTGTTTATGCGGTTTAACCAGGTTTGTGCCTCCTCCAAGACCACCCACCCCAGCCCTGAGCTCTAGCCGCGCTTAGAAGACCGCAATTGGAGGCTCGGTACAAATAAATATAAATTTCGGTTACGGCAGATGTTATCAGGAGCAATGAGTTATTATTGTCGTCCATCACAATCTGGCCAATCCGTAACAGGGTTTTAACTGGGTTGTTTTCAATGTCGTAATATTTCAAAATATAGAGCCCGTGTGTATGCATCTAGTGCAGGTTCAATGAATTTGTTTTGCTCTATAGAGCTAAGATTTAATAAAGCTGTTTTCACTTTGCGAAAGAAAGTCATTATTTTCTCTAACTCTGTGGCCATAATAGTTTCCCCTTACAGTATTGCAACCGAACGACACATGAAACTTAAAAAATATGAAATAAAATATAAATACATCTCCGGAATTGTTATTGAGGTTATAGCATCTTCCATTTCAAATTGTTGAGATTGTATAAATTTCCAAATGACTTTGTGATAGCTCTCCTCACATTACTCCAAAATATGTTGTTTAATTGCAAGCCAATATTCTAAAACTCTATCTACTGCCTTGGACAAGCTTATCCACCTGGTATGTACATTTTTAACATAACTGAATATTTTAGATTAAAGAAGTTGAAACATTCTTATTTCCTTACATACTTTAATTTCCCGTTGAGAAACCCTTGATGCACGTTGTATCAGTCATCAGTATCTTATTGTGAAGGCTAAAATAGTTGTTTGAACAAAAAATAAATGTTTTATGGATTTTCGATTTAACCCCAGAAAATCACGACTAAACCCGTGACCCCAGAAAAGTAAATCGAACCCCAGAATCTACGGGTCAAATGTATACTGTTGGTAAGCCTGCCCCTGAGGGTGGCGCAAAAATATCGTTCGCCACAAATATTCATGAAATCCTAATAAATACCAAGGCATAGTCAGATCTGCGTACCTGTATCTATGTTACCTATCAATGGCCATCAAACTCCACCTACACTTTCTAGTGTATATGCTCTACTGTTGTCAGGTTTTGGATTTTTATCATCTTTTTTTGGCAGAAACTTCACTTTAGTGATCTGGGTCCGTATTCTTTAGTACGAATCAATTTTAATTATTGTTTGGGTTTCGTCATTAAACAATAAGTACTTTGCTGAAACTAGTTGTGTGGTGAATAAAATCAACGCTCCTTTACTGAACGGACCTGCACACAAATATTGGACCATGATTTATTACTGTAATTAATTGGGCGAGATTTATGTGAAAATGCATGAAGAAGCCAAATAGTCATAAAAATGGAAAATGTTTAATTAGATACGATATATAGTTGTTAGTTTTCGTGAAGGATGCTTTCATGATTGTTCCATATAATCTATTAAATTGGAGCTATATTCCAAACATAATATTTGTTTGTGGAATTGTCTTGTTAAATGTAGAAATTATTTAGATTTGTCTTATGTAATTACAAAAAATTTAGGGTCTATCTGACTCAACGAACGACACTTTTCCCAACATCAATTATACGCACTAAACCAACATTTACATTTCTCTACTCTCAAGGAAAAGTGACTTAAATCGATTTATGTCAAAACTGATTTTAGTTCATACACCATTTCATTTGGTCCCGGGTATTTCAGTCAAAAATATTTTAGTCAAAAACAGCAAGGAATTTCAGCCAAAAATTAAAAGGCAACTCAGTCAAAATAATTTTAGACTGAAACGTCTTTTCAGAAGGAAGTTCAATCAAAAAATTAAAAAGGCATTCAAGTCAAAACTATTTTGACTAGAATTCCTTTCGCATTTATGACTGAAATACCTTTAGAGAAGGTGATTCAGTCAAACAATTAAAAAGGAATTCCAGGCAAAATTGTTCTCCGGGAATTCAGTCAAAAACCATTCAGTCAAAAAACGAAAGGCATTTCAGTCATAAAATTTCCCATACAAATATTATGACTAAAACCCCTTTTAAAAAAGGACTTCAGTCCAAAAAAAAGGTATTTCGGTCAGAAAACAGTTTGACTGAAATGCCCTTTGTGTTTTTGGACTGAACGACCTTCTTGAAAAGAATTTTAGTTACAAATTTTTTGACTGGAATACTTTTTGTTTGGTTAGTTTTTTTGACTGAAATGCCTTCGTAGACCTATATATTGGCTTCGGCGCCCCAGTTAAAAGCATTTCAGTCAAAAACGAAAAGGCGTTTCAGTCAAAAATTAAGAGGCTGAAATGCCTTTTCAGAAGGCAGTTCAATCAAAAAACTAAAAAGGCATTCAAGTCAAACTTTTTTGACTGAAATTCCTTTTGCATTTGTGACTGAAACACCTTTTGAAAAAGTAATTCAGTCAAATAATTAAAAAGGAATTCCAGACAAAATTGTTCTTGGGGAATATAGTCAAAAACAATTCGGTCAAAAAACGAAAGGAGTCTCAGTCATAAAATTTCACATACAAATATTATGTCTAAAACTTCTTTTATAAAGGAATTTCAATCGAAAAAACGTATTTCGGTCAGAAAACAGATTGACTGAAATGCCCTATGTGCATTTGGACTGAACAACCTCCTTGAAAGGTGTTTTAGTCACAAATTTTTGGACTGGAATACCTTTTGTTTGGTTTATTATATTAGTCGCATCGTAAACAATTGATCGTGTTACAATTGAACGTGAAGAGTTGATCGTAGACACAATTGATCGTGGAAACAATTGATCGTGGTTACAATTGGTGGTATGAACAATTGATCTTGGATAAAATTGATCGTTTGTACAATTGATCGTGGATACAATTGATCGTATGAATAATTGATCGTATGGACAATTGAGCCTATGGACAAGTGATCGTGGATACAATTGATCGTATGCACTATTGATCCATTTTACACTTTCTGCCGTAGGCACTTGGCGAAACACACTTAATAAACACATTTTTAAATTTTTTTAAAATCACTTGTTAAATATTTCGTAAAATTACAAAAGGTTTAAAAAATCACTCGATCGATTTCGGCTTGTTAGGCCATCATCAGGAGTATCTACTTAACTGTAAAAATAAAAATGTAGTTATTTATATACATAATATAGTTGGAAATAGCAAAAAATGAAACAAAAATATACAATAAAAAATGTGGGAGTGGTAAACAATAAAAATGGTGAGAGCAATAAACATTAAAAATTAAAAGGGGGTGAGTTAAACACAGGTATATGATTATTGATTATTGATTAGTCAACGGCCGAATAACAAAATTCCAGATGTTGTTGGTTTTTTTTAAAATTTTTTTATTATAACCCGACGTAGTAGTCATTTTATGGGATGGTATGAGTATTGGAATAAAACAGTGCGGGGTCGGTAATTGGTGAGAAACGGATTTCTCTTTGTTCGTTGAGGATATTTTGGTTAAGAAATATCGCTTTTGGGATTTCGAAAGATTCTAGGTTGTCTAAACGTCTGCTTTTTGGTTGTACATGTAATATTTCTAAATTGTTTAAACTGGATGTGTGATTTTCCAACGTTAAATGATTATAAAGGGATGATTCATGGCTACCAGATAAATGTTCTTTAAATCTAACTTCAAAATTGCGCCCAGTCTGTCCGATATAAGAGGAACTACAATCTTTGCAATTGATCTTATAAACGCTAGACTTGGAAAGGCGATCAATTCTTGGTTTGTTGTTAAAAATAATTTTCTTAATTGTATTATTGTTATAAAAAGCAAAGCTTTTTAAACCTTTTGTAATTTTGCGAAATATTTAACAAGTGTTTTAAAAAAAAAATTAAAAAAATGTGGGAACTATTGATCGTGTATCAATTGATTGTGCGGACAATTGATCGTATGGACAACTGATCGTGGATCCATGGTCAATTCCACGTATTTGTTTGCAATTACAAAATCTTGCATAACAAAATAATGCAATTATTTTTCTTTTTAGTAGGTGCATTAATAGATTCTATGTTATCCGATCCTACGAGCGACACTCAGTGCGACATGATTGCTGATCCCCTCGTGCGGAGTTGCTAGACTCCCATCGGGCGCGTCCCCAGGTGGCGGATAGGGGAAAACTCTCACTGACTTGTCGGGCGGGTAAATGGGAAATAAAATACCATTCGCGGACCAAAACTAGCTAAGGGTGGTTCCCTGAAAATAATAACCAATATGGGGGACTCGAAACGAGATAACCTTACGGCGCAGGGAATCGGATACCCAGTGCCGGCGACTTTGAGGGGTGAGCAAGCGGGCTCCCAGTCGTCGATATCCAACGACCGCAATACTTCAGAGCTGATGAACTCTGACCCATTTGGAAGAAGTTCCATAGTGCAAAGATCACCAACATCATTAGCTAGAACAGTTGAGATAGAAAATGCAGAACTACGCAGACAACTATGTAACATTGAAAAAATTACGTCGGATTTAATAAACGAAGTAAAATCTCTTAAGTTAGAAAATGAGAAACTGAAAAATTCTTTACAATCAAAGGAACCTGAGGAACAGGATGCTTCAGTTTTCCATGAGAAAAATGCTTTGCAACCCAAGAAGCCAGAAGAACAGTGTGCTACAGAGTACCACACTGACGAAGAAGAATTAAGAGAAGAAACTGACTGGATCTTAAAAAAGAACAGGAAGAAAAGACCTGCGAAAAAACGGAAGGCAGAATCTTCTCCAGAGATTGTAGCTTCAAGCCGCACTTCAATAACTGCTGTATTAAATGAAAATCAGCAAAATGTACCAGCTCAGGAAAACCAAACTGCCAAAATTAAGGAAAAGGCTCCACCACCAATCAACATTATTGGAGTAACTGAATATAGTACTATCCAATCGTTAATGAAATCGGTGACTACAAAAGATTACAGAGTTGTAGCACTGAACAACAATATTTGGAAAATCAATACAACAGATATTGAAAGTTATAGAGCCTTGGCTTCAAAGCTGACAGATGACGGCAAGGAATGGTACACATATGAGGACAAAAATGATCGTCCGATTAAAGTGATGGCCAGAGGTCTTCATCCAACCTGTGCAAAGCAGGATATAATGGAAGACCTTAAACACCAAGGCTTCAAAATAGAGGATGCGGTAAATATCCTAAAAAAAGAAAAAACTGTAACTGATCAAGGGATTAAAATGAATAAAAGGGGGCTTCCATTGTTTATGCTTACTTTTAATAGCACGGAAAAAGTGGAAAAAATTTTCAATATTAGGGCAGTCCTTAACATGAGAGTTCGAATAGAAGCGTTAAGAAAATCCACAGGCTTGATACCTCAGTGTAAGAAATGCCAAGGATATAATCACACGCAGAAATATTGCAAACGAGAGCCTAGATGCGTGAAATGTTCGGGAAAACATCTCGCCCAAGATTGTAGGTTCACAAAAGCTACGCCTCCAAAATGTGTAAACTGTAATGGAGAGCATCCAGCTAATTATAGAGGATGTGAAGTAGCCAGGGAACTTCAAAATCTGAGAAATAAAAAACAACAAGGCCCGCTAAACCGTGGGATGTTCAATAATAAGACAATATCTAAAAATCCAGTGGTAGAACTACCACTAACAAGTGCAATAGCAGGCCGAAAAACATACTCCCAGATTGTACAACAGCGGGAAGTAGTAAGTAACAACGAAGACGGTCAAAGCCTAATTCTTGAAAAAATTTTAAAGAATATAGAAGCATTAAACTTAAGGCTACTAAAACAAGAAAGAAGCCTGGACGCTTTAAATAAGCGGTTAAATAAGCAAGAAACAGTGAATGAAATCACTTCTATGATGTACTAATCTATGAAGATGAATAACACATTCAGAATCGCCAATTGGAATGCAAATGGGCTGTTGCAACAAATTCCAGAGTTAGAAATTTTCCTAAATATAGAAAAGATAGATATATGCCTAATTTCAGAATCTCATTTGACAAAAGATTCATTCGTTAGAATTCGAGGATACCAGTGCTATCACGCCATCCACCCGTCAGGAAAAGCGAGAGGAGGTTCAACCATATTTGTGAAGGAAAACATCAAACATTACGAAGGAGTAAAAATTGAAGAAGAAATTATGCAAGTAGCCACCATTAATGTTCGAATAAATAGTCAAAAGGTAATCAACATATCTTCAATATATTGCCCTCCACGTTATAATCTGACTAAAGAAAACTATGTTACGTTACTCAAATCGCTCGGTTTTAACTTCATAATCGGAGGCGATTTTAATGCTAAAAATACATATTGGGGATCAAGGCTAACAACCCATAAGGGTAAGGAGCTATTTGCAGCTGGTCGGGCACTAAACTGCGAGTTCCTGTCTGGAGGTAAACCAACATATTGGCCAGCGGATACAAATAAGATACCAGATTTGATAGATTTCTTTGTAACAAAAGGGATATCTGTAAACTACGTATTACTCGAAAACAGTGAAGGAATTTCATCTGACCACACACCTGTCATTATGACACTCAGTGATACCATTATCAAAAAAGAAAATTTACCTAGGTTAACAAATAATAAAACAAACTGGGACCTCTTCCGGAAAATAGTCGAAGACAATACGGAACTACAAGTACCAATTAAAACTCCGGCAGAACTTGAGGTTCAATTGGAGCTGCTGAACAACAGTATTCTGCAAGCAGCATGGCAGAGTACTCCTCCTACTTGTAATCAAACGGAAAGTTACATCAACTACCCAGTAGAAGTGAGAGATCTGGTTAGAGAAAAGCGGAAAGCTCGAAAAATCTGGCAGAGGAATCGAGCACCACAAAGCAAATCACGACTTAATTATTTAAGCAACAAATTAAAAATGCTTATCAAAGAAGTCAAGAACAAATCTTTTAATGAATACCTGGCTGGCCTTTCGGGCAAGAAAGACACTAATTACTCCCTTTGGAAAGCAACTAAAGGTCTTAAAAGGCCTAAAGTACAAATAGCTCCTATCAAGAATGACGATGGAACTTGGGCTAGAAGTGCCAAAGAAAAAGCTGCATTGTTTGCAGACTATCTTGAAAACACATTTCAACCCCTCCCAAGGCAAACAGCTGAAGAAAATATAATTTCAGTAAATAAAGTGGATAACCTAAACATAAAACCTGTAACACTACAAGAGCTAAAAGATGAAATTAAAAACAACTTAAGTTCAAAAAAATCCCCTGGTTATGATTTAATCACTGGACTTATAGTTAAAACTCTCCCAGAAAAAGGAGTACGAAAATTACTGCAAGTAATCAATGCAGCCTTCAGATTAAAATACGTTCCATACCAGTGGAAAGTGGCAGAGGTGATAATGATTCTAAAACCTAACAAGCCGCCAAACAAGAAAACATCGTACAGGCCGATTTCCCTACTTCCTATAATTTCAAAATTATTTGAAAAGTTACTACTCAAGAGATTAAAATCAGTAATAGAAGACAGAAAACTCATTCCTCCTCACCAATTTGGATTTATAGAGAGACACTCTACCATAGATCAAGTGCATAGAATCACAGATCTAATTGAAGATGCTCTGGAAAATAAAAAAATATGCTCAAGTGTATTCTTGGACGTATCTCAAGCCTTTGACAAAGTATGGCACCGAGGCCTGGAATATAAACTACACAGAGATCTGCCGAAGCAGTTTTACCTGATTTTAAAGTCATATCTAGCTGATCGACGCTTTCGTGTGAAACATGAAGAGGAATACTCCGAATTAAAGAAAATATCGGCGGGAGTTCCACAAGGGAGTGTTCTGGGGCCGATACTCTATATACTTTATACGCGAGACGTGCCAAGCACAAAAGGAACAAATATTGCAACATTTGCGGATGATACTGCAATCTTGGCAACTGGAAACAACATAGAGGAGTCAACCAGCAAATTACAAAACGCTGCTAATTCATTGAGTAATTGGACGAAGAAATGGCGCCTTCAACTCAACGAAACTAAATCTGTACATATAAACTTTACCAACAAAAATGTTAATTGGTTACCTGTTCGACTGAATTCACAACTTATTCCACATGCAAACACGGCAACATATTTAGGAATGACCCTTGATGCTAAACTCAAGTGGAAAGAGCATGTTAAAAAGAAAAAAGAAGAGTTAAACATCAAATATAGAAAAATGTATTGGCTCATAGGAAGGAACTCTGAGCTAACATTACATAATAAACTGCTATTATATCGGCAGATATTGAAACCTGTATGGACGTATGGTATACAGCTATGGGGCTGTACCAAGAAAACTAACGTAAAAGTAATTCAAACTTTTCAAAATAAAGTCTTGCGTAGTATGGTCAACGCACCATGGTATATAAGGAATGATAACCTTCATAAGGATCTAAAGATGGAGTACGTCAGTGAAGAAATTAAGAAATATGCTAGGAAACACGTACAGCGCCTCAGTCAACATGAAAATGCGGATTTGCGTCGTATGCTGAACAACCAAAATCCAGTAAGACGGCTTCGAAGAACGAAGCCCTTAGAACTAGGACAGATAAATTAATGAAGTATCCAACCTGGAGCTAACCGATGGGTTATTCTCCTCAAACAGTTAACATCATTTAATATAGATAAATTACTAGATGAAATTGTATTCAGTTGTAATATTTGTTAAATAAAAAAAAAAAAAAAAAAAAAAAAAAAAAATGATTGCTGATCCCGACTCCTACGTCCCCCGAAGTTCAAATCTAAAGCCTCTCGGAGGGCTAAGCGGGGGGGGGGGGATCGTAGCGTCCTCCCGCATGTCCTTGAGAGTTTCAGAAGCCGTTAGACTCTACAATTGTAAGTTAAATTAGTCGGAATAGGGTTGATAGGCCGAATGTGTCGAAAGGCCGAATGTGTCGAAAGGCTAAATGTCGAAAGGCCAAATGTGTCGAAAGGCCGAATAGGTCGAAAGGCCGAATGTCGAAAGGTGGATTGTGTCGAAAGGCTAAATGTTGAAAGGTTGTTGTGTGTAATTTAAATTTAAATTGATTTTAATATTTCATCTTTTATGAATGAAAATTTTCAAAATTTATATTTTTATGAAAACCATAATTTATATTTTTATCAAACTTTGTATATAAAAATGTTTAATAGTAAATCACCTTAAATATTAAAATCCTTATACGTTTTTTTTTGTAATATAATTAAAAATTAATTAAGGGTTGGCTACCTTATCTAGAAAAAAATGCCGCCCCGGTGGCACAGTTGTTAGCATGCTTGCTTTAAGTTCCGGAGGTCCGGGGTTCGATTCCCGGCGGGTGATGAAAAAATCACGGTTGGTTAATGTAAGGATCAATGAATTAATCACTCATTATCCGTTGAAAAAATGATTACGAAACTTCACAATGAAGCGGCCAAATCCCTCTATGGGATGTAGCGCCAGCGAAAAAAAAAAAAAAAAAAAATTAAAAATTAATTAAGGGTTGGCTACCTTATCTAGAAAAAAAAAATACAGAAACTGAAAATCCCGAAAAAAAATCCAGAAACAAAAAACTCAAAAAACAAAAATACAGAATACTAAAATCCAGAAACATATTATCAAAGTGCGGACCAAATTATACAATAATTAAAATTTATAAAATGTCTATCAAATATCCGTAAAGTTCTTAATACATATTTATGTTAATAGAAATTGCTTCGTCAACCTTTCAGACACACAGATCAAAGTAATCGTATCGCTCATATTGCTTCTACTGGTCTAAAAATGGGGTTGGCCACGTATCACTGTTTTTCAAAAGACTGCTTACAAAAGACTGTTTCTAAATTCTTTTCTCCGAAATCTTATTTTACAAAATCTTGTCACCAAAAATCTTTTTGGAGAAAATCTTGTTTTCAAAATACATGATAATGTTTTTATTAATCTTTTATAGATTTTCCATTAAAATAAAATGACATCGAGTAATTTAACTTCGAATTGTCGAGGCTGACGGCTTCGGCAACTCTCACGGGCACGCGGGAGGGCGCTACGTCCCCCCTTCACTTAGCCCTCCGAGGGGCTTTAGATTTGAACTAAGGGGGACGTAGAAGCCGGGATCAGCAAACATGCCGCACTGCGTGCCGCACTTAGCAGCGGATTATATAGAATTTATTAATGCCACCTACTAAAAAGAAAAATCATTGCACTATTTTATTAAGCAAGATTTTGTAATTGCACGATTTTAAAATGCCAAGAAAAACCATTTCACTAAATATTCATTATTTCAGTATAAAATATTTATTTAGGAAAATAATTTATACGGTAAGAATTTTATACGGAAAGAATTCAAAAACAAGATTGAACGGCAAAACAAGATTTTGTCTTACAGGCAAATACCCCGGTCCCCTAAAAATGGCAATAAAATTGTTTTTTTTTTCATTTATTTTAAACAAACTATTTTTTTCGGATTTTTTTTCTGGATTTTTTCTTTTCAACTATTCTGGATTAATATTTTCTGGATCCCATTAATTAAT
The DNA here is from genome assembly GCA_963556165.1 of Tipula helvola. Taxonomy (NCBI): domain Eukaryota; kingdom Metazoa; phylum Arthropoda; class Insecta; order Diptera; family Tipulidae; genus Tipula; species Tipula helvola. Next base: position 103,117,267 of record OY744483.1, read on the forward strand.
TATAATAGAAAAATAAATAAATAAATTTGTTTTTTCGACAAAATTTGATCACATTAATATGCTACATGCACAGAATTTATTAGCACGTATTTTCAATTTATTTAAATTATTTTACATTAAGGCTGTTTTCCAAACGATACTTATTTGATATTTATTGACCAATTTGGCCGCCATTTTAAATAAGTAAGTAGAGTCATTCCAATTGAGTTAGCTTACTTATTTTGACAGCTGCAACAAAAGAATGAAAATGCGCAATAAATATTGCAGAGCGATAATTATTTTTTTAAATTTAATATTCTTGGGATAATTTTATTTTAATTATATGTATTTTAATTTTATATTATTTGTATTTGTGTTTTTTACAAATATTATGATAATTAAAATATAAACATAAACCAATACCTGAAACAATTTTTTTTTGACATTACAAATTAGATTTTTTGGTAAGAAAGAGATAGAAAATAAGTCACCTCGCCGGGTTACTTATTTGAATTAGACAGACAAATAAATTCAATGGTTTTAAATATTCATTTCAATAAATTAAGTGAAGGAACATTTTATGAAAATTCGGCCTTTAGATATTCGGAATATCGGCATTCGACCTTTCGACGTTCGGCCTTTTGACCTATTCGGCCTTTCGACATTTGGCCTTTCGACCCATTCGGCTTTTCGACATTCGGCCTTTCAACACATTCGGTCTTTCGGTATTCGGCCTTCCGACCCATTAGGTCTTTCAACGTTGGGCCTTTCGACATTCGGCAGAACGATCAGTCACAAAACCAAAAGAAATTCCAGTAAGAAATATTTTGACTTGAATGCATTTTTGTTTTTTGATTGACTTGACTTCGATTTCAGTCTAAAATTATTGTGACAGAGTTGAATTTTAATTTTTGACTGAAACTCCTTTCTGTTTTTTACTGAAATGCTTTTGACTGGGGCACGGAAGCCAATATATAGATCTACGAAGGCATATCAGTCAAAAAATACTAACCAAACTAAAGGTATTCCAGTCCAAAAATTTGTGACTAAAATATTTTTCAAGAAGGTCGTTCAGTCCAAAAACACAAAGGGTATTTCAGTCAAACTGTTTTTTGACCGAAATACCTTTTTTTTTGAACTGAAGTTCCTTTTCAAAAGTAGTTTTAGTCATAATATTTGTATGGGAAACTTTATGACTGAAATGCCTTTTGTTTTTTGACTGGAATGTTTTGTCCAAGACAAGGAACTCCATTTTTTTGCGTTTAACGTCAAAATAATTTGTGATTGGTGCAAAGGAAAAAAAAAGAAAAATACATTTTATCTGCTAATACCTGAATATTTCACGGCGATTTGGAATTTAAACAATTAATTTACAAAATAAGGTAATGACTTAATAGTTAATTGTTATCATTTCTAAAAAAGATTTGTATTTTTCGGAATATTTACTTTGTAAAGGTCAGCCATCATTAAACAAACACATATTTTTAGAGCCGTTCCACGCGGTCGTTTTTTTTTTTTTTTTTGAGTTATTCGTTACCCGTTGAGGCGATCGCAGAATAGTGGCCGAATATATTCATACAAAGGGCCGCTTGGGCCTGTTGTTTAGAAGTGCTCTTACAGCTGATCCTCGTGTTAAATAAACTAGTCGGATTTGGTCACTTTTATACCAAAAAAAATAAATAAATGTATAAAAAGGTGGTTGCCGTGAATCATTTGCATTACTTGTGCTATAGACATCGAACCTGTATCAAAGTTTTATTCAGCAGTGCAGTGATTCGATACAAAGACCGCCAGTTAATTTGAGTTTATCAAATTTACGCGTATATTTCTTTATTATTTAAAGTTTTTTTTTTATTATTATAATTTTCTATATAATTGTCGGTAGTTATTTTTTTTTTATTTTCTAAAATATATAATTGGATGAAGTGGCATCCAACATAGGTGTTCTCGTGTAGTGGATTCTTAAACAAACAAAAAATAAATAAATAAAGTGATCAGTTGTTACGCCGTAAATTTGAGCCTATTCATCCGGTAGCTCGTGTCGGAGGATGTTCTGGGTTGCTCGTTACGGTAACAATAACCTTGATGAATTCAGCCGAATCCCACATCTCTGCAACGAATTACCGAACTATACTTTAGCCACCCATTACCCTGAAGATGAATATAGGATAGACAAAAAATCAAAGTATGTCTGAATAATCACCGAAAGTTCCCCTAATATACAGTAAATAAATTTCGTTTAAAATACTTATAACATAATTACAAACATATATGTATATATGAGTACGTCATAAATGTTATAATGTGTTGCTAATCGGAAATTATTGCGGAGGGGAGAGTGATGATTGTTTTCTTTAAGTGAAGTGTTTTGTGATGTGATTCAGCGAGTATTGTTGATTTAGATATTTATTTAGAGATTTATTAAAAGCACTGAGAGAACTACATTGATCGCAAACGACCCTATACCCGCTTTAAGCACCCGATAAACAAAAAAAAAATACAAAAAAGGAATCATGTGCGAAAGGCGATAAATGGCTGTTACAATAATTAGTGTTAGATTATTTAAAACTGAGACGGGTTGTACAGCAATCAAAATTGCATTCATCATTTTTTATCTTCGACCTTTAACAATTAGCTCCAGTTATACATCTCTAGAATACTGTTGAAAATCGTTACGAATTTAAATAACTCTGTTCAGAGGGCATGCTCAAAATTTCTGTTCTGAAAATTTGTGCCGTTTGTTCAGATCACAACAATATGAGAGTAACGTGAGAATTGGCTGATATAAGTCTTTACTTGGTGCTTCAAACGTGGTACCGGTAAATGTTTTATTTAGATTTTTAAATAATGGCGGCTGCAAAATTTGAAGTTGTGTTTTTCCCATTGGAAATTATTCCCAATTACGCCAGAATACACATTTGGGAATTAGGAAATACAAAATTGGGTAGTATTGAAGTTTGGAAATCCCAATTCCCAATTCCCAGGGAATAGCCAGGATAAGGCCACTGGGAAGCTAGTTCGTCGACAAATATGAAAATCTGTAACAACATTTTCTTTCGCGATTACATTACTTACCCAATATAACTTTGGTATAGTGGGAAAAGTAAAAAAATTGCCATTAATTGACTGTAAATTAATTAAATTCGACTACTAGCTATGATGGTCTCGAAAACTTGTCTAATGCAAATTGAAGAAATACCTAAGATGACGCGTAGTCTACATCACGTAATTAATCAATTGTCTACACATATATACAATGTATGTCGACAATTCAAAAAATGACGTCGACAATGTAGACAATGCGTTCACAATTGACAGCAATAAAATTTTTTGATAACTTCATATTTAAGTGTAATTAATACAATATGCAAATATAGTTTAAAGTGTGATACTTGTATAATTGATTCAGTCTTATTATATTAAATGCCAGGATGCCAGGTGCTTAAAAATTACAAAAATTTGATATTAAGTGTATTGTGTTACTAAAAGTGTTTTAAAAATGTTAAAGTTACCTAAATAGTGCTAAATCGTTCCAGTAAGGATGAAGGGGATACATTCTGTGCCACTCCAACTAACTTAACCTGCTGAAGTATTATAGAATATAAAGAATAGAATTCAAAGAATTTATTGAATTTGTAAAATTTATAAAAATTAAAGAATTTTAGAAATACTAAAATTTGTAGGATTCACCGAATTAATTTAATTTACAGAATTTTTAAAATAACCCAAATTTGAATTTCTAGAATTTATAGAATTGATGGAATTTATTAAATCCTTAATATTTTTAGAATTTATAGGTTTTATAAACATATTCAAATTTAGATAATTACAATCTTTGGAGAACTTATAAAATTTATAGAATTCATAGCATTTACAGATTTTTTAAGAACTACACAATTTATGAGCTTTGCATAATTAAAAAAACTTACTAAACTTTGAAACTTTATCCATAGAATTTATAGAATTATTCGTACAAGTTGTTAAATATATTTAAGCTCATAGGATTTATCGAAATTTTTGAATTTATGAAATTTGTAGAATTTAGGGTTTATAAAATTTGAAGAATTTGTACTCGTAGAAATTATGAAATTTTTAGAATAAGTAAAGTTTGGGTTTGTAGAATTATAGAACTGACTATTTATAAAACCTATATAAGATATAAAATTTATAGAATTTTCGGTGTTTCTACAATTTATAGAATTGATATAATTTATAAAATTCATAAAATTTATTGAATTTATAGAGCTTATAAGCTCGAAATATTAGAATTTATAATATTTATAGACTTTGTAGAATTTAGAGAGTTTATAAAATATATTGGATTTTTAAAATTTATCGAATTTACTGAATTTATAAGAACTAAAGAATTTATGAGATTTGTAGAGTTTAAAGCACTTAGGCCCGATTGTATGAACGATAATAAATGATTAATCGCCTGATTTATCGTAGTTTGCATTGTATGAACGACGCCAATAAAGAAAATGAATCGATTATTTTTGTTACCATCTGTTTTATCATCCCTTTTTGGTGACTGAATCAGAGAGCAAACTATTTTTTTGTTGTTCTTTTTTTAATGTTTGAAGTTTTAAACTTCATTCATAAAATTTATAGAATTTATCAAATTTATTGGATTTATAAAATTTATAAAATATACAGAATTTATAGGATTTATAGAATTTAAGAAACCTATTGGATTTTTAGACTTCATTTGTACAATTTACTGAATTTATAGGATTGGTATAATTTTAAGAGTTTAAAGAATTTTTAAATTTATAGAATATATTTAATAACAACAAGTTCTAAAAACATTATAAATTCTATATTTTTTTTTAATTCTAAAAATTATGTAAGTAGTAACTGCGATTTTATATCGTTCATAAGTATGAGCATTAATTAAAAAAATATCTAATATTTTAAACGAAATAAAAAAAATGTTTGTCTTTTGTAAAATTTTGATTTTCAATTTTTAATAAGAGATTATTTAATAATAATTCAATTCTGGAATAGAATCAAAGCAACCTTGATTATACAAGCCATAATCTAAAAAACGAAGCTTTTATAAGGGAATTAGAAACGACGAAAAAACCAAAATTTCCATAGTAAAAGACATAAAACATATGGGAAATCACTTTTTTTCCTAAGACAAATTTGTAAATGAAAACGTTGCAAATTATTAATTATGATTTCTGAAATATTTTCATAAATGTTTGAATTTCAACATATATAAATCTCGTTTAAGTAAATCATTTTCATTTTCTTGTAATAATTGATTTATTTTAATCAAAATATAAAAAAAAGTTCATAACAACAGCTTTCTGGTCAAATTAAAAAGAAAAGCTTACTACAAGTCGTGTGCATTAAGTCAATGTACATAGATGGCAGTGGGTAGTAAACATTTTGAAAAATCGTAGCAAAAATTGCGAACTAGGGAAATTTTAGTTTAAAAATTGTAGGATAAGCAAAACAAATTCACAAAATATTAAGAACGTGTCATAATTGTGTGATTAAATAATTTTTTTTCGTATTTCTCTGCCAACAATTATAGACATCTAACGTACACTAGTAAAACTAAAGATAAATTTAGCAAGTATTATTTTAATTCGTCAGAGGCAACTTTGATGTATTTTTCAAAATGAAATTTCGAAAATATATTTTAGAAATAATTTAATTTTAATATTTCGGCAATTAATAGTTACTTAATACCAATATACCCTTCTTGTATATTGCTGCTAAAGATATGTAGAACACTTTTGTAAAAACATTTTGTAACATTTTTGCTGTTTTCATTGAAAAACTTGAAGCTAAAAAACACCATTTTTACTATGGATTCCTATGGAAATCAGTGAAAAGTTATACCACTAAAAAAGCTTCTAAAAAATACGTCATAATGATTATGGCTCTATACTCTAGAAGGCTCTGATAGAATCCGGAATTCCGAAATCGAGAACATTCAAATTCGAAAGTTCCGGAAATACTTGTTGGCCAGTGGTATGGTTATTGTAAGTACCATGCCATAAAACGTGGTTGGGAAGTTTTCCCATTTTGACCATAGTACCTACTTTCATTATCGGAAACAAACCGTATATACTTTAACGTTTATAGCTGCTTTGCAATGTCTTCCGATTCCAGCAAAATTTCGGATAAACTTGCTTCTGTTTCGCTTTCATATTTTAGGTCCCAAGCTTGTAAGAAAGATTGCTCGTCAATGGCTTGTCAATGGCAAGCTTGCTCGTCAATGATGCAGCACTGATACTACCTGTTTTGTGTTGCTAGAACTGTTTTCCAACCATCTATTAATAGCACTGACTAATCAGAAATATTTAACTTAGCACATGAAATGCATTTTAGATACGCATTTTGTAATAAAGTCGGTGATAGTCCTTTTCTTCCTGGGAGTTTAGTAGTGTAAGCTGATCTTAACTTTTTAATGAATGACTTAAAATGTTTCAATTCCACCAATCTTAAGGTCAGATTTCATCCGAATACTAATTTGGCTAATTCCTCATTTAACTCTATCTCTTCTTTTTCACTTAATTTGCCAAACTAATTTGCAACTGAATTTGCTTTACTGAATTTTTTTTAAAGTTCTGTTCTGAATTTACGAGGTTATGAAACTGTACCCAGTTCATGTTACAATCTAAACAATTATTCTTAGCGCTTTTTTCGTATCCCTGAGAAGTTATAGCATATACTCCTAGAATATCTTATTTTTGACCTCCTTGCTCTAGATTATCAATTCTGGTTTATGGTTGATTTAGGAACTTCAAATATGAGAATAGTTTGCAGAAGTTATTAAATCTATACATAGGAAAAACAACAAGAAAAATTTGATTGTCTAGGAATTGTCTACATTGTCTACACATTGTCTACGTCGAAAACTATTGTCTACTCTATTGTCGACACTTGCAAGTAGACCATCTTAAATTACGTGTAGACGCACAACACTGGTTGTTAAATTAAATGGTGAAGAAGGAACCAGTACCAAACTTCATCAGTTCTTGACTGATACGTCACAATTTGCGTTTGTGTATTTAAAATCTGTCGGTTTTAACAACAAAATGGTGCTGATGATAACGGGGACATTTTGAGACATTATGTAGTAAAAAAGCCTTTGTTTACAGCCAGGTAGTGCTTCCACATAAGTTTTTCTTTATGTTCAAAAAGTAGAAATAAACTTATGAAAAGATATCCATTTTGTTAAAAAAATGAAACACGGTAATTTCTATCCCCCTAAAAATCTTTCAACTTTTAATCTCTCAATGTTTAAAATATTTTATTTCAAATTATTTTTGATATCTATAAGCATTCGAACGAGCACCACTTGTACTCTTCTCTTTAGGGATTTGTGCAGATACAGAAAAAATATTCTTGTTGCCGCGGCCAAATCTTTGCTTTACTTAAGGTTGCATCTGAAAGATGCATTCCATTTCAAGAAATATAGCTTGGTCCTGCGATAGATGGTACGAAATCGTTCTTTACTTACTGTTTCCTATATGAGTCGTCTCGGGGAGCTTTCACAAGTAAGGGAAAAAAATAGACATTTTGATATTTTATATAATCAAACTAGATATACAGTTGCAAACAAAACATTTGCAACCATTGAATAACAGCCATATTTGCTTTTATTATATAATTTATAAGTAATAATTTCAAATTACAAAATTATATAAAAAAGTTTAATTTCAAATTACTTTGAATTATTTAGTTGCATTAGTTGCAAACGTTTTGTTCGCAACTGTTTGTATTCAATTTTTTATCAATTATAATCAAACTTTATTGTTACATTAGCAGAATATATAAGAATCTTTGCTTTTAAAATATTTAAGCTTTCACCATTTTTACTGTTAAATTATTTCAAAATCCCGTGCTTTGTTTCTGGTCCACTAAATGAGACACAACATTCAATCGTGTTAGGTAATTATTTTATTTTCGTGAAATTCGCAATATTCATGTGTTAGTGTATCATATTATTTTCATTATTATATATTAAAAATGATAATATTTAGTAATTAAAGATTTGGCGGATTTTAATCCAAAACTGTTGAATTTTAAGCATTATTGTTGATAATATGTTAAAACAGAATAAAATAAAAATTCTCCCAATAAAGTACCCAAATTTTTTAGTTCGATCCCACATATGATAGAAGAGTAATTCTCCTAAAAACACAACTATTGTAAATGAAGTTACAGATATGTGTATACCAAGAAAAGGATACCACTCCTCAGTACCAAAATACTTATGATTTTCCAACAAACGTTTTGAGTACATTTGCTTATTCTGGCGATAATTATTTTCTTTATCGTAACGAAACCATTTATCAAAATGACCAGATTCTTTCAAATACATATCAATTATTTCTAAATCCCTTTTAATTGGTGAATCGGACGCAATATGATATCCAATTTGTGTCGGAAATAAGGGATCATCGCCCAATGCATGGGTTACCTTATTTGAATTGTATTGCTTAACTAAAATCTTGTACGCATATTTTGTAGGTACAAGAAAAACATTTTTTGAACCATTATTTCTTAACTGATGATAGAAATCCTTTAGGTTCAAAATACTAAACCGATATGTTACTGATGATATACAACTTTGCGATAAACTTGTTTGAAATCGTGCATATGATCTTTGGTAATATATAATTGGGATGGTTGAATTAATTAACTCGTTATATGTAGCATGTTCAATCTTTGTATTTGGCGCAGCCGATTCGCCAAACATTACGCAACCATAAATTGTCATGGTAAGGAAACCGGTTAATGATAGGTAATGTATAAAAAAGCGCCCAAATCCGGTAGATCTAATAGTCGAAGGTAATGATAAATTTATTCTCATTACTTCAAAAACTATTTCCACAATTGTCATTCCTCTTGAGTATTGCAATTTTATTAATATAACAACGGCAATAGCCGCCATTAGGAAAATAATATGTGTATCTACTGAAGCAAATCGCAACAAAGTTGATCGACCTTTAGATATCGGAATTAAAGGTACAATATAATCAAACTCGATGGGATATGCAAAATCAGTTGAATAATTCGGTGACAAAATTGACATTGACAAATTGACGGCGATTACTAACTTTTTATCGGTATTCTTATAATTAGTTGATGTGGCATTCAGCTTGTTCAAAATAATGTTGATACGATTTTTGTGGTTTATATCCCGAGGCTTTTCCAATTTCAGTGGTTTACCATTAAAATTAAAATATTTGCCTTCTGTTTTGAATAAATTTTCTGGCAATTGATCAAACATCTCAAATTCTCGGCGACTGCTATACGGTATATAACTTTTTATAGTTACCTCTCCATTTTCATTCGGATACAAAATGCTAACACGAAATATGGTTTTTTCATAGCACATGCGAAATATTTTATCCAGTAGTAGTGTATCCAATGAATCTTGAAATATTATTAGAATAAAGTGATTATGAAATCCAATGGTGATTCTTTCAAATTCATTGAGTTGTCCGATATTGGTGGGATCCATAAACAAAAATGTTAGAAAATTATTATCGATGTATTTTAAAAATGTTTGGTTATTTAACAAAAAACTCCATTGGATCCGGTATATTTGACTTGGATTAATATAAGTATAATTGGTAATCGCCAGGTATGGTGTTGGTAAAGTATTTTGAATATTTTCGATAGCTGCTCCAATTCCATTGCTCAAGTTATCTTTAGGATTATGAATAAATATAAATGTTGTGAAATTTTGTGATTTTATACTCTCGATAAGTGGCTGATTTTTTAAAGCAAATTCGTACCCTTCACAATTTGTTAAATTTAATAATAAAATTAATTGTAGAGAAACCATTTTAAATGCACTGAACACGACGCAATAATTTAATGAAATGAAATAGAAATCGATTAGGTTTTGTGAACATTGTTTGTTTGTAGTTTTAATTGATTCCTTAGAGGTTTGAAACATTTAGCTTTTATATTTTGATGAAAGTTCTGATATAAAATTTAGCTGAATATGAAATGCCCTTCCGCTAAATAATATCGAATTCCAACCCAAAACAAAACAATAATATAATTTAAGCTACTTTAAACCTCAAGTATACAATCATATCCAAAAACCATAAAATTAAAATAATACAATACAACAGCAACAACGAACCAATGTAAATAGAAAGGAATACTATTATCTGCCAAATTGATTTAAAATCCCAAATGATGGATTTTACAATTAAAAAATAACAAAACCTCGAACTGAAAAACCGATGTGATGTTCAAATGTGTTAATTTTATTCATTTCAATTCAATTTTTCAATCAACTTCATTAGCAATAGAATAAAACAAAATTTTTTGTGAGGATTAAATAAATGAACCGAAAATGAAAATACATTTTCTCATTTTCTAACATTTTTTTTTTTTTACGTTTTTGTGATAAGTAACTCAACGGGAAAGAAAACCCAAAGTGAAATCATAATAAGGAGTGTTTGTTGTTGTTGTGTTCTTAAGTAATTTTTTTTTAGCAGGAGATATTTTTGATTTTTAATAATGATGAGTTTGAATAATGATTTTGATAATTTTTTGGATGAATTTATTCTCTACATTTAAGATTCTTGTTTGAAGGATTATATTAGATGACAATGTTTTATATTATATATTTTACTGAGATACTGTCAATATGGTTTAGTTTAAGTTAAAATCAAAATGCTGGAATTAACGAACGAAAAAAAAAAATAATAATAACAAGAGCATTTTAAATAGGGGGTGGATGACTGACAGATTATTTTGTTCCTTGTAATGTTGAAAGTTATTATTTAAAAATAAAAAAATTACTTTGATTAGCGTAATATTAAATCAAACGGAGATTTATTAAAACAAGTTTTGATGAACGGAAAAATCGATTAAGATTATATTAAAAATTATAGGAATCTCCTTCCAAATTATGATAATAAAACATGTCTTATATTATGCAAATTATTATTAATTCACGTGAACATATCAACTCACCGCGCTGCACAGGAATCACAACAGTGTGTGAATAGGTGCATTCCTTTTTATTTTAATACTTATTGTTGTTGTACTAGCAATGAATACTGAAACGTCTAATTATACGTTACCCTTAGACAGGGCGAAAAACGTTTTATTGTTGAAAGGTGATATTGAACCACATATTAGTTAGGAAAATTTGTGGTTTATACACAAATTTTTATATATTCAACAAACAATAAAAATTAGAATGGCCAAATTATTAATTTGGTGTCAATACAACTGTTATATAGATGCCATTTTTATTTAAACAGGGTGGGCCACTATAAAATGAACGAGTTGTAACTCAATTGTACGCAAATAGACGAAAGCGTGTTTAGAGTATATTTCCGCCTTCCAAAAGTAATTTCCGAGAGGTTAATCGAAGAGCTGGAACCACACAACAATGAATCATTGGATATTCCATTCGCATTCCAATCAGTGAACTACTTGTTCCCAATGAGTCAGCCGAGCGTGTCTCGTAACATTAATTACACATGTAAATGAATCATTAAAAAATTAGCCGCAAAAATAAAATTTTGTGAATTGCAGAAACAGAAAAATTTAATAAAGGAATTGTAATTATTAATCAAGCTTATCGAATTTTAATCAATAACTAAATACCGTAACTAATTGTTGCAGGTTTTACACAAAATTTGGGATAAAAGGTGTAATTGCTGCTATCGATTGCACCCATGTAGGAATTGTAGCACATTCGGCATTTGATGCTGATCGCACAGTTCGATTATAAATGAATCGGAAAGGCTTCTACAGCATTTAATTAAATAATATGAATTATTTATCTGAATATTTTTATTTTTATCTTTTTAGATTGTGCGTTTATCCTTGATAGAGGTATTAATCATCGAAAACGGAGCATAATTGCAGATTTAAGAATTTTAAAGTTCTGAATTTGTGGGCTATTGTTCGGTAACAGGACAGTTCCTCGCGCACATTTCCTCGCGCACTTTTCCTCACGTACAATTCCTCGCACACATTTCCCAGCGGTAAACATTTAAATGTCTGAAAATTTCCTCGCCTGATATAGTGGAGCGTTTCCAGGATTTATAATTTTTAAATCCCCATTTTCCAAAATTTAAAGCGATTTTAAATCCAATTTTCCAGAATTTATAACTTTTTGTTTATTTTCGTTTTAAAATTCAAATTTTCATTTTTTAGAATTTATAGCGAGAAAATGTTCCCGCGAGGAAATGTTCCCCGCGAGGAAATGTGTGCGAGGAAATGTGCGGGAGGAAATGTGCGCGATGAAATGTACGTGAAGAAATGTCCTGGAATAATATTGTTCAGTTGATTTTTAATAAAACTAAATTTTTAACAAAATGTGTAGAAATATTCGAGCAATCTAAATACTCGTTGGCGTCACAATTACAGGTCTCAACACCTATTGATAGAGGTATCAATCATCGAAATCGGAGCATAATTGCAGATTTTCAATTTTTAAAGCTCTGAATTTGTGGGCTATTGTTCAGTTGATTTTCAATAAAATTAAATTTTCCACAAAATGTGTAGAAATATTCGAGCAATCAAAATACCTGTTGCCATCACAATTACAGGTCTCACCACCTATTGATAGAGGTATCAATCATCGAAATCGGAGCATAATTGCAGATTTTCAATTTTTAAAGCTCTGAATTTGTGGGCTATTGTTCAGTTGATTTGAAATAAAATTAAATTTTCCACAAAATGTGTAGAAATATTCGAGCAATCAAAATACCTGTTGCCATCACAATTACAGGTCTCACCACCTATTGATAGAGGTATCAATCATCGAAATAGGAGCATAATTGCAGATTTTCGATTTTGAAAGCTCTGAATTTGTGGGCTATTGTTCAGTTGATTTTCAATAAAATTAAACTTTCTATAAAATGTGTAGAAATATTCGAGCAATCTAAATACCCGTTGGCATCACAATTACAGGTCTCAACCCCTATTGATAGAGGTATCAATCATCGAAATCGGAGCATAATTGCAGATTTTCAATTTTTAAAGCTCTGAATTTGTGGGCTATTGTTCAGTTGATTTTTAATAAAATTAAATTTTCCACAAAATGTGTAGAAAAGTTCGAGCAATCTAAATACCCGTTGGCATCACAATTACAGGTCTCAACACTTATTGATAGAGGTATCAATCATCGAAATCGGAGCATAATTGCAGATTTTCGATTTGTAAAGCTCTGAATTTGTGGGCTATGGTTCAATTGATTTTTAATAAAATTAAATTTTCCACAAAATGTGTAGAAATATTCGAGCAATCTAAATACGCGTTGGCATCACAATTACAGGTCGCAACATCTATTGATAGAGGTATCAATCATCGAAATCGGAGCATAATTGCAGATTTTCGATTTTTAAAGCTCTGAATTTGTGGGCTATTGTTCAGTTGATTTTCAATAAAATTAAATTTTCCACAAAATGTGTAGAAATATTCGAGCGATCTAAATACCCGTTGGCGTCACAATTACAGGTCTCAACACGTATTGATATAGGTATCAATCATCGAAATCGGAGCATAATTGTAGATTTTCGATTTTTAAAGCTCTGAATTTGTGGGCTATTGTTCAGTTGATTTTTAATAAAATTAAATTTTCCACAAAATGTGTAGAAAAGTTTGAGCAATCTAAATACCCGTTAGCGTCACAATTACAGGTCTCAACACCTATTGATAGAGGTATTAATCATCGAAATCGTGGCATAATTGTAGATTTTCGATTTTTAAAGCTCTGAATTTGTGGGCTATTGTTCAGTTGATTTTTAATAAAATTAAATTTTCCACAAAATGTGTATAAATATTCGAGCAATCTAAATACCCGTTGGCATCACAATTAAAGGAATCAACCCTTATTGATAGAGGTATTAATCATCGAAATCGGAGCATAATTGCAGATTTTCGATCTTTAAAGCTCTGAATTTGTGGGCTATTGTTCAGTTGATTTTTAATAAAATTAAATTTTCCACAAAATATGTAAAAATATTCGGGCAATCTAAATACCCGTTGGCGTCACAATTACAGGTCTCAACACCTATTGATAGAGGTATCAATAATCGAAATCGGAGCATAATTGTAGATTTTCGATTTTTAAAGCTCTGAATTTGTGGGCTATTGTTCAGTTGATTTTTAGTAAAATTAAATTTTCCACAAAATATGTATAAATATTCGAGCAATCTAAATACCCGTTGGCATCACAATTAAAGGAATCAACACTTATTGATAGAGGTATCAATCATCGAAATAGGAGCATAATTGCAGATTTTCGATCTTTAAAGCTCTGAATTTGTGGGCTATTGTTCAGTTGATTTTAATAAAATTAAATTTTCCACAAAATGTCTAGAAATATTCGTGCAATCTAAATGCCCGTTTGCGTCACAATTACAGGTCTCAACACCTATTGATAGAGGTATCAATCATCGAAATCGTGGCATAATTTCATATTTTCGATTTTTAAAGCTCTGAATTTGTCAGAGTTGATTGTTCAGTTGATTTTTAATAAAATTAAATTTTCCACAAAATGTTTAGAAAAGTTCGAGCAATCTAAATACCCGTTGGCATCACAATTACAGGAATCAACCCCTATTGATAGAGGTATCAATCATCGAAATCGGAGCATAATTGTAGATTTTCGATTTTTAAAGCTCTGAATTTGTGGGCTATTGTTCAGTTGATTTTCAATAAAATTAAATTTTCCACAAAATGTGTAGAAATATTCGGGCAATCTAAATACCCGTTGGCGTCACAATTACAGGTCTCAACACCTATTGATAGAGGTATTAATCATCGAAATCGGGGCATAATTGTAGATTTTCGATTTTTAAAGCTCTGAATTTGTGGGCTATTGTTCAGTTGATTTTTAATAAAATTAAATTTTCCACAAAATGTGTATAAATATTCGAGCAACCTAAATACCCGTTGGCATCACAATTAAAGGAATCAACCCTTATTGATAGAGGTATTAATCATCGAAATCGGAGCATAATTGCAGATTTTCGATTTTTAAAGCTCTGAATTTGTGGGCTATTGTTCAGTTGATTTTTAATAAAATTAAATTTTCCACAAAATGTTTAGAAAAGTTCGAGCAATCTAAATACCCGTTGGCGTGACCATAACAGGTCTCAACACCTATTGATACAGGTATTAATCATCGAAATCGTGGCATAATTGTAGATTTTCGATTTTTAAAGCTCTGAATTTGTGGGCTATTGTTCAGGTGATTTTTAATAAAATTAAATTTTCCACAAAATGTCTAGAAATATTCGTGCAATCTAAATACCCGTTGGCGTCACAATTACAGGTCTCAGCACCTATTGATAGAGGTATCAATCATCGAAATCGAAGCATAATTGTAGATTTTCGATTTTTAAAGCTCTGAATTTGTGGGCTATTGTTAAGTTGATTTTTAATAAAATTAAATTTTCCACAAAATGTTTAGAAAAGTTCGAGCAATCTAAATACCCGTTGGCATCACAATTACAGGTCTCAACACCTATTGATAGAGGTATCAATCATCGAAATCGAAGCATAATTGTAGATTTTCGATTTTTAAAGCTCTGAATTTGTGGGCTATTGTTCAGTTGATTTGAAATAAAATTAAATTTTCCACAAAATGTTTAGAAAAGTTCGAGCAATCTAAATACCCGTTGGCGTGACCATAACAGGTCTCAACACCTATTGATACAGGTATTAATCATCGAAATCGTGGCATAATTGTAGATTTTCGATTTTTAAAGCTCTGAATTTGTGGGCTATTGTTCAGGTGATTTTTAATAAAATTAAATTTTCCACAAAATGTCTAGAAATATTCGTGCAATCTAAATACCCGTTGGCGTCACAATTACAGGTCTCAGCACCTATTGATAGAGGTATCAATCATCGAAATCGAAGCATAATTGTAGATTTTCGATTTTTAAAGCTCTGAATTTGTGGGCTATTGTTAAGTTGATTTTTAATAAAATTAAATTTTCCACAAAATGTTTAGAAAAGTTCGAGCAATCTAAATACCCGTTGGCATCACAATTACAGGTCTCAACACCTATTGATAGAGGTATCAATCATCGAAATCGAAGCATAATTGTAGATTTTCGATTTTTAAAGCTCTGAATTTGTGGGCTATTGTTCAGTTGATTTGAAATAAAATTAAATTTTCCACAAAATATGTATAAATATTCGAGCAATCTAAATACCCGTTAGCGTCACAATTACAGGTCTCAACCCCTATTGATAGAGGTATCAATCATCATAATCGGAGCATAATTGTAGATTTTCGATTTTTAAAGCTCTGAATTTGTGGGCTATTGTTCAGTTGATTTTTAATAAAATTAAATTTTCCACAAAATGTGTATAAATATTCGAGCAATCTAAATACCCGTTGGCATCACAATTAAAGGAATCAACCCCTATTGATAGAGGTATCAATCATCGAAATCGGAGCATAATTGCAGATTTTCGATCTTTAAAGCTCTGAATTTGTGGGCTATTGTTCAGTTGATTTTTAATAAAATTAAATTTTCCACAAAATGTCTTGAAATATTCGTGCAATCTAAATACCCGTTGGCGTCACAATTACAGGTCTCAACACCTATTGATAGAGGTATCAATCATCGAAATCGAGGCATAATTGTAGATTTTCGATTTTTAAAGCTCTGAATTTGTGGGCTATTGTTCAGTTGATTTTTAATAAAATTAAATTTTCCACAAAATGTTTAGAAAAGTTCGAGCAATCTAAATACCCGTTGGCATCACAATTACAGGTCTCAACACCTATTGATAGAGGTATTAATTATCGAAATCGTGGCATAATTGCATATTTTCAATTTTTAAAGCTCTGAATTTGTGGGCTATTGTTCAGGTGATTTTTAATAAAATTAAATTTTCCACAAAATGTCTAGAAATATTCGTGCAATCTAAATACCCGTTGGTGTCACAATTACAGGTCTCAACACCTATTGATAGAGGTATCAATCATCGAAATCGAAGCATAATTGTAGATTTTCGATTTTTAAAGCTCTGAATTTGTGGGCTATTGTTCAGTTGATTTTTAATAAAATTAAATTTTCCACAAAATATGTATAAATATTCGAGCAATCTAAATACCCGTTAGCGTCACAATTACAGGTCTCAACCCCTATTGATAGAGGTATCAATCATCATAATCGGAGCATAATTGTAGATTTTCGATTTTTAAAGCTCTGAATTTGTGGGCTATTGTTCAGTTGATTTTTAATAAAATTAAATTTTCCACAAAATGTGTATAAATATTCGAGCAATCTAAATACCCGTTGGCATCACAATTAAAGGAATCAACCCCTATTGATAGAGGTATCAATCATCGAAATCGGAGCATAATTGCAGATTTTCGATCTTTAAAGCTCTGAATTTGTGGGCTATTGTTCAGTTGATTTTTAATAAAATTAAATTTTCCACAAAATATGTAAAAATATTCGAGCAATCTAAATACCCGTTAGCGTCACAATTACAGGTCTCAACCCCTATTGATAGAGGTATCAATCATCATAATCGGAGCATAATTGTAGATTTTCGATTTTTAAAGCTCTGAATTTGTGGGCTATTGTTCAGTTGATTTTTAATAAAATTAAATTTTCCACAAAATGTGTATAAATATTCGAGCAATCTAAATACCCGTTGGCATCACAATTAAAGGAATCAACCCCTATTGATAGAGGTATCAATCATCGAAATCGGAGCATAATTGCAGATTTTCGATCTTTAAAGCTCTGAATTTGTGGGCTATTGTTCAGTTGATTTTTAATAAAATTAAATTTTCCACAAAATGTCTTGAAATATTCGTGCAATCTAAATACCCGTTGGCGTCACAATTAAAGGAATCAACACCTATTGATAGAGGTATCAATCATCGAAATCGAGGCATAATTGTAGATTTTCGATTTTTAAAGCTCTGAATTTGTGGGCTATTGTTCAGTTGATTTTTAATAAAATTAAATTTTCAACAAAATGTTTAAAAAAGTTCGAGCAATCTAAATACCCATTGGCATCACAATTACAGGTATCAACACCTATTGATAGAGGTATCAATAATCGAAATCGTGGCATAATTGTAGATTTTCGATTTTTAAAGCTCTGAATTTGTGGGCTATTGTTCAGGTGATTTTTAATAAAATTAAATTTTCCACAAAATATGTAAAAATATTCGAGCAATCTAAATACCCGTTGGCGTCACAATTAAAGGAATCAACCCCTATTGATAGAGGTATCAATCATCAAAATCGGAGCATAATTGTAGATTTTCGATTTTTAAAGCTCTGAATTTGTGGGCTATTGTTCAGTTGATTTTTAATAAAATTAAATTTTCCACAAAATGTTTAGAAAAGTTCGAGCAATCTAAATACCCGTTGGCATCACAATTACAGGTCTCAACACCTATTGATAGAGGCAGGGCCAATCAGAGGGTGGGCCAGCCGGGCCATACGGCACGGGCCCCCGATTTTTAGGGGCCCCCGAATTTTTTGTTACTATAGATTTCTCATTTGCGCTTGCTCTTCGATAGTATTTTGTCTTTGTAACAATAACAAGATGTGTGACGATTTAAAATTTTACATTGAAGAGCGTTTTATTTGCTTCGATTCATTCTCTGGAAAAACCGGAGAAGAAATGGTGTGCCAGAATTCTTGAAATTTTGTCGGATATGGAATTAAATTTTAATTTATGTATTGCCCAAGCATATGATAATGGTGCAAATATGGCTGGCAAGCTAAACGGTGTGCAAGCCATTCTTACGAAGCGTAATGCTAATTGTATTTTTTCCAGCTGTGGGAACCACACATTAAATCTTATTGGAGTTGATTCAGCTGAATCGTGTAAAGAAGCTGTACAATTTTTTGGAGTTATACAACAAATGTATAATTTTTTTAGCAGTAGTCCGCAGAGATTAGAGGTTTTAAAGAAACATATCCGTATGTCTCTTCACTCGATTTCCAAAACTAGATGGTCTGCTAGAATAGATGCAGTAAATCCAATAGCCAAATGTCTATTATCTATTCGAGATGCTTTAAATGAAATGCATTCCTTTAATTTACCACCACACGCAATCGTTGAATTACACTCAATTGCGAAATATTTAAATAAATTTGAATGTGTTTTGCTCTCTATCATATGGCTCGAAATTTTGGCAGATTTGCATCAGACAAATTTGGTAATTGAAGCTCGAAATGCTACACTTGATATTGAGCAAAATAATATTGAAAGTCTAGTAATGAGATTTCGCAATTTAAGCGGAATGTGGAATGAAATATTTGCGAAAGCAAAAGCTAAAGCACGTGAATATGGAGTTACATGTGATTTTGCCATTAATAGACCGATACGGACACAATCGGATGCTGAAAAATACTACAGGATAAATGTGTTTAACGTAATAGTTAATTCGTAATAGCTGGCTTACAAAGGCGATTTCAATCTTTACAAAAAATCTTCAATCTTTTCGGTTTTCTTTGGTCATTTCCAAATTTGACTGTTGAAAAAATTGAAGCTGCAGTAAACCGTTTGCATTCAAAATACACGAGTGAGTTATCAAACGAGATACTAGATGAGGTAAAATTCCTTAAAAAATGTATGCAGCTAATTTCAATGCAGATCCGACACCAACAAATTTATTAGAAAATATTCTCAGTAAAAACTTAGCTGGTTTATTTCCGATTCTTATCATTGTCTTAAGAATATTTTTAAGTATTCCTGCATCTGTGTCTTCAGCCGAGAGGAGTTTCAGTGTTCTTAAAAGAATAAAAAATTATCATCGCTCAACAATGGCAGAACAACGGTTAAATGGATTGGCAATGTTAAACATTAACCACGACATCGCAAGAAAAATTAATTTTGAGCAAATCATTAGAGAATTTTCTAATAATAAAGCGAGAAAAGCTTCAATCTAATAAATCCTAATAAATACTAAAATGAATTCATGTGATATAGTTAAACTCAAGATTGTTTTATTTTATTTTTATGGGGCCCCATTTTAATAATTTGGCCCAGGCCCCCTGCTAGCTCTGAAAGGCCCTGGATAGAGGTATTAATCATCGAAATCGTGGAATAATTGCATATTTTCGATTTTTAAAGCTCTGAATTTGTGGGCTATTGTTCAGGTGATTTTTAATAAAATTAAATTTTCCACAAAATGTCTAGAAATATTCGTGCAATCTAAATACCCGTTGGCGTCACAATTACAGGTCTCAACACCTATTGTTAGAGGTATCAATCATCGAAATCGAAGCATAATTGTAGATTTTCGATTTTTAAAGCTCTGAATTTGTGGGCTATTGTTCAGTTGATTTTTAATAAAATTAAATTTTCAACAAAATGTTTAAAAAAGTTCGAGCAATCTAAATACCCGTTGGCATCACCATTACAGGTATCAACACCTATTGATAGAGGTATCAATAATCGAAATCGGAGCATAATTGTAGATTTTCGATTTTTAAAGCTCTGAATTTGTGGGCTATTGTTCAGTTGATTCTCAATAAAATTAAATTTTCCACAAAATGTGTAGAAATATCCGAACAATCTAAATACCCGTTGGCATCACAATTACAGGACTCAACACCTATTGTTAGAGGTATCAATCATCAAAATCGGAGCATAATTGCAGATTTTCGATTTTTAAAGCTCTGAATTTGTGGGCTATTGTTCAGGTGATTTTTAATAAAATTAAATTTTCCACAAAATGTCTAGAAATATTCGTGCAATCTAAATTATCGTTGGCATCACAATTACAGGTCTCAACACCTATTGATAGAGGTATCAATCATCGAAATCGGAGCATAATTGCAGATTTTCGATCTTTAAAGCTCTGAATTTGTGGGCTATTGTTCAGTTGATTTTTAATAAAATTAAATTTTCCACAAAATGTTTAGAAAAGTTCGAGCAATCTAAATACCCGTTGGCATCACAATTACAGGAATCAACCCCTATTGATAGAGGTATCAATCATCGAAATCGGAGCATAATTGTAGATTTTCGATTTTTAAAGCTATGAATTTTTGCCCAGGACGATGTCAAACAAGAAGGCGAAATAAAATATTTATGTTCAATGATCCAAGCGTTAACTCAAATTATATTTACAGAAAACAATCAAATCATAATATGCATTAGTTGCATTTTTGTATTGTATTAAATGAAATATAAAAACAAATATCCGCGGCATGGATTATAAATTCTGAATAAAATGCTATGTCGTTAGCTCTACTTTAACCATTCCATAATTGATCGTGTTTTAATTTAAAACTCATTTGGCACGTTCCCTCTCGTAAAACAAAACGTTATAATCGGTCTTAAACCAAGATAACTAACTCCCCATCATCATTTAAACAAATAATTTATTTGTGAACACATAGCATTAATTATGTTGATTACCTTGAACTAGTAAACGTGCTTGTCAACAATTTAAAATATTTAAACAAACAAAATATATTTTATCGATTTATTATCCCAGTACTGAATCCCAGGGCAATTAATTCCACACAAAGCTTAGACAAAACATTATAGAGTCCGCATTTACATTCAATTCCACCATGAATTTAAAAGTTTTTATTTTATTAAGCGGTATATCCACCAACAGGTCGCAAATAAACTATTTGCGCCTCAAAATCTGACCACTCGATTGATTTTAGCATGAGTTTTTCAATTGAAATTTCTTTTTCTTTGTATTGATTTGCACCTGAGTAGTAAAAACATAGAAAAGCTACCACCGACTTTTTGACGACGCAAATAAAATCAAGTAAGTCAAGACAATTAATACTACTTTCGCAAGAGCAAATGAAACTTTAATTGAAAAACTCATGTTAAAATCAATCTAGTAGTCAGATTTTGAGGCTAAACTTTCCATAGTAAAACACACAAAACACATCGGAAATTACTTTTACTCCGGCCAAATTTGTAAATGAAAACCTTACAAATCCTTAATTATGATCTCTGAGATATTTTCATAAATGTTTGAATTTCAACATATATGTAAATCGGATAAGAAAATCTTATTCATTTTCTTGTAATAATTGGTTTGTTTAAACTAAAATTTATAAAATTTTCATAATAACATCATTCTGGTCAAATTGAAAATGGAAACGTGTGGTCACCTAGTCAATAGACATTACAATATAAAAATTATAAAATTATTACTATTTTTTATGATAGCCGCCACAGAAGATTTGCTACATCATATCCTTCCACTTATATCACGTACGGATATCCCTATACTTTCCATAACGCGGTAACAAATTTTTTTTCACTTTTTTGGAAGCTTATCTTCATTTTTTCACTTACCATCCTTACTATTACATTAATCACATTGTTTTAGCGAACTATATAAAGCCAATTACTATTAAAATTAATTAAGTTTGCATTCTACACACGTATATTGTGTATATAACTATGTATTATAAATTAGTAGAAATTCAAGCTGTCCGGATTTCATTGCTCAGCACTTTATATTATAAACACGCAAGTGTTAGTGTTTGTGACACAATCGCGACACTGTTGGACGTTCAACGAGATCAAAGTGAAGCCACAAATCGCATTTTTAGTGTCGACATAATTAGTGGTCGCGTTACGTACCCAAATATTTATTAATGTGCTGATTTTGTACTTTACCACGTTAAACCGGCTTGCATTGATAGCACTTCTCATTGAAATTATTTGGAACAAAATTAAATATTTGAAAATTATGTGTTTAATTATGTGCAAAATTAGTTTGAACTAACTTTGATTGATTTCAGTTATCACAAAAAAAAAAAACTGAGTTTTTCGTTTGAAAAATGATATGTTCAGGAATATTACGAAAACTTCCGTCTTCCTAGTTAGTGTCAAATTACTACGGAAACTCTAAACTAGTATTCATGAAATCAGGTTAACGATAATGTTCGCACCGGACTGTTACTAAATTATTCGTAATGTTTTATTAATTTCTGTTTTTTAGATTTTTGTTTTAATGATAGTAAAACCTCACTAGTGGCCAACTCTGTACTTTGACCACCACCCTGCATTAACCATTTTTGTAAGTTCCTTGAACATTCCTTACAATTATTTTGAAAAGCTCCATGTACATATATGGAAAACTTCTCTATTTTGTAACGAGACCACTTTATTTAGAACAATTATGCAACATTACAGAAATGTGATAAATTTATGTATGTGTGAGGTCATGAGATGACAGTTAATTCCCCAAAAAATAATGTTGCCTTGCTTGTGCACCCAATCCTGTTTTTACACGGTAGATGCGTTCCAGAATTGGTCGTGTAAAAAAAAACCGTGTAAAAAAGACACAGAGTATATGGTAAAAGAATCGATACGTGCAAAAATTCGTTTTTGGGTACAAAATAAAGTAAATAATATGTATATCTTTTGTAATTGGGAAATTAAATGAAATGTTTAGTTGAATTATTCGGCAACACCAAAATTACAAAACCCTCACCGCCAATCGTTTGAGCTAACGTTAATATTTCTGAATTCACATCATCAATGAGAGTTCCAAGCTTAGAAATATTATTCGTCACACATTCTGGCCAAAGAGCCTTCCAGCAGGCAATTTAATGTACAAGACTTTATTTCAGATAACGCCAAAAAGAAAACGTATACACAATCCAAAATTGTATTGCTTCCAGGCGGCAATTACCATCACGTAAGGGTCTTTATCGATGTTGTTTTATATCAATTGAAATAACCGCCTATCATAATAAGTCTTAAACGTAGTGATGATACCTTGATCCAACGGTTGAATAAGTGATGTAGATCCCTATTATGGTTCTCACCTCACCGAGAAATACTATGCAAATGTGACTTGGGGTAGTAGTATTAGGTGGCAAAAATACGATTTTGACATCGGGATATTCGAAGTTTGGATGACCGGGAGCTTTGAATAATTTTGTACTTTAAGTATCACCTGACATTAGGAACAATACAATTGCGAAACCAATCAGTAAAAATTGCTGAAGTGGCCCAGGCTTTTTTATGCGCCATCCAGCGTACTGGCAAAGTATTTAATTAACCAACGATTTTAACATTTTTCGCCTGACGCGTTACTACAAAGCAAAAATATCATTCGGTTCTTACATGCCTTAAAACCGCTAGCACATTTCTCGGTTTTAGCTGTGTTTGTTCTATTTGGCATATTTTTCCAAAATAGACCCGTTTCGTCTTAAATACTTGATCTGTGTTTCTCTAACAGCTTCCATATTACCAGAGGCAATTTCGCCTTTAATTTTGACGTTGTGCAATGCATGACTTTCTAAAAAACAACACAACCAGCCGTTGCTTGTAGAAAATTTAGTTTTCTTTTCATTAGCGGGTTTTGCAGACGTTCGCGGTTTAAACCTCTTAATTTGTTCAAAAATTCTTAACGCTTTGAGTTTGATAGATTAATATCCATCGGAATTTGTTTTTTAGTCTTATCCTCAATGCAAGTTACTTATGATTTTTCCATTTGTTCTAATGTTGCATCTCTTGATCACGAAGATGTCTCAGAGCTCAGTTTAGAACCTCGATCAGAACCCAGAAATAAAAATTCCAACCTCGATCTGATCAAATTTGCTTCGGACCGGTCCATTTAAACCGCGTGCGTAAACCGAATCAGTATTTTTTTTTCTAGGTGTTATAACTTTCTTTGACATCGTGTGACGTTTCAGCAGAATACGTCTAACAGTGGGAGTTCGACAGCCATTAGTTTACGACGCGAAAAATTTGTCTGGCGATTTTTACTTTACTATGGAAAAAAACTTGAACAACGAGCTTAAAATTTTGGGTTTCCAATGGAATTACGGCTATGGAATCATTGGAAATGTTGCAGAAGTGTTTTGGGGAGTCTACTCCAGAACGCAAGTATTTGAGTGGCATAAAGCATTCAGTGAGGGTAGTGAGGTGAAATTGTGCTTGAAAATCGCAGTGCTGGCATTAGAGGCTATCAGCATCTCTTACGGATCGACTCAACACATTTTGGTTGATGTTTTAAGTATGAAACGCGTTGCTCGACTAGTGCCGAAAGACCTGAATTTTTTACAAAAAGAACGTCGAGTAGAGGTCGCAAAAGAGATGCTTGCCAACGTAGCTGATGACCCTACATTCATCAAACGAGTTACTACTATGGTGACGAGACGTGGGTTTATGAATATGACATCGAAACTGTCCAACAATCTAACAAATAACGCGCCAAAAATGAGCCAAAACCGAAAAAAACACACCAAAGTCGGTCGAAAATCAAGGTAATGCTCATCGTTTTCTTCGATTACCGTGGTGTGGTTCACCATGAATTCGTTCCAGAGGGTCAAACGGTCAATAAAGCATACTCCTTGACCGTTTTGAGGCGTTTACGTGAAGCAATTCGGCGTAAACGGCCGGATTTATGGGGCAAACAATTCATGGATTTTTCATCACAATAATGCGCCGCCACATTCCAGCCTGATTGTGATGAATTTTTGGCCAAACACAAAACAAAAGTCGTCGCTCAGCCACCGTACTCGCCAGATTTGACTCTCTGTGACTTTTTTCTGTTTCCGAAACTCAAATATTCGCTCCATGAGTCGATTGAAGCCATAAAAAGGGGCCATCTCGGCTGTAAGATGTGTATGGAAAATGAATTAACCGTTAAAATAATGAATGTTATTTTATATTGAATTAGTTTTTGGTTTATTACATATTTCAAAAAGCACCTTACTCGACGAAAGAACTACAAGGATTGTAAAACAAAACAGCCGAAATAATGAATTATTGAAAGTCGAATGAGATACCTTTAAAATAACAAACAAACTGCAAAAAATAATGAAAATAGATGCATTTACGGAAAAAATTAAATAATTTTTTGCCGTGTAAAAAAAATCCGACCGTGTAAAAAAAGGTTAGTTTATTTTTTTTACATCGTGTTATTTCAAAATCGTGTAAAAAAAGACCGTGTAAAAACAGGATTGGGTGTACTTGTTTTATATCCGACTTGCAGCCGTGCAGGGTAGCAACCGATAACGAAAGCGAAGTGAACAATACAAAATTATTAACTAGGAATCTAACTTGATAAAGAGTCTTCTAAATGTTTTAAAATAATAAGGCCGTTAATATTATTATTTATAATATTCACATAAAAAAATTCTTAATAAATTGTAAATCGCGATTTATTCCAGTTTCCACGATTTATTTCCAAAAAAAAAAAAAATTAAACTTTATGAAATTTATTATCTCTAAAAAGCCAAAAATATTAAAAAACGCGAAAATTTATTTATTTTTATTTTTTCAAAAAGTAAACTCTTCATAGCACAAAAGTGTTACCGAAAATCTTATTTTAAAGAATATAAATTTCTTAAATTTTATATATGTATGTATATATTTTTATTTTTTTTTACTTGGTTGATTTATTTAAACCCATTTTGTATAAGACAATAGATGAAGGAAAAAAATCCCCATGAAAAAAGCGAAAAAAGCCGTAAACCATCTTAAATTATGATAATATACCATTTTATTATCATTTATTGTAAAATACTGGGAGTTGGTTAAAAGATTTTTTTTTTTGCTGTTATATTATTAAATATATTTTCTTTTGTTTTTGTTATTTTTATAAAGTTTTAGAATTTATTTGGGTGTGCATTAACCGCGTGTATATGTTACTTGTTTCTTTTAATTTAGAATCATATAAATTTATTTCATTTACAAATCATACAAAAGAGTTATAACCCAAAAAGAGTTAACACCCAATTTGTATATAAATCCTTTACCAACAATTTTTTTTTTTTTCAAAACACATTAGAATATTAAAAGGTTTCCTAATTATTTTCACAATCATTCAACAAAAACCTAATATTTTTTTTCAATATACATATAAACGTTATTTCCATTTCAATCCGTTTTATTGTATTATGTCTCACGTATCAAGAGAACAAGCGAAAAGGATTCACTTACAGATAATGATTGTCACATTGAAATAGTATTTTGATTGTGATGTGGAAAATCTTATACTCCTTCATGAACCGGGTACTATATGATTCATGTTTGAACTGAAATTTATTATGCAAAAAATTCACCAACTAAATCGAGGATGAAGGTATCATGAGTGCGTTAAATAAAAATTTCACATTACAAATCTTAAATGATTTAAATTGTATGTAATGTTAATTCTGTAAGATACTTTTTTGAGACAATACACAAACACATTTATTTATATGTAGTTGAAGGGTTGATAAAGTCTCTTACTAATTTTCTTGGGGAACAATAAAATTTAATTCCTTTTTCAATGATTCTGTTGATTTTTGTTTAAATAATGTTATAATAAAAATAAAAACAATTGTCTATATCACACTAAGACATATAGTATTTAATTATTTTAAATAACATAAAATATAAATTTAAGTAATCAGATTATTTTTCGTTATTTTATATGCATACGTCTGTGGAAATCTCAGGTGTTATTTTTTTATTGAATATTGAATTGGGAAAATTGAAACATTATTTATGCGTCGTTTAGACGCTCGTAAATTTGTGTAAATGTAAAATTCACAGAAAGTAGCGCTACTATACGTAATTAATATCAACACAATATACCGGGGATTCGGATTCTACGGCTAAAAATACGTAGGATTTTACTGAAATATTTTTTTCGATTCATGATAGACGGCGTTGAATTGACCGTCGCCGAGTTGACCGTCGTCGAGTTGGTATCGTTGAGTTGGTCGTCGCTGAGTTTACCGTCACCGAGTTGACCGCCGCCGAGTTGACCGTCGCCGAGTTGGTTTCGCCGAGTTGTCGCGTACCGTGAGTCTCCTCGCCTCATTATCTTTCAATAAAATTAATTGCTCAAAATGATGGCTTTCAACTTCAATGCACTTATTAATCCGCATTTCAAATGACTCTATACAACTGAGAAGTGTGTCTGCTTGAATTTCATCACAAGCATTTCTGATTCGCTAAATATTCTCACGAGTTGTTGGTTTTTGTTTGTAAACTTGGTCTTCGAAATAGTCCCCACAAAAAGAAACCTGGCGAAGTAAGATCTGGTGGTCTGGCAGGCCAATTTACCGGACCAGCTCTCCTGATCCAGCGACCATTGAAATCACGATCAAGTACTACATGTGCTACCAACGAATGGTGTGCGGGACAACCGTCATGTTGAAACCACATGTTGTGTCGCACTTCTAAGCTAAAGTCTTCAAATAATGTTGGCAGCTCATTTTTCGAAATATCTCGGTACATTTGACCATTCAAGTTGCCTTCAATAATGTGGCGGTCGATGAGTTTATTGCCAATTATTCGACACCACCCATTGACATTTCAAGGACGCTGATGTTCAACTTGGCGAAGCCAGTGCGGATTTTCAACACTCCAGTAATGCATGTTGTGGTGATAAACCGTTCCATGGTTTGTAAAAGACGACTTGTCGGAGAACAACATGTAACGAAAAAAAATTGGGTCTTGCTGTATTTGTTTACGTGCCCACTGACAAAAAGTTACCCGATTTTGGAAATCAACGCCATGAAGATCTTGGCTTAAAGTCACATGATACGAACGATACTTATAACGATTTAAAATTTTCCAAACACTGGTCTGGGACACGCTGAAATGACGCACGTGAGCGAATCGTATTCGGAAAACGCGAAGTGTAGAGAGTGACAGAATTATTTCAATTTTCTCTTGTACAGTTAAATGCACCATTCTGAAGTAGTATTGATAGCTTTACACAGGTATTGTTATTTTCGAAATAATCTTCGGACTGAATCGGTATTTTTAAAACAAAATACAAACAATTTAATTAATTTGAAAGCCGAATTAATCGTATGTTCCTGGGTTACGATAATGACAAGCCATTTTTCAGTAATTGAAAATTTAAGAAATTCAAATTGTTTAAGACTAACTTCGAGTATTTACAACGAAACCATGGTATTTTTATTGCAGACATATTGCAGAATCGTTTGCGTAGGTTCTCAGTAGGAGAAATCGAAAAAAATTGAATATCGTCAATTACAGCGCCATCTATCATGAATCGAAAAAATGTTTCAGTCAAATCCTACGTATGTTTAGCTGTAGAATCCGAATCTGTAATAAAAAATAGGGGTTCCAATTTAAGTTTCAAAGTTAGCCCCGCCCCACCTACAAGGAGAGGGGGGGTACTAATTAGAACACTAATGTATTTCCCTCGCGGAATAATTAAATTTTGATCTTAACAATTTTTTTCGTAGAGTGCATATTTTCCGAGATATTTGAGTGTGTCAAGTTAAAAAAATCATCCGGTATAAAAATTAAACTGATCTGTGCAAAAATAATTACAGCTTTAAAAATAAAAAAGCGAATTTTCTAAAGTCCCAATTGATAGATAGTAGTTCAATTTATTATTTCGTAATTAAAACTTTAAGAACTTAACAAATCCGAAAAATAAACGACGGTAAAAGCTTTTTTTACTATGTTATCGGTGTGATGAATAAAAGCTAAATTTTCCTTCCGGCTAATTCTAAGGTAAATTTATGTAATCCTTCATCAATAGTGTTAAGGATTATGGCGCAATTACCTTTCGAACTTCAAAATACATCACAATTTTCCCTTGCTTATTCGGTAGCCCGAGGCTGATATTATGTCTAATGTTATTTACAGAATGAGTTTCGTCAAATTGATTCGCGTGAAGTTTGTCCTAAACTGTCCTAAAAAGCAAAAACATCAAGTTAGGACAAGTTTAGGAAAAACTTCACACGACTATATAATCACGTGAAGTTTTTTCTAGATCCTAAAAATATTTATTAGCATTGTTGATAATATTAAAATTTCGTAAATAACAACATTTCGGCGGATTTATTTGAGAAAATAATAAAATAATTCTAACTAACTTTAAATGATTTTAGAAATAAATTAAAAGAACGCCACTTTCGTAAATTTACCACAATCGTCAAAAACATTTTCAATTTTAACAATTAAACAATTTTTTATTTGGTTTAGGGCTCGTTTTTATTTCTTTTAAACTAAATAAAGCTTTAGCTTTCGAACCCTCTTCGGATTCATTTTCAAAAACATTACGCTTTTGAAAATGAATCTGAAGAGGGTTCGAAAGCTAAAGCTTTAATTAGTTTAAAAGAAATAAAAACGAGCCCTAAACCAAATAAAAAATTGTTTAATTGATAAATATATTGGCTCATTAAAATAAAATTCAATTATAATTTGAATTTGAATTTGAATTTGAATTTGAATTTGAATTTGAATTTCAATTTCAATTTCAATTTCAATTTCAATTTCAATTTCAATTTCAATTTCAATTTCAATTTCAATTTCAATTTCAATTTCAATTTCAATTTCAATTTCAATTTCAATTTCAATTTGAATTTGAATTTGAATTTGAATTTGAATTTCAATTTCAATTTCAATTTCAATTTCAATTTCAATTTCAATTTCAATTTCAATTTCAATTTCAATTTCAATTTCAATTTCAATTTCAATTTGAATTTGAATTTGAATTTGAATTTGAATTTGAATTTGAATTTGAATTTGAATTTGAATTTGAATTTGAATTTGAATTTGAATTTGAATTTGAATTTGAATTTGAATTTGAATTTGAATTTGAATTTCAATTTCAATTTCAATTTCAATTTCAATTTCAATTTCAATTTCAATTTCAATTTCAATTTCAATTTCAATTTCAATTTCAATTTCAATTTCAATTTCAATTTCAATTTCAATTTCAATTTCAATTTCAATTTCAATTTCAATTTCAATTTGAATTTGAATTTGAATTTGAATTTGAATTTGAATTTGAATTTGAATTTGAATTTGAATTTGAATTTGAATTTCAATTTCAATTTCAATTTCAATTTCAATTTTAATTTTAATTTTAATTTTAATTTTAATTTTAATTTTAATTTTAATTTTAATTTTAATTTTAATTTTAATTTGAATTTGAATTTGAATTTGAATTTGAATTTGAATTTGAATTTGAATTTGAATTTGAATTTGAATTTGAATTTGAATTTGAATTTGAATTTGAATTTGAATTTGAATTTGAATTTGAATTTGAATTTGAATTTGAATTTGAATTTGAATTTGAATTTGAATTTGAATTTGAATTTGAATTTGAATTTGAATTTGAATTTGAATTTGAATTTGAATTTGAATTTGAATTTGAATTTGAATTTGAATTTGAATTTGAATTTGAATTTGAATTTGAATTTGAATTTGAATTTGAATTTGAATTTGAATTTGAATTTGAATTTGAATTTGAATTTGAATTTGAATTTGAATTTGAATTTGAATTTGAATTTGAATTTGAATTTGAATTTGAATTTGAATTTGAATTTGAATTTGAATTTGAATTTGAATTTGAATTTGAATTTGAATTTGAATTTGAATTTGAATTTGAATTTGAATTTGAATTTGAATTTGAATTTGAATTTGAATTTGAATTTGAATTTGAATTTGAATTTGAATTTGAATTTAAATTTGAATTTGAATTTGAATTTGAATTTGAATTTGAATTTCAATTTCAATTTCAATTTCAATTTCAATTTCAATTTCAATTTCAATTTCAATTTCAATTTCAATTTCAATTTCAATTTCAATTTCAATTTCAATTTCAATTTCAATTTCAATTTCAATTTCAATTTCAATTTCAATTTCAATTTCAATTTCAATTTCAATTTCAATTTCAATTTCAATTTCAATTTCAATTTCAATTTCAATTTCAATTTCAATTTCAATTTCAATTTCAATTTCAATTTCAATTTCAATTTCAATTTCAATTTCAATTTCAATTTCAATTTCAATTTCAATTTCAATTTGAATTTGAATTTGAATTTGAATTTGAATTTGAATTTGAATTTGAATTTGAATTTCAATTTCAATTTGAATTTGAATTTCAATTTCAATTTCAATTTCAATTTCAATTTCAATTTCAATTTCAATTTCAATTTGAATTTGAATTTGAATTTGAATTTGAATTTGAATTTGAATTTGAATTTGAATTTGAATTTGAATTTGAATTTGAATTTGAATTTGAATTTGAATTTGAATTTGAATTTGAATTTGAATTTGAATTTGAATTTGAATTTGAATTTGAATTTGAATTTGAATTTGAATTTGAATTTGAATTTGAATTTGAATTTGAATTTGAATTTGAATTTGAATTTGAATTTGAATTTGAATTTGAATTTGAATTTGAATTTGAATTTGAATTTGAATTTGAATTTGAATTTGAATTTGAATTTGAATTTGAATTTGAATTTGAATTTGAATTTTAATTTTAATTTTAATTTTAATTTTAATTTTAATTTTAATTTTAATTTTAATTTTAATTTTAATTTTAATTTTAATTTTAATTTTAATTTGAATTTTAATTTGAATTTGAATTTGAATTTGAATTTGAATTTGAATTTGAATTTGAATTTGAATTTGAATTTGAATTTGAATTTGAATTTGAATTTGAATTTGAATTTGAATTTGAATTTTAATTTTAATTTTAATTTTAATTTTAATTTGAATTTGAATTTGAATTTGAATTTGAATTTGAATTTGAATTTGAATTTGAATTTGAATTTGAATTTGAATTTGAATTTGAATTTGAATTTGAATTTGAATTTGAATTTGAATTTGAATTTGAATTTGAATTTGAATTTGAATTTGAATTTGAATTTGAATTTGAATTTGAATTTGAATTTCAATTTCAATTTCAATTTCAATTTCAATTTCAATTTGAATTTGAATTTGAATTTGAATTTCAATTTCAATTTCAATTTCAATTTCAATTTCAATTTCAATTTCAATTTCAATTTCAATTTCAATTTCAATTTCAATTTCAATTTCAATTTCAATTTCAATTTCAATTTCAATTTCAATTTCAATTTCAATTTCAATTTCAATTTCAATTTCAATTTCAATTTCAATTTCAATTTCAATTTCAATTTCAATTTCAATTTCAATTTCAATTTCAATTTCAATTTCAATTTCAATTTCAATTTCAATTTCAATTTCAATTTCAATTTCAATTTCAATTTCAATTTCAATTTCAATTTCAATTTCAATTTCAATTTCAATTTCAATTTCAATTTCAATTTCAATTTCAATTTCAATTTCAATTTCAATTTCAATTTCAATTTCAATTTCAATTTCAATTTCAATTTCAATTTCAATTTCAATTTCAATTTCAATTTCAATTTCAATTTCAATTTCAATTTCAATTTCAATTTCAATTTCAATTTCAATTTCAATTTCAATTTCAATTTCAATTTCAATTTCAATTTCAATTTCAATTTCAATTTGAATTTGAATTTGAATTTGAATTTGAATTTTAATTTGAATTTGAATTTGAATTTGAATTTTAATTTGAATTTGAATTTGAATTTGAATTTGAATTTGAATTTGAATTTTAATTTTAATTTTAATTTTAATTTTAATTTGAATTTGAATTTTAATTTTAATTTGAATTTTAATTTTAATTTTAATTTTAATTTTAATTTCAATTTCAATTTCAATTTCAATTTCAATTTCAATTTCAATTTCAATTTCAATTTCAATTTCAATTTCAATTTTAATTTTAATTTTAATTTTAATTTTAATTTTAATTTTAATTTTAATTTTAATTTCAATTTCAATTTCAATTTCAATTTCAATTTCAATTTCAATTTCAATTTCAATTTCAATTTCAATTTCAATTTCAATTTCAATTTCAATTTCAATTTCAATTTCAATTTCAATTTCAATTTCTATTTCAATTTCTATTTCTATTTCTATTTCTATTTCTATTTCAATTTCTATTTCAATTTCTATTTCTATTTCTATTTCAATTTCAATTTCAATTTCAATTTCAATTTCAATTTCAATTTCAATTTCAATTTCAATTTCAATTTCAATTTCAATTTCAATTTCAATTTCAATTTCAATTTCAATTTCAATTTCAATTTCAATTTCAATTTCAATTTCAATTTCAATTTCAATTTCAATTTCAATTTCAATTTCAATTTCAATTTCAATTTCAATTTCAATTTCAATTTCAATTTCAATTTCAATTTCAATTTCAATTTCAATTTCAATTTCAATTTCAATTTCAATTTCAATTTCAATTTCAATTTCAATTTCAATTTCAATTTCAATTTCAATTTCAATTTCAATTTCAATTTCAATTTCAATTTCAATTTCAATTTCAATTTCAATTTCAATTTCAATTTCAATTTCAATTTCAATTTCAATTTCAATTTCAATTTCAATTTCAATTTCAATTTCAATTTCAATTTCAATTTCAATTTCAATTTCAATTTCAATTTCAATTTCAATTTCAATTTCAATTTCAATTTCAATTTGAATTTGAATTTGAATTTGAATTTGAATTTGAATTTGAATTTGAATTTGAATTTGAATTTGAATTTGAATTTGAATTTGAATTTGAATTTGAATTTGAATTTGAATTTGAATTTGAATTTGAATTTGAATTTGAATTTGAATTTGAATTTGAATTTGAATTTGAATTTGAATTTGAATTTGAATTTGAATTTCCCCAAGTAACAATTTGAGCTCCAAATAAGCTCTATCATCGCTTCTAGAGCTATATTTTAGAGCCTGTAGTATTTTATTATGCTCTATCAGCGCTGCTAGAACTTATATAGAGCTCCTGTCGGACTAAATTTGCTAATTTTAGAGCAACAATTCTCCTCTTGGAAAGTTGTATAATCGTTTATATACCTGCTATAACAAAGCTATTAGCTGAATGATAGTTGGATGTAAGAGTTGCATACAGCATTTATTAAGAAGCACTTTGCTTCAATAATGGTTATCTAAGGATGTTAACTACAGCTATTGGCTTTACAAAATATGAATTTTTACATTCAATTGTTGCGATAAAAAATAAAAAAATAAATTCATCTCACACCGAGCATCATTTAATTCTGAATCTGATAAAATATTTTTAACAACTTTGATAAAATATTGTTTGATGATGTTATGTAAATCAATATTATTATAAATAATTAATATATAATTATTGTTTAACTTAGATAATATGTAATTTTAGGTGCCGTTTAATTTTTATGGTGAATATAAATAATATAGGGCGAAAAATTTTATTGCTCCTCGATTATATTTTGTATTTACAAGGAAAATAAAAAAAAATTATATGTTTTCGAACCTATTCGCACGTGCTAGTATTTGAATTCTTTGAAAATTCTAGGTTATGTTCAATTAATTTATTTGGCGGAATTCATTTTAACAATTGTAAATTATCTAAAAGTTACAAAGGGTTCTCAGCAAGAATTCAGGTATCGAGATATCTTATACGACTATATCAGTAATTCCTCATTATTGTTTATCGACAACATTTCTTGATATTATGTCGCTTTTTTTACTCCATTTTTATGAAAACGAAGATGATTACAAATTATGCTAATATAAGGTTACCTGAATTACGTATCCCTTTTATAATGCTATTCGTTTTTTCTTTTAATAAATGGATTCCATACTAAACCATTTATAAAGCAAAATACTAAATATAAAGCACGTAGCTTTAAATCATCATATTATTTCAGCTTATAGCTTTAGTAATTATGTATATGATTTAGATTTACAGCTTGCAGCTCTATAATACTGAATAATTACGTTTTATTGAAGCAATATTTGTTTTTTTTAACTATATAACGGTATTATTTTTTTTTTCGTCAAACGTGGTAGTCCTTTTGTCAAAATTAAAATTAAGATGATAAATTAATATTCTAATACCTTTAATAAAAGCTCGAGCTGGTGAATCGCAAATTACAGACCTAATCCTTATATTTACTTTGTGGCTATTTACTAAAATGCCATTTTATAATAGATCTCTACATTCATCAACAAATTGACGTAGGTAGTCTGTTAAGTTGGCCGGCTTTCCTTTGCCACAATAAATTCCAATAACCATTGGCTTGAAAAAGTTGGCCGGCTTTCCTTTGCCACAATAAATTCCAATAACCATTGGCTTGAAATCTTTTATCTCGGAAATATTGAAGTGTCCATTCTTTAAGTTCTTTTCTTAAATTTATTTTATCGTTTTCAGAATCGACGTCGTCACAAATTAAATCTTGTAATGTACTTGCCTTTTCAATATCAGCAATCTCGGTATCATCCAAATCATCATCTATACTATATCCAGAAATTATTGAACATTGATTATCATAATGCTCCGCTGAGTTCTGAAACACGCTTTCAGAATTTTGTGCTTTGCTGGATTTTTTGGTGGATTAACAATTTGGTTAAAAATTTTCCTATTCCTTTTAATTTGATATCGGTATGTACTGCTAAATTTATATTTTTTCCACGCTTTAGAATTATACATTTCTCGATTTTTTTCTGACTTTTAATAAGGAATTAAATAACTCAATAGTTAATTTAACTAAATTTTTGACAGAAGATGAACAATTTTCCCAATTAAAGCAGTCAACTCTATATAAGATACAAAAACTTATATTAGGTTTAAATTAACATGAAAATAAAGTACCAGCTCTATTTTAATGTTATTATTTTTTTTAAATGGTGAAAAGCTTTTTATGAACATCAAATTATGTAAAACTGGAGCTAAGTCTTATAACACTTATGGTTTTTATTAAGCTGCATTATAGCTGATATTGCTACTATATTGCTATTGTACAATTAATAGCATTATAATATATAGTGCTCTAATACTAAAGAATTTAAAGTTCTATATTTGATTATAGAGCTCCTAAATAAAACTATCTGCTCTATAATTTGTTAGAGCTGGGAATGTCTAAACTGTGTATTATAGAGCAAATAATTTTTTTACTAAAGCACCTAATGTCAATTTTTACTATATTGATGCAACTAGCAAACCAAATGCTATTTTAGAACTGCATTAGAGCAAACAGGAAACTGACAGCTCTAACAATTGTTACTTCCCAAGTAACAATTCCAGCTGTAAATAAACTCTAGCAGCGCTTCTGGAGCTATATTTTAGAGCAACTAGCATTAGATTTAGCTCTAGCAGCGCTCTTGAAGCTTATTTAGAGAAGTTATCGAGTCGGTTTAGCTACTTTTAGAGCAATATTTTTCCTCTTGTAGACCCTATGTAACAGCTTCCTTGGAGCTAATAGTTTTATAAATGAAAAATTTAAGAGACATATGAAGCCCTTGATATAAAGCTTAAGGCTCTTGTGATACTTTATAAACTGCAAAAATGTAATCGAATGCTTTATGAGAAAACGTCAAAAGTATTTTAGTTTATAGATAAAATATTCAAGTATATTTGTTACAAAATGTTCTGTCCAAGAATATTTTATGATTGGAAGGAAATAAATAAATATTTAGGACATAATGTATTGTTGTATTAAAATATGTAATTTCTAATGCGGCGTTAACTAAAATTTGATGCGCCTCGAAAATACATAAACTTTATTGA
The DNA here is from genome assembly GCA_963556165.1 of Tipula helvola. Lineage (NCBI taxonomy): Eukaryota > Metazoa > Arthropoda > Insecta > Diptera > Tipulidae > Tipula > Tipula helvola. Next base: position 103,154,579 of record OY744483.1, read on the forward strand.
AATAAATTTATAATAAACTTCATGTAAAAAATTGAATGTTCGATTTTCTGTGGTCATTTTACAATCATTAATTTGATTTATGGATCAACGTGTAATTCGATATTTATTTATTGCAGAAAACTCTTATCAATATATTAATAATAAGAATCAGTCGCATAAAATTAGAAATTTTAAATTTTGTTTAGTGATCATTTCATAATTTTTTATATGGCGATTGTTATTTTATACATTATTTTTACAAAAACGGAACTGATGACAAATTAGACCGATATAGAGTTGCCATTTTCACACGATTTTTTTATAGAGCTAATAGCTTTAATAAAAATAATTTATATACCATTATAAATATACTAAAGAGGAAGATTATGAATTAAGAGCACACAGCTGTATTTCAGTCTATTTTTATTTTTCAAGTGTTAGTAACCATTGGTTTAAAATTTTCTATTTCAGTAATATTGAAAAGGATTGGCCAAAATTGCCACTGTGAGCTCTTGTAAATTGGCAATCGGTCCATATTAATATTCAGTGATATTAATATGTTCATTGATCTATCAAGGTTTCCATTGAAGCAATTCTCCAAACCCTAATACCAATATTTTCCAGTACCGAAAGGATTCAATGCTAAGGGATTAGGGGTTTCTAATAAGGTCCGTGGATCTTGAGAATATCCTTCCAACAAGCATAATAATTTATGAAGTGCCTGATCTTTGATGTTATATTATAATGCCCAATTTCTCAGTTCTTCCCTTAAATTTGTGTGACTTGTTCCTAAATCGTAATCGGACCTTGATTCTTGTACCATTTCGAACGGATCCTCATTTTCTTTGCATATTCATATATCGTTAATAAAACTTTCAGTATTTTGTTTATGGTTTATTAGTATGTTTTGAGTTGCATGAGTTGTTTCGGAGTTTTGTGATTGAAAAATTGGTGTTATCTTTACAATTGTAGGTTTATTAAATATAAGCCTTTGGTTTTTCCAAATTTGATACCTATATGCACTACTCAGTTTATACCTTTTCCACGATTTGGAATTATACATTTTAAATATTTTATGTGAAATTTATGTGATCAGTTTTGACAGTAAAAAATCAAATTTTTTTTAAAACTATGAGAACTCTTTATTAGTTACAAAATCATGTTACTACTTTAAATCAATGCAAAATATAACTCAAAGCTTTATAAAATTTTCTTTTTTATTTAGAATTAACAAATGAGCTATAAATGAGCCACAATTTCCGCACTATTAGAGGTAATAAATGTAAAGCTAATTGCATTAAATAAGCTCTTTTGTAGATGATAGTGCTACTTAATTTCTAAATAAAAACTAGTTCCTCTATAATTTGACGTGCTTTACTACGGTATTGTTTTGAGTTCTAAACTGGCTTAAAGAGCTGTTTAATAGAACTATCAGCTCTTAAAACGATTAAAGCTAATAGTGCTAAAAAATTACCTTACAGAGCTTATTTTTTTCTTTATTAAAGCTTAGGGTATCAATTGATTCTAATTTAGTGCCAATAGCAATCCACGTGCTTTTCTAGAACTACAGCAGAGCAACCTCGCAACTATCAGCTCCAACGAATGTTACTTGGGTCAATTTGAATTTGAATTTGAATTTCAATTTGAATTTCAATTTGAATTTCAATTTCAATTTCAATTTCAATTTCAATTTCAATTTCAATTTCAATTTCAATTTGAATTTCAATTTGAATTTGAATTTGAATTTGAATTTGAATTTCAATTTGAATTTCAATTTGAATTTCAATTTGAATTTCAATTTGAATTTCAATTTGAATTTCAATTTCAATTTGAATTTCAATTTGAATTTCAATTTGAATTTCAATTTCAATTTCAATTTGAATTTCAATTTGAATTTCAATTTGAATTTCAATTTGAATTTCAATTTGAATTTCAATTTGAATTTCAATTTCAATTTCAATTTCAATTTCAATTTCAATTTCAATTTCAATTTCAAATTCAATTTCAATTTCAAATTCAATTTCAATTTCAATTTCAATTTCAATTTCAATTTCAATTTCAATTTCAATTTCAATTTCAATTTCAATTTCAATTTCAATTTGAATTTGAATTTGAATTTGAATTTGAATTTGAATTTGAATTTGAATTTGAATTTGAATTTGAATTTGAATTTGAATTTGAATTTGAATTTGAATTTGAATTTGAATTTTAATTTGAATTTGAATTTTAATTTTAATTTTAATTTTAATTTTAATTTTAATTTGAATTTGAATTTGAATTTGAATTTGAATTTGAATTTGAATTTGAATTTTAATTTTAATTTTAATTTTAATTTGAATTTGAATTTGAATTTGAATTTGAATTTGAATTTTAATTTTAATTTGAATTTGAATTTGAATTTGAATTTGAATTTGAATTTTAATTTTAATTTGAATTTGAATTTGAATTTGAATTTGAATTTGAATTTGAATTTGAATTTGAATTTGAATTTGAATTTGAATTTGAATTTGAATTTGAATTTGAATTTGAATTTGAATTTGAATTTGAATTTGAATTTGAATTTGAATTTTAATTTTAATTTTAATTTTAATTTTAATTTTAATTTTAATTTTAATTTTAATTTTAATTTTAATTTTAATTTTAATTTTAATTTTAATTTTAATTTTAATTTTAATTTTAATTTTAATTTTAATTTTAATTTTAATTTTAATTTTAATTTTAATTTTAGTATTAATTTTAGTATTAATATTAGTATTAATATTAATATTAATAATAATATTCCAGGTGTGGTAACCTCTTACGAAAATCGAAAGTACGCCGATGGAATTTGTATATGTGGTTAAATTAAGCTTAACAACTTTTGAATACTAAAAGCACACATCATTTTGGTTAGGTCGGAATGTTTGAATTTCAACATAATGAATATCGTTTAAGTAAATCGTTTTCATTTTCTTGTAATAATTGATTTATTTCACCCAAAAAATAAAAATAAATCATACCAACAGCATCCTGGTCAAATTAAAAAGAAAAGCTTACTACAAATCGTGTACATTAAGTCAATATACATTACATAGATGGCAGTGATGGTAGTACAAATTTTGTAAAATCGTACCAAAAATTGCCACCTGGGGAAATTTCAAGTTCAAAAATTGTAGGAAAAGCAAAACAAATTCACGAAATACCAAGAAATTGTTATAATTTTGTGATTAAATAATTTGATTCGTATTTTTCTGTACAAATCTTAGACATCTAACGTGCACTAGTAAAACTAAAGATAAATTTAGCAAATATTATTTTAATTCGTCAGAGCCAACTTTGATGTATTTTTCAAAATGAAAGTTCGAAAAATATATTTTACAAATAATTTTATTTTAAAATTTCTGCAGTTAATATTTACTTTATACCAATGTAGCCTTCTTTTATATTGCTGATAAAGATATATAGAAAGCTTTTATGTAAACGTTTTATAATATTTGTGCTTTTTTCATTGAAAAACTTGAAGCTAAAAAACACAATTTTTACTATGGATTCCTATGGAAATCAATGAAAAGTTATACCACTAAAAAAGCTTCAAAAAAATACGTCATAATGCTTATGGCTCTATATTCTAGAAGGCTTTGATCTGATACAATGTGAAAATGTCAATTCCAGGTGTGGTAAACTCTTAGGAACATCAAATACCTAAATAATAAGTAAAATTTGTATTTCGAATATTTAGAATGCAATTCATGTTTGTGAAGCATTTGCAAAATACGTACCAACATACATTTATAAATATTTATGTATATTAATTTCAAAGTTTAACACCACCAATGTGGTGATGTATATGCATATTTTATATACAAAAATCCACACATTCTCACACAAACGCTTGTTGCTCTTGTTTTAGGAAAATTTAGAACACACTTCTAATCCGGTCAAATTGCGTAATATTTCCTACTAATTTGCTGATAATTCTTTTGTATAAATAGCCCTAATTATTTAATTTAAGAATATTTATTGTTTTATATCTGTTTGTTCCAAGTTGATGTACACTTTCTAGCACAAATAAGAATATCAGATGAACCAATCCCGTATAATTTCGGGAAAATCCAATATTGTGTCTTTAATATTTTATCTTGGACTCAAAACAATACCAAAATGATTCAAGTAACATCGTACTATTTACTTTTATTAAACATTTGTATTTCTTATTTTATATTTTAACGTTAAATTATTAAAACGAAAATCGTAGTTGTAATTTACAACAAAAATAGACAAAATTACCTAAAAAATAATGAGCTTTTTAAAATGGGTCTCTACTAACTGTGTTTCTTTTATTAAAGGTTAGATGGGACCTCAGTGAAAATAATTTAAATCGGTTTTAGTTTCAAGTTTTAGGTTCCAGAATGAATTGCCAAATTTTGGTCGGCTTGAAACATCTGATATTCTTTTCTGTTGTTATAGGTTCTAGGAATCAATCAATTAAGAATCCTTTAAAATGTTATCGGAATTTCGAAATGTATTTTATTAGAGGCATATCCTTAGCGCTGAAAGTAGTACAACACTTCTCTTTATTAAGGTTGTTGGAATTTGTATTTAACTAAATAAATATAGGCATCAGAATTCATTTATGAAAATATTTGTTCAAAAATAAAATAGTAACAATCAACAAGTACGGAAATATTATTTCTTTAAGTTCTACCTCTTAAGTTCTTCGCTTAATTCCCAGAATTATTTATTCGGATTGCTTCGGTTTTTAAAATTCATGAAATCCTAGAATCCACAAGATAAAGTTTTAAATAATCTTAATCGTACAGTTTCGATAAGGAAAAGAGTCTGTTCAATTATTTTTTTAGACCAAATTTATTGATCAGTAACAAAAATTATAAATAAAAAATCTATCAAACTCCTTGAGGTGTCATTGCTGAATAATCTTCTCGAGAAAATATGAAATCAATAATCCTTCTAAGCGTCATATTTATGACAATTATGCAGTGAGTTTTAAATATTGAAGATAAACGGATTACCAAACATTTGTTTTAATTTTTAAGGCAATCCTGCATATACCTCCTTCGAATTATTTATTTAAATGATAAATGTGTGGTCAAAATAAAGGTATGTATTTGTGTCGCTGTTAGCTGTGTTCATTTGTCCCATTTAGAGTCAGTATTTTTTTAAAGCTTGGATCTAATAAATTTACAAAAAATTAACAAAAATTAAAAGCAAGGAGATTTCACAATTTAACTGCGGGTTTCTTGTGTCTCAAAAAGTTCGAAAAAGAATAGGGGCGAGTAGGAGAGTCAGCAGAGGCGCAACAAATTCAACAACAACGTCAAGCAACACGCGCTACAGTTAGTACAAATTTGGGTGACCGCATGGAAACGTGATATTGGAACGAAATCTCGCCTCTCCCTCACAACCGCCGATGGAAGTAATAGTGGAGAAATTTCTTACAGCTTTTCAGAAAAAACCTGTGGCACTGATGGGGAACGCTGATTAGGAGGTTGTGTTGTCTTGTGGCTAACAACTTGTCAAAAAAAAAAAAAAAGATACTAACAAAATGCTAACATTCCTTTCCTATCATTTGGTCTTGTTATAAGGTGTATCCGGGAATCTTGCTGGGGCTTGGTCATACATCCGTATCAATCAATCAATCTCAAAAAGTTCGGTAAAGAATGAATATATCGAACAATAAAATTCATTAAACAAGGGTCTAGGCGACAAAAGGGGATTTTAGGATTCATTTAACCGTTAATGTGTATTAATTAAGAGAATACGTGAAAAGTTTGTGGAACTTATTTATGTGATGTTCTAAAAATTCTACTAGAATTTCTAATACGCAAGGCACACCGCACAATAACGAATTCTTAAAGTAACCCTGCGAATAACAAACTTCTGATCTAACTTCAATAAGGGCCCTTCAGATACAATAAATAATTACGTGTTTGATCGACAAAATGAAACAAACAAAAAAAAATTTCAGTTGCATACACTCTATTGTATCTTGTATAATAAAAAAAACTTAACTTTTCTAAAAAAGGATAAATAAAAATATTAAGTCTCGGGAACCATGTGTATTCCACATTCTATCGAAATCCCATTAATTAAATTTAACATTTTAGCACACAAATACATACATCTGCACATACCAGCAGAAATAAAGTATTAAATATTATTTATGACTATCTTAGATAATTTTTTTCATTTTTGTGTCTTAATCCCTATAAAGAAATATTCCTTAAAATATAACGATACTTTGTATATAATAAGGAAATAATAATAATAATAATAATAATAGTGGTAGTAGTAGTAATAATAATAATTAAAATATAAAAATCTCCGCGTGCTTAACGTCAATAAATTTCTATATATCCATTTAACGTACGTACACATATACGTCTTAAATATATGAGAATATAGCAGAGCTAAGAAGGCAATACAAAAATGTGCCGGGCGTTTTTAACCCCCTTCCCCCTCCCCTTTATGTATAATAAAAGTAACCGTATATAATAGAGCCAAGCAGGAAAAAATGGAAATTTTTTTCTTCATCTTAATTATGAAATGGCTATAAATAATAATTAAAGAACTCTGGTATTTAAGTCTTTTTAATTTTTTTTTTGTATTTTAGCGCAATTTATTTCCTAAGACAAAACGAAGCCCACACACACATACATACATACACACAAAAATTAAGAAAATTGTTAATATTTTCTTATTGGATGAGGGTAAATAATATAAAAGCATGTATGGTATATGTTGAGTTTAGTAAAGGGATAGGGTATATTTTCATTGGTAAATAATTTTAGGATAAAATCATCGTTTCTGTGGAACTAACTCAATTTTTTTTTTTTAAGCAAATAAAGTATTAATTATGTATAACGACAAATTTTCCATGAACATTCCTTATAGTTTATTTTGTTACATAAAAAGGAAATCTTTTATTATGAGAATTATTATCTTTTGTTAACAGAAAGTAAAATGAAAACACAGCATCAGTTCATGAAGAAATTTTTTTTTTAATTTAATTTGTTTCTCCTTTATAGCCTTATACCTTATACTGTACTCTTATACATAATTTACTAGGACTATTTCAATTCACTTTTAATCGAGCGTGACTATTCAATATCAAATGAAAACTGACAAAATGTCGACGTATCTTCTATTGTTTCGTAACAACATTACTCCATTTTTCTGCTGATTAATTAAACCAACATATAGTAACGGTCGATTGCAGTAATTAGAATATATCAAGTTGAAGACATTATCAACAGTTTAACCAAAATGAAATTTTGTAGATGTATAAAACACCGTTATTCAGCAGACAGTACAGAAAGAATTAATATTATACGAAAAAGATTAACAACCTATCCAAACTATTATTGTAAAGGATTTTCCTGCATAAATGTCGAAAACACCCACTGATTCCTAACTTTAGTAAAAGAAGCACTGTTAACGTATCAAATTTACTCAGCAACAACACTAAGTACACAACTAAATTGAATGCAACAACAATAACGTAACCACTGTAATTTATTTACAGCAGAAATAATTTTAAAAGGCGAAAAGATTTCAAAAAAATTATATTAAAGTAGTCAAATTATTATTTGTTGTTTCAAAAAATGTATCGATCGACCAGAGCTTTCTAGAGAGAGTAATCATCTCACGTATTTTTTATAAACTTTTTAGTGGTATAACTTTTCACTGATTTCCATAGAAATCCATAGTAAAAATGGTGTTTTATAGCTTCAAGTTTTTCAATGAAGAAAGCAAAAATGTTACAAAATTTTTATACAAAAGTGTTCTACATATCCTTAGCAGCAATATATAAGAAGGGTATATTGGTATTAAGTAAATATTAATTGCAGAAATATTAAAATTAAATTATTTGTAAAATATATTTTTCGAACTTTCATTTTGAAAAATACATCAAAGTTGGCTCTGACGAATTAAAATAATATTTGCTAAACTTATTTTTAGTTTTACTAGTGTACGTTAGATGTCTCAGATTTATACAGAAAAATACGAAAAATATTGTTTAATCACAAAATTATGACATGTTCTTAATATTTTGAGAATTTGTTTTGCTTTTCCTACAATTTTTGAACTTGAAATTTCCTCAGGTGGCAATTTTTGGTACGATTTTTCAAAATTTTTACTGCCATCACCGCCAACTATGTAATGCATATTGACTTAATGCATACGATTTGTAGTATGATTTTCTTTATAATTTGACTAGAATGCTGTTGTTATGAACTGTTTTTATATTTTGGTTTAAAATCAATTATTTCCAGAAAATAAAAACGATTTACTTAAACGAGATTTTTATATGTTGAAATTCAAACATTTATGAAAATATTTCAGAAATCATAATTAAGAATTTGCAACGTTTTCATTTACAAATTTGTCTTAGGAAAAAAAGTGATCTCCCATATGTTTTATGTATTTTACCAAAGCAGCCTTGATTATACAAGCCATAATCTAAAAAACGAAGCTTTTATAAGGGAATTAGAAACGAGGAAAAAACAAAATTTCCATAGTAAAACACATAAAACATATGGGAAATCACTTTTTTTCCTAAGACAAATTTGTAAATGAAAACGTGGCAAATTCTTAATTATGATTTTTTAAATATTTTCAGAAATGTTTGAATTTCAACATATATAAATCTCGTTTAAGTAAATCGTTTCATTTTCTTGTAATAATTGATTTATTTGAATCAAAATATAAGAAAAGTTCATAACAACAGCATTCTGGTCAAATTGAAAAGAAAAGCTTACTACAAATCGTGTGCATTAAGTCAATATACATTACATAGATGGCAGTAAACATTTTGAAAAATCATATCAAAAATTGCCACCTGGGGAAATTTCAAGTTCAAAAATTGTAGGAAAAGCAAAACAAATTCTCAAAATATTAAGAACATGTCATAATTTTGTGATTAAACAATATTTTTCGTATTTTTCTGTATAAATCTGAGACATCTAACGTACACTAGTAAAACTAAAAATAAGTTTAGCAAGTATTATTTTAATTCGTCAGAGCCAACTTTGATGTATTTTTCAAAATGAAAGTTCGAAAAATATATTTTACAAATAATTTAATTTTAATATTTCTGCAATTAATATTTACTTAATACCAATATACCCTTCTTATATATTGCTGCTAAGGATATGTAGAACACTTTTGTATAAAAATTTTGTAACATTTTTGCTTTCTTCATTGAAAAACTTGAAGCTATAAAACACCATTTTTACTATGGATTTCTATGGAAATCAGTGAAAAGTTATACCACTAAAAAGTTTATAAAAAATACGTGAGATGATTATGGCTCTATACTCTAGAAGGCTCTGGTTTTACTATGGAAATTTTGGTTTTTTCCTCGTTTCTAATTCCCTTATAAAAGCTTCGTTTTTAGATTATGGCTTGTATAATCAAGGTTGCTTTGATATAATTCAAATGTGTGCATGCATACAAAAAAAAAAATAAGATTCAATTTATTTTTAGCTCATCATACTCCAACATTTCGGCCTCCTTGACAAACCAAAATGTTTCAATTTATTGGAAGACGGCATAACTTGGTTATTGGACGACGTATCTCTCCATATTTGGTGTAAATCTTGGCTACTCGTACGTTGTTATCTGTACCCGCATAAACATCTGTAATTCTACCTATGGTCCATTGGTTGAGTAACGCATTATTTTCGAGAATTAAAATAACGTCATCAACGTTTAAATTGGCTTGTTCCGTTAGTCCATTTGGTTCGAACTTGTAAGGAAGTTAAGTATTCTCGTCGCCAGCGTTTCCAGAATAGTTGTATCATCTTCTGAATTGATTCCCAATGACTTAGTCGATTGTATGGAACTTCGGGGCAGGACCCCCTTATCCATTGGACAAAAAGAGCTAAGCTCTGGGGCGCCATCGATTTGGGGGCATTTGGGGGCGGAGCAATTTAAATTTTGATAACTTACCTAGAAATTGTCAGTGAGAAACGAATTTAGCTACTATAAAACATAATTAATTAACTTTGTGTTTGTGCGCAAAATTGTAAATATATTTATTTAGAGCGCTAATTATTTTGAGCCCGGGGCACCCAAACTTGTTAAGACGGCCTTGGTTCGGGGATAGTTGGTTGTGGTAAAGTTGTTATTGCACGGCCAATTCAAAAATGTGCAGGCATGAGTGCATCTGGTTCATCTTTTTTTTTTTTTTTTTTTTTTTTTTTTTTTTTTGTTAAAATAAATTTTATTTATTTATTTAATGTTATTACAATCTAGTCTCCTGGACTAATGAGCAATTTGTTTCTGACTTAATTTACTAACTTAATATTAATCTATGGCTTCTTCCCATTGGCGTTCCATAGAGTCTGGTAAATTGAATTAAACCACATCTTTGTAGTGGGCTTTACACAGCACAATGCTGTTTAAGCTAACAATTACACCAACTCAAAAGGTTTGGTTCTTTTAAGTCTACGTATTAAATTCGTGTTGCTTAGAAGCTGAGTTGCCTCAATGTTTACATGATGCCGGAGCCTCTCTTCATGTCTCCGTGCTTTCTCCTGAATTTCATTTACGATGAGGTTCACTTTAAGGTCCCTATGGAGATCATTGTTCCTGACATACCAAGGTGCATCAACGATGTTCCTTAATACCATATTCTGAAATCTTTGGATGATATTTACGTTGCTCTGTTTGGTACAACCCCAAAGTTGAATACCATACGTCCAAACGGGTTTCAATATTTGCTTATAAAGTAGCAGCTTGTTGTATGTTGATAAAGAAGAGTTCCTTCCCATCAGCCAATACATCTTTCTGTATTTAATTGGTTCATCTGATGAAAGCTGGCATAGTGGTCGTGAATTTAGTAGCCCTTCAATCTGTGCCAACAATGTTTGTAATTCTTCTAATGTTAGAATGTCACTGCCAATTACTCGTTCCATATGATTTTTTTTTTTATTTGACCCCGGCTTCCCAAATTCCTCCCAAATGAGGCGCTCGGAGTGGAATAAAATGCCAATTGACGGTAAATAGCTTTAAAATAGAATTAGAAAAATATTGTTTTTTAGGAATAAATTCAATTCTTTCAAACGATTGCAAGCTCCCTTAAAATTGGTACCATTATCTGAAAAGATATCCGTACACACTCCTCTTCTAGCGAAAAAACGTTTAAGTGCGGCCAGAACGGATTCGGTAGTTAAATCGCCCACTACCTCGAGGTAGATCGCTTTTGTACTCATACAAATGATAAGGCAAATATAGAATTTATGAGTTTTTTGTCCACGCCCTCGTTTCAGATAAAATTTTATCGGTCCCGCAAAATGTTTGCCAATTTTTAGGAATGGTCGAATCAGCTCTACACGTTCTTTTAGTAACATGCCCATCAACTAATGTGCTGGTTTAGGATATTGCTTTATGCATTGTACGCAGTTCCTTATAGTGGCTTTAATTATCTGCCTCGCCTTAGTGATCCAAAATCGCCTTCTTAGAATGTTTAATATTAATGAAGCACCACAATGTAGATTGACCTTGTGGTATTTCTGGATCAATTTAGTAGATAACATAGACTGGTGGGATAGTATTATAGGGTGACGGGTATCATATGGCGCAGCTTGTTCAATCCGGCCTCCTACTCGCATGATACCTTTTTGATCCAGAAATGGGTTTAGTGACTTCAAACTATACTTTTGCTGGAAACTGGCTAATTTATTGATAATGCTGCTACTTCCTCCAAATAATATTTATTCTAACAGTATTAATTACTACTGCTTCGGCCCCTTTGAGTTCAGCAACTGTGATGGATTTATATTTTTCTCTAGTTTTTTTACATAATGAAAGAAAGCTTCTAACAATCGTAACTACTCGGATAATCTTGTCATATATTTCATATTTGTTAATCAGATCATTTATTAAGCAATTATGTAATTTTGGTCGCGTTGTGATCATAACTTGAAGACTGCTTCGTTGTTCGAGATTGGTTTGGGAATTTGAGGTTTGATGTTTTGGCCATTTTGTTTCTTCATACTTAAGAAACTCTGGGCCATTCCATCATATGTAATTGGTGTTTTTTCCACTCTTGTGGAGATAACCCGCGAGTGGCGCAGTCTGCTGGATTTTGTTGTGATGAGACATGACGCCAATAAATTCGCTCAGTTAGTTCCAATATTAGACTGGTCCGATTTGCAATATACGCTTTCCACTTCCTGGGGGGTGAAGATAGCCAGTCTAAGACAATGGTGGAATCTGTCCAAATGAATATGTGAGGCTCGGAAACCTTGATTACCGATTTGATTTTATTAATTAATTTAGCCAGGAGAAGCGCTCCGTTCAATTCTAACCGAGGCAACGATACATTTTTAATCGGAGCCACCTTGTTTTTAGCGGTTATTATTTTCGTGGTGGTCACTCCATTTGCATAACTTCGTAAATATACAACGGCGGCATAAGCAACTTCGCTGGCGTCACAAAAGCCGTTCAATTAAAAATCGCTTTCGGTGCTATTAAGCCATCTCGGAATAGTTATTTGTATCACGTCATTAATTTCTCGTCTAATATTTAACCATTTTTCCATGGGTTCTTTTGGTAAAGGTTCATCCCAGGTTAATTGGAAAAGCCATAATCCTTGAAACATAGATTTGATTTTAATAACGAATGGTGATATTAATCCAAGTGGATCAAACATTCGACTGGCTTCCGACAGGATTACTCGTTTTGTTAGAGGCGGGTTTGGGGTAAGTCTAACTTGGTATGTGAATGCATCTACATTGGGTAATCATTGAAGGCCCAAAATATTTATGGCATCAGGATGTTCGTCGAGTGATTTTGTTACAATTTCCTCTGCATTTCCATCAATTTGGTGAAAATGGCGTAAGAATTCTGATGAATTGGATGCCCACTTTCGAAGTACCAGTCCTGATTGTTTCATAATATTTGTTATTTCTTTCCCTAATTGAATAGCTTCTTCTAAAGTATTCGCTCCCGTCAACAAATCATCCATATACATGTCGGGTTCAATAATGCTGGTCGCTCTGGGAAATTGTTCTAGGTTAGCGTTTCTAATTCGAAAATTTTGACTTGTTCGGTCGGGTTAGTTCGCCAAAGAATTCTTCGGAATTTTCTATCGTCTGCGTTAACCAATATTTAGCGATACATTTTCTCTGCATCCGCGGTAAAAACGATCTGAAACAGGCGAAATCGAATTAAAATATCAGCTAATGGATTTTGTATGGTCGGTCCGACAATTAGATGATCATTCAGGGAAAATCCGGAAGCACACTTAGCCGATGCGTCGAAAACCACTTTCAATTTCGTAGTTGTGCTAGACTCATTCAAAACACCATGATGCGGTAAATATGTATAGCCTTGCAAATCGATGAGTGTTTCAACTTCCTTCATGGGATTAAGCTCTAGGTACTCATTTATAAATAAGTGATACATTTGGCACAACTTTTTATCCTTGTTAAATTTTTGTTCTAAACCATAATAATCTTTTTAAACATATATTGCGCGAATCACCAAGGTTTACAGGCTTTGGTTTAAATGGTAATCTCACTTCATATCTTCCATCTTTGGTTCGTCTAGTAGTAGTGGTAAACAATTCTTCACAGTATTCATGTTCTGGTATCGTCTTTATATGATCATGGTATATCTCTTCGGTTTCCCAAAACCTCTTCAGTGCGTGCTAAGTCAATATTGTCATTTCACTCGATGTTTGTAAGTAGGTGTTTTGAGCGAATACTGTTCCATGATCATCATATAATTTTTCTTCTTTTAATAGCTCAAAATATTTGTCAGCTCCGATTAATAAATCGATCTTTGTAGCAGATGTTATACTGGGATCAGCCAATGGTTTATTCTTCAAGCCATTACATGAAGTTGCCGTGGAATCAAGAATCGGCCTGGTTGAGGTGATGAAAGGAATGACATATGCAATAATCGGCAGTTCAAAGGTGGAATTGAAATGAGGTTTGATGATAATGTATTTTAATACACCAATTAAACTAGCAGAATAAAACCATTTATTTCTCGTGTATATTTTATTATTAACGTCCTGGCTGGCGACCACAAAAAAAACTGACTGCACATTTTTTACAATATGTCAATACAATTTATTTAAATAGCAATTTTAGGCTGAGTTCGGATGGTGTAGAATTATTACAGTTGCAGTTTCAGGGTTTGTGTGAATGACGTAAATGTATAATAACATAGTGAATCACAAGAGATGGTAAACGATGTTATTCCTTTGGTGGTTATGGCTCCTTGGTTTGCAAGTCTCTGGATAGATATTCTACCGTTTCGTTTTTGAAACCCTAATTTTTGCGCGCATGTTTCAGAAATGATCGGAGTCTGATAGCCTGAATCTAATAATGCTCGACAATTGTAGTATTGGCCACTAATATCTGCTATTTTTACTAAGGCTGTCGATAGAAGGCTTAATGGAATTCATTATTGATATGAACACAGATAAATTAATTTTAATTAGGTTGTGGAGTTCAAACATTAATGTTGATTTGTCTATGGTTTATCCATGAAATTTAAAATTAAAACTTTTTTTATGTCATCCCAATTGTTATCTTTAATTGATTGTGATAAAAGAACGTTACTAGCTTTTCCTATTATATTATTTCTTATCCCATTGAGAATATTTTTGTAATGGTAATTTCTTCTAATATTTTCACACAGTTTTGAAATATTATCTACACTATAGATATAACGAAATAAATGGAGTTTCTATCATTGGAAATCACTATATTTTAGTTTGTAATTTTACTTAAAATTTATGTGGAAATTAATTATTTTAATTTTTTTAATTTAAAACAAATTACCACCAGAATTGCTCCGATCAGATGAGACGTTCTCTCGCTAAAGTGCAGTCAAGCCCTGTTAATCGCTATTTTGTAGTTTTAAATTAAATTAAAATTAATGTGGAGATTAATTAGTTTAATTTAAAATAAATTAACCACAACTGTTTCTTTACGCAAAAATTTATTTCAGAATTGCTCGGATCGGATAATCCATTCTCTTCCTACAGTACTACAGTAGTTATGCATGAAGTCTAAGGACCAACCTAAGTAATCATACATTTAAATTAAAGGTAATGCTTACAGTTAATGAGTAATTTCCCATGACCTAGGGCAACATTTCGTGTCAATTTTCTGAACGCATGGTGTAAGACGTTATCACGTCAAAATGTCAAAATATTTGTATGCATGACGGATTTTAATCGATCGAGAAATATTAAAATTTTTTTTTTATGATTACAATACTTGTAATCTGTAATACTTGTAATCGTTTGTCTGTTATAACTTCGTTGTAGAGGGGAAATAAAAAATGCATTTTAACATCCATTCAAAATTTTTGAATTCTGGTAATTTCGTTAATAAAGCATTATTTTGTTCAGTGGTTATGATCAGACAATCCAGAGTCTGTTTGTTTACAAAATTTAAAGAAAGAGGTAGTCTTGATGGTAATTTTGACAAAAAAACCAGGAATTATTTGATCGAAACCATTTGCCGGTAAAACTTTCAAAAAATGTCCAACTTGTTTGAATATATCATGTAAATTTCCAACAAAAGTTCCACAGGACATTTTAGAACAATAAATAAGGAACAAGAAATTTGAAATTCAAATTTTTAAATAAGCCGGGTGGGTCAATCATGTAAATGGTAATAAATTGAAAAATCAAATTTGAAATTAACCGATATTTATTCCGACTTTACGTTTCTGACTTAAATTAAATATAATATTTATTAATTAATAATGCGAGTGTAACTAGCTACAATAGTAAACTATATGCTAAAAAAATTCATATTCACCCCCTTTAATAAGGATTGTCATGAGTCGTTCATTATAACACCCATAATCACATTTATTACCAATATTGTTATCGTTTCGTTTGCAAACCACTTATCCTTTTTATTTTATTTATCTACTTTATTCTTCCGTGCTCGCATATAAGAAAGATATTGTGAGCTTAGTTTGTCATAAATTTTGATATATAATTGGTTTGGTTCGACTTGGTTTTTTTTTGTACTATAAAAACGATAATCTAATGTGTATAATGAAGATACATACGATGAAGGGATATTTTCAAGGTTTGCAATTTAAGTTTCGATCTGATGAGGAATATTAAAATTGTATTCTCAGTCATCTTACTAGGCTATAGCAACTGAATTGCTAATTATCAGATCGAAACTGAAATTTCAAACTGTTAATAACTTCACCTTCTTTCAATCTAATATTACAAATATATACCAATTTTAAATCACTATCATCCTATACAGACAATCTAATATTAGTAATTAACTTATCGTTATATCCTTGCATGTTTTAAAATCAACAAGTTTGACTCACACTATTTTTACACCAAGTAGTTTTCCTTTTATTCCGCAAAAATGAAAAAATGAAACCATAACAATGTAAAGGAAACTCAAAATACCTTATATTAATTTTTATCTATCTAAAAAAACAAACGAAACGATAAGAAACGGAAATATAACTTAAAAATTTCATTAGTTTTCATGTCGGATATGTTAAAATTAAATTTCTTGAATTTCCACATCCGATACATAGTAAACAAAGTTTTTGAATCATTATCAAAACTAGAATTAGGAACTTCAGAATAGCAACAAATAATAATGAAAATAAAGATGAAATTGAATTAATTCTGTATTTATGTACATACCTTTATGTACAATTTATATGTTAATAAAAGTCACTCCCTAAGTTTTATGTGCAAGTATACTGAAAAGTCATAGAGATTCGTATATATGTACGAGTATGGAAATTTATATTTTTTCTTCGAGGGATTTTCAAAAGACGATAAAACACATCGGAAACTCCAAAATATTAACGTAAATTAAAGGTGGAGTATATATATTTGTACTACATTTTAAACTGAAAGTTTCGGATAAGAAAGACAGCTAATCGATTATAAAAGTTCAAATTAATGAATCGTTGTGGTTGTAACGATGCCACTTAGATCCATCTAAGAAGGGGTTCGAATACCAATAAAAATAAAAAATTTACACTACTACTTTGAAATGGTTTTAGAGAAGACAAAATTGATAGACGATGGTTGTTTCTGGGACTGAAAGAAAACTTTGATAAAAACAATAACATTTAAATTGGTAGCGGGTCGCTTGTGAAATTTCAGGCAGCTCAGTTGAACAATTCTTGTTTTTAAACTAAGTAATTGTTTGTTTTATTTGTTGACTTCAGCAACAAATTAAAATAATTAAAATATGTGTGTTACTAATTAATTGCCTACTTATCAAAGAAAACTTTGATAAACTTTTTTTTAGAATATTGATATTAATTTGCAAAACAGATGTGTTTGAGTCATCGAGTGAGTTTTTTTTTGTGAACCTCATTAGATGAGATTTTGTTGAGATCCGTAATTCAGACTTTCAATATCCCGACCAGACAAAATTCCGATTTTTCTTAAAAATGCAGAATTGACAATTTCCATGGCAGCGTAGGTATCACTAAATTTGCCTGAAAAAAAAATCCAGAAATTTTAAAATTCAGAATTAATTAATAGTAAAAATCCAGAAAAATAAAATCCCGAAAAAAAGTGTAGAAGTTACTGGAAAAGCAATCCATTATTAGACTTTTGACATTACTTCAAACATTTGTGGTAGAACTATAATACGATTCCTTTGATCTATGTGTCTGAAAGGTTGTCGAAGCAATTTCCATTATCGTAATTTACGGAAAAAGTAAAATTCGATAGAAATTTTATAAATTTTAATTTGGACCGCACTTTGATAATCGCGTTTCTGGATTTTAGCTTTCTGGATTTCTTTGTTTCTGGATTTTTCCGGGATTTTCAGTTTCTGTATTATTTTTTCTAAATAAGGTAGCCAGAAATTTTGATTCTCAAAATCTTACGTTTTGACGAATCTTACTTTCTTGAAATCATGATTCTTCAATTTCGTATTTTCCAGAATATACTATTTTTTGATATTTTCAAGTTAAAATTAAATTCTCCTTTACCAGAATTTATAATTTTAGGTTATTTTCATTTTAAAATGGAAAATCTCCATTTTCCAGAATTTATCAAAAAGTAAGATTTATTAGAGTGTACTACGAAATCCCGAAAGATAGGACGCGCACGTCAAAGGTGTGTCTGAATTTTCTGTCTGGCTTTTTTGTCTGGATTTCGTTTAGTCTATATTTTGTCTTGTCTGGATTTTGTATTGTATGGATTTTGTCTTGTCTAGATTTTAGCGTGTCTGGATTATGATTTTTGGGATTTTGCCAATCTAGATTCTGTCTTTCGGGATTACATGGTACACCCGTCTTTCGGGATTTCGTGGTACACTCCTAAAAATGCATATAAAAATTAATTTTTTCTGGGTAATTTCTAAATTTCCTTTTTCGGGATTTTATTTTTCTGAATTTTTAATTTTCAACTATTCTGGATTTTAAAATTTCTGGATTCTCTTTTTCAGGCAAATGTAGTTGATCCCAAAAATATCAAAAAATAATAAATTCTGGAAAATGCGGAAGTGAAGTATCATGATTTCAAAAACGTAAGATTTTGATAAAAGTAAGATTTTGAGAATTATAAAAGATTTCGATTCGCTCCCATATGATTCATAAACTTTTTTATATCTGGATTTTGCCCTGTCGATATTTCGTCTTGTCGTCTTGTTGTTAAATTGTCGAGTCTGCATTTTTAAGAATAGACGGGATTTTGTCCTGTCGGGATATTGAAAGTGTGATGCGATCCATCATCGTATAATAAATTATAATAAGCAAGTTTGACTTTAGGTCATTAAATTGTTATTTGTAAAGTAAGCGTATTTTAAAGTCGATATTCGCATTGGAATTCAGTCCACAAATTAAATATAGGTTAGGTTAGGTTTGGATGGCGGTCTACTATATAAATATATTTTAATTTGTGCTGACATGTCTGTGAAGTTAGCCCGAAAATTATCCCTGAAAAGTGTGTTGGCAACACTAATATATCGTGATATAACAATATCACGATACTTTACTTGTCATCCCAGAAAAAATATGTCTCTCATGACATTATTTAGTGTTAGCCCGAAAAACAAATTATCATGAAATTTTTACGTCAGCCCCATAAAACTGTCATGACATTATTTATCCCGAAATAATATTTTTACAAGATATTAAATCATGGGTATTTTATGTGTTTTCTAGCCAATAGCTGCACATTTTCAATACGAAAATGATTCAGAAATAGTCAAATGTAAGTTGTAATCCCCTGAATTGGTGCAAGAAACTATATTAGAACAAGTATAAGGATCCTAGATCCTTCTAAGATCCCTAGAAGTCATACAAGATATCAATTAACGAGCACAGCTTGGTATATAGGTTTTGTAGGACATGGATACAACTTGCCTATGGCGAAAGTAAAAAAAATTCTATTAGCCGTTAGGCAGATATACATAGTCCTTAGAGTTCAAACAAGATATCAATTAACGAGCACGGCTTGGTATAAGTTTTGTAGGACGTGGATACAACTTGCCTATGGCCAAAGTAAAAAAAAATTCTATTAGCCGTTAGGCAGATATAGTCCTTAGAATTCATGCAAGATATCAATTAACGAGCACGGCTTGGTATAGGTTTTGTAGGACATGGATATAAATTTTATATGGCCAAAGTAAAAAAAAATTCTATTAGCCGTTAGGCAGATATAGTCCCTAGAATTCAAACAAGATATCAATTAACGAGCACGGCTTGGTATAAGTTTTGTAGGACATGGATACAACTTGCCTATGGCCAAAGTAAAAAAAAATTCTATTAGCCGTTAGGCAGATATAGTCCCTAGAATTCTTAGAATTCTTAGAGCATAAACCTACATATGCATAAATCTAGAGCATAGAGCATAAATCTACATATGCATAAATAATTTTGTCAAAATAAATAAAAATTGCACTATACGAACGTCTAATAATTACAATTTAATACAACTCGAACAATAAAAATAAACCAAATTAACTTACAAGCTAAATTATCAAATGGCTTTCTTATCAAATTTGTTTCAAAAAACAATTTTTTCGTCAAGAGCGATACAAGCCATAAAGGCTTATAATTTGCGAAAGGCTCATGTCTGGTATGCTTTCCTACAAGGAGTTTGGTCGCATGATTGGAAAATGGCAAGATTCGACTATGTCTGGATGCGAGGAAGCTAAATTATGTCACTAAAAAGTATGCTTATCTACTTCCACTGATCGACGGATTAATTAGTAGGTTTTATCCTATATTTCAAGCCTAGATATCAAGGATGCCTTTTGAAATTTTTTTTAGACGTTAATACATAAAATTATTCGCCCCCTTTTACAAGATCGAGCATTCATATACGAACATCTGTCTTTATAGACTATGATGTTTCAGTGCATTTGGTGAAGGCTGGGCGCACCATTACTTTAGAAAATGTAAAGTCCTACTGAGAGAGATTGAATACCGTGTTGTACAGTTGCAATAACCAATATTGCAATAGGGTATATTCTATCGAGATGAAAACCATATTTTAACACAAGAGTAGGTTGAAAATCGCGGGGACGTACTCACGAAACCCTGATCGTCTCATATAAGTAAACAGGACAAAACAATGATAGAAGAAAGGTAGTTTTAAAGTGTTCATGTCTAAATTTGAGTTTAAGCGGTTATGTCTAGAGCCTGATATACACCAATTTAGCGTCGCCTTAAACGTAGCTTTTAACAAACACCTTGTCCCTCACCATATGATTTCTTAAGGTATAGCAGAATTAGTTCTTCACACCGATTCATTCTATTAGCTTTGCATCGGGGTGACATGTGATGTTCAACATTCAGGTTTAACTCTCGGAACAAAGGATACTCAATGGTATGCGAAATTATGTATTTGTGCCAAACAGAACGAAATGGGGCGATAATTGGATTAATTTGTAAATCACATTGTAAAATGCATGTTGAATTTCTGGCAGATGGATACCCTAATTGGGTTGATCATAGGTATACGGGCCTATTGCAGCTGAAATTGACCGATTTACACGATCTGGCAAATTAGGCTGAGGTCTATACCTGGGCATATATATATATATATATATGTGATTAACCCCACATTTTCTAATAAATCACTTAGGTGTTTACGATTGAATTGTAAGCTGTTATCGGGCAAAATCGTTTCGACCACGGAATAGTGAAGAAAAATTGAATTTTCTAAGAAATGGTAGGCATCTGTAGCGGTAACATTTTGCCTCGCTTTGTAAAATATGTACGTAATTGCTGAAGTGGTCCAGAACTAGACACAAGTAACAATTTCTGGTTTTTGAGCGCAGATCAGGCCCGCGAAAATCCATATACAGTCGCTTCATATGTCGTTCAATTTCAGCTTGAGCACCCATCTTCGGTTGGGTCATATGGTTCACAGATTTGCTTGTTTTATAAACAAAACAATATCTAACAAAGTCTTGAATATTCGATGGCATCTTAGCCTATTAAAATACTGTTGTCGCAGATAAAATTGATTTTTAAGATTTCCTAAAGTTATTAACGTAAATAATCATCCCGAAACCACCTTGAACAATAAAGTTTTCTGATGTCATTACGAGATTTGTGTAGTCAGCGGACATTCATGATCCATTAGAAAAAGTCCATCTTATTACGGACAAAATGAAGCTCACACGACTTGAAAGATCCAAAGTGTAACTGAAGCGTTTCGGGGGCAAAAATCCAGAAAAATTATTTTTATCGAAAAGAAGCTATTAATGACCATATTTGATTCTCCGGATTTAAAGTCCCTCGACTGTTTTGTTTGGGCATATTTGGAGACTAAAGAATGCGCCATACCACATACAAATTTGAAGTCAAATGGTTCTGATATTTGTATATAAAGTTATATATTGATGCTCAAATGTGTTATTTACAAGTCTATAAAATTTTCAAACGATTTGGTTCAATATCTTTACAAATATTTGGAAGTTAACCAGTTTTCTTATTTTATTTTCACCTATTATAATCACATAGGCGATAACAAAGCCTTACAACATGTTTCACTGCTATTTCTCAAAGGAATGACGGAGAGTCGGAAGTTAGTAATGTATGGAATTTTGAAACATCAAACTTTATTATTTTAACTGATAATTGTGAATAAAAACAAACCACTTCTAATATTCACCAACGAATTTATTTATTGAGCACCAAGAGAGCAGTCCATAATTCAGACTTTAAATATTCTGCCAGGACAAAATCCCGACTTTTCTTAAAAATGCAGACTCGACAATTTCCAGACAGGATAAAATACGGATATCACAAAGTTTGGGCAAAACAAAATACGGACAAAACGAAATCCCGACAGGGTAAAATCCAGATATAAAAAAATTTATGAATCATATGGGAGCGTATCGAAATCTTAATTCTCAAAATATCATTTTTATCAAAATCTTACTTTTTAACGAATCTTACTTTCTTGAAATCGTGATTCTTCAATTCCGCGTTTTTCAGAATTTTTAATTTTTTGCTATTTTTGAGAGCATCAAATTTGCCTGAAAAATAAAATCCCGAAATAGAAAATCTAGAAATTACCTATAGGAGAAATTAAATTTTATAGGAATTTTTAGACATTTGTTGCCACTTTAAACATTTGTGGCACATCTATCAGTAGGCGCGATACAATTGTTTGTTCTGTTTTCGAAACAACTTGCGTTATCGTAAACATTAAGAACTTTACAGAAAAACTCAAATTCGATAGACATTTTATAAATTTTCATTTTAATTTGGTAACGGAAGAAGATGAAGTAGTTTACGTATTATTTGGTAGGGCCTCCCTTAGTTTTAATAGCTGTTTTACGAAGACATTCTGGATTCAGGCATTCCAAATACATTCATTTTAAAATGATTTATTTTATTTGCGTAATTTAGCAATATATTTTAAAAAATTAATTTCTCTCAATAATTAGTTAACTTAATTAATAGCCGCATTTCTTGATGCATTAGTGATCCAGATCAGATCAAAGTTTACATTGAAAACAACAACAAAAATTTAATTTTTGCTGTTGTTTTCAATGTAAACTTTGATCTGGGGGTCAATTCTCGTTCTATGAAAAAATCCAATGAAAAAAAAATCTTTTCATTTACATCTAGTTAACCATTTTTATTTTTTGAATGCAAAAAACAAAATTATATAATTTTCACAACACTGTGGGCCGATTCTGTTTCCATGACAAACAACGTGAAAAGATTTCTCAGTGGAAAAAACCATAATGTAATGAAAGTGTTTTTTATGAATACTTGATTATTTTCGTCAAAATATTCTCATATGAAAAAAATTTATTCATTGAGGATTTTGGTGGTGGGAAAATCAATAAAATTGTATCGATATACCGATAAACCAAAATTTGTATTACAAATCGCAAAGGGTTGTGGTTGATCGCAATCAACTGATCATACTTCAACTATTTGTAGTATATGCGAACAAGCAAACTTGGTAGTTTTGATAGTTTATGAAAATATTGAAAAACGGAAAGAACTTTTGTTCATTTTCCAAAATCTCAAACTATTTTAAATGTATGTACATATATTTTTGAAACTGTTTGATTCACGTTATTCTAATGGTTTTAGTTTCGAAATATCTCTATAAATAAACCTCAAATTTCTTATTGTAAATTTCTTGAATTATTAAAATCGACTTAATTGCTCAATCTCTAAAATATCCCTTTTCAGTCTTAATTTCCAATTTGTTTTGGAAAAACTCCATAATTGTGCTACTTTTATCACTTTTGTTATATTATTAAAAAGCAAATATAAACGAATGTAGGTCAGTTTACAGAAAAACAAATCACAGAAAAACAATTTACAGAGGAACAATTCACAGAAAAACAATTCACAGTCGCCGCGACTTTCAAGAAATTATTTTTTTCGTAAGCTCCGTTTCTGCGAAATTATTCTTCCTTGAGATAAGAAAAATGATATCATATTTGTTCAATATTTTTAATTATAATAAATAAAATAACAAAAAAACAATTGATAAATTAGTGGATATTGTTGAGTCCGTTGAGTCAGCAGTGGTGTCCATTGGTGAATAAGTGGATACAATTTCTTGTAATCTTTGATCGTATTCACGATATTTTTCGTTTTAGGGGGCATTGGCATTCCAGCAATAGTTTGTTGTAACGTTATTTAATTTTTTGACTGTTCCATCCAATTGCAATTTTTCCAAAAAACACCATTTTGAAGGATGCTCTGGGCCAACCAATTTCTTGAAACCATTATGCCATCCCCCCATATTATTGTTTGTTCGCGGGAATCCTTGTTACAGGGCTTATAAACATTCCATGTTTGATGGCATACCTTGGATCTCGCCTACTGGATGTGTTTTTAATGCGGATGTCTAATCTACCCACATAATTATCTTCGAAATAGTCTAGCAATTCATTGACTGCTTCAGAAATTATACTTCGCTTTTTTAATGACTCAAATGATTTTATAACGTCAACAGAAGAAACAAACGCAAGTGCTAATAACATTTTAATCTTGTGAGCAAACTCTGCAAAAATTCTATTGATTTTTGAACCCTACTTACATAATTTCCGATACAGATTCTGTGAAAAATGAGACAAAAGTGTTGACTGGCGCAAAGGAAATCTGAACAGCATTCACAGTTTCTTGTTCAAAATCAGACATAACACTGGTAGGTTTTAAACCGGATGATATTATTTTCAACTGCTCAAATAAATTCTTATCAGTATCTGTTTTCTTATTTGGAAGATTGGAAGTAGTGCATATACAAGTGGTAAGGATACATTTTTTTGATGCCGTGAATTGTAAACAATTGATTGAAAATCAAAGGCACAGTTTTAAAGGTGCCGTCCACGTACCAAGAATTTCAAATGTTCTTCTGTCGAAAACAATAAAATACGACTTTCTGCGGCTTCACAGTCATATAATAAAAATGGCTTACCATCTACAGTTACTTTGTATTGCTCCAATACACACAATTCATTAATTCTTTGCGAAATTCTTACTGGTCTTTTTCAGATCCTTCGAACGCCTTAATATTTAATTTATGTGTAGTATTTTAATGAGAATTATTTTTCTGTGAATTGCTTTTCTGTGAATTGTTTTTCTTGGAACTGTCCGAATACCAATATAAATAAACATAGATATTAGAAATTTTGATTAAGAAAACTTTTAGTGATAATTATTTTTTACAAATCTCTTGAGGACTATAGTTTCGAGCCCCTGGTTCATTGTCAACTCTTACAAATATTCTGAAGTTTAAACGATTCTCAAACAATTTCCTCTTTTTGCTTTCTTCAATTCGGACTACTTATATACATTTCGTAAATGCCGTTATAAGGCACTTTGTCATTGAGTAATAACGGGTTATGCCTGTGGAAAGCAGATAAAGGCAGCACCATGGTGATTATGTATTTAGATGACTACAACACAAAAATAAATCAGTACATGAATGACAATAACATCCTCAGAATCCCAAATGACCCAACAGACGGATTCAAAGTTGCGGTAAACAACGCGATAAACAGCAGCAATAGAGTAATTGATACGAACTCAAAATTTCGTTTGAAAATGATTAGGCCAAGGGCACCACAATTGTCTTCCCAAAATACATAAAGAGGGCACCCCAATTCGGCCGGTTATCAATTACACCACATCTCTAGCATATAAATTGTCCAAATACATGAACACATATCTAAATAACAAATTGAATGTCAAAGGAAAAACAACTCTGAGAAACAATTTAGAACTGGTTGACAGTATAAAAAATTTATATACGAAGTATAGTAGGCTTATCAGTCAAATAATAAAGAAATGAAAACTACATAAATCAGTTTTCCAAAAATTTTTTATATTTCGCCCAACGTTTCGACAAAATTTTTATTTGTCATCTTCAGGGGCTATATAGTGAATAAAAAAACAACAATATAATACAAACAATTTCGATAATCAAGAAATTTAAAATTACTTACACATAATGTAAAACAAAAACCAAAACAAAGAAATTTATATCCGATAATCATCAATACAAATTATGATAAAAACATTTTGAAACAAATTATTTAAAAAAAAAAAAAAAAAAAAAAAAAAAAAAAAAAAAAAAAAACTATGGAATGGAAAAAGTTTTGTCCCAAAAAATTAACAAAATGGACGAACTACAAATTTTACTCATTGTACACAGTCGTACATAAGAAAGCAATTGATTTTGTTTCCATTATTATTACTTTTATGTCAAACGTCTACGTTTCCGTCGATTTGCAGAGATGTCATCATCCTGGTGTGTGTGGTTGTGTAAAACATCGTGTCTTCTCTTTCTATTATTTTTGTTATCGTCTACTATTGCACAAAACACTGGGGAAATATCATCAACATCACGCCTTTTATTGTAAGTTTTGTGTGTGTATATATGTAAAGCTTCGGTTGTAAGCCGTTTACCATAGTGGTTTTGTGTATCCAATATTCTGGTATTATTGAAATCAGGGTAATGACCCATTTCGTGGAAATGTTGCACGACCGCAGTTTTATTTTCCATTTCGATTAGCGGTTTTTTTATGTCGTTCTTATGATTATTTATTCTTTTTTTCAGACATTGACTGGTTTGTCCGACATAAGTTAGGTTACAGGTATCATCACGATTACCATTACCGAGGCAAGGAATTTGATAAATGACATTTGTCCGTTTATCCATAGGAATTTTATCTTTTAATTTCGTATAAATGTTGCGCAGGCACCCATTACTCCTATGCGCAATTTGCACGTCTTCTGTATATGTTTGTGTAATTTTATTTATTTTTTCCGAAAGACCTTCAATGTATATCAAACTCTTGTACTTTTTATTTAATGTGTGTGAAAATGTTGTTTCAGCGTTTTGTACATTCTCAGTTTGTAAAGTTTCATTAACTCTTTTTTGTAAAAAAGAATTAACTGTACGTTTTACAAACCAAACCGGGTAGCTGTTCATTTTTAAAATATGGTAAATTTTTTGAATATTTTTCTTGTGGTAACAAACCGAACTCAACGTTAGCACACGGTGTGTTAGATTGTATGCAGTGTTTTGTTTATGAATAATAGGATGGTTGGAATAGTAGTTTAACAAACGTCCCGAGGCGATGTTTTTTTGGTACCAATCCGTAGACACGATACCATCTATCCCACGCTTAACCAAGACGTCCAAAAAAGGCAGTTCGTTATTTTTTTCATACTCGACCGTGAATCTCAACTTGTTGTGAAACGAATTCAAAGTGCTCAAAGTCATATCAATTATGTGTACCGGTAAAACCGAAAAAATGTCATCAACATATTTGACTAATAATTTCGGTCTATATGGTAAACTGCATATAGTTGTATTTAATAAATTTTGCATTATTATATCCGCAATCACACTCGACAGAGGGTTACCCATAGGCATACCAAAAAATTTGTCTATAGAATACTGAGTTATACACAAAATAATTAGCATCCACCAGACAGAATTTCAACAATTTGAAAAACATATCCCTATCAACTACTGTGTGTTGGCTCAGTAAACCCCATTTGTCAGCAATGATATTCATAGCAAGATCCACCGGGATATTGGTGAAAAGTGACACCACATCGAAACTAACCATCCGGTCTACCTCATCAAATGTAATTGCAGATACTTTGTCTTTAAAATCGTATGAATTGACCACATTAAACTCATCATCAATCAACATTTTTTTGAGAATGACAGCCAAATATTTGGATAACCGTGATGAAGGTGTGACTAAGATGTCGAAAAAACACTCTCATCCCGAAGTTCATTATGAACTCTACTATTGGTGTATTAAAATTAACTGACAAAAACAGTAAGTGCCGCTCAAAATTGGATAAAACATTACACTGTTTTCATAGAAAAATTTTGAACCTTCTTATTGATGAGAAATGTCATACAGCACGCCATACGCATAACAAGTTATATAATTTACAAGAGGAAATTATGAATAGGTTTCCGCAGCATGTGTCACATACGTATCTGACACAACAAAAGCATTTTTATACAAGAAAACTGTCACAACTCACAGCCACACATACCAAAAAATTCGATGCTTTATACAACAAGCGATGGAATTCGTTAAATTTGTTTACCAATCCAAGTGCTTTCCTAAACTTAACCAACGTTTGTGTACCTGAGGAGGTACAATGGCTATTAAGCCTTGGTGGAAATTTTGCGGTCGCAGATCATCAAGTTTTTCCTTTATTTAATATCATTGCCGATTCAGAGGAAATTGTTAAATCTATTACAAACGTCGCATGTCGTGACGTAGCAAGGGCACGCATTGCTAACATTATTGCGAATGCACAAAAATACCACAAGCACAAGTGTTATAACCTAGCACAAAAGATAATCACGAATGTATATGAAAAGTGTAAAAAATTCTGTAAACAAAATAGAGACATCATTGTGGTACAGTCGGATAAAACTAATTGCACTGTGTTGATGTATGCGAGTGAATATGATACAAAAGTTAAGGAATTGCTTACTGATACAAACACATATGAGATCATTATACAGGGTGATCCAACCGAAAAATTACAACGTGTGAACAACCAAAATATTTTACAATTATATAAGAAAAATGTATTTGATTTATCAGTAAAGAGTTCTTTAATTAATTATAATACTACGGCACCTAAACTCTATGCTTTGCCGAAGACGCATAAGGAGGGCATGCCTATGAGACCCGTGATTGCATCGGTCAACACACCTTCATCACGGTTATCCAAATATTTGGCTGTCATTCTCAAAAAAATGTTGATTGATGATGAGTTTAATGTGGTCAATTCATACGATTTTAAAGACAAAGTATCTGCAATTACATTTGATGAGGTAGACCGGATGGTTAGTTTCGATGTGGTGTCACTTTTCACCAATATCCCGGTGGATCTTGCTATGAATATCATTGCTGACAAATGGGGTTTACTGAGCCAACACACAGTAGTTGATAGGGATATGTTTTTCAAATTGTTGAAATTCTGTCTGGTGGATGCTAATTATTTTGTGTATAACTCAGTATTCTATAGACAAATTTTTGGTATGCCTATGGGTAACCCTCTGTCGAGTGTGATTGCGGATATAATAATGCAAAATTTATTAAATACAACTATATGCAGTTTACCATATAGACCGAAATTATTAGTCAAATATGTTGATGACATTTTTTCGGTTTTACCGGTACACATAATTGATATGACTTTGAGCACTTTGAATTCGTTTCACAACAAGTTGAGATTCACGGTCGAGTATGAAAAAAATAACGAACTGCCTTTTTTGGACGTCTTGGTTAAGCGTGGGATAGATGGTATCGTGTCTACGGATTGGTACCAAAAAAACATCGCCTCGGGACGTTTGTTAAACTACTATTCCAACCATCCTATTATTCATAAACAAAACACTGCATACAATCTAACACACCGTGTGCTAACGTTGAGTTCGGTTTGTTACCACAAGAAAAATATTCAAAAAATTTACCATATTTTAAAAATGAACAGCTACCCGGTTTGGTTTGTAAAACGTACAGTTAATTCTTTTTTACAAAAAAGAGTTAATGAAACTTTACAAACTGAGAATGTACAAAACGCTGAAACAACATTTTCACACACATTAAATAAAAAGTACAAGAGTTTGATATACATTGAAGGTCTTTCGGAAAAAATAAATAAAATTACACAAACATATACAGAAGACGTGCAAATTGCGCATAGGAGTAATGGGTGCCTGCGCAACATTTATACGAAATTAAAAGATAAAATTCCTATGGATAAACGGACAAATGTCATTTATCAAATTCCTTGCCTCGGTAATGGTAATCGTGATGATACCTGTAACCTAACTTATGTCGGACAAACCAGTCAATGTCTGAAAAAAAGAATAAATAATCATAAGAACGACATAAAAAAACCGCTAATCGAAATGGAAAATAAAACTGCGGTCGTGCAACATTTCCACGAAATGGGTCATTACCCTGATTGCAATAATACCAGAATATTGGATACACAAAACCACTATGGTAAACGGCTTACAACCGAAGCTTTACATATATACACACACAAAACTTACAATAAAAGGCGTGATGTTGATGATATTTCCCCAGTGTTTTGTGCAATAGTAGACGATAACAAAAATAATAGAAAGAGAAGACACGATGTTTTACACAACCACACACACCAGGATGATGACATCTCTGCAAATCGACGGAAACGTAGACGTTTGACATAAAAGTAATAATAATGGAAACAAAATCAATTGCTTTCTTATGTACGACTGTGTACAATGAGTAAAATTTGTAGTTCGTCCATTTTGTTAATTTTTTGGGACAAAACTTTTTCCATTCCATAGTTTTTTTTTTTTTTTTTTTAAATAATTTGTTTCAAAATGTTTTTATCATAATTTGTATTGATGATTATCGGATATAAATTTCTTTGTTTTGGTTTTTGTTTTACATTATGTGTAAGTAATTTTAAATTTCTTGATTATCGAAATTGTTTGTATTATATTGTTGTTTTTTTTTTTTTTATTCACTATATAGCCCCTGAAGATGACAAATAAAAATTTTGTCGAAACGTTGGGCGAAATATAAAAAATTTTTGGAAAACTGATTTATGTAGTTTTCATTTCTTTATTATTTGACTGATAAGCCTACTATACTTCGTATATAAATTAATAAACAGTCAATTTCTATAAATAATAGTATAAAAAATATTAATATTCCCAGTAATGGCAAATTTGCCTCGTTTGACATCTCCAATATGTATGGCAACATTCCGGTTAGAGAAACCATAGAAATCGTCAAAGCTTCATTGGTCGATCGTAAGGTAGATCAAGAGGAAATCAACCAGGCAATACACATTTTGGAAATCATTACATCACAAAATTATTTCGTGTACGATAGCCAATAATATAAACAGGTGGATGGTCTGCCTATGGGGAATCCCTTGTCTGGAACTCTGGCTGAAATTTATTTTAGTAGTTTTGAACAAAAGTATATATTGAACAGGGTTAACAAATTACAAAATTATATAATATGTATATTGGTTTCGATACGTAGATGATATCATATTATTGTTCAGCGGCACAACACGACAAGTAAAACTTCTTCATAACTACATCAATAGTATACATCCGCAAATCAAATTCACCCTAGAAATAGAAGAAAATAAATCAATAAACTTTTTGGATCTTACAGTTACTAATAAAAACCAGAAACATGTTTTTAAAGTTTATCGCAAACCAACGCAAACTGATCATACGATACATTATACGTCTAATCACCCACATCAATATAAATTTTCAGAATATCAACATATGATTACCCGTCTCAATAAGATTCCCATGGAACACGATGATTACAACAGAGAGTGGAGAATTATAAAACAAATATCAAATAGCAATGGATACACTGACAAGATAATCACCGAAATGAATTACAGATATAAACGCTTGGAATATATACGATCACTAACCGCATTAACAACAGATGAAGAGGAGAGAAATAAATACATTACCATAGAATATGATGCATCAACAAAGCGCAACATTGAAAATTTTTTTAAACAACACGAATACACATTAGCATACAAAACTGGTAACAAGGTTGAAAAATGGATTAATACGTACACAAAAAATGAATACAGTACGGGTGTTTATAAACTAAAATGTGACGATTGCAATAAGTTTTACATAGGCCAAACCGGTCGGGACTTCAAAACCAGGTTTAACGAGCATGTAAAAGAAATTGGGAAAGGTAATATTAAATGGAATTATGCAGACCATATGACCAGAGAACAACACAAATATACCAGCTACAGCCAAAATACAGAATATTCTACATAGAATCCAGAAAGGGGAAAAATTGGACAGGCTGGAAGAAGTGGAAATATACCACCACAGGCATAACCCGTTATTACTCATGACAAAGTGCCTTATAACGGCATTTACGAAATGTATATAAGTAGTCCGAATTGAATAAAGTAAAAAGAGGAAATTGTTTGAGAATCGTTTAAACTTCAGAATATTTGTAAGAGTTGACAATGAGCCAGGGGCTCAAAACTATAGTCCTCAAGAGATTTGTAAAAAATAATTATCACTAAAAGAAAATAATATCTATGTTTGTTTATACATATTTGCTTTTTAATAAATTAATTTCCAAGTTTTATAATTCCCTAAGCTTCTTTAATTTTCAATTCAAGCACCTGATTTTACTTCTATTTTAAAAATATGTAAATTTAGAATATCTTATTGAATCTAAGATTTCAAAATTATCATATTCGAATTTCGATGTAGTAAATTAAATTTAACAGTTTAACCAAACAAGAAACTAAAATGTTTTAATGATTTTAGAATACCGCTTCACATACTTAGAATATTGTCGATATTTGAAGATTCTTCATATTCTAGATGTTTCAAAATAAAGAAAATTCGTAAATTCAAAAATATTTACAACCTGAAACTATATAGAACATTTTAAATTTTTTTGAAATTCCTAATATCGCATTTTCATAAATTTAACAATTAATACAGATTGTTGGTGAAATTGTGAAAATTATGAATTGTTTGGACTTTTTAGGATTTCAAATTCCGAGATAACCTATCTTTTAAACATTTTAATATTAGGTAATTCAAACTCTCTTGTATTTTGTCCTAGTACGAATTTAAAAAACGAATTTTAAGTATGGATGAACAAAACTTCAGTGTAAAATCTCAAAATACAAATTCCACAAATATGCCCTCAGTTAAATGTTAAGCCTAGTTTAAACCTCTGGTGAACATGAACGTGGAATATTTTGAATTAAGTTTGTTTCATAGCGAAAATCACCATGAACAAAACTCAGTGGTATAACCTGAATTTTATTCATGTTCACAATTGCATTTGCGAATTGCCAGTAAAACTTCCCTTATCTCAAAAGAAAATTACAACATGTGATTATGTGGAGAATCAGGCAAGCATAATTCACTGAACAAGCAAAAACGGTATGTTCACGACGTTTGTTTACTCTCCATTGCCGTTTGGCATTCGAAAATTAACTGCAGCTGTAAATATCAGCCTCTTGATACAAAAGTCGATTAATAAGTGTTTTGTGTAAACGAATAATAATTACTTGTTGTTTACTGTTCCATCGTTATAAAATGTATACATATATTTCAATTTCATAGTAGTATTCAAATTGGAGCTTGGTTTACACAGAATTATTTTTTCATTTCATTTTTTCATAGAACGAGAATTGAACCCCTGATCCGGATCACTAATGCGTCAAGAAATGCGGC
The DNA here is from genome assembly GCA_963556165.1 of Tipula helvola. Taxonomy (NCBI): domain Eukaryota; kingdom Metazoa; phylum Arthropoda; class Insecta; order Diptera; family Tipulidae; genus Tipula; species Tipula helvola. Next base: position 103,187,790 of record OY744483.1, read on the forward strand.
TAAAGTAAACTGATAAAAAATTATTATCGGAAAAACGTTTCAGTAACAAACCAAATTTTACACACTGATAACCCAAATTAATTCTAGGTTAAATGATCAGAAAAGGATGCTACTCAATTCCGAATTCTTTATTTTATAAAATTATCTATTAGACCCATATCGATGTTTAAGAATAAATCGGAATGAACTCAACAAACAGGTTTGTATGCGATTTAAATTAAACATGCATGTAATCTAAGTTAACAAAGCATCAGTTGTAGCCCACAATTCTTTCATCAAGACACAACTCTAGTTAAAAATAAAATGATGATTAAAAAATATGAGGAAAAATATTGACACCAGAATGTTAACTTGCAATAAAATAAATAGTATGAATACACAATTTTAAAGGAGCGGAATGGGGATTAAGAATTTATAATAAATTGCTAAGTGATCTGTGAAGCTTTCCGAGGCCAAAATCCAATATCCCATATGGTTTAGTTAAAAACTATGATCGATAGAAGTAAAAAGAAATCGGGGAAATTTTTCGAGCTACATTAACAGAACAGAGATTAAGATATACAGCATCAGTATAATTTATGAGTTCTCCAAAAATGTTATTTACCACTCACAGATTTATGATTTTTATCGTTTTAAGTTTAAATAAAATATAAATTTCTAAACCACATACACCGATAGATGAAGAGAACAAAACACCCGACATAATACATATGAATTACATACATATTTAAATTAAAATTAATATCCACCCTATAAATTATGGTTAAAACGTATATAACCAAATCACTTTGCGATTTTTTTTTTTTATATTAAGTAAACGACCTGACGAGTTAGCATAAAATATGTATATGTATAAAAAAAAATCTATTTTCATTCTTCTTAACATAATAAAAATAATGCTAATATAATAATAATAAGACGCGAATAAGAAGAAGAATAATAATAATTTTCTTTTTTATTTACAATTTTCTTTACTGATTTCGTCTTAAGATTTATACGAAATTTTTCATCTCTTATAATATAGCGCAGCTTTATACACTTTGGCAGAAATAACACACAGCGGAAAGTATTATGGCATAATTTTAATATATTGCCAGCTAAGCGATTTTTTTTTTTTTTTTCAAATTTTTATTTCTTCAAATGAAAAAAAAAAATAAAATTCGCGCCTCTTAATAATTTTTTATTTTTTTTACTTATTTTCTGATTTTGGAAAATATATTTTCCTGTTTTTATTTTATTTTCTTAAGAAGTCAAAAAGAATGATGAGAAAGTTTATCCGATAATAATTTTCATTTTCTGGTTTTTGAGTTAAAAATGGGAAATGATGATGTTGAATTTATAATATATTATATACACCTTTTACTTTTATAACGGTGAGAAAATTTTATTTATTTGAATTTCATTCGTGATTTCTTCTTCTTTTATATATTTTATGTGTATCCGTAACCGTATATAAGTCTTAAGGTATTTTAACCGCAAGAAGATAGTTGAAAATTTATATTTTTACTGCTTTTTGGCGCTAATCGAAATAAATCCACCATGAAAAATGTTGCTGGTATTAAATTTTCATTTCGTTGATAATTTTTATACGCGTATTTTCTCATATAAAGTGATTATGGTAAAATTTTGATGATACAAATTTGAAGTGGATGGATAGGATTTGTCAAGAAATACAAAACTGGAAAGTTGAACGGAGGGTAATTTAATATCAGAAGGAAAATAAATATGTATAATAATAATTAATAATGGTAAGGTCGGTCTTTTTAAAATATATACGTATATAAGTTCAGCATACTAAATGCTTATCGTGTTCGGTTGAATTACAAAATTATTTCATGATATTACAAATTTTACAATTAAGGCATTATTAATAAAATGAAGATAAGATTTTAAAAGTGAATTACATACTTTCTCGGAATTTAAGATATTAAATTTCAAAAAGGACCTTTTTGTAAGTTGAAATCATTAAAATAATTTACTAAGGTTCTAACTAGCCACATAGAACTAGGTTTCGTAACTTTAATTAATTTAGTTGTAAGTGGTCGATGAGGCAATATTATTTTAGAATCGCGGCAATATAATTTTAGAATCGCGTGCTTTTCAGTTTTGTTTTTAATCAATATATTTATTTTGAATATTACGATCAATTCGAGTCTGGTTCGAAGAATCTTATTGGCGTATTGGCTGATAAATTGTATTTAATTGTCCAGGAAAGTATCGACAAATGCTTGGAATTAGGGTTGCGATCAAGGCTCTAATAATCGCAAATGTTTTAACATGTTGGGACTATCTATCGTACGTCCCATATTTAATCATAAAAATCAAGAAATTGTAGGAATTTTTGGTTCACATCATTTTCCTAATATGCTTGAAACAATTAGGGTTAAATTAGCAACACAAATTTTCAGCAGGAGTGTTGCTGCAATTTCATCAGGGACTATGACTGCAGCGATTTTAACTTATGATTTTAATGAAAAATTTGATAAGCTAAGTTTTTAGAAGCTAAAATGTTTTACCTAAAAGTTTTGCATAAACTACTTACATAAGTTAGAACAATAAATTAAGAAAAACTAAACGTAGAATTAAAAAAGCTCAGTAGTTTACTGTACGTGTACATTCTTGGACGATCCGGAGTTCTTCTAAAAAAAGGAATTATGGGATTGCTGTCCTTTTTCATGGGCCCACTAGTAGGAAAATTGGTGAACTTTTTATTGAAAGAGTTTGTTACGGCTGGAAATTTATGAAAATTTAGTTTTTTTCCTTATGAATGGTATTGTTCAAAGTTCCATTAATATATTCGCAGTTCAAAGGGAAGTATAGCGTATCGCTTGAATTTTTTATAACATGTATTTTAGACCTATTTACGCGATAAAACAAATTTACAGGCGATTTCCCTCAAATTGACTTGTCGTAAGGCGAATATAAAAGATGCTTTTATTATTGAGTGTTATATTTAAAATGTTTTATACCGTAATTTTTACAGAATATTTCCAATGCTCTTGAAACACAAAAAAAATTAAATGGACTGGCCCGATAGATCGATTTTGATCGCTTAAATAGGTCTAAAATACATGTCAAAAAAATTCAAGCGGTATGTATACTTCATTTTGAGCTGGCCAGGAGTTGCCAAGCAAGGTGGTTGATACCATTCGTAGGATCGAAAAACTAACTTTTCTTAAATGTTCAACCGATATGAAACTAATTTAACAAAACGTTCACTAGTTCTTAGGCTATCTACACATATGTAAATATCTTTCTCAAAAAGGAAACATTTCTCGTCCAGTGAGACATTTATCTGATTATTCCAAACATTTTAAAATGAGATGTACCGTAAAGTGCCGCCAATAATATCCTCCACAATAAAATACCCGGGAATATTATTTGGCCTTTAAATCAAAATAATATACCCGGGGTATAGCATAAGGATTTTTTTTCTGTTTTTCTGGTTTGTTTGGCTTTTATGAATTTTTTTGTATGTATGTGCAATCACGGAAATAGAAATTGTATCATACATAATTATAAATTTAGGTGAAGGAGAGAAGAATGCAAATCAAAATTAAGTGAATCCCAAACTGTTGTCAAATGCCAATAACTGACTATCAGATTAAAAGAACAGGATGAAAATTTATTATTATGAGCTTAAACATCAAATAATTAGCTGATTTAAAATTCAACGCCATGCTAAAGTAGCAGTTAATTATACAGCTTTCAGAAGCCAAGCGAAATTAATAGCGGAATTATTAGAGATAGTCCCATATTCCATTTTTGTACGAGTAATAAATGGATCAGTGAGGTATAAACACGAAATCAGATATCTGCCATAAAAATCACGCACCAAGGTCCTCCAAGATGAGGATAGCTCACCAGCAGTGAAAAATTAAAACGTTGAAAAATATTTCTCCAAGTTAAATTCGATTGGGTTAGATGCAACCAAAATTTTCAACTTGGATGAAACGCCCATGTATTACTTCGATACGTGTCATTGGACGCTTTCAGGTCCCACAACATGCTGGCATTCAAAATTTACTGATGGAAAAAATGACATTCGATCTATCACGTTGCCATGAAATTTTTCGATAAATCGGAGGCTTTCAGAAAACATCATGTTTGTTTTAGTCCACATATTGCCTACAGTTAGCGCCCATTCTCGCACCTTTCGTTTTAAAGGCCAAAAATCAGTGGAAGGGGTAAGCAGAAATAGCGCGAAGGATCAATTCACGGTCGAATTGTACGTTTCGATAGCTGAAATTGTTGTAAAATTTTTTCAAAGGATTAAAACTGGTTCTAAAAATTGACGCGCCAGAATATATCGAGGTTAGTCTGTCAAAGGGGGGCCCAATAAACGAACTCATTATAAAAATGTGGCTTAATTGATATGTAAAACAGCGTGGTAAATAATTGGTATGCCAAAAAACTCTATTGCTGCTAGATTCATACGGATCACACTGCTAGTTTTCTACAACCACTTGATGTGTCGGTGAATCATCCATTTAAAATTTCTATGAAAGCGGAATGGAATAAGTGGTTAGAGTCACGGTGAAAATCCTTTTCCAAAAAATTTTTAAAGTAATAAAATGAATTTTGATGCATAGAGATTTCATCGTAGGTGATGTGCTTTATCTGCACCTAAAAACTTACCTACCTATAGTAGGCACCTGCCTATTCCTACCAACTTACATATACTTTTCTATATAAAATGATACCAGACTCATTTGTTTACCCGGGTATTAAAACCCATATTATATACCGGGTATACTAATAGATATTTTTATTGTTTAGAAAAAATCGAATTTTCCAGTTACAATACCGGGTATTATAGGTGGCACTTTACGGTACATTGACATGATATTGTAATGTTCTTTTTTACACTCAGCCAAAACTTCACATCACTTAAGAAAAACCAGTTATTTATATTCTCTTCAACAGCTCTTTATTTCGTCGCCAACTTAAACTTAATGACCACAAAATTTTATCCACGCGTCTTACAAAAATTTTGACGCGTTTCACTTTTTTTTAGTCATCATATTTTATTTTTTATTTTATTTAAATTTACTTAAGTTTATTGCCCTATGTGCTCTTATTACTTTTGCACAACGGACGGAATGCTTATTTGCCAAATATGTTTTTTTTGTTTCTATAATTAATTTGGTACCTATGTATTACAATGTAATAATTAATAAAATAAAGGGTGGTACATACACTACAATATAAAAACATAGAAAATGCAATTCCACCCCATTTTAATAGCATGAATTGTGTCAACCTTCCAGTTGTACTTTAGAGGTGTTTGTTGGCCGTTTACGTGTCCAAATTTTTAACTGTTTGGAGATTTGGAACCATTTTTAGAACCTCTCCAGCCCTCTATAATATAGTGGAGTTAGTTTATCACACTCTACAGCCAAAATTAGATAAAACGTTGTATGCCACTCGTGAGCAAAGAGATATTATCCACTCGGGATAATGTCCCACTCAGCTATCGCCTTGTGGGACAAACTTATCGCTCATGGATAATATCTCGTTTTGCTCACTAGTACCATAAATAACTATTAGGTACATATTTTTGATTTTATAGAACCTAAAAATCCTAAGCCTATTAATAACAAACAAAATTTAAAAAAATTATTGTATGCATCAGTTTTATTGTATATTTTGCAAAAAAAAAAATTAATTTAATTTGACTTGAAAATTGTTGTTAAATTTATTTTGAAAAATTGTTAATATGGTTTGAAAAATGTTTAACTTGACTTGAAAAAGGTATAAACTGCAAATTGAAAAATATGAATTTACATTGATAAATCACGAAAAGTAAAAAAATTGATTTTTATGGTGGAAATATGTACATGAAATGAACCCGGAAATGGTATATTTTCGCAGTTGTGTCTATGTATTTCTAGATTCTAGCTTGTATAAATTTATTTTTACAGAATTTTGCTTTCGCAAAATAAATATCATGTTTAAGAGCCTTAATTAGATCTTTAAGCCGCATTTTCAAAATAGAGTTACTAGAATTTTTAGATAATTCTGCTCTTTTCAAGTGATACATATCGCGCCGCCGCTTCTAAACTGACACAAGTCGAAAAAAGTGATTTTTCGTTTTATTGCGGCACACGTTAGAAAATAAACTTAACTATTAATCTACAAAAGAGACACAAGTGAACCTTTAGTGTTAACCGCCGTATGACGCTAGTGTCACTTTTTACGTCGTCTAAAATAACGGTTTAAAAATAAAAAAAATGACACAACTCAGTCGTGTTTTATTAATTCATCCGGATGGTCATAAAAAAAAATTATTTTGACTTGTGTCAGTGTTTATTTTTTATCACATATTTTGTATATTGGCTATAATTTGAATTGTGACATAATTATTGTTCTGGGTAAGTAAAATTTCTGTAATATTTCGAGTTGTGTCAGTTTTAATAAGGAAATGAATGTGTGTCTTAGTTAATATTTTCAATTGTGACAGTTTTTATGAAGAACGAGTGATATTTACAATTATTATTTTGAGTTATTGCAGTTTTGTTGGTGAAGGTAACTAACGTTTCTTTAATATTTGGAGTTGTGTCATTGAAATGGGTAATGTGTTTTAATAAATATTTTGTGTTGTGACAGTTTTCATAGTTTTTATTATCAAATTTTATTTTAAATATTAAGATTTAAAAATTAACAGTTAGTGAAAATGTAACGAATTTAAAAATTACGGGTGAAAATTCAAAAAGCTTTGCAGCTTTATCTGTTTGTGTTAATTATTAACAGTTTTTGTGGTTAAATATTAGTAAAATGGTGATATAATTTTGTGGCTTGTTTTCATTTATTGTTAATATGTTTATTAAATGAAAATGAACTGTTACTACCACAAAACATTAAAAGCTAATAATTTTCTATTCTTCCCTTTTCCAAGACGCCATTTTCAAATTCATTTCAGAGTACACAAACATTTTACAAATATTTAACAAAACAAAATATAAAATATTCTTAACGTGTTTACCTATTTATAATATTAGTATGTTGTTATCAATCAAATTAAATTTAATTAAAGAAAATTACTTCAAAGTTAGAGAAATACGAAATTCATATTATGTAGAATGCCATATTATGAGCGAATTTCGTTTTTCCCTAGTTTATAAATAATTTTCGGGTTTAATTAAATATAATTTCACTGAAAATACAATACTTAATAAAGGCAAAAATTGTATTAATATCATAATTCTAAAAAAAATATTTACTCACATTCGTAATTCGTGGTTGATGTGGATTAGATAGTTCATAATTCTAAACAAATCATCTACAGAGTTGCTATGCCATCGATAACAGCCACGGCCGTTATAATAGTAAACGTGGACGTTATTTAATTTTTTTGTTTATAAACAAACCGATACAAGTAAGAAATGGTAAGAATGGTAAGAAACTAAGACTGCCTGATTAGTTGCTTGAGTTCGTATTTTTGATATTTTTTTTTTAAATAAACATTAACCAGTTATTGGGTATGACGAAAAATAGTGAACAATATACGGCCGATAAAAGCGAGAACAATTTCGGATAATATTTATTAGCCTCGACTTCGCCTGTCAAACAATTATAATCAACTGTTATACGCTTAATATCGGCCTAATTGACCTTTTTCCTCCAAAATTTTTGACAGATAAAATTTGGTGTTTTGTGAACGTGTAGGACAAAGAATAATTTTGAGCTGTGTAATTTTTTGTGTTTTATAATTAATTAGTGTGGTTTTTATTTTATTTTAAACTATGATTTATTTCTTAACTTTATTAAAATTAAAAATTAATAGAAATTTATAAAAATTTCTTGAAAAGTAAGTAGAAAAGAGTGTTTTTTGAAAAGTGTTAGGTTATGTTCTTATAACAAATTTATATGTTTTGAATAATTTTTTGTGAATTTGTAGAAATGGATGATAACAAGAGGATCTCAGTATTATCTTAATATGCTATGATCCTTTCGGGACCTGAGAGATAACGATACGAGAAGAAAATTTCGGGATTCAAGAGTGACCCTTACTTGATGAAGTTTGATGAACAAAGTCTAGTGGTATCCAATGGGTCTTCTAAAAACCGTATGTTACCCATCTGATTTTATTAGCGATATTTTATGGACGCAGACTCGAAAAAGAGGCTCCAAAATCGTTAAAAACACTATCCAAAGTAGCACAAATTAGATTACACATTTTACTAACGGGTTTAATTATCTGGAAAGACAAAACATTTTATGCCGCATCACCAGATGGCATTTGGAGCTGCAGCTGCTGCGGAATTATGCCGGTTGAAATCAAGTGCACATACAGTTTAAAAGACGGTGAGCTCTCTACGTACCTAGGCAATAAAAACCATTCTATGGTTCACAAACACGAATATTATTATCAGGTGCAATTACAAGGTTACATCCTTAAAAGTCTGTTTGTTGTCTTTTTTATTTATTCGCGGAAAACAAAAATTCTTCTTAAAGTCCCAGTTGACAAAAAATTCGTGGACTAGAAGACTAGATCGAGAAAGCCGATAGAATTTTGCTAAAATTTATTTTTCCAGAATTACTTGTGAAATAAGCAATAAGTTTAATATTAGAATATGAAGCTTTATTTACATCAATGAAATTGAAAAATGTGATTTTTTACAATTACTTAGTCTGCAACAAATTATTAGGTTTAAAATATAACTAAATACCTTATTACTTTTATACCGGTAGATTCATGTGATAAAATGAGAATCACCAATATACATATTTTATACAAATTTATTTCTGATTATGAATTAACTAATTAAATGAATTTATTATGTAATTTTATACAATTTTAGTTTTATATTAAATAATCTTATTTTTAATGTATTGTCTTTTATTTATTGTCTCCTAAAATTGGTGGGTTCAATCAAATTGAAAACTATTGTGATCGGTTCTAGTTGGGATTTACTATTTTTGAACGCTGGCATAACTAATCTAGCAGTTTTCTTCTTAATTGCCGTTTCAATTAAAAATCCGCGATCCGCCAGAATACCATCCCCTTCGTTAATTAAATCCATGATGTGTTTATTTGCTCTGATTTGGCACTAAAATATACTACACGTTAGTGGCATTTTCACAAAATATAACACTTATCTACTAAAATATTTTATTTATTATGATATAAAATGTTATAATTATAATTGTTTTATTTATTTAATAAATTAAAAATCTTCAAAATTAGTAATACTCGCTAATTTAATACCTTTTTACTTCAAATTGATGCACTTTTCACTTTATCTTGTCTTTATCTATTACTGTATTTGACAGATGAGGAAAAAGGTCAATTGACCTTTTCCCTCATCTGTCAAATACAGATTATTTGAAACGTCAAACGAGCGCGTAGGACAAGATAAAGTGAAAAGTGTATCAATTTGAAGTAAAAAAGTATTAAATTAGCGAGTATTAGTAATTTTGAAGGTTTTTAATTTATTAATTAAACAAAACAATTATAATTATAACATTTTAAATCATAATAAATAAAATATTTTAATAGATAAGTGTTATATTTCGTGAAAATGCCACTAACGTGTAGTGTATTAAAGTGCCATATGAGAGCAGATAAACACGATGGAATACACTTTTATAGGTTTCCTGTTATTCCAAAAAGGTGCACAAAATACAAAACTCTGGCAGAGGAATGCCAGCGAGCTTGGGTGAAGGCAATTAATCGGAAAGATTTAAAAAACAGCCTTAAGATACTCTACTGTTTGCTCCAGACATTTCATATCCGGAAAATATGCTAAAAGCCGAAAATAGATGGTATTTTAAACCCTGAGTGGATTCCAACTCAACATTTGGGTTATAAGAAAAAATCAATAACCTCTACATCCAGATATGAGCGAATGAAGAAGTTATGAGCGAATGAAGAACCGATTATAGCTATTTCCAAAAAAATTAATGAAAACATGTATTTCGATTATATGATGAAAATATCTTGCGCAGTTTTCAATTTGAACTCACCAATTTTAGGAGATAATGAATAAAAGACAATACATTATAAATAAGATTATTTAATATAAAACTAAAATTGTATAAAATCACATAATAAATTCATTTAATCAGTTAATTCATAATCAGAAATAAATTTGTATAAAATCACATATGTATATAGTTAATTCTCATTTAATCACATGAATCAATAAAATGCGCTTGTATACTTCATGCAAAGCAAATAATACGCCCCAATATGGGAACAACACTCTCCTAATCCTGTCACACAAGTACAGTGTCCGTTGTGAATGAAGCCCGTGAAGTCATGATGGTTCCATACTTTTAATGGAAGTACCTGCTCAAAAAAGTTTTAACATTATTAATTTTAAATATGTAATTTTTTTAAAGAACTTACTTTGCCAAACACAATGTGTGCATTTTGGTGCTTTTTACCGGTTAAATATTGGACCCAACCGCTTTTATATACAATAGTTTGTAGGCCTCTAACGACTTGAACGCCTTTAATTCGTTGGACGTGTAATATGACTTCTTATTTACCGCAAATACTGGAATATGTATTTCGAAAAACGTCACATTTGTTGGCAGACTTTGCTCATCAAACTTCATCAAGTAAGGGTCACTCTTGAATCCTGAAATTTTCTCCTCGTACCGCTGTCTCTCAGGTCCCGAAAGGCTCATGGCATATTTAGATAATACCGAGATCCTCTTGTTATCATCCATTTCTAGAAATTCACAAAAAATTATTCAAAACATATAAATTTGTTATAAGAACATAACCTAACACTTTTAAAAAAACACTCTTTTCTACTTACTTTTCAAGAAATTTTTATAAATTTCTATTAATTTTTAATTCTAATAAAGTTTAGAAATAAATCACAGTTTAAAATAAATTAAAAATCACACTAATTAATTAAAAAACACAAAAAATTCCACAGCCCAAAATTATACTTTGTCCTACACGTTCCCAAAACACCAAATTTTATCTGTCAAAAATTTTGGAGGAAAAAGGTCAATACCGTTAAATACTATAACAGAACTTACCTAAGAAAAACAAATTTAAATATCTTTTGTTATTTTACTGACATCTATCAATGAAATATGCAAACATAAAAAAATTAAAAAAATTCTTTGAAGCCCAATTTAGTCCTGTGTGGCTCAACATTTTAGTACCTACATACTTTGGAATTTATGTCAATTTTAGCCCTGATGTAAATGTGCATATAAAAAAATTATCGACTATTTTTTATTGCTATGAATTCGATCAAATATGTGTCTTAACTAAATAATTTATAATTCATGGTGGCGAACTCTTTTAGTCAAAAGCCGAAGTATTTAATACAATAATATCGTACAGTTAAGCCACTGTTACAAGAGAAATACAGAGTACAAGAAAATTTTTTTGATGTAGTGGAATTATAATAAAACACAAAAGTTGTTTATAAACTATATGAAGTGCCTAATTTTTACTTATCGGTGGTTCAAAAAATATCGTCAACTCTGGGTTTATTTTTAACTGTCACATCATTATACTACTTTTAATAGTATAATACCGTTAAAAAGCGAAGGCCAATAATACCAAAAAAAACTTGGTGGGTTTAATCGTATTCTGCCGCAACCAACACAGTTTTTTCGAAAAGAAAACTTACTATTTTACATGACAATTGAAAGTTTCTAATACATACCAAGAAAACCCAATAGAAAAAAATGTGATCACTGATCGGTCATTAAAAACCAGAATATGCCACTAGTTTCTTAAAAAAATGTATTTATCATTGAATGCAAAACTGACAAACACCAGACAAGGAGTACTGCTGGCTCAATTGATTTCCATTTCAGAATAATCGATTCTGGGATAAACTGTACCTTGAATATGTAAAAAAATTAAGAAACTTACGACTTTCATTTTAAGCAACTCAATAGTTAAGTTTTTGAAATTGCCATTGTTGTTTACAGACCAAATACAAAAATTATTTTTTTTTTAGATTTTATTGAAGGTACAGCGATTTGTTATTGGTGTATCAATTTTAAAATATACAATAAAAAAGCGATGTTCATCGTTCCTTTGTTTTGTATTGGACGCTGTTTCAAATTGAAATTTGAAAATGCCAAAAAATGTTGTCCCATCGAATGTTGTGACTTAAACTTACATGAATGAACGTTCTGAACCTCTTGTTCCATTGTACCATTTGCCTTTACATCAATTAGCTCCATCTCGAGGCATTTAACTTTCATTTGTAATTTTGTTTAACATGCAGAATCGTTCGTTTGTAACTTCTTTACTTCGCCATTTATGTTGGTAGATATTTCGGGAAACTACTCGTCAATTCTATTTTGACCATTGATATCGGTTTCTCTGTTTAATTTCGTCTTGTATGGTATAAAGCTGTGTTTTGTTCCATAAAAAGCCATAAATAACGTTTAACCTATTTATATACATATTTTATAAATGTACGGAATTCGCTATTCGACGGACATTCAACATCCGGACAATTTCCTGGGAATCAGTTAATTGCGTTAAGCGTTGGAGTTTAAATTTCAGTATACCTAAACCCAAATAAGGATATCAGATAATTTATACAAAGCACTGTTTGCGTTTTTTCAAAATTGGCTGATAAACGCGCCAATTTGATGTGATACAAATATTAACTTCAATCTGGACCCGCATAATGACAAGACATCTATAAATATGAAAAGTTTAACAAATTATTGTTTATTGTTGTTTTTTTATTTTTTCTGAAAAACTGTAATAATTGAATAAAATTTTAAATTCATTTAGTAAAATTTTCTATATTGTATTGTGTTTCGCCAAATTTATGTTTTGTTTATATAGCTATTTTCCACCTGAGTAAGTGTAAAAAAGAGTTAGCTGTGTAATTTATTAGCAAAAGATTCTTTATAAAAAAGAAAATTGTACTGCGACCTTCAATTTCTTTTGACTATAATTGGTAAGGCAGTCAAAAGAAAAAGTAATTACGAAAGAGTTCGTAATGCAAGCCTTAACATATTTGTATTATGTCGTTCTAAACATGTTTTATAACAATAACATGCGTTTTGAGAAAATTGAAGTTAAAGTTTTGAAATTAGTTTATATTTTGCAACAAAAATAAAAACCGTTTTTCGTATTACGTGTTTCTCAATTTATTTAATTTAAAATGAGCATGCAGAAATAATTTTATTAAGGACTGTATGTGCCGAATATAAAATATGAATAAGTGAAAATGTTGATGATTAAATTAAGGAATTTCAAGAATACATTCAGACCTTTAAATTCATATTGATATTTGAATTTATAGAATAACGATTTTTTTAAAAATTTGCTATATATTTTGTGCTCATAGGTACAAATCAAATACTAAAGATTAGGAAATGCTCGTATTCGTCTTCTTGAAATTTCCCCTACTAAGTATTTTCACGCCATAGACGCGCAGTATAGGTCAGTTTAAAAATATTCCACTAGGTGGAAACACATTTCGTCATTTATATTTTGTTCTCTTCTTACGCTTCCTCCTCCCTCCTCATAAAATTTAAAAATACATAAACTGTTAATGCTTGATACTGGCGAGTTGGCGGTTTTTGTGTTTTTATGCGTATTTAAACTTATACATGAAAAATCCTTCATTCGTCTTACGTAAGTTATATTGGTAGTGACACAACATATAACAAAGGAAAACATTTCCAATATTAAGATTCTTCTGTATCTAAGTAGTGATTTTTTTTTCTAATGGAAATAAAGGAAAATCTGTTTGTTTGCATTTCTTGATATTTTTATTTATATCTCGATATTGGATGAATGGCCGACCGTTAATGGAACGAAAACCGGTACACGCTGGTATTATAGTGAAGAGACGCGGAAAAATAGAAACAAAAAATCTCTATTGTTTGTATCTCGATAAGAGTTGAATGGCCGTTAGTGGGACAAAGGAATTTGATTTGAATGAAACGATCGAATTCTCCTATTTAATCTCTTACGTTAACGCATAGATGTATGTATATAGATCTACTTTTAAAGGTCATGTCTCACAACCTGAATCTTTTTTTAATTAGTTTTCATTTATTGTTTCATCTTTAAATGAGGCCAACTTTGAAAATTTTAGGTAAATATTTGTATGCCAGTAGGACCCTGTAAAAGCTTGTTATATGTATTTTAGCAATTTAATCACAGTTGGGCATATTCGTGTAAAACACCATTTTTTACATTTTACAAGTAAAAAATATAAAAATCTATGTAACTTACATTAAAATGTAAAACAAATTTACATTTTAAAAATAACAAATAATAATAAATAATTAACTGAAAATTTAAGATACAAAGTTAATAATAATTATATTTGTAATAGTTTTTTATCTGATATTACAAATAGTTTTTAGTTTTCTACATTCAAAACTCTTTTTGTTTACATAATATCTTATCGCAATGCCCTATCTGTTTGATAATACTAAACAATTCTAATATTCATTAAATCTTGAATTTTTTTTCATGAATAAAAACATCATTCGCATTGACCACTGTGTTTGGTTTTAATAACTTTTTGATGCATTTCTCGCAATCAATTTTTGCGCATACACAATAGCCAGCAAAATATGCTATACCATTGGAAGTCAATTGAGTGAATTCCGTTGTGGGGTTGAGCAGCAGATCATTCGCCTTTGATGAAAACTTTCGCAACAACAATGTTCGCAAAATGTACCCCGATTTGGTAGCTCGACGGCATATAATTGAAGCAGCCTTTGCCTCTCAATGCCGAAAAATAATTCTCCAAAGCATCCTGATTGGTTTCCCCCGGTAAGTATAAATTCTACATTAAAGCTAGAATTTAAATGATTTATCAGCGCTAATTGGGCGCTTATCGTTAGTTCAAGCCCTTTTAAAAACTTAAAATAATTTTCGTTTTTTGAGATAATTTTCAGTTTTTTTAAAAATTCTAAACTTTGTTCTAAATAAATATACGTATTGTTATTTATTTTAAGCGGCTTCTCAAAAGGATTTTTAGATGCAAAATTGCGATAGTTCAGACAATCGAAAATGTTGTTGAATCGTTCGATGATATTTGCTGTCGGTACCACGTGCTCCATAAAATTTTCAAAAATTGGCGGCATTGTTTTCAGTGCTGTACGTATTGCACAACAAACAGTGTTACTCAAAACTTGTACGGCCAACTTCACGCTTATTTTCTGGAAACTGTTGGGTTCCATTCCATGTGGTTTTTGGTTAATTTTGGCAACAGTTTCAACTTTTGATTTTTGTCATGCTCGTATAATATTTTAACAATACTAAAATCACTTATACCAAATTCAGAATGCAGAAATTTATGCTTAATAAATGCATTCCTAGCAGATTTTAGTAAATGTGGCGGATCATATTGCACAAAAATTTTTTTTCATTGACTATAATATATGGTTTTTCTGTTGATACCTCAAAATATTTATAAACTGCCACGTTTGTTGCAGCTTGATCACACGTCAGCATCACGACCTCTAAATTTAGAACCTCTTGACATAATTTAATGTTATTTATAATTAATTGTCCTAGCTCCTTAACATTGATGGAGTTATAAATTAGAACGTAATTTATTATGTGCTTCAAACTACCGACTAAACCACGTAAAATAAAAATCATAGCTGGAGTAGCTAGTTGATTCGACCTCTCACTGCCGTTATGGCAATACCCTTCGACTTTATCAGTTACGAGATTTACCGTTAAGTCCTTCTTAATTTGGATTTCGTCGAAACTTAAAACACATAATCGAGATGAAGTTGGCATATTTTGAAATAAATGTTTCAGTTGATGCATCAAAATGTCGTTTGTTCCGGGTGAAATATAATTTATTGGCGACCAATTATAAATTGATGAAACCGATGGTAATTTCAACTCAAACGTATTTTTTAAATATTTATAAGTTGAGGCTGACTTATAAAATAAACATTGCGCAAACGTTTTGTCACTTTCCGTGTAATAGTAGTCTTCTTTTAATAGAAGTTTGCATACATTTTTACTTGAGACATTGGCAGAAGTTAGTCTATCTATCATTTCATCATTAGTGATATTTTTAACTTTATCATACTTTGATTTTAAATTAATAAAATTCCTTTTTAAATTTTGACATGTTGACGTTAGTTTTTTGATTTTTTGTTTTGCATCTTCTAACTTTTTTTTACACAACAAATTGTCATTTCGATGTTTTTTACACTTATTGCAAATTTGGTTATCCTCAGTCGTCACTTTACAATGAAAACAATTTACACTATTTACAATATTTAAAACTTCCATTTCGTCGTCTATTGGATCAGTTTGAATAAGTTTTGATGTACACTCGGTCGAAAATAAGGAACCGTTGGCTAAAGAATTTATATCCATTTCTTCAGGAGCTTCAGATTTTGTAAGTTGATTTGCTGTCCAATCGGTGCTTGTATAAGTTACATCCATTTGCTCAGCAAATTTGAATGTTTGCTCGTTAATGTTCTCTGTAGTAACTTCACAATTTTTAGTTAAATTTAAAGCTGGCACTGCATTTCTGGTTAATTTAAGTACACCAATGTGTTCTTTTAAGAAGTGTCTGTGACAAACAAAATTATCTTTATTTTTTAAATTTTCTGTTGTTAAACCTATTGAATTAAGCCACACATATCTTCTTTTTGGATCGCTTGGTAAATTATAATACTTTATATCTGAAGCAGGACCTTTCTGTGTGCAACATGGTACAATACATGAATATATTTTTTTTTGTTTGCATATTATAACCTAAATCGTTTTATAAAAATTGCTTAATTATTTATTTTTTATTAATTTAAGCACTAAGACTTACTTGGGTAGATAATAATTACACAGAATTAATTTTCAGGTAGGACTTTATTAATAATTAATAAAGGATATTATGCTAAAGCGCTTATAGTAGACACAAGACACAACCGTTAAATTACATCTTCATTACTGAAGAAGCAGAATAAAAGAAAAGCGATAAAAGCAGACATGGTGTACTTTAATTAACCAGATACGCAGTGCCTGCTTTAAATTTAACTAAAAGTTATGAAGTTTCTAAAGGGAACCTTAACGTGCGAACATCCAAATTTGCTGAGCAAATGGATAAAACTTATATAACATCGAAACCGAAATATCAAGGCAGCCTGGTAATAACCGGTATCAGTGGAATATTACGTAAACTGTATTATAATTCTGTGGTGTTCTGTTTTTTGATATAGAAAAGCAAAAACCACAGCAATGAGTAAGTACATATAAAGAACTGTAATAAAAAAGTAATGAATTTTTAAGTAAAACACAAACGGCTTATTCTTTCAAATTTATTTCATGGAAACAGTTCTTAAAGTCAGTTACCAGAATGGCCTTCAAAACCTTCTACGATTCGGCTTGCATCTCCCCGATCGAGCCAAATCGATGTCTCTGGACCGGTTGTTTGAGTTTCGGGAAGCCAGAAATTAGACTGAGCTGAATCAGGCGAATAGGGAGGTTGTGTAATGATATGGGTCGAACTTTTGGCCAAATAGTCACAAGTAGTTTTTGTGGCTCAAATGGTCTTTAAAAACGGTATTTTAGTTTAATTTATTTCATTTCATTTACAAACAAATTTATTTATGTGTGATGTCAACAAGATCTACGGTTATTGCGCAAAGCCTTGACTTCCTTGACGTAGTGCTCATCGGTAGACGTCGAAGGATATCAAGAGTGTTGCATTGTCACCAAAAGCTTTTTCCAATATTTTGGAAGCCGTAATTCTATTTTTGAAGTGAAATTTGATTCCACTTAACTGAACTTTTTTGAAAATCGAAAAATTCACTTTTTTAGATGAAAGTAAACAAGCGTATTTCATAACTCCTACAGATTTTGACACGAAATTTGACACAGAAGTCTATTAGGGTACTACCAACGTAAGAAAAATTAAAAGTTATCCAAGTTATCTATCACATACAAAAAGTTAAGAATAAATTTTGATGTGGAAGCAAAAGGTCGAAAATGAATTTTGAGAGATAATTCATAAAAATACAAAATAATTTGTCTAAAACACATTCATATTGATCCTAATAATGTGTTCGTTTTTATGTTTATTTGTATTTACAGCGAATTATAAAAAAAAAATTAAAACCACAACATCTAAATTATCCTGAAGTTATTTTTTAGGTTCGTAAATAGGTGAATAAGTTTAATGGTCGAAAGTTAGCCTGAAGTTATTCAGGATCTATTTCCGAAAACGCCTAATGTTGTTTTTTGATTGTTGTAAATAGAAGCGTTGCCCGCCACTGGATCTTTGTCCACAGGACATTTAGTATATATATTTTTTATATTGTATGTAAATTTTGTTAAATAAAATAAATAAATAAATAAAAAATATTTAAATATGAAGTGACATACATAATATTAATTGTTTCTCAATTGGAAATCGGCAAAATCAAATTATGAATTTTACAAATAAGTGAACCTAATCTGTACGTTATTATTCGTAATTCGTATAAATTTTGCTTGAAGCATTTATACTTTATTAAAAATATATATTACATTTATATATTTTCAATTTTGATTTTTTTTTAAGAATAAAAATATCGATGGACCTACATAATATATCTGTCTCATATTTGAATTTGGTTATTACATAATGTAAACCGAGATAGGCTGTGTTATTTAAATTGAATAATGGAAGGAGTAGAGCGAATATGTTTATTTCTTTTCGTCATTCATGTTCATTCAGTAGAAAAGTTTATGACGAAAAGAGATAAAACATATATTCGAATTAACTGTTCGAAAAATTATAATACTTTAATTTATATGTAACAGGTTAGTACCAAAGTTGTTTATCTTATACTATTTTGTCTATGGTCATGCCAGAAATTCGTTACTTTATGTCAAAATTCGGTACGTCATCTCAGAAATTAAATATCAGATGTCAAAATTCGATATACCATGATATCAAGCCAGAATTCGATATATCATAACAGAATTCGAATTTATGTATTTTGTTAGAATTCGATTTATCCTGTCAAAATTAGAGTTAATGCTGTCTAAATTCGTCTGAAATCAGAATTTGAATTATTGGTGTCAGAATTCTATATATGGCATGTCAAAATTGTATATCTTATGTCAAAATTAGATAAATGACAGATCATTTGATATGTTAAGCCAGAATTTGAGTTATTTACATATGTTCAAATTCAATGCATCAGAATTCGTTATGTCATTCCAGAATTCGAAAAGCGGTTATCACAATTTGGTAAATCTATCATGAAGCCTTCAGAATTCCGTAAATCATCTCAAAATTCGACATGTTATATTTTAAATTTTATATGTCACGCCGATAGTCGAATGTGTCGGGCAAAATTCGATATGTGTTGTGGGAATTCGGTCTTTAGAATTCGATATACTTTCTCATGACTTCAGAATTCGATGCATCATCTCAAAATTCGAGATGTCATATCAGAATTGGATATATCATCCCAGAATTCAGCACAATTTATTGAATTTTGGTACGGTATATTGAATTCTGTTATAACATTTCGAATTTTGGGATGATATATCGAATTCTGAAGTCTTGAAATGATATATGAAAGAATTCCATATCAGAATTTATGTTATCTCATATCAGAATTCGATATATCATGCCAAATTTCGATAAATTTTGTATGAATTCGATATGTCATAATTTGGGTTCTTTTGGGGTAAAGACCGGTGTTTCTAAGAAAATACCTAATATAGCGACCGAAACAACTTCTTCCCTCATAAATTAGATCTCTCCCGCAGTATTAATCTCGAGCAGTATAAAAGACGGGAAACCTGTGCCATGTAAATCAGAATTTTATAAAACAGAGGTATTTTAAGACGGGTAGCTATACAACATATAAAACAAATACCAAAAAATAAAAACGAATTATTTTGTGTGTATTTCGTACGAAGTTTCACAATTATTTAATAGAAATAATTAAATACAGTCAGTTTATTTAATTTACGGTATAGTTGTTTACATTTTTTCATACATAATGTAAAAAATGGCCTTATGTAAATTACACCTTTCTACGTGTAAAAAACTGTGTAAATTACATAGTGTAATTTACAATTAACAATAACCACTAAGGTTTAATTGTAATATGTATTTAATTTAGCCCTGAACAAATCGCTAAATATGGTTTTGGTATGTAAAAGACGAAGTCGGAATCAAGTGTGAAAATTCATTAGATGCTAATTAAATCTTTACCTTACTAAAACTTGAAAAGAGGATTTAGAGTAACCAAAATAATGGCAGAATTATAAGTAAGAAAGTTGTTTTTTTAACGTGCCATCATTTATTTTGTTAAATAATTGGTTTTTGCGCAGAAAAAAGATAAAAATGGAATTTTACTGTTTTTACTGCACAGAATAACCAGTTAGTAAATATTTGTTGAAATTGGAGCATAAAACTTTATAAACTGTTTCTATTGTTCTACAACGAGAACTTGAAAATAAGTTCGAATTAACTACAAAGAGCGAAATTATAAAGAGTTTCGCAACTTCAGTTTCAATCTAAAAATTTATTTTCAGTCTATCTCATCATGCTGTAGTAGCTTAATTACTAATTACACTTGTTCATTACTTTGTATATTAAGAAAGTAACCACGTAGTCGAAGTATTTCAAATACAAATCGCATTACCGTGTTAAATAAAATCAAATTAAAATAATTAACAGCTTAATACGTATTTCGTATAATTCGCTGATACATCGACGCTGATCGATTATTTTCTATATATAGAAACAGCCGCTATATTAATTCTTCTGAACTTACCTTAATTAATGTCAGACGTATCCGATGGCTTGTGTTTCCAAGCAAATTAGATCAATTCCACTTACCATTAATAAAAATTTCGAGAATTATTTTTAATTACCAAATTAAATAAAACACTTTATTTTTATTTTAAATTTTATTTAGGTTTTCCTTTGTTTATTGATTTATTAATAATAATCATGTTTTATTTTTACTGTAGTTGTTTATTTAAAATGTTAAATTAAAATCGGTATTAAATACCCTAAAATTTAATAATGCTTTATAATTTAATAGTAATTTTGTTATAATAATCATCAATATACTAATTATTTTAAATGTTTGCTTTATATAACATGATATTTATATTAATACAATAAATTTATTAATTTAATTAATTATTATTATTTACATTATAACAAAAAAAAAATAATAATTAAAATTATATTTAATTTAGTTTTGGAATGTATATGTTCAGGATATTATTATTATTAGTTTTAAAAAGCTTATAATTTTTATTATCGTTAATTAATATATAGTTTAAAATTTAATTTAATTTTTGATCAGTACACATGGAATATTTATAAATTATTAACTATATAATTTCTAAACTTGAATGTTAATTAATTTAAAATTATAATACTATAATTAGATGCAATATATAAATAGCCAATAATTTTATTTACAAACTAATTATGTATAATTAAAATTTAATTTTCTTTGGTTTTCATTTTTTAAATTATTAATTTTTAGTTACATTAAAACCTAATTAAATTTAAATACACAAATAATGTATAAATTATTCGCGATCACCTGGGTGGAATGAACTTAGTGCTGATAACTGGGATGTATCATACAGTGACATTTTCAATCTTTTGCACTTGGCCCTACGATTTTTGAACCAAAATTGAACATTTTTGCTTTCCAATCGGGGAAATTTTTGCCTGTAAACCAAAAAAAAAAAAAAAAATCCAAATTATTTCAATGCTCGAATAAGCGACGAACTAAAAACTTACCGGTAAGGCATTCGATTAAGATCTTCGGTGTATTTTAGAATTAAATTATGTGATGGATGCGTATTCATGGCAAACCATTGTTCCAATTTGGGCACCTCCGTGACCGGATCAATAAATGTCCGGTTACGTTTTCGTCTCTCGTCATTCGATAGATTTGATAAATTCAAGCCGACCGGACCCAAAGCATTTGGACTTGAGTTCGGTGTTGCATGATGTCCCTGTCCCATCGCAGCCGGTATATAATGACTCATATACATGATTGAATGGGAAAACATTGAATTGGGAACAATCGGGAAGGGTAGATCACGCCTCGAATCAGGTGATGGTGACCGAAAATCATTTGGCGTCATTTCTGAATCATCCATGTCCAGTTCTTCGGAGGTCGGTGACGTTTTAGGTGAATCATTATTTTGCGCCCGTAATTCACCACCACTGTGATTCATGAGTTCTGATTCACTGCGCTCATTTTTAATGGCACCTAATTCTTGGCTAGCCGACATAATTGGTGGACTTGAATTAGATCGATCATGTTCAATTTTCACATCATCGATATTGATCGGTGATCGGTTACGTTCATGTGTTGTTAATGACAAAGGAACTTGTGGTGATGCTGGACGATCCATTTCATCGTCCATATCATCAGAGTGTTGTGATAAATTATCGATATCTTCTGATGGAATGCTATGCGGACTTTTCATGTAATCCGGGTGTGACATTAGCAGGCCAGCTGACGGGCCATACCCATTACCTAATCCATGTCCACGTATTTCAGCCCGTTTTTGTGCGGCACGCGCATTTTTAAACCAGTACACAACATTATTAACGTCCAATGGTTTTCGACCTCGTCGCGATTCAAGCGAATTTAATTGAATCACATAGCTCTGAATTTGTTGTCGCGATGGATGAGGATTTTCTTGAAACCATTTTTGTAATTTGGGTAATTCCATTTCGGGATCAAAACTGGTACGCATCCTTGTTTTTTGGCTAGGATACTGAGAATGTACGGTCTGGAGGGCTGGGTGTACTATCATATTGTGATGTGGATTATGATGATGATTTTCGATTTGTTCACGGGATGCTACATGAAGATGACGTGCAGCAAATTCTAGTTCATTTTTCACGTTCGGTGTGTTTGGGTTGACGAATGGAGGTAGAATTTTTGTTGCTATTGGATTGACTTGTGGTGTTATTTGGTTACTCCACCATTGATCGAATTTGCGACGCAAATCGTCGCTAACTTCAAATGGGAATGTGGTGTTTCGGCATATTTGTGACAGGAGTATCTGAAAATGGACAACAAAAAAATTGTTGAATACAATAAATTTTTGTGTGCTAGATTAACGCATCGATAATAACCTTCCCGCCTATATATCATTATTATTATAATTAAATTTATTGCGTCGATACAAAAAATCGCGGATTTTTTTATTCTAATTTCAATTATCGCCTCCACGAATTAAAAAAAAAATCTTATATAAATTAGTTCTAAATTATTTCATACTTACTTCATCTAAAGGGCAACCAGTTGACCTGAGCGCTGTATGTGATTGTAACACAAGCAATTTCAATAATTTATCTTTGATATCACTAACCGATGATGGTTTCGTACGGATAACAGAGATACGTAACGTAATCACCGATGTTAATTCACCTAATATTTCACCAACCGAAACCAATGGACTGTCGGTAACCTTTTCCAATCCAAGCGGTTTCCAATTTTTGATTATAATTGTACCTTTGGCCGTGTTCGCAATATCTATGGAATAGCCTAAACTTTGTAAGGCTGTTTTAACAATATCACAAAAAGGTGTTACCGATGGAATTATAACGTAGCTATCGGTTTCGATATTTGAACGTCGTTTCCATGGACTTCGTATATCGTTAATCATCGATGCCTGAAGTGAGGTGAACGATTCAACAATGCAGTGAAGTGGTAATGATTTAGCTGAAAATATAAAAGAGAACAAAATATAAATTATGATAATTAAACTTCTCCCAAAAAAATATTTTTTTCTTTTTTTTAATCGGGTAACACTACGGATCTTTTCTTCCCATAATTTCACTGTATTTACATTTTCTTGATAGTTTTCCTCTTAATATTAATAATAATAATAATAATAATAAGACAAAAAAGCTTATTTCTTGTTAGTCTAAAGTTTTAATTCTCGCTTCATCTTCTTTTTCTTAAATGTTTGTACCAAAATGAAATGGAAAGAGGAAAAATGACGCTAAAGTTTTTGGTATTTATAGCATACAGCACAAAAAATATGATTTACAACAAAACAATGTGTGACGTATATGGGGGTGGTGGCGCATGAATTAAAATTATGAATCTAAATATATGAAGAGGTATATATGTATGAGCTGAGAAGAAAGGATTTTCAAGATATTGGAAAATGCAAAAACAAAAAATAAATTCTTTAAGTAGGATAAATACTTTTCTCGGTTATAACGTTTGATAGACAGAAAGCACAGGGAAAAATAGAGTTAAATGTATTGGAAAATAAGAAACTGAATTGGGAATTTTACATCTTTTAGCGTTCACATAATATCCCATTTTTTTAATCCATCAAACCAATGTTTGATTTTAGTATTTATGTTCGATTTATCGCGTATTGAAAAGCTCTCAGTTTTTTTTTTGTTTTAAATGAAAAATCCCACTTTATTCGACAACAACACCAGTACGAAATCAACTATAAAATTCTAAGCTTAATTCGCGTTTCAATCAATTTTCTACCCACTATATAGAGAGGATTTGTTCGATATGTACATATTATGTGCATATACATACTCGTTCGTACGGGTTGACGATGATATGAATGTTGATGACAATTCTTGGTATTATTGTGTTCGAAAACATACACGTAAATTAGAATCACTTTAATTTTTTAATAGATTTTAAAGTAAATTTGATGGAGTATAAAATCCTTAATTCCACAATCAACGTTTAATATAACAGACAGGTGTAACAAAAATGACAAAAAATCAACGTGAAAAAATAACTCACTAACATTTTTTGGTTTCATTCCTCTCTCATGAACCATTAAGTTAGAAGAGCTTTTAACAATTTTTGTTTTCAGTTTTTTTTTTAATATTTGTAAAAAATAAATCCTTTTACAGCAAAAAAATATTAAACTAAATCAAATTCAACAGATTTTCGTTCGTCTTTTCATAGAATAAATTTTAAAAAATTTCAAGATTTTATTTTTTATGTAGTGACACGTTGCCAATGATTTTCTAGTTTTGGAATTAAAGATTTTACAACAAAAAATGCTGGGTTGTAGCTTAGAATTTTAACAATTTAACTTCATATTATGAGAATCGATAAAATATAGATTTGTAAAGTTTTAGGAGTTAAATTCACAAAAATAAGTTTCAGAATTTTTATTCCTGCTAATAGCAAATAATCTTGTAGTGTTATGTACTTCGGATTTTATACAAGTGATTCGAAATTCAAATATTAAATTAGCATATTAGAATATTAGTTGGCGTATCTAAAAATTAAGACGATTTTAGTTTGAGATAGCGATTTTTTCGTAATAAATTTTAACGTACTCGAACATCGGCAAGCAAGCTACATATATCACATCAATAGGCAACTGTCGAAAATTTTCTCAAAAGAAGAATTCGACACATTGGCTGCGAACCAATTCTCGTAGAATAATCACAAATTAACACGAATGTGAAGTTTTCGACAAATAACAAAATATTTATATGTATTAGTGCGCTGATATATAGCAGGTAAAAAACTTTTTATTAGTAAAACATCAAAGGAAACTTCTGGGACATTAATTAATGCACGCATTAATTTAGAAATACAACATTTTAAGAAATGTTAGTTCGAGTTATTTTAATTTCTTATTGTAAGTGAAATATTCATGATCCTTTGATACATTTCTGAATTCAGCGTTGGATAGTAATGCAGAATGGGCAGCTCCCAGGAATTTCAATGGGATGTGTCTATGACAAGTAGGTAGACAAAGGAGTGTACATTGCAATAATATTAGTTAGATTAAAAAACTACGAACAATTCTAATTTGTTATTGGGTATGAATAGTTCACATTTCTGTAATAAATTTAAACGGATTTCAGTGGTTCACTGTATTGAAGATTGGCCAGCTCACAGAGATTTCTCTGGGATGTGTCTGTGGCAAGTAGATAGACTAAGGAGTATTCTTTGAAATCAAAATGGTTAGATTAAAAAACTACGGGTAATTGCCATTTGTTACTGTGCCATTTTATGCGCTAAAACAATTGATTGTGTCGATGAATTATTCAAACTGCTATGCTTTATAATGTGTTCGTCGAAAATTACGCGAAGCAGCAAAAATGCGTATGAAACTTTTATGGCAACATTTGGACAAATTTACAGCAGTAACTATGCCGACTCTGAAAGTAGTAAGCCCGAAGCAACTTTAACCTCGAATATTAATGTGTGGCCAGAAGATACCACAAATCCCTTTTACGTAAAATATAAAGGTATTTATCTTGAAATAATTAGTCAAATAGAACGAGAACGTGGAACAAAGCCAAATAAATTTTATTGTGACGATTTTATCCAATTCATAATTAAAAAATATTTTTCTTTTATAATTTTGTGGGCCAATTTTTTTCAAATATGTTTGGTGTTAAGGGAAATGCTTCCAATGCGATAGTTGAAAACTGGTTCCACGCGGTAAAAAATCAATATTTAAAAAATAAACGCATGAAAATTGGACGCGTTGTAAGCATTCTTAAATTTAAATGTGAGCAAAAATTAAAGTCGATCAAAATTCCAGAACCCTTAGTATCAACTCCACGTAATAGCAAACGAAAATATCTTCCTGACAACATGCTCAATGAAGAACAGTGGAATAAGAAATCAAGACCTTCTACTCAGTCTCCAAAACATTTTGGCAAAAAAGTGCTAACTCGATATATCGATAAACAGCTTTTTGAACTAGAGTCCAAAAGCAAAAACCATACATTAAAGGATTCGACGTTCAGCGGCTACCCATTTTGAAGAATGGGTTTTCGAAACTTTACGGAGAAGAAACTATAATCGTGACGAATACTTGTGGGTTCGATTCTCTAAAGGCGGATTTATGGTTGCCTTCGTTCCTTCGTTCATTCGGTCTGAATTTTTTTTTAATCAATCGTATTCCTTGAAAATGACGTTATTTTTCGTTCCTGTTCCTTTGATTGGATTAAAAAAAAATTTAGACCGAATGAACGAAGGAACGAAAGCAACCATAAATCCGCCTTGACTGAGGTTTTAGTTGCTTTTGGTATCGACAATGAGTTTTTAAAAATACAATTTAATCAAATCAACAACGATTTTTTTAAATTTGTTTCATCTATAATATCGACTAACAATATAACGTCTGAAACGTATGACTGCGAACAAATATAATTTTTGACGTATTTAACGGTATAAACTGCTTTGAAAAATTTGAAAATTCAACTGAACTGAATGCCGAATGTCAAATTACATATTTGATAAATAAAATGATACCCCAACCTACGGCGGTTTACCAGAAATGAACTGAGGAAATGTGGTACGCCTTCGTAATTCACTCAGCTGCTACTTACCTTTTGACATTTTTACTGTCAATGAAAATAGTTTGCGCAACGTTCAAAGATCTCTTTCATTCGGATCATTAACATGTTCCAGTTGTGGGGAAAATTTAACAGTGGAGAAAATCATAAGCAATTATGGCATAGCAATAGCAGACGCTCAGTCGTACAATAACGAAACCTATAACATTAAAATTTGCGATATTGAAGGCAATATTAAATTGAACAATGAAGATTTTCTATTAAAAGCTATAATAAATTATAATTCTTCGCTAAAACACTACACTGCAATTATAAAAATGCCCAATAATGATTGGGAAATTTATGACGATCTAACAAGATTCCCTGTGTCAAGAAATAACCAGCTTCTAGTAAATCCTGCAATTTTATTTTATTGGAAGAAATAAATAATAAATTTGATAAGACAACAAACCATAAAAAAATTCTTTATAAGTAAGCATTTACCTAGCAAATCGAGTAATATTTTTAAAAATCACTTTGAAGTTTTCGGATATCACAGAATGTGAGCTTTTCGAACTCAATAACAAATGACAATTATCCGTAGTTTTTTAATCCAAATATTTTTGATTTGAAAACATCTTTAGCGAGGGTAGGTTAAAAACTACACGTAAAAAAAAAATCGGGGTTGGCTGTGTCGTCTACACGGGTCACGGCCATATGAGTTTTTCGTGTTAACGTTTATAAGATGTGGAGATTAATTATTCTAATTTAATATAAAGTATCCGCCACAGTTTTTTTACTCACAAATTGAGATTAGAATTCTCCGATCATATGACGAGTTCTCTCGTTACAGTGCTCCCAATCATTGAAAATCGTTATTTTGTAGATTTGAATTTTATGTAATTAAAACTTTTGTGGATACTAATTATTTTAATTTAAAATAAATTAATCACCACTGTTTCTTTACGCAAAAATTGACATCAGAATTACTCCGATCGGATGAGCTTTTCTCTCGCCACAGTGGTTCCACAAACACAAAATGCACCAAACTCGCATAGTTCGAATTACAATTTCCGTCAGATAAAACGTTCAGTGAACCACTGAAATCCGTTTAAATTTATTACACAAATGTGAACTATTCAGACACAATATTAAATTACAATTGTTCGTAGTTTTTTAATCGAACTATTTTGATTTCAAAGAACACTTTTCAGTCTATCTACTTGCCATAGACACATCCCAGAGAAATCTCTGTGAGCTGGCCAATCTTTAATACAGTGAACCATTGAAATCCATTTAATATGTACAAAATTATTTAATTACAAAATTGTCCGTTCACACTTTCTGAATATTTTGTGAATTTGTTTTACTTTTCCTACAATTTTTGAAATTGAAATTTCCCAGGTGGTAATTTTTGGAACGATTTTACCAAATTTTGGAACGATTTTACCAAATGTGTATTGACTATTTGTGTAGTAAGCTTTTATTTTAATTTGACCAAAATGGTGAATTTATGAAATTTTTTTCAAAAATTTGGATTAAATGAATCAATTATTACAAGAAAATGAAAACGATTGACTTAAACGACATTCATATACATATGTATGTTGAAATTTAAACATTTATGAAAATTCTTCAGAAATCATAATTAAGAACTTGTAACGTTTTCATTTAAAAATTTGTCTTAAGTGATTTCCCATATGTTTTGTGTGTTTTACTATGAAAGCTTTGGTTTTTTCTCGTTTCTAGCTTTGCATAATCTAGGTTACTTTGCTGAAACCTATTTCCGTGGGTTTGTGGCTCTTTTTGCTGTTTGCACAATAAAAAAATGTAATATGTCGAATTAAAAAATTCGATTGACACTATTTTATTGACTATCTACTCTGATCTTCTCTACTGATTATTGTATTACTGTAATTTAATTTTTTTTTTTTGTTATTTTATGTGTTTGAGATAGTGTCCTAATTTAAAATTTCCCTACATTGCTTTTACCGACTGTTTCACCAATACATACATATTTTTTTGTTAATTTAACAAATTTTGTATACATACACAATTTTATTAATTTTCGTTTTTGTCAAAAACTTCATACCCGCAAATTAACAATATAAACGTATGTAAACCATTTACTATTTTTTTATTCTGCTTAGCCTCTTTTTGAGAGAGGTATGGTAAATATACATACCTACCGCACCGGATTTATGTATTTACTCCTACTACTGGCCGGCAATAATTGTATTATTTTGCATAAAATGTTTTAATAAGTAAAAGCATTTAACAATTTTATGTTTGAAGAAATGTATTAATATTTCTAGAAATTTAAAAAATTAACGAATTCTACATTAAAAGTTTAATACGTTTAAAAAATTTAAATTTTATAAATTGCCAGAATTAATTTATTTTTTTGCCAGAATCTTGTGATTCGTATATAGATAATCTTGAAAAAAAATTCTAGAGAAACCTGTATCAAAGTAACTGGAGTTCCTGCGGTGTCAAAAGATAATGTCGAAAAAGCAATTGTCAATACATATTAGCCGCATTTTATGACGCGATATGCTTTAATTCCATGGGAAAAATTGACTGACAGTCAAAAAAATCAAAAAGAGAAAAATAATCTGCTACTCCAGATAAGAGACAAAGACAACGCTTTTTTTTATTTTTTATTTTATAGCAAAACAATTTTGCTATAAAATAAAAAAACACGTTTGCTTTGTCTCTTATATGGAGTATCAGATTATTTTTCTCTTTTCGATTTTTTTGACTGCCAGTCAAATTTTCCCATGGAAAGTACATTGAAAACCCAAGCTTACATTGAAAACAATAACAAAAATTTATTTTCTGTTGTTTTCAATGTAAACTTTGATCTGACCCGGATCACTAATGCGTCAAGACTGCGGCTATTGTATTAAATGGATTCGGTATTCCAACATTTAGAGAAAATGAAATTGAACATTATTTTATAAAATCAGGAGAAAGTGGACACATTAAAATCTGCGGATATTATTTTTGTCAAGCTGTTATCTAAAAATATAAAAGATTTGATAATGGAAAAAGTCTTTGAATAAAGTAAGGCTATTAACTACTATTTTCGGCTCTGGAGTAAATAAGGCTACCTTTATTTATGTTAATGATAGCGTAACATTTAGTACTAAACAGCTTTACAAAGCTGCAAAAGAGTCGAAAGCTAAATTTAAGTATACGTATCTTTGGATGAGGAGTTCTAGAATATATGTATATCAGGAAGGGCAAGGGGTAGCCTTTTATTAGTTCATTTGAAGATCTAAATAATTTGTAATTAATTCTTCAGGTTTTTGTTTTTATTTTTAATATTTTTTTTTATATACAATGATTAATTCAAGCAATTGTTTAGATCCGTTCAGTAATTTGTATTCTCCTGATATTAATTAAAACTCATCCGATCTAAGTAGTATCTAGAGCATTTGATGGTTTTGCCTCGTTGTTAACAGATTATATTTCGCAGTCTACGTTTCTAGTTAAACCTAATAAGAAGTATTGGAAATTAAAACCGTGGATTACTAAACTTTAGATTTGTAATATCAAAAAAAAAAATTCTTCATGGTATATTTAAAAAGCACAGTTCAAATTATAAATTAAAAAGACATTATTGAAATTTTGAGTAAGAATAATTCTTCTAAACGTATTGGCAGTATTAAGGATAGTCAAATATTTTAATTACATCAGCTTCTTATATCGCAAATAGTTTCAACCAGTACTTCTACAACATTGTTGCTCAAGCACGTCCTAAAATTTGCCGTTTTTCTGTTTTAGATAATTTAATTTATGATTAGCCAATAATTAGTAGCTGTTTTTCAGTCATTTACTTCTACTGAAATATTTCAAATTATTAATTCTCCCAAAGATAAATCTTCGGTTGATAATTTAGGTTTGAGTGAAGGTGTATTTCCAGAAGCCTTAAAAATTGCAACAGTTATTCCGCTGTTCAAAAATGGGGATCGCCTTTCCATAAGCAATTATCGTCCGGTTTCACTTCTACCTATCTTATTAAACATTTTTGGAAAAAGCGGTTAAATCTAGGTTGGTTCAATTTTTGAATAGGATGCATTTTTTTAGCGAATCTCAATTTAAATTTAGAACTGGTCTTAGTACTGAATCTGCGCTAATCGAGTTAATAAATCCACTTCATGAAGAATTGAATAACAGTAAATTGGTGGCTGCTCTTTTTGTGGATATAAATAAAGTGTTTGATATGGTCGATCATCAGATTCTATTGCGTATTATGAAACATTGTCTTTAGAGGTAGTATGTATAATTGGTTTAGGTCATCATTTATCACCAGTCGTTCACAAAGAGTTCGCATTGATGATTGTCTGAATATTAATTTAATATTTGCAGATGATATGGCATTTGCTTATAACTGTTCTAAATATTCTTCGGTAGTATTTAGTAACAATTATGATTTAGAAATTTTAATTAAATGGTTTGCAGTTCATAGTTTATTACTTAGCCCAAAAACTAAAACTATATATTTTAATTTAAATGAAAATCGTTCGTTCCGTAATGCATTAGTATTTCACGATTTTGAACGTCATAGAATAAATCCATGTACTGCTGGGTGCATACTGATTGAATCGATGAATAATATAAAATATCTGGAAAAAAAACCTTCATGCTTCGGTTAGGAAAATATATCTCCTTCGAGCACAATGTCCGCTGTCGGTTCTTAAATTATCCTATCATGCATTAATTGAATCAAAATTGCGTTATGGCATTTTCTGTTGTGATGTCACGTATTACGCGACTTTGAGACCTTTTGTTATAGCCCAAAAATATATTATTAGGTCAATGTTCTTCAAATCAAAGTGTTTCCCATCATGGTCGCTTTTTGTGAAAAGCTACATTCTTCCATTGAAACACCTTTATGTGTTCAAAGTGCTAAAGATTTATTATAATATGAGTGGAAACCATAATTTGGGCTGTCATAATTATACATTACGCATTAACTACACGCATCTAAAAGTAATTCCATCTTTTCATAAAACTCATTTTTTTAAATTATTTTCTTTAAATCTATAATAAGTTACCTGAAGAATTTCGTAGTACTCAATCTAAAAGAAATTTTTTTTCACTCTTAACGGGATGGCTATTCGAAAATTGCACAATGATTTCCTTTTTGATGTTGCCGTTTAATTTTTTAATTATATTTTTAGTAATTTTTAACTTAATGTTTTTAGGTTTTGTGTCTTTTTTTCGTGGTAAATTAGAATTTTTAATGAAATTCACGTTGTTTGTTTGTTTTGTTTATAATCATTCAACTAATACTTTCACTAGACTTCTTTCTTAAGAAAGTCCTAAACAGTAAGTTTACAAATATGGTATTTGACCATATGAAAGGCATTAAGCTTTTCAAATAGCTTGGCATGCTTGTAGTCTTAGTATAAACCTTTCAAAAAAGCATAATCACGTTGGTGATAAATATGGAAAATCTTAAGATACGAACTTTCGTAAGAAACTCTTAAATTCTATGTCTCTAAATGTGGCAAATTTGATTAAGTGAAAAGCATAACTTTTAAAGTGGCTTACGCTTAACAGACACACACTTTTTAAATTAATTTATTTTATAGATATGTATTTATGTAGGTTAATCTGGCTTATTTTTATTTTCTTTTTTTTGATTAAATAAAACAATTCGATTTGAATATAATAAAACTTAATTTAAGTAAAATAATAAATAAAAGTTATTTATTGAAAAATGTTCGCCTAAATGTCATCATCTTCATTTTTTACTAATACATTTACAAATTCTGTTATTTTTGTTGGTTTAGTTTTAACTTAGGATAAACTCCGCTTTCTTAAGCGTTTGAAACTTATATTTTTAAATATAGTAGTCTAAAATAAAGTATCCTAAGGTATAATTGATTTTATCCAAACTTAGACTGAACTAATTGTGGTTATTGCGTGCCAGTAAAATAAAATGAATTATTTACAAACACACTTGACTACAATTATTGAATGTTCCAAAGCTTAGACTGGCTTTACTTTTAAAGTCGAACTTTGAATTTCATTTGAGTTAAATAACATAAGTGACCTAGTGAATTATAAACGAGACAGAAATTCGGATATGGTCTCAAGTTTAAAATCTGAGTGTAAAATACTTGTTGAATATCTCCTTGGGAGGTTCCTTATGATTTTTAGATGACAGTTTTGAACAATTTGCAGTCGCTTTTTGTGCATATAAGCGGCATGTTTCAAGATTCAGCTACCATATGTTATTTTAGCCCTGATTATCATTTTATACTCGTACATCAATAATTTGTTTTTCCCACTGAGTTTGGAGTTGCGACATAGCAGGATATAGAATACTAATTAATTTTTGAGAGCTTTCAACTAAGTAATCGATATGTTCTTTAAAAGTAATTTTTTGTCGAACCATTCGATTTTACTACATCAAGGGACTGGTGTATTATCAGCTAGTAAATTAAGATTAATTGGTAAATATCTTGCAGTTCTTCGTCGTGTAAAGAAAATTGCTTGTGTTTTTGACGAGTTTATTTTGACGTTCCATTTGGTGCAGTAATCAAAGGGTGAATTTATAATAGGTTGTAGTGAATTGATAATAGTAGTTGATTCTATGGACGATGGATAAATGAGGGTATCATCGGCGTATTGGGCAAATTCTACATTAGTGAAGCCAGATGCGATATCAACACTAAAGATTCGGAGAGCGTACGGCACCATAAGGAACTCCCGAATGAATTTCATGCTTGACGGATTTTTCGCCCGATATATAAACAAAAAATTCTCTGTCCTTCAAGATAATTGTTAATAAGTTTTATTAGATGGATCGGGAGTTTTGTGCCAAACTCGATCAAACGCTTTTTCTATATCAAAAAGGATAAAGCCCGTAAATTGCTTCCGGCTAAATGCCGTTTTAACATGTCTGTTCGTAAGGTTTGGTGTTGTCTAGAGAACTCCTGGCGAAAACCGATCTGTTGATCGAGCAGGATCTTATTAATATTAATAAATTTATCAAGACGCTTTTATTCACTATTTCGGAATTTGTTCCTAAGATATTTAACAAGCTGATTGGTCGGTAACTAAATAATTCCGATTTGTCTTTCCCTGGCATTATAATTGGTATTACTTTTGAGGTTTTCCAATACTTGGAAAAATATGAGTATGTATTTTAAACGTTAGATTGGTATGTTATGAAAACAATAGATTTTCCGGGAAGATTTTTGATTAACCTAACGTTAATAGTTTTTCACCTGGAGATTTAGAGGATTTAATCGATCCGACGATATATTTAATTTCATTTTCGATATATTTAATTTCATGGTCAACATGAACGTTAAAAAATTATCAACTTCTGAAACTATTTGTTGAAAAAATAAAGCTGATTATTTTGATGCCTGCAAATTTGTGTGCTAGCGATTCACATTTTCTTGGTTCTATATCAAAGTATGATTATTAATTTCGTCATTGGGTGGGAAATTTGTCTATTTCGAAAACGCAGATTTTTTACTGATTGCCCACATTTTATTGTTATTTTTATCGTTTTGGATATTTTCTAGAAGTTTAGTCCATCTATTATTTTTCAAGATTTGAAATTTTGTACTTATACGTTTATGTAATTCATTTACGATTGATTTTAGAAATGGATATTGGGTTCGCTAGAATTGTCGCCTACGCGTACTTCTACGCTTCTGTCACATTATCATTTTTGTCGGTTCGGAGATTTCCGATTCAATATTATTAGTTGTAATTCTAAGGAATGGTAAATAAAAGATTCCCTCATCAATATCGTTGTGTGACTGAATATTTCTAATTTGAAACTCACTACTCAGGTTTAAATTGCGATTAAGGATAATTTTGTAATGTTTCCAATTTGCTGCAGAGCAATTTAACCTACGTTGAATATTATAGTTTTGGGAATTTGAGTTTAGCCGAAAAAGATCCGGGAAGTGGTCAGAGCTTAAATCTTGGATAAATTTCGTATTATCTATGACCCCTCCCGGGCGCGGTGGTTAAAGCTACGGCGGTTGGATCGGGAGGTACCTGGTTCGAATCCCAATCGGAGAGGGATGCAAAAGGGGCTTTTTCATCATCTGATTACGATCGGTGATGACGATGAACACATCTATGACCCCCTGTTGAAACACGTACTCTTCACATGTGATGCTATCATCCTAAAAAATACACATACAATCCAGTGGCCTAATGCCGACCCACTGGATATACATCAGGTAGCGGTATTTATTTTTAAATTATATTAACCACGAAGATTTATTTATATGTTTTTTTGTTTTTATGATTACATTTATTGAAATGATGTTACCGCTGTGATGATCGGCAACAGGAATTTGCCCATTAGGCTACTAATCCAATAAATTACATTGCCAAAAAATTTCGAATTTTTTTGAATATTTTGAGAAATTTGACGTTTTAAGCAGCATGCTCGAGTTTGGATGTAAATCTTAGAATTTTTAAAAGTTCAAAATACATATTTCAACTAACAATATGTAATAGAAAAACAGGTGGTTCTTTTTATCATTTAAATGAGTTGATCGTCTAATATGGACGTAAATTCAAAACGATGTAAAAACACCTTGTTGAAACCATAACAAATTATACGAGAAGCACTACAAAAAAATATAAAAAACTAAGTTTTAATTTTACAAAATATAATTTGCTGTCGTCTTCAGGTGGCTTGCAACTGTCACTTGGAATAAGTAATCTGAAGATGATCGCTTATTGATTGAAAATGCTTGTCTTTTAAATAAAACAAATTATATTTGTTTAAACTATTCTAAGTTTGTTGTGGTTTCATGGTGTCCTCGCTGAATTTTTTAAATATCTAATATTTTGGATGATGGAAACCACGGCAGCCGAAGGGTATAATAATTATCATTAATAGGATTCAAAAATTCATAAATTTAAGGAATTAGCACCAATCTATGAAATTAAATAATTTTAAAAAATATTACATTTAAAGAAATTTCAAGGGGACCCAGATTCCAACTTTAAGCTAAATTTAAAATTTTAATTTTAGCTGAAAATCTTAAAAATTGTTAAATTCCTAAATCTTTGCAGTATAAAATATTAAAAACCAATTAATTAAGCACAATACCAAAAGTCGATCAATAATCTGGATTTCAAGAGCTGCAGTCTTGCGAAACAGCATTAAACCTAACGCTAGATAACTGGCACTCACAAATAAATGATCATAAAGTAGTGGTTTCAGTTTTCCTGAATTTTAAACGCATTTTTGAAAATATCAATAGAAGGTTTGGGTCGGTCGCTCTTCGTAAATCAAATTTTAATTAAATTTTATTTAAATTCAATTTAGGTTACTTTTATTGTTTTATTAATTTTGTTTTAAATTTAAGTTAATTTTCGATTTACTGCAGTTTGTAGTTGTGAAAACAAAAATAATAAAATAAATCATAATTGGGTATTAAATTAAAACAATAAATAGTTGTTATTTACTGTAAAAGTGTGTGGATTTGTTTATTATGGATATTTGTTTGGATTACCCATATTCAAAATTTACATAACGGTACTGTCCAAGTATTGGTAGCAGGTAATCTCACGCCATATGTTTTTTTTTTTGTATATGTTAGTGCATCCATACTATGTTAGCCTCTTATTACATTAATTGTGTGTTGGTTTTGTAGAACAGTGAAATTCTACGGTAAATACATACAATACTTATAATATTTCTTGTTTGATGTGGGTATATATGTGTGTATAAATTTGTATTATTATATTATTAAAGAAGCTATGTAGTTTGTATTTTGAATGTGTTGCTTGTGCTACAGTTACTGTTATCAGTAGAAAGAGTTTCTATCGATTTGGTTTGTGTACCTAATAGACCACTGTACGTTGATGTGCATGCATGCGATTTGTTCGTTTTTTTACTGAAATGGAAATTGCATTGTGAATGTGGTATTTTGTGATAGGGGACGTTTATTTTCGGTGTAAAATTGTTGCATATCTACAAAATATAAAAATAAAAAATAAAATGTTGTTGTTGTGGTTCTTGCGATTTGTTTACACGAAGTTTTCGGGAGATTTGCGAGAAGTTTGGTTAGCAAGATTTCGATTTACACCCATCCCTCGCATAACGAATTAATTCATCCCAAAAAATTGCACATAAATCGACGTTTCGTTGACCGATTTTCGAATTTCGCAGGAATCAGGTTTTAGTCATATTTGGGTTTGCATTTGGATTTGAATTTAGATTTGAATTTGGGTTTGAATTTGGATTTGCTTTTGAATTTAAATATAAAAACGCACCGTATTGGTTGGTAGTGTGGCATAACAGTTTCGATTTTAAACATAAGTGAGTGTATGTAGTAGCGCTGCATTAAATTATTTGTAGATTAACCGTTTGCGGTCCTATTTCTACTCTCAACGACCAAAGCTATTTTACCGTTCCGGTCATATGTCTAATCTCAGCCGCCACAGCAGAAAACCATACTGGACATCGATTTTGGTCGCAAATGAGTTCGTTAGACTTCCACATTGTGTTTAATTGTAATTAGTAGGGCATGGATAGATTAATCGATAAATCGATTGTCCGATTAATCAGTAGTTACTATTCGATTAATCGAAAATTTATTTTCTCGAATAAAGTGTGAAACAAAAATAACAAAAAATAGCCAATTTTTATTCTACTTGGCCATATTTCAGAACTTCACATACAAATTATTTTAGAATCCTATATCCATTGTACCTGTCGAGTTTCATCATATTCGGTTAAGAAATATCCAATTTCCACCCTACTTGGGTATATTCCTTGACTTCATCTAAAAATCCTTTTCCAGAACTTCGCCGGAAAATTATTTTAGAATATTTCCTACGCACATAATTCGTAGGTTCATTATAACTTTTGCACCGACCTTTATAGAAGGTGCACAAAATAAACCAAAATTGAGAGAATTTAAGAAAATAGTTAATGTTCCACAAACTATCGCTTAATATTTCAAAATGAAGTACCTAAAAAATAATGAAGAAATAATGTTACTGTGAAAGTTTGGAAATTAACAAATATTAAAACAAACAAGAACTTAGGGCTATAGAAATTTAAAGAAATTTAAAAAATTAACACTCACTTCTTAAGAACAATTAATAAAAAAAAAACATTTTTAATAATAGTTTATTATATAACTCTTCTTAGTTATTTATAACCTTTGAATATTTAAAAACTTTGGTGGTCAGGCTGCTGTGTAGGTAAATAGGGGTGATAACTGATTATATCAGCGCTTTAGAGATGCTTAGTTTTATTTTGCGCGATATCTGAGGAGACTTCAGTATTTTAATAAGGACATCAAATGCTCGATACCTTCCTGCGATCGTGCTAACCTCATGTAGGAGGACCGCAGCCCTCACATTTTAGCCTACTCCTTTAACAGTGTAGTTTCTTCAGAGGCAGTATGAGCACCTGCGAAATTGTATGCAGTTACGGCAGATCAAGTGACACTTTTGTAGCTTGATTTTACAAAACCACAATATAATAAACAAAGCTTTTATAACCGAATTAGAAACGAGGAAAAAGCCAAACTTTCCATATAAACCATAATATGGAAAATCACCATTTTTCTAAGAAATATTTTTAGATAGATATCTTTTATTAAAAGAAATTCAAATTGTTCTGAAAATATCTCAGAGAAAATATTTAAAAATTTGTAACGTTTAAATTTAACGTTACAAATTTTTAATTATGATCTCTGAGATATTTCAAAATTGTTAGAATTCCACCATTTATGGACGTCGTTTTTATGTCCTTGTAATAGTTGATTAATTCCAGCCAAAATTTACAAAAATATCAAACCAACAGCACTCCGGCCAAATTGAGGTCACTAAATCGGGAACTTTACTTAGACCAGACAGCACCAGTTTGTTAAAATTAAACCAAAAATTATCATCTGGAAATATCATCGTTACATAGGATAAACGCTTGAAAATTTTGTGACTAAATAATTTGTTTTCGTATTTTTCTGTAAACCATAATCTAAACTAAACTATAGCTGTAGACATCTGAGGTGTAATAGTAAAACTAAAATTAACTTTAGCAAGTACTTTCTTTTAGTATCTCAACGTCGTTTTAAGGAGTATTTTAAACTTAGGAAACATAAAAGCTTTATTTTTATAAAAAATCGGAATAAAATCATGTTTCACATAAAACGTTTTCATATTTAAAAAGCTTGCTAAAATTATGACTTATGATTACGGCTGTATACTCTGATTAAAGCTCTGTTAGTATCCGAGATTTAATTAGTAACAAATTCATATTGATATTTTTGACTGACTCAGCAATATCCGGGGGTATCGTCACATATATTTGTGATAGCAGATAAAAAAATCAAATCTTGTAGAATTAGCCATTAGTATTTGTTTGTATCAATTCGTACGAAATTAGTCGGTTTTTTTTTGTAATCTTCCTACATATCGGTATGTATGACATAACGATAGAGATTTGCAATGTGCCATATTACAAATATATTTGTTCTAAGACTTTCAACAACCTTTTTATCTAATTTAAAATGTAACATAAGACAATAATTCAATTCCCATATAATCAATTCGAAAAAAAAAAATTCCATTTCTTTACCTGATTTTCTTTTTTCCTGCTTTCTTTGTCGTCATCTTCTTTTTCTTTTCCTTAAATATTATTATTTTAAATCGCGAACTTAGAAAAATATATAAAATACAAATTCACTACACTAACAAGATTAAAGCATTCAGACGGATTTATTTTTTGAACAAAAATAAAAATGCAGCACTTATGATGCATACATAAGCATATAAATATTTATTTTTAAGTTTTAGTTGTTTCTACATTATTTATAATACCACCCGCCCCGATTTCTCATTCACATGTGTATGTCGTCCCCCATATCTATACATAGTTACAATTTTAGTTTTCAACGTCTTAAACAGTGTATTCATCATTACAGAATATAGAGCATAATGTGGAAAATGCATCCTTCCAATTTTCTTTTTTTGTTTCTTTGTGAATTTTTAATTTAGTTTATCTATTTATATGTATAAATGAACAAATTTGTTAATAAAACATTAATATTTTTCTTCTCTAAAGCTTTTCTTTGTAGCGTAACTCTGTTTATATGTACGTACATACTTAATTCGTTTTTCTTCTATATGTGCAAATTTTTTGTGCTTTTCAAAACATATTTACCTCATTCGTATAATAAATTTTGTGTTAAACTTGTTACAATTTTTTATTTGTCTGAAAGTGTTGCTGTCAAACATTCATTAATATAGTTATACGGCTGATCCGAATATTGTAGAAGTGCGACTTGAAAACTCGATGGATAAATAAAATAAAAACGTTTCCTGTTTTGACACATAGATGACGCTGTGTTGAATTACCATCAATCTAAAACCCGAAGGATTAACCACTTCATGGCAATGTTTGGAAACAACGGCTCGAAAATCGTCGGATAAAGTGTATTGAGTTTAAAGAAGAATACATTGAAGATTAAATAAAAACATGTTTTATTATCAATACAGGAAACTTATCGGCCCATGTACTATGTACATCTTTATCATCTAATTAAAAAGCAAAAAAATCAGACACATACATATCTGCTAATCCACATATTATACTCAAACAAGATTCTTAAATTAATAAAGCAAATATTCTTTAAAAATAAAGACAACACATTTTCTCTATATTCCAAACATCCATTCCTCTTACATGAACGAACCAAGATCTTCATCTTGAAAGAAAAACAAAAGAAACGAAAAACAAATACAAATCTAAGAAAGAGTTAAGATTTTTATCCGGCTTCTGAATTTAATATATAAAAAAAAAAAATTCTTCATCTTATAAAAAAATACAACAAGTAAAATGGAAAATTGAATTGAAATGAATTATATAAGACAAAAACACAAAATCTGAAAAGATTTGTGCGAGTTCAGAAAGTCTTTAGGGGTCTTGGAAGGATTAACGAATACATATATTTATTAATACAATATACGAGTGTAATAGGAAAAAAAATAAAAAAAAAGAATTCTGTTGATAAGAATATTGTCATGGATTAGCAGGAGGGAATGTATGTATACGCAGTGTATGTACATATATACGGGAATATTTATTAGACGTGGGGGAATAAAGAAACTTGAAAATTGAAATGATTCAAGAGAGCGTAAATATTTTTTTCCATATCTTTGCTCTTTGATATTTTGTATACATGAAACACAATTTATTGATTGCTGATTAATCTCTTTTTGTGTTTGTGTGCGTCTTCTAATTTAATCCCCATTAATGATTGATTGAATGAGCTGCCTGATTTAGTTTGGACAAACGAAATCCTAATTTTAAGGATATTTTCTCCTAATCTTTTATTTTCAATTTTGTTATACTCGGTTGCAAATGGAAAAAATCTAAAACTAATTCCAATTGGTCAACTGGATATTCTTTTGTTTGTTTGGTTTTTCTCTTTACATAAATTTCTGTTTTTTTAGGAATAAAATTAAAAATTTTCTTGTAGAGCATTAAAAAAAACTAAAGAAAAGGATTTTATGGCTATATACCAGGTATTACTATATTAACCCTGTTAAGGCGAGTTTATATGTATTTATAAGAATTTTTCGTAAAATTCCTTCTCGTAGAAGGGTTAATCAATATAAATTATTATATGAAATTAAAAATCCTAATGATTTATTTAAGACAATTTTTTTTTTGCGAATCTTCTCAAAAAGAGGAAGGATTTTATTACAGAAAAAATAGGAAGAAATTGTTAAGTATTATCGAGTTAACATTTAAGGATTATTTATATGCACATCATACAGATTATAATATTACGTTTTGGGGAGTTTTTTGTGGGAGCTAACTTAAAATTTATTTCTTTGCCTTTTTTATGTATATAGGTAGATATAAAGATTTAAATTAATATAAATAAGTTTTTTTTTGTTGTTTTTAAATTTGTAAAGACATAAAGGATTAAGAAGTATTAAACATTATAGAGTAACTCGCAATTAATGAATGAAAACCATTACATCACGAATTGTGTTTAAAACGTACAGGAACCCTAATTCTAATTCTTCCCTATTATATTTTATTTTTATATTATGTATATCCTTAATCCATTCAATTTGATCCCTTTATCAAATTGTGTATGTATGCATTTAAGTGTATTGAATGGATAAATTTTTAGTACAATGCCAACAACAACAAAAAAATCAAACATCATTCATTTCGTGAAAGCAAACGAAATTCAGAACAAAGTGGATGCGATATAATAATTACTGATATTGTTGAAGTGAGTCGTGTGTGTATTTTTTGTTGACGAAATTAACCCATCTACATGGGAGAGCAATTTTGTTGCCTGCTGGATTTTTGCACGAAATGTTTTATTCGTCTTGTTGTCACCAACACCGAATAAGTCTTTTAAACATACTTATAGAAATCAGATTATTAAGCACTTCTTGCCTATATACAAAAGTAGCCTTATGATACTCTTATTTTCTTATTTGCTGTCAGGCGCACTTAAAATGTTCGCAATACAATCAGTTTTTACTATAATAATTATTCCTAATTGGCAAACACATTAACTAAATTCGATGCAATGACGTCAAAGTGGATTTGGGCTTGTAAACTATTCAAAGGAATTACTTTTTATTACATCAGCTAACCTGAGATTCAGCACCAAAATAAAAGAAATACTGTAAATTCTTAGGATAAGCCTCCAATTTTTAAAATTCGCACCGTCTCAAGCAATAATTCGTAACTTGGCTGGAAACGCAAAAATGTATTTTCTTTAGCTGAATTTCTGTGAAATTTCTTACGTTCACTAAATAATCAAACTCACAAATCTTGAATCAATTTCAAATCAAAGTTTATTTAAATGCCACCCTCAAGGAGTAGTGAATACCGTGCAGACAACTAAAATGTTTTTAGATTCCTATTGATACATTTGCGCCTAGTTTCAAAACTAAACATCTAAAATTTTGCATAATGGAAAAATTCAAATTCGAAAGTATCGTGATTAGTTAAAATCCTCAAGTTCAAAATTGTATAAAATTAAAATTTTCAACTTTATTTTTAAATTATAATTTTCTAAAATAAAGCCCAAAAAGACGCATGTGAAGTTATCCCACGATTTTACCCCAGTAAATGAAAAAAAATCAATCAGGCAACCCTAGAAAATTTAAATCAATATTTAATATTATGTGAAGTTAGCCCAGCCCAGGATTATATTAAAATTATAATAAATATCGAGCATACAAAATTAATAAAATTTAAATCATCACTGATATTTTTTATTTATTTGCAAGATTTTACTGAGCGCCTAAAAATGTATGGATGTCATGCGTTGAAAGAGATGAAATATTATTTAACTGGAGCTTGCCTATTTTTTTGTGAA
This sequence comes from Tipula helvola, assembly GCA_963556165.1. Classification (NCBI taxonomy): domain Eukaryota; kingdom Metazoa; phylum Arthropoda; class Insecta; order Diptera; family Tipulidae; genus Tipula; species Tipula helvola. Next base: position 103,231,390 of record OY744483.1, read on the forward strand.
ACCGGGCATTACTCAAAGTGAACTATTAGCTGAAATTTAGCAAATTTATAACATTTAAATTAGTGGTACAACAACAAATGTTTACAAAATCGAGAAAACCTCTAAAAATAATAATAATTATATTCTGATTACACTCAAATTAAAATTAAAATGTTCTTAATGTATTATGATGGAAAAAGTACAGTAGTATGTAAAAGTGTATCCGTCTAAATCTGAAATAGATCAGCTTGAAAATAATGACGATAAAAATACCATTATAATTGAAATACCATTAAGATCGATTAACGCCAACCAATTAATTAAGTTAGTCAAATCTGCTAAAATTTAAAAAAACAAGAAATTAGTAACTGCCTGGTTGAACGATTTGTACACTTAGGTTTCATTAAAAATATGCTAATTGGTTTGCATAAAGAAAGCATGGTGAACAAGCAATATATCAACATTGCGGAAATCTTACTGGCTATCTTAAGACCTCTAAGAATTACAGAGGCAAGGCTCATCCGAGAAGACACTACATTATTACATAAACACCAAAAATTATCCTTTTTCCAAATCAATAAGCAAAATAGAGATAATACAGATGCACAAAACATATTTTCTCAATGCCGTTTAAAACAAATCAAAATGAATTAATTTCCGATTCCGATAATGATGGAGCGGAATCAATACAAATATTTTGGGATAGGTTAGTTTGCCCGCTTTTCAGAATCCCGCCGTCAAAATCCCGAAATCAAAATCCCAATCTCGCCTATTCTGGTGAAGGAGAATTTGGAGTCATAACGATATCCCTCATTTCGAAGGGAGCACCTCGAAATCTCAACAATAAAAATCCCAAAAAAAAATACCAAAAAATACAAAATAAACTGCCCCATCGAAAGGGAAGACCCCAATAAATTTTTGATAACTAAAATATGAAAACAAAAGGAACCTACATAATTTCATGTCATCCATGCTAAGCGGCTTTGAGGAGAATTTTATTTTAGTATGCGAAATACAAACGTATATATTTTTACAAATGTTAATATTTTTGAAATTTTTCTGACGTTTTCCTGTAATCCTTGCGCGCAAAGGGTCCAATGCTCAGCGGCTTTGGGGAGTTCTCGATTTTACTATGTGAAATATTTTTAAAAAATATAAATTTTTCAAAAATGGTTCAATCACTATGAATATTAGAATTTCAAAAAATCGTCAGGGCGGGGGTTTGGGGCGGTAGGCCCCATCCTCCAAGTTATAAAACGAATTAAAATAATATTTCAAAAATTTTTTATTTTTTAAAAACTTGGTTTTGGGATTTTTGTTTTTCTTGAGTTTTTTTATTTTGGATAACGACCCCAACTCCATTTCAAAATCTCACTTTATCAAAGCCCCGCTCAAGAAAAAAATCCCGCTTTTTAAAATCCCATTTTTCATGATCCCGCTTTTCAAAATCCCAATTCTGCAATAATTAGAATCCCGGGTTTCAGAAAATCCAGGTTTTGATTTTGATTTTACTTCAAATCAAAATTCTCCTTCACCAGAAAGGGCGGCTCGAATTAAAAAAAATACGTCTTTCAAAATCAAGATTTTGAAAAGAGAGATTTTGAAAAGCGGGATTTAAGAAAGCGGGATTTTCAAATTTGGGATTTTGAAAAGCGGGCAAATTTACCTTCCCCGGAGAATTTTAATTTAAGGTAAACTAAAATTCGGGAGCACTTCGAAATCTCAACAATAAAAATTTCCAAAAAAAATATCAAAAAATTCAAAATAAATTGCCCCATCGAAAGGGAAGACCCCAATAAATTTTTGATAACTAAAATATGAAAACAAAAGGAATCTACATTATTTCATGTCATCCTTGCGCGGAAAGGACCAATGCTAAGCGGCTTTGAGGAGTTTTATATTTTAGTATGTGAAATACAAACGTAAATATTTTTACAAATGTTAATATTTTTGAAATTTCAAAGGGTCCAATGCTAAGCGGCTTTGGGGAGTTCTCGATTTTAGTATGTGAATTATTATTCAAAAATACAAATTTTTCAAAAATGGCTCAATTACTATGAATATTAGAATTTGAATAAATCATCAGGGCGGGGGTTTGGGGCGGCAGCCCCCATCCTCAAAGATATAAAACGAATTAAAATAATATTTCAAAAATTTGTTATTTTTAAAAAACTTGGTTTTTTGGAATTTTTGTTTTTTTTGGGATTTTTTTATTTTGTATAACGACCCCAACCCCTAAAAATCAAAACCGGAATTTTCTGAAAACCGGGATTTTTATTTTTGCAGAATCGGAATTTTGAAAAGCGGGATTATGAAAAATGGGATTTTAAAAAGCGGGATTTTTTTCTTGAGCGGGATTTTGAAATGCGGTATATCGTTACGACCCCCAATATTTTTGCAAAAGTTTTAGAACTTTGTCTGCTACGTGTTTAGTGATGAATCGTTGCATCAAAAAACTTTTTATTGGTGCTTCTTTTATTTATATCACTAGAGCTTTCGACAGTGTCTTGCATTACATTTTAATCAAGAAATCAGCTAATTTGATTTAAATTTATTTATATTTTTATGAGAACAATTCGTAAACATTTCAGAAGATGATAGCAAGACGCTACAAGTCAAAAACGCAATACGACAAGAGCCTTTACTGTAACGTTGTTTCTTTTGTGTTATGCATTTCAATTATATCTACTCTCTGATTTGATGAAGTATGCAGATGATATAGTGCTGGTTACTTCAGCTCAATCACTTAATGAATTACAGGTAGTGTTTCTTCCCGAGAAAATTTCTCGGGAAAATTAAGAAAAATAATTTCTCATTTCCCGAGAAAAAATTTGTTTTCCGACAAGAGCGATAATAACTATCAGAAATTAGACACATTTGTAACGCAAGGCGGCAATTGATGGATTTTCCTTTAATCAAACTGTTTAAAGCGAGTTCATTAGACAAAGTTTGATTGCAAAAGGTTATAGCAATTCGCAAAAATATCTTTCCAATTTAATGAATTCAATAATAGAAAATTATGAGAAAAATCTAGTATTTCATTGGTTGAGTAGGGGCGGTAAACAACAAAAGATAAATGGATCTCTATATATATTATAATAACAATGAATCGAATAATTTACGCGTAATACCGATTAGGTGTATAGTAATCGAAAAATTAAATGCATTCGGAATTCAAATGAGTTTATATAGGTATATAGCGTGTGTTACGTCAGGTGGTGCAGCTGTAATGCAAAGATTTGAAAAACTTTCCTCTGCGTATCAGCAACTATACTATAACCATTGCACTCACTTAGCAGTTGTAAAAGTGTTATACGTGAAAAACAATGATTCAACTTTCGTTAAATCATCACAATCGGATAATAATGACGATGAACTGTTTGATGCTTTTTCTGATTCAGATAATAGAAATAATCGAATTTAATGATATCTGTATGCCATACGAAATATCGTAAATATTTTTAGGAATTCTGCAGTTTAGAACGGAATTTTACAAACCTATGTGATTATCGACGAGAAAAAGCCCTAAAAGCCCTTAAAACTAATTTTAGAATGTAAAACTCGGTGGAATCCGTTAGAGGCCATATTAAATCGGTTTAAAATTAGAGAATTTGTTGGATGATGAAAAGATAAAAATTCCAGAATTGTTACTAGCTACATTAAAATCACTCTCAGTAACCGTAAACTGCCTTAGTAGACAAGATGCTGCATTAATAACGGCCGAGGTAGCTTCAAAATTTGTATTTGGGAGCCTCGAAAAAATAAATATCGATTTAAGTAAAGAGTTACTTAGTGCACTGAAAAATAAATTGTACCATCTTACAAAATGCTATGAATTTGAATTCTGATAATAAATGTTAACTTTAACCCTTATCCAACCAACATATTTTTGTTACGTTAGTAAATTCAAAACTTAATAAAATAATATTATTCAATTTTTGCAAAGAATACCAGAACGTTTCAACGTACTTAAATGCTTCATAACTAAAATAGATACAAAGCATAACCAACTTAAAGTTATTTTGAAAATCGTAGCGTTTTAAGACACAGATTGGTTGGATTAGGCCTACACATTTTTTAATAGAATGTTTAAATATTGGTTGATAAATTTTAAAGACATTGAGTATATATTGTAAGGAGAGTACAGTAAGTCCTCGACTTACGTGATTAATTCGTTCCAAAGGCTTTCGCGTAAGTCGAACAAACCTTAAATTCGAGAAATTTTTGTTAGATTTAAGTACGAATTCACTTAAGTTGAATTCGCTTTTGTCGAGGACTATACGAATTCACGTAAGCCGAATTCGTGTAAGTCGAGGACTTACTGTAATGATCTGGTTTTGTTATTTGAAATTTTGTTTACAATTAATTAATTGTATCTTTTTTTCTTTTTTATTTGATTATAACAAGTTAGCTGGATTTTCACACCCAAAATGAAACTAATTTTTTTTTTTAATTTATTGTATTAAAAGATGATCCAACACATTGAGCTTTGCTTTATTTCTATAAATATTCCTTTTATTATTTGTTTGTTATACTTAATGTAAATATGTTTTAGTACTCTTTAAATAAATTGTAATCCATTCAAGTCTGTAAATTTATATAAATAAAATAATAAAAATTAAAAAAAAAATTTGTTGTATCCGTCTCATACACCTTGGCAAATGCGTGTTTTGTTGTTTCTTAGTTTTTAAACTCAAAAAGACACTTAGTACATAATAACTATACAGATATAAAGGATTCCAGTTATAAATTTGATGAGAGCAATTCAAGCAAGGATGGCGATGATTTAGTTGGTGAATTTAGTAATCAAGGCAACCTAGAATGCTCATTGTGGGAACGTTGTTTTGTCACAAAATTGTATCTAAAGAATCGTTTTATTGATTTATCGCTAAGAAAATTCGTGATTGCTACTCTTTTTTAATTAAATTTGTGACAGCAAAATGTTCTAAATTGAAAAAATATTTAATTTTGCTAGCCCATTTTAATGTGTCTACTAAATTTGCTCGTTTTTCCAGCTTCCTGAAAATATAAAGAACCTAGATACTCGTTTTTGCATCGTCACGAGCGGTACGTAATATGCTTTCCTCTGCATATCGAAAAGGACTTTAATTTTAGGATGATGGAAGCGCTTCTCGAGGCTAGAGGAGCATATTTAGCCGCGAGAAATATCGCCACCAAAATTCGAGCCTAAACGATGCGTCAGGTTTAATGAGAAAAGCAGTAAACCCATGTAATTAATCGCAGTAGGAATGAGTATGAAAATAAATTTTATGTAAAATTGTGGAATTTACAGTGTTCAAAGAATTTGAAAAAATTTGCAGAATCCTAAGAATTTATAGTATTTATAAAAATTGGGGAATTTAAGAAAAAAAAAATAGAAAAACATTTTAAGTTACCAAAATTTATAAAACTCTGTCAGTTAAAACAATTTATAAAATTTAAAGAATACACAAAATTTAAAAAATTCATAAAATTTATTGAATTTATGAAGTTTTATAAATTATTTTATAAACTTACTGCATTTTTTACATGTTGCAACCGGAAAGAGCAGGTCTGGGGAGTCCTATGACAGTGCATAAACTGGAAAGGTATCACTGATAGCCTTACTTGTAATGATGCAAGACAAATCTGGTCAAAACTAGGCTTGGGCCGCACTGGAACATTAAGCTCTTATGAATTAAGAACAGTCATAGGAATACTAACGCCACAATGTCTTTTTGGATAGAATGTAAGAAGGCTGAGTTTAGAGGCAAATGACTTCTGTAGAAAGTGCTTGGACGAAGAGGAGGAAGAGACTGGATATTTCCTCCAGATTTAGTGGACTGTATTTTTTACGAAAAAAAAAGATTTTCTTTACGAGGTTTAGTCTTTTATTATTTTATTTTCTCTGTGACTCCTCGATACAACGAATAACAACTAACTCATTATAAAATTAAAACAAAGAATTTACAAAAGAGCACTAGGAAAACCGACCGAACGCTTCTCGTTAAATCGTCATTGAAATGATTAAAATGTACGGAAGCGTTGGTAGATTTTCCTTTACAATAGTATATGAATAAGCATTATTTTTTATTCTATTTCAATTTAAACAGAGACTATGGTTCACTTCTTAACTTCTTAATATTAACTAATATTAACTAACAGCATAAATACTTAGCTCAAGATGGATAACCTGGCAGATCTCGAAAACAGTAAAGTGGTCGATATTCTACTCTACTTAACTAGCTTTAAATGGTTCCAGTAAGGGTGAAGGGATTATATTCTGTGCCATTCCAACTAATCTAACCTAACTTAACCTACTGAATTTTTAAGCTTTATAGAAATCATAGAAATAAGAAAATTTATAGGATTTACAGAATTGGTAGATTTATAGAATTCAAAGAATTTATTGAATATGTAAAATTTATAAAAATTAAAGAATCTTTAGAAATACTAAAATTTGTAGAATTTATCGAATTTAATGAATTTATAGAAATTAAGGGATTTTTAAAATAAGTCAAATATAAATTGGTAGAATTTATAGGACCCATATCTAAAAAATATAAAGAATTTTTAAAATTCATATAGAATTGATAAAATTTATAAAATCTTTATTATTTATAGAATGTATAGGATTTATTAAGATATTAAAATTTATAAAATTACAGTCTTAGAGCTTATAAAATTTATAGAATTTATCGCATTTACAATTTTTAAGAACTAAAGAATTTATGAGATTTGCAGAATTAAAGAACTTACTGAATTTTAAAACTTTATTCATGGAATTTATAGAATTATTCGTAGAATTTATTAAATTTATAAAATTTATAGAAATTAATTATTGAATTTATTAAATTATTAAAGTTCATAGGATTTATCGAAATTTTTGAATTTATAAAATTTGTAGAATTTAAAGAAATTATGGAATTTTTAGGATAAATAAAATTTGGGTGGATACAATTTATAGGACTGACAGACTGAAAACAATTTAACTTAAAACAATTTGAACCCAAAGAATCTACATATAAAATTTAAAGAATTTGTAAAGCTTTAATAATTTATAGAATCGATGAAATTTATAAATATCATAAAATTTATAAAATTTAAAGAGCTTATAAAAATATTATCATAGAATTTATAATATTTATAGACTTTGTCGAGTTTTGAGAATTTATAAAATTTAGAGAAATTATTAGATTTTTAAAATTTATAGAATTTATCAAATTTACGGAATTTTTAAAACTAAAGAATTTATCAGGTTTTAGAATTTAAAGCACTTACTGAAATTATAAATTTATATACACTACTCCAAAAAATTAAAGGAACACTAATTTTTTTCAGTTTTTTAAGTGTTTTTTGAAGAGCTGTATCTTTGTAAAATACGGTCGTACAGAGATGAAAAGAAAAGCATTTTAAAGCTTCAAATCTCTAGTTTTGAGACTTTTGAGCGGAAAATTTTTGTGAGATACCGTTATCACGCAATCATAAAAAAGAACGCGAAAAAAAAATTAATTTTTTTTCTTTTTTATAAGGATCCATGGGCTCGGGAATTTTTTTTTAAGTTAAACCAATGCATAGGTCGGTTAGCCTGTTAATTAGGCGAAAATTTAATTTATTTCTGGCCTCTCTATGTCAACTGTTTGCTGAGATATCTGACTTTGATTAAAAAAAAAACCTTTTGTCTTTGATCCTCGATATCTCAGCAACCAATGATTGCACAGTAAAGTTCAGGGCAGCCTTAAAAACTTCAGTAAATTTTCTACAAGACCCTTTAATGATTAGTTGAGAACAAATTTTTTTTTCACTCTCAATACTGATTTGAAAAAAGTACAAAAAAAACGACTTTTTAGGTTGCCTTAGTAAATCTACCGTTACTTTACAAATATTGATGAAAAGACTAATGTTGCCAGGTCATTTTACAGTTTAATGTACTCCTAATAGCCCTGTATTATTTTCAAATTGATCCATCCAATCGTTTTTCCGGACAGATTGATCAAAGTTTTACAAAACAATTAAATGAACAAGTGATCTTCAAACTAAAATAATGACCTTTTTCACATTTTGCGTTAATTATTTGTTAACCCTTAACGATCGTGAGATTTTTTTGCAATATTCGCCCATAAGAGACGACATAAAATTAAACAAAGTTCTGCAATATGACCAATTATTATGAAACTTGGCCATTTCTCATCCGATTTTAGTGAAATTTGTATGCGTTATTGAAATGAGATTCTAAAACGATTCGTGGATAAAGTTCTGGAAAATGATCAACTAGGAAGGAACTTAAGCATTTCTTATCCGATTTTGATAAAATTCAGCATGTACGATGGAAATGGGATTCTAAACTGATTTTTGGATAAAGTTCTGGAATTTGGCCAACTAGGATGGAACTTGGCCATTTCTTAACCGATTTTGATGAAATTCGGCATGTACGATGGAAATGGGATTCTAAAATGATGATGTTCTTTTAAATGTTTTGTAAAACTTTGATCAATCTGTCCGGAAAATCGGTTAAATGGATCAATTTGAAAATAATACAGGGCTATTAGGAGTACATTAAACTGTAAAATGACCTGGCAACATTAGTCTTTTAATCATTATTTGTAAAGTAACGGTAGATTTACTAAGACAACCTAAAAAGTCGTTTTTTTCTACTTTTTTCAAATCAGTATTGAGGGTGAAAAAAAACTTGTTCTCAACTAATTATTAAAGGGTCTTGTAGAAAATTTACTGAAGTTTTTAAGGCTGCCCTAAAGTTTACTGTGCAATGATTGGTTGCTGAGATGTCGATGATCAAAGGCAAAAGGATCTTTTTTGATTCAAAGTCAGATATATCAGCAAAAAGTTAACATAGAGAGACCAGAATTAAATTAAATTTACGCCTAATTAACAGGCTAACCGACCTATGCATTGGTTTAACTTAAAAAAAAATTCCCGAGCCCATGGATCGTTACAACAAAAAAAAAAATCGAATTTTTTTTTCGCGCTCTTTCTTATGATTGCGTGATAACGGTATCTCACAAAAATTTTCCACTCAAAAGTCTCAAAACTAGAGATTTGAAGCTTTAAAATGCTTTTCTTTTCATCTCTGTACGACCGTATTTTACAAAGATACAGCTCTTCAAAAAACACTAAAAAAACTGAAAAAATTAGTGTTCCTTTAATTTTTTGGAGTAGTGTAGAATTTAGAGAATTTTTAGAATTTATCGAATTTATATAAAATTTATAGAAATTATTGAATTTATAGAATTGTTCAAGTATATAGGATTAATCGAAATTGTTGTATTTATAAAATAAGCAATATTTGAGTTTGTAGAAGTTATAAAACAGATACACTTGATACAATTAATTGAACTCAAAGAATCCACAAAATTTAAAGAATTTATACTATCATAAGATTTATAAATTTGGTAGAACTTGTAGAATTTATAGAATTTATAAAATTCAAAAAATTTAAAAATTTATAAAATTTATCGGATTTATTAAATTTATCAAATTTACAGAATTTATAGGATTTATGTATAGAATTTAAGAAACTTATTGGATTTTTAGACTTTACAGAATTTGTAGAATATACTGTAGGACTGATATAATTTATGGCGTTCAGGGAATTTTTAAATTTAAAAAATTTATTTAATTTCTATAAATTCTAAAAACTTTATTAAATCCTATAGAATTTTTAATTCTAAAAATTGCGTAAGTAGTAACTGCGATTTAGTATCGTTCATACATAAGAGCATTAATTATAAAAATATCTAATATTTTAAACGAAATAAAAAAAAATTGTTGTTTTTTCTCAAACTTTAAATTTTAATTTTTAATCGGAGATTATTTAAAGAAACAATCAATTCCAGAATTATATTCTGAAATATTTCACTTGGAAAATTTTAATTTTATCTGTTTGCGATACGTTTAGTTTAGTTTAATGAGACTTGGCGCAAGTAATACAGATTTGTAATTCAACCGTTATTTAACGATCGATATTTTGATTTTCTAAATTCTGAAGTATTCGGTACTGCTCCTGCAAATTTCGGTACTTCGGTAATTTTTTTCGGTACTGCTCCTGCAAACTGCTGTCTGCAAATTAAAACGAAATTCAATAATTTTTTTAATGCTCTTATATTACTTTTTAAGCTCTTAATCCCTCTTAAACCCAAGCCTTCATCATTTTAAAATTCATATACTTTATTATTTATTGTAAGGCTTCCGCAAACACACTGGTTGGAATGCATAAAAATACTTAAGATTTCTAGTAAATTATTCATAGCTGGAATTTTCTAAATCCACGGTATAAACATAATGTGACGGTCTTGACCAGCTATATATAAACCAAAAGTGTTTATGTGAATTATTTATTTAGGTTAAAACACGATGTTGAAACGCTGAGCGGCAGTTCCACAATGAATAAAAATAATTCAGAAAATACAATTATTCGAGAGCGGAAGCGCCTTCAAAGAGCAAATAAAGTGAACATTTTTAAAGAGTGGAGAAACTAGGTGGAAAACGAGTAAATAGAAAAATACGAAGTTGCTGCCGAAAAAATCTTCTTTTAATTGTTAAAACCAGTGACCGGACCGAATTTAGCGATTTAGAATTCTTAGGTCTCAAGATTTTTTATTATTTAGATCTCAAGATTTGAGTTGGAGCGGCGAGGGGAAAAAATGAACCAATAAAGGAAACAAACACAGCAATTCTTAAACTGGAAATTTGACCAACAGTCTAGATTTTACTCTAAATTGGAGCAGCAAAACTCTGAAGTGAAATACCATACTGACGAAGTTGGATCAAATCCAAGCCGCGCTAATTAATTGGTGGCATGAGATATATCGATAATGATATGCGGACAAATCCAATTATATGTAAGTTCCTAAAATCCAGAAATACATATACATACGTTCTACAATTTAAGTTCGTGCGGTTTTAAAATCTAATTTACATATTTACACAGTTATTCCTTGAAAATTTAGTTTCGGTCGATGTTACATTTAAAGACAAGTCGATTGTGAATATTATTGTTACAAGCATTTCCATATTTTACTGCAAAAAAGGAGACCCAGTATAGTGTACACCAAATAGTGTGACATTGAAGCTAAATCTGAAAATTATTTGGCAATAACTTGACTAAATGCTAAGTTAAACTTATAAGTTAAATTTACTTTAAAGTCTCAAATAAATTTGACATAGGTAATTAACAATTTGGATTCGTGTACTATTTTTTAAGTTGGAGATAAGTTTAAAACAACAGCAATTTTAAGAATATGTATTTAAAAACATTTTCTGTGTTAAACAAATCCGATACTGTTCTTAAACTCAGCTAATCATTATATCCAAGGCACATTCAAGAAAATTGAAATTTAAAACGAAATCAACAAAAAAAGAATAAAAATGAAATTTTCAACTTATGTTATTCATTACAAAAAAAAAAAAAAAAATCGTTTAATATTATTTAAAATCTTCATCATGATTTTTCATCTTAAGATAATTTTGTTCGTTTACTTTTTGAGAATACAAAAAAAAAATTGCTAAATAAGTAGAAGAAAGCAAATGGGAATTATATTCTTTTATACTAATTAGAATGGATAAGCTGATTCGACTTTAAGGATCTTGTTACTCTCTTGTTAGAATTTTTATTTTTATTTTATTTTTACTTACAAGAGTAGAAAACATTTTTATATCCTTTACTTAAATTCTTCTTCTTATTACTATACTTATTCTTATTCTTATTATTATTTTTATGAATCTCTTAATCTTTTTATGTATTAGTTAAAACAAAAGAGTAGAGCAAATATTAAATTAGGCTAGAGTATAAATTGACGAGGTTTGTACTATACAGTACAATTAGCATGAATTAGATGCATACTACTCTTATGTTTCATACTCAATTATGACTTTTGTATACGAACTGAGTATTTACCAAAAATAAAACCATATTCTATCTTTCTAACTTTATTTAGTTTTATTCTCTGAATGTAGACAAGTATGTTCGTAAATAATAAGGAAAATGAAACGATTAAGATTTTCTATTTAAGAGAATTAATATGTAGTAGTACAAATGATTTTCAAAATAATAATAATAATACTTTTAATAAAATTCAATGTTGATATCCTACTTTATATAATATATGTACTATATATACAAATCTCTATATCTAGAAGATATAATTCATAAGATTTACCATTTTTATTGAGAATAGAATATAAAAAATACAACAACAAAAATTGTTAAGAATAAATCTTTAAGAGTTTAAAAAATATATACGAAGTCGTATATACATATAGTAACCTCTTTACTTAGAGGATTATATCAAGAATATATATAATATGACTATAAAAGTTGGATAACTATAATATCCGGTTTAAAAAGTAAAAATATTATTACGATTATAGATCTGGGTATGCGAGAGCATTTACACAATGTAATTGTAGCAAGGAGGTGAGAAACAGGGTGTTACTAAGTAAATGTTTGTAATAAAAATCTAATTTTGGATTAAATATATACATACCTATATATATCGAATATACATATATGCTAATCCTTATCCATAGTATCTTTTTGTTAATTAAATCAAGGTGAATTCAAAAAATGGCGCAGACTTATTATTCAATTCGAATTTAATTTATTTACTTTATTGTTATAAAAATGTTATAAGCCGTCGAACAAGATAAATTTCTGATTTGCATGCATGTATGTATTTATAGTTTTTTACCGAGTTTAATTTCTTGTTTTTTTTAATCCGAGCAGAATAAGTAAAACTAAAGTTTTACATTTATGTTTGAATTGTATTTTGATTAATCTTTAGATCTGAATGGTGGTTTTCATTTTTTATAGTATTTTCATAATCAATATAGTAACTTTTAAGAATAATGCGGTCAAACGCGACGCTGATTTAATTGAATCAAGCATACATACTATATAGTTCTTCCACCTGAGAGTAAAACTTTTATTTTATTAATAGTTTTTTCTATCAAGGGCCATCTGTGGAACCTCGATGGGTGCCAACCAATTTTTTTTAAGTTTCGCAAAGTTTTATTTTTAAAATCCAAATATTAAATTTTAAACCCAAATACAAAAATAATTCTACTTGTCATACAAGTGGCAAGGGAGGATAAGTCAAAATACCGTAATTTGAAAATTTTCTGCTTACTCAAATAGCACAAGGTTTTAGATTATTCTATGACGTTCCCTGACCACTTCATTAAGGTATCACGTAGATTAAATATGGAATTTATTAATGGCGTCTTTTGCCAATACGTTTAATTAATCATAGTAATTTTCAATCCTTTTAATCCAATCATTAACATAAGAATTTTACCAGTTGAAATTAAAGGGTAGATTTCAGAGACCCATGCAAGACTCCGTGGACGATTGTGTCGTAATTACCTTTTTCATATTTTTTAAGAGGTTAAGGTTAGAGAAATTGCTTCTTTCCAAAAAAAAACTTTCGGGACTTATTGGTCCTTGTAAATTTAAGATCAACGTTACACCAACGAACTGTTGAGGCAAACCAAGTATAAGTTCTAAAAGTTCTAAAAGCCCCTTCGAACACATTAGATGAAAATATTTGTAGATCACACATAAAGCTCCCGGTGTAGTAAAATACGGTCAACGGAAATAAAGTCAAATGGCAATAAATTTTATTAACTTTATTGCCAGGAAGATTTAATTTTAAATATTTTGAAAAAAAGGAGATGAAGTTTACTTACTGAGTACCCCACCCCATTTGAGAATGAGATTTTGCTCGGCTCAGCTTTTATATAGCAACTCACTCTGCGAAAACGTTCACGGAAAAAATAAACTGGTCCTCAGCTAAGAAAACGAACTTTTAATTCAAGAAAATGTACTTTTTCTTAATTTAAAAGCTAATTTTCTTATGTCTTTCGAGTTTTTCTTCATTTCAAGAAACACAATTCTTATATGAAGAAAAACTCGACAGAAATAAGAAAATTAGCTTTTAAATAAAGAAAAAGTACATTTTCTTGAATGTAAAGCCCGTTTTCTTAGCTGAGGACCAGTTTATTTTTTTCCGTGTTGTTTCGCGATTAGGGAAAAGAAAAATAGGGCGAAAGTAAGCTGTTATCAGCATTAGAATAAATTGGACTGAGAGTACAAAAATCATTGCTGTTGAAAAGAAAGTGTAGCATTTAAAGAGGGAAGAGTGAATGGGGTACCATGTACCACCAAGGAAAATTTATAGGGGAGAGTATCCGCTTATGGGAACGCTTTTGTTTTTGACCCATAATTTTCCTTTGAGTCAATAATATGCAGAGATATGAATATTAATGGAAAGCTAGAGGCATTAGCTAACTGCAACGTAACTGCTAAAGTAACTATATTGATTCCGTCAACTAGAAAAATGTTACGACCAATTTTGTGAAGTCATATTTTTTGGCAAAAAAAAAAATCGTAACCGGTTATGGGCACCCTTCGAAAATTCGCTGAAAATGGGAATATTTTAAGGAAAACGCACCTAATTTGGAAAAATTTCGAGCCTTCAGTGGCAAAACATAACAAAAAAGGCGTTTTAAAAAATTATTCAACTTCAGTCAACTTCGATGGCAGAGGCTTCAAACAGATAATGTAAAGTCGATATCATCATCAGATGATGGAGACTTCTTTTTTATATTATGTCTTCATAAATGATGATATCTGAAAGTTTTTCCGTCGAACAGACGCTTTAAATGAGAAAAAGAGGGTGTCTACAGCCATTTAAGTGCCCACAACCGGAAATCAAGACCATTCTCGGAGTAACCAAAAAAAATGTGATGCGTCATGATTTTGATATAAATCGATGTGGCATCCCAAATCACAACGAAAATATTGTAAAAATATCGGTAACACTCACCTGTTTGAGATTATTCACTTTTATTTATCTATATTAGCTAGAAAACTGCGTACTGTTAAAAATATACAAGTACCACAATAGTCAGATCAGTCATATTTGCATTCTATCAAAAGTTATGCAGCGGTGCCCACAACCGGAGACTCTCCCTTACTTAAAATATTCCGAAACAGAAAATTCCATTTTACAGAATATTTTAAAATTAAATCTTATCTCCAATACTTTCATCGATTCTATTATAATGCAGTGAACTAAGCAGTGCATTTGAAACTTTTTCCCTAAAAATTTTATTCAATAAAGGTATATTTACTGCTATGCATTTTGACCATCAATCCTCATTTTCTCCAGCCTACAAAAAACCCTCTTTAATATGAAATTCAAAAGCATACCTATTACAAACCTGACTCCCTGAATTTACTTCCGATTTTCTGTTGTAAATTATAGCGGAAATAGGCTTTGAAATGAAAACGCCAAAAGAGTTTAAGCCAAAAAGACTCTGAAAAATGATAGGAAATTACAGCGCAATTTTCTGATATAAATAAAAATATGAAAACTGAAAATATTTCCAATTTTATAGAATTTAAAATTAACAAAATATATATAAAAAAAAATTGGGTCTATCCGACTCTCGGACGACACTTTTCCCAGAAATCATCCATTAAAGATCACCAAACCAACCATTTATATTTTACAAACATTTTCCGTTATTTTGGCAAGGCAAGGCTCTTAAAATATGTCACGGATTTTCTTAAATTTTGGAGACCTCTTCCCCAATAACACAATTGGTCACGACAATATAAATCTTCTACTCTTATACCGCTAAGTCACAGACTCACAAATAATGGTAGATTATTTAGAATTGACACTTGTTGAGCAGCAATCAAAGTGCATTTGCCATTTTTCATCTTTGACTTTTAACAATTAGATCCAGTTTTACATCTATTGTATACCATTGAAAGTCATTAAGAATTTAATTTACTCCATTCAGGATGTTCAAAATGTTCAAAAATTTATTTTCTGAAAATTTTTGCCATTTAGTGCCAGCCCTTCAGTCTGGGCGGGGACATCGCTGTGGACAAACACAAACAATAAAAAATCAGAATTAACGTTTATTATTATTTGATACCGAATCCCTCCTCCTTGTCATATAGCATTTCATTTTATATATCTCCCAGCTCTCGCAAACCTGCTCCACCCTAATGGCGTGATATTATTTTAAAGCCTCCCATAGTAATTTGCTATTGAGTTTTATACGACTTTGAATACCTAGAGAATTTATTACGTAGAAATAATACCTTTAAAGGCTTTTTTATTAAAGCAATTCACAAATAATGTATCGATCAACATGTCGTTGAAATTTCAATCATTAAAATGTCAAATAAAACGGCACAGAAATGTCAATGTCAGTAATATTAATGTCAATCACTGTGTTTACACTAGGATATCATGAAATCAATTTCTCTGATATCACGAAATCAACTATCGTTTACATTAACTTTTATGAATCAACGCATCACAATATAATTTTCTCTGTATGTGTAGAAATCTGACATTTCGCGTAATGTTTTAATATGTGTTTGACATTTGTTTGATTTAATTTTGTTTGTATTGGTGCATGAAATCACGAGATCCACAAAATTTTTTGGTGAAAAATGAAATCAAAACATGGCCTTGACAAAATCGGTTTCGTAGGTAAAGGGGAAAGAAGCGAGGAATGAAATCGATTTCATGATATCAAGTCTAAACAGGCTGATTGAAACGGGAATATCTTGCTATATTTAAAAGCTCACTAGATATAATTATTTTTAAATGTTCACGATATTATTTGCCACCAGCAAAGTATTTTAGGTAAATTTAAATTTAAATTCCATATTACACGGTAATTTATTCATTTTATCTTAAAGACACCTAGGGAACAATTGTTAGAATTTGCAAGGTGTATTAACTGTAGAATAATATTTCCGAAAGTTTGACATTACCTCGGTGAAGAGATAAACAAATTTATATTACCCTTTTTTGTTAAAATGACCCCCACGCAATGCTTCAATCGACTTCAAATTTTGTGAACAAGTAGATGATGAATTGTCAAATTTATCATCAACATAACAAAAAAATCGTCGGTCCCATTTTAGAGAAAATCTGTTTTGCAGTTTTCTCTTCCACTACGACCCCCTCTATTTTATACTCAAATCGACCTAAAAATTAACACAAACTGCTTATTACTAAAATCTATCTTTGTACAAAATTTCGACCAAAACTATCAATATTTGTGAGAATGGGAGGCAAAACAAAAATAATAAAAATGTGCGACTGGAAGGACGGACACGACATTTTTCTAAGCGGTGTTTTGGGGTCCTGGTAACCCAATTCGTCGAGAAATGTGAAAATCTGGAGCAAAATTTTTTTCGCGATTACAATATGTACATACTTACCCAATATTACTTCGTTATAGTGGGAAAAGTAATTAATGGTACCAGAAATCACTTCCCGACAACAAGGAAAATTATTTGATAAATAAGACCGTGTACCGGTCCTTTAAAATTTGGAAAACATACTCCACTAAAGAATTTCAATAAGACCAGCGGCGGCTGCTGGCTTAATTTCTCTTGTTTAAATTCTGGAAAAGGAAAATAAAATCTATGTGCACCTTGTTTAATACAAATATTATTAGATATTTGTTAGGATTTAATATTGTTGACGATACGTATTAGATTTCATTTCAATGCATCTTAGAAACTGGAAGCTTTATTTTGTGTCTAGTGACGACTTTTTTATACTAGAAAATAATTTGTATCTTGCTACAAAACAAATTGTACATACATTTGTATAGTACCAATTAGGAACATTAGGTTTTAAGCTCACGTTTATAAAAACTGAACTATGTCGCGGGCTTCCTGGCAACAACTCCACGGCGCCCTGAAAGATCGCCGCCGTCAGTTTGAGAAGTACTGTATTTAGCAAAACAAACACAATATCAAACATTTGTGGTATACTATCAGTAGAAGCGGTAACAGCGATGCAATTCTTTTTATCTGTACATGCAATGTTGATCAAGCAATTTAACAGAAATTCGAAATCCGTTTATAATACATTCATTGACTCATTCTAAAGCTTCGTTCTCATTAGTCAAGTAACTTGAATTCAAGTTTACGTCCAAGTGATTGTTTAAAATGTCAATGTTCTACAAAACTTCGTAGAAATGGTGAATTTTCAAAAAAAGTATGATTTCTGTTCTACTCCACTTCATTTTTAGAGATGTCAAAAATGTTAATTTCGTTATTTTGATTAAGCACTTTCCACACTACTAAATTGTATAATGTAGTTCATCTCAGACGACTCGACTCGAACATAAACATTGGTAGGTCCCTATAGTTTACTTGAAACTTGAAGTTAAGTACAACTATCTTGAATTCAAACAATTTAACACGCTCATATTGGTCAAGTAGGTTCAAGTTATTGAGCTCAAGTACTTGAAATGAAGTAACTTGGTTAATGAGAACGAGGCTTAACACAACGAATCAAACCAAACAAAAAACATCTTGAAACATACAATGCCGGGATTTGGAGAGTTTTCATTTTTAATTTGTCAATAATTATAGAAACAAGCTATGTTTGAAAGATGTTCAAATTTCTATGAACGTTGGAATTTCCATAAATCGGATCGATATTAAATGAATTAGTTAATTTGTTATTTAAACAACTGCTTTTTTCGGACTTACTTCTGAATTTTATAAAGGTACAGTGGTGGCATTTTAATTAAGCTAGTTTTGCTTTATTGAAAAGGAAAATTTAATTAAGCAACCGAAACGTAGCCAAAAGAATTGCTTTTGCTTAAAAGCAATAGGCAAAATCTAAGACTTTTTGTAATTTAATAATTTGGAAGGATGAGACTGAGAGTAAATCCACGTGGTTGGAGGTGATGAGAGACCACCACACGTAAGACGATTTCCCACAAAAAATATACAGTTGCGAAGTTTTGATAAAAATTTCGATTTACGTTGAGAAATGGGATTCCACCAATTACAAACAATCATTTTTTTGCTTGGCAGTGCCGTGCGGAACAAGCATCCGTGTTTTCTTTTTACTGTTTTGTTTTACTTTTGACATTTGAATGACATTTTTTGTTATTTTTTTTAAATGCAATACCATTTGTTAATTAATGTTAAAACATAACATATTTAAGTTATTATAATATGAAATAAGAATTTAAATTAGAAAAAAAAATTGCTGTGTTTTTTTTTTTTTGAAGATTAGATACGGCCATTATACGGTCTTCCGCTCCGGTGGCGTTATCAGCACCTCAAATTTAATCTAGAAGTATGAATGGCGTACTTAGAACGGTAAATAACCGAAAAAAACCGAGGAACTGTGGAAAAATGTTAAATGAGAAGTCCCACTAAGGAAACCGACAAATAGAAAATATTGATGTGCTCAATGCAGGAGGTTTGGAAGAATACAACGCCAGTCCAATATGCCTCTCTAACAAATGAGATGAAGCAGGAGATGAGCTGGTCTTGAAATAAAAGGGTTTCCCAACTAAATATTACATTTTTTTAAATTGTTTATTTTTATAAGTAAGTGGCTTAATTAAAATGCCAGTCAAAATCACTTTTAATTTTTTTTTTATTTGACAAACTGTGATTGTCAGCCTAAGCATTATAACTTTATTTATTTATATATCTATGAAATACATATTTAAAATAAACAAAAAAGTACTGAAATAAAAACCTTACATTGAACTTTAAAGGTCAAAATAAGTGTTCTACTAATTGTGGCTTTATTATAATACGACCACTGTACATAATGCACAGCGCAACTAACCCACAGCGTGGGTTGCTTTTTATACCTTTATGAAAATAATTGCCAATTGGCTTTAAAACCCACATAAAAAAACATAATAAGGAAGTAAGTTAATTCACTACAACATCGAAATGAAGAAATGAAATAACGCCCAGCAATAAATTTTAGGAACTAATTTAGCTTGGTACTTAATCCATACTGAAATATTTCCTAAATTCAAAAAATGAAATAATTCTTTAAAAAAAATTATTGGGAATAATTTTATTTTTTCTTGGGACTTATTTAATCGAATCATTTATTTCATTTGTAGAACTAAACGAGAGATCTGTGGTAAAACGAATAACGAATTGTGAGTAAAGTAGAGTAAGCATTCTATACAAAAAATTCCCCCATAAGAAACATTTTTTTGTAGCAACCTCTTATTAGCAACTTTTCCCCCCAAAAAATTTCCACAAAAACAACTCTGGTTTTTCATATCACTTCATTTCATTTTCAATTTGTATTTACCGTAAAAAAATAGAGAAAAGAGACCGAGCCCATATTTTTTTTAAAAGACAAATTATCAATTTTAAATGATCTTCAATGTGGTAAAAGAATTCGCATCAAAAACTTGCCATCGATCAAAGAAAATCAAGCGCATGAAAACGATAAAAAACTCAGATGTCGATGAACAATTATATTCATATGATTTTTACGACGATGGGAGGCAAACGAAATGGTTCCGAACGACATAATTAAAGTAAAAGCGTTGCAATTGAATAGGTGGATGCCAATGGCAATGGACAGGAATTTTTAACCAGCAATACATCGTTCGACAAATTTAGAAAACTTTGTGAAAAACTTTCCTGTAATGTTGATACTGTTACTGCATTTACAAGCAAATTTAAAAGAATCATTGCAAAAAATGGGTTTATATCGAAACAAATCTACAACTGTGTCGAAACCGGTCTTGTTTACAATGGATTGTACAAAAATACAAATGCTGCCATTTTTGAAAAGACTGCTGTTGGAAGGAAGGCCATAAAGGCACCCCGTGCGTATATAAAACAGGGACGCATTAACTTGATATAATGATAATTGAAAAAGCCAAAAATCCTCAATGTTTTAAAAATGTCGAAATACCTTAGTATTACAAGTCATCTCAAAATGTTTAGCAAGCTTATAAATTAAAACACGTGGCCTTTTTCTGTGTTGAAGTCTGGAATGAATTCAGTTCAAATGTTCGTTAAGCGACCAGCATTTTACCGATAGACGAAATTGATTCAACATACCGGCTGATTATTTTACGGAAGAGGATAATATAGTCCTGGTGAGACTTTACAATTTAACTGTAAACAAAAATAATTTAACGGAGAACGAAATAATGGACTGGGCAATTGGTGGCAACGAGAGAAACGTGGCTTTTGAATTAGAAGAAAATAATCATATATCTAAAGTGGATCGAAAACGAAGAAGCCCCAACGGAAGATAAAAGCAAAAATTTCAATAGTGTTATTGATTGCTTTAAGGTCGCGGTAGAATGGGCGAAGAAAAACAATCTTCCGAGCTAAGAAGTTTGGTTTCTGCGTAGAATCCGAGAAAAAGCTGTAGTTAAATTACTAATATGATCTAATCTTAACATATAAAACCGTTAAATTATCATTAAATCGTAAATTTGATCTTTAATTAAATTTAGACTTTAATTAAACTTTTTTCAAAATTGGAAAAAACATTTATTTTTAAGTAACTGTATATTTTATATGTGCTATATTACACCGGTAGGAAGTTAGCACGAAAAGTTAGCACGAAATTATCAAAAAGTTTAATCTGGTACTACTGTACTAAAAAATTTATTAAAAATTAATCCTGGAACTAAACCATTAAAAATTTTAGCGCATTAAATTTAAATAACTAAGAAAAACGAAAAGAAATAGATATTAGCTTAAATTTGTATCAATTTAAATTGTTATTTTTTCAAACGATGTTTAAAAAGACCCGATAATAATAACCTAGGAATATAATACTAGAAAGAGCAGTTAATTCTCCATTTTCCAAAATATTTTTAAAGAACTTCTTTCAGTTTTTTTCCAGAATATGTCTCGGTCTTTTTCCAGAATATAATACTAGAAAGAGCAGTAAATTTCCCCTTTTCCAAAATATTTTTATAGAACTTCTCTCAATTTTTTTACAGAATATGTCTCGGCTTTTCACAGGATATAATACTAAATGGTTTATAACTTTTGAACTGGTCATACGAAATTTCTGAATTTTGCCATGGAACATCGTAAATGGTCGTACTATATAACGAAATAACAGCTGAGGTTGACAAATTAACGGTTGAATAATTTAAAAGCAATTATTGCTTATGGTTGAATGTTCATATGAAATGTTTGAAAGTTGGAGTTAATGAAATCTGTTTATAACTTTTGAAATGGTCATACGAAATTTCTGAATTTTGCCGTGGAACATGGTAAATGGTCGGCCTATACAATGAAATAACAACTGAAGTTGACAAATTAACGGTTCAATAATTCGAAAGACGTTTGTAATTATTGATTAATCATCTGAAAGATTTCTAATTTGAAGTATACCATACCAACCTTTTGAATGGGTCATTAGATAATTCTGAAAATTCATTTGTGCCATTATAAATAGATTTTCTATATGAGGAAATCAAATCTGTGGTGAAAAATTACTCGTTGAAATTTTAGGATGGCTTTAGCTAAACCAAAAAAAATCTGTTTTCAAAGGAATATATGATTTGGTTCAGATCATTCTGGGTCATGAAATGTTTTTCAAAATTGAAAAGTATTTTTCTGTTTTATTTTTCAAATATTTAGACTTAATGTATTTTTGTTGCTCCTTTATATCATGTAAAACTTTCCTATTTAGCTAATTCTTAAACCATTTTCGTGCTGACTTGTACTAAAAGTAGAACATTAAAGATGTAAACCATTGG
Organism: Tipula helvola; assembly: GCA_963556165.1. Taxonomy (NCBI): domain Eukaryota; kingdom Metazoa; phylum Arthropoda; class Insecta; order Diptera; family Tipulidae; genus Tipula; species Tipula helvola. The sequence continues at coordinate 103,253,926 of OY744483.1, forward strand.
TGTTGCTATTGCGTTTTTCGTGCTAACTTCACAGACATCTATATTACACGTACATATGTATAGTTTGTGAGTGATGGATGGCCTATAAAATATTAAAGAACGACACTTTTAGAAAAATTATATTGGAAAATGGATTTTCCGGAGCGAATTTATAATTGTAATGAAACCGGTCTCATATATAAAGACTTGCATTAAAAAACTAATGTAAGTTGCTAATTTCGAAAAAACTGCTACCGGAAGAAATGCAATGAAGGGAAGATTATGCCTCTCATAAATGCTACAGGCACATATAAATTAAAATTGATGATTGAAAGGAAACAAAATCTCCTCGTTGCTTTAAAAATAAAGATACTAAGGATACAAACAAGTAACTTGACACATAGAGCCCAAAATTTACCATATAAAGCTATTTTATTAGTGGATAACGCGACTTGCCAAGATACTGAAAATATGTTCAACAGCATTAATGTGATGTTTTTCCCACCAAATACAACTCCTCTAATGTAATCACTGGACCAAAATATGATCAAATCAATTAAACACCGCTAGAGAAAAAAGCTTCCTTACTAAGCATAATCGACTGTCCAATTAATTGGAGAAAATTAATCGATTAATCGAAAATTTATTTTCTCGAAAATAGTGTGATTCGATTTTAGTGAAATTTGACTTGTGTGGTGAAAATGGGATTCTAAAATTATTTTTGGATAAATGTGCGAGGAATATCACCAACTAGGATGAAATTAGGCTATTCCTTAACCGATTTTAGTGAAATTTGTCATGTGATAAAGTTTTTGAATATGGCCGGTTAAGCTAAAACTACATAGGCTTTTCCTTAAGTGATTATGATGAAATCCAGCAAGCACTACGAAAATGAGATTCTTTAGTGATTTTTCTAACTCCGGGACACTACCATTAGGATTTTCACCAATGTCAATATAAGAAACCTCAACAGCTGCCAGATTCAGAAAAATCATAAGAGATAACTCTGTTTGTTTAAATTTACTATGATTCGCTAACTACCAGTGCTTATTGGAATCACAAATTGTCTCATAAATTTCACTTTAACTTCAATAAATTCTATATGCTGAGCATGGTCACTTATATGTGTTTTTATTTTAGTGATGATATTTCACTTCGCACTAAATATTTACTTAAGAAGAGTACAAAGTATTTATTTATAATGTTTTTTTCACAATACAAAAAAAAATGATGGCCGAAATTGTCTATTCTAGAAACTAGACCACTAAGCTTTTATTATTTGTTAAATTTTACCATTTAAGTTTCTAGTTCTAAACTTTATTTTCAAAATTGATTTCAGCTTTTCTTCTTCAATACTATCATAAATTTTCATTTTTTTTTATTTTTTTTTAACTCTCTTAAAATTTATATCATAACTGTCCCGATAAATCTTAAACTCCTGTTTTATATCCGAACCCCCATCAAAATATAGATTTTTTTTTTCCTTTCGCATTCAAAGCTTTTGGGTTAGCCCCTTAATCTTGCATTACAAAATGTTGCATTACAAAATCTTGCATTACAAAATCTTGCAATACAAAATCTTGCATTACAAAATCTTGCAAGTACAAAATCTTGCATTTCAAAATCTTGCATTACAAAATCTTGCGTTACAAAATCTTGCATTGCAAAATCTTGCATAACAGTTTCCCGTACATTTATAGAATCGCACACGCGATTCTATAAATGTACGGAAAATTGTTATGCAAGATAACAAATCTCATTGACAAAATTCTACTGTATAATGATAACTATACAGTAGAATTTTGCTTGAGATATCAAAAATCAAATTTCAGGAGTGGGATGTTGTAACATCACTTTCGATTCAAATTCGATAGATTTTATGTCTCATGTTTCAAGAATAAAATTGTACTCTATTTTGTTTTTCAATTACGCTGCTTTTCTTGCTATCTCAGCTTGCTCGAACACAAGAACATTCTATTTCTACTTATACTCATGATAATTTATCACTAAAATGTTTGCTTAGTGATACTTTATCGATTTGAAAGAAAAGAAAAGTACGCAACAAAAAGAGATCGCAATAAAAAAAAGCGTAATCAAACAGCGAAATAGAGTACAATTCTATTCTTGAAACATAAGACATAAAATCTATCGAATTCGAATCGAAAGTGATGTTACAACATCCCACCCCAACCAGAATATTATAATATTTAAATATTATTTAGCCATAATTTTATATAATTAAAATTATTTAATGGTTTAGGGCTCTCTATATTGTTTTTATTTTTTTTAAATTAACTTGAGCTTTCGGATTCACTTCCGAAAGCTCAAGTTAATTTTTAAAAAATAAAAACAATATAGAGCCCTAAAACATTAAATAATTTTAATTATACAGAAATATTATGTTGAGATATTCTGGAAAATGGAGATTTCCATTTTAATTTTAATATTAGCCGTATTTCTTGACGCATAGTTATCCGGATCGCTATCTGCAAAATTAATTTTATTTTATTTTTTTTAATTATATTGAACTTTATGAATACGCAATAAATATTATGTTAGATACTAAAGGCAGGTACAGCTACTAAAACTGCAAAATTTTTTAAATGTAAGATATTGTATTTGCAAGATTTTGTATTTGCAAGATTTTGTACTTGCAAGATTTTGTACTTGCAAGATTTTGTACTTGCAAGATTTTGTAGCTGCAAGATTTTGATTTGCATGATTTTAAAAAAATGCAACATTTTGGCGCTCCCAAAGCTTTTTACAAACGCGCAACACCAACTCAAGCAATCGCGGCATCTATAAGCAAAACATTTATTTGCGATCATCGAAATAAACCTCGTTATCGACCAAAACAAACAAAAATTTGGTAATGCAAAATAAAAATACAACTGCTTGCCGATAAAGCATTTAGGCGCTAAATACAAAATGATCATGCAGATTGCAGATAATAATAACATTAGGACGGTGTAGCTGTTACAACATAAGAAATTTTTTCTAGAAAATTGGTTCAGTCGAGTTGCTTATGTGGAGCGTTTACTGTTTAATATTCCTATAAAATTGTGATCTACCTAAAACACACTAATATTTTAAAAAGTTTTAACTGTATTTTTCATTTAACTTTAACTACTAGAATCTTTCAAAATAAAATATAAAATAGCAAAAAATGGCATCTAGTGTAAAAACTGACAATTGAAGAGTAAAATTAAAGAATTTAAAGACATTTCGAGAATTATTTAATTCTTCGAGGGAATTATTTAATGCAATTATTGTTGTAAATTTTTCATACAATCCTAAACCAAAAATTTTCTATTTTTATAGTTTTTTTTAATGTAAGCTTGAAATGCGGCTATATCGCAATTTTATAAAATACATTATCGGAATTTGCTTGGTCAAGCAGTTTTCAAACTGCTGTAAAGCACAGAAAATTTACAAAAATATTTAAAACACAAGCTTTTATTTACTTAAATGAACTAAACAGAAGAAAATAATTTTGTTATACTGAACATAATTTTACCAGAATTAAAGAATAAAAGCGTATCAAATGTTGAAGGTAGCCTAGAACTATTTTCTCCTTTTTTAATACCTTCCTTCGTTAATTTAATTAATTAGCATGTGTTTTAAAAAGTTTTTGTTTACTTAATTTTAGAAAACATTATTTAAGTTAATATTATGGTCTGACAATAATTTAAAATAATTCCCATATATTTGATTCTATGGACACTTTCAACAGGGAAATAATGCTGCGAGCAATTATTAACCCCAGAGCACCGGCTGTCATGAAAAATGGTTTCATTATTCAAGTTTAGGTATCGAGATAAATTAAAAATAATGGCTTTAATTTTAGGGCTCAATACTAAAGAATGCCGATTAAACCATTGTCTAAGATTCCTCAGGTCATGATAACTATCGGTATTATACGCGAACGCTATGTCATCAGCAAAAGCCACCATATTACTCTGAAAAGTTTGTGAAAAAATAAAGTTAGTATAAATAAGAAATAGGATTGGCCCGAGAACTAACCCTTAAGGGACTCTCACTGATAAAATTGCACGGCGACTTACCCCATTAATCCGAACACATTGCGAGATTACCAATATAAGATTTAAACCAAGAGAACATAAACCCTCTAAAACCAGCAAGAATAAGTTTATTTAGAAGCAGTTTATAATTGACCATATCGTTTTGTAATATCCACAAATAAAGCGGCAACTGAGCGCTTTTCATTAAGGCCATCGTGAAGAGAGTTAAAAAATGTTAATAAAGCATCTTCAGTACTCAAACCAGAACGAAAATCAAATTGGGCGTTATTAAAAAATGTTTACTCTCCTTAGAGATAACAGGCAATAAAGAAATAGGCCTATAATCACCAACATATGACCGATTGCCTTTTTTATGTAAAGGAATAACAATAGCCGACTTAAGACGTTCTGAAAATAGAATTGATAAGTTTTTTGTTTTACGCTTGGCTTGTAAAACACTGTTACGGACGGAAATGTTAGTAAATTCAACAATTACTTTACCAGATTTATTAACATCACTCGATTTAAGTTGGAAACAGACTCAATATCATTTAATGAACTCTCATAATAAATTGGCAAAGTTTTCACTAGCTTCTAATTAAAATTGTGACAACGGTAGCCAACATTCTTTAGTAGTCCAAAATTTATGAAAAACGAGTTCAACTATTTGGGCCTATTAGGTACCACAAATTTGGACAACATTTTGTCCAAATTCGTGGTAGCTAGTACCATTTGGCATTTCTTTTTAACGATCTCAGATGCAGATTTTTAAACAATTCTTAATTTGATGTCTAAAATTTATTATTTGGAATTCAGAATTAAAATCGAATTTCCAAAATTTATATAAACTATTTATATTATTCGATAAAACTACTTTCAATGTAAAACCTAGAAAATATTTTTAAAAGTTTAACTGGAAATATTTTTTTTACTGTGAACGGCTAATGAAAACGTAAATTTCCATTACTTACAGAAAATTTACAGAATTAACTTATTTTGGAAATTTGCAAATTTATACGGGTGTGCTTTGCTTAAATGTATAATTTGGTTTTACAAAAATTTTTAGAATTTCAAAATCTTTTGAATCAAAATACAAAATTAGTTAGTTAAGTATTATTTTAGCAAAACGTTTAGATAGAATTTTCTAATAAATCATATTAATGACAACCATGTCTAAAGTGCCTAATATTTCATCCACATTCTCACTCAACTCGTTATCATGATAAGACTTACCAAGAAGTAAACAAAAAGTAGTATTTCTAATTTATTGAAAATGTCGAAGAAAATGTATGTAACATAAATACGTATACGAATGAGTTTCTTAAAAATAAAATAAAATTATAATCTTCAGTCCTAATACCTATTATTATGATTATTATTATTATGAAAAATATTAATATTAATTTTTTGGGGAAAATTAAAATCTCTTAAGAATGAACTAATAAAAAAAATCAAAATCTTAAACCAGAATATCTTTTACATAACACAATCAACCTAACTTCTACATACATAACCTTTCCATGTGGAAATTAATCGAAGTAAAAATTTCGGAAAATCTTTTTTTAGAACCAATTTATAATATTCTTCTGGTCTTCTTTCTTTATCGAACAGATAATGAATATAAATATTTCTTGGACTTTATACAGGATACTCATTTAGTATAGTTGGTCTTGAATTTTAAATCAATGGAAATATATGTACATAAGGGATTGGGTGATACAAAATGGATTAAAAAAATTTAATGAGAAACCAATATAAATTTAGAGATTTAAAAAAAAATTTGTTTATGGATTATAGATTTGTATGTCTATAGGCTTTTATATAAAATAAAGCAAACACATGCTAGAGATTCATATCATATAAAATAATGTATATTGTACATCATAGTTACGTAAACTCACAAGAAAACACTTTACTCATATACATATACATGATAAATGATTATATTAGACTTATACGTTATATCCTTTCTTATGTCTCTAAAGAAGTAAAAAAGATGTTACGTATTTCAATATACGACACAGGTATTTTCTTTTTCCTCATCTCATATCTTAAGTTTATGTCTGCATGTACATATATCTTATGTAAATCAAGGATAATAAATAAATTAAGGATTAAATGTGATATATTTTCACTTAAGATTACGAATAAAAATAATAAGAAGTCCAAAAAAATATTTAATTAACGTTATGGCAAGGTGTGGTGTGTGATGGAGTTATGTGCTGCATGAAAATATCAATATTTTTTTTGTTACAGAAGACGATCAAATGAAACCTTAACATTGGCCGGTTAATAATTTATAATAGAATTATTATTCTTGAGTATTCATTTATTTAATTTAAAATCCTTTAAAGAAATTCTATATAGTATGGGTATGCATACATAGGTACTTTAAGAAATAATGTTATTAGAACATCGCGAAAACCCCTATAAGATAATCTTGTTTAAACTTTTTTTTTATGCGGTGGACTGTGCAGCAAAGAAAGGCTTAATAATATTCAATATACAGTTTATAATTCCTCTTAAACTGATTTATTTATCTGTTTCTATACTGTTGTAATATATTATAAATGTTTAAATATGTAGAAAATATGGCTTCGCTTTATTTTGCTCTAGGCAACTTTAGTTATTTGTAAATGTAATTGTATTCGATTTATATTAGATAGAAAAACCACTTTTCTTTTATTAATCGACCGGAACAATAAACAAAAACACACTGATTATTACGAAATATCACACACCATACAATTTATATTTTGTATATAATACAAAACTAATTAATTAAAATATTAAAAATAATTTCCAATTTTTCAACTAATAAAATTAAAAATTCTAATATAAAATATTTTTAAATTAAGTCCATTACTAATATTGTATTTATTACTATTTTTTTTTTAAATAATAATTTCAAAAAATATTTGTGTATGTATGTACACTTAATGTACTTATTACTCGCATAAAAATAAAATAAATATAATTATTATTTATTTTTAAAATTATGAAAATATTTATTTTACGAGGATTATAAAAATATCGTAATGAGATTAAATAAAATTTAATTAATTTCAGTTGTTGATCAATCAATGATTTGACAACAACCATTTTATAGGTACAGGTGTATTGCAATTGGTGTTGTTGTGAGTACACGATTTTTAATGAAAATATTATAATAATCAGTTTTCGCTTTGTTTCATATAATTTTATTGAAATAAAATATAATTGATTGAATTTCTAAAAAAAGGGTAACCGTACAGATCAAATATGGTGGACCTTAATTCTAGATTTGTAATGTAAATTTTATGATAGGGAACGATTGGACTTCCTTGGAATTTGTTGACAAGCATAAAATGGAACAACATTTTAGAATTATTATTAACTAGCCTCATAATTGCTGGTCCTATATTTTAGTGGTACTTGTAGGACATAAACATCTTTCTTGAACCGTTTACATAGCCTTAATGCTATAAAAATTGTTTCGAAAATTATGTATATGTATGTTACATGGATGCAAACCGAATTAACAAAAAAAAATCCCTGGATGTAGAACTTTCTAAACTGTTCTATTTTACAATAATTTATATACCTAATATCCTGGCTGCATACAATTTTGCAAATAAATTTCCTTCTAAAGCGGCCGAAGTGAGGTTGGCTAGCGCTGCCCAAAATAATTAAATGTTTAGCGGAGTATTTCCGGCATTATTAGTGTGATGGAAGGGATGCCAATAGATGTCCAATAGTGTTAAAATTTTTTGAAAGGCACATTTAGCCATGTATGTTTGAGATTGTTAAATTTCAATGCGCTAATAACAATTAATAATTGAACGAATTTTGATTTTAACTAAAGAAATTTATTGGTTTTTATATAGCTTCAATATTTACATGCCATGCAACTTATTCCTCAGTATCGGTTTATTTTAAGTTTTTATGCATTAAAAGGAAGTTTTTGTTACATGCATATCTTTAAAATTGGAGAAATATCGAAATTTAAACATTTCGATATTTCAGAGAGATTTTTATTTAACATTTTTTTAACCAACCAGGATCGAAAGTAATTACTTACAATAATTCTGCCAATATTATGGAAATTTTGATCAACATTTCTGGAAATTTGGTTTTCATATTAAAATTTTAGTTTCCAGTCGTTCTATAGTTCTTAAACTTATCAAATTTTGAGTTTAGAATTCAGAATTTTTTAATAATCCGCCAATAAAACTTTAATAAATTAAGAATTTTAGATTTTACAAACAATCATTTTATAAAAATCCAAAAAGAGATTGTATAAATGGATGATTCGAGTCGTTTATTATAATATAAAAAGATGTTGTTTCAAATTAGACTTCAATCTAGTTTGTCTGTATAGTCTTTTTTAATTTATTAAGAATCAAATCGTTCTGCAATTTGCAGATGATTTTGTAGTGATTGGAAAAGTAAGAAGTATTGATGCGGTGGCTCCAAAAGCGCAAAAGGGAGTAGATGATTTAATACACAAACTTAAAATGTTGAATGTGAGAGAAAATCATAATAAGAGTGATTATATGAGTTTTAAAAAGAGTGTTGCAAATGTTAACATCAGTGTGAATAATTACAGAATTGAACAAGTAAATGCGTACAGGTATTTGGGTAATTGGATTGACAGACGTATGAATTTTGGGAAACATATGAAAATTTTGTCAGATAACTGCAAGGAACATTTAAATGTGGTTAAACGGTTAAGCAAACCTAAGTGGGCGCTCACCGAGTGTGACTGACATTTTAATTTGTATTAGTGTGTATGGGAAAAATGGGAAAAGAGGCTTTTAGCACAGATAAGAATATCAGATGAACCAAGCCTGAATGATTTTTCGGTTTTTTGAACTGGAACCCAATATTAAATGTGTCTGTAATATTTTATCTTGGACTCAAAATATTACAACAATTATGCACGCAACACCATCTATCGTAAATAAATATAAATATTTTTTAACAAATATTTGCTTTTATTGAACAATTTTATTTGTTATATTAAATTTTAAAGTTAAATTATTAAAGCAAAAATGGTAGTTGTAATTTTTTACAATAAAAATGGGCGAAATCATCTAAAAAATAATGAGATCATTAAAATGTGTATCTACTAACTGTCTTTCTTCTATTAAAGGTTAGATGGAACCTCAGTAAAAATAATTTAAATTGGTTTGAGTTTCAGGTTTTGGGTTCCAGAATGAATTGCCAAAAGCTTGTTCGGCTTGAAACATCTGATATTCTTATCTGTGCTTTTAGCCAATTAATGAAAGTAGAAAATGCATGCGCCAGTGTGGTATTGGGAGCGATTAATTCAACCCCAATACACACTCTGTGGTCGGAAATGGGTGATCCACCTCTCGATTGCAAGAGAGAGTGGATCACAGTGAGAGAGTCAGTGAGAATGATAACTAAGAAAAATAAGTTTTGGAATGAAATGATTACAAAGTATAGCGGTTTACAAACCAACATATAGAACTAGCAATGCTGGTCCGCAACCCGTTCCTAATAATCTTACTGTATGTTTGAATATGGAATGAATGAAGTTATCGCTAAAATTATGTTTGGGAAAATCAGTCAGCGGTATGTGCAAGAAGACATCGTTTATACAGATGCTAGAGTGAATGAGAGTGGAGTAGGTGTTGGTGTCTTTATGCCTAGTAAGAATGTTGAAAAGTATTTTAAAGTGGACAAAAGCATCTACATATATAATGAACGCTGAACTGATTGGAATGTTTAAAGGAATTAAACTAGCTGTGAATAAAGGGGAAAGGAAACTAGTAATATTTTCCGATTCCCAGAGTGGTTTATGCTTGCTTAAATGAGGAAGTGGAAGGGAAGGCATTGTGTATGTTGTTGATGTAACCATACAATGGAACCCATCACATATACAGATCGAAGGGAATGAAAGAGCCGATATGTTAGCTAAAAAGGGTAAATTGAATGAATGCAAGATACGTACTTCGTATGTTTCAGATGAATCTGTGGAGAAAATCGGAGAGTAAATTTAACGAGAAAAGTCTAATGGAAGGAATGAAGTACAGAGCGATCCGGGGTACTCCTTGAGAACTCCTTTCTATAAGGAGATCAAAGGAGATATGCGAATGTTGCGAACGTTGGAGAGAATCAGGCTGAAGAAATCTAAGTGATATAATGAATGAGGGCGGATTGGTTGATAAGGGAATGTATGAATTTTTAGAATTAGTGGGATAATGATATAATTCAAAATAAGGAAGTACCGACAGAATATGTGTAGGAAGTAATCCGTTCTTTTTACATACTAAATTGTATTAGTACAGAGATAAAAAATATGAAGTAATAATGTAACTTTTTTGTAAATTTTGATTTTTGGCAATGTGGCTCCTTTTTATGTAGTAGCCAAGCCTAATAAAAAAAAAAAAGTTTGCAATTCGGTTAAATTTTAACACTAATATCTATTACAGAAAAATTTTAATTTCTAAAACAAGATGGAAATTATGAAATATTCTTCTAAAATGAAAGAGATCGTACTAATACTTAATAAAAATATTAAAACTTGTTGCAAAATAAAATATTGACTAAGCATATACAATTTTAAAGACGTTTGAATCATAGGCGGGTGCGGCTTTGACGTTTATCAAATTACAGTTGGGTGTTAACATAAATAATGAAGATTTCTTATATTTTTAGGGCGATTAAGAAAGTCAAGCAATTTGAATTAATTTGAAGGCTTTTATATACCCGTTTAACTGAAGTTTATATACCCGTTTAAATGAATATTTTTTACATTTTACTATAGTTTAAAAATGCCAATATTTCCTTTTAAGCAAAATTACAATTCGGAAAATACAAATTAGAAATGATGTGACATTAATGTTTCTGTTAATTTTTCTTTTCTTTATTTCCAATTACGGAAAGTCAAGTTGCTTACGTTGGTTTTATTCTCTTGACTTGAGTTTTGTTTTTTGCTTTGAGTTACATCGTAAAAAAACAGTTTCTATTATTTAAGTCATTACTTAAAAAAGAAACTATAATTTAGCTTCTTTTAGGTTTTTCTTTTATGTTTGTTTATTTTGTAGTATTTTTCAATATTTTTTACTTACGTCGCACAGTGCGATCGATTCCAGAAAAGCTGGCCAAAAGTCAAAAACTCAAGTAAATTATCTCAAAATGCACTCAGAAGTTTTTTGGGTCGCTGATTACGAATCTAAAGTCAAAGTTGCAAAATTTAGCCCCCTTATCCCCAATTCGTGAAACAGCCAAATTTCGATGTCAAAGATGCACCTCACTCTGGTCGACCAATCACTGAAAAGTCGACGAAATTTGCACAAAATCGAAGAAGACCGACACATAAGCAACCATGAAATTGCTAAGGAATTAAATATCGATCACAACACAGTTTTAACCCATTTCCGTAAGGCTGGATACGCAAAGAAGCTCGTTGTTTGGGTGACGCAGGGATTGTCGATGAAAATTTGCTACTAAAACGCAACGAAATCGACCCATTTTTAAAGCAAATCTTTATAGACGATAAAAAATGGGTAAAATACGAGAATGTTGTTCGAAAAACATCATGGTCAAAGTAAGGTGAACCACCACAAACGACTTCAAAACCAGAATTGATGCCCCATAGGGTTATACTGTGTGCGTGGTGGGATTAGAAGGGAATATTTCATTATGAGGTTCTAGAACCCAGTCAAACGATTGCTTTTAATTTCTACTGTCGGCAATTAACCAGATTGCAGCTAGAAATTCAACAAAAACTGCCAGAATTAATCAATATAAAGCTTGTTGCCTTCCACCAAGAGACCGCCAGGCAACACACATTTTTGATGACCCGGAAAAAATTGAGAGAGCTTGGTTGGGACGTTTTGATGCATCCACCGTACAGCGCAAACCTGTGATTGTAAAAATCACTTGGCCAAATGATTCGCCAATAAACCCCAGAATCCTACACCGATGGAATTATGAAATTAGATAGATAATAATGACCAATATGTTCTTAAATAAAACTCATTTTGAATAAAACAAAAATCTTAATCAAAAAATGGCAAAAAATCTCTCAATACTTTTTCCCCAACCTTTTTTTCAAAAACTGCAATAAAATCCGAAAAAGCAACTTAAATCAGCCAATTTTGTTTTTATTTGGAAGATAATAATTTCACCTAGAACCTCTGATAAGTTTTACAATCGAGCACCATAGAACAACACAACCTTTTGATAATCGACTACGATTACTGCTTTTTGATATTTCATTAAAATACATTACAATTTATTTTCATGTTTTACTTACTTTCAGAATTTGTTTCTATTTTGTCCGATAAGACTTGATTGTGCTTTCGATTTTCTGTATTCATTTTAACAAGCGCGTTGTTTACTATTTCCGTATAACAATATTAATTAATAACCAGGCGATTTAAACGTAAATTGGCACAATATTTGCAAATATCAAAATTTATTATTTGTTGTATCGGCCATGGCAATCGAAACGTGGCACCAGAGTATACATTTTTGGGCCAGAATTTTTTTTAGTATTTTTCAATAAAAATCAAATTTTTCTATAGAAGCTGTATTGATACAATTCGAACAAAGGTAGTATTGTAACAAATATTCTAGAGCAAGTAGAAGGAAATATGATCTTCTATGAGTGATTCCTGAATGTTAGACATTTACTTTAGCCAACGCAATGGAAAACAAAACCCATATAGACACTTTTTATTTGGACTTCTGACCAGCTTTTTTCGATTTGGCCGCACTGTGCATCGTTTTGAACTACTTTGCATTTCTAAGAACATATCTGCAACGTATTCTGCAATCAAGAATAATTTTCCTGAATCCCCAAATATTTTAGAAATTAATGATATTTCGAGGATTTAATTATTTTAAAAATCTGAAAAAGTTTCTAAATTCGAGGTTTCTAAAATTTAGAACCCGTTAGGTTAGCTTATTTTAACTGATAATTTAATTTGAAAAATTGGCAACTCAATTTTATCTTGTGCTATACGCCATTTACAAAATTTTAAAGGAATCGAATTTAAAAGTTAAACAACCCTCCAAATGAAATTTGTAATGTTGGTTAATTTTTGTATATAAAGGCTTGACATTTCTTTATAAAATAGAAGATTTTATTACAAATTTTTATTTTTTACCTTTTTGATTTCTGTTATAATTGGGAAAAAATGTAGGATATAGGACACAAACAAAAATAATGGGTGAGAAAAAATAAAGAATATTTACTCTACAAACTGTTAATTTATAAATAGAAGTTAGGTATGATTTATCTACTAGTACAATTAATTTAGCAACAGAATTTTTGGTATATAGTACAAAATTAAAATTAAACAACTCGAAACTATAAAAGATCTATTGATCTATTTAGACAAGAGATCCTGAAAGAGCTTGGTTGAAAATTAAGGAATCGATTCATAAATGGTTTTTAAGTCAATTGAATGAATTTCGATTGAATTTCATACAAGTAAGTGTGAGGGAAACGTTGTTTTTTAAGCACGGCCCTATTATTTTTATCAAACTCCTTTGATTTAACTAATCTATCTCTAATAGTTTGCCCAATAATAAATTTTCAGCAACTTGTAATAATTTTCAAAGTATATTTTCAAAGCAAATACTCCTTAATGGTTGGCCATAGCTTTCAAGCCAAACCAATTTTTTATTTATTTTTAACGGCCCCAAGATACGATTAATCGTGTTACAAGTTGTACAAAAATGTTGTACATAAAATTGAACAGATAAATCGGAAACAGTTTTACCCACATAGAATTATCTACACGATAACTTGAAATATGTGTAGATTTTGAGATTTACCAGGGTTTTATCAAACCACCATTTTCGGAATTTAAAATCCTAAAAATACAGGAAAACCCCGGTTTGCAAGTAAAGGAATATTTTTTATATAAAAGCATACTAATTGCGTGTGTTTGGAATGAATGAATGTAAATATATATAATATATAGAAACTATTTTTAAATGATAAAGTTATTTTGACAAACTAAAAATTTTTAAAACTTAAATTAGTTTTTTTATTAATTCTGAAATGTTGTCGAGATGATCTAAGTACTTAGATTTTTAAATTTTAATTTATTTGATGTTAATATTTCCGAAAATGGTAAGAGAATTTAATCCAGTTTCGAACTTATGGGCTTATGATTATGAAAAAATCAATCTTCTTATCAAGCCGCGGCTACTGGACTGATTGTACCACCATTTCCATTCTTCAGATTTCACCATTTCCATTCTTGAATAATTCAAATATACTTCAGTAGAAGTATATTTGAATTACTTACATGAGAATACAACTTTCACAAAATATGCCATGGGAAATTTTATGAAAAAGCGATTATTACAGCAATAGTATTTAGATTGCCATGCAAAATACAAACAACAACACGTTATTATAGCGGTAGTTTTACAATTTTCACCATGGCAACGCGATAGTTTTACAATTTTTACCATAGCAGCGCGATAGTTTTACAATTTTCACCATAGCAACAAGAAAATCCTAAACAATTATCTCTAATTTGTAATTGTATTTCAATTTTTTTTATTATGATTGAATTTTTTATACACACATCAAAGGAAAAGCCATGCAAACAAAAGCTTGTCAAATAATTTGCATACAACATTACACAAATGGATGAATTGTGATTCAATCGCTGACGGGAAAGTTGTATTCTCTTACTAAATACAACACGTGCTGCAATTAATGATCTATAATTTTTTACTCGTTAAAACCGACGCAGATAATTCAACTCGTGCTGCGCACTCGTTGAATTTTCAGCGCGGTTTTAACTCGTAAAAAATTATCGATAATAATTGAGCACTAGTTGTATTACGAATGAGAATAATTATATAACGTTATAGCCCATAGACACTCAAGGTTTCAATTGTTTTAATTTTTATTTATTTGAAGTTAATATTCCATCAATGGAATCTCAGTGTGGCACAGTTTTTGTTCCTGATAACTTAGAGGACATATTCTAAACTGACACACTTATTTTGTATTGGAAATATCTTTCGTTTAAAATAACTTAATGGAAAAAACTATTCCAACAAATATATAATAAGGTTTCACGAATCTAACTAAAAGCTACACATATATTTCATAAACTTACACTAATGCCCCTATTACCGTTCTCACATTTTACTCACCCGGTGACTTCAGCTCACCCAAATCAAATTTTGGTATTATGGTTGTCACATTTGAGTCACCCGGTGACTTCAACTCGCCGCATCCTAATTTTGTGTATTATGATTCTCGCGGTGAGTGAGTCTAGTGTCAAATATGCTCACCTACAATTGGTTGGTGACTTCATAGTAAAAATTTTTATTTTTGACAGAACACAAAAAAAAATGGACGGCAATAACACGTAAGACATATTTGTTTTTTTTTATAAAATTTAAATAACTAAATAATTTTGATTTGTCTAATTATCTTGATTTATCTAAATCTTTACTTTATTTAAGACAAAAGATAAAAATAACAAGCATCAGCCAGTTTACAAAATTGGTTGACGCTATGAATGAAAATCTAGACATTGCCCATGTATGTGAAGTTAGCCCGAAATTCAGCCCGAAATATTTTTTTAGGATTGTGTCTCGGCTAAATTTAATACAAGTTTCGGGCTGGCCCGAAATTTTCCTAATATAAACACATTTTTTAGTTTCATCCCGAAAAAAATTAAAATAATCAAAAATGAGCTTGATAATTCAATTAAATCTGAAAAGCATTGAATTTAAAATTATTTGATAAGAAATTATTCCATACCTACCAAAAAACAATTTGTATGTATGTATGTATAATTTTGTACCAAAATAATATATAATGTGGAGATACGTATGGGAATATTTGCTTACGTGGTCGTGGCAACAACGACGTCCAAACATATGTGCGGATGCCAAAAGGTAGTTTTGTCTATTCTGAGTGCAACCTATATATAGCCATTCCAATATGAGCTGGCTACAATGTCTTTAGGAATTATCCAAGAAAGTACGACTCATATAAAATTGTACTGAGATACGTATGGGAATATTTGCTTACGTGGTCGTGGCCACAGGGATTTCCAAACATATGTGCTGATGCCAAAAGGTAGTTTTGTCTATTCTGAGTGCAACCTATATATAGCGATTCCAATATGAGCTGGCTACAATGTCTTTAGGAATTATCCAAGAAAGTACAACTCATATAAAATTGTACTGAGATACGTATGGGAATATTTGCTTACGTGGTCGTGGCCACAGGGATTTCCAAACATATGTGCTGATGCCAAAAGGTAGTTTTGTCTATCCTGAGTGCAACCTATATATAGCCATTCCAATATGAGCTGGCTACAATGTCTTTAGGAATTATCCAAGAAAGTACGACTCATATAAAATTGTACTGAGATACGAATGGGAATATTTGCTTACGTGGTCGTGGCAACAACGACGTCCAAACATATGTGCGGATGCCAAAAGGTAGTTTTGTCTATCCTGAGTGCAACCTATATATCACCATTCCAATATGAGCTGGCTACAATGTCTTTAGGAATTATCCAAGAAAGTACGATTCATATAAAATTGTACTGAGATACGTATGGGAATATTTGCTTACGTGGTCGTGGCCACAGGGATTTCCAAACATATGTGCTGACGCCAAAAGGTAGTTTTGTCTATCCTGAGTGCAACCTATATATAGCCATTCCAATATGAGCTGGCTACAATGTCTTTAGGAATTATCTAAGAAAGTACGATTCATATAAAATTGTACTGAGATACGGATGTACGATTCATATAAAATTGTACTGAGATGGATAGGTGTACATGTATGATGTTTTGTGAAAATGAAAATAAAAAAAAATTTAAAAAACAAACGAAAAAATGGATTTGTGACTTGTGTACCATTCAAGGTTATTTCTTCGTTTCATTATTATTCATGCTGCTTGTATAAAAACATGCCGATTGTCGCGCTCTCATCTTGCAGCGAGGCAGTATTACAACTGTGCATTTTGTATAATTAATGCAGAGTAGTGACTGTAACCGTGTTAAACTGTAGATTTTGAAGTGTGGATTTTGTATTTGAATTTTGTATTATAACTATAAATAATATTCTCCATTTTTAACTAATTTTAAGTTTTATTGAATTTCAAAATTTTTTAATTTTGTTTTTTTTTTTGCTAATTCTGAAATATTTCTTCTTCTTCTTCATTCCGCTGGCGCTACATCCCATGAATGGATTTGGCCGCCTCAACGATGCTCCTCCAAATAATTCGACCCGCCACAAGACACGGTCGTCCATCCATCGGGTAGGTGGTCTCCCACGAGGTCCTACTTTCGTTGGTGCCGACTCCAAGGCCTGTTTGGTGGTCCGATTTTGTGAACGAAGTACGTGCCTAAGCCATCTTAGCCTTGACGATTTTATGAATCCAATGATGTCAACTTTATCGAGATCATTTCTGACCTCGTGATTCATTCGCATTTTGTACGTGGCTCCTTCTTTAATGGGACCGAGAATTGTGGAAAATTTAATTCCCTTTAACCTTTTGGTATCAGCACATATGTTTGGAAATCCCTGTGGCTACGACCACGTAAGCAAATATTCCCATACGTATCTCAGTACAATTTTATATGAGTCGTACTTTCTTGGATAATTCCTAAAGACATTGTAGCCAGCTCATATTGGAATGGCTATATATAGGTTGCACTCAGAATAGACAAAACTACCTTTTGGCATCAGCACATATGTTTGGAAATCCCTGTGGCCACGACCACGTAAGCAAATATTCCCATACGTATCTCAGTACAATTTTATATGAATCGTACTTTCTTGGATAATTCCTAAAGACATTGTAGCCAGCTCATATTGGAATGGCTATATATAGGTTGCACTCAGAATAGACAAAACTACCTTTTGGCATCAGCACATATGTTTGGAAATCCCTGTGGCCACGACCACGTAAGCAAATATTCCCATACGTATCTCAGCACAATTTTATATGAATCGTACTTCTTGTATAATTCCTAAAGACATTGTAGCCAGCTCATATTGGAATGGCTATATATAGGTTGCACTCAGAATAGACAAAACTACCTTTTGGCATCAGCACATATGTTTGGAAATCCCTGTGGCCACGACCACGTAAGCAAATATTCCCATACGTATCTCAGTACAATTTTATATGAATCGTACTTTCTTGGATAATTCCTAAAGACATTGTAGCCGCTCATATTGGAATGGCTATATATAGGTTGCACTCAGGATAGACAAAACTACCTTTTGGCATCAGCACATATGTTTGGAAATCCATGTCGCCACGACCACGTAAGCAAATATTCCCATACGTATCTCAGTACAATTTTATATGAGTCGTACTTTCTTGGATAATTCCTAAAGACATTGTAGCCAGCTCATATTGGAATGGCTATATATAGGTTGCACTCAGAATAGACAAAACTACCTTTTGGCATCAGCACATATGTTTGGAAATCCCTGTGGCCACGACCACGTAAGCAAATATTCCCATACGTATCTCAGTACAATTTTATATGAGTCGTACTTTCTTGGATAATTCCTAAAGACATTGTAGCCGCTCATATTGGAATGGCTATATATAGGTTGCACTCAGGATAGACAAAACTACCTTTTGGCATCAGCACATATGTTTGGAAATCCCTGTGGCCACGACCACGTAAGCAAATATTCCCATACGTATCTCAGTACAATTTTATATGAATCGAACTTTCTTGGATAATTCCTAAAGACATTGTAGCCAGCTCATATTGGAATGGCTATATATAGGTTGCACTCAGGATAGACAAAACTACCTTTTGGCATCAGCACATATGTTTGGAAATCCCTGTGGCCACGACCACGTAAGCAAATATTCCCATACGTATCTCAGTACAATTTTATATGAGTCGTACTTTCTTGGATAATTCCTAAAGACATTGTAGCCAGCTCATATTGGAATGGCTATATATAGGTTGCACTCAGAATAGACAAAACTACCTTTTGGCATCAGCACATATGTTTGGAAATCCCTGTGGCCACGACCACGTAAGCAAATATTCCCATACGTATCTCAGTACAATTTTATATGAATCGTACTTTCTCGGATAATTCCTAAAGACATTGTAGCCAGCTCATATTGGAATGGCTATATATAGGTTGCACTCAGGATAGACAAAACTACCTTTTGGCATCAGCACATATGTTTGGAAATCCCTGTGGCCACGACCACGTAAGCAAATATTCCCATACGTATCTCAGTACAATTTTATATGAGTCGTACTTTCTTGGATAATTCCTAAAGACATTGTAGCCAGCTCATATTGGAATGGCTATATATAGGTTGCACTCAGAATAGACAAAACTACCTTTTGGCATCAGCACATATGTTTGGAAATCCCTGTGGCCACGACCACGTAAGCAAATATTCCCATACGTATCTCAGTACAATTTTATATGAGTCGTACTTTCTCGGATAATTCCTAAAGACATTGTAGCCAGCTCATATTGGAATGGCTATATATAGGTTGCACTCAGAATAGACAAAACTACCTTTTGGCATCCGCACATATGTTTGGAAATCCCTGTGGCCACGACCACGTAAGCAAATATTCCCATACGTATCTCAGCACAATTTTATATGAATCGTACTTCTTGTATAATTCCTAAAGACATTGTAGCCAGCTCATATTGGAATGGCTATATATAGGTTGCACTCAGAATAGACAAAACTACCTTTTGGCATCAGCACATATGTTTGGAAATCCCTGTGGCCACGACCACGTAAGCAAATATTCCCATACGTATCTCAGTACAATTTTATATGAATCGTACTTTCTTGGATAATTCCTAAAGACATTGTAGCCAGCTCATATTGGAATGGCTATATATAGGTTGCACTCAGGATAGACAAAACTACCTTTTGGCATCAGCACATATGTTTGGAAATCCATGTCGCCACGACCACGTAAGCAAATATTCCCATACGTATCTCAGTACAATTTTATATGAGTCGTACTTTCTTGGATAATTCCTAAAGACATTGTAGCCAGCTCATATTGGAATGGCTATATATAGGTTGCACTCAGAATAGACAAAACTACCTTTTGGCATCAGCACATATGTTTGGAAATTCCTGTGGCCACGACCACGTAAGCAAATATTCCCATACGTATCTCAGTACAATTTTATATGAGTCGTACTTTCTCGGATAATTCCTAAAGACATTGTAGCCAGCTCATATTGGAATGGCTATATATAGGTTGCACTCAGAATAGACAAAACTACCTTTTGGCATCCGCACATATGTTTGGACGTCGTTGTTGCCACGACCACGTAAGCAAATATTCCCATACGTATCTCCACATTATATATTATTTTGGTACAAAATTATACATACATATATACAAATTGTTTTTTGGTTGGTATGGAATAATTTCTTATCAAATAATTTTAAATTCAATGCTTTTCAGATTTAATTGAACTATCAAGCTCATTTTTGATTATTTTAATTTTTTTCGGGATGAAACTAAAAAATGTGTTTATATTAGGAAAATTTCGGGCCAGCCCGAAACTTGTATTAAATTTAGCCGAGACACAATCCTAAAAAAATATTTCGGGCTGAATTTCGGGCTAACTTCACATACATACATTGCCCGTGGATTTCCAGATATGGGTAAAACCAAATTATCTCATCTTCGAAAAATAAACCGACATGCTTATCATAGTTGATTATTATATTATTAAATATTGAATAATATTTATTAAAACATCTAAAATTAATATTTATCGTTTTTATGTCGTTTTTTTTTACACTGTGATTCTTGTTGATAAACAAAGAAAAAAATGTTAGCGTCAATTGTCAAAAAACAATTATACCAACTTGATAACATCAAAATACATGAAATGACGCAGGCCGCAGCGCACACTACTCACCCAAATAAAAGCGAGAACCATAATACGAAAATAAGAGTCACACGACTCAATAGGTGAAGTGACTCTCTGGGTGAGGTGAGAACCATAATAGGGGTGTAAATATTTGGTTTAGAAGTTTGTGCATGAGTCCCTCCAAGTATGTCACTATTGCTTACTAAGTTATAAATTGGATACTGTTCTACTGTGATATATAATAACAGAAAAAAAAAATACTCTTTGAAATATTATATGTGCGTTAATATGTGTCGATTACATCACAAACAACATAATATATTTGGAAGAAGATAATATCATATTCTTCAAAGGTAAATTAAACGAAAATAAAACATTACATGGGCGAAAAAAGTTTGCTTGTGTCACATACGGTGTACCACTGTTCAACATATACCAACTGCGATGAGACCTTAAATAGCTGCGTTGATTTAATTAACAGATCTATTAGAAGATAATAATAATGGCACTATATTCAATGGACTGAGTTGATCTGGTTTGGAAAACAGTATTTGGTGAAGTGTCTCTTGATGTAGGGGTGGCACTCGTTTGCTTTTAAAAATTTACAAACAATGAATCTTAGGGCAGATAAGCGACAACTCCCAAAAATGTCAGCTAAAATAAAGCAACAATTTAGCAAGTAATGTGAAAAAAATTAAATTCAGAGGCCTACCTATGTATTTCGACGGCTTATTGAAGGTGCATTAAGAAACAGGAAAGAAGAATAATTGTTTCCTAGTGATTCTTGTGGATTACAAAAAAATTAGACCGTATTTTAAGAGAATAAGAAATTTGAGATAAAGTAGGTTTAGGTTTTGTAAATGTAACATTAGGATTAGGCCATCGTGTCAGACCTTCTGTTTACAGTAACTTTATTTATTCGCCCAAACATCATCTAAAACACTAGCAAATATATGATATGATAGCCTGGAAAATCTATTATAAAACACAATTCCCTAAACAACTTCACAGCAACAACAGCTATTACCAGAGCCACCTACATATAAAGAGAAAACTCAAATGAGAACTTTTATTATTTGTCATATTGAATCATATTATGTATAGGTTTAGGTATACTGATTTACGTAAAAAAGATGTGATTTTTATAATGAATAATTGATTTAGCCAGTGACCACAATTTTTTGTAAGTTTCTGTTTCAATTTGAACAAATCACTGTTGTTAAGAAAAATTTAGCAATGTTTGATGAATTAAATTAATTATTATAAGAAAATGAAAATAATTCTCCTACCAATTCTACCATTCATAAGTATGTACAAGCTTGTATTTTTTGTAGCTAGTCGCATACTAAATCGATGATGTAGACGTTTTTACGTACATACATTACATATATTATTTAAATTTTCGTTACATTGGATTTCTACTCATCACTATTTGCAAGAAACAGATTTTTACCTGAGGAACAGTCTCATGGACCATAATTAAGAATTTGTGACTTTTTAATTATAAAACTGTCTAGAGGGGAAAGTGATTTTCCATACGTTTTATATGGAAAGTTGGATTTTTTATTATTTTTAATCTCCTTAAAGCTCAGTTTTTATATTTATTACCACTTTATAAAATACAGGTTGCTCTGCTTTTATACAACTAAGTTCTATAAATATTTTACAATACACTTGAAGGAGAAAATCAGCAAATGTTAGGTGTGTTGTTGTTTCTGTTACATATACAGTATTTCTTTACTGTGTTATTTAGTTTACGTGTATGTATACACACATCGTCGTCTTAGGACTAGAGTACGCTAACCACCAAATTGCCATTTTTCGGGTTTTGATGGATTCTGAGGATTTAAAATATCCTCTTTCGTTTGCGCGTATTTACGTCTTAATCAGTCTACCCATTCCTGAGGGAACTGGTTTTGTGTTTTCCGCTATCCACTATGTCATAATGACCTCGCAAACTTTAATTTTCATTTTTCTCAAAATAGTGATTTTGTCGCTTAGCGTACTCTAGTCCTGAGACGACGACATGGTAAAAAACTAAATCCGTTATCCTTGTGAGCCTTTACGTATATATAGTACATATATATAAAATACGTATTTGGTTGATGAGATTATACTAAATCCAGATAAAAGGATAAAGAACACCCCTTTTTCGTTGTCGACGTCAGGATTTTATTTTATTTATTTGATTCCCTCATACACAAAAATGTGTTTAGCAACAACAACGATTTTATTGTATTATACAAAATAAAATTTCGTTCAACATCATGCTATTTTCATAGTATATAACATAATATATTATGTAGTAAGTGGATGGATGGATGGTTGGATGATATAAAATAATTTTTCAACATGAAGGTTTTCTGGCAATATCTTATAGACAGCAAAAATAAATAAGATGACACAAAATTAGATTTGGATTTAGATCCGAACAAATATCCTCACGCGTATATTCAAATAAGAGTAAAATGCGACATAAAGGGGTGAGATATCAGATTTTTTTTTTGTTTAATCAATTCAAAACTTTTAATCCTTTCTCAAGCGAACCATAATCAATTTATAATCCGATTTTTTTTAAAATAAATTTACTTCCATTATGATTATTTATGAAGATTGGTTTTTTTATTCAGACGTATTTTATTTTCCTGTATTAAGAATAATACAAGAGCATAAAAGGGTTGATCTAAACAAAAAAAAATAAGGGTTATCCGTCTTTTATGCAAAAAATAAAAAAATCTAAGTGGAATTAAATTTATTTTATAATATATAAGAAGCTGAACTGTACAACAATACAATATTTTAACATTTGAAATGAATTGGTTGCAATAAAATTTTGTAGGGGTTTATTTAATTGGAGCTGATTTTTGCTTTTGTTTTGTCTGCAACAAGAATTAATCATAGAGACGTTAAGTATCATGATATAAGTTGAAACTATAGGATTATCTGAATATATACCATAGCTCGAATACTTTTGGATCCACAAAATTGTTTTATGTATGTATATATCCGCAACATTGTATATTATGCATCACCTACATATAAAGTATTAACAGATTATGCTTTTAGTCGCACATTTCAATCCGATACATTCCTAAAATATATAATAATAATACGTTATATAGGAACAACATTAAGTAACAGCCAGCATATACAGAAAAATCATCATAATAATCGCCCCCAAACCACCAAATTTATATACAGAAGCATACAAAAAAAAAATCTCATCTCTTCTAAAATTTTGTGTGAATCTGTGTACTATTATACAGAAGAGATGTGTGTACACGTTGTATTTTGTGTATAATAACACAGATTTTTTTTTTTATATTCCTGATGATAATCTTTTATGTCGGAAAATAAAGCGTATATCTAGAGAGCTGGAGAACATACATACTTTAGTACACAAGCATTCCTCAAATCCTCATCCACTATACTGTGTATGTGTATAGTTACTGTAAACTAGAAATCAAACGAATAATAAAAATTGTTCTATGGCAAAAGGGTGTTTATAGTGGATTTATTATATAAAACTGATATAATTTTTCCGAGTTTTATCTAGTCTATATCGAATTGAAATTTTCGGATACAAGTACAATTAAATATACAAAATCGGTGGGACTATATCTACGATTATACACAATATAGTATACACAATATTTTGGTTTAGTTATATTTGAATGTGTGTGTGGTCGGTTGTGTGTTGTTGTTTTGAGAATAGATTTTTGAAAGATTATCAAACGTAGCGAAATAGAAAACATAGGTCGATATAAATATTAAATCCTTAATCCTTTTTTTCGTTTTTTTGGGTTTTAATCCATATACTATATATATTAATACATTTATGTTTGCTGTTCCAATTTTATTTTATTTTATTTTTTTGGGGGGGAAATGGATTTTATTATTTTGAATATATGCGGTAATCATGGGGTAGGTTAGGGTGGCTTAATGTGAAATGTGATCACAATCTTTTGTAGAAATTTTGAAATCGATTTCAGTATTTTTATTATATTCATATATAGAGTATGGATCTTTCTATTGGGATATTAATATAGAATATGCGAATGTTTTTAGGTACTTGATGACAACCTTGGTAATTCAGAATTATTTTCGATTTAATTCGTTACAATTCTAAGAAAATGATATATCGAATTCTGGTATGAGATATTGAATTCTGACATCGTAAGTTCAAATTCGGATATAATTTATCTAATGACTTAACGAACATATTATGTCATAAAAATACAAATGCTGAATACATATCGAATTCAGACATGATATTCGAATTTTGACATCAATAACTCAAATTCTATGATGTCACAAAATTAATTTCTGCCATGACTTATCGAATTCTGATATGTTTTATCGAATACTGGTATGATTATCGAATATCGGCATGGTATTTTGAATTTTGACATCTAAACTCAAGCTCTTACATGAATTATTGAATTCTGACGTCATAAAGTCGAACGCTGAAGAAATTTATCGAATTTTGATATGACATATGGAATTCTTTGATAGGAATATCATCTCAAGACTTCAAAACTCAATTATGATATGACATCTCGAATTTTGAGATGATGTATCGAATTCTGTTAAGACCTTTCGAATTCGGACAAAACAAGTTGAATTTCGACCGAATATGTCCAATACGGAAAAAGTTAAAATATCGATGTGACATATAAAATTTGACTTATGATATCGAATTCAAAAACCAAAAATTGAAATTCTGCCTATCCAATTCTGAGATAACATATCGAATTTTGAAATGATTTAAGGAGTTCTGAAGGCTTCATGACAGATTTATCAAATTGTGACAACCATTCAAATTCCGAAATGACATAACGAATTCTGATGTATTGAATTTGGATAACTCAAATCCTGGCTTCACATATCGAATTCTGTCATCATTTATCTAATTTTGACATAATACCGTAGACAGACACAAAATTGATCGCGATTTTCATTTATCCCGATCTGAAAACGAATCCTGTTTTTTTGAAAATCGTGTAATGATAGACAGGCAAAATCCTTTAATAAACTAGAATTCGCGATTATTCGGTTTATGCCTCCCTACGGTATAAAATATACAATTCTGCAATTATAAATTCATATTCTGATGTGTCATATCGAATTTTAACGTCGTATCGTAAAATTCTGATACCAAAAATTCAAATTCTGATTTCAGACATATCGAATTTAGATAGCATTAACTCTAATTTTGACAGGACAAATCGAGTTTTGGCTTGATATATCGAATTCTGACATTAACATACATAAATGCGAATTCTGATATATCGAATTCTAAAATTTTTTATTTAGTTTTCCTTTGGTATGTCAAATTCTGACATGATATACCGAACTACATACATATGAGTTACCGACAACAAAAATGTAAAATCTGACATGATGTATCAAATACAGACGTGATACCTATATCAATTCTGACATCATAAATTCAAATTCTGACACGATATATTGAATTCTGGCTTGATATCATAATATATCGAATTTTGACATCTCATATTTAATTTATGACATACCGTATCGAATTCAGACATGAAGTTACTGGCATGATATATCGAATTCTGGCATATTATAAAGAATTCTGACATCGTAAATACAAATTTTGATATTGCATATCGAATTCTGATATAAAGTATAGAATTCTTCATGATAACTCGAATTCTAGCACCAAAAATTCAAATTCTGATATGAGACATCGAATTTTGACATCAAAGATTTAAATTTTGATAAGACATATCGAATTCGCTTATGATTTATCGAATCCTGATATGAAGTATCTATTTTTGGCATTTTGGATTTGTAACATAATTTAATTTATATGGTATGGTGTATCGACATGATGTACCGAATTCTAACAAAAGAAAAATTCAGACATAATAAATATATCAAATTTTGACATCATAATTCGAATTCTGGCATCAACAATTCAAATTCTGACATACCTGGGATTATGGCATAATATCCCGAATATGTAACATGGCGAATTCTGGCGTGATATATCGAATTCTGACATCATAAATGCAAAAACTGATATTGTATATCTAATTGTGACATGAAGTATGGAATTCTAACATGATTTTTCGAAATTTAGCTCTAATTCTGGCATGGCATAAGAAGTATTATAATATGATATGTCGATTTCTGACATAATTTATTGAATATACTAGCTTGGATACATAATATCTCATTGGGTTGATATAACTAGCAGTTAATTTATGTTGGTTTTGTGGCCGCAGCCGTGGATGATTCATCAACTTAATTTTTACATTAAATGTTCAGCCTAGCAATCCAAGGGAAATAACTCTATTGATTTGGATGTTACTCCTTTTAGGGAGTTCGGTTAAACGAAGGTTTTTGTAATAGCTATATTCGAGTAAAAATAAGAAAACGAAATTATCTGGCGAAAAAATCATCGCAGCCATTTTACGATTGAAATGACATGTTCCAAAATGACACAATCAAACATGCCCGATGGAAATGCGAACTTCTGAATTATGGCCTATTAGTATGAAAGTTGAATATTTTTTAACTGATAAACTTTGATAATTATAGCAAGTTCTGAACTATGTAAGTTCTGATCATTTTGGATGAAATTTGGCTATTTCTTTACCGATTTTCATGAAAAATTACGCATGTACGATGAAAATTGGATTAACTAATAAATAAACAAACAAATTAAAATGTTTTAATTGGTATTAAAATTATTTTATTAGCATATGTGGTTATAAGTACACCAGAGAACAAAAATGTTTATAGAGTTTAGGACTGAGACTTTTTGATCTTTTTTTAAATGCTGTTGACATCCTCAAAGAGTTTCAATTTACGGTTCAAAATATAACTAAGTTTTTAAAATCGAAAATCTTTTCTATTTGAAAACAGATAGCGTTACTGTCGGAAATAGAGCAGCTCTTAGTACAGATAATCCAATTTTAAGTATTTAGAAAAAAATATTTAATGTGATATTGATTATTCGATCAGTGAAGAGCGAATAATAAATTTTACAAGAAGAGTTTTAGAATGCTGCATTTTTCACATTTAAATTTGATCTAAAATTTAAGCACTTTTCAATAAAATGGTTTGTTTATAACTTAGGTATATATTGATATCGTAAAAAGTCTTCACTTATAAATTGTTTGAAGATTTGTCGAAAAGGTCGCTAGATGGTGTTGGTTAGTTTTAATGAATAGTAGAATTTTTTAATATCATCAAACAGATAAGGTGTTGCATTATGATATTAGGTAAAAAAAATGTTTAAATGTAGAAAACTAAAAACTATTTGTAATATCTATAAAATGTCATTTGCACGTTAATAAAGTTATAATTATAATTTTTATTAATTTTGTATCTTAAATTTTCAGTTAATTATCCATTATTATTTGTTATTTCTCAAATGTAAATTTGTTTACATATAATTTACGTTTTTATGTATAATGTACGTCGATTTTTACATTTTTTACTTGTAAACTGTAAAAAAAGTGTTTATACATGAATATGTTCAACTGTGGTGTAACGGATAATGCTCCAAGACGATATTCCTAACCAATACCAAATCCAAACATTCAATCGCTGTCTTGAGCGATGCCAACATCAAACCTGAACCAAGTGAAACCTTGGAAAATATATTCGATGATTTGTCGTCTGAAATCCCAGAACTGTGTGGACCACTCTCAAGCGAGAAATATTCTTGCGGATACAGGCCAGTCTTACTGAATAATAGAAGTCAGTATAAGTGCTGTAAAGTGCTTTACTTTTAAATTTTCTCAAATTTTTTATTCTATTTTCGACTTATTACTGTCCGAATAAAATTTTGAAAATTTTTAATCAGTCAAAAGTTAAATTTCCATTTATATTGAATTTTAAAATCTATGATTTTTTGAAAGCTTCAGATGTCAGAAACTGAAAATAATGATTGAAATTCAAATAAATAAACTTAATTCCAAATTTCCTAAAAGGTGCCTTCAACTTATGTTCAAAAAATGAATCTAAATTTCAAACTGCATAATTATTTTTAGGTTTTGGGAACAATGCAGCTATGTATTTTAGCTAAAATTGGACATATTGTAGGTAGATTTGAAATTAGAGTAGATTCATTTCAAAAATTTTAGTTTCTCACCCGTATTGAAGAATAAAATTGTGCGAAATATTGAAGCTAGAGTTACTCGTTACATGCGAGTAACTCTAGCTTCAATATTTCACTCATATTAGCTTAAAATTTGTAAACTTGAATCAGAAATATCAAGCATTAAAATTTGAACAAAAGTTTAATTTTTTCAAAAATTATAAGAAAAAATGTCTAATTGGAAAATTTAGAAAAGTTAAACTTCGGTCATACTACTTTGGCATTTAAATTTTCAACCACAATTGCATTCTATAAATCAAAAAACGATTTATCTAAAACGACTTAGTTATGACACCTGCCACTAGAAATAAATTCAAATGAAATACATCAAGCAAAAATGAAATCCAATAAGAACCCTTGGTCCGTTGCTTTGGACACATTATAAACAGCACTAGTTTTTTTTTTACCGAACTTACAAAGTGTCATGTTTTAATTTGAAAGTTAACAACCGCGCAGTCTTAGAGAAGAATTTTAATACTGTTGTACTTAAGTAATTCAAATTTTAATTGAAATTTCCGAAAAAGTGTTAAGTTAATACAAATTACCTAAAAATGTATGGTGTTTGGATTCGATAGCGGTATTTTAACCTTCTAATGGCCTAGTCCGCCTCAAGACGGACTTAAACTAAACCGTTCTAATCCGCACATGTATATTTTTTACCGAAAACGAACACCTAA
Source organism: Tipula helvola (assembly GCA_963556165.1). Taxonomy (NCBI): domain Eukaryota; kingdom Metazoa; phylum Arthropoda; class Insecta; order Diptera; family Tipulidae; genus Tipula; species Tipula helvola. The sequence continues at coordinate 103,283,608 of OY744483.1, forward strand.
ACTGTAATCGCAATTCCGCTTTATTCTTTGATTTTTTCAACAATGCTCTATTTCGTTTCGTTTTTCCTTTAAATCAGTTTTAAAGTGAATTTTTGACGAAAACATGCAAAATAATTATTTGTGTGAAAAATGGGACTTGCAACAATAAAATATAAATAGAAATTTGTATACGATTCTTGTGAAAAAAATACTGGTGAGTAGAAAAAAGTGATTTCTTTTGAACGGTGCATAAAATAACGGAAAATATTAATGTTTGTCATCAATAATACACTATCACCTGAAACCGTCTGTAGGCGGACTCGGGTTTCATGGTCAAAATGCTTGCGCTTACAGCTTTTCGCACATAATTTGATCGTGTTATGATTTTCTTTTGTATTTATTGTGTGATGTTTAATTTTTTTTGTTATTTTGTCATGGCATACATTTGTCATGGAGTCGGTTTCGTCTGATAATGAAGAAACTTGAAGTAAAGATGGAGGCAAAGATTTTGATAGTGACGACCTGACGATCCGACCAACACACTAACACTCTCCAGAATTATTTTGAAACAAACGTGATAAGTTTGAATCGGAATGACGACGGGGTATTTTATACCTCGAATTCGTTTTTCAAACAAAGACAATCTATTATTCGACATCGACTAGAGGAGATGCGTTGCAGGTTTCATTTCAATGTTAACTCAGCTTTAATTTCAAAAAATCAACTGGCCCATGATCGACTGAACAATTTGTTTCCGCCCCAATGCGTCACCGTCTCTTTGTTGATAAATAAATGGGTGCTACCAAAATGCGAGGAAATCAGACACATCAATATATGCTGGCCTAACCACATAAACGGGGATCGAACATTTACTCACTGCAATCCAACGGGGTTCCCCATGCATTTGAAATTTGATCGGGTGCTGGCGTTAATGTAATTCCTGCGAATGCACGAGATCTAGGGCCGCGTTGAATGCCGTTTTTTAACTGTCAAAATATATTTCAGATAATATCAACCACATTATTTATTTCGACAACTTTTATACCTCGTTCGGTTTGCTGTTACACCTCCGAAGCCGTGGCATCTTTAGCTTGGGAACAGCGCAAGCAAATCGTGTGCCAAATGTGAAGCTGCCCTCCGAATTGGATTTAGCGAAAAACAAGGTTGACCATGACCATGCATTTTTGAAGAATACGTTGGCACAACTTTGCTTTATATATTAGCAATGTTTTGTAACCTGATACAAGAACTGTCCGATTACTTTTGACTTTCATTGGGACCATGCCATTTTGTCGTTTATTTAACGACGATCAATGCCAATGTTTGTATCATCGCCAGCCCTTTGTGCGATGGGCACACCACCCGGCCAAACGTGGCGACCATATTTTTCGGAATCGAAGCTTACAACCAACCATAAGAAGTCATACCTCCCCCGAGACAATTTCCGATACGATCAAATAGGGCATTGGTGTATATTTCTAGCTAGATCGGACAAAACGATGTACAAAATGACAAATATTAAACCTAATCCCAAAGAATTTTGCAAACAATTTAATTTAAATTTATGCAACTCAACAACGAAAATTATTTTTTTTTTGAATCCCTTAACCCTTAACATATTGTAAAGTATCATTTTCTAACAATAAATATGTAACTGATTCTTAAAATTCCACTACCAACCGTAATTTTTGTTTAATATTCGACCCTGATCCGCATTGGATTTGTGTTTCTGGAACTAAAATTACTCTGTCGCGATTTTTTCGGCCCGAGAAAATAACCCATATTGAAAAAATTCAAAGTTCCGAAACCGTTAATATATCCCACCTAACTTTCAGATTAAACGCTTAGTATAATTATATATAACTAGTCGGTTTAACTATCAAAAGGAATATCTCTTGGGCCGATTGATTTTGAATGTTAAACTCTCTTCCAGCCTTGACTCCCTAACCCACCGATGAAGGGAGCTTTATGTGGGTTCTATACATATTTTAACGGTAAGCTCCATCTGAGCTCTATAAACTTAGGCCAGGCGTTCCTATAGGTCTTCAAGAACCCTAAAAATACCAGTTCATCATTCAACCATAAAATATCTTTCTCTAGATTTGTAATTCACAGAGATTTAAGTTAAATTTCAAAAGTAGAATATTCGAAGATCTCATTTAAATCACAAATCCCTTGATCTAGTTTCCTTTTGATGGTTTAAGCCAGTGCTTCTGTTGAAATTTGCGAAATTGGATATTGAAAATGTACGTATTTAGTACGTAATATCAAAAAATGACTCTTACTTTAATTTAATTTGAAATTTCAAATAGCAGCTTGTCAAATTTGGCTTCTACAATTTCAATTTGGTTAAATTGTATATCAAGTTAGTGTTGAGAACTCCAAATCGAAAATTCCAGGATTCTAATGCCGAGTTTTTTGTAGCGAATTTAAATTTAAAGAAAATTGAATTAATCCGAACAATTTATCATAATGTTGACAATTAAGGAAAAATCAGGCACTAGGTTTGAGGAATAAATCCCTTTACTATTCAACGCAACAAACTTGCATGTCAACACTTTTTAACCATAAAACTATCTAACTTCCATGGAATCGGAAGTATTTTTTCGGCCGTGGAGCAGTTTGGCACAAAAATTTAAATTAAATGTTGATTTTTATTCCTGGCGTATGAAGACGTTAATAAATTAATGAGATCGGTCAATTTTCTAAAAATTAAGAACCAAAGTTTATACATCAAATTACTAATATATACAATTAATGGAAAACTTCTGAAATTTTTTGGTAAACTACGGATATTACAAAAGTTCGGTAATTGTCGAATACCAAGTTCTTTGGGACCAAAAAAACTGAACTACTGAGAAGAAACCCGTTATAAATAAAATTTCAAATTTTGGATATAAAATTGCTAACTCTGAATTTTGTAACATAAAAACTCAATGTGTTTTTTTAATATTTCAAATATTTCCAGAATTTTCATATTTCGATAATTCAGAAGAATTAAATCCAAATTTGATCTTAAATATCTGAGTAAAAATCATTTGACGCTAAAATTAAAAACGAAACAAATTCGGGTCGGAGTATCGGGAATAGTCAGCTCAAAAATGTTTAGCTTTAACCTTAGTTACTCATTTCGTTATCTATTCAGCTCCACTCATATGGCTAGTTAAAATATTTAGTACCCGAGTTTTTACAGAAGTATCCAATTTTTAATAGTTCCTTATGCCGAATTTTTTCCTATGTTTCAAAATGTTTAATAACTTTTTGGAATTCTAAAATTTTTGCGGAATATTTTGGGTTGGTAGAATATTTTTAACAAGAATGCCTAAAATACTTAGCTGTAAATTCATTATTATTAAATACAATTTTTGGGGGCCCTGGATTTAATTTTTCTGATTTCGGGGGCCGTAGTATGAAAAAATTTGAGAAGCACTGGTTTAAGCGATAGGCTTGAAAGTAATTTCGAGTTTATAGAAAATTTGAATTAAATTGTCAGGACTCAGGACAAAATTTCTTCACGTAAAATATTTCATTGACAATTAAATTGAATTCCAGAATAAACTTGAAAAGAGTCGGAATATATTTGTGCAGAATTTGTTAAGTCGAGTTTTTTATATCAAAGTTTATTCGATTACCCTATATATTCTTAAAATAATCTTGCGCCTAAAAATGTACCAACAATACCGTAGACATACAAACCTTAAAACATATCTACATATAACATTATCTGTACATACATATATTCACGTATGTGTATGTATGTACAGTAGACATATCCTAAATATAGAAACATTACCAAAAATCCTACAGCACTAACAACAATAACGAAACTGAATTTTATTGTATTTCTATATCCTGTTGTTCAGGATTAACACATACTAGGAATTAGAGTATTAGCGAGGCTTAAGGATTATGTGATTCAATGTTTGTATATACTACTCGTTTATATTAGTTGGTTATATTTGGAGCATATACGTACATGTCATTTTCATTATTATACTTTTTAGGATTTTCCTAAACAAAAAAAAAATTAAAGTTGAATGATTTTGATAAGGATTTTTATTTTATTTTGTACTCTAGGAGATTTTCAATAGAGTTATTTATTTATTATAAATTATATACACATTTAGAGAGTAAACTGTATATAGAGTTTTTAGAAAATTTAGGATGTTTGTAATATGAATGGGATTTAACCAAAAATATTCACGGGACTAGAACATTTTTCAATATCATAGAAAATCTATAAAAATTTATATGTATAAATGAATGGGCATTCAAATTAAAATTCTAAAGGACAATTCTGTTTTATTTAATTATTTGTTTTGAGGATAAAATTATAAATGGTTTGTTGCCTGTATGTGTGCATTACGATACAAATTGATACACTGTTTCATTCTTCAGTGTATTTATGTTTTATAATTACGTAAAGGGATTATGATTTTTATTTCTATGATTTCACATGAATTTATTATGATTAGAAATACAGCCGTATGTGTATAGGGAATGAATATTGGTTTGGTTCATGTGAATGAGATTTTAAAATATTAATAGGCATTTGTAACTATAAATCGTATATGAATTTCAATCAATTGACTTAACAAGTTTAATTTAGATTAGGTCGTGTTCAATTTTTCTTTAGTATATTACTTAGTCTGAGTGGTCCACTTGAACGACCTAATTTCAAAATTTTTATTGTAATTTTAGTAGAACAATTTTGAATTTCAGTAATATTTCTGATTGTAAACATTTAAAAGTTGTCTAAATTTAATAGAACTCTCAAAACATCGAAGACATCTCAGCGCCTTTTACCTCGTGTAATATATGTACGTACACAAATATAAGCACACGAAAGTAAAATTGTTATATAAATAAATTAAAATTAATCCCAAATCTCTTCAGACATTTTCCTTGCAGAAGGATTTTCTACATACATTTTTTGCTTTATTTATTTATTTTGATTTTTTTTTTTTGTAACAAGAAAATATAATCCAATAAGAAGAATATGCGATATTATTGATTTAAGAATTCTAACACGTTAATACCTTTTAGTTTTACTTACATAGATACTTTTCTACTTTTTTTTCTTGGTTTTTGTGATATTCAAATATAACCATATACTACATACGATTTACATTTGATATTTGTGAGTTACATTAGGGAAAATGTATATCTCCCAATTTTTTTCAGGTTATGTACATTTTCCTATATGTTTGCAACAGGTTGATTTTGTATCAGTATGTAACGAGTAGTTTAAAGGATATACTTGTGTATAATATATTTGAAAAATTTATGATTTCACATTTTTGGAATTCGCTATGTATTACAATTAATTTCGTTTTCCCATTTACATCTAGCCATAAAACACCTATATGTGTTTTTTTTTTGTTTAAATATTTAAAATAATCAAAACGAAAATCTATTTATGTATTATGATTATTATTTTTTTTTAATTTATTGAAATAAAATCGTATTAAATATTAATAAAATACTTTATTGTTTTTACCAAAAAATATTTGTTATAAAAATTATCAAATAATTTGTATGGGTATTATATGTAGTTAAATTCTTCTGTGCATAACCCTCATAAATGAAATTTTCCAACTCAAAATCCTTTTCACACCCGCCTCCTCACAATATTACAACTGTATAATATAATATAGTGTCGGACCAAAAAATGGATACAAAATAAAAATATTGTACAACAAAATCTTAGCCTCATCCCAAAAGCATCCTAATTGATAACCAAACAAAAATATAAATAAAGGATTGTGTGATGAAAATCTCAAGGGTAGAATTAGAGACGGAAAATAAAACAAAATACAAAAAAAATAAAAAATATTTTTCGATAAGATCGGTTCACCTGACCATCGAAGACAGGGTTTAAATTTTTTGTTTTCTTGTTTTTCGTCTTATATACTTATTATTTTAGTTATGGATTTCAAACTAAAACTTTATATAAAACCAATTTGATTACAGTGGATGAGTGTAGCATGCGTACAAAAATATGTTATACATATATAATGTATTCGGTGTACACTAACATAATCCATTTCGAAAATGGAATATCAATTCTGATTTTCTCTAGTCTCTCTGCGACATATTATTCAATTATCCTTTTTATTACTTATTTAATCCACTATAAATCAAAAAAATATTTAAAGGAAAATCCTTCCTTTTTCGGTATGCTTATTCATATAAATTGTAACACAAATCCTTTTTCTAAATCAAAATGTGATTAGGTTTTGATTTTGTTATAAAAAAAAAAATAAAAATCTTCTCTCACTCTCATATCCATCTTATTTTATTATTACTATTGTTTTGTTGTTATAGTTTTTCATCCTTTTGATAATATTATGTTAAAGGATGATAAAGTATTTAGTAAGTTCAAAATAATTTTTTTGTTACTTATGTACGAAATTTGGTCCAGCAGAGCAACAAAAAAAAACGGATTAAACTAAGAACAAAAAAAGGATGGTTATGTTTTTAAGATGGACATTGGGAAAAACAAAAAATTTAAAAACGAAGAAAAACAAAACAACTTCTTATTTTCTTCTTGTGTTTGGATGTACATACATGATAATGTCCTTAAGTATTATATAGTTTTATAAACGTATGTATGTATGTAGCCTTTTTTTTGATAGTTATAAAATGTTTTTCGATGTATAATAAGAGGATTGGTGTTTTATTGAATTATAAGAACTTAAAAAGTATTTTTTTGTTTGCTTGATTTTATAATCCGATGAAAAGTGAAAAGAATAGATAAAATTCTGATAAAAAAAAAAAGTTTTTCTTGATTGAAAAATAATTTCTATTTACTTTTTTTTGTTTTTTCTTGTGCTAAAGTTAATTCCTTAATTTTTTTTTTTTTTGGATTGTGGGTTGGATCTTAAATTTATTTAATTTTTTTTGGAGATTTAAGTTCTTGTGAGTTATCTTATGACGTACATAACCTTACAGCACAAACAATAAAAACTATGTTTTAATGTTGTGTTTTTGGTTGTTACTGTCTTATTAGGGTAGGAAACAGTGAACCTTCGAAAATTCGATGCTTGGCTGAATTTAAATGTTCATAATTTCATCAGTTACCATTCACCAACTTTCCACAGATAATGCACAATTTGAAAAGTGAAGAAGTAGACTGAACCCTCAGTACTTGCAAATGTTCGTCTAGAAAAGGTTTGTCAAAATGTATTATCGACTATAGTCTATTATACGTATTGCAATTGTTTTATTTTTGTTTGCCATATTTTAATATGGAACTACAATATTAAATCCATGTGGCTATGTCATTTTTCAAACTAACCATGTTCGTGGACAATCTATAGACTCGTAAAAAATTGCGTAAAAAATCATCCACAACTCTTCTAAAATTCTAATTCGAACTGAAGATGAAAATCAGAAACAACAGGAGCCCAAGAACACTACCCTGATGGGCAATGCAGTTAGTATATTTAGCGTGGAATTTTTTATCCAAATACATACAAGTGGAAAATGAAAAAAGTAGCCTTTGCGTGTGCCCACAATCCGGTTTTTTTTTTTTTTTTTTTGTCTCCTTTGTTTTTATTGCGGAATAAAGAATAATCCTTGAAATTATATCAATTTTGTCAATATAATTTCCACATTTGGGGGCTCAACCGGGATTGATACCTACCGGCCTTGCCATATCGTGACGAATACTGTGCTAGAGGGCATTGTGTAACGTATTGCTTAAAGATAACAGTGTGTCAATTTATAAAGTGGCTTTCAGTGGTTAAAATTGCTGGAATCAACGGGAATATAAGGATTATTTCCGACAGTGTTTATAAGCTGTAGCGGTAAACCACAGAACATGTGCTTATAATGGGTGGACGTAAAGACAAAAGAAACTCCAGATCGTCTTGAGAAAATTTAAAAATAAATTCGCGGGAATTAGAGTTAAAGGAGCAAGAAATCAATTTGTTGGAAGCAGAATTAGAGTTAAGCAAGCGAGATAATATATCGCAACCTACAGTGACACCGGATGCAACACCTATGACGACACCCGCAACTGTTTCACCATGCAACAGTACTTTGACGTATAGCTTTAAAGACATCGAAGAATCGTTAAATGCATTCACCGGTGATGACGAATACCCAATCGAAAAATGGATTGCTGAATTGGAGGATGCCAGTTCGTGTGCTGGATGGAGTGACGTACACAAAAATATTTTCAATAAGATTCTTTCGGCTTTTTATAGACACAAACACAATATATTAATAATAATGGCATTCACAACATTTTCGACTTGTCAATCAGAAAAATGAAGAGGCCAGTCATTTATAATATATCTACCAAAAAAGTAGAAATATCAAAATCCCCCCCGTACTTTAACCCGAGAGTTAATAAAAAATGTATTTTTACTCTAAAAATGAAAACCTTTCCTTGCGTTCTCTGTGGGTAGTTTGGTTTCGTACTGATAATCTCAAAACAAAAAGTTCGATCTACTCATCAGGTAGCTACGACCAAACTACAAAAATACAATTTCAACTCCATACATTAAGTATGAGGAAAGAACGTAGTTGACTTAGCGAATTATAAATAAATTCACTAAATCAAAAAACACAAGGAAAACTTTTCATTTCTGTGTGTTTTATGCCAACACGAATAATAGAAAGAGAAGTTTAGTTGTCTGTATTAAATACGGGGGGGGGGGGGGATTTTGATATTTCTACTTTTTTGGTAGATATATTATAAATGACTGGCCTCTTCATTTTTCTGATTGACAAGTCGAAAAATGTTGTGAATGCCATTATTATTAATATATTGTGTCTATAAAAAGCCGAAAGAATCTTATTGATTTAATACGGGCAACTAAACTTCTCTTTCAAAAATATTTTCGGGCGTAGATTGTTGAAAGGCACCGCAAAAGAAAGCCTTCGGATGGCTTCCGGTTTAAAATCATGGAAGAATCTGGCAAACTTTTTACGGAAAGAATTTCAAAAAACAGAAAACAGTGCAGTAGTTCACCACAAAATGTTGGAACGTAAAAGGAAGATCGACGAGTTATTTAAATCGTATTTAATTGCGTTAATGGAAATTGCAAGCGCCACAAATATCGAGGGAGCCGCTATCATACAATATTATATTGATGGAATACGGGATTATGAGCCGAACAAATCCGTTTTATATGGCTGTTCCACTATGGATGAATTTAAGGCGAAACTTCAAATATACGAGGCGATTCAAAATAAAACGACCACCAACAAAACCCATGGCAGCAATAGTAATAATGACAACACATCTTCTAAAAATAACAGTAGTGCCAGTGATAATAAAACAAAGCCGTCTAGTTCGCGAAGAAATCGTCGATTACAATATTTAAATTGTTTAGAGTTTCGCCATATATCCGACCGTTGTTCTGATAAATCAAAAGGCAAAAAGTGCTACATTTGTAACAATTTTATGGGCATAATTCTAAGACATGTAATAAAGTTGATATGAACAAGTCAAATGCATGCGTAACCTGCACAGGAAAGGATACCGTATTGGAAAATAATTTGAAACAAATGGAAATTGGTGATAATATAATGTTCGCTATGGTTGATAGCGGAAGTGACTTGAACTTCACACCTAACTTCAATGGTCAAGCTATTCTTTTCAACGCAGTCGGATCTAAAGGATTATCATCGGTGGGTGAATTTCAAAATCAAATTACTTTAGAAGATGACAATTATACTACGAATGTTCACATAGTGCTAGACGGTATTCTGCCGCGTGATATTCTATTAGGCAAAGAGTTACTAGACAAAATAATCACGACTATTACGCCTGATTCTATTTCGATTAAGAAATTTGTGCTTGCGAATTGTGTGTTAGCTGTTAGCCGTGGTTAAATTGACGAGGGAGCCTTCAGAGATGAGGTCAGAAGTTTGATTGTTGATTGGAATCCGGAAAAGTCGGTAATTAGCGTCGAAACTAAAATTAAAATTGTTTTGACTGACGAGAAGCCAATAGTGCAGAAGCCTAGACGATTATCATCCTTAGACACAAAACTCGTAAGAGAACAAGTTGATAAGTGGATCGAAGAAGGAATTGTTCGTCCAAGTAAATCTTGTTTTGCGAGCCCGGTTGTTTTAGCAATAATAAGACAGATGGATCCAAAAGGTTGTGTGTCGACTATAATAAGTTAAATGATGTGGATGTTAAAAATCGGTATCCACTTGCCCTTATTGATGACCAAATAGACCAGCTGTAAGGAGCAAAGTATTTTTCTACCCTCGACCTGAAAAATGGATCTTTCCATGTTCCTGTAGAAGATGACTCTTTGGAAAGAGGAGCTTAAAACTGCTGAGAAGAGCAGCCAGCAAATAAAGTGGTCCAAGTGCCAGTTTTTGAGCAAATCAATTGAGTACCTTAGGTATGAAATTGAAAATGGAATAATTAAGCCATCAGGATGTAAAAAGTTAGCTATCTCAAAATTCTCTGAACTATACGCAATACAAAACAGATTCAACGATTCCTGGGATTGACCGGCTATTTCCGAAGATTTGTTAAAGATTATGCACTGATTGCTAAACCTCTATGGAATCTTTTACGGAATAATACTGTGTTTAAAATCGATATTGATCAAAGGGGAGCGCTAAATAAAAAAAATTGATCAGTAAGCCAGTCTTAAAAATCTATTCCATTTGTGCAGGGACGGAGCTACACACTGACGCGTTTAAGATTGGATTGGGAGCTGTTTTGCTTCAAAAAGATGACGAGGATCAGTGTTTTCGTTTACGTTATGGTAGCTATGAGTTGGAGGTACTCGCGATTATTTGTGCTTTAAAAAAGTTTCGCGTCTACTTACTTATACTAAACTTTCGAATAGTAACCGACTGTGCGGCTTTTAAGGGAACGATGGAGCGAAAGGGGCTGACTTCCAGAATAGCAGGGTGGGCACTGAAACTAAATGAATTTGATTACAAATTGGAACATCGCGCTGGTAGTCGCATGAAGCATGTGGACGATTTAAGCCGAGGTCCAGTTGTGATGATAATTGAAGATGTTGTATTGTATTAAAGCGGCACAAAACAGCGACGAGAAATTAATTCTGATTCAAAAGCTTCTTGAAACACGTTCGTATAAAAATTATATCATGTCTAATGGAGTTCTTCTTACAAATGTTGAAGGTTCAATGAAGCTGGTTGTCCCAAGAAAGATGCAAAACGAAGTAATCAAACATTATCACGAACAAGGCCATTTTGCTGTCAGAAAGACGGAAGAGTTGATCGAGCGGCAGTTTTACATCCCCACATTGCAACAAAAGATACAGACGAGTATAAAAAATTGCACTCTTTGCATTCTGGCCGAACGCAAAATGGGCAAACAGAACTGTCTGTTAAATTGTGCGATTTTTAAATAATACCTACTTGAGGAGCATTAGCACGACACCGTTAGAGATACTTTTTGGCACGAAAATGAGATGTCCGGAAGACCTCGATTTGCGAGAAATAATTGAAAGGGAAGCAGCTAATTTATTTGATGAAAATCGACGACGAATACGAGAAACTTCACGTGACCAGATTCTCAAAGTGCAGGATGAGAATCGTAAAAATTACAATCGGAAGAGAACGATTATCACCCGTGTATAATATTGGAGACTATGGGTTGTAATTCGACGAACCCAATTTGGTAGCGGACTTAAACTACATCCAAAATTTTTGGGTCCGTATAAGGTGACGAAAGTGAACCAACATGATCCATATGAGGTAGAAAAAGTTGGAAAGACAAAAGGCCCATATAAAACGTTAACATCAGCCGAAAATATGAAACTTTAAACTTTACTACCATGGTGTTTATTCTGAAGACGTTCGATCATCTGGGACGGATGATTATGCAGGAGGGCCGAGTGGAAAATGAAAAAAGTTGCCTTTGTGTGTGCACACAATCCGGGTTTTTGGTTTGTTTTGTTTTTTTTGTCTTTTTTGTTTTTTTGCGAAATAAAGAATAATCCTTGAAATTATATCAATTTTGTCATTATAATTTCCACATACAAATAACTTCTTAAGGAGTAAATCATAATCTATAAAATCACAAATTTTGCGCACGTTTCAAAATAGATCACACACTTACTTTTGATTGTCAAAAGCTATGTAGATCAAATCTCGTGTTTTATTCAACGTAAGGTCAGTGCAAGAACCCTGCCTAAATTTATACTGATAAGTATAAAAAAACTAAAGTATTTAAAAAAAATCAATCGGTTAGGAATTATTTTTTCCAGTATTTTATCAAAAACCGAAATATAGGCCTATAATTACACTGGTGGACAAAGAAAAAGTAACAGAAACAAGGAGAGTCATTTCCAACGTATTTTTCTATGCTGAATCCGAATCTGGCCGCAGAGTTGTATTACGTCAGGATTTTGGGGTATTCTAACCTGAAATAGCCAAAAAGGCTGTTTTTATGGGTTTTCAATATTCCACTGTATTGTTAGGGAATGTCAGTCTAAATTTAAACGTCTAAATATCTTTATTTATTACCGAGATATCGTGAATCAAATAAAACACGTACTAATCAATTCGCATATCGTGGTTAAGGTGTGTGAAAATAAGTCCATACAAAAGTCTTAATACTTTGATTTACGATATCTGGGTAATAGATAAAGATATTTAGACATCTAAAATTGGAAATCAGAGGGAATGAATAATAGTTTACGGTGGAACCATTGGTTTTTACTGCTGAAATTTCCTATCAATACAGTAAAATATTAAAAACTCATTGAAGAGCCCTGTGGGCCTTCAAGCTACCTCGCATCGCGACTTAAAAGATCTTTTGTGCATTATTCAAAATCCATAAAAAAGCCTTTCTTTATGGGTTTTCAATAATCTCAAAATCCTCACGTGATAGGACAATTCTGCAGCCAGATTCGGATCCTAGTTTCTGTTACTTTATTTTTATTATTTTTTTTTTTTGTCGATTTTTTTTTATTGACTAATTTATTGTCACCCAACTCTTGCGATTTTTAATTTGATTTATTTTGATTTTGTTTCAGAGTTTCTCGTGGAATTTGATTCAGCTGCCAGAAATATCAAGTATCCAACGCAAATGGTGTTAAAATTGTGCTGCCTGGATTTCTGTCTTTTAATTTACAAGCACTTCAACGAGGACTTCATAACGTAGGAACTAATTAGCGTCTTATAATTTTAATTTCGGTTACTGGTGACATTAATTATAATTCATTACAGGACAGCGTCTATTATAGATTAACATTCTAGAATCTTAGGGGCAGATTTGCTGAAACGCTACATCTACTATAGTAGTCTGAACCAAATTGTAGTTCTGAGTAGCGATACAGACCAGTATGGAGGAAATCATGGGAACAAACAGCTGATCTCGATTATATTTATTAGCGTTAAGTCAATTTTAAATTAATTATGATTATGATTTCAGAAGGGCCCAGGAATATGTCTCAGCAAATTAGTAAAGGTTATTTTAGAGTGCAGTTATAATTTTATTTTAATAAAATACAAAAGTAGATTAGAAATGTGCTGTCACTTTGTTACTAACTATTGGCTTTATTTGGGTGTCTGTAACCAGGTCTATTTCTTTCATACTAACTAAACCTATCCAAATCCGCTTTAGGTTGTATGTAACAAGGTGCTTGGTGAGGCCCGGCCACTAAAAACTCCGGGCGATCTTGCTTAAAGCTTTGTCGAACACTTCAATTAAGCAAACCCAACTCTTGCGATTTTTAAACAATTTGGATAAATTTCGATTTTAGAAGCTTTAGTAGCTTTGATTGTTCGTTATTTATTAATGTTTCCGGCCGCTGCTCCCATGTTATGGAGCTCTACCAGTATTAACAAAAAATCTATTAAATACAATTTACCAACAATATTACCGATGTCAGAATATTGGATATCTTCGTGGAGACTATGATGTGTATTTGAACTAAAATTGTTCTTCATAAAAATGTTAATTTGCTTCCAAATTTCTTTTTGACTCAAATTCTTGAACAAATTTGCAAAATACAATTTTTAAACCAGATCTAATCTATTTCTTAATTCAATATCATTCAAATTTCGCTTAAATTTTTATGTTTTCATTAAATCCCAAAGATTATAATATCGTAAGGCATCCATGAACAATTACTTAAGTTTCTTGTTTAAATGATGTTGTATGAATTCATTAAATTTATCGGTAATCAACTTTAAAATGAAAAAGCTGATTAACTTTACGATAGTTAAGAATTTTTGTTCTCTAATATTCAAGTTTAGAAAAAACAAAATTGTGGTCACTGATATCCGAAAAAATAGTAGAATTGTTAACTCTCTCAATATTAGCTATTTGTCTGATTTAATATTTTTTGCCTTATACAAGTAGTAATAGTATAAGTATTGGTCGAAGTGTGTTGAATGTTGAAGCAGGTTCAAATTTTTGGAATTTAAACCTTTTGAAATAAAATTAATGAATCGCACCATGAATATGAAATTTATTTAATCCTTCCTTATTTAATAATGATAACTCCTTACAGCGCCTCCTATATACATACATATGTGTCAATACAGGAAACTTTTCATCCCGTGCAGTATCGTGCATTTACTAAAAACAAAATATAAAATTCTAAGAGTTTTAATATAACATTATAAATTGAACATTGATCCGATTGACAGAAGTTTATTTTAAAAGAGGAGAAAATTCTGGCAAAGCAATTATTTTAAAATAAATAGAATAGACAAATAAAAAATTTGTATTATTAAATAGAGTAAAATAAAAAAAATTAAAATTTTTATTTTTATTAAAATGCAGCGAGAAACAAAGGAACTAAAATTTAGGTTACAAAACATGAAGCTAGGCAGATTAAATAGCTTGGCACAAAAATTTTCTAAAATTCCGTAAATTGGTTCTAGCAGGGTCAATATGAGGAATACCTGCTTACAACTATATAATTGACGAAGAAGCTCTTCTGCTCTTATATATCAGATTTTTGCAATACTCTACTATAATACCTTTTCAATGAACATTTTTAAGAGGGAAATTAGTTTATATGAAGTGACCGGTTATCGTAAGAAAAACTTGGAATAACCTTGGAAAAGTGCTTATAAATCTTATATCTGCTTAAAGAGAGGTGTTGTCTTCAGATACTTATAAAAAAATATGTATTACGTATTACAGTTCAAACAAAAGATTCTTTGAATTGTGCTCACTCGCTAGTCTGCTTATCAATGTATTACATTGTGTGGGACTAACCGAAAAACCCACTTTGAACAATTGTCATCTGCGATAACTAAAAGCACAAGTAGTAAAACTTGTGAGAAATTCAAATCTCATCAAAGATACCGATTAAATTGTTAGTCATTTAGTCATTTGAAATGAAAACTCGCAAACTGCGCATTATAAATTGAAGGTTTTTATTTGTTTCAACCGGAACATTTGAATGGCAAATTATTGAATTACTTAGGATCAAACAATAGGATTTCATAATCAAGCAATCCGAGCCATCTCCCTACATTAATAAAACATAGTATGAATCAGTACAGTGGTGTATAGTTTGATGGTGGTTATCCATTTCAAATTCTATAAATTTGGCTAAACTAAAGCAAGCATGGGGATTTTTTTAATTTTCAAAAAGTTCTTTCAAGTCCCAAAAATGAATTTGCAAAAGTGGGAATGAAATATTTTATATAATAATAACATGCGATTATATTGCGTAGAAATTCGCTGTCTACCCTTTCACACTAAATCACAACAACAGCCTAACACTATCCTAATTACATAATAATAAATTTAAATTTGTCCTAACATGTCACCCAAATACATTTTACCCCCCATTAAAAATAATAATTTATTGAAATGAAACATGATTGAATTTATTTTATTATTATTTTCTCTAATCAACAATACAACAAAATTTAGAAAAATTATAAAATTTTAGAAATTAATTTATCTATACTGCACCAAAAAAAAAATATATATAGTGATTATTATAATTATATAATGGTAACTGATGAATAGTTTTTAAAAATATTTTGTTGGTACTCTCGCATTTATTTATACGAGGAATATAATTCCATCAAAAACAAATCTTTCGCTATTTTCGTTTAGATAGCTACTTTACTATTTAAAAACTACTGTATACAGTAGGATTATACGTATACTATTCCATTAAATTTCTAAAATGGTATTGAATTCTAAAGTGATGAGTTTTCTATAATATAAATGTGTTTTTCGTTTTATTTTTTTTGTAATTGATACGAGAACATACGTTTGAGGATATTTATTTTTGTTATACCGCCTTAAAGCTCATACCTATAGAGCACGATTAATTTCAATTTAAAATTAAACGTTTTGCCGTAAAAATTGTCGTTATCACGATATCAATGGCAATTTTGTGTAATGACATAAATTGCACAAAACAAAAAAATTTTATGATTCTAATCCGATAGACCAAATTTGTTGGGATTTTGATTTAATTTTTTTTTTTTTTAAATTGTACAATTTAAAATAAAAATAATAGAAATAAAAAAAAATCGGATTTTTAAATTGATTTAAATATATTATGTGATTAATTTCTTTACGTAGATAAAAAGTACCGAACACCAACAAAAACATTACGTATATAGAAAAATCTATCAAATTGAAATTAAAATAGATAAATCAACTACTGTAACAGCAACAACAACAACGGTAATACAAGGATTTTGCAAATTGTATGTACGTTTATATGTTTTATATTTACAAATATTATAACTTATACAGAAATGTTCTATAATTTTGATTTTATTTAGTAGTTCTAATATATAGAAAATAGGATTTTAGGATTGGATTAATTTACAACAACTGTACATACATATACGTATGATATACTATACAAGCAGCATTACCTATATAGAATATGGAAAAAGGATAAAATTTATTTTCTATATAGATTTTTCGTAATCTCATCACTGGAATTAAATATTATGTTATAAATTTAAGTAACTATCCCAACAGTATGATACCCACACACATATATTTATCCTACTGTTATATAATTAATAAAAAGGATTTATCAAAAATTCCCGAAATTTAAATGTACGAGTATTGAGAATATAGAATTTGCCTGATATGTATGTATGTAAGTGGTTTATATACGAGTATATAACGTTATATGTCAAATAAACCATCATATATCGTGCATTAAATATGTATATGTAATAGATAAATTCGATATCCTTTTTATCCTGATATGTATACAGATGTATAAATATAAATTTATACCAAGAGATAGGGTACCAAATACTCTATTCTGTGATACACCTTGAAGGATTACTGATTTTTTTATTTCGTTTGCGAAATCCGAAAATAAATATTTAGTCTTGAATACGTAGGATCTCTTGTTTGGTAAATTCAAATGTGATTACTGAAATAAAAAAATATCAATATTTTTAGAATAATGAATACTTTGTCTTGAATTATATAATTATAATCCTGGATATAACATATAAAAGTTACCGTACGCATTTTAATTTATTCCTCTAGATAAGAATTAATGCATCCATTATATTCGCCATTGTCTTCGTAGCTATATATAGAGAGGAGCTTAGAAGATCGATCACGATCTACCGATTAATCGCTTTAAAATAAGTAAACACTTTTAGTTTAATAATAACAATCGTTTTGCTCAAACCTAATTTAAAAAAATATCGCAAAATGTCCTAAACAAATATCGATATATCGAAAGAAAAATGTTGATATTGCGGTTACGTTCTGTAAAATTACGAGACAATTAAAGAGACATCAAATAAATATTTACATAATTTCAATACACATCAATTAAAATGTAGCATTCAAATCTAATTTGGAATATTCAAAGGATATATTAAGCTCGAACAATAAATTTAAGGAACGAGGTTTAAACGAAAAAACTAAATATGAATCGTTGGTGTAAAATTGGAGAACTATCCAATATTTTTGCATTAGGTCGCTCTCCAGCTCAAGAGCTTTAAAGGACGATTTTTATATTATTCTTATTGTCTAAATTGCAGGGTAATATAGAAAACAAATTGGTCTTTGAAACTGTTGTATTGTTTATAGAGCATTCAATTTTTGGCCAAAAATTAATTCTGGAATTTTCGAATTTCAATATGTTCTCGATTCCGGAATTCTGGAATCAATACCGTAATAAATTTTTTTTTTTAATAATGTCTGAAAAAAAAAAATTAAAAATCAAATTTTTTTAAAACACAACAAATTTAGATATATGTATGTATTTATAATTAACGCTCATATGAATTAAATCGCAGTTACGATTAGGATGTAAACAATTTATAGAATTACAAAAATTGATGTAATTTATAAAGTTTATAGAGTTTGTAGTAAGTAATTATATAAATTCAATAAATTCTATAAATTGTATAAGTCTTAATATGTCTATAAACTATATAAATTTTATGAATTTTATAAATTCTATCAATTCTGTGAAATCTACAAATTCTATAAAGTTTATAAATTCTATAAATTTTATCATTAATCTAAATTCTTTAAATTTTGCAGATTCTTTGAGCTCTATTAATTGTTTCAAGTGTATCTGTTTTATAAATTTACAAACTCAAATTTTCCTTATTTTATAAATAAAAAAAAATTCGAAAAATCCTATAAACTTTAACAATTTTGTAAATTCAATAATTTATATACAATTTATAAGTTCTCCAAATTCTATTAATAAATATTAAAACAAATTTATTTGGTATTTATCTTATTTTTTTATTAATTTATTGTCGACGTTTCAACGGCTTTATTCCGTCATCCTCAGGACAATTTTTTTTTCTAAATTACAAATAAAAAAACATACAAATTTCAAACAAAACAACAAGTCCTTACAAATGTGGATACTACTTGATTTGAGAAAACCCGTTGGTCAAAAGTGTAAATTAATTTAGAATAACATTGTCGTAGTAATTTAACAAGAATTTGGAAATTTCCTGGACATTTAACAAATTTGGACCCCGCATTTTCTTAATATGTATAAATATTTTCCAAAAATAAAAGCTTTTCCAAATTACTTTCTCTCTCCAATATTGTAGCATCCTCTAAAGATAATACGTGGCCACTGTCCCGTAATTGGTTTGTTATTGCACTATGTGAATTTTGAAAGTTGAAAATTGAGTCATGAACATGTTGGTAAACACGCTTCTTTAGGTACTGTTTTGTCTGTCCAACGTATTCCTTTCCACATGAAAGATAATTTATACACCATATTTGATTGTAGTTCTAAAGGAATTTCGTCTTTTAACTTAGTAAACAAAAACTTATCTAAACTTTTTACTGGTCTACCCATAACTTTCATCTCAAAATTTTGACAAGTTGATCTAATTTTTTCAAAAAGAACTTTTATGTATGGAATCGATATAAAGATTTTTCTAGTATTTTCCACCTCTAAATCCTGTGAATTGGAGGGAGTTTCTTATGTTTCGGTGTATCGTATTCTTTGGATAACCATTTTTTAATAACACATTCTGTTAATTTTGAAAAATTATCCGAATGAAAACATTCATCTGATAATTTTAAAATCTTTTCAGCTAACAAAAATACTGTATTATATTGGAAGCCATGAATTATAATTTAGGTAGCGGCCTGACCAAGACATTTTTTGATACCAATTTGAACTCAAACTTCCATTATCATTCCGTATAACCAACACATTCAGAAAAGCCAACCGATTTTCATTTTCCATTTCTACCGTAAATTTAATACGCGGCGTAAAATTGTTGAAATCACTAAGAAATGTGGTAACTTCAGAATTTAGAATAGCCGTAATAATATCATCTACATATCTGAAAAAGAGTATTGGTTTAACAGAAGATAATTTCAACACTTCGGTTTCAATATGTTCCATCAGAAAATTGGTTTTTGCGGGACTGACTGGTGAACCCATTGGTGAACCAAATACCAAGAAATTGTTCAAATCCAAATTTGTCCCACTGTTTAATTTTATATCATTCCATAATTTTTTAACTAAATTTGGAACCAATTTTGAATCCACGTTAGTGAACAACGAAACCACGTCAAGCGAAACTAAAATATAATTTGGTGGGAGAACAAAATTTTGAATTTTTAGTTAGAAATCCTCCGCATTTCTTATTGCCGAAAAATTACGACCAACATAACAATTCAAAATATCAGACAAAAATTTAGATAAATTATACAAAGGTGAACTCACGCAGCTCACAATTGGTCTCAACGGATTACCGTCTTTATGTATTTTTGGAAGACCGTACATTCTCGAAGTTGTACCATTGTAGCTACGTAGATGCTTACCAATCGATTTAGTTATTTTGCCTAAACGTTCCCAAGAAGAAATAATTAAATTTGAATTCGTCTGTATCGTCGCGAAACCAAATTTCCTAATTTCTATATACGTGTTATCGTCTGACAAGAGCAATTCCATTTTTTCAACGTATGCTATTTTTGACATAAGACCCGTACCATTGCCCTTATCAGCCTTTACCACATATATATCTGGATTATTGGTTAGAAATACTTTAGCCCTTTTGGCTTGTTGAATTTGTTGTAGTTCATTACTTCCTAAAAAGTTCGTGACATGTTATTGTTAGTCTTGAAATTTGTTAAAATGTTTACCATTCTAAATCAGCCACTTTCTAAATCAGCTACAATTCTGGGATATGGAACAATATCTTTTCTGAATGGTAAACAAAATTTATTACCTAACTTTAGAATTTCTGCCACATCACTCGGAATTTCCAACCTTGTCAAATTAATAATCCAGTTATTGCCACAATTTCCAAAATTGTAAACCACCCGGTTGCCAATTTCGTTCTCCTCCATGTTCAATATAGTTGCTTCTCTTTCAGATGTTGTAGGTATTTCAACGCCGATTAATTGGTTAAATTTCGTCAAATGTTTCTTTTTCGTTTCTTGAAAAGTTGTATCATATCGAATTTTAGAATTTTGAAAAAAATTCCTCCAAATATTAGCCGGGAACACACTTTAATTTTATTTGATAGTTCCAAAATTTCTTTATTGAGCCGGTTTATGAGTCCAAAAACTCTCTAATTTCCACAGTGATGATTGAAAATATGAATTTTGCTTCTATCGACCAAAAGTGGTTATCATTAATTTTGTAAACATTGTTTAAATGTCTATTGTTTGGAAATACGTGACATTTTCTGCATCTCAACAAAAATATTTTTTTGTTAACAGTTTTGGCCAACGCTAATTCCTTCCTTAAGATATTTTTTAATAGTTCCACATTTTTATAACCAAATTAACTTATTAAATAATCGCTTGGAAACTCCATCCAATTCACAGGATTTAGAGGTGGAAAGTACTAGGAAAATCTTTATATCGATTCCATACATAAAAGTTCTTTTTGAAAAAATTAAATCAACTTGTCAAAATTTTGAGATGAAAGTTGTGGGTAGACCAGTAAAAAGTTTAGATAAGTTTTTGTTTACTAAGTTAAAAGACGAAATTCCTTTAGAAGTACAATCAAATTTGGTGTATAAACTAAATTGCTCATGTGGAAAGGAATACGTTGGACAGACAAAACAGTACCTAAAGAAGCGTGTTTACCAACATGTTGATGACTCAATTTTCAACTTTCAAAATTCACATAGTGCAATAACAAACCATTTATGGGACAGTGGCCACTTAGAGGATGCTACAATTTTGGAGAGAGAAAATAATTTGGAAAAGCGTTTATTTTTGGAAAATATTTATATTAAGAAAATGCGGGGTCCAAATTTGTTAAATGTCCAGGAAATTTCCAAATTCTTGTTAAATTACTACCACAATGTTATTCTAAATTAATTTACACTTTTGAC
Organism: Tipula helvola; assembly: GCA_963556165.1. Lineage (NCBI taxonomy): Eukaryota > Metazoa > Arthropoda > Insecta > Diptera > Tipulidae > Tipula > Tipula helvola. The sequence continues at coordinate 103,305,352 of OY744483.1, forward strand.
CAACGGTTTTTTTTCAAATCAAGTAGTATGCACATTTGTAAGGACTTGTTGTTTTGTTTGAAATTTGTATGTTTTTTTATTTGTAATTTAAAAAAAAAATTGTCCTGAGGATGACGGAATACAGCCGTTGAAACGTCGACAATAAATTAATAAAAAAATAAGCTAAATACCAAATAAATTTGTTTTAATATTTTAAAAAAAGCTTAATAAAATATGATATGTATAATCTATTAATAAAGTTTAAAAATTCAGTAAGTCCTTTAAATTCTACAAATTCCATAAATTCTTTAGTTCTCATAAATTCTGTAAATTCAATAAATTCTATAAATTTTAAAAGTCCAATAATTTCTATAAATTTTATAAATTCTCTGAATTCTACAAATTCTATAAATGTTATAAATTCTAATATGTATGTTTATAAGCTCTGTAAATTCTATAAATTTTATGAATTTTATAAACTCCACAAATTTTATAAATATTAAAAATTCTTTAAATTTTATAGATTCTATGGGTTTTCTGAATTGTTTCAAGTTTGTCAGTTCTATAAATTCTACAAACCCAAATTTTACTTATTCTAAAAAATTCCATAATTTTTATAAATTCTATAAATTTTATAAATTCTTTGAATTCTACAAATTTTATAACTTCATAAATTTTGATAAATCCTTTAAACTTTAATAATTCTATAAATTCAATAATTTCTATAAATTTTATAAATAATTCTACATATAAATTTACGAAGAGGAGAAATTGCTAAGAGTTTTGCAATTTTTGCAATTCAGTTTCGATCTGACGAGGATTTTGATCTATTTGGCTAATTCTGGAACAACCTAATTTTTCAAATTCTACAAATTCTATGGATAAAGTTTTAAAATTCAATAAGTTGTTTAAATTTTCTTATAAATTCTGTAATTTCGATGAATTCTATAAATCTTAAAAGTCTAATAAATTCTATGTTTCAAGTCTGTAAATATTATAAATTCAAACAAGTTTTTAAAATCTGTAAATTTTGTAAATATTATGCTTAAAATTGTATTCTCTATCAATGTGTTGGTGAATCATTCAACAAGTTGATTGTTGAATTTTTCAATTAAAGATTAAATATTTCCTTATTAATGGAAAACTTTAAAACCAGCAGTCTAATGAAGATTTTCAATTGGGCTAGGCCATTGCCAATAATCATGGCCAATTTCAGAAAAAAAATTTGGGCCGATCATACTTTAAATTAGGATTGAATAGAAACTCGTTGTTGAACGTTGAACATAGAACACATATCGCTTTCCTCAATGGCGATAACCTCAATGACCATCGGTCTAGTGATGATTTTCTATTGGGCTAGGCCATTGCCAATAATCATGGCCAATTTCAGAAAAAAAATTTGGGCCGATCATACTTTAAATTAGGATTGAATAGAAACTCGTTGTTGAACGTTGAACATAGAACACATATCGCTTTCCTAAACGGCGATAACCTCAATGACCATCGGTCCGGTGATGATTTTCTATTGGGCTGGGCCATTGTTGAACGTTGAACATAGAACACATATTGCTTTCCTCAATGGCGATAACCTCAATGACCATCGGTCTAGTGATGATTTTTTAACTGGAGAATCGAGGTTACAAGTTTCCGAACCTGCAGCGATGAAAGCAATCTTCCAGCTCAATTAGTTGGGTACAATTGCGGGGCGCTAGTAATTTATGCAGTTGATTTTTTGTCTAATGGTAACACAATAAGTAGCATACATTCCTCGGACCATTTGAAATATTTAAAGGCATTGCAAAATTACAGAAAATACTTGCAAAATTTAATTATTTCAAAATTTACCTCTGTAATTCAGCATTGCTTTGTTTGTTTTGGGGAATTGGATACAAATGAAACGTACACTAAATGTAAAGAATGTGAGCGAAAAATTCATGAATTTTGTAATAAAGATCCAATTATCTCCCCTCTGGAAAAAGTTTGTAAATTTTGTAAGCAGCAAACTGATAAATCATAATATATTAAAGAAGTAACTATTGAAATTATAAATGAGCTTCCGCCCTATTTTTTTAATTATTTTCTTTTAGATGATATTCCTGTCATCCAAATTAAGAATTGAATTTTTAATTGTTTTTAAATTATTTAGTTGGTAAGTAATAGTAGTAATAAATAAATAAATACAAAAAAAATAAAATTCAAAATATGGTATACGATGGACATTAAAATTAATTTAGCAAAGTATTAAAATCTAGTTCAACGTTCAACATCGAGTTTCTATTCAATCCTAATTTAAAGTATGATCGCCCCAAATTATTTTTCTGAAATTGGCCTTGATTATTGGCAATGGCCTAGCCCAATAGAAAATCATCACTAGACTGATGGTCATTGAGGTTATCGCCTTTTAGGAAACCGATATGTGTTCTATGTTCAACGTTCACCAACGACTTTGTATTCAATTTCAAGTTTAAGTATGATCGCTCCAAATTTTTTCTTGAAATTGGCCAGAATTATTGGCAATGACCCAAGCAATGACCTACTGCTATTTAAAATCTTCATTAGACTGATGTTTTTAGAGTTTTCTATTAATTAGGAATTATTTAATCTTTAAAAGAAACATTCAACAATCAATTTGTTGAATGATGCTCCAACACATTGATAGAAAATACAATTTTCGGAACGTTTTCGGAAAAACTTCACAACCATTAAATATTAAGAATTTTATTAATATCATCAATTCGTCTATAATTTTATTAAATTGTTTAAATCTGTCAGCTCTAGAAATTCTACAAACTCAAATTTGATTTATTTTAACAATTCTGCAAATTTCTATAAATTCAATAAATTCTACAAATTTTAATGTTTCTAAAAATTGTTTAATTTTTATAAATTTTATAAATTCATTAAATTTTTTGAATACAAAAAATCCAAAAATTTTGTTAATCCTTTAAATTCTATTAATTCTATAAAACCTAAAATTTAGTAGGTTCTGTTAGATTAGTTGCAACCATTTAAAGCTGCTTAGGTAGCGTAGAACATCTTGCACTTTACTGTTTTCGAGAGCCGATATTTTGTCCATCTTCAACTTGCGTAAGTATTTATTTATTGAAAATTATCAAACACAATAAACTCGCATACTTGCGTAAGTGTTTATATATTGAAAATTATCAATTACTACGAATTTCAAGGTGAACCACTTTGCTTCTACAGCAGTACTTTGCCTGTAAACCCAGCCTTCTTGCAAGCTCTCCAAAAATGCTGTACTTCATGAGTATTCCTACGACCGTTCTTAATTCTCGAGAGCTTAATATTCTGGTGCGCTCCAAGTGTAGCTTTGGCCAGACTTGTGTTGCTACACTACTAGTGAGGGTGTCAGTCCTCCTTTCCAGTTTAAGCGCTGTGATAGGACTTCCCAGACTATCTAACGATACTAAATCGCAGTTAAAATTAAATGCTTGTTTAAAAATTCATTTTCCTACCCACCAACTCCTTACAAAAACATTTTTTTTAGACATAGAATTGCTTTACATAGAATTGCTGTGAGCCTTGTGTCGTTTAGGCTAAAATGTTGGTGGCAATATTTCTCGCTGCTAAATACGCTCTTTTAGCTTCGAAAGGTACTTCCATCGTCCCAAAATTAAAGTTCTTTTCGAAATGTAAAAACTTGTATTTGGGTTTTTGATATTTTTCAGGAAGCTGGAAAAACCATAAATTTGTTATAATGTCAAATTAACAAAATTAAATTATCTTTCAATTTTGAACATTTTGCTGTCACAAATTTAATAATCGATAAATCAATAAAACGATTTTAAGGAATTTTGTAGATACAATTTTCCATCATCAACAGCGATATGTTTATTCTTTCCACGTTCCAGCAATGCGCATTCTGGGCCAAGGCACAAGAATGTTGAATTAATTTCTAAATTGACCACGTTTTGTCAGTTTCTGAAATATTACGTATAATTTTTTGTTGCAATTGGATTATTTTATCCCTCAAACTAACCACCTCCATAGACTGACCAACATTTTTGGGTCCCTTGAATAATTAATTTAGAGAAATTTCCCTGTATTTAGTTTTTTTAGTTCAAGATAGACTATAATTACATAAAATAATGTTGGAATTACTTAAATTAGTGTGAACATTTAAAATTCATTAATTCTGGAAATAGTGTTTTCAATTCCGGAATAATCGAAACCATAATATAGGCCAGTATTCCGGAATACCGGAATTTGGAATTCTGGAATTGGATGCCCTAATTGTTTATGACTGATTTCACAAAAAAAAAACAGACAATCTCCAGTTAAATATTATTTTTGGCTTTTGCTTTTACGAATTTGAGGTTTGTTTCAGAATTCACATTCAGTGCAAGCCGATTATATTTGTGCTTACTTAGAAATATTTGACCTTCACTAAAACTGTCAGTCAAATATTTAACTCTCCATTAGTTCATTTAAAAAATAAATAAAATAAATTTGCAATGTATTATGAAAAAAACCTCAATATCATAAAAGAAGAAAGACAGGAAATATTTAACTGGGGATTGCCTCTTTTTGTTTATGAAACCGGGCAACACTTTAGTTTCTATGCTAGTAAATTAGCTACTAGGGGGCTAAGTGGTAAACCTATTGGTGAACCAAATACAGCTACTAAATGCAGTATGACGTAGGACGCCTCTACGAAAAAATTTAAAATCAAATTGAAAAAGCCTTTTGAGGTAATCAATTTCAAAATTTATCATTTAACGAAACTGTAACGAAACTGATATACATATACTTTCGTGGCAGACGAATATCTTTATTTTATTTTAATTTTGAAATCTTCTACATTTTTTATTTTCGAAAAATTATGACTCTCGTAACAATTTAAAATCATCTATAACAATTGTTCTCAACAGATTGCCAGCTTTGTGTATTTTAGGAAGACCGCGTATCCTTGGATTCGTATGACTTTAGCTTCTTAGGTTCTTGACAACAGATTTTTTATGTTGAAATTCAATTTAAATATGTTTGTTTTGACCTATTACCAACTTTCTTCATCTCGGCGTATGTGCTTTTATCTAATAAGGGCAAGTCTATTTTCTCAATGTAGTTGGTTTTCTTTGTGAGTACAGTACTTTATAGTCAGGATGAGCTATTTCTTCAAAATGGACAACTAAACCATTAATTTACATATTTTTAGTTTTAATACGTATTTATGCTAATTAACTATATTTTAGCTAGTACACAGCAAATTATTATCCGTGATGTTATGAGCACAAAATTTTTTTTTTTTTGTAAATCTGAAATACACTGACCAATATAGACCAATTCCATAACCGAACAAATAAGCGATAATTACTTGATCTAGCCTAAATGAATGTTCTGATATGAAAATATCGCGACGTGAGGGGAAAACCGTGATTTTTGTTGTATTAAATTTAATTTGAGGTTATTTTTAATAAACTCCTAATATGTCCTTGTTAGCTTGAGTAAGGTTTTTCTAATTTTGCGTAATTCAGATAAACAATATCGTAAGCATATGTTCTCTTTTATATTAAGGGTGTTTGGCGTCTATTCGGGGGGGGGGGGGGGGGGCACTTAAGTCGATTACTTCTTGGCCAGCTAGAGCTCTTCTGAAGGAATTCCAAAACCAAACTAAGAGTCATCCATTTCTAGGGTTACGCCAACATATTCAACAAATGGCAACATAGATTTTCAAACATCTAACTATTGCCGTGTTTTTTTATTAGCTCCGGATAGCAAGCTATCGGGAGCATATGGGAAATTTCTATTGAAAGTTTTGCGATTATACACGTGTGTCGCTAGTAACCAAAAAACTAAAATTGTACCTAACTTCATGCATAACATTTCTTAATAGATTGTGATGGAAAACGAGACCGGTGGAGCAGCTATGATCCTAAAAATGATTGGGAGATTGTTCAGGAATATGTTAAAGTAGAAGAGGCCAAATGGTTATTAAATGCTAAAGGACAATCCAGATGCATCATTATCGGAAGACGACGGAGATCAAGATGAGAAATATGTTGGTGTAATGGACAGCTGAGATAGCCAACTAAATTGAAATTACTACAACAGGAATATTACAAAAATTAAAAGAATTTGAATTTCAAGAGACACAATTTTATAAAAAATATGATGGCGAGGAGCATCTCAGTTCCACCAAAATTTTTGTTACTTGCACGAACCGGCAACTACACTGAATATTCTCAAAGTGGAAAAATCATTAAAAGTCAAGAGAAATAAATCTCATTCGACGCCGATATGAAGAAGACGTACATTTGAATAATCACTGAAGATTTTATTTGAAATTATTTAATACGTTCCCCAGTTAGTACACCAATAAAGAGCTTTCACAATATCTAATGAAGCAATAAAACTCTAGAATCTTTGCGTTCACGTTTAAATAACTACACCAAATTGCCAGCATACACTTTGGTATAAGCTACATAATTTTTTATTATATCCATTATAAATTTAGTTTGAACGCGTAATACCGCTGTTCATTTAAATAAAAACGAAAAATTAATAAACAAACGCTGTTATTTTTACGCCGATATGACATTTCATATTTCAATTTGACAACCATCAACATTTTAAACCAAAATGAAGTTTGCCAAATTTTCAAGGGTTGGACAAAAAATAAAAAATAATAAAATTTCCCTTTGCTCCCGATAGCAGCTCCGGATAGCAGCTCCAGATAAATAGGTAGAGCTAAATATTTTTTTATTGATTTTTAGTTAAAAAGTTGAATGAAAAATTATAGATTAGTTTAAAATAAATGAATTATATATATAAATAGCTTGCCAAACATTAGTTTTATTACAAAAAATTAGGTGCTCCGGATACAATCTATCTGGAGCTAATAAAAAAACACGGCATATATTAAAAATAAGCTAAACTGTTTTATAATCCACCAACGAAAAAATTTCAATTTATTGATAGCAAACATTGCTGTGCTTGACAAGTTGCCTCAAATCATTTTCCTGTCGGAAGTCTGGATCGAGGAGTTTGAACTCGATAATTATAAAATTTCTGGATTTACTATTTACCGTAAATGTATTTCTACGTATAGATCCGGTGGAGCTGTTGTTTATCTAAATAGTAGTGCCGACATTTTACAGGTAAATTTTGAATTTAGTTCCGTCTGGTTTTCCATTTTAGTCATTAATAGGTTTAATTTTTTTAACCATCTCTTTTCTAGGAGAGGTTAATAGTACTTTGTCAAGGATCAAATCAAAAAATTTATTAGTTTTTGGGGACATGAATATCATTATATTTGAACTTCCTTCGTCTTCAGATAATTATATATTTGTATTGGCCTCCCGTGGTCTAAAATTTTTAATAAACGTGCCAACGAGAATTTCAAATAATTCATCGACATTCATTGAAATTTGATTTTAGTTTTATTTCGGATGTTCATAGATTGCATATTACGGAACACTGTATGACATCTATTGTGTTAGTACCGTTGTTTATTTCTCCGCGTAATCCTTTTTCATCTAAATTAAAACGTTATGGTAAACCATTAATTATTCAAATCTATCTGACGAGTTAAACGAGGGATGCTGGCTCGACGTATATTCCCAAACGAATGTATCCAAGGCTTCTGACTGTTTCATTAAACGCTTAAAATAATGCATTGATGGTAATACTTCAAGGCGTTTAGTGAACCTAAGGAAATTATCATTAAGCTTTGGATTTCTTCTGCTCTGCTAGAACAAATTAAATTGAAAAATTACTTAAGTAAAAAATTATCTAAAAATTCTAGTAACTCTAAGGCTCTTAAACATGATATTTATTTTGTCAAATCCAAATTCTATGAAAAGAAATTTAGCTCCTCAACAGGTAATATTAAAGATAGGTGGAAAGTAGTCAATGAAATTTTGAACAATGAAAGCAAGGTACGATTGCAGAAATAATGATTGATGCATAACTTATCAATAACGGATCCACTTGAAATAGCCTCGTTATTTAACAATTATTTCGTTAACTCGGTTCTTAATTTGAAAGGAACTATCCTGATGACCAAGTAGGTTCTGATTTTATTTATAATAATTTGGAATTAAAATCTTGCGTTTTCTGGGAAACTGATTCGTTTGAAATTTGAAACATCACATCTCAGCTCAAACCGACTTGCACATCGGGCAATGATAATGTTAGTAATTTCTTGGTTAAGAAAGTATCAAACTATATTGTAGATATTATTTCATACATTGTAAATATCAGTTTTTCTTCCGGTATTTTTCCTTCAAGACTAAAAGAAGCAGTTATTATTCCAATATTTAAAAAAGGCGATAAAAAAGTGATTGCTAATTAAATTACATACCAATTTCATTGTTCTCTGTATTTGGTAAAATTATCGAAAAGCTAGTCCATTTAAGAGTTACTAAATTTTTAATGTGCACTAGTTTTTTACATAATAACCAGTACGGTTTTAGGAAATTTAAAAGTGCTGAAAATCAGAGAGAATCGGTTGGCTCAATTTTTGTAGATTTGACAAAAGCATTCGATATGGTAAATCATGATGTCTTACTAAAAAAACTTTCCAATGCTGGTTTTCGTGGTATTATTTTGCAGTGGTTTCGATCCTATTTATCTGAACGGTCTCAGGTTGTTAATTAAGAATGCTTGGAGTCAAGGTATAACCATTAATGATGGCGTTCCGCAAGGTTCTATACTAGATCCTTTGCTTTTATTAATTTACTTTAATTCTATTTTTTATATTAACTTTAATTCTGAGTTGATAGCTTTTGCTGACGACCTAGTGCTTCTCTATAAGCACCCTATTCGTAGCACAAACATTCAAAATATGAAATCTGATTTATGCCTTCTAAAGGAGTGGTGTCTTGTTCATTCTATGTTTTTGAGCACTAAAATCAAGGGTATGTTTTTCAAAATTAATGACGCTACTGTTGTAGATACGATCATTATTTCTCATGATGTGAATTGTGATCAAGCTGCTTGTATTGATCATTGTTTTAAAATTGAATTCGTTTAATCTTTCAAATATCTCGGTCTAACCATTGATAATTCGATGCATTGGAAAACCCACATTGATTCTCTTCATATTTATTTGGCATCAGTGATTAGGAAAATGTATATATTACGACAAGTGTGTCTGGTAGCCGTTTTAAGAACTATTTATTTTGCCCTTGTAGAGTCGAAGTTGTCGTATGGATTAGTGTGTTGGGGTGGTACTTACTATGGTAGAATTTATCCACTTATTATAATACAAAAACATATTAGAAGAATTATTCTTAATGATCCACGTTTATCTGCTTCGTGGCCTTTATTTCAGTCTACAGAGATTCTTCCATTGTAACCCTTTAGTGAGGTACAAAAATAAAGCATCAATTAAAAAATCTTTAATAATATTACTCCGTATCAGGCTATCAATATCAGCCACTGCCGAAGTCGTCCTACTTTTCTCGCGGAATCCAAACAAATGATCAAAGTACGTCTGCTTGCTATTCCGGTGCTATAAAATTCACACGCGACAGGTCATAAACCATTAAGCGATTAACCATTTGATTTACGAGGACGTATCAGATCATAAACATTCATTAAACCAGTCCGTGGGACCGCTCTACTTTTCAAAAAATCAAATTATCCCCACTCCGTTTAATTTTTTTCTGAAATTTTTAGTATCTTTCTAATCGAAATTTTTAGCATTGTTCTAATTGAATAAAAAATAATTAATATAAAATTACGGCCCGCTGGAATGCACCACTCTTTTCATGCAACATTTTTCTCGACGCAACCCGTAAAGTTAATCAAGTCAAAACATTGAGGGCTGACAAGTTCACAAACTTATTTAATGGCCGATTTGATTGATTTTATTAGAACATTGGCATAATTTATTAGAACAATGGCAATAACATATTTGTTAGTACTATAATAATGAACATTTCTGTTGAAGATACTGTACTCAAAAAATCGAAAGTCGTATTAGATTACTTAAACCGACTGGTTTACCGATTAACAATTGCAATTCATTTAATTAATTAATTTCTTACGGTTAAGTTTCATTGTAATATAATTTTTCTTCTTCATTAAACGAATAAACTAACTGGAGGTGTTCCTAGAGAAGTTCTAGTATTAATAAATTCAACCACTTAACAATTCTAAATATTCCAAAATTACGAACGAACAGTTATCATCATCATTCTTACTACACCTGAATTTTGATTTTATAAATTCGGAGTTTTCTGCAATTTTATAATACTTTAATTTCAGTAGTATTTAGTTAATTTGTAAATTAACTAGTTCTGAAAATCGATACAAAATCTGGTTTCGAAATTCAAAAATTCGATATTTCTAAAACCCTTCAAATAATATTCGTTGATAAATTGAATATGATTTGCTAATCGTAAACTTAAGAAATTTGTAAATGTGTATGTTGAGTTGACTATGTCGGACAAAATTAAAATTCGAAATTCATGATTTTCGACTAATACATCTAAAGGTTGATATTATGTATATGTATATCTACGTATCAGCAAAACAAGCATGTTTTCTAGACAGAATTTTAGCAGATTTTGAAGAGAAAAATCACCCCACTCCTGAATTTGGGACGTTTTCGTCCGGTTGACCACTTTGTGCCGCTGTTTCTTAGGCACTATAACTGGCAGAGAGCGGGCAGACGATGCTTGCAAGACAATACCTGTACCAAGTATTTTAATTTTGCTTGGGACAAAATCATCCCAGTGATGCTAAAAATGCTTAAGTATATTTTATAACAATAAAAACATTAATTAGACTAACAATAACTTTCAGCTTTGAGTTAAGTTTCCACATCAATTTGCTCTACCTAACCTCCTGGATATCTAATTGTAAATTACTACTTTCTTCTAACTTTCATAATTTTTTAAAAAGCATAACTTCATACATATTGTCAAAAACGTAAATCACTTTAAAAATTCTGCAAAAATCAAAACTACTTCATCTCTCACACGCTCAAATAATGTCAAGCAAAACATATTAATTCATATCCTCTTCCCATATAGGTACCATCGAATTAAATCCGACTTAAATCAACTAACTACAACTAAATAACCAATAATTTTTAATTAATTAGTGTATGGTTTTAATATATAATTACCTAATTATTTTAATTAAATTAAATATTTTTTTTAAATTTGAAAACAAAATAATGAAAAATCAAAATCGCATAAAATAAAATATTAATCCTGTTTAATAATTATATAGCTTGATAATATGTATAATAAAAAAATAAATATTTGTATTTTTAAATTTTCTCCTTCACTCTAGGGCCAATTCACAATGCAACGATAATTCCAAAAAAAAAAAAATAAAATCGCAGAATAAAATGAAAATCGTTTATATTGGGTTTCATTGAATTTATAGTACACGCGAATTTAAAATTAATAATTATTAAATATTATTTATTAACTCATGCGGACATGGTGTAAAATATATAATTAAAAAAAATATAAATTACTTACAATTAACTTTAGTAAAATCGAATTCCTTTCGTTCAATAGTCGGCGATGGCAACACTTGTTCATTATTAATATCACTAGTACCACAGTTATAATTATTATTATTATTATTACCATTTTCTAAAATTGAGTTATTATTACTACTATTATTACTGTTCATGAATTTGGTTGCTAAATTTCCACCACTGAAACTATGTAACGACGATGTTGAATTGGAATGGTGACAAGATGATATTGTTGGTGGTGGAATTTGATTATTATTATTATTATTATTACTATTTATATTAATATTACTTTGATGAGCTGGCGGTGATAAATGTGACGGTGTTAGTACACCACTATTACTATTATTATTACTATTATTATGAATATTACCAATTATATTTAAATTACTATTATTATTATTACTTGTATTATTATTATTATTACTACTAATACTATTTTTAGGGCTTCGCGACATAACCAATTCAACTGGCGTTGATGTTGTTGTTCGACTAATCGATTGTAATCCAGTTGGTGTCCGATTTAATGATTCACGTCGATCAATATTTGTGATCGATGTTGCTGGTGACAACGATAACTCTTTTTTTGGTGATTTAGGTCGGGTTAACGCTAATGCTTGGGTCTGAAAATAAAAACCAAATAAGCAAAACAAACAAATTAAAAATTAAACCAAAAATCAAACGACATAACATTGAATCTTAATTAAATTTAATTGAGTATTTTTTTTTTTTTTGTTGTTATATCTAATCTTAAATTTTTATAACACTCTGAGGTTGATTTGATTAAAGGAAAATAAAATCGATGTCGCATCCAAAAATAATTTTCTAACGCCTACAGATATATACTCGTATACATGTATGTTCAACTATCTACCAGTGGATGATACATTGGGAGCAAAATTGAGATCGCAATCATATCACACAAAAACAATACAATAATGTGATATAGATTTATCACAATTAAGATTAATTTAGTTTAATTTGTATTGTATTTTTGTTGTTGCTGTTTCTTTTTCATATTCATTTTTTTATTCACAGTTTATTTCTATAATAAATGATTTTTTATTGGATACAAGATAAAAAAAAAAAAAAAATAGAGAAATAAAAATCAGTTTTTATTCTAAACTATACAATTTTTAATTTAAATCAAATACAAATACGAACACATACATAGTTGATCAATATGATCATGATGACGGGATCATGTAATTGATAAAACTGGATTGTTTTTTTTTTTACATATGGATATGATTTGGAATGACCTTCGCTTAATTTGTGGTATTTACAACATGATTTACAATTGTATTAATAAATTACTATTTTATGACATGCTCGTAAAATAATATTGCATCAAATTGGAAGAAAGCAACAAAAAAAAAATTTGCAGAAATGAATAATGGAGCCTACGAGCCCAATTACTACAATTTCACATCGGCTAAACTTGTAACGCTAAGCGAAAATGACAGTTGTTTACAAATATTGACATAAACACTGTTAGTTTTGTTGTGATTTAAAACCGGCAATTGACAGCTAAGTAAACTCAGAATATTTGGTTTGGTTGGTATAACTAAATTTTTCGAAGGTTCCCAAAGACTGGGGTAATCATTTGAACTTGGAATCACAGAAATAGTTTCGCTAGTAATGTTAGAAGTATACAAAATGAATTTTGAAAACTAAATATCCCGTTTTGATTTATTTTAAATAGTATAAGTAATATGAAATTCAGGGTTACCAAACTTTCTTAATAAGAGTCTTCTACAGTTTGTGTTTGAATCTTGGGCCACCAATTAATTTGTATTTGACATTTTAGAGCATAATACTATAAGCAATGCAAATAACTACTCAAATTTTTAATCCAAAAATAAAAATTGGTCCACATTTTGTTGTTGTTTTCAATGTAAATTTTGATCTGATTCGAATCACTTGGTGTCATGAAATGCAGCTAACGAAATTTAATATTAATCGTTTACCAAATATTAATTGCTTAGCAAAATTTTCAAAATTACCAACTCGTGTTTAAAACATTATTCAACGAACTTTAAGCAAACAATTAAATAATTTTAGAAAAAGTTTAAAAATGTATTAAATTAAATGTTTTCTGGATTGATTTGAACGTTTCAAAACCAATTTTCTTCGGTCCGATTTGACCAAGAATGTGACATTTTTTAAATATTTATCTGTTAAATTACTTAGTTATTGAAGTAACTTCGCTTGCTGTAGAGAGTTTCTGTAGAGAGGGACACAAGAAAACAGACAGACACCACTTCGAAAAATAATTTTCCAGACTCAAGGGACTCCAAATCCAATAAATCTTCAAAAATCTTAAATTCGAAAGCTTTCATGATTACTAAACTTTATTTTGCTAACGTAAAAGTGAGTCAAGGTCAAATGTGGCTTGTTTTGGATATTTATTGTGGCGGTTTAGACACCTTTTGGAAGCACTGCAGATGTATATCATGGATTTATGGAATTTATTAACAATAATGTTTTGCCGTTACTTAATGGTGATGATCAGGTATTATTTGTTGGTGATTTTAATCTACCAACAATTTCTTGGTGCTGGATAGACGAATGTCTTGTGGGTTCTACTGTTGATGTCACTTCCGGCTATGTGTTGGATAGCTTTGCTAAAATAGGAACTCGTCAATTCAATGCAGTATACAATAGTTATAGTCGTATTTTAGACCTCGTTTTTTCATCGTTGGAATTTATTGGCGTAGAAGCATGTCAGGATTTAGCGGGGCACTCAAGTATATACCACACACCACTTCTTATTAAATATTATTTTATTGATTGTGATTTAGGAAATTTTGTTAATAACGATTTTGAATATGATTTCAGGGCTACAAATGTTCCTTCATTAAACAAGTTTTTGGATAATGTTGATTGGATTTTGTCATTTGATGGGCTGAGTGTTTCGGCCGCCGCCTCTGAATTTTATAAAATTTTGTCATACGGGCTTGATTTATTTGTTCCGAAGGAATTAGCGCGTTCCGTTTACCCTGAGCCATTGTTCAATCGTCGCTTGAAAAACATAGCCAACAGGAAATCAAGAGCGTTTAAGGCATATAAGCGATCTGAGAATGTGAACGACGAATTAAAATATCGCGTATTATGTAAAGAATTTAAGGTTCTCAACGAATTTTTTTTATAATATGTATTTGATACAAATCGAAAGTGAAATTTCTTGTAACCCGAAACGATTTTTCGTAAATAAAAAAGAAAATCTCTTGGTTACCCAAGGGTTATGACGCATAATAATGACTCTGTCTCGGGTTCATCTGAAATTTGTAACGCGTTTGCTAATTTTTTTAAGGGCTCATTTGACAGTTTCGATTTGTATGAGCCTTCAGGTGATGACTATATCTATAAATCAAATGTCGTAATCCAACTTTCTCCCTCGGAAATTATAAAGGGATTAAACGATTTAAATACTGCAGGTAGTACGGGTCCAGACGGGGTGGCACCTTTGATCCTGAATAAGTGTGCCCTTTCTTTGTGGGAACCGCTTTGCTATCTGTTTATGTAATGTTAGTCTTTCTAGTGGAATATTTCCTGATATTTGGAAAAATTCATTTGTTATCCCAATTTTTAAGTCAGGTAGAAGAAGTGATATTACATGGTATAGAGGCATTTCGATCCTTTCGGTGATTCCTAAGCTTTTCGAATCTTTGGTGAAGTCTAGAATAGAGTTTCACATAAGACATAGAATAAGTTCGCGTCAACATGGTTTATACAGGGTAGATCTACGATTACTAACCTCATGGTTTTTTCGAATGATATATTCAACACTGTTGGATCACGTGGACAAGTCGATGTTATTTATACAGACTTTTCGAAAGCTTTCGATAGGTTAGATCACAAACTTCTAATTCAAAAATTGTATAACTTTGAATCCGATGTTATTCCAATTAAATAGATGATGTCCTATCTAACTAGGCGACGCCAATGCGCAAGGATCTCAGGGCAGTCACCTAGGACCACTTCTGTTTACGATATTCATTAATGATGTTGTCCAGTGTTTCAAGTTTTGTAAATGTCTTATGTATGCCGACGACCTAAAAATCTATGCGAATATTAATTCTATAGTTGATTCTGCACGTAAGTAAAAAGGAACTTGATATTTTTTGTGAATGGTCCGTAAGGAATAAGTTGCCCTTGAATACGAATAAATATAAAGTAATGACGTTGTGCAGAGTCTTGTGCAGAGATCCCATACGTTTTGGTAGATACACAGATCAGTAGAGTCTCTGATATTTGTGACCTAGGAGTGGTTTTCTCGTCTAACCTGTCTTTCGTTAAGCGTATAGATTATATAGTAGGTAAAGGATACTCTTTATTGAGTTTTATCAAGCGTAATGGGAGGGAATTTTGTGACCCGTTTACGTTAAAATCCAATTACGTGACTTATGTTAGATCAGTTCTAGAATATGCTTCAGTGATATGGAATCCGTCCAATCAGATTCATTCTGATAGAGTTGAGAGCATCCAGAAACAGTTTCTGATTTATGCACTGCGACGTTTGCCTAGCTCGAATCATGGTTTCGTTCGTGAACCATACGTTAACCGTTTATTGCTGTTAAAGTTACAAACTTTAGCAATTAGACATAATATCGCTTGTACCATGTTCGCTCGTGATGGGCTATGTTCTAAAATCGATTGTCCTGAGCTCCTTGAGAAGTTTTGTATTTACGCCCCTCAGCGAGCACTTAGATCGCGGTCAGATTTGTTACGTATTCCGTTTATTTCGAACAATTTTCATGGTACGGAGCCGCTAATTAATGTTTTCAATGCTTTCAATAACTGCGGCAGGTTTAATTTCGGCATGTCGAGGGACTTATTTAAGAGAGGGTTAAAGCAAATGACCATTAAATTTTGTTAAATTGTTTTTCTATTTAATTATTTTTATTTTTATTTAATTTTTATATTATTACTTTTTAAACTTTGTTCGACATATTTTTTTTTTTTATTTTTTTTATTTTTTTGCTATATTGATATGCTTTTTTTTTTTTATTAAATAATCATGTGGTGGTGGTGGATATATTGTATTATTATCATACTTTGTAAATTACATAACCTGATAAATAAATAAATAAATAAGTAAAAGAAAGTAAAACGAATGAAACAGGTCAACAGCTTTTTCCATGTCTTTTTCACTAAACAAAAGTTATTTACTACAGGATAATTTTTGTATTAGGCATTTTGAGAAGCCCAACTTCATATTTATTCATGGAAATAACAAATATGTCCCTCGTTTGATAGAAAAAATTTCATAAATAATTTAGTTTATTAAAATGGAACTTTAGAAATAATCTAGAATAATTTTGCAGTCCCCAGGTAGTGCGGAAACCATAAGTAATCATTGTATTTATTTTAATTATCCACAATGGACGAACTCAAGATATTAACCACGGCGTCGGTCTTTATAGGGAATGCATTATTCGGACTCCGGTTTTACCGGTAATTTACCGAATTATTTTAATAAAATAAAATTCAAATGGTGAAAAGTACGTGAAATCACAAATTCACTATATGAAACAAAAAATGTTGAAATGGCTTGTTTTTTGTTTGTTGTTGTTATTAAATATACAGGGTGTCAAATTTTACGAAAAATGATAATCATGATGTTGTATTATATAAAAATAGTATGTTGTTTAATTTCTCTTTCTTTAAATTTCCCGCCAAAATGTTCTTTTTCAATTTTCCCAAAACTTATTTTTATTTTATTTTTTTTTTAAGAATTTGACAATTAATATTTTACAACATATCAAAAAACTGGAACACCGTTATTTTTTGTATTCTTGCAAAATACGTTTTAGTATGACATTCTACAAATTTATTATATTTAAACGTACTTTACACGAAAACGAAACGAGATGCTGTCCTGATTTTCTAGGATGTCTAATACAACTAACTGGTGAAAAAAAAAATTTAATAAAAAACAAGCACATGGGAGAAAATCTAAAAAGAAACTTTCGACGGCGATTTATAAAAGGAAGAAATAAAAGATGACAACATTTTTATAATTATTTTATAACCCTGTTCAAGTATCTTTAAAATGAGCCCAATCTTATAATTTTCGAATAATTAGTTTTCTTTCTATAGCATTAAATACAACACCAAGTGCATTTTATTTTTAAATATTTGATACCCTGTGCCTGTATCTTAAAAAACAACAACAAGAAAATTATTTTCCATAAATGTTTTGTTTAATTAGTGCTACACATTCGAAACATAAAAATTTAAAGATTTAAATATGACTTCAAAAAAAATTGATTTTACGAATTTTTCACTATGGAAAAAATACGTCAAATTGCATATCTTTATATGTGATCGGAAGTCATGTTTGAATTTTATAATTTTTATGTTTTGGATCATGATTCAATAAAAACCCAGGTTAGCTCGAAATATGTAAACAAATGGCCATTTTTTTTAACGTCACCCAATTCTTTTACCTATAAATTACAACAACAAATAAAAAAATGAAAAGTAAAAAATGAATAACTTACATATTTATCGGAATTGCATGACGTCACGAACACGTGGTTTGAAAAATCGAACTAACCTGGGATTTATTGAATCATGGTTTTGGATGTGAAGCACTGAGTAAAACGAACAATTTAGGAAATATGTTTTTTGTTGTTGTAGAAAGAAAACTAATCATTCGAAAATTATAAGATTAGGCTCATTTTAAAGATACATGAACAGGGATTATAAAATAATTATAAAAATGGTGCCATCTTTTATTTCTTCCTTTTAAAAATGGCCGTCGAAAGTTTTTTTTTCGATTTTCTCCCATGGTCTTACTTTTTATTTATTCTTTTTTTTCACCATTTAGTTCCATTAGATTCCTAAAAAATCAGGACAGCATCTCGTCTCGTTTTCGTATAAAATACGTTTAATCGTTTTTTTATATTTTGTAAGAATATAAAAAATAGCGGTGTTCCAATTTTTTAAGATGTTCTAAAATATTAATTGTCGAATTCTTTAAAGAAAAAAGGTGTTTGAGAAAATTGAAAAAGAACATTTTGGCGGAAAATTTAAAGAAAAAGAAATTAAACAACATACCTTTTTTATATTTTTTTATTAATCACTATTAACCTACCTTTAAAATGAGCTCAAAATCATACTTATCGGATAATTATTTTTCTTTTTATTGCCATAAATACAACATCATGATTATCATTTTTTCCTAAATTTACCACCCTGTATATTTAACAACAACAACGAAAAACAAATCATTTCAAAATTTTTTTAAATCAAGGCTACACATTCAAAACAAAACATAAAAATCATAAAATTCAAATAAGACTTACAAAAATTTGTGATTTCACGTATTTTTCACGTAAATTGAATTTGAATTTTTATTTGAAGTCGCCAAAAAACTATTCGAATTTTATATCGCGTAGGAATAATTTTCATTATTAAAATACGCTTGTAAGAGGAGAGTGTAGAGAATCCGAATGTTTCCGAAATCTGCGTTTGTGTACATATTTAGCCAACATAGGAAAAAATATTTTCCTAGTCTACGTAATTACTCGCATATTCAAAAATTCGAATGTTTACCCCATTTTCTTTCCTCGACCAGTCGATTAAATTCTTAGAGCAAACGAGCTCGTTCAATTAATTTAATGTTTTAATTTTACCAAGCTTTTAACATAATGTTAATTAATTAAATTGTGAAAATCGGTCTGGTTAGTGAAAATATACCAATAATTTGAATTAATATTTCGTGTAATTTTTTAAGCATGCGGTTCTAAGACCTTTTAACATTTTTTTGCAAATAACACGAGGACGCATATTATTTGCGTTTGCGAAGGTTATTCGCTCGTTTCAAGTCGAAATTCATAACACTGATGTTGCCAGTCGATATTATCTCGAAGCGAAAACGACAATTATAATATGGGCCAATGTAGAGTTATGAACTTATCCACAGTCACCATGGAATAATTAGCGGATTGATTTTTCCATAATCGTATGATTTCAATCATCAAATCATTTATAGAAGAACGTGGCATTGATGTTTTACAGTGGCCTGCGATTAGTCCAGATCTTAATCCTATGGAAAACGTTTGCGCATTACTTTCTAACCGCGTTTACCATAACGGCCGCTAATTTGAAACGGTTACCATTACGAGAAGATGGAAAAAACGTATGTGTTGGTGGAAAAACTAAAGAGACATAATTTTTTGTTAGTCCTTCATACAGTACATTCCCAATTTTATATGCTTTTGAGCAACCCCAGAATCTATGTCTTGCATTGAGATCACCACAAATAAAATAATCTGAAATATTATAGTGCGTGAGCAATCTAATATCTCTTCTAAAGAACATTAATATATTCGAATTAATTTTCTGCCGTGAAAAATAACATCCAATGAGATTAAAGGAGCTGGAGTTATTCTGAACATTTATTCCAATAGCTTCTATAACATCAATATTCAACCATGGAAGTAATGTATGTTTAATGTATTTTTTTATAAATATAAATGCATTATTTATTTGTGATCAGTGGTGGGTGATACGGGATTTCTTTACATTCAGTTTTCATGTTGCATATATCCATACATGAAAGAAAATACCTTAATTTCTACCAACCAAATTGGTTTTATTTATTTTTACTATTTTGAACTTCCGATGTTTATTGATTTACTCGTCTTAGTGTCTCCTGATTCAAAAAAAGGAAGTTTTCGAAGTGATGTCTGAATTTGGGTCTATCTGCTACCAGATTTATTAATTTGCCCAAATATAAATTGGCGGATAATACAAGCGAAGCATCGCAAGAACTAAACGATTTGTTACGAATAAAATTATTGTTATTTAAATTTGCAATATTTGTGGTTGGAGCTTTCTCAAAATTTCAACCGGAAATAATTATTTATTGCTATTTTACTTTATTCACAGATAATTCAATTCATAAGTACAAAATAAGATGTGAGGTTTCTTAATAATTTAACCCTGATCTAACCGAAAATATAACCTCAATCTTTCTCTGATAATTCTTTACTGGGGCATTAACCAAACAATAATTATTGTTCGTAAATATGCCAGTAATGCAAATTATAAATTACTACTAAATGTTTTCTGCCAACGTCAGCGGTTATTAATTATTGATGGTAGTCTTTAATAAACAAAGTTATTTCGGTTTTTGATTATCAAAAACCTATAAAATAAACAAAAATTTAATACATTTTGTGATAAACGTTTCTAAATGTAGATATCAATTATCCAACTGATCCTTCCATTCGGTAATCAAATTATTATCCAAATATAGATATTCAATATATTCAATCTTTTATTAGGCGCCTTTGCGTACATTCCATTCCATTCGACGCTTTCGCAGCAATGCCTGCGTTTGATGATGTTGTAGTATTCGCTGTTTCATGTCGCATACGCTTCAACTCAAACACATACAGCTTTCCATTACGCCTGCCAACGGCCATATCCAAATTTTTCTTTGTAATACGGACCAAACCATCGTCGAAAATTACTTGGCATCCAGTGCTCTCCAAACGACTCACAGATAGCAAATTGTATTTTAAATTTTCGATAAACAAAACATTCGTGAGCGTGCACTGACGCTCTGTGCCATTGACGATGATAGTTCCCAGAATTGTACCACATTTGGTTGCTGTGATCGACGCACCATTCTTCGCAATACCAATGACGACCGGCTCGGTTAAATTCCTTATCTCACTAAACATTGACTCATCATTCGCCATGTGCTCTGAAGCACCCGAGTCAACTATGAAACGTATTATCGTCTGCATTCCACACTGTAGTGCAAAATCACTCGCATTAGCCACAAATACTACTCCATTCGCATCTGTATTCGACGCGCAATTCGCATTTGGCTTTTGATAACGCTGCTGGTTGGGTTTCCCATTAGAATTGCTGTTCGATGATCCACTATTAGAGTTCCGTTGATTCAATTTCGGACATGCGTCCCTTCGATGACCAGGCTTTTTGCAGAAATAGCACTTAAGTTGCTTCCAAGCACCACTGCCATACATGGCGACGTTGTCTGAATCACCATTCGGACGACCACTCGAAGTTTTACTTTCCTCGTCCAACAGGCGTGAACGCACCAATTCCATCGTCAATTTAGATGGTTCGATCGTCTCCAATGCTGTCACGATCATGTCATATCGCTTTGGTAATGTAATCATGAGCGACACAACTATCATTCGATCATTTGTCTCAGCGCCACACGCCTTTAACTCCCGTATCAGCTTGTCGAATGCAAGAAAATGTGAGGCCAGGCTGTCAGAGTCTGAGCATCGCATCGTCAATATACGCTTTCTGACACCAATTTCGGTCGCCACACTTGCACGTTCAAAAATTGCTTTTAATGAATTTATCATCGCAAACGCTGTCGGCCGGTCCTTCAGATATTCCAAATGTGAATCCGCAACACGTCGAGTTATATGCACCTTGCAAATACGATCCTCCTTGTTGATTTTCTCGACGTCGGCACCGACTACAATTTTCGCTGCGGCGGCATCTTCTTCCAGCCATTTTTCGACACCCTTTTCATCCAAAGCAATTTTCAGGCGGAAAAACCAGTTGTCGAACTCACGTCCTTGAAATTGTTTGCACACAAATTTTTCTTCATCAGCCATCTTGTCTTGATATACACAAAAAAAAATTCCAATCAAAATTGCTCAAATTGGCCCAACTAAACCTTTGTTTCGCACCAATTTACAATGCTGGGCCCATAACCTGTTTAAATATCTTTAAACACTTCGCAGCAGCAGCAATACGTGTATATGATTAAAACAACGATGTGTATGCGATGGAAAAACATAAGAGAATATTCCTAGCTTTTATTTCCATAATATAACCGGGCTGCTAAGGCCATTTTACAATTCCAACAATTTCCATTTTCAAGCCGATTTGTCATTTAGCCTTGCATTTAACAAGCAACAAAATGCTTTTGGCAGGAAGGCTTATCAGCAACCAATATGAAAACAGATATGGACCTAACTTTGGGTATTTCTACACCACCCTATGAAACTGTCCGTTTTTGGGTCGGTGAATTGAAATGTGATCGCAAAAGTGTTTTTGATTATGAACCCAAAAGAGGTGACAACACCAGAAATGATGGAATATTGTCTTACTATATTGTCGCACAGCAATGGTTGGCAAAAAAAAATGTTGTAAAATAGTTGTATGTATTGAGTTAAAAGGAGTTTATGTTGAAGATTAAATAAAAACATTGTCAAAAAAGTTGATGTTTATTATCAATACAGGAAATTTTTCAGCCCAACAAGTATTAACAAAAATTTCAATCAATTTTTTTTTTTTTTTGCTAAATGATACGGCGATAGTTTTGCGTAGCTACTTTTTTACGCGTAGCTTGTCGACAATCCACAAGGATTGGTATTTAAGTGCATATAATTAGCCAAAAAAACAACCGCCTGGGCCTTCTTAAGTAATAATAAATATTTTTAAATTTACTAAATCAACAGATCAAAAAAAAACTTGGAAACTTCTTAAATCTGACGTTCGTTCAAAAGATTATTTATTATTAAAAGTACTAAAACGTATTTTAAAAATTTAGTTATGTAAGATTTGTTCTAAATTGATATATTGGTATACAACTCTTTTCATAGGGATTTCGTTAGTGAATAATGATTAGTGATATTTAAATTTACACCTTTGATTACTTTCTACATAAAGAAAGTACCATGTAGTCGAAGTATTAGCGAATTATACGCGATACATATTAAACTCTTAATAAATTCAATTTTATTTTATTTGACACATAAATACGATTTCTATTTGAAATTAGGTTCTTCCGGATTATAGCCAGATAATTATTTTTACGAATGTGAAATCATAAAATGTTGTTCTACATATATAATATAACTTTCCTATATTGTTATTTAATAGCCAGATAACACAAGGACGTAAAATATTATGGGAGTACAATTTCCGGAAGAAAATATATTCTTAAGAAAGGAATTGCTAAATTTTCCAGAATGGTAAAAATGTTCAATATAGAAAGTTTAAATGTTTTCGGAAGAATAGTTTAAAATTATTCATCTCAATTAAAATATTTATGTATGCATTTTTACCAATATGAATTAGGTTACCTGACCACCGAACTAAATTTAAGACGATGAGAAGTAATAAATTATCTCATATAAGAACTTTCCTAATTATAAAGACCTTTAAAAATAACCCTTCCTAATTCAGAAAATGTAAAGGTGTGATTTAAATTTTAAATCAAGAATTTGTTACATTTCCACCTTTACAAATTATTTAGAACGCAAATATCTTAAATGAAAATATATTTCCGGAGATTTAAATATGTAGTTAAATTATTTAATTAGCTGTAATATATCCGCTAAACTCTTATCACAGTTAAAACCTCCAAACGTTATGAAATCATATAGGAAATTTCCTACATACTTATTTGTCCATTTATAGTATGTATTGTATAATCTACAGACTACAGTCTGAGATGAATTTAATCAGTCTACGCATTTTAAAGGAATACAAAAATTTATTTTCTTACAAATTATGATTAATCTTCAGCCAAGATATGAGGATTGTATATAAGTATGGAGGAGGAAGAACACTTCAATAAACTCGCAGTCTATACAAAAATTATGTGTCACAATTATCTACTTTTATATCCAGTTCCGGTTAAGAAAATATTATAATAAAATTAATTATAAGATTATTTTGTTATAATATCTTCGACAGTATATAGTTTTGGGATATTCATGTAAATGCATAGACTTAAAACTTTTCTTATTCTTAAACAGTAAGAAAAGTGTAGAAATTATAACTAAACATGGTATAAAGAGAGCACATAAAGGAAACTGTGATAAAAAATGTATTCTTATTCAAAGAATTTATGAATTTTTAATTAATTTTTATCAAAAAAAAAATATTAAAAATAAAAAACTTTTAATATTGTTAAAAGAAAGTTGGTGATAATTTTATTTTGTGAAAGATTAGTCTTGGGATATGCACATTTCTTGTGTTTAAAAAACTTAAAATCTACAGGAACTTGTTTATATTGTTTGATATGGATTATAATGCACAAATTGCAATAAATTAAAATACAAATTATTTAATTATGTAATTTTCAATGTTTAAATATTTACATTTTTTATTAAGCAAACGAATTTATATTTGATATAAACGATGATTGGTGTCATATCAAAAAGCACCTGAATAAAATTTCATTTGCTCAGCGACATTTATGAGTATAATTGCCCATTTTATTTATGTTGATATCACATATTTAATCGTTTGGTATATAATACGCGATGTTTTGTGCGTTTGCCAAGTGCAGTTTCATTTATAATTATAATCACTTTTTTTACGTACCGCGCCAGGCTTAAACATCTGTATAAAATATAATAATACGGTTGATTTGTCATTTATTTGTATGATTCATTTTTTTTCGTTTTGTTTATAAATTCAAGTGAAATGCAAATAATCTCGTTTAAAGATTATTTTCGCACCTCATCACAACATAATTACTAACATGTGCGCCATAGCATACATATATGCTCACCTCAATAATCGGAATAAAAATATATATAGTTTTCCGATTAGTCAGTATCCGCCTTAATGTCCCCCACATCATCATCGCAATATAAATAGATCGGGCCCCAACCAAAGAGATAATCCGCGAATTATTTAATTTCACAAAAAAAAAAGAAAACAAAAAAATGATTATTAATTATATTTGGTTTCGAAAAAAATTATTAAATCTTTGTCGTAAAAAATAATAAAAAAAAAAAAACATTTTCATAATTTTTTGGTTGGTCTTAAGTAAATCTACCATAAATTATATTGTTGTCATTGACAAGAAAATTAAAATACTTAAGTTTTTATTTTTTATTTTTATTATGATGGATAAATATTATAAATTATAATTTTTTGTTTTTGTCGATTTGCGTGTGCGTGTGTGTTTGTTTATATGTGTACATATCTATATAAAATGGGTAACAGAGGATTCACTGTGCGCAAATTAAATACAGTTGATCTAGAAAACATCACCATTCGAAATTACCATGTGAAAGAAAATTTTTTAGATTTTTTTTGTTGTTTTTAATTCCGGAAATTCCGTCTAATCTCTTATATACAGTATAACGTTTAAAATAAGGTATATGAAATTTGTATATCAGAATTTCTATATACACAGTACTACCAATCCCTTAAAACACATACTCTTATTTCAAATATAGAAATAACAAAACATTAAGAAAATATATCATCTAATCACTGTCTAAATTACACGTGTGTTTTATATGCCTACATACAGTGATGAGCAAAAGTAATACGAATTTCAATTTTTGATGGTAAATGCTTGTTAATTTTGTAAAACTAATCAAATGGAAAATTTTTATTTTTAGAATTTCAAAATAGTGCATTAATATTTGGAATTGGATTGTTAATACACGTTGAAATATAACTTTTAGTGATTTTTTATGTATTTTACTAGGCATGTTGCTTCAACATTATTTAGTAGTCCTGTAAAAATTTTCGATTTAATTACGCCGAAGATATTTCAAATGCACACTATGCACAGAAGGCTTAAAAACTGATTTTCAACAATACGTAGATAGAATAGTAAAATATAAAGGGCTGAAACCTCACGAGGTGATCAGAACTTCGGTCTTTGGTATCTTCAATAATGTCATAAAGTTGGCGGGACAGTTTTGACATTATTGATTTCTATTTTAACCAACATATATTTATTTATACAACAACAGCCAAACAGGTCAAAAGCTTCAATAACATGGGTACAGGCATCCAATTTAAAACGAAAAATCGTATTCTAGAACTTTATACCGAAAATAGTATAACAAATTATACTGATACTTCTAACCGTTTAACTGATCATATTCCAGAAACTTATCCAAAAACTCATTTTAGAATCCCATTTCCAACACACATATCAAATTTCATCATAATTTTATTTATTTTATTTATTTATTTATTCTTGACTTATTAATTTACATGTTAATCTTTCGGTACACTCCATTTTGAGCATAAGCTCATTCATAATGGGGAGAACCAAAAAACGTCGATAAACAGCAGCTCATCGCCAACCCTGCAATTTTAAATGGATCTTTGCTAAACACATGTAGTACCAGTCACTAATCTGCAGACTGCCAATATCATCAGAATGTAATATAAACTTTGAACGACTTCTCATTTACACAATCGAATGAGCTTTCATAACCCGAATAATCTAAAAATATTCGAGCATCCAAACTACTTGTGTGACACTTGCTGGAATATTATTTACATAAGAAAATATCTCCTGGTTTGAACATGTCGAATTTTATCATAATCGGTTGAGAAATGGGCAAGTTCCATCATATTTAGCCATATTTCAGAACCTGATACAAAACTAATTTTAGAATCCCATTTCCATTACACATGTCGAATTTCATCATAATCGGTAGCCAAGTTCCAACATACTTGGCCATATTCCAGAACTTCATCCAAAACTCATTTTGGAATCCCATTTCTAACATACACATTGAATTTCATAATAATCGGTTGATAAATAGGCATGTTCCATCATATAAATAATTTGTTAACTATTCACTGCATCCAAATCCAACCCCAACTCAACTCCAACTCAACT
This sequence comes from Tipula helvola, assembly GCA_963556165.1. Classification (NCBI taxonomy): domain Eukaryota; kingdom Metazoa; phylum Arthropoda; class Insecta; order Diptera; family Tipulidae; genus Tipula; species Tipula helvola. Next base: position 103,332,417 of record OY744483.1, read on the forward strand.
CCAACTCAACTTCAACTCAATGCGCAAATTGACCCCTAATTTAACCTTCAAATCAATTCCCAATTCAATGCCCAATTCAATAATGAAAGCAGGCATTTTGAGTCAATTCGTATGGCAGGTACCCCACCCCCTTGACGTACAGTCTCCAAAAGCTTTTCAAATCTCCGCCTTGACCATAGAAACAGATTGGCGAAAAAAAATCCTAATCGGACAAGCCGTTCTCGAGATACCATGGGTCCAGACACACAGACATCCAGACAGATGGACGGACGGACATTTTTTTTTTTTGCATTTTCAGACTCAGGGACTTTCAAAACGTCGAGAAAAGTGGTTTTGGACCAACCAAATTTTTCGTCATTTTTGACAGGATTTCTATACTTTGGTCTTTTTAGACTGAAGTAATAATATCAATGCGAATAAAATAATATGAAAAAATGAGTTTTACCTTAAAACGTACAGACAAACCTTTAGAGTATTGATGGAATTTCGTTTGCAGTCAACGAAGATCAATTTGCAGTCAACGAAGATCAAACCAAAAATCGTTAGAATAGGAATTTCGGTGGAAAACAAATATCTGAAGGTGTATTTTCAATAACGGCATAGAAGTCTGGTTCTGCCCTTAATAGGTTAACAAAATATTGACTTTTACATTTTTAACGACCATGCGGCGATTTGTGGTAATAATCTCATTAGAGAAGGCTGGACTCTACAGCGAGACAATGTTTGTGCGGAAATTAAGCGAAACGTGGTATATCAACCGAAAAATCGAAACATATTTAAATTTAGTAGCCTGTGAACGGCTTAATTTATTTTACAGTAATTTATTTTATAATTGAAGATAATTAATTTTAGTTTAGTTTTACAAGAAATTCTTAGCTTATAGTGTTGTGCTACTAACTACCGACTTCATAGGTGCCTGTAACCGGGTCTTATACCGCATGGTTGTGCACTACAATTAATCAATCAATTTCCAAATAAAACCTTATAATTGGGAATTTTAAAAAAATTGCTTTTAAATTAAGATGTTAAACTTTTCACAAATACTTTTCAAATTCCAAATACTTTTGTTCATGACTGTACATACGAGTAAATCGATATTTAAAAAAAAAACGTTCATGTATATGTGTAAAATTCAAACGTCTTAAGTCAAATAACAACACAAAATAAAAATAATAAAAATAACGTTAATCCATCGTAAAGGAATTATAAAACTGAAATTATATTGAGATTATATATTTTTTGTTTGTTGAGGATTTTATAATAAACACAAAAAAAAAACAACAACAACAAAACAGAAATTTAATAACGTAACACAAAAAGAAGTAAAAGAAACTAAATCATTTTACATGAACGGAGATTATAAAGTAAAAAAACCTAAAATCAATAAATTGTTAAGTAATTATATGAAATATTTTGTTAAATTTGTAATTGAATACATTTTTTTTTCACCTGAGTTTTATATTGTCAAAATTTGATAACTCAACCAAACAAATAAAAAATGTGCTTTTGACTAACCCAAGGAAAATATTCAATAAACAATTCAATCAGACTTTACTCATAATAAAAGATAAATCATCACTAAAATAAAACAATTAAATGGTTTTTATGTAAAAAAACTGAAGTTAAGTTCAACTTGAGTATCCCACTAATTTGTAAAAATGTTAAACTATCAAAGTAATTAAGCTGTAAGAAATCAACTAAGTAGTCCGCACGGGTTTTCAAAGCTGTTTGAACTGAAATTTAATGTTAAAGTAGTCATTCACGGTCGGGTTAACTCTAGTGAACTTTGTTTACCACAATTGAAAAACTGCTCGTTATTTTTTACTTTCTAATGGAAATCAAAAATTGTGCACATTTAAAAGCTTAGTCTATAATTAAAAGTCTATCACAAAAATGCTTATTAGTAAAAATTTACTGATTAGAATCTACCTGTTTCTTTATTTTAGGCAAATTTAGACAGGAAATTTAATAAATTTATGATTTTATTTGGTTTGTCAATCTAAACCAAATGTTAATAGTTTAAAAAAGTTTAACCAGCATTTTTTAACACTTTACAAATAGCTTCAAATATTAAAAATCTATTTTTAAAACCAAAAGAAAATTTCCAAAAGTTTACCTCCAATTGAAATTAAAACGTTTTAAATTTTCAAAATTTAAAATATTAAATTAGTTAAAATAAAACTTCATTACGAATTCCAAGTTTTTTTAAGATTCAGTGTATTTATAAGACAAAATTGAATCAAGTGTTTTTGCCTCAAAATTTTAAACAACTTTATTGCTGGAATAGTAGGATTTTAAAAAAATGTCACGTAGGTATTTGGATATTGAAAAATGAGAACCTAAATTATTCTACTAAATGTACCTACGTAATAAAATTTAGAAGTTTAGGCGGAAATTAGGAATTAAACTTTAATGCCCGATTGCGTAAGAAATAGTCGCCCAATTAAATAATACTTCTTCTTTTATGAAAATGTGATTTGTTTCACAATACAAAATCAATGGAATGCTAATATTTAACTGCCCGATTGCGTACAACTAAATATATTGATTGATTGACTTGAGTGTATGACCAAGCCTAAACCTGTCACCCAGATGACACCGGGCCTACCGTACACCCATTACATATAACAAAAAGGAAGTATAGGAAAGGAATGTTAGTATGGATAGACTTGACCCGATTACAGACACTTTTGTAGTGAAAAGTTAGTAATTTGTTAGTATATTTTATGATAAATTAGTTTTGTGCTAACTAAACTCGGAAACATATTATTTTAGAATAGAAACATACCTCTGAATGTGACATTAGCCATAATTCATCGCCAGTCAATTTTTTAGATACTGCCTTATAACCAGCCCATTCATATCCCCTACCGGTTATTACACTACGGCTATTCCCTTCATAATATATGAAAAACTTTGTATTTAACCCGTAAAGAGCGTTGTGCGGTCCCTGGGACCGCTCTACTTTTCTAAAAATCAAATTATCCCCACTGCGTTTAATTTTTTCTGAAATTTTTAATATCTTTCTAATCGAAATTTATAGCAAAGTTCTAATTGAATAAAAGATAATTAATAAAATTGCGGTCCACTGGAATGCACCACTCTTTTCATGCAACATTTTCGACGACGCACTTTACGGGTTAAGTATACCTAAAAATAAATCAGCCTAATACTAAAAGGATAAGGGGCAATTAGCCCAACTTTACTTGAAAAATGTTTTTGTTGCCACTTTCCATTGTCATTTTTGTACATTAAATAAACAAAGCTGCATTCTGAAACAAAGTACTAAATCTAAGTTATACGGTATAAGTACAACTTTTCTTGTCTGAGTGAAATACATAATTCAAAATATTTTTGTGTAGTTTATTTACATTGTAAATTTCAAAAATGTCGAATACGTGTTGTGACTGCTCTAAAAAAATTACTGGCACCAGATTTCGAGGCATCCAATGCACCGGTAACTGAAAAAAAAATTTCATCTAAAATGTATTACAATTTCTGGAAATATTGCTGAATCGCTGGAAATTGGGTCATTAATTTGGGTGTGTCCAAAATGCAAATCTAACAACCAATCTGCAATTGATGTAGCGAATGGCAACTCAACAAAACTATCAAATACTTCTGATGGTAGTAGTACTGGTTCTGCAACTATAGATGATGTACAAATGGGTATAAATAACTTGTCTATTAGGTTCGGTGGTCTGGAAAACTCCCAACAATTTATCTCTGATTCAATGGAAGCGCTGCGGAATGACCTTAAAAACGCGTTAGATGAGGTCAAAAGTCTTAAATTGCAAATTAAAAAAAACAGACAATGAGTGCTTCTCGCTTCGTCAAAGAATTAATCTGCTTGAATCGTTAAATGACCTTCATGTTCAAGAAAAGCTACGTACAAATATTGTGATTACTGGAATTCCAATCAACAACCATAACAATAAGGAATTAATAATGAAAGTCCTGTCTTTCGTGCAACCTGAGATCAGTAACACAGATGTTCTTGATGTGAACAAAGTAAATACCGAGGCTAAAATTTAAAAACAAAAGCTACAACGGAGATTTATATTGTCAAACTAGCATCTAGCGATATCAAAAATGGAATACTTAACTCTATGAAGAACTTCAAAAATTTCACAACAGATAATTTGGGCATAATCTTCACAACTAATCTACGGAGTAGGATATTCATCATGCAGCACTTGTCACAATTCCAATCTAAACTATATAATGAGGCAAAAATCATCAAGCGTGAACATAATTTTCGTTTCTTGTGGATTCGGAATGGATTCATCATGCTGCGTCATCATGAATCTTCGCAAGTATTTCACATTCGATCCTACTCAAATATTGAGCAAATTAAGAAAACAATCCAGCAAGAAAAGTAATTTTTTATTTAACTTTATTTGTTTACATTTTTACCTGCTGTGTTGTCAACTTAACTTTATCAAATTTTTTGCTAGGGTTGCAACAATATTATTTCTACTTTTAGTACGTAATTTTATTCTCAATACAAATATAATTTATTGCAGTAAAGCAAGTACAGTTTTCATTAGTGTTTATATTGTTTTTAGCAAAATCACACGCAAACATAGAATGTGTAACGGTTCAAACGATAGAAGGGTTGGATTATCTTTAATTTTAGTTAATTGTGAAAGAGCAAGCATTTCGTTGGGTTTTAATATTTCGAACGGTATAAAATTCATTTCATTTTTCGGACATAAGTTAAAGCATTACGTATATACGTTTCATTTGATATCGTCAATTTTTATTTGAGCTATTTTAATGTTTTTATTGTGTGATGAATAGGGCTGTGAATTACAATTTTATTTTGCAGAACATTCGCAGCTTGCGCAAAAATTTCGATATTTTCTTAACCAATTTAAATGAACTTAATACTGATTTTGATATTATTTTTTTTACCGAAATCTGGATTTTAAGTTCTGAAATTAGTAGCTATAATTTAGAAGGTTTCTCTTTCTTTGCTAACTGTAATGACCAATACAGAGCTGGTGGTGTTGCTGCATTTGTAAGATCCTCGTTAAACTACCATGTGCATATTTTAAATTTCTCATCCGCTGATGTTATGAAAATAACTGTACAGCTAGGTAATGTTAAATTTTGTTTTATATTGATCTATAGACTTCATTCTTCAACAGCCGAGTCTTTTTTAATTGAATTAAATAACCTTCTAAATACCGATAAATCAAAGCATAAAATTATCGTAGGCGACATAAATATTGATTTATTAAATGATTCGCAAATCAGGGATGAATATTTATCGTTATGTGCAGCATATGGCTTAGAATCTTTTATGAACGGCGTAACTAGACCTTGCTCTAACACCTGCCTAGATCATGTCTTTTCGGAAATTCTTGGTCAACATTTCACACTAGACCTGAAGAATTTGGAACTTTATGTGACTGATCATAACACCATTCATCTAATTTTAAAATATTCTGATGGTGTAAAAGCTGGTGGTCGAAAATACAAAGATTCCTATCAAACTAAAGTGAATTATCCTGGCTTGGCAGAAGCCCTGCTTTCCACCGATTGGAGTACTGTATTTGGCGCTGATGAGCCTGACAGTGCTTATTCAATCTTTCTTGACAAATTCAATGTTGTTCTGAATAAATTTAGAACAACTACAAAAATTAAACGGTGTAATTTTAAATTAAAACCATGGATGTCTGACCCGTTATTAAAACTAATTAATTATCGTAACAGTTTATCCCAAAAATATGCTAAAAATCGCAATAAGTCTTCGTTAAAAAATAAATTGGATATAATAAACACCAAAATTAAAACTCGGGTTCCGTTGACAAAAGAAAAATATTTTAAAAATAAATTTAAAGCTGCTTCTGATTTGAAGGCCAAATGGAAGGTGGTTAATAATGTGTTGAATGGCACCCCCAATATGAATATTATAAATGCAATTGATGCCGGTAATAACTTTATAGAAACGGATCCCCAAAAGATTGTTAATATTTCTAACGGCCATTTTATTAATATACCGTATGATATTTTGAATGAAAATAGCGAAAACGTATTTATTAATCGCACTAATTCAGATAGTTTGATTTTTTCGAGGCATGTAAATTGTAATTTTTACTTTTTTCCTATTTGTGAAACTGAAATTTTATTGGTCGTGAGTGAATTAAAACCAAGCTGTTCTTGTGGAGTTGACGGCGTATCTAGTATAATTGTTAAAAAGACTGCTTTTGCTATTGCACATGTTTTAGCCTTTATTTTTAATTTGTGTTTCTCAAAAGGAGTGTTTCCGGATAAGTTAAAATACGGTGTTGTAAAACCTTTATTTAAAAAGGGTTCTCGTCTGGATCCCAATAATTATCGCCAATCACTCTTCTAAATACATTTTCTAAAATACTTGAAAAAATTATTAAATCCAGGTTGTTGAATTACCTAAATAAGATTGGTTTCATTGATAAGAGACAGTTTGGTTTTATGAAAAATTCTTCAACTGAGAAAGCCCTTCGCTCATTTTTAACTCCTGTACATGATTATTTAAATGATAATTTGAGAGTGTCCTCTATTTTTATTGATATATCTAAAGCGTTTGATACTATAAATCATAATTTACTTCTAGCTAAACTGTCCCATGTTGGTGTTAGAGGGATTGTTCTGAATTTATTTAAAACATATTTACGAGATCGAGTTCAACGAGTCTGTGTTGATCAAATTTATAGTCATGATAAGTTTGTGAACATTGGTGTTCCGCAAGGATCAGTACTAGGGCCCTTGCTCTTTCTGATTTACTGTAACTCAATTTTTGATCTTGCGCTGCATGGGAATATTGTTGCTTTTGTATATGCAAACAATAATATGGATTCTCTGAATTGTGCAATGTCAGAAGATATGGGTTTGCTAAAGAAATGGTTCCACGTGCATAGCATGGTTAAACCAAAACTCATGTGGCTAATTTAAAAAAGAAATTGCGACAGGCGTTGAGATCATTTTACTATCTGAGTTCGATTTGTACTCCAGAATTTTTGAAATGTCTTTACTATGCACTAATTGACTCGCATCTTCAATACGGATTAACATGTTGGAGTGGCATTTACCATTCAAATATAAAAGCGTTGATCTCTTTACAGAAAGGGGTGTTAAAAGTAATGCATTACTTGCCTAGAAGCACGCCATCTTTACCATTATTTCTGAAACATAAAATATTACCTTTGAGGTACCTTTATGTGTACAAAGTGCTTAAGGTTTATTTTATTATGAGCGGAAATCGGTTGCTCAATAATTCTTGTGATGAGCCATACATGCTCCGCAACAAATTTAGAATTAAGATACCGAAACCTAATAAAGAAAATTTTAAGAAATTTTTTTCCTATACTGCTCCAAAGTTGTTTAGTCAACTGCCATCACATATTATTAATGCAAATAATTGTAGAGTATTTGGGCGACTTCTAAAAGAATGGTTATTCAATATTGGAGATATCGAGGCTTTTCTCTAGTTATGTTCTAAAAATTCATTTTATGGTAATGATAATACCTATGTAATGCATATTTGCTTTAACTTTATTTCGATTTTTTTATTTTTATTTTTATTCGTCTGCTTGTTATACCTTTTCGGTTGTTTCAACCTTTATGTATGTTTTGTTGCATTTTTGTAAATTGTAGGTTTAATTTAAATATTAACTATGTACTAAAGCTTTTCATTTTCATTTTTTAAATTTTGCTTTCTTTTTTTTCTTGTTTTCCCTCTTTTTTATTATATATTTTTATCATTATTTGAATCGTGGATCTAATACATTTTTTTAAAAAATAGGAGTTCACTAAAGTAGTTTATTTTTATATTTTAAGTTTTAAATATCATGTACAATTTTGTTTTAATTTATATATTAATAAACTAAAAAAAAAAAAAACTAAAAAAATTTACAATTCAATTGTATTCAATTTTATCATTAATTTCCATTTATTAACTCTCCCTAAGAAAAGTTACACAAATTAAGCCAAACATGTAATTTAAATATGCGTTTACCTATAATTCTGGAAATCATATTAGCACTATTTTTAATTTTTTAATTTTTTATTTATTATTACATATCTAAATACATTATTTTAGAGAGATCAACTTCTTTGTCTTACTTCTCTTTGGTAAATATACAAATTTATACATTAAATAATTTTACTTTATCATTTGTTTGTTAAATTCAAAGGAACATTTTCAAATTACCTTATTGGAACATTACCTAACCTTAACTAAATCTTTAATATTTGTACTAAATAAATAACTAAATAATTAAAAAAAAAAATTTACAAAAACTATTTTAAAACAATGAAAAAGAAGAAACTACGTATTGCATAAAAATGATCAAAGTGCTGAAATCAACGGGTTCGAAGCATTTTCCAAGCTGTTTCGGAACTTAATATATATTTTATTTATAAAATCTTTATGTAGTCTATTTTAGAAATGCTATGCAACTCAGATGTTCTAAAGAAGAGCGGTAAATCATGTATCATTTTCAGAATTTTATTTTGCGTTACCTGTAGTTTAGAGATGTGAGATTTTGCATAATTCTTCCAAATTGGAGCTCCAAATGTTAGTAACTGTCTAAATATGGTTTTGTATATATGTAATAATTTTGTTCGTTTTAGACAACCGAGATTTTCTGTTAATAAAAGGATATAAAATCCGAATGTTTCTGTTGCATTTTTCAATAAGATAGTTAATATGTGACGAGAAGGTAACATTTTTATTTAGGACTATTCCCAAGTATTTTTCGATAGAAATTTATCGATTTGGCAAAAAACAGGATTTCCTTCTCCTGGTGAAAAAGGCGGCCTGCGATTTTTGAATGTTTAATTTTATTTTCCATTTATCAAAATATTGTTTAATTAAGTTCATCAATCCCAGACTCGAGATTTCCCAAAATAATATTGGGATTCAAAGATTGAGTCATAATAGCTAAATCATCAGCATACATGTATAAAAAACAATCTATAGGATCATGAGGTATATCATTCCTTTTAGATAATTATAATATAAGAATATAAAATTTGGTGGGTGCCAAATAAAAGTTTACTTGGATTTATTAATAATGTTATGCCAGTATTAGTAGTTGCATAGTTGTTTATCGTATTAGGTACTTTATTAGTTAACAAATCACAAAATAAACATATCAAATACAAAAAACTACTGCATTCTTTAAATTAAGAAACCATGATTTTATTGCTTTCATAGTATCTTTAATATTATCAAAACTTTTCAAATGTATAGGAATTTTATTATAAAGGATTTTATAAATAAGATTTCTACGAGGTATTTCCGATTTGATCTATGGCGATTTCTACGAGACATTTCCGATTTGATTTCTGAGCTGTAATATATTTGATTTGCAGAACAAATGAAATGACGGAGACATGCGGGATTTGTAATGTATTAATCTTAAACAATGTTTTTGTACAATTACTATATTTTTTAAGTTTGTAAAATACATACCATCCCAAAATACAATGCCTTACTGAAATTGCGAATCAATCATTGCACAATAATACGCCTTTAGTATTTCAGTTGGAGAATAACTACGCAACAAATAAAATTTTCTGAGTGAGTTTAGCAAATTATTATACATTTTTTGAATATGAATTTTCCAAGTGCCATCACTGCTGATGTTCAAGCCTAAGTCTTAAAATTTGTATCAGTTTCATCCATGCATGAAACAACTTTGTTAATGATGAATAATGGGCTAGATACTCGATACCCAGATAAGCAGTTATTTTTTGCGAATTTGCTAGAAATTTTATACACGATAATTTAGCAACCCAATTTGTTTCTGAATTTCTGTAACAATTCGATGCAAAAAACTATGTTTTTTGTACTCAGCAAGATTTTTTTTGCATGCGTCAATTCGTGCTCTCAATTGATTTTCGGACAGTTGATGTAGGACCCATCTTCCTAGCTTTCGAATCTTTCCTATTGCGTGCAAACAATGAGAAATGGTTGATCGGTCAATGTTTAACTGCATTGCAAGTTCTTTTTGCGTTTGACATTTTTCATCCAATAATGTTTGTAATTCGGCATCTTCAAACTTTTTTGGCTGACCTGGCCGTTCTTTGTCTGTCAAGTCAAAATCACCACTTTGAAATCGATGAAACCAATTGAAACAGCTTGCTCTCGATAGAGCTTGATTACCATAAGTATCAGAAAGCAATCGGTGAGCTTCAGCGGCAGTTTTCTTGGAATCAAAAAAGAAAAGAAGAACCCCTCGAAAAAACAACTTATCACGATCCATTTTAAATCGATTACAAAAAAATGACGTAATATGAAAAATATGATATGAAAAAAACGTCGTTGAAGTTAGCCCGAAATCTCAAACCGAAAAATGTGGTTCGTTTCTTGGCTAAAGTGTAGTTATCCAGAAAAAGTGTAGGTATTATATAAAATGTAGTATTATCATGAACAAATTTCAAATTTTGATAATTTATGATTCGAGAAATATGAAATGTAAATCAACTAAATTTGCATAATATTTAGAAAATCATCCAACAAATTGTTTGTAATACGTAGATAGGTACCTGCAAATTAATGATATTGTAATAACATAGTACTTTAAAACAATTATACTAAGTGTATCATATTATGACAAAGTAAATATTTATACAAAGCCATACCTAAAGATAAAGCTAACTAGTGGCGTATTTGGCCAGCTATAGGCTAGGGTACCAGCTAATATATGAATACCACCATGTAGATGAAGTTATCCCAAGATTCTGCCAGAAATAATTTGGTCCATTTCTTAACTAGTGTCACTATCCAGAAAAAGTGTAAATGTTGAAGAAAATATGTAGCACCATCCCAAAAACAAATTTAACTTATGGAACATAAGTAAATTCAAATTTCAAATTATTTATTTTTAAAAAAAAAATTAAACTTAAACTTGAATATTAAATTGTAAATTACTACAATATAAAATATTTAGCGTATTATGTTAACGTATTAAATTCTATACCGTCAATATTAGAGCCCTATAGTGACCGAAATAAACATATCCAGGATTAAGACTAGAGAGTTTTGAAATTGGCATACTAACACATTACTCCTGAAAAAAAAAAAAATCGAAATCGTTCCGTGGCAACTTGTCGAAAAAAGAAAACGAGCTGGGAATACGCTGCGCCGTTTTAACATTTTATTGCACTCCTTCTGCTGTATTGAGTAATTGACCGAACTAAAAATCTCTCGGATTGAGGCTATCAAGTTTTGAGATTGGCATACTAACACCTTACTCCATTTTCGTTTTTCAACAAGTTGCCACGGAACGATTTTGATTATTTTTTTGTCAGGAGCAAGGTGTTAGTATGCCAATCTCAAAACCCGATAGCCTTGATCCGAGAGATTTTTAGTTCGGTAAATTACTCAATACAGTAGAAGGAGTGAAATAAAATGTTAAAACGGCGCAGCGTATTCCCAGCTCGTTTTCTTTTTTCGACAAGTTGCCACGGAACGATTTCGATTATTTCTTGTCAGGAGTAATGTGTTAGTATGCCAATTTCAAAACTCTCTAGTCTTAATCGTGGAGATGTTTATTTCGGTCACTATAGGGCTCTAATATTGGCGATATAGAATTTAATACGTTAGCATAATACGCTAAATATTTTATATTGTAGTAATTTACAATTTAATATTCAAGTTTAATTTTCATTTTTTTTTTAAAAATAAATAATTTGAAATTTGAATTTACTTATGTTCCATAAGTTAAATTTGTTTTTGGGATGGTGCTACATATTTTCTTCAACATTTACACTTTTTCTGGATAGCTACACTTTAGTTAAGAAATAAACCAAATTAATTCGGGCTGAATTTCGGACTAACTTCACAGACTTGAAAAATAACACTTTCTGCTTTGAATAAGATTGACAATTGTGACAGCTACAAAATGCAATTGGAATTGCTTGTCAAACTATACGCAATCTCACGTAGCGACACCCAATAATATAGTATTTTACTTTGCTAAAATAATCGAGTAGTTTACGCAAGTAAATTTTCGATTAGCAAATCCGCCATATTTACAGAGTTGCGAATTGCTAGAGTATCGAGTATCTGGCCCAATATCATGTAGATGGTTAATCCTGCTTGCCAAAAACATTAGTTTAGGTATGGAACTAAGAATCATAAAATGATTGTCAAACCATTTACGTAAACATTTTAAATAACTTGCAATTGAATGTTCAATATCCAAATTTGTATCACTCGTGTACAAAATGGCAGTATCATCAGCAAAATCTATCAATTCTCCAGAAAGTCCACTTGAAAAAATAGAGTTTAAATAGATTAAGAATAAAATTAGACCGAAAACTGAGCCTTGCGGAACACCAATATCAATCGTACCTACAGAACTAAACGATTCATTAAACCTAACTTTCTGGGATCTCCTTTCTAAGTAACTCTTGAACCACTGCAGTGAAGTACCTCGGAAACCAATATTCTCAAGTTTCATCAACATTATATCATGATTCACGGTATTAAACGCGTTGGTGATATCAGTAAATAACGAATCTACCTTTATATGATTACTTATGTTACTATAAATATGCTTTAATGAAACCGAATTGGTTCAAGTTTAAAAAATTTAGTTTTCCAAGGAAACACAATATACGTTTTTTCACAATTTTCTCAAGAAATTTGGAAATGATTGGCAGTAATGATATTGAACGATAGTTGTTAGGATCAATCATGGGCCCCTTTTAGTGAAGCGGGATTGTTATGACAGATTTTAATTTCTCAGGAAATACACCATGAAAGATACTTAGATTAAAAATGTGCGTTAAGACAATACAAACATACAAACCTATTCTCTTAATAACAGAAGTATTTAATCCATCATCCCCAATCGAATGTTTATTTTTCAAATCAAGAATACAACCCAATACTTTATTTCTGTCTATGGGGAAAAAGTAAAAACTGCTATTTGTAGAACAGTTTGAATTCAGGAATATCTTATTAATGTCAACAGAATTAGGGCTAGAAGTGATTTCCAAAGACAAACGGTGCAGAATTTCCAGAAACAATTTATTAAATTCGTTACAAATATCTAGATCCGTTGTGATAATATTCTTAGAGGAATCGTAGATTCCTTTTATATCTATTTTGTTATCTGGTTTATTGAGCAAAGAATCTACAAATCTCCATTGGGCTTTCGTGTTCCTGCTGTACAAATCAAAGTTAAACTTGTAATAATTAACTTTTGCTAGTTTCACCGTAACACACCATTTCGTTGATAATTTTTCGAAATATATGTGTAAAGATTTTTGGCCTGGGTGTTTCGTAAGCATTTTACCAATTTTCTTTTTTTTTCCTAAAAAATTAAGTAATGAATTGTTCATCCAAGGTTTGAGTTTTTTCTTTGGTTTGTTGAATGATTTCTGAGATTGAAGGAGGTATTCATTTAAAACAGACACAAAGCTATCGTAGGCAATTAAACAGTTGCCCTAGATTCAGTTTTAGTTTTGGTGATCTTTAACGAATGATTTGTGGGGGAAAGTGTCGTCCGAGGAGTCGGATAGACTCAATTTATTTTAATTTAATCTGAAATTTGTAATACTATTGAGAACTTAGAGTTTCTTAATTTTAATCGTCGAATATTAATTAATTAACATCTCTAGGGAGTTGTAATGCCCAGATTTTACTATACGTAACTACAAAATGCGAATAACTGAACGAGTTAAAAAAACAAAATTGGAACTATATCTTAAAAATTTGCTTCTATAGAGATTATAATGTTTCAATTTTTTGTGAATTAAATTTTTCATAATTTTGTGTAGTCGATATTTAAATTTTTTCAGTATTTTTATAAGGTTATTTGATCTTTTCTAGATGCTCTAGACTAGGCGTTAAAATCTGTTTCGCAGCTTACTTTTAATTAATGTCTTAAGCCGTTTTGCCTTTTTGTAAAAAATCTCTCGTTTAGCTTTTGTCGTGAAATATTCTACAGTCTGTGAACATTGTAAATATTCTACAGCTAAAGTAACTCTAGAATATTATTTTAAAGTGCAAGGGAACTGGTGGAGAGCATTGTTAATTAATACCTTTATTACTATCATAACCTAAATCAGCATATAATATTTTTAGCAACTTTATAAATAAAGTGCCTCGCAAAAAAGCAAACATTTTAGAAATAATTAGAAATTTCCTCGGGATGGGATCAACTAGTTTGGGGGTTCTATTTCTAAAAAAAAAATCTCAGAACCTGATCGTTTGATTAGTCACATGTTACTTTAAATATCTAAACTACAAGCAGCCAAAGCACTAAATCACCTACAATTACCGCAAGGAGCTAGTATAGTAAATTATGTAATACGCTGATTTATATCTACAATTCAGCCCTAATAAACTATTAAAATACAAAACATCCATACATTTTTAATCGGATAAACACTTAATTACTATCTCATTAAATTAAAGTACATAGTAAGAAAAGGGATAATAAAAGGATTTATTCATTTTTTTGTATATCTTTTGTGTTATAAAATCATATTGATTGCTGTTATTTATATCCCAAGGGCTAATCCTTTTTTTCGTATTTAACAAATTAAATAAAAATTTATGTTTTGTACATAAACTAATAACATAAACAGCATTTGTAAATTAATTATCCTTGTTTTCAATTAAAATATGAAACCAAAGGCAAATTAAAAAAAAAAATTGAAATCAAATAATAATTTATCTAAATTAATCAAAAAAAAAAAACCTAACAGAGAATATCTGCTATATATAAAAAATGATCGTTTGATCATTGATCGTTATATTTCAATTAATTTGATCTAAATTTAAATGATCTTTTCTCAAATACGCGCGCAAGTATACAAATATAACACGCGGCTATATCTCTGACGCGGTATTTTATTTACAAATACATAAACATGGGTGACAAAAAAATGTACATACATACGTATTACTCGGTACATATTCCATCTCCTTCAATTGGATGATATTCGTGATTCTACTTAACATTTTGATTGACCCTCTTAACAGATTAGAGCTGATCATAATAAATTTTTTTTTTTTTTTTTTATGTTATGACGTTAATACATATTTTATCTCGTTTCTTAATTGTTGCATAGTTTTATATTTATGTTGTTTAATATTCTTTTTTTTTTTAAGTTACTTATATTAATTGGAGATCAGAAACGGAGAAATAACGATAATATGTATAAGAAGAACAACGCCGAGATATAAGTTTTTTTTTTTTCTTCAAAACTACTGTAGTACTGTGTGTTCAGTACAAACATATTTTTATAGTTTGTTATTGAATGATAAAAAAATAAGATACGAGCTATAATGTGTGTCACACTATCTCACTATACACTATTAAATGTCTATATACTATATATAATATACAACAACAATGTAATATTAATAATTCATGGACAATTTAATTATCACCACTATCAATGAGTAAAGAATTTTCTACATATATTTATTGGCACACCCCACTGATAAAAGAAAAATTTAATATGTATCTTCTTACTATATGTATATAATGTATTGAGAATGTTTTAAGTTGGAATGGAATTATGTGAATTTAATTTAATTGCATAGTTTTGATATATTGTGTTAATAGAGCAATCGTGATTTAATTATCGTTATACTGAACTCTTTAATGGGGATACTTAAAATATTATCCACACTCGCTTAAATTTAGGGTTCACATGATTTTTTCCCATTTCGAATTCAAGAATTTGGAAATTTATTAAAATTAAATTAAAGAAGCAATATACTGTCTACATCTAGCTTTACGTAAATTAAGAAAATTTAAGAAAATGAAATTTGCTAAGCCAGATTAAAACTTTCTAATTTCTGCAACAATTCTGGTTACGAGTCGATTAGAGCCACTTGATTCATCAAGTAGCAGTAAATTTAAAGATCTTAAATTTCATAAAAAACAAACTTTCAATTTATAAAACAACCTGCATAGAATTTCAGTCTACAATCGATTTATTTACTTACGGCTTATATTTCTGATCAAAAAAAAAAAATACGAAATCGAAAACTTGAATTTATGATCTCTTATGATCGCGACAACAAAATTATTACAACAACAGAACAAAGTTAATCCAATTTTTTTTTTTTTGATATTTATAAAAATTTCTGTAAACGCAACAAAGACTTCTTAACTCAACCTAAAATATTTTGTAAACAGAAAAACAAGAAGAAAAATATGTCTCGAACGATTAAGGTAATTTTATTCGATCATATTTTTTTTTTTATGAAAATCAGTCATAAAATTATCTTTTTGAATGATCCTAGCGGCTACCGAATTCCACTTACATATTTATATCAATATTTTAGTTTTTTTTTTGTTTTTTCTTATATTTTGTTATCTTAAACGATAACCATAAGACAAAAACCCAAAAGAAAAAGAAAACAGAAAATAAAAACGTATATGATAAGTAAAATAGCGCGCTACCAGATTTTCTTATGATCGTCATCATCATCTCTCAAAAAGATCATCAAATTTTTTTGTTTTTTTTTATTTTATTTTATGTATTTGGTGGACAACATTAAAGGTAAAAATTGTAAGCATTTATTAATGATAATTATGATCAAAATAAGACTTTTGATAAAAACAAAAAAATATATCGCGTTTTTGTTTTCTTCTCGAAACAATGTCTTGTTTTCTTTCGAGCTCCAGCATCTTTGTCAATTGAGATGATTTTTTTTTTTTTTAGTTTAAATTTTTTAATTTAATGATAGATTATTTTCATCCTGAAAATTATAATCAAGTTTATTGGCTTTTAAAAGGAATTTTATTAAATTAAATATTTTTTTTTTTTAACTTTTGGGTTTTTGATATTTTGGCTCGATCATCAGCAAAGTAAAGACAAAATAAAAAATTAAAACCTGTCTTAATTCTTTCTCTTGGCATGTCAACCAAAAAAGCTAAAAAAAATTATGTTTCAAACAAACACTCTTGACTACTTATTAAGTCTTATATATTTTTGGCAAATCGGACAGAAAGAAGTAAGCAAAAAAAAAAAAAAATTCGCGATCACATTGCGTTTAATTACAATGGAAGTAGAAATAATAATAATATCGATCAGTTAACAAATTTTCAATCATTTTTACTGGTCTGTCATTAAAATGATCGTTTTTTGTTTTATTTTTTTGGTGGTTCGGTTCTTATCTTGGCGTTATTTTTGTTGTTGTTGGTGATCTGTTTTTTTGATTGAAGACGAATCATTTTTATATTTATTTTTTTTTATATTGAAATATTTTGGCGATCATCTTCAATCGCCTTAAATATTTATCAGGTTTGGAATTTTAGTTTTTTTTTCGTGTTTATGTTGTTTATCTTTGTGGTTTAAATACTTGAGGTTTTAATAACTATAGACGGATGAATTTCTGGAAAATTAAATTTCAATTAACTTTTAACCATTTGGTTGGACTTATTATGGGAGAGTGCGGGCAAAGTTTTACATGCCGGATTAGCACTTAAAATCCATAAAAATAAGCTTATATAATTAAATTCCAACGTATCTAATTATTAAAAAATATAAAAAGACGTTGAATGATACAAAAAACAAAGTGCTTAACGGTATTTTAATTGAACTTTCCAATAACACCTTTAGCCAACTGGGACTTCTAGAAATTCATCAATTTTTAATCCATGTCTAAAAACCAAAAATAAATTAAAATTCACATGGGTACACGAATTAAGTTTTTATGTAGAAAGTATATAGTACATGAAGAGAAAGAAGAGATCTTTTGGAAACGCGCAACGGCTTAATACGGTGTGCGCTGTGGGATTAACACGAGATTGTGTTTTTCGTTTCTTGATTTCATCTCTCAATCTCAAATTTAATCGTATAAAGCTTAACAAGGTTATTTATAATGATTATTAATTTATTTTTATATGTTATAGTCCTCTGCTGATGTTTTTTTTTTGTATCTAACTCATTGACGGACTTAATATAAAATACGAATTTTATATATAATTTGGTATGATGTTGTAATGATAAAATACATAAAAAAAAAAATTTCCCCGCAAGGTTTTTCGCCAAAAATTGATAGTAATTTTATTTCATTATCATTCGATTTTCATTTTGTGTGTTGTTATGTGTGTGCCTTCATGTGCAATTTTAATCTCGCTTGCAAACAACTTTTTTTTTTTTTTTTTTGATAAATTCAGTTACAAAATTTCAGTTTTGTCTCGATCAACCATCACACAAAAAAAAAAAAATTATTATTCGCGTTTGATTAAAATATTTTAATATTTATAACCTAAAGGTAAACGCATTAGACAACCGATTTTCGTGTATTTCGATCATCATCATGATGATCATTATATGATCACATATACAGGAAGATACATAAAAAAATTAAACAATTAGCATAATTGCGCTCATAATTTTGTAGAAATGGCTATAATCTTATCGCGACCGTTTATTGCACCGTCTATATAATCAAAGTGCGATTTTTGCAATGTTGTAACATGATTTCTAATGAAACACTGGGTTAATTATTTTTTAAAATTTAATCTTTAAACATTTCGGAATTTCTAATAAAATTCAAATTAATTTTTTAAATCATCGTTTAGTGATTCTTCTCACAACGCAAACCACATATTTAGTAGTATTTTACTGTACATTTTATCCATCTTTCTGTATACGTACATATTCAAACTCAAACTCAAAAAAGATTATAACCGATTAAATAAAAATTATATTTTATTTTATTTAGCGATTATAAAAGAGTAAGAATTCCCCCCTAAAGTGAATTTCTTATACAATAATATATCGTCTACACAGCTATGTATATATACGAATGTAGATCTACTCACAATTTAAATAGAAACGAAAGAAATAAAAAATTAAAACGGTTTTATCTTAAGCCATAAACCATAAAATACTTATATTTAATAGAAAAAAATAAAAAATAAAAATTGTATCGATTTGAATTAAATTAGATAAATTTAACAGAAATGACGTAATTATCAAAAAATGAAAATCCGCGATTATAATTTTTTATTTATTCGAATTTATTATGATGTTTTAGGGTGGATCAGGAATTTTACCTTTGATGAAAATGGATTAGTAGAAAAAAAAAATTGTTTTGTGTTTTATTATTATGAACAATTTAATGAATTTACGTATGTACTTGTGTACATATAATGGCAGAGCTGTATTCGTTTAGAAAAATAATTTATTCATGAAGCCAAAGATTAACTCACACAACTTTCGCAGAATTTAAATAAATTTGTACACCGAATAATTCAATTCAGACCTAAATAATTAATTTATGGTTAAGAGGACTCTAATTCTAAGATTATATTCGAAATTCGTTTAATTCAATAAAATATTTGATTCTTACGCATTATAGTACATGAAGTATGTTTGCCCAGTCTTCATTTTCAAATAATATTTCGAAAAATATATTTTTGTTAAAGTCACAAGAGTAAAAGTGATAAGATTAAATGTTTGGCGCAACAAAAAAAATTAAACTTGCCTCTCAGTTAATCACTTTTCAAAAAAGCTGAAAAACTTCACACTCACTACATAATTACATAAAATCGAATCAATAAGATTCTTTCGAAGAGGCCAATCATTTATAATATATCTACCAAAAAAGTAGAAATATCAAAATCCCCCGTAAGTGTATCGACCCCAAAAAATGAAAACTACAAACAAAATACAATTCTGACTTCATACATTATGTATGAGGTAAGAACATATTGACTTAGCGAATTATATTCGCTAAACCAAAAACTCAAGGAAAACCCTTATTTATGTTTGTTTTATGTTCACACAAATAATAGAAATAGAAGTTTGGCTGCATTAAAATCAATAAGATTCTTTCGGCTCTTTATAGACAAAATATATTAACAATAATGGCATTCAACATTGCAGTATGAAGCCAAACTACCACATAGAAAATTCAAGGAAGGTTTTCATTTTTTGGGGTCGATACACTTTGTATGATTCTTGGGTTAAAGCGCGGGTGGGATTTTGATATTTCTCCTTTTTTGGTAGATATATTATAAATGATTGGCCTCTTCATTTTTTTCTAATTAGCAAGTCGAAAAATGTTGTGAATGCCATTATTGGTGATATATTTTGTCTTTAAAAAGCCAAAAGAATCTTATTGATTTTAATACGCAGGCAAATTTCTTTTTCTATAAAATCAAATACGCAAATAACAGCAAGTCAATTACATTATTTATCAGTGATTTATTGATTTATTTAGCTAGGTATTATTTTGAAAAACACACAACGGTTGCTTAATTTTAAAACTGGGCAAGATTGTGCGTTCCAAGTCACACATCACATATTTTGTTAAAACTAAATAAAATATTTCATTATAGTATAGCAAGTAAAAACAGCAAAGACGGCGGTTAAAGACTACATTGAAGCATATGATAGTCCTCAATTTGAATTTTGAAAGCAATTCGAGTAAGCTTCGAGCTAAACAAGCCAAAATTTAATTCGAATTTTTGTATTAAATTTTCAACCGAACCAGAACCAGAGAAAGACCAGGCCTTGACTTGAACGTCAATGAATATCTTTATTTTTCACTGAAAAAAAAAATAAAAACTTTTAAAGCAAAAAACGTTATAAAAACTAAACCCGAAGCTCCCTGGGTAAAAGACCGTTTGCTGGCGGAGGATGGAAACTCTAACAAAACAAGCGAGCCGCAAGCTGAAAACGGCCAGATAAATAGCATAGAAGGAAACGAATACGAAAGCCAAAGCACAAAACGGCAAAGAGAAAGCAATGCAGACGTATCAAGGCACGTCAAAAAATTTATGAGTGCTCTGAGTGACTATTCCACAGAGACAGAAGACGAGATGGATATAAATAAAAACATCGTGATCTCAAATAACGACGGAGAGTCATGGAGTCCGCTAAAAGTTCCGGGCAAACAAAATACCACGAGAGAGGAGATGGAAACAACTCTCAAAATACCTGCAAAGATAGGTGGACAATTCAATAAAGTGCCGATTGATGTCGTGTCAGACGCTACAGCTACAACTCAACAAAAGGGCAAAAGCGAAAAAGCTCCTCCAATAATACTTAGAAAACTGGCGGCAAATAAAATTGAAATATTAAAAGCAATCATTGCATGCCGGAGCAATGCTAAGGTACACAAAAAACAACGGGGAACAGACAAATGTTACTGTTTACGCCAGTAACACCACCCAACACAAACAACTGGTTGAGGAAATGAAGAGAAAAGATCTTGAATTCTACACGTATACGAGGAAAAATCAGAAACCCAAAGTAATGATCTTTCGGGGAATCTATCAAGGCACCAAAGCAGAAGTAATAAATGAGGATTTACAAACAAAAGGTCTAGACATACTAAGCGTCTTCCCGATGACCAGAACAACAACGGAAGGAAGCGGTGAAGAAAAACGAATCAAACTACCATGTTTTACGGTGAATTTCGTACCAACAACAAAAACGATAGACATAAAAATGGTACAGGATTGCTGTAACCACAAAATAAGCTGGGAGCCAAAAAGGAAACCAGCTGTAACATGAAATACACGTGCGTGAAATGCTTAACAAACCAGCACGACCCGGGCAACTGCCCCAGGAATATAGACAAACAAGTTCTGGTATTGTGTGCGAACTATGGAGAGGACCATGTGGCCAGCTACACGAGGTGCCCAGAGAGAATTAAATACGAAGGTAAGTCAAGAAAAAGCAATAATGCATTTAATCCGAGGTTTACCCCCGCGAGTCAAAGAGTCTTCAACTCAAACTACATCAGAACGGGTGTCTGTTTTGCTGATTCTCTGCGGCCAAAGTCTACTGAGCCTCAGCACATTCCCTGTGGCCCTGGCCTGGCAGGACACGGAAATGGGGCACCAACGAGCTCAAAACAAAACAAAACGACAGACTTTTTTCAAAAATTCCAGGCCCTATTTGGTATGGACTTTGCGTCACTAACCACAAATATTTCGAGTTTTATGAGTAAGCTAAATTCCATTCAGGACATATCCATGCAAAGGACAATGTACCTAAATTTCTTGTGCCAATACATAAAATGAACATTATATACCTAAATTGCAACAGTCTCATTAGTCTAAGCCACACATCATGTGCTTGAGCGAGACTAAACTAAGAAATAAACACTCGCTTCATATCGAGGGATACACAATCGACAGAACAAATGCAAAGAGAACTTCGAGTGGAACGGCCATCCTAATAAATAAACAACTACACATAAAACTACACATGTACATCAGTAAGAGTGGGCGAGGGAAGAAATTCCTTCATCCTCTTCTCAGTTTACTTTTGGAAGGTAGTGACCGCAGATCTGCTAGATTTCCTAAACAAGGACAGGTTTGTGATGTGTGGCGACTTTAATGCCAGACACAGCACGTGGGACAGGCATGGTGAAAACCAAAATGGTCGAGTATTGTATGGCCTTTGCGAGACGCACGACGTCCAAATAAATTTCCCCTCTTGTGGTACACGAGGAAACTCAGTGATAGATCTGGTTCTAGCAAGAAATACAGCCATAGGCGACGATGTGTATGTATTGAATGAATTCTGTTCAGACCACTTGCCTGTTGTCTTCAGTACAACCGAAAGTTTCGACATGGTCGGACAGTGTGACAGCGCCGGGATGCTAGACTTCAAAACCGCCGACTGGCTAGGGTACCGGCATTACGTGCACTCTAGGCTGGAGGCAATCGCAGACCCAAAGCCGAAATCGGCAGACGAAATTGAGGCAAGTGTATCTCTGCTAACTCAAAGCATGAGCACGGGCTTAGAAAGGAACGTACGTCAGCTGGACCAAGGTGCTGGGCGAAAGCAAATTCCAAATGGGATAGTAGAAATGATAAAAGCAAGGAACTACTATCGTGGCATGCATCGTAAGATACCCTTGCTTTACACTTCAATATATGTAAATAGAATGACCAGGGACATACAGGACTAGATACTACTGCACTATCAGGCCCTGTTTAGGAAAAAGTTAGCCAATATCAAACCAGACAGAGCAAACCTATTTAAATGCATAAACAACTTAAAATCGGCTAGGAAGACAAATTTAGTACTGGAGGACGAAGGGGACCCAATAATCACAGATATGTTGGCAGACCACTCCGAAAAAGTATTTACCACAAGAAATCAGCCGTCCCAGCAAAGCTGTGATGATAAATTAAGAGACTTTGCGTTAGGCGAATGTATCCCATATAATTCCAGCGAGGTCGCCACTGTCGTAGACGAGGTTAGGGCATTGATCTCCTGGCTCAAAAACAAAAAAGCGCCAGGGGTTGATGGAGTGCCAAACAGAGCCATACAAAACCTACCCCTCTCATCAGGCATCAAGCAGCTGGTAGCAATAATAAATGCCACGTTTGAGTACGCACACTTCCCAATCACTTGGAAGCTCTCAAAAACAATTGTATTGCCAAAACCAGGAAAGCCAGGCAAACTGGAGAACACCAGATCCATAAGCCTATTATGTGGTGTGAGTAAGTTGGCAGAAAGAGTCATACATCGAAGGCTGTTAGATACAATTCGATAAGTGATTCCCGACGAGCAGTTCGGATTCGTACAAAAGAGGTCCAAAACAGACGCCATCATGAGAATCCTAAATTATGCAAAAAAAGCAAAAAGGCACCATAAAATCGTGGCTGGCGTCTTTTTGGACGTCAAAAAGGCATTCGACACGGTGTGGCATGACGGCCTAGTATATAAACCGGTGTCCTGTGGAGTACCTCCAGTAATAACGTCCCTAATAAATTTTTTGTAAGTATCAACAATACACATACAATCAAGAACATACCAAGCGCAACGGCGGGAGTCCTACAGGGTTTGGTCCTAGGTCCACTGCTGTACATCTTCTTCATTCATGACATCCCGATTCCAGCAACACCCGAGACGAGACTCCAAATTTTCGCAGACGATACTACAATATTCACATACAGCCGAAGCGAATTCCAATGTACAGCCAGAATGTCGCTATTACAGTCACTGGAATATAGAAATAAATGCAGCAAAGACACAGCTAATGTTTTTTTTCCAAAAAAAAGGATACGAGAACGAGCTGTAAAAGGCCACGCCCATTGTAATAGACAAACAAATAGTGGCAGCCACTGAGTCAGTAAAGTATCTGGGTGTGACCTTGTCTAGTGACCTAAATTTCAAAATTCACATAAGCAAAATAAAAAAATTGGCTGACGCTGCGTTCAGGATTCTGTTTCCGGTTCTAAACCGAGACAGCGGAATGGGAAAATTATGGGAAAATTTAGTAATTCAGGCTAATTTTACTCGAATACACAATTTGTTCTTATTATCGAATCCTAACGATTTCTGAATTCTTTAGATTTAGAGAAGCTTAGGAGCTACTTATGAGAATACAGTGATTATAATTTTTACTCTTCCAAATTCTAAAATTTTTTGAAAACAATTTCTAGTTTCCCTAATTAGGAGCGCCTTTGCCTTAGAAAGCGGATCAACGAATACTTGAGCCTCCCCTAAAAAGAGGATCAACGAATACTTGAACTAAACCAGTCAGTCTCTATAATGAATTAGCGTTCGTTTGACGTTCAGTTTCTCATTTACCGAATCCTTTTGATTACAAAAATTAAAGCCGGTTAAAATTTATAGGTAAAATCGGTTTATTTTGCAATTAGTGATGGTTTTTATTTTCAGCGGAATTCTCATGATTTAGGAAATTCTCGACGCTTCCCGATTTCATATCCTCTTTCCTATGGATTTGATCTTTTGATTGTTTTCTGAGATTGTTCCGCGGTTTATTCTGAATTATTCTGTTTTTCAACATTTCTAGGATTATTCGAGATTTTTAAAAATTTCGTCTAAATTTTTTATGGTAATGTTCTGCGCTTGTCTTTGAGTTAAGGGAACTTGCAGAATCACACATAAATCGTAATATTTAGTACATTTTTGGAGATTATTCTTAAAATTTCGATATTTCTCCGATTTCGAAGTTTATTCGAAATTATTCAAGAATGCCCAGGTTATTTACACTTTAAATAGCGGTGATTACCGATATTTGGGAACATTCTAAAATATTCAAGATACTTTGAAAACTCGACATTTTTGAGATTATTTCGAAATTCATGATATTTTTCAATTATATTTGAGATTTGTGATGCTTTATCGATATATGTATTTAGAAATTGTCATAGCATTGAGTTAATTCGTAATAGTTCGACATGCACATTTTATGTAGTTTAAGCCTCAGATTAATTTGTAGTGCTTGTCCGACATGCATAAGTGTATTTTTATCACCTTCGATAGATTTTACGGTGAAATGAAAAATTGCAGCCAGATTGTGCATACATTTAAGCCACATTTCAGACGTTTCGTCAATAAAAAACGTCCTCAATAATTTTGGACAACTACCATTTCTAACAAAGTGACTGCATTTTTGACTATTGCTTCAGATTTACAAATCACATTAAAGTAATCCATCTTAACACATAACAATCTAGAAGCTGATTTTACGCAAAGCTTCTATAAATATCATCTTTTCCACGGAAAACTTGAATTGAATTTTTTCCTTTAATAGCTACTGGCAAATCCCATAAATGTAATGCATCTCCAGACATGACACAGACGCTGATTTTATACAAAGTTTCTTATGATTTTTGGAAAATCTAATTTTCCCTAGCTATTGACATAACACTCTACATAGCTAGAGGCTGATTTTATACCAATCCTAAATACTTTTTTGAGTTTCGCGAGTTTTCCACCAGGAGGCAAGATTTGTTACTTAGGAATATTGACAAAAATCTTCAATGCTATCCATGCATCCTTAGTAATTTTCGGCTAATCACTATCGACTGTTTAAGACTTAATTTTACAATCTGGATTACCGACTTTTTACTTTCGTTTGGCAACTTTCAGCTAACATTAATAGTACGAGTATTCAAAGATGTATGTTGGTTCCGTTTTTGTTTCTGTTTTCAAAGAATAATGTTGAATAATTGGAGTTTATAACTTAAATGAGAACGTTGGTTTTATCCTCGAATTTCCTGCTTTTATAAAACAGATGTCGTTATTTTGACAAAACTTTGATTTTTTAAATTAATTTTTTACAAATGTGGGACTTGCGGGCTATTATTTTATTTTGCGGGCTATTTTAAGGGCAAACATTTCTGCAGGACAGGGTCTTAATATGCGGGTTAGTCCTATAAAGTGCGGGCTGCATGGTCACCGTAAGCTATATCTTGATACATTCTCAAATAAAAATAAATTTAACAATGCCTTACATTTTATTTGAACCAAAGATTTTGCGGATTTGGAATAAAACGAAATTTATCAAATAAATCGTTTGATCGTTTCGAATGTATTTTAAAATTTACTGAATAATAGTTAAATTTTAGAACCAAATTTTTAACTTTTCGGAACTGTCAAAATAAAAAATCTTTTTGTATGATAAATTATAGCAGGAATGAACAAAACAAAAGAAAACAAATATTATCTTCTTGAAATTTTGTATGGCTAGTTACTCTAATAAACTTTCAAGTTACTTTTTATTCTGTCAAATTCTGAGATTAAGTGTCCCAGATGCTGTATTGACGATTGGAGCATCACGGATTCCACCTAGTGGAATATTTTTAAACTGAGCTACCTGATAATTTGATGTTCGAAATTATTGTAAACAATTCCAATTTTGAACTGTAAACACAATTTTTACTTACCGGATTGCTAAATTTTCTTTCGTCGCATTTGTGACAAATGTCATTTTATCAGGTGCATCATTTTAACTATTGTCCTCGAGAGGCGCTTTCTTTCCAGCAGAAAAAATGAGTTTTTCTACTCACCACCAGGGGCAGCACTAAAACAAAAGAGAACTTTTTCTGCAGAAATATTTATTAGGCAGCAGAAAAATTATGAATATTGTTCATTTTTTTGTTGTTTTTTTTAATGTTTATTATTGTTTTTAATATTGTTGTTATTCGTGTAGCTCGTTCGCAAAGATTGTCTAATTTATTTAGCGAAACGCTCTTCAAGCAGCCAAAATCAGTTGGTCAAACTGTATTTTTCAGATTTTACACTGTATCGTATGGACGGACCCCCTTGTAACCAATATGGGAACCTGATTTTTGGATACCTGGGATCTCATAACACATCCACACAAGGAATTTTAAGAATATTGATCGAGTCTAAAGAGCTACAGAAATTTCAGATAAGGGTGCGTCCATACGATACAGTGAAAAAACTGAAAAATTTAGTTTGGCCAAATTTATTTGAAACATTCTGTAGCTCTTTAGACTCGTTCGATTTTCTTAAGATTGCTTGTGTGGATGTGTTATGATCCTAGGTATCCAAAAATATCGATCGAGTCTAAAGAGCTACAGAATTTTCAGGCAAGGGTCCGTCCATAAGATACAGTGAAAAAACTGAAAAATTTAGTTTGGCCGAATTTATTTGAAAAATTCTGTAGCTCTTTAGACTCGATCGATTTGCTTAAGATTGCTTGTATGGATGTGTTATGACCCCAGGTATTCAAAAATCAGGATCCCATATTGGTTACAAGGGGATCCGTGGGGATGTATTATGACCCCAGGTATCCAAAAATCAAGACCCCATATTGGTTACAAGGGGTCCGTTCATGCGATACAGTGAAAAAACTGAAAAATTCAGTTTGGCCAAATTTATTTGAAAAATTCTGTAGCTCTTTAGACTTGATCGATTTGCTTAAGATTGCTTGTGTGGATGTGTTATGACCCCAGGTATCCAAAAATTAGGATCCCATATTGGTTACAAGGGGATCCGTGGAGATGTATTTTGACCCCATGTATCCAAAAATCAAGACCCCATATTGGTTACAAGGGGTCCGTCCATGCGATACAGTGAAAAAACTGAAAAATTCAGCTTGGCCGAATTTATTTGAAAAATTCTGTAGCTCTTTAGACTCGATCGATTTGCTTAAGATTGCTTGTGTGGATGTGTTATGACCCCAGGTATTCAAAAATCAGGATCCCATATTGGTTACAAGGTCCGCCCATACGATACAGTGAAAAAACTGAAAAATTCAGTTTGGCCAAATATATTTGAAAAATTCTGTAGCTCTTTAGACTCGATCGATTTTCTTAAGATTGCTTATGTGGATGTGTTATAACCCCAGGTATCCAAAAATCAGGATCCCATATTGTTTACAAGGTTACAATTGGTAGGTTACAATCGTCCATACGATACAGTGAAAAAAACTGAAAAATTCAGTTTGGTCACATTTATTTGAAAAATTCTGTAGCTCTTTAGACTCGATCGATTTGCGTAAGATTGCTTGTGTGGATGTGTTATGACCCCAGGTATCCAAAAATCAGGATTCCATATTGGTTACAAGGTTACAATTGGTTGGTTACAATCGTCCATACGATACAGTGAAAAAAACTGAAAAATTCAGTTTGGCCAAATTTATTTGAAAAATTCTGTAGCTCTTTAGACTCTGATTGTGATTTTGGCTGCTTGAAGAGCGTTTCGCTAAATAAATTAGACAATCTTTGCGAACGAGAAATACGAATAACAACAATATTAAAAACAAAAATAAACATTAAAAAAATGAACAACATTCATAATTTTTCTCCTGCCTAATAAATATTTCAGCAGAAAAAGTTCTCTTTTGTTTTAGTGCTGCCCCTGGTGGTGAGTAGAAAAACTCATTTTTCTGCTGGAAATTTTATGGTATCTTATACAGCATGTGTCCCAGGGACAACCGTACTGTTCACAGGTTCAAGAGAAATGCAGGCGGTAATTTAAGTGCGGAATATTTCAACATATCTCCAATTTTAGGAAAAATCAAGAGTTTTAATTTGGTTGACAAAATTTAGATATTTCTTTGAACATGTATAGCAGAACTATTAGCTTTAGTTACTCTTATTAATTAAAAATATTGGTGAATTTTAGGGATTTAAAACCTTTATTCATTTCGATTTCTTTAGTGATTGGTATATATATTATTGTAGGCATCATTCTCACAACCTCGCGATCATGGCGGTCATGCTTCAAAGATTAATTGGTAGTTACTATTCTGTTCTACATTTGAGCTCATTTAAAGCAAAGCTTGGCACAAAAAGTAATAAATCCACATCTAATTGAAATCAAGTACTGTGTAAATTTCGTATACTTATTTGGTGGTAGGTTGTTCTTAAGGAAGAATACAAATCTGAGTAACATTTGATTAAATTGTTGTTTCTCCTATATAAACTATTCCATTTCTAATCAAAATACGGGAAACGGGCATAACGACAAAAATACCCCCCCCCCCCCCCCCCCCCAAATACAAAATGTCCCATTAAAAAGGAAGACCGCATTGGATTTTTATTAAGCACAATATGAAAACAAAAGGATGCTATATAATTTCTTACCATCTTAGACGTAATTATCTGTATACATAACTATAAATATTTTTCTAATTTTTTTACGATTTCCAGTCATCCTGTCGAAAAGAGGCCAAAGCTAAACGGTTTTGAGGAGAATTCTACTTTAGTATATGTGAATAATGCGAGTAAACTTGGGTTCTTCTCACATGACTAATGTCGTAGGTGCGAGGACGAAGAGGAGGAAGAGACAGTACTTCATGTTCTTTGCCCCTGTTCTCGTCTGGCACGAAACAGACTGAAGTTTCTAGGGGCATCCCCCTTCAACGACCTGACGAAACTCAGCAGGATGGACGTCAGGTGATTTTAATGAGTTGGAGGAAAATTTTTAAATTGTGGTACGGCTACGGGCCTTTTTGTTTCTATGCCTGGTCCTATTGGACCGCCACCCAAACCTAACCTAACCATATGTGAATAATTATTAAAAAATACAATTTTTGAAAAATGTTCTAATTTTTATGAATGTTAGAATTTCAACAAATCGTCAAAGCGGAGGTTTGGGACCGCAGCAGCTGTCTTGGGTATAAATTAATTTAAAATAACATTTCAAATATTTGTTATATTTAGAAAACTTGATTTTTTGGGATTTTTTTTTGTGGGATGTCGCCACCAACCCCAAAATACATTATCCAATTTTTAAATTTCTTAATTTGACATAATCGTATTTTATGTGCAAAAACATAGTTTAAATTAAAAGTTAAACCCTTCTACCAAATGGAACAGGTCAGAACTTTGGACTTTTCGGGCTAGCACTAAAACAATATCTAAAGATTTTATTCGTAATCTATAATCACAAACAACATCGATAAAATTATTTAAACACTTAACAACTATACCTGTTTCATGAACATTGCGCTCCAAAAATCATCCATAATGTAACCGTTGAGATACGAATCCATTTTCTGCTCATACGTTATAATTATTTACCTGAAATGACAATACAAAAAAAAAAATTTAGATGTTTGAAAACAGAGTGATCAATACACAAAAAAGGGTTTTCGAACTTTGGGGCTAATAATCATTTCTGAACGCAATAATTTAATTTAAGCGCGCTACATTAAAGTCATTTCGATATACCCTAGATATTCAAATCAAAACTTGATTGAATTATTCCAGATTAATTCTTCAAAATGTGACGCGATAATAAATTATGTATATAGCGACACACACATAAATAATAAAATTATTAATTATAAAATGCATAACGATTTGATATATATGGGCATTAATAATAATTATTTATTTTTAAAGACGTTGGTTTTCTAAGAATATTCATTAAATTTCTTAACGGTTTTTAATGCGCTGCTGATAAAATTTTTATACACTTAAATAACCTCGAAAATCAATAAAATTTCACACACTTTGGAATAAATTAATGATTCTATATCCGTTTTTAATGTTATGTTATAAATGCATAATATATGTCCTACATACAAGGGGTGATGAAAGCACTCAAGTGTATCGCGCACACAATATAAAGGTTAGATGGACATTAAATTACAAAAAATAATTTTTTATTTTTTTTTTGTGTGTGCCCCGCATTTAATATTGCGCGTATTATATTTGTTGATCCGCGGCAAAAACACATATGTTCAATTTTGAGAATGTACGGACTACATTAATCAGGTGTTGTAGAAATTTAATTTAATATTAATTATATCGTGTTATAAAGCATAAACCAAAAAGTGTACGTATATATTCAGTTAATTACATTGTAATGATGTTCTAATGGTTGGTTATACTCGTACAATGTGTGTGCACGATGTGATGGAATTTACCACCTTAAATTATATTCACACATTTTTCACAGAAACATACTCGTATATCAAAAGACACAAAAACCTGCCAAATATATATCATCATAATGCCAAAACCAAATGATTCATCTCATAAATAATTTTCCAATCAAAAATTTAATATTTTTACAATTGTTATTACGAATCAGGAATATTATGTGTACACCAAATTTTGTCTTTTTTAGTTTATTGCCCTCGAAATCCACCAGCAAAAAAAAAAAAATCGAATCTTAAATACAATCTTATCTTGGCTTCTTGAGATACACGCGGTTATCTTAAGCAACAAAAAATAAAAAATAAAAATTAAAAAATAAAACTTAAATCAATCTAGTTTTTTTTTTACCTTTTCCTTCTTGTTGATCATCATAACAAACTTGTTGATCGTTTGATCATTTTTCTTAATTTTTTTTATATTTTTCGATTTATTTTTCAAGTTCCATCAAAAAATCATCGAAAACGCACAGTGGCAAAAAACAAAAAATGTAATACATACTTTCTGGTTGGTATGCGTTTTGTTTGAGCCTGGCTTCACTAAAAATGGGCTTTTTTACAAAGTTTGTTTATTTATTTTTATTTTATAATATTATATAAAAATAAAGAAGGAAGAAATGAAGAAAAATGTAATAATCATAAAAAAAGAAACGCCAAAATCCAAAAAAGATGACAACGTAAGAAAATCATAACACAAAAATTATGTGTACGGTGGTTTAAGATGTATGTGGAGAGCGAGCGCTAAGTGACGGAAATGTATTGAACGCACGGAGATAAATAAAAGAAAACGCACTATGGTCATTTGAATGAATCATA
The DNA here is from genome assembly GCA_963556165.1 of Tipula helvola. Classification (NCBI taxonomy): domain Eukaryota; kingdom Metazoa; phylum Arthropoda; class Insecta; order Diptera; family Tipulidae; genus Tipula; species Tipula helvola. The sequence continues at coordinate 103,364,347 of OY744483.1, forward strand.
AAGTTTATGATTTATATGGCTGTATTATTTCTTCTTAATCATGCCATTTTCGTATTTTTTTTTACATATTTATTTATTTCCATTGAGTTGATAATTGATAAGAAAAACTCTAAGAAAAACAATAAAAGAAAAATTTATGATAATTTTATGTAAGATATTGTACTATATGGAGTGTGTTATATGATTTATATGAGATTTGTTGTTGTTTTGGTATTTTTACGTTGGTTTATTTAGCAGCATAGAATTCTTATGTACGAGTATATGTAAAATGTTTTTTATCCAATCGCGAGATAATAGAAAGTTTTCTTTTAAACAATTGATAATATGGAATTTTGTTATCCTATGGACATGGGCGGTTAAATAATCTGGACGGGAAATAATAAACATAAGCATACATATAATGCTTATTGATAAGAATTTTCGTGAATTTATTGTGCTTTAAATGAAGAAAAATGGTTTAATGTACAGATGCTTAAGTAAACTTGTAAGTACTGATTATTTAAATTTTAAATTATGTAAACACAGAGAAATGGCTTGACAATTAAATTTATACAAAACGATATTTGCAAAACTCAAAAAGCAATTTTGGAATCAATATGGTTAAGAATAAAATTCATTTTTTCTTAAATTGGCAACTATTTAATTAGTCGGCATGCAATTAGAAGAAAGAAATTCCTAAAATTCAGAATCCCTAAAATTTTGGCCTACAATTTATTTAAACCAGATCCTGCCTGCAGACCTGATCTAATCTTGGTGAGACGGTAAGCCATGGGCAGAAAACAACTTTTTTTGGTTAACAAACTAAAAATTAACAATTACAAATTTAGCAGCCTTGATACGATAGCTGCACATTCTATAATGCTTTTCTGAATTTTAAACCCTTAGAATGCATTGCTGTACCTGCAAGCTTTAATTTTTAATAGTCCCGTCCTATAAATATCAACATAAATTTCGTCCGCTGTTAATAGTTTCATCAAGTAAAGTACAGTAGATATCATTTATAGCGACTATGGATATAACGATATTAGGGATATAACGACGAAATTTTACGGTCCCTTGAGGTAGTTATTGGTGAAATCTATCCTATCTATAACAACATTCGGATATAACGACGGAATTTAATCGGTCCCTTGGTGGTCGTTATAGGTGAAACTACTGTATTAAGCCCTTCATATTTCTCATACAATTTCGCACTTTCATATTTTAAGTTAAGGTTCGTTGAGCCCATCTTGTACCTATACCATTAAAAAAAATAATTTTGGGAAGAATTAAAATTGAAGGTTAGTTTAGAATGGTTTAGATTTGGAAAGATGGTCGATTTGTTATATAAAACCTCTACTTGATGGTGGGTTCACGATTTTCTTCTTAGCCAATCAAATCACTCATAGTTTATTCACTAGGTCAGTTTTTTACTCTAACATTTAGCAAGTTGTGTGATAGAGTCTAACTTTGAACCAAAAGAGTTTTAGTTACCATGTGCGGGAAACTCGAGAGTCCGCGATATTCCTAGATGCTTCAAGTACAATATATCGCACATGACATATAAAAGTGACACAACTCAAAAAATTTAGTTCTTGAGATAATTCGTCAAAAAGATGCGCAATGATCGATTTCATAACCGGACATAGTGGCGTTTTCATGTAGAATTGATATAATCATTTTTTTTTTCGTCTCCTGAAAAATTTGAAATTTTGAGTTGCGTCAAATAAAATCTATGTACATCTATGTACAAGAAGTAGCTCTTATTTGTATGAGAAAAAATAAGTTTATGCAATTTAACGTCTCATCTCACCGCAATAAAACACAGATTTGGCCTAAAAAAAATTTGCAAATGCTAAATTGAAAATAACATCTTAAAGGCTGCGACCAGAGTGCGCGCGATAAGCGAGGCGAGGCGAGAAGCGATGCGATTTCGCACGATGCGCAAAGCGAAAACTGTCCATAGTAGATGCGATAGAAGCGATTTTTAATGTTGAATAACATTGTATGAAACTAATTTTAATTTCCATGCTTTGTGTATTTTAATTATTTAATATCTTTCTATGTCGATGTTTAATAAGTAGATATAGAAAGATTAGTTTTTAATTTACAAAATATTAACTTCAAATATTTACTAATGCTTTATTTAATTATCTATTACAATTAATAATATTATTGTTATTAATATTTATTATTATTAGTAATACTTTTCTAAAACTTTCAAAATAATAAAAAAATTATAGAACACTATGTAAAATGTATATAAACTCGCGCGAGAACGAGCGAAAAAACTCAACATGTTTAGTTTTTTCGCTTCTCGCTTTGAAACTTGCATTCACTCGCATCTCGCATCGCTTTAACTGCGGACAGTTCTATTTAAGTATGCGTGTGCAGTTTACGTAATCGCTTCTCGCATCGCTTCTCGCCTCGTATTGCTTATTGCGCGCACTCTGGTCGCAGCCTAATACATATTTCCTACTTTGTTCAATCTTGACATTTTTGTAGTATGTCTGAAATGAGGTATAGCCTGGTCATAAAAATTGGTAAAGCATTAACTGAAATAAGATACTTAATGGGTAAGATTTCTGAATCGATTTCAACGAGTGATATTCTGTGGCAAATATATAAAAGGTGATAACTGAAATATAAGCTTTTTCACTTTATTATTGTACATTTTCGGAAGGTACAATATTTGTTTCATGTTACCTTAACTTTTCCAGGTGCACTATTTCATCAATTATTAAACCTTTTAAAAGGTGCTAACTCCAAAAATTAACAATCACACATCTGGAAAAGGGGAGAATTTGGTTAAATTTAGTTTAAAAGAAACTAATAGAAAATTACACTACTTTCCAAAATTTGTATAATGAGTTAATTCGTTTTAAACCCATTTGATCATTAGTTATTTTTTGATATTATTTTTTTAATAAATATATAAAACAGGACAACTATAGTATTCATTTTTTATTAATTGTGTATAGTGACTAATTCCTAGAATAACACAAATTATCACATTTTAAAATATTGCTCTATAAATCGAAATTATGTCATACAAAATAATAGAAAGGAGCTTTCTCAGTTAACCCGTTCTTCATTTTTACAAACGAAATAAATTATGGATTAAGTGGAATTATACGATTTCATTCATTGTTCAAAATCAATATAATCTAGATAACCTCTTTCACCAAGTTCACAAAATCTGCAGTACAAGCGAACTATTATAATGATAACGCAAGAAACACTGATGACTGTTATTTTAACTAATATAGCATGCATAGCATAAATAGAAGCTTCTTGTTTCGTAGAAAAATTTTCTGCATTCTTCAGTTATTTGTATAAGAAATTGTGGTTAGAACAAATCTAAAAACACATAATTTTATTAGTTTTTATATCTCGTTAAATGACAAATTTTGAGCATACAAATGAAAATTTCTCAACCAATTATAAGTCAAGAATTTGATGATAGTGATGTAGACTTGTCTTATATTCCAGCCTGCAATTTATTTTCTGATTCAGAGGACTTCAGTGCCAATTTTCGAAATAATAAAGATTTAAGTAACTTAGAAAGTGAGCGATATTCGAATGGTGCCAGCGAAATTAACCATATGGAATGGTAAATAGGGGAAATCAAAAAACTCGAAAAACAAAACGAAATTTAGGTTTACAGTACATTTCTCATCCTCCGGAAAACAAATAGAAAGCCGACAATGCATTCCATTGACTGAATGCAAGAAAAAATGCCAGTTAAAAATAAAATACGACGACCAAAAGAAAATTTTTGATGAGTACTGGAAACTAGGTAAGCTCTCTAATTATGAATATTATTATATAACGTTAAAAAGTGGCCAGTTAAACGTTGATTTACTATTTCTCTAAATAACTAGAAGTATCATAACGCCATTTTTATATACGCCTGGTTGGTTACCTATATACTTTTATTAAAATAAAATTTTTATTTTAGGGAATTACGATATGAGATCGGCTTATGTGGTTTAACAGAACTCGAGCCAACAAAATGCCGAAAAAATATTTGCAAAACACCTCGCCATATTTAGCAAAATTCTTTTTAAAAATTGCGGCAGTCGATTTGAAACGGCATCTAAATTTCATAGAACGCTTTGTAACAACCGCTTGTGGTTGTTATGATCTGTTTAATTTAAATCTGTAATTACGGTTGAAAATCCCAACAAGGTTGCATGTTTATCCACTGCGCTGCATAAAATCTCTTCCACTACACGTCATTCTTTCTTTGGCTTAATTTGTAATAGAAAATATTTTTTTTTTTTTTTGGTAGAGTGTACCATTTAGCATTTTATACTTCTCCGTATTTTGGTCGGTTACTCGATTCGTTTTATCATTTTTTGTTTGATGGTATGTAATGACGTGTAGTGGTTGGCGTGTTGCTTCATCTGTTTTGTTTTGGTTAGCGCGTGGATTTTCCATGTAAATGGAATATTCCAGAAAATTGGTTAATTAGTGTTGGTGTGTGCGAATCGATTTTGGGTGATGTCGTATGTGTACGTCACCCGAAATTTATCGGTCGGGTTTTTTTTATATGAGTAAATAATTTTGGGTGGGGGAAAAAAATATTTTTTGTACGGGTCGGTATTATTTTTTTATGGGGATAGTCTAGTTTTGAGTTTTGAGTCGATGGGTCTCGTTTTGACAATTAAAACAAAAAAAGTCAATTTTTGGAATTTAGAGTGAAATTGTGTTAATGTTTTTTTTTTTTGATATATATATCCACATAAATGGTTGATGTCCATTTTTTTTTTTTTTTAAGAAAATTTATATAAAGTTAGTTATTGTAAAAGAAAATAATTCTGTTGTTGAGAAAAAAAAAAAAGTTGTAAATTTCTTTTTGTGAAGGATAAACAAAATGTATCTCCTTACAGACAATTAAGAAAAAAAAACTCGAAAAAAAAAAAATTTTTGTTTCGGGCGAGAGGCCATGTTTTATTGGTGATGTTTGTAAATTTTTTTTTTTGTTTTTTTTAAACTGCATTGCCGTGTGGCATGTTAATTTTTTTCATTACAATTAGACAGTTTGGTTGAAATTAATAAATTAGATACAAATAAATAAAAAAAAAAAACAAAAATAAAAAGAAAATCCAAAATAAATATATATAATTAATTTTAATAAAAGTATTGTGATGTAAAAGAATGGCGGGGAAAAAAAAACTGATGCAGTTCTGTTATTGAAGTTATTTTTGATTTTTGTTTGAAAATAAATAAAAAAAAAATAAAATTAAATAAAAAGAAAACTCTTTAAATTTTCACCTTGTGAGTGTATACCAACTTTATGGATAACCAATAAATCAAAACAGTTTAGCATTCCAACAAATATTTTTTTTTTGTTGGTTGTATATCAAATTGGGAACAAAGAGGAAAAAGTATTCTTATCAGTGTGGTTCAAAAGTAGCGGAAAGATAATCTTGGAAGATACCATTATCTTGTGTCTGTGGCGGATTGATATTTTTGGTGTTCGATATCACAGAGTGTTACAACGGCTGTTTATGCTACACTTTCAAGTAGAGTACTCAATACGTTGTGATTTTGAGTTTGTTTGGTTTTCAAATTGGCGGCTGAAGTATTTGGTGGTAATTGTGTTTGTGGCAGCAACTCTGCCAACCAAGCGGAGTGTAGTCGGTGAGTGAGGGGGCTGCTGCGACTGTATCCTGCGTCGGCGCTGTTTTTGTTGGTCGGACGGGCTTACAATTTTTTTGTTGAGAATCAGGTAAGGTGACAAGGGAAAAATATACAAGAACCCGAAGTCACCGCGTGGATTTTTTTTATTTTAATTATTGGTGTAATCCAAAATTTGACTTAGGTTTGTGTTTTATTATTATATTTTTATTAAATTTCATAAATTTTTGCGGTTTCAGGTTTCGGGTGGCGTCACATGTGACATCACCCCATAATCGATTCGCACCACATTTTCTTTGATTTTTTTTTTTCTTTCCTCTCTTTGATAACGTGTTTTTTTTCCCTAAATTCATTATTTTTAACGGTTGTATTTCAATTTTTTCTTTTCCAAATTTTTTTTCTCATTCCATTTTCCGTTTCTTTTCCTCGATTTGGGTTTTTCCGGTACTTACAGATTTTGTTTTTATGATTTTCTGCTCTCTTTTGATTTGAAAGTGATGTGTGAATAAATAATTCTGTGTGATCGCGTGAGGATGGGCGGCCTTATGCTGACCTAGGCCTTGAGCAGGGTCGCCGGAGTGGCACCGGCGTCCCTGTCGAACGCAGATTTTGTTTTTATAATTATCTACCACTGTGGTCGTGGCACAGTGGAATAATTTTCTTGTCCCCTTCGTTTTATCTCTATGCGGTTTTCAAGCATAGTAGTATGTCTGGTAACCCCCACGCCTAGCGGCGAGCTTCAGCCAGTGCAATACCGCAACCAGACCTCTATTGCTATGTTCTGTTTAACAAAATCCCTTTTGGGGGATTTTGTTACAGTGGCGCCCAAACATGGGGGCGTATTAGAATACCATTTTAGTATCCATTGCTTGTCGTAAGAGGCGACTAAACGGTTGGAGGTCGGACTAACAACCACCTCCGTAAAAATTAGACATGTTTTCCATAGTTTTCTTAAATCTTCTTAATTTTTTTTTCTTTTTGCTGATGTAATTGTTTATTTTGTTAGATCCGTTTCATTTTTTTTTCCCTGTTCTTGAGGTACCGATTCTGGCACTCACTTCTACATCCGCTTTTTGCGTTCGAATTAGGGTGAGAGGTCAAATCGATTCTTTCAAGTTCAGGCAGTAAAGTTCAAATATCTTGTTTTCAATTTTTTATTTTTTTTATCTGTCTTTGAGAGTGGTGATTCCGGGATCCACTTCTACTTCTGCCTTTGGGGTATTCGACTTTAGAGTGCGATTTCGGATCATCAATCTTGAAAATGGATTTAGAACTTGTTTGTTTTCCTTTCTTCCGTGATGAATCAGTTACACCAGCGCAAAGATTTCGTTTATTCCGAAAACTTTTATTTTTCTAAAATTTTTTTTAATTTCTTTCATTTTTTTTTTTTTTGTTTGTAAATATTCAGACTGCCAGTGGTCGGGGCAAAACCACGATTAGAATACCACCACAGTAACCATTGCTTGTCGTAAGAGGCGACTAAACGGTTGGAGGTCGGATTAACAAACCGCCTCCGTAAAATTTTGACATGTTTTCAATAGTTTATTTTCTAATTCAAAAATTTTCATTAAATCCTTTTGCTGGTTTCATTGTTCCTTTAATTAAATCAGTTTTATATTCTTTTGTTGTCTCTGGTCTTTAAGTGCCGATTCTGACATTCATTCCTACATCCGCTTGTTGCGTTGAATTAGTGTGTAAGGTCAAATAGGTTCCCTGAAGTCAGAAAGTCGAGTTCAAGTGGTTTCTTTTATTTCTCCTTCTGTTTTTGGGAGTGGTGTCCGTAATCCACTACTACTTCTGCCTTTGTGGTATTTGACTTTAGAGTGAGATTTCGGCTCATCATTCTTGAAGGCAGACGTAAAGCTCAACTTTGTTTTCTCTTTCCGTTTTGGGACAATTGCATCAGTAACTTGTCATTATTTCATTTCAAATATTTTTTTTTTCTTCTTCTCAGTTCAATTTCATTCTTTAGTTTTATTGGTAGTTATAGTTTTAGTTTATAGTTTAGTGCAGTGTTGCCATACAATTTCTAAGAAAATTATTTTGAGTGCAGTGTTGCCATATAGTTTAAAGTTTATTTCTTTATTTTATTTTTTTTGGGATTTAGTTTTAGCTTTTTCAGTTATTTTTATTATTAATTAGTTTTCCTAGTTCAACTTAGGTATTTAAGTGAAATTTTTATGTATTTAATTTTACGTTAATGGGTAGGTTCAAATGAACTCCATTTATTACCAAATATTCCATATAAGACGAAAATTCTCTATAAAATCAAATTTTTCTATACGACACAATCCCTATAAGACAAATGATCTTTCATTTTTTTTTTTGTTACTGAAATTTGGAACGATACAGAGAAGGTTAGCATGGCTCCTGTGCAAGGATGACACGCAAGGTCGTGAAGCGTTCCACATTTTTGTTCTTTAGATAATGTTTTTATTTAGTTTTAGGTGTCTGTTACTTTAGTTTGTAGGTTTATGGTTAGTACCATTTATTTAAAAATAAATTATACAACATTTTCTCTATTAGACGCAATTTCCTGATATGACAAAATTTCCCTATATGAACAAAATTTTCTTATTATGACATAGTCTATATAATACAAATTAAACTTGTAAATATTTTTTTCTTTTCTTTATTTTTTTTATTATTACTATTAGTTAATATTTTCTTTCATTCATAAATTTTTGGGTAATGAATTTTCTTATAATTAATTAGTAATTTAATTGGGGTTACTATTTAGATATATTTTTTATTCTCTTTCTTTTATATTAATTTTTTTGATTACTTTAATATTTGGTTTTGTTAGTTTTATATATATTTTGAAATTTAAATTTTTTTCTTCCGCCACTTAAATTTTTTCTCTTCAATTGTTAATTCTCCTGTTATACAAGAAAATGTGTCCAGTTTAAATTCTTCAAGTGACAACTCGGTTCTACATATTGATCTTAACTCTTCAGCTTTTCAGGACGATGAATATGTACAACAGATCAATCGAGTACAACTATTAAAAGATTGCGATCACAACTTCAAAATTCGTGATAATAAACTCTTGATCTTACCTTCCTACGCTTCTCGTTATACGTCCACTGATTTGTCTGAATGGAAGTTAGTAGTTCCGTTGTCCTTGACTGCAAACTTAATTGAACTGGCTCATTCTTCTCCTACTTCTGCTCATATGGGTATTAAAAAAACTGTAGAACGACTTCAACGGCAATTTTTCTGGTTTGGTATGACTAAACAAATCAAACTTTTCATCTCTAATTGTTTACAATGCAAGATGAATAAGCCTGTAAATTTTAGCACTCAACCTTTGATGGGTTCTCAAACTGAGTCTACCAGACCTTTTGAAAAATTGTTCGTTGATTTCCTTGGACCTTATCCTCGCTCCAAACGAGGTAATACCTGTATCGCTATAGTGTTGGATCATTATTCAAAGTTTGTTCTAGTCAAGCCTTTGCGAGAAGCTTCCGCCTCTTCTCTGTGTAGCTTTTTGGAAAATGAGGTGTTTTTACTTTTCTCTGTGCCTGCAGTGATTACTTCTGATAATGGCAAACAATTCATATCTAACTTATTTAAAGATCTCTTAAAAAAATATAATGTTGATCATATACGTACTCCTATTTACTCTCCTCAAAGCAACGCTTCTGAGAGAGTTAATCGGACGTTACTGTCTAGTATTCGTTCTTATCTTGATGATCATGCACATAATGAATGGGATTGCCATCTTTCTGAAATCACTGCAGCATTGCGAAATGTTAAACACGACGTCACGAATTTTTCTCCTCACTATTTGGTCTTCGGTCAACACATGTCATTAAACGGTTCAGATTATGCTTTACGTAAACTTTTATCTCCTCAGGATGATAACGAAATACATGTGTTGTCCAAGTCTAATAGATTAAATCTTATTCGTGATCAAATAACTCATTACCTGAAAGTTGCACATGAGAAATCCGCTGCTCGTTATAATTTACGAAGTACCAATAGGAATTTCCTGCCTGATCAACCTGTGTTTGTCCGATCCTTCGCACAAAGTAGTGCTCCTGATAGATTTTCTGCAAAGTTAGCTGCTAAGTTTATTCCTGCTTTTATCACTGATAAAATCGGAACAGTCTCTTATAATATCAGAAATCTTGATGGAAAACCTTTGGGAGTTTATCATGCCAAGGATATACGATTGTGACAAATTATTAGTGAAATTTTTTTTCTCCTTCCCTCTTACTTTCATGCCTGGCTTTGAGATCTTTTCTCGGGTGTGAGTCGTCCCCACGCTGTAACAACCGCTTGTGGTTGTTATGATCTGTTTAATTTAAATCTGTAATTACGGTTGAAAATCCCAACAAGGTTGCATGTTTATCCACTGCGCTGCATAAAATCTCTTCCACTACACGTCATTCTTTCTTTGGCTTAATTTGTAATAGAAAATATTTTTTTTTTTTTTTGGTAGAGTGTACCATTTAGCATTTTATACTTCTCCGTATTTTGGTCGGTTACTCGATTCGTTTTATCATTTTTTGTTTGATGGTATGTAATGACGTGTAGTGGTTGGCGTGTTGCTTCATCTGTTTTGTTTTGGTTAGCGCGTGGATTTTCCATGTAAATGGAATATTCCAGAAAATTGGTTAATTAGTGTTGGTGTGTGCGAATCGATTTTGGGTGATGTCGTATGTGTACGTCACCCGAAATTTATCGGTCGGGTTTTTTTTATATGAGTAAATAATTTTGGGTGGGGGAAAAAAATATTTTTTGTACGGGTCGGTATTATTTTTTTATGGGGATAGTCTAGTTTTGAGTTTTGAGTCGATGGGTCTCGTTTTGACAATTAAAACAAAAAAAGTCAATTTTTGGAATTTAGAGTGAAATTGTGTTAATGTTTTTTTTTTTTGATATATATATCCACATAAATGGTTGATGTCCATTTTTTTTTTTTTTTAAGAAAATTTATATAAAGTTAGTTATTGTAAAAGAAAATAATTCTGTTGTTGAGAAAAAAAAAAAAGTTGTAAATTTCTTTTTGTGAAGGATAAACAAAATGTATCTCCTTACAGACAATTAAGAAAAAAAAACTCGAAAAAAAAAAAATTTTTGTTTCGGGCGAGAGGCCATGTTTTATTGGTGATGTTTGTAAATTTTTTTTTTTGTTTTTTTTAAACTGCATTGCCGTGTGGCATGTTAATTTTTTTCATTACAATTAGACAGTTTGGTTGAAATTAATAAATTAGATACAAATAAATAAAAAAAAAAAACAAAAATAAAAAGAAAATCCAAAATAAATATATATAATTAATTTTAATAAAAGTATTGTGATGTAAAAGAATGGCGGGGAAAAAAAAACTGATGCAGTTCTGTTATTGAAGTTATTTTTGATTTTTGTTTGAAAATAAATAAAAAAAAAATAAAATTAAATAAAAAGAAAACTCTTTAAATTTTCACCTTGTGAGTGTATACCAACTTTATGGATAACCAATAAATCAAAACAGTTTAGCATTCCAACAAATATTTTTTTTTTGTTGGTTGTATATCAAATTGGGAACAAAGAGGAAAAAGTATTCTTATCAGTGTGGTTCAAAAGTAGCGGAAAGATAATCTTGGAAGATACCATTATCTTGTGTCTGTGGCGGATTGATATTTTTGGTGTTCGATATCACAGAGTGTTACAACGGCTGTTTATGCTACACTTTCAAGTAGAGTACTCAATACGTTGTGATTTTGAGTTTGTTTGGTTTTCAAATTGGCGGCTGAAGTATTTGGTGGTAATTGTGTTTGTGGCAGCAACTCTGCCAACCAAGCGGAGTGTAGTCGGTGAGTGAGGGGGCTGCTGCGACTGTATCCTGCGTCGGCGCTGTTTTTGTTGGTCGGACGGGCTTACAATTTTTTTGTTGAGAATCAGGTAAGGTGACAAGGGAAAAATATACAAGAACCCGAAGTCACCGCGTGGATTTTTTTTATTTTAATTATTGGTGTAATCCAAAATTTGACTTAGGTTTGTGTTTTATTATTATATTTTTATTAAATTTCATAAATTTTTGCGGTTTCAGGTTTCGGGTGGCGTCACATGTGACATCACCCCATAATCGATTCGCACCACATTTTCTTTGATTTTTTTTTTTCTTTCCTCTCTTTGATAACGTGTTTTTTTTCCCTAAATTCATTATTTTTAACGGTTGTATTTCAATTTTTTCTTTTCCAAATTTTTTTTCTCATTCCATTTTCCGTTTCTTTTCCTCGATTTGGGTTTTTCCGGTACTTACAGATTTTGTTTTTATGATTTTCTGCTCTCTTTTGATTTGAAAGTGATGTGTGAATAAATAATTCTGTGTGATCGCGTGAGGATGGGCGGCCTTATGCTGACCTAGGCCTTGAGCAGGGTCGCCGGAGTGGCACCGGCGTCCCTGTCGAACGCAGATTTTGTTTTTATAATTATCTACCACTGTGGTCGTGGCACAGTGGAATAATTTTCTTGTCCCCTTCGTTTTATCTCTATGCGGTTTTCAAGCATAGTAGTATGTCTGGTAACCCCCACGCCTAGCGGCGAGCTTCAGCCAGTGCAATACCGCAACCAGACCTCTATTGCTATGTTCTGTTTAACAAAATCCCTTTTGGGGGATTTTGTTACAGCTTCCAAAAGAAACAACGGATGGAATTTACAAACATATCAACAGTTTCCCAGCATACACTTCTCACTATTAACGTCGGCGAACGATATTTGTCAACTGGGCGAAATTTAAGCATAATGTACGAACCGTATTCTAAGGAATACACTAATCCCGCTTCCATTTTTAAGTACTCCGAAATTTATAGGTCCCTTAATTTAAAATTTAAACAACCAAGCTTAGACGCTTGCAATTATTGTGAAACTATCCATCAAAAAATGAAACTAGCCACAGAAAACAAAGATGAATTATTAAAGCAACAAAAAAAACATCATGCTTTGGCCGATTTAGCATACACCGCAAAGAACCAGGACAAAGAAAAATGCAAGTAAAATTCAGAAATTCTAAGAAAATTCACTTTTAATTTACAAAAGTGTCTACCGACACCTCGGCTAAGTACAAGCGTTTTTTTTATAAACGGTAAATATAGACATTTAATTTAACTGTGCATGACGGAGTATCAAACTAACCTTTTAATTATATTTGGCATGAAGGCATAGGGATTCCGCGGCGGAAATGAAATTGCCTCATATCTGTATACGCATTTGAAATCGTTACCACAATCAGCCCAACACATCATATTTTATAGTGACAATTGCGTGGGACAAAATAAAAACAGTTTTATTTCAGCTATGTTTTTATATATTTTGCAATCTGAACCAGTCAGTGTCACAACAATAGATCACAAATTTTTAATTGTAGGTCACACCCATATGGAATGTGATGTGGTTCATGCTACAATTGAAAAACAATTAAAAAAACATCCATCGACATTCATGCTCCACATGATTATTCACAATTTTATTCGTACTATACGATCGATCAGACAATATAAAAAGTGATTGATATGATCCAAACTGATTTTTTGAATTTCAATGATTTAGTAAAATAAATATACATGGCGTACTAAAGATGTTGCTGGGAATCGCTGGCTTAGGTATACCAAACAATACAGAATTATAGAATATAAAAACTCATTGCCCGAAGATGAACTATTTAAAATTCATAGTATAAAACGACGAGGGATTTCTACTATTTCATCCTATAAATTCAAAACAGAAAAAAGATATAGTGGATTTATTACCAATAATATCGCCACAATACCACGATTTTTACAAAAATCTTCAAACTGACCTTGATCGTGAGGATGATCTAGATCCAGATTTGGATATTTTGGATGAAATCAGCGAATAGTATTAATTTTCAATTTTGTGTTTTTTCACAATGTATTTCAATTTTAGTTTAATGAATAATATATTAAAGCCAACATATTACTAGATTATTTTATTTAAGGTGATAATTTAATTTTCAGATGAAACAGAACTATTAAAAGAAGGGAGCAATCGTTGTTAGATTAACACACATATAAATTTATAAATTTTTAAATTGAGTTAAATGAACTTGTATCTAATCAGAGACACTTACTAAATTTTTAAAAGTTTTATATTTGCCACAGATGTTGACCGGAATTTATGCCAAGTAAATTTACAACAGAATTTTTTAACTAATTTAATTAATTTACACCAGCAATTTTCCCTTAATATTTTAAAATAATTTTTATCTAGGAAAGAGACGGGAAATTGAAATTTTACTTCATATTTTTGACTGCATTTATCTTCATTTTGGTGGTCTTATTTCGACGTCTATAATATAAAAAAAACCAGAACATATTTTAGAAAACGCCAGTAATATCACTTGCCATTTAACTAAGAGGAAATAATCAGAATGCCCTAGGTCTTTATTTCCTTTTTCGAGAATTTAGCACTTACTTACCATTTAATTCAAGAATTATATTTTTTATTTCATTAACACGTATTTTTAGTAGAATGTCAGTTCTAAAAATATATTTTCTAATCTTGCCACTTCTGAGCAATGATCTTGCTGAAATTTGAGGACCCCTTTATATCAAAATTATTCTTTAATAATTAAAAATTTACGGTAAATACAATTTTACAATTTAGCAAGGCTTTAAATAAAGCGAACTTAAACAATATAACATAATTATACAAATATACAATTGTGATTTGTCATATTTAAGTGAACGAAAGTTATTTAAATACGTTTTGTAGTGGCTTATCATATTACACCTAAAAATAAACAAGCCGACCTATCATGTAATGGTTGATTAAACAATATTACGTCAAGACAGGGATTTTTCAATGCGACGTTTGCCGTAAAGTATATCATCCAAAGTGTAAGAATTCTGCTGCCATACTTACATATGCAGCAGCTTCTAAACCGGCCTGTTACTGTGACGATGCATGAAAACAATGCCAATTTGGAATTCAATATTGGGGCTACAAGTACAGCGGGCTCAATGCAAGATCTGTTTCCTGGTCAAATAAAAAACCTTAAAACACAATAACAACTATTGGGACGCAATTAAAAGTTATACTGGTTTTAGTTAATCAACTGGAAACTGCAAAATATTTTTTCTGAAAAAGTTGATATGATAATGCAAGATTTGGAAGATCTTAAGGGTGAAAATGTTATGCTGAAAAATGATCTGAATACCACAAATCTCACCAGATTATCATTAAAAAATTGCAGTCAGAAATTGAATACTTAAAACAACCCCAAATTAATGGTAATATTTTGATAACTGGGATTCCAAAAGATTGTAACATTGAACCCACCTGGTGTTTGAAAAACTTTTATGGCATTACATGTGGAAATTAATCCGAATATAATCAAAGAAGTTAAATATTTTACGCTAAAGCAAAACAAATTACAGCTGACTAATACGAATAATATAATTAAAACTTCGTTCAAATCCATTTTAGTTAGTTTGTCCAACTCAAACTTGAAAACTTTTTTCTTGATGAAATTTAAAACAAAACAAATATTACATCCAGCTGAATTATGTTTGAATGCCACTTGGAATAGTCGAATTTTTCTTCGGGAACAGCTTATTCAATTTAAAGCACAACTTTTTCGTCAGGCACTGGATTATTGCTGATTTCTCTAAGTCTGACTAAAAAGTTCTCTTTCGGTTTAGTAAAAATATAAATCAAAGTTCCAGTCCTAATCAAACTTACAAAGAAATGTTTAATTATACTTTAGCGGATTAAGACCAACTGTGGATGCAGTTAGACTTAATTAATTCATTTGAAAGTCTGATTAGTGTTATAAAGGTATTAGCAGATAAAAACACTACAAACATAGAAATTAGACGGAATTCAAAGTTCAATAATTATTTTGCTAAAAGTTCATCCGATATGGTAAAAGATTTACGAAATACACATACTGACTACATAAACTATGTTATACAAATAGTTTTCGCTTTACCCGGTTACGAACGATGCAATTCTAATTTCTAATTTTTGAGGTCATTATAGTATTTATTCATTTACTTCCATTCTCCTCTGTTATTTTATAAACACACAAATTTGACAGTGATTTGTTCTGTTTGGTTGAAATTATATTTTTTTGGTTAATTTTAATTTTGATTTACATTGTTTGATTTAATAAAGTAATTTATAACTTGATAACTTGATAACTTAAACTCTCGACTAAACATTAAATATTTCAATTCATTTTAATTATTGCTATAAAAAAACTGTTTTGTTAATATTAGTACTTACAAATAAATCAATAAAGTAAAAAAAAGCGACCCAAACAAATCGGACCCAATAATCAAAGGGCCTTAATCAATTACGTTAAGAGCTAAAATACCGAAAAATAACACAAATGCTTGTTTCAATTTTTACCTATAGTGTTAGACGGCGAATCTTATTGAATCTAGGGTTGAATCTTATTAAACAAATTGGCAACCTACTGTAAATTACAAATTAAAAAATGATTCTATGGATCTAGTCTTGAAATGAGTATTGAACAATATTTTGTAAATACTAATATCTTTTCGTGTTATTTGTAAATTACGTTAAAATGGTCTTAAATGGTCTTTGTGACCTAAAAAACACCTATATAAAAAATTATTAATTAGTTATAAGAAAGAACAGGGTGATGTTTTCAATAAAATTTAATTTAATTAAGCCCATAAATTATTTCAAAATTAGTGAAAAACGGAATTGGCCTGTAATATGACAATTTGTATAAGAATTTCGTTTTCTCTAATTTTGAAATAATTTACGAGCTTAATTAAACTTAATTTGATTGAAAACTTCTCACTGGTTTTATAAATAGAAAAAAGTTATGTAAAAAGATTTTTAGAGTATTTAGAGATTATACGAATTAGTTAATTAATTCAAATTGAAGTAAACATTTGCAAATTGGTAAGACTTAAAATCAGCTTACACAAACAATTGTAAGGGATTTGGGTGTGTCTAGTGTAATTCGCTAATATAACCTGTACACCCTATATCATTGTTCGCAAGTTGTTGATTATTGGCGTGCCAATAAAATTATTTTTTTAAATAACTGATTTTGTGCTTTCCAAACCATTTCCATAAAATATATTATTTTAAATATAATATTAAGGATCAGTCAGAATCTCGCCCATAATACACCAGAGTTGTATTTTATTTTTTTCAATGTAAAATTAAATAGAAATATTGCAAATACCCCGGACAATTACCTTAGGCCGTTCTCTTCTTAATTCTTTTCATAATATTCATCTGTAAAAATACAAACCCACAAGGATATATTGAACACAAATCTTTCATCTTTCTATTTCAACTATTATCAAATGGCGTGCTAAAATTTTTTACAGGATGATCCGGCATCGTTAACTAAACGGTCAAGTAGGTTTAAGTAGAGGAAGTAAAACGATTCTGAATTTTAGATCTTCTTACTATTTTCCGTGAGAGTAATAGCATTTCTCTGGATTTTATTAAAGACTTTCAGTTCAATGTCTTATTAATAAATTGATATTTAAATTCAAATGGATCAACTTTTTTCATTCAAGAAGAGTGACTATCTCCCCTTTTTCATAACTAATATTTAATCGTAAAAGTACTTCTTAATTCTCGTAATTTATAGTACTAAACAAACCCTGAACTAAACTTACAAGCCTACGAATAAAACATCGCTAAACTCGCCCATTTTGAAACATGTCGGTATCTAACAAAAATTGTTTCAAATGTTGCAAATAAGTTTTTACCTAGTAATTTACTATCGAACTTTCCTTTTTGAAAGTGAATATAAGGCCTTATGTGTGTATGTCTAGTAGATGATTTGTAGTGGATTTTCAATGGCTATTGTATCCCTTCAAATGAAGATATGGTCATCTTTGAGTATATTTAATAGATGCTTTTTGGGCAAAGGCTTGGCTTAAAAAAAAAGCAATAAAATTGAAACGTAGCGAGAACGTAGTACGATAGTATAGCTAGTGTTAATTGATAAGAGAAAATTTATTATGGGCAAACATCTGGTAACCTTATTATTACAGTTTGGAAACCACACTGCCGTAATAAACATAAGTGATTCAACTACATTTTTGGCCGAATTCAGTTATTGATGCCAATTAATATCTGTTTAAAAGCTTTATCATTATAATTAATAAAAATAATTTGAAAACAATCCAGAAATATTTAATTAAGCAAAATATAATTCGCTCTAACAGAAAAATGAAGTATAGTTTAAGCAAAATTGACTTAACTACTCCACTTCAATCATAAACGCCTCATCTATTTAGCATATAAGGCGCTTTTATTTCAAATATGTTAGTTCTTATCTACTACAAAAAACAGCCTTATCTTGCTGAAAGTTACCATTGTTCTAGAAAGAATCGCCTTATGGCTGAGATAAACTCGTCGCGACCGACGTAACTAAGTAAAAAAAATTATTAAACCATGAAGATGTACACTAAAGTAAACATTCTTACCGCGACTCAGACGCGATTAACAAAAAGATGACTGAATTTTAACTTTTGGTTGTTGTTTAGTTACAAAATTTCAAAGTTTAATAATTTTTTTTTAGTTAGTCGCGATACAAACGCCATTAAGTTGAAAAATTAATTTTCCAAGAGTTCGTTTAAACTCGGTGGTGGTAGAATAATATTTTTCGCGTTTCTTTTTTGCATATTTTTTGTTTTCCGTCACTTCCTATTGAAAATACTGATGAAAGTGAGAATTTTTAATTCGAATTCCCATTTTGAATTACATATTTGAATTATTATTTAATTTAATTTGAATTAATTAATAGTGTTAAATAAACAGAACTATCGTTCTATTTTAATAATAATTAAAAAAAACAAATTATTCTTTATTTTAACAATTTTATTCAGTTCTAAATCTTAAAACTTAAGGTTTGTTTCTACAGTTTACTTGCAATTTATTTCGAAAGAAAACTAAACATAAACACCTTAAATATTAGATAAGGTGAAAATGCATCTTATACAGCAAAGAATTGTTATTTCATTGTGTAGTATAAGTGACTTAACGGAGTTTAAGTCATTTTTAATTAGTATGCATCGACTGTTTACTATAGCCGTTTTAAACAATGCTCTATTTTACCTTTTTTGTTATATAAATTCATATTTATTTAATTTTTTGTATCGCGATCTAATTATATCTAGTCTAATTGATAATATAACAACTCCCACTTATAATAAAAATACTTACTATTGGTGTTATAACCAAAACAAATTACCGAACTTTAACATCGAATTTTTGCAGTTAAGTAACTTTTGTTTAGCACGGCAGCATACATGGGGATCTTTATTACAGTATGGAAACGATAAATCATTTATGGGTTACTATCAACATACATGAGAAATACTGGGTTAACTCTATTGCGGGAGTTTGTATTCAAAATGTTTTCTGCCATGTCACATCATGGATCTCCCATAAACCAGTTTTTATTTTACTATAAGCCATGTAGTGACCCGGAGAGTTCCTAATTTGGGCCTTTTGGAAGTGAATAATACCAACTAGTAAAAGATATTTGGTTCCCAAAACAAGTCTCGCTGTAATTTCATTCAGTTTAATTAATTACTATACTAAATACGGCGATTGTCATGTGAAGGGCCGGTCAAAAATCAAGGCAGTCCTGATTCGTTTTAATTTTTCTTTCCTGTAAACAGAAAAATTAAAGTTTGATTACGTAAGTAGTGAAAAATGATGTTTTTATTTTCTCATCCTACATGAAAATGTAGAGAGATTTTCTTCTACGAATTTTCAATCATTAATTCTAAACATATTAAGGACGCAAATTATCGAATAATATATTCAATTCGAGTGAATTTTAATTCATAACTATTTAAGTCAAAATGGCCAAATTTGCATTAGTTCTTATGAGAAATTAAAAGAAGTAACATTTACGCCCGTATTACGGGCTTTTCCTTCTAGTATATATTTAGCTAGTGACACTGTAGAACGCTTTGAAATAATAGAACAATTTAACAATGCAAATTAAAAGTAAAAATTAATATAGTTTGTGGCATAGTGGTAAAGCACTGGACTAGAGCGACAAAGGTCTACGGTTCGATTCCAGACCGATTTTTCATTTTTTTATTATTTTTTTAGTATTCATGTAGTAACCAAATATTTTACTTTAAATTAAACATTCCGCTTTATAGCTAGTTATTACAGTAATTACACTAGAAAATACGTGGTACGCGTTTATGATGCCCCTAAACACTACTGCAAATTATTAAAAAACTTTTATATTATGAGTTAAGTAAGCCATGAGAATTTTTCGGTAAAAAATTTTTTTTCCTGTCATAAACTTCAAAGCATGCTGTTTGAAACAATATAAGAATGAAAATTAAACAAATTTCCTTAGGTTGATTTGGATTAGTAGAAATGTTTTGGATTAGAGCGGCTAAAGTCCGGGGTTCGATTGTGGTCAAGGCGTTTTAGTTTTGTTTTTCAATTTATATTTTTTTGACGTGATAACGTCTTACACCGCATGTCCAGAAAATTGACAAGAAATGTTGCCCTTGGTCGTGGGAAATTACTAATCAACTGTAAGCATTACTTTTAATTTAAATATATGATTTCTTAGGTTGGTCCTTAGGCTTCATGCCTCACACATAATATTATCGAAGCACTTAAAATTTTATTGAATTGTGCGATTCAAAAATTGTATATATTTGGAGATGTTACATACACAATTATGATCAATCTTTGTAGAAAAGTTGGACATATCAAAGCACTTTAATACTAAATTAGTTCTTTTAATATTAGTGGACTGATCAGCCCCATATCTTATAAACAGTCTAATACAATTTAAGAAATTGGAGTCATTTTCTTTGGATTTATCTCTCAAATATTTATTATCCGACATTATCGTACAAATTATTTGAGATCATGAATCGAATCCGCACGTCGAATAAACTCTAACTCTTAATTGTTTTTCATTGACATATGAAAAACCATTTGTTAAAAGTGGATTGAGTAATATCGTTGTCCTACATCAGGCCTGATTTCGTTTTTAGTTTCTTTAAATAATAATTGTTTTGCGGAATACAGTTTTAGGACTCGTGTGCCGATATGCTTTGGAGATTCCTACAAACGTGATTTTTTTATTCCAATTCTCCGAATTTTGGATATAATCTTGGTCTTCTTCTGAATTGTTTTGTTTCAAAAATTTTTTTTTTGGTGATTTAGGGATTGGTTTTATTGCTTCCGAAACCGGTATAGAATTTACTAAAAGTTCAGTTTTGGTTTAAGCTACGAATCTAACCAAAAAAAATTTTAGTACACAGTTTTAGTTTAAAATCGGAAACTGGTATGTTGTGGGTCGCGCTAATATGATGACCACTACAAATCATCGATTAGGTACACGCAAGACCTTATATTCACTTTTAGGTAGACATCTGTACGATCGCCTGTTATTGCTCATTGAAAATTGACCAAAAAAAATTTTAGTATACGGGTTTACTTCAAAATCGGTAACTGGTCTATTGAGGGTTGCGCTAATATGATGACCACTACAAATCATCAACTAGATTTTCGAGTTACACGTTCGATGGCGTAGACAAGGGCTTTCAAGTCGATTGTATTTATACTGATAAAAGAGCGTTTGATACGGTATTTCACGATGTTCTCATAAAGAAATGCTACAAAATTGGACTTTCCGATAAACTATGTATTTGGTTATCTTCGTATCTTAGTGATAGGTTTGTAAAAGTAAAATTTAATGGGCAACTTTCAAGTCGACCGTTTTTAGCTACTTCCGGTGTGCCACAAGGTTTTACGCTGGGCCCTCTTTTGTTCACGATATTCCTTAACGACCTTTCTAACATGTTTGATTGTCCCCATTTGTTTTATGCCGATGATTTGAAAATTTTTAGAAGAATTACCCATGGGTCTGCTTTTCTTTCTCTGCAAATGGATCTTGATAAACTGCAAAACTGGTGCTTTTTAAATAAACTTGAATTGAATAATGAAAAATGTTTGGTAATTAGTCAGTTATTATATTGCAAATGTTAACTTAAAGAGAGTTAATCAAATTACTGACTTAGGTGATATTTTCGAAACCAAATTGACATTCGAAAAACACATTGACTCAATCTGTGCGAAAGCACATCAAATTCTTGAGTTTATTTTTCGCAGAGGAAGGGAATTCCGTAATCCCGAAGAATACGCTTCACAAATTTGGAATCCATTCTACGAAAATTATAGTGAGCAAGTCGAGCGAGTGCAAAGGAAATTTACGAAGTTCCTAATTTTTAAAACTGTACCTTATGTAGGAAGTATCCCTTATATTACTAGACTTAAGATATTTGGCATGGTTAGCTTACGGAATAGAAGGTTATTGTTAGATGATTTATTGCTTTACAAGCTATTAAATTCTAAAATGGATACCGTTGTGCTATGTGATGTACATTTCTATGTTCCAGGTTACCTGCTCAGAAATAAACAACTTTTCTTGCCTATACAGTCGCGAACAAATTTAGGCTTTGCGAATCCACTGTCCAGACTACAGCGCAGCCACGATGAATTATTCTTTAATCTGGATTTGTTTTCCCTTTCTTTGAACCAATATAGATCGGGCCTCTTCAATTTGGTCAGTTGATCGTGTTTCAATTCACCACTTAAATATTTAAATATTAATTGCTGGTGATGCCTGTTTGGTTATGTCATAATTTAACGTTTCCTTCTAAACTTTTGGTGAATTTCGAATTCATTACTTTATGTATTAGTCTTACTATTATTGATGCTATTGTTTCTAGTTTATTTTGATATATTTATTATTATTATTTTTCTAATATTGATGTATTTATATGTAAGTTTAGTGGGCACACGTACATAACCTCATTTACTTTCAAGGAGACATCTCTAGGATGGCCTGTCATTGGCCATTGAAAACCCACCAAAAAAAATTTAGTATTCAGTTTTACTTTAAAATAGGAAACTGGTCTGTTGAGTATCGCGCTAATATGATTAGGAAAAAACAAATCCTCTACTAGATATACTCACATACGACTTTATATTCACTTTCAGGGAGATATCTCTAAGATGGCCTGTCATTAGCCATTAAAAATCCAGTAAAAAAAAATTGTAGTCTACAGTTTTGCTTTAAAATCAGTAACTGGTCTGTTGAGGGTCGCGCTAATATGATGACCACTACAAATCATCTACTAACATACACACACAAGACCTAATATTAACTTTCAGGGAGACATCCACTGAACAATTTTTAGTATAAAAAAGTTAATTTATTTAAAAAGCTTGATTTAAGCCGTTGTGAGATTTTAATGTATAGTGTTACATTTTACAAACGCATCTAAATATTTTGTCAATTGTCATAAACTTCACGCTATCATTAATCCTCGAAATTTCGTTAACCGTATTTTTATTTTTATTTTTTTTTTATACTTAACTATTTATATTTACCAGAAAACTATAAATAAAATATTGAAAAAAACTAATGAATTAACAAACATTAAAAATTCATTAACAAACACTTGCCGTCTTACTTTGGTAAAAGTTATTCCTATCCGGATAGGAATGAAATTTTGCCCAAAGTAAGAGAAATTTTTTTTCAGAATAATTTTTTTGTTACTTCCAACAGTTGGTACCAAGCTCTAAACATTAACTTACTATAATTTTAACAAACATTAAATAGTGATAACAAATTATTGAATAAAGTATAATTAATTCCAAATGATAATTAACAAAATTTAAAATTCTGATTTATCGAAAAATTGATAATTGTTATTTAATACCAACTCATAAAACTAAATATTATGTGTACCGAATGAAATTTGTGATTTGTACATGAAGAATTAAAACTAAACGGCAATATATAATCATTATTTTTCTGTACTTGTTCTATTGCACATATTGTACAGTTTTTAAATAATCGTATTCATTCAAACTTTTTGTTCATTTTACGGCGAACATTCACCTTTTCATAATCCCATTTATTATGTATGGATGTGATCTTAAGCCGCATTGGCAAACTGCTTGCCAAACCATATGTTTTTTTGCCAAATTTTTCAACAGCTATGGTAGTAATTGCTCCGTCCAGTTCTTTACCTTTCTTTTTGATGTAATATTGGGGAGCTGGAAGTGTCGAGAAATCCATTTTGACGTAGGTCTCGTCATTCATTCCGAAACAAGAATCTTTTCTTTCGTTCAACCATTTGTTGTGTTTCTTTGCTCGATCGATCCCTCTATTAAATAGCACAACACTTCTTTTGGGGATTTTTGACTTCTTGTATGTCCGTAGATTATTTCTGGTTTTAGCTCGTTCCACAATCGATTTGGTTGTTTTGGTTTTTCTGGCAAAATCTCGCACAGACATCGAGGGATGTTTCGAAATGACTCTTACAATTTTCTGATCCAACATTTTATTTGGAGCACCTGATTTTTCTCCGGATCCGGGCTTGCGTGATACAGAAAGATTGATTTGACATTTTTTTTTACATTTGTTACCGTATTATTGGAAACAACGGCCAATTTACCAATTTTTTTATTGGTATACTCGGGATGATCATTGCACAATCTAATTATTAAATCACATTTTTCTCCTTATGATGCGTCCATTTCGAAACAAATAAAACAAATGCCCAATTTGACGTTTATTCGTTTTTTTAAATTGTTTTTCTACAAAATAACGGTACCAGTTTTTTTCTTTTGCGTAGTAACCTATGAGATAATATAAATTTGGGAATCACAAATTTCATTCGGTACACATAATATATTTAATATATTTACTCTAGTGGTAAACACTGCAACTAGGTGAAGAAGAGAATTTTTCTATTCCTTCTTCTCAGTGGAATGAAACTCTTCATTCTGGAATGAAAATAGACGGTATTGTTGTTGTAAAATTGCCAAAGTAAGACTACTTATATTTATTCGTAAGAAACAAAAAAATTGACAATTCGTGAATCTCGTAAATATATTTTTATGAACAGAGATTTTGATTCATTTTATCTATAGCGAAATTTCGTGGATCAGGCGGTTGATGTAAAAAACATTTAAAAATTTGGGAACTGAACTTTTAAATGCGATCTGAATTTTTGTCTTAAAACGACCATCGTTACAAGGATTCTCTTTTAATGATGGACAGTCTCCCGTCGCCTAAGACTATAGTCGTATTTTATTTGACTATTTACAAAAACAGGTACACTATTGAATTCCTCAGTAAGAATTCTGCGAATTCCAAATTGACGAAATTCAAAATCTAATTCCTTAGTTTGCCTACTTCATGCTGGGTGCGCTAGACTATATTTTTTCTAGTTCTAAAGGTTGGGTGTGTGAAATTTTTTGTTATTTTGACTATTTATTTGGCAATTAAAAGTAAACAAATATTAATTTATTAAATACGCTAAATGTAAACAAATACACATCCCAATATGTTATTTGCGAAAAAAAATGTGTTTCACCACAAAAAATTTCAAAATGCTACCAGCCTTTGAAAACCAATCGAATCCCAAACACTGAATTCCATGGTCATTTTATTTGACCAAAATTGAACTCCAATTTCAATTCCAATTCCTTGGTCAAATAAAATACGACTTTATGCTTTGTGCCTCAGAAGACTTTTCAAATTTTGAAACTTTCGCTATTTCCTCATAGATGCCAGATGAAAAGTCAATTTACGAGGTTACTTTTCGGCGAATTTCAAATTTGTATGACGTCCTATTTAAAACATATAGTATGGGTATGTAAATGTAATTGAAAAATAAAAATAAAAATGGCAAAGAAACCGTATTCTGTACGCTGTAAATTTAACAACATAATTTACATAATTCGTACTTTTTCATTTTAATTACATTTAAATTACCAAGAAACCGAAAAATTCGTAAAGGCCAGAATAAAATTAGAACATGTATTCAATGGAAAGCACGAATGGATTTAACACACGAATATATACTGTTCAGAGCGGCATCATATAAATCCGCCTAATATAAATGATATCGAGAAAGATATCGCACCATCGACCAGTCAAAATACACAACCGTCCACTTCAAATGGTCAGAAGAGAAAATCCAATAGATACAGATCAGATGAAAATATGAAATTACTAAAGAAAGCCACCAAACTGTACATAAAGTATATGTCCAGTTTGGTGAAACTTTCTAGTTCAAACGAAAATGATTGATGTCGTCTATTTGTATTTCATATAAATACATAATTATAAAACTGGTGATATGGTGAATTATATTGAATTGGGAAAGGCTGCATTATTTAAAGAATTTTTATACACGTACACACTTATTTTTCCTTATAAACAACCTAAAGCTGTTTCATCATCAGCATCGTTATTAAAATTATCGAAGTATTCATCTAAAACTTCTTCAGACGGTTCCAATTCAAAACTCTCATTATACAAATATTGTGCATTACACAACAGGCGGTTAAAACATTTACGCATTTTGAAATTTTCTATTCCAATCATTTTAAAAAAATTGCCCGCCATCGTGTTTTCATTATTTCAAATATATTTTCCACAATGCTTTCATGAATTTGAATGACATTTAGAAAGTTTAGTTGAGTATAAGGCACAAGTGAATACTTTAACCTAGTGACATCTATTTAAATATTGCAGAAATTACTGGGACTTACAAAAGTTTAGTTTGAAAAGTCTTCTGAGGCACACAACAATATATTCAATTTAATATTGCACTTCAAATTATTTTTCACGTACTCGATTCCAATGAAATAGTTGCCTAATGCCCACAAATCACTTATAATAGATTACGCCTTCGTGGATTTCGTTTTCGTAGTTTACTGCGCATTACGTCAACTGAGAGTTGCTAGTAAGATATTGCAAAGGAAATGTATGAAAAATAAGGAATTTGGCTAATAGATGTATAATATATGGATGTATTATGGTTGAATATGGATGTATTATGGTTATATATTTCTTTCCTCTTACAAAATAGGATCCATGCTTTCAACAATCTCTTATTTGTTGGAAAAGAATGAAAACTATATGGCCAATTATTTGTATTGTTATTACCACAATTAAATACGGCGCACCACATTATTTATTTAATTTAATTTAATTTTTGGATTCAATTACATACAACAATATTGTGAAACAAAACTGTTCACTCTCATTTGACGTCATTTTCCATAGCCGTTTATTTTATGATCCAAATAGGCAAAGTGCGCAAGGCGTAATCTATTATAAGTGATTTGTGCCTAATGCCTATATGCTGAGTGAAAACCGAAGCTAAACGAAGCGCGGAAGTTAAAGCCGATAAAGATGCGATATTTTAACAAATATTATAAATTTCGAAAAACTCTTAAAAATACTAGTTTGATTTTAAAATAATTAAAATTTAATTTTCTGAAAAGAAATGTAAATAAAATGTACTGTTAGAAATTTTAATGTAAGAACATGAAATGTAAGAAAACAGGTGAATGTTTCCATTTTAAGCGTGAGTATAAAAAAAGGCTATCAATAGTTGCGTTTTTTAAATTTAAAACTAGTAAATCGAGAAATGCTATGTCATAAAAGTTTCTTCAGTTAATTAAAATTATTGAAATAGTTAATCAAAATTTTTAAAATTTAATATTTCTGAAAGTTTAATAAACTTTCATAATTTGTAATCATTTAAATTAACTTTTTTTAGAGAAAATTTTGATTCTTAAAATAATTTAAACTCTCTAAACTTTTAAATCTTTTCAAATTAGTTATATTAGAAAATTCTTATAATTACCAAAGCTCTTAAAAGTTGTAAATTTCCTAAAAACTTTTATAAATTCTGAAAACTCAAAAAAAAAAAAGTCAATATTTGTACATATTTTACTTATTTAAAAAAATTTAAAAAGATAACATGTTACTCTAAATTTTTTTAAATTCTAATTTTCTCATCTAAAATTTTGATTATCTGAATAGTTGTTAAATTTGTAAATTTTTGGTTAAATTCACATCCTAGATTCTGAATAAGTTTACCTCATAGCTGATACTTTTCCCGTAGACAGTTTCCTTTTGCTTCCACTTGAGAGAAGTGCTCAAAAACTTTGATTCATCAATTAAACCAATGTGTCACTTACCAGCTTTTAATTAAGTAAATAAAATTAAAACAACTTGAGTGAGTATTTCAAAATTACACTGTCAGCTTAAAGAATTTAACTAACAAATTATGAATAGGAAAAACACAAACGTTAATATTCCTAAACGCTCAAGAATTTTTTTTCCATAAAATTAATGTGAAGCGATCAAGCGAAACTAAATTCCGCCGTTATATAATTCGGCCTTATCACAAAATGACCACCCCAAATAATGAATCATACACAAAAAATAATATACACACACATTGCTGATTCCATTTGTCTACCTTTATTCTAAAAAATAAAAATAACATTTTTTTTTTATAAACTAAATAATAGTTTGTCAGTCAGTAGCAATAAATGACACAAATAAAAAAGAAAAAAAAAATCACCCCTAACCCCTAACAAAAAACTACAAAAATGTCCAAAACACAAAATTAACGAATTCAACTTTTCCATGTGAATTTCATCAACAACAGGTGCAAAGTGCAGGAAACGATTAAAGAGTATTTTTTTTTATCAAAACTACAAAATAAAAAACTATTGTTAGTTGTATAATATAGTTTTTGGATGGTTGGTTGATTCGATGATTGCTTCGAAATTTAAACACTACATATCAAATGTATACATACTATACACATACACACACACAAATAGTAAAATTGGAAATTTCGATTTGGTCGATTATGTACAGATAAATTTTCAATAGGTGTTTATAACCATATTATAAAAACTAAAGGGGAAATTTAAGTTTCCCGCGCTTTTCATTTCTGTTTTATTTTTGCGCCATAATACGTATTGATGTTTAATCACGATTGCGTGATTATTATATAAAATTTGTCATTTTATATTATTATATTTATTCAGTGTAATTAACGTTTCTTGAAGTGGCAAAATGTTAATTAATTAATTAACAACAGTAGATGAGATATTATAGTACTTTGTGTTTGTATTAAACTGAATAAAAAAAAACGAAATTCTACTGATATCTTACTTATACTTTAATTAAGTCTGTTTATGACAAGGAATATTTTTTTTTTTTGTATAGAGTACACAACATATAAAATTAGTTAATCAATTAGATTCGTTTTGAAATTGGTATAGTTTAGATATGTAATTAGCATGACACTTAAAGTTTATATAGAATATAGTTATTCATATATCGAAATTAAAGTGTGACATTTTGTTGTTGATGCGCGCGGTTTTAAAAATAAAGTCGTTCGTTATGATAAGAAAAAACAGTAAAAGCTTTATTTGTTTTTTTTATATTTAACGTTTCCTGTACGTTTATATTATATGATTTCGATAATTAATTACAGTCACCTTTTGGAACTAATTGCAAATCACTTCAAGATAATATGTATGTATAGTTACCTAATTGAAAACTACTTTTTATAAACTAATTTGTAATTAGCTCGATATGCTACAGACAAAAGATAAACTACTTGATCAGGGTACACAAATAGCGTAAAACCAACAAAACATAAAACAAATTGTTTGCCAATTGTACTGTTTTGGGTACGCGGCCCCCACCGAAATCTTCTTCATCTTGTGAGGGGCTCATAAAAAACGGTATTAGTGGGATCATAAAAATTCTACTCAGAATGTAAATACTACAAAAGACTATAAAACAATTGTAGATGTACCATATAGCGAGCGTGCTAACTGCAAGGTATAAGATTAATGAGTGATTTCTTAATTTTTCTTTTGTTATTTATTAAATGATAAGATTAAGAAATTACTTTATATTTTTTGTCTTATAACATATTTAAGTTGGGTAAATAATAGACGGGTAAATAGTGTGTGGCATGTGTGCAATATTTAGAAATACAAATAATTGAAGTTAGGAGGATAAATTCGGGATTAGTTATAGCTTGGTGATAAACCATTTCGATTTTGATTATCACAGTCACTCCGTTGTTTATGCATATTTTACAAAATTCAATCAGACACAATAAAAATAAAAACAAAATTACTTAAGCTAATTTTTTTCTTGAAATATACTTAATCTGGGATTAAAATTTATTTTACAGATTTATGCATACATAAGAAGTAGAAATATTCGTGTATATGTTTGTATATGTGTGTATAAATAATATATATCATTTAAGATAAAAGGTTACAGACAGACAGATATACATAAATTTATTTATTTTTATAAAATTTTTCTCTCTCTAAAATGTTAATCATCAAGCATATATCAAGATGATACCGATGATGATGATGAAAACATGGAAAAAAGAAGAAGGAGATTTTTTTTTTTATCTTAAAGGAATTAAAAATTTTTTTTTCGTTAAATCATAAAAAAAAAAAAATTAATTGGAATGTAAACACAATTGTGTTGTGTGTATGTTTCTTCTGTGTTATGGGATTTAATAGAATAATCTACTGGAATATTAAGAGATTTTCGTTATATGAAATATAAATGCGTACATGTAGCTATATAATAAATAAACAGCGTGGTAAGTAATAAAATCTGTTTGCGATTTGGGGCAGCAGAAGAACTAAATTATGTGCATATATATTTACAAAATTGGGTGGTCGCTGTAAATCGGTTAAATAGCCATCCTTTACTGTTATAATAAGTGTATTGCTTGCAACAATTGAAATTTGTACTGGACCAAAATATTTCGCGAGTTAACACTTGTGCTCGTCTTCGATGTATACAACAAGAATACTTTGACTGGATCCATAATGATAAAAACATCGGAAATTACTAGAAAATACATACGAATGTTTTTGATGGCGAGAGCTTGATTCATTTCCCTATACGAAACCGATATACAGTGGTACCCCGGTATACGACCTTAATTCGTTCCTAATGTTCGGTCGTATATCGAATTGGTTGTATACTTAAACAATCTTTGCCATAAGAAGCCATGTAAAACGAATTAATCCGTTCCCATGTGGAAAATTCACCTACATATGTATATGTATAGCTATGTTAATGGATTCAAAAATACAGTGATACCCCGGTATATGAACAAATTCGGTATACGACCGGAACGGATTATGTAATTCTTTTTTACATGGCTTCTTATGAGAAAGGTTGCTTCGGTATACCATCAATTCGGTATACCACCAAGAACGAAATAAGGTCGTATATCGGGGTACCACTGTAATTTGAACACTGAATAATGAATTTTTTTCATATTTTTGATTTTTTCCTTTTTGTGAAGAGAATGAAAAAAAAAAAGAAATTGAAAAATAATTTCACAGTTAGCCAAAAAACCGGGGTTCCACTGTATTTTGATTTTAACAATGGCAGCATGCCCCTGCCGAAGGTATGTGTAAAGCAGATACGAGAATATTACCCGCCTTCTTCTGCATTACCCGGTGTTCTTATCAACAAATTTGTTGACTACTTGCCAAATGTCATAGAGAAGTAGGCTACAAACTGATCATGGGCTTATGAAACATAAATATTTAAATCATCGCTATTTAATTAGCCTAAAAATACTTTTAATTTTAATTGGTTTTTAATTGGTTGCACAAATAATCACGAATCAAAATTTGAGTGCACAAATAATTTTAAATGGAATAGGGCCCAAAGGTCGAATGTCGAAAGGCCGAATGTCGAAAGACCGAATGTGTCGAAAGGCCGAATGTCGAAAAGCCGAAACGGCCGAAAAACTGAATATCGAAAAGTCGAATGTCGAAAAGCCAATTGTGTCGAAAGGCCGTTTGTGTCGAAATTGATTTTAATTTTTCATCTTTATATGAATGAAAATTTGCAACATTTTTATTTTTATGAAAACCAAAATTTATATTTTTATCGAAATTATTGTATAAAAATGTCTAATAGTAAATCGCCTTAAATATTAAAATCTTCTTACGTTTTTTTTTGTCATATAATTAAAAATTAATTAATTATAATAAAAAAAGAAAGGGATACCACATAATATTCCCGAACGGAAAAATCCCCCCAAAAAATACCGAAAAATACAAAGTAAACTGCCCCATCGAAAGGGAAGACCCCAATAAGTTTTTGTTAACTAAAATATGAAAATAACAGGAATCTACATAATTTCATGCCATCCTTGCGCGGAAAGGACCAATGCTAAGCGGCTTAGAGGAGTTTTTTATTTTAGTATGTGAAAAACAAACGCAAATATTTTTACAAATGTTAATATTTTTGAAATTTTTCTGACGTTTTCCTGTCATCCTCGTGCAAAGGGTCCAATGCTAAGTGGCTTTGGGGAGTTCTCTATTTTAGTATGTGAATTATTATTAAAAAATACAAATTTTTCAAAAATGGTTCAATCACTATGAATATTAGAATTTCAAAAAAATCGTCAGGGCGGGTTTTTGAGCGGTCGCCCCCACCCTCCAAGGTGTAAAACGAATTAAAATAATATTTCAAAAATTTGTTATTTTTAAAAAAACTTGGTTTTAGGGAATTTTTGTTTTTTTGTGGGATTTTTTTTATTTTGGATAACGATCCAAATCCAACCCAAAAAGAAAACTAAATAATTTTTTTTTTGTTATTTATACAGAAACTGAAAATCCCGAAAAAAAGTCCAGGAAAAAAATTCAGACAAAAAAAATTCAGAAAAACCAAAAATCAAGAAAACCAAAATCTCGAATTAATAAAATAGCGAATTTCAAAGTATCGAAATTTCAAAATGTCGAATTCAAAACCTCGAAAATGTTATCTCGAGTAATAAAAATAATTTTGTAAATATTATCGCAAATAATATTTACAAAATTACTTTTATTATTCAATGTTGAAGAGTACAAATCACCTAAATTTATTGTTTAATGAACGAGCATTTTATTGTGGTTAAAAATGATTCTAATACAGCTACAATATACTTAAATCAATTAACTTGGATCATATACAAGAAAGTATACTTGGGTGTGTATGATCCAAGTTAATTGATTTCATATAAATTACTTAACTGTTTATCCAAAAAAATTAAAATAATCCAGGAATGATTATGACATGTTACTGTATACATATTCTGTTTATGCACAGCAAAAAATTCTAATGAATTTACATCAAAACAAATTCAGTGTACTGCGAATTTTGAGCTTTACGTTTATTTATTTAAAAAATAAAAATTATAATTCAGTGACTAAGTTCTAATTTAAGACTCGAAAAGAACAATATTTTACTGTATTTATTCCAATATAATTTTTTAATCGTCAGGTAATTTAATATATCATGGAAATTCAACTATTGAAATCAAATAAAGGCAAGGATAAATTAATTGATAGTGAATGGTTGAATATATGTTATGAATATATTTTGCTGGTGCTGTTTTCAAAATAAAGCTCTAGGTCGTAAGAGACGCGCTATTAGTAGAAAAGTAAATGATGGAACCGTGATAAATCGGAGGTTACTCGTACTAATAGCAATCTATAATCGGTTACCAAAAATTCCAATACTTCACCATCGCAGGTGATAAAAAAAATCCATAGTCGAGACTCCAGAGGAATGCAGAGTGTACCTAATACCCAGAATTGCCCAAAAATCACAAATTTATCGAGCTAGATGTAATAGTTTAATGGAATCGTAAAGTTTATCTGATATCGCAATATCAGAGCATATTAGATATTGTGAAGGCGAATTATTTATATTAAAAGAATCCGATTTCAACGAGCAAAAAATAATTTTACTTGGATCACATTCTAGCTTACAAACTTTGGGTGAATCAGATCAGGCATCGGGTCCTAAAAATAGTAACGAAAAATGAAAATAGGTAAAATGAAGTTATTAAATAAGAAAAATTTGATAAGATATAAAAAAATTAAAAGAATTTTGAAAAAAAAGGCAAAAATTGATAATTTGAATTTTTTCAAAAGGTTCGCTTAGAACATAATGTATATACACGATATGTATCTTAATAAAATTTGAATTAAAAACTATTAAATTGCATTAAAAAAAATTAAATACATTTTTACCATTCCCTTATTAAACACATCTTTTTAATTTTCGGGATTTTAGTATTCGAGATTTTCAAAATAAACTATTTTGAAATTCGATATTCTAAAATTCGAGCTAATTTTTTCTTTCGATATTTTGTTCATTCGATAT
This sequence comes from Tipula helvola, assembly GCA_963556165.1. NCBI lineage: Eukaryota > Metazoa > Arthropoda > Insecta > Diptera > Tipulidae > Tipula > Tipula helvola. Next base: position 103,398,027 of record OY744483.1, read on the forward strand.
TTCGTTTGGCGAAGGTTTAGGTTCTTTCGACACATTCGGTCATTCGACATTCGGCCTTTCAACATTCGGCGTCCCGACCCATTCGGCTTTTCGGCATTCGGCCTTTCGACATTCGGCCTTCCAACATTCGGCCTTTCAACATCGATCAAATTAAATTAACAGTAACTTTTCCTAGAATTAAAATTTTAAAAAGATTTTAAATTTGTAATTTTCTTAAAATTTCAGTTAATGAAAACAAAAATCTAAGGGGATTTAAAATAGATTCGACTAAGCTAATATTTTTAATGCAATACCGTAAACCCTTTAAAATTGATACAAATATTACATTTTCCAATAGTAAATTAAAATATTTAATGAATTAGATTAATTATTTTGCTTTCCATTCCAATCTGTTGTTAAAGTCAACTACATTTGAAAAGTCATGTCGGTACAATTAGTCTGTAGTAAGGAATGCAATCCCGGGATCCGGGATTTTTGGTTAAATCCTGGGATCTCGGTCTTTTTCTCAATCCTGGAATCCCGTTGCACTCCCGCGATCCCGGTCTTTTTGCCAAATCCTGAGATCCCTGTCATTTTGTCAATCCCGAAATCCCCATATCCCTGTTTTTTTTGTCAATCCCGAAATGCGGAATCCGGGGATTGCATTCCCTAGTCTGCAGTTTTTTGCTACACCGTTCAAGGACTTTAACTGCTTCAAGTATTTGAAAATTTGAATTTATTTGCAATGTTCGAAAGCTATAAATTAAATTTCCTATGTGCACATTTAAAGTTATAATTTTTTCAATTTAATTATTAAATTTCGACATACTTGTGTTTACCGTATTGGAATGCTATTAGAAATAATATATTTGTCTATAAATAAAGCCCTAAAAATCATATTGTTAAAAACAGACAAATTTTCAAAATTTCTAAAACATCAGTGTAGGCTTTTAATACACACAAAGAGATTTTCCTTGAGTTTTTTATTTTTGGCGAATATAATAATTCGCTAAATCAGTACAGTCTTACTTATATAAGGAAATTTCTTATTTTTTTAAGAGTATATGGGGGGAGATGATATTTCTACTTTTTTGTTATATTAGATATGTTACGAGTAGATGGCTTCTTTATTTCACAGGCTCACCAAGTCGTAAATATTGGAATGCTATTAAAAATAATACATTTGACTATAAACAAAGCCGAAAAAATCATATTGTAAAAATTTAAATGTGTCGTAAATTTTATAAAAATAGCTTTGAGGGAATTAGATTAAAAAAATTATTTCACTCTAATATAAATTAAAAATTTGAATTCGATTTAGGTTACAATCTGGATTTAACTTACATATACATCAATCTTTCATACAGAGCAAAATAATGAGGTATTTTAAATATAATTTGTTTGCAAGTTTTTTTTAACTCCTAAAGTTTAAATTAATTTTGATGAGAATAGTACACTGAACTTTTTAGATAACGAGGTAGGTAACTTTAAAAATGCAAGTTCAGATTCAATTTTATTTAATTTCTAATCAAAATCAGATCTTGGATCGGATTTAAATTACGAGTTGGACAAATAATAGAAAAAAATTGTCGAATAAAATTTTATAACCTATCTTAAAGTTAATTTAAATTCATGTTATGTTGTTCTTTATCAAATTCTTGATCAAAATAATTAGTAATCATTATTTTACACCTAAAACTTCAGATAACCTGCCATTAAAATTTTTGAAATGATTTTTGCCCTTAGGTATTCTTTTATACATAAAACGTTAAGCAAAAATGTAAATCCTATTTTCTCAGCTTGGCATCGAATTTCAAGAAGGATAATATTGTAACCTAAAAAATTAACCGAAAAACGCCCAGTTGCAGCATAAAAAAAAAAAATATTTCCAATGTTTAATTTAAAAATTTCATACTGTCACTGATAAACTTTTGTACGACATGGACCAAAAAATAAAAAATTAAAAGTAAAACTTTCAAAAACTTTTAGTTTAGAAAAATGAAAATTCTTATCAAGATTCATTGAGACCGAAAAAAAATTTTTGTTTTAATTTTTTGAATAAATCATTTTGTCATATTATTATTATTTTTTTTTTTACTCGCGAATCTCTCTAAAATAAGAATTCCGCTAAAAAATATCTTCTTTCTTTTGAGATTAAACCTATCATAAAAAAATTAAGTTCATTAATTATATACACGAGTAAAAAAAATTCTTCAGGGAATTATGATTAAGTATAAAAATATAATTTTCTTGATAAAATTTTTATTTTAATAAACATACTTACAAATATGTACAGCCTACCAAAAAACATATAAAAAACTGTTAATTTTTAAGATTAATCCATTTGATAATACTCAGAGTGAATAGATTAAGATGAAATTTTGGAAATAAAAAAAATATCAGAAATATAAACTTCTAAGAAACCATTTTCGTTTGATTGGTTATAAATTTTGAGATTTAAAAATTAATTAGCATCCATTTTTACATCAATCTATAAATTTAATAACCTTTCCTTAAATTTATTTATGTTCTTCCCCTAAAAGTAAACAAATCACCAAACTAAAAAAACAATTTAGGATTTTAATTTTTGTGTTGCATATTTTCATTTTCCTAATACTCGGTTATATGTACAATGTACAGATGTATGTATGTATTACCGCATAAGAAGTATGTATTTATTTTTAAAAATTTTTTTATAAATACAGTTTATTATTATTTATTAAAAATGTATTTGTTAAGAAGACTACAAAAAAATATAATAATAATAAATTCACTATACAACACACAAATTAATTATTTAAATCCGATTGGATTATTATAATTTATTATGATGATTATACTCGTATATATTCGTATATACATACGTATAAGATTAAGTCTTTTTTCTTAAAATAACTGAGTACTGGATTTTTATTTATTTATATTTTCGTTATATTTATTAATACGTTTAATTTAAATAAAAAAAAATTAAAACAAGGTATGAACTACATACTATACATACTTTACTTAATATGTCACATATACTATACAGCTGAAAGATTGTATAGTTTAGAAATTCTTAGCTGACAGATTACTCCGCACAGAAGTGGCTCTTTTGGGTTAAACATTAAATTCTCCTCTGCACTAATTTTACCCGAATTATCGTTAAATAATATTAATTCATCCATAAAAAACATTCTTAACTTTTTTCATTTTTTTGTTAATACATTTTTCTCATATAAAAAAATAATTTTTTTTTTTTGTTGTATTCGGATTTTATAATCTTAAATCCCTCCCGACAGAAACACTTTTGTTGTATTTAATTCGCTTTTTTGTGTTATAATAAATCGAGGTTATTCTATTAAATGGAATTATAATAATTTTTTTTTTTTTTTTTAAATATATTTTTAGCAAAGTGTTTAATCTTTTGGTATATTCCATTTATTAATGGATAGAGATTATTAGCCCGTTTTCAAATATAAATTTAATTTTTGTTTTTAACTAGTAAAACTGTGAAAAAAGCTTTAAGTGGTTTATTAAAAAAATTAACCTTGGAATTAATTATTTTAAGGTAAATCAGATTTATTGGATTAAATTGTTTATCCACATAATTTTTTTGGATCTGAGAGTTGTTGACCACTAAAAAATTTGAAATCACAAATTATTGAAAGTTTGTTTAAGATTGGTTAATATAAAAATACCTACGACAACACCTATTCCAAACAGTTACAAGACCTTAAGCAAATTTGACAGTATGTACCTTTTTCATAAAGAATTTTCTGAAAGCTAACTTATAATTGTTTCTGTTCGGCGAAAACAATAAAACAGGTTTCTTGTACCAAGATCATTTAGTCATTGTAGCAGATGCAAAAGTCAATTGAAACATGTTAAATAAGCGAAAAATGCCTAATTGGCAAATTTTTTAATAATAGCAGGGCAGGCTATTTCCGCAGTCGACAGGGGTCAAGCATACCAAAAATATAAGATCTCTTACGTTATTTTAATATACAATTTTTATCTAGTTAGGTTAAATTCAGGTAACTTATATACAACAATTTGAATGCGATACTTTTTTCTGCAGTGTCTCAGCCTGGCTGCCAACGTGTAAAGAAGGCTGGGTTTTATGGAGGTCGAGCCGGCAAAATTTTGGTTGGACAATGTACCTTGAAATACTCTCAAAACTTTTTGTTTCTCAAAACAGACCTCCAAATTATAAAACTTTATTTGGAAGACAATTCCTCTAGTCATCGATATTTGCGATATTGCAGTGCCATAATCAAAATTCAGTCAGGAAGTATGCGATTAAGCGAGTTTTGGTCATGAAATTCGCTTTGAAATCAATATACTCAAATCCTTAGATTAAAGCCTTCTAAATATAAAAATTATGCTGCAAGACGACATTTGCAGTCATTAACTCTTGCCAGGCAAGAAAATAAATATAAGAAAATGAAATTAAGAAAGGTTTACATTAAGACATTCTTCATAAAAAGTTATATTAATTTACTATAGCCAAACGAATGAATTAAGAATATTAATTTCAAGGCGAAATACTTAAAACTACTCAAAATTACAATACCGCACTGTTTTAAATTCATATATCCATACAACTTTCTCGTCTGGCATCTAGACCACAGAAATTATCTTGCCCTTTTATTTTGAAATTTAAGGAGTCTAAACGTAATGTTTCAGCTTGTTAAAAGCTTTGAAAAATGTCGTAAGGCATAGAAGTCCAAATTTCTGACAATTTAGTATACTGCTGGAATTGGCTTGCATTGCCATTCTCTTAAGTTTCACCAAAATATCTTCCAATTATCAAAACAATAGCTTTGCAAAAAAGACTTTAGAAATATTGATTACAGACTCTTCTAATAGCAAATTCAGAGTTAATATGATGTGAAATTCGGCATTTTAAAGTATTCAATTTCTTCAAAATTTACTAAACATATCAAATGTAAACTGATGCTCGATTGTAGAACTGTAAAAACTGAATTAAGGTTTTCATTTAGAATATCCAATACGTGTATAAAATTAAATTGATTTCCAGTAAATAACTTACTTATTTTAAAATAAATTGATAAGAGTCAAGGTAGCAAATGGGGCATATTGAACCGATTTTATTATGATTATGTTAAGTTCTTTAATAAAACTACCGACAATATTTGAAAAAAGAATTAAATAGCCAACTACTTGCTATTTATCGATCGAAAATGAATTGCTTGTGAAAACGTGACCACAACCTCCTAAACTGGGTGAAACTCCTCTTTTTCAACCCTTTTCTTATTCGTCCGACCTCAACAAATTGTTAATCTACACCGAAAAATACATTGATTAAAAACAACTTTTGACCAATTTATCTCCTTTATAAACTCTAATTCTGCTCTACTGTCAGAGAACGCAGCGAAATTTAAATCAATCTAACAAATGGTATTAAACCGAAAATTGATGTACCTAACCAATCTGAAAAAAATACAGCGCCAAGGAGTATCGCATACATCTGCTATCGCTACCAAAATGAAAGAGGTATAGCTTTTAGCGGCCGGAATAATATTCTTTCATCTGGCATCGATCATATTTGGCAAACCAAAATATTGCTTGAATAATTATAGTGTACTGTCTGTAACAAGCTGTAACAATTTTAAATTTTGCTAAATTTATTACACTAACTTCGACATTAAGTTTTTAATATTGAGCAGAAAATTTGTTACTTCAAATAAAAGTTCGATTAATTTTGAGAGGTAAAGCTTGGGAAGCTTGAATTTTATTTACACCTACTTTAAGTGCACCACCACCTGTCTAACTCTGCTTTGCTAATCACATCTTATATAACTATTTTTTTGACCAAAGATTTTTGAGTTATTAATGCCAATCGATAGCTAATAATAAATGTTATCATTAAAATTTGAAAAAACTATTAAAACTAAATTGAAAAATACGTAAAAACGAAATTAGTTTTCTTTTTAGCTGAGAAATACCCTAAATGCATTGTCTACAGTTAGAGATAGAGCATAACAACCTGATTTAAATAAGCTCAAGCTTAACCCTAAGATATCTAATAGTGTTATTTGGAGTCACACAAAAAAAAATATTGAAACTTCTCTAATGTGATGATTTTGCAAATTTTTCCAGCAACATACTTTTGTGAAATAACATTATATAATTATAAAATCGAAGTAGAGGATCGATTGGTAATAATTAGCCTCTACTATTATTTCTGCCTTGCAGTTACTGAATTAAAAATCTATGGTTCACGGATAATAAATTGAATATATTAGTGCGATTTGGATTGAGAATCACTGCAGTATTGACCAGAACACTAGCATTCATAAATTCATAAGAAAATTTGAAACTTCGAGATTGAAATATGGTTACCAAGTTCAGCATTAAATTCTCTTAATTCGAATTTAAAATTAGAAATGATGTAGTCCAAAAATTTAACTGGACTTAATTTGAAATTGATTAGTGAAAAATTCGCTTGCGATAAGTCTCTCGGACTCTTATGTAATTTTAAAGAAAACTGAAAACATTTACTACATTATTGAAAATATTCTATTTACTAATTAAAATAACAAAAATACAATTAAATTTGGCAGTTACTGGCTAACCTTCTTAAGTGTTGGGGGAAAAATGTACCACTTAAGCCTTTTATATGTTACTATAATATAAAGGCCAAATAATCGTCGCGTACCATTTCCACATAATTTAGTATGGAAATTGGTTGGACAAATTATACTAAGACCCAGTAAGTTCATTCTGAAAGTTGTTACATTAACACCTTGTTAGTGAAGTATACTTGAAGAACTACAAAACATATTTTGGCAATCGTTATTTATCGTTTGCTAATTGGGTTGCTTTAACATTACATTTACTGCTATACCCTCATCTATATTTTATAAATTAAGGTCAGGGGTTTCGTTGAGCAAGCCTAAATTTTTGAAAAACCGAAAACATTTCATTTATTAGGCTTTCACGCTTGAGAAGTAAATCCTAAAGACCTTTGAATTTGTCGAAATCTACTAAAATATGTGAAATCCTATACTCAACACTCTTTGTTCAAATTCGAAACTACAAACCTTGAGATCCTCATGGCATTTTCAAAATAAGCAATTCGTCAGAAATTCCATAGATTTGTTGTTGAACTATCGCAAATCTACCAAATTTTTATTTTGTTAAGTTTAAATGAAATTTTGTGCTGGAAAGAAGTCTTTCTCGAAATTGTTATGCAAATATTGGCATCTATTTCGGCAGAATTCGAACCACAGATAGGGAACTCACAAACGGTTAAGGTTAACCAATTCGATCCAGATCCGATAATAAACGATATTTACCGAGAATAAAATGTATTTTGAATTATTTATTAAATTTTGTGGAAAAAATAATTTCTGAAAAGAATTAGAATCAATAAATGTCAGTTATCGTAATACATTCACATTTCACTTTCACCTTTTCGGGTAACGTCTGAGTGCCGATTATGTATCTCTCGTGTTTACATAGTGACGAGTTTCGAGAACTCAATTTATAAAGACGCAATTGTAGGGATGTATGTACGCGGTAAATTGTGTAAACTCGTTTAATACTTATGTACATAATAATAAGCACACCATCAGACGTCCGAATTTTCGGATTAACATTTTTTTCAATAAAGGGATTATTCGAAATGTTACTGACTTACAGGTACATCGATATTTTCGATTATGTGATTCTTCGAGGTTTATAATCTTAATCGAGATTTGTTTGGGGTTTTATATATTTATGTATAGTATATGAGGTATTAAGCGTAATTTACTCTAGAATTCTAATTTTATTCGAGATTTTCGGAATATTAGTAATTTCTTGAGAATATTGCGATTATTCTAGCTTAATCGAGTTTATTCGATTTATACCGATATTTTTGATATTTTATAGGATTTGTAGGACGATTTTAGCTTATTTGAGGTTTGTTTGGTACGAAGCGTAATTAATGTAGTAGATATTATTTAAATTGTTTTAAAGATTTTTCGATTATTCGAGTTTTGGTTAGAGTTCGATTCAGTGTAGTATTCTGTTTTGTGAGAGATGAAACTTTTGGATTTATCTAGATATCGAAATTGTTAGTGTTGAATAGCGTTGAGTGGTGCTTGACAGCAAAATTATAACCATATTTGAAATTTTTTGTGAATATCTGAGATAGAGTTTTTTAGAAATGTAAGATGATTCAACAATTTCGAGATTATTCGATTATTTCGAAATTTTTCGGGTTTCTTAATATTCCTCGAAATTTACAAGGGTACTGCGCCATGTTACAGGATTAGTGATTTTTCCTGAAATTTTCATAGCATGGTGCTATAGACTGATTAGTGATTAACTTGGAGGATATTGAGTCACATATAGATGACATTTTTGGGAAAATATTATAAATTTTCCAGGGTTGCTTGTTATCGAGATTATTTTTAAAGATTTGTGAGATTTTGAGATTAGACGTTTTTTCGAAATTGGTGCAGATTTTCTAAATTATTCGAGAGATTTTGTTTTTACTGAAAATTTTTCAAAGTTGTTATTGGAACAAAACTTTCTTTGAAAACAAATTGTTCTTGACCATTTGAGGTCGTTCAAATCAATAGACTCAAAAAAAAGTTTATAGTTTTTATATGTGTGTGCCCTAAACGTTGCTACTACAAAACTTTTTCTACATTTATACAGCGACTATACCCACATACCACTTTTGCTTGTGACGAGGTACATAAGTTGATGAATGAAAATAAAACGAAAACTTAAGTTGTCTAAAAATTGGTAGTTGTGTTAGAACACGTAAAGAAAGAGATAAAAAGAAGGGTTATGGTTCGCTTTGCGCGTTTATTTTATATTGAAAAATTTGAAGTTCATTATGCATACAGTGAATGCGTTCCATTTACGGACCACCCGCTTCTGATTGGAGTATAGAATCAAAATTAATTTTTATTCTACCATTAATCTGTAAAAATTGTAAAATGCTCATCAGTCATCACCTATTGATTTTAAGAGACTCATCGCATGATTTGTAGTTTGTTTTTTGAAAATGGGCAAGTCAGGCGTATAATCGGTACAAGTAAAAAATTGTTAGTAGGTGATTCTAGATCTTAAATAATAATTATTACCTACAATACATAAAGCTCAATTTTCATAAAAAATTATCTTTCGGTTAATTTTTAGCTAATAAAATTAAAATGAGTCTGTGAGACTCAAAATATTGTTAAAATTACCAAAGCTTCTTAAAAAAAAATGCAATTTTATGGGCCGACATGTTGAAAAGTATAAAACCAACAAAATATAAAAATTTATTTCTTTAAATAAATTTAACAATTTAATATTATGTATCCTTTCATACATATTCGAACTATTTTTTAACAATTATTTTAATAGTTTAAAATGTCGAATCGACAAATTTACTTGGGGCCCTAAAAAACTTAGTAATGGAAAAATTAAGATCATTTTGTGGTGGATTTTTATATGCAGTGATGCACGGAGATGTGAATTCAAAATACATGTGCTGCTTGCAGATATACCATATATTTCTTAACGTTTATATTACACATATTTAATTAATTTAATTTACATTTTTTGTAATAAATAATACCTTATTTTGTGACAAATTAATTAGTTTTGTCCTCAGTTAGTGCAATTGGCAGAAAATTTGTGATTACTGTCAACAAACTAGGAAATTTGAATGAAAAATGTTAAGAGATTAAAACTTGCATTAGAATGATTATTTTCTCATGTTGCGAAGGCTAGTAAAATTAAAAATAGAGACAACTTCCAGTTTTGTCCAAATATTTTGGAAACGCCATGAATAAAAAAAGGATATACATGGTGTTTGGTGCATCGTTTGCCAAATTGAATTGTCCCAAATAAGGGACCATTTGCTATCTCTTAAACCACAATAACTCATTTTTGGCCCTACGGATTTCTTTTCATTAACTCTTAAAATTTTTGAAATCTCTAGTAAAAACATAAAACTCAACTTAACATTGCAATAAAAAAAAAACTAAGAGTGATCGTGATCTTCGCACTTTTTTATTAAGTTCTCTAGTCTATCCCCTTTTTAACACTAGGCAATATGCCATAAAAACCATTTCAAGTACTTTATTAAATCACAAAATTTGTGTATCGGGTGTAAAGGGAGGGTCATTTGCTATTTCCTAAGCCCCAATAACTCATTTCTGGCCCCAATAACGATCACTTTTAGTTTTTTTTATTGCAATGAAAAGTTGAGTTTTAAATTTTATTTTACCTTTTTCAAACATTTCACGAGTTAATAAAAAAAATCCGTAGGGCCAGAAATGAGTTATTGGGATTTAGGAGATAGTAAATTCCTCCCTTGATGTCTGTATGTAATTTAAGCCAAAACCAGTTTTTATCGCGAATGTCGAATATCAGGCTGCTGTGTCCCGACACACAAATTTTGTGATTTAGTAAAGTATTTGAAATTGTTTTTATGGCATATTGCCTAGTGTTGAAAAGAGGATAGACCAGAGAACTTAATAAAAAAGTGCGAAGATCACGATCACTCTTAGTTTTTTTTTTTATTGCACTGTTAAGTTGAGTTTTATGTTTTTACTATAGATTTCAAATATTTTAGGAGTTAATGAAAAGAAATCCGTAGGGTCAAAAATGAGTTATTGGGGCATAAGAGATAGCAAATCTCCCCTCCTTTGGGCCAATTCAATTTGGCAAACGATGCACCAAACACCCTGTAGAATTAAACTTGAAACAAAAAAAAAATATTTACAATAAAATAAACTTTTTGTAAAATTCCGAATCGGCTAATTCCCAACGCTGTGATCGTTAGGTGAGCCAAACTTGTCTTTTGTGTTTGCTAACGTTTCCGATAACCTTGATAAATCGGTTAACTAATTTCACCGCTTTATTTAATTGTAAAATCTATAAATTGTGCTACTAAATAATTTATAATTTACCAAGCATTTAAACTATTTGAAAAGAGGAGTTCACGAACCTTTAGTTTGATTTTGATTTTTTTAAACTAAATTCCACCTCTATGCATAAAAATACTGAGAGTCAAAAAATGAACTTTTAATTTAATAGACAACAAATTACGTCGCTAAGATTATAATGGATAAAGGCAACATAGAGATGAATATGCTAATTGTAAAATATGTTTCTTCAACAATAAAGGTTTTTAATAACGGAAGATTACAGAGCGAATATAGCGTAATTTTCGAAAACTTGTCGCGAAAGACAGAACATCCAGATTTGTGGCCAATATGGGATAACTATTCTAATTAAGCGCTCTACAAAATTAATAAAGATAACAATTTTTGTATAGCTCCTGATGCATCCAATTAGAAAGGCAGCGAGTAAATGACGTTCATAAAATTGACTAAAGTATCCGCAGTAAAAATTATATATCAATTATTGAGAACGTTAGAAATCCTTTTATTTCACAACATAAATAATAAATTTTGTCTTCTTCAGAAGCTATTTCACTTCACATTAACTATAAACAAATTTACCTAATTTCGAAGTTTCAATATTATATTTGAAGAATTTTAAAACTCGATTTAATTAAATTTCTGTAATTTAATCTGATATCTGGTTTAGGAAATTCATTTTTAGTTTTGTTTGTCTAGGATTAATTCTAATATGCGTTTTTTTTGGGTCAAAAGTTCCTGGCATTTGAAAACAGTTGTTTATTCTAAATCTGGTTAGTTGGTTTACCCCAATTTCTGGGCTAGCATTGCTCTATATGTTAATGGTTTTTCGAACCGGATTCGATTAGGTGACTGTTAAACAAATATTTCGCTTTGCTTGAGATAATCTTTGTCTCGTTGTATTGTTGACAACACCTGTCTAGTAGTTGAATAATCTAATCCTGAAATTTACCGAAAAAGTTCGCCGGGGACTTTGGTATAATGCAATTTAAATTTTCGATTAAAGTGACATATTTTTCTAGAAAGCCTGCGGTGACTTTTTCGGCTAAATTGCAAGAATACGGACTCTGGGTCCGAATTCTTGAAATTCGATCGAAAAAGTCACCGGTGATTTTTTAGTGAAATACGTTATTTCAGTCGAAAATTAAAATTGCTTTATACCAAAGTCACCCGTGACTTTTTAGGGCGAATTTCAAGAATACAGACCCGGGGCCCGTTTATAAATGGTCAATCTCAAGTAGAACCAACCTCCATTGAAAATAATTTAATTTAGTTTAAATTACAAAATTCCAGTGTAAGGATGCACAATCGGATGGAGCTAGTAATCGTAGTCCTAAGTCAGAAAATTTTAATAATCGCGAACCTTCGACCAATTACAGCCAATTCTTAAAAGAAGTAATGAGCAGTGTTTAGTTTGAATCCATCGTGAAAAAGCTTTCCTTTATATTGCGCTAAGTCTTTATTTTTTATTTCGATATATTCTATGATACATACGTTGGTCAATCTGATTTATCATCAATAATAAATTATTTCACTAATATCTAACAGTATTGCTAACAATTATTATTTGTATTATTTTTAAATTGCATTAAATCATATTTTTAATTTATTGTATTGTATTTATTTATTTTAATATATCAAGTTTATTAGGACAGTACTATGTGTATTAAAATAATGGGGTAGTTAACAAAATCTTAGTGCAAACAAACCGGCACCAAGCCTGCGAGACATGGGCAATATGTTTTTATAATGATACCATTATGATTGTGGACTTGTGGTGGATCCACACCTCAAAGGTGGGAAGCCTGAGAATGCAGCACTTATTAAGAATACAGCTATGGTGGTTAACAAATTTCCTATAAAATCAAATATTTTGCCAAATACGATGGATCCATTTAAAAGTTTTTTCCGGCTGAATACTGAACTCAACCGCTTTTGGTTAAAAGTGTAAAATTCTAATGATTTATTATCTAGAGGTAACAAGATATTGTTAAAACTTCCTTTTTAGTTAATTTTAGATAATTATAATTTTAGATAATTACATTCTGTCCTATAATCTACACAAATAAATGTTAAAATTATAACTAAAAGCTTTATTGGCCTACACACATTTTAACAATTGATTTTATCTATCAAAATTTTTTTGCAAAAAAGTTCTATTAACTATCACAAATAAGCGTATATTGTTGGCCAAAATTTAATTCGAACTAATTTGGGTCTATTTTTTCCCAAGAAAATAGTCAACTTGATTTAATTGACAAAAACCAACTTTTCGAAATAAAATATAAATTTAATATGTATTATGCATCTGGTGGCAGATATCATAACCAAATATTAGAATTATGCCTAAATAAATCCAATTCTTTTTTTTTTGGTTAATGTTATTCTTGCGGGGATAAAGAGAAGAGGCTCGTATAATTTAATTACCAGTTCTATGGCCGGAGTATCGGCCAACCATTTAACTTTTGAATACCCTATTAGTTTCTTGTATTCAACGGCAGCATCTTCGCAGTAAGTTTCAAGTATTGCTACGCGAACTGTAAACCTACAAAAATACAAATAAATTGTGGGTGAAATATTTTCGACATCTATACACATTGCGCTGCTGGCCGTGTTGATTGAATTTGATAAAATGTGTGCTTTACAACCAATACCAAACATATTTCTTTAAAGTATTGATTTTAATTTGATGTGTACCTTATTTGTGCCTCGTCGCCTACAACCTCCGAAATTAGTGTTAGTATTATCAGCCGATAGCGCTAAAACTTTGGAGATCAAATTGTTTTTTGGTAAAATTTTAAATAAATGTTTTGAAAGAAGCTCCGCTGTTTCTTCTACAATAGATTCCAAATTTAAAATTTAAATTTTAACCCCACAAAATGCCGAACTAAAACAGGATATAATTTTATCTCGTTGTGGTTCGATGCATCTGACAGGATAGACACAAACGAAGTTTTTTTTAACTCATTTAATATAATTTCGTGACAATAATTTTTAAAAGCCGAAATAATGATAGCTTCGCACTTGGTTCTCGCACACGTAAATTTGGGATTATAAAATTTTTTTATCATTTTACTTGTGCAATCCATACTTCTCAAACTTTGGCCATGGACGATTGTGTGATACGCAAAAGTTCCTTCTGCAATGGTATTTTTCTTTTCGTCAACTTCAAACTTTGCAATTTTTGTAAAAATTGTAATTTTAGAAGTAGAACTCACTGCGTCAAGCTGGACCTTATGCTTTCTGGTTTCTAAATGTTTCATAATCGCCGATCTCCCACTGATTGATAAAGAAAATTCTGATCGACAAATGGTACAACGATAATAAATAAGGAGAAAATGGTATAATAAAACCACGCTTATACTTCAAACTGTTTTTGATTGTATGTCAAAACAAAGGAAACCGTTTGGTAATTTTTAATTCGAAATTATTTTAAAAAGGAGTTCAAGGAGTTAGCTAAACCAAAAAGGAGTACAAAAGGAGTACAGATTTATAAAGAAGTACAACTTCAAAATAAGACAAAGCATACTGCGGCTTACACAAATCAAACAAAACTCCTTCATCTCTTTCCACATTAATTCATGTATTGTAAATTGATTATATTCTCTACCTAAATATAGATCATGGTACGCTTACGAATTCACGAATGTGAATCCCAATGTCGGGTTACATTTTCTAAAGTTATATTACTTAGAAAATATGATTTATAATATGGCCAAACTACTGTTTACGATTGGTGACATCTGAGCAATAAGGTTGATTTAGTTACTTTTTTATTTCGTTGGAGATGATGATAGAAGGATGTTTCTTTACAGTTCAGATAATTAAGGCGACCAGGAGGCTGGTATTTTCAGGAAGACAAGTTAAATTAAACTGGAGGCCGGAATCAGTCAGTTGATCTAAACCACACCAACAAGAAATATAAAGTTAAATAGAAATTATGAAATTAAAATTTAGCGGATTTATAATAAACGACTGTTCATAAATTACACGAGCTGACGGCTCTATGGACATACAGGTGCAGGAAATTGATTCGAAAGGAAGGTCACAAAACTGAATAAATGCTATTCAATAAAAACGAATATTGGCGTTCACAAATAAGACTGAAAATTAATCTTGCAATTATTTTGAATAAACTTTTTGTAAAATAAAAAATTGATGTTTTCTTTTTTTTTTGAATATTCCTTTTATAAATTAAATATAGTTTTTTATATTTAATTGTAAGTTTATACATATTAGTACTGTGTAAAAGGGAAATTGAAAATTGGTAAGTAGTTTTTTGGTTAATTATGAATTTGCAAAAAAAAATCTCCTAGTGTGCTATTTTATTGAACACCATTATAACTATCTGAACTGATATGCCTCAGAAAGTTTTATAGGGTGGACATTTTCAACATAGAATTTTAAATACATGCCTTATTATAAGAGTCAACAAAGCTGTTTGTTGGTAAACCAAAAATTTCATAAATGCAATTTTCATTTGAGTTTATGTTTGTTCTCTGTTAATATTATTTTAAGTGAGTATGAACAATAAAAGCAAATTTGGCTCATGGAAAAGGTTTAGCTTAATTTTGAGACCTGTTTTAAAAATGAAACTGGACAGTTTTGGAATGCAAAAAAAATACTTGCTTACTCAATTGGTTCTTGTTGTTATTTTTATCGAAATTTTAGAGATTTTTCGAATAAAATATATTCGTTGAAATCGGTGTGTTATAGAATATAGGCAGAAGAATTTGGTGAGTTTTGCAAAATTTCATGATTTTAACTTCTTTTGAAAATATATTAACTTCTACGTTGTTGCTCTTATCGAGACTTTTCATTTGATATACTATATAACACACGTGATTTTTTCAAAAAATACGTTTTAGGCAGTTTTGGAAACGGGCGCCTCATATCATAAATATTTTAGTAGTAAGCGAAATTTTTATTATGCGAGTTATATTTGTGAAGATAAATAAGATGATGGTTCAAGAATCAGAATAAGAAATACGTATTCGAATAGAAATAGGTTGTATTTCTTCTTCATAGCATTTACTTATTTTGTTTTAACGAAAAGCGCCTTACATTTCGGTACATACAAGACTCGATGTAAAGCTTAAAGAAAATTAAAAACATTTGAACTATGGAAAAATCTTTAAAATTACCAAAGATGACGGCCAATTTAAAATCAAAAGGTCAAAAACATTTAAGTCGTATCTTGAAAGCCAGGTTTTCATCAAGATTGGCAAGACCTCGATTTACCTAATATACTTAAGCAGGAAATCAGATACTTATCTAGTGATTAAGCTATTACAAGAAAGATTTGACATGGGATGTCCGAGAAAGTTATTATCAAGGTTTACAATCAAGTAGTTTTTGTTTACTGAAAATTTTATTCTCGAAAGTTATCACAATCACAATCTAGAATGGACACAGCCTAATTTTACAATAATAACCAACATGTCCAAAGCAAAAATAAAAATTTTAATTACTATAAATAAATAAAAATGTTGATATTTTTAATTCTTTATAATGCTTAAATTAGATTTTCACAACCATTTCTATAATTAAGTAAACCACTTTTGAATAATGTTTTCAGAAAATGGAAAAGCAACGTATACAAAAATTCGATAAAATATCGAATTTTCAAATTTTCAAAAGGTAGCTCTCATTTCGTAATACCTCACTGGTTAATCGTAGTGAATTATGAAAAAGAAACAGTTTTTCTAAAGAAGCAAGTACTGGTTTATAAAACTTTGGAGCCCTTTTATTTGAATGATAATCTTCATTTTCAAGGTACAAAAAGAATTTGATATTTTTTGAGAGAATTCCAAGCTAGCTCAAAGAATAAAATGGAAACAACCAATAAAATACAAATTAGATCGACAATTTTGGAAAGTGGTCTTTTCCGTTCGCCCCACCGCGATATTTCAATTATTTCTATGGCAGATTTAAATTTTGTAACGCTCTACTTAAAATTATCATCCGATAATTTTTGTGAATTCAAATCATTCAATGCTTGAACACATTTAATAGATTATCAAAGCGACTATTACTCTTGAATAATAAAAAGTTTCGATTTCGAGTTTATGTATGCAATAGAATTATTTGTGTACTTTAAAAACCACTTTAAAAATTATAAATTAATTTAATTAACTTAGGAAAGAAAAATCAATTATGTTAATTTTTGACAAAACTATTTTTATAGAAAAATTTGTACTCATAATTATTTGTGCAATTAGAAAGCGTGTTACTTTGGTAACTGGAAAAGCCAGCAACAGGAACGAATCAAAGTAATAACCAGCAAACATTTTTTTTTTAACTTTTATCAGTTGGCAATCAAAATTATAAAAACTAACAAAAATTTTCAAAATGGTGGCTAGAATAATTCTATATCAGTAAAAAATTGGTTTAAAATTATTCAAATTCAGAATGAAAATACGTGGCATGTGTTTATCGTCAAATCCCCAAAGTAAGACGCTTAAATAGAGATTAGACAATTTTTGGATATTTTCGATAAAATTATCTAGAATCTTCTCCCAGACGAATCCAGAATCTTCTCAAATTTCTGGTCTTTCTAGATCATATCTTTCGATTCCTTTTAAACCTCGGCAAATTTAAATCACATGCATACTCCCCAGGCCAACTGTATATAATTGTATTATTATATATCAGCGGTGAGCATCAAAGAGCGAGTATTCATATCCATTAAAATCTCTTGCCGAAGAAATAAAAGCTAATGCTGCTGTACAAATTGTAACTTTTCAAGGCCAATATTCAATGGCGGTTTATTGAATGAGGAAATATTGCTGTAGTTGATAAAAAATTGGTTGGCCCTAAAGTATAATTTTGTGATTGGAATGTAAATCAGAACAATTAAGTTAATTAAATTAAAATTATTAGCTTCAAAAAGGTAATAATAATTTCTAAAGTGGTTTGTGTTTGTGTTACGTTTCAATAAAAAACTAGCTTGCAAAAATAATTTATTTAAGGACTGTATCAAAGATATACTTTATGTAAAGAGTATCTCAACCGAATAAAAAATTGAATCGCAAATCGCATATTTATATTTATTTAATTATAATTCGACGTTTCGAATAGGATTTCTATTCATCTTATAATATTTGTTTTTATAAAAGGAAAATCATTTTGCAAAAATTCTAAAAAATTTAAATTTTAAAAATTAACAATCACTGATCACAAATTTTTATTTATATAATTAAAGAAAAAGTTTATTTTAAAAAAGAAAATTCTATGCGAAAAAGTAACAAATTGATTTCCTTAACTATCTAGATAGCTTTCGGGGGAAAAAATTAAAAGGATACGTTAAACAACAACTGTATAGAAAAATACCACAATTTTTAGTTTAAAAATATAAATTGTGTCATAAAGATGGATGCCAAAAATATCAACTCTGGATTAAATAGTTGTACGTATTCTGAAGGTAAGCACAATCAGACTGTTTATTGACATTATTGGGATCCATCTTTATGTGAATCATTTCTAAAACTCTTCCGGTGGTATGACTCTCTTCTTTTTCAAGTATCTTCAATTTAAGTCAATTTTTTTGAATCTCTTTTATTTTGGCAAAATCTTGTATTTATTAATTGTTTTGTCTGCCCAATGACCGAATGATTACATTCAAAGACTATCTTGCACACAACATTTCTGTTCTTGCCTAATATTGTTCGGTTTTTGGGAGGTGAGAAAAGCGATTTGCTAAAATTAACATGTGCTTTTCCAACTATTCTAAAATTATACTTGTTCAAACTGAACCTTATTTTTTCGAAAAGAGCTCGTATATAAGGAATTGAAATATATTTAGTACGAATATCTTCCAATGGAACAGTTTCTACGGATTGGCTGTTTGAATTTGTTGTGAAATTGCTGTAAAGTGAGCCTGAAATTTGAGTTATGAAATATTGGATTAGAAAGCTATAGGATTTTTTTAGATAATAAACTGACAGTATTTCTTTTGTATGATAAAGGAAACTGAGAATGGAAATTTAGATATCTGCCATCTTCATTAGTACAATAACAAGATTTAAAAAAGGTAATCTTTGGTTATTTTCTAATTCGACAGTGATTAATATTGTCGTTGAAATCATTAAACGTCATAACCATAACGATAATAAAAAATTGGTCATACTCATAACTAAGCTACCCATGGGCTGGTCGGTGAGCCCATAGGAGAACTAAAAAGGTGCTTATATATTTTGTTATTGAATGCAAATTCACAATTCAGAAGATTTCAAGAATATTTTAACAAAAATTCACTTTTTTAAGCTTTTTTTGTTATAATAAAATAATTTTCTTTGGATTTTAACTTAATATTTTATTTTTTATTAATTATTTAATAAAAACCCGACGTTTCGACGGTACATTCCGTCATTCTCAGGGGCACAATTTTTACTACACAATTTGAAAGAAAATTTTTATTTTTTAATAACGAATGTTTTCCTAATGTAACTAGAGTTTAAATTAAAATTTACGAATTACTCAGTTTAACCGAAAAAATTTTAAAGTTATACAATTTGAGTGACAAAAAATTTTTTAAGAAAATCTACAAAATGTTGTTGTAATAATTTAACAAATATTTTGAAACTTCCTGGATATTTAATAAATTTTGAGATAAATTTTGTTCTTTTTTGATGTAAATGCTTTCCAAAATTAACCTTTTATTGAGATTTTGCTCCTTATCAAGTATCTTAGCGTCATCTATAGATAACGAGTGGTTACTTCCACGTAGATGGAATTTATTTCCATAAATATGTTGACGAATTCGTTTTTTAAAATTTTCTTTAGTTTGACCGATATACTCTTTTCCACACAAACATTTGAATTTATATATTAGATTTGATTGTAACTCTATGGGAATTTTGTCTTTTAATTTAGTGAATAGAGCCATGTCCAAACTGTGAAATGCTCTACCAACAAGTTGTATATCATAATTAATAAAAAATAAAATATTAAGTTAAAATCCAAAGAAAATTATTTTATTATAACAAAAAAAGCTTAAAAAAGTGAATTAAATAAATATTCCAATTGGTGAAAAATGGAACGGAATGAAAACAGAAAGGATTTTTTCCAAAATTTAAGAGTAGTGTCCGGCAGCAATAGTGTCCAGATACTGAAGGAAAGGAATAAGAAAATTTGTTTGTTGAGGTGTCGAAAATTTCATGTTTATCCTTACAACAGACGGTTGACGAATAAATTCAAAATTGATGAAAGGAAGTTTCAGGCCATTCAGGACAAATACAATTTTTCGATAATTATTTGTGAAATTAATGAAACTTTCATCAAAATTCATCGTTTAAATAAGAGTCATGGTAAGCTGATCTTATTTGATCGATAAAAAGAAAATTTCCGGAAGAAGTTTACACGGATTTTTTTAATAATGCTTCGATCCGGTTTGAGTTGGTGTACGAAGATATTAAAAAACGTCAAATCAAAAAATTTGTGAATATGTTGGGATCAGAGGTTGGTGAAACGCCAGCTATAGAATCAACACTACAAGCCAGTTAAGAAATTCGGCCAACCCATGGTCAGATGGAAGGAAGAGATACGACCGATGAAAAGTGGGTCGTAAATTTGACAAATTTGGAAATTCCTGAGGACATCATAAAAATTTTAAAGTTAGGTAATAAGTTTTGTTTACCTTTTAAAAAAGAAATTGTTCCTTATCACAAAATTATAGCGGATGTGGAGAGTGCTATTTCAGGACTAGATGAGACGGCTCATAGTAACATTAGAAATAGATTGGTAAATGTGTTGACGAATTTCAAAACAAACAATTTTTTGGGTAAAACATTTGTGAGTATTGAAGAAGTCCAACTGATTTCGAGCACCCCGAATTGTATGTGTTGAAAGCTGACAAGGGTAACATAACGGTACTTATGCCAAAAATTGAATATGTAGAAAAAATGGAGTTACTCGTGTCGGACAACAACACTTACAGTGAAATTCGGAAAGTTGGTATTTCTTCAATGCAATCTAAATTAAATGTAATAATTGGCTCGTGGGAAAAAATTGAGAACAATTTGGCAAAATTTCTTAAAAATTATCATGGTACGACCCCACGAATGTATGGTCTGCCAAAAGTACATAAAATTGGTATTCCCTTGAGACCAATTATAAGCTATTTAGGTTCGCCTTTATACAATTTATCCAAATTTTTGTCTAACATTTTGAATCATTACGTGGGAAATAACTTTTTGGCTGTAAAAAACGCGGAAGATTTTAGAAATAAAATAAAAAATGTGTCTCGTTGTTTACAAACATTGACTCATCTTTGGTAATAAATTTGGTTAAAAAATGGTGGAATAGCATAAAAGCATGTAGTAACACAAATTTGAAGTCGAAACAATTTGTAGAAGGGTTCAAATTTGTGTTAGATCATACTGAATTTAGTTTCGGGGGAAGATGTTTTAGGCAAGTGTTTGGTTCACCGATGGGTTCGCCAGTTAGTCGAACAGTGGCTAACCTAGTAATGGAACACGTTAAAACCGAAGTGTTAAAACATCTTCCGTCAAACCTATCTTCTTTTACCGGTACGTGGATGATATTATTGCGGCTATTCTAAGTTCGGAAATTGATAAATTTTTGGATTCATTTAATAGTTTTACCCCACGAATTAAATTTACAAGTGAAATTGAAAATCAAGGTCGTTTAGCCTTTCTGGATACTATGGTAATACGTAATGAGGATGGAAGTTTAACTACAGATTTATATCATAAAAAAACCTGGTCGGGTCGGTATCTAAATTATAACTCGTGGCTTCCATCATCTTACAAAAATAATACAGTGTTTCTGTTGGCTGAAAAATTTTTGAGATTATCGGATGAGGGTTTTCATGCCGAAAATTTCAAAATTTTAAGTAATGTTCTAACTCAAAATGGCTATCCGAGAGGTGTAGTTACTAGAGGAATTAGAAAGGCTATAGACAAACATAGTAATTCGGGAAATATTTTGGAAAATACGCGCGCAAATCCAAATTTAATCGTTGAAAATAATCGCAAACTTTACATTTCGATCCCAAATGTTAAAATTCTTTTTGAAAAAATAAAATTTCTTTTACAAAATTATGATATACAACTTGTTAGTAGAGCATTTCACAGTTTGGACATGGCTTTATTCACTAAATTAAAAGACAAAATTCCCATAGAGTTACAATCAAATCTAATATATAAATTAAAATGTTCGTGTGGAAAAGAGTATATCGGTCAAACTAAACAAAATTTTAAAAAACGAATTCGTCAACCTATTTATGATTCTACGTATGAGTTAAAACCGTCACACAGTGCGTTATCGAATCATCTACGTGGAAGTAACCACTCGTTATCTATAGATGACGCTAAGATACTTGATAAGGAGCAAAATCTCAATAAAAGGTTAATTTTGGAAAGCATTTACATCAAAAAAGAACAAAATTTATCTCAAAATTTATTAAATATCCAGGAAGTTTCAAAATATTTGTTAAATTATTACGACAACATTTTGTAGATTTTCTTAAAAAAATTTTTGTCACTCATATTGTATAACTTTAAATTTTTTCGGTTAAACTGAGTAATTCGTAAATTTTAATTTAAACTCTAGTTACATTAGGAAAACATTCGTTATTAAAAAATAAAAATTTTCTTTCAAATTGTGTAGTAAAAATTGTGCCCCTGAGAATGACGGAATGTACCGTCGAAACGTCGGGTTTTTATTAAATAATTAATAAAAAATAAAATATTAAGTTAAAATCCAAAGAAAATTATTTTATTATTTTAAAAAAAACAAGGCCATAGTTTTGAAATTATATCGAACAAATTAAATCCGACTTATCTTATCCTTTTCCGGAAGACAAGACCCCAAAACAAAAAGTGCAACAAATGCAAAATAATAAATTTGAATTTGTTCGAAGCGAATTGTTTAATTGCTGAGCCTTCTGTGAAATGTTTTAAATTTTAACTATAGATTAGTTGATAGTTAGTTTAATTCATCATATTTTCCGAATCTTCTTTTTTTAGTAAAGGATTTATCTTATATTATGGTGCCGCTTGTAGTTATATTTCTCAAATGACACCCAACTTGCTGTGAAAATATTTCATTTGATGTAAAAGAGCGCGGTATAAAATTAATAATTTCTAAATAATAATTACGTAACTCATTTCGTACGACTATAATGACACTATCATGACAGTAACTAATTTCCCCTTTTATTTACGTTACACATATACATAAAAACTACAAATCGCACAAAAATTAACAAACATCCAATAAAATAAAAACTAAATTCCACCACAATAAATTTTTTTTTTTTTTTCTAATTTGACCACACAACCCCTTCAATTATTATATCAAATAAAAGATATAATAAAACGCCGTCAATCGTAACTACATAATTGATTGTTTCACATTAAAAAGCTAAATTATGTAATAATAAAAAAAACTACCCCTTTTCTATTTTGCCTTTATCCGTTTATTGAATCCAACAGTTAGTTTTTTAGTAGATACATATAAGGTTATGTTTTAAGGATATATGTTAGATCCCACCAAAAGAAGTTAAATTACAATAAATAGTTTTCCTGTCTGTTATCTAAGTGCATTCGAGTGAAACAAATTTCATGAACATTTTTTTTTTTTTTTTGCGGATGTTTAACTTTTTATTATACAATATATGCTTGAAAATTGTCTCTTGAATTTTATTAAGAAAATGTAGGGGATCAACAGAAAAAATAAAATTAATTGGATTATCAAGAAAACGAAATAAAGGTAGGTCAAAAGCAAGAAGAAAGAAGAACCTAACATAACGAATAATTTGTTTCATTTTTTATTTATACAGTAGTAGTTATTCGTTTATTATTATGTCGCTTCTTTGCTTTATATTGGGTACGTACAAATTATAAGAAGAAGTGATGAATGTTATATAAATTTTGGGTGCCCATAATCATAAAAAAAAAAAAAATCAGTGAATTGGAAAATGTTTATGTTTATAATGTGATGAGTTTTGGGTATAAATATAAATTTAAATGATTTATAATATTTATATATCCTACAGGATTATCGCTGTATACACTAATAAATTGCATAATAAATATTTACGTATATCGATCAGTGTATATGTGTATTTGTGTAACAGGTAAACATTACAAATTGATTGATTGATAAACCAAAAAAAATAAGCCAAACACCAAAAATAAAAAAATAAAAATTGAGTTTAGGCTTAAACCTAAAAATTTTTCAATTAAATCAATCATATTTTTTGGTTGATAATCTCTGACATTTTTATTTGTGAATGTTTTATGCTTATGATTTAATGATTTTCCGTGTACCATTGGTGACAAACAGTTTTTATCTACACGCAAATATTGAAAATCAAAACCAAAAACAATGTTTTTATTTTCACGTAGTTATCTAATCGCACGATTTATAATATACGTCATAATTAATTATATTCAATTAAAATGATTAACTTTTTATACCTTAGTTCGGAAAGTAAATCAAAATTTGATTATCAAATAAATCTTTTTTTTTTTTTTTGTGTTATTTACAATCGAAAATATTAGAAATATTTGTTTGTGTGTATTACAATCGTGGAAACTTGTATTTTTTTTTTTATGAGCTTATCAGTGTGTGGTGTTAGTTGACAATAGGTGAACATGAAGCTTGTAGAAAACTTTATTTTTTTTTTTTTTTTAATTAAAAAGGTGAGGTTTTCTGGTAGTTGGCTGTTTGAGTGACAAATACTGCCTTGACTCTATATGTATAGATACGATATTAATACGTTATCATTATAATGCAATCGTTATCTATCTAATTGTTTGATTATTAGAAGGTAAATAGAATAAATACAACAACAAATCTGATGTGTGAGTATATATATGGAATTATAATAAAATTCTTTGCCTAGTTTGATTGTGTATATAAATAAATGTATAATCCACATGTATATAAATTATAACGATAGATTACAAGATATCTTCCACGGAGTTGACGAACGGGGAAAAAATATAAAAACATTTTAATCCGCAATCGCGCAATAATATAGGAACGTCCAAGTCATGATGGATTGTAACAGATATATAAATCCAAAAAATATAAAAAAAATTTGTATTAAATCCAAACTAATAAATTATAAGTTATTATCATCAAAAAGTAAAATTAATTATCTTTTGATAAGAAAACATTTTATTTTTTCGTTCGTTTGTCGATAAAATTTTTTATTACATTTATAGCAAATAAGTAAGTTTTGATTTACGAAAAAAAAAAATAAAAATAAAAATGTTTTTTTTTTTTTTCGATCAACTAACCCCAATGAAATATTTATACTGTTTAGCTTAAATCTTATCCAATCTTACTTATACTTTTTGGTAAATCCACATTATAAATTGACAATAAAAGTGTCAAAAGTATTTTTATGTGTTGTGACGAGATTAGCGGAGCTCTAATATGTGACAAAGTTTGAATGATAAAAATAATTATTTATTACATTTGTGTGTTGTTTGGACGGCGCGGTAAAGTTTTATTTTATTGCCGGATTAGATGTGTGGATATCGTACACCTTGAGCTGGAGGAATGTATGGAACAACCTGGATTACTTTACAAAGAAACCATAATCTGTTTTTTAACTGATGAAATATTTATACAAAAATTACTGCGTAATTTGAAATTAGTTGCGGTTTGCAAAAAAATACCTTGTGCTTCCTAAAAGACATTGTTTTTGTATGTCCTGAACAGATAACTTTCACAGAGGTTCCTCGTAACGGCTTTAACATCGTATTTTAGAAAAATTAATGTAGAGCCATGAAACTATGTAATACGGTAATTTATTTTAAAGACATTAAAAAGCGACAAATTATATCTCGATCCATTTCTGGTCACCAATCAATCATCTTATCAAGGAAAACACATATAAAACGGTGTTTAGATAAAGCTGCTTAATTTGAGAAAGCTCTAAAACCTAATATAAGTCAATCAAAAATTAAACTCACTTAAGAAACCATAAGCTCTTTAACCTTTAAATATCTAGATAAGCTCTAGCTTAGGGGGAAACCAATATTAAGTATAAAACTGGAAAACTAACAAACTACCATATCTGCTGAAAGTATTTGGAAGTACATATTTGGATATTTTATGCACCCATAAAATTAGCAAGTAGGAATTTAACAAACAATGTATAAATTAACAATGGTTATTTGGTATGTTTAGGAAATTAAGTAAAATGAAAAGCTCCACAGAATATAAAATAACCATAAATCTACCACGATAGTATCGAGATACTATAACTATAGTAAGCAAAATTCAAACGTGCAATTTTCATAAATTATATTTATTTGATTACAAATTACACCTCAATTTTATATAGTTTACAAAATTCACAAATCTCCTACCTGTGCTCCAGCATTTGCAGCAACCCAGGCTTCAGCAAATGTTTCCATTGCACTTTGAAAATCCATTCCCCAGAAATAATCTCAATTTCAAAATTTCCAGTTTTCTTTTTTATACTAATATTAAATATTTTCACAGTACATACAATTAAAATTTCACCAAAACTTTATTATCCTTAATTCCGAATAACAACACAAACTGTCACTTTTATAATATTATTTCCACATTTTTTTGAAAATTCAAAATAATTTTCACTTTTTCCAAATAACAACAAGCCCAATTATAAAATAAATAAATGAAAATATGTATGTATAAACAAAATTCAATGTTAATATAGTGGTTTAACAGTTGTTCCCGGATATATACAAAATAGGAATAACAGAATTAGGAAAAACGATCTTACAAAATGTTTCAACTTATAAAATTAAACTAACGTAAATAACATTTCTTTGAACCAAATACATATCTTACTTTTCTAGTGGAAAATTGACAAGAGTTATAAAATTAAAAAAAAAAAAAAAATACTTTTTACAAACACACACACTTTATCAATTACTAAACGCGCCGGCAGTTGTCGCGCAACTAACAATACAACAAAAAAATGTATACTCCACAAAAAAAAAAAAAAAAAAAAAAACGCAAAGCAACAAAAACAAATTTCTTATACGTTAACGTAAGTACACACTGGTATACATTTGGGAAATAGAAAGACACCGAAAAATAAAACCGAAACGGAAATATATATTTTTATTCGTTCTAACATTTTCAAATATTATCGCTTCGAATGAAAAAGCAAAAAATACAAAAAAAAGTTTTTCCGCTTATAATGTGTGTGCATGTACACATTCGTAAGTTTTCGGTTTTTTGTTTTGGTTGGTTTTTTTGTATTTTATTATCACATATTTTTGGATTTTCGTACTGCATTCGGATGTGTTATCACAGAATAAGATAAAAAAAAAATAAACAAACGACAAACAAAAAATCATACCAACATATAATAGGGTAAAGAATTAGAGTGAGATAAATATAATCCGGAGAAAAGAGATAAAACTGTAAAAAAAAAAAAAATTATATATACAAATAACCCACCCCCCAAGGTGTTAACTTTACGGTGCTTTATGTACTAGGAATATCCACTTATAGAGGAAAAGCTTCATCGAGTTTTTTTTTTATGGAGATAATGCGCGCGCATTATCCAATTTTCTTAATGTTTTATCATTTATTTTACCCAGTAATAAATAAACCACGATACATACATATTTGCAGAATAGTTTTATATTTTAGTTTTTCCACTTCAATCTATCAAACACATTAAGCTTTCAACTTTACGCTAATGGCTCGTGTGGCAAACTGGCAACAAATACATAGGCTTAGGGGAGGGGAGTTTAGCATATACAATTTTATTTTATCCTAATAAAAGTAGATGGAATAAAAAAAAAATTGTATTTGGATTTAAGTTTCTAATTTTGTTTTATATTTTATTTTGTATATAAGATAAGCGCTCCGCCCACAAGCTTTTCGATTGGAGTAAAAAAAATATTTAAAATATTTTAAAGCTTTTTTTCTTATATCAATTTTTTTTTTTGTAAATAAACTTTTATTAATAAATTTTTTATTTTATATCTAAAAACAAAAATTGGAAATATAAATTTTGCAATTTTATCCTGTCGCATCGTTTTTGTAGAAAATGAATGTCGATTTTTGTTGTTGTCTTGCATTATATTGTTGTTAGTTTCTTAGTAGTATGTGATAAATGAAATTAAGATGTTAGATTTTTTTTTTTGTTATATCGCTCTTTTATGTGTGTTTTTGCGATATATCGTTGTGCCTGTAGATACAAGATGATTTGAAACATAGCTGGGTTGGATAAAAATTCGTTTATTTTATTACGAAACTTTTAATTGCTCTTATAATGCGATTTATACTAACAAAATGTATTTGGAAATATTTTGGTATTAGATATTACTGTGAAAATAAATTTTACAGATTAAGACAAACATTCAGAATGGTTCCAATTTTTTAGAAATACAAAAATTTGAAATAACGCTTTTGGTTACAATTTTTATAATTTTTAATTTAAATTCTATTATTTTATTGACCCTAATAAATATTTTGCAACATTTTTTCAAGTCAAATTCACTCTTTGTTATTTAGAGAAAATATGTTCTTTTCAAAATTCACCTTAAATTAAATATAAGACAGAACATAAAGTTTTTGAAAGTCGATAAGTAGTGTATCCATGTCTTAAAAATATTTCTATCAATTATAATTGTCCAAAATATTCAAAATCAATGCCGTCCAAATTCTAAGTTTCCAACATTGCTGCACTTGAAATATTGCCGCAAATCATTCTTCTGTCTGAGGTTTAGGTTAAACAAGTAGAGTTGTTGTTTATCTATGTGATGCCATAATAAATAATACTGCATCTTACATCGATGCTACTAGTGCTGACATTTTACAGGTAAATTTTGACATCTGTCTTTTTGGTAGAGCTTAATAATATTTTATCAGGGATTAAAGCGGACATTTTATTAGTTTTGGATGATATGAATATAAATATTTTAGATCATCCCCATCTTCGGACAGTATGATATATTTATTATGACGTCTCATGGCCTACGTTCTATATGTTAAATGTACCAACACGAATTTGTGTTGATTCTGGTACATGCATAGATCACATATTTTTTAGACATTTTTTGAAATTTCAATTTAGTATCGTTGCGGATATTTATGATCTGTATATTACTTATCAACGTATGACATCGATGAGTTTTGTGCCATCGAACATTTTTAACAATAATCATTTACTGCCAAAATTTAAAAATTATGTCTCCTCTATAAATAATTGTAGAGTTTGCATTTAATTGTTAAAATAGATGTCACTATATTGAATAAAAAATTGAAAAAACTAACGCAAGGTAGAGAGAGTTTTCGTTTTATTATTTTAATAATCTTTAAAAATCAAACCGACGTTACGACATCTTCAGAAGTGGGATACGAAGGAGATTTGGATGCGATAAAGTATTGACGAATATAGTTGTGGGATATCAGTTTTATTTAAAATAATCGAAAAATAATAATTTGTGGAAAAAAAAGCACGTGAATTCAGCGGACGAAAAGATGGATGAATTAATGTGATACTAAAACGATTGGCACATAACGATAATTTGGAAAACGAAATGTCACAATTGAATATACTCAATGGTTATGGATCTAAAAGTGAGGTGGACGAACTTTCACCTAATACAAGTAAAGTGTTGAATTTTACTAGCGGCTATGCGGATTTGGAACGAGAGCGAGAATTAATTGATCGAGAAAGGAATTTAATTACGAAAGAACGTGAATTACTAGAGTTAGAACGAAAGTTGTTGATTGAGAAAAAGGAACTTTAAAGATCGGTATTACCTACCAAAGAAGTGATCGATATTAGTTATACCTGAATTCGAGCCAGGTAACGCAAAGTCCTTGTCATCGGTACAATGGATTAATCGAATCGAATCGTTAAAAGAAATCTATAAAATCGACGATAGATTATTAATGTTATCGATTCCATCAAAATTATCATACACTGCAAGAATGTGGTTTATGACATTCCAAGATAAGTATTATGATTTCGAGAATTTTAAAAATAAGTTTTTGGAGAATTTCTAAACAAACATTAGTGAAGTGGAAATACTATAATGGGAATATTATTACGAGATGATTACGATTAGTGACAAAGTTAATATCTCAAAGGAAGCCGTGATTAAATATATAATTCTGGGAATAAACGAAGTGAATTTGTCGAATTCACTACGTACACAAAAAATCGCAACGTTCGATAAATTAAAAGATCGTATCGAATTATGTAATAGTATGCAGCCAGTGCGAACGAGAAATCAACTGCAAACTAGCCATTATACTAAGGATTCATCAACGAAAGAAAATATTAACTCGATATCAACGGCGAATACGTCTACAGCAAAAGTGAATAATAATTAATTGTGGGGAAACCGGACACTTTTCGACACAATGCCCAAAGCCTCAACGACGAGAAAGATGTACCAGTTGCAATAAAGTACATTCAAAAGGTGGCCCTATAAATTGTCAACAAGACATTCAAAAAATTTATCTTATTAAACATGACGAATTTTCGGTGGATATGGTAATCCAATTTTCAAATAATACATCATACGAAGTCAAAGCGATCATCGATACGGGAAGCCCAATTAATATCATGAAGCGAGGAATTGTTCCTGAGGGAATAATAATTGAAAGGAACGACGGAAATCAATTCACTGTAGTGAATAATTCAAAAATACAAATTTGCGGAATATTGGAGTTGAATTGTAAAATTAATTTTAATAATTTTAACATTAAGTTTTATATTGTACCGAACAATGGGCTATGATTGCTTGATCGATCGCGAATTTATTAGAAGTCCAATGGTAAGTTGTAACATATTAACTAATTTGAAAAAGTGGAACAGACATTGCGATGCAATTTATTTGACGAGATCTTAAATATTGAGTATTTTTCAGACGATGACTTAGAATTAGAATCGAATCATGACTATAAAATAGGTCCATTATGTGACGATAAAAAAAAAGAATATTTAGTTCAGGATAGATTCAATAGATTGTTAAATGATTTTGAGAATTGACCGATTAAAACAACACCGGAAACCAAATACGAACTTAAAATTGTTCTTAATAGTGATAAGACCATCCACTCAGTTCCGAAACGACTTTCAATGCATGAACGTAAATTAGTGCGCGAAATGATTTACGATTTACTTGATCGTGGCATAATACGACCAAGTACAAGCGATTTTGCTAGTAGAATCGTACTGGTAAAGAAAAGGAACGGTTCTCAGCGTATATGCATCGATTATCGCGAACTTAATAAAGGAAAGATTTCCTTTACCATTAATAGACGACTGCATAGAAAAACTGCGAGGAAAGAAAGTGTTTTCACTAATAGACCTTTGAAGTGGATTTCACCACATACCGATAAACGAAGACTCTGCCGAACGGGCAGTATGAATATCTAAAAATGCCCTTTGGATTAAGTAATACGCCTTCAGTGTTTCAGCGGTTTGTAGTAATAATTTTTAGACAATTAATCGAATCAGGTGACGTAATAATTTACATTGACAATATCCTGGTGGCTACGGATACAATAGAAAAGCATTTTGAAATACTCACAACGGTGTTTGACATATTGTATGCGAATTTTTTAAAGATTCAACCTGCTAAATGTAGTTTTCTTCGAGACAAAATCGATTACTAACGATACGAAATTGGTCAAGATGAAATTCGCCCGACGTCGCGACATCTTGATGCAATTCAAAATTACCCATTACACGTACATGGAATTCATATCAAATTAGTAACTGATTGTAATTCGCGACATGTCGATGCGCTTAGTCGTGCAACAAATATATTAATGTTGCAATGCAACCTTTCAAGAAATCTGGTGCATTTTCAGTTGCCGGACAACGCCATCAAAATAATTTACGATGACCTAAACGAAAACGGAGAGGAGAATTTATTAATTCTCAGAATGAGAATACGAGTAGAAATCTAAACGAAATAAGATACGGTATTGCAAAATGTACGCGAACGAACCAAGAGAAAAATAAACTTTATTTCGACAAGAAACATATAGACGCACATAAGTATGAAGTCGGTGAGTATGTCTTTATACGAAACGTTGTAAACGAGCCGGAAATTAATCATAAGCTTTTACCCAGATTCAAGGGACCATATACATTTCACTCGTAAATTGTTAGGCGAACGATATATAGTTGAAGATGTTCCTGGACAACGCTTGTCGAACAAACCCTTTCATGTTGTTTTTGCGGCTTTTAATATGAAGCCTTGTAATTGGGATAAGCAATCAGAGTCGATTGAAGAGTCAGGTATAGCCGAATTGTAGAGTTTGCATTTAATTGTTAAAATAGATATCACTATATTGGATAAAAAGTTGAAAAACCTAACGCAAGGTAGACGAAGCGCGACGGTAGAAGAAATAATGAAAGAGAGAGTTTTTGTTTTATTATTTTAATAATCTTTAAAAATCAAACCGACGTTACGACATTATGCAAATTTATTTGTTGACTTGAATGAGGAATGTTGGCTCAATTTCTATTCCGAAACTATTGTATCTAGAGCTTACGATTATTTTATTGCGCGGTTAAAATATTGTATTGATAATAATACTTCAAGGCACGTAGTAAAAGCTAAGGACAAAAGGATTAAGCTTTGGATTTTAGCAATTCTACTTAAAAAATTAAGTTGAAAAATGGTTTATCTAAAAAATTATTTAAAAATCCCAGAGATTCTAACTTGTTATTCAAGTTCAAAGTTTTAAATAAAGAGCTTAGCTTTTTATTCTGATATTGTATTTAATAAATCTGAAGAAAAATCTTAGGTTTTCTGGGAAACAGATTCATTGGAAATTCTAAATATAATGTCTATGGCCTAAAACTAATTGGATCGACAGATTAGTAATTTCTTAGTGAGAAAAGTTTCGCTCTATATAGTGGATGTATTTACATTAGGGTAATCCTTATTTTCGAAAGTTCCAATATCTAACGGGACACCCCCTAGAAATGTGAGGTTATGCCAAAAACTTAAACAGAAAAAATATTGGGTCAATCGAACATGGTTTAGAAGTCGCGACTTGAGCGCGAAGTTCGATAAAAACGGCACTTTTTTTAATTTTTCACAGTCAAACGAACATACAAATTATTTAAAAAAATTTTCAACCTAAATGAAAATTTTGCTGAATAGAGGAGATAATTACCTTTCCAAAACATTAAAGATATCGAAAATCGGTTAACAAATAGCGACTTTATGGCAAAATTTCCAAAATACAGAAACATGCATAACGTTTCTTCTATACAATGATATTTTGAATTAATTTTTATGATGTAAATAATCAATCTAGGATGATCTTCTACCCATTAAGGATGTTTTGGTATGTGTTGAAAACTTCTGTGTGTAGTGCTTTACGACTTGTAGTAAATATTGCATGCCTTCTTCATTTTTTGTTAATTTCTTATCATAATCTTGTATTAACGTAACACCACGTTCTGCGATATCATTTACGACGCCATCGCCAACTTTTCATCATGTGTTTTGTAGAAATAAATATCTCTTAAATAGTTCAAATCCAGCTTTGATGCTTTATCAGCTTTAGTGCAATGGAACCAAATTTTCCCATAAAATCGTGCGACAAAAATACAACTGTCCCATAAATTCTTCTGTTCTTATGCTGTTAACTTAAATTCTTTACGAAATATAAATAATTTCAATACATAAATGGCTTTGAACATCCAGCGAGCATAATGCATAAGTCTTGGCAAACGGAAACGAATATTTTCATTTGGTATCATGCCCAAAAAAATTAGAGTAATTTCCAATAATTCTTTGTAATCAACCCGAGCATGTTCCTTTGCCAATTCGTTCTTACAAGAACCCGCTAATTCCGCTTCCACACCACTTTTCACACGGTATATTAACGTTGGGATCATCTATGCCTGCTTTGAAATTTTCCTTATTTAAAGAATTTCAGTCTTTCTTGAATCTCACAAATAATGGAACATTTACTCCTGATGTATAGCCCATTATTGATTCAATTGCAGCGCGAAATATAATTTCACATGAGATATCGACAAGGAAGATATAATCAACTTCGTTCTAGTTTCTGCTCTAAAATAATAGCTGCTCCATTTAATATTCCATAATTTGAATATGGTGTATCGAAGCAAGCCGCCACGACATCGTCTGCTACTCTCCAATCGATTAAGCTTTGGAAAACAGCCTCCGCTATTTCCAAACCTGTTGATCTTGATATTTTGGGAATGCCCAATAATTGTTCTCCATCTATAAGGGAAAGAATCATTGGCGAACGATCCACGGTCTCCGTTCCAGTTTCCCTAAGTAATTTCCCTTCCCAATGTACTACGCCTGTTGTAAATTTGAAAGTCGATTTAACTGATTTCTTTTCTATTTGTTTTACGAAGACGCTTCAGTGTTATTTGATTCAAAACGAGTTCACCAATAGAATGCACAAGATTTCGGCAGTGGCACCGATTAAATGCAATGCTGCACGATCAGTAATCTTCCCCTTATCCAAGGCTGACAATATTCTAGGAGTAATGAAATATTTGCTTCTTCTAGGGGCTTCTTCTACGCTTAGCACAGTCAAATCAATATTTTTGAAGCTCATGTCGTTATCAGATATCCTTTCGCTGTCACTCTCCGATGACGAAAATAATGCTTGTGAGTCTATTGGAATTGATTTAATTTTTTCTTCAATTAAACTTCGATTTAAACTAAAATTTATTGCATTTCTCTTGTTTATACATATTATGATACAATGAAACATATTGGCCATAGCAGGTCATAATTAATGCGGCAGGCGGATTTAAATACAATACCTAATGAGACGAATGATAATGACAGCATAAAACACAACTGTGTTAAGTCCTTATGACTCATACGGGTTTTTACGTCATAAAACATGCCTCGTTATACATCATTTTTAATTATTTATTTATTTTTTTGTAATTTTGAATATAAAATCCAGGATTTAAAAAAATTCGGTTATTATTTTGGGTTCTTATTAGTTTTGGAAATTGGCAATAAAGTTGCTATTTGTTAACCGATTTTCGATATCTTTGATGTTTTGAAAAGATAATTATATTTTTTATTCATCACAATTTTTATTTAGGCTAAGAAATTTTAAATCATTTTTCTCTTCGTTTGAAAGTGAAAAATTGAAAAAATACCGTTTTTCTCGAACTTCATGCTCAAGTCGCGACCTCTTTACCATCTTCGATTGACTCAATATTATTTCTGTTATAACCTCACATTTCTAGGAGGGTGTCCCGTTAGATATCTCTACATTTTTTTCGCCCCATACAACAAGGACCACCCTAATTTACATACATATATTGTAAATTGCAATTTTTCATTTGGTATTTTTCCTCTTAAATTAAAAGAAGCTTTGGTTATTCCAATATTCAAAACAGAATATAAAAAAAACATTATAAATTATAGGCCGATATCATCTCTCTGTATTTGGTAAAATTATTAAAAAGTTAGCACATTCCAGAATCAGCAGTTTCTTGAATAAAACTAAATTTTTAAATAATAACTAGTATGGATTTAGAAAATCTAGAAGTACGAAAAAAGCTTTATTAAAATTAACAGATTTTCTGTATAAGGGTCTGGATCAAAGAAATTCGATTGATGCTATTTTTTGTAGATTTAACGATGGTGTACCGCTAGGTCCACTGTACTCCGTATAAATATTCAAAATCTGAAATCGGATTTATGCTTAATAAAGAAATGGTGCTATTCTCATTCTATGGTGTTGAGCAATAAAACTAAAGGTATATTTTCAAATTAAATGTCTATACTGTCATTGATCCGATAATTGTTTATAATGATGCTCATTGTGACTAAGTTGCTTGTATTGATACTTGTTTTAAAATTGAATTCGTTAAATCTTTTAAATATCTCGGCCTATCCATATTGATAACACGATGCTATAGAAGGATCATATTGAATCTCTCCGCAAGCTGTAGCAGTTTTAAAAAATATGTTGCTATTATTGATTCGAAATTATCATATGAACTATGTATACTGGGGTGGGACCTGCTATGCTAGAATTTATCCCATAGCGCAAAAACATGTTATAAGAGTTATACATAATGTTCCTCGTTTATCTTCATTATGGCCTTGAGTTCAGGTATCGCAGATATTTCCATTAAGACATGTGTATGTGTTCAAAACTATGAAGATTTTTTTCATTATAAAGGTTAATCAGTTAAATGTCAGTACTGGTTACAATTTGAGAAATGATCAGTGTATTCGGCTACAAAAGTTTACATCAACCAATTTTCAAAATTAATTTCTAATTTTGGCTTATAAAATGTTCAATAACCTTTCAGTTGAGTTGAACATTTGTCGGAAACTCAAACCATTCGCATCTGGATCAAAAATATTTTTAATGATTTAATGCATTTTGTAGTGTAGCAAATTTTTAATTTGTTCATTTTTATCAAGTACCTAATATTTTCTTTGTTTTAGTTTACTTAATACTAATCAATACTGGATTGTAACTATCTACGGATGGTACTTTTTTAAATAAATAAATAAAATAAATTCACTTTATTTTATATAAAAAATATTTTTGAATCAAGCTATATACATAATTTTTGAAAAAATAGCTTTCAAATCAAGGTACACTGGAATTTTTTGTAAAATAGTTTTCAAATTTTTGAAAAGAATTTTTATTATTGGTTTGGATTGCCCCTTGAGAATAGTGGAAAATACCACCAAAACGTCGGAGATTTAAAAGATAAAATAATAAAAATAAGTTTGAAACCAAATAAATATAATTTTTATTAAATAAAAAAAAAAATAGAACACTCTCAAGAATCTGCAAAACTAACAATTTAATAAATATTTATTAAACTCTAACACCAGGGGTACTATCAAAGCAACCTTGATTATACAAGTCATAATCTGAAAGACGAAGCTTTTATAAGGGAATTAGAAACGACGAAAAAACCAAAATTTCCATAGTAAAACACATAAAACATATGGAAAATGAAGAGCGAAATTATGAAGAATTTTACAACTTCAGTTTCGAGATGAATGAGAAACACGAAAAATTTAATTATTTTCCAGTCAATCTCATCAGGATGGGAAATCACTTTTTTCCTAAGACAAATTTGTAAATGAAAACGTTACAAATTCTTAATTATAATTTTTGGAATATTTTCATAAATGTTTGAATTTCAACATATGTATATAAATCTCGTTTAAGTAAATCGTTTTCATTTTCTTGTAATAATTGATGTATTTAAACCAAAATATAAAAAAAATCTCATAACAACAGCTTTCTGGTCAAATTAAAAAGAAAAGCTGACTACAAATCGTGTGCATTAAGTCCATATACATAGATGGCAGTGGATAGTAAACATTTTGAAAAATCGTAGAAAAAATTGTACCTGGGGAAATTTGAGTTCAAAAATTGTAGGAAAAGCCAAACAAATTCAGAAAATATTAAGAACGTGTTATAATTGTGTGATTAAATAATTTTTTTTCGTATTTTTTTGCCAACATCTAACGTACACTAGTAAAACTAAAGATAAATTTAGCAAGTATTATTTTAATTCGTCAGAGCCAACTTTGATGCATTTTTCAAAATGAAAGTTTGAAAAATATATTTTAGAAATAATTTGATTTTAATATTTCTGCAATTAATATTTACTTAATACCAATATACCCTTCTTGTATATTGCTGCTAAATATGTAGAACACTTTTCTATAAAAATTTTGTAACATTTTTGCTTTTTTCATTGAAAAACTTAAAGCTAAAAAACACCATTTTTACTATGGATTCCTATGGAAATTAGTGAAAAGTTATACCACTAAACAAGCTTCGAAAAAATACATCATAATGATTATGGCTCTATACTCTAGAAGGCTCTGGTACTATTCTTGAAATAATACGAGAACTTTCGTATTGAAAAGCCTAGTTTTTGTAATACTTTAACACTAAAATGCTTTACCTACTGAAAAACGTAAAGAAAAATCTCCTAAGCAGAAAAATCTCCCAAGCTTGGTAGATTTTAGAGAAACAACTAAATATAATTTTGTTTTTTAATCGAATGCAACCAAAAGTTGCAGTAAAATAATTTCGTGCATGAAACCAAATTAAAAAACTCGATATATTTTTAGCATCGTATATTATTATTATTATTATTATTATTACTTGAGGGCCATGTGGGGGCTCAAGCCACCCCGCACTGCGACCTAAAAGATCTTTTGTGCATAAGCCCTACTTAATTATCCGTCCAGCCAATATTCAGGCTCTTAATGAACCTGATAATACTGCCTAACGGTACGTGATACATACTATCTGGGCTCATTGCTCTCCCTCCTAGATGGTTTAATTATCCGTCCAGCCAATATTCAGGCTCTTAAAGAACCTGATAATACTGCCGACCGGTACGCGTTACATACTATCTGGGCTCATTGCTCTCCCTCCTAGATGTAATAACATTTACTTCTGCTAGAAGAGCGGTAGCATTGGGACTCAAGGACTTCGAGAGGGCAGACCCACTCCCGTATATTCCTATCCGTGCCTCGTCTACCGTTTTGATTTGACTCTTGCGAGTTGCTGGGACATACTATCTGGGCTCATTGCTCTCCCTTCTAGATGTTTACTGTTGGAAGTACTTCTACACGTGATACATACTATCTGGGCTCATTGCTCTCCCTCCTAGATGTCTACTGTAGGAAATACTTCCACACGCGTTACATACTATTTGGGCTCATTGCTCTCCCTCCTAGATGTAATAACATTTACTTCTGCTAGAAAAGCGGTAGCATTGGGACTCAAGGACTTTGAGAGGGCAGACCCACTCCCGTGTATTCCTTCCCGTGCCTCGTCTACCGTTTTGATTTGACTCTTGCGAGTTGCTGGGAATAAAAAAGTCACCTGTAGATCACCCAGGTTTACTACAGGAAGGCTAAATAAAACTGGAGGGTGCCTGGTATCCAGAGTCCGCATATATAGACTGATTAACCTATCAGCCATTCATCCATCGGCATATGCTGTTCCACCTTAGATTAGGGATTTTTTGTCAAGGTTTTCTCCTTTAGCGCCGTACTTTAGCCTGTCACAAAAGTCTATATTCAGCCTAATGGTTACAGTTACCGGTGGTTGCCACGAGGAGGCAGTACGTACACTTGCGCCTACTGGAAGGTTACGGAGCCCCTTCCAATAGACGCCAAACCACCATCGTATATTATATATATTTATTAAATAATAATACACGAATATAATATATGCATTTTTAATTATTTATTTATTTTTGTTTTTAACAAATTTATTTTAAAAATATTTTAATTATATTTATTTTAATTTAATTTATTTTAATTGATTTATTTAATTAGATTACAATTATGTTGTGTACTATTTTGCACCATAATTTTTTTTGCTTGTTTAATCACCGCGCGCGATGGTGGGAGGCATGTCACCGCATTGGGATTTGTGAGTCGACTAAAAAATTAAAAATCAAAAATTATTTATTTTGTGAATTTGTGATATGTTCGTCGTCGTGTATTGTGGTTCGTTTTGTTTTTGGACAAGCCGGTCAGCGGTTGGTTGGTTAGATGTCATGTGACATCATGCCCAATGTGTTGGACAGGTGGCACCCAATGTGCGGCGAACTTGTGTTTGAGCCGGAAGAATTGTAATGGTGCATTGGGTGAACCGCTACATATTATTGAAAATCTTATTAATACGTGTACTGATAAAATTTCAAAATGTCTTTTGTATATTTTTAAACTATAACGATTATATAATATTTTAGAATACCATTGGATTATTTGTGCTAAATTAATTTAGTCAAGAACTATAAAAATGGTAAGTATCCATTTTACCTTTTTCTGTTGCTGTAGCTTATATCACAATGAATTACGTAAAACATAATTCAATTAAAACAAATAGTTTGTTTTTTCTAAATTAAATATATAATTTATTATTTTTAAAAATTATTCACAATTGTTTATAAATAAATACTAAAAGTAATGAATTCTTAAGGCTTTCTTTTAGTGATATTATTTTTTTTTTTATTGGAAGACCGGTTTCAGAATTTCTTCCGTCATCAGTTCCCTATTTCTTGTGAAAATTTAGTAGTATTAAAAAAACAAAAAAGGAACTGATGAAGGAAAAAATCCGAAACCGGTCTTCCAATAAAAATAAAAAATAATATCACTAAAAGAAAGCCTTACGAATTCATTACTTTTAGTATTTATTTATA
Source organism: Tipula helvola (assembly GCA_963556165.1). Taxonomy (NCBI): domain Eukaryota; kingdom Metazoa; phylum Arthropoda; class Insecta; order Diptera; family Tipulidae; genus Tipula; species Tipula helvola. The sequence continues at coordinate 103,438,074 of OY744483.1, forward strand.
AACATTTAGCTGAAAGCTAAAATTATTTCTAAGTAGAAAAACAATATAATCAACTTGAATTGAATTTGTATTATGAAACAAAACGCAGTTTCATAAAAGATGAAAGGGAGGAAATATCATTTAACTAGAGATTGGATATCTTTTCGTGAAACCGAGCATAAGAAACTTAAAACGAGTCAAAATTAAAGCCAAAAGACATTTTCCTGGGACTGGGACGTAAACACAAAGTTTCTGTTATTTTATTGGTACATTATAGACTTTTATCATAAATTAACTTTATTTAAATGATACGTAGAAGCATGTTTGTTTGACGGCATATTCATAGAAGTATTAACAAAATTTGGTGCACATTGGCCAAATGATTTTTTAAACTCTCAGATTAAAATATAATTTATTCTATTTATTTTAAATTGTAAACAAATTATCGCGCAAATTAAAAGTTTCCGCGTCTAATCTTTATGCCACAAAAATTTTGTCGAAACGTTAAAAAGTGTTGTAAACATAGTAAAATGAATAAAAAATGCACGTGCGTCTGCTGTAAAACAAAAATTAAATAAAAATTGAAGCCGCATACTACAAAAAAAATTCAGTAACTTTTATGGTAATTTCGTAACAGAAGAACTTGACGGACATAAAATTTTCTCATATGTATAATTTGTAAATTCCCCCCCCCCCCCCCCCATACCAACTTACAAAACATAAATTTTTTTTCTCGTATGATAAAAAGAATTATGTTTTTTAAGTTGGTATGGAGGGGAAAAAATTACCGAAAAGTTGAGAAAAGTTTATGTCCGTCAAGTTCTTCTGTTGCGAAATTACCAAAAAAGTTACTGAATTTTTTTTGTAGTATGCGGCTTGAGAGTATGTTTTTCTAGCCAACTACAAAAAATTTATATTGAGTTTTTATCGATAAAACTTACGCTTGGTTCCTATGCTGATTTAGTTTTTTCGAAATAATTCCAAAATTATTGCTTGGTTTTCGTTAAAATCTTCTGGTTCTTGACCATACAGAACAATTTTAAAATTAAAAACTGCAAAAATGTTTTTAATTGGGTGAGAAAATGAAAATTACATTTTTACGAAAAACAAAAAAAATGTTCAGTTTCTCAGGCAATTACATATCACACCTTAACAAAAGTGGCGTTATACAAAATTATGTATTTTTCAGTATGATCGTTTAAAGTTTTAACGCAACACTAAGATCAATATCTAAACAAATAACTAAAATGAACCTCCTGCAAGAAGGATCCAACCAATTAGAACGCATGTCTTTGCATTAGAAGCGCTTTCTTTCAAGTAATCTAAATGTCGTTATAACTCAAAATTGGTTTATTTGGCATAGTGCCACTTTTGTTTTCAAGGGGCGATATGTTTTTGAATATTTTAAATTCAAAATAGTATTGTATGATAAATACGGTCAAGAATCAGAAGATTTTAACGAAAACAAAGCAATAATTTTGGATTTATTTAGAAAAAATTAAATTCGATTTTTCTTTTCGTTTTTCAATGGGTGCACTTGCAATACGGAAGCTTTCGTAATAGTTCAAGATTAGCATCCCATATCAGTTTTGCTTTTCTAATTTGTGTATAATTTAGTTGAATAACAGTTATTTATTTATTTATTGGTAATACATAATCATAAAGATACAAAATTGTTTAAATTTACATACATCTGCTTTATTTACATAAATCTGCTTAATAATATGTAGCATTACTTCAGATTAAGGCAAAGAAAAATGGATACAACTAAAATTATGTAACAAACATACAAACGAAAAAAAAATTGCATTTTACCAGAAAACTTAATCTAAAACTACATCCTATACTGACTGGTATTTGACTGGTTTTTAGAATAAGTATATAATCATTGATTTACACTGCTTAAAATAACTACCTAATTCATTCAAATATTCATGTTCGCAATAATCACCGGTAAAAGCCCTTCACTCGAAAAAATAGCAGTATCATCTGCGAATAGGACTAACTGGCATTTATTATTTTTGGGGATATCACTTACAAATAAATTAAATAAAATAGGCCCTAAGATTGATGATTGAGGCACACCAGACAGACATAATAAGACTAGATGCATAGCATTGATCATTAATTTGCACATAGTAAAATCGATCTGATAAATAAGATTTTAAAATTTTAATTAAGTTAACCGGAAATTTGTAATTAAGTAATTTAGAGATAAAACCATCAGTCCAAACAGTATCAAAAGCACTTTTTAGATCAATTAATACAATACCGATAGAATGCCAGCTAGTTCTTTTATTTTTAATGAACGTTACAATTCTGTCAATTTGCTGTATTATAGAATGCCGATATCGAAAACCAAACTGACCATCAATAATCAATTTAGAATGTTCCACTATATCATTAATATAATCTTTTACGCAATACACAAAAATCTTTGATAACATAATATACAACACACTGATGGGGCGATAATTATCACCAATGGTCGGATCTTTGCCTGCATTGGAATGGAACCAAGCGCAAATTTTAGAGAAAAAAAAACTCGATATAAAATTTTATTTAAAAAAAAAAAAAATCAACGCAACCAAAACTGCTGCAAAATTATTTCGTGTATGAAACCAAATTAAAAAAAACTCGATATATTAGCGAAAATTTTATTAGTACGTATGACGGTACTTATAAAAATTTAAAAGGTCGTTTATAATTTGTAAACCAAAATAAATTATTCTTTTGCGATCAAAATTTGCATTTCTATTTTTATGTCAGTTACCAAAGAAGACATTCATATATAATTTAAGTATACGACTGGATTATTTTTGATTACAAATTGCATAACCAAAATGGTACGTCTTTGCTAAATTAATTTAGTCAATTTATTAAGGAGCATTTTTGTCCCACTTTTCTTTGTAATTTCATAATAATAACATAAGTCTTACTTATAGGGAAATAGGGAATAAGTTTAGTATGTACCTTACTGAAGAAAATTAAAATTCCGTTGGACCCTTTACACTTTCGTTGATAAAAAAAATTATTGGTGGATCTGCTGAGACAAACTCTAATCTTTGAGAATTTTATACACTATGAAACTTTAAAAGAGTCAAAATTAAAATCAAACTACGTTTTACCGTGACTGGGACTTTAATATACAATTTATGTTGCATTTCATTCAAAAATTGGGCTGCATATCAAAAATTACCTTTATTTAAATTATACATAGAAGCATATTTGTTTGACGGCATATGCCGTTTTATCCGCAAAAGCGTTAACAAAAATTGATGCACATTAGCCAAACGATTTTTAAACGCTCATATTAAATATAATTTATTCTATTTATTTTAAATTGTAAATAAATTAAAATCGCGCCAACTAAAAGTATCCGCATCTGCCACAACAATTTTGTAAAACGTCAAAATGTTTTGTAAACATATCAAAATGAATAAAAATTGTACAGGCGTCTGCTGTAGAAAAAGAAAAATTTAAAATTGAACGTACGTTTTCTAGCCAACGACAAGAAATTTAAATCGAGTTTTTTTCGCTAAAATTTGCACTTGGTTCCTATGCTGGTTTTAAAATAAGTAAAACTTTCGCAGTTTTCCATTGACTAGGAAAATATGATAATTTAAAACATTTATTGAAAAGATATTTAAAAATTCAAGGGCACCATTTGGTAAATGTATTAACAAAATATTTTGGATATTATCTGTTCCTGCCGATTTAAAAGGCTTACAATGGCTTATAATATCAACAAATTCACCAGCGGGTGTATTCTGGTTTCCCTTAGGAATTTGGAAATTTTTTCCTATATAGCAATTTTTTTTGAGAGTAGTTTTTCCTATGCTATTTTTCCTATGGTTTATTCTGGCGTAAGAAAGAAAAAATGAATAGGAATTTTTTTTTTAGTTTTAATTCCCTGCGCTAAGGCTCTGCGATTAGTTAAAAGTGGTCAAACGTCAAATATTTTGTTGTTGAAATTTTTGGGTTATATTCATACATTCATAAGTTGCCAAAGCCAACACAATATGGCAAATCATAGAATAGTGCGATACATCGACAATGATGAAGATGAAAGAAGACGTTGGTGACGGATCCAGCGAAAACGATTGCGTGATTCCTCTGATCCATTCGACATTTACGAATTGGAATTTATTGGTTTGTATAGGCTAACTAAAGAATTGGTTCTAAAATTGTGCGCCGAGGTAAGCCCATTTATGAAAAATGGAGAAATTCCAAAACAATTTAGAGTGTTGATTGGGTTGAGTTTTCTAGCGGAAGGTAATCTGTAATCTATATATATAAAAAGAAGTGTACATTTTGATTGTCACTCCATAACTCGAGAACGGCTCAAGCGATTGTCATAACATTTTTAGGGAAGGTGCAGGGAGGAGTGATGATGGTTAGTTGATTTTGAAATCTAAAATCGGTCCAGCCATTCTCGAGCTATGATTTTTTTCCTGAAATGAACTCGCTCTTTGTAAAACAACAACAAATACACGTAAAATCTAAAATTGCAAATATCTCGAAAACGGTGCGTCTGAGCAAAAAAATAAGGTCACTTCCCCCCACACCCCATGCACACACTTTGTGATCGATTGGGTATGGTCCCAGCCCCCCTCTTGAAAAAATTTTAATTCAACATTTGAAAAAAAAAGTTTAAATTTCGGTCCGACCTAACGAAAAACATCGATCCAAACTAATACACAAACTCATAAATACACACATTCATTTGATTGACAGCATACAAATGACAAACAGATGAACCTGTCAAAATGCACATGTTTGCCAATCACTTTCTTTCACTCTTGGATTATGATACAGCGTGTCATACATTCGCTGCTTTCCAATTGTGAACATGCCAATATTGGTGGAATGACGATGAGATGTCCACATTGTGATGTAGCCAAATTTTAAGGTGAAACGCCTGGCATGTGTTGTGCTAATGGCAAAGTGAGACTGCCAGCATTTGAATCTCCCCCCAATCCACTTCATTCATTCATTTTTGGAACGTCGCAAACGTCTAAGCATTTTTTGTCTCACATTCAAGAATACAATGCGGCATTTCAAATGACGTCTTTTGGTGCGACCAAAATTGTAAGAGACAAAATTTCATGCCGACGTTTAAGGTGATTACTTCATGCGGAATATCATATGAAAAATATGATCTGAGCAGCAATTTTTTTGATGTGTTCAAGAATTCTGACCCAGCATCTAATTACATTTCACAAATATTACAGATCCAAGGTCAGATTTATCATCGAACTGGTTCCTTATTGCCATATCCTGATGCTGCCCATCAATTTTTGAAAATCTATTTTATCGGAGATGCAAATCGTGAATTGGATCGGCGTTGTACAATTGCTGCGCGTGCAAGGCGACAAATTGTTTCTGAACTTCAAACATTCTTACATCAGCACAATGAATTAATTCGATTGTTTAAAACCGCTCTCTAACGTATGCCATCTGATGATCACAGAATCGTTATCAGGGCTAACACAAAACGCCCTTTGGAGAGCATGCGAGACGATTTAATGCACCAACAATTGATGAAGTGGCCATTGTAATTGTTGGAAACCAGTTTCAATTTCGCGATATTGTGCTACATCGAAAAAATGAAGAATTACGGCGTGTTTCATAGCTTGACCGCAGCTATGATGCATTACAATATCCATTATTGCACTGGAAAGGTGACGACGGCTATCATATCAATATACGAATGATAGATCTACGAACCGGTAAAATATATATGAATTCAATTTATTTATTTCAAAACAAGAAGACATGATTTTAATTTTCTGATAATGTATTCATCATAGGTCGTGAGGTAGAAAAAAAAGTTAGTGGGATAAATTATTATTCGTATAGATTCGAGATTCGCCCACAAGAAGACAACTTTATTATGCGATGTGGCAAACTTTTCCACCAATACGCTGTTGACATGTATGCGAAAATTGAAGCAGAACGCCTTAATTATACCTTCGATTCAGTCAAGCCAAATTGTGAATGATGGTAATGTTAATGATATCGGACGTTTAACGATATTACCATCGACATATGTTGGCAGTCCGTGCCACATGCACGAATATACGCAAGATGCAATGTCATACGTTCGCAAATATGGTCGTCCCGACCTATTCATAACATTCACATGCAATCCACAGTGGGCTGACATAAAAAACAATTTATTTGATGGTCAGAATCCAACAGATCAACACGATATAACAGCACGTGTATTTCGACAGAAAGTAAAAGCACTGATGGATTTGATTATCAAATTGCGAATTTTTGGAGAGGTGCGTTGCTGGATGTATTCGATTGAATGGCAAAAGAGAGGGCTGCCACATGCGCACATCTTGGTATGGCTGGTTCGTAAAATAACACCCGATCAAATTGATAACATTATATCAGCTAAAATTCCAGATGAAATCAGCGATCCAGAATTATTTGAAGTTGTCACCAAAAATATGATCCATGGCCCTTGCGGTCAAATAAATATGAATTCACCATGCATGATCGATGGAAAATGTACAAAACGGTATCCAAGAGCATTAACTTCGGATACAATTACAGGTGACGACGGATACCCGTTGTTCCGACGTCGGTCACCGGAGGATAATGGCCATACAACAACAATTAAAATACGCAATCAAGACATTGAAGTTGATAATCGTTGGATTGTGCCTTATTCTCCACTTTTGTCAAAAGTATTTCAGTCTCGCATAAATGTTGAGTACTGTAATTCTGTGAAGTCGATTAAGTACATTTGTAAATATGTGAATAAAGGCAATGATATGGCTGTTTTTGGAGTAGCTGGTGACAATAGCAATGATGAAATCGCCCAATATCAAATGGGGCGCTACATTAGCACTAATGAACCTCTTTGGAGAATTTTTCATTTCCAATTCATGAGCGATATCCTGCTGTTGTTCATTTGGCTGTTCATCTTGATAATGGCCAGTGTGTGTATTTTACCGATACAAATGTACATCAGAGAGCAGCACAGCCACCAGCAACAACATTAACTGCATTCTTTCAATTGTGTGAAAGCGATGAATTTGCCAGAACGTTGCTGTATTCAGATGTAACGCATTATTTCACTTGGACTGCAAAGAAATGGCAACGACGTAAACAAGGAACACCTGCTGATGGTGATCCGGGTTTTTTTTTTGCAGATACCATGGGAAGATTATACACAGTTCATCCAAACAATGCAGAATGTTATTATTTGCGGTTGTTGTTAGTAAATGTTGTTGGACCACGTTCATTTCAACATTTGCGAAGAGTAAATGGTCATTTATGTGTGACGTATCGTGAAGCACGTGAGCAATTAGGTTTACTTGAAAATGATGCGCATTGGGATTTAACGCTTCATGATGCATCGATTGCTTCTTCTCCACATCAAATACGTATGTTATATGCTATAATCAAATCAACATGTTTTCCATCAAATCCACTTGAATTGTGGAATAAATACAAAGATTTTATGGCAGAAGACTATTTGATTGGAATGCGTCATCACACAAGAAACGCTGATTTGCTGATTTCATTGGAAATGTATAATGAGGCATTGATAGCGATTGAAGATATGTGCCTAACGATTGCAAATAAAGCATTAGGGCAATTAGGTTTATCACCACCCAATCGTCCACTGCATGATTTATTTGATCGAGAATTGCAACGTGAACAACAGTATGATCCCAATAAATTGCAAACATTTGTGTATTTGAATGTTCCCAAATTAAATGATCATCAAAAACATGTCTATGATACCATCATGCAAGCTGTACAAAATGAAATCGGTGGATTATATTTTTTGGATGCGCCCGGTGGTACGGGAAAAACATTTGTGATATCACTGATTTTGGCAGCCATTCAATCGCAACGAAAAATTGCATCGTCGAGAATCGCTGCTACTCTATTGGATGGTGGACGAACAGCGCACTCTGCATTAAAATTGCCGTTGAATGTGCAGGTGTGCTTATATTTATTGATTGATCACTTTAAAATTTAATCGATATTATCGTAAAATATAATTATTCTCAAATTAACAGGTGATTGAACATCCCACGTGCAATATTTCAAGAAATTCTGCGATGGCAAAAGTTTTGCAACAATTAAGCAGCAATTATTCTTTTGGATGAATGTACAATGACGCATAAAAAATCGCTGGAAGCATTACACCGCACAATGCAAGATATACGTCAGAATCAAGAAATTTTTGGTGGTGCGTTGATATTATTGTCAGGCGATTTTCGTCAAATATTGCCTGTGGTTCCACGATCAACACCGGCGGATGAGATCAATGCATGCTTAAAGTCTTCTCTTCTGTGGCGACATGTGCAAAAATTGACATTGAACATAAATATGCGCGTTCGATTGCACAACGACCAATTTGCAGATCGGTTCTCGAAGCAATTGTTAGATATTGGAAATGGCAAAGTTCGAGTCGATAATACAAATGGATTGATTACATTGCCGAACAATTTTTGTACCATTCTCCAATTAACAGAAGAGTTGATTGAAAGTGTGTTCCACAATATTGTTCAAAATTACAGGAATCACAATTGGTTGAGACAACGCGTAATACTGGCACCAAAAAATGTCATAATCACCTTCCAGGTATGCCACCGCATTGTTTGAATTTAAAGGTTGGCTCATCAATTATTTTACTGCGGAATTTAAATGCACCAAAACTATGCAATGGCACAAGATTGGCAGTAAAAAAAATGATGCCGAATTTAATTGAAGCCACAATATTGACCGGAACAGCGAAAGGTGAAATTGTGCTCATACCACGTATTCCACTGATTCCAACAGACATGCCATTTGAATTTAACCGTTTGCAATTTCCAATGCGTCTATCATTTGCCATGTCCATCAATAAGGCGCAAGGACAAACGCTTCAAATATGCGGATTAAATTTGGAGGAGCCGTGCTTTTCACATGGACAGCTATACGTGGCCTGCTCAAGAGTTGGAACTCCAAATTGTTTGTTTGTGCCCGCTTCAAATGGGCAAACGAAAAATATTGTATATCCAAATGTTTTGGATTAACATTAATAATTTTGAAATACAATGCATTCATTTCATAAAAAAAAAATCTAGAATATTTCATTTTTTTTTTGGTTGATTGCAACGAAGTGCATCGGGGTTCGCTATATAATATAATTTTTATTAATTAACATTTTACTAATTTAATTACCAAATTTTCAAATAAAGAACGTTACAATAAATTTATACGAATTTCATTTCACATAAAATATTTATTACATTTGTTAATAATATTCTTCCATCAGGTATCACTGTGCGGCATATAATACGAATTATCTACATTTATCTTTCCTTTGTCATCATTTAACAGCAGTTTGCATTCCAATAGCTCATTAACAATATTGCCAAATCAATTTCCTGTTATAATGTTTACACTCTAATACAATGTACTTATTGCACAGATATACGAAAAATGAATTTTCAATAACTAAATGCTGTGCCAACTATTTAAATCTAGCGACAATACAAAAGTAAAGGTTTACTTAGGGCCAGCAAGGCGGACCGGGCTCAGCTAGTTATTAAATAAAACAAAGTATGGAATTGCATTAACCGATAGTTTTAAACATAGGAGGTACATCATTCCGGTATCGCAGAGTGTAGTAAGCAGAAGTATTAAAGAGTTTTGCACTATTGTGGACAAACATTTAGCACATAATTATATAAAATTTTCTACAACCACAGATCAAATCAATAAAATAAAACTGGGGTAAGACATATTTTTGATAAATCCAAATTTTAATAAGCTGTAAATTATAATTATAGGTTCTATGAAAAGTTCGGTTTCCCTGCGGTTATAGGTTGTGTAGACTGCACTCATGTTTCAATGATGGCACCCGCAAAGCGCATTGAGCATGTCTATTTGAATCGGCATCTGTATCATTCGGTCAACGTGCAACTTGTAAGGAAATGCTTACTATACTTACTGATACGGAATACATTTTATTATAGATTTTAATTTTTATACATAGATTTGCGATAGCGAATATGGCGGTTCCAACCACGATGCAACCATTTGGAGAAAATCGTACGCAAAGGCGCATTTATATAATGTACATAAGTGGAAATCTACGAAACACGTGGCTCCTTGGTAAGAATTTTTTTTATTTAATATAGTCCTCCTCTAAATATTCCTCGTTTTGATTAGTACTGCTTGTTGAGCTTGATGTGTTTTGGGCTGTTGAATTACTGCATATGATAAAATTATTATAGTTGTATTCCAAATTTTTTTAAAATTAAATTAAAATATTTATATTTATTAAATTTCAGGTGACAATGGATATCCATTAGAGCCGTGGCTCATGGCCCCTATTGATAATCCCACAAACACAAGGGAAGTAACTTATAACAAAAGTCACATTTTAACAAGAAATTGCATTGAGCGTTTAAATGGTGGTTTGAAATCTAGATGGGCTTCAATAACTCGACAACGAGTGGCCGCACAGAAATTGTACTATTATAATTTTGCAAGGTTTCTAAATTCTCTATAACATGGCCAATTTGGATTTTTGGATGAAATATCGTGCAAGTTGGATTACAGTTTCAAACAGCAGACAATTTTTTTTTAGACACCTTTTGTTTTACTCAAAAAAATCATAAAAAACAAAATAAAATAAAACGGTTTCCATTATCGAAAAGAAAACAAAATTTCCTTCAACTAGAAACAAAAACTTTTTTTTGAAAGGTGTTATTTCACCAAGATACAAGTTGAACGCTTGATCTGGGTATTTTTTCGAAGAAAATTTCTGTTCCGTTTTTCAATTGGCGCAGTGTAGCTACATAAAGCTGGCCATAAGTAAAAACAGATTCCGGTACAAACCACCCAACATGATAGAACGATTGTCTCTGAGACTTCTTAATCATCATTGCAAAAGCCAAAATGATGGAAAATTGTCGTCGCTGCATTCGAAAGTCTCCTAAGCCTATAAATGTAGATTACAGTTTTACAAAATGTAGTATTCCGTATTACATTTATAATCATTGTCTTACAATATAAAATTTTATGATTTTCAATTCGTATTGAAAAAATGAAATGACGTTATGGGAAAAAATTATATTAAAATTAATAAGTATTTCGGTGAGCATCGAAACCGAAAAATTTTCTATTCGAAGTTTCTTGTTAACAGGTTAACACCTATATCACTCAGACTACTCAGTTATTACATAGCGAGTGAATTATGTAATGTAGATGAATGTGTGCCATATTTGATAGCAATTTCTGTAATAATAAGGGAGCTATTCATCTTTAGATTTACACTGTCTTAATTTAACAATAATTTCATTAAATATTTGAAATAATTCATGCATATTAAATAAATCACTAGGTATTATTCGAACTTATATGTTCATTGTTAAGATTAGTAGCAGCACCAATAAAATTTCTTGTAACAATTTGAGCATACGATTTTGAATTTAAATGCAAATTATTTGGCTGTTGCTGTTGAGTTGCTGTAGTTGATAAAGCTGGAAACAGGTTCCTTTGTCGGGCGAGGTTAATAAGACTGTATTGATGTTGATTTTTTTGACTATCAAAATTTTTTATTTGTAATGTTTTCCTTAACTGTAGGTATGTCCCCCTTTCTGGGCAAATTACAGAATTTGCACAAAGATTTTCGTCACAATTCGCACACACATATTTATTAACATCTTTTTCAATAGGGCATGGCATGTCTTCATGATCGACGCCATAATAATTACATATTGACTTCATTCGACAGTTAGTTATTCCATGGCCAAGCATTCACCATTTGATGCATTGGATTAGACTGTTAGGTGGAATGGCGTTTTCCCATTTGACAATAGTGTGATTAATTAATTTACATTCAATTAATTTATTAAACTAATTGTACCTTTTTAAATGAAACGAAAAATATAACTTCATCCCATATACGATCTTTTTTAGGCGTTACTTTCACTGCTTTGCTAGGGGTAAGATCTTATAAGGTCTTAAGTTCATCTTCAACGGTTTTTGGCTCAATATCCGGAAGGCCAAAAAGTACGAATTTTACTAAATTTTCATCTACTAACGTTTTGTAGTCTTTAGAGCAGTAAACAAAAATTTTGCGTCCAAGTGTAATGTATTGAATATTAGATTCTTTAATATTCAATTTTTTCATTGATTCATGTATTTGTTGACCCTTCAATTTGCAAACAATAGGTGTAATTTTTGTTTTTCTATTTTGATTTTTATTACTGTTAGTGACATTGGTAACATTTGATAAATTTGGACAATCGACCAACTGCGAAAACCGGCTACTGGTTGGAATATTATATCGGCCTTGAGATGCAGTCATAGCTTTAGGATAAAGTGTGATGATTGCAGTTGACTTTCTATCCAAACTATGTCGTTTATGTTTTTCACTTTACCACATGTTTAACTAAACATGGGTGCGCAAGTTAACAATGATTTGCCACTACTAACTGTAACTGTTTATGTAAATAAAATATTTATTTTAAACTAAAACTAAAAATTTTCGATTATATTTTCTCAACGAATATTGATTTTGATGTTCACTATTCGAAAGCTAAAATCAAACTCCGAATAAAAGTTATATAAATTTATTTTATATTCAGTAATGTGATACTCGAAATAGCGAACTATTACTATAATACTCGAAATAGCGCCCGTTGATGGGCTAGCGCGCAGCAAGCATTTATTTTAATTTAGTTTGTCATTTGAAGTGTTCGCAAACGTTGCGAATATGTGGCCTGGGAATACGTTTGCCTCTTCTTGAAGGTCACTCTTTTATTAAGTAATGAAAATTCGGGTAAATTATTATTTGAGTTCATTTCTTTGTTCAAGACCATGTTTGAGACAAGTTTTTCAAAAGACCAAATGCATAATCCACTACTACTCAGGTCGCTTAGTATCTTCTGGTTAAAGCTTACTGGAAATCAGAAAGATTTATGGCCCGGTATGGTGGTATTAGCCAACCGAGGCAAGGATACGTTGAACCTACTAGTATGACTCGATGATCTTTTATCACCTGGCTCCCGACATGGATATCGTAAAGTTTACGCTCTGGTCCAACGACAGCTTGCAGCAAAGTACTATAATATTTTTCGCAATTATAATAATCTAGGGAACTCTCCTTTGGGTTAGGGATCTGTAAATGACCCGTCAACAGTTCCTTGCACATGAGGAAATCCTTTTATTTGATCAAACCAGTTTTCTGTGCCTTTTTGTTCCGCTTTTTAATCAGAGATTTTATTTTATAATGTGGAAAAAACAAAGTATTTAGAAACAAAACAGAAAACCTTTTTGTAACATAAGGCTCTTTGATTAAATTAGTATTCTAATACCGCCTCTTAATTTAATAGAAGAAAAACTAATTCAAATCACCATGAAATTAAACTAAATTTAAATCTTTGCGATGCTTGATAAACAAGGTTTTACCAAGTGCCTTTGTCATTATGTCTGCCACTTAGTCTTCGATCGATGTTTGAACAATTTCATACTTCTTTGCTTGAACATAATCTCGTGTAAACATGTATTTTACATCCAAATGCTTCATTCGTTTGTATTCACGTGGCTCCTCAGTAATTGTGATGCACGATGTATTGTCTTCATGTATTGGAATCGGTTCGTTGCAATTGATCTTCAGTTCAACCAATAATTTCTTTATCCATTCGCCCTCACTAACAGCTTCAGATAGTGCAATGTACTCAGCTTCAGTCGACGATTTACTAACAGTTTACTGCTTGCGTGTTGACCAACTGACTGTGTTTCCAAATAACTTAAACACATTTCCAGTTGTGGATTTCGAAGCATTTTTGTCACCTGCCCAATCTGAATCACTGTGACCAACCAATGTCTTTGCCTCGACGTCTTTCTTATAAACCATTTTCATGTCAATGGTGCCACGAATGTAACTCAAAATCCGTTTCGCGTAATTGAAATGAGTTTCGCTGAAACAATTTTGAAAACGGCTGAAATATCCCGTTGATGCACACAAATCTGGTCTGGTAGTCACATGTGCATAAATTAAACACCCAATCAATTCACGATATGGATGATTCGAACATTTTCCATTTTGACCCATATCAACATGTAAACCCTTTCCATTGGTGTCGATTTAGGTTTACAATTTTGCATTCCAAACTTTTGCAAAACTTTCTCCAGATATCTTGATTGACTCACCGTAATGGTGCCGTTTTCAATGTTTTGGTCAATCTGCATTCCCAAAAATTAGCTTGCTTTACCAACATCAGTCATATCAAATTCATTTGATAGTAGTTTCTTCACAGCTCCAATCATTTTAATATCTCGGCAAAATATCAATGTATCATCGACATACAGAAGCACGTAACATATGATTCCATTTTGCTCCTTCACATATAAACATTGATTTGATTGGCAGCGCTTGAATCCAATTCGAATCATAAAATTATTGAACTTCTCGTTCCATGCACGCGAAGCTTGTTTCAGTCCATAAAGTGCCTTGTTTAATTTACACACTTTATTACCTTGACCAAAACCCTCTGGAAGTCGCATATAAATGTCTTCGTTCAAATCACCGTTCAAAAATGCGCACTTAACGTCCATCTGATGAATGTGCATATCATAACGATTGGCAATTGACAGCAAAATTTTCAATGTAACTAATTTTGCCACTGGTGCATATGTTTCATCGTAATCGAATCCTTGCTTTTGTGTAAAACCACGTGCTACCAATCTTATTTTGTACTTATCAGTTCCATCAGCTTGTCTTTTCAACTTAAAGACCCATTTGTTTGTTAAGGCACTTCTACGTTTTGGTAAATCGCAAATACTCCAAGTTTTGTTGTCGATTAAAGACTGATATTCACTATCGATCGCCTTTTTCCATTCTGGCCAATCAATTCGACGTTTTGCTTCAGATATCGATGATGGATCATCTTCAACAAACTGTTCAATCGATAAAGCAAGATTTTCATCCTCTTGAAATTCTCCAGCAATCAATGTAGTGTGAAAACATTCACTCATAGTTGCCCATTCACCATATCGATTAGGCGCTCGTCGACTTCGTTCACTTTTTCGTAGAATTGTCCTGTCATTGTTACCAACACAGTCCATATTAGTGCTGTGGATTTCTCGATTTTCGTTACCATCTGACTGCATATCATTACGTTTATCGAATGACTGGTCACTTGCATCACCAAATGAATCGTTCATTGCATCATTCATACCTCGATCACCCGAACTGTCATCATTAACCGCCTCTGAATCGATTATCTCAATCAATTCTTTTCGATTTAAAACCGATGACTCGTTGAAAGTTACACTTCGGCCCACTATTTGCTGTTGTTGTTCTATATCCCATAGACGATATGTACCATATGATGAACCATATCCAAGCATAACACATTTCGTTGATTTTGGCTGTAATTTTGTACGATTATTCGATGGAATATGATTGTAACATTCACAACCAAAAATACGAAGATGTGACAAATTTGGTTTTTGACCAAACCAAATTTCAGCTGGAGTTTTCGCTTCGAACTACTTTCCAACTGCACTCGGTGATCGATTCTTTAAATAATTTGCAGTGATGATAGCCTCATTCCAAAACTTTCCATCCAGTTCACGTGCCAAAAGCATTGTTCTTGACTTCTCTTCAAGTGTTCGATTCAATCGCTCGGAAATATAATTCATTTCTGGATTGTACGGAACAGTTAATGACATTTGAATACCTTTTTCATTGCAGTAGCTCTTAAATTCATTTTACGTGTATTCACCACCATTGTCAGCTCTTAGTTTGGCCACCTTTTTACCATGAAGTGCTTCAGCCATTGCCACAAAAAGTTTAAACTTTTCCAACACTTCACTTTTCCGTTGAATGCAATAAACACTGGATGCTCTCGAAAAATCGTCCGTAAATGTTACGAAATATCTGGAACCATCATATGCAGTCGTTTGCATCGGACCACATACGTCACTGTGAATAAACTCCAAAACACGTGATGATCGAACATTTTTATTTTTCGGAAATGATGAACGTGTTTGTTTCCCAAACACACACTGAAAAAAATTTAGTGCATTCTATTTACGAATGGCGTTCGTTAACCACAAATCGTTCTATTAATGTAAAAATTGTTATATTTACGTAAAGAAACCAAATTTCGAAAAAATTTATAAAAATGTGTGCGTTAATAGTACGAATCATAGTTCATAAACTAAAAACTGGTTAAGCTTATTTTGTTAAACGTATAATACATTCACTGGTTGCATGTGTATTAGTGTAATTTTCAAGATTTTATTAAAAAAATGCATTTATGAACAATTCGTAATATGTATGAATAACACTATTTACGAAAATTATTCGTTGTATTTATGAAAATTACGTAAACTTGAATCATATTCGGGACAATCAAATTAAATAACGTTCTCGCTTCATAATTATCAATTGTCATGCAGCTTGAAAGGACCCCCTTATCATAAAATAAGAGATTTTTGTATGTTGAAATAAATCAGGTAAATATGGTGTTTTATATTAGTGTTACATAAGTGTTTTCGTTTTGTACGTGTTCTTATTATAATAAAATAAAATCACCGAATCCTTGATGAATTTAAAATAAGAACACTATGATGCGTATGAAAATACTAAAATCCAATATATAAATCATGTGTAAATTTATAAATATTTAATGTGATTTATGCGGGACTAAAAATTTGTTCTGTTAGTAGTAATACTTTTGATTTATTATAGATGCTTACAAGAAAATGTCAACCGTGACCACGAGAAGACCATCAATTAAAAGCTATTTGGAGTATTTGGACCAGATCAGGTAACAAAAATTTAAAAATACTCGTACATGTGATTTTTATTTAATTTATTGAATTTACAGAAGAGCACTGTATCGAAAAAAATAATGGAAGTTCACCATCACCTATACAAAGACCCAACAATTGCAAAAATTCTCAAGAATAGCAATTAGAAGTTCTCAACATAATAGCAAAATTTGAAAAATCAAAAAATGTTAACATTTGTGTAACAAGAGTAACATTTGTATCAAAATATATTTATTTTTAATGAAATTTTATGTTTTATATTTTTTTATTTCTGAGGTGCGTAATATATTAAATAACGTCAAACGACCTAAAAATGTAGGTATATTCCTATTATTATCAACCATACGTATAAATATTATGTAGTTTTGTGTATCAATTATCAATCCGCTTCTACATTTTATGAATTATTTTCAGTATATTTATGAAAATAATCATCAGATTTATGAATTATTCATAACCACTAGTATTCCATTCTTCCTACATACGAATAATTTCGTAAGTACAACAAATGAATTTCTAAACTTATGTATAATGTATGAATTTATTCGTTAATGTGATGTAACATTTCAGTAATATTATGAAAAAATTCATTGTGTCTCTATTTTCTTACGTTAATAATAAGAATTTGTTCATCCAAAAATGCAAATAACTGCATTAAAATCATAAAATTGTTCGTATCTTATATGAATTAATTCATAAATATAACAACGTAAGTAGTAAACATTAAAATAAATAAAAATATGTGTTTCACTATATTAACGTATGATTTTCGAACTAT
Organism: Tipula helvola; assembly: GCA_963556165.1. NCBI lineage: Eukaryota > Metazoa > Arthropoda > Insecta > Diptera > Tipulidae > Tipula > Tipula helvola. Next base: position 103,455,646 of record OY744483.1, read on the forward strand.
TAATGAAGGGTCGTATTGGCTCCTTTTTAACGAATTTTTCTTACTATTAATGCAGTATTTGTCTACAATGATGTAGGATTTTTTTCAGTGCACATGATTCGCACAGCTTCGTATTGTTGTCGACATTTGCTTGATTTAATCCATCCGCCATTTTCCTTGCCAGTTTCCTCATATCATTTGCATTTAAGTGACCCAATCTAAAATGCCACAAACTTTGAGAAACTTTATGCAAATTCATGTCACCTGTATAACCAGCAAACACATTGTTGTTTACATAAAATGTGACTTTATACAGATTTCCTTTGATTTGTCCAACGAATTTAATTATTCCATTGAATGACACAAATGCTTGGTCACCCTCAAACAGTACTTTGTAGCCCTTTTTAGTCAAAGCACGTATCGACATCAAGTTGCATTTCAAATCTTTCACCAATAAAACATCCTTCATCACAGTAGTCAATGTGCTACCATTATAAAATGTTTTCACTGGAATATCGCCACATTTATTCGCAAAAACGCTTTGATTTTTCTTTGCAACGGCAATTTTTAACTCATCGATTTCTTCTAGCTTACTAAAATGCTTATGTTCATCAGGTTGCGTTGCACCAGAATCCATTATGAATTCAATTTTCGATGTGTCATTTACGTTGACGTTATGCCGCTTTGTTTGTGCATTACATGCTGCCGACTCACCAACACACGATTCCAAATCTACAAACGCACACATTGTCGATAATTCTTCTTTCTCTTCATTTGCTTTGTTAGCACTGGCCGAACCGTTGGTATTTTTCTTTTTCTTTAGAAAACACTGAGACTTTTTGTGACCGGGTTTCGAACATTTAAAACAAATGATCTCCTTCGATTTTCCCTTTGACATCATTGCACCAGATTCAAATGATTTACTTGAACAATTTCCACCTGTTCGCTTATTGTACTCATCCATCAAACGCGTTTTGACAAAACCCAAAGTTAACTTGTCTGTGTCGATTGTCTCCAATGCCGTCACCAAGTTATCATAGCTCTTTGGTAATGTGAGTAACAAATGAACAACAATGTCAATCTTTTCCATCTTAGCACCCGCTGAAATTAGCTCACGAATTTTCTTGTCAAACAGCAAAAGATGCTCTACGATGCTATCACTTTGATGATATTTCATCATTAAAAGTTGTTTTCGCAATAAAACTTGACTTGCTACACTTTTTCTTTCGAAAATACTGCACAATGCATCATACATGTCTTTTGCACGTGATTTCTCTCTTACGTATTGACTCTTAAGTATTGACACGCAGTTTTTTTCTTTCAATCTAATTTTATCACGTTCCTTTGCTTCCACACCAGCCAAAATTTCATCCAGTCCCTCATTGATGTATTTTCTCAAATCTCTTTCATCAAGTAAAATTCCAACTCGACATTGCCAATTACTGAAATTTGTCCCATCAAACTGTGTTATTTTGCTGATGCTGTTGGTTGTACTCTCCGCCATTTTATTTTTTTTATTAGTATTTAGTACACTCGTTTCGACGACGATAAAAAAAAAATTCAAATGACACAAGAAAAAAACCAGAACTAATATTTTAATTAATTTTCCTTTACGGCGCTGGGCCCATAACCTCAGAGATTTTATTTTATAATGTGAAAAAAAAACAAAGTATGTATTTAAAAACAAAACAGAAAACCTTTTTGTAACATAAGGCTCTTTGATTAAATTAGTATTCTAATATTTAACACACTCAATAAACCAATTACTGGAACTCATACAATTTTATATTTTTATGTACCGAATCTAGATTCGAAATATAGCCATAGTTTACAATTTCAACAATTTCTAGTTTATAGTCAACAATATTCTAGTGAAGTTAAAACTAGTCTCTATACAGTCTACACCACCATGCGTCACATTGTAATAAGACGTTTTTGTCACGATAACAACATCTTGAATCCCCTGCACAATATTATCATTACGGTTGGGCAAGTAAATTACACTATGTAATTTACACAGTTTTTTACACGTAAACATCGTGTAATTTACATAAGGCCATTTTATACATTATGTATGAAAACAACGTAAAAATCCAAAATTTGATATTTTAACAACGCTTTCTCTTCATCAAATTTATTTACTTCTGACATATCGAATTCATACATAATTTATCTAATGAGTTATTGAACTATGACCTTTCCTGTTGTAGAATTTTGAGATAAAAATTCAAATTCTGGAATAGATATCGAATTCAGACACGATATATCGAATTTTCAATAACTCAAATTATTCTGGTATCACAAAACTAATTTCTGCCACGATTTATCGAATTCTAATATGTTTCATCGAATACTGGTATGATTATCGAATTCCGGCACGACATTTCGAATTTAGACAAACAAAACTCAAACTCTGACATGAAGTATCAAATCCTGACATCATAAAGTCAAACATGAGATATCGATTTTTTTGATATATCATCTCAAGACTCCAGAATTCGATATATCATGCCAAAATTCGAGATGTTATGTCAGAATTCGATATATTGCACAAAAATTCAATAAATTGTGCTGAATTCTGGGGTGATATATCCAATTCTCATATGTCATGTCGAATTTTGAGATGTTATATCGAATTCTGAAGTTATGAGATATATATCAAATTCTGATAAGACCTATCGAGTTCTGACAAGATGTCGAATTTTGACCGAATTTATCGAATACGGAATTAGTTAAAATATCGACGTATAGGACAAATAAAATTTGACTTGTGATATCAAATTCTGACATAACATTTCAAATTTTGAGATAATATACAGAATTATGAAGGCTTCATGAAAGATATATCATCATTTATCTAATTTTGAGATAAGGTACACAATTCTGATATTACGTCGTATGTAGAATTCTTATATACAAAATTGTGATACCAAAAAATTCCAATTCTGACTTCAGACATGTCGAATTTAGACAGCCTTAACTCTAATTTTGACATGATAAATCGAATTCTCGCTTGATATATCGATCGCTGACTTAACATACATAAATTCGAATTCTGCGATATGACATATCGAATTCTAAAATTATTTATTTTGTTTTGGCTTGGTATGTAAAATTCTGACATGATTTACCGAACTACATACTACATCATAAATTCAAATTCTGACATGATATATCGAATTCTGATATGATTTATCAAGTTTTAGCATGATATTTCGAGTTCGACACAATATATTGAACTATGCCATGATTGACACATATGATACATATATTCCGACAACAAAAATGTAAATTCTGATTTTACGTTTGAAACTCAAACTTGGTATATCAATTCTGACATAATAAATTCAAATTCTGACATGACATATCGAATTCTGATATGACGTATCAAAATATGTGACATGTCAATTTTTGGCATGATATATAGAATTCTGATATTGTACATAAAATTCTGAAAAGAAATGTGGATTTTTGAAGTGATAACTCGAATTCTATTACATTCAAATTCTGACATGACCTATCGAATTTATTTTGACATGAAGTTTCGAATTTTAACATGAGATTTCGAATTTTGACATGAAAGATTCAAATTCTGATAAGACATCCTGAACATCGAATTCAGATATGCTACGTCGATTTCTAACATAATTTATTCTATTTTGGTATGACAGGATGTATCGAATTCTGATAAGATAAATTAACTTCTAACATAACGTATCGGCTTCCGGCATAATATATTGGCATTTGAAATTCAAATTCTGACAGGACAAATCAAATTCAGACATGATATATCGAATTCCGACAACATAAACTCTGATATTTTATATCGAATTCTGGCATAATACCTCGAATTCTGGCTTGATGTATCGAATTCTAACATCAAAAATACAAATTCGTACATGACAAATCAAATTCAGAATTTTAACATGTCCAAAGCGATATTTGGTGATTATTCTACTACAGTCACGAACTAAGCTTTTTGTTCTGGAAAATTTGGAACTAAATCAGAAATAGAACGTTGCAGAAATATTTTAGTTACATTTTAAATTTTAAATGATGTTTGGATATATCGAACAAACCACCTTACCACACAATTCTGAACAGTATACAGTCAAACCGGTTTTTGTGCGGTCTGTTTTTATGCGATTTTTTTTTACCCGATTATTTTCTATGCGATTTTTTTTGTGCGATTTTTTTTATGCGGCATAATTCATATATCGCTTAAAAACAATCGCACAAAAAATATCGCATAAACAAAAAATACCATAAAAAACGACCGCACAAAAACAGGTTTGACTGTAGTTTTGGATCAAATCACGGTACCAATTTGTTGCTTTACTTTCATCCACCTCGGTAATAGAATATAGCATTAAATATCGGTTTTAATAAATAAAACAAATTTAAACTCCCAATATGGCTTAGTTAAAATATAAATCCCCTGAACAACGTTTAAATATTCGCTGAAAGCTTTTCTTAATCATATTACAGAATTTTTCACTTGAAACTTAAACAAGTGTCTCAAATTCTCATACCATTTGTTTAGTTAGCAAATATACATAAATATGTATATATTTTATACCCATATACTTGTACATATTTGTATATTATATGCATTACAGAGAAGTAAGATAAAAAAAAAATCCTTGAAATGTAACAAAGAAAGGTGTATGTATTTACACCCCCCAGTTTCTCTCTTCAGCGCGCAAGTCATGTAATTATTATTAGAAGCAAACAAGAAAAAATATAAAAGTATAGAAAGCACATTTAGTTGGGTTTATGCATTGATAGAGAAACCACATCTGATTTTTTTTTTAAATTCTATTTTTGATATTGCTTATAGCCAATGAACCAAATAATTTAACACATTAACCATGGATCTACATTATAGTAATGACAATAAGCATGATTACCGTGAAATGTAGGCATTTTAAAACGATCTTAAAAATAAAATTCCCCACTATACATATAGTCGCTTCTATATAATATCAATAATTTAATTTCTAAACATTTATGTAAGTATATACATGCGTGTCACGTTTTTATTATCAAAAAAGCTGCATTACCTAATTAAAATTAATTACTTTCTTATCAGATCACTTAAAGATTAGATTATAGCTTAAGTTATTTTGTTTCGAAAAAAATGTATACAACAAAAATGTATAAAAACACTTTGGATTGTTGATTTAAGTTTAGCTCTTTTATGATATCATAACAACACCGTACAAATGTATTTTTTGTGTAATGCGGCCTCCCGATTTAAGAATAAGACGCCAGATTTTAACTTGGCCAAATAGATATTTGGAGATGATTCGACTACACTTTACGTTTAACATACATACATACATATGTAGATAATAATATTTAATTAGGTAGATAATTTATACAATTAGTTAATTAAATAGCAGATTTGACAAAATAATCATTTTTTATTTGTTTAAGTAAGGAATTTGGAATTGTCGCATATTTATTTACTTTTGTTGATGTGTACCAGCCATAAGAGAAGTTATTGTAGATATTTTTTTTTTATAGATATGCTAAACTGTTATTTTATCTATTTATAACGATATAAAATTGTGTTTATCTCTTAGTAACGTTATAAACATTACTAGAGGGATTATCAAGATTCGACGTGAGATACCGTAGAACTCAGGCAATATACTTAAAAAGTGAATTAAGATCACATATTAATAAATTATTCAACCAAAAAAAAAAATAACATTACAAACAAGTGTCACCTTTTAATTAAGTTATCGAACACAGAATCGTGATATTGAATCAATTCCACTTTCCCACACCACGTTCATTCGTTATCTGCCGCTTAATGTGCGCTTAAGTTTTCCAATAAATTTTTATAATTTATATCTAGCTTACTATTTTTATTTATTATGTGCGGATTATCTAGACGGGCAGATTTAAACAAATCGCAATTAGCTAATCTTTGTGTTAATCCCGATTTCCATTATGGAGCATAATATGTATATAAATATAAAATTGTGTGTATGGCCGATAACAATATTTGGGTTTGATTTAATCAACATTTACCCATATGTACATGTATAAGTGTACGTATACCTATATAGAACTACATGCTGTTGCTTTGTAGATAGGCTAAATATGAAAATAACGATAGATCTGGTGACAATAAATCTCGTTTAGGATTAGACTACTAAATCACGAAACGACAAGTTACCGTAAAGGAGATAACTCTAATCAAAATCAATAATAATAATAATATAGTGCTTACTTGCTACGAGAGTAGCTATTTCGAACATTTTAATTTTTAACGGTTGTCGCCGTATAGAAATTAATGAATTATTGAAAATGCTATATGTCAAAAATTAAATATCTCAACCAACTAGCGTTAGCGACTGCCAAGAAATGCAACAAAAAACGTAAAAAATAGAGCGAAGTGAAATTTATCCCAAATAAAAAAAAATTTGTTGTGTTTATACAAATATCATTCACTCAAGCTACAAAATATAAGGAACCTTACACAATGAACCTAATTTTAAAAGCGCAAAATTTCAACTGTTGTTAATTAAAAACATACGATTTTCACAATTTTAACAATTTTCCTAAATAATTTGTTGAAAAAGGAAAATTAAGATTTGTTTGACAAATATTTTAGTTAATTCTATCTAAGTGATGCAAATAATTTTGAAACAAAGTATAAGACCCTATACCCAAAGGAAACAGCAAACTTATACACTATCGGATTAAGTACCGATCCGCTAAACAAAAAAAGTGAATCCGCTACTCAATTTTTTAATATTTCATGCGTATAACAATTAATTTTGTCATACTTATTCTTTCATCTCGCATAATACGATTTAATTCAATTAAACTATTTAAATCTATTCTTAGCGTACATTTTTATAAAACGTCAAATGAAAAAAATATTCTTTTTAATCCACCTTTCGATGTTGTAAAAATAGAATACAGTCTAGATATTCCGAATAAGTAAAAGAATGGACTAAAAAGGGAATAAAAGGAATAAAATAACATTTTACGTCATTTCCTGAACGTCCGGAATACCTGGAATCAATAAACAAAAACACCTTCTAAATTCAAATATAGCCCATATGCAAGGTGAGTCACAATTGAATCAAAAATGTAGTGAGGCAAATACTCGAATTTTGGTGATCGATCTACAAAACGTATTTGCGTTGCCAAAAGCTAACGTTAACTGCCTTTATTATAACTGAAAACAGTTGTGTTTTAATTTAATTCAACATGTACTGCAGAAATATACAAACCACCCACTGCAGTATTTTGAATGAGACAACCCAAGGTAAATTAGGGATCGGTACTAATGCCCGTATTACAAAATCTAGAATGAACAAAATCCCGTAGATCACAAAAAAACCGTATTACAAAATCCCGTATTTCATAATCCCGTATTTCAAAATCTCGAATTATGAATTGTTTACGGGATTACGGGATTAATCAAATTAAAAAACAATTTTTGGTTTTAAGTAACTATTTTTTGTAATTTGTTTTAATAAATAGTTTTAAAAATAATATTATTTTATTTAAAACTAAATTATTCGTGATCTATGTACATTAATAGAAATAAAAATCTGTATGCATGTGTTTTCTACGTTTCCACACGGATCATCTAATCAAATTGAGTTTTTGCATAAGGGTTTTATACCAAAATGGGCAAGTTTTCGTAGTATTTTCGAAGGGGTCCGGCCCCTGGGTCTAGGTGCCCCCAAACAAGATGTTTGGAAAATTTCGAGGGAGTTACATTTTTTGACATTTTATTGCCATCTTTTCGAACACTGCAATTAGTTCAAACGACTACATCCTGTTCGAATTGCGCTTGCTATCACCATCAATAAGGCACAATGATAATCGCTGAAGACAGCTGGAATAAATTTAGAGTCTGAATGCTTCTGTTATAGTGAATTATATGAGGCTTGCTCCCAAGTCGCCAATCCAAAAAAACTATTTATATATGCCAAAGATGGTAAAGCACGAAACATTGTCCAGAAGCTTTGGCTTGAATTAGATACTATTATTTAATCTTATTTATTTAAATATATTTTATTACTAAAATGTTGTTATCGTTCATTTACATCAAGCACTTCGAATTCTTTATACTTTGAAACTACAATTATTTAATTTTACTTGTTTTAATAGGTACAGATGAAAAATTTGAAGTTTATTACTTTGATAAAATAAAATAAAACATATTTTTTTATTCGGGGCAAAGCCGGTTACTCCAGCTAGTTCTTTTATAAAAATCGATTTTATTTTTTATTGGAGTAAAGTTTCTGTTTTTGTCTGTTCGAAGCTCGTGCCCCGTGTAATTTTTTGCTTTTTTTGACCCATATACAAATATACACCCTACCCACACACACACACATACACGGCCACATATTTCGTTTTCTATCATGATACATCGGCTTAGGTTAGTTAAAAATCGCGCGATTTTTAACCTAACCTAAGCCGATGTATCATGATAGAATACGGGATTTTGTAATACAAAATTTTGTAATACGAGAATACGAGATTTTGTAAACGGTATTTTGTCATACGGGCAACTGTATCCAATCCGGCAAATTAATTAGCTAGTGCTTATGCAAGAATTTTGCATGCAGTTGCTGTTGATTTTCCGCAAACCAAAAAGATTATCATTTATGCTGTGTTTTCTTATTTAAATCCGTAGATCGAGCAGATTTTGAAATCTGAAATCAGATCGATCTGAAATAAGAAATAGGCTTCCGATCTGGTAGATCAAAAATATTATTAATTGTCAAAGTAAAAAAAGCGGGCAGATACTTATTTAATAATTGTGCTGATTATTATTAAATGATAATTCTAATCGTAGCAGTAATTGAAGCAATTGATGAATGCCACTTTCAGATATTGGCACCTATTAATTTGGGACAGTCGTCATACATAAATTGAAAATGGTGTTAATCTGTTGTGTTTGCAAGGTATTTGTAATAACTGCAAATATTTTATAGGACTGCTACGTAGGCGAAGTAGGGTTAGCGCATGATGCATCTGTGTCGAAGGTCACCTATTTACAGGAAACCTGTATGACTATAAAAAAAATTACAAGGGATCCACCCTATTGGTGACAGCGCATATCTATTGATGGAATTTTTGTTAATAACTTTTAAAAATACTTCGTACCTTCGTAATACTTCATACTAATATGTATTAATACAAAAAACAACTGATTATAATGACAGATCCTACCTACACCGCCTAGTAATGCCTAGCGATTTAAGTTACGTGAAGTCAAATCTATGAAACGTGAAATCAATCTGAGAAATCGGAATATTTTTGCGAATCGAAAAAAACCGATCTAACTAATCTAAACAAAAAACAAAAAACAGCAATAACATTGATCAGATCGATCTGAGCGGAAATAAGAAACAGATTTTTAGTACTCAGATCGATCAGAAATAAGAAACACAGTATAAGCCTGATTCTTGCGTGGCGCAGAATCGAAATTTTAATTTTACCACTTTGTTTAAGGAATTTTTTAAAGGAAAGCCAGACAATTTCGATTATAGAACAGAAGTATTTTCTAACCAGGGCACTCGCTCTCTTGTAGAAATAGATTCCGTTCATAGTATACTTTAGAGAGGTACCTACCTCAAAAACCTACCTCGTCCGCCAACCCTAAATTTCTAAATGTGAAATTACAACTAATACAAAATGAAGGACACTGATTTCTGGAATTATAATCTAGCTTTTTTATTTATAAATACGGCTCTGTTTATGCTTTTACAAAATAATGTTTAGATGGCACTGTTTTCCCTACTTAATACAATTTTTCTCATACTAAAGTTCATTACTCAGTTTTTTGTCTGTAATACGATTTTATCCTAATAACAAAATAAAAATGTTTATTATTAAAAATCTAAACCAAATTGATTGTTTTCATAACCCTGTAAAAAGAAAATCAGAAAAAAATAACTTTAATGGCCACAGGGCACAAGCCAATATCATTTATCGCCAAAATTACATTTGATCCGATTATTTATAGGATTCGCTCTTGCCAGCGATTTGCCCTCAGATTTCGATGGAACGCGTTGTGCTAACCTACTTCTCCGTACATCGAGCCCATAAACCTACCCCATCTCCAGGGGAATAAATTAGTATCGGAAACTATAGGTACCAACTGAGATTTTCACTGAAATTGATAAACGGGCCTTAGTATCGCTTGCCAGAGATTTGAATGCAGTTTCCGATAGTACACGTAGTACCTGACCTACTTCTCCGTCAGTCTAGCTAAAAAAGAACTCTCTATCCAGAGGAATAAGTTGTTGTGAAACTTTAGGTACCAATTGAGATTTTGAATGAAACTGATAAATTGGCCTCAGCACTCCTTGCCAGACACTTGAACTCAGGTTCCGATAGTACATGGAGCAGCTGTTTAAATTTCTTTCCAAAATAATTGCCTATAAGCCGACCAATTCCTTTTTAATACAGGAATAACTTAAACTGGAAATTTTTACAAAAAAATGGTAAATTCCATTTTCGCCACTTGTCAGAGATTTGGAGTGATTTTCTTATGGTCCTCTGTTATCTTGACTAAATTTCATTATTATTGCCCTTATAGCTCCGTTTTCTCATGGAAAATTTTTGATTCGAAAGGCTTTGCAAAGAAATTAAATGTTTAGTACTAAATATTTCGATATGAATCTTAATTTTTCCAATTGGATATCAGCGGCGATGGGGGCCCGCAACGCGGGTCCCATAGTCTTTGCTCTTGTAAGTCTTTTTCATATCCTCCACAATATGATTTTCTACATTTTAAGTCAAAATTTAACAATAAAACATTAAATTTTGATTTAAAATGTTGGATGCAGCCAGATAAATTTGTGGAAATGATGACGATGATCTCATGAAGTCTGCAGGAGCGACACAAGAAAAATATAAATGCGACCTATCGGAAGAGTTTCCCCTACAAATGGTGATAGTAAAGTCAATGCTTAAGGCGGAAATTTCAGGGATACCATTAATACTAGCTGAAATTCGAATAATACAATTTCTTTTAGCAGCTTCAAGTGTTTCACAGTTAATAACATGTTTATTATTGATCGACATTTTTAATTAAGCTGAAGAAAAAAATATGCAAGGTGCGGGAGGGTAGTAGTGATGTGCTAAATCGGTTCTTTTTGTTCTGTATTGCTTATTTTCTCTTACGTTTTAACAAAAAAGAACGACTAGAGGGTAGTCTAGGGGCCCACATTAAGTTTTGCGGTAGGGCCCAAAATTTGTAGTTACGCCTGTACAAATTGGTATGTACGGATTTAAAATGATTCGAAGGAACACACTGTACACCCTGCGCCATTGAAATGTTCGGTTTGAATTTTTAAAGTAAATTTTGGAAATACCACCGTTTGCTTCAAAAGTAGATAGCAAAAATGATAGATTCTGATTATCAAAACAATTTTTATACTATTCCGAATATATTCAAATAAAAAGAACGGTAATCCGACATTTTAGACCTACATACCGTCGGATAAGGAATATTACCGCCCTACCTCGTAACAATTTGGTAGGTCTTTACAATGTGTTTTTTCAATTGAAAAATAGTTTTTTGTTGACAATGGTAATTTTATTCAAAATAAGAATTAACAGAAATAAAATAATTCATCTCAACCAAAATATTTTGAGAGAAATTGAACTTTTTAAAATCAATGATTAATAACCCAGCCCTTGGCTTTTATGATGGCCGTAAACCCGATCAGCATTGAATTCTAAAGTTTGATTAAATAATATATTGTTATTTCTCAAACCAGACTTTTTCTATAAGTGTTTTCCGCTCTCTAGCACTTTTCAGCTTGTAATTTGTAATCTTCTTTCCCATGAAGGACAAAATATTTTCAACAATTGAGGTCAGGACTATTTCCTGTCCAGGGTAACGACTCAATCACCAGGCTATTTTTAAATTCGGCTACCTAACAAAATAGACATTAAAATTAAGCATTCTTACTTCACAAATAACATCAACTCACGGAGAGTAATCGTCCTGGCAGAGTGGAATACCGATGTATTGAGTCGGGTCCTCAATAGTCACGATTCAGGTTTCGATAATTTTTTTATATTTTCCTCCGTTTTCTGAACTATCCAGAAGGCATAGTGATCAAACTCCAAAGGCTGTTATGGCTCGCCAGGCCATAACATATGGCGAATTTTTCACTGTCGGCGAAATACATTCTGTTAAATACCGTTTGCCTTTTCGTCGCCGAACCCTTGTCCTTACATCGGGTCCAAAGATATTGAATTTGGATTTATCCGAGAATATGAACCAACGCCAGTCCCTGGGCATTCAGTTTTTTCATTCTATTGCTAATTTGAGGCTTCCAGCTGCCATTTTTGCTGTCAGTAATGATTTTCTCGCAGGTTGACAGGCACATAAACCAAGTTTGCTTAAGATCTAAATATCTGAAATTCGATTTGTTGAAACAGAAGTTATCCTCTTTGCATCAGAGCCAAATTATCGTTTGATTTTCGGAATATTGCCTTAACAACTTTCTAATTGCTGTTTGGTTACACTAAATTACTCTTGCAATTTGTGAATGTGTGTAATTATTGCCTTTGCTTGCAAAATTTTGGCTTTTTCGTTAGCATTTAATTTAGAGCGACACTTTGTAAAATTAACTCTTTGACTACTTAATTGAAACCGAACGAATATTTCATCCTTAGTTTGGTTTTAAATACCTAATAAGGCGTGAAATATAAAACAAAACAAAAATATCGAATGAGGTAAAATCTATGACAGAATTGCTTGAAATAGTAAATAATCGGAATCGAACATTTCAATGGCGCAGGGTGTACAAATTGGGATGTACTAGTGAAATAGGTTTAATTACAGCACAAATAATACAATTGAAAGGTAATGACAGAATAAAAATACTTTACATAAAAAGGGGGAGAATAAATTATGAGTTGAACACGACACTGAACGTAAATTCGACCATTCAATTCATTATATACATTTGGTAACACTAAATATTATTAACTCACTTCACTCTGACAATCTGACAGTTCATGTCAAAATAAAGCGATGTCGTTTTGTAAACAATTGGAAAAATTAAGTTAAGTACATATATGTTTTCTTATAATTACATTACAAAATTATTAATTAATATTTAATTTTAGATTGCGCTAAATGGGTTATCTAATGAACGGATGTAATTAAAATTAGATAAGTAAATTATATAATTTAAAGTAACTTAAGGGAATTACATAATATTGTGTTTTTATGTTTTATTTCAGGTGGAATATTGACTGCTGGACTGAATGGAGTAGGTATTGTTTTATTCTAGGGATGTTTGTTTCAGGGAGAGATTTTTAGGGTAAGTTATACTTTTGGATTGGGTCAACGGGATATGATCCGATTAGTTTGAACAACGCCACTGATACATATATAGAATCTGTGGGTTTGTGGTTAACTTCACATCCGTAGTTGTAAACGGTGCTGAAACTGATAAAATTACTATTGTTGCTAGAGTTCCCCAAGGGTCTAATTTGTGAACTTCATTTTTTAATTTCCATGTTATTGATTTATTTAAAATAAGTCTGAATGGCAAACTTCAGCTTTATGCATATAATGCTATCGTAATTTATAAGTCTAAAAACTCGACAGATTTACACTATTTGATACAAGTTGACTTACTAAAAATAATTAATTGGTTGGCGGCAAACCAGCTTGCAATAAATGTATCTAAAACAAATTATACTATCTTTAAAATCAAATCTTCTTCATTGCAACTGCCCGATCATTTTTTCATTAATTATATAAAAAATCCGCCTAGGAACTACATTTTACACTATCCTACCTAGGAACTACACATTTAGGCCCAATTATTGATGGAAAATTAACTTGGAAAGATCATAATATTAATAAAATAAAATGTAAGGTTTCATCTTTCGTGCCGTATAAGGCACAGTATTTCAGCAAAAAACAACTTGGATGTTATATTTCGCTAATGTTCAAAGTCACCTAAGTTACACAATTGTTATATGGTCGTCCCCTGTCGTCGGATACGTGCTTGCTGAATTAGCCTGATGTCAGAATAAAATAATCAAAACTAATAGAAAGCGCCAACCTTAACTGCAGACCAGACAAATTTATTCTTTGAATATATTGATACTCAATGTGTTGGGTCCATATGAATTATTTCTTTTTATACATAAAATTACACTTGGTTATATTTACATATAAAGTGCATTATCGAGTTTAATTTAAACGGGTATGTAATATTCATGAATATAATACCCGAAGAAGATCACACTTCCTTATAACTATTCCTAGGACTCGTCTACTAAGATAAAAGAATTTAAAGAATACTTAAGCCACTATTTATATCGTGATTAACTGGACCCTAATTCAAACTGCTAGAACATTTATGGGATTAGCAGGTTCATGTGTGTATTCGGTGTTTGATTTTTTGTAATGAATATATAATAAGTTAAGTTATTAAATCATTAGTATTATCATTATTTTTTGCAAGTGTATCAAACTTAAATCAATTTTGTTTTGCTGTACTCGTTTGTTGAATCTTATATTTTGTAACTACATAATTAATATGTATAACTTTCCATGACAGTTGCTATCGGAAAGTAGTTCTTGAAAAAAAAAAAACTTTAGGAGTAGTGTCCTTAAGGGTACTTCCGTATCAAACCCCTTAGAGCAAACGACCGTTTACAGGTGCGTTCTAATTTCCATTTTTAACGTTTGTTTATACAAATTCTACACCGATATATAGCTTCTTGCTCCTTGTTTCAGTCGTCATGAATATGAACTATTTTTAAACAGTATTGTAGCGTGTAATAAAAATGTATTTGTCTATCATAAAGTGGCTCGAAAAAGACTAAAGGAGAAACGTCTTTGGCTGTTGTCAAAGGGGGCAATTCCGGTTTAACTCCCTTAACTACTCCACTTGTTTTAAAGACTTCAATAGAGATGTGGTAAGGGTCGAGTTCGGCTTCTAAGTCACAGTTTTTTTCTTTTTGCGAAGATAGTCCGTGAATCAGCAGACTAAGGTAAATACCTACCAGTACTAGGGTAAATAAATCGGTTATAAAACGCTACATTAAACAGAGTGGGAAGATTTTTACTAAAAATTTGGTGGTCAAAGAATTGTCATAATGCTGCAATTAAAGTATCGTCAACTTAAACATATTTTGTTGAGATTGACTCTAGACAACGCCAGACAAAACTAATGAAGTACACTATATTAAAGGTTTTTTAAGCCTTAAACAAGTTTTTTTTCCATAGTATTGGTCAACGGTCAACCCGATTAAACTAGTTTTCTCCAAAACCTAGTTGAGGGCCACCACTGCGAATTGTAATAAAAGTGTCACTACTGCGAATTGTAATACTGAGTTGTATTACTTAAGTATATCAATGAGTTTACCAGGACAACCATTATAATAATAACTGAATATCTGGAAAAACGTGAAATGTCAAATTTTTAGCATGAAGTTAAATTTAATTTTAAATCGCAAACTTTTTGTGAAAATGAAAAATTGTTGAATTTGAGTTTTAAATTTTGAAACTAATGAGACAAAGCTTTCATTTTCTTTTGACATAGATGAATTTGATTTTGCAAAAGTTGAATTCAAGTTGCAAAATTTTTATTTTGAAATTTGAATACCTTTTAATTTAGTATTTAATAAAATATAAAATAAAAAGGCCAGATCATTTAGTCGGGTCTAAAACGTTGCCAGGCGGTTTCAAAATTGAATTCGAAGATTTCTAAAAAATGTATTTGAGACAAGCTTAGACTTATACAGAAAAATATATACCTAATAAGACAGATCATTTTAGTGGGACTCTCTACCTGCCAGGTGGTACAATTTTAAATATGGAAAATACCTCTAAAAAACGCCTATCAATGAACCCCCAACCTCGAAAAATGTTGTTTTCGAAACACTGAAAGAAAGTCAAAAAAGCGCTGAAGAAGTACAGCAGTCTCATATTGAAGTTACGTACGATTTAGCTATCGCTAAAGTTGCGACGCAAATCCAATCTAGTGAGCAGTCATTATTTGATAGCATATTATATGATAGCTGAAGGTAAATTTATAGCAGATTGTGAACTAATGAATATTGATGTTGAAAGAGAAATAATAGCAAATGGTTCTGTTGATTCATTCCTTTCTTATAAGCACTTCAATTGATGTACCTAAACGATTACACCCACTGATGACAATTTATTGGATTAGAAATTTTGCTGTTTCAATTTTTCTTGGAAAATGAAAAAATAACGATTCCAAAAAATTTACGTATGGAGTTGATGGAGTATAATGATCAAAAACTATCTTATAGTACTCGTACTTTATTACAAAATAGTGATGCCTGAAACCTCATACCTTGATATCTTCAACATGAACTTGTTTGAATGGAGCTTAATAGTAAAACGCCTCAGTTTTATATGACGTACATACATCTTAATAATATCTTTTAGCTATTCTACACATTTTTTTTAACAGGATAGCTGCACGCCTACTATGTCACGTGGTTTTACAAGAGCCAATCGTATCGCAGTACGATACATACTCAGCCGATCGGCAATACACGCTCTCTCTCACACTTCCACCTACCCATAGCGTCACTCAATCGCACCCGTGTACAATATTCCCAACCACCTGGCAGGCAGAGAGTTCCACTAAAATAACCTGTAGGTATATATATTATTCTGTCTATGTCTTAGCTTGCCTCAAATATATTTTTTAGAAATCTACGAAATTCAATTTTGAAACCGCCTGGTGATATTTTAGACCCAACTAAATGATCTGGCTTTTTCATTTTATTTTTTATTAAATACTAAATTCAATCTATCAATGGTATTCAATTTTCAAACTGCTTCAAAGACATTCTTTGCAAAAGAAATTTCGCAACTTAAAAAATTCAAGGGTTGATAATGGCCCGCTACTCTTCAGCTTTGAAAATTCGACATTGTTTCGAAATTCTTGATATTTTTCAAATTACTATACATATATTGGAAATTTGTGATTCTTTATCGATATATTTAGAAATATTCGTAGCATTGAGTTGATTTCAAGAAATTTCGTTTGACGTGATTAAACGGAATCATGTGCTGTTTCATACTCTCGAAATCAGACACTTTTATTTAATGCGAGCCTGGATAATGGAAAAAAATAAGTTTACTTATGCATAGGTACTAGAAGCATTTTTAGGGCCCAAGCAACATTTTTGGTAGTTACGCCACTGAATAAAGGTTCAACATCGGTCAGTTAAAATTTCTATAATTTTTAAAGTGTAGCTCGACTAATGGATTTCAATTACTTCATAGCTTTTAGGTTCTGTTTTAATTTCATTAAAATTTTCATAAAAATTCTTCTATTAAATCGAAATCTCAAAGAATTTATAAAACCAGTCAAAATCAAAATTTTTGCAAAACATATGTACCGAAATAATGGTCACATCCAGCGCAGTAAAGCCTCATTAAAAAACAAGTAGGTTTCATACATTTTAATTAATGTTTTTTAATCAATTTTTTATATTCCTATTTTTGCAAGAATTTTAGTGTTTTTTGTTCTTCACTCCGTGTATTTTTTTTGTCTTTTGGTTCAAAAGCGTAGAATTAAATAATTCCAGTAAATACATAAATTGCATTACCACATATTTATTGATTTTGATTATGTACAAGAATTCATTCTAATCCCGCCACTTCAAATTTCTGCTTAGATACATTCCAAAGCAATAGGAAACTCACCCTTGTTTTTTCTTACTAAACATATATGCACGAGGTACGTACAGCGTAACCATAAAAGGAATGAAATAACTAAAAAGAGGAGGACAAGAGAGGATTAAACAGGATCGGGAGATCAGTTTTCAAGAATTCCATTTTTGATGTTGAGTATGAATTTCTGTAAATTGTATACCAAAGGGAAGACCTTATCGTCCAGGCCGTTCCACAAACACGGACTTCGAAGGAAGAAAGAGTTAAGAAATGAATTAGTCTTTGCAAATTTTATTTCAAGGCTGTACCCGTCGATCACTTGCACCAAAATTATTTGTACAGATAAGGCTCCAACGCTCCGTTTCTTGGAAAGAGTATCAAGGATAGAGGAGATGTTAAAATTCGAAATCATAAAACTTGCCCAGTTCTGAACTCGGTCGAGTTTGTACTAATTAATTGTACGGAATTAAATATTATTAATCTAATGATGGTAAAGCATTGCATGGACCATAGAGGCATACTGCTGCTTTAAGTGAAGATGACTTCAGCAACATCGGTATTGGATTTCTTCTTGGGGGCAAGTAAAAATGCTACATTCGATTTCAAATCAAAGAATGGGTAAGCTCTGCATGTATATAAGATTAGCCAACCTGTTCATAATTTGAGTTGACATGCCCTTAAACTAGTCGGCCCAAAGATAAGTTGTCATTTTACAATAATTAGAAACATCTGGTGGGCTCTAGGAGCAGCACGATCTCAGACTAAAGTAAAATCCAAAAATCGGACCGCATTTTGCTAAAATATAGACTGATATAGTTAAGCTTCCGTTGGTCTCAAAATCAATAAGTACAAAACAAAATATTTACGATCTATATTCATACTACATACATGTAACTAATACATGTGGGATTTCTCGTTACCCAAATTAACATTACGTATTTGCATTTACGTAACCAGAATTCGGTAAAAATTGAATTTTCTGACTGACCTAATTATTCCACAATTGCTAAAACTGGTCAATCAAATTTAGTTTTTACAAACTAAATTAAACTGTAGAAAACTATTATATGTATATTAAAGAACAAGTGCATACAAAAAAATGCTTGATACGCTATCTTTTTTATAATTACTTTTGTAATAATATTCCCAAGCAAGAATTACCATTTCCATAGTCGTTATCAATAAAACTACATAGAGACCTTACAAATAAAAAAATATATTTCTCCATCCCTGTGCACAGACGATTTATTGCATTTTAATTACAAAAACTTAATTTATCTTTTCCATTATTATTATTACTACTATTCTTACTTGTGCTACCACTACTACTACTACCAATATTCTTTTTTTTTAACTTTAAAATAAAACTTCATCATTTTCCAGAAACTATAAAAAGTATAAAAAAAGCTCAACTTATTTCAATTTAAATCGAAATGATAACGAAATACAACAACACACACTACTATGTGGAAAATATCGTATATTTCATTTCTCAAGAAAGGTATTATAACCACCCACCATGAAAATTTCTTCAATTTTTTCTTACTACACTTTGATCCAACAAAATAAAATAACGACTAAAATTAAAGTTTTTCTTCATTTTTAATTTAAAAAATAAATTCGTTTTTAAGTATTTCTAGAATTTCAATTCGGGAAAAATGATATAAAATAGAAGAAAAACTGCACAATATCGGAGGAAAAGCGATTGAGCTTTTTTTTTGCTAACAAAAATGTTAATATAAAGCCAAAGCGCACAATAAAGAGAAAAATAAAATTACAACAACACGAAACTATTTCATATATTAATAGAGATTTTTTTGTATTTTATTTTATGTAATTCTCAGAATATTCCTCCCAGGGTCTTTAAAGCTTTTTTTTTATATTTATTTCGCTTCTTTATATATACCATATAAACTCGATTTTTTTTTCGTTTTATGTAAAAATATAAGAAAAAGCTTTAGAGGAATATAAAAATCCAAAAATTTTATTTTATTTAAGATTTTTTTTTTGTGCTTTTAGATAACAGAAATACACAGAGAAGCATATAATGCGCGCGCAGTAAAATATTAATTCGAAGTGTAACACGAATAAAAAAAAAATATATAATACAACATCCCTTATTATTATTATCAAAAGGGTGGAATTAAAGATAAACGACGCCCCCCAAAAGTATAAAAAAATAATAATAAGTTTGTTCAATTTTTTTTTTTATTTATAAAATCTTCTTGTGCTTTTTTTTTCACCATAATAAATAAATTTTCTTGTCTAAATGACAACCGAATAAAAATAGCTTTCAATATATTTATACGAGGGCAGATAAGCGAAAGAAATAAAAATAAAATAAAAAATCTTATCAATTTCTAATAAAATATAAAAAAAAAAAAAAAATCGTATAATAAAAATCAGTACATTACACTATGGGTGAGATTATAATCATAATTGAATTTTATTACCTGTACTTGATTTTACATTCAAACCGAATTATACTTTAAAATTGTATTTTGTGGTCAAAATCACGAAAAGTGATAATTAATCCAAAAAATGTCTTATCGATATATGTAGTATAAAAAATAAAAAACTGTCATGAAGTGGGTAAACCAAATCAATTTATTAATTAAAATTGATGTTTGTTAATTTTTTTTTTGTTTTTGGTGTTTACGATTAAAAAACGTAACATGCTTGGATTAAATTCATGAAATACGTCAATTTCGCTATCAGATTCAGATTAGTCGACATGACTTTATTTTCATGAGCGATATGAGCGTAATTGAATCGTATTTACTACTTATATTAGTAAATTTACTATATATGGTTTCATAGCATGACATTGCGTAATATTTATAAGCGGATCTTATTATTTGTATTTTTAATAATTAAATCAAATTTTTGTTTAATAATTTTACTGAGACAAAAATACTTACGTCTCACTGAGATATCCCGCTTTCCAAATGTTGCTTTATAAAAATTCTGCCCATCCTGAATAAAACAGGATTTTCAAAAACGTACCTCCAACACCCAACCCTGAAAATTTCTAAATTAAAGTTTAGCAAAATTTTGTGCAAAATATGTGCACGAGTCATATTTTCTTTGTGAAAGAATATTCATTTTGTGATGTAAGGTTTAATACTAGCAATTTATAAGTACTTACGTTAATTCGACTAATTGCCCAGTAACTAACGTTTGAATGGAAAGGCGCGTCTAAATTCTAAATAATACTCGTATATCTCGAATAATAACTTATCAGTTTTACATGCATGTAAATCACAATACCAAATTTGTAAACCTTATTCAATGTCGTATATTGATTAGATTAGTTAATACAAAAACATATACTCGTAAATAAGTGAACCCATATTATATTTATCCAATCATTACGTGTATACGATGCAATTAAGATTAATTAAAATATAAAAATGCAAGATTCAAGATTATTATTATTTTCAATAAAAGAGAAATGGAAAATTAGTATTTCATTTTTCATTTAAAGTAGCTCAAATTTCAACTCATTTATATGACTAAAATGTTTTGTTCAATTGACTCATACCCTTCTCTGTACTATAGAGCTGTGATGCCCAGCCTTGGCTCAATTTACTCAACACTTTTAGTTCTAAATACATATAAGAAAGAAATTACTAAGCAACCGCAAGTTCCAAAACCACCGTTTTTCTTTTTGTAAATTTAGTCATGTTACACTTTTGAGAGCAAAATCATCGCTAGTAAAAATCTTGAAATACTTTCCAAAATAAACAATTTTCGGACCGGCATATATACAGTACTTAGATAATTTATATTTCTGATTGAAATTATCATAATATTTTAACATGAAGCGATTGGGCTCTGTACTATACTGGGAGTCAAAATATTTAAATCTTTTAAATGGCCAAAAATTCGAATGTCTCATTTGTGGGTTTGGACGTGACCCAAAATTTAACTGCAAAAGACATTATCACATACTGAAAAGAAAACTATGTTCGACCAAATGACAACAATTTTTGCATCATCATCAACATCTATCGAAATTGACAAATTCTCTTTAACAGTATCCTACATCGTTTCGTATAATTTTGCCAAATCAAAAAACACATTAATTGAACGCGAATTCCTTGAAAAAAAATTTTTTGGCTCTACTTGTGAAAAAAGTTTGGAATGTGTAAGTCGCATAAATTTATCTCGCAGTGCAGTACGTGGAAGAATTACTGATTTAAATTTACATGTATAGTTGCCAAACTTAAAACAATTATTAGCGGAAAACAGGTATTTTTCTTAAGCTTACGAAAAACTTACTACTTACGAAGTTAGTTGCGTGCCACTGCATAGTACTACCAAAGGCACAGATATATTTAATGCAGCCGAATCCAAAATTTTGAAATTTTGTAATTTTGAAATTTTTTTCGGAGTATGTACCGATGTGGCGCCTGCCATGATGGGGAAAATTAACGGACTAAAAGGAATAATGAATATAAAGAATATTAATGTGCCTTTCTATCACAGTGCTGGTACACATTCTATTGGCTTATTGTTTCATTTTAAATACATTTATAACCCAATTTTTTTAAAAATAAATTTTACCTGCAATCGGGAAACTGTAAAGTACCCTATTTTGGACTTAAGGTAAAACAACCTTGATTATACAAATAGTGGGAGAGCTGTTAGACAATTTTGAGTATAGGTATTAAATTTGAGGCATCATGAAAATTTGTGTGACACTTTTTAACAATGTCTAGTGTTGTGCATCTACACGTAATTTAGTATTACCTATGTGCAAGTGTCGACAATACGTAGACAATAGTTTTCGACGTAGACAATGTAGACAATGTAGAAAATTAGTAGACAATCAAATTTTTCTTGTTGTTTTTTCCTATGTATAGATTTAATAACTTCGGCGAACTACGCTCATATTTGAAGGTCCTATAACAACCATAAAGCCAGAGTCGATAACTTAGAGCAAGGAGGCCAACAATAAGCCATTCTAAGTTGCAAAAGAAGTATAATATGCTATAATTTCTCAGGGATACGAAAAAAACGCTAAGAATAATTATTTAGATTGGTACATGGACAGGGTACAATTTCATAATCTCATAAATTCAGAACAGAACTTTAAAAAAAATTCAATAAAGCAAATTCAGTTGCAAATTAAAATGCATTTCGTGTGCTAAAGCGAGTATTTCTAATAAAAGTCAGTGCTGTTAATAGATGGTTGAAAGAACAGTTCTAGCAACACAAAACTGGTAGTATTTATGCTGCATCGCGACATTGACGAGCAAGCCTTCTTACAAGCTTGAGACTTAACAGGTGAAAGCGAGAAAAGAGCAAGGTTAGCCGAAATTTTGCTGGAATCGGTAGACATTGCCAAGTAGCTATACAACACTAAAATATATGCTGTTGTTTCCGATAATGCAAGTACTATGGTCAAAATGGGAAACTTAACTACCACGCTTTATGGCATAGTACTTGTTGGCAAAGGACGTACCTATTGGATGTAGCAATAATAGAGAAGTTGACTACTGTACTCAAAGAATACAAGCACCTCGATTTAGAAAAACAAATAGTCATGCACGGTGGTAGTAAAGTTAGACTACCTTGTGAAACGCGATGGTGCTCATACAGAGATGCTTAGCGCTCTCTAATCAAGAACTTGGAGCAGATGAAGATCGTAGCGGCTGAGTCTAAAATTAAAAAAGTTAAACAAGACGTTGTTAAACTTATTTTTGACGGGTTTTGACATTTAGATCTCAAAGCACATATTTTAAAATGTTATATGAGCAAGACATAAAAAACCAATAGTTTTTTGGGACATGGTTGAAAAAAACTATCCCATTTTGAAAATGGCAAAGCAATTACTTAAAATTCCGACATCATCAGTAGAAACTGAAAGAATATTTTCTAGCTGGGCACACGTGCATTCGCCAATAAGGAATCGTCTAACTTTCGAGAGATCGAAAAAAAATTGTTAAAGAGAAGAAATTTAGCTTAGCTTAAAATTATTACATAATATACTTAGATTAATTAAATATGAGCTATGTGGTTATGTATTTAAACAATTGAAATTTTTAATATTATTTATTATTTATATAATTTGAAATAAACAAAAATTTATTTAATACAACTATTAATACTTGTTATTATTTTGATTTATAAACTTTATTAAATCCCAAAAGTGTGTTTACATTTAAAATTGACTAAAACAATTGGCGAATATGGTACAATGTGCTCCAGTGGACCGAAGTGAATTAAGTAAATCATTCAACATAAATTTGCTTTATAAAGTTACACGGGCTTAGTGTCCATTTAATTCTTATTTTTATTTTTTAAAATTATTGGGGAATCTATTTAATCCAATACATACGTGATTTATTGTGTGATTTTTGTATATTTGATTTATTTGGCACAGTTTTACCATTTCAAATAACAGGATAATGTGGTTAAATATTGTATAAGCTTAATGTTAAATTCACTGTAAATAAATCTTTGGGGCACTAAGCATTTTTGAAATTAAATTAGACCATATTTACTACGTTTTAATTAATAAATTTAAGTTAAACTTTAACATTTTTAAATTACTTTTAGTAACTCAAGACACTTAATATCAAACTTTTGTAAGTTTTACGCACAGTATTCTGGCATTTAAAATGCTAAGACTGTGCCAAATGAATCAAATATACAAATAGCACACTTTATAAACTATACGTACATATTGGATTAATTCCACTTAAATATGAAGTTATGAAAACATTTTGTTGCTGTGTACTGTCGACGCATTGTCATCATGTCTACACGTGTAGATAAATGATTAATTACGTGATGTAGACTACGCGGCACAACACTGGTGGCCACAGGTTTTTTCAGAAAAGCTGTAAGGAATATTTTTGTTTCACTAATTTGTCCATCGCGGTTGTGAGAGAGGGCGAGCTTTCGTTCCATCCAACATGATTCACATTTGGTCAACCAAATTTGTACTAACTGTAGCTAGTGTTGCTTAACGTTGTTGTTGAAGTTAACTCTCCTACTCGCTCCGCCGATGACATAGAAAAGTAACACATTTTAACAAATTGAGTTTTTGAGAGGTGCGCAATGACCGATTTCATAACCTGACATAGTGGCATTTTCAAAATTTATTTTACACGGCTTAATTTTCCGATTTTCCTTTTTTTTAGTGAATAGTGTATTAAAATCGAAATTTGCATTTTTTCTTTCGCTCTACTGAAAAATTTGAAATTTTAAGTTGTGTCACTATTCTTTGTCACGTGCGATATGTCACCCTTCAAACAAATAATATACATAACTGTACTGTCATCTATTGTCAAAGCAGCGGAAATTTTTTAGACCATCTGGATTATTAATTATAAAAATAATTTATTTTACCTTAAATTTTGGTATTTCATCTAACCGACATTTTATCAATAATCGTATTAACTATTGGCTAAACAGCGATTAAATAAATTCGTATGATTCTCAATTTTTCCACTGTATAGATTTATGGGTATATTCTTTAATACGGATTTTTCCACTGTAAAGGTTTACACCACTCGTTCTTGCAAAATTATATCCCAAAAATACCGAAACTCTAAATTGTTACAAATGAACTCGAATTTGACTTCTACTAATATTTATCACCCAGTTTTATTGTTTTCTGATCCTTTTATTATCCTTATATTCACCTTTCCTTTTTTATTGTTTCTTTCTGTATAGCTTACAATTTTTTTTATTAGTTTTTTGTTGTTTCTTCTTCTTCCAACTGTAGTCTACAACTTTACTATTGTGTTGCAATCTTCTAATTTCTTCTAAAACGGATGGATCAAAATAAGATTAAGCCAATACTGAAATATCCTTCCAAAATACAAATCTCAGGTAGAAAAAAAAACACTAACATATTAAATAATATTATCCTTAATTTGTATTGTGATTTTATTTTGTGATATCCCATTTAGTTTTTATGTTATTTGTAAACATAATATGGAAAGAAAAAGGATAAGCAAAAATTCTACACTGGATAAATAAGGTATGTATGTGCGCTGTGTACACGAAACCAAATGATTGCGACAAAAGAAAATAAATACACTTGGAGCGCAAAGGATACGTTTTTTAGTAAATATTAAATAATTAAATGATAAATGATTGTTTACAGACGGAGAGATATGAGATAAATAATTTCTTGCACAAAGTTATATGATTTCATTCATTTGAATTTCATAAAATTCTTAGGAAAACTGGATAT
Organism: Tipula helvola; assembly: GCA_963556165.1. Classification (NCBI taxonomy): domain Eukaryota; kingdom Metazoa; phylum Arthropoda; class Insecta; order Diptera; family Tipulidae; genus Tipula; species Tipula helvola. Next base: position 103,481,526 of record OY744483.1, read on the forward strand.
CCACCACCAATACATTGTAACCAATTAAAAATTACACAAATCTTATACAATTGTGTGCCTGATAATTTTTAAACCGCCACTAACAAAAACATCAGGGGCAATATAATAAATTATCCTTTAATCTGTTCATGCACATAGTCTCAGAACCGAGACCAAATATTTTTTTACCACTTCTGCCCTCCAATTTATATGTATAAACCAAAATGTGACTTTTGTGCATTGTGTACAAAAGAAGCAAATAATAAGATTAACAAGAACTATGTATGGCTTTTATCTTTTTTTTTTCGTTCAGAATAATGCAATTGATCTACCTGGAATCCCGAAAGAGAAACAAACAACTGAATATTGATACACCCAGAAAAGTACATAAAAGATGGTGACGAATGGAAGACCTAAAACGTTAAGAATTATGTATTTAAGCAAATTAATGATCTTTTGTGGGTATTTGTGTTAAGTAACAGGGTAGTAATTTAGTCTTCTTCTTATGAATAATCTCTAGGTGTAGCATGTAGATGTAGAACAAAATACAGGTAACCTTGAAATAGATAAGGTAGTTTCTATACGTTAGAAAGATAATACAAATTGTAACGTACTACTTGAGTTGATTTTTATTTATAAAAGTGTTATAGATAAGTTTAAGTATGTGATTTCAATTGCTAATTTACGATATTTATTATTCTACATTTATACTTGGTTGCTTATTGTGCTAATAAGAAAGATAAGATTTGCGGTTAGACGCCTTTGATGCGTACTAATATTGCATGTCCAGACTTCCGTTAAATATAACATTCACCCGGATCCAAGAAAATCCAAACTTAGAAAATATTTGTAATACTAATTTTGGAGTACACTTAACTGTGTGTATTTTCACTCGAATTACGATTATGATGAAATTCGACAGGTACGATGCAAATGGGATTGTTAAACGATTGTTGGATGGAATTTATGAATATGGATAATTTGTCTGTTACTTGGCTATTTTTTAACCATTATAATGAAATTCGCAGTGTATGATGGAAGTTGAATTCTCAAATGATTTTAAGCAGGAGTTCTAGAATATGACCAATTAAGATGGAAATAATGGTGATTAAATATGGTTATGGTCATGTTGATGAAGATGCGGATTAAGATGATGCTGGTCTTGATGGTGAGATAATGGTGCTGATGATGATGATAATTCATTGTGATTGTATTGATGATGATCATGGGCATGTTGATGAAGGTGGGTATTGAGATAATGATGATGATTGTTGTGTTAGTGATTATCATGGAGATAGTGATGATTATGATGGTTATCATGATGATTAATATGATGAATGTGAAGTTCTTCCTAAACTTTCCTAAAATCACAAAAACAACAAGTTTGGCGAATGTATGAGTAAAACTGCGCATTACCGAATAAATTATACATTACGCATTCAGTAATGGAAATTAAAATTTTTGTATTGAAAAGACTAAATATTATCATGTATGTACTAGTTTTTAAATATAGTTAGCTTATAAGTGAAAAACGTATAATTTTCTCCAAACGTTTTCCGCGACTTAGGAAAACCGGCCAAAAATACTAAGTATACTTTTGAGTAACTGTGGATGTAAACTAAGAGAAAACCATCATCATTTGAAAAGTTATAGAGACTAAGGGTGTTTAGTATAGCAAAATCATATTACGGTCACTGTTTATATCTTATGCAAATTTTCCCAAACGTTTTCAGCGACTTAGGAAAACCGGCCAAAAATACTAAGTATACTTTTGAGTAACTGTGGATGTAAACTAAGAGAAAACCATCATCATTTGAAAAGTTATAGAGACTAAGGGTGTTTAGTATAGCAAAATCATATTACGGTCACTGTTTATGTCTTATGTAAATTTTCCCAAACGTTTTCCGCGACTTAGGAAAACCGGCCAAAAATACTAAGTATACTTTTGAGTAACTGTGGATGTAAACTAAGAGAAAACCATCATCATTTGAAAAGTTATAGAGACTAAGGGTGTTTAGTATAGCAAAATCATATTACGGTCACTGTTTATGTCTTATGTAAATTTTCCCAAACGTTTTCCGCGACTTGGGAAAACCGGCCAAAAATACTAAGTATACTTTTGAGTAACTGTGGATGTAAACTAAGAGAAAACCATCATCATTTGAAAAGTTATAGAGACTAAGGGTGTTTAGTATAGCAAAATCATATTACGGTCACTGTTTATGTCTTATGTAAATTTTCCCAAACGTTTTCCGCGACTTAGGAAAACCGGCCAAAAATACTAAGTATACTTTTGAGTAACTGTGGATGTAAACTAACAGAAAACCATCATCATTTGAAAAGTTATAGAGACTAAGGGTGTTTAGTATAGCAAAATCATATTACGGTCACTGTTTATGTATTATGTAAATTATCCCAAACGTTTTCCGCGACTTAGGAAAACCGGCCAAAAATACTAAGTATACTTTTGAGTAACTGTGGATGTAAACTTACAGAAAACCATCATCATTTGAAAAGTTATAGAGACTAAGGGTGTCTAGTATAGCAAAATCATATTACGGTCACTGTTTATGTCTTATGTAAATTTTCCCAAACGTTTTCCGCGACTTAGGAAAACCGGCCAAAAATACTAAGTATACTTTTGAGTAACTGTGGATGTAAACTTACAGAAAACCATCATCATTTGAAAAGTTATAGAGACTAAGAGTGTTTAGTATAGCAAAATCATATTACGGTCACTGTTTATGTCTTATGTAAATTTTCCCAAACGTTTTCCGCGACTTAGGAAAACCGGCCAAAAATACTAAGTATACTTTTGAGTAACTGTGGATGTAAACTAAGAGAAAACCATCATCATTTAAAAAGTTATAGAGACTAAGGGTGTTTAGTATAGCAAAATCATATTACGGTCACTGTTTATGTCTTATGTAAATTTTCCCAAACGTTTTCCGCGACTTAGGAAAACCGGCCAAAAATACTAAGTATACTTTTGAGTAACTGTGGATGTAAACTAACAGAAAACCATCATCATTTGAAAAGTTATAGAGACTAAGGGTGTTTAGTATAGCAAAATCATATTACGGTCACTGTTTATGTCTTATGTAAATTTTCCCAAACGTTTTCCGCGACTTAGGAAAACCGGCCAAAAATACTAAGTATACTTTTGAGTAACTGTGGATGTAAACTAAGAGAAAACCATCATCATTTAAAAAGTTATAGAGACTAAGGGTGTTTAGTATAGCAAAATCATATTACGGTCACTGTTTATGTCTTATGTAAATTTTCCCAAACGTTTTCCGCGACTTAGGAAAACCGGCCAAAAATACTAAGTATACTTTTGAGTAACTGTGGATGTAAACTAACAGAAAACCATCATCATTTGAAAAGTTATAGAGACTAAGGGTGTTTAGTATAGCAAAATCATATTACGGTCACTGTTTATGTCTTATGTAAATTTTCCCAAACGTTTTCCGCGACTTAGGAAAACCGGCCAAAAATACTAAGTATACTTTTGAGTAACTGTGGATGTAAACTAAGAGAAAACCATCATCATTTGAAAAGTTATAGAGACTAAGGGTGTTTAGTATAGCAAAATCATATTACGGTCACTGTTTATGTCTTATGTAAATTTTCCCAAACGTTTTCCGCGACTTAGGAAAACCGGCCAAAAATACTAAGTATACTTTTGAGTAACTGTGGATGTAAACTAACAGAAAACCATCATCATTTGAAAAGTTATAGAGACTAAGGGTGTTTAGTATAGCAAAATCATATTACGGTCACTGTTTATGTCTTATGTAAATTTTCCCAAACGTTTTCCGCGACTTAGGAAAACCGGCCAAAAATACTAAGTATACTTTTGAGTAACTGTGGTAACGGTTTTGAAGTAACTGTTTTTATTTGTTCTCCTGTAAAACAAGAAATACCGGAAATATGACTATTGATAATGTCATGATCAGAGACAGATGTCAAAACATTATCAACTGAATAAACGGATTTGAAAAACGTTATAAATAATTCGCAAACACAATTTAGATCATGAGCTTCCTTATCCTCATAACTCATGGGTATTGGATAACGAACAGATTTCCTGTTAGAGTTTATATAATGCCAAAAGCACGATGGATTTGACTTGATACCAAATTCAATTTCTAACAAGTAATTACCATACATAAATTGATCCAAAGCCTTAAACTCATACGAATGTGAGAATACAATGTATAATCAGCAAATGTGTTCGTCCTTTTATACCGTTTGTGTACCTTGGTTTTACGGTTATATAAATTAACAAGTTTTTTGTTGAACCACTTTTCACGATACGAATTGTGTTTGTTGACAGTTTTTTTAATAAATAAATCCATCCTCGGATACAAAATTTCGTAAAACCGGTTAGTCATATTTTTGATATTCTTCTCATTATAAAGGAAATCCCAGGAAATATTTTCAAGATATCCATTTAGAGAGATATAATCACCATATAATCATCAGAACATTGAAAACTTAATTTAATAACCAACGGTGTATGATGAATCACAGATAAGAATATTCTTATCTATGGATGAATGCTTGATGAGCGAGCCAGGTCTTCACAAGGTTGCACAGATGGATGTAAACTTTCGTCAGTAAAAACCAGATCCAGAAGTGATTAAAGTTGAGTTTCACTTAGACCACATACACATTGGTTATCTCCAATCCAACTGACATATAAGTGGAGTCGGCCCATTAATTCTGCATCCCGAAAGGAGGATTGATGGTGTTTTTCTATTAATAAAACCAAATTTAGTATTTTAAGCGGAGTTATCTAAGAATCGGAAAACTATGATACATAAACGGAAATAGTCTTGTTATACTAAATACTCTCACCCTGTATACATAAATTTCAAAATGATTGCTTAAAATTATACTTAGCAGTTTGGGCTTAGGCCATACTTATTTTATAAACTGTTTAATTCGAATCGGGTTTTCTTCTTTATATAATACTGATTATCGGTTAATCCGAATTAAGTAAATTATAATCACGAACACATGCAAAGCTATTTAAATTTAGGAAAAACTTCACACATTTGTGCAAACACGTGAAGTTTTTCCTAAACGATTCTATTTGTTTTTTTTTTTTTTAGGATAGTTTAGGATAAACTTCACGCGAATTTAATATGTACGATGCCGGATTGAATTAAAACAATAAGATATGATTGTATTTTGTCAATTTACAAACATGAACTGACTTCTTTTTAATCCTAAAACAATTACATTTACTCTGATGTCCGAACACCCTATTCAGGTGACAATTACAATCTTGCTAAACAAGTTTACATGATACTGACTTGTTAATACAGTACAACATCTGTATCTGATATCGCTACGCGACATATCATATCTTTCCTCTATATAAGTATGTTAAAACTTCTGACCGCACTTCTGTGCTTACTTTTAAATCTATACAACTAACTTAACATAATATTTTTTTCTAAAACATAATAGAATATAATCAAGTTTTACAGTACATATACCTATACTAAAGTACTCTAATAACTAATTATAAATTTAATTTATTTGGTCTTTTTATTATGCGCTTTGTTCTTTCACTTCTAGGTTCACAATGCATCCCTTGAGCTTCAACAGGTTGAGTTTCATTTATAACCCGACTGGTTTGTTGATTATTGCTATTTAGCACCGTGGCATTCATAGATCCGTCATCAATACGATGTTGCTTAAGCTTTTGCTTTAAAACCGATTTTAAATTTAATTGCCCATTTTTTCCCACCGCACCATTTGTTTCATCAGGGAATCCTGATACGGTCCTCTCATAACCATTTCTTACCGATGGGATAATATGGTTTGCATGCCTTTTAAACTCCTTATTATTATCGCTCAGCACCAAATATACGGTTTTCCCTAAGATTTCTTTAATACTACCAGGTTCAAATTTACTGGTCGCAAAATTTCTAAAAAATATCTTATCCCCCTCCTTAAAATTTTTTACATTATCCTTATTTGTTGCTGAGTCAATAACAGGTTTCCGTTTAGGTAATAATGCACTCCATCTGAGCCTTGGTTTTCTAGCGAATACAAGCTCAAATGGAGTCCTGTTGGTTGCCGAGTGTATGGTGTTTCTATTTAAATATACGAATTGTTGAATTTTTTTCTCTAGTCTACCTTTATTCGTCTCATCGTTTAACATTTTTATTATTGCACTTTTAAATGTCCTTACTGAGTTTTCTGCCTGTCCATTCGAGGGGGGGTGGTATGGTGGTGACGTCATATGAACAATGTCATTTCTTTCACAGAATAATTCAAAGTCGCTTGACGTAAATGCCCTAGCATTGTCCGTCACTAAAGTTTGCGGTATACCCAGTTGGGCAAAGTTTTTTTCCAAACACTCTATCGTTGTATGTGTCGTTATATCGTTCACTATAAATATTTCTAGCCATTTTGAAAATGCGTCAATTATTATGAGGAAATTCTTATTCATTATTGGTCCACAATAGTCCAAATGCACTCTTTCAAAAACTTCTGTGGGCGTAGGCCATGAGATATACTGTACTTTATGCGGGAAATTTTGATTCTCTCTACATATAACACACGAATTCACTAAGTTTTCAATCTCCGAATCAATTTTGGGCCACCAGAAAAATGAACGCGCTAAAGCTTTAACTTAACAATACCTATGTGAGATGTATGCATTTCATCTAACAATATGTTTCTAAACTTTTCCGGTATAACTATACGATGCCCCCACATTATCACATCCTGCTCTAATGTAAGCTCGTTCCTTCTGACCGAATAGCTCTTCATCTCACCCTCCCATTTTTCGTTTTCGGGCCACCCTTCCCTAATGAACTGAAAAACTGTTTTGAGCATTACATCTAACTTAATTTGTCTTGCAATATCACTGGTTCTCAATGGCCTCCCGAATTCATTTTGAATAAAATTTAGGTAAGAACCTTTCTCGTCACTATCATCCACATTATCTTCGCCTTGTAACATTAATCTAGACAATGCATCAGCTCCCTTATTTTCTTTTCCTGATATATATTTTATGTCAAATTCGAAACTTCTTAAATAAATCGCCCATCTTTGCAATCTGCTAGCTGACATGGTAGGTAACCCATTTTTCTTTCCAAAAATCGCTACAAGTGGCTTGTGGTTTGTCTTAATTACGAAATGTCTCCCTAACAGGTATTGTTCGAACTTTTTAACAGCATAAAATATCGCTAAAGCTTCTTTATCGACCATGGAATAATTAGATTCTGCCTTTGATAACGTTCGTGATGCGAATGCTATTGGTCTTTCTTCATCGTTTGGCATAATGTGAGATAGGCAAGCACCAATCCCCTCCGCAGATGCGTCTGTCGCTATGACTACTTTTAGCTTAGGGTTAAAATGTACAAGGACTAACTCTGAACTAATCACCTCCTTTACTTTATCTAAAGCCCTTTGACACTCATCATTCCACTTTAAAGATTCGTCAGTTAAAAGATTGTAAATAGGCTTGAGGATTAACGAAACATTTTGAATAAACCGACCATAGTAATTAATTAATCCACATAAAGCCTTAATCTGGGTTTTCGTTTTTGGACTCGGCATGTTTACTATAGCCGCAACTTTTTCTGTATCTTTATGTAGTCCCGCAGCATCTATTACAAATCCTAAGTATTTTATTTTGTCTTGAAAAAATATGCATTTGGTTTTGTTAACCTTAAATCCCGCTCTATGTAATTTGTCCAAAACTTTTCTTAAATTCTCTAAATGTTCTGTTCTTGTACGTCCTGTCACCACTATATCATCAATAAACACGATGACTCCTTCACACCCTAGAAGCACCTTTTCCATAATCGCTTGAAAAATGGAGCTATTTGGTTTACACCCATACGGTAACCGATTTACTGCATATAACCCTTTATGTGTAGACCAAGCAAGTATTTTCTTCGAAGATTCTTCCATCACCAATTGGTGGTATGCTTGTGATAAATCAAGCTTGGTAAATTCCCCCCCCCCCCTTGCAAGGCCTGAAATAATTCCTCTATCCTTGGTAAGGGATGATTAAAATCCTCTAAAAACCTATTAGCTGTAACAGAATAATCCGCACACACTCGTAAAGTTCCGTCCTTTTTTAATACGGTTACCAACGGCGTTCCCCATTCTGTGCTTTCGATCCTACTTATCACTCCTATTTTTTCCAATCTGTCTAGTTCATCCTCTAATTTCTGCTTGTATGCGAATGGAACTAATCTAGGTTTAACGAATATGGGCTTTGTCTCTGGTTTTAATTTTAAGCTAATTTCCTCGCCTACATATTTTCCTAGCTTGCCATCAAACACACTATCGTATTTTCTCATTAAGGATTCCAACTCTTTTCCCACACTGATCGAATTTATTGTAATTTTAAAGTCAAGCTTCTTAAAAATGTCTCTACCTAACAATGGACGAACACCATCTTTAACGACAACCAACAACACTTTGTGCAACTCACCCTCATGCTTAACTTCCACTTCGATACAACCCACCGTATTAATAACGATACCATTATATGCCTTTAGTACTGGTGCATATTCCAATATTTTGCATCTTTTGAATTTCTCTTTATATAACGAATAAGGTATCGCTGAAATTGCCGATCCTGTGTCAATTTCAAATCTCACGGTCTCTCCATTGACGCTCAAGGTCGCATCGAAAACCCTGCAAGAAACATTATTTACATTATTATTGCAACAAATCTTATCATTATTAATTAAGGTTTTATTATAAATACTTCCATTGATTTTTACGATGCTGAATAATTCTAATGAATTTATTTCCATTTCGTCTTGTTCGTTGACCTCCTGTTGATTATGAGCTGCAACCTCACCTTCCACGTAATGATTCCTCTGGTATTGCTGCTTCCTTTTCTTGCACATCTTCGCCAAATGACCTTTCTCTTTGCATATCCGACAACTGAAGTCTTTATACTTGCAGTCTTTGCTCTCGTGGTTCCAATAACCGCATGTACTACATTTCATTTTTCGCCCCTTGATTCCACTTTCCTTTTTACTGATCTTATTGCATATTTCTATTGTTTTTTCCGAGTTCGCTGCCTCTTTATTTACGGCCAATTCCACACACTTCACAATCGTCATTTCTGCGACTGTTGACTCACATAATCGTTCGAAAATCGAACCTTTCTGCAAACCACAAACAAATCGATCCAATAAAACTGTATCAAGCCTTATTCCGAAATCACAGTTAACCGCTAATGATTTAATTCTATTATAGAATTCTAAAACTTTTTCATCACTCATTTGGCACGCTTCGTAAAATCGTCTACGCTCTTTAAAAATAATTGTTTGTCCAACAAATTGTTTCGTCAACATTTCTGTAATTTCTTTATAACTTTTGCTTTTTGGAGCATCGGGGGAACACAAATTCCGAAGTAATTTATACACTTCAATACTTAACGATGTTAATAAATGCGACACTTTTTTTTCTTCGTCTTCAATGTCGTTCAACGACAACCATAACCCCAATCTTTCTTCAAAGCATATGAAATCCCCGTTAATTTCAAAAATTTCACCAAATTTTCCCATTTTACGATTAATTTGGCAAACTTTATACATTTTATGCTTTACACGTTCTTCGATTTGCAAACGTTATTTTCCTTGCGATACACGATTAAAAAAAACTTGCTTTGATACTGTTTAGTAATTTTCACACAAAAATTTTATTTTATATTTTATTTTTTATCTTCGTCGCCATTAATATGTACGATGCCGGATTGAATTAAAACAATAAGATATGATTGTATTTTGTCAATTTACAAACATGAACTGACTTCTTTTTAATCCTAAAACAATTACATTTACTCTGATGTCCGAACACCCTATTCAGGTGACAATTACAATCTTGCTAAACAAGTTTACATGATACTGACTTGTTAATACAGTACAACATCTGTATCTGATATCGCTACGCGACATATCAATGATGATGATAGTCATGGTTATCTTGGGTATTTGTTAACCGATAATGATGAAATTTGACAGTTACTAAAATGATTTTGAGGTAAAGTACTAGAATATATAAACCGGGAGGTGTTGTATTGCAAGCGTATAACATTACTGTGATAGGCCGAATTAAAACACTATAAACTCAATTTGCACTGTTAAATCATTAAATAACTTTTTATTTATTTTATTAAAGTTTTATTATTAAACTAAATTATAAATTAAATCAATATTTTAAAATGATTTATTATTTAACAATATTATTTCTTATAAGTTGTTAGAAGCGCGATGGCTTGAGATGAACTGTCTATTAATTATTATTTACATAATCTGAACTTGATTGCAATTGTGTCTATGTGTGTGTAACGAATCACATACTTTTACCAAAAATGTAAAACAAGCTCAATATAATAATTAATAGGATATTTTGTTATATGGATTGGTGTTTAATTACAGTGAAGCACAGAAGTATTCACAACAGAGGTAACATGGAATATTTCTTTTCTCGGAACATAAAATAACCATAAAATAGTTGTAAATTCTCCCTTTTCCCAAATATTTCCTAAATATGCATTTAAAAACGAGCAGTAAATTCCCCCTTTTCCAAAATATTTTATAGAATTTTTCTTCGCCGTTTTTTTTTTCAGAATATGACCCGGCTCTTTTCCGGAATATGTTACTAGAAAGAGCAGTAAATTCCCCCTTTTTCCAAATAATTTTAAAGAAGTTCTCTCAATTTTTTTCCATAATAGTGTACATATAGAATTTTCCTCCATTTTTTTCAGAATATGACCCGGCTCTTTTAACACAAAATATAAAGGAAACATATGTATGTTGAGCCTTTCGGTGGTCTTCATGATGATTTTAATGATGATAATAAAAAAAAACACAATTGTTTTGGTTTTACATAATAATAGTCACACAAAAAACTGCATTTTTGAAATTGATCAGTTCATTTCCAATAGCGTGTCAAGTGAGGTGACAATCGGTTTAATATATCAAATAGCTTAGCTAAAAATAAGGTACGCATGATTATTATCATAGTTACCAATCTGTTAAAAATTTTATTTTAAAAATAATTTTTGAATCCTTAGGATTAAAGCAGCATGATCAAAATCATAAAAAAGAAAATTTAAATAAACAAATCAATATTATTTTAATAAATGAAATATGAACTTATGAATTCAAAAATTAAATCTATTTATGTAGTAATATAAATGCATTTTGTTTTCCCAGTAAAAATAAAAACTTTAAATGTTAAAATTCATAATGAAACTACCTATTATGCCAGTGGTTCGGTCATTGATAAAATTCCTATTGAAATTTCTGATGAAGTTATGCGTGAATTCGCTGGTTTAATACGTTATGAAATTCCTTTATATATTCCTTAATGAGTTCATTGGTTCGGTAATAGAGAATTTTCAAATGAAATTCACATGTTGTTCATCAATGCATTCATAAGAGAGGATTATATAGGAAAGTAAATAACTGAATTTACATCACAAGCCCATGTATCGTTCGTTAAATTGGTAAACAAGAATTTCCTAATGAATTAATCAATGAATTCGTCAATACTATGTTACTAGGGTAAATGACATTTCATAATAATAATAAATCACGCGAGTATATATATCAGAACTTAGGTGATTATACTACACGTTGTACCCAAGATCCTCCAATCCACAATAGCATCGATTTTCGAAAATCATTTCAAAATTATATCTAAAATTCGATACGAATTTCGAATTTACTTTTTTGTTTTGGATATTTTGTAGCAATGTTTATATTGATTGATTTTGATCACTATAACTATTGTTGCAGTTGTAAGTTTTCGTATTTACATATAAACCTCACTATAAGATTTGTTTGTAATGTAGCAATGCAAGAAAGTAAATTCGAAATTCGGATCGGAGTTTAGACATGATTTTGAAATGATTTTCGAGAATCATTGCTATAATAATAGCAATAGTTACGATTATATTTCGGGCCTTAATTTTTTTTACCCAAGCCTCATGACTGTCTCATGAAATAAATCGGCGAGCGTGGCACAATATGACGGAGTTATAAATTCGTGATCTCGAAATCTAGTACAACTTTTCTTATTTTTTGTTTTTGCAAAGTTTTTAGCACTTTATGTTGATAATTATTAGTTTTTACGCAGTTGTCAATCCGTAGAAACTACTAATTATCAACATATAGTAAAGGGCTCTCATGGAAATATTGTTTATTTAAAAGAATCATCCATTTGAAGTTTGTGTTGCATTTGAAATTAAGTTTACTGTGTCTGTGTGTTACGTTAAATTATAAGTTTATGTAGACATTTATACACTTAGATAAACAATATAGGAAAAATTGAAAGAAGGAATTGCGGCTGTTTCCTAAATAGTTTTAGTATATAGAAAAATTCCGCTACGTGGAATCCGTGATGCTCCAATCGTCAATCCAAAATATTTAGCTCTATGACAACTCTCGATATCTTGTTCCGAATTGACGATTGGAGCATTACGGATTCCTCGTAGCAGAATTTTTCTATACTACAACTATATCTATCCATTGACGTTTAAAATTTTATTTCATTGCTGAAACAACCGCAATTCCTTTTTTCAATTTTTCCTATGCTATATTATTTGTATATGCAACACAAACTTCAAGTGGAACTAAATACTACGTAATACCGGGTATAAATATTTAAATAGTTTGCACAAATCTATTGCTGCATTCAAATTTACACAATTAAATTGTTAGTCTATGTGTGCGGTATGTTCAGTTCGTTTTGTACAAAAGACCTTTTGCCTTACAAGTCAAATTTTCTGTGTTTTAATCAAATACATTACATTTAAATTTAGAAAGTCTGTTTGAGATTTCAATCGAAGTTATAATCAAATTAAAATACACATCATCCATTTAAATTTTGATGTGCTTTTTGTTACAAATATCACAATAAAGTTCCGTTTTTGATCAAACAATGTTTGATTTTGCTCATCCCAAATTTTTACTTGCAAAAGCCATAATTTGATGTTTACAATTTCGGGTAATTTACCCAAATTGTTTTAATGGGACTAGGTCCTGCATAAGAAAAACCAACTCTACCTAGTAAAATTCTTATAATTTTTAAATCGTCCAATCATTTTCTTTATTATTTTGCTGACAAAAAACTTAAATTTATTGATAACTGCCGAAATGAAGGATAACAATTAATTCATCCGTGGCAAAATAAGGTACTCTTATTATAAATAGCTACATGTGCCAAAAAAGTATTTATACGGTTAAAATTTTTTTTTTTTCAGTTTTAAGGTAAATTTAATTTGTAACAACGTTACAAATTTAGACCCTCCTATTCGACATACAATACTTTTATAGTCTTTAAATTTTCGGAAAATAAGTATGAATTATTATAGTACAAAAATGTATTCAATTTCTAAAAACCGTTAAATGGTCACATTTTATAATCACTCCCACCTCACAGCCCCCCCCCCCTCCTTTCGCCACAGATCATCACGCTACCGAACCATCCTCGCCCAATAGGCATGTGACGTAGTTTATAAGAACTGAAATATTTAAATTAACAGAATATTTTATGCCCGTGACGTATACGGAGCTACATAATTTTGCTAGTAAAAGCCACGGAGCTATGCGATAAGTGGTTAAATGATCTCATTCGGTTATGATGGATTAAAAAGCATAAAAGGTCGGTTAGTCAGTTATGTTACAAACGTGCCAAAGTAGAATGGAATCTATCGAGTTGGTATACTATAGAATTATAGATCGTCGTAACTTAACATAAGTCTGTAATGGAAAGTGGCAGGTTTTCTTTGTTTGGCTTTTATAACAAACAGACCAAGCAATTTTTCAGGCCGACGATATTTGCATGTTCAAACCTTCGAAAAATCCTAAAGAATCGAAAGTAGTCAACCAAGTGATTAAGCTTGCGCAAAAGTATTTAGATAAGAATGAAATAGAAAAGTCCATTTTGTTGATCACGTATTAGAAAGCTCCATTTCGATGGTCAGGTAATTTTTAGATTCTATTATTGTTATCGCTATAAAATTTACTCTAGAAAGTAAGACTACCGGATTGATTTTAACATAAGCTCTTCAATAGAAAATTGAAACCAGAAAACCAGTAAAATATAATGAGGAAGTTGATAAAGCTTTTGACGACACAAATAAAACCAAGCAAGTCGCGACAATTAATACTAAATAATATAAAATATGAGTTGCGAGGATATGCCCCAATAAAACTAAAGTTCAGATCTTGGAAGAAGGTAAATTTAAAATTAATAAATATGTATGAAGCATAACATTGTTAATTATTAATTTTCCAGCAATTTATTTGGAGAGTGTTTTGGAAAATCACCTAAAAAGTTTGAAATAAAATTTAAATTCGCTATCCAAACAAATAAAAAAACTAAAAGAAAAGGATATAATGACCAAAACTCAAACAAGAATTGAAGATCTGGAAAACAGTCCGATAAAAACTAAATGCTTGACGGGATTCGTTGATTTTGATACGTTGGATTTTGTTTACGTTGGATTATATTTTCTACCGTTCAATTTTAAAGTTAACATATTAAGCAGATTCGAAATATTTTTAATGGTGTTAATGAAACTCTGATTTGATTTACCTTTTACATAACTGCCATTTTATTATCGTGTCTCTGTGAAGACTTTATCAGCTTTATTCTATAAGGCAATCGTCGCTATTTTTAGGAGGAATCTTTAGCTAATATTATTTAAATTTCATGCAAACTATTTTTTCATGTTTTTTGACCATTGAATATTACCCATTGTCATTGCGATAAATAGGGCAGTTCTTTCTGACCAGATATGTTTTAAGATCAATGGAATGCTGCAACCCTAAAGCAGTATGCGGGCATTTGACTTCAACTGGAATTATTCTGCAACAGCCGCAGCTCCAAATACCATGTGGCGATGCAGCGTAATCTGTTTTTTCTTTCCATATTATTAATCCAACGGGTAATAGATTCAGATTGGCGTGATTTTTTCAGTTGTAGTTTAGTAAAGAGTTCAATGCTTCTTTCTCGAGCGTGCGCCCATACGATATCGCAGTGGTACTAAAATGAATCAGCCGACTCTTTTGAAAATTGAAATCGTAATTCGCCGAAGCCTCACATTTAATCAGTATTCAGATTTGGCTTATCGTTCTGTCGCTTTCTGAATGAGCTGGACCTTTTCGCCGTGCATTTTGAAATTTTGAAGTCTTACATACAGCCTGACTCAACACAATTTTCCAAAATATGCTGGCAAATCGTGTTTATAGAGCAAACGAAACGGCACCAACGTGTGAACAACATTTCCCCAAACTTGCGACATCTGTGTAATGTTCGTTTTTGATGATGCCGTTTTCCGTTATCATTGCGGTGGATCCACACTCTACACGGTGGCAAATTAAGAAGCCTGCGGATGCAGCACATATAAAGAATACAGGTTTGATAGGTTTTTCGATACTTCACTTCCAGCTATAGATTTATTGACAAAACTGTTAAGAGAAGCAGCTAAATATTGAACGTTTTTGTCTATAAAAATTTCACGTTTTCTACTAGATTGCATGTTATAATTGAATAAAAAAACAGAAACGGCTGTTTTTTTTGTAACTTTCCCACGTTTAATGGACCGAGTAAAGTAGGTGTCGTTTCTATAAGGCGTCTGGCTAAGTTTACTAATAAATTCAGAGGTATGCTGCGAGGCAGCTGGCTAATGCTGATGGTATGGCGTGGTGGTTTCCAGACATGATTTTATGCTTGAATAACCGCATTGGGAGGAAAACAAAAAAAAATGAGGCAGCAAACAGAAACGGAACATTGCCAGTTTCCAGGAACAAAGAATTCATAAAAGGGGTGTGACCATTCGGGATGCACCACACCACCCCGCACGACCCCCACACAGTCTGCTGAAGAGACTGGACTTGTCTACCATCACAAATAATTGCTGATGCCAATAAAGGATGGAATGACTATTCCTAACCAGACCATGCGTTGACCGAACAAACCGAGCTAGAGAAAAGCGTAAGCAGCTATCCCTAAACTGTCAATATATATGCTGTGTCGACCCCTCCCACGGTAGTTAGGAGACCGACGCCGCCAAAACAACCAGCACTAATGACCCCAATCCACCCCCACCCCAAACCGTACTGCAACAATCAAAGCGTGTGGCTAAACTGTGACCAGGCTAAAAAGGACAAAAACAAAACAGGCAGCCGAGAGAAAAGGAAGAATATCGTAAATTGTGAATAAAACAAATCTCACTCCAACAAACTCCCCGAGTCAACCGGTTCTCAGGGTTACCGCTACCCAATTGCTATGTAATTTCACACGTCACTGATTCAACTCAACTTATACGGTATTACAATCGGAAACTGTCTACAATTTTTGTTTTGTTTTTTAGATTTGCGGCACACGATTTACTCTTATTCACCAGTGCTTAACCTTCAGACAATTGCCATTCCAATCGTAACGTAAAAAAACACAAACTATTTCATTTAATCTTTATAAAATTTATTCTGATTAACAAAATTCACTATTGGCCACATTCTTATATAAAACAAGAAAACGTTTTAATTAGGCCCTACGGCCGTTCAATAAGATTTTTAATAAAGAATAAAAATGGCGCCATACGGCGTCTGTATCATTTTAAAATAAAGACAAATTATGTCACTAATATAATCCTATTTTAGATCAAAACTTATTTTTGTTTTAGGTACCTTAACAGAAAAAAATCCAGAAATTTTAAAACCCAGAATAGTTGAAAAGTAAAAATCCAGAAAAATAAAATCCCGACAAAAAAATCTAGAAATTACCGAAAAAGCAATCCAGAAAAAATATTTTGTTTAAAATAAATGAAAAAATTCAATTTTATAGGCATTTTTAGACTTTTGACATCACTTCAAGGTTGACGAAGCATTTACGAAACATTATCCGCAATTCACTCCAATCCATTCGTCGATGCCATACTAACCCAACGAATTAAACCAACCACAAAATAACTTGAAACATTTGTAGTAGAACTATCAGTAGAAGCGATATGAGTGATACGATTCCTCTGATCTGTGAAAGGTTGACGAAGCAATATCCATTATGATAATTATTAAGAATTTTACGAAAAAAGTAAAATTCGATAGACTTTTATTATTTTTAATTTTAATTTGGCCAGCACTAGATAATTGCATTCTGGATTTTAGATTTCTGGATTTTTGTTTTTCAGAATTTTTTAGTTTCTGGATTTTTTTTCCTCGGGATTTTCAGTTTCTGTATTATTTTCTTCTAGATAAGGTAGCCAACCTTTTTTAACCCTTGTGTGTATACCCGGCCACCCGGGTGGCCATTTTAATTTTAAATATTTGTGGTGACTGCAATTTTGAAGTTAGTCGTTTCTAGCTTCTTTAGTTTTTAAACACCAAAATACAAAATTTATAAAATAAATGCAACAACATAGCGGACCCGGCAAGAAATCGGTTTTAAAGAATGGAAAACCCGAAAAAATACACTTGGCCACCCGGGTGGGTCGGGTGTGTACTAGCGTAATTTTTTTTGGGTATATACACACAAGTGACACAAGGGTTAATAACTAAATACGGGCACAGGAAGAAGGTAAGAATTATGAATATTTGCAAATTTAAATTGAATGAATATCGGAATATGTTATTGGAAAATTAAATATAAACTGAAAATTTAAAACTTATTCTTTATTGGCTTATATTGATTTCAAATATTTGAAAGGTTCGAATCCGGATTTTGAAAATTATCAATCAGTTTTTTAAAAAACTAAGCTTTAAAAATCAAATTTAGACACTAATACGGTTCTAGTACTTATTACTCTCTCTCTTGATGAGCTGGCTCTCTGCAACAAGCTTGACAAATTCCGACGTACATATTTTACAACTTCGTTGTCGAATAATGTGGTACATTATGTATTACAAATTGAAAGTTGTTAATAAAATTTAATACCAATTTTACCAAGTTTACGTCGCAATGATAAAAATCTCCCCAAAAAAGAGCAAATAAACCCAATTTACAACTTTTCCACTTTAAAGTTCCCATTTTTTTTTTATTTTAATTTTTTTTATTTTTGAAGAGTTTTCATAATATTTGATTAAGTCCGAATGAATATTTTGATAAAAATCAAATTAATTATTTTATTTTTATAAAGGTTGATTTAAACTCTATAATTATAATACTCGTACTACACACACACAAAATTATAAAAGCTCACACACCAAATTGTTACACCGATACATATTGTGGATGACACAATTTATTGATTATATCATTATCTCTCGTTTGACATTAAATTTCCAAAAGGCAATCCTTTTATCTTCAAATAATAATTTGTATTGTATATTATCCA
Source organism: Tipula helvola (assembly GCA_963556165.1). Classification (NCBI taxonomy): domain Eukaryota; kingdom Metazoa; phylum Arthropoda; class Insecta; order Diptera; family Tipulidae; genus Tipula; species Tipula helvola. The sequence goes on from OY744483.1 coordinate 103,499,848, forward strand.
TAATAATCATAAAAACTAACAATCATCAAAAGACGTCAATTTTTCACCCTCAATTTAATGTTGTTATTCATCTTTGGTGTGTCTTTCATGTTTCCTTTCCAAAAGAAAATGTTTCTTTCACATTTTTAATATTCAATTTTCCGGTTGGTTTTATTTCTTTTGTGTTTACTTGTATATTTGTGTATATAGCTTCTCTTAACTAGTTATTTAGCCCAAGAGTTGTAGAAATAACTTTGCTTTCCTATAAAATGAAATAAAAAAAAATCAACATTTTTGTTTTGTTATTGTATTGTAATGAATTAAAAAAAAAGTAATGAAAAGGAGTAACACTTAACGGGGTAACACTCTTTATAAATACGAGTATATCTACATCTAGTATATAGTACAACAAAGTTAGTAATTTTTAAAAAGATTTTTTCTTAGTCAAGAGATGATTGAAGATATATAATTTAATAGATTTTTATTTTATTATTTAATTATTCAATTTTGTAAAAAGAAAATTTACATTTTCAAAATTAAGAAAAAATATTCCAATAAGGATGGAATGATGAAATTGATGTTGTAGAAAAATATAACATTTTTAAGATGAAAAGATATTTGGTTTTTTTTCCCGAATATTTATACATGTACAATTGGAAAATTATGTTTGTTTTCGAAAAATGGGCTAAAATCATAAAAATAATTTAATAAACAATTGCTCGGCATTTTTTCTTACAATAAAATATTTTTAATTTAAATTTTTATTTTTATTCTAAAAATAAATACATAACCGTTTTTGAAAGCTTACCATTCTAATGAAATTTGCAAAATGTTTAATTAATTAAAAAAATACGAAATTTCTTTGCATTCTTCGTCTCCTGAATGTTCTAAAAAACAGAAATGTTTTAAAATTAAGGATGTGGAATATTATTCAAGTATTATATGCAAAATCAAAAGTGGTTTGGCATCTATTGGAGGGGAGGACCAATATTGAGTTCTGGTCATGTATTAGGCAGCTGCGTGATAGGTACAATTTTGTAAGAATTAACAATTCACAAGTGTACGTGCTGCCTCCTCATGGCAACCACTGGTAACTAAGGCGATTTGGCACAAACTAAAGTACGGCGCTAAAGGAAAAATCCTTGAAAAAAAAACCTGATCTAAGGTGGAACAACCTATGCCGGGATCTGGATATCAGACACACTCCAGTTTTATTTAGCTTTCCTTTAGTAAAGCTGGGTGACCTAAAGGCAACTTACCATTCCCAGTAACTCGTAAGGGTAAAATCAAAACGGTAGACGGTGGGACTCCCCTCTCGAAGTCCTTGGGTCCCAATGCTACCGTCTTTCTAGCAGAAGTAAATGCTATAATAAATATCTAGGAGGGAGAGCAATGAACCCAGATAGTATTTGCCCATTAATGGAGAACGCTGATTGTTTTGTCTTGGACTAACAACTTGTCCTAAAAAAAAAAAAAACTAACTAACAAAATTTACTAACTATCGACTGCATAGATGGCTGAAACCGGGTCGAGTCTATAATGCTAACATTCTTTTCATATCCTGCGGTCTTGTTATATGTCAAGGGTGTACGGTGGATCCGGGGTATCCGGGAATCTTGGAGAGGCTTGGTCGTACATCCGTATCAATCAAAAAATGTGTTACTTTTCTATGTCATGTGCGATGTCATTTCTTAGATGTCATTTTAAAGATGATTTGATCTTGATAAATGTATAGCTTGTTGTGAAATGGTTTATAATCCATTAGGTGACAAAGCAGATAAATCATCGTCTTATCAAAATTTTAATCAAAATTTTAATAAAATTCAATGCAATTATTGCTAAATATTTTGGTCATAACATCAAAGAGTTTAGAAAACGTGAGTTTGTTAATCGAAAATCTGTCGAATGCAGTGGTTCGGGCTTCGGAAATTTAAATCTTTGTTCAAGCGAATGTTCAATGTTTGGGAAACGTTATATTGAAACAGAATACTATTTGGCCTTAAAGGGGCTCTGACGACTTTTCAGCGCCTAACGAATCAAGTCCTCAGTGATTTAAATGGGATAAAGTGTTTTACGTATGTACCTCGATAACATCACAATAAAAGATAGATCACAACAAAAGGTTAACAGATATTTTACCGTGTTTCAAAAATTTTAATTTGAAACTGCAACCAAATATGTGCCATTTTCTTGCTGAGGTCACATATCTTGGCCATATAGTTACGAGTGATGGTGTCAAACTCGACTCAGCAAAAGTAGAAGCTGTGCAAAGTTTCCCTACCCCAAGTAATCAAACCCAAGTCAAGTCATTTTTGGGCCTCACTGACTACTATCGTAGATTCATCGGTGAACATTCAAAGCTTGCCGAACCGCTTAATCGATTACTGAGGAAAGATCTAATTTTTACTTGGGATGCGTTTTGTGATAATTCCTTCAATTCGTTCAAACAAAAGCTTATTTCTCCGCCGATTTTAATCTATCCAAATTTTAGTGGAACTTTTATTGTGATCACAGATGCAAGTGATTTTGCAATTGGTGGAATACTTTCTAAGAAACACAAATGCCATTCAATAGATCATCCTATATCATTCGTAAATTGTTCCTTTTTAAGAATTACGCGCGATTATATGGGCCGTTAAGCATTTCCATCCTAACATTTATGGAAGAAAATTTGTAATGAAAACCGACCATCGTCCTTTGGTTTGGCTTTCGAATAATCCGAAAGTTTCTTCTCGTCTCATAAGATGGAGGATCGATCTAGGCGAATACGATTACGAGAACGTGTATAAACCGGGGAAATCAAACCAAAACGCAGATACGTTAAGTCGCATTGTTCATAAAAATCCCGAAAGCAAAAGCGCAAGTCCATAATAGCTCGACCGTTACTCCTATAATACCTTCTAGTTCAATACCTAACTCAGTGATTTCGATTTGTCCTACACCGATAATCCTATTACTATTTCGCAAAAATGAAGTCTAGGGTGAGAAAATTTATTTAAAAATACGTCCAAAAATAAAGCAGGAAAACGCAACAAAATTCCAATGAGAGTAACGACAACATCCACTGAGCCCTTTGACAAACTTTTCCTTGACATTGTGGATCCTCTTGTACCAACTCATTGGGGTTGAGTCGGTTGCTGCAACTCAATCAGTAAGTGGTAATAATAATAACAATTCTCCCAATATTATTAATGGGAGTGGTGGTCTAGATTCTACTCTGCGCACAGTCAAACCTGTTAAATGGATTTTTGTTTCACGTCTGTGCAAGGCTGTTTGTGACGATGATATGGTACGGTATTTGAAAAATAAATTTGTGATTGATAAACCTATTTTGGTTCGGATGAGACGTGATGATGACCGGGACTATGTATCATTCAAAATTGGGGTTCCTGATAACAAATTCAACCAACTGTTGGACTCATCATCGTGGCCTTCTGGTGTACATATTTATCAAAGAATTTGTAAATTATCGTCGGCAATCAACGAATCATTTTTTAGTACCTCGGTCGGCTTTAACTGTTTAAAGCCAGCATTTAATATAAAGTCAAGTTCAATTTTAGTAAATTCTAATTCAGTTCATCCTAATATTCTAAATTCATATTTATCAAATTCTAGCAATATCATCAATGGATCTAACAATGTCGTCAAGAATAGCTTGTCAATTTTTTATTTTAATTGTAGTGTCATGCGTTCAAAAGCAACAAAATTCTATCTTGGAATATTGGAATCTAATTACGACGTAATAATTCTGACCGAAACATGGCTTACAGTGGATTTCAATGATGCGGAGTTTTTCCCTTCGGACTTTTGCGTTTTCCGTCGCCGGTATAACTTTAGTACAAAACGAAAAGGTGGTGGTGTGCTTATTGCAGTTCGGAAAATGTATTCTTGTGAATTTTTATTTTCCGATCCAATCATTGATTTCATGTCTGTTAAACTCAAACTACGATCATTTTACATAATAATTAGCATAGTCTACTTTCCTCTAGAGACATTCGCGCCTTTTTGTCAAGATTTTATTGACAAGATCTCATGTAATTTATTAACTTTTATTTCTGATAACTCTGACTTTGTTATTCTCGGCGATTTCAACTTTCCAGATCTAATTTGAATGATGGTTGACAATATATTCATTCCTGCTAATATTCATTCCTGCTATTTGTGATTTTATGGCAAACATGGGTACTTCACAAATAAACAGTGTACCAAACAGTCACGGCACTTATCTGGATTTGGTTTTCTACACTAATAATAGGTCTTTTAAACTAGAACCATTTCAGTTGTTCTACAAAACATCTAATAATTTGAACTTCACTAAAAATTTTACCGTATTTGATTATTCGCACGCCGACCACAGCTCACTAAATGATTTTTTAGTTGAAGTGAACAGTTCATTAGATACCTTCAATGAATTATTGAAGGTTGCTTTTGAAAAATTTGCTCCTAAAAAATTGATGAATAAGTCTCATACCCGGAACGTCCCGTGGTTTACTAAAGAACTCAATCAGCTAGAAGTCCTGAGTAAAAAAAGTCACAGGAAGTATAGGCGTACAGGGTTGGCCCATGACTATATACAGTTTAAGTCTCTGCCGAAACAGTTTTGCTATCTCAACCGATTGCTATACAACAATTACATAATTGACATTGAAGACGATTTGCGATGTAATCCGAAGAATTTCTGGAGATTTGTCAAAATTAATGAATTCCATGGTCAAAAATCAGATAATCCAGAGGAAATCTGCGGTTTCTTCGCTGAATATTTTAGCAGTGTTTTTGTTAAGGATAGCTCGCTCTCTCCTATATTAGCTAACGGCAATAATTCAGAAATTGTTTTTTCAGAACTTGACGTGATGAGGGCTTTGATGAACTTGGACGTTTCTAAGGGTCCTGGACCAGATGGTTTACCAGTGTCTCTATTAAAGCTGTGTGCAGTCGGTTTTGCTCCTTTATATCATCTATTTAATCTGAGCCTCAGCCAAGGCAAATTTCCTGATCTCTGGAAAATATCAAGTATCATACCGATCCACAAAAGCGGCCCCCGCAGTGATGTAACAAATTATCGTGGAATTGCAATACTGCCTTGCATTCCTAAAGTATTCGAGTCAATGGTTAACAAAGTGATCTACTTCCACTCCAAGCAACATATTAGCACACGTCAGCATGGATTTTTTCCTGGCCGCTCAACGGTCACTAATTTAACGTTCTTTCAAAATAATTTAATTAATTCTGTTGCCTCGAAAGTTCAAATCGATGTAGTTTATACCGACTTCGCTAAAGCTTTCGATAAACTTAATCAAAGGATATTAGTAAATAAGCTTAATTGCGATATTATTCCCTTAAATTGGCTTATGTCTTATTTATCGGATTGCAAAATGCTTGGCAAGATTAACTATACGTTCTCAGAATGTTTTATTGCGACATCTGGGGTGCCTCAGGGTAGTCACTTGGGTCCACTATTGTTCTTATTGTTCATTAACAATATTGTGGATTGCTTCAAATTCGCAGACTGTATTCTATTTGCTGACGACATGAAAATATATGCAAACATATCATGTGAATTAGATCGCGATCAATTTCAGTTTCTGAATGTTGATAAGTGTCACGTGATCACCTATTGCAGGTCTAAGTCTCCAGTAGTTTTTGACTACTTTCTAAATGACGTTAGTTTGAAGAGAGTTAATATGATTACTGATTTGGGCGTTATCTTTAGCTCGGATTTAACGTTTAACTCACACATCGATGCGGTTGTTAACAAAGCCTTTTCGATGATGGGGTTTATTAAAAGAAATTCGAAGGATTTTCATGACATAATAACTTTCAAGTCACTGTACACTTCATTTGTTCGTTCACAGCTTGAGTACGCGACTGTCATATGGTCCCCGTTCTACCAGTCTCATTCAAACAGAATTGAAAGTATTCAGAAAGAGTTTTTGTTATTTGTTCTCAGAAAATTACCGTCTCTCGAACGGGACAATAATTTCAGATTATCACCATATGTAGACCGATAATGTTTTCTGAATCTCCAATCTTTAAGTGCTAGACGTACATGCGCAAATGCCTCAACGCAGCTTAAGCCCCCGGGTTCTTCATTATATTCCGACTGCAAGTAGCAACTAAAGCTTCCATGGCCCTATAGCGCGTATTCAACGAGATCTCAACGCCGCGCCGTAGCGGATTGTTTCGATTTTAATATTTCCAGAGACGAGTTTAAAAAACAAATCGCTAGACTTTTGTTTTAAATGTAGTTTCATAATGTTTTGTTGTTATTGTTAGATCTATATTGATGTCATTATAACCTTATCTGTTATTGTATAAAATTGTTTAACTTTTTATAATATTTTTTAATAATGTAAGCCATTTTTGCATGTAGGTACATGCTGTTGGTTAATAAATAAATAAATAAATAATTTATGTGTGATAAAAAATTTACAAAATATTCCTTAAAACAAAAAATTCAAAGAAAAACATAAAATATCGGCCCTTCGACCCATTCGGCCCTTTGACATTCGGCCCTTTGACACATTCGGCCCTTCGACATTCGGCCCTTCGATATTCGGCCGTTCGACACATTCGGCCCTTCGACCAATTCGGCCCTTCGGCATTCGGCCCTTCGACATTCGGCCCTTCGTACTCATTCCCTTTATTTGTATGTATTTTTATATTTTATCTGTAAACTTTATAAAAATAAATCAGGTTGAGTTACTAATCTTGTAAAAGCTTAACCTAAAATAAATGAAACGATTTAAATCTAATTATAAAAATACGCCTTAGTTAAGTCAAACTATATAAAATAAAATAAAATGTTAATTTTACATTTAATAATCTAAATAAATAAAATCTTAAATCGTATAAAAGTGTATGTTAATTGATTTAAAAAGTGTGTGGCACAACAAAGTTATGGAGAGTGAGTTTGACTTCAACACAAAGGAGGACTCCTCAGTTGCTCAAATAAGAAAAGGGCTACTAAATGGTATTTAAATTATAAAATATATAAATGGTTCTATTTTAATTAAATTAATTTAAAATACGAAATTCTGAAATTCGATTACCGCACAAGAACCCTTACCACAATAAATTTTGACATTTTATTTTGTTAGGTTAAGTTCTATTTATCGCATTGCAACACCGAAAAATATTATTCAGAATCGAAAATGAATGGTCGAAAATGGTACAACATACAATTTTATCGATTTATTCGAGCTTTCATCGAATGTCGAAGATTCGCACTGAAATCCGGTATATTTTTCTATTTATCATAATTAATATTTGGGTACCTATTCACATGTACCTCTTTAACCAAGGAATGAATTAGGTATCCTCTCTATATTACATTCAAATATTTTTGAATAATCATATTAAATTATTCTAGTAGTCGTACAAACAAAAATATGTGAATCGTTTTGTATAAGAAAAATTTGAGAATCGTTTTACAATTTAAAATTGTTTTTTGTTTTAGTCGTTCCTATGTAATATTTGGCGTCCAAAACGTGGAGTTTTATGACGAAAAATAACCATCTCGTGTAATAGGAAGTAATTTTGGGAATTAATACATATATAATTATTCTAGATATCACTTTTAAAGCAACCGGACTATTTTCATCAAAATTCAACTGGTACCGGATTTCATGATGTCATCCCAGATATATAAGAGTGAAATTAATTAACAATATTGTTTCGTACATTCCAATATTCGTTTAGATTGAGATTGGTTAATCGTTGCAAAGTTTTGCTGTGATATAACTTTCTGAAAAATTAATCGACTCAGTCCACCTTGTTTAATTGTCACTTGTAGAATTTCAGAATAAATAAATATAATCAAATAAAACCTTGATTGTAAACTAGCAAAAAATAAAAAATTCCAAAATTATTTTCAAGCATTAACAAGTTGGCAAATAAAATGCATTCATAAAATAAGTCCATGTTCCGCATTAGACAGTGTCGCGTTTGTTTTTTTCCTAAAAACATGTGGTCATCAACAACAAAAAAAAAATAAAAAATTGATAAATATTCTGATAAGACTTTAATTTACTAAAAGTGTTTAGTGTTTTAATCTTCAAGCACGGAATAAATTCTAACATTTTTTTTTTATGTGACATTCTAATTAAATTCTAATTCAATAGCGATTGATATAATTTAATTGCATTTTAAAACTATTTTCTGTTTACATTTCAATCGAATTAGATTGTAACTGGAAAATTTTTGAATCAAACAATACAAAAATATTTTACTTTTTTATTTTTATAAATAAATAGATAAGAAATTATCAGGAACTTTTTATTTATTTAATTTGATTATCGGTTGTGTATACGCCGTTTGAAGCGCTCTATAGAGCTTTACCTTTATATACCTAATTGGTTATTAAAGTGGATTTGGATTGAAAACGTATACATATACTGAACAGACTTTGCATTGTAGTGAAGTGTACAAAATGTATAGTATGTTGGTTTTACGCATTTCAAGTACACTCACTGATTGTAGACCGTTGTATATAGTAGGTTAGCGATAACAGGTAATGAAATCACTGATTTTTACTATGTGCTGTATACGTTATGTACAGAAATTGATTTATAATCTCTTGCTCCATCATTGTCTAAAATAAACGATAATCTTGTAATTAGCATTAACAAAAGATTATTAAAATTCAGTATTTAATAGATTAGATCAGTTAAAATATTTTGTTATTTAAAAAAAAAATTGTTTTCACGGATACGTGTAAATATGTCGTCGCATAAGGCGTAACTTTTTATATTTTTGATTAGCATGAATTTCGATTAAAGGTTAATGTGTTTGATTAACATGGTAAAGACTTAACTTTTGAAATTTGTGAAAATTAATTAACTTTTTCGTTGATTTGTGTTTTGTTGTTTTATATTTTGTTTATAGATAAGACGAAATGTTATTTGTTGGTTTTATATCGCTAATTATTCACATAAACGCGAAGAATAAAATTAACTTTATCACCGGTTTTGGTGTGCTTCCGGTGTTATACGACGGATTATAAACATTGTTTATGGAAGTTTAATTTTGTAAATTCGCTAAATAAACCAATTTTAGTATCTGTTGCACTGAATTTGTGAAGTAGTTTTACAATGTATACAAGACAGCAAAAATATGTGTCTTACGTAATATCGCTTACAGATAAAAATATTAATTATGTTATATTTAAAATTCATAAGTACCTTATTTTGATAATTGAAGAGCGATTTTGCAAAAGATCTCAATTACATTTTTGGACTATTTATTTGGATGTTATTATGGATTCCGACAAGACAAGATCAAAATACTCCAAAAAACCTTGAAAGGTTGTAAAAAACCCACTATAACTTTAGTATTTTTTTCAAAAGGCAGATAGTTCATAATTTTCTCAATGCGCTTCGAGGCTAGACGGACAGGAAGCAAACCGCCCTATTTCCAGTACCGATCTTTAAAATTTTGATAAATGTTACGCAAAAATAATTCATTTCTATTATAAACTAATTATAATAGGTTGTAATGACGCCCAAAATTTAATAATATTGTTTCAACCTTTATCTATTTTTTTCCAAGATCGTATTTTTCTAAATGACAAAAATTTAAAAAAGGAGTTAATGAGGCAAAAATGAGTCATACTTGCATGCAAGTGCTTTCTACGAACTGATAAAAAAAATGTGCCAGTTAGTTTAGCGTTATACTTGGATTTACAACAGTATTGGTAAATATTTTGTTTATTCTGCGACACGGCCGCTAGTGCGCAAAAATTGTATCGCTCTTGAGATAAAGATAACTGACTTACTGGGAATTGAAAATCAAGCAATTAAGTTTTATTAATACATTAATTTCATTTACAAAAAACAAGCTCTACTAGGTTTTTTTCTAGGCGAATTCAATTATAAATCCATATTCAAATTGTCAACCATCTGATTCATATTAAAGCTAAATTTAATAATTAAATAATTTTTAACTTTGAGAGATATCTTTCTCCGGACGCAACGGTCTCTGGTAATGTTAATAAAATTCGTAAAACTACATACAAATTTTTGACCGTAGACAGCAAATTATTTTTCAATATATAATTAAGAATATTTTCAGGTTCCATTTTTCTTATAAACTCAAAGAGTACCTGCACAATTTTAATTTCGCCAAACAAATCAACAATATTTATGTCAAATTCACTTCTTTGTTTGCCTGAAAATTTCAAGTGTAAATCTTTAAAGTTTTGCAGTAACGACTCATCTGATTGTTCGCCAATATCGTAAATGAATCCAAACATATCATTATAACCCCGAAGTGCTTCTAATCTTTCGGAAACAGATATTAATGCTTGATCCAGAATGCAAAAATAAAAATTAATTTTAAAATGAGTTTTAGGATTCAAGGTTGGTTCAGACATGCTTTCATAACTAAAATTTCGGGTTTTTCGACTTTCTTTCTCACCAATAACAGGAAAAGTAGGTTCCACGTCCAATTCATTAGCTATGTCAATTGCAACACCAAGAATTTCTTCAAACTCGTTATCGCTTCGACATTTTGTCAAAAAATTGGTTAAGATTTTGTAGTAATATGCTAACTACATCAATGTGTAGTAAAAATATATGCCAAATTACAATGTAAAATACTTGCACAGATTCAAGCTATGTGCAGAACATGGTACAAAAACAGCGCATGGATTTCAATTTAAAATTTTCCGAATCCGTTCAACATGGCATATTTCAAAACGGAATGTTTCAAAATGGAATATAATAAATATGACATATGGTACACTATGGCACATTTTAAAACGACATATGGTACACTACGGCATATGGTACACTATGGCATATTTCAAAACGGCATATTTTAAAACGGCATATGGTACACTATGGCATAAGGTATACGACGGCATATTTTCATATGGCATATGGTATAATAAGGCATTTTCTAAAACTTGGCTATTTCTTAGCCGAGTATGATGAAATTTGGCAAGTGCAATGAAACTGGAATACTAAACCGGATTTTAGACGAAGTTCTGTAATAAGGCCAATTAGGTAGGAATATACCTATTAATTAACCGAATATGATGAAATTCAACATATTCGTTAGAAATGGTCTTTTAAAAAGAATTTTAGATGAATTTCTAGAACATGGCCAATTATGATGGAACTTGGGTATTTCTTAAACGATTATGACGAAATTCGACAAGTGTGATGGAAATGGGATCCTAAAATGAGTTTAAATAGAAGTTCTGGAATATGATTAATTTTGATAGAATTTGTCTATTTATTGGCCGATTATGATTAAATTCGGAAGGAGTGATGGAAATGATTATGATGAAATTCGACAAATATGATGGAAATAGGATTCTAAAATGAGTTTTAGATAAAGTTCTGGAAAATGGCCAATTCGAATGCAAATCGGTTATTTCTTAACCGATTATGATGAAACTCAACAGTGCGATGGAAATGGGATTCTAAAATGGTTTTAATCATCAACTTATAAAGTTACCCTATATTTACTAAAATTGCCCTTTACCTATTGGAATTTTATTTCGCTTAATGCAATTTAAATTTATTCTCCCAACGGAAATAAAAATATTGGTAATAAAGATATAATCGGGAAGTGCTTATTAATATCTATAATTTTTCATTCTTATTTAAATCTAATTTTAAAAGTAAAAATATGTATATGTATTGGCCATTCCGGTTTATTCTTTCGAACTAATTTTATACCAACATCAAAATTTAGCAACGTAATTGGATAATAGCGCATTTATTCAATGATTTTATATTATTTTAGTAATGACTTTTTTCGAATCACTAGTATGAACTCGTTTATAAGACGAAAATAGGGTTCTAAAATGGCTTTTAGATAAAACCACAGAGAATTTTCTTCTTAATTCTCTGTGATAAAACTCTAGAATGTTGTTAATTAGGATGAAACTTGGCTATTTTTAACCGATTATGCTGAAATCCATTCTCTTAATAGAATTTCCCTTTACTTAACGGATTTTCTTTTAAACCTTTACCTAACAGAATTATCTTCAATTAGATAGTAGAATTATCCTTTATTTACTTAAATTTTCCTTCACCTTTACGATTATTATGAAATTCGACAAGTGCGATGGAAATGGGATTACAACTACAAAATGTTGCAATTACAAAACGTTGCAACTGCAAAATCTTGCAATTACAAAATCTTGCATAACAAAATAGTACAATTATTTTGCTGTTTAGTAGGTGTCATTAATAGATTCTATATATTCCGCTCCCACGTACGGCACGCAGTGCGACATGTTTGCTGATCCCGGCTCCTACGTCCCCCGAAGCTCAAATCTAAAGACTCTCGGCTAAGCGGTGGGGAGCGCAGCGACCTCCCGCGTGCCCGTGAGGGTTACTGTAGCCGTTAGCCTCTACAATTCTAAGTTAAGTTAGTCGATGTCATTTTTCTTAAATTTATTTTCGTCAGAATAGAGAAAAAAAATGTACGGGAAACTGTTATGCAAGATTTTGTATTGCAATATTTTATAATTGCAACATTTTGTAATTGCAATAGTAATGAAAAATTTTGTATGCGAAATTTTGTAATGCAATATTTTGTAATGCAAGATTACATAACCAACCCAGTTTTTCTATGTCCCTTATTTTAAGTTAATTTTTCACATGAGCAGGCATTTATGTACATTAAGATGGTTCAGATTCAATTAATAAAAACAAATTTTAGTAATTAATTTGCATACACACATTTTATTTAAAATTAAAATTTCACAAGTTAGTTTCTCTTGTTGAGATGTTTGAAAAAATATAATAAAAATTAAACTAAATTTAATGGATTAGTGCTACAAATCAATAAAAAACTATATTATTTGCGATGCCTTTAAGGGAAGGCGTTTCCTCTTTAGGCCGTCGTTTTATCATGAAATACCCGTATTTCAGTTTTTTATCTTTTTCTAGATATTTTATTTGGAAATAATTGTTCACCAGATCTCATTTAGCCGATTCGGTTTTTAATAAATGTTTGTTCTTTGCCTAATTCATCTATTAAAACTTATAAAGTCCAACTTGCAATTTTCCAACAACAACTTGCAGCCTCCTATGCCAAGCTTCTAAATTGTTTTGAGTTCGTGGAAAGTTATTCTCAAAAGAGTCAGCAATAGACCAAAAATTGGGACTATATCGTGGCGGTTTATTGTTTTTACCAGCACGACCCGAAATATAATTTGTATTTATCATGATGCAATAATTTTTCCATCTTCATCCAAAACATCCTCTAATTTATATATAAAAGTAAATATAAAAGCAAACAGGTTTTTGGTGACAAGATTTTGTAAAACAAGAGTTTGGAGAGAAGATTTTAGAAACAGTCTTTTGTAAACAGTCTTTTGAAAACCAGTAATACGTGGCCAACCCTATGTCGTTACGTACCATATGTCGTTTTAAAATATGCCGTTTTTAAATATGCCATAGTGTACCATATGCCGTAGTGTACCATATGCCGTTTTGGCATATGCCATTTTGAAATATGCCATAGTGTACCATATGCCGTTTTGAAATATGCTACAGTGGAACCTCTTTTACCTCTTTTATCCGGAACGACTGGGGCCAGAACAATTCTGGATAAACGAGTTTTCCGGATAAAGGTTTTTTAAATAATTTCATAGTAAAACAGCATATTTTAATATTTTTTAAACTTCAAAGTTATTTATTAAGATTTTTAATTCATTTTAGTTAATCACATAATAAAAAAATCATTTAATTTTTGGAAAATAAGATATAAGTAAAGTCAATTTTACACAAGCGAATTAAAAGCGAAAATGAAGGAATAAGAAAAAAACGTTTTTCCGGATATTAGAGGTTATTCCGGATAAAAGAACTTTATTTTAGAGAACAAAATTTACGGTTATTAGATATTCCGGTTGGTAGAATTCCGGATAAAAGAGGTTCCACTGTATTTTGAAATATGTCGTAGTGTACCTTATGCCGTAGTGTACCATATGTCGATTTGAAATATGCCGTTTTGAAATATGCCGTTTTTTCATATTCCGTAATGAAATATGTCGTATCGACCGGGACCCAACATTTTCTATTGCAAACCATTATAATTTCCTCGCATGTTGGCGATTTAAATATTTAAATTTAGGCTTGATAGTTTTTCAATAATAAATTGACTTAAGCCTTTCCGCATTTTCCGAAAATTATATTTTTTTGAAAATTTTCTTTCATATTCAGACGTCGGAAAACCCAAATTTTTAACTTTATTTGGTCTTTCGATTAAAATTCAAGCACTGAAATTTTTGATTTTTATAGGCATACATACCGGGATCATCTGACATTAAACTTATTTCCGAATCGGAATTTTCTTTTGCTATATTTGCTTGCGTTAAAATGTCATTACAATTATTTTCACTTTCATCACTATATATATATATATATGTAGATATACGTGTATGATCATCATCCACCGTATTGTTATCAGTAATAAAATTATCAACATATACATATAATTACTGTCGTCTGTCTGTTTGTATGGATATAACGCAAAACACAAAAAACTATCGCAGTAGTCGCGCTTTTCTTATGTATATATGTATATTTTGTTTCGTTGTTTGGATGCATGAAAATTTCTGTGTGTGCTGCGATTTGTATTTTTGAAAAAAAAAAACAAAACATTTATTTTGTTTTACAGTTGTGTTCAAAGTGCATATAGTTTTCAATAGTTTGGAATTTTTTTTTTCGGTGGAACATTTCTGTTATCTTAACTTTAACATTATGTTGCGATAGATGAATGCAGATTATGTTGATTGTCTTAATTCGCTTTCTTCTAGAAACAAAAATTTTACTTTTCAGGCTATTATTGAGTTTTCAGAAACTTCCGTCAGTTTTGACTAGTTACTTTCATAATTATGTTGAAATATTAAATTATCGATATTTTGTACATCGTCCTGAAAGTAGTGGGAAGTTCACATCTGGATGAAACTAATTCAGTTGGTAAAACAGAGCTGCTATTTTTATTTTCAAAATATTTGATTTTAGTAGATATTTGATTTTAGGTTTGGATAATTTCTTTTTTTTATACTGAGCTCCCGATAAGCGTTTGGGTTTTCTTTCCGACATGACTATGACTAAATAATAAAATTATTTAGAAGAATCCTTCGAAATTAAATACAAAGTTATAAAAAGTTTTAATAATTTCAATCAATAAAATTTCAACGTATTGTTTTAAATTTTAACCAATAAATAAATAAATGGGCATATAAACGAAATGGGTCCCATTTGAAAGCGATATTTTAAAATGCTATTTGACAAAACGCGATATTTCAAAACGCGATATGGTACAAAAAACAAAACTGTAACCACGAATCCAAATTTAGCGAATCATTTTGAACATAATTTCGCAGGTATTCGATTAAGGCTTTATGGCTACGCTTAAGTACTCCATTACTTTGAGAATGACAAGCACTAGTATTTAACTTTTGAAATCTTAACATTCTGCAAATTTTCATCAAAATATTGCGCATAAAATTTGATCCCTGGTCCGTTAAAATGGATGTAGGAGAACCGAATACATAAATAAAATTTTGAACAAAAACTGTAGCAACTGTTTCGGCTTCCGAAGAAGGTAACGGACCTACGATGTCTAAGAAAATGTTTTCAAATGCTTTCTTCAATTTTGTTGTAATTTTTAAAGGAATAATTTTATTTCGAAAACTTTTATTCTTTTGACAAGATGAACAATTTCTGACATAATTCTCGATCCTTCGCAATCGTTTAGACGTCCTGTAAACATCTTAATGTGCTCCTAGAGGTCCACTGTGCTATTCCTTAATAATTGTGATAATATTCTTTTCGTTTGTTAAAGAAATAATTCCATTTTTTTTATAGATTAATGGAATTACTGGCACTAGTTGAATTGTTACTTTAGCATCTTGAGAAATATCTAGTAATGAAGTATTTGTTAAATTCAAAGATTTATTTTCAGAATTTAGTATGGATTTGAAACAAGAGGTAAGAGAAGATATAGGATTAAAATTGTTAACAGTTGGATTATTGGGAAAAGATGTATGGTTTTGTAATAATGGAGCAGATAACTTCTTTTTAGATTTCGAACAGGTTACAACATTACATTCAGGAGTATCAAGTATACTATTCTGCTTAATGAATTTGCGTTACAGTTTAATTTTCCTGACTTATGAATTATTTTGTAATCATATTCATCTAATTTAATTCTTCATCTGGTAAGTCGTGAAGAAAGACTTTTGTATGGCACAAAAGTTAATGATCGCTAATTATTTTGAATGTTCTACCGTAGATTTAAGGAAGAAAATGATTTGTGGCCCAGGCTATCGCAAGAAGTTTCTCTTTAGTTGAATAATATTCTTCACTGCTTGATTTAAAATACGGCTGACATATGATAGGTAAATCGGTATCGTTGGTCTCTTGTGACAAAACTGCACCTATTGCTATGTCGCTTGCATCGCATGTTAGAAGAAATTCCTTGGTGAAGTCGGAAAATCTTAATACTGGGGGTTGACGAGAAAATAATTTAATTTTGTAAATGCTTTAATTTTTCTAGCTGTATCGAGCTTTTTAGGATTCTGTTATTAAATGACCCAAGTAGTAAATCTCTTTGCATAAAAATTGACAATTTTTGGGATTAAATTTTAAATTCTAATTCTTAAGATTTGTGAATATTTCGGTGGTTATGATCAAATAGGTTTTTACCATATATCACAACATCGTCGAAATATACCAAACATTTCAACCCAGTAAGGCCACATAAGGCATTATTCATTAGTAGGGCAACCAAAAAAATGCACTAAAAATCGTTTTTAAGCTCTTAAAATATGCTTTAAAAATGTTGAAATATGCATTCAAAATATGCTTTAAAAAACTGAAAATATGTGTTCAAAATAATTGTCCCTTCAAATTTGATAAAAACGACTAAAAAACACCTTACGACAGCAAAATATGTATATGAAAGAAAACTGCAGCCCAGAATTTTCCAATTTAGTAATGGACCCGTCGAGAAAACCATAATTTGCTGCAATAAAAATAATTCTGCCTTTACTTTTTTATGTCACATAACAGATGTTTTGATATTTTGATTGAGGCTGCCTCCTCATCGCCCAATGCATCAAATACACCAATAATCGCTTCAAAATTATTGGCGTACAACTTAACAGTAGCTAGGCAAGTTCTCAAGTGGTTGTTGGCTATGGAAAAAATGCGAGCCCGGGCTGTAGTTTTTAAGAATCTTGAATCTCGACGGAGCTTTTAAAAATATTTTTTTAGTATTCGAGACAAGGCGGACCGGACCTTAGGACAAAACCCTCTTATAAATTTATATACACGATGAAGACCGTGAGAAAGGCAAGAAATTTAGATGTGTAATTTTGGGGTAAAAGGTTTGTATTGCCCGGGCCGCTTTCATCATGTACGGTGCTGCATCTGATATAAACAGCAAAATTTTATCTTTCTCAAAACTATCCCCTAAAATTATAATCGAATCTTCAAAAAGCCGACCAATCGTGGGCTAACTATGGAACCACTATGAGTGAAAAAATTACTATTGGTATAAACTAGCCACCATCGAGGAATACCTGAATCAGAAATTCGTATAACATACACCCTAAAGACAAACTAATTTTGATATTTACTGCTAGTAACAGCGCTAGTTGCGGCAAAAAGGAAATTTAAAAATTTAAATAAATAAAAATTGTCTCCGAAATTTTTTTTTTATAAAATTTGGAAATTATGGAAATAATTTTGACAAAATATGCTTATATGACACAAAATATGTTCTTTTGGGTGAAATTTTGGGCGAAATATACAAAAATATGCCATTTTAGTAAAATATGCACTAACAAGTAGGGCTTAAAATGCTTGGTTTTTCATGAAACGGATTTATATCTTGCTATTTTCAAAATTCGTGCACTGGAAAAAAATATGTTATTGCATATTTTTGGTTGCCCTATTCATTAGCCTCTGAAATTTACTCATACGAGTAAACAGGTAATGTCCGGTGTCAGTACTAAATTCAGTCTTTTCACGATCTTCTGGAGAAGTTTTGTTTGAGAAAAAATTGAAAATCGAACAACTTTGCTGCTAATAAGAACCTGGTGATAACCATGTGCAATGTCGATAGTAGAAAAATAATGAGACCGACCCTTGTATAAGTTTATCCAAAATGTCAGTTATATTGGGTAAAGGAAATATCTCAGGAATAGTTACGTGATTCAATTTTCGATAATCTATTACAATGCGCCACTTTTTTTCGTTACTTGTTGATTTTTGTGGTACGCAGAGTAATGGAAAATTCTATGGAGATTTAGAATCTTCGACAATACCATGTGCATTCAGGTCAGATATCTGTTTGTTAGTGGTTGCATCAGTGACAGACAATTTGTCACCATCAAGAAGCTACATCACAAAAATTACAACTGCAGCTTTCATTTTTGACAGATATCACGGTGAAGCTGTATAGAATTTTACGATAAGTATTTTAAATTACAATATTTTGATTAAGTTATTAATTAGATTACATTTTTCCTTTCAGATTGGTAAATAATAAAATGAAAAATATATGGATTTCGATAATTAGACGTTACAATATGTGTAAAAATGCCTATAAAGTGAAGTTATGTGTAAAAAAAGTGTAAACAACTAAATAATGTAAATTTGTTTTCTTACAGAGAATGTTGACTGGTGTTGATTTAATGACAATTAAATTGTAAGAATATAAGGGATATCACTGTACTTTTCCATAGTAAATTTGTGGTCAATGATATAGGCAGATTTATCGATAATACAGTATACAGTCTCCGGAATGCCATCGCCATGTTGTTCGGCAATTCTGCTGTGGTATTTCTCCATAGCAGACCGGCTACACACCAACTCCCGTTGTATACGCTCATTACAAAATCCGGTAATTGCTTACTTGATTATCTGGTTTTGCAAATTCTAGTGAAAATTCAGTGAATTTCTAGTTAAAAATCAAGAGGATTGAATTTTGTAGTTAAATTTAAAATATATTTAACCGATTTCTAGTGAAATTGCAATTAAAACCAGATTTTGACTATTTTCTAGTTAATTTCCAGTAATTTTAAGTATACTGGAATTCTATTGATTATCTACCTCAAAAAATTACTAGAAAAATACTAGATGGTTAGTTTTACTATATAAAACGGAATATCTAGTAAATTAAATGAAAATCATGTAAATATTATTGCCAGATTTCCATAAAAATAGAAATTACTTGAATTTCAGTTAAATTTCTTCAATGATTAATTTTTTAATTTAGTTACCGGAATCTAGTAAAATTCTAGTTGAATTAAATTCTAGCAATATCTAAATTCAAGACAAGATAATTCCTGTTTGCATGAACAAGGAATTTCTAGTAAATTAAACATATTCTAGTAATATTCTAGTCAATGTTAACTTAAATTAGAATATTATGTGTACCGAATGAAATTTGTGATTTGTAAATGAAAAATTAAAACTAAACGGCAATATATAATCATTATTTTTCTTTAATGGTTCTATTGCACATATTGTACAGTTTTTAAATAATAGTATCATTCAAATTTTTTTGTTCATTTTACGGCGAACATTCACTTTTTCCCGTATGGAAGCCATTAGGTTCTGGATGGTGTCTTCAGTGACTCTGGCGGATGCCCGTTTCCATCTGTACTGGAATTCTTGGTAATTTTTCGCAGCTTTAGGCTCTTTTTTCAATTCCTTCTTCACTAAAGCCCAATATTTTTCGATTGGACGGTCTTCCGGCACGGCAGGCGGATTGCAATCCTTTGAAACAAATTCGATGTTATTGGCTTTCATGAAATCCATCGTTCCTGTAGCATAATGAATCGAGGCAAGATCGGGCCAAAAAATAGTAGGGCTATTGTGTTTTTTTAGAAACGGCAACAAACGTTTCTGAAGGCATTCTTTGATGTAGATTTCGCCATTCATAATCCCGTTTATTATGTATGGACGTGATCTTAAGCCGCATTGGCAAATTGCTTGCCAAACCATACGTTTTTTGCCAAATTTTTCAATAGATACGGTAGTAATTGCTTCGTCCAGTTCTTCACCTTTCTTTTTGATATAATATTGGGGACCTGGAAGTGTCGAGAAATCCATTTTGACGTAGGTTTCGTCGTCCATTACGATACAAGAATCTTTTCTATCGTTCAACCATTTGTTAAGATTCTTTGCTCGATCGATCCCTCTATTAAATTGTTCAACACTTCTTTTGGGGATTTTTAACTTCTTGTATGTCCGTAGATCATTTCTCGTTTTAGCTCGTTCCACCATCGATTTGGTTGTTTTGGTTTTTCTGGCCAAATCCCGCACAGACATCGACGGATGTTTGGTAATGACTCTTACAATTGTTTGATCCAACATTTTATTTCGAGCACCTTTTTTTGCTCCGGATCCGGGCTTGCGAGATACAGAAAGATTCATTTGAATTTTTTTTTTTACGTTTGTTACCGTATTAATGGAAACACCGGCCAATTTAGCAATTTTTTTATTGGTATACTCCGGATGATCATTGCACAATTTAATTATTAAATGACGTTTTTCTCCTTCTGATGCGTCCATTTCGAAATAAATAAAACAAATGCCCAATTTGACGTTTATTTGTTTTTTTAAATTGTTTTTCTACAAAATAACTGTACCAGTTTTTTTCTTTTGCGTAGTAACCTATGAGATAATATAAATTGGGGAATCACAAATTTCATTCGGTACACATAATATTACTAAAAATCTAGGATAAATTTAGCAGTTTGCTCCCTTTAATTTCATTTTCGCCGGTAAGATGACTCCCAAAACAGGAGATTAACCCTCGGTATGCCAAAAATCATTGGATCATAGCAGTGCATCGGTAATGGTTTGGGGATGCTTCACTTCTCGGAAATTTGACCTGTCGTCAAAATCGATGAACTTATGGATGTCCTTAAATATATCGAAATTCTCGACAAGAATTTAGATGAATATACGGGCTTCCGCTATAGTGGTGTTATCGGCACCAGAAAGATAATCTAAAAGTATAAACGGTGTATTTAGAACGGCAAAGAGCCGAAAAAAGAACCGATAATTTATGGGAAAATGTTAAACGGTAAGTTCTACTAAGAAAAAGAAAAACAGAGAATATTTATGGACCCAAATTCAGTAGGTTTGAAAGAATACAACTCCAGATCAAAATGCCTCTCTTACAAATAGTATAGGCAGGAGAAGGAGCAAAAAGATTTCCCAACCAAATATTTAATTTTTTCTAAATTATTTATTTTTATAAGTAAGCGACTTAATTAAAATGCCAGTCAAAACCACTTTAACTATTTTTTTTTTAATTTAACCATCTGTGATTGCCAAACTATGAATTATAACTTCATTTGTTTATATATGAATCATAGATCATGCTATTGTCATTTTGTCTTTGAATTAATAAGCGGCACATGCTACATTCTGGGCCCTATTTCTCTTCCTTCTTAAAATGGCCCCACACGAATTATTTGTCAATGGCATGCATTAGATAGAATATAGAGATTAGATCAATTTTTTTAAAATCAAATAAATTCAAATATTTGTTACATTTTTGTCGTAACCTAAAATTTTCGGAAATGGCTTACAAATATAAATTTGTAATTATTTTCTGTTGTAAGCAAATGAAATTAAATCATTATGCTTGATTAAATTTAGTTGAATCCAATTAATTTTTATTTTACCATGTATTATTAAAAAATGGTGAAGAATTCATGTTCTTGTATATTTAAAATATTTGTCACCATCTACTCGTGATTTTCTAAATTCAATAATAAAACAAACTAAAAATCGAAAAGATAACCAACATTTCAAAAACATTCCGTCAAACACAAAACTTATCGAAATTTTACATAATTAATCTGGAAAAATGATACAATGCATCAAATTCACATTTATCACTCGACACAAACTAATGTGGTTTTAGATTGATTTGTTTCCTCTCTATGAAAAAGCAGTCGTAATTTCGGCGTCAATCGAACAAGAAAATCGCATTGATCATTTATGTTTGTGCATTATCCGTCAAAATATAAGAACTTTGCAAATTGTACATATAAAATCTAAAAAATTCGTTTGCCAAGCAATGTTGAGATTAACTTAATGGCATTTCTATAACAAACACAATAACCACAGCAAAGTTGTCAAACTGAAAACGTCAGCCAATTAGCCAAATGGCTAATAAACCTTTAAACATTCTTATGTAAAAGGGGAATAAATCTACGGAAAAAGTGCCCTCCAGCTAAAATATTTTGCTCTCAGAACAACGTTTTTTCTATCCTGTTAAAGTTAGCCAAACGTTTCCAGCCGAAAGTAAAAAATCGATAATGCAGATTACCATATTAATATTCTAGCCGAAAATACAAAAATTTGTGGTTATCAGCCGAAAGTAAATAGGATACATGGCTTGTAATAATATCTATTAATTTTGTAAAGAGTCTTACGTGGAAAACTTTGTTTAAACTAATTGAAAAACATTGAAAACATCGGAAAACTTTGAAAAATCAAAATAATTCACAAAATTGGAATAAAATCAACCTCTAGAGTGTATATCTGAAGTTGAATCGTTTTTATTGGATTTGTCAATAGCCATCGCAGGAAAAAAATCAGTTCAAGTTTCCCGTGGGAAATCTCGGAAAATTTGAAAAACGTTCCAGCCGAAAGTAAAAAATAAATGTTAGCCTCTAGAGTGCTATGTGAAAAAATTCAGTTCAAGTTTCCCGTACGAAATCTCGGAAAATTCGATTTTTCAAAAATTATTAGAAAATTTGTATAAAATCAGCCTCTAGAGTGTTATGTCTAGAGATGTATTTTATTGATGAAACTTGTCAATAGCTATCGCTGGAAAGAAATGCAGTTCAAGTTTCCCGTGGAAATTCTCGAAAAATTTGAAAAACGTTCCAGCAGAAAGTCAAATTTTTAAATGAAATTATTACAAATTTTTAACTATAGTCTTTGAGATACTTTCTTTAATGTTCGAATTATCCGATTCTCACGGGAAACTTGAACTGAATTTTTTTCCTTGGACAGCTATTGACCAGTCACACCAATAAAATACAACTCTAGACATAACACTCTAGAGGTTGATTTTATACAAATTTTCTAATAATTTTTGGAAAATCGAATTTTCCGAGATTTCTCACGGGATAGTTGAACTGAAATTTTTTTCCTGCGATAGCTATTGAGAAGTCACATCAATAAAATACATCTCCAGACATAACACTCTAGAGGCTGTTTTTATTCCAATTAAAATTTCTTTTGGGTTTCTCGAGTTTTCCACAATTTTTCACGAGGAACAGCAGCCAGGTTTTGCCATATAGGAATATTAAGAAAGGTATTCAATGATAATCATGCATCCTTACATTTCTTAGTAGTTTTTAGGTTAAGCACTACCGATTTATATCGACTTGATTTTTTACTTTCGGCTGGGATAACGCAATCTGCATTACCGTTTTTACTTCCGACTGGAGTAATTCAATCTGCATTATCGACTTTTCACTTTCGGCTAACTTTAACAGTATGTTTTTTTTCAATCGAACAAAATAAAATTCACCCTTCCAAAATTTCCTTTGAATCAAGTTACCCGGGTGGTCGCTCAAATTACCCGGGTAATCGAGTACTCCAAAAAAGGCCAAAATAACCAAGTACTCGATAATCGGTATTGGATACCCTACATTTATCTATAAATGTATATTTATTTATTCGCTCATTGCATACAAAAAAACGATAAGTCAAAATCGTCATTTTCAGTGAAAGGCTTGAACATTTGAAATTTGGAAGGAACCCCATGTAAAAACGTTTCCTTAAAGTTGAATGTCGCGTGCAGTAGGATATGAAGTAAAAGTTCAAAGTTTCGTCGAATATTATATATTGTAAAACGATGTTTAGAGTTAATTTGAATGAATGGCGATGTGTATATTGTGTGACATATAATCCAAGAATATATTTCAAATTCGATTATTTACACCACACTTAAAACGACTGCTGCTGCGTCGATAATCTACAATTTGTTCTAACCTGCATATCCAGCGTGTGCATTTGAGGTAGGTTACTTAAATATTTCTGTGGCCACAAGTCATAATCAAATTTGATAATTTTTCTAGAGAGTTAGAAAAAATTGAATGCTAAATTCATTTTTCACTTATTCCAACTAAAGCTACTACGCCTTGCGACCATAGCCTTTCTTACTTCACTTCAAATTTAGTCAAGTTAGAGGAGAGACGGCAAATGTCCAAAATTGAAAATAATTTGTAACTTAAGTCGACTTAAGCTACTATGATTTGTAGCCACAGATTTATTGATATGGTTCTAACTATTAAATGCTTTTTAATAGTCTTATATAACATTGAAAAATTTCAACGGTGGCTTTTTCATAGAATATTTAACTAAACTAAATTAAACTATGACTTTTCGAGTCAGCAACCGTTTTATTATAAAATCATATTATGTATGTTAAATCTGGACGTTTCAATAAAAAGTACTTAGTTCGTAACTTTCATTACCTGTCAACTAATGAACATAACAGTACATTTGAATTTTATAACTTGTACATTATCGTATTCTATAATACTAGTGTACAATACCAAAATGTATTACTCTATAAAATATAATTACATTTATTATACTTACAGAGTACGATAATAATGTACCAGTTATAAAATTTAAATGTACTTTCATGTTCATTAGTTGACAGTTAACTTTATACTTATTTATTTAGACATACTTATTTAAATAAGTATGTTGGCGTAACTATAATGATTTGATGGTTCGAACATTTTTTCAAACATTCTTTGAACATTCAATTATTTTTAACATTATCATTATTATTTCAACTATAAAGTCTTCACTGAAATTTACCAACATCCTTTTATACTTTTTCAAATTTTATCATTATTTTGTTGTTATCCTTTTTGTTATTGTAGTTTTGAACAAGAGCAAAGCGGTGGAAGATCCCGTATATAAATCTGTCAACTTTGTATTTTTTTGGGCAAATTTATTATTGGCTAATAGAAAATAAATCGAAAGATAAAAAATTTATTAAATTTTCTGTTTCAATTTTTTATTTTGCCGAACTTCCCAATCCTCCTCTTATGTTGTGTATCTTTTATACTCATATATGAATGTATACATAAACGAGTATATGATATTTTATTTTATATAAGCCGATTTATTAAAACTGACCTAAGGATATTTTTATGATATCCTTCTAATAATTTTCATATAACATTTGATGTTCTGTTTTGAGATAAGATGTTTATAAGAAGTTATTTAATAATTTTTATTATTATCATTATTTTGTAAATATAGAAAATGTATATACATACATAAGAAGCAAAAAAAAAAAAAAGGATAATAATATTTGAAATACTGTTATAAGTAAGGAATTGGAAAATTTATGTTTTTTTGTTTAGCTAGTTTTTTTTAAATTGTACATAATTGTTTTTTTTTAAGGAATAAAATTATTGATTGTATATTATACGCTGTAATCCTGTTTAATTTATTACAATAAGAATATTTAT
This sequence comes from Tipula helvola, assembly GCA_963556165.1. Taxonomy (NCBI): domain Eukaryota; kingdom Metazoa; phylum Arthropoda; class Insecta; order Diptera; family Tipulidae; genus Tipula; species Tipula helvola. The sequence goes on from OY744483.1 coordinate 103,525,334, forward strand.
ACTTTGTATATAAAGTGGGGGTTCATTAGATATGATAAAAAAACAGCAGGCACAACTTTGTGTTGTGCGCGGGAATAAAATTCATAAGAATTAACGTAGGCAGCGAAAATTTATTTTCTTAAACGAGAATCGTGATTAAATTTTTTTACAAAGTAAACGGTTTTAGTTAATGCTGCAGAATTTAAACTCGTCTACAACATGCACATGGTAATATATACTAAAAGAAAATATCCCAGACAATTACAAAACAGTACATAGAAAACGGAAAAAATCGTTTACAATGGATTGTAATAGAACTAACTATGTATAAACGTTCCAACTTAATGAACGAAAAATTAATGTACTCTTTGCTCTAAAATATAAGTACAGTATTTTTATTCCAGCATCTTCCCCCAAAAAAAAAAAAAAAAACAAAGACACTTAAATAGAATAAAATTGCATTATAATACGATAAAAATGGTTATTATTCTTTTTAATTTATTTGGAGTATTATTCTGTTAGTTCTGTTCTTCCAACTTTTTCAGTTCTTAACTTGGACAAAAACAAAAACACATTCCGAGGGTATGTATTATTGTTTGTTATTTATTTATACATATATCCTTTCTTTATTTAAGTATTCTAACAAATTTACTACTTTCAAGATAGAGTTATTGTAGAGGATGCAGTACAATGTTGCTTAAACTATATAGAGTCCAATGCTTTAAATATTTGCACAATGGGTTTGCTTTCGTTGCTTAACCATTATGAATTTACGATTACGTCAATAATGTGATATCAATAAAAAAATTGCCGCCCATCTTTCGAAATAAAATGTAGCTGTACTCAAAGAATCGTAAATAATTTGAAGTATGTACTATTAAACTTTACAAATAGTACTCATAAAACCTATTTTATATCTTTGGTTTAATAATTTCAAAATTATATTCCATTACGTTCTAAACAGATAGAACATTGCATTTTTGTTGTTTTGTTGACTAACACACGCTCACCATCTGCCATTAAAAGATGGATATGCAAAATATTAATGTCTTGCCAGGGGTGCGATTAAGTAGCATTACGGGTTACTATAGTTTTTCGAAATTGCGGCAAAACGCGATTATATAAAACTTACGAGACAACTCGTAATGATTAAAAAGATTCTTTTTAAAGAAAAGAAAAATAATTTTTTTAAGCGTTTTTTACAAATTTTACAAATTCTACATTTCAAAATGGCGAAATCAATTTTTTTGTCCAATTTATAGTTGTTTGTTGTGACGCTCTTGTTTTTTGGGTGTCCTTTTCTCGAATTTTTAAATAGAATTTGTGCGTTTTGGAATAAAACAATAAATAAAATTTGTGTTTTTTATTACATCATATTATAATGCATAATAAATTGAATGAATTATTCGATTAAAACATTAAAAATTTGTATTTTAAAGACAATTTAAATATTTTTTTTTTGGTGAAATGAATTCAAAAGAAGAAATTGTAAAATTGATGGAACGTTATAAAAGCCATGAGTACCGCAAAATTGTCACTGAGTTGGGAATAGACGAGGAAGTGATTAAAAAGAAAATAACAAACCTCCGCACTTTATATACTGCCGGAAAAAAAAAATTTGATAATTCCAGAACATCGGGAAAAGGACTTCATGAAATAAAAGAGCCAAATTTATTTTATTATGATGAAATGTCATTTTTGGATCCCTGCATTATTTATATTTAATTGGAACCGGATATTGGAATTGGATCAGGAAGTTAGTTTTGATAGTGGGGGAGAAAACAATAAACCACCAGGGAAAAAACCAAAAGAAACTGAAAACTCGGATTCCAACTTCGATAAGCCCCAGAACAAATTTATATCGGTTGTGAATTCGGATACCAACAATGAATTTCATTTGTTTGGGCTTCAAATAGCGTCAAATTTGCGAAAGTTGCCTTAAGGACAAGCATTACAACTAATGGCATCTTTTCAGCAACAGATGACCGATGTAAGAGTAAATGTATTAAATTCGCAGCATGAAACTACTTCTGAAGTATCAAACGTTCGACAATTTTCATCCATTTCATCCATCATCATCATTATCTGAACCTATAATTTACCCAACGATATCTTCACCAGTCACTGTCACTTCTACACTTCCCAGCTAAGTACGAATAGTGCATACATTTTATGAACCAGTAAAAGTTTTAAAAGGTAAAACAATCAAATTTATTCGACCTCCATCAATTTCTCCGTCATCATCATCATCAACATTCATGGACCTTTATTGGCATGACAAAATAAAACAACCACCATATAGTAGCCCAAAATTAAATGTGGCCACTGAACCGAAGAGCAGTTCGAATTTTATAAATATAGCAATGCAAGAAGCGGATATCGAATACCAACCTTATTAACTCATTACCGCTAGCCGTACTCGTTGAGTACACCCCCGTATAACGTAAAATCTTCGAATCTAACGGATTTAAAATATTTTTGTTTCTCGATTATTTATCGTTCGATTAAGAGATCTTTACCTTGAAATCGAAAAAATATTTTTTTATTTTTTATTTAGCGCGTATATGATGAACCCCAGCGAAAAGCCAGTGTGAGATTCGGCTACAACAAATTGGATCATAAGCAGTTCGAGTGAATAGTGTTACGCTTTCGACATTTATTGTGAAAAAGCAGCAGACGAATCAGGGTTAAGGGCGCCTAATTTTTCGTGGAAATAAATAATTTTTCTTTGAAATTTTTGTTTTATTTATGTTCTTTACTTATTATCACCCTGTGATTGCAGTTTGAATTTTTTTTGACAGGCTGGTGTTTTTTTGGGGGTTAATGGGTTAATACTCAACATGTGATATCAATTTTTTATATAATTTTAAGATCACCAAATTATTGTTATTAAATAGAAGAAAAAATAGAAATACAATTTTTGTATTTTTTTAATTTTTATTTTACTCTTAAAAAGCGTACATATTCACATAAACTTTTCCATTGGCTGAAGATCGCACCATCGCTGACTGAAAATTTTACAATCTGGTCGTATTAGCAACCTTAGCGCATTCGACATATTTTATTTCGAGTGAAGCAAAGTTGTTAACGGGTACGTACCTACTCCTCATCCTCTTGATTCATAAGCTGTCTCTAATTAACAAACTAAGAAGTGCACACGAAGCTTTCACAATTCAATCCGTAGTGCCTAGTGATGTTTCAATTGGTCTTTGGAATATTCGAAACCGCGCTACTAATATGCTGAAGGCCCACTGAATAATCAATCTACATCGACATAGCCGATAATTAGAAACTTTTTAAGGTACGGTTAATGCAATATTACGGTTGAATGGCTTCAACATATGCCGAGATATTGAAAAGCATAATCTCCGATAAAAAAAAATGTTGTTTCAATATCCTGCCCTGGTAATTTGGACGCAGATTGAATATCCAAATGGCCATTGATTAAAACTTTGTACAACGGGCTTTCTTTGTAAATGGGGCTGTCTTTAATTTTCCCATTTGATCCAATATCAATAAACAAAAATTTGCTATAGTATAATGAGTGTACCTACCAGACTCAAAATTAGTTCGAACTGTTCCATATGTATCATGGTAAAATTTTGAAAGTTGGTTCAAGTACCCCAGTCCAAATCTTTTAATAAATGTATTTTGACATCATGGTCGCCGCGTTTTATTAAAAATGGATTAACCCAAAATACCGGTGCATTTCGCTTTACCTTTTCCTCACTTTCTTTTATTTCACGATCATGTAATTATTTCAATTCACTTACAACTTTTAATCCTAAGGTAATTTTTGTTTTTTGTTTTTTGACAACATTTTAATTATTAAGCTCACATTTCGAAACGTCAAAATATTGTAGGTGCTCCTCGCCGAACGACATTTTTATTTTTTTTTATTGCAGCAAATTTAATTTTAATGGTATAAATTATGTCAGGTGGAGCGGCCTGGTTATACGCAAAGAGAGTTTGATCCGACGGGCAATCTTAGTGTATATTTTAATATTTCTGTAATAGTTGAACTTCAAAGGTTAACCCTTAATTCGACATTTTTATAATACAAATTAGCATACATGGGTAAATTGACCCGGTTTACAATTTTCCCATTTTCTGATCGGAAAAACCTTAAATCTATGAAGAAAATAATTTAAATGACTATTCAATAGATTAATGGTATAAGTTTTCGATTTTTTGTTTTTAAATTGTACGCAATTGTTGTGGTATTCTAAAATAAAAACCATTTCTTCATTTTATCAAAATAAAAAAATGTCATAAATAAATTTAAAAATTGGAAGATCATGGTTGTAAACTATGAAAGTTTTCGTGTATCACGGTTTTAAAAAATAGGAATTATTACAACAAGAATAAAATAAAACAAAAAATCATTCGTAACTGATATTAATTGGTCAATTGATTCAATAAATATACTTGTTGCATATTACTGCACTGCTAAATGGCACAACTGATCCTTCAAAATGAACTAAATGAAAGAGTCATCAGTTATCTCATTGAAAGAAAAAGAGTATCTCGAGTACCTTATAACCAAAGATGATCTAATAACAAGATTGGAAAACACGAACAATATAGTTGGTACACCCACTTTTTGATTATAAATCCAAATTTGGAAAATACACCTAGCGGACGATATATAACTGCTCTAAACCTCAGAAACAAACCATTATAAATACATTGATACGGTGTCGAATTATCGAACTAATTTTCTTATGTATAGTAATAAAATAATATTTCGGTGAAAATTCTATTTCTTTCATTCTCGAGTAAATACAACAACAAATTAAGTTTTTATTGTTGTTTTACTCGAGAAAGAAAGAATACACATTTTCAGCGAGATATAATTTTAACCATTACATATGGTATGTATTGATATACATACAATAAAACCATGATTCTATAAATCCCAGGTTAGCTCGATTTTTCAAAACACGTGTTCGTGACGTCATGCAATTCTTTTTTACTTTTCGTATTTTTATTTGTTGTTGTAATTTATATACGTATTGAGAATTGAGTGACGTCAAAAAAAAAAAAGATGGCCATTTGTTTACATATTTCGAGCTAACCTTGGTTTTATTGCATTATGCAATAAAACTAAAAAAATTATTTACGAACGATGCAATGGTGTGACGATGAAAGAAAATGAAACAACTTTGTTTTCTATTTGTTATCAAATGCATGTACATACATAAATTAAAAATTGAAAATACATTTCTTAAGGATAAATACATTTATTGAAATAAGAATTTCATTTAAACGAGTACAATTATGTATAATATGTACATTGTACATATTGTAAAAATACGAATGATAATACCTACCTTTTGTTTTTTTTTTTCAAATCATCTACATATAATAATAATTTCAAGGTCAACAAAATTTAAAAGGACAAAATAGATGTTGGTTGTGTAGATAAATACGAGTATAAAAAATAATTTTGATGGTTTATTTTTTACTATGAAGAGAAAACACCATAAATCATCCATAACAAAATTTTGTGAATTTTTTTAGCATGTAGATTAAATGCAGAAAATGCAAAAAACAAAACCCATGAAATAATTACATGATCGTAGGAAAATAAATAAAAACAGGAACAAAATTAGTTTAATTTTTCAACAATATATTTCAAATTTACGTATGTACTCGAATATGGAAGAGGAAAAGCCACATGGAAGCATATTTAGGAATTAAAAAATTCATACTTCCATTAGGCGTAAAAACCTCTTCCAAAACGATGACGTATGTTTAAAGATACCAATAGTGAAATAATTATTTAGTTATAATATGTAATACAAATTGTAATGATTAATGATATTTATACATTCTAAAAGCGAAAAATGTATTTTTCACAAAATTTAATTTTTTTTAGCTTTACTGTTATTTCAGATACATGAAAAATAAAATAATAAATTCAGTAAATTTTTAAAATTTTTAAAACTGTATATACATAATTATAAAATTAAACTATATAATATGCAATAAAGTTTTGTCTTCATTAATCCAAATTAAGCCATAGACACAGTAATTACTCTTTCAAAATTCTCAGTCTTCGATTGTGTTTGTCAACAGGGACATTTTGATTTGTATTTGAATATATTTTTTTACTGTTGTTGGTGCGCTTCTTCGTTTTAATTTTCTTTAATAGCCATATGCAGTTTTTTCGAATTAATACGAGAATTAAAAATTTAAGTGCATTTTGCTTGTGCTCCTTACAGGTTCCTGTGAACCATGTGGAATATTTTCCGTCTGCGGTGGTTGGTAAAATATCTTTATTATGAACGTGTCGTGCAAAATATTTTGCAAAAATTGTTACGTGAATTACAGAGATTTCCAAAAATAAGTCTGTTGGATTTCTTAAATAAATTTCTCCCGAAGAATTTAAATAATTTCTGAATTTTAATAGATATTCGGATGGTAATGATAAATTTTCGTCTTGCTTGACCATACATTCCAAACAACTTTCGCAATTCGATTTTTTCGTTATTTTATAGATTACATATCCCAAAAAATACCGCAAAGATGGTAAATATACTTCACATGATTGATTAATAAAGTTTTCAACGAATGCTATTTCATTGAAATCCGAATCGTCAAATTTTCCTCTACGTCATTATTTGGTGCCGATTGTATTTGATTGTTTGAATTTTCATTTTCTTCTATTTGATTTGAAAAATTATATTCATTTGGCTCTAAAATATATGTACAGTTGTCTGGCTCATAATTAAAAGTTGATGCGTGGAAAATTAATTTACTGGATATTATTTTAGCGACAATAAAATTAAAATCATAAACTGAAGGATTAAAATTATATCCACCTTTCGACCGAATTTGCGAAAATAAGTTTTCTTCTGCATCCGTTTGTAATTTCGATGTTAATATGTAAGTTATGTCGGGGTCTTGTTCAAATACTCCACTGGCTAATTGTAAAACAACTATAATTTTTTGAATAAGACCATCTATGCAAAAAACCTTATTTTTACTTTGAACCTTTAAATTTTTCAAATAGTTGCACATGTGTCTTAAAATGGTATAAGGTACATTGCCACAAACTAAAGACAGTCCTGCATTTGCTTTGTTCGAGCAGAATTGGCCTTTGCTATTTAAAGCATCGAACAATTTGTTGAACTTTTCTAAAATTATAGCTGTGGCAGTAGCATGTTGTTTGCCTTTTTCTGTTTTAAACTTGTTTAAATGATTCAATCTTTTTATACCATTTGTGCAGCTACGGCTCAGAACTTGAGTCGCCAAATTTACCCTCATTCTCTCAAATGTATTGGGGTATATATGTCTTGATGTTAATTTGGAGCAAACTCTGGTCATGGATTGACAGTCGATCTGATATAACTCCTTTATTACACTCCACGTAGCCAATTCTTCTGGCGTAATTATATGGTATGATAAAAAAAATTCGGGGTAGGCTGTGTCTTCTACACGGCCGTAGGTATTTTCCGTGATAACGTTTATAAGAGGTGCGAGAAATGGCACGATGTATGGGTTTGTTAAAATGAATTTTTTTATTATTAGCATCTTGAAATGAGAGTACAGTGATTGTTTGCAAACGATAAAGTACTAGGCGATGGTATGAGAAGTACGATATGAAGCGCAGGGTCTCAGCGGAGATGTGCCTGATGAATGTGAGTTCCAAACAAGTGCTTCCCAAAGTCGCCGAGGCTAGTGTGATGGACACGCAGTCTAGGTCAAATATATATCAGAGTCCACACTGAAATATGACCTATCACATCAGGCATTCCCCCTTTATAGTGCTCTCTAGCATTGTAAATCGCCACTTTGTAGATCTAAGTTTTAATTAAAATTTATGTGAAAATTAATTATTTTAATTTACAATAAATTATCTGCCCCAGTTTCTTTTCTCACAAATTAGCACTAGAATTGCTCCGATCAGATAAGGCATGAGAGGTTCTCTCGCTACGGTGATCTCAAGCATTGTAAATCGCTATTTTGTAGTTTGTAATTTTAATTAAAATTTATGTGGAAATTAATTATTTTAATTAACAGTAAGTTATCTGCCACAATTTCTTTACGCACAAATTGACACCAAAATTACTCCGGTCAGATAAGTGATTCTCATGGTTGGTTGTAAATCGCTGTTTTGTACTTTGTAAGTTTAATTAAAATTAATGTGGAGATTAATTATTTTAATTTAAAATAAATTATCTACCACAGTATTATTAAGCACAAATTAATAACCGAATTGCTCCGATCTGATGAGGCATTCTCTTGCTATAGTGCCCTCAATCTCTATAAATCCCTATTTTATAGTTTGAATTTTTAATTAAAACTTATGTGGAGATTAATTAATTTAATTTAAAATTAATTAGCTACCACTGTTTTTTTACGCAAAAATTGACACTATCAGATCTCCGATCGAATGAGCCGTTCTCTTGCTACACTGGTTGAAGCATTTAAATCGGCCGAAATCGGCCGAGGTTAGTGGCGCGGCTGTGCCGCCCAATGACGTCATTGCGATAATATTATGCGTATGACACATAAAGAAAAAGGACCGATCTAAGCAATCATATCTTTAAATTAAAGGTAGTGCTTATAGTCGATGAGTAATTGCCCACGACCAAGGGCTAAACTACAATCGCTATTTTCTAGTTTGAATTTTTAATTAAAAATTTATGGGATGATTAATTAATTTAATTTAAAATAAATTAACCACCACTGGTTTTTTACGCAAAAATTGGCACCATCTGATCTCCGAGGTTCGCGGCGCGGGTTCCTTTGCCTCCGGATGACGTCATTGCAATAATATTATGCGTGACACATAAAGCCGAAGGACCAATCGAAGCAATCATATCTTTAAATTAAAGGTAATGCTTATAGTTGATGAGTAATTGCCCCCAACCAAGGGCTAAATTTTGGGTCAGTTTTCAAAATCCCGCTTTTCAAAATCCCGCTTTCAAAATCCCGATTCTGCCAAAATTAAAATCCCGCTTTTCAGAAAATCCCGGTTTTGATTTTTGTTTTACTTTGGGATCACTACATTTGCCTGAAAAAAAAACCGGAAATTTTAAAATCCCGAATAGTTGCAAAGTAAAAATCCAGAAAAATAAAATCCCGAAAAAAAATCTACAAATTACCGGAAAAGCAATCCAGAAAAAAATCCAGAAAAATCTGTGTCTGCAAGGTTGACGAAGCATTTACGAAGCATTAAATCCATAAGTCGCTCGAATACATCCGTCGATACCATACTAACCCAACGAATGAAGCTAACCACAAAATAACTTGAAACATTTGCGGTAGAACTATCAGGAGAAGCGATATGAGCGATACGATTCCTTTGATCTGTGTCTGAAAGGTTGACGATGCAATTTCCATTATCATAAATATTAAGAACTTTACGTAAAACCTCAAATTTGATAGACATTTTATAAATTTTAATTATAATTTGGTCCGCACTTTGATAATTATGTTGCTGGGTTTTAATTTTCTGGATTTTTTTTTCTGGATTTTTTTTCGGGATTTTCAGTTTCTGTATTATTTTTTTCTAGATAAGGTAGCCAACCCAAAAAAAATACGTCTTTCAAATTTCAAAAGCAAGATTTTGATTTCGGGATATTGAAAAGCGGGCGGTGCCTTAATCACAAACAACTCCTCTAACTATTATACATACATGTACCTAGTTTGTGTAATACTTCAATATTTTTTAAAATTAGTTCTTTTAGCTTAGTTCAAAATATAGGACCTTCAGTTGCGACATACATAGCTTATGACAAATTTATCCGTGCTAAATAAGCCTCTTGACATAAATAAACAAAAATATTTTGCAATGTTTGGTTCTTTTTCATCATTACGAAAATTAACTAGACCGACAATTTGATTACTCACTCTATTGTATTTGAGATCAGCCTGAATTTTAATTTCATCGAATAATAGAACATGGTGTTTTAATCTATTAGACATACGCTTAACTTTTATTCCAATTTGTTCAATTATGTATGTATTTCTGAAATATTGTTAAGTCGAGTGAGAGTGTGAGACCGATACTCTATGCTTTGCGCCAAACGCCGTTGATTTATAGTATATTTCGAATTTTACAAGTTTTGGGTTTTTGTGTCAGAATCTTTTTAATTTAAAATGCCTCAAAATTTGAAATTTGGTGGACATTGTATTATTTGGTGGACATTGAACCAAGCTAAAAGAACTAATTTTAAACAATATTGAAGTATTACACAAACTAGGTATAATAGTTAGAGGAGTTGTTTGTGATCAAGGCACCAACAATAGAAGCGCGTACAAATTGCTAGGAGTAAAAAAATAAACCTTTTTTTATTAAGAAATAATTATTTAAGTAATCCAACAGACTTTTTTTGGAAATCTCTGTAATTCACGTAACAATTTTTGCAAAATATTTTGCACGACACGTTCAAAATAAAGATATTTTACCAACCATTTATGATAAATGTGTATGTAGATGCAACCACCGCAGACGGAAAATATTCCACATGGTTCACAGGAACCTGTAAAGAGCACAAGCAAAATGCACTTAAATTTATAATTCTCGTATTAATTCGAAAAAACTGCATATGGCTATTAAAGAAAATTAAAACGAAGAAGCGCACCAACAACAGTAAAAAAATATATTCAAATACAAATCAAAATGTCCTTGTTGACAAACACAACCGAAGACTGAGAATTTTGAAAGAGTAATTACTGTGTCTATGGCTTAATTTGGATTAATGAAGACAAAACTTTATTGCATATTATATAGTTTAATTTTATAATTATGTATATACAGTTTTAAAAATTTTAAAAATTTACTGAATTTATTATTTTATTTTTCATGTATCTGAAATAACAGTAAAGCTAAAAAAAATTAAATTTTGTGAAAAATACATTTTTCGCTTTTAGAATGTATAAATATCATTGATCATTACAATTTGTATTACATATTATAACTAAATAATTATTTCATTATTGGTATCTTTAAACATACGTCATCGTTTTGGAAGAGGTTTTTACGCCTAATGGAAGTATGAATTTTTTAATTCCTAAATATGCTTCCATGTGGCTTTTCCTCTTCCATATTCGAGTACATACGTAAATTTGAAATATATTGTTGAAAAATTAAACTAATTTTGTTCCTGTTTTTATTTATTTTCCTACGATCATGTAATTATTTCATGGGTTTTGTTTTTTGCATTTTCTGCATTTTAATCTACATGCTAAAAAAATTCACAAAATTTTGTTATGGATGATTTATGGTGTTTTCTCTTCATAGTAAAAAATAAACCATCAAAATTATTTTTTATACTCGTATTTATCTACACAACCAACATCTATTTTGTCCTTTTAAATTTTGTTGACCTTAAAATTATTATTATGTAGATGATTTGAAAAAAAAAACAAAAAAAAAACCAAAGGTAGGTATTATCATTCGTAATTTTTACAATATGTACATAGACATAATTGTACTCGTTTAAATGAACTTCTTATTTCAATAAATGTATTTATCCTTAAGAAATGTATTTTCAATTTTTAATTTATGTATGTACATACATTTGATAACAAATAGAAAACAAAGTTGTTTCATTTTCTTTCATCGTCACACCATTGCATCGTTCGTAAATAAATTTTTTAGTTTTATTGCATAATTCAATAAAACCAAGGTTAGCTCGAAATATGTAAACAAATGGCCATCTTTTTTTTTGACGTCACTCAATTCTCAATACGTATATAAATTACAACAACAAATAAAAATACGAAAAGTAAAAAAGAATTGCATGACGTCACGAACACGTGTTTTGAAAAATCGAGCTAACCTGGGATTTATAGGATCATGGTTTTATTGTATCATGAGATTTAATTGCACTGGGTTTCATCAAACTTTGCTTCACAAGTGCGCATAATTTTAGTGCATCACATCTGTCACATAGAAATTTTGAAAATTCTTCATATGAGGGGTATTCTATTTCTACCGTTTTATGCGCCCAGGCCTCTCTTGTATCTGGATCGGTTTTATGCAAAAGAATGTAGATGAGCCTCGGAGCACGTTTTGTTGCTTCTTCGCGTAATTCTATTATCCCTTTATTTACCTCGTCCGATCCATTATACAGCTGTCGCAGTTTTTTAACAGATTTTTTTGCATGGCTGGTTGCTCCATAAACGACCTGATCAAAGAACTTAACACGAGGTTTCCCTTGTCGTATCTTTCACATATTTTTTCCCATGCTGGTTTATAATTTGCATCAGAAACCGTTATGTGTTTTATTAATTCGGCAGCTTCACCATCTAGTTGACCCTTTAAATACTGAAACTTCTGTACATCGCTGAATCCCAACTTGTTATGGACAGAAGCCACAAATATATCCTATTAAATATATCCGTTTGGAAAGTCTTCATAGTTCCCTGAGAATTTAGGTAATCGTAACGTCGGCAATCGAATGGAACAATGAGGCTCTTCTGTTGTGTTTTGAATAGTTTGATTTAAGGAAGAAGTGAATGTTGATGATAACGTAATTAGAAACTCATTTTAGTTCGCGTAAAAATCGAGACATCATTCCCTCAATTTGACCGCATTCTTGCTCGATTTTCTCGCAACCCATAAACTCAAAAACGCCCGCTCTAAATATTCTAATCTCATCGCAATCTCAGTTTGCGGCGTTCTATCTGTGATTTTATCAGCGAAGTTCACTAATCGGGTTATGCTACTTTTTGCTAATCCGCGCTTACAAGTAAATTCTTTAATCTCTTTTTCTGACAATCTAACAGAATATTTTCTCTCTCCTATTGTAGGTAAGTAGAACTACACTGTAACGTCGACAATAACTTCAATAACATTTAATTTTGAGAATTATGCAGCCGGTACACAAGACAAACCCAAGTAAAATATCTCGATTTTTGCAAATTCAACAGTAACGATTCAATACACTATAATACAATTTTATGATTCTAAGTTTCACTTACTCCAACTGTTTTATGAGTTGCTTCGAAAACCCTTGCCACAAATTTAATCACTCGTATGCCACTCCTTCGCTGGAGTTCAAATTCTGAGATTCACACGCGGAATTGAAACTCAATAATTATCGCTGGAATCCAAATTCCGAAAATTCACTATATGTCACTCCCTCGCTGGAGTTCAAGTTTCGAGATTCACATCCGGAATTCAAACTCAATAGTTATTGATGATATCTTCCTTCGCAAGAATGATGTTCACGAAAATGGCGTCTTATTGTTTTCGACCAGCAATGGCGTCATCTCGTGTTTTTCAGCCAATGATAGCGGTTATGTAAAATTGCACTATACGTAAATTACTGTAAATGTTGGTTTTTTTATGAAGGATCATAAATATGTGCGAGCATAATAACTACCAATTAAATTTTGAGTGGAATGTATCAATTTTTTGTCACTGGATTTTAAACAGAAAATAATAAATTCAAGCACTAATTTAATTATAATAATTTTTGATTTATAATCACAATTTTCACAATTTCTCAATACATAAAATAATTTTTTAATGGCGACCGCTTGGTTGTGTTGCACATAAGAAGTTTTCACGATTGACTTTTGGTTTATTTTACGTGTCCCTTTTCTACATGACATCGGTTTTTTATGATTATATTATTCTCCTTCGTTTCTTTTAGAAGGAAACTCTTACAAATATTAGTGATCGAACAAAGCCTCATGACAGTAAATGCCTCATGAGAGTATTGACCTTTTCATAATCGAAGCACAACTTTCATAAAATTATTTAAAATGGTACATAAGTCAAATACAATTTCATTTTCTGCATAACTGTTGCAGCGTCGACGATGTGAATAGTGAAGTATTTTGCCTATTTATCAAAAAATTACAAAAATTTATGAAGTAGGTACGCAACTATTCTATTGAACTTTGAAAATATAATTTTTTACAATTTTAAAGAATTGTAACAACTTTGTATGTTTCCATATACCAAAATCTTTGATCAGGTTGAATTAACGTGAAACTATAACTTACAATACAATAATACAAAACAGCTTTTTCATTGCCTTATAAACCCAATTGATTGATTGAGTTACTTTAGTTAACATTATCGATTAGTATGCTAATTGACATACATAACACAACCCCTCTTATACTCAGTATCATCATCATTTTATGTATTTGTATTCAATTACGTATCTCATACATCCTAATGTAATCACACAAGAAACCCACAAAATTAGATCTACATTTGTACGAAAGATGAAAACTTTTTTATTTCCAATTCGATAAATATGTTTCAATAAATTTACGTTTATTTTCTTTTAAGTATGTTACTTAAATGCATGTATATACATGAATGTAGGTAATAAAATAAAAAGAAAGATAGAATATGTGAGATGGAGCGTATAACGGTATAATTTTGGGAAGGAGCAAAATCCAATTTCAGTTCAAATAATAAAAAAAAAAAATTACGACAAGCATATTTTTCTTGGTGATTTTATTGCCGTTCAAACGTCACCACCTCACCCAGTTAGAGCTCCATACTACATTTTAAACTCATTTCACATTTATATAATTGATAATGAGGGGAAAAAATTGATCGGTGTCAAGATGCTTCGAGCGGTTTTCATAAACTTCGAAAAATTTTCCGTCCAAGACAATAACAAAGTTTCCCTGCATTAAACACTAACAAAACCATTTAATTTCCTTTACAGTCAATCAACTCCAAAATATGATGATACACAGTAGAGTAAAATTAACCAAAAAAAAAAAAACACCCCTTATACATTAAATTCACACAGTCTTATTAATTTTAATAGAAAATCACCATCCAATTGGTAAATGGTATTCGTTTAAAGGTTTTCCTAACATCTTCTTCTATACGCTATGTTTTTATTTTTAATTCCAATATAATAGATAATAATTCTTTTAATCATTCAACTAACACAAACAAAAAAAAAATAAAAAAATTATGATGAGGAGGAAAATAACCCATCACCCACGATAAGAAAACGGTCTTGGTCTTTTTATAATTTAAATTGAGTTGAAAAATAAAAATTAGCAGATTTTTTTTTTTCTGTTTGCTATAAGGAAAACGTCTAATTTTGCCGGAAAAAAAAAAACATTTTTATTTTCCAATCGGTACAACAACTCAACACAGTATATCCTTAAAATATAAAAACAAAAAAAAAAAAATTATTAAGGACGGGAGAAAATTATGTACAAGAGAAAAACGATATTTATTTTGAGGGATATAGGGAAAATGGATTTTTTTATTTTCTTACAGATACGACAGAATGGTTGGTAAAAAAGAGGAAATTGTTTCGTTATGATGGGTGCGATAAGGTGGTGGTATAGTGGTGGCTAAGTTGTCAGAAAGAAAAATAACCGTAATATCCCCCTTTATATAATATACTTGTGTACATTACATAGCTGTATACGTTGTACATACATTTGGGAGAAGGAAAAACAATGAACATGATATTGTTAATTTTATTGTCATAATAAATAAAGAGGCAGTTTAGTAGGACATAACAACATGTTAAATGGTAATTTGTAATCATAATCATGAACATGGTAATATTTATTATATAATTTTATTATTTATTTGTTACAAACAAATTTATCATATGTAATTAGCTTCAATTGCACGTAAGTTAATTGAATTATTATTGTGATTTACTACTATGAAGTGTGGTTTTTTGATAATTAATTCCGTTACGGATTGTGTAGTATTTACGAAGAGAGTAATAATTTATTTTCAAAAATAAACAGTTTTCAAATTCTAAACCTAAACTAGCCAGATCAATGTTAAATTATGCTCCAGAATTTTAATCTTTTGCGGGCAAATAATTTTTGAGTACACTTTAGAAATATAACATAGCAATTAGATTTAGTTTTCCAATTCCTTTAAAGTGTGATACATTTCAAAGAAGTTTCCAATACGTGTGCCTTGCGCGTTTAAAAATAACTCAAAACAATTAATCTGGTAAATATGGTACATTGTGGTCATAAATAAACAAAACAAAATCATATGCCTTACATACAGATGTGGCTAAATTATTATAACCTCATAAGAAATTCTTGGTAATGTGACTTTAAATGCCAGAACTGCAACCTTTTGTATAGTTGACAAATCATTAACCCTATACAACTCGTGACTTTATTTTTTTAACTTCAAACTCATGACTGGGGCACGCTTACAAACCGACTTTTTCATACATGATTGTCTTCGTTTTTTCATAAGGAACAAAATGGTGCACGAGAAATCTGATTTAATTTACATTTAGAAAACGAAAAACCTATTCGAAGACTGAAAACCGGTTAAAATTCACCAACAATCTCATTTTTTATAAACATATGAAACTTTTCAACCGTTCAACCGATCTTAAAATCTCAAGCGGTGTTTCGAAGGGGAGAGATCAGACTATTGAACTATTGAAACAAAATTAGTGTCACTTTATTTTGTTAAAATAGTATGTTTATTTGGGCCATTGCAAATATTTTTTTTTTAATAATTTTAATTATAATGAAATGAATTTAATAGACATATGTGGTCAAAATAGGTATTACGAAATTCAACAAATTCCAATATAAAGTCCACTTTATTTATATTTGAAATGTTTTTTCCGACTTTTTTTAATTGCAAATTGCTTGATCAGATCATCAAAACTAATTGTTCGAAACACATCTTCTTTTATTATATAATTAGTAACGATAATGCATGTAGTCTACCTTGTTGTATAGTCGTTCGATACTAATTTTTAATATTTTTCAACTCCAAAAATGAACGCTCAGCTGAGCAATTTGTGACCATCAATGTCAGAAATATCCGAAAGCAAATATGTATATACATTTGAAAAAGCCGACTCAATATTGTCTTCCACAATTATTTTATAAAGCTCAGTATGACTAAATTTTATTTTCCCATTAGTTGATTGACTAAACTTATGGCGCACATATGGCGCAAAGTTGTAGTTCAAGTCCTCTGGATAGGCATCAATAAGTTTTAGACATAACATTCAAAATAAATTTTAAGCTCAATTGAAGGTGCAGTGGTGGCAATACCTAGGAAATCACTTAGAAAACTAAAACGATGGACTTTATACTTTATAAATTGGTATAGGTTGGCTTTGACTTTCAAGTCAAGCGGACGTCGTATTTTCTTTACAAAATAAAAAAATAAAAATGTCTGGGACCTAAATTAAAATGTACATAGCTTGGGGCTAAAGTTTATCAAGATGGGAAACCTTCCAATCCGGAAGCGATTTGCTGAAGCACAGATTATTAACAATAATGCAGTGAAAAGTTATTGTGTAACCATATCAATCAAATACAATATTGTGAAAAATTCATTAGTCGCCCTCATGATAAACCAATTAAAGTAGGTATGATCAAGCGCATGTATTGCTATCTCTTTCACTAAAAAAATTCTGTGCTATACTTTTTTTTATAATCACTAGTTCATAGCAAACAAACAAAAATCGAATTGTTTTGCGGTGATAGTTTTTGTGAAAACAATGAAGGCTTGTGATTTTATCGCACCGAATGACGAGATGCGCAAGAAAAGACGAATTTTAAACAGCTGTCAATCATACCTATTGAATTAGTTTATCATGAGTCGCCCTTGTACATACGGATTGAAAGGGAATTAGTAATATTGCCCAAAAGGAATTTTCTTTCTGTTTGTGGATTTCATGATTATATTATATACAACTTTTGTACAATGGGGTGGCCCAAAATTTAAGTAATAAATAAATATATCCTCTGCTTTTCATCTCAGCTTGGAGTTTATCTACAATTATGTAGAAATTGTTTATTGTAGTATTTGCTTTAAAATGGCTTCATATTAAGTCAAATTCATCTAGCATAGTACAAAGTTGAGTTGGAAGTATTTTTTTACTTAAAAAAGTGAATTAAATAAATATTCCAATTGGTGAAAAAATGGAACGGGATGGAAACTAAAAGGATTTTTTCCAAAATTTAAGAGTTGTTTTCGCCAACAATAGTGTTTAGATATTGAAAGATTTTTTTCGAAACAATTTTGGCATTAGCGAAAGCTATCATAGAAATAAGATTTTTTTTTTGTAGAGGTGTTGAAAATTTCATATTTACCCTGGCAACAGACGGTTAAAGAATAACTTTAAAATTGATGAAAGGATGTTTCAGGCCATTCAGGACAAATACAAGTTTTCAATAATTAATTGTGAAAATAACGAAACTTTCGTCAAAATTGATCGTTTAAACAAGAGTCGTGGTGAGCTGATCGATGAAATAAAAAGAACATTTCCGGAAGAAGTATACACGGATTTTTTTAATAGTGCCTCGATCCGGTTTGATTTGGTGTATGAAGAGGTTGTCCATGGTCATATTGAAGGAAGAGATATGAACGATGAAAAATAGGTCGTAAATTTGACAAATTTGAAAATTTTTGTAGACATCATAAACATTTTAAGATAGGTAATAAGTTTTGTTTACCTTTTAAAAAAAAAAAAAATTCCTTACCACGAAATTAAAGCGGATGTGGAGAGTGGTATTTCAGAACTAGATGAGACGGCTCATAACAATATTAAAAATAGACTTGTAAATATGTTGACGAACTTCAAAACGAACAATTATTTGGGTAAAACATTTGTGAGTATTGAAGAAATCCAACTGATTCGAGGGACTCATAAGGGGGAAAAAATTGAATGAGCACCCCGAATTGTATGTATTGTAAGCTAACAAGAGTAACATAACGGTACTTATGCCAAAAACTGAATATTCAGAAAAAATAGAGTTACTCTTTTAGGACAACAAACTTATATTGAAATTCGGAAAGTTGGTATTTCTTCAATGCAATCTAAATTAAATGTAATCATTGGCTCTTGGGAACATTTAGGAAAAATTGAGAACAATCTGGCAAGGTTTCTTAAAAATTATCATGGTACGACACCACGAATGTATGGTCTGGCAAAAGGACACAAAATTGGTATTTCCTTGAGACCAATTGTAAGCTATTTAGGTTCGCCTTTATACAATTTACTCAAATTTGTGTCTAACATTTTGAATCATTACGTGGGAAATAACTTTTCGGCTGTATAAAACGCGGAAGATTTTAGAAATAAAATGAAAAATGTGTCTCCGCCAACAAATTATATATTAGTATCGTTAATCGTTAGATGTGGTCTCATTGTTTACTAACGTTGACTCATATGGTAATAATTTTGCAACATTTTAAATCAAACACTTGGTTATATTTCGCGAAAAAAAAATTTATTAAGTTAATTCTCGATCGATTTCGACTTGTTAGGTCATCATCAGGAGTTAAACTGACTATTACTACGTAATAACTGTTACGTGAAGTAACAGTCAGTTTAACGAGAATTAACTTAATAAATTAAATAAATTTTTTTTTGGCGAAATATAAACAAGTGCTTGATTTAAAATGTTATTAAATGTGTTTTGCCAATAAGTGTGTGGCAATAAGTGTTAACGTGCGGAAAAGAGTATGTGGGTCAAATTAAAAAAATTTTAAAAAACGAATTCGCCAACATATTAGTGATTCTACGTATGAGTTTAAACCGTCATACAGTGCTTTATCGAATCATATATGTGGAAGTAACTACTAGTTATAGATAAAAGATTAATTTTGGAAAGCATTTACATCAAAAAACAACAAAATTTATCTCAAAATTTCTAAAATATACAGGAAGTATCAAAATATTTGTTAAATTATTACGACAACATTTTGTTAATTTTCTAAATTCAAAATTTATTCACTCAAATTGAATACCTCAATTTTTTTTCGGCTAAACTGAGTATTTAATAAATTTCAATTTAAACTCTAGTTATGTACAGACGTTAGTAAAACATTCGTTTAAAAAAAAAATTTCTTTCAAATTATAGAAAAAATTGTACCCTTGGTAAAGACGGAATGTACCGTCGAAACGTCTGGTTTTTTTTATTAATATAAAAAACCAAAGAAAATTATTTTATTGTATTTTTTTAATTTAACAATTAGATAACTAAATAAACGTAAATATTCTCTAAATCCTTTTGGTGCCCTCTTTCTCTTGATGCCCTAAGCATGTGCTTATATTTCTTAATGGCTAATCCAGACCTGCCCGGAATAAACCTCTTAAGTCAATCTTCAGCTCAACCTCCAACTCAATTTTCAACTCAGCCTCCATATCAATCGCAACACAATCGTAAACGCAATCACCAAATTAACCGCCAAGCCAACCCTCAGCTCAATCACCAAATCTATCCCAAATCAACTTTCATAGCAATCATTAACCTAACTCCAAATCAAACCTTAAATAATCACCCAGCCGAACAACACACTTAACCATACAAGCTAACTAAACTGCTAACTAGGTATTACTTACCATCAATCCACCATACCGTCATACCGTCACACCATCATACCAAACCATGATATTATCCTACTATCATACCATCAACACCATTGTACCATCATACCGTCATATAATCATACCATCAAGTTCCGTCCTAATTGTCCATATTCCAAAACGTTATCTAAAAATCATTTCAGAATTATGATTTTCATCATAATCCGTTGAGAAATAAGCAGGTTGCAGAACATTATCCAAAAATCCAAGGTCACATTCCAGAATTTTATCCAAAAATCATTTTAGAATCCTATTTCGAATGAACATGTTAAATTTTATCATATTCGGTTAAGAAATATCCAAGTTCCATCTCACTTCACCATATTCCAGAACTTCGTATAAAAATCATTTAGAATCCCATTTTCATTGAAAATGCTGCATTTCATCAAAATCGGATAAGATAATCCGAAAACAAATTTTATAAAAAAAAATCACAAATCCTCAGCTAACCGACAACTCACTACAACGGACAACTTTTTTGGTCCCGTCGATTTCCATTATAGATCCTCCAGTGCTCACTGACCCCTAATCGAATCCCAACTCAACCCTGATTCAACCGGCAAACAGAACCTAATCTAACCCTCAACACATATCAAATTTCATCAAAACCGGTTAAGGAATAGCCAAGTTCCACTCACTTGGCCATATTCCAGAACTTTACCTAAAAATTATTTTAGAATCCCATTTCCAACGCAAATGTCAAATTTCATCATAACCGATTGAAAAAGAAGCAAGTTCCATTATACCTAGCCATTTTTCAGAACTTTATCCACAAATCATTTTAGAATCCCATTTCTATCGCACATGTCAAATTTCAGTTGAGAAATCATCGGTTGAGACGTCTCATCTGGGAAATTGTTTAGTGTCAGTAATGAAATGACTATTGTAGGTTGTAAAATTATTAGATTCATATATTAACATAGTTGCAGTTTATCGGTCGCAGAAAAATACAATTTGCCAATTTCCTCAAATTTAATGGAAAGCTGCATTACCAAATACAAACGCAGTTTTATCATAGGTGATATGAACCTGAATTTTAAATCGTGAACTTTTACTAAGTAATGGTTTTTAAATAAGACAACATATCTTAAGTACCATCAATAGAATATCTGACTATTAACTTGGATTTATGTACCAAATCATCAAATAAAACTGCCACTTGCATGATTTTGATGGATTTTCTGAGTAGACATTCATATAAAAAATTGTTTTGTGGATCCAATTTTTTAGATATAAGAAGAGCTTTTGATTGCGTGCACCCTGAAATACTCATATTAAAATTAAGAAAGCTAGGATTTTCTCAAAATCAATTAAATGTAAATATTTCGTAGTTACATAACCAATCATATGTGACAATTGATAATAAGAGGAGTATCGTAGAGTGCCTATTATAATACCATGACAAATAGTATATCACTTTATTTGTCTTATAGTACCAAATGATATACCATGGTACTGTATTCGGAATCCATAATTTTTAAATCTACACGTACCTACATACAATACATAAATCTTTTTTCTTATCTTTTTTATAACAGTTTCTATTTTTGGTGTTTGCTGTATGTATTCCGATTTCCCATCAGTTTTTTATTTTTTGAGTATTGACGATTGGTATAACACGCATTCCACGTAGTGGAACATTTTTCAACTGAAGCGAATACATACTTTTCGTGTAGATTGTGTGTTTTTATATTGTTTTAGATTTGTTTCTTATAATTTACGTTGGTTTTCGTAAATAAATTGGTCAGCTCTTGCATTATCTAGACATTAATTCATTTGCATCCTGTTCTATTTAAATTTTTACCGCGATACGCGTTTTTCCTACTTTTACAATCGTCAATATTCTTGGGTTTTCTTATCTGTTGGCAACACTCATAATAACTTCTAGAAAAATGACTCACCAAAGCCAGCAAGACAAATGCACACCCGAAATATTACAGAATAATGTAAACGAGTACATTATTGCGATCCATCAAAAAACAGTAGGTCTGGCCAGGGCCCGTATTCTTGAAATTCGATCAAACAAAGTCGCCGGTGAGTTGCTAGTGAAATACGTCATTTCAGGCGAAAATTTAAATTGTTTTATATTAAAGTCACCGGCGACTTTTTTTTTGGTGAATTTCAAGAATACGGGCCCTGCCATCAAATTTATAATATGGTCGAAACTCCTTGTTATTTTGACATGTCACACAATCGTATATTACATTTTTAAGGATAAACAACTATTGATGAGTTAAATACCGGACAATCTAAAAATCGGTTTACAATAGTTCTGTGTATTTCTGCAGCTGGGCTTGTAGTTCGAACTCTTTTGAATATTCGAATATTGCTTATTATTAGTTCGAATATTGCTCTTTCTGTGTTTCAACGGTTTATTATTATTATTTCACGTGCGTGAATGAGGCGGGGTAAACATACAATAGGAACTAAAAATATTATACAATCTGATCAAATACAACCCGGAATTATTCATTCAAACCGACCGCGTTGAATATTTTGCTGAATTTTTTTTTGTCTACGATAGGTAGCACTGTCAGTAGACTTCATATCTTCATGTCAAACAAGTCTACCTTTGGTGTGTGTTGCGAATTTTACAATGTCGAATTTAGTTGAACAAAGAGCTTGTCTGAAATTTTGTCTTAAAAATGAAATTTCTTGTGCAAACGCATTTAAAATGTTACAAAAAGCCTATGGGGACTCGTGTATGTCGAAAACTCAAGCATATGAGTAGTATAAATCATTCAAAGTGGGTCGAGAAATCATCGAAAACTTGCCTCATGATCGTCTCCATCCACATCAATTAACGAAGAAAACATCGAAATTGTGAAGAAAATCGTGTTAAAAAAAAAAGAGAAAAATAGCGTTTGAGGGAGAATATTCATCGGCAAAGACCGGAACTGTGGCAAAACAACTCATGGTTTCTTCACCACGATAATGCACCTGCTCACACATCCCGTCTTGTTCTTGATTATTTGACCAAAAACAATGTCAACATCATTCCGCAAGCTCCGTATTCACCTGATATGGCACCGTGTGATTTTTTTCTCTTCCCCAGACTCAAATTATCACTTCGAGGAAAACGTTTTGAGTCGATTGAGTTCATAAAAGAGAATTCGCTGAGGGAGCCAAAGGCCATACTTTTGCGGCCTATGAAAAATGTTTTGAAAACTGGAAAAAACGTTGGCATATGTGTATCACCTCCGATGGTAATTATTTTGAAGGGAATAAAATAAATATTAAAGAATAAATTAACCGTTGTTGTTTCATTTTAAAATTCCGGGTTATATTTGAACAGATGGTATGCATTTCAAATACTTCAATATTCATTTATAAATTTAAAAACAAATTTGAATTTTGATTTTTCGCTAAAAATCACTACGTGAATCACCTTATGAAATATAAATGCAAATGTGAGTCAACTATATAGGAAACAAACAATCTGTAAATGTTCCGATTCGTTTTCGTGAAAAATAAGTGGTTTATCCGAATATTAAATCAATGTAATAATTTGAAGAATCAAGTAAAATAATCAAATTTATAGATTTAAGGAATTATTTAAAATAATTTTTTATTGGAATTCTGTTGTTTGTATTATAATTTACCACATACACAAACAAAATAAAAAATAAAAGTACTTTTATCCGAATTTTATTTATTATTAAAATCTAAAATGCTCTTTGTCCGAATTTCAAATCCACTCACTGTAAATGGATTACAGATTTTGTCTGGAAAACGCTGTGAAATTACTGCTTATTTAGTATACCGTGGTATTATAATTAGCACTTTTTTTTTCCAAATAACGTACCGGTATAATATTTTTATTTCACATTTTGCCTGAAAGATGACATTTTCCAATACGCTTTATGGCGTTAAGCAAAAGTAGATGTCACTACCGCTGTGAATGTGGATTAAGCTCTCAAATTATTAAAAATTATACGCCGAAAAAGCTTGTGAATTAAACTTTTGATAAATAAAATTATAATAAAACCATTAATTAATTTGGCCATAAAATGTTACACGCCTATTTCTTAGAAAAAAGTTTTGTTTTGACATTTAACCCACATTCACATTGCTAGTGTCACCATTTTAGTTACATAAATTAATAAAGCGTATTAGTATACCATGGTAGCATTCTACGGTACCGTGAAGCATTTGACTAGAGGTGTAGCCCACGGAGCGATTATAAGTCCTGCATTATTTAGAATCTTCATTAATGACATTGTTTAGGAAAAACTCCATAAATGTGCTAATTTGAGAATATTTGTAAGAGTTGACAATAAGCCAGGGGCTCGAAACTATAGTCCTTAAGAAATTTTAAAAATAATTATCACTACAGGAAAATATTATTCGTGTTTGTTTATATTTGCTCTTTAAATATATTAATGACCCACACTTCCTAAAGTTTGAGGGAAAGTTGCAACTATTTGCAGATGATAGGGTTTAAATGTACGCTGCAGAATCATTACAAGGTTTTATAAAAATCTTTTAGTCTAAAATCATGACAAAACAAATTTTTAAGAATCAACGTATTAGTGTAGGAGAGTTGGATGCCATTCCCATTTCATATGAGCTATACACCACAGAGCTAGTCAACGGGATTAAATACCTTGGTCTAACAATCGATAGTAAACCAAATTGGACAAACCATGTTGATATTATAAAAAAATCAATTAATTTTATATTTTAGAGATCGAAAGACTATCTTAGAAAACATTATTGTTACTATTATATAATGCGGATATTCAATCTATAAAAATAAAATTAATTAATAATTTTGCAAAAATGAGCATTAAAATATATCATAAATGTTCCGGTACTACACCCAACTAATTTACTGTTTAGATAATTCTTTTCATTTAGCATTAATTATTGATCGTGAACTGCTCGTATTAATATATAAAGTAATAAATAACAAAATTAAGCATAACTTCAATTTTAGCAGAGCTGCAGATTTACATACATTGTTCTCCTACAAGAAGGCGCTCTAATTTTAGAATTGATTATTTGGCCACTTCTGCTAGTAGAAATATAATGTTTGGTTTAGATACTGGCTAAGTTTAACACACTTCCAAATGATATTAAATCACAATGCAATCAAACTCACAATGTATATTTTGTCAACCTGCTCAGCCTCTCAAACTTTGGCAAGATCATTTAGACAATTTAACACTTGGCTATATGGGTTCATAAGATAATAAAAAAGATATTAAAAGAAAAAATTCTTTTGTCATTTGCAATAAAGAAAATTACTGCCACATTACTGAAGGGAGGACGTACTGTCCATAGCGGACATCTATCTCTTCCATGCGCATGAACTCACCAGAAGTAAACGTTTTACGAGAAACTGCTCTGATTGTAATTGCCGAAATTACAATGCTGCCTAAATATGGACTTTGCTGCACCGATCAATTGCTTCGTGCAATGAACTTCGTGATGGAATCTGACATCCCGTGTGGCGGAAAAGTTTTAGTTCTCGGTGGAAATTTTCAGAAATTGCCAGTAATGCCAAGAGGAAC
This sequence comes from Tipula helvola, assembly GCA_963556165.1. Lineage (NCBI taxonomy): Eukaryota > Metazoa > Arthropoda > Insecta > Diptera > Tipulidae > Tipula > Tipula helvola. Next base: position 103,551,165 of record OY744483.1, read on the forward strand.
GCGCACAGAAATCATTGAGTGTTGTATTTAATCTAGCCCATTGTGGAGACTCTTCGATCAATTTACTCTTATACCATCAATATGCGAAGCGAAGGACATAGGCTGGAAGTTTATCTCAAACGCCAGCAATTTTTGAAGAAGACGTCATTCAAATTCAAAGTGGAATGATCACAACTGAAGATTTAGTAACCAGCATTTTTGGCAATATTTAGCAAATATCCGTTGCGAATTTATCTAAAAGAGTCATCGTTGCACCAACAAATGCTCAAACGCTCGAAATGAATCGATAAATCATTGACATGACAGCCAGTGAAGCGCACATATGCCACATGAATTTCTCAACGATCAAACTCCATCTGGTATGCCACTTCATGTGCTTCTTCTGAAAAAAGGTGTAATTATCATGCTTCTGAGAAACCTCATCGCGAAGAAGGGATTGTATAATGGCTCCCGATTAATCATCGAAGAACCCGCCCGGTCCTTTGATTGCGTTGGAATTCATTTTAAAAAAACCGAGTTCGCTCATGGCCAACTTTACATTGCTCACTCAAGACCACGCAGCGAGGTCCATTACTTAATGATGTAAGACAATTTACTCGCAATATAGTATATGTATCCCAAAATAATTCATAAACAAATATTATTGCTACATTGTATGATGAATGTTCATACAATGTAGCAATAATATTTGTGTGTGTGTAATAAAGCGTGTTTTATCCTATTTGTCTAATTTTATTTTTAAACTCAGCTCATATACTTACGTTGAATATTGCGAAATTTAATAATATGTGAAATAGCGCCGAGTGGTGTCAGTGTGCTCATCATTAGATTCCTGCAGAAACAATTAACGGTTTTATATAGAAATTCCGTCTTAGTGCGGGATAATTACCCCTAGTATATTATTGCATCAATTGTATAGTGTAATTCTAGTAAACCGGATTTATTTGATAGATTGCACATTGATTTTTAAAAATTTAACTGTCTCTTACCGCAAAACTCAATTTTTGATGTATAGCACTCTTCTGTTACTGATAAAAACTTGAAACGAACTAACGAAAACTGAGTAATTTGAGGAAAAAGCGCACATTTAAAAGACAGCGTTTTCGCTAAATGCGAACAGAAAATTTTAAAGGCGTTCGAAATACATGTACATTATAATGTACACCAGTAGGGAAAGGGTTAATTTGATATATGCATGTATATAAACTAAACAGTCATGTCAAAATCCACATAATCGAATATTTGAATAAATATATCACAAACCACCGATTTGTTTAAAATTTTAGGTTGCCCACAACAGTATTACTTTTAATGGCTTAACAATACCAACATCAAACAATTCCACATAATAAAGCAAATATTTACCATAAATGCATTATTGAGTTCAAATCGCAAACTAGCACAACTAGCCCGCTCTATTAAACGATTTTTCAATTAAATTTGTAGATAAAATTAAACTGATTTTCGACACAAAATACCAAAGTATTATTCTTTATTTTATGTTTTCGATCATATTTGTGTCTATGCTCGATAATTTATGTTATCACACTGACATCTATGAAACACTAGTGAAACTATTTAGCTTTAGATTTCTATATCAAATACAGTTAGGCAACGATGACCTTTTAACTTAATACAAAGTTGTTAACTTTATATTTCCTAATTTATTCTACGTACGTTAAAATATTACTAACAAATTTCCACTCCCACCATTATATTATTTGAAGGTTTTATCTATGATAATAAAAAGCAAATATGACCTCTTATTTAACCATAATGAATTACCCTATAAATTACCATGAGAAAATGAAAATGTCTTCACTTAAATCTAAATTAAAATCCAATCATCCAATAAAATTCAAGAACAAACGACGTAACTAAAAGGAAACGAGAAAAGGAAAACCAAACCAAAAGAAAAAAGTGTTCCATGAATTTTTCACGTTTTCCAATATAAACGTGATTTGACTTAATTCATAAAAATTATCTAGGATTAATCACATTTTCCACTGTCATTAAGGATAGTGTACGTACATATTATATACGAGTATGTATACAACATTATAAAATTTGTTGAGTTTTTTTTTTTTTTTTTGGTTTTAGACTGGGTGGAAATTATTCTTGTTATATCGTGCACGAAACAATTTTTTTTTATCTCTTTTAATTTAAATTACCAATTAACCTAAATTATTTTTGGAAAATCATTAAAAACTTATGGGAATTTTTTTTTTGTGGTTTATTAGCGTTTTCCTACTTTAACCAATCATATTTTATGGTTTAGTATGGGAATAATAACGCAGCATCAAAATAAAACCGCAAACTTCAATCTGACGGATGTTTTGTTTCTGAAACCTTTTTTATGTTCGTTTTGTTCATTAATGTAAAAAAAAGGGTTTTCCTTAGTTGACAAGGAAAAAAAATCTGAATCGTTTTTTTTATAAACAAGAAAAATATCGGGCACCTTTATTCGCTTTTACAGATATCTTCCCATTATGATTTTCTCAATTTTTGACGTACCTCAAATAAATGAGATGTAAAATTAAGCTCTGCTAGAATTACAGCGAAAATCTAATTTATTGAAATATGGAAAAATAAGTAGGTAAATAGCGGTATATTGTGGTAAAAATTCGAAGAGGAGTCGTAATTTACAAAATTATATGGGTAATGGGGCGGTTGAAGTTACTTAGAATATTTTTTATTTCTCTTAACTTATTCTTTTCGATTTATCTCTATGATAAATGGTTAGGTATCTTGCCAGTTAAGTTTTTTGGACCAATTACGTAATTCGGCAGTACGGTCCCCAAATTGCCCAAATCTTCAAAATACCTAAATTCCCACTAAAGAGATAATGATTTCAACAAGGAAGAAACTGAATTAAACATTAAATTTGGAAATATAACCTCCTGGTAGTGCATTTTATGATCTGCTAAATTTATATCAAGGAGGTGTAATTTGGGGAGGTGTAATGAACACACACAAAAAAATGATGACGAATATAAATCCAAAACTAGGTAAACCTTAGAAATCTGTGTCTGCAAGGCAAACGTTATCCCCATGATGAAGATTTATCTGTGCCTAAAATGACTAGTCTTTGATGTTTACTTTGCCACAGTATATTTTACCTAAAATTAAAAATTTTCCAGAAAATTTTTATTAAAGCAATTATGTTATATGGTTTTTCCAAAACTAAACTTGGGAATTTAGGAAAGATACCTTAAGTTATGTTGTTTTAAACATTATAGTTCGAAATAAAGGCATAATATGAGTTATATCTACCTTAAAGAAGAGTTAATTATGTTCCACAAGAAAGTATCTCTATGGAACCATCAATAGTTATCAATAATTATCAAACTATAATTATCTTAGTATGTACATATATAGTTCAAACGCCATATCCTAGCGCAACTTTCACTTAATTTGGCCCATATTTTTGAGTAAAGCCTTTACAAATGTGTTTGAGAACGCGAGCAATCTGCTGTGTGATTGTTATCCTTTTTTCTCTAAGTTTCGATCGAATTAGCATCTGGACTTGTGTCGATCAATTCAAATTTGAATGCTGTTACTGTAACATTCCATGTGTGTGGCCTTTAACCAAATCTTTTTGAATAATCGTTTTGTTTTATTCAATGGCCAGTGTTAAAAAAGTAAACTATCGCATTTCTATTCTGATACATACATCCATCGGAATAAATAATTCCAGGTAATCATTGTATTTAAAAAAAATTATCTTTTCAATATTTTATTAAAAGCGAAGCAAAAACCGATGCATGTAAATCAGCTGCAATTTCGTTAAACCAACTGCTTACGGCATCTCTTGTCACTTTATCGAATTTAGCATTGGGCAGATTTTTACCGTCTGCAGGTCCATTTATATTAGGTGACGGATCCCATCCGTTGCATGATCGTTGTCCTTTTCCTTTTCTTGTTGTGTCCGATTTTTTGTGCAATATGAATTTTATAAGCTTTGTCTGATAAATCTCTCATTTCTTGTTGTACCCCCGAAGTATTGTATCAATCCTTCAAAGGTATAAACAAGGCTACATTTTTATTGGCGAATCTACAAGAAATTTTGTTGTTGATACTCGTTTTTTCCCGGATGAATATTCAGTACAAAGAATCGTTTCGAATTTTTGCTCAAGATAGAGCTTATTTGTCTCTTTCCTGTAAAAAGGGCTGGGTAGTGGTTTTTGTTGAAATCGTTTTTTTAAGCTGGGTTATAATTCCCTATTGTGATTCATGAACACATTTCGAAATAATGTTTTGCTTTGTACCGAAAATAGATAAGAACATTTTCTTGCATACTTGAATGCGCGAACCGTTTACATTAATTTCTAGTTTAAGGGAAAACTACGCCTTGAACTTGATTTATTGGTGGTGCTTACTCTTACCGTTTTACTTTCTTGTACCAATCAACAAATATAAATTTTCTTGTCCTGCCAGCTTAAATTTGAAAAATGACGGAATATTACAGGTACGCATTGATCCATGAAGTTAGCAAATTTTCTGTAAGTTTGTACCGCACATTTCGTCCCAATCCTGGTGACGTTTATTTTGCACATCATGAATTTGAACATTGTTGTCATCAGTTGGCACTTTGTAATTACATAGAAATTTTATTTTTCCTGTACATTAGATTGCAATAGCTGACACTATTAGACATCACCATGTGTGATCAAGCACAGTAATATAAATACGAAATAAGTACAAAAGTACTCAAATGTAATCAATAAAAGCCTGTTTATTGAGACTCTTCGCTTTTATGAGGAAAATAAAGCTCAATTTTTGTCAGTGAATTGAATACCGTGAGATGCTTCAACATCAAGAAAGAAAGTTCGCCCCTAGCTAAACTTACTCGACTTAAATTTTATGAAATGCTTCTAAATAGTTATAACTACGTTTCCCGTTTTGCTAATTCGCTGGATGAATAACGGTGCTAGCTATCCAATTTTGCCTGATACAATATCAATGATTGCCGTTCGTTGCTAAATTTGAAGGTAAAAAGAATTTTTTATTTCTCCTGTCTTTTACTAATCGTAAAACAAAAAATAAATTCAATTCAAATGAATCGTGCCTTAAATATAATTCTTTCGAAACAACATAATTCCTTTCTGAATGAATACATTTTTAATTAAAATATGGTTAAAAAAAATTATTTATGCAGAACTAAATCAATTAAAAAAAACATAACAATTTTTTTACCACGAGAGATCCAACAATGACACGAAATGATGAACACCCTTCATTATTTCTTTGAAAATGTATTTTTGGTAATATTGTTTTGATTTTGGTATCAACTTAAAATTTAGAAAAAATCGACCTCATCCTTTAAAAAAAAAAAAAATAGGACTTAAGATTTTTTTTTTTCGTTTTTTTTTAAGAAAAAAAAATCACCATTAATATCCAAGGATTATAATCGTGATCTTTGAACGCGTTTCAATGCGAAGAACCGTACAATAACGAAACCCTTTTTTATTCTTCTACGCTAAAAATGATTCTTCTCTAAAGATTACATGAGTCCACAATAATATCCTTTTCAAAACAAAACAAAAAAAAAAAATAAATTAAGTTCACGTTATATTGTCTCTGTGAAAGACCAACATAAAAATGTATGCGCAGAGGGTTGGAAATTTTTTTTTAATCGCAAAATTATAAAACAACACAATGAAAACCGTAACCAAACCAAAGTAAAAATATAAAAAAAAAAATTGTATATTTGGGATATACACTGACAGTATCCTCCCAACGACCAATTTTTTTTTTTCATCCCGACTCGATGAAAAAAATTAAAAAGAAAATCGAATTAAGTCTTTTCAAGAAGGAGTTTTATTTTAAATTTTTTATTTTTGGGTGATTCTTCTGTGTAATATTTAAAAAAGGATTTATTTTAAATTAAAAATAAAAATAGAAAAAAAAAAAATATTAATGAAAAATATTAGATTTTTTTTTTTTAATTCATTTCGACAAAACAATAATTTGAAATGAAAATGATAGGATCAACATGAATTATGCAAACAATCTAAGAATATTTAAAGAAAAAAAAAATGTCTACTTGTTTTTGTCTATGGTGAGATGAAAACAAAAACATAAAACACTTTGTTTGGAAGATATCACTATATACACGGAATAAACGAAGAAAGGTGTTTTATGTAATCGTCTTTGTGTGAAACCATTATCTTCACACAAGAAAAATAAAATAAATCACATCATATATTATATCGTCTAAGATGGAAAATTAAGCTTTTACCTCCTTTATGTTTAAATGAAACAAATCTTAATGTATTCTAGAAATTTATAGATAGGTAAACCATATTAAATTTTACGAGTTCGTTCTATTATATCATCACATAAACAACATATACTATAACTTCTTTTAAAAGTAGCACACCAGTTTTTAGAAGGATAATATGTTGCAAACATTTTGTGAACTAGCATAAAATCGAAAGTTTCCTGAATCGATGTTTTTTTATATTTGCTATAAATATAAATTATTTATTTTTATAAGTAAGGTGGCTTAATTAAAATACTAGTTAAAACTACTATTACTATTTATTTTTATTTTTTTATTTGACAATGTGTGTGAGCTGATTATTTAACATAATAACCACCAATGCCTAAATAACAGAAAAGCCTTTGTAGCATTATAATGATTTTGGCGGTTTGATGAGCTGTATCCGTATATTATACGAGAGGCAACGAGAAGAATTTTCCCAGCTGAAAGGCTCACTAAACCTAGCCCAACCTTAACTCAAGTCCAAGCCAACCCCAACTCCCCCAACTCAACTCTCAACTCAAGAGCAAACTCAATGCCCGACTCAATCTTCAAACCATCACATATAAAAAATTACACATCGGGTTACAAATCGAGTAACATTCCTAGTTGATAAGAAATTAAATAATATTCAATTTTCCTTACAACAATTTTCTTTAATGCTCCCGTACATAAGCAAAATTATTGTGACAAAATAAAAAAAATAAAAAAAATAAAAATCTTGAATAATAGTAGATTTACGATTTAAACTTCTGAGGTTTAATGCAAAATGGCAGAAAAATGTAACAAGTAAGTTGTGATCTTATGAAACAGTTAGGCATAGGAGGCCAGAAGATGTTACCAACTAATTTTTAGACCACTATTGAGATGTAACACACCATAGTATAAACACATATAGTACTACCATCATACGAAAAAAATGTTTCACCGGTGAAGTTCCAGACGTCGCGTCGATCGCTAGTAAACACTTAGGATAAAACGCTAGTAGTCGCCTAAATATATGCAAGAGCAACCAATTAATACAATAGAAACAAAACCACACAATACCACAAAATACCAAAGTATAAGAACAATCAAACCAAAATAAAATTATAAGCCAGCGCGAAGCTAGCGACACTCTTTGAATATTATTTTCTGGTACTAACATTAGATGTCTAGTAAGGGAAACAAATTCATTTAAATACGATATGAAATTTTGTATTGAAAATGGAATATATATTCCCTTCACTGTAAAGCATATGTATTCTCAATTTCTCATTTCATTCGTTTTCACTTTGTTTCGTTTTTCTGTATTTTTGGTTTTTATGTAAATATGTAGCCACCCCACATCCCCATTTGGTATCAAGATGTACCGTAGATATAGTTTTGTTTATGTATTATGATTTTTTATATTCATATAGCTAATACAATTAAATCGAAAGGTTTTTTCTGTATCGAACTACATAATTATTTATGAATGAAAACGTAGAAAATATTTCATTCATGTTTCTACGAAATTTTGTTTATTTTTTTCCTTGCATTCAAAATAGTTTGTGCAGGCTAAATTTGTATTACACACAATCTTCTGTGCACATGAATCAAATTGTTTTTGTTAGAATTTTTTGTATTTTAAATAGCTAAATCAAATAAAATAAGCTTTTTATACCTACAATACAGAGCCTAGTCAATCTGTGAAAAAGGTTAAAGAGGATTTTTTTATTCTTTTAGATGTCGGTCCGTAGATTTAACAACCACTGCCAGGTTAAACATAAAAAACACTAATTTTTAGCTATTTTACTTATTTTATTTCTTTAAAATTTTTAATTCAATTGTTTCTTTTGGGTTTTGGACATTTAACAAATGTACAATAACTTTCAAACAATTAATTAACGATTTTCAGCTCATTTTAACATTTAAAATTATGAAAATTAATTGTAGACCAATTTGAGGAATAACAAATATGTACATATTATAAAATTAAATACTTAATTAAACAATTGAAATTATTATATAACATTTATTAGTAATTTAATTAATACAAAAAGATAAACTCAATTAATTCATTGAGAAAAATAGTACAGAAAAATTAATTCACAAATTCAAATGGTGTCACAACCATTTAAAATAATACTGTACATTGTTCTCATAGTTTACTATTTGGTAGACTATTATTATTGCTTTGTTTTTATTATTAACTTTTGTGTCTATTTGGCAATGATTAAAGCAGCTTTCGCGTATAACCCAGGCTGATTTTCTGCCACCCTTCCGCCAACGTTTTCTGGGCTCATTTTTTATGGGAAATATGGTAATTTCGAACTCCGAGTTCTAACTTATGCGGCAAGCATACAGTTCCATCATATTTAAGCCCAGTGAATTGTGGTGATTTGTTAATTTTAGGATGGTTTTATAAAAGCCATTCTGGGACGATATAAAATATTTAATTCCAAGCTTAACTTGAAATTAAGTTTTCCTTGAGAAAGCGGTCCATATTGACTTACAGCGGTCGATCTGACTTACAGCTCCACGCGATTACATCACATGCACCTTCATGTTTCACTGTTCTGGAGTGCTAAGCATATTTTACAGTATTATAATTTTCGGCCAAGTTAAGTTATTGATGCCAATCGATACCTAATAATAAACTTTATCATCAAAACTAACAAAAATAATTAAAACTAGATTGAGCAACATGTAAGAAGAATAGTTTTCATTTTTGCTGCAAAATACAATAATTTCAAAACTTTAACATTGATTTTCCTAAAATGCATTTTGTGTAGTTAAGTAAATGGTAAATTACGTTAAGTGCGGCAGCGTTGAATAATAGTATGTTATTCAACGCAGGGACGGCTTGGTAGCAGTGCGAACCGTGCAACTGCACAGAGCCTCGTGCTTCAAGAAGGCCTCGCACAAATATTCCCAATAATATTTTAATAAATTTATTCCTCGCGTAAATATTTTTAATTTTTGCCACCAAACTTAAAAACTAAACAAAATAATTTATAAAATAAACTTTAAAAAAAAATGTTATAAACAATATTTTAATTTAACATTCATACTCGTATTATGTACTCGTGCGTGTATTAGAAAATTTAAAGTTTCCATTAAATTCAAAATATTCTGTTTAGACTCTGGGTGCTCCTCTAAGTTTAATTAGGTAAAGCTCTCAATTTTTTTGGTATTCTTCAGAAAGTGTATACAACATTTTCTGCTTCAACGACACGATGGGATCTCTTAATAAAAAATGTGAAATATCTAACGCCGAAGCTTCTTTCAGATACCAGGTCCAGATGGGAATGCCGTAACGATAGTGTCAAAGCTATATATCTACAATTTACAATCAAACATCCAAAAGAATTGTTATCATTTTTTGAAAAATTTAGAGAATCTGGTTTCACACTGTCTTTGGCTAAAGCCAAGGAGAATAGGAGATTGCGACTGCGAAAATTCGACCATTATTTGATTATGAAGCCCGCGATGATGCTATAAATGATGGAAAAGAAAATTTTAAACCCAAATATTTTTTGAGAATTGTCGATTCTGCTATTGTGTCATTTATGAAGCGATTCGAATCATATGAAATGCACAACAATATATTTGAATTTTTATATAATGTAGAGAAATTAAAAAGTACATATATCAAAGAATTAGACTTGCAGAAGTTTACATGCTGCACTCGAAGGAGACTTTCATCCCAATGATTTAATTCAGGAATTGTTGTTCTTTAGAAATATTGTCGCAGAAAAATCTACTTGTTTAGAAGTTCGGTACATTCTTCCTAACAATCAAAAAACCATCCTTTCTAAATATCTTCAAAACCTAATCACTGTACTGAAAATAATATTAACAACACCGGTTACAAATATTAAATTTGATTAACTTTAAATGGCAACCTGTCAACGAGTTGCCCAATTTATACTCTGATTGAGGCAGGTCATGAAATTGTATACACACAATGCAAAATGAGAGGATTTCAAAACGGACAATTTTTATGTAAATCTTTTGTTACGACATTGTTACTACCTTGTAGATACTTTTATAATCTGATGAGGGAAACACAGTGTTTCCGAAAATATATTAATTTTTAAAAAAATCTAAATTAAATGTTGTAATTTAATTAGTTTGTTTTAACAAGTGTTTAAGGAGAACCGAAAGAAGTTTTACCGGTTACAGTTGTATCAGCCGAAAGATTTTTTTCAAAATTGAAAATTATTAAAAATTATCAATAAAGATTTTTTTTTTTTTTTTTTTCGCTGGCGCTACATCCCATGGAGGGATTTGGCCGCTTCATTTTTGAAGTTTTCGTAATCATTTTTACAACTGATAATGAGTGATTAGTTCATTGATCCTTACATTAAACCAGCCGTGATTTTTTCATCACCCGCCGGGAATCGAACCCGGGACCTCCGGAGCTTAAAGCAAGCATGCTAACAACTGTGCCACCGGGGCGGCTTAATGAAAATAATTAATAAAGATTTACATCATTATCAATCTTGTCAATAGAAAATGAAATAGTAAAAAATATCAACTTCGCCGATGTCATTTCTGAGATTGCTTCAAAAAGAGCAAGAGGACTTTTATAAAATGATTTTTTAATGAACTTTATATTATGAATTAAATTAAGCCTAATTTGTTTTATGATAATTGCCTCTCGCTTAGGAAATAGCGTATTTTTTATTTACTGCGTTCAGCTATTAATTTTTGAATTTGAAATACCCAGAATGAATCAAGGAATCACCTCTTAACGGATTATCACCCCAATCCCGGACACCCTGTATACTTATACTTTATCGGTTGCATATTTGGTGATTACACGAATTCAATAATTAATTTAAGTTAAAGTAGAAAAGAAAATTAATAAACAAACATTTTGAAGAACATTGAAATAAAATGTTACAATTTTTTCTTCGTCATATTAACACAGTACTATTCCTGTGTAAGGAAATTTAATAATTTTACTTCTAAATTACTTTTATAATTATAAAGAAAATTCATTGTTGTTTATAATGGAATAAAACGTTACTAGAAGTATCAGATGGTGGAATTATAATTCCTAAAGTAATGAAATTCCAATCGAATTCTGTGACAGACATGATCATAAGTATAGCTCAGTCTAATAATTTTGTAATAAATCAGAGGTACAATAAGACAGATTCAATGTTATATCTGTGGCAATAAATTTAAGTAGCTTATCTCACTTTAAGTAATTTTTCAGCAGAGGAAAAACAAGTTTGTGTTGGAAATTTTTCAATGATCCACTTCAAATTAAGCCTTGCTTCAAATTAATCCACAACATTTTGAAAAAATGCAAGTGAAACTGGCGTCTCAGGTATTCAGCAGAAGCGTAGTACTTACGAGCTAGATAATTTTTCCAAAGTAGTCAAAAATAAAGCACCTGCAACCTGGAAGCTTTTCGATAAATTTGATAAATTATTTGATATCCTTAATTCAAAAACCTTGTTTGATGCCAATTAGTATAAATACGCTTTAAAAAACGATGAACTTAATCAAAGTGTCGTATATCTTAATGAAATGATAATATATTTAAAAAATATTAAGATGAGTAACCGCAAAAAAGTTTATTCTTTCGATGGAATGGTACAGACAATTCGTGGGGTTCTCTTCATTTTAAAGAGTTTAACACAGGATAACCTGGGTTTTGAATATTTATTAACATCGAGATTAAACCAAGACGCGTTAGAAAATACATTTTCTTTAATAAGATCAGCAAACGGAAATAATTTTAATCCATCGGTTCAAGAATTTAGTTTTACTGTTTCAAAACTTTTATCCATTAAGTATCTAACATCCATGCAGATTCAACATTATTAAATGTTATACGAGAAGAACAACAAAATGATGAATGGATAATAAGGTATGAAAACAACACTAACAAAAAGTCTTGTGAAAATGATGCCTCAAGTCTCGTTGAAATTGGTGATGAAACTTTTTCGTTGGTTGAAGTGGACGAAGACTCGGATGATAACGAAATGTATTCGTTAGTTGAAGTGGAAAACGATGTGAATGATTCTTTAATTGAAGAATCTAGTATTAATTCACAGGCGTCTTCCAGATATTTCGTTGGATATTTAGTTAATCGAATTGTAAAGAAAGTAAATTGTGCGGCATGCTGCTCCACACTACTAAAAGAAACGGATTATGTAGAGAGTAGTTCTGAACTGCTGATAAAAAATAAAAATTATTTAACATATTGTTTCGGTAAGCTACGTGCCCCATCGCAATCTTTTTTTGAAATTTGTTGTCGACAAATATCAATTTTTGATTCGTTTTTCAAATCACATTCCCACATTGTTGGGCTCAAACATGACCTCTTAAACATTTTATTAAGCAGCAGCATTGACAAAGAATTTTATGATATTGACTATAGTGTTACGACCATCGCGTTAAAATTTTGAAACTAATGCTTCTTATATTAATTAGAAAAACTTGTAAATGGCAAATGGAAAAGATTAAGAAAAGTAGTATTATGTATAAATGAAATTGATTCCAATAAAAATTAAAAAGTAAAGGGTTTCTTTAATAACTACCATAGATTTGAATTAATTTTTAGAAGCAAAATTTTATTTAATTTGTGTTAGATCTTAGATGTCAAAATAAATTAAAAACCGCATATATTTTAATTGAGGAAACAGTCATATTAATTCATCCTTTTTTATTTTGCCACGCAAAATTATCGCATGACGGTTCATCATGTTTCTTTTTCTAAACTAATCGAACCAATTTGTTTATAAATACGAGTATGTACATACATATATCAAAAAACCAAAATAATGTACACAAACGTATATAAATAAAGAAACACAAAAAAAAAATGTTCGTAAAAGCACGAGAGAGAATTTTTTTTATTTAAAGAGCAGATTCAGTGAAGGAAATAAATATTCCATTTTAAATAAAGAATTTCATTACGTTTATAAATAATTTGTTTCCCTCGGTGTACATCTAATGTTAGTTTTATTTTCGGCCGTAGTGCGCTGATTGAATTTCATTGTTCTATGCGCTTAATGCTTCTTATTATTCTTTATTTTATGACAATACTTAATAGACATTATTTTGTATTGGTTTTGTACACGTGTACATGTTTTATCCTACTCTAACATATTTCATATTATTGAAATACTGCGTAATACTGTGAATACAAAATACACCAATACTACTAATATAGATTAGCGAGGTAGTCGTCATTCGCAATTTCGAAAAAAAAATCAACAAAACCGCAATACGCATAGCAAAATAAAAATACATTCATAATGAAGGATGAATGAAACAATAATATATTGCCAATGTCATTAGGTCATTACATTATTGTAAAAACCGGTTTTGAAGATTATTTTTGACTGCATTATGTGTTAATTGGATGAGAAAAATTTAAGATATAGTTTAAGTGCCATATAAAATCAATGCTTGTTTTTTATTCAGCGGTTCAGTTGGTTTATTAGCCTAATTGGCGATTGGCATGTCTCTGATTTTTGATTGTCCCTTAGGTCCAAATGTAGAAAGTTTAAATATCACTAGCAGTTTAATAGCATTTTCGAATAAAATTCAGGTCGATTAGGAATGAACTTGGTTATTTATTAACCGATTATGATGAAGAAACTAGAAGAAAAATCCCGTAATACGGGCATAAATATTACTTCTTTAATTTCCACTAATGTAAATTTGGACATTTTGGCTTAAATATTTATGAACTAAAATTCACTCGAATTGAATAATATTATTCGGTAATTGCATCCTCAATATGTTTAGAATTAATGATTGAAAAATCGTAGAAGGAAATCTCTCTACATTTTCAGGTAGGATGAGAAAAGAAAACCACCATTTTTCACTACTTATACAATCAAACAATAAAATTTTTCTGTATACAGAAAAAAATAAAAAAAATCTGCTTTGATTTTTGTGCAAACACTGCACTTTAATATGACAATCGCCGTATATAATAGGCATTTTCGGAAATAGACCAAGGTAACTTCATAGTAAGTTTCAAACATTAAAGTTACCCATCTATTTACGAACGATTAAAGTAACTTCAGCAATGAAAAAAGTAACTTCATGAAACAAACACATTCGAAATTCTTTCTTACTTTTTTGTATGTGAAAGGTAACTTGAGTAACTTTGTTACCAACATAATAAAAATTAAAACTTACTCTGAAGTTACTTTGGTCTATTTCCGAAAATGCCTAATGTAGTAATGAATGGAATATGGGCAATTAGGAAGGAACATGAAAATTTCTTAACAGATTATGATGAATTTCGGCATGTACGACGAAAATGAGATTCTAAGATGAGTTTTAGATGAAGTTCTGGAATATGGCCAATTTGGAAGGAACTTGACCGTTTCCTAACCTATTATGATGAAATTCAGCATGTACCATGGAAACGGGATTCTAAAATGATTTTTACATACAGTTTTGAAAAATGGCCATTTAGGAAGGAATATGGTGATTTTAGTTTCTGGTGTATTTCCAAGTAACATGAAAACTGGCATTCTTATTCCTTTATTCAAAAAAAGTTCTCGTTTTAGTGTTTCAAATTATCGACCAATTTCCTAACTTTCTAGTTTTCAAAAATATAATCACGAATTATAGCATTTCTTTAAAAAATATTCTTTTTAGCAACATACAGTAACAGTACGGATATCAGTATAATATTGGAACAGAGGATGCTCTTATAGATTTTTTGCACACTATTTAAGATGGTTTGAATAGTGGTAAGAAGGTTACTGGGTTGTTTTTGGATATTACAAAGACTTTTGATACCGTATCATACAAAGCATTACTGTTAAAGTTGAAGCACGCTGGGTTTGGAGGTACTCCCTATGCCCTGCTTGAGTCATGTTTATCTGACCGCACTCGGTGTGTTCAGGTTCACGACGTATTTAGTGACTATTTAACAATTGATAGCGGAGAAGTATTAATTTTAAAAATTCGCGTCACCATAGTTTCGAATTATTCAGAATATCTCATATTTTGAATCTGCGAAATCTGTATACACATTTATAAAATTTTAAAATTGTTTACAAAAGAGGCGGTTACACAAAAAAGAAAATAATTAAAAATGTAACTCTACCTAAAAGTGGGCCGTGTTTTTGCTTCATATTTCATTTTTTATTAATTATTTAATAAAAACCCGACGTTTCGACGGTACATTCTGTCATTCTCAGGGGCACAATTTTTTAAACTGTGAAAATGTTTTTGATTGATTCGCCAACCATAGAGTTCTAGATGAAATTCTGGAATATGGCCTATTAAGAAGGAACTTGACCGTTTCTACTCAGTATGATGAAATTCAGCATACACGATGGAAATGGTATTCGAAAATGATTTTTACTCAAAGTTCAGGAAACTGGCTATAAGGAAATTGGCCGTATTCCAGAACTTCACCTAATCAGTAAAGAAACGGCTAAGTTCCTTATCCTGATCGGTTGTATTCCAGGTTTTCATATAAAACTCATCTTAGAATCCAATTTCCATCATGCATCCTGAACTTCATCATAATCGTTTAAGAAATCACCAAGTTCCTTCCTAATTGGCCATTTTCCAGAACTTCAACTAAAACTCATCTTAGAACCCCATTTCCGTGGTGCATGCCGAATTTCACCATAATATGTTAAGAACTGTTCATGTTCCTTCCTAATAAGCCATTTTCCCGAACTTTACCTATGCAAAATTATTTTATAATCCCATTTCTATAGTGCAGGCTGAATTTGATAATAACCGGTTAAGAAACGCCTAAGTTCCTTCGTAATTGGCCATATTCCAGAAATCATATAAAACCAGTTTTAGAATCCCATTTCCATCTTGCATCCTGAATTTCATCATAATTGGTTAAGTAATAACCAAGTTCATTCCTAATCGGCCTGAATTTGACTTGAAAATGCTATTGATGGATAAACTTGTATACGGGATATTTAAACTTTCTACATTCAGGTGTAAGGGCAATCGAAAATCAGAGTTGGACAATCCCTAATTAGTAATATATTATTCCTGTGCCGTTATGTAGTTAAACCAGTAAAATCGAAAACCAGGAAATCCCGGTCATACTTTTGATACAGAAATCGAGATCCCAGAATTTCACTTGAGAATTCCTCAATTTCCTATGCGGATTTTACTTAAAGACAACTAACACTAAATAAACTGAAAACCGAGAAATCCCGGAATTTCCCGGTCATACTTCTGGGACCAGTATCCCGTTTGAGGAACCCTAGTTCAGACGTGTGTTCTTTGCATGATTTTTCCTCTCGTAGGTATATACATAGGTCAGAAACGAGGAAAAGTACGATATTATGAAGAATACTCATCTTTCAAACTGAATTGAACTTGATGCAAAAATATTTGTGTGTTTTTAAAAATTGAATATTATCGCATTTAATACGAATGTGAAGTTTCCGACAAAACGCTAAAATTAACAAAACGTATATGTATACAAAATTTGTTAAATTAACAAAAATATTTATATGTATGGGTAAAACAGTGGGTAAAAGCAATGTTAAAATAAAATTGCAAGATTTGTTAAATTTAATAGCAGAAATCAATAATTACTAAAAAACAAATTTTTTTAAAAATTAAGCTTAATAAATTGAATTCAAATAAATTTCTGTGGCAATATGACATAAGGGAATAACTCTAAAATTCGCATTTTTCAGGAAAACGTTTTTAAAATTAAGAGTCGTTCAAAATCGTATGAGTTTTTTGAATTCTTGCTTTTTTAAATGATTATTACGGTTGTTTGTAGTTGCTGGATTATTACAAAAAATTGATATGGTAAGAATTCGAATATGGAGATTTCGAATTTGCAATAATATGTAAAAGGGTATAACTCGAGTTATTCCCTTATGCCATATTGCCACAGATTTATAATCGAACACAATGGAAATACATAAAAATAATAATTTATTAACTAATACGAATTATGTACATAGGTTCACTGTATTAAAGATTGGCCAACTCACAGAGATGTTCCCGGGATATGACCTATACCAATAATTAGCTTAAAGGGTGTTCTTTGAAATAAAATTAGTGGGATTACTCTACGGAGAGAAGGAACCTTTTGTTATTGCGTGTGATCACTTGAGTACAATTGAAGTAAATTACATATATTTTCATATATACTTCAAGTATTCACACGCAATAACAGAAGGTTTCTTCTCTCCGTAGAGTAATCCCACCATTCTTATTTCAAAGAACATCCCTTAAGCTAATTATTGGTAAAGGTCATATCCCGGGAACATCTCTGTGAATTGGCCCATACTCAATACAGTGAACCTACATACTTCGTATTAGTTAATAAATTATTATTTTTATGTATTTCCATTGTGTTCGATTGTAAATGTATTTGAATTCAATTTATTAAGCTTAATTTTAAAAAAAATTTATTTTTGGTAATTATTGATTTCTGCTATTAAATCTAACAAATCTTGCAATTTTATTATAACATTGCTTTTACCCACTGTTTTACCCATACGTATAAATATTTTTGTTATTTTTGATGTTTTGTCGGAAACTTCACATTCGTCATTTAATTCGTTTTGAAAATGAATTAAGTTCTCAAGGAATAAATTCGTATTAATCTGCGAATTTAACTACAATACTGTTTATTTGATTCGCTGGTTTAAGAATTATACCGATTTTACGAAAAAGTGTTTGCCATTTTTTGCGAAATTCGCCCGGACTGTAGTGTTAATTAATTTTACAAATTATACCTTCACGAAGGGCAATCGATTTAATACTTAATTAAATGAATAAATTTGTTTTGATGTACCTAACTGCGCGGTGGAATTGTCGCAAAATTAATTAATTTTTTTCGGCGGAATTAATTCACGAGAAATAAATTCAGGGAACCGAAAAAATTCCAGTTGTAGTACAAAAAATACAATGTCAAACACAGGATATTGTCCCACTTGGATTGTGTCCTATTTGGTTTCCGCTTTTTGATTTTTAAAATGATTTGAATGTTGTACCTTTTTTTTTTTAACTAATATACAAGTCTATTATATTACATGTTTTATATTTGAAACCTCCTGTAATAAATTTCAAACTTTAATTAGATTTTAATCCGGAAGTATGTATGTTTTGCTTTCCATTTTAATAACAATTAATTCAAAAAATTTAAATAAGATATGGATTTGTATTTATATAACTATGTGTGTACATTATAATGCGAAATACAAGAATAATAAAACAATGCATTTGATCAACGCAACGAAAAAAAATTTCCTTGTAGAAAAATATTTGTCGGGTTTAGATACCATACGTCCACACGTCCAAATCTCACATTTCAATGTTTTCAAGTTTCATGCTTATAATAAACGAATTAAAAAAAATTCTAAAGTATAATTTTTGAACCATATTTCTTTTTCTTTTAACCTTCTCTCTGTGTATTGGGGTCAAATTGACCCCAGTCGGTTTTAAAATGAAAAAACTGCGTTTTTTTTATTTGAATGGCTCATGCCCTAAAAGAAAGCCTCAACTAATAACTTGTACACGCAATACAATGAGAAGCGGGTCCAAATTACTTGTAAATTTGGTAATTACGATAGTCTGAAATAAACCAAGCAAATTTCTGTGTACTGGGGTCAAAATGACCCCAAATTATTTCCATGTAGATACCTACTATTTTCTATATAAATCAAAAAATTACTTAATTTTTATGTTTATGAATGTATTGTAAAGTATGTCTGAGATGTTTTTTGCATTTTTTTGTTAATTAGTAAATGAGGCTGTCAGATGAAGAGGAAATAGCGAACGATAATATTGAAGTGGATTTTTCGAAATGCGACGAGAGTTGTACATGCTGAGCCGATAAACGTCTGTGATTACGATGAGGATGAACATATTGAGCCGATAAATTTTGATGATGATTACAATTTTGAACTTTGCGCTGACGATCGAGAACATGAACAGGGAAATGATAAAACTGCTACTTTTGAAGATGAAGAAGCGGTTACTGGTATATGGTATTATGTCCAAAATAAAAAAATTTATCCGAAAGTGGAGCCTAAATATGGCAAATGTGACCAGAACATGCAACTTTCCACTATTGCGGGAAATGGAAGGCTTCTCGAAGCAAACAGCAAAAAATCTAATAACTCAGTTACTAGCTTTCCAAAAAACCATCACAGAAATATTGGTGAATATTATCGTGGCTGAGACCAATAGAAAAGCGCGGCAGTTTTATATAATGAATAATAAACTAACAGAAAAACACCGTACTTTGTATGATACTAATTCGGTGGAAATGCTTGCATTGACCTGCATTTTAATTTACGCTGGCGCTCTTAAGAACTGGGACGACCGTTCATTTTATCAAGCTATGATATCCGACAGGAGCCACTAAAAACAGATAGATTGGTCGCATTCTGAACTGTATGGAAAATGTTCTGGCAAATATTCGAAAACCTTATAAACCGTCATCAAATTTAACTATTGATGAACAATTGATTCTAGCACGAGGGAGATGTTCTTCCCGACAATACGTACCATCAAAACCAGGGAAGTATGGAATTAAAATATTTTGGCTACGCGACGCAAAGATCTCTTACCCATTGAACGCAGAAGTGTATGTTGATGGGCAACCAGGGAGGCCTCATTCGATTAATTACGCCTTGAATTTAGTCCATCGGATATCCGCACTTCACGTCAACAAAAGAAGAACAATTACTATGAATAACTTTTTTACTATTTGTACTTTAGCCGAGCAACTTTTGTAGAAAAAAAACCGACACTAATTGGAACAATCCTACAAATCAAACCTGATTTGCCCAAAGAGCTTAGTACAAGTAAGGAATTAAAAAAAACCGAAAACTAAAATCTTTAAAATTTAATTTTGATAACAACCTAATACTTGAAAGTTTTATCCTAAAGAAAATCGTTTCTAAAAGAATTGGTTATGCAACTGGTGCAAGCCAGCTCTCTAACCCTCGAAAGTTAAGAAAAAATGTAAGGACAGCAATCGATCTCATAGGTTATAGATTTTATTTGCGCCCTTTGATTATCTGATATGACATCCAGAACAAGATGTCATTTTTGTTATGAGCTATCTTGCCCAAACCACACCAAAATCCTATGCATATAATGCATTAAAAAATAGGAAATGTTTTCAAATGAACATTAAGTGGTTTTAGACGACGTATCTGGTTAAAACATAAATTTGACTAATTAAAGTGATTTTTTGTGAATGTAATTACTTTTTCAATAAAAATATAAATTTGTAATAAGAAAATAAACAATTTTTATTTACTTTCCCTATGAAATATATGAAGTTATCCATGGGGTCAGATTGACCCCTATACACAGACAACGTTATAGTAAGCTATACACAGAGTGAAGGTTAAATTTGGGCGTGAGCAGATTTGGGTTTTGCATTTTTTTTTATTAATATTTTGTGCTATTTCATGAACGTTATTTTTAAAATTATTAATTTGAAAATACAAAAGATTAATATGTATACCATTTGGAAGTAGACCTCTATCACCAATGTGAATAATCGTCGGTAAATTAAATTTAAGTTTTCGAATTTCACAATTTATCTAAAATAAGTAAAGCAACGTTCATGAAAAGTAAAGTAACGTTCATGACGATAAAAGCCCAAAATAATTTAAAAAAATACATTTTAAGTAAACTTATACTCTTTAAACATTATCTGTGTAATATTTAGAAAAAAAATCGAATTCATTAAAAAAATCCTTGGGGACAAAAACATGTGAGATTTAAATGCAAATGCCCCATGTACATATTGTATTTCGATGAACCAATTTTTTTGTTGCTTCCAAAAGTAGCTTCTAACATGTTAACAGCCATCATTTAAAAGCAATACGTGCAAAATCAATAAATGGCATTCATTCTGTTAACAAAACGAAACAGAGAAACCGAATTTGAATAAAAATATTTAACCAAAAATAATATTAAAACCGGTTTTCTTTACAACAAAATAATGGCTGTGAAAATATTTTTATTTTTCATTCTTTCATTATGGATGGATTTGTTTTGTTCATTGATAAAAATATAAAGGAGAGAAATATGGTTTTTGTGTTGGTTGAACGAAAAAGAAAATTTCGACGCAACTACTTTGATTGTAGTTTAATAGATAGAAACAATATTGACATTTAGGCGATTTTGACTATAAGTTAGGCGAATTTGAAAATAAAAATTTGTTGAAAAATTAAAAACGATATCGGTATCGCCATCTAACACTTCACCGGTGAAGCTACGGTGGTAGTACTATATGTGTTTATACTATGAACACACAGAGAGATTACAAAATTTAACTAATTGAATACAAAATACGACACATGCATTCATTATTTAATTAGCCTAAAATATTTTATAATTTGAATTAATTAACTAATTTTTTTAACAACTCCTCGAATTTATAGTTTACCAAAATTACATAAATCTGGTACACATTTCTCGCCAATTAAAACAAATATAAATTTATTTACCTATTAGTTATAAAGTATTTCTAAACACCTATGTAGTTTCCATTTTAAATGTATTAATCTTTGAAAGTCCTCTTAATGCCAATAATTCGAAATATTGTATCTTTTAAATTTAAATACGTATTTAATCTATAAATTACAGTCGGTGATCAAGTTATTAGAACCGCTTTGAATACTGATAATTTATTTAATTTACAAAACAAATTTCAAAAACGCATGTTTATAATTGTTATTATAAATATAAAATGCTTAAAATAGTAGATTGTTCTACAAGTAAAGAAAAGTAATAGTTTTCCAGCGAGTGTAATTGTTTAATTCACGAGTGAGCGGTAGCGAGCGAATGGATTAACAATTTGTCGAGCATGGAAAACCACTTTTCTTACGTGTCGGACATGCTATTTTTTCGTTTATTTGACGACAAACCAGGTAAAAATAAAAAAAGGCAGATCCAGATTGGATCAAAGTATGTATGCATAGCATGTACATAATAATCGCAGTAACCAAATAAATAAAAGTCAAAAATCCAAAAATCATTTGGAAAAAAAGCGTTTCTATGAAGAAAAGTGTTTTTCTCAAATCGGATAAAATACGTCAGTTTTCTGGTTTGTTATCTGTCAGCAAAACGAAGTATTCCCCGACACTACATCGTTGCTAGGCAACTTACTAAAAACAGTACTGGAAAGTATTCCTTGCCTAGGCAGAGAATACTTTCTAGTACTGATTATCATCTGTTTTTAAGAAATACATGATATAATGTATAATCGCACGCGATTGTTATAATTCTAAGGTAACTTTGATAGTGAAATCTATTGAAAATATATATAATATATATAATATATAATATAAATATATTAACATTTTTACAATTCAGGTCGGTCAAGTAGTTAAGATACCCGCAAGAAGTATTATTTATAATAGCTAGTAAGCTTAAAAAGTAGAGCCAAGAATTTCTAGTTGATGGCAGTTCTTACCAAATTTTGTAATGAATGTACAGCACAGCGTTGCAGACTGTGCATACGCCTTTTCCTTTTGTTGGTAAATATATTATTGAACATTTTAATTATTTTTGAATTAGGATATCCTAACGTTGTAAGTCAGTCAACCAACCAAACAATAGAGGGTTACATAGCGGATGTACTTATTAAAGATAATGTAATCTATATTTTTCAGGTATAAAATAACGGATCAAGTAGAAATTGAATTGAGCAGATAATGTGAAAAGAAAATATTAGAGCCTGTCAAATACAGTCAATGGGCAAGTCCGATAGTAGCGGTACCCAAAGCTAATGGTGAACTTCGGTTGTGCATGGATTGCAAAGTGACAATCAATAAAGTGGTTGAAACTGAGCATTATCCCTTCCCTAGAATCGACGATGTTTTGGCAGGATTAGCAAATTGTACTGTGTTTTGTATGCTGAATTTAACGGGCGCTTATATCAACAAGTGCAATTTCGGAGAAGTCACATTCACATGAATATTTGACCATTAATACCCATAAGGGTCTGTTTCGATAAACTAGGTTACCTATTGAAATAAAAAGTGCTCCGTCCATTTTTCAGTTTGTCAATTATGAGGATTGCAAGAAAAAGTTATTTATTTGGGCCATACAATTTCGGCAAGGCGTATAGAACCCAATGCTGAAAAAATCAAAGCAATTGTTGAAGCATCCGTTCCTAAAGATTTGCCTCAACGTTAGTTATATTTAGGGTTATTAAATTATTATAATCGGTTTATTGCCAGTTTGTTAACAAATTTAACAGAATTGTACAAGTTACTGAAAAAAGAGGAAGAATTTAATTGGTCACTGCAATGTCAAGCATCGTTCGAGAAGTCTTAATCGTTATTACTAAAACATAATATTCGCGAATTGTACGATCCAAAGAAGCCTCTTATTTTAGCCACTGATCCTTACGGAGTAGGAACAATTCTCTGCCATATTGCACTGAGAGAAATTTGTATTGGACTTACGCAAATAAAATATAGGAAACTAAGGTTTTGGAAGTTTTCCTAAATTTAAAGATATTTTCCCGAGCTACAAGAAATAATTGCTAAGCATACATATTGGCGCAACCTTTGTAGCCTATAGGTAAGTTGCCGTGTTATATAGGAAAAGCTAAATACATTTTTAGTTTGTATATGCATATAATTATTCAGATTAAATCTCTATTTATTTAAATCCATATTTACATATGTTGTATGGTTGTCACCCAATATATATAGTCGATTCAGAATATTTAGTAAACGCAACTTGAATGATAGAAACATTACCTATACTTATCGTTGTGAAAACATTTTTTTAAAGTGTCGTGATAAAAACATATTTAACAATAACTGAAATAATTTTGATTATTGTTTCTTCTTGAAAGTCTAGTAACACAATTAATAAATAAGTACAAGTCTGCTTGAGAAAATGACTTTAGTGTTCTAATTTTTCATCAAGTTAAACATTATTTTAGTGAACAAATAATCTGGTTTCCAAGGCATCGTAAGCGCCGATATATTTGCTTGGAATAATAAAGTGTTTTGTTGAATAAATATTTAAGTTATACATAGATGTAACACCAAAAAAACTGCTCAATAAAACAAGTTAAGACATGCAAATCAAACTACAAATAATTTTCTTAAAGTGAATGTTTGCGTGGAAAACCAATCAAGGTATGTATAAATTTGTAGTAATAAAAATAAAAATAATTTATTTTATAATAATTATAATTATTATAAATAACTATACAATGAATATATGTATGTAAATTAATTTCGTCATTGCGTCTTGTGTAATATGTATGAACGGAGCGTGTTTAGCATTTTATGGGAATTTCAACAATCTGCATTGGATTTTAAATTGCCTTTTCCTATATATATTGAGTTCACATCACGATTTTGATATTTTTCCTGAAGGTTCGGTACTAATACTAACAATATCTTCAGTTTTCTGTAAAACGAAAGGAAAGAACAAGTGCATTTTGTTGACAATACTACAACAACAATTGCGTTGGATATAAAGCGCCGTATGATTTTAATATAGCCAAAAAAAATGTCAACCAAAATGTACACAGGTGCAACAAAAATTTGAATGTACATATGTATATTATGTATATGTATTGTAACGAAAGAATAGAGTTACCTCAACTCAATCGTTTACAAATTTTGTTTCTCAACCGCCTATAATCACCCTGTGCGGCGTTTACCTGAGCTCAAAGCCGGTAGAGGTAAACTTGATCGTGGGGTTGGGTGACAACGGTTGAGAATCCTAGTTATACCGCATATGGAAAAGGCAAATTAGGCTTGGGACCAAAACATTGAATTTTTGGTCAAAGGATGTATAAATTAGAAGGTATGAGGTTTTTCGGGCTCTTAGATGAATCATTATGGTGAGAGTTAGTTGACCATAGTCAACAATGGTGAGCTTAGCTCTGAGCCATCAGGAACATGAATAGTTAAAGATTAAATGTAAAAGAAGAAAAAAAAATCAGGGTTTAGTACAACTTTTGGGGGGTTTGGTGATGCGTTTCCAGCAGAAAGGGCGAAGAAGCGTTTCCGCTTACTTTCTCCCGTCTCTAATGAGACAGCTGGCTAGACACCTCACCAATTTGTGCGTCTGGTGTTTAGTAGGTTGTGTTTTTGATGATTATACTTACCATGGTTGTCGCCTTTTTATTCTCTGTTGCTTTAATTGATAACACTGATGTGATTTTACTTTTGTTTTTTTTTAACTTCTTTGAACTATATTTCGTATAATTTTTTTTTCTCTAGTCTTGTATACAATTTGAAATTTTTCCAATAATTTTTTTTATTATATAAAATTACACTATGCACTTTGATTGTTATTAAAAACTACTTTATTTGTAAACTCACAGTTAACTCCCTTCTACGGGTGTTCTTTGTGGACTTTTTCTTTTGGTTGTTCGTATTGGACTCCCTTTCGTTGTTTGTAGTGGTCTCCCCTGGTTGTTTGTAGTGGACTCCTCATTCAGTCATTTTTGGCCTCTTTTTATACAAATTTGGTGGCCTCAAATTACTGAATTTTCCCCCACTATTATACTTAATCAAAATTTGTTTTTATTAATTTTTAACCTACTTTCAAAATATTCATATTTAACAAAAAAAAATGTAGTTCTTCATACTTGGCCCGAATTTGCTGATTCGAATTATTGGCCTTAAAAAATTTTCTTATTACCTATATTTTATTAACGTAAATATTTACTATATGTTACTGTTTTGATTTGGTATGCCGGTGTCAGCAATCTCAGGTAGTATATTTTATTTATGTTTATTAGGTTACGCTTGTATTCACTCAAACAAACATTTGAGCGCATACAAGCTGACCATGGGAAATAATTAAATGTTAAATGATATTGAAAATTGTGGATTGATCTAATTTAGAAACATGGTTTGTTAACTTAATTTTTATTGTTGAAGAAAAGTAATGAATGCCAATTTGCGTTCGTTACAGTATGTACATTTTTTTTTTGATTTTTGAAATTTTAGCGAATGCGCCTTCGACTTGAGAGAATACTCAAATATGTACATAAATATGTATACTGAAACTGCTATCGGTTTTTTTGTACGAGCCACGGCGCAGGCGTCAAAATATTTATCTAAATCTACTGTACAATTAACTATACATATAGGTACAGAATTGAATTTAAAGCAATTTTATCATTTTGTATTGGAATTATACCTATAATTTAGGCACATACAGCATAGAAGTTAGGTATTTAGTTTTTTCAACAAACAATTTATTTTCTTGTGATTGCATATTATATAGTTTTTATTCAGAATATCTATCGAACAGGTGCGTTTCGTGTCTTCTTTTGTAGCATTTTATTTTAAATTCAGAAGTTTTTTTAAATTGTTTCAAAAAATTAGTGAATACTGAAATCTATAAATACTTGTGGAATAAAAAAATCGAAGTGAAATAGTTAATATCAATTAATAATTATAACAGATAATTACAAAATCATGAACGGAGATAATCCATTGTGGAGAGAAAAACTGACCTCGTGGTATTTAACATATTTAATTCCAATTTTCGAAGGTACATTTTTGAACAAATTAAGTTATTTGGTTTTCTCATTAGGAATGAAGTTTGTTTGTCTTATTTTCAACACTTTTTTCTTGTAAATTTCGTTGTTATTTCATTTTAATATAAATTAATTACAATTAATATAGTTTTTTAGAAGCATGTTCACAATTCAACTAAAAAAATCATTCTTCATTGCTTTTCCTTCTTTCTTTTTGTTTTTTTGGTTTGCTTTATTAGTTCTATGTATGTAGATGAAGAAATTGATGATGATTCATTTGTCATATTAGATTATGATACTGTTTGTATCATGATAAAAAAAGCGGGTCCAAGAGTAAAATTTTGGAATTATTTCTCTGCAGAATTTAGAAGAAAGGTGCTATTGGTAAGAACAATTTTTTGTATACACTGATTTTTGTCCAGATATACCACAAAGGGTTGTTTTTTAGTTTAATTTTAAAACGAGTAAATAACTAATAATTATGTATTTTAACAGATTATTTTTATTTATAAAACCTATTTAAACAGATTTTTCTGGTACCATTTTTTCCATTTCACATTAATTATTAATTCTGTAAAATTCTTTAGTAAGGCCCGAAAATCAAAATAAATTAAAGTTTAAATTTAGAAGTAAAACTTAAAACATAAAATCCAAAAAGTCAACTTAAGATATTGGCTTTATTATATTTGCAAATTATGATCATAAACTAAATATTTTGTCTTGACATTAAGAATATAACATTAAAATTGGTCTAATTTGACTATTATTGTAATAATATTGCTAAGGAGTTAAAATTTAAGCCAAAACATTATTTTTCCAAAATCATTTGTCCAATTTTTTAGTTATAGCACAAATAAATACTTAACCAGATGAACAAGTTGGCTTGGAACAAAATGTAGCTGAAGTAAAATATACAAATTTTATAGGGGAAATGTTTGTATCTCGAACGAAAGGCTATATACAATCGAACCAAAATTAATTATCTCTTTTCTTCCTTCATCATTTAAATTACGAAAAAAAATATTTCATTAATCTATAGAAATGAATCCAAGCAATCAAACAAATACAAAGTAATTTACTTTGTCTGTATGCTAAATTTTTATATTCGTATTTATCAAGCTTTGCTATTGGCTTTGTGATGTATAAAAAAAATCAAAAACCTAAACAATTTACAAGAAGAAAAAAAAATAAAATCTATTTGTGCCTTTTGCGTTAGTATTTATAATCTTATGAATGAAAAAGGCGTAAGCTATTGGTGAATTGTTGTTGTTTATTGTAGATTTTTATGAATGTATAATAAAATCACCGAAAGAATACGTTGTTCATTTTCTTCTTTTACAAGAATTTAATTAAAATTTTTTGAACGGCCTGCCTAAATGAAATGAAATCTTACACAAATGCAATATAAGTAAAATTGTGTGTATGTGAAAATACATTAACGAATTTAATAAAAATTTGGTTTTAAAAATTTTGGTTCTACAAAATTTGGTTTTTTCAAAAATCATAAATTTACAAATCTCGGTTTACAAAATCTCGGTTTTCAAAAGCTCGGTTTCCAAAAGCTCGGTTTTCAAAATCTCGGTTTTTATTTAGTTTTTAAAATTAAATTCCCCATTTTCTAGAATTTATCATTTTTGGTTATTTTTGTTTTGAAATTAAAATCCCCATTTTCCAGAATTTATAAAAACCGAAATTTTGTAGCACTGAGATTTTGATAACCGAGATATTATAGCCAACTCTTATTCTCAAAATCTTGGATTTTAGAAAATCTTGATTTTTTGAAAACTTTAAAATTAAATTCTCCATTTTTCAGAATTTATTATTTGTTGATATTTTAATTTTAAAATTGAACTCCCCATTTTTCAGAATTTTTAATTTTCAGTTATTTGCGTTTTAAAATGGAAAATTCCGATTTTCCAGAATCAATGAAGCAATATTTTTCCTATTGTAGTCGTTGTATAATTCTGTGAAATTAAACAAAAACAGGATATCTGCAAACAACAAAAAGGTTGAGAAATCGCATTTAAAGTTTGTGTAAAGATTTTTTGAGATATTTTGTATTAAAGTTAATTACATTGAATTTTAACACCAATTTTACGTAAACTTTACTAATTAAAACCGAACAAAAACCTAAAATAAAGCTTTATTTCAACAAACACTAAGATATCTGATTTGTTACAATCTAATATTGTTTTGCATAAACTTTTCACATTTATCTTTAAACAACGTAAATTTCGTTATCTCCACAAATCGTGTTTTTCGTTAAACAAAAAAATCTCGATAAGCTCGATTGGTATGTTTAAATAAAACTAGCTAATTGCTGATATGTACAGCATTTTTGATATTTTATTTGCAACTTAATTAATTGCGTAAAATTGGTTAAGTTAAAAAAACTAGTTTTTTCCAAATTCACATCGTTCTGATTTATAAACGGATAAACGGGTACATAATATCTGAAGTTGCAGTGTTTTCAGATTAATTTTTTATTTTTTTTTACTTAAGATAACTAGTTTTGAATAAAATTTTCTCGGGAAATATTAAAAATTATGTAAAATGACTTAGGTTATTGAATACAGCTTCAAATTTTTAAACGAATTGCATCAAAAAATAGAAAAAATGTTTTTTGCAGATATCCAGATTTGGTTAATTCCACAGAATTTATCCATGCTAATGTTTGGTATGGAAAATAACTAGCTAGATGTATGCATTTTTTGTCACTTTCCCAGTGTGCTTACAAATTCGACATAAATTTTATAATTTTGCTAAATTTTGATTTCGATTTAGAATTTTGAGGAATTAACAAATAAATTTTTAATTAATAAAAACAATTAAGATTTTTTCAAAGAATGTCACTTAGACTTTTATTTTGTTTTTAAGGAAATGCATATACAAAAATTTGTTCTGATTATTGAAATACCCATTTTATTTTTGATAATAATTATATTTGCTTTTCATTTCTTATCATCTTTGCTTGAGTGACTTTAATTTTTTGATCCAAGGGAAAATCATAATCATTGATCAATCACACGATTTTCTTATTGTTGTTGTTTCATTTATTTATGTGGGTTATTGACATTCTCTGGATTTTCAAATCACACATACCGTAATGTTACGTAATTTCGTCGTAACCCTATTTAAATTTGTTTACGTTTCCGATTTTGGCGTTTAAAGAATTCATTTAAATAAACTGCTAAGTAGTAATTGAGGATGATATTAGAATGCGGTTTTTAATGTATCTATTTTCTTATAGTGTGCATAGTATGCTCACGGAAATTGTTTGTATATATCTTTCCACTGGCGTTTTGGTGCAAGTTATGTAGTTGATTATATGAGCAATGGCCAAATATGACCAATTTAGAATTCCTTATCTGATTATGGTGAAATTAGAATTGTAGAAATGGGATTCTAAAAATACCTAAATAATAAATTTAGTTCTGTTGTTGTGGTACCTATTAACAGGTAATCGTATAGAGGAGTTTGCATAGCGGCTTCACCTTCAACGGCTTGGCAAATGAAATGGCAAACCTATGTTTGAAGCATGATATTATTCTGTATTGGCTTCATTAATTATAAATGCCAAATGCAATTTTGTGTAATTAATTGTTGTTGTTAATAACAGATTGTTTGAAATATCGAACATCAGAAAGTAAAATTGCCTGTTTGGAAAATGTTAATTCGTATGTGTTTATATAAAATTTCTGTATTTACCTATCTTATACAGAAGAAAAGAATTGTTTGGTTATATTGATATTGAATGAATTAAGCGTTACACTTTTTTTTTTCTTTGGAATAAAATCGAAAATATGAATTTTTATTAATCCTGAATCCACACCAGTTTATGAATGAATTTAATAAACCAAAATTGTTGCGGTTAATAGATGCAGGTACAAATTGATCCAGCGATTGAAATAATAGTAAGACCAACTATAGAAAGTGTTATTAGAAGTTTTTTTGGATAGTTTTGGTGGATTGGAAAAATTTATTGAATTTTAATGGCTGGCCTGTGGTATGCTGTGTAATTCTATCTGGTTTTTAAAGTTTTTATTATGTTAAACGAATACTCATCTACACAAACTGTTGTGAATGAGCTTCGTGCTCAAAATAGATTTTATAAGTAAGGGATTGTTCCTTAAGGCAAAATTTGTGTGTATCTAAATAATAAATAAATACAAATTTTAAATAAAAAGGTGGGGGAATGTACCGCGTCCGAAAGCAATATAATAAACATCAATTAATTTCAAATTCAAACCGATTTATTTACTTATTTTTTTTTTTTTAGTTTTCTCGAATTCTCTAGTGAGAACTAAAATAAAAAACGAAACCAACTTTCTAATGTGACCTGTACATTCATCGTTCTCTTCAACGAAAATGGATGGTTGCAATAATTTAATTTGGAGCATGCTCAGTGATTTTTTCACAAATATTCGAAAATGACATTCTGCCTTGTAGCATAACTCAAATGTTTGTGTGATAATACGAGCTATTTTATTCATATTCAATAGTTGGCGCCTTTAAAGCTCCATAATGGGTAACATCTTTTTTAAAAATTTTCTCATGTAAAAATGCTTCCGTTATTGTAATGGTGCTTTCTTCTTCAGATTTTAATAATATTTGAGTGCACTTTTCACAATTGACGGCCTTATAAGCACAGTATCCTGCGAAATAGATTATTGCATTTCCTTTTAATTCAGGGATATTTGCATTACCAATCAAATTGTCGATTCTGCCATCATCATTTAGTTCTGCTACATTCATCTGGAACACAATTTGAAATTGGTGAATAAAATTTTCATCGATAAAATATTAGCAAAATGAATGCCAATATCGTGACTGGTGGGGGTGAAATTATAGCCGCCTTTCCCACGAAGTGTCGAAAAAAAATTTTCCAATGCGTCTTGATTGGTTTTGCCGGTAAGAAGGTAAGTAGAAAAGTAGAAATGCCAAGTAGAATTGGCAAAATTAATAAAATATTATATAAATGTTTGTGAAGAAAGGCTGAACCTAAATGTTGTTATGATCACATGTGACCAAGCTACAACCAATATTGCAGCATACAAAATTCTTGGAGTTGTGCCAGATAAGCCATATTTTGAAATGAATGAAAGGAAAATTTTTGCTCAATATGATGCACCCCACTTAATAAAATCAGCGCGCAACGCTCTATTGAATAATATAATAGAACATTCGGAGCACGGGATAAGTGATAGCAACGTTATCCGTTCAATATACGAAAAGGAAAAACATCAAAAAATCAAAATGATACCAAAACTGACGTATGCTCATATTCAACTCAACAACTTTCAAAAAATGAATATTAAGTTTAGCGGCTCAATTATTAAGCAACACAGTTGCGAGCGCCATTAGAACTACGCTCAATGTAAATTTGTTTAACATAACTTGACCAATTCGTTGTTTTTAAGTTGTCTCAACAAATTTTATTTTTATCATATGCGTTTTCTACTTTATAGGTTTCACCAACAACCTTTGGATTATTCCAAGAAAATGCAATTCCAACAGCGAATTTGGTAGAGGCGTTCAATAATATTTTCGATTGTCTTAATTCTCGCCATTTTTCATCAAAATCTCCATACGAGCAGCCTCTCGCAAAAGACAATAAAATTTATGCTCATTTAGAAAGATTCATAAATTTCTTAACCCCTTAGGGACCGAATTTTCCAATCAAGACGCATTGGAAAATTTTTTCGACACTTCGTGGGAAAGGCGAAGACCTAAAATAGTTTTTGTTCGGTTTTAATTAGTAAAGTTTACGTAAAATTGGTATTAAAATTCAATGTAATTAACTTTAATACAAAATATCTCAAAAAATCTTTACACAAACTTTAAATGCGATTTCTCAACCTTTTTGTTGTTTGCAGATATCCTGTTTTTGTTTAATTTTACAGAATTATACAACGACTACAATAGGAAAAATATTGCTTCATTGATTCTGGAAAATCGGAATTTTCCATTTTAAAACGCAAATAACTGAAAATTAAAAATTCTGAAAAATGGGGAGTTCAATTTTAAAATTAAAATATCAACAAATAATAAATTCTGAAAAATGGAGAATTTAATTTTAAAGTTTTCAAAAAATCAAGATTTTCTAAAATCCAAGATTTTGAGAATAAGAGTTGGCTATAATATCTCGGTTATCAAAATCTCAGTGCTACAAAATTTCGGTTTTTATAAATTCTGGAAAATGGGAATTTTAATTTCAAAACAAAAATAACCAAAAATGATAAATTCTGGAAAATGGGGAATTTAATTTTAAAAACTAAATAAAAACCGAGATTTTGAAAACCGAGCTTTTGGAAACCGAGCTTTTGAAAATCGAGATTTTGTAAACCGAGATTTGTAAATTTATGATTTTTGAAAAAACCAAATTTTGTAGAACCAAAATTTTTAAAACCAAATTTTTATTAAATTCGTTAATGTATTTTCACATACACACAATTTTACTTATATTGCATTTGTGTAAGATTTCATTTAATTTAGGCAGGCCGTTCAAAAAATTTCAATTAAATTCTTGTAAAAGAAGAAAATGAACAACGTATTCTTTCGGTGATTTTATTATACATTCATAAAAATCTACAATAAACAACAACAATTCACCAATAGCTTACGCCTTTTTCATTCATAAGATTATAAATACTAACGCAAAAGGCACAAATAGATTTTATTTTTTTTTCTTCTTGTAAATTGTTTAGGTTTTTGATTTTTTTTATACATCACAAAGCCAATAGCAAAGCTTGATAAATACGAATATAAAAATTTAGCATACAGACAAAGTAAATTACTTTGTATTTGTTTGATTGCTTGGATTCATTTCTATAGATTAATGAAATATTTTTTTTCGTAATTTAAATGATGAAGGAAGAAAAGAGATAATTAATTTTGGTTCGATTGTATATAGCCTTTCGTTCGAGATACAAACATTTCCCCTATAAAATTTGTATATTTTACTTCAGCTACATTTTGTTCCAAGCCAACTTGTTCATCTGGTTAAGTATTTATTTGTGGTTATAGTAAAATTCTTAAATATGATCGTGTATAATAAATTATAGTAATAAAAAGTATCAAATTATAATAAAATAACTTTGTTCAGACGGAACCATCTTTATATTTAGTTTTGCAAAATTTAGAAGGAAAAAACTAAAACACTATGCAATTTAATTTAATTCTATATTGTGGTTTAGCTTCTAAACAAATAAATGAAATGAATTAAATTATGTAAAGCTTTCGAGTTTTTTCGTTTTAAATGTTCTGAAACTATAAAGGTGGTTCCTCTAAACAAAGATAATTTATTAATAATCGAATCATTAATCAGTTTTACAGTGTTTAGTGTTAGAAACTTAAAAAATTTATTTATTTTTAATATTTTATAAATACATTTATTTGAATTAGATTTTATTAATTTTTTGCAAATCCTGTCAAGTTATGATCATAAATTGTATTATGCTTCACTTAGTTAAAGGGTCTGTGCATTGCAATTAACATGTCAATTTAATAAAAATTCTGAATCTTGTGAATTAAATAAATTTTCAGAATTTTGAATAAGTGTTATAAATAAATTGATTTTAGAAATTGCTGTAAAATATATAATATAATTTTATAACCATTCATTGTTTATTCAAAACAAACCCTAGTTTTAATAAAAAAAATTATTTAATTTTTGTTTAATTTATTTCATGTGAAAATGGTGAATCCTATTTTTTTGTTTCATGTGATGTTCAATTTTAATTGAAAATACAATACATTTCAGGTTGATGATAATCAATCAACTCGTTGTCAGAGCCCCTTATCGGATATAATACTGTCGGAAATCGCCCACCCTAAACCTTCGGACATACAAAACTTATCACTAGTAGATAATACATCCACATCTGGCTACGAGCTAACATCTGACTGGTGTTACAAAGAAGTAAGTAATTAATACGAATTAATCGAATACAGAAAACTAAAAGTTTTTTTTTAAAGATTCCAGAAAATTCCACGATTCCTCAGAGCAATTCATTTGTTACCCAACCATCATCACTACACGGTTTAATACCCACAAAATCGTCTGCAATAATCAGTCCAACTTATGTGCAAGTAGATAGGAACATTTATTTGATCCACAGGCCAAAAGGGACAGTAAGCGAATACTTGTCGGTGGGAGAGGGTAATGCTGTGCTAAGCTGCTATGCCAAAAATAACTGTTTAGATGAATACCACCGCAACAAATTAGTCAATGTTATAGTGGTTAAGGAATTTGAATATGGCAAATATGCCGATGAAATTGAATTCAAAATTACAACGGAGCGCTTCGTGGATCTAACGTTTCAAATTGTGGCTCTCTTTCCGAAGGAATCCAAACAATTATATTACACACCGTATTCGAAAGAAACGAAAAAGGAAGCTTCTGGAAAACTTTGGGAAAAATTGCAGACTTTCAAGAAAAATTTACGGCGGGGAAAAAATTCACATTCTACGAAAGCTATAAAAGAAATTTCTACGGATCCAGTCGCCGCCCTATACTCGGATGAAATTCTGCAAAAATTACAATTTCTTGAAGCATATTTGGAACCAATTCATAATGTGCGATGTGCGAATTTTAAAATTAATCCTGACTGCACTATAGGGAACTATTTGAATCGATTCCCAATATTGCACTCTACCGACGGTTACCAATATTTAAATAAGGATTTTGAGTACCTTCACAGTGAATCAGCAGATAATTTATTTAAGAAGTGGCCAGAAATTAATGAAAAAATAATTTTACTTGCTGACAGAAAACAGAAAAAAGAATTAAACGATATTCTTGTTAACAAATCTGAATATATTGATGTTTTCCTGATTCCTCATCTTCTCGCTACACCAGTCCGAAAAAGGAAATTAAACGGAATAAGACGTAATTCAAAGCAGGAAAGCTCTTATTCTTTCATCAATTTAGTTTCTGTATGTTACTTGTATTAAATAGCGCAAAGCACATTTTAATTTAATTATATTTTTAGGAAACTGTTCTTGTTCGCGAGGAGTTATCGCAAATTAGAAGCAACTTTCATGCAGACAAAAAAACGCTTCAACCGACTCTAATTTTTGTAGGTAAAGATTCATCAAGTATTACCGAGACCTATTTGGCAATCGATGAAATTGTATTTAAATGTAAAGGGCCGCTCGATGCTATTGATAGCTGTTTTAAGAGCTTTACCGTTTTAAATGCAAAATATCCAGATGCATCAGAACACAAACAATTAAAGGAAAATGTAAATTCAACCAGATCAAGAAGAAACATTTGTCATACAATTGCCGAGCGACTCCAGCTTGCATTTTTTCAAAATAATTGTTATAACGACTTCATTCAAAGCATATCTTTCGGAAAGGTAGTACGAAGCTTTACTGAAGATGTAGATGCAGCTGCATTTGAGAAACTAAAAATTATGTATAATAATATTGAATTTGTTAATTGGGTTTAATTCTTTAATATTAAAATCAAACGAGGAATGGTAATGTCTTATGGGAATGAGGACAATTTACCATGCTTTGGATTGATCAAAATTTGTGCAGTTACTCCAGATGATACTTG
Source organism: Tipula helvola (assembly GCA_963556165.1). NCBI lineage: Eukaryota > Metazoa > Arthropoda > Insecta > Diptera > Tipulidae > Tipula > Tipula helvola. The sequence continues at coordinate 103,587,447 of OY744483.1, forward strand.
CTTTTGTATTTGTCAATTATTGAAGACGATATTTTTTGATAGTCATTTGTATGCATATGCTGTTGATAAGACGGATAATATGAAAACAATTGAAATAAATCTAAATATCATGACCTTTCACACAATTAATAAGTTTAAATCGATGTTTTACGTTACAGGATTTTAGTTCGAATAATTTTATTTCATTAAATTTAATTTTTATGGAACCTATTTTGTATCCTTTAAATATGTATTTTATAGATATTAATAAAATAAAATTAACCAATATGTATTTTTAGATTTTTTATTAACTGAATAATAATGTACACCCATCTGTATAGTTAAATAGGTAAGTATATTTACTGAAATATAGGTAAAACCCAAAATCAAATGGTAAATCTCCTTTACAAGTAAGGTAATCATTCAATATGTATTGGCATTCCACCTAGAGTATTATAGTTACATATCGTCCTTCGTTGGGCCTGATTCCAATAATACCTGAAACATACGGTTTCAATATGGTTTTTTCCCCAAGCTGGATTGCATTGTTGTCTATAAATACTAGGAAATTATACAAATCAGTTTATAATTCACCAATATTATTGCATTTTATTCCTAAATGTTTTGTACCAGGTACAAATCAGTATAGGCTTGCTGCCATAGTAAAGGGATTTTTATCAATAATTATTGTAGCTATATTTATCAATTGTTAGAGATAATTCCATATATATTGGACTTTCATTTAAATTATTGTTAATTTATTTCTATAAAGACAGCTTTCCTTTCCAATGTCTAAAGCAGAATTACCAATACTGTATAGTAAAAATGCCACACAATGTGTTATACTACATTCTTTAAAATCGGTTAGTTTTCTATACAACCAGGAATTTAGCCTTTTCGATGGTTTTAAAAAATATAGAACATTTAACAATAATTTCTTGTTGTCCCAAAAACGCCTATAACTATGGTTAGAAAGTACGTCAAATATCGGGTATTTTACCCATGTTTTTTTCAGTGTGTTAATGGAATAGAGAAGCCAGTATTATTTGCTTCGAGCTCTCTTTCTCCAGCGGAAAAAAAATATTTCGCAAAAATATTCACCACGAAGCTTTAGCGATAATATTTGGCCTTAGAAAATTTCATAAATATTTGTATGGCCATCATTTTACAATTTGTACTGACCATCAGGCACTGAAGGAAATTTTCAATCCAAAAAAGTCAACTCCACCCATTGCAGCCGCAAGAATACAAAGATGGGCTGTTGTTTTGTCTCTTTATAACTATACAATATAGAATATAGACGAGGAAGCCAGATGTGTAACGTAGATAAACAATATTGATAAGGACATCGAATATTTTGTAAAAAACTGTGTTTTTTTGTTTTTCCATATTTTTCATGTTCATGTTTTCACTTTTTCGTGATTTTCAAATTGGCGAGCAGTAAAACTCAAGTAATTTCCACACGATTTACTTGAAATTTCGACTGTAACTTTTCAGATAGATAATCTAGAGCGGTACATACGATTTACAAATTAAGGACAATTTTTTCACTGGATTTTTTTTTTTCAAACTGGGGTTATTTTGCACTGGGAGTGCACATGTTTATTTATATATACATATACATATTACAAATTCAGCTACACAAAATAGCCACAAATTTTTTCTCAATGAGATAAGTTCGCCTTTTTTGTGCGGCTAAATCTCGTAATCTCTTCAGTAGCAGAAGTTGTGTAGGGCAACTGTCCTCTTGTAACTCGCACCATGACTAGTTTTTGTTTTTAAACAATCTTCGTAATCGTCTCCATCTTTATCACCGTAATCGTTCTAGGACACACACTACAATTTCATCATCGGTCAAAATTTGAAAACCAGAATCGTTATTGTCGTTTTGGAGCCAAACTTGTGCATTCTCTATATCACAATCGAAAAATCCTGGGATTTTCTGAAACATGCCCAACGTCATGTCCCAATAAGAGTATTACATCTATAAATCATTCATTTTTTGGAGGGACATGCCAAGTTTTTAGTGTTAAATTAAGCTTAATTTTTTAAATAAAATTCTTGCCACACTTTGTGGAAAGGACTTTATTAAAAGAAAAAATTAAGCTGAAGTAAATAGTAAAAACATTAAAGCCTCTCCAAAAAATTAGCGATTTGTAGATGTAATACTCTTATTTGGACATGAGATACAGTAAGTCAAACAGAATATACCCGAAACCTTAATGAATCTCGCCCTGTACGAGAAGTGCTCGTGAATCGCTTTTGTTAAGATATTTAGACGAATATATCTTAAAAATGCCAGAGACAATTTTTTTGTAGATCGCAAAGAATATAGGCGAAACCTCAATGAATTTGGCCGTATAATTCCAATTTCACTTCCCTAAAAGACAAAATATTTGTTTTTCCTTTCCGGGAGATCTTCTCCACCACACACACACACACACACACACACACACACACACACAGACACACTGATTTCATAAACCACCGTACTGTGATAGATACAGCTTCAAACAACTTGGATTAGTTCCGTTTTTTTTCTTGGTTTATGATGTTAATACCAGAGATAACAATTTACGTATCGATTTGCAAAATTATAATTTATGATAAACATAATTCACTTAAAACTAATTCTAATCACTACTTTTTAACTAACTAATATTTCAATGCAACAATCTATAGTCCGAATTCCGCACTTTCACCATAACCCACGAAATAGCGTGATTTGACTATTTTTGGATTTTGTCATTTATAATTATTGGAATTTTGTTTTTTTTTTTTCCTTTTTATTATTGAGACACGAAACGTAACCAGATTCCGAATGAGTCAGTTTGTCCACTTCCATCAACTCGCAAACCGTCCATCGACCGTCACGCGGTAACTCCTCGGGACAGCGCATGGTTTTGCCCCCGGTTGTTTTTTTTCGATATAGGTATGTAATGTACATGCATAAAACGCCGTTGTTGCTTAAGACTTCTCGTCTTCCACTGCTTTGCAATAGAAAAATAATCACGGTTAGGTAACTTGATGCCAATAGGGATCGTTTGGGCTTAGCTCTTAGCAGCGATTTTACACTGTTCAAAATCGGTAGTACAATTTTCTTTGCTAACACACAGAGTAGTACACAGCTCAAACAATTGAAGAACGTGGTATAACGTGATGGCGGCTTTAGTATTTTTTTTTTTTTTTAAATGAAAATGATTTTTGCTGATCGGTGAAAGAAGAAGACTTGACTTTTGTGATTTCATTTTGTCATTTATGGTTGGACCATTTTTATAGTACATTCGCCGTAATTATGATCAGTGGTAGGTATGGGAGCTACCTTTTCTTACCAACCGTTACAGGTTGTAATTCTATCACAGCTGCTACCGAATTCATCAATGTTTTAGTTTACCCTTTTATTATGATTTGTTTATATTTAAATTTGTTTATAATTTATTTCAGAATACATATTTTACTCAACTTAATTCACAATGGTATGAATCAGAATTTTTGCTTAAGAACAAAAATTCTTACTTTTTATTTTATTTTGCTAAATTTGTTTTAATCAATCTAAAATTTTGTTATGTTTATTTAATTAAACAAAAATGAAAAGTACATAAATAAATAATATTGTAAAAGAGTTCAACAACCTGTTTTAATTTCAAAATTTACTTGAATTTTCAAACCTCTCAACATCAAATTTAAATATGTATGTACGTGTCACAAGTATGAAAATTTAAAGGCCTGAAATTGAACAACAAAAAAGTCATTTGAAAATAGAACAAGAACTTACCCTTAAATTGGACGAATTAAGGTAGTTATACACAATTGATCTACAGTAATGTCTCGAACCCTCGTTTCTTCAGTGATTAATATTCTTCTGCAAAATACCTCTCTGGACCATCAACCTTACAATTCACGATTGCTTATAGATAATCAAACCTATTGCATGATGTGGCTATGTAAGCAATGGCAAAAAGATATTACCGCATCTTAATGATGCCTCATAACTGTTTCAACACTTATTGAATCTGCCCCCCCCCCCAATATAAAACATTTTCCTTTACTTAATTTATTGAAATCAATATTTCAAACCGTTGGATTTATTTGTTAGTGTGAAATGATTTAAATAAACTGAAAATACGTGCTAATAAATCCTCCTCGGTATATAGCTTATTACTGTGATCAAATTTGTTTCGGAAAATTGTGTTTTGCTGTGTTTTTTGTTTATTGCTATTTGATGTATCGGCTACATTTTTTTGTATGGTTTGTTATAATAACTGTTGCGGACAGGCGATGTGTTTATTGTTTTTTTAGGTAAGAAAAAATGTTACCGAATATGATTCAATTCGATTTATACAATGGAAATGTTAATGTGATTCTAAAATGATTTTTTTGATGAAGTTGTTGAGTAAGACCAATTAAGATGAACTAAGCTATTTCTTAACTGATTATACTGAAAGTTATTCACTTAATATAATTTTCCTTCACCTATTGGAATTTGGCTTAATTTAATATAATTTTCTTTGACTTAACAGAATTATCCTTCACTTAATATGTAGAATAATCCTTTACTTTAGAAAATTCGGCATTTTGGCCCTATTCCGCATATATTGACTACTGGTCAAAATAAAAATTCATTCCGTCACGTTTCAAGTTCTCATATAAAATTTGCCTAGTTTAGAGGTGGTTGAACCAAATGAATCAGAAGAAGAGAATTTCTTCTCTAATTTTTCGAAGTTGTGAAATTGTTGATTATGAATTAAATCTTAAATGAAATATGTTCCGAAAATGTATTGTTGGCAGGTATATCAACAGGCGATATCACGATTTTGTGATGATTTTTATACTATCAGCCTTAGAATTAAGGGACAAGCTGTTTCTCAAATATGACAAACTCTAAAGAAAAAAGCTTTTGAAGATGTCGGTATTCCAGTGAAACAAGTTCCCGCTCTTATTCATTCATCCATGCCAAATTGGTGTTGACATACCAACTGATCAAAAATTGGCGTTGGCATACGAGAAGAAATGTATGTCAAATCGTCGTTGTCGTGACGAAAACGAGATGGAGTAAAACAGAACAATAACACATCAAACAAATTTTGAAACCGCTAGCGAAAATAAGATGGAACAAATATCACTCAATATAATTCAGAGTTCAATTATATTTTCCGCTAAGGGTAAATGCAAATAGCTACGCTAAGAGGAATCTTGTGCACAAATCAAATGTATTTATGTATTTTGAGCTATAGCTCATTCGTAACACATTGTGTTAGATAGGGTGGATCAACATAAAAATGATATTTTTGTAGTTACAGCATCACAGTTCGGCCTTAATATTCTTTCGATAAAATCACATGTTTTTTGTGAATAATGTCTGCCATCGTTTCCCGGATACCTTTGTTGCACGATTGTTGAATCCTTCGAGACGATATGGGGTCCCACGCGGTTCGTGAATTTTCCATTTATGATTCCAAATAACTGTAACTTTACAACATATTCTACAAAAAATTTAAAATGATATTTTTTAAGAAATATAAAATGATTCGGCTGACTCGAAAGTCAAAGCCTATTTCTAAATGTGTATGTGGTGGCGAACGTAAATTGATTTATAAAAGTAAATAATTAATTTATAAATGGATGCGTGAGTCGCTACATACTCATTATATATCTCATACAGTCAACATCGTTTTTAAGTTTTTGTCGTCCCGGTTACTGCGTAATTGCGTATAAGGCCCATAATTTCATGCATAGAGCGAGGGGCGATTATTTTACAACTTAAAAAATAGATAGTGGTTCCGGGTACTGCGTGTTATCGTATAAGGCCCATAATATTCGTGCAGTGCGAAGATACCACAAATTTGCCACTCAGTGAAATTAAATTTTATTCGGGACCTCCATGGCTTCTTTGGAGAAGATTCTTTCTCAGAAGCAGGGACAGCGTTTAACCAATTAGGGGAGCTGACAATGCAGCTTCATCCAACCGCTGATATTCCAGCTGGTAAATTGTCAGATGAAGAAATTGATATGCTTAAAACGGCGATATCACGATTCTGTGATGATTTTTATACTATCAGCCTTATAATTAAGGGACAAGCTGTTTCTCAAATACGACAAATTCTAAAGAAAATAGCTTTTGAAGATGCCGGTATTCCAGTGAAACAAGTTCCCGCTCTTATTCATTCAAACATTAAGCAACAATCAATTACTCAGGATCAGAAGATCTCGCATACTAACGCTTAACCGGATCAACACACAAGACGGTTAAGTTGGCATTGAAGGCCTTTCCTCAGATATTAAACTAGAATTCGATACAAATTCCCAGGAGTGACCGGATGAGATTTATTATCAAATGAAAATAATTTTTATTTTTAATTTTAAACCCGTTTTTGTATTTTAAATAATTTCTAGGTTAGAGTATTTACTCCCCGGAAATGTTTTTCTCAAGAAGTATAATTTTTCGATTCCATGTGGTCGGAATTGTTTCAAATATTTTAATCTTAATTCCCTTTTTCTTTAAAAACTGCGAATTGTGATCCTTTTGTTTCTGTTATGTATAACTTGTTTACGGGCATTTCGGTAATCTGTTGTCAGTGCCGGCTCTAGAACACTTAGCGCCCTATGCAAGTCCTTCTCAGGCGCCCTTTATATAATTCAGGTACAAAAATTTAGCTTTTCTTGCCTTTAAAGTAACAAATTCATCAATCATTTTTCTTAAATCGATTTTGTCACCAATTTCTTTTTCAATTGCTTTACTCGATAATCCTACCAACCTTTCCTGAGATATACTTGATCTCAAGTAGTTTTTGATTATTTTCAGTTTTGAATATGATCGTTCACCACTTACTACGGAAACTGGAAGACTTAAAAGTATCCGTAAAGCGATCGCTACGTTCAAAAATATATTCTCTAGTGCAGTGCTTCTCAAACAGTGGGCAGCAGCCCCCTATGGAGCCGTGGAGCTGTTGCCAGGTAACTTTAGAATATCGCCTTAATATCTCTAATAAACCGTACAATTTTCTCGTACACAAATATCTGAATCTGCTTATTATCAATGACCGCTACGGTTTTCTGAGCTGTTAATGGTTTTTGTAAGATATGTGATGTGTATATCAATTCTACAATCACGGTGATTTTGATAGGTAAGTTCTTATTCTAAAATGAATATGAACAGAAATTTCAAATCGCAAACCTTGATCTGCGGGACCAAAAAATCATGGTTAAAATTGAGTCCTTTTATGAAGTAACAATATTTTTAAATCAGAAGTCGATATCTAAAGTAAATTCTCGGTAATTTTAGAACTAAATTTAAACTAGGAACTTAAGTCTATGAAAATTTGAGAAATTGGATATTAAATATGTACGTATGACTAGAATTATAAAATGAGTAGTAGTTTTGTTTAAGTAAACAATTACGAGGGATTCCTTTTAGTTAGCCTGGCAACACTTTTTAACTATAAAATTAACTTCCGTGGAATCGAAAGTGCCTTTTCGGCTGTAGGGCAGCTTTGCACAAAATGTAAATTTTTTCCTTGGAACAATATGTAATCATAACTATTGATAAGCTTTGTTTAAGACTCACTACGACCATATACAAAAATTTAAATTAAACGTTTATTTTTATTTCTAGCGTATGCAGACCTCAATAAAATAATGTGGTCAGTCAGTTTTCTAAAAATTAAGAACCAAAGTTTGTGCGTCAAATTACTAATACAAACAATGAAAAAATTGAGCTTTCAATTCTGGCAAATTACGTGGTCACTTAGAATTTATAAGGGAAGTAGAAATATTCTTTAATTTTTTTTTTCTAGAAAAGTCTATTTTCGGGAAATTACGGATATTACAATTAAAAAATTACTAGGAACCTAATTATCACCCCCTCCCCCCTCCGCTACAAATCAAAAGTTAGGTATTTTTCCATTCCGTAGGTATTTGTGACCAAAAAAACTGATCTACTCTCATCTACTGAGCTATCATTTTCTATACTATGGCGCGTTCCGTTTTTTATTTTTTATTTTTTTAAGAACTCGTCATAAATAAAATTTCAAATTTTGGATATAAACTTGCTAAGAGGGCCAAAGCTTTCAAATTGGTTGATTACGTTGAAAATTGGTAGTTCAAAAAACCTAAAATAAAATTTGGATAACTCCGAATTTTGTAGAGAAAAATTCAATTTTTTTTAATGGTTCAAGAAGCACTTCCAGAATTATCAAAGTTCGATAATTCAGAAGAATATATTAAATCCAAATTTGGGTTTAAATACATAAGTAAAAATAATTTGACACACAAATTAAAAACCAACCAAATTCGGGTCGGGTTGCGGTGAAATTAGAAAAACTTGTAAAAATGAATTTTGACAAATTTAGAATAGTGGTAAGCTCAAAATTGTTTAGCTTTAACTTTAGGTTAGTCATTTCGGAAACTGTTCTGATTCACTCATATGTCCAGCTAAAATATTTAGTTCCGGAGTTTTCACAGCTACATCTAATTTTTAATAGTTCCTTATGTAAAATAGTCTCATGTTTTTTAAAACCAAGCTTAATAATTTTCTGAAATTTTACAATTTTGCTTATAGGAATTATTTTATCTGTAAATCGGATGAAGCTGAAAGAATATTTTGGGTTGGTGGAACATTTGTTTATGTTTTTAAATTGGCGGGACACGGATATGAGACATGAATAAAATTTTTCGGAGCCCTGGATTTTATTTTTTGATTTCGGGGGCCCCAGTATTAAAAAGTTTGAGAAGCTCGTCTAGTGTATTCGAGTAAATGTATTGTAATATAAACAATGGATCTCAGTATTAGTGTACAATTTTTCATTGTATCCTTTAAAATGTTTAATTCGTTAAATAGTTCTACTGCAAAAATTTCTTTGTCATCGCTATCGGTTAACATATTATCTGACGCGTCACAATGAGCTTTTAGTTCCTCATCATTCGATTTACAAACTCGGGAAAAATGGAAAATTATTGATACGCGCATTTATTACCTTTAGGTGCACCAAATGCCATAAAGCTATGCTGCTGCACAATCAAACATCATCTAAAAAAATAGTTCCCAAGCAAAAGTAGATGAAAAGGCATCAGAAAATATATTTTTGGAAAATATTATAAACCGTGATGGTTCGACCAATAATGATCGAGTGAAACAAACGGAAATCCAGATGAATGAAAATCCAGGTAAAGTTACGAAATTGCTGGACAGAAATAAATGGCTGCCCGACCTTTTTAATTGAACCAACAATCTATTTTATCACACTCTGTTGAGAATGAGCTTATGCTCAAAATGGAGTGTGCCAGAAGTTTAGTAAATTTATATATAATTAAATAAATAAATAAATAAATAAGTACAGTACCCAGTAAAGGAAAGAAAAACGAAATTTTAAATGTATATTGTGAATCAGTGGTAGTTACGTCGTAGCATTCGTAACCAAAAAGCTTTTTTTACGTCTTCGCAAAGCATTATTTTTAAATTGAGGATTAATTTCTATCGATTGAAACGTTCATCCGTTCGCATTTCTTTAATGCACGGTATTAACTTATTTAAGTTCTTGATTGCCTCATTTATGTTTCGGTTGGGATTTTGAAAATTTATTAGTATTATAACCAACAATCTCGACGTTTTAAGAGGTGAGCTTTTCGGTATTTTTTGGTGTGTTTACTGCTCTCGTATGAAGAGTATTGAAACTATTAACTGTTATTTATTTTATTTATTTATTTATATATACAACAATTTTGTGTTAAATAGCACCCTCATGCTTCCACTCTCGGTTTTGAGCATATGCTCATTCACAACAGATTGTGGCGTATGAAGTGGCTTAACATTATTAAATGTTAAAATAAAACTGCAAGATCGGATCACAACACAGCTGTTCAAATGATTTTTTAAATCATTCGCTTAGGTTTTTGTATTTCTCGCATGCGCCACTTGAAATTCTGCAATTTTGCGTTCAGCGGCATCACCAAGGTATCCGTATGATGGTTTTTCTGGATGGTTATTCTGCGATTGTGCTTGATTTGCAAGTTCTATTTTTTTTTTTTGATTCGAACTTTGAATTTATTTAAGAAAAAAATATAAAAATAAAATCAACCGACTGACTCGAAAGTCAAAGCATTTCTATTATCATGTTTCAATGTAATTTGAAAACGAGTGGGATTGACGAGAGTTGAGTCAGGTTTTCGTTGAGTTATTTTAAACTCGATGAAACTAGTGTAATCGAGTTGAGTTGAAATTCAAAATTTCTTATGAAAAATATTTTTTTAGTAGAAGAATTTGTTTAGAAAGCGTGAGAAGTATGGTCGGCGCCCCTATTGTTGGCGCCCCTATTGTTGGCGCCCCTAATTTGCTCTATGCGAGGCATAATCTGCTTAGTGGGTAAAGCCGGCCCTGTCTGTTGTTTTAAAATCGCAAGTATATTTTTTCAAATTTGCATTTTTGCCTTAGAGCAGCGGATCTTCTTGCAAAAACTGAGATAAGATACTATTAGTTTTTACAACAGATATATTGAGAATCTAATTTAATTTAGCTAGCGAGGCTGTAGAACGCTTTGGAAAAATAAAACAATTTAACAATGCAAATAAAACAATGGTAATCATATTGTTTGTGGCGTAGTGGTAACACATTGCGCTAGAGCGGCAAAGGTTTTCGGTTCGATCCTCATTTAATTTTACTTTTTTTTAATTTTTGTTATTATTTTTTTTAGTATTCATGTAATGACCAAATATATTACTTTAAATTAAACATTCCGCTTTATAGTTATTAATTACAGTAAACCGCATTTATGATGCTCCTAAACACTACACCAAATTATTTAAAAACTTTCATATATTATAAGTTGTAGTGCGCCATGAGAATTTTTCGGAAAAATAAATTTTCCTTTCTTAAACTTCAAAGCATGCTCCGTTTGAAACAATTTAAGAATGAAAATTAAATAAATTTCCTTAGGTTGATATGGCTTAGTAGAAATGTTTTGGACTAGAGCGGCTAAAGTCCGGGGTCGATTGTGGTCAAGGCATTTTAGTTTTGTTTTTCAATTTATATTTTTTTGACGTTATAACGTCTTACAACGCATGTTCAGAAAATTGACAAGAAATGTTTCCCTTGGTCGTGGGCAATTACTAATCAACTATAAGCATTACCTTTAATTTAAATGTTCTGGTCCTTAGGCTTCATGGCTCACACATAATATTATCAAATGATTTAGCGCGATTTAAATCCTTCAACAACCGTAGTGAGAGAATGGCTCATCCGATGCGAGCAATTCTGAAGTCAATTTTTGCGTAAAGAAACAGTGGTGGTTAATTTAGTTTAAATTAAAATAATTAATCTCAACATGTTATAAACGTTATCACGCAAAACACCTACGGCCGTGTTGATGACACAGCCCACCCCGATTTGTTTATTTTTTTCTGTCTGTAAGGTTTATTGTGTGATACCCCAATGCATGTAAAATCGTCCTTAAAAGCCCTTACTCTTTGGTTTAAGGTTTATTTAAAGTACAATAATCCTTAAAAGCCTTTAGTCTCGAGCTATGCCTATTTGGCTAAAAAATAACGGTTAAAAAAATATCAAATGGTGATTATGGCAGCGGCCGCTTGACATCAACATTATACTTATATAAATTGTATCCGTCCTAGGACAGGCTGTACCCCCTAGTTTTTAATATTTATCAATTATCTAAGCAACATTTCAAAATGCTAAATTTTGAGTTTATCTTAATTTGTTTACGGTAACCATTACAATGTGATATTGCTAACGAAGCTAATTTCTAATGATCGCATATCTATAAATTAATAATCAATAAACTTGTTTATCCGATTACATGTTAATTAGACCGAAATAATATAAATACACAAGAAAATAAAGAAAAGTTTTCAAAACAAGAGGATCATTAAAACCTGTATAATCTGAAGACAAAAAACGTAAGTACACATAAAGACAATTTTAAGTTAAAAAAAAAAAAAAAATATTTATATTCATAATGTTTCTTTTATGAGAAAGCATTAATTTAAATATATAAGAAAATACACCGTCTTAAGGATATTTTTTTGTTTTGTTATCTTTAGGAGAACGAATAACTTTTTTTTTTTTATGTTTCGTTTGTTGTCTTGTTCTGTTATCACAAGAGAAATTCTACACACCCGAATAAAATAAAAAATATCATAAACATATTTTATGGTCGGAAGGGTGGGGTTGAGGACGAGGGTCGGAAAATCATAATTTTTCATGGTCTGTTGTTGTAAATATTATTTTAATTTTTTTTTTGTGATTTCTATGGACCGACTTAGATGAGGATTACACTTGTTTGAATTCATTTCTTGTTGTATAGTTATCGTTATTATTTTGCTTTGCTTAATGTTTTCATTCGGTTGACAGTGAAAGATGAATATAAATAAGTAATATAAATCGGTGCCGTGATTTTGGTTGGTGTACATTTTTTTCTTTTCGATCAGAATTACGAATTTTAATGAAAATGAAAAAAAAAATTGGAATTAAGTATGTTTGAGAATTTTTAATTGTATTTTAAACAACATTTTTAATTGGAGTTGGTTTTAGCCTCTATCCTGCGTTCCCGTTGTTTTATTTTCTTTGATTATACATAGCATGTGGCACCCAACATTGAGCCAACCGAATTAAATCAGATTATTTTAATATGTTTTTAATAATAAATTCTTGAAATTTTGCTGCAAAGACATAAATATGTAAATACCAAAATCTTTCCATATATGTATAGTACGTAAATACTATGTACAACCAATAATAATAAAATCTTGATCATTTTCTTCTCGTATATAGTATTCCGCTCGAGATACTTTGTGTGCAACATAGTCGAATTATAATTTATATTTATTAGATTGGCATCAGCTGTTTGTTACAAAGTAGAAACTTAGTTTTATTATCTTCATCTTTATGCTGCCTTGTCGATTGTTTAGCATATTATGAGTAAAGTAAAACGAACAAACCAAAATGTATTGTGAGTTAACGAATTTAAATGTTAGGCAAATATTGAATAAAAAAAATTTCATTTATTTCCGATCATTATTTTGGTTTTCCTTTTTTTGCCGTTATTTTAAATGTAATCAAAATATATGTATACGCATGAAAATGATGTAAATATACATTTGTGCGGTGATGGTTCTCGTACTGATGAGGGATGTTTAAACAGTTTGGCAGATGGGTTTATCATATAAAAGAATCGTGACTAAAGCATTATTTATTCGGCGATTTATTAACACAAGCGATTTATAGCGCAAGTATTTCCGAAATTTCTGAAGCTTCTTGATCTGTCGTTTTTCTGAATGTACATAGTAAATTGAACATATAACGATAAAATCTTATATGGTACATGTAATTTTTATGATAAATTTATTATGGAAATATTATCTTTATGAATACAAAAAATTTATCGTTTTTCTTATGAAAGTTTCGATTTACCAATCTTATTTATGAACTTTATTTTATTTTTCTTCGATATTTACATATTATTTAACGTGCTTGTACTTTTGTGAGTTATTATTGTAGGTATAGCCTTCTGTGTACATGAACAAATAAATTGACTTACAATTTGGTATGGAAAGGAAATCACTTTATTGAATAAATTGCCCTTATTTATCCATATTTAAATTGGAATTATCCGGTCCTGGTAAAACTAATTCGAAATTTTGAAAGGTATTATTTATTCCCAAAATTGAAGGTTTTGATGGCTCTGCTATTTTTTCGGTGAAATGAAATCTTTTTTCAAGAAAACTAAAGATTTCTGTTTCAAATTATTCCTCCTCCATGTTCAAATCGATTTTTTATATCATCTCGCACTTTATCCACTATAAACTTGGAGTGGTCTGTCCCATAATTACATAAATCTAATAAATCGTGGTGGTTCCACTCTATATCATTTTTTGGCGTGGCCTTATTTAATTTTTTACGCTGGATTCCATCTGTTTCGAGTAATTTGAAAATATCGAAAAACGATGTTAGAGCCAGATTGCATCCTTATTGATTAAAATTTGGAATGACGGGTAAACTTAATACAAGCCACATATTTTATGACGGCCTGCTTTGGACCCGAAACGATCGTTTATTTCAAAATCGTCCATTTAGAAAAATATTGGAAGCACTAGTTTATCCTCTGTTCAGAGTTTGAATTTGACCAATAGTCACCATTATTAAAATTGCTAATTTTATTTGTTTTTAACATATTGTTAAAATTTGTCATTGTCTCTTCAAATACCAATGATGCCTCAAAATATTTGTGGATTTGAAATGGTATATCAGTGAGACACCCTTCTGTTTTGCATGCTTCTAAAGTATAGAAGTACAGCTGAATATAACTTCCGAAATTTCATCATCAATAATAAAATGTATTCTAAAATCATATCCTCAATTTCAATACCGACGTTACGTGAAAATTGGGAATGTTCATTGAACTTTAAAACAAATTTAGTAACTGACTGCTTAAATCTAGTAATTGAGTTTTGAATATCATTAATATCACTAGTATGCGGTTTGAGAGGCTTAGTATTAACACTTTATAATTGTTGATTATAAGAAAATTTCGAAGGAGAAAGAGACGGTAAGTAATTTTCCAAAACGTTGTTTATACCTTTGTTACTATTTATAAAATCAGATTCGTGCTTTTTAAATGTTTTTTTAAAAGAATGCATATTATGTAACTTTTGCCAACAATTTAGCTGTTTACATTTAAATTTTTTATATATTAGGTACTCCGTGGAATACTTTTACATGGTGTATTAATTTAATATGCAACCATGGTATAATAAATATACAAGGTATGTTCCAACCAATCGACATATCGCCATTTTTCCTTTTAGTGATGTCACTTTGAGTAACATATTTCGTAACGTTGACTCCGCTTGGTTGGAATTTGTGTTTTTTCTATCGTGTACAATCGTTGAAACTTATTTACATTTCCAAAACCTAAAAATATTCTTATCAACCTAAACCAATTCGCAATAAAATATCCAAATTGACTCTGAGTGAAATCACGCTCCACGTGCTGTCAGCTGTCAAGCATACCTTGTAATATTAATGTATCATGGTATGCAACTGAGTTAAAAGCAAATTAATCATTATCTAAGTTATTCTAAAATCTGAAACTAAAAATATGAAACCCTATAAATTTCATTACAAAATTGTAAAGCTTAACTAACTATCGGCTCCAGAAATTAATTAGCTAATTCTAGAAATACCAGTAAAATTAAAATTACATAATTAATTGTTTATTACTTTATTCTGCCTAAATAATACAGCAAAATAATTTAAATTAACTGGGAACATATTAAATACTAATAGCTTAAAGTTGCCATACTAAATTAACTTAAATAATTCGAGTATAAAAATAAATAATAATAATAAATAAATAAAAAGTCCCGATTTCTCCACTCTGAAAATCCAATACCAATAACAAATAATTAAAATAATTAGCAGGTTTCTCATTTAAAATCTCATTGCATCCAATCCGTTCCTAGTTATCAATTAAATCCCAACCCAAAACATTTAATATATTACTTAATTTTAAACAAATCCTAAGATTCGAATTTAAAAACTTCTAAAACCTCAAGTTAAATTTCCAAATTTTCAACTTAATTAGTTAGTTCCAGAAATACTTCTAAAATCAAATTAAATAATTATTACTTAATTGCTTATTCCTCTATTTCGCTTAAATCCCACTGCACAATAGTTTAAATTAATCAAGAACACATTAATACTAGCAGCTTAAAGTTGCCATAAATTATATTAAATAAGTAACTCAAAAATAAATCAAAAACTATCATTTTACAAACTCAATTGAAATTCAAACCCATAATCTGTTCAACGAAATTTAAATTCAGAATCAATTTGGTTTATATCCTTGCCCCAAAGAAAATCGTTTGAACCAACTACTATATTTGCATTTTTGAAAACTCCTTTATTTTGGGCAATTAAAATAAAATAACGTAAAATATAAATTCTAACAACACATTTCATCTAATAAAAGTTGTTTTCAATCCATGCCCAAACATATCTACTTGCATCACATTAAGTAAATTTAAAAACAATAACAAATCGCTCGCGTTCTATGCCATTGTAAGTAAATGAAAAACTTTGTATACAAATTCAACCGCTTATGTTTGTGTATATGTACTTATAAAAATTTGTATAATCATGCGCACAAAACCAACGGAAATTCTTTCTATAACATGAATAACGGTAATTCAAGAATACGGATCACATCCAACATATAACCGAGATTATTCATGAATGCAACAATAAATATATACACACACACGCACCAATTGCAAAATTCCTTTATCATTATGAGATTCGGTTAGTATTTATCGTAGAACACTACCACTAACATATCCCAATAAACATTTGTGTACTCCATGTACACTTGCTTTCTTTATTGTTTTATACAACAAAGTTAGCCAAAAAAAAATTCCCTTACCCAACAATATCATTTAATAAAATAATAAAGATACATTTTACACAATTCATCACCACACATATTTATGTATTCTAATACGTGTGATGCGAAAATACCTGCCTAACGGTAATGGAGAGTACCGTTAATTATTTTTTGAGCACGTTTGATCACGTTTTCCTTGCTCAAAATCACTTCACTTTAAAACTATTTTTTGCACTACGTATATGTACATGTATACACACATACAAGAATAAACCACTTCTGCACTACCTAACACAAAACAACACATCACACCAAAACTATTATTACACTACACTATTACACTACATATTAACACTAATTTAATTAAGTTTATCAAATTTAATTCTATACAACCTTAAGAAATCAAAATTTATATTTAAATTAAAACAAAATAAAACAAAATTTCACTTACGGAGACAGATTAAAACACGTCCATCTCCATCGACCGTTCATCGCCAATTCCGAAGTTTTTTAATAATATTAGCAACGGCAGAAAATTCTTCTGATTTTAAATCAAATCCAATCAAAATTAATCATCTCGGTGTTTTAATTTAAATTGGCAATGAAAGGATGGTGTTTGTCAAGTATGTATTATACAGAGCACAATAATTTAATTAAAACTACCAAAATAATTTGGTTTGTAGTTCATTTTTAAAATTCTTACCTTCATTTGAAAACTCTAAGTTATTGACTTCTGACGAACTCAGTTCGCTTATATAGAATCTGCCCCGCTACAGTTTGTTTTGGATGCGCCACGTTACACCATCCGGAATGTAGTTTTCCTGTAGGATTTATTGCTCCTTTTTAAATAATAAGTTGTATAAATGTAAAAAGTAAGATATAGTTATTGGAAAAAAACTGCAATTTAATTATGACTGACTGACTTTTCAGCCGGGAAATATTCTTCGATTGTTGTTGCATGTCGCTATAACACATTTTCTGTTTTTTCCCACAAATGAATCGACGTCACAATGTACTAAGTCATTTTGTTTCTTTTTATATGCGTAATACTAGAGCCTTCTAGAGTATAGAGCCATAATCATTATGACGTATTTTTTAGAAGCTTTTTTAGTGGTATAACTTTTCACTAATTTCCATAGGAATCCATAGTAAAAATGGTGTTTTTTAGCTTCAAGTTTTTCATTGAAAAAAGCAAAAATGTTACAAAATTTTTATACAAAAGTGTTCTACATATCTTTAGCAATAATATACAGGAAGAGTATATTGGTATTAAGTAAATATTAATTGCAGAAATATTAAAATTAAATTATTTCTAAAATATATTTTTCGAACTTTCATGTTGAAAAATACATCAAAGTTGGCTCTGACGAATTAAAATAATACTTGCTACATTTATCTTTAGTTTTACTAGTGTACGTTAGATGTCTCAGATTTATACATAAAAATACGAAAAAAATTGTTTAATCACAAAATTATGACACGTTCTTAATATTTTCAGATATTTGTTTTGCTTTTCCTACAATTTTTGAATTCAAATTTCCCCAGGTGGCGATTTTTGGTACGGTTTTTCAAAATGTTTACTGCCCACTGCCATCTATGTATATTGACTTAATGCATACGATTTGTAGTAAGCTTTTCTTTTTAATTTGACCAGAATACTGTTGTTACGATTTTTTTTTATATTTTGGTTTAAATAAATCAATTATTACAAGAAAATGAAAACGATTTACTCAACCTTTATCCGTCCCTCAAAATAGATAACACTAAAGTTACTCGAGACCAAAATGGACCCATACGAATTTACATAAAAACACATATTTTTTTATTTTTATTTCTAATTTTATTAATTAAAATAAAACAAAAATGAATTTTTCTCGCAGAAAATTCTCACACAAAGAATTTAAAAATTTACGTTAGAGTAAAATTTATGTTATCACTATCGCGCTTTATATGTAGTTTTAACAACGGACGATTTTATGAAAAGGCACAAAAAATTTATAGAACGAAACAGCAGTAAAATTGAACAAAATGTAAAAAATTAATTTATTATTCGGTGATCTTCCTAAATATATGATAAGAATGCAATATAATCTCTGTTAATGGGAAAATACTAATTATATGTCTATAAAATTAGTGTGGGCCATTTTTGACCCCGAGGATATTTAGTATTACTTATTTTACTGCGGTGTAACGGTAAATCGAAAATTATTAAATTTTTGTATAATACTTATTTAGTTAGAACATATTAGACAAAGGGCCAGATACACGATACTCTAGTAATTTTTTTTTTTTTTTTTTTTCGCTGGCGCTACATCCCATAGAGGGATTTGGCCGCTTCATATTGAAGTTTCGTAATCATTTTTTAACGGATAATGAGTGATTAATTCATTGATCCTACATTAACCAGCCGTGATTTTTTCATCACTCGCCGGGAATCGAACCCGGGACCTCCGGAGCTTCGCAAACTCTAGCAATTTGCAAATCGATAAATATGGCGGTCTTGCTAATCGAAAATTTGCTTGCGTAAGCTACTCGATTATTTTAGCAAAGTAAAATATATTTTTGTATTCAGCACAAACGATAAAGTGCGTTGAAGTATCTCATTTTCTGAAATTCAGAAACAAATTGGGTTGCTAAATTATAGTGTATAACATTTCTAGCAAATTCTCAAAAAATAACTGCTTATCTGCTTATCTGAGTATCGAGTATCTAGCCCAAAGTCACTGAGTTACACATTTGTGACGTTTATATTTATCAAGATTTTCGAAACAAAAAGTGCATTTGGGTCGAAATGGACCCGAGGGACGGAAGAAGGTTAAACGAGGTTTATATATGTTGAAATTCAAACATTTATGAAAATATTTCAGAAATCATAATTAAGAATTTGCAATGTTTTCATTTACAAATTTGTCTTAGGAAAAAAAGTGATTTCTCATACATATGTTTTATGTGTTTTACTATGGAAATTTTGGTTTTTTCCTCGTTTCTAATTCCCTTATAAAAGCTTCGTTTTTTAGATTATGGCTTGTATAATCAAGGTTGCTCTGGTAATACTCGACAATTCACCTTCCTTTGATTGTCGATTTCAATATAATGTCCATGGTTTCCTTTGATGCTACGTTACTATTTCGCATATTAGATGTACTGGGCCGAGACGATGAACTTTGATTAGACAACTCGGTCGAGATTTTTTCCAGTCACTCGATAATTCTACTATTAGAGGTTGTTGACACAGTTTCATCATCACACATCATAGTAATTTGGTAAATCAAAAAACTTTGTTACTTTTCATGGAAAATTATTACTTTATTTTAATTTTGCTCTAGAGTTGGCACAAAAAAACAGAATAAATGAGTTTAAAAAAAAATCAGGGGCGCGCCAAGCGGGGGTGCTAGGGGTGCACGAAGTGCGAGGACGCGCGCGAGGACGTGGGAATATATTTGCATCACATTTACGTCAAAAAATGGTGTTGTCACAATATTCGAAATATGCCCTTTTCGAAATTGCATATTCAAATTTAGTATTAAATTTAAATGATTTAATTTATTTAGTTTACAACTATTATTTTATTTTACTTTTTTTAAACAATCAACTCATAATCAGCTATTGTGAAATAAACTTATGTTTATTATTCCATTTCGAAATGTTTCTTTTCTCTCATTGACCAGCAAAAGTTCCTTACTTTCTTAGACTTACGCCGCGCTGTCGCGTCGTACATTGAATAATTTAAAATAATAATTTTTTTAAGCAAATATATAGGGGGCGGCAAAAATTAGTCGCACCCCGGCGGTTAGAATCCTTGGCGCGCTCTGTTAACACGCCACAACTTGTATAATTACTATAATTAATTTTACTTCACAAATAATTAACACAATTTTGTCACTGATTTTGTTATATTTACCTGTTCTTTCCACCATTTGAGTAAATTTGAAAAGTTGATCAATATCGGACAATTCCATTCTCCGATAATGATCCGATTTGATTATATCATAAACGATATAAAAATCATTCAAAAATCAGAAGCATTTCTTTTAAATCTTGATCCATTTCCACATCATTAATACATATTAATGTTGAATTATCTATCACCCATCGTTATTACGTTTTTATTGTAACTTTTAATTACTCGATAATTAAGTTTTAATAAAAAAAATTATTTACGGTCACGTACACAAAACTTACTAATTCAAGCCACGTTAGAAAAATGTCAATAATGATTATTTATATTGGTTGAATAGAGAATTTGGCTGAATTAGCATAATTAGCTAATACATCCTGCACAATACATTCTGTATATCGCGATTTCCAGAAAACGGTCACCCCTATCCTCAAATTTCAAAGTGCATAATGAAAATTAACAATTTATTTATAAACATTTTTAATTTCCTGGAAGCGGAATCAGCGGAACATGTTCTGTGACATTGCCCAGCCATTTTCTGCAAAAAGTTACAACATCTAGGAGGGAGAGTAAGCAGCCCGGATAGTATGCATCATATACCGGCCGGCAGTATTGTCAGGTTCATTAAGAGCCTGAATATTGACTGGACGGCTCATTAAATAGGGTTCATGTACAAAAGATCTTTTAGGTCGCAGTGCGGGGTGGCTTGAACGCCCACATAATAATAATAATAGTAATAATCAGTAATAATAATAATAATAATAATAATAATAATAAAAATTATCCGCGTTTAACCATTTAACGCATAGCTCCGTGACATACACGGGCGGCGTCTACTATCAAAATTGTGTAGCTCCGTATACGTCACGGGCATAAAATATTCTTGTTAATTTAAATATTACAGTTCTTATAAACTACATCACACGCCTATGGGGGGAGGATGGTTCGGTAGCGTGATAATCTGTGGCGATGGGGGGGGGGAGTGAGGTGGGGGCGATTATAAAATGTGACCATTTAACGGTTTTTAGAAATTGAATACATTTTTGTACTGTAATAAGTCATAAATATTTTCCGAAAATTAAAAGACTATAAAAGTATGTCGAAAAGGAGGGTTTAAATTTGTAACTGTTTTATAGAAGGGTATAAAGGTTTGCGATAATTTGGACGAAAGGGCCAGGAGAGTTAAAAATGATCAAAAAATGCGTGACATAGTTTATTAAGGAGCACTTAAGTCACGTTTTATATTATATTTATTCTAGAAATTTAGATTTGTATACGTTAGAGACAAAACCTTACATTTTTTTCGATTATACTCGATTTTCCTTATTCTATTCTCTGTTCTCAGTATGTATGTATATGGATTCTGAAGTATACAAAGTGCTCCATACAGAAGCTGCCGTATGCATGTTGTTTGAAAAACAGTATGTTGTTTGAAAAAGACAGCAATGGAAAGAAGATTAGAAAAGAAACGAGGTATTGGTACAGTGACTGCAACGTTGGACTTTGTGTTGTGCCATGTTTTTGTATCATACAAAAATAAAATTTAAAAACAACATTTTTTTTAAATAAACTAATTAAAAACAACATAAATTATCATTTTCTGCAACAAAAAAAAAATTGTTTTTTTTACCCCAAAACGATAAAAATATTGTGCGTTATGTGGTTAAAATGCTTCTCATAAATCGATTCTGTATTTTTTGCAGACGTGTTAATTGTGTTTGATTCATGATAAATATAACAGATGAGCAATAATCTACATGGGGAGCTTCAACTGATGTATAAAATATTAGTTTGGTCTCCATTGGTAGCTTGTATTTAATTCTGATGAAAAGTCCTAATTTTGTATTCACCTTTTTGGCTAGGTAATCCAAATGCTGGTTAAAACTTAAGTTTTCATCAATGACGACACCGAGATATTTGTATTCTTTAATTCGTTCAATGATTTGGTTCGCAATTACAATATCTGAGATACCCGCGTACTTGGTTTTGATTGACAAGCACATTTAATACTATTATTTGGCATGTGTGCTTACTCAGAGCATCGTTTTGTATGACAACCATAAAATTTAATAACATTTGAAATGAAATTGTAATAAAAAAAATTTCGTTCATCGTGATTTCCACAAAATAATGAATGCAAATACAGTAAGGATTCCAATACAACAAACAATAATTTAATATTTTCGAGATAATTCGAGATATTTCAATTATCTTTGGTTTAGAGGTTTTTGAAGATTATTCTACGATTCTAAGTTTATTCGAGATTTTCTTTTAAGATATCTAAGTAGGCTATTCTCAATATTACATTTTAGGCTGATGTCCAATTCCCGACTCATTTCAAATAAGTCGACTTATTTGACTTATTTAAAATGGCGGTATGAAATAAGTCATTTGATGGTCCAATTCAAATCTAGACTTATACCCTTGACAGACAAGGGATTAGCTAAGCGCGATTAGTGATTTTTTCGAGATTAGCTGTAGGGTGTCAAGTTGAAGATTAGCTAATCTCGTTTTATTTGAGAGTGACTAATCGAGATTAGTGCACTAATCCTTGAAAATTTTCGAGCTTATCTCGTTGTATTGGGTTTAGTGATGGTACAAGTGGCACTACAATGTGAAATAATTATTTATACATTGCTGAAAATGCAAGTGGCGTGAATTTACGATAGAAGTTATAAAATCAATGACATTTTAAACAATTTGTGCTGAATAAATTAAAGAAAATCTAGTTTGTTTTAAACATATAAATCTTAGAAATATTGAATTAAAAAATGAGTCAGCTGATTTACTAGTTATATTTCAGCGAATCACAATAATAATATTTTATTTATCTGCAAGAAACTAATCCCTAGTCTGTCAACCAACGCATATGGATTTGTGGTGGATTAGGTAATCTCGTTTCACTAATCGCGCTTAGCTAATCCCTAGTCTGTCAGTGGTATTATTTGAACATAACTGTACATTTCATAATTAGCTGTTCTAATTATTAGTGATACTTTTTTGTTATATGTCGAAACATAAATTACACATTTAAGTAAAATTAAACATTAAAATGGAGAATCGCTGTGCCGGCATCAAATGATGTTACTATGTAGCTTTTTTGGTAAACAGAAATATTATAGGTAACTCATAGAGGACGACATAGAATTACTGAAGTATTTGGAATTTGCGCGCCTTATGAGAAGAGTATACATATATTGGAAATGTTTTTTTAGTTTGAACTGCATTTTGTCTAATTCATATTATGTCTAGGGTTTGAAATATTGTACACCCAACTTCAGTTTTGGTATTATGTATACCCAAAATTATTATCGGAAATTCCCATTTGGCAAAAAAACATTTGCGAATTAATTTTAGTACATTAAGAAAAGTCCTAGAATTCGTACCAGATAAACGTTCTCAAAGAGAAATAGAACTCATAATGTTTTGTTTTGGCTAGCTTGCGGGACAAATTACAGGGTATTGTCTGTCGCCATGAACGTACCAAAGACGACATCAATCAGGATATGCCATAAATAATTAAAGAATTTTCAAACCTTTTAAATAAATTTATTAATTTACCATCTCACGAAGAGCTAGAAGGGATAGGTAAAGCGTTTGCAATTGTTATAATCTCACACAATTACCAATGTTATTTTTATTTTGAAAGAAAATAACTGGCAATATGGCTCTAGGTTATGTAGGAGCCAAGCCTAATAAAAAAAATAAAAAAAAAAAGAAAGGAAATAAAAATATCACATGACGTTTCCGCAACGATTAAAAAATTTTTGAAATATTATTTTTGTGGGAACTCTTCCAAATAAGTCAAGAAAGTCTACAATAAGTCTCCTCGCGAGGTGACTTATTGTAGACTTTCAAATAAGTCAGTCTCCACAAAATAAGTCGGGAATTGGACCCCAGTCTTAATTTGCAAAACAATGTAGTTGCTATTTCTGATGTTTTGTTGGGATTTTGAAGTTTTGAAGCTTATAAATAGAAATTATTCGACTAGCATATAACATTGAGTTACTTGGCGTTGCATAGATGGGTCAGCGGCGGTCGCACTTAAATCTATGTTTTTCTAATAAACAATTTTGCAATAAATAATAACGAAAAAGACTTGAACATTGAGCTGCGGCCTCCAGAATTTTGGTAGATTCCAAAATAATATAAAACCAGGGGAGAAGCTACAATATATCTGAAAAAAACGCACTACCAAAGGCTTTCCGAATATTTTCATGATTTTGCGATTGACTCACAGGTTTGCGAACTTTTGCAGTCGATATATTAAATAAAAGATTCTAAAATTGTAGAAATGTTAATGTAAAATTGTAGAAGTCAATGTTAATGTTAAGAAATGTAAAACTGTATTAATCTTGAATTGGATAAAATAATTGGTTTTGTTTAATCAGTTTTGAGCAGGGTCTTTAATCCTGACAATTTTGGTTTCGGTTTTGAACCCTGTTTTGAAAATCTTGAAACTATACAGTTAAGTCGAATAGCTTTTCCAAGACATAGGCCTATGTTAAAACTTGCCTCGGGCTTTTAGAAATATCTGCGAGCCACCACTGGATGAAATTCGAGATTTTGTGGTTTAGTCATTAATCTGCATTAATGGGCATGAAGTTATTCGCTATTCTAAGGGATTTCTTAATTTTTTTAAGATTATTGTAGGATTCTAGGTTTATTCGGTTTTTTTTGGGAATATAATGTTTTTCGATATTACTCTAAATTTACAAAAGATTGTTTGTTGATATTACTCGAAATTTACAAAGTGAACACTTTGGATAGAACTCTGTACGAGTATATTAATTGCCACAATTGGTAAGGCCATTTGGATATTTATTCGGCCCCGCTTAAAAATGCATTTTACAACCGTTTTTATGCTCCGAATGTAAAATTTTGATTTGTTTATCAAGTATCAATTTGATTGATCCTATCACTCATGCTTTTTCCTGCAACAAATTCGCTTTGGAACACAGTTGGAAAGCAGCTCTGCGCATTCTGTAGACTATACTTTGTAAATAGACAGAAAGACGACACTCCCCATAAATCCAATCATCTCTGGGTTTGCTTGTTATTATACCTAGCATTTTCAGAACTTTCCAAATAGTATTCGCTTCGTCACACCGGTAATTGGCTTCCACAATGCTATTGCTGATAAGAGCTTCTAACTGTAGTGTTACAAGTTTATTTATCAGATCTTTACAGATAAAACGTTCTGAACGATTCGAACTAAATCCTTCCTATAAGCTTCTGGATCATAGTCAGATATTTATTTTTTCAAAAGAGGGAATAAAATACTAGTTGATATGAAAAGCTTATAATTCTGAATATAACTTAGTTCTTCAGTATATTATCCTTTAAGCTCAATACATTTGGTCCAGCGATTTTCTAATTCATTTATTTCATCTCTGAAGTGATTTTACGGCAAACCTTCAAAATACTTTTTTACGGCAGCTACATAGAACCTCGTCATTCGATGAAAAACGCCTTCCGCGTTTCTAAAAAATCTTTTGAGGTTTGGGAATTGATGGAAGTTAGAAGAAGATGATCTTGTCAATAAGGTGGATGTTCAAGCAATGCGTATTGTAATTTTTTTAATTTGGCCATTGCAATCAATGCCATAACCTTCTTTGCAGGTTTTTGTCACATTAGCTGTTTCGGAGCAGAAGCATCTGGCTCAGTCTACTCTGCCGTTTGTTGTCGCAATTCAGGATCATAGTGGTAAAATCAAGTCTCATCCATAGTTTCAAACCGGCGCTTCAAATCAGTTTTATCGTTTCGAAAACAATCCAAATGTTTATTTGGATAATTTTATTTTTTTCGATTCGTCACAGAAGGAAAAAGAGACTCTAGGGGGTAGTAGCTTATCCAAAATCCGACCACGCCACTTATTTTTATAAAAGTCTAGTTTCACAAAGTATTTAAAATTAACGTTATTAACTATATCAAATAAATGAATAAAGATTGTCCTCATTTATGATGGGGTAGAGAATATTTTTTTGCAAGGAATAAATTTTATAAATAATAAAACATTTGCAATCATTATGCGGTAGCTTATTTTCAAATTAACAGACACAAGTAAGAAGTAACCCAAAATTTATGTAGTAAAATAATATTTAGTGTCTGGAAAATGCTAAGGAAATTTTCTCTCGCTATAGTTATTTTGCTCAACCCTAAATTATTATTTTTATTTCTTACTCTCGATTTAACAAGAACCAAGTAAAAAAAAAAAACATAAAAACCAAACCCAATATTTTACGGCGGAGGGATAATAAAAATTTCGAGAATATCTTTTTGTATTTTTGCTTTTTTTTTAAGATTGGAAATATAAAATAATAATCTCTGGAGTTTTAGGATTTTTTAATAGCAATAATATTCTATATTATGTTTTGTGTATACAATTGTGATGCGTTTTTAATTTAATCCGTTTTTAAATAACAAATTAGTGTATATACAATATATATACTCGGAGTAAATGTGGTTTTAGCGTGGTCGGAAATTTAATTGGAGATTTTCGCTTCTTTTCTATATGACTTTATTCTTCGAATAATCCTTATATTGTATTATAGGTTACATAAAAATACCTGATAAACACGGATTTACAAACTTTTTTCAATAATAGTTCATTACTTTAGGCAATCATAGACAAATTTCTTAAACGCGCAGGGACTAATAAATTCACATACAAAACGTTCGCATAGTAAATTTAACCTGTTTTATTAATTAAATACCCGCCTGTACTATATAGACTTTATTTAGATACAATATACGATATGATAGACACAAGTGTCATAAAATATTCCTGGGTTGTAGGATTAAACATGATGACAGTCTTCGAATATTAACGAATAATTGAACAACTTACAAAAAAATTCATAAATTAAGATTATACCCACTACGAAATGAAAATAGAAATCAAAGGATGATCCACCTAGTAAAACTTTACTCGTAACCAGGAGGGCTATTTGTTAATTCGATTCGAACGTATTCGAGTATTCGAATAATTAGTGTTTTATTCAAATTGAATCATATCCGTTCGTTTATTATTAAATCAAATATGAATCTTATACTTCGATGAGTCAAAAATGTTAGAATCGAATTCACAAATTAAAGTATAAAAACAAAATTTGATAACTAAGCATTCCAAGCATATGTCTATAAAACAGGGACATAAAACAAATAAAATTGAATTAAGAGATCTCAACCGGACTGTTTGCAAGTGGATTGTTAAAAAAACTAATAAAATCAAACCAACTAAAAGTTGCAATAACCAAACTTTATAGTATGATAAATTTAATGGGAGAAACAAGAACAACAATAACAAAGGAGTATGTTTCAGAAAACTCTGTTAAAGTTCGCCGAAAGTAAAAAGTCGATAATGCAGATTATGTTATTAATATTCCAGCCGAAAATAAAAAATGTTATCGGTATCAGCCGAAAGTAAATTGGATACATGGATTGTAATAAAAAATTTGTAAATAGTCTTACGTGGAAAACTTTGTTAAACGTTATCGCGGAAAATATTGGAAAATCAGAAGAATTCACAAAATTGGAATGAAATCAACCTCTAGACTGTGTATTTGAAGTTGCATCGTTAGTATTGGATTTGTTAATAGCTATCGCAGGAAAAAAATTCAGTTCAAGTTTCCTGAGGGAAATTTCGGAAAATTCTATTTTCCAAAAATCATTAGAAAATTTGTATAAAATCAGCCTCTAGAGTGTTATATCTGGAGATGTATATTATTGATGTGACTTGTCAATAGCAATTTCCCACGGAAAATTTGAATTCAATTTTTTCCTGCGATAGCTATTGACAAGTCACGTCAATAAAATACATCTCCAGACATAACACTCTAGATTCTGATTTTATACAAATTTTCTAATGTTTTTTGGAAAGTCGAAGTTTCTGAGATTTTCCACGATAAACTTGAACTGAATTTTTTCCCTGCGATAGCTATTTATAGGTAACAACAATGTTATGCATCTCCAGACATAACATTCTACAGGCCGATTTTATTCCAATTAAAATATTTTTTTGGGTTTCGCGAGTTTTCCATAATTTTCCACGAGGAACTGGAGCCAGGTTTTGCCATATACATAAGTATATTAACAAAGGTCTTCATGCTATTCATGCATCCTTGGTAATTTTTGGGCTAAACACTACCGATTGATATCGATTTCATTTTTTATTTTCGACTGGGATAGCACAATCTGCATTACCGTGCTTAACTTTCGGCGGGATTATTACAATCTGCATTGTCGACTTTTCACTTTCGGCTAACTTTAGCATTATTTTCAGGAAAATAAATTAGAAATATCACTTGGTGGAATCATAGCATAGTACATACATAGTTTGCAAAGTGAAAAAACAGTCATGGCATAGCCAATGATCACTAACACTTCTAACCACAACGGTGATTGATTAATCGACTTTAGCATATAAATATCCAAATTTTTATTGTGAATTGATAAATTAGTGAAATAACTAACCTGGAGCCAATGGGTTATACTTCTCAAACAGTTAACAACATTTAATATAGATAAATTACTAGACGAATTTGTATTCAGTTCTAATACTCTTATTTGTTAAATAATAATAAAAATAAAATAAATAAACAGATCATAATGGAGTACGGTGATCTAATCCAAATACGATGAAAACGGGAACCATGAATTGGCATCCACTACATCTATAAATCCGCTGATAGATCAATTGCTTCAGTTTACCTCCTCCCACTGATGAAAATATATCCTGGTCTTGTGGAGCAAACAGTAGCAGATCCCCCTTGTGATTGGTTGTGATGCTAATTCGCATCAATCGATTTGGGGAGTTCAAACATTAATGACATAGGAACTTCTCTATTCAACTTCATAAGCTCTTCTGAGCTTGAAATTCTAAATAAAAGCTGTGAATCAACATTTGTTAATTCTATTCGACGGGAAGAAATTGACATCAGTTTGTGCTCTATGGCTGTGTTTCAATCGGGTAAAAAATATTAAATTTTCCTCCCTTTTTAATCGTTTTGGTGTTTCAAATGAAACTGGCTAAAATTGTGACGTTTACGTTTTTTATTTTTATTTTTCGTAGAGAAAAACAAAATACAAGCTACAAATTTTTAGCTGATTCGTGACCAGTTAAAATTTTTGTGGTGAATAAATTGTCAAAAATTTAACTTTTTAACATTTTATGCGGTTTTTTATTCGTTTGAAACACAGCCTATGTCTGATTGGTGCGCAGCTGCTTTCTGTTCATTTCCTTGGTTGTGACTTTATCAATTTTGACTTAGTTGCTTCCGAACCCATTGACTTTTCTATTGCAGCGCTGATTGAGACTGGCTCACACACTGATCATCCACGATGTTCTGCGGAGGAGTTTGTTCTTCTTTGCACTGTAATAGGCTGGTGGTCCTGATCGAATTTTCCCAGCTGAATTACAGTATGGCTTTTACGACATTCCGAATTATCTGCTTTACTAAGCGCGTATTGCGTTTTCATTGTTCCACATAGTCTTGGAGTAGAACCAACGGACCCTAATTCATGCCGACATATTACTCAATCTTCAACCTTTTTTGAAGATTCTGGAAAAAATCATCGACATATTTGGCACGTCCTATCAAACTGCTCTACATGAACTTGTTACTGTGATTGAAATAATACAGAATGTCTTATGTGCACTTTACTGGATATTGCGGTACTTCATGCAAATATCGCTTGGGTAAGAATTTTGGGTAGATAATTCTTGGTTTTTGTATCACGATGATGCGCAGGCTCACGGTGCATTGTTTGGATGTGATATTTAACCAAAAATTCGATCCATATTGTTCCACAAATTTCCTTCTGCCTATTTCCGAAACTCAAAAAACAGTTCCGTGGACTTCGTTTTGCTCGGTTAGAGAGTTATAAGTCGAATCGAAGACGGTGTCCTTCAACCAGTCTGGAAATCGACTTTAACGACTGCTTCAAAGACTAGAAAGAACGTTGCCATAAATGTCTTATCCTCAACTTCATGAAGGTATTAATAATTCTAGTGCAGTAGCTGGTCTGTTTTTGGATGTTACTAAGACTTTTGTTATGGTAGATCATTGTATTCTTTTGGATAAGCGGTGAGGTATTGGTTTCCGTCGTTCCTCACTAACCGATCGCATAGGGTTACTTGTAAAAATAGTTTCAGTTATTTATTGGTGATACAGGCTTGTGTCCCTCAGGTATCTGTACTTGGGCTAATTTTAATTTTAATTAAAATAAATTCTATTTTAACAAAATTTTAAAGGTAAAGGTTTTGCCTTTGCTGATGATCTGACGTTTTCATTAAATAGTTGTGATTATTCAGCTGCAGTTTTATACATAATTCATGAATTAAAAATTCTGACCGATTGGATCGCAGCGCCAAGCTATTACTGAACTCCAAAACTAAAGCAACATCCTTTAATTTGAATAATTAATTTAATGATGATATAGTTTAACACGACCGGCGTCATCCTAGGAATAGCCCGTGGATTAATAAATGCTTGCCTATTGAATCCTTATAATCTATTCTTCATTCTGGAATTAGGTATGTGTAACTGGTATCTATTGCGGTCACTCTGTCCACCTGGTATTATTAGAATATTTGATCACACCTTTTTTTAATCGAGAGTGCTTTATGGTATTTGTTGCTGTGGTGGTACGTATTTTAAGACTAACAGGCCATTAGTAATAGGTCAAAATCATGTAGTTAGGTTGATGCATTTCAAGAAAAAACGTAGTTCTTTTTGGCCATTCGTAGAGCAGTAGACTTCTTCCATAAAAACATCTTTATGGTTTTAAGGTTATGTATTTATAGATTTTTTGAAATTAGTGGATATCTGGATAAAAAGCAAGATTGTCATGTACAATTAACAAGTTGTGTAATTCAATGAAATGAATTAAAAACGATAAAATGTATCGAAAAAAGTCCTATTGGATAAAATTATCTGAATTATTGTCAAGTCAACCACAAAAATTGAGAAAGTCTGGAGGTAATTTATAGAGATCGAGAGTTATAAAAAATGTGAGTCGAGACTTATGAAGAAACACAGCAATTGTTTCTTTCGCGATTTTTTATTTTCGCCATTTTGTCTAATTCGATATTTTTTCTTTCGTGCTCCCCAATACTCTTTATCGGAGTTGGACAATCTTCTAATCTATGATTCTTATTAAACAAATCTTCATTGTATTCGTACTGATAGGCTCGTACATATAATCATTTGGTTTACGCAGTGTAAATTACACTAAACACGTGTATTTACAATTTAATTCAAATTGCTAACGATTCATCCATCGTAATTTCTATAGAAAAAAAAAATTGGGTCTATCCGACTCTCGGACGATATTTTTCCCAGAAAGCATCCGTTAAAGATCACCAAACCAACCATTTATATTTTCCGTTATTTTGGACAGGCACTTAAGGTGAGATACGCCATTTTACGTAGTATCTCAAATTCGAAATCTCTAGATTTGATTTCATATCCCGGTAACTACAAACAACCGTAATAATAATTTATAAAAGCAAGAATTTAAAAAAACTCACAGGATTTTGAACGACTCAACTTTAAAAATGTTTTCCTGAAAAATACGAATTTGTCACTTAAGCCACTACGATTTGTGACCACAGAATTTATGAATTTGCCTTTTTAACCAATAAATTTATGAAATTTTATTTTGTTTTTTAATTTGACTGTTCGAATTATTGTAGGTTGGAAGTGTTGCAATATACAAACGTTTAAATGTAAAGCTAATCAAAGAAATTCTCAACACGTTTCTAAACCGTTGTATGTAAATATGTATACTGTATTTGCCACTGGTTAATAGTCTCTCATTTTTTACATTTTTTTTAAGTGACTTATTATAAACCAAGCAATTTTATATTAAATTTTATTTAATAAATACTTATAAAATTGTGCTGGATTTTAATTTTTTTGAAACATTTTTAAGACAAAATTTCACTAAACTTCTCATCATAACAAAAACTTTTGTGATATTGTACGGGCACATGAAAATAAAATTCTGGTGAAAAAATGTTAGCTAAATATTATAATTTTCCAAAGAGTTTAAAATAGTGAAACTTTCACTCCTCGATGATGGCCATCTCTCTAAAAAAAAACATTTTTCTCCGGTAAGGGATATGGTCGACTTAAAGAGAAGTTTCACTGGCAGTAAACAAAATTCTGGTGACAAAATATACACCACGAATGTATATTTTTACACCAGAACTTTGTTTTTATTTACTTATGTAAGATCCTTCTTAGACAGAATGTGGCAAGAAAAACCTATGAGGTTTTAGAGCTACACACATATCATTCAAATCTGAATGTGGTATTCTTGGTATACTTAGCCAACATTCAGGGGTTTTCGATTACCACTTTTTGCGTATGGAAAAGCGAAGGATACAATTATGGTGGTGGTCACTTCATGAAATAAACTGACCGTGGAATTCATTATTGCACAAAATAATATGTATAAAACCTAGTCAAATAATAATAAATAGGAAGTAAATATAACAAAGAAGAGTTTCCTTTCAATTGTTTGCTAGTAGGAAAAGAAGGTGAAGTAGATGTAGACGAACAACAATTTTACAAGGATGTCATAGAATTGGTTAATGGATTCGAACCGATCAAGGTAAAAGAATGTCCATTTTCATTGAAAATTGCCTTAAGAAGCGAAGTTCCAGTATGGCAACCACCTCGTCGACTAAGTTGGGCAGAAAAAAAACATCAACAAGTTTAAAAGCAAAGAAACAAGACAGAAGTTTAAAAGCAAATATCGGAATGGATAAAAGACGGTTTTACCAGACCTATTGTTTCAGAATATGCTTCACCAATTGTTTTGGTTAATATGGTGACAAGGGGATATGCATAGAATATAGGAGACTTAACAGGAAAATTATGATGGACAGATTTCCAGTATCTGTTATCGATCATCTGGTTGTTCAACTGCACTCATCAAAGTTCTTCACGACACTAGATTTAAAAAATGGGTTCTTCCATGTTCCAGTAGATAAGCATAGCAGAAATTACAGAGCTTTTGTGACACCATTAGGGCATTATGATTTTTGCAGAGTCTTATTTAGACTTGTGTTTCCCCGCCAGCTTTTCAGCGTTACATTAATCTAGTTTTTAAAGATTTAATTTTAGCTGGTCACATTTTAGTATATATTGGCGATATAATCATCCTAGCTATAAGTGTACAGCAGTACTTCGATATTTTATTTTCATCCGTCGAATATTTAGGCTATATAGTCAAAGATGAAGAAATAAAACCCTCAGAAGCGA
This sequence comes from Tipula helvola, assembly GCA_963556165.1. Taxonomy (NCBI): domain Eukaryota; kingdom Metazoa; phylum Arthropoda; class Insecta; order Diptera; family Tipulidae; genus Tipula; species Tipula helvola. Next base: position 103,620,986 of record OY744483.1, read on the forward strand.
AAACGAAAGCAATTGAAAAGTTCCGCAAACCAATACGGATATGTCAGGAAGTTTATCCTAAATTATACTTTAATAGCTCGGCCACTGACCGAATTGTTAAAAAAAAATGCTGTGTTCGTATTTGATGAAAAGAAACGTGACGCATTTTGCGAATTGAAAAAGCTCTTAATGCCAGAGCCCATCCTGAAAATATATAAACCAGAAGCAGAGTGTGAGTTGCACACTGATACATGTAAGCACGGGAAATTCAGAAGGACAGTGTGGATAACAAACTGCATCCCATTTATTATTACAGTCGGAAAACAACAGATCAAGAATCCTGTTACTGTAGTTACGAACTGGAGGTGTTAGCAATTGAGAAATTGAGGTTGTATAAATTGGGTATTAACTTTAAAATAGTTACTGATTGTGCAGCTTTTACGAAAACCATAGCAGCGAGAACACCCAAAACCATGGAAATAGAAATTATTAAGTCAGCGCATAATGAAGGACATTTTGGGGTGAAGAAAATGATTGAGTTGATCAAGCGGAAGTATTAGATATATTCCTAAATTGCGGATAGAAAATAAGGAAAGCAAGAAGGATTTTTAAACCGTTTGCCAAAAGGAGAATTTTCACTATCCGTAATATATCTTGATCATTTAGGGACATTGGTATCAACCAAAAAAAACTATAAGTATGGTTTGTCAATTTTCCAAATTTTTATGGATATACCCAACCAAAACAACGACAAGTTACGACGTTTTGGATAAGATGAAAAGTCACCAATCATTGTTTGGGAATCCAGAATATGTTATATTATAACTGATAGAGGAACAGCCTCCACGTCTAGGTAATTCGAGGAATATTGTATTGAAAACAAATTAAAACATACGCTGATCACCACTGGAGTGCCGAGAGGCAATGTACAGGTCAAGAGGATGAATAGAGTAATTGTACCATTACCAATGAAACTGTCTCGGGAGTGTCCTGAAAAATGATATAAATACACCGAAAAATATCAGAGATTTATTAACTCTACGTGGCAGAGGTCAATAAAACATAATCCATTCGAAGTGATATTTGTGCCCAGATGAGAAACCAAGAAGATGTTGTTATTGCTGAAGCAGTAAACGACGAAATTATTAGTGCATTTTTTGAGAGCGCGACGAAATGAGATCAAATGTAAGGAGTAATATCATAAGGGCATAAGATGAATATAGAAGAACTTACAATAAAAAGCGGGTTCCAGGAATTAAGTATAAGCTGAATGATTTAGTCAAGCGCAGACAATTTGGAAGCGAATTAAAGAGCATCGCCAAATTTTTAGGACCCTATAGAATAACCGAAGTTCTACTAAATGACAGCTACAAAATGGTCAAAATAGGAGAACACGAAGGCCCAACGGCTGCAGATTTTATGAAACCTTAAGGCTTTAGCAAAATTAATAAAAATCAATCAACATAATTTTTATTTTATTATTATGAGGGGTGAGAAAATGTATTTACATACAATGTGTCGGACTCCCTGCCTTGCAGAACTATCGACTAAAAAAACGCCTCATGCTTCAAACAGAAAATCCACCTCGGAACTATTTTGATATTATACATCAAGTTGGTGTCTCGTATATTGGTTTCATATGCTTCGCCTTCTATATTAGTATTATAAATAACAGCTTTCACGTTCTATGGTGGTTGTCCATATTTGATTTCTTTTGTTGTAGGATCGATTCTACGAAGTTCGCCACTATATCCCAGTTCTGTTTCGATTTGAGCATGATGCCCACTATATTATGGGGCGTCACCCTGCCAACCTTTCCTATTAGTCCTTGACGTCTCCTTTGCCACTGGTCACAAGTGAAAAAAGTGTGTTATGCATCATAAATTGCTGCATCGCCGTAGATACACGACGATTCTTCCACCTGGCCCATCGTTTTCAGATATTTGCAAAAATATCCATGACCCGTAAGGAATTGAGTCCAAAAGTAATTGACTTCGCCCTGTTTGCTACCCACTTACACAGACAGGGTTTTAATTAGCCTTTTCGTCCACTTTTCGCGGCTCTCAGTCTGCCATCTCTCCTGCCAGCAAAGCATGACGTGTTCTCTGGCTGTCTGTCTTGCCTCTAAGACGCCAAGATCGCTCCTGGTGTCATATATAGCTTTATTTTCCTTCGCCATTAGGTCTATGGGAATCACTCCAGCAATAACCAACACAGCAGGTTCTGAGACAGTTCTGTAAGAACTACAGATCCTGAGTGCCCCACGACATTATACAGCTTCCATTTATTTAGGGTATGTATCCTTTTTAATTGTATCTGCCCATATTTCGTATCCATACAAAAGGATGGAGTTCGTGACTGTAATTAGAAGGAGGACTTTTTCTGAGGACTGCTTAACCTATTCTCCAAAATTAAGTTTTGTGTCCAGATGTACCCCCAGGTATTTGATTGCTGTGCTGGACTGTATCTGTTGATTTCCTACCTGAAATAGCACACCGGGCAATGGTGGCCTCCGTGGTTTCGAACAGTAGCTTCCAATCTTGTGTTGTCCATTAGCCGTAAAAGATAATCACCTCGCCGAGTTAAATGCGTTCTTAACATCCAGTGTAGCTATTAACACTAGCTTCCGTAAATAATGATTCCCTTGTTGTGCTATAAAGAAAGCTCTCACCAATTCTTCTACAGCACCGATAGTAGACCGACCCTTCCTAAGCCATATTGCTTATTTGATAAGTCCCCTGAAGCTTCAAAACCGGCTGTGAACCGCGGCTTTAGTAGTCCTTCTAATAGTTTTCCCGCTGTATACAGCATACACAGAGGTCTATATGCTGATGGAGAGGTTGGATCGCCGTTATTTTTGTCTATGAGAACCAGCCGCTGGGTTTTCCATGCTTTAGGGAAAACTCCTTCCTCGAGACAGCGATTGTACATATTTAGAAGTACCTCCGGATGAAATCTAGCTATCACCTTCATAACTTCCATGAGCACTCCGTCTGGGCCTGATGCTTTCTTGTTTCGGAGAGAAGCAGCGGTTTGCTGAGTTTCAAGTTTTTCCATTTGAGACGCTTGCTTCTGTTTATTTCTAGGTTTAGTGATTTTCTTGCCCATCTGTACTCTTCGAGTTCCAATTCTGCCACGTACCCATCTCTTCTTCGTGCACTAGTGAGTGCGGATTTTTGGCGTATAGACAGTTCTTCCTGAGGTTTGCTATTTCGTCAGACCACCAATAAACCACAGGCTTTCTCCCCATGCGGCATTTTCTCATGGGCATCGACGCATCACATTCTTGATTTACTAGCTTCATTGTGGCGCTTGCGATTTTTTCAGGAGATCCGGTTTCTCTCAGTGCTATGTGTTTTCCCGCTTCAATGATCATCTTGAGGTCTTCTTCACAGACTGGCACCATTTGTGGGTTGTAGTGATTCTCTCTGTACGCTGAAAGTGATGTATTGGTGGCACTACCGGTGTAATCTTCTATAACCCTCCATCCCATGACATCATATGGAACCGCGCCGGACACAAGATTGATGTCGGGAATCGTCTCAGCGTAGCCCGGTCTTCTGAATGTTGATACGCTACCCCCATTAATTACCGTCAGTCCTACTCTGGCTGTCATCTCTAGGATATACCGCCCTCTCGTGTCTGTAACGCTCATGCTCCACTCTAGTTCCAAGGTGCCGATTTTTGCTCGAAAGGCGTCTATTGGCTCGTTCGGTGTGAAATAGCAACTCACGTATGTGCTTCCTTTGATTTTGGCCCAAACGAATACCTTCTCGGCTCGGGTTCCGTTCTGTTGCGATATTGTTCATTAATAATCAGCAGGTCTGCGCCTATGTCTAGTCTCAGTTGATCCAGAAGGGCATCCCCTGTTGTACTTCGATGAAGGTTTCCTTGGAGAACTTTCGTTACCTGAACATTTGGCAAGCCCCTAACCCTGGTAAATGTTTCAGTGTTTCGGGCCCAATTTCTTGTTCCTGGCAGAGAAAACATTTTGGCTGGGCCTGACAATCCTTCTTTAGGTGGCCATTCTCCCACATTGGATACATATCACTAGCTTCTTTCTCTATGGTCCTTTGCAGCTCATCTGACGATGGCCATAGCCAAAACAAGCGTAGTACCTTGCTACGACAGTTTTTCGCAGGATTCTGCAGTATAGCCATCCTATTTTAATGCAGCCTATTAAAGGAGCTCAAAGGCTGCACGAGTACCGATATCAACGAAGGCCATCCGTTGTTTCCTGGTATTTGTTTTGGTGAGTGGCACGTTCAGCTCTTCAGTGTCCCCTTTAAGTTCTATCTTAACGGCCTCTTTTACCTCTCCCTCAGTGGTCAGGCAGTCCAGATCTCTGACCTCGAGAGTGAGTTTCGGTACCAAGTTTCGCACAGTTTGTTTCGGCAAGTTTGCCCTTGTTGCCCGATTTCCCGTCGAATTCTAAAAGGACATCGCCCATTTTGGTACGCGTCGTAGAGATTTAATTTCCGTGTTCGAATCTTCCGGCTTAACACTGTCCATTAACGTACCAATAACCTGTGCGTAGGTTTTACCCTCTCCAGTTTTGATCAGCAAGGCTTCTAGTATTATTTTCCTCTGTCGAGGCCTTCCCTTTCTCCTCTTTCGTGTTTGTTTTGGAAATTTTGATTGGACTAAAGTCCACGGTTTTGACTCCTCCCCTTCTTTTTTCTTTTAACGGCTTGTGACTCGTTAGCACTGGTGGCGATCCGTTGTGAATCCTCTTTTTCTTTTAATCTTTTTATAGTATCTGACTCGGCAGGAATTGGGGCGATCCGTTTGCTTTCTTCCTTTCTAGGTATTCCGGTATTCATTTCTGGCAGTTGCTCAGCATTTAAATTCGCGGCTGCTGAGGAGGCTGCCTGCTCATTTTGTTCGATTGACCTAATAATCTCTCGCTTTGCTGCCATCCAGTCGCTTCTGTAGAAAGTGATGACATCTATCGCCTCCCTCCTCCAATTCTTTAATGCCATTCTTAACACCCTTTGAGATAGTTGGTAGTTTGATAGTCGCGGTCTTCATTTTAATAATTATCTCCTTGCACTTACGCAGTTCCTCCTCTTTTCCTTTCCTCATATCGTTTATATATGATGAGTTTTGTATTTTAGATATATAAAATTCAATATTTAGAAAAAAAAAAAAACAAATAGGTTATAATAATTTGTACCGCATATATATTATAATAATACTGTTGTAGAAATAAAAATTTGTTTTTGCTGTTTGAGTGAAAAACAGAATATTAAAATAAAATTTACCTATTCGCTTACAATATGTTTTAGGTAATGTATTGTAACTGATCAAGACAACCTAAAAGCAACAAGAACTAAATCTCGAACTTTGAAAAAGTTAGAATTACATAATGCCGAACCTCAATAATCTTCAGCTATACAGGTAAAATAATATTCTTAGTTGCGGGCAATGTCCAGTTACATCTAAATCCGGAATAAAGCTTGATGATCATAATCTAGAAAATGCTTTTTGCTGAATATTTGAGTGAAGATATGTACATTAAGAAACATTTGATATTTAGTCAAGATTTATCTAGTTTATTGTAAAAAAAATATACAATCGCACCATAAAATCCGCGTCAAGTTCTAATTTCAATTTTATTAAGAACACAAAATCCTACTAAAATTAAAATTCTATTTAATGAAAAGACGAAACTAAATAATTCGCCTATCGCGAACTAAAGCAAAATAATAATTTCATGTTTGGATTGTAATTGAAGGGTTTCTTTCTATGCCATTGATTTTGTTTATTGTTCTCGACAATAACAGTCGTATACCAGTAAAACCTAAGAATATGTACACAAACACAATCACACAAATAAAAAATTTTAAACCATTTCTTCATGATGTTCCAGCGCGTCGCGAGTTTAAATAAACCGTGAAAACTTTATCGACGTGAATTAATACGGAAATAATTTAAACGATTTGTTATTTTATTTTAATTAATATATTAATAAGAATCACATAATTTTTTATTCGTTAGTTTTGAATTAACTTTTGGGAGAAAAATATTTGTGTATATGGATGAGGTGGGGGGTGGTAGTTAAAAACCGAATGGTGGAGCACAATCCAATTAAAATAGATTAGAAAATGTGTAAAAAAAGCGGGCACTAAATAAACAAAGTTCTCAACGTCTTAACGTTAATTATATCTAAATGCCATTTAAAAACGAATTTATTTATTTAGTTAATTTATTTATCTAGCAGAAAATATTCAAATATAATTTAATCGGAAGTTTGTCTGTTTCGTTCTATCTATGTATAATATAGATAACTTTTAAATTTAATTACAAAAATTAATTCTAAGAGCAGCAAGAAATTTTAAAAGGATGTCTTTTCCGGATGTACAGTTAGTTTTTTCTCTTTCGTAATAAATATTTAACCCTTTCATAAAGATTTTGTGTTTCTTAAGATCGGGTTAAGGGTGCATATCAAACCAATATACACAAATGAGTATAAAACGTATAGAAGCAACTTACAACAGATTTAAATTTAACCTACATTTGACTAAACCTTCATTAGTAAAGTAAGGGTTAACATTTAAAAAGTACTACATCATATTAAAAAAGGGTTGATTCGACTATTATTAAAAAGAATTATTGATAATATTATCAGTGTCTCATACTTTATATCAATTTATTTCTCTTTTACTTTTTAATTCAATGATAATTCAATAATCGAATTAAGAGGAGGTTTTGTTGGTACGTTGTACTAAAATTATGTTATAATAATACAAAGGGTTGATATTTTTTGGATTCACCTTGCGACTTATATATAAATGTAGTACATAGATTGTATCTCTCGATTGAAATCAATAATTAAATGAATTTATTTATAGACTTTCATCGTCAAAAATATCAAGGAATATAAAATTTTTAATTGGTTTTTGTTTTAAGGAGAAATTTTTAATTTTGTTAAAAATTTTCTTGTCTTTATATTGCTGCTTTCTATATACATAGATGAAGTTGTCGATTACACAGCGGAAGCTAAATGTTATAAAATTACAAAATGGGATGTTTCGTAATCAGGTTATCAATTAACGTAAAGTGCAATTTTGATAAAGGAGAGATTTCTTATTAGGTAGGATATTGACTTAAAATTAGTATTCACAGTAATTAACCAAGAAATGGTATTAACCTTGACAATTTAATATTTTCACTTTCGCAGAACCACTTCATTATTTTGTGAACAACAAACAAAAAAATACCTTGATCCTTCTTCAAAATATAAATTCATAATTAATCTTCGTTTTTTCTTTTCAGTCCTATTGTGTAATAATGATTTGCTTTCAGAAGTTAAATCATGAAAAATTTAAAACTTATTCAAATTAAAAAGGCGATATTTTTTTTTTTTTGTTGGTTTGCTTATTGTTATAACATAAAGGGATCACCCAGCAGTTTTAAACCCATTCTGCGCTTTGTATTTTCGTGTCTTTCAAATTATGTTTTTTATGATTTTGGTTTGGAATTTTTATTTTATTTTTGTTTCAGTCGAGAAAGGATTATTCCTCATTTAATTTGGAAAAATAAATAATGAACACTTTTTTTATTTCAATGGATATTATTAAAATTAAATGGCCAATTTAATTATTATAATTATTATTATTATTATACATATTTTTTTTAAGTATATTAAAATAATAAATTACCAAGCTTATAATAAATTGTACAATACCATTGTTATGGTAAAATAGAAATGAACACGAACTTTTTGCTAAACAGTCATCGTATAAAATGATATACGGTACCGCTGTGTGCGGATATTGATTTCGTGTAAAGAGAACAACAAATATCTCTGTTCTATAATTGATTATCGATTAAATTGGAATCTGTCTAAATGTCAAACATCAGCTCGTTAATATAGTACATATTTATTTATCATCATGAGCATAACAAAGCGCATAGACAAAGAAGAAATATTATTAAAGAAGAAAAATATCTTTAGAATTTCTTTGATTCCATTTAATCTTTCCTTTTATAAATTTATCTTTTTTATCATTTTTGTTTTCCTAAATAAACATAAATCAAAGCAAAATAAAAACTTAATGCTAAAGGATTCGTTTTGCAATGCAAAGGAATAAAATGGCATAATATGGTAAAAAAAACTCTCTACCATATTACAGCAAAATGTTGCCCTGCAAATTGAGAAACATTTCAAAATAATTATCAATAAATTAAATTAAATATATATTTTGTTTTGTAAGTGATTATGAATTCTTATAGAGCGTGCTCGAGTACTGTGATAAATATTTTAACAGAATCAGTCTGGAAAGTCCGCACTTATCGAAATTAAAATCTCCGCCATCTCATATAAAAATATTATCACGGGTAATTCTTCAAACAAATGTGAAAATTAAAAATTGATAGTTTTATTTTCTATAAATCCAAATTATATAGTCAATTTTTTAGAATCGATGAGAACTTTTCAGACGTATTTGAATTTTTGAATATATGCATTTCTAGAATATTAATAAGATTAATCGAATTTAAGAATAAATGACATTGAATTTTAAAAGTTTTCTCAAAATTTTCTAAGATACTACGGCTCCTTTGATCTGTAACTATATGCAAGGTTGAAAAAACATTAAGCAATTTAACACAAAATTTCTAATCTAACACACAACGAATTAAGCTATACCCAACACTCAATTTGCAATAGACGTGTTACATCTAAATATTAGCAGATGCAATGGTAATAGTAAGCGTATTTTGTTGACCAAAATTAAATTCCAATGGGGCATGCTTATAGTTCAATCCTTGCCGCTGTTTTCGTAGCAGCACCGCCGCGAATGGGTATTGCCAATTGTCAAACCGTATTGTTATTTTTTGTATTGTATGGTGGTTGTATGGAATTTGGAGGCGAACAAATTATACGATTTTATAATATTTTTATTAATTCAATAAACACAAATTTGTTAAATAAGATTAAATAAGTAGTCTATTAACAATTTTCTACTTTTATTAAATGATTCTAAAACAAAGCATAACCAAAAAATACAAATTTGATATAAAGTTTTGTGTATTCGAGTGTTGTGGGAAAAGAAATAAATAAATAGTGTTATAAATATTAAATATTTTAAAGCTATGATATTTTCAATACAACACTATGTTTTATCTATTTAACATTTTTGTTTTTATTGCCACAACTTATAAATACTTTAGAATTTCAAAGTTCTGTCATATCAGTTCAAAAATTTTCAGATTATGTATTACGTAAATTTTAAGTTTTTTTTTCCGTTTTAGTTTTATAGTGTTCCATTTGGCTAGGAAATAAATAAAAATTATGGCTTCGAATATAAAAAATTTAAAAGCCAGGTTAAAACAACTAGGAGCTAAAACGTTGGGGAATAAGCTAGAGCTACAAAAAAGATAACTACATAATGTCAGTATTTACGGAAATAAAATTAAATAAATTTTCTTTAGGTTAAGCTTGTGGCAAAATTTAGATCTTAGTAGGAGTAAATGTCCAGCTAGCGTTATGCCATCAGACTGTCAGCTGGGGTTTACCGATGATGACGGACCTTACCATGCACTGGAAAAACTAGACCGCAAACAAGTCGAATGGTTGACACCCACTATAATAACGGTTTATTTTAAGGAACGTGGAGCTGGGAAAGGTGAACTTCAGGGTAGAAAACTATTTCACTCGCTTTTTAGTGCCGAAACAAAGAAATCTATTGATTATGAAATTCGCTTACATTTAAGTAAATCCGAACAATCAATCATGAAAGCCAACTGCACTTGTCCGGCTGGGCACTTCACAAGTTCAGCATGCAAACATATAAGTGCTAGCTTATATTCTATCGAATTTTACGGTATGATTGGAGAAATTAAATTAAATAAACCATGTACTGACACGTTACAGACTTGGCACCATCCTAAAGGTGGTAGAAATTTAGAAAAAATTTCGATTGATGACATGCTATGTTCAGCGATAGATACACCGAATCCTTGTTCATCAAGAACTGATGATTTCCTTAATGGAATTATAGTTTTCGGTATTTCTTCCCCGGCAATATATTGCCGAAACGCTATTCGAAAGCATGTTTTTCACGACCATGATTATTGCAGAGATTCCTTGTCGCTACTAAATTTAAATTCAATTAATTTTACCACTTTAAAAGATCGGCAGGAAATTGAAAGGACAACCAGAGGTCAAGGAATTCATTAGAAGAATGAGAGGAAAACGAGAGTTCAGCGTCAATGTGCCATAGTATTTTAACGACCATGAAAAGCAAAAAATATAGCACCTTATTCTTAAAATATCATATCAATGATTTATGTATAAATTCAAGTGCACTCAAGTGGGGCATAAAAAATGAAGAAACAGCAAGAAGGGAGTATGAAAAAATCATAGGTGTTAAAATTCTTTCAAGCGGATTAATTATCGACGAAAAGCATCATTTTTTAGCAGCTACTTCTGATGGGGTGAACGAAAATAAAAGTTTGTTATTGGAGATTAAATGTCCTTATAGTTGCAGAAACGGAAAGCCTACAGATGCAAGCTATATCAGAAAAGGACAATTAAATAAAAATCATAAATATTACACTCTGTGTGCATGTAGCAAAGATTGAGATTCTTGATTTCGTTGTTTGGACGCCCCAAGGGATTTTTATTCGAAACATATCTTATGATAAAGGGTTAATGGAAGAAAGTATTGGGATTTTAAAAAAGTATTATGAAGATTATTTTGCGCCGTATTACTTTAATCATAGTATGTATTTTTTACTTCATTTCTTCTTTGTTTTATTAATTCTTTTTCATTCATTTAGCAAATTGAACTGGTACATTTAACTAAATACTAATTTATTTATTATTATGTAAATTTGATGAATTATGCCTGTAATTTGATTTTGCCTGCTTAACGTACTGCATATTAGAAATGTGCGATAAATATCGATTATTCTAAATATCGATAGTTTACGTTAAAAATATCGATTATTTTTATCGATAGTTTTACTGCCTAATAATCGATAAATTTCATTAAATAGAGAACTATCGATAATTCCAATTTTTTATATTAAAATATCTATTTTGTGTATGTACTTGGTACAATATACCACAGAAAAAAAACGGAGTTCCCCTGACACCGAATCGGTGTCAAATAATATCCCACCGATCGGATACAAATTTCTCTTATCCTAAAGGGGTATTTATTTTGATCGAGTTTTACTTTTTTCGGATAGAAATATTCACAATAAAAAAGCACAAATCACCCTTTAAGGATACATAATTTTTACACGGTAAAAGGATAAATAAATGCACCACTAAAATAGAATTTTTAGATATTTTAGGGTATATGTATTTACGGAGATAGTACACATTTTCGAATAATTAAATTCACGAAGAAAGGATAAATTAAAAATACTTTTTTTGGCGTAAAACCGAACTGATAATAGTTAATGTTTTACACCATTGACATATAAAAGTAAACTCCTTTAACAGACTTTTAGACACATTTTTTAGATAATTGTATCTACAAAGAAAGGATACTTAAAAGACCTTTTTAGTGCAAAACCACCCGAATTAAAGTTCATGTGACTCACCAAACGGAATAAATATTTCATTAGAAAGTGTTAAAATTTAAAATGCATTTTTGGAGTATTTAAATAAATGTAAATTGTTTAATTAAATATTTCAAATTAATTACATCTTTTTCGGTAATAAATAAAAATTAATAAAATAATTCTTTTGGTGTTTAGCATGAAAAATTATTAAAAAATAAACATTGAAGCCAAATACCAAAAAATTTATTTTGTTAAACTAACTAAAGGCTAATAAAATTATTTAAATATAAAATAAAACTTATTGTACAACTTCGGAACTATATAAACTTATTTGTACTATTAGTATGTAAATATTCGCATAAGGCCTTAAATTCTAAACCTCATAGTTTTATATTATAGCATTAAATTAATTTTATAATTTGGTTTCGTATGAATTAAAATTAAAATTAAAACTAGGTTTTTTAAGTAAACGGTAAAATATATAAATTCTATAATGTCGAATTCGATTGAAGGAAAATTTGCACTCGAAGTGTAAAAAGAGTACTCGATTGGCTGTCAAACTGTCTCATTGAAGAAAAAATATGCGTTAAGGGTAAAAATTTTTTGTACTAGTTTTGCACTAGTGCAATTTTTGCTACTCTAGCTTTTTTGGTCGAGTAACCCCTCTTTTTACACACACCAACAAATATGACAATGACATTTTGTGTAATGACATTTTGATTTATGACGATTTATGCCATTTCGATTTGTCGTAATGACATTTTGATTTTAGGCGGCATTTTGATTTATGATATTTTGTGATTTGTCGTGGACTTTTTGATTTTAGGCGGCATTTTGAATTTGGTTCATAATTGGTTCATTATAAAAGAATAAAAAATTGGTATATAATAATTAATTTGTCAAAATATTCAGTTTTATTAAATTTTTATTATTATTATTATTGTTATGTTTATTTTGACACAAAACACGACCACATCCAAACAATAGTGCAAATAATATTTTCATTCGATTGACGGTTAAAAAATAGGGTACTCTGTCGAGTGTACTCGAATGAGGGGAAAAAGTCAATCGATTTCGACATAAGTTTCACCTCTATTTTCGATCATTATGTTTGTTAAACCAATAATTCGTTGACCCGAGATCAGGGGGTCCTTTTAATAATACAAAAAATTTTACTTTTTTTTTATACAAAAACATACTTAATTCTTTCAAAAATAACAGTCAGTAATACTAATTGACCCGAATTTCTTAATTTGGATTCGTGTGAATTACAATTAAAGCTATTAGAAATTATTTTATTAAATAAATAAAGCTTTAAAAAAATAACTTAAGTATAAAATAAAACGTAATTATACAATCTCAAATTTGTAAATTCGAACGAGGGCTTAAATTCTAAATCATGTAGTTTTATAGCATTGGTTTCATTCATTAATTTGGTTTCGTATGAATTTAAATTACAATTAAAGCCCACTGTTTGAAGTAAACGGTAAAATGTATACATTTTACCTTTATTTTCTATCATGTGTTCTATTAAACCAAAAATAGGATGACCCAGATTCAGTGGGTCCTTTTTAATAACACATAAAACAAATTTACTAACTATATGTTTCGTAAGCCCGCTGTATGTTTGAAATTGAGCATCACAGTTTTGATCGCCACATACTAGATTGTCAGGTGTTAAATTTATAAGAGCATGCATAAGTCTTAAATGCCTTATAAATAATTTGTGGCCTTTAAAAGACTTAGAACAATTCTTAAATTTACAAAATAACATATTTATTTAAAAAATGTAAATGAAAATGAAAAGAAATATAAAAGTTAAATTAGTATTATATTAATTAAAATAAATTATGTTCTTTAATTACATTTTATTTTATTTAATTTTTTATATTCCTTATTGAGTATTTATATGGGAAATATTGATCTTGGTCATAAGATAAAAATTAAACAACTAATTTCACAATAAGGAATCTAAAAAAATGTAATTAAAAAATATAAAATATAATAATTAATATATGTATAAAATTGTGAAATAATCCAGTCAATATAAATATTTTTAATATGAATATAAATTTAAATTAGTATTGATAAAATATAAAAAACAAAAATTAAAATAGATTAGTTTTTTAATAAATTTTTTAATTCTGTTAATCTTGGCATTAATGATGAATGTTCTACTTTCATTAACCCTGCTTCGATGAATAAATAGAAGCTGTTTAAATTTTCTGGGTATTAACAATTAAATACATAATAACTTTTAAAAAGTGAGATGAAATAATAAATGGTATTTAATTGCGCCGATAACAAAATTATTAATAAAATTAACTAACTAATGTCGCTATCAAATTCTGAAAAATAAAAAATAAAATTAAAATTTTTATTATTTAAGATAAATAATATATTTAAGTTTTAAAATCGGATCGGATCGGATCGGATCGGATCGGATCGGATCGGATCGGATCGGATCGGATCGGATCGGATCGGATCGGATCGGATCGGATCGGATCGGATCGGATCGGATCGGATCGGATCGGATCGGATCGGATCGGATCGGATCGGATCGGATCGGATCGGATCGGATCGGATCGGATCGGATCGGATCGGATCGGATCGGATCGGATCGGATCGGATCGGATCGGATCGGATCGGATCGGATCGGATCGGATCGGATCGGATCGGATCGGATCGGATCGGATCGGATCGGATCGGATCGGATCGGATCGGATCGGATCGGATCGGATCGGATCGGATCGGATCGGATCGGATCGGATCGGATCGGATCGGATCGGATCGGATCGGATCGGATCGGATCGGATCGGATCGGATCGGATCGGATCGGATCGGATCGGATCGGATCGGATCGGATCGGATCGGATCGGATCGGATCGGATCGGATCGGATCGGATCGGATCGGATCGGATCGGATCGGATCGGATCGGATCGGATCGGATCGGATCGGATCGGATCGGATCGGATCGGATCGGATCGGATCGGATCGGATCGGATCGGATCGGATCGGATCGGATCGGATCGGATCGGATCGGATCGGATCGGATCGGATCGGATCGGATCGGATCGGATCGGATCGGATCGGATCGGATCGGATCGGATCGGATCGGATCGGATCGGATCGGATCGGATCGGATCGGATCGGATCGGATCGGATCGGATCGGATCGGATCGGATCGGATCGGATCGGATCGGATCGGATCGGATCGGATCGGATCGGATCGGATCGGATCGGATCGGATCGGATCGGATCGGATCGGATCGGATCGGATCGGATCGGATCGGATCGGATCGGATCGGATCGGATCGGATCGGATCGGATCGGATCGGATCGGATCGGATCGGATCGGATCGGATCGGATCGGATCGGATCGGATCGGATCGGATCGGATCGGATCGGATCGGATCGGATCGGATCGGATCGGATCGGATCGGATCGGATCGGATCGGATCGGATCGGATCGGATCGGATCGGATCGGATCGGATCGGATCGGATCGGATCGGATCGGATCGGATCGGATCGGATCGGATCGGATCGGATCGGATCGGATCGGATCGGATCGGATCGGATCGGATCGGATCGGATCGGATCGGATCGGATCGGATCGGATCGGATCGGATCGGATCGGATCGGATCGGATCGGATCGGATCGGATCGGATCGGATCGGATCGGATCGGATCGGATCGGATCGGATCGGATCGGATCGGATCGGATCGGATCGGATCGGATCGGATCGGATCGGATCGGATCGGATCGGATCGGATCGGATCGGATCGGATCGGATCGGATCGGATCGGATCGGATCGGATCGGATCGGATCGGATCGGATCGGATCGGATCGGATCGGATCGGATCGGATCGGATCGGATCGGATCGGATAGGATCGGATAGGATCGGATAGGATCGGATAGGATCGGATAGGATCGGATAGGATCGGATAGGATCGGATAGGATCGGATAGGATCGGATAGGATCGGATAGGATCGGATAGGATCGGATAGGATCGGATAGGATCGGATAGGATCGGATAGGATCGGATAGGATCGGATAGGATCGGATAGGATCGGATAGGATCGGATAGGATCGGATAGGATCGGATAGGATCGGATAGGATCGGATAGGATCGGATAGGATCGGATAGGATCGGATAGGATCGGATAGGATCGGATAGGATCGGATAGGATCGGATAGGATCGGATAGGATCGGATAGGATCGGATAGGATCGGATAGGATCGGATAGGATCGGATAGGATCGGATAGGATCGGATAGGATCGGATAGGATCGGATAGGATCGGATAGGATCGGATAGGATCGGATAGGATCGGATAGGATCGGATAGGATCGGATAGGATCGGATAGGATCGGATAGGATCGGATAGGATCGGATAGGATCGGATAGGATCGGATAGGATCGGATAGGATCGGATAGGATCGGATAGGATCGGATAGGATCGGATAGGATCGGATAGGATCGGATAGGATCGGATAGGATCGGATAGGATCGGATAGGATCGGATAGGATCGGATAGGATCGGATAGGATCGGATAGGATCGGATAGGATCGGATAGGATCGGATAGGATCGGATAGGATCGGATAGGATCGGATAGGATCGGATAGGATCGGATAGGATCGGATAGGATCGGATAGGATCGGATAGGATCGGATAGGATCGGATAGGATCGGATAGGATCGGATAGGATCGGATAGGATCGGATAGGATCGGATAGGATCGGATAGGATCGGATAGGATCGGATAGGATCGGATAGGATCGGATAGGATCGGATAGGATCGGATAGGATCGGATAGGATCGGATAGGATCGGATAGGATCGGATAGGATCGGATAGGATCGGATAGGATCGGATAGGATCGGATAGGATCGGATAGGATCGGATAGGATCGGATAGGATCGGATAGGATCGGATAGGATCGGATAGGATCGGATAGGATCGGATAGGATCGGATAGGATCGGATAGGATCGGATAGGATCGGATAGGATAGGATAGGATAGGATAGGATAGGATAGGATAGGATAGGATAGGATAGGATAGGATAGATAGGATAGGATAGGATAGGATAGGATAGGATAGATAGGATAGGATAGGATAGGATAGGATAGGATAGGATAGGATAGGATAGGATAGGATAGGATAGGATAGGATAGGATAGGATAGGATAGGATAGGATAGGATAGGATAGGATAGGATAGGATAGGATAGGATAGGATAGGATAGGATAGGATAGGATAGGATAGGATAGGATAGGATAGGATAGGATAGGATAGGATAGGATAGGATAGGATAGGATAGGATAGGATAGGATAGGATAGGATAGGATAGGATAGGATAGGATAGGATAGGATAGGATAGGATAGGATAGGATAGGATAGGATAGGATAGGATAGGATAGGATAGGATAGGATAGGATAGGATAGGATAGGATAGGATAGGATAGGATAGGATAGGATAGGATAGGATAGGATAGGATAGGATAGGATAGGATAGGATAGGATAGGATAGGATAGGATAGGATAGGATAGGATAGGATAGGATAGGATAGGATAGGATAGGATAGGATAGGATAGGATAGGATAGGATAGGATAGGATAGGATAGGATATAGGATAGGATAGGATAGGATAGGATAGGATAGGATAGGATAGGATAGGATAGGATAGGATAGGATAGGATAGGATAGGATAGGATAGGATAGGATAGGATAGGATAGGATAGGATAGGATAGGATAAGGATAGGATAGGATAGGATAGGATAGGATAGGATAGGATAGGATAGGATAGGATAGGATAGGATAGGATAGGATAGGATAGGATAGGATAGGATAGGATAGGATAGGATAGGATAGGATAGGATAGGATAGGATAGGATAGGATAGGATAGGATAGGATAGGATAGGAGGATAGGATAGGATAGGATAGGATAGGATAGGATAGAATAGGATAGGATAGGAAGTAGGACAATATTAATTTATTAATATTCAATTTTGATTGATTTATTGTCTTATGTTTTATTTGGTATTATATTTTAGAACTTTTACTGTACTCCTAAATTTTTATAAATACAATTCTGTGCTTGATTTTGAAATTAATGCAACATATATTACGTCATCGAGAATGAAATGCAGATTGAGTAAGTCCATTTTTGTCAAGTTTAAGTTTTCTATGTACCTACAACGAACGAAAGAGGCTAACATCCTGTATCTTCGCACACTTATAAAATACAATAAAACGAAATTTTAACAGTAAAAATGAGAAAAAAGAAATGTGGGTGAGTGTAAAAACAATACGCAGAATGTGTAATTCCTTAGTTTACCATATAAATCAAACGGGTTCGGACGCGCTAAACTTTCAATATTAATAACATTTAAATTAGGTAAGTGATTAATTGAAAATACGTATTAAACAATTTCCGATTTAAATTACAAGGCTTGTGATTAATAAATGTGATGTTTTGTAGTTTATTGGCAAAACTGTCAATACTGGACTTAATCAAAGGACCCCGCACTTTTTATATGGAAAACTCTCTCTAAAACTCTCTGAAATTTTGGATTCTAGTAGTTCTTGACCTGCTGATCAAAAGTCTCAATGGTCGCTAAGTCCTAAAAATTCATGTTTTTGAGATATACCCCTTAGAAATGGGGATTATCACCCTTTTTTAACATAGCGTAAAGCTACATACATACATAAGTGTGTGTGGCTGTGTATTGTGTTTATTTATTAAAATTATTTATGCACATTTTTACACATAAACCAATACATTCGTCACAAGTCAACAATTTTAGCACAATCCAAAAAAACAAATCCATAGAAGTATATTTCACTAAAAATATAAACGATGCATTACACCAAAAATCATAGGAGTATCAAACAATCATACAAAAAGAAAGCTTTATATGTATAACTTGCAAAAGGTTAAATATGCGTTTGTGTATCATTTGTCTTTTATTTATATATTCAGAACAATTTTGAATGAAAAGAGAAACCTTTACACTTTGTAATGTATTAAAAAGAGATCTACGTATAAACAAAGGTCCATTTATTGTTTTCGATCACGGGATACAAAATTATACAAATAAAAGGGAAATGATACACAAACACATATAAAGTTTTTTTTTTGTGATTTTGCTTGATATGATTTTTAGTGTAATGTATCGTTTATATTTCCAATGAAATATACTTCTATGGATTTGTTTTTTTGGGTTGTGCTAAAATTGTTTTCGTAATACGTTTTTTCGATATACATCTAACAACTTGACTTGTGACGAATGCATTGGTTTATGTGTAAAAATGTGCATAAATAATTTTAATAAATAAACACAATACACAGCCATACACACTTATGTATGTAGCTTTACGCTATGTTAAAAAAGAGTGATAATCCCCATTTCTAAGGGGTATATCTCAAAAACATGAATTTTTAGGACTTAGCGACCATTGAGACTTTTGATCAGCAGGTCAAGAACTACTAGAATCCAAAATTTCAGAGAGTTTGACCGAGGGCCATTTTCCATATAAAAAGTGCGGGGTCCTTTCAATGTTTCATATTTTGGACTTACATATTTTGCTCGCTTAAAGCCAATATTAATTTTGTTGAATTCATGTGAGAGAAATGGGTTAGTTCAAAATATAAAAAATGTACAAAATAATCAACAGCCTATAATGGCAAGCTTGCATAATGCGGGCAAACTCAAATTTATATAAAATATAATAAAATTCAAATTAATATTAATATCTACCGCCATGAAAACTGAATGTTTATTCAGACAATCATTTACTGCCGTGCTAAATAGATTTTACCTAACAACATTTTTGGCCAAATTGAATATTGATGCCAATTGATATCTAATAATAAACTTTACCATTAGAGTTAAACAAAAATAATAAAAACGCGAGAACGCGTAATAAGGAAAATAGTTTTCATTTTTGATTCAAAATACACTAATTTCAAAACTTTAACATCGATTCAAGACGCATTTTATGTAGTTATTTAAAACATGTTTAGTACGGCATTATATACACGTCAATTTTTCCTTTCTAAGATCAGGAAACTTGTATTTATGTTTTATTTCAAGCACTTCAATTATAACACTGTAACAATTTTATGCTTACCTTAATAATTAAGTCTGTATAATATAGATTATATAATCTATATATCTGGATAATTGGATATTAACATTTTTTATATTAACTTTTTTCACATAAACAACTTTTCAAGTAAACGCTCAAAATCTAAATGAAGACGAACGCGATTATTAGACAAATAAGACAGCGAGGACCACTATTAGATGAACAAGACGCGGAGAAGCAGAAAGTCGTTACAATTTTAACAGATTCATTTAAATTCAATTAAAATTTTAATGTTGTTAACGAAAATATTTATTAACTTTAATAAGCTTCATTGGATTCATTAACTAATTTATAAAATTCAACAAATGGTTTAAAAATTAATTAAAATATTATTATTTGATTAATTTTTCCTTCAATGCCATTAAAACATTTATTTAGTTTATAATTTTTTTTATTATGTGTATAGAGGTTAAGCAGGTGAATTTTTTTATAAAACTTATCAAGAGTATTTTAACATATAGCATTGATACTGACTGCTACTGAAGCAGACAAGCTATATTGTATCTATTAAAATGAAATTCAATTATTCAAAAAATAACTGCACTTTTAACAACTTTTCTAGGATTACGTAACAGTCGGTATTATCTAAATAAGAAGAAGTGAGAAACCGAATGCCAATTTTCATTTCCTGCAATCACAAAACGAAATCTTTTTGAAATATTGGCAACTAGGATGAAAACAGTCTGACCGTCCATTCGTTGAATTGCGTCTCTAAAATACTGAAGCAACCAGAGCTAACGCGATCAGAGAGGAGAGGGAAGTAGGACGCCAAGACCAATTCTAGAGACGCAAACAAGAAACTGACAAGCAATATGGTATATATTCTAGAGTGTTGTGGTACGATAATCAAACATTTATTTAGGGAATTATTAAGAAAAGGTTTGGAATTAGGTTAAAACCTCATTCCAATTTTGACTCTGAATTTCGGGCAAGAACACAATTACCACCAGACAATTTATTTAGAAATTTTATATAAAAATCAGTTTATATAATTCATTTTTATTTTTGAATGAATGAAGTTTTCATATAATTTAAGAAATATGTTCTAACATAATAAAGTGGTAATTCCCCATCAAACTAAATAAGTGCAATATTAAAACAATAAATACTTTATCGATTCAACGAATTATTCTTTCAGAAAATCATTTAAATACGTATATTTAATCTATTAACCATTTCTCAAGTGGAATAAACTGGTTTTTACTAGTTTTTTTCTTATTAACTTAGTTTATAAAGTTGTTAAAACTTTTATTAACTTCCCTAGATTTCAGGATATTAACGAAAAGTCAGTCAATAAATGGCTATTAATTGAATTGACAACGAACGCGGTTATTAATTTATAATCGTGTTTATTTTAGAATTAATATGATCAGTTAATAAATTCATTGGTTCAAAGAATTTTTCTTCCGAAAAATTTAATCAAATGGATTCATTGAATTATTTTTTTCAGTGCATACACTACAAAAAATTAATACATTTTGAAAGAATATCCGCCGTTCTCAGCCTTCTCCTTATGAAGTGATATGAAAATTTTTTTTTTTTCATACAATTTGGAATGTACACTCTCCTTAAATATTTTTAAGCTCGATCAATAATGCAAAATTTACAAAACATTAAATACTGTTTTCATATTATTTAGCGGTATTTATTTGTTAATTTTGCATTCAATCGTCAAAGGCGTGGGCGACACAATTTCCTAAATGAATTTGCAGAAAAAGCTCGGGAAAGTAGGCATTCTCTAAAAATAAACTTTCTTTTGAAGTGTATGAGCTTGACTTTGACTAATAGTGTAAATCATAAATGTTAATGACAATTTCTTGACTTAAATAAATAAATAAATTTGAACCAGACTTTGTACTTTTCATCAGGAATTACTAGGTTCAGTTTTAATCAAATAAATCCCTAACATAGCTTATGATGAAAACCATACCTGCAACATATTTTAGTGTATCAAAAAAATTAGGAAGTGTTTTGTAATTTCGAATTCTGCCAGATTTTATAGTAAACCATTGGAACTCTAGTGGATTTTTTGACGATATATAAAACCGGCAGTAACAATTTAGGCATTTTTGTGAATATTCATTTTGAAACAAATAAATGTTCCTCATTTGATGCTGCGCGTATTATGCCTCCTCCGCACCTAAAACACATCATTTTTATCCACTATAAAGTTCAATTGAATATTAAATTATCATTTTCTTCGTCCAATATTAAAAAAATTTAAAATTCTTTTACGAAACATAAAATTTTTAAATTAGTATAACTTTGATCACTTAAGCTGTAAACATACACTAACTGGAATAAATAAAATAAAATAAAATATATTTTTGAGCTTAACCTAATTAAATCTAAGTGTATTGTTCACGGTTTGGATTTATTAAAATAATACAGTGTAATAATAAGTGTGTGTACTGTGTATATAGTATATTATTGCAAAATATTCATAAACAGAATAAAATCGAAAATTCTTCTATAAAAATTATAATTATTGTTGAGCTTAAAAAGGAAATCGCTAATTAAATGTGCGCGCTGAAATGAAAATTCTAAAGATTTCTAATGTGTGTACCGTGTAACGTTTTTTTTTTTCCAAATATACCAAAGTAGTAGTGGTGGTTTACGATAATATAATAAGAAAAAAACAAATATTAATCTTAATCAAGAGTGAATGAAATTTATGATAATAAACTTAAATTAGTAATTTTCTTGTTTTGTTGATAAGAAATGATGAAAAATTTTATTTTAACAAGAAAAATTCTACAACAACCTTAAAGACATTAAAAATCATAAATTTATTTTCAGCGCGTGTCTTTAAATATTTCAGTGAAATTATAATGTTTAGAAGCAATTTTTAATTATATGTAATGAAGTTCAATGCTATTGCTTCATTACGCTGTTTGACGTTATTAGTAATAAAAATTGTCACTGTTTTAACCCACTACACCACTACAAAGATAAATTGTTAAATGTTTAAAATTCTGGTTCAACTTTTACAAATTTAATAATAATAAATTTTTACTAAACCGACTTGTTTGTGCAGGAAATTGAAATTTCGGCCTAGAAAAATTAATTTTCTACTACGAAATCTATCTACTGTTCGTTTCAACTGCTCTCAGCTGTATGGTTCATCCAAATAATAAATAATTGCTTACCAGAAATAATATGGTACTCAAGAACTGTTAATTGTGCAAACCTGTTTTCCAAAAATACTCAAACAAATGTAGTAGACACATTTAAATACCTATGTTTGTATGTATGTATAAAAAAATATTCTCTTAATTTTGTTCCTATTGCTTTCCAAAGCGATTTTAGATTTTATTTTAAAAATTTGTGTCATTCATTATTTCAATAGGAATCTAATAGAAAAAAAAACATTTTAAAATACTTTAAGTTGTTAATCTAAACTAAATAATCGATTTTGAAGCAATAAACGCCTTTCAACAAACGCTATCAGTTTTTGGAAAAAATTTACTACAAAGTGCTTTACCTATTAACCCAAACCACTGAAATTCAATTTTCTGTTCTATATCTAAGGTTTATACAGCAAAGTTGAAACTGTTGAAAAAAACTTGATTACTCTAAGAAAAACTCACGCAAAACATATTTGAAATTGCACCTAAACAGCATTAGTGGATACTTGTATAAATGTCATAGTAAAAATTGCTCAAAAATAGGATATATTTAAATACACTCAATATGAGTGAAAAAGTGATTAGTGAAAATGGTACAAATCATAGAGAAAATTTAAGTTTAGGTCATGATGACTTAGAACAGATTCATACAAACATTCCATTAACAGAGGATACGTTATGTGGATTTTGGATATTTCGTGGACCATTTCTACAAAGGTATTAAGTAGCATCAAAAAAAAAAAAAATCTAAAAAATCGATTTTAATGAACTAAATATTTGGTTAATTGTCTCGACTATTTTAGAACAAATTATTTTTTGGTTTGTGTATTTGATATATCGGTATAGTAGCGTAAAAACTGTTATAACATCAGGGATGAATAACCATTATAAATAAGTATACGAAATACTGTTAAATTTCTTTCAGATTTGCCAACAAAAAGGCGTATGTATTACTTTACGGAGTGGTCGGCTGTATATTTTCCGCCACATATGCTTATTTTAATGGCACAATTACAACAATAGAGAAGCGATATAAAATACCAAGTAAGCATACCGGGATTATTTCAGTTGGCAATGATATTAGTGGATTATTTGTCTCAGCCGTGCTTAGTTATTATGCGGGAAAGGGTCACCGGCCACGATGGATAGCATTTGGTAAATATTTATCGAATAACTGAGTTTCGAATTTATTTAATAATTTGTATTATTAATTTTAGGGCTATTCACAATCGTATTATTTTGTATATTAACCGCTCTACCACATATAATATACGGACCAGGTGAAGATGCTCTCTCATTAACACTAGAGTATGGCTCATCATTCGATGACAATGTAACAAACGAGGTGCTCGAGAAACAAAAAATAAAATCACTTTGCCGCAAAAATATTGAAAATGGGATTGCAGAATGTGAAATGGGCGAAGGGAATTGGGCACCAATTGTAATTTTATTTTTAGCTCAATTGGTAGCTGGTGTTGGCGGCTGCCTATACTATACACTTGGCGTTTCATATATGGATGATAATATTAAAAGGTCTAAAACGCCAGCATTGATCAGTCTTTCATATTTTCTTCGAATGCTTGGACCAGCTTTTGGTTATGCATTAGCATCACTTTGCTTAAAATTTTACATTTCACCAACACTAACGCCAACCATTACAATAAATGATCCACGCTGGTTGGGCGCTTGGTGGATGGGCTGGCTAATTTTAGGCATTATTTTATCTTTATTTGCATTTCTACTAGGGTTATTTCCAAAAGTATTACCAAGAGCAGCCATACGGAAACAGCTTGCCACCGACAAGTTAAAACGAGGTTTAACAGTGGAAAATACTTTGGATAATGAAATGCCTGCTTCTTTGGCCGATATGATGAGAACATTTAAGCGACTTATCAAAAATAAAACATTGATGCTGAATAATATTGCGGCAATATTTT
This sequence comes from Tipula helvola, assembly GCA_963556165.1. Classification (NCBI taxonomy): domain Eukaryota; kingdom Metazoa; phylum Arthropoda; class Insecta; order Diptera; family Tipulidae; genus Tipula; species Tipula helvola. The sequence goes on from OY744483.1 coordinate 103,645,713, forward strand.
ATTTTTTCGGTTACATGCCCTATTGGATATTCACGCCAAAATATATTGAGATTCAATATCGTCAGTCGGCTTCGGTATCGAGTTTGGTCACGGGAACAGTTGCACTGGCATTTTCAGCAATTGGCGTGCTTTTATCGGGAATTGTAATATCGAGATTCCGGCCAAAAGCAAGGCATATGGCTGCTTGGAATGTTTTTGTTGGTGCTATCAGTGTCATCGGTATGGTAGCATATGCGTTTCTTGGCTGCTCAGCCAACGATGATTCAGTTGGAGTTCACCAATCACTTAGGTAAATAACCATTCTTAACATGATTTAGAGATCATTATTTAAATATTGCGATTAAATTTTCATTTTAGAAATGATCTGTCAACGTGTAACACAGATTGCCAATGTGATTATGTGCGATATTCTCCAGTATGCGGTTCAAATGGAAACACCTACATTTCCGCATGTCATGCTGGTTGTATGCAGCAAGGTTACAATAATGTTACAGGGAAAATATTCAGTGATTGTGCTTGTATAGAAGAACATCGGGATAGTTTCAGTAAAAGTCGAGAATTTGGTACAGCAACACCTGGCTCATGCCCCGTCGAATGCTTCAAAGAGTTCATATTCTTTCTAGTCGTAATGTGCTTACTTAAATTCACTGGAGCAACTGGACGGGCTAGCAATTTTCTTGTTTCAGTCCGTTGTGTTGAGGAAAAAGATAAAACGGTCGCAATGGGTTTCGGAATGATGTTGATGAGCCTATTTTCATTTATTCCGTCGCCCATATTCTTTGGAGCCATTTTGGATAAAACATGTTTGGTTTGGGGCAAAACATGCTCGGGGACCGGAAATTGTTGGCTGTACGATGGTGTAACGTTACGATATTTGTTGAACTTAATTGCGGCGGTGTTCGTTTCGATCGGAACACTTTTTGATATTGGAGTTTGGTATTACGTGAAAGATTTAAAAATTTTTGATGATGATATTATAGAGACCGAAATGAATGAAACTGAACGGAAAGATGATGGGAATGTTAATTAAGACAAATTAAATTTTGTGAAAGTTTTAACAGATTTTATACTTGTTTTAGAACAAATACATTTTTTAAATTAAATTAAAATGTTTATTCAATTTCCTTAGAAAGAGCCCTATGCACATAATATTTAAATTAATCCTGTTTCCACAACTGAGTTATGCAGTAATTTAAATATTTGACAACGAGATAAGAACATTGCAATTCGAATTTTGAAAATAAAAAAACTTGAACTTTTGAAACTGGGGATTCTTATTAAATTTCTATAAAAAAGTCTGCTAATTAATTTCAAACGGTTTTTTATTTTATTATTTTATAAAATGGAGAAGAAGCGTTTGCCACTCTAAAAAAAAAGTGTAATTTTACGTTTATTATAATATCGAATTCATATGTATTTGTGCAGTATACATTTTTAATGCAACACCACACAAACTTGTTAAAAATTGATATCAATAAAATTTTTTTTGAAACTAATAATTTTTATTTAGTTAGCTTAATTATTTTGCTTTATAATTCAATAAAAAAAATTGTTAATTTTAATTTTAGGAAAAAATACAGATGATTTAGCTTTATTCAAAATTATTTGTCCATACAAATTTTTATTCATAATTATCTGTGCACATTAAAAATTAAGGTAAAAATAGTAAATTAATTAAAATTAAATTTTTTTTTGGCGAATTAAATAGTGTTTTAGTCAATTAAGATTTGTATGCCCTTGTTTAGATTTTATTACTTCTCTTTGACATCTCGCGAGTGGTCCAGATTTGTTGATAACATCTCCTTGAATCTTATCGCTTATGGTTAAATTAGCACCCTTCTATAAATGTTTGGTCTTACTATATCGTGACTATGATCTTTCGCGTTCATTTAAACTCCCTCAAACTTAAATCGAAACTCTGCGCTTGTCCTGGTAACTAATTATATTCAAAAAACTACAAGTGCACGGTTGATTCCTATATACAGGAAAAAATCAGTGTAATAAATTAGCAGTTCAGTCGCTGTAGCCTGATGAGATGTACTGAAAGATGATTTATTTTTCACATGTTCGCAGATCGAAACTGAATTGCAAACTGTTAACAATTTCTCCTCTTTTTAAAATTTAGAATTTGAAATTTAAGTTTTAAGATTTTGGATTTGGAATTTGGTATTTGGAATTTGAAACGTGAAATTTGGAATTTGGAATTTAAAATTTAAATTTGAAGTTTGAAATTTGTAATTTAAAATTTGAAATTTAAAATTTGTAATATAAAATTTGAAATTTGCAATTTGGAATATATTTTGGAATTTGGAATTTGTGATTTGAGATTTGGGATTTCGAATTTGAAATTTAAAATTTGGAATTTGCGATTTGAAATTAGGAATTTGAAATTTGGAATTTGGAGTTTGAAGTTTCAAATTTGAAATTCGGAATTTAGAATTCGAAATTTGGAATTTGCAATTTGGAATTTGAAATTTGAAATTTGGAATTTGGAATTTGAAATTTGGAATTTGAAATTTGGAAATTGGAATTTAAAATTGGGGATTTGAGGTTTAAAATTTAGATTTTGAAATTTGAAATTTGCAATTTAAAATTTAAATTTGAAGTTTGGAATTGGAAATTTGAAATTTAGAATTTGAAGTTTAAAATTTGAAATTTAAAATTTGAAATTTAAAATTTGTAATATAAAATTTGAAATTTGCAGTTTGGAATATATTTTGGATTTTGGAATTTGCGATTTGAGATTTGGGATTTCGAATTTGAAATTTAAAATTTTGAATTTGCGATTTGAAATTAGGAATTTGAAATTTGGAATTTGGTGTTTGGAGTTTCAAATTTGAAATTTGGAATTTAGAATTTGAAATTTGGAATTTGCAATTTGGAATTTGGAATTTGAAACTTGGAATTTGAAATTTAAAATTTAAAATTTAGGAAATGAAGTTTGGAATTTAAAATTTGAGGCTTGAAATTTGAAATTTGGAATTTGAAATTTGAAACTTCAAATTTGGAAATTGGAATTTAAAATTTGGAACTTGTAGTTTAAAATTTAGAATTTGAAGTTTGCAATTTAAAATTTCAATTTGAAGTTTCGAATTGGGAATTTGAAATTTAGGATTTGAAGTTTGAAATTTGAAATTTAAAATTTGTAGTTTAAAATTTGTAATATAAAATTTGCAATTTGAAATATATTTTGGATTTTGGAATTTGGGATTTGAGATTTGGGATTTCCAATTTGAAATTTAAAATTTGGAATTTGCGATCTGAAATTAGGAATTTGAAATTTGGAAATTGGTGTTTGAAGTTTCAAATTTGAAATTTGGAATTTGCAATGTGGAATTTGAAATTTAAAATTTAGGAAATGAAGCTTGGAATTTAAAATTTGTGGCTAGAAATTTGAGATTTGAAATTTGGAAATTGGAATTTAAAATTTGGGATTTGAGGTCTAAAATTTAGATTTTGAAATTTAAAATTTAAACTTGTAGTTTGGAATTGGAAATTTGAAATTTTGAATTTGAATTTTGAAATTTGAAATTTAAAATTTGAAATTTAAAATTTATAATATAAAATTTGAAATTTGCAATTTCGAATATATTTTGGATTTTGGAATTTGTTATTTGAGATTTGGGATTTCGAATGTGAAATTTAAAATTTGGAATTTGCGATTCGAAATTAGGAATTTGAAATTTGGAATTTGGTGTTTGAAGTTTCAAATTTCAAATTTGGAATTTAGAATTCGAAATTTGAAATTTGAAATTTGAAACTTGAAATTCGGAAATTGGAATTTAAAATTTGGGATTTGAGTTTTAAAATTTAGATTTTGAAATTTGCAATTTAAAATTTCAATTTGAAGTTTGGAATTGGGAATTTGAAATTTAGGATTTGAAGTTTAAAATTTGAAAATTAAAATTTGTAATATAAAATTTGAAATATATTTGGGATTTTGGAATTTGGGATTTCGAATTTTAAATTTTAAATTTGGAATTTGCGATTTGAAATTAGGAATTTGAAATTTGGAATTTGGTGTTTGAAGTTTCAAATTTGAAATTTGGAATTTAGAATTTAATTTGGAATTTGGAATTTGCAATTTGGAATTTGAAATTTGAAATTTAGGCAATGAAGTTTGGAATTTAAAATTTGAGGCTTGAAATTTGGGATTTGAGGTTTAAAATTTATATTTTGAAATTTGAAATTTGCAATTTAAAATTTGAAATTTAAAATTTGTAATATAAAATTTGAAATTTGCGATTTGGAATATATTTTGGATTTTGGAATTTGTTATTTGAGATTTGGGATTTCGAATTTGAAATTTAAAATTTGGAATTTAGAATTTTTAATTACCAGATAGGATTAGGAGGCTAATTCATTCTAAGTCGTTTTTGTCCAGTGTGAAAGATTGGCTCTTTGAAACACCTGACGTCACAAATCTGTTTCGTGTTATTACATAATTAGCGTTATTTATGAAATTTTGTAAAATATCTTTTATTGTATTTGATAGCCGATCAGTATAATGTTAAACATTTTGTTTTTTGTCATTTTAATGTGTCTTTAGAAGAATTCGAAACTGTCGATTTTCGACAAAGAATTCTTCTATTTTCACTCCAATTAAGAAATAAATAAATAAAAAAATAAAAAAAAAATTTGGAATTTGGAATTTGAAATTTAAAACTTAGGAAATGAAGTTTGGAATTTTAAATTTGAGGCTTGAAATTTGGAATTTGAAACGAAATTTGGAAATTGGAATTTAAAATTTGGGATTTGAGGTTTAAAATTTAGATTTTGAAATTTTAAATTTGCAAATTAAAATTTAAATTTGAAGTTTGGAATTGGAAATTGGAAATTTAGAATTTGAAGTTTGAAATTTGAAATTTAAAATTTGTAATATACAATTTGAAATTTGCAATTTAGAATATATTTTGGATTTTGGAATTTTTGATTTGAGATTTGGGATTTCGAATTTGAAATTTAAAATTTGGAATTTGAAATTTAGAAATTGAAATTTAAAATTTGGGATTTGAAGTTTAAAATTTAGAATTTGAAATTTGCAATTTAAAATTTCAATTTGAAGTTTGGAATTGGGAGTTTGAAATTTCGGATTTGAACTTTCAAATTTGAAATTTGGAATTTAGAATTTGAAATTTGGAATTTGGAATTTGCAATTTGAAATTTGGAAATCGAATTTTAAAATTTGGGATTTGAAGTTTAAAATTTAGAATTTGAAATTTGCAATTTAAAATTTCAATTTGAAGTTTGGAATTGGGAGTTTGAAATTTAGTATTTGAAGTTTGAAATTTAAAATTTGAAATTTAAAATTTGTTATATAAAATTTGAAATTTGCAATTTGATATTTTGGATTTTGGAATTTGGGATTTGAGATTTGGGATTTCGAATTTGAAATTTGGAATTTGCGATTTGAAATTTGGAATTTGAAATTTGGAGTTTGGCGTTTGTAGTTTCAAATTTAAAATTTTGAATTGGAAATTTGGAATTTAAAGTTTGCAATTTGAAATTTAAAATTAAAATTTGAAGTTTGGAATTAAAAATTTGGAATTTGAAATTTATGATTTAATATTTATTGCCTGTGCTTCGTTACTGACAGTGCTTCGTATCTAGCAACCAGATGTGTTCAGAAGTTAGCTGAAATTCATCAGGAACATTATCCGTTAGTATCGCAAGTTATAAAGCGTGACGTATACATCGATGATATACTGACTGGCACCAACAATTTGGAGGAGGCTAAGACTATAGAAACCCAAATCACGAAAATTCGAATGGAACTCCGGAAATGGTGCGCCAACTCACAAGATATTTTGGAGGGCACACCTCAAGAACATCGCGAATAACTGCTTCAGATCGAAAATGGCAATTTCATCAAAACATTTGGGATGTATTGGCAGCAATCATCAGACGTTTTTTGTTTTAATGTCCAGGTTAAAGACAATGGAGGACGAGTTACGAGAAGATAAGAAGTGGTAGTAAGAAGTGATGCTCGATACAACTTTCGCGCTAATCATCGTCTTCTTTATATTGTTCCCAAATTCAATAATGAGCACTTCCGCCGCTATATTGTTGTTTCTGCTCCGACGTTTTTTAATGCATTACCCGAACACATTAGACGTCATGTTTATTCTAAACAATTTTTACCTAACGTTAGAATTTGGCTACTTGATACACCAGACGTCTCTCATTTATTTTGCGTCATTATTTGATTTTTTTTTTTCTTTATTATGTTAATTCAATTATTCTTCAGAGCTACGATTTAAATTAACCTGTAATAACATTCTTTTTTTTCTGTTAGATAACTGATTGGTATTTGGCGTTAGATTGTATATTTTATTTTTTATTTTTTTGCTTTAAATGTTGTTAAAAGAAGCAATGCCTGCTACTGGATTATTATCCACAAGGCATCTATTGTATTATTAAATGTTGTTAAACTTGTAACTTGTAAACTTGTAAATATACTTGTAAATATACTATATTGTAATTGAATGCAAAAAAAAAAAAACAGTTTTGTCGGACTTAGCTCGCATATTCAATCCGCTCGGACTCACCTCGCCAATCATTATACGAGCCAAAATTTATTTGCAAAAAATATGGATGCTTAAGTATGATTGGGATCAGTCGCTTCCACAAGATCTATTTACTTTTTGGCAAGATTTCCGAAATCAACTCACAGTTTTAAACGATCTTCAAGTGAGTAAGTGGATTACATTAACATCAATTGTGGTTGTTTACGAGCTTCACGGGTCTGCCGACGCCAGCGAAAATGCATTTGGAGCAGCTATATACCTAAGGACTCAAAGCGGGAGTTCAGTTAACGTTCAATTAATCTGCGGAAAGTCTCGTGTGGTACCCCTCAGCAAAAGAACCTTACGACGTCTTCAACTTTGTGCGGCTCTACTGATAGCTGAACTGCTCAGAAAAGCTATTCCAGTCTTAAACCTCATTATTCATGAAATCAATTACTGGTCGGATTCAGCCGTCGCATTATCATGGCTAACTTCAGAATCAACAACATTCACAAGATTTGTCGGGAATCGAGTAGCAAAAATTCAAAGATTGACAGCAGTTGCTTCTGTGCCTCTCAAAAATATTGGAGCCGCCATTCTTTTTTTTTTGGTTGGGACGATTCTTCGACTTCCTTGGGCAAACTATGAAATCGTGTAGATAAAGGCACTGCACATCAAAATTTGTCACCCTCAACAAAAAGAAAATACTTTCTAAATTACTTCAACAGATTCTGTAATAACTCGCTTTTAAGTTTTATCATTTGAAAAATTTAATAGTTGACAACAAATTTTCATGGACAAATATTGTAGTTTTTAATAAATAAATTTCTCCCCCACACATCCATCAACAGTTTAATTAAATATTAAAATAATGTTATCTTCGTTAAAAAAATCAAAAAACCAAAAAATCTCATGTATTGTTAAACTAAAAGTACAGCTTTATTCATACAAAGCTGAAAAAATCGTAAATAACATATTTTAAGCCAAATTTGGGATTTAGTTTGCGTATACATAATTTTACAGTAAAGTGAAGCGTGTAGATTTCGTAGATATTTAAAAATATAAAAATTTATCAAATAAATTATACAAACATTTTTATAATTAGAAAAGGAATTCATTAATTAAGCGTGCTGTAGTCAACATTTTTAAACGCGTGTAATATGTTTCTAAAATTATAAATTGTGTAACGTATAAAAGTAGTGATTTAATCAAATTAAAAATATTAAATGTTAATCTTTATCAAGAGTGAACGAAATTTATGCTAATAAATTGAAATTAGTGGATTTTTTTTGCTGATTTAGTCAATTAAGTTTTCTGTACGCCCCTGCTTAACATAGATTTTATTATGTGTATTTGTTATCTCGCAAGTGGTTCAAATTTGTTGATAAAATCACCTAATGAAATCACCCCAATCATACCCCTACTATAGTTCGCGACTACGATCTTCCGCTTTCAATTAAACTGCCGCAAGTTTAAAACAGAACTCTGCCCTTGTCGTGGTTGCTAATTGTTTTCAATTATATTCTGAAATTTTGTACAATTCCCCAGCAACGATTCTTCTTGTGTAGTGGATCATTCTTGAGGTGAAGAGCAACTGAAGGGCGGACTTATTTGTTATTAACTATTAATGTTACTTCATTTATGAAAGTGAAACATCATAGCCACAATCCAGTACGACCAAACATTTACAGTAAGGCGGGTGATTTTATCAACAAATGTTGGGCCACTTGCGAGATATGAGTAGAGTAACTATGAGATTTCTGGCTGTATTTGGAAGGTATGTACATTTTCATAGAATAAGACAAGACACTCAAAGCTCGGATTATAAAATTTTGTTTTTGCGAAGGCTTATGACTACATACTTCAATGAGGGTGTTCATTTGATCGAATTTAACAAAATTTACCTTTTAAAAACTAAAACACCAAACAATCTGTATAGCGTTAAATGTACCGGCATACTTACTTGAGTGCAGCTCTAGTATTATATATATCGATATGGCCGGTGCGCTTAGCGCATCAGAATTGTTAGTAGTTCAGAACACAATGTTGAATATGTTTTATGTTGAACAGATGGGTTGCTTTTCGTTGATCGATGAGGAGTGATGTTAGGGTATAGAATGAACAAATTTTGGCTGCTCGGGGCTTAATTTTAAGCAACTAAGCTCAGTTTCGCTCCTATAGTAATTCTTATTTTTAAGTTGTTGGTATTTTAAATTATTTATCGTATATGTTGAATGTTTTTCGAGCCAAATGATAAAATGAAGAGAAAATGTTCCGACCAAAACCAGTTTGGGTCCATCTAGTTTTAGTAGACTTTATATAGTATGTGCTGTATTGATGCACTTAGGTTTTATGTAATTAGTACGTTACATATTACAATTAATAGTCGTGTTTTCCTTGAGAACTTCACTAGAATCCGATAAAATTTAAACTCCTTTTATTCTATAGAAACCGAATAAAATACAACAACCACCGTAAAGCGCCGTGATCCGTCCGTAAATGTAATTTTTTGCTCCGATTTTCATAATGTTTTGGAATAGTATGCAACATCTCGTTCTTGGCCATTAGTTTACTGTGATAACACTCCTCCTATAAGTTCCACGAATGCTTCTTCCTGGTCACCCTTCCTTTCGAATGCCTTGTCCTTCCTGGTTAACTAGTGTAAACTCTCTGCGATCCCATAAAGCTTCGCAATTCGTGTAAATTTTTAGGTCTTGGCCTGTTCTTTACCGCTGCCATCTTTTCTTCGTCCGTGTGAATTCCATTTGTCGTTACCAAATGACCCAAATATTTTAATTCTGTCCTCAACAGCTTACACTTTTCTGGGCTTAATTTTAATCCGGCAGCCTGTATCCGATCGAAAACCTCTGTCAAATGACTGTGATGCTCGTCGAAATCCTTGCCCATAAGTATGATGTCGTCCAAATATATTAGGCACGTCTTCCAATGTAATCCCCTTAGCACGCGTTCCATTAATCGTTCAAAAGTTGCAGGAGCATTACATAATCCGAACGGCATAACATTAAATTGTCAAAGCACATTACGCACACTGAACGCCATTTTCCCGCGATCTTCCTCGTGGACTTCCACCTGCCAATAGCCGCTCTGTAGATCTAATGTCGAAAATATTCGAACATCTGATAGTGTGCCTAACTTGTCATCGATCCTTGGCAATGGGTAGCTACCTTTTTTAGTCACAGCGTTGAGTTTTCGGTAATCAACGCAGAATCTCATACTACCGTTCTTCTTCTCGACCAATACTACCGGTGAGCTCCATGGGCTGTTAGATGGTTCATCTGATTGACTTATTCTTGTTTAGCTAATGGTAACCTTCTGGGTGGTCATCGAATCGGCATCTCTGCCCGGTATAAATTCGGTGCTTCATCATTGAAGTCCTTCCTTTATTATCCGATGTGATGCAGAATATGGACATGTACCGTTTGAGTAGTTGATGTGGAGAATTTTTCTGTGCCACGGTAAGATCTTCGGTCCATTTTTCCATAAGTTGTTCTATCATTTCTTTCTGCCCTTGTATGTTGGCTTGTTCAATCGGACTTTTCTGTTCACATTTTACTATTGTTGGTACCTTGTCACATTTGCCGATGACTGTTCCTTTCTTGATGGTTTTTGTCTTATCCGAGAGAATTAGACTTCTAATTGGTACTCTATAGTCGTTGTCTGGTTTAACTAGGGCTTTTCCGATTATTATTTCATTGTGCCCGCTCTCCTCTTCATTAGCTTCCACAAACCACAACCAACCACCTGGGAGACCTAAAACTTGCCTCCAATTTTCCCCGCAGACTCTTTGAAGTTTAACGGCTTTGTCGTCATTGGCCCTCTTGCTTAGCCACTGCCTGCTCTCCACTTGGTCGTCGCTGCATAGAAGATGGTGATCTTCCCCATTTCCTTCTTATTATCCAGCAATTCCAAGGATCTGACCGACATTATCACATGCCTAACATCTGAGTTTGTTGCTTCTAATCCGGTATCTTGGTACCGACTGCTCGGTGTTTATGCTGGTGTCGATTTCAACACGGCTTCATTAACGGTTTGGTGGTGGCTTGTGCAGTCTCATTCGTTAACGCACAAGCGATGGTTTCCTGCGAAGGTGAAACCATCCTGTATATATATGCAGTGATTCTACTCCCTTTTGGTAGCGACTTTTTAATTCCATGCGATATGTTTCCCGCTTGTGATCACTGCCGTATTTTCGATCCAGCGCCTTCATAATTTCGAGATAACTGTTGCATTTTTTTTCCGGAATGGTTTGTAAGGCTTCCGCTGCTTCACCTTTAAGGGCCACTATTAGAGTTGCAACAAGATGTTCATCATTCCAAAGGTTTTGATTGGCTGCTGTTTCAAATGGAAATTTTAAACTGCCGAAAGATATTGTTCCGTCGAATATTGATGGCTTTATCTTGATGGAGTAAAAGGTCTGAACCACTTGCGTTGTTGTTCCATTTGCTTTGACATCATTTAATTCCTTTTCGAAGCGTTGAAATTTCTATTCAACTTGTTGGGCCTTCGTTTGTAATTTTTGTTCAATCTATTTTGACAAGTTGAATTTCAGTATTTCTGTCTGAAATGTTCCTACTTCGTCATGTAGCAAAGTAGATTTCGAAATTTTTCGTCCATTCTCCTTTAATCATCTGCAATTTCTCCCATCTGATGCTACATAATTTGGATTGGTTGTTCAATTTTTTCCATTTGTTGTTTCATTTCTTAGTTTGATTGGTTTATTGTTTCCAACTGTCGTTCGTTTTGTTGTTGAATTTGGATTGACTGCTCTCCTTGTTGCGCCATCATCTGCTTCATAATAGTATTAACCGCGATAAGTATTTGTGTTGTTTACACCAATGTTTGAGTTTTATCTCCTTTCTTCTCTATGGTTGCCGCATCCATTACTTCCACGACAAAATCATGATGATCCGCGTTCTCCATTGCCTCACGTAGTGCACTTGTAAAGCTGATTTAACACCATTAGTGGCCAACCCCGTTTCTGTAGTTCCTTCTTTAACTCTAAAACTCTTAATTTGGCGAGAATCATTTTCTATGTTTTATTATTCACAATCCCACCGCTGTCACCAATTATTATATTTTTGCCTTGTCAATCAAGCTTCGAATCACTGGATTGTGAATAAACACTTCAATTTATCACACAACACTTTAATTTATCAGAAACGATTTTATTTATTTACACCAAAAATGTACAATATTTAATACAATTTGTTTTCAATAATTCACAAAATCACTTTTTATACTTTTTACATAATTCCACTGTTCACTTATAACTTTTATTTCATACTAAAACACTTTTCAAATCAATTTAGGCTTTACTTATTTCTTACCAAAAACTAATGCTCTAATTCGAATTCGTTCACTCCTTATATGTATACTCAAACCAAAACTTCTTGAAATTTCATCATTGTTCCGGTTTATCATGGAAAATTCCATAGTAGAATTTTTCCATAGTAGCCATTCTAACTAACTTAATCTAAACTATTAATAATTAATTAACTGGGCTATTCTACACCATTAATCCAATAATATAAAAATTAAATACTTAAGCCCAATGAAAGGAAAACTCAATTAATTAATTTGTTACACAGAAAAAATTTCGTTTATTATTATTTATCTCTGTTTTGTTCAGAAAAAATATTTTGGCTCATTGCTTTAGTGTTAGTACCTTACCTACTCCAATTTTACCAAAACATCTTACAGCTGATTTGCATTCAATCTGTTGCTCTATTGTATTTCAAAAGACTGAATATGTGCGAAAAAAGGATACATTTTTGTACGATTTCCTTGCATTAAAATGAAGAGACATACTCAAAAGTATTATTCAATACTATTTACTGCAACACTCAACTTTTTTTTGGTGAAAAAGAACGGAAAAACCTGAAAAAGATGAACTCGTTTATCTTTTTTCGTAAAAGTTGCTCAAAATTTATAAAATCAAAGTAACATTTTGAAAGCCAAAAATTAAATTTTGTGTATGCCCGTCCCATTTTCATATATGGGTAAAATGTATTTGCACTTTTCTTCGTGATTCTTTTGAAAAAGAACGAAAAGATTGAATGTAATTCAGCCTTTATACAAGAAAAGCAGAGATTTAAAAGTTTCATGAGATTTTTAGTTTAAATTTAAGTACACAAGTATAAAGAAAACAAAATTTTAATTTGACATCTGTATTACACTGCTAAATATTTTTTGGTTGATGTCTCGACTATTTTAGTACACATTTATAGTTTGTGTTTTCGATATGTCGGTATTTACCATAAAACTGTTTTACCATATCAGGCATGAGCAAACCATTTAGATATTTGATGTTTTTTTTTTTTAAATTTGTATAAAAAAACAAAGTTTTGATTTCCTTTACTGAGACGTTCGTTGTATATTTTTTGCCACTTATGCATATTTTAATGACGCAATTATTGTACAACGATAGAGAAGCGTTACAAAATACCAAGTAATTATCACAAACGGAAACTGTGTAAATTATGATAAGGAAACACGTCGACCATGCTAAATATCATTTGGTAAATAATATCGGAAAAATTCTATTTAAATTTTTAGGTAAAGATGCTCTCTGGCTAAGCCTACAGAATATAGTGCATTTTTGATAACAGTGTAAGACATGAGGTTCTCTAAAAACAAAAGCAAAAATCACTTTGCCGGAAAAATAATGCAACCAGACCAGAATTGAAATTCACTCATTATTTTATTTTTCATTCAATTTCTAGCTGGTGTTGAGAATTGCCTTTACTGTTACCTTTATTGTCGTCGTCTCGTCTTTACCACAATGTTTGGCCCAGCAATGAAATATTCATGGGTAGAAATCAACGGTTCACCTTCTCCCAGTAATTGAACTGAATATTTTTAAACATTTTTTTTTATGTACTACCATTACCACAAGGCCTGTTCCCGAAAATATTACCAAGACCATCCATTTGCGTGAAAAACCTCTCTGAATATTCGAAACATAGATTATTAGTAGAGGTTACGTCGGGAATAAACCTTCCGGTTCTTTGACATAGATGATTAAAATTATTGAGCGACTGACCAAAAATGAAATGCTGATGCTGAATAATATTGCTACCAAATTTTATTTTTTTGGTTGCATGCCTTATTTGATATTATTGCTAAAATAATTCAGCACCGTCAATCGGTTTCCGTGCCGAATTTAGTCTCGAGAACAGTTTCAATAATATTTTCGGCAATTGGTGTGGTTTTATGTATCTGAAATCGTAATATCAAAGTATCGACAGAAGGCGAAATAGTTACATTGCTCTATGAAATGCGTTTATTAGCTTAATAAGTTTTCAATTTGGTGGCATATATTTTCACCGGCTGGAGGCAAACGATGTTTCATGTAATTTGCCATTGTGGTTAATCACGTTTTTTCGCTCCCGTACGTTGTGTCGAGGTAAAAGATAAACCAGTGTCAATAGGATTCGGAGTAATGATCATGATTTGATTCAATTAATTCAATTGCCTATATTATCTAGTGCAATTTGGTTTAAAACATACTTGGCTTGGGGAAAAACCTGGTTAGGCACACACGGAAGATGCTGGCTGTACGATGCTTTCACATTACAATATTTGTTGAATTAAGTTGCGGCAGCGTTCACTTCAATCGGGCACTCTTCGACATTGGTGTTTGGTACTATGCGGAAGATCTGAAAATTTTTGCTGGTGAACTGTGGGGTCGGAATTTCGAAATTTTTTATTTTTTGTAAAGCCAAACAAATTTTCTAATGTACTTTAAAATTTTTTTATTCTTTTTCTTTTTCTTTAGTATTCACTTTATCGTCCTTTTCGTCAAATATTTTAATATCTTTACAATAATACCACACAAAACAATCGAACATTGTACCAATGATGAAGCACATAGCTGAAGTATAATTTAAATATTTTCTCATTTTAATGGTATCGTAGAGCCAGCAATTCCCTTTACCCGTACACGTTTTACCCCAGACAATACACGTTGAGTCGAACACCCACCCAAATATAACTGGACCTGGGACCAATGCAAAGAAATTCATCATCATCATTTTGAGTCCAAACGAAACTGCTTTATCTTGTTCATCGACACTTCGAACGCCGAGTAGCAAATTTATGGCAGCCTCAGTACCTCCAATAAATTTTGTTGTAGCAACCACTGCCAAATAGGAATAAAGAGCTTGAGTACAATCAATCGAACAGCGGCCGGGTTTAGCAAAATTGTACTCATTTTCACTCGTGATACACGAACAGTCTGAATAAATAGTAGTCCCATTAAAGTACGACGTTTTATTGTAGCATCCAGCGTGGCAAGGTGAAATATACGTTAAATTATCGGTACCACAAACTGGTGAAAATTTGATAAAATCACAGTTACATAGTGTAATGTCACATGATGTACCCAAACTAGTACTGAAAATTGTAAGAGACTGTTAGTTTATATGTAAAAATGATTAAAGTAACTACTCACTTTTGGCTTATCATACCTTGTGATGCAACATCATTCTCGGTGCACGAGATCATGGAGTACAAAAGAAAACCGGAAACCCTCAATAAACTAGAAAATATGTTCCAACGTGCCATTGATCTAGCCTTGGGTTGTAATTTTGATACACAGATTCCACTTATAAGTACACCAACTGCTTGAAATGCTAAGTGAATTGTTCCTGTATATATACTTGACGCAGATGCGGATATTCGAAATTGGCTTTCCATATATTTTGGCATGAACATCAGCTGTTGAAAACCAAAGGCGTAAAATATTGCAGCGATATTATTGAACACATACACTTTATTGGTGACTATTCGAACTAAAGCTTTTTTCAAATTAAGAAGCGATGCTTCATCATGAATTTTCACCTCAACTGTTTTACCTTCCATTTTGAGCAGATATAATTTATATTCTTTTCGGGCACGTGAACGTGGTAATACTTTGGGGAACATACTTATAAAGAAAGCTGGAAAAAATAGTAGCCCGCCAATAACCAGCCATCCCATCCACCACGCTCCAATCCATCGTATATCCGTTTTGTCGATAATCGGTGTCAGCGTTGGCACTACATAGTGAGAGAGACAATAAGATGCCAAACTCAAACCAAGCGTGGGTCCTAAAAGTCGAATAAATATCGAAAAGCTTATAATCGCCGGAGCAGCCGCTTTATTAACATTATTATCAATATACGTCATTCCAATGATTGTGATTAAGGAGCCACCGATACCAGAGATAAAATTTCCCAGAAACATAAAATATTTCGATAAATTTTCAGTGGCTTGTCCTGCCACCAAATCACAATCCGACGATAATGATCGATTTGCCGAGCACAAATCGCTAATCGTGCGGTGAGTAACATTTGATGATTGCGACACCAAATCACTATATTCATATGTCAGTTTAATAGCATCTTCACCGGGGCCATACACCAAATACGGTAAAAAATTAAAGAAACAATAGAATACACTAGATAGTGCACCGAGTGCGACAAAACGTGGATTATGCTTTTTCGATATGTAATAACTCAGAAATAATGTGATACACGTTTGGCTTAAATTATTTGCTATCGAAATTACACCGGTTGTTTTACTGGAAATTTTCAATTGCTTTTCAATGGTTGTTATGGTGCCCTTGTAATAGGCAAAACATCCTGTATACAAACAACCCATAATACCGTACAATATTGTATACAATTTTTTGCTTGCTAATCGTTGCATCCACGGGTATCGAAATATCCATATACCGCACTGAGTTTCCTCTGTAATTTCGAATTTTTTATAAAATTCTTCGAAACTATCAACATATTCACTTGCGTTTAATAATGGAATTTCACTTTTTTCAACTACAGAATTTTGTGCCATATTCGTTTAACTATATGCGGTGATCTTTCTATTGTGATGTTTTAAATTAAACTGATCATATAATTTTTGTAATAATCATATTTAAGATGATATTTATCTTCTCTTCTCATTCGTAGAATTTACAGTTTCTTAATATTTGTGCAACAACAACTATAAATAGCCTCCCTAGACAGATTTATTTCTAGTATTAAAGCATTGTACGAAAGTATATTATGTACATATTTATTATGTCAACCGTATTATCAAAGATTTATATACAAATTTCGCGAAACGCAACAGAATTTTATCAAGTAGCTCTGCTACTCTACAAATAATAATGCGACGTAAGCGACGAGTCAATAATTACCAATTCCCGTTGAAGTTCGATTCTTCCCTAGAAAACAGCTAGGATCTTCATGCAATGTATCCTAATCCAACTGTAAGTCAAATAAGAAATACAAATTGCCTTATTTGTTGTTCTTCACTTTTTAGCGTTCTTTAAGTTCATGGTTTTCATAATGATGTTTATAAACACCACTGAATAACGTGCGCATCATTAATAAAGATAAGCTGATTAGATAAATTCAATTAACAGTGAAATATTTACAATATATAGTTGTCCATATGATTATAAAAGTGTATTTGTGAGATTAGATTATATTATGTAGAGATAAGAAGGAGAGATAAACGAGACTAATATTTGTGAGATTTACATAATTATTTTGTTTATTTTTGGTACACTTTATTATCAGAGACAACATAATCAAGGTTAATTAATTTAAATTCATTATGATTTATTAGTGAAACTGAAAATTCCCCTTTTTCAAAATAGCGGGGCTTTACAATGCCCACCATATGTGGCACATCACCACAAACGCCTATAAAAAGACCCAACCGAGGTATATTTATGCATTTAAATGTTAAACCAACAATATCCTGTTCTTTCAAATAGTTCACAAAAGGTTTACTTCAAATCAATCAACCATCCACCAGAAAAATTATGAGGTCACGTTTGCCGATATAAGCTTGAAGGACCACAGTGAATTTACACCAAGCTTCGGTGCCACGAACAATAAATGAAGTGGATGAAAATTATGATGGTGCAAAAATAATTCTCCTTTAATTTGGATTGGTTGGTTTCCGGTTTGGGTACAAACAATATTCAATAAAAATAAAACTATTTGAAATTCTAACTCAAATTACAATACAATTTAATTTTTTGATGTGATCGCTTTTGGATGCTGGTTTAATAATATGTAATTTTTTATTTTTACAAATATATAATTTTTACAATTATGTATTATTTATGACAGGTGGCCAATAGTTATGGTTAAGCTATAATGGTACTGTACACTCAGAAAAAACAGTGGTGCGTGTTTTACCTAAATGGTGTAGTAACACCTAAATTGTGAATTTAACGTATTTTTTAGTCAAATTTACTTCTGCTATGTACAGATTATTCAAGTAAAATTTAGTTATGCTATGTCAATAAAGCAAAATTTAATACGTAAAATTGAATACGTAAAATTTACTTTCATCTTATTAAAATTAAATATAGTCAAATGTAATGATAGCTTTCACGGAAACGCAATTTAAAAGAAAAAAATTCAATTCACCTGACAACTAGTAGTTATATTTACTAAACTATTAAGTAAAATTCGCTGAAATTTGAATTATAAAAATTTGTTGTCGGAAATCATCAAATTTACTTACTGCTTAAGGAAAGCTTAGCTTAGGAAAAAGCTGGTTTAACATAACAAATCATTTAAATTTGGTAAATAAATTAGTTACGTAAAATAACCACTTCCATGACCCAAACTTAAGTACGCTTTATACGCAAGTATTACTAAAATGTAGGGGTTCTGCTTGTATTTGAGATTCTGTTAGCTAGTGTTTAAACCTAAGTAAAAAGAAAATACATGTTTTTACTCTGTAAACGTTTCTATGTGATACACTAAGTACAGTAAGCATAGCATTAGCATAATTTTGTTGTTTAAAATCAAATATTAGCTACTAAGATTTCTAAATGCATAGACCAAATAATCTTCTACATTTAACAAAAAAAACAAAATCCACGAAAAAAATTCGATATAGTTTTCTTGTAATATCCTTGTTGTGTATTATAACAGAACTATAGGTACAGAACAATGATATTCCAAGAAAACTACGAAATTTTGCTTATGAATTTTTTTTAAATGTATAGAGGATGATCTATTTCATCTTTTTTTATGATCAAAAACCTGAAAAGTATTTGATTTCAAATCGACTAAATTCGATTTAAAGCTATCGCAAACCCAAACAATTGCCTATATAAAAAACGGCAATTGTATCAGTAAAGTTTGTTTTGATTTCTTATATCACAGCTACATATTTTCCTGTTAGTTTGATGATTTTATAATTGATGTCGCACTAACATGATGTTGAACATGAATACATACATTTGTACCTACGTATATTACAAGTATTTTTACTCAAAATAAAGTACATGCATAGAGATCTTAATTTCCGTAAATGTGTTACAAATAAAACTTGCGGGATTCTAACGAACTAATGGTATAAATTACATTTCGCTTAAGTCATTTTTATTAAAAGCATAAGTAAATTTAACTAGGTGCTAAGTACACTACATGTAGCGGAAATGTAATTTCTACTGTGAGACTGTTAAAATTACATAAGCCTTATTAAAAAATGACATACATACGCAAATTTTACATCTACCTTACGTTAGTTTTACTTAACGACAAGTAAAAATAACATCCTACATAAAGTACAAAGCAAAAATATCCTCTCATTTGCTCATTTATTGTTTGGTTGTTCGGGAAGCAACAAGTTTATAATTTAAATGAATAAAAATTAAACAGAAATTAAAATTATAAAAACAGTGGATATTTTTTTAAAAGATATTAAATTGGAGTTAGGGGTATATCGTAATTCATTTAATAATATAAAAGGTGAGTAACGTTTATTAATTTAAACCAAAAAGTGCATAGTTTTATAGTGTGATAGTGTTGTTTACGCCGTGCATCTGAAATTAAAAAACAAGTTTGAAAATAAATTAAATTTTATTATTAGCTAATGTAAACAAACAAAACTTCGCGCTTTTTAAATTAAGAACAAAACGAAAATTAATTTTAACTTTCACTTTGCGATCGAATCCCAAACTGTGAGTACTGAAAGGTATTTAAATTATAATAAATAAATTTTAATTCTAATAAATTCAATTATTTATCATAAATCATTAAATAAAATTTATAATAAAATTTAATTACGTTTATAAATTATAAACTATAGCGTATTTTTTTTTCTATCAATTTCTCGCGAAAACAAGTGTAACTCGTGCAATTAAGTGATGCCGTTAGTTAATCCAAACAAACACATACCGATGCAGATATGTGTGTAACGGGATATATTTTACATTTAGAACGTAAAATTATTTTAAAAGGTATATTACTAATATTATATAAAATATATTCCGTTACTCGGTGATTTGCACAAAATTTTTTATCTACAATAAATACGGTGATCGTGAGATCACGGATTTTAGAATCTCAATCTTTAGTTAAAAATATTTTAACTCATGAGGAAGAATAAGAAGAAATTAACTGACCCAATGATAAATAAATTTTCTATACTTAAAATATTTCCAACAAAATGTTGGATCTAAAATCCGCACTCGTGCAGTCGCCTTAACTGAATTATAACTGAAAAACATTTTTCATCAGATTGGGTATTTATAATGTACTTAGGCTGCGGGCCAAACTGCAGGCAAATCAATTACTGTGTTAAAATCAACTTTAAGCGGGCATTTTTTTTAAATACACATTTTTTAAAATTTTTTATTTTGTTAATTATTACAATCATAACAAATTTATAATCTAAACACAAAATATTTACCGTTTTTTTCGTTTACTATCGTTTTGAGAAAGCTTAATGCATATACAGAATTGAGTGTATTTGCCTTCAGTTTGGTCCGCAGTCTTAGTATGTAATTATGTATATTTCTCGTATATATTTCTTTAAAGCATTTACAACTGGGACCTTTTTATATTAAAGTTCTTTATTTTATCATATTTCAGATAAACTTGCGTTTTATGAAAATATTTTAAATCTGTCGCAAGAATATGTATTTCTGTTTCATTTGTAAATTTAGAGATTGTTCAATTAATCAATTAATACTCCATTTAAAACTATATCACAAATACAAACCTTTTAGTAATTTTGTATGTAAGCAAGGAAACTGTTCCCAAATATTTCAAAATATAAACTCTGAACCAAACTAAATATAAACTCTGAACCGCGGAAACATGTTTACGATCCAAAGTTTGGCTCAAAATTAGAAGATGTAATATTATCGTCTCCTAAAAAAAACCTCTGTTAATGATGTTATATTAGACGAATTATCTGAGGCTGCTGATTCAGTCAATTCTGGAACTAATAACATATTAAATTTTAATAAACAAGCCGTAAATACAATTAGTTCATCATCAATTAGTTTACCACCAATTAATTCAAATGCTCTGTCTTTAAACCCATCTGTAATATTTAGCCTTCGTTTGCACGATAAAAATCATTTTAACCGCAAAGATGTTAAAGTCATTCAAGAACAAATAAAGGAGTTCGTAATTCAACCGATAAAAAATAATTTGGCTAACATTATTAAAAACTTGGAACAGAATAGTCATATATTGCAATCAGTCAGAAAAGATTTTAGTCCTGTATTTGAATTATTAGAACTGTTTGAAAATACAGATAGTGAATACAAATTACTAAAATATTTGAAGCAACACAAGTTTACAACAAAGGTGTTCCAGTACTGAATGAAAAAGCCAAGCATTATGTCCAGCATTATGTCTCTCACAAAATTATAGCTGAAATTGAAAATTATTATGTTTATCCGTTTTCGCATTTTAATAGTCCTCCATTATCCGATTATAATATTAAGGGGGGGGGGGGGGCGGCATTTTATAAGAACCAAACATTCCTTTTAAAACGTCATTTTTCTTTTTAAAATTTTAATAAAATTTATACATTTCTTTTACACAAAATAAACTAAGCTTAAAGGAGACTACCAAATACGACATTACTAATTATATAAAATTTCGGCGTTTAAGAAAAAATATGGAAACTCAAAATAAAACGTCGAAAACTAATTTAACGGAATTACTTGTTGATACAAACAGACACAGATTTGAAAATGAGAACTACAATGATTATCTAATGCCACAAAATACTGCGTATCCAATCAACGAAGTACCCTACAGCAACTGAAACCGAAAAATATGGATAATCAAAATCTGATTTTGGTGACTGAACTACAAAATGTAAATGTCATGTTGACATTGAAACGAAACTATTAACAACTACCTGATTCGTCAAAATGCGTCATATCCGACCAACCTCGTACAAACAATTTGTGAAAATATAAACCAAGGTAATAATAATAATAATATAATTGGGGAAACTGAGCCAAATATAAGGAGATTAGCAAATGGAAACAACAAAGCAAGCGAATGTAATAACGAAAATTCTGAAAAATTTGTTATTTTATTGAAAGAGTGGGGTTTGGAATATCTGTTTGAAAAATTACGAGGTACTTTTACTTATACATATATACCAACCTCCAATATATATAAATCTTTTATATTTTTACAGCTAAATTTGTAACGATGGACAGCCTGCAATATTTGAGACGCTATCATTTATTAGAAATTTTCGATCCTCAAGAATTTGGTAAACGAATTCAGTTTGAACAATTTTTGTTTAAATGGCAATTAAAAAACAATTTTATTGAGTCTACAGAAATTACCGAATCAGACAACGAAGAAAGCCGGTCCTCGGCAAGCAACACAAAAAATGAACCTGCGCAAGTGAAAGTTGATGATGATGACATACTTGAACAAAGCGATCGGGGCAGATACATAAAAACTTGTTTTCCAATTAACAAATATATAGAAAATTCCCATTGAGAGGTAATCTGTAGTTTAATAGTAGATAATTTTCTACTAGTGCAAGAAACCCTCAAATAATTTCGAAACTTGCTAAAGAAATAGTTTCTATTTTTCCAGGAGAAAATTTGGTAAATTATTTTTCTACAGAATATCAAAATTACCTCCAAATTTACTAATGAATTATTTATAGAATCAATCCAATGCGATATCCAACATATCGGCCCTAAGACCATTTTGTTGTGTTTTCAGATAACACGGAATATTTTAGAATAGGTGCCCAATTATATCATATGTATAATTTTATTCAAAGCAACCCATTTTATAATTAATTCATTAGTAAATTTAGAGAAATAATGAAAATAAAAACTGTAATTGTTGAAATTGTAAACGTTGCCTCTGTTACAAATTCATCGAAAATTCATCTTAAATAAAATTGTGAGAAATACTTTATTTTTTTTACACAGGACACTTACTTTTCTCGTCGTCAAAAAGAAACTAAAAATGGACCACCGGTTGGGAAACTATACCACAAATTTAAGTACCAACAAAAAAAACTCAGATTATTTCTAAGAAATGATGGGAAGCAGAACATCTTAATAAATACTAGAATTGCTTCAACACCTTCAGGTGGACATTTAATTTATTATGTTGTCAAAATCTAATTTTAATTTACTTGTTCCCAGATTCTTCTGTGATGTCGACGGCTGACCTTGAGATTTTAAAAATAGAACTAAGACACATCAAAAGCCCGAGAAACCTGATAGTAGAAAAATGGATACAAACATCGAAAAAGAGACTGGAGGAAATAAAAGCTAATACTGATACTACATTAGTAAGAATATTTGAAGATTGGCCGCTGTATAAACATGCGTATGGACCTGAATTGGTACAAATTGTTAATCAAGTAGACTGTTTCGAAACTTATGTTGTTTATTCATTACAGATAAATATCGATTATCAGGCTCTTTATCAAGAAAATCCAACTACTATTTATACGAAATGGGAGGGATTTATCAGAAAATCACTTGACATCATAAAAGCCAATGTAAAAGATTTTAAAAACAAAAGAATATTCTTGGAGTTGATAAACACTAGATAATCTCTGACCGCAGGTAGATATTATATTTAAACTATTAGGGTGGTAGCTAAAAATTAAATTGTCTAAAGTCTAAATCGGTAGTGCTTGTTCAAATGTAAAGCTCTGTAAAATCTCATTTCTGTAAAACAAGAAAACAGAAGCCTCTTTAAACCGGAAGTAACTACCAGGTAGATGCTCAAACGGGCCGAAGCGCCGAGCGAAAACAGGCCACTAGATCATTTTTTACCATTTCTATGAAATTTTTGTTTTTATTTACGAGTACACATAGCTAGACGCTTTTGATGTGACGCAAAATTTTCTGTTGATTTACTCTACCTACAATCGCAAATAAAAACAAAAATTTTATAAAAATATAATTTAAAAATATGTAATATATTCATGGTAAAATTGAACGAGTAGATTGTCTAGCAATTGCTTGCTCGCGTAATGAATATAACTTTAAATTTAAAGAGGCACTTGTTCCCAATAATTTACTAACCTGTGTTTTGGCACAACTTACCTTTCTGACAATTACCACCGAATTATGGGCGGCAGCGATGGTTTTATTTTTAACGATCACCCTAATACTCGTATATATTAATATATTTCTTTTAGTATGTACTACTTATCTTTAATTATCTTTTTTTTTCAATAAAGATTAATTTAACATGGAGATGTTAAAGATTATTGCTGCATTAATTCCGCCATCAGTTAAATCTAAATCTGGGAAAAAAGAACTTATGAGACACACGATTAAAGACTGTCAGAGTCCTTTTCTTTTAGAAGCCGACACTTTAGAGGAAATGCACGTGAAAATTGATGAAAAAAAGAAAGAATATATAAGCCTAAATACTAAGCTGCAGCCTTTTCTAGTGGCAGTGGGCCTAGGCGACACTCTTCAATTTAGTACGATCGTCGATGGATATACTTATCTCTCTGGGAGTTTTCTAGAAGCACTTGATACTTCGTTTAAAGTTTATCAAGTTTTCAATTTAAAATACCCGGCAGCTTCTTATAATTTATGGCTGTTTATTCAGCAATATTTTTATAAATTATATACCTTATACGACCAGAAGATACCTGCTGTGAGTACGATCATATCAGACTTAGAAAACAGACCTTAAATAGTTATTATTTAGTTTTTATGTTTTTTTTTAAATTGTTATTTAAGAAATTGAATTATTCATATATATGGATATATAAATTGTTTTCGGCTTTTTATAGACAACATACTATTTGTAATGACATACTCATTATTTTCGATTTGGCAAATCAGAAAAATAATGGAGTCATACTCCTAATATATCTACCAGCAAAAGTAGAAAATATTCATCCCCTCCCCCCTTTTCTTTCCCGCAGAGTCAATACAAAGTGTATCAACTCTCAAAAATGAGAAATCTCTTTGAGATTTTGTGTTGGTAATTCGGTTTCGTACAGAAAAGTAAGGTCTACTCATCAGGTAGCTACGACCGAACTACAAAAATTCAACTCTCGAAAAATACATTAAGTATTTAACTAGAGGGTATTGAGTTAGCGAATTATATTCACTAACTCGAACTCAAAATCCCAAGCAGAAATCCCATTTGTGTGCGTATAATGCCCGCACTAATATTTACGATGTTAAAATTGTCTGATTTAATATAAATTGTTTTCGGCTTTTTATAGACAACATACTATTTGTAATGACATACTCATTATTTTCGATTTGGTAAATCAGATGGAATAGATATATACAATATATATAAAGATATATATTCAGCAATATTTTTTTAAAAAAATATACCTCATATCACCAAATTATACCTGTTTTGAGTACGCTCATATCAGAATTAGATACACCAATTGTTATTATTTAAGTTTTTATGTTTTTTGAAAATATTATTTAAGATATTGAATTATTTATTTATTTTATATGATTACCCATATATTTTGATATGATTATATACGTAACATTTATTGTTAGTTTTTTTAAAAGTTGAAAACCAATAATGTGCTTTTTACGAACACTCATAAAAACCAATATATTTATTTAATTATAAACATATTTATTTAGCAAAAACATAATATTTCGGTTGCTATGAACCATTCTCAAATGTATATATAACATTAAAACTAAAAATAAGATATAAAATTTACAAATAAGTATAAAATAAGTACCACTGGTAATAATGTATGAATGTATGAAGAAGAAAATATGATGCACACTTACTATTCGTTTTGCTGATTTGATAATATTAAATTACAATTAAAAACTCCATCTTCCAAATGTAATTGAATTTTTTTAAAAAACAAATTATATAAACTTATTAGAATTATAACTTTAAAACTATGTAATTACAAAAAATTAATAAATAAATGTTAACACAACAACAGATTAAAATAATATATACTAGAAATTTAAGTAACAACTTCTGAATTAAGTCAGGTAAAAAATGACAATAAAATAATGGGTAATGATTCTGCATAAAAACACCATTGACCAAAAAACAAAAAACAAAAATTCATTAAAAACCTACAATAAAAACATCTTGTTATTCTATCCGAAAAATCTACTCCACACGACAAAATATTAAAAAATTCGAAAAATTGTCTACACAATATTTGTTCTGTATTCTAAATTTGAAAACAATTTATTTTTAACTGAAAAAAGAAAGAAAAAAGAGAAGAAAGAAGAAACCCGCATATGATTCATATTGTTGTAAAAAAACAGCAATCAGCTGATCCAAATTTTGAACAACAAAAATACTGACAATGAAAACCGTTAAATAATTTTATTGAAAATTAAAAAATACAAAAATATTGAATTTCTCAATTTCACCATTTCTTAATAGTATTCTTATAAGTGTGTAAAATAAATTTGTACGTGGAATTGACACTATCCGTGTCCGTTTTAAAGTTTAAATTTTCTTTATTGTCTAATAAAATATTAAAGCTTTCCATAATTTCGCGTTTCTTTTTAATTTTTTCAGTGTGTAATATTTCTGTTTTGTCAAAATCCGGTATATGTTTTGTGTTATGTATGTGTTGTGAAAGTGCTGTGTCTTTTTTGTCTAGGCGAATATCACTACGATGTCTCTGTAGTCTTGTTTTTAATGTGTTTGATGTTTGCCCAATATATTTTTTATTACAAGAGCAAGGAATTTTATATACAACATCTGTATGTAGTTCTTTTGGAATTATATCTTTGAGCTTTGAAAACTTATGTTCCAATTTGTTATGAATTTTAAAGGAAACTCGATTAACACCTCTATTTTTAAGTTGTTTAGCTACGCCATTTGACAAATTTGGAATAAACGAGAGTACTGTATTGATATTTATTAATTCATTATCTGGCTGTTGTAAGGATTCTATTGGTTGTAATTCCGGGTTATTTATTTTGTATTGTATTTCACGGATTATTTTCTTAATTATCCTAACGGGGTAGTCATTCTTCTCTAAAAATTGGGTAATAATAGGTACATTTTTATTGTGAAATAATTCATCGCTAAGTGTAAGTACACGATTTACAAAGGATTTTGCAACATTCATCTTCATGTTAATGGGATGATTGGAATGAAAATTTAGAATCCTGTTAGATGATGTCGGTTTTACATACCAGTCTGTTAAGATCTTATTATTGTATTTTACAAGTGTTAAATCTAAATAATTCAGTTTATTATCAATTTGGATTTCCGTCGTAAATTTTATATTGTTGTGGAATTCTTCAAAAATAGTTTTAGTTAATTCTACTAAATCCCCAGGTAAAATAATTAACACATTTGGAAGATGGAGTTTTTAATTGTAATTTAATATTATCAAATCAGCAAAACGAATAGTAAGTGTGCATCATATTTTCTTCTTCATACATTCATACATTATTACCAGTGGTACTTATTTTATACTTATTTGTAAATTTTATATCTTATTTTTAGTTTTAATGTTATATATACATTTGAGAATGGTTCATAGCAACCGAAATATTATGTTTTTGCTAAATAAATATGTTTATAATTAAATAAATATATTGGTTTTTATGAGTGTTCGTAAAAAGCACATTATTGGTTTTCAACTTTTAAAAAAATTATTAAGACGAACAAAAAATTATCCTTAATTTATTGTTAGTTTGTACAATACGATTGCACGGCTGTTTTTAATATGAATTAAAATACTATATTCACACAATTTTTTGTTTTATTTATGAATTCCGACCCTTTCCCTATATATATATATATATATATATATATATATATATATATATATATATATATATATATATATATATATATATATATATATATATATATATATATATATATATATATATATATATATATATACTATATATGTATATTGTTAAAACCAACTACTTAGCCGTGTCAAAATTACATGTCGTTTAGTAAAATTTACAATTTAAATAATGGTGATTTTTACAAATCCACAATTTTCAATCTACGTATGTGCAATTTTAAATATACTGGTATACTATGTTAATTTTACATATTTGAATAGGTAGCAACACTTTCGCACCTTACATAAAACCCTTTAGATTTTACTTAAAAGTATTGTAAAAGAAGCTTGTCTACCTTGCTACTTTTACATAGCCACTGGTAAATTTAGATACAGAAAACTAACCAACATTATGTTAATTTTAGTTACCAATATCTGTTTTATTTACTTTTCACCTATGCAATTTTTACATTAAAGAATGTGAAATTTTCATAATTAAAAAAATAAACATTTTACATAACATTTAGTAATCTTTACTTTTCACTTTTTGTTAAATTTGCATTGGGCCAGGTTTTCTCTATTCGTACTTAATTTTTTGTAAAAACTGGTTACATTTTCAGTAAAATAAGCTATATCTTTTTTTTGAGTGTACGCACCCGCTATCAACAATTAACCTATTGAACGCACCCCCGATTTATAAAGTAATTTTTAACATTTATAAGGTTCCAATTTAATTTTAATGTAAGGTTTTAATTTTGATTGTCAAATAGGATTTCATTTTGGTAAACAAAAGAAAAGGTAAGCAAAATATTATTCCATTTAAATATAAATATAAATTGATTCTAATTGGAAGGCAAATTTACATTATTCTTATTTGATTTCAGGTTATGCTAATGGATATTCAAAATTTAAAGATAAGTGCTTATGCTTAATATTATTAATAAATGTATTCTAATTGACTTCTTCTTTGCAGCTGTTCCTGTAGGTACATTTCCAACATTCCGGCCGCCTTGAATCGTGTGATTCAACATACCGGGAATAAACATAGTTTGTGAATCGGACGTTTGATATTTCCCGATGATGTTTTAAGTGTTACAACTGTTCGGCCAGCACCGATGGCTAGTGATTGTCATGGTCCACTGGCGATACGGACGTCGTAGTTTACTTAAACTACAATTAAATTTGATTTTTTAGTTATTAATTAGTTACCATGTTTATTGTTTGTTTTTTATTCAGCTGTCCAGGAAAAAAAACTTATTCTGATTTGTGTACTTTAGCATTGCGAACGTAAACGCAAAATATTATTAATTATTAAAATAAAAATAAAGTAATTTGGAAACCCATCGACATTTTATTTAAATTATCCGCCAATCCATCAAATGGTCCTTCGAGCCGGATACGGCACTAATGATATTATACAATCAACGTTGAGGTTATACATCCAATGTTTCATCCTATTTACATCCAACCTACGCCATTAAGGTTATCGTTGCAACATCTTGCAGTTATTATCCAGCTAAAGCCACACCATCCGATTGGGATTTATATTATACCAAGTCATTCGAGCAGCATATAAAATACCCGTAATAAAACTACAACATTTTAACCACGCTATTGAGAAGTCAATGAGTTGATCAACAAATCTACATAATTCATCCAAGTCTACCAAGCTGCACTGTAATCACAAAGCAGGTAAAACCCTTCAAAGATTCAATTAAATAGTTCGTGGTTTCGTGAAGTGAATCTTGTGAAGGGTAATTAAGTGAATCATAAAATGGCGGATTTATTGACGCTTAAGAGAGTACGTGCGGCAGTAAAGGGTAGCTTAACCCGAATGGAAAACTTTGTTACATTAAATTCCACTAAAGATCAAGGAATTTCTATCGATTAATTAAAGGTTCGGGTAGATACCGTGCATGGTTTGAGAGCGCAGTTTCTAGAGGTCGAGGAAAAACTGTATTCGTTGGATTCTTATATAGAATCGCAGTTGGAAGAGTTTGAATCCAAATATTACGCGATAACCGGAAACCTCAACAAATGGATCCGCCATTTTAATGAAGGCGAACCCAGCACCGGAAACCACGATGATTCTATATCAAACGCTACTCAACCAGTGCATGCAGAAATCAAACTAAAGAAATTATCCATACCTCCATTCTCTGATGAATATACGAAATGGCCGAGCTTTATGATCTCTATAATGCATCGATACACAGCAAAGAATATCCAGCGGCGCAAAAGTTCCAATATTTAAAGGGGAGCCGTTTAAATGGCAAACGACATTTAACAAAGTTACTTTTCATCAAAATATCTTTGGCAAATTTGCACGTTTGGCAAATATCATATAACAAAACAAATTGAATGGCAAATGTATGTTTGATCAAAAAATCTATTATAAATTTGACAGGTACGATGTAAATGGAATTTTTAAATGATTTTAGATACATTTTTGGAGTATATAGCTATAACCAAAGATCATAGTATATTAGAGATGAGTTATTCAGTACAAAAAATAAAAAAGACTAGAAAACCCCCCAATTTCTTTATAAGGGGTACCTTTGCATATCATAAAATATTTACAAGTAATTTGAATGCGAAATATTTACGTATATCTCAAAGGAACCCTATATATTGCATCGGGGGGACCCTATTTTTACCTCATATTTTAGTACTGAATGAAATATCTTTAATATGTGATTATCTTTGCTATAACCTATAGCTGTTTCTTAATCTATTGTGATTAAATTCGACAGGTACGGTGGAAATAGAATTGTTAAATGATTTTTGGGTGCATTTTTGGAATGTCGCAAATTAGTCTGTAACTTGGCCATTTCTTTCAGGATTATGATACATTTTGACACGTACGGTGGAAATGGGATTACTAAATGATTTTTAGATGACATTTTTGAATATGCCCAATTCAGTTGTAACTTGGCTGGACTTTCGGAATATAGCCAATTAGCCTGTAACTTGGCTATTTCTGAACTGATTGTGATGAAATTTGGCAGGTATATGACGCGCACTGAAATTAATAAAAATATTTGTGCTTGGAAACGGAAATTTAGAATTATCTGGAAAATAGAGATTTATTAGTAAAATTAGAATGGAAATCTCCATTTTCCAGAATTTAAATTTTCATTTTGAAGCAAAAATACTTTTATTAATTCAGGCGCGGCACACGGAAATTTTGTTCAAATTTTACAGTAATCCCTTTTTGGTAAATTATTCTTCAGGAATTATGAGGCATTTTGATCACGCGATCAAAATGCCTCATAATTCCTGAAGAATAATTTGCTAAAAAGAAATTTGTCAAACAACTATTTAACATATGTGAATTTGCAATTCATACTTCTTTGACAAAGAAATGTTTCCCAAACGTGTTTTTTGCTAAAGGTAATTTGATCAAACTTTCATTTGTGAAACGTTTTTTTGCAAAAAGACGTATACCCATTTAAAGAGCTTGTTGACAGGGGAAGCAGCCCAGTTAATTCGGTACTTTGTGGTTACAGAAGCCAATTATTACGAAGCCTTCTCAAAGCTGGTGGAACGGTACGATCGCAAAAAGTACATTGTGAATGCTTTCATCCGAACATTTATGGATCAACCTTCAGTGAATCAAGTGAGCAGCACAAGCATAAGAAAGTTACGCGACACATCGGATGAGGTTCTCCGAGGCTTAAAAGCACTAGATCCTAAAGCAGAGACGCGAGACAGTTGGCTGATATACATCCTGATAAAAAAATTGGACCAAGAAACTAAGATGTTGTGGGCACAAGAGTCTATTGCATCCGAATATCCCACTACAAAGGAATTTTTTGCATTTCTCAATAAAAGATGTGATGCATTGGAGTCGATATCATCTTATTCGAAGGTGACACCTGGTTACACAAGAGCTTTAGTGACTGAAACCGTGGAGCCAAGGAACGCTACATGGAGTTGTCCAGTATGCAAGGACGATTCGCACTTGCTGTACGAATGTAGCCAGTTCACAAAAATGTCAACAGCAGAAAGGAAAGGAGTGTTGGCAGCGGATAGCCGATGTTTCAACTGCTTACACAAAGGACATAACGTATACAACTGTCGTGCTAAAATTAGATGCAAGGAATGTCAAAGAAGACATCATAGCTTGATACACGAGGAGTACAATATATCTAAATCCAACACAGTATCATCGCACATAACGCAAGAGGTGGAAGGCGAGTTTAGCCCAAAATCGGAGTCGTCTGATCCACAAGCTCAATGTTACCAAACCAACATTCGTTACGAGATGCAGGCAATTCTACCAACAGCAGCTGTGCGGATAAGAGGTAATAATGGGGAGTTTATGTTGTGTCGTGCGCTATTGGATTCAGCGTCGCAAGCTACGTTCATTACTAGAGCGTGTGCACAAAAATTAGGCCATAAGATAGGGAGCGGTCGTATTATGGTGAGTGGTTTAGGCCAATCGAATCTGGGACGAACAAAGGGAGTTGCACAATTAGAGGTCATGCCAAGATGTCAGGTGGAAGCGACACTACAACTCCAAGCGTATGTCGTGCCTAAAATCACTACACTACACCCATCATCAAAATTTGGCTATATGGAATTTCAGAAATTGCAGTCACTGGACCTCGCCGATCCAAATTTCAACCAAAATGGCCACATCGATGTATTGCTGGGTGTTGAAGTATTTCTTGCGATAATCGAAAGTGGACAACTAAAGCTATCTCCATCTCTGATTGCGCAAGAAACCAAGTTCGGTAGGGTGAGTGGAGGTCATACTACTGGGCAAGAGAGTACGAATAATGTAGTCAACCTAAACGTATCCATGGATGTAGATGCTACGTTGCGTAAGTTTTGAGAAATTGAGAAGATTCCCACAACCAGCCAACTGACTGATGAGGAGAAGTATTGCGAAGATTGGTTTCAGCGTACGACGGAAAGAAGTAATGACGGAAAATTTATCGTAAAATTGCCCACATGTGAGAACTTAACGAAGTTGGAGTCCAATTACAAGGTAGCCGAACAGCGTCTTAAAGCCATGGAGAACAAGTTCCGACACAACCCAACATTCAAGGAGCAATACGCAAATTTTATGCTGGAATACGAGCAATGATTATTTTCTGCCTCATCACGGTGTGATAAAAGAGACAAGTACCACTACAAAGCTAAGGGTAGTGTTCGATGCTTCGTCAAAGGATTCAAATGGAACATCTCTGAATAATTTGTTGCTGACAGGTCCTTCCATTCAATCATCGTTAATAGATATTTTAATCAGATTCCGCCGGTACCGATTTGTAATATCCGGGGATGTAGCTAAAATGTATCGGCAAATTTGGGTCAACCGGGAAGATGCTAAAGTACAGAGGATACTATGGAGAAATAGCCCAAATGAACCAATTAAACAGTATGTATTTAAAATACTAACGTATGGAACTTCTCCCGCATCATTTATAGCCACAAGATGCCTAATGCAATCAGCTAAAGACAATCAATCGAAGTATACCCGACGCCGCTAAAGCCATACAAAGAGATATGTATGTTGACGATCTGATGACTGGTGCCAACGATGAGAACAATTTAATTCAGCTTAGAGTAGATATCGCCAATATTCTAGAGTCATCCGGATTCACATTAAGAAAATGGACGACCAACAGCTCTATGGTACGCAATGAATTAAACACTAATAATAATAGCGATGAAAAATTCATATCCGAGGATGAGACAATTAAGCTATTGGGCTTGCAATGAAAACCAGAGTTAGATGCTTTCTGTTTTTCAGTGCAACTGACAACTCGAGTAAATCACAGCAAACGAACGTTGCTATCGGAAGCCAGTTCCATATTTGACCCGTTAGGATGGCTGTCACCTCTAACCATACGCATAAAAATACTTTTTCAGAGCTTATGGCTTCGAGATCTCAAATGGGACGATACACTACCAAACGATGTATATAGCAGATGGAATACACTGCGGGACGAGGTAAAGGAGGTTGAGAAGTTGATTGTTCGCAGATGGCTGAAGTTTACTGACATGGTTGAGATACACGGGTTTTCCGACGCCAGCGAATTAGCGTATAGTGCAGTTGTGTACGCTATAACTAATAATTCCGTTAGAGTAATTGCAGGCAAAACAAGAGTAGCACCGATTCAACAATTAAGTCTACCCAGATTAGAGCTGTTGGGAGCAGTACTATTGACGGAGCTGATCAAAACCATTGTAGGTTCGTGGGAAGGTGTAAAAATATCAAGAAATATATTATGGTGTGACAGTAAAATAGTGCTGGATTGGTTAGCATCTCACCCGAGAAAATGGAGCACGTTTGTGGCCAGTCGGATATCTAGTATCGTAGAACATTTTCCACGCGAGTATTGGCGTCATGTCCCGTCAAAACAAAACGCAGCAGATTGTGCTTCACGAGGGATACCGGTAGAAGAGTTCCTGAATCCAGCCTGTATATGGTGGAATGGACCAGACTGATTATGCTTAGCAGAGGACTGGTGGCCAGAAGAAAGATCATCCTACGAGACTGAAGAAGAGCGAAAATCCAAGTGCTTGGACGTATTGTTAGCTGTCAGTGTCACTAATCATTTTATAGAAGATGTCATAGCTCGGTATAACTTTCTTCGAGAAATTAAAGAGGATAGTAGCTTATACGAGGCGATACATAAGCAAGCTCAAACATGCGAGAGAGCAACGATTGATGACAGCTGGTCGAGACAAACCTATGGAAGTCAAAATGGGGAAGACAACTTTATTAAATCAGGAAGAATTGCTGCAAGCCGAAAAAATTATTATCAAGTATGTACAAGGCCAACATTTTATAAACGAAATTAAATCATTGCAGAAATGTCAAGATATCCCAAAAAAGAGCCCAATAAAAACATTAAACCCATTCTTGGATGAAGATGGAATTGTCAGAGTAGGAGGGCGAATAAATAATTCCACGGCCACGTACAACGCCAAACATCCGGTGATTCTATCCTGCAGTGCATCAATTTCCAGAGCAATAGCACTGGATTTTCACCTCAAATGGTTACATACGGGGTATGGAGAGTTGGTGAGTCTAGTTCGGAGCAAATACTGGATAGTAAGGGCAAGAGATGTAGCGAGATCAGTGATACATAAATGTATAAATTGTATACGATACAAGCCAACATTACAAAACCAACTGATGGGTGATTTACCACCAGCCAGAGTCACGTTTACACATCCGTTCATAAATGTTGGAATTGATTACTGTGGCCCGTTTAAGGTGCAACAAATCCGACGTCGGGGTCAGGTACCAACAAAAATGTATGTATGTACATATATTTGTTTGCCTTTGTACAAAGGCTGTACATATTGAAATGGCCACCGATATGAGTACCAGCTGTTTCTTGGGTGCATTGCGACGCTTCATTGCGAGAAGAGGAATGTGCCGTAAAATTTTCAGTGACAATGGGTCGAATTTCATCGGCGGAAATAACCAGCTAAGGCACTGGCACAATTGGTTGGAGAACTCCGAGCACTTCATAAAGCACGAATTAAACAAGGAAGAAATCCAATAGTGTTATAATCCTGCATCGAGCCCACACATGGGGGGCCTGTGGGAATCAGCGGTGAAAGCCATGAAGGCACACCTGAGAAAGACAGTCGATGACCATATACTTACCATAGAGGAATTTAGCACTTTGTTATGCCAGATCGAAGCAACCATGAATGCGAGACCAATATGTGCATTTGGTATAAATGAACCTGATATATTAACTCCTGGTCACTTCTTGATCGGTCGGGGCATGGCCGACATTTTAGAACCGCAGATTTATCGGACCAGAAAGTATCACCTTTAGCCCGTTGGGGGATCGTGATCAAAATAAAACAACACTTTCAAAACCGGTGGCAGCGGGACTATTTGAGCAGCTTACAAAGGCGTGACAAATGGCATCATAAGGCGGCTAATCTCCAAATAGGTGATGTAGTGTTGATTACAGATGAGTATCCTTAGTATCGTGGAAGTTGGGGAAAATATTAGATGTACATCCTGGTGCGGATGGCAGAGTCCGACTGGTGACTGTTAAGACAGCACATAATGTATTAAAGCGACCAATATATAAACTACCTATGCCGATTTCCGATTCAAGATGTTGAACCAGGGGATTCAAGGCCCGCGGCATGTTCGGCCAGCACCGATGGCTAGTGAATGTCATGGTCCACTGGCGATATGAACGTCGTAGTGTATACTTAAACTACAATTAAATTTGATTTTTTAGTTATTAATTAGTTACCATGTTTATTGGTTTGTTTTTTATTCAGCTGTCCAGGAAAAAAAAACTTATTCTGATTTGTGAGCTTTAGCATTGCGAACGTAAACGCAAAATATTATTAATTATTTAAAATTAAAATAAAGTAATTTGGAAACCCATCGACATTTTATTTAAATTATCCGCCAATCCATCAACAACCCTTATATGATTATCGGTTTCGGGATGTAACTCTGCTACCTTGCCCAAAAGCCACTTTGGCGGTGGTAAATTATTATTTTTGATAAGCACAACGTCTCCAGTTTTAACATCGTTCTGTGTTTTGTACCATTTACTTTGATTTTGTAAGGTCGTTAAATATTCCAAATACCACCGATTCCAGATATGTTGATTTATCTTTTGGGTGATTTGCCATCTTGATAATTTTGACATTTTAACGTCCTTCAGATCCTCGCTGGGAAGTTGTACTGTGGGTCGACCAATTAGGAAATGTCCTGGAGTTTCAATATGGATTCAACATGGACTCTATTTCGGTTAGTAGAGTTGTCATTTCCTCTATGGTGAGTATGTGGCCATCTGTAACTCTTCTTAGGTGGTATTTAACGCTTTTCACTGCAGTTTCCCACAGGCCGCCAAACTGTGGTGAACTAGGTGGGATGAATCGAAATGTTATTTGGTCTGTCAATAGAAATTCGGAAAAGGCATTAAAATTTTGTCTTAAAAATTTATAAAACTCGTATAAATTGTTAACAATAAAATTCGTGCCATTGTCACTGTGAATCTCCCTGCTACACAGCCCTCTTCGTGCAACAAATCTTCGAAGCGCAGCAATGTACGCGTTTGTGGTAAGTTCGGACACTAACTCAATATGTGTGGCTTTCGTAGCCAGACATACAAAGAAGCATACATAACTTTTGTGTGTTTTTTGCCCTCTGCCTGCTCTCAAATGTGTCTGAAACGGGCCAGCGTAATCAACTCCAACTTTATGAAAGGGTCTTACGAGTTCCACTCTCTCCTGTGGAAGATCAGCCGTTATTTGATTTAATTCCTTTGCCTGGTATTTTGTACATTTGACGCAACCATGGACAGTTCGACGAATCAAATTTCTGCATCCTATGATCCAGTAGTTGTGACGCAGTGTAGCCATCATTAATGTTGGCCCAGCATGGAAATACTTTTTGTGGTGCTCCCTCACAATGCTTTCTGTTAATCTGTCCTTTGCTGATAATATTAGAGGGTGTTTTATATCGTAGCTTACTGATGAATTTGTAATTATTCCACCGACTCGTAATAAACCTGAATCATCAAAGTATGGCTTTAAGCTCTTTAACTTACTTGACTTTGATAACTATTTCTTCGCTGCGATTAACTTGATTTCTAATTCAAAGTGCCTATTGTACATGCTTGAAAACAAGTCTCCGAGATTTTTGTAATTCTGAACTTTGCAGACATCGTGATATGGAGATTTTCAGAATTTTCTTGAGTCTCACATCAATAAAACGTAGAATGTATGCCAAGATTCAGACTAATTGGCTAAAGCTGGAATATTTTTCGATGAGATGATCTATTACATTGGCGTCTGCTGGTGTTTGAAAGTGCATTGATTGACTACGCATTTCTTCCCTGGTGTTCGATTCCGTTTTTATGTCTACTGGCCAATTCTCTGCGTTTGCTAACCACTTTGGGCCGTTCCACCATAAAGTCAGATCTTGCAGTGTCTCTGGATTTACTCCCCTCGATGCATAGTCAGCTGGGTTGTCGTGCGAATCTACATGTCTCCACTGTGATCGGGTCATATTTGTTAGTATTTCTCCAGTTCTATTCCCAACAAAGGTGTTCCATTTAGTGGGGTGTGTAGACATCCAATCGAGAACTATGGTGGAGTCTGTCCAAGCAACGACTTCAGTAATTTTCATTTTCAGCGATTCCTTAATTGTTATAAGCAATCTATTTAAAAGTAATGCACCACACAATTTTAAGCATGGAATGGATATTTTTAAGGGCGCTACCTTTGTTTTCGATGATAATAATTTTATAGTAGAAGCCCCATTTGGTCCTGTTATCTTTGCATACACTACTACCGAATATGCCTTTCTTGAAGCGTCTGAAAATCCATACAGTGCTAACTTACTGCTTGGACTGGTTCCTATATGTCGATCAATCTCAACTCGCTCTATTTTGGGTAGGTTCTCACGGAATATAAGCCATTCGGTTGCTAAATCACTCGGAAGTTGATGGTACAACTCTAAATTCTTCAGCCACAAAGTTTGAAAGAATATTTTTATTTTTACTGTTACTGGAGCGAGCCATCCTAACGGGTCAAATAACCGGTTTGCCTCGGATAAAATTGGTTGTTTAAATTCACCTTAACCTGGAAACAATCCTTCGCTGGATTCCAATGTAGGCCAAGTACCTTAATAGAATTGGATTCTTCTATCTCTAAATTGGCTAAGGGGTTGAAAGCTCCAGGGACACTATTCAGCAATTTTGATTCGTTTGATAACCATTTTCTTAGTTGGAATCCGTAATCAGAGATGTTGTTCTTAATATAGTTTACTGCATTTGGAAATTGCTCTTTGTATTTTGTTGTTGTTTCGTTTAGCGAGCGAGTTGCCAAATAAATTGCAATCGCTGTACCATATGTAACAGTTTGAAGCTCGTATGTAGAGAAATGCTTATTCGGTGTATCGCGCCATAATATTCTTTGAAATCTGGTGTCTTCTTGTGCTACTTGGACCTGCCGAAACATTTTTTCGACATCCGCTGTAAATGCCACTTTAAAAGTTCTGAAACGAGATAAAATATCGTACAAGGTTGATTGCACTATTGGCCCAACTGCTGATTTTCCTGTATCTGTTTTGGCTAATCCATCAAATACTACTCGTAACTTTGTTGTACTACTCAACTCTTTTATAACGCCGTGATGAGGTAAATAATAGCCATTAAGTGCTGCTCTATTTTGATTTATTTGTTTCATATGCCCCAACTGAATGTATTCTGACATGAACTCTTTATACCTATTTGCATATTCTTTATCTCTGGTAAATTTTTTCTCTATCGAATGCATTCTTTGGATACCTGCGCGAAAAGAGTTTCCCAGGTTAGAGGTAGGTAGCTTGAATGGCAGACGTACTTTAAATCTTCCACTGTCTAAATCTTCCTCAGATAACTTCTGATGTTTCACTTCTACTGATTCAATTTCCCAAAATTTTTTTAGCAAATGGTCAAGATTTTCTTCTGGTTGAGTAATTGTAACGGTAATAGCTTGCTTCAATTTTACATCTTTGGATTGTCCGGTCACTACCCATCCCAACAACGTTTTTTGCATATACAAATTATTTTTGGTGGTCAATTTTCCTTCCGACAACAATTCGAAGAAAATATCTGCAATATGGATCTGTCAATTCGAATTGCTTCAAATGGTTGATATCAATAACCTGCGAAATTGGAGATTATTTTGCCGTCAATTTGGGAAATACTAAAGCTTCAACTTGCCAGGGTGGTTCATCTTTGCCCTATGGTGTTAACATTAGTGATACTGAACCTTTCGTAAACCCATTCGTTGATGCTCCTATGCCGGATATTGCAATTTTTGCTGCATTTATTTTTAATTGCAACCTTTGAGCACACCTTTCTGAAATAAAGGAACTTTGCGAACCTGAATCTAAAAGTACTCGGCATAATTGTTTCTGGTCAAATTTATCAGCCACATTCACTAGTGCAGTAGGTAGTAATAAGCTACTTAAGGGACTGGTAGTAGTCAAACTATTTTCTGATTCCGTTTGCTGAATACTGGAAACTAACGCCTCTGTTGGTGTTGTGCGATTTTGGTGCAATAAACTATGATGCTTTCTATTGCAGTGCTTACATCTCCACGTTGTGGGTATCGTTCAGGCAATTGAAACATCTGTTGTCTTTCTTTAAAAGGATTTTTCTTTCAACTAATGGCATTTCATTAAACTTGGCACACTCGAACAGCCGGTGGATTTCTTTTGGACAAATTGAACAATATTGCTGGATACTTGGTTGAATGACATGGCTTTTGATACTTGGTTTGGGTTGGCTAGATGGTGGGTTTGATCGTTTGGTTGCGCCTTTTAAAGATTCAAGCGCATCTATTCTTCTAGCCAGAAAATCGAAGAATTGTTTGTGTGTAGGTGAATTCTGATCCGATTTCTGATCGAAAATAAAATACCAGAACATTGTTTGTAGAGTTGTGATATCGCGATGGGTGAAAAAACACTCGAGAATATTTTTGAAACACAACGGAAATCGTTTGAAAGAATTATGGTGGAAAATCTAGAATAATAAGCAACTTTTGCGACTAGAATAATACCGGCATCAAATTTGTGGCAATTTCGGTCTTTTGATAAGAATGTTAAAACATGGAGCAAATCAATCAACATTTTCTTGCGTGTAGTGTGAAAGAGGAAAATTAGAAACGAGCTTGTTTTTTGTCATGGTGTTCTAAGTCTAACGATAGGTTGGAGGAAGTCCAAAAAGTATTCGACGGTGCCGATATCAAAGAAAGAACATAAAAGGAGCTAAAGGTAAAGCTAACTGAATTTTATTCGTCGAAAATTCATATACTAGATGCTAGATACGGATTTACCGTACCATGATGAAGCTTAATCAATCGTATATGGAATGGGTTGCTGATTTGTCAGGCGGGACAAAACATTCGTGGATTTTCTTGTAGTGTGGCATCATTCGTTGATTTTATGATTCATGACATGATTTTGATTAATACTCCACACGCTTCAGTTAGAACAGCTGCATTATCGAAAACAAATCCAACACGTACGTCAGGCCTATGCCATGGGATTTCTAGGTAGCACACACTATTGATATTGAAAATATCACGACTAATATTTCGTTGATGCAACGAGATAATTTCAATGTATGCACTGCAGTTTCACCTGTAAATGATATCAATTATTCAAATAATACTGATACGGATGAATTGTTTGCGTTATATATAAAAAATAACAAAATGTTTATATCTTTAATGCAAATGATGGTCGCAACATTTTGGAAAATCCAAAATTAACAATTGCAAGTATTGGTTTGCGTGCGCATATGGTGGAAATGCTGTTATTGTACGAGGACGTTTTAATGCTCATGTTATCTACCGAACAAAAATTTCAAATTAAAAAGGTGCAAACATATTGGGTCTTGATTGGATAACCAAATTAAAATTCCGGGTCGTAAATAAAGATGGTTCAGTTCAACAAATTCTTTAAGTCAACACTAAGCAACAAGAATTAATTAAGAATATCGAAGATCTTTCTATGCAACATCACTCGCTTTTCGACAACGCTTTGAATATAAAATCATTGAAACAATTCAAACTAGTGACCCATAGTTCCTGTAAATTAGAATATGTAACGACTTTTTTATCGGACGCGAACTTGCAGATACCATTAGACGAAGCTTCACGAAAACTAATAGTGATCAACACGCCCTGTGGTCTTTATAAATAATTAAGACTGCCATTCGGCGTTGTTAGTGATTGTTGTGGTTGACTCGAGGAAAATAAACTAATACACAACTTTAATATTAGCGTAACGATTTATTGATATTATTAATTAGCTTACGACAAGATCAGAAACAAGACTGACTTTTCTTTTTAACATAACATACAAGTTGAATTAATAGCGGGTATAACTCAAACGCAGAAGGTATCTGCGATTAGTACTTGCTATACATAACACCCCTTAACGCTCAGGTGTGAAAAACTACGGCGACTTTCGATCACGAGCTGATCTCCTTAGTGGTGCTTGTGGATTAGTTAATGATTGCGAATCTGTAGATTGTCCGCAGTCGTCGTCAGACGAAACGGCTGTTTCGATTACTGACCGTGATGGTTCGAGAGATTCTCGAGTTGTCGGCGATATTGTTGGTAATGTCTCTGTTTGAGTTGCAACAGGTAACGGTAGATTGACATATAGTTGATCGGCGGCACGAGCTCTCAGCTGATCGACGTGGCGCTTCACGATTTGATCAGACTCGAGCCGAACTCTGTATGACAATGGTCCGGTAGCTGATTGAATGGTAGTGGCGATCCAGTTCGGCCCTCTTGCATAATTCCTGCACCATTCACCTGTCACTCTCCTTAAATAATCTCGATGGTCTGTCGTTTTTCGACGATTCTTGTTTTTGTGCTCCTCTAGAATAAGGATGAATTTTATCAAAATATGTTTTAACTTGCCGATTATATAGTAGCTCAGATGGAGACCGTCCTGTAGTAGGCGATGGTGTGATGTGTTGACTGATCAAGAACTGAGACAGATTCAGTTGGACATCGGCATCATTTGGTAATTTTTTCAGGAAGTTCTTAGCGGTTTGCACCATTCTTTCCGCTTGTCCGTTCGATGAGGGGTGGAATGGGGCTACCCGAATGGGGCGGATCTGATTTGATTCTCAAAAATCACGGAATTCCTCGCATGAGAATGCCGTCTCATTATCCGATACAATGTCGTCTGGCAACCCATGAGTGGCGAAAAGTGATCGAAGGTGCTGGATGCTACATCGTGATGGTGTAGAATTAACGGTGAACACTCTTGTAACCACTTCGAGAAAGAGTCCACAATGATGAAAAAAAATGTTTCCTCGAAATGGGCCGGCATGATCGATGTATGAAGACGGGACCACGGTCGTTCTCCTGGCAAGGTTGACATGCCCAGACCATTTGTTCGCAATCGGCGTCAATGCTTGGCCACCAAACATAGCTTCGGGCCAAAGCTTTCATGTGAACAATTCCAGGATGTCTGGAATGTAGTGCGTTGAGAAATGTCGCTTGGCCATTAGGTGGAATAATTGTACGATTTCCCCACAATTAACATCCTCGGATGCACGAGATTTCATTTCGGCGATTAAAGAATGGTTTGAGATTTTCTTCGCCTGCAGCAAGCTTCTCCGGCCACCTCTTTAACGCCCAGCTGAGAACTTTCTGGTCAAGAGAGTTATTTGACGACATTTTAGCGATAGTTTCGGCGTCGAGTACCGGTTTCGCTATAGTTTCGATCATGAGGACATCTTCACTTTCGTCGGATTGTAATTCAGGTGCTGGTAAGAGCAGACGACTTAGAAAATCAGCCAGCATTTCCCATTTTCACGCCTGAGCGATGAATGATATTGTAATCATAAGCACTCACAAAAATTATACGGCGTAGCATTGTAGTTGGGATGATTTTCGGAGTTTGCTTCTCTGGATTAAATATTCCCAAGAGCGGTCGGTGATCGGCGACAATTGTGAAATGTCGACCAAATAAAAATTTGTGCATTTTTTTAAGTCCTTCTACGATGGCGACAGATTATCGATCTGTGCTTAGTTTCGCTGAGCTTTTCACAGTGTTTTCGAATGAAACGATGTCGGTTTCTCAGCTCCGTCGGTCATCCGGTGACAGAGTACGACACCCAGACCATACGGCGAGGCATCACATACTAACAAGAGAGGTAGTTTCTCGTTAAAGTGTATCAAAACTTGGTCGGACGCTACCATGTCTTTTAAATCATTGAATGCCTCTTGAAGAATTTTAGTCCATTCCCACTTTTGGTTCTGATCGAGAAAACGATGCAATGGTCGCCGACGGTTGCCTTTTGCGGTAGAAAAGAGTGGTAATAATTCAGGAGGCCCAAGAACGCTTGTAATTGTTTCTTGTCAATCGGTGGTGATGCATTTGTGATGGCGTGTACCTTTTCCGTGGATGGACGAATTCCAAGTCCGTTGATTTTGTAACCGAAAAATTGATGGTTGGTACTCCAAATTTACATTTTATTAGCTTTAGACGAAGGCCATTCTTGTCAATTCTGGATAAAATTTCGGTTAATCGCTCAGCCAGGTGAATTTCGCCGCGCGCGGTAACGACGATATCATCGAAATACGGAAGAACGCTTTCAATACCTCTGAGCAATCCCTCGATGAAATTTTGGAATATCCCAGGAGCAGATGAGATTCCGAATTGTAATTTGGTAACTCGGAAATCTCCCTTGTGGGTCACTATCGTCTGGAGCATAGACGATTGCTGATCAACAGATAATTGTTGATACGCTTGTGGTAAATCTAATTTAGCAAAAATTACTCCTTTTTCGATTTGCGACAGCAGTGTGCTAATTGCTGGTATCTGGAGACAGTGTGGTTTTAACGCCTTGTTCGATTCGCAGTGATCGATGGATGTGGTCCAGTATTCTACCGATTCCAAAATGCCTTGCTCGATCAATCGATTTAATTTAGCTTCGACTTGGCTCCGGATGGCGAT
Organism: Tipula helvola; assembly: GCA_963556165.1. NCBI lineage: Eukaryota > Metazoa > Arthropoda > Insecta > Diptera > Tipulidae > Tipula > Tipula helvola. Next base: position 103,689,768 of record OY744483.1, read on the forward strand.
TGGAATTCGTCGCGGAGGTAATCGAATTGGCTGAATGGTGGTATAGATTTGTAAAGACACTAGTGGACCAGTATAACAGACCAGTTTATTACTGAATAGATGCTGGAACTTTTTCACAACGTATTCTACTGGTTGGTTGGCATCGACGCGGTTGACTCCTAGTAAACTGATCCCTAACGGTGAAAATCAGTTACTACCCAAAACGTTGGATGGCGTGCCTCCCACAATGACAATCAGCAGATTATTGATAGTTTGGTCATTGTAAGACACATCTACATCGATAATCCCGACAATTAGAATGGAATTGCGTTGAAAATCCATAAAATTAACTCACATTTTGAAATCTCAGGATGAGCGGACGGCCAAATCGTTTTAAAGGTGTTGAATGATATGATTGTATAGTTTGACCCTGAATCGATTTCGAAACCACATGGCTTATCGTTGATGATAACGGTTTTCCTCTTTTTCCAATCAATCAACGGCAATATTTGGTTAACTCTCGATTTCGATTGGTTACTCCTCTTATGTCGAGTCGAAAACATACTACCTAGCAGTACTACCAGCCAGCAAGATGATTTACCAATGATGAGACGGTCATTACGACTGAGGTCCAAAACAGTTCGGTTTGCCTTCTAAATCAAGGAATGGAAGAGAGGAAGTGTTGTGATTCACTATATTATTCTATATTTACATCATTCACACAAACCCTTAATTTGCAATAATTCTACACCATCCGAACTCACCCTAAAATTGATATTTAAATAAATTGTATTGACTTTGTAATAAATGCCCAGTTAGTTGTTTTGTAGTCTTCAAGCCAATAACTTCAAAATAAAATACCAGAAGTATATGTTCTTTTCGGCTAGTTTCATTTTGTTAGGACATGGGTTAAAATACTTTAGTGTACAACTTTTCCTTCAAGAACCCCCAAAGAAAGAAATCGGGATCATTGTTATACGAGCTGTGTATGATGTGACACCATGTTGTTGGAACCACATGTTCTGTAGGCCTAGTTGATCCAATTCGGGCACAAGAAAATTTTCCAACATGTCCCGATAGCGGTCACCAGTAACTTCTACAGCATTGCCTCTAGCATCCTCAAATAAATATGGCCTAATGATGTCGCCGGCTCAAATGGCGCACCATACTGTTACTCTACGAGGGTGTAGTGTTCTTTGGTGTACCAATTGAGGGTTTTCAGTGCCCTAATAGTGGCTATTCCCGGCAATGAAAAATTTCATAAACCATCCCTAAATGAAAAAAATTTGAATGTATTGGTGTGTATTTAAAAACAATTAAGAGCACTCAAACATTTAGGCGAAATGAAATTTTAATAATTATTTAAATTAAAAATAAACCCATTCACAATGATTTATAGTTAGTAAAAAAATCTAATTTTATTAAAACGAAAATAAAAAAATAAACTTGCTCTATTATGTTTTAATTTATAATCTAAAAATATCGTTGCTTGCAAAATTTATTCGTAAATAATTTTAAAACGAATCCAGGTTTTATGTGGTGGATATAAATCCGACTATAGTTTTCTGTTAATACCATCAATTGCCAGTACTCACGAATTTTTTGCAGAATTCTGTCTTAGGTATGGAAACCAAAATTGGCACCGAAATATGCGAATGCGACCCACTTAGGAATTACTTCATTACATTAATTTAACGGAATACAACAACAGATTTTGGGAATTGGCCCTATCTATTGTCACCTAGTTGGTCCTATCTATTGTCAGTAAAGGTGGAAATCTATCGATAGTACTATCGATATATCGATAGTTTCGTACTATCGAAAACAATCGATACTTTTTATATACTATCGATCTATTGATATTTTTATCCGTAAGAGAGTTTTGCGATATTACTTTAGTTACGTTTTACATGTTGTCATTCGTTTTATATGCTCGTCAAATTATTAGTGATCGACGATCCCGTCTAAAAGCCAGAAATATTGAGATGCTGATTTTCTTACATAAAAACGATTGGCTGCTTTTAAAACAAACTGGAAAACTGGGAAACTTTCCCATTATAATTACATAACCGTGATTTTTTTTAATTTACCTCCCTTGAGTTTGATATTTTCTGGTTCTAGTCAACCTATATGTAATTGAATAGAGCTTTATAAATTTTCTATCCGATAGTATCGATAGTATATCGATAGTCTTTTAATTGGTTTGGATAGTTTTCTATCGACTGTTTTTATGTTACTATCGAAAATTCGAAACTGTCGATAGTTGAAATTATCGATAGTTTTTCACCTCTAATTGCCAGTACTCACAAAATTTTTCAGATTTTTGTCATCGTTCTGGAATGTTCAAAATTGGGCCCGAAATAAACGACTCACATAAATATGAAGATATTACTTCATTTTATTAATTTACCGGAATACAACCCCAGATTTTGTGAGGTGGACATCGATCCCACTATATATATCTATATGCTCTATCTATTGCCGGTACCCACAAAATTTTTCAGATTTGTATCATTGTTCTGGAATGGTCAAAATTGGGCCCGAAAGAAACGAGCCACATACATGTAGGATTTTATTTGTCACGAACTGAATCAAATTAAAAGAAGATTACGATATTATACTTTTTAATTATTTATTTAAATTAAAATGAAATTTTCTCTTCAACAACTTATCAGCGACTTGTTTTTTATTATTTTAAATATGCCGTTTTTATACAATATGGTCAGATCGAATACGAGTACCAATACTATTTCATCAAAATTAAGGTACGTATAAAGTATAATTACAGGGTGATCCCAAGATATACAGAAAATACATGTAGTATTCCCGTGTTCCGTTTTCGTCTTTTTTTGCGCATCACGTCACGTGTAGACAAAAAAGCAGATATTTATATTAAGTTTGGAGGTTTATTGATTAATTTTTTAAATAAATCAAGAATAATCATAATTTTTTTTAACAGACCGTATTTACAATTGATAATGATAGTTTACCGAGGCCCTTTTTATGCTTTATATTTTTTATGGTCCAAATATTTGAGAAATAATTCCTTCGAGTATATAATGTCTAAGATAAATGGAAAAAAAGGTAGACAAAATTATGAGTACATAACATAATACAATTAAATTATTAAATGTACCAATTATTAAAATTTTTATTTCTTACTTTATGTAAATTTTTGCCATCTATTTTCGTTTGGCTTCAAATTGGTGTCCACGTACCTATTCAAATATTATGTCCATATTCAACGTTAAATATGAATGGAAAAATATATTAAATAAAAATTCAGTTCACAAATTATTAAACGCCCAGTTAATAGAAAATACTAAATAAATTTGAAAAAAAGGAAATTAAATAAAACTATAAATTAAAATTAAATCTCTGGCTTATTTCATTTATTGTCTTATGGTTTTCGCTACAACTAAATCAAAACACCCATTCACTGTTTAGTGTTCTGTATGTGTTCTTATCAGTAGTACAATTGATAGTTTTGTTGCAATAGGAATAATTCAAATTTAGTATATTTGAAATCCAACACTCTTAAATTTTTGAATTAAAAAATTAAAATCAAATCGTTCTCTGCATTTAACAAAAAAATTATACTCATAAATTCCAAGAGCTGTTATGCAATGTGCTCAAACAGTCTGCTCTAGATACGAATATTAAAACATGCCTCTTTTCGCGATTTAAATCCGAAAGTATTGCAGTAGGTATATAAGTAAAACCAAAATTGAAATATTTAATTTTAACATAAAGTCGAAAAATAATTAATGGCAAAAATAAAAAAAAAAATCATTTATTTTCCATTTATTTAAAAAATTAATAAAAATATCGCGAAACTCCATATAAACATCAGCATTTTTGTCTACACGTGACGTCAAATTGCGAAAAAAAGATAGCAACGGCATGCGCAATATTATACCTTTATTTTTTGTATATCTTGGGGTGATCCCACACGGCCCTCCTGCTCTCTCATCCGCCTCGGATGAGTCTGAATTTTCATTCTCCGTTTCTTCGTCTTCATCGGATACACCGTCGAAATACAATTTCAAAAATTCCGCCGCTGTGGAAGTTTTATTGGGGCCCTCAAATCTCCCGATTTTTTGCACATCATAGCGGTCTTTGTCTTTCATCTGCACAATCTCGTACGGACCCAAATATTTTGTCTGGACTTTTGAACCACCTCCAAATTGGGTTCGCTTAATTGCTACGATGTCTCCAATTTTATACTGATCGCAGGTGCTGTCGCTCTTCATTAAATATTATGGCCTCTTCTTTCTCGATTAATTCACTCAACTGCAAATTTTCAGGGCATCTCATCTTGACTCCGGTTAATAACTGGAATGGGCTCATCGCTATACTTCGTTGGAAAGAGTTGTTCAGGTACCGTTGCAACATCCCTACGTATTTGAACCAATTTTCCTCATCGTTAAGGGCGAGTTTGGTAAGCACTGGAATAATTAAACGGTTAATGCGCTCTACTTGCCCGTTTCCCGTGGGTGCACCGGTCGTTATCTTCGAAAGCCTTATGTTTTCTGTTTTACAGTAGTCTTCAAATTCGTATGACGTAAACGCAGTTCCCCAATTTGTGATGATATGTTCTGGATTTTCGAATACTGCCTTCTGTAAATCCAGCTTCTGCAATGTCTCCTTGGTAGTAACAGACTTCGTCGGATAAAGCCAAACAAATTTAGAAAATCCATCGATTATGCACAGGATGTATTTGTATGATTTTCTAGAAGCCGTTAGGCTGCCCAAAAGATCGATGTGGTAATTTAATAGTGGTGTGTCACCTTTCGGTAATGGATTCAGCAAACCGTTCATTTTACCAGCTTTCCTCTCAGCCAGAATGCAATGCACGGAGTTCCTTATTGGCTTCTCGACTTTTGATTTGAGTTTCGGGATAAAGTACTCACGCTCTATGAGTTCCGTTGTTTTTCGCATTGCAAAATGACCCTGTTTATGGTAAGCTGAGATCACTTCTCGTTCCATTGCTCTTGGAACCACTAGCGAGAGGCTACTTTTGACCATCTTAAAAAGAAGACCATCATTAACCCTTATATGACACATGGGGTCCAGTGGACCCCAGACCATTTTCAATCGTACATATTTAAATGTTTCTTCCGGAAATATATCTCGTGTTGCACTACCTGTTTACGTACTCAGCGCTAGCCGGTTGACTGCTACTAGCTGTGTAGAAGTTTCCAAAATCACGGTGGGGTCCAATGGACCCCAGTGTGTCATATACGCATATTTGTGTGAAAATCGGAATAATTTTTAGACATCTCAATTCTAGCAAACCTAGAGCGAGAGGGATGCCTTATATCCCCGCTGCTTATATCTGTCTGTAAACAAAGTAATTCGAAAGGTACTTATCCGATTTTAACAAACAGAGAGAGATTAGTACACCTTGACCAGACAAGAAAAATTTGATATGACTAAGATCTCTAGGTGAGTGGATTTAATAAAAATTGAATGAAAATATTTGTATTGTATACGAAATAATTTTTCAAAATTGTTTTTGCCGTTTTTTGTGTTGTTTTATTGTTTTTGGTCGTGAGTAAGGCTGCGCTCGTTGTTAAAATTTGTTTAGTTTATCATATTTCTTTTGGTTTTGCCGTATTATTAGATGGCGTAAAATTTGCAGAGTCTAGCCAACCGAGAAGTGCTAGAACCCATCGACGAAGCATCTTCAGGAGAAGAATATAACGTGTTTGGGGACAGTAAAGACAATGATTCAGACTTTTCGATGTACAGTGCTCCAGAGAGTACCATGGAAGTAGACCAGATAGATATGGAAGAGAGTACCTTGGATAAACGGGTTTTTTAGTAGGAGAGCGTCAGGCGGCTGGCCAGAGCCGTGGTCGGCCATCTTCGACGATAAGAAAAAATTCAATGTTGATATTGCAAAATAAATACCTTTTTTTAAAGATTCAGTATCGGACTTATTTTTATCTAAAAAGATACTATCTCAAGGGTACACTGCTAAACTTTTAGCTAAAAATATTGAAAACTAAAAAAAATACAGTTATTTTATGTAAAACAAGCCATTTTCTTATTATTTTCACAAACCTTTTTTTTTTGGTATCATAAAAATAAAATTTCATTAATGTAACAATTTGATCTCCTTTAGTAAGCTTTAAACTATATTGGAAAAAATTGTCAAAGCAAATATAGAAAAATTCAAGGAATAATAGGCAATATTCATGCTGGGGTCTAAAAGACCCCAGTGTGGCATTTATGTGATTTTTCTTAAGTGTGTCATTTAAGGGTTAATAGTGTAATCATCAAACTCACCTGTATGTAGATTCCGGTTTTGTGAAATTAATTCGATTGGAATGGAATTTTTATTTTTCCCACATTTCGTTTTCTCGCTGAAAAATTCCGTTCCACAAATTTGTATTCTAGTTCTCCTTGCGAGAAAAAGATTTTAGTACTAGGTCTAATACGGGGAAATATGTCAAAAGTGAAATATTTTTCTGTCATTTTATTTACGTTTTTGTCGTGATTTGTTAAAATGCACGCATTTATTATTTAGTTGGCGTGAATATTTGGTTATACAAATAGATATATGGTCGGCGTAAAGCAATAGATGTAAACTCGTACAGTCGTACATAAGCAGCATAACATAGCCAACAACAATTTTATAATTTAAATTAATGCAGCCGGAGAATGCGAATGGTGCGAAAGATTGAATATTGATAGTGTTAAATAAAACTGTTTGTACATAATTAATGTTAATTGAAAATAAAAATTTTATTTTAAGGGATTATGGTGTTACATATTATTTTTTTATCAATTATTACTACTAGTGTAATATTGCTGCTCTTTTTCTAAGTCTAAAATAAGCACCCGCCTGTGTTCTGAAATCTGCTAAGTTTATAAATAATGAATAAAAAATTAAAACTACATTATTTACATTCGCCGACCCGTATTTTGCTCCAAATATCTTGAGGGAGGCCCTTCTGAGTTAACGAAACTTTTTGCAAACATTTTTCACATTAGCTCCGATTTTATTAGAAAAAATAATAATAATTGAGCAGATTCACGGTCAATTTATTTTATAATTAAGAATTTTTTGGATTCCGCGGCACTATTAATTGTATTTCACCGTCAAATTCCACGACGAGAAATTTTGACGTTTCATTCCACAAAAACGGGATTTATTTTCCCACTCCACTGAACCGGAATGCGAAATTCTCGTTTAGAACAAAATCCCGTTCCACAAATAAATTCCACACAACCGGAATCTACCTACATATTTTCGAGTACTTTTCTTTCAATTTTGCGAATGCCTCCTCTTCTTTATCCCCAAAAACAAAATTATTTCCCTTCCGTAGCATATTTGTTAGTGGTTTCCCAATAATGGCGTAACCCTCCACAAATTTCCGGAAATAGCTTGCTAAGCTCAAGAAACTCTGCAAATTTTTCACATTAGCCGGTCTCGGAAATTTACGAATTGCGTCCGTTTTTCTTGTTGATGGTTTAATAATGCCATTTCCCACCTCAAATCCCAAATACTCGGCAGTTTTGCAAAGAAATTGACATTTGCTCCATTTAATTTGCAGTCCGTTATCTTCACTCACTTTCAGAACAATCGCGAGCCTTTCAACTGCTTCCTCTAAACTGCTCGCATGCACCACTAAATCATCCATGTAGATGCATACTATATTTTCTTTGCACTAAGCGGCGCGAAAACATTGTTGATATACCCCTGGAATGTGGCTGGAGAATTGCATAACCCGAATGGAACCCTCAGGAACTCGAACAATCCAACAGGAGTGATAAATGCAGTATACTTAACACTTTCTGGAGCTATTGGTACATGGAAGAATCCGTTTCGCAGATCCAATGTTGTGAAATATTTTTCGCTCTGAAGTTGATCAATCTGGTCATCGATACGTGGAAGTGGGTATCGATCTTTAACCACTACCTTATTAAGACGCCTGTAATCAATACAAAGCCTTTTTGTACCAGCCCTCTTGTTCGATAAGACGATCGGCCTAGCGAAACTCGATTTACTCGGACGTATAATGTTTTCTCGGATCCATTCATCAATTTGATTCTTGACAATATCCAATTCAAGTGGTGACAGTCGACGACAACGTTGCGCCACCGGTGTTTCGTCAGTAAGAAGAATTTTCATCATCATGTCATCGGTTGGTTGAATACTTCTTGGATTGTAATTCGCCACCATTTGTTTAATCGCTTTTATATATTTGTAATTATCGCCACCGTAAACGCCAATGGTTAGTGACAAATCTCCTTGTTCAATTATCATCTTATAGTTATCCGGGACGAATTTTTTCATCACAATGTTGTTTGGTGTTGGAATTGTTATCGTTTGATTAATTAACTCCTTTCCCAGTATGATATCTACCGGTAATACATCATTGCCAACAATGTGAATCGTTGTACTGTAAACTTCGCCATCAATCATAACATTTGAAAAGAAACGTTCCAAAGTTTTTAAGTTATTAGAACCCGCACCTCTAAATGTTGTAATTGGGCTTTCAAAACCAGGAGCTCCAATTGAAAAATATTTTTTGAGTGCCATAAAATTCAAATCAGAACCATTGTCTACCATCGCGTATAATTTGTGATTTCCGATAGTAATTTCTTTCAGATCGTTTCAAACCAACGTTAATTTCCCTTCATTGATTGCAGCGCAAATGTTTGGTTTCTTTTCAGCTTCCACCACCTTTGTACAATTCGGCGAAATGTGGCCAAAATCACCACACTTGTAACATTTTGGTCCTTTCGATTTATTTTTCATGCGAATGTTGGCACAACGTAGAAGCTTGAGGATTCCGTTTTGGTACATTACTGTAAGATTTGTGCCAGCACAATGGATTTTTTAGCAATTATTTGGTGCTGCCAACATATTTCAGACAACAGCCACCACATGGAATCAAATACATTATAGGTTAGATCGAAGTGACTCCGGGGTGCTGTCTTTTAGTTGACTAAAAATTATTTTCCTTCGGTGGATGCGCAGCCGAAAATTTAAGATAAATAATTTTTGGTAATTTTGTCGATATCAATTGCCGTCAATTTTTTGAGTAGTGTTAATAATTTGACCTGACTAATTGGATGGTAAATTTCTTGCATACCAGACAGTATTAATTTGGCCAATGTCTTTGCGAACCAATACAGTATCCAAAAAAGGTAATTTGTTGTCTGTTATTTCCAACGTAAACTTAAGGACAAGACAATTGCTACTAAAATTTGAAAGCACGTCAATAGATTTATCTGCTGGCACACATACCAAAATGTTATTGACATACTTCTTAGCAAAAAGAATATTAAAATTAATGGAATTGAGTATTGTGTCGAGCAAAACTTCCATTAAAATGGCAGGTACAATCGGCGATAACGGTGCCCCCTTGCCACCCCATTGATTTGCTTGTAATAGACATTAGATTCCCCAAAGCAGCCTAATTTTAAACAAAATTCCAAAAGGCCTAAAAATTCTGTTCTCGAAATGTTAGTGTATGGTCCTACGAGAGTTAAATATTTCATCGAAATTATGTTTAAACCAATATTATTATTCGAAAAAAGTGATATAGTCTATACTCAATAGTGATATTTTCTCAATATTCTCGGTTTTATTTATGAGTACAGTAGCATTACCCTTATCTTAATTTTTTATTTATTAAAACTACTATCAGGACGGGTAAGAGGAGCTTCCTCGCGCACATGTCCTCCCGCACATTTCCTCGCACATATTTCCTCGCGGGAATATTTCCTCGCCTGATATAAGAGAGCGTTTCCAGAATTTATAATTTTTGTTTATTTTCGCTCTAAAATTAAAATCCCCATTTTCCATAATTTGTAGCGAGGAAATGTTCCCGCGAAGAAATGTCCCCCGCGAGGAAATGTCCTGGAACCGTCAGGACGAGCTAATAGACAACTAAAAAATAAATTTACATATTTTTAGTTTAAATGCGAATTTTTTCTAATTAATTATAATTTTAGCTAGCAAATTAAGCAAAAATATTTGTTTTTAAATGTCGTATTTCACGAATTGATTTTATATTCGCAGGTAAATCATTATAAACATAAATCAATTCCATTACTGAGCAAACAAGCGATAATTAGTTGACCAATCTAAATGAATGATCTGATGTGAAAAGATTGCGACGTCGAGAAAAATTATTTTGAAATTATTTAAATTTTTAATAAACGCATTTATTAGCAGTTTGAGTTAGATCTTTCAAAATGTGCATAATTCAGATAAGATGTATCGTAGGCATATAGGAAAACGCCCCCTTTTAAATAACGGGAAGGTAATTAAATATCGTTGATATATATGCTGTTTCCTTTGTATTTTTCGGTATTTTTTTGGGATTTTTCCTTTCGGGAATATGATGGTATCCCATTAATAACTCTACGTGTTGACGAAAGTTGAATTAAAACCCGGGCGATTAGTTATAAAGATATATTTTATTGATTGTCTCGTCCTTAAATACCGAGTGGCATTATTGATACCTATAGAAACACCGAAACATATTAATAACGGCCTGAATTTACTCACGAATCACGAATTATCTGTTATGATAAAGTCGCCCAATATTATAACGATTTTACTACTTTTCACTTTAAAATTGTAAGTTAAAAAAACAAGTTTATCTTTATACCTTACAGTTAAAGATATAAAATTGCACAATATTTTTAAAACGAATTGAGTTTGAAATCTTTACAATTGTTACAAAAATTTTACAGCTAAAAGGAAGGAATACGATTGTTTATTTCTCGTAACTTCAAGAAAATTTCTTTATTCAACCGCGTTAAAACTTCACTAACAAAAATTTCAATGAGGCCAGAGTAAAGCTGCTCTTCATTTATGGATTTCACAACTTTCCTCGCCTTGATAATTTCCTCCTTTTTACTCACGTTAGATATTTGCATAAATAAAGAATTCCACTTGTTTCTTAGAACTTGGAGAAAATCACTTTAAAAACCAAAATGACTCTTATCAGTCTTCAAAACGAACACATTGGGATTGACACAAAAGTCGTTTAACTTTGTATAAGCTTGTCGAATTTGTAGTATTTCGTCCTTAGTGCAAAAATAATTAGCCCACTTATTGTTAAATTTAATACTTGTCAAAATATTTAGAAGTCTGTTCCTTATCTTTAATATCTCGACCAATTCAGAAATGCCAACCTTTAAATCAGCTACAATTCTAGAATACGGAATAAACTCTTTCTTAGGAGGTAAACAAATTGTATTACCTAAATTTAGAGTTTTAAAACGTCCTGCGGAATTTCCAAATAGGCTAAATCTACGATTCATTTCCCTTCATTAATATTTCGTTTCCCATAGCTCTGGAGATGGTTGTTTATCCCGCTCTAGTGAAATATTGCGTTGGTGAAGAAGCCTCTGGAAAGATCAATTTTGAAAATATTTTCATTTGGGTTTGTTGGATTTCTAATTTTTATAATTTCCTTATTGAACCAAACAATATTTTAATGGAACAAATCCAGTGTTATAATAAATATTTTAAGAATTAATATTCAAAATTAAAAATATTTCTTTAATTTTTTGCTTGTTAATTGAAAAGATGAATTTTTCTTCTAAATCTGGAAAATTTTTATCAATAATTTTTTTTTATACTTCTTTTCGTAAAACATTTTTTACTCTCCGTTTCTAAATTTAATTGTTGGAAAATGCAAAGAATTATTTTAAAGTATAGTTTGCCTTTTCACCAATTGGAATTTATAATGTTTTAAATTCATGCACAGTGAGGTTTCACTAAAAACAAGAATGTCTCACACATTTTACGTGTTAAATATTAAATTTTTTTTGAGAGCCCAATATACAGGATCCACGCATTGGTTAGCCCAATATGTAGATTTCTTTGTTCTAAAATCAAACAAACAACAAATTACAGTAATAGAAATTCAATTTCTAATTTAGCAAATCTAATAATTTGTAGAGTAAAATTCTTTACCGAGTATGTAGTTGCAGTTATCGAGTCTTGCGAAAAGTGAGTTTGTTCTGTAATTTCCATCCTTTTCTCGTAGAACAATATAAAGTATAATTAAATATGTTAACTTAAATGTTGCGACTTTTCGCCTATTTCTGTAAACAGAAATATATGTTGCACTAATAAACCAGTAAAATCAATTGACGCAAGTTGATATTGTCAAAATTTACGCGTATTTAGATTTTAGAGTTTTTCTACATATCACAACATATGTTTAGATAACTCATACAATAAGCTTTCGATATGACAATGCCAAATATATGGCTAGTGGAGAACACTATGAATTGATAAGCTCTAAAGTTCCGAGATAGTCAAATTTGAAAATGTTGTTCAATTAATTTTGTCAGGGCGATTCTAGAGCTTTGCGACAGATCATATACTTTAAATAGCTCAAACTGTAAGCTTTTGATATTACTAACACTAATTTATGGCTAGTGGGGAACACTATGAATTGGTAAGCCCTGAATTACCAAGATAGTAAAATATTTAGATGTATTTTAGCGAAAATGCTATTCAATTAATTTGATCACATCATCAGTTTAAATAGCTCACACTATAAGTCTTCGATGTGACAATGTCAAACTTATAGCTGGTTGGGAACACTATGAATTGATAAGCTCTGAAGAGCCAATATAGTCAAAATTCACATGTATTTAGGCGAAAAGGTTATTCAATTAATTTTGTCAGGGAGAATGCCTCAAGCATATGATATGATCTATTGAAAAACTTTAGGAACGGCCTGGCAAAATTAATTGAACTACATTTTCGTCTAAATACATGTGAATTTTGACTAAATTTAATATTGTCATATCGATTATATGGTAGTATGAGCTATTCAAAGCGCATTGCCCTCGATTAGAAAAGCAAAAAAATCCCAACAAAAAAAACAGAAAAAAGATCCCAAAAATCAAGTTTTTTAATAATAAAATTTTTCTAAAAAAATTTTTTAATTCTTTTTATACCTTGGAGGATGGGGCCTTCTGATTCCAAACCCCCGCATTTACGATTTATTAAAATTCCAATATTATTCCAGCCGCTGCACAATGACGACCTAACAAATTTCTATTCGAATACACTAATATTATTTATAAGTAAAGTACATTATCATAAATCATGTGCATGCTGTTTTATTGTTATCACTGATGTATAGACTCTTGTTATCTTGCTTTCCTTGTTATAATATACTTATATGTATGTACTCGTATTTAAATAATTGAATAATTAGTAAGTGTGTGCCCGCGTTTAAGTGTAAATGTTTTAAATAAATAAATAGCAATTAAGCGTGTTATTAAAACTATTTACAAATCAAATTGGCTTAAAACGTACAACAACAGTGGATCCAAATTAGTGCGTAAAACTATTATAAATACAAAATAATTTTGAAGAAAATTTGGTGCAGTGTACGCAAAATATTTATATGTTGTATAAGTAAGCCTCTCTAATTCATTTTCATTTATATTTTGTTACAAGTATATTGAGTGAACCTGCGAGTCAGTAACAACTTTAAGTAAAGTGGTAACGACTTATAAAAACATCTATCACTTAAAAAAACTTATGAATGCGAAATTTTCCAAGCAAACTTAAAATAAAATTAAAACAAGACGTCAAAAACAATTATTAATTATTACTTCCACCTATTCAAAAGTGAATATTCTAAATTTATGTTTTAAATTTCATATTCTCAATCTCACTGATGTCTTTTAATTTGGAAAGATTTGTGAAACATACCATAAAAAAATGATTGAAACACAAATTAATCATACTAAAATGCTATTTCTCAGACACTATTTTCTATAAATATAAACATGCACGAAATTCTCATGGAATACCTCCAGGAATACTAATTACGCTAAAATAAAATTACAAATAAAAAAATCGCTGTCATGTACTTAAAGAAGTTTTAATTTCTCTATGGTTGAAATGTCAAAAAAACTTAAAAATGGATTCGTTAAAATTCTTAATCTTTTTAAAGTATAATTTCTCACCGGTACGCGACAACTCGGCGAAACCAACTTGGCGACGGTCAACTCGGCGACGACCAACTCGGCGAATAAAAATCCCGATTGACAGGAGACAGTAATGAGAACAGCGATAACTGCAGAGGAAAAATTACCAATCACCCTTAGATTCTTAGCCACTGGATAAAGCTATATGGAGCCGGATTATAACTTGAAAGTATCAAAATCTTTACTGTCCACATCAATGATAGAGGTGTGTTAGGTAATATACAAACATTTAAAGGATACATTTTTAAAGGTAAATTAAACATTAAATTATTTGTTTATTAAAGTAATTTTAAGAAATCGCCTTCAAAAACCTAATCGCCAAATGTATCTTTTGAAGTTGATATTTGTGGATGATCAGCTTCTTTTATGATATTGTGTTCCAAAATTTTTATTTTATTTTGCTTTTTAATTCTAAATGATGGTATTACAGGGAGTAGGTATTTGAGGATGGGATGAATAATGAAGTTTCAAGCGGATGTTCAAAATTAGTTTGCTGTTGATTGGTGTGGAGTTCAGAAACTGGTGGTGAATTTATTGGTGATAGGGAGGATGTTTCAGGTGATTCTTTGGGAACGATTTGTTTTGGCTTATTTGTTTTAAAGTGGGATGAGATAGATGTAGAAGTTTGAGAGTTGTCATAGGAATCTTTTTCAGGAGTTGAATGTTTGAAAGGGTTGTATTTAATAGCAAATGGTAAAGAAGAGCTTGAAGATGATTCTGTTGAACCTGAACTTTTACGGCTTCAGTATTTATGTATACCTTCTGTAGCAAAACTTGGCGATATCTGTGTAAAGTATCCGCTCTGCTGGAAAATGGCTTGCTCTTCTAATATTTTAGAACTCACCAACTCAAATATTTTTGATGATTAATTAGCTACACGTTTCATTTTTGCTTAAAAATGCAGAGAGATTTTCTTGTAGAATTTTTCAATCGTTAATTCCAAACATTTTCAGGGCGCAAATCTAATATATAAAAATCTCGTGTCACGGTGTTTGTGATCGCACTACTCCGATATATTTGGTAGGTATGAGAATAGGTCGTAAAGTATATTTCATACCGCTAGGTGATTAGGGTGTCCCCCTTATCCCCAAATTTTTTTTATATATTTAACAAAATTTTTTTTTTGCGTATGTTTTTTTGATTTGGCATCAAAAAATACCTATAACCCCAAATTTTCACCCTCCTACCCCACTCTCCCATTTTTTAATCGCGATTTTAGTATTTTTGTATGAACAATATCCAAATAATTTAACTGTAGTTCGTATTTCAAACATAACGAAATAATTTATGTTGTTGTATGGCAGTAGGCGCTGCGTTAGCCTCATCGAACTTTCATCCACATATGCGCAAGTCATTCACGAAAAGCGTTGCATTGTTTTGACTTTTCATTCTGCATTTGTTATGTATCACAACGCAGTGCGTGCAAAATTTTGTTCGATTTATTTTAATTTATAAGAAATATAACGTGTTTTATGATTGTAAAAAGGTAAATACTAAAACAACAAATTACAATATCGGTATACCGTTTTTTATCAGTAAGTACAACAATTTTGTCTATTTGTGTGTATGTGTGTGTGTGTATTATAGTGAACAATGCCAGCAAGACGCCAAGGGGCCCATTGGGTCGTCGAACGAATAAAGTAACAAACGTGCGAAATAATAGAGCAGAAAGAACAAACGAACAAATCCAACAAGATAACGAAAATGTGCGTTTGAGCATGTCGCAATTGCGTGGATCTCAATCACAAGAGGCACGAGCTGAACGAAATCAACAACGACAATTGGAACGGAGACAAGCGCGCCGGTTCATAGTTAACACACGCAGAGCAAATGACCGACAACGCCAACAAGTACATCGAGCATTTACATCCGCTTCATTCCTTCGTCTCGCATTCGAGTACGAGCCAGATATTCAATATTCCATTCATCCGAAAGTGCTGATTGGTGCTATAGACAAAGAATGTCCCCATTGTCATGCGCTCAAATTCAAACATGAGTCAGCCGGGATGTGTTGCGCATCAGGAAAAGTGCAACTACCAGAAATTGAGACACCACCAGAACCATTGAACGGCTTGCTCATCGGCACGGATCCAGATTCAAACCTGTTCCTTAAGTCCATTCGCACATTCAATTCCTGCTTTCAAATGACTTCGTTCGGAGCAACAGAAATAGTTTACAATACTGCGGCAAATGGTCAAAAATTCAATTCAACGTTCAAAATCAAAGGCCAAGTGTACCACAAAGTAGGCTCATTGCTGCCAATGCCAAACGAACCACATAAATTTTTACAAATCTACTTCATGGGCGGTGAGGACATCAATCGTGTGGATGCACGTTGCGGCTACAATAACCTCAATTCGCCTAATGCCAGGCGCATCGTCGGCGAACTGGACGCCCTATTGAATGAGCACAATGAACTATTGAAAATGTTCAAATCACACATGAACGAATTGCAAAGTGACAATAACGCTATTGTCATAAATCCTGATAAAACACCAGCTGGAGAGCACGTGCGTAGATTCAATGCGCCTGTTGTTGACGACGTTGCTGGAATCATGATTGGCGACCGCACATCGACACGAGAAATCGTGATTCGAAGAAGAAGCAATAATCTGGAGTTCATCGCCGACACACACGGTTCATACGACGCTCTCCAATATCCGATAATTTTCTGGAAGGGACAAGACGGATATTGCATAAACATTAAACAACGAGATCCCGCCACAGGTAATTCATTCATTAGGAATATCATTACTCATTTGGAATTAATATTTATGAATATTTGTTACAGGAGCCGAAACAAACAAGAAAGTGAGCTCGATGGATATTTACGCGTATCGTATGATGATTCGACGCGGTCAGGACAACGTCATTCTGCGATGTCATGAGCTGTGCCAACATGGTCGATATGTACGCGAAGGTAGAGAGCGAACGACTGCGATTCCTACGACATAATCAACAGAAGCTGCGTGCGGAAGGATACATTCACTTGCGAGACGCTATCATGAGTGACACCAACATAGCCGAAATTGGTAGCTCTATCATTCTACCATCATCGTACGTAAGCAGTCCACGTCATGTGCAAGAATACATACAGGATGCTATGACTTTTGTGCGCGAGTACGGACGACCGTGTTTATTTATCACGTTTACATGTAATCCAAAGTGGCAGGAGATTACATCTTTACTATTGCCAGGCCAAAATGCAATACATCGTCATGACATTACAGCACGTGTATTCAAACAAAAATTGAAGTCTTTAATGAGCTTCATTATCAAATTACACGTATTCGGTCAAAAGCGAGGATTACCTCATGCACACTTTTTGATTTGGTTAGTCGACAAAATACGCCCTGAGGAAATCGATAGTGTAATTTCCGCGGAAATTCCAGATCCACCTACTGATCAACTACTGTTCGATATTGTTACCACAAACATGATTCATGGCCCATGCGGTGATCTGAATCGTTTAGCGCCTTGCATGGCAGATGGAAAATGTACAAAGCGTTTTCCTAAAGATTTCACCAACGGCACAATCACAAATGTCGACGGATATCCAATATATCGTCGAAGAAATATTGATAATGGCGGACAGTCATTTACGCCAAATATCAACAACGCAGACATTGACATTGACAATCGTTGGGTGGTACCATATTCGCCTCTGCTAAACAAAACATTCAATGCTCATATTAATGTTGAGTTCTGCAGTTCGGTGAAGAGCATCAAATACATTTGCAAGTACGTGAATAAAGGCAGTGATGCCACGAGACACAGCCATGTTTCAAATTCAAAATACCGATGTGAATGCTCCTCGATTGAATGACAACGACGAAATAATGCACTACCAAATTGGCCGATACATCAGCTCCAATGAAGCTGTCTGGCGTATCTTTAGTTTTCAAATTCATGAACGGGACCCAGCAGTTATACATTTAGCCGTACATCTTGAAAACGGCCAGCGCGTATTTTTCACCAACGAGACAGCAATTGAGCGTACCATAAATCTACCAAAAACTACACTCACGGAATTTTTCGAATTGTGTAATCGTGCGGATACTTTCGGTGCCTTTGCACGAACACTACTCTATTCCGAAGTACCACGCTATTTCACATGGAATCAAACAACAAAATGGATGCCGCGCAAGCAAGGCACACCAATTCGTGAGTGCCCCGGCCTATTCAAATCAAACACTTTGGGCCGAGTATATACGGTCACTCCAAGACAGATTGAGTGCTTCCATCTGCGACTGTTGTTGGTTAATGTCACCGGCCCATTGTCATTTCAAGATATATGCAAAGTGAATGGACAACAGTATCCAACATATAAAGATGCATGCCTTGCACTCGGCTTGCTCTAAGACGACAATCACTGAGACGATATGCTTGCTGAAGCAGCATTGAGCTGTACAGCAACATAAATTCGTCTACTATTCGCTATAATGTTGACTACATGTTTCCCGGGATGAGCAGATACGTTGTGGGATAAGCACAAATGTTCAATGACTGACGATATATTGCATCGAATTCGTATACGGTGCAACGATTTAACGATTACATTCAGCGACGCTATGTACAATGAAGCATTGATTGCTATCGAGATCTTTGCGTTTTCATTGCCAATTTACCACTCAGTCATTTCGGTATGAGTTCGCTAAATCGAAGTGCATCTTATTTAATGTACACCGAAATGAATCGTGAACTACAGTACGATACTGCAGAAATGGCAGCGATTGTTACTTGCAATGTCCCACTACTGACTCATGAACATAAAATCATTTACGATCGCATTATGCTGGCTGTTTCGGCGGGACAAGGTGGATTCTTTTTTTTTGGATGCATCCGGTGGAACTGGCAAAACATTTCTCATTTCGCTAATTCTCGCCGAAATACGATCAAATAATGGCATCGCATTGGCCGTTGCATCATCTGGCATTGCGGCAATTTTATTGGATGGAGGCAGAACAGCTCATTCAGCATTTAAGCTGCCACTGAATATTCAAAATAACCCAGAAGCAGTGTGCAACATAAAAAAACAATCGTCCAAGGCCACAGTGCTGAAACAATGCAAAATTATCATCTGGAATGAATGCACTATGGCACACAAACATTCTCTGGAGGCGTTGAACAGAACACTCAAAGATATAAAGCACAACGACAAACTATTCGGCGGCACTCTGTTATTCCTTTCAGGTGATTTCAGACAAACACTTCCCGTCATTCCACGTTCAACGTACGCTGATGAGATCAACGCTTCCTTGAAATCATCGCCGCTGCGGCGTAATGTTGAAAAAGTTCAGCTACAAATAAACATGCGCGTCCAAATGTTACAAGATCCATCCGCTGACACATTCTCGAACCAATTGTTAGATATCGGCGATGGAAAAGTTGCTATTTATGAAAATACTGGATGCATAAAATTGCCCACTAATTTCTGCACAATTGTTGATTCGCAAAATGCTCTCATTGACTGACCGCATATTTCCCGATGAACGCACACAATACATAAATCATGCGTGGCTGGCAGAAAGAGTCATTTTGGCAGCAACAAATGTGAACGTCCACGATTTAAACTGCAAGATACAGCAGTCGTTGCCAGGCGACTTGGTATCATACAAATCGATCGATACAGTTTGCGATGCCAACGAAGCTGTAAATTATCCAACAGAGTTTTTGAACTCACTGGATTTGCCAGGCATGCCACCACACCTTCTACGACTGAAAGTTGGATCTCCGGTTATTTTACTTCGGAATTTGAATCCACCACGGCTGTGCAATGGCACGCGATTGATCATTAAAAAATTGATGAAAAACATTATCGAAGCCACCATTTTGAATGGCAAATTCCGAGCCGAAAATGTTTTTTCGGACCACAGACCTGCCAAATGAATTCAAACGCGTTCAATTTCCTATTAGATTGGCATTCGTAATGACAATCAATAAGTCGCAAGGCCAATCGATGCCTGTTTGAGGCTTAGATTTTGGCACACCATGTTTTTCACACGGATAATTATACGTGGCATGTTCTCGCGTGGGCAAACCATCGAGCTTATTTGTGTTGGCGGACTGACAAAAGACGGACTGACAAAAAATATCGTACACTCAATTGCTCTTCGAAATTAATATTGATTTTCTTTATTTCATTTTCCTACTTTAGAATAAAAAATATATTACTTTTTTTCACTTTACATTTAACTTTTAAGAGATCAAACAATGAATATGTCCGTTACGTTAATGAAATACATTGAATTGAGAAAATGAATGATTGGTGTTTTTTTCTTTTTATCGGCGTTCATCGTCTATGCGCTCCAATCCTCTTTCTATCATAGATCCCATCCCCACACACTTACAATAAATTCGTTATTTTTTATTTAACAACCAAAATATTCACTAGAACTAATTTATATCGCAGAACAACGTTTGCCGGGTCAGCTAGTTATTGAATAATACGTTTTATTTTTAAGTCAAAATGACCAAATTTACATTAGTTCTTACGGTAAATTAAAAGAAGTAATATTTACGCCCATATTCAGAGCCTTCTAGAGTATAGAACCATAATCATTATGACGTATTTTTTAGAAGCTTTTTTATGGTATAACTTTTCACTGATTTCCATAGGAATCCATAGTAAAAATGGTGTTTTTTAGCTTCAAGTTTTTCAATGAAAAAAGCATAAATGTTACAAAATGTTTATACAAAAGTGTTCTACATATCTTTAGCAGCAATATACAGGAAGTGTATATGGGTATTAAGTAAATATTAATTGCAAAAATATGAAAATTAAATTATTTCTAAAATATATTTTTCGAACTTTCATTTTGAAAAATTCATCAAAGTTGGCTCTGACGAATTAAAATAATACTTGG
Source organism: Tipula helvola (assembly GCA_963556165.1). Taxonomy (NCBI): domain Eukaryota; kingdom Metazoa; phylum Arthropoda; class Insecta; order Diptera; family Tipulidae; genus Tipula; species Tipula helvola. Next base: position 103,710,608 of record OY744483.1, read on the forward strand.
TAAATTTATCTTTAGTTTTACTAGTGTACGTTAGATGTCTCAGATTTATACAGAAAAAAAATTATTTAATCACAAAATTATGACTCGTTCTTAATATTTTGAGAATTTGTTTTGCTTTTCCTACAATTTTTGAACTTGAAATTTCCCCAGGTGGCAATTTTTCGTACGATTTTCAAAATGTTTACTGCCCACTGCCATCTATGTATATTGACTTAATGCACACGATTTGTAGTAAGCTTTTCTTTTTAATTTGACCAGAAAGCTGTTGTTATGAACTTTTTTTTATATTTTGGTTTAAATAAATCAATTATTACAAGAAAATGAAAACGATTTACTTAAACAATATTCATATATGTATGTTGAAATTCAAACATTTATGAAAATATTTCAGAAATCATAATAGAGAATATGTATCGTTTTCATTTACAAATTTGTCTTTGGAAAAAAGTGATTTCCCATATGTTTTATGCGTTTTACTATGGAAATTTTGGTTTTTCCTCGTTTCTAATTCCCTTATAAAAGCTTCGATTTTTAGATTATGGCTTGTATAATCAAGGTTGCTTTGCCATATTACGTGCTTTTTCTTTTAGTGATTTTATGTATATAGTATCAAAGCAACCTTGATTGTACAAGCCATAATCTAAAAAACGAAGCTTTTATAAGGGAATTAGAAACGAGGAAAAAACCAAAATTTCCATAGTAAAACGCATAAAACATATGGGAAATAACTTTTTTTCTTAAGACAAATTTGTAAATGAAAACGTTGCAAATTCTTAATTAAGATTTCTGAAATATTTTCATAAATGTTTGAATTTCAACCTATATGAATATCGTTTAAGTAAATCGTTTTCATTTTCTTGTATTAATTGATTTATTTAAACCAAAATATAAAAAAAAGTTCAAATTAAAAAGAAAAGCTTACTACAAATCTTGTGCATTAAGTCAATATGCATTACATAGATGGCAGTGATGGCAGTAAATATTTTAAAAAATCGTACGAAAAATTGCCACCTAGGGAAATTTCAAGTTCAAAAATTGTAGGAAAAGCAAAACAAATTCTCAAAATATTAAGAACGAGTCATAATTTTGTGATTAAACAATTTTGTTCGTATTTTTCTGTATAAATCTGAGACATCTAACGTACACTAGTAAAACTAAAGATAAATTTAGCAAGTATTATTTTAATTCGTCAGAGCCAACTTTGATGTATTTTTCAAAATGAAAGTTCGAAAAATATATTTTAGAAATAATTTAATTTTAATATTTCTGCAATTAATATTTACTTAATACCAATAAACCCTGCATGTATATTGCTGCTAAATATATGTAGAACACTTTTGTATAAAAATTTTGTAACATTTTTGCTTTTTTCAATGAAAATCTTGAAGCTAAAAAACACCATTTCTACTATGGATTCCTATGGAAATCAGTGAAAAGTTATACCACTAAAAAAGCTTCTAAAAAATACGTCATAATGATTATGGCTCTATACTCTAGAAGGCTCTGATAGTATACGTACGTTTGATTGTAGGACGGTTTTTCTTCTAGAATAATGGTGTGATGATATGACCGTGTAATGGTATGACGGTTGGATGGTATGATGATATCATGGCTTGACAATATGATCGCGTGAATAGATGATGGTATGATGGTACGATGGTATGATGGTATGATGGTATGATGGTGTGATGGTTCGACGTTAGGTATGTCGGTATGATTTTATGATGGTATACATAATGGTATATCGCCATGATGGTATGATAAAATGATCGTTTAAGGTTATGATTGTATATTGCTATTATGGTATGATGGTGAATATAGGGTTTGAGTTAAAATTGAGCTCGATTTGAGTGAGAAGTTCGGTTAGGGATTAATTTGGGGTTCTTTTATGATGGTTTAGTGGGAAGTTAGCTTGAGTTGAGTTCATACACGCGCCTGTTGATTTTGGGATTGGGTTGACCATTACGTGTCTAGTTGAGCAGACGGTTGAGATTTAGTTCGAGCTGAAGTTAAGTTAGATTATTGATTGAGTTATTGATTTGGGGTTAGGTTAAGGGTTGATTTGAATGTTGATTTGGGGTTGATTTAGTGGTTGAGTTTAGGGTTGGGTTGGCGGTTGATTTGGTGTTTGCGATTGAGTTGGAGGTTAAGTTGTAAATTGTGTTGGAAGTTTAGCTGAAGATTGACTTAAGAAGTTCAGTTACGGATTGATTTGGGAGTTGAATTGGCCGAAGTTCTGATTACCTCATGAGGTTCCAGCCGTTTATAAATTTTATTTATTTATGATATCTGAACATTTTCACAAATATTTGAATTTCAATATATACATATGAACATTGATTAAGAAAGTCATCCTCATTTTCTTTTAATAATAGGTTTATTTAAACCAAAATTTAAATTACCTGAAGGATGTAGGAAATTTGTAGCTAGCACCGTACATTACTTTGAATAAATTAAATTAAATTTTCTGTGATTCGTACACAAATGGCGGTTTTATTATTTTAAACAATTTTTTGAATTTTGCCTTTAATATCGATTTTTACTTCTTTCTTTTTGTCAAATTAATATTAACAATTGGAACCTCACCATAAATCGTCTGTCGAACCTGACTTATAACTTATCAAGTTGCCAGTCACTATTGTTTTGTTTGTTAGCTGCAGTGACATACACATTTTTCACTTTTTATAATACGGTCTGACCGGAAAGATACCAGAGTTATAAAATAATATAATTGTCAAGTAATTTATAAATTTGAACAAAAGATAATAGATAAGCTGGTTTATCAATTTGTCGAAAAAAAAATTATTCACAATAAGATTATCACAAGTAATAAATATAACGACGGGTATGCTTATTATTGATAATTTTTTTCAAATGTCACTAATGTGACAAACTTAACGACGAATACGAGTGACATTTCAAAAAAATATCATCGATTCTTAAGCGTACCACGAGTTATATTTAGGCAAAGAATACAATGCATTTACATGAATTAATATGAAAAGAGGTGGAATAATTTTATTTGCTTTGTGATTGCTATTGCATGCTTTATGTAACTTTGTACAACGTATGTACCACAGTGACAATACAACAGTGTTGTATTTACACTTATTACTGACAAAAATAACGATAAAATACGATAGGTACCATGTGCGAATTCGAAACATGACTCTAAATATCCAAAAAAAGTCGAAATTAAATTTATGATTTCTTTATTAATTTGGTATAATAATTCAATTAATACAGGAACAAGTAGAAGTTCAATGGTTGTTGTCTTGATGATTGAGGTTATTTTTGGGTTGAATTATATTCTCAGTAAAATATGCCATTCAGTAATGCAAATGTAAGTGATTCAATTTCGAAATTAGCAAATTTCATTGGGTTATGGTTTCTGCTGAGTGATGTGAAATTTACTTTAGATTGAAAATTTGGTGGTTCTAAAGAAATCCGGAAGATCCTTCGATCTTTTTTCACACTAATAACATTTAGATTAAAGTCATATACTCATAATTTGTTATCTCTACCCAAATTGATTGTTTTTAAGTTATTTAAGTACTTACAATAGATTAATTCCTACACATAATAACAATACTATATTTTGAGTTTTTAAAATATAATCTTAAGTGATAAGATAATTTTTATTGTTATTTTACTGTCGATTCCAGAGAAATGAGAGTAATTTACGTGTATGCAGCTAATACACGAATGTTTTGAAGTTATTAAACCTTCTTAGTCGTTAAATTTTATATATACTCGTACCTTTCGGGGCAATAAAATTACCAAAATTGTAAACACTTTTTGTATTATTGTAGAATGACATGCAATTTCCCACAATCGACATTTATTGTAGTCATCCTCTAGAATGGGCTTATCAATATATTTATATTTAAATATAGCAATTGAGTTTCATCGGCATAATTAGAGGTTCGGAAAATATATTTTAGTCTCAATCGGTCAGTCAATCGAAACGCAGAGTTACTAAAAATGAGTGGTGAGGCTAGAAATACGAAGAGTGAAAAACCTTTATTGGATGATGATTTTGAGAAGTACTATAAGGAATTAGAATTACCAGAAGATGCACAATGTGGATATTGGATATTTCGGCAGCCATTTATGCAAATGTAAGATTTCTATTTGCTAATTGTATAATGGCTTCTAATTTTTTTCTCGTTTCAGACTGGCTAGCAAAAAAGCCTACACAGTTTTATATGCCGTAGTCGGTTGTGTTTATTCGGCGGTATTTGCCTATTTTGGTGCTATTTTAACAACACTCGAAAAAGTATTAAAAATTTCAAGTAAACGCAGTGGTTTTATTGCGACAGGCAACAATATGACACAATTATGTTTTACGGTGCTGATAAGCTATTACGTTTCAAAGAAACATCGACCTCGTGCTTTGGCCGTTGGACTATTTACAACATTTTTATTTTGTATCATAAATAGTGCGCCATACTATTTATATGGTGCGACTCCCGATTCGTTACAACTTACGAAAGAGCATGGTGCATCATTGGCGACAATTGGTGATTATGAAATGCCAACCAATTTATGTTTGGCAAATCGAACACTTGGTGATGAATGTGTCGACGTGGCTGAGTCGAATGATAGTTTTTTGTCACAGTGTTTGTTAATGATTGCACAGCTATTAGCTGGAATTGGCGCATCGATAATGTCTGCTGTTGGAATAACGTATATCGACGATAATGTACAAAAATCTGTTGCACCAATTATTGTTAGTATAACATTCTTCTTTCGAATGATTGGCCCTGCGGTCGGATTCAGCTTAGCATCGTATTTCCTACAGTTTTATGTGGAACCAACATTAACGCCCGTTATTGACAAAACCGATCCAAGATGGATTGGTGCTTGGTGGATGGGATGGCTTATGCTCGGTGTTGCTATATTAATATGTGCATGTGTGATTAGTTTATTTCCAAAAGAATTACCGCGGGCGTATGCACGCCGAAAATATCTAGAGCTAAAGCTAAAGTTGAGTAACACAAAAATTCCGGAAGTTGTGGCTAGCGAAATGTCATGGTTCGATCTAAGAACTACATTTAAACGGATTTTCTCGAATAGAGTGTTCATGATAAACACAATAAATTCCATATTTATGATATTTACCTTTTTGCCATTAGCACTTTTTGCACCCAAATATATGGAGGTGCAGTACAGAATTACCGCATCACAAGCCGTTTTTATTATCGGATCGATTGTGCTTTTGTCATCGGCCGGTGGTATTTTAATTTCAGGATTTATTGTGTCGAAATTTCGGCCAAATTCAAAACGAATTGTTTCATTAAATATCGCAATCAACTGTTTGTCTGTGTTGATATTTTTCATATTTTCTAGACTTGGATGTCAAGAGAATGAAATTGCAATTGGGAAAACACAAGAATTTAGGTGAGTTCACTTAGCTTTATTTCAAATTATAAACTGTTTATTTAATAAATGTTTTCACCCAGTATATCCGCCAATTCAACAATGTGCAACTTGGATTCATGTCGCTGTGATTACATCAAATATGCGCCAATATGTGGCAGTGACAGTATTACTTATATATCACCATGTCACGCCGGATGCTCGACCGAATTCGATTATGGAAATGGTACTATACATTATGCAAATTGTTCATGTATCCATAGTGAATTCACTACGGCCACCAAAGGTGCATGCGAAATTGATTGTAAGACACCGCTTTGGATTTTTGTCACCATAATATCATTGCAAAAGTTTATCGGTGGCTTACTGGGTACTTCAATGTTTTTATTGACATATCGCTCGATCGAACAACGCGATAAGGTAGTATCAGTTGGTTTCCAAGGCTTCATTATAAATTTATTCGGTTTTTTACCAGCGCCCGTTGTGTTTGGTTATATATTTGATTTAAGTTGCATTGTGTGGGGACAAACATGTGGCGGTTCTGGTAACTGTTGGTTGTACGAGAGTAGTCAACTGCGTAAGAATTTTAATTATACACTGATGGGTGTAAAACTCTGTACAATTATATGTGACATGCTGATTTTCGGTGCAGCACAAAATGTAAAAATGTTTGATGATGAGGTGAAAAAAGATGAAGAAAATAATGATGATGATGATGATGATGATGATGATGATGGATATAACATGGATAAAAAATAAAAATTTCGAAGATAAAAAGTTGTTTTCTTTATTTAATATTTACGTCACAATACTTTTTCGGTTAAAGAGGTTTCACTTCATAAGGATCATCTATAAACTAGGTCAGGGTATTATAAGAGGAAGAGGGTCTCGACTATGACGTGACGATGTCGATAATTCCTTTTTCTTTAGGAATTCAAATTTAGCCATTTATTAAAAACAATATTTAGTTGAACAAAGCAAGTCCTTAAAAACAAATATTTTTAGAGTCTTTATACGGGTTCGAAGGGCTGTAATACAGTAGTTTTAATTCAAGTGTATATTATAATTATGAATGTCACTGCAAAATTGATCCTTGTGGTATAACAGAATAACTTGATGCATAACCACTATAATTGTTATGACAATTGTGCGCTGTTAAAATAGTTAAGAATTGTGTGTTTGGGCTTAGTTGTTTGAATATATACCATACAATTTCGAGTGAGACCCTAGAAAAAATTTGTTTGTAGGATTTAATAAATAAAATATCTAGTTTCACTAAATTAAAGAGAATTATTAGAACTGTAATAAATTTTATAAAAAAGATTAAAAAAATGAAGGTGCAGATCATCGTGAAGCACACACAACGAAATTGTTACAACGCGGAAATAGTGAAAAATAATTCAAAAGGATAAAAAAAGGCAAGTTGTTGTCATTAAATTTATTTCTGGATCCAGAGGGAATTGCTGGCAATTTTTTAATTGGCACATCGCTAACTGCAGTTGCAGAAGAAAATCTAGCAATTTGAAATATACATCACTTGTCAAGATGGCACATGCTACAGAAGCTGAAACAAGATTTTTGGAAGAAATGGAGTGACGAATATTTACGACCCAAATGGCGCTACAATAAAGGCCGCAACTACAATTAGTATAGGCAATCTTGAGTTTTTAGTTGAAGACAAACTACCTCCAGCAAAATCGATAAGAGATAGAATTGTTTAAACGCACCCGGTACCAGCAATTATCAAAATATCCGTTCTACCAGTAGACGAGCCACAAACGTCAGATCAGCGATACATAATTCAAACCAGAAGGAAGCACACAAACTACCACAGAGACGAGTAATTAAAGCAAGCATAAGTGGAATGGTAGTTTCCGCAGGAACAACGTCCAAATAGAACATATCTAGGTTCTCGTCTTATCCAATCATCTACTTTCACAAAATTGGCCAAATCAGTATAATTAATGGCCAGTGGAAGCTATAATAACATATTTTAATCTAACAACTTTTTGGGCAGAGCTTAAGCATCTGGAAGAATCCTCTCGGCAGCTAAATGACACGGCATTAGAATACAAGACATTCAGCAGTAAGCTTAAATTTTCTTTTTTACCATCATTCAACTTGGCCGAGATGATAAATATTACGGATACAATGAACCTAAAAACAATTTCGAAATTTCCAGAAATTGAGGCAATTGAGACCGTGATTCATCACAAGAAGTCACTAGAATCATCTGAAGCTTAGGTTACCATAAACGATTATCATCATTATACTTGGCGGTTTATTTAGAAGTGCTCGAGGCTCTTTTTATGATCGTATGGTATAAATTCAAAAGAATGGATTTGTTAGCACATCAGCAGAACTGAGCGAGGATTAATACCAGCAACAGCACGATATTCCGTAAATATACATCATGGCGGACATCTATAGAATAATCAGCGTCACATACAGAGTATTTGATAAGTCATCATTTTAATTTTTCTCGTGCGGAGTTGCTAGACTCCCATCGGGCGCGTCCCCAGGTGGCGGATAGGGGAAAACCCTAACTGACTTGTCGGCGGGTAGATGGGACAAAAAAATACCATTCGCGGACCAAAACTAGCTAAGGGTGGTTCCGTGAAAATAATAACCAATATGGGGGACTCGAAACGAGATAACCTTACGGCGCAGGGAATCGGATACCCAGTGCCGGCGACTTTGAGGGGTGAGCAAGCGGGCTCCCAGTCGTCGATATCCAATAACCGCAATACTTCAGAGCTGATGAACTCTGACCCATTTGGAAGAAGTTCCATAGTGCAAAGATCACCAACATCATTAGCTAGAATAGTTGAGATAGAAAATGCAGAACTACGCAGACAACTGTGTAACATTGAAAAAATTACGTCGGATTTAATGAACGAAGTAAAATCTCTTAAGTTAGGAAATGAGAAACTGAAAAATTCTTTACAATCAAAGGAACCTGATGAACAGGATGCTTCAGTTTTCCGTGAGAAAAATGCTTTGCAACCCAAGAAGCCAGAAGAACAGTGTGCTACAAAGTACCACACTGACGAAGAAGAATTAAGAGAAGAAACTGACTGGATCTTAAAAAAGAACAGGAAGGAAAGACCTGCAAAAAAAAGGAAGGCAGAATCTTCTCCAGAGATTGTAGCTTCAAGCCGCACTTCAATAACTGCTGTATTAAATCAAAATCAGCAAAATATACCAGCTCAGGAAAACCAACCTACTAAATACTTTTTACACTTTCTGCCGTAGGCACTTGGCGAAACACACTTAATACACACATTTTTAAAATTTTTTAAAAACACTTGTTAAATATTTCGCAAAATTACAAAAGGTTTAAAAAAATCACTCGATCGATTTCGGCTTATTAGGCCATCATCAGGAGTATCTACTAAACTGTAAAAATAAAAATGTAGTTATATATATATAGTTGGAAAAAGCAAAAAGTGAAACCAAAATATACAAATAAAAAAAAAAAAAAAAATTTGGGAGTGGTAAACAATAAAATTGGTGACAGCAATAAACATTAAAAATTAAAAAAGGGGGTGAGTTAAACACAGGTATATGATTATTGATAGTCAACGGTCGAATAACAAAATTCCAGATGTTGATTTTTTTTATTTTTTTTTATTATAACCCGACGTATTAGTAATTTTATGGTATGGAATGAGTATGTGAATAAAACAATGCGGGGTCGGTAATTGGTGAGAAACGGATTTCTTTCTGTTCGTTGAGGATATTTTGGTTAAGAAATATAGCTTTTCGGATTTCGTAAGATTCTAAGTTGTCTAAACGTCTGCTTTTTGGTTGTACATGTAATATTTCTAAATTGTTTAAACTGGATGTGGGATTTTCTAATGTTAAATGATTATAAAGGGATGATTCATGGCTACCATCCCCATAATATTAAAATGTCAGCTTTCCACTCATTCCTAGATAGATTAATAAACATTCCTTTGATCATATCCAATTATAACAAAGAGCTTAATATAATTTTAGAAATAGCAGCGAATAACGGTTATGCAGCTAAGACTATATTAAAGCTATTAAACAGAAAACTGAAACATAAAGCTTTAGCTAACATTTATCCACCTGATAGCCCAATGCCGAAAAATTGGCGCCGCTTAGAGTATATAGGAAAAACTAGTCAACGGATTAGTAACAACGTGACACAATATACAGATATTAGCTTTGCTTTTTATAACAATAATACAATTAGGAAAATGATTTTTAACAACAAACCAAGAATTGATCGCCTTTCCAAGTCTGGCGTTTATAAGATCAATTGCAATGATTGTAGTTCCTCTTATATCGGACAGACTGGGCACAATTTTGAAGTTAGAGTTAAAGAACATTTATCTGGTAGCCATGAATCATCCCTTTATAATCTGTAGCGAGTGCCTTGCTACAATAATCTGCGAGTGGGCCACCCCTGAATAATTGTTATATTGCGGTGAATTGTTGAATAGTGTTGGCTGGTTGCTTAATTAAGTTGCATAACGATTGTACGAAATTGGACCGACAACATATACAAACCAATACCTTCCGTGCTTGATAATATAATGGCAAACCAACCGGTCATGTGTTAGTAAATTAACGGTGGAGGAGAAAATGTATAAATACAAGATTTTTACTGGCAGGCGAGGAGTTTTTTTCCAAAAATTGAGTGATCAGGTTAAGCCGTGTAATTAACTGAAAAATAGAATATTTTAATTTCGTTTAGTTAAGTCATTTTTTTTTTTAAGATTAAATATTGTTTCTGAAATTATTATGTAAACTTTAAGTGAAATCAAAAATTAATAAAAAAAAGAACCAATTTTGTAGTGAATAAGTTGTGGTATAAATAATGTAATTATTATACTACAAAAACAAAATACAGAAAGTATTTGGTACTGTTTAAGTGGTAACGTGAATCGTGATAAATTAACCGTATTGTATTAATTAATAATAACTCAATATAAAAAAATTCGTTGGATAATTTAATCAAATTTTTACCAAATAATACACTCGGTAAAAACAAATAACAAACAAAAAACTTTAAGTGTAAATCGAAATTATAGTGGAACTTTTAAGTCCAAATTAGTGAGATATAGAATGTAGTGGAACTTTCTAGTCTACATCAGTGAGTAATAATAAATGATTAATTGTTTTTTATTCAGTGTAACGCATGGTTTATGAGTATAACAGGCTAAGTCATTATTGAACCTATTAATAATAAAAAAAAAAACACTCAATAAACCAATAATAATAAAAATAATAAAATAATTTGAAATAAGTGTAAAATCGTAAAGTCATTAATGTGTTGATGGACCGAAAATAAATTATTACAGATAAACTTAATAAAAAAGAACCTGTGACAATTTTTCTAGAAGAGTTAACGGTTATAATAATGTTACTCTAAGTTAAACTTAATATTTGTTGTAATAATAAATAATAACAATAATACAAGTAGTCCTAATTAGTGTCACGTAATACCTACAACCGATAATTCAAGTGAACATTAAAAGAAAAATGCATAATTGCATCTATCAAACATCACCTTCGGAACGAGTTCATTCAACAATGTCGACCAACGGATGCTGTGATTAAGTTAAGTTCTATCGTTACATTTTTCTTGTTTAAATTTTTTTTATATTTTCTATATTGAATTCTCCTAAAGGTTAAATTAGAAAGATTTCACAATTCTTAATTTTTTTTAGAATTTAGTACTAACCGAAACTAACCTTTATTGTTGTAAAATAGGGAGAATATTCAATGGTAGTTCGGTTTGTAATCTATTGTTTCCTCTGGTTTTCGATTTTGGCATTTAGTTTTCTCTCTGTTAAATTTTTTTTTAGTTTTATAGTTTTCTTATGAAATAAATATTTAAGAGTGCCATTAGTAATTATCTGGTGTTTATCTTTTTATCAATCCACCGCTCTTCTGTTTTCAAAATTTGTTCATTCGTTTTCAAGTGTTTAGAATCGTGTATTTCAAATATGAAGTAAAGTGAGATAGAGTGAGGATGTGATCTGGGTAAGTAGCTGAGAGTTGGTGAGTATAGTTGTTGCGTGTGTTAATTCCTTTCTTCATTTTTTCGCTATCCTTTTCCCGTATCCTTCCGGCGGCAATGCAAGATTTGCTTAGACTTCATACTCTACCCCCCCATTCCGCTGAGCTTTAGCCACGCTAATTCAGTCCGCCGATGAAGCCCCTAAGTAAATACCAACCTTTCTGCTAATGATCTGAGGCAATTCATGCAGCCAATAATCATTTTGGTTTTGGTGGCCTCTCGCTCTCACATAGAATCGTTACAAATCATTTAACATTAGAAAATCACACATCCAGTTTAAACAATTTAGAAATATTACATGTACAACCAAAAAGCAGACGTTTAGACAACTTAGAAACTTACGAAATCCGAAAAGCTATATTTCTTAACCAAAATATCCTCAACGAACAGAAAGAAATCCGTTTCTCACCAATTACCGACCCCGCATTGTTTTATTCACATACTCATTCCATACCATAAAATTACTAATACGTCGGGTTATAATAAAAAATAAAAAATAAAAATAAAATTAAAAATCAACATCTGGAATTTTGTTATTCGACCTTTGACTATCAATAATCATATACCTGTGTTTAACTCACCCCCTTTTTTAATTTTTAATGTTTATTGCTGTCACCAATTTTATTGTTTACCACTCCCACATTTTTTTATTTGTATAGTTTGGTTTCACTTTTTGCTTTTTCCAACTATATATATATAACTACATTTTTATTTTTACAGTTTAGTAGATACTCCTGATGATGGCCTAATAAGCCGAAATCGATCGAGTGATTTTTTAAACCAACCTACTAAAATTAAGGAAAAGGCTCCACCACCAATCAACATTATTGGCGTAACTGAATGTAGTACTATCCAATCGTTAATGAAATTGGTGACTACAAAAGATTGCAGAGTTGTAGCACTGAACAATAATATTTGGAAAATCAATACAACGGATATTTAAAGTTATAGAGCCTTGGCTTCAAAGCTGACAGATGACGGCAAGGAATGGTACACATATGAAGACAAAAATGATCGTCCGATCAAAGTGATGAACAGAGGTCTTCATCCAAATTGTACAAAGCAGGATATAATGGAAGACCTTAAACATCAGGGCTTCAAAATAGAGGATGCGGTAAATATCCTAAAGAAAGAAAAACTGTAACTGATCAAGGGATTAAAATGAAGAAAAGGGGGCTCCCATTGTTTATGCTTACTTTTAATAGCACGGAAAAAGTGGAAACAATTTTCAATATTAGGGCAGTCCTTAACATGAGAGTTCGAATAGAAGCGTTAAGAAAATCCACAGGCTTGATACCTCAGTGTAAGAAATGCCAAGGATATAATCACACGCAGAAATATTGCAAACGAGACCTAGATGTGTGAAATGTTCGGGAAAACGTCTCGCCCAAGATTGTAGATTCACAAAAGCTACGCCTCCGAAATGTGTTAACTGTAACGGAGGGCATCCCGCTAATTATAGAGGATGTGAAGTAGCCAGGGAACTTCAAAATCTGAGAAATAAAAAACAACAAGGCCTGCTAAACCGTGGGATGTTCAATAATAAGACAATATCTAAAAATCCAGTGGTAGAACTACCGCTAACAAGTGCAATAGCAGGCCGAAAAACATACACCCAGATTGTGCAACAGCGGGAAGTAGTAAGTAACAAGGAAGACGGTTAAAGCCTAATTCTTGAAAATTGTTTAAAGAATGCTGCTAAAACAAGAAAGAAGCCTGAACGCTTTAAATAAGCGGTTAAATAAGCAAGAAACAGTGAATGAAATCACTTCTATGATGTACTAATCTTTGAAGATGAATAACACATTCAGAATCGCCAATTGGAATGCAGATGGGCTGTTGCAACAAATTCCAGAGTTAGAAATTTTAATAAATATAGACAAGATAGATATATGCCTAATTTCAGAATATCATTTGACAAAAAAATCATTCGTTAGAATTCGAGGATACCAATGCTACCACGCCATCCACCCGTCAGGAAAAGCGAGAGGAGGTTCAACCATATTTGTGAAGGAAAACATCAAAGAAATTATGCAAGTAGCCACCATTAATGTTCGAATAAATAGTCAAAAGGTAATCAACATATCTTCAATATATTGCCCTCCACGTTATAATCTGACTAAAGAAAACTATGGAAGCTATTTTAATGCTAAACGGAAGCGATTTTAATGCTAAAAATACATATTGGAGATCAAGGCTAACAACCCATAAGGGTAAGGAGCTATTTGCAGCTGGTCGGGCACTAAACTGCGAGTTCCTGTCTGGAGGTAAACCAACATATTGGCCAGCGGATACAAATAAGATACCAGATTTGATAGATTTCTTTGTAACAAAAGGGATATCTGTAAACTACGTATTACTCGAAAACAGTGAAGGAATTTCATCTGACCACACACCTGTCATTATGACACTCAGTGATACCATTATCAAAAAAGAAAATGTACCTAGGTTAACAAATAATAAAACAAACTGGGACCTCTTCCGGAAAATAGTCGAAGACAATACTGAACTACAAGTGCCAATTAAAACTGCGGCAGAACTTTAGGTTCAATTGGAGCTGCTGAACAACAGTATTCTGCAAGCAGCGTGGCAGAGTACTCCTCCTAAATCACATCAATTATCCAGTAGAAGTGAGAGATCTGGTTAGAGAAAAACGGAAAGTTCGAAAAATCTGGCAGGAGAATTGAGCACCACAAAGCAAGTCACGACTGAATTATTTAAGCAACAAATTAAAAATGCTTATCAAAGAAATCTTTTAATGAATACCTGGCTGGCCTTTCTGGCAACAAAGACACTAATTATTTCCTTTGGAAAGCAACCAAAGGTCTTAAAAGGCCTAAAGTACAAATAGCTCCTATCAAGAATGACAATGGAACTTTGGGCTAGAAGTGCCAAAGAAAAGGCTGCATTGTTTGCAGACTATCTTGAAAACACATTTCAACCCCTTCCGAGGCAAACAGCTGAAGAAAATATAATTTCAGTAAATAAAGTGGATAACCTAAACATAAAACCTGTAACACTACAAGAGCTAAAAGGTGAAATTAAAAACAACTTAAGCTAAAAAAAATCCCCTGGTATGATTTAATCACTGGACTTATCGTTAAAACTCTCCCAGAAAAAGGAGTACGAAAATTACTGAAAGTAATCAATGCAGCGTTCAGATTAAAATACGTTCCATACCAGTGGAAAGTGGTAGAGGTGATAATGATTATAAAACCTAACAAGCCGCCAAACAAGAAAACATAGTACGAAAACATTTCCCTACTTCCTATAATTTTCTTTAGAAGTCAGAAAACTCGTTCCTCCTCACCAATTTGGATTTATAGAGAGACACTCTACCATAGATCAAGTGCATAGAATCACAGATCTAATTGAAGATGCTCTAGAAAATAAAAAAATATGCTCAAGTGTGTTCTTGGACGTATCTCAAGCCTTTGACAAAGTATGGCACCGAGGCCTGGAATATAAACTACACAGAGATCTGCCGAAGCAGTTTTACCTGATTTTAAAGTCATATCTATAGCTGATCGACACTTTCGTGTAAAACATGAAGAGGAATACTCCGAATTAAAGAAAATATCGGCTGGAGTTCCACAAGGGAGTGTTCTGGGGCCGATACTCTATATACTTTATACGCGAGACGTGCCAAGCACAAAAGGAACAAATATTGCAATATTTGCCGATGATACTGCAATCTTGGCAACTAGAAACAACATAGAGGAGTCAACCAGCAAATTACAAAACGCTGCTAATTCATTGAGTAATTGGACGAAGAAATGCCGCCTTCAACTCAACGAAACTAAATCTGTACATATAAACTTTACCAACAAAAAAGTTAATTGGTTACGTGTTCGACTGAATTCGCAAACTATTCCACATGCAAACACGGCAAAATATTTAGGAATGACCCTTGATGCTAAACTCAAGTGGAAAGAGCATGTTAAAAAGAAAAAAGAAGAGTTAAACATCAAATATAGAAAAATGTATTGGCTCATAGGAAGGAACTCTGAGCTAACATTACATAATAAACTGCTATTATATCGGCAGATATTGAAACCTGTATGGACGTATGGTATACAGCTATGGGGCTGTACCAAGAAAACTAACGTAAAAGTAATTCAAACTTTTCAAAATAAAGTCTTGCGTAGAATGGTCAATGCACCATGGTATATAAGGAATGATAACCTTCATAAGGATCTAAAGATGGAATACGTCAGAGGAAAAATTAAGAAATATGCTAGGAAACACGTACAGCGCCTCAGTCAACATGAAAATGCGGATTTGCGTCGTATGCTGAACAACCAAAATCCAGTAAGACGGCTTCGAAGAACGAAGCCCTTAGAACTAGGACAGATAAATTAATGAAGTATCCAACCTGGAGTTAACCGATGGGTTATACTCCTCAAACAGTTAACATGATTTAATATAGATAAATTACTAGAAGAAATTGTATTCAGTTGTAATATTTGTTAAATAAAAAAAAAAAAAAAAAAAATTATTTTTAGTAATAATTATGTTTATAGCCAAAACGCATAGGTTGCAGAAGGTGAAATATTAATAAAGGAAGTATAATGAAAACGATTTCCCGAACAACCTATAATTTTAATTATAGGGTCGATAATACAACCAAAAGAATTTTTCGCCTTTTTTGATAGAATTAAATATAAGCTTTTTTCTGTTTCTCGGGCGTTAGAATGTTGCTTTAAAACCTACATGTTATTTAATTTTAAATACCCCAAATCAAGAGTTAAACTAAACAAATAAATTAATTAAACATTTTGAAATTTTTTGAAATCTTCTAACTAGATTTTCATAATTAAATAAGTTAAGAACAGAATTATTTTAATTAAAAAGTTAAGTTTGAATTTATAAAAAAAAATTGTCCTACTGCTCTTAAAAACTTAGTTTACTTATTTTATGTTAATAAATTAATTCAAATAATGTATTTACGAAATTGGTGTTTTATTTAATTTCCGGGTTTGTTGAATCCAATATTGAAAGATAATTAAGCGCTGAAACCATCAAAAATAAGTATTATCAATAGGAATGTATCTATTCACCAACGTTTTTCAATATAACAATTGCTTAAATTAGAGAGCAGAAAACATGAGCTAATCATAAAAGTGACCATCATATTTATGATTAGATGCAATGATTAAGAGAATCATACCTTGATGTGTACCATTATTTATAATGATTGTATCTACAAATAAATAATGCGCGTTATTATGCAAAATATTATTGAATTAACCATAACTATGATTACAGATATCGTTATTATGATGGAAAGCATCAACAAACTAATTGAGTTTATTATATGAAACTGATAAAGACAATCAGATGTTATGATAGTTGTTACTAGTGGTGGAAATCTATCGATAGTACTATCGATATATCGATAGTTTCGTACTATCGAAAACAATCGATACTTTTTATATACTATCGATATATCGACCTATCCAAGTAAGAATATGATAAGTGAAAAATACTGTTTTTTCAGGAGAGCAGTATAAAGGTTTAATTAGTTCTTTCTGCTGCTAGGAATAAGCGGATCACTTTTACAGAATCGTTGATGAAACGTTAATTGTATCGTTTATACTGAAGAGTATTATAAAGTGGCTTTGAATTCTTTTAACTGGATTTTTAGTTAAAAACGCATTATTTTAAGAATATAAAATCAGTCATAACATTATCAATTTTACAGATACTACTTTGAGATTTTATCATAATAAGAATTCGACATCGTAGAGTCCAAAAATCGTATTCTCTTAAAACTATGATAACTGACGTTTTCATGGTCTTAATTGGATAGGCCGATATTGATATTTTATTCGTACAAGAGAGTTTTGCTATTATGCGACATAACTTTAGTTACGTTTTTCTTGTTATCATTCCTTTTATATGCCAGTCAAATTATTGGTGATCAACGATCCCAAACGGTCTGAAAGCCAAAAAATGTCGGGATGGTGATTTTCTTCCATAAAAACGATTGGCTGCTTTTAAAACAAAGTGGGAAACTGGGAAACTTTCCGATTATAATAACCTTCCTTGACTTGATAGTTTCTGGTTGTAGTCAACCTATATGTAATTGAATAAAGTTTATAAATTTATTATCCGATAGTATCGATAGTCACTTAATTTGTATCGATAGTTTTCTATCGATTGTTTTTTATGTTACTATCGAAACTATCGATAGTTGAAATAGTCGATAGTTTTCCACCTCTAGTTGTTACCAATAAATTAATTCAATTTACTATGCTTATATGATAGAGTCAATCAGATGTTGTGATAGTTGTTACCATATCAATTAATGGAGTACACTACAGGTTTTGTTAGTAGCTAGCATATATAGGGACGTTTCACGTCAACTTGGCCACCCTTCTGTCCAAAAATTGACGGAACATAAAAAATTCGTTCTGGGCTTAAACTGTTCATATAAGCATATGCATACGAAATTAAACTGGCCTTTTGGATAATTCAAAATGGCGGATTCAAAATTGCGCCAAAACGAGCGAAATCACCGGTTAATCGAATAATATCATCTAGCAATTCTTAAGTTATGGAGTTACAGGGATTTTTGAGGTTAGATTGAGGGATTCTGTGACTATGAAATTTAGATTTAGGCTATGGGGCTTATTAGTTTATGTTACGGTGGTATTACATTTCGAAGGTTTTGTTATTTGGGATTTTCAGTTTTAAAGCTTACGTTATGGGGTGTCTTAGGTTTTTCGAGGTTAGGTCAAGGAGCTATGTGCTTTTAAAGAATCATTTAAAGGACTATGAGGTGTTGAAGCATATACGACTCTAAACTCCCCATCAGCGACCTTGAGAACATACGAAATGAGAATTGTTAGATGATATTATTCGATTAATCGGATGTTTCGCTCGATTTTGCGTCAATTTTTGGACAGAGGGGTGGTCCAGATGACGTGAAACGAGGAACAGAATAATATTAATTAAATAACAAAGCATATTTTATAGTTCATTAAATTTACATTTATTTTGAATTAATTTATCGAATACATATTATATTATATTCAAGTTAGAGGTCTATACGAAATTATTTATTATTTTTATATTTTTATTGGAAACATTAGGTATTTATATGTAAGTTCTTTAAATTTGTCATAAGACTTTTAGTCAATTTGATTATTTTATTTCTCTATACAAAATCAATTTCAAAGCCGTAATAGTGATAATTGAAACCTAAATTTTTCAAATGTTGAACACAACTAAAATATCCCGTTTTATATTTCAGTAGCTGTTTAACAAGACCAAATTTAAGAATACCATCTAGATACCACCCTAAGTGGATTACTGATCCTTTCTTTAGAATAATATATCCGAACTCTATGAAATTATTGCGAGACCACTTTTCTTAGCACGTAAACTTATATTTCTGTGAAATTTAATTTTTTTATTCCGTTAGACTGCCAAACACAAAACCAGTATCGTGAACCAAATTCATTAGTTCGTTACCTAGCACAATTTGATTTTTTGATACTATTGTGTAAATAGTATTAATTTTATTTTTCGATGTATACGCAATATTTTTTAAACTCTGATGGAAAGATTTGAATAGACTAGCTGAAAACTGTTTTAAAAGACCTATTTTTCCATATCTCTTGGATAGTGTGTTAGAAAGTAATGTTTTGGACGTAAGTGTGATTTAGATATTTTAATAAATTGCAAATTATGCTCTTGGACTACAGTTGGTGGCTTATTTACATTGAAATTACCATAATTAAAATTTTGAAGACGAAAGTTCAATCCTTCAATTATGAAAACCCTTTTATCAACGACATAACACTTTAATATTACCATAAAATTGTAATTGAAGACGCCTTCAAGTAAGTCATGCACGATATCTACAATCCAATTCTCGGCCACATGAAGAATTCTTAATGAATTAAAAACACAGAACTCTTTAATGGCCGTTAGCTTTGAATTATTTAAGTGTACGTCGGAGCGGTAATTTTCTATATTTCGAATGTTTACATAAACGACAATAAAATGTTCCCATAAAGCTCTCTGTGAAGTCTAACACAGAGTTGAGCCTTAAATTGTCTCTTATGACACCGCTTAATATATATAAATTTAACCGTAAGATTATTTTTGCTAATAAACATGCTATTTTCTTTCAGTTCTCCCAATTGTTCTAGTATAGGTTTGAAAATGCGTTCATTTCCAAATTGTTTTCTGTCCTCTGTGTACACCAACCCAGCAAGAATAATGGAAGACAATTTTGAAATTAAAAATTTAGAAAGTGTGGCAAATTTGACGTATATTCCACCTATTTTCTTATATCCAGATCGAGAGCCTACTTTAACAGAGAACTTTAACATTTTAACTATCTCTAACTCCTTTAAATTATGAATCATTAAGATTTTGTCTTTATAAGGTTAAATTCATTATAATTAGAAAACTATTTCTAACTCCTTTAAATTATGAATCATTAAGATTGTTAGTTGGTTTATCAATGTTGTCATGAACAGAAATTTATTTTTTGTCTTAACTTTAAATTTTAATAAACTTTTGAACTTTAACATTTTAACTATCTCTAACTCCTTTAAATTATGAATCATTAAGATTGTTAGTTGGTTTATCAATGTTGTCATGAACAGAAATTTATTTTTTGTCTTAACTTTAAATTTTAATAAACTTTTGAACTTTAACATTTTAACTATTTCTAACTCCTTTAAATTATGAATCATTAAGATTGTTAGTTGGTTTATCAATGTTATCGTGATCAGAAATTTATTTTTGTCTTAACTTTAAATTTTAATAAACTTTAACATTTTAACTATTTCTAACTCCTTTAAATTATGAATCATTAAGATTGTTAGTTGGTTTTTAAAACGTGTGTATACATATCCTAAGTTAATGCAGAAAAATAAATTTAAAGTTGGAGATTTCGTTCGAGTTAGCAAATTTAAAACCGTTTTCGAAAAAGGTTATACACCAAATTGGACTACTGAAATATTTAAAGTTATCAGGATTAACAACAAATTTCCTGTGACGTATTTACTTGAGGACTATAAGGGTCAGCTAATATCAGGTCGGTTTTATGAAAAGGAGCTCCAAAAGACAAATCATCCTGATACTTACCTTGTAGAAAAAATCTTGAAGAGGAATGGAACAAAGGTTTATGTCAAATGGCTTGGTTTTGATTCATCACACAACTCATGGATAAATAAAAACGATATTCTTTAAAATACTATTATACTATTATACATTTATTTAAAATAAAATCTGATACAATATTATTATTTAGTATTATTTAGTAAATAATATTATTAAAATTAACATACATATTATTTTATTCTAAATTATATAAACTTATACTTTAATTAAATTTGTAAACTATTGAATATCAAAATTTTCGAGTTCTTTGTTACCCCATGCCAAAGTATTAAAAGAATTTGGTATAACGAATCTTTTATCATCATCATTTGTCAATGCTAATTTATTAACTAATTGGGTGTACAAATCATGTTTTATACTTTTAAAATTTAATTGAGACCTAATTATTTTTTCATCATTATTCAAACAATTTTTATAGTCATTAAATGATATTTTATTTGAAACAACACTTTTTTTAATACCCTTAATTTTTTTACTTAACTCATTATCATCTTCTAGAAGTATACAATATGTTTTTGCTTTCAGTCATATAAATTCTGTTATAATTTTTCCATTACATTCATCTTTAAACATACCTAACACTTTTTTATTTTTTAATGGTATTCCAAAAATGTTTTGTGGAGAAAAGTCTGATGTATCAAATCTACTGTCAATATCCTGTTCAATGTCTTTATAGAAGTCGTCAGTTTGAATTTCGTAAATTAGAGAGTCAGTGTCAGTGTATAGCAACGAAGCTCGTTCTATATATTTAGGTATAAAATATTTGTAATGGAAATCATACATAAGGGTTTTTGATAATTCTAATACTGTAAATCCTACATAAATAGGTTTGTTTAATGTTATTTTTAGTCTATTCATTTGAACAGCCACAAGATTTTCGGTAAATACGGATGATGAATGAAAATTTGGCTTACTTATTAAACGGCTAGCACCCGATTTATTTGCGATATTTTCCCAATGTGTGAGTAACCTTATATCTTTCCGTTTAAAAACATCTTCGAGAGTTTTACCGAAAACGCTGTTATTCATCAGTTTAAAGAAATCCCTTTCAAAACAATTTTTAGCTAAGGTCCGAAGCCTCGTATTCAGATCAATATATGTCTTAAGCCAAGGTTTTTGACTGAATTCTAATACTCTGTGTATTTTCTTTAAAATCAAACCTTCGCTTAGACATTGTTTTAAATTTTTTTGATGAATGACATAATTAAACTTATGATTAAGGTTAGCCAACAGCTTATTTTGTTTGGATGATGCATAACCAGGTTTAGCATTTTCCACACAAAATGGTAAATCATTATGTGTTTTGTGAAGATTTTCTGGGTACTCCAAATCAACTTCTAAAATATATCCAAGGTCCGCCTCATCACTTGTTGAATGTATATTAAACTTATCAATTTCGCTTTCATTTAGCCATTTAAAGTTCGCATATGGAAGATATTGACTCATAGCATATCCGTATAAATTATTAGCGTCTAAATAAATAAGATATGAAGAATCCTTATCTTCTTTATAATTTTTCATATACTTATTATTCGCCTTACTATATCTTTTCGAACATTGTGCTAATCCACCACGAACCCCTTTGTTAATGAAATTGATCATGTTAATATCTGTGAGCAATTCCATTTCGATTTTTGTAAATTTCAACATGGCATCCCAACTTAAACCTGGGAAAGTGTAATAGTGTGCTGGATCTAAATCGTAAGTGGCTAAACAGACATTTCTAAAATTTTCAAAAATGTCAGCTAAGAGAAGAACGTCCGTTTTTAAATATAAATCGGAATAATCCCCCAAATTCTTACATTTAAACTCATTCCACACTTTAGTTGCATGATTATACTGATCTTCGGTAATATTGGAATCATTCAATTTATTATAGAAACTAGATTGAGGGGGTAAACATGTATGATTAAACTTTTCATGATTATCAATAAAATCATATGGAAATACACCTTTCTTCCTAACCAAATTAAATTCATTTTGCTTTGGAAAATATTTATGTATTTCATTAAATTGATTTTCTTCAAGATTTTTACTTAAATTATCAATACTTGAAGACATAAATTTGAATGAATCTATGAATCTTAATTTAATTGTTTTATTATCTAAAAGTTTAAAATGTTTTGTAAAAGATACATATCTCTCCTTATTTTGAGCGATTAAATTAATTGTTTCTGTATCAAATCCAAGTTCTTTGATAATAAAGTGAGAATCATATCCACTCAAATTATGACAAACAATTGGTACAAAGTCAGGTAAACCATAATTTAAATTACAATTGTTATGAGCGGCTCCGCGGAACTTTCCAGTAAGATGGCAATGGTCTCTTACTTTATAATTCAAACAGTCAATAAAACTTTCTTTACATATGTAACAAGTAGATGAATTGTCATATTGTTCTTTTTCTTCGTTTGTTAGTGTTATCATTTTTATGTTTGTATGTAATTTATCATAAATTACTTGTAAATCGATTTTTAATTTTTCAATAAAAATTTGACAACAATCTTTACCCCTATACAATTCAAACTTAGAAAGTTTATCGTCGTATGAACACTTAATGTAATATGCGAAGCTGCATGGTTCATGTTTTGTAATGTTTTCTGTAAATGAGGTTTTATCGTTTGGTAAACATGTAAAAATTGGTGCTAGTACAGCTTCAAAATCGCAATAGATAATAAATGGTACTCGCTCTTTGTTTTGGATGTTTTTAAACTTTAGTATACAATTTTCTTCATTAGGAAGAATACATTTAATTTTATTACAACCATATTGCAAATGATTATTTAAACCTTCCTCATTTCTAAAAAAAGTTAAACATCCATCACAAATCCATTTTTTATTTGCTCTTTTGGATAACTGGTTTCCCACTAGCGCACTAAAATTTTTGATCAAACAATAGTGAGTATTTACATCATCTTCTAAAAATAGCAAATTAACATGTTCCTGTTTTTTAGATTTTGTGTAATATAATGCCCCCACAATTTCATTACCATCTAAACCATATACATTTACACTAATATTATTTAATTATTCAAACTTTAAAATATCTTTTAGATGCATAGGCAAATTAATATCATCTAAAGTCAATTCCGAAGAATAGTGTGGATATGATGTATGTCTATAAGGTTTTTTTACGTTAGGATATCTAGATGCCATAATTGACCAGGCAAAGCATGCCTGATCAGAATTTTGAATATTAATTATAGCTCTTTTTCTTTTAATAGTTTCTGGTAGATCAATATATGAAGAACCTCGCAATGGAGTATATTTGTTGATATTAAGTTCAAGAAACATGATCTTTTCGAGAGCCCAGCCAGATTCTTTTTCTTGAAAATCTTCACTTTTAATGTTTAAATTATTAACAATTTCGGAAAATATTGCATTAAAATCGCTAGCTTCAGTTATTATATAATTCGTAGTATTAAACGATGTTAATTTACTAACGTTGGAATCATCTTCTAAATTAAATTTTGTATGAAGTGCAAACAATTCAAAGTTTATTTTCGCAGCTTTAAAAATTTCTAATTGAAGCATTTTATTTTCGCCAAATGTAGTTTAAAAGATGATATACAGATAAAGTTGGTAAAATAAAAAAATAAAAATTATGATCAAGATTTCAATGCCAAGGATAAATTATAAAATATTAATACATATAACGTCCTATCCGATTTCAATTATGTAATTTTTTTCTTATCTTCTTTTCTTACTTTATGCTGATTACATATTACGGTTTTTATATATACGTATATTGAACTAGTTTTCTTTTTAAATGCCAAGGTTAAATTATAAAATATTATTATAACTTTGTACTATCCGATTTCAATTATGTGATAAAAATTATTCGTCCAAGTTATAAACCATATACATAATACAAATTTTGAAAGGTAGCATACACTTCAATTCGAATATTTTTCTCTTACATAGGCAGAAATTAATCATAATCAATATTTTTTACTTTATTACAGTTGAGTGCCTAAAAAATAAACTTTCAAAGACAGTTGAATACATGATTTTGATGCAATTTTTTTTCTTATCTTCTTTTCTTACTTTATGCTGATTACATTTTACAGTTTTTATTTATTGTACGTTGAACTAGTTTTTTTTCAATGCCAAGGTTAAATTATAAAATATTATTATAACTTTATAGTATCCAATTTCAATTAAAAAATAAATATTATTCGTTTAAGTTACAAACCATATTTACAGAATATACATAAACTTTGAAATGTGACATCTACAGATAAAGTTTTAAAAAATAACAATATACAGTTGAATACATGATTTTGGATAAATTCATATAGAATTTTAGTTATCGTGGTTGATAATAAAACTGTATATTGAACTAAGTTACAAACCATGTACATAAAATAAGCTTTTAAAGTGACATCTACAGATAAAGTTGGAAAATAATAATCATTTACAGTTGAATATCTGATTTTAGATACATTTATATAGAGTTTTAGTTATCGTGGTTGATAATAAAACTGTAAGAAATGTGCACCATCTATCGAAAAGTTAATTAATATTAAAAAGTTCAAAGCTTAAAGTTTATGACTGTGCTGCCATCTAACAAAATGTCTTAAAAAAATATTGTACAGTTAATGATATACATAAACTTTGAAATGTGACATCTACAGATAAAGTTTTAAAAAATAACAATATACAGTTGAATACATGATTTTTAATAAATTCATATAGAGTTTTAGTTATCGTGGTTGATAATAAAACTGTATATTGAACCAAGTTACAAACCATGTACATAAAATAAGCTTTTAAAGTGACATCTACAGATAAACTTGGAAAATAATAATAATTTACAGTTGAATACCTGATTTTAGATACATTTATATAGAGTTTTAGTTATCGTGGTTGACAATAAAACTGTAAGAAATGTGCGCCATCTAACGAAAAACTAAGTAATACTAAAAAGTTCAAAGCTTAAAGTTTATTACTGTGCTGCCATCTAACGAAATGTCTTAAAAAATATAATATACAGTAGAATGACAGATTTTTAAGAAAATTATATACTTAGGTTTTCATTTTATATAGAGATTTAGTTACCGGGGTTACACTGTAGTATGCCCATAGTAAAAACATACGTAATCGTTTATGTTGTTGTAATTTACATGTAAAAATTTTTTCGGCTGGAATCGATTTCGGCTGTTCCAGGACATACGCTTTTACACTACTGGACTATATCCCAACTCACCGACATACAAAAATTCTATAAATTTTACAACTAATACATTAAACCATCCTCTATCTAATGCTGTATTCATCTGAGCCGGCCAACAAATATTTTCTGATCTCAAGGGACTATATCTCAGCTCACCGACATACAAAAATTCTATAAATTTCACAACAAATACATTAAACCATCCTCTATCTAATGCTGTACTCATCTGAGCCGGCCAACAAATATTTTCTGACTTCAAGGGACTATATCTCAACTCACCGACATACAAAAATTCTATAAATTTTACAACTAATACATTAAACCATCCTCTATCTAATGCTGTATTCATCTGAGCCGGCCAACAAATATTTTCTGACTTCAAGGGACTATATCTCAACTCACCGACATACAAAAATTCTATAAATTTTACAACTAATACATTAAACCATCCTCTATCTAATGCTGTACTCATCTGAGCCGGCCAACAAATATTTTCTGACTTCAAGGGACTATATCTCAACTCACCGACATACAAAAATTCTATAAATTTTACAACTAATACATTAAACCATCCTCTATCTAATGCTGTATTCATCTGAGCCGGCCAACAAATATTTTCTGACTTCAAGGGACTATATCTCAATTCACCGACATACAAAAATTCTATAAATTTTACAACTAATACATTAAACCATCCTCTATCTAATGCTGTACTCATCTGAGCCGGCCAACAAATATTTTCTGACTTCAAGGGACTATATCTCAACTCACCGACATACAAAAATTCTATAAATTTTACAACTAATACATTAAACCATCCTCTATCTAATGCTGTATTCATCTGAGCCGGCCAACAAATATTTTCTGACTTCAAGGGACTATATCTCAATTCACCGACATACAAAAATTCTATAAATTTTACAACTAATACATTAAACCATCCTCTATCTAATGCTGTACTCATCTGAGCCGGCCAACAAATATTTTCTGACTTCAAGGGACTATATCTCAACTCACCGACATACAAAAAATTCTATAAATTTTACAACTAATACATTAAACCATCCTCTATCTAATGCTGTATTCATCTGAGCCGGCCAACAAATATTTTCTGACTTCAAGGGACTATATCTCAGCTCACCGTCATACAAAAATTCTATAGATTTTACAACTAATACATTAAACCATCCTCTATCTAATGCTGTATTCATCTGAGCCGGCCAACAAATATTTTCTGACTTCAAGGGACTATATCTCAACTCACCGACATACAAAAATTCTATAAATTGCACAACAAATACATTAAACCATCCTCTACCTAATGATATATTCATCAGAGCCGGCCAACAAATATTTTCTGACTTCAAGGGACTATATCTCAGCTCACCGACATACAAAAATTCTATAAATTTTACAACTAATACATTAAACCATCCTCTATCTAATGCTGTATTCATCTGAGCCGGCCAACAAATATTTTCTGACTTCAAGGGACTATATCTTAACTCACCGACATACAAAAATTCTAAAAAGTTCAAAACAATGACTTTAATTTAAACCATTCAATTATTTTGTAGTTCATACCGGTTATATTGCATTTTGCAAAACAGGGTAGCATAAATTTATTTTTCTTTGTCTTAACATGATATTATGTAGCGAATTTTGTCCAGAAAAATTGTTGATATTTCTTTCGAATTTAAAAATATGTCACAATAGCAATATATATTTTTCGGGGCTGAGAGCATAAGTGTATAAGCTTTAAGTAACTATCATGATTATAAATATAGTATCACGACAACTTATAGTGATAGAATTTTGGGCTAACTTCACAAAAACTTTCGTGACAGCAGGATTTTCGGGGCTGAGAGTAAAATGTGTCACGATAGTACTATTTAGTGTTACCATCGCGTTTTTCGGGGATGAAAATTGGGCTAACTTCACATACATCGTAAGAAACAGTGATCGCAAATACGTTGCACGGGTGCCAAACCTTGCACGTTTAAAAATTGGCCTGGCACGTCAAAAAATTTTAGAGTAGGTACTCGAAAATCGTAGTAATTTTTCCAAAAAAGAGAGAAAGCTTTTAGAATTATGATAAAGCTTAACTATTGAAATGCTGGAGAACGAGGAAAACACGAAATCAATTTGGTCATACAACCACCTTTGAAATGACTGTCAAATATTTCGACAAATACGGAAAGTTCGAACGTAAATTACTAGATAGGTGATAACAGATTTGCAACATTTGAAACTACACCCATACCTCACTTTGCGACGGTAATTCGTTCCATAAAAATGCGTCTTGTAAATAAAATTGCAACATAATTAACTAACCGGGACTAATATCCCTGGGAAGACAAGAAATAGGATTGGTCGTAGGGATAATGACAGGTCACTGCCTTTTTGGGGAGCATGCGAGAAGGCTGGGGATACAGACGAACGACTTTTGTAGAAGTTGCATGGACGAAGAGGAGGAGGAGACTTTGGAACACTTCCTATGCTCATGTCCGGCGCTATCATACAAAAGGCATAAGTATTTGGGTGTGTACGGTATGAACAGCCTTTCGGAACTCGCGGACTGTGGAGTGCGAGATTTATTACGCTATATAAATAGCTCTGGTTGGTTTCAACGGGAGTAATGGGGAGATGGGATCCTGTGGTATCACAACGGGCCATTGATGGCCTAAGTGTGCGATAGCAGCCACTTCAACCTAACCTAACCTAACCTAACTAACCTTGACGTATTTCCAGAAAGAAAACATTTAAGTAACGATGCAACAAATAATTTAAGCGACGCTTAACAAGAGTAACAAATGTACCGTCGCAATTCGAAACGTTGCAACTCGAAACGTCGCAAATCGAGGTATTGGTGTATTTTATTAGGTTCCGATATGTTTCACATGGGTGAGTTTAGCGATATTTTATTCGTAAGCTTATAATTTTAGTTCAGAGTTTATTTAGTACCACAAATTACGAGAATTAAAAAGCACTTTTGCGAAAGTATTCTTGAATGAAAAAATGTTATTAATTCGAATTTTAATAGCAATTAATTAAAAAGGCATTGAACCAAAAGTTTTAATCAGAATTCCAGAGAAATACGATTAGCAGAAAGGTTAACTTGGAAATTCGTAAGAAGGTCTAAAATTCTGAATCGTTTTTCTTCATCTACTTAAACCTACTTGACTATTCAGTTGACGATGCCAGCTAATCGCGTAACAGAATTTTAACATACCATTTCATAATACATACACTACGCCAAAAAATTAAAGGAACACTAATTTTTTTCAATGTTTTTAGTGTTTTTTGAAGAGCTGTATCTTTGTAAAATACGGTCGTACAGAGATGAAAAGAAAAGCATTTTAAAGCTTCAAATCTCTAGTTTTGAGACTTTTCTTCATAAGAAAGAGCGCGAAATAAAAAAATTGGAATTTTTTTTTTTTTTGTAATTATCCATGGGCGCGGGAAATTTTTTTTAAGTTAAACCAATGCATAGGTCGGTTAGCCTGTTAATTAGGCGTAAATTTAATTTCATTCTGGTCTCTCTATGTCAACTTTTTGCTGAGTTATCTGACTTTGAATCAAAAAAGATCCTTTTGTCTTTGATCATCGATATCTCAGCAACCAATGATTGCATAGTAAACTTTAGGGCAGCCATAAAAACTTCAGTAAATTTCTTACAAGACCCTTTAATGATTAGTTGAGAACAAATTTTTTTCACCCTCAATACTGATTTGAAAAAAGTACAAAAAAAACGAGTTTTTAGGTTGTCTTAGTAAATCTACCGTTACTTTACAAATATTGATGAAAAGACTAATGTTGCCAGGTCATTTTACAGTTTAATGTACTCCTAATAGCCCTGTATTATTTTCAAATTGATCCATCCAACCGTTTTTCCGGACAGATTGATCAAAGTTTTACAAAACAATTAAAGGAACAAATGATCATCAAAATAAAAAAACATTTTTTCACATTTTGCGTTAGTTATTTGTT
This sequence comes from Tipula helvola, assembly GCA_963556165.1. Classification (NCBI taxonomy): domain Eukaryota; kingdom Metazoa; phylum Arthropoda; class Insecta; order Diptera; family Tipulidae; genus Tipula; species Tipula helvola. The sequence continues at coordinate 103,740,355 of OY744483.1, forward strand.
AACCCTTAATGATCGTAAGATTTTTCTCCAATACTCGTTCATAAGAGACGACAGAAAATTAAATATAGTTCTGCAATATGACCAATTATTATGGAACTTGGCCATTTCTCATCCGATTTTAGTGAAATTTGGTATGCGTTATTGAAATGGGATTCTAAAACGATTCGTGGATGAAGTTCTGGAAAATGGCCAACTAGGAAGGAATTTAGCTATTTCTTATCCGATTTTGATGTAATTCAGCATGTACGATGGAAATGGGATTCTAAAGTGATTTTTGGATAAAGTTCTAGAATATGGCCAACTAGGGAGGAACTTGGCTATTTCTTATCCGATTTTGATGAAATTCGGCATGTACGATGGAAATGGGATTCTAAAATGAATTTTAGCTATAGTTCTGGAATATGGCCAATTAGGATGGAACTTGGCCATTTTTTATCCGATTTTAAACAAATTCGGCATGTACTATAGAAATAAAACTCTAAAATTATTTTTGGTCAAATTTATATAATTAATTTGGAAGGCGCTTGCCTATTCCTTAAACGAATAAAAGAAATTCGAGATGTGTTTTAAAAGTGGAAAACTAAAATGGTTATTCCAAATATCTAATGATTTATTATATCAATAATTTAGGAATATCATTTTCATCGTGAATGCTGAAATTCATAAAAATAGGATACAAAATTTCCAAGTTCCGTAACAAATGGCCAAATTCTGGAACTTTATCCAAAAATCAGTTTAGAATCCCTTTTCTAAGGCACGCGCAGAATTTCATAAATATCGGATTAGAAATGGCCAAGTTCGTACCTAGTTGGCCATATTCCAGAACTTCATCCACGAATCATTTTAGAATCCCATTTCCATCGTACATGCTGAATTTAATCAAAAATGGATAAGAAATGGCCAAGTTTCATCCTAGTTGGCCATATTCCAGAACTTTAGCTAAAATTCATTTTAGAATCCCATTTTCATCGCCCATATCAAATTTTATCAAAAATGGATAAGAAACGGCCAAGTTGCTTTATAGTTGGCCATATTCCAGAACTTTATCAAAAAATCATTTTGGAATCCCGTTTCCATCGTACATGCTGAATTACATCAAAATCGGATAAGAAATAGCCAAGTTCCATCCTTGTTGGCCATATTCCAGAACTTAATCCAATAATCATTTTAGAATCCCATTTCCATTGCGCATACCAAATTTCATCAAAATCGGTTTAGAAATGGCCAAGTTCCATCCAAGTTGGCCATTTTCCAGAACTTCATCCACGAATCGTTTTAGAATCCCATTTCAATAACACATACCAAATTTCACTAAAATCGGATGAGAAATGGCCAAGTTCCATAATAATTGGTCATATTGCAGAACTTTATTTAATTTTCTGTCGTCTCTTATGGGCGAGTATTGGAGAAAAATCTTACGATCATTAAGGGTTAACAAATAACTAACGCAAAATGTGAAAAAATCGTTTTTTTATTTTGATGATCATTTGTTCCTTTAATTGTTTTGTAAAACTTTGATCAATCTGTCCGGAAAAACGGTTGGATGGATCAATTTGAAAATAATACAGGGCTATTAGGAGTACATTAAACTGTAAAATGACCTGGCAACATTAGTATTTTCATCAATATTTGTAAAGTAACGGTAGATTTACTAAGACAACCTAAAAAGTCGTTTTTTTGTACTTTTTTCAAATCAGTATTGAGGGTGAAAAAAATTTGTTCTCAACTAATCATTAAAGGGTCTTGTAGGAAATTTACTGAAGTTTTTATGGCTGCCCTAAAGTTTACTGTGCAATCATTGGTTGCTGAGATATCGATGATCAAAGGCAAAAGGATCTTTTTTGATTCAAAGTCATATAACTCAGCAAAAAGTTGACATAGAGAGACCAAAATGAAATTAAATTTACGCCTAATTAACAGGCTAACCGACCTATGCATTGGTTTAACTTAAAAAAAATTTCCCGCGCCCATGGATCCTTACAAAAAAAAAAAAAAAATTCAAATTTTTTTATTTCGCGCTCTTTCTTATGATTGCGTGATAACGGTATCTCACAAAATTTTACCGCTCAAAAGTCTCAAAACTAGAGATTTGAAGCTTTAAAATGCTTTTCTTTCCATCTCTGTACGACCGTATTTTACAAAGATACAGCTCTTCAAAAAACACTGAAAATATTGAAAAAAATTAATGTTCCTTTAATTTTTTGGAGTAGTGTAGTTGAAATAGATAGATCAAAAATGTTTACTCCAAATATCCTTGTGGGTTCGTATTTTTATAGGTGAACATGTTGAAAAGAATTAGGAATAGAACGGCCTAAGGTAATTGTTTTGGGTTAAGAATTTGAGCCCGATTTTTGGGATAATTAAATGCATCTTAAAATAGAACTTTGGTGATCCTTAATATTATATTTAAATATCATATTTTGATTTGGCACGCAGAAAATCAGTCATTTAAAAAAATGATTGTATTGGCACGGTAATAACCAACTATTTGCGAATACTGGTATAAAATAATATATTTTTGAATTTTTATACAAAATTACAATGGCGGTTCACAATAGGGATATACAATTTAAAATAAATTAAAATAAAAGTCTTTTCCTTATATTTTGTTCTGGCTACCCGGGTGGCCGGGTGTGCGTTAGAAGGGTAAAGAAAATTATTCACACATAACTCCATCAAAAAATTATTTTTATCCAATTTCTATACAAAAATCGAAAACTAATAGTCAATTCTTGGATGTCGAGAAGCTAGAAACGTCTAACTTCAAAATTGCACTCCCCCCAAATATTTAAAGTTGAAATGGCTACCCGGGTAGCCAGGTGCGTACACAAGGGTTAACACATTTTATGGCTAACTACAAATCATCTATCTAATTGATTAAAATCATTTTCGGCTGTATATTAATACTGATTTTTTAGCATTGATGGCTATTTCTGTGGTAATGACAATTTTTTTCTCTCAGTGGCTAGTGATGGTCAATATTTTGAATGACCAACCATGATCTATTTTTTTGGTAAAAATACAGCTTTATTGTGAACAAATCGTTAGAACATTTGTTTACAATAAAGCTGTATTTTTACCAAAACAAACCTTATTATTAATGTTCACTAAAAAAACAAAAATAATTGCTTATAATAAAGTCTTATCACCGTTCAAACTAAATGGCTTTTGGTATTTTATGCTAACCAACAATTAAAGATATCGTTCAGGGCAGACTACAAAACATATTATCAGATATTGATTAAGGTAAGTAAAGGCTTCAAAAATTAATTACACGTGAAGAAATAAAACTGTCATTTAAGTAAGGAACCTAATTTATCAATGTCACTCAATTTTAATGGTGTAAGCCGCCTAAACCCTAAAACAATTTATCGCAATATACTCATAATACCAATATAGGTAATGAGTTGTTGGATTGTTATCGATTTTATTTATTTTTTTCATATTTTATCATTTTACTGTGAACCTGGGATTTGAAAACAATCATTTTATATTCCTTTTGGCGAATGTAAAAGTTTAATTAAATATTAATTGTTTACACATCATAAATTTTTGCACACATGCACTTTTTTTTTTAAAATATCACCCTGTATATTACACACAGCAAGTGAATAAACAAAAAAAAAATCGTACAAGTTTACTTATTGTCTAATCAAAATAACTTCATTTTTAGATAAGATTTCAGTACTTCATTTTGTGGTTTAGTGTGAGGTAATTTGTGTCGTATTATTCTTATTATGCGTACTAATAGTGATAATAATAAAGTCAATAATGAAACAGCTGATGACCGGCTTTTAAATAATCAAGAAAATGGTCAAGAAAATTTTGACAATTTCTATAATACGTTTGAGGTGACGCCAGATACGAAATGTGGTATATGGATATTTAATTGTGGTTTTCTACAAAAGTGAGTGTGCCAATTAAAATGTGACGTAATTAACGAATTTTATTTTATTAAAGGTTTGCCAGCAAAAAATCATTTGCTATTATTTATGGAATCTCCACTTGTTTACACTCTGCCACATTCTCATATTTTAACGGAACAATTTCAACAATTGAAAAAGTTTTGAAAGTGTCAACCAAAACAATGGGTCTTATTTCATCCACCAGCAACATATGCCAAATGCTATTAACAATTTTGATGAGTTATTATGTCAGTAAAAAACATAAACCACGATGGCTAGCCATTGGACTATTGACAACGGTGTTATTTTCATTTTTCAATGTTCTTCCATTTCTATTGTACGGTCCAAGTGAAGATTCGTTATTATTAACGGAAGAGTATGCAGGAAATTTAAGTACGAAACCAAATTTACGTGAACTACTAATGGTTGAATCAAAATCAAATCTTTTGTGTTCTGCAAATAGAACACGGCTAAATGAGGAATGTAACCGATCGGTAGAAAGTAAAATTAATTATGTGTCAACTGTATTATTGGTGGTGGCACAATTCATAGCCGGTATTGGTGGTTCGTTGCTCGCCTCAATCGGGATAACTTACATGGATGATAATACGAAAAAATCATCGGCACCACTTTTAATCGGACTATCATTCTTTTTACGTTTAATCGGCCCTGCGATTGGATTAAATATTGCTTCGCTTTGTCTATCCTATTACGTTGCACCCAGTTTACATCCGACCATCGAACGAAAAGATCCACGATGGATTGGTGCATGGTGGTTGGGATGGTTTATACTTGGAATACCGATGATTTTTATGGCATTGATGATGAGTATGTTTCCGAGACATTTACCTAGAGCGTTTGCCCGTCAACAGTTTCAAGAGCTGAAAGAATTAGGTAGTCCACAAGTAGAGCCAAAAGAAAAACCAAATCAAATCGTATCATGGGTTGATTTTAAACAAACCATTAAACGTTTAGTTACCAATAAAATATTTATACTCAATAATATGGCGATGGTGTTTTTCGTATTTTCGTTCATTCCGTCCACGATATTTGTGCCAAAATACTTAGAAGTTCAATTCAAAATATCGCAGGCACAATCAAAGTATGTATATTCGAAAGTAAATTACACACTTATGTGTTTTAGATAAGTAATCAGTGGTTTTATATAGTTTCTTCACAGGTTTTGTGTCTCTGGTATTTGCGGCATGCGGAACATTGATTTCCAGTGTAGTTATCACAAAATTCAAATCAAAGGCCCGGCATTTATCAATGTGGAACGTAATCACAAGTTTTTTATCATGTTTTGCTATTTTGAGTTATGCTTTTATTGGCTGCGACGAAAATGAGCGATCACTATCGCAAATGAAGAATTACAGGTAGTTATCGGTATAAACACGTTTGAATAGATTTTACTAAATCGGAATCGTTTAATTTCAGCTGTAATATTACAAGATGTGGTTGTGATTTTGTACCTTATTCACCGATTTGTGGAACCAGTAATAACATAACATTTATTTCTCCATGCCATGCCGGTTGTACTAATGAAATTATCAGCGTCAATGGAACGAAATTATACAGTGATTGCTCGTGTGTGCCGACGCTATTAGACGAGAAAAGCGCTAGTCCTGGCCCATGCCCGATCGATTGCACAACCGCCCTTTATATATTCATTGCAATTTTGGCATTACAAAAATTTTTAAATGGTACCTCAGGTTCAACCAATTTTCTAATTAGTATACGATCGATTGATCCACGTGACAAGGCTGTCTCAATTGGTATAACTAATTTAATGATTAGTCTTTTGGCTTTTGTTCCGGGGCCATTACTTTTTGGTCATATGTACGATTCGGCGTGCGAAGTTTGGGGTAAAACGTGTTCGGGTAAAGGAAATTGCTGGCTGTACGAAACAAAAGAGTTGCGAAAAAATATATTTTTTTTGGCAGCCGGTCTTCGTGCTTGTACCTTGTTTTTTGATTTGATTGTTTGGTATATGATTAAAAATGTTAGTATATTTGACGAGAAAGGGGAGAAACCAAGGGAGGAAAATAAAAATGTTGATTGAATGATTTAAATCTACCTTATCGACTGTACTAATTTAGCTTTATGGTTTGAATAACCACTAATTAATAAGTTTCAAATTTAAAATATAGATGGGGGGAGAAGAAAGGAAAGAATTGTAATGTTTGTGATTTGATAATTTTTATTAAAGACAAATTAAAATGATTTTTATTTAAAAATGTTAACTTACAAAAACAATAAATACATAATTATTTTTTAAAATATGTTTCAATCTCATAACCATGTATGATCGAACGTTTTGTATAAAAATATTTTTCATTGGTATTCGTAATATCTTCAGTGCACTCATTAATAATGCGCCCATCTTTTACAACGTGAATTTGTATGTAATAATTATTATTATGGTTAATTTTGAATGAATCACCCAAACTAATATATTTACGGAACTGGTTATCTTTAAAATTAAAGATCATCGGAAAATTTAAATCGTCCGGTGGATCTTTTCGTAAGGTCACACTCCAAATCGGATAGTAGCTGATGATTTGGAATGCAATCAACTTTGTACCAATTGGTGAAAGATAAGTTGGTATTTCATTTTGATCCGCATAACAACGGGCCATCCATTTACAATTCTCACTTTTGATATATGGTTTGCGACATATTTGGTTCTGCAGATTCAGATATAATGAATAATCCATTCTGATATCATCACCTTGCAAAATACCGTCGCTTTTTTTCATGCATTCACGAAACTCAAACTCCGCCATCACTGGAAACCGTATATATATTTTCAAGCGATCAAATAATTTACGTTGCTGGTCTAGATCGATTTTATTTGCTTCACTATACACAACCAACCATTTTGTGAAATGGTTAAACATATCAATTTCCCGGAATTGTTTTTCTTTTCTACCAATAAAATTCCATTTTAGAATATTCTCCATTGCTTTTGGAGTTAGCTGCAAAATTGTATCAGGTTCAAAAAATTCATCAGCAAATGGTGCGACACAATCTTTAATCCAGGTGTATCGTACATATTCATCTTCTTGTTGTGACTCATGAAATTGAAATAGTTTTAATCGCTCGGCAGTGGTTAATGTTCGTGTTGTAATATTTGCAATTATGAAATTTTCCAAAGTTATAACTTCGAATTTTGCCGCTAAATCAAGCAAACTAATAGCGGTATCAAATTTGTGCAGGGTACACTTATCGGTATAAATAAATTTAACAAATTGATAAAATAATTCATAATTATAGCTTTTAATTGGAAGCACTCTTGGATTCTTAACATCAAAAGTATATGACGAAAATATTTTATGAAAGTAGCCGGCGCGGCACATCATTACAAAACTGTGAACATAAATCACTTTGTTTTCAATTGAAAAATGAATGTCGGCTAAAAATGAATTGTTAAATAATTTTGAAATAATTGATGAAACGGGCAGAATAGGTAATGTATGAATGACAGTCTCCATTTTGTTGCAATCATATATTTTTATGTTTAAACTTCTGAAATTACACGAAATATAAAAATGGCGATAATATTTATAATTTCTCTTTTTTTACCTGTTTATATAAAGCCGATTAAATTTTAGAATAATTAAAACCAATTACCTAACCAGTAGGTGGTCACTACACAAATGATTAAATCTCCTAATTTACTACTTTCATTATCGAACATAAAAAAACGGTATTCTGTTATTGCTGACAATTTATTTTGTTTTATGGATGTATAGGTACGTGTTGCAGGTAGACTTAACTTTTTTATAATGCAAAAACATTTTAATGACCAGGGTTAATTTTCAAATAGCTATCAATTTAATTAATTGTCAAAGATGAGTGAGCGCCTGGATTACGCATGTTATGAAATTAAATTTGAACAACCAGTGGGGTTTCTTCAACTTTTTATTGATTTTAACGAAATTGATTTTACTACCCCTTTGATTTCTTTGAATTTTCATTCTTCATTTTGCTCATCCCGATTTAAGATTTAATGTGTCAAATTGCTACTAATCACCGAGGTGTGTCAAATCAATCTTGGAACTTCCGTTTTTGAAACGTTGTTGTATGACTTCTTTAGCGAAAATCCTGCTGTTCTTTATATTAGAAGGATTAATTTTCAGCTTTACTTCAGTTGATCCCTTAAATTCTCAAAAAGATAGATATGAGCATTTTAAAATATCGAAAATTTACCAGAAATTTTAGAAATTTCCGATAATTATAACAAATTAATTAATTAAAATTAAAAGTAAAATTTGGTAATAATAAAATATTAACTTGCACTGGAATAGAACAGTGTGAATGTAACGATAATTTTGTAAAGAATTTCATTGGTATTGGCAACATTCGCAATTGGAAGAAGTACACTGCGTTTAAAAAAAATCAATCCTCTCATCAGGCCAAGGTGAAAGTTAATACATATTTAAAAATTATCAAATTATTACAAAAAATCAAACTATGTAGTGTAATAATTTGGTGAAAGACAAATTCTAAAAAATATGTATCGATTTGCGGTGCTTGCAAGTTAGAAAATTTACGAAAATGCCTTAAAGTTAACTCGTCTTTTTCGTTAATATGGTCAAAAGCTTGTAGAAAGTAAAGTTTTATACGTGTAAAGTGTTTTACTTATTAATTTATTTATTAATTTGGTAGGGTAATTGTTAATTTTAAGTATATAAGTAATTTTATTAAGTACGTTTTTCCTAAATTGTATGTCCGTTAAATATAAGGTCCTTTTTATAAATGAGTTTGCCATATTAATTTTCATTTTGTGTGGATGATTTGAGATAAAATTTAATAATATGTCCGAAGCTCTGTCTTTTTTGTACCATTTAAATCTAAAAATGTTAAAATATTACTATTTTCTTTTTCTACTGTAAATATTAATTTAATAAATTTTGGATTTTTCCTATATTAGACTCAACAGTAGACAGTATTATATCATCTACATATAAATGTTGGTTGTTGTTCTAATATAGGAAGTTGTTGATTGAATACTTTTTCTAAAACGATATCTGCCAAAATGGGTGATAGCGGGTTTTCCATTGCAAGTCCAAATTTTTGTTTGTAAAAAGCCCCTTGAAATTTGAAATAATTATTATCAATGATACATATGTCCAGTATTTTAAAAAATTTACTTTTTGTCAACACACAATCATCCGAAATTTCATTTCATCTATCTGAAATAGCGATTTTTGAAATTTCTATCGGAATGTTGGTAAATAATGCTACCACATCTAGTGAAACTAAAATTTCTCCTTCACCACAAGGGTGATGTTTTTTATTGTGTCTTTAAATGCATATGAATTTTTGATATTAAATTTACTGTTATTCGTCAAAGGTTTTAGAATTTTGCAACAAAATTTTGATAAAAAATATGCCGGCGAATTAATAGTTGACACTATTGGCCGAAAAGGTACATTATTTTTATGGATTTTTGGCAAACCATAAATTCTAGGTGCAACCGGATTATTAATGTTCATCGATAATTTACACTGATTACTAATCAAATTTTTATTTTTCAATTCATCTATAATCTTGTAACATTTTTTATTAATTTTGGACGTCGGGTCGTTTTCTAAATTTTCGTATGTGTCCATGTCATTCAGTAAGTCCGTCATTTTTTGTTGGTACATGTTTTTGTGGGGTGCTTGTTGACAGCCTCCTCGTGGCGCATCCTGGGCAATGTGCTGTAGATCGAACGGTTGTGGTATCCAATCCCTACGTAGTAGAGAAACAGTATAGCAGATAGTCAACAAAAAGATGAAATGTCGGGTGTAAACAATAATGTACTCCAGGTGGGTCAGAACTTAGATTCTAAATCCCGCCCCGGTTTACCGGGCTGCTCCACGGATTCTGGAGGGAGCAACACGATATTGCAAGGGAAATTGTCGGTAGGCAACCAGGCTGACCCTTTTCCTAGTACTACTGGAAGCACGGAACAAAAAATAAATGTATGGCCCTTTGGTGGAAGAAGTACGGCACTTCAGAGAACACCGCCGTCAACTCCACCATCAGGGAGCACCACACTGTTCAGTGAATCTAACAATGAGAAGGAAAATACCTCTGCTATGAAGCAATCAGTAGTCAATCAAACTTCTGAAGTCGTGCAAAGTGCACAAACTGATACAATAAACAACGCGGATTTAATAAGTAAATTTGAGCAAATGGAGAAGTTAATCGCGCAGCTAAACAATGAAGTTGTCGTGCTAAAGAAAGAAAACATTATGCTAAAGGAAACAGTAAATAGAAGTAACAACGCAGGAAACTCAGTATTAATGAACAACCAATTTCAAGTACTCAGAGAACAAGGAGAATACCACACTGATGAAGATGAGCTTGAAAGAGAAACAAGCTGGATACTACAGAGAGCCAGGAGAGCAAATAAGAAACCAAGAAAAGAATCCAATCCAATTAAGAGGAAAGCTGAATCATCACCAGAAGTTGAACCAATTCAAACTCACTCTAAAACTACCAATGCAATTACTGCACCTAAAGTGCATGAGCCAGAAAAGAAGAAACATGTCCCACCCCCGATCAATATTCTAGGAATATCAAATTACGGTAGTATTCAGAAATTGATGAAAGAAGTAGTACGAAATGACTACAAAGTAATATCGCTCAATAATAATATATGGAAAATTAATACAACAGAGCCTGACGACTATAAAGCTCTAGCTAACAAATTAAATGCTGATGGTCTCCAGTGGTACACCTACGAGGATAAAAATGATCGATCAATTAAAGTAATGGCACGAGGTCTACACCCAACTTGCTCAAAAGATGAAATCATTAAGGACCTGCAAAGCAAAGGCCTGAAAATAGTTGATGCAGTCAACATCATTAGAAAAGAGAGAAGAGATAACAGGGAGGGAAATGTTGAAATCAACAGAAGAGGTCCCACACTTTTTATGCTAACCTTCGACAACCAAGAAAAAATAGAAAGTATCTATAATATTAGGGCTATCCTTAACCTCAGAGTTAAAATAGAAACACCGAGAAAGGTCACTCGACTAATACCACAATGCAAAAACTGTCAAGATTATAATCATACACAGAAGTACTGCCATCGAGAAGCAAGATGTGTTAAATGTGCAGGAAAACACGCAGGAAATGATTGCATAGTTCCCCGAAATACAACACCGAAGTGTATAAACTGTAATGGCCAGCATCCGGCAAATTACAGAGAATGTGAAGTTGCAGTAGAACTACAAAAAATGAGAGATAAATCACGCAAACCAGTTGCATCAAGAAATGTACAATCTATAAAAAAACCACGGAGCCAAAATGGTTGACTCCTAATCCTAACGCACAAAGAGAGCCAGTAAATGAAAATGTTACTTATGCACAAGTAGTTCAGCAAACAGAGCAGAAACAGCTCAAAGTGGATCTTGTTTTACAGGACATACTGAGAAATCTAGAGAACCTCAACAAAAGGCTTTCTTCACAGGAAATGAGCCTGCAGAACGCGCTAGAAGAAATGAAATCACAAACTAGTTTCAATAAAAAAATTGAAGGAAACTTTGATCGAGTGTATCAAAATATAAATTATATAAAATCGAATTATAAAATAAAGAAATGAATAAAACATTACGAATTGTAACCTGGAATGCAAATGGGCTATTGCATCACATTCAAGAACTAGATATATTTTTAAACATGTATAATATAGATATATGTCTTATATCAGAAACACATTTCACCAAAACTTCATTCTGTAAAATAAAAGGATATTATTGCTATCATGCATTACATCCAGAGAACAAAGCTAGAGGTGGATCAGCTATTCTGATAAAAGATCATATACAGCATAACGAAGAACTTAAAATTGAGAAGCTTTCCATACAAGTCACAACAATCAAAATACAATTGAACATTAATAAAACTTGTAGTATCTCAGCAATCTACTGCCCCCCAAGATACAATCTCAAACAAGGAGATTATACTAATCTTCTCAAAATACTAGGAAGTGTCTTTTTAATTGGAGGTGACTTTAATGCAAAAAATACCTATTGGGGATCACGGTTAACGACCACTAAAGGAAAAGAACTTTTCGCAGCAGGCAAACAACTAAAATGTGAATTTCACTCAGGCGGTACACCAACCTATTGGCCCTCGGATATCAGTAAGACTCCAGATCTTATAGACTTCTTTATTACAAGAGGAATTTCAGATAATTATACCCATATAGAGAACAGTGAAAGTCTATCATCAGATCATTCACCAGTTATTATGACACTTAGCCAAACAATTATTATGAAACAGAGCAACCCGAAATTAACGAGCTTCAAAACCAATTGGGATCTCTTCCAAACACGGTTAACAGAAAGAATTAATCTGCAGAACCCAATTCAGGGATCAGTCCAATTAGAAGAAGAACTAGATAATCTCATCTATAATATCCAAAGTGCTGCGTGGGAAAGCACTCCTAATAACAATCATGAATTGAAGCGCAATGCTAGCTATCCGGAGGAAGTAAGGGAACTACTTAAAATCAAAAGAAAAGCACGGAAGAATTGGCAAAAACATCGAAACCCGGAAAATAAGAGGGTATTTAATCACTTGTGTAACAAATTAAAATATCTAATAAAAGATATTAAAAATCAATCAGTTAATAAATACCTCAGCACTCTAACTGGGCAAAAAGATACTGATTACTCATTATGGAAAGCAACTAAGAATCTTAAAAGACCCAAACTTCAGGTTCCTCCAATTAAAGATAAAGACAATTGGGCTCGAAATGCTAAACAAAAAGCTGATTTGTTTGCAAATCATCTTGAAGAAACATTTCAACCTTACCCAAAACAAACGGAAGAGGAAAATATTACCCCGATAAATAAACAGGATGAAATAAAAATTACACCAATAACATTGAAAGAACTAAAATGGGAAATCAAGAATAATCTGAATGCGTATAAGGCCCCAGGATATGATCTTATAACGGGTCAGATAATAAAAGTGTTACCGGAGAAAGCATTGAGGAAACTAATGCATATAATTAATGCAGCATTTCGACTAAGATATGTACCAAGACAATGGAAAGTTGCAGAAGTAATTATGATACTTAAGCCGAACAAACCTCCGAACGATAAAGCTTCATACAGGCCGATTTCTCTGCTACCAACATTATCGAAACTATTTGAAAAGGTTCTTCTTAAAAGACTAAAACCAATTATCGAAGAAAGGAATCTTATCCCCTCACATCAGTTTGGATTTAGGGAAAAACATTCTACTATAGAACAAGTACATCGAATTACTGATGTAATCGAGAAATCACTTGAAAGCAAACAAATATGTTCAACTATATTCCTTGATGTAGCGCAAGCATTTGACAAAGTATGGCACCAGGGGTTAGAATTCAAACTTCATCGAGATCTTCCAGAGCAATTTTTTCAAATTCTAAAATCCTACATATCAGAGAGGCACTTCCGAGTAAAGTATGAGAATGAATACTCCCAGCTAAAACGAATAACAGCAGGAGTTCCACAAGGGAGTGTTCTTGGACCAATCCTTTATCTCCTATATACTAGAGATATACCAATTATAGAAGCAACAATGGCGACTTTTGCAGATGACACGGCAATACTTGCAACAGCAAAAAACATCAATGAATCCACTAGTAAACTTCAGAAGGCTACTAACCTGATATGTAAATGGACAGAGAAATGGCGAATTAAATTAAATGAAGCAAAATCAGTCCAAGTGAACTTTACCAATCTAAAAGTTAATCATATACCAATAATGATAAACTCTATAGTAGTACCGCATGCGAACACTGCTAAGTATCTTGGCATGACTTTAGATGCTAAACTTAGATGGAAAGAACACATAAAAAAGAAGCGAGAAGAACTAAACATAAAATTTAGAAAGATGCATTGGCTCTTAGGGAGACAATCTGAACTAGCGATCCATAACAAACTGCTGTTATACAAACAAATCCTTAAACCTGTATGGACGTACGGTAGCCAACTCTGGGGTTGTGCCAAGAGGACAAATATTAAAATCATACAAACAGTTCAAAATAAAATCCTGCGATGTATTGTTAATGCAGCGTGGTACATTCGAAACGACAACCTCCATCGAGATCTAAAGATCGAGCTTGTCGTGGATGAAATTAAGCATCATGCAACAAAACACCTACAACGTCTGCACCAGCATGAAAATCTGGACATACGCTGTATGCTGACTACCACACCTACCAGAAGACTGCAAAGAATAAAACCATTGGACTTATCGCGACCAGGAGGTCAGTAGACTTGCTGTGGCGAAAATCCAGGGGATGAGTTACACGAAATGGGGGATAATCTTGTGATTGTGCCGACTAATCAAATACTTTATAATGCAATGTAAATTACTAAATGGGTGTAAGACTCAGTCGTAATATAAATAAATAAAAATAAAAAAAAAAAAAAAATAAAAATAAAAAAAAAAAAATGTTTTTGTCCAGTATAACCGTTTTATTTCCTTTATCTGATTTTGTCACTATAATTTGGCCATGATCTTTTAAAAATGTATTCGTAATTCTTTGAGCTTCTAATAACACTAAATCTCTGTTTGAGTACTTTTGTCTTTTTTGTAGGAATTGTGTAATGTGATCAGTAATCTTAGTTCTTTTTTCATTAGAAGCAATGTTCTTCTCTATTGCCAAAATGTTTTCTACCTCAGCTAACATGTCCATCACTGGGACTTTTTTATATTCAACTGGAAAACTAAATTTTGAACCGAAACTCCAAATCATATTACATTCATCTGGTATGGTGGTATCCGTCAAGTTAATTACATTGTTTTTTTTTAAAAGTAAAATCTAATTTTTACTGTTCTCTAATTAATTTTGCAATTTTTTATTTCAAAATGTCTTTTCTATTTTTACGCATGATATTTGTGTCCATATTCAAAATTGTCTCAAATTGTTCATATAATTCTTCATTGAAAATTTGTCTAAGCGAAAAAATCAAATTAGTTACCTCATTCTTTAATTTTTGTAACGTGAAATTACAAACTTTTATTTCTAATTTCTTTTATTATGATTGAATTTTTTATACACACACTAAAGGAAAAGCAATGCAAATAAAAGCTTGTCAAATAATTTGCATAAAACATGACACAAATGGATGAATTGTGATTCAATCGTTGACCGGAAAGTTGTATTCTCTTACTAAATACATCACGTGCTGTAATTAATGATCGATAATTTTTACTCGTTAAAACCGACGCAGATAATTCAACTCGTGCTGCGCACTCTTTGAATTTTCAGCGCGGTTTTAACTCGTAAAAATTATAAGTTGGTTTTCAATCGACCAACCGCAAGCACCCGCTAGCAAACCGCTAGTAGAAAGGTTTTTGTCTTCGCTCAATGAACTACTCGTAACTGTTCTTGTTATTTTTCACGAGTAGTTACAAGCAGCTACGCATAATTTCACCTCTAGGCGGTTGAGTATAGAACCGCTTGATAAACCGCTGTTTTATGTTGTTATTGTAAATATTAATTTTTGTTGTGTCAAAAATAAAAAAAATTCTATCGCATTTGTTAATAAGTTGGTTAAGTTGTTAAAAAATGGCATGATTGAAGAAAGTCTCATCATTGAAGAAAATACCAATCGAAAGCAAGAACTGTTAGAAGAGATCTTTCCTGTACTGGTTAATAATAAAACTCAAATATGATAATTAAAAGGTAATTGTTCGCCGCACCAAAGTTTTGGCAGATTAGAAGACATATACGATTTATAGGTTATGTATATGTTTTACTCACATCATTCATTTTAAGCGTTCCAATCGACCATAGCAAGGACAAAAACTTTTCTATTAGCGGTTTGCTAGCGGGTGCTTGCGGTTGGTCGATTGGAAAGCATTGAATAATTGAGCACTAGTTGTTTTACGAGCGATAATATATAGAATGCCATGCAAAATACGAATAACAACATTTAAGCCGCATACTACAAAAAAAATTCAGTAACTTTTTTGGTAATTTCGTAACAGAAGAACTTGACGGACATAAACTTTTCTCAACTTTTCGGTAATATTTTTCCCCTCAATTCTTTTTTTTTCATACGAGAAAAAAAAAATATATTTTTTAAGTTGGCATGGAGGGGAAAAAATTTACAAATTATATGAGAAAATTTTATGTTCGTCAAGTTCTTCTGTCGCGAAATTACCATAAAAGTTACTGAATTTTTTTTGTAGTATGCGGCTTGAGGCCCGTTATACATTTCAGCTAAGCTAAGCGAGAAACGTAGTTTATATTAGCATAGTTTAGCCCGCTTACCCGACTACTCCACCTGACATAAATTATAAAATGTAAAAAATGGCATCGGGTGAGGAAAACATACAATAAATTTAACGACATTAGCGGTTTGATATTTTAAAGAAATATTGCAAAAAAAATTCGCCGTGCATATTTATTTACCGTATGTATTTTAATGATTCTTTTTCTTTTTTGGCTGTCGCATTTTTAAGTATACATTTAAAATATTATTACAAAATTTATGCGTAATTAAATTTTTCTGGAAAAAAATCTTCAGTCACAGGTCACACAAAATTTCTAGTAGATTTAAGTTTTGAGAAAATCTTTTTTTAAGATATTCCTGAAAATTTCACATGTGGGGGACGCAGTAAATTTCATCAGTTTTGAGAAAATCCTTTTTTTTAGATATTCCTGAAAATTTCACAAGAGGGGGACGCAGTAAATTTCATCAGTTTTGGGAAAATCATTGTTTTTAGATATTCCTGAAAATTTCACAAGACGCAGTAAATTTCATCAGTTTTGAGAAAATCCGTTTTTCAGATATTCCTGAAAATTTCACAAGAGGGGGACGCAGTAAATTTCATCAGTTTTGAGAAAATCATTTTTTTAGATATTCCTGAAAATTTCACAAGGGGAGGGACGCAGTAAATTTCATCAGTTTTGAGAAAATCATTTTTTTAGATATTTCTGAAAATTTCACAAGGGGGGACGCAGTAAATTTCATCAGTTTTGAGAAAATCATTGTTTTTAGATATTCCTGAAAATTTCACAAGACGCAGTAAATTTCATCAGTTTTGAGAAAATCCGTTTTTCAGATATTCCTGAAAATTTCACAAGAGGGGGACGCAGTAAATTTCATCAGTTTTGAGAAAATCATTTTTTTAGATATTCCTGAAAATTTCACAAGGGGGGGACGCAGTAAATTTCATCAGTTTTGAGAAAATCATTTTTTTAGATATTCCTGAAAATTTCACAAGGGGGGGGGACGCAGTAAATTTCATCAGTTTTGAGAAAATGCTTTTTTTAGATATTCCTGAAAATTTCACAAGAGGGGGACGCAGTAAATTTCATCAGTTTTGGGAAAATCATTTTTTTAGATATTCCTGAAAATTTCACAAGGGGGGACGCAGTAAATTTCATCAGTTTTATGAAAAACCTTTTTTGAGATATTTCTGAAAATTTCACAAGAGGGGACGCAGTAAATTTCATCAGTTTTGGGAAAATCATTTTTTTATATATTTCTGAAAATTTCACAAGGGGGGACGCAGTAAATTTCATCAGTTTTGAGAAAATCTTTATTTTAGCCATTCCTGAAAATTTCACAAGGGGGGACGCAGTAAATTTCATCAGTTTTGAG
This sequence comes from Tipula helvola, assembly GCA_963556165.1. Lineage (NCBI taxonomy): Eukaryota > Metazoa > Arthropoda > Insecta > Diptera > Tipulidae > Tipula > Tipula helvola. The sequence continues at coordinate 103,757,876 of OY744483.1, forward strand.
AAAATCATTTTTTTAGCTATTCCTGAAAATTTCACAAGGGGGGGACGCAGTAAATTTCATCAGTTTTGAGAAAATCTTTATTTTAGCTATTCCTGAAAACTTCACAAGGGGGGGACGCAGTAAATTTCATCAGTTTTGAGAAAATCTTTATTTTAGATATTCCTGAAAATTTCACAAGGGGGGACGCAGTAAATTTCATCAGTTTTGAGAAAATCTTTATTTTAGCTATTCCTGAAAATTTCACAAGGGGGAAACGCAGTAAATTTCATCAGTTTTGAGAAAATCTTTATTTTAGATATTCCTGAAAATTTCACAAGGGGGGGGACGCAGTAAATTTCATCAGTTTTGAGAAAATCTTTATTTTAGATATTCCTGAAAATTTCACAAGGGGGGGACGCAGTAAATTTCATCAGTTTTGAGAAAGTTTCAAGGTCATAGAGTTCCCGCCGCGGATGTAATAAATTATTGAAGTTGATTACAGTTGCCCAAGGATACAGGTCGAGACAGCATGTTCTATAAACGTGTATAAATAAGAAACTATACACGTCATCAGTAAGCCAGTACCTGTTCTGGATAGGTAGACTGATAAAGAACTACCTGACGAAGTTTCAAGGTCATAGAGTTCCCGCCGCGGATGTAATAAATTATTGAAGTTGATTACAGTTGCCCAAGGATACAGGTCGAGACAGCATGTTCTATAAACGTGTATAAATAAGAAACTATACACGTCATCAGTAAGCCAGTACCTGTTCTGGATAGGTAGAATGATAAAGAACTACCTGACGAAGTTTCAAGGTCATAGAGTTCCCGCCGCGGATGTAATAAATTATTGAAGTTGATTACAGTTGCCCAAGGATACAGGTCGAGACAGCATGTTCTATAAACGTGTATAAATAAGAAACTATACACGTCATCAGTAAGCCAGTACCTGTTCTGGATAGGTAGAATGATAAAGAACTACCTGACGAAGTTTCAAGGTCATAGAGTTCCCGCCGCGGATGTAATAAATTATTGAAGTTGATTACAGTTGCCCAAGGATACAGGTCGAGACAGCATGTTCTATAAACGTGTATAAATAAAAAACTATACACGTCATCAGTAAGCCAGTACTTGTTCTGGATAGGTAGAATGATAGAAAATTACCTGACGAAGTTTCAAGGTCCTAGAGTTCCCGCCGCGGATGTAATAAATTATTTAAGTTGATTACAGTTGCCCAAGGATACAGGTCGAGACAGCATGTTCTATAAACGTGTATAAATAAGAAACTATACACGTCATCAGTAAGCCAGTACCTGTTCTGGATAGGTAGAATGATAAAGAACTACCTGACGAAGTTTCAAGGTCATAGAGTTCCCGCCGCGGATGTAATAAATTATTGAAGTTGATTACAGTTGCCCAAGGATACAGGTCGAGACAGCATGTTCTAAGAACGTGTATAAATAAAAAACTATACACGTCATCAGTAAGCCAGTACCTGTTCTGGATAGGTAGACTGATAAAGAACTACCTGACGAAGTTTCAAGGTCATAGAGTTCCCGCCGCGGATGTAATAAATTATTGAAGTTGATTACAGTTGCCCAAGGATACAGGTCGAGACAGCATGTTCTATAAACGTGTATAAATAAGAAACTATACACGTCATCAGTAAGCCAGTACCTGTTCTGAATAGGTAGAATGATAAAGAACTACCTGACGAAGTTTCAAGGTCATAGAGTTCCCGCCGCGGATGTAATAAATTATTGAAGTTGATTACAGTTGCCCAAGGATACAGGTCGAGACAGCATGTTCTATAAACGTGTATAAATAAGAAACTATACATGTCATCAGTAAGCCAGTACCTGTTCTGGATAGGTAGACTGATAAAGAACTACCTGACGAAGTTTCAAGGTCATAGAGTTCCCGCCGCGGATGTAATAAATTATTGAAGTTGATTACAGTTGCCCAAGGATACAGGTCGAGACAGCATGTTCTATAAACGTGTATAAATAAGAAACTATACACGTCATCAGTAAGCCAGTACCTGTTCTGGATAGGTAGACTGATAAAGAACTACCTGACGAAGTTTCAAGGTCATAGAGTTCCCGCCGCGGATGTAATAAATTATCGAAGTTGATTACAGTTGCCCAAGGATACAGGTCGAGACAGCATGTTCTATAAACGTGTATAAATAAGAAACTATACACGTCATCAGTAAGGCAGTACCTGTTCTGGATAGGTAGACTGATAAAGAACTACCTGACGAAGTTTCAAGGTCCTAGAGTTCCCGCCGCGGATGTAATAAATTATTGAAGTTGATTACAGTTGCCCAAGGATACAGGTCGAGACAGCATGTTCTATAAACGTGTATACATAAAAAACTATACACGTCATCAGTAAGCCAGTACCTGTTCTGGATAGGTAGACTGATAAAGAACTACCTGACGAAGTTTCAAGGTCCTAGAGTTCCCGCCGCGGATGTAATAAATTATTGAAGTTGATTACAGTTGCCCAAGGATACAGGTCGAGACAGCATGTTCTATAAACGTGTATAAATAAGAAACTATACACGTCATCAGTAAGCCAGTACCTGTTCTGGATAGGTAGACTGATAAAGAACTACCTGACGAAGTTTCAAGGTCATAGAGTTCCCGCCGCGGATGTAATAAATTATCGAAGTTGATTACAGTTGCCCAAGGATACAGGTCGAGACAGCATGTTCTATAAACGTGTATAAATAAGAAACTATACACGTCATCAGTAAGGCAGTACCTGTTCTGGATAGGTAGACTGATAAAGAACTACCTGACGAAGTTTCAAGGTCATAGAGTTCCCGCCGCGGATGTAATAAATTATTGAAGTTGATTACAGTTGCCCAAGGATACAGGTCGAGACAGCATGTTCTAAGAACGTGTATAAATAAGAAACTATACACGTCATCAGTAAGCCAGTACCTGTTCTGGATAGGTAGAATGATAAAGAACTACCTGACGAAGTTTCAAGGTCATAGAGTTCCCGCCGCGGATGTAATAAATTATTGAAGTTGATTACAGTTGCCCAAGGATACAGGTCGAGACAGCATGTTCTATAAACGTGTATAAATAAGAAACTATACACGTCATCAGTAAGCCAGTACCTGTTCTAGATAGGTAGAATGATAAAGAACTACCTGACGAAGTTTCAAGGTCATAGAGTTCCCGCCGCGGATGTAATAAATTATTGAAGTTGATTACAGTTGCCCAAGGATACAGGTCGAGACAGCATGTTCTATGAACGTGTATAAATAAGAAACTATACACGTCATCAGTAAGGCAGTGCCTGTTCTGGATAGGTAGACTGATAAAGAACTACCTGACGAAGTTTCAAGGTCATAGAGTTCCCGCCGCGGATGTAATAAATTATTGAAGTTGATTACAGTTGCCCAAGGATACAGGTCGAGACAGCATGTTCTATAAACGTGTATAAATAAGAAACTATACACGTCATCAGTAAGCCAGTACCTGTTCTGGATAGGTAGAATGATAAAGAACTACCTGACGAAGTTTCAAGATCATAGAGTTCCCGCCGCGGATGTAATAAATTATTGAAGTTGATTACAGTTGCCCAAGGATACAGGTCGAGACAGCATGTTCTATAAACGTGTATAAATAAGAAACTATACACGTCATCAGTAAGCCAGTACCTGTTCTGGATAGGTAGAATGATAAAGAACTACCTGACGAAGTTTCAAGGTCATAGAGTTCCCGCCGCGGATGTAATAAATTATTGAAGTTGATTACAGTTGCCCAAGGATACAGGTCGAGACAGCATGTTCTATGAACTTGTATACATAAAAAACTATACACGTCATCAGTAAGCCAGTACCTGTTCTGGATAGGTAGACTGATAAAGAACTACCTGACGAAGTTTCAAGGTCACAGAGTTCCCGCCGCGGATGTAATAAATTATTGAAGTTGATTACAGTTGCCCAAGGATACAGGTCGAGACAGCATGTTCTATGAACGTGTATAAATAAGAAACTATACACGTCATCAGTAAGGCAGTGCCTGTTCTGGATAGGTAGACTGATAAAGAACTACCTGACGAAGTTTCAAGGTCATAGAGTTCCCGCCGCGGATGTAATAAATTATTGAAGTTGATTACAGTTGCCCAAGGATACAGGTCGAGACAGCATGTTCTATAAACGTGTATAAATAAGAAACTATACACGTCATCAGTAAGCCAGTACCTGTTCTGGATAGGTAGAATGATAAAGAACTACCTGACGAAGTTTCAAGATCATAGAGTTCCCGCCGCGGATGTAATAAATTATTGAAGTTGATTACAGTTGCCCAAGGATACAGGTCGAGACAGCATGTTCTATAAACGTGTATAAATAAGAAACTATACACGTCATCAGTAAGCCAGTACCTGTTCTGGATAGGTAGAATGATAAAGAACTACCTGACGAAGTTTCAAGGTCATAGAGTTCCCGCCGCGGATGTAATAAATTATTGAAGTTGATTACAGTTGCCCAAGGATACAGGTCGAGACAGCATGTTCTATGAACTTGTATACATAAAAAACTATACACGTCATCAGTAAGCCAGTACCTGTTCTGGATAGGTAGACTGATAAAGAACTACCTGACGAAGTTTCAAGGTCATAGAGTTCCCGCCGCGGATGTAATAAATTATTGAAGTTGATTACAGTTGCCCAAAGATACTGGTCGAGACAGCATGTTCTATAAACGTGTATAAATAAGAAACTATACACGTCATCAGTAAGCCAGTACCTGTTCTGGATAGGTAGACTGATAAAGAACTACCTGACGAAGTTTCAAGGTCATAGAGTTCCCGCCGCGGATGTAATAAATTATTGAAGTTGATTACAGTTGCCCAAGGATACATTCCTGAAAATTTCACAAGGGGGGGGGGGGACGCAGTAAATTTCATCAGTTTTGAGAAAATCTTTATTTTAGATATTCCTGAAAATTTCACAAGGGGGGGACGCAGTAAATTTCATCAGTTTTGAGAAAATCTTTATTTTAGCTATTCCTGAAAATTTCACAAGGGGGGGGACGCAGTAAATTTCATCAGTTTTGAGAAAATCTTTATTTTAGATATTCCTGAAAATTTCACAAGGAGGGGACGCAGTAAATTTCATCAGTTTTGAGAAAATCTTTATTTTAGATATTCCTGAAAATTTCACAAGGGGGGGACGCAGTAAATTTCATCAGTTTTGAGAAAATCTTTATTTTAGATATTCCTGAAATTTTCACAAGGGAGGGACGCAGTAAATTTCATCAGTTTTGAGAAAATATTTATTTTCGATATTCCTGAAAATTTCACAAGGGGGGGACGCAGTAAATTTCATCAGTTTTGAGAAAATCTTTATTTTAGATATTCCTGAAAATTTCACAAGGGGGGGACGCAGTAAATTTCATCAGCTTTGAGAAAATCTTTATTTTAGATATTCCTGAAAATTTCACAAGGGGGGGACGCAGTAAATTTCATCAGTTTTGACAAAATATTTATTTTCGATATTCCTGAAAATTTCATAAGGGGGGGACGCAGTAAATTTCATCAGTTTTGAGAAAATCTTTATTTTAGATATTCCTGAAAATTTCACAAGGGGGGGACGCAGTAAATTTCATCAGTTTTGAGAAAATATTTATTTTCGATATTCCTGAAAATTTCACAAGGGGGGGACGCAGTAAATTTCATCAGTTTTGAGAAAATCTTTATTTTAGATATTCCTGAAAATTTCACAAGGGGGGGACGCAGTAAATTTCATCAGCTTTGAGAAAATCTTTATTTTAGATATTCCTGAAAATTTCACAAGGGGAGGACGCAGTAAATTTCATCAGTTTTGAGAAAATCTTTATTTTAGATATTCCTGAAAATTTCACAAGGGGGGAACGCAGTAAATTTCATCAGTTTTGAGAAAATCTTTATTTTAGATATTCCTGAAAATTTCACAAGGAGGGGACACAGTAAATTTCATCAGTTTTGAGAAAATCTTTATTTTAGATATTCCTGAAAATTTCACAAGGGGGGACGCAGTAAATTTCATCAGTTTTGAGAAAATCTTTATTTTAGCTATTCCTGAAAATTTCACAAGGGGGGGGGGACGCAGTAAATTTCATCAGTTTTGAGAAAATCTTTATTTTAGATATTCCTGAAAATTTCACAAGGGGGGGACGCAGTAAATTTCATCAGTTTTGAGAAAATCTTTATTTTAGATATTCCTGAAAATTTCACAAGGGGGGGACGCAGTAAATTTCATCAGTTTTGAGAAAATCTTTATTTTAGATATTCCTGAAAATTTTACAAGGGGAGGACGCAGTAAATTTCATCAGTTTTGAGAAAATCTTTATTTTAGATATTCCTGAAAATTTCACAAGGGGGGGACGCAGTAAATTTCATCAGTTTTGAGAAAATCTTTATTTTAGCTATTCCTGAAAATTTCACAAGGGGGGGACGCAGTAAATTTCATCAGTTTTGAGAAAAACTTTATTTTAGATATTCCTGAAAATTTCACAAGGGGGGGACGCAGTAAATTTCATCAGTTTTGAGAAAATCTTTATTTTAGCTATTCCTGAAAATTTCACAAGGGGGGAACGCAGTAAATTTCATCAGTTTTGAGAAAATCTTTATTTTAGCTATTCCTGAAAATTTCACAAGGGGGGACGCAGTAAATTTCATCAGTTTTGAGAAAATCTTTATTTTAGCTATTCCTGAAAATTTCACAAGGGGGGACGCAGTAAATTTCATCAGTTTTGAGAAAATCTTTATTTTAGATATTCCTGAAAATTTCACAAGGGGGGGACGCAGTAAATTTCATCAGTTTTGGGAAAATCTTTATTTTAGATATTCCTGAAAATTTCACAAGGGGGGAACGCAGTAAATTTCATCAGTTTTGAGAAAATCTTTATTTTCGATATTCCTGAAAATTTCACAAGGGGGGGACGCAGTAAATTTCATCAGTTTTGAGAAAATCTTTATTTTAGATATTCCTGAAAATTTCATAAGGGGGGGACGCAGTAAATTTCATCAGTTTTGAGAAAATCTTTATTTTAGATATTCCTGAAAATTTCACAAGGGGGGGACGCAGTAAATTTCATCAGTTTTGAGAAAATCTTTATTTTAGATATTCCTGAAAATTTCATAAGGGGGGGACGCAGTAAATTTCATCAGTTTTGAGAAAATCTTTATTTTAGCTATTCCTGAAAATTTCACAAGGGGGGACGCAGTAAATTTCATCAGTTTTGAGAAAATCTTTATTTTAGATATTCCTGAAAATTTCACAAGGGGGGGACGCAGTAAATTTCATCAGTTTTGGGAAAATCTTTATTTTAGATATTCCTGAAAATTTCACAAGGGGGGAACGCAGTAAATTTCATCAGTTTTGAGAAAATCTTTATTTTCGATATTCCTGAAAATTTCACAAGGGGGGGACGCAGTAAATTTCATCAGTTTTGAGAAAATCTTTATTTTAGATATTCCTGAAAATTTCACAAGGGGGACGCAGTAAATTTCATCAGTTTTGAGAAAATCTTTATTTTAGCTATTCCTGAAAATTTCACAAGGGGGGGACGCAGTAAATTTCATCAGTTTTGAGAAAATCTTTATTTTAGATATTCCTGAAAATTTCACAAGGGGGGGACGCAGTAAATTTCATCAGTTTTGAGAAAATCTTTATTTTAGATATTCCTGAAAATTTCACAAGGGGGGGACGCAGTAAATTTCATCAGTTTTGAGAAAATCTTTATTTTAGATATTCCTGAAAATTTCACAAGGGGGGGACGCAGTAAATTTCATCAGTTTTGAGAAAATCTTTATTTTAGATATTCCTGAAAATTTCACAAGGGGGGGACGCAGTAAATTTCATCAGTTTTGAGAAAATCTTTATTTTAGATATTCCTGAAAATTTCATAAGGGGGGGACGCAGTAAATTTCATCAGTTTTGAGAAAATCTTTATTTTAGCTATTCCTGAAAATTTCACAAGGGGGGGACGCAGTAAATTTCATCAGTTTTGAGAAAATCTTTATTTTAGATATTCCTGAAAATTTCACAAGGGGGGGACGCAGTAAATTTCATCAGTTTTGGGAAAATCTTTATTTTAGATATTCCTGAAAATTTCACAAGGGGGAACGCAGTAAATTTCATCAGTTTTGAGAAAATCTTTATTTTCGATATTCCTGAAAATTTCACAAGGGGGGGACGCAGTAAATTTCATCAGTTTTGAGAAAATCTTTATTTTAGATATTCCTGAAAATTTCACAAGGGGGACGCAGTAAATTTCATCAGTTTTGAGAAAATCTTTATTTTAGCTATTCCTGAAAATTTCACAAGGGGGGGACGCAGTAAATTTCATCAGTTTTGAGAAAATCTTTATTTTAGATATTCCTGAAAATTTCACAAGGGGGGGACGCAGTAAATTTCATCAGTTTTGAGAAAATCTTTATTTTAGATATTCCTGAAAATTTCACAAGGGGGGGACGCAGTAAATTTCATCAGTTTTGAGAAAATCTTTATTTTAGCTATTCCTGAAAATTTCACAAGGGGGGGACGCAGTAAATTTCATCGGTTTTGAGAAAATCTTTATTTTAGATATTCCTGAAAATTTCACAAGGAGGGGACGCAGTAAATTTCATCAGTTTTGAGAAAATCTTTATTTTAGATATTCCTGAAAATTTCACAAGGGGGGGACGCAGTAAATTTCATCAGTTTTGAGAAAATCTTTATTTTAGATATTCCTGAAATTTTCACAAGGGAGGGACGCAGTAAATTTCATCAGTTTTGAGAAAATATTTATTTTCGATATTCCTGAAAATTTCACAAGGGGGGGACGCAGTAAATTTCATCAGTTTTGAGAAAATCTTTATTTTAGCTATTCCTGAAAATTTCACAAGGGCGGAACGCAGTAAATTTCATCAGTTTTGAGAAAATCTTTATTTTAGATATTCCTGAAAATTTCACAAGGGGGGGACGCAGTAAATTTCATCAGTTTTGAGAAAATCTTTATTTTAGATATTCCTGAAAATTTCACAAGGGGGGGACGCAGTAAATTTCATCAGTTTTGAGAAAATCTTTATTTTAGATATTCCTGAAATTTTCACAAGGGAGGGACGCAGTAAATTTCATCAGTTTTGAGAAAATATTTATTTTCGATATTCCTGAAAATTTCACAAGGGGGGGACGCAGTAAATTTCATCAGTTTTGAGAAAATCTTTATTTTAGCTATTCCTGAAAATTTCACAAGGGGGGACGCAGTAAATTTCATCAGTTTTGAGAAAATCTTTATTTTAGCTATTCCTGAAAATTTCACAAGGGGGGGGGGACGCAGTAAATTTCATCAGTTTTGAGAAAATCTTTATTTTAGATATTCCTGAAAATTTCATAAGGGGGGGACGCAGTAAATTTCATCAGTTTTGAGAAAATCTTTATTTTAGATATTCCTGAAAATTTCACAAGGGGGGGACGCAGTAAATTTCATCAGTTTTGAGAAAATATTTATTTTCGATATTCCTGAAAATTTCACAAGGGGGGGACGCAGTAAATTTCATCAGTTTTGAGAAAATCTTTATTTTAGATATTCCTGAAAATTTCACAAGGGGGGGACGCAGTAAATTTCATCAGCTTTGAGAAAATCTTTATTTTAGATATTCCTGAAAATTTCACAAGGGGGGGACGCAGTAAATTTCATCAGCTTTGAGAAAATCTTTATTTTAGATATTCCTGAAAATTTCACAAGGGGGGGACGCAGTAAATTTCATCAGTTTTGAGAAAATATTTATTTTAGATATTCCTGAAAATTTCACAAGGGGGGGACGCAGTAAATTTCATCAGTTTTGAGAAAATCTTTATTTTAGCTATTCCTGAAAATTTCACAAGGGGGGGGACGCAGTAAATTTCATCAGTTTTGAGAAAATCTTTATTTTAGATATTCCTGAAAATTTCACAAGGAGGGGACGCAGTAAATTTCATCAGTTTTGAGAAAATCTTTATTTTAGATATTCCTGAAAATTTCACAAGGGGGGGACGCAGTAAATTTCATCAGTTTTGAGAAAATCTTTATTTTAGATATTCCTGAAATTTTCACAAGGGAGGGACGCAGTAAATTTCATCAGTTTTGAGAAAATATTTATTTTCGATATTCCTGAAAATTTCACAAGGGGGGGACGCAGTAAATTTCATCAGTTTTGAGAAAATCTTTATTTTAGATATTCCTGAAAATTTCACAAGGGGGGGACGCAGTAAATTTCATCAGTTTTGAGAAAATCTTTATTTTAGCTATTCCTGAAAATTTCACAAGGGGGGAACGCAGTAAATTTCATCAGTTTTGAGAAAATCTTTATTTTAGCTATTCCTGAAAATTTCACAAGGGGGGACGCAGTAAATTTCATCAGTTTTGAGAAAATCTTTATTTTAGCTATTCCTGAAAATTTCACAAGGGGGGGACGCAGTAAATTTCATCAGTTTTGAGAAAATCTTTATTTTAGATATTCCTGAAAATTTCACAAGGGGGGGACGCAGTAAATTTCATCAGTTTTGAGAAAATCTTTATTTTAGATATTCCTGAAAATTTCATAAGGGGGGGACGCAGTAAATTTCATCAGTTTTGAGAAAATCTTTATTTTAGCTATTCCTAAAAATTTCACAAGGGGGGACGCAGTAAATTTCATCAGTTTTGAGAAAATCTTTATTTTAGATATTCCTGAAAATTTCACAAGGGGGGGACGCAGTAAATTTCATCAGTTTTGGGAAAATCTTTATTTTAGATATTCCTTAAAATTTCACAAGGGGGGAACGCAGTAAATTTCATCAGTTTTGAGAAAATCTTTATTTTCGATATTCCTGAAAATTTCACAAGGGGGGGACGCAGTAAATTTCATCAGTTTTGAGAAAATCTTTATTTTAGATATTCCTGAAAATTTCACAAGGGGGACGCAGTAAATTTCATCAGTTTTGAGAAAATCTTTATTTTAGCTATTCCTGAAAATTTCACAAGGGGGGGACGCAGTAAATTTCATCAGTTTTGAGAAAATCTTTATTTTAGATATTCCTGAAAATTTCACAAGGGGGGGACGCAGTAAATTTCATCAGTTTTGAGAAAATCTTTATTTCAGATATTCCTGAAAATTTCACAAGGGGGGGACGCAGTAAATTTCATCAGTTTTGAGAAAATCTTTATTTTAGATATTCCTGAAAATTTCACAAGGGGGGGACGCAGTAAATTTCATCGGTTTTGAGAAAATCTTTATTTTAGATATTCCTGAAAATTTCACAAGGAGGGGACGCAGTAAATTTCATCAGTTTTGAGAAAATCTTTATTTTAGATATTCCTGAAAATTTCACAAGGGGGGGACGCAGTAAATTTCATCAGTTTTGAGAAAATCTTTATTTTAGATATTCCTGAAAATTTCATAAGGGGGGGACGCAGTAAATTTCATCAGTTTTGAGAAAATCTTTATTTTAGATATTCCTGAAAATTGCACAAGGGGGGGACGCAGTAAATTTCATCAGTTTTGAGAAAATCTTTATTTTAGATATTCCTGAAAATTTCACAAGGGGGGACGCAGTAAATTTCATCAGTTTTAAGAAAATCTTTATTTTAGCTATTCCTGAAAATTTCACAAGGGCGGAACGCAGTAAATTTCATCAGTTTTGAGAAAATCTTTATTTTAGATATTCCTGAAAATTTCACAAGGGGGGGACGCAGTAAATTTCATCAGTTTTGAGAAAATCTTTATTTTAGCTATTCCTGAAAATTTCACAGGGGGGGACGCAGTAAATTTCATCAGTTTTGAGAAAATCTTTATTTTAGCTATTCCTGAAAATTTCACAAGGGGGGGGACGCAGTAAATTTCATCAGTTTTGAGAAAATCTTTATTTTAGATATTCCTGAAAATTTCACAAGGGGGGGACGCAGTAAATTTCATCAGTTTTGAGAAAATCTTTATTTTAGATATTCCTGAAAATTTCATAAGGGGGGGACGTAGTAAATTTCATCAGTTTTGAGAAAATCTTTATTTTAGCTATTCCTGAAAATTTCACAAGGGGGGGACGCAGTAAATTTCATCAGTTTTGAGAAAATCTTTATTTTAGATATTCCTGAAAATTTCACAAGGGGGGGACGCAGTAAATTTCATCAGTTTTGAGAAAATCTTTATTTTAGATATTCCTGAAAATTTCACAAGGGGGACGCAGTAAATTTCATCAGTTTTGAGAAAATCTTTATTTTAGCTATTCCTGAAAATTTCACCAGGGGGGAACGCAGTAAATTTCATCAGTTTTGAGAAAATCTTTATTTTAGATATTCCTGAAAATTTCACAAGGGGGGACGCAGTAAATTTCATCAGTTTTGAGAAAATCTTTATTTTAGATATTCCTGAAAATTTCATAAGGGGGGGACGTAGTAAATTTCATCAGTTTTGAGAAAATCTTTATTTTAGCTATTCCTGAAAATTTCACAAGGGGGGGACGCAGTAAATTTCATCAGTTTTGAGAAAATCTTTATTTTAGATATTCCTGAAAATTTCACAAGGGGGGGACGCAGTAAATTTCATCAGTTTTGAGAAAATCTTTATTTTAGATATTCCTGAAAATTTCACAAGGGGGACGCAGTAAATTTCATCAGTTTTGAGAAAATCTTTATTTTAGCTATTCCTGAAAATTTCACCAGGGGGGAACGCAGTAAATTTCATCAGTTTTGAGAAAATCTTTATTTTAGATATTCCTGAAAATTTCACAAGGGGGGGGACGCAGTAAATTTCATCAGTTTTGAGAAAATCTTTATTTTAGATATTCCTGAAAATTTCACAAGGGGGGGACGCAGTAAATTTCATCAGTTTTGAGAAAATCTTTATTTTAGATATTCCTGAAAATTTCACAAGGGGGACGCAGTAAATTTCATCAGTTTTGAGAAAATCTTTATTTTAGCTATTCCTGAAAATTTCACCAGGGGGGAACGCAGTAAATTTCATCAGTTTTGAGAAAATCTTTATTTTAGCTATTCCTGAAAATTTCACAAGGGGGGGGACGCAGTAAATTTCATCAGTTTTGAGAAAATCTTTATTTTAGATATTCCTGAAAATTTCACAAGGGGGGGACGCAGTAAATTTCATCAGTTTTGAGAAAATCTTTATTTTAGATATTCCTGAAAATTTCATAAGGGGGGGACGTAGTAAATTTCATCAGTTTTGAGAAAATCTTTATTTTAGCTATTCCTGGAAATTTCACAAGGGGGGGGACGCAGTAAATTTCATCAGTTTTGAGAAAATCTTTATTTTAGATATTCCTGAAAATTTCATAAGGGGGGGACGCAGTAAATTTCATCAGTTTTGAGAAAATCTTTATTTTAGATATTCCTGAAAATTTCACAAGGGGGACGCAGTAAATTTCATCAGTTTTGAGAAAATCTTTATTTTAGCTATTCCTGAAAATTTCACCAGGGGGGAACGCAGTAAATTTCATCAGTTTTGAGAAAATCTTTATTTTAGATATTCCTGAAAATTTCACAAGGGGGGACGCAGTAAATTTCATCAGTTTTGAGAAAATCTTTATTTTAGATATTCCTGAAAATTTCATAAGGGGGGGACGTAGTAAATTTCATCAGTTTTGAGAAAATCTTTATTTTAGCTATTCCTGAAAATTTCACAAGGGGGGGACGCAGTAAATTTCATCAGTTTTGAGAAAATCTTTATTTTAGATATTCCTGAAAATTTCACAAGGGGGGGACGCAGTAAATTTCATCATTTTGAGAAAATCTTTATTTTAGATATTCCTGAAAATTTCACAAGGGGGACGCAGTAAATTTCATCAGTTTTGAGAAAATCTTTATTTTAGCTATTCCTGAAAATTTCACCAGGGGGGAACGCAGTAAATTTCATCAGTTTTGAGAAAATCTTTATTTTAGATATTCCTGAAAATTTCACAAGGGGGGGACGCAGTAAATTTCATCAGTTTTGAGAAAATCTTTATTTTAGATATTCCTGAAAATTTCACAAGGGGGGGACGCAGTAAATTTCATCAGTTTTGAGAAAATCTTTATTTTAGATATTCCTGAAAATTTCATAAGGGGAGGACGCAGTAAATTTCATCAGTTTTGAGAAAATCTTTATTTTAGCTTTTCCTAAAAATTTCACAAGGGGGGACGCAGTAAATTTCATCAGTTTTGAGAAAATCTTTATTTTAGATATTCCTGAAAATTTCACAAGGGGGGGACGCAGTAAATTTCATCAGTTTTGGGAAAATCTTTATTTTAGATATTCCTGAAAATTTCACAAGGGGGGAACGCAGTAAATTTCATCAGTTTTGAGAAAATCTTTATTTTCGATATTCCTGAAAATTTCACAAGGGGGGACGCAGTAAATTTCATCAGTTTTGAGAAAATCTTTATTTTAGATATTCCTGAAAATTTCACAAGGGGGGGACGCAGTAAATTTCATCAGTTTTGGAAAATCTTTATTTTAGCTATTCCTGAAAATTTCACAAGGGGGAGACGCAGTAAATTTCATCAGTTTTAAGAAAATCTTTATTTTAGCTATTCCTGAAAATTTCACAAGGGGGGACGCAGTAAATTTCATCAGTTTTGAGAAAATTTTTATTTTAGATATTCCTGAAAATTTCACAAGGGGGGGACGCAGTAAATTTCATCAGTTTTGAGAAAATCTTTATTTTAGATATTCCTGAAAATTTTACAAGGGGGGACGCAGTAAATTTCATCAGTTTTGAGAAAATCTTTATTTTAGCTATTCCTGAAAATTTCACAAGGGGGGACGCAGTAAATTTCATCAGTTTTGAGAAAAATTTTATTTTAGATATTCCTGAAAATTTCACAAGGGGGGGACGCAGTAAATTTCATCAGTTTTGAGAAAATCTTTATTTTAGATATTCCTGAAAATTTCACAAGGGGGGGACGCAGTAAATTTCATCAGTTTTGAGAAAATCTTTATTTTAGCTATTCCTGAAAATTTCACAAGGGGGGCGCAGTAAATTTCATCAGTTTTGAGAAAATCTTTATTTTAGCTATTCCTGAAAATTTCACAAGGGGGGGACGCAGTAAATTTCATCAGTTTTGAGAAAATCTTTATTTTCGATATTCCTGAAAATTTCACAAGGGTGGGACGCAGTAAATTTCATCAGTTTTGAGAAAATCTTTATTTTAGCTATTCCTGAAAATTTCACAAGGGGGGCGCAGTAAATTTCATCAGTTTTGAGAAAATCTTTATTTTCGATATTCCTGAAAATTTCACAAGGGTGGGACGCAGTAAATTTCATCAGTTTTGAGAAAATCTTTATTTTAGCTATTCCTGAAAATTTCACAAGGTGGGACGCAGTAAATTTCATCAGTTTTGAGAAAATCTTTATTTTCGATTTTCCTGAAAATTTCACAAGGGGGGACGCAGTAAATTTCATCAGTTTTGAGAAAATCTTTATTTTAGATATTCCTGAAAATTTCACAAGGGGGGACGCAGTAAATTTCATCAGTTTTGAGAAAATCTTTATTTTAGATATTCCTGAAAATTTCATAAGGGGGGGACGCAGTAAATTTCATCAGTTTTGAGAAAATCTTTATTTTAGCTATTCCTGAAAATTTCACAAGGGGGGGACGCAGTAAATTTCATCAGTTTTGAGAAAATCTTTATTTTAGCTATTCCTGAAAATTTCACAAGGGGGGGACGCAGTAAATTTCATCAGTTTTGAGAAAATCTTTATTTTAGATATTCCTGAAAATTTCACAAGGGGGGGACGCAGTAAATTTCATCAGTTTTGAGAAAATCTTTATTTTAGCTATTCCTGAAAATTTCACAAGGGGGGGACGCAGTAAATTTCATCAGTTTTGAGAAAATCTTTATTTTAGATATTCCTGAAAATTTCACAAGGGGGGGACGCAGTAAATTTCATCAGTTTTGAGAAAATCTGTTTTTTAGCTATTCCTGAAAATTTCACAAGGGGGGACGCAGTAAATTTCATCAGTTTTGAGAAAATCTTTATTTTAGATATTCCTGAAAATTTCACAAGGGGGGACGCAGTAAATTTCATCAGTTTTGAGAAAATCTTTATTTTAGATATTCCTGAAAATTTCATAAGGGGGGGACGCAGTAAATTTCATCAGTTTTGAGAAAATCTTTATTTTAGCTATTCCTGAAAATTTCACAAGGGGGGGACGCAGTAAATTTCATCAGTTTTGAGAAAATCTTTATTTTAGCTATTCCTGAAAATTTCACAAGGGGGGACGCAGTAAATTTCATCAGTTTTGAGAAAATCTTTATTTTAGATATTCCTGAAAATTTCATAAGGGGGGGGACGCAGT
This sequence comes from Tipula helvola, assembly GCA_963556165.1. Taxonomy (NCBI): domain Eukaryota; kingdom Metazoa; phylum Arthropoda; class Insecta; order Diptera; family Tipulidae; genus Tipula; species Tipula helvola. Next base: position 103,774,155 of record OY744483.1, read on the forward strand.
AAATTTCATCAGTTTTGAGAAAATCTTTATTTTAGATATTCCTGAAAATTTCACAAGGGGGGGACGCAGTAAATTTCATCAGTTTTGAGAAAATCTTTATTTTAGCTATTCCTGAAAATTTCACAAGGGGGGGACGCAGTAAATTTCATCAGTTTTGAGAAAATCTTTATTTTAGATATTCCTGAAAATTTCACAAGGGGGGGACGCAGTAAATTTCATCAGTTTTGAGAAAATCTGTTTTTTAGCTATTCCTGAAAATTTCACAAGGGGGGACGCAGTAAATTTCATCAGTTTTGAGAAAATCTTTATTTTAGATATTCCTGAAAATTTCACAAGGGGGGACGCAGTAAATTTCATCAGTTTTGAGAAAATCTTTATTTTAGATATTCCTGAAAATTTCACAAGGGGGGACGCAGTAAATTTCATCAGTTTTGAGAAAATCTTTATTTTAGATATTCCTGAAAATTTCATAAGGGGGGGACGCAGTAAATTTCATCAGTTTTGAGAAAATCTTTATTTTAGCTATTCCTGAAAATTTCACAAGGGGGGACGCAGTAAATTTCATCAGTTTTGAGAAAATATTTATTTTAGATATTCCTGAAAATTTCACAAGGGGGAGACGCAGTAAATTTCATCAGTTTTGAGAAAATCTTTATTTTAGATATTCCTGAAAATTTCACAAGGGGGGGATTCAGTAAATTTCATCAGTTTTGAGAAAATCTTTATTTTAGATATTCCTGAAAATTTCACAAGGGGGGACGCAGTAAATTTCATCAGTTTTGAGAAAATCTTTATTTTAGCTATTCCTGAAAATTTCACAAGGGGGAACGCAGTAAATTTCATCAGTTTTGAGAAAATCTTTATTTTAGATATTCCTGAAAATTTCACAAGGAGGGGACGCAGTAAATTTCATCAGTTTTGAGAAAATCTTTATTTTAGCTATTCCTGAAAATTTCACAAGGGGGGACGCAGTAAATTTCATCAGTTTTGAGAAAATCTTTATTTTAGCTATTCCTGAAAATTTCACAAGGGGGGGACGCAGTAAATTTCATCGGTTTTGAGAAAATCTTTATTTTAGATATTCCTGAAAATTTCACAAGGGGGGGACGCAGTAAATTTCATCAGTTTTGAGAAAATATTTATTTTCGATATTCCTGAAAATTTCACAAGGGGGGGACGCAGTAAATTTCATCAGTTTTGAGAAAATCTTTATTTTCGATATTCCTGAAAATTTCACAAGGGGGGGATTCAGTAAATTTCATCAGTTTTGAGAAAATCTTTATTTTAGATATTCCTGAAAATTTCACAAGGGGGGACGCAGTAAATTTCATCAGTTTTGAGAAAATCTTTATTTTAGCTATTCCTGAAAATTTCACAAGGGGGAACGCAGTAAATTTCATCAGTTTTGAGAAAATCTTTATTTTAGATATTCCTGAAAATTTCACAAGGAGGGGACGCAGTAAATTTCATCAGTTTTGAGAAAATCTTTATTTTAGCTATTCCTGAAAATTTCACAAGGGGGGACGCAGTAAATTTCATCAGTTTTGAGAAAATCTTTATTTTAGCTATTCCTGAAAATTTCACAAGGGGGGGACGCAGTAAATTTCATCGGTTTTGAGAAAATCTTTATTTTAGATATTCCTGAAAATTTCACAAGGGGGGGACGCAGTAAATTTCATCAGTTTTGAGAAAATCTTTATTTTAGATATTCCTGAAAATTTCACAAGGGGGGGACGCAGTAAATTTCATCAGTTTTGAGAAAATCTTTATTTTAGATATTCCTGAAAATTTCACAAGGGGGGGACGCAGTAAATTTCATCAGTTTTGAGAAAATCTTTATTTTAGATATTCCTGAAAATTTTACAAGGGGAGGACGCAGTAAATTTCATCAGTTTTGAGAAAATCTTTATTTTAGATATTCCTGAAAATTTTACAAGTGGGGGACGCAGTAAATTTCATCAGTTTTGAGAAAATCTTTATTTTAGCTATTCCTGAAAATTTCACAAGGGGGGGACGCAGTAAATTTCATCAGTTTTGAGAAAAACTTTATTTTAGCTATTCCTGAAAATTTCACAAGGCGGGGACGCAGTAAATTTCATCAGTTTTGAGAAAATCTTTATTTTAGCTATTCCTGAAAATTTCACAAGGGGGGACGCAGTAAATTTCATCAGTTTTGAGAACATCTTTATTTTAGATATTCCTGAAAATTTCACAAGGGGGGGACGCAGTAAATTTCATCAGTTTTGAGAAAATCTTTATTTTAGATATTCCTGAAAATTTCACAAGGGGGGACGCAGTAAATTTCATCAGTTTTGAGAAAATCTTTATTTTAGATATTCCTGAAAATTTCACAAGGGGGGGACGCAGTAAATTTCATCAGTTTTGAGAAAATCTTTATTTTAGATATTCCTGAAAATTTCACAAGGGGGGACGCAGTAAATTTCATCAGTTTTGAGAAAATCTTTATTTTAGATATTCCTGAAAATTTCACAAGGGGGGGACGCAGTAAATTTCATCAGTTTTGAGAAAATCTTTATTTTAGATATTCCTGAAAATTTCACAAGGGGGGGACGCAGTAAATTTCATCAGCTTTGAGAAAATCTTTATTTTAGATATTCCTGAAAATTTCACAAGGGGGGGACGCAGTAAATTTCATCAGTTTTGAGAAAATATTTATTTTCGATATTCCTGAAAATTTCATAAGGGGGGGACGCAGTAAATTTCATCAGTTTTGAGAAAATCTTTATTTTAGATATTCCTGAAAATTTCACAAGGGGGGGACGCAGTAAATTTCATCAGTTTTGAGAAAATATTTATTTTCGATATTCCTGAAAATTTCACAAGGGGGGGACGCAGTAAATTTCATCAGTTTTGAGAAAATCTTTATTTTCGATATTCCTGAAAATTTCACAAGGGGGGGATTCAGTAAATTTCATCAGTTTTGAGAAAATCTTTATTTTAGATATTCCTGAAAATTTCACAAGGAGGGGACGCAGTAAATTTCATCAGTTTTGAGAAAATCTTTATTTTAGCTATTCCTGAAAATTTCACAAGGGGGGACGCAGTAAATTTCATCAGTTTTGAGAAAATCTTTATTTTAGCTATTCCTGAAAATTTCACAAGGGGGGACGCAGTAAATTTCATCAGTTTTGAGAAAATCTTTATTTTAGCTATTCCTGAAAATTTCACAAGGGGGAACGCAGTAAATTTCATCAGTTTTGAGAAAATCTTTATTTTAGATATTCCTGAAAATTTCACAAGGAGGGGACGCAGTAAATTTCATCAGTTTTGAGAAAATCTTTATTTTAGCTATTCCTGAAAATTTCACAAGGGGGGACGCAGTAAATTTCATCAGTTTTGAGAAAATCTTTATTTTAGCTATTCCTGAAAATTTCACAAGGGGGGGACGCAGTAAATTTCATCGGTTTTGAGAAAATCTTTATTTTAGATATTCCTGAAAATTTCACAAGGGGGGGACGCAGTAAATTTCATCAGTTTTGAGAAAATCTTTATTTTAGCTATTCCTGAAAATTTCACAAGGGGGGGACGCAGTAAATTTCATCAGTTTTGAGAAAATCTTTATTTTAGATATTCCTGAAAATTTCACAAGGGGGGGACGCAGTAAATTTCATCAGTTTTGAGAAAATCTTTATTTTAGATATTCCTGAAAATTTTACAAGGGGAGGACGCAGTATTATTATTATTATTATTACTTGAGGGCCATGTGGGGGCTCAAGCCACCCCGCACTGCGACCTAAAAGATCTTTTGTGCATAAGCCCTACTTAATTATCCGTCCAGTCAATATTCAGGCTCTTAATGAACCTGATAATACTGCCTAACGGTACGTGATACATACTATCTGGGCTCATTGCTCTCCCCCCTAGATGTTTTAATTATCCGTCCAGCCAATATTCAGGCTCTTAATGAACCTTATAATACTGCCGACCGGTACGTGATACATACTATCTGGGCTCATTGCTCTCCCTCCTAGATGTAATAACATTTACTTCTGCTAGAAGAGCGGTAGCATTGGGACTCAAGGACTTCGAGAGGGCAGACCCACTCCCGTATATTCCTATCCGTGCCTTGTCTACCGTTTTGATTTTACTCTTGCGAGTTGCTGGGACATACTATCTGGGCTCATTGCTCTCCCTCCTAGATGTTTACTGTTGGAAGTACTTCTACACGTGATACATACTATCCGGGCTCATTGCTCTCCCTCCTAGATGTCTACTGTAGGAAATACTTCTACACGCGTTACATACTATCTGGGCTCATTGCTCTCCCTTCTAGATGTAATAACATTTACTTCTGCTAGAAAAGCGGTAGCATTGGGACTCAAGGACTTTGAGAGGGCAGACCCACTCCCGTGTATTCCTTCCCGTGCCTCGTCTACCGTTTTTATTTGACTCTTGCGAGTTGCTGGGAATAAAAAGTCGCCTGTAGATCACCCAGGTTTACTACAGGAAGGCTAAATAAAACTGGAGGGTGCCTGGTATCCAGAGTCCGCATATATAGACTGATTAACCTATCAGCCATTCATCCATCGGCATATGCTGTTCCACCTTAGATTAGGGATTTTTTGTCAAGGTTTTCTCCTTTAGCGCCGTACTTTAGCCTGTCACAAAAGTCTATATTCAGCCTAATGGTTACAGTTACCGGTGGTTGCCACGAGGAGGCAGTACGTACACTTGCGCCTACTGGAAGGATACGGAGCCCCTTCCAATAGACGCCAAACCACCGAGGACGCAGTAAATTTCATCAGTTTTGAGAAAATCTTTATTTTAGCTATTCCTGAAAATTTCACAAGGGGGGGACGCAGTAAATTTCATCAGTTTTGAGAAAAACTTTATTTTAGCTATTCCTGAAAATTTCACAAGGAGGGGACGCAGTAAATTTCATCAGTTTTGAGAAAATCTTTATTTTAGCTATTCCTGAAAATTTCACAAGGGGGGACGCAGTAAATTTCATCAGTTTTGAGAAAATCTTTATTTTAGATATTCCTGAAAATTTCACAAGGGGGGGACGCAGTAAATTTCATCAGTTTTGAGAAAATCTTTATTTTAGATATTCCTGAAAATTTCACAAGGGGGGGACGCAGTAAATTTCATCAGTTTTGAGAAAATCTTTATTTTAGATATTCCTGAAAATTTCACAAGGGGGGACGCAGTAAATTTCATCAGTTTTGAGAAAATCTTTATTTTAGATATTCCTGAAAATTTCACAAGGGGGGGACGCAGTAAATTTCATCAGTTTTGAGAAAATCTTTATTTTAGATATTCCTGAAAATTTCACAAGGGGGGACGCAGTAAATTTCATCAGTTTTGAGAAAATCTTTATTTTAGATATTCCTGAAAATTTCACAAGGGGGGGACGCAGTAAATTTCATCAGTTTTGAGAAAATCTTTATTTTAGATATTCCTGAAAATTTCACAAGGGGGGGACGCAGTAAATTTCATCAGTTTTGAGAAAATCTTTATTTTAGATATTCCTGAAAATTTCACAAGGGGGAGACGCAGTAAATTTCATCAGTTTTGAGAAAATCTTTATTTTAGCTATTCCTGAAAATTTCACAAGGGGGGACGCAGTAAATTTCATCAGTTTTGAGAAAATTTTTATTTTAGATATTCCTGAAAATTTCACAAGGGGGGGATGCAGTAAATTTCATCAGTTTTGAGAACATCTTTATTTTAGCTATTCTTGAAAATTTCACAAAGGGGGACGCAGTAAATTTCATCAGTTTTCAGAATTTTTACAATCTGCTTTTTGTGTATGATAGGTAACAGTGTAACCTATCATACACCTTTGACAGATTTTTAATATTCAATCCAGTTTTTGAGATATCTTAATTTTACTGAGCATTTGTACGCAATCAGAATATTAAAAAAACACTGTACTACTATCCATGCTTTCCGGAGAGGCTAAACTAACTTTTGTTCGCAATCATTTTCAAAGCTAGTAATTATGATAATACAATTTAAAATTAATATTAGTCTTAATTTCAGTTCGTTAGAATCTCCCCGCAAGAATATGGTTTTTTACCACAAATGGGTAGTCGTTGCGACTTTTTTTACGTGAAAATGTGCATATTTGTGTCTTTTTTTTCGTTAAATTGTACTAAGTTGTTGTTACCCCACTCAAATATTGTACTTAAATCGGAATTAAGAGAAGTTACGACTTCTGCTCGTTTATTATTTAGATCTGTAAGGCTAGACTCCGCATTGAATGAAATAGAAGAATACAATGTGGCATCATCCGCAAAGCTATGGATAGAGTTTACAGTACTATGCAGCAAATCGTTGATGTGTAGCAACAACAAGATCGGTGACAGAGGTGATCCGTGAGAGACTCCGGCATTTGGGGAGTGCGTCGATGATGATCTCCCGTTAAGCACGATGCTGATTTTTCGGTCATTGAGATAGCTTTTAATCCACCTGGTGGTCATCGAATCCAGCCCGTATGCCACAAGTTTACAAATAAGATTCTCATGTCATACATTATCAAAAGATTTAGATATATCCAAGGCGATTGCAAAGGCCTCTTCGTAGTGTTCTAGGGCGAGATTCCATTTGTACGTGACATGCGTCACTAGATCGATCGTAGATCGGCTTTCACGAAAGCCGTATTGTCCATCTGAAGTCAGTTTATTAATTTAAAGATATTTAACTGTATGTTGATTGACGCATTTCTCAAACACTTTAGCGACGGCTGAAATAATTGATATTAGCCGGTAGTTTGGCGGGTCAGTTTTGTCACAACCCTGTTTCAGCACGGGTTGTACCATTGCATTTTTCCAGGTGTTCGGGTAGTCGCCTCGCTTATATGAAAGTAGGAAAATGTTAGATAATATTGGAGCCAATTTACTGGCAAATTCCTTCAATAATTGAACTAGAATTTCATCAGGTCCGGTGGCCTTGTTTGCATTCATTGACTTCAGATTAGTCAAGACAGTTTCCTCCGAGATGAAACGGGGTTCATTTTAGAACCACAATATGGAATTAACGGAGGTCCAATTCCATCTGGGGACAACTAATGTTGAGTTCGATTTGAAGACGCACGCCAATAAGTCAGCTTGTAAATATGGATCCACCACCAAGGCGCCGTCAGCACGTTTCAATGCTGAAACAGATGTTTTCGAAATATTTGCAACCGATGCGACCATGTGGTAAAATTTGCGATCGGCGATTTTCAACTCGGAAGCCAGATTGGCTTTCTCGCTGTCGGCTCTTTTTGCTTCTCTATCACAGGTTTGTTTGCAGGTGTACCGTAGTCGTTTTGTATTCCTCATAAGAAATTTCGTTGCGCTTATATTTTTTGTGAGCCGCTTTATTTTGTTTGGCAGCTTTGGTGGCTACTTTTGAAAATATTTTAAAATTTTGATTGGGATTAGAAAATGGTGAGGGGATCAATTTATTCATTCCATGTAGGGTGGTGTCAGTAAAACTGGAAACGGCATCGTCTATGTTGTTGTTATGTAAACAATGGCGTACCCAAGAGAAATGTTGAACAAATGACCGTGGTGTTTCGACAGATATTTTTGTGGTTATTAAGTTATGATCAGAATTTCCAATTCCAGTTTCGTCAGACAGAGGTGCAAGATATGAACTCCTCTAGAATTTTGGCATTCAAATGTGGATTCACTAACAATCTGCGTAAGGTCCTGCGAAACGGCAAGCCATTTTGTATGGCGCTCAGCGACATTTGTATCTTTGTGATTCAACCATTGTTTATGGTGGGCATTAAAGTCACCGACCATCGTTACATTTGTCTGACAAGTTCCCGAAGAAGCTAATCGTCTGTGAATTCGTCTGATTAGGGGATCTGTGCAAACTAATTAAAAAAGGAGTTTATTAGTTAGGGAAATTTTAAGCACAATAGTTTGAGCGGTTTTTGTAAATATTTCGTACTTATTGTGTCTTGAGTATACGGTATGTGGTTTTTGACGAAGATGCACAATCCACGTTGCAACTCGAAAGCTTGTTCGAACTGGTAGCGCTTGAAGTAGAATTTGTTTTCGTAGATGTTCGATGATAATTTTGTTTCCGTTAGAATAAATATGTCGGGTTTACGTGATTCGAGATGTTGATGTGCGCAATTTTTGTTAGTCACGAGACTTCTGACAATGGTATAGTGGATGTTAAGGCTATTAATTTTTTCTGTGCGAGGAGTATGCCTTGCCCCGCGTTCCGAAGAGGCATGTTTCGGGAATTTTCTTTTATTTTTATGCATATTAAAAATAAATCATTGTTGTGCGCAAAAATGAGAGAAAAACCGACCCAAAAAAAAAATATAAAATGAAATAATAAATTATAATAAAAAATGAACGTGGCAAAACTATATAATATGATCTAAAATAATTGTTAAAATAAAAATAAAAAAATTTTTACGGATGATTGCTGGGCATTAACCCAGTGATCCAACCATTTTAGTCGCCTCCTATACGACAAGCTGCTGTGGTGATATTCTAAGGATATCATCATGCTCGTGAGGTGGACTTTACGAATCATGAGAGTGCCCGCCGACCACAGGGACCGAGTCAAAAGTTTGGAAGGAACTTAGCCATTTCTTATCCGAATTTGATGAAATTCAGCATGTACGATAGAAATCAAAACATCGTTTTTTTCAACCCAATATTATCCAAGTAAATCAATTTTACTTTTTTATTTCGTTAAAAATATAAACTAATATAAATTATTTTGTGTATGTACAGATGATGACTACTGCGCAGGCAACGCCAAGCGGAGCAGTTCTAAGCGTTATTCTTGGAAGACACGGAAAGTATTGGACGTTATAGGGTTACTATATTATGCGGATAGTCAAAAGTCACTAAATTACGTTCTTGAAATAAATGGAGCCTACATAGGTTTCCTCTATTCAAAGCAACGATGAATCGCAATCGATTTTTATTTATATTTACAACGTTGTTTAAGATTTGACGATATACATAGAGACACATTCTGAAACGAAAAAATTACCGTTTTACTCACATTCGTGATATTTTTGATATGTTGATGAACTACTTTTTTCCTTTCGTGGACGGTGTATTTTTAAAATGTATCTTCCAGCGCAACCTGATAAATATGGATTGGAAATGGTTTGTTTAAATGATGCTCCAACTTAATGCCTTATATAAGTGTAGTTAAAAAAGCTGTACCTGATTTTTATATTAGAAAATTAAGTGAAACTTAATTCATTCAATTGACAAGCATGCAATTGACAAAACCTTGTTTAATTCGGCGGCTTGCGAATCCGACACTTCGACCTAACCATCGACATTGTATCTATTGAAGAATTTTTAGACAATAAGGGTATGGTAGAAAATCAAGACGTTCGCCAATAAGTTTTGTAAAATTATTTTTTTTATTGTTATGATATTCTACAACATGCTTCGAAGCAAAAAGAAATGTGTATGCAAAAAATTATCTGAATTCATAAAATTATTAGCCACAAACATTGTCATGAATTACTTTAAGCATGATAATAAATGTCAGACACAACCAGAGGGTTTAACAATGGGATATACATAGTCGGGTAAGTCGGTGAATATATGTCTCCATTATTTCGGAAATAGATACGTATTGAGTGATATATACAAATATTGGCATAGATACGTCGATGACGTATTATTGTTCCTACAGGCAACTAGACAAATTTTTACCTACCAATAGTATACAAACAAAAATTAAATTTACTTTAAAGGTAGAAGTAAATTGCAGTATTAATTTAATTGAGCCGATATGTAAGACACTTAAATCGTGTCAGCTATTTTGTTGTGCCTTCAGCACACTCAAAAAAGGCACAGATATACAAGATAAAAAAAGGTAAACAAGATTATTTACAAAAATGTACATGATTTTCACATCAATATGTAACAATGTACAGATTCGTTTGAAATTATGTAAATGTGGAATACGATACATATTCATATAGCTACATTGAACTTTTTATAGAAGCGAGGCAAAACTTCATGTGATAATATCTAGAATAACCGTATCGAGGAATAGAAAATTATCTATCAACATTTTCTAGCGCTATTGCTCCCGCTCTTTTTTAAACCAATTTTTATTTTTCAAATCCAATTATTTTATTGTAAAATCCTTATTTCCATCAAATCTAATTCCCGGCTATTTATATTTGCACCTTTTTATGTGTCTCACTCTATGTTAACAAAACAAACAAAAGAATCAACAACAAAAATTTCCTTGTTTTATTTCAAGTTTTTCACTTCAACTATAAACACATACAACTGTACATTCTGCTACTAGAATCTCACTTCTTCTCATTTTCCATACAGACATAATGGTTATTATGTATATTGTATTAGTTTAGTTAATATGTAGATTGACAGCAGGCACGTTTCAAAGAAGAATGAAAACGAAGAAACACTTTTCGTTTTTCATTCTCAACTTTTCTCCTTTCATTGCATTCTCTGAGTAAAATTTTCCTTCGAGTTTCATTGTTTTCTCTTTTAAAATTTTTCTGTTGCCATTTCCAACGTACTGATTTCATGGAAAATACGTGCTAGTGTTTGTAGTGATGTATATTGGAATAGCTTTTATGTAGAGGGACGGATGAATAGGCAAACCCAAATGTGTATACGAATAAATGAAAGTGTATTTGTTGGTTTTGTAGAACTGAGAGCTTAGATACTAGATAAAATAGATACTAGCATGCTGGTTTACTTAAAAAAAATATACCGAACACGATACTTTTTTTTTAGGTTTGCGATAAGAACAGTGGAAATATTAGCGCATCTCATTTAAATATAACCAGTGGCGTTGATCTTTGATGAGGTGTTTACAAATATGTAATAGAGATTAAATCAAAATATTACCGTTCAATTGCTTAACACTGTGAATAAAAAGTATTTCTGAAGAAAGGAAATGACAACACATTTTTTAAGTATATAATAGCTGATTTATATTCAATATTTTCGTTCGTTTGCAAAAGATAAAAGAGGTATAATAAAAAATGCGTTTCAGAATGATTTTCTTGTATTAAAATCAGAAGGAATACTTAAAAAGTAGTATTCAATACTAGTTACTGCAACGCTTAACTTTTTTTTTTGTGAAAAAGAACGAAAAACCTGAAATAGATGTACTGGTTGATCTTTTTTCGTAAAGGTTGCACCACGTTGCTCAAAATTTATAAAATCATCATAATATTTTGAAAAGCAAAAATGTAATTTTGAATATGCCCGTCTTATTTTTATACACATGGATAAAATGTATTTGCGCTTTTCTTCGTATTTGTATTCTTTTGGAAAAGAACGAAAAGATTGAATGTAAATCAGCTACAATAGATAATCCTTTTCTGTTAGCCTGTTGTATGAATTTAGATACTCACCTTAATAATTGCCTAAATTCATACTAATTATTAACTCATGTACAGAGTATTTTATATATAACTATGTTATTACATAAGTATTTATTATATAATAAAAACATATGATATAATTGAATCGTTTATTCGAGAAAGGGCTCATGTCCACTTTTTGTCAAAACTAGTATTATGACGATTTTGTATCACAGACAGGTATATACATTTTATGGCAAGACGACATTAACCATATGGTTAATGGAACAGCACCTACCTTGCAAAAAAAAAGCCATTTATTCTAGAAAGGGCTCATGTCCAGAACATGTGCTCTTTAAATACTAAACTAATATTTAAAAAGTAAAATATTGTTGTGTTTTTACTTTTTCGTTTATTTTATAACATGCTTATACTACTGTGCAGTATTGTGATATCTGTGACAAATTTTATTTCGAAACATTCATCAGTTTTTGTTTTCCGCTTGGTTTTGTACGACGCTAAAAGTGCATTCGGATTTTTACAATTTCTAATTATAATGAGCAAAGAAAAGTTGCATTAAATTTTGTTTGCGAAATGAAATTTCGGGTGCAGAAACGTTAAGAATGTTGCAGAAAGCCCTCGGGGACCATGATTGTGAAAGTGTTTAAGGCCATGTTGACAGTTTTCATCGATTATCGTGGTGTTGTCCATTCAGAATTCCTTCCACCCGGCCAAACCATCAACAAATAGTATTATTTGAGTGTTATGCGTCGTTTGCGTTACGCTGTTCGCAAGAAGAGGTCAGAATTGTAAGCAGACAATTCTTGGTATTTGCACCACGATATTGCACCTTCTCACACTCCGCTCGTTCTTGTGACTTTTTCGCCAAAAATTCGATCCATATCGTTCCACAACCTCCGTATTTGTCTGATTTAGCACCGTGTGACTTCTGGCTATTCCCGAAACTCTACCGACGACAACGACTACTGCGGGAAATCATTTTGAGACGATAGAAGATATAAAACGTGAATCGCTACGCGCTTTGAAGGCTACCCCGGAAGGCGACTTTAATTCTTGTTTCGAAAATTCGAAAATAGGTTAGCATAAGGTGTATTGTTTCGGGAGGGGATTACTTTGAAGGCGACGAAATACAGAAGAATAAATAAATATTTTTTGAAATAAATAAAACCTGGCTTTACGTTTTTGGCCACAGTAGTATATAGCGACAAATCACTAAACTAATCTACCGCAATATATCCTTGCTGTCTCTAGCAAGGCTTGTATAGACATTTGTGTTAGTTTTGACTAAACTCAGTTTCGCTAATTATTCTATTTAGTGCCATAATGCATATCGGTTTTTTTAAGAGTAATGCCCTGGGCCCTATTGCAACAACTACTTATCACTTATTACTTATCAACTTATCATAATTTTTGATAATTTTCTGTTGCACTAAATTTAAATTTGATAAGTATTTTATTGAGTTATATTAAGTAATAAGCACTCACTTATAAAAATTATATTACACCAATTCGCGAAATGAAAAATGATAAATAATATTTTGATAAGCGATAAGTTTGAGGTTTTTGATAAGTTTTTCGTAGTTCTGTTGCACCAAAAGTTTTAACTTATCAATAATCGACTCCATTTATTGATAATTATCCAAAATATCAATAAGAAAAATTTCACTACTCAAAAAAATTGATAAGAGCTACAAATTATACTGGCATAACGGGTCTGTTAAAAACATTTTTTTCCCTGTTACTGGTAAGATGAGAACTTCTGTTCAATATTTATTATTATACATAAAACTATGATTGTGATACAAGATTAAAAAGTGGGCAATTAAAGTGGAACTTACCTGTTTCTTGACCGATTTTGATGAAATTTGACGTGGGCGGTGGAAATGGGATTCTTAAATGATTTCTAGAGGAAGTTCTGGAATATGGCCAATTAGAAAGGAACTTGCCCATTTATTATCCAATTTTGATAAAATTGAGCATGCACAATGGAAATGGGATTCTAAAATGATTTTTAGAGTAAGTTCTGGAATATGGTCAAATATTATGAAACTTGACCATATTCCAGACCTACATCTATAAATCATTTTTAAATCTCAATTCCCCTTGTACCTTTCAAATTTCATCCTAATCGGTTGAGAAATAACGAAGTTCAATCCTACTTGGCCATATTCCAGAACTTCGTCTAAAAATCATTTTAGAATCCCATTTTCATTGTACCTCTCGAGTTTCATCCTAATCAATTGATAAATAGCCAAGTTCCATCATACATGACCATATTCCAGAACTTCGTCTAAAAATCATTTTAGAATCCCATTTTCATTGTACCTACCTGTCGAATTTCATCCTAATATGTTGATAAATAGCCAAGTTCCATCCTACTTGGCCATATTCCAGAACTTCATCTAAAAATCAGTTTAGAATCCCATTTTCATTGTACCTTTCGAGTTTCATCCTAATAGGTTGAGAAATAGCCAAGTTCCATCATACATGGCCATATTCCAGAACTTCATGGCCATATTCCAGAACCTTCTCAAAGAGCATTTGATACTGTAAACGTAATAAATATTAAAAAAAATATGTGACTTGCAAAAAGCCCTAAATTACAAATTTGAAAAAGTGGACATGAGCCCTTTCAAGAATAAACGATTCGTTTATTCTAGAAAGGGCTCATGTCCATGCTTTAAAAATGAGCATAAAAACTGAAATAATTGACAAATAACCTTGAAATTCAGCTTAACACTTCATAGCGACTCACATTTTCATCAACGAACTCAAATTCCCTCCTAAACTTATTTTTGTTGACAATATATAGTTTTTTTTATTGCCTGAATAATTTGAAAAAGTGGACATGAGCCCTTTCTCGAATAAACGATTCAATTGTAATTGTATTTTATAAAATAAGAAGATATTATATATTCAAAAATAAATCGATCATTATTATATCAGAACTCGACAAGAGCGTTTCATTTATATATGTTTACAATAACTGGAAATACGACTTATTGCTTTGGTACATAGAAGATATACATTAAACATAACATTGGTGGCAGCGAATAAAATTATTAGTGTATAAAATTTAAAGAGATCAAAGTTTAAGTGTAACTGTAAAGTATTTCTAAACGTTATTTGAACGTATTTCAACTATGTATTATAAAACAATACAGTGATACAGATTAATCTACCATTCCAATCTGTTTTGTATCGATGAAAAAGTAAAACAAAATATACTACTGTTCAATTACTTAAAAGACTACAGTAATTGTTTTCAACAAATGTCGCTATTATTATAAATCATCAGCTGTAAATTATTGGTTTTTTATGGTACTACCATAGACAATCATAATAGATTTCTCATTTGACTAAAAACACAAAAAAAAAAAAAAAAAAAAAAATTCCATTCAAATGCTTTCGATGTATTGGATATACGTATTATATTTGCAACGCATTCTAAAATCATTGCCTTATAAAATACACAACACAACGATAACATTGGAATTATCAGAAGTTTGTTTTTTTCCTTTAGTTATAATGAAATGAGAAATCTAGTATGAATGTCTATGGTACTACTGTAAAAGCGTAAATTCGCTTATCATATATGTACACTATATGAAGCCGCATAAAATCGTATAAATTTCATAAACGCAACTTATTTGTAAAAAATCAACAAATTGCAATAACAAAATTACACGGTTATTACAACGGAGCACCATCAAAACCATCATCAACCTGATTTTCCCGCAATTTTCAACAATTGGATTTATGGACAACGTTTCCATCGAATTGGTCAATTTGCACACAACATAAATTAGCGCGTTTAGTAGCCGTTTAGTCGCCAAAAAAAATCACACCGCATGATCCATAAGTAATAAAACCAACGGATTTGAATAATTATTTTCCGACACATGATCATCAATATTATTCAACTTGAAAAAAAATTAACATAATAGAACAACGGACAGCAGATCGACAGCTATCAAATTAATTAGTCATCTATGTTTCACCATTACGCCCGATTATTAAATTTAAGTATCTCAATTTTAGTTTCACAAACTACCCAAATATTTATTTTTTAATAATTCTACTTTAATTTATCTCTTTATTTTAGAAAATTGAATAATAAATTAAAAATTATTGATGCACCAAGAAGATTAGGATAAGATCAGGAGTGTAACAAGATCGGATCAAAAAGATTCAAAGAAAACAACACAAAGAAAACAAAATCCAACCGTGAGTATTAATAAAAATATATCAAAATCTGTGCGTGATAGTTCGCGTGTCGTTTCGCGTGTCGCTTTGCCTATTATTCCGGTAATTCCCACGAAAAATTCTGATAATGTATTATTAAATACACATGAATTACAGATTTCTCAAATATTTCCACTAGATTTTCCTTCTGCCACTAGCATTAAAATAAATCATAATTCTGACGTTTATTCTAAATTTGCGAAACAAACAGCAGGTACTTCTAAACACAATATTTTAAAAATTAAAAAAGAAGAAGTCAGTATGCCGTTAAATACTGAAACATTCATTAAGCTTGTGCCAGATTTCGATGGTAATTCTTCCGATTTACACAAATTTCTATGTTGTGTTGATTTCATGTATAAATCAATCGATAGTGCTAAAGATACAGAAGAAATTTTTTTTTTAGAATTTTAGTTAAAACAAAATTAAGTAAAAATGCATACGAAGTAGTTAAATATCAGGATTTCGAAAAATGGGAAAATTTAAAAAATGAATTAAATGCCCAGTTTGCCATTTCGAGACCTTTAGAACAAATTCAATTAGAACTAGTCACAGTTAAGCAAAATAGAACCGAACCTGCGAAAGAATTTGCAAACCTCGTAGAAAAATTATTAGCTGATTTGAACGAAGCATGTATAAATAGGGAAGGAACGGAATCGGTAAAAATAGTACAAAAGCTAAACGCATCAACGGCCCTTCGAGCTTTTCAAGACAGTCTCCAGAATCCCATCAAATTGATAGTAAAAGCCTGTCGGTTTACTTCATTAAAAAGTGCAATCACAAAAGCTATTGAGGAAGAAACCTCGATGTCGTACTTAAATTCAAGTCGAAATATGGGTAATAATAACATATCTAATAATCCATTGTCTTTCAAACCAAATGACAGATTTAAAATTCAATGTCAGATATGTCATAAAACTGGACATTCAGCGGATAAATGTTATTCAATAAATCCCAAACCATCCGCGAGCACGTCTAATTTTATGCGCCCACAAGCGAATCAAACATTCAACCCGCATCCAAAACCAGTAATAAAATCAAACCAAATAGTCAACTCAATTCCAAACAGAACGGTGTTAAAAATTTGCAATTATTGTCACAAAGTCGGTCATACCCTGCCAGAATGTAATAAAAGAGCGAAAAACATAGTTAAGAAATTAGCAAAAACTAATTCCCTTGATTTAAAATGAAGAGAGTTCGGGAAACTTCGATACACTCAAACAAGATTAGACGAACACTATTGTTTGAATGAAACCTTAATTCGGTGTTCACAGCAAAGTAATTTACAACCTCTTAATCGGTCACATAATGAAAAACACGATGATAAGAACTTGGCAATCATTCCAATTCGTGATTATGACGTCACTCAGCCAACAAAATCATCAGACAAAAATCCACCTCAAATTAATAAATGCGCAAAACCACTAAATGATGAAGTTGAAACACGAGTAAAATCTGATGTTCATATTATTGTTCAAATAGTTTGAAATATGTACCATTACAGATTCCTCAGTTAAAACAAACACCATCGTTTTTCGTATGCGATAGTGGGGCTGAAATAAGCATTATCAAATTGAGCGTATTAAATCAACCTGAAAATATAAATGTTTTAAATAAATGTAATGTAAATGGCATTACAAAAGAAAAAATTCAGTCAGAAGGAACTATTAAGCTCGCCCTACAATTTCCAAAAGGTATCTTACAACATGAATTTCATGCTATGTCCGGCAATTTCAATCTTGATTGTGATGGTATTCTGGGTAAGGATTTCTTACAAATTAACTTATGCAAACTTGATTATGAAAATGAAATTTTACAAATTGGATCGATAAACCATTCTACTCGATTTTGTAATCATCCAAGTTTAGGCAATACTATACCACCACGATCTGAAATGGTTTTATTACTGCAATTCAATCAATCAGATGGAGATTATTTTTGTGTAGCAGATGAAATTGATTCAAATGTATTTATAGCGCATTATATCTTGAGAATCGAAAATAAAATGCCCGCAGCAACGATTTTAAACTTAAATGAAGAGGCAGTTGAAGTACCTAATCTAAATGTAACATTGAAACCTCTTTAAATAATATAAATAATTCTTCAATAATAGAAGATCGTTTAAAGAAATTAGAAGAAATAATTAACTTAAATCATTTAAACGACGAAGAGAAAACTTCGATTTTAAATATTTGTCGAGAATTTAACGATGTGTTTCATTTAAACTAGGTACCACAGCAGCAATAACACATGAAATTCCACTCGCTCCAGGATCTAGACCAATTTTTACAAAACCGTATAGATTACAACACTCAACAAAGGAAAAGATACATCGACAAGTAGAAAATATGTTAGACGAAGGTGTAATTGAGCAAAGCATGAGTCCATGGAACTTGCCATTATTAATTGTTCCGAAAAAATCGAACACAAATGAAAAAATATGGAGAGTGGTGGTAGATTTTCGTCGCCTGAATAAATGCACCTTAAATGAAGTTTATCCCCTTCCTAACATCTTAGACATTTTTGGTCAATTGGGCATAGCTACATATTTTTCGTCTCTCGATCTTGAAAGCGGTTATCATCAAGTTTTATTATATTCCGATGACAAACAAAAAACGGCCTTATTAGCACCGAATCAGGTCATTTCCAATATACACGTATGCCGTTTGGTTTAAAAGGAGCTCTTCTCACCTTTCAAAAATCAATGAATTGTGTACTCGCCGGTTTAACGGGAGTAAAATGTTTTGCATATATGGATGACGTAGTTACATATGGTTATGATCTAAACGACCATAATTCTAAACTAACGGACGTTCTCAGGTGCTTACAAAATTTTAATTTAAAATTAAATCCTAAAAAATGTCATTTTTTGTGTCGTGAGATAAATTATCTAGGCCATATAATCTCTGAAAAAGGCATCATGGCTGATCCATCAAAAATTTCGGCAATGGTAAATTTCCCAAGACCAAATAATCAAAAGCAGTGGAAAAGCTTTATCGGCCTTTGTAGTTACTATCGTCGTTTCATTAATAATTTTGCTGATATTATCGTACCACTTAATAATTTGTTTAAAAAAAATGTTGAATTTAAGTGGACAGCATTTTGTGATGAGAGCTTCAATTTTTTAAAAAACGCTATAACTACCCCACCAGTATTACAACATCCAATCTTTAATCGTGAGTTTATTGTCACAACGGATGCTAGCAAGTATGCGATAGGGGCGGTTCTATCCCAAGAAAAGGTTGGCAATGATCTACCTATTTGTTTTATAAGCAGAGTGTTAAACGAAACCGAAAAACGTTACTCGACGACTGAGAGAGAACTGCTAAGCATTGTTTGGGCTATTTATACGGCAATCATTTTCTTGTTAGGACAGATCATAAACCATTAACTTATTTATTCACTGGTAATGATCCAACATCCAAACTGATAAGATGGAGATTAGAAATCGAAGATTATAATTTTGATATTTCCTTTAAGCCCGGAAAATGTAACCTAAACGCAGATTCCCTTAGTCACATTAGTTTTGATGAATTTAAATTATCTATTGCTAAAGTTAATATTACTACACGTGCACAAGCTAACGCACAATCTATGTTGCAACCTCAAAATCAACAATTGTCTCAAACTACCACTTCTACTAGTACAAGCTCAACGAATTCCCAATCAAATGACTTATCAACCCAGACATATCTAAAATCAGTCAATTCAACAAATATTAGGGGATTAGTTAACGAAGACGATATTTAAAAAACAATATCAGAATTTCACATTACTCCATTAGGTGGCCATCAGGGTGTTGCAAGAACATATCGTCGAATAAAATTTTATTACAATTTTCCCAGAATGATGAAACGTATCTCAAACTTTATCAAAAAATGTAAACAATGTCAACTTCATAAATTTGGTAGGAACACAAAACATCCGATGAAAATCACCACCACATCATCTGAACCATTTGAAAAAATATTTTTGGATATAGTAGGCCCATTACCTCTAACTTACAATGGCAATCGCTACATTCTTACCATGCAAGATGATTTATCCAAATTTTCAGTTAGTGTACCTATCCCAAATCAAGAGGCGTCAACAGTAGCAGAAGCATTTGTGCGAGAATTTATATGTAAATTTGGAGCTCCAAAAGCAATTCTCTCTGATCAGGGGTCAAATTTTATGAGCTCGTTATTCTCTAAAGTTTGCAAAATTTTGCATATTCAAAAATTTTTTGCAACAGCTTATCATCCTGAAACGAATGGTGCATTGGAGCGAAGTCATCGTACTCTTGTAACGTGCTATCCAATTTGGTTCGTCTACGCGCGGTGATTTGGGTAGACTTTTTATTTATTCTCACTGTGTATGGTTTGGGCGCCAGTCTACCAGCACGATAAGCCGGCTTAGCTCGTTTTTGAGCAGTCTGACTCGGGCGGGGTGCAAATAACACCACTGAAAAACCACCGCGTGTATCTTCTCGAAATGATCGCGCTTACGGTAAAAAAAAAAATGTCTCGCACCAATAAAGCGAAAAAAGAAACAGCGTGTCACGACACCATGCGAGCGACAACCGTGACGGGACAAAACACAATAGTAAGGATTTTGCAACTCACCTGTGAACCCTCTTCTGCTTCAATAATGTTTGGGTTGGCTCCGTCAGTTGGTCACCTATGCCACGATCTCGACTCTCCACCCACTTTCACTTTGTCGCTTTTACACTGCGACCACTGATTCAACGCTTTTCAAAATGTTCACTGTCCGATTAGCGTTTTTGTCACTTGTTGCTGTTTATATTTTACTTTTTTTTTTGTTCTTGTTCTTTCAGCTTTTCATTCACTTCACAACACTTATTTTTTTTTTTAGTCTTTTCTCAATTTTTACAAACTATTTTGCGGACTCAAATAAATTAGCGAAACACATAAACGAATTTAGAGAAAATAAACGCACTTCTAAACTCGTTATAAATCATACATTTATTTTTGTTACATACATTGTTTTTATATATATATTAAAAATTAATTATAGATTTTATTTATTTCTTATGGTTAACAAAAAACCCCCGTACAAACAAAAAAATATCAACAGCGGATTTACAATTAGAAAACATGCATTTCATGTTTCAATCCGTTGTTCACGGGTACACCAAAAGATTTTATTTTACAATTAATTATTTTATATTTTTATTTTTACATCTGACCACTTTTCAGATCAAAACTTCACTACCCCGTCATATGCCATTTCACGTCCAAATATAGTGCCATCCCCTCTCCTCGTCATCCCGTTTTCTTCAATTTCGATTTGTTTTTTTCTATTTTTCTTGCCATCTCAAGATTTTGGTCGAGGTTTTATTCGAATCTTAACGCGCTTAATTTGAAAATTATTTTGCTTCCACCTTAGCGCCATCTGCTGCCTCGAAAATGTATATCCCATCGTTTTTGATGATTCTCGGTTGGTTTCCTGGATTGATAGATCGATTCTCTCCACTCGTCGCCATTCCATGGTAAATGAAATAAATAGAAAGCAATTAATTATTCATTCAAAAAATTTGTTTGAAACATTTATTGTAATTTCTTTCTTTATTGCTCTGATTTTTTTTTATTGCATCGATTTTTATGGCACCAATCAACCAGATGAGTTGCGCGGGAAGGATGGTATATTTATTTAAAAAAGAATGATGGAATTATTGAATTTTTTTTTTTTCTTGGATGATGATGTTGGAAGGAAAGGTTCAGCCGCACAGTTTTATGACTCGCTTGCCGTTTAATTCGTGAAATGCAAGATACACACGGTAGCTTCGTTTTACAAAAACCCAAATGCTACACTCTCGGAGAATATTTCCGTATTTATTGTGGTAAAGATACATTCAATTGGGATTTATGGATAGTATTTGCAAATTTTTCGTACAATACAAGCCCACATTCATCTACAAATTTTACGCCATTTGAGCTGGTTTATGGATTTAAGCCAAATTTGCCTACTTCTCTAAAACGCGAACCAACCCCGCTTTACAATTACGAAGATTTTTCTGAAGAATTGAAGTGTGGGTTAAGAACATCTTGGAATATTGCTAAACAAAATCTACTACAAAGTAAAAACGATTCAAAACTTTATTATGAAAAGAAATCAACAAACATAAAATTTAACGTAAATGATCAAGCTCTTTTAAAAAATGAAGCAAGGAAGTGAAAGTTAGATCCTAATTGGACAGGACCATTATCAAATTACTGAAATAAAGTCTCCTGAGAATTCTGTAATTAGAATAAAAAATAAAAATTTTATCGTGCATAATAATAGCATAGACAATCATAATAGATTTCTCATTTGACTAAAAACACAAAAAAAAAAATAAAAAATTTCCATTCAAATGCTTTCGATGTAATGCATATACGTATTATATTTGCAACGCATTCTAAAATCATTGCCTTATAAAATACACAACACAACGATAACATTGGAATTATCAGAAGTTTGTTTTTTTCCTTTAGTTATAATGAAATGAGAAATCTAGTATGAATGTATATGATAATAGATTGAAATTATTTTATTCATAAGATGCACAGTTGTTTATATATTTATATTATAACGTCTATTAATTTTCAAATTAAAAAAAAAAAAGATTGATCTGTTGTACTCCTGAAGCCCTGATTCAAGATCTTCTTACAAACAAAACATAAGAGATAAGTTGAAGTTAATTAAAATTAAACATTAATTATTTAGTATATTTAAATTTATGTATATTTCTTGAATTAGAAAATTTTGGGGTAATTAACATAACAAGGTTTATAAATTATTATTAAAATTGTAAAAAAAAAAAATAAAATAAAAAAAATTGTTTTTTGATTGTAAACATAATAGTAAATAAAATTTTTAAAAATGATCAATTTCTTCTAAATGAATCATTTGTTTTTAGGGGGTGAGGTGTTGTATGAATTTAGATACTCACCTTAATAATTGCCTAAATTCATACTAATTATTAACTATTAAATAACTATGTTATTACATAAGTATTTATTATATAATAAAAACATATAATTGTAATTGTATTTTATAAAATAAGAAGATATTATATATTCAAAAATAAATCGATCATTATTATCAGAACTCGATAAGAGCGTTTCATTTATATATATTTTCAATAACTGGAAATACGACTTATTGCTTTGGTACATAGAAGATATACATTAAACATAACAAGCCGAATCCACGGTTGACAGAACACGTAACACTGAAGATAGGTACTATTTGATTAGATTAGATTAACTTTTGATTGTTTGATTATATTCGATACGGTTAGGTTGTTTAATGTTAACTTCGGTCCACATGGACCAATTTATTTATTTAATTTTTTCAGGCTGATTTTTATTAGTCTGACCAACATCAAATTCAAACTCCAAAATCTCCTTCTCTTCCCTTTTCAAATGACGAGCAAATCGCTCGCAAATGGAAATATGAGGATACTTGTTTTGTGTCACATTATATGTATATATTTATTTTATTTTATTTATTTATTTATTTATTTTATTCAATCACCGACAAACAGAAGCTTAACTTCCAATTACATGTCTGTATAGATCATAACGTTAATACATCAATAATATTACAAATACTGTCTTTTTTTTTTTTTTATATAAGAAAAAATACATAATTAAATTACTATAAAAAATAACAATAGAATAATAAATATATTTTTAAATTACCATTTTTTTTTTCTTTTTTCCTTCTTTCCCCCCTTCTCCCCTTTCTATTTCTCCATCATTAGATATAGTACTAAACAAACTGAATAATAATAATAATGAGACTAGACTGAGTACTTAAACTAATGAATTTGAAATTTGATTTACAAATTTGACCAAAGAACCAGCAAAAAGATCTTGACTATTGAAATATAAATTATGATGCGCCTGCAGTCGTATAATGGGAGAATTGTTGCGGTAATTCGATCTGTATGGAAATAACTTAAATGTTAGAGGGAAACGCGTATCATACGGATTGTTGTTTAGCTTGAGTGCACTCCTCAGGTCACTATCAATCACAAAATTCAATAATTTGAACAACAAAATCTCATCAGCTAAAATCCGTCTCTTCGCAAGTGACATCAATCCATACCTGACAAGTCTGCATGAGTAATCTTCCTTACCAGAGTGGAATTTATGATTCAAAAATCTAGTAAACTTACGTTGTACACGTTCTAAAGCATCCACATGAATTGAATAGATTGGATTCCAGATCGGTGTTAGATATTCAAGAATACTTCTTACGTAAGCCCCTTAAATAACTAAGTGAGATCTGATGCTGGTAAAGTTAGCAAGAGTTCTAGTGGCAAACCCAAGCATGCTGTACGCCTTTTTAACTATGTTTTGAATATGCAACCTAAAATCAACATTTTCATCAATTATTATTCCCAAATCAACTACACTAGACCTTACATCAATAAGTACGTTATTAATAGAATAAGTAAAATCTCGATATTCATTTCGAGGCTTTATTTTAAGAACACAACATTTTTCAATATTGAGCTCCATATCATTGTCCCTGCAACAGGAATATAGATTGTTAAGATCCAGCTGAAGTGAAAAACAGTCACGTATGGACCTAATAGAACTGACAATTTTCAAATCATCAGCGAACAATATGGACATATTTTGTGTAACAGCTGTTACATCATTTATAAACAAAATAAATAATAACGGGCCTAGAGTAGAACCCTGCGGTACTCCAGAACTGGGGGAGACTGGATTCGAGCGGATACCATTTAGCTCAACATATTGAGCTCTAAGTGTTAAGTATGACTTAAACCAAAGTAGATTCGACCCTCTTACACCATATGCGATAAGTTTATTCAGCAATTTCGAATGATTGACCTTATCAAACGCTTTGCTGAGATCAGTGTATATAACATCAACTCCAAAACCTGCGTTTAAAGATTCAGTCACATATTCAGTAAACTGCAACAAATTGGTCAATGTTGAACGCCCACGGATGAAACCATGTTGATTTTTGGATATCATGCTCCTCGTATGAACCATTAATTTTTTGTGAATAATTTTCTCAAAAACCTTTGCGCAGCTGTTTAATATCGAAATCGGTCTGTAGTTAGATACATCTGTGGTGTCACCCTTTTTAAAAATTGGCACTATTTTAGCGACTTTCCAACGCTCAGGAAATATGCCCTCAATAAGCGAAAGATTGAAAATTAACGTAAGGGGTAAGTAAATAGAACATGCTGTATGCTTTATAAAACTGGGAGGAATGGAATCCGGTCCGCAGCCTTTATTGATGCAAATATCATCTAGTTCAGCCAATGTTTCATTCTCTTCAATATATATGTAAGTCAGTCAGTGAGACACTTTGGGAAGCGCAATCAATATTAATATTGTTCAATACTGATCCCTGACAGCTATTATATACTGAATTAAAATATGTACTGAATTTCTCACATATATCCTTAGTACCGGAAGCAAACGAATTGTTAAGATGCACCCTAGCAGGAATAGCATTTGTTTTTTTTGATCTCTTACAATAGGTCCAAAATAACTTGCGGTTTACACACATAGAGCTTTCAACCGATTTGATATAATTGAGGTAACATAACTTCATTTCTCTTTTCGCCTTGCATCGTGCTATTGAGAACATATTATAGTACTCACTATCATTATGTTTTTTATAAACCTTTCTAAAATATTGCTTAGCCAGTAGCAATTTTATCAATTTAGGTGAGTACCAGACAGGGTATTACTTATTGTGATAAGAGGAAAGCGGAACATGCTTCTTAATCATACTTTCAATAGAATTATAAAAAAAAGCAACAGCTTGATCCGTACTCATACTTCCCATTATTCCAGCCCAATCCATTCTCCAGATATCCCTATTTATGGCGTCATAATCACAGTTACGAAAATCGTGCGTTCTAATAGAAGATTCATTCAAAATATGTGGTTTTTTCCAGTTAACAATTATCTCCAGGGGTGGATGGTATCTATCAACCTTACTGAGAAAATCAGTAGAAGGACTAACTGATATATTAAAAAATTCCAAGTTAGTAAGTATCAACTCCAAAAGGCGATTAATACAATTACGAACATTGTTTAATTGAAAGAGCCCAGATAGATTCATTGCATCAGACAAGCATTCACTGCTTCCACTGAGAGAGCCCCCCGGAACATAAGAGTTACTGTTACTATCTACACTCCAGCTTATATTCGCCAGATTGAAGTCTCCAACGATCAAAAAACGAGACATAGATTTTTCAATGTTAATGATTCTGTTTAAATTATCAAAATAATTAACATAGGTTTCATGGGTAGCTTCAGGATAGATATAAGGAACATTAATGTAAAGCGTCTTGCGATTGTTATCTTCGATACAGACCCAAATTTCCTCGGCAGACACCTCCCAACTCGTCATCCGGTACGACTTCAGGCCTTGTCTAACTGCGATCAAACACCCACCTCCATCCACTTTGTCCGGAAACAAGTCCAGGTTCCTGTCGCGCCTATGCACAATATAACTAGATGTAAATAATTCATCATTATAAATAGTGCTATTTAATCTAGTCTCAGTTAGGCAGATGACATCATAACAACACAGCATCAAGTTCCTTTTAAAATCATGCAGCTTGGTTCTAAGGCCATTCACATTCTGATAATAGATTAACATTTTCCAAAAAATGTATCTAAGAAAAAAAGAAAAAAAAGAAAACAAAAAACAAAAAATGATTAGAATAAACAACAAACAAATGTCAGAAAAAGAAAAAAGCACAGGTTAATCTGATGATGCTTGAAACTGGTCCAGATTGTTCAAGGATGTTAATCGAATTATTCTCGAATCAGCCGTTCTTTTGACAAGCACGTTGTTGCTTTTAATACAAACAAATTCAATTAGTTTTTCTTCCTTAAGTTGCTTGGCTTTTGAAAATAGTTTAGATTTTAATGCTGTCAAATGATCTGTTATAAAAAAATCCAAATTCCCACTATGTCTGGAGAAGCCTATGTCAGTTACGATGATGTTGCGATTAAGTTTAATTTTTGTGGCTTTGACGGCATCTATAATTTTCTGCTTAACAGCTGAACTCACACATTCAACAATAATTGGGTTTATGGTATTCCTATCAGCTGTCCTTTTATGACCTATTCTATAAGCGTTCCTTATCTTATCAGTGCAAGAAGGAATTTCAAGGGAGGATAGGATTTGGAAAACTATATCATAGACGACCTCATCCTTCGACTCAGGTACACCATGAAATACTAGGTTAGTACTACGTTGTTTACTTTCCAGCGATTCCAATCTATTGTTGATCGTTGTAACATTTACTTTTAATTCGACGTTTTCGACTTCCAGCTTTTTTATTTGAAGACCCTGACTCTCCACAATAGTAGATAGTTTGAGGAAATGTTCAAATTTATTATTAATAGAATCAATAGATTTATTAAATTCTGCTTGCGAACAGCGAAGTGATTTTAAGTCTGCAGCAAATTCATCCATAGATTTCTTAATATCAGCAAAATCATCAGCCACTACACCAGCGTCTATAACAGAATTATTAGCATTTGATGATTGTTTACACTGGTCACAGCTCCAGCAGATTTTATTTCTGTTTATATCATCAAGAATAGCATTTGATAAATTGACACAAGGAGCATGATATGTCAAATTACAAGAGTAACACTTAACACCATCCCTATTTGCCCTTATTATATTCCTATCACATACTTTACACAACATTATGTTACTAGAGTTAGTTTGTGCACAAGATAATTCACTATAAAAATCGCTCAAACAGACTGTATTCACAATTTAAATTGTAAATTAACAAACATAGCACAATTATTGAATATGCACTTTAGATTAATTGGTAGCAATTCTAAATTTGTAGCTGGGTGATAACTTAATTTAATATAGTAACGGTAGATAATTACATAAACTGTAAAATTAGTGCACGGTTTTACTATATAACGTCATACATATCACTTCAGTTATTATCAATAAGTCTGCACTATTAAACACAAACTTATATAGAAAACAGATATGTCGAATTTAACACTATTAATAATTAAGTCAATTAAATTGTATGATTATAGTTCACTTCATACTATTGAATTGTAATAACCGGTACAAATTATAATAAGTTGTAACACTTTGAACAGTTTATTTGTTTTCACCTGAGTTCAGCAGAAATTATACTAGATAATAGTTTGTTCTTTAAATATCACCCCAGATTATATTATGTAAATTGCACGTAATAAGATAGCACTTGCGCAAACTGTAAACGTTTGATTAAACTCATTTTTTGATTTTTATTTAAAATTATAATATTTCTTTATTGTCTTTTAGTTTACGGTATGCAATAACAATGACCTTACCAACACAATCAATATTATTATGCACTTCATTATCTGTATTCTACAGAAGCCCAAGGATTTAATTTTCAATTAATTATAAATGCTACCATTCAATCAAGTAAACGGTAGTAAAAACAAGCGAAGCTACCAATAATCACAAAATTACACATATATGTACATAAAAAGCACACATTGATTTAGTCCAATTTAATATGTTAACGGCTACAAATATCAAAACTGTATTATTGATCCTCGGTTATAAGCATCTCATTATTATGTCCACATTAGAATCCACTAATTTCACCAGCACAAATATCACAGACGGATAAACAATATGTATATCTAATTAATAAATATTAAGCCACTTGTACTAATATGTAATATTGAATTATTAAAGTTCTCTCGCTTCAATGATGTAGACCGTAATCAATTAATTAGATTCACGAGTATAAATGCCAAAAACTGTATTATTGGTACACGATACCATGGACTTGTGATTATAATTTATTTGTTTTTACTTAGTTTTTTATTTTATTTTTTATAATTTAAATAAATTTTAATTTTTAAATAAATTTGATGTTGCAAGCACAACGACAATGAATTGAATAATATATATTAGGGGACATTTTTAATTTGGCTCAAATTCCACATTGGAAACTGACACCATTTTATTATTATGTTTTAGCCAACAAATAAATAAATACATAATTTAATTTTGGAACCAGCACTAACAAATTATTATAAATAATTAAATAAATAATTTAACATAAAAAATGAAAATGTAATAAATTAGGAAAAAATTCACACCACTACAAGTGTTGTCTTTCAGTTAAAAATTTAAAAAAAAAAAAAAAAAAAATATCGTCGCTGACAATACAAACGCGTGTATCTATAAAATTTGTAAAAATCGTTTTATTGGTTTATTGGTAAGAATAATAGAGTTTGCTGGGTTTTAAATTAAATTGGAGATATCAAAAGTGAAGAACTAATCAATTTTGTTTGCTTATTTTAGTGTACCTAGTACCTACTATGGCAAATTTGCTCATTTTTCTCATTTCCCGACAAAAAAGCAAATGTGCAGTTACACACTTTTGTATCGTCATGGACGATATTACTCTTACCTTAGATATATCTCAGATCCGCCGTTGCTGAGAACTATGGCAACTTCTCTTTCAAAAAGATCAATATTCTATCAACAAGCATTTTTGAGCGAATGTTTTAAGTTTCTTTTTGTAAATTTTGCAGTACTATATATTCGTCAAAACAGCAACTTGTTAACTTCTTTTACCACCAGAATATTGACAAAAATTATTTACAACATAAAACTGCGTCTGTGGCTGGTAATATTAATATGGTCCCTATAAACTGAAAATTTACCTTTGAAAGAGCAATGATGAGGCATTTATATTCCTCTTTAAAGGAAACTAACTTTTATATTCAACACAATTACAATATTACGGTTTTAGTGTATCAGTCCTTCCAGTTCCACCCCAAACATTTAAAGCGTAATGGAGTTTTTGTCGCGTCTTTCCGATAGCCTATTTTTCAGAGCTTTCACCTCTATTTGATAAATTTCCATTTAATTCATAAATTAATTTAATAGAAAAATAATTGCCTTCGGAGCTACGGTACAGTTTCTTTCGCTCAATTCTTATACTTAGTACTTTTTGGTACGTAATATTTGAGCAGGAGCTCAGCCATAATAGGTTACATTAAAAGTGATCGATAAAATAAAATTAAAGAAAATTGCATCTTGTATTCCGCAAAGAGGAATTATTATATCATATAACTTTGTTGAAACACGCTTGGAATCAGTTTATAGTTTGGCCATTTTACCCTTGTGCACAATTGTGTAAAACTTGTTGTACCGAAAGTCAAAGCACAGGGTTAAACTTATTTTTCCAATGTATGTGAAGCTAGCCCGAAACTCATCCCAAAAAAACTCGATGGCAACACTAAACTGTCTCTATCGCGACAGTTTTTACTCTCAGCTCGAAAAAATATCACTATAACGACAGATTTTACTTTGATGAGCAACTATCGTGCCATTTTTAACTTTCAGCCCAAAATAATGAAGTAATTTTTTTAATAAGTTTCATTCGTCAAACAAAAAAAATTGTATGTATCTGTTTTTTTTTAGTTTAAGTCGTATAAATATTTAAACTCAAACGATTCATATGTAGATACTACTCATATACGAACAGATTCTTTGATGTTTCGGTTATATTCTGTGCGACTATAGTCGTCTGAACATTTTAACACAAGCGATTCGCGAGTACTTCTCTTATAGGGACAGCTTCATTGAGGTTTAATGCCCGCCCGTCGGACTATCGCCTCAGCCTATGCCATCTTGGTCGAGTTTCTCAGACGTTTCTAAACTAAAATCATTTAATGATTATTTATTAATCTTAATATAAAAACCAATATTAAGATTAACACCAATACCTAATTAGCTAATTCCAGAAATACAACTGAAATTAAAATTAAATAATTAATTGTTTATTACTTTATTCTGCTTAAATAACACTGCAAATATTCTGGCTATATTCTGTGCGACATGCAAAAAATTATGTCTGATCACTTTTCGTAAATATACGGCCGGATTTACACATTGGTTGACCAAATCTCATAGATAATTGATTTTTTCTAATGAATAAATTCAAAGAGATTTCGGCACATTTTTGACTGATGTTGTATCTTTTGTAAAGTTAATTATTTGTTCTGCGTAACGATTGATTTTTTTTAATTTGTATTTTTACTAAACCAAATATTTATCAAATCGGACTTCAATTTATTTGGGCTTTGTAGTGTAGATGTTTCTAATTTGAATGGCTAAACCAGTCATGTCATCATAAATTTCCCAATTTTTACCTTTCTTGCAACAATCGGCATAGTGTTGGGAGCCTGAAACGTAGTACACAAGCGAGTTCGAATTGAATTGTTTACCTTCTATGATTAAATTCATCGGAATTTGGCTAATAGGAAATGGGGCGTACTTCCCGGGATTAATTTGTTCGGTACTAATCGTAATTAAATTACTAATGGTACTCGACTTTCCTTGCACTGATGGTTCAGAGCACTATCTTGTAGGCAGTCAAATTAAACAACTTTCGATTTAGGATATTCCCAACTCATCGAATTTAATTACGTCAACGGAAGGGTAAGCTTTTTTTTCAATTTTACTCTAAAAATCGAACACAATTAATATATTCGATACGCAGTCACTCGATAATCCATAAATATCTGAAAGCAAATCAAACCGAATACTGTTTGCTGCATTTTTGTTTCTTTTGTGAATTTGATTTAAAATCTGGCACCATTTGCAAAAGGAGAAATTAAACAACTCAGGAATGGAAAATTTAATGTTCGATAAGCATTGTACAAAAGAATCAAATGCACAGGTACGATTATAAAATGAGTCTGAGCTAAGACTACCATTTTTAAGGCAAAGATGATTCATGTTTATATTTGCAACATACTCAAATAATATTGGTAGCTTTTGAGATGTGCTTATTAGAGGTTTTTAATGAATAACCAGCTTAATAGATGTCTGAAACTTCATAGACGCACTAAGCTTTCCATGCGGTTTGTTATGTTTTTTAAATGAAACTAGTTGTGCTTTTGATTGAAACTGTTCATTTTCTTCCATATTCCGCTTATTTGATCTGATTGAGACTTTTTAGGTGTAATGAAATATATTATTTTGTGAATACATTTCGTTTACATAATTCTTGTAAAATTCGCAGAGCTTTGGTTGGAAGCATTCCTAGATGTGGATCATTGCGATATCTAATTATTCCGATGTGGCTGTTGCTCTTCGAACACCGCTATTTAATAATCCAGCTAACATTGGAAGATAAGTCACATAGTTTTTTAGAAACTTATCAATAAATTCTGGATTGAAGAAATTATTAATTTTAGTAGTGTTTTCGTCAGGGTCGTTTTTGGTTTGTTTGGAAATCCTGTAAAATTCTTGAAAAAATGGGCCTTGCTCGTATATTTTATTCCCGTTTAATCGAGGGAGGTCTTCTACGGACTTGCTTTCTTCTATGCCTCCGTATCTGGATATTGCCAATTGCGCGAGCTTATACACTTCAGAGTATTGTTTAGTGCATTCACCGATTTTGTGCTCACATATTTCGAATGCAATAAAATAGAAAACTCTCCAAAAATTTTCTTTATTTCTTCATAGCTGTCGATGAGGAATAACGAAGATATGATTTCTTTTACTAACTTATTTGCATTGGAGGAAGCAGCAAAATGACTATTTACATCCCGTGTAATATTTTTAATTAAATGTGAGCAACATAATTGTGCCCTTGTTAATTTAAAATCATTTGTGGCGTTTGAGGTTACAATAAAGTTATGACAATAGCTCAAATATTACACCATATTCATTCCATTGAATGTATCTAAAATTGAATTTATTTAGGCAAGACTAAAATCACATACTACCGCATCAAAAAAGGGCCAAATATTAAGCTGCTTTGATCATTGAGCAATAATAATGGATACACCTTAGAAAGCGATATGGCAGTTTTTCTTAAAAATACAGGAAAACAATTTTGCGATATAAATCTAATCCTCAATGGCATCGTCATCCCAGCACATAAAACAGTTCTTGCTGCAAGATGTACATATTTTCAAACATTATTCAGATCATTCCTGCCTCCTAATCCAACAGTTAATGTATAGGTTTACGCTCATCTTGAAATTTATTTATTTTATTAAATTGATATTTTATAATTTTCATATTGAAATCAGCGACATTTCCCCATCGTTCGATTCTCTTCTGCGGTTTATCTACTATGTTGATACAAAAATTCCAGTGAAAGACTCACTTTATTTATTTGGAGCTTCTTGTTTTTATGGATTCACAAACAATTGACTAAAAGCATTTTGCAAGCATCATTTAGAGAATAATATCAGTCACGACTCACGAGATTGTTCTACAGATTCTCGAGGCAGCCTATAACATAAATGTACCTGATACAAAAATTATATGTTACGAGCTTCACTAAGTAAACCGCTCGTGAATGATGTGCTTCTTGCACTAAATCATTAGCTTCAAATTTAATTAAAATTGGACATGACATCACGGTATATTTATAATGATATGTATATGAAAATTAGCATTTCTTCAGCCAGTTCTAATTATTTTATTGGGAATGGATAAATTATTATTATGTAAAATTACATAGGTTTAGATTAAAGAATTGAAATAAATAGTTTGAAATTTAAAAATTATGCTTTGTATGATTTTTAGCATTAGGGAAGTTTCACCTTTCGTTGCTTGTGATACGATCATAATAATTAACAAATCATAAGTAACAAAAACGGATATAACCACTTTATAACAAGCAACATAACACAGCAATCAATATACCATCTAATAACACACGATGTCACACACCATATCATATTCGTCATACCGCATGCACCATGCAGCAGTTAAATAATCTAAATTTCTTTTAAAAAACAAATATTAAATAAAGAAATAAATAATTTAAAAATTAACACCAATAATAAATTAAATACTAACATTATTAATTAATCTTATTATACAAAACAAATCAAAAATTTGTGTGCATACAAATTTGTAATTTCTTTTAGTAATTTAAGCCTAGCAATATTTATGAAGAGTTTCATCGCAGAGCAGTTTTAACATTCAATTACCATTTTGATAAAATTAAGGTAAGGCAAACAACAAAATTTAATAAAATTATACGAGACAATTTAAACGAGATAACGAATGGTTTATTTTGTACTAGTGATAAATGGCTAGGTAGTCAACATTTCCAACATCGACCTACCAACACACGTAA
The DNA here is from genome assembly GCA_963556165.1 of Tipula helvola. Taxonomy (NCBI): domain Eukaryota; kingdom Metazoa; phylum Arthropoda; class Insecta; order Diptera; family Tipulidae; genus Tipula; species Tipula helvola. Next base: position 103,807,871 of record OY744483.1, read on the forward strand.
AATTAATTTTAAGTTTAGGAAATATATTTTGCCCACCTCACGTTGAAAGTGGCATTTTTAATTTAGAAGACAACGATCGTACTCACATTCCGAACAACTTTATAAATATTTTGACAAATTACAAAAACAGCACAAACATTCAAAATTTGACACCAAAAGGAAAAAGGATTATGACTTACGTAAAACAAACGAAGACGTTTTTAAGAGACAATCCAGACATTTTAGTGACAAAAGCAGACAAAGGGAACATAACGGTTTTGACATTACGGACGGACTACATTGAAAAAATGTATGACTTACTCAACGACACCTCGACGTACGTACAAATGTTTAAAGACAGTTGGGAGGAATTTGGCAACATAGATTTGGCTACAAAGAAAAAAACTTACAAATTATACAGCAGTGATTCCAAAATTATATGGGTTACCAAAAATTCTTAAGCCCAATGTGCCATACAGACCAATTATAAGTTCGATAAATAGCCCAACATACTCGTTATCATCATTTTTAGGAAATATTATTAAACCAAGTTTGGGGAAAACAAATTCATTAATTCTAAATTCTGAAGATTTCAAAAACAAAATTAATAACATTACCATCCCACCAAATTCTACGTTAATCTCTTTAGATGTAAAATCCTTGTTTACAAATGTTGATAGCCAAATTGTACGAAATATTATTAGTCAAAATTGGAGAAGTATAAAGAAAAGTTCTAAATCTAAATTAACAAAAATTCAATTTTTTGCTGCTTTAGACATTGTGTTGAACAATTCAGAATTTTCGTTTGATAGCAAAATTTTTAAACAAACTTTTGGCTCACCTAATCTCCCATAAGTCCCATATTAGCAAATTTAGTAATGAAAAATTTAGAAATTTCAGTATTAAACTCTTTGGACTTTCAACCGTTATTCTACTTTAGATATGTGGACGACATAATTACTGTGGTACGATAAATAAAATCGATTATTTTTTAGAAGCATTTAACTCGGCAAATAATATGATAGAATCAAATTCACTTTAGAAACAGAAGTAGATAACAAAATTGCATTTTTAGACATTTTGTTAATTCACGAACTAAATGGCAAAATTTCTTGTGATTGACACCACTTACAAAATTAGGTACCTTTAAAAAAATAATCAAATTTGGTTTACCAAGTCCGTTGTAGTTGCAACGCCACGTATACTGGACAGACAAAACAATTTTTGGAAAAAAGAATTTATCAACACCGATATGGCACCAACAAAGATCTAAATTCAAATATTAGTGCACTTACACGGCATCTGAAAAATTCTAATCATTTAATCAATTTAGATAACGTCAAAATTCTCGATAAACAAACCAATTTTAGGCAAAGATCAATTTTGGAAATGTTACATATTAAATCAAGTAAAAATTCGATTAATGTTGTAGAAGTTTATGCTTATATTGGCAACTCGTATGATTTATTTATATATGATAAGTTTTTTGTCTCATATCATTTTATTTTTATTCCATTGTATAACCTTTCTACATGAAAAACGCTTTAGCCAGGAAATTTTTTCGAAAAATTGGTTTTTTGTAACAAATGTTTGATTATTTTATGTACATTTTTTATATAAAAAGGAACCTATTTTAGAAATAATTTTCATTATGCTTTTGAAAATGATCCCGAATTGGGATTGAAAGCTCAAGTATGACGAGGTGATCAGAACTTCGGTCTTTCGTGTTTACAATGGGGATGGCATTCACCTGTGTCATAAAGTTGGTGTGACAGTTTTGACAGTATTGATTTCTATTTGAACCAACATATATTTACTTATACAACAACAGCCAAACAGGTCGGAAGCTTCAGTAACATGGGTACAAACATCTAATTTAACACGCAAAATAGTATTCTAGAACTTTAGGCCGACAAAATTATACTGAAATTTCTAACCGTGAAACCGGCCATATTCCAGAACTTTAAAGTCATTTTAGAGTTCCATTAACAACGCAAATGTGAAATTTTATCATAATCGAGTAAGGAATAACCAAGTTTCATCCTATTTGGCCATATTCTAGAGCTTTATCGAAAAATTATTTTAGAATCCCATTTCCAACGCACATTTCAAATTTCATCATAATCGAACAGGAAATAGCCAAGTTCCATCCTACTTTGCCATATTCCAGAGCTTTATCGAAAAATTATTTTAGAATTCCATTCCCAAAACACATGTGAAATTTGATGATATCCGGTTAAGGAATAGACAAGTTCCATCCTATTTGGCCACATTTCACAAATATCAAATATTCCCATTTCCATACACATATCAAATTTCATTATAATCGGTTGAGAAATAGGCAAGTTCCATCATACTTGGCCATATTCCAGAACTTCATCCAAAAGTCATTTTAGAATCCCATTTCCAAAACACATGTCGAATTGCATCATATTCGTTTGATAAATAGGCCAATTCCATCACACTTAACCATAATCCAAAAATCATTTTAAAATCCCATTTCCAACTTATTAGAAACCCATTTCCAACACACATGTCGAATTTTATCATAATCGGCTGAGAAATGGGCAAGTTTCATTTTACTTGGCCATATTCCAGAACTTCATCCAAATAACATATTAGAATCACATTTCCAATAGACATGTCAAATTTCAGCACAATTGGTTGAGAAAAAGGCTAGTTCCATCATAAATGGCCATATTCCAGAACTTCATCCAAAAACCATTTTAGAATTCCATTTCCAATTCTCCAGTCCAATTTTATCATAATCGGTTGAGAAATGGGCAAGTTCCATCATACTTGGCAATATTCCAGAACTGCATTCAACCAACATCTTAAAATCCCATTTTCAACACACGTGTCAAATTTCATAATAATCGGTTGATAAATAGGCAAGTTCCATCATATAAACAATTTGTTAACTACTCACTAAGTCACTACATCCTAATGCAACCCCAACTCAACACCAACTCAACTTCAATTCAAGCCGCAAATTGACCCCTAACTTAACCTTCAAATCAATTCCAAATTCAATGCCCAATCCAATTCAATAAATGAGTGTGAAGTTTTCCACAAATCCACAGATTCTATATATGTATTAGTTTTACACTGCTAAAATAAATTCCAATTGGAAAAATTACGATTCATATTGAAATATTTAGTACTAAAAATGTAATTTCTTTACAAAATCTTAAGAATAAATGCAATTACTTGGGAAAATAGGACCAGTCAAGGGAAATATTAGTGGAATTTAGTCAAAATAATATATGAACTATATTAAATTTAGGTAGCTACTCCATGTACTATCGGATCCTGACAGTAAAACGTTCCATTGGTACCTTAAATTTCCAGAATCATTTAATTCCGTGGATTGGGGGTAGCTTTAGGGGCTCGATAGACGTAGTAGTAGGCTAGCTACTACGCGGACCATCCAAAAGTGAATTCAAATCTCTGGCAAAGAGTGCCATGGCACATTTATCAGTTTGAGTTAAAATTTCAATTGGTAAATAAAGTTTCCAGAATCATTTATTCCCCTGCATAGGAGGTAGGTTTTGGGCTCGATAGGCGAAGTAGTTTGTCAGCTACTACGTGTGCTATGGGAAAGTGAATTCAAATCTCTGGCAAAGAGTGCCATGGCCCATTTATCAGTTTAGGGTATATAAAGTTTCCAGAATCTTCTATTCCCCTGGATAGAGGATTAGACTATCAGCTACTACTTGTGCTATCGGAAAGTGAATTCAAATCTCTGGCAAAGAGTGCCATGGCCCATTTATCAGTTTGAGTTAAAATTTCAATTGTTATATAAAGTTTCCAGAATCATTTATTCCCCTGGCTAGGGGGTAGGTTTTGGGCTCGATAGGTAGAGTGGACTGCCAGCTACTACGTGTGCTATCGGAAAGTGAATTCAACTCTCTGGCAAAGGGTGCCAAGGCCCATTTATCAGTTTAGGGTAAATAAAGTTTCCAGAATCATTTATTCCCATAGATAGGGGGTAGCTTTTGGGCTCAATAGATGGGGTAGACTATCAGCTACTACCTGTGCTATCGGAAAGTGAATTCAAATCTCTGGCAAAGAGTGCCATGGCCCATTTATCAGTTTCAGTTAAAATTTCAATTGGTATATAAAGTTTCCAGAATCATTTATTCCCCTGGATAGGAGGTAGTATTTGGGCTCGATAGGCAGAGTGAACTGCCGGCTGCTATGTGTGCTATCGCAAAGTGGATTCAAATCTCTGGCAAAGAGTGCCATGGCCCATTTATCAGTTTGAGTTAAAATTTCAATTGGTAAATTAAGTTTCCAGAATCATTTATTCCCCTGCATAGGAGGTAGTATTTGGGCTCGATAGGCAGAGTGGACTGCCAGCTACTACGTGTGCTATCGGAAAGTGGATTCAAATATCTGGCAAAGAATGCCATGGCCCATTTATCAGTTTGAGTTAAAATTTCAATTGGTAAATTAAGTTTCCAGAATCATTTATTCCCCTGCATAGGAGGTATTTTTTGGGCTCGATAGGCAGAGTGGACTGTCAGCTACTACGTGTGCTATCGCAAAATGGATTCAAATCTCTGGCAAAGAGTGCCATGGCCCATTTATCAGTTTGAGTTAAAATTTCAATTGGTGTATATAGTTTCCAGAATCATTTATTCCCCTGGCTAGGGGGTAGGTTTTGGGCTCGATAGGTAGAGTGGACTGCCAGCTACTACGTGTGCTATCGGAAAGTGAATTCAACTCTCTGGCAAAGGGTGCCAAGGCCCATTTATCAGTTTAGGGTAAATAAAGTTTCCAGAATCATTTATTCCCATAGATAGGGGGTAGCTTTTGGGCTCAATAGATGGGGTAGACTATCAGCTACTACCTGTGCTATCGGAAAGTGAATTCAAATCTCTGGCAAAGAGTGCCATGGCCCATTTATCAGTTTCAGTTAAAATTTCAATTGGTATATAAAGTTTCCAGAATCATTTATTCCCCTGGATAGGAGGTAGTATTTGGGCTCGATAGGCAGAGTGAACTGCCAGCTGCTATGTGTGCTATCGGAAAGTGGATTCAAATCTCTGGCAAAGAGTGCCATGGCCCATTTATCAGTTTGAGTTAAAATTTCAATTGGTAAATAAAGTTTCCAGAATCATTTATTCCCCTGGATAGGAGGTAGTATTTGGGCTCGATAGGCAGAGTGGATTGCCAGCTACTACGTGTGCTTTTGCAAAGTGGATTCAAGTATCTGGCAAAGAGTGCCATGGCCCATTTATCAGTTTGAGTTAAAATTTCAATTGGTAAATTAAGTTTCCAGAATCATTTATTCCCCTGCATAGGAGGTATTTTTTGGGCTCAATAGGCAGAGTGGACTGTCAGCTACTACGTGTGCTATCGGAAAGTGAATTCAAATCTCTGGCAAAGGGTGCCATGGCCCATTTATCAGTTTGAGTTAAAATTTCAATTGGTAAATAAAGTTTCCAGAATCATTTATTCCCCTGGATAGGGGGTAGGTTTTGGGCTCGATTGGCAAAGTAGACTATTAGCTACTACGTGTGCTATCGCAAAGTGGATTCAAATCTCTGGCAAAGAGTGCCATGGCCCATTTATCAGTTTGAGTTAAAATTTCAATTGGTGTATATAGTTTCCAGAATCATTTATTCCCCTGGATAGGGGGTAGGTTTTGAGCTCGATAGGCAGAGTGGACTGTCAGCTACTACGTGTGCTGCCGGAAAGTGAATTCAAATCTCTGGCAAAGGGTGCCATGGCACATTTATCAGTTTGAGTTAAAATTTCAATTGGTATATAAAGTTTCCAGAATCATTTATTCCCCTGGCTAGGGGTAGGTTTTGGGCTCGATAGGTAGAGTGGACTGTCAGCTACTACGTGTGCTATCGGAAAGTGGATTCAAATCTCTCGCAAAGAGTGCTATGGCCCATTTATCAGTTTGAGTTAAAATTTCAATTGTTATACAAAGTTTCCAGAATCATTTATTCCCCTGGCTAGGGGGTAGGTTTTGGGCTCGATAGGCAGATTGGACTGTCAGCTACTACGTGTGCTATCGGAAAGTCAATTCAAATCTCTGGCAAAGAGTGCCATGGCCCATTTATCAGTTTGAGTTAAAATTTCAATTGTTATATAAAGTTTCCAGAATCATTTATTCCCCTGGATATGGGGTAGTATTTGGGCTCGATAGGCAGAGTGGACTATCAGCTACTACGTGTGCTATCGGAAAGTGAATTCAAATCTCTGGCAAAGAGTGCCATGGCCCATTTATCATTTTGAGTTAAAATTTCAATTGTTATACAAAGTTTCCAGAATCATTTATTCCCCTGGCTAGGGGGTAGGTTTTGGGCTCGATAGGTAGAGTGGACTGTCAGCTACTACGTGTGCTATCGGAAAGTGAATTCAACTCTCTGGCAAAGGGTGCCAAGGCCCATTTATCAGTTTAGGGTAAATAAAAAAATATTGAACTACATTGCAATCGCATATCTAAAAAAATAAATGGGACAATTTAAACGGGCATACAAGAAAAATTTTTTGGCGACAAACATTAGCATCAAAAATAATAAATTGGCATCACAAATAATATTTTTGCACCACATATGAAAAAACAAACAAATATTTTTGAAGGACATTATTAAATACTGTGGCGACAAACATTGACATCAAAATTAATAAATTGGCAACAAATATAATATTTTGGAACAGAAAAAAATAATTTTTAGAGTAAAAAAAAAAAAAAAAAATCGAGACAAAAAAATAAATTTAATCGATACAAATTATTTAATATTTGATGGGGGATCGATATAAAATATTGCAGTGTCATTAATAGATTCTATATAATCCGCTCCTATGTGCGGCACGCAGTGCGACATGTTTGCCTATCCTGGCTCCTACGTCCCTCGAAGTTTAAATGTAAGGCCCCTCGGAGGGCTAAGCGGGGGGGAGCGAAGCGACCTCCCGCGTGCCCGTGAGAGTTACCGAAGCCGTTAGCCTCTACAATTCTAAGTTAAATTAGGGATCTCCATTTTCCAGAATATTTTAAAACTAATTTAATTTTTTTAATTTTTAAGTTATTTATTTATAACTTTGTTGCCAGTTAATTATTTTTGTCGCCCAAAATGTTTATTTCGATGCCAAAAAATAATTTTTGTGTACCCTTCCAATAGTGCCAAAAAATTATAAATGTTGCCAAATTATTATTATGATGCCAAGAAATTTTTGTTTGTTGCTCATTAATTTGTGCCGTTTTATTATTTTTTTGTATCTCAAATATTAATTTTTTGTGTGCCGGTTTATTGCCAGCCAAAATAAAATACTTATAAAACCATGTATTTTGGATCAATTCGTATGGCAGGTACCCCACCCTCTTGACGTACAGTCTCCAAAAGCTTTTCAAATCTCCGCCTTGATGATAGAAACAGATTGGCGGAAAAAATTCCAAATCGGACAAGCCGTTCTCGAGATACCATGGGTCCAGACATCCAGACATCCAGACGTCCAGATATCCAGACAGACGGAGAACATTTTTTTTTTTTTTTGCTTTTTCAGACTCAGGGACTTTCAAAACGTCGAGAAAATTGGTTTTGGACCAACCAAATTTTTCGTCATTTTTGACAAGATTTCAATACATACTTTGGTCTTTTTAGGCCGAAGTAACTAAGAAAAAACAAATATGAAAACCATGGTGTTGAACCTTATAACTTCAAAAATGAAATGCATTTCATATTTTCCATCAACTTACCAGAAATTCGACGAATTCCTACTAAACAATTGGATAATTCAATTATTGGAAATTATCAAAAAAAAAAAAAAAACAAATATATACAGTTAAGTTGAGTTAGCCGATTGAGATCTTTTAGACGGATAATTACTTTTCTACCGGTAATTCGAATATATGCGGGGCTTGTGGACTTAATCTTTCTGTTTTTGATTAAATATTGTTTTTGCGATGTCTTCTGATTGTCTTATTGCTTGGAGCTTAATTTAGTAATTAATTAATAAATATTTTAAACGGTATGTAAAATCACTTGAAATTGAGATTTCAGCGCAAACGAAAAAGGTTGTTTTTATTTCACCAATGTTTTGCCAATAACAATATATCCATAATCATTTACTGGTCTGTTCTTAACAAAAGCAATTTCCTGAATTCCCAAAAGACTCCCACATACATTTTTCATACTCTAGATTTATCTGCTTATGTATAAATTCGACGCCTCTGCTTTGTTCACAGTTTCACACACATGTCGATGTTGTAATTTAATTTTATTCTCCTCTCTTACTGATAACGGTTTTCATATGTATGTATGTGTATTGCTTGGTAATTTTATTTTATCAAATAAAAAAAAAAAATTTCCTCATGATATTATTTAACTGAAGAAATTTTCTCTTTAGTCTCGTTTTGTTTCTCGTCGTCTCTCGATGATATTCGCAAGGACGTTTTGTGACGTTTTACTCGAATTAAATAATTATTAAAAGTAAACAAACAATATAATTGCATTTTAATTGGGCTAAACTATTGAATATGTTGTCCGCGTGTTGCATATTATAATATGTATTAATATTAAAGGGAGATTTTCCTTCCCCCTCTCGTGTGTCTGGCTCGCCGATGCGTTTTTTTTGCTTTGTGTCGTAAAATTTACCGTAAAAACAATTCTCAAGGCGCGTCATTACAAATTTAAAACAACAGAAAGTGTTAACAATATCTAACAAGGATTCATTTACCTTCTATAGAAATATTTATATACGTATAAAAAGGAAAAGGGTTGGTTTTATAGACAAGTATTCATTTGCCGATTTGTTGTTGTTGGAAAAATAAAACGGATTATATTTCCATGTTAGACTGTGCAAAATAAATTGCAAAAGTGCAACTATTTCAGAGTTTAAAATTGTTTTATGTAAAAATAGTGCTTACTTAATTTCCTCGACACAAAACGTGTGAAAATTTATGTTGTTTTTCCATCAGTTCAATCAATTTTGTGATAAATTAATAAAAGTGTAATAATTTTATTTTGTTTGGTGTATAAAAAAAGTTGGTTCAGTGTAAAGTTTTAATTTAATTAGAAAAAATAAAAGAAAAATCAGAAATTAGTATTTATTTTAGTTTCTGACCATCTGATAACGAAAAAAAAAAATTATATAAATATGCGCATACACGACAAATAATTTTTTTATTTGTTTGTTAAATTTTCATGAATGAAAATTAAAATCTAATTAAAAAGGAAAATTCAAGTGTTTTTTATTTTGTTTTTATTATTTTTTTACCTTTCTTAGTTTTGTGCTCTCTTAAAATATTTATATAGTGCAGTGCGTGTGTAGGAATTATTTTATATGTTGGATAAGTACTCGAATCATCTTTAAATCCAGTTAAATGTAAGTACCTACTAAAAGATACGAGTATATGTATATAAAAAAAAGAAATCAACATAACCTAAAAAAAAAAATCTCTTGTTAAAATCAATACAATAAGTTTGAGTTAGTTAGAGGTTAGTTTCGTTTCTACATATACATTTGAATTTGATACAACTGAGATAACACAGGGAAAATGGAAAAAGGAAGAAAAACAGAAATGTTGATAGCAAAGAGATCGAAATTTTATTTTTTATCTCGTTTACAAAATAAGAATACAACAAAAAAAAAATGAGGAAAATGGATAAGAAAAATAAAAGGACTAGATATTTATGTATAAGAATGAGATAGTTTCTGTTACAGTATGTAATTTCTGTGTAGATGTTTAGTTTTTGTGTGGGGTGAGGTTTAAATGGCGGGAAGTTTTTTTATATAAGATTTAAAGACATATGTTTATGATTACTTTTGTGAGAGTATGTTGTCTATAAATTAAAATATATTTAGAAAATTTATAGTGGATATTTAGAGAAATAAATAATATTTTATTTAGCAGAATTGATATCGGGATAAGGATAAAATTAATCTTGACTCAATATATTGTGTTGAGCTAAATTGCTAGAGATCTTAGTTTATTCTCAATAAACTTGATAAATCAAATAAACCCAAGTAACAATTTGTGGTTGGAGAACGGTATTTTATTTTAACCGTTATTAAACTTAAGTTAAAATAACGCACTAGTTTTAAATTGGTTAGTTTGTCGTTACTCAAACGTTGATCGAACCGTCAATTCACCAGTAAGGTAAATGTCCCAATTGCGGATCGCTATTTAAAACTTAAGGATTTGATTATTTCTATATTAATTGTAGAATGTATTTATAAACAAACCTTTTTGCTTTTATCTAGTTTAAGTAATTTTTTCTTAATTTAATTAATAAATATGTTTAATTTTTACTTATATGACCCTTTTTTTATAAATATGTACATAAATGATACAATCACAATGTCCTTATTGTGAATCGCTTTAAAAATTCGATTCCCTAAAGCGGATCGTTTGCTGTCCCAGATGTGGATCTCATTAAAGATTCGCGTTTGGTTACTAAAACTGAATATTTTTATTAGAAAAAACTTTGTTTTTATAAATATGTAACGCTATTATACGATACAAAAAAAAATACGAAGTAAAAAAATAATTAAGCTAGCTTCATAAATGCATGACTTAGTTGCAACTTCCCAGTTTGAAAACAGAATTTCTGCTTGTTATGTCGCATCATTCATCCCGAACGATATCATAATAAAGTGATATAAAAAGATAGCTCCGCGTTATTATTATTACTGAATGGCCATGTGGGCGTTTAAGCCACCTCGCACTACGACCTAAAAGATCTTTTGTGCTTGGACCCTGCTCAATTAGCCATCCAGTCAATATTCAGATGAACCTGATAATACCACCGGCCAGTATGTGATACATACAATCTGGGCTCATTGTTCGCCCTCCTAGATGTTGTAGTCCTTGGCGGAAAATGGCAGGGCATTGACACAGAACATGTTTCGCTGATTCCGCTTCCAGGTCGTAGAAGCGGCATCTGCCGCATTTTGTTAAGGTGATACATACCTTAAGGCGACGTGACCTGTGAGGAAGCCAGTTAGCAGCCTCAACTCAGGGTTTCTAGTTCAAGACACTCCTTTACCCTGACTGACGAAGGTGATATAAATCCCTTCGCTTGTCGCAAACCTGGAATTCTCTTCGCTTGTGACAAACCTGAAAGCTCCGGGTTAACAAATGCTGCTCTTCTTTGATCTTGGATCCAAATATCTACCCGAACGGATCATATATGGAATGGATATAGTTGTTTTTTAGCGTGTTCGTACGCAGAGAAGTGTAGTTATTCGCGTTTCAATCTATCCACGCAGCACTACTTAATTCACTGTATTCACCAAGGCTTAATTATATTAATTTTATTTTTGTAAATTTAATTAAATTTATTTAAGTAATTTAAATGAACATATATTTTTATTTTATAATGCACAACCATTCGTTTAGGTTTTCAAAATTATTCTTTTTTACTTTTCTCCAAACCTTTTATTTTTTGCAAGTGCTAACTACATTTTTTGAGCAACTCTGATACTTCGTTGCTATAAAAATGTACCTTGCGCATTTCTAAAGTATTTCTAATAATAAACATATACACTGTGCGAAACAATTTGGATTAATTTTGTTAAATTTTGTAATAACCATGATTGGCTTGTGTTGTAGGGACACACACGCCACAGTTTCGATATGAACGCCATTCGAAGTCTGCTTAGAAGTGATCGATCAATGGTAAATCATAATTCTTCGTGGTTACGCCACATCATACGGCGTCTCGCCTTCTCCATGCAGCAAAAATCTCAATGAACAAAATAGACTCATTTGAAAACAACGGAACTTAGGTTAAACTGTCGTTCCACTTGCTGAGTGTAGCAACTGAGAATTTTTCCATACTACTTACTCACCAAAATTCACTTAATGAGACTAGTAATTAGATTTCACAACACTATTACAGTCGTATCCTGAATGATACCTTTTTTAAGGATCATTTTGCAGACTTTCCAATTGTAAATTTGCCCTAGCTACCATTGACTATGATTCCTTTCACGGGCCGTGAATTTGAACTTTCTTCAATATTACCGAAGGTAAGCATTCGTTCATGTTCATCAATCATCAGTAATTATTGTTTCAAACTTCAAGAGGTACCCGAATGTTATCTTTGCTTACTCGCAAATGATTCACCAGTGTCAAGTGAAATACATGAAATTGAGGTTCCATCCAACGGTGGTCTTAAGGAGTTTGGAAAGGAATCAATAATTGATTAAAACTGAATTAGTAATTAGACAAGTAGAAAGTCGGCAAGTACTTACGTTTATAAGTTTCGAGTTTAATGTTTATGGTTTGAACAATTTTACTAATCTGGGGCCAGATTTTGCACAAAAGGCGAGAAGCGAATTTACAGCCTTTTCTCCAAAAATAAATGTTAACTCTGTTTCTCTCGTTGATGGCGAATAAAAGATATAGAATAAAATGACTTTCACAAGGAAGGAGGGGAGCGGAGGGGGGCGAGAGAGTTCATACTTAATGAGAGTTCATACTTAATGTAACTGGCTTATATCACAAACTGTTAATCCGCTACTGTTCACGCCTTTGATAGATTTTGACAATTTTGTTAAACGTATGTACAATATTGGATTCTCCGAATTCACTAAAATTTCTGTTGGTAAGAGGAACGCAATTGTTACATTTTGGTTCTCACCCAACAAAGAAATTTCTGTTGGCAAAATTTTTGTTCCCCTTGCTTTATCTTTTTAAAAATGATTAAATGTGTAATGCAGTTTTAGGCACTTCGATGATTTTACTGGCCGTGTGAACAGTCTACCCATACTTCACTCTAGGTGCATTGTTCAACTTTAGAATACTCTTTAGGTGCATAAGATCTCCATTATGCACAAAAAGGATTCCTATAGAAGTACCTAATTCGGATCGCGCGGTCCGCATTTGAGGCATGAATGCAATTTTTAAATCACTCAATTCTTCATTAAATTTAGTTTAAAAAAATTATCTACAAAGTAATTCTAATTTAAAATACCCACAGAAGCAAGTAGCCCTAAATTAGATCTACACCCATATTTTATCAATTAATTTGCCAGTCTATGACTAAAATTATTTATGTATTTGATGAAGTTCATTTTCAAAAAAACCTAGATTCAAATTAGCTCAGTAACACAGTTCAAATAAAAATGGTTGGAAAATAACCATGGAAATTTTTAACCGATATCCAACCTAAAAAATCTAAACATTCTGGTTATTAAAATACTATATACTACTGTAAACTCGTTATTTCAAAGCCCACATTGAAGTTTGGATGTCGGGTAAAATCTAACTCTGTATGACCAGATTCTGCTCCACTTAACACTACTAAAAGCAAAAATTTACTAGAATTAGAATCTACTTAGATTCCAGTCTACATTTGGCATGCTTTAAATAATTCTTGAAGATGACTTAGTCTTACAGTCGCGATAATTAATTCTAAAATTTCTTTGAAGGAACTTAACGAATGTTTTCAGAGGTCCCACCCAGCCTATGAAAAATGTTTCAGTAAATTGTCTTCGAACAACCATTTGCTCAAAACTTTTGCTCAACCACAAACGATTTTCATAAGCGAGAAGCTACTTCAATGTACTTAACATGTCGCTTGCCAATAAAAATGGTAATCGCAGAGTGTAGAACTAAAAAATGGTTAAAGACATCAGTAGAAACAAATCCATCTAATGCTATTGGACGCGCATATAACAGAAATGTACGGAATTCCGTCCCGTTCCAGAAACTTATTACATCTAATGTGCGAATACTTCTGTTGAATTCAATTAGTTGGCTTGAGCAAGCTTTACGTAGTGATCGGATACACCCTTCGAATCCCTAGATGGAAGTTTGGTTGCCATGTTGGACTTTCCTTTTATCCACATTAGTAATAATTGTTTTACTACTCCTAGACATATTAAATGTAGGTAGTCCATATCAATTGATAATATTTCAAACGAAAACCTCTAATTGGTTCTAAGGTTCCAATCAAATTGACTAAAACTCATTTTGCTCGTCCGATTACAATATTCTCCTTCTACAGTCCTCTATCACAAGCGAAATAATCATTGTGGTCTTTAGTTCCAGTAATAACGGATCTGGTTGGAGCATCACAAATAAAATTATTAATTCCAATAGTAATTTTGGTGAAATGTATGGTTATTCCTTCAATGAGCAGTGCCTTCAATTCGTTCAAGAAATCCTCTAAATATTTTCTTGCACTGGTTGGTTTTGTATGTCCATAGTAAATTCCAATCACAAACGGTCTTATATTAAAATCCTGAATTGAACACAGAATAGGCCAAAATTGTCCCTTTGAGCTTTTACTAATAAGAAGGCCATAAATATTAAAATTCAGCAAAACTTTATCTATTTTGTTTGGAGCAAATTTCGTGCATCTTATCCTTTTGGTATTCCATATACTTATATGATGATCAATTAGAATGGCCATAAGATCATTTATATCAATATGTGTTATTTTATTATTTATTGCCCATAATCTAAGTTGATTTCTTAGGGAAGTAAACGAAACTTTTTCTTCTTCTGATACAGATTCACTGTCCAATTCCTCCTTATCAGAGCTGTTATTTTCATCTTCATTATTCACTTCATAAAAACGGTTAACACTTCGCACTTCAACATTAGCCACATTTGAGGTTGGACTTTTGTTTTTTAACAAATAAGCCTGAAGACGCTTTTTAAAAGTATCGCGATTTAAAAATTTATTTATTCGTTTGGACTTCATTTTTTTTAAATTTACCACAAACACTTACACTGAACTTACTACTTCAACAATTTTAACTTATAATGAATCTTTAGAATATATTCGTTAGTTGGTTGGCGTTTCTGGTTAGAACAAAATATGAAATGGGTTAATTACTAACTAGTAAGTAACAACATATTAACTCGATTCTAACTTAAAATCAACTATGGTTGCAATTTGGTTGAAAGGCGGTTGATTTTAAACCAATAAGCTTAATTACTAACGCTATTCTCTTATGATATAACTATGATGATTATTAGCGTTGGTGGTAATATCTAAAACTAAAACTGCATTAATTTCTGACTAATAAGTAATATATTAACTAGATTCTAACTGAAAATCAACTTTGTTTAAAAACGGTTGATTTTAAACCAATAAGTCTATAGTTTTGTTAGTTTTATGATAGTAAACAATAATCTAATTGTGTTTATGTTACTTATTCCGAATATACATTTATATAAAAATAAAACAAACAAACCAACAGGTTCTATGTGGTTAGTCAAATTTTGACAGTGCATTTCATTTTAAAAACAGTAGTAATAAGTACTTTAAGTACCTGGGCTTAATAGTCACATTTAGGATAGGAAACCCTTCGGCAAGGTTCCGCATTCTGTTTATAATTTTTATGTTTTTGTTTAATAAGTCAAACTTGAAAATCAATAATCTATTATCGCTAATATTTGCTAATGGATCAAAAATTCCGTAAAAAGCATTTGGCCCCAGGGCCGGCGCTATAGAACATTTGGCGCCCTAGGCAAACTATCAATGTTGCGCCTCCAATTAAAACCTGCCACCATCTAACTAAATAAATAAAATCAGTAGCTAATATGTAAAATTAATTTATTACATTAAAAAACAAATCCTTCGAAAACTTTTTTTTACGTGATTTGCATTTAGCAAAATCCGTAATAATAAACTTTGTGTCTATATCACGCGCGATTTCGTATTCAATCGACACCATAGATAATCCTACAATATGTTCCTGCGACTTTATAGACCGTATGTACGTCTTAATTAACTTAAGCTTCGAAAAGCTTCGTTCGCCGCTTGCCACTGAAACCGGTAGGGTCAATAAAATTTGTATAGCGATACAGATATTTAGTACACTGTCTTCTATTTTATTTTTAAAAATATACTTTAATAAATCTTATGGTCGTATTACTTACGGGTCCCGTCTAGATATAAACTGAAGTTGATTGGATAATTCTATTGCGTCGATGTCTTTTGCTAAAAAATATTTTTTCTAATTTAACGCAATGGTCCAATATTTGCTGCGATGAATCGTATTGCATATTATGTATGTTATAAAGAAACCCAAAAGTTTACTTATAAGTCGACATTTGGAAGAATCTTTCTTCAACAGATTGTATGGCTCTATCCAAAACCGCAAAATAAAAAACGACTTTGAGTTTTATTTGTTGGTCCACATAGGTTCATCGTCTGCTTCGTATTCGAACTGTTGATACGTTTGGTTAGTTCACTTTCAAGTTGGGAAAACTCCAACTTCTCAGCTAGATCTCGTCCATCTACTAATTTTTTATCAAACCTTTCATCGGTTCGAAAGTCAACTAGTACTTTCTTAGTTTCTTTCAGAAACCGAATGTCATCTTGAAAATATATATTTTTAGATTCCAGCTGTTTGCTGATGATGTTTAATGAGCCGTTTGACGGCTAGTATTCTCAGACATTTCAACAATGCGTCATAAATTTCACTTAGATGATAGCGCAGCGGTTTAAGGGCATCGATTCGACTTTCCCACCGTGTATCGCTTAATGGTTTCACTCACAGATAAGAATAGACAGATGTGGATCTTGTATGGGCTATATTTACATACCAAAATTTCAATACCAAATTCCAATCCAATCCTTTTAGAGCAGAACGTACATTTCTGTCTTTTTTTATCTTTTTGTACGTATGGCTATTTTGATTATATCAAAGCAAACATAAACCAACTTCAAGCAAAATTTTATTTTATAATATATACGTCCTGCTCTAAAAGGATTAAGGCCTTTTCACATGAATCGCGATTTTTCTCGTACGAGTAAAAATGATTCACCGATTTCTCTTCAATTACATGGTAAAATATTTACTAGTCACTTGAAAAATAGTAAGTAAACGATTTCGAATGAAATATCATTGACAATTTTTTTAGCAAACGCACATTTCCTAATATAATTGCAAAATAGTGTTTTCTCGCGCGAACTTTCAAATAGGGCGGCGATTTAAACATTTTTTGCAGCTTTTATTAGGAAATGTGCGTTTGTTAAAAAAATTGTCAATCATATTACATTCGGAATTGTTTACTTACTATTTTTGAAGTGACTAGTTTAAATTTTACTATGTAATTTAAGAGAAATCGTTGAAATAATTTTACTCGTACGAGAAAAATCGCGATTCATGTGTATAGACCATTAGATTGGAATTTGGTATTGAAATTTTGGTATGTAAATATAGCCCATACAAGATCCACATCTGTCTATTCTTATCTGTGGTTTCACTGCTAAATTTAAGACACGACGCTTTAAAACGTCCCAGCGTCGTCGTGTTGAAGCTGCGAAATACAGGGATATACGCTGCACTAGTATAAAAAATGAGATTTAAAGAATTGGCACTACAAAGAACAAATAATGCCAGTGGGTTAATATTCAAAATTTCTCGTTGCACACCATTTTGCTTCTTTTTCATATTGCTGCCATTATCATAACCTTGGCCGCGTAAATTTTCAATCGGTAATGCCATATCGGCTAATAGCTGAACGTCTGTATCCGTCATACCAGAGCTTGCAGTATCCGTAAGTTTTACGAATTCCAAAAAATGTTCTCTTATGGAAACAGGCTCATCTCATTGTGGCTGATGTCTGGTGTGCAATCTAGGATAATTTCAAAATACTTAGCCGAGCAAATCAATTGTAGAATTTTTTTTTTTTTTTAATATTGATCGATAAAAGTTGAAATAATTCATTCTGAATGTTCTTTTCCAAATAATGAAAATGCGTCTCATTCCTCTTAATCTTCCGAAGATGCTCGCCTATACCTTGACTAAACAGTGCCAAATATTCAACAAATTTGAGGAAATTTCCATTTCCAGGCGTAAACAATTTTTGTTTGGTTCCATTCATCTTTTATAAGGCGCAACTTTTCCTGATCAACAGTTTGATTTCTGGCCAATCGCAATTCAAACTCTTTCCAGCTTTCAAAATTCATCAAATGTTCCTTACTTTTCTCATGTGCGGCTAGAATTATATGTATTTTTTCCAATCGCTTGATCCTTTATCGGTGAGATTTATTGGACGCTGGTTGTGACGAATAACTTTGCAACAAAAAAAAATGCCGAATCTGTTGTTTTGGAATACTGCATCCATGTCGTTGCATTTCTTCTCCATTAGCAAGCCTCCTTTTATAAAAAAATTTACTTACCTAAGAACAATTAAGAAATTTCAAAAACAACTCGAATATAGACTTATGTAGACAAGTAATTAATACCTTTGTAGAACTGAATTTCTTTAGATCTTATTTTGAAAAAGTCTAATCCGTTTTTACTATTTTGATATATTTTGTATAGTATATATGTATTATTTCCCACGATGGAAATTGGATTATAAAATGATTATTGGATAAAGTTCTGAAATATGGCCAAGTATGATGGAACTTACCTATTTCTCATGAAATTCGATTCGACATGTGCTTTGAAAATGGGAGTCCAAGCTGATTTTTGGATGAAGTGCTGGAATTTGGCCAAGTATGATGTAACTTGGCTATTTCTGAACCGATTATTATGAAATTTGACATGTGTGTTGGAAATGGGATTTTAATATGTTTTTTGGATAAAGTTCTGGGATATGGCCAAGTATGGTGCAACTTGCCTATTTCTTAACCGATTATGATGAAATTTGACATGATCGTTGGAAATGAGTTTCTTAAGGGGTATTCTGGTCTAGAGACTTACATATTGGTCTTTTCTTTCGAGCTCTTAAAAGAAAAACGAAAAAAATATTTTGATCATTCATTCTTTTACAACATATTTATTGATATTTTGAGAATTGACAAAAAATTTTTTTTGCTAATAAAAATATAAATTAAATGAGTTTACAAGCTGGTAAATTTGGAGTTAAAAAAGGAGTAATGCTATGGGTGACATGATATCTTAAGTTCTAAGTAGTAAGATATAAGAAGACTGCTTCTCTAATACTCAACTGTACGTAACATGCTTTGAAACATTTGAAAATAAATACACTTTTTTGAAGTATTTCCGTTAATAATTTTAGAATATTTATGACCTTTCTCATTTTTAAATAAATTACCATTTTGATAAATACAACTTTTTCTTGCATTTTGTTTCGCAGTTTTTCTCTACACCAAATTAAATCCAAATAGTAATCCACCAATATGCAGCGACATTAATTTAAACAAAATAAAGCAAAAAAAAAATTGCTAGAACACTTAAAATACTTAAACGTTGGTACTCGAAAAATAGCAAACTTTTTTCAGTTTTGTTTTTAGTTTTTGTTAAATTTATGGATTTTAAAACTTTAGACTAAAACTTTCTTCTCCTAGAATAATAAAAACTTGTGTGCTCTTTTATGGAAGTATACTATATTAACCAACATGTGCGGTGCGAACTGTGAGATTGGAAAATTATTAATCATTTGCACTACGTTATTTATAATAGATACTGCTGAATGGACATACTTGAACGTCATAAAGTGTAAATAGTACGTGAATATGACTGGAAAAGCTATCTTTTATGTATAGGTACAGAGCTGTAGGTATACTATATGTAATACATAAGAGCATTAGTATTCAGTAAAAATCATGTTTGGGAAAAAAATGTAAGTTTATATTTAGAAAGACATAATCAGCAAAGAATATTACCTTTTAGATTAATGCGCGTAACAATAAGATTCATTATTATGTATATAACTATCTGCTTAGTATTTTTAAATGTAGGCATACATTATATGGTACATATATAATTTACATATAGTACTAACCTAACGAATCTGTAAGGATAATATTATACATATATTCTGTTTAGGCATGCATAATTAAAAGGGTTGTAATTTTGCAGTTGTTATATTATTTTTACACTAAAGCTGCCTTGCTCCAGTGTATGCGCTATTCATTGTATGTTTGAATATCGCACTGGGTGTTTTATTATAATTTCCAGAGCTTTTCTCACAAGTTATCTTTCCTTTTGACGGTAGAACCCAACAATGAAAAAAAAACAACACACTGAGTTTTCGTTTGGCAAAGTCAATACGAATGCTTTCATATTGATATTTTCATGATAGAGGATGAATAATATAAGAGCCTTCTAGAGTATAGAGCCAAAAGCATCCATAATTATACAAAGTCTAAAAAACGAAGCTTTCATAAGGGAATCAGAAACGAGGAAAAACCAAACTTTCCATGGTAAACCAGTAAACCACATAGGAAATATGGAAAATTACTTTTTTTCTTAAGACAAATTTTTAAATGGAAACGTTACAAATTTTAAATTATGATTTCTGAAATATTTTCTAAATGTTTGAATTTCAACATATGTGAATATCGTTTAAGTAGATCATTTTCATTTTCTTGTAATACTTAATTGATTTATTTAAACAAAAATTTAAAAAACAAATTCATGACGACAGCATTCTGGTCAAATTGAAATAAAAGCTTACTACAAATAGTTTGTCCATTAATTCAATATACATTACATAGATGGCAGTAAACATTTTTCAAAAATCGTACCAAAAATTAGCACCTGGGGAAATTTCTAGTTCAAAAATTGTAGGAAAAGAAAAAAAAAATCACAAAATATACAGAACGTTTGATAATTTTGTGATTAAATAATTTTGTTTCGTATTTTTAGAAGAAAAGAAGAGAATACTCTTTATTCGATTTTGTACCCTGTTGAAAAGGTAAACTTTTTAATTGATGGGATACGTAGCTTATCCGATGAGTTCGTTCCCCTTAAAACTATTATTATAAAGGTCACTAGCCTACCTTGGTTAAATAATCCCATTTCATGCCTTATTAATCTTCGTAATTTATTTTTAAACGCTATAAACATACGAAACGTGATGAGCTGTTTCAGGAATATGACCGAACTAGGAACAAGACAAATAATGCTGTTAAAAATGCTAAAACACTTTATTTTGCTAATCTTTTGAAGCAAAATCTACCATCAAAATCATTTTGGAGGCACCTAAATCCACAGCTGGACTATCTAAGAAACAGAAGAGCTTAATTGCTGAATAATTATATTTGTAGTCGGCAATCTGTTTCGTCTGAGTTCGTAAATGTTACTGAAGCTAGTGAAATTAGGTTCTCTTTCAGAAACATTGATATTGTTGACTTAACCGAGGCGTTTAATTCTGTTAAAACAAATTCTGCGGCCATTGATGATTTGCCTTTCAAAATTATAAAAATGTTATTATTCATTGATTGTTTCAATACTCCATATTGTGTTTGATAGTATAATCACGTTCTCTAGTTTTCCTCTAGCATGGAAGCATTCAAAAGTTATACACATCCCCAAAAAACAGAGTACATCTTGTTTGTCAAATTTTCGATTTCGACCTACATATAAGTTTACTACCTGTACTCGCTAAGATTTTTGAAAAAGTTCTTCAATCTCAAATTGTGGAATACTTAGAATAGAACTTCACAAGATGCTTTCTCGGTACTATTCTGCTTATAGATCGAATCATACTTCTATTACCACTTTACTAATCATTAATGATGATATTCCTAGGGCATTTGATGAAAAGGTAGCATGTGTTCTTGTTCTATTGAATTTTAGTAAAGCTTTTGATAAAATTGATCATCAATTGTTACTTAGGAAGGTTAGAGACAAATTATTCTTCTCTGTGCCTGCTTTGCGCTTAATTGCATCATATCTGAATCACCGTAGTCAAACAGTATCGTTTGGTTCGTCTGTTTCTAACGCATGTAAAATCGTTTCTGAAATACCTCAGGGATCAGTCCTGGGGCCAATATTGTTTATGATGTTTATTAACGAAGTAGTACAGTGTTTTTTTTCGATATCCTGATTGCATACATTCGCTCAGTAAAATTAAGATATCTCAAAAACTAGATTGAATATTTACAATCTGTAAATTGCGTATGATAGGTTATACTGTTACCTATCATACACAAAAAGCAGATTGTAAAAATTCGATCTAGTTTCGAAGATATGCCAATTTTTCTATAATGTACCAAAAGCCTACTAAAAACATCGATTTCTACCAAACGGGTTATGCAAACGAACTGAAATTACGACGAATTTTATTTATTTAACTTGTATTATCATAATTATTAGCTTTGAAAACGATTGCGAACAAAAAGTTTTTTCTGCCTCTCCGGAAAGCATGGATAGTAGTACAGTGTTTTTTTTTCGATATCCTGATTGCATACATTCGCTCAGTAAAATTAAGATATCTCAAAAACTAGATTGAATATTTACAATCTGTAAATTGCGTATGATAGGTTATACTGTTACCTATCATACACAAAAAGCAGATTGTAAAAATTCGTTCTAGTTTCGAAGATATGCCAATTTTTCTATAATGTACCAAAAGCCTACTAAAAACATCGATTTCTACCAAACGGGTTATGCAAACGAACTGAAATTACGACGAATTTTATTTATTTAACTTGTATTATCATAATTATTAGCTTTGAAAACGATTGCGAACAAAAAGTTTTTTCTGCCTCTCCGGAAAGCATGGATAGTAGTACAGTGTTTTTTTTCGATATCCTGATTGCATACATTCGCTCAGTAAAATTAAGATATCTCAAAAACTAGATTGAATATTTACAATCTGTAAATTGCGTATGATAGGTTATACTGTTACCTATCATACACAAAAAGCAGATTGTAAAAATTCGATCTAGTTTCGAAGATATGCCAATTTTTCTATAATGTACCAAAAGCCTACTAAAAACATCGATTTCTTCCAAACGGGTTATGCAAACGAACTGAAATTACGACGAATTTTATTTATTTAACTTGTATTATCATAATTATTAGCTTTGAAAACGATTGCGAACAAAAAGTTTTTTCTGCCTCTCCGGAAAGCATGGATAGTAGTACAGTGTTTTTTTTTCGATATCCTGATTGCATACATTCGCTCAGTAAAATTAAGATATCTCAAAAACTAGATTGAATATTTACAATCTGTAAATTGTGTATGATAGGTTATACTTTTACCTATCATACACAAAAAGCAGATTGTAAAAATTCGATCTAGTTTCGAAGATATGCCAATTTTTCTATAATGTACCAAAAGCCTACTAAAAACATCGATTTCTACCAAACGGGTTATGCAAACGAACTGAAATTACGACGAATTTTATTTATTTAACTTGTATTATCATAATTATTAGCTTTGAAAACGATTGCGAACAAAAAGTTTTTTCTGCCTCTCCGGAAAGCATGGATAGTGGTACAGTGTTTTTTTTCGATATCCTGATTGCATACATTCGCTCAGTAAAATTAAGATATCTCAAAAACTAGATTGAATATTTACAATCTGTAAATTGCGTATGATAGGTTATACTGTTACCTATCATACACAAAAAGCAGATTGTAAAAATTCGATCTAGTTTCGAAGATATGCCAATTTTTCTATAATGTACCAAAAGCCTACTAAAAACATCGATTTCTACCAAACGGGTTATGCAAACGAACTGAAATTACGACGAATTTTATTTATTTAACTTGTATTATCATAATTATTAGCTTTGAAAACGATTGCGAACAAAAAGTTTTTTCTGCCTCTCCGGAAAGCATGGATAGTGGTACAGTGTTTTTTTTCGATATCCTGATTGCATACATTCGCTCAGTAAAATTAAGATATCTCAAAAACTAGATTGAATATTTACAATCTGTAAATTGCGTATGATAGGTTATACTGTTACCTATCATACACAAAAAGCAGATTGTAAAAATTCGATCTAGTTTCGAAGATATGCCAATTTTTCTATAATGTACCAAAAGCCTACTAAAAACATCGATTTCTACCAAACGGGTTATGCAAACGAACTGAAATTACGACGAATTTTATTTATTTAACTTGTATTATCATAATTATTAGCTTTGAAAATGATTGCGAACAAAAAGTTTTTTCTGCCTCTCCGGAAAGCATGGATAGTAGTACAGTGTTTTTTTTCGATATCCTGATTGCATACATTCGCTCGGTAAAATTAAGATATCTCAAAAACTAGATTGAATATTTACAATCTGTAAATTGCGTATGATAGGTTATACTGTTACCTATCATACACAAAAAGCAGATTGTAAAAATTCGATCTAGTTTCGAAGATATGCCAATTTTTCTATAATGTACCAAAAGCCTACTAAAAACATCGATTTCTACCAAACGGGTTATGCAAACGAACTGAAATTACGACGAATTTTATTTATTTAACTTGTATTATCATAATTATTAGCTTTGAAAACGATTGCGAACAAAAAGTTTTTTCTGCCTCTCCGGAAAGCATGGATAGTAGTACAGTGTTTTTTTTTCGATATCCTGATTGCATACATTCGCTCAGTAAAATTAAGATATCTCAAAAACTAGATTGAATATTTACAATCTGTAAATTGCGTATGATAGGTTATACTGTTACCTATCATACACAAAAAGCAGATTGTAAAAATTCGATCTAGTTTCGAAGATATGCCAATTTTTCTATAATGTACCAAAAGCCTACTAAAAACATCGATTTCTACCAAACGGGTTATGCAAACGAACTGAAATTACGACGAATTTTATTTATTTAACTTGTATTATCATAATTATTAGCTTTGAAAACGATTGCGAACAAAAAGTTTTTTCTGCCTCTCCGGAAAGCATGGATAGTAGTACAGTGTTTTTTTTTCGATATCCTGATTGCATACATTCGCTCAGTAAAATTAAGATATCTCAAAAACTAGATTGAATATTTACAATCTGTAAATTGCGTATGATAGGCTATACTGTTACCTATCATACACAAAAAGCAGATTGTAAAAATTCGTTCTAGTTTCGAAGATATGCCAATTTTTCTATAATGTACCAAAATCCTAGTAAAAACATCGATTTCTACCAAACGGGTTATGTAAACGAAATGAAATTACGACGAATTTTATTTAATTAACTTGTATTATCATAATTATTAGCTTTGAAAACGATTGCGAACAAAAAGTTTTTTCTGCCTCTCCGAAAAGCATGGATAGTAGTACAGTGTGTTTTTTCGATATCCTGATTGCATACATTCGCTCAGTAAAATTAAGATATCTCAAAAACTAGATTGAATATTTACAATCTGTAAATTGCGTATGATAGGCTATACTGTTACCTACCATACACAAAAAGCAGATTGTAAAAATTCGTTCTAGTTTCGAAGATATGCCAATTTTTCTATAATGTACCAAAATCCTACTAAAAACATCGATTTCTACCAAACGGGTTATGTAAACGAAATGAAATTACGACGAATTTTATTTAATTAACTTGTATTATCATAATTATTAGCTTTGAAAACGATTGCGAACAAAAAGTTGTTTCTGCCTCTCCGAAAAGCATGGATGGTAGTACAGTGTGTTTTTTCGATATCCTGATTGCATACATTCGCTCAGTAAAATTAAGATATCTCAAAAACTAGATTGAATATTTACAATCTGTAAATTGCGTATGATAGGTTATACTGTTACCTATCATACACAAAAAGCAGATTGTAAAAATTCGATCTAGTTTCGAAGATATGCCAATTTTTCTATAATGTACCAAAAGCCTACTAAAAACATCGATTTCTACCAAACGGGTTATGCAAACGAACTGAAATTACGACGAATTTTATTTATTTAACTTGTATTATCATAATTATTAGCTTTGAAAACGATTGCGAACAAAAAGTTTTTTCTGCCTCTCCGGAAAGCATGGATAGTGGTACAGTGTTTTTTTTCGATATCCTGATTGCATACATTCGCTCAGTAAAATTAAGATATCTCAAAAACTAGATTGAATATTTACAATCTGTAAATTGCGTATGATAGGTTATACTGTTACCTATCATACACAAAAAGCAGATTGTAAAAATTCGATCTAGTTTCGAAGATATGCCAATTTTTCTATAATGTACCAAAAGCCTACTAAAAACATCGATTTCTACCAAACGGGTTATGCAAACGAACTGAAATTACGACGAATTTTATTTATTTAACTTGTATTATCATAATTATTAGCTTTGAAAATGATTGCGAACAAAAAGTTTTTTCTGCCTCTCCGGAAAGCATGGATAGTAGTACAGTGTTTTTTTTCGATATCCTGATTGCATACATTCGCTCGGTAAAATTAAGATATCTCAAAAACTAGATTGAATATTTACAATCTGTAAATTGCGTATGATAGGTTATACTGTTACCTATCATACACAAAAAGCAGATTGTAAAAATTCGATCTAGTTTCGAAGATATGCCAATTTTTCTATAATGTACCAAAAGCCTACTAAAAACATCGATTTCTACCAAACGGGTTATGCAAACGAACTGAAATTACGACGAATTTTATTTATTTAACTTGTATTATCATAATTATTAGCTTTGAAAACGATTGCGAACAAAAAGTTTTTTCTGCCTCTCCGGAAAGCATGGATAGTAGTACAGTGTTTTTTTTCGATATCCTGATTGCATACATTCGCTCAGTAAAATTAAGATATCTCAAAAACTAGATTGAATATTTACAATCTGTAAATTGCGTATGATAGGTTATACTGTTACCTATCATACACAAAAAGCAGATTGTAAAAATTCGATCTAGTTTCGAAGATATGCCAATTTTTCTATAATGTACCAAAAGCCTACTAAAAACATCGATTTCTACCAAACGGGTTATGCAAACGAACTGAAATTACGACGAATTTTATTTATTTAACTTGTATTATCATAATTATTAGCTTTGAAAACGATTGCGAACAAAAAGTTTTTTCTGCCTCTCCGGAAAGCATGGATAGTAGTACAGTGTTTTTTTTTCGATATCCTGATTGCATACATTCGCTCAGTAAAATTAAGATATCTCAAAAACTAGATTGAATATTTACAATCTGTAAATTGCGTATGATAGGCTATACTGTTACCTATCATACACAAAAAGCAGATTGTAAAAATTCGTTCTAGTTTCGAAGATATGCCAATTTTTCTATAATGTACCAAAATCCTAGTAAAAACATCGATTTCTACCAAACGGGTTATGTAAACGAAATGAAATTACGACGAATTTTATTTAATTAACTTGTATTATCATAATTATTAGCTTTGAAAACGATTGCGAACAAAAAGTTTTTTCTGCCTCTCCGAAAAGCATGGATAGTAGTACAGTGTGTTTTTTCGATATCCTGATTGCATACATTCGCTCAGTAAAATTAAGATATCTCAAAAACTAGATTGAATATTTACAATCTGTAAATTGCGTATGATAGGCTATACTGTTACCTATCATACACAAAAAGCAGATTGTAAAAATTCGTTCTAGTTTCGAAGATATGCCAATTTTTCTATAATGTACCAAAATCCTACTAAAAACATCGATTTCTACCAAACGGGTTATGTAAACGAAATGAAATTACGACGAATTTTATTTAATTAACTTGTATTATCATAATTATTAGCTTTGAAAACGATTGCGAACAAAAAGTTGTTTCTGCCTCTCCGAAAAGCATGGATGGTAGTACAGTGTGTTTTTTCGATATCCTGATTGCATACATTCGCTCAGTAAAATTAAGATATCTCAAAAACTAGATTGAATATTTACAATCTGTAAATTGCGTATGATAGGCTATACTGTTACCTATCATACACAAAAAGCAGATTGTAAAAATTCGTTCTAGTTTCGAAGATATGCCAATTTTTCTATAATGTACCAAAATCCTAGTAAAAACATCGATTTCTACCAAACGGGTTATGTAAACGAAATGAAATTACGACGAATTTTATTTAATTAACTTGTATTATCATAATTATTAGCTTTGAAAACGATTGCGAACAAAAAGTTTTTTCTGCCTCTCCGAAAAGCATGGATAGTAGTACAGTGTGTTTTTTCGATATCCTGATTGCATACATTCGCTCAGTAAAATTAAGATATCTCAAAAACTAGATTGAATATTTACAATCTGTAAATTGCGTATGATAGGCTATACTGTTACCTATCATACACAAAAAGCAGATTGTAAAAATTCGTTCTAGTTTCGAAGATATGCCAATTTTTCTATAATGTACCAAAATCCTACTAAAAACATCGATTTCTACCAAACGGGTTATGTAAACGAAATGAAATTACGACGAATTTTATTTAATTAACTTGTATTATCATAATTATTAGCTTTGAAAACGATTGCGAACAAAAAGTTTTTTCTGTCTCTCCGAAAAGCATGGATAGTAGTACAGTGTGTTTTTTCGATATCCTGATTGCATACATTCGCTCAGTAAAATTAAGATATCTCAAAAACTAGATTGAATATTTACAATCTGTAAATTTCGTATGATAGGCTATACTGTTACCTATCATACACAAAAAGCAGATTGTAAAAATTCGTTCTAGTTTCGAAGATATGCCAATTTTTCTATAATGTACCAAAATCCTAGTAAAAACATCGATTTCTACCAAACGGGTTATGTAAACGAAATGAAATTACGACGAATTTTATTTAATTAACTTGTATTATCATAATTATTAGCTTTGAAAACGATTGCGAACAAAAAGTTTTTTCTGCCTCTCCGAAAAGCATGGATAGTAGTACAGTGTGTTTTTTCGATATCCTGATTGCATACATTCGCTCAGTAAAATTAAGATATCTCAAAAACTAGATTGAATATTTACAATCTGTAAATTTCGTATGATAGGCTATACTGTTACCTATCATACACAAAAAGCAGATTGTAAAAATTCGTTCTAGTTTCGAAGATATGCCAATTTTTCTATAATGTACCAAAAGCCTACTAAAAACATCGATTTCTACCAAACGGGTTATGCAAACGAACTGAAATTACGACGAATTTTATTTATTTAACTTGTATTATCATAATTATTAGCTTTGAAAACGATTGCGAACAAAAAGTTTTTTCTGCCTCTCCGGAAAGCATGGATAGTAGTACAGTGTTTTTTTCGATATCCTGATTGCATACATTCGCTCAGTAAAATTAAGATATCTCAAAAACTAGATTGAATATTTACAATCTGTAAATTGCGTATGATAGGCTATACTGTTACCTATCATACACAAAAAGCAGATTGTAAAAATTCGTTCTAGTTTCGAAGATATGCCAATTTTTCTATAATGTACCAAAATCCTAGTAAAAACATCGATTTCTACCAAACGGGTTATGTAAACGAAATGAAATTACGACGAATTTTATTTAATTAACTTGTATTATCATAATTATTAGCTTTGAAAACGATTGCGAACAAAAAGTTTTTTCTGCCTCTCCGAAAAGCATGGATAGTAGTACAGTGTGTTTTTTCGATATCCTGATTGCATACATTCGCTCAGTAAAATTAAGATATCTCAAAAACTAGATTGAATATTTACAATCTGTAAATTGCGTATGATAGGCTATACTGTTACCTATCATACACAAAAAGCAGATTGTAAAAATTCGTTCTAGTTTCGAAGATATGCCAATTTTTCTATAATGTACCAAAATCCTACTAAAAACATCGATTTCTACCAAACGGGTTATGCAAACGAACTGAAATTACGACGAATTTTATTTATTTAACTTGTATTATCATAATTATTAGCTTTGAAAACGATTGCGAACAAAAAGTTTTTTCTGCCTCTCCGAAAAGCATGGATGGTAGTACAGTGTGTTTTTTCGATATCCTGATTGCATACATTCGCTCAGTAAAATTAAGATATCTCAAAAACTAGATTGAATATTTACAATCTGTAAATTGCGTATGATAGGCTATACTGTTACCTATCATACACAAAAAGCAGATTGTAAAAATTCGTTCTAGTTTCGAAGATATGCCAATTTTTCTATAATGTACCAAAATCCTAGTAAAAACATCGATTTCTACCAAACGGGTTATGTAAACGAAATGAAATTACGACGAATTTTATTTAATTAACTTGTATTATCATAATTATTAGCTTTGAAAACGATTGCGAATAAAAAGTTTTTTCTGCCTCTCCGAAAAGCATGGATAGTAGTACAGTGTGTTTTTTCGATATCCTGATTGCATACATTCGCTCAGTAAAATGAAGATATCTCAAAAACTAGATTGAATATTTACAATCTGTAAATTTCGTATGATAGGCTATACTGTTACCTATCATACACAAAAAGCAGATTGTAAAAATTCGTTCTAGTTTCGAAGATATGCCAATTTTTCTATAATGTACCAAAATCCTAGTAAAAACATCGATTTCTACCAAACGGGTTATGTAAACGAAATGAAATTACGACGAATTTTATTTAATTAACTTGTATTATCATAATTATTAGCTTTGAAAACGATTGCGAACAAAAAGTTTTTTCTGCCTCTCCGAAAAGCATGGATAGTAATACAGTGTGTTTTTTCGATATCCTGATTGCATACATTCGCTCAGTAAAATTAAGATATCTCAAAAACTAGATTGAATATTTACAATCTGTAAATTGCGTATGATAGGCTATACTGTTACCTATCATACACAAAAAGCAGATTGTAAAAATTCGTTCTAGTTTCGAAGATATGCCAATTTTTCTATAATGTACCAAAATCCTAGTAAAAACATCGATTTCTACCAAACGGGTTATGTAAACGAAATGAAATTACGACGAATTTTATTTAATTAACTTGTATTATCATAATTATTAGCTTTGAAAACGATTGCGAACAAAAAGTTTTTTCTGCCTCTCCAAAAAGCATGGATAGTAGTACAGTGTGTTTTTTCGATATCCTGATTGCATACATTCGCTCAGTAAAATTAAGATATCTCAAAAACTAGATTGAATATTTACAATCTGTAAATTGCGTATGATAGGCTATACTGTTACCTATCATACACAAAAAGCAGATTGTAAAAATTCGTTCTAGTTTCGAAGATATGCCAATTTTTCTATAATGTACCAAAATCCTAGTAAAAACATCGATTTCTACCAAACGGGTTATGTAAACGAAATGAAATTACGACGAATTTTATTTAATTAACTTGTATTATCATAATTATTAGCTTTGAAAACGATTGCGAACAAAAAGTTTTTTCTGCCTCTCCGAAAAGCATGGATAGTAGTACAGTGTGTTTTTTCGATATCCTGATTGCATACATTCGCTCAGTAAAATTAAGATATCTCAAAAACTAGATTGAATATTTACAATCTGTAAATTGCGTATGATAGGCTATACTGTTACCTATCATACACAAAAAGCAGATTGTAAAAATTCGTTCTAGTTTCGAAGATATGCCAATTTTTCTATAATGTACCAAAATCCTAGTAAAAACATCGATTTCTACCAAACGGGTTATGTAAACGAAATGAAATTACGACGAATTTTATTTAATTAACTTGTATTATCATAATTATTAGCTTTGAAAACGATTGCGAACAAAAAGTTTTTTCTGCCTCTCCGAAAAGCATGGATAGTAGTACAGTGTGTTTTTTCGATATCCTGATTGCATACATTCGCTCAGTAAAATTAAGATATCTCAAAAACTAGATTGAATATTTACAATCTGTAAATTGCGTATGATAGGCTATACTGTTACCTATCATACACAAAAAGCAGATTGTAAAAATTCGTTCTAGTTTCGAAGATATGCCAATTTTTCTATAATGTACCAAAATCCTAGTAAAAACATCGATTTCTACCAAACGGGTTATGTAAACGAAATGAAATTACGACGAATTTTATTTAATTAACTTGTATTATCATAATTATTAGCTTTGAAAACGATTGCGAACAAAAAGTTTTTTCTGCCTCTCCGAAAAGCATGGATAGTAGTACAGTGTGTTTTTTCGATATCCTGATTGCATACATTCGCTCAGTAAAATTAAGATATCTCAAAAACTAGATTGAATATTTACAATCTGTAAATTGCGTATGATAGGCTATACTGTTACCTATCATACACAAAAAGCAGATTGTAAAAATTCGTTCTAGTTTCGAAGATATGCCAATTTTTCTATAATGTACCAAAATCCTAGTAAAAACATCGATTTCTACCAAACGGGTTATGTAAACGAAATGAAATTACGACGAATTTTATTTAATTAACTTGTATTATCATAATTATTAGCTTTGAAAACGATTGCGAACAAAAAGTTTTTTCTGCCTCTCCGAAAAGCATGGATAGTAGTACAGTGTGTTTTTTCGATATCCTGATTGCATACATTCGCTCAGTAAAATTAAGATATCTCAAAAACTAGATTGAATATTTACAATCTGTAAATTGCGTATGATAGGCTATACTGTTACCTATCATACACAAAAAGCAGATTGTAAAAATTCGTTCTAGTTTCGAAGATATGCCAATTTTTCTATAATGTACCAAAATCCTAGTAAAAACATCGATTTCTACCAAACGGGTTATGTAAACGAAATGAAATTACGACGAATTTTATTTAATTAACTTGTATTATCATAATTATTAGCTTTGAAAACGATTGCGAACAAAAAGTTTTTTCTGCCTCTCCGAAAAGCATGGATAGTAGTACAGTGTGTTTTTTCGATATCCTGATTGCATACATTCGCTCAGTAAAATTAAGATATCTCAAAAACTAGATTGAATATTTACAATCTGTAAATTGCGTATGATAGGCTATACTGTTACCTATCATACACAAAAAGCAGATTGTAAAAATTCGTTCTAGTTTCGAAGATATGCCAATTTTTCTATAATGTACCAAAATCCTAGTAAAAACATCGATTTCTACCAAACGGGTTATGTAAACGAAATGAAATTACGACGAATTTTATTTAATTAACTTGTATTATCATAATTATTAGCTTTGAAAACGATTGCGAACAAAAAGTTTTTTCTGCCTCTCCGAAAAGCATGGATAGTAATACAGTGTGTTTTTTCGATATCCTGATTGCATACATTCGCTCAGTAAAATTAAGATATCTCAAAAACTAGATTGAATATTTACAATCTGTAAATTGCGTATGATAGGCTATACTGTTACCTATCATACACAAAAAGCAGATTGTAAAAATTCGTTCTAGTTTCGAAGATATGCCAATTTTTCTATAATGTACCAAAATCCTAGTAAAAACATCGATTTCTACCAAACGGGTTATGTAAACGAAATGAAATTACGACGAATTTTATTTAATTAACTTGTATTATCATAATTATTAGCTTTGAAAACGATTGCGAACAAAAAGTTTTTTCTGCCTCTCCGAAAAGCATGGATAGTAGTACAGTGTGTTTTTTCGATATCCTGATTGCATACATTCGCTCAGTAAAATTAAGATATCTCAAAAACTAGATTGAATATTTACAATCTGTAAATTGCGTATGATAGGCTATACTGTTACCTATCATACACAAAAAGCAGATTGTAAAAATTCGTTCTAGTTTCGAAGATATGCCAATTTTTCTATAATGTACCAAAATCCTAGTAAAAACATCGATTTCTACCAAACGGGTTATGTAAACGAAATGAAATTACGACGAATTTTATTTAATTAACTTGTATTATCATAATTATTAGCTTTGAAAACGATTGCGAACAAAAAGTTTTTTCTGCCTCTCCGAAAAGCATGGATAGTAGT
Organism: Tipula helvola; assembly: GCA_963556165.1. NCBI lineage: Eukaryota > Metazoa > Arthropoda > Insecta > Diptera > Tipulidae > Tipula > Tipula helvola. The sequence continues at coordinate 103,841,280 of OY744483.1, forward strand.
ACAGTGTGTTTTTTCGATATCCTGATTGCATACATTCGCTCAGTAAAATTAAGATATCTCAAAAACTAAATTGAATATTTACAATCTGTAAATTGCGTATGATAGGCTATACTGTTACCTATCATACACAAAAAGCAGATTGTAAAAATTCGTTCTAGTTTCGAAGATATGCCAATTTTTCTATAATGTACCAAAATCCTACTAAAAACATCGATTTCTACCAAACGGGTTATGTAAACGAAATGAAATTACGACGAATTTTATTTAATTAAGTTGTATTATCATAATTATAAGCTTTGAAAACGATTGCGAACAAAAAGTTTTTTCTGCCTCTCCGAAAAGCATGGATAGTAGTACAGTGTGTTTTTTCGATATCCTGATTGCATACATTCGCTCAGTAAAATTAAGATATCTCAAAAACTAGATTGAATATTTACAATCTGTAAATTGCGTATGATAGGCTATACTGTTACCTATCATACACAAAAAGCAGATTGTAAAAATTCGTTCTAGTTTCGAAGATATGCCAAATTTTCTATAATGTACCAAAATCCTAGTAAAAACATCGATTTCTACCAAACGGGTTATGTAAACGAAATGAAATTACGACGAATTTTATTTAATTAACTTGTATTATCATAATTATTAGCTTTGAAAACGATTGCGAACAAAAAGTTTTTTCTGCCTCTCCGAAAAGCATGGATAGTAGTACAGTGTGTTTTTTCGATATCCTGATTGCATACATTCGCTCAGTAAAATTAAGATATCTCAAAAACTAAATTGAATATTTACAATCTGTAAATTGCGTATGATAGGCTATACTGTTACCTATCATACACAAAAAGCAGATTGTAAAAATTCGTTCTAGTTTCGAAGATATGCCAATTTTTCTATAATGTACCAAAATCCTACTAAAAACATCGATTTCTACCAAACGGGTTATGTAAACGAAATGAAATTACGACGAATTTTATTTAATTAACTTGTATTATCATAATTATAAGCTTTGAAAACGATTGCGAACAAAAAGTTTTTTCTGCCTCTCCGAAAAGCATGGATAGTAGTACAGTGTGTTTTTTCGATATCCTGATTGCATACATTCGCTCAGTAAAATTAAGATATCTCAAAAACTAGATTGAATATTTACAATCTGTAAATTGCGTATGATAGGCTATACTGTTACCTATCATACACAAAAAGCAGATTGTAAAAATTCGTTCTAGTTTCGAAGATATGCCAAATTTTCTATAATGTACCAAAATCCTAGTAAAAACATCGATTTCTACCAAACGGGTTATGTAAACGAAATGAAATTACGACGAATTTTATTTAATTAACTTGTATTATCATAATTATTAGCTTTGAAAACGATTGCGAACAAAAAGTTTTTTCTGCCTCTCCGAAAAGCATGGATAGTAGTACAGTGTGTTTTTTCGATATCCTGATTGCATACATTCGCTCAGTAAAATTAAGATATCTCAAAAACTAGATTGAATATTTACAATCTGTAAATTGCGTATGATAGGCTATACTGTTACCTATCATACACAAAAAGCAGATTGTAAAAATTCGTTCTAGTTTCGAAGATATGCCAATTTTTCTATAATGTACCAAAATCCTACTAAAAACATCGATTTCTACCAAACGGGTTATGTAAACGAAATGAAATTACGACGAATTTTATTTAATTAACTTGTATTATCATAATTATTAGCTTTGAAAACGATTGCGAACAAAAAGTTTTTTCTGCCTCTCCGAAAAGCATGGATAGTAGTACAGTGTGTTTTTTCGATATCCTGATTGCATACATTCGCTCAGTAAAATTAAGATATCTCAAAAACTAGATTGAATATTTACAATCTGTAAATTGCGTATGATAGGCTATACTGTTACCTATCATACACAAAAAGCAGATTGTAAAAATTCGTTCTAGTTTCGAAGATATGCCAATTTTTCTATAATGTACCAAAATCCTAGTAAAAACATCGATTTCTACCAAACGGGTTATGTAAACGAAATGAAATTACGACGAATTTTATTTAATTAACTTGTATTATCATAATTATTAGCTTTGAAAACGATTGCGAACAAAAAGTTTTTTCTGCCTCTCCGAAAAGCATGGATAGTAGTACAGTGTGTTTTTTCGATATCCTGATTGCATACATTCGCTCAGTAAAATTAAGATATCTCAAAAACTAGATTGAATATTTACAATCTGTAAATTGCGTATGATAGGCTATACTGTTACCTATCATACACAAAAAGCAGATTGTAAAAATTCGTTCTAGTTTCGAAGATATGCCAATTTTTCTATAATGTACCAAAATCCTAGTAAAAACATCGATTTCTACCAAACGGGTTATGTAAACGAAATGAAATTACGACGAATTTTATTTAATTAACTTGTATTATCATAATTATTAGCTTTGAAAACGATTGCGAACAAAAAGTTTTTTCTGCCTCTCCGAAAAGCATGGATAGTAGTACAGTGTGTTTTTTCGATATCCTGATTGCATACATTCGCTCAGTAAAATTAAGATATCTCAAAAACTAGATTGAATATTTACAATCTGTAAATTGCGTATGATAGGCTATACTGTTACCTATCATACACAAAAAGCAGATTGTAAAAATTCGTTCTAGTTTCGAAGATATGCCAAATTTTCTATAATGTACCAAAATCCTAGTAAAAACATCGATTTCTACCAAACGGGTTATGTAAACGAAATGAAATTACGACGAATTTTATTTAATTAACTTGTATTATCATAATTATTAGCTTTGAAAACGATTGCGAACAAAAAGTTTTTTCTGCCTCTCCGAAAAGCATGGATAGTAGTACAGTGTGTTTTTTCGATATCCTGATTGCATACATTCGCTCAGTAAAATTAAGATATCTCAAAAACTAGATTGAATATTTACAATCTGTAAATTGCGTATGATAGGCTATACTGTTACCTATCATACACAAAAAGCAGATTGTAAAAATTCGTTCTAGTTTCGAAGATATGCCAATTTTTCTATAATGTACCAAAATCCTACTAAAAACATCGATTTCTACCAAACGGGTTATGTAAACGAAATGAAATTACGACGAATTTTATTTAATTAACTTGTATTATCATAATTATTAGCTTTGAAAACGATTGCGAACAAAAAGTTTTTTCTGCCTCTCCGAAAAGCATGGATAGTAGTACAGTGTGTTTTTTCGATATCCTGATTGCATACATTCGCTCAGTAAAATTAAGATATCTCAAAAACTAGATTGAATATTTACAATCTGTAAATTGCGTATGATAGGCTATACTGTTACCTATCATACACAAAAAGCAGATTGTAAAAATTCGTTCTAGTTTCGAAGATATGCCAATTTTTCTATAATGTACCAAAATCCTACTAAAAACATCGATTTCTACCAAACGGGTTATGTAAACGAAATGAAATTACGACGAATTTTATTTAATTAACTTGTATTATCATAATTATTAGCTTTGAAAACGATTGCGAACAAAAAGTTTTTTCTGCCTCTCCGAAAAGCATGGATAGTAGTACAGTGTGTTTTTTCGATATCCTGATTGCATACATTCGCTCAGTAAAATTAAGATATCTCAAAAACTAGATTGAATATTTACAATCTGTAAATTGCGTATGATAGGCTATACTGTTACCTATCATACACAAAAAGCAGATTGTAAAAATTCGTTCTAGTTTCGAAGATATGCCAATTTTTCTATAATGTACCAAAATCCTACTAAAAACATCGATTTCTACCAAACGGGTTATGTAAACGAAATGAAATTACGACGAATTTTATTTAATTAACTTGTATTATCATAATTATTAGCTTTGAAAACGATTGCGAACAAAAAGTTTTTTCTGCCTCTCCGAAAAGCATGGATAGTAGTACAGTGTGTTTTTTCGATATCCTGATTGCATACATTCGCTCAGTAAAATTAAGATATCTCAAAAACTAGATTGAATATTTACAATCTGTAAATTGCGTATGATAGGCTATACTGTTACCTATCATACACAAAAAGCAGATTGTAAAAATTCGTTCTAGTTTCGAAGATATGCCAATTTTTCTATAATGTACCAAAATCCTAGTAAAAACATCGATTTCTACCAAACGGGTTATGTAAACGAAATGAAATTACGACGAATTTTATTTAATTAACTTGTATTATCATAATTATTAGCTTTGAAAACGATTGCGAACAAAAAGTTTTTTCTGCCTCTCCGAAAAGCATGGATAGTAGTACAGTGTGTTTTTTCGATATCCTGATTGCATACATTCGCTCAGTAAAATTAAGATATCTCAAAAACTAGATTGAATATTTACAATCTGTAAATTGCGTATGATAGGCTATACTGTTACCTATCATACACAAAAAGCAGATTGTAAAAATTCGTTCTAGTTTCGAAGATATGCCAATTTTTCTATAATGTACCAAAATCCTACTAAAAACATCGATTTCTACCAAACGGGTTATGTAAACGAAATGAAATTACGACGAATTTTATTTAATTAACTTGTATTATCATAATTATAAGCTTTGAAAACGATTGCGAACAAAAAGTTTTTTCTGCCTCTCCGAAAAGCATGGATAGTAGTACAGTGTGTTTTTTCGATATCCTGATTGCATACATTCGCTCAGTAAAATTAAGATATCTCAAAAACTAGATTGAATATTTACAATCTGTAAATTGCGTATGATAGGCTATACTGTTACCTATCATACACAAAAAGCAGATTGTAAAAATTCGTTCTAGTTTCGAAGATATGCCAATTTTTCTATAATGTACCAAAATCCTACTAAAAACATCGATTTCTACCAAACGGGTTATGTAAACGAAATGAAATTACGACGAATTTTATTTAATTAACTTGTATTATCATAATTATAAGCTTTGAAAACGATTGCGAACAAAAAGTTTTTTCTGCCTCTCCGAAAAGCATGGATAGTAGTACAGTGTGTTTTTTCGATATCCTGATTGCATACATTCGCTCAGTAAAATTAAGATATCTCAAAAACTAGATTGAATATTTACAATCTGTAAATTGCGTATGATAGGCTATACTGTTACCTATCATACACAAAAAGCAGATTGTAAAAATTCGTTCTAGTTTCGAAGATATGCCAAATTTTCTATAATGTACCAAAATCCTAGTAAAAACATCGATTTCTACCAAACGGGTTATGTAAACGAAATGAAATTACGACGAATTTTATTTAATTAACTTGTATTATCATAATTATAAGCTTTGAAAACGATTGCGAACAAAAAGTTTTTTCTGCCTCTCCGAAAAGCATGGATAGTAGTACAGTGTGTTTTTTCGATATCCTGATTGCATACATTCGCTCAGTAAAATTAAGATATCTCAAAAACTAGATTGAATATTTACAATCTGTAAATTGCGTATGATAGGCTATACTGTTACCTATCATACACAAAAAGCAGATTGTAAAAATTCGTTCTAGTTTCGAAGATATGCCAATTTTTCTATAATGTACCAAAATCCTACTAAAAACATCGATTTCTACCAAACGGGTTATGTAAACGAAATGAAATTACGACGAATTTTATTTAATTAACTTGTATTATCATAATTATTAGCTTTGAAAACGATTGCGAACAAAAAGTTTTTTCTGCCTCTCCGAAAAGCATGGATAGTAGTACAGTGTGTTTTTTCGATATCCTGATTGCATACATTCGCTCAGTAAAATTAAGATATCTCAAAAACTAGATTGAATATTTACAATCTGTAAATTGCGTATGATAGGCTATACTGTTACCTATCATACACAAAAAGCAGATTGTAAAAATTCGTTCTAGTTTCGAAGATATGCCAATTTTTCTATAATGTACCAAAATCCTAGTAAAAACATCGATTTCTACCAAACGGGTTATGTAAACGAAATGAAATTACGACGAATTTTATTTAATTAACTTGTATTATCATAATTATTAGCTTTGAAAACGATTGCGAACAAAAAGTTTTTTCTGCCTCTCCGAAAAGCATGGATAGTAGTACAGTGTGTTTTTTCGATATCCTGATTGCATACATTCGCTCAGTAAAATTAAGATATCTCAAAAACTAGATTGAATATTTACAATCTGTAAATTGCGTATGATAGGCTATACTGTTACCTATCATACACAAAAAGCAGATTGTAAAAATTCGTTCTAGTTTCGAAGATATGCCAATTTTTCTATAATGTACCAAAATCCTACTAAAAACATCGATTTCTACCAAACGGGTTATGTAAACGAAATGAAATTACGACGAATTTTATTTAATTAACTTGTATTATCATAATTATTAGCTTTGAAAACGATTGCGAACAAAAAGTTTTTTCTGCCTCTCCGAAAAGCATGGATAGTAGTACAGTGTGTTTTTTCGATATCCTGATTGCATACATTCGCTCAGTAAAATTAAGATATCTCAAAAACTAGATTGAATATTTACAATCTGTAAATTGCGTATGATAGGCTATACTGTTACCTATCATACACAAAAAGCAGATTGTAAAAATTCGTTCTAGTTTCGAAGATATGCCAATTTTTCTATAATGTACCAAAATCCTAGTAAAAACATCGATTTCTACCAAACGGGTTATGTAAACGAAATGAAATTACGACGAATTTTATTTAATTAACTTGTATTATCATAATTATTAGCTTTGAAAACGATTGCGAACAAAAAGTTTTTTCTGCCTCTCCGAAAAGCATGGATAGTAGTACAGTGTGTTTTTTCGATATCCTGATTGCATACATTCGCTCAGTAAAATTAAGATATCTCAAAAACTAGATTGAATATTTACAATCTGTAAATTGCGTATGATAGGCTATACTGTTACCTATCATACACAAAAAGCAGATTGTAAAAATTCGTTCTAGTTTCGAAGATATGCCAATTTTTCTATAATGTACCAAAATCCTACTAAAAACATCGATTTCTACCAAACGGGTTATGTAAACGAAATGAAATTACGACGAATTTTATTTAATTAACTTGTATTATCATAATTATAAGCTTTGAAAACGATTGCGAACAAAAAGTTTTTTCTGCCTCTCCGAAAAGCATGGATAGTAGTACAGTGTGTTTTTTCGATATCCTGATTGCATACATTCGCTCAGTAAAATTAAGATATCTCAAAAACTAGATTGAATATTTACAATCTGTAAATTGCGTATGATAGGCTATACTGTTACCTATCATACACAAAAAGCAGATTGTAAAAATTCGTTCTAGTTTCGAAGATATGCCAATTTTTCTATAATGTACCAAAATCCTACTAAAAACATCGATTTCTACCAAACGGGTTATGTAAACGAAATGAAATTACGACGAATTTTATTTAATTAACTTGTATTATCATAATTATAAGCTTTGAAAACGATTGCGAACAAAAAGTTTTTTCTGCCTCTCCGAAAAGCATGGATAGTAGTACAGTGTGTTTTTTCGATATCCTGATTGCATACATTCGCTCAGTAAAATTAAGATATCTCAAAAACTAGATTGAATATTTACAATCTGTAAATTGCGTATGATAGGCTATACTGTTACCTATCATACACAAAAAGCAGATTGTAAAAATTCGTTCTAGTTTCGAAGATATGCCAAATTTTCTATAATGTACCAAAATCCTAGTAAAAACATCGATTTCTACCAAACGGGTTATGTAAACGAAATGAAATTACGACGAATTTTATTTAATTAACTTGTATTATCATAATTATAAGCTTTGAAAACGATTGCGAACAAAAAGTTTTTTCTGCCTCTCCGAAAAGCATGGATAGTAGTACAGTGTGTTTTTTCGATATCCTGATTGCATACATTCGCTCAGTAAAATTAAGATATCTCAAAAACTAGATTGAATATTTACAATCTGTAAATTGCGTATGATAGGCTATACTGTTACCTATCATACACAAAAAGCAGATTGTAAAAATTCGTTCTAGTTTCGAAGATATGCCAATTTTTCTATAATGTACCAAAATCCTACTAAAAACATCGATTTCTACCAAACGGGTTATGTAAACGAAATGAAATTACGACGAATTTTATTTAATTAACTTGTATTATCATAATTATTAGCTTTGAAAACGATTGCGAACAAAAAGTTTTTTCTGCCTCTCCGAAAAGCATGGATAGTAGTACAGTGTGTTTTTTCGATATCCTGATTGCATACATTCGCTCAGTAAAATTAAGATATCTCAAAAACTAGATTGAATATTTACAATCTGTAAATTGCGTATGATAGGCTATACTGTTACCTATCATACACAAAAAGCAGATTGTAAAAATTCGTTCTAGTTTCGAAGATATGCCAATTTTTCTATAATGTACCAAAATCCTAGTAAAAACATCGATTTCTACCAAACGGGTTATGTAAACGAAATGAAATTACGACGAATTTTATTTAATTAACTTGTATTATCATAATTATTAGCTTTGAAAACGATTGCGAACAAAAAGTTTTTTCTGCCTCTCCGAAAAGCATGGATAGTAGTACAGTGTGTTTTTTCGATATCCTGATTGCATACATTCGCTCAGTAAAATTAAGATATCTCAAAAACTAGATTGAATATTTACAATCTGTAAATTGCGTATGATAGGCTATACTGTTACCTATCATACACAAAAAGCAGATTGTAAAAATTCGTTCTAGTTTCGAAGATATGCCAATTTTTCTATAATGTACCAAAATCCTAGTAAAAACATCGATTTCTACCAAACGGGTTATGTAAACGAAATGAAATTACGACGAATTTTATTTAATTAACTTGTATTATCATAATTATTAGCTTTGAAAACGATTGCGAACAAAAAGTTTTTTCTGCCTCTCCGAAAAGCATGGATAGTAGTACAGTGTGTTTTTTCGATATCCTGATTGCATACATTCGCTCAGTAAAATTAAGATATCTCAAAAACTAGATTGAATATTTACAATCTGTAAATTGCGTATGATAGGCTATACTGTTACCTATCATACACAAAAAGCAGATTGTAAAAATTCGTTCTAGTTTCGAAGATATGCCAATTTTTCTATAATGTACCAAAATCCTAGTAAAAACATCGATTTCTACCAAACGGGTTATGTAAACGAAATGAAATTACGACGAATTTTATTTAATTAACTTGTATTATCATAATTATTAGCTTTGAAAACGATTGCGAACAAAAAGTTTTTTCTGCCTCTCCGAAAAGCATGGATAGTAATACAGTGTGTTTTTTCGATATCCTGATTGCATACATTCGCTCAGTAAAATTAAGATATCTCAAAAACTAGATTGAATATTTACAATCTGTAAATTGCGTATGATAGGCTATACTGTTACCTATCATACACAAAAAGCAGATTGTAAAAATTCGTTCTAGTTTCGAAGATATGCCAATTTTTCTATAATGTACCAAAATCCTACTAAAAACATCGATTTCTACCAAACGGGTTATGTAAACGAAATGAAATTACGACGAATTTTATTTAATTAACTTGTATTATCATAATTATTAGCTTTGAAAACGATTGCGAACAAAAAGTTTTTTCTGCCTCTCCGAAAAGCATGGATAGTAGTACAGTGTGTTTTTTCGATATCCTGATTGCATACATTCGCTCAGTAAAATTAAGATATCTCAAAAACTAGATTGAATATTTACAATCTGTAAATTGCGTATGATAGGCTATACTGTTACCTATCATACACAAAAAGCAGATTGTAAAAATTCGTTCTAGTTTCGAAGATATGCCAATTTTTCTATAATGTACCAAAATCCTAGTAAAAACATCGATTTCTACCAAACGGGTTATGTAAACGAAATGAAATTACGACGAATTTTATTTAATTAACTTGTATTATCATAATTATTAGCTTTGAAAACGATTGCGAACAAAAAGTTTTTTCTGCCTCTCCGAAAAGCATGGATAGTAGTACAGTGTGTTTTTTCGATATCCTGATTGCATACATTCGCTCAGTAAAATTAAGATATCTCAAAAACTAGATTGAATATTTACAATCTGTAAATTGCGTATGATAGGCTATACTGTTACCTATCATACACAAAAAGCAGATTGTAAAAATTCGTTCTAGTTTCGAAGATATGCCAATTTTTCTATAATGTACCAAAATCCTAGTAAAAACATCGATTTCTACCAAACGGGTTATGTAAACGAAATGAAATTACGACGAATTTTATTTAATTAACTTGTATTATCATAATTATTAGCTTTGAAAACGATTGCGAACAAAAAGTTTTTTCTGCCTCTCCGAAAAGCATGGATAGTAGTACAGTGTGTTTTTTCGATATCCTGATTGCATACATTCGCTCAGTAAAATTAAGATATCTCAAAAACTAGATTGAATATTTACAATCTGTAAATTGCGTATGATAGGCTATACTGTTACCTATCATACACAAAAAGCAGATTGTAAAAATTCGTTCTAGTTTCGAAGATATGCCAATTTTTCTATAATGTACCAAAATCCTAGTAAAAACATCGATTTCTACCAAACGGGTTATGTAAACGAAATGAAATTACGACGAATTTTATTTAATTAACTTGTATTATCATAATTATTAGCTTTGAAAACGATTGCGAACAAAAAGTTTTTTCTGCCTCTCCGAAAAGCATGGATAGTAGTACAGTGTGTTTTTTCGATATCCTGATTGCATACATTCGCTCAGTAAAATTAAGATATCTCAAAAACTAGATTGAATATTTACAATCTGTAAACTGTGTATGATAGGTTATACTGTTACCTATCATACACAAAAAGCAGATTGTAAAAATTCGTTCTAGTTTCGAAGATATGCCAATTTTTCTATAATGTACCAAAATCCTAGTAAAAACATCGATTTCTACCAAACGGGTTATGTAAACGAAATGAAATTACGACGAATTTTATTTAATTAACTTGTATTATCATAATTATTAGCTTTGAAAACGATTGCGAACAAAAAGTTTTTTCTGCCTCTCCGAAAAGCATGGATAGTAGTACAGTGTGTTTTTTCGATATCCTGATTGCATACATTCGCTCAGTAAAATTAAGATATCTCAAAAACTAGATTGAATATTTACAATCTGTAAATTGCGTATGATAGGCTATACTGTTACCTATCATACACAAAAAGCAGATTGTAAAAATTCGTTCTAGTTTCGAATATATGCCAATTTTTCTATAATGTACCAAAATCCTAGTAAAAACATCGATTTCTACCAAACGGGTTATGTAAACGAAATGAAATTACGACGAATTTTATTTAATTAACTTGTATTATCATAATTATTAGCTTTGAAAACGATTGCGAACAAAAAGTTTTTTCTGCCTCTCCGAAAAGCATGGATAGTAGTACAGTGTGTTTTTTCGATATCCTGATTGCATACATTCGCTCAGTAAAATTAAGATATCTCAAAAACTAGATTGAATATTTACAATCTGTAAATTGCGTATGATAGGCTATACTGTTACCTATCATACACAAAAAGCAGATTGTAAAAATTCGTTCTAGTTTCGAAGATATGCCAATTTTTCTATAATGTACCAAAATCCTAGTAAAAACATCGATTTCTACCAAACGGGTTATGTAAACGAAATGAAATTACGACGAATTTTATTTAATTAACTTGTATTATCATAATTATTAGCTTTGAAAACGATTGCGAACAAAAAGTTTTTTCTGCCTCTCCGAAAAGCATGGATAGTAGTACAGTGTGTTTTTTCGATATCCTGATTGCATACATTCGCTCAGTAAAATTAAGATATCTCAAAAACTAGATTGAATATTTACAATCTGTAAATTGCGTATGATAGGCTATACTGTTACCTATCATACACAAAAAGCAGATTGTAAAAATTCGTTCTAGTTTCGAAGATATGCCAATTTTTCTATAATGTACCAAAATCCTAGTAAAAACATCGATTTCTACCAAACGGGTTATGTAAACGAAATGAAATTACGACGAATTTTATTTAATTAACTTGTATTATCATAATTATTAGCTTTGAAAACGATTGCGAACAAAAAGTTTTTTCTGCCTCTCCGAAAAGCATGGATAGTAGTACAGTGTGTTTTTTCGATATCCTGATTGCATACATTCGCTCAGTAAAATTAAGATATCTCAAAAACTAGATTGAATATTTACAATCTGTAAATTGCGTATGATAGGCTATACTGTTACCTATCATACACAAAAAGCAGATTGTAAAAATTCGTTCTAGTTTCGAAGATATGCCAATTTTTCTATAATGTACCAAAATCCTAGTAAAAACATCGATTTCTACCAAACGGGTTATGTAAACGAAATGAAATTACGACGAATTTTATTTAATTAACTTGTATTATCATAATTATTAGCTTTGAAAACGATTGCGAACAAAAAGTTTTTTCTGCCTCTCCGAAAAGCATGGATAGTAATACAGTGTGTTTTTTCGATATCCTGATTGCATACATTCGCTCAGTAAAATTAAGATATCTCAAAAACTAGATTGAATATTTACAATCTGTAAATTGCGTATGATAGGCTATACTGTTACCTATCATACACAAAAAGCAGATTGTAAAAATTCGTTCTAGTTTCGAAGATATGCCAATTTTTCTATAATGTACCAAAATCCTAGTAAAAACATCGATTTCTACCAAACGGGTTATGTAAACGAAATGAAATTACGACGAATTTTATTTAATTAACTTGTATTATCATAATTATTAGCTTTGAAAACGATTGCGAACAAAAAGTTTTTTCTGCCTCTCCGAAAAGCATGGATAGTAGTACAGTGTGTTTTTTCGATATCCTGATTGCATACATTCGCTCAGTAAAATTAAGATATCTCAAAAACTAGATTGAATATTTACAATCTGTAAATTGCGTATGATAGGCTATACTGTTACCTATCATACACAAAAAGCAGATTGTAAAAATTCGTTCTAGTTTCGAAGATATGCCAATTTTTCTATAATGTACCAAAATCCTAGTAAAAACATCGATTTCTACCAAACGGGTTATGTAAACGAAATGAAATTACGACGAATTTTATTTAATTAACTTGTATTATCATAATTATTAGCTTTGAAAACGATTGCGAACAAAAAGTTTTTTCTGCCTCTCCGAAAAGCATGGATAGTAGTACAGTGTGTTTTTTCGATATCCTGATTGCATACATTCGCTCAGTAAAATTAAGATATCTCAAAAACTAGATTGAATATTTACAATCTGTAAACTGTGTATGATAGGTTATACTGTTACCTATCATACACAAAAAGCAGATTGTAAAAATTCGTTCTAGTTTCGAAGATATGCCAATTTTTCTATAATGTACCAAAATCCTAGTAAAAACATCGATTTCTACCAAACGGGTTATGTAAACGAAATGAAATTACGACGAATTTTATTTAATTAACTTGTATTATCATAATTATTAGCTTTGAAAACGATTGCGAACAAAAAGTTTTTTCTGCCTCTCCGAAAAGCATGGATAGTAGTACAGTGTGTTTTTTCGATATCCTGATTGCATACATTCGCTCAGTAAAATTAAGATATCTCAAAAACTAGATTGAATATTTACAATCTGTAAATTGCGTATGATAGGCTATACTGTTACCTATCATACACAAAAAGCAGATTGTAAAAATTCGTTCTAGTTTCGAATATATGCCAATTTTTCTATAATGTACCAAAATCCTAGTAAAAACATCGATTTCTACCAAACGGGTTATGTAAACGAAATGAAATTACGACGAATTTTATTTAATTAACTTGTATTATCATAATTATTAGCTTTGAAAACGATTGCGAACAAAAAGTTTTTTCTGCCTCTCCGAAAAGCATGGATAGTAGTACAGTGTGTTTTTTCGATATCCTGATTGCATACATTCGCTCAGTAAAATTAAGATATCTCAAAAACTAGATTGAATATTTACAATCTGTAAATTGCGTATGATAGGCTATACTGTTACCTATCATACACAAAAAGCAGATTGTAAAAATTCGTTCTAGTTTCGAAGATATGCCAATTTTTCTATAATGTACCAAAATCCTACTAAAAACATCGATTTCTACCAAACGGGTTATGTAAACGAAATGAAATTACGACGAATTTTATTTAATTAACTTGTATTATCATAATTATTAGCTTTGAAAACGATTGCGAACAAAAAGTTTTTTCTGCCTCTCCGAAAAGCATGGATAGTAGTACAGTGTGTTTTTTCGATATCCTGATTGCATACATTCGCTCAGTAAAATTAAGATATCTCAAAAACTAGATTGAATATTTACAATCTGTAAATTGCGTATGATAGGCTATACTGTTACCTATCATACACAAAAAGCAGATTGTAAAAATTCGTTCTAGTTTCGAAGATATGCCAATTTTTCTATAATGTACCAAAATCCTACTAAAAACATCGATTTCTACCAAACGGGTTATGTAAACGAAATGAAATTACGACGAATTTTATTTAATTAACTTGTATTATCATAATTATTAGCTTTGAAAACGATTGCGAACAAAAAGTTTTTTCTGCCTCTCCGAAAAGCATGGATAGTAGTACAGTGTGTTTTTTCGATATCCTGATTGCATACATTCGCTCAGTAAAATTAAGATATCTCAAAAACTAGATTGAATATTTACAATCTGTAAATTGCGTATGATAGGCTATACTGTTACCTATCATACACAAAAAGCAGATTGTAAAAATTCGTTCTAGTTTCGAAGATATGCCAATTTTTCTATAATGTACCAAAATCCTAGTAAAAACATCGATTTCTACCAAACGGGTTATGTAAACGAAATGAAATTACGACGAATTTTATTTAATTAACTTGTATTATCATAATTATTAGCTTTGAAAACGATTGCGAACAAAAAGTTTTTTCTGCCTCTCCGAAAAGCATGGATAGTAGTACAGTGTGTTTTTTCGATATCCTGATTGCATACATTCGCTCAGTAAAATTAAGATATCTCAAAAACTAGATTGAATATTTACAATCTGTAAATTGCGTATGATAGGCTATACTGTTACCTATCATACACAAAAAGCAGATTGTAAAAATTCGTTCTAGTTTCGAAGATATGCCAATTTTTCTATAATGTACCAAAATCCTAGTAAAAACATCGATTTCTACCAAACGGGTTATGTAAACGAAATGAAATTACGACGAATTTTATTTAATTAACTTGTATTATCATAATTATTAGCTTTGAAAACGATTGCGAACAAAAAGTTTTTTCTGCCTCTCCGAAAAGCATGGATAGTAGTACAGTGTGTTTTTTCGATATCCTGATTGCATACATTCGCTCAGTAAAATTAAGATATCTCAAAAACTAGATTGAATATTTACAATCTGTAAATTGCGTATGATAGGCTATACTGTTACCTATCATACACAAAAAGCAGATTGTAAAAATTCGTTCTAGTTTCGAAGATATGCCAATTTTTCTATAATGTACCAAAATCCTACTAAAAACATCGATTTCTACCAAACGGGTTATGTAAACGAAATGAAATTACGACGAATTTTATTTAATTAACTTGTATTATCATAATTATAAGCTTTGAAAACGATTGCGAACAAAAAGTTTTTTCTGCCTCTCCGAAAAGCATGGATAGTAGTACAGTGTGTTTTTTCGATATCCTGATTGCATACATTCGCTCAGTAAAATTAAGATATCTCAAAAACTAAATTGAATATTTACAATCTGTAAATTGCGTATGATAGGCTATACTGTTACCTATCATACACAAAAAGCAGATTGTAAAAATTCGTTCTAGTTTCGAAGATATGCCAATTTTTCTATAATGTACCAAAATCCTACTAAAAACATCGATTTCTACCAAACGGGTTATGTAAACGAAATGAAATTACGACGAATTTTATTTAATTAACTTGTATTATCATAATTATAAGCTTTGAAAACGATTGCGAACAAAAAGTTTTTTCTGCCTCTCCGAAAAGCATGGATAGTAGTACAGTGTGTTTTTTCGATATCCTGATTGCATACATTCGCTCAGTAAAATTAAGATATCTCAAAAACTAGATTGAATATTTACAATCTGTAAATTGCGTATGATAGGCTATACTGTTACCTATCATACACAAAAAGCAGATTGTAAAAATTCGTTCTAGTTTCGAAGATATGCCAAATTTTCTATAATGTACCAAAATCCTAGTAAAAACATCGATTTCTACCAAACGGGTTATGTAAACGAAATGAAATTACGACGAATTTTATTTAATTAACTTGTATTATCATAATTATTAGCTTTGAAAACGATTGCGAACAAAAAGTTTTTTCTGCCTCTCCGAAAAGCATGGATAGTAGTACAGTGTGTTTTTTCGATATCCTGATTGCATACATTCGCTCAGTAAAATTAAGATATCTCAAAAACTAGATTGAATATTTACAATCTGTAAATTGCGTATGATAGGCTATACTGTTACCTATCATACACAAAAAGCAGATTGTAAAAATTCGTTCTAGTTTCGAAGATATGCCAATTTTTCTATAATGTACCAAAATCCTACTAAAAACATCGATTTCTACCAAACGGGTTATGTAAACGAAATGAAATTACGACGAATTTTATTTAATTAACTTGTATTATCATAATTATTAGCTTTGAAAACGATTGCGAACAAAAAGTTTTTTCTGCCTCTCCGAAAAGCATGGATAGTAGTACAGTGTGTTTTTTCGATATCCTGATTGCATACATTCGCTCAGTAAAATTAAGATATCTCAAAAACTAGATTGAATATTTACAATCTGTAAATTGCGTATGATAGGCTATACTGTTACCTATCATACACAAAAAGCAGATTGTAAAAATTCGTTCTAGTTTCGAAGATATGCCAATTTTTCTATAATGTACCAAAATCCTAGTAAAAACATCGATTTCTACCAAACGGGTTATGTAAACGAAATGAAATTACGACGAATTTTATTTAATTAACTTGTATTATCATAATTATTAGCTTTGAAAACGATTGCGAACAAAAAGTTTTTTCTGCCTCTCCGAAAAGCATGGATAGTAGTACAGTGTGTTTTTTCGATATCCTGATTGCATACATTCGCTCAGTAAAATTAAGATATCTCAAAAACTAGATTGAATATTTACAATCTGTAAATTGCGTATGATAGGCTATACTGTTACCTATCATACACAAAAAGCAGATTGTAAAAATTCGTTCTAGTTTCGAAGATATGCCAATTTTTCTATAATGTACCAAAATCCTAGTAAAAACATCGATTTCTACCAAACGGGTTATGTAAACGAAATGAAATTACGACGAATTTTATTTAATTAACTTGTATTATCATAATTATTAGCTTTGAAAACGATTGCGAACAAAAAGTTTTTTCTGCCTCTCCGAAAAGCATGGATAGTAGTACAGTGTGTTTTTTCGATATCCTGATTGCATACATTCGCTCAGTAAAATTAAGATATCTCAAAAACTAGATTGAATATTTACAATCTGTAAATTGCGTATGATAGGCTATACTGTTACCTATCATACACAAAAAGCAGATTGTAAAAATTCGTTCTAGTTTCGAAGATATGCCAATTTTTCTATAATGTACCAAAATCCTAGTAAAAACATCGATTTCTACCAAACGGGTTATGTAAACGAAATGAAATTACGACGAATTTTATTTAATTAACTTGTATTATCATAATTATTAGCTTTGAAAACGATTGCGAACAAAAAGTTTTTTCTGCCTCTCCGAAAAGCATGGATAGTAGTACAGTGTGTTTTTTCGATATCCTGATTGCATACATTCGCTCAGTAAAATTAAGATATCTCAAAAACTAGATTGAATATTTACAATCTGTAAATTGCGTATGATAGGCTATACTGTTACCTATCATACACAAAAAGCAGATTGTAAAAATTCGTTCTAGTTTCGAAGATATGCCAATTTTTCTATAATGTACCAAAATCCTAGTAAAAACATCGATTTCTACCAAACGGGTTATGTAAACGAAATGAAATTACGACGAATTTTATTTAATTAACTTGTATTATCATAATTATTAGCTTTGAAAACGATTGCGAACAAAAAGTTTTTTCTGCCTCTCCGAAAAGCATGGATAGTAGTACAGTGTGTTTTTTCGATATCCTGATTGCATACATTCGCTCAGTAAAATTAAGATATCTCAAAAACTAGATTGAATATTTACAATCTGTAAATTGCGTATGATAGGCTATACTGTTACCTATCATACACAAAAAGCAGATTGTAAAAATTCGTTCTAGTTTCGAAGATATGCCAATTTTTCTATAATGTACCAAAATCCTAGTAAAAACATCGATTTCTACCAAACGGGTTATGTAAACGAAATGAAATTACGACGAATTTTATTTAATTAACTTGTATTATCATAATTATTAGCTTTGAAAACGATTGCGAACAAAAAGTTTTTTCTGCCTCTCCGAAAAGCATGGATAGTAGTACAGTGTGTTTTTTCGATATCCTGATTGCATACATTCGCTCAGTAAAATTAAGATATCTCAAAAACTAGATTGAATATTTACAATCTGTAAATTGCGTATGATAGGCTATACTGTTACCTATCATACACAAAAAGCAGATTGTAAAAATTCGTTCTAGTTTCGAAGATATGCCAATTTTTCTATAATGTACCAAAATCCTAGTAAAAACATCGATTTCTACCAAACGGGTTATGTAAACGAAATGAAATTACGACGAATTTTATTTAATTAACTTGTATTATCATAATTATTAGCTTTGAAAACGATTGCGAACAAAAAGTTTTTTCTGCCTCTCCGAAAAGCATGGATAGTAGTACAGTGTGTTTTTTCGATATCCTGATTGCATACATTCGCTCAGTAAAATTAAGATATCTCAAAAACTAGATTGAATATTTACAATCTGTAAATTGTGTATGATAGGTTATACTGTTACCTATCATACACAAAAAGCAGATTGTAAAAATTCGTTCTAGTTTCGAAGATATGCCAATTTTTCTATAATGTACCAAAATCCTAGTAAAAACATCGATTTCTACCAAACGGGTTATGTAAACGAAATGAAATTACGACGAATTTTATTTAATTAACTTGTATTATCATAATTATTAGCTTTGAAAACGATTGCGAACAAAAAGTTTTTTCTGCCTCTCCGAAAAGCATGGATAGTAGTACAGTGTGTTTTTTCGATATCCTGATTGCATACATTCGCTCAGTAAAATTAAGATATCTCAAAAACTAGATTGAATATTTACAATCTGTAAATTGCGTATGATAGGCTATACTGTTACCTATCATACACAAAAAGCAGATTGTAAAAATTCGTTCTAGTTTCGAATATATGCCAATTTTTCTATAATGTACCAAAATCCTAGTAAAAACATCGATTTCTACCAAACGGGTTATGTAAACGAAATGAAATTACGACGAATTTTATTTAATTAACTTGTATTATCATAATTATTAGCTTTGAAAACGATTGCGAACAAAAAGTTTTTTCTGCCTCTCCGAAAAGCATGGATAGTAGTACAGTGTGTTTTTTCGATATCCTGATTGCATACATTCGCTCAGTAAAATTAAGATATCTCAAAAACTAGATTGAATATTTACAATCTGTAAATTGCGTATGATAGGCTATACTGTTACCTATCATACACAAAAAGCAGATTGTAAAAATTCGTTCTAGTTTCGAAGATATGCCAATTTTTCTATAATGTACCAAAATCCTAGTAAAAACATCGATTTCTACCAAACGGGTTATGTAAACGAAATGAAATTACGACGAATTTTATTTAATTAACTTGTATTATCATAATTATTAGCTTTGAAAACGATTGCGAACAAAAAGTTTTTTCTGCCTCTCCGAAAAGCATGGATAGTAGTACAGTGTGTTTTTTCGATATCCTGATTGCATACATTCGCTCAGTAAAATTAAGATATCTCAAAAACTAGATTGAATATTTACAATCTGTAAATTGCGTATGATAGGCTATACTGTTACCTATCATACACAAAAAGCAGATTGTAAAAATTCGTTCTAGTTTCGAAGATATGCCAATTTTTCTATAATGTACCAAAATCCTAGTAAAAACATCGATTTCTACCAAACGGGTTATGTAAACGAAATGAAATTACGACGAATTTTATTTAATTAACTTGTATTATCATAATTATTAGCTTTGAAAACGATTGCGAACAAAAAGTTTTTTCTGCCTCTCCGAAAAGCATGGATAGTAGTACAGTGTGTTTTTTCGATATCCTGATTGCATACATTCGCTCAGTAAAATTAAGATATCTCAAAAACTAGATTGAATATTTACAATCTGTAAATTGCGTATGATAGGCTATACTGTTACCTATCATACACAAAAAGCAGATTGTAAAAATTCGTTCTAGTTTCGAAGATATGCCAATTTTTCTATAATGTACCAAAATCCTAGTAAAAACATCGATTTCTACCAAACGGGTTATGTAAACGAAATGAAATTACGACGAATTTTATTTAATTAACTTGTATTATCATAATTATTAGCTTTGAAAACGATTGCGAACAAAAAGTTTTTTCTGCCTCTCCGAAAAGCATGGATAGTAGTACAGTGTGTTTTTTCGATATCCTGATTGCATACATTCGCTCAGTAAAATTAAGATATCTCAAAAACTAGATTGAATATTTACAATCTGTAAATTGTGTATGATAGGTTATACTGTTACCTATCATACACAAAAAGCAGATTGTAAAAATTCGTTCTAGTTTCGAAGATATGCCAATTTTTCTATAATGTACCAAAATCCTAGTAAAAACATCGATTTCTACCAAACGGGTTATGTAAACGAAATGAAATTACGACGAATTTTATTTAATTAACTTGTATTATCATAATTATTAGCTTTGAAAACGATTGCGAACAAAAAGTTTTTTCTGCCTCTCCGAAAAGCATGGATAGTAGTACAGTGTGTTTTTTCGATATCCTGATTGCATACATTCGCTCAGTAAAATTAAGATATCTCAAAAACTAGATTGAATATTTACAATCTGTAAATTGCGTATGATAGGCTATACTGTTACCTATCATACACAAAAAGCAGATTGTAAAAATTCGTTCTAGTTTCGAAGATATGCCAATTTTTCTATAATGTACCAAAATCCTAGTAAAAACATCGATTTCTACCAAACGGGTTATGTAATTATAATTTTATTTAATTAACTTGTATTATCATAATTATTAGCTTTGAAAACGATTGCGAACAAAAAGTTTTTTCTGCCTCTCCGAAAAGCATGGATAGTAGTACAGTGTGTTTTTTCGATATCCTGATTGCATACATTCGCTCAGTAAAATTAAGATATCTCAAAAACTAGATTGAATATTTACAATCTGTAAATTGTGTATGATAGGTTATACTGTTACCTATCATACACAAAAAGCAGATTGTAAAAATTCGATCTAGATATCCATTTGGAAATTGAGATTCTAAAATAATTTGTTTTATTCAGGAACCTTCCTCTACTATTGGATAAGTTTCATTCAAGCTTTTTTCTTATTTTCTGTTGATTGTAATGATACTTGGCGGCTAACGTACAATATATTAAATATGTCAGCATGAGAAACCTCAACCGCTACCACATTCACAAAAATATCAACAGGCAATACCATAAAAGTTAGTGTCTGTTGAAGTTTCTGTGAACCAGGCTGCTGTTTTGGTTAGGGTTTGCAAAAACCCGGGGTTTACCTGGGTACCCAGGGTTTAGGATTTTTCAAACCTGAAAACTCGAGTTTTTGCAAACCCTAATTTTGAATAGAATTTATTTTGAAATATAAATCCATCATATTTGGATAAAATTGGGGTTTGAGACCGGGTAAACTGGTCTGCAAACCTTAATTGAGGTTTATCTACTGTGAGGCAGATAGCAAATCGGTAAATAAATAATCAATTTACATCCTACTTGGCCAAATTCCAGAACATTATCAAACAATAATTTTAGAATCCCATTTCAAACGCACATGTCGAGTATATTTCAAAAGTTTAATTCAAAAATCATTTTAGAATCCCAATTCCATCGCGCACGTCAAATTTCATTAAAATCGGTTTAGGAATAGCCAAGTACAGTTCGCTATATACCCGAAATTTATGCAAAAATCATTTTATAATCCCATTTCCATCTCTCTTGTCAAATTGAACTAAAATCGGTTCAGAAACAGCCTAGTTCCATCCTAGTGGGTCATAATACTCTAGAACTTTATCCAAAAATAATTGTAGAATCCCATTGCTACCTCTCTTATCAAATTTAACTAAAATCGGTTAAGAAATAGCTAGTTCCATAATAATTGGCCATATTACAGAACTTTATCCAAATTTCATTTTAAAATCTCATTTCCAACGGACTTGCGAATTGTATTACAATCGGTTAGGGAATTGCCAAGTTTCATCCTAGTTGGTCATATTCCAGAAATTCATCTAATCCAGTCTTATATCTAATTTCCCATCATCTTATAGTCGAGTATTACAAAAAAGCTCTCGTTCGTTAATTCTGTACTCGAGGTCTGACATGTCAAATCTTATGTATTTTGATGCGCTGAATATGAATCCGATGTCCGTTTTGCTCCATCACCCACCAGTTTTCCACAAAACCCCAAGAAATTTTTGTACCGTTTACTCCAGATATATCGTTTTCGGAGTATTTTTAACCGCAAAAAAGGATTCCGTAGTTCAAATTTACTTCTGACTCTTCATTATCCCAAAAATACACGTGTCAACAGCAAATTAACGTGTGGCTGCAACCAGGGCACCTCCACGTGGTGATAGTGGGCAACGGAGTTGTCCTATTATCCGTCATTGCAACCATAACAATGTTACGATGCAGGGTAGGTATACCCCAGTATCGGCGGCTGGTCAGGGTGAGAAAGTGGGCCCGCTGGCGTCATCATCATTCGACCGAAGCTCCTTAAGAGTTGGTAACTTGGCCTTTGAGGAGTATACGGCTACAAGATAGGGACTCGAATGAGTTTTGTTACATTTATGGTAAATTAATTAGCTAAATGTCGGAAGGCTATGTCTGATGTTTCGGTAGAGAGATACTTGAGGAAAATATGTGGACTCCAAATATTATATGCAATGCATGTTCAACTATGCAAAAGCGGTGGAAGAATACTAAGAGCAACTCAAATTTAAAATATACAACAGCCGCAATATGGAAAATTCGACTATCGAAAGAGGAATGCTACTTTTGTAATGCCGAAGAGAAAGGTGTTAATTTAAAGAGTAAATCAAATATAAAGTACGCAGATGTATGTATATACAATTACGAAGCCTATGAAGTCCAATTACTTCAACTCAAGTTTTTTTAAAGAATGAAGTATGGAAGTTTCTAAGGACACCGTAGGTGAGAGTGAAGCGACCAGCGGGGATGAATTTTACAGCAGAGTAAATGAAATGGAGAAGAGTGAAGAAGAGTTTATTGCACCTAAAGAAGAGAAAGTTAAAATATTATTCACACAAAATGATCTCAATAATTTGATTATGATATATGCATTACCAAAAGATGTATCTGAAGATGTAGTTAGTGAACTGAAAAGTCGAAACTTGGTAGTCCCTGGAACAAAATCTTCAATTTATCGAGAAAGAGAAAAGGAATTTCGGAAGCACTTTACCAAAAATAAAAAAACTTCATTTGTGTATTGCACAAATATACCAGCACTGATCAATGATTTAAAACCTAATATTTAAAAACCTAACGAGTGGAGACTATTCATTATTTTGTAACCCTTGTTTTAAATGTCTCTGGAATAGTAGAGACCGAGAAAACCATTACATTAAAAAACAGTGGCCACTAAGAGACAGTCTTCAGCCAGGAAAACCTAATGTAATTGAAGAAACTTTATTAGATCCGTCAAAAATTCTCTTACCTCCATTACACATAAAACTTGGGCTGATGAAGCAATATGTGAAGGCACTAGATAAAGAATGTCAATGTTTCCAATACATACTTAGCACAACAATTTCCAAGACTGACACAGGCTAAAATTAAAGAAGGTATTTTTAAAGGACCTCAAATACAAAAACTATCTCAAGACAAAAATTTCGTTAAAACCATACACAAAAATGAGAAAGCTGCCTGGCTCAGTTTTAAAGAAGCTTGTGAAAACTTCTTAGGAAACACCAGAAGTGAGCATTACAAGACATTGTTACAAAGTTGATAGAAAATTAGAGGCAATTGGGATGTCTTATGAGCTTAAAGCTCCATTTTTTGGATTCCCATCTTGATTACTTTCGTGACAATTTAGGCGACTATAGTGCAGAACAAGGGGGGCGCTTCCACCAGGATGTAATTGAGATGGAAAGGAGATATCAGGGAAGGTCGAATGTAGAAGGACCAAGAGCGGCCGCCCCGGTACAGTAAATTCAGTCTTGTCTCTGGTAGATTCCGCGAGCGGTATCTGCCAGAATGCCTCCTTCAAGTCCAGTGCCGTAATGTACTTCGTCTCTGAAAGTCTTCCCAAAAGTCCGTCAATTAATGGTAGAGGATATGCGTTTTTTTCCGTCAGTGAGTTGAGCTTACGTGCATCGAGGCTCAGCCGAAATTTTCTGTTAGCTTTTGGAACAACTGTAACGGGTGAGCTCCACGAACTCTTGCTGACCTCGATAACACCTAAACTCATCCGGCTCAAGGCTCATGAATTCGAACATGTGTATTTTTCTCGGTAAGGTTTTCTCTTGAAACTGGGTTAATTTTCAACGTAGTAGGTGAATTTCCCGTAAAGGGAACTCAACTCAACCGCAAACTCTACGCCAAACTCAATCCCCAAACCAGCATCTATAAAAAATTGGTTTACTGCTCACTACATCCTAATCCAACCCTTACTCAACTCCAAGTCAACTTCAACTCAACCCGCAAATTTATCCCTAACTTAACCTTCAAATCAATTCCAAATTCAATGCCCAATTCAATAATCAAACTAGCAATAAACAAATCGTAAATATTTATATAACCAGGTATTTTGCGTCAATTCGTATGGCAGGTACTCCACCCTGTTGACGTATAGTCTCCAAAAGCTTTTCAAATCTCCGTCTTGACCATAGAAATAGATTGGCGCAAAAAATTCCAAATCGAATAAGCCGTTCTCGAGATACCATGGGTATCCAGACAACCATAAAGGTGGTGTCTTATAAGAAATAAATAAGATTGCAAAACATTAAACAAAAATAAACGTTGATAAAACTTGTTTTGGATTAACTAAATGTTTCGTCAGTTTTGACAGAATTTGGCTTTTTTAGACCGAAGTAATTAAAAAAATTCTTATGGCCAGGATTATGAAGGCCCTATAAATTTGTTATGTCGGTATAGTATGGAGTCCCATTACGTACCTCTGGACCAATACTGAACCCGCTTTGCTTGCTAGAATTTTTGCTACATATAATTAAATATATAGCTTTTATTTTTAACTATGGGAATGGAACACATTTATTTATTCCATATAACGAAAATTCTGACAAGAATTTATAACGAAAATTCTGACAAGCAAATCGGGTTCAGAATTGGACCCAGAGCTAGCCACTGAAACTCTCTCACTATATGCCACCATAATCTTAAACATAAGGATTTTTTTCCAATTTTAACTACGGGAAGGTAATACATTTATTGATGTAGCGAAAATTCTAACAAACAAACTAATATTGGACCAGGAGGTAGCCACTGAAACCCTCTCTACTACCTATATTGCTATAGCAAACTTCCAGATCCACCATAATCTTGGCCATAAGAATTATTTTAATTCTTTTTTTATTTTTAACTACGAGAATAAAATCGTATAATCAATAAAAATTCTGGGATGGCTTTTTTCGCTCGTGTAAAAGGTGGGATGGATTTTAATGCTCATACACTTTAAATGGTGTAGTAAAAAGAAGTCTGTAATGGGTTTTTATACTCGGGCTGTGGAAGGTAATTTCAAATTTTCTTAGGATGAAAGTCAGGGATAACTTGAAGATGGTATTAATTCATTATTTTAACGATCTTTTTTCCCGTAGGCACGCTTCATATCGTGAACACTTGAATTCACGTTCAGACACTCGCTGGTGAGCAAATAGAATTCACAAATAGCCCACCAGCTAGTTTAGTGTTCAATGTTTTAACATCCGGATATTGCTTACTCAGTTTATTATTGAACTTAAAAGTTTAATTTCAAGTAAAATTCATTTCCAGTTGTACTCGGATGTAGTTTAAAAATCAATTTTGGAAGCATATATGTAGTAAGTATTGGAATTTATATACACATACAGCACAAAACGCAAACATCGTAACATTACTAAAATATAAACAAAATATTTGCTTCAACAATATGGTAAATTTATTTATCTAAAAAAAAATTGATTTCTATTTGGTTTGGCAAAAACTTTTATTTGTGTGTATCCCCATTTCGAGAAATAATATGCAAATTTATTTAATAAAATAAAATGTTAGTTTTTCAAAAATTAAATAAAAATTTCTATCTATTTGGTGCAGACGACAAAAGAAAATAGTTTTGGCGTACACACAGCCGAACAAATTTGGTACACGTAATACGTTTCAGTAGTGTAAAGTGGGGGATCCCAGCCCACCCCAAATGGGGTGAATTTTTATATGTAAATTACAACAATACAAACGATTACATATGTTTTTTTATATGAAGATTACAGTAGAACCACGATAATTAAATCTCTATATAAAATGTAAACGTAAGTATATAATTTTATTAAAAATCCGTTGTTCAACTGTACATTAACTGTACAATATTTTTTTAAGACATTTTGTTAGATGGCAGCACAGTCATAAACTTTAAGCTTTGAACTTTTTAATATTAATTAACTTTTCGATAGATGGTGCACATTTCTTACAGTTTTATTATCAACCACGATAACTAAAACTCTATATGAATTTATCCAAAATCAGGTATTCAACTGTATATTGTTACTTTTTAAAACTTTACCTATAGATGTCACATTTCAAAGTTTATGTATATTATGTAAACATGGTTTGTAACTTAGACGAATACTATTTATTTTTAAATTGAAATCGGATGCTATAAAGTTATAATAATATTTTATAATTTAACCTTGGCATTGAAAAAACTAGTTCAACGTACAATAAATAAAAACTGTAAAATGTAATCAGCATAAAGTAAGAAAAGAAGATAAGAAACAAAATTGTATAATTGAAATTGGATAGTACGTTATGTGTATTAATATTTTATAATTTAACCTTGGCATTGGAATCTTGATCATAATTTTTTTATTTTACCAGCTTTATCTGTATATCATCTTTTTAAACTACATTTGACGAAAATAAAATTATTTTCTATTAAGAAGTTATAAAAGGGTACGCATTTATTGTATATTACATTAGAATAATGTATATTGTTAGACCGTTTACAATGATGGTTGCCGGACCATCAGGGTGTGGAAAAACTACTTTCGTTATAAATTTATTAAAACATTTGAATGATGGTAGAAAAGTAAATAAAATTGTATGGTGTAATGGAAACTCAAAAGCGATACCACAAGATATCTATGAAACAAATCAGATAGAAATTATAAAAAATATCCCAGACACTTTTGAAAATTGTGAAGACGGAAGTATCATAATATTAGATGATCTAATGACAGAAGCTTATAATAAAAATATTTGCGAACTTTTTACCAAAGGTTCACATCATAATAATTTGTCAGTTATTTTAGTAACTCAGAATGTGTTTCACCAAGCAAAATATTGTCGAGATATTTCTTTAAATTGTAAATATCTGGTAGTTTTTAAAAATCCCAGAGATAGATCTCAGATTTGTTCTCTAGCAAGACAAATATACCCTGAAAACACAGCAGAACTTATGAGGGTATATAACGAGGCTACTTCGAGAGCTCACGGTTATTTACTATTTGATTTAACACAGTCAGCCAATGATTTATTTCGTTTCCGTACAGATATCTTAAAAAAAGATTATTTTACATGTTATTGTCCAACTATTTTATTTGAAAATAAAAACGTGTGTATAAAAAATGAAACGATTGAAGGCAAACAAACATATTCTACATGTGCTAAAAAAGTGTAACCCACAAACGAGAAAAGCGCTACTTAAGGTCTGTCCCCCGGAAGTTATAAAAACTTTATGTGAAATATCACTGAACACATTAAATGGAAACAATAGAATTTCTAAACAGTGTAAAACAAAATTAAAAAAGTATAAAAGAGAACTTCGCAGCGTGGCTTGTCCAAAACTGGGTCTCTCTTCAAAGCGTAAAATTCTTGTACAAAAAGGTGGATTCTTACCCGTTTTAATCGGTACTATTTTATCAGGATTGATAGGCCAAATAATTAATCAGTCATCATGAGTAATTTACAACGGATGATTGTTATACAACCAGAAATTTTCGAAAAAATTAAAAAATATTTAATTGATGATAGTAAACTATCGGAATTAGATAAAAATATGAAATCAATTCTACATAACAACAAACTAACTGATTTGAATAAGTGGCATCTATATAGGCAGAACTTATTAACATATTCATCAATGAAAAGAAAAAATGCGTATAAGAATAAATTTAATTGGCATCAACCAGCAATACGTCATGTTCAAGGAGTGGGAGTTCAAACTAAAAGAATTTTTTATACAGACCAAGAAGCAAATACAGATTCATCATCAGAAGGCTTTGATATTGGTACACAAACTGATATACCTAAAGTTGAAGAGGTGTACACAAATGTTGATGAAAAAACTAAACCAGATTTTACACAATTAGACACAGAAGAAATATTTGAAAATAATGACGGTGTATTTGATGTTGATGATGATGATGATGATGGTGATGATGATGATAGGATTGTTTCTGAGGAGTATATTGATCCAAAAGAAATTTTGCGGGAAAGAGCTTCTTCAGACTCTAACATGTACAGAACATTTGAAATGAAAGACGGTGCAACAATCTCTGTTCCAACAAAAAAATATATTTTTAAAAACCGCAAAGATCTTCAGCCTCCAAAACCAGGATCAATGCAATCATCTCAGGACCCCCCTAAGAGGAAAAGTGAACGTACGTTAACAGTTCAAACAATAAAACGTAGTGAACAAGAACGCTTACGAAAACATCCTTGGACAAGAATGAAATAAAAATTATAAAAATAAAAAGTTATATAAAGGATAAAATCGGTGTTTTTATTTATTAATTTATTAGTTATTAATGAGAACAGTGATGGATAATTTCACACACGTAACTCTTTTAAGTAACAGTTCTTTAAAATATTACCCAAACAATTCATTATCGAGGTTCACGGTTAAACTTCCTAACACTATAAATTTGGATCCTAATGAGAAATGGTATGTTGGTCTAACTAACGTTGCTCATACTTCCATAAGTGAACAAACAAAAATTACAATTAAAACGCCATCAAAATACATACTTCCTTTAAACGTTGAATTAATAATATTTTTATATGCAACTACCCCTAAATTTTATCAACCAATCGAAGAAGCTAATTTCTTTGATCGGTATAACTCATCAACTGAATTAGTTAGAATCAATTATAACAAAGAAGAACCATATATTCAGCTACCAGCGTTGAAAGGTGTTAACCCTTTAATAAAATGTCATCAAGAGTACACACTTGTGGAATTTTTTGATGTAATATTTTCTCAGATTAAAATAACGAGATGGCCAGAGTTTATAGAATCTTTACAAATGGAAATTAAAAATTTCAAAGCAACCAAAGAGAATGAAGCTAAAATAAAAAATATTAAAGATAATTATATTGATGTGAAGACTAAGATCAATCCATTTCCATTTTACATGTGTTTTTATTGTAATATAATCAAACCGAGAACTATTGGGGATGCATCTGTATCATGCTTGTATATGCATCCCCTAGGAACAGACGTTGATAGAGGCATATCTCGATCATATCAAATAGATAATGTTCAATATTGCCCCATTGAAAAGTATAATATATCAGAGATCAGTATTTTAATAACTGATGAAACTGGTGAACAAATTAATTTTAAAGATGGACTTTTTATGACCTACCTAGTACTTCACTTTCGCAAAGGTATATAAAGAGGTATCTTACGGATTTCATTAATTACAAATGGATAACTATTACGCAAAGTACTACGCTAATCAATCCGGCGGTGGTGGCTATAACAATGAAGATTTTGGTCCACTATTACGATCTCAAAGAGTATATCAAAAGGGAAGAGGATTAGGAGGATTTTTCGGTGGAATATTCCGTTACTTAAAACCAATATTAACATCAGCCCTTCATGGCTTAACAAGTGAAGCACTTCAAGTTGGTTCAGACATTCTTCAGACACAAAAGCCGATTAATGAAATACTTCGTGATAGATCAATACAAGTGGTTGATAAATTACGAGATAAAGCAGCAGACAAAATTAAACAAATGTCTGGTACAGGAGCTAAAAAATCAATAAAAGGCTGCTTGAAAAGCCGTTGTAAACAGTTGAGAGTTGTTCGTGACAGCGTGAAAAAGAGAAAAAATATATTAAAAAATAAAACAAACAAGAAACGGATTATTGATATTTTTACATAATGGCGTTTACAGAATGTATGAAATCGGAGCTAGATTTATTTCAACCACCTTCAATTCAAACAAGTATTTTAAAAAATGAAGAAGTAGCATACAAACCTATAACCAGTTTAGAAAATCAGTCGGTTATTGAATTTGCTTGTTACAGTCATGGTGATTCATATTTAGATTTATCATCAATAAATTTATGTCTGAAATTTCAAGTAACTAAAAATGATGGCAAATTATATGTAGAGGCCGACAAAGATCAGCCTAGTTTAGTTAACAATATGCTGCATTCCCTGTTTCATCAAGTCAATATTTCTTTAAACGGAAAGAATATAAATTCAACAGATGGGAATTACAGTTATCGAGCATATTTAGAACAACTATTAAATTATGGTGATGATGCATACAAAACACATTTGCAATTATCAGGATGGAGTTTAGAGACAAAAAATCTTGATAATCTTGCTGAAAACGATGGATTAAAATTAAGAACAGCATTAACTAAAAACAGTGGAATTGTAGAAGTATATGGAAAATTGCATGCTGACATGCTCAATCAACCTTTGCTATTATTAAACAATGTAGATTTACGAATTTCGTTAACATTGAATAAACCGGAATTTTATTTACTCGGTGCTGATACAGATACTTCGATTGTCAAAATTACAGAAGCTACACTTTACTTGAGACATGCTCATGTAAATCCAAATATTTTAATTGCACACCATAAAATGCTTGAAAATACAACAGCAAAATATCACTATAAGCGTAACGAAATTAAATCATTTACAATTCCTGCCGGAGGAAACTCAATTTCACTAGATAATATTGTTCTAGGACAGCTCCCAACAAATCTAATATTTACAATGGTAGATAATGATGCATATTCTGGGAAAAGATCTAAGAATCCATATAATTTTAAAAATAATAAAATAACATCGTTCGCAATTTATATAAATGGGGTTCAAGTTCCTAGTGCACCGATTGAAATGAATTTTGCAGATGGGTCCAGTTACGCTAGAGCGTATTCAACAATATTTACATCGAGTGGAATTTTACACACACCTCAAGGAAATTTGATTACCAAAGAAATGTTCAAGAATGGCTATTTCCTGTTAGCTTTTGATCTAACTTCGGACATGTCAAGTACTTTATCATGCAACTCTCTAATGAATCAAGGAAGTTTAAGACTCGAGGCACGATTTGGGGAAGCTCTTAAGACAACTAAAACATGTTTAGTGTACTTGGAATATGATACAACTCTAGAAATAGATAAAAATCGTAATATTGTAACGAATTATTAATAATATAAATACCTCTTATATCCTAAATAAAAAGTTAGTTTATACTAATACACATGATGATTGCCAATACAACAACTACTTTAGATATTCAACAAGCATTGAAAACACATAAATTTACTAAGAAGTATTTTCAAGGTGTTTTTGCAATAAACACAATCCCAAAGAGGGTTAAATCAAAACCTGCTTTATATGTTATTAATACGGACAAATCAAATCAACCAGGGCAACATTGGCTAGCTGTTTATTTTCCATCAAATGGATGTGGAGAATTTTTTGATTCTTACGGAAGATCACCAACGAAATATCCTGAGATTAATAGATTTCTAAAATATAACAGTAAATGCATTACATACAATAATAAACAATTACAAAGTTTATTCACCGGAGTTTGTGGCCAATATTGTTGTGTATATTTGTTAAATAGATGTAAACGTGACTCAATGAAAAAATTTATAAAATTATTTAATGTTAAAAACCATATTGAAAATGATGTAAAAATAAAGAAACTTTTTAAAAAAGAATTTCCTAAGGTTTTAACTACAAGAACAAAAACAAACATGATTCATCACGTTTTAGGAATTTTGTAGAAAGGTTATTTAAGTTCATCGATAAGAAGAATAAAATATGATTTTATTAACATGTATGAAAGGGATAGTACCACTCTTGAAGAGTATAAATATGGAAGTTATTTTTATGAAAAACTAGTTTACATTTACCTTGAAACACAAACAATATGCTTAAAGTAAAAAGCGTTAATAATTTAATTAAAAAAAAGATGGCAACCATACCTAATTTATTGTTGTCTCATACATATTTTTTAAATGATCAACATACAAGTTATCTAAATGTTGGTTATGATATTAACACTTTTGAAACTACTATAATCTTGTTCAAAAATACAATATTTCATACACTAAGTGCTGAAATGTGGACGACTACAATTTTCAATAATTTACCAACAATAAACAACCACTTCAATGGTAACATTTCCTTTGCTGAATTACCAAAAACGAATGGAAATTGTGATGTAAAGCTAACCAGCAGAAATAATGAGAGACGTATTATATTTACGAGTGGAGGGAAGAAAATCGTTTTAAATTCCAAAGAATGGGAACGCTGCTCATCTTTATCATCATTTTTGCAATCAATCATTATCTGGAGCGAAACAGTACGGACTGATGTTGCTAATTATTTCTATTTATACAAAGAAAAATGTTTCGATCAGCTAACATATTCTCTACAAATACAGGATTTTTTTATACCGCCAGTAACAGGATATAACTATTTTAATTATTCAAGATTGTTTAATGAAATACCAGTTTTATGTAAGGAAAAATTAATAAATGAACTTTGTACTCGTACACTAAGAAATTAATGAATAAAAACAATTTATACTTTTTTCAAATCAATTTTTTATTTCTTAAATATTATTTTTACAATGAATTACACCGTCTTGAATCCATTTGGTTTGAATATTATCGATAAACTCTTCACCTCTAATGTTTTTAACGTGTCGGCATGCGGGAAACCAAAATGCATGTTCCGTCCATATTTCATTGGTGATATTCCAATCCTCGAGAACTCCTTTGCAGCTGAAACACTTGATGCAGTCGTCCACGCCTGTGTAGTAAAATCCAGCTCGAGATAGTTCTAATGGATCGATGAACCATTTGTTCCATAACTTCTCGAATGATTTTAGCCGACTCTGCACCTTATTCATTCCACCTTCTAACCCGTATAAACCGCATGTATCTCCTTGTTCCTCTCGATGTACTGGTGAATCCATTTAAATGAGGTTTTTTACTTTTCGCGTGTGACTCGAACAATGTACAAATCTATACTAGATCTAGATAAACTCTCGTATATTTGAAAATGATGTTTTCAGAGGGGCCACGTGATGTACATATACATGTTGACTTGTTTGATTAACCATGATTAAACATGTTTATTGACCTTATTTTACGAATATGGATGTTGAAATCATTGAACGTAACTTGATATGATGACAAAGGTTTGTATTTAATCGATACTTCGTAATATTTATGCTGATGTGGTAAGATTGGAAAAAACTGCGCGTGTTTAAAAGTCAACTTAAACCATAATAAGTATAAATTATAGTGAGCTTCTTTGAAAATTATCAGTTTGATAGTAAGCATAAGATTGTTAACAACCAACCAACCATGGATATTCGTCAACAACTTTTAGAAAAACTCAACAATGTGCCAAGGTTTGCTGAGAAAAAAATAACCAAATTTGAAGATCTGGATGTGGGTAGAAACTACGTGGTACAAGAAGTCAAATCAGTCAACACGAGATATGGCGTGAAAATCCTAATAGAGACTGATGAGAACATCATATTTATGCCGGAGCGATTCAACGTTTTTAATGATCGAGAAATACAAAATTTAAACCATTTGTGTAAAGAACACTTAACTATGGTAAAAACTGATAGATATAATGTTCATTTTATATAAATAAATAAATAAATAAAACAATATTATATATAAAATTATTTAGAAAAAGTATTTAATTTCAAAACAATCTTATTATGGTTTTCGACTCCGCTACTTCTCTGTTTTCAACACTATGGGCAAATTAGCTAACATTTATTATGTTAAAGATCATTCATTTTGATGAATGTTATAGTGATCATAATCCAAGATATCTCTCGTTTTAAATAAATCCTAAACATTATGAGGAAACAATATTTTATATATACCAATCCAAAATTCATATGCTTTCATTATTAATTCATCCACTTACATAAAATGAGTCGGATTCAAATAGTGAATGAATTGCATAAGCCAGCACGTAAAAATTTTATACGCAGACATGTTAAAATTAAGGGTATTGATGACTTATGGCAAGCAGATCTCGTGGAAATGATTCCATATTCAAGAGAAAATGCTGGTTTTAAATATCTTCTAACTGTAATCGATGCTTTTTCTAAATTTGCTTGGGTTGAGCCTATAAAGAAAAAAACATCACAGATGATTGTTGGTGCTTTAAAAAAAATTTTCAATGAGAGTAAAAGAGTACCAAAGAATCTACAAACGGATATGGGAACTGAATTCTATAATAAAGATTTCAAACAGCTTGTGAAACAGAAAAATATTAACCACTATTCAACATTTAGTCCAATAAAAGCATGTATAGTAGAAAGATTTAATCGAACTCTTAAGGAAAATATGTGGAGGAAATTTAGTCTTCAAGGATCTTACAAGTGGCTGAATATTTTAAAAAAATTAGTGAAAGATTACAACAATAAAAAACATAGGACAATTAAATTAGCACCTGTAGAAGTTACTATGGCAAATGAAAAACAAATTTTAAAACAAGTGTATACATATCCTAAGTTAATGCAAAAAAATAAATTTAAAGTTGGGGATTTCGTTCGAGTTAGCAAATTTAAAACCGTTTTCGAAAAAGGTTATACTCCAAATTGGACTACTGAAATATTTAAAGTTGTTAGTATTAACAACAAATTTCCTGTAACGTATTTACTTGAGGATTATAAGGGACAGCTAATATCAGGCCGGTTTTATGAAAAAGAGCTGCAAAAGACACATCATCCTGACACTTACCTCGTAGAGAAAGTTTTGAAGAAGAAAGGTAATCAAGTTTATGTTAAGTGGCTAGGTTTTGAATCATCACATAACTCGTGGATAAATAAAACAGATTTAATTTAAACTTTATATTTTTTTTTTTTTATTTTTTTTTATTACCGATTAAAATTTTCTTAATTATTAAAACTACTTAATATATAATTTTGGTTTAATATTTTAATTTAAAACTAAAAGACATTAAATGTATTATATATATTATATTTAAGAAATATAAAATGTATTATTAAACTAATAAAAATAAAAATTATCAATTTCTTTATTACCCCATGCCAAAGTTTTGTATGAATTTGGAATTACAAATCTTTTATCATCAAAATTTGATAACGCTACTTTGTTTAACAATTGAGTATATAGGTTGTGTCTAATACTTCTAAAATTTAATTGTGATCTAATTATATTATCATTTTTATTTAAACAATTTTTAAAATCATTTAATGATATCGAATCTGAAACTACATTTTTTTTTACACCTTTTATTTTCTTAATTATTTCATTATCATCTTCTAAGCTTATACAGTATGATTTTGCTCTAATCCCAATAAATTCTGTCAAAATTTTACCACAACATTCATCTTTAAACATTCCTAAAACTTTTTTATTAACTAATGGAAGATTATATATGTTATTGGATGGATAATCAGAAGTATCAAACTTCTCATTTAAATCAGGCTTGATATCTTCATAAAAATCCATAGTTTGAATATCATATATTAATGAATCCGTATCAGTATATAAAAGTGAAGCATTATCATCATACTTCGTCTTAATATAATCATAATGAAAATCATACATTAGAGTTTTGGATAATTCTAAAACACAGAAACCCACATAAATGGGTTTATTATACGTAACCGATAATCTATTCATTTGAATAGCTACCAAATTTTCATCAAATATTGCTGAAGAATGAAAATTAGGTTTGCTGATCAAAGTATTTGCTCCAAATCTGTTTTCAATATTTTCCCAATGTGATACTAATCTTACATCTGTTCTCTTGTCAACATTTTCAATTGTTTTACCAAAAACACTATTATTTTTTAATTTATACAAATCTTTATCAAACGCATTTAGAGCTTTAGTCCTAAGATCGGTATTCAAATCTATATATGATTTGAGCCATGGTTTTTGACTAAACTTTAAAACTCTATGTATTTTAGATAATATTAGTCCATTTTTAATACATTTCTTTAAATTTGTTTGATGAATGACGTATGCTTTTTTAGGTTCTAGGTTAGCAATTAATTTATTTTGTTTTGAACTTTCGTATGGTGGCTGTATATTTTCCATACAAAATGGTAAATCATTATGCTTTTGGTGTAATTGATCAGGATATTCTAAATCAACTTCTAGAATATAACCTGATTCTGATTCATTATCTGTTAAATGATCGAAATTAAATTTATCAAGTTCTGCTGAATCAAGAAATCTGAAATCAGCATACGGGAGTGATTGGCTCATAGCCCAGCCATATAGATTATTAGCATCTAAATAAACAAGAAAATTAGAATCTATATCATTATTATAATTTTTCATGTATTTGTTATTTGCTTTAGCATATCGTTTGGAGCACTGTGTTAATCCGCCACGAATACCTTTTTTAATAAAATTTATCATATCAATGTCTTTTAATAATTCTAATTTGATTTTGGTGAATTTAAGCATGGCATCCCAACTTAAACCTGGGGCTGTGAAATAATGGGCCGGGTCTAGATCGTATGTTTGCATACAAACTTTCCGGAAATTTTCAAATATGTCAGCTAAAATAAGTACATCTGATTTTAAATATAAGTCGGAATAATCACCTAAATTTTTACATTTAAATGTTTTCCATACATTTAGAGCATGATTATGTTGCTCATCAGATATATCAGTATTTTGTAATTTGTTAAAAAAATGATTTCTGGATGGTAATTCAGTTTCATCATATTTTTTAAAACTATCTACATAATCGTATGGGAAAACACCTTTTTTCTTTATAAGATTAAATTCATTTTGATTAGAAAAACTCTTTCTAACTTCATTGAATTGAGAATCGTTAAGATTGTTAGCTAGTTTATCAAGACTAGCTGCCATAAATTTAAATGAATCTACAAACCTCAATTTAATTTTTTTAATCTCATTAATTTTGAACATTTTCGTAAATGAAATATATCGCTCCTTATTCTGAGCAATTAAATCTATTTGTTCCGTATCAAAACCTAATTCTTTTATGATAAAGTGCGAATCATAGCCACTTAAATTGTGAAAAAATATTGGTACGAAATCTGCTATCTTATAATTTAAATTGCATTTAGTATGCGCAGCACCTCTAAATTTTCCTGTTAAATGGCAATGGTCCATAACTTTATAGTTTTCATCATCATTAAAATCACCGTTACAAATATGACATTGATTTGATAAATTGTAATTTAATTGCTCCGTGCAGGAAAGTTTTTTCATTTTTCGATTTATGTGTAGGTCATTGTATATAATTTCTAAATCCTCTTTTATTTTATCAATGAAAATTTTTCCACAATCACTACCTCTGTATGTAACAAATTTAGATTTACTATCATTATATGAACATTTAATGTAATATCCAAAACTACTGGGTTCATGTTTTAAAATATTTTCAGTAAATGATGTTATAGGATTTAGAGTACACGAATCAATTGGTTTTAATATTGCTTCGAAGTCGCAATATATCACATATGGGACTTGTAATTTATGTTTATAGTTTCTAAATTCTAAAATATCATTTTCTTTAGTAGGGAGAATACATTTGATTTTATTGCACCCATACTGTAAATGATGATTTAAATTTGTTTCACTAGAATAAAATGTTAAGCAGCCATCACAAACCCATTTTGTACATTTTTTTTTTGACCTTTGACTTCCAATTAACTTACTAAAATTTTTAATCCAACAGTAATGTGTTTTAACACCATCTTCTAAAAATAATAAATTAACATGGTGTTCTTTTTTACATCTTGTATAATGTAATGGACCTACAATTTGATTACTTTCTAATCCATATACATTTATACTAATATTATTTAACTCTTCAAATCGTTGGATGTCTTTTAACGGCATTGGGAAATTAATATTATTTAAAACTAGTTCTGAACTATAATGAGGATATGAACTACATCTATATGAATTATTTACAAAGGGGTATTTAGAAGCCATGATTGACCATGCAAAGCATGCTTCATCAGAATTTTGAACATTAATTATTGCATTTTTATTTCTAATACATGCTGGAAGAGCCATATATGATGATCCTCTCAAAGGATTATATTTATTAAAATTTATTTCAATATATAACATCTTCTGTAGTGCCCATCCAAATTCTTTTTCTTGAAACTCTTCACACTGAGTATTCAATACATCAAGAGTTTCAGAATATACTTCCTCCAAATCGCAACTTTTTGTTAATATCCGATTTTTAGTGTTAAAAGATTTTAAAGAAGTGATAATTTCATCTTCTTTTAGATCTGGTTTAGTATATATTCCAAACAATTCGAAATTAACCTTAACAGCATTAAGTACTTCTATTTGAAGCTTTATTAGTGTAATAATTTTCTGTTTTACTGCAATCAGAAAATCATTACAACTAATATGCTCGTTAGGTATATCTAAAACTCTGTAGCTGATTACTCTCGATTTAAAGGCAGATGTTATAATATAAATATTTTCATCGTCCTCATTATATTTCTTTAAATTATTTTCCTTATGACTATTAGACCTTAAATGATTATTTAAATACTTTCTATTTACACTTACTTTACACACACTACATAAAGTATGATCATCCAGACTAACTAGGCTGCTGACATCCTGATGTATCTTACTTCTTTTTGATGGTCCTGGCTGGCTGCTGACATCCTGATGTATCTTACTTCTTTTTGATGGTCCTGGCTGTTGCGAATTATGAATATAGAGACGATTACATCTCTTTTGGTGATAATCCAGCTTTCGTTTATTGATATATGTACATCCACATATATCGCATAACGTCTTTTCTGCTGGATGCTGGTTTTCCTGGTGACGTTTTAGATGTTCTTTTGATGAAAAAGTGGACAAACATAATTCGCAGTTGTTCATTTTAGTATTAATTATCTGTAATATGTATAGTAAATAATAATTATTATTTCTAATAATATAATAAAAAC
The DNA here is from genome assembly GCA_963556165.1 of Tipula helvola. Classification (NCBI taxonomy): domain Eukaryota; kingdom Metazoa; phylum Arthropoda; class Insecta; order Diptera; family Tipulidae; genus Tipula; species Tipula helvola. The sequence goes on from OY744483.1 coordinate 103,880,913, forward strand.
TTTTTATATATTTAAACTTACTTTTTCTTTAATGCTGAAATTATTTTTATTTATTTAAATTTAATATATGTATTTAAACTGATACACAATAAAAACAGTATTTGATCAAAGTTTTCTTAATTTATCACAACACGTATAAATCAGCTTCTCAAATCTATATCAATGCTGATATTATTTTTATTTATTTAAATTTATTAATTCACAAAATAATTATCACAACGTTTCTATATTTACGCAATAAGACTAATAATAGAACTTTTCAAATTTTTTATAAATTTTTATGACCTTATTCACTTTAATTTTTTATATAGCTGATTATACTTCATAACATATGAATATGATATACTACCAACAAAATATTAAGTCGTGTATAATAATTAGTGTGTTAGATTTTAATGACCTTAGCAGTTTATTCACTATGATTTTTGTTATATGTACGTATATGTAAATGATTTTATTTTTTATGAAACGTGATATATCAGGTTAATACACTTCAATACAAATATTTTTCTCTTACATGGGCAGAAATTAATCATAATCAATATTTTTTATTTTATTACAGTTGAGTACCTGATTTTTGAATAAATTTATATTATAAAGTTTTAGTTGTCATGGTTGATGATACAACTGTATACAATGCAGGTAGGTACTACCATTCTATTTGTATCAAAGTTAAATTATGCAATATATGATGAACCAAGTTACAAACCATGTACATAAAATAAACTTTAAAAGGTGACATCTACAGATAAACTTGGAAAAATAATAATTTACAGTTGAGTACCTGATTTTGAATATTTTTATATGGAGTTTTAGTTATCGTGCTTGATAATAAAACTGTATATTGAACCAAGTTACAAACCATGTACATAAAATAAGCTTTTAAAAGTGACATCTACAGATAAAGTTGGAAAATAACAATAATTTACAGTTGAATACCTGATTTTAGATACATTTATATAGAGTTTTAGTTATCGTGGTTGATAATAAAACTGTAAGAAATGTGCACCATCTATCGAAAAGTTAATTAATATTAAAAAGTTCAAAGCTTAAAGTTTATGACTGTGCTGCCATCTAACAAAATGTCTTAAAAAAATATTGTACAGTTAATGTACAGTTGAACAACGGATTTTTAATAAAATTATATACTTACGTTTACATTTTATATAGAGATTTAATTATCGTGGTTCTACTGTAATCTTCATATAAAAAAACATATGTAATCGTTTGTATTGTTGTAATTTACATATAAAAATTCACCCCATTTGGGGTGGGCTGGGATCCCCCACTTTACACTACTCGTTTCAGTATTCGTTGTGTGATACGCGATACGCGAATGGGAATACGGGAATTTTATTTGTTCACTATTCCCATGTATTATTTTCGCAACAACATAACCGCATAAAATTTTTTCGCATATGCAAATAAATTGGGTAAATATAAAATTGATTACCAAAAAACAATAATAAAATAAAAATATTTGACTGAAATCTTGATGAATTTTTATGTTTAATTTTCATTTTTCATGATTTATTTGTTGATTGATTGGCAGGCACCGCATATATACATAGGCTCAAACAGTGCGCTATGGAACATAAAATGACAGATTTTTATTTTGTTTGCTTCGTTTGTATGTACATTATACTCGTATACGCTACGAACAAATGGTTGGTTGATATTTTAAACGATGTTATCACAACACAATTTTTTATGTTATGTACGAGTATGTTGTATGTTTAAAAGTTATGCGGTATACCTTGCAGTAAATTTTTACTACTCGTTTAGTTGTAGAATTTATTTGTTTATATTGTTTTTGGCTGTTGTTGTAAATGGAGAGGAAATGTCCTTTGGTTACACTGTAAAAATTTAATTTAGTTTCTTATACATATGTGCGTGTATGTTTAATTCAGCGAACCTCAAAATCTACTATTTTTATGTAGTATACGAGTATATACATTTACCTTTGGGAAATTCTTTATAAATATTGATTTGATTTTCATCTAATGAATTTTGGTTTTGTTTGTATTATATTTTGCTTGTAGACAATTTATTAAATCCTTTCACTCTTCGAAAACCTAGAATTATTTCGTAAAGGTCATACACAAGAATCCCAAGGAGTCAGTACAAACCACGTTTTTTAAATTTATATCAGTACATTAAAATTGAATTCCTACTTTTAATGTAGAAGAAGGTTATCGAATATAAATATGAAAATATCGGGTGTAAATTTAAAATAACCATTTACCTGGAATTCGTAAATCAATGTACATATTTAGTAGATTAGGCATTTTATCCTACGTTGGAAAAATCGGGTATAAGTAACTCAGTCTAACTCAAATTTAAATATTTACTTTGTTGGATGAATTGGGCCGCAGTAAAACTCGATGATTTAACTCGATATATTGAAATTCTCGATTATATTTCAAATTAGTATTGAACATGTTCGCCCAATTTCATTCTTAAGCCGTTCCATCTATCTTTCCGAACATTCTTAAAGGTCTTAAATCCGTAGAATGTTGTATTGTGACACTCTTTTTTTTGCCTTAATTTCTTTTAGATTTGGAAATAAGGACCACTATGCAAAATCAGTAAGACCAGCATCGGCTGCTGACTCAAACCTTTAGGTTCGTCTGTAAATTCTGGAAAAGGGAAATATGGACCATGTTTTAATAAACCTACAAATTTTACTGACTTTTCTGGCTCTTTGTAATGATGGTAAAAATCACAAGTAATATTACAAAGCAAACAATGTCAATTCCGGTCATTTTTCCTGTAGATAAAAATTTCAAAATTTTATGGAAAATTTCTCTTCAAAAACTGGCGTAAATTCCAGTTTAGTAAAGTATTTGTGCCGCCCCGGTGGCACAGTTTTTAGCATGCTTGCTTTAAGCTCCGGAGGCCTCGGGTTCGATTTCCGGCGGGTGATGAAAAAATCACGGCTGGTTTAATGTAAGGATCAATGAACTAATCACTCATTATCCGTTGTAAAAATGATTACGAAACTTCAAAAATGAAGCGGCCAAATCCCTCCATGGGATGTAGCGCCAGCGAAAAAAAAAAAAAAAAAGTATTTGTGGTCATCCAAAAATTTGCTTAAATTTATTGAATATTTACAACATAATTACTATATTGAATATTTGCGAATTTCCATTCTTCAGTCTTCTGTGAAGCCTCGTTAAATTCTTCTGCTCTATGCAGTAGGGCAAGAAATCACACGTAAATTGCACCAAATAGTACCATCGTTCAAGTTCTTATTCAAGTTCCTATTAGCTACAAACGGGCTTTTAAGAACTGGTATTTTTCAAATCATTGGCAGGCACAACGATCATTGAACTACTAGGTCAGATAGATATCGAGTTCCATGATATAAGTCGGCGGGAATTAATTCCGCGACCTTCATTTTTTTTTTGTAATACCTGAACTAAATCCATGGGAAAGTACTTCGTTCTATTTACGGGAAAATTAATCCATCTTTAATTATGAATTAAAGGCATGAATTAATAAATTCAGATGTGGATTGGAGCGACCCTACTGGCTGATCTTTGACTGAATCATAGCTTTTATATACTTTGGCATCTCCAGTTAGTTGGCGCTAGTATAGTTCGATTTTTCATTTCTTCATAGTTGTGATGGGCGAGGCAATTTTCGAACCCTTCGTTAATTAGTCGTTAGACAGGAGATCCTACGGTAATTTTATTTCAAACTGGTTAATCGGATGTTTCCCGTCTCCCAATTGCAACAAACAATTTGCGAATTCCAGCTGTTCGAAATCGACACGCATATTATCCACCAGTGAAAATGAAGTGAAGTGTCTCCAGAGGTTACTTCGTTTAATTGATGGACCCAGCAGCACACTTTGGTTGGCTCGTGGCTGAACGGGCAAGCATTGATGAAAATTACCTCCCAGGACAATAATCTTTAATCCAAATGGCAAATTAGAATTTCCAATTTTGCGCAATAGTTTATCCATGTTGTCCAGTCCATATTTTCTTCACACAAGTCTCGTTTAAACATCTCCCATCGGCGTTTTGGGTTTTCGGGAGAACCAAGGATCAGGATCTGTACGGACAACGTTCTCATTACTCTTGGCATTTTTGACACGGAAGATACCTGCAAACCTTCTATCCACTGTTCATCGTCGTTTAGGCAAGACAGGCTTGCTTGTATGTCGCATATTGAGTATTGTTAAACATTAAAAGCTGATTGAAACTTGTTGCGTTCTGAACGTGATACAACAACAGTCGCATGTCATATAGAGTTTCGATTAGGCGGCGAAATTTACATTATTAATTCTGTCAATGATACGTAGACAATGTTTACGCGGTACCTAGGCCCATTTACTTGATGTTCCTACCCATTTATAATGTTCTGGTATCTGCCAATAATAATGGTAAACTATACCGAAATTTTATTTAAATGCCGGTCTTCTTGTTCTTGTAGTCTCAACGCTTGATTATGTTGGAAATAGGCGTCTAATATTGAATTCTTCTGTCCGATGTCTGCCAAATCTTATTGTGCTTGGTCTATATTTGTGATTCTGTATTAAATATATCTATTGGCAGTGTTAGCACTATTTTACACAATAATCTTAAGCTCTTAAAAGTTAGTGCAAGATGGGTTCCTCGAATGTTGACTATAGAACAAAAAAAATATCGATTGGAAACATCTAAGGTAATATTAGAAATGAGTGAAAGCGATATAGCGTTAAATTTATAAACCATATAGTCACCGGTGATGAAACGTGGGTTCATCACTATGATCCAGAGTCGAATCAGGAATCCATGCAATGGATAGCGCAGGGAAATCCACCATCGAAAAAGTTTAAGGTTTCAACCATCTGCCGGTAAGATAATGGCAACAATTTTTTGGGATGCTGATGGAATACTACTACTTACCTCATAAGACCACAATAACAGGGGCTTATTATGCTGGGCTTTTACATAAATTGAAAAATGCTATCAGAGAAAAACGACGAGGTCTAATCAAGCAAAATTATTAAATATTACTTTTATTGTATATGACAATGCACCAGTACATAAGGCGAATGTTACACAACAAGCAGTAATAGATTTTAATTTCAATGAAATACCGCATCCCTCATACAGTCCAGATCTGGCCCCAAGTAATTATTTCCTTTTTCACAAATTTGAAAAAAAAAAAATTAAGGGAGGTAAGATTTTCAAATGACAGTGAGGTAATGTTCGCTTAGAAGAACGTTCTGAAGAACAGGAGAAATCATTTTGTTTTGATGGTTTGTACAAATTAATTGACAGGTACAATAAGTGCATTACCGTGGGTGGAAATTATATTGAAAAATAAAAATATTTGTGAATAAAATTTACCTTTATTTCATATAGATTTACCGAGCCTATTGAACTTCCCTCGTAGCATAAAGAAACAGAAAACTGTTTAACCACATTCAACTTTTAGAGCTGAGCTCGGTGGCCAGGGACTTTCCTTTTAAAATCCCTAATTCTGCTGAAACATAGAGCATAAGCGCATAAGTAATTAACAAATGGCAGGATCTGACGGAATGTTTTTTTTTCGCAAATGTCGATAAATCGGTAATCGATATTTCCTAATTGTGGTCAACAACGCACATCGAGCACAGCTTTTTGTAAAATTCAGGCAATTAAGATCCTTACAAGAAGGTCTCGACCAACGTCTGTCATTTTTGACGGGTTATTACTAGTAAAACATAATAAGTCGTCGAGACAATGAATATTACAGATACAAATTTAATCGCGAATATTTTATTTTGTCTTGCACAAATTACTTGCTTGTTAGCTTTTGAGTATCTACGCCTAAATGAATTATGCTTGTTATTTAATTCGGAAATTATTGATTGATTTTTAGTTTCCATCGTTTAATGAATGAAAATTGTCAAAATTTATGTTTTTGTGATAAGCACACAAAAAGTTAATAAGAAAAAGTCAATTGGTTAAACTACTTTGGTTTCCGTTGTAACGCAGGATCCTCTTTTGCATAATTTTTTTACTTTCTTTCAGGCGAAATACGAAAATTAATTTTTGCATTTTCTTGGCTCCTCGAACCAACAATATTTTGTTTTCCAATAATCAGTAATTACCATAAATTCGTTTCTAACCATCAGAGAAATTTCATTATTGAATTCATTCAAAATTCCCTTGCGTTTAACTGCAACGCGCCGAGCTTTGTGTAGCATTGCCACGTAACATCAATATTATTTGGTAATTTATTGTTGTCTTGAAATTTTTCTACATATTTATGCAAAATCATTTCAGGAGTTTAAACTTTGCTTGACAAATATAGCAATGATTTGTTTGACGCGGGTGTTGTGTTACATGACGTTATAGAAATTCAGTACTCGTGCATAGAAATTATTCGAGATATTTGCGATTTTCAAGATATTCGTTGTTTTGTATTAGATTACAGATTATGTGATATTATCGAAATTATTTCAAATTTTCCAGATTATTCGAGACTAAAGGTTGCCCGAGACTATATTATACATCGAAACCGGTTTTTACACGGTGGATACGTTCCTATCGTGGAAAAAGGGCCATTTAAAAACAGGTTTAGGTGTACTATATTCAGTTTATTAGCAAAGAAGTACTATTGTACCCATTCAAGCCTTGTTGAGGCTGATCACCCTATAAGTAAGTCAAATTCTGGCAGATGAATGAACACGCCTTATTGCATAAGTAAACAATTGAGATTAAGATGGGGTGTGTATACTTCTATGGAGCGAGGGGTAGCGAATACCACATACGAAAGCTTTTTCAATATTCAAACTTTTGATGTAAGTGTTTCTATCGAGCACAGCCGTTTGAAAATGCTGTAATTGCGAAAATGTAAGTATTCAAATGACGTTCCATGTTTTATGACTTCTTCCATATTTAACTTTGATAATAGATAACAACATAAATGTTTTGTTCAATTGGAAATAACAAGTATACCGTTTTCTTAAATCGGAAAGTATAGATTGTTACAAATTTGTGTTGACAAATTTCTCTCGTATTTTAATGTTTCCAACAAAATTTGATGCTAAAGTGTGGTTTTAATTCAGAAAATCGTACAAAATAAATAGCTTTAGATAATTACCGTTGTGGCGACCATTTTTGAAGCATTGATTCTGCCGACCACTTAACTCCAGCATATTTTCACGGAACACCTGTCTCTTTGAAGATCTCTATCTCTTAAAAGAGATCTTAATTTACTTTCGAAAATTCCATTATCAAGTGAGACGAAACTGCTTTCCTGAAAAACTTATGCTTTCGTTGATAATTATCTCATTAATTTAATATTTGACATTTGATATTTATTTTATTTTGAAAATGGAATTAATTCCTCCTTAAAAAAAATTGTGGGCGGAATGAGTTAATTCATGGCCCTAAGAAGTTGTCCTGAGGTCACCGACATCGAACTGTCAATTCGTGTATTATAAAATATAGCTGTTGGCGATGTCTGGGGTAATCCTTGAAGCATCCAACGCACTTAACTTGTAACTGTTAACTTTACATCTTTTGGTTAGCTTTTGTAAAGGTGTGTACTTAAAAGCTTAGAGCCATCCCATCTTCTTTCGGTCGTGCCAATTTGACCGTTCTCATTTAATGGCGATTAAATAACATACTTTTACGATCCTGGATTTTTTCACCTTTGGTTTGGTTCGCATTCATGCTATTTGTTAAGAAGGATTAAGTTTATGTTCACGATTTAAAAACTCGGTTTAAAATTTAATTTAACCTCAAACCTCAGTTCAACTATTTTATGAACTCTGGCATGATTTAGTCTGTTATTCCTAGCAAATAATTTATAACAATTTTATTTATTTTTTATTTTTTAAAATATTTATTTGCCAAAATTCACTTAAGTTCAAGTTACTATATTACATACTTTAATTTAATTTAAACAATATGATTTTATTTATATTAGATTCTATAAAAATTTCATACATAAGTACAGCTTAAAAATACAGCATTCAATAGTTTAAAGCAAGGAAAAATTATAATAGGAATAAGTTATGGCCAAGACCAGTACCAGTTACCCCTTTAACATTTTTAAACAATCTAACGTAACGGTGGTGGTGCATTAACAATTAAGAATAAATTTAAAACAATAGTAAATGAAATAGCTATATATATTATGTACAATTCTATTTTAAAAATATAATTAAACATTATTGTAACAAATAAAAAATATATTGAAAAAATTGGGTCTATCCGACTCTCGGACGACACTTTTCCCAGAAAGCATCCGTTAAGCCTTGTTCAGACTATGTTAGTAATTTAGTCGAGTAGCGAGTATTTTAGTAGCTAAAACTGATTAACTGAGCAAAGAACGTTCGCATTACAGTCAAGTATTACAAGTGAGTGAGCAGTGTTTCAAAATGAAGAGAATACGCAACAAAGTAAATAGACATCCATATTCTATATATTTCGTTGTTTCATCTCTCCAATGAGACGACATCCTTGCGGCAACTAATAAATTCGAATAAATCAACATATTGTAGAATTGGAATCAGTGCTTCATTCAGTACTTGGCATCACTGTGGACCATTCGAAAATACAAAATAATAAAACACAAACAATACAAAATCAGTATTAACGTTAATTATCATTTGTTACCGAATCCCACCTCCTTGTTATATAGCATTTCATTGTATATATCTCCCAGCCCTCCTAAACCTGCGCCACACTAGTGGCGTGATTTTATTTTAAAGCGTCTCATATTAATTTGCTATTAGGAGTTACATATATACGACTTTAAATACCAAGAGAATTTGTTACTCAGAAATAATACCTTTAAAGGCGATTTTATTAAAGCAATTCACAAATAATGTATCGATCACCATGTCGTTGCAATTTGAATCATTAAAATGTCATAAAAGGTCAATAAAACGTCACAGAAATGTAAATTTCAGAAATGTTAATGCCATAGAAACGGGAATATCGTGCTATATTTAAAAGCTCACTAGATATAATTATTTTTAAATGTTGACGATATTACTTGCCAACAGCAAAGTATTTTAGGTAAATTTAGAAATTTAAATTTTATATTACACGGTAATCTATTTATTTTATCTTAAAGATAACTAGGGAACAATTGTTGGAATTTGCAAGGTGTATTAACTGTAGAAAAATATATCTTCGGAAAGTACGACATTACCTCGGTAAACAGAAAAACAAATTTATATTAAGTACTCTGTTTTGTTAAATGACCCCCACGCAATGCTTCAATCGACGTCAAATTTTGTTAACAAGTAGATGATGAATTGTCAAATTTATCATCAACATAAGAAAAAAATCGTCTGTCTCGTTTTTGAGAAAATCTGTTTGGCAGTTTTCTCTTCCACTGCAACCACCTCTATTTTATACTCGAATGGACCTAAAAGATAACACAAACTGCTTATTACCAAAATCTATCTTTCAACAAAATTTCGACCAAAACTATGAATATTTGCGAGAATGGGAGGCAAACCAAAAATTAAAAAAATGTGCGACTGGAAGGACGGACGGAAGGACGGACACTACATTTTTCTGATCGGTGTTTCGGGATCCTGGTAACCTAATTCGTCGAGAAATGTGAAAATCTGGAACAAAATTTTTTTCGCGATTACAACCCAATATAACTTCGTTATAGTGGGAAAAGTAAAAAACTAGATTTAAGAAGCCTAGCATGTATACTGAATAAAAACGAGATGTCTTTAAAATTCAACAAATATATTTTCACTTTGCAAGCAAATTTTTTTAAAATAGTTTCAGAATTTATATCACTTGGTAAATTATTAGATTATAATAAAGGGCCAATTACAGTAAAGTATCTCTTAAAATGGGCTGTTTTTGGTCTGATAAAAGTATTGTACATAAATTATTTCTCCTTAGATTGTAACTTTTTAGTACTCTAGTCAGACGGTTACCACTCATTTTAAAAAATAACTTCAATACCTTGAATACAAACAGATGCAGTAAAGGTAATATTTCGTTTGTTGAAAATATATGCCATGAAGAGTGATGTTGCCTTTTGAAAGCCATTACTTTAACTATTCTCTTTTGAAGAATTACAATTGGATTTAATGTACTACTACTTGAACTACCGCATTTTTAGTATATCGGCTGGAACCAGAGTTTCTCTGGAGTTTCTCAAATCAAAATTTTGAGTGATTTTATTTGGTGTTTAGCTAGCCAACAGCACAATAAATGCAGATCATCATTAATCATTTATGATATGCTGCTATAATAAGTATCACTATAAAGAAAAACTAGATCGTCGGCAAATGAAACTATTTTACCATTAAAATCCAATTTAAAAACGGAATTCAAATATATCAAAAAACGAACTGGCCCGAGCACAGATCCTTGCGGCACGCCCGTACTATATACTAATGACTAATGTATCATTAAATTCTTTATTAATTTTAGTTTGATATGTCCTATTAGATAAATATGATTTAAAAAATGCAAACTAAACTACTTACACCTCGAAACCCTAAATGATCCAATATTTCAATAAGATTATTATGATTGACAGTATCAAATGCTTTCATCAAATCAATATACAATGCAATCACTTTGTTTTTCCCATCAATTTTGTCATGTACTAAATTAAGAACTTTGGCTAATGCGTCTTCAGTACCTACCAAATGCCTAAACCCAAATTGATTCGAAGAAAAGAAATTTTTCTTTTTAAGGAAATTTAACATTTTAACCTTCACTGTTTTTTCAAAAATTTTTGAAAAAATAGAAAGCAAACAAATTGGCCGATAATTGTTGAGACTAGATTTAATTCCTTTCTTGAAAACCGGAATTACGATAGCACGTTTAAAATGATCAATGAATATTCCAGCCTGGATGATTAAATTAAAAATATGCAACAGAATAAAACATATACGAGAACTAACCATCTTTAAGGTAAAATTACTAATACCATCAAAGGAATTAGAAAAATATGTATTTTTAAGGTTTTTAATAGCACTTTCAATATCACTATCTAAGATTGGTTCAAAGGAAAAAGAATCATTATAAGCTTCGTATATAGGTTGCAAATGATTTTGAAGTATATATTGGTGGTAAAATGAGAATTAACTAAATCACTTGCGACATTGGAAAAATAGTTATTAAATAAATTCGCGAATGAAGCAGAATCAGAAATTATATCCCCATTAGGGTCTCTGATACCAACTATGCGATGAGCAGATTTCTTTCCTATTATACCATTAATAATACTCCACTGCTTCTTATAATTTCCTTTAAAGTTATCAAATTTACGGTTAAAAAATAGTCTTTTTTGATTTTCAATTTCAATTTTTAAATTTTTAGAAATACTTTTGAAACGATCACTTAGTTTAGTATTTGTTGGATGCTTTTTAACTAAAGTCGCTAATTTATTTCTAGTGTTGATCTTTCGTAAGAGACATTTATTAATCCAAGGTCGCAAGGCTGTCAGTTTATATTTCACTAGTTCAAAAGTGGTTGCACTATTTAAGTGATGTTTAAGCGTAACCAAAAATAAATTAAATGCCAGATTCGGATCATCAAATAACAATACATTGTTCCAGATTTTATTAGACAATAGAAAGTTCAACCGTTCATAATCAACTCTTCCATAAGAATCACTCTGTATATTCCAAATTGGTGTCGAATGGAATAAATTATTAATTAAAGTAATGGTAGTTAAAATCATAGCGTGGTCAGTTATATCATAATCAACAACACTACACTGAGCTTCATTTTCATTATTGAGTCTGAAAAACATATGGTCTATACATGATTTAGATTGCTTACGAGTTATTTCATTAACGCCACATTCAAATCCGAATGATGACAATAAAGTCATATAATCAAAGCATTGTGTTGCAAAACCTAAAATATTAATGTTACTATCACCAGTAAGAAGAATATTTCTCACTCCTTGTTTCGTAAGAATAGATAAAATACGACTTAAATCTCCAACAAAACCCGAAATGTTACCGGAGTGTAATCTATAAACGATTAATAAAGTAAATTTTATACACGGAAAAAAAATTATAGGATTCATTTCAATAATTTATAGGAGCCCACAGGATTGTGGTCTAATATAAGAAAACATTGTACTATAACACATAGTTAATTTAAAGAGATGCGAATACAAATTGTTACCATAAAAATAGTAAAATGTACATGTATATGCAAGCCGATACTTTCTGGGTCCCAGTCATAGTATCGCTTTTTCAAAAACCCATTTGGCAGATGGTATAAGGGACTGGGAGCAGAACTTTAGGAATTTACTCTGGGAATCCTCCATTGGGATGAGGCAGGCCAAGAAATTACTCAGTTACAATATAGTCTGGGAGAGGCACCGGGGATGGACCGCCAATCCCTAAGATCTCTTACCTGGATTATGACAGGCACGGCTCTTTTAATGTACATCTACATAAAATGGGAAGGTCCCTTACGGACCAGTGTAGATTCTGTGACTGCGGTAAGGAGACATCGGAACACGTACTCTTCACATGCGATGCTATCATCCTAAAAAGATTCAAGTTTCTCAATGCGCACACAATCCAGTGGCCTAATGCCGACCCACTGGATATGCATCAGGTAGCCGCGTTTATCAAGGACATAGACCTACATTTTAGCTAAGAACCTCTAGGGATGCACAATAGGCCTCAATGGTCGCATTGCTCTGGGCTACAAACACCCACCCTAATTTAAAAAATAAAAAATAAAATGTACTATTGTTTATAGAAGCGCTTCCTATTTAGTAAAGGAAAATATGCATTTCAAGTTAGTATTTATTGCCATAAAATTGGTATTTTCTCCAGTATATTTTTGTAGCGATTGCAATGTTTAATAGTGCAGCATGCAGGTCGTCATAGGAAATTAACAAATTGATTTTTCGGCTTTATTATAGAAAATATATTAGTAGTAATGACATTCACAGTATTTTCGATTTGGCAAATCATAAAAATGCCAATCACTTCATCATAATATATCTACTGGAAAAAGTAGAAATATCATTAGTCAATATTGATGTCAATGACTTGAATTAGACGATTCAAAATCAAATTCCGGGAGAATTGTGTTCATACAAATCGATCGATCGCGTTGAAAACGAAGACGACGTTGTCAATTATCCAGTGGAATTCTTAAACTTTTTGGATTTGCCTGGCAGCATCACACTGAATTGCGTCTCTGCACATTCAAGTACAATATTTTTACATCATTGTTATCGCCAATCTTGTTACTAATATATTCAGTACGATAATTGACATTTACTGATATACTCAGTACAGTACTATAAGCGATATTGACATGTTACAGATATATTCATAACTAAAAATGGTATTTCTTAAACAAATGTTTCCATTCAATTCACTCATCATACAAGTCAATAAACAACAAAGCTAAGGAACTAAGACTATAAAACTCAAATATCAATTGTTGTTCCACATTCAGTAGAAAATCAATTTCATAAGCAAAGAGCATAGGTTTCTTTGACTTTTTGCAGTGAAATACAAGTTCCTTGGTTTCGATCGTGCCAAACTTTATCAAGATCATAGGTATTATGAGATTTAACTGTTTTTTTTTGTGTCAATTTGGTTTTATTTTATTTAATGTAAGCCATACTTGTAATATTTTCCCAAGGTTGGCAGCCCAGTAGATTAAATACCTTCTCAACGATTATGCGTGGTTCGTTTGTTATGTCTGGTATACCAGAAATGGCGAGATTATTTTCTATATAACGTTGGTACAATGCATTTATATGAGCCTCAAGGTAATTTACCCTTTTAGTTTGCTGATTGTTTAGTTTCTTGAACTCTTTACATCTTTCAAGTAGCTCTTTATTTTCTGCATTATCATTTGCCAGTTCGAGTTTGATGTCGTCCAGCTCTTTGCAAGCAAAATTTTAGGATTTTTCGATGTCAGAAATCAGTTGCTTGATATCAGTAAATTCTTGGTTGAATCTCGATATTAAACCATTAAATGAAACTTCAACATTAAAATTGAATGTAGAAGTAAAAGGTGGTGGTTGACTTCTTGGAGACTTTCCTTCACACGATAAAGAGCAAAACCGAGTGGGTTCCGCAGCTTTCCGGGTGATGTTATTTCAATTGATTTCTTTGCAGTGAGGATGAAATAGGCGCTTACAAAGCCACAGCACTCAATCACCGCCTGAGTTTTTAAAATATTTTTACCACACGAGGTAGCACAATTGCTGGTTTCAGTGAAGAATTGGCTTTGATAGCTCATGTAATTTAAAATTTCTTAAAGAATCACTTCAATAATTTACTTGGCAAAATTTAGATTGTGTTTTATAATTTTATTTAACTCTGTTTTCCCTTTCGTTTTTATTAAAAAATGGTTTGTTGACAGCTTGACAGTACTAAATCATTTTTTGATGTTTTTCCGGGAAGCAACGTTTTTTTCAACTATTCGAATTCTTCGGTTTGTGATTTTGTTCTTCATGACTAACACCTGCAACTTATTTGTTTATAAACTTCTACTTGATGAGACATAGCTCCTCTGCTGGCAGGAAATTATTGGTTATCATGTTGATGATGAATAGAAAGTGTTGAAATCGTCGATAGTACAAACCAAAAATTAGAAATAATATTGATTGTTTTTAGATAACCTATTGCTGTGTTAATATGCCGACTATAGTAAAGATGAATAATTGCCGTTAAAAGTTGAATGTCAAATCTTAAACATTTCTATTAAAATTTAAACACATTATTATAAAGATGAATGATAAAGTCAAACCTCAAGCTGAAATGAATTAAAAATCAATACATAGTATACGACTAATTAATTTAAATGACAATTATTAGTATAAATGTTGATTTTCTGATTCTTTATATACCGAAACTCCTCTAAATTCATTCTAATCCACTGTTTTAACAACAACATAAATACCACAGATTTACATCTACTCTGTGTGTACACACGCCTTCAAGCTAAATTCTACAATATCTCTCTTTCTCCCTCTCTTTCTCTGTATTATGAATTATACTCCCCATTCTGATCTATTCATCCTTTTGAAGTAAATAGCAAGAAGGAACAAAAACGAAACTTTTAAGATAAATTCCGTAAAAAAAAAATCTTTTGAAACAGAAATTTTAAAATTTTCCACAGATTTTGTTGGATGCCTTCAAGACAATTATGCGTCCTTCTGTTTTTAATCTGAATACAGAGATAGTGTCATCTAATTACCAACATGTAGAACAGCAAATTTACAATATATACGTAAGACCTATACATTACAAATATAAGTTAACATAATAAAATGGATGGCGGAATTATTTATCACAGACAGGAAGAGCTTTATCTTTATTTTATGCATCATTATGAAAATTTACTTGTTTGTGATTTTTAACATAATTTACAGAAGAAAAGTGTTTACGAAAATGTAATGTTAATTACAAAACTTTAGTACAGACTTATTATGAAAACACCTTTTTTATTTTTTGTACAGATTTTTATCTTAAGTTACACATTTACTACATAAGGGGTGCCCAAATCAATAATCATAATTCCTACCTATATTATAAAGAAGTTTACATTCCAACGCAACTCGCATCTCTTATGATGAATTTAAAAAAAAAATTATCTTTTGAACATTTTTCTTTTGCTACCGACAATACGCATGTCAATGCATTATCAATGAATAATGAGTATAAAACTAACATGCTACACAATGCTTATATCTACTGTAAAATGAATGATGTGTGCGTGCACACATAGTTTAGTAAATAGAATGGCTACCGTCTTAACAAATGATGCATAATATGTGTACATAGGTTTCAGTTGAAAAAAGAAAGTCGACAAACAATAAAGCAACGTGTTAATTAATTCATAAAGTTTTGATATGAAGCACAATAAGGTGTCTAGAGTGGATGAATGAGTACAATGAAACATCCGATATATTGTCTATATTTACCTTATCTGTAATCTAAGTAAATTGATATGAGATGTGAATCATCTATACACTTCAAATAGTCTAGACTCCCAGACAGTGAAATTTCTGAATAGTTAAAATATAATACAAATCATATGATAACCTTACCAACAATCTACCATAATTGGGTTCAATTTCAAACTAATATTTTATTCGAGAGTTCAGTGTATCTGATTGTCCTCTTTACTCTTACATTCTGTAGGGATGATTATGGGAGGGAGTCATTTGATTGCGCGAATAATTGGACACTGTGAAATTTTTGTTGAAAATCTTCATTATTCCCCTAATTTTCAGATATAGTTTTTGAGTTATTAATGAAAGTCTGATTTACAGACCACTCTGTAAAGTAATTTTGTCCAAATACTTATATTTTTGCACCAAAATCTTTGAAATTACGGAGGCTTCAATGTTTAAAAAATACTTTTTTGAAGCTCCATTCCAGTGCTCGTATTGTGACTTCAATAATAAATATATTAGCGCACGAATTAACAATACTCTACCGCCAATTTTGAAAAGTTGTTTTTTAATATTTTTGGAGCCTTGTTGTTGTTCATCGTGCTATGGTATAAGGCGACGTGCTATTCGTCTGTAAGTTTTATAAAAAAATTGGGTTCTCTCATGTAAAAAAATGATTTCAGCAACATTTTTTCCACTTCTCAGGTTGCTAAGAGGTAAAATCCAAAAAAGTTCCTAAAAAATCCCTAAGACACTAAGGTATACGCTGGGCGGAATCGGCATATCTCCGAAACTAGGTCGATTAGTTACAATCACTTCATAGCGTATGATAATCTATTAAACAGAATAAAATTGAAATTTCTAGTCCCGGTAGTATTTTCTAGAGAATTTTTTAAATCAAAATTTAGTTCAAAAATTCCTAACAATTTTTTAATTTGATTGCCGCTGCAGAAGAAATACTAAAGGTTGGATACCAAATTTTTGTTTGGCATCTAATAGATTACATATCTTATAAGCTATCATACGCTGCAAACATATTGTAAATATTCGATCTAGTTTCGGAGCTATGCCAATTCTGCCGAACGTGTACATTTTATCAGGATTTGTAAAAATCAACAAGGCTATAGATCATGCTATCGAGCAGTCCGAATTTTACTAAAATTGTTAACTACTGCTCCGGTTTTCGTAAATCCAGAATATTAAAAACCATTTTGCGGCGTAGGAGCTGTCCTTTATCAACACGACCATGAAGCAACTGAGCAACCTATAGCTTTTATGTCGCAGAAGCTAAATAAAGCGCTACACAATTACAGAACTGCCCCGGTGGCACAGTGGTTAGCATACTTGCTTTACGCTCCGGAGGTCCCGGGTTCGATTCCCGGCGGGTGATGAAAAAATCACGGCTGGTTAAGGGTAGGATCAATGAATTAATCACTCATTATCCGTTAACAAAACGATTACGAAACTTCAAAAATGAAGCGGCCAAATCCCTTTAAGGGATATAGCGCCAGCGAAAAAAAAAAAAAAAAAAAAAAAAAATTACAGAACTGGAGTGCTTAGCAGCAATTTTAACCGTCAAAAAATTTGACCGCTAGTCTGAAATGGCTGATGGGGCAGCGAGCCCTTAGCATACGTTTGGCCCGTTGTAGTCTGAAACTCCAGCGGTTTAATTTTCAAATTGATTTGCAGTCGGATGTATTTTTGGAAAGGAATGTAGAAATTCAAACAAAAATAGAGAAAGACCCACGAAATTTCTGGCCTTTAGAATTGAGAAAGAAACAATACATATCAGACTCGAGCCAAAAAGAATACAACAGTTAACCGATATACCTACTATGGGTACCATCCAGTATACAAAAAAATCTGATAAAACAGGAATATGATGACCCGTTATCATTTCACGGAGGAGTGACGAAGACCTTAGAGATAATTCATAGATTCTATTTCTGGCCCGGTATGGCAAGGTACGTAAGAGATTACATAGCGCGATGTAACATATGTAAAACGACAAAAGCTCCTAATCGCACAATGAATTCAACATTAAACAAAATGTTTCAGATCGACAGTCCATAGGGCGGGCAAGTCTAGGAAATTCGTGGATTCTGATTGTTTTAGATTATTTGACCAAATTTGTAGTTCTAAAACCAATGAGCAAGGGTATACACTATACATCATACAATATAGTTACCTTCCAGAAGAATGGTATCTTTTGTGTATTTGGAGTGCTACAAACTCTTCATTCCGATAATGATCCACAGTTTAAGAGCGCCGAAAATAAACAACTGTTACAGGAATATAGTATCATGGACACGAAAACCGCAGCGTATTCACCGCAATCTAATTTGTCCGAACGAGTTAACAGATCGATATTGGCTGCAATAATGTCATATTCCGCCATACAGAGAGTAGAGACACATTAGGACAAGTGAAGTCCATGGGCATCTTCAGTGGTTATGGTGTAAAACCCAAATGGCCGAATTTGTATTGATTAGGCGTCTAAATTGCATTACTGTTTCAGACAAGTATCCTATGTCTCGTTTCGATGAATTGCTTCATGTTGCAAATAAGACCAGGATATTGACCAGAACCAATATTTAAGGTGATAGAGACAACACATCTTTTATTTGTCCATTTGGACTATTCCGATTTCAACGTATGAGCTCAGTTTGATAAATGCAACCACTACATTTCAGCGAATGATTGATCGCATAAAATCGGGAATTCCCGGTGTAGCTATAAGGGCTTATTTGAGCAATGTCGTGGTGCTGTCTGAGACATTTTAACAGCATTTGAATGGCCTTACAAATATCTTTAATCGTTTGTCGCAATTTAAGTTTAGTGTAAATCGAGAGAAATACTTTTATTTTCTGCAGAGTATTAAGTTCTTGGGTCATATAATTGATGATCACGGCATTCGCACAAATCCGGAAAAGGTTTCGGCTACTTCTGAACGACCTGATCTGAATAACATAAAAGAGGTAAAATCGTTTTTACAAACATGCAGTAGGTATCGTAAATACGTCCCTAACTTTTCCAAAATATCGCGACCACTCAGCAATTTAACAACTGTAACAAATTGACGATTGGAGGATCGTGGGTACCACGTAGCGGAGACATTTGGAACTGAACGAGCTATCCCAATTTGACGTTTAAGATATTATGAAACGTCATTTATGTTTATATTTCGTTATTATGAAATGTCATTTAAGGATAGCTTGCTTAATTTTGAAATTTCCTGGTAGGTCGGCGTTTTTGAACATTTACAATCGTCAATAGTTTTGCATACGATTGCTGTATGCTTTGAAGTCGGCCGAGTGTGACGGGCCATTTATGGGTATGTTGGACAACCCTGTTTTAATAAAATTTTTATGAGTTTTTGTTTTTGAAAAAAAAAGAGACCTGTAGTCCGGCAGAGTGTTGGTGAGAATTTGTTTTTTTTGTAAAATCGAATACGAATAAATAAAGAAAAAAAAATAACTGTAATTAGTTTGTTAATAACGTTACAAATTTTCGTCCCAACGTGTTGCTCGAACCACCACTCTCATTAAATAAATAAAAACTGCAAAATAAATAAGTTCGAGAAGGACTTGCGGCATTCGCTATTTGGGATTCCGAGGAAAAAACCGATAGCCAAATCTCGTTCCCGGTTATCTGCAAGTGGGGAAAAGGGAAGGTTATCCAGCTAAACACAATTAGTTGCTCGTCGTTCTGGCAGACTTCAGGATAAATTAACCATAAAGACCGTGTCAAATTCACCAATTTTTAAAACAAAAGTTGTGAAAAAGTCAATTTTCAGTGGGGCACATTGTTACATTTATAGTAGTGAGTCTGAATCGGAATCCAACAACACTGCAGTACCAGACAACAAAACATCTGGAGAACGAGAATTTTCAACAATGTTGGATAATAGTCATCCAGCTACGGTAGAGGACATAACCGCAACTAATACCGATGCCACGTGTTCATCTACGCGTGCGTACAACGCCAACCATCAATTGAAGATGAGTGACGAGGAAAACAAACTTAATTCAAAAGACTGTAAACCTCCCACTCTGGCTGCCGCGTTTACCGAGGACCAATTTACAACCTTGATGGATCGAGTGTTTAGAACACAGGTGAGTCCAGCATATGCTTTTGGTGATGGTGTTTCCCAAGGTAGACCGACTGGTAACTTTGCGTATTGTAGTAGCCGGTTTGACGGCAAAAATGATGAGTATGTGGACGCATTTATAAACACAATTAGGATTTATAAAGACACGACAGGAATGTCTGATGCAAATGCTTTGTTAGGTTTTCCACTGCTGCTGCAAAGTGAGGCGAGTATATGGTGGGAAGGTGTTAAGTTATCTGTACAGTCATTCAGGGAAGCCACAAAACTATTGAGATCCACTTTCCGTATAATAAAGCCTCCTCATATGATTTACCGAGGCATATTTTCGACAAGACAAATGGACCACGAACATACGGACCTATTTCTAAATAAAATTCGTGCTCTGTTTGCATTACTCCCTGAAGGAGATTTATCCGAAAAGGTGAAATTGGATATGACATACGGTTTGTTATTATTCAAAATACAAAAAACATAAAACGCGATGATTTCGATTCGTTCGGGAAGTTATTAATTCTCGCGCGAACGGAAGAAACCTTTTATTTGGAGAAAGAACATTGTCGATCGATGAAAACACCTTCACCGATGGAAAATAAACCAGACAGACCAATATTGTATTGTAAGTTTTGTAAATCTCGCGAACACAACGTTTCGAGTTGTAGCAAGTTGAAAAAGAAAGGTCACTTTGAGGACAAACAATACAAAACAGTTGGTAATAGTGAAAAGTCTCAAGTAGCAAACCCTAAGGTACAGTCTCACGTCATGACTTCCAAAAAGGAATTCGAATGCTACGGATGTAAAGAAGGATGTTGAAGTTCGTCCAATATTTTCCATTTCCATTTGCGGAGCAAATGTCTCTTCTTGTATTGCAATTCGAGAACGCGACTAAAAATAAAATCGTTTCTGAACGTTCAAGTAACTTGCCCTATACTGAGCCGGTCGTTTCCCTGCCACATGAAACAGATACGGAGACAAGTGCTGAATTATTGTCTGAGATTGTAATGTCTGATCCAGACCCAGAAATGGTACGACCTGAAAGTACAAGTAATAACTTTAATGGAAAGAAAGTGATATCTTCAATGGATATATCGTCTATGGAATTGAGCCTTAAACCAGAAGAGGGGTCTAGACTTGATGGTGACCAAAAACTGATAGTACAGAAACTCTTGGAGAGATTTGAGACGACTTTTGCTCCAGGGGGAGATCCAACCGGATTTGTTGAACATCATATCGAAACGGGTGATAGTCGTCCTATGGCTGTGCCACCCTACCCATTATATGAACCAAAACGGAAGATCCTCCAAGCCGAATTGGATCAAATGTTGAAAGACGATATCATTGAAGAGTGTGAATCACCATGGGCAGCTCCCGTAGTGTTAATTCAAAAAACAGATGGCTCTTACCGCTTTTGTGTGGATTATCGCAAACTGAATTCGGTGACTGTATCTGATAAGTACCCCATGCCAAGAATTGACGATTTACTCCACCTTGCCAAGCGAACTTTGTTCACGTCAAGTATAGATTTGAAAAGCGGGTATTGGCAGGTCCCAGTGTATCCACGCGATAGAGACAAAACGGCATTTATTTGTGTTTATGGACTATACCGATTCAAGCGTATGCCATTCGGCGTGAAAAACGGTCCTTCTACATTCCACAGACTCATCGACCGTATGAAGGCCGAAATATCTGGAGTGACGATTTTTGCATACCTGGATGATTTGATCATTATTTCAGATTCGTTCGAGGATCATCTGAAAGATTTGGAAATCGTCTTCAATCAATTAAATAAATTTGGTTTGCACGCTAATCGTAAGAAGTGTTCGTTTCTTCGGGACACAATCACCTTTTTAGGACATGTGTTGACACCGGAAGGGATCCAACCAAATCCATCGAAAATATTGGCTATATCCAATCTTCCTGTCCCTCGAAATGTTCGCCATCTGAAGACATTTCTTCAAACCTGTAGTTGGTACAGGAAATTCGTACCCAATTTCGCGGAGAAATCTAGGGTCTTGAGTGATTTAACGAAAAAAAGGGCAACTTGGTCGTGGACTTCTGAACACCAACACGCTTTTGACTTGTTAAAGAATACGTTGACAACTCACCCTATTCTCCAACAGGCGGATCCAACAAAACCTTATATTTTACTCACGGATGCTAGTAACTACGCACTCGGCGCGGTACTCCTTCAAAGGTTTGATGAAGAAGAAAAGCCTCTTGAATACGGCAGTAGATTATTGACATCACCGGAACGTAATTACTCCACCACTGAGCGGGAGGCCCTCGCAGTGGTCTGGGCTCTCAAGAAGTTCCAAGGATATTTAGACCGATCTGACGTTAGAATAGGTACCGATCATCAACCGCTTAAATGGTTGATGTCCCTTAGATCTCCATCAGGGCGACTCGCTAGATGGGCATTATATATTCAGGGGTTTAATCTCACGATCGAATATGTCCCGGGAAAGGCAAATGTGGTCGCGGATACATTGTCCCGGCCCCCATGTGATGAGGAATCGGAATGCGGTGTGTGTTCTATGCAGATGGATTTCCCATCGGAATCTGCATCCACGATCCGGCAAAATCAAATCGAGGACCCCGAAATAAATAAAATCATTCATTGTTTTGAGACCCATGATCATCCCGATGTCCAAAACTGGATGAATCGTGGCTACATGATGTCGTGTGGAGTTTTGTATCGATTTACTCCGGGAACTGATTCCGAGGAACCACAGTTGGTTCTCCCAATTGTGAATCGATTGGAAACTCTGAAGGCATTTCATGATGTTCCTAGCGGTGGACATTATGGGGTGGACAAGACCTACCAAAAGATTAGCCATCGATACTTTTGGCCTGGTATGCGATCGCAAATTTCGACTTATCTAAAGAACTGCACGGAATGCCAAAGGTACAAACCATCGAATTTAAAACCGGCTGGACTTCTTCGTACCCCAGTCCTCAATCAGCGATTTGAAGTAATTTCCATTGATCTTTTTGGCCCGTTGGTTGAAAGTGAGGAGGGTTTTCGTTGGGTTTTGATCGTTGAGGATACGGAAACTAGATGGGTTGAAATATTTCCATTAAAATCAGCGACGGCTGAAGCCTGCAGTAAAACCCTAATAAATGAATATTTTTTCCGTTATGGAATTCCCCGCCGAATCATATCCGATAATGGATCACAATTTATTGGCGGAATAATGCAACAAGTGGCATACGTACTTAATATTCGACAATCCTTTACCCCAGTATATCATCCGCAGGCAAACCCTGTCGAGCGGAGGAATAGGGATATGAAAACGCAGTTGTCAATTCTCGTAGATAACGACCATTCAGATTGGCCGAAATATCTACCATCGGTACGATTCGCGATGAATACCACCGTTTGTGAAAGCACCAGTTTCACCCCCGCCTATATTACCTTCGGAATGGAATTGAGACACGTGTTTGACAATAAACATGACTACCGGACAGTGACCCAAAATGAAAACTTTATACCGAAAATTACTCCTTATTTGCTGAGAATAGGGAAAGTTATCGAAAGAGCACGAGAAATCCACGAACGAAAGCAGGATCAACGAAAGGGACATGTCGATGGGAAGAGACAAAATCTACAGTTTGACCTTGATAGTCTGGTCTTAGTAAAGACACACCCCATTAGTGACGCCTCCCGTGGCCGTTCTGCTAAATTCGCTCCTCGACGCAATGGACCCTATAAGATCTCAGAAATTAAGTCTCCAACGACGTATGTTGTTACTACTTTAAATGGTTCGCCCATTGTCACTTACCATGTGTCCATGCTAACTGAATATCAGGGACCGAGTGACGTAGACCCGGTACGACCTTATGGACGGCGAACTGCCCGAACTGCCAATCCTGATGATAATGATGACGACGACGAAACCGACCCTGGACCATCGATACGTACTCGTGGGCCGCGGTTAATAAGGAAGCCGTTACGTTATCAATGATTTTGAATTTTATCCATACTTTAATTTTGTTAATGATTTTAAATGTTCCCTGTGTTGGGTTATGTATGTATTTTCGTTCACATGCTCATCATTTCTCTGTACTCTCTGTACCCCTTCTCGAGACGAGTTGGAGTACAGAGGGGGAGATTGTAACAAATAGTTTCGCATACGATTGCTGTATGCGGTGAAGTCGGCTGTCATTGGTGTGACGGGCCATTTATGGGTATGTTGGACAACCCTGTTTTAATAAAATTTTTATGAGTTTTTGTTTTTGAAAAAAAAGAGACCTGTAGTCCGGCAGAGTGGTTGGTGAGAATTTGTTTTTTTTGTAAAATCGAATACGAATAAATAAAGAAAAAAATATAACTGTAATTAGTTTGTTAATAACGTTACACAACAAAATATATCAAGTTCACTTGGGATAAAAGATCAATCAATCAATCAAAATGGCCAGGCTCCTTTTCAACCACGATAAGGCGCGGTTTATAGAAACAAACTTATTTTGCAATTTATCCAAACTATTCTGCAAATCGTTTGTATTATTAATTTGTAAAACGAAATCAGTTTGCCCATCGACTATAGTTGGAAATTTTATGTTTTGCTGATTCTCCGTGCTAATAGTATAGCATACATATATTAATTTACAGACTATGCAGTCCCGTGTATTTGTATTATCTGTAGGTGCAATAGAAAATTTGAAAAATTATATAATTTAGATTTATTTAGATTCAACAATTAATTATTCACCATCCAGATCATTGGACTAATAATATTTTCGAGTTTTTGTCTTTAATTTCTCTATTAAATACAATTTTCCATTTTTCGACAAACTCGATTTTATCAAAGCCTGCTACATCTAAGCCCATTTCGATTTTATTAAAGCCTGTTACATCTAATTTAATAATGCCAGCGTGAAAATAGGACAGCAGGATCTACAAATGTGTACTGTTTTCCCTCTTTCGCAATTTATAATTTTTTTGTCGATTTTATAAAAGCCTGCTATATCTAATAGTAATATCTAATATAATAAAATGCCAGCTGACATAAACATCCGAAAACGAGCCAGACTGGAAACAAACACAATATCTGTACAAAACACTACTTAACACGATTCGCGAAGAATAAACGTTGTGCTAAAGGTCGCTGCACGAGTATGGATATAAATCCGTACAATCTGAATCCGGTCATTCATCCAATGAAATTACCCAAATATTGTCATGTGACCGAAAAAAATATTCCCCTATTTCTCCTCTCGAGTTAAAATTATTTCAACATTAAGCAAAATATCCGCAGAAAACCAACATAACCATATCAAAAAATATATATTACGAGAAATTTTTTCCCCAATTTTTTTGTGTTTGCTTATTTCTGACATTTCGATTTTTAAAAAAATTTGTTATTTTGTTATTATTGAAATTATCATATATTTATTGAAACTAAAAGCAAAGAGAAGTTGATAAGTAAAATAGACGAATTTACGGGAATTTATTTAGCAAAAAGTCAAATAAGTTACTAACTTCGTTCGGATTCAGATTGTACGGATTTATATCCATACTCGTGCAGCGACCTTTACCGTTGCTTATATCACTCCTAAATCGTAGAAACCTCAGCGTCCTCTATGCGAATGACATCTGTTGACGCAGAATTATTAGAAAGGCAAAATTAATTCTATCGGATGAAGCTTCAATGGCACTGATGTTACTATGAATGCTGTCGATAAGCTTTGTAAAGAAATAATGAAAAACCAGAAGCCAGTTGGCTGTAAAACAATGCTACTTGGTGGAGATTTTAGGCAAACTTTACCTGAAGTTGTACATGGTAGTCAGCCTGCAATTGTTATTTCATGGTCTTTCATGGTCTTTGGGAAAAGCTTAATGTTCTCAGGCTCCAGAATAACGTAAGCTCAGTGGACCCACAATACAGCAATTGCTTACTTAAATTAGGCGATGGAACTTGAACCAACAATCATGGTCTTACCGACGGCTTAATTGAAATTCCGAGCAACCTTATTTGCAATGGCGCTATAATAACCGACATCTATGTCGCCAGTTGATGCCGAAACAATTTCAAAAATGGCAATTTCATGTCCAAAAAATGCAGATGTGGACTTGATCAAATAAGAAGTGTTGACACGTTTTGCGGAAAGCCCGTCACGTATTATAGCATTGACTCGATAGATGATGCAAATGATGAAGACATTTAGAACTACCTGATAGAATTTTTAAATTATTTAACGCTATCATGGATGCCGCTTCATAAATTGCACTTAATTGTTGGAAATATCATAATTCTATTAAGAAATCTTAATACAAAGCCTGGTCTTTTTAATGGAACTCAACTAATTGTTCGACAGCTGAAACCAAATCTGATAATTGCCGACGTTTTAACGGGAAGTGCAAAGAAGGAAACTGTATTCATTCCCAGAATTGAAATAGCCCCGATCAACTAGGAATTACCAAAAGTTGTGTATAAAGAAATTTATTCAAATTAAATGTCATGTTGCAATATCATTATGTTCTGTTTCTGTTATTATTTACGCCCATATTACGGGCTTTTGCCCCCTAGTCGTTAATAATAAATTGAACAATCACACAGTGTTAGAATTTAATTAAGAAGCATTACGTAGTTCCACTTTTTAGATAATCAATGATTTTTGACTTAAAATTATTTTGGGTAGCCGAATTTCTTATTTCCGCTGCAACTCGTTAAATTCAAGCAGTCCGTGATAAACAACATTATTTCTTGATGCAGAACTGGAAAAAAATCTATTTGAAAATGCTACTGACGTCTCGTTTCATAATTATGCATGTTCGATAATTTTGTTATCTTCATATTGTGTTTGATTAATTCATTTAATATTTTATAGACCAAGACTAGCAATTCTCGCTGAAACAGTAATCTAACCGATAAAAACTTATCAAATATCATTCTGTAATATTTCCAATTCATCTAACTTGTACGATGCACAACCACTCCATGGTGAAATCATAGGTATCGTATAATAGCAATAGGGACTTCTTAGGTAGTATATGTTTTATCCGATTGATAGCAAAAATATATGGCAGGATCGCCTTTTTTATTTTCGCTGTATGGGAACTCCAACTAAGCTTACTATCAATCATCAAACCCAGATAGTTATACTTAATAACTCTTTCAATTATGAAAGAGTTATAAGTAATTGAGTTTGCCTGTCAAACTTCCTCATCCAAAGCCCTATTTTCAAAGACCATATATTTTGTTTTGTCGTGGTTTAGCATTAAATCATTTAGATCAAGCCAGTTTCTTAGAAGAATCATATATCTGATTTAATTTCGCTGAGTAAGTCTGCCAGGTTCTCTGACTTATATATAATAACCCCATCATCTGCAAATAATTGAATTTGTCCGTGCAAATTAATAGAGGTTATGTCATTTATGTATATATTAAACATAATAGGTCCAAGAACAGATCTTTGGGGAACACCCCTATTCAATTTACTTCTCCAGTCTCCTATTTTGACTATTTGCTCTCTGTTTGAAAGATAGGATTGGAATCAATTCAATTCAACTTCAGTAAGACCTAGTTTTTTCAACTTAATCATCAGTATTTCTGGATGGACACAGTCAAATGCCTTTCGAATATCTAGAAATAAGCAACCACAAAATTGTTTCTTTTCAAAAGCTCTACTTAAAAAATATATCAAATTACGACAACCAGCTGCTAGGCAAGAATTCGGAGTAAATCCAAATTGGTTATCCGCAACAACATTGTTACTAAACAAAAATTCACTGAGCCTTTGAAACACAACTTTTTCAAAGATCTTTGAAACGCTTGATAGTATGGAAATTGGATTTTTAATTGGGTCATAGAAGCATTCCTAAGCAATACTAACTACTTTTTGAGCGTTTAGCATCAACTTCAGTGGCATGGCTAGAATTCTTAGTTTAATAGAAGTATTTGTGGTATATTTCAGAAATATCAAATAGGGCTCACAGAGTGTCCATGGAAATTAGAAAATTTAAATTTATAATTGGGCCATTTCAACCATATCAACTTCAGTGTTATGGTTTGAATCCTTATATCAATTGGAATATTTGCGGTAAATTTCAGAAAAATCTAACTGGTCTCACAGGGTGCCCATGAAGATTGGAAAATTTAAATTTTTAATTGGGCCACAGAAGCATTCCTAAGTAATACTAACTATTTTCTAAGCGTTTAGCATCAATTCAGTAGTATGGCTAGAATCGTTAGATCAATAGGAATGTTTGTGGTAAATTTCAAAAATATCTAATCGGTCTCACAAGGTGCCCATGGAGATTGAACAATTTAAATTTTTAATTGGGCCATACAAGAATTCCAAATCAAAACTAAATACTTTCTAAGCATTAAGCATTAACCAAAGGCTTATAATGTAATTAGTACTGGTTAGGCAAGCTTCTGTAGCCCACTTAAAAATTTAAATTTTCCAATTCCACGGGCACCTTGTAAGACCGATAACATATTTCTGAAATTTACCACAAATACTTATTCCTTTTGACCAAAGAATTCTAGCCATTACGTTGATGTTAAGTGTTTAGAGAGTAGTTATTATTGTTTTGGAATGCTGCTATGCAACTGTGCACATTATTTTATATACAAACATAGATTACATACATATGTATGTAAGTCAATTTTTTTTTTTTAATTTTTTGTTATTTTATTTACCGCACTAAATGATTAACAAAAAATTTAAAAAATTTTATATTTTGTGATGGATCAAGGTATTTTTTTAATAAAATGTTTAACTGCCACGTTCGTGTTTTGTTAATAACGGTCGCATTTAAATGAATTCTTTTTTCACCAATACTCTTGCAAACATATGTTATAATTTTTTAGGAAAAGTTAGGAAACTTTTGATTGAATGTCTCATTTCAAAAAAATGGATCCTAATCTAAAACTAAATCTCTTTAATTTATTTTGGTTTAAAATAAAACTAACTTCGCGAACTAAATTATTTAGACACTAATTTTAATTATGATTGTATTTTTATTCATCCCATTAGGTAATACAAATTCCCCCTTTTTTATTCACAAACAAAAAAATTTCATCATCCCCTTTTGGTTAATGTGTAAATGTTAAGTTATATGATTTTCTCTGCCCTGGTCAACTTATCCCCTATCATCTTTTAAATTAACTTTTAAGATTATTAATTTGTCAAGTAATTTATCAGTTTAGCTTTAAAGTAATCTTATGTGTCTAAAAATGATAATTTTTACCCAATTGTTAGATAAATCAATAAAACATCACCGAATTAATACCCTACTAAAAAATATTCGATATATTACACGAGAAATTCAATCATCCACTCTAGGCACGTATAAAAAAAATAATTTCATTTTCCAATTTCCCGCATTTGTTTGTTCTTACGGCATACATATGTACGAATTTATATATAGAGCTCTCTCATTTCACATTGTTTTACGTATACATACATATATACCATACCAACATAAATTAATTGAATCAATATTCGTCAATATTCAATTAAAACAAACAGAACACATACAACAAAATTAATTTAACAAAACAAAAACATTTTAATTGAGGGAAAAACTTTTCTATTGCCTTCGCCCAAATTACGTACACAACAAAAATCCCAAAACTTAACAACAATACAAAAGCAAAACTTTTTGTTGTTCAATTTAAAATTAATTCTATTCTATTTCCTACTTTATTTCTAGAAAATCATAACAACTTCAACGGTACAACAACACATTTCAGCTTAAAATAAATGCGCGGGAATTGTACGAAAAATTAAGAAAAACAAAAAACTTTAGTTTTACGTAATTTCCATTTCCTTGTGTGTTGTGTTGTGTTAAATTAAAATACAAAATAATAAAAAAGTCGAATCGACAAACTTTATTAGATTTTGTTAATTAAAATTTAACATCAGCCGGCCGGTTGCGATTTGCAAACGAAAAGGATAATTTACTCGGCAATCAAACTTATCATTAATTCGTTTTAACTCAGGTAAGACATTTTTTTAAAAATATAAAATTCCATAAAAATTTTTCGTACTAAAAGCGTCTTTAAAGCTTTTCAAATTTATTTAACTTTGAATAACATCTGTGTTTCATACATCGAAGCTGAATATTTCAGTACTAAACATATTTCTTGGGAAAATCTGGATATGGTTAAGTTCTATGGTGGTTGGTGTCTTCGCTATTGTTGTACTTTTTCGAAATTTTGTGAATAATATGAAGGTGTCGTTATAATCGGTTAACGGATTTTACAACTTTTACAGTAATGGAAATATGTAGTAGTCCAGTCAACGAAGCACTAAAAAATGCCAAGATTATGAATTTTAGGGTGGGCGATATTATGATCAATTTTTTTAAGTTTTTGGGCGTAGAATACGAGAAAAGTAGTCCAGACGAGTCGTATTTCTAGAAACACCCTTTTAAAAGGTGATAAACAGGGTTTTACAGGAATTTTTTAACTTAAAATGTATATTAAAACCCGGGAATTTTTTTATAGATTATTGTTGTTTGTGCGCTTGTTCGTAATTAAGTAAAGGCAACGACAAAATCCTCTGGGCAACAAAACAATCGAGCGCATTGAGAAAATAATTGGACGACATACCGCTGACGACTTCGATATAAACGGATTTTCTCGCAAAGCATAAAAAAAACAGCAATGAATGCTCAGCCCAGGCTCATGAGTAAAAAAATAAGCAAAAACGGTCGTGCAGGTTTAACCTGATGTTGCGGAAAATTTCCATGATTTGAGTGTATAACTCTGGCCGACCTGCAACGCATTATTGGTTGCATTTGTGTGCCACTTTCTTTACTGCATAACGACTGTGAATGATTCAGAGATGTTGTCTCACAGCAACGAGCAATGGGACCGGCATGCCAATTCTTGATGGGAAAATAAGTTGAAAACGAAAAAAATAATTACATGACAATTCGGTAAAATTATTAGGTGTTTAGATTCGAATGATAAATCTGGTTGCTGCAATCAGCCTCCCACTGGGATGGTTTCATCTTCGTTGAGAAACGGATTTAAATTCTTAATCGAACTGTTTGATCGAATTTATTTGTTGGCCAACTTCAGCAAAAATTCTTCAAAAGGCCTATGTAGGCGTTGTCTTGACGTTAAACTTCAGCGATTGCATTAGATCGGGCGACAATCAAACAAGCATGTTTTTGATTTGTATCTGCACTTAGACCGGCTATTGTTTATAAATCGGGCCACAAACCCAAATACTCGGCGAGTGGCACAGAGGTTATTGACAAATTTGATCCTCTGAACTCAATCAACATTATCAGACATTGCGATTATAATGACATAATGGTTCTTACTTTATTCAACCCCCAAATCCAGATTGAAAAATTTGTTGATTTTCGGCCAGATGAAAAGCTCGATAAAAATTCGGTAAGTAATTTTTCCGCGCGAAACTAGTATCCATTGAGCGTAAGTTTAGATTAATAATATCATTATACCAATGACAGAAGAAAATACCTATAGATAAGCACAAATAAGTCTTCTACTAAAAAAAACTATGTTTACTTTTTACAAGTAAGAATTTACCTGCTCTACTTTTATTTGGTGATACATTTTGGTAACGTCGGCAGTGATCGTAATAGTCGATTAAAATAAAAACGGATAATATCGAGAATAGATCATTTTGATTTTTCAGTCCGACATTCATGATTTCATTCAGCGATTTTGCAAAAGATATCTTGTACGAAGCTTCGAACACAATGCGTAATTTCGATTTCGAAATTCTTTGCGGTTTAGTAACACAGTGGTGTCAAGATTCCACTATTTAATGACAATACTTGCATCTTGATAACCTTGTTGCAGGGACGGCTTCCATTTGACCAAACGAAACGTACTTATTAAGAATGAAATTTTCGTATTGACTCCGGACCTCAAGGATGTTTAAACAATTTGCCTTCGAGATTCAAAAAAACGATTCTTTGCGGCACAATACGAATTTCTTCTCTCTAATGAAACATCTTCTTTGGACGGCACCTTTACGACAAAACTTTCGAATTGCAGTTGGTTGTAATTTTGACTGAAATGAGCTTCACATTCAGCATCTTCCATGTTAACATTGACTTATTTTACCATAATTTTCTACAGTCCAAACCCGTTTCTATAATTCGTGGCTAGGCTCTGCAACAAAAGTATAAAAATTGTATTTTTTTGTAAATTTACCTCTCTTACCAGACTCGATCTACCCGAACTTTGTCTCTGTCGACGATGGTATATCAGCCAGCTTAAACTGTTCCAAGTAATTCAAAGAATGTTTCAGCTCTGATAAGCATATCAATACGATTTGGTTCATTGAATTAGGAACGGCAATGAAAAATAAGCTTTTAGTCCTAAAAATAACTTTATTTTTCAATATATGCTCGTCTAAGCTCAACACATTTTGCCCGGCGATTTTCCAATTCATTTATCCCATCTCTGAAGTGATTTTCTGGAAGACCTCCAAAATACTCCTTCTCGAAGGTGCTTTCCACACAGACATCTTTTAATGGTTTGGAGGTCAAAAACTGATGCCATAACCTTCTATGCCGATTTTGACCACTTTGGCAGCTTTGGAGCAGAAGTATCGGGCTCATTCCATTCTGCAGTTTGTTGTCACAATTTAGGATCACAGTGGTGTAAATCCAAGTTTCACTCACCCATAGTTAAAAATCGTTGCTTTAAATATGTTTTTTCCTTTCGAAAACGATCCAAATGTTGTTGAGAAAGACTCGAAGTTGTTTTTGATACGAATTTAACAAATGTGGTACTCATCATGTCAACAGGTTTATCACACCTAATTCGTTCGTTAAAACCTGAAATACCCGTTTTGTTGTGATGCCCATAGCTTCAGCAATTTCAGAATTAGTCAGTCGTCTGACTTACATAACCTAATACAGAATCCATCGTTCCATCGATGGTAGCAGTTGATGGTAGTGGAGACCCTTTGATTTTGAGGGAGCAGTATTCAATTTTTTCCATTTAAAAAAAAAAAAAAATTACAAACACGTCTATTTTAATCAGCTGTCTGAACAAACCTATTTGACAGATCGGCTTGAGATTTCGTATGCGTTTCACATAAAGAGTGAATGCGTTCCACTTTTCACATCGCCTGTAGTATATCGGATGGAATTCTCCAATCTTCTATTTCGATACATTTAGGAGGCTGGTTCGATGTGGCGTTAGACAGTACTAAAATATCCAAGCGATTCGCATAATCACTCGAACACGAACATTAGCATTATATCGTTTATACCATTGATCGACATATTGGGTTTACATTTTGTTGTACTCTAAAGTTTCGCCAAACGCTCGGTGCGCCAAACGCTCGACACTTAACGAATTGACCAGCATAATCTCCAACTAAAATGACAGCTTTAGCTAAAATGACAGAAACTTTATTGTTTTCAGTTTTAATTTCATTGTTACAGAAATATAGTAAGGTCGAGTTTGAGCTAGCTGCCTATTGATTGTATTCATATGGATTGGTCTTAGAGATTACTTCTGGAATCAACGACAGCGGTGACGATGGGTTAGGCGTTGGTGAATTGGTGATGTCTGACGATTTCTTGCGACATTCAAAAACTTATGAAGTGGGTAATCTTACTAAAATAATTAATACATAATTGTTGTTGCTCAAGAAAATTAGGGCATTTATAGACCAAATCGTCCGACTGATCAAAAAAAAAAAAACACAACACAATAACTTTCTTATTTATTACCAGTTGTGGTCAACGAAGTATTTCAAAAACTTGACGAAGTATTCGACTTTTAACTATGCTCGATTGGCATTTGAATTTCCTAACATCAAATATCTTTCCTTGAGACACGCTTATTGCAATATATTACAGGTCAGTAGAGAAGTTGTAGGTGCATCTGGTTCCCATTTAAGTTTAGTAACATTATCTAATTTTTCGAATATGCAGCTATATTGCGTTTGCAAGCTGTTCATGATTCCCTAATGTTCGTAAGGCTCGCAGGTTGGCGATGGTTGAAATTTCATTTATCTCTCGAATGAAAGCTTGATAAATGAGCCGTTTGTGTTATAACGGCTTTTCAGTAGGTTTAGCACCGTGACGCTAACATACTTCCAAACTTTCAGTCTTTCATGCCTTTGAGAGGTCATTGATGTTTCCTAATGAATTTAGATTCTCATCTGAAGCAATATAGGTATTGGACTCTCCTGAAAAGCGAGTTTATTCGACTTTTAACAACATCACCAAATTGCAACGATTCCTGGTACGATTGACATCGGCGCTGATTTGATTTAGTTCAAACGACGGACGTCTGAATTCCGTGATTCTTGATAATAATTTCGATTTGACGTAGCAATAAACTTCCTCAAACGCTTCCATTTTATGGCTATCTATCTCTAACAGGTCCAGCAATATTTTTGAATTGAAGATATATTTAAAAGAATCGGAAGCAGCTTACGAAGATGTGTCTCTATTTACGCAAGTTCGTTGGTTCAGAATTTTTTTAAAACGCGAATGAATGATAGCGACAATACAAAATTATCAATTAGTAAATTAAAGTGTTCAGAATGATTTGCTAACAAATTAAATTAATTAACCCTTCAAGGCATAAACCGCTCGATTTTTCAAACTTTAGTAAATATTGATGGGTTTAAACTGAAACATAAATTTTTTTAAATTGATTTAGAACAAAATAGTTTGGCTCATTAAATCTTTTGCTGTATTAGAAGAATTTCCAAATTCTAACTTTTCAAAATTTGTTCCGGATAATTAGAAATTCTTACAACCACTTCAACGAAAGATTTCAAGTTTTTTATTTTTTATCTTTATTTGAGCTTTAACACATTTTTTGGTTTTTCAGCTCTTATTAATTCTTTTACACTGTTTAATTATTTTATATACAATGTTTTCTGTTACAATGTTTTATTTTTTTATTATTCTTGATTTCTGGATGGAAGAGACCTTTCAAAAAACTTTTGATAACGTGAATGTACTTGAATGTAAAAATTCGCATATTATAATATTATTTATTTTTTGATAATTATCAATTACATATGTTTGATAAACCCGTTAGCTTTAATGTATTTGAGAGTTCACTGTATTTACCTTTCATTATTTTCCTAATGCTTCCTTCAGAAAAGTAGGAATTTTTGTTTCAGTCCTTTTATTATTAAATTTAGGGCAGTTTATGAGTATATGATGTATAGTAATTGGGCAGAGGCATATTGGGGGGATTACAATTTTTCATTAGGTAATCATGAGTGAATCGAGTATGCCCAATTCTTAGCCTTGTGATCACTACACTTTCATATCTAGTTTTTCTTATAGACGTTTCTCAAATTCTAGTTGTTGTTTTAATTTAAAGTAACTTATGATTTATACATTCTTTCCAATGTTCATTCCATTTTACCATTATTATACGTTTTATGTGTTTTTTAAGGTCATTTAGTGGAATATAATCTTTCATTATTTGATGTTCAATGTGCGCATTTTTGGCAAGTAAATCTGCTTGTTCATTCACGGAAAAAAATAAACTGGTACTAAGCTAAGAAAACGGACTTTTAATTCAAGAAAATGTACTTTTTCTCGATTTAAAAGCTAATTTTCTTATTTCTTTCGAGTATTTCTTCATTTCAAGAAACATAATTCTTACATGAAGAAAAACTCGATAGAAATAAGAAAATTAGCTTTTGAATCAAGAAAAAGTACATTTTCTTGAATTAAAAGTCCGTTTTCTTAGCTGAGGACCAGTTTATTTTTTTCCGTGTTGCCAAAAAGCCCTATATGACTGGGAACCCACAGGAATATGATATTTTTACTGTGATTTGAATTTAATATTTCTTGAATATTTTGTATAAGGGGGTTGAGTGCTTGGAGATTTCGCAGAGACTGAAGAGCAGAATATGAATCTGAAACAACTACAAATTGTGTGAATTGGGATTTAATATTTGTGATATTGCTATTCGAAGTCCTATTACTTCAGCTGAGAAACTAGATGAATTTTTCTGATATTAATTATGGTATATTCCGACTCCAACAGAATTATTTGTCTTTGAACCGTCGCAATACACAAATTCAAAATTAGAATATTGATGTTGAATTTGTTTAAACTCTAAGTGATATATAGAGTTATTTGTAGACAATTTTTGGAATCTTATTAGATTTTTGATCACAAGTGGAGGTTTTAGTTCCCAATGTGGAATTTTTCTTGATTTATGGCTTATAAGTTTCGGAATTTCTAAATTATTATGATTGCATTTGTACTAAAATGGTCATGAAAACTGGATCCACTGCTACTGAACGTTGAAGAGTATTAAATGCTTGATTATGCAACGGATGTTCAATATTGATAGATATGTTTGATATGTATCCCAGTGCTGATATAGCTCTCCGATACGAGAGTTACAAATGATACTCTCAACTGGACTGCTCCTAAAAGCATCAATTGACAGTCTTTTCAGATTTGCGAAGGTTGCACTCTGATATATCACGCTAGCGTATTCTAGTCTAGATAGATAAAATGAGGGATTTGTACACTTTTAACAAAAGATTTCGGTCAGAACCCCAGTGTACATTTGACGAAACTTTTCTTATATTTTGCGATTTCAAACATTGTGTTTTTAGTGTTGAGATATGGTGTTTAAAAGATAATTTCTTATCCAGGAAAACACCGAGATATTTATGTTGGTTTTTAAATATTATACTACCCCTATAGTTTTCTCCAGATTAAATTGGAACCTGTCGTTTTTTATCCAGACAGATAATTCATTAATATAGTTTTGATTAACTGTTCCGCATTCTTTCAAATTGTTTGATTTTGCAAAAAATAACTAAGTTATCGGCAAACATTGTTGCCTTGACCGGTGATTCAAATAGATCTAGAACTGGATTAATAGCTATGAGAAATAAGAGTCCGCTCAGGGCTGATCCTTGAGGCACCCCATTTCCCTGTTCATATATGTATGTCTGACAATTTATTATTGGTAAGGACCTTGAAGTATTTAGTTTTCAGAAAGTTCTTTAGAAACATGAATAGATTTCCGGATATGCCAAACTTGTCTAATGTTGCCAAGATTTGATGTTTTCATGTTTTGTCAAAAGCTTTGTTAATGTCAAAAAAGATTGCAATCAACTTTTCTTTATTTTGAAAAGATATTTGAATTTCGTTAACTAAATAATCTAGCGCATCAGTAGTGGATTTATTTTTTTGGAATCCTCTTTGAAGTTTGAAAATTAAATTGTGTTTTTTGATATCCCACTTAAACCGTTCTGCAACGAGTTTTTCATGACTTTACATATAGTGTTTGTGAGAGCTATTGGTCTATAGCTCAAGGGTAATTTTGGATCTTTTCCGGCTATTAGCCAATCATTAGGAAGAGTATGGTTCCTCAATAATTTGTTGTAGATATTTAGGAGCGATAATTTAGAAACTTTATTTAGATTTACCAGCATTTTGTAATGAATACCATCTGAGCCTGGTGAGGAACCTCGACATGTTTTCATTATTCAAGTAAGTTCACCAAGATTAAATTCGCAGTTGTAACTATTATAAGAGGAACAGCTTTGATTCACAAATGGAATATTTTCTGAAGTTTGTTTTATACTAATAAAATTTTCAGAGTATCGATCTGTTTGATAGATGGTCGAGAAATAGTTGGCTATAGTGTTTGGTATTACTTGGGGCTCAGAAGTAAATTCACCATCTGAGATGATAGTGGAAATTTCTTTAATCTTGCTGACTCCATGAATAGATTTAATTTTCAGCCAAAACTTTTGTGAATCTTCGTTTTGACCGAGGGATGTTATGAATGTTTGCCAAGATACTCTTTTTGATAAACGTATAGGTTTCCGAGTAAGAGCTCTACATTACCTGAACTGGTGTACATTAATTGAAGTCGGGTGATTAATTGCAGTTCTCTGAACTTTCCTTCGAGATTTAAAACGAGTATTTAAAACCAAAATAAGGATGACTCATTCGTTAGGTTTCAATTAAGTAGTCAAAGAGTTAATTTTAGAATGGGTTGCTCTAAATTAAATGCTGACGAAAAAGACAAAATTTTGCAACTAAAGGCAAAAACGGAGTCATATTCGCAAATTGCAAGAGTAATTTAGTGAAGCCAAACAGCAACTAGAAAGTTTTAAGGCACTATTCCGAAAATCAAATGGTTGCGAGAAAAGTAGACTCTGATGCAAAGAGGAAAACCAGCAGATCGAATTTTAGACATTTGGCGCTAAAGCAAAAGGTCTGCTACGGCCTTGGAGCTGAGAAGTTAGCTTCTAATAGCAACAACCCACACTATTTCAGTTCCTACTATTAAAAGAAGCCTCAAATTCGCTATAGAATCAGAAAACTTAAGTATCCTGCTTTAATTTTTGTAGGTATTGAAGGTAATGAAAAGGTTAGTATTAAACCTGGTGTATCTTCCAATTCCCCATCTTTATTTTTTTCTTTATTCTTCTGGTATTTATAACTTTTTCATTGGAAAGCCCGTCTATGATTTCATTTTCTGATAATTTAATTAACTCCCAGCTATATACAAAACCTCGAGAGTTGTTTAAATACGGATGTTCTGTGACATTGACATTAACTATAATTCTAAATGTTTTCGTTGACAGTAATTTTTTTGTGTCGGTATTATTTTTTGTTAATAATAATAACTGACCTCGTTTTAGTGCTTTAACATTTTTAATTTCTGTTTCGGTTATCATGATGAGTGCCTTGTCTACCGCAAATACTGATAATCCACCTAGGTTTTTAATTTTTCCATCGACACTATAGTTATCAACAAATACTTTTCATGATCAGCATTTTAATACAGACTTTCGTATCTTCTTTTTATTGGTGTTGGTTCAGGTAGCTCACGAAAATCTCCATCCGATATAGGGAGAGTTTCGAACCTGTTTGTATGTTCAAAATTTCGCATCCTGCTACCAGGAGCCTTGATGGTCGGATTTCCACTTACCAAAGTTTTTTTTGTTTTTTATAACTTCACAAAAACATAAAACAAGAAATGTATAGCTTTCTAAAAAAAACCGATTGAAACTGTTTTTTTTTATTCACTTGTTGTTGATTCAATGAGTAACGAAACAAGACTGATTTCAAGTTTTGAAGACATCAGCTTTCTTAGTGAAATATTTAGTGAAATCAACCAACAAATTTTCAGTTAGAACTTTGCGATTTACAAACCGATGTTACTTTAAAAAATTCATCAGAAACCGGATTGAATTTTGGAAGCACGTTAGCCCATCAAAGTTACCAAAATTAATTGGCAAGCAGAAAAATATCAATCACTACTTCTAAACCTTTAACAAAGTTGTGGAAATACAAAGAAAATGAAAAAATGTTTTTTAGATTTTCCTTTTGCTTGATGCAACTATAGATACTAGAAGTAGTAGTAATCGCTTTGCATCTGTGTGTACATCCGTCATGTTTTTTGGGCATCACTGAAATAACAATAAATTATGCTATTAAATAGTTAGTATGCTTGATTTTATTGAATCAAAAAATAAATTTAGTAGAAAATTATTAATTTAATTGTATTTTCATATTAATGCAATGTATGTGAAGTTAGCCCCAAAAAAACTTTTCCTCCCGAAAATTGCCTTTTCAGAATGTTTTCTCGCTTAATATTGAATACAAATTAATTGTCAGCCTGAGCAACTCACAAAATTGGAAGACAAGAAATAGGATGGGTCGTAGGGATAATGACAGGTCACTGCCTTTTTGGGGAGCATGCGAGAAGGCTGGGGATACAGACGAATGACTTTTGTAGAAGTTGTAACAAAATCCCCCAAAAGGGATTTTGTTAAACAGAACATAGCAATAGAGGTCTGGTTGCGGTATTGCACTGGCTGAAGCTCGCCGCTAGGCGTGGGGGTTACCAGACATATTACTATGCTTGAAAACCGCATAGAGATAAAACGAAGGGGACAAGAAAATTATTCTACTGTGCCACGACCACAGTGGTA
Organism: Tipula helvola; assembly: GCA_963556165.1. NCBI lineage: Eukaryota > Metazoa > Arthropoda > Insecta > Diptera > Tipulidae > Tipula > Tipula helvola. The sequence continues at coordinate 103,920,797 of OY744483.1, forward strand.
GATAATTATAAATGGGAGCGTTCGACAAGGACGCCGGTGCCACTCCGGCGACCCTGCTCAAGGCCTAGGTCAGCACAAGGCCGCCCATCCTCACGCGATCACAAAGAACTAATTAGTTACACATCACTAAAAAATTAAAAAAATGATAAAAAGAAAAAACTGTAATTACGGATGGAAATCGAACGGTAAGAAAAGCAACGGAGAAAATGAAATGAAAGAAAAATTTTGAAAGAAAACGTTAGCCAAAAATCAAAAAAAAAATCACAAAAGAAAACGTGGTGCGAATCGATTTGGGGTGTCGCATATGACGCCACCCGGAACCTGTAAAACCCGAAAAAATATTTATATATGTATATATACAAAAAAAAATATAATAATAAAACAAAAGAGTCAAATCTGGCTCACAAAACTTTTTAAAAATAAAAAAACCCACGCGGTGTTTGAAATTGTTTTATATTTTTTTCTCAAACACCTTACCTGAATAGATAAACTTGGCCCGTCCGACCAACAAAACAACAGCTACCAGCGCCGACGCAGGATCCCTCGCACGAACCCCACTCCGATTGGCGGAGTTGCTGCCACAAACCCAATTCAGTACCCCAACGACACACCCACAGACTAATAGTCTGAATTTTAAATACAACTCGGCTTTCAACACTGATTCGCAACAAAATCTTTGTTGGACTTGTCGACCATTGTTTCATACAAATAAATCACTACTTTTTTATTATTTCCACGTAAACAACACTCCAAACCGGAAAATAGGCCAAAACTATTGTATTATTCCACCCACAACATCACCAGTTACAACAAAAAAAAAAATGCTTTTTTTTTTTTCAATTAATCAAGGAAATTGACAAAACTTTATATATTTTACTATTGCTATTGCTATATATAAATTTTTTTTTTATTTATTTAATTAGTGCAATTTTATTTGTGCAAATCAGATATATAATTAACAATGTTTTTATGTTTTTTTTTATGCAACTAACAAAATTTATTTGTATAGATGATCTAATATTTTTAATGTTTTTTATTTCGTACAATATTTTTACCAAAATAATATATTATTTTTTGGTTTTTTTTTTTTTTTTTTATTTACTAGCAATCGATATTCTAATCACTGGCTTGATTGCTTTTCATCAACACAAAACTTGACTGTTTATTTTTAAACTCAACATAACAAAAAAAAAATATTAATGACTCTAGATGAGTCCATAACTTGACTTTTTTTTACATCAAAAAAACTTTTTATTTTTTTTTATTTCAAAATTGGTGGACTCAACATGTACAGCACCACCCTTAACCATACTCCAAATTTGACTTTCTTTTATTAAAATTTAAAACGAGACTGTCTTCGAGACATTCAAAACTAGACTCTCCATTCGAAAAACAAAAACTAGACCCACCAAAAAAAAAATACCGACGCGTACAAAAAATAAAAATTTATTCCCCCACCCAAAAATTATTTACTAAAGAAAACATTAACCAATTACCCGACCGATAGATTTCGGATGGCGTATATACATACAACCGCACCCAAAAATCGACTCGCACACACCAATACTATTTAATTTAATCACTGGAACATTCCATTTACATGGAAAATCCACGCGCTAACCAAAACAAAACAGATGAAGCAACACACCAACCACTACACGTCATTACACACCATCAAACAAAAAATGATAAAACGAATCGAGTAACCGACCAAAATACGGAGAAGTATAAAATGCTAAATGGTACACTCTACAAAAAAAAAAAATATATTTTCTATTACAAATTAAGCCAAAGAAAGAATGACGTGTAGTGGAAGAGATTTTATGCAGCGCAGTGGATAAACATGCAACCTTGTTGGGATTTTCAACCGTAATTACAGATTTAAATTAAACAGATCATAACAACCACAAGCGGTTGTTACAGCGTGGGGACGACTCACACCCGAGAAAAGATCTCAAAGCCAGGCATGAAAGTAAGAGGGAAGGAGAAAAAAAATTTCACTAATAATTTGTCACAATCGTATATCCTTGGCATGATAAACTCCCAAAGGTTTTCCATCAAGATTTCTGATATTATAAGAGACTGTTCCGATTTTATCAGTGATAAAAGCAGGAATAAACTTAGCAGCTAACTTTGCAGAAAATCTATCAGGAGCACTACTTTGTGCGAAGGATCGGACAAACACAGGTTGATCAGGCAGGAAATTTCTATTGGTACTTCGTAAATTATAACGAGCAGCGGATTTCTCATGTGCAACTTTCAGGTAATGAGTTATTTGATCACGAATAAGATTTAATCTATTAGACTTGGACAACACATGTATTTCGTTATCATCCTGAGGAGATAAAAGTTTACGTAAAGCATAATCTGAACCGTTTAATGACATGTGTTGACCAAAGACCAAATAGTGAGGAGAAAAATTCGTGACGTCGTGTTTAACATTTCGCAATGCCGCAGTGATTTCAGAAAGATGGCAATCCCATTCATTATGTGCATGATCATCAAGATAAGAACGAATACTAGACAGTAACGTCCGATTAACTCTCTCAGAAGCGTTGCTTTGAGGAGAGTAAATAGGAGTACGTATATGATCAACATTATATTTTTTCAAGAGATCTTTAAATAAGTTAGATATGAATTGTTTGCCATTATCAGAAGTAATCACTGCAGGTACAGAGAAAAGTAAAAACACCTCATTTTCCAAAAAGTTACACAGAGAAGAGGCGGAAGCTTCACGCAATGGTTTGACTAGAACAAACTTTGAATAATGATCCAACACTATAGCGATACAGGTATTACCTCGTTTGGAGCGAGGATATGGTCCAAGGAAATCAACGAACAATTTTTCAAAAGGTCTGGTAGACTCAGTTTGAGAACCCATCAAAGGTTGAGTGCTAAAATTTACAGGCTTATTCATCTTGCATTGTACACAATTAGAGATGAAAAGTTTGATTTGTTTAGTCATACCAAACCAGAAAAATTGCCGTTGAAGTCGTTCTACAGTTTTTTTAATACCCATATGAGCAGAAGTAGGAGAAGAATGAGCCAGTTCAATTAAGTTTGCAGTCAAGGACAACGGAACTACTAACTTCCATTCAGACAAATCAGTGGACGTATAACGAGAAGCGTAGGAAGGTAAGATCAAGAGTTTATTATCACGAATTTTGAAGTTGTGATCGCAATCTTTTAATTGTTGTACTCGATTGATCTGTTGAACATATTCATCGTCCTGAAAAGCTGAAGAGTTAAGATCAATATGTAGAACCGAATTGTCACTTGAAGAATTTAAACTAGACACATTTTCTTGTATAACAGGAGAATCACAAAGTAAGGAGGAATCATCATTCAAAGTAGTTTCAACAGGAGGAAAAGGTTGATCATTACTTACATCGTCTGTGGGCTCACTATAAAAAGCTCTAGAGAGGGCATCAGGTACAACATTCACCGTTCCTTTACGATATCCGATATCAAATTTGTACGCTTGCAGTTTTAAACTCCAGCGGGCGAGTCTACCAGATAGATCTTTTTGGGACATCAACCAGCGGAGACTAGCGTGATCGGTATAAATCGTGAACGAGTATCCCTCGATATAGGGCCGAAATTTTTGGACGCTAAGTACTGCTGCGTAGCACTCCAACTCAGTTACAGAATAATTCCTCTGAGCGGCATTAAGTTTGTGCGAAAAGAATTCAATGGGGTGTTCAGCGCCATCAGGATCAAGCTGAAAAAGTACACTACCCACGCCAACAGCACTTGCGTCGCATTGGATGAAGAAAGGGCGCCCATAGTCAGGATTAGCTAAAACAGGAGCAGACGATAAAGATAATTTAAGAGCTTGGAAGGATTCCTCAGCGTGAAGATTCCATTTAGACTTAGATTTTTTCCCTGTCAGATCAGTTAGTGGAGCAGCTAAAGACGCGAAGTTTTTAATAAAACGCCTATACCACCCACATAAACCCAAGAAACTACGTATTTGTTTAGTTGTTTTTGGTCGAGGAAATTCTCTAATTGCCTTACATTTTTCTGGGTTGGTGCGAAGGCAACCATCACCCACTAAATAACCCAGGTATTTAACCTCCTTCAAAACAAACTGACTCTTTTCTAAATTTATGGTTAAACCAGCCTTTACTAGCAACGAAGCCACAACTTCCAAAAGTTCCAAGTGTTCATCAAAAGTGGACGAAGTAACCAATAAATCATCAAGGTAGACGAATACTTTGTCGTGCAGTTGATAAGGAATCACCCGATGCATAAGGCGACACAGGGTTTGGGGAGCGTTGCACAACCCAAAGGGCATGACCTTGAAGTGGTACAAGGGACGACCAGGGACAGTAAACGCCGTCTTATCTCGGGATTGCGGGTCAAGAGGGATCTGCCAAAAGGCATCTTTTAGATCAATAGTAGAAATATACCGTGTTTGATCCAATCGACCCAACAATCCGTTGATAAGGGGAAGCGGATACGCATCCCTGACCGTCACCTTGTTCACCTCACGGGCATCCAAACACAAGCGTACTTGGCCATTAGCCTTATGCACCATAGTGACAGGAGAACACCATGAACTGTGGCTTTCTTCAATCACATCCAGTGATAACATCCTATTTAGCTCATCGTACATTAGTTTTTGCTTAGCAGGAGAAACAGAGTAAAAACGTTGCTTAACAGGCTTGGATTCACCAACATCAATCTCATGAGAGATTAATGTAGTTCGTCCAAGACCCATTTTAGCACTTGACGGAAATTTTTTAACTATTGTAGAGAGCTTTAAGTTATCATCTGGAGAGAGAGAATGGAATTTAGGAGAACAAGATATTTCTGCGGAGTCCGATAATTCACTCAACGCAGGTAATTGCAAAGTAATGCCGAATTTATTCCAAAAGTCAATCCCTAAATAAAGAGATTGCTTTAGAGAAGGTACTAAAAAGAATCGCATGTAATGAGATTGGGAATTAAAGCTAACCTGAACATTTATGTAACCAATGACGTTCTGAGATTGACCACTCGCAGTCTGAATAGAAGTAGGAAAATTATGAATATGAAGATTATTGTCCGCCAACAACTTTTCAGAACCACAACCCAACACACTCACACTCGCTCCACTATCTAATAGACCTCGGTATGGAACATCATTGACAAGAATATCGGCATAAGGCCGTTTATCGCTTGTCTCAGAACCGAGTACTGAAGAAACAACAAAGGATCGCAAAATCCGACGTTGCTCCCAGTATTTTTTTGAGCGAAGTAACTGAGCTGAGATGAGTTTCCCAAAAGTGTTGGGGAGAGACGGAACGGAATCAGAAAAATTAGAACTATTGTTAAATGAAGAAGTTGAAGGAATGGAGTGTTCCAATTTGGAAAAGGAATTTACTCGACATTCAGGTGGAGAAACAGGCAAGCAAGAGTCCGATACCATTAGGTCGGAACCAGCTGAACCAGATCCAGAAGAGATTGCGGAGTCAAAGGACTCAACGCGAACTTTCACTGGTTCGACTGATTCTTTCCATCTGGCATCAGTCTCTTCCGAAACTCTGGGTCGGTATTGCTGACTGCATCTACTTTGGTAATTATTGTTGGGGTTGAGATGGTCTGTGGTTCCTGGTTCCCCGATCTCCATGAACCACTGGTCTGGTTTCCCGCACAACGAACACAATTTGTTGAGATGGTGCCTTTGAGACCACAACGATAGCAAAAGGCACCCAAGTGAGGACGAGGACAGTCTTGAAAACCATGCCCTATATCAGAACAATTATAGCAAATGTAATTACGGCCAGATCTAGAGGTATTGGTTACATTAGTTGAAGGAGAAATAGAGGAGGGTTTAAAAGACTTAGAGTTTGTCATAGTCGTTCCCATTGGAGCACGATAAGAATGACTTGGACTAATCGCAGAAATATGTTGCACAGATTCGGACGTCGGAACAAAAACACCAGATGGAACGCGATATGCGGTTCCGGACGTATCTGCGGATGGAACTGATGGATTAGAAATTGAAACGACTGGTTCTGAATCATACATTCTCTCAACACCGAGTTCATTGATACTACGACGAGGGTGCATCGAGTAATCAGGTGGAGAACGAAAACGTTTTAGCGAATCTTCCCATGAAGTACAACTTTTGATGAGCTCATTGATATGTGAGAAGTGTCGATCAGTAAGTTGATACTGAAGGACAGGCTTCATATTGTTCATCAGTAGTTGTATGAATTCATCGTCGCTGTAAGGGGTGTGACACTGCAGGGCCAAATTCCACATGTGATGATAAAATTCCAAGAATGATTCGTTAGGTAACTGTTTGCGAGACTCAACCATACGACGAATTTCGTAGGGAGTACGCCTATCTTTAAATCTTTCTTGGAAGGCTAAACGGAGACTATCCCAAGGTGCTGACGGATTGTACCTGCGGTAGGTCCAGTACCACTGCAGTGCCACATCTTTCAGGACAAGATGCAGATCCAGAAGTACAGAGGAAGGTGATAGATTGTTGGATTTCACTACAGAGTCCAGCTGAAAAAGGAACATGTCCACAGTTATGCCAGAAGGTGAACCTGTGTAGGAAATCCCACATCGAGATAAAGAACGTCTATTGAAATCAGGATTATATTGAGTAGATGGATTATGAATTGCTGAAGGCACGGGATTCAAAGTACTATTATGAAGATCTCTAACATCTGGGGCTGACTGAAAATTGGAACGTTGGGTGGCCTGCTCCGGAGATGAACGCTCCTTAGAGACAGGTTCCAAATGCGAAGACGTTAAACCAAGGAAATCATTTAACTGTTCGAGTCCTCCCTGAGAGGTATGTGCTGGTGGAAAATGAACTTGGGCTGATTTTTGAATATTTTGATTCGCCGCTACGACAGCCGGGTCCATTGGCAAAGAACGACCGCCAGGATATTCGTCAGCAGAACTTTTAACCCCGGATACTACAGGAATGCTATCCCCCGAAGGAATTGGAGCAGTCTGTCTTACTAAAAGCTGATTGGTGAGAAATTGCACTTGTTGCATTAATGATTTTAAAAGTTCTGCTTGGTCACTAGAGTTAACTGCCTTATCTGCCGTGGTAATGGTGTTAGAGGTTGAAGGATGCAGTACCGAATTGCTAATCTTACCCGCAGGACTAGGTTGGGATTTACTCACTACTTCTGGGATGGTCAGTTTTGATTCTACCGGATATACCTCCTGAAATACCAACGCTTGACCTCCATCAATACCTTTAGCGGACTCAACAGATTGATCCAGTAAAGTAGGGTCAGTTAAATACTGATCTAACGCCGTGTGCAATTTAATACAAATATCTAAAATAATTTGAGCCTGCTGTCCATATGTAGGAGACTGAGTAGCTCTTTCCAAACGATCATGTACATGAAGTAACCGCGACCGCAGACGCTGAGCTGTTCGAACCTGATCTTCTACGCCTAGATTTTCAATACCAATAAAGGTTTGTTGGAGACTCTGCACCTTGCTTTGACAAGTGAGAATTTCTTCATTGGGTTTCTTTTTAGCTCGATTGTGCATCTCGATCGGTTTGTCCTGAGTACCATCCCGCTCTGCGGCCAACGCCTTCCTTAATTCATTCACCGCTTCCTCAGTATTGGGTTGGATAGATCGAAGCAAAAATTCTACTTCAATCTCATCAGCCTTAAGATGTGAAATATCCATTTTAACACGCAACAACGGATTTAACGAGAAAGAAAAAATGACTTAATCAAAATTGAATTTAAACGTGATTTTAAACGTAATGAGAGTTAATTTTCGACAAATGTAAATTAACAATATTATTTTAAAAAAATTTCTAACTTATATTTACTTTATAGAAAACTGAATAAATTATAGTTATAATTAAAGTTACCTAAACCAAAAGTTAGTAAAATTTAAAGCTACAACTGAATACCAAATGAAGACCAGCGATACTGGCAATTCCACAAAAAAAATCAAACAAATTATTTAATTGAAGCAATTACTGAAAAAAAATAAATTTTACCCATCAAAAAAAATTAACTATAAAAATATTTGAATATATATATATATATATATGAAAAAACAAGATAGAATTACTTAATTTAAAGCAGAAAAAAAATTTTTTAAATTATTAATTAATTATTTAAAGAAATTTATTGAAAACATACATTGAAGCACCAATCTCAAATTAGACTCACTATGACCAAGTAGATATCCACAAGCCGGGCTGTTTGAGGAGCTGCGAGCACAAATTACTATCCACTGGACCACTCGCGTCAATACTGAACTAGCGCTCAACTCAAAACCTTTTTCTCATCCGTACTCGCCAGTCTATCCCAAGGTAATGTGTTGGAATCTAAAGTGTTGCTTAATACCTCAATATAATTTACAGGACAAAAAGAATTTATGTTTACTGAGTTTACTATTGAACTGAATGTGAGAGACAAAAAAATAAAATAAAGAAAATGAATTATATTTATATATATATATATGTATATGTATATACACAAAAAAATTACCGAAAGAAAAAAATTAATTTAAATATCAATATCCCAAAACCGAAAAAAAAATTAATGAAAATAATTTGACAAAATAATGAAAATTAGAATGAACTTTTTAAATTATAACTATAATAATCACGTAGATATCAACAAGTCGGAAGGATTGAGGAGCTGGAAAATTACTATGGTTATCCCAAGGACTTATCCGCGGTAAAGCACTACTTTCACTCGACTCAAACACTGTATGAACAACCGCACTTGCCGGTCTATCCCACGGTAGATTATTATTGCCTGAATTCATTCGCACGCAAAATATAACCAAAAACAAAAAAATCAAAATACCGAAATAGAATTATAAAAAAAATGAACTGACCAAAATTATTAATAGTATTTTAGCTGCTCCATTAACCAAAACTGAAAACAACCAATAATCAAAAAAAAAATTCCCCAAAAAAAAATGAAAAAGCAAAAGAAAAATAAGTAAAGCGTATTACTTGTACAAAAAATACAAAATGTGATCACGCGAGAGATGATCACGGCCCCATGCTGAGCCAGACACGAACGCTATAATAATAAAAATAATAAAAATTACCACTGTGGTCCCAGTAGTTTAATTAGAATTGAACAAAAAAAAATTTGAAAAATAAAATTTTACCTGAAAGTAGAAATTGACTAAAGATGTGCCAATGAGTACTGCGACCACGAACTGTCCAATCAACACCACATTGGTGGAAACAACAAGTTCGCGATCCCAACACCCATGACACATGGAACCAACATGACGAGCGATCCAGCAAGATCAAATAACCAAAGGTTAGAACATGCTGTGATCCCTCCCCATGAAGGTAGTCGGACTGAAATAGAAAATTACGTTAATTAAAAGGTACGAAGACTCTAAAAAATTTAATAAGACTAAACTCAGAACGAAAGAAGAATGAGCTTAACCACAATCAATGCCACATGGCAGAAATGGTAAGCCCATTCATCAGACGAGCTGAGAATAGGGATCAACATTCTCATCTGCATGCAATCAAACAGCTTACGCTGGTTGCAATGCAGATTTGAATGTTGATCGGGCAGAAAACGTTGATGTGAGCACCCGTGCAAGCTCAAACAACGCAAGCGTTGGACTTTGCACGTGGTACTCACAACAAGTAAGCTGAAAAAAATTGTGAAATCTGAAAAGACGAAAAATGAAAAAAAAAATTAGCCGAATTTGGGCGCCACTGTAACAAAATCCCCCAAAAGGGATTTTGTTAAACAGAACATAGCAATAGAGGTCTGGTTGCGGTATTGCACTGGCTGAAGCTCGCCGCTAGGCGTGGGGGTTACCAGACATATTACTATGCTTGAAAACCGCATAGAGATAAAACGAAGGGGACAAGAAAATTATTCTACTGTGCCACGACCACAGTGGTAGATAATTATAAATGGGAGCGTTCGACAAGGACGCCGGTGCCACTCCGGCGACCCTGCTCAAGGCCTAGGTCAGCACAAGGCCGCCCATCCTCACGCGATCACAAAGAACTAATTAGTTACACATCACTAAAAAATTAAAAAAATGATAAAAAGAAAAAACTGTAATTACGGATGGAAATCGAACGGTAAGAAAAGCAACGGAGAAAATGAAATGAAAGAAAAATTTTGAAAGAAAACGTTAGCCAAAAATCAAAAAAAAAATCACAAAAGAAAACGTGGTGCGAATCGATTTGGGGTGTCGCATATGACGCCACCCGGAACCTGTAAAACCCGAAAAAATATTTATATATGTATATATACAAAAAAAAATATAATAATAAAACAAAAGAGTCAAATCTGGCTCACAAAACTTTTTAAAAATAAAAAAACCCACGCGGTGTTTGAAATTGTTTTATATTTTTTTCTCAAACACCTTACCTGAATAGATAAACTTGGCCCGTCCGACCAACAAAACAACAGCTACCAGCGCCGACGCAGGATCCCTCGCACGAACCCCACTCCGATTGGCGGAGTTGCTGCCACAAACCCAATTCAGTACCCCAACGACACACCCACAGACTAATAGTCTGAATTTTAAATACAACTCGGCTTTCAACACTGATTCGCAACAAAATCTTTGTTGGACTTGTCGACCATTGTTTCATACAAATAAATCACTACTTTTTTATTATTTCCACGTAAACAACACTCCAAACCGGAAAATAGGCCAAAACTATTGTATTATTCCACCCACAACATCACCAGTTACAACAAAAAAAAAAATGCTTTTTTTTTTTTCAATTAATCAAGGAAATTGACAAAACTTTATATATTTTACTATTGCTATTGCTATATATAAATTTTTTTTTTATTTATTTAATTAGTGCAATTTTATTTGTGCAAATCAGATATATAATTAACAATGTTTTTATGTTTTTTTTTATGCAACTAACAAAATTTATTTGTATAGATGATCTAATATTTTTAATGTTTTTTATTTCGTACAATATTTTTACCAAAATAATATATTATTTTTTGGTTTTTTTTTTTTTTTTTTATTTACTAGCAATCGATATTCTAATCACTGGCTTGATTGCTTTTCATCAACACAAAACTTGACTGTTTATTTTTAAACTCAACATAACAAAAAAAAAATATTAATGACTCTAGATGAGTCCATAACTTGACTTTTTTTTACATCAAAAAAACTTTTTATTTTTTTTTATTTCAAAATTGGTGGACTCAACATGTACAGCACCACCCTTAACCATACTCCAAATTTGACTTTCTTTTATTAAAATTTAAAACGAGACTGTCTTCGAGACATTCAAAACTAGACTCTCCATTCGAAAAACAAAAACTAGACCCACCAAAAAAAAAATACCGACGCGTACAAAAAATAAAAATTTATTCCCCCACCCAAAAATTATTTACTAAAGAAAACATTAACCAATTACCCGACCGATAGATTTCGGATGGCGTATATACATACAACCGCACCCAAAAATCGACTCGCACACACCAATACTATTTAATTTAATCACTGGAACATTCCATTTACATGGAAAATCCACGCGCTAACCAAAACAAAACAGATGAAGCAACACACCAACCACTACACGTCATTACACACCATCAAACAAAAAATGATAAAACGAATCGAGTAACCGACCAAAATACGGAGAAGTATAAAATGCTAAATGGTACACTCTACAAAAAAAAAAAATATATTTTCTATTACAAATTAAGCCAAAGAAAGAATGACGTGTAGTGGAAGAGATTTTATGCAGCGCAGTGGATAAACATGCAACCTTGTTGGGATTTTCAACCGTAATTACAGATTTAAATTAAACAGATCATAACAACCACAAGCGGTTGTTACAAAGTTGCATGGACAAAGAGAAGGAGGAGACTTTGGAACACTTCCTATGCTCATGTCCGGCGCTATCATACAGAAGGCATAAGTATTTGGGTGTGTACGGTATGGACAGCCTTTCGGAACTCGCGGACTGTGGAGTGCGAGATTTATTACGCTATATAAATAGCTCTGGTTGATTTCAACGGGAGTAATGGGGAGATGGGATTCTGTGGTATCACAACGGGCCATTGCTGGCCTAAGTGTGCGATAGCAGCCACTTCAACCTAACCTAACCTAACTCACAAAATTAACAAAATGAATTTTTCATTCTGAAAATTTTATGTAAGTATTTGAAACTTTTAATTTTCATTACAGATTTGAATATTAAATAACGAGAAACCAAAATTTAAATTCTGGAAAATGAAGATTAAATCTCCCTTATCCAGAATTTTGTGTTGAAATATTTTGGAAAAAGAAGATTTCCATTCTAATTTTAATATTAAATCTCCATTAACCAGAAACGAAAATTTAACTTCTGGAACATGAAGATTTAATTCCGTTATCCAGAATTTTGTGTTGAAATATTTTGGAAAAAGAAGATTTCCATTCTTTTTTAAATTCTAATGTAAGGGTTCATATCCTAACGTAAGGGTCCTTTCTAGCCTCTACCATACACCACAATAACGATCAATTCCTGTGAGCAGAGGATCCAGTGGTGGACATTTGAAGATTTTTGATATTTCCATTCAGATTATTAATATCAACCTTTTAAATACTAATGAATCCTTCAACTACCAAACAATGCTTGCATCTTACGGATTTATCAGTCTTGTAAATGAGCCAATAAGGTTGAAGACATCTTTGGACTACGTTTTTGTTAAAAATGAAAATTTATTCAAATTGGATATTTGTAACCTATCCATGCACTTTTCAGACCACAATTTGATCAAAATTAATATTGCTTCCATCAGGCAACCAGTTTCTGTTAATACTTCGAATTTATCAAAAATTTGTTACGATAAACTCAATAATTTTCTGAAATTTGAATGTTGGGATTCTGTTCATAACGAAAGGATTTGCAGTTTAGCTTTAGCAAAATTTTTGGTTATACTTAACTCGCGTATTACCGCATCAAAATTCATTATTATGTCCCCTAAAATAAATAAGTTTATGATGAGTCCCAATCTATTATTCAAAATTAACAAACTGAAAATTAAGATGCCATCCAAATAATATTAAATTAGCAAAATTTGTAAAAAAAACTTTCGGGAAATGTTAAAGCGGATGTAAAAATGGTCAACAATAACTATTACAAAACCAAATTTGAATGCTCTAGTAAGAGTTCAAAGCAGACATGGAAAATAATTGATCAAGTTTTAGGACGTAATCGGATGTATAAACAAATACAACAAATTTTTCAAGCCGGTACTAATAGCATTCTCACGTCCACAAAATCGATCTCTGATGAATTCTGTAAATATTTCGTGAAAGTTTCACAAGTGTCAATCTCCAGTATATAAAAAGTATATTTATGGAGCTGATGGAAACTTCAGAAATCCTATCCGAGATAAAACAGTTAGATAACAAAGGGGCCAAGGGCTTTGACGGCATTGATAATTTTTTAGTTAAAAATGTTCGTGGTATTTGGTGGATGTTCTACAATACCTAAATAATCTTAGCTTGGACAGCGGTGAATTTCCAGATAATTTAAAAATAGCTGTTGTAATCCCGATTTTAAGAAGGGTGATGAATTACAACCAAATAATTACAGGCCGATTTACCTTTTTAGCACTTTATTTGGATAAGATACAATTTTTAAATGGAAATCAATTTGGGTTTACTGCCGGTAAATCAACTGAAAAATCTCCTTTGCACTTCTTGAGTGTGTTTTATAAACATATCAATGATTCTTGAAAACCCATAGCTTTATTTGTGGAGATCGCCAAGGCATTTGGCACTGTTAACCATGGAATGCTTTTATTGAAGTTAGTTAAAATTGGTATTAGAGGTAACATTTTTGATTGGTTTGCAAGTTATATTGAAAATTGTCGTCAGGTCGATAAAATAGGTGAGACAACTAGCTGCGAAGGTTTAATAAGTTGTGGCGTTCCTCAAGGATCAGTTTTGGGGCCTTTATTATTTGTGATCTACTTTAATTCAATCTTTGATATTGATCTATTTACGAGTTCTATCTAACATCTGCCTTACACTACAATATCTATCAATCCCTGTGGGCTGAGATCCAGCGGCGGAAATTTAACGATTTTTGATATTCCAAGCTATACATAGATTTAGCTCCATAAAACACCCTTCAATCCATCTTGTTATATAAGGGTTGCCAATTTAATAAGATAAGGGTCCTATATAAGATCTACCATACATCACAATACCCATCAATCCCTGTGAGCTGAGATCCAGTAGTGGACATTTGAGGATTTTTGATGCCTCAAGCTATATATGGATGTAGTTCTTTAAAACACCCTTCATTCCATCGGGTTTATACAGGGTTTGATATTTTACAAAGTAAAAAGTCTTATTGAAAATTCGGAAAACAATTTTTTTACTTTTTACTATTTAAATGCTGGCAGTTTAGACATTTTTTAATGTTTAGCCGAGAAACATTTTGAAAAGTCTTTTTTCGGAATGCATTCCTTATAAAATTAAGGCCCGAATTTATAGTCATTGCTACAACTATAACTATTGTTATAGTAACAGTTCTCGTATTTATAAACCTCACTATTAGATTTATTTGTAATGTAACAATGGTTATAGTGATCAAAATCCATCACTAGAAACGTTGCTACAATATATCCAAGACAAGAAAGTAAATTCGAAAGTCGTATCGAATTTTATCAGAGCCTTCTAGAGTATAGAGCCATAATCATTATGACGTATTTTTTCGAAGCTTTTTTAGTGGTATAACTTTTCACTGATTTCCATAGGTATCCATAGTAAAATTGGTGTTTTTTAGCTTCAAGTTTTTCAATGAAAAAAGCAAAAATGTTACAAAATGTTTATACAAAAGTGTTCTACATATCTTTAGCAGCAATATACAGGAAGGGTATATTGGTATTAAGTAAATATTAACTGCAGAAATATTAAAATTAAATTATTTCTAAAATATATTTTTCGAACTTTCATTTTGAAAAATACATCAAAGTTGGCTCTGACGAATTAAAATAATACTTGCTAAATTTATCTTTAGTTTTACTAGTGTACGTTAGATGTCTATAATTGTTGGCAGAGAAATACGAAAACAAATTATTTAATCACACAATTATGACACGTTCTTAATATTTTCTGAATTTGTTTTGCTTTTCCTAAATTTTTGAACTCAAATTTCCCCAGGTCTCAATTTTTCCTACGATTTTTCAAAATGTTTCCTACCCACTGCCATCTATGTATATTGACTAAATGCACACGATTTGTAGTAAGCTTTTCTTTTTAATTTGACCAGAAAGCTGTTGTTATGAACTTTTTTTTATATTTTGGTATAAATAAATCTATTATTACAAGAAAATGAAAACGATTTACTTAAACGAGATTTATATATGTTGAAATTCAAACTTTTATGAAAATATTTCAGAAATCATAATTAGGAATTTGCAACGTTTTCATTTACAAATTGGTCTTAGGAAAAAAAGTGATTTCCCATATGTTTTATGTGTTTTACTATGAAAAGTTTGGTTTTTTCCTCGTTTCTAATTCCCTTATAAAAGCTTCGTTTTTTAGATTATGGCTTGTATAATCAAGGTTGCTTTGATTTTATACATGATTTTAAAATGATTTTCTAAAATCGTTGCTATAGCAATAGCAATAGTTACGACTATAAATTCGGGCCTAACAGCAAAGCAACCTTGATTATACAAGCCATAATCTAAAAAACGAAGCTTTTATAAGGGAATTAGAAACGAGGAAAAAACTAAAATTTCCATAGTAAAACGCCTAAAACATATGGGAAATCACTTTTTTTCCAAAGACAAATTTGTAAATGAAAACGTTACCAATTCTCTATTATGATTTCTGAAATATTTTCATAAATGTTTGAATTTCAACATATATAAATATCGTTTAAGTAAATCGTTTTCATTTTCTTGTAATAATTGATTTATTTAAACCAAAATATAAAAAAAAGTTCATAACAACAGCATTCTGGTCAAATTAAATAGAAAAGCTTACTACAAATCGTGTACATTAAGTCAATACACATTACATAGATGGCAGTAAAAATTTTGAAAAATCATATGAAAAATTGCGACCTGAGGAAATTTCAAGTTCAAAAATTGTAGGAAAAGCAAAACAAATTCTTAAAATATTAAGAACGAGTCATAATTTTGTGAATTAACCATTTTTTTTCGTATTTTTCTGTATAAATCTGAGACATCTAACGTGCATTAGTAAAACTAAAGATAAATGTAGCAAGTATTATTTTAATTCGTCAGAGCCAACTTTGATGTATTTTTCAAAATGAAAGTTCGAAAAATATATTTTAGAAATAATTTAATTTTAATATTTCTGTAATTAATATTTACTTAATACCCATATACCCTTCCTGTATATTGCTGCTAAAGATATGTAGAACACTTTTGTATAAAAATTTTGTAACATTTTTGCTTTTTTCATTGAAAAACTTGAAGCTAAAAAACACCATTTTTACTATGGATTCCTATGAAAATCAGTGAAAAGTTATACCACTAAAAAAGCTTCTAAAAAATACGTCATAATGATTATGGCTCTATACTCTAGAAGGCTCTGCTAACAGTCGTTTTTGTTAGTAGGATGTTTTTGTTAGTGTACAGTCCCGAAACGAAACTTCCGTTTTCCTTGACGCAGCGGTCTAGTTAACAGAATAAGGTCGATTCCAGTAGTAGAGTCGGGTTAAGTAGGGTAAAAAAAAAAATTAATAATTTCATGAGTTAAGCTGAATAATTTACTTTTTATTGATATAGTATACAGTTAGTATAATTTTAAAACCAATATAAAACAATAAACCAATTATAGCAATAAACAATTATTTCTCATTTAAATGGTTCAAATCATGCAATTGCAATTTTACCAGAACACAAAACGTACAAGAAAAGGCGAGCCATAAAAAAACTTTGGTAACTCATAAAACTCAAATTATTTGCAATAAAAATATAACAAAATACCCTCATTTCAATCACAATTCCATTCATCGAATATAATCCGCAATCCACTATATCACCAATTTCACTGATTCACCTGTTTGTATATCAAAAAATTCGTCAACGTCATATTGTATTATAAATTATGTTTATGAAAAAAAGTGACGGATGAAAATATCGCAAAAAAATAAATAAAATGGAAAATTCGATAGGCGGAATTTTTTTTTTTTGCGGTACATAAAATTGAAATGCGTGAATTTGGAATTTTTTATTATGTGAACAATCATTGCTGTCATGACAAATTTTGATTTCATTTTTGTTTCTGGTAAGTATTTGTAAGATGGTGGGGTTCCACAAATTAGGTTGGCCAATAGATTTATCGAAAACACTTTGTAACCAGAACATTTTATTGAATATCAAGTAAATTTGTTATTTTTGATATACGTAATTAAAATAAATAGCGTGACTTACAAAATATAAAGAAAATTACCAGGTAACATATAAAAACTACTTTGCTCATGGAAAATATTGAGAAAACTTGCTATTTTTCTACAATTGAAAACTAATAAAAAAGCATTTTCCAATTTCTATTTAATTTCAATTGCAGTTTTATATATAAATTGTGTAATTAACGTCACGGAAATTTATACCATATACAATACAGTGTGTTAGATTATAGTAGTTTGTTTTTATCTAGACGTTTGGCCTCTTAAGTTCTACTTGTCGCACTGTTTATTGATTTAAATAATTGTAGATGTCGATAGAGAACCAGCTTTCAATAGTGCTGCACAAAACTTTGATATGAAAAATTAATTATGTATGTACATATGTATTTGTACTGAACCATTTAAATCATCGTTTAATTCTAGGAACTCTAACGCCATAAAATAATGTAGAGTTCCAAGTTCTAAGTATTATTGGATAATAATTTCATTTATAGTAAGATCAAAAAATTATTCACAAAATTATATTTAATACCCAGTTATTAATTTAGTTACCTATATGCTTTATAGTCTAATGTAAAACAATATCCTAGGGCAATTCAGCACAAAATATTATAGTTAACATCTTTCTCTCGAAATAACATTAATTTGTAAAATTTATTTTTAAGTAGAAGCATACTGATATAGAAAAAAAACGTATTTTTTGAACTGTTCAAAACAAAGTTTAGATGGGACGGAAAACATTAAAGAAAGCACTATAACAATATTTCTCGATTATTTCGGCTTTTTATAGACAAAATATATTAATAATAATGCCATTCACAACATTTTTCGACTTGTTAATCAGAAAAAATGTAGAGGCCAATCATTTATAATATATCTATCAAAAAAGTAGAAATATCAAAATCCCCCCGTACTTTAACCCGAGAGTCAATACAAAGTGTATCGGCTCTAACAAATGAAAACTTTTCCTTGAGTTTTCTCTGTGGTAGTTTGGTTTCGTACAGACAAACTCGCACTATCAAAAAAAGTACGGTCTACTCCTCAGGTAGGACGTAGGAGGTAGCTTCGACCAAACTACAAAAATAAAATTCTAACTTCATACATTAAGTATGAGGAATGAATGTATTGACTTAGCGAATCATATTCACTAAATCAAAACTCAAGGAACACGAGGGTTTTCATTAGGTTTTTGATTTTTGATTTAGTGAATATGATTCACTAAGTGAATACATTCTTTCCTCATACTTAATGTATGAAGTTAGAATTTTATTTTTGTAGTTTGGTCGTAGGACGTAGCTACCTGATGAGTAGACCGAACTTTTTGATCGTGCGAGCTAGTCTGTACGAAACCAAACTACCACAGAGAAAACTCAAGCAAAAGTTTTCATTTGTTAGAGCCGATACACTTTGTATTGACTCACGGGTTAAATACGGGGGGGATTTTGATATTTCTACTTTTTTGGTATATATATTATAAATGATTGGCCTCTTCATTTTTTCTGATTATCAAGTCGAAAAATGTTGTGAATGCCATTATTATTAATATATTTTGTCTATAAAAAGCCGAAATAAACGATTGATTTTAATACAGACAAATTTCCCTTTCTTCGACATTATTTCTGCTTCTAAAAATAAACATATTTGCAATTTATTTAAAACTGTTTGAGACTTAATAGTTTTTAATCGAAAAACAGGATCCTTCTACCTCCTTTATTTTACAAAAAAGTTGCCCAACCATACAAGCTCCATTCACAGTAATATTTAACAATTAGCTTATTAGGCAAACTTATTGGCTTTCGTATTAGAAGCATTAGACGACACGCCGAGCAGGATTTAGGTTAGGTTAGGCTAAGGTGAGGGTCCAAGAAGACCGATATAGACACAAGCTGGTCCGTACTCATACTTACCATAATTTATTATTTATCCACCTACTCATTCAGACCATTTCGAGCTATTAACAGAGCGCTGGATGCTCTTGACTTCCATCCTATCCTGCTGAAGTCCATCATGTCATTTAAAAGAGATGCTCCTAGAAAACGGGGACAAGTGCAAAGAAGATAGAATACCGTCTGTTCCTCCTCTTCGTCTTCACAACTGAGACAGTAGTCATGTGAGAAAAATCCAATTCTACTTACATACATGCGACAGTGCTCTGCAACCACTCCAACAACCATACTGATCTGAATCTAACTTTGGCCAGACCTGCTAAGTTATTACACATGAGGTACTATTTCACTGTCTGTCGTTCGTCAACTTATACTAGTTAAAGGTCAGGAGCATTTGAATATCGCTTTTGCTTTCTGTAGTATGGTCCATGGTGTCACGTCGAACCAGCTGATCGGCTTTTATATTTCCTATATTATTGAAATGCCCTGGCACCCATTATAGATGGATGTTGAGTTGATCTGCCATCTCACTAAGAGATGAGCGATAGTTTTGGACTACTTTCGATATTACATTATACCTCAACCAGTCTAAGACTTCCTTTATAGCAATTACGAAAGGAGAGGTTTATCAGAAGTTCCTCACAGAACACTCCTGCCCCGACATTCCCATCGCTTTTTCAACCATCAGTGAAAAAATTTATAACTCCTGGTTCCAGAACTGCATCCATCACCCAGTCCTCTCAAAGATAGCGACGGGACAGTATAGTATAGGTGGCCTTAGGATATCTTTGTTACACAAAATAAATGATTGCCCCGCATTGTTACAGGTCCATTTTGAAGCGGATTTCAGTCGTATGGCAACTTGTCTGAAGAAGTCAGTTGTAGCAGAGTCGATATGGTCCTCAGTGCACCACTAATTCACAGGGAGGCTGCACTCTGAACTTGAAGCTACCAGACTTTACCCCATACAAAAGTTGGATCTGACTACTGCAGTGAAGAACCAATGTACGGTGAAGAACCAATGTTGATAGAGTATTCAATTCATATTTTCAAATTTAATTAGTTATCCAAAACGAGATCCAGATAATTCGCTTCACCTATAAAAGTAAACTGAACTATGAAAAGAGAACCAATAAAGTTTTGTGTGGGCTTACATTCAACCCACAACCATTCGCCCATATGAAAAGGATGAACAGAGAATTTGGCATGAGTACACTTATGGCAAGGGGATACTTACCGCACACTCCAATAGCAACGTCATCCACGTAGGCAACCACTTTGAAGCCACTATAGAGACTGGCATTTATGATCATGCCGCTTATTATTCTATCTGAGTCCCTGAGTGACTCAACCACTCCCAGATTCGACAGTGCCTCAGTTAGGGCCCCCTGAAGTACGGTATTAAAGGCCCTCTCAATATCCAAAAAGATTGCCATTGCGCAGTTTCTATACTCGAAAGTAGCCAGAGATAATCCCTTGCAATATGCATGTTGAGATTTTGATAGTTTTTTTTCGGCACAATCGCACCTCTAATATGAACTTTTATTTGCCTCTCCAGTGTCTTTAAGAAGAAGGAAGATAAGCTAATTGCTCTAAGGTCTTTGGTACTGCAGTCTAAGCGTTTTCCCACTTTAGGTGTGAACATAACCTTCACTACTTTTCCATTCCAACCAGGAAATTGTTTGGTTAAAATTCTACTGGATGTCCGCAGGGATAATATCATCAGGTCTTAACAACTTATATGGTTTACAAAAATATATCGCCCACAAAATATTCCTTTTATAAATAATTTGACCTACCAGGCTATTTAACGCAACATTTAATGTTTAAAAACTGAACTAAATCCACGCGAATATATTTTATTTTTAAAAAATTAGATGTTGAGGATTTAATTCATATCGAAAATGAATTAATTTAGCCTAGAAAAGGTTTATTTGGTCTCCATTTATATTGGCAAATGATGCGAGGAACCAACTGTTACCAATATCAGGCTTTTACAGTGGGTTGCCAAGTTATTGGCAACTTATCTTATACTTCCAAACATCTTTAACCCCAAAAAACTATTAAGTTTTAAAAATGTTATATAGTAAAGCTACCTACGATATAGGTGCACTTATGATTGTAACAGTGTCACTTTTCAAACAAGTTTCCAGGATAAGGTTCGAAAAGTAAAGACCCGAAATGGATGAATTTCGAAACAGAGTGCAAAGAAATTGACATACTTAAAGGTGTAATGTGTCTGACTAGAGCGTTCGTCAAATATTAAAAAAATAACATACAATGTACAACAAGTACAAGAATTAAACCCTGCCCAAATAAAATGACGGTTTCAAAGAGCTCTACACTGAAGCGCTTATTGGCTAGTCAGGCTTTAACATAATTTCGTTTCTCGGATCAGAATAATTTTACTGTCCAAAAGTGTATATTACACTGTGTATTCTGTATACGGTGCAAAGGTTATATAATAGGAACATTAACACATTCAAGCAAGTGAAAATCCACATTTTCTGTAAGATAACTTTCTGGGATTTATTTCGACGCAATTGTTGGCCCTTTTCACCAGACGCCACGGTTTCATCTGAAAAAAACATCAAAGTGTGGGTGCGTTTTTAAGTTGCCTGTACCATGAATGGCAGCGAATTTCCCAGCCTCATTTTTTAGTAGCGTCAATATCATCATCAAGGCCAAACGTAGTTAAATCATCAAATAGAAAGTTTTTTAATTGAAATAAAATCCGTTTCAAAAATTCTGTAAAAGTGTCAAATAAAAATATAAAAAATTGTCAGAATTATAGTGAGTTTTATTAGTAGCGGTCACTCGCACACTGTAGAAAAGGCTTACAAGATAGTCTGGTCCTGGAGGATAACATTTCTTTACATTTATTTGAGTTCAAATGCATTGCGCTATAGACCAATTGCAAAATAAGTCATTTAGCATCAATAGAAGCGGTTATATTCGCATACAATCGTCATCGGCACATAAAAGACACTTACCCAAATTAAACCAATTTACGAACTCATTAATAAAAACAATAAAATGTATAATGGACCAAGATGACTTCTTTAAATATACTAAGTCGGAGTGCAGGAAGCAAGACTAATCGGCAATGGCATCGTGGAGTACAGTCCCTATGGACTAATTCTCTGTCACAGCAGTAACATGCAGTAGAACAATAATAATTCATGCCTGTCAACAGTCGGATTTGTACTCTTAGGTTTCATGGACATCATTAAACATCACATTTATGAACGTTCATGCTCCCACTGAGGAGAAGCCTCATCAAATCAAAGATGCTTTCTACGACCAACTCGAAACCGTCTTGAGCAAAATTCCATATCATGACTTTACAATCATTTTGGGTGACTTAATGCTCAAATTGGCTGGGCTGGTAGTACATATCGTAGCTTGCTTTACTATATAACTCGATAGCTAGCTTTACTATATAACTCGAATTTAAAAGATATTTTTGTAGTTTCAAAGGCATCAGAACCAAACTCGGAGCTGATATAGATCAGGGTCACTCGTTGGCAGTCGTACTATTGTATCATCAATCTTGGAAAATAAACTACTTCTTGACTCCATTCTAGAAAGTGGTCATCATCAAAATGGCGGTAACCGATGCCTCAATGTCCACCGGAATCCATTTAGTCCTAAAAATCTTTGGTCTTTGTGCTATTCAGGAGAAACATCGCGCAGTCTAACGCAATCTATACCAAAGAACTGTGATGAAAGTCTGCAATCGGCCATGTAGATGTAAAAAAGCGACAATTGTATGAGCAACAGGCACCCAACATTCAAAATTTGTATCCCTTAAGTTTTCTGTTTTATTTTTTTATTTCATATTCATTGAGTTTTAAACTCTAGATTACGAAAAGCATTTAGTTTGAGTCTGTCTTGGGGATTAGCCTCTAGTCAATATCGTAGTTTGAGGCATTCCCAAAGAAGAAATAAATAAAATGGAAAGCACGTAAATATGCGATATTATAAGCGATAATATGCGTCCAAAGGTTCCAAATCTTTTCAGATGGTGTTGACCAAATAACGATCCCCTTCTTTAGAAAACTGAAATTGACACTGAAACTCCTTCACGTCTATTCTATCGTGAAATACTTTTGGATGTTTAGACCGTATACACTCTGATAACGAAAACGAAAATTCATGAAATAAATTTTCCATTTTTAACTTAAATTTTCAAAAATTAATTTAAATATAAATTACTAATTCATTATGTACATATTTTTAGTTTTGTATATGTATTTGACAGATCGTAAATGTAAATGACGTTTTAATTTTCCGAATTTCCGATACCCGTATCTACTGTTTTAGACATCGACATCGAGGTATAAATCCGAAGATACAATTTTAATCCAGGTTTGATTCAGTGGATTTATCTTCGTTTAAAATTATACGAGGATACATTCGCCGAGTAATCCTAGTTTAAAATTACGAGCCTAAATATATAAAATACCTAGAGAAGAATTCGTTACGCTAGGACAACTTGAACGTTACCATTAGAAAAAAAAAAAATTCCACACTCACTCGTTTTTTTTTAAATTTTATCTGTCCTGTCTCCTGTATAATATTTGAATGACATCCTTATTTAAATTTAATTTAAAATTGCCAGGAACAACAATAACAAAAACTTATCGCCTTCAGCGAATAATATTATTGATTTTATGCAGATTTCATTTTTCTTCCATTTTTATTTTATTTCAATTCGATTAGATTGAGAAATATGTGTCTACCGATTGGGCGGATGATGTGGTAAATACAAATAGATTCTATTTAATGATAAGGATGAGAAAAAAAATGATATCTCAGATCATCCTCAAAGGAATATGTTTTTGTGTGTACATGTATTTTCTCGTTTTAAATTTACATCTGGGCTCTCTATACATCAAAATGGTATTCTACATCTTTATCATGACGATCTGGATGGATGAAATGGAATTAAATAAATAAAATTAAAATTTATTATGTTTAATTTTAAATTAACACCTCGCTGCTAAATGAAGGTAACTAGAGTGCGTCTTCGGAGTATTTGTAAAAAAATAAACATAACAGTACGAAACTTTTTATTGGACGTTAACCTTATTTTATATAGCAAGTTTTTAATAACCTATTAAGCACCAGGTGTTATTTATATAATGTGTTGACCTCGTCAGTCGCCATATACATATTTTATGTTGTTAAATCTTGCTGCAATAAAATTATAAATAACAATAATTATTTCCTCTTCCATTTTTATTAATCCTAACAAAAATTCAAATAACAAAAAATATTTTCATTTTACGAGTACTTAGTAACTGCACTCATAAATTACAATATAAAAAATTGCAAACAAACAATCATAAAAAACAAAAAAATCATAAATCATTACGATGTATTTGATTTCAATTTCAATTTTTATTATTTAATATTTTTAAATATTAAATAAAAAATACACACAAAAAATTAATTATTAATTAAAAATAAAAATAATTAAATTTAACTTTTATGAACTTTGAACAGCTTACAAAACAAAAATATTGATAATTAAATAAAATGTTTTATTCCTTTTTTTTGATATTAAAAAAAACAAAAAAAAATTATTTAATATGTAATTATTTCCACTAGTAATAATTATAATATAAATAATAAATATAAATTAATTACAAAAATCGATAACAATAAATAAATGGATTTTATCGAATGGAATCGAAAACAATGTTGCATTCATTTAGAATTAGTGATAATGGTGTACACATACAATCTGAATTGTTTTATTCAAATAGATTGAATGAAGTTCTTTAACCTGATGATGCCGCTGTTGGCTGCATATTTCTGAGTAATCATTTTATTGGTCACTTTCTTCTTGACGAGGTCCGGCTGTTGAATATTTTTTGTTTACCCAATCGGGAAATTATTCGTTAATTTGCCTTGTATTATGTTGTTCAGAAATTAATGCAGGTTTTATGATTTTATTTGTTTCAACAATTTTTCAATAATAAAGAATTACGCAAAGAGTTTAACATTATAAGTCATTTTAAAGCTTATTTTATGCTCTTTCTTATCACATAATCTATTTGTAATCTAAATTATAGTTTCGTCTATTTTTAGACCTTTGATGTTAAGATGTCAAAACAATAATTTCGCCAAATTTACTTGTATGAATTTAAACTCGGCCGCAGTGCAGCACAAACGGGTCGAAACATCAATGAAGTTTAGGGCCAAGGAAGTGTTAACGAATGCACAATACAACGTTGGTTTCAAAAATTTCGTCGTGGTGAACTCAGTCTTGAAGATGAGAAAGGTCGCGGACGTCCCTCTGCCATTGACAACGATGAATTGAAGGCTTTGGTGGAAGCAAACCCACGCACGACTGTTCGAGAGCTTGCAGGGGAACTAGGCGTAAGTACTGAATTAATTTCGGAACCTTTGAGCCGAATTGGAAAGTCGAAGAAACTCGACAAAAGGGTGCCACACGAATTGAACGAAAACCAAAAAAATTCCCATTATGAAGTTTGCTCTTCACTTCTTTTGCGTAACAAAAACGAACCATTTCTCGATCGCATTGTGACGTGCGATGAAACGTGGATTCTATACGACAACCGACGAAGTTCAGCGCAGTGGTTGGACCGTGGAAAGCCCCTAAACACTTCTCCAAATCTGGGCTGCATCAAAAAAAGCCTATGGTGACTGTTTGGTGGTCGTCAGCCGGAATTATCCACTACAGCTTCTTGAATCCTAGCGAAAATATCACGGCAGAGAAATATTGTCAAAAAATTGACAAAATGCACAAAGAACTAAAATGTCTGCGTCCAGCATTAGTCAATAGGAAGGGCCCAATTCTTCTGCACGATAATGCTCGACCACATGTTGCACAACCGACGCTGCAGAAGTTAAACCAACTTGGCTACGAAGCTCTGCCTCATCCACCATACTCACCAGACCTCTCGCCAACCGACTACCACTTTTTCAAGCATCTCGACCATTTCTTACAAAGAAAAGTATTCAACGACCAAACAGCCGCAAAAAATGCCTTCGAATAATTCGTCGCTTCCAGAACTTCAGAATTCTATGCAACTGGAATTAATAAATTTGTATCTTGTTGGCAACAATGTGTAGATTCTAATGGTTCTTATTTCGATTAATAAAATTTATTCTAAACTGAGATATGTCGTTTTAAATAAAATGGTTGAAAACCTACAACCATTTTCCTTGGTAGTTGGTGTAGTTCATGAAATGTTTCGTTCCGTATTTGCTGTCTCTCAAGAAGTCAGATAGCATACACCATTTCAGAGGGACATCTCTGAGAGCGGCACAAAAAATTTCGAAATTGACCGTGTTTCCTTGCAAGTACTATGTTTCGTAATACATTTACGTTACGGTTCATTTTCACCCTTAATCCCCGTGATTTGTTAATGAGGGTTTATTCGGAAAGAATACCATTTGGATAAGAGTTTTTCCTGGATGGAATGCCAATTTCCTTAAATGTTAGCCGAGACACACATTTAAAAAAAAAGTCTTTTCAGGATGAAAATTTCGTGCTAACTTCCTATACGTTAATAAATGGGCCTTTAAAATCTTTGCCAGAGATTGGAATTCACTTTCGGACAGTGCACGTGGTAGCTGATCTACTACTCCATCTATTGAGCCAAGAAAACTAACCCCTATCCAGGGGAATAAGTTAGTCTGGAAAGTTTAGGTACCAATTGAAATTTTGACTGTAACTGATAAATGGGCCTTGGTACTCTTTGCCAGAGATTTGAATTCACTTGCGGATAGTGCATGTAGTAGCTGACCTACTACTTTATCGAGACCCAAAACTACTCCCTATCCAGGGAATAAATTAGTCTGGAAACTTTAGGTGCCAATTGAAATTTTAACTGAAACTGATAAATGGGCACTCACGAATAACTTAATTTTGACCAGTACATTACGATTTCGACTAATATTTTTAAATGTTGTTAACACTCCTTGTATGAGATTTTAACTCGAATTCCTTTAGTATATGATGTAGATGACTAAACTCTCAATCGACCAAGCCCCAAAACTTCCCTCTATCTTAAGGAATATATTAATATTTGGCCTGCTTTTTTATTACATCGGAGAGATCAGAGAGATAAATTATCTGAAATATCCGATAATTGTTAATCTGAAAAGACCTTTTTCAGATTTTAACACGCTAAACTATTTAAATTGGCTAACCATTGTTTTGTAACACACTATGACCAAAACAATTCTTTACCTACGCATAATTAATACACAAAAATAAAATTAAACATTAATGAACCAGATACAGTGAACAAAATTAATTAAAATTATTTACAATAGACTTTAAAAAATGAATTTCCCATTGTTGTTATCTCAGTCTATACTGTTCACCATTTTGAACGTCAAACTATGTACATACATATTTCTCGGTGCTATCTGAAATAAATTTCAGATCGAAAATATCAGTCTGTGATTTATCAGATATAATAGAAAAACGCAAAAAATTTATATTGCGATTTCGATTGAAATTGTTAATTGGGCAATAATACCTCTTCCTTGCCTAAGTTTGAACTCAGGTTCCTGAACGGTACACGAGGTAGATGACTAAATTCCCCGTACAACCAACCAGCCCAGAATTTATCCTCTAGCCAATATTAAAACGAAATCTTTATTTACGTATGTTTCTTTAGTGGAATTTGGTTTTTAATGCAGTATAGTTGGATTCCAATTGGAACCAAATAATTAATAATGTTGAACTAAAACTATTTGATATTTTTGTGGTTTGTAATTTTGGTTTCTAGTTTTAAAACTTCGATGTTTGGTTGAAAAGGCTTAACTGGTAGCAGAAAAGTATAATTACTAAAATAAATTTAATAAGTTTAACATTCCGTTTCAGCTGTGCTTAAAAACTGTTTTTATTATAGATATTATAATATTTTTATTGTATAATTGAGATTACACAATTCAGTTTATTAGATTACACCATTTTATAGTAATATAAAATACTAATGCTGTGTGCCTCATGTCGATTTTTTCAATTAATTTCTGGCTAAACTAAATTACGCTACATTATGCTATTAACCACCAGACGGCTAACGATAACTCTCCTCGCGAGGATGCTTTTCATTTTAGTTGTCATTTTTATTGAGAGTGCTTGGATTATACTGTTTATTACGCAAATTTTTCTGCTACAAGTTTGTAGCGAAATGCTGACGGTATAGTGATTGTACGATTTTTCGTTTTTGTATTGGAAAACATTTAGTGCGTTTTTTTATTCGCTATCCGGAGCTGCTATCGAGAGCCGTCATATGAAAATAGCTTCGGATAGCGGCTCCATATAAATAGGTAGAGCTAAATATTTTTTATATCATGTTTTTACTAAGAAATTGAATTAAACATTATAGTTTGACGTTAAATAAATTTAATTTACCAATAAATAGCACGTCAAATTTAAATTTGGGTGTAGAAAATTGACTGCTCCGCATAGCAGCTATCGGGAGCGAATAAAAAAACGTAGCAATTATTGTGTTTTTAGCTTTATGTATAAATTTGGAAATACATGCCCTTAATGCTTTTTGTCAAAAATGATTCATGATTATGAATATCCAAATCGAACCTCACTTATTGGGTTTTCATGTTAAATAAAACCTGTTTCGCATTAAACTAACCCGTTTCCGAATTAAGCGAACCTATTTCCAAAATAATACGTTTTTTCGAACTAACAGAAACATTTCCCGAATTCAATGAAAACTCACTCCATGGATTGAAACCTTTTCCAAAATAAACGAAACCAAAATAAATAAATTTAAAGTCAATAAATACCTAAACCACTAAAAATTTGTTTATTTTTTATTTCTTAAATAAAATACTCATTTAAATTCATTAAAACTAAGAAGAACTTGGAGAAGGCCATGTAGCTGAGGCTTTTCTAACCCTACCTTTGATCACGCCTTCTAAAATAGATTCTCTCATATAACTTAATAAATTAATTTGTTTTGATCTTTGAAAAGGTCTTTTACATCTTACTTAATGCCAGTTAATACGGAGGAAGAAACATTACACAGTTTTGCACTGCTTGGATCAAGTCCTTCACCTGGATTGTTTTATGACAAAGACATACAGATAAATGATTACATATCATAAAATAATATCGAATGGTACATGCAGCTCCTACAAATTCTTCGTATTCTGAATAAATCGAGCTCATAAAAAATGGTATAACGGATTATACCATAACCATAACAGTACCCTGAGCCCTCTTGATTTTTGCCGCAAATCTTAAAATATTCCTATATGCTCTCTTCGACCCGCAGCAAAATTATTATCATATTACTCTTATAAAGTAAAGTTGATATTTTTTCTGTGTGAATAACATTATTTTGAGGTTAGTTTTGATTCAAGTGATAATTTTGCTTTATAATGTTAAATTAAATATTTTTGGTTTGGTCTTTAACTATATTTTGAATCAAAGTGTTTAATTTTTGGCAACTCAAGAAAA
The DNA here is from genome assembly GCA_963556165.1 of Tipula helvola. Taxonomy (NCBI): domain Eukaryota; kingdom Metazoa; phylum Arthropoda; class Insecta; order Diptera; family Tipulidae; genus Tipula; species Tipula helvola. The sequence goes on from OY744483.1 coordinate 103,950,504, forward strand.
TGAAAATACGGTTTAAGTAGTAATCGAGCGACAATTTTAAGGGATGAATTCAATCCTTTCAAATCACAATGAATGGTCGTTGTTTAAATTCAAACTAAGGCAAATACTGCTAATCGGTGCCACAAGAAAAAACAAACAATCGAAAAAATGTTCACATTTTTTTGCTGGCAGTATTTTTCCGCCAGCAAATAGATGGCGGAAAGGTGTCAAGATTGGTGATTCAAAATTTACAATATCGTTTCCAATGACTCTTTAACTTTTTCCGCCTAATAAATTAAACTATTTTTATAAATTAAAATAACCCATTGCCAATTTCAATTAAACTATACAAACATGAGATCATAAATTAAACTTTGTCCAATTGATCTGAATTATTTTCCAAAAAAAAAACCGGTTAGTTTTCCTTTAATGCTGATTGCAGAAAGTTTAATTTACGCAAACGTCAATAGTTTAATTTAAATTGGCAAATTTCTGCAAAAGCTCCTCGATTACATTGAAGGACATGCAAAGAGTTTATTAAGAAAACCGAATGTAGAAGGCATGATCAAATATAAAAACAGTCTCAGCTACAGATTAGTCAAATTTCATCTTAGGCAAGATGACACTCCCCGTTGGTGTTTTACTACTGTCATCTGTCTGTCGCTGTACTATCATGTCGCATGTGAATAAATTATACATTTTCCACTTATTGCATTTAAGACAAAATACGATTTATTATGAAGCGGTTCTGGCTACCTCCCGTAATTAAAGAAAAATATATGTCAGGATGTCAACCAATTATCGGACCCACACAACAGGGGAATGATGTTCCCGACTTATCGTCCGATAAAAATATATCCGTGTTTCGGTACCAACAATTCAGTGGTGTATAGGCGACGATATATCATTATTGTATCGTCTAATGGAAAAGTGCTCTAAGGATGAAACATTTCACCTCAATTTTTCTAACGGTTTTAGGTACGTTTTTCGCGGTATATTATCCATTTTTATGTCCTTCTTGCTTAGGTTAATGCACACTAATGTTACTGTAACCGCGATTCAAACTTTGTGGGCCGAAACTTTTGGGTCGAGTAGAAGGCTTTAGTTGGCTTTAGCAATGCTGTAATAATATTTTTCCGTTTTGGACGAACTCATCTATGTCGTTGAAAATCTTAAGATTTTCTTATATCGATATCAAATTATTTTAATATTTTGTAAATAATTTTAAGTAAGAAATCTTGAGAAATTTCAAAAGACACAAGTTAACATCGTATACGCCAGCCAAAACGAAAAGTGCTTACACGAAATTTCGAACAGTAGGCCTGGATATTTCCGTCAAAGAATAATAACTTATGGTTGACGTTCTAAAAGTCGCTATTTAGAATAATGAAAAGCCAGGCACAGCTTGCCTTATTGACCCTTATGCCATCTTTAAATAACTGTCATGAAATAGTTAACAATTTAGAAAAGTCAATGATTTAGTCGAAAAAATCGACATGAGGCACACAGCATAAATATCGCAATTTCAAATTAAATTAGTTATACAACTAATACATACGTATTGCATTAATAACAATTTATTTGAACAAAAATTATATTGCAAGGATTTTAATCGTTTTTTTTAAATCGAAATATAATAAAATTATATGGATTCATAACAGTGTACAATACGCACCAACCATGTAAAATTAGATAGAATCTAATACATATGATTTGGTTTTTTCCAATGGGATTTGTATACGTATTACTGTGGGAAAAAGTGTGGAAAATTTCACATCCATCGTTTTGTACCATATCGCGTTTCGTACCGTATTACGTTTTGAAATATCGCATTTTAAACTATCGCATTTCAAATGGAACGCAAATAAAATATACTAGAACCAACAGCATAAAAAAAGGATTTGTCTCTCAAAACCTTCAAATTTCAACAAGTATACCTCCACCCGTTTTATACATAAAGTAGTAATATCTACTGATTTGCTGGTTGATAGGATATTGATTGATTGATTGAAGTATTCAACCAAGCTTTAAGCAAGATCTCCCGGAGTTATTAATGGCCGGGACTCACCGAACACCTTGTTACATACAACATAAAGAGGATTTGGATAGGTTTAGTTAGTATGAAAGAAATTGACCCGGTCACAGACACACTATGGCCAATAGTTAGTACCACAATGGCAACATGTCTAAACTACTTTTATGTTTATTAAAATTAAAATTAAAACTGCACTCTGAAATAATATTTATTAGGTTGCTGAATTAGATTCCTGAGACCTTCTGAAAATCATAATCGTAATTAGTAAATATATAAGTACTTAATAAATAAGTATATAATACTCATAATTTAATTTAAAATTGACTTAAAGCTAATAAATATACTCGAAATCACGTGATTTTCTCCATCCTGGTCCCTGCCGCTACTTATAACTATAATTTAGTTCTCGCTATAATACATTATAGAGTTTCAGCAAGATCAGCCACTAAGATTTTATGAGTTTGATCTGTAATGGCCGCTGTCCCGTAATGAATTATAATTAATGTTATCCGTAACCAAATTAAAATTGTAATACGCAGTATTAGATAAGATTAGATCCCGGGTCCCATTCCGTACACCCTGATACGCTTCCGATGTACATCTGAGCATTAGGCCAGTAACTCGTACAAAATTTCCTCCGGCGAACTCACGTCGACATAATAAAATTTTCTTTGTTTGATTCTAAAACTTAGAGAATTAATACAACCTTCTCTCTTATGATTGGTATATTCTAACCCAAAATATCTTTTTAACAACCCCATTTTTAATAATATTAAAGCCTGCAACTATCAAATTATTAATTTTTATTTATTTTTACATATTTTTTTTACTGGACGAATAAATCACCAGAAACCAACTAAACAAAAATAAAACCGACTAGATTGTTTAACGTGCCTTTTAAATAGTAGGAAACGTACTATCATTTAAAAATACTTTTCTAAAATATTGTCATATCGTGTGTATGAATACCGCCATCTGTCCACACGACATGTCCACATGTCATACGATTTACATATCACAAAACTCGTCCATTATCGCATCGTCTTGTGCCGCCTTAAAACCGATCCCATTATATTTACATAATATGTAAGTATTGGTAATTAAAACAGTGGTGGTACCCAAATAAACGTAACTTATTACAAACAAACCCGAAGAACTTTTGCTTTTATCAGTTGACATCAAAATTAAATAAACCATAAGATTTCCAGAATTATTGCTAGAACCTTTTGAATGTTACTTAGAATTCTAATTAAAATTTTACAATTACCTTGGTGAAAGGCAACAACGATGGTAGAACCAGCCGTTTGTTCATTGATACACATGCCCTCAATCGCTTCAAATTTTCCAAATATTGTCCCGTAGATCGTGGTCGATTGATACAAGTTTCCACTTAAAAACACTTACATATCCGCTTTTCATAACTTCGGGTGACATAAGGATTGGTCTAATAGTTCCCAAATTTGGCATTATTATTTTTCGCCAAAACCTTCCGGAACCGAAACCATGGCAACTATTCCCATACTATAACACTTCCAATCTAAAAAACCAAAAGCCGTTCTTACTATCTCCGACAACCGAATTCCAATTTCTCGCCTGGGCACAAAATGTAGTACCTGTTTCCTGAAAAATTAAATTACAATCTTCTTAATTCATCAAAACGTCTTTCGGACTCCCTCCAATTAAAAATAGCATTGTATAGGACATATACATTCGGCCAAGCTCCAGAAGGCTTCTCCCCTCGCTTCTCAGTGGGTCCCCATTACCGCTTAAGTACGTTGCACTTCTTTGTCCCGATATGGATAAAGCCTCCTTAAATAATTTGTAAGGAATGAATTCATTTGAGAGCGTCATTTATCATTTTTCATTAATATACGCCAATACAATTCAACTAAGGCTCGTACTTCGGGTATCGGGTACCCGGGTACCCGGGTATTTTTCGAAATTTTTAACTACCCGAATACCCGGGTAATTGCTCCGGGTATCACGAAAAAATTCAAAGAACCCTGCAAATTTTATGTTATTTATTTCCAATATACAAGGTGTCTTGTACTTGAATGCTAATCCTTTAGGGGTGATTCCTTGATCAATTTTGAGCAAAAAATGTTTGTGCGAGGGGATCTATCTCCAGTATCTACTGAGATACAGAGATTTAAAGAAAATTTGCTCGAGCCAGTACCAACACTCACATTTAGGTTAATAGTTTATATTTTACTCGACGTTTATTAGCTTTCGAGAGCATAAGTTTTTGGAATTGAAATTATCTTTTAATCAGTGTATCAGACCGACGCGTAGGCCTTTCCACTTCATAGATATTGTGTTCAAACGTGGAAATTTTTGCGAGTTTGAAAAATGGCCAACACGGCCACGCATCATAAAAGCACGTAGAAACGCAGAAAGGCACAAATGTACACATTGTCAGTCACCGTGGAATACGCTTATTTCGACAATCAATCGATTTGTAAAATTGAATATTTCACTCGGTGAATTAGGCGCCGAAAAAATAATCGACAAGTTTCTAGCATTATTAAAGGAAACCTCACTTATTTTTGAATCGCTTATGCTACAAGAATTAAGCAAAAAAGGCGACATTAATAATATCTAAACGGAAGTAATTTCATTATTACTATATCACGACAGTTATCCAAAAGAAAATGAATATTTAAATTTCGCATCTAAACTTTCAGCAAAACAGTTAGCTAGTCAGCTTTTATTACGCTTAGTCTCGAGACAAATCAACATTAGAAAGGCCGACCAAAGTTCAAGCTCTTCTGAGGTAGAACTTGAAGAAACAACTGGTTATAATGAGCTATGGAAGATTTATACGTCGAGCAAAGAGATAAGCTGATCTAAATTTTGGATAATTTACACCAAGGACTACTTACGGATGTTTTCAGTAGAGGGAAATATACAGTAGATTTCATTTATAGCGACTATGGATATAATGACATTAGGGATATAACGACGGAATTTAATCGGTCCCTTGGTGGTCGTTATAGGTGAAAACTACTACAAAAATGCGAAGTTACTTAGCCGTTTCTACACTTTCTACACTTAATGGCTTCTTATTTTTGAAATGTTTCATTAATATAAAAATAAAAGTGAATATCTCACATGAGTATCACACATGGATTAACCTGTTTATTGAACGTACATAATCTACATAAGTTAAATTGTATGATTATACACATATTACCTATTTTCAATAAAAGACCTGTTAAAACACGTTTTGCCTACTTTTTTTCGGGTAACCCGGGTACCCGGGTATTTGGTAAAAAAACTACCCGTTACCCGGGTACTTAATTTTCGGGTATTTTACGAGCCCTAATTCAACCCTTCCATCCACTGCTTGCTTAGGAATTGTACAGCAACCCAAATACAACAAATGCCGATGACCCAACGACACTATTTGGCTGTCCGTAGTAAAGTTTCATTCAAGTATGCTATAAACCCGTAATACCGGTAATTAGTGTTACAACCTTGGATACCACCGCTATCATATAATATTCCATCGAATAAGCTTTAAAATCATAAAACCTAAACTCCAGACTAATACATCATAAGAACTCAAAAGGCATGGCTGTCAAATAACGGCGATAGACGGACTAAATCCAAGGATCTTATTAGGTTTTTTTTTTTTTTTTTTACACCACATCTTTAGAAGTAATCCCGTACTCAGTTCTCAGTTTTCCAAATAGATTATAAATACACAAGGATACTCGCCGTCAAAAACTGGCGATAAATGGACCAAATCTAAAGATGGCACTACTAGTTTCTTAAAGATTTGCACTCAAAATTAATTTCACTCCTATTCGTTTACCAAACATTTAATTTGTTAAAGCTGACGTCCCCAGGAGCAATCCTGTACTCAGCCTTCACGTATTAAACAACACCGCACTATCGATAAATCCGCTTATATCATTGACCGCAAGTTCACTATGGAAAATCACAGTGATGTCCCTTATATTTCTATAATTCACTTGCAGTTTTCACGTATTAAATAATACGGCATTATCGATAAGTCTGCCCATATCATTGACCCCAAGCTTACCATGGAAAAGTACAGTGATGAACCCTATACTTAGATTATCATAATACATTTGACTCCAGCATTACATAACCTCAAAACAACCAAAAATCAACAATCAAAAATCACTTACCTGATATTTAACCTCTTTACCTTCTTTCAGACAGGCCCTACGCCCATTCAACACCATGAAATTTATTTCGTTTGAATTCCAAGCTAGTATCATATCATCTTTGCATTCGATTAAATTCCGCGTGAGTGTTCTATCCGACGGTAACGATTTCATGTATTTCATCGAATAATTGGTCGCACATCAATTATATGTATCGGTAATTTTATCGAATCGAGACATTTTTATACAATTTCCACACTAACAACTTTTCTCACTAAGCACTAACCGACTAAAATATTCACTTCGACCCGAAATTCAATATTTTATATTGAATTTAGATAAATCGAACGGCTTTTCCCTACAATTTTGTATTTCACCAACTAAAAACTTCGTGATTTGCTAGTTGATAGGGTATGTACTATAATTACAAATGAAATATTTTTTTTTGCCTTAAAATGAATTTGGCGAATTTACGGATATTTCTGTAATATGAATCAGCGAAGGTTTACAAATAAATTGTATAGCTGTTAGTTTAAAAAAAAAACGATCAAATCTACTGCAAAGTGGTTTTTCACTAGACATATAAAATACGTATTAAAATGTCCGCATTGTTCTTTTGTTCAATTCAACACTACTCGTTCAATATATAAACCAATTATTATTGGCAAAGTAAAGATGCAAATAAATATGTAGATGTCGATACGAGCACATTTTGTTTCTCTGTTTGCACATTATGTTTTTATTATAAAACAGCCAAATGTGCTTGAATTGCAATAAACGACTAAACCACAATAAAAATAATTTGGATCAATTAATGAATACCATTTCAGTGATTTAATTAGTGGATGAAATTCGAAAGGTGTTATGCTGAGAGAATTTATTTATTAATTCAAGTATTTAAATACTAATTAAATTCCGCTCTATTGGTATCTAGCTTGTTTGTACGTATATGATATTTCGATAAATTGTAAACCGCCTGGGTGATTTATCACAATATTATCATACGTATATGAAGATTAAAGTTAAATACGAAAATAGCCCAACATCATAAAATACAACAACACATAAGAGCGAAATGTTGAAGTTCTATACAAAATTTTGAAGAATTTATCTTTCGTAAATAATTACTTAACCACTTAAAAACAGTTAAATGAATTTATTATTTTAACGGTTCGCTGAATATTAGAATATTTTCATCAGATTTCAGTTATATATAGTATTTCGTTGATAGTGTTGTTGTTGTTGTTATAACGACGAGAACAACGATTTTTTTTTTTTTTGATGATGCTTATGTATTTTGTTCGGAAAGTTGGATTTTTTTGTTCATCTTCTCTCTATGTGATGTTGCGGTTAATTATTTTTCATGAAAATTAGCTGAATTTTATGTTTTAATTTGGAATTTTAAGATAATAAATTTTTATGACACATGAAGATGATTTGTTGGTTAAATGCAACGAACCTCATAATATTGTAAGGTTACTCATTATATAATATGAAACACATATAGAAAATGGATACAGAAAGTTGGCGAATACGGACGTAAATCATTTTACAACTTGTGTTCCTCATCTACCAGCAGTTTGCTATTTAATTTGAATTAAAATTTTAATTTTATATTTGTCCCTTATATACACATAGCTGCAACCAAATATCGCACCAAACCAAAATGTTAAAAGGATTCTGTATAAAATACGAAATAAAATCAACAATTTTATAAATTTATGTATTTCTAACAATTAGATTGCTCGTAATTGTATTAAAAAGCTTTTAGAGAATAATTTTTATTTTTTTTATAAGACTAATAGTTTCGTTGTCATCGTTGTTCGTACAACGAAAGTGCCATTAACGAGTAGACTATCGCTAAAATTTAAATTATTTTTTTTCAATTTAGTTTACTTTAATGAAAATGGAATAAATATAATCAGAGAGGGTTAAAATAAAGCGATGCACATAATAAAAGAATATAAATTAAAAATTGTAATCCTCAGGATCAGGTGGAATTGCTGGCGCATCTTTTTCAATTTCAAATCCAACAGTATCGAGTAGTCTCAATTTTATTTCCATTGCCAGCAATGTTTCTAAATCCTCATATTTGCTACTGCTTGGCATTTCCAAATTTAACAGTGTACTCAAACCATCGACCCAATAATTTTGAGTCAATTCATCTGGTGCTATAAATTCTAAAGGTTCACACGGTTGGTATGTCTGATCCAAGTAGACGATCGCAAATACACGTTTTATAATGGTTTGTCCTTTTCTTTTCACTATTGGGCATTCTTTTTCTACAAACAACTGTTTTATGTCGTTTATGTTAATTTGGTTATTTAATTGTTCAACCGTTGGAACTGCTTCCTCATTGCAATCACCATAATATAGTATTTTATGTTGTTTCGATAGGCGAGCATACCAATATTTATCTTTTATCCGTTGACCCTTATTATTATAGTGATGGAAACGCGATCCTAAATAAAGGCAAAAAATAGAAAACTAAATATAAAAAGTTTAAAGCATAAATGTAAATTTACCTTGAACTAAATAATTAAGTCGCTGATTCCGTATCATCTTTAAAATATGCGGTGTAAGTTTCTGTTTCAGGAGTACAATAGATGGTACTGTTGATTGATATTCTTCTCGTAAGGCACAGCCCTCATCACGCAATTGTGTAATTTTAGAGTATGGAAAAGTTTTTATAATTCGCTTAAATTCACACATGGTTGATGGTTGGCCGCAAAGTGTTCGTGAAATTTGTTCTTTGGCCACCGAAAACACTTGATTAAAGTCTTCATTGGTTGCTTTCATATCTTTCCACGTTTGATTCAGGACCACAATACAAATAGAGAACAATTCATATAATGGCCAGTTGTCCGAAAATACTATTGCAGAAAAAGTTTCATCTTGTTCACTCGGTGGTTCACCAATCCTCAACAAATCGCACATCAATTTGGTCAACTCAATCGATGCCTCGCCCAGTGGAAATTCATGATCGTCGGAACTTGAATTAATTTCGGTTACGATATTTTTGTAAGCCATGGAATGAATTTGTGCAAAATGTAGTAGACAATCGAGCGGTAAGACACCCGGTGGCGTTTTTTTAAACGATTCCTCAATATTAAATTCCAAATTGAATCCTAATTTATTACGAATTTTGGAGCGTACATTGCTTGGCCGTTTAAAGCTGTCTATCTCATTTACGCAATTAACCAAATCTGGAAATGCGATCCGTTTTAATTCTTGTATTTTATTTGAATGCTCTTTTGTATAATCGAATGCCGTCATCATTTGCTTGCCATATAAAGCGCTCAGGAACAATGTTTGAAAGACATACAACTGATACAGTAATTCGGTTTTCATTACTTTTTTTAGGACCGCCGAATTTAAAATGTCCCGAACTTTTTTCGTACTGAATTTTTGAGCAATTTCTGTTTTTTGTTGATCGTTCGCTTTTTGGAATAATGAGTTAATCAGAGCGATTGTATTTTGTTGTATTTGTTCGTGTTCAGACGATGTTTTTAAAATTTCTATAAGGGTGCTAAACTTTATATCAATTGACTCAGGATTTGTAGTATTTTGAACGATATTATCAAGAATTTCTAGCGCTGCTTCAACAATTGCCGATGTATTTTGTTGTGTTATGAAGCGTACGATTCTCCGTACAATATTTGATTCGACACTTTGCCATGAAACAATGCCATGGTCCATGAGCTCATTGAATGACACAAGTATATCTGCTAGTTGATCTTCATACCGATCGGTATTAATGCACCGTATTAGTAACCCTACGCCTTTCACATTTATAAATTCGGTTGCAAACGTAATATCGTTTGCCATAATTTTCAATTGTTTTAAACAATCGGCTTTTTCTTCGGGTAAACCTGTGAATATATTATAATAGACAAGACACTAGGTTAAAACACATGAAACTTAAATACAACTTTTTTCTACCTTTCAACAATTTGTGGGTAATGTCATTGGCAACTAACACCGCTGACTTTGTTAAAATTAAAATGTCACCATTTTTTACATTGTCACGATTCTTTTCGGTTATATACTGATTGCGATATTGCAAGGCACAGCTGTCCGGATCAGTAATTTCCCATTTTGGAAAATTACATAAATCACGGATAATTTCATCGAGCGATTGTCGCTGATCGAATCCAATTAATTGTGGTGAATCCGGAAGTTCGTCATATTGTACAGCAATTTTAACAATATTTAGGTCTTTGAGTGGTCCAAGTTGTTTATTATGTTTAGGGAACATTATTTTTGTCACTTACACAAACACTGATTTGATATTTCAGCTAACAAGGTTATAAGCTGACTGCCGACTATACTAAATTTAAAATTTGTTTGCATATTAAGTTTTGAATTTATGTTCACAATGTACCGATAACAAATGCCGGTGTGAGTTGGAAATTTTCCAGAGAATTGTGCGATAATACGAGCATTATTTTGTATTATATTCTAAAATTATCAACGGTATTCTAATTTTAAATGAAATGATTAATTTTTAAATTTTAATTTAAGATAATTTGTTCGGTTCGTCATTTTAGTTTTATTTTATTTTAACGTACAAAGATATGTTCAGGTATTTTATACGGATTAGGTCAAAGTTAGTTAAACTAAAATGTGTAAGGCATACATATCTTGTACGTTTTTGCATTTAATTATAAATTTCCACTAAAAAAAATGTGGCCAAAACTAACACAACCGGTCAAACAATGACTATTTCTCGTCAGATGTTTATCATATCGCCACCCAGTCTAGCCGATTGTACACCACCAGACTTTTATTTTGTAGGTCTATCTAAAAACCAAGGCCGAAACACTGTACTAAGTTTAGGAAAGTGCTCAAAAATGAGCTGAAGCTAGCGTCAATGCCATTTACCGGACATTATTGTTCACACCTAAGCAAAAAGAGTTGTAACGATACCAATAATAGAAGATATCAATCATAATTTTGAAGAATTTACTTTTATTGAGTTATTCAACAAACAAATGGTTCATTGAATTATGGGCCGCAGTAGTAACTACACAAATTAATACTAAACAAAATTCTGGGAATGTTTTCTGAAAGATTGTTTCGATAAAATATGTAAATGTACACATATATGTATAAGTGTTGTACATAAATACAAAAAATGTGTGTTCATCTAAACTTTTCGCTTCTAATCTATTTCAAAACATATACCACTATCGTTGTTCATTCTAATTAAATCATTCATTTGCAGTCCGTAAGTAATTCCATTTTGATTACATTAATCGCTTGAAATATTGTATTTATTAATCAAGTGAAAAAACAGTTTGACCGAAATACCATTTTGTTCGGGCAGTAACTACAATCTTTACGTGGTATTGAATATACTGGATGTATTGATCAATCTTATACGCCTGATACGGTCGTACGGTCGAACTACTTTCGTTCCATACTATTCTGTCAAATGTTGAATACATACAAGTAGGAGGGCCTTTGTTAACTGTTTCAATTACTTTAACATGCAAATTTATGTTGATATGTAGAAGGTTTCAATTGTGTAAATTGTTTCGAATTGCGGTTATGCAATGGATTTTCAATCTTAACAGTTTCATAATTAGTGTTCTCTCTAAATAAACGATTTTTAAATGTGAACATAATAGCACTCTACATGTTTACTTAAGGTCGTGTAAAGTTCAGTATTTGACATTTTACCTGATTTTAACATGATCATCTGCAGTAACATAAAAATTAATTAACACATTGCCACTTAAAAATCTTTAAATGCCAAAGAATTTAGTCCGAATAGACCCTAGTTTCGATAGCCGAAAGGTTATTATCAATTACAAAATGCATGCCTTCAACACACTCATTATCAAGTTACAAATTCGGCAACCCAACCAATTTTATATCCTCTACATAATATGTTGTTATTGTCCCACCCCTGTTGTGTTGTGCGTAATGATGTATTTCACCGTACCCTTATTCTTACCAAAACAAACTTAAAATCACTTAAACCTTAAATACATTTTGACTATTTAAAAATTAAATTAAGTATTTTCCCTTCTTGTATTTCGTTTGTACGACTTTGGTTTCAAATATGTATGACAGATGAATTTTTATTTTCATATTTTACCCCTTTTATTAAAATGTATTTAGAAACGTAAATTATTCAATGAGCCATTTTTGTATTTTTTTGGTTCGATTTTCCAAATGGATTTGGGATAGATCTTTTATAATAAATAAGATTTTATACTAATATGGAAATCTATAATTGCTTAGAACTTTGACTTTGATATGACGTGACAGCGAGAATAAAGTTTATCAAAATAAATTATCATCAAATTTGACGTCGAGTTTGGAATATAATTTTATAGATAAATGTTCTTATTACCTAATATATTTTTGTTTCAACAGCAATAAACTTGAAAATAAAATCAAAATAATCTCAAAAATAAAAATCCCCCCAAAAAAAATATCGAAATACACACAGTAAGGAGGCCCCATTAGACTTTTGTTATCACTTACTTTCTTGTAAACAAAAAACCAATGCGAGCCTTTGAGAAGTTCTCAATTTTAGTAAGTGAAACACAGGTGTAAATAATAATATAAATATGTATAAATATTTTTGAAAAAATTCTCACGTTTTCTAATAGAAGACAATTCTTAATTCAATTTTCTAATTTCTATTAGAAGTTGGAATTTTAATTAATCATCAAAGCGGGGCTTGGGGCGGCAGTCCCTTCTTTTAAGGTATAAAAAGAATTAAAATAACATTTCAACAATTTGTTATCTTTAAAAACATTGTTTTTTTGGTTTTTTTTTTGTTTATCAAATCAAAGTTAACCAATCCATTTTAATACATGCATTCAAATATTTTTAGTATACTCGTATACAGGGTGAGGAAAAAGTATGGGAACCTCTAAAAATCTCGCGGAGTTAGTTCAAAAAAAAAAAATAAGCAAGGTTTATCTTAGGTAATTTTCAACAAGGAATTTAATAGTGACCTTGACCTTCATCTTAAAGATCATTTTGAAGTCAAGGTCTTTTTTCCATAGGGAAACCCCAGTTTTTGACATCGGATTCGAAAAGAGCGATCAATTGTACAGCTAAATGTACTAAAAAATGTGCTAAAAAATGTACAGCTGGAGTTTGATGGCCATTGGTGTTCAGTAGGATTTCAAGAATATTTGTGCCAAACGATATTTTTGCACGACCCTCAGGGGCTGAGATTCTGAACACCAAAGCATAGTCAGACCTGCGTACCTATCTCTGCGATTACATAAGCATCATCCAGCTATACATTTTGCCACCCAGCCATACATTTTTTTGATATAGGGAAATTTGTTAAAATAAAAATCTCAGCCCCTGAGGGTCGCGCAAAAATATCGTTTGGCACAAATATTCTTGAAATCCTACTGAACACCAATGGCCATCAAACTCCAGCTGTACATTTTTTTGATATAGGGAAATTTGTTAAAATAAAAATCTCAGCCCCTGAGGGTCGCGCAAAAATATCGTTTGGCACAAATATTCTTGAAATCCTACTGAACACCAATGGCCATCAAACTCCAGCTATAGATTTTTTTGATATAGGGAAATTTATTGAAATAAAAATCTCAGTCCCTGAGGGTCGCGTAAAAATATCGTTTGGCATAAATATTAATGAAATCCTACTGAACACCAAGGTATAGTCAGATCTGCGTACCTATCTCTGCGATTACCTGTCGATGGCCATCAAACCCCAGCTACACATTTCACCTATACTTTTTAGTGTATATACTCTACAGTTGTTAGGTTTTGATTTTTTTTTGTCATTTTTTTTTTATCAGAAACTTCACTTTAGTTATATTTGTTGTTTTTGTCGTCCTTGTCGACCACCCATGTTATGGGAAAATCACGTCGCTGATTTCACACTTGATTGCGTGAAAGATGATCCAGAAAATGTCGCGATTCATACAGCTCTTCATGACATCAGCTCATTTCTTAAGCAACATGGATTATCATGTGGAACTCTTGGCTTGCCAATTCCAACAGGACACGCTCATGTCGACGATGCTCAAACCATTGACATTTTGGTAGAGGGCCGCGATGCTGATGAAAGATTAGCAAAATTCAATGTGAAACAATTTGCCGCATTTAAGCGTGAAACAATTTGCCGCACAAATTTAAGAGCTCGATATTTTTATCTCGACGGTCCTGGCGGCTTTGGAAAAACTTATCTCTACGAAATAATTTTAGCATTCATTCGAGGTCGAAGAGAAATTGCATTAGTATTTGCCACAACGGGAATGACATCAACATTACTCAAGGGTGGATGGATAGTTCACAGCGGTTTTAAACTTCCAATTCTACTGCTTGATACTTCAGTCTCATCTATGCAACTTAATTCACATGAAGCAGATAATTTACGAAAGGCTTCTCTAATATTAATTGCTGAAATCACCATGTTGCCAAAAAATGAATTACGTTGCATCGATAATCTTTTAAAAGAAATTATGAACAGTGATGCAAGTTTTGGAGGCAAAACAATGGTTGTTGGTGGCGATTTTGTCAGACGCTTCAGCTAACTCTTTCAATAGACATGCTGAGTGAGGGTCAAAATGAGCACAATGATTGGTTTCTCAAAACAGGATCAGCAGAATTGCATCGGGTCGCAGGAATATTTGAAGAAGATATTGTTGAAATACCCACTGAAATGATATCAACTGAAAACTTGAGTGAGACAATTCATGATTGAATCATTGTCGCGCCAACAAATGCGCCAGCATTGGATATGAATAGAAAAAGAATTGATTTGATCGATGGTGACTCTCAAATCTATTATAACGCCAATTCTGTTGTCAGTGAAGATCCAAATAACTCTCTTAATTTTCCTGTTGAATTTCTCAATGAGAAAACTCCATCCGGCATGCCAACTTGAACCCTAAAAAAGAACTTTGCAACGGTACTCGATTGATTGTGGAAGAGTCAAGATGCAATTTGATAAAAGCAAGAACTACTTCAACATGTAATCACAATGATATATTTCTCATTCCCAGAATTGATCGCGCTCCAACCGACACAGCATTACCTTTCATATTAAAACGCCGCTAATCTTCGATAATTCCTGCGTACGCTATTACAATAAACAAGGCTAAAGGCCAGTCATTTGATCACGTTGGCATTAATTTGGAGACCGCAGTATTTATAGGTGTTTATTGAATCGAATCCACAGCAGGGAAAATTATTGAATGACCAGAGGCAATTCACACGCAATGTAGTTTTTCAAGAGGATCTTCATTAAAAACATATTTTTTTTGTCAACTATTTTTCTTTTATTCCATACGTATACTTACTAATATACGTATACATATTTACGTTTATCACTGACTGACTTCCTGTCCCAGATTGACTCGGGAACGCTTTTCTTATACTTTTCGCGGTCCTTAACAGGTAATTATATAAAAAACCTTTTTCCGTCATAGGACGGGCTGTACCCTCTACTTTTTATATATCTTTATATTAGTTCCTCGAATAAATGATTTCGTTCGACACCTCCCGTAGTACGGTTCCATAGCCTCGTCCAAAGAAAAATAGTTACCAAAAGGTTCTGCGATTTCAGTAAATTTTATATTCGCATGTTCGATGAAAGGTCGCATTTTATAAAGGCGATCATTTACGTCAATCTTTCGGTTATCGTTAAAATGTAAATATTGTTTCAGTTTTTCGAATTTATTTCGGGGCACGGCACCGGCTCCTTCTCCTATTGCTTCTCCGGTAACTTGGAAGCCTAATGTAACCGGATAAAATGAATATGCCGAAAAATTTGTATAGTTTATCTACTGTTGTTGAGAATTGCATGTCACCTTTAAGGTTTGCGTAAAAATTAGTTTCAAGGCAAAGCCTCTTCATAATTGTTGAATCGAAAATATCTTTAAATATGTAGTTTAATGGGTGATTTATCATTTTCTATAATAGTTTCGGCATAGGAAGAACTGCCTGCTAAACGTTTGGGATACTTTCTTTTTGAAGTGTGTCTTCCTGCCATGTCCTTTTTCTTTTTTTTTGCCAAAGGAGTTGCGATCTGTTTATTTGCATCTTAGTCTTCTATTAACGTGATGTTATCCGATTCAAAGGTTACCGTTTCCAAATTTGCATCTTCAAATATTAGAACATCATTTTGGCATACATATTGTTGTAGTAATTGCATTTGTCAGCTCTATATTTTCACCACCTAAAATGAATTCATACATTTTTTGAATAACCTGCTTTGCTTACCAATGTGGTGCAGTGAAAATCCCCTTTTTGATCACTAAAAGCACTGTCAGCGTCACTGTCATTACCATCATCTGGTGGGAATAATACAACTTAAAGACTTACTTTCGACAGTCCCTATCTAAGTTTTTTGGAGATCTTCTTCATCCATTTCGTCCATATAATTTAGAATTTCTTCTAAATTTCTCTCTAAATGTCACATGTGGCAAATTTATGATTGCCTTTCATTTGTTCCAGCAAGTCGAAAAATGAATTCACTCGAATACGATTGAACCTTGTGGAGCGGCAATGGTCGCTTCTGGGATCCGAATCGATAAATCGGGGTGTTTTTGTTTTTTAATGGAAAGCCAATTAGAGCCTGCTTGCTTGTTTGCTACCCATGATTCCGGGATTTTTTTCTCTGAAGAAATAGCGCACTGACAAGCAAATTTCCTCAATTCCATGGGTGTTAAACCAAAATATATTTTTGATGCGTACTTGACATATTCCGTCAGCTTCATGCTTTATTCCTTCCTCTTTGTTAAAAATTGAGTTTCTGCTGTATCCAAATTCACGTTTTGGTACTGCCGTGGATACTCTTGACAAGTTTTTTTTTACATAACGCCACAATGTTTGATGGCAAATGCCATTTTCCTTAGCCACGGATCTAATGCTGTGATTTTGGGAGATGACCATATCGACAGGAGCTGCCATCGTTGTTTTCGACGTCTTTCCCCGGTTTGTTTTCAACTTTTCAACAAATAATGTTTGTGGCAATACCTTCAATTTCTCAATGGGGCAACATGTCAATACAATATGTAACAACATGCCCCAGAGTGTATTTTCCGAGAAAGACGCAATTTTTGTGCGAACAACATGTTTTGCCAATAAATGAATTATTCTAATCTAAATCACAAATAAATACCTATTGCATACACTTATCGTAAGTCTTATTCCGAATTTTTCTTAATTAAGGAACAATACAGAACAATATACAACAGTAACTTTTTACTTAACGCACGTCAAAACACACTTTACACTCTCGCTAATGTAAAACACGTCCGATCACTATGAAATTTTAAACACGACTGAAGAATTAAGTAACGATAAAATTACTCATTTATGCCGAATTAATATTAGCTTTAGTTTTTGAGAAAATTGCTCTGTAACGACTTGCCCCATGTAACAAAGTGTCCCGGTTTACCTATTGTATTAATTGCTATAATAAATTACTCGATCAACAATTGAAACAATTTTTAACGTAAAAAAAAAAATTCACTACATTTTAGCTTTGCCATTCTAAACTGACGCTGGGAACAATGGTAGTCAACACCAATGAATATGAATACGGTTCTTCCCACTGTCAGGCAAAACTGACACACTATTTTAATTAAACCTATGTGTACATTTAATCACTTTTAATAATTTAAAATTATATAAATCGATAGAAAATTTGTTTATCTAAGCACAAAATTAAATTAAAACATAAATTTAGTTAATATTTATTAAAAATAAATGAAAAATGTACTACACTTGCGACTCATTCTGATGCTTGTCTCTGAATGACAGTATTTTGCTCAAATTTCACATTTATTTGGTTTTTTTGTTCAATAAAGTTTTTTAGGGTTTCCTCTATTACATTCATTGTTTTGCTACTAACTTTAATAATATTTTTGGTTTACAAGATATGACGTATACAAAATTAGCGTTTCTATGTATGCCTAAACTTACAACAAGTACTAATGGGTTTTAACTTGATTCATATATTGTATGTAATTTCCATAACATGTTTTAAAGTTGATATTTTGTTGAATTTTTTTTCGTAAAATGTTGTTACAAGTTTTTGTCCAAAATTTTAACGAACAATTTTAGTCTAGACGCAGGACTTTTAGTTTCTACGGGAAAAAAATGTTATACATACTTTGTTTTGCTTTCGATTTTGTATACAAAAAGAAAATCCCTGTTTTTCAACAACAAAACGCTTTTGAAAATGGACACTTTATTGAGTTCGAAAGCTCAAGTAAAAAATAATAAATAATAAAATTAGAGCCTAAAACTAATAAAAATTCTATCTACAATTATTGGCTAAATAACGATCTAAATTGTGTTGTATAGTCGTTTAAAAGTGCTTTGAATTAAATTTGAATTAAATGTAGACGATTTGTAGACGTTTTTTTTACGGTTATGCATTTTCAATTTATATCAACATAAAAATTATAATAATATTTCACCACACCATAAAAACACTTGAATGGTAAATATACCATTCTTTATGTAACTTACGAGTGTATACATTGTGCTATAATCATACTTTCAACCGTAATATTTAACTATCATTAAAAAAATATTTATAAAATAAAACATAAAATTGTTAGTATTACAAATACATAGAGGTTGGTTGGTTGGTATTAACCTTTCACATCACATTGTAACTGTACGATTATTTTGTATGATAAAAATGTATGATATACAACATACAATCAAACAAAACGTCATCAGGTGAAACAAATAACATAAAAGCAACAAAAAATCAGAGCTAATGTGATTTATCTTTTGTGATCGGTAGCCCACATCACTGCTACATAAAGTTACATTTTCAATACCTCCTAACTCCTCTCCTCTACGGGAATTCTCCGCCCTAATAGTTGTGACATCATTTACGAGCTTTAATACCAAACAAATGTATTGCTCGGGAATAATACCTGATGATATAGTCTATCGATCAACATATCGTTTTAATTTTAATCAACAAAATGTCGATTATTCACACAAAGAATTTAGATTCAAAACCACACTAGATTAATTTTTTGGTAATATTGACGGTAGTATTTACCATCAGCACATTTTGCTGATTAGCTTAGACATTTAAGTTTTATATACAAGGTAACCAATTCATTTTATTTTAACGACGCCTACGGAACAATTGTGGCAATTTGGAAGTATTAACCGTAAAAAAATATTTCTTCGAAGTTTTATAGATTACCTCGGAAAATAGTTCAACAATTTTATACTTTTCCCACTAGACGAAGTTATTTGGGTAAGTATTATAATCGCATCAAAAATCCTATTCCAGATTTTCATTAGGTTATCAGGACTCCAAAATATCGATTAAAAAATGTCGTGTCCGTTCTTCCATCTTAGCAGTGTCATACATTTTCGTTTTGCCTCCCATTCTCACAAATATTGATAGTTTTGGTCAGAGATGCGTAAACCGCTAAAAAATCTAACTTTTCGACAATTTTGTCAAGAATAGGTCAACAACCTTAAATTATGGTCAAAAACTGTCGAAAAGTGTCAAACTGTCGGAAAGTGTTAAAAGTTGTGGATGATATTGGGGAAAAGCGGAAACAAAATATTCTTATTGTTTCGTGAGCAAGTTTGTGAAATATACCGTTCAATTCTAAAACTTTACATTTTCAATTTTTTTCGCCATCAGAAAGTCGTGTCAAAAAGTCTCGAAAACTCAGGTTTTGAAAGACTGTCAAGAACTTGTGTCAAAAAGTATCGAATACTGTGTCATAATTACTAGTTTTCGACACTACCCATCTCTGGTTTTGGTGTTAACTTTTGGGTCCATTCGATTCTAGAATAGAAGGAGTTGCTTTTGAAGAGAAAACTGCCAAACAGATTTTCTTAAAATCAGAACCGACGATTTTTTTTGTTGAGTTTACAATCCACCATCTGTCTGTTTACAAAATTTGAAGTCAATTGAAATGTTGCGTTAACTAAACCCGTAACCAAATTTTGTTGATGGCAAATAATATCGTTTATATTAATTAAAAATTATAAAAGCTTTTAAATACATACAAATGGTTTCTGTGACGTTTCATTGATTGAAATGTTGGTAGTTGAAAATTTTCCTAAGTTTTCGCTCCCTCAGCAACAAAAATAATGTAAATTCAATCGCCAAATTTAATTTAATTATTTTTTGTTTACTCATTAAACAAATATCGTTTGAAAAAATATTAATTGGGTTAGTGAATCGATTTTTAAGGTTAGATCTTTTGTTACGTTATTTAATTTTGTGGTCATTTGAAGCCGGTGGTTGCATTTATTAAGTAAGGCGACGTCGCCGACAGATAAATGTATTTTAGGGTCGTCGCTTGTAGTTATCGTTCTAGTTCTGTTTATACCGTAAAGATAATGTTTCTGAATATATAGTAAATTCTCTCAGTTTTAAAGGTCATATATAAATCCTAGTAGTAAACTCCGGGACGCCCTTAAATGATATCACGTTAGCTACCCAAGGAGGTGAAGTATCGGTCATAAAAAGAAATTGACATTAATTCTGATTTTGTATTGTTTGGGTTTTATTTGTCCACAGCGATGATCCATCTAGACCAATGCACAGTGGGGCAAAGGTGCCTTTTTTTGGAACAAAATAGTAGCCCACAGGGGCCAAAAAGCCACATATAATAAGATTTTTTTCTTTAAATTAAAGCCTAAATGATTTACAACGAACGAATGTGCGAGGCAGAGTTTTTATTTTATTCTTTAAAAAAATTGTACCTAACCTCAAACATCAAAAAATGACATCACCTGCCAAATGATATAGGACATAAAATGGTATATAGAGGTTCTCAAGGTCGCGAGCCAAAAAATCAGTTTTGTCCTGCTGTTGATGTTTGAGTTAGGAATTGTATTGGCCAATTCTCATGTTGCTCATATAATGTTGTGATCTAACTAAGCAACCGACAGGAGCCGTTCAGAAAAGATATTTTGAAGATTGTGGATGCTCTCTGAACGGAGTAATTTAAATTCTTATGGATTAAAGGTATACTAGATATGTTTACCAGGAGCTAATTCTTAAAAGTCGAAGATGAAAAACGGTGAATGCGATTTTTATTTATATTCAAAATTCAACATTTCTCTGTTCTAAATAATTACTTGTGGCTTGGAGGTAAAGGAGTTATGTTGTCATGAAATGACCAATTGTGATATTGGGGACAGATGACCAAATTGAAGAAATTCCATACCATCTTTTAAGGACTGGCCTAGCTTAAATAAATTCAAATTTTTGTAAACTCTAAATAGTTGGTTTAATGGCTTAATACGGTCACTTGAAGTGTCTGTTAGACCTACAGCATACGCAATGCTTTAATTGACTTCAAATTTTGTAAACAGGTCAGATAATAGATTGCCACATTTATCATCATCATAAAAAAAGTCGTCGATCCCGTTTTTGGGCAAATCTGTTTGATATGGATTTCTTTTCCACAGCAACATCTTTTATTCTAAACTCGAATCAACCAACCTTAACACAAACTGGTTATTACTAAAATCTATCTTTTTACAAAATGTCAACCAAAAGTATTAATATACGTATGTGAGAATTGGAGCCAAAATAAAAATGTGTGAGTGGTAGGACGGAAGGGCTGACACGGCATTTTATTAATCGATGCTGGTAACCTAAATTAATCGAGAAATAACAAATAACTTCGTTAAAGTGGTAAAAGTGAAAATAATGAAATGAAAACTATTTCCGAAATTACCGATAATTTGTTCGTAATTATGATCTAATTCGCGTATATTGGTTTGTGGTCAAGATGGGTATAAAGTAAAATTTGAACATATTTGTTTTTAAGGACAGCGTAAATAGAGGTAGGAATACCAGATTTGAATTATTCCTATTAATACCTTCATTGCTGCTTGGACCGAAAAGTTCTCTGTTTCGGAGGTGAAGTTAGTGTAGTAAGCTCTATTTATCCAGAAAATCCGTCAAATATCTGCACCAAGCAGAAAATTTTTGGTTTTAATAATGAAAAAGACGACGTTTTAGGATCATTTAAACTTTATGGATCATTGACAATTGAAAGAAATTTCTCGAGTATCATTTCGATGGCATTTTGTAAATAGGGCTTAAGTCGCAATGTGTACATGACGAAGCGCCATCGATTTGGAAAGGCGCTCACAAAAGAATTATACAAATTTTCCATTCCAATGTTATCGGTTCGGTGTCAAAAATTGGGTCGATTTTTAGATCGCCTTTTTTTCGATACGGAATCCGTATGCCGCCTGAAAGATGGGAAAAAGTCGTAGCTAACGATGGACAAGCAATTAATTACATTGTACCAAATTCTTTGAATAAAGTAAATTTGAATTTAAAAAAAAAAACCTCAAAATTTATTGGTACCCCCAATACATCTCTTTCGCTATATATTCACCCCGATGTTTTGTTATCGGGTGGATTTCTTTTATTAGCACCAATAACCTAATTTTATTTAACACTACCCAATAGGCAATAACGTTCTTTTAATTTGTTCTCAAAATGTTTTGTTTGAGAACCATTCACTCCCACTCATTTTTTTCAATCCTCTTCTTTTTGTTTGTTTTCCTCGTTTTTCATTTCTTTCCAGGCTACTTCTTTATATCCGTTTCGTCCCTTTTTAAACACTTCCTAAGATGGGTTTGTTAAACAACGCTACGAACAGTAAATCTATAGTGGTTTACTCGTCTATTCTTTGTCTTATCAACCGTACCCAGGAATGACACCCCAAGATTCGTTACAGCATTTGATCTGTATCGGCGATTGCACGGCTCAAGGAGAAACTGCACAAGTTATGGATATTATACAAAAACAACGGCCTGATTATTTCGTTAATGGTTGGTGGAATAAACAGTTTTTATTTTTTTTTTTAACATATTGATTTTTTTATTGAATCTTTCAAACGAAAATAACAATAAGTTGTCAAATTTTAAATGCTAGTATAATTAAGTAAATCTGCTGGAGCAGAATTTACATGATATCAATAATTAATACTTTGTGATGTCACAGCCATCGTTTTCTTCTTTAATCGTGACGACAAAGGTATATACCTGGCGAAAGGTATATACCTGGCGAAAGGTTAATAGTCGGTCTAGATGGACGCCTAGGTATTTTGCTTCGTTGGCCTGAGGAATTTGGATTCCGTTCATTGTGACCGGTGGACACGTAAGCTTATTTTAAGTGAATGTTACGTAAGTCGATTTCTCTTCATTAACCTTTATCCACCATTTTTTTAGCCAGATTTCGATGTCATCTATATGTTGTTGCAGGGTTGTGGACCCTGTTTGTGGATTTTTATGAGTACATACGATTGTTGTATCATCAGCGAAAGTACACGGTAATTACAAATCCTAGTAAATGTCAACTAGATTGTCTGATTTTACAAATTTTAACTATGATTCAGTAAAATTCTAGTAAGAAATATGGAAAAATCAACTTTCCAGTTAAATTTTAAAATGATTGTAATAGATTTCAAGTCAAATTATAATAAAAACCAGATTTTTACTAATTTCTATTAATATTTTAGTTCAATTGTAAATAATACTGGACGTCCAGTAACAAAATAGTAATAAATTAACTAGAAAAATACTAGATCCATTCATTTTTATGAAAAAAACGGATTACTAGTTAATTTTTCTGAAATCAGGTCAAAATAGTTACCAGATTTCTAGTAATCAGAATATTTCACCTGAATTCTAGTAAATTTAATATAAATATAATTTTTACTTGAATTCCAGTAAAAATTTTAACCGTTAACCACATTTTTACATCGTTTTATCTGGTGCATCTTCGTCGATTAATCAGTCTATTGTAAAATATTAAAACCGTCGGACGTGAAAGTGAGAAGTGAAGCATACTATATAAAATAAAAAAAAGTTGTGTGGAAAGTGAAGTAAAGAAATGGATGCATTTAAATCAACATTAATGGAGAATGAGGTTTCAGACGAAATCATTCAAATATTAATTGGTAAGTTTGCATAATTATTTAACAAAATAAATCGCATGTGTTTAGTGAATTTAGTTTTTTTTCGTCGGTAATCAAAAAATCCTTTTTATACGACGCCCTAAAAATATGGCGATACACAGTGTTTTTTTTCATATTAATATCGATGAAAATAAATTTTTGGGAAAAGAATAATTTTGATAAAATATGAAGCGTATTTTCTTGGTAATTAAAAAAAATTAAAAATATTACAACAACAATTGTACTGTATAATTTAAAAAATTGCGAATTCTCTTTTTGTATGCAATTGGTGTTGTAATTTTTAATTTTTTTTTTTAATCCTAGAAAAATGCTTGTGGTTATTTGCCATTTTGTAAAATCGGTACTTTCGGTTAGTGTTTATTATTGTCAGCGTGTATTATTTTACTTTGTTGTTTTCCTAAGAATTTTCGCCATCGAATACTTGAATGCATAGAACATTTCTACGAATGTCAAAGATTTTTGCTGTGATAAAATTAGTTAGCTATGTAAGATACATTTGTGAATAAATCGTGTAAAAATAAAAATCGTTCAGTTAACAAACTTATTTGCACCTACCTATTCAATTTTTAATGCAACGTAACACAACCAACTTTAAAAATTATATAAATAATAAACTTTTTGAAAATATAATTAATTTAATTGAATTAATTACCCAAAAAACATTTTGTGTTTTAGGCAAAATTACAGTTAAATCAGTTGTTTACAAAATTTTTTGTATAGTATTATGATTTACCACATCTGATCATGAGAATACAAAACATAACTGACAAAATCATTACTTAATTAGCCAAAAATATTTTAAATTTAATTGATTCACTAATTTATTTTTAAAGTTTGCCATATTGCATGAATAATTATGAGAACAAATTTATGTGTACAAATACTTTTGTTGAAAACAAAATTAAGTGCAATGTTTCTTTCATTTTAATAATACTTGTTATTTATTAAATTTAGATCAGCAAATTGATGAACAAGCCTTCGTAAGCCTTACTAACGCAGATTTTGCAGAAATGCCAATAAAAATTGGACCACGAAAAAAATTACAAGTATTGCAACTATTACTAGCACCACAGCCATTGTGTAGCACGAATATATCTGAAACTGGATCAGGAAACCAAGTGTCAATGGAATATATCGATTAAATGCGCCCTCCTGCTTCGGGATATTATAGTTCAATAAGAAATATTTTTTAAACCTATTTACTTAGGACAATTTAATATTCAGTATTTATTTTATTTCTAGGAAAAGGATCTAAAATTCATAATATTCACAAAAAACCAGCAACTTTACCAAAAATTGGAAACCCAAAAGGAGGTAGGCCATACTGACCTGTTAAATATAACACGGAGAATTGTTGATGATCTGGTGTTTGTCTGTGGAAAGTAAGCCTAGTTTCTTTTAGTTTTGTTTCGAAAATCCATATATGCAAATTAATTTTTAAACATTTTGAATAGCTATCCACAAACCGCTGATAAAATTAACTGTGCTAAGGCGATCGTTAACTGCTACCCGCAATTAAAGTGTATCCCAATGGAAGGGCTTCCTGATTATGTAATACCAATAAAGTTTAACAATAACATGAAAATTAATATATATAAATCTATATTTTTTTTTTAGAGTTTATGGTTCAATTCAAGAGGTTCCATTTGGCTAAAAAATGGCAAAAGGACGGATCGAATTTCGGCTGAGCAATATACGCAAAACATTGCCAATCGGCACGAAAAAAATATGTTGCAAAAAAAAAAATGATATATGCGTTATAGAAGACAACGTAACTGTATTACAAATATATACAATATTAGGGTGGTCCTTATAAGAGTCATTTTTGAATTTGATCGATACGCCTCCTACGACTTTTCTAAGAAGTTAAAAAAAATCTGTAAATTTTTAGCTCTTAATATTAAAATTAACCCGACCCCCAAGGCGACGAAAGTTTTACTTGTGAAACACATCGTCGATTTGCGAGAAAGTGACACAACTAAAAATATCATATTTATGAGGAAATCGATTTGAATTTTTTTATTTTTTTTTTTGGTATAAAATAGTTGAATTCATGAAATTGGCAATTTTGGAGATGCGTCACTTTTCTCGCAAACCGACGACATGTATTATAATTGATGAAATTTTAAATTTGGTATAAATGTAGCTACTTATATGATATATTCATGGGTGCATTGAAACATTTTTAAACAGTTATTTTCTTACTTCTAAACATGCAGAATTAACTTTTTTCATTTTTCTGCTATTAGTAGTTATAAGAAAATAACTGTTTAAGTATATTTCCAATGCACCGATTTATATATCATATAAGTATAGCTACATTTATACTAAATTTTAAATTTCATCAATTATACCAAAGTTATAGAAATTCAAAGTTTGATTTTTAAAAATACATGTCGTCGGTTTGCGAGAAAAGTGACACATCTCAAAAATGGCCAATTTTGAGGTAATAGGAAAAAAATCCTTTAAATTTAACAATCTTTTATCTGGCATAGTGTCACTTCTAAACTACCCATAGTTTTCAATAGATGTGACGTTGAATTTGATGAATTCAACTATTTCATACCAAAAAAAATAAAAAATTCAAATCGATTTCCTCATAAATATGATACTTTTGTTGTGTCACTTTTCTCGCAAACCGAGATGTATTTCCCATGTAAAACTTTCGTCGCCTTGGGGCTGGGTTAATATTAATATTAAGAGCTAAAAATGAACATGAATTTCTTTTTAACTACTTCGACGAGTTGTTAGGGGGCGTGTCGATCGAAATTCAAAAATGACCCATATATAAATATATATGTATATGTATTTTTTCTAATCTAAGAAACCCAGGCTAGCAAGACGCCACAGATGAAAACAAGGAAACTATTATGAACCTGTTTCAAAAATCATTCGGTAAAAGACAACTTTTAAGAGCAAACTTATAAATTATGCCAAATAATTATACTTAAAATGTTAATATTTGTATCACTGTTTTTGTTCTACATATTTATATTTCCTTTAGATTGATCTCGAATTCAAGTTACTAAACAAACAAGATAACACCATAGAAAATAATTGCATGGAATATATGTATATTAAAAGTCGGCCATTTTCAAATAATAGAGAACGGTAGGAAAATTTAAATTTCGTAGAAAATTTTGTGTATATAAGTAAACCGTAAATTATTCGTTTTTCTATTCTATAAGATTTTCTGAGGGCTTTGACTTCAATAAAATTTAAGACTGGAAGCAATCCTAATTCAAAAATTTCATCAAATACATCCAACAGGGAGTTTGCTGTCACTTGCATGAGCGGCATTTGCATTTGGGTAGAGGTAATTAGTATATCAATTGTAGTTATAGTTATTTCACTATAAAATTATAATTTCATATTTATTTCTCAGTTTCAAAAATCATCAATTGAGGTGATTGCAATAATAAAACACACAACCATACCTAATTTTTTATGCAAGCGAACCAATGAATCACCATGGAATTTAACATTTAATAATCGATGGTGAATCCTTTAATATTGGAGAAAAAAAGCTTCAAAGAGGCAGTCAACAGACTATATAAAGTTTTTTTACGTTTTCGGATTGAAATACCCGAAAAAATGCCTACATTTCTATAATTTTATGGAGGTTTATTTTTATAAAATAAAAGGTGTGACACCATCAGCAAGAGTGTCAAAATTGTACACCGAACTGTACAATAAAAACGAAAGTTAATTTTTAGTGGATGCAATATATGGAATACATGTCCAACTATCATAGATTTAGTGAGAGATTGAGAGATCATGAAATAAATGTTATAGGATAATTTTTATGACATTATATTTTTATCCATACTTCTAGACGTTGCCCAAGTGTACATACATAATTTAAGTATAACCTCAGATAAGGATTTTATATTACGAGTATTATTATTATTACTATTATTTTTACCTCAAATGCTGAAATGTGATATAATATATATAATGTATATATATATATAATATACATATTATGTGCAAAGAATTTTTTTTTTGAATAAATATATATCAAATTTTAAAACAAAAATTCTCTTTTTTTTATGGAAAACTCAATGAAATCTAGTACTTTCACTGATAAATCTAGTCGCAACACCACTACCTGACTTCCGTTTTATATTATGTGATTTCCTCTTTATTTTGCTTAACTAGTTGAAATGGTAAAATTATCAGAAATCACATAGTTTCACTTGAAATTTCAGTAAAAAATTTCATTCAATTTTACCAGAAAACTTCTAAAAGTATGATTTATCCGATATTTTAACCAGAATTCTTGTTATGAATAACAATAGTATTATTTACTAGAAGTTCATACAATTTATTGATATTTCTAGTCAAATTTACTTGACTTTGTCATTATCAGACATCCAGTAAAGTTTTTTTACTAGATTCAACTAGATTGTCAAGTATGCTCAACTCTAGTGAAATTACTAGAATTTGTTTTTACCGTGTAGACGTCATAATTTTCGAAGATATTGGTAGATCAGAAGTGAAAAATAAATACAAGGTTGGGCCAAGCGCACCGCCTGTGGTACTCCTGCCAGGACGTTTTTCTCGCCCGATTTAGAGGTATTGTGTTTAACATAAAATCTGCGATTTGACAAATATGACTCATAAGTTGGTAGATTTCTGGCAATTTAAAATTAATTTTACAAAGCAAACCCTCGTGCCAAACTTTATCGAAAGCCTGAGCAACATCCAAGAAAACGGCAGAGTAGTACTTCCTTTCCTCGTATGCAGTTCTTATTTCTGAAGCTACTCGGTGCACTTGCTCAATGGTTCCATGTTCTGCTCTAAAACCAAATTGATGATTAGGGATGATATTTCGGAGTTTCGGTTTAATCTTTTCGGTAATTGTCTTTTCGAAGACTTTCGAGATGATTGGTAGTAGGCTTATTGGTCTATATGATGAGACCTTGGTAGGATCCTTGCTAAGCTTTGGGATCATTTTTATACTTGACAGTTTCCAGCACTCAGGAATGCATCCTAATTCATAGATTGAATTGAATATTTGAGCTAGTCGACCAAAGGCACACTCAGGCAATTTTTCAAGCATTTCACCTGTAATTTGATCATACCCACCAGGAGCTTTCTTTAATTGAGTTTGGTGAGCAATAATAAACTTAACTAGTGGCTTCTTTATCTTGAATTTCCTCTCAGGTTCAATTGCTACATCTGCTTGAACCACCGATAATCCAGGGTTGGGAGTGAAAACACCTTCAAGATGATCAGCAAAGGCTTTAGCTTTTTCCTCGTCACTTCTAGGCCAGTCACCGTTGGGCAGACGAATTGGTGGGTTTGGTTGCTGAGGCCGTTTAAGGTATTTCGTGGCCTTCCATAATAAATAGTTTGTGTCAGAGTGGGGAGATAGCTGCTTTAGGTAGTTTTGCAAAAAATCCATTTTGTTTTTTTGAAGTAGGCTTTGCAGTTTATTTTTTGCCTGGTTAAAGTTGTATTTTGCATCAGGCGATCGAATTGTTTGCCATATGCGTCTTAAAGCGGATGTTATGGTGTGCATTGTATGTTTGCTGTTTTGTTTAGGCGTGGCTGAAATATCTGCGTTGATCAGTAACAGATTAAAGTTTTCCATTGCCATATTTATATCGGTTGCCGTCTCCAGTGTAGATGTCAAGTCGATGCGAACTGATGTACATCTTGAATTTCAACCAGTTAGTGAAGTTGTTTGTTAGGAAGTTGATTGTAGGATATGGCCTTTGGTCAGTCCAGTAATGTAGTAAAACCGGAGAGTGGTCAGAAGATAATTATGAAAGTGGTTTGGCCTCGATCATTTCCCGGTTTATTACTTTCTTTTACGTAAGTAAAATAAAGTATAGTAATCATGAAAATTTTCGACCTTGAGATTATTGAAGATTTATCTGTTTTGAGGTCCCCTGAGTCCGAAAAACTGGGTTTCGAAATGATGTCTGTCTGTCAGTCCGTCTGTCTGTCCGTCTGTCAGTCTGTGTCCTCTCTACAGCCCAGATGGCTTAACCAATCGAACTGAAACTTCAGATTTAAGCTTTTTGGATAAATTGGGAGGTCCCAGTGAATTTTACTTCAAATCGGTCCACCGGAAGTGGCCACTCCCTTGGGCCAGAAAATTTGTTTTGCAAATATCTTAAAAAGTATAAGGTTTACAAAAAATTACTAATACAAAATGTTTCCAAAAATCAAAACAAAATAAAAATAAACAAATTAAAAATTTAAAAAAAAAATTTAAAAATTTTATAAAAAAAAAATTAAATATTGTTTTGCCAACACATAAATATATGTGTATATATAGCCTAATTATGCTAATTATAATGAATTTGCACACTACAGTGACATACTTCCGGTTTTTAATGCAAATATTATGATACATAATTGAATGTGGATCATTTTTTCATGTTTCTTAACTTTTTTAACGACTTATTAGGGTTTGTAATACTTAAGTATATATATCGTTTTATAATTGCAAAAATATTTCGCAACTCCTGCCCCCCTCCCCCCCCCCCACACTTTTTTACAGGGAGTTACAGCAGTTCTTGCATTTGTCATTTTAATTATTGTGTGTATTAGCCCAATTATGCTAATTATAATTAATTTGCACACTTCAGTGACTTACTGTATGTTATAAAAATATTTAGCCTACATGTATGTTAAATTGCCAAATCGGTCAACCGGAAGTGGCCACTCTCGGCCCGAAAATGTGTTTTGCACATATTTTAAAAAGTATAAGATTTACAAAAAATCACTAATACAAATTCCAAAAAATTAAAAGAAAAAATTTAAATTCATAAATATCACCTTTTATTTGTTTTACGTGTGTACTAATGAGTTCAAAAAATTGAGTTTTGAAGTGGTGTCTGTTGGTATATACATATGACTGTCAATTTGTAGTCCAAATGGTTTAAGCAATCAAACTGCAACTTCATGTTTAAACTTTTTAAATAAATTTTGGGGTCCCAGTTCCCAGCTCCCAGATTCCGTAAAACAGAAAATTTATTTTGCAAATATTTCAAAAATATACAATTTACAGAAAACATGAAATAATAAAAACAATCTTAATTAAGTTTGCGGGAAATTTGAATTAAGTATAAAAGTTTTTCAAAATTCGCTGTTCGTAAAAGAAAGTCGTGTGTTGGCCACACCTCCATTTTTTACTCGTCAGGACAATAAGTAGGACAATAAGTTAGATGGCCACAAGATGCAACATCGTAATGATTTACCTGAATAACATTCATTAATTATTGACGCCCCCTTGGAGTAGTCATTCTTGAACCTCAGTAGGTATGTTTGGCATTAAAGTCTCCGGCGACTATAAAGCGTCGAACATTTTTTCTCGAACTCCACAGCCCTGGTTTAAACACTGAATTGGTTCGGACCTTTTATTTGGTTCTTCAACATTTATGCGTCTATGCAAGAGGTACTTTATTTTATATATTGGATGAATTTCTCCCTTTTTCAAAGTGCTTCCGGATGGACACAGCTCAAGTTTAACCATTGTTGTTGTTGCTTCAAGCGGTTCATGATCCTATATACATTCTGTATTTTAAATACATCGTCAACAATCGCAGTCTGGATTTCAGTTACCTGAACTTGAACATCGATGCCTTTGATAACGACTGAAAGACCCTTTGAAGACTTCAAACGGTTTGTATAATAGTTTCTATTGTGTGTATCGTAATAATAAATGAATTCTCTATAGTCATTGACCTCGTGTGTTTGAATTTTTACTTCGTGTATTTTGCCATGAAGTAAATTTGTTACGTGAAAAGGTTTTCCATTTGTTAGCACGCTTGATTTAAGTTCTTGCACTACCTTGTGTGTGTCAGCTTCACGCAAATAGATTGGAGGTGGCTTGTATTTTCGATTTGCCTGTTCTTGAATGTTTGCATTTTCAGGTTCGCTCTCTTCCACATCCTTGTCAGCGAATATTTCAAATCGGGTTTTTAGCGGTAATTTTTCGACATTTAGTTTCTTATTTGCCAGTGGGGGGCGAGTAGACAAGAGAGAAGAGACGCAACAACTTCAACAGCCATGTCAAGCAACATTTGCTACGGTTAGTACAAATTTGGTTGACCGCTTGAGAACATGATAATGGAACGAAATCTCGCCCCTCCCACCGCACAACCGCCGATGGGAATAATAGTGGAGACTAATAGATTAATTAAAATTAAGGCTTTTCAGATATTGCAGTTACAACTGGGGGACGCTGTATTAGAAAAAATTGTGCTGTCTTGTGATTAAGAAGTGTCAAAAAAAAAAAAAAAAAAAAAAAAAAAATTACTAACTATCGACTACTTAGGTGTCTGGAACCGGGTCGATTCTTTAATGCTAACATACCTTTCCTTTCCTTCGATCTTGTTATTCGTAAAAGGGTGTACGGTGGACCCGGCGTATCCGGGAAACTTGCCTTAGGCTTGGTCGTACATACTAAATCAATCAATCAATTTAGTTTCTTATTTGCCAGTAGTTTTTCATTTTTTGGGCTATCTCTTTTCCGTTTTACAGCAATATATCGATCGATGCCAGTTTATATCATATGTACATTACGTTTATTGATCTCTATAACGCTAGTGTCGCTTCTGTGCTTTCCAGGGGGTATATTCATCAGGCAATTTACCACTTCTGGTTCCATCTTCGATAATGAATTTGTTGAAGTTGATCGATGGATAGTACTTGTGATGGACGATTTTGTAGGCGTCCTTGTTATTGTAGTACTTTTTTGGAAAGGATTGCTCACATTCGTAAAGGTGGAGATATTGCTTGTAGATGTATGTGATGTAGTAACCAAGCGTTGCATCACTACACCACTGCGGTCACTGGATCTCGGCGACTGGGAGCTCGCTTTCTCACTCTCGAGAGCCGCCGATACTGGGTTTCCGATTCCCTGCACCGTAGCGTTGTTTTCCGTGGTGTTAACCATTGTGTATTTTAATTCAGGGTTCCTTCCCTTATCATTTTATACCTACTGTCAGGTTTTTATTACAGCCGCTCCTAACATGGAGAAACAGACGCTGGTTGAAGCCGCCCCTAACATGGGGAACAGACGCTTCAGGATATGCCATGGGTATTTCCTTTTCAAGGCAAGTATTAGGGTTTTACCGTGCCCATACTCGCGTGGTTATACTTTTAGCGTTACTCAGGGTGAAGCGCGAGGAGCTTGTATAACCGGCATACCCCTTTTGTATTAAATAAACAATATTTTCAGGTTCACGATTACCAATACTATAAAAGCGGTTACAAAATAAATTAAGGTTTCCTCGTCTGTCTTCGGATCATAAAATTCTACATTATGGTACTTACTTGCGATGGGGAACATCTGTATAGAAGAGCTACATAAGCAAATTAATATAATCGATATAAAACCGTTATTGGTCGGAAAAGAATGTTCGATTTCATTAAGAGGAAAGTGTCAAACGGTAACAAATTTGATATTTGCCGGTCCTTCCAAACATGTTCTTTTAGAATTTATAGCACAGAATGGTCTCAAAATTATTGGATAAACACTCATTATCATACTATCAATGGAGATAAAATTAAGACTACTTGATATCGCGGGTGTTGTTTTAGATAAGGATAGGTCACCGCCCCTTTCTACTAGATTCTGAGGATTATGATTTCTAAATTCTAATAATCCCTCGTTCTTATGTTCATAAGTTAAAATCAAACAAAACTGTTAGCCCAAACCCTTTAATTACATATCTTCCTTTCCTCTGTCACATTTGTTCACGTCTCTCATAAATTAGTAATTGAATTAAATAAATAAAATTAAAAAAATCATCCCTTGCCCAATTTCTTGTATTTTTGGGATTAATCATAAGGGTATTTTATGGGTATGGGTATTTTCGTATAGATAAAACATTTAAATGCAATGCAATGCAAATAAAGGGGGGTCTAAACAAAGATTTGGTTTATTTAAAATTTTCATTCGACGTAAGCAATCTTCGAAATGTCATCGAATATTACATTGAGACATGCGAACGATTAATTCATTGTTATAGTATATAGAATTAATCGAATTTCGAATTAATTCCTAGGTGATTCATTTGTGTTTTATTTCAAATGACTCATGCAGAAGGTGACATACATATATAAAATGTCCAAATAAATATTATATATGGACTATGTACATAGACATTGTGGAGATACAGCGACACAAAAATATAATTTACGAATACAAAATTTTCCATTTTCATTAAAAAAAAAATCAGAAAACAAAAAATAAAATCCGAGTTTTAATTTCCATTGAAAGCAAGGCGAGAATTTTATGTTTTTCGTCTGTTGGTTGCAAAATTTAAAAATCTCACCATTCGTTTAAAAAATGGGAATTAATCTACTGACTAGACTCTTGTCATGTGTTGTTTTATGTCTGATGGTTATTTTTTTTTTTTTTTTTGTATGTGGGAAATAGAAAATTTAAATTGAAAATAGTAAAAAAAAAAAAATTGTGAATAAATGTGAAAATCAGGAAAAGTTTACACAAGTTGGAACAAAAATACAAAAGTGAACGAGAATTTTGGTAAACAATAAAAATTTGGGAATTTTACGGTACCGAAAAAAATTGTGGTCCAGTCACACTGTTCCACTGTATTCACTCTAAGTTGTATCAAATTGTTCACAACTTGCAATATTTTGTGTGTGTTATGTAATTTTGTTTGATCTGTGTTCATATTGAAGCAACAACTATCTCTAATTTCTTTAGAATAACAACCGCCACAAAAGTGATTGTTGTAATTTTAGTAATATACAACATTCAATTATTAAAAAGTGCGACGTAATAATACAAAAATGTTTTACGTATATTTAATGGTGTACATTCTACATAGTTAAAAAATCCTTACTCAAAACAAAGTGTCATCAACGGTAGATGTTTCCAAAATAAATAAATAAATATTAAATAAGCAAAAAACAAATTTCAATTTTATGTACATCTTTTGACATCCATTCCGGAAGGAAAATGCGAGAATATCTATTTATGTGCTATACATTCGGTGTCATCCTTGCACATTATCATGTTTTATGGATCAACAGTAAAAGCCTGCAAAACATGGGTTTGAAGGATAACCCAAAGAAATACATTTTTGATAAATACAAATATATAAAAAATAGTCGGAGTCGTCTTAAAGAACCTAAATAGGGAAAATCTAATTCACAAGCTTTAAACACCCACCAAAATTGTGTATCGATAGTTTGAACTGATATCGTTTTAAACAATAGTCTTAAATCTGTTATAACGAATAGTAAGATTTATATAAAAATAAATGCTGATTACAAAAATTCCACCCTTCACGCACACAATTTTATTCTCCCTTTATTGACTACCATATTTCAGATCAATTTTCTTCTTGTTTATTTATTTAAATCTCATAAGATAATATTGTCACTGATTTCAATCAGAATACACTTTACAATAGAGTTAAAAAAAATAAGAAGAAAATAAAAATACAAAAATACTAAGGAAAATGTGAATTGATTTTTCACTGGAGATGGTAATAAATAATCGCAAAGTGAATAAATGTCAGTTATCAATTACGTATAGTGTTATAAAAAGCTTGTAAAATATGAAGAAGTGGAATGAGGGAAACGGATGTGTCTGTCTTTAGATAAGATGCTATTATGTAGTATATAGTTTAGATCAGTAGACAGATCAAATAATTTTTCTCTTGTTGTCGTCTGT
This sequence comes from Tipula helvola, assembly GCA_963556165.1. Taxonomy (NCBI): domain Eukaryota; kingdom Metazoa; phylum Arthropoda; class Insecta; order Diptera; family Tipulidae; genus Tipula; species Tipula helvola. The sequence goes on from OY744483.1 coordinate 103,986,282, forward strand.
TATTATGTAAATCACTTTGTCCCCTATTTACCCAATTCCCACTTTTTTATGTTTGATGATTCAAGATGGTAATGTGAATTTTATTATAAACTCGATAAAGGAGGTTACACGCGGAGGGTCTGCCTCTGCACCAATCTATTCTTTATATTGTTTCAAGCCGATAATTCATCGAGAAACCGTTAAATTTTAAACAAACAAAACTATTAATTGAATGTTCAATATTTATAAATTTCGTTCTTTTGTTATTATGGTAAAACTACAATACGAAGATTCCACAATATTTTTGAGCTTCCAATTCGGACTATTTAAAATTAAAATTTCATTTGAGATTGGGTATCATGTCTGATTTTCAGCTAGCTAATTTCCCCTTTCAATAAGAAAAACTCCGAAGAAATATTTGAAAGTTTCTTCTCTATAGAGGAACTGCATTACTTGACTAAAATGGTAGATTAGAAATCGATTTTGAATTACGTACAATTAAAACACTATGGATTTGACCAAAATTAGAGGGAAATCTAAAGATAAAAGAATTAGGTTCAATTCTGAATTGGACGTAATAATTGTGAATGAAATTTTAATTAGAATAATTAAGTAAACTTTTAAATTTAATTTAGAATAGAAATTAACTCAGAGTTCAAACATGAATTTTAGTAAAATATTGAGTGCTATTTACGCGAGAAAAGTCAACATATTGTATGTCAACATACGTTTGTGAATTTCAACATATCGAATATAAAATCAGAATTTCAAGCAAAAATCTGAAAGAGAATTTGTATTCCCAAATGTAATTGAATAAACTTTTCAGAGATTAGATTTGAAAATTTGAAAATTGAATTACAAACTAGATTTGGACAACATTTTGTATTTAGTATGAATCAAAAGCTAATCATAGTTTTCATAAATAGTGTTTGAACTCCAATCTTTGAATAAAAATGCCAACCGGGACTTGCATATACAATTTTAATTGAGTTACAATCCGAACTACGACGCCAATAACATTTTTATCAACAAATTGTTGATTTGGAAATAGTACAAATAGTAGAATAATATAAATTGTTTGAATAGGACATTCTACTTGGTTTTGAGCTAAAATTTGAGTTTAAATTTGGTGTTCCAAACTAGATTTAAACATAATTTTAATTGCAATTAGGTAAGAATTGGGTTGCGATACGAGATTTGGCTTCAAACAACCAACAAAATTTCCTTTGAATTTAGTTTAGAATTTGTGTCGGAAAATTTGAGTGAAATTTGAATTAGGAATTTAAATTTAAAAAAATGGTTTTGGCATTCCAAACCAAATAAAATCTTTGGTGAAATTATATATAGGAATTGAGTTACAACTCGAATTTTGATTTCCCAAAATTTTGAAATATAAATTTACATTGGACAATAGATGTACTGGGTGGATTTTCAATTAGAAAACGAAAAAATGAGAGCAAATTAGGTGGAGCAAAGAATAGATATGCCTAGGGAAAACCAAAGGATCAAAAAATTCAACTGGAAAAGAAAATAGTTTTCATGGATTCGAATAAAACCATGAATGCATCCAGAAAATAACTAGATTACAATTCCATCTAGATTTGAATGACATTTTAATCCAAAATTGAGTTAAACCTCCAAACTGTGCTTGAATATGGATTGTAATTTTGATCACGCTCATTGAATTAACACTCCAATTCCCATAGTCGTGTCATTTCAGGCGACGTGACTTAAACCACGTCACGTGGCACTTTTGTAACTATAAAGATGTCGGCCAAATTACAAATAAAATCGTTTTAGAACAACACTTGAGTGAAATTTTAACAAATATTTAGGTATTCTACTAATTGGTATTGTAATTTTCCTTTTAATATGAGAGTGGTATTCAGACTAGTAACTTAGTTTAAAATCAAAATGGATTAAAATAAATTAAGATTTTTACTCAGAAATTTAGTTCCAAGCTGCTTTCGAAGTTGGACAAAATTATAAATGGAATTTTGAACATAACTCTAGTCTAAATTGGCAACTACATTCGACAGAGAGGAAATTGATTAATTGAACGAAATTTTAGAAAAAGAAAATTATCTTGAATTCTAAAATAGACAGATTGCTCATTTGCTGCAATACTGGCATAACTCAAAATGGTAATATTTGAGTTTTGGGTTATGGATATTGCGATATTGGAGGTGTTATAACACTGTGTTTCTAAACATATTCCCCATTACATCTCTAAATCATACCCCTATGTCATTTTACAATTATTTTCGAAAAGTATTACAAATCAATATTTTTAAAAGTGTTCTTGAACAATAGTAATTTTTGGTGTCACTGTTGCAGCAAATGAGCGATATTGAATTTGAGTGAAATTTTAAGAAGAAATTGACTTCTTTATAATTTTTTAATTTTTATTAATTTTTTTCAGTCCCTTTTGGAAATTAATTGCATTTTATTTGCAACCTTTGTTTGTTTGTTTGTATCTCTGCAATCTTTTCTGGGGCTCAAGGCACTCCCAACTCTTTCGCAGTGCGCTTATAACGTCCTACTTTATGCAGGTATTCAATTAAATCGAGGACGTACGGCTCGTTTTTGTGTAGACCAATGCCTGCGCATAATATTGCTTGGCTTGATGCCAGCCTATAGTACTGACATGCAAGGTGGGTCTGCCCATGGATTCCGCACTCTCAACAAGGGGTCATATATCACCGATCGTAATCAAATGATGAAAAATCCCATTTGCATCTCCGCCCTTATAGGGATTCAAACCCGATACCTCTCGATCTAACCACCGCAGTTTAGTCGGTAAAAAATTTGGACGCAATTTAATTAAAAAATATTTCAAAACTGAGTTTGAATTCTAAATTTAATTAACACAAAATTTTGGTTGAAATTTAGCTAGAAATTTTGTGATATTTTGTTTACAAATTAAGTGAAAATTCCAACCTAGATACGTTTGATTAGAAATTTAGAGTAGAACTTCAGCTTTAGTTACAAATGCATTTAAGAAAAATTTGAGTGTTATTAGAAATGCTGCATTAGAGTAGAATTTAAAACTCTAGTTTGGGTTAAACGAATTGTTAAATTTGTATTTTGAGCAGAAATCTGAGTAAGTATTGAAATATTTGAACTTTAAGCAGTAATTTAATAAAATGTTGAATAGAAATTCAATTTGAATAGTAATTTGGACTTGAGCAAAAACATATCTGTAATTTAGTTTTTAGTTTAACAGTTGAGTTTGTATTTCGAATTGGACTAGTAAGAGAACAATTAAAGATTAAGTTACAATTATAAAATAGATTTGAGAAAAATGTTATGTTTATTGAGAGCAAAATTCCGAGAAAGGTAGAGTTTGAATTTCAAAATTTTAGTTGCAATTAGATGGACATTTTGTGATATTTTAAATACAAATAAACTAAGTTCCAAACTTGATTGAAACAAAATTGACAAAATTGACTGAGGAATTGAATTATAATTTTGAGTGAAATTTAAAATACAAAGTTTTTAGTTCTATATTCAGCTTTCATTTTAAAATGATTCGAGAAGTGTTAATTTCATATTCCAAATTAAATTTTAATTGCAATTAGTAAAAATTGGAATACGAAACATGATTTCAATAAAATAACAAATTTATTTAGTATCAGCACGATGTATAAAAGAATATGAATTCCCAATTTTAATTGAATATAATCTTGATGGCAACTTAAATTAAAAATTGAGTTTGAATTAAAATTTTACTGAGCAAAACTATGAGCGTAATTTAGCTTTTCTTAGTTCAAAACTTGTTTTAATAGTGTGATTCTTTTAGTCTCAAACATCACGGTGTTCTTTTGAAGTAAGTATCGCTTACTATAATTCAAATTTTCAAGTGTGTAGATGTGGGACCATTTTTGGACTACTTCTCCAACTCTTTGTAACCGAGGAGAGTTAGTTTAACCAACTTAGTAGCCAAAAATTTGATACTTTTTTTGTTAATGGGTGAATTGAAGTCCTCTTCAGGTAAGGTCTAGTTTTGATTTTCTTTTCATAATTTGTCCACATATTTGTCATTTTAATTAAACCACATATTTTGCAATTATATTAACATATTTTAGGGACATATTTTTGATTTTTTAGAACCTAATTATACAATTTTTTTGTTCTATCTCTAAATGTATGTTCCTAAATGTTTAATTTTATTCTATACCTAAATGTAATGAAGGGCATAGAGTGCCATGAAATCCTAATTTCAGAGAAATCTAGAAAATTATTTTCGATTTTGAGTACAATTCTACGCTGGCTACCATTTATGCAAAACTGGTGATTTTGACAATTTTAATAATCTGAATCGTATACAGTACTAATATCAAAGGCCTCACACCTTGAATAAAATATAACAACATGCCAAATACCTCGAAAAAATATGGCAACTTTGAAAAGCCGCAGTAATTTGAAAATAATCTCAAAAATGTCACAGTTTGAAAGTATGTAAAAAATTCTACAAGGCTTTTAAGTTTGTAAAACTATAGGAAATAAATAATGTACGCCAATCATCGCCTTACTTAAATTACTCAAAGAAACTCGAAATATCAAAAAATCTACTAAATTTGTGATTTAGTAGTAATACCTGGTTAAACACACAATAAGGGCCAACCGCCCATTAAATAATATTTGCTCTCCCTCCCTCTTTTTTTTATAAATAGGCGGATGTTTCATAATTCAAATTTAATGCAAACTAATTGTATTTTTTTTAAAAGGTATAGAAATGTAAAATTCGAGTTATCTTTAAAATCTCGCCCGGTTTATCTGATTAAAACTTACAAGGGATGATCCCGAACCCGAAAATTCAAAAAATTATGAAACTTTGGGAACATGTACATCTCATATAGGTATGTACTACGCAATTTTTTTTTCTGCGGAAAAACACTCTGAGTGGGTGAAATGGATTTTTGAAAATTGGAAATTTTCCATTCTGCCTCTGCGCATAACTCGTTTAACTCGTTAACGGTAAGAGGTAGAGAAACAGTGTGGGCTTGCTTAAGACAGCAGGACGGTGTGCATGGAAGTAAATAAGATTTTAGAAATATCAGATTTTTATCTTCATTAATGAAAAACTCAAAAAATATTTGTTTGGATGAGTTTGACGTGATTGACCGATTGACGTGAAATCGTGAAACTGATATTTCTAAGAGCTTATTTACTTCCATGCTCACCGTCCTGCTGTCGTAAGCAAGCACACACTTTTTCTCTACCTCTTACCGTTAACGAGTTAAACGAGTTATGCGCAGAGGCAGAATAGGAAATTTCCAATTTTCAAAAATCCATTTCACCCACTTAGAGTGTTTTTCCGCAGAAAAAAAAATTGCGTAGTACATACCTATATGAGATGTACATGTTCCCAAAGTTTCATAATTTTTTGAATTTTCGGGTTCGGGATCATCCCTTGTTAGTTGATATAATTGGGAGTTAATAATTCTAGTTTATTCATTTCCGTCCGATGCATAAATATTTGTGACAGGAAACATTTGCAATCCCATTTCTGTTTATTGGCTTATAAAATTAACAAAAACTAATTTTTAGTAATTTTGTTATTTTTATTTAATACAGTTCACCTTTTATTTGATATTAGTAGGAGTGGAAAGTATTAGTAAAATCACACTTCAGAGAATCATAGTTAATATATAAAAATACTCGTTCAACAATTAATTGTAATTCACTTGTTATTTTAGGTTATTCAATTCATGAACTTCACCTAAAAATCATCATACAATCACATTTAACCTAAAAATCGTTAAAGAAGCACATTTACTTCATCTAAAATCATTTTAGAATCCAATTACCGTCACATTTGTTGAATTTCACTAAAGTTTAAATAAACGGCAAGTTCCATCGTAATTGGACCTAATTTCCAGAACTGCATTTAAAAATCATTTTAGAAAATCCGATTTCCAAAAGTAGACGACTTATTTCATCATAATCGCAAATAGTTACTCAAAATTTTTATCAAAAAATCATTTTATTACCTCGTCTCCCTTGTACCTACATCACATGGCCAATTTCGTTATAAGCGATTATAAAAAGTCAAGTCTATGACTAAGAAATCAAAATTATCCCAATGCAATAATTTGTTATTTACTATTCACAAGGTGAATATAAGCTCTTATTGGCCCACTCTTTAGAAATGGAAAATAAACATCGCTTAAAACCCCAGAATAGTGTCGAATAATCTGTGGATTTGGGCTTGATTGAAATATCGTCGATAAGTCTTCACAAAACTCGTGAATAATCATGAAAATCACGAAACTCTCTAAAATTTCGAGGATTCTGGGTAATCTACAAAGCCTCGATAATCTCGAATTAAATATAATGATCTGGTCTCGGTAACTCTAAGTTGTAACGTTTTAAATTAAACTTGAAATCTGGAATAATCCGATATATCTTTATGTAGTAGGCGTAAGCCTCTGTCGATAATCAAAAATACCTAAAAGCTTTGAATAATCATAGAATTTACGGTGGGCTTACATGAATAAATTGTTCCATCGGGTTTGGAGTCCTATTCCACATCAATTTCTTTACCAAACTCTTTTTCAGATTTCGGTGCTAGTATGTCGTAATCGTTAATAGGATTTTCATATTCAAGGTAATCTTAGTTCATTAATTCCGGGTTAGGTTGATCAACATCGATGCACTTTCCAAATTTCCCTTTAAGGGTAACCCGAATTATGTTTAACGGTTCCGATTTTTGTACATATTTAATTTGAAAATTGGAATTACATTTTTAAGATATTTACCCTCAGCTTTCCATTTTGTAAACATATATGAACTTGATGTACCGTCTTCAATCATGTTGTTACACAAATAAATTAATACTCGTAAATGTTTCGTTCTGCGTACTCGAATGTATGTGATCTGTATGTACATAACCTCGAATTGGACATATTTATTTATGGATTATAACAAAAGATAAGAAAATTACATTGATAAATAATTTATGGATATAATTTCCGTATGAAACTTATCTTCTAGTATATAACGTTTATTGTAATCACCCCAATATAAATACAATTTACCTTGTACATACGATTCATTATGTTTGTATGTAATAATCAAAACAAAATCTCCTTTACTACAACACTTTCTCACCTTCCACGCAAAAAACGCCAGTGACAAAAACTATAAAAACATTAGATTCTGAAGGGTGAATGTTTGTATGTAGACCAAGAGCAAAGTGAATTCATTACATTTCAATTATTTACTTTTAGTTTCACAATTCGATAAAACTACCCCTCTCCCTTCATCCAAAATGCTTCCGTCTGTGTTATCGTTATATTATTATAGTATAGTAGGGTTATTTGGCAGCATTATAATGAATTTAGTTTTGGTGTAGATAAATTGAACCAAATTTAATGTTGCATTTAGTTTTTTCATAGTTCGGTAGTTTTTGTGTTTAAATGATAATGATCTTAAATAATTTTTGGTTGGTGTATGCGGTTATATTTGAATTTCTAATCGAGGCAAAAAAAAAAAGGAAATTATAATTTTTAATTAACGTCATTTAAATTCAATTAAGATAAACAATTTACATAAAATCGAAATTTATATTTTCGAATTTAAAAGGATTAGCATCAGGTTTATGATACTACACATATACGTGAATTTTAAATTTCAAAGTTTGTTTTCGGATGTTTTGTTTTTATATTTTCTTTCCAAATATTCAGTAAGGTAACTCCGTACATATCTGAACATTGAACTACAATATCTACAATTATATTCTTTGTTGCAACACATACACACAAACTAGACGTAACATTGTAATTAACTGTGTATAGTATATACTAACAACTGGAAATCACATAAAAACTGGGAAAACTTTTTCAGTTGGAAATAACTTTTCATTAATTATTAACGCAGATACGAGTAATGAACAACAGAAATACGAAAAAAATGATTTTTCTTTTTATCTGGTTCAGTTTTTTTTTTTTTGTTGCTGTTGTATGATGTTAGTAATTCTGGTGTACTCGTAATTCCTCTTGCGTTACATAGTATATATACTGATACGTGACTCATTAAAATCTAATAAAATTATGGCTAATTGCTAATATTATCGGGAACAACAGTGTATAACAAAGTTATATTTATAATGAATTTTCATGATATGAATGAAGTTCGTACTTCGTATGTGCGTTTTTTTTTTATGTAATTTGCCCTAACATATTGATTTTCGATTAGTTCAGGCGGTTCAGTATAAATAACAGAAATATACTATTGACCAGTAAATTGATGGGTTAATACAGATGAATTATTAATTTTTAGGAAATTATATTGTATAATTTGACAATTCTGTTCATTGTTCAACTCGATTTAAAAAAATTAAAAAAGCGAATGCGACAATTAAACATACTTAAACAAATAAAATAATGTGCACTTACTGCACAGCTGCATTTCAAAGAAATATTAAATGGCCTAATTCATCATGAGGTTTTGAACTTTTAGGTCAAGGGGTGCACAATTTTCCATAATCGGTATACAAATGAAATTTGAAATCATTTTAATCTTTTAAATAATCTTAAAAATCGTAAAAAATCAATAATAATCAATAATACCAGCCTATTTAAAAGTAATTATGGACGAAAACGGATACACAAGTTCATCGTTTTACAATCACTAGATGATAATGACATTGAGGAAATGGAGAACTCTGGGAAGTCAATTTGCAACGTGATAAACTCAAATCCATCTACTAATAGCAAATTAAATGCAGCTGAAATTTTTAATTTTTCGATTGATTTGAAAAACAGTTAATTTAAAATTTATACCTTAGAAGTAGAATTGGTGCATGACATGTCGTTCGAAATGCCTTCTACTAACCTTGACTCAACCACTGAATTTTATTATGTCGAAAATAAATTTGAAGAAATTACATCGAACGAAATCAATACACCAGGCGACACTTCCGAACACTCTGAATCTCTCGACGAAAATATTGTAGATAATACTTTGGGGAAAGTTGTGGGTGATTAAACTTCGGAGCTAGTTTACCCATCCACCACAATAAAACTCCAGAAAAATCCATAAGGTATAATCCGAAATGTTCAAGAACAGAACGTGAGCGTCGAAAACGAGATAATACAATTTGTTGTAATCAATCAAACATTGACGAATTTTTCGCAAATTTAAATCAAATTGAAGTTTTAATTAAAGAAAAAAATGAGTTAAATAATCTGTTGGAACGAAACTTAGGTACCTGTAATATAAATTATGATTCCAATTCAATGCTATTCATTCATGCTTTTTTAAACAGTTTAAAAAAATGTCAATAACTAATGTTGATAAAAACAACCATGGAAACAGGTATAATTATAAAATAAAATTATTTGCCTGTTATATTTGTATCGTAGCTAGAAGGCAATTTAATGAGTGTGTGCAACAAAACCTTCCATTGCCGTCGTTAACATCGATTTCCAATTACATGAAAAATGAGTTACCTACGCCAACAGAAGGATATTTACGTATTAAGCAGCTATCTGAATTTCTGGAAAAGCAAAATTTACATCGCTATGTTTGGATAATTGAAGATGCACCAAAAATTGTGGAGAAACTAGAATATTACCGAAGATCAAATCAACTAATTGAGTTTGTTCTTCCGATTGACGGCTCAACAGAAATTCCTGTGCCTCTATCATTTCTTGCTAATTTGGCTTTCGATATTTATAAAATATTTGAAACTCAAGAATATTCAACTTTTGTAAATTTGATGATTGTGGTCCTACCTTTCGCTTGTTGGTTTATGGTACAAATAATAAATTCTGTACGACTGGTGTAATAAAACATTGGAAATTCTTAAGTAAAGAACTGAGATGTAACATTGATATTTTGGTTAAGGATTAATTTTATTAACAATTTTATTTATTTTATCTAAAATATAATAATAATCCACTGGTATTTCATCAGATGGTGATACCCGTTTACTTCGTGCTATGAAACTTAACGCCAATCTGCCTGCTAATTCTAACCACTTAGAACCAAAAGTTTCCTGTATCATCATTGAGCATAATATAAGCATAGACATTCATACTAGATTTCTCATTTCATAGTAACTAAAGGAAAAAAACAAAAACTTCTGATAATTCCAATGTATAAAAATTTGACCTAAAAAATTGAGCTCATATAGCGCAGATCTCAACATACGGCTGGTTTTCATTTGTTTACCACAGTGGGTGGACGTTCTGTAGAGTTGAAATACGGACATTTACAGGCACTCAATGTTCCTAAGTGCCATTAATTAAAATATCAAATTCACATTATGCATTTTCGGCTATAAAAATCTGGATCTATAGCGCAAATCTCAACATACGGCTGGTCTTCATTTGTTTCCCAAAGTGGGTGGATATCTTGTAAAGTTGAAATCATAAGAGATATGTACATATTTACAGGCACTTCAGGCCATGGTAATAACTAAAAAATAGAATTTACGAAAACTAAAAAAAATTGTTAAAATAACAAAATTTCCTGTTTATATTTTATCGAGCGAATTCTTAATGGAAATTTAAAATATCGGTTTAAAAATCAGTCAAACATAAATACTTAGGGTACATTAGCACCCTAAACAAATCTTTTTGAAAGTCTTCTTGCCATAACTTATATGCCTCTTAATTATAGCAGTGGTGGGAAACATGCGGCCCGTTTAACCATTTATTGCGCCCTCCGCCGTTTGTACATACCGGTTAAATATGAAATTTTACATAAATTAAGCTAAAATTATTCAATTAATTGCCCCAAATTGTTCATAATAATATATGTTCATTCTGAATACCGCGATTGGCGTCTCTTAATCCGATGGACTTATTTAGGTATTTAGGTTTAAGAAAGAGATTGGCTGTTGGTAAATATATTATGTGCTATAATAAACTTGTATAAACCAATCTAAGTAACGCAATGAATGTATTTAACAATTATTTCAAAATCCGATTTCCATTGTACCTTATTCAATTCGGTTAAGAAATTGCTAAATTCCATCACAACCGAATCGTTTTAAAAAACAACCAAAAAAATCCCATATTTAAAATCGCTATGTAATTAAAATTTTAAACTTATAATTTCTGCTTATTGCTTGGCCCTGTCTCAAGAAAGCGCAATGATACTTAGCCTGCGACCTTCCCGAGATTGATTAAAAGAAAGCCAGCAATAAAAAATTCATTAAAATCGGCCCAATCGGTTATAATACTTATCATCGAAAACAACACATATTACTTTTCCCACTATAACGAAGTTATATTGGGTAAGTATTGTAATCGCGAAAAAAATGCGTTCCAGATTTTCACATTGTTCGACGAATTAGGTTACCAGGGCCTGAATTCCGGTTCGATGACAAATGATAATGAGAAATGACTTGATTTTTTATTTCAACTAGTCGGTTGCATTTTTATTTAGAGTAGGCGAAATAAAAAATCAAGTCATTTCTCATTTTCATTTATCATTGAACCTGAATTCGGGTGCAGGCTTCGAAACCCCGATCAGAAAGATGTCGTGTCCGTCCGTCCGTCCTTCCATCTGTCCGTCCTTCCGTCCGTCCGCCCATCCTTCCGTCCATTCGTCCTTCCGTCCGTTCGTCCTTCCGTCCGTCCGTCTTTCCAGTAAAATACTTTGCTGGTGGCAAATAATATCGTCAACATTAAAAAATAATAATATCTAGCGAGCTTCTAATATTGCAAGATATTCCCGTTTCATGACATTGACATTTCTGTGACCTTTTTAATTGACATTTTAATGATTGAAATTTCAATTATATGTTGATCGATAGATTATTTGTGAATTCTTTCATAAAATCACCTTTAAAGGTTTTATTTCTGAGTAAGAAATTCTCTTGGTATTCAAAGTCGTATATATGCCTTAATAGCAAATTACTATAAGGCGCTTTAAAATAATATCACGCCATTAGGGTGGGGGGTTTAGGAGTACTGGGAGATATATAAAATGAAATGCTATATGACAAGGAGGTGGGATTCGGAAACAAATGATAATTAACGTTAATTCTGATTTTGTATTGTTTGTGTTTTATTATTTTGTATTTTCGAATGGACCACCGCGATGCCCGGCCAGACTGAAACACTGAGTAAAGAATTATATCGGCCAATTCTTACGTTGCTCACATAATATTGTAATCTGAACAAACTTCAAAAAATTTCAGAAAATAAATTTTTGAACATTCTGGATGAATGGAATTAATTAAGTTCTTAAGGACTTTCAACGGTATACTAGATTATGTATAACTGGATCTAATTACTAAAGGTCGAAGATGAAAAATCGCGAATGCGACTTTGCTGCTCAACACGTGCCAGTTCTAAATAATCTAACATTATTTGTGAGTTTGTGATTTGGTGGTATGAGGGTAGAAGATTTATATTGTCGTGACCAATTGTCACATTTGGGAAGAGGTCTCCAAATTTACGAAAACCCGTGACATATTTTAAGGACTTTGCCTGTCCAAAATAACGGAAAATTTTTGTGAAATATAAATGGTTCGTTTGGTGATCTTTAACGAATGCTTTCTGGGAAAGGTGTCGTCCGAGGATTCGGATAGGCCCAATTTTTTCCCTTTATAATATTATTACGTATAGGTTTAAGTTAAATTTTAGCTGTAGAGTATACTTATTGAAACGCATGGCCCCTCATTCCTTCGAATGTGAAATCTCGTGTCTCGTTAAAAGACGAATTTTTTAAGATAATCAAAGTGTTTTTGTTAGATGTTTCTTGCACTTTTATAATATGCAATATGGAGCACCCAAAAATGCATTAATTGAACGCCCCTTAGAAGTATTCTTTTAAATTTTTAAACATTAAAATTAATTTAATCCAATAACATATTTCTTAGAATTTTAATATTTTAATTACTTGTGTGCCTGATATCTCTTTAGTAATGCGAGCATATAGTGGTGGATTACCCCCTTTGATACCATTATAATTTAAATCCTACCTGAGGTTATAAAAAAATACAAGAAACATCAATCAAATACCAATAAAATTAAATTTCTTCATATAAAGGCACAGTAACAAAATCGTTTAAATATTAAAGCTCATTTGGCCTTGACAAGGATCGCTTTTCTTCAATTATTTTGTTTAATGATTTTTAACTAAGCAAAGTGAAAAAGCGCATTATACGTTTCAAAATATATATTGAAAAATGAAACAGAATAAAAGAAAATATTATTTACCCTAAAGCTTTTCTTTTTTTTGTATTTTTTTGGAAAAAGTACAAAGTTTTTAAGTGAGCTTTTTAAAATTAAACATTTTTTTTTTTATTTTTTAATTTTATATTTTATGTTGAAGAGAAAATTCCTTTTGATAAATTTGGTTTTATTTTTCATTAATTGAATCTACATTTTCTGTTTGTAATTTAATTTTTTTTCCGTTAAAAATTTTGCTATCGTTTTTAACCTTAAGGTATTTTGTGTATTTGAGGAAATGATATGAAATTTATACACAGAATTAATTTATGATCTACGTATAAAGCTAAAGGATTGTGCTGTGATATCCCAGCAGTATACACACAACCAAAAAACAATTTATATAAAGTACAAAATTTAATGTCAAACGAATTGTTAATTGAAATTTTGTTGTATGAGTTTTGTTACAGTATAAAATGGTATCACCCCTATATAGTATACACAATATATTATGTTTTTAATTTTATCAAAAGGGAGATAATCGATTTATTGACAACCCTTGACTTACAGACGAGAACATAATGTTATTATGTAAAATAGATAAATTAAGGCTACAACATTTTCTCGCATTTACCTATTTAGTTTTTAGTGGAATCTAATCACTGTGAAATGGTGTATAATGTCATTGACACAACACAAATAAATATTTGAATATCTTGTTGATATTAAGTAATAATCTAAAATGGAAAACTTTTCCTAAAAGAATAAATTAAAAATTGATGAAATCGAAATTGTAGACAATAATGACGATTGACGATGACAACGACGACGAAAGGACTGACTTATGTCTATTAATCAAACAGTATAAAAAAACAAAGAACTATACAACAAAAAAAAATGTCAGATAATCGCTAAGATTTGTTTGATAATAGAAATCACAAAGAAATTGTAGAAAAGTGAACTTTTGGTAAAATAAGCTTAATCTTTCAATTTTGCTCTGCTTTTTTGATTTTTTTTTTTGATATCCAAAGCTTTTCAACTTTTCTTGAACATTAATACATATATACACATACATAGCTACTCGTGTATACTTTTTATTGTACAAAAATTGAAAATACAAAGTTTCTCGATTTTCTGTTCTCTTTGAATGAAAAAGAAACTAACAAAACTTAGATAAAGATGCTGATATGAATCTTTTAATCTTTTCATGATATGATTTCGAACGATTTTTGTGCTTATTGTGAATATTTTGAAAGACTGCGACTTGTCGGTGTTCTATGTATGAGTATTATCATAACATATTACGTTAGTCATTTATTGGATATGAATCAAAGTGCTAGAACATGGCAAAAGATTTCTAAATTTACATATCAAATTGCTCATTCTATGTTAAAGTTTATACAATATTATTTGTTATTATTAATGAAAAATCTTAAATAAAAAAAATTGATTATTGCACAATAAAGGTTAATCTATTAACCTCTTGTAAATTGTATGTTTATACAATATTTTACTTAAAACGAATTAAAATATGTTAGTAAAAAAGATTACTTAACTGACTCGAACGACAAATTGACGAGCGATATCAAATTCATAAAAGTGACCTTCATATATATGATAAGTTTCAATGATTTAGGAATATCATAACAATAAAATATTGCATTGACCGTACCATGCTTACAGATATCGTGTTAAAAGTTTTTAAGCAGTATTGTCAAATTCATTAATACTGTAAGTACCTCTTTGATTTACAGCAAAAAAATCTAAGTTAGCAATTCAGTGTTATAATCTAATAAGATGCTTGAAAAACGACTAATTTTTTTTAATCCTTATCAGATCGAAGCAGAACTCTTAACAATTTTTCTTCTTCGTAATTGAATTTACTATGGTAAATGATAAGCACAATCAGGAATTTATGATGGATGTTATCATTTCGGAGTGTACCGATGATATTAATTTTCAAGTCATATTTTTTATAAAAATCATAATTAAGTAATCAAACATATGTATTTGATTGTTTACGAAATTTAAGAAAGCAAAAGACAAATTTTACCCATAACCAGTGTTACCACTTCTTGGTTCGAATAGTGTAGCAAATCTGCTACATTTTTTTTAAACTATGTAGTAGATCACTACATTTTGAAACACAAAAGTAGTAGATAATAAAACAACTAATTTCACATAAAAATGTACACTTTTATTCATTTGTCAGTAACTTTATGTATGAATAGTAATAAAATAATCGTGCATTGTTCTACAAGTAAAGAAAAGTGATAGTTTTCCAGCGAGTGTAATTGTTTAATTCACGAGCGAGCGCTATGGAAAACCACTTTTCTTACGTGTAGAACATGCTATTTTTTCGTTTATTTGATGACAAATCAGGTAAAAATAAAAGAAACAAGCCAAAAATTCAAAAATCATTTGGAAAATAGTATATTGTGTAACGTGTAGAA
Organism: Tipula helvola; assembly: GCA_963556165.1. Classification (NCBI taxonomy): domain Eukaryota; kingdom Metazoa; phylum Arthropoda; class Insecta; order Diptera; family Tipulidae; genus Tipula; species Tipula helvola. The sequence goes on from OY744483.1 coordinate 104,001,850, forward strand.
AAACGATATATTCCCGGACGAGTATGGAAGTTGCTGGGACGAGGCGTCAGCCGAGTTCCAGCAACCATAAGAGTCCGGGAATTATAGTTTTTCCACGAGTTGCACATACGATTTTTTCTCTAATCGGCAGTATATCAGATTATCCATTTTATTCATTATATTCTTTAAAATACGCAAAATTTTCCAATTTATATTTTCAATAGATTTCACTATCAAAGTTACCTTAGAATTATAACAATCGCGTGCGATTATACATTATATCATGTATTTCTTAAAAACAGATGATAATCAGTACTAGAAAGTATTCTCTGCCTAGGCAAGGAATACTTTCCAGTACTGTTTTTAGTAAGTTGCCTAGCAACGATGTAGTGTCGTGGAATACTTCATTTTGCTGACAGATAACAAACCAGAAAACTGACGTATTTTATCCGATTTGAGAAAAAAGCGTTTTTATGAAGAAACGTGTAGTGAAGAAATATGTTGCTAAGGAGAAAAGCAGCTGTTTTCTTTACTGTTTTCAGCCAAGAAATGACATTGTTTGCCATTAAGTACACGAAAAATAAATATTTTTAGTCTTAGGAATTCAGTCAATCAAATCACAAATTATCACTTTAAAAACTAGATTAATTTTCAAATGAGTTGAAACACCCCGTCTACAAATTTATATTTTGATGCAAATTTCAATGACCCTTCTTCAGGACAATATATATCTGTATCGCAAAGTTCTCTAATTAGTATTCTTGAAAACATTATATTTTCAATTTCTGTTTGCAAGTCTATTAGTTTTTTGGTTTTTTATTAAATTCAAATGGGAAAACGCTCTTTCTGCGACTGCATTGCTGTCCGGCAAAGAAAGTAGACACAGAAATAATCTGCTAATTCAGCAAACATTAGACAACCTAAATGATTTTTCAAATATTTAATGTTTTGCCAGTTCTCAATTGTATTCGAATTGGAAAAATCAATTCTGGTTAGGATTTCTTTATTCCCAATCATCGAAATATAGAAAAATCTAATTGAATTAAAAAGTACATTAAAAGTAGCAGAAATCAAATAGTACGTACTGAAATTTTACAAGGTTAGAAATGTAGCAGATCTACTACTATTGTAGTAAAGTGGTAACACTGCCCATAACTCCTTGATAGTGTGTCACGTCGATGTAAACCAATTTCGGATATTATGGAGTTCCGAAGATTCATTGTCAATCATTCTTTTTAAATATTTTTTCGACGGTATGAATATGCATATGTTACAATTTCATAAGGCAGCACGAATAAGCATCTGAAAGGGATGGAGAAATATTTATTAATATTGTAGTAAAACGTATATAATTTTAATTTGTGCAATTTACCTAGAACTGCCTTTAAAAGTTTCATTTACTCCAATAGGGTCCTATGATTATTTGATTGTTCAGCAAATTAATACCCAAAATTTATGTCCATTAGTCGTAAAGCTATTTACAACTCAACCTCCATCTCAATCGCAACATAATCCTAAACACAATTACCAAATTAACCGGTATACCAACCCTCAATCCAATCATAAAATCAGCCTCAAATCAACTTTCAAATCAACCATTAACCTAACTCCAAATCAAACCTTAAATAATCCTCCAACCGACCAACACACTTAATCATACTATAGGTAACTAAAAACTAACTCACTTCAACTCAACTTAGCTCGAACCAAATCTCAACTCTATTCATTCGGCATACATACCCTCGTACCATCATAACCTTAAACAATCATGCCACTATATCATTATTTCATAATATCATACCATCATGCGACTATACCATTAAACCACCATACACCCATACCATCGTACCATAGTTAAGTCGAACCATCACACCGCATGATGTACATATATCTTACCATCAATCCACCATACCGTCATACCATCACAACATCATACCATACCATTATACCTTCGTACCATCATACCGTCATATAACCGTACGACCATAGAATCCCATGTCCATTGCAGATGTCAAATTTCACAAAAATCTGTTAAGAAATAGAAAAGTTCTGTCATAGTTAGTCATATTCCAGAACTTCATTTAAAAGTTATTTTAGAATCCCGTTTCTAATGAACATGTCAAATTTTATCATAATCGGTTAAGGAATATTCCAGTTCCGGTTAAGGAATATCCAAAATTCCATTTCAATAAAATCTGATAAAATATAGAATCCCAATAAAATTTTTTATAAGAAAAGTCACAAATCCTCTGCTAACCGACAACTCACTACAATGGACAACTTTTTTTTCCGTCGATTTCCATTGTAGTGAGGTTTTCCCTGTATATAGATTGCCCAAGTACTCACTAACCCTTAATCCAACTCCAACTCAACCCTGATTCAACCGGCAAACGGGACCTAACTCAACTATCATCACATGTCAAATTTTATCAAAATTGATTAACGAATAGCCAAGTTTCACCTAATTTAGCCATATTCCAAAACTTCATCCACAATTAATTTTAGAATCCCATTTCCATCGCAGATGTCCAATTTCACTCAAATCAGTTAAGAAATAGCAAAAAGTTCCGTCCTAATTTGACATATTCCCGAACTTCACCTAAAAATCATTTTGGAGTCCCATTTTCAACGCACTTGTCAAATTTATCAGTTTTCTCGTACTTGGCCATATTCCAGAACTTTGTCCAAATAGTATTTTAGAATTAGATTTCAATCGCAGATGTCAAATTTTACTAAAATCCGTTTAGAAATAGCCAAGTTCCGTCCCAATTGGCCATATTCAGAACACCATCTAAAAATCATTTTAGAATCCCATGTCCGATAAAATCCGTTAAAAAATAGCCAAGTAACATCCTACTTGGCCATATTCCAGAACTTAATCTAAAGATAATTTGAGAATTCCATTTCCATTGGAAATACTGAATTTCATTAAAATCGGATATAGAATCCCAATACAACTTTTATAAAAAAAAATCACAAATCAAGTTTAACTGCTCACTAAGCCTTAATCCAACCGCAACTCAGCCCTAATTCAACCCACAACTCAACCGCAAACTCTACGCCAAACTCAATCCTCAAACCAGCATATTATATAAAAAATCGGTTAACTGCTCACTACATCGTATTCCAACCCCAACTCAAACCAACTCAACTTCAACTCAACCCGCAAATTGGTCGCTAACTTAACCTTCAAATCAACTTCAAACTTAATGTCCAATTCAATAATCAAACCAGCATATAAAAAAATCGTAAATATTGATATAACCAGGTGTTTTGAGTTAATTCGTATGGCAGGTACTTCACCCTCTTGACGTACAGTATCCAAAAGTTTTTCAAATCTACGCCTTGACCATGATAACAGATTGGCGAAAAAATATTCCAAATCGGACAAGCCGTTCTCGAGATACCATGGGTACAGGCATCCAGACAGATAGACGGACTTTGTTTTTTTTACTTTTTCAGATACAGGGACTTTCAAAACGTCGAGAAAAGTGGTTTTGAACCAACCAAATTTTTCGTCATTTTTGACAGGATTCCAATACTTTGGTCTTTTTAGACCGATGTGATTCTTTATAATAGTGTCGAGCTATTGACTGAAATTTGCACGCATGAAAACAAATTCTTGTTAAATTTTATTTGTATATCCTAGTTGCATAATAAACTTTTCTTCAAAAGTAGCCACAGGTTTGGCTGTAATAGTACAAAAACGCACAATAGTTTATTTAAAATGTGTAATAGCTTGCTTGGGATTTATCGAACACAAATTATCCGACTTTTCCGAGTACAACACGTTACTGAAATATGGCTGAGGTCAAGTCTTGACTTTACCGAATCGGCCAAACATTGAGGATTCCAGCCAAAATTGAATTTTTTTTTAAATTAAATTCATGCTGTACAGCCACTTATTTAAATGCTTATTTGATTATTATTATTTAATTTGATACACAATAACGATAATAAACGGATTTTACAGGTTATTGCTGGTCCGTGCCATGTCAACAATCCGACCCCAAACAATTGTTCATAAATTAAAATTGAAAGATGAATTTCTGTTCGCAATCTGTTCGATGTTTTTAGGTTTTGTAAACTGCACATCAGCTGAATTATTGACCTTACTGATTTTATTAAATATTGTGAAAATATTCCCTTCAAATTTCAGCTGTAGGAGTTACCTATGGTTGTCGAATGGATATCTTTCGAGTTTCGAGTTTCAATCAGCCAAATAAAATTTAACAGTGTAATATATCTGTATAATTGTACTGCATACATATAAATGCTATTTTTTAATGTAATAGGCAGCTACCATAAGAAAAATAGCTACTCAACCAATTCTATACAATTTACATAACTTATTAAATGAAACATCCGAAAATGTTAGGAAAGCTTGTAATGGAATTGAAGCAGCTGTAGCGACTCACTCACAATTAGTATTCAAATATTCAAAACACTAATTACTCATTCATCACCACAAAACCACCACACCGATTCATTCCAAAACTCGCTGAAACACTCGCACCAATTCACAGCCACTTGGCAGCTTTACTCAAAAAGCCCAAGACAGCCAAGAATTTCACTTGGCCTGACGAATGTCAACAAGCATTCACGTCACTTAAAGCTGAATTGGCCCAGATAATACTTCTGACACATCCACTGAGCGACTCAAAGCTCAGCATAACCACTGACGCGTCAAATACTGCTGTCGGTGCTGTACTACAACAGTACAATAACGAGTGTTGGGAACCACTGGGATTCTTCTCCAAGAAACTCTCAGATGCTGAAAAGAAATATTCTGCATTCGATAGGGAATTACTAGCAATTTATCAGGCAGTCAAACACTTCCGATATTTTGTCGAAGGTCGGGATTTCACCATTTACACCGACCACAAGCCTCTGACACGAGCAATTCAGTCTAAAACTGAACGTAATCCGAGGCAATCTCGCCACCTCGATTACATCAGTCAATTTACCACGGACATTCAGCATGTTCACGGACACGACAACGTTGTCGCAGATACACTATCGCGAACAACCGACAATGAAATGGCCACAGTCGAAACACACATCGACTTACAAAAAATCGCAATCGCACAAAAAGCAGACCTAGAACTTCAGAATTTATTTTCTGGTTCCGAATGTCACACTAGTTCATCAATGAAACTAGAGCTTTTCAAACTACCTGGCCTCGAAATCATCTGCGAAATCTCTACTGGGAACAATCGCCCATACATCGCAGATTCACTACGTCGAACCATCTTCGACACTTTACACAACATTTCACATCCTGGAGTCCGTGCAACTCGTAAATTGATTACAGCTCGGTATTTTTGGCCAAGTATTAACAAAGACGTAGGCAATTGGGCTCAGTCTTGTTTATCCTGCCAACGTGCAAAATCTCAACGGCACACGAAATCACCGCATGGACAATTTCAAATTCCGCCTGGTCGATTTGAGCATATCCATTTAGACATCGTAGGACCACTTCCTCCGTCTAATGGATACACATACTTGCTCACCTGTGTCGATCGCTTCACTCGCTGTCCCGAAGCATACTGCATGACAAATATGTCAGCTGCAACCATTGCCACCACATTCGTCAACAATTACGTATCACGATTCGGCGTACCCCTTCATATCACAACAGATCAGGGAACGCAGTTCGAGTCAAAACTCTTCACAGAGTTAACAAAACTCCTCGGATCTCATCGTATACGCACAACGGCTTATCATCCACAAGCCAATGGCATGGTCGAACGCTTCCATCGGCAACTCAAGGCCGCACTCATGGCCAGAAGCAATACAATTAATTGGAGCTCGGAAATACCAATCGTACTACTTGGAATCCGAGCAACAGTGAAGGAAGATCTGAAGTGCTCACCAGCTGAAATGGTTTACGGCCAAACAATCAAGCTACCCGGTGAGTTCTTCATCGAAAATCCTCCTTTACCACTCCCAACTACCGACACAATCATTGACCAACTGCGACAAACCATGCGAAACCTTGTACCCACAACCACTCGTCAATCCAAACAAAATGATATTTTCGTTCCAAAATCACTAGAAAACTGTGATTTTGTATTCATTAGAACAGACAAGGTTCGCACGGGATTATCTCCTCCCTACGAAGGTCCGTACAAAATTATACGTCGACTACGAAAACATTTCGTCGTATCGATGAATGGTAAAAACCATAACATTTCAATCGATCGACTCAAACCGGCATACGGAATACTCTGTTCGGCTGATCAAACATCAAGCCCTCGAACACACAAAACCGTCCGTATTGCTTCCACTCATACATTCATTCCCTAGGGAGGGGAAAATTACTCGCGGCGGAGTCCTGTAGCGACTCACTCACAATTAGTATTCAAATATTCAAAACACTAATTACTCATTCATCACCACAAAACCACCACGATCATTTTCAAAACTACTCACTCCATTACGCAAAAACTCTTTTCGTCTATACTCTAGTAAACGAAAACTCTCAAATGTCATTTTTTTCGTGTTTACGTTTTTAGTACAGTCTGGTATACGGAAAGGAAAATAATCATAATCAAAAAAGTTTTTCACGTGGTACACAGTACAAAACGCAACGCGTCATCGACATATTTATTTTGAAAATTTTTTTATAAAAAATTTAATTGTCCCTCTTTAAAAAATAATAATAATCAGTGGTGGTTAGTGTTTCTTACTTAACAATAATTTCTGTAAATAGTTACGCCATAAAATTCGATAATAATAAAGATAAATTGTATCCTATAATTGTGGAAATAAAATTATTAGTGACAATCAAAAGTGGCGTCGGTTTTATTTAAATTGATAACAGTGCAACGCCATACAGCCTTATGCCACAATAATTCCAAAGATATAGATGGAAATGACTTGTTCGTTGAGCTCCAATCTCTTTGTAGACATTTCAAAAATATTACAACACCAGAGGAGGCTCTAAAGCAGTGATCGCAAATATGTGCCAAACTTGGCACGTTTAAAAATTTGTCGGGCGCGCCAAAACAAATTTGAATTTGCAAAAAATGACTCTTACAAAAAATGACGTTTTTAAAAATTTTGATAAAGTCCAAATATCAAAATGCTGGGAAAGAGGAAAAATTAATGAATTCAATTTGGACATAATACAACCTTTACGAATACCAAATATTTTCGAGAAATACGGAAAGCTTCAAAGAAAACTGCAGAAAATTGAGGGATTTTTCAACTTCGCGGGCTTGCTGTCCAGTTGTAACAAGCTTTTTTGTTTTATTAGTTCACTTGTCCCTAACGTATCATGACATTTGTAGCTTTATTGGATGCTTAGTTGGTTGTCGAAGAGGTTCTCGTCAATTTAATTTTTGGAACAGGAAGAAGTGGCATGCCGGCAAATACGGAGGCTGAGACATCATAAGATTATCGTTTTAGAGCAAAAATTTACGAACAAGCAGCGAAGTGTAACTTTCAGGTAGTATTCCTTATTATTACTGACTGGTAGGAAGAACTCTTGGCATAATATGCCATTGAAATCGGGCTCACTGTTGAGCATAACCTTCATACCCTTTCGAATATGAGGAGGTTTTGTCGATATTGTCTCTTCAGGAAGCTTCCTTCTATTACTTCATATTCGTACACTGCTGTTTTATTACCAGCTAAGACCCGTTCAAGAATTTCTGGGTCATCGTTCACTTCATTCTGCGACTTCCGAGCAATGTCCTAACGGTACTGCTTTTGGTCGAAATTCAACAAACCGTTGTACACTTCTTTCAGATTCTTTATTCCAGTTTTTTCACAAGTAAAAAATCGCCGAGTAAACCAAACCACATATAACTTATCGACAGCTATAAATTCCGCGTGCTTTGATCAACCATTCAAACCTATCGCAGTTTAGCGATACTTTATTCATTGGCTTAAATAGTTTTAGTTCTGGGTTTATTTCGTACAACAAATTAAGCACACTGCGTTTGGATTAATTACAAGAAACCGATAGCCAATGAGAGTTGTCACTAACGTGATCAGGTTAAATCACGTTAAAAATAACTTTATCTGAACGACGTCTGAACATTTTTGAAAAAGTAGAACATTTCGACTTAAAAACCCAAGACCCCAGGGATTGAGTTTCTTAAATAAAACATGGCCAGAATTCAACAAATATTCTTGGACACTGCTAATTATATTTTGGTACATAGATAACCTCTTTGGTACCTATTTAAATTTAAATAAAAAAATAATTAATTTGACAAGAAGAAATTTCTTTTTAAGTACTAGGTTCTTCTAGGTTCTAGGTTTAGGTTCTTCTTTAAGTAGTTCCTAATAGAAAAATAATGAATTCCGTCTCTAAAGGATTTCTTATTTAAACCATGGCTGAAATTTAAGAAATATTGCGGAACACATACTGGCCAATTCAGACTTTCTTCTCAGTTTCCAGCATCAAATGTCACAAGTATATTTGTTGACGGATTTTAGTGATATTACATGTCTGAAATATGTTGTCGATATTACAAATAGTTCCTGATATAATACCTATTATACCATGGCTTGAAGACTTTTTTCGGCCTTAAGGTTTCGCTGGGATCAGATTTTGTATATTGAAACATGGCCCAACGGTATGATTGTATTTTGGTCGATATCATAAATCAAAAACTAGATTTGCCAATTTTGGTTTTCCATATACCAATCCAATCAATTTTTTTCTCCTCCAGCACCAAATGGAACACACACATTTGTCGATCTATTTTTATTTTTATGACTGTGGAGTTTAATTTCTTAAATAAAATATTTAAATTGTATGGACATTTTTATTTTTCTAGTCCCTCCTCTGAGTTTTTATTGATCTAATCAAAATAGCAGAAAGCTAATTTCACGCGAAGAGATTGGAAATTGGAAGTTCGAATGAAGACCTAAAATTCAGAATCGTTATACTTCATCTAGTGCAATCTAATTAGACATTTACGATGCCAATTATCGTTTAACAGATAATTTGACGCGCCAGCTGACAATAGCTGTACTAACAGGTTTTCCTTCGACAAATCGTTGTGAGTTTCTAATTTTACAGATGAATATTATAAAAATACAGGTAGACAAAGACAGGTATCTGAGGTTAAGATATTGGACCCGACCCGGAGATTTATCTTAAGTTATTTTATTCGTCTCTTTGGCAAAAACGATGTATCAAGCATTGATAATAGCTAAAATGGAATTCGGTTTATCCTGATCGGGTGGTTGTTATCCAACTACAATTGTCTGTGCAAGAGAAAATGACTTTGCGAACCATATTGAGGAATAAAAGAACCGAATCATCTTAGCCTTTATTCAATTCTACGGATATCCTACCGTTACAACGTCTGTATGTTTATAAGGTCTTAAAAATATTTTTTAAGCTTATACAATATAATAAAATTTGATGCTCGGTACAATTTCAAAAAAATACGTTTTGCTTTGTGCGGTAATTTTGTAGTGAAAAACCTGAGTTTTCATTGATTTTTTAAGACGTAACTAAATAAAAAAACTTCAAATAATTCAAAGAAGTAAAGCCAAAAGAGGCATTTATTAAAAAATAACCGAACTGGACTGGAATACTGAAGTAACAAACTACGAAATATTTTGAATGCGAACCATTAAAAATTAAACCCTATACGATAAAGTTTAGTCCCATATGTGTACATACCATGCTCTTAATTTTTAATTAAAGCCCTGAAAATCTCGGTATATCCTGTCATTAAATTATACTTTTTAATACATATATGTACAAACTTTGACACAGTTGAGCGTAAATATATCGTTTATGTGATAAAAGCATAATACACGGTGAATATTTACACACACGCGTAGTTTATGTACAAAATCATTATAAACTCAACCTCTTAACCGTTATTTAATTATAAAAACATAATTATAATCTTAAATATTGTTTATTGTTACCTGCAGTTCAAACACATAAAATCTGCCATATGTGAATAAAATTTAAATGTTCGAGGTAAAAGTGAAAAGAAGAGTAAAAAATGATATTACATTATTTGGATTATTTGATACTCGAAGAAGAAGGGTTGACAATATTGTAATTAAATTTTCTTTTCTCTCAGAAAATTAAAAAAAAAAAAAAATTCTCTTATACAAAAACAAAAAACTGTTTTTTTTTTTACGTTTTTTGTTTAATATTATAAAAGCTCCCTATATAATCACCATAATATCCATATTATGCTTTGTGATTATAATTCCACTTTGGCATTCAACGACACAAAATAAAACGAAAAAAATGACGCAAAATAGCTCTGTTTGGCTTTGTGGAAAGTTTTGCTTTCTTTGTTCTGTGTGTATCTTTATGTACCCGTATACAAGTATAGTATGTAATTTTCCTTTCTTTCCACCAAAATAATAATATCTAGCTCTACTCTACTTACAGATTTTTTAAGTTTCTTTTTATGTATTATATTTTGAGCGCTAAACTATTATATTCTGTGTGCATGCATGTAAGGGTTGTTGAATATGAAAAAGTGTGTAAGGTAGAAGTAGGTTTGTGTAATCCAAAAAAGGAAAAATCATCCCTAATTTCTCTCTCTCTCTCTCTCTCTGAAAAAAACAACAATATTTTATTTATTTTGCTTTTAATGCTCATTAAAATATTTTGTGTAATTATTCGCATGAGTTGTAAGTTTATGGTGTTTGAAATAAAATGTTTATGTTTTCCGTAGGAGTTTATTACAATTTCCTTCTCTTCTTCTTATGTGCATTATTATCATTTTATAAATACCATAAGATAAGGAATACACGTTATCTGAGATTTTTATCGCTCCTACTTTTTTTTACTCCTACACTGGGTGCATGTGTGTTACGTGGTACTATAGATAGATATGTGGCAATGTAAGCCATATCATATACATAACGTGGAATGATAGTGGGTTATACAATTTTTAAGTTGAATTATTAAGACATTATAAAGGATTATCCAATTAGAGTGTCCTAACTTTAAAATGAAGTAAAACAAAAAGTATATATGATATTATTGAAAATTTCTTTTTATTTAAAAACTTTCGAGAATAATCCAATGAAGTGATGTCGCAAGATCTAAGAGGGAAATTCACCGGGTAATTTCTTGAGATAATTATTTCATTAAATTTTGTTTTCAATAAATCGATGGTAACGCTTGCTGTATAGCACCATCTTGCTGAAACCAAATTTCATTGATATTGATGTTTTCCATCTTTTCGAACAAATAATCACTAATCAACGATCTGTAACGTACTCCATTAACAGTGAAATGCTGTCCTTGCTCATTTCGGAAAAATAAGGACTGATGACACCACCAGCATGAAAAGCACACCATATACAGTTAATTTTTCTGGTTGAAATGGACTTTGATGAATGACTTCTGGATTGTTTTCGCTCCATATTCTGCAATTCTGTTTGTTGACATAGCCGGTTAAGAGATGAGCATCACTGAACAAAATTTTCAGGTAAAAATGTTCATCAATGTCCAATTTGTCTAAGGCAAAATCAGCAAATAAACGACGCTGATGATGGTGCAATGGCTTCAGGTCTTAGACTAGTTGAATTTTATACGCCTTTAAACCCAAGTCTTCACGTAAAATACGTCTTGTTGTGCCATATGACAGTACTAATTTTTGTATACACTCAAATATTTTGTGTATTATAGTGTATAATATAAACTCCATGGTAATTAAGTTTCCTTGTTCACTATTCATTGTTCACTTGTTATTGTGTGGTTTATTTCTGTGGCAATATGACATAAGGAATAACTCCAGTTACATCCTTTTACGTATAGAAAAGGTACGTAAGACTCCCGGCAGTGGCGTAATTACTAGATAGCCGCAGCCGCGGGGGCCCATAGTTCTTGGGCCCCACGCGATTTCCTTTATTAGTTCAAATTTAAGATCAAATAGCTAAGATTAAGGTTAAAGTAGACCATCTTTTCAAATTTGCAGAACGGTACATTTCTAGGAAATTTTTAAGAAAAGACGGTGGTCTAATTTTTCGAAAAAGAAGAATTCGGTCCTGTTGGAATTAAATATTTTCTTAAAAAAGACGCAATCATTTCTTCTCAGTTCTGACTCCATAGAAATAAAAACGCCTTTAGGCTCTGACCGATATTTAGATTTAGAAGAAAATTAGCTTAACTTGTTTGAAATCAAAGCTTTCGACATCAAACTATGACGATTTTAGTGTTTGCTGGGTTGATTTGTTTGTATTCTACGTTTTGCGTAACTCCAAGTTTGCAATTTTTTCATTTAAAATTCAACAATTTGCAAACCAAAGTGAACCTTTAGACAAACAAATACAACCTTTTACAAATGTAATTTTATTTAGAAAAGGTTGAATTTGATTTGCCAATAGATAAAATTTATTTTGCAAAATGATTTGAAAAAGGGAGATTATAGTAATCTGCTGGTGTTAGCAGCTTGCGATGTATCATTGTGATATTCATAAAAATCAAGAAGAAACTAGAAAAATACGTAACCACATTTTAGAGCCTATTCGAATGATACGTTTGCTCGAAATTTAAAAAATTACCCGATAACATCCATGGGTTCTACTCTTATTGCATATCGTTTTGTTGAGCTTATTAACTTGCTTAGTATTAGTAATATTATTTTACTTAACAACTAATTCCATATTTACTTACACGAATTTTCGAAATTTTCGTAGGTATGCTAGATTTTTACAGTTTTTCGGATATTATTCATTAATCTCCAGATTTTTCGGTAAATCGTTCGAGATCAGTCGACATTCACATAATATATAAATTTTTCGAATTTTTCTGGGGTTTGAGATTCTTCCGCGGTTTATTCTAGATTTCTTAAGGTTTTCGACATTCCTAGGATTATTCGAGATTTTTAAAGATTTTCGAATTTACTCGAATTTTGTAAGGCAATGTTCTGCGCTTAGCTTTGAGTTGTAAGAACTTATAGAGTTACACATATGAACTAAATGGAGATATTTAAAAGATTTTTTGATATTATGTCAAAATTTCGACATTTCTTCGATTTTCTGTAGGTTATTCGAAATTATGCAAGAATGTCCAGGTTATTTACTTTGTACATGGAGGTGATTAGCACGTATAGGATTTCCTTTGGTTTTACATACTTACGGATAATTTGATATTTGAGAACTTTCAAGAATATTCAAGATACTTTGAAAATTTTATATTTTTCAGATTATTGCGAAATCCTTGATATCTTTGAAATTATTTTCGAAATATATAATGCTTTATCGATATATTTAGAACTCGTCATAGCATGGAGTTGTAAGATGTTTCGTTTTATTTGGGACCATTCAAATGAATCACGTTTTGTTTCATCTTCTTTTGAACGATGGGCCGAATATGTAGACAAAATTAAATCTGAGTAAACCAATTGGTTTTTTTAAACTTGGAACGCTCGAAAATGAAAACACGGTTTTTATGAAGAATATTTTACATTGAGAACAAATATTCTGATTTTTTTCCACAAAAATGATTTGAGTTGACAAGCATCGATAAGTGAAAGCAAAAAAACTAAAACTAAAAGTTCTTGACGTTTCATGATTCTTGCTCATAAAACATTTTAACGAAAGGCAGAATTTATGGAAAGACACAAAAATGATCGAGAAAGTTATCAAGCTTAAACCTCATTGAAAACAAAAACCCAAAATTAGTCCCAAAATACCATCTTCCTTTATAATATCACATTTGAAAGTCAAATGGTATGGTTTCAAAAGCTCTTAAAACTAAAAGTCTTAATATTCTAAATCCTAAATCCTACCCAAAATTCCGTCTTCCCTTGTTATATCAAATTTCGAAATAAAATGGTTTGTTTCAAAAGATTCGATAAGCGAAACCTCTTAAAACTAAAACCTCTTGAAATTTTTTTTAAATACATATTTATTTTTTGCACATAAAACATTGTAACAAAAACCTTAAATTATTAAAAGGCTCAGAAATTTTAAGTTTAAACTCAAATACATAGTATTAATTTGAAGTACCGAGATGAGTGTATTAGAAGTTGATGTATCGAGCTCCAATCAATTGGCAAAAGACATTGATAGTAAAATTGTTAATATAAATGAGAGTTGTAGCAAGATGTCGAGAAGTGTAGTCAGTGGGAATATTTCTTTTGCTGATAAAGTTAAGGGTATAAGGAAAAGCGAACCAGCTTTTGTTGTAATACCAAAAACCGTGCAGGAGAGTAAAATTACTAAGGAGGATCTATAGGAATCTCTAAAAGTTGTTCCAGTACACATAAATAGAGTATCAAATATCAAAAATGGAGGCATTGTGCTGGAATGTGGTGACAAAGACAACAGAGAGGAAGTTGAAAGAAGTATACAAGCAAGGCTCAGTGATAAATATGACATTAAAACCAGTAAAACATTCTCGCCGAAAGTGAAAGTGATTGGAGTAACAGAAGAATATGAAGACGTTCAATTTGTTGAAACATTGAAAAAACAGAATGAACGATTAAAAGATTGTCAAATTAAAGTGGTACGCAAATATAAAACATCAAGAGGGGCTTTAAATGTCATTCTCGAGTTGGATTCAAGCGGATTTACCAGTATATTGGAAATGGAAAGAATTTATATTGGGTGGGATAGATGTGGAGTAATTGAGGATTTTATGTTAGTACAATATTTCAAATGCTTAGGGTACAACCATACTAGTAAGAAATGCACTGAAGCTAAAGCCATTTGTAGGCAATGTGGTAAAAGTGATCATGTGTCAAAGGAATGTGCGGAGCAAATTAAATCATATGTCAATTGTAAAAAAGTTGTGGAAAATAATAAGTTGAACATCGATGTGAATCATGAAGCAACTGATAAGGCATGTCCTAGTTACCTAAGGACATTAAATTTAATGAAGAGGAGAATTTGTTACGAATAGCAATCAAAATCTCAAGATGTTCCATTTCGAATCATTTATTTGTACATATATCAGTAGTTTACTAGCCCATATAGATGAAATTAGAGATCTAGCAAACAGGAGGCAACCGCATGTTATATGTGCTAGTGAAAGATGTGTTACATGTGACATAAGCGATTTTGAAAATACATGTCAGCGCTACTTCGATGTGATTCACATTCACGGTTTACTGGGGGTGTAGTGATTTATATATCCAAAAATTTAAATTTTGAAGTAAAAAATTGCTCGATTGAGAATAATTATTTATGGATTAGTAAAGTCTTGATAAGAAAATCAGATCAATTGAATAAAAATGTAGCATTATCGGTGTTGTATCGATCCCCATTTCGATCAATGGAGTGAAGAAAATATTTCTACAGAGGAGTTAAATTTAATATGCGGTGATTTTAATATTGACTACCTACGTCAGACGACGAATAAACTTAAGTTGGATAGAATAATGACAAGATTGAATCTGAAACAACTAATGGAGAAATGTACCAGAATAACAGCAGACACAAATACCTTAATTGATTGGGTTAATGGTAATACAACAACTGCAAATATACGTATCGACACATTATAGCAAGAGAAAATTAGTGATCATGAGACGATTCAAGTAAATTTGATGGAAATTAGTAAAAGTAGCCGAACACCAAAAAAGTATATTGAGGGGATATTTAATTTTAATAAAGATATATTCAATAAGCTGTTACAAGATTCAAAGTGGGATACGACTGGCGATGTTGATGAAGTATGCGAAAATATGTATGAAAATATTTATAAGGCCCTAAATGTATTTTACAAGAAAGCAGAGATAAAACCAAAGTCAAATGAATGGTTTCACAAAAATTATAATTTGCGGCTTTTAAAATCAAAAAAGATTGCAGCGAATAAATTAGCAAAGCAAACTGGAAATGAGGAGCATTGGAATGAATATAGAGCAACACGAAATCGGTATCTTTCATCAATAAGAAAATGTAAGAGAAACTATTTTCATTAGAAAAATAGAAACTGCTTCGTATAATTCGCAACGAGTATGGAGCGTTTTAAAGGAAATAATGAAAGGAAAACGAGATAGTAGCATAGATCGCATCATAGTTGATAACCATGAATACTGTAACCACAAGGAAATTGCAAATGTTCTAAACAAATTTTATGTCGATAGTATCAAGATCTTAAATGGACAAATTCCAAGCGTACACGATGATTTAGTCGAGATAAGGGCATCAGCGAAAAGGAAATTCGCTTTGAACCAGATTACATGTGATAAGCGAAATGTACACGGATTGAAGCCAAGTATGATTTTGAAAGCTATGGATGTTATTGGCGAAAAATTGTTATCAATGTTCAATACTTCTTTAATGGTGGGTCAATTCCCTAAATGTATGAAAGAAGCGAATATTATTCCTATTCTAAAAATAAAAAACGCAAAATATCCAGAGGATTTTAGACCAATTAATATGCTGGACTGCTGTGAGAAAATCTTAGAAACTGTCGTAAAGATACAACTAATCGAATTTTTAAACGTGGAAGGGATATTAATAGAGCAACAATCGGGATATCGTAAGGGATATTCATGTGAATTTGCATTAAACTTAGTATTGAGTAAATGGAAGGAATCGAGAGGCAGGGGTGAATATACAATTATAGTATTTTTGGATTTCCAAAGGGCATTCGAAACAATTGATCGAACAATATTGTTGAAAAAGTTAACAGATATAGGAATTACAAATAACGAATGGAATTAGTTTAAAAGTTATTTGAGTCATAGGAGTCAAATAACGAAAGTAGTGCATGAAACATCTGATAGATGTACTAATGAGGTTGGTGTTTCTCAAGGATCCGTTTTGGGTGCCATACTATTTATAGTTTATATCAATGATATAGTAGAAAGTCTTAAAAGTTGTCATATAAATTTATTTGCGGATGACACCTTGATTTATTATAGTGGAAATAACATTGAATAAGTTGTTGATAATATTAACGGTGATTTGGAACGAGTACAAAAATGGCTAAATGGAAACAAATTAAAGTTAAATGTTAACAAGACAAAGTGTATGGTTATTGGTAAAGCAGATCATAATTATGACATCAGAATTAATCAGAGTAACATTGAGCAGGTAGACACTATCAAATATTTAGGGGCAATAATTGATAAAAGGTTGAAATTCAGTGATCATGTGTCTTATATAGGAAGCATAATAAATCAGAAGATTGGTGTACTGAAGAGATGCCATAGAAATTTGAGCTATTTAAGCAAAAATAGTATATATAAGGCAATAATTGCTCCTCATTTTGAGTATTGTCCATCAGTGCTATTTACATGCAGTAGAGAAGATAAGGAGTACCTCCAAAAACTTCAGAATAAAGCGATGCAAGTCCTGCTAAACGTCCCAAAAACAACAAGTATTCGAAATATGTTGGAAACATTATGTTTTATGAGTGTAAATCAAAGAATAGTATACAATGTATTAATAATTATTTATAGAGTTAAAAACAATTTGGTTCCTAGTTATTTAACAAATTTTATTTCTTATGTGAAAGATAAAACTGATTATAATTTAAGAAATAGAGATCAATTTTTGGTACCATTTTTTTAAGAGAACTGAAAATCAAAATTCTTTGTTTTATAAGGGAATTGATTTATTTAATAAAATTCCATGTGATGTTAAAGTTTGCCCTAATATAAATGTATTTAAGAGGTTGTTAGTCAAATTTATAAAAGAAAATGTAGATTAAATTTTCTTAGTTAAATATTAATTGTTAAATTAATTATAATTATGTAAAGCAAATATTGAAAACTAAATAGCTTCAAGCTAAATAAATAAATAAATAATAATAATAATAATTTATACCTATCAAACCTAAAGCTCATTGTTAACAAATATTCTAAATTAATCTAGAAATTCCGTAGCCCTTTTGAATACCAAATTTCGGAGTAAAATAATTTCTTTCAAAAAGCTTCGATAAACGGGAGCTTATATTATAATACCACGCTTCCTACTAAAATGGTTTAGTTTGACTAGAAGCTCCTAATAAGTATTTTTAGTTTGGTTTAAAAGCTTTTTTAAATGAAAGCTCTTAAAAGTTTAAAACTAATAGTTATTGACATTTTTTGGAAAACAACATTTTTGCTCATAAAACGTTTTAACAAAAACCTGAAATTATGAAAAGGCTAACAAATGTTAAGTTTAAACCCAAAAGGTATAAATTAATTATCAAGCTTAAAGCTCATTGAAGACAAATACTCTAAATTTACCTAAAATACCTAGGAACATTAACTTTGAGAACAAATATTTTAAAGTTTACTAAAAATTCAGTCACCCTTTGTACTATAGATTTTTTTAGTGTAATGATTTGGTTTCGACAGCTATGGTACGTGAAATCGCTTAAAACTAACAGCTCGACATTTTTTTCAAATAAATAATTTATGCTCATAAAACATTAACCTTAAACTTAACATGTTTTTAAATTTTCATAATTTATAAAATCATATTTCTAAATAGAATAATTTAGTTAAAAAAGTTTTCTTAAAAAAGTTCTTGAATTTTTGCAATACATAGAACATTTGTTAAAAGTTAAGTTAAACCCCAAACTTGTTTAAATTAACTATCAAACTTAAAACTAATTGACAATTTTTGCAAATACCTTTAATTTATGCTTATACAATTTTTTAACAAAACTTAGGGATAATTCGATATTTAAAAACTTTCAAGAATA
The DNA here is from genome assembly GCA_963556165.1 of Tipula helvola. Taxonomy (NCBI): domain Eukaryota; kingdom Metazoa; phylum Arthropoda; class Insecta; order Diptera; family Tipulidae; genus Tipula; species Tipula helvola. Next base: position 104,020,427 of record OY744483.1, read on the forward strand.
TTCTTAATACTTTGAAAATTCGACATTTTTGAGATTATTTCGAGATTCTTCATATTTTTTAAATTACATTCGAAATTTGGGATACTTTATCGATATATTTAAAAATTGTCAGAGCACTGAGTTGCAAGATGTTTCTTTCTAGACTAGACAATAGAAAGAAATAAGTTTTTCACTAAACGCTTTATTTGTTATTGTTACAAGCAGCATTTTTGGGGGCCCAAAAAGAAAACTTGGAAACTTAATTTCAATTAGCCGAAGTATTGCCAGCTACAGCTTTTAGAAATTCGAATTTACAAAATTCTTTTTTTTGTATGTATATTTAAAATTAATTGAATTTTGGTTTCTTTAGATAAATATTTCCTTTTTTTTCGCAGATAGTGGATTTCCTAGTTCTAATTTTTCTATTTCTGCATTCATTGTTGTAGTATTTTTTTGCAGTTCCTCCAATAAACTAAACACACCAATATGTGATTGACCATTTACTGTATTAACACAACGATGGAAGGATTCCGCATAATTTTGTGCTTTTGGACTCCCTATTTTATTTTGGTGGAAACAAAGGACCTCTTCCATTTTTACCGAAAATGTAATATTCGTTAAGCCCTGCTAGCGGAAGAAATTCTGCTCCAAATTTTGTATAGTATTTTCTTAAACCATTCAGGTATTTCTTCAGGTTCAAGGAAACACAGCGCTACAATTTGGCGGATTTTAATGCAAAATCCACATCTATGTAATAACGGGTCTGCCAAACAATTTTTTGTACTTGTTTATACACGTTTTGCATAAAATGGGTATTGCAGCCTTTAACCGTTATTTTATCGAACACGGTGCATATAATTACTGTTGACTGCGGCTTTTTAAAATCCAATATCACTAATTTAGGGTCCAAATAAATTTCATTGGATGAACGGTTTTATGCGGCCCAATACTGCAATCTATGGTATATAGCTGGTAGAACAGCTTCGGAATTCAAAGTCCCTCAGCCTGGTTAAATTCTGGTTTGTTGTAAAAAGTATTACTCGGTTATCTGTTTCAATAAAGTCTCCGAATATAAATTTAATTCCATTAATTTACTAGTACCTCATTGGGATTATAAAATATCTTGACTCAGGTTCCTTATCTAGTTGATGCTCCTTTTTTCCCCGTTTAATCATTTGGGTTAGAGCTGACTTTGACGGAAGGCAATTAGCTATATTTTCAAGAAGCGCTGATGTAGTAACCTGCAGTATTTGACACGGCAAATTATTTGAAGTCCCCGCAATTTCTTTAATGTTGTTTACGGCGTTTGAAACTTTTCAGCATTTGGAGCATGGTTATTAGACTGGAAAGATTCGGTTAGATAATAGTTTCCATCATCCCTCTGCTCTGCTCTTAAATTTTAGGTACATCTCAACAATGGATAGTTTATTAACGTGCACCTCCATTTGTTTGTGATGCTGTGAAATGAGTAGCCATTTAAGGACAATTTGGTCATTTTTGAGACCATATAATATCACACTGCTGCCCTTCAAAATTTTCTTTGTTTTCATCCACCTCTGTCATTTCTATTAATAAAGTAAAACATTATTTATCTAAACAACGATTTAGAATCAGATATATAAATAATTTCTTTTACAAATTTTATATTTAAGTTTTAATATCAAATTTTATGAATAATTTTTTAAAGTCAATATAATATTTTAACAAGGCAACAAAAATTTTAACACAAATGATATCCAAAATAATTATTTAAATCCTCTTTTAAATGTTAATAGGTGGTCATTTTATTTAAAATTCATTCATCATACAATAAAGTACCTAATAACACCAATAAACCACAAGAAAGGGTTTAACCGCTTCGGTAAAAACACAACAAACCTTTGTTAAAAAATAAAGGCCACAAAAACAACAATTTTTGGTTTTTGTTTTTTGTTTTTTCAAATGGGCAGCAAAAATGTAAAACCCAATAAAATACTGCCACATTAACCAGCCGTAATTTTTTCAATACCCGCCGGGAGTCGAACCCGGGACCTCAGGAGCTCAAAGCAAGCATGCTAATCACTGTTCCACCGGGGTAGCATTCATTACAAAAACGAAATTAAAAATCGGCGAATTAGCTAATTACCTTGTTAATTATTGATGTTAAATAGAAAATTTGTTTCATCTATTTGTAATTTTAAAAAATCACCTCTAAACGTTACAGCAGAACGAAAAACCCAATAAAGGACTAATTTACGTATTTTAAATTTTAAAATTAGATTTAATTAAAATTTGTGAAAGGAATTCTGTTAAACGAAAGAAAATTCTGATAACTGAAGAAAAATTCCAATAGGTGAAGGAAAATTTAATAAATAAAGGATAATTCTACTAATTGAAAGAAAATTCTGTTAGGCAAAGATTTAAAAAAAAATCCGTTACGTGAAGGAAAATTCTATTAACAGAATGGATTTCAACATTATCCGTTAAAAAATAGCCAAATTCCAGATTACGAACAAAGGTCCAATCAATTCGCTGCCGAACGGAATTTGATTATAAGGACTAGGCTACTTTAATTTTAATTCCATAAAATATATTCAAAAAATAAGTGGAAGAACTGAGAGGAAAGTTTTAATTGAAAAACTTCATGTTGAATTCGCGAGGTCGAATTTTTACCCCAGGGTATTTTTTCCGAGCTCCTAAGTCATGGATATTTTTGCGATAAATCGGTAACGGAGCAGCACGGAAATAAGTACCTAAAGCGTAAACTCGACCTAATTTGATTGGTTAACAAATTATTTACTATTCGTTTGGTACATAAATTTTCCCGATGAATATCATTAGAAAATATTATAAATAACATTTTACAAACAAAAATAATTATTAACAGATTTTAAAATTGTTGATTAGCATTGAGTACCTAAATATAATTTATGATACTCTACGACTCTAGTAAAAATCTGTTTGTTCATTTATTTAACTATTTAGATAACAATTATTAACATGTCATAGCCAGAGAGTATGTATGTAGTTTATTTTACCTTTTGACATGTCAAATTGAGAAATGAATTACAAAAATAACAACGAAACCACGAACAGACCAGGCTACCATAGACATACACACGCAAAAATGTATATTTAACCAATCAAATCACAAAAACAACAACAGACATGCCGGATTGTGCACTTTTACTATTATCAGTTTTTCATATTGGGTTGCCTATCACCATGAACATTATTATGAATATACCCCATACGGATTTTTTGTGGATATAATATGTTAAAAGGAAATATAGACAACTACTACTGTGCACAGGATATTATCTCAATAATTTTGTTTTTGTAAATTTTTTACAATATAAGTGTATATGTAGTACATGTAATATACCAATTTTCAGGATTCATAAATTGAATCGATTTTCATTTTTGTATCATTTCATATACAAACCCATACTGTATTATCGTTTACGATACCTCTCATCCTGATAAATGTTTTATGATTTATCAACAGGAATATAAAAACCGATGAAGAATGGTAATTTAATATGAGAATAAAGAATATTTATTTTTTGAAAAGTCCCTTTATGGTTTTGGGAGGGTATAAAATAATATACCCCCATTTACATAGTTTTGTTGGGCTACCACCAAATAGTAATAACAGTAATCGTAATAACGTATTTTAAAATGAAAAATTGAGTTATTTTGGTAAATTGTTGAGGGGTTGGAAAATGGCTGTATAGAGTGATCAAAGTAGTTTTAACAAATCCGGGGTACGAATGCAATTTTGCGTTGTTTTTTTTATTAAAAATAAATGTAATGATTAATTGAAACATTAGAAAAAACTGACTTTGAAGTGTGGTATTGGCAGTTTTCAATTTAAAACACATAATAGTTTTGCCTTAATCTGAAATATTTTACGTAATCTGAATGTAAGATCACAAAATGAGTTGTCTGTAATATACAATGCAAACGAACAGAATATTATGAATAATAAAATATGTTATCCACACCCATGAGCAATATATAATTCAGCCACATAATAAAACCGGAGAAAAACTAACAACAATAGAACTACATTACATTATACAAAATCGTAAGAATTATTGCCGTCAGCAATAACCAAGGTGAATCTTAATTTTAAACAGTTTAGAATTTCCCACAGAGATTATTAAACCAAAAACAAGAACAATATACATAACTATTTAAAGTTTTAACTAAAAGCATGTACACAAATAAATAAAACAAAAACGAGAAAAGCTTTAAATAGTTTTTCACTATAGTGATTTTTGTTTTTTTCTTTGTAGTTGTTTATTCTATTTTACAATTTTTTCACTATTTCAAAACTTTGCACAAAGAATACAAAATGAACAAGTATATAGTATATAGTTGCTTTTATCCAATAAATCTAATCTGACAAATACATTAACTTAAAACTTGAATATGTATATAATACTTATATGAGTGTATTGTACATATTGTGTGAGTACAGATTGGTGTTGTTGTTTCACTACTATTTATAGTTTACTGCTTGTCTGATACCGTGTTGGTTGTATTTCTAAATTTCTATATAATATTGTGTTGGAATAACAAACTTAAAAAAAAAGAAAAATAGATTTCAGATGAAAAAATTAAGATTTGTATTGTTAAAAAAAAAAGTACTCCAACAACAAAAACTATTTTACATCTTTACATTTCCGTATACTACACTGTATATTTGTACACACAACGTACTATATAACCAAAATCGTTATGCTACATCAAGCTTTCTCGTAATAAATTTTATTTTTTGAAAATTTCCAGAATTTCTATTTTCTAGTTTTTGTTTTATTAAAATCTTGATGTCTTAGTTTTAGATTTTTGGGAAATTTTGTTTTTTCCTGTTTTTCTGCATGTAACATTTGTAACTGAAATTTTGGTACAAATGCGACACACACACATATGTATGAGATGTTTATGGTTCAGTAAAAATTATAATTGAATTTATACGAAGTAGTAACTATGGAAGACGTGTCAATGTTAACTAAAAATGAATCTTTGGTACCTAAGTAGTCGTCATTTTAATCTTCAAATTGAAGCTTTAAAAATATGAATTCTCTAGGGTGTTTAAATTAAAATTAATTAAGTAGCTTATAGGAAGAGACTACAGTAATTATCGAGATTTTCAGAAATAAATCAAGGAACATGAGGGTTTAAGAGTTTTAATAATTTTTTAGTTTGATTTTTAAAGCAGTATTTAGTATTTAGCGATAATTAATTGATTTCGATTTGGACTTTCAGAAATACCGGAGAAACCTCACTCAGATTTCCGGAAAATTCAAGCATTAAGCGGACATGTAGTTGTGTGTGAAATTGTGTTGTCTTGTGGTAACTATTTTATCATATATACATATATTTCTAACTAAGCATACTAATTATCAGCTCCATAGGAGTCTGAAATTGGGTCGATTCTTTAATACTAATAAACCTTCCCAAACCTTCAGTTTTGTTAGTGTGAAAAGACTGTACTATCTATGGGACTCGGCCTTCTAATACGGGGTTACTTGCTTAGGCTTGGTCAAAATTCAATCAATAAATTCTGTAACAGCAAGTGCCGAGGAAGGAATTTAAAACCTTTACCAATAATCAATTCGGGTTTCGACAATCAAAGTGGTGATTTGGAAATTATGGAGACGAAAGTGGTAAACAAACCAAATTGCAGCGATTATTGGGGAAGAAAAGAACTCTGACGATTTCAGTGATGTATTAGTTCTACATGACCCAATTTCTTTTAACTGTATGGACAGTAATAAAAACAATAATCACACGAATAGCTCGAATAACATAGACGGAGAGGCCCTTTTAATTGAAGAACTAGATGATCCCAGTGATCCCACATTCAAAATATATAGAAGCAGACTTTAAAACTTAATAAAAACAAGCGAACATAGCTTATATCTGAGCGTATTGGGTGTTAATAGGAATCGGATATTCTCAAACAGAAATTTCTTTGGATTCACCATAATGTCCAACAAAGTGAAACGGAACTGTTTAAATATATAGCTGAAGACGGTGCCCCACTTATAACTGTACAAGCAGATGGGTGCAATTCTAAGAGAATATATGGAGCAGAAAGTGACTACTCTTCTCTGTCTGAAGTATATTTAATAGTACAGTAGCACACTTCACTAAAAAGGTTCTATGGAGTACAGTTCGTAATAAATATTGCTACATTTGCCAACAAGTTCTAAATGAAGACAAAATAGTGAACACAGGATTGTAACCCAAAATTATTGTAGTCTATCAACCTGGATGGAAACGTATTCAGTATAGTAGAAGGATTTTGCAAACGCAACCAACTAATTGGGAATAAAGCATAATTATTGCAGATGATGATGCAAGCGTTTATGTTAATATTTTAAACACAATTTCAAGGGGAACATTTTTAATTTAACAACGGGCTATTGGCCAAATCTAAGGTAAATCGTTTAATACAGTAAATTGTAATTTTAGTATAAATTTACCTCTGAAATCGGGCCAATTCTCTGGTAAATATATAGTAACTGTCAAAAATGGATTGAAGTGTGAAATTTACTGGTTTGTACAAAACAAAATGTCAAACAATTTGTGGATACATTTGTTGTCAGAACTCATAAAATATAAAAAATGGAGCAATTTAGAAATCCTGGAGATTTTGAAATAAAAAACAAGATGTCATTGATAATAATCGGATCCGTTCAACATGGCATATTTAAAAACGGAATATTTCCAAGTGGCATTTGAAAATAAGACATAACGTACACTATGGCACATTTAAAATGGCATATTTCAAAACGACATATGGACATATGGTGCACTAAGGCATAATGTACACTACGGCATATTTCAAAACGGCATATTTCAAAACGGCACATTTCAAAACGGCATATTTCAAACCGGTATATTATACGCTACGGTATATGGATTAGAAACCTGCACGGGCCGGGCTTTATTTATATAAAAACAATATAGGGTCGGGCCCGGGCTTTTTGGTTTTAAAAAAAATTTGCCGGGCCGGGCTCGGGCTTTATCGTGCCGATCTCGGGCTAAAAAGCTAGATTTGTAATACAAAAAATGAACTCGCTTAACCTTTCGAGTATTAATATAATTCATAATATAAAATATAAATTATTTACGGGCCAAATACAAGAAAACACGTCATCGAATTTTTATCTAAGACACATATATTAAATATTTTTACTAACGATAGATTGAGTTATATACACTAAATTAAAAATATATGCAAAACGATTTTCTCTTTTGCGGCTAGTTACTTTATTATACCGGGTGTTTCTTTTAAACTGAGACGATCAAATATCTCGAAAAATAGCCACTCTACGGAAAAAATGTCCATAATCAAAATTTAATCATACCGCGGGGGAAATACATTAGTGCAAAAAAATAGTTCCCCACCCCCGCTTTGTAGGTGGGGCGGGGGTAACTTTTAAACTAAGATAGGAAGCCATATTTTTTATTGCAGATACGGATTCTACGACTAAAAGTACGTATGATTTGAATGAAATATTTTGTTCGATTCATGATAGATGGCGTTGTAATCGACGAAATTCAATTTTTTCAATTTCTTCTTCTTAGAACACACGCATTCGATTCTGCAATACGTTTGAAATAAAAAACATCACGTTTTCATTGGAAATACTCGAAATTCGTCATCAAAATAATATATTCAGTTTTGTAAATCACATTTAACGTTTGTGTTATTTCTTATCTTCACGTTTTTCGTAATTGCAAAATAAACGATAAAATACTTTAGAATGGACCGTTTAACTGTGCCAGAGAAAATTGAAATGGTTCTGGTTTATGGAGTAGCTGGCAGAAATCTGGAAAATGCTGTTGCTATTTACGCTCATTCGTTTTCCGGATAGGATTCGTTCACGTGCTTCATTTGGCCGTACTATCAAACAATTTATTGCTGATGGAAATGTTCAACCGAAAAAGAGGACCCGTAGAGCAACAGTCACTGGAGAAAATAATGAAATTGCTGTATTGGCTGCAGCGACTCATAATCCTCATGTTAGTACACGAGAAATAGTTCGCGATTCCGGATTGTCCCTCACCATTGTTTGGAGAATTTTAAAACGGCACAAGTATCATCCATATCATGTGTCTTTACACCAAGATCTTCATGGCCCTGATTTCCAAAATCGGATAACTTTTTGTCAATGGGCACGTGCACAAATACAACAAAACCCCAATTTTTTTCGTTGCGTAATGTTCTCTGACGAATCGTCTTTTACAAACCATGGAACGGTTAATCGACACAACATGCATTATTGGAGTGTTGAAAATCCACACTGGCTTCGCCAAGTTGAACATCAGCGCCCTTGGACTGTCAACGTGTGGTGTGGAATAATTGGCAACCAACTCATCGGCCCCCACATTATTGAAGGCAACTTGAATGGTCAAATGTACCGAAACTTTTTGGAAAATGAACTGCCAATATTACTTGAAAATTTGAACTTAGAATTGAGACGGAACATGTGGTTTCAACATGATGGTTGTCCTGCACACTATTCGTTGGTAGCACGTGAGGTACTTGATCGTGATTTCAATGGTCGCTGGATCGGTCCGATAAATTGGCCCGCCAGATCACCAGATCTTACTTCGCAAGATTTCTTTTTGTAGGGCTATCTCAAAGACAAAGTTTACAAACAAGAACCAACAACACGTGAGAACATGATTGAGCGAATCAGAAATGCGTGTGCTGAAATTCAACCAAACACACTTCTCAGTTGTGTACAATCATTGGAAATGCGTAAGTATTAATAAGTGCATTGAAGTCGAAGGCCATCATTTTGAACACTTATTTTAAGCTAAAATTATTTTATTCACCTGCCATTTACATTAATAAATTGTTTTGATGACGAATTTCGAGTATTTCCAATGAAAACGTGATGTTTTTTATTTCAAACGTATTTCAGAATCGAATGCGTGTGTTCTAAGAAGAAGAAATTGAAAAAAATTGAATTTCGTCGATTACAACGCCATCTATCATGAACCGAACAAAATATTTCATTCAAATCATACGTACTTTTAGTCGTAGAATCCGTATCTGCAATAAAAAATATGGCTTCCTATCTTAGTTTAAAAGCTACCCCCGCCCCAGATGTTTTGTAGAAGAGAAAAATTGGAAAATCTGAGTGGACAACTCGGAAACTTCCGGAAAAACCCGAAGAAAATTGAATTTTTTTTCATTGAATTTTTGAATTTTTTGTATGTTTTGATGACGGATTAGGCTCAATTAGGCTCAATCTTTTTCTATTGTGTTTGAAATTGCCAGGAGATGGTTCTTCCGAAAGAAAATTTTAGGAAAAGCCTTCGGAAAAGTCGAACCACCGCATAACTTGATGCTCAAGGTTGGATCTGTAATAATCATGCTGCGCAATCTGAACCATCCGAAATTGTGTAACGGAACGCGATTGAGTAAGAAGAAACTGATGAACAACGTGATTCAAGCGGCGATCATCAAGGGCAAATTCAAAGGAGAAGATGTTCTAATTCCGAGAATTCCTATGATTCCAACTGACACACCGTTCGACTTCAAGCGCATTCAGTTCCCCGTTCGTTTGGCGTTTGCTATGACGATTAACAAATCGCAAGTTCAATCGTTGGAAGTGTGCGGAATAAATCTAGAATTTCCGTGTTTTTCTCATGGTCAGTTGTACGTCGCGTGTTCGAGAGTTGGCAAACCATCATCGTTGTTCATTTATGCGCCGGAGAAAAGTACTAGAAATATTGTTTACCACAATGCATTGTATTGATTTGCGTCTGTATTCGATTTAATTCCACTCGAATAAAATACATTGAATTCTTTTGAATTCCAACTGACTCTAATTCATTTCCACAATGAGAGAAAAAATCCAAAACACAACTCAATTTTCGAAAGACGCCTGAGTTTGAATCGACATTTCATTCACTTTTCAATACATTAGTGTTGAATTCGATGAAAATGGACTCAACTCAATCATCTATTGAGAATAGAGTTGAGTTGTTTGATTTTTTCTATCATCAAAATCAATTTTCGTAAAGGACAAAAATATTTGCTCGAAACGAAGTAATTTGGGGCGGGACGAAGTTCGCCGGGTCAGCTAGTGTTATATAAAATGATTAGGTGTATAACCCTTAGGGAAAGTACGGAGCAAGTGATATTTCTACTTGTAAACACGAATTTGCTTGGCTTTATTTTGTTCACGTTATCGCGAGTCTACTGTATTGAAATGTTGGGAAATGGGAACCCGTGAAAGCAATTTGGTCATATAACCACCTTTGGAGTGAATATCAAATATTTTTGACAACCACGGAAAGCCCGAAAGAAAATTACTTGGTGATAAAATACATGGCTTGATCAAAAAATCGTCAAATATTACAATTTCGCAGGCTGTTTAAGTTCAATTGCCACAATTGCTTTTTTGGTTGTGTTGGTACACTTTCCTTGACATTTATTGGCATTTTGATAATTTAAAGATTGTTTAAATGCTGCAAATTCTTTAAACTTTTATCTTTAAATTTTTTAAATTTCTTTATGATATTTAAATGTCTTTCTAAATGAAAAAAGAATTTCAAGGATTTTAAAAATTTAAAGGTTTTTAGAATTCAACGAGAAGAATTAAAAGAGTTTTAAAACTTTCAAAAAATTAAAGAAAAACTCTCTTAAAGAGAACAATTTAAAGAAATTAAAGTTAAATTACAACCATAAACTAAAAATGTTGAATTAAGAAACATTTTGGTGTTAAGTTATTTTTGTGATTAATTCGTATGAATGTTATAAATATTATAATTTTTACAACAAAAGCTTAGCTGTAATCCTTGCTTGCACTTCAACTAATGAAATTGATTATTTCAGAGATTTTGCCTTAGACCAAAATTTACCTTTATGATATTTTTATTTTCAATTAAAGTATTTACAATACCCAAAGTAACTTAATTTGATGTAATTGCACCTTATTTAAAAAAGGTGCTTTTTTTTTTGCCATTGAAGATTGTATATTCGATACTAATACAATGTCACCATATTATTTGATGCAAAACTTGCATCGAAATCGTTTTTCCGATCTAATTAGTAATTTAATTTTATTAGAAACAATGGCTGCATCTAAATTCCGTTTCTAATGCATAAGTATAATATTTTGACTGATTTCGAAGCAGGGCATAAAGTAATGTAAGTTTGTGTTTTGTGCATCGCATATAAGTATAATTTTCAACTGTGTAGAAATAATATTATAATTGTTAATACGAATTTTCAAATTTCCTTAATCAATTTTCATGTAATATAGGTACACAAATTATCATTTTTTTTGCTCAAACCGTTCTAACATTTTAGATTGATGAACTTCAACGAATTTGTAAAACACCACATTTCCCATCAGTTAGTGTTATTTACATGGAAAATTACAAATTCAGTACACGACATTCCTGTTTGTGCGCTGTAACAAAACCTCACGTTTCAAAGTTTAAAATTCAACAATCAGTTTAGCATAATCAGTATGCTTTATTAATTAGAAAAATATGTACGCACGATAAAATACGAGTATGAAATCTAATCGGATTAAATTATTATATTTTACGATTCTGAACATATAACAAGTGCTTTGTTTCAAACGAATAATAAATATTATTTAAAACATTAAGCCACATTACTAAATAATAAATCATTTTTTTTTATAAAGAATAAACATAATATCGATAATTTTTTTTTATTCTATTAAAATTGACTGATGTCTCTAATTCTGTGTAATACACTCTACAATACAAAATAATTTTATTTAAAGAATTCATTATATGTCGATATGTATGTACATGGTATGTAATAAGGATATACATATGCATATGTTTCTAAAAATTAATTTTAATTTAAAAAACAACAACAACAACAAATTAAGCTTTAAATTAAAATATTTATATATTTAATGATTTTATTACATACACGATTTTGTTTCTATTTTGTAATAATGGATTTAAATAAATAATAAGGTAATTATAGGAACGCGATATGTTGTATAATCGAAATATGTATAGATACACATAATAAAAATATAATACAATTACTTAGTTACTTTTGAAGTTTATACTCGAACATAGTTTCGATATAAACTTTATACAAAGTATACAACGTTTGAAGAACCAAATCTGTTGCTCTTTTATCTAAATACAGGGCAATCCTTAAACATTTATAAATATACCATAAATAATAAAATGTTTATTCATTATACACAAAAATGTTCGTTTTTTATTATTTTTATGTCTTATCATTAAATGCTGTATAATATAATAACAAATAAAGGATATAACAAAAGATATTGGAGGACAAACGATGTACGAGTACAATACAATATAATTCATTGTATTTTTAAATTAAATGGAAAAATCGACATCTTAAAATTAAATTTATTGATCGCTATAAATATAAAATTAATTTTCAATCGTATAAAACCGAACATACACTACATAGAACATCAATAAAATGTTTTAATATTAGATTAGTTTTATTATTACTGTATTATTTGTAGTTGTTGTTTGTATCTTACCATAATATTATTTTTATTAGTACATACTACTAAATATCTTTATGTCCAATATATAAGTTGCTGTGTTGTATAAAGCATTATATTGGAAAGTCACTGATTCTCAGAGAATTCACTTATTGAAGATAAATTACTATAATGACCCCTACCTATCCTTTACCAAATCGGTCAACCAAATACGATCAATTCACCAACAGTTAAATTGATAATTGACATTTTTATTGATTTTGTAATGTTATTAAATATTTTCTCGTTTTCCTACGTTTTTAAATTCAATTTCGCAATTGTTTAAGTTTTTCTTGGTAATTAAATGAAATGAAAAATATTTCTTTAATTTTATAAAGCAGTGTAACTAAAGATTTTAAATTTAATTTGTGTTGTTCTTGTAAAAAACAGATATTGAATAGCAAATCCAAGAATCGCAGTCCATTTCGTTTGCATCTGTAAAATGCTGCAAGTATTCGAAGTGAGCATTACATTTAAAAGAAAGCGTTCACTCTTCCTTCAAAATGACAACGATGTACTGCAACATACAATTTGAACAATTCAGCCCAGCTTTAAAACCATTAACGAAATCATCGACGAGCTACAATTTTACATTCGAATATACGGTTTCTCTATGGGCTATCATCTTTCAGACCCCCTGGCAAACATCAACCACATGGTACATTTTAAATGTCAAAAATAAACACACTTAATTTATTGGTAGTGGTATATCATCAAAAAACCTAACGAACCTATTCAGTATTCCGTATATTTTCAGAAATTATTAGTATTCTCAAGCTGTGTACATGGTAAATTTCTGGTGAAAAAATGTGGTGGTGTACCGTAATTCGCTACATGAGTTGAATACGTAACCAATTGGTTGCTAGTTTTGTAACATTGCGGGATAAATTTCCACCCTGTGCACCATTTTGGTTACGTTATGGTATCCATGGTCAATTTTTTTCTTCTAGTTGGAAATAATTTAACTCATACAGATAACTCCGCGGTGTACATTTTTTCACCAGAATTGCACCATGTACGCAAGCTTCAGACGATTTTGTCTCTGTTGTAAACATTGATGACCAAGTAGGGTTCACATGTCCAACTCAGGCTCGGATTTAATTTTATATGAGTTACTAAACCCAAATTCAAAGATCGAAATTATCAAGGATTTTACAAGTTCAGTTTCGATCTGAATGAGAATTACGAAGAATTTAATTTTTTTTCCAGTCAATCCCATCAAGCTATTGCGACTGAACTAGCAATTCAGTCGCTGTGATAAGATTGACTGGAAAAAATTAAATTTTTTGAACTTGCAAAAATCTCGATAATTCCGCTCTTCGTAAACGCTAATTATCTGGTTTTGTTCCGGAAGAACCTTATACTTCAAACAGAAATCGTATTTATGCGTTAAATGAAATAAAATTGAAATTATTAAGAGTTTAGTATGTGTTACGTATAATTCGCTAATATTTAACTACATGGTTGCATTGATGGCTTAATTACTAAAAGCCGCCCCGGTGGCACATTGGGTAGCATGCTTGCTTTAAGCTCCGGAGGTCGCGGGTTCGATTTCCGGCGAGTGATGAAAAAACTATGATTACGAATCTTCGTCATGAAGTGGCCAAATCTATGGGATGTAGCGCCAGCGAAAAAAAAACTATCAAAATTCGTTGTACGGTTTAAAAACTATTGCGATTATTTAACATGAAACTATAACTTTTAATTAAATTTCCCAGCGAAAAGTTTTTTATTTGAGCCGCTATCGGGAGCCACTTACATATTTATGTATATCATAGGTATATTAAAATAAAAATATTTGTTATAGCATCGCGTGCGCTATAATTAGCAATTTGAGAGGTTCATTTAAACATTTGTGCTTGGCAATTCATTCCATTTCCTGAAGCAGTTAAGTAAACCTGAATCATTGAGAATGGCTTTTCTATTAGTTGGAAACATCAACATATTTGTCCTTTGGGATTTGGAAAACTGAAGTTTAGCATATAAATCATTTGTTTTTATGTAATTTGTACCAGTTTTCAGAGAAATAGAGTTGAATTCATTAAATATGTCCTCTAACCTTTTGAGCATTTGGATGAATTGGATATTCGGTTTTCTTTGATTTGCTTTACTCACTTAATCCGTTCATGTGAAATTATAACTTGTCCCAATTTCAGCAAGACTGTCCATTATTAGCGGCATTTTCAATTAGAGTCGCTTTACGATGCACTCAGCTACATACTCCAATTCGTCATCTTCCAGATCAATCATATCTTGCGTTAAATGCTGTTGAATCGCTACGATATCGGAGATTAAATTATATGTCAGTAAATTCTCAAAGCATTCTGGTCTCTCGCCCATAATATTTAATTCGATTTCATCAACACTAGGATGCCTTAAATTTGTATTAACATCCATTTGAATAAAATTGGTTTTGTCACATTAAACATTTACAATAAATTACTACGAAGGCGATATTTGAATTGTAAAGCGGTTGGATAGTCGTAGAAACCTCATTTACCCGCATAACATCAACAAACATTTCCAGGGGATCCTGGTTTAATCGGTTTGTCAGAATGTGAGTAATTTTATATTCCTCTTTTAGGTCTACGAATAGCATTTTTAATGCATTGATGCTTTTGATTATGCCTTTTTGAAATGCCAAAAGAGTTGTATGGCTACCGATTCTCATTTGTTTGATAACATTCTCGATGTCGTTTAATACCTCTTCGTGTTCTGTCATCGCTAAACCATAAGCAGCCATTTTTGGACGAGAGTCAATTTTGGAAACTCTGAAATTAAATATATCAAACCAATCGTTAACGTAAAATATATAAAAAATAACATAAATCAAAAAGTTAAATGTGTTAAAGTATTAAATATATTTATTTTACCTGTTTAAGCAAATTTGTCTGTTCATACCAGTGTTTAGATTTTATAATAGCCAAATTACCCATTCGGATTAGAGCACAAGAATTAGTGTGCGAAAATAGTTGGGTTGTAAATTTTACTTTTGGTTTACTTTGTACACCTTTGACTGTCTGATGAGTTAATGTTAATCTGCTTGCGATTTTCAAATCACTTTTGATTGATTTTCGAGCAGCTCATGAAGCGGTTCTTTTGTCAATAAATTGTTATTGAGCCAAATTCCCGAATCCAAGAAATAATTCCTCAAAAGCTTTATCATGTGAGGGGTGTCACAAAATACATATATTCTCTTACTCGTATCACAAGGATTAACAAAATAAGGCTTGTTCTCGCTACTCCGGTACTGATCCCAAGGCCCTTGGTTAACCCCTCCTAAATCGGTAACAACGGCCATAATTTCAAAATTATTGTTTCCATTATGGTTTTACTTAGTTTTGTATCATAATTGTGAAACACCAGCTGTTTCCAATTTTCAAACAGGCCACCAGTAATGTATCCGATTTCTGGTCATATTCATAAGATTTTGCAATTTTCATTTCATTCGCCATCAAGACGCAGACCTTTCGATGAGGAGAATATATCAATTTTTGAAGCCCAATATATGTTTTAAGATTGAGACATCAGGAAAATGATATTTCTTTTTTAATAAGAAACCATAGGCTTTTGGCTCGCTACCATAAATTGCGATGGCTTGAGAAATATCATCGACTTGCCATCGAATCCTTTTTCCTCTATTTTGCATTTTTTTTTTTTGTTGATTTGCTGTAAATATTTGCTTTATGCAATTATTTTCTTGTTTCAACTATCACATTCTGCCATGAGCCTCTTGTTGTGGTTTAACAATTCACTATTTGATGCAAATTTAGTTGAAGTTGTGCTACGAACAAATAATTTATCAATATTATTTTGATTAAAAAATGTATTTTATATATGTACATATGTACCTCTCGTTGATCAACTTTTCATTTAAATCATATATGTTTGCTGCCTTATCGCTTTTTATGGTTATAGATTTTTCAGGACACAAATTTTCATTATCAGCCATCTGAGTAGCATCGGTAGTACCATCGATAGGATACTCTTAGTATCCACTATTATCAGTAGTAATATTACAGCACCTTACATGTAATATAAAACAAATTATTTTTATTAGTAACACTCAATAAAATTGTTTATTTTTATACATGTTTTAGGGAACTTACAGGATGTAAGTTACAATCTGTTTTGTTTCTATTTGTTTTTGGCGATCTTGACGTTTTAATGAATCGCGTCTGTTTCCAATTTTTTACTATTTTTTGGGGGAGTAATTCAACAATTCGTGCTGCAAATTTCTTTTATATTGATTATTAGTCAAATGTTTCGAACAAATGTAAGATGTTTTAATGTTCAATTTATCTCGTCTACAACATTTTTAAATCCAAATTTTAGAATAGTAAACGTTTTTTGGAAATCGAATGAATCGAATATTTTCATTATTACGCAAATTACCGTTTTGTTTTAATCCATTGTCGTTGTTACTATTGCAATTAAATACCGCACAAACAACAATTGTAAATTAATTTTACTTTTTATAAAACCTTTTTTTAATTACCGCTTTTGTCAAGCAATACCATACGAGTAAAATAAAAATACAAAAAACTATGTACCATGCACATGACGTAAAAATATAAGAAAGAGATAATATGCTGCATGCGCAAAATCATACCACGATTTCTATATACCTTGAGGTCTACTCATCAGGTAGCTACGACCAAACTACAAAAATACAATTCTCGCTTAATACATTAAGTATCAAGCCGAACGTACTGACTTAGCGAATTATATTCACTAAAATAAAAAAACACGCAAGGAGAAACCTCATTTGTGTGTGTATTTATGCTCACACGAATGATTGAGAAGATAAACAACTTTTCAGTACGAAACCGACTTAACCAACTTAAACCAACTTAATTAAACTCGCCAAGAGGGTTCTCATTTTTGAGACTCGATACATTTGTATGAGTCTGGGGTAAAGTAAAGGGGGGAGTAATGATATTTCTACTTTTGCCAGTAGATATATTATGAGTGATTGGCCTCTGTATTTTTACCGATTTGCCAAATCGAAAATACTGTGAATGTCATTACTACTAATATACTGTCTATAATAAAACCGAAAAAACAATTTAAAATAAAAATTGTATCATGTTTTTACTTTAAGAATTTTTAGTATATTTGCTTAAGCGATACAATCCAAGAGCATAGTATTTTCAAACAATGACTTATTATATACGTTCCTAATTAATCCAATTTTGTTAAATTTTCACCCCTTTTAAATACGTGATTAAATTTTAAAATTGCATATACCCTGACAATATACTGGTGTTGAAGTTTTATTTTTAATGGGATTAAATAAATTCGCCCGCACATGTTTTAAAATTTCAAATAGCACAGATAACAAATATAATATACATGGTATTATATATTTCATCACATTATATAATATTATGTATACGAACGCATTGATTAACATCTTAGCCTGCTAACTAAATACAGCATTACGTGCATGCATCATTTTGGTGCAAACTTTAAATCTATCTACTCGTAAATTCAAAATTAAATGCACAGCAAATATTTAAACAAATATTGTAGATATATGAGTGAACTGGGTATGTGTAGGATGGAGAAAAATTTGCATATATGTATGTATTGTATACAACATACATATTTATTAAATAAATAAAACATAGCAAAACAAATTTTTTTTTTAATTTAGAAAATTTTTAATTCCCAAACCAATAATAAAAATAATAAATAATAAAAGTAATGAAAAATCATAAAAGATGCAATTCATTAAGTATTTAATAAAATTTCTAAAGCTAAAAAAAAAACAAAAATTATTTATTTGAGTTATAATTAAATTATTTCAATTTTATTATACCAAATAAGGGAACATTTTTAACTTGGGCAACAAAAAATAGTTAGCTTTAAGGTATTTTATTGGTTTTTGTGCAGAAAACAAAAGATTTTTGATTTAGATAATAAAATAGAAAAAAAGGTACGAGGTAGCATTTTAAGATATTACGATTTTCCGAACGATGGGAGTGTAGAATTTGTATGACAATTTTATTGTAGAAATTATCTTTCCAAATTATTTAATAAATTTTAAGAGTATTGAAAATTCCCTGCAAACAAATATTATGTCCTCACACAAATTTGTGGTTGGATAATAATTATTCAGTCCATTCAAATTGCGTATAATGGTTATTGTAAAATTTGCAATCAAAATTAAAATTATCCAAAACAAAAACATGGAACAGGAATTGAATGCTGGTTGACTGTTTTTTGTTATAATAAAATTAAAACATTTTTTTTTTTAAATCAACAATTGTGATGAATGCAGAGATAGTTTCAACCCTAAAATCCATTTATTTCGAACAACGTTTATAATTTGGATACATACATGTTATATGTGTACTTAATTAATAGAAGGGTTGTTGTATTATGCACATGTACCAATAATTAAAATAATCATTGAAATTTGCATTTTATGTAATCACTGTACTAAATATAATCAGAAGTGTTTATTTTATTGGTCCAGCAAACGGTATTCTTATATGCAGCTGCCATAATTCAGTACAAGGGATTATTATATTGATTGCAAATACATATATGTATATGATAATCTATTGTATAGTCATAATGACATTTTTCTTTACAAAATTATTATTTTGCGTAAAATATTTGATAACATTTTAAAGTTTTGTAGAATGAATTAATCACACTAATTATTAATTTACAAAATTTTGTTTATTTAAAAGTGTGTTAGTATTTAAACGGTACGGTAAAAGAAATTGCAGGCAAGGTAAACAATTTAAACATAACATGTAGGTATTTAATTAGCGCTTCTAATCCAAATAAAAACAGTTTGATATCAATACATATAAAAATTACCAGAAATAAGCTCTCTTTATTGAATTTGAAATTTGTATATTTGTATGAGATGTTATTGGTTAATTGTACTCTAACAATTAAACCGAACCAGAAGAACTATTGGCTATGTTAAGGTACTCCACGCTGTTCAAAATAAATTTGCTTCCTTACCACCTCCTGATTCCATTTCAGTACATAAACATATTGCCACCTCAATAGGAGAGAATACAATAATATTATAGATTGCATAAGGCTTATCCGACAAATCATTATTTCCTAGAGAACTTCAAATGACTTAGCAGGGAGTTCAAACTATTCATTAGGAATGCCAAGAAATCTTATTATTTTAGCCAATTAGACATTAATTCTAGCAATCCCAAACAAATGTGAAAATGAAATCTTGACCAATATTTCGTCATAGGCGAAATATTCAACAAATTCAGTTAAAAATTGACCATATCGTTACAGGAGACCAATATCTCATTGCAAATGAGTTTAATAAGTTCTTTGCTACTATAGGAACAAAATTTCAACTTCATCATCTTCAGTACATCAGAGTATTGCACCGCGTTATGTAATAAGACATCTATTAGGAATTGAACCAGTAAATACTGAAGTTATTACCAATACTATAAAAAAGATAAAATCATCATATTACTGTCAATATCGTCAAAAGTCGGGCTAACATCATATCTCCTTTATTAGCAAAACAGTTGAACTTTTGGATGAATCAAGGTTAATTTCGCAACTTTCTCAAAATTGGTTGTGTTACTCCTATACTGAAATCTGGTGATAATTGTTTGATTAATAATTACCGACCAATCTCTATTCTCCCGGTCTTCTCTAAAATTTTTGAGCGTATAATCCACACAACACTAGTGAACCATCTAGACTTCGATGAACTTATCGACAAAAACCAGGATAGATTTATTAAGAATTGCAATACTACCTCGGCTGTATTAAATCTAGTTGAAGCAATTTACGGATCTCTTGAAAGTAAATGTGTCACTTCGTGTTTGTTCCTAGAGTTCAAAAAAGGCTTTTCATTGTGTAAATGAGTTTTGGTATTTCTTGTAGTGCCTTAAAACTTATCAGTAGTTACTTATCTGATAGAAATCAAACTATCCGAATTGGCACACAGGAATCCTCTTTTATAAATATTTCCGTTGTTGTCCCTCAAGGATCTATTCTATGACCAATTTTGTGTTTAATTTAGTAAATGACATATTTCACCTTAACTTAAATGGTAAAATCCAATTGTTGGCAGATAATGCCGCTCTGATTTATAGTTCAGCCTCTCACGATCAACTTCAATTGGATATGTAAAGCGATTTAATTATTATCACTGAGTGGCTTCAGAAAAATAAATTAGCGATATTTCGGTTTGAAGATTAATTGAACCAACCACGTTAATGTGTTCAAACAGAAAATATCTCCTGTCATAGGGGTATTCCGGTGAGTTGAACAGTATATATCGTATTTAATGAAATACAATCTATATTATGCATTTATTCACTCGCATCTAACATATTTAATTCAGGTATGGGGTTCCTCGAGTAAAGTTAATTTAAAATATTTACAAATCCTAAAGAATAAAGCACTGAAATCGATAAAAAACTAACCGATGCGAACTGCAAGTAATATTCTTTACTGTGAGTCAATTTTTCCTGTATCATCGCTTGTTGAATACATTATAACGATCTATAAATTTAGGCATGGAATAATGAGGTAGAATAAAGAACTACACACAAATTTTTCTGTATCAGAAAAACTTACACGTAGTTTTTCGAGCTATCGTCTCTCAAATTATAAATTTAGTACGACTCAGCAAAGTATATTTTACATTTACAGTCGTGTTAAGCTTTTCAACTACTTATCTGATGAGGTAAAGGATGAAACAATTTTTGAATTCAAGTCTTGTTTACCAAAAGTTCTAAAGTTCTTAGTTACCAAAAATGTTTTCTAACATCATTAAAAATTATCTGCTTGATCCAAAGTTTTCCGTGGAATATAACAGCGCATCCACCAATTTATACGAAATCCTCGCTGGGGTTCCACAAGGAGTGTGCTAGGGCCACTATTATATTTGATCTACACAGCAGATTTTCCAACATCAAAATACGTAAAAGTTTCAATATTTGCAGATAATACAGCAATCATGTCTACGCATCAAAATCCCACGATATTTATTTTTATTTATTTATATATAAATGTAGTAAGTTTCAAAAACTTTTTCCATTAGGAATACAAAAAAATGTGTTTTTAAATTCTAAAGTGCCACCCAATTACTTAACTAATTACCATCACCACTAATTAACATGACCATGAACCCAATAAGAAAAAAAAAATAAAGACTTCTACATCACTGCTGACTAAAGAATTAAGATATATGTATAGTAGAGAAAAGAAGTGACTACAAGTAAACTGTTAAAGAGTAAAATTAAAATGTTGAAAGTATTTATTTCTAAAAATGGCCGGGGAACTAAATCTTCTAATATTAATGTCCAAATTATTCCAAATGCTTATCCCTCTGCTCTAACAAAGAAAGACGAATTCATCAATTTACATTTATTTCTGGCTGCCTTCAACATTTACATGCGATCAGAAGATTTTACCAACTTGTCAAAAATATATTTCGGTTGTTGGTGTCTTAAAAGCTTGTAAATAAATAAGCACACTCGAAAAGTATACAACTCATGAAGAGAGCAACCGAATAGCAAGTTGGAATAACAAGAGATATGGTCATATTTTCAAAGTCTGGAAACATACCTGACACAACTATTAAAGAGCATTTGTAACTCAGAGAAGTGTTTCATTTGCAGATCAAAAAAGACCACATCACCATAAAGAAAATGAGAAAGTACAAAAAATTTGACCAATCTAAGTCTGAGTTCATTAGAAAAGCATTTAGTCGTAGCCCAGAGCATTCTAAGTAAAAATATTATCCTCTTATTAACTCCTTCGATGTGCGAGTTCCAACATAGAGTTCGATATCATCAAGAAATCTACAAGATCATTTAGACGAAATACGTTAACTAAATGGAGAATTAACTTACCGCAAACTTACCTGTCCGCATGTGAGACTAAACAATATCATTCTAAAACGTTAAATATCTCGGCCTACATTTAATAGATGGCTTACATGGAAAAGGCATATCGAAACTAAACACCAACAAATCAAGTTAAGGTGTATTAAAATGAACTGGCTAATAGGGAAACATTCCAACTTAAGCCTAGACTGTAAGGTTTTCCTATATAAAATGATACTTAAACTTATCTGGACGTATGGTATTCAATTGTGGGGGTCCGCTTGTGCTTCCAACATAATAACACTGCAACGAATACAGTCAAAAATACTGATAATAATGATAATTGCACCCTGGTATGTATGTAATACAAACATACATCAAGACCTACACATCGAAACAGGACCACGCCCAGATACCGGCGTCTTAAAAAAAAGATCCTTTAGATCTAGCTATCTAGTTTAAGTAATTACTAAGTTCAAGTTAGTAATAAGAACTAACATAGGTTAAGTCTTAATCAAAAGTTTGCATTAGTTTGTAAGATTTGATTACATCTTGTGTTTCCTATACATATAGGAAAGATTCAAGAATAAAGCCTTACGCTAGTAGAAAAGTTCATCAAGTAACCAATACAAAAATGCATCAACTCAAACAATTCTGCAAAGTATATAGAATTTTGTTCAAGTGTATAATTTTCAACTGTTCAATTTTAGTGGTATATGAAAAAATGAAACACGTTCGGCATCAATTGTACTTGTACGGCCACAACGAAAATCAGTAAACCACTTGTGAATCATTTTAATCGATGGTGAAGAGTCCCTATAATATTTATCAAGCTTTGTTTTGGTTTGCGCAATGGTGTTTCCACGCAAAAAATAATGTTTAATTAACTTACGAAATTCATTTTTTTCCATGTTTGCAAAAAAACAATGGGTTGTCTGTTTTCAATGGCTGTCAAAACTGAACTAAATGGCAGATCTGTCTGAAAATTTTAATTTGGTATTTCCACATGATGGTATTGCCACCTCTGTTGCAATTTTACCAGACTTCGCCCTCGTATGTAAAAAATGTGAGTAAGTGAAAATATTGAGGAATAAGTCAGGGAAGTTACTAATGCCATTCTAGTCCTTACTCGATTTAAGCAATTTAATGTAAAAACTTATAGGAAAACAGTTACAAATTTCGATATTATGTATCTGGAGAAAATACGTGAAATCACAAATTTTTTGAAAGTCATATTTGAATTTTATGATTTTTATATTTTGAATGTGTGGCCTTGATTCAAAAAAAAAAATTGGAAATTGTTTGTTTTTTTTTTGTTGCTGTTGAAGAAACAGGGTGTCAAATTATAGCAATAAAAAGAAAAATAATTATCCGATAATTATGATTTTGAGCTCATTTTAAAAGTAAGTTAATAGTGATTAATAAAAAAATATAAAAATAGTATGTTGGTTAATTTCTTCTTCTTTATATTTCCCGCTAAAATGTTCTTTTTCAATTTTCTTTATAATTTTCGAATAATTAGTTTTTTTTCTATAGCAATAAATACAATACCAAGTGCATTGAATTTTTAAATATTTGACACCCTGTACCTTAAAAAGCAACAACAACAACAACAAAAATCATATTCCATAAATTGTTCGTTTTACTCAGTGATTCACATCCAAAACATAAAAATTATAAAATTCAAACATGACATCCGGCCACATCAAAGATATGCAATTTCACGTATTTTTCTCCAAAATGAAACATTCGTCAAATCAAATTTTTTTTGAAGTCATATTTTAATTTTTACATTTAAAATGAGCTCAAAATCATAATTATCGGATAATTATTTTTCTTTTTATTGTCATAAATACAATATGATTATCATTTTTTCCAAAATTTGACACCCTGTATCTTTAACAACAACAACAAAAAAACAAAGCATTTCAAAATTTTTTTTAATCAAGGCTACACATTCAAAACAAAAAAATCATAAAATTCAAATATGACTTATGGCTCCATAAAGTGAATTTGTGTTTATTTCACATATTTTCCACCATATACATATTTCTTTCTCCCTTCTCCCGATTGTACCTCAATTTGTTTTACATTTTGTGCAGTTTGTTTTTAAACATTGTGTTAATCAGTCACGAATAAAGAATTGTGTTTGATGCCAAAAACATCTGTATCACCTGTTCAGCTCAAAATTATTTAAATTATAATTAATAAATCATCGCAATGTCTTGAAATGACCTGAATGTATGACCTTTTGCATTTTACTGCGTGCTTTCCCTTCCATTTTGTTACAGATACATTGATTTTACACACACACACATTTTATTTTGGGACGTGCGAAATTACTTACTATTTTACAACACACTTTCTATTCAAAGTCAATAAGATATGCATTAGTAGTCCTTCAATGATTATGTTGCGTAAACCTGTAAAGTACATTGATGAACCTCTCTTGAAGATTCATATGAAACTCATTTAATTATTCACAGAAACAGTCATTGATAAATAAAAATTAGATAAATGAGTTTAGTCCCGGGCCCTGAATATAGTTCATCTAATGGGTCATGGGGAATTTCATTAAGAATTCATCAGTGAATTCATCGATTACCTTCTACTAGGGTATGCAGTTTAAAAAAAAGTCTTATTTAAAACACAAATTGTTTCGCAAATTTATTGATGGTTATTAGTTATAACAGTTACGATTAAAATTTTAAAATTTCTTATAATTAAATAAATATTTTTAGAATCTCTTGAATGCGCGTAGTGATATTGTCTATCGTACAAGGGAATCTTTTGTACTGTCAAATTCAAAAAATTATAAAAACCATTCTAATACCTGACAGACTGCGGTTTAATAAATCCGATTTAGTGAATTTTTCGAGTTTATTCGCAGTATGTCAAACTCAATTTTAGCTAATCGCTTTGATTTGCATACAATAAATACTTGAACGAGTTTAACTAAATCGGATTTATTAAACCACAGTCTGTCTATGGTATATGTTTTAGTACTCTGTGAGATAATAACCAAACCATTTTTTTATCGGCAACCAAGCCCTTTTTAGGCGTTAAAACCACTCCTTAATTTACGAAAAAAGGTAATTTCATCCCCTAAAAAATAGAGATGCAATCCTTATAAACTAATTTACTATTGATTAGTTCTACTTTTTATGAAGAATAATTACCAATTTGTTTTATCAAAAAAAGTGCAGTAGAGGTAGATATATCGGAAAATGCGTTTTTTGGGGTTAAATTATTGGGCGGTTTTAACACCTAAAAAGGGCTTGGTTGACGGTAAAAAAAAATGGTTTCGTTATTGTCTCACAGAGTACTACAACTTAAAATAGTTTTCATAATTTATTAAATTTGACAGTTTAAAAGGTTCCCTTGTTAGTAAAAATATGTAGGTACTATAATAATAATTAATTATTTTTCATTTGTTTCTCTCTTTCATTTTACATATTATGATTTATCTAAATTAGGTAATATTTTCCTGTTTAGAAATATGTAAATTTTTTCTTTTTTGGGAAAAAAAAAAAATCTTAGCGGAATACTAAATCTACCAAACAAAAATACACAAAAAAGCAAAACATCGCTCAAAATTGTGCAATGCTAAGTGGCTTTTAAACATTCTCGATTTTAGTGTGCAGATTATAAAAAAAAACTAAATATTTTTGGTAAATTTTGTCATTTCTATAGATAGTGTTTACGCATGAACTATAATGAATGTTTACAGCCCTGTTAAGTTTATACGCCTGAATGTCGTTGTCCAATATATACGTTAATCTGGTCTTTTGTAAAGATTTCGTGCAGTTGGTATGACTGAAAAGCTTATTGTTATCGGGTTTTCATTTTTATATTTGGTAAACATTCATCTTTAGTTTTTGTTTTTTGTGTGGTTTATTGTCTCTTCAGCTGTAAACAGTAAAACATCAAAAATAATAAAATTAAAAATAAAATAATTTGAGCATCATCGAGTGCAGTAAAATTATAGTCTTATAAAGATTTTTGTTGGTAATTTAAACTGGAGTTAAATAAATACAGTTTTGTTTGAAATCTAAAGTGATTAAAAAATAAATTTACCATCGAATATGTGACGTTGTTTTATTTGACGTTGGAATGGTGTATTCGCTACTTCGGCAAAATTAATGTTAAGTGAAATCACCTCCATTTTATTTACGTGGCGAAAAATTTCAAGTGATAAGATTCGCCATAATTGGTCCTTCGAGCCGGATATCGAAACCACGCGCGTTAACCAGCACATAACCTTCAAAGATCATCACAGTCATCGTTACGAATAACGCATCAGGTGATACCGTTATCAACAGTTAAGCGGAATAGTGGTTCGATATTACAAATTTTCATCGGGTTTTGAAACTATCAAACCATTTTGTACGTGTTGATATTTATCATCAAACAGATAATATAAATTCATCGCTGTTTGTGATTATATTAGTTTATGTCAAACATTTAAACTATTCGTCGGAGTTTCAATCACAAAACACTCAATTACATTCATCGCTGTTTGTGATAATTTTGGCGTGTACATAAATATCGCTACATTACCTGCCGGTATTATATATTCATACAACACCAGATCATCGTACATTGTGTGTACTAGATACAGGTCAACAACATATAATTAATTCAACAATTAGTTGATTTGTAACTACACAATCAATCATCATCAAGTTTTAAGTCATCGCATTTACATACAACAATTTAATTACATTGTCGGCCAGTTTTGTGACAATCATCATAGTTATCAATATATCGGCAATTTTTTACATCAGTTGTCATCATCGCCTCATACCAACAACGGGTGGAGTACCAACATCATCATATCGGTAGTATCGTCAGGTATAATCCAGTTCAACAGTGCTATCATCGACATCATCGCGCAGCACAGTTTATAAATCCATAGTTAGAAGATTCAGATCAACATCATCATCATCATCACATCAAATAAAATCAACTCGTAAGTTATTGTTATAGTGGTTTATGATTTCATTTGATTGTTGTCAAACTTTATTAGCTTTATCTTAACTATTACTAACAAAATATTATTTCAATATTATTGGTTGTGTAATCTTGTGGAAGAATATTGATTTGATAACCTTGTGTAAATATGGGGTCTGATAGTGAGAGTAGCGACGTATCGTTGAAGATTACACATATAGACGTTCTAAAACGGCAGCGAAGTGCGTTTAAGGGTCAGCTGACCCAGTTTAAAAATAAGCTGTCAGGACTAAACACTTCAGGGGAAATCGAGTCTAATATTCGGAGGTTACAGTTAATGTACGACAAATACCACCGAGTGCAGTTAAAAATTGAAATTCAAGATGACACTGCTTCAACGGATCGTGTGGCATTTGAAGAAGACTACGAGCACGTCGAAAGTACGTTATTGAACAAGCTTCATGCAATAAATAAAATTGAAAATCAACCGAAAGAGGCTATTGTGTTCGAAACGTCGGCTAACAGCACTCAAGTCGAGCAAAGCAGCTCATCTATGTCAATAAAGCTACCCGAACTTAAGTTACCACTGTTAAGTTTGTTTATTTGTTGTCTCACATTCGTGCTGGCAAGGCTTTTAGTTTGATAGAAAATCTTCCTGTGACTTCAGATAATTATGAAGTCGCTTGGAAAATTTTGTGTGATCGTTACAATAATACAGTTTCAATTCAAAAGGTACACATGCAGGCTTTATACGATGTTAAATCTCCACAGGAAAATTCATCAAATGCGTTACAAGCTTTCATTGATCATTCGGTTAAGAACTATAATGCACTAAAGTCGTTAAACACTCCAGTTGATTCTTGGGATCTAATATTAATTCACCATTTAACAGAAAAACTGGACGCAACTTCAAAAATACACATTATTAAAAATTCCGAAACAACCAAATTATTAACATTCGGACATTTTATAGATAACCTAAGAAAGCGTGTTCGGATTTTGGAAGCAATTAAAGGTACATCTACTTCAAAACATACAGCTGTTCGTAAAGGATTTAACTATTCAAAGGACAAATCAACTTCGTTAATTTCCAACAGCTGTAAGTGTCCGTATTGTGGTGGAACACATTTACTACCACATTGTACGAAATTTTCGGATACCAAATTAACACCAAAAATGCGTTTTCAGTTCACTCGAAGTCATGGCTTTTGTACAAATTGTCTAATAAGTCAACATAAGGTTGGTACATGTGACAAAGCACCTTGTGGTTTATGTTCTCTGAAGCACCATCGATTTCTTCATTTTGGTACCACTTCAAATTTTCAAGTTAATAAACACGTACCCACAAACTCTGGTCATAGTGTAGCTCAAGCTTCTCGAGATATCAATTCGTCAAATCGAAATAATCAAACCGAATCCAATATCATTCAAACTGCTGGACTGTCGTCGTGCAAATGTACACAAAAATCAGACAATCAGTCATCGTGGTCTAATAATGTCGAACAAATTTTAATTGGAACAGCGCTAATCAATGTCAACACCAGTTCAAATGAGAATTTGTTGTGTAGGGCATTATTAGACAGCGGGTCACAATTGAACTTTGTCACTGAGTCTCTTGTAAGATTACTAAGAGTCAGAAAACAGTCAACACAAATGGTTATATCGGGTATCGGTGGGAACGAAACTGTAATAAAAACCAAGGTTTCATTAACCATATCGTCCAGAGTATCCAACTTTTCAGAGACTATGGATTTCTATATCATTCCAAGGATCACAAACTTGTTGCCAGCAAGTCCAGTCAGTTTTGATTTGAAAGCAATTTCTGCTGAAATTAAATTGGCAGATCCATACTTCCATGTACCAAATAAAATTGACATGTTACTTGGCGCAGAAGTTTACAATCAATTATTCAATGGTACATCTATAAGAGTAATGAATACTCTACCACCATTGTATTCTAGTGTATTCGGTTACGTCATTAGTGGTCCGGTTAAGTCGCATCAGGTCAGTGAAGAATATTCATCCACATCATTGTGTACTAACGAAACATTACATCATGACATGCAACGCTTCTGGGAGTTAGAAACAATTTCAGTTCAAAATCACTATTCATTAGAAGAAAAATATTGTGAAGAACATTACATTAACAACCATAAATGTCTATGTTCCGGTCGTTATTCGGTCTCGCTTCCGTTAAATGATAACATAAACAACCTTGGACTATCAAATTTCACGTCGCTTAAACAATTTCAATCCATTGAAAAGAAATTACTACGTAAACCGGAAACTTATTCGTTATATCGAAATTTTATGGATGAATATTTGTCATTACGACATAATATGGAATTAGTCCCTGATCATAATATCGTCCATAAATCATACCATAAGGTTCATTATTTACCACATCATTATGTGATGAAAGATAGTAGTTCTACTACTAAGTTGAGAGTGGTATTTAATGGTTCATCAGCTTCTTCATCAAAATTGTCTCTTAACGATTGCTTAATGAAAGGTCCCATTGTTCAACAAGATTTGGTGTCAATAATTCTGAGATTTAGAAAACATTTAGTTGCCTTTACAGCAGACATTGCTAAAATGTACAGGCAAATTCTGATTGACGAATCTCAACGTGATCTTCAGCGAATCTGGTGGAGAAGCAATCCTTTGGGCAAAATACAATGTTTTAAATTATGCACAGTGACATATGGTACTAAAACTGCTCCTTACTTAGCAACACGTACATTGCATCAATTGGCGTTGGACGAACGTACTTCATTTCCCTTAGCCTCGACCGTTTTAAAGAACGACTTTTATGTAGATGACGTTCTGACGGGGTCCGAAACAATTGACGATGCACTAAAATTGAAAACCGAATTACAAAGGTTATTAGAAAGTGGTGGATTTGATTTACGGAAATTTTCTTCGAATGTTCCAAATATTTCTTCAGCATCGGACTCGACATCGAACATTTCACTCGTCCTTGGCTTGTCTTGGAACACTTTGCAAGATGAATTTGAGATGAATTTTTCTAAATTCTCCTTAGATACAATTTGTACAAAACGACAAATTTTGTCCGAAATTTGCCAATTATTCGATCCACTGGGATTATGCGCTCCCATGATTTTCATAGCGAAACTTCTAATGCAAACGATATGGACTCTTCAGGGTACAGATTGGGATGATACAAATAAAGTACGTGATCAATGGATGGACTTCAAACGGCAATTAATTCAATTAAATCGCATAACAATTTCACGATGTATTTTAGTGCCTCAACAACAGGTAATACAAATCCATGGATTTTCAGATGCATCAGAGAAAGGGTACGGTTGTGTTCTTTATCTTCGAACCACTGACAGATGCAACCATCATGTAAGACTGATTTGTGCAAAATCTAGAGTTGCTCCTCTCAAAAAACAAACCATTCCTCATCTGGAACTTTGTGGCGCACTGCTGTTAGCGCAAACGTTGACTAAAGTAGTGGAAAGTTTGGATATGCGTTACGACAATATTTATCTTTGGTCGGACTCGGAGATAACGTTGCTTCGAATTAAGTCTGAGCCATCAAAATTTGCTACATTTGTGGCCAATCGAATAACCCAAATTCAAGAACAATCGTCAATGCACACAATCCTGCAGATTTCGTATCGCGAGGATTAACGCCAAATGAATTTCTCGCCGAATGCTTATGGTGGTCAGGTCCGTCGTTTCTTCGAGAGGAAAAATCTACTTGGCCCAAAAATTCTAAATTTACAATTGATCAAGATTTGTTGAATTTAGATCTTCGGAAAAATCCATCAACTTCGGTTTATCATGCCACTGCCACAGAGCCTATTAATTTGTTTGACCGATATTCGTCATTTACGAAACTTATTCGGGTTACCGCTTACATGCTTCGATTTATAAACAAAAGGGTTAAAGGGCAATCCATCATTAATGGTGATCTTTCTTCGGATGAACTTGACGATTCATTATGCTGCCTTATTAAAATCGTGCAACTGAATATTCTAAGGATATTCAGCACATTAAAAAACATACATTTGTTCATACGTCTAGCAATTTAAAAAACTTAAGTCCATTTATTGATGAGATGGGACTACTTCGTGTTGGAGGACGTCTTAGTAAGTCGAATTTAAACTATACCAATAAACATCCAATTGTGTTACCAGGTAAACATAGTTTCTCGAAATTGTTAGTTCGAGCTGAGCACATTCGATTGTTACATTGTGGTCCCCAAACACTATTGTATAGTTTGAGATCGCAATATTGGATCATGGGAGGCAGGAATTTGTGCAGGCAAGTTGTAAATAAATGTATTCCCTGTTTCAGAAATAAACCTAAGCTGTCAAATGAAATAATGGGTGATCTACCTGCTGATCGACTAACTCAGTCGAGACCATTCTCGATAGTTGGCATAGATTTTTGTGGCCCATTTTTCGCTAAACCGAAACTACGGTCAACATCTACAACTAAAATATATATCTGCTTCTTTATTTGCTTCGCGGTAAAAGCAACTCACTTAGAAATAGTTATGGATTTGTCTACCCAATCATTTTTGGCTTGCCTTCGCAGGTTTATCTCAAGACGTGGCTAAGGTTCGAAAATCTATTCCGATAATGCCACGAATTTTATTGGATGTCATTCTAAACTCAAAGAATTGAGGAATTTATTCATATCAGAATCCTTTCAAAATGACACCAAGAAATTTTGCGCAAATAATCATATCGAATGGCTGACCATTCCACCAAGGTCTCCCCATTTTGGCGGATTATGGGAGTCCGCTATCAAGAACGCCAAATGGCATATGAAACGAGTAATCGGGTTGCGCTCAATGACGCTTGAAGAATATCACACCTTAGTTTGCCAAATTGAAGCGTGAAGAATTCAAGACCTTTGACGGCTGTTTCCAACGATCCGTCAGATTTTACTGCTTTATCACCTGGTAATTTTTTAATTGGTGCGCCTCTGTTAGCTCTTCCCGAACCACAACTATTAGACTTGAATACCAATAGATTATCTAGATACCAAATGATACAAGTAATGTTCCAAGATTTCTGGAAACGGTGGCACATTGAATATTTAAGTGAACTTCAAAAACGTTACAAATGGAACAAACCTTCGAATAACAATTACAAAATTGGCACATTGGTTATATTGCAAGACGACAATACACCACCCATTAATTGGGTAACCGGTAGAATAATTGAGACACATCCTGGTACTGATGGCCAAATTCGTGTAGTTACAATCAAAACTTCAAAGTCGGTATTCAAAAGATCTGTCACAAAAATCAGTATTCTTCCACTGGAATCAGAAAACGAAATGTAACTAAAATTTTATTTTTTTTTTCAAAGTTATTTAGCTTTATTTCAAACTTAAATCATAACAACTATGAACATTAATTAAAATCATGAAATCATTTTGTAAATCACAATTGTACAATTACAATTATTTCTTATTATTATTATATTTATTTAGGCTACAAATATTATATTATGGATATTGAAATAACATATGTAACTTATAGTATTTTACCTTGTATAAAATTATTAATTATTTAATTAAGTATTATAAGTAGGAATATATTTTGAATTAGTTATTTCAAGGTCGCGGGTATGTTTACGCATGAACTATAATGAATGTTTACAGCCCTGTTAAGTTTATACGCCTGAATGTCATTGTCCAATATATACGTTAATCTGGTCTTTTGTAAAGATTTCGTGCAGTTGGTATGACTGAAAAGCTTATTGTTATCGGGTTTTCATTTTTATATTTGGTAAACATTCATCTTTAGTTTTTGTTTTTTGTGTGGTTTATTGTCTCTTCAGCTGTAAACAGTAAAACATCAAAAATAATAAAATTAAAAATAAAATAATTTGAGCATCATCGAGTGCAGTAAAATTATAGTCTTATAAAGATTTTTGTTGGTAATTTAAACTGGAGTTAAATAAATACAGTTTTGTTTGAAATCTAAAGTGATTAAAAAATAAATTTACCATCTGAATATGAATATGTGACGTTGTTTTATTTGACGTTGGAATGGTGTATTCGCTACTTCGGTAAAATTAATGTTAAGTGAAATCACCTCCATTTTATTTACGTGGCGAAAAATTTCAAGTGATAAGATTCGCCAGATAGCTATGGAATTTCTATATACTATGAAAACTCCGGAGTTTATGCGGGAACCCCATCCTTTAAAATATCAAACCAGTTAAAATAATTTTAACAAATTTCAAATATTTGTTTTTTATAATTATGTTTATTTGTGTATTCGAACATCAAGTTTCTGTTAAATCAAATCATCTTATTTGGACAACAAAATACAAATGTAAGCCTTAATATTTTGGTAAATATTTTGAAGTAGCAAAGCTTGATGAATCAAATTATAATCTTGAAACAATTATTCCATTGAACGATAAGGAGGAAATGTTATTTTATGAGGAAGTGGTATTTTGTGCCAATAAAGTTTAATTCAATCAAATCTTAAAACAAAATATCTCAAAAT
Organism: Tipula helvola; assembly: GCA_963556165.1. Taxonomy (NCBI): domain Eukaryota; kingdom Metazoa; phylum Arthropoda; class Insecta; order Diptera; family Tipulidae; genus Tipula; species Tipula helvola. Next base: position 104,054,245 of record OY744483.1, read on the forward strand.
TCATGAATCTTATTATGAGGTTATTTTTTTGTTTTAACTTTATTTAATTTGTCACAGAACTTAATTCTCGAATCTAAACAATTCCGGAAAATTATTTTTCTACTTTGAAATGGATTTGATTTTGGATTATTCGAAAGCCTCTAATTTAGATTTCGGAAAGCACAGAATTTAAAAAATAGCTTAGTCTATTAAAGTAGGTATTTACTATTAATTTCACGCCAGTTTTGTTTACCAATCATATACTCAAATATTTAAAGCGATAAATCATTTTTACTATATTTATGTAGGTATGTAAATCGAAGAAAGATCGATTTCGGTACAAAAAACGATTAGGGTTAGTGTCGGTTGTAGGTTGAGCATTAAAAATAAACAAGTTGCATATTATGTAAAAATTACCAATTTATGGATTTTGCAAAATTGGAGCTTAATAATTGTTAAATTTTAGAGGTTTACATTTTTCTAATACTTTGTTTTTACATATAAGGTTAAGACAAAAACATTTGTTTCTCTATAAGACTGACACGATAAACACAAACCTTGGTCCGCAGAAAATTGTAGGTATCAAACTCCCGACTAAGCGGAACGGTCATAAAGGTATATTATGGTAAGACTTCAAATTTTAAATGTATTTATTTTGATATATGGGGATGAAAATTACATTCGTTCTACAACTAAAAATATAACTTATTTATAACGTACGCCGCCAGGTAAATTATTCATTATATAAGTTCTTCTAGTATATGTTCAAGTGCTACATAGTCGACAAACGAGAATGGCACAATCAATCATTCTAACCTTATTTTTACCATATGTACATAACATACGAATATTTACCACTCCCCTCATTTGTAAAATTACTGCCATTTTTCTTAATTTAATTTGATTCAAAACCAAAAAAAATCAAAAAACTTAAAATTTATTTTGAAAATACCAAAATATGTCTGTTTTGCATATTCTGCTGGCAGAACACAACAACATAATTTATACCTATATACACAAAATGGTAGAAAATTATGAAAATTAATTGTTAGCAATATGTAAGATTATTTTAATTTTATTTGACATTGATAAATAAAATATGACAATTAAGAAAATATAGGTTGTGTTTGTATGTGTGTAGAATTGTAGATTATACCATAATTAAAAAAGGGCGTGAGGGGTGACTTTTGTAACAGAATAGTGTATAAATATTTTAATTTTAAGGGAATTTGCAATGTAAAGCATATTTTGTTGACCAAAATTAAATCCGAATTATTTTGGGTTTATTTTTTTCCGCTAGAAATAGCCAATTTGATTTAATTGACAAAAGCCAACTTTTCGAAATAGCCGCCCCGGTGGCACAGTGGTTAGCATGCTTGCTTAAGCTCCGGAGGTCCCGGGTTCGATTCCCGGTGGGTGATGAAAAAATCACGGCTGGTTTAAGGGTAGGATCAATGAATTAATCATTCATTATGTGTTAAAAAAAAAAATATGATTACGAAACTTCAGCATGAAGCGGCCAAATCCCTCTATATGGGATGTAGCGCCAGCGAAAAAAAAAAAAAAAGAAACTTTTCGAAATAAAATATAAATTTAATATGTATTATGACCTGGTGGCAAGTGTCATAACCAAAGAAATAAAAGAATTATGTTTAAATAAACCCAACTTTTTTTGGGTTAATGTTATTCTTGCGAGGGTTTATCCTGTGCAATTGTTGTTGTAAACTTGTCAACGGAATACGCTTAATGAACTTGAACTATTTTTCCCAAAATTTGAACCAGAGTTTTGAATCATGCTAAGAATTACCCCTATTATGATTCAAGAGTCGATCGAGAATCGACACGACTCTTTATTGCGTTTTCGTTTTTTCATTTGATAAAAACAATACGAAAAAGGAAAAGGCAACATAGAGTCGTGTCGACTGTCGATCGACTCGAGAATCATAATAGGGGTGAATGATTCTACGCAGTTTTTATTTTTTCGGATATTGGTGAAATCATGAATTGAGACTTTAGCAAGTTATATAATATCAGAGCCTACTGTATAAATAAGAGCCTCCAGTATCGACTGTATTTTTTATTAAGCTTAAAATAAGGTACAAACAATTTTTTCTTTACTATGAACTTGTATGGGAAAACGGTTATTTTCATTTACAGTTTTAGTTTATTAGAAATATGAGCTTTTGTTTTGTTTTTATATGAAAATGTTCATGAAACATGTAATATTATTTGATTGAAAAATCAAGTCTTGAAAATGTTAATTACTTTGTGAAAATCGCCATGAAAAATAAGGTACTTTTGAAATTTTAAATATTGTTGTTTTTGTAATATATACGTCATCAACATAACTCGAAATTTATAAACAAAACAATAATCATCTCTTTCATTGCCTCCATTCCAATTTGAATTCGAATGTGTTTCTATAGTTACTTTGAATTTACAAAGCATGCTAGATTGTTTTGATGATTTGTTTTTTTCGCACTCATTGTATTGATTTAATTTATTCTGTTTGGCTCTTTTTTGATTTTTTTTAAATTTTGATTGTTGAGCGGAGGCGTGTTGTCTTTTTTCTTACCATTGGGTTTAGATGTGGAGATATGATGTCGTCATTGAACTGAATTTTCTCTTTTTAATACGCATTGTTGTTGTTGTAGAATGTTTTTTAATTTAATTTCCCTTATTTTCTTTTGATTATTGCTGGAAAATAGGGAAATTTGAGAATCTGTGTTTTAAATGAGTAAGACATTGAGTTGTTTGTTAGCGATTTCTTAAAAAATTATTTAACTGGGTTTAACTTTTAATTCATATTTTATCGTCAATCGAAATCGCGTTTTTGCATATAAACACTATGAAAATAAATGAATTTTTAGTGTTTCTATATCCCTTATTTTAAGTTCATTTTTCACATGCCGGCTCTATTCACATCAAGATGGTTCTGATAATATATAACAGTAAAAACTTCTACTTGGAAGAAAGGCTCCTTCTGAAGATTATTCTAGATTTTTAGGTATACATATTAGAAATAACATTTAGCCCCACACTGTTTTGATTGGTATTTCTTCTTGTTTTTGATGATTTTTAGGTCTATTTTTACTGAACTATTTGGAAAATCTTTTTTTTATTATGTAAGTCATCCTAATGATGATGATCACGTCGGTGTATAAATAAAAGATAGCTGGTTAAAACCAACAAATAAATTATTTGTAGTGTTTCTTCGTATCGCTGAAAATAACGTCATATGTTTCATATGTTTCTTTTATTTCGTTTGTTAACTGCAAACCTAATGTATCATTGGCTTCGGCTCTTTTGGTTTTATGTCATCGATTCTAGCTTTATGGATGATTTCGGGATTTAAAATATAAGCGTTCTATTTCTTCCCATAAGCTAGGGACTATATATGTACAACAATAAAAATTAAATTTCATTTGTCTACGAATTTTCTACATTGTCTACGTATTGCCTACATTGTCTACGTCGAAAACTATTGTCGACATCCAAAATAGGCGTAGACACACAACACTACCCGGGTATTACCACTTGGAGGTATGCTAGACACATTTGGTGGTTTCTATATAGTTGCAGCGTTGAAATATAGACAACGAAGCATTAAATTTTGTGATAAATTCATTAAATATTTGAAATAACGTGAGTATCACGATCGCAAAGTAATTTGTCGTGGTTGAAAGATTACAGTAATTCACTTTCGTTGCGCGGCAAAATTCCACTTCTTGATAATTGTAACATATACAGTCATATAGTTTTATTAGGAATTTAAACAGTGGCGTAACTACAAATTTCGGACTCCCTGCAACATTTCTTTGGGCCTCTAAAATGCTTCTTGTATACCTATATGAACAAGTAAAAGTGAAAAACTTATTTCTTCCTATTGTCTAGTCTCGCATTAATTAAAAGTATCTGATTTCGAGAGTAGATGACACAAAACAGCTTGCAACTCAATGCTCTGACGATTTATAAATATATTGATAAAGCATCACAAATTTCGAATAATATAATTTGTAAAATATCAATAATTTGGGAATAATCTCGAAAATGGTGAATTTTCAAAGTATCTTGAATATTCTTGAAAGATCTCAAATATCAAGTATAAGCATAAAATACGTATTTGCAAGAAATGTCAATTGGTTTTACGTTTGGTAATTAATTTAAATAAGTTTGGTTTTTAACTTAACTTTTAATGTTGAGCCTTTTTCATTCTTTTAGGTTTTTGCTAAATTGTTTTTTGTATTTGTAAAAAATCAAGAACTTTTAATTTTATAAGCTTTCAATTATCAAAGCTTTTTTAACCAAACCATTTTATTCAGAAATATGATTTGACAAAGGGTAACGGAGTTTTGGCTAAAATTTAGAATATTTTAAGAGGGTATCAAACCAAATTATTTTACTACGAAACTTGATATTATAAAGGAAAGTGGTTTTTCAGATAAATTTAGAAAGTTTGTTTTCAATGATAATAATTTTTATACCTTTTGGGTTTGAACTTAACATTTTGGAGAATTTTCATAATTGAAGGTTTTTCTAAAAATGTTTTATGAGCATAAATAATGAATTTGCAAAAAATTTCGAGCTGTTAGTTTTAAGAGATTTCACGTATCACAGCTTGCTAACAAATCATTTCACTCAGAAATTTGATAGTACAAAGGATGACTATATTTTGGGTAAAATTTAGAATATTTGTTCTCAAACTTAATCATCAATCAACAAAAGCTTCTAAAACCATTTAATTAACTATAAAATTTGATATTATAAAGGAAGGTGACATTTAAGGATACATTTAGAATATTTATGTTCAATGGGATAATTAATTTATACTTTTTGGGTTTGAACTTAACATTTTTGAGCCTCGGTGATCTTTTAGTTTTAGGAGCTTTCTATTTCAAATCATTTATTTTTTATTCTGATATTTATAGTTTAAAGGAGGGTGAATTTTGGAATAAATAGGATATTTGTTTTCAATAAGCTTTAAGCTTGACAATTAATTCATACTTTTTGGGTTTGAACATAAGATTTTTGAGCTTTTCAATAATTTCTGGTTTTAAATAAAATGTGTTGTGAGCATAAATTATGTATTTGAAAAAATTGTCAATAGCTTTAGTTTTAAGAGCTTTCACTTATTAAATCGTTTTAAACAAACCATTTTACTTCGAAATATGATAAAACAAGGGATGACCGAATTTTGGGTAGGATTTAGAATATTTGTGCTCAATGTAAATTATTATGAGCTGTTAGTTTTAGGAGCTTTTCAAACCAAACCATTTAACTTTTAAATTTCATATTATAAAGTAAGGTTGTATTTTGTGATTCATTTAGAGTTTTTGTTGTCAATGAGCTTTTAGCTTGATCATTTTTACTTTCTTTTACGTAAGTAAAATAAAGTATAGTAATCATGAAAATTTTCGACCTTGAGATTATTGAAGATTTATCTGTTTTGAGGTCCCCTGAGTCCGAAAAAGTGGGTTTCGAAATGATGTCTGTCTGTCAGTCCGTCTGTCTGTCAGTCTGTGTCCTCTCTACAGCCCAGATGGCTAAACCAATCGAACTGAAACTTCAGATTTAAGCTTTTTGGATAAATTGGGAGGTCCCAGTGAATTTTACTTCAAATCGGTCCACCGGAAGTGGCCACTCCCTTGGGCCAGAAAATTTGTTTTGCAAATATCTTAAAAAGTATAAGGTTTACAAAAAATTACTAATACAAAATGTTTCCAAAAATAAAAAAAAAATAAAAATAAACAAATTAAAAATTAAAAAAAATTAAAATTAAAAATTAAAAAAAAAAAATTTAAAAAAAATTTAAAAATTTTATAAAAAAAAATTAAATATTGTTTTGTCAACACATAAATATATGTGTATATATAGCCTAATTATGCTAATTATAATTAATTTGCACACTACAGTGACATACTTCCGGTTTTTAATGCAAATATGTATTACATAATTGAATGTGGATCATTTTTCATGTTTCTTAACTTTTTTAACGACTTATTAGGGTTTGTAATACTTAAGTATATATATCGTTTTATAATTGCAAAAATATTTCGCAACTCCTGCCCCCCCCCTCCCCACACTTTTTTACAGGGAGTTACAGCAGTTCTTGCATTTGTCATTTTAATTATTGTGTGTATTAGCCCAATTATGCTAATTATAATTAATTTGCACACTTCAGTGACGTACTGTATGTTATAAAAATATTTAGCCTACATGTATGTTAAATTGCCAAATCGGTCAACCGGAAGTGGCCACTCTCGGCCCGAAAATGTGTTTTGCACATATTTTAAAAAGTATAAGATTTACAAAAAATCACTAATACAAATTCCAAAAAATTAAAAGAAAAAATTTAAATTCATAAATATCACCTTTTATTTCTTTTATGTGTGTACTAATGAGTTCAAAAAATTGAGTTTTGAAGTGGTGTCTGTTGGTATATACATATGACTGTCAATTTGTAGTCCAAATGGTTTAAGCAATCAAACTGCAACTTCATGTTTAAACTTTTTACATAAATTTTGGGGTCCCAGCTCCCAGATTCCGTAAAACAGAAAATTTATTTTGCAAATATTTCAAAAATATACAATTTACAGAAAACATGAAATAATAGTTGCTTTCCAATCGACCAACCGCAAGCACCCGCTAGTGAACCGCTAGTAGAATGGTTTTTGTCTTAGCTAAATTATCTATAGATAAATTAGCGAAGACAAAAACCATTCTACTAGCGGTTCACTAGCGGGTGCTTGCGGTTGGTCGATTGGAAAGCAACTAATAAAAACAATCTTAATTAAGTTTGCGGGAAATTTGAATTATAAAAGTTTTTCAAAATTCGCTGTTCGTAAAAGAAAGTCGTGTGTTGGCCACACCTCCATTTTTTTTGTGCCTTTTCACAAATTCTGTCTTTCGGTAAATTGTTTTATGAGCATAAATCATGTATTTGATATGCGTGATAATCACCGCCATCTGCAACGTAAATAACCTGGATCTGAATAATTTCGATTAACCTACACGAAATCGGAGAAATATCGAAATTTTGGCACAATCTAAAAAAATCTTTTAAATATTACTATTTAGATTTATATGTGTAACTCTATGCAAGTTCTAACAACTCAAAGGTAAGCGCAGAACATTGCCATACAAAACTCGAATAATTTCGAAAATCTTTAAAAATCTTGAATAATCCTAGGAATGTCGAAATTCGTGTAAATACTGAATTATTTGCCAAATAACTTATTGTTACTATAATACTACTAAACAAGTTAAGGCTAAGCTCAACAAAACGATTTGCAATAAGAATAGAACCCTCGGATCTTAACGGGCAATTTTTTAAATATCGAATAATCGAATTCGAATAGGCTATAAAATTCTCCAATAACTTCATTTTCATGTTAAACTTCAAAAATTTCAAGAAATGTGATCAAAAGATGAAACCTGAGACAAGCGGATATGAAATCGGAAAGCGAGAAATTCCATAGTTAGGAAAACCACACCAAAAACCACCAAAAAAAAAATCCAACACTAGACAAACATTTAAAATAGTTTTTCAAAATAAACTGATATATTTACCGTTTAATGAGAAACTATAAGTCGAACGAACGCTAATTGGTTATAGAGACTGACTGGTTTGGCTCAATTGAAGGAAACAAGAATTTATTTTCAGTCGAAGTTACATAACTTTCAAGTTTCTTCTTGGATTTTATGAACACCACAATGATACATAGCAAGCTGATAACACCAGCAGATTACTACAAGTTCCTTTTTCAAAGCAAATTTAACCTTTTGTAACACAATTCGTTTGTAAAATGTTGAATTGATTTGACTTGATGCTCAATTTGATTTGTAAAAGTTGGAATTTTAAATGCAAAAGTGTTAAACTTGGAGTTATGCAAAATGTATAATACAATTAAATTAACCCGGCAAACACTAAAATTGTTGTCGTTTGATGTAGAAAGCTTTGTTTTCAAACGAGATTAGCTAATTTTATTCTAAATTTATATATCGGTCAGAACCTTAAGGCATTTTTATTCTATGGTGTCAGAACTGAGAAGGAATGGTTGAGTCTTAAGAAAATATTTAATAGCAAAAGGAACGATTTTTTCCTTTTGTGAAAAATAGACCACTGCGTTTTCTTAAAAAATTTCCTAGAAATGTACCGTTCTGCAAATTTGAAATGGTCTACTTTAAGCTTAATCTGAGCTGTCTAATCTTAAATTTAAACTAATTATGAAAATATCGTTGGCCCCAACAACCGCGGGCTCGCCGGGCCTAGTACCTAATTACGCCACTGAATTTAAAGCTACTTGATTTCCCTGAATTTCAAAAAACTAAAATATAGTTTATTATCCACTAAAATATCCATAAGCAAGAGAATTTAAGGTGATATTAGTGCAAAAAAGCATACAAACTACGGCGCAAGACATTAATTTAATATTTAGGCTATTACATCGAAACTTGCTCCTAAAAATGTATTGTAGCTAATTCTGAAATTCAAATTTGCTACCCTTAAGATGACCTAAGGCTAACAATTTTATAATATTTAATGTGAAAATATAAATCAATTTATTATTTTGAATGTTACATCTGTCTTCAAAACATAAAGTATGGTACATAGATATAAGCGAATTCGCATAGAACTACATAATATATATTATTAGAAATTCTAAATATTCAAATCCAATCGATTTAAAATATTTTTATTATTACAATTACTATATAATTACGAATTGTACATGATTAGAAAACTAATAATAATTTTTATTGTGAATTTTACATTGTTACATAAAAATATTTTATTTATAGAGAAAATCTCATTGTTGCTTGCGAATATTTTGAGCTACAATACATAAATGCATTCATACATCATGTACAAATCAAATCGAAATAGAAATCATAAATAATTACAATCAAAACGATGAAATCTTTTCGATTTATTTGTTTGTCTGTACATACGAGTATATACAAATATAAACATAAGTACACACTAATGTCGAATTGTATTATAAAGGATTTGTTATAAAATAAACGTCCAATGTAAAACGTAAAAAAGTATAGTTAGAAATGTATAAAATTATATTCACTAAATCAAATAAATGCAATAAATATACATTTTATTTGCCCATAAAATACAATAAAAATAAAATTCTAAATAAGGCAGATATACGGAATATTGTTACAAGTGCGGGAAAATTTGAGTATCGTAGACCATGGTAGAAAATACACATAATACGAAATAGCAGAACAATATCAATTGTTAAATATATGTATGTACATATATTTTGTATATGTACGAGTATGCACAGATGAGGAATATGAAATTTTGTTGCTGTTCTATCGAGAAATACGTATCTAAATATTGTGTCATTGTGTAATATTTCCAATAGAAAATTACAATTGGTTATTGGAAAAATGCTTGATAAATCGATCAATTGAAATTAAATTCTATTCGTTAATGTATCTAATTCTATACCGCATGTATCCAATAAAAATATTTATTGTTAAATCATAATACCAATCTGTGCTTATCATTTATCTTGCTCGACGACAATGTACATACTATGTAGTACATCCTAAGTAAGTTTACTTCAGTTACGAAACATTACGGTAGCTGAATTTTTCAGTTTTTTCAGTTGCTTTAATTTAAATTGCTTTATACTAAAGTTATCGGCATCTTTTTTCGGTGAAAATGTCAAGAGTATGGGCCCTGATTCTATTATTCATATATGAGCAGTTCACATTCCAAAACTCACTCTTAATATATTCAAAATGTCTTTGTAGAATATTTTATTAGACAAGCAGCCTTTATGGTCCGCAATTATCGTTACTATTATTACAATTTTCGCCAAAGTAAGGGAGTTAATTGATTTGGCAAGTGAAAATATGTAAATACTAATCGAATGCAACCAACTCATTCATGTTACATTATCACTGTATCAGTATTATTATGATTATAATTCGTTATTATTGGTATTATCAACATAAACAATAAATACTTACATACCTTCTTCTTTAGATGAACTCGATGTATTGCCTCTTCGATTTGCTCTTAAATTGCGTTAGTAACCATTTTAATAAGAAGAATATAAACCAACAAATCTATCAAATTTTTCCAGTTTTATTTTAATGGAGGTCTACCATTAGGAGACACATATGTAAAAGGGTTGGTTCACATTTTTTAGAACTAGAGATCTGCCTGGTACTGAATTTTTATTATTTATAGAACTGAATTGGGTATCATCATTGAAATTATATTCAAATTATTTAATGTGTGGTTACGACCATTTTACCATAATCCTATTCATTTTAAGCTAATTTACGTATATTCCTGTAATTGTTACTCTTCTTTTTATAATATAATTTTATAATGACTTTGTAGAAGAAAATCCTGATGAATGATATGAACCACAATAAGTTGAGTTTCCTTGCAGGTTTTTATTATGTATATCGTACCAATCAGCAGGTGAAATGTTTTAAACTTTTTTTGCGTTTGGTTTAGGCTTTTTCCAAATTCAAAGTAAGGACAAATACTTCTGCCCATGCTGTCATTCGGTCTGCAGCCATATGACCATGAGTAATGAGTATGTTTCAGTCTTTTGTAGATGTTCATTCGTTTCAAGTTCTGTCATCTGAATTATGCCAGTTTTCGAAAATTTATCTTTTATTTGCAAAGAATCATAAACTTGACACGTATATTAAAACCGCTGATTGACATATGTAAGTTAAAATCTTAGTGATAACCTTGTAGAAAACTTTTCTTTCACCGGAACTACATTTTCTATTTCACATTTATGCAGAGGAAAAATGTGGTCGCAGAATGATCTCTTGTTTTTCTAGTTTATTTTAATTAACATGCAAATTTAATGCGATAATATTACAAGTGTCATTGCGTTGCCAGACTGCGGTTTAATAAATCCGATTTAGCTAAACTCAAACTAATACCCTTGACAGACTAGGGATTAGCTAAGCGCGATTAGTGATTTTTTCGAGATTAGCTGTAGTGTGTCAAGTTGAAGATTAGCTAATCTCGTTTTATTTGAGGATTAGTCACTAATCGAGATTGGTGCCCTAATCCTTGAAAATTTTCGAGCTTATCTCGTTGTATTGGGTTTAGTGATGGTACAAGTGGCACTATAATGTGAAATAATTATTTAAACATTGCTGAAAATGCAAGTGGCGTGAATTTACGATAGAAGTTATAAAATCAATGGCATCTTAAAAAATTTGTGCTGATTAAATTTTGAGGAAATTGAAAATCTAGTGTGTTTTAATGTATAAATCTTAGAAATATTGAATTAAAAAATGAGTCCAGCTGATTTACCAGCTATATTTCATCGAATCACCATAATAATATTTTATTTCTCTGCAAGAAACTAATCCCTAGTGTGTCAACTCATATGGATTTGTGGTGGATTAGCTAATCTCGTTTCACTAATCGCGCTTAGCTAATCCCTAGTCTGTCAGTGGTATAACTCTATGAAACAAAACGCGATTAGCAAAAATTAGCGTTGACACATTACGGCTAAATTAGAAAAATTTACTAAATACGATTTATTAAATCGCAGTGTGTCAATGGTATTAGTGTATGTGCAGTTGTTCAATACATTTACAAGCAATGGCATCGTCAGTTATACAACAAATTCGAATGCTCACGTTATAATTATACTAACCAATTCATGGTTGTCCAAACATGTTTTTGAAGGTATTGTTATTACCCAGTTCTTTTTCTTAAATATTAAATTTTTGGGCTTGTTTAGAACAAAACCGTTTGTCTAACGTATGTTGATATACCCGACCGCAGATTAAAGTTTGAGAACTCACTAAAGGCAACTGATATTTGCTTTTACTGCTTATGGGCATGAACATCAAATATCCCAGTCGTTGTGCTCATGTTTAGCTGTTTACACAAAAGCTGGTGTTTAAAATAAATACGCATTGAAGCAATACTCTGCAAAATACTAGCATTTTTTCATTAAGTAATTTAATTTTTTGTGTACTTAATGGCAAAGAGTGTCATTTCTTGGCTGAAAACAGTAAAGAAAACTGCTACTTTTCTCCTTAGCAACACATTTCTTCACTATAATAGTATATACGATATATTCCCGGACGAGTATGGAAGTTGCTGGGACGAGGCGTCAGCCGAGTTCCAGCAACCATAAGAGTCCGGGAATTATAGTTTTTCCACGAGTTGCACATACGATTTTTTCTCTAATCGGCAGTATATCAGATTATCCATTTTATTCATTATATTCTTTAAAATACGCAAAATTTTCCAATTTATATTTTCAATAGATTTCACTATCAAAGTTACCTTAGAATTATAACAATCGCGTGCGCTGTCAATTTATTTAAAGGTCTGTCAGAGCAAACGATACCTGTCGTTAATTTGTGGTTTAGTTAATGGACAGCAATTTTGATAATTCAATCCCAGGTACTCCGCCTGGCATCTTGGAGACAGCAAGATTGACTACACTAAATTTGTTGCCGCAGAAGTCGAGGGAGAAGTACGAAAATGCATACAAGCGTTTTATGGATTATCGCATAAATAACAAGGCCAATTCATTCTCCGAAAACGTTTTAATTGCATATTTTTCGGATTTATGTCAAAAGATGAAACCGTCAACCTTATGGTCCAACTATTCCATGGTGAGGTCGACGCTTAGCATTAACAATAATGTTGATATATCCAAATATGGAAAACTACGCGCATTACTGAAACGTCAGTCAGATGGATATAAGCCTAAAAAATCCAAAATCTTAACGAAACAACAAATAGAAACATTTATGGAACTTGCTCCAGATGATACATATTTAATGGCAAAAGTATGTTAAGATGTACGCGCTCATAATTTATTTACAAAAAATTTGTTTTCTAGGTTGCCTTAATTTTTGGAATTTCTGGCGCATGTCGTCAAGATGAACTATGCCGAATAAATTTGAATGACATTCAAGATTTGGGAAATAGGATATTGATTACCATTCCTGTTAACAAGACGAACAAGCCAAGATCATTTATTGTAAATGAAGCGTATATCGAAATATATCGTAGATACATAGCATTACGTCCCACTGATTTCGATAACCCTCGATTCTTTTTCAAATTAACAAACGGTAGAGGTAACAGACAAGTAGTGGGCATACATCAGTTTGGCAAATTGCCTCAAACTGTAGCTACTTATTTGAAGTTGCCAAATGCGATAGAATATACAGGGCACTGTTTTCGCAGATCATCTGCTACAATATTGGTAGATACAGGTGCAGATTTGACTTGCCTTAAGAGACATGGTGGTTGGAAATCAGCAACGGTTGCTGAAGGGTACATTGATGATTCTCTAAATAATAAAATTGAAGTTGCAAACAGAATTTTCAATACCACCGAACAAAATCCAGGTGTGGACCGTAACATGACCGAGATAAAAATTTTCAATACTACCGAACAAAATCCAGATGTGGACCCTAACATGACCGAAATAAACGATAATAGTGCATCAGTGGCTACAACTAACCTTAATTGTAATGCATCTGCGCCAATGTTCAACACCTGTACAAATTGTACAATTCATGTAAATATAACCAATAATAAATAGTTGTTATGTAATTTTACAATTATAATAATAAAAACTAAATAAATTAAAATTATATCATGTATTTCTTAAAAACAGATGATAATCAGTACTAGAAAGTATTCTCTGCCAAGGCAAGGAATACTTTCCAGTACTGTTTTTAGTAAGTTGCCTAGCAACGATGTAGTGTCGGGGAATACTTCATTTTGCTGACAGATAACAAACCAGAAAACTGACGTATTTTATCCGATTTGAGAAAAACACTTTTCTTGATAGAAACGCTTTTTTTCCAAATGATTTTTGCATTTTTGACTTTTATTTATTTGCTTACTGCGATTGTTATGTACACGCTATGCATACATACTTTGATCCAAACTGGGTCTACCTTTTTTATTTTTACCTGATTTGTCGTCAAATACACGAAAAACTATCACTTTTCTTTACTTGTAGAACAATCTACTATTTTATCATGTACGAGTATTTTAATTACAATAAAATATTAGGTTACTGAAAATAATTTTTTGTGTTCTGCTTAAATACGAATTTTAGAATTATGAACTTATTTATTTGTTTGATTAACGTTAAATATGATCCTTGGTTTTGCTTGAATTGACATTTTCCTGACTTGAAATAGTTTTTCTTTAATTGCTACATAATTATTAGTTACGTTACCGAAACGGGTTCAACCATTTCTTTCTTGTACAGCCGCATAAGGAATTGTTATCCAAACCGTACTTCGGTGTCGTGCACTATAGGTGTTCTCTTAATTGTAGTTGACTTGATTCCTATAGATTTCAAAACGCACTACATAAATGCTGAAGGCAGAGTTTAGTTCTAATGTTGAAAACAATGATGTCCTTCCAAGCACTAGTATAACGCAGATATTGTTCGACAGTTACTAGTCCAAGATATTCATTTAGAACTTATTGTAACATTTTTGTAATAATTCCATTCCTCAAAATAAGACGCAAATTGATGGTTGGTGATTTACATAGTTCGTGAACGTGAAGGATGGTCACAATATATACTTTTAAGGCAGAGAGTGAGCCAGATTCTACGGAAAATGGAATAGCTAAACATTTACAAGAATTGGTTTGTGAACATAATTGTTTATACTTAAAACTTATACGAAACGTACACCAAAACCAAAATTTCTTTTCATTTTAGTTATAATTACGAACCATTTGTAAGAAAACTATCAAATAGTAAATTTGTCGTAGCATTTACTAAAAATGTAACAATCTTGATATCCTTACTTTTAAGATGGATTTTTTAGTAGTGTTGACGTCCATCCTACAGTATTTAATTACTGAAAGATTTTGTGGGTTTATTAACATTACTCAAGTAAAGTGGATTAACCTTCGAAAATACGTTTACAGTAAATAAAACTGAACGATCGAATTTTCAGTTATGAAGTCGTAACTAAACTTTTCTTACATTACTAAAAATGTATAGTAAAATTTTTCAGTAGACTAAACTACTTTCGAACAGAGACTTTCATGTTTACTTCAAAAATAGTTATATTTTTAGTAGCGAAAAAAGTAGCTTTTAAGTATTCTCAACTTTGAAAAATAACTTGAAAGTATTATTAGTTAATGTTCTAAAAATATATTACTTTAAAGTAATAATAGTTGTTTTGAGCGAGTGTTTTCGATTTCAAAGTTTCTAAATTCAATATTCATGACATAAAAAATTAATTTGTTTCAATTTACAAATATAACTTTTTTACGATAAAACTATTTTCGAATTAATGTTACCACAAGTGTAGCAAAATAATGGCAATCTGGTTTGCGGCCTATCTTGAAGGCATATTTCAACCCCTTCAAAGGCAAAGAGCTGAAGAAAATATCTAGTAAATAAAGAGGATAATCAAACATAAGACCTATAACACTACAAGAGCTAAAATATGAAATAAACAACAATGTAGCGGCTCACTTATTCGTTCTCCGCCACATTGTATCAATTAAATATGTACATGGCCGAATTCCCTACTTCCAAAATTTCCAAATTATTTAAAAAACTACTACTCAAGAGGTTAAAATCAGTAATAGAAGTATAAAAACTCATTCCTTCTCACTAATTTGAATTTATAGAGAGACACTCTACCAATAGATAAAGTGCACAGAATCATTGATTTAATTGAAGGTTACCTTGAAACCAAAAAAAAAATGTGTTCAAATATTTTCTTGAACATATCTCAAGAAGTCATATCTAGCTGATCGACTCTTTCATATAAAATATGAAGAGCAACACTTCGAACTAAATTATCGGCTGAAGTTCCACAAGGAAGTGTCCTGGGACCAATACTTTATATACTATATAAGCGAGATGTATCAGAGGCCTCTACATATATAAAATCCCTAATAATTCCGCCATTTTTTAAACGTGCTTTCTATAAAAGGTGTAGATTTTGTGATGTTCCATATAAGCCAGTGTAAAAACCACTGTTGTCAACAACTACTACTCAATATACTTTTGTTTTTCAATTATAATGATAACCATTATTCACTGCTAGCAGTTATTAATGATTAGTCACTTATATTCACTACCAAATAAATTATTCCTTTAAATTTTATTACATTATAATTAAATTCAGATGTCAAAATGTCGACGGAAATTATTTTAGGAGTATTTAAAGGATTTGATTACGACTCGCATATAATGGCTGTTATTCACTCGGATTATTTATGACACTCGCCCATCGGCTCGGGTCGGTGAACATCATCTTTCATAACAGCTGTGTATAGCTCGTTGAATAATATACTATTTTAAATTTACATTTTCGAATGAAAACTCCTTAATTCCGGCAATTTTTTTTCACCCATTTGTAGAATAATAATTATATTTAGACTTATGTGAAAACCAAACTTCGAATATATCAATTAATCCGTAAAATATAATTTAAATTTTCATAATTTTATTCACAATTATATATACAAAACTACAAAACAAACGAGAAAAATTAACAAGTCATAATATATTCAACATGTACACATTTTAACCAACTTATCCATAGTAAATAATTTAATTTATCAATTGTGATACAGTAAGTCCTCGACATACGTGATTAATTCGTTCCGAAGGTTTTCGCGTAAGTCGATAAATCGCGTAAGTCGAACAAACGTCAAAACTCATTTTTTTTAAATCACGTAAGTACGAATTCACGAAAGTCGAATTCGCGTAAGTCAGGGACTGTACGAATTCACGTAAGTCGAATTCGCGTAAGTCGAGGACTTACTGTAATTTATAAATGCTGGTAAGCTATGAATTAAATAACTAAGCAATTGATAAATTATGTGATCAACAAGTGGTGCTGCACAGAACCTTATGCCTGTTCTGTGTGATTTCACATTTCTTTGCTATCTTTTCTTTAGGAATGATGTACTAAGGGAAATAAATTTTGCTCAGATTGCATTGCAAAGTAAAAGGCTTGAGTGTTGATTAATTAGCTATAAAAATATAGGCACTTCGTGTTAGAGGCACTCGCTAAGGCTTGTGCTGCACACTTCAGTATTCGTGGGAAATGAGTATCATTCCGTGCTCGTTGTACAATATACTATTTTAATTGTATATTTCTCAATACGTAACTTCTTATAAACCAATATTTTATTTTTTTTTATTTATTTGGTTGAATTTTCGACTTTTCGAGTCATTATCAAGGCAATTTTTTAATACGCTAAAAATATTTAACATCAAAAAAATTAGGAATGTAAAAAATATATCAACAAAATTATTTAAAACAAACACACGTTAAAATTAAAAATACTCTTACAAATTTTTAAAAGACAATCCAAATATTTACGTAACAAAGTCAGATAAGGGAAATAAAACTGTGATCTTAAACAAATTTGATTATGAAAAGAAAATGACAGAATTTTTAAATGATTCTGAAACTTATGAAGTGTTACAAAATGATCCCACAAAAATCTCATTAGCAATCAGCAACAATTTTTTCTAAAAATTAATAGTCCTGCAGCGCCACGTTTTTAAGGATTACCAAAAATTTATAAGCCTGATATCATTTTGGTTACCGAAGAAGCAAATGTTGAAATTATTAATTCACAGTTTAATTCTTTTCATAATAAATTAAAATTTACTGTAGAGAAAGAACAAAATGACACACTTCCGTTCCTTGACATAAAATTACATAGTCAAAACAATATAATAAAAACTTAGTGGTACAAAAAAGGAAAAACGAATTTTTCATCTAAGACAGTTTACCTAAAAACAATTTATCTAAAACAGTTTATCTAGAAACATTTCGTCTGACAACAATTTATCTGAAAACAATTTACCTAAAAACAATTTGTCTAAAGTTATTCGTCTAAAACAATTTAACTAAAATCAATTTACCTAAAAATAATTTGCCTAAAAACAATTCTTTAGCTGAATTCGTCTAAATCAATTCGTCTCATTTTACCTAAAATTATTTAATTAAAAATAATTACCGACGTAAACTTGGTCATTCCAAAAAAAGTTTTTAAAAATGTGTCTTCACTAAATTTTATCAGTTGCTGTTTCCCAGTCGACTAACTGCCAATTCCCGCTAGTACTAAGGTTTTTGGTCTCTGCTATGTACAACTGGAACACACAAACTAGTAAACATAACCTAAAATTATTTTTTGAATATTATCAGTCAAGAAATTATATTTTTCCTTTGATTTTAAGTCGATGCATCACAAGACGAGTTTTTTATTGTGAATTTTTTTAAACAGTTTTAGTGAGTATTATAAATAAAACTATTCCTGTTTGATTAAATAATCTAAACGGTTGAAATTAATAAATTTCTTAAGCAAAAACTGTCCACCAAATGTTCTCCACTTATCCGCCTAACGGCAAAAAATTTAGCGCAATTTGGCGAATCGTTCTAAGATGAATTGTTTTTACAAAAATTGGTTTTAATTAAGGGGTGCAATTATGTAAGCATTACTTACGACTTTCAAGTTTTTCGAAATTGCGACAAAACGCGATTATGGCAAACGTTACGTGTCCTAGTAGTTGCGACTTGTTTTGTTTTACTCGTACAACTTTTGAAGTACGACAGACAACTCGTAAATAATGATTAAACAAATTATTTTTAAAGAAAATTTGTCCGCATTATTTCGAGTTGTCGAAACTCGTAATTCGTAATTTCCGACTTAGTGGATCTTCATAATTAATATTGAAGTTAGCAACTAGAAACACTGCATCAACCAATTTTCCAGACGTAAATAATTTGAAACCTTTTTTAATATATCTAGTAACACGCCATATACCACAAGTGCTGTGCTAACGGAACGTGTTTCAAAAGTCAACGTTCAAAATTAAATTATTTATATACAACGCCAAAAAAATTGCCGTTAACATTTATTTTTATATAAGAAAGACAAATTGTTAGTTTTAAGATAAATTTCATTTTTTTAAATTCTTTGAACATCGTTTCATTAGCTTTGATAGTAATTCTAATTATACAAATAAATACACGTAATTTATTCGTTCATTATTAAAATATTAAAATAAAATTATAATTTATTTTTTAATTTCAGGTAATCGTCAAATTATACCACACATCTATCTATTAAAGTAAGTGAATTAATTAACTCTCCATTTATATAACAATTATATTAAGCCCTTAAGCTTTCAAACAAAGATTGTTTAAATAATAAGTCACATTTGTACTTAGTTATAAGCTAGAAAATAATTATAAATTACCAAATTTATTTTCCTATACTTACAATCTTACATATGCACCAACTTAAACTTACATTTTTGTTGCTAATAAC
Organism: Tipula helvola; assembly: GCA_963556165.1. Lineage (NCBI taxonomy): Eukaryota > Metazoa > Arthropoda > Insecta > Diptera > Tipulidae > Tipula > Tipula helvola. The sequence goes on from OY744483.1 coordinate 104,073,545, forward strand.
AAAAGCTTCATCTCCATATCCATCGATTCATTAAATCATAAATAATAGTATTTTCTTTTCTCTACTATATTTGTGGAACATTTCCACAACATTTTTTTTTTGTTTTTTTAACATAACATAACATAGGAAAAATATTCATTTTATTGTTTTCGTTTCTATTAAATCGAAAGCAAATACAAAAGGTAAAAGTTTAAGCAAAGTAGTGAACCGAAAACTAAACAGAACACAAAACAAAAAAGATTCTCTAAAAACTGCTATTCATCAGAGATTGATTGGTAAACATTAGGAAATTATTTTTATTGTGTAGTATATTGAGCAAACATAGATTTAGGTACATACGAGTACAGACAGACATATATGCATATAGTTACAGTTGAAAAATCGAATCTTTGGAGACGGAGAATACATATGTATATTATGAATACATTTATGTATGGAAAAAGAAAATGACGAGATGGGTAAATATTATCGAAAAATAGATTTTCAATTGAAAATTACGGATAAAAGAATTAAGAGCTAAACCCTATTATACAAATATTGTTTTAAATTGTTTCTTACTGCTTGGTTCTCATACTATATTATGTAAATCCCCACACTAACGTAGTATTTAAATATTCGGGATTCGTCTTTTGATTGTTGTTTATAAAAGGTATAGAGGTGCAGCATAAATTGCATAAAGAAATTTGTGTGTTATTTCTAAAACATAACAAAATGCAAACCGAAACTATTATTTGATTTAATTTTCATCTATTGATAAATAAATAATATTTTTCGTTTGTTTAATTTTGGTAAACTTAAATTAATTGCATTTGGTTGTTGTTTACAGAAATCTGATGGAATAAGGCTTTCAAAGTTTCAACCAAACCTCTATTATACACCTAAATTGGGTTAGATATTTAAACATTTTTGGACTTTTAAAAGCCGTAACACTAAAAAAAAAAGTAAAAAATCTCCTTAACACTTTTGCGGGTAAAATATTGCCAGTCAATCTGATGGTAAAGAGATTATTTGTAAAATACAAATCTGTTCGAAAACAGACATAAAATTGGGTCAGCATTAAAATTAAGCAACATTTTACTAGGACTTAATATTAAAATGACGGCAATAATGTCGTTATAATCCATAAACACCGTATTTTTTTGACGGAATATGCTTCATATCCGCGAAAGTGGGAAATTTTAGATTTTTAACATAAGAATAGAGCCAGAATTGCTAATCTCTACTTCTCTGTCTATATGAAATCTTGTCTATTAAATTCTATGGCCACCATAATGGCACAAATCTAAATTTCGCATTTTTCAGGAAAACACTTTTGAAATTAAGAGTCAATCAAAATCATATGAGTTTTGAGAGTTTTTGTTTTTGTAAAAGATTGTTACGGTTATTGATAGATGCCAGAATATTACAAAAAATTGATTGATATGAAATCGATTACGGAAATTTCGAATTTGAAATAATTCGTGAAAGGGCATACTCGACTTAGGCCATTTAACTTGTAGATACAGTTAGACAAGTAGATAGGCACAACATATTATACCTGTGCCAAACCTACTTTGATGAAACTCATTACTGGTAATTGGGTTTCCACTACCCGGCTCGTATTCTAGAAATTCGATCAGTAAAGTTGAACTGAAAACACTGAAATTTGGTAGTAAAATACGCCAGCCATAAAATCACTAGCGACTTTTCTCGATTGAATTGAAGAATACGGGAACCGGATGTTTTAACTTTTCAAAGTTTTCGTATAATTTGTTAAGTTTGATTGTTAAACAAGCTAAGGCAACTTCTTTTTGGCTTTTATTGTATCGTTTTTTATATTTTTTCCCCAACGATTTAAACTGCTACTCACACACAAGAGAAATTCACAAACATGAAGAATTCAAAAAAGAATTCTGACGGAAGGCCAGCAGATGGTCGTCTCAAAACTTTGAGGAAACAGATATGGGTTTACTTACTCGGATTAACAAGTTAGTTCGTAGTAAGCACGCCACATCCTGCTATCAAAAAAGTTATGGTTTTTTGTATAAATTGTTCTACTCCTCGACTCAATCCTCGAAAAGAATCAATTTCTAATTAAAATTTATGTAAAATTCATTTGACTGTTATTCATATTCGCTTTATTCAAAAATAGTGATAGATGTTGAATAATTACACCTAATTACTAGCCTCAAATTGAGTAGATAATTTAAATTATGTTGGGTAAATTCTAATTTTATCATCCAGTTATTGAATTTTGGATTACCAAACAAAATAATAAATTCACAACCCTCATTCACAATTTTATTTCACGGCAGAAACAGTAATTATTATTAGGTTTGAACATTACTATAATTCGCTTAAAGTTCACTAATAGTTCAAAAAAATTGTGAAACAATAATTTGGTATTTATCAAACTACATAATAAGAACTAATTTTGATGACTTCAAAGAATTAACAGTTTGTTGTTTTAATACCTGATTTAGTATTTTTTATAATTATGTTTTTACTCCTATAAATTGTCCCTGCAGATATCGGATAGCACTCCTCTTGAACAACTCTATATGAATTGATTTGGTGGACATGGCCATACAAATAAATACTGCGATGTAATCCTTGGTCATCTATAATCAAGATCATCGGCTTTTGTTTATTTTTAAAAATTAATGACCCTGCAACGTCAACCTCTGTTTAGATAATCGGTCATCCTGGTGTCATACAACTATTAGGGTAAATAGTCCCTTAGCTGTTTGGTCATTGCAGCCTTATGGAGATAATATTCAAATCCGTTGGAGCAGTCGGATGTAAATATTTTTTTTGTGTAATAATTCAATCTCCCGCATACCTAACACATACTGTTTTGTAGAGAAATGGATGTTTAGCGTCATATGGCAGTCTTGCACCCCTCTGCATCAATGAATGGATTCAATGCCCGCAATGTATTTTTGATTGACACGCTTTGCTTGCTCTCAGCTTCCTCTTTGCTTTGACGTCTGGAAACTGATTTTAGGTTCACTTCACAAAGGTTAGTGTAGCCGTATTCCAGAAAATTAATTGTACAAATAAAACTTAAAAAAGTCAATCAAACACAAACTTCTTCGATTTACAATTTTTATTAAAAATGTTGGCTTACACTAAATAGTATTTTATTTAACGTTCACCGCTTATTCTGTTTTATTATTGTGTTATTATTAGAGCGATTCTTTTTATGCCAATTTAAAAACCAGACTGAATGCTTTTTGTATCTACTTGAGTTACTGGCGAATGTTTATTGCTTCTATAGTGCTGTCTCAGTCTCAGCCATCAAATCGTCAAAATAAAAATCAGAACGAATTCATTTTCTCATTCGGTACTAGTGATCATCTGGGTGTATTGAAATTTAACGGTACATCTTTTCAGTATCTGCACATAATGCTGTTTTATGAGGACGAAATCTCATGAGTACCGAAAATAATTCCTTCAGTATGGTAGGTCCAGTTAATAAAGTTTCATTGAAGGAACTTCCCTTTGATGATTTAGCTGATTCATCAATTGCAACTCTCAATTTGGTGGTCGAACGGGATTCTTTGGTAATAATGTCATTTGGTAGATAATATCACACCTGCGTTGCTGGTGATATTCATATTGCTTCATAAAATCTATCATATAAACATCCGGCATTGACGATAGTTGAGTGTGCGATTGATGTAGAATTGCCCAATGGTATGTTTTATTAAAACAGAAGTCGTACAATGAATCTTCGTTCAGGGTATCGTGATACTGTAGTAGTGAAATGTCCTCCACAAGCTCCCTTCTTTGGACCATACCGATTTTACCTGGTTGCATAATGGTAAACAAGTGATCCATCCCAATCAATACATCAATTGACTGGAATTGATGGTACCCTGGATTGTGTTAACTGGAGTACTGTGAATTGGTGAAGTGATTTTCTTTAGGATTTAGACATATGTAAATGGTGAGATGTGTGTTGTTGCTGTAAATTGATGCTACCTCACACATCACTCTTCTGTTAGCTTTCTCTGTAATGCCTGTGATATAAACTACAAATTTCGCATGCTTAAGAGGCAATCGGTCGGTGCACGTCTCTTAATGAATGAAATTTGTGATCGCGAACCCAAAAGTGCTCTGTAGGATTGGTAACCCACTGGCTTTTTTGATCTTCACTATTGCATTTGACGGTGAGATATTTTCATTGTATATCTACCAGCAAGAACGTCATTGGAGGTATGGCACCTTTTTTGCGATAGTAAGCGACTGTCGTAGTTGTGAGCTGATGATTGATAAAATGTTTAAATGTAAAAATTAATGATCCCCTGTTTGCATTTGCAGGAATAACGTGATTTGCAGGCTGTAGTGGTGTGATTATAACTAAGGCAGTTAAAACACAAGTTGTGATTTTATACAAATTGTCTCCGATTGTTGACATTCATCTGTTTAAATCTTGATAATCTTACTAAATAATGATTATTTTTGCTTTTATGGCAAGAATTAGTTCCAGCTCAAGAAACAATTTGATCATATTGGGCACTTTACAGTGTGTTGTCCTTACTGAACGTGGTGAGCAAGTGCTTAATGCACCACATACAACGTTCATTAATAAAATCTAACAAAGATCAAACCTTTGGAAATTCATCATTAACTGTGTGAATCGCGACCGCATGCTTGTTTTGTCTCTGAATCTACCTTGCTAATTAAAAAGCAGATCAACCAAGGATCCTTGTCATCAGCGTAAGTTTCTAATGATCTGAGTCCTCTAATCACTTCGACGAAGATATCTGGAAATTCGTCATGCGAATGCACACGCCAATTTTCCAAAAATCGAATTTTAGATTTCCAGCTAAAATTTGTTCACTTTCCAAATAAAATTTTGATGTAGTGTCAATTTTGGCTTAATGTTCTAACATTTCTGAATAATTTACAAAAAACAAATGTTAAAGGACCCTGCACTTTTTGTATGGAAAATGGCCCTCGGTCAAACTCCCTGAGACTTGCACAGATACACACATTTATGCACAGACACACACACTTATGTAAACAGACATAATAGTAGCTTTACGCTATGTTAAAAAACGGCGATAATCCCAACTTCTAACGGCTATATCTCAAAAACATGAATTTTAAGGACATAGCGGCCATGGAGACTTTTGATCAACATGTTAAGGGCTACCAGAATCCAAAGTCTCAAAGAGTTTGACCGAGGGCCATTTTTCATACAAAAAGTGCGGGGTCCTTTCCTTTCAATTAGACGCGGAAATCCAATTTCCTCCTACAAAGTCAAATAAAATCAAAAATGGATATAGGACACTACAGCATTCGCATTCGCATGACGAATTGTCTTAACTGGTTTACTGCTCCTGTGCTGACGGAGGATTGGTCTAAGACGGTTGCGAAAGGCGACAATTTAATTTTGTTTAATATATTGCAGACATAACAATCTACACGCTAGTTTTAAACAAATTTTCTAATGATTTTTCGAAAATCGAATATTCCCAAATTTCCCAAGGGAAGCTTGTACTGAATTTCTTTTCTAACGACGGCTATTGATAAATTCCGGACATGTCACTGATAAAGGGTGATTTTTTAGAAAGCTTCAAAAAAATTTCCTAGATTTCGTACGGAAACACAACGGTTAACATCATATCAATGGAACCCTTAACCAGACATAATACTCTAGAGGATGATTTTAAACCAATTTCAGATTTCCCGCGGGAAACTTTAACTAAATTTTTTTTTCCAGTAATAGCTATGGCAAATTACATAAATATAATCCACCACACACACTCCAGAGTGCAAGTTCGAAGAATTGCTAGTGACGAACAGAAATTTAATTTCGCGATAGCTCACCTACCGATGAATGTGATTGCCACGGTAGCCGCAATAATCCGAAAGCCTCCAATTACTGACAAATACGAGAGTTTACGAGACGAAATCGTTAAAAGACGATCATTGTCGGAGCAAGGTAGAATTAAAAACCTACTCAAATCTACCGACATGGACGATTTTTCACCCTCTGATTTTTATAGACATCTCGAGGAAAAAGCTGGGACTTCCACGGCTGTAAATGCTCAGTTGCTTAAAACACTATGGTTAGAGCGATTACCGAGTAGTATACGATCGATAGTAGGAATACGAGAACATGATGATATCAACGATCTAATTAATTTTGCGGACCGAATATTTGAAATCAACCGTCCGAATTTTGTTTGCAATGCCGTTGAAACATCGAGGCGTTCTCCCACACCAAAACCCGAGCCTAGACTGAGTGAAATTTCACTAGCTAGGCTACAAAAAGCAATAGAGCAATTGACAGCAAAATTCAACCGCGAATTTGCTGGACAATCGCGCTCGAGATCACGGTCAAATAACCGAAATAGAAGACGCTCCGGATCTCGCAATAGGTCCCGAGACGGCAATGGAAATTGGATCTGCTACTATCACCGTAGATTTGGAGAGAGGACAAGAAAATGTGATGGAAGTTCATACGTACAAAAGACTCCCCACAAAATCCGCCCACAAAGGAAAACTATTTCGTCCCAATGTGCAAGCGACGAGCAATGGGACGATCCAAAATGTGTCCGTCATACCAAAGATGAATTTTACTAACATTGTCAACGATTATGAGAATCGTTTAGTCGCAGCTAACGGCTCCATCATCACCACATATGGTACGCTATTATTGCATTTAGATTTGGGGTTACGCCTTGATTTTAGGCATCCTTTTGTAATCGCATCGGTTACAATGTTAATAATTGGCCCAGACTTTTTAGTAAAATTCGGTTTGGTTGTGGATTTAAAACACAAACGCCTTTTAGACACAAACACATCTCTCTCCATTACGGCTGTAGAAGTTAGGGTGATCAATGAATCAGTACCCCGGCTATTTTCCGTCGAAGGCCACTACGGCGAGCTTCTTCGCCATTACTCTACTCTAATACAGGATCCCCGCTATGATCTACCGGTGAAACATAATGTGGTACACCGAATCATTACTGAAGATAACATTTTCGCGACCACAGCGACTAGACCCAAAGAAGCACAAAATTGCAAGAAATGAATTCGAGCACATGTTGCAGCTGGGTTTGTGTAGACAAAGGTCTTCCAGCGCTGCTTCACCTCTACATTTATACCCAAAGCGTGATATTAACGACTGGCGCCCCTGCGGGGACTACCACCGATTAAACGCGGTAAAATATTTGCGGTTTCCATACTTTTTCCTCACTCTGTATATATGTATATACATATATGGGGCATTCTCTGTCAAATCGGCCACCCCCCCGCACATTTCATTTTTTGAGATAAATAAACATTTTTGGGCTTAAAATTTTGCTTAGAATATCTACTTTTTAATGCCGTATGGCATTTTTATGGCGTGCTTGGATTTTCAAAATGGCGGCCATATCTGCTAACCAAGGCTTTATTTTTTAATAAAATTGATATAAAAAAACGTAATTTTAACTCTGTTAATTTACTCAAAAGTGTTTTTGGTGTCTTAGATTACTCATTTTCTATTTTTTTTTACAATTCCAAGATGGCCGCCAAAATTGGCAAATTTTTCGACGTTCATAATGATTGTTTGAAACATGTCCTAGGAGGTTGTCGGGGGCGTTGATCACGAATTTGAGGTCAGAATTTTAATATTCAAGATGGCGGGCAATTGTTCAACGTTTATGAAAATCGATCAAAAACATGATCTAGGGGGTTTTCGGGGTCGCTGATCACGAATTTGAGGTCAAAATTTGAAAATTCTCTCAAAAAATACCAGATTTTCAATAAAAAGTCTTATTAAGACATTTTTTGGAAAAATATCTAAAAATATCACTTTTTATTGAGAATCTGGTACTTTTTTGAGAGAATTTTTAAATGTTGACCTCAGATTCGTGATCAACGACCCCGCAAACCCCTTAGATCATGTTTGTATCAATTTTCATAAATGTTGAAAAATTGGCATTTATGGCGGCCATCTTGGGTCCACCGTCTTGAATTTTTAAATTCTGACCCTAAATTAATGTTCACCGACCCTGAAAACCCTCTAAACCGGGTTTGTATTGATTTCTATGAACGTCGAAAAATTAGCCTTTTTTCGGCTATATTCGTCCATCATATTGTGCCCGCCTTCTTGAATATTAAAATTCTAACCTCAAATTCGTGATCAGCGACCCCGAAAACCTTCTAGGACATGTTTCTCACAATATTTATGATATATCTTTATGATATGATTATTTTGTTTTAATTTTCGTAGCAAATCATAAGCATTATAACTAAAATATATTCCTTCAGATGACCTTGGGAGGTCATGGAAAATACCTATTCGGACGAAGAATTGATCGCTCTTTTCGAATCCGATGTCAAAAACAGGAGTTTCCCTATAAAAAAATTACTTTGACCTCAATATGACCTGTAAGATGAAGGTCAAAGTCACAACCAAGCTCACCATTAAATTCCATGTTGAAAATTATCTAAGACTAAACCTTGCTTATTTTCTTTGTTGACATACTCCGCGAGATTTCTAGGGGTTTCCATACTTTGACGTCTGAATGTAAATTCCTTCAGATGATCCTGGGAAGTCATGGAAAATACATATTCGGACGTAAAATTGATCGCTCTTTTCTATTCTGTCATCAAAAAAGGGGTTCTAATTTAAAAAAATGAACTTAAGCTCCAAACGACCTTGAAGATGAAGGTCAAGGTCAAAACCAAGCTCACCATTAAACTCTTTGTTGAAAATTACCTAAGAATAAACATTGCTCATTTTTTTTTTGACCGAACTTCGTGAGATTTTTAGGAGTTTCCATACTTTTTCCTCACCCTGTTTATAATAGATTTATAGAGACATACTTGAAATAAAACAATCATTGCTTTACGTGAAATATTTATTCACACGACTACATAATAAAACAAACATAAACTTTTTTTGTTATAACAAACGTAAGAGTCGGGCTTCTGAGATCCCACCAGGCTCACCGAAGGTTATGCTAGGTAATTTGTATTGTCTCACAAATTTTTTAGTCACTAACAAGAAATGTATGTTCGTTGATCTTTCTTCAAATACAGACTATTTTACCCATATCCTGCTTTTGTTGCCTCTAGATCCATCGAAAGAGAACATTATCATATTTTTATATTTTGTTTTAAATCTTTTAATTAAAAAACTATGAACTGCTAGAGAAATCTAACATTCAAAAGTTTATTTTTTACCTTTTCTCTCTTTTCCACTTGGGAAATATACAACAAGAAAATTAATTAACAGTAACTACAACAACAAAAACAATAAAATTCAGTTCATATAATATATATTAGAAGATAGAATGAAAACAAATCCTTGTTAAAATGTTATAAAAAGATAAAAATTATGAAATTGATAATTTTTATGTGAACTTTACTCATCTATCCTACATATTCGTATATGGTAACGATAATTTTTTTTAGATTTTACGTTCGTTCTTGTATGGCTTGGATACATGATGATGATGATGAGAATGGTGATATAGAATGTTGATATGGTCAAAGTAATTAAATGATTTTGTTATTTTTATTTGCGAAATAATAATATTTTATAATATATTTAATGAGATAGGTACCTAGTATGTATGGTTGGTCAAAAAAATGATGGCCAGGAATATCATATTAAACGAACCGAAATTTGATTTCCCTGTGTACATTCGTCTCAAATTATTAATTTACAGTCTAATTACGTGCAGTAAAAAAGGAAATCTTCATCGTGTTTATATAAAAATTTATGGATTTTCTAAAAATAAATAAAAATTGTCCGTCACATATTCCTTCTCGTTTAAGGACGAAATGTAATCTGAAAATTAAGATTTAATGTTTTAGTAACATATACATAAAACATAAAAATTTTGTTATACTAAACTGTTGAAAAAACAAACTACTCGTACTTGTTACCTCGCATCATCATCATTCATTTTTTTTTTTGCAGTGTTGTTCGTTTGGGAAAACTCTAACAACATTAAAATTCACATCAAAATTACACAACATACAATATAAGAACTCAACATTACAAGAGTTAAGTGGATGTGTATTCATTTTCAAGAAATTAATGTAAGTTTATAGAGAAATGGTATATGCTGTCTTTATACATAAGTTACGTTTCATTTGCTTCAATAGTACAAATTAATTAATATAACAAAATGAAATTTTTGTTGAACGATATATGTGGTTTCAATGAAATTGGGTGATAATTGCGCCAATTTTCGTGAGCAAAATGCATACTGCAATCGAGAGGCCCGCACCTAAAATATATTTGTAATCAATGAAACAAACCACATTTCTTTTATGTTAATAATGTCTTTGGTGCTCTCTACTGTAGGGTAGAATATACTTTTATGTTTCATACCCGTATACTTGTTTGATAAGGGTTTTTGTATGATGTGCCAATTTATAAAAGGGACAATTTAAATGAGCATACACGAAACATTTTGTAGCAACAAACATTAGCACCAAACTTAATAAATTGGCAACAAATATAATATTTTGGAACAGAAAAAAAAATCGGGAGAAACCGTTAAATTTAACCTTGTTAAAATTAGCCGAAAGTTTTCAGCCGAAAGTTATAATATCGGTAAAGCAGATAGTGTCTTGCATACTTGCTTTACGCTCCGGAGGTCCCGGGTTCGATTCCCGGCGGGTGATGAAAAAATCACGGCTGGTTTAAGGGTAGGATCAATGAATTAATCACTCATTATCCGTTAACAAAATGATTACGAAACTTCAAAATGAAGCGGCCAAATCCCTCTATTATGGGATGTAGTGCCAGCGAAAAAAAAAAAAAAAAAAAAGATAGTGTCTTGGAGGTCTCAGCCGAAAGTTAACAGCCGTCATATTTCAGCCGAAACATATTTCATATAAAATGAAAATTTGACAAAACAACCTATATGGTGATTTTATGGATGGATACAGGCTCATTTGGTTGTCACTCTTTGCGATTATAATTATTAAGGGGGAGCCACCCTGGAACTTTCAAAAAATCAAAAAAAAAAAATTTTTCATTTTGTTATAGTTTAATATATATGCAATTAGTTTTGAAGCCAAATTCGACTTATTTAAAAAAATATAATTTTCTAATTTTAATCTTTTATATACAAATTTTTGGAGCTTAAAACTTTAAACGCATTTTTCTAGAAATGACATTTATGAACCTGGCGTTGCGAGGATCTCCAGATCTACCAGGTTAAATGACTTGAAATTTGGAGAGAATGTTCAGGACACTTGATTCTTTGGAAGTACCTGTGCTTTTTTTGATATTTTCAAAATTCGATTTTTTAGATCGTTTTCTCAAAATTTTTACCGAAAAACGAGATTATGTCATTCGTTGTAAAATGTATACATATATTGGGCCCGATTCAATGTAAATCTTCTATTTGTCTTTTCTTCTATTCTGCTATTATTTCTACGAGAACTAGATACGATTTTCAAACAATCTTAACATTTCTGAGAATTTTTTTGTAAATTCTATCGAGTGTTCCTTGAAATAATAGAAGAATAGAAGAAAAGAAAAATAAAAGATTTGCATTGAATCGGCCCCAATATATCGAAAAATCCCTAGGTACTTCCACAGTTTATGGGTAATAGAATAATGTACTACTTTTTTTCTGTTCCAGGATGCACCAGTTCTGAGATCAGCACAACGCCGATTTTTGTTTCTTTTTTAATTAATTCATTTTTAACGATGGTATTATGATAACAAATAAAAAAAAATTTTGTTTGTAATCTTGAATGATTAATTAATAAAAGTGTGTAGCGGTTCACCCAATGAACCACTACAAACTGAGCAGCGCACATTCCAATTGGAATGTGTAGTACACACAAAACAAAATAAAATTAAATTAAAAAATAAAAATCAATCAGTGTGCTCTCGATCGTCAATACGGCGACATGTCGCCCAACTCGTACGGTAATTAAATGACCGCAAAATTGGTGGTGATAAACAAATTAAAATAAAACACATGTATTGTGACTAATAATCACTTAACAAAAATAAATAGAATATATAGCTTGAACAAATAAATATACATTGTTAATAACAGTTCATAAATAAATTAAATAAATATAATTTATAAATTAATTTAATTTAAATGGTGTACAAATTTATTTGTATATACCGTTAAAAGTGCATAAAATTTGTTATTGTAAAATTCATTGATAACTAGAAAAAAAATTCATGAAATCGACTTAGAATTTCGGGCTTCAAGGTGGCTCCCCTCCCCCCCTTAAGTTTCATGAGACCAGCATAATATAAAATTTAAAAATTTGTCTAAATTCAACCTTTAAAGTGTCCTGTCTGGAAAGTGGTTCATTTAGTGAGAATAGCAACAGTTATTCCTAGAAAAATTATCAGGGCACATTTCATGTGGGGAGCCGGGAAAATTCGTTTGAATGAAACGCCCATATAAAATGTAAAAAATTTTATAAATTCAACCTTTAAAGTGTCATGTCTGGAAATGGAAAGTATTTCATTTAGTGTGCATAGCCAACAGTTATCCATAGAAAAATTATCAGGGCACGTTTCATGTGAGCCCGGGAAAATTCATATGGGCCTTTCACCATATAAAATTTAAAAATTTGTATACTATAAATTTAACCTTTGAAGTGTCACGTCAACTAGAGTGCCTAGTCAACAGTTATCGTAGAGTAAATTGCCCCCTTTTCCAAAATATTTTTAAAGAATTTCTCTCAATTTTTTTCCAGAATACGTTTCAGCTCTTTCCCAGAATATAATACTAGAAATAGCAGTAAATTCCCTATTTTCAAAAATATTTTTATGGAAATTCTCTCAATTTTTCCTGGATATGTCCTGGCTCTTTACCAGAATATATTACTAGAAAGAGCAGTAAATCTCCCCTTTTCCAAAATATTTTTAAAGAACTTCTCTAAACGTTTTCCAGAATTGTCTCCGTTCTTTTCTAGAATAATACTATAAACAGCAGAAAATTACCCCAGAATATGTCTCAGCAAATTTCACCAAAATCGTCAGAAAATAAACTTTCAACGTTGTGCTCCGGCATGACCTTTTCTGGAAATTTCTTTTTAGAATGGCATCTACATGCCTCGAGCATTGAGCATCATAGTCAAAGCGTACTGACGTAATAGTCAAAGCGTATTTATTCCATTGCTATCAAAAACATGTACGTTTGTTGTATATTATAGTGCGTAATGGCCTACAGAACAAAAAATGATAAATTCTGAAAACTTAACTGATATTCATCGGTTTTTTTCTAGTTACATAATAAGGAAAAGTGGAAGATATTCTGAGAAAAGGGGATTTTTTCTGGGAAACGAAGGGAGGGATTTTGCAAATGAGGTTGCTTGGAATTCGTCGGTTAGGCCATGATTGTTGGTTAAAGTTCCATCGCCTAATTTAAGTAACCAATTGCTGTATTGTAGGTCTCCTGAACGTACGTTCTGAGAACATTAAACTTTTCCCAAAGACCATGAAATTTTAAGCTAGCTTCAACAATTGCAGGCTGACTACCATGTAAACTACAGGTAAAGTTTGCCTAAAATCTTCACCAAGTAGCATTGTTTTACCGCCAAATGGTTTCTGGTTTTTCATTTTTTCTTTATAAAGCTTATCGATGGCATTCATAGCAACACCAGGTGCCATTGTAGCTTCATCCGATAGAATTATTTTGCCTTTCTAATTAATTCTGCGTCAATAGATGTCATTCGCATAGAGGACGTTGAGGTTTTTACGATTGGCACAGGTAGTTTAAATTGGGAGTGATAGAAGCAACCGTATGCACAACGTTATATTCTTCGTGAATCGTGTTAAGTAGTGTTTTGTACAGATACTGTGTTTGTTTCCAGTCTGGCTCGTTTTCGGGCGTTTATGTCGGCTGATATTTTATTATATAGCAGGCTTTGATAAAATCGAAAAAAAAATTATAAATTGCGAAAGAGGGGAAACAGTACACATTTTTAGTTCCTGCTGTCCTATTTCATTGCTTCACGCTAGCATTTTAGTATATTATATTCCTAAGGTATGCAGTGCCTAATTAAACTGAGCCTATATTCAGCCCAAAAATCACTTCTTGAAAATACCAGTTTATACGTTGTTTTGTTAATTTTTCATTTTATTTAAAATATGGTTCGGCTGAAATATATCGGCTAGTAACTTTCGGCTGAGATAGCAAGACAGTATGTATCTGCATTATGGATATTTTTACTTTCGGCTTACTTTAATAGTATCAAATTGAATCGATACAAATTATATAATATTTGTTGTGCCTATAAGATTGACGAAGCAATTTTAAAAATAAATCTCCCCTTTCCCGGATATTTCAAAATTAAACTTTTATTTTCCAGGAAATAACTTTTGCAGAAAATGAAATAAAAATAAAAATTTAGGATCCGTTTCACTTTTACCCCAACGAATTTCTTCCTTTTTGGGAGTATCTACATTTGTTTATTTGGGAATTTATTTCATTATGCAATAAATGTTTAGGGGGTTTTCATTGATAAGTTATTTCTTGCAGCCAGTATTTTGCAACAATAAAAATAATAAAAGCAGAGGTTTGCGAAGTGTAATATCATAAAACAACATTTTCTGTTAGGTCATAGCATATTGGACAAATGCATAGTTGGGTACAATAAAATTATCTTCGCACATAGTACTGAGGATACACAAAAAAAAAATTTCTATGTATTTTACTCGAATTCAATACAAATTACTACACTAGTACACTCTAACTTTAAACATTCGATATGTCTGGTTTCGCTTTTAATTTCTAATTATATTTTTGCAAGAATTTAGATGATAATTCGGTCAAACTCTAATACAACGGGTTATTCTATCCAACAATTTGAAACAATCAGAGTAAAATTAATTAAAAACCGCATCCCTCTTAACATCTAAAACGGTTTCAATAAAATGCAAGTTTCAGGTACCTGACCAAACATATGCTTCAAATTTGGGGTAGAAGCTTATTAGAGAAATATAACCACAAATTTCAGTTAAAATTTAATGTCGGGAAATTAATTAAAACCATCTTCATTCGCTTTAACTGGAGAATGGGCCAAATAAAAAAATCTGGTACGTCGAACTTTTGATTTATTACAAAAATAAGCTACACACAAATCAGTTCTCGCTAAACTCACTAGTAGCATGTTAAGGGGACACAGCATCTTCAAATTTCAATTTTTTTTTTTTGTAATGTAAATTTTTAAATGAAAACGAAGACATATTCAGTATTCAACTATACAAAAAAATTTTTTTTTAATTTTTTTTGGCCCCGCGTCGTCTGCTAGAATTTTTTCAATAAAACACCAAAATATCACGGTGGGCAGGATTTCTGCTTTCAGAAAAGTCTGAAACAAAAAAAAAACGGGGTTTTAATCAGCGTCAAAGCCGCTATAGAATGAACTAAAAAGAAAAAATTTGGTTGAAAAATAACAAAATGGCGGCGTTTTTTCAAAAATCGACGTTTTTTGCCCCCGAAAACCTGATGTAACTTAAAAAATTGTACGCCGATTTTTTCATTCGTAGTTCATTCTAAACATTAACATGTGTAAATTAACGTGTTAAAATTTCAGAACGATCGGATAAATATTTTTTATTTAATCTTGCCAACCAACTTGAAAAACGTTGTTTTGAGAAAATCGCGTTAAAGTTAAAATACAACATTTTTGTTAAAATGTTTAAAACATAAATGTATAAAAATAAAATGTTAAAATGTCCCCCTCAATTTTTACATCTGTTCTGTAAGAGAATAATAAAGCAGATGTTACTGTAAGAAAGTCGATGTAGTAGCGAACTGAACGAAATTCATTGAAGAAACTACCTTGACGCGCCTTGCTATATAAGTATGATCACTATTTTTTTTTTAATGAATTTCAATTTTATATTATTAAAACCAAGGTTTATTCTAACAAATTCTATCAAAAAAAAAATATTCGATTTTTAAAAAATTTGTCCCCTTAATTCACACGTATTACAGTACTAACAGTAACAATACTTCCAACTGAAACTGTAGTTAAGGTGATAAATCTTTCGGTAGCAAATATATAACAATGATGTTAAAATATTCCTCTATTGCCATTGCTAAACTCTAAATACTTATGCCACCATTCGTTAGGCGCAGCATGCTTAACCCATTTGATCCCACTGTACCTGTATGAGTACAGAAAAATCACTAACTTTACGACGCCACCACTGCGGTATTTAATGTCAAATTTTAATTTGTATTTTATCGTTATATATGGTTTTTAGTTTATTTATCATATTTAAAAAAAAATCCATTTCGAGAAAGGATTTTGAGTGTTAAAAAATATTTAAAGTACAAATATTTTACACAATTTATTATTGGTGTGGGAACAAATGGGTTAAGTAGCATTTTACAACTAGTTAGTTGTGTACAACCAATTGATGGTTGTCACATTATTGTCACAACCAGGAATTGCTTGTGAAATGGTTGTCAAATTTAGCAAAAACTTTATTGAAAAATTATAGTTGTGAAGTTGTTGTCTCTTGTAATATTCACAGCTGAATGGTCACCACAACCAATTAGTTTGTCACATTAGTTCACACATACATGTCACAACTAAAAAAGATACCAATTACGAAACGCCATACATTGGTTGAAAAAATTGGTTCGCACACGCATGTCAAAACTAAAAAAGTTACCAGTTACGAACCACCAACAATTGGTTCGCTGCGTTGGTTGGAACATACATGTCACAACTAATTTAATAACCAATAATGAACAATAATAAATGTTACATTAAATTAGTTGTGAAACAGTTCTAACAACTGGTTACAATCACCATTTAAGATAAGTTGTTAATGGAGTGCATAATAACTTGTGAAATAAACACAAAACTCATTTTGCGAACTAATTTAGTTGTCGTTTAAATTGTTAGTTGTACATTGGATGTGAAAACTGAGCTTGAGAACTACGAATAGCCATTTTGTTTACATGTCATTTGACAATTTAAGAAGTTACATTTTCACGAAACATCTTAAATTCAAAATGTTCAAGCCGAAAATTGAGATTTCCAAATGGAAAAAATATAAAAAAAGTGGTATATACAGACGGTTATTGATTAGGAATCGGTTAAATTTAAAAGTTTGCAATATAGACATTGTTCCTTGTGAAAATACGGTAGTTGAAAGTATTGTATCCCTGAGTAACCAGAACGTGCCTTCAGTTGAAAGTGTTTTATCCCTATAAGTAACCAGAACGTGCCTTCATTTCCATTTAAAAGCATAAACGATATCGAAATCACAAGTCAAGGAAATTTGGAAAATGAAGGTCATTATGAAGATTTTGAAAATTTTTGTGATGAAAGTGAAAATGAATTTGAAAAAATCAATAACGATACACATTTCCAAGAGGATTTAAGAACTTGGGCTGCTACTTATAACATAAGGCATACAGCAATCAATTCTTTACTACAAATTATAAGGAAACGAACGACGGTAAATGTGCCTCGCGACGCAAGAACATTATTAGAAATACCTAAAAACCTAACATTAACCACTCTAGGTCATGGTGTATATTGGCATCAAGGCCTTGAAGTCTGCCTTAAATATAGTTTGCATGATGTTGAAAAACCGTTAAATATTTCCTTAAATTTTAACATCGATGGTCTTCCTATTTACAAAAGCTCCAAAGAAGAATTTTGGCCGATATTATTTAACATTCATGAAATCCCAACATTCACACCAATGGTTATTGGAATCTGGAGTGGGGTAGGAAAACCTCAATCTGTAGAAGATTTCTTACGGTAATAATCAAATTTTTTGTCCGCCAATCTCGCTTTCACTTAAACTTTATCTGATTTAATTTCCGTTATGTTAAATAATCAATTGTTTTCTATTTATAGACAAAGAGCTTTTCTAAAAGGTGTTATTAATTTTAATGGTAAACATGGATGCCTAAAATGTGTTGTAGTTGGAGAATGGAGCCATATTAATAAAACCATGTCATTTCCACATATTGGACTACCAGAAAGAACAGACCAAGATTTTCGAAATAGGATCTACAGTAGCCACCATAAAGTAGTATCACCACTTGAAGATCTGCCTATTGATATGATCAAAGACATCATTGTTGCTGAAGAGTTACATTTGATACATCTAGGTTACATGAAAAGATGTTTATTTGGGTGGAGAGATGGAACGTTCAAAAATTATATGGGGAAGTGGACTGCTTCTGAAATTTCATCAATTTCAAAATATTTATTATCATGTAAAATGCCGAAGGAGTTACATCGGGCAGTGAGAGGTCTTGATTACCTTTCAAATTGGAAAGGTTTAGAATTTCGGACGTTTTTTCATTATATTTCAATTGCAGTGCTGCAAGATTATTTAGAATATGAATTGTACGAACATATCTTGTTGATATTTTGCTCTATAACAATTTGTTCTAGTAATGTATATTCACATCTAGTTAATACTGCTAAAGATACTTATGATTAATGTTTTTATAGAAATGTATATAAGTATTTATGGTATGGAGTCTATCTCCAGTAACATACATAATTTATCTCATGTAGTCGACGAAGTTAAAAGATTTGGTATCTTATCGACGATGAATGCATACCAATTTGAGAATAAACTCTATCACATTAAAAGAATGCTGCGTCATGGCAAATATCCGATGGCACAGGCTGCGAAACGTTTGACTGAAATTAGTAAATTATCATTAAATTCAAAGTATTTAAAAAAATATCCAATTTGTTCAGGAGAGAACATCGGCGAACAAGTTCCAAAAGCAGAAACAAATGACAGATTCTTTTATAAATTGGAAATCGAAGTTGGATTATATTTAAGTAATGAAGTGCACAACAAATGGTTTTTAACAAAAAACAACGAAATTGTGGGGATGGAAAATTCAATCAAAAAATCTTCAGAACTATTTATTTTTGGTGCTCCGTTGTCTAAATTACACAATGTATTTGAACAGCCAATTCGTTCTTCGTATATACATATTTTTAAATCCAACATAACAAAAAAACTAGACTCAAAATTTTATTCCATAAATGATATAAAGTGTAAATTAGTCATGATTCCACACAATCAGAATCAATTTATATTTATACCTCTAATACATACCTTGGATTTGTGTAGTAGAATAAATTGAAAATCGAATACAAATTTAATTTTTGAAAACATTAAAGAATAGCTATATTTCAGAGTATAAAATAACATATTTAATTGAAACAAATAATTAGTTGTTGACTTCATTGTAAAATTAAAATAACATTTAAATAATAAAAAATATGATTATTACAGCTGAACGTAAGTGCTCAATTCAAAAGACTTAATTGGATTTATTATTGGTTACCATTTCAATGTCAGATATGTTGTTGTTCATCGGGACATCAACCCGCATGGACCCCCGATATTGAAATATTATCATCATCACAAATGATGCCTCCCGTAGGAGAAATTAATATATCTTCAGTATTTTTGATGTTCTGGTCTAAATTTTCTTCTGCAATAATTTCGTCGTTCTTCAAACCGCGCTTGGCCACTTTAGATCTGTAAAAATTCAAAATATACATTAAATATGGTTATTAAATTATAATCAATATGAAGTTATATGATGTCTACCTCTTAGTATATTCACCTTCACTAGTTTTACATAATTTCTCCTCTCGTGTTTGCTGTTTTTACAAACTGCCTTAAAAAACTTTTGATTTTCTTCAAAAGTATATTTTGAATCGGCTAGTAAAATTGCATTGAAAAAACAATGATGAATATTGCTAAATATGATTAAAGCTGGTTTATCTTTACCACCACATTTTGTCCATTGGCATAATTGCATAACTTCGCGTGTAATATAATGATCTATTACTTTATAGGAAACATCCCATCCATTTCTTTTACCACTAGTTCCACAAATTTTAGCTAGGTAAGATGTCTAAATAAACAAATGAAATATTATTTAATACGTCAAATTAACATATAGATAATATAAATGTAAGATAATATAAGGCCTTCAGATCAATGAAGCGAAGACCAAATACATGGTGACCGCGAGAAGGCAGACTCGTGGGGACTTCATTTCAGGAGATACTCAATATGAAAAGGTGAATGAGTTTAAATACCTAGGATCACTGATCACTGAGCAAAACTCCGTTTCTGTGGACATTTCATCGAGGATCGCAGCAGGCTACCGAGCATTTTACGCCAATATCAAAATTTTCAAGTCTCCTCATATATCGCGCAAAATAAAATTGGACACCTACAAGGCGCTGATAAGACCAGTTGTCACCTTTGGTTGCGAGTCTTGGACACTAACAGCGCAAAACATCCAGAAAATAGCTGTAACTGAGCGTAAGATGATAAGATGAATTCTCGGTCCCATTAAAGAAGGAGCCACGTACAGAATGCGAATGAATCACGAGATCAGAAATGATCTCGATAAAGTCGACATCATAGGATTCATAAAATCGTCAAGGCTGAGATGGCTTGGGCACGTACTACGTTCACAAAATCGGACCACTAAACAGGCCTTGGAGTCGGCACCAGCGAAAGTAGGACCTCGTGGGAGACCACCTACCCGATGGATGGACGACGTTGAGAGGGACCTGTACACAGTCGGTCACCGTGTCTGGCGTTCTCTTGTGGCGGATCGGATTATTTGGAGGAGCATCGTTGAGGCGGCCAAATCCCTTCATGGGATGTAGCGCCAGCGGAAGAAGAAGAAATATAAATATATATAATTAATTAATTACCACCTTCCTCATAAATGACTCATCCTTCAATTTGTTATCACATATAGCTAACTCTTCAATGGTCGAAATTGGCTCAAACGTAAAATTTTCCTCTTCAAATTGATCTTTTGTCTTACCAGTCGATAGCAGTCTTATTATTTCTGAATGTTGAGTCATTATTGTTGTCATAGTATTAGAGATATGAATTTGCGATTTTTTTAAAATTTCGATTTCACTTAAGATTTTGGTTTGATTGGCCTATATTCGACTAATGGAACTGTTCCAATCATTGTTATTTTCCTCCAAATATTCCACGTTATCTTCTTGGTAAAGGTCAATGATTTCTCTACCTTGATTAATATCGCTGTTATTAAGAAGTTGGGAATGGCCTTCGGTTAAAATGGTGTTCAATAATGATTGGGACAGAATTGAAGTTGGAGGCTGCTGTTCTTGCTGTGGGGTATTCAAATTTGATGTCCGAGATGGTTCTTGTATTGGTGATGTTTGAGGCATGATCTGATAAGTGGCAAGTGGTGATTGTATTTGTTTTCGATATAAATTTGATACTTGTGATAGTTTTTCTGCTGTCGATGTTTGATGTGACATGGCTTGATTCGGTGGAACTATTAAACTATTAAAATGAAGTTGTTGTGGGTTGTTTTCACCTGGAACAACATATTGCGCTTTTTCAACATGATTGTTGAAATTTATCGACGATGTCCGTGGATGAATTCGTTTGGTAGCACGAACAAACTTTTCATTTTCCTCATCTTCGGTATCAGAAAAACTTGATAAATTTTTCTCAAGTGCTAGCCCTACTTGAAAAGATTCAAGATTACGATTGATAATTGTACACGGTGTTTGTGTCCATGTTTTTAAATCTGGTACACTGTGTGCATTTTTTCTCAATTTGTCGACTTTTTTGCTATTTGGCCAATACAGCGTCTTTTGTCTACCATTTTCTACAACCCATTGAACTGGAACAGTGCTTAGCAAAGTTTCGCCATTCTCCAACGTTTGTACCAACATATGAGACATTTTTCTAGAGAAAATAAAAATGATAAATATAATAATTAACATTGCAGTTGTGAATTGGTTCCCATTGTCATAAAATCACAACACATAAAAAAACAAAAGAAAATAGTTTGTGTAAACATCGATTTCACATATATTTTTTTGTAGATTGGTTCGCACTCAGAATATAAAAAAAAATATTTGTGAAAAGGCCGAGTTCACAACAATTTGCTGTAAATCGGTTCGCAATCACAACACATAAAAATGTATAAATATTATTATTAGTTCGGTAGTTTATACGAAAATCGTACGCAATGAACGAATATGCGTATTTAAAAAATTTATACTGCCATATTTAGATTTTTATCGAAATAATACAATAAAAAATTAATTTAAATATATAATTATCACTTTCTAACTTTTTAAACTAGCACATTTAATTATTTTAAATACAAGACTTACCTGTTATTTATTACACAAACTTATAATATATTATGTATAATTAAATTATCATCAAAATAAAACAAGTTGCTTTATTCACGTTTTTCACGATAATGTAGAAATGTCAAAATTCTAGTAGTGAAAATAGTTCTTCACTAGACTGTTTCACAACCCATTCACAAACAAACGTTGTTAGATTGGTTCTCAACAGAACTAATCAATATAGAAAGTTCGCTTCACAACCGATTCACAATTTATTTTCTCTAACCTAGTTCCAAACACAACCATTTCACAAAATTGTATTGTTCAACTTGATCTAGAACGGTTGCAGGCACAACTATACTATAATATGGCGGATACAATATTTTTATAGGGAGAATACGTTCCGCCATTTTGAAAAAAACAAATCATAACCTACATACAGCAGTTCATTGATCTTTTAGTTCATATAAATTATTTTTTTTTGAAATGCAAATGACATCGGGCCAATCTTTATTTTCAAACTAAAAATCCCTGTTTTACAGTAAAATTAACATTTCCCTTGGTTTTTCACGTACATATATGTGCGATAAATAATGAAATTGAATTATATATGAAATCACATTAATATAAAATATTATTATTATTCATCAATCTATAGACAACTTCGTAGTATCACAATGGTTGTGTTATTTTAATAAATACCTTATGTATGTGAAAATTTGGTTGTGAGTCGCCGATCACCAGTACTAGTTGTGAAATAGTTGTAAATGAGCTGCGGCAACTCTCACACAGCGTTGTAACAACTTTTATAGAACTATTTTACAACAGCTTCATCACCGTTTCACAAATTCAAACAGTTGTGGGATATAACCATAACTTGCTCACAACGTTGTCACAATATTGTGACAACCGATTATTTTTGGCCAAATTGGTTGTGACAACCACGTGGAGCCGTTGTGATTTACGGTTCGCCACATCCAAATAGCGATGAAATTAGTTGTGACAACGATGTGGGAACCGTTTCACAACTTGAAATGCTACTTGGGCATTCTTTGGATAATACAGAGAGCGTTGTTGAAATGGTCTGAATCATCCTGGTCTCACATAAATCGTGTTATGTTCCATGTTTCTGGATTTTTTAAATATGGTCGTTTCATATGTACGATGTTTTTAATTAATTTCACCGTGACTTCGTATAAAATATGTCCTGAAATGTTTCATGATATTTCTCTAATAGAGCCCTAATATAAATTCACTCTTCCCAACATAGCCAGGATGTGGTTTTAAGTTAATTTTTACCTGATCCTACATAAAATGTGATCTGAAGTTGTGTGTGGTTTTCTCTAATCAAGCCCAAATAGAAAACATAGCCCGATTACAAGGCAACTCATTAGTTCGAGGCACATGAGTTTTTCTTACAACATAATCCTGCAAGACAGGAGGAGGGCACTTTTCAGATACTGTTTTCTACTATTAACCGCAACATAAAGATGGTTTTAACTTTGTATGAAGATAACCGAACAATCCAATAATTCAAAACAAATTTGAATAATCTTTATTTCCAATGTTTTAAGATAGTAGACAAGCATAAAAAATTGATTAAAATAGAACACCAGGCTGATTGCGGGTCTGGTAACGACTTCAAATATTCTTCTCTCGAATCCTTTCTTTGAGGTGTCCTGTCAAAGGGTAAAAATAGGTTTGCAATTGCGTTGTAAATGATCGACGTTTGACATTCTTTACTAGAGGAATTTCGCCTTTTATAAAATCGCTTCGTAATATATTTACAACTAAGGTGCTGGTTTACGAATAAATCATATTTACATTTTTAACATCATGAATCTATAATTTGATATTTGAATTTTTTTTTTAACCGTTATAAGACATACGTAATTTTCTTCTAGCGATTTCACTTCATATAAATTGTTTTCAATAAAATAACATATAAGATCACATATCCTCATACCTCATCACCATCTTAAATAAAAAAATTGTCTTCGTATGACAAAAAAATACTTGTCATATTGAAATATGTAAGTTTCAATTTTTTTTTTGTATAAATAAAGGGGAAATAATTTCCTTTTTCAAAACATTTGCAAGAGGGCGAGGAGCCTAATGGATTTAAAGTTATAAACATAATTTTAATGTCTTGAATTGTTTAGTAGATTTCTAAAGGGTGTCCTAACAAAATGGTTCATTTTAAATGTTGCGACTTTTAAACTGGAGCGCTTTGCAGCGTATAATGATTGTAACCAATAAAACTACACTAAATAAAATATTATGTTACCAAAAATAAATGAAATCTCTAAAAGAGTCACCCTTTACTAATACCATAATTTGTATAGTATATGGCACAAAATAAAAGATAAGTAACGGGAAGATCTATTGGGACTAAATAATATTAAATAATAATCTCTTATATATTAAAATATCGAAAAATTAAAAGTGGCAGCAGAGACATGATAACTATTTCGAAATCAAATATGATG
This sequence comes from Tipula helvola, assembly GCA_963556165.1. Lineage (NCBI taxonomy): Eukaryota > Metazoa > Arthropoda > Insecta > Diptera > Tipulidae > Tipula > Tipula helvola. The sequence goes on from OY744483.1 coordinate 104,098,126, forward strand.
TTGTGTGTTTATCATTTTATGTTTTCATTCGAAAAAGTTTGTAAATGTTACGTAGTACATACAGTGTCGACTGAAAGCGTTTATGCGTTGAGATGAGAAGATGTCATTTAATAATTATACCTCATTAAAATGTTATAAATTCAAAAACATGTTTTCCAGTTTTGGAAATAAATTTGGATTTTAATTTTTATAAATTTTAATGTGAAAATGAAAATTAAATAAATAACCCTTTTAACTGTTGTTCATAACACTAATTTCATAAAAGCATATTGCAAATTCAAATTAAGAAGGAGGCAAATTGGGTATTCAAACGGATTTATGATTTTAAATTTAATATTCCCAACAATTTTTTTTTGTTTTTTTTTTTTTGGATCAATTAAAATGAAAATGACAAATCCACTTTGAAGCCGAGCTATCATTCAGATAGCAATTGAGAATGAGATATACAAACATAAAGAGATAAGCGTATTAAATTTGTTTACCATTTTTTATTTTAATGTTTATAGATTTTATAAAAACTGGAAGATCTTAGTTATAGGGGATTGATTCTTAAATACACAAGATATTTTACTTTCCATAATAATTGGATTTTCAATATGCAGACTCTAATAAATTAGACAAGGATCCCAATTTCGTTTTACTTTTTTTATGGTAACAATGAATATGTGGGAAGGAGCTTCGTATAAAAGCAAAGTTTATATAGTTTGCAAACAGAATTTTAACTCTCATTTATTGAACCAGTTGTATCATTTGCAATATAATAATAAAGAAAAAGTCGTTCGAAACTATCATATTCGTTGAACAGTTTGGAGAAATTAATATAATCCATTCAAACCACTTCTATTTTTTTGTTTGACAGGCGGATTTCAGTTTGACGTTGGTTCTGCAGAAACTATTAGGTTAACAATAGGATCTGCCGGTTTGTGGAATGCTTCTACTATGTAACGAAAGTTAAATTGATGGGATGATAGTGTGATGGTAAGATGTTATGATGGTACGATGGTGTCGTCATAAGTATGATGGTTTTACCATTCTCATGATACTCATTTTATGATTTTATGGTGACATGGTGGTGTGACGCGATGTAATGATGTATGGCGGTGCTATGGTATGATTGAATGATGGTATATTGATATCATGGTATCACGGTATGATGGCATAATAATACAATAGTATGATGTATGATGTTGTTCATCATACCAACATATCATAATATGATGGTATGTTGATTTGATGATATAATGGAATTATGTATTATGGTTTAATGATATGATGGGATGGTGACACCATGTTGTGATAAGAAAAGGGGTAAAGGTTATGTGACTCAAAATATTTGGTGAAAAGATTGCAGATATCAGAGGGTGGACTCGCCAATGAATTCTGGTAAATTATCGGTGAAGCAAACCCAACTGCTTTCCTTTAATCCAGAGATTAAATTTTCGCTCTTTTATCGCTCTTTATAAAAATGTTCGCTCTTGCTCCCAATAATATATTTTTGCACTATGCGTTTACGCTCTTACTCTTTAATGATAAACACAAAAACAAATTATTTCGCTCTTTCAAAGTTGTTTAAATTTTTATTTTTAATATTGCTCTAGAAACAGGGATCGTAAAAGTTAAAAATATCGCTCCCAATCAATACTACAAAGCCTTTGAAGAAAATACATTAGCGAGCGATATTTTTTGTAACACAAGAATTGCTCTTTGAATATCATTAAATAAAGAAAGTTCAATATATGATGTTTAGATACAGTTCTGGAATATGGCTAACTAGGATGGAACATGGATTGTCCTTAACCGATTTTAGCGAAATTTGACATGTGTGATGGGAATGGGATTCTAAAATGATTTTTAGATGAAATTCTGGAATGTGGCTGTTTCTAAACCGTTTGTGATGCAATTCGACATATGCGTTGGAAATGAGATTCTAAAACGATTTTGAGATAAAATTCTGGAATATGGCCAATTAGGAAGGAAATTGACCATTTCTTATCCGATTTTGATGAAATTCAGCATGTTCGATGGAAATGGGATTCTTAAATGATTTTTAGGTAAAGTTCTGGAATATGGACAATTAGGAAGGAACTTGGCCGTTTCATCCCCGAAAATGGGATTCTAAAATGATTGTTAGATGAAATTCAGTAGCATGGCCAATTAGAAAGGAACTTGGTTATTTTTTAACCAATTATGATAAAATTCGTTATATAAATAAGATGGAAATGAGATTCTAAATTGAGATTAGATGATATTCTGGAATATGGCCAGGTAGGCTGGAACTTGGCCATTTCCTATCCGATTTTGATTAAATTCAGCATACACAAGCTAAATGGAATTCTAAAATGATTTTTAGGTACAACTCTGGAATATGGCCAGTTAGAAAGGAACTTGGCTATTTTTTATCCGATTTTGATGAAATTCAGCATTTTCGATTAAAATTGGATTGTTAAATGATTTTTAGATGAAGTTCTGGAATATGGCCAATTAGGATGGAACTTGGCTTATCCTTAATCGATTTTGTTGCTATTTAACATGTGCTTTGGTAATGAGATTCTTTAATATTCCACAACTTTATCCAAAAATCATTTTAGAATAAAATTTTGATCGCACATGTTAAAGTTCACTAAAATCAGTTTAAAAATAACCCAGTTCAAAAATTGGCCATATTCTAGAATTTCATATAAAAATTATTTTAGGATCTCATTTCTATTGTACATATCGAATTTCATCAAAATCGGTTAAGAAGTGGCCAAGTTCTTTGCTAATTGGCCATATTGAAGAACTTCACCTGAAAATCATTTTTGAATCCCATTTCTACAGTACATGCTGAATTTTCAATAATCAGTTATAAAGTGGTCAAGTTCCTTAATAATTAGCCGTGTCCCAAATTATTTTAGAATTCCGTTTTCACCTTACATGTCCAATTTCTTCATAATCGGTTAAGAAATAACCCAGTTTCGTCCCAGTTGGCCATATTCCAGAATATCATCTAAAAATCGTTTTAGATCCCATATCCATCGTAACGATCGAATTTCATCATGATCGTGAAGAAAAAAAAGAAATAACCAAGTTCTAAAAATCAGTGTAGAATCCCACATTTAGCCATACTGATAAAACACACAACAATCCAATCAAATGTATCCGTACAGTATACACTTACTAGTAAAAGTCTCCATACACTAATCAATTCGCTGTTCTTGTTAAGCAAAACTTACAAATACCGTTATTATTCATAAGAATCATATGAACAATTTTATGTAAGTTAACAAAATTCTAGAACAAAACCTAAAATAAAAACAAAACAACAGAACGTTCAAATTTCGTCAGAAAAAGTTTCCGTTCGTTAATTAAAAATTAAGAAAATTAAAAAAAAAAACTGAATCAGTAAGAGCCTGGTATCCTTTTCGTGCAAGCACTTCTCTCAATCTATTTTTCATTGAACTCAATAATTTCGTCATTTCTTCTGCGCCAATATTAATCCACTCTTCTAGAAGTACCTGTTTTAGCATCTCTTTCTGGCGATAAATTGTCCCTGCGATATATTTTACCTACGATGAATTACCACTACGATGAATTGTGTTGCGATGAATTGCATGCGATGACTAGCCTGGAATCATTTTCTACACTGGAATAATTTGAATTTTTGTTTGTTCGACATGAGAAGTCTTTGTGAATATTTATTTAGTTTATGGGTTTTGTTAAAAGCAACGGTGGCAAAAGAAGTTCTGCCGATTTACCCGTTGAAAACAGAATTAGTAACTTGAAGAAATCACCTATCTCAATTATACTACATACGATACATATTCGTTGCGATTTGTTTATGTTCTTCTACCAAATATCAGTAAATATGTTCCTATTATCACGTCAAAATAATATTTTTATAATGCACATCCTCGCTTATCGAATAACTATGAGTGTTTTCTTTTATTCATTCCGGCTATACAGAATATTCCAAAACTGACATTAATCGTTCTTTTATTCATTCTTCGTATTCTATTATTTTTTTTGTTTTTTTTTTTTTTATTCATCCGGAATATTCGGAATGTATTCTTTTCGATCTACATCAATGGGTACAATAAAAAGAATATTCTTTCATTCTTCAAATATACGCCCTTGTGATTTAATTAATTTTATTGATTTTCAAAGTGATTTGTTAAAAATGGTATTTATTAAATATTTGTATAATTATTGATTTGTTTAAAATATTTAAAAAAAAAAACACTGAGGTTATGTTTGTTTATTTCAGATAGTTTAACGTGGAGCCCAGGGGATATTCGCTGTTTGATAAATTTATTTACAAAATATTTCACAATATTCGACCGCCAACCAAAAAAAAACAGTATGGAGCGAGATTGCTGGTAGTTTATTTTACATGGTTAATAATTTATAATACATATTTATGTATGTAATTTTATTTTTAGAAAAATTATCTACTGAACGCCAAAAAAAGTAAGTGGTGAACAGTGTGACGGGAAGTGCAAAGATCTAAAAGCAATGTATAAAAAAGTGAAAAACCACAATAACGACAGTGGAAATTCCCACAAAAAATGGGAGTATTATGACCTTATGGACGAACTTATGGCACTTCGTGCGTTGGGGGGCTTTATGTCGAGTTGGGATGTGTTGACGAAATAACGAATGCCATGTATGAATTTTAATTTCACTACACTAAGTGTCGTGTAGGGTTTTTATAATTCCCAAACAATTTGTATTACACGCTTATTAAATAAAAACCACCACCACTTATTTTAGGTTAGAAAAACTCGAATTGAATAGCTAAACTTTTGTAAATAACTTTATCGCGATCACTAATAAATGTTATACACTAATCGCGATTCTTTGTTCATACGCCAAGTTAATGGGCTTATACGCAGCGCGATATGTTAAAAAGAATTTGTATGATCCGGAAAAACGTGTGGAGTAAAAAATGGCTATTAATTATTTTGTTGTGTCATCTATCAGACGCAAAAATCGAGTGTGTATTTCTTTTAGTAAAAAAAATATTTTTTTGTGTGTGTCCAAAAATTTGTGTCTGTGTTTGAGACATTTATTCATGAAGAATAAAATGGACTAAAATTTTTGTGTTCAGCAAATATTCCATTTGCGGAATAAATTAAGTTGAGAAAATAGACAATAGATGGTGATGATTTTCGATGTTGTATTAAATTTATCCAAGATATTTATTTAATACAAAATAGTGAACTGTGCTAAAATACCGGTAAATATATTTGCTAAGCACAGACAAAACCGCTATAATAGTTGCAAAGCTAGTTGCTATCCTATTATAGGTGTCACTATTGATCGAAAAGAGATGTGCCATCACAATTATATTTTCAAGTTGAAATGCGTTACATTTCAAATAATTGTGGCGATAAACGAATTTAATTATTGATTTAAATGAGTGGGTCGCTACATGACTCCCCCTCAAGTCAAATCCCTCCATAAAGAAATTATTTGGCTGAAATACGGACAGTTTTAGTTGAACGATGAACTGATTTTTGATCAGCTGAACAAAGAATGCCGTAAGCCGGTTTGAGCCGGTCGATTGAAATGGTTTGGTTTTTACCATTAATCAACACGGTGAAATGTTTGCGAAGGCGTCGAATGACTTTAAATGGACCTTCGTATGGAGGAGATAATCCGGTGCGAACCTTGTCTGTTCTTACGAACACAAAATCACAATTGTTGAGTGATTTTGGAATAAAAACGTCGTCTTGTTTGGAATGACGAGTGTCTTTTGGTACAAGATTTTGCATAGTTTCACGTAATTGGTCAATGACTGTATCGGTAGTTGGAATTGGTGAAAGAGGATTTTCGACAAAGAATTCACCAGGCAGTTTAATGGTTTGCCCATAGACTAATTCTGCCGGTGAGCACTTAAGATCTTCTTTCACTGTTGCTCGGATGCCAAGTAAAATGATTGGGATTTCCGAGCTCCAATGAGTTGTATTGCTTCTGGCCATTAGCGCGGCTTTGAGTTGCCGATGAAAACGTTCTACCATGCCATTGGCTTGCGGATGATAAGCCGTTGTACGTATTCGGTTTGAGCCAAGGAGCTTTGTTAACTCAGTGAAAAGCTTGGACTCAAATTGCGTTCCCTGATCAGTGGTGATGTTAAGGGGCACGCCGAATCGAGATACGTAATTATTGACGAATGTAGTGGCAATGGTTGCTGCAGACATATTAGTCATGCAGTAAGCTTCGGGCCAACGAGTGAAGCGATCGACACAGGTAAGTAAATATGTGTATCCATTAGATGGCGGAAGTGGACCTACTATATCTATATGGATATTTTCAAATCGACCAGATGGAATTTCGAATTTGCCATGGGGTGATTTTGTATGACGTTGTACTTTTGCACGTTGGCAAGATAAACAAGACTGGGCCCAATTGCCCACGTCTCTGTTTATGCTGGGCCAAAAGTATCGAGCGGCGATTAATTTGCGAGTTGCTCGGACACCAGGATGCGAAATATTGTGCAGTGTGTCGAAAATGGTTCGACGTAATGATTCTGCAATGTATGGGCGATTGTACCCAGTGGATGTTTCGCATACAATTTCAAGGCCAGGCAATTTAAAAAGTTCTAGTTTCAGTGATGAACTATTGTGACATTCGGAACCAGAAAGTAAATTCTGAAGTTCTAGGTCAACTTTTTGAGTATTTGCTATTTTTATCAAGTCGAAATTTGTTTCGACTGAGGCCGTTTCGTTGTCGGTAGTGCGGGATAATGTGTCCGCGACAACGTTGTCATGTCCAGAAACATGTTGTATGTCCGAAGTAAATTGAGTGATATAATCCAAATGGCGTGATTGCCTTGGATTACGTTCAGTCTTTGACTGAATCGCTCGTGTCAGAGGTTTGTGGTCGGTGTATATTGTGAAATCACGACCTTCAACAAAGTATCTAAAGTGTTTTACTGCTAGATAAATTGCGAGTAATTCCCTGTCAAATGCGGAATATTTCTTTTCGGCATCTGAGAGTTTTTTCGAGAAGAATCCCAGGGGCTCCCAACACTCGTTATGGTACTGTTGCAGTACTGCACCGACGGCAGTGTTTGATGCGTCAGTAGTCACACTGAGCTTTGAGTCGCTCAGTGGATGCGCCAGAAGTGTTATCTGTTCCAATTCAGTTTTCAACGACGTGAATGCTTGTTGGCATTCGTCGGGCCAAGAGAAATTCTTGGCGGTTTTTGGCTTTTTGAGTAAAGTAGCCAAATGACCGTGAATTGGGGCGAGTGTTTGTGCGAGTTTCGGTATGAAGCGATGGTAGTAATTTACCATACCGACAAATCGTTGAATACTTTTAATTGAAGTAGGAGCTGGGAATTCTCTGATTGCGTTTATTCGTTCTTCTGATGGTAAAATACCATCAGGAGTAATCTTGTGGCTGAGGAAATCAAGAGTGGTTGCGCCAAAGACGCATTTTGCGCTCTTGATATGAACATCAAACTGTGCTAACTTATTGAACAATTGTTCTAAGTGTAGCTTGTGCTGTTCCTCAGTGTGCGAAGCAACCAGAATATCGTCTATGTAGACGAAGACGAAATCTAAATCACGAACAACTTCGTTTATGAAGCGCTGAAATGTTTGTGCGGCGTTTCGTAGACCGAATGGCATTCGAGTGAACTCGAAGAGGCCGAATGGGGTCGTTATTGCCGTTTTGTATACATCTTCAGGCGCTACGGGAATTAAATGGTATGCTCTGATCAGATCAATTTTGGAGAATATTGTACATCCATGCAAGTGCATGGAGAAATTTTGAATGTGGGGTATCGGGTAGCGATCCGGTGTTGTGACCGAGTTTAATCGCCGATGATCCCCACATGGTCTCCAATCTTGATCTTTCTTTTTGACCATGTGCAAGGGGCACGAAACGGAAGATGCCGATGGCCGACAAATTCCTAATTCTACCATGTGCTGAAATTCTGTGAATGCAGCTTTGTGGCGGATTGGATCTAATCTACGCGGTCTCGACACTGGCAGATGGCCTGCAGTGACGATATGGTGGACCACGTTGTGTTGGACTGGCAAATTGTAATTCGGCTCTGCTGTTAATGAAGGAAATTGTTTAAGCAGAGTGCCGTAATCATTGTTGACCGAGAAATGGATCGGTGTCGGTGTGTCGACACGGACCATGGCGGCATTGATCGACAGCTTAGTCGCTGAATCAACCAGCCGCTTGTTCTTGAGGTCAACAAGAAGTCCAAATTTGCAAAGAAAATCGGCGCCAATGATTGGACGATTTACAGCAGCTATGATGAAAGCATGTGTAAATGTTCGTTTTAGTCCAATATCCACCTGCAGCAATTTTGTGCCGTAAGTGTGGATAGGTGTACCATTGGCGGCCGATAAGACTAGATCGGGGTTTCGTTTATAAATTGAAAACATGTATTTGAAATGTTTGACTGGAATAACCGACAGGTCAGCGCCAGTGTCAATTAAGTAGGTTAATTTATTAATATTGTCGTATAAGTGAAGACGAGCCGAGTGTGAAATGATCGACGTGGCAGATGAAGTATGGGTGTTTGACGTAGCGGTCAAACCCCGTTGGCTTATTGGTTTTTTGTATTTTCGTTAATTTCCATGCTTGCTGTTTGAGCTGGCTTGCGCCAGTTACATGGATTGAGGCATTTTTTAGCTGCCTTACCAAAATTACCATGGTACCAACATAGACCCTTTTTGTAGTTGTTGGTGTAGTTACCGGATCGGGAGCGCGATGGGGATCGTCGCCCTTGCGATCTGTCTCGACACAAGCCATCTAGTCTGGCTTCGAGACGTGCCAATCTATCTGCGATCGTGCCGCTATTCGAAGGAGTTCTACGATCTCCACTGCGGCCGCGATACGTCTGCACGGTTGACCTCGATTGTCTATTTGAGTTTGAATTATTATTATTGAAAGTTTGATTGGTTTGGTGGATCTGGCGGTGTTGTTGACCGATGTTTAATACGTCGAACATTCGATCTGCTGTCTTGGCTAGCGTTTCAATAGGTGTGTCTTCTGACTGTGCCACGAGTGCAATTTTGATTACCTCGGGCAATTTCTTTACCCATATTGAACGGACAAATTTATCGCTAACGAGCTGAGATTTTCCGGCTAGTGTACGTATATGACGTAAAGACTCTGATGGACGGCGGTCGCCAAGATCCTCTCCTGATAGTAACTCCTCCAACTTTCGTTCGTCTGATGGTTCAAGACGGTCTAACAACGCTTGTTTTATTTCGTTGTAGTGATTTTGTTGGGGAGGTTTTTGCAAAATGTCTGATATGAAAGTAAAAGTCTCAGGAGAAATGCTTGATAATATGTAAGCATATTTTGATTTTTGAGAGGTGATTCCTCTGAGCTCAAATTGTATTTCCGCTAATGCGAACCAATTTTGTGGTTGCTGCGCCCAGAACGGAGGGAGGTGTAATTTTTCTGACCCTGCCATCTCCATGACTACGTCTTGCGTCTCCCCTGGCGTTTTTATATCAACCGGGGGTGGCGGAGCAGTTTGTGAGCCCAAAGGTTTCTGATCGTCGGATGTTTTTCCGTCTAATGTCATTATTAATACAAGTATGTATCTTTTGTATTTAATTCCGAATCAAAATTTTGTGTTTATCGGAAAAATGCCGTTTTTAGTAAAATTAAAAAAAAAATGATTGATCGGAAACGTTAAAGGAATAGATTGATAGATTGCTAGTGTAAAATGTGAAAGTAATAAAAAAATGTTTAGCGATAACGAACTAGAAGAATGAACCGTTAAAAATGTTTTATAGCGAAATGTGACTAAAAGAAATGTGAAGAGTGGTGGTGGAGATTTTACAGTTTGAATATAGTTTTAAATGAAAAATAATAATTGCTTCTACGTTACGTTAATTGCAGCAAGTTTAAACAAAAGTAATAAATTTAATTTAAATGTTAATTTGACTTTAGCTGCGCGAAAAAAATAAAATAAAATGAATTTTGTTCTTGGTTTAAATAAAAACTTGCGATTTTTCAAAAATGTACTGCTGTTGCACCACGTGTGTAGGTGTTAGGACCCTCTTGCCGTATTTGTAATCTTTCCGTTTTTATCTATTTGTTACCGTTACGTATTCCGTTGTAAGGTAAACGTTTTCCTTTTTTTAAAAATTGATGATTATAGTTTTTGAATGTTTTACTCCTCGTATCGTGTTTAGTTATAGTTGTACTTTGAATTGCCGTTATATTATGGCTCGGCAATAAAAATTTGCGTAGACGCTGCTTACATACGTCGTCGTTATAAATATTTGTTTTGTTTGTTGAATATCCTGGATGTTTATTTATATGTTTATTGTTAATTCCGTTGTTAACTATTTAAATATTGTTCTGTTGAATCGGTGTCCTTGAAGAAAAATTATATTTCTTCCCGTTGCATGAATTCCGCGTGTTATTTATGATTTAATTTTTGATGACTCCATTTTGTTTTTGATGTGTCGTTTTTGTATAAGCACACATGTATGGTAGAAAAAGAAATATATGCGTATTAGCGTACGTTCGAGAAAAACGTAAACAATTTTGAAATAGAAAATTATCTTACCAAGTGGCCGGTGCCTATTTTGCACCCGGCCGATTTTGTACAAAAGCCTTTATTTTAATCCTAATACTTCGTTTGTATATGAGTTCTTTCTCTCGTCGGCGTTAGGCGAGTTTCCGTTCCTACGGATGGTCCCCTCACCGTTACCCCGTATTTGTTGTGTCCTATGTCGGACGGTCACCAATATGGCACTTCGTGCGTTGGGGGGCTTTATGTCGAGTTGGGATGTGTTGACGAAATAACGAATGCCATGTATGAATTTTAATTTCACTACACTAAGTGTCGTGTAGGGTTTTTATAATTCCCAAACAATTTGTATTACACGCTTATTAAATAAAAACCACCACCACTTATTTTAGGTTAGAAAAACTCGAATTGAATAGCTAAACTTTTGTAAATAACTTTATCGCGATCACTAATAAATGTTATACACTAATCGCGATTCTTTGTTCATACGCCAAGTTAATGGGCTTATACGCAGCGCGATATGTTAAAAAGAATTTGTATGATCCGGAAAAACGTGTGGAGTAAAAAATGGCTATTAATTATTTTGTTGTGTCATCTATCAGACGCAAAAATCGAGTGTGTATTTCTTTTAGTAAAAAAAATATTTTTTTGTGTGTGTCCAAAAATTTGTGTCTGTGTTTGAGACATTTATTCATGAAGAATAAAATGGACTAAAATTTTTGTGTTCAGCAAATATTCCATTTGCGGAATAAATTAAGTTGAGAAAATAGACAATAGATGGTGATGATTTTCGATGTTGTATTAAATTTATCCAAGATATTTATTTAATACAAAATAGTGAACTGTGCTAAAATACCGGTAAATATATTTGCTAAGCACAGACAAAACCGCTATAATAGTTGCAAAGCTAGTTGCTATCCTATTATAGGTGTCACTATTGATCGAAAAGAGATGTGCCATCACAATTATATTTTCAAGTTGAAATGCGTTACATTTCAAATAATTGTGGCGATAAACGAATTTAATTATTGATTTAAATGAGTGGGTCGCTACAAACTCTTAAATAAAAGGCCAGAAATAACTCCTCCTGCAACCTGTTCCAGCGATGATCCTAATATACGAATAAATTATGAAACACACTCGTTTGAAGCAAGTTGCAGTAGCAACTACGATTTTGTAGACGCAATCGAGAAAAGCACAACCACTTCTCCGCTATCAGTCTTAAAAAGAAAAAGAAAACTTATCGATGATGATAAAAATAAAAGACATTCTGAGAAAATGGAAAGACAGGACCGATTCATCAGATTATTTGAAAAATTAGTGGATAAAATAGTAAATTAAAAAAATTATAATGTATTTATGTAAATATTATTATGTATAAATAAATTATATATAAATGTATGAATTAAAAAAGAATTAATAAAAAATTTAAAAACATTAATTATTTAAAATTCGGATAATTTGGTTTCTTTTCAAATTACTGTTTCTTTCAGTACTAACGGGTGCTGGGTCGCTGCTTCCATTCTATGTTGCCTGGAAATTTATTTTGTTTTGGAAAAAATGTGTGTTTCTGCGATCAGAAACCACTCCCTCTGTAACCTGCTCCAGCGATGTTTTCAATGTTAGGATGAATTACTCAGTTGATTCGTCGAGGAAATTCCAGTGGGGATTTCCATTTCGGTGACCTCATTATCGACGAAAGTACCACATCTTCACCTTTGCCATCCGCTTTTACACAAAAGCGTAAAAGAGTAGACGAGGAAAGGAAGAAGCGACACGAGGAAAAAATGAAGACAAGATCGGTTTTTAAATTTATTTGAAAAGTTAGTTCAAAAATTATAAATGCGATCATTTATATTTACATATGTATTATATATATTTTAAATAAATGAAATCAAAAAATGAAATAAATATTTATAAGAGAAAAACTGTTTTAATTATTCAAAATTCTAAGGATTTGATTCCGTTTAATGCTGCCGGATCTATCAGTGTAGCCGAATGCCGGATCGCTACTTCCATCATCGGGATAAACGATGAAATCGTTTAACAATTCATCGCCGTTCTTTAAACACATGTTGTGCAACATGCAAGCAGCCATTATTAATAATCGAATTAAATCGGGCCGCCTTGTACTTAAACCGGTTAATCGCCCTTTGAGCAAGCCAAAAGCTCTTTCTATGGTCAATCTGGCTGCAGAATGGGCTTTATTATAAATAAATTGTTCGTTGGGAGAACATTTATCATGAATAAAATTTACTTACCGTTATTAATTTTGGCATATAAAGGTGACCGCCTGAAAAGGCAAGAATCATGTATAGATCCTGCTTCCCCTGCATAGCAATCTATAAATTTTAAATGCTCGTCGCAAACTGCTTGCAATAATACTGAATGGTACTCTTTTCTGTTCACATATGAGCTGGCGTATTCCTTAGGTGCTGGAATAGCGATGTGTGAACCGTCGATACAGCCGATGATTCGTATTGATAACACTACCCTGCAAAATTTTAAAAATTTGGTGCCACTTGACAATGAATAGTTGTTTCCGAAGTCATTTTTCACGCTGAATCCGAATCTGGGCTCAGAATTGCTCTATCACGTCAGGTTTATGGGATATTCTAACCTAAAAGTGCAAAAAAACAATGTTTTTTTGACGTATTTGAGGTTATCTAACACCGCGATTTTTTTTTTTTCTTCAAAAGTTCATGTGTGGGATTGGGATCTTATAGTGATATCGCAGCCGAGATATCGCATTTTCAAAATTGCATGTTCGTGAATTTGTCGGTATACTGCATAATATACTACCTTTTATACCTACGGTATATATGCACTTTTAGGTTATAAAAAATTACTTCGGAATCAAATATTCATTGTGAAGTGGCACCAAATTTTTAAAATTTTGCAGGGTAGTGTTTTTATACAGAAAAATTCACGAATATGCAAATTTGAAAATGGGATATCTCGGCGAAAAATAATCATATTTGAGCAAATTCAACGGCATTTGAAAAAGGAAGACTTGTACAATAAGGGATACATGGCTTTTATAAAAAAGTAAAAACTGCATTGCTACATAACCTCAAATATGTCAAAAAAGTGTTTTTTGCACTTTTAGGTTAGAATATCTCAAAAACCTGACGTGATAGAGCAATTCTGAGCCCGGATTCGGACCCAGCGTGAAAACTTCAGAAACAGCTATTCATTGTCCAGCGGTAAAATTTTGCAGGGTAGTGTAATTGAGGTTAATTTTTACCTTATTGTTTAAAAGTTTTGTATGTTATATATTTACCTGGGATTTTCGTTTTATTTTTTAAAAATTTCGATGTTTCTAAGGTTTTTTCTGTAGACAGCCAGGCGATAATTTTTTTGTTGGAAATTAAGCTTTAATATTTGCTTTGAAATATCAAAAACTACCTTCCATCAAGCGTTTATGGAGATGCCGAATCTGTCGGATACAAATCTATTGAAAAAAAACATTATTAAAAATATATTTAATATAAATAGCTAAGCAATTCACCTAAAACATTTGCTATTAGCCAAATACCAAACCGTCATTAACACTTGTTTTTCTAACGCAATCTATGGATGACCATGCACGACTTCCACATATTTGCTATCCAAATCCGAAATTTGCTGGTATACATTTTTAAGTGTATTGAGTAACATTCGAAAATGAAGTTTAAATTGTTGGTCGTTTAACAAACAAACCGTATTTTCAAAATATCGCATATTTTTGGGATTACTATTATGCACTTCATCTTCCGAATCACTGGAGTCGCTCTCGAAAAACAAGTTCCAGCCTATTTTACTGCTAAGAGCAGCTGCAATTAGTTTTGTATTGCTCATTTTGATTAATTTGATTAACACTTTTTGATTAATTAATAAAGAAAAATAATTTTATGAAAACAACGCATTTGTTTTTCACAAATCAGACAATGGCAATGAATTTTCAAATACGAATACAACAAAATCGGTAAAAAAAAGTATTCTGTTTATTTTGTTTGTGTTCTTTTATTAAATTCATTTGAAATATTCTGTGGTCACGTGATCGATATTCTATTCCTTCTCTTCTTTCTGTAGAATGAATAAAAGAAAACACTTAGGGCCTGCTCGAATTCTGTAGTAATTGTTTTCTCGTAGTAGTTTTTGGCATATATTAGGGTATAAAACAGTCTTGCCCTGTAGTAGAGTTTGACAGATCGGAAGTAATAAACGTTTGTTTAGATTTAAACATAAAATTACTTTATTTAGACTTTATAAAATTTAATTTAAATTAATTAATAATATGTACAAAGTACATAGATAATAAAATTCTATCCGCCAAAATATAGTTTATGTACTATGACTATAAGTAGCACTACATTTTACTTGGTAAAATGTTAGTTTTATTTCTCGAAAAGAAAAAAATATAAATTTCAGAGCCTTTAGGGAATTTATAATTTCCCAAAAATTAATGTCATACTCATTTTCAGTTAATGAGTACAATTAATATACAAAATACAATTAATATAAAAACTATCATACATAAGTTTGATTGTTTGATCATATTCATCCATTTTTTTTAATTAAAATAACATAATTGAACAATCGAAAATAGTTAAATTATTCAATTTCAATTTACACAATTAACGTCAAACAAAAATAGTATTCGGGCAGCGAAATAAGCGAAGGAGAATGTTTTACTTTTAAAGTGTCAAAAACTACAACGAGAAAATAATTACTACAGTATTCGAGCAGACCCTTAGTCTAACTGATTTTATTTCAAAATTACAAATCGCAACAACACACAATTACCGTCAAAAAAATATTTCGCTTAGAAGGCTATGATTTTTTTCTTGTATGCATTTTGAAAAGGAAAAATTTTACTTTGTGTAATTGTGTATATTCATTTCCTTATAAGTATGTATGTTTATTAAATAAAATTGTTTCAATGTAATACAATTTTATTACAGTATAGAACATAAAAAATGCCAATTTCCTCATTTTTCAAATTTCTCTGTAGTACCTTAACATAGTTGGCAGTTTTGTGTTTTGTTACATTTTTTTGGGTCGGTTTTTTGGTCGTTCGCACGTTAAAATGAAAATTTTGACATTTGAAATTACATTTTTTCTACGATAGTGCAGTAACCTATACTTTCGATGATGATTTTTGAATTTAAGTTATATAAGAAAAGTGAGCCTTTGCGTCGTCGTATACTAAAATCGTGTGGAAATATTCTCATTACACAACGATTTCTTAATATTGCTACACGATTTGTGAAAACCCAAATATTTTAATGGTTTAATAAATTTGTGTTGATCCGTACAAGTTTGTAATTTTTTATGTTTCTACTTATTTATAAATGTGACAGGGCGTATCGAATGATACGATCTCGTGTGAAAATGAGTCATTGCAATACTCAAGCAATACTCGCTATCGCTCAGGTTGCATATTTCACTTTCGTATTGCAATGACTCGTTTTCTTCACTTGTTATACAATATACTATTTTTTTATTCGCTACAAAAAAATGTAACGCAATCGACACCGTTTATAAATTTTGACAAGTGATGTTAAAAAACGTCATTCAATAACATTCAGTATTGAATCAGTTCAATAAAGATGGCTATTTACTACAGCTTGATATCGTGCTTATTGACTGGGCATTTAATTCTTATATGACATCCGTTAATAGCACCCATAGCATTAGCAACGATTCCAGTTTTGGCCCTTGTGCAAAATTTAACCCCGATTTCTCCTCGTTCATCAATAGCTGGCAGTTTATTAATATGCCGCATATGATGTGTAAAATAGTCCAACATTTTATGTATGTTAAATTTGACTTTAAAACTGTATGGGAAAAAAGTATAGGAATATAGTTATAATTTTATTATGTATGTATTTATAATATGGTATATATTTATTTATTTATTTATTGTACTTTAAAAATAATTTAGTATTTTAGTAATATTAACGCTAATGATTAAATGCGATGCATTTGGAATGAATTTCAACTGTCAGAATTTTAACTAATTCACACAGCAAATTCTACTGTTAAAAATATTTCACTCAAATATTTCAGATAATTTAATTTTTGCAAAATTTTTAACTAAACTATCAGGCCTATTCTGACTCACAGTCACAGACTGAAAAATTGTCTTATGTAAGACTTTTTTTTTATTTTAGTACTCGCGTCTTAGCTAAGACCCATTTCGTATTCTGCAAGTAGTCATGGCTGTCATTGGTCTTAAAATACTGTCTTACATAGCATCGACACATGTGATGCTCTTAAGAGTCATAATTGATAATTACTCGTATATAAAAGATCCTAAATGTTGGGTGGGTTTAATTTATATTAAAATTATTATTTATTATTATTAAATTTCTCTATTTAAATTTATAAAATTGAATTTATGGGAATATTTTATGGGAAAAAAATATATTTTGTATTAAAGAAAATTGCAGTGTACAAACAGAATACATACACATATAAAAAAACAACATGGACGGATTACAAAAAAGAATGAAAATGGCATTTTTAAGAATAGGATGAAAATTTAATAATTTGTTCTAGTTATAAATAAAAAAGATTTAGGCCCGAATTTATAGTCGTTACTACAACTATAACTATTGTGATAGTAACAGTTTTCATATTTATTAACCTCACTATAAGATTTATTTGTAATGTAACAATGGTTATAGTGATCAAAATCCATCACTATAAACGTTGCTACAATATATCCAAGACAAGAAAGTAAATTCGAAATTCGTATCGAATTTTATACATGATTTTAAAATGATTTTCGAAAATCGTTGCTATAGCAATAGCAATAGTTACGACTATAAATTCGGGCCTTAAATAAAGAAAAGCAAACACAATTATATCCCAAAAATTTCAGAAAATTTTAAGAAAAAAGAAAAAAATCCATTTGACAGCTCTACACAATCTTTGGAGAGTTTTAGTACATAATATTAAAACTATCACCGCCAGAATACCAATTAAGACTTTCGCCAACTGTTGGCAACATGTTAGTAAAATAAACATGTTGGGTTCTGAAAGCTACCGATACATCAAAAATGAAATGCCAACACTGTTGGGCTAAATGTCATATTTTCCATCATAGTTTGTGTGTCGATACATTTAGGTAGCAGTTTACTATATTTCGATTTTGTTAGTTTTTTAACATCAAAAAATAAAAAAAATAAAAAATTAAATACATATACATATAATTTAATATATACATCATATATGTATGTATACTTTTAATTAATATTCTGACTTGACATACGATAAATTTACACTCACTAAATATTATATTATTCAACAGAACTTTTAATTTAATTGATTTTATCTTATATTTTAAATTTTCAATTTATTAATTTTAAATACTGAAAAACTGCAATATTTTGCAAAAGTATAAAAAAATTTGACAAGTGATCCATCAGTTTCATTCAGTCACATTTGTGATGGGAGCATGTATCATAAGATGTGATACTGATCAGTAGCGGCAACATGTTGGCGGATCTGAAAGCGCCCATTGTATTGATTTAATTTTTTTTATTTAGCTATTTTTGATTCATTTGATTTTGGTTGTTGAGCGGAAACGTGTTGTATTTTTCTTACCACTGGTTTTAGATGTGGATATATGAAGACGTCATTAAATTGAATTTTCTCTCTTTACATATTGTTATTGTAGTAGAATGTTCTTTAATTTAATTTCACTTATCTTCTATTGATTATTGCTGGAAAATTGAGAAATTTGAGAATCTGTGTCTTAAATTATATTGAGTTGTTTGTTAGCGATTTCAGAAACAATTATTTAACTGAGTTTAACTTTATAATTAGTATTTTATCATCAATCGAAATCGCGTTTTTTCATACAAACTCTATGAAAAAACATGAATTTTTAGTGTTCCTATATCCCTTATTTTAAGTTCATTTTTCACACGGCGCGGCGGCTCACATTAAAATGGTTCTGTCTAAACAGAAAATAGGTTTCTCATTTCAATCATACTATATACTCGAATTTCAAAGATAATTGCTTTTTATACCAAAAGCAAAAATTGCATCTATCATGATTATTTAATTAAATAACAATGTAATTATTATAATTTGAATATGTTTATTCGTATATAATATTTATACATTTTCGAAAGCTTAACCAAAACAGAAAAAGATTGATGTGTTTATTTAATAAATAAACAAAAAAGAAAAATTAATATTTAAAATTCATAAATCTTAAATCATTTAATATTATTATATGTTTTTTATTTAATTATAAATATATATGAAATACCAAAAAAAAGTATTTATAATATTTTCTCTCAAAATTAGATTTTCTTCTACAGACAATTAAATTATTATTATTAAAATTATTACTTTTGTTATTTAATTTTAAAAGCTACGTATAATTCATTTTTCATGTTTTTCATTTAATTTTCAAAAAACAAAAAATTTTGTTTAATGATTTTAATTCGAGATAGAAATATATAATTAATACTGACATCTGGGGGAGTGGGTTGTACCCTGATATATTTTTGATGCTGCGTGCAATGTCACTCAAATCACATATAATTAAGTCAAATACAATAAGTACAATCAATTGATAAACTATCCATTTGTTTTGGTTGAAACACCGCAGCGTAAACAAACCACTGTGTATATTTCCATAAAATCCATTTAGTGCTATTAAAAATTTAAAATTAATCTGAACTCATGTTGAAAGAGTATTCCCAACGCAAATTGCTCTTAATCGATCAATCATTATGAGATTTTTTGTTGTGTTGTTAAAAATAAAAATTAATTTAAAATAAAATCCAATTTGCATTACATTATGTATAAATAATACATTTTTTTATTTTTAATAAATAACCATAAACGAGTCGGTTATTTTCACTCAAAATAGTTGTAATTTTTTTCTGCTATTCTGTTTTCAAAATAAAAATCAATTAAATTAAATAGTTTTTAATTGAATTGAAAAATTATGTGTTGTATATAAATAATATAAATAACAAAATTATATAATACATTTGCGATAAATAAATTTGCAAAAAAGTGGACAACAAATATATATTTATAAATAAAAAAAAAGAAAATTAATTGTATTTATATTTAACCCATTTCTTCCCGTTGTATAATATGTCATACTACCGCATACTCAACGCTACAATTCCAATAAGCTTTTGATAAATATTTTTTTTTTTTTGTTTCAATTTGAATTAATAGCATATTTACTCTGCAAGACACACATTGCCCAAAACTAATTTGTGACTAAAATATTTTTTTTTATTTTTATTGAATTTTATTTTAGTTTTGTGAACTTAAGTAAATTTCGTAAGTGCAGTTGTTTTCTAGTTTCTTTCCAATGTAAACCAGAATTATGTTTTTCCATCATAAATATTACTGCTATGTATATTTCAGTATTTTTGTGCAACTAAAACATAGTTCGGGCAGGAATATGTTAATGATAAATATATACAGAAACAGAAATAAATAAAACATTACCTTATAATTATAATTAAGCATAAAATTATTCTATAGGGAATTTTTTCATTTTCAAATACAAATAATTTCACATAAAATAAATTTTACAAATAATATAATATAAAATGAAAGCTTATAAAAAATAAAATAGAAATTCAACACAAAAATACGTTATTTTTATGTATTCATCAGAATTTTTATTATATACAATAAATTAATTAGCATTGATAAATTTAAAAAAGTAAAAAAATCTATATTATTAAAAAATATTAGTAATGTATTATTGCTTTAGCGTTAACCACTTTATGGTTATTTGTATCTTTTTTCGGCTACATATTTTGCTGTGAGGCTTTTAAGCTTAATTTTATTGAATTTATGGTAGTATCTGTTGGAACAGAATGGGGTCGGCTGTGTACCGTAATTTAAAATTAAAAATAAATGTATCCTCCTGGCTCAAGTTGAAAATGTATTGAATTTATGAAATTCACAAAAAAATTATGTTTACATTTTGTTATTTCTAAATTTTTAATTTCTGAAGCGTTCCTATTTACTGGTTCAAAATTACTGTGATTTAATTTATTCATTTGGTATCGAAAAAGAACTTTCGAAAAAATTTCAGATACGTTAATTCACTGTTAGGTCGATGATATTTGAAAAAAAAAGAATAATGTACTCACCAGGTTAGCAGGTGATTACCTTAACAGTTACTTTGCTCAGTCGTTTATATTTCTCGACGTCAAGTCGCTAATAAATTATCAAAATTATAAAATTTTAAAATTAATTTTTCCATTTAATGTCAAAGGTTCGTCCCAAAATATAACAACTTATTAACTTTTTGAACCTCAAATGAAACATAATTTAAGTACTGAGCGACCAACAGCATTTTCCATTTTTTATTTCAAGATTTATTAAGAAATTTTCCTTCTATCCCAGAATATGTTCGCGCTTTTCCAGAATTTTTCCTCATTTTTCAGAATATTTTTAAAGAATTTATCCAACCATAAACGTCTTTTTATAATACTGTTAAAGTTAACCGAAAGTTGTAATGCAGTTTGTGGTATCCCAGTCAAAAGTACAAAAAATCGGTAATGCAGATTGTGTTATCCCAGCGGAAAATAAAAAATACACTCGATATCAATCGGTAGTGTTTAGCCTAAAAATGACTAAAAATGCAAGAAAAGCATTGAAGACCTTTGTTAACATCAGTGGCGTAGCCAGAAATACGTCGAGGGGGGGGGGGGAGGGGGAGGTTTAAATAAAAATTAATTTCTATAAGGAAATAATGCATTCGAATTTATTTGAATTCAATTTTTTATTAGTTTTTTATAGTTTTATATTGATTCGTCGTGACGGCCAATTCATCGAGGGCACAGTCTATTTATATAACCACATCTCTGTGAATATTTAATGATACCAATCCATTTATTCGCTTCCCACCGATTGTGTTTCGTAGGTAATTCTTAAGGCGCCTGAACTTCTTGGAACTCTCCAATTGGAGAGATTATCCAGGTTAACAAGACTAGTAAAAATCTGACAAATATTTTGTGCTAATTTTGTTATTATAGGTAGAAGCGTTCAACCGGTAGATACCTGATCGTCTTTTAAGCATTTTAATAAACTTCGCTTAGGTAATCTAATTTCGACTTAATCTGGAAAAAAGGTAT
This sequence comes from Tipula helvola, assembly GCA_963556165.1. Taxonomy (NCBI): domain Eukaryota; kingdom Metazoa; phylum Arthropoda; class Insecta; order Diptera; family Tipulidae; genus Tipula; species Tipula helvola. The sequence goes on from OY744483.1 coordinate 104,119,744, forward strand.
ACACAGATCTATAAGAAGCACGCCTAATATTATGCCGCTTTGTTTACATTTCTTTTATGTGAAGAATCAAAAATAGGTTACATGTATTCTACCTATAACAGGGAATAATCATTTGCCTTATTCGAATTATAAATTATTTTGTTTTTGTGTGGATCCTTCACCATGTAATGATTTTATAATTTATGAAACCCAGGACCCCCCCCCCCCCCCCCCCCCCGACCCCCAATTTTACAAATTTTGATACAAAATTTATGTAACTCGTTTAAACTAAATCAAATTTCCTTATACGGAAATTATTTAGCTTTAAACAAATCAGCGCTGGTACTAAAGCAAATCACTGTTGAATTTTGTATTAAAATTGTGAATTTCAAGAATGTTTGTAGCCGAATGCTTATATTCATACAAATTTCGTTTAAATAAAAATTTGCTGATTTGCGTCAAACAAGTTATTCTTTATTCAAAGTAGTTTTTTCAGTTTGAGCGCATACAATCAACTGGTTTAATATAAAGCAAAATTTGTTATTTTAACACAAATTTTAATACGAATATAAGTTTGATTCGAGAGTAGTATGCTTTTCTTGGGACAAACATTGATATTTCAAAAACGATCGGAGAATGAGTTAATAGATCGTGTGATAATATGCAATCAAAGCTCTCGGTGGTAGAGTAAGTAGAACGATTGCTTTATCATCCGAGGGTCCCTAGTTCGATTCCCAACAGTGACAAGATTAAATGTGATGATTGGATGTTGTGTTTCTATATCTGTGTATGTGTGTGTGCTACGAAGTCTGTACATTGATGAACCTGTTAAAAAAATGTCACTCGCCATTTGCCGATCAAAATAAGAAAAGTGGTGCTTTGTGTCTGCAGCTGTCCAATCATATTAAGGAGAAACGAATCCTAAGCATAACTGTAATTAATACTCTTCTTAAAAAAAAAAAACGAGAGTTCTGATGATGTTTTTTTTTTGTTTCTACTGAAATGATATGAGATGATTGTCAAATCAGCGGCATTATATAACAACAGAGCAGCAGATTCGTATTAATGCTACGCTGGTTTGTGATAAACGCATAGTGGCTGTAACAAAGCATAAAGTATTGAATTTGAGTAATTTTAATTTCCTATTGAGCAGCTATATATTGTCAGCTCATACATTGAAGGTTTTGGCCTAAAATAAATTAATATTAAACCAAGATTGAAAGTTTTGTACCAAAAAGTAACCTAAGGTTTAGTATTAAAACAAAGAAACATTAAATCAAGACTTCAACATTAATGACGGTTATTCGAAATCGCATTTGATTCAAATAGAATCAATTTTGTTTGTTATAAATCTTTTATTTTTTCTGTGATACCTATTCTTGCTTGTCATAGATTGCAAAGATGGGCAATTATTTTAGCCGCTTATCAGTATACAGAAAAGGATCTCAAATAGGAAATGCTGATGCATTGTCTCGTTTACCATTAAACGAAAAATCGGAAATTGATGATAGTTTTTTGGCGATTCATTAAACAGTATCACATTGATTACGAAACTCTTCAAATTCCAAGACATTGCGATAGAAACAGAAAACGATCCGATTTTGTCGAAAGAAGTCAAATATTGTGTATCTGGCTGGTCTAATCTTGGGTCAGAAATAGATGTAAAACCGTATTTTTTTAATTAGGTCCGAATTAGTTTATTCCATTGTCATTAAAAAAATATATACTTATCCTGTTACACGAAAATCATGTGGGTATCGTGAGAATGAAAATGCTAGCCAGAACTTATTGCTGGTGGCCTAATATCGATTCTGATATAGAAAGGATCGCAAATTCTTGTGAAACTTGTATAATGATATCAAATTCACAGAAAGCCCATGCAATACCTTGGTTTAAATCATATTACCCATTCGAAAGAATACCATGTTGACTTTTTCTACTTCGATAGTGACAAATTCTTAATTTTATGTACGAGATACATCTGCACAAACAGTTAACAGTTGTCTCCGTTCATTTTTTACATTATTTGGGTTTCCTCATAGGTTAGTCTCGCATAACGGACCACCTTATGATTCAAGAGAATTTTTAAGTTTTTTGGAAAAGAATGGTGTTATGGTTAGTAAAAGTCCCCCGTATCATCCAAACTCTAATGATCTTGTCGAAAGGGGGATACAAACTGTTAAGGATTATCTATAAAAACTATTGTTACTAAAAATTTCCTTGACTATTAAAGAAAAATTAGATAATTTTTTATTTACGTATCGAAATACTCTAAATTCAACAACTGGAGTGTCACCAAATGAGACAATTTTTAAATACAAACCAAAAACTAAACTTGATTTGTTAAAACCAACGAATGTTAAAGTCGCGGTCAGAGAACAAAATGAGGAAAGACAAAAACCAAAATTTGGGAGTGGTGATAAAGTGTTGCTTAAAAACTTTAATTCAAAATCGGTTATAAATTGGATACCAGGGCGAATCGTAGAAATAACGAGTTCAGCTACATATTTAATTAATTGAGGGAATCAAATACGTTTTGCTCATGAAGACTATTTAAAGTTGTCATCTTAAAAATTCATTACATCCAGGTACTACACTGAGACCCATCGTTTGAAAGTAATTCAATTTCGACATCTGAAGAAAATATACCCATTGTTCAAGTTAATGAAAATGAAAGAGATAATTCGCAACCTTTGAGACGCTCCAGCACGGACAGGCTTCCTCCCGACCATTTAACATTTTAATTAAGTCGGGGTAAAAAAAAAAGAAAGAAATGTAAAATCAAAATTTTTTTTTGGTGGGGATAATTGATATGTATGTATTCGTTAAGTAATGTAACGCGTTCTAATATTATCATTGTACTAACACATCTATAATATTGTTAATGTAAATTGTATTGAATAAATATTGGACAATCTTGATGTAACATTCGAACCGACTTATCAATAAGTAAGAAATGTTATGTCTGGAGATGGATTGCATTGATGTGACTTGTGGGAGCACCACTTTATCCATCATTTCATAATTCACTGTTGTTAAAATCCATCTTTTTAGAAGAAACCCGCTTTTGAGCAAATCCATCATTGTCAAAGTCCATCTTTCCTAAAATCCGTACCCAATTTTGGTAAAATCCACTATTGAGAAAATCAATTATTTATGAAATTCACCATTAAAAATTTCAAAAATTCTTAAAATTCAAAATATTCTTGAGATTCTAAAGTTAATCAGATTTATTTGAAACACAAGGTTTACAGGATTCGTAAGATCGATAAGACTCACGAGATTCATAAAATTCACGAGATTCTTAAGATTCGTAAGACACAAGATTCAGAAGATTCATAAGATTAGCGAGATCCATAAGATATTCATAAGATTAATAAAAATTTTATAAGATTCATAAGATTTAGTTGATCCACAAGGTTTTTAGGATTCGTAAGATTAATGTGGTATATGTCATTCATTAGTTCATAAGATTCGTAGGATGCACAAGATTCATAATATACAAGAGATTCATAGGATTCAAAAGACTTATACGACTCAAAAGATTCATAAGGTTTATTTGATTCATATAAAATCAATCAAGTTAATAGAAATAGTAAATTCACTTGGTTCAAACGACTCATAAGATTCATAAGGTTTGTAAGATTGATAGGATTGGCAAGATTCATGAGCTTAATAAGATTCATAAGATTTTAAGGATACATAGGACTTATAAGATTCGTTGAACTTACAAGATTCATAAGATTTGAAGATAAATAGGATTCATAAGATTCGTTAAGACTCACGTTATTCAATAGATTTATAAATTCATGGAATTCAAAAATCGTAAGATTAATAAGATTGATGAGATTCATAAGATTCTTCAAACTTATGAGATTCAGAAGACTCATAAGGTTCATAAGATTCAAAAGATTCGTAAATAAGATCAACAAGATACATTACATTCACAACTGAATCGATAGTGATGGATAATTTGGAAAATTTAGAATAATTTTCTGAGAAATTCGTTTTAAATTTAGAAAGTTTTGTGAACCAATTCAGTATGTGACACTAATGCCAATTTCTGTGAAATTTATTGTAGATAAAACACTGGATTATACGAAGTTCTGGAATATGGCTAACTAGGATGAAACTTGGCTATTCCTTAACCGATTTGAGTGAAATTTGGCATACGAGATGGAAATGGGATTATAAAATAATTTTTAGATAAAGTTCTGGAATATGGCTAATTAGGATGTAACTTGGGGTTTTTTCTTAACTGTTTTTCTATCTACCTCACAGTAGATAAACCTCAACAGCTACCTGGTTTACAGAAACTTCATCAGACTATAGTATTTATTGCCTGTTGAAATTTTTATGAATCTGGTACCGGTTAAGGTTTCTAACGTGGACATGCTCGCAAATTTAATGACAATCAAAGAAATATAAGTAAAAGTGGGTGATAGCACGCGCAGCTTGAGCGAAACTTTTAATGGTATAGGTCCCAGTAGTAGAAAAATCATTTTAAAATCTGATTTCCGTAGTGCATGTCGAGTTTCATCATAATCAGTTAAATAATAGCCTATGTAGTGTTTTATCCTAACCAACCATATTCCAGAACTTAATCAAACAATAATTTTAGGGTCCCATTTCCACCGCAAATGTCAAATTTCACTAAAATCGGTTCAAAAATACATAAGTTCAATCCTAATAGACCGTATTCCGCAAAATAATTCCAAAACCATTTCAGGATCCCTTTTCCAAGATGCACGTCAAATTGCATGTCCGTTTTTTTGGAAACCGGTTCATCTCCATGCCCTAATTCACATGTCCTCTAATTGAGGCATTTCGTTTTTTTTGGCATAATTGTTATGTCCCTTTAGAGATGCCTTTCGTTAGTTAAGGGTTAATAATGCTAATCCATTTAGTCGCTCCTCACCGATTATGTTTTGTAAGTAATTCTTAAGGTACCTGAGCGCCTTGGAACTCTTCAATTGGAGGGATTTTCCGGGTTAAGAATCCTTCTAAGAGTCTTGACAAATATTTTGTACTAGTTTTGTTATTATAGGTTGAACGTTCAAAACCTACCTGTGGCACTATTCCGGGTTTCGCGGGGAATTGGGAATTGGAATTTTATTATTGTGATTTTTTCTATATTTTGGTATTACTTTTTTCAAAGCACACTGTGGCGATTTGTATTTTTTCAAATTTTAGGATACCAATTTTATACCAAAATTGAATCCAAACTACACTGCCGAGCAACTAAATCAACTCAAACCTTCAGCGCTCACAGAAAGGCAAATTTTTTTAAAACGGCTTAACTGATTTTTACAAGGCAATATTTTTTTGAAAGCCTGATATTTTTACTTTAAAATGACACTACTTTCATGAAAATTGGTTCAGTACTTTTTTTTATAATTCATTTTGAATGAAACCGCAACCAAAATTGATTATTATGAATAAAAATGTTGCGGATATTTAAATTTAAATTACAACAAAAAATTGAAGCAAAACAAAAACAATTGTATTGGTTAATACTTAGTATTGCTCCCCTTGCGCCTACAATGGTTCGCTTGCGGTTCCCCATTGACCTAATTAAGGTTTTGATTTTGACAAATAGTTGGGAGGTCCCACCCCACTCCTCATTCAACACAATTTTGAGGTCACAAATGTTAGACAGTATCAGATTTGTGGCTCTGACCCTCCGCTTTAGTTCGTCCCATAAATGCTCAATTGGATTCATGTCTGGACTGAGGGCTGGCCACCTCATCGTCTCGAGTTCAACCTCATCCATGACGTTCCGAGTGGTGCGAGCTGTGTGACACCAGGCATTGTCATGCATCAATATGAAATCTTATGCTATATATCGTGCGTAGGGCACTTCATGATCCATGAGAATATCCTTGATATATCGTTTAGCGTTCAGACTTCCTTTAAGGCCTCCACCAGGTACGAAAACAAGATCTGTTTTCCCTCAAGCAATATGCCAGCCAACACCATGCAAGAACCGCCACCGTACGAGACTGTTTCAGCAAAATAACACTACAAAAATCGCTCTCCTGGACGCCAGTAGACCCGGTCTCCCCTGAATCACTACCATGAAGACGTATTTTGCACTCGCCAGTGAATAGAACAGACCTCTATTACTCGATGTTCCAATTGATGTGTTCGCGAGCATATTCGAATCGCTCTTTGCGGTGGAGTGCTGTCAATTTTGGTCCTCTGGCGGGCCGTCTTGAAATGAGGTTGGCTTCCTTTAAGCGTCTTTTTACTGTCCATGGACTAACAGCTACTTCTCAAACTTAGTCATAGCTCCTGCTGCACATCGACATGCGTGAGATGGCGATTTTGCAGTGAAGTTAGGACGATAAATCGATCGTCCCTTTCAGATGTACATAGATACCGCCTAGTATTTGGTCTCAGATTGAAAATACCAGTTTCCTGAAACTTTCTGGATACTCTTGAGAGAGGAAATTGGCTCATGTTTAGCTGACGAGCGACTTCTCGTTGATTGCGTCCTTCTTGCAATAAAGCAACAAATTGTGCGGCTTTTTCTGGAGTATTATCCATGATTTTGAGGAAACAAAGAATAAAATTGGTAGAGATTTGTTCAGGTCAACGTCTGATAAGTGACTGATGCCAAATATAGGTCAACGTCGTATTATACAGGAGATTATAGCACGCTAATTGATTTCTCCGAAACATCGCATTTTGCTAAAATTGCTTTAATTTGGAAAGTACTATATAGATTTTAATGATGAAAGTGGCTTTGTAAAGATAAAATACTAAACTGTCAAAAAAAAGTTGTTTTATGAAAATCGGTTAATCCATTTTAAAAAAATATGACTTTTTGTACACGCGGAGGTTTGAGTCGATTTAGTTACTCGGGAGTGTATTTTGGGTTTATTTGTTTCCCAAGAAAATAGCCAATTTGATTTAATTGGCAAAAGCCAACTTTTCGAAATAAAATATAAATTTAGTACGTAATATGACCTGGTGGCAGGTATCATAACCAAAAATTAGTATTGGGTTTAATTTAACCCAATATTTTTTTGGGTTAATGATATTCTTGCGAGGGTTTATCCTATGCAATTATTGTTGTAAATTTTTCAAGGAAATAAGCTTATTACTGCCTACTAAACAATTCCTAACAAAATATTTAGGAAAAAATAAACAAAAAAATTGCTTTGAAATGAAGTAATTTCCTCCCAAAATTTGAAAAAATACAAATCGCCATAGTATGCTTTGGAAAAAATAATACCAAAATACACTAAAAAAATCACAATAATAAAAAGTGTATTGCTTTGGTAAATTTACAAAAAAATACAACAACAATTGCATTAAATAAATCCAAAAAAGATTCAGCTAAATCCAATTATTTTTTGAATTTACTTAAATCAAATCCGATTTTTAGTTTCAATATCTATCACTAAAATTTGCTTCATATGAAACACATCAAACAAAAGTTAAATTCAAAAATAAATCTTTGGCGGTTGCTTTCTGAAATTTTAAATCCAAACCTAAATCTAATCCTTTTTTACTAAAGCAATTTCACTTAAAATTCCAATTCCCAATTCCCCGGGAAAACCGGAATAGTGCCACTGGCCGTCTTTCTAAACATTTTAATTAACGTCGGTTAGGTAAACTAATTTCTACTTAACGTGGATAAAGGAATTAAACAGTGGTGGCATGTTGTAAGATCACTTTCGACTCGAATAGACTTTATGTCTCTTGTTTCACGAACAAAATTGTATGTATGTTTCGCTTTTTGATTACGCTTTTTCTACTGCGATATCAGTTTGTTGCGTACTTTCCCTTTCTTTCACATCGATAAAGTATCACAAACAAAAATTTGAGCGGTAAAGAATCATGAATAGCTAAGTATGTAGAAGAAATAAAATAAAGCAGGGATAGCAGGTAAAACAGCATAATTGAAAAGCGAGATAGAGTACAATTTTATTCTTGAAACAAGAGATGAAACTCTATCGAAATCGAATCAAAAGTGATGTTACAACATCCCACCTCAGATCTAGAAAAACATGGCTAATATTATGCAATTTTGTTTACTTTTCTTTTAAGTGAAGAATCAAATATAGGTTACATGTACAGGGTGCGTTTGATGTTGCAGGTCGATGTTTTTTTTTAATAACTTTTAAATGAAATACAAATTTATAATTTATATTTTATTGATTATGGTCTTTAATATTATGTATAGAATAGAATGTCGGTCAAGTGGCCGCCTCTGGTCGTGGCACAAAGACGAGCTCTTCTAAGCACATTTTGCATAACATTTTCACAGACTTCTGGTGTTATTTCAGCAATTTCATTTCGAATGTTGTCCTTAAGCAACGAGGTTGTGGTTGGTTTATTGATATACACCTTTTCTCTCAAGTATTCCAAAGGATGAAATCGGGATGGGTTAAATCAGGGGATTATGGGCCAATCGATATCACCACTTTATCACCGCTCGTAGAACGAGCTGTATGTGATGTGGTACCGTCTTGTTGGAACCACATGCTCTTTAGGGCTAATTAATCTAATTCGAGCACAAGCAAGTTTTCGCAACATGTCCCGATAGCGTTACCAGTAACTGTTTCAGCATTGCCTCTAGCATGTTGTGGCGTTAGATGCTCCATAATAAATTGTTATCGACCACTCTCAAATGCCAACTAACTAATATCATCTAAACCAAAATGGCGGACATCTATTATCGATTCAAATCCATGATTGTGTTTGCTTCGAATTCATTGTTAATTAGTCCTCGAAATCCATAAAAAATCCAACGAATCCATCGTTTTTATTACTTTTGCAAGCCAGGCTTGCGAAAGTAATAAAAACGATGGATTCGTTGGATTTTGAATCAATGGATTTTGACTATAAAGGATTTTGACATAAATGGATTGTGTGAATAATAGATTTTATGATAATGGATACGGAAAAAGATGAATTTTGTCAAAAGTAATTATTGACCAAAGTGGATTTTGTCAAGGTGGATTTTAGAGAAATGGATTATGATGTAATGGATTTCGTGGGTAACCCGTGACTTGTCAATAGCTATCGCAGGAAAAAAAATCAGTTCAAGTTTCCCGTAGGAAATCTCGGAAAATTTGAAAAAGTTTCCAGACGAAAGTAAGAAATGCATGTATAAAATCTGCCTCCAGAGTGATATGTCTGGAGATGTATTTTGTTGATGAAACTTGTTAATAGCTATCGCAGGAAAAAAATCAGTTCAAGTTTCCCTTGGGAAATCTCAGCCATAACACTCTAGAAGCTGATTTTATACAAATTTTCTAATGATTTTTGGGAAATCGAATTATAAAAATAAAGTTGCAACGTTGTTGTTTTATTTGCTATTAATCAAGACGAAAATAACGGAATTTAGAGTAAATTAACTATTGCTAGTTAGATTCAGATTTATTAAATCCTAATGAGTTGAGACAGATGGTCGTCTTAGCAGCCCTCCTCAGATTGAGATTTTCGATAATAATAATGTGAAATACTGAAACCTATTTAATTATGCTATACTCTGCTTTTTGGTTTTCAAATACTTAACGTTGTATTCTTATACGACTTAGATATAATATTGTACAGCTAATGTTTAATAAAATACCAAAAAATTTATATTTCCCTTGTGATCCCAATAACCTAACCTTACAAAGGATATTTTGATCATTATCCCGACCCCTATACCTGTAATTACACGTATCATTGAACATTTTCACCGAATCAAAATGTTCTATAAACCCATGTTATCCATTTTTGCAAACTCATAGACATATACCAAACAATATTCATTCGATTTTAAAGTCAGAACTCCCAAAATGTTATAAAAAACAATAAAATTTTCCGCATTTTCCAAAACCCATTAATATTTTTCCACCTTTGTATATGTTCGTAAACAATATTTTTTTGTTATTTATATGTTCACCTCAAGAAAATAAATAAATAAACCGCCACTTTGAGCAAGTCATCTTGGCACCATTATCAAGGGTTTAACTTTTTGAAATTGAAGAGAGAAAATGTTCATAAAGACAAAAAACTTACAAGAATAGAAATCATGATTTTTTTTTTTTTTTGTTCTTGTTCTGCTGTGTTTTGGGTAGGCAGGATCATCGTAGAAGGAAGAAAAAAAAATGGAAAATTATTCGAATGACGTATGTACATTTCTACTTTTCAAAATTGTGTGTAGAACACAGAATTATATTATGAATATGGTAAGTATTTTACAAGTGAAAATGAAACAAAGAGGAAAACACCAAACTTAATTTCTCGTTTTGTATTATATTTATTATTGTTGTTGTTGTTGTTTTATTCCTCCAAGGATTATAATCCTTCTGATGTATGTACAGTAACATGTTTACAGCTCCTATATAGCATTACAATGCTAACGAATGAAAATATATATTTTATTGCTTTATTTCTTATGTAATGGATGTAAGATTGCATATACTATACACATACTATGTACTTGGGCTGAAAAGTTTCCTGTATTGATAATAAAATGCTCAATTATTTGACAATGTTTTTATGTATTTGACTTTCAGTATAATCTCCTTTTAACCCAATATACTTTATCGAAATATTGCTGTGAAGTAGTTTTGCGACAGTGAACGTTCTTTTGAAATATTGAAGATTTCAACAATCTCACTCAACTTCACGTTAATACCAATAGTTGGGTCTTTTCTTGGTTTGTGAAATGTAAACTAAATGACAGGTCGTCTTGAAAATGGTACGTAATAAAAGATCCTATTTTGCAAAATTTAACAATGATAATGTATCAATACAGAAAACTTTTCAGCCGATGTAGTACAAATACAAATACACGAAATATATTTTTCGATTTTCTTAGGTTTTTGGGAAATGAAAATGATTTATATTTTTGATATTTTAGAATCAAATCGGAATGAAATATCAACACACAGGAATGTTTACAAGTAGCGGTGGTGGTGGTGGTGGAAGTGGTTTTTCAGGAAGCTAAGCAAAAAAAAAACATCTCTGGAGGCAACATATAAAACGAATCTATATATGTATATGTATAACTGAATGCTTGCGGTTTTATTTCTCAAACACATAAACAGAGCAAAGTTCCAAATGTTATTATCGTCAATTTTCTTTCATCGTATGTGGAGTACATTTATATAATCAAATTATAGTCTAATACATTTCCTTTTTTCCAATTTGGGTTATGAAAATTTTTTGAGACGAAAATCTAATTTATGATCTTTTGACCATCTATCCTGTCTATCTTGCTATACGATGTATAATTTAACAATATAATTTTAAGTAGTACTTTTTTTTTTGTATTTATACATCTTTTATCTAACGTCTTGAGCAAGAAAATTGAACATAACGTGTATTCCATATCAGTTGCTAGACAAAAGCCACATATTTATAATAGAAAAACTATAAAGGCGATATTAAATATTAATTTTTTATAGTACATAATGTACTCTGTAAGTATATTTTTTGTGCCACATTAAATGGATTATGGATAAATATGTCATATAATGTTCTTTTAATCATGCGATTAGTAATTTCATAAAAACGTAATAAACTTGATTATAGATTTAGTGTTATTTAAGCACAAAAATCTTGATCCTATATTAATTGGATTTACTATATTTAAGTTTACACAGGTACTCGGAATGACGGCATATACGCCGTTAACTAGTGAGTCTCGCGGATTACTCTATTGCCCATCGTCACCACGTCGAGGTGCTCTGGTTGCAGATACAGGTAGAAACAAAATATATCTGATTCACCATAAATCATCAATATCATTTTTTAATGTTAAATGTATATCTATGTACCAATACCTACTTATAACGGTTTAGAATAAAAACGTCATATCCAAAAAGAAGTAAATCATTACTTATGCTAGAACGTTACTATGCGGTTACTAAATTCAAAAGCCAATATAGGAGGACATCGGGTGAAAGCTTGCGTACAGAGTTTAAGGAGTTTAAAGGGCTATGGGGGTTTTAAATCATTTGTTGTAGGGGTTACGGAGTTTAAAAGCTTGCATTACGGGAGTTATACCGTTTAACAGCTTAGTTTATGTGGCTATGGGATTTCGTTGATAAAATTGTAAGGTTGTAAAACCCTGCGTTACGGGGGTTATGGGGTATGATGCTCTAAAAGCTTGGGTTATGCAGTTACATAGTTTTGAATACTCGAGTTTTATTTTATAGCTTCCGTTGTAGAGGTTCTGAGGTTCTTAAGCTTGCGTTATGGAGTTTAAAAATTTAAATAATAAGGTGACAGTGTTTTTAATGCGTGGATCATGAAGTTACATAGTTTTGAATAATCGAGTTATGGGGATATGGGGCCAGTTTAAAGGGCTATGGGTTTTAAAAGCATTTGTTGTAGAGGTTATGAGATTCTGAAACTTGCGTTATGGAAGTACATATGAGGTTTAAAAGTTTACATAATGAGATAACAGTATTTTGAAAGCTCGAATTATGAAAATACATTACATACATTACGAAGCTTAGTTAATGGGATTTTGGGGCTTAAAATATATCGTTAAAAAGATTGTGGAGTTCGATTGTTTATTTTAACTTTAAAATATCGTTCTTAGATTTGGGGAGATTAAAAAGTTTATTTGAAGCGGTTATGAGGTTTTCATTGGTTTGGCGGAAAAACCTGACATTATTGGGCAAAACAGGTTTCGGATTCGGTTTTATCGACCCCAAAAATATATAATCCAATGATTATGGCCAAACGTACTGTAACATTCGGTAATTTTTAAGGCGGCAGCCATGCTCTGAGAATTAGGAATCATTTATGCTCATATATTATTAGACTAATTAACAATATTATTTAAATTTTTAATTCTTTTTTTATTTTTTTTAATTTATTAATAATTTTAACAGAAATATCAAGAATCCAAATAAATTTGAAAAAAGAAAACATGGTTTAATTCATTATAAATTACTATACATATTTGTACATATAAGTCTAAATACAAGTAATTATGTGTTAATAATGCATATAATATTTTTTGTAAGTAGATTTCTAATTTATTAATTACCAATTATATACTGGTTTCTTAAATTTGAAATGTACTCGATCACGTGTACCCGAGTCGTATTTTTTTCTGATTCGGGTAAATCCTTAAGCAATAAAACCACACTCTTCCAAAATTGTTCATCAATATCGAGTGGCGTCACCGATTTGTGCTTTTGTTTCATTTCATAGGTCAGTTTATTAAAGCTGGAGCAACTTTCTGCGATGCCGTCAATTTGTAACTGACTTCATGCCTGTCAGTAATCGGATTTGTACACTCAGGTTTCATGGACGTCACTTTAACATCACGTTTGTGAACATTCATGCCCCCACCGAGGAGAATCCTGATCAAATCAAAGACGCTTTCTACGACCAGCTCGAAACCGTCCTGAGCAAAATTCCGCAACATGACATCAAAATTGTTTTGGGCGACTTCAATGCTCAAATTGGTAGTGCTGGCAGTACATATCGAAGCACTATCGGCCCAAACTCCTTGCACCATACATCAAACAACAACGGGATGCGCACCATCGAGCTAGCTTTACTGCACAACTTGGTGGTTGCCAGCACATACTTCCCACTTAAGCGCATTCATAAAGCCACATGGAAATCAAACGACGGGACAACGGTCAACCAAATCGACCACATCCTCTTGTCCAAGAGACATTTTTCTAGCCTTCTAGCAAAACTAAACGTGGAGCTAACATTGATTCAGACCATTTCCTGGTAGTTGCTGAATTAAAATTTCGCCTATCAACCACATATAATCATCGCTTCCAGCGCATCACTCGTTGGAACACTGCGGCATTGAACGACGAAGTTACCAGAACCACCTTCGGGATGACTGTATCAGAAATCTTGGAAAATAAACCACTTCCTGACTCCGTTCAAGAACAGTGGAACATTATCAAAACGGCGGTAACCGATGCCTCAAAGTCCACCATAGGCCAAAATCCGTCAAGACCCAAAAATCTCTGGATTGATGATGATTGTATTGGTGCTATTCGGGAAAAAGATCGCGCACGACAACGAGATCTATCGCAAAGAACAAGACAATCCCATAACGCCTACATGACTGCGAGGAGAATCGCTAATCGGATATGTAGACGGAAAAAACGGGAATGGCATGAACAACAGGCACGCAACATCCAAAATTCTAGCCTGAGGGATAGATATCGTTGCATAAGAGAATTAGCTACGGACTTTCATCCACGTAGCAGCGCTATTCGCAACAAATCCGGTGAGGTGGAAATGGACACTAAGACCGTCCTCGAAGTGTGGCGAAATTACTTCTCCTCACTTTTAAATAAACAGGCACCACCTTCCGAGCAACAACCTCTCTTGCTTCAACGCGATATTAACGTCGAGATGACACCACCACCTCCGCCATCATATGATGAAGTGCGGAACGTGATATCGCAGATGAAAAATTACAAGACACCTGGTGAGGATGGTATCTGCAACGAAATGCTCAAATATGGCGGTGATTATCTGTTCTGCCGCATGTTTGAGCTAATATCAACAATTTGGTCTAGAGAAGAAATCCCAGTAGAGTGGAAGACGGCTCTTATATGTCCACTTCATAAAAAGGGAGATCGATTGAACTGCAACAACTATCGCGGTATAGCTTTGCTGAACACAGGCTACAAGGTTTTGGCCAACATAGTCGCAGCAAAGTTATCAACTTATAGCGAGAGGATCTTGGGTGATTATCAATGTGGTTTTCGTCCAAATAGATCAACGACCGATCAAACTTTTACGCTGAGGATTTTGCTGGAGAAATGCTATGAAAAGGACATCCCTGTACACAGTCTATTCATAGACTTTCAACAGGCGTACGACAGCATTAAGAGGAATACGTTATGGAAAGTATTGTCCTACCTGGGCATACCGTCAAAATTGGTTTCAATGTGCCAGCTTTTAATGGATGGCTCAATATGTAAGGTGCTAATAGAAGGTAAAATTTCGGATACCTTCGAGATAACATCTGGAGTGCGGCAAGGAGACCCAATAGCTCAAACTCTATTCAATCTATCATTAGAGTATGTCATTCGTCAGCTTAATATAGCACAGCGTAGCTGCCTGTATTATAAATCAACCCAGCTATTAGCATACGCTGACGATATCTGCATTCTGGGTCCGCAACATCATCTCTCTGAAAGAGGTCCTCCTCCCATTGGAATTAACAGCCCAACAAATAGGCCTTCAGATCAATGAAGCGAAGACCAAATATATGGTGACCGCGAGAAGGCAGACTCGTGGGGACTTCATTTCAGGAGATACTCAATATGAAAAGGTGAATGAGTTTAAATACCTAGGATCACTGATCACTGAGCAAAACTCCGTTTCTGTAGACATTTCATCGAGGATCGCAGCAGGCTACCGAGCATTTTACGCCAATATCAAAATTTTCAAGTCTCCTCATATATCGCGCAAAATAAAATTGGACATCTACAAGGCGCTGATAAGACCAGTTGTCACCTTTGGTTGCGAGTCTTGGACACTAACAGTGCAAAACATCCAGTAAATCGCTGTAACTGAGCGTAAGATGATAAGAAGAATTCTCGGTCCCATTAAAGAGGGAGCCACGTACAGAATGCGAATGAATCACGAGATCAGAAGTGATCTCGATAAAGTCGACATCATAGGATTCATAAAATCGTCAAGGCTGAGATGGCTTGGGCACGTACTACGTTCACAAAATCGGACCACTAAACAGGCCTTGGAGTCGGCACCAGCGAAAGTAGGACCTCGTGGGAGACCACCTACCCGATGGATGGACGACGTTGAGAGGGACCTGTACACACTCGGTCACCGTGTCTGGCGTTCTCTTGTGGCGGATCGAAATATTTGGAGGAGCATCGTTGAGGCGGCCAAATCCCTTCATGGGATGTAGCGCCAGCGGAAGAAGAAGAAGAAACTTTCTGCGAAGCAGTCACTAGTTCTCAGCCGCTTTGGAGTAGGGCGACAGTATTCAATCAAACTGTCATCGGTCCATTCCTCCGAAATTTTTTGCTAAAATAGCAAGCCTGTTAAAACAGTCTATTTTTAGTCACGTGTACGAAATAAATCAATCAAAATAACATTACACTGATAATTTCCCTAGGGAAGTTATCAGTGTAATGTTATTTTGATTGGTTTTTTTTGTACACGTGACTCGAAATTGACCGATTTAATAGGCTTGCTATTTTAGAAAAACAGACTCTGGCTACTAGATGAAAAGAATTTATAGTTTTATCATAGACAATCATAATAGATTTCTCATTTGACTAAAGACACAAAATAAAAATAAAAATTTTCCTTATATAATTGCCTTATAAAATACACGACGCAACGATAACATTGGAATTATCAGAAGTTTTGTTTTTTTCCTTTAGTTATAATGAAATGAGAAATCTAGTATGATTGTCTATGGTTTTTTTTTATAATAAATACTGTTTCAAAATAACACTTTCATAGAACAATTTACAATCTAGCAGCCTTACTACTAGAATAAAATAAAATTGCAAAATATTTTCTCGTCGAATACCCCTCGAGCATTGATAAATCAGAACCACCTTGAAGTGAATAGAGCCGGCATGTGAAAAATGAACTTAAAATAAGGGATATAGAAACACTAAAAATTCATTTATTTTCATAGTGTTTATATGAAAAAACGCGATTTCGATTGACGATAAAATATGAATTAAAAGTTAAACCCAGTTAAATATTTTTTTAAGAAATCGCTAACAAACAACTCAATGTCTTACTCATTTAAAACACAGATTCTCAAATTTCCCTATTTTCCAGCAATAATTAAAAGAAAATAACGGAAATTAAATTAAAAAACATTCTACAACAACAACAATGTGTATTAAAAAGAGAAAATTCAGTTTAATGACGACATCATATCTCCACATCTAAAACCAATGGTAAGAAAAAAGACAACACGTCTCCGCTCAACAATCAAAATAAAATAAAACAGAAAGAGCCAAACAGAAGTAAATAAAATAAATACAATGAGTGCAAAGAAAAAAAAAATCAAAACAATCTAGCATGCTTTGCAAATTCAAAATAACTATAGAAACATATTCGAATTCAAATTTGAATGGAGGCAATGAAAGAGATGATCATTGTATTTTTTATAAACGAGTTATGTTGATGACGTACTATATTACAAAAACAACAATATTTTAAATTTCAAAAGTACCTTATTTTTCATGACGATTTTCACTTAGAAATAAACATTTTCAAGACTCGATTTTTAAATCAAATAATATTACATGTTTCATGAACATTTTCATATAAAAACAAAACAAAAGCTCACATTTGTAATAAACGAAAACTGTAAATGAAAATAGCCATTTCTCCATATAGTTTCATAGTAAAGGAAAAATTGTTTGTACCTTATTTTAAGCTTAGTAAAAAATACAGTCGATACTGGAGGCTCTTATTTATACAGTAGGCTCTGGATAAATACCTCATAATTTTATTATATTTTCCTCAAGCACGTTGCTTTTAGAAAACAGCCCTCAGCCTACGGCTTCGGGCTGTTACCAAGCAACGTGCTTTCGAAAAATATAATACAATTATTTCGGGAAATTATCAATGCTCTTGGGATATTACTGCTGAAAATTTCTCTTGATGTTTCAGAAAAATTGTTTGATTTCGTTCTAAAAAAAACCATTTTTTTAAATAAATTTCATAAAATCAAAAATAATAATTTGCAAATTCCTTACTTGCTAGGCTGAATAAACGATTTCAAAAACATCATGCTCTTGTAATATGGCCATTCATCTTCGATCGGTACCTCTTTGCCAGATGGAATTTGATTTAATTTTTTTAATTTCTTATTGAATTTTTCTCGCAGGAGGGTCCACCGTTTTTTGCAATCGTCCTCTTAAGGAAAAAAGTATAGTCGAAGTTGGCATTACAAAACAAATATTCCGTTCATACAGCACAATATTTATGTTCGTATACTTACGGGGAATTCATGTTATTGCCGCAACATTCTCCCAAACTTTATCTTTATTGAGATGATTTTTATTACTGACTCGCTACTCCAGCATTAAATTCACGACTCAAATTGACGTTTGCTTCTGTTTGTGCGACAATTTTCCCTCTGTTAAGTTGACAACTAAATTCAACGAATCTTAACGAAAAATTCTTAAAGTTTCAGTGGTTAGTTTTAAGCAAAATCCATAACTCTTATTCTTACGTTAAGTTCTTACTGACTTGCTGTTCCAGCGTTTAATCAGCTGCAGCATTTGTATGTATATAATTTTTCGGCCGCTATAAAACATTATTATAAAAAACGCAGTTTTATTATTGTACAAAAAAGTCTCACTTGGAATTTTGGGCCACAATTTTAGAGAACTCCCATTCACGTGACTATTGCTGCGTTTATACCGCAGCTAAATTAGCAATGCTAAACCGAAATGACAACTATAGCAACGGTATAAACGCGACATATAACTAGCTCAGCCAGCTAAAATAGCATTGCTAAATATCATTGCTATGAAACTGACATTTGTAGCATGGCTAGTTTAGCAGTGGTATAAACACAGCATATGGTTATTGAATAAACCGACTAAACGTTTGATAAAATTATAAATCAAGGTTAAACAACAATTAACCCGAAACATTTTGAACGTGTTTTAAATGCCGCAACTCAAAAGCACATAAATCCAAAATTATACAATAAAATAAAAAGAATTCAAAATTGAACTCAACCGAATAATTTATTCTATATGTTATGTTTTAGCTAATGACAAGAAAATGTTGTGAAAACTAACGTGTTTAGCCACATGCCACACAATAAATATTATTAAAGCGAGAGCGCTGTTCTGTTTGTACGCATTGGTATATTTTGACAGTGATTTTTAATACACAAAAATCGTATTATGACTTAAATTTAATAATGTTAGTTGTAAAATAATAAAATTAACATAAAACACAAAATTTCTGTTGTTATTAACTTTAAAAAATTAAAACTATGTGTATTTATTATATACATACGTTATTTTACCACAAATATTTATAATTTATGTATTTATGTAACAAATATATACACATATTTATACATACCTAGTTAAATTTTTCTGTTTTTCAATTAGCTATACAAGTATAATTAACAATTTAAATTTTCCTTGTCTAGAATACTCGTTGTATGTGGTTGAAAAGCTTCAACACAATTTGTTTTTAAGGGAGAATATCTTTACTCGCGCCACCAAACAATTTTGTACTTGAGTAATCTCATACATGTGACGAACGGATATGACGATTTGTTTCTGTAGACTATGGATGATTGATTTTCAAAATTTTATAAACTATCGTAGAAATTAATATTAAGCGAATTTTCCAGTCGTACCTCTCTGGGTTATGTCATCGCAGATTGGTACTTCTAACGAGATTTTATGCTCTTACGATAAAAAACAAAGTCAACAAATTATGAAGTCTCATCAAAACGAGCTAGGGCGTACAGCTCAGGATGCAGTAACAGATTTTGTCTGTGATAACAATGACAACTCATTTTTAGCATTCACGAATCAGAGTTTCACGTCACATCGTCTTGATTTAACTGATACCATCACGACGAGATCCTCTTGGTTTCCGAGACTTGGCTATGGTTGACGAGCATGTTAATAAGCCTAATATCAAAAAAAGATTAGTTGGCGATTATAATCTGAAGATGATCATTTGACTGTCTCAAATTTGGTATGTAACAACATTAAAATTTTCTGGTTGTGTTTGCATTCAAGATTTCACGAAAGGGTGAGCCAATAAGAGTTTCACTATAACAATAGAAAATAAAAAATTATTACGTTGATAAACGATATTTAACTCGAATTAAATATGTAAAGCTTAAGAGTGTATTCGATGGAGCAAAACTCAGAAGAATCGGAACTTTTGAGTAAGTCAGAGTAGTTAATAGAAAGATTAGTGGAAAATTTCGCAGAAAGGTTAGCATTAAAACGAAACACGCAGAAAAAGTTCAAAGTGAGTTAGGTAACAACCAATTATTACAAAAACAAATTATTCCCAAAAGCGAGAGTTTGATAAGAAGCAAAACAAACTTATTATACACATTCAAAGGAGGGGATGGTTAAAGATTTGGGGAAAATCAAATCACCACCATAAATAACACCCAAATAGTCGATGAATTGCCGTCTAAAATGAGAATATATTAGTCAATAACAGTCTGACCTAATAAATTCTAAATTCTAAAATTTGGTTAAAGGAAGAAACATTTGGGGATTACGTTCATTCAAAAAGTATTATTAGAAATAGGTTGTTATTCACGGAAGAAGAAATGGTTGAATGAAAGTATGAAATGGAAGCATCTCTGAGCTCTTTTGATCTATAAGTTTTTGGAGTCACTGATCACGATCCTGGTGTCCATATCACTTCATCACGTATAGATTAAGGGCAAACACCTTAATTCGAATGATATAATTTGTTTGAGCCCGGATTCTGAATTTTACGTCCAGATACGCTTTGACCTTTTAGTCAAAGTGACCTCTGGAGGTCATTAGGGAGTCATCGTAGGCCAAATCCTTCTTTTGAATCTCTCGGCTGATATTTCGGCTAGGTCCAGTTGACCTTTATGTTTTTGGGGTCGCTGATCACGTTTCCGGTATCCATATGATCTCATCACGATAAATCAAGGTCAAATGAAGGGCAAACACCTTAATTCGAATGATATAATTTGTTTGACTCCGAATTCAGAGAGAACAGAAAATTTTACGTTCAGATACGCTTTGATCTTTTAGTCAAGTGACCTCTGGAGGTCATCTAAAATTCAAATCTTTCTTTTGAAACTCTCGGCTGATATTTCGCCTATAGGAATGGGTCTCGGACCAGTTGACCTTTATGTGTTGGGGTCGGTAATCACCATTCCGGTGTCCATATGACCCCAGCACGCCAAAAAAATCAAAATCAAACACCTTAATTCGAATAATATAATTTTTTAACCCCCCAGATTCTGTTTGTATGAGTCAATTCGTGTATTTTCGTACTGTGTGTGTGCATGTGTGCTGACTCCGGTCATTTCTGAAGAGTTTTTCTGGCGCCATGGAAAACACTGCGGGTGTTGAAGCAATTCTGATTCAAAATTTGAGTTGTATTTGAGTATGTTTTGGTACCCGTGTTCCAGGACAGAAATTTTAACGGTAACGAGAAGGCCAATATCAGTAATAGCAATTACGTAGCATGCGTGCCAAACTTGACACGTTTAAAAATGTGTCCGGCACATATTCTAACAAAAATTAGAAAAGACGTTTCTAGAGTTTTGATAAAACCCAAATATCGAAATGCTGGGGAAATGAGAAACAATGAAATTAATTATATAACCACCTTTGGAATGAATTTCAAATATTTTCAACAAGTACGGAAGGCTCGAAAAAATTTACTAGATGATAAAATATACGATTTAATAAAAAATGGAGAAATTTTTTAATTCAATGCTAAGTTTATTGTTGGCTGTCAAAAAGGTTAGACAGTTTTGGTATACTCGGCAATTTGACAGGTTTGGGAAGCTCAGCATCATAACGGTGTCATTTTTGGTCAAAAATTTACGAGCCAGCAAAGAAGTATGAGCAGGTGCATTACTGCGTAGTACAAAGGCCATGTTGTCTCACCAAAAATCCGAACAGGTGCGGCCTGGTGGTAAGAACTCATGGTACACTATGCTGTTGAAATCGAATAAAACAGTGAGCAGAACCATCGCATTCGATTGAATTTGACTAGGTTTTTTTGGGACCGGGTTAAAAACAACTAAACAGAAAGAAGTCCGAAAAAGTTTGAAAAAGTGGAACATTTCTACTTAAACAAACAGGACAGTTTTTAAGTCTTGAAATTTGTTATGTACAGTATGTACATATGTACATATTTGATAAAAAAATTGCTACATAAAGATGGTTTGGTGGTGACGACCATCCACTGGTTTTAAAACACATTTATAGTGAAATCTCTTCTAGAAAAGTTTCAAAACCATCATTTGGATTTGGTGCAACTAATTCTTTTGTCATCATATTATGTTAGTTCCGTTTGGCGCAGGGATGCACTTTCATAAATAAAACATGGCCAGTAGGTCTACTATGTATTCCGATCTGAAAGTAATTTTTCCCGAATTCAGAAATTTTGTATAGAGAAAAAAAAGAAAATCAAATTTATTTCATAGTCAAAATGAACTTTCAAATCGGTTTTATTTCAGATCGGAATACACAGTAGACCTACAGATTTCAACAAATATTCCGGGACACTTCTAATGGTACATTGCTACACAAATACAAATCTTAAATCAAGAAATTAGATTTGACAAAGCTAAATTTGCTTTTTAACCATAAAAAAGCACGTGTTCCAATTAATTTTTCTGAAATTTGATACCTAAGTTATTAAGCCGATTCTGTAAGTAGTTCCTAATATAAAATCGAATTATTTACGCTCTCAAGAATTCCATGTATCATATCATTTGGGGTCTGATTTGGTAAGTAAAATAATAGTCAAATTCAAGAAATATTGCGGAACACCACCGCGCAGAGAGGTTAAGTCATGCGAAGAGATTTGGAACTGGAAATTCGTATGAGGACCCAAAATTCAGAATCGTTATACTTTCTCTACTGAAACCTACTTAATCATTTAGTTGACGCTGCCAGATCATCGTGCAGCTGACAATAGCTGAAGTCAGATTTTTTCCTGCAACATATCATTGTGAGTTTGTATTTTCAAAGATGAATATTTAACAATAATTAGGAACATAATGGCTTAAGACAATTATTTTGGGTTAAGATGTTGGGCCCAATTCCAAGAAAATAAAATTCATACTATCTTATTTTATTTCCCCTCTTCCTATAAAAATTTGCGTTGAAAAACAAAACTAAAAATTTGGCGTATATGAGCCCGATTCTGACTGATCCTTAATATTTCATGTGTATTTCAATATGGTTGGACAATATTTGTACGTAAAAATAAAAATAAGTCTATAACAAAGCATTGCAATAGAATACGTCGACCCCAGCCCGTGCAAGAGCCGATCGAAAATATAAATCACGACTATCGTTGGAAAGAGGTGGATATGATATGACGGCACACTTGGTAAACGACGCCGAAACCGCGAGCACCTCTACCGCTGCTGTACCGGTACGTGTAGCGGACAAACGATTCAAAACTTCATGTCAAACCAATCTGTTGAGTCTATCTTGCAGCGTTTGTGATCGACTTTGGTTCGACAGAAACTTAAAGAAAGTGAAAGCTCGCAGAATTCCTTTCTTTACGTGCCCACAGAACCTATAGATTATATGTTCACCAGAAACATTAATGTTGACATTATGCCTAATATATCTTATTCTCATATCACAGACTAATGTTAAACAAAATTTTCGTCGAATATTAATCGAAATAAAGATTATGTACCATTCAGTGTTTATTTTGTATTAAAATTTTCCTTCTCACTAAAAGCGACTCGCTGATATAGACTTTTCACATGAAACCAACGGGTGGACAAATTCGGGAGTACTAATGAACAAAGTTTGATTTTTAAAATTTAGTTTAATAAATCCTTCATAAAGTCTTCAACCATTATTTATAAGCATATTAAGTGGTATAGTATCTTACAAAATTTAAAAAACTTATAGGTAAGATGACTCATTTAAGAAAAATAAGTTTGAAAGGAATGGATGTGCTACAACTATTTTTTGGTACCGTCAGTATTTCTAGGGATTTCATAAGTCTGTGAAAGGGGGTGCCGAATATGTTTAGACAAAAATAATAATGTTTTCAAACCTCAAACAGTACAACAGCAAAACAGTGTTTCAATAGCACATTATCATCTAAAGTTGGAAATCGAACAACATTTTCGTAAATAAAAGAGAATTAAAAAACGTATTTAAGAAATAAAATCGCCCAACGCAAATCTATACATACCTGGACAACTACAACAACAAGATTTGTGTTCCATACTTTCCTTCTACATTACAAAAATAAAATGTATAAACAAATTTTCAACAGCCGGGAACAGCGAAATATTATTTTTTAATTCCATTGCATCTCGCCAGACAATTAGAAATGGAAGTTCAATGCCAGGAAACGAAACAAGAAATGTTCTCTGAAATGACCGACGAGCTAATCGTCAGGTCTAAAGGGATATCAAGGCAAGTTTTAATTTTCTTATTTAGGCTTTTTTATCCGAAGCTATGATAAAAATTGTTTAGTACACATTTTTGACATTTCTTTGAAAAATATTCCCCTATATTCACAAATTTTTATTATGCTATCCGAATAGTGTAATAATGTTTGGTATATTTCCCCGCTTCAAATTATTGTTGCTTCGCTTAATGGAATGTTTAAAATTTTTCCGCTAAATGGAATCGATCGTGCTCGAATGCGCCAATAGTATTTTAAATTTTCTTCCAAAAGCCAACCCCCTCCTGGATATATTTTCCACAAATTTGAAAATAGCAAACATTTAAATAATGTGTCTGCATAAATAATTTACAAATTAGAAAATTCAATATTTTGTAAAATAAGCCAATCATTGGTGGCAACATTACGTTTTATATCCCCATTACATGTTGGCACATAAACAGACGTGTATTTCGTCTTCTACAATCGTAATATAACACTCTCGGTAATTAGTGTAAATGCACAATGTTAAAACAATGAAACGATATAATCTGTCTACTGAAAGTGTTAATTACCCCAAATATTTCCTGTATATTTTATACTAAGTATTTAAATATTAATTTACTGAAAATTTTAAACTATAAAAAAAATCAATATTTAGCACTATTATACAATATATGTATAGAGCTATATTGCTTCCATTAAATTTTTGGATCAAAAAAATAAAATAAAAAAATTTAAAGCGCGAAGGTAATTTTCACAAATTAAATTCTATAAATTTTCAGCTAAATACCAAAATAAAATAAAAATTCTTCGTCTTCTCTGCGCGAACCCAGATATACCCAGACCCTTTGTGTGTTTTGGATTATCGAATTTAGTATAGATTAAATACATATACTTCATACGAAGAATTTTTCCTTGTTAATCGTCCAGACTCTAAGTGGATTTTTTGTTGTTTCTATATTTACGTTTGTATACTACTTAAAAATGTTAAGTTTTTTTCCACGATTCTCCATGCCATTGTTGTTGTTGTGTTATTATATTCAATTGTAAAGTGGGATAAAAGTGAAAAATATAAAACAACGAAATATATAAAAATTCATTACAATTAGGATTTGTAATTAAGATAAAATTTGTATTGTTTTATTTCTATTTAGTTATTTTTTTGTTTGTTGCTCATGTATACACAAACAGGTACCATAATACCCGTATACATAATTTAATTGTGTTGCTTCAGGTTCAGAGTATAAAAATAAAAATGATAAAGAGACGTGGTATAAATGTATAGTTGTATAAGGAGAGATTTTGTCTTAATGAAATAGAAAAAGAAGGTGTAAGATTATGTATTCGTATAAAGAAATATTTAAATTTATTAAATGATAACATTTTCAACGGTGTATTCAATCTTATCAGATACACTTCTAATTGATTTAATGTTTGTATTTAAATAAATAAAGGGGCAGATAATTTATGTATTCGTTGAATTTTTTAGAACGATTTATTTGGGATAAAATAACCGTGCTGTTGGAGCAAGCTTTCTTAATAATCAAATTCCAAATACCTAGTAATGTTTTTTACAATTTTTTCTGTATCAGATGAAATAAAGAACTTTGAGAATTAAACAATTAATGCATTTAGGAGTCTAGACCATTTGTCACTTGGGCGAGGAATTATTTTGCCACTTTATTACAAAACTGTTAAATAACTATTAAGAATAATACGCCACGATTCTAGACTGTTTTCAAACGTAGTTCAGTTTTCAGAGGTTTAATGCAATAATTCTTCCTCTATTCAAACTGTAAAAACTTGTTTCGCTCAACATTCGCTCTTATCGTTCTCAAAATCAGTTGAAATCATTCCTGGCTTATTTATAATTTTGAGTTTATAATGATAAGATAACTATAAAGACGATACAATCTTCATGGCTCCGCCAAACTTTGGGATATTCTGGGCAAATAATTCAGATGTTTAATGCACAATCAAACTATTTTGCTGCACATCCTATAGAGTGTAGACTCGACCAAGTACACCTCCAAATCGAATGTTTTTATATCGTTACATAAAGGAAGCCCATTAACTTTACAACAATTAAATTAACTCTTGGATGTCTCATTACCAAAGTGTTGAATCATGTGGGTACCTGTAGCAGGGAATCTTTCGAATTTAAGTTTGAAATTTGCCATACCGTTAGAACCGAATTTGTGCTAATTAGTGGTCATTGGAAAAAATTTAGTGCTAGTCCAGGAGCCGAGAAAATGGAAAAATAATTTTCATATTCCGCCTGAAAGGCGGTTAAAATTACAAAAACAAAATCTGATTTTCAGCGGAAACCAGAAAATGAAGAAATTTGTGCTTATCACAAAAAAATAAATTTTGACAATTTTCATTCATTAAATTGTGGAAAATGAAAATCAATCCATACCCCTAAATGATACTAGACGGAACCATCCAAGACACATTTTGCGTTCAATAATTTCCAAATTGAACAACAAGAATAATTAATTTAAACTATTTCCGACATAAAATGTTTTAAAAACCAATACAAATATTATGTCTGTCTATTGTGTCAATAAACTTTATCTTTTCCATTAGTAAACGCATTGAAGAAATTTGTGCTTATCACAAAAATAAATGTTTTGAGTATTTTCATTAATAAACCAAGGAAATATGAAAATTTATCAAAACATTTTGAATCATCCAAGATTTCGTATTCAATAAATTACTATTAACGGCAGCAGGCAAACTTTCGAATTTAAGTTTGAAACTTCTTATACCATTAGAACCGAATTTGAGCTATTTAGTCCTCATTGGAAAAATTAGTGCTTATCCGGAACAGAGAAAATGGATAAAGAAATTTCATATTTCGCTTGAAAGACGATAAAAAATTAAAAACGAATCATCGCTCCTTTGTAACAATGTTTATAGTGATGGATTTTGATCACTGTCGTCACTACGTTAACAGTAAGTATACCCATGATGCACTCTCGCAGATCATTTTAGCGGGCGTAATAGATGACGATTTAACTCCATTAAATAGTGATCTGAATGATTTTATTGTTACATTTACACAACAACACGCTTCCAAAATCATATATGAGTTGAGAAATATTAAGCTCTCCAAGTTATTTAAAAGTAATTTCAAGACTCATACTAACGGATGAATATTAATGACATAGACTGTACTTGCAATATTTCATTTCTGATTGAGAAATTTTATCGTGCCCCAATTAAAATAAAATATTACTGTGTAACGGGTGGACAATTAAAATATTTTACATTTGTGCTTATCGTAGCACAAGAGCTGTTACCACTTAGAAATTTCGTTTCTGATGAGAATTTAAATATTAAACAGTGCAAGTGGAATATGAAAACCTTATGAAATAGAGGTTTCTAACGGGTTATTGTTTGTGGGTATCAAATCATTAAATTCAAGTGAATTTTATTCTATTAGCCCAACCGAAATACAAGACAATATTTTAATCCAAACAGAAGTATTTAAATTAAATGGGATCATCCATTTCAGCTCGACATCCCTGGTTAATGGAATTGGACATTATTGGATTACTCCAATGAGTAATCAAGTGTCTTAACGGGCAGTTTGAATTTTACAATGACCTATTGTCTACGAAGGCGGAAAACATTAAAGTCAACCCAGCGTTGCTTATTTAAGTAAACAAAAAATTTAATTAAAACACAATTAATAATAACCAACCAAATATAATTTGGTTAACCATTAAAAAATTTCAAATTTGCTTTCGATGTATCATTCGTATAAATTATGATAAGTCGGGGTATATTTTGTTTTGTCAGGATTCGCAAGAGCATTTCCCTTTATTTGATAACCAAGATTATTTTCTTTTGAGTGTTCAACAAAATAAATCAAAACTTAGGTATGTAAGGGAATAGTATCTATTTAACTACATGACAATGATTGTGCTCGGAAAGAATCTGACGAATAAAAATGGAAAAGCGGCCTACCTAATGGTCTTGCAATTCTTAGGAAACAAAAAAAATTATTAAAGGATTGTCCTTTTAGTGTTCTTTTGTTTTTAGTATAAAACAGAAGCTGGACAAAATGTTTTTAATTAAGAAATAACGAAACAAACTATCTTATTGCCAGCATATAAAACATTTTGTAGTATACATATATAGAAGTAAAACATAGTACGTTACTCGTTCGTTAAATGACTATCGCGCCTATCGTTTCGAAATTGTAGACACAACACAATTTATTTACCCCCTTTGTGGCGTAAATAACTATTATTGAAAACACAAATATTTTCAATGTAATAAAGGAAAATATAAAGATTATTGGATACATTTTTCCGGTTTGGGCTGAAAGACAGGTTCCTTTTTGATTTTTTTTTACCATCATCCGGGCGAAATATGATTTTTCCTCTTTCTTTCGGTTGGACTAGCATTTTCCAATAAACGCTAAAAGCTCAATTCGATTCTACCGTACGAGAAATTTCATTTTCAAATTTGAAAAGTTGCCGAAGTCATACGAAACAGCCAAAGTATTTTATACCATCCACACATTGAATCGTTCCAAAATAGCGTAAAGTATTCACATCAAAAATGTTTCAGCTCAAGAATTCGGCATATCAACAAATATTCAGTACCTCCCGATCCAAATATAGCCGTTTTAATCACTCTGCCATTTGATTTGTTAGTTTAAATTCATTCGGATCAATTCTGGATTAGCACAAATTGAACCGCAACGTATTTTGAATGACACAACATGTTTATTGGCTTCTAAAATATTTTATGTCAGAAATAGTTCAAATTAATTATTTTTGTTGTTCAATTTGGAAATTATTGAATGCAAAATCTTTTCTGGTTTCCGCCGAAAATCAGGTTTTGTTTTTGTAACTTTTTTACCGTGTTTCAGGCGGAATATGAAAACTCTTTTTCTATGTTCTCCGCTCCTGGACTAGCACTAATTTTTTCCAATGAGCACAAATTCGCACAAATTCGGTTCTAACGGTATTAGAAATTTCAAGATTAAATTCGAAAATTTCCATGCTTAAGTTACCCACATGGTTGACTCCTTTGGCCGTTTAGGATAGGATTATATAGGATTCCATCCAGCAATATTCAACTTTACAATAGTCCGAATTTGTTATGTTAGATTTGTGAAACATAATAAGAACAATAAAATTTTCGTACCTTCAATAAAGTTTTCGAGCAGCAAAAGTGAGATAATGTAAAATGTGTTCCAGAAATATATGTTGCTGTCGAAACTGTTGGTTAAACGTAGAAATGTAGAATGAATTGAACAAGGTCTCGCTTAACTCTTAATTCTATGTAGTACCTCGACAAAACATTGGATACGATTTTTTTTTTTTTTTAATATGTTAACACTAGAACTACCGGTCAAAATGACCGATTTACATTTATTGATTTAATTTTTTTTATTTATTATTTCAGAATTGTTTTGGAAATGTTTGATGAGTTTTAAAATAATTACTTTATTGTCATAAAAGTCATTATAAATTTCTAAAATAATTCTAACATAATAATAAAAAAAAAATGAATTCAATAAATGTAAATCCGCCATTTTGACAGGTTGGTAGTTCTAGTGTTAATCAAAGTCTCATATTCTGAGTCTAAATACTCCAAATCACCATATTCTGTTAGTTCGTCTTCCAAACATTCCTTGCCTATTTCGTTTTTCGGTAACTTATTTTGCTGGTCACTGATTCTGGAGAATAACCGCATATTCCTCGAATCAAATACATATACCTTCAAACGGTCGTCCTGAAACTTGAATTAAATATCTGTCTCTGTCCAAAACTTTACAAACCCTATAAGGTCCGTGAAGTCTCGTTCTTAGTTTGTGGTTAACTCCTACTCATGGGTTTTCCGCAGCATCACTAAACTCCCTGCCTCATATTACACTGATTTGCGAACCTTCCCGTCATAATAGTTTTTGTTATATGTTTGCTGTCGATCCATAGAATTCCTTGCACTGTCCCTAAGTGGGATCCCTTGCAGGAGTCATTTCGTAATATTCGTACTAAACACCTACCATCTTTTTCTTTCATACCCGAATTTCTTTGTACCATACCAAACAACACTCTAGGCGGTATTTCACTGATTGATTTGTTCAAGGTATTATTCAAAATGTATTCCGCTTATCCTAGAACTTGGTCCCACTGGCCTTCGCCGTTATAAGTCAACGTTGCTAATAACGGAACTAACACTTTATTGTAACGTTCAACCTGACCGTTCGAATTAGTTGATGCAAACTTCTCAAATTCCTTCGAAGTAAATGCAATTCCTCTATCAGATATTATACGCTTTGATATGCTGTAATAACCAAAGTAAGTCAACAAATGTCTACATACTTCTGCGGTGTTCGTTGTTCTGGTTGGAAAAATTTAATGTATTTAGTGAACGCATCCACTGCGTCCTAAATGACTAAATGTAATGTTTCAAACGGGAAATTTCAATTATCTACAAAATGTAATAACGCTTCATTAGTTACAGGGTCGGTTGAACACGGTCAACTCGGCGAAAGCAACTCGGCGACGGTCAACTCGGCGCCGGTCAACTCGGCGACGGTAAACTCGGCGACGACCAACTCGGCGACGGTCAACTCGGCGATGACCAACTCGGCGACAGTCAACTCGGCGACGACCAACTCGGCGAATAAAAATCCAGATTTTCAGAAAATCTCGGTTTTTATTTTTATTTTACTTTAAATTAAAATTCTCCTTCACCAGAAAGGTCGGCTCAAATTAAAAAAAAATACGTCTTTTAAAACGAAGATTTTGAAAAGCGGGATTTTGAAAAGCGAGATTTTAAAAAATATCATTTTTATATCATTTTTATTGCTTACTGCTGAGCTGACAGTCGCCGAGTTGGTCGTTTCCGAGTTGTCCGTCACCGAGGTGGTCGTCGACTGGTTGATCGTCGTCCAATTTGCTGTCGCCTAGTTTACCGTCGCCGAGTTGTCCGTCGCCGAGTTGTCCGTCGCCGAGTTGTCCGTCGCCGAGTTAGTCGTCGCCGAGTTGACCGTCGTCGAGTTGGTCGTCGCCGAGTTGACCGTCGCCGAGTTGGTATCGCCGAGTTGGTCGTCGCCGAGTTTACCGTCGCCGAGTTGGTTTCGCCGAGTTGTCGCGTACCGATACTTTACTATACTAAAACTGTCGTCTTACTCACAATTTTTCTCGCTCCCCATATGTCTCATATTATCATGATATTTGTACATATAGTAAGTGTAACCTAATTATGTTTTCTGAAACTAGCAGTGCAATTTATTTCCATCTTTTCTGTATAATATGCCGTTCCTCAACTCATCTCCTTTTAACCTTTGTTCCTCTATTCGTCATTTTATATTCTGAATACTTTCGTCCTCAAGCTGTCTAATTATATACTTTCTCTAAAAATAGGTCTTTCTCTTCTGATTCCATATAATAAACTAGTATTCTACTTATAGTTTTATTTTACTATTCATGTCTCGTTTGTTTAACGTCAGCCTTAGAGCGTTACAATCTATGACTATACCGCGAATTGCTTTCCGAACAAATACGGCCTAACCCGCTTAATACTATACACCATATCCAATGTTTGAAGCACGAAGCTATGCAGCTTCGACTCAGCGTCCATTTTTTATGCTAAAAAACTAAACAAAAAGAAATTCCCCATCCTCTTGTTTTAGCATCAGAATACCATACCGTATGCCGAACTCGAAGCGTCTGTATGTAATTCCGTTTCACGTTCTAATGAATATATGTATACTCAACTCGGGCCTACCTGCCAGCAACTCCTTCAACCGACTAACTGCCTTCATATGCTTTTCTAAAAAACTAAACTCAACATCAGGTTTTAACAACTCATATAAAGAAGCAGCAATTCTGCTAAAGCCCTTTATAAATTTTCGAAAATTACCAACAAGATCAATGAACCTTTGCCAATGCTCTGGCATCAGTAGGAACAGGATATTTCGTTATACTTTCTATGTGTTTGTCGCTCAAAGTAATTCCCAGCGAACTCACATTGTATCCAAAGTACTCTACCTTCGTTTTACAAAATAACATTTACTAACATGCAATTTAACCTCGCTTTAACCCCGCCAATATGCTAAGTAACTGATTCAATACGATTACGTGATCCTCTAGATTTTGTGACACGATGAGAATATCATCTATACAAATTATTATTATTTATTAAAGCTTTTAGAACAAGCTGTAAATATTTTACAACATAGGCCGGTGAGTTGGTATAGCCAACTGATCCGTCACAAAGGCGGTGTATTTTTTGGAGTCTTAGAGTAGAGACACTTTTCATTAAGTCTTTGAATAACATCTTCTATATATTACCAGCATAGAATAAATTCTTTCAACAATCTTATTTAACGGTCATTCTATAATTGATGTACAGACGGTAGCTATTATCTTTTAACTAGAACTACTCGACTCGTGTACGGTGATTCACTGGGCCTGATAATCTCAGACTCTAGTAATTCATCTGTAAGTTTCTTTAACTTTACACTTTCATAATAACTAAAATGTTTTGGGCTTGTAGTTACTATTTTGTTATCTCGTAGTCTTATTTCCGCCTGATATTTAACCTTATCAACGACACCTGTACTCTTCTCTAAATAACATTCTTTATACACCTCGTTATATCCAACTGTCTCGTTAGAGTCGTCTACGTCTAATATCACTTCATTCATCACTAGCAGTTCCTTATTTGTGTTAGACACCTCGTTCATTATGCCCACGTCAAATGTAACCCTTCTTATTTTCGTCTTTAATTTTTACCACATTAATTCCGGTTAACTTCAGAAAACCATTCCCCCCCCCCCCCCCCATTTCCCCTACTTTTGAATTTTTCACCAATTTTTCCTTTACAATACTCACATTACTGCCAAAATCTATCAACACTCGTTGCTCGAAAAGTTTGTCCCCAATAATCGCAATCGCTTTCAGCTATTCTTTGCTCCTACGTCTTCGTCTGAACCACTCATGCACAAGATTTCTTTTTCCAGTTTTACTTTACACTGTTCTTTGACGTGTCCAATTTTCTTGCATCGTTCACACATTGGTTTTCTTTTTGGTAGCGAACAGTTGGTGGCTATGTGTCCTTGTTGAAAACAATTATAACACTCTCTTTTTCTCACCCAATCCGGCTTGTTCTCGTAATTCCTTGGGTTACTTTCAAAGACTTTTTGTTTTTCCGGTTAATAACTCTAGCTATTTACTTTCTTTCCGTTTTCTCCCCCACTCCCATTTACCTTAATGTGCAACTTCATGTATTCCTTCAACTCTCTCAACTCTGATCGACTTAATGCTGAACTTAATTTGTTCGTTTCCTCTTCTATTTGTCCTTTGGCTATTTGACACATCTCGAAATAGTATTCGATTAATCCTTGTTTTACTCGGATCGTCTTTTTCAACCGTTCGTGAATTTCTGCTTGTGAACACTTGCAATTTGCTGTTCAAAAAAATCGAATTTGTAAGCCAAAAATTACTTGTACGACGGAATTGATTTGAAAATATCTCGTATCATACGCTCGTATAGGTCAATCACCAATCAGACACCAGCAGAT
The DNA here is from genome assembly GCA_963556165.1 of Tipula helvola. Classification (NCBI taxonomy): domain Eukaryota; kingdom Metazoa; phylum Arthropoda; class Insecta; order Diptera; family Tipulidae; genus Tipula; species Tipula helvola. The sequence continues at coordinate 104,153,369 of OY744483.1, forward strand.
TAATATTGAGTACGCGTTAATGTCGCAGTTGGGGAATACTTTAATGTAAATCTAAAAAAATTAACACACGTTAATCGTAACACAACTGTGTTTTGTTATTTATTATTTTGACTGTTCCATAGCAAAACATATCATACATATAGCAACTTAAAAAATATACACTGAACGAAAATTAGCTCATATTTTTGACCTACCTGGATTTCATGATACGGTTTCTTTCCGGTTTGTTTTACTGGCGGTGACTTTTTATAAGCGATCAGCAAGCAGAACGCTTTTAAACAATATATAAAAAATGCCGCCCGTGGCACAGTTGTTAGCATGCTTGCTTTAAGCTCCGGAGGTCCCGGTTCGATTCCCAGCGGGTGATGAAAAAATCACGGCTGGTTAATGTAGGATTAATGAAATAATCGCTCATTATCCGTTTTAAAAAAACGATTACGAAACTTCATCTTGAAGCGGCTAAATTCCTCTATGGGATGTAGCGCCAGCGAAAAAAAAAATAAGAAATAAGTAATTTCGAAGTAAAAACTAGGCATCGACCTTTAGACAAAATAAAATAGAAGGGAGATTCACAAATCGCTAGCCACAAAAAATAAGGTGAAACGTTCCGTGCGCTTTCCTGTGCTCTACCACCTGTAAGAAAACAAACACCGTCGATGATGATTTGGTCACCGAGCCTGTTCTCTTCAAATTAATACGTGGTCAATTTAGGTTCAGGAAGGCTTATTTCTAGTGTTGAAATAATGTGCTATAGCAACTAAGAGATCGTGTGCGGTCGTTATCTCACCATCGTGTCGGGAGTACGAAATTTCGGGAGGACAAATTTCGCGGAATGAAATCGTCCCAGTGCGACCGCGGAGTATGCCGATCCCCATTTCAAGTTAATCCGAAATTTGAGCCTTTAGGTTTTTCAAGATTTGCTTGGCGTTGTCTGCTTTTGTGATTATTCAGTATTTTTCAAATAATTCTAGTTTTGAGGGTACGTTGCTGGCATACTTTGTGGTACGAGATTAGTCGACGATTATTCGCGATTGGTAGAGATTATTGAAGATTTTTAGGGATAATTCATGATTATTTCAGGTTCTATTTCAGGCAACCCTATTAAAATTATGAGATTATTTGATGCTTTTAGATATAGGTTTTGCACTCCAAATTCAACCTTTTACAAAACATATTCATCCTTTTCCAAATCAAATTCAACTTTATCCAAAAAGTAATCATCCTTTTCCAAAGCAAATTTACCTTTTTCCAAAAAATAGTCAACTTTTTCCAAATCAAATTTGACTTAATCCAAATCAAATTCACCTTTATTCAAAACATATTCGTCCTTTTCCAAATCAAATTCAAACTGCTAAATTTCAATTAGTCATTTATGGAAATATCACATGGAAATTGAAAACATCGGATTGAACTCGTCGAAGTTTTTGATATTGGTCTGCGGCGCAAAAATTGTTTTTCTCGATTCAATGATGAACCAGGAAATACTTAATTGTTTGTATCGGTAGGCGGTGGAGGAACTAAACTTGCCTGGCACTTCATTAATTTACCTTAACCCGCGAATGAATGGGAAAGTCCATCGCAGTTTTTCGTGAAATGAGTAGCTGTTGGTTTCTAAATTTTTCCTTTTACAGCAAAGAACTTTTTGTATTTCTAAATTATTTAAATTTCCATGTTCTTAAAATTTACAAATCCCTATGGAATTTCGTATTTAGCATTAGATGTCTAAATTAACTAATTGCTAATACAAATTCTAAATTTCAAAAATGTTGTAAAAACTCTCTAAATGTCAGGATTCTTAAATTTGACGAATTTCTAAGTTTATACTAGCTTTAAAGATTTAGATCTATAAACTCCCATTTTCCCAAATTTCCTAATTTCTTTTCTTTCCAAACTACCTCTCAAAATTTGTTAATTTCTAAAATCAATAATTCCAAACAAATGATGAATTTGAATTTAAAACGATTTTATGAAATTTATAAAATCCTAAATTAGTGTTTCCACTATTAAAATTTCCAAGCTCCAGAATTCTTAAATTTGAAAAAATTCTTATTTAAGCTTCTAAGGATTTTCGCTTTCTAATTTCCTGACACTTAGGGAGAATTTTAAAGTGAAGTTCAGGGTTAGTTTTAAAGACGGGTTTCCAGTGAATTTTAGGGTGATTTCTAGAGTAAGTTGAATTAAAGGGCATATTTTAGAAAGAATTTTAAGTAAAATTTTATGGCTAATTTTAGAGTGATTGTTGAAATGGTTGAGTGGTTGAATTTAAGAGAGAATTTTAGAATTAATTTGTCGTAATTTTAGGAAGAATTTTAAAGTAAATTTAGGATAAATTTATGATGAATTTGATGGAGAATTTGGATTGATTTCTGGGTGAATTTTAGGATGAACCTTAAGGCTGGGGGTTGTACGGTGAAGTTTAAGGTGCGTTTCGAGATGACTTTTCAGTTAAGAAGACAATTGTATGGTAAATTTGGGAATGAATTTTAAATTGAATTTAGATCAATTTAGAATGAATTCTACGATGAATTTCGCGATGACATTAAAGGTGACCCACATCTTATTCTGTGGGTTTTATATTGAATAAATTCTGTTGGTATACGATTGAATTTGATTTGGATAAAGGCGAATTTGATTTGGAATAGGATGATTGTGTTTTGTAAAAGGTTAAATTTGGAGTGCAATAAACCTATATTTGAGGTTGAACAAGTAGTGCTTGGCATTCCTTTAAGTTACTTAGCTCCAATTCCAGAGATTTATTGAATTACCGCAAATTTTAAGTTTTATTCAAATCGTTTCAACTTTGGCATTGAGTTACCGAGTCCAGATGCCTGTTTTTGGGCTTACAATATTACATCAGAATCTTCGATTTTAGAGAATTTCGAGATGTTCAAAGCCACAGATTATCCGACGATATTTTGGGGGTTTAGGCTTATTTTCCATTTCTATAACAAAAATTACTTTTTGTTGAAGTTTGATGAAGTTCTCGAATGTGCTCAATTAGGATGGACTTGGCTTTTTATAACCGCTAATGACGAAATTAGCCGTGCATATGGGATGCTAGAATGATTTTTCGATAAAATTCTATAATTTGGCGAAGTACATCCTCCTTTTTTTAACCGATTAAGATGAAATTCGGCATGAACTTTTGAAAAGCGGGATTCTAAAATGATTTTTAGACGATGTTCTGGAGAATAAGTCCTATTACGATGAAACTTGCCTCTATTAAAATGATTTTGGAGAAATTCTAGAAGTATGACTTAATGGAATTCTAAACCGATTTTTAGATGATGGCCTAGAAATTGGTCATTTCGTACCCGATTTTGATAAAATTTAGCTTGTCCGATGGGAATGATATTCGATAAAAAATTTTTGATAGGGTTCATGGATTAAAAAATCAAAAATCTTGTTTACCAAAAAGTTATAAATTTAATGAATTACAATTAGATTGTTGAGCAACCCCAGGAGTATTTTTGTATGCATCTGAAGCATGTGATTTTAACAATACTAATATTTTTTGGAAAATGCCGAGCGCCTCTGGTATCTAAATTTACTCTACGGGATTAAAGAAGTTTTACTTGCCAAACCAACGACTTTGCTGGTGAGAAAACTTTATACCATTCGATTGTTGTTAATATTGGGATGGCTTAAATGATTTATTATGAAGTTACCTCTCAACTCAAAAGCTTTCTCAATACATTTTCTTGTTGTTTATTATGCATTGTTACCTGTGCGTCACTAGATGCTTGCCAAAAGTAAGATATCCTATTCTCAAGAAGTTAATTTTCTAATAAGCTAGAGCGACTGAACTTATGTTTATTAACTGACCACAACTTATATTATTATCGGAGTATGTCGTTTATTTATCGGTACACATGTTTTGAAGTACATTGATCGTATTTTCATTGACCGGTGGCGGTAATCATTGACCGTCAATAAGAGTTCATTCTATTTATTCGAAAATATTTTCAGTACTCGCGAAATCTCTTTTTTCAAGTACTATTAGTCGATATGTCATCGTTACAGTGTCATGTAATATAAAACCGCTCTTATACATAATTCGTAGTTTTCAAATAATAGTATTCTCTACACTATTATTTTGAAGTTTTCTGTTTGTTCTGAATTATTTTGATGATAACAAGCTTTTCTTGTCTACTGGTTTTTTAAACTAAATTAAGTTTTGCCAAATTTTAATTTAAAATACATACAATATTGTACTACAACATTGTATTTTATAGTTTTACCGAAGCTTATACAGTTTTATTTAAAATTCTTGTAAACATTCTACACTTTCATTCCAATATGGGGGTATTCGCGAGCATATTTTTTAATAAAATCACAACTCGTAAAAAAAAACATCTCGTCTTTGTAATAAACAAATTTTGTATATGAAAAAAATATGATCTGTTTATAAATAATATTGTCTTCTACCAGTTCCTATCAAACAATGTCAAAGAGCACGAAAAGAAAATTACAGGAAGACTAATACACGATATGAAAAATAAACGGATTATAAAATCCATCTTTCGAGTTATTTTCCTGTTAAACATTTTTTATATATGTATGCATGCACATAATATAAATGCGCTACACATAGTACAAGAACAGTAGAGAGAGTTTAATGGCATTAAACATTGGACAGAAAATATACGGCTGGGGGAGAAAAACTTTAAACTAACCATCATTTCACTATACGTACAATCGCAAACTTATAAACAAACTTTTTTTTTATTTTCTATCATCTTATCTTCTTAACACGGCAAAAATAAGTATGAAAAATAAGAAGACAAAAAGAGAAACAAAGAAAATATTAAGTCAAATTTGCTTTTATCTTAAAGACAATGATAAAATGGATAAGTTGATATTCTCTTCAAATTAGATTATGATTTGATTAAAGATGATTTATATTGAAAAAAATTTCAAAGTGAATATATTTCACTCGTCTTCGTCTTATATTATTATTTTTTGTGCTGTTTTTGTTCTAGAAAATACTTGTATATAGAAAGAAAAGCTCAGATATTTTGCGAGGTCATTAAATATTTCAATGATATCTAATTTATCATAATTTTTATCTTTTTTTTGTTGTGTTGTTGTTGGTGGTTTCGACTAAAAAAGAAAATGTATATTATTATTTATAACAAGAAAAATTATAAAATAATTTTTTGACTTAAAGACGACGGTAATTAGAATGTTAACGGGATTATTCAACGTCAAAGTTTGGAGAAAATTGACAAAGTGGATAAGTTTTTCTCCTCCGTCCAATTAAGATAAATTGTTTAATTAAATTTTTCCTGCAATTCAGTTTTAATTGACAGTTATCAAATTACTGCAGGCATCGACCTTCGGCAGCGTCATATTTTTGTTTAATACAGCATTCTACTGTTCAATCTAATAATCCGACAAATATGTATTTTAATCCCGATTTCGTAACGGCCATATGTCGGACTCAAAAATATCGAGTCAAAAAAATTTTTTTTTTCGTTGTTTGTAACACGGAATTGTAGAGATTCCGAAATTCAGATTTGGCGCCATGTAGTAAGGGGCATGGACATTATTTGTGTCAAACGGATTCACAGGTCTTTAATGGAAAAAGTTTTAGGTTTAACAAAACTGCCATAAACAATAAACAATGCTATATTGATTCAGGTTTTGAAAGGCTAATAGTGTGGGTTTCCGCACAAAACTAAATGTAATTTTTGATTGTACCGACATGAAGCTGAGTGTGCAATTTTTGAGAAGTCATGATGGATGCATATTTATTTATAAGCATGTGTCGACAGTGATTACAATCGGTAATACAAACAATTTAAACATTTGTAAAATTAATTAAAAAACAAACAGGATTGAAAGATGCAAAGCCCCGCCCGACATATACATAGAAATTTAAATAAAATTTTCTTAAACGACTCCTCGACATGTGAAAGTCAAAAGCAAACGAACACTGGCTTAGACGCAAGCGATACTCTCGAGAATGTTTCCGAAAGACCGTAATTTGTTGATACTGGAGGTTTATGAGTAACGTTCAGAAGCATACAGATTCAAGCGTGCGAGCAGCTCGGTTCAATCGACTCGAAAACTGAAAATATCACGAATATTGCTGCTTGGTTATGTTATAGCCCGTTGATAACCAAACCTAACAGCGATCTTCCTAAGGCGAAAGAACATATTCAATAGCTCAAGCATATGGTAGGTGTTAAAAATATACCCAGATCGGATATGACCTCAACCCTGTCAACAGCTTCATTGACTCTATTACAAAACAATGCCATTTATATTTCCACAGCGTTGTAAAAAGTCCCAAACGCTGAGGAACTCGTTTAAGGAAGCGTAGTCAGCATTTCTGAAATAAAAATAAAAATTATTAGAAAAAGAATCAGTTATTCAATTTACATGAAAACAATTTATTGTAATCGTTGTGTAATAGATGCTCTAGCAGCCAGAAAAATCCAAACATAGTGAAGCCTCAAAATGCACGACGTCATAAGCAAATAACAGGTCTAGGTATTCCCCTGGTTTGTTTAGCTAGTTCATTGAGATGATAGTAAAGTAAGCGATAATGAAAAATGATCTAAAGACGCCATCCACATCAAGCCAAGCTATATTGTACAGATTAAAGTAACTAATAATGATAAATTGCTCGGTTATACGCACTGATGTTATCACATCTTAGTTGATGAAGGGTCGTAGAGAGAATACGCAGCGATGATGACGATAGAGATATTGACCGCTATGACATGAACTGCAATGACGTCGAAATCAAAATCACGGTTTACTAACTCATAAGGAACAGAATCTTTTACAGCAATCAATACTCGTCCTCTCTAACCTGGTGTTAAAATCATAACTGTCCTTTCTGTTTATGTATAATCAGGTGAGAGGTATTTCCAGAATATGGTATGCCGGATTGCAGCGCAGTTTGTTGAGCAATAACGGATGAATGACTCATGATCAATAATCGCTGGTTCTGAAAAGCTCGTCGTTTTGTTGGCTGCATACAGTGTGATTAACGCTGCCGAAAACTAATATTGTTGAAAGGTCTAGTACACATATGTATATCATTCAGTTAATTCTCCGTGGACATATTAAAACAGACATACTCCATGTCGTTTAATTTGCGCCTATTTGGTATCAACTTGGTAACTGCAGCATTAGAAATACCAAAGATGCTGTTCACGAATCAAAATTATTAATTTATTAATTCAGAGATATTCAATTTCAATTATATTAATGATTTATTCATGACAAAATTTGATCACATTAATATGCTACATACACAGGATTTATTACACGTATTTTCAATTTATTTAAATCATTGTAAATTAAGAAATAAATTCAATGGTTTTAAATATTGATGTCAATCAATTAACACGTTAATCGCCACCATAATCGAATTTACTCGTGGATATGGTTAACACAATCAAAAGCTTTAGAAAAGTCTAAAAGGACTAAAATACCGAATGAATTGCCCTTGTCCAGAATAGCTGATAGATCATCAACTATATGCCCCAGTGCAGTGGTAGTGCTATGACGAGGCTTGTATCCTGATTGGAATTTGCTTAAAAAATCAAACCGGATAAGGTGCTCGGTAATTTGGAGTTGAACAATTTTCTCTAGTACCTTTGATAGGGCCGGCAAAATACTTATCGGACGAATATCACCAATACCAGAAACCATATCCGTTTTAGGTAGAGGAATGATAGATGCAACCTTCCACAAATCAGGAAACACCGATTTCGTTAAACATTGGTTAATAATAAATGTGATATGAGGCAGAAATAATTCAATAAACAATTTCAATACTTTAAAGTTTATATTATCATATGCCATCAAATCCGATTTAACAACACGAATCGCATTCAGCATCATAAGCTCATCGACACAATCAAATACAAACGCGTGGCTTACCGAACTAATAAAATTGAATCAGGTAAAGGTAAAACATCAAAAGAATCACTAAACTTACAAATTCCATTAAAAATTTCATCGGCAGAAAACATAATAACTGCTTCATTTGATGTACCTAAAACAACAAGTTTTTTTAAATTGACCCATGTTCTTTTAGAATTGTATACATTCCCAAAATAGAATGAATGCTTAGCTTCATTAATGCATTTGTTGGTTTTATTTCTATAGTACTTAAAGGAAACCAAATCATGCTCCAGTCCATATTTTTTATAAACCAAATCTCTACGCTCCATCAAATCCAAAATATAAGCATTTAACCACGGAGCAGTAGGACACCTATTTATAACCCTCTTACGAGGTACACAAATATTATCTAAATGTAAAATGTTTAAGTTGAATTCCTCAACTATATCATTCACATCCGGATAAAACCAAAAATTCAACCAGTCCAACGAAAAGAAACAACTTACAAAACTCTCACGATCAATCGCTTTAAAATCAGGAACAACAGTATAGGAAATTTTATCCCTGACACGACAGAATTTATAGCACGCAAAAACCAAGGCGTGATCAGAAATAGCAAGAACAGCACGTTGCTCAAAAGAAACAATATTATGCCTATCAGGCTCATACAAAATTATCAAATCCAACAGGCTGTTATCCAATCTAGTCGGTTTAAAAGGTAAATAATATAAATTGTACAAACTCAAGCAATCACTAAGTTTATTGTTAGCCAACATGTTAAAATTAAAATCACCGCAGCAAATAACTTTTTCATACTGTAACACATATTGAGAAAAAATTATTTGTAAATTATTATTAATATCCTCCGTACAAGCTGGAGGCGGGTTATAAACAATCAAAATAAGAATTTTTCCAAATGTGCCAGAAAATAGTTTACATACTTTTAAAGTATCCCTGAAATAAATACCAACCCCACCCCATCGTGTATTATTTATACGATCGAAACGTATTAATTTATAATTATTAATATAGAGTGACTTGTTTGAAATTGTACCGTTAAGTAGAGTTCCCGTCAACGCAAGGAAATCAAATTTGTAAACATCCAACAGTATAGTAATGTCATTAAAATGTTTAACTAAACTACGAACATTTAAATGACCAAACCATAAACAAGAACTAGCACTTACCTGCAGACTATCACCTGGAACAGCCTTAACACAGTTTAAAGTACAACCTAAAAACCTTGTGGATTGGGTTGGCGTAGCCCTAAAAAAGGATGACTCTTAGTTTTATTTTGGAATTCCTTCACTAGAACACCAGCTGGCCAAGAAGTTGGATCCATCAATTTATCAAACATAGTAACGGAAAGTTTTATTTTAAATGATGAGTAATCCTGCTTGATATTACCATTTAATTTTGGAGTAAAACGAAGAACCAATACTTCAGACACATTGAAATTGTCTAGCAAATATTGACTGATATTTGCTTCAGTAACATCCGGGTGAAGTCTGAAGACCAAAATCAGCTTTCAAGGTTCCACAGCACGTAAGATACCACCACTACCAGTGCCAATAATATAGTTGTTCACAACAGATTTTGAAAATGAAGATGTAGACTGCTGAGCCGGTTTATTCCCGCCCGTGGGAGCACTAATAATTTTCTTGCGTAAGTTCATTATTACAGGTTGAATTGTCGACAAAGAATTACTGTCAGGTAGAGGATAATAAATTTGGCAAACCATTTGATTCAATAACATCTGAATCAGGTTGACATACTGGTGAAGAAATATTATTTGTTATGTCAATCCGCGAATCCAAATCCAAAAAAAAAAAAAAAATATTTTCAAATGGCAATGTCAAATAAGCCCAAAAATAATATTTACACTATTTACAAACTTATTCACAAAATACTAATATTTAAATATAGTACATAGTTAATAATATTAAAATGTTAAATTATGAAATTAAAATTATTTATTAAAATTTTTCAAAATGCAGTTCTACCATAAATGTTTCAAGTTATTTTTTGGTTGGCTTAATTCGTTGGGTTAGTATGACATCGACGAATGTATCGGAGCGAATTGCGGATTTAATGCTTCGTCAACCTTGCAGACACAGATCGAAGGAATTATTCGATCTAGTTTCGGAGATATATCGATTTTACTTAAACAAGGATTCACAAAAATGTTTTTCTATCAAGATTCACAAAAAATTAAGAATTTTTAAGTTTCACTGCCGCTGCAGCAGAAATGGTAAAGGTTGGTTACCAAAGAAAAATAATTTTGTATCGGATTTATTAACACATTTAATAAATTCATGTAGTTTCAGAGGGCACTTGCATTGTATCGCTCGTCTGGCTTCTACTGATAGATGTACCACAAATGTTTCAAGTGATGTTAGAAGTCTAAAAATGCCTATAAAATTGATTTTTTTCCATTTATTTTAAGCAAAATATTTTTCTGGTTTTTTTTCTGGACTGCTCTTCCGGTAATTTATACATTTTTTTCGAAATTTTATTTTTCTGGATTTTTACTTTCAACTATTCTGGATTTTAAAATTATTGGGTTTTTTTCTTCTAGCAAATGTGATCCCCATTTCATTAAATTAAGTGAACGAAAATTTCATGAAAATTCGGGCTTCGACACATTCGGCTTACGACACATTCGGTCTTTCGACATTCGGTCTTTCCACACATTCGGCCTTTCGAAATTCGGCCATCCGACACATTCGGCCTTTCAACATTCGGTCTTTCGACACATTCGGCCTTCCGACCCATTCGGCTTTTCGACATTCGGTCTTCCGACATTCGGCCTTTCAACATTGGACGATATGAACGACATGTGGGTCAAACACAATATAATTTAATTGGAAAATAGACGATTCAATTAAGCAGTAAAATTTACCAGCGTAAGTCCAGTCAATAGGGGCATTCAGTTCCGCCAAATGTTTATTCACCGTTTTGCCCAGATGCGTTTTATTTTTGTTTGTGGGGCAAGGTATATTTTTGTTCGTACCGTGAATATTATACCTGAACCTATCAGGCTGTAAAGTGAAACAGAAACCCCAAAATACAAGTTAAAAATAAACTTAATTCATAAAATGGGGTAAAAAATGATATTAGAAAAATTCTGGAGGTGTAATTTTTTCAAATTTTTGTTTTGTTTGTTGATTTTCCTATAAACCTTCATCTAACAAAATTTTACTCCAATTAGTAGAATTATCTTTAATTTACTTAAATTTTCTTTCAACTATTGGAATTTTTCTGCAGTTATCAGAATTTTCTTTCGGGAGCCTATCGAAATCTTAATTATCAAAATCTTACTTTTTGACGAATCTTACTTTCTTGAAATCTAATGGCTGAGATAAACTCGACGCGACCGACGTGACTAATTAAAAAAAAAAACATTAAACCATGAAAATGTATACTAAAGCAATCATTCTTAGTGCCACTCAGACGTGATTAACAAAAAGATGATTGAATTTTAACTTTTGGTTGTTGTTTAGTTACAAAATTTCAAAGTTTAACAATTTATTTTAGTTAATCACGTCATTCGCGTCGAGTTTATCTCAGCCATAAGATTTTAATACGCTCCCTTTCCCGTATCACAGTTTGAATTTGATTTTACTTTACATAAAAATTCTCCTTAACTAAAACGGGCGGAGCTTCGTTTTCCCCGTGAAAATCCCCATGTTGGAGAAAGTATGATTTGTCAAAAAATGATATTTTGAAAAGTAAGATTTAATATCCAACTGTTTTCTTTCGTTTAACAGAGTTTACCGTCATTTAAAAAAATCATAGATTAGATTTGACGCGTCAACAGCAACTATTATTGTCAATACATCAACTATTATTGTCAACACGTCAACTATTATTGTCGATGCGTCAACAATTATTATCGACGTTGACATTTGTTAACGTTGGCTATTTCTGAAAAAAAATTAAATTTATTCTTCTAATTGAAATCAATTTCTATGTAAATTTAATTTTAATTCTATCTTTTATAAAATAAAATTGTTTGCTAATAGATGGAACACATTTTCTACGAACATCAACAATTAGGATTGTTATTAACTAAGTCGCTTGACAATTCGCCGATCTTTTATTTTATGTTTGTAATGATTGTTTTCATTCCCTTCTTTACGGATTATTTTGTCTAGGAAGATATGTTGGGAAGTCCAGATTTTAATTTTGTTGTTTTTTTACCAAACTACCATATAGCAGATGTTTTGTTGCAATTATATTTTCGGTTTGTAACCGCTTTTCAGTTTTGTGGTTACTTAAAAAAAAAACAACTGTCGAAGTGCAACAGTAGCTAAAATTTATTTATTACCTGAGTATTATTTTAGAAATAAAAAAAATCGGGGTAGGCTGTGTCTTCTACACGGCCGTAGGTGTTTTCCGTGATAACGTTTATAAGAGGTGCAAGAAATGGCACGATGTATGGGTTTGTTAAAATAAATTTCTTTATTATTAGCATCATGAAATGAGAGTACAGTGATTGTTTGCAAACGATTAAGTACTGGGCGATGGTATGAGAAGTACGATATGAAGCGCAGGGTCTCAGCGGAGATGTTCCTGATGAATGTGAGCTCCGCAGACAAGTGCCTCCCAAAGTCGCCGAGGCTAGTGTGGTGAATACGCAGTCTAGGTCAAATATATTGTATACAGAGTCCACACTGACATATGACCTATCAGATCAGGCATTCCCCCTTTATAGTGCTCTCTAGCATTGTAAATCGCTACTTTGTAGATCTAAATTTTAATTAAAATTTATGTGAAAATTAATTATTTTGATTAACAATAAGTTATCTGCCACAGTTTCTTTACGCACAAATTGACACCAGAATTACTACGGTCAGATAAGTGATTCTTACGGTTGGTTGTAAATCGCTGTTTTGTACTTTGTAATTTTAATTGAAATTAATGTGGAGATTAATTATTTTAATTTAAAATAAATTATCTGCCACAGTATTATTAAGCACAAATTAATAACAGAATTGCTCCGATCTGATGAGGCATTCTCTTGCTATAGTGCCCTCAATCTCTATAATTATTTTGTAGTTTGAATTTTTAATTAAAATTTATGTGGAGATTAATTAATTTAATTTGAAAAGAATTACCTACAACTGGTTTTTTATGCAAAAATTGACACCATCGGATCTCCGATCGGATGAGCCGTTCTCTCGCTACACTGGTTGAAGCATTTAAATCGGCCGAAATCAGAGGTTCGCGGCGCGGGTTCCTGTGCCGCGAAAATATTATGCGTGACACATAAACCCGAAAGACCAATCTAAACAATCATATCTTTAAATTAAAGGTAGTGCTTATAGTTGATGAGTAATTGCCCCCGACCAAGGGCTAAATTTTGGGTAAGTTTTCTGAATATGCGGTGTAAAACGTTATCACGTCAAAACAATCGTGAATTTCTAATGTTGGGCTTTTCCATCTACGTTGTAACAAATAATTTAGGCAGATACATATAAACAAAAACTGTCGGAAATCTTATAAACTTCTAAAAATGAATGAAGTTTGATTCTGAAATTTAATCAATTTTGAATGAAAGGTGTAGAATTACTCAATTATTAAATAGAGGAATTTGTAGTAAACGTAAAAAAACCATAGATGTGAAATAAAATTCTTAATAAAATTTCAAAAAATCACTTTTATTTTTTGTAAGTTTGCAATTTTAAGTTAACAAACTTATATTAGGATCCTTTTTCCAAAATACTTTTCGGAGTTCATCTAAAACGGTTAACAAATGGCCAAGTTTGAAATATGCCATAGTGTACCAAATGTCGTAGTGTACTATAAGCCGTTTAAATCCTAATCGAGTAAGATTAGGCCAATGTTTATCCTACTATATCTGGCTATATTCCAGAACATATGTAGTCAAAATATCATTTTAAACACATGACGAATTTCTTCATAATCGGGTAAGAAATAAACAAGTTTCATCCAAATCGGCCAAATTCCAGAAATTTGTAAAAACAAAAATTAAAAAAAATTACCGCGTTTTGAAACATTGTGTTTTGAATTATCGTGTTTTGTACTATATCGCGTTTTGTACCATATCGTGTTTCGTACCGTATCGCGTTTTGAAATATCGCATTTTGTACCTTATCGCGTTTTGCACCGTATCACGTTTTAAAATACTGCGTTTTGTCAAATCGCGTTTTAAAATATCGCGTTTCAAATGGGATCCATTTTAATTATTTAATGAAGTTAAAAGGTAACATATGGATGCCATGTGGTAGTATTAGCGTAATTCTCCCATGTTTCTCATTGTTCATACTATGAAAAGGCATTTACGGAGTTTTGCAGTCGATACTGCATAGTTTATGAAACAAGTTTTATTCATCAAATATTGAATCATATGAGGCTGTGTCTGAAATCTATGATAAATATTTTTAGTACAAATTGGCAGTAGTTATTTTACATTATTATTTTATTATATGTGCCTATCTACATATCGCACCCTGAAAACAAAAGTGGCACTATGCCAAAAACGCCAATTTTTAGTTATTATGACATTTAGATTACTTGAAAGAAAGCGCTTCTAATACAAAGACATTCGTTCTAATAGTTTTGATACTTTTTGCAGGAGGTTCGTTTTAGTTATGATATTTGTTTAGATAGTGTTATGCTTATTGCTTAGTGTTATGTCAAAAATTTAAACAATCCATAATATAATACCACTTTTGTTTTCAAGGTGCGATACATACAAATCTATTTTTCATTATATTTTCCAATTCAATATATTTAATTTACCTAACAGTTTTTTTTCTTGTCTTCTGTTTCTTTTCAGTGAGAAAACGCCGCATTTTTTTTATCGTTTTATGGAAAACAAAATAAACAAAATGATCATTAAAAATTTAATTCATATCACATTATTATTTGTCTCATCTGTTATCTGTACAACAGAGGAATTGACTGAGGAACTGTCACCAGGTGAGTGTTGCTACAATTTAACTGCCGTTTATTTTATATTTTTTAGACACTAATAATAAAAAGAAAAAATTATGTCTTGTTTAACGATTTTATTACATAAACAAAAATGATAACAATAATAATAATTCCATTGGTACTTTCCGCGACATATTTTTGTGTTTCTCGAGAAATTAAGAAAATTTATACATACGAGTATATACATACAATATGTACATAAAGAAAATTTCGGTGTTTTGTGTATAGAACTTTTATTTTTATATTTTCTGTTCTGTTCTTGTTTTTGAGTTGAATAACAAAAGCTTTTTCACATATATTTTCATTTCACAAGCAGCTCACTAGTAGCTCTACATAGCTAGTAATAATAATAATGGAAATATTTATATATACATTTATTTATATTAAGATTAAGCCATAAACATACATTATAAAACGGGAAAAACGTGTCATCTTAAAACGTAACAAGTACCTAAAATTTTATTTTAATTTTTCTTTTGTCTTTTTTTCTGTATTCATATTTATATTTTCCAAAACAAAAAATATTATTTTGGTTGTGTCATATTTTAATTGTTCAGTAAAATACATAAAAAAATAAAATAAGAAAATTTTGTGGGCGGGGTTGACGCATATGAATATCGTAATAAGAAATAATACTGAGTGCCTTGTGCGGTTATGTTATTAAAGATATGTATATTTGAGAAATAATATCTAAGTGTAAAAACATGTTGGTGTATATAAGAAACGAAAAATGGTTTAGTTTTAAGAATACCAAATTTCGTAATAAATTTTTGTACGGCTGCGATACATGTATGATTATGTTGCCGAAAATAGAACATAAAAGGTTTAACTAGAATAGGATAGTTGGGTTATGAAAATGCATCATGTTTTAACAGGGCAGTGACAGCTAACACTACTTATTACAAATTTTAGGTAACACTTTATTAAAATTATCAATAGATAATTATAGTTAGGTAATCTGTTCCAACCAAACAGGATTGTTATTAGAAGTCATATTAAAGGTCGGGCACAAATGGCAGCTATGAGAGACCCGTCCTGGACCAATATTCCGTACTTACATTCATATTGGTGCAGCGGAATATATGAACAATTTGTGTCCGTTTATAACCAGCTTGAGTACTTTTATGTATTCTATAGTACTTCTCTAATCGTTATATCATATGTATAATCAAGAATAAAATTTTCAACTTCTGCAATAATTTCTAATGATGGAAAATATCTCTTGGTGTGCTGTTTGACCCAATTTAAATTGTAGCTTATAATGTACATAAAACTTAACGTATAAAATGGAATTATATAAAACATATGAAAAATCACGATTTTTCTAGAGATTGATTTTTAACGCTAAAATGACGGATTATGCATTTATTGGGTTACATTTTTATAATGTAAGTATTATTTTGGAAATTTTTGATTACTTTTAGTGTGACAGCAAAGTGATTTTGTTAAAAGTCATCATTAATTTCCCAACAATTCTTTCATATTAATAACAAAAATGATCCCAATAAATGTACAATCTGTCATTTTTGTACTAGTGTTAACTGAAAACATCACAAAAAGTATATATGTAGATAATGGACACAGTTTATGAAAATTGTCTTCATGTTTTTAATCCAAGATATTTTTTTGTGTGGAGTTTTTACGAGCAAACAAAATGATGCATTGTAAATAAAAAAAAATATTTACGTTAATTTTGAATATATAGGTTTTGCACTCCAAATTCAACCTTTTACAAAACGCAACTATCCTTTTTGTTTATTATAATCTTAGGTGAATGTCAAATTTATTTCAGAATTCATTCCAAATTGATCTAAATTCAATACTAAATTTATGCCCAAAACGTCTTTTTAACTAAAAATTCACCTTAAAATGCACCTTAAACTTTACCGTACAACCTAGCCTTAAAGTTTATTCTAAGATTCATCCCAACATCAATCCAAATTCTCCATCAAATTCATCATAAATTTACCTCATATTTACTTCAAAAATCTCCCTAAAATTAGGACAAATTAATTCTTATAATTCACTCTTAAATTCAACCTACAAACCACTCTAAAATTATCCCTAAAATTTTACTTAAAATTCAGTCTAAAATATACCCTTTAAATCAACCTACCCTTGTATTAACCCTAAAATTCACTGGAAAACCCTCTCTAAAACTAACTCTTAGTCTTGTAGAAATTTAAAGACCAGCCGTATGTTGAGATTTTTACTACAAGCCCATATTATGTTTGTAGCCCAAAATGAATATTTCTGATAATTTTTCATTTGATACAACATTGAGTGTCTATAAATGTCTAGTATGTTTTCTACTCGACATGATGTCCACTTAGTCTGGCAGAGATTTGAAGACCAGCCGTTTTCAGATTTTTGCTACTGGCTCATAGCCGAAAATGAATATTTCTGTAATAATGGTATTCAGTAATTTTTAAAATATTATTGAATCTTTCGTAATATAGGGACGACCTATCATGCGGAGTATCCGTCCCTAAATTTATAATATTATTATTACCATCTTCAACAGATTGCTTCAAGGTGGACTCTTTTGGCTTGGATGTCGTTTAATTGCTCATCTATTTGGTTCGCTAAATTGTGTTTTGCTTTTATAATTAACTTATGTTCAAATATAGAACAGTGAACTATACATAGAATTTCAAAATATTCATCAATATCTTGCATACTTTTGCTATCCAATTTATAAATACAATTATAAGAATTGTATCTTTTAATTTCGGTGAACAATTATTAATTTTCGCAATTATCTGGACAACAATAATCGCAGCAAAATGGGAGCAACATATAAAAATTCCAACATTATTACCAACTGCTCTCTTGCTGTTAATGATTTCGTACGCTAAATTTGAATATTCAGTAATATTCATTAGATTCATTTGACTTAAAATTGAATTTATATACACCCAAGACCAATCGGACACATAAATCTTTGGTGGAACTAATTTGGGTTTTAGCTTAACGATTTCGTCTTGCAAATCACTTAAACATTTTCGAATAGCTCCGACATTATGCTTAGTGCTTATAAGCTCAACCACTGGAAATACAATGTTATTGTATTCAATGGCACAAGCATACTAGTAAGTTTTTGAGTAAGAAGGGTTCAGACAACAATTAGGCTTGCGAACTAAGCTTCCAGTTGCATCAATATGTAAAACAATATCCTTATTATTTAAAAATTTCAATCCTTCCTCCCGCATTAGGGTTACCGACATATATATATATATATATATATATATATATATATATATATATATATATATATATATATATATATATATATATATATATATTTATCAGTGGCCGATTGGTTGGAAATTGGATGAATTAAATCTATCACTTCACAACCCTGCACTACATCGGCTAGCAACTTTCGTTCAGGCTGATCTTTGCGAAGTGTTAATGATTTCACAATATTTTGAATATTTCCTTTCCGAAGCAAAGGCAAATCTATGGTTTGGAATTGAAATAAATTAAATTTGCGAATGATTTCTTCATTTGACACTAAACACAATGTTATCTTGAACCCCTCAACTGCGCAAACTCTTAATATATACCGTGATACTCTAAATCAGGACCAGGTAAAAAAATTCATTACTTTTGCTTTACTTATGGTAAATTTAAATTGCCGATTGTGCGATTTATATTTGCACTTAGCATATTGGGTTAACAAGTTATGGCTTGTATTTTAATTAACCGGCTTAATTAAAAGATGAAACACATGGATGTTCAGCCAAATTTAAAGCTCTTTGAATACTACTGCGTAAGTTCTCATTCGACTAACTCTCAGCAGAATTTAATTCAATCAGCATGCAACCACGATACAACCAATCATCGTTACGAGGTTTTTCAACCAAAATATCCATTTTTTCAATACTTCGCAGCTTTTCTTTTTAGCCAATATTAAATGGTTTCAAAGAATCATTATTTTCCATATCCGAATTTCCTTGCATTAAATGAACAATGCTAAGTAATGGTTTTATGGCAGCTTTATTTAAACCATGAACTATTGTATGATAACCGAGTGTATATTTTCATATACATATTTCTGATTTTGTTTGGACAGTGTCCGATTCATTTTCTGATATTTCAGAATTTCTGACAATAATATTTTTATGAATTCCTACTTTGTCACCATATTCGTTGAATCGTCCGGAATTGAGATCGACAAGGATTTTACCTAATTTACGCCAAAAGTTATAAATCCGTTGGTGATTTCTAGGCTTGCCACTTAAATTAAATTTGGCACAAATCTTTGTCATTAGCTTAAATTCGCCGTTTGGTAAATGAATATTTGTAATATTGTTTCCATTTAAATCTCGTAATATCCCAAGAAATTGCGCTCTTTGTAGTCGCGGAAAAAGTTTGGAAAATTTACGATATAAACGGAAACCGTAATATGATTTTGATATACTAAACACCCTTATAGTCTCTATACCTTTTCAAGTGATGATATTTTTCTGTTAATTTACATCCACAGTTGCTCAAAAATATGCTTAGTATTTTTGACCGGTTTTTCTAAGTCGCGGAAAATGTTTAGGGAATTTCAATAAGACATAAGCAGAGACCGTAATATGATTTCGCTATACTAAACACCCTTAGTCTCATATTTACTCAAAAATGTACTTTGTTTTTTGGTCAGTTTTTTAAAGTTGGGGAAAACGTTCGGAAACGCCGTATGATATTGAATAATTCCGTAACAGGTTTTTTGCTTATTAAACACCAAAAGTCCCTCTATCTTTCAAGTGTATATTTTTTTTTTTATTAGGTGACACCTATACCAAACCAGAAATATACTTAGTATTTTGGGCCGGTTTTCTAATTATAGAAACACGTCCGGAAAATCTACTGTGTACCTTCCTTACATAATATTTCGATCTTACTAGATCATTTCCAAAATGTTAAAACTCAGAAATAATATGAGAACAATTATTATTTAAAATCTGATCTAGTCACAAACCATCATGGATGTCTACCTCTATTGTAACATAAAATATGTTGGGAGAGTATGTACGTTTTCCACTTATAAGCTAACTATATTTAAAAAATAATCTTAATATAAAAGTTTTAATTTCCCTTACTTAATGCGTAATTTATCATTTATTCGGTAATGCGCACTGTTACTCATACATTCGCATAATTTGTTGTTTTTGTGATTTTAGGAAAGTTCAGGAAGAAATTCACAATTCATCAAAAATGTGTGTTTAGTAATATTTCTCTTTCGACATATACATTTTATTAGTGATAACCCAATGCCCGTAGCGCCTCCCCAACCATCCACAGAATTATTAGTTAGTAGCCTTTGGAAGGCAGACTCAAAACTATACAAAACCCAAATGGACGGAGAGAAACGTAAGAAGCCAAGTTATAAGGACACAGCCTGAGGAACATCAGCGCGCCTATGGAGTCATCACTGGAAGCAATAACATATGCACCGAAATAATACAGCCACAATTCCTCAGCTTTCAATGATATATCGCTGGATATTATTAGGCCAGCGACCACCAAAAGGCAAGTTTTCCACGTGTTCGCGTGAAATGGACCCCACAAATAAGTTAATTTATTATGCGGACATATTTCACCATTACACAGTTAGAACCTGGCACAACAACTTTCAGGTATACACTACCTTAAATTTTTACACAGAAATACTCAAACATAACTGTCAATGTTCCGAATCTTGCCGATCAGCATAGGGCAATTGTTAGGAATAACCTCCTTTCGAAGTTTAGTCTTCAGTAGTTTTGGGCTGAGGTTGCAGAAGAAATTAATAGTGGCCAAAGTGCTTCTGAGGTGTCTTTATAACATTTATATAAATCATAAAATATATGCTAAAATATTTGGCAGAACATTTCACAAAAAATTCAGAGTTAAGCAACGAAAATATTTTCTGATAATTTTACAAAACATTTTTTATAATAGATGTACTATTGAATTACCTATGTAAGACGAAAACTGTTATGTGAGGAGTTTATTAAAGAGATACATGTCGCGATACATAGTATCACAAACAGGAGCTACTAAGCATGAAAAGCCCCGCTCTTATTTTTGCGAAACGTCAGAAGTTTACAACTTCGTATATTGCCACATCGTTCTAATCAAAAATTGGTTAAATACAAAATTCTGTAGATCTGATCCTAGAGATTTTGCCAATTAGCTACATATACACCAATACCTCGATTTGCGACGTTTCGAGTTGCGACGTTTCGAACTGCGACGGTATATTTGTTACTACCAAATTTCAGTTTTGCGCCGCTTAAATTATTTGTTGCATCGTTCCTTAAATGTTTTTTTTTCTGGAAATGCGTCAAGGTTATTTAATTATGTTGCAATTTTATTTACAAGACGCATTTTTATGGAACGAATTACCGTCGCAAAGTGAGGTTTTGGTGTATAATGAAGTAACTAGAAGCTATTCCATCATCAAAAACACCTCCCTTATTTTTGCGAATCGACAGGAGCTTATACCTTTATTTCATAACATATTGGTGCTAACAAAAATTAGTTAAATGAAAAATTCTGTGAAATTGATCTTAGACATATTGCCAATTTGATGCTAAGGCCCTTTTCCAATTACCGACTTATTTGTTTTCACTGACTTATTTAAATAAGTCTGCTGATGAGCTGACTTATTTTCTATCTCTTTCTTTCATAAAAAACTTATTTGGTTTCATATAAACTATACAGTTCTGTTACATGTAAACATTAAAATTCGTCATTCATAATATTTTGTCTTGTCTTTCATACGTAAATCTTAAAATGAAAATAAAGCAGTATAATACGCGATGTAATGGATCAATATTTCAACCGCTGATATAAGTAGATAAAAGTAATATTTTAAATTAAAAACATAAACACAGACACAAATTTTTGTCATCATCAGCTGCCAAAATAAGTCAGTAAAATGAATTGGAATGACTTTACCGACTTATTCAAGATGGCGTCAAATAAGTCAATAAGTTTGAAATGAGTCGGTAATTGGAAAAGGGCCTAAGTAAACTTTTTAAATTAATATTCATGAACACAGGATTTCATTTTTACTAACTACCCAGGATTTGATTTTTACCATTATAAGAATTTAGTAAAAGTTTTTAAAAAACTTCTTCGTACAGTCATCACCAAAGCCGTGATGAACCAAAGTGAAGTAGTGAATTTTCCAACGGAATTTCTTAATTCTCTCGATGTTCCCGGATTATCGTCACAAATTCTCAATTTGAAAATTGGAGTGCCAATTATATTACTTCGAAATATCAGTCAGCGAAAATTATGCATGGCACACGATTAGTAGTTAAACAATTGATGAAAGCATTTCAATACAAAATGTTTTTCTAAGAAAAACATATTTTTTCTTCCTTTCGTTTCATTCCACAGCAACGCAAGGCAGGGCATTGAATTGAAAGATGTATTTTTCGGTGAATTTATGTTCGCTAGAATGCTTTTTTTTACTTTCCGATTTATTTCATTTATAAACCAATCATAACGAAATTGAGTATGTAGCTTGCAAATGGGATTAACCAGCCGATGATGATATGATTGTATGATCTTATTATACTACGATTGTATGATCTTATGATTTTATGATGGTATGAAGGTATGATGGCATATGGGTATGATGGTGTGATAGTACGATGGTATGGTGGTGTGAGAGTACAACAACAAAATTATTAATTTTTCCCGAGCGACGTCGGGCGACCTACTAGCCTAACAAAATTATTTCCAATATTTCAAGTTGTTATTATGTCAAGCCAAAATTGTTTTTGCCCCGAAACATTTTTCTCGTTTGAACCAAGTTTTATTTTAAATAAATATTTTCGCCCTGACAAGGAGCGTACGAACAAAATTGTGATGATTAGTGCTCCTTGAATAGAAAGAATAGATAGAAAAGTCCCAAATAACAGCCAAGTTTTCATATTCCTTCTCCAGCACCCTGATTCTCTAAAACAATAAGATAATGGGTAAACGTGTAAACTTCTAAAAAGCAAAGCTTTCTTTTATTAGTTTGCAATTTTTTGATTTTATTTGAAGGAGTAGTCAAATAAAAAAATTGCGAACTCATTAAAGCAAGCTTCGCTTTTTGTAAGTTTACACGTTTACCCATTATCTTATTTTTTAGAGAATCGAGCCCACGGCCACTACGAAAACATCATATTGCACTGATTTTAACGATTGATGTAATTTCAAACGACTTTTCTTGTCACGATGTATTTTCAAGTGAGCAGGAGCTGTACTAGTAGTCATTTGGATTAACTATTGTCGTAAAAAGTCAGTGCAATATAAGTGTTTCATAGCATCCGGTGCTGGGTTTATAGAAGGAATTTGAAAACTTAACTGTTATACTTGGCGTGGCAAGCGATACGACTAAGGGGATCGGGCCCACAATTTTCAATTTTTTGTCATGGTGGCTCGATTAATAAACAAGTCACAGTATGTAAAATAAAAGAAAGGTTCTTTATTGTTATCGAATGATTGGATAGAGAAAAGTTGCAATGAGTTCAGTTTGTAAATGTGTTTTTAAAGCATTACATTTGTGTTTAAAGTGTATACTTTAATGATGTTCATTTTGTGGAATAATAAAAATTTAAATATTTTCCAGCCATTATCTGGTTGGCTAGGCACAATACGTATGTGATGAAAACTACGTCAAATCACAAATTTTTGAAAGTCGTGTTTAAATTTTTTATTTTTTATGTTTTAAATTGATAGTACTAGTTAAAAAAACATTTTGTAGAAAATGATTTTTTGTTGTTGTTATTGTTTAAAATACAGGGTGTCACATTTTGAGAAAAATGATGAACATGATGTTGTGTTTATGGCTATAAAAGGAAAAATAAATATCCGATATTTATGATATAGGGCTCGTTTTAAAGGTAAGTCAATACGGATTAATATAAAAATGGTAAGTTTTTTAATTTCTTCATTTTCAAATTTCCCGCCAAAATTGTATTTTTGAATTTTCTCAATGATCATCCATTTTTTTTTATTTTTTTTATTTTACGTCCTTTAATTCTATTTTTTTTTTTTTCGCTGGCGCTACATCCCATGGAGGAATTTGGCCGCTTCATTTGATTAATTTGATTTTTTGTGATTAATTCATTGATCCAACATTAACCAGCCGTGATTTTTTCATCACCCGCCGGGAATCGAACCCGGGACCTCCGGAGCTTAAAGCAAGCATGCTAACAACTGTGCCACCGGGGCGGCTTTTTTTACGTCCTTTAATTCTATTGAACATACTAAAAACTTGCGTTAGTAAAATTTTTCGTTTTCGTGCAAAATACGTTTAAGTATGACTCTACCTATTTTGAAAATGTCAAAAATCGAATGGTAGATTTTTGGTCCTCTTACGGAAACTCGATTTTATTTAATTTTTCTAGGTTAATTTTATCACTCGTTTTTGTGATTCAAAATTAAATTTTAAACAAAAAATATTAACAGTAAAAAAATTTATTACAAAATAAGGATAGAAATTTAAAGGGTATTTATATGGTTAAAATTTACATGTTACATAATCTTCACTATTTGAATATTTTTTACATTTTAAGTAGCCTTCTGTTAAAGGTATAACTGCATGAAAATCGCGAGCCCTTTTATTGTTTTCAAGTTCTCTAATCTACTGCCTAGTTCGATTTGTTTCAAATTATATTCAGTATCTGAACAAAATTCAAAAACCATATCAGTTTTCAACGTTTTTGTAAAAGTTCCTCCAGGTCGGGTGTAAATTAGTTAAAAATTGAAAATAACATATAACAATTTAATTTTGTATTCCAAAAACGGGTAAATCGTCAAATTCGTCATAATTAAACGTATTTTGCACGAAAACGAAAAATTTTACTAGCGCAAGTTTTTAGTTTGTTCAATAGCACTAAAGGACGTAAAATTTAAATAAAAAAAAAAAAAAAAACGGACAATCATCGAGAAAATTCAAAAATAAAATTTTGGCGGGAAATTTGAAAATGAAGAAATTAAAAAACTTACCATTTTTATATTTTTTTATTAATCCGTATTGACTTACCTTTAAAACGAGCCCTATATCATAAATATCAGATATTTATTTTTCCTTTTATAGCCATAAACACAACATCATGTTCATCATTTTTCTCAAAATTTGACACCCTGTATTTTAAACAACAACAACAACAAAAAATCATTTTCTACAAAATGTTTTTTTTAACTAGTACTACCAATTGAAAACATAAGAAATAAAATATTTAACGGGAGATGAAACATGATGGGTTGGGGTGAAAAAAACTAGCATTTCAATAAGAAAATGTTATTCAACGGTTCTCTTCCATTAAATCCTTGCTTTCAGATTCGACTTTCACCTGCGAACTCGTGAATTTGTGTGAAATTTTCGTATTGCTTCTCACATTAATCGCGTTGAGTTTTGCTCTGTTGAACCATTCTGGCAAAAAACCTGCACTGTTCGACTGCAAGTTCCTAATATTTGAAAAAAACAACGTACGATGTATGTATTTTCCAATCAAAGTGAACGAACTACCATAAATAGTTTCAACATGATACTGAGTTATCCTATAGTGTAAATTTTTAATGTTTACCTGCGTCCCTCCCTCCACCCCTATTTAATTTTTTATATATTAAACATTTACTTATAGAAAAACTTTTAAATTAAAATCCCAAAAAACTCTTAAGGTAAACACAATATCCGAAAATTGGTCAAGGCACATATTTCCCAATTTCGTACATACTCGTGCTTTGTATACGTTTTTTTTGTTTGATTTTAGTTTATTTATTTATTCAAACGACTTTGCTTTTCTCCATTTTTCTTTCCGATTTTTCAAAACATTGATTTTTTTATATTGTACACAATACACATGCATATAATAAAATAATAGTGTTATTACTTATATAATAAAAATAAGAACTTACGTAAGTTTTTTTGATTTTATAAATAACGTAAAACATTTTTTTTTTGTGTTGCTTGCCTCTTGGTTTAGGTTTACACAGTTTTTTTTTTTTTTTTGAGGGTTTTGTTAGCTTTTAACACTTGAAAAAATTTCAAATATTTATATTAAGATGTTAGATGGTACAAAAAGATACAACAACAACAACAACA
This sequence comes from Tipula helvola, assembly GCA_963556165.1. Classification (NCBI taxonomy): domain Eukaryota; kingdom Metazoa; phylum Arthropoda; class Insecta; order Diptera; family Tipulidae; genus Tipula; species Tipula helvola. The sequence goes on from OY744483.1 coordinate 104,179,284, forward strand.
ATTTTTATTGTGAATTTACTTTACATACGTGCAATGTAAATGGATGAAATGATTAAACAATGTTTGATTTGGGATTTTCCTTATCAGTAGGTATGTATATCTTCGTTTATGTGTAGTCTAATTTTTCACAAGGAAATGCTTTCAGTTGGAAGAACCAAACAAATATAATAGGTTATAGCAAAGTTGTTGTTGTTCCCAAATGTAAGCAAAAAAAAAAACTTTCACGTGGTTGGTATAGAAACCATTTATGCTTTCTTATTTCCAATGATATGGAAATTTCCATTTTATTGGCTTTGTGTATTCATTTTCCAATAAAAATAAAAACTAATTTTCCAATATTTATTTAATTTAATTTCCTTTTTTTAAATAAAATATATATTTGTTGTTGAAATGGTTTCTCTGGATTTTTTGTTAAGTGTGTATATAGGTAGGTAGGTTTGTTACATGAAAAATAAATGTGTGACATGCAAAGAACATAATATAAAAATATATAAAAGATTTGTGTTAGGGACAAACGACGTACCATATGTATAATAAATTTGTACAGTAAACGTATACAGTATATAGTCTTGTATATGCCTACTAAAAGGGGATAATTTTCTACTAGAAAATTTCATTAAAACAAATTCGAAACTAAGGATATTGAAAATTATTAATAATTAATAGATTTGCCGTTACACTGTCACGTACACAAAAATGGATTAATTGGGTTTATTGCATTGCAGCAAAGGGTTATTTGTTTAACGTGGAAAAAAAAATTCCCGTCATTGATTCCAATTTTATATGCGATCCATATTTTATTACCTTTAGGGAATAATTGAAGGGATATTAACTATAAAGCATGGTATGTGTCGTGAAAACGAATCTTTTACGATAGGGTTATTTACAATTTTAATTGAAAACGTGAAAAAATGGGATTCATTTAAAGTTACTGCTTAATGGTTTCTCATTTAATGACAAATTTAATGAACTTTGACTAATTTAGATTGCAGCATAAACGTTTATTCATTTATATACAAATGTTTTAGATTATTTTAAACCATAAACATCAGATTTATGTCCTGCAATGTAAACGATCTATAGATGTGTAATTCCCATTATATTACAGCAATAACTTTAAATTATTATTCGGGAAGATTTGCATATTTAATTTACCATATAAATAAATAAGTAGCAACAAAATTTATCGCAAAAAACACAAAATTATAATAATAATTTTTAAGATTATCTTAAAGACGTCCTGAATGTTGCAAGTAAATATAAATACAACTTTGTAATTTTGTATATACACTCTACTACAATTTCTTGTCTTACCATTAAAGGTGTATACTAAAAAAACGTAATAATTTATGAAGAAAATCAAATATTTATGAACTAATTTAAAGAGGTTTTCATATTTTTCTATAGGTACTATATTTGTATACTACACTCATTTCACGATGTTTTGCGTTATTACAATGTTTCCTTGTAAAGTTCCTTTCCGCGATTTTTTATTATTTTTATTTAACTCTGTTTGTTTATTATTTATTCTACCAAAATTAGAATAATACGATACATAATGGTTTATTTATGGATGAACGTAGGATGTGGGGGGTTTATGACTGAATTGGATGGGTGCGTGGTTTTATAAAAATTATATTGTATAAATTCATTGATGTCGATTAAAATAAGAAATGACAAGAGCGGCTGATCTTGTTTTATTTAAATGAAACATTTTACGATGCTATTAAATTTTGAAACTGAAGAAATTAACTTTCTCGGCATAAAAAAACTAATTTAAAATACTAAAATTAAAAAAAGTGTTTTTTTTTAAATAACCTACCTTTGTAGTTTGTACATACTTTTATATATCATATTATTTGTAAATTCAATTGGGAATCAACTTTGTGCAATATTATTATTTAATTTTCAACTGCCGCAGACCATTCAGATATACCCATATGATTCAGAAGGTTCATTAAAAGCATGCTTATGGTTAGGATTTAAAATACAAAACAATGGAAATATGTAGCTCCCCAATTAAGGCTGAATGCATAGACTAGATGTTATGTGAAAGTGGCTAAAAATTAGTTTCTGAATTTTGGAAATAAATTTAACGGAAGCGCTGACCAACCAACAGATGTTAGTTGTTAAAATACAAATAAAATTAATCACTGGATAAAATGTTGCAGAAGCAAGTAAAGTCAATTTACTATTCATTTTTTTTTGCGGGAATCATTAGCTTTCATAATCCAGGGGCTCCGCTTTATTTTCTGTCAGTATACACCAAATATTGGTCAAATGGATTTGAGAAAGGTTATTTAGTATTATTTTTGGTGTTGTGAAAAATTCCCAATTTCCAAATAGAGGCTTCTTTTTGTCATATAATATATAAATAATCAAAAATTCGTACGGAATACCAAAACGTTCCGTTTTCACCAAGCTCCTTGAGGCAGAAGATAAACATGCAGCGCGTGATCTGAACTTGGTTTGGACGATTGATTTTGGATTATTTTTAAAGTTTATTTAAAACACCTTTATTTAAAACATGATGCAAGTGAAGCTTGCACTGTGCATTTAAGGAAAACAGAAACGGAAAGAATAAAGTTTGAACCCAAATACTCCCTCACTTTAAATACTAAAGGAAAGACCGTTCCATTGAATGTTTACCACATCTGGTTGTACGTGATAAAAATGTTGATCTAAATTTACTTGTGCGTCTGAAAGTGTAACTCTCTAGTAACTCTAGAATAATAATTAAGGAGTAGCATTAGATTCATCCCAATTTTGGCAGTGATAGTGCCTGCAAAAAACATTTCAACTTTCCTCCTATGGTTTAGCTAAGCCAGAGAATTAATCACTGATGGATCGGTAATCAAACTGCAGAGTTGACATCATTCCTGTAACTCATTATGGTACCGCTTAGCGACAAAATTGAAAATATATCAGCAGAAATGGCTACTAAAACCATTGGAGTCAGTAGGTCATTTAAAGTACGAGTATGGATATAAATCCGAACGAAGTTAGTAACTTATTTGACGTTTTGCTACATAAATTCCCGTAAATTCGTCGATTTTACTTATTAACTAGTTTCAACTTAGTTTCAATAATAACAAAATAACAATTTTTTTTGAAAAATCGAAAGGTCAGAAATAAGCAAACAAAAAGAAATTGGGGAAAAACTAGCTCGTAATATATATTTTTTGGTATGGTTATGTAAGTTTTCAGCGGATATTTTGCTTAATGTTGAAATAATTTTAACTCGAGAGGAGAAATAGGGGAATATTTTTTTCGGTCACATGACAATATTTTGGTAATTTCATTGGATGAATGACCGGATTCAGATTGTACGGATTTATATCCATACTCGTGCAGCGAGACGATTTTCTAGAAGTTTTTTTTACGGAAATTACGGAATATAATAGAACTTCGAAGATAAATGTCGAAACTTTAGTATTTAGACCGAAATCGAACATTGTTGGGAAAATCGTCGAGGACTCTCATAAATTGGAGCAGGACTATGGCGAAATAACGGTGTTTCATACACTAAGGAAGGGCAGTTCACAATTATATATATGTGGTCAGCTGTCGTTGTCTGAAAATTATTTACAACTGCGTAGGTTAATTGTGATGTTTTGAATGTATGGTGTTCTGATCTTTGCAATCAGTTCTCGTTCTCTAGAATGCTATTTATATCTTTTAACGAACTATGACGTTACACAAAGGTAAAGGTGCATTTTAAAGTAGACTATCTGTAGATTGCATATAAGTTAATGCCGGCCTAGAGAATCATCGACATAAGCATGGTTCGGTCTTTGAACCCTGTCCTCCCACGGGGTATTATGACAATTATTAATGTTAAATTCTTTCGGGCCAAAAATTGATTTCAGGTCAAAATAATTTATTTTAAAATCAAAAATCTGTTCTTTTCAAAACTACAATCAATATCTTTTACATGTACATCATTTTTAAAAAATTTTGATCGCATATACAAATACATGCAAACATTTTTATAATGCATTTTATGACTATTATATTGTGATTGGTGGACGTAAAACTAATACACATTTGGCGTATGTACAAAATCAATTTTTCCATCAATTGTAAATTTAAAATACATATTTTAAAATATATAACAATTCTAAAATCATGTTTCTCTCTCTCTCTCACAAAGTCTGAAGATTCTAGATGTTCCGAAAGTGACGAACATCGTTATTTTATTCTACCTTTCGGAGAAAAGAATATTCTTCTGTCAAATTTTGTGACAGTTATTACGAAGAGTATTTAAATATAATATGAGCCGTTTATTTTGAAAGTGGCCTAAGTCCATATTTTGTTGAAGCGAGATAATGAAAGAATAAAAAAACAATAAATGAAAAAACATATGGGATTTTGAATTTTCTTATTTTCTGCACAAGTGTTAGGGATTGATTTTTTTTTTGTTTTGATAATAAATTATTTACCAGTAAAAAGATTATACTGTTATTTATCTATTGTTATCATTAACTTATTTTTTTTAAAAATGGACTTAGTCCACTTTCAAAATAAATGGCTCATATAAGTATTTTTTTATTTAATTTATTCCATATTACAACTGACTTAATATAAATCATCTAATAACTTTTCTATCATAATTAAATTCATGGTTGTTTGTTGACTAGTTGCAGAGATTAAAATTATTTATTGATTGATTGATTGATTGATACGGATGTACGACCAAGCCTCAGCAAGATTCCCGGATACGCCGGATCCACCGTACACCCTTTACATAAAACAAAACCGAGGGATAGGAAAGGAATGTTAGTATTAGAGACTCGACCCGGTTTCAGCCACCTATGCAGTCGATAGTTAGTAAATTTGTTAGTAATAAATATATTAAATTTGTTAGCACAGGACATCACAATTTCTAAACTACTAGTTTTAGCTTCTTGTTGATATTGTAGAGATGTGTCAAAATATGACCTTATTCTGAAAGTCACGGTTAAATTAAATATTTAATAAACATGATTAATTCTGGAACTGTGTAATATTTGTCGTATTTCCATGAGAAAAATGAATTCAAATTATTTTTTCTCATGGAAACAAGTCGCGAATTATTTTTTCGAATTGAAATAAAACAACAAGTAGAAAGACCAAGTTGGCGTCTGGTGTCGGGTGGTAAAACTAAAATTAGGAATGAATTAAATAATTCAAACTTTTGGTTTGAATTATTTAATTCGTATCGCGAGCAATTGTTGTTGTAAAATTCTCATGGAAATACGACTATTCTGAAATAAATTACGTTATTTTCAGCAAACAAGGGTGAAACCCCATTAACTATTTAAAATTTGGTTTAAATTAATTATTTATCGCTAACTACTATTGTAAAATAAACTAAAAATTATTTGAACTCTGAAACCTTAATTTTTTTTAAGTTGATGAATCAGATTATTTTAATAGATATAATTAGTATCCGCCGTCTGACCTTTGAATGCCTAAAGTTTCTGGTAACCTGCTTTGGGTTTCTCCACAAATTCCTGAAAGTCAAGATCGAAATTAGTTAATTATCACTAACTACTACTTATTAAAAACAAACTAGAAATTATTACATCTCTGAAATACTCGTGGTCTAGTTGTTAAAATTGTTATAGCATAAGTAAATAATTAAATTCATCATCATGATCATGGTCAATTATATCCCTGAAAATTTAAATCTAAATAAAATTAATCAGTTATTTGCTATTTCTATGAAGGTGATTTTCATTAAGTCAAACTACATTCAAAACCTATAGAAAGCAGCTCCAATATAACCTAGTATAGTAAATCCGAACAGTATCATTCACCCACTCAAAAGCTCCCCGCTACATCAGACACCATTTCAACTCAAAAATACAGTCGTTACTCTTCCACCAAAACTACAGAATTACAGAAGTTCACCCCGTGATGAAAGTGTAACAAAAATGTGATAAAACGAAATAAAACAAATAAAACAAAACAACTTAGATAAGGATAAAGATGACACAAGCCATACTTTTGCTGCAGTCATTTTATGACTTAACCACAACTAGTTCCATATACTTCATCATCAAAACTCTAAACCATCATGCTGCAAAAACCAAAACATTATGTCTGTATGTATAAGCCGACTTACTTTGGTAACTGGGGCCGCACTTGTAATAAAAATACAAATGCAACTTACGGTCAAAATTCAAAACGAAATTAATTTATTTTATTTCATCAGTTGACATTAAATTAATTAAAACAAATTAAAACAAATAAAATACAAATAAAATTTCAAAATTATTGCCCGCACAACTTTCTACCAACAAAACTTGGTTTGAAACCCTTCCAAATGGCATGAAATTCACGGCATTATTGTTATTGTTGCAAAAAGCCCCAAAGTAAGGCCACAATAGAAATCAGATATCAAGTTTTCCCCTATCTGATAATTTCCTTCATCACAACAAATCCTTCCAATCCATTCCCATTTGTATTTATATACATGTTAAAATTCGCACAGTTAAAATTCGCTATAGCATAAATAATTGATTAAATTCATCATCCTGTTTATTAATATCGCTGAAAATTTAAATCAATTAATCAGTTATTACTAAGATAGTAATTATCATTATTATTTATATTTCAAATTAAAATTTCATTCAAGAAACTTATATAGTATAACCCTGGTTCAGAGACGCCCTAATATAATAAATTCAATTAGTATTAGCCACCTATTTTAATGATCTCCGCCATCCATATCACCTATGCCATTAAAAATTTACAATTTATGTACATTTTGATAACACAAAATATTCATATATCGTATATTACTATCGCGACACTGTCATGACAGAAAAAACGATCGTCACTATGTATAGTCAAAATAATATCCCGCCGAAAACTCCCACTCCTTCATTCCCGAGCAAATACAACAACAAATTCATTTTTTGTTGTTGTTTCACTCGAGAATGAAGGAACAGGAACCCTCAACGAGATATCACCTTAACTATACTACTTTCCATTTTGGTTTTCTCCCTCTTTACTCTATACCAAATTCCAATAGGTATTGCGTAAATGAGATAGCCCATAGTACACTCAATGCCAAACGAAATTTCCCCTTTAGCTATACATGTCCATCCATATCGCATATAAAAATCATAAGAACCAAATGCCATGTATGATGTTCACGTTCTTACGATAAGAGAAGGACCAACTATACTATATCTCCTGCATTCTTTGCCTCGCGCTCGCACTTATATAATTTTCCCATTCACACATAACAACACAAACACGATCGAGGAGAAAGATATACCTCATGTCGGCAAACAAAAACACCACAGTTGTCTCGTTCATGAATACATAGAACACAGAGAATGTGAAATTATACACATTAAATTACTATGTATATTGTATCTATGTATATAGATAGATATACACACATATTAAAAGAAAACTCTACAAAACTCACACAAATATTCCCATTCCATATATATTATCAAGTAATACGTGCAAGTATTGGTAACAATAAAAAAATAAGACGCGTCCGTGCATGAAATGAACAGAAATTCAACTGCTTTTATACAATTTTCCCGATTTTAATTTTAATTAGATCTACATAATTATTAAACATTTAAAATTTAAATTTTATGCACAGACCACAGAAACATTAAATCATGCATTATTAAGCGATAGATGAAAAAATTTGACTTTTTTCGCTATAAATCCAAAAACATAACCTGACAAATGCATCCCGGTGGATTGCATTTTCCATATTCACAAACTTTCACTGATTTTACAAACAGCACCACACTAATTAATCAATTAATTAATTAATTAAATAGACACAAAATATAAAACAATACACTTTATTTATGATTAAAACTAAATTAAATTTGCTAAGAGGACGACAAAAACACGTCATTCCTCTTCGAACGTCAACGACCGACCGCAGAGATTAAAATTATTTATATACATAAATACGTATTTGCTAAATTGATGTGTTTAATAGGTCTTATTCACTATGTCTACTGGCTTGATCCTCTGCAGACGTCTTACTGCCATCGGTCTGTCCAACATGTTTCATCATCTCTATGTTTTCATAGTGTCGGAAACGTGAATCATGCCTGAGAGCATAATTTGTAATAACCTAATCGATGTATTCTTTAAGTCTCGGGGAGGTCTTTATTTCTAATATACCAAGGAGCATTCACAATGTTCCACGGTACTTTGTTTTGGAATATCTGAATCATCTTGACATTCACTGTCTTGGCACATCCCATGATTTTTTTATGACAAATTGTTAAAGCACAAGATAACATCGTAATCTCGTAATGCAGCGTTCCCCATTAAAGCAGCAAATTCTGAAAAGCTGTAAGGAACCTAATTAATTATTATTAATTTTACTACTACACTTTCTCGTTATTTATTTTTTTCTATTTTTCGTCTTTTGTTTGTGCCTCACCTGTTTTTTCCACCATCGGTTGGGGAAGGGCGATATTTTATTCCATCATCATGTTCCCATGCGGTAATCCAAATTTGTGTTAACCTACGCAAATATTGCTTGACGTTGTTACGTTGTTGTGGTAGTTGTTCCGTTTCTTTTTTCTCGTCTACTGCCCCCCCCCCCCCCCCCCCCCCGTTTCATCATAATTCATTTTGCGCGTTTTGATTATTTGTATTCTAGATGAATTATGTACAATATGAAAAAACATCTGTTAAAGTTAGCCGAAAGTGGAAAGTCGATCATGCTGTATTACTCCAGCCGAAAATAAAACGTGAAGTCGATATCAATCAGTAATGTTTAGCCTAAAACTTACTAAGTATGCATAAATAGCATTGAATACCTTTGTTGGCAAAATCTGGCTCCAGTTTCTCGTGGAAAATTGTGGAAAACTCGCGAAACCCAAAAAAATTATTTTAATTGGAATAAAATCAGCATCTAGAGCGTTATTTCTGGAGATGAATTGATTGATGTGACTTTTCAATAACTATAGCATTAAAAAAATTCAGTTCAAGAAGCCCGTTGGAAATCTCGAAAAATTCAATTTTCCAAAAATCATTAGAAAATTTGTATAAAACCAGCCTCTAGAGTGCTATGTCTGGAGATGTATTTTATTGATGTGACTTGTCAATAGCTATCGCAACAAAAAAAATTCAGTTTAAGTTTCCTGAGGGAAATCTCGGAAAAATCGATGTTCCAAAAAAGAAAATACCGCCCCGGTAGCACAATGGTTAGCATGCTTGCTTAATTAAGCTACGGAAGTCCCGAGTTCGATTCCCGGCGAGTGGTGAAAAAATCACGGCTGGTTAAGGGTAGGAACAATGAATTAATCATTCATTATCTGTTAAAAAAAAATGATTACGAAACTTCAACATGAAGCGGCCAAATCCCTCTATGGGATGTAGCGCCAGCGAAAAAAAAAAAAAAATTGTATAAAATCAGCTTCTAGAATTTTACGTCTGAAAATCGATTTTATTGATGTGACTTGTCAATAGCTATCGTATTAAAATAATTCAGTTTAAGTTTTTCTTGGGAAATCTCGGAAAATTGGATTTTCCAAAAATCATTTAAAAATGGGCCTCTAGAGTGTATTGTCTTGAAATGGATTATATTGAAGTGATTTGTTAATAGTTGTTGCAGGAAAAAAATTCTGTTTAAGCTTATTGTGGGAAATCTCGGAAAATTTGATTTTTCAAAAATTATTAGAAAATTTGCATAAAATCAGCCTTGGTTAAGGCTGTCGCGGTTGGATCGGGAGGTACCGGATGCGAATCCCTATAGGGGCGGGATGCAAAAGGGATTTTTCATCATCTGAATACGATCGGTAATGACGATGACCACATCTATGACCTCCTATTTAGAGTGCGGAACCTATGGGACTTTCATGTCAATACTATAGGCTGGCATAAAGCAATGCAATGTGCAGGTGGTTTATGCAAAAACGGGTTTATATCTGTACGTCCTCGATTTGGCTATATGCCGCGTAAGGTAGGACGTTATAAGCGAACTGCGAAAGAGCTGTGGGAGTGCCTTGAGCCCCATAAAAGATAAACACAAACAAACACTTTAAATATTGCATGCCCACAGGCATATATGGAAAAGCCAAATCTATCTGATACGGATCTGTAATGTGCATAATAAGCATTAAATATTTATAAGAAACAATGCTTAAAATTCAAAATTTTACCGGAAATATTCGGTGTTATCCAAACACCACAAAGCCATTGAAATTGGCTTCTCAAATATTTACTGTCTATTGATACTGTACATTGGTATAATAGCTCGAACGTGCTGGGTAATACACGAAAATGAAATTTAAATTGCGTGTCGCTTAGCAGCCAAATCGTTTTCTCATTACATACTATACATATATGTATAACTCATTTTTTGGAATGCGAGTTTTACTAATATCATCATCAGAATCACTCCCGCTCTCAAAAAACATATTTTTTTTTTATATTAATTAATATTTTTTAACTTTAACGTATAAGTACGGTTTAATCAAATTTATAAACACACAATAAATATTAACTACTAATGACGTTCGATTCTGTCAAAAAGGTATTCTTTATATTCCTTGTTGTTCTTTTAATACGTTTCTATTCCTTCTTCGGAATGAATAAATGAAAACGCCCCATATGTACGAGTGTGTAAATTTGGTAAACGAGTTGTTCTCCAACGAGATCTCAAATTGAATGAAAATTCCGCAAATTCCGGCAATTAGTAAATGAAGTGGCAATGGTCCTTATTGAATGAAATTCTTAACAAAGGTACTTCAAATAATGAAATTAATGAAATATTATACGAACAAAATTATAAGCTCTCATCCCCAGCAGACATTGCTAATTGTTTTAACAATTACTTTTGTAATATAGTTTCAAAAGCGCGTCTGGAATTTAACAATACATAATTCATAATTAGTTGATAACTCCGTTATACTTGATTTGAGCCCCAACTTAAATTTTTTCTTTCGTCCAATTTCTTACATGGAATTATTTTTCATTATCAATTCCCTTGAGGATAAACATTCTACAGATATGTTTGGTTTTAGTAGTGCAATTATTAAAAGGATTAGCTTCAACATTGTTGACATTTTAAGTGCATTGTTTAACCGTAGTATAACCGAAGGTACATTTCCGGAATCACTGAAAATTGCCACGGTTATTCCTCTCTTTAAGAAGGGCGATCGTCTGTTGTTGAGTATATATAGGCCAATATCCATCCTTTCTGTTATTTCCAAGATTTTTGAAAAAGCAGTTAAATTACGAATGACAGAATTTCTGAATAGCTTTAACTATTTCAGTAAATGTCAATTTGGTTTTCGTTCTGGTTTGGGTACAGAGGATGCTTTGATCGAACTTATCAATCCACTTCATGAGGGTATTAATAATTCGAGTACAGTAGCCGGCCTGTTTGTGGATGTTACTAAGGCTTTTGATATGGTAGATCATGGTATCATTTTGGATAAGCTGATGAATATTGGTTTTCGAGGTTGCATATTCAACTGGTTCAAGTCATTCATCACTAATCGGTCGCAAACGGTTACTTGTAAAAATAGTTTCAGTGACTTATCGGTGCTATAAGCGGGTGTCCCCCAAGGATCTGTACTTGGACCAATTTTATTTTTAAACAAAATTTTAAAGGTAAAGTTATTGCCTTTGCTGATGATCTAGCATTTGCATATAATAGTTGTGATTATACTTCTGCAGTATCATACATTAATCACGATTTAAAAATTCTGTCCAATTGGTTCGCGGCGCACAAGCTATTGTTGAGTTCTAAAACTAAAACAATGCTCTTTAATTTAACTGATAATCGTTCGTTTAATAATGACGTAGTTTATCACGACCGGCATTGCCCTAGGAATGGCCCGTGCATTAAAAAATGCTTGCCTATTGAATCTGTTGCTAACATTAAATATTTGGGCCTAAACGTCGATTGTAGATTAGACTGGAAGCATCATATGTTAGAATTGTCAAACTCTCTGCATTCTGGTATTAGGCAAATGTATCTACTGCGGTCACACTGTCTACCTGGTATTCTTACAATATTTTATCACGCCTTAATTGAGTCCAGACTGCGTTATGGTATTTGTTGCTGGGGTGGTACATATTTTAAGACGATCAGACCATTAGTAGTAGCTCAAAAGCATGTAGTTAGATTGATGCATTTCAAGAATAAACGTAGCCATTCTTGGCCATTATTCTTGAGCAGTAGACTTCTCCCATCGAAACATCTTTATGTTTTTAAGGTTATGAATAAATATTTTGAAATTAGTGGCAATCGTTATTTGAGTTGTCACAGTTATTTACTGCGTAAAAATGTCATGCATTTCAGAAGCGTTCCAAAATTTTACAAAACGCATTTTTATAATTATTTTTTAGTAACTCCTCCAACCATTTTTAATAAACTTCCGATTGATATCCGTAGCTTGAATTCTAAATCTTAAATTCCTGGCAAATTTGAAAGTTTGGCTAGTCCAATTTAGTAATATTGATTTTTTGTTTAGAATCATTATTTAATTTTTCACTTATAATTTTGTATGCTAGTTATTTGAGGAGAGGTAAGTTTTTGCATGAATTGGGAATGATGTTGTCTTTGAAATGAGGGGTTCAATAATTTAAAACTGATTTTTCTTTTTTATATAACAAATCTTTTTAGATTGCTTAAATTATTTTTTGTTATATGATTATTTACATCGTATTGGTTGTATTGTGTAGTATTTTTTTTAAACTATTTTTATTCCAATTATTGTATTTTATTATTATTAGCTAATAAAGTCAAAAGGCACTTCCTTATTTATTTCATTTGTTTTTCTTGTAATTATATGTATATGTGTTATAGCTATAATTTTTGTAATGAAATAAATAAAAATAAATAAATAATAAATAAATAAAAGTAAAGATATTTTTTTTTACTACTCGTGTAGTAAATTGATATTACATTTCTAAAAAGTAAGCAGCAATCGTAACTAAAATTGGGGCATCCAATTTTTGACCAAAAAGTAATTCCGGAATTATCGAATTTAAATGTTTTCGATACCGGAATTAATTCCGGAATTTATTTTATTTAATTAATATATTTAAACTAAATTAAAAATCAAAATTATATAAAAAAACAACAATATTTTGTTTACAATATTAGATATTTTTATAATCATTGCTAATATGTACGAACGATACTAAATCGCAGTTACGATTATAATATACACAATTTTTATAATTAAATAACTGACACAAAATTTTAAAAATTAAAGAAAATTTAGAATTTTTCTATAAACTGAATTTGTAATAATTATGGGTAAAGATTCTGAACATTCTAAATTCTTTAAACGCAATAAATTATATCAATAAATGCAGTAAATTCTAGAAATTCTATAAAATCTAAAAATCTAACAAGTTTCTTAAATTATATAAATCCTATAAATTCTCCTCTCTCTTCAAACATCTTAATAGGCCTATAAACTCTTTAAATTTTATGAATTTTATAAATTTTATCAATAATACAAATTCTTTAAATTTTGTAGATTCTTTGTGTTCTATTAATTGTTTCAATTGTATCTGTTTTATAAATGCTACAAACTCAAATTTGCTTGTTTTAAAATAAAATTTTTTTGAAAAATCCTATAAACTTATCAAATGCTGCAAATTCAGTTCTACAAATTCTATGAATAAATGCTATGAATAAATCCTATGCATAAAGTTTTAAAATTCAGTAAGTTCTTTACAATCTGCAAATCTCATGAATTCTTCAATTCTTATAAATTCTGTAAATTCGATAAATTATATAAATCTTACAGGTTCAATAAACTCTATAAATTTTAAGTCTGTAAATATTATAAATTCTAATATGTTTTTAAAACCTATAAATTCTTTAAATTTTTAAATTCTTTAATTGGTATAGATTCTATGGGTTCTCTATGTATTATTCAGGTCTGTCAGTTCTATGAATTTTACAAAATCAAATTTGACATGTTTCTAAAAAAAATTTAATTTCTTAGAATTGTATAAATTCAGTAAGTTCTGTAAATCCTATAAATTCTATAAATTTTATAAGTTTTATTATGTCTATATATTCTATAAATTTTTAAATTTTTTGAATTTTATAAATTCTATAAAATCTACAAATTCTATAAAATTTGTAAATTCTATAAATTTTATCAATAATATAAATTCTTTAATTTTGTAGATTCTTTGTGTGCTATTAATTGTTTCAAGTGCGTCTGTTTTATAAATTCTACAAAGTCGAGTTTTATTTGTTTTATAAATACAAAAAATTTGAAAAATCCTATAAACTTTAATAATTCTGTAAATTCAATAATTTCGTTAAAAATTTATACATAAGTGCTTTAAATTTTACAAACCATTTGCTCTCTTATAAATTGTGTAAATTCGATAAATTATATAAATTTTACAAATTCTCTACATATATTCTACAAAGTCTATGAATGTTATAAATTGTAATATATTTCTAAACCCTATAAATTTTATGAATTTGATAAATATATTCAAAGAATCCTATAAATTACATAAACTGCACAAATATTATAAATTTGTTATTTTTCAGTAAGTTCTTTACATTCTACAAATTTCATAAATTCTTAAATTCTTATTTATAAATTCTATAAATGTAAATTCGATAAATTCTATAAATAAAAGCCCAATAAATTTTATAAATTTTAAGTCTGTAAATATTATAAATTCTAATATGTTTTTAAAACCTATAAATTCTACAAATTTTATAAATCCTTTAAATGTTATAGATTCTTTGGGTTCCATAATTATTCAAGGCTGTCAGTTCTATAAATTAAAAAAACTCTAATATTTTAAAAACAAATTTAATTTCTATTAATTCTGTAAATTCTATAAAGTCTAAAAATTCAGTGAGTAAGGTTAGGTTAGTCGGAGTGGCACAGAATTTATTCCCTTCACCCTTACTCGAACGATTTATCTCACAGTTTAAGCGCTGCGATATAACTCCCCAGACTAACTAACGATATAAATCGTAGTTATAATTTAAATGCTTGCTTAAACATTTATTTTCCTACTCTCTCCTTATAAAATGAATGTGAAAAAAAATTGGAACATTTTTAAACATAGATTTAATTGCTACTGCGAGTTAGTACCCTTCTGACAATTAGCAATGATTGAAATTAAGTCTTTCCTGTTTTTCTGGTTTAGTCATTTATACTAGAATTTTGATGGCGATATTTTCCGCTGCTAAATACGCTCTTTTAGCCTAGTAGGGCACTACCATCGTCCCAAAATTAAAGTCCTTTTCGAAACGCAAAAATGTATATCACGGGTTTTGATATTTTTCAGCTAATGAACTAACAAAATTAAATGTTTTCTGAATTTGTTTCTTTGTCGCTTTATACGGGGCTCTATAGTTATTATGTACTAAATACCTTTTTACTCCGGTCTAGAAAGACCAAAGTATTGAAATCCTGTCAAAAATGAGGAAAAATTTCGTTGGTCCAAAACCACTTTTCTCGATGTTTTGAAAGTCCCTGAGTCCGAAAAAGCAACAAAAAAAAAATGTCCGTCCGTCTGTCTGGACGTCTGGATGTCTGGATGTCTCTACCAGTGGTATCTCGAGAACGGCTTGTCCGATTTGGAATTTTTTTTCGCCAATCTGTTTCTATGGTCAAGGCGGAGATTTGAGAAGCTTTTGGAGACTGTATGTCAAGCGGGTGAAGTACCTGCCATACGAATTGACCCAAAATACCTGCTTTTATAAATATTTACGTTTTTTTTATATAATATGCTGGTTTGATTATTGAATTGGGCATTGAATTGGGAATTGCTTTGAAGGTTAAGCTAGGGGTCAATTTGCGGGGTGAGTTGAAGTTGAGTTGGAGTTGAGTTGGGGTTGGATTCGGATGTAGTGAGTAGTTAACAAATTTTTTATATGATGGAACTTGCTTATTTATCAACCGATTATTATGAAATTTGACATGTGAGTCGGAAATGGGAATCTAAAATGATTTTTGGATGAAGTTCTGGAATATGGCCAAGTATCATGGAACTTGACAATTTTTCATCACATGTGCGTTGAAAATTGGATTCCAAAATTATTTCTGGATGATGTTCTGGAATATGGCCAAGCATGATGGAACTTACCTGTTTCTCAACATATTATTATGAAATTTGACATATGCGTTGGAAATAGGATTCTAAAATGTTGTTTGTATGACGTTCTGGAATATGGCTAAGTATAATGAAACTTAGGTATTTCTCAACCGATTATTATGAAATTCGACATATGTAATGAAAATAGGATCCTAAAATTACTTTTGGATGAAGTTCTGGAATATGGCCAAGTAGGATGGTACTTGGATATTCCTTACCAGATTATTATGAAATTTGACATGTGCGTTGTAAAAATGATTTTTGGATGAAGTTCTTGAATATGGTCAGTTACATGGTTTGAAATATCAGTATAATTTTGTATACTACCTTCGGTATAAAGTTCTGAATACGATTTTTTGTGTTAAATTGGATGCCTGTACTCACGTTACTAAAACTTTGCCTGTTTGGCTGTTGTTGTATAAGTAAATATATGTTAGTTAAAATAGAAATCAATATATACTGTCAAAACTGTCACAACAACTTTATGACACAGGTGACAGGTGAATGCTACCCCCATTGAAAACACGAAAGACCGAAGTTCTGATTACCTCGTAATGTTTCAGCCGTTTATATTTTCAGTTTATAAACTAAGAAACAACACAACACAGGTGCATTTTAGAGACGCATTAAGTTAACTGTGTAAATGCAGTAGGTAATTATCAGGAACGAGGATTTATTGTTCCTTAACCCTTGTGTGAACCATACTTTATATTTTGACATTAGTAACACAAGAGCCAGCCCTTTTCGTTTATGTGGTTTATATTCATTTCTTTGTGTTTGTTTGTGTTTGATTCCCTTTGATTAAGGAAGGTAAATTTTAATACAAATGGTAATTACGTAATATATCAAGCTTACCATACAAATTTATAAATAGAATGTATGAATAAAACAAATAAAGAAAGATTAATTCAATTGTATTTATTTATAGATTAACCTAATTGGATGCTGTTTCATCTTCATTCACGAATTTGTAGAAGCATTTTGCTTCTAGACCCAATTGGGTCCAAACATTTCTCACTGTAGTAGCGAGTTTTATGACGGACCTTATCCGTATACATAGCATAATTGGCAGTTTTATCTCTTTTTCGTAATATCGGTCCCTCTGGTACTTGTTACAATTAGTATTATTGGCTGCAACACGTAATTTTGTAACGTACTAAATTTGCGAAAATATGAAGTTTGAACTCTTACCGGTAATTGGATTAAAAATGGCTATTTCATCACATGCGGATTTTTACATCGCATTTCAATTTATGAACAAACTAGCGCTTCAGGCAGAGAGAACAGCGGACATCATTATTTTTAAAATCCTCTATTTCTTTAGAAATGACATAACTGGCCAATGCCATTACATCAATCATATTATAAAAGAAAGCCAACGTAAATCTTTTTGTTCGTCTTTTGGTAGTATAATGGTTGAGCATTTGATTCATAATATCGACCTCACCTTTGGTGTTGTTGTAATATAAAATCGCTTCCGACGAAAGAAGAATTACGAGTTTATTCTTTTTCGATACGTAAGAGCATGTTGCCTTATTTTCATGAAAACCAAATTCTGAATAAAGAATAGGCCGAGAGGTATGTTTTTTCATCTAAGGAGGAATACATCTCTTGTTGCGTCGAAGAGTGCTAACATACCCTAGACCCGTGATGGTGACCCTTTCCCGCGGGTCATGAGTTCGCCATCAATGCCCTAGACCATTGTCCGCCATCTGCTTACACGTATACGCAACTCGAGAACAAATAAATAACGATAGGCGGTACGATAGATAAAATATAGAAAGAACAAAAAACAGTACAGTTTTGCAAAATATCAAAAAGAATGAGCCCAATCATTTTCGTATAAAACATTTTTGGGGTCTGTCCTAGACCCTTGTGTTATGATAATATGATTAGATTTTGAAAATATCCTAAAATTCCCCCTCTCTTTCTATTTCTGAATAAAATTTGTTTAGATACTCATTCGATAATAGCAGCTTGAGGATATCATGGAATCTGGTCAGGCCCATTGGTCTGAATGAGGGTTAATCCGTTTATTAGGTTTATTAGGTGTCATGTCATGGTGATGGTAAAGAGAAATACTCTAAAACTTTCAAAAGTAGCCCCTTTATATTTTGACCTGCTCTCTAAATTGATTCCTTTTTACCACTCTCTGAAATATTACGTACAATTTTTTGGTACAATTGAAGAAATTTTTTTTTTTAGCCTGACTTTAGATTTTCAAATTTTTAGGTTGTTTTATTCCTTAAACTAACCACCTCCATAAATTGATCAACATTTCTGGGACTCTTGAATCTGAGTGACTTTAGAGAAGTTTCCCATTATATATAGTAAAGCGGGGGAAGATGCCACACTTACGGAAAAAATTTAAATAAAAAATACCCAAGCGTGAAACTAAATTTTCATTGTTTGATGGTATACAGTAGACAAACATCTATAAAATGTATAACAAAAATATTATTTATTTTAATTCAGTTAATAGCTAATAACGGTTAAACCAGAATGAAATTAAATTAAAATGAAAAAAATATTCTATGATTTCAAATAAAAATAAATATTTAACATTTAAATAACATATTTTAAACAAAATAAATAATTTCTAACTTTTACACATAGGACAAACTCCATTTTCACAACACACTTCGTGCACCCACTTATAACCTAATCGGAATCATAATAACTTTATTTTCTTACCAGCTTCAAATCAGACTCTCTGTTGTTAATTTCTCACTTCCATTAACAAGAAACAAAATGTGAGCTTCTCACCTCCATTTTTTTTCTGGCATCTCACCCCCAGGGTTTAAATTTTTTAATAAATGTTATAATTAGAAAAATTAAACCACTTAGCTTTTTCAAACTACTATATGATTGTAAACTTGTTTATATCACTTATTATTTATATTGAATACTTTTAAATAAAATCAAACAATACGTAATGTAGAGAAAGTTAAAGTTATGGAAAAATTTAGATCAGGCTCTACTGTTTTCAACAACGCTCGAAAATTAACTGAAAATAAAAGTGAAAAACCGATAATTCGGTGTCAATATATGTCAGTTGATCATAATACAAATTCTAATCGTACACTTATTGCCATCTGTTTATAAACAACGAAAATATAGTAAAGTGGCGTCTTAACCACACTGGCGAATTCCCCCGCTTTACCTTATACATTTTTTTCGTATCTACAAGACAGACTATAATTACACGAAATTATGTTGAGTTTACTTAAATTAGTGTGAGAAATATAAATTCATTAATTCAGGAATTAGTGTTTTTTATACGGTGAAATTGTAGCTCTTGCTGCTTCACCTCGCAGCCTAAAAACTTTACCTTGAAAAGCAAAAAAAAAAAATACTTGCCACCACTTCTTCTTTCTTCTTCTTCCGCTGGCGCTACATCCACCACTTGTTGGTACGCAAATAACTAATTTTCGGTTGACGAAATCTTAAATTTAGTTCGAGAAAGTTTGTTGTTAATTTAGTATTGTTAAAGGCTCTTAATTGCTTTTGGTACACAGTATAAGTTTATTTGAATTTTATTTGCCTGAGAAAATTAATTCCTAGAATATTCTCCAATTCACATTCAAAACGACTCTATCATTACATAAAGGAATGTTTATTCAATAAAGTTTTCCAATCAATCTATCAAAGTCAATTCCACACAGAATGTCCACCTTATACCAATGTTTGCTAAATACTAAACAAATTACTACAAATACATTAACATCTCATGCCTTACGTTTAACATAATATTATAATACAATTCCGAAACATTAAGAAGTGTCAAATTAAGTATAATTGATTAATAATAATATTCTAAAATTAAAACAATTTTCCAATATAAATTTTCTATTAAAATTCAATTACTCATTTTATAATTCCATTTATCATTTTCTGTTACAAATAAATAGTTTTTCCTTTTTCATTATGTACATACATAATTTAACGAACAGAAATTTTTCTTCCATTATTTCTTCTTTGTCGTTTGCCTTTCTTCGTATTTTTCTTCAAATTTTTGTGAAAATGAATGGAAACTTAACCCTTAATAATCATAACGATTAACGATAATAAGTCAATATAATTGAAATGATTGTGATAATCGGTAGCAATAATAATAATAATAATTTTAACTTATGTATTTATTTTCCTCTCTAGCTAGATACAATATCGGATTCACACCATCACTCCCACACCATAGCATAAAACATTTTTTGTTTGTTGTTTACTTAGTGATAATTGATTAGAAAAAAAGAGGAAAAAAAACATATTTTGAAGGATCTAAGATAATCATAATCGTGTTATTATTATGATTATTTTCATTTTCGTTTCTTCTTATTTAAATGATAATTGATGATAATTGAGGGATAAACGAGTGGATTAATGGATTAAAGGCGTTCGTAATATGTTTTGATGTAAGATTTTTTCTTAAGTTGCTATACGTTTTATTTGTATACATATTTTTTGTGTTTCAGACAAAATGTCAACTTTTTCTCCCGTTCAGCGTAAACATATATTAATTTATATGCTTTGAATTTATTAAATAAGGTGCCAACAAGTTGTTTTTGTTTATAACTCTGCTTTATAATCGGTGTGGTATATGTGCGTATTTTTTGTATATGTTAAACGACAAAACCGCCTCTGTGGGCTTTTGAAAATTGACATGACAAACTTCAATAATTATTAAAATTATTTTTATCAACAAAAAAGAAAACTGATTTATATTAAAATACGATTCATATAAATTTTTAAAAATAAGCTTGCGGGTTTTTAATATATTTTCGAAATACTCATTACTTTGAACTGAAAAATAAATTTTGAAAAGCTCAAAGTAGTTTTGTAAACAGACATGAAATTGAAAAAGAGAAATTCATTAAAAATATTTTAATTTTATATGTTACAAAGCTCAAAATTGAATGCGCTTTTTATGCATTGGGAAAATATTTCACATAACAACTAAATTAGGTAGGTTTGCAGGCAGCACTTTATTTTGTACCCTAATAATAAATATCGATTTATATTAAGCACACATGAACGAATATTACATATCTAGTAAATGCCAATTTATATACGTCTCAAAATCAACAGATAACCATTATTAAAAAATACTCGATGTCAAAACAAGATTTTGTTTGATTTGATTTGATTTGTGTGTATGTTTGTGTGTTTGTGCTTATGTGTGCGTACTCCACATCGCTTAAATAAATTTGTGAGTTATAATTGAAATAAAATCCACTTGACATTATTTGATTTAAGTGTTGATTTTTTTCTTAGTTTCTTGATTAAGATGAATAAGACGAAGATGAGTATAATGATCGTGACTTAGTACATAAGAAGTTTATATTCATATTGTATACAATAAATGTTCTATATAATAGATTAGAATATTAGCAAGAAATCTAGAGAATAAAAAATAGAAATTTATGAGGAATAATATTATCTTTTAATCTTATTTTATGGATGATTGATCAGTAGTGTCAGATTAGATTTATACTTTTATTATTAATATGAATGCTTTTAAAGCTTTTATTATTTACTCCATATAATGTGCTTTTATCTAGCTATTTTCTGTAGCGTAATACATATTTTTCAATCTATTTTTTATTTTATTTTGGTTTAAATTGGCTTCGAGAGACTGATTCGAGATGATTCTATAAATGAATCGTACTTATTTTGGGGGCTTTACTATGCCAGATAATGGTTTTCAATATTAGAATAGAGGTTATAATAGAGTTATAAAGTCCCTGGCCACCGAGTTCACTCTAAAAGTTGAATGTGGTTAAACATTTTTCTGTTTCTTTATGTTACGAGTATTTCTAAAGATTTTAATACATTCTATAATCAAAAAGTAGCAAGACTACTACATGTTACATAAATCAGAGTCATAATAAATGATAATCAAATAAACCGTATGATAATGAAGATAAATATTTTATTCACCATTTTTTTGTTTCTACTAGAGCATGGTTGATTAATCGTTTCTCGAAAAAAAAAACGATTAACGATTAATTGTTCGTTTTTTATGTCGATTAATCGTTGATATAAAAAAATGAAATCGGAGGCACGCTTAAATATGCATGGTGTGTTTTTTCCAACATATTAGTTTGCACTTTACTGTACTCAAACACTATCATTTCCGTTTTTTTAGATGGTAAATTGTTCGTTTTCGTACATGACTCGGTGGTCTGAATAACTGCTTTTTTTATCAGGAATACATTAAGCTCTTCCGCTGTAGAATATTTCATTCTCTTTTGACATTCAACAGTGAGCGTTCATTTCTTTTCATTTGTGTATCAGATTCGATTAGGATGTCAGAATCAGTTGACAATAATCTATTATAAATTTCTTTGATTGCAAGGGCAAGTTCATTTTTTGTGTGATATTGAAAACTGAACTTAGTTTGAAAGCAAGATATTAGATATCTAGTAGGATTTTCTAAGTAATGTAGCAATCCCTCTAGGTCTACATTTTGTAATGATTAAATAAATTGTTTTATACCCCTGTATAAGTTTATGTATAAGTATATTGTTTTGTATATAATATACCTAATGGGGCAATAAAATTCAAAAAAACATAAAAATTTAAAATTTAAAAATACAAAAAATTCAGAAAGAAATTGTGTTTGGACCAGTAAAGGCTAAATTGTAATTATAAAATAAAAACCCTAATCTTGTTAAATTAAATAACAATAAATTTATATAAAAAGAATTATAAAAATTAAAATTAATAAAATAGTGTTGTGTTTTTTGTGTGATTACGTGGGCTGAATATAAGCCGTGATTGCTTGGTCATCCTTACATTTTGGTGGCAGCGGAGGGATGAGACAACGGTTAAATTATATTTTTAAAGCTGCGTAATTGCATGTTTCGTGAAGGTTGTGAATATAACGCTAAAATAATAGTATCACATGTTAATATTTACGAAATAAACGCAATATATAAATTAAAGATTACGTATAAATACACACTTAGAAAAAATTATGATATACGATACAATTGCAAAATTGCACTATATTTTGAAACATGTCTTACATCAAAAAAGAAAACGAAAATGTTTGCATCGAAATTCGATATAAATTGCATTTTACTTATAAATGGTGCAACATGCATCTAATTTTAAAAGAATGTGCAGCAAAATTTCTCTTGATGGTCGTTATATTAAAATTTGAAACAAAATGCACTCAAATTATTTATGATGCACTATCCAACCAATTTTAAAAGAGTGAACATCAAAAACATTTTAATGCAAGTTACATTAAAAATTGTAATAAAATGTGTTCAAAATATGATACAGTAAGCGTCAAAATTTAACTTAATTTATAATAATTTCGATACCCAATATATCGTTTTATAATGATTTTTGCGGCAAAATGTTACAACGCTAAATGTGTGAAAGTACAGGCAAAATCTGGATCGAATGGCATCGTAAATATAAAATAATATTTAAATAAAAAACATTTTTTTTTTATAGATTGTTTTTTATTTTAATGAGCCAATATATTTATCAATTAAACAATTTTTTATTTGGTTTAGGGCTCTTTTTTATTTCTTTAAACTAATTAAAGCTTTAGCTTTCGAACCCTCTTCGGATTCATTTTCAAAAGCGTAATGAAAAATATAACAAAAAATTCTTTCTTTTATACATAAATCAAAAAATAAAAAATAAAGCAATCACAAATTTTTATTAAAACCGACTTTTCATGGAAACCGACTTTTTTGCCTCGTGCAATTTTATTTTTATTCAAATGTACAACCTTTTTTACATGAAAGCGCCTTAGCAAAGTTTTTTTTTTTCTTCGAAAATTACATAGCGGTGCGTTTCCATGAAAAGTCGGTTTTAATAAAAATTTGTGATTGCTTTATTTTTTATTTTTTGATTTATGTATAAAAGAAAGAATTTTTGATGTGAAAACATCTTTAGCGGCAGGAGTAAGTAAAAAATTGTATAGAACTCGGGTTACGGAAATAAAAGTGCCGAACAAAAAATATTGCAGGTATGTGTGAATATCGACAAGAACAAAAAAAAAATAAAACGCAAACTCAATGCAAAATCTACGCATACCCATGCAATATATAACATCATCCGGCATTTCAAAAACATCGTGAGCCGAATACAAAAAAAAAAATCGCCTACTTTAATAAATTTTGTTGTGAAAATATCTGCTATATATGGCCGCAGCAGCAAGTGTTTTTGAAAATGAAAATTAGATACGAGCAAAAAGACCACAAATTATGATTGTGTAGTGTAAAAAAATTAAATGGAAATAGCTAGGTGTGGAAATTGTACATATACATTGATACATAACAAACTAATAATTTTAAAATTGTTTAATCGGTTCGGTATGTCTCTTATTAGTAAAGCTCATGCTGTTCGTGAGTTTGGTTATGGGGGCTTCGCGCTACTATCTTTCCAATTGCAATGATTTTACGACCAACAGAACACATCCGTCTTTATAGAGGGGTTTCTGAGCCTTATCGAAATGGCTTAAAATGATTTAATAGATGTTTATACAAAAAAGTTTTCACATAAATATTTTGTGAGTTGAGGGTGAACTCGCTCGTTGTTTTTTTGTTATATTTTTCACTACGCTTTTGAAAATGAATCCGAAGAGGGTTAGAAAGCTAAAGCTTTAATTAGTTTAAAGAAATAAAAAAGAGCCCTAAACCAAATAAAAAATTGTTTAATTTTTTTTTATAATCAAATAAAAAATTTATTTATTCATCACACACCAATAATATAATAAAAACAATAAAAAATTATACTTAACAATATTCATAAATAAATATAGGATCCAAATTTAAATTAAAAATTGTTACATTAATTAATAAGATTTCTAATTTTCAAATAAAACAATGAAACGGTCTACTCAGACACGTAGAATGACCTTGTATATTGCTTAACTATACCATTTGGACATTGCATCCCAAAATATAAAATTTCTCACTTTTGCTGGCAAAATGCTTTTCGTACGGTTTTTTATATTGAATACTATTTAAACTAATACAAACTGGCTCAAGATTTTTATTGATTAATTGGTAACTGCAAAAAAATGTATCATATATACCAATAAATTCCCTTAAAAGAAAATATATTTCACCGCCACATTCTAAAATGTCTATTATTTCATATAAATGTATTTTTTCATGAGACGTTTTATTTTTTAAAATAAAAATTTTTTTTTTGTAATGGAAATCAGTGATAACGTAAGGCATGCTATATATTGGTGTGGAAAACGCGCTTAGACAACTATATACATTTATTAATTTATACAATATGGGTTTTCCCTTTTTCATTTTTGGTACGAAACTTGAATTTGACCACACACTACATATCATTTGCTGATGTCTGGTAGCAAACGTCTTACAAACATTAATAAAATTAGGTGTTACGTTTTTAGTGAAATGGTCCATAAATGAATAACAGGCCCCATTTGTCTAATCACTCTAGGATAGTGCACCAAAAAATGTTGTTTAGGAGTAAAATCCTTTTGGAATATATTTTTAATTGATTCCAAATGAGAAGTTATTAATTTTTGTAACTTATTTATTTCCGCGTCTGTCAGTTCATATCGAAATAAAATATTTATTATTTCAATTAAACTAAATACGGCTTTCCATTGAGGTTCATGATTTTGGTTATAAAACCGTTCGAAAATGAAAGGAAAATGTGTAGCAAAACATAGAACTTGTATTGCGTTTTGCCCTAAATTGCTTCTTTCGAGATTGATGTTCGAAGGCTTATTTTTTCTGTCCATGAAACCAAAATTATAGGCCGAAATACAGTCATTAATTTGGTCAATATTTCGAAAAACCTTTTGTTCTATGAAATATTCTAACTGATATTTAAGTAACAAAACCACAAAACCTTCCAGACCATCGTGCATTAAATCAACGCTATAATTTTTGACAGTGTGAAAATACTTGAAATCATTTAGTATTGAATTTCGACTGATTCCTTTAGTTTCAATCATCCTTAGTTTTTTAATGGGTGGCTGATCGCATAAAATCGAATAACAATCTTCTATTCTTAATAACTTATCGTCTTCAATAGTACATTTTTTAGTATTTTCACTAGGCATTACGCAAAATCGGCAAAAATATCGGGCGGAAAATGATTTAGTGAACCCAATCATGTCATTTGCAGCGAGATTATCGTGTGCTAAAGAAATGATTGTTCCAAATGCAATACGGAGATTTTCGATAAATAAACCATCATTTTCGAGGATTTTTATGTCTTCAACAATTGGTTTTAGGACATAATTTAAATTAAATTCACTGTGCAAATCATTAACATAAAACAGGCAAACTAAAAATATGTTTTCAAGATTAGATTTTAAGTACCTAGGACTATTTACTATCGTAAAATATATAGCTCCTACTTTATGAATGATAGTTTTACTACCAAGTACTCTAGCTACTTCGAAATCATCGTAATACAGTTGAATCAAAATCATCGGTTTATTTTTAAAATCCCTTTTAATTGACTGGAAGCGATCGCCGCAACAAGCAAATTTATAATTTCCTGTTTTACAAACGTGAGAGTTATTAAAATCTGTGAATAATTTTAAGAATTTGTAATTTGTAAAAACACTTCTTATTGTTTTTGAAATGGGTACAAATTGGAAAACATTTTGAACGGTTTTGCGGATGTAAGTTGATGATTCTGTGTTAAATCTCATCTCCCACCTAAATCCAATAGGAATTTGTTGGGGTTCCACATAAAATGTATTCCCTAAGAACAGCTTGTTTCTATTATATTTTGAGCAAAATTTTTTAAGTGTTTCCGATATTTTTAGTTTATTATTTGTTAAGTTTTCAAGTTCGTTTGGAGAGGTTACGATATTGATCGCACATTCTGTTATAACTTTAGATTCACGAAAAATCTCTGACATTGTCTCCTCTGGCAAGCCTAGTAAATTTAGTTTTGAATGAAAAGATTTCATGTGCTCGTCAAAATTATTTAAAGAGGGAGCCATCGTTTCTACTGATTTTGCAAAAGATTTATTATTATTATTAGAAGCACAATCTTTTACCACAAAATTTGATTTGGCGGTGACTTCCTCCAATACGCTTTGTTCCAAATTATTTGTTCCAATCGTATCAACGTGAAATTTTTTAACATGAGTTTTGAGAGCATAGAATGTTTGGAAAGTAGAAGTACAATTTTTATCTTTCACACATTTAATTTTAATATGTGACTTTTCTTTAACAAATTCCTTATCCTTAAGATGTAGAATCAGTTTATCAAGGTCTTGAAATAAAACGTTGCAAAAATAACAATAATACATTTTAGTGTGTTTTAGCAGTGCAGTGAATGTAATAATGTGTATACTTAATAAAACCATATAACTAAGGTTTGATAAAATATGTGAGCTACCTGGAGATCCAATTTACATATGATGATCTTTCTTTAATCATTGATGTTATCGTTCCCGCTACTTGCATTTCATAAAAATAATGACACATGAAGGTCCAAAACGTTTTTAACGAAGCACCGAAATGTTGCCCAAATACATAGTGAGCTTTAAACAAGAGGTCAACTGCCTCAATAAAATTAACCGTGTTCGGTAATATTATCAGCTCTCGTTCTACGCAGAGGTAAAAATTGGACGTCGCTGATTTATTTTCGCCTTCAGCTATTAGGTAGGGGTGGTTTAATTCTTGATCAATGAGTTCTTCAGGTGGCAGATTGAGCTATAATTATAAAACGAAGATATATTAATCTATTTGTATTGTTCAAACTTTAAATTATTCTGGTATATTCCAGATTGATAAATATTTAAGAAGAGGAGATTTGGTAATACTACAAGTGCACCGTTGATTCCTATATATAAGAAAAAAACAGTGTAATAAATTAGCAGTTTAGTCGGTATAGCCTGATGAGGTGTACTGAAAAATGATTTATTTTTCACATGCTCGCAGAACGACACTGAATTGCAAACTCTTAACAATTTCTCCTCTTCTTAACTATGTATTGCTTCTAAATGACAAAAGGTCTAAATATAAATCCTTACCGTTCTGAAAACTATTATTTTCTTTAAAAGTATAGCAAATGGTTCCCTTTGAAACTTAGCTGATGTTTTACCAGCTATAACTTGGGGTAAAATATTCAATAGGTAAAACAATGGTTGCATAGATGGCAGTAATTCTGAAATATAATTTTATTATCATTATTGTATTAATTAGTAAAGTAATCAATGCTTTTACCTTCAATCTCAGGTACAGGTTTTAAATTTGGTCCCTTGGTCTCTGTAAATACTTTATAAATAAATGGAGAACAAATGGACCATTTTTTTAACAAATGTTGATGACTGTTTGGATATCTCAGTTGAAAGTCATATAAGATCTGAGGAAAAGAACATATTATCCATTAATTATTTGTTTACAATTTTATAATGCAATTGTTCTAAGTCATATGATCGAAACTGAGTTTTCCAACTCTTAATAATTTCATTTCGTTTTTACAATTTTATTTTAAAATTATGTTTACTAAATCAGGAGAGCAGAAGAAAAATGGAAACTGTTTTGAAATTTTTTGAATATTCGAAGATTGAAAAATCTCAATTCGCCGAGGTAAAGTTTCACATAATTTTTGCTGTATTAATTCTTTCTGCGTATTCACATTCAAATTTTTTAAAATTAAAAAATCTTCGTCCGTTTCTATATTTTCGTATGAATTTGTTGAAGTGGGAATTACTGCTCCAGTTGAATTTCGTTTTCGGCTGTTGCTTCCTGTCTCCTTCTCAGTTAAGTACAATTTTTGACGAACACGATTCAGCCTAGCTATTAAATAACCATGATTATGTATACGGTCGTACAATGCATCCTTAAAATAAAAAGCACAACCAAATTTAATTTTTTATCGGCAATTAGAATTCGCGTCAAATATTTCTTTTATGTATAATATTTTACCAATTATGAAGTGAATAAAAGTGTTGTTTAACAGGGAATATTATTCTATAAAACCAAAAATATTCTGTGGAGCTAAATGATTATCATTTTATTAAAATAAATTTTAAAGCTAAGGAACATTTATTAAACTTACAATACCACCATTTTCCCGATCTTTGGTTTTTAACTGAGGATATAATTCCACAACCGCTAATGCTAATGATGTGATTTGTGTTGAACTCGGGTGGTACAAAAATTTTGATGTCAAAAGATCGACACTTTCTCGTATTATCGCCCGCCTTTCCACATCCGATAAGCCCTTTAATGTCTCGTGTTTGCAATATTTTTTGCACAAAACATAAGAACTTTGAGTTGTTAGAATAAAACTTTCTAAATCCTGTAATCAAAATTAATAATATACTGATACTGTGGGCCTGACACAGATTTTTTAAACTAAACCGTCGACTAACCAAACTTGGTGCGATGTCAGTCATTCAAATGTGACACTACTATCAACAAAGCATACTCTGCCTGGAATTCTAAATTCCAAACTAAACCAAATTTTAACTTTTCATAAACTTTTCGTACCAAAGTATCTTTGGTAAGACAAATTATTCAAAGAATGACGTTGATTGTCAGATAGATAACTAAAAGCTCAAGCAACCTCGCGATGAGGCTAAATGATAAAACCTATGGTGGTAAACAGCAAAAATACCATAAATTTACTTTAGTCGGCGATTTAGTAAAAAAATCTATATCAGGCACACAGTACTAGTGTGTTAAACAAATCTTTTCACTACAAAATTTAATTACCTGAGCGTTTACAAACATATCATGACCTGATCGGCAATCCTGCCGAGTAACTGAAGTTGCTAAAACGTTAGATGCTTCTTTTGGACACGAACATAAAATTAAAAAATGGAAATAAATAATGTTGGGCCATTTGTTAAGATTAACAAATCTTACCGCCATTGTTTTTTAGTACGAGTTTCAATTGGAATGACGGAGAATCTTTGTATTGCTCAAAAACAGTCATGAAAAGCTCTTCCGGAATATCATAAGCTGAAATATCTGCATGCATAGATGCTGAAATCAAAATATAAATAAATCAAATATGACACGTTTTTATCAATACATCTTAGATAGTAACGTATTTTAATGCAACAAAGTACAATCATGATTGTGTATCAACTGATACATAATTATGATGCAACTTTCCGTCACATAGGAAAAAATATAACCTCAATATGAAGATTACAGTTAAAGGTAATATGTCCGTAAGCATTATTTACCTGATAGAAGAAAATCTGTATATTCCCAGTTTTCTTCATGTTTCGTTATTTTTACATACGATCCCACTCCTTTAAAATGTATTTTAATAACGTAGTAATCCATTACACAGAATATTTCACAAAACAATTTTTCCCGTTAAACAACACTTTGTTAATATAATGAAATAATATCTTACATACAAATTTATTGTAAAATGAGCTAAACAAATTAATGATTAGCTTTAACTCTTCGGCGTTACTTTAGAAATAAATACACTTCAAATAAAATTACACTAAATAAATATGGTATTCACTATGGCGAACAAATACACACAGTAGCATAACGATCATTTAAACAACGACGTTTAATGAAAATCAATCCGGGACAAAAAATTAACGAATGAATAAAAGGAAAGAAAAACTGCAATTCAGGGATGCGGGCCTAAGAATCAAAGTTGTAGATTAAAAATTTATTCAAACTTAAAACTGTTTTTCCTGTATGTACCTAATTTTATCATAAAGTAATGTTATTAAAATTTATTTTTGGTATATAATGTAATAAAATATTCAGTACTCGATTTATAAACAAATATTTTAATTCCTTAAAAAATACCGTGAGAAGCCCTCATTCCTATTTTACCAAAAATCCTAAAATAATTTCTTTCACGTTTGGTACACTTTTGTTTAGATTCGTTTACGTTTGATCCACTTTTTTTTACTCATTTTGTTATTTCGCATAGAACACGCACATTCATTGCCTTTATATTAGTTGCAAATTTTAATTGTAATTGTTTCAATATGCTAGCTTTAATTCGAATTATGATAACAATTGCATCGATTTTACATTTTGTTACAAAGTTTAATCCGAATTGTGTTACTAATTGTGTCGGTGTTACTTTCGGTGGAAGCTTTAAATCGAATTGTGTTACAGATTGTATCTATATTACGAATGTTGCAACCTTTAAATCGAATTCTGATACTGGTTGCATCGATATTACGTTTGGTGCAGTCTTTAAATCGAATTGTGATATTAGATGTGTCGTATATGACCTGATGCAACACTTGCATCAGAAAAGATCACAAGATTTCTAAGTGTGTAGTTTACGTATAAATCATAAATTTGCAACGCTAAATCCCACAAATTAATAATCAATATTAAAGAAAAAAAAAATATCGATTAAATCGTAACGAATGTATCCAGAAACATTTTCCACGCGTATAACGGTGTAATGCAAGCTGTTTTCATCAATTAATGCACGAAGTACATCGATATCATCAACAAATTCAGCGAAATCATATATTCATCCGTATCATCTGCAGTGAGTCAAAATAATTTGGAATCATTCATGGATTTATAATCATAATCAACGTTGATGATGCTAATCTGTTATTGATTGGTATATGGATACAGTTTGTTCAACAACATTCCAGATGCAACTTTATGACCAGCAGTAGTCTTCCTATAACTGTAAGTTATTTAAAAACAAAAACATTTATTTGTAAAATTAATAAAATAGTTTAATTCAAACAGTGTTGTGTTTTGTGTGTGATTACGTGGGCTGAATATAAGCCGTGATTACTTGGTCATCCTTACATTTTGGTGGCAGCGGCCAAATTTGCAACAAGAAAGGTCACAGTTCTCGAAATTGTATTCATAGGTTTGATCAACAGGCATCGTCGAATAACAACGGTCGTCCAAACAGTAATTTTGCAAATCCAATCCGTAATTTTTCAAATTCTTCAAATTTTGCAAATCCAATTCGCAATTTTCCGTCTCAGTCGCAAGCCAGAAACGTCCATACTACAGTTATATCTTGTCGTTACTGTCATTATCCTGGACATAGTATAGAACAATGCCGCAAGAAAAAATATAACGACCAAAAATACGGTGGACATCCCACCTTAAAAACACTGGAAAACACAAATCCAAAACAAATATTAGTTAATAATACATTGGAAAACTCCAAAACACTCGATTCAACTCAGGACACATCGATTCGAGTGGAAAATCTGAAATAACGTGTCCAAATCCATTTAAAACAAAATTTTCAAATTCTACTTCAATATTTAATTCAAACAAAAATCACAAATCTTCTATTTTAACTATCTCAAAGAACGAAGACAAAAAGTACATTTCATTAAATTTAAATATTCTTAAAGATGATTTTCATTATTTCCTTGTGGATACGGGAGCTGATGTGTCGATAATTAAAAAACAATATATTTTTACCAGACGTTCCTTGTTTTCCTAATCGTAAAATTGATATTACCGGAATTGGATCCGAAATAATCGAAACACTAGCCCAATGTGAAGGCGAAATAATTTTCGACGATACGTTTAAAATCCAACATTTTTTCCAAATAGTACCAACAAATTTTCCAGTACAATGTTCTGGAATCATAGGAAAAGATTTGCTTTCAAAGTGAAAATGTTGTGAAGACATATCTTATATTCTCGATATTAGTTCTCTTCCACAGAAAATTAAAATTCCTTCTCGTTCCGAGAAAGTTATTAATATGTATCTGGATTTTCCCGATAATGATTATATCTGTAAATCTCACGAAATTGTCCCTGGAGTGTTCGTGTGTAGTTCATTAATTACAGTATCTAATAAAATTACTACTTTATCAGTATTAAATACCAACCTCAAAGAAACTGAACTAAATGTTACTTCATTTAACCCAGAATTCATTAAAGATTTAGATATATTTTATATCGAAAGTTGGAAAAATAATATTCCCAATAGGCTACAAATATTAGCATCTTTAATAAACATCGAAAATTTAAACGCGGAAGAAAAATATTCTATAATTCAATTATGTCGAGAATTCAACGATTTATTTCATTTAGAGGGTGACAAATTATCGGTAACAAGCACAACTGTCCACAATATTCCGTTACTTCCGAATTCCAAACCAATAAACATCAAGCAATATCGATTGCCAGAAGCTACAAAAGTTGAATTAAATAATCAAGTCCAAAATATGCTTGATAACGGAATAATTACAAATAGTACAAGCCCATGGAATTTTCCCATTTTAGTAGTACCTAAAAAATCAATCAATAATGAACGGAATTGGCGATTAGTGATTGATTTTCGCAAATTAAACAGCATCACGGTGGGTGAGATTTTTCCATTACCCAACATTTCGAAAATTTTAGAACCACTAGGCAAATCTATCTATTTTACAACCCTTGACCTAGCAGATGGATACCATCAAGTAAAATTGGACGAAGAAGATCGTGGTAAAACAGCATTCAGCACTAATTTGGGTCATTATGAGTTTCTGCGAATGCCCTTTGGCATGAAAAATGCGCCGTCAACGTTCCAACGTATGATGAATAATGTGCTAACGGGGCTCAATTCCATACATTCATTTATTTATCTTGACGATGTGGTTGTGTATGGTGCAAGCCTAATAGACCATAACAAAAAATTAAAATCCATATTTGAACGGTTTAGAAGATATAATTTGAAATTAAATCCTTCCAAATGCAAATTTTTACATAAAGAAATACTCTACTTAGGACATTTAATTACTAACGATGGAATAAAACCAGAGCCTTCTAGAGTATAGAGCCATAATCATTATGACGTATTTTTTTGAAGCTTTTTTAGTGGTATAACTTTTCACTGATTTCCATAGGAATCCATAGTAAAAATGATGTTTTTTAGCTTCAAGTTTTACAATGAAAAAAGCAAAAATGTTACAAAATTTTTATACAAAAGTGTTCTACATATCTTTAGCAACAATATACAAGAAGGGTATATTGGTATTAAGTAAATATTAATTGCAGAAATATTAAAATTAAATTATTTGTAAAATATATTTTTCGAACTTTCATTTTGAAAAATACATCAAAGTTGGCTCTGACGAATTAAAATAATACTTGCTATTAATCTTTAGTTTTACTAGTGTACGTTAGATGTCTCAGATTTATACAGAAAAATACGAAAAAAAATTGTTTAATCTCAAAATTATCACACGTACATAATATTTTGAGAATTTGTTTTGCTTTTCCAACAATTTTTGAACTTAAAATTTCCCCAGGTGGCAATTTTTGGTACGATTTTTAAAAAATTTGTACTGCCATCACTGCCATCTATGTAATGTATATTGACTTAATGCACAGAATTTGTAGTAAGCTTTTCTTTTTTATTTGACCAGAATGCTGTTGTTATGAACTTTTTTTTATATTTTGGTTTAAATAAATCAATTATTACAAGAAAATGAAAACGATTTACTTAAATGACATTTATATATGTTGAAATTCAAACATTTATGAAAATATTTCAGAAATCATAATTAAGAATTTGAAACGTTTTCATTTACAAATTTGTCTTAGGAAAAAAAATGATTTCCCATATGTTTTATGCGTTTTACTATGGAAATTTTGATTTTTTCGTCGTTTCTAATTCCCTTATAAAAGCTTCGTTTTTTAGATTATGGCTTGTATAATCAAGGTTGCTTTGATAAAACCCGATCCAAGTAAACTAGAATCTATTTACAAATTTCCAATTCCAAAATCACAAAAAGACATTAAATCTTTTCTTGGTCTCGCGGGTTATTATCGAAAATTTATCGATAAATTCTCACAAACTGTTGAACCATTAACTAAACTACTTAAGAAAAACTCAATATTTTCATGGGATCCATTTTGTGATGAAGCATTTAATATTATAAAATCTAAACTTACGACTTCACCTATTCTCAAGTATCCGGATTATGCTAAACGTTTCTATGTTACCACCGATGCGAGTGATATTGGTATTGGTGCAATTCTTTCATAAAAGTACGATAATGATGACTTGCCAATCGCGTTCGCTAGCAGAAATCTGAATCCTGCTGAAAATAATTATGCAACGATCGAGAAAGAACTCCTAGCTATCGTGTGGGCATATAAACATTTTCGACCATATTTATACGGCAGAGAATTTACCATCGTAACCGACCATCGCCCATTAGTTTGGCTTCAAAATATTAAAAATCCAGCGTCAAGGCTCATCGGATGGCGAGTCGAACTTGATGAATTCGATTGAGTACAAACCCGGGAAACAGAATTCTAACGCCGACGCTTTAAGTCGTGCGGTAACAACTGATTTTACTAATCCTGTTCACTTAACTACTAAATCTACTCAAATTTTACCAGTCATTACTAGATCGCAATCAGCTTTACAAAATCCAGGAAATATTCAATCACCTAACTTACAAACCAACAACATAAATAACAAATCAACAAGCGAAATTATTTAAGTCGACGATGAAGAAGAAATATCAAGAATACTAAGTGAGTTCCATTATACCAATTTAGGAGGACATCAAGGTATCAATAGGACTTTTAATCGAATAAAAAAATATTATCATTTTCCTAAGATGTTTAGTAAAATTCGCGATTTTATAAAAAAATGTCAACTGTGTCAAAAAAATAAAACAACTCAAACAACAAAATTACCAATGGCCATTACCACAACATCCAGTAAACCTCTCGAAAAAGTATTTCTGGATATTGTAGGTCCACTTCCTTTAACAACTCAAGGTAATAAATTTATTTTAACCATTCAGGACGATTTATCCAAATACTCACTGGCTATTCCACTACAAAATCAGGAAGCAATAACAATAGCCAAAGCATTTGTAGAACATTTAATTTGTCGATTCGGAGCACCCACTTTTCTTTTGACTGATCAAGGTTCAAATTTTGTTAGCCAACTCTTTCAAGATGTATGCAAATTACTAAAAATCCAAAAACTTCAGTCAACAGCCTATCATCCACAAACAAATGGGGCTTTATAACGCTCACATAGACCGTTTACAGAATATTTGCGAAATTTTCTAGATGGTGATCAAAATAATTGGGACGCATGGTTACCATATGTAATTTTCTGCTTCAACAGCACTCCCCATTCAGCTACTTCTTTTATGCCCTTCGAAATTATTCTTGGATTTTTACCTAATATCCCTACTTCATTAAAAACGAATCCAACACTTATTTATAACTATGAAGACTATATTATTGAAATTAAAAATAAATTACAAAATTCTTATGTCGTAGCTAAAGAAAACTTATTGAAAAGTAAAGAGAAATATAAAATGTTATACGATAAGAAGCTTAATCCAAAGGTATTCAAACTCGGTTCTCCATCATGGTATGAAAATTGCGATTATTTACATTTTGTTGCACTTTTTAAGCTCTACAATATAGGCTATGTTGCACATTTTTAATAACAACTATTGAAGTCGTGACAGATTTGGCCCAGTCTTTCGTATTTCAGGTGGAATATTAATAACTGCTGATTCAACATTTCACACAAGTAAATTAATTTAGATGTTTACTCAATGGTAGGATAATTACAACTGTTAATAAAAACAATTTTAGTTTTCAAACAATTTTTTTATAAGCCATGAAGTTTCTCAACTATCGTTTTAAAAATTAACTATGTTGTTTATTTAATTATTATTAAAATATTCTTAAACAATTTGTTTAAATTAAAATTATCTGTTTTATCTTACATTATTTTAGAATATGTACTAGATTTAAAAATTTGTGATTTTGGGAATACCAAATACATACCCAGATATAAGTTCAACAATCTTCAATTTCTTTCCTTCAAATGCAAATTCATCTTTATCTCATAAAAAGGCTTCAAAACCTATGTATAACAAATTCATATTTGTTTTGATCTGTACCAAGAGTAGACTTATATAGAGAACCGCATAAAGCATTTGGAAGAAACCAAAAAAAAAAAAAATTCTAATTATATTTTCTAGAGAATTTCTGTATAATTATCTTTTAAATCCCGTCGAAAATATTTTTTAGCAAAGTATTTTTTTATTAAAATAAATTTTCATTTTTATTTATATTTTATTTTATTTTATTTAAATACATCCAAAAAAAAAAACGTAAAACGTATTCTTCAAAAATAAAAATGCCAAAGCGGAAGAATAAACTTTACATTTATATGGATTGACGACGAAGTTAAAAAAAAAAAAAAAAGCTTCCGGCATTTTCCAAATAAAATTTTATTTTTTTGTAATTTTTATCTTCTCATTTTCGGATATAATTTTGTTATTATACAAGGAAAATTATAATTTTCTTCAATTTTTTTTTTATCGTTACGTTTCCTTTATTAGAACAATAAACACCTTTTTGTTGTATCGTTTCGTTTTGGTTGGTGTCTTGTTGTAGAAAATTTTCCAATTGTATTGTAATGATAAAATATAATACACGTAACAAATGTTTGAGATAAGTAAAATGGTAATGAAATAACCAAGCAATGACAATAACAATGCAATGTGTATATTTCCAGTCGTTGAAATTTATCCAGTCATCTATTGTCGAACCGATTCTTATCGCGATACCGCAAACAATTCTTAACAAGCACAAACAAATCATAAACTAATATACAAATAGTTTGACAAATTAAATACACTATACATATTGTATACACTTCAACGTGTATATAATTATTTTATACGTGCGGAGTAGGTGTGAGGTTAAAAATTAAAACAAACAAAACAAATAATTTTTTGTGTCACCCTTAAAACTACTCCGACTACACAAATAACGTATAATTATGATTTTATAAATAATTATAAGCACATATAAAACATTTTAAAAACTATTTTCAACTCCCTCGCATATCATATCATATGTACAACGTTTATAATTATGTACATACTTACTTATATGATGTGATGATGATTCAGCATATTTAAAACTCATTTTTTTTAACGAACCCATTCTATGTATGTAAATCGGTGGTGTCTCGTCAAATAAACATAAGGAATAATTTGTTTTCATATACATAAATAAATGTTGAGAAACTCAAGTGATTAGAAAAGTAATTTTCTGCTATATTAATATATACTTAAAGGATTTATATTTTGTATGACTGTAGTGACATAATTAATTAATTAGGATTTTATAAGATGATAGTCTTAATTTTTTGTTTGTTTTTTTCTTTCTAAAATTATGATGAGGGTTGAAGAATTTGTAGATAGAAAATATTAAAGCTAACAGCGCTACATTTGGTTACCTCTGTTTCTATACGAGTTTTAAAATGATTTTAATTTTGATGATGAAAGTTCGAATCGTTTCTTAAGGCCGGTACACATTGGAAACGAGCGATGAGAACGAATTTTCCATTTTCACCAAATTATGTTAGAAAATTGTTAAAATAGTGAAAACCGAATATTTTTAATTAACGAATGCTAAAATATTCTGCATTTACTAAAATTAAAATATAAAATTTAACAGTTTTAATACAACGTTTCAATTTATTGTTAACGTTGTAAGGTGTTGCATTGAAATCTTGTGTTAAAATTGTTAAAATTTAATTTTTTAGTTTAGTTAATCCACGATATTTTTATATACTGGTTTCACTATTTCAACAATTTTTTTACATACATAATTTGGTGAAAAACGGAAATTTCGTTCTCGTCGCTCGTTCGCATAATACATTAGGTTGATAAGCAAAAGTGGCTTATCGCTTGGTAGGAGTATAAATAACATTTAATGAACAGCTAATAGCTTACATTTTCTTGTTTAAATGTATTCAGTTTCAGTTATCTGTGTGTAGGCCTTGCGTATTTCAATAATAATCGCATAACCACATAAATACCCCAATTTTTCTGGAAGTATCTACTCACCAAACATCTGCTAAGAAAAAACCTAATCCCGGCGGTGAGATTTAAATAAATGAAATTATACACACCAACTGTAGAAACTGAGTATTTGTTGAGAATATAATCGTACTTGTTGCAATTGAGTAAGTTTCCTAACGAAATTATCGTCATATTAGTTAATAAATTGAAGAACATTTTGTAGTTCTTTGGTTTACTAGGCTCTTTGATAAAATGCCAAGAGAGACTGAGGTTTTTCGAGATAATTTCTGCTTTTAATTTTAAGTGTATTATTTAAGAATTTCCTGATTTTCCAAATTTTTAAGATTAATAAGATTTTCCAGATTAATACAGATTTTTGGGATTTATTCCTACGGTTATGTTCCAGAAATTTTAATATTAAAAGAGTTGTCGAGATTATTCGACAGTTTTCGATATTTTCCAAATTATTCGCAATTATTTGAAATTTTCCAGATTATTCAAATCGTTCGATATTATTCGAACTTTATAGAATTTATTTGAGAATATTCCGGATTATTTGAAATTATAGTATTGAGTTACAAAACTGTACCTACCTATTTACAGATAATTTGATTTGTATATGGTTCTCGAAATTCGAGATTCATTGAGAGTAGGGTTTGCATAAACTCGGGTTTTCAGGTTTGAAAAATATTTAATTTTGAATAAAATGTATTTTGAAATATACTTAAATCCGGGTTTTAAGTAAAAAACCCGGGTTTTCGGGGTCCTCACATTTGGAGAAAACTGGGTTTTTGAGACCGGGATAACCCGGTTTACACACCCTAATTGAGAGGTCTCGGAACAAATTTTGAGAATATTCCACACTTATTTAGATTCGAGATTTTCGAAATTTTTCAAGATTTTCAAGATTATCGAGGCTTGTTGGCTCATAACCAACTTTTACCAATTTGTTTGGAAGGAAAATCCCAACTTCTGCAGCTTCGACGTTTACACTCACAAAATCAATAAATAAAAAACGATCGTCTCAATTTACATTTAATATTTTTATTTTAGATTATTTTGAAACGACGTATGGAATGCTACTGATTAAATTAACATTTATTTTTGGTCGATCTTTGGTCGATATTGTTTGTATTAATCTGTACAATTTTAAGAGTAAATTAATACCGTACTTAATATTATTAATACATATTTACAAATTTTAGGTGTACATAAAAATAAAAATGAATCAATTAGATTTTTAATTTAAATACATACAAAATAAATACAAATAAATAAACAAAACGACAAAATATATGCTGTGCAAAGTGAATGTGTATAAGGGTTCGTTCGGTGATCAAATACGCGATTGGCGTTGATGATACAGTATGATAACAAATGTTGTTAAGTTCGCTGACGCGCAGCGACCGCAACAGGCTAATCATATAACATTGAGTCTCGCATTGAGTTGCTTGGCAATGGCATTGATTCCATGCATTTGTAATCTTACCGGTAATACCAGGTTGGCTGCATAATTAATGATTATTGGTGTTTGCTAAAGGCAATGATTTGATGGAATATTATGAGAGGCTTATACGAAATTTTGAAGAAATTCTCGACGTTTTCCAAAATAAATCAAGATCTTCGAGATTCTTTTTTGATGTTACTCAAGATTGTTTGGGATTTTCACCTATTGTTAAAGGTTTTTTAAATTATTCGAGATCGATAGAGGTTATTGGAAGAATCATTGAGTTACCATAATTCTCAATAACAGATTTTTTTTTTTACAGATCATTCAAAAAATTTTGAGATATAAAATTCTAAATTTTTTTAAAGATTACTCGATTATTATGATAATATTATCTTAAATTGAATTTTTCCTTAATAACCTTATTTCTAAATTTAAACTTTGTATAATATATAAAATTGGTGTTTGGCCATAAAAAAACGTTAAAGAAAAATGTTTGTTTTCCACTTGAAAATAACGGAATATACTGTTGTTACGCAGGGGCCTAAAAAATAAAAAATAAGTTAAAAACAAATAAATCGTTTTAATAAATTACTCGTCGTTGATTTTTTTAATGGTGTTAAAGATTGCGCTAACTAAACTATAAATATTAAATATCTAACATTTGTACGTAGTTATTTTCATTGTTAAACACCAATCAGAATGATACGAATACGAAGAAAAGAATCGAAAAATGGTATTTCTAGTAGTTTGACGGAACACAAACCTGAGAGCATAAAACCACAAATATAAATTATTATAGAAAAATAAAGGGAGAGAGACAAAATCTCGAGGACATAATACCGAGGATACAAAATCCCGAGCGAACAAAATCTCGAAAGCTTATGAAAATTCCAATATCTAGTTGTTGCACTATTGGTGGAGTTTTCCCTTTATTTAAAGATGTACATAGGTATAAATACAACCGAAAAATCGAACATCGAAAATAGTGATGGTTAAATAACGAAATACCATCATCATATTCCTGAACGAAAAAATCCCAAAATAAAATACCGAAAAATTCAAAGTAAACTACCTCATTGAAAAGGAAGACTCCATTAAATTTTTGTTAACTACAATATGAAAACAAGAGGAAGCTACATAATTTTTCACCCTTGCGCGAAAAGGACCAATGCTAAGCGGCTTTGGAGAGTTCTCTATTTTAGTATATCAATAATTATTAAGAAATACATATAAATTTTTCAAAAATGCTCCTATCTCTCCAATGTTAAAATTTCAAAAAATCGTCAAAACGGACGATTTGGGGCGGCAGCCCCAATCCCCTAAGCAAAGGTATTAAACGTATTAAAATAATATTTCAAAAATTTGTTATATTTTAAAAACTTGCTTTTTGAGATTTTTTGTTTTATTGTGATTATTTTATTCTAAATAACAATACCAACCCGGTTATAAATGGGTCGTAATGATATTCCACATTTCTAAATCCCGCTTTTCAAAATCCCGGTTCTGCAAAAATAAAAAATAAAAATTCCGGCCTTCAGAAAATCCAAGTTTTTATTTTTATTTTAGTGTAAATTAAAATTCTGGGATCACTACATTTGCCTAAACATAAATCCAGGAATTTTAAAATCCAGAATAGTTGAAAAGTAAAATCAGAAAATAAAATCCCGAAAAAAATCTAGAAATTACCGGAAAAGCTATCCAGAAAAAAATCTCGAAAAAATATTTTGTTTACAATCAATTAAAAAAAATCAATTTTATTGGCATTTTTAGACTTATGTCCTCACTTGAAACATTTGTGGTACATCAGTAGAAGCGACACGAGCGATACAATTCCTATGATCTGTGTCTACAAGGTTGACGAAGCATTAAATCCATAAGTTGCTCGAATACTTCCATTGATACCATACTAACCCATCGAATTAAGCTAACCACAAAATAACTTGAAACATTTGTGGTAGAACTATCAGTAGAAGCGATATGAGCGATACGATTCCTTTGATCTGTGTCTGAAAGGTTGACGAAGCAATTTCCATGATCGCAAATATAAGGAGCTTTACGGAAAAAGTAAAATTCTATAGACATTTTATAAATTTTAATTTTAATGTGGTCCGCACTTTGATAATTATGTTTCTGGATTTTTTCGTTTCAGGATTTTTTTTTCTGGAATTTTTTTTCGGGATTTTCAGTTTCTGTATATTTTTTTTCTAGATAAGGTAGCCAACCCTAAAATTCTCCTTCACCAGAAGGGCGGCCAGAATTAAATTAAATATGTCTTTTAAGGCCAACATTTTGAAACATTTGAACATTTTTTAAAATAATTTGTGCAAGAGGTGTAAATAGCAGAATTTTTGGGGATCACTATTTGCGTGAAAAAAAATCCAGAAATTTTAAAATCCAGAATAGTTGAAAAGTATAAATCCAGAAAAAAAATTCCGAAAAAAATGTAGAAATTACCGGAAAAGCAATTCAGAAAAAATATTTTGTTTACGGTAAAATAAATGAAAAAAAAAATCAATTTTATAGGCATTTTTAGACTTTTGACATGGTGGTATATCTATGAATAGAGCTGATACGAGCGATACAATTCCTTTGATCTATGTCTGCAAGGTTGACGAAGCATTTACGAAGCATTAAATCCGCAATTCGCTCCAATACATTCGCCGATGCCATACTAACCCAACGAATTAAGCCAACCACAAAATAACTTGAAACATTTGTAATAGAACTGTCAGTAGAAGCGATTTAAGCTATTCGATTCCTTTGATCTGTATCTGAAGGGTTAACGAAGCAATTTCTATTATCGTAGATAATAAGAACTTTACGGAAAAAGTAAAATTCGAGACCCCGTAAAAGTAAAATTCGATAGACATTTTTTAAATTTTAATTTTAATTTGGTCCGCACTTTGATAATTGCGTTTCTGGATTTTAGTTTTCTGGATTTTTATTTTTCTGAATTTTTTTGTTTCTGGATATTTTTTTATGGATTTTTTTCGGGGTTTTCAGTTTTTGTATTATTTTTTTCTAGATTAGGTAGCCAAGCCTAATTTTTTGTTAGTTAAAAGTCATTTAAAAAAATATCCCTAAATTAATGGCTGTTTTGGAAAATCTGGCCTTTTCCCCTACGCTTATTTTTTTGCAAAATCCCCACCAGTATTGTTAATTTTCACTTTATTATCCAAGTCGTAAATTTTGACAAGCGATAAATCACAATATTTATGCAGCTAAAGAACTTGCCAATGTAGGGGAACTTTAGCTGAGAATGAATCAAAATGTTTTAATGCTTTATTTTAACTGTGTTTATTACTCAAAATGTAAGTGTTTATATACAAAAATAATTTGCCAACAACGCAAAAATTATGTGGGAAACAATTAGTATAATTCAGAAATTGGATTCTATATCCGTAAATAATAATTTTACTTAAAGTCACTTAGTTGACAATTATTGCATCGCTAGTTGTTGTATTTGTAATGTGCCATGATTAGTGCAATGTGTTTGTGTTGCATGATAAACGTAATCTATGTTCAAATCTGTGATTGAACATCCTGCGGGGCCGACAGAGTTAGAGACCTCGGCCGTGGAATTTGTTGTTGCGAGATAGTGTCCCTTAAAGCTGGTGGTCGTTTTTTCCCACATAACGATGGGTATGATGTCCGAAACTTGGTGCATCTATTGATTCTGGCAATGCTGCTTCATTGATCTTTTGGTGTACTTACTCTTCGTTTTTTAACTTCTCGGTCAGGTTGAACACGTGGTGGAAGCGTTGGTTGCATTACTTGGTTATCTGGCATCTGTGTTGGTGTTGTGTCATTCTTACTCTCGGGTTCTATGGGCAGACGAGATAGTTTATGGATTGGCCTTTTCATTAGAACCCCTCCTGGGCCTCGAAGTGATACTACTCGAATCTTTTGATCTAAACCTGGATGTACTTCCATCACACGTCCAGTCAGCCATTTTAAAGGTGGAGTGTTGTCCTCTTTAAAAAGCACTAGGTCACCTATTTTTAGGTTTGGTTGTTCATGTGACCATTTTCTTCTATGTTGTAATCTATTTAAGTACTCTGAATGCCATCTTTTCCAAAAATCTTGTTTGATTTTTTTCTACCAGTTTCCATCGTGATATCCCATGAATATTTGTATCTGCCATAGCATCATGTGGAACTGATAGCAATGGTGCACCAATTAAGAAGTGTCCAGGAGTTAAAAAAGTTATGTCTGTGGGATCGGTTGTCATAGATAAAAGTGGTCTTGAATTAAGACAAGCCTCTACTTGTGAAGTGACCGTTGATAGTTCTTTAAATGTAAGTGTTGCTTCTCCTATGACCTTAATTAGGTGTTTTTTTACTGACTTTACAGCAGCCTCCCAAAGTCCACCAAAATGTGGTGAAGCTGGTGGTATGAAATGCCATGTTGTCCCATCGTTTATCAATAGTTCAGCGATTTCTTTAGATGACTTACGAAGTAATGTAGCCATTTCT
The DNA here is from genome assembly GCA_963556165.1 of Tipula helvola. Classification (NCBI taxonomy): domain Eukaryota; kingdom Metazoa; phylum Arthropoda; class Insecta; order Diptera; family Tipulidae; genus Tipula; species Tipula helvola. The sequence goes on from OY744483.1 coordinate 104,224,063, forward strand.
CGTTCAAGTTGGTTTTTTGCCCCGACAAAATTAGATCCGTTATCGCTATATAAATCACTGCACAATCCTCTTCGTGCAGTGAATCGTTTGTAAGCTGCGATGAATTATTCAGTGGTTAAATCACTGACTGGCTCAATATGAATGGCCTTAGTTGTCATGCAAACAAAGATTGATAAATAACCCTTGTGTGCTTTATGACCTCTTCCCTTTGTTGTACGAATAAGTAGAGGTCCTGCATAATCGACTCCGGTTCTCAAGAATGGTCTTCCGGGTGTGACACTTCTGGTAAATTTCCCATTAACTGTGTTCCGGATTTAGCATTAAACCGATGACACTTCATACATTTGGATATTAAATTTCGTGTTAGATTTCGACCGTGTATGATCCAGTATTTTGTTCGAAGATGAGCTAATATCAATTGTGTTCCTCCATGCAATGTTTGTTCATGGGCTTCTTGAATTAGTAGTTTAGCTATTGGATGATTCCTTGGAATGATAACTGGATGTTTTTCATCATAGCTCCAACTTGTTGTATTTTCAACTCGACCGCCAACTCGTAATATATCTTGGTCTAGGAATGGAGACAACGATTTTACCTTACTTCTATTTGATATTCCTTTTTGGTTCCTAAGGTCGTGAATTTCAGTTTTGAAATGTTGTCTTTGCGATATTTTGATCAACAGTTGCGTGGATTTTCGTATTTCTTCCGCCGTAGGAGCTTCTTGGTTAGTTATTACCTTCTTTCGGCATTTGTTGATGAATCTCGCAACATATGCTATAATCCTTTTTATAGTATTGAAGTTGGAGTATTTTAGGTATAATGGATCGATAACGTTGTCTGATGTTACCGTAGCTGTACTCAATACTCGTTGTTTAAGTTCCAATTGGTCTGGTATTTCCTCTATTATCATTGGCGTCAGCTGGATTGCTTTCTCAAAGATAACCTCAGGCCCGTTCCACCATAAATTATGTGTTATTAATTCTGTTGCTTCGATACCTCTGGATGCACAATCCGCTGGGTTGTTGGTTGATTTGACATAAAACCACTGAGACGGAGAACTTATGTTCTGGATTTCCGATATTTTATTTGCCACGAATGTTTTAAATTTGTGGGGCTTATTTTTCACCCACCCTAACACGATCATTGAATCCGTCCAAAAGTATGTTGTTGTATCGCCAAACTGCATATCTTGCTGCACCCTATTCATTAAATTTGCAAGCAAACTTGCTCCGCATAACTCTAGCTTTGGCAATGTTAGCTTGGTTGCTATTGGTGCTACCCGTGTTTTTGATGTTAATAAAGTTGCTTTATTTGATGTCCTGTCATAGAAGTAAACCACTGCTGCATAAGCCACTTCGGAAGCATCACAAAATCCATGCAATTCTCCTTGTAGAGATTGATCGAATTTAATCCACCTCGGAATTTTTATCTCCTCCAACCTTGGGAGGGATTTGTAATATTGCTGATATGTGTTTTCGATGTTTGTAGGCAGTTTTTGGTCCCAAGTCACGCCAGAGATCCATAGCGTTTGCATTAACACCTTGGCTTTTATCGTAGTTGGAGATAGCCAGGCTAGTGGATCAAATAATTTTGACGACTCAGATAACATTTTGCGTTTGGTCATTTCTCCAATTTTGACGTTGATATTCACCTTAAATTCAAACGTATCGGTGCCTGGATTCCAAATTAAACCCAATGTTTTTACTGACTCTGATTCGTCGTTGTTGTGAAATATAATAGGCTCGAAAGCTCTCGAGTCCGGATTTACACCTTCTAAGAGTTGGAAACAGTTGGAGGTCCATTTTCTCAGGTTAAATCCTCCAGATTGTAGTAATTTTATCAGTTCGGTTTGTGCTGTCTGAGCTTCCTCTATATTGTGACTTCCTGATAATAAATCATCTACGTAGAAATCTTTCTTAATTATCCTTGCCGCTATTGGGTAGTTTTTCTCCTCATCGGCCGCTAGCTGTTGTAGTGTCTTGATGGCCAAATATGGTGCCGAAGCCATTCCAAATGTCACGGTTGTCAACTGGTACGACTTTATCATTTTGTCGGATGATATTTTTGATCCTCCGGATGAATTCTTATTTGTCGATACATTTGCTCTATGTTCGCTGTGTATGCTACTTTGTATTTTCTCCAACGTAGTAGAATTGACATCAGGTCCTCTTGTAACTTGGGCCCGACGAGTTGTATTTGATTCAAACTGATATTGTTGCTTGTCTTAGCTGATGCGTCAAATACGACCCTTAATTTTGTTGTGGTACTGGTTGATTTGAGCACCGCGTGATGAGGAATATAATATTCATTGTCGTTATATTCCTTACTCTCAATCATATGTCCTTTATTATAGTACCCTTCTATACACTCCTGGTACTGCTTGAAAAATTCCTTTGCCACTGAAAACCGTCGTTCCAATTGAATGAATCTTGCTAATGATTATGGTTTTCACATAGAGTTTCTTCCTCTGTCATGAGCTTCTTGGGTTGCATCTCTTCTACTTCCCAGAATTTCTTTAATTGTTGGTCGATGTCTGTTAAGGTCACCAATGACGTGATCTTGGAAGGTTTATTGTTGTTGGGGGTATTACCAAATATAATCCATCCTAATTCTGTTTGTTGGGCAATTGGTTCTCCTTGTTTTCCTTTGACCACCTGGTTCATCACAATGTTTGGATAATAATCGGCACCTAATAAGATGTCGATTTTGTTTGGTTGATTATAATTCGGATCGGCCCACATCAAGGTGTTTAAGTGACGCCATCTTCTACTGTCAAAATGTTGGTCAGGCAGTGGTCGTGTTATATATGGTAATTCTACTGCCTCCATTTCCATGGAGAAGTTCGATGAAAATCGCGGTTGTACACGGAAGGTGACTGACCTTGTGGCAGTTGTGATTTCGCTTTCGTTTATACCTCCTATTTCCATATATGTTTTCTTCGTTCGTTGTTTAATTAGCTTGGATGCCTCCTCGGTAATGACTGAAATTTGTGAGCCAGGATCTATTAACATACGTAAGAATTTTGGTTCTTGGTTTCCAGTCTGTATTTCAACCAATGCCGTGGCCAATAATGTGGACGTTAACTGCTCGTACTGGTTTACTAGATGGTTCGTTATCTTTAACTGAACGGTTGTCTCACTTTTTGGAGTGTCATCTATCTTCGTGGTGAGCATCGTGCGTTGTGGTGGGTTATTGGAGTGTAATAAAGTGTTGTGACGTCCCATACAAACTAAACATCGTATAGAATGTGGACAGGGTTGGTCCTTTAAACACATGTTGCAAAGCCGCTCTTGAGCGATGAATTTGGAACGTTCTAAGGTAGACTGTTGTTGGAACTTTATACAGTCTGTTAATTCGTGCTCTTGTTTACACAATACACAGCTTCTTTTAGTTTGTGTTCTACATGTGTTGACCCTTGCTGTCTGTGGAGCGGATGCTCCAAAACTGCAACTTACTGGTTTTGATTTTGTTGCTTCTAAGGCTTGGAATCTCCGTTCTAGGAAATGGAGAAATTAGGATCCGCTATTGACATCTCGAATATTTTTGAAGTTTCAATGTCCAACTTTTTTATTATTATTGGAATTATAATGTAATTCCAAGACAATGTAATTATGCCTAAGTTTTTAATGGCATGTAGGCTCTCGGTTAATAAATCATGTAATGATTTAATTGATGTTGCTGATTCCGAGTGTATTGCTGGAAAATTCAGCATCGCGTTCACATGGTTCGACGCCATTTGCCTTTTATTTTGGTATCGGTTTACCAACAGCTGCCATGCGTCTTTGTAATTATCACCAGTGGTTTCAAGGTGGCTTATTAGTCTGCCCGCGCTCCCAAGTACCGTAGTTTTTAGTTGGTGCATTTTTATGGTGTCACTGATGCCGTCGTTTTCATGAATAATCCTTCTAAATAGGTCATAAAAGGACGCCCATTTTAAGGGGTCCCCATGAAAATGTGGAATTTCAATCGGCCTTAATTTGACTTCATGTTCCATTGGTTTTTGTTTGTTCAGCACGTTGGTGATTCTGGATCTTAGTATCTCGAATTTGTTGATAATTGTTGTGTAGTAATCCTCGGTGAAGTACGGCATCGTATCTTCTTCATCAGCAGTAGCGTCCACTAATAGTTCCTCATGAAGCTGCTCGATTTTTGCTATCCTGGCATCGAGCTGAGTTAGCTTGTGTTTAATTTGATCTTTGCAACCATTAGCTTCTAACAATTGTGCAGCGTCTGCCATTAATCTATAGCACAAACGCATTTTGACCTCCTGCTCTTTATATTTGCGTATGTGCTCGCTGTCTTGCATCGTCGAATTTTGTACATCGTTGTTTTTTGTAGTCTCGTTGGCATTAGAGTTGCTTGTCATGTTGATGTTGGCTGGTGTGGTAGAAAGGCTTGGTAGACTATTTGATGTCGTCGGCATATTGGTTGATGGTTTGATGGATAGATAATTATCATCATTTGCCGGCCTTCCCGCTACTGCTTTTAATTTCTCATTTAAATGTTGTTTGAAGGTATTGTAGAATGTCTCAAATGACTTTCGTTCCACCCAGTAATTATGAGATGGATTTTCCTCATAGTATGTATCTCTCATCTCTCTATCGGTACGGGTGACCTCTTCCCAGATGGTGTTCAGGGTGTCAAGTTTTTTCTGCAGGTAATCTTCTGTTTTTCTGCTCTCGCCCTCTTTGTTGTAATTTGTTTTGAGTTTTTGTAACAAATCAAAACGAATACTCTGTGTTATGTAATCTTGCTCCATTGCCTATTGTTTTTATGCGGCGTTGATGTGACGAACTTTAATTTTCGAGAATTGTTTTGAATATTCTCGCACTTTCTTGATTCAACTGGTAGCCGTTTGTTGCTTGGCTCGAAGGACCAATGTTAATTTTCACTTTATTATCCAAGTCGTAAATTTTGACAAGCGATAAATCACAATATTTATGCAGCTAAAGAACTTGCCAATGTAGGGGAACTTTAGCTGAGAATGAATCAAAATGTTTTAATGCTTTATTTTAACTGTGTTTATTACTCAAAATGTAAGTGTTTATATACAAAAATAATTTGCCAACAACGCAAAAATTATGTGGGAAACAATTAGTATAATTCAGAAATTGGATTCTATATCCGTACATAACAATTTTACTTAAAGTCACTTAGTTGACAATTATTGCATCGCTAGTTGTTGTATTTGTAATGTGCCATGATTAGTGCAATGTGTTTGTGTTGCATGATAAACGTAATCTATGTTCAAATCTGTGATTGAACAAGTATTGAATTTTCCCTATGTCTGATACCACTGAAATCCAGAAAAAAAATCCAGAAAAAAAAAGTTAAGAAAAACAAAAATCCAAAAATCTAAAATCCGGAAACGTAATTATCAAAGTGCGGACCAAATTAAAATTAATAAAATGTCTCGAATTTTACTTTTTCCGTAAAGTTCTTATTATTCTCCATCATAGCAATTGCTTCGTCAACCTTTCAGACACAGATCAAAGAAATCGTATTGCTCATATCGCTTCTACTGACAGTTCTACCACAAATCTTTCAAGTTATTTTGTGATTGGCTTAATTCGTTGGGCTAGTATGGCATCGACGAATATTTTGGGCGAATTGCGGATTTAATGCTTCGTTAACCTTGCAGACACAGATCAAAGGCATTGTATCGCTCGTATCGCTTCTACTGATAGATGTACCACCATGTCAAAAGTGTAAAAATGCCTATAAAATTAAATTTTTTTTGATTTATTTTAAACACAATATTTTTTCTGGATTGGATTTCTGTAATTTCTAGATTTCTTTTCGGGATTTTATTTTTCTGGATTTTAAAATTTCTGGATTTTTTTCAGGCACATGTAGTGATCCCCTTATTTGAGATGTATTGTATCTCAAAATAGACTCGATAATCTAAGAAAAATTAATTAATCTCTAGAAAAATTTGATTTACAGGATTTTATAAAAAAGTTCTCAGAACTTAAAGCAAAAAGTTCTACGTTTATTTAATCAAATTTAAAATGCAAACTTTTAGTTTGATTTACCTAAGCAAAATAGAGTTGTACACAGCTTACCAGGGCAATAAGCCCTTAATTGTAAGCACTAAGTTTTGTTTAACATGTATTTTCACTTTTTGTTATATTTTGTCAGATTAATTAGAAAATCATCTTTTGACCCTTTAAGGATTATTTAAAATAAACATAAATGTTTTATTGGATACCTACGAGAGTATGCTCATATTGATACATACATAAATATATGTAAAGTGTATTTTGCAATGGATTAAAAAAAAGAACACAGCACGGTGCCAACATTTCTATATTCAATAAACATGGTAGGTACCTACACATAATTCGTTATAATTTATGAACAATAAAATATTTATTTATTTGCTTCTGAAATTCAATTTACGTAAAATATATTAGTAAATTTAATTATACTCGTAAAAACTAATAGTTAAAAAAAATAAATAAAAAAACTCTCCCTCGCAAAATATAATAAAATTAACAAAATCAACGAATATAATTTATTTAATTACAATTTTCGTACAATGTAAATAAAAACTACGTAATTATAAATAATAATTATTATTATTATTACACGTATGCCATGTAAATACTCGCACTCGTACCTGCATAAAATGTTTAACCACACGCTACAATGGTGTGCAAACTGTAACTGATATTTGTTTATACAATTTTTATACTGTTGTCAGAATTTACATATTATTACTATTTTATATTATTTATTTATTGATATTTTTGCTTTTCCCACTATAACGAAGTTATATTGGGTAAGTATTGTAATCGCGAAAAAAAATGTTGGTTCATATTTTCACATGTCGAGACGAATTAGATTATCAGAACCCCGAAAACTCAATTAAAAAAATGTCCGTCCTTCCAGTCATACATTTGTATTATTTTTGTTTTGCCTCCCATTCTCACAAATATCGATAGTTTTACTCGAAATTTTGTAAAAATATAGATTTTAGTAATAAGCTGTTTGTGTTAACTTTTACGTCAATTCGAGACTAGAATATAGGGGGTTGGAGGGGATGAGAAACTGCCAAACAGATTTTCTCAAAAACGGGACCGACGATTTTTTTGTTATGTTGATGATAAATTTGACAATTAATTATCTACCTGGTATGGGTCATTTTAACAAAAAGGAGTAATATAAATTTGATGATAGTTTACCGAGATAGCTAATGTCAAATTAATGTCAAAATCCAACAATTGTTCCCTAGGTGACTTAGGACAAAATAAATAGTTTACCGTGTAATATGGATTTAAATTTCTAAATTTACTTAAAATACTTTGCTGGTGGCAAATAATATCGTCAACATTTAAAAATAATTATGTCTAGTGAGCTTCTAAATATAGCAAAATATTCCCGTTTCTATGACGTTGACATTTCTGTAACGAATTATTGACATTTTATGACATTTTAATGATTGAAATTTCAACGACATAATGATCGATACATTATTTGTGAATTGCTTTAATAAAATCGCATTTAAAGATATTATACTGAAGTACTAAGTAAAGAATTATATCGGACAATTCTCACCTTGTTCGAATAATAATTTGATCTGGACAAACGGCATAAACTTTCAGAAAATAAATTTTAAACACTGTGGATGCTTTCTGAACAAAGTAATTTAAATTCTTAAGGATTTTCAACAGTATACTAGGTAGAGATGTACAACTGGATCTAATTGTTATAGGTCAAAGATGAAAAAGGGCGATTGTGACTTTGATTGCTATTCAACACGTGTTATTTCTAAATGATCTAACATTATTTGTGAGTCTGTGATTTGGCGGTATGAGAGTAGAAGATTTAGATTGTCATGACCAATTGTGATATTAGGGAAGATATTTGTAAAATATAAATGGTTGTGATTGACACTTTGTAGGGAAAGTGTCGTCCGAGGAGTCGGATAAACCCAAATTTTTTTTACGTATTATCAAATGCTTTAATGTTAAATTTATTAAACGATAAAAGGTTTAATTTACAATAAATTAAAAAATATTAATATTTTATTATTTAAAAAATTATTAATTAGTATTATTGTTTTTATTTTTATTTAAATTAATTTTTATTTATTGTCTTTGATTTTATATTTTATTATAAATAAGTCGAGTATTTAACATTTAAAGATAGAGAGGAGAGTGCTGAAAGCACTGTCTGAAAAATCTCTTTCTAGAAAAAGGCTGGAATGACTATTTTTTAATGAAACGTTTACCTTATAAAACGGGCTCCGGAGATAAATAAAAATGAAGCGAACTACTAGGCGCAAATGTTATTAAATGTACACGAACGATCGAAAATTACTCCTAAATCTGTTACTTTCTTGAAAGCGAGAGTAACGCAGAATTAAATTAGTATGTACTGAAAAATAGTAGGGTTCTTTTTTATGAAATTTGTTTATGTTACACCAAACTCCAATTGCATCGATATCATCTTCCTAATGAACAGCATGCGAGGAAATTTGAATTGCTTTAAATAATTTCAGACCGCCAATGTCATTAATCATTATAAGGAAAATTAAAGGACCAAGATATGAACGATGTGGAACTCTTGAAACAGCATGAAACGACATTGATTGATTTTCATTAACCTCACCAAACTGTTTCCAGTTTGACAAACACGAACCTATCCATTTAAAAAGATGCTTAGGGAAGCCAAAACAGCTCTATATAATTAAATTAATATCAAAATTAGCAAGTGTAAATGACATCTAACCGAACAACAGCATTAATTGTTTCGAATATTGTATTAGTAAATTCAAGTAAATTTGGTGCAGTTATTTAATTTTAATTTAATAAAACATCACGCAAACAGACATACCACAATTCCTACATAGCTTACCTTTTATTATTTTATTTATTAATTTTGAAAAATTAAAATCACAACTTCACTAATCCCACCAATTTTTATATAATATTCATATATCTTTGAATTTTATTTTTATTGAAAATGTTTTATTAGTTTGAGCCATGACTTTCAAGTCAAACGGTTGTATTTTTTTTAAGTGACCCTTTAGAATTTATTTTTTAAAACAATTTGCTTTATTGTTAATTTGCAAATGAAATAAAAATTTAAGTGATTGAAATTGTGGATTGTGTGAGTGATTGATGAATTGTACCTCGTAGCTGAAAGGACATCCAAGATATCCTGGATTGCTTCGTGCACGGATGTTTGGAGGATTAAGGAATAGCTTGATTACATAAAACAGAATTCCAATTAGACGAGAAGGTAGATAGGGAAATATTGAATACATGTCAGGGGTGCAATTAGGTATCTCTCGTATTATTCGTAAAATAATCCCGAAAAAAACTAAAAATCAAGTTTTTAAATATAACCAAATTTTGAAATATTATTTTAATTCGTTTTACACTTTAGAGTAACAAAGGCGTTTTGTCTTATTTCCAGTGCAACAAAATTCATTTTATCTTATTTTATTCCTCCGCTTTCTATTTGAATTTGTCTTCAAAAAACAAAAAATAGATAACGTAAAATTGTATATCCCGGAATAATTCCTTTTTTTTCAATTTTAAGCAAAGAGACTATCAGCCAGTGAATATGAAACCTTTTCTTCTAATTGCGGGCAGCTATACTTAAAAGAGTTGCTTGTCCTTCGTTGGAAAACACAATTGCTTAGCGACAAACGCATATTAGTGAGAATCAATGAAATCCTCGGAATGAAGGTGCATTTTTTTACGGGCCACCTAGTAGACTCAATAAGATGGATAGAGTTATGCCTACAGTACTTCCTTGTCACTGTTAATTGCTAATTGATTTGTGGGTGGTTGAGTCCCAGGAAGTTAATATTGAATGCAGGCATGGGAGGCAGAATTTGATGACTCATGATTCCGGTAATTGAGATCTATAGTAGGTTTATAAAAATGTATATCCCTTCATTATTGAAAATTCTTCTTTAACTTGACGTTCTTGCTCTACAATATGGAAGAAGTTGGCGTAAAAACTCTCTCTATGAGGCGTACATTTGAAGAAGAACTCACGTATTGTTATTGAAATTTTTTTGGCATGCTTCCAAAAGCGGATTTTACGAATGATACCGTTATTAATAATTCATACATCCCATTATACATACATACCATCATATGATTAAAACGTAACACCATCAGACATCAGATGTAAAATGCAAGTGTTATTTATTTTTTCATGGTGACACGTACATATGATAGTGGTAGCCCACGCACTCGCGTACTGCTTCAATTCTATCAAGTTACCAAAGCATCGCAACATCGTACCATCATACCATCATATCATTATAGCATCATAACATCATTCCACCATAATAATATTCATCAAATTATCATAACATAATACCATCACCCCATTGTATCACTGAAAAAAAGACTACTCATTTTATGCAGTAAATGTATAAATTTATGCAATAAAGCTGCTGCAATATGCGCTAAGCGAAATTTTACTTAAATTTAGAATAAAACGATGATGATTTATAATTTTGAGAAATAATGAAATTAAGAACTTAATGTATATTTCAAGCCAACTAGCTTTCTTCTTTCACTTGTTCAATTCTCGAAATGATAAATCTAAAACTAAAAAATTGTTAACATTTTTTTCAAATTTAAAATCGCATTGTGTTTTGATTTCCTTTGTTTAAGAACATAATATTCTTAATCGAAGAGTAGTGTACTCTAAAATTGTTAATGTTTTTTATCAATCTTTCTCAGAATAAGTAAGTTTTTTCTCTAATTCAAATCATGTTTTCTTGATATTTTTTAGAACTACACATGAAATAAGTATGTATAACTACATTCCTATTGATGCAAATATTCATAGAACATGAAAACATTTGAGCGTGTAAGGTTTCATTTGAGAAGGAGATTGGTATCATTCAAGACTGAAATTCACAGTTTATAAAATGTTTAGTTTGAATTAAGCCTACCATGAATGAATTTTGCTCAGTCGGTAATTCTTGTTTTGAGAATTAAGTGCACAATTCGTGAATATTATCAATTCCAGCAAATCTCAAATTAAGTAAATACATATTTCTTTAAATTTGTATAGTAATTTTTATTGATAATTTGAATAAAATTTTATTTTTATATTGTAAAATTTCCTTACTTAATTTTCTTTTACAGAGTTTAATTTAAGATATAATATAATTTGATAACTTTTTTTATAGAAATAACATATTACTGGGTTCATTTTAAATAAATAGTTATGCACATACATGTATGTACATAATTTCTAGTAAAATGTATTAAAAAATCAATTTCAACTGAAAAACACGTAATTGAAAGAATGATGATATCGAGCTTGCCATTGAAGGCGTCCATATAATTTTTTGTTAGTACGCTTGTTGACTCTTGAAGTCGGCGGTAACGCAAATGCAGCAATTTAATGATGGTGATGTTTTTGTTATCTGTATTGACAAGTAATATTAATATTTAAAATTTAACGTTTTAATTTAATTTATTTTACCTATGTCGTAGATGTTGTTGTGAACTACTTTGTTCAGGAAATCCATTTTCAAAGTCTATGTACCTAAAATAAACAGATTATTAAAAATAACTTTTAATTCTGTCAGAACCAATATTCCGAACTTACCAGTCTGAAACCATTTGCCGATTTAAAATACCACTTGCTTGAAAATCGTGATATTTTTCCTGTTGTAGGCCCTATGGAGTTTAATTCGTGCAGCCTACCGAAAACGGTTGATTGCTACTTGAATTCAACTGCTTCCCACGGTTCGTGAAAACAGTTGAGCCAGCTTTTGTTAGCTAGAAGGTTCTCATTAAAAGTCCCCACATCATGGCTCTCTCTGCTTTCATCTGCTAATGAAATGCACATTCATTTATATATGTACTAGCTGAGTTACCCGGCGTTGCTCGGGAGGTATATAATTCAAATACCTTGATTGTTATGCAAGAATTCTCTCTTTACATCGCTGTATTTGAAAGCATTAGTTGTATTTTCAAATATTTTGTAGAAAATGTCTGAATAACTCAGTAGTTCCGGAGACGTAAGCTAGAAGAGGTTCAGGTGGATCATCCAGAGGAGGCAAATTCACTTTTCCATTTGAACAACACATTCCAGGCGATTAAATGTGAAACTTTAAAGCATGACAATACAAACAAATGTTTTCCATTTGCCCAATTGAAACATTGTAATCATAGTCTTTCTCGTAATTGAATGCTGCTAACTTTAAATCACCTCTAAAAGTTTCTATTAATCGTCCATATCGTAACCGATCGACTTCCAGCCGGGCCTCACGATGTTCAATGGTTTCAGTAGCTCTAGAAGAAGACATCCTGCTTCGAACATTTTCAAGTCGTGTTTCACGCTGTTCAGTTGTTTCATCGGCTCTTGAAGAAGATATCCTGCTTCGAACGTTTGCAAGTCTTGTTTCACACTGTTTAGTTGTTTCATTAGATCTAGAAGAAGACGTACTGCTTCGATCATTTTCAAGTCGTGCTTCACGCTGTTCGCATGATTCAGCCACCCTTGCGGCTCTAATCTTCTTCGACTTTGCAGTTACCTGCCCAATTGATCTTTTTTTCGGTGGAATTTTTAAGCAAAAATGAAACGTGTAGCTAATTAATCAGGAATGACGGGCATTCAAAACAGAAATTAGTATTAATTTATCAAAACGATTTTAATGTTCCCTTCGATACGTTTCACCGCGAACTGTGTTTGAAAATGTCTTTACGGAATTTTTTTTTAAGCAAAATCAAATGTTATCTACAATCAAAAAGTAATCATAGATTATCACGTTTATAAACTGAAAACTTAAATCTAATAAGAATGTATATTCACTTGAAATAATATTAAATACCTGGAAAATAATCACCAACAATTATTTTATTGCAATATAGCTAACTAATCGAGAACAACGGCATCCGAAATACAAATTAATATTAATTTATTCAAAACGATTAAAACTACGTCCACTTCGATACGTTTTACCGCGAACTGTGGTTGAAAATGACATTTCGAAAAACAAAAGAAGTTTTTTCAAACTAAGGCAATTTTACACGTACAATAATTTGAATCCAAGGATGTTTCTTGTAGAAGATGCTATTTTTAAATATAAAACGCTAGTACTTTTCAAAGTGAATCAGTTTATACGTACAATATTTTTTAGTACCTTTCCTAGAATTGATTTTATGAAACAATCATTGATTTATTTAAGTAATAAACTAAATAAAGTAATAAACTATTGGCCTTTAGTATGAAACTACTATTTTCATTAAAAGCCGCCGGTTGCAATAGTGGATTAAAATAGAATGTTATGATAATTATTTCTGAAGTTATGTGGAAATTAGAACTCGCTGACTATGGTACATTTCAAACAGGATATGATAAATAGGATGTCACTAAACAGTACATGTCAAATCAGTAAAAATGGATTATTAGTATGGATAATATAAGTGTTCAGAGATTAATCTTCAGTTAAAGTGATGAAAGATTGTCTTAAATTTAAATTAATAAGATTAATTTGAATAATTAAATCAATTATAGTAGAGGTATGATTTGTGTATAATAATCGCACGCTAGATATCCTTTTTGGTGTATAAATTTGCGGCTAAGGCGCTATTTCGGAACATTTAAATAATTGTATCTATACATGTAAATGAATTCTTGATCCAGGGCAGGCTTCCGGATTGGAGCATGGCACTAATTTCATATAACCCCTTTCCTAAAGTCATTCTCGTCAAAAAAATCTTAAAAAAATTGAAATATGAGAAAAAATTTGTAACACAGCCCCTAGACCCCGGGGTCCAGCCCTTTCAAAAGTATTGTGGGATTGGTCCTGAACATGCAACATATATATGTTAAAAATTTCATGGCGATCGGTAAAGGGGCTAAGGCGTTATTTCAGAACAATCAAATAATTATATCTACATGTAAAAATGAATTTTTGATCCAGGGGCGGACCCCCCGAATTCGAACATGTCTCTTATTTCATATAACCCCTTTCCAAAACTCATTCTCGTAAAAAAATTTAAATATTTGAAAAAAATTGTACCATGGCTCCTAGACCCTAGGGTCCAGCCCCTTTCACAATATCGTAAGATTGGTCCTGAATATGCAACATTTGCATGGTAAACATTTCATGGCGATCGGTTGATCGACTGAGAAGTAATTTTGAAATAATCAAATATTAAAATTAATTTTTGATCCAGGGCTGGGCCCCTCGGATTCGAACATGTCAGTAATTTCATATAACCAGCCCCATAAACTCATTTTCGTGGAAAAATTGAAAGAAAATTAAAATTTTCGAAAAAAATTGTACCGCAGCCCCTAGACCCCGGGGTCCAGCCCCTTCAAAAGTATTGTGGGCTTGGTCCTGAACATGCAACATATACATGTTAAAAATTTCATGGCGATCGGTAAAGGGGCTAAGGCGTTATTTCAGAACAATCAAATTATTATATCTTTACATGTAAAAATGAATTTTTGATCCAGGGGCGGACCCCCCGAATTCGAACATGTCTCTTATTTCATATAACCCCTTTCCAAAACTCATTCTCGTAAAAAAATTTAAATATTTGAAAAAAATTGTACCATGGCTCCTAGACCCTGGGGTCCAGCCCCTTTCACAATATCGTAAGATTGGTCCTGAATATGCAACATTTGCATGGTAAACATTTCATGGCGATCGGTTGATCGACTGAGAAGTAATTTTGAAATAATCAAATATTAAAATTAATTTTTGATCCAGGGCTGGGCCCCTCGGATTCGAACATGTCAGTAATTTCATATAACCAGCCCCATAAACTCATTTTCGTGGAAAAATTGAAAGAAAATTAAAATTTTCGAAAAAAATTGTACCGCAGCCCCTAGACCCCGGGGTCCAGCCCCTTCAAAAGTATTGTGGGCTTGGTCCTGAACATGCAACATATACATGTTAAAAATTTCATGGCGATCGGTAAAGGGGCTAAGGCGTTATTTCAGAACAATCAAATAATTATATCTTTACATGTAAAAATGAATTTTTGATCCAGGGGCGGACCCCCCGAATTCGAACATGTCTCTTATTTCATATAACCCCTTTCCAAAACTCATTCTCGTAAAAAAATTTAAATATTTGAAAAAAATTGTACCATGGCTCCTAGACCCTGGGGTCCAGCCCCTTTCACAATATCGTAAGATTGGTCCTGAATATGCAACATTTGCATGGTAAACATTTCATGGCGATCGGTTGATCGACTGAGAAGTAATTTTGAAATAATCAAATATTAAAATTAATTTTTGATCCAGGGCTGGGCCCCTCGGATTCGAACATGTCAGTAATTTCATATAACCAGCCCCATAAACTCATTTTCGTGGAAAAATTGAAAGAAAATTAAAATTTTCGAAAAAAATTGTACCGCAGCCCCTAGACCCCGGGGTCCAGCCCCTTCAAAAGTATTGTGGGCTTGGTCCTGAACATGCAACATATACATGTTAAAAATTTCATGGCGATCGGTAAAGGGGCTAAGGCGTTATTTCAGAACAATCAAATTATTATATCTTTACATGTAAAAATGAATTTTTGATCCAGGGGCGGACCCCCCGAATTCGAACATGTCTCTTATTTCATATAACCCCTTTCCAAAACTCATTCTCGTAAAAAAATTTAAATATTTGAAAAAAATTGTACCATGGCTCCTAGACCCTGGGGTCCAGCCCCTTTCACAATATCGTAAGATTGGTCCTGAATATGCAACATTTGCATGGTAAACATTTCATGGCGATCGGTTGATCGACTGAGAAGTAATTTTGAAATAATCAAATATTAAAATTAATTTTTGATCCAGGGCTGGGCCCCTCGGATTCGAACATGTCAGTAATTTCATATAACCAGCCCCATAAACTCATTTTCGTGGAAAAATTGAAAGAAAATTAAAATTTTCGAAAAAAATTGTACCGCAGCCCCTAGACCCCGGGGTCCAGCCCCTTCCAAAATATCGTAAGGTTGGTTCTGGATATGCAACTTGTACATGATAAAAATTTCATGGCGATCGGTTGAGCGGCTGAGACGCCCATTCGGAACAAACAAACAAACAAACAGGAATTCATTTTTATATATACACTAGCTGAGTTACCCGGCGTTGCTCGGGAGGTATATAATTCAAATACCTTGATTGTTATGCAAGAATTCTCTATCTACATCGCTGTATTTGAAAGCATGAGTTGTATTTTCGAATATTTTGTAGAAAATGTCTGGATAACTCAGTAGTTCCGGAGACGTAAGCTAGAAGAGGTTCAGGTGGATCATCCAGAGAAGGCAAATTCACTTTTCCGTTTGAACAACACATTCCAGGCGATTCAATGTGAAACTTTAAAGCATGACAATACAAACAAATGTTTTCCATTTGCCGAATTGAAACATTGTAATCATAGTCTTTCTCGTAATTGAATGCTGCTAACTTTAAATCACCTCTAAAAGTTTGTATTAATCGTCCATATCGTAACCGATCGACTTCCAGCCGGGCCTCACGATGTTCAATGGTTTCAGTAGCTCTAGAAGAAGACATCCTGCTTCGAACACTTTCAAGTCGTGTTTCACACTGTTCAGTTGTTCCATCAGCTCTTGAAGAAGACATCCTGCTTCGAACGTTTGCAAGTCGTGTTTCACACTGTTCAGTTGTTTCATTAGATCTAGAAGAAGACGTACTGCTTCGATCATTTTCAAGTCGTGCTTCACGCTGTTCGCATGATTCAGCCACCCTTGCGGCTCTAATCTTCTTCGACTTTGCAGTTACCTGCCCAATTGATCTTTTTTTCGGTAGCATTTTTAAGCAAAAATGAAACGTGTAGCTAATTAATCAGGAATGACGGGCATTCAAAACAGAAATTAGTATTAATTTATCAAAACGATTTTAATGTTTCCTTCGATACGTTTCACCGCGAACTGTGATTGAAAATGTGTTTACGGAATTTTTTTTAAGCAAAATCAAATGTTATCTACAATAAAAAAGTAATCATAGATTAACACGTTTATAAACTGAAAACTTAAATCTAATAAAAATGTATATTCACTTGAAATAATATTTAATACCTGGAAAATAATCACCAACAATTATTTTATTGCAATATAGCTAACTAATCGAGAACAACGGCATCCGAAACACAAATTAATATTAATTTATTCAAAACGATTAAAACTACGTCCACTTCGATACGTTTTACCGCGAACTGTGGTTGAAAATGACATTTCGAAAAACAAAAGAAGTTTTTTCAAACTAAGGCAATTTTACACGTTCAATAATTTGAATCCAAGGATGTTTCTTGTAGAAGATGCTATTTTCAAATATAAAACGCTAGTACTTTTCAAAGTGAATCAGTTTATACGTACAATATTTTTTAGTACCTTTCCTAGAATTGATTTTATGAAACAATCATTGATTATTTAAGTAATAAACTAAATAAATTAAATTGGCGTTTAGTATGAAACTACTATTTTCATTAAAAGCCGCCGGTTGCAATAGTGGATTAAAATAGAATGTTAATTATTTCTGAAGTTATGTGGAAATTAGAACTCGCTGACTATGGTACATTTCAAAACAGGATATGATAAATAGGATATCACTAAACAGTACATGTCAAACCAGTAAAAATGGATTATTAGTATGGATAATATAAGTGTTCGGAGATTTATCTTCAGTTAAAGTGATGAAAGATTGTCTTAAATTTAAATTAATAAAATTAATTTGAATAATTAAATCAATTATAGTAGAGGTATGATTTGTGTATAACAATCGCACGCTAGATATCCTTTTAGGTGTATAAATTTGCGGCTAAGGTGCTATTTCGGAGCATGTCACTAATTTCATATAACCCCTTTCCTAAAGTCATTCCCGTCAAAAAATCTTAAAAAAATTGAAATTTGAGGAAAAATTTGTACCACAGCCCCTAGACCCCGGGGTCCAGCCCCTTCAAAAGTATCGCGGGCTTGGTCCGGAACATGCAACATATACATGGTAAAAATTTCATGACGATCGGTAAAGCGGCTAAGGCGTTATTTCAGAACAATCAAATAATTGTATCTTTACATGTAAAAATGAATTTTTGATCCAGGGGCGGACCCCCCGAATTCGAACATGTCTCTTATTTCATATAACCCCTTTCCAAATCTCATTCTCGTAAAAAATTTAAATTTTTGAAAAAATTTGTACCATGGCCCCTAGACCCCGGGGTCCAGCCCCTTTCACAATATCGTAAGATTGGTCCTGAACATGCAACATTTGCATGGTAAACATTTCATGGCGATCGGTTGAGAGACTGAGAAGTAATTTTGAAATAATCAAATATTTGTGTAAAAATTAATTTTTGATCTAGGGCTGGGCCCCTCGGATTCGAACATGTCAATAATTTCATATAACCAGCCCATAAGCTCATTTTCGTGGAAAAATTTAAAGAAAATTAAAATTTTCGAAAAAATTTTTACCGCAGCCCCTAGACCCCGGGGTCCAGCCCCTTCCAAAATATCGTAAGGTTGGTTCTGGATATGCAACTTGTACATGGTAAAAATTTCATGGCGATCGGTTGAGCGGCTGAGACGCCCATTCGGAACAAACAAACAGGAATTCATTTTTATATATATAGATACACAACGGTTTATCAAGACTAAGAACTAGTTAGTAGTTTTTCCTGAAGATTTTGAGCTGCTTCGGTGTTTTCGGCTGGTAAATATTCCTCTATTCCTTAGACGACTGGAAAAATTCCTGTATTTATTATACAAGCATCCAGACGCATATTTCTATGTCTTAGAAGGCAGGTTAAATAAATATTCCTAATATAAATAAAATAAAACGGAAAATGAATAATTTTAATAATAACAATATTGTTACTGCGATATAGGATCCGTAACTTCATACGAGGAAAATGGTTTTGCAATATCCTTTACACTTTATTAAAAAAATGTATGAATGAAAAATATGTAAAAATAAAGATTTGCCGTTATCCATCCTTCGCTTGAATTTTACTTTTGAAGACCTATTGAATCAGACAACTTAGACTTTCTTCTGTTGTAAAAGTGACTGTAATATTTTTAGTATTTTGTTTTAAATACAATCTCCATACATGTGCTTTTGACATGAATTTCTGAATTATTGCATCGACAAAATATTATCGTGCTTCATCAGTAAGTTTCGGTGGGCTTTGGATGTTAAATAAAGATATTATATTTTGATGTTTCCAGAAACGTTGAAAAAGCTTAAAAATTAATATTTGTACAGCAAAAAAAAAAAATTATAATATTAATGATAGTGAAATTTTTGGAGAAGTAGTTCAACATAAAAAAATTTTGCCGAACTACAAACTTCTTTAATTAATAAAACAACCTACATATTTGCACTTTTCATAAACAAAACTCTAATTCCCAATACATAAAACCAATACTTTTCACTTTCCACAATCCGTAAAATTTATTTTCGGAAATTAAATTTATGCAGCAATCGCACGCACATCTGCACTCTGCACAGTTTAAATTTTGAATACAAACTGAGGATAAAACATCTACTAAAAAGGAATATATAGGATATCTGCATTTTAAACTATAATGCGCTATTTTCCTGAATAGTATTCTCAAAATTGTGACATAAATTATACTCAAATCATAAATTTCATTCTTAAATTATGAAAATTAAATAAAAATGTTGACGAATCGTAGATTTATTCAGATTTTGAAATTGATATACAGGAATTCAGAATTAACTTGCATATTTACAAATTTAATTTGGGTTTAACGATGCTTCAATGTAAACTAATATACACAAATTGAGGCTTTTTGCAGTTCACACGAAATGTTTATGTTTTATTATTTTTGAAAACAAAATAAACTGTGAATTACAATAATGCTTAGATTGGGTATAATAGTCTACATTGAAGAATTTGTATATTAGTCTACATGAATCGAGAAGTAATTACATTATACAATTTCAGTTGCACTTTAATGCATTAAAGTTGGTAATTATTTTAGGTGTCTTTGTTTTATTAGAAATGATCTTATTAGGAGTATAGGGCCTTGTAAAGGAATTTTACGTATATAATATGAACGTTGAAGTACAAACCCAACAATAGACTTTACAGAGAATAGTAGGACCAGTATTATTCAGAATGTACGCAGATAAGATTTAAATCAATTCCAGCC
Organism: Tipula helvola; assembly: GCA_963556165.1. NCBI lineage: Eukaryota > Metazoa > Arthropoda > Insecta > Diptera > Tipulidae > Tipula > Tipula helvola. The sequence continues at coordinate 104,244,191 of OY744483.1, forward strand.
GACCTGGATAATTTAAAATATTTTCACAGTGACACTTTCGCAAGTACTCAATTTCAAGTGTACATCCGAAACCCAACTATTAAATATGTAGAATGCGTCAATTTGTGAAAAATAGGTGGGCAACATTTTATAAATAAATTGTAAATGAACATCGTATGTTTGCTGCTCTATTTCTTTGTATAGAAAGGATTATAAAATATATTATGCAGAAATCCCTTACTGCACCTTTTGTACTTATTTAATAACAAAAGCTTACTGAGGTACAACCAATAAATGTCAATATATTTTACCTTTGCCGGTTTTCATTTCATAGATGCATCGCAAGTGTCAAAACAACAATTCAATAAAATTGAATATTACAGATAAGCCATACATTCATTTTGTATTATACTTACCTAAAACTACGTTCCTACATACCTAAATTAAATTAATACTAATTCTCGGTTCATAATATATTGCGATTTTCACATAATCGGGAGCTTTTCTATAATTCGAGTGGAAAAATTGTACTGCTATTCTGTGTCTCGCTGCGGAATTGCAATTTCCACTGGATTTCTTTTGTAATATTGACAGATTGATTTTGTTAACATGATAGAAACTATCTTGCTTATCTCTCAAACATCCCAGTTGATACAGAAAATGAAGCATTTCCTTCGATTTCCTGATAATAATAAATCAAAACAAAATATTTAGCTAATTTTGAACCAATTGCGGAGTTGAGTTCGAATGTCTCAAGTGGTTGTAAGTGATTTGTTACAATCAAACAACAATGTATACGTTATTTCCATTTTAAACTACGTATTTTCATGAATAGTATTCTCAAAATTGTGACAGCAATTATACTCAAAGGAAAGCATCAATATTATTCTTCAATTATGAAAATTAAATAAAAATTTTGACGAAGCGTAGATTTATTCAGATTTTGAAATTAATATACAGGAATTGAGAATTAACTTGCATATTTATAAATTTAGTTTGGGTTTAACCGTGCTTCAATATAAACTAATATACACAAATTGAAGATTATTGCAATTCACAGTTAATTTTGATGTTGTATTTTTCTTAACACCAAAACTAACTGTGAATTACAATAAACTCGTAATTGTGTACATTTTAGTTGAAGCATTTGTATTTCAGCCTACCTAAATCGAGAAGTCATTACATTATGCAATTGTTGTTGCATTTTAATGCATTGAAGTGGTAATTTCAAAACACAGGATAAAATCTTAATAATTGTTTTAAGTGTATTTTTTTTCATTAGAAATGATCTTGTTAGGAGTATAGGGCCTTGTAAGGGACAATTTTCACAAAATGTTTTACTTATTATATGAACGTTGAAGTTCAAACACAACAAATGACTTTACAGAAAATAGTGGGGTCGGTATTATTCAGATCGTATACGGATTATGATTTGAATCATTTCCAGCCCACTCGGTTATTCCAAATTATTTTTACAGTGACTCGCACGTGCTCAATTTCAAGAGTGGCAATAAACCGACAAAAATTTCACTAAACAAAAATTTCTTATTATCATACAAAAGAGTTTGTTTTTGGAACATAATTAATTGCCAACATCTAATTATGAACCATGAATTGTTGGAACTATTGAAAGAGAACACAATAACAGCAATAATGAGTTATCAACAAATTTAATCAGTTGCAATTTTTTTTTATTTTATTACTAAAATACTATTTATGTTGCCCATTTTTTATTTTTGATGTTAATGCTTATCGCCACAAAATATTTCTTGGTTGCTTATTTAAATTAGGCCATTTATTAGTTTGCCTAAGAAACAGCCTTTAACATATAAGAGAATGTTTCAATCAGCCGAATTGATGGAAAATCAAAACCTATGATTGAACAAACAATTATTGACATCCCATTATTAGCATTTTTATATTATCTGCTCAAATACCAAGCTTAGATTTATTTAATTTGAGAATAGATGCTTCAAAACTAATCTTTGTTAATGATAATGTTTCAAGAAAATCAATTTTCTTAATTTAAATGCAATATATTTAGTAAAATTGAGAATAAATATTACACAATTGCTTGCAATTTGTAAAAATATGAATTGAAGTATACAATTTATAAATCAAAAATAATAATCCCCCCAAAGTGCATAAATGATTTGGTTTAAGTATTTTCAAATTCTATCAAAGAGAGCAAATAAGTGTCAAATTATAAAATCGTATTTATGTAAAAATTTATCCGTTTCGTCTAAATTTATGCAATGGATTCTAAAAATCGCGCATTATTTTCTTAAATTTTCATCAATCTCGAATTTGTGTATTTGAGAATATACTTTTCATAATAATAGAATACGATTTCTCTCAGTGTACAATCGAACCATTACACAATCATGCCATCAATCCATCATACCATCACGCCATCATAACATCGTATGCCATTACCATGACCATCACAATCACCATCACCACCACCGTCACCATGAAAAAAATAATGATACATGTGTTGATTTATTTTTAATTATGTACTAAATATCCAAAAATTTGTTCAATCGGTGATCTTTTAAAAATCCCTCCGTGGTAGCTTTGCACCTTATTATCACCCCCACAAGAAAGAGGTGGAGGTGTGAGATATTAACAGTGCCCGTCTTTAGGTCTTAAACAATAATTGTGTGCAGTTTCGTTCGAATCGACCAACGCGTGTGGATTTGTATAAATATCAGACATTCAAACACTCACTATTCACTATTATATATAGAAGGTTTTAGCCCAAAATTTTAACCAGAACTTTAAAGGAATTAAAAAAGCAATTTAATTTCTTTTATTATTGGTCCTTTGCTAAAGGAGTCATCCTGGACGCGCACTCCTAGATACAATTTTTCTTTCTACATCATTGGCAAATTTACTTCTTGCTAAACCTTTTGCAATCTAATATCTCAGATTAAATCAATTAATATGGAAAATAAGACCAACCATTTGATTGTTTTCGGCTGGCGCGATCATCAAAATTTTGCCTTTGTAAACATTTTTTTGGTTTAACTCAAAATTTCAAATTTTTAATCAGCTGAATAAATTTGAAATATCTATATATATAAAAATGAATTCCTGTTTGTTTGTTTGTTTGTTCCGAATGGGCGTCTCAGCCGCTCAACCGATCGCCATGAAATTTTTATCATGTACAAGTTGCATATCCAGAACCAACCTTACGATATTTTGGAAGGGGCTGGACCCCGGGGTCTAGGGGCTGCGGTACAATTTTTTTTCGAAAATTTTAATTTTCTTTCAATTTTTCCACGAAAATGAGTTTATGGGGCTGGTTATATGAAATTACTGACATGTTCGAATCCGAGGGGCCCAGCCCTGGATCAAAAATTAATTTTAATATTTGATTATTTCAAAATTACTTCTCAGTCGATCAACCGATCGCCATGAAATGTTTACCATGCAAATGTTGCATATTCAGGACCAATCTTACGATATTGTGAAAGGGGCTGGACCCCAGGGTCTAGGAGCCATGGTACAATTTTTTTCAAATATTTAAATTTTTTTACGAGAATGAGTTTTGGAAAGGGGTTATATGAAATAAGAGACATGTTCGAATTCGGGGGGTCCGCCCCTGGATCAAAAATTCATTTTTACATGTAAAGATATAATTATTTGATTGTTCTGAAATAACGCCTTAGCCCCTTTACCGATCGCCATGAAATTTTTAACATGTATATGTTGCATGTTCAGGACCAAGCCCACAATACTTTTGAAGGGGCTGGACCCCGGGGTCTAGGGGCTGCGGTACAATTTTTTTCGAAAATTTTAATTTTCTTTCAATTTTTCCACGAAAATGAGTTTATGGGGCTGGTTATATGAAATTACTGACATGTTCGAATCCGAGGGGCCCAGCCCTGGATCAAAAATTAATTTTAATATTTGATTATTTCAAAATTACTTCTCAGTCGATCAACCGATCGCCATGAAATGTTTACCATGCAAATGTTGCATATTCAGGACCAATCTTACGATATTGTGAAAGGGGCTGGACCCCAGGGTCTAGGAGCCATGGTACAATTTTTTTCAAATATTTAAATTTTTTTACGAGAATGAGTTTTTGAAAGGGGTTATATGAAATAAGAGACATGTTCGAATTCGGGGGGTCCGCCCCTGGATCAAAAATTCATTTTTACATGTAAAGATATAATTATTTGATTGTTCTGAAATAACGCCTTAGCCCCTTTACCGATCGCCATGAAAATTTTAACATGTATATGTTGCATGTTCAGGACCAAGCCCACAATACTTTTGAAGGGGCTGGACCCCGGGGTCTAGGGGCTGTGTTACAAATTTTTTCTCATATTTCAATTTTTTAAGATTTTTTTGACGAGAATGACTTTAGGAAAGGGGTTATATGAAATTAGTGCCATGCTCCAATCCGGAAGCCTGCCCTGGATCAAGAATTCATTTTTACATGTATAGATACAATTATTTAAATGTTCCGAAATAGCGCCTTAGCCGCAAATTTATACACCAAAAAGGATATATAGCGTGCGATTATTATACACAAATCATACCTCTACTATAATTGATTTAATTATTCAAATTAATTTTATTAATTTAAATTTAAGACAATCTTTCATCACTTTAACTGAAGATTAATCTCTGAACACTTATATTATCCATACTAATAATCCATTTTTACTGATTTGACATGTACTGTTTAGTGACATCCTATTTATCATATCCTGTTTGAAATGTACCATAGTCAGCGAGTTCTAATTTCCACATAACTTCAGAAATAATTATCAGGGGTACAAATTGAAAATGCGGGATTGATAACAGATGGCGTTACTAACGCTATACGCATCAGGCAGTACTGTGACTATGTTCATGTCAAAGCTACGTCTTATAGCTTTAATTTTCAGTATGTGTCAATTTGTCGCAGTGTCAAATTCATAGTTTTTTTGAGCTCTCAATATGTCGAGTTTCGTGCCAACAAAACAGCATTTGCGGGAAGTTTTAATTTACTTCTTTAATTTGAAGAAAAGTGCTGCTGAAGCACATCGATTGGTCTCCGAGACTTATCCGAGTCATGTTCCATCGGTTTCAACGTGCGAGAGATGGTTTGTGCGGTTTAGAAGTGGTGATTTTGACGTTGAGGACAAAGAGCGGCCGGGCCAAGTGAAAAAGTTTGAGAATGCTGAATTGGAGGCAATACTCAATGAAGACTCGTGTCAAACTCAACAAGAGCTCGCAGATTCATTGGGAGTGACACAACAAGCCATTTCCCATCGTATAAAAGCCCTCGGAATGATCCAAAAGCAAGGACATTGGGTGCCGTATGAGCTGAAGCCGAGAGACGTCGAGCGCCGTTTTTTTGCATGCGAACTGCTGCTCGAACGGCAAAAACGGAAGGGTTTTTTGCATCGCATTGTCACTGGTGATGAAAAGTGGATCCGTTACGATAACCCGAAGCGCAAAAAATCATATGGTTACCCCGGCCATGCATCATCATCGACGGCCAAACCAAATATTCACGGCGCCAAGCTCATGCTCTGTATTTGGTGGGACCAGCTGGGTGTGGTGTATTATGAGCTATTGAAATCGAACGAAACCATCACAGGAGCACTATACCGAACTCAGTTGATGCGTTTGAGCCGCGCACTCAAAGAAAAACGGCCACAATACGAGCAAAGACACGACAAAGTAATTTTGCAACATAACAACGCTCGGCCACATGTTGCAGCGCCGGTCAAAACATACCTACAAACGCTGAAATGGGAAGTCTTACCCCACCCGCCGTATAGCCCAGACATTGCTCCTTCCGATTACCACCTTTTCCGATCGATGACACATGGCCTAGCTGACCAGCGCTTCCATTCTTACGAAGAAGCCCAAAAATGGGTCGATGACTGGATAGCAGCCAAGCCGGCCGAATTTTTTCGCGACGGTATCCGTAAATTGCCAGAAAGATGGGAAAAAGTTGTGGCTAGCGATGGACAATACTTTGAATAATTCATTTGTTACCATTTTTTCAGAATAAACGTTCAAAAATAGAAAAAAATCCCGCATTTTCAATTTGTACTCCAACATTCTATTTTAATCCACTATTGCAACCGGCGGCTTTTAATGAAAATAGTAGTTTCATACTAAAGGCCAATAGTTTATTACTTTATTTAGTTTATTACTTAAATAAATCAATGATTGTTTCATAAAATCAATTCTAGGAAAGGTACTAAAAAATATTGTACGTATAAACTGATTCACTTTGAAAAGTACTAGCGTTTTATATTTGAAAATAGCATCTTCTACAAGAAACATCCTTGGATTCAAATTATTGTACGTGTAAAATTGCCTTAGTTTGAAAAAACTTCTTTTGTTTTTCGAAATGTCATTTTCAACCACAGTTCGCGGTAAAACGTATCGAAGTGGACGTAGTTTTAATCGTTTTGAATAAATTAATATTAATTTGTATTTCGGATGCCGTTGTTCTCGATTAGTTAGCTATATTGCAATAAAATAATTGTTTGTGATTATTTTCCAGGTATTTAATATTATTTCAAGTGAATATACATTCTTATTAGATTTAAGTTTTCAGTTTATAAACGTGTTAATCTATGATTACTTTTTGATTGTAGATAACATTTGATTTTGCTTTAAAAAAAATTCCGTAAAGACATTTTCAAACACAGTTCGCGGTGAAACGTATCGAAGGGAACATTAAAATCGTTTTGATAAATTAATACTAATTTCTGTTTTGAATGCCCGTCATTCCTGATTAATTAGCTACACGTTTCATTTTTGCTTAAAAATGCCACCGAAAAAAAGATCAATTGGGCAGGTAACTGCAAAGTCGAAGAAGATTAGAGCCGCAAGGGTGGCTGAATCATGCGAACAGCGTGAAGCACGACTTGAAAATGATCGAAGCAGTACGTCTTCTTCTAGATCTAATGAAACAACTGAACAGTGTGAAACAAGACTTGCAAACGTTCGAAGCAGGATATCTTCTTCAAGAGCCGATGAAACAACTGAACAGCGTGAAACACGACTTGAAAATGTTCGAAGCAGGATGTCTTCTTCTAGAGCTACTGAAACCATTGAACATCGTGAGGCCCGGCTGGAAGTCGATCGGTTACGATATGGACGATTAATAGAAACTTTTAGAGGTGATTTAAAGTTAGCAGCATTCAATTACGAGAAAGACTATGATTACAATGTTTCAATTGGGCAAATGGAAAACATTTGTTTGTATTGTCATGCTTTAAAGTTTCACATTTAATCGCCTGGAATGTGTTGTTCAAATGGAAAAGTGAATTTGCCTCCTCTGGATGATCCACCTGAACCTCTTCTAGCTTACGTCTCCGGAACTACTGAGTTATCCAGACATTTTCTACAAAATATTTGAAAATACAACTAATGCTTTCAAATACAGCGATGTAAAGAGAGAATTCTTGCATAACAATCAAGGTCTTTGAATTATATACCTCCCGAGCAACGCCGGGTAACTCAGCTAGTTAATAATAAAAATAAGAAAGTTTTGAATTTTAAAAAAACAATTTTGAAACATCAAGAAAATTAATTAATTTTAAGTAATAAATTCATCAATTAAATTTAGAAGTCTGATTAGTGATTACTGATTAGATATGTTTATTAAATTACAGGTGTACGAAAATACACAAGTAAATAAAAAATATTAAGTTATATCCAATTTAGGTGGATACTAAATCAGAAACCCTATAAGGTAATTTTTGAATGCATGTCGTGATTGTATCATGAAATCAAAATCCCCCAAAAATTATAGATGTTACTCGTAAATCAATCACGAAATCCCAAAAAACAACAATATTTTTGTTCGAATAGAGTAGTGTTAATGTACTTTTTTTTTACCATGTACACAGCTAAAACTATAAATTATATTGCTAAACAAGCAATTTAATATATCGTAGCTTGGTAAAAAATTGTTGATGTACAAAATAATTCAAACAGTATCGCCAGTTTTGCTTGTCGATATATCTAATTTTTTGTTGTTGTTCCGTTTCTGTTATTTTTCAATCACGTCAGACACAATAATACCACAAAATCGTTTTAACTTTCAATTAGATATTTGCCATTTTTATTTTTCAATATTTTCATTTATTTGTAAGGAAAACAACAACAGGATTTCAAAATAACATGAACTTTCTGATTGGAACAATCATAATACCAAATATACACAATATAAATATGTGTGTTGTGTATATGCACATAGATATTTGAACTTCACCTCAAACTGTTTTGAATCGCTAGAAATGTTTTTTTTTATAAAATTTTAAAATTCATTCACCCAATAAAATAATGTCTATAAAATGTTGTGACATGAGAAAATACTTTGACTTTTAACCTTAACGGTAATAATGGTAAAGCCAAAATTGTTTCCATATATTCATACACGCTTATAACAAATGTCACGTTCAATTGAAAATTGCCAATAATAATAGGAAAAATCCATATACATGAACGAAACGTGAATACTGTACATAAAATCATAAAGTGAACAGTAATTCCCCCACCATATTTATGTATTTATATATGAATATACCGAGAAAAAAGGATAATTTAATTATTATTAGGACCAAAGCTTAATCTGGGAATGGTCATATAACTCAACATAAAATAAAATAAATAAAAAATAAAATAAAATTATTTAATGAAAATAAATGGTCAAAGGTTTTCCCATTTTCCGTAATTTTTTTATTTTTTTTTTGTTTCGTAATTTTACTTTTCTCCATTTAATCGTTGAAATGAATACGGTTTTAACCTGGAACAGAGAAAAAAAAGTTTTTCCCCATTTTACTGAATTTTATGTTTGAAAAACTTTTTTGTTTATAACTGAATCAATTCGAGTACAGTCGATTGCGAATGTTAAAGCTTTTTACTCAGCGTACCGTACTAATATAAAGCTTTTAATCGAGTGTTACGTTATCTACTGTACACTTATAATATGTAAATTTTTTGAGGGTTATTTTTTTTGTAGTGAAGAAAATAAAAAAAAAAATTTAAACACCAAAAAAATTTAAATTTCATACTCAATTTTGCTTTTAATGAAAATTCATTGTAATTTCCACAAAACATACACAAAAAGTGCCATAAAATAGAAGATTTTTAATGTATTTTTTTGTAACGGTGGTATGCATAAAAAAAGTTTATTAGTTTTTATGATTTAAAGTATGTATAGCACTCCTAAAGCGTAATCAATTAAATATTTTTAATTTTGGAAGTTAAAATTTATGTATGCTGCTTTCTTATGCGGCTTTCACAGATGGAAACTTAAAACCGGAAATTTATTATACGGTGTAGTAAGATTTTGTAAAATTTAAATATAATACAGTGTTAACAATCGATAACTTTTACTATTAGGAACACTACGCTGAAAAGCGTTATTACTAATCATATAGAGCAAGCAAATATTGAAGAAATACATTGTATTCCTGCTCCATTTGGAATCGTTAGTACCGATGATAACCTACGATTTTAATCCAGTAAATGGACAACGTGAAATGTCGAAATAAACAAGAATTAATCCAGGACGTATGGTTCCTGAACATCATTCACTGATTGATTGATTGATCAGAATGTACGACTAAGCCTAAGCAAGTGTTAAGTTTGTAATTAATCTTGATGAATTTGGAAATTCTGTTGCAATTCGTACTTTTTCTGCTGTGAATTGCTGATCAACGATGAGGTTTAATTATTTTTGTTTCTTTGTGCTCATGCGGGTATTTTCCACGGAGAATGAGATTGCATCAAATAAAGGAAATCCAGTTGATTTGTTATCATATTTAAGAGAATATAATTTTATTGACGTAACATTTATTTAATTTAATTAATTTTATTTAACAATTACATAAATACATAATTATAAATTTCTCCTTTTTTTTAATTTATGGACGCACTTGTCCTTACAATGCGTCTATTCTCACTCCTTATTGTACAATAATTAATTCTAAAATGAAGATGCCGGAGGTCCACATATATTTGTTTCACTAACGCACAGCCCACTGTGTATACTCCTAAAATGAATAAACTTAGTGAGTTGCCAGAGTAGGAAAACCATTTCAAGCAAATATACGACTCAACAGCAAGATTTCCGGATGACACCGGGCCCTCCGTACACCCTTTACACGCAACATAACCGAAGGAAACGAAAGGTATATGTTAGCATTAAAGACTCGACCCGTTTCCAGATACCTAAGTAGTCGATAGTTAGTAAATTTGTTAGTATTATTATTATTTTTTTTTTTGACATTTGACAAGCGAATCTTTAATTAATTATTTGTGTTTCCATTATTTGTCCAATCGGTGGTTGGGCGGTGGTGGGAGCGGCGTGATTTCGGTCCATCATCATGTTCCCAAGCGGTCACCCAAATTTGTACTACCCGTAGTAAATGTAGCTTGACATCGTTGTTGAAGTTGTTGCGTCTCTTCTCTATTGTCTACTCGCCCCACCATTGCTGAACATCATTCACTGGGCAACTAATTATTACATTATATCTAGTTGATCTATATTGTTTTATTTTAAGATGAAACCATTATTTAGTCTTGTGGTTGCCGGTTCATTGTGAAATAGAAAGCAATGAGATCACTGATTCTTTAGCAATAGCAATATAGGCGGGTATTCACTTCGTTCAGTTTTTAACAGTTGACCTATCTAGATTAGTTTGGAAGGGAAAGTACTCTCTTGGCCAGACAATTTTGGAATTCCATTGAATAAAAAAAGGTTTCAACGAATTAAAAAAATATACTACCGTTTCCAAATCTATTGTGTGTAGAGATAATATTTCCTTACATAATTATAAATACTCGTTTTTCCGATCGATTGGATCAAATGCTTGTTTCAAATCCAGAATAGACCTAGTGATATCACAAGACTTCTTATAGTTTTCAGAAAAAAACATTAATAGTCAATCATAGTCTTTCTAGTAACACGTAAGGCAGTAATTCGTTTACTGAGCAATACTACGGCAGTTGTCCGAAATACACGTGGCGAAGCGAAGGAAATTCGAGTCGAATTAGATCGAAAATACAGTTCACCAACATTTCCTCTCCGAACATCAATAGTTTCAAGTAAATGCAATCAACACCAAGTGAACGGTTTTTATTTATTCTCTGTGTATTGAATGCTTGAATGCCTAATTGAGTGGTGTCGTGTAACGTGTCTAAAAATTATGATGCAGCATCAATTAATTCATCAATAGCCATGTGTTTTTCCTTTTTCTCAATTTTAGAATCGAGTTAGTGTACGATGTGTGAGATAGTTTATTTGGCTGTTTTTTGTACAGTGCAGTAGTGTATGTTGCTGGGCTCATCGATTTCGATGCCGGCGTCCGAAGTACCTTTTTCTCACGTACAGTGGTGTGTTCACGTTTTTCGTTTTCTTCTCCTTCTTTAATTTTCAATGTACAGGTACACATTTTGATCCAGTGAAGAAGTTTTGTGTCCGTGAGAATGATCCTGACTTATCATTTGAGAAAAATAGATTGTAGCCCTTCCGGGCAGTATTCAGACGCGTACTCCCGAATCCGGTCTTGTGTCACAAATATTGGGTTGCTACCTGTCAGATAGCATTATTTTCTTTAAATGTAGCAATAATGAAATAGACTCGTGTGTTTGGTTTTGTGATGAGATAGGCAAAGACAATGACATCTGGAGCGATTGTTAACTTTTGGTTGAGGACCTAGCGAAACATCTACTACTTCTCATTTGGCTTTCGGGGAACTTGAGAATTCGAATTCATTGGCGTGATAAATCCAAATGTTTATACTAAACGATGTTACGTCGCTAAAATATGTCCTTGAGAGGAATTTTCAGGGTCATCTTGGAGCCATAAATATATTATCACCATTATTTTTATTAGCTGGTGGTCATTTTGGAATCCATAGGAAGTCTTTTGTCGGTCCTAGCCAATTTTAATAAATTAATAAATAACTTGTTTTGTATCAAATCGAAATGTTCTGTGTGTTCTCTTGTGATCATCGATCTGCACGAAAACTGCTATCGTGCAGCTTTGTGGTGACTAAGTGGTGATCACTGCCTACGAACTTGGTACAGCCGACGAATAAGGTTTTCTTGTCTTTAAAAGAATATATGCTCGCCGCTATGAGATCGTCAGTGATTACAAAATGCCATCTCTAACCACTAAACCGCGGTGCCCAGTTGAACTGAAACAATTTTTTTTTTGTTTTTTTATCCCTATCAAATTCTTAATTTTTTGTCGCCACATTTACAAACAGTTCATTATTGTTGATTGGAAATATAGAGAAAGCACTATCTGCGGGAATAAAATAAAACTGTAGCGACCATAAAAAATTAGCATCAGCGCTCGATGAACGACTTAGATATGGTCTAGCGGAAATTTTTTGGAACCGAGCGGCCATAAGACATTTTGTCTAAAATCACGACTCAATAGTCGTTCGAGAAAAAGTTTTCTCCAATTCAAAATAATGTAATCATATGTTTCGGAAAGTGAGCGTTCCCGAGTCAATCAGGGAGTCAGCTAGTAATGAGCGTAAATCGTCACTTTCAATTAAGAATATTACATCTGCAAATCATTAATTTTTTTGGAGGGGCGTGTCAAGTTTTTAATGTTAAATTTGGCCTAATTTTTTTAGATAAAATTCTTGCCTCACTGTTTGGGAAGGATTTTATTTAAAAAAAAAAATAAGTCGAAATTAGCATTAACAATGTTAGGCCTCTCCAAAAAATTAGTGATTTACAGATGTAATTTGGATCACCCACTCACTGATTCTGCAACGCTAAATGTATTCTATGATTTTTTAAATAAAAAAAAATTCAAAAAATGACTAGGAATTCTGGCAGCAATCTGGGATGATTTGAATTCAATCATGAGTTCCGGTAAGCTTACGCAGCAATGTCTGGTGTACTCATATCTTCAAGTAGAAGCTAACAATCTGAATTATATTCGTCATAGAATCAAAAGCGTTTCCGACCAGAGCAGTAACTATCAAGTACTCGCAGATTATATGATAAACATGGCTGAGAATCGTAACGTAGCAGCAGGTGTATCGGTTAACATCCGTCAACTTTCGAAGACTCTCAACGAAATATGCGCGAGGATGTTGCGACGCTATAAGTATCTTATTCATTACTTTTACCGCAAACCCAAGCTAGCCTGAGTTCATCAGAAATTTGAACCCGGAGAGCGGACCTCTGATCGATCCGACTTAGTAGCGCGTGTGTTTAAGATCAAACTCCAATCAGCTTTCGTCTATAGCATCGAGTTTCAGAAACGAGGCCTTCTATATGCGCATATTTTGGTAACGTTGAAGGATGAGTACAAGTTCTCAACTGCTGAGAGGATCAGTCGATTTATCTGCGCTCGAGTTACCACCGGAGGAGAGTCAAGAACTACGAGAAATTTTGCTGAACTGTAACATGCATAAACCATGTGGAAAACTTCATCTGAATGCACCGTGCATGAAGGATGGCCATTACTCGAAGCATCAAAATCAGCAAAATATACCTGCTCAGAAAAACCAACCTACCAAAATTAAGGAAAAGCCACCACCACCAATCAACATTATTGGCGTAACTGAATATGGTACTATCCAATCTTCATTGAAATCGGTGACTACAAAAGAATACAGAGTTGACGGACTGAACAATAATATTTGGAAAATTAATACAATAGATACTGAAAGTTATAGAGCCTTGGCTGCAGAGCTGACAGATGAAGGCAAGGAATAGTACACATACGATGTACGAAATGATCGTCCGGTCAAAGTGATGGGCCAGAGGTCCTCACCAAACCTGTACAAAGCAGGATATAACGGAAGACCTTAAACACCAGGGCTTCAAAACAGAGGATGCGGTAAATATCCTAAGGAAAGAAAAAACCGTAACTGATCAAGGGGTCAAAATTAATAAAAGGGGGCTGATATCGGCAAAACATCTCACCCAAGCTTATAAGTTCACAAAAAATACGCCTCCAAAATATGTAAACTGTAACGAAGAGCATCCCACTAACTATAGAGGATGTGAAGTAGCCAAGGAACTTCAAAATATGAGCATTAAAAAACGACAGGACCCGCTAAACCGTGGGATGCCCAGTAATAGGGCAATTTGATTAGTTGATTGATTTGATTCTACGATCAAGACTAAGCAAGGTTCCCGGTAAGACGCCGGGTCCACCGTACACCCATTTTACATATAACAAAACCGAAGGAAAGGAAAGGTATGTTAGTAACAAGGAATCGACCCGGTTCCAGACACCTAAGTAGTCGATAGTTAGTATGTTTTTGGTAGTAATACAAATGATAAATAGTTAGCACAAGACAATACAATTTCTAAACTACATATTCACTGGATTCTTAAAGTTTCTGGATGCTGACTGAGGTTTTTCCGCTATTTCTGAAGTGGGATGCCCAGTAATAGGGCAATGTCCAAAAACTTAGTGGTAGAACTACCACTGACAAGTGCAGTAGCAGGCTGAAAAACATACTCTCAAATTTTTTAACAGCGGGAAATAGTAAGTAACAAGGAAGACGATCAAAGCCTAATTCTTGTTTTTTTTTTTTATAGAATGTAGAAGCCTTAAGCTTAAAGCTACTAAAGAAGGAAGCCTCGACGCTTTAAATAAACAAGAAACGGTGAATGAAATCACTTCTATGATGTACTAATCTATGAAGATGAATAACACATTCAGAATCGCCAATTGGAATGCAAACTGGGCTGTTACAACAAATTCCAGAGTTAGAAATTTTCCTATTTGCCTAATTTCAGAATCTTATTTGACAAAAGATTCATTCGTTAGAATTCGATGATACCAGTGCTACAACGCCATCCACCCATCAGGAAAAGCGGTAGGAGGTTCAACGAAATTTGTGTAGGAAAACGTCAAACATTACGAAGGAGTAGATATTGAAATAAAAATTATGCAAGTAGCCACCATTAATGTTCGATTAAATTATCAAAAGGTAATCAACATATCTTCAATATCCCTCCGCGGTATCCTATCGCTCGGTTTTAACTTCATAATCGGAGGCGAGGTTAACGATAAAATTACATATTGAGGATCAAGGCTAACACCCCATAAGGGTAAGAAGCTATTTGCAGCTGGTCGGGTTTTAAACTGCGAGTTCCTGTCCGGAGGTAAACTAACATATTGGCCAGCGGATACAAATAAGATACCAGATTTGATAGATCTCTTTGTAACAAAAGGGATATCTGTAAACTACGTATTACTCGAAAACAGTAAAGAAAATTCATCTAACCACACGCTTGTCATTATGACACTCAGTGATACCATTATTAAAAAAAAAAAAAAATTGCCTAGGTTAACAAATAATAAAACAAACTGGGATCTCTTCGAATAGTCGAATACAATACTGAATTACAAGTCCCAATTTAAACTCCGGCAGAACTTGATGTTCAATTGGAGCTACTGAACAACAGTATTCTGCAAGCAGCGTGGCAAAGTACTCCTTCTACTCGTAATCAAACGAAAACTCACGATAAAATTTTAAGTCACTTTAACACTAAAACTTTAACACACTAAAATTTCAATAACTCGACAAGGAGTAGTCGCACAGAAATTTCCATAGTATCATTTTCAAGGTTTCTAAATTCTCTATAAAATGGCCGGTTTGAATTTTTGAATGAAATATCGAGCAAGTTCGTTTACAGTTTCAAACAGCAGCATATTTTTTTTAGACACCTCTTGTTTTACTCAAAAAAGTCATAAAAAAACAAAATAAAATAAAATAAATTCCAGTATTGCCACCATGATTGTTGCAGCCCAATTCAGTTATAGCGATATTCTGATTTAGTTCAATTTGCGTCAATAATTTTTTGTTTGGATGATAAATTGTTTATGATAAAATTTCACTCAAGTAATATTTTTTATTTTGTCAATAACAGAAGGAATTTTTAGCTTATCTAACACCTGCGCTATTTTATTTTCTACAACTTCATCTTCCTCCTCAGGTAAACCATGGATAACAAATTAGCTCTACGATGAATATCTTCTAAATTCTCTAATTTTTGATGGATGGTTAATATTTGGTTTTTCAAAGTTATATTTTCTTCTTCTAATGCTTTAATTTGCATCCCTTGATTCTCTACAATTTAATAAAGCTTGTAAATTTATCGTTTATCAGATCCAAAGATTTGGAGAAGTCAATTTGATTTATTCTTATAGATTTTAATTCAGACACAAAATTACCCATTGATCTCTTGAGCAATTTGAAATTGACGACTTTTACAGGTAGAAAAGTCCCAGCAAATGTTATTTTTATTGATATCATCCAGTACAGAACCTGTTATGTCGACACATGCTGCATGATAAGTATTATTACAAGTGCCACATTTAACACCTTTCTTATTTCGGGAGATGTTTTGTGTACAAATTGAACATAACATAATTCCTTAAAGTTTTAATGTGGTTAATTAAATATTTTAAGTAATAATTAAGAGTTCTTTATTATCTTACACTTTATTATTATTTTTATTTGTCAATAGTTTCCGGTTTAGAATATTAAATAAAATTTAAAGAGAGTCTTGTCAACAACTAATCCATGACTGGTCGGTGCTTTCAGTGTTAAATCCGTTTATTACTAAAATTTGTGTTTAAAAGAAATTGATGAGCAACTTTTTTTGATAATATAATACCAAAAATGATTACTCATATCTCTAATTTCCGGAAAACCCTAGGGATCCAAAATAAATTCCCTCATTTACATCCAAATTACACTGCCAAATTGGTATTATTATTATTATTCCTTGTTTCTTGTAGTTCCGTTAAATGCCATCTTATTCCTTTTATAATTCATTAATTTTCTTTTCTTGTTGTTTTTGGTTGTCTTATTAAAAATTAATGCCGCCACTTTTACTTTTCATATTTAATTTTTTTTTTTTTGTTATACTCTTGGTTTTCGCGGTTACCAACAAAGCTAAGGTAAAAAGGTATAACATTAAAAAAAATAATAATAATATTCAAGAAACACAAATATCGAGTGGTGGGATTCCGCTTTGCTCGTCGAACGTATTTTTTTATTTTTTGGGAGGGGTGTGAGAAAACCGGAACAAAATAATGAAAACATAAATTACAAAGTTGGAAGAAAGTGTATTTTTTGTGCTGTTGCTGCTGTTGCAAAAGGAAAAAAAAGTATATAATTTTTTCAAATTTATATTTTTTTATTAAAAAAAAAAAGAAAAAAGGAACTGAACTGATTTAAATTCATGTCTAGTGTAATCCTTAATTTTTTTATTTTTTACTTCCAAGAAAATGAAAATAAAAATTTTTTTTTTTTTTTTCTTGTACGCAGAGTTTCCTTGTTAATATATTCAAATAGAATTTTAAGCCAGCCGCAAGCTAAACAAGTGTTAGCATATTATGTTAGTTGGACCCCATCTCAAATTTTGTTGGTTTTCAATAAAATACGAGTATATATAGCATAATAAAATGTAAATTTAGATATACATTTTTTATATCCAAGTTTTTTTGTCTTAAAGAAAAAGTTCATCCTTCTTGTTTTGGGTATTATGTACCTCGGAACACATTCGATTGGTGTTGGTTGATTAAAGTGTTTATTAATTTGTTACAATTGATGTAGGGAATTTCAATTTAAAGTTTTTTTTTTTGTTGCCAATTTATGTGCCCTAAGGATGGCAAAAGATTATAAATCGTAATTAGGATGATTGTAGATTAGAACCACACAGTTGGTGGTCGGACTATTTCTTCTTTGTACATATTTGATGTTGTTGATGTTTATTTTAATTAAAAAACTTTTTAATGATTTCCTGACTTATTTATTGTACCAAGATTAGAAATTAAAACCCTTTTTAAGATGTATAAAATATAAGATCAAGACAAATTTGTAAACTGTATATTGCTTATTAATTTTTGTATAGCACTTTAGACAATTCTACAGCGTTTTTTGCCTTTGTCTTACAAAAATGTGAGTTTTATTATTTTTGTTTTCTGGTAACGTTGTTAAGCGTATAACAAACATCTCAAAGGACTATCATTCACAACCGCATACAAAAAATCAACCAATTCATGGTATCATTATTTTCTCGTCAACATGGAAAATGAACAAAAACAAAAAGCAAATTTTTGTTTCTCTTCTGTTATTAATATTTAATAATAACCAAGCCGAGTTCCTCTTCAGAGATTTAAACATTTGTTGTTTTCCTGTTTTAAAATATGTTGTTTGTATTTTTTATGTCCCACCACTTTACATACGATACACGAGTATATCGAAAGAGGAAACAAGGATAATTTTCACTATAATTTTTCATTTTCTTACGCGAAATTATATTTTTTGTTTTCATAACTGTACTTCATTGTTGTTACACTTTTCACACACTCACAAAATAAAAAGTTTAGCCGTTAAAAGTTTTCCAAATGGATATAATAAAATGGAAAACAAACATGGAAAAAAGTGAAAACGACAAGAGAATTCTAACATTAAGAAAATTATTAGTTTTTTATTATAGGTGCGTAGAGTACCTACAGTAATTTTACATTATGAGTGTAATGAGATTTTGTAATTTATTCAAAAGGTCAATTAGATACTAGATACATATGTACGTATAGTATGTTCTCGTATGTATACAAGTCATTGCTAAAAGCTGGAAATTATATTCTTATTTTGTATTATCGTTCTTCATAATTTGTACGCCAAAGGCAGTCCATTAAGATTTTTAAAACGGACTTAACCTATTAATAGAATTCCGTTTGAATAAGAGAGTACAGATTAATTCGAGTTGATTTCACGTTAGGTCGCACTTATTTTCATAGCATCATTAATTGGTTTCAAATTTATATATTCATAGCTAAAATTAACAGGAGTAAATCCATTACAGAATCAATCAATTGCCTAAGAAGGGTAATCGTAGACTCTCGCTCAAGCAGCTCATCATTCGCTAAATTGTGTCCTTCATTCATTCGCAAGGACAAATAATACGTGTTCTCACTTGTCGCATTCTTGATTTTAAAGATTTCTGGCCATTTTGTGTAGGAATCTACAACTATTAGAAACATGTGATCGAACAATGGACTGGCAAAATCGGCATGTATCCGTGACCACGGTCTTCCAGTTGTCTCCCACGGAATTAATGGTGCTTTTTGAGGACTCGGTAACATGCTAATGCATGATCTGCAGTTTTTTACCATTTCTTCTATTTCCAAATCAATCCCTGGCCACCAAATATAGGATCGCTCCATGGATTTAGTTTTCACTATTCTAAAACGTGAGACATGTAGTTCCTCCATAATACTTTTTCTTAGTTTGTTGGGAATAACAATTCTACACCCACGCAGTAATGTATGTATGTGGTTCGTCTTTGATTCTTACATATGGTAGAATATCAGCACCTTTGCAATTACTTAACGTCCCTAATTTTACTCCTTCTACTACCTTTGACAAAATAGGATCTCTTTGCGTTTCCATTTTTATCACTTTGGCTGCGGTCGAATTCTCGAGTAAATCATTTACTGCGGTAAATTTAAATTTTAAATGTTCGTTTTCTGTTAAATTACGCATTTTTTTCTATTTTTTACTCGTTCAATTCTTATAACAATAAAGAATAAAGTATCTAAACGTAAAAGATTCACCTTTTTTTATTTCCCTTGCTCTCCAGTAAAAAAAGGTAAATGCATTTACCGAATTTTGCGGGTTTACTCGAGAATTCGACCGCAGCCTTTGTAATCGAATTTTATATCCTGACCCTTATCAACGAAATTTAGGTAACTCGCTTTCCCAACATCCTCGTCTTCTTTGTCTTCTACTTTTGCAGACATTGGAAGCCTAGATAACGTACCTGCAAAATTTTCGCCACTTCTTACGTATTCGATCTGATAGTTAAAACCCGATAGATAATGCGCCCCCCTCTGTAAGCGACTTGCTGCTATTTGAGGCAGTCCTTTCTTTTCCCCGAATATTGTAAGAAGTGGTTTATGATCGGTTCTTAAAATAAATTTATTCCCTATCAAATATTGGTATAGTTTTTTTACTGCAAAAAATATTGCTAGGGCTTCTTTGTCTGGCATGCTATAATTTTTCTCAGCATTGCTTAAGGTACGTGAAATATACGCTATTGGCCTTTCATCACCATTTTTGAACTTGTGAGATAGAACTGCACCAATGCCTTTCTGGGACGCATCGCACGTCAGGATTATTGGTAATTTTTGGTAAAAATGCACCAAAACGGTATCTGATACTATCTCACTTTTAATTCTCTGAAAAGCATCCTCACAGTCTTTTGTCCAAATAAAATCTTCCGACTCTTTTGTTAAATTATAAAGTGGATATAACACTTCAGCTAAACCATTTACAAATTTACCATAGTAGTTTACAAGACCGCAAAAAGATCTTGCCTCAGTTCTACTTGTTGGCCTTTCGGCTTGTAACATCGCGTCAATTCTTTCCCGTGTCTTACATAAACCTTGTTCGTTAACTACATATCCCAGATAGCTAATGCTTTGTTTAAAGAATTGGCATTTGTCCCTATTCAACTTTAATCCTGCCTTTTGAAG
This sequence comes from Tipula helvola, assembly GCA_963556165.1. Classification (NCBI taxonomy): domain Eukaryota; kingdom Metazoa; phylum Arthropoda; class Insecta; order Diptera; family Tipulidae; genus Tipula; species Tipula helvola. The sequence goes on from OY744483.1 coordinate 104,264,685, forward strand.
ACGTTGAAAAACTTGTTCTAGGCTTGATAAGTGATTGACCTCATCCGACCTCGTGACAACGATATAATCGACAAACGCTACTACCCCAGGTATACCCTGCAAAAGCTTCTTAATAGTGAATTGAAAAATTCCACTTGCGGGTTTTATGCCATATGGCAACCGATTCATTTGAAACACCCCTTTATGCGAACTCCAAGCTACAAACTTCTTGGTTGCCTCGTCTAACTCAAGCTGATTGTACGCACATGACAGATCGAGCTTCGTGAACCTCTTTCCCCCTTGCAATTTAGTCATAATCTCATTTACTCGTGGTAATGGATGATTAAAATCCTTAACGAACTTATTAATCGTTACCTTATAGTCACCGCATATTCTAATATGACCATCGGATTTTAAAATTGGAACTAATGGTGTTCCATAATGATAAATAGATAAATAAAGTTCAAATAGGGCATTTATTGGAAGAATTCCACGAGCTACATTGTTATACAAATCAGATGTTGGATAAATCGACGGAAGCCTTTAAATTGATTTACAGCACTTATTATATAAATATAATCTGCTTCTACGTTAGTGTTACTATAATTTTCCTTATTAGCTGTGTTTTTTTATAAGTCTCGATAGATCTGTTCAGATATTTACAAATATAAAAAATGGGAAATTATAGCTACTCCAATCATCCACTTAAAAATACTGGCACTCGCAGCACTAAGAATTGTGTTTATTTTGACAACGCTACGCCATGTTGTTTTCATTATATTTTGTTATTTCAAAAGTATAAATACATGAGGAAAAGTGCGAATACATTTTACCCATATATAAAAATGAGACGGACACATTAAAACTTTTTTTTTTCTTTCAAAATGCTACTATGATCTTTTAAATGTTGAGCAACTTTTACGAAAAATGATAAACAGGTTCGTTTTTCGATTTTTTAATTCTTTTTCGCTATAAAAAGTTCTGGATTGTGGTAAATAGTATTAAATAACACATTTTTAATATGCATCTTCATAATGGAAGGAAATAATAATAAAATTAACACTTTTATCGTACATCTTCTGTCTTTTAAAATAGAGCAACAGATTAAATGTAAATCAGCTACTAATTTCCTATTGACGATTGTAAAAGTAAAGAAAGCGCCTCTTGAGGACAATAGTTAAAATGATGCATCTGATAAAATGACATTTGTCACAAATGTGACGAAAGAAAATTTAGCAATGCGGTAATTAAAAAGTGTTTTTATAGTCCAAAATTGGAATTATTTACAACAATTTCGAACGTCAAATTATCAGGTAGCGCAGTTTAGAAATGTTCCACTAGGTGGAATCCGTGATGCTCCGATAGTCAATTGTATGATAGATGTACTAAAAATTGACTTTGGTATGCGTCCATGATAAAATACAAAGATTTGTGTCTTTACTCATAAAAGGGAAAATCTGTAGTCTCGATAGCATATTATCTGGATAAAAAGCAAGATTTTCATTTACAATTAATAAGTTATGTAATTCAAGGAAATGAATTAAAATCGATAAACTATTGAATAAAATGTTATTCGTGGTTAAAATAAACTGAATCAATTGCAGTTTAACCACAAAAATAGAGAACATCTGGATGAGATCTGTCGAGACTTATAAAAAAACACGGCTAGTATTACAATTATCTGCCTCTACAAAATTAAAATTACTTTTAAATTTACCGCACTTTCTCGAACTGTGACCCATCCTTTTACAGCTATGGCAATTTAGCTTCACAAACCAACAATTCTCCGGTTTATGGTTATGTTTTCCACATCTAAAACATTTGCTTCTCATTTGGCCTTCTGGTGTTGGACTTCTGCCTTGATGTTTACTAGGGCTTCGGCTCCGATTATCCACCTCCATATGGTTTCGACTCATATTTTGATTTAGGTGATGCCTCATTTTTATTTACATAATTTACCGTTGTTGCCGCAGAAGGAAAACATTCCTTTAAATCCCATTTCCCTGCTATTTTTAGTGCCTCGTCAATCGTCAGTTTCTCATCTTTGTCCCACAATTTTTCTTGTATACATTCATTTACCCCCATTACGAATCGATTTATCAAATTATGCTCTAAATGAGTTTCAAACATACAATTTCCAGCCAAACCAATCAACCTTGCGTAAAACTCTGTCCCACTTTCTTCGGACTTTTGTACCGCCGTAAAAAGTTGTTTGCGTTCTTTGAATACGTTGATTGCTGGCGTGTAATGTTTTTTTAAAAGAGCACACAATTCATCATACGTTTTGTCTTTAGGAGTTTTAGGGATACATAAACCACGAAGTAATAAAAACACGTCGTCCTCTATCAAATTTACTAATATGTCGCGTCTCTTTGTTTCGTCATTGTTATCATTGGCATCAAAATAAAATTCCAATTTTTCGTGAAAAATTATCTACTGGCTATTATTTGGGTTAAATTTTCCCATTACAATATTGATTGCCATATTTATTTACTTATTTTTTTTTTATTTTTTATTAAACTTTACACATGTAGAAAATGGCTATCGCGTCTTTTTTTTTATTACACTTTTTATTATTTATTTATCCTCGTCGCCAATTTGTTGTGTCTCATAGGCCGTTATGAAACACATTTATTATACACTTGCACATTTGAACTTCTTTATATTAAAACAAGTTATATTTATTTATTTACAAATTATATAGCATTACTTGCATTTTATTTCATTTCACTTCTCGTGTACTTTCTCTATATGTATCCGTTCTCTATATGAACCCTCATTTCAATTATGGGTGCGTTCCCAAAACACCACAATACGCCAATGGAAAAGCAACAGTTTATAGTTTATACTTTAGGCGATTACTTAGAAGACAACTAAGAAGGCGCCATTAGATTTGTCGACGAATTAATAAACAGATAATTGTTTCAATTGGTCTACGAGGAACGAAGAAATGCTCAGGTGTGTACATCGAATGGTGCGAATGTTTTAGTTTTAAACACTTTTGATCACTTTAATCCTATTTAAAAGAATCTTAAGAAAAGAAAATAGTTAATGTAAGCAAGTATATGTCGAAAGATCATGAATAAAATATTGATGAATTTTTTGGTAAATTTTTATTCTTCATTTCCATGCATTATGTCACAGATGATGTGGGGTTAAACTATATAGTGGAAGTTACAACGAGGGTTGACATTAAAAAAAAATATTCATAATCGCATTATTTTGTCCACAGAGATTTGTGCTCCCGTGTCAAGATATACGAAAATTTGCGCAACTATCTTTAATGAACATATCTGCGATTGGTTGTACAACATTTTTTAAATCATCAAAAATTTCTAAATTTTGCAAAATACAGTAAAATTAATGACAATTGAATCTGGAGTCTTACTTGGCAGAGTTATCCTACAATAAAAGCAAGGCACTGGAAATATCTCTAGGAAATCTAACCCAATGATTAAAGCTTTTTCAAAGGCTCAGTAATGATGTCGAATACCATTATTTTATCAACTTTAAGATTGGAATGCTTGGTGCTCCTTCAAAAATTAACTTACCAAAGAAAGAAACATTGTAACATAATAATGTTTTATTTTTTTTTTATCTAAAAAATTAAAAGCAAAAAAAAAAAATTGAAAATTGAAAATTGAAAAAAATTGTTTACGTGTAATTTTGTTCTCTTTTCTTTAATTTGTTTTTTCTATTTGGTTTTGTTTTTTCGCACGTCATACGGTGCTGCGCAGAAAACGACGATTTTGAAACATCTGTCGATCATACCTGTAGTATCCGTTTATCGTGCCATATACCTATATTTAGTGTTATTCATTATAATTTATGGATCACGATCACTACACTACACATATGTGTTCATATTTTTCTGAAAAAAAAAAAATCTACAAATTACTGGAAGCAAAAATCCAGAAAAAATATTTTTTATTTTATAGGCATATTTAGATCTTTGTCACAACTTAAAACAATTGTGGAAAACTAGAAGCAGAAGCGATAGGAGCGATACCATTTCTTTGATCTGTGCCTGCAAGGTTGACGAAGCATTTTTCAATTTAATATCCAATTCGCTTCAATATATTCGTCGATGCTATACTAACCCAACGAATTAAATTAACCAAAACATAATTTAGAAGCGATAAGTGCGATATAATTCCTTTAAAATAATTCATTAAAAAAATTTTACCTTTACTTCAAAATTTGACTTACCGAATGAGAAAATGAGCAAAAAAGATGAGCGGTAAGTTATATTTTGAAGTAGCCCCAAAAGCTCGGAAAGATTTTCTACTTAATTGCTAAGCTAATGCAATCTAGAAAATACTCTTTCAATGCCAGCAATTTTCATATAAAGCTACTACTTCTCCTTGCCTTCGGTCAAAATATTTAATAGCCCAATCATTTAAGTGCAATAAAATAAAGGAATAAAGAAAATTAATTAATTTTATGCAAAGCTCTTTTGTGTTTAATACCTTACATCTAAAATCACTGTGTTTATGATTCGGTATATTTTAAACGACTATACATTATACTCTGTTATGTACATAATAAAAATGCAAAATCCTTTTTATTTTTATTTTTAATTAATATCCTTGCAAAACCATTTAATCTCTCAGAGAACTCAAAAACATTAATGTTTTCTAATTAAAAATAAAGCTCAGCACAAAAAAAAAAGAATATACATAATAATAGAAAAATAAAAAATGAAAAGTAAATAATTTTATTTATTGCAAATTTTTCCGAAATAAAACGTAAAAACAAAAAAATTAAAATTAAAACAATACAAAGAAAAGTAACAATATCCTTTTAATTTTCATTTTCAAAATATAATTAAAAGAATATTTCTTGTTTATTTTTTCATAAAAAGCTCATTATTCTTATTCAGTGTTAGTTTGTAGCTTTTCTTGTTTATATAAACAAAAAAAAACGGCACAGTATAATAAAATAAAAAGCTCTAAAATGTTAAATAAAAAATAAAAAAAAATAAAAAAATAATTTAAGCTTATTTCTCTCGATTTTATTATTTTATTTTAAAATTTGTTTATGATAAAAATTTAATAAATAATTTTTATTTATTTATGCAGTTTAATAAATAGAAAATTTAAAAGCTTATAATAGAGTTTTGTTCTTTTACAACATACACATGTTTACATACAATATTATTATACTGAAAAGGATCCTGGATACTGGATTTTATGATTAAAAAATGGAAGGAAGAAAAATACTTTACACATAATAGATGTACGTACGTACATAATAAAATTGTACTTTGTTAGTTTGCGCTTTCATATTCCTCTTAAACTGTCTCTGATTTTTTTTATGATTTATGTATACAAATAGTTTGTATGTTTTTGTGTCAGGGCAAATCGCCAAGATGTTTTTATAATAAGTGCGGTTTTCTGCAACGTTTGGCTTTGTTAAAAATAATAAAAATTATATAAATTCAATACATTTCAAGGACACCACAAATATGTTGTGGAATGAACTGGAAAAGAGTAAAGTTATCAAAACATAAATATTAAATATTAATCTACATGTATTTTTTTTGGAGGTGTGGAAAGATTTCAAATATGTATAATACCAAAGTTAAAATTAGGGCAAATAGAAAAACCGTTTTTGGAACTGGTGAGGGGGATCTTGTTACAAAACTGCTTGATTTCCGAGCAGAAGTAGAAGGCATTAATGCACGAAAATTTGGATGTACATATGGGCCGTCAGCATCAAATACTAATACGCAAAGAAAACGTCAACCAAACTAAACCGTGAAAATGATACTTACGAAGTAAATTCAACTGCAAGAAAATTATTATAGTACGTCGATGATACAAGGCAAAGCCTTATTTTAGAGTATTAAAAGACATCCTAAACTTGCAAAAAGAAAAATGGGACGCCAAAAAAGAAATATTACCCGAACAAATAAAAACTGAAAATGATAGGTATCAGGCACAACACAGTACCAACAGCGTTGGTAAAACAGGCCAAGCAAAAATATCAAGAATTCTAATTGAAAAGGCGAAAGTTATATATGTATACGGGAAAGAGAACTGGAAGCACAAAAATAACTTTTTATGAACCTACTCTAATTATGTATATAAATTGAATTTGAATAAATTGAAATTGAATATGAATAAATAAAATCATAAAATAAAAATAATTATTTTTGAATAAATTTATTTCTAATTTTAAAATAAGTAATTCATAAGTTGTCTCTTACATATATTATTTCTCACACGTTAACGCTCAAGTCGTAAATTTGAACTAGTGTCGGATTTATTTTAAGTGCTATACTAATGACTAGATAACTTGGCTAGTCGTTAGTATAGATATTCTTTTCGTTTTATTGTTTATAGCTTGTCAGGTTACCACTGGTGGGGCCCGACTGGTTGTGAGATAAAACGATGTTGACTGGTGTTTAATTTTAATAACAGTGTCTTTATTATATGAATTTTATAATTTATATACTAATAATATGCTTACTTAAGCATTTAATATAATGCAATTTATACACATATAAATATGATGCACAATAGAAATGTGTCGAGTAATAAAAAAATATAAATGATGAATGCGTAGGTGTTTACATTCCTATGTGTTCTTATCTATGTTTAGACTTGAGATTGAACATATTGGTTTAGCGTCTTGCGTGATGTTATTGTTTACTTTATATCTATCCGTCCTTGCGTCGCTTACAACTTCACCCTCGTCGATTGGAACATGGTATCCGATACACAAATTATTCAGTAAGCAACACACATTTACTATTTGTGCCACTTTCTCTGATTGATAAAGCAGCTCTCTTGTGTGTATAGCTAACACTCCATCTCCATCTGCCTTTTAGGATTTCAAGCACGCGCTCAATTATTGCACGGGCTTTAGCATGCGCAGTATTATAGCGGGATTCCGCTGATCCATCTATTGGTTTCCTATAGGGGGTCATCAACTAGTTAAACATAACCGGAATGGCCTAAAGATATAATGTAATGTTAGGTATAATTTATAATTAACAAAAAATGTTCTAAATTACCAAAAAGCCTTTATGACTTATCCCCTTGTCTCCAATTCTGGTCAAAATTGTTTGGTTATCAATCATACCCAAACCACAGAGTCGTGAACAACCTATAACCCCTGGAATCTCATATTTATTTATAAATATTCCTAACCATTTACTACATAAATTAGACTTTAAAATTTCTAAAGCTTCCGTCAGTGCTAAGGATACGGTGGATTCCCCCATAGCGATCAAAAACTCCAGTCCTACTCCCCGTTGGTATGATCCCTCTACTACAAACCGTAATCGGTTCGATATTCGAAATAGTTTAATGAAACTGAAAGTATTTAATTTAGTTAGAAAATGATAAACAATGTAAGGTAATCAATGCCTTTTGTTTGTCATATCAAGCACGTTCGAATTATCATGTAGCCATTTTCTCTGGATGTATGCCGGCATTACTTTTGTCGTCTCAGTCATTATCACAAGTATTATGTATAATTATTCCATAATAACCAAAACCAAATTAATATTTACTTTGGTCTATAAAGGACAAAGTAATGAAATCCTGTCAAAAATGAGCAAAAATTTGGTTGGTTCAAAACCACTTTTCTCGCCGTTTTGAAAGTTTCTAAGTCTGAAAAAACAAAAAAAAAACGGTCTGCATTGACGTTTGGATGTCTCTACCCATGGTATCGCGAGAACCCATATCGAGAACTCAGAGGGCCTCTGAGCCAATTGTTTAATATGTTATAGAATAATACAAAAACATTACTTTATTTTTCTTACCTTGATATCTTTATTCATTTAGAATTATTTGGCATTTCTATTTGCCATTAGTTTGCCATTTCACAAGAATGTTTCCTGGTTCTCTATGATTTTTTCTAAAGGGATAATACATATACATACTGACAATGACAAATGCTGACCGATCAGCAATATTTGAAGAGTTAAAAAACAATAAATATATTTATTGGTAAAATACAGCGGGTTTTATCGTGAAAGAGTGATGCAAAATTTTGACCACATACTGTTATGTTCGGTTAAGCTCAGCGTTATGACGCTCATATGAACGTGATTATTTTTCATTATTAAAGGTAAAGAATAGCCTTTCAAATAAAAAAATAACAGTAACGGTAAATTTACCCGTAAATTTTGTTGAATTTTCAATTATTTAATGAAATTAACCGGTTTTAAAATTTTTCAAAACTCTTTTTGTTGAATTATTACAAGCATTTAAAAATTTAGCCCTATTGCGAACCCTATAGGTCAGATGAAGACAGGGTGCATACAAATATTCTAAAAACAAGAAGCTTGTTCATCGCAATGTGCAAAATATTTTCAAAAGATTTATTCGGTGCTTCAATTGTGCTACATAATTATCAATAATAATAACGTTGGAAGTACTGATTTATTACTCATATTAGCATTCCGCTTGTGCAAATTTAAATTTTACACAATACATAATAATCCAAACCTTGCGAGAAGACTTTTCGCTGTCCGCGGGTTGGTGAATAGCGTAATGGAAATGGAAAGTCGAAAATTTAATCAAAAAAAAAAAAAAATCGATTTGAGGCACACACCATAACAAACCATTCTTGAATCAGAGCCAACTCAAAAAATAAAATGGTTTTTAATGCAACTACAAGTAAAAGCAAAAGTAACAAATATTTAAAATCGGTTTTAAAATTTACAATCGACTTTAGTAACATTGGTGTTTTCCCCTTGACTATTGGTAAAGGTGAACACTTCTAAAAACCAAAAATAGATATTTATAACTGAAATTCTAATAGTGGTTTGGAATAGATATTAGTATTTACCTAATTGTTGAAATTCAACTGAGTGTTTCAAAATTTGACATAAAGATACTCGTAATCGCATGAGTATACATGTAATTCACATAAATATTCCACACGGATAAAAATCATAAAATACAAATCGACATTTCCATTGAAAATAAATTAAAGTCAATTCTACGAAAAATGTGTGGAAGTTTAATAAAAATCAATAGCAACAACAATATACTATGGAGTGAAATAAAATATTTTACCAAAATTAACGATAATATAATTATCTGCTTACATCGTAATAATGTGTGTGCACACACGCACACACAAACATCTAACAAATCCCTTCAAATTTGAACATATTCCAATTATTAAAATAACACGCATGATTTTATCGTTGAACATTTTCGTGTTTTTGGTTTGGTATATACATGATACATACTATGCATAGTGCCTCTCTGCTTAATATACACCATATAAGGTAAATTAACTTTCTCCATCACTACATTAGGGTCACGTTTAGCATCAACGCAGAAATAAACTATGTATAAAAAAAGGATATTCATAAAAGCGTTAAATCGGTGGGGTTTAATCCCATTTGGGAGTTATTAAATATTTAATATAATATCTTTGTACCTTTTTTTATTTAGTTTTGTTTGATGCTATCCCTATCCCTTTGTGTTTTTCTTTTTCTGTTTTTGGGTGCAAATCTGGCGTTCGACTTAGGAAGTAGTAAATAAGAATAGTATATGGGTAAAATATAACCATTGCAATATAACCAACCATTGTAAAATATACCAGCGAATATAAAAATGACGGTTTTATTTTATTTGTTCAGGATTATTACATGGTATCCTTTCTCGATTTTATATTCTCGTGTATAAGACTAAACAGAAAAGGCGCTCCACTTTTCTTATGGCTTTATGTACATAATATATATATGTACGTTGTTTTATGACTTTGATTGCCAATTTTATTTATTTTGGTTACGTGTTAAATCAATAATAACCGTTTAACTGTAAGTTTTCAATTACTTATTTATGGATTTATTACTTTATTTAATTAGTTATAAAAACAAAAACAAAAAAAAAATCCACACAGCAGTTAAGCAAAAAGGAAGAAACCGCACAAAGCAAATTTATGGCAAATCATTAAAATTTTAGTGCAGACCCCCAATAATTTTCTGATTTTTCCAGCATTTATTTTTTGGTTTTATTTCATTTTTATTACATTTCCCTTTTTTCATGTTCCTCTTGCGGATTTACCATAGTTTTTTTTTTTTTCGTGATGTGGAAATGGTGTGCACATTTGGTTTCATTCTTTTGTTTGCGTACCTAATTTCATTACAATTTTTTTTTTCCTTTAATTCTCATACATATCCAGTTATATTATACAAGAAAGTACATAAAAATTTACCAAAAATAATCAATCAATCAATTGAATGATATCGTTAATTAACCGACTGAGAATAAAATATGCGGAGGCTATAAAAAAAATATTTAATAAACCCCCCTTCCATCCACCAACAAGTAAATTCGGATTGGAATTAATTCATAAAATCGCAACAATTTTACAACCTAATAAGCTTAATCATTCACATATTTACAAAAATACACGAATTTATTCCGAAATACCAGGAACATATGCAAAATTACCACTTTATTTATGTGTTTGTTCTTAAAAGCATAAATATGTTTTCGTTTATGTATGTACAGTGGTGGGAAAAAAAATTGGTCAAACAAGTTTTACTACAAATTGGAGTTTTTTTTTTGCTAAAATTACAAAACTTTTGATAGCAAATGGCTTATTGTTTCATTTTAAATACATTTATGATCCAATTTTTCTGAAAAACAAGTGCATCTGCAATTTAGGGGGGAACCCCAAAAAAATGCAAAAATATTCAAAATACGTTGATTAATTATTTTTTAAATTTTCGTTTGTCTCGTCGTAAAGCTTTAACACAGATGGCTCAAATCAAATCAACCTTGACTATAAAAGCAAAGCAAGCTTGATTATACAAGTCATAATCTAAAAAACGAAGCTTTTATAAGGGAATTAGAAAAGAGGAAAAAACCAAAATTTCCATAGTAAAACCAGAGCCTTCTAGAGTATAGAGCCATAATCATTATGACGTATTTTTTAGAAGCTTTTTTAGTGGTATAACTTTTCACTGATTTCCATAGGAATTCATAGTAAAAATGGTGTTTTTTAGCTTCAAGTTTTACAATGGAAAAAGCAAAACTGTTACAAAATTTTCATACAAAAGTGTTCTACATATCTTTAGCAGCAATATACAAGGAGGGTATATTGGTATTAAGTAAATATTAATTGCAGAAATATTAAAATTAAATTATTTCCAAAATATATTTTTCGAACTTTCATTTTGAAAAATACATCAAAGTTGGCTCTGACGAATTAAAATAATACTTGCTACATTTTTCTTTAGTTTTACTAGTGTACGTTAGATGTCTCAGATTTATACAGAAAAATACGAAAAAAATTGTTTAATCACAAATTTATGACCCGTTCTTAATATTTTGAGAATTTGTATTGCTTTTCCTACAATTTTTGAACTTGAAATTTCCCCAGGCCGCAATTTTTCGTACGATTTTTCAAAATGTTTACTGCCATCTATGTAATGTATATTGACTTAATGCACACGATTTGTAGTAAGCTTTTCTTTTTAATTTGACCAGAATACTGTTGTTATGAACTTTTTTTATATTTTGGTTTAAATAAATCAATTATTACAAGAAAATGAAAACGACTTACTTAAACGATATTCATATATGTTGAAATTCAAACATTTATGAAAATATCTCAGAAATCATAATTAAGGATTTGCAACGTTTTCATTTACAAATTTGTCTTTGGAAAAAAAGTGATTTCCCATATGTTTTATGCGTTTTACTATGGAAATTTTAGTTTTTTCCTCGTTTCTAAATCCTTTATAAAAGCTTCGTTTTTTAGATTATGGCTTGTATAATCAAGGTTGCTTTGGTAAAACACATAAAACATATGGGAAATCACTTTTTTTCCTAAGACAAATTTGTAAATGAAAACGTTGCAAATCCTTAATTATGATTTCTGAAATATTTTCATAAATGTTTGAATTTCAACATATATGAATATCGTTTAAGTAAATCGTTTTAATTTTCTTGTAATAATTAATTTATTTAAACCAAAATATAAAAAAAGTTCATAACAACAGCATTCTGGTCAAATTAAAATGAAAAGCTTACTACAAATCGTGTGCATTAACTCAATATACATAGATGGCAGTGGCCAGTAAACATTTTGAAAAATCGTACGAAAAATTGCCACCTGGGGAAATTTGAGTTCAAAAATTGTAGGAAAAGCAAAACAAATTCTCAAAATATTAAGAACGGGTCATAATTTTGTGATTAAACAATTTTTTTCGTATTTCTCTGCCAACAATTATAGACATCTAACGTACACTAGTAAAACTAAAGATAAATGTAGCAAGTATTATTTTAATTCGTCAGAGCCAACTTTGATGTATTTTTCAAAATGAAAGTTCGAAAAATATATTTTAGAAAAATTTTAATTTTAATATTTCTGCAATTAATATTTACTTAATACCAATATACCCTTCCTGTATATTGCTCCTAAAGATATGTAGAACACTTTTGTATAAAAATTTTGTAACATTTTTGCTTTTTTCATTGTAAAACTTGAAGCTAAAAAGCACCATTTTTACTATGGATTCCTAAAGAAATCAGTAAAAAGTTGTACCACTAAAAAAGCTTCTAAAAAATTTGTTATGATGATTATGGCTATATACTCTAGAAGGCTCTGCTATATGTCCAAAATAGGGTATTTTGAATATTTTGGCATTTTTTTGATTTTTCCTCCTAAATTGCAGGTAATTTTTTTTTTCTTTCAAATCAATAGGTAATAAATGTATTTAAAATGAAGCAATAAGCCAATTGCTTTCAAAAGTTTTGTAATTTTAGCAAAAAAAGACTCCAATTTGTAATAAAATATGTGTGACCAATTTTTTCCCCCAGCACTGTATGTTTACGTTTATGTATATATGTGCATAATATTTTTGTATACGATATGCAAACCGTTCGGTATAAATGTAAAACAAAGTACTTATTAACATTTTGTATACCGTTTGGCTTTTGCTATTTATATTTATGGACTTTGTCGTTTGTTGGAGGAGGGTGGTTCATTCATTAGTCCTCGCAGTAATGAGCGGATAATGTCTTAATTCTTAGCGTGTATTATATCAAAGCCTACTTAACAAATTAAGCCTCCATGTTAACGATATTTTTGGAAAAGCTTTAATTAAGGCATCAAAAAATCGAAAAAGAAATGTTTAGATTTAATTTATTTGTTTTTAGGTTAGGTAATGTTTCTAATAATGACTACAAAACGAACATTAATGATACTTTATAGAATCTGTTTATATGTGTACACAGCAAAAACGTATATGCACTCTAGAACCTCTGTGAAATTAGCCCGAAAAAATCCCAGAAAACGATTATACTTAAATATGGTAATACTAGTATATTATAACTAGCGTATTATGAAAACTATAACGAAAGAATAGTAGATTGTTCTACAAGTAAAGAAACGTGATAGTTTTCCAGCGAGTGTAATTGTTTGTTTTACGAGCATGGAAAACCACTTTTCTTACGTGTCGGACATGCTATTTTTTCGTGTATTTGACGAAAAATCAGGTAAAAATAAAAAAGGGTAGATCCAGTTTGGATCAAAGTATGTATGCATAGCGTGTACATAACACAATCGCGGCAAGCACATAAATAAAGTCAAAAATTCAAAAATCATTTGGAAAAAAAGCATTTCTATGAAGAAACGTGTTTATAGTGCAGAAATGTGTTGCTAAGGAGAAAAGTAGCAGTGTTCTTTGCTGTTTTCAGCCAAGAAATGACACTCTTTGCCATTAAGTACACGAACAATTCAATTTTTTCAGTATTTTATAAATTTATTAGCAGACAGTAATTCACACTGAATTACCATTACAATATCCACTTATTCAAATAATTTAATAAAGTATTTTAAAGTCCCACAAAGTATAGCTACTAGTCCCTAGAAGTCATACAAGATATCAATTAACGAACACAGCTTGGTATAGGTTTTGTAGACCATGGATACAACTTGCCTATGGCCATAAAGTAAAAAGAAATGGTATTAGCAGTATAAGGCAGGTATAGAGGATGGCTAGGTATAGGTTTCGTAGGCCACGGATACAACTGGCCAAAGTAAAAAAGTTGTATTAGCCGTAAGGCGGCCATATACTGCCCACCAAAACATGCAATAAAAATGGAACAATTTGATCATTTTTATAATGCTTTGGGTCATCGCTTTATAGCAGGGGGTGATTATAATGCAAAACATCAACAATGGGGATCAAGATTGGTGACAACGAGAGGACGAGAATTATTAAAATCAATTCAAAAAAGTAACCTTCATCATGTATCAACCAGTGAACCTACCTATTGGCCAAGTGATAGGAGGAAGATCCCAGATGTCATAGATTTCTGCGCCATCAAAGGAATATCACGTAATTATATTAAAGCGATGCCATGGTTGGACCTATCATCGGACCACTCGCCTGTCTTAATAACTTTAGAAACAAAGATAATGAATCCATTGAAACAACCAATGTTAAGCAACAATAAAACCGACTGGAACTGCTTCAGATATAAAGTAACAGAGAATTTAAACACAAATATCAAGTTAAAGACGGAAACTGATATAGATGAAGCAGTGGAACATCTCAATAAATGTATTCAGTCGGCAGCTTGGAAGTCCACACCACTACAAAATGAGAAAGGAAAAAAATGAGAATGTTCGAATATTGTCAAGAAAATGATTAAGGAAAAAAGAAAGTTAAGACAGCAATGGCAACGATATCGACTAGCGGGAGGTAAATGTAAACTTAACAAAGCCGCCAAAAAGTTAAAAGAACTGCTTCTCAATGAAAAAAACCAGCCAATTCAAGAATATTTATCACTACTCTCACCAAAAGAAAACACAGATTATTTACTGTGGAAGGCGACTAAGAAGCTCAAGCAACCCCAATAGCATATTCCGCCGATACGTAAAAGTGACGGCCACTGGGCGAGAAATAACGAAGAAAAGGCTGAAGTATTTGCAGACCATTTAGAAAGGGTATTTCAACCATATCCATCAGAAAGTACGGAAGTACAGAACAACAATATTCAAAAGAACACTTCACACTTCACTTAGAAGCACCATTGCAAATGAATCATACTATCACGAGGATTTCTATATTAGAAGTAAGAACGGTAATACAGAGAGAGTTAAATCCTAAAAAGGCGCCAGGGTATGATCTTATCACAGGAAACATTCTGCAGCAGTTGCCAGATAAGGGTATTCGATTTATAACCTATTTATTCAATGCTATACTTAGGACAGGGGGACCATCCTTCGAGCGAGGGTGCGGGGGTAGGAATACACGGGAGTGGAACATCACTCTCGAAGTCCTTGGGTACCAATGCAACCGTCTTTCAAGCAGAAGTGCATGCTATAGAACTTTGTGCTAGGATAGGCATATCTAAAGGCCTAAACGACGCAAAGGTTTATATCGTATCAGACAGCCAATCGGCTTTAAAGGCTCTTAGGTTTTTTACCATTGTCAAGGCTGGCAAGCTCAAATAAGGTAACACTTGTTTGGGTGCCAGGTCATACTGGAATTGTGGGAAACGAGGCAGCTGATGGCCTCGCCCGCGAGGGATCTGCCTCTCCATTAATTGGACCAGAGCCCTTCTGCGGCGTCTCTAAGGGGCACCTTAGGGCAGCGGTTAAACGCTGGGAGGATGTGCAAAAGTCCTCTTACTGGCGCGGAATTCCAGGTTTGCGACAGGCGAAGGAATTTATTTCACCTTCGTCGGCCAGGGCCAAGGAATGTCTTGTACTTAGGAAACCTGAGTTGAGGCTGCTTACCGGCTTCCTCACAGGTCACATCCCCTTAAGGTATCACCTTAAGAAAATGGGCCTAAGTTCGACGGATAGATGTCGCTTCTGCGACCTGGAAGCGGAATCAGCGGAACATGTTCTGTGCCATTGCCCAGACATTTTTTGCAAAAGGTTACAACATCTAGGAGGGAGAGTAATGAGCCCGGATAGTATGCATCATATACCGGCCGGCAGTATTGTCAGGTTCATTAAGAGCCTGCATATTGACTGGACGGCTATTAAGTAGGGTCCATGCACAAAAAAACTTTTAGGTCGCAGTGCGGGGTGGCTTGAACGCCCACATGGCCCTCAAGTAATAATAATAATAATAGGACAGGATATTTCCCAATACAATGGAAGGTTTCACAAGTAATATTAATACCAAAACCAGGCAAGCCTCCAGAAGAAGTTACGTCGTACAGACCTATAAGCTTGCTACCAATTAAGTCGAAATTATTTGAAAAATTACTACTTAAGCGTTTAAAGCCTATATTGTTGGAGAAGAAGCTGATTCCGGATCATCAGTTTGGGTTTAGGCCAGAACACTCAACAATAGAACAAGTGCACAGAATAGTTGAAGTAATTGAAGAAGCCCTCGAGGAAAATAATTATTGTTCTGCTTTATTCATGGACGTAGCACAAGCTATTGACAAGGTGTGGCATGTGGAATTACAATACAAAATTAAGCTATGGTTACCACATGATTTCTACAGAATATTAACATCATATCTACTTGACAGATATTTTATAATAAAATATCATGATGCGTATACAAATATCCGCCCAATTAAATCTGGTGTACCACACGGCAGCGTGCTTGGGCCGATATTATATCTGCTATATACCGCAGATATACCTACAAGCAATCAAGTAATTGTCGCAACATTTGCAGACGACACGGCAGTACTCTCATCACATGAAGACCCCAGTAAAGCTACAGAAGTTTTGTAGGAAAATATTAACATTATTCAAGCAAGAATGAAAAAATGGCGAATTAAAGTTCATGATGCTAAGTCTAATCATGTAACCTTTACTATGCGAAGAGATACATGTCCACCAACAAAAATGAATAACCAGAATATACCTCAAACTGATGAAGTGAACTATTTAGGCATTCAGCTCGACAAACGGCTAACATGGCGAAAACATAATTTGGACAAAAAGAAAACAATTTGGAATGAAACTGACGAAAATGTATTGGCAAATAGGCAGAAAATCAAGTTTGTCGATTGAAAACAAACTACTGCTCTATAAAATGGTAATAAAACCTATCTGGAAATTCTTCAGCGGTTCCAGTCTAAATTTCTAAGGATCATAGTAGATGCTTCATGGTTCGTATCAAACGATATAATTCACAGAGATCTACAGGTCCCAACAATACGGGAAGAAATTAGGAATTCCAGTGCCAGGTATCACTCAAGATTGAAGATTCATCCAAACGATCTGGCCAGTAAGCTTCTCACTACCATAACGATGGAAAGATTAAAACGCCACAAAATTTTTAAATTGCCAAATAGGTTTTAGATATTCCTTTAGACATTAATTTTTAAAATCCCTAATGAATGGAATCAATAATATGTAGTTAAATTTATGGGTTATTTTATACTAATCGTAATGTAAGTGGGATTTTATCAATGGATAAAACTACTCCGATCATGACAATGTAAAAAGAAAAAAAAATTTACTGAATGTCTCACAATGAGATAGATTGTAAAATAAAGGAAAACATAAAAAAAACCGTAATGCAAATATAGTCCCTAGAAGTCATACAAGATACGGCTAATACAATTTGTTTTACTTTGACCATAGGCAAGTTGTACCCATGTCCTCAAAAACTTATACCAAGCCGTGCTTTTTAGTTGATATCTTGTATGACTCTAGGGATCCTAGAGGGATCTAGAATTTGTATACTTGTGCTAAGATCATTTATTGCACCAATTCATGGAAGATGGAACTAAAACTTACATTTGGCTATAGCTGAATCATGTTTTATTGCAAAAGGGGCAGCTATTGGCTAGAAAACACATAAAAATATCTATGAGTTAATATCTTGTAAACACACTTTTTCGGGATAATTAATGTCATGACAGTTTTTTCGTGCTGACACTAAATAATGGAAGACATATTTTGCTGGGATGATAAGTAAATTATCGTGATATTGTTATAAATATCATGATATATTAGTGTTGCCAACACACTTTTCTGGGATAATTTTCGGGCTAACTTCACAGACATCACTCTAGAAATTTATATTCGAGGTTTTCATTGTTATAATTAGCACAGATGGCGTGTTCATCATAAGTACGAGAGTGTATTACAAAATTAAATATACACTAGAATTTACCTACATCTGACATTTAGAATGTCAAGGTGAAAATTTGGGTACAAACAAGCTAAATATTTTTTAATTATATGCATATTACATATATTCTTAATTATTTTGATTTCAAATTTGGTGATATAAACAATACTGGCAATACTGTATGCAATAACACCCTTAAAAACCCATTTCCAACGCTCATGATAAATTTCATCATAATCGGTTAAGAAATATCCAAGTTCCATCGTACTTGGCCATATTTCAGAAGCTTATCCAATAATCATTTTGTAATTTCATTTCAATCGTGGATGTTAAATTTCACTAAAATCCGTTAAGAAATGGATCCTAATGGCCATAAGTAACTTGCTGCAGGTTCAATTTGAAATGTGAAACCTGTAGTTCCCGTTCAGTGTACATACAAAAAACACTCACTAAGTGGAAAGTTTCATAAAAATCTAAAGGGGTCAGGACAACTCTTGTTCGTTTTCGTATGGAATCGCTGTATAGATAAAGTTAATTTTACGCAATTAAAAATGGTACTGAAGTGTCTTATATTAAAATGTTTGCCTAGTCTGCACGCCTCCTAATTGAACAAGCAGATTTTAATACGCTTGAGACGTGCTCGTAAATCGAGACAGGAATATTGGTAAGAACCAAAATTCTTGCACAGTGTTATTGTTGTTAACGAGATTACCAAGAAATTTTTATGTTTCTAGAAGGGATGGGACATCCTTTTCAAAAGAATTTCAAACTTACTGTTGTACTTCTGAATTAAAAAAATAGAACGTCAGCCGTGTTTTTAAAAAACACTGAAGAGCAATATTGCAACGGATATTAATCTATACAATATTTCTCTAAAACTGACTTTTTTCTTCTAATCTTGATTACCCATTTGTTTGTGATTGGTGGAAAATCGATTTTAAGTCAAAATTAGTACAATACTTTATTTAATGTTCAAAATGTGATTTTACCACAATCATGTGTACCAAAAACAACAAGCCTGCTACTTTACAAAGATTATCTTCACATTCTCCAAAAAAATTCTTTGCATAATGTAATCATGTAATTTTATTTAAAAGCACCAAGAAAAAGCGAAAGTACTACATATATTTTCATTACATGACTTTTATGATTTTTTTATGCAAAAAACGTATAAACACGCAAATAGCATCAAAGCTTATGTTCCTTCACAATATTTTCTTGTTATTTTCGTCAAATTTAACCCATCATATAAGGGAACAATGTACAGTTGTTGTTGTTAAGTTGTGTATTATGTATTTGGATCCTCGTCTCGCCCTTTTATACCTTATGCCGCATTACATCCATATCGCCGTATTATCCTAAAACAAAATCCGATGTATATTAAATTTATATAAATATGCGTACGTAGAAGGCTTCAGAGATGAAAACACTCGAATCTAAATGAAAAATAAAACAACAACATTTTTTCTATTTTTTTATTTAATAATTTTTCAATCTCAAAAATTTTGAACATATTTTCGTTCCTCAAACTAACGCACAAATTTTAAATTACAGATTTGCGCTGAAAAGACATTATTGTTTGTTGCAGAATTAAAGTATTTTCACATTGTGTGTACAATCTGTACATACTTGCTTTTTTCGCTAAATATTATCTATTAGGGTTGTTTATCTTGTTTTTACCGACAAAAACTAGAAAATTTCTAAACAAAATATATACGAGTACATAACAAAAAAAAAAATATAAACAATATTCGTGGGGTGGATGGATGGGGGGTGGTGCGAATGAGGAAAAATTTAATTTAAATCAACACAGAGCAAACAAAACAAAAAAATTATTGTATTACGAATTTGATAATTTACGATTTAACTGTAATTTTTTTTTTTTGCGTTGTCGAAATTCACTTGGGAAAATGTTTTCAAAATTGACAAGTAAATATTTTAGAAGGTTCGAATATTTACTAGAGGTGTAAGGGTTGTATGTTTATGTGTATACTAGGTATGTACTTGTATTATGTTTATTTAAAATCAACATAAAAAAGTCATTATTTATTACCGAGAAATGTTGTTATTGTAATACGAAATGAGAGATAAGACGAGATAAAATGTTTTTTAAATTACGAATGAATTAGATAAAATATCAAAAAAAAAAAAAAAAAAAAATTGTTTGAATGTTAAACGTAATTAAAAGTTCGTTTTAAATGAGTTTGTTAGTTGATGATTAACTAGAAATGTATATTATGCACGTATGTATTAAATGAAATCGCTATACATATTTTACAAAAATATAGGTACAATTTAACGAGCGCGCAAATATTTATAAATAATTAAACCACTCGCGATGAACGTAGGTTTACCGCATAATCACATTTGGTTATAAATATGTTACATGCTATATAGACACTTAAAACCAAGGCAAACAAATAAAATAATGTATTTGTTGTTATAAATTCACCCCCCATCATAACCACCTTATTTTCCATTTAAATGTCATCTCAAATCAACCAAATTCCCTGTACACCTTTTGTTCTTAAAAACACCAACGAAAACTCAATTCTGTTGCTATTTTGTATAATATTTATGCACACAAATCATATCACAACGTGGTAGGTAAGTATGTATACATAAACAACAAAATATTTCCATTTTCTTGTTAAAAATTTCCTTTTAACGAACAACATACTCACACACACACACATTCACAAATTTTTCCATTTCTCATATAAACATATTCCCTTTTGTTTGTTGTTTAGGTGAAAATTTGATTGCATTATCGGATATACGTAGAGTACAGAAAAAAAAACGGAAAAACACTTTGTACATACATATATACATACATTATATTAGAATGTGTGTGTACTCGTTATGTATGGGAGTCAGATGATATACAATTTGCATGTGTTTTGTTTCTTCTCTACATTATGTATGTACACAACAATTTTGTTAAAATTATCTCACACCTTCCTTTTCTACAGCCTCACAGAAAAACGTTACATATTTTAACGGAACAACATGACAAAAATATTTTTTTATTTTGTTTTAAGAACTTAAATATGATTTGACATGATTTTCCAAAAATTAAATTAAATTTTCATTTCAATTATTTGTTTTCGTTTTATTTTCTCTTGATTAAAATCAAAAATAAATTGTGTTAGCTATTTAATTTCGTAGATGAATGGAAAAATTAAGAGTGTCTAGGTTAAAGGAGACAATGTTTCTGAACCTGTTCACTGTTGTTTAAAATTGGCTAGCAATTACAGGAAAAAATGGCCAGAGTAACCATAATATAAATCTTCAATGCCACTATAAAACGAGGAAAGCTCCCTTAAAAATGAAAAATATCTCAAATTACCGTGATTCCGAAACCCGGAAAATATGTAGAAATGCAAGGCGCTTCGTACAAACCGATAAGTCTATTTCCAACAGGCCATCAATTTGAGTTTTGAGATCAGCATGGAACCGAAGATGAAGTACACAGAATTGTAAATAGAGTCAAACTTGCATTAGAAGAAAAGAAATACTGTTATGCAGTTTTCTTAGATATTGCGCAAACTATACGACAAGGGTGCGATTATGTATCTCTCGCATTATGAGTTACGAGTTTCGAGAACTCGAAACTCAGTATGCCGTAATTGCGACATAACGCGATTATGTAAGCAACGATAGCGTCATGTTCGGTATACAATTTTATTGTTGCTAAGCACAGTACTGTGGTTGTTATGCATATTTTGATTTTTCGTAATGCTTACATAATCGACCCCCAAAACCCTCCTGCCAAAAATGTTTCATACAGTTCTATAAAACTACTTGTGGCAAAGAAAATACCAAGTGTAACAAAATGGCGCTATAACTGAATTAAATGAGATAAACTTAGGAGTGCCGCAAGGCAGTGTCATGGGACCTGTATTGTACCTGCCATACACAGGCGTTCTAACGACAACAGAAAAGATTGTCCACCAACATTTGCTGACGACACAGCAGAACACAGCTGTTATGTTTTCGCCCAAAAATTTACCAAATTGCATCAAGAGAATTCAAGATAGCGTTGGGTTAAACATCGAATCATTTTCTTTCTTTGTTTAAAAATTTTATTAAATTTTTATGTTATTTATTTATTTAATACGTGAATTTTGTGGTATTTTTGTGCGCAGTTAATGGGTGTTTAAGTGTCTTTTTTATCTTGTTTTAACAAGAATATACTCCAATTATTTTTAACATTATTGAAATATGTGTCCTGAAAAAATGCCGCATTTTGAGCAAACTTAAATAAATTCGGCGTTCACTGAAGGCATGAAGTGCGGTACCAATGTAAAAAATTGAAAATTTCGAAGAAACATGCGATTTTGCAAGAAATGCTTCCATCCACCATGCAAATCATGTCATCAAAATATGTCACAAGATCGTAATTGGACATGCTCGAATAGTTGCACTCTGTTAGTTATCAAACTCAATGCAGGTTTACCAGCAAATGATACAAATTTTGAAAAGGAATTTTCAAATATCAAAAATTTGCTGGTGGAAATTATGGCGTCTCAAGAACAATGTATACTACTCAAAAAATTTGAAAATTGAAGGAGGAATCAAAGGAGATTAAGGAAGAAAATAAATAACATAACAAGGATGTACCTTGCTAAGTGAATGTGACCTTTCGAAATGTAAAGTCCAAAATCTACAGGTTGTTCCTGGTAAAATGGCATCCACTGAAATTGTTTTACTGGTTGGAAGTTCTATGATGAATCAAACCGCAGCAAAGTTTTTCTTGTTGGAAATCAGCAAAACCCAACTACAAGCAGTAATGTTATTTAAGTTGAAAGTCAACAAAGCCAATCAACCAGCAGTAGCATAGTATGGGCCATGCCAACCAAGTGGCTACATTAATTCCGAAAAATACAATAATTGAAGATCTGGAAATATTTCTGTTATAAAGTGGGAATATTCGAAAAATTCCGGGAACAGCCACTAACCCTTGATACTTGGCCAACAGGAGTTTTCATAAGTAGTTTTGTTTATCGAAATTTCCGTATACCAGTGAAAACTCGTGGAAAAATGTGGACACCCGCTGCACCAGTCAACTCAATTGGAATTTAATTAGAAGTTTATTTAATTATTCTAACGATGATTTTTTTAATGAGCCAATTTTAGAAAATTCTAACATTTATCATTGTAATAATTCTGTAACCAACATCTTTAGTATCTCTGTTGTCCATCGAAACGTTCGCAGCATGTGCAAAAATTTTGATAAACTAATTGTAAATTTGAGTTCATTTGATGAATACTCATCTATTATTTTTGTTTCGAAAATTTGGATATTTGATCACGAATAGGCTTAGGATTTTTAGGTATAAAAATATTCTTTTTTTTGGAAATCCGAATCAAAAATTTGTTGGATATTTATTCGATTTAGAAGAAATAAAGGCGAATGAGCCCTATATAATACCACATATGTATAAATATTTTCGCATAATCACATATTTCAACATATTTTATACATATTTTATGACTTTTTCCAAATATGTGCTTTAATTTTTTTTGTTAATTAGCTTAAAATTTAATAAAGCAAAGTCATTTAAGCTTAAAAATATTTTTGTTGGAAACTAAAACAGCTTTGCTTTGGCCTAAACTGCTTTAGTTAGATCAATAAATTAAGAACAAACCAAACGATTCAGAGTTAATCTAGAAAATCAAACTTTGTGATTGTGGTTTTTATTCGTGGACCCACTAGCAGGAGGGCTGGTGAACGTTTTATCAAAGAGTTTAACCGGCTTTATTATTGAAAATAATTTGTCGCCTGAATTTTTTATAACATGTAATTGAACCCTATTTAAATGATAAAATAAATTTACAGCCGATTTGGCTTGAATTAATCTGCCGTACGACGAATATAAAGTTGCTTTTATTATTAAGTGTTACATTTAAAATATTTGATATCGCCTGTCATTTTTAGATTATATTTCCAATGCTATTGAAACATAAAAAAATTTAAAGCTAGCCCCAGATAGATCGACCTGGATTGCTTAAATAGGTATAAAATACAGGTTAAGAAAAATCAAGCGGCATACTTGATTTTGAACTGCCTATTTTGTGAAAAACTACCTTTTCACAAATTTTGGGCGGTAAAACAATTTTAAGAAAATGTTCACCAGTTCTTAAACTATATACCTTTATCAAGAATGAAATTCTCGTCCAGTGAGACATTTATCTGATTAGTCCAAAATTTTAAAAATATATGTAAGTAAAGGAATTATTCGAAATTTAAATGAATCAAACAAGAGTAAGTACGTTGGCCTACAAAAACATAGAAAAGGCAATTCTACCCCATTTTAATAGCGTGGATCGTATCAACCCTCACGTCCACTTTAGAGTTAGGAACCGTTGAGGTGTCCAAATTTGTAAGTGTTTGGAGATGTGAAACCACATTTGGTCTACCTATCCAGGCCTTTATAATACAGTGGTCCCACTTTGAAGGCAAAATCTTGTAGATACTTTTTTTAATGAGTGAATTGAAATCCTATTACGATAAGTTTTGGCTTTCTTTTCAAAATTTGATCATACATTTTTCATTTTACTCACATATTTTGCAATTCTAGTTACATATTTTAGGTACATAATTTTAATTTTTTAGAACCTTGAGTTAAATTATAATAATCTTCCTAATTATGAATGTGTAGGTTGTTGTAACAATAATAATAGAGCGGGCGGTTTTGTGGTTTTTATGATTTAAATTTGCAATGTCTTCATGAAACTATTTCTTTAAATTCTGCGGATATTTTAAAATTATCTGTTCCATTAAATAATTATAATTATATTTTTGGTTGTGTGTATCAACTACAATTTATTCCAATTTCAACATTTATTTGTGAGTTTTCAAATTTCATCTCGAAAATTAAAAATCAAAATATACTAATTGTTGGTGATTTTTGAACATTGATATTTTGAACTTTCCTGCTTGCAGTAATGATTACGTGTTTATGTTGTCGTCAAATGGGTTTTTGTCACTTATTAATTCTGCCACAAGAATTACTAGAGGTTCTTGGTTGTTATTTAAACAGTAAAGAATTGGTGTACAGCAAATTTGACATCATTAAATTCGAATCATTAATCTCGTCACTTGATTTTTCTAACGTACTACGACTAAGTAATCCGACTAAAATTTTAAACCAATAAGGTTTCAAAGCTTAAACAAGTAGCTGATTCATGTTCCAAAAATATAATTAGGCATAATTCAAACATAAAGCTCAAACCGTGGATTTCAAATAAGTTGGTACTTTTAATGAATAAAAGGACAACATTCAACGAAAATGTAAAAAACATCCGGCGAATAAAAAACTGTATAAATGCTATCTCAAATTGTGTAGCAAATCAATGATTCTATAGTTTCTGATAAAGACAACTATTTTAGAAAGAAATTTAATGAATGTGGTAAAGATTGCAAGATGACCTGGGACCCTGAATCAATTGCTAACAATTTTGCTAATTATTTCTCCCCAATCGTTAACGATTTGAGATGCTCTAACTTTTCTGCCCAAAATATGAGTACTAATGATTGTTCTTACTCTAATGAAATGTTGGAAAAAATTTTATTGACCCAGTCAAGGAATCAGAGATTGCTTTATTTGTACTTGATATTCTTGGCATTAGCTCGAATATGCTAAAATTAGTGCACCAGGTTTAGTACAATTTATTAACCAATGTTTTGTAAATGGTTTTATCCCTAATGTATTAAAAATTGTAATTGTTGTCCGTTTGTTTAAAAAGGGAGATATCATTATTAAGGTCAATTATCGGCCCATTGCATTGCACTGCAACCCACAATTTTGAAGATAATTAAAAAATCAATGAAATCCTGTATTGAGAAGTTTCTTGACTAATTTGAGTTTCTTAGTCCTCATCAACACGGCTTTATATCCGGCAAAAGTACGGAATCTGCGTTAATTAATTTCTTAAATGGAATTCATATTAATCTTAATGAGAAGAAGTATGTTGGTGCAGTCTTCATCGATATAAAGGGAGCCTTCGATATGGTGGATCATAATCTGCTTCTGTGTAAGCTCCAGTCTATTGGTTTTAGAGGTGTATCACAGAAATGGTTCGAGTCTTACCTCAATAATCGAACATTTATGATAAGGATAGATAAACTTAACTGCAAAATTGTTGATTTTGCCGATAATATTGCATTAAGTTATTTTAATTTGACTGCTAATGAACTAACTAACCAAATAAATTCTGACATGAAAATTGTTCGCACATGGTTTGATAATCACTCCTTGCTCTTAAGTAAAAAAAACTAAGGTAATGTTTTTCAAATTGATTGGTGATCCTTATCGAAGTTTCATCCCCGAGATTTTTTATCATGTACTTAATTGTGACTTACGTAATTGTAGCAGCAAATATTTAGGATTGAACGTTGATGCAAATTTAAACTGGAAATCACAAGTTCAAATTGTCAAAAAACAAGTTAATTCTGCATTACGTGCAATTTTTTTGATACGTAAATTTTGTTCATCCAATGTTTTACTCAATTCTTATTTTGCTTGCGTGGACTCTCGGATCAGTTATGGTAACCATGTTAGGGTGGAGTATATTTTAATACAATTGAACCGCTGCTAATTTTATAAAAGTATATTCTTCGGGTTATGTTTTTCAAGCGTCGATACGATCATTCTTGGCCTATTTCCAATGCCTGTAAAATGTTGCCTTTACAGCACCTGAATATTTTAGTATTATATTTGTAGTCATCGGTTGCCGCGAATTGTTTCCACATATCAAGTTCGAAATAATTATCGAAATTTGTACTCTGTACCGCCATTTTCGTCTGAATTATTTCATAAATATAGTTTCTGCGCCCACTTTTTAATCGATTGCCGCCTCATATAAGGACGATGATTTATGATAAAAAAATTTTGCGTTTGGTCAAAGATTGGTTATTTGAAACTAAAGATGTGGGGTTTTTATGTTTGCTAAATAAGTTTTGTTTTATATACATAATTTAATTTTTCTTTTTTTAATGCTACAGTGTAAGTTACTTTTGTTTTTATAATTATTATAATATTTTTGGCATGTTAAAATCTTAATATATTTTCTTTTATATTAAATTTAATTTTTAACACTTTGGTTAATCGAAACTGTCTTTTTGACAAAGATTGTCCAATCTTCTTAGCCACATTTTTTATATCAGTGTATAAAAAAATGTATATTTGTATATTTTTTGTTATTTATGGTAAAGGGTTAAAATAAATGAAAATAAATCAAAGCAAATAACATTTACATTGAATAAACGTAATTGGCCAGCGGTCAAGATAAATAATTTCGCCATTCCTCAACAAACAAACGTCAAATAGTTCGGTCTCTTGATAAATGGTTCACTTAAAATTCTCTAAAATGTACTGGCTGGTTGGAAGAACGTCACAACTTTCTCTAGACTGCAAGGATCTACCATTTAAAGCGATCCTGGTCCCTATATGAACGAATGGCATTCAGCTATAATACTTCGCAGTATTACAAATGCACCGTGCATAATTTTTTAGAAGCTCTGTATAACTTTTAAAAATATTATAAAAAGTTTATATAAAGTTTTCTACACAACTCATTCTTTTCTGGCCAGTTCGAGTCGTATTATAATTAATAATTATAATAATTATAATAATTAATATTCAATAATTAATAAATAACATTAAAAACTTCTGTTTAAATTACTTCTAAATTATTATAAATATTGCATTAATATAAATTAGTTTAGTTAAATAAAAACGAAAACAGAAAGCCTAAATTATGAAATAATATAAAATTATAGCAACTACTACAATTCGTACTAAATAATTTGATTTGTACTAAACACGTTGTTATGTTCACAGTGGAAAGAATTTTTGTACTAACAATAATAAAACTAAAAAATGTAACTTACTTCCGTTTATTAAGTTGACCGAACAAGTCGTATTTTTTTATAAGAATAAAAAATAAAATCAAAAATTTTCATCGTTTTATTATTACCATCGAGTTTAAAAATACCTTCGTTACAAAATAAAATAATACAGTCCACACTCCTTCGAAACCTTTTGGTCCGTCGTTCAGCCGGATTTCTTCAAAAAATAATAATAAAATATTTATTAAAAGTGGTCGTCATAGTAAAATTTTATTCGTGCTTAAAATAAAATGATTATTAAATTGGATTATATGAATCCACGTGCGAAAATTATAATTTAATTTATCGACACAAAATTTAATTCATCGCACATTATTATTAAAATTTAATAAAAATATAAAATAAATCACGTCGAAGTGGATAGTTGAAACTTACAACATACATATTACAAATAAAAGGTAGAAAACAAAAAAAAAAAATAATTTAGTAAAGAAAACAGATTGTCGCCATTTTATATCGAAAGAGGGATACACAAAATTACAAAATACAATATTGTTCAGTGTTCATATACGTCAAGACGTTATCAATTAGCCGATCATCAATAAGAGCACATCGGAAACATAAAGTTATACATATTGTTTTGTGCGAGTGCGAAAATTCAATCGTCGTTATATCCATCAGTAATAGACAACGAAAAATATATTTGTCAAACATACATATTGTGTATCATTGGTTGTTACATAGTTGTCAAATATTTGTGAAATATTAGTTTCGTCGCAGTTTTATTGTACTGCATCATCAATAAAATCACCGATTATTGATTTTCGGCGTATTATTTTTAAAACCACTCGTCGCAGGATTAATAAATGTGGTTCTATAAAAATTTCAACACTCAGACAAGAATCAAAGAGGACAGCAATCATATTCATCGAAAGATTCCAATCAGAAAATTCATCGATCAAGATTTTCATCAAACGATAAGACAATTTCATAGACATATTAAATAATATTTAATTTAGTTTAACTTTATAATAATTAATTAAAAATATAATTTTAATTATAAGTATTTTCAAAACCGTTCTTGACAATTTTTCTAACGTTTTATAACAAGTTTCGAACATTTTCATATTAGAAACAAGTTAGAAAAAATGTTAAGGATTTGGTTCGTTAAACGTTTGATTAATTTTGAATATTGTCATTGTAAATTTCAAACAAAATGTCTCATAACGAAAGTGAAAATACCGTTATGGAATCAAAAGAAGAAGCTATTCAACGTTTAAAACGGGTTAGATCAGGTCACAAATCTCGAGTAACGTATTTCAAAAACAAAATTGATAATAGTGAATGTTCATCGATTGGCGAATTAGAGTCGGCTTTAAACCGACTTCGTATTACTTATTCTAAATTTGAGGAAACCCAAAGTGAATTAGAGACACTAGATGAAACGCAATATCGTTATAGGGATAGTTTCGAGGATGACTTCGGTTGTGTTGAGGCCGGAATATTAAATAGAATTCGTGATTTACAAAATAAAACAAATTTCACAAATAACGAACTCAAATCTACAAATAATTTTCATACTTCGGTATCGCTCAAATTACGAGAAATTGAGCGTCCTAAATTCGACGGTTCGGAATTGAGTTGGCTTGATTTTCGTAGTATACATATTGATCTAATTGATTCAAATTTAAATCTTAGTAACGTGGCAAAATTCCATTATTTAATTTCTTGTATTCGGGACGGCAACAATCATTTATTGATGTAGCAGTTAAGCATTATTACGCACTTAAATCGTTGAAGGTTCCAGTTGATAGATGGGATCTATTTCTCGTTCATCATTTGAATGATCATCTTGATGAAGCATCTCGCATCGAAATTATCAATAAATCTTCACTTACCAACCTCATGACATTTGAGGAGTTTATCTCAATTTTACAGCATCGTTGTAAAGTGTTGGAAGCAAAACGATCTGCTTCATTGAGTAACAATATTTCCTACGGTCACGACCAAAATAAGAATAAATTATCATTTCCCAACAATAAATACAATAGATCTACGTTATCGACCGATCGCTTTAAATCATCCAAGGTGATGGTCGCACAAAATTTAAGTTGCATTTACTGCAACGGCAATCATTCTCTTGATGATTGTGTAAA
This sequence comes from Tipula helvola, assembly GCA_963556165.1. Lineage (NCBI taxonomy): Eukaryota > Metazoa > Arthropoda > Insecta > Diptera > Tipulidae > Tipula > Tipula helvola. The sequence goes on from OY744483.1 coordinate 104,294,722, forward strand.
ATTCAAAGATCGCAAAGTAAGCCCGCAATATCGTTATAATTTCATAAAACAACATGGTTTATGCACAAATTGTCTGATAGCAAATCATCGTACATTGGAATGTAAAAAACCTTCATGTTCTTTTTGTCCTTTAAAACATCATTCGTTACTTCAAATCGGTAGTTCAAATAAATATAATTCGTCAGTAAATTCAACACAAAGTTCAGGAAATTTAGTTTCTGGTCAATCCGGAAAACAAAATTCATTAGAGAAACCGTCCTCATCGAAGCAAGTCTCTGATGAGTCGATAAAAAACTCGCAGAATTATACTTCATTAACTGTTCAACATAAATCTTTATCTAAATCTCAGGTATTGCTAGCCACTGCAATAGTTTGGATGAGAAATTCTGTTGGAGATCGTATGAAATGTCGAGCAATGCTTGACTGTGTATCTCAGGCGAATTTCATTTCAACTCTTAAAATTAAAGACAGAACCAACTCATGTGAATATTTCCGGAATTAACGGCATAGTTTCTACAGTAACCAAAAAGGTCAATATTCACATTGAATCACGAACATCCAATTTTGAAATTAATCTAGATTGTTACGTCAAACCCAACATTTCAGAACTTATACCATCATACCCCGTGTCCATCGATAAAAACAAAATACCAAAGGGTATTGAACTCGCTGATCCGTATTTCTTCAAACCTGGTACCGTTGATCTGTTAATGGAGCAAAATATTTAACCGAAATTATGAGATCAAATTAAATAAATATTAATCATGAGATTCCGTTGCAAAATTCTGTATTCGGATACGTCGTCGGAAAAATGGACTGCAATGAACAGGCTTCGAATAAAATAACATCATTGTGTTCCTTTGAAGATCTTTCTCAACAAATCGAAAAATTCTGGAAAACAGAAAATGTTGAAAATCTTCAAAAATTGTCCATCCAGGAAAGATGCTGTGAAAATCTTTATTCCGAAAGTGGACGGTATAGTGTTTCACTTCCAATAAAATCCAATCTTTGCCAATTAGGTGACTCTTCGATTAATGCCTTAAGTCAATTTAACCATATGGAAAATCGTCTAATTCGAAATCCGGAACTTCGTCTTCAATACAATGCATTTCTGACCGAATACCTCGATCTAGGTCATACGGAAGAAATAATCAAACCCGAGATCATAAAGTCACCACATAACAAGTCATTTTATTTACCTCATCATTCATTCAAGAGTTGTTTTTATCGCATCATCAAAGACTTCATCTGGACTCTCACTTAATGGTTGTCTGATGGTAGGGCCAACAATCCAGAGCGACTTATAAATTCTGATCACCAAGATCTGCAAAGAATATGGTGGCGTGATTCCCCGGAAAAATTAATTAAATGTTATAAACTTCGAACTGTGACTTACGGTACTGCTAGCGCTCCATACCTCGCAATAAGGACGGTTTTTCAATTGGCCAAGGATGAGGAAAGTGAATTTCCCATCGCATCAAAAATTCTCAAGGAAGATTTTTACGTTGATGACGTTCTTACTTGGTCGGATACTGTAGAAGATGCAGTTCGTCTAAAAGATGGTTTACTTCGCGTCGGCGGAAGATTGGGTAATGCTAACATCCCCTATAATCATAAACACCAGTTTTTATTACCTGGTTCACATAGATTTACAAAATTACTAGTTCAAAATGAACATCATCGTCTCCTTCACGCCGGGCCTCAATCCCTTTTGTACAGTCTTCGACAGCGATTTTATATTATCGGTGGAACAAACCTTTGTCGACAAATTGTGGCACAATGCATCAGATGTACTCCCACTCGTCCTCGCAATATAAATCAGATAATGGGCCAATTACCTGAACATAGAGTCAATCCATTTCGACTATTTATGTATGTAGGAGTTGATTTCTGTGGCCCTTTTCTGACTTGAACAACAATACGTTCCAAAACTAAGATTAAAACCTATGTGGCAATCTTCATTTGCTTTGCTTCAAAAGGAATCCACATTGAGATTGTATCGGATTTATCGACAAATGCTTTCCTGGCAGCTCTTCGAAAATTCGTTTCTCGTAGAGGACTCTGTAACGATATCTATTCTGATAACGCAACAAATTTTATAGAAGCAAAATCCGAATTACAGGATCTCCGCAAATTGTTTCTTTCCGAATTCCATCAAAATGAGATTTTGAAATATTGTATTGATCAAGGTATTCAATAGCATACAATTCCGCCGCGATCGCCTCACTTCGGTGGATTATGGGAGGCTGCTGTAAAAAGTGCGAAATATCACTTAAGTAGAATTTTAGGCAATGCATCGTACACTTTGGAATTACTTTCCACACTTGTCATTCAAGTGGAAGCTTGTTTAAATTCTCGTCCGATTGGGTATATGTCGGACAACCCAAATGACTGTAAGTGTCTTACTCCAGGACATTTTCTAATTGGTCAACCCATAACTACTATCCCAGACCCATCGTTATCACACCTCGATTTTAACCGATTAAGCCTGTATCAACGTATACAAGCCAATTTTCAGACATTCTGGAAAAGATGGTCAGTAAAATATCTCTCTCAATTGCAACAAAGGAAAAAATGGACTCAACCAAATCCAAATATCAAGATTGGGGATCTCGTCATTCTGCAGGAAGATAACGTTCCTCCTTTAAAATGGTCAATGGCCAGATTCGTCGAACTCCTTAGCGGCAATGATAATTATGTGAGAGTTGTTACTGTCCAAACCCAAAACGCTACACTTAAACGAGCCATAACTCGAATTTGTCAATCGTGAAATTTACATGATTCTAGTTTATTTTTATTTTTTTACTTTTCCCACTATAACGAAGTTATATTGGGTAAGTATTGTAATCGCGAAAAAAATGTTGTTCAAGATTTTCACATTTCTCGACGAATTAGGTTACCAGGACCCCGAGACACCGATCAGAAAAATGTCGTGTCCGTTCTTCCGTCCGTCCGTCCTTCCGTCCTTCCAGTCGCACATTTTTATTATTTTTGTTTTGCCTCCCATTCTCACAAATATTGATAGTTTAGGTTGAAATTTTGTACAAAGATAGATTTTAGTAATAAACAGTTTATGTTAAGTTTTAGGTCCATTCGAGTATAGAATAGAGGGGGTTGCAGTGGAAGAGAAAACTGCCAAACAGATTTTCTCAAAAACGGGACCGACGATTTTTTTGTTATGTTGATGATGAATTTGATAATTCATCATCTTCTTGTTCACAAAATTTGAAGTCGATTGAAGCATTGCGTGGGGTCGTTTTAACAAAAAAAGTAATATAAATTTGTTTATCTGTTTACCAGGGCAATGTCGAACTATCCGAAGAAATATATTTCAACAGTTAATACATCTTTTAAATTCCAACAATTGTTCTCTAGGTGTCTTTAAGATAAACTGAATAGATTACCGAATAATATGGAATTAAACTTCTAAATTTACCTAAAATACTTTGCTGGTGGCAAATAATGTCGTCAATATTTAAAAATAATTATATCTAATGAGCTTTTGAATATAGCAAGATAACTATTCCCGTTTCTATGACAAGATGTTATATTCCACTTTCTTGTCTATATCATATGACAAGAAAGTGGGATTTGTTAACAAAAGATAATTAACTTTAATTCTGATTTTGTATTGTTGTATTTTATTATTTTGTATTTTCGAATGGTTCACAGCGATGCCCCGTCCAGACTGAAGCACTGAGTAAAGAATTGTATCGACCAATTCTCACGTTGCTCACATAATATTGTAATCTGAACAAATGGTACCAGTTTTCAGAAAATAAATTTTTGAACATTGTGGATGCTCTCTGAATGGAGTAAATTAAATGTTGAAGGACCTGCAACGGTATACTAGGGCTGTACAACTATGTAGATCTAATTGTTAAAGGTCGAAGACGAAAAATAGCGATTGCAACTTTACTGCTCAATACGTGTCAGTTCTAAATAATCTAGCATTATTTGTGAGGCTATGATTTGATGGTATGAGGGTAGAAGATTTATATCGTCGTGATCAATTATTGTTGTAACGGAAAATGTTTGTAAAATATAAATGGTTAGTTTGGTGATCTTTAACGGATGCTTTCTGGGAAAAGTGTCGTCCGAGGAGTCGGATCGGTCCAATTTTTTTAGAATTGTCTTAAGTAACTGAAGATTAAAATACATATTTAGAGGCCCCACATTTGCTGATAATGAACATGGTTCCGATTCAATATTGTCTGAATGGATTTGAGGATTTGTTTTGATAAAATTCCTAATATCTTCGACATTGTCTTCATCCATCCAACTCATGTTATTTGTGTCATTAAGAATTTGTAAAGATAAATAAGGACCATGAATTCAATACAGCTGATGTTTAATATTAAGATTTTAATACATGGGAAAACAATTTCCAAACCAATTTTACTGACACAAAGTTATTTATTAAACATAATGGAGCAACTATTTTTTTTATTATTTTCGTATCTTTAGTTTATTTTGTAAAAGCTTTATTTATGTCTGATGTCAGACATAAATAAAGCTTTTACAAAATAAACTAAAGATTCGAAAATAATAATAATTTCAATTAAGCACGAATAAGTCAATTTTAAATAGAACTATGTCAATTTTATTAATAATCCAGGAAACAAAAACAGGTTCCATATAAACTTGTAAATAATTCCAATAAAGTTTTAACTAATATAATGTTGTTCCCTATACTTCGGCACAACTTTTCAGAAAAACCTCACCTCTATTATGAGCTGAGCAAAAAAAAATAACGGTACTTTAGTTCGTAAAATGACTAATAACTTTGGGTATAAAAGATTTAGAAACTAGCTTTGAATGCGGAATTATCTGAGAATTGGTGGTTATTTAATAATAAAATATTAAATATTATATTTATGTTATTACAACAAACTCCTTAAAAACCCGCTCGAAGTGAGATATTTCAGAAAAAACCAATGTGCAGGTACTATTAGGCAGGTATTCCGGGTTTCTCCTTTGTGTGTTTGGAAAAAAAAGACCTGTCTAATTTTTTAAGGGTTACTTTCAGTAAAGAGAACCGGTTTCAGAATTATACTAAATTTTTTTGCTACCTTTGTGCTAGCAGATGTTTAAATCTGCGTTATACATCATTTTAAGCGCATCTAAACGTGACGGCGGATTTAGAATTGCAAGATGGATGATTCTAGATGGCTAGAAGCAACATATTATTAGATGTTGCCACCCTTACAAAGTTTCAGATCACAAAGGTTCTGATTTGCGTTATTTCTCCAAAAATCAGAAACGACAATTTCCTACATTTCATCCAGATGCAAAAGTGTATAAAACGTGATACAGAGACATTAGATGAACTCAACTCCGAAGTGGGGGATCCCAGCTCAATCCCATTTGGGATGAATTTTTATATGTAAATTACAACAATACAAACGATTACATATGTTTTTTTATATGAAGATTACAGTAGAACCACGATAATTAAATCTCTATATAAAATGTAAACGTAAGTATATAATTTTATTAAAAATCCGTTGTTCAACTGTACATTAACTGTACAATATTTTTTTAAGACATTTTGTTAGATGGCAGCACAGTCATAAACTTTAAGCTTTGAACTTTTTAATATTAATTAACTTTTCGATAGATGGTGCACATTTCTTACAGTTTTATTATCAACCACGATAACTAAAACTCTATATAAATGTATCTAAAATCAGGTATTCAACTGTAAATTATTGTTATTTTCCAACTTTATCTGTAGATGTCACTTTTAAAAGCTTATTTTATGTACATGGTTTGTAACTTGGTTCAATATACAGTTTTATTATCAAGCACGATAACTAAAACTCCATATAAAAATATTCAAAATCAGGTACTCAACTGTAAATTATTATTTTTCCAAGTTTATCTGTAGATGTCACCTTTTAAAGTTTATTTTATGTACATGGTTTGTAACTTGGTTCATCATATATTGCATAATTTAACTTTGATACAAATAGAATGGTAGTACCTACCTGCATTGTATTGGTGCACATTTCTTACAGTTTTATTATCAACCACGATAACTAAAACTCTATATGAATTTATCCAAAATCAGGTATTCAACTGTATATTGTTACTTTTTAAAACTTTACCTATAGATGTCACATTTCAAAGTTTATGTATATTATGTAAACATGGTTTGTAACTTAGACGAATACTATTTATTTTACTTTAAGCTTGAACTTTTTAATATTAATTAACTTTTCGATAGATGGTGCACATTTCTTACAGTTTTATTATCAACCACGATAACTAAAACTCTATATGAATTTATCCAAAATCAGGTATTCAACTGTATATTGTTACTTTTTAAAACTTTATCTATAGATGTCACATTTCAAAGTTTATGTATATTATGTAAACATGGTTTGTAACTTAGACGAATACTATTTATTTTTAAATTGAAATCGGATGCTATAAAGTTATAATAATATTTTATAATTTAACCTTGGCATTGAAAAAACTAGTTCAACGTACAATAAATAAAAACTGTAAAATGTAATCAGCATAAAGTAAGAAAAGAAGATAAGAAACAAAATTGTATAATTGAAATTGGATAGTACGTTATGTGTATTAATATTTTATAATTTAACCTTGGCATTGGAATCTTGATCATAATTTTTTTATTTTACCAGCTTTATCTGTATATCATCTTTTTTTTCAATTGTTGAACACAACTAAAATATACCGTCTTATATTTCTAATTTTTAATTTATTTGAAGTTACTATTTTCGAAAAATTGTAAGCGATCCTACTTAATCCAGTTTCGAACTGATGAGATTATGATTATAAACAAATGAATCTTCTCATCAAGCCGCGGCGACTGGACTGATTGTACCACAATTTTCATTCTATATTTTACAGAATGAATTGCGTAGGTTAAATTAGCGAATTATAATAATAGATCCAAATTATCTTACAATTTTTTTTTTTGTCACATTCACACAGCGCTATTGCTGTGTAAGCAAATTTAATAATTTTCTTTTCTACTTTAACTTGCATTAATCATTTAAAACCATTTAAGTGGATTACTGGCCTTTTCTTTAGAATAATAGCCGCATTTCTTGACGCATTAGTGATCCGGATCAGATTATTCGAATTGAAGTGTATGCTACCTTTCAAAATTTGTATTATGTATATGGTTTATAACTTGGACGAATAATTTTTATCACATAATTGAAATCGGATAGTACAAAGTTATAATAATATTTTATAATTTAACCTTGGCATTTAAAAAGAAAACTAGTTCAATATACGTATATATAAAAACCGTAATATGTAATCAGCATAAAGTAAGAAAAGAAGATAAGAAACAAAATTGTATAATTGAAATTGGATAGTACGTTATGTGTATTAATATTTTATAATTTAACCTTGGCATTGGAATCTTGATCATAATTTTTTTATTTTACCAGCTTTATCTGTATATCATCTTTTTTTTCAATTGTTGAACACAACTAAAATATACCGTCTTATATTTCTAATTTTTAATTTATTTGAAGTTACTATTTTCGAAAAATTGTAAGCGAACCTACTTAATCCAGTTTCGAACTGATGAGATTATGATTATAAACAAATGAATCTTCTCATCAAGCCGCGGCGACTGGACTGATTGTACCACAATTTTCATTCTATATTTTACAGAATGAATTGCGTAGGTTAAATTAGCGAATTATAATAATAGATCCAAATTATCTTACAATTTTTTTTTTTGTCACATTCACACAGCGCTATTGCTGTGTAAGCAAATTTAATAATTTTCTTTTCTACTTTAACTTGCATTAATCATTTAAAACCATTTAAGTGGATTACTGGCCTTTTCTTTAGAATAATAGCCGCATTTCTTGACGCATTAGTGATCCGGATCAGATTATTCGAATTGAAGTGTATGCTACCTTTCAAAATTTGTATTATGTATATGGTTTATAACTTGGACGAATAATTTTTATCACATAATTGAAATCGGATAGTACAAAGTTATAATAATATTTTATAATTTAACCTTGGCATTTAAAAAGAAAACTAGTTCAATATACGTATATATAAAAACCGTAATATGTAATCAGCATAAAGTAAGAAAAGAAGATAAGAAACAAAATTGTATAATTGAAATTGGATAGTACGTTATGTGTATTAATATTTTATAATTTAACCTTGGCATTGGAATCTTGATCATAATTTTTTTATTTTACCAGCTTTATCTGTATATCATCTTTTTTTTCAATTGTTGAACACAACTAAAATATACCGTCTTATATTTCTAATTTTTAATTTATTTGAAGTTACTATTTTCGAAAAATTGTAAGCGATCCTACTTAATCCAGTTTCGAACTGATGAGATTATGATTATAAACAAATGAATCTTCTCATCAAGCCGCGGCGACTGGACTGATTGTACCACAATTTTCATTCTATATTTTACAGAATGAATTGCGTAGGTTAAATTAGCGAATTATAATAATAGATCCAAATTATCTTACAATTTTTTTTTTTGTCACATTCACACAGCGCTATTGCTGTGTAAGCAAATTTAATAATTTTCTTTTCTACTTTAACTTGCATTAATCATTTAAAACCATTTAAGTGGATTACTGGCCTTTTCTTTAGAATAATAGCCGCATTTCTTGACGCATTAGTGATCCGGATCAGATTATTCGAATTGAAGTGTATGCTACCTTTCAAAATTTGTATTATGTATATGGTTTATAACTTGGACGAATAATTTTTATCACATAATTGAAATCGGATAGTACAAAGTTATAATAATATTTTATAATTTAACCTTGGCATTTAAAAAGAAAACTAGTTCAATATACGTATATATAAAAACCGTAATATGTAATCAGCATAAAGTAAGAAAAGAAGATAAGAAACAAAATTGTATAATTGAAATTGGATAGTACGTTATGTGTATTAATATTTTATAATTTAACCTTGGCATTGGAATCTTGATCATAATTTTTTTATTTTACCAGCTTTATCTGTATATCATCTTTTTTTTCAATTGTTGAACACAACTAAAATATACCGTCTTATATTTCTAATTTTTAATTTATTTGAAGTTACTATTTTCGAAAAATTGTAAGCGATCCTACTTAATCCAGTTTCGAACTGATGAGATTATGATTATAAACAAATGAATCTTCTCATCAAGCCGCGGCGACTGGACTGATTGTACCACAATTTTCATTCTATATTTTACAGAATGAATTGCGTAGGTTAAATTAGCGAATTATAATAATAGATCCAAATTATCTTACAATTTTTTTTTTTGTCACATTCACACAGCGCTATTGCTGTGTAAGCAAATTTAATAATTTTCTTTTCTACTTTAACTTGCATTAATCATTTAAAACCATTTAAGTGGATTACTGGCCTTTTCTTTAGAATAATAGCCGCATTTCTTGACGCATTAGTGATCCGGATCAGATTATTCGAATTGAAGTGTATGCTACCTTTCAAAATTTGTATTATGTATATGGTTTATAACTTGGACGAATAATTTTTATCACATAATTGAAATCGGATAGTACAAAGTTATAATAATATTTTATAATTTAACCTTGGCATTTAAAAAGAAAACTAAGTAGTTCAATATACGTATATATAAAAACCGTAATATGTAATCAGCATAAAGTAAGAAAAGAAGATAAGAAAAAAAATTACATAATTGAAATCGGATAGGACGTTATATGTATTAATATTTTATAATTTATCCTTGGCATTGAAATCTTGATCATAATTTCTTTTTTTTTATTTTACCAACTTTATCTGTATATCATCTTTTAAACTACATTTGGCGAAAATAAAATGCTTCAATTAGAAATTTTTAAAGCTGCGAAAATAAACTTTGAATTGTTTGCACTTCATACAAAATTTAATTTAGAAGATGATTCCAACGTTAGTAAATTAACATCGTTTAATACTACGAATTATATAATAACTGAAGCTAGCGATTTTAATGCAATATTTTCCGAAATTGTTAATAATTTAAACATTAAAAGTGAAGATTTTCAAGAAAAAGAATCTGGCTGGGCTCTCGAAAAGATCATGTTTCTTGAACTTAATATCAACAAATATACTCCATTGCGAGGTTCTTCATATATTGATCTACCAGAAACTATTAAAAGAAAAAGAGCTATAATTAATATTCAAAATTCTGATCAGGCATGCTTTGCCTGGTCAATTATGGCATCTAGATATCCTAACGTAAAAAAACCTTATAGACATACATCATATCCACACTATTCTTCGGAATTGACTTTAGATGATATTAATTTGCCTATGCATCTAAAAGATATTTCAAAGTTTGAACAATTAAATAATATTAGTGTAAATGTATATGGTTTAGATGGTAATGAAATTGTGGGGCCATTATATTACACAAAATCTAAAAAACAGGAACATGTTAATTTGCTATTTTTAGAAGATGATGTAAATACTCACTATTGTTTGATCAAAAATTTTAGTGCGCTAGTGGGAAACCAGTTATCCAAAAGAGCAAATAAAAAATGGATTTGTGATGGATGTTTAACTTTTTTTAGAAATGAGGAAGGTTTAAATAATCATTTGCAATATGGTTGTAATAAAATTAAATGTATTCTTCCTAATGAAGAAAATTGTATACTAAAGTTTAAAAACATCCAAAACAAAGAGCGAGTACCATTTATTATCTATTGCGATTTTGAAGCTGTACTAGCACCAATTTTTACATGTTTACCAAACGATAAAACCTCATTTACAGAAAACATTACAAAACATGAACCATACAGCTTCGCATATTACATTAAGTGTTCATACGATGATAAACTTTCTAAGTTTGAATTGTATAGGGGTAAAGATTGTTGTCAAATTTTTATTGAAAAATTAAAAATCGATTTACAAGTAATTTATGATAAATTACATACAAACATAAAAATGATAACACTAACAAACGAAGAAAAAGAACAATATGACAATTCATCTACTTGTTATATATGTAAAGAAAGTTTTATTGACTGTTTGAATTATAAAGTAAGAGACCATTGCCATCTTACTGGAAAGTTCCGCGGAGCCGCTCATAACAATTGTAATTTAAATTATGGTTTACCTGACTTTGTACCAATTGTTTGTCATAATTTGAGTGGATATGATTCTCACTTTATTATCAAAGAACTTGGATTTGATACAGAAACAATTAATTTAATCGCTCAAAATAAGGAGAGATATGTATCTTTTACAAAACATTTTAAACTTTTAGATAATAAAACAATTAAATTAAGATTCATAGATTCATTCAAATTTATGTCTTCAAGTATTGATAATTTAAGTAAAAATCTTGAAGAAAATCAATTTAATGAAATACATAAATATTTTCCAAAGCAAAATGAATTTAATTTGGTTAGGAAGAAAGGTGTATTTCCATATGATTTTATTGATAATCATGAAAAGTTTAATCATACATGTTTACCCCCTCAATCTAGTTTCTATAATAAATTGAATGATTCCAATATTACCGAAGATCAGTATAATCATGCAACTAAAGTGTGGAATGAGTTTAAATGTAAGAATTTGGGGGATTATTCCGATTTATATTTAAAAACGGACGTTCTTCTCTTAGCTGACATTTTTGAAAATTTTAGAAATGTCTGTTTAGCCACTTACGATTTAGATCCAGCACACTATTACACTTCCCCAGGTTTAAGTTGGGATGCCATGTTGAAATTTACAAAAATCGAAATGGAATTGCTCACAGATATTAACATGATCAATTTCATTAACAAAGGGGTTCGTGGTGGATTAGCACAATGTTCGAAAAGATATAGTAAGGCGAATAATAAGTATATGAAAAATTATAAAGAAGATAAGGATTCTTCATATCTTATTTATTTAGACGCTAATAATTTATACGGATATGCTATGAGTCAATATCTTCCATATGCGAACTTTAAATGGCTAAATGAAAGCGAAATTGATAAGTTTAATATACATTCAACAAGTGATGAGGCGGACCTTGGATATATTTTAGAAGTTGATTTGGAGTACCCAGAAAATCTTCACAAAACACATAATGAATGATTTACCATTTTGTGTGGAAAATGCTAAACCTGGTTATGCATCATCCAAACAAAATAAGCTGTTGGCTAACCTTAATCATAAGTTTAATTATGTCATTCATCAAAAAAATTTAAAACAATGTCTAAGCGAAGGTTTGATTTTAAAGAAAATACACAGAGTATTAGAATTCAGTCAAAAACCTTGGCTTAAGACATATATTGATCTGAATACGAGGCTTCGGACCTTAGCTAAAAATTGTTTTGAAAGGGATTTCTTTAAACTGATGAATAACAGCGTTTTCGGTAAAACTCTCGAAGATGTTTTTAAACGGAAAGATATAAGGTTACTCACACATTGGGAAAATACATAATTTAAAGGAGTTAGAGATAGTTAAAATGTTAAAGTTCAAAAGTTTATTAAAATTTAAAGTTAAGACAAAAAATAAATTTCTGATCATGACAACATTGATAAACCAACTAACAATCTTAATGATTCATAATTTAAAGGAGTTAGAAATAGTTAAAATGTTAAAGTTTATTAAAATTTAAAGTTAAGACAAAAATAAATTTCTGATCACGACAACATTGATAAACCAATTAACAATCTTAATGATTCATAATTTAAAGGAGTTAGAAATAGTTAAAATGTTAAAGTTCAAAAGTTTATTAAAATTTAAAGTTAAGACAAAAAATAAATTTCTGATCATGACAACATTGATAAACCAACTAACAATCTTAATGATTCATAATTTAAAGGAGTTAGAAATAGTTAAAATGTTAAAGTTTATTAAAATTTAAAGTTAAGACAAAAATAAATTTCTGATCACGACAACATTGATAAACCAATAACAATCTTAATGATTCATAATTTAAAGGAGTTAGAAATAGTTAAAATGCTAAAGTTCAAAAAGTTTATTAAAATTTAAAGTTAAGACAAAAAATAAATTTCTGATCATAACAACATTGATAAACCAACTAACAATCTTAATGATTCATAATTTAAAGGAGTTAGAAATAGTTAAAATGTTAAAGTTCAAAAAGTTTATTAAAATTTAAAGTTAAGACAAAAAATAAATTTCTGATCATAACAACATTGATAAACCAACTAACAATCTTAATGATTCATAATTTAAAGGAGTTAGAAATAGTTAAAATGTTAAAGTTCAAAAAGTTTATTAAAATTTAAAGTTAAGACAAAAAATAAATTTCTGTTCATAACAACATTGATAAACCAACTAACAATCTTAATGATTCATAATTTAAAGGAGTTAGAAATAGTTAAAATGTTAAAGTTTAAAAGTTTATTAAAATTTAAAGTTAAGACAAAAAATAAATTTCTGATCATAACAACATTGATAAACCAACTAACAATCTTAATGATTCATAATTTAAAGGAGTTAGAAATAGTTAAAATGTTAAAGTTCAAAAAGTTTATTAAAATTTAAAGTTAAGACAAAAAATAAATTTCTGTTCATAACAACATTGATAAACCAACTAACAATCTTAATGATTCATAATTTAAAGGAGTTAGAAATAGTTAAAATGTTAAAGTTTAAAAGTTTATTAAAATTTAAAGTTAAGACAAAAAATAAATTTCTGATCATAACAACATTGATAAACCAACTAACAATCTTAATGATTCATAATTTAAAGGAGTTAGAAATAGTTAAAGTTCAAAAAGTTTATTAAAATTTAAAGTTAAGACAAAAAATAAATTTCTGTTCATAACAACATTGATAAACCAACTAACAATCTTAATGATTCATAATTTAAAGGAGTTAGTAATAGTTTTCTAATTATAATGAATTTAACCTTATAAAGACAAAAGGTGTTTCCCTTCCTATGATTATCTTGGTACTTTCAAAAAAAAGTTTAATGAAAAAAAATATAGTTTGGTGTGGTCAAAATTAAATGTAATGTCACTTTTAAAAGCTGATTTTATGCGCACGGTTTGTAACTTGGTTGAATATACAATCAACAATTAAAATTTAAACAATTGTAGGCCTTTTTAGAAGAACGCAAAAACAAAAATTAAAATTTGAATGCGACTCATTTTCATTAAAACTAGAAATTTTGCCATACATAAACGTTTATGCTGTTGTAATTTCCTTCGCCTGTGAAAAACAAAAATAATTCGCGGACCCCTGGTCCGCAAAGCGGACCCCGCGGGCAAATTGTTGATTGTATATTCAACCAAGTTACAAACCGTGCGCATAAAATCAGCTTTTAAAAGTGACATTACATTTAATTTTGACCACACCAAACTATATTTTTTTTCATTAAACTTTTTTTTGAAAGTACCAAGATAATCATAGGAAGGGAAACACCTTTTGTCTTTATAAGGTTAAATTCATTATAATTAGAAAACTATTACTAACTCCTTTAAATTATGAATCATTAAGATTGTTAGTTGGTTTATCAATGTTGTTATGAACAGAAATTTATTTTTTGTCTTAACTTTAAATTTTAATAAACTTTTTGAACTTTAACTATTTCTAACTCCTTTAAATTATGAATCATTAAGATTGTTAGTTGGTTTATCAATGTTGTTATGATCAGAAATTTATTTTTTGTCTTAACTTTAAATTTTAATAAACTTTTAAACTTTAACATTTTAACTATTTCTAACTCCTTTAAATTATGAATCATTAAGATTGTTAGTTGGTTTATCAATGTTGTTATGAACAGAAATTTATTTTTTGTCTTAACTTTAAATTTTAATAAACTTTTTGAACTTTAACATTTTAACTATTTCTAACTCCTTTAAATTATGAATCATTAAGATTGTTAGTTGGTTTATCAATGTTGTTATGATCAGAAATTTATTTTTTGTCTTAACTTTAAATTTTAATAAACTTTTAAACTTTAACATTTTAACTATTTCTAACTCCTTTAAATTATGAATCATTAAGATTGTTAGTTGGTTTATCAATGTTGTTATGAACAGAAATTTATTTTTTGTCTTAACTTTAAATTTTAATAAACTTTTTGAACTTTAACATTTTAACTATTTCTAACTCCTTTAAATTATGAATCATTAAGATTGTTAGTTGGTTTATCAATGTTGTTATGATCAGAAATTTATTTTTTGTCTTAACTTTAAATTTTAATAAACTTTTTGAACTTTAACATTTTAACTATTTCTAACTCCTTTAAATTATGAATCATTAAGATTGTTAGTTGGTTTATCAATGTTGTTATGATCAGAAATTTATTTTTTGTCTTAACTTTAAATTTTAATAAACTTTTTGAACTTTAGCATTTTAACTATTTCTAACTCCTTTAAATTATGAATCATTAAGATTGTTATTGGTTTATCAATGTTGTCGTGATCAGAAATTTATTTTTGTCTTAACTTTAAATTTTAATAAACTTTAACATTTTAACTATTTCTAACTCCTTTAAATTATGAATCATTAAGATTGTTAGTTGGTTTATCAATGTTGTCATGATCAGAAATTTATTTTTTGTCTTAACTTTAAATTTTAATAAACTTTTGAACTTTAACATTTTAACTATTTCTAACTCCTTTAAATTATGAATCATTAAGATTGTTAATTGGTTTATCAATGTTGTCGTGATCAGAAATTTATTTTTGTCTTAACTTTAAATTTTAATAAACTTTAACATTTTAACTATTTCTAACTCCTTTAAATTATGAATCATTAAGATTGTTAGTTGGTTTATCAATGTTGTCATGATCAGAAATTTATTTTTTGTCTTAACTTTAAATTTTAATAAACTTTTGAACTTTAACATTTTAACTATCTCTAACTCCTTTAAATTATGTATTTTCCCAATGTGTGAGTAACCTTATATCTTTCCGTTTAAAAACATCTTCGAGAGTTTTACCGAAAACGCTGTTATTCATCAGTTTAAAGAAATCCCTTTCAAAACAATTTTTAGCTAAGGTCCGAAGCCTCGTATTCAGATCAATATATGTCTTAAGCCAAGGTTTTTGACTGAATTCTAATACTCTGTGTATTTTCTTTAAAATCAAACCTTCGCTTAGACATTGTTTTAAATTTTTTTGATGAATGACATAATTAAACTTATGATTAAGGTTAGCCAACAGCTTATTTTGTTTGGATGATGCATAACCAGGTTTAGCATTTTCCACACAAAATGGTAAATCATTCATTATGTGTTTTGTGAAGATTTTCTGGGTACTCCAAATCAACTTCTAAAATATATCCAAGGTCCGCCTCATCACTTGTTGAATGTATATTAAACTTATCAATTTCGCTTTCATTTAGCCATTTAAAGTTCGCATATGGAAGATATTGACTCATAGCATATCCGTATAAATTATTAGCGTCTAAATAAATAAGATATGAAGAATCCTTATCTTCTTTATAATTTTTCATATACTTATTATTCGCCTTACTATATCTTTTCGAACATTGTGCTAATCCACCACGAACCCCTTTGTTAATGAAATTGATCATGTTAATATCTGTGAGCAATTCCATTTCGATTTTTGTAAATTTCAACATGGCATCCCAACTTAAACCTGGGGAAGTGTAATAGTGTGCTGGATCTAAATCGTAAGTGGCTAAACAGACATTTCTAAAATTTTCAAAAATGTCAGCTAAGAGAAGAACGTCCGTTTTTAAATATAAATCGGAATAATCCCCCAAATTCTTACATTTAAACTCATTCCACACTTTAGTTGCATGATTATACTGATCTTCGGTAATATTGGAATCATTCAATTTATTATAGAAACTAGATTGAGGGGGTAAACATGTATGATTAAACTTTTCATGATTATCAATAAAATCATATGGAAATACACCTTTCTTCCTAACCAAATTAAATTCATTTTGCTTTGGAAAATATTTATGTATTTCATTAAATTGATTTTCTTCAAGATTTTTACTTAAATTATCAATACTTGAAGACATAAATTTGAATGAATCTATGAATCTTAATTTAATTGTTTTATTATCTAAAAGTTTAAAATGTTTTGTAAAAGATACATATCTCTCCTTATTTTGAGCGATTAAATTAATTGTTTCTGTATCAAATCCAAGTTCTTTGATAATAAAGTGAGAATCATATCCACTCAAATTATGACAAACAATTGGTACAAAGTCAGGTAAACCATAATTTAAATTACAATTGTTATGAGCGGCTCCGCGGAACTTTCCAGTAAGATGGCAATGGTCTCTTACTTTATAATTCAAACAGTCAATAAAACTTTCTTTACATATATAACAAGTAGATGAATTGTCATATTGTTCTTTTTCTTCGTTTGTTAGTGTTATCATTTTTATGTTTGTATGTAATTTATCATAAATTACTTGTAAATCGATTTTTAATTTTTCAATAAAAATTTGACAACAATCTTTACCCCTATACAATTCAAACTTAGAAAGTTTATCATCGTATGAACACTTAATGTAATATGCGAAGCTGTATGGTTCATGTTTTGTAATGTTTTCTGTAAATGAGGTTTTATCGTTTGGTAAACATGTAAAAATTGGTGCTAGTACAGCTTCAAAATCGCAATAGATAATAAATGGTACTCGCTCTTTGTTTTGGATGTTTTTAAACTTTAGTATACAATTTTCTTCATTAGGAAGAATACATTTAATTTTATTACAACCATATTGCAAATGATTATTTAAACCTTCCTCATTTCTAAAAAAAGTTAAACATCCATCACAAATCCATTTTTTATTTGCTCTTTTGGATAACTGGTTTCCCACTAGCGCACTAAAATTTTTGATCAAACAATAGTGAGTATTTACATCATCTTCTAAAAATAGCAAATTAACATGTTCCTGTTTTTTAGATTTTGTGTAATATAATGGCCCCACAATTTCATTACCATCTAAACCATATACATTTACACTAATATTATTTAATTGTTCAAACTTTGAAATATCTTTTAGATGCATAGGCAAATTAATATCATCTAAAGTCAATTCCGAAGAATAGTGTGGATATGATGTATGTCTATAAGGTTTTTTTACGTTAGGATATCTAGATGCCATAATTGACCAGGCAAAGCATGCCTGATCAGAATTTTGAATATTAATTATAGCTCTTTTTCTTTTAATAGTTTCTGGTAGATCAATATATGAAGAACCTCGCAATGGAGTATATTTGTTGATATTAAGTTCAAGAAACATGATCTTTTCGAGAGCCCAGCCAGATTCTATTTCTTGAAAATCTTCACTTTTAATGTTTAAATTATTAACAATTTCGGAAAATATTGCATTAAAATCGCTAGCTTCAGTTATTATATAATTCGTAGTATTAAACGATGTTAATTTACTAACGTTGGAATCATCTTCTAAATTAAATTTTGTATGAAGTGCAAACAATTCAAAGTTTATTTTCGCAGCTTTAAAAATTTCTAATTGAAGCATTTTATTTTCGCCAAATGTAGTTTAAAAGATGATATACAGATAAAGTTGGTAAAATAAAAAAAAAGAAATTATGATCAAGATTTCAATGCCAAGGATAAATTATAAAATATTAATACATATAACGTCCTATCCGATTTCAATTATGTAATTTTTTTTCTTATCTTCTTTTCTTACTTTATGCTGATTACATATTACGGTTTTTATATATACGTATATTGAACTAGTTTTCTTTTTAAATGCCAAGGTTAAATTATAAAATATTATTATAACTTTGTACTATCCGATTTCAATTATGTGATAAAAATTATTCGTCCAAGTTATAAACCATATACATAATACAAATTTTGAAAGGTAGCATACACTTCAATTCGAATAATCTGATCCGGATCACTAATGCGTCAAGAAATGCGGCTATTATTCTAAAGAAAAGGCCAGTAATCCACTTAAATGGTTTTAAATGATTAATGCAAGTTAAAGTAGAAAAGAAAATTATTAAATTTGCTTACACAGCAATAGCGCTGTGTGAATGTGACAAAAAAAAAAATTGTATCAGGAGTACAAATTGAAAATGCGGGATTTTTTTCTATTTTTGAACGTTTATTCTGAAAAAATGGTAACAAATGAATTATTCAAAGTATTGTCCATCGCTAGCCACAACTTTTTCCCATCTTTCTGGCAATTTACGGATACCGTCGCGAAAAAATTCGGCCGGCTTGGCTGCTATCCAGTCATCGACCCATTTTTGGGCTTCTTCGTAAGAATGGAAGCGCTGGTCAGCTAGGCCATGTGTCATCGATCGGAAAAGGTGGTAATCGGAAGGAGCAATGTCTGGGCAATACGGCGGGTGGGGTAAGACTTCCCATTTCAGCGTTTGTAGGTATGTTTTGACCGGCGCTGCAACATGTGGCCGAGCGTTGTCATGTTGCAAAATTACTTTGTCGTGTCTTTGCTCGTATTGTGGCCGTTTTTCTTTGAGTGCGCGGCTCAAACGCATCAATTGAGTTCGGTATAGTGCTCCTGTGATGGTTTCGTTCGATTTCAATAGCTCATAATACACCACACCCAGCTGGTCCCACCAAATACAGAGCATGAGCTTGGCGCCGTGAATATTTGGTTTGGCCGTCGATGATGATGCATGGCCGGGGTAACCATATGATTTTTTGCGCTTCGGGTTATCGTAATGGATCCACTTTTCATCACCAGTGACAATGCGATGCAAAAAACCCTTCCGTTTTTGCCGTTCGAGCAGCAGTTCGCATGCAAAAAAACGGCGCTCGACGTCTCTCGGCTTCAGCTCATACGGCACCCAATGTCCTTGCTTTTGGATCATTCCGAGGGCTTTTATACGATGGGAAATGGCTTGTTGTGTCACTCCCAATGAATCTGCGAGCTCTTGTTGAGTTTGACACGAGTCTTCATTGAGTATTGCCTCCAATTCAGCATTCTCAAACTTTTTCACTTGGCCCGGCCGCTCTTTGTCCTCAACGTCAAAATCACCACTTCTAAACCGCACAAACCATCTCTCGCACGTTGAAACCGATGGAACATGACTCGGATAAGTCTCGGAGACCAATCGATGTGCTTCAGCAGCACTTTTCTTCAAATTAAAGAAGTAAATTAAAACTTCCCGCAAATGCTGTTTTGTTGGCACGAAACTCGACATATTGAGAGCTCAAAAAAACTATGAATTTGACACTGCGACAAATTGACACATCTTGAAAATTAAAGCTATAAGACGTAGCTTTGACATGAACATAGTCACAGTACTGCCTGATGCGTATAGCGTTAGTAACGCCATCTGTTATCAATCCCGCATTTTCAATTTGTACCCCTGATAAGATAATTTGGATCTATTATTATAATTCGCTAATTTAACCTACGCAATTCATTCTGTAAAATATAGAATGAAAATTGTGGTACAATCAGTCCAGTCGCCGCGGCTTGATGAGAAGATTCATTTGTTTATAATCATAATCTCATCAGTTCGAAACTGGATTAAGTAGGATCGCTTACAATTTTTCGAAAATAGTAACTTCAAATAAATTAAAAATTAGAAATATAAGACGGTATATTTTAGTTGTGTTCAACAATTGAAAAAAAAGATGATATACAGATAAAGCTGGTAAAATAAAAAAATTATGATCAAGATTCCAATGCCAAGGTTAAATTATAAAATATTAATACACATAACGTACTATCCAATTTCAATTATACAATTTTGTTTCTTATCTTCTTTTCTTACTTTATGCTGATTACATTTTACAGTTTTTATTTATTGTACGTTGAACTAGTTTTTTCAATGCCAAGGTTAAATTATAAAATATTATTATAACTTTATAGCATCCGATTTCAATTTAAAAATAAATAGTATTCGTCTAAGTTACAAACCATGTTTACATAATATACATAAACTTTGAAATGTGACATCTATAGATAAAGTTTTAAAAAGTAACAATATACAGTTGAATACCTGATTTTGGATAAATTCATATAGAGTTTTAGTTATCGTGGTTGATAATAAAACTGTAAGAAATGTGCACCATCTATCGAAAAGTTAATTAATATTAAAAAGTTCAAGCTTAAAGTAAAATAAATAGTATTCGTCTAAGTTACAAACCATGTTTACATAATATACATAAACTTTGAAATGTGACATCTATAGGTAAAGTTTTAAAAAGTAACAATATACAGTTGAATACCTGATTTTGGATAAATTCATATAGAGTTTTAGTTATCGTGGTTGATAATAAAACTGTAAGAAATGTGCACCAATACAATGCAGGTAGGTACTACCATTCTATTTGTATCAAAGTTAAATTATGCAATATATGATGAACCAAGTTACAAACCATGTACATAAAATAAACTTTAAAAGGTGACATCTACAGATAAACTTGGAAAAATAATAATTTACAGTTGAGTACCTGATTTTGAATATTTTTATATGGAGTTTTAGTTATCGTGCTTGATAATAAAACTGTATATTGAACCAAGTTACAAACCATGTACATAAAATAAGCTTTTAAAAGTGACATCTACAGATAAAGTTGGAAAATAACAATAATTTACAGTTGAATACCTGATTTTAGATACATTTATATAGAGTTTTAGTTATCGTGGTTGATAATAAAACTGTAAGAAATGTGCACCATCTATCGAAAAGTTAATTAATATTAAAAAGTTCAAAGCTTAAAGTTTATGACTGTGCTGCCATCTAACAAAATGTCTTAAAAAAATATTGTACAGTTAATGTACAGTTGAACAACGGATTTTTAATAAAATTATATACTTACGTTTACATTTTATATAGAGATTTAATTATCGTGGTTCTACTGTAATCTTCATATAAAAAAACATATGTAATCGTTTGTATTGTTGTAATTTACATATAAAAATTCATCCCAAATGGGATTGAGCTGGGATCCCCCACTTTCATCTACTCTCCGATTTATATAAAAATGAATCAGGCGATCTCTTTAATAAGGATACAATGATGCTTTACATTCTGATACAAATGCACCTTCTTCACCTGAAGCTGTCGTGGTTCCGTCAAAAAGGGAATTAGAATTGAAAAAAATCCTAAAAGAAAAGTTTGCAAAAGAGAAATTGTAATTAACTTAAATTTTTAATACTTACCTTTGTTATTGTATCGATGACAGTTCATTGACATAATTGAAATTAGTTTGTGTGACTTCCGTTGAATTAACACATGGCAATAGGTATTCTTGCTTGGTTGTTGAAGATCCGCCGCCCGAAAAAACTCCAAAAATTGAGAAGCCGCCACCAATCTATTTGAGGGAAGAATCAAATAGAGAACTTGCAAAAACCATCGAGTTTATTACGGAAGGTGCATTTTATATTTCCGTTATCAAAAGAGGAGATATAAAAGAAACAAAAGTTCAACCGCTCAATATTGATGCTTACAGAGCGTTAATCAAGCATTTTGATCAAGTTGGTAAACATTACTACACGTACCAACTAAAGAGCCAAAAAGGATTAGTTGTAGTTTTGAAAGGAATAGAGAGCTACGTAGATGCAAACGAAATTCAAGCTGCTCTCGCTGAGAAAGGTTTCCAATGTAAATCTATTACCAATATTATTAATCGGGAGAAGGCGCCGCAGCCATTGTTCCGCCTGGAATTAGAACCAGATAATAAAAAGGTCAAAGGCAAACATGCAATATATGACCTAAAATATCTACTGCACAGAAGGGTTACCATCGAAGAACCCAGGAAAAGAAATGGGCCGGTACAGTGTGTTAAGTGCCAAGAATATGGACACACTAGAGCATATTGCACTTTGAACGATGTTTGTGTTATATGTGGTGAACTCCATAACGCAAAGGTTTGCAATAAAGCCAAAACGGAAGCATCAGTGAGAAAATGCAGCAACTGCAATGGAAATCATACAGCTAATTATAGAGGGTGCCCAATTTATCTTGAATTGAAAAGAAGAATCAATCCAAAGCAGCGAGCTGAACAACGAATGCTTAATCTCCATTCTTCAGCTAAAAAACAAGCACGCCCAGAAATCGTAAACCCAAATGCTCAAACTGGAAATCAGTACGCAACTGTCAACGGTAGTGTGCACCAAGGGGTTTCATACGCAAGTGTTCTTAAAGGTACGGCTCCTAAAGTGCAAGCAAGTGAAGAGGGAAACATCTCAAAAGCTTTAAACAAATTGACTAATATGATGCAAAGCCTCATGGCGATGATGGAGAGAACCATGGATCTAATGATGCAGAATATGAACACGCTGATGCAGATAGTCGTAAAAAGTCAAAAATGACCATCATCAAAATAGCTATATGGAATGCAAACGGCCTAGCACAACATAAAGCGGAGGTTCAAGCATTCCTCACTGAGCACAATATTGACATAATGTTAATATCCGAAACACGCTTCACCAAAAATAGCTATTTCAAAATTAATGGGTACTCTATTTATGACACCAAGCACCCAGATGGGAAAGCACATGGAGGCACTGCTGTATTGATTAAAAGAAGATTAAAGCACTATGAGCTGACGAAATATGAGAAAGAACATATACAATCAACGAGCATCTGTCTTCAGGAGTGGTCTGGAAACTGTGTCATATCGGCAGTGTACTGTCCTCCAAAACATGCTATAAAAAAACTCCAGTTCTTGGATTATTTCAGCCAGCTGGGGAATAAATTTCTTGCGGGAGGTGATTACAACGCCAAACATACTCATTGGGGCTCCAGATTAACATCGCCGAAAGGCAAACAACTTTATCAAGCAATAGAGGAACAGTCCCTGGATTATTTATCTGCCGGTAATCCAACTTACTGGCCGACGGATAAAAAGAAAATTCCTGATTTAATCGACTTTTGTGTAACTAAGGGCATTCCACGTACATATGCTAAGGCCACCGATTGTTATGATCTGTCTTCTGATCACTCACCGGTAATAGTAACAGTGAGTACCGATGTCTTAAGGAACGAAACACCCAACCGTCTTACAAACAAGCAAACTAATTGGGATCAATATAGGAGGCTAGTCGAACAAAATTGCCTACTTAATATTCCTCTGACCACACCAGCTGATATTGATGCGGCGGCTGAAAATTTAAAAGACATCATGGCATTATCAGCTGAAAGGGCTACACCTGTCATAAGTAGTTCCGAAAAAGTTAATAAGCTGTCACATAATATACAGGAACTAATCCAGGAAAAACGGAAAATTCGCCGGCTATGGCAGCAAACAAAATCACCGTTATTGAAATGGAAATTAAATCGAGCTATCAAGGCCTTAAGATTTGCTTTGCGGGAAGAAGAAAACCAGAGCGTCCAGAACTATTTAAGTGATCTCTCGGCAACCGAAAGGACAGATTACTCTTTGTGGAAGGCAACAAAATATTTAAAAAGGCCAACAAATTCGAATCCACCGATTAGACTACCAACTGGAAATTGGGCGAGAAGTGATGAAGAAAAAGCCAATGCTTTTGCTGATCATCTAACAACAGTATTCACACCACACGAAGAAGATAATAATTTCGTGCTACCCCAGCAAATGGATGATGGTTTATCCTACAAACCTATAAAGTATAATTGGAAGAAAGTTAAGAATACAATTAAAAATTGCATAAGCCCGAAAAAGGCACCAGGACATGATCTCATTACTGGAAAAATGATAAGGGAATTGCCAGACAAATGCATAAAACTAATAACATTCATATTCAACGCGATCATGCGAACCAGTTATATTCCTCAAAAATGGAAAATATCTTTGATCACAATGATACATAAGCCTGGAAAAAATGAAACGCAGATCTCATCATATCGCCCAATAAGCATGCTGCCCACAATATCAA
This sequence comes from Tipula helvola, assembly GCA_963556165.1. Classification (NCBI taxonomy): domain Eukaryota; kingdom Metazoa; phylum Arthropoda; class Insecta; order Diptera; family Tipulidae; genus Tipula; species Tipula helvola. The sequence continues at coordinate 104,319,488 of OY744483.1, forward strand.
AGCTATTTGAAAAAATGTTACTAACAAAATTGAAACCAATATTGGAAGAACGGCGCGTTATACCAGACCATCAATTTGGGTTCCGAAACCAACATGGTACCACAGAGCAAATTCACAGAATTGTAAACGCAATCAAAATCACCTTCGAGGAAAAGAAATATTGTTCTGCTGCTTTCTTGGATATAGCACAAGCATTTGATAAAGTTTGGCACGATGGGCTAATATACAAAATTAAAGAGCTTCTACCGAAGAAATTTCACTCAATTTTGGGAAACTACCTTATTCAAAGGCAATACATGGTCAAACAAAATGGCGCAACTACTTGCTTAAATGATATTAATGCAGGTGTCCCGCAAGGCAGCGTTCTAGGGCCAATATTATACTTGTTGTACACAGCCGATTTACCTGTAACCAACAAAGCAACAATATCAACATTTGCCGATGATACGGCCATCCTGGTGTCACACAATAATCCCGAAATTGCCTCAAAGGAGTTACAGAATCATTTAAACAAAATCGCGGACTGGCTAAAGACATGGCGAATAAAAGTGAACGAAAACAAATCAACTCACATCACATTCACGCTGAACAAACGCACTTGCCCACCAGTGAAATTAAACAATAAAAATATTCCTCAACAAACGAAGGTCAAATACTTAGGTTTGCACCTGGATAGAAGGTTAACGTGGAAAACCCATATTGAAACTAAGCGCAACCAAATAAAAATGACATTTTCGAAAATGTATTGGCTGATGGGAAGGAAATCTCAGTTATCATTAGCCAATAAAGTTTTACTGTACAAAGCGATAATCAAACCCATATGGACATATGGTATTCAGTTATGGGGATCCACCAGCGCTTCAAACAGAGCGCTCCTGCAACGAACACAAGCGAAAATACTTCGAAGTATTACTAATGCTCCGTGGTACATTCGAAATAGTAATATACATGATGACCTTGGGATTAAAACCATTAAAGAAACAATTAAAGAATTCAGTTCTAAATATTATTCAAAACTAGAAGCGCATCCCAACGAATTGGCCAGGGATATATTAAAACAGCCACGATTTAGGCGACTGAAAAGAACAGATCCACTCGGACTGATGAACCTGTGAACCTGTAAATTTATTAAATGTTGATGTTATACATATGTATGTATAAGTATAATCTAAATTAATTAAATTGTGAGCACCAACAATAAGTATTAACATTGGTTAAGACTTAAAATATGTAATAATTTTAGCTTAAGATTTGATTACTTCTTGTTAGTTTCTTATGTAGAAAGATTCAAGAATAAAGCCATTGGCAGCATTTAAAAAAAAAAAAAAAAAAAGTTTGTGTGATTTTACTGTAGGCAGTTTAATTTGATATTACTTTAGTTAAGTAAATTAAATTGCCTTTCATTATTATTTTGTGTTCAAACCAATTGTGGAGCTGAGTAAGATAAAGAGGCATTTAATGCAAAGGACATTTCAAGCTTTTGGACTTTTGGTCGTTCATTCCACTGTCTGCGAAGCTATTGGACACACCATCAAATGAGAAAGGGTAAAAGGGTAAACATAAATTTATTTAATACAAATAAATATTTGAATTCATTATTTTGTGAATCTAAATAAATTCAATGTTTTGTGAAATTCAAAAATGTTTATATAAATATTTTACGAGGAGAAGAAATTGTTAAGAGTTTTGCAATTCATTTTCGATCTGGGAGCATTATGAAAAATAAATCATTTTTCAGTCATCTTATCAGGCTATAGGTACCTGAAATATACCAGAATAATTTAATGTTTATTTATATAATTTTGTGAAATAAACATAAAAAGATTTGCGTTGTTATTCATCAATTCAAAAAATATATTAAATATTCAAAAATAAGCTTAAGTATATTATTTTATAACACATACTTGCATGTTTTAAAATAGAAGAACTCACTGAAGAATCACAAAAACCGATGAATTACTATAAGGATTGTTTACCACATAAAATTACTGTCCCTAGCCTTCCATTTACTATACAGACAAAACTCAGAACTTCAACAGAAAAGTCTGGTTTCCTCATCGGATAGCACACGTCATGCCACAGCAGCTGTTTATACTACGCAAAAAAATTAGTTCTGCACATAAAAAAAATGTTCATTTGAAGAATATTATTTACTGCAGTGTCGATGCTAAACAACACTTTAAGAATAAATTCCAAATAATAAATCTAATTCCATAAAGACCCACGTTCCTATACCATAAAGAAGACTTTGGCTTGCCAGCTGAGTGGAATTGTTTACGACTGCTCATGGCAAATTGGCAAAGGGGCATCAGATGCTATTGGAGCATTGTTGTAAAAAGAGGCTGCTCGAAGTAGTTTCTTGTGTAAGCCAGCTGATGCTATTCTAAGTTAGGAGAAACTATTTCAGTAGGGCCAAAACCATTTCATAAGGTCGCTCGTTCGCCGACGAGACGATGTGACAAGGCGCCAACTTTACCTTAAGCCGACCCAATGAGCCACTTATTAAAAGGAACTCCGATGCAAAGTTTGGTAAATCACTAGTATACAGAACCAAATGAGAAATGATTATTTCTATGCAATAAGTGTGACATATGTGAGATAAATCGTGAGAAGCGAGGGGCAAACGCTAATCAAGCGTTCCAGTGTTTACTCACTCCGTCCACGTTTACGTCGTTGTTCCTGGGTTAAGCTAAGGTAAAGGTAAATAACACCGAGGGTTGCGTAACTTCATATTTACAATATTTCACTAGTATAAGTATAAACGCAAATTTGAGGTCTAATATCTCCGGAACTAAAAGCAAGGTCAACATCAAATTTTGAGAGAATTAGTTTCTTAGCATTAACTGTCCTTCAGGATGGAATGCAAATCCACTTTTTAGGGTTACTAAACAGGCGAGTTTAGTCACTTTTTCAAGCGCGAGTTAACTTGAACGATTGCTGAGTACATAAAACTGCTTCTTGAATCAATTAGAGGGTTTTTGATGTAAAAGTGTCAGATATGATTTAAACGATTGAATTTGAATTAGAAGAAACCTTTTATCATAATTTGAGCGGTTGTTAGGCACAATAAAATGCATTTTTAGGGTTGTTCAAGGTTATTAACGACAAACAGCGCCTACAGTAAACAACTTTCTAATCGCACTATTCAATTTGTTATTTACGTAAGTAATATGTGACGAAAATTTTAGCTTAGTTAGTGTCAATTATAACTCCGAAATATTTATATTCCGATACTTTGTAAATAATAACGGTACATAAATCAGAACAATTCAGACTAGAATTGAATATGCAATTTCGAAAAGAGCACATCTCCAAGAGTTGCGAATTTTTCGAAATTATTGTTACATACACCGACACTGACAGCAGTATTAATACAAGAGATTTTTTGCATATTCAAGATGCTTTATAACAAAAAAAAATATAAAGGGCTGAACCCTCATTAGGTGATCAGAACTTCAGTCTTCAAAATTTAGTCTACCCCCTAATCAACCCCAAACTGAATCTCTTAAGTATCAGTCTTCAGATGAACCTCCAAAAACAATATTTGTGTAAAGTTTAGTTCAAATTGGTCAAGGTGTGTGGATTTGTTTAAATATCTTGCACATATACCGGTTTTACAATGGCCAATTAGGATAAAACTTGTCTATTTCACAACGGATTTTGGTGAAATTTGGCGTCCGTGATAGAAATGGGATCATAAAATGATTTTTGAATAAACTTAATATGTACCAAATGGGATGGGACTTGCATATTTCCCAACCGATTATTTTGAAATTTGGCATGTGTGTTGGACCTGTGATTCTAAAATGGTTTTTGGATGAAGTTCTAGAATATGGCCAAATTCCACATGTGTGTTGGAAATAGGATTCTAAAATGATTTGTGGATAAAATTCTGGAATATGCGTGTCCGCCACACACTTCATTTTTTTAAGCATGGTCAAACTTACAACTGGGACAGTAAATACTCAGGAAACATACCTAAACGTTTAAAGCAAAGGATGGGCGAGAAAAGTTTGTAGGCGAACTTGAATAGTATTTCGAAGATAGTCTCGACCGTTTAGCAATTGAAATAGACATTTACGCTACCTCAAAGGAACTTCAATAGCTGCATGATTTAAAAGCCTTTTGAGAATGCAGTTTACAACCCATTTGTCGAATTTCCTTCAAATCAAAGAAATTTTAAATTTCAGAAAGTTTAATAGGCTTTAGTTAATAAAACATTAGTATTCAATTAACTGACGAAGTCTTACAAAAATTAAATACAACTAAGTATTAATTTCAAAGTTAAAACGTCTGGGAAGCTGCCAAAACTTTAACAACTTTGAATTAAATACTTCAAATTGGTGGTATTTAATATTTGTAAGGCACCAACTCTATTTATATTCATCACCCTTGGAATAATTAATCTCTATCTTTCTCTTTTTGTAACTCATCATCCAAATTCTACAAATGTTATTTTGTGGAAATCGGCAATTTAGAACAGATTGTTTCCTTATAATTTCTAGCCTAATATAATCCAACTTTTACAGCTTTCAAATATATAATTTTTAATTTTAAATAACTTTTTCTTTTTTACTTGCAGGTAATTCATGCTCACTATTTACTAAGCTTATTCAACCTTCTTTCTTTGTAAGTATTAACAGCGTAATACTAATTGATATAACGATATTTATTCAAAATTTGTTTGTCCTAATTCTGCAACTACCTTATATTATGTAGAATATTTGATTTACAGTATTAGATTCCACTACATATTAGACGAGTATAAATGTATAGCATGAACGCGGAGAGAATATTTTATTTTTGCACAACAACCTTTTAACGTCATTTTAACCAAGTATGACATCGCTAATTTTTGAAACCTCTTTCTTAAAAAAATTCTCGTTCCATTTTGATGATCTTATGAAAATTACAAAAAAGAAAAGTTGATTTTTTCTCGAAGCAAACAAAAATTCGAAATGAACAAAAAAGGGAAATCAAAACTTCATCCTTTTCGTTTAGAATACTTTTTTCTTATCACACAATTTTATATATAGATAAAGTAAAATGGCAAAAAGCAGCAAAGAAAAAAAAAAATGTCTCGTCCAATTTACATCAATCGCTTATACTTTTCTTTAGAGTTATATACAATTCCAAAGATAAAAAAAATAAAATAACAGTAACATGAATATAAGAAGATATTATGTATTTTTTTACTATTTTTATGTTCATGCTCTCAATAAATTATAAGTCAGATCACGTTGTTTCAATAGAAGTGAACAGGTTATTTTTTCCAGTAACATTTTTTTTTTTATGCCTTGTGATTCGGTTGCTTCTTGTTGCTCGCCTTAATACCTACATAAAGTATAAGACACAAAAAATAAGAAAATGAATATACAAAAAATAATAATAAGTTTTAGTGATGATGATGATGATGATAATGCTACTGATGAGAATGGTAATAAAGTTGTGAATTTTTGGTCGTGGCATTAGTCATTCACCAAGTGGAATGGTGATAATTTGACGTACAACAACGTTAATAGAACAGCAAGGATGCTATCTTTATTCGTAAGTAGACTAAATTTAATGTTTTATAATGATAGAATCTTAGATATTTTTCTACGTTTAAATTTATTAATTTTTTTTTTCTTTTATGATGATTGTGTGATTGCATCAGGCACATTTTGTCATTTAATAATGAAGAACGAATAACAAGTTAAGCCTCCCTTTCCTTTTGTAATATATTATCCATTATCCATAATTTTATTTTTTATAACCCTGTTTTCCAAAAATATATTTGTATACGATTTTAAAATTTCGATCACGATTCAAACTGCACAGTCGAAAGCTTTTTTTAAGTTTTCCTTTTTTTTTTTTTTTTGCTGTATCTCCAAACTTTTATTTTATTATTTTTTTATTTTTTATTCCTTCCAAATAATAATTTTTAATCTACATATTGTTATTTTTTTGCAAATAGAATTTTCTCATCTTGTTACACAACCTAACAAGTATAAAGAATAAAAAATCAGCTATACGGAACAAAATATTCGGTACACAGCACTATAGAAAAAAAAAAAAGTAAGTAAGACATCCAATATCGCACCCAATGAATTTATATGTATACATATATGCTCATAGATATGTTCGCTTGACTTTTTTGGTCGTTTTTTATTTTGTTATAAATTGAAAATAAAATTTATTTGTGGAAAGTGGGTAAATAAGGAGACGAAGAAAAATTTCCGGGATAAAACAGCATCACACTTGGAAAAATGATAATAAAATAAAATTGAATTCCATGAATATGGAACGTCTTAAGAATAAAATAATTTTTTTTTTTTTGTTCTGTGCTGCTTTTGGTTTTTGAATATTTTACGACGATTTTTTTTTTGACTTTACTCTCTTGCTACTCGCTTTAAGATCTAGACAATTTTTATTGACGGGTTATTCCCTATATATGTATGTAGTGCACAGTAACATTTTCTAACATTTCGTATTTGTATTATTATAAAGAGGTTTTTGTGTTTTAAACGATATAATATTTTAATTGAATGAATATTGTATCTATGTATAGGAATTTTGCCCAGTTTTAAGAGAGTTAGCTAATATTGGGGCAACACTATATATGCAGTGTTTATGTAGAATATAAATTTCAATTTTTAAGGGTGGCTGATGACTAAATTTGGAGATAAGGAGGAAATAAGCGTTAAATCGACATAATAATTAAATTATTGGAAATGCACCGTTTATTTGGGGAAAAATTGGAATAGAAAATGTATTCCTTGTAAAAGCTTTATTAATTTACGTTAAATTAGATTATTTAATTTATTCCAAAATCGTCGTGTCGGGTTGATTGATTGTTCATCAAATTTATGTTGTTAAAAAATATTCTCAAATAATTGTAATTCCTTAGAACTAGTAGGTAATAAATTATTGCGAAATTATTTGGAAGGATTGCGAATTTTTAATAAACTTAATAATTCATATACCATTTATATTCTAACGAATAGGGCCACGTATTAATTTTGCTCTTTTTAATCCTACACGGTAAAATATAATATTTATACATAATCAAAACAAATTCAAATTTTGTACATTTAATTGAATTCAAATGTATGAAAGCACTACCATGACTATTCCTTTTAAATGTATTTATGGCGTATAGAATTTTGATTATTCTAGTAATTACATTAACGTAGGGATTTTAGGGACTAAGCATTTAACCTATCAGGCATTGTATGTAAGTTAAAATGTTGAAGAAAATGTATTGCAAGTCTAAACCACAATCGTTGAGGATTCGAAGCTTATTGGTTCGGCTGTAACCAGTATCCTTTTTTGAAACAAAAAAATTCTAATTGCTCTAAGTTTTACCTCAGAGAAATAGGTGCTATAATCTGCAGGTATAATTTGCAGGTAAAATAAATTAATTTTGGTACCAGGTATAATGCCGTTACTGCGTTAAAGCGTCGAGACTATCTCGGAGGTAAGAATTTCGCCACAGAATGAAAAGTATAAATCTTAGATAAAAAGAACGACGTTTCATTTTAACGTCAAAAATGAAACCATAACAAATCATCCAAGCCAGAACTCAAATGATTGAAAAATATTTCGGATACATAAGGAATTTGTGCGTGCAATTATTGGTTTCATGAATAAACAGAGCTCGATAAATGTTATCTTTGTCGCGCTTTGTGAGAAATCACAATACTTTTCTAGAATGTTATCAACAATTTTTCGTAATAATTCGGTAGCATCCAAGTTCCCCACCCAAACATATGGAGTCTGATCAACAGAGAACGTAAATGACTTAAGAACGATTGTGCCTTGTTATTCTCTCACATATTTTTATCTTGAGTGATAAGAAATCCCAAGTATCTGTAGATAGATACAGATAAGTTTCACACGATTTTGTAATTTCCCAAAATATTCGTAAAAAGATAGGTGTAGATTTCTTGCAGATAAACTGGTGCTATCAAGAATAGCTCATGAGTCAAAATCAAGTTATGCAGCTTTATGTGACAAATTTTTTGACCTTAACCTTGTACAGAATTTAGTTTACGTTTATATAACCAAGCTACATTTTATGAATACCGTTTTAGTAGTAATCGGAAATTTTACGGCTATAGGGCGAAATTAAATTTTGTGAACGAGGGCATACATTTTTTAATTCGTGTAATTTCAATTATTTTCTATCAATGAATGTAAAATGAAGCTCGTGCAGGTCCATGTTCATTTAAAATTAGTGAAGGGTAGCTTTTCAATACTTTTAAAGCTTTAGGCAACAAAATAAACAATTCATTCAAGAGTAGTCGAATCGCTTAATGAAACAAACAATTTGAAAATTAAATTCCTTTAAATGCCATAAAGCTTAATAATCAACAAAAATTCACTTAAAATACAAACCATAAAACAAGATGTAACTCTCAAATATTTGTCTTAACGAGGACGATTTCCCCTGCACACTTTAGGTCGTAATCTTTCCGATACTAAAACTGAAATGTTTAAAATAAGAGCTTTCAACTATTTTGGTGTACAGTGCACTATTTCGTTAAGACGTTTAAGTGATCTGACTACTTTCTATATTTTCTTTTTGACAGTTTATTAAAAGCTCCCATGAATAAAAAACAAATTAAATATAAAAAAAGCTACCAAAAAGTTTTTGTTATCTGAAAGCTTATAAATACTAACAGACATTTTGTTAAAAGCAGCAACAAATATGATTTATATATTTAAAAAAAAAAGCTCAAAAATAATTAAATTATTAAGCTTTTTAGCGACCTTTTTACATTTCGGAAGCTAGAATAATGAATTCCTGTTTAAACTGTTGAAACGAAATTTTGCTTATAAATAGGAAATCTTCTTTTCTTCGGAAATCAAAAAAGCTTATTACAAAACAAAAAATAAAAAGTTACATCTTCTCCTCGCTGATACTTTTGAAAATTCAATGTTTTTGTTTTTGACCACACACTGGTATTTCGTCCAAAAATGCTTAACAAGGATGAGAAAACTGGCGCTCTTTCATAAAAAAGTGACCTGAGACCCAAGGATCCAAATAATTTGGATCAGGTGGCAATGGATAAGGTTCATGGGAGAATAAAAGATTATTCAACGATCATTGATAAGTCGCATTCCAAATTGCATCCTTTTTGCTAATCATTATCCATTGGGTCTCAATCAATTGATCCTTTCAATTTGTTTGCATTATCCGATGCGATAAATTCTCTTAAAGAACGAGGGAATGTATCAATGGGCAAACTAATTACTAGTTTCGATTGAACACAGCGTAGTGGACGCTTATGTGGGTTCGGAATAATCAAAACCATTATCACTTGTCGATAATAACTAGAGTTGCGGAGTATGATATGCGGCCCAGCATGAATTCAACAGATCTGATCTATACCAAAAATGGTGTGAAACATTTAAGCCAACTGTTGTTAGCCACGTACATGGGGCGACCAGTTCGCCAAAGCACAATCAAACATTGTTTTGCGTTACCCTCAATGCTACAATATGGTGAACGCTGTCTTTATTATGAAATAAGATGGCATTGTGTGTGTTTGCTTCATATGCTGGTTCATTAATAGAAAAGAAACAATTTGATTGCTACAGGAAGTGGCAGAAAGTTCTTATCGTATCATTTACATTATCTATTTAGTTATGAAACATTTACCGGATTGAATTGAAGCTAAATAACTGGCATTGATTTATAACAACATCTTAAAGTATTATCTGAGCACGCTGTACTTGCGGCAATCTCCGTTCAGCCACTAATTTTCAAGTATTGAGCTTCCTTCATCAGCTTCAATAATTTGTTTAACAACCTCAAACTCAATTACGTGATCATTTAGTTGGTTGTAACTGTTATGAGATTCGCCAAAAATTATATTCATCCATATTATATTATACATATTTTAATAATCTGTAGAGCAACCACTTCGCTTTAGCTTCTTAGATAACTAAGGGATTTGTGAAATCATAAGGTTCAATATAACTTTGAAATTTTAAATAGACAAAATGTGAATTTTGTTAGTTGGAACAAAAAAATGGAGGTGTGGCCAACACACGACTTTCTTTTACGAACAGCGAATTTTAAGAAACTTTTATAATGCAAATTTCTTGCAAACTTTATTAAGATTGTTTTTATTTTTTCATGTTTTCTGTAAATTGTATATTTTTGAAATATTTGTAAAATAAATTTTCTGTTTTACGGAATCTGGGACCTGGAACCCGAAATATTATGTAAGAGATTAATGAAGATATATCTGTTTTGAGGGCCCTTGAGTCCGAAAAAGTTGGTTTCGAAATGATGTCTGTCTGTAAGTCTGTCCGTTTTTCTGCTCGTCTGTTTGTCTGTATCTTCTCTATAGCCCAGATGGCTTAACCAATCTAACAAAAACTTTAGATTTAAGCTTTACTTATGTAAAAGAAAGTAATAAAAAATAATAAATTTGTAAGAAGTTTGCGTAATTGGTGTCTCAAAATTCCCTGTTCGTAGAAGAAATGTGTTGGTCACACATCAATTTTATTTTTTTTATAAAATTTTTAAATTTTTTTTTTAAATTTTTTTTTTTAAATTTTTTTTTTTTTAATTTTTAATTTTTTTTTTTTATTTTTTTTTACTTTTAGTTTTTGGAAACATTTTGTTTTAGTAGTTTTTTGTAAACCTTATACTTTTTCAGATATTTGCAAAACAAATTTTCTGCCCCACGGGAGTGGCTACTTCCGGTTGGCCGATTTGGAGCAAAATTCACTGGGACCTCCCAATTTATCAAAAAAGCTTAAATCTGAAGTTTCAGCTGGATTGGTTAAGCCATCTGGCCCTGGGCTGTAGAGAGGACACAGACTGACAGACGGACAGACGGACAGACGGGCAGACTGACAGACAGACATCATTTCGAAACTCACTTTTTCGGACTCAGGGGACCTCAAAACAGATAAATCTTCAATAATCTCAAGGTCGAAAATTTTCATGATTACTATACTTTATTTTACTTACGTAAAAGAAAGTAAAAGATGTAAATTGCGTTTCTCCAAAACAGCTGCAAATGAATGTTTATAAATTCAATTGAGTTTAAAACAAAAATTAGTTTCAAGTCCCTTTTCGTTAATAAATATATTGTATTGATGATTTTATTATTAGTTATTAAAATGTGGTGTAAATCATAATTAACAATTCAATTTACACAATTTTGATTAAGAATTTTGTAATTTATAAGTTATTTTTAATTTGTTAATTCATTGTGTAAGTGACCATACTCAACAATTTTATTTTTTCCATTTTATAATTTCTATACAGAATCCTGATGTTGAGCATTAGCTCGAAATATCGATTTTTAAAAAAAATCATATTTTAAAAAATTCTTAATGAATGTGCTATAAATAAAATATTTTGGCTCAGTACATGTTGTATAACATAATTTAATTAGATTCAAAAATAATACTACCCTGCAAAATTTTGCCCCTGGATAATGAATAGTTGTTTCCGAAGTAATTTTTCACGCTGAAACCGAATCCGGGCTCAGAATTGCTTTATCACGTCTTCACAAGTCTTCCTCTTTCAAATTCCGTTAAGTTTGCTCAAATATTTTTTTTTCGCCTTTTTTTTTTGCATATTCGTGAATTTTTCAACTTGTCTCTCTCTCTCTCTCTCTCGTTCTGTTTCTCTGAATCGGGCGTCAGTATTCTATTTTATTTTGTGTGATATGATTTTCTTCCCCGTTTATATAACAATTTTATCATTATAACGAGTACTGTTGTTATTTTTTATTATTTTTTTATAAGCACTTCATGATTTCATGAATCTTACTAATAGTTTAAACAAATAGTTTAAACACTTTATTTTGGCAAAACGAATGGAATATTTAAATTAAAAACACATTAAACCCTTTTACATATTCTTAGTTTATGAGATAATTTTATTGTACTGAAAAGTGACCATAAAGTTTTCGTATACCGAGAAATTCACGAATATGCAATTCGAAAATGCGATATATCTTATCGAAAATTACTTCGGAAACAACTATTCATCGTAAAGTGGCGCAAATTTTTTTAAATTTTCAGGGTACTGTAATCAGCCGTTCATATAACTACCTATGTGTCACGATTTCCATAAAACGGTCACCCTCATCCTCAAATTTCAAAGTGCATAATGAAAATAAATAATCATAATAGGCATATCTAAAAATAAGACGGATGTGAAGTTTTCCACAAAATATCAAAATTAACAAAACATATATGTACATATGTATATAAAACTTGTTAAATTAACAAAAATATAAGGAAGTATAAGTAAACCAGTCGGTAAAAGCAATTTAAGGGAATTGTATAAATGGAAACTACCTAAAAACAAAAATTATAAAAAAAAAAAAAATGTGATAAAAATCAATAATAAAGTCGTACTAATTAAATTTTTGACCATATATTCTGTTACAAATTTTTGAGTGTACCTACAAATAGTATTAATTTTATTTAAATGTGACCGAGAGGTTTGTTATTGAATGCGATATATTCATGATTTGATTTGATAAATTTCTGAATTTAGTGTTTCACTGTAACGAGGATTGTCCAGCTCACAGAGATGTCTCTGGGATGTAAGTTTGCCAAAATGAGCGTACTTAGTGTACCTATAGGTTAGGTTAGGTTAGGTTGAAGTGGCTGCTATCGCACACTTAGGCCAGCAATGGCCCGTTGTGATACCACAGGATCCCATCTCCCCATTACTCCCGTTGAAACCAACCAGAGCTATTTATATAGCGTAATAAATCTCGCACTCCACAGTCCTCGAGTTCCGAAAGGCTGTCCATACCGTACACACCCAAATACTTATGCCTTCTGTATGATAGCGCCGGACATGAGCATAGGAAGTGTTCCAAAGTCTCCTCCTCCTCTTCGTCAATGCAACTTCTACAAAAGTCATTCGTCTGTATCCCCAGCCTTCTCGCATGCTCCCCAAAAAGGCAGTGACCTGTCATTATCCCTACGACCAATCCTATTTCTTGTCTTCCCAGGGATATTAGTACCTTGGAGCGCCGCAAGTCCAGTTTTGGCCAAACTTGCTTTGCTACCCTGCACGTGAGAGTGTTGATCCACCTCTCATTTGTCAAGGCGATTGCCTTTTTACTGAGCGCCCATTTTAGCACTGCCATAGGCCTCCCCAGACCTACCATTTCCGGCTGCATCTGGAGAGTCGTACCGTACTTAGCTAGTTCGTCCGCCCTGCAGTTCCCCGTGACGTCCGAGTGACCCGGGACCCAGATTATCTGGATGCTGAAATACTCGCTCATCTCGTTAAGAGATGATCGGCAATCCAGCGCCACCCGCGACTTCAGACAAACTGCCCCAAGTGACTTGATCGCTGCCTGACTGTCCACATAAATTGCGATATCCCTCCCGGATACCACATTATGCTTCAACCATGTCATGACTTGCCCGATCGCCACCACTTCAGCCTGGTACACGCTGCAGTAGTCAGGGAGACGAACAGAAATATTAACATTAAGTTTATCACAGAAGACTCCGGCTCCTACCTGATCGTCTAGCCTCGAGCCGTCCGTGAAAAATTGCACTGCCTCGTTTTCCAAGATTGATCCGTTTCTCCAGGATTCCCTTGAGGGAAAGATGGTACGGAAACCCTTATCGAAGCACAACGTTGGTGTAATATAATCCAGATTCGCCAGTTCTTCGCCAGCGAATCTACCTATCGTCGAGTGTCCCACCTGAAGCCACTTCCATTGAGAGACAGCCAAGAGCCTCGTAGCCACGTTGGCTGCCATCTGTTTACCATAAAGGTCGATTGGAATAAGGTGGAACATAACCTCTAAAGCGCGTGTAGGTGTTGTCCTAAGCGCCCCGCTTATAAGCATACAGGCCGTTCTTTGCACCTTCTCCATCATACCTCTATAAGTTACCTTATCTAGAGCTGGCCACCAAACGCCAACCCCGTACATTAGCACAGGTCTTACCACGGCGGTGTAGAGCCAGTATACCAGCTCCGGTTTCAAGCCCCATCTCTTACCTATAGCGTTTCTACACGAGTATAAGGCTACAATAGCCTTATTCACTCTTTCCAAAGTGTTAGGCTTCCAGCTGAGCTTACTATCAAAGATTATGCCCAGAAATCTCGCTCGGTCAGCAAAAACTAGTCCGCTGCCGTTTATGATAGGAGGGCTAACCACCGGAATTTTATATTTCCTAGTAAATAGTACCAGCTCTGTTTTGGACGGGTTAATCCCCAATCCACACTTGCTGGCCCATTTCGTAACGATCAGGAGTGCATTCTGCATAACATCCCTAATCGTATCTAGATATTTGCCTGAGACAGCTATCGCTACATCATCAGCATATGCTACAACCCCTATCCCCTCTCTCTCTAGTTCCAGCAGCAATCCATTAATCACTGCACTCCAGAGAATGGGGGACATTACACCTCCTTGTGGGGTTCCTCTAACCACCCGTCTTCTAATCTTGGACTCTCCCAGCTCCGAGGTAATAGTCCTGCTTACCAGCATCTGATTTATTAACCTACTTATAGAGCAGTCCACTTCCAAAAAAGACAATCCTTCCATGATCGCCTCCGTTTTTACATTATTAAAAGCACCCTCAATATCGAGAAATGCTACCATGCAAAACTCTTGCAAGTAAATTGATTTCTCAATTGTGCGTACTAGATCGTGCAGAGCTGTGTCCACCGACTTTCCCTTACAGTACGCATGCTGCGATATTGCCCACTTCCTGGGTTCAATTCTTGATCGAATAAACACATCTATCAACCTTTCCAGGGTTTTCAGCAGAAAGGATGATAGAGTTATAGGCCTCAAGTCCTTTGGACGAGCATGTGAGCTCTTTCCCGATTTCGGAATAAAGACTACTTTGACCTCTGTCCAATTCCTAGGAATATAGACTAGTTTCAAACATCCCCTGAAGATAACCTCTAGCCAGGGGATGATGGCTACCGAGTTCTTTTGAATCTCTGCTGGTATAATCCGATCCGGGCCCGCCGACTTATAAGGCTTAAATCCCTGCAGCGCCCACCTGATCCGCTCTCTATCCAATATGCCCTCCATATCTATTGGAGGTGTTCCTCGATGAGCTCCAGGCTCCATCGAGTCATCAAAGCTTCCCGGAAAGTGGGTATCGATGAGAAGCTCCAACGATTCCGCACTTGAAGCTGTCCATGACCCGTCTGGTCTAATTAAGTAACTAGGACTAGTTGGGTTAGTAGATAGAATCTTCCTAAGGCGGGAAGTCTCAGAGACTTCTTCCATTCTACCACAAAAGAGTCTCCAAGATCCCCTCTGTGCCTTCCTCAATTCTTTTTTGTATTTTCTTAGGTCCTCCTTATAGGAGTCCCAGTCCCGTACATGCCTCGTGCTCTTTGCCTTATTAAAGGCTGTCCTACACGCCTTCCGAAAGGTCTCCAACTCCATGGACCACCATGCCGGTTTCTGCCTGCCCCTTGGCTTTATCAGGGGGCAAGAAGCATTAAAGGAAAGATTGCATGCTCTTGTGACAACATCCACAATGCAATTCAATTCTTCCACTGTCTCCGGAGGTCCGGGGACCTCCGGCAATAGTTCCTCCAACACCTCCCCATATTTCTCCCAGTTTGTCCTTCTAGGATTCCTGAAAGGCTTCTGGGTACCCGGGTGAATGTTAAGGTTATAAGTTATATATTGATGATCAGAGAATGAGTGCTCCTTCGCCACTCTCCATCCCCTAATCAACTGAAAAATAGTATCCGAGGCGAGGGTCACATCTAGAACCTCCTGCCGATTGCTAATGATAAATGTCGGTTCCTGCCCAACATTGCAGACTGAAAGGTTAGTATTTAATAAGTAATCAAAAAATAACTCACCCCTCTCATTAATATCAGTGCTCCCCCAAATTGTGTGATGCGCGTTTGCATCACATCCGAGTATCACACCAATCCTATTTTTCCTTGCTTCTCGGATCAGGTCCCCCAGGTTATCCGGCGGGATCTCCTTCTCCCGATCCATATACGCAGAGACCAGCCAAAACTTGTCTCTGCCAACCTCCATACTGATCGCAGTAACGTCACCACTACTGTATTGAGAAAGTAGAAAAATTTTTAAAGTATTTTTCACTAAAATGCAAGATCTTATCTTCTCAGAGTTACTTGAGTACAAAGTTGTATACCCTTTCACCTTAAGGCCACAGATCCTGTTTTTGTTAATCCAAGGTTCCTGGATTAACACTAGCTCCTCTCCTGATCTAGTCAGTCTGAGAACGAGAGCCGCCGAAGCAGCCTTCGTATGGTGAAGATTAATCTGCACAATATTAATCACCATGCATTATCTCACTTACCTCTTCATGCATTCCCTGTTTCAGGCTAATGCTACCTTCCTCCGGGGGGCCGCTAGTATCCGCCGTGTCACCCCCCATAATTGATGCTTCGCTGCCTTGAGAATCCCCAGCCTCTCTTCGTTCAGATTCCGACAGGGTGTCCCCATCGGATCCAAGCGAGAGAAGGCCGCCTCTCTCCAATAGCAGCTCCACGTCATCGTCTGTTATAACCCCATGCGCTTGCTCGACTGTCTGCCGCTGGGTCCGTCCGACGTCCACCTCCGGCCCGTCCTCCGAGCGCATGCCTACCTCATCTTTTTTAAAAACGTTGAGAGTGATCGACCCGAAACCGAAGCTGATCACCCCCTTTGTCTCTGCCAGGGGAGTAAGGGACTCCTTATTGAGCAGCATGATTGCCATTCTGAAGCCCCCTTTAGCCTCCTCCTGTTTGACAATCTTCCAATCTTTCGTTGGAAGATTTGGATTACTTGCCTGAATAATCTCAAGGATCTCTTCTGGCTTTTCTGGTTTGGTTGGTAACCAGACGCGGGCCCTTGGTCTACTCGGAATTTCTTCCTTTCGAACTGCCTCAAGCCTCGCGCCTTCCCATACCTCACCTACTTCGGCTATTGCCTTTTTATAAAGATCCACCGATCTTTGATCCGAGCACGCAGTTAACTTTACGCGCCCTTGATGCCATCCCGCATCTCTACAGAACGGAGGGGGTCCTGGATTTTCTCTCAGGACCTTGATGAAAATGGAGTTTAGTGCATTATACACTTCCCTCCACTTTCCTGCCGTGATGCTCCCATCTTCTTGACTTCTGTCAATTACCGCTAGCACCAGTACGTTCTCCTTTACTATTTCACTGAACAATTTCGGTTTTTCCTTTGGATCTCCCGATATCGCTCCAGTGACGGTCTTGGCTCGTTTGCTGTCGCCCTCTTCGAGCTCATCCTGAGACCTCGGCCTTTTAGGCACAAGAACCCTATCCGAGCTGTCGCGGCCGACAATCTCCCTCGCCCAAGCCACAGATTGCTTCTGTTCTACTGTAAGCTGCCCCTCAGGGGTTGCAGCCAGTTTATCCAGAATTTTATGCGCCGACCGTTTCTCCCTGTATCGTCGCTTTGCAGGAGGGATCCTTCCCGATCCCCCGCTCTCTTGCCTGGCATTGGTATCGCTGACTCCTGGCTTTGATGCCATGGTGCCACTTACCCCTGCCACTGATGAGGTAGCTCCACCTTTAAGGTAAGAGCCACTTTCTTCCTTCCTTGTTTCCGGTTTTTCAAGGGTACCGGCTCCCTTATTTTTATTATTTAGATGATCCATATATTCCCACGAGTGTCGGAGAAATACTGGTCCACCTGCGCAGAGATCCGTATACGCAGGTAAGGCTAAATACAACTGGAGGTAGCCAGGTATCCAGAGGGCTCCGTTAACGACTGGGCTTTGTTAAATGGGCCCCCAGCCTAGCTGATCATCAGCACGGGTCGCATAACACCTTAATCCAGCCCATTGGCTCACCAAGCATCACATCCCAGCACCCCCGCCCCTATTCATCTTTCACTCAACCATTCACCCATCCATATGGATATCCCAAACCAATAGGACCCATTTCATCATTCAAGGGGGTAACCCGTTTAAAGGGGCCCCTCACTCACTACCTGGAGACCCCGGAAATGTGACGCTCAGTCAGCCTGTGGTTATTAGTTGATGGTTTTATGGCGCCATCAGTTCGCCATTCCATACCGGGTATCATAGGCACTCAGAATTTAATAGGCCGTCCACTATCCACCACCTGTGACCCCCCCCGATAGCTGCAGCATGCCCCGGGTAGTGTACCTATAAATAGCATTAATTTGATCAAAATATGACGAACAAAAACTTAAATTTATACAAATGCCAGAACCTTTGATATCTACTCCAAGAACTACAAAACAAAAATACCACCCAGAAAATATGTTTAATGAAGAGCAATGGAATAAAAAAGTAAGACCATCTATTCATCTAGCCAATCTCTAAAACATTTTGGAAATAAAGTGCTGGCTCGATATTTAAATAGGGAAGTATTTGAAATTAATTCCAAAAAAAAATTAAAGGCTTTGAAGTTCTGCAGCTACCTATTTTAAAAAACGGATATTCTAATATATATGGGGAGGAAATAATATCAGTGACGAACACATGTGGGTTCGATTCTCTTACAGAGGTATTAGTTTGTATGGGTATCGACAACGAATTTTTAAAAATAAAATTTAATGAAATAGACAGTGATTATTTTAAATTTGTGTCTTCATTAATATACAACACCAATATAACTTCCGATGCGTACGACTTTCGAACAAATATTATATTTGATGTTTATGATGGTATAAACTGCGTTAAAAAATACGAAAACACAACTGAGTTAAATGCAGAATGTCAAACTACCTATTTGATCAATAAAATGATACCACAACCTACTATAGTTTACCAACAATGCATTGAGGAAAATATAATTCGCGTTAGAAACACTCACAGCTGTTATTTGCC
This sequence comes from Tipula helvola, assembly GCA_963556165.1. Lineage (NCBI taxonomy): Eukaryota > Metazoa > Arthropoda > Insecta > Diptera > Tipulidae > Tipula > Tipula helvola. The sequence goes on from OY744483.1 coordinate 104,338,295, forward strand.
TTTTGACATTTTTACAGTCAATGAAAATACTACGCGCAACGTTCAAAATTCGCTGTCTTTCGGGTTCTTATCATGTTCGAGTTGTGGGGCAAATTTAAAAATTGACAAAATTGTTAGTAAGTATGGCATAGCCATTGCGGACGTCCAGTCCTACAATAATGAGACATATAATATTAGAATTGGTGAAATCGATGAAAATATTAAATTAGCCGAAGAGGTTTTTTTATTAAAAGCGTTAATAAATTATAATAATAAACATTACACCGCAATAATAAAACGGCCCAATAATAATTGGGAACTATATGACGATTTAAAAAATTTCCCGTGATAAAAACTGATCTGGGGGCAATTTGGGAATTCGATTCGAACGTGTTCGACTCTTCCATTTATAAGATTCCTATTTTATTTAAATAAGAAACGAACGAATCTCATTCAATTCAAATAAGAATCCAATAATCGAAGACTCGATTGCGATCGAATCGAATTCACAAATAGCCCCCGCTTTTCGTTAATCCCGCAATTTTATTTTATTGCAAGAAATAAATATTAATAGTCCACAATATAAATAGTTATAGTAAAAACCAATAAATATTTTGAATGTTGTTTTCAATGTACTAACGTGAAACACTAAATTCAGAAATTTATCAAATCAAATCATGAATATATCGCATTCAATAACAAATAGTAACTCTCGTCATATTTTGATCAAATTAATTCTGTTTGTAGGTACACTAAGTACGCTGATTTTGGCAAACTTACATCCCAGAGACATCTCTGTGAATTTGGCAATTCTTGTTACAGTGAAACACTAAATTCAGAAATTTATCAAAGTATCATGAATATATCGCATTCAATAACAAATTTAAAAAACTCGAATTAACATTTCTTAAAATCTCCAAATTAACCCTTGTGTACGCACCCGGGTAGCCATTTCAACTTTAAATATTTGTGGGGATATCGTTCCACATATCGTCCTATATCGTTGACATTTTTATATTTAGAATAAAACTTCAGAATAAATGAAAATAAATCGCAAAATATCACAGTATACAGAGATAGTTGAATGAATATGTATTACCACAAATGCAGAAAACAAAAAATCCTTCAACTATTTTAAAAGAAGAAGTTCAACTAGAGATAGAGAATTATAACCCGCGGCGGTTGGACATTAATACCATTATGTATTCTTAATTACTGGATGCAAACGGAGCTTCCAATAATAAACATGCTTGCAGGAATAGTAAATGTAGTTCAGGCTAGTCAATTCATTGCATTGATCGATGTTCTCCCCACTAATGCTGCTTTTATCTGAACAATGAAACCGGCTATTAACTGAGTATACAACATTCTGTTGGTCAAAATGAACGCTGATTTTAATATGAGGAAAAATATTGAGACAATATTTAATTTTGATATGCTAAGCAAAAATTTACTATTAAATTATCGAATACCTGAATTTATTATTTGTTATTCAAAATAATTAAAAAAGAAATAATGCTGAAGTTGAATCAGTTGAATTCGAGCATTCACGTAAGACTCATTTTATGTAAATGTGGCTGGCTGTTTTCCAAACGCCGACTTATTTCAGACTTATTGACTTATTTGACGCCATTTTGAATAAGTCAATGAAGTCGTTCCAATTGCTTTTATCGACTTATTTTGAAAATTTTTGACAATACACAATAATTAGACAGAATGTTTCCATGACACCAAAAATAAATAAGTTTTCTATAGGAAAAATTACTAAAGAATAAGTTACCTTTTCAGCAGACTTATTTGAATAAGTTCGAATAAGGCAATAAGTCGGTGTTTGGAAAACAGCCTGTCCACAAATGATAAATAAAAGAATATTTAATAAAAGATTCTGAAATTATAATAATAAAAACATAATTACAATAATAATAATAATTGGTGATTTTAATTCCTTAAATAATAAATATGGTTCATGTTTTGTTGGGCTGCTTTATTAGCCCACAACAATTGGTTGGCGAGTTTATTGCCGTTAAAAAAAGAACCGAAAAAAAGCGATAGTGCGGGTAGTTTATTTCTTATTGTGATATGAGGTAATCCTCCCCTACCGCCCTTGAGTGACCGGCTCGTGGAGCCTTAGCCGGGAAAAATTACGTACCAGGTAGACTGGGTGCCGATTAGTCAGATTTGACTGTTCTCTACCAAAACTACCACCACTCGTTACAAATTTTAACTTAATAAATTAGCATTTAACATAAAAGTCGGGCACTCACATGATCTTTAAACATACTTTCACATAACCATTAGCAATTGGAAATGAGATTTTAGAAAAACGCATTTAAGGAAAATTTACAAATATCGAACCATTTGTGGTACAGAATTTTAAAGAAGAGTTTCCCTTCTAAGTAAATTTTTTGTGCAGCTATAAACATCTTGAATTTTACACTTTCACTAATGGAAAATGAATGCCATATATAAAAAGCTCTATTAGAATTTAATAATTAATCAGTGCTATCAAGGCCTTATATATACAGGCCTGATTGTACACGAAAAAATATTCAATGAGCTTTCGATATGGGTACTCATTTGTCTATTTTATATGGAAAATGCATATTTTGAGTGATAAAATCATGATATAAAATATGAGTAATTTTAATGTTTGTTGAATTTAAAAAATTACTTGTATTTTAAACCATTTGTCATTTTAATTTCAAAGAATGAATCAACCTCGAAATTAATAAAATAATTAAATAAAAATAGTACCTTTGTAATATTTTATAGAAAAAGTTTCATTTTAATTGTGCTGCCAGATGCATAAATGTACAAAAAAAAATTAAAACAGCGGTCGCTGAAAAAAATGCTGAATCAAATCAGCAATAATGAAATGTCAAAATGTCAAATTTTTGTTTTGGTTTTTTGTTGTGTTTAGATTTTTAAATTAGTTTTTCTTTTATATTGTACAATAAAATATTAATGTACATATTATTATTTCCAATAAAGTTTGTGTTGTTTTTAAATTTAATTATGTGCATACGAGCAATACGTGAATACGAGTATTCGATATAAAAAAAAATTAATTAAAAACTATAAACACAACAAAAAACCAAAACAAAAATTTGACATTTTGACATTTCATTATTGCTGACGAATATTCAGCATTTTTTCAGCGATTGCTGTTTTATTTTTTTTTTTTTTTTTGTACATTTATGCATCTGGCAGCACAATTAAAATGAAACTTTTTTTATAAAATATGATAAAGATACTATTTTTATTTAATTATTTTGTTAATTTCGAGGTTGATTCATTCTTCGAAATTAAAATGACAAATGGTTTAAAATACAAGTAATTTTTTAAATTCAACAAAAATTAAAATTACTCATATTTTATATCATGATTTTAACACTCAAAATATGCATTTTCCATATAAAATAGACAAATGAGTACCCATATCGAAAGCTTCGATTTTTGTACAATCAGGCCCGTTAATATATGGCCCTGGTGCTATATATTATTAGCCGGCGTCATCAAATTTTGATATCTTAAAAAGTTTCGAGAGGTAGTTGTCCTTATTTAAAATTGTATTTACCGGACGTCCTCAGGTTTATTTTGATTAATTTTGAGAAAAATCTTCTTCATATTTACTAACAAGTAAAATCGGAAATCAGAATCAAATTTATTTATTTATTTTTTGTATTTCCCAAAAAAAAAAAAAACAAAATGTTATATATAAAACACGGAAATCAAATCAATGGGAAAACGTTTTTTTTTTTTTGTGCTGGAAAAATATTTTATAAACTTTTGTTAAATCGAACAAAATCAACTGACCGAAAAATAATAATTTTATTAAAAAATATAAAAATAAAGTAAAAAGCTTAAATAAAATAAAAATTTTGCTTCTTTTTTTTATGTTTGGAACGATAAAAAATTGCCCAATATTTTTTGTTTTGCTATAAAAATTAATTTATTAATAAATTTATTGTTTCAGTTCTCAATATATATATATATATGATATAATATTAGATATATATTTAGTAGTAAATTTGATTCATTAGATTTTGTTTTCGCTTTCAATGGAAAATTGGGATTTTCTTCTCTGAAAAACCAAACAAAAAAAAATATCGGAAAGGTAATAAAATTGAAATGTGGATAATGAAATTAATATCGCTGAAAAAATGTGCCTTTCATTTATATGTCTCTCTTTCTTTATTCGAGGAAAATTGAAAACTGGTGAATTGAGGGAGAATGATATAGAAAATTAAAAAAAAAAATATTAAAAATCGGGAAGCTTGATTGAGATGTATCAATTGTTCAATTCATTGAATTGGAATGAAATCAAATTATGATTTTATCATGGAAATAAAAAAAAATTTCGTTTGCTCCGAACTATTGACCAATAAAAATATGGTGGGATTTTAAATTGAATTTACGCAATTTTATTCAATTTTTGATCTTTAATGTTACTTTTTGATTTGAATCTCAATTGGTGTAATAAATACATTGCTAAGTAACATTTGCAATTGAAGTTGAGGATTTATTTATTTTGGTATACTTATGTATCTACGTTATATAGCAAACCTCATAAAGTTGGTGTAACAGACATAATATAATATTGTTATACTTGAATGTGGATTTGTTTTATTGTTATTATTGAGGAATTGGTAACCAAAGGTCTTATATAAAATGTATGAGTATATCCCGCTTACAAACTATTTTTAAGAATACATCGAAATAATCAAACTTATGAGAAAAATTAACATTAATTCGTTGTTATGCTTGTTTACTGCAGGAACTATTTTCTTCGTAACGATAAACACGGCTGTTTATAAGAAAATATCACGTCCAAATTTTACAACATTATTTTTAACATTTTAAACATAAAATAACTGGCAGAACAGCAAACAGAAATTTCAAAACTTTATACGTGAGCAATAACTTTTTTATTTGTTTTTATTATTTATTGTAGGTAACAAAGTAGTGGGGCCAGTACTTTTATTAATAATGATTGTTTTTAAATTTAGAACCAGCATCTATCTATTATATTACTAAATATTCTGCTGCCCCCTTACTGAAATTAAAAATTACTTTTTATTTGATTATTTATTGTAGTGATAATCTGAAGAGTTGACTTTCCTTGATGAAAAAAGTATAGGACGAAAACGCATCTTTTTCGTTGTTAAATAAAAATAAAATATCTATTTGATTCATAGATTGATTGATTTGGATAGAAGGCCAGGCCTGAGAAAGTAATCTCGCATTCAAAACCGAAGGATACGAAACATTTATTCGTCTCAAAGAGTATCCATTCCATCTAACTAGACTCACCCCACGTAACCACACTTTTATCTATTATTATAATCACAAACACCTACACCAATACCGGCATGCACACATGCTTGCATAAACCTGCGTTTTTGCTCCGATGTAAACCGGTCCTATTATAATATTGTATGTCCTGATTAGACGAGTCATTCCGAGTGAAACACGGATATCCTGTTCCTTTGGTCGAGCAGTGTACCTCGACACGATGCTTAGAATAAGGTTTAGACCACGACGATTCATGTGATCTCAGTAATTTATTCTGTGTACTTTGGTCCTTCTGGTAATCGTGCAGGGCTTATTTGGGCTGAATTAGCCTAGCATTTTTAGAAAAAATAGCTAAGGCTATCTCATTCGGCGACGGTTTGCATGAATCATTGCGGCCATTTTCCGACCATAAGTAGTGAACAACAGTTGAGTTATATTGTATGTACATGGTAATGATTATCTTGAAAGGCACTTTTGGTTTCTAAACCTTTAAAAAAAACAAAATAAAGCTAATTAAACGAAAAAAATTCATTCGACCACATTTGGTAGATTATAATTGATGGGTGTCACCGAAATTATTACGACGCCATTTTGCATTACGATATTTCACATATCAATAGGAATCATCATTCTTCAAAGCGGGATTTAAAAAGTTGAAAACGTTAATTTTTTGACGTGATAACGTTTTAAACGGGTTGGGTACGAAATCTCTCATTACAAAGTTTTTTTTACAAAAATTCTACTACAAAAATTCTTAATTACAAAATCTCCTAATTACAAAATCTCGCATAAAATTTTCCCCGTAAATATATGAAATCGCGCGATTTCATATATTTACGGGGAAAATTTTATGCGAGATTTTGTAATTAGGAGAAAAGCGTTTGTGTGTGTGTGTTGAGTGTATGTTTTCTTTGTTTTTTTAAGGATCTGGGGAAAAAATTCATTTACGAACCCCTGAATGAGCAACCAGGGAGTGTGGCGGCGAAGTCTCTAACCGCGCTGCAATTACTTTTCGACTCCGGCAAGAGCTTAATACAATTGTCCGGGCTTACTTGCACTCCCAGCTTTTCAAACATTTCTTGCCTCGGATCTACGAATCTGGGACAATGAAGAAATACATGCTCGCAACGTCTTCAGCCAAACCAACACGGGCATTCCGAGCTGTTCTCAATTTTAAATCCGTACAAATACGCTCGAAAGCATCCGTGGCCTGTAAGGAACAGGGTGAGATAAAAGTCGACCTCTAGTATTAGCCGATGCGGCCAATAGCCATGTGTTGGGTGTAGGTGTGTGCGTATGTGTGTGACAGGAAAAATACTGCATGTGCGTGTTCAAATATGTCGCTACCATCCCGAAATACAATTATTCAAAAGGATGGATTTTAGGCAGTGTTTAAATTAATTTTTTTCATTCCCTTGTTTTATCTTTTTTTCTCTCTTTGTTTCTTTCTTTCCCAGGTAACGAAATCGAAAAAAGTAAAATATCTCTCCTCATATAAAACACAAAAGATAGGAGAGGAGAGAAATTTTATTTTGTTGGATTTCGTTCCGGAGGAAAGAAACAAAAAAAAATATTTTTTCTTTTCTTTCGCAAAAAGAGAATAAATAAAGGAATGAAATTTGAATTTATGTATGTAATCACTGGTTTTAGGAGATTTTGTAATTAGGAGATTTTATAATTTGGTGATTTTGTAATTAGGAGATTTTGTAGTTAGGAGATTTTGTATTCAGAAGATTTTTAAAAAAATAGGAGATTTTGTAGCTGAGATTATGAAATGAGGGATTACGTACCGATCCCGTTTTAAACCGCATGCTCAGACCCGAAAATTGACCCGAAATTTAGCCCTTGGTCGTAGGAAATATACTCATCAACTATAAGCAATACCTTTAAGTTAAAGATATGATTGGTTAGGTTGGTCCTTCGGCTTTATGCCTCTCGCATAATATTATCGCAATGATGTCATCAGGCAGCAATGGAACTCGCGCCGCTAACCTCTGATTTCGACCGAAAATGGCTCAGCCGATCGGTCATCCGATGATGTCAATTTTTGCGTAAAAAATCAATGGTGGTTAATTTATTTTAAATTCAATTAATTAATCTTCACATCAATTTTAATTAAAAATTCAAACTACAAAATAGCGATTTACAGAGAGTGAGGGCGCTATAGCGAAAGAATGCCTCATCAGATCGGAGCAATTTGGTTATTAATTTGTGCTTAATAATACTGTGGCAGATAATTTATTTTAAATTAAAATAATTCATTTTCACATAAATTTTAATTAAAATTTATATCTACAAAGTGGCGATTTACAGTGCTAGAGAGCAGATTAAAGAGAGAATGCCTCATATAATAGGATCAGATGAGGCAATTTCCCGGATCCAATACGTACCGCCATATGTCAGTGTGGACTCCGATATTTTACATACTAATAGGAATCATCATTCTTCAAGGCGGAATTTAAAAAGTTGAAAACGTTAATTTTTTTTTGTTATTGTTATATATTCGAGAATAAACAGAGAAAGGCAGCTTGATAAGATGAAGGTAAAGCTAAATGCTCATCAAGCTTGTCGAGTAATAACTAGGCGTACCTATATTTGCATTGAAACATCAAAAATATAACTTAACATAAAGTTTTAAAATATAAAGGGCTGAAACCTCACGAGGTGATCAGAACTTCGGTCTTTGGTATCTTCAATAATATCATAAAGTTGGTGTGACTGTTTTGACATTATTGATTTCTATTTTAACCAATATATATTTACTTATACAACAACAGCCAAACAGGTCAAAAGCTTCAACATGGGTACAGGCAGGGCCTTTCAGAGCTAGCAGGGGGCCTGGGCCAAATTATTAAAATGGGACCCCATAAAAATAAAATAAAACAATTTTAAGTTTATATCACATGAATTCATTTTAGTATTTATTAGGATTTATTAGATTGAAGCTTTTCTCGCTTTATTATTAGAAAATTCTCTAATGATTTGCTCAAAAATTATTTTTCTTGCGATGTCGTGGTTAATGTTTAACATTGCCAATCCATTTAACTGTTGTTCTGCCATTGTTGAGCGATAATAATTTTTTATTCTTTTAAGAACACTGAAACTCCTCTCGGCTGAAGACACAGATGCAGGAATACTTAAAAATATTCTTAAGACAATGATAAGATTCGGAAATAAACCAGCTAAGTTTTTACTGAGAATATTTTCTAATAAATTTGTTGGTGTCGGATCTGCATTGAAATTAGCTGCATACATTTTTTTAAGGAATTTTACCTCATCTAGTATCTCGTTTGATAACTCACTCGTGTATTTTGAATGCAAACGGTTTACTGCAGCTTCAATTTTTTCATCAGTCAAATTTGGAAATGACCAAAGAAAACCGAAAAGATTGCAGATTATTTGTAAAGATTGAAATCGTCTGTGTAAGCCAGCTATTACGGAATTAACTATTACGTTAAACACATTTATCCTGTAGTATTTTTCAGCATCCGATTGTGTCCGTATCGTTCTATTAATGGCAAAATCACATGTAACTCCATATTCACGTGCTTTAGCTTTTGCTTTCGCAAATATTTCATTCCACATTCCGTTTAAATTGCGAAATCTCATTACTAGACTTTCAATATTATTTTGCTCAATATCAAGTGTAGCATTTCGAGCTTCAATTACCAAATTTGTCTGATGCAAATCTGTCAAAATTTCGAGCCATATGATAGAGAGCAAAACACATTCAAATTTATTTAAATATTTCTCAATTGAGTGTAATTCAACGATTGCGTGTGTTGGTAAATTAAAGGAATGCATTTCATTTAAAGCATCTCGAATAGATAATAGATTTTTGGCTATTGGTTTTACTGCATCTATTCTAGCAGACCATCTAGTTTTGGAAATCGAGTGAAGAGACATACGGATATGTTTCTTTAAAACCTCCCATCTCCGCGGACTACTGCTAAAAAAATTATACATTTGTTGTATAACTCCAAAAAATTGTACAGCTTCTTTACACGATTCAGCTAAATCAACTCCAACAAGATTTAATGTGTGGTTCCCACAGCTGGAAAAAATACAATTAGGATTACGCTTCGTAAGAATGGCTTGCACACCGTTTAGCTTGCCAGCCAAATTTGAACCATTATCATATGCTCGAGCAATACATAAATTATAATTTAATTCCATATCCGACAAAATTTCAAGAATTCTGGCAGCAATTTCTTCTCCGGTTTTTCCAGAGAATCGAAGCAAATAAAACGCTCTTCAATGTCAAATTTTAAATTGTCACATCTTGTTCTTGTTACAAAGACAAAATACTATCGAAGAGCAAGCGCAAATGAGAAATCTATAGTAACAAAAAATTCGGGGGCCCCTAAAAATCGGGGGCCCGTGCCGTATGGCCCGGCTCGCCCACCCTCTGATTGGCCCTGGGTACAGGCATCCAATTTAAAACGAAAAATCGTATTCTAGAATTTTATACCGAAAGTAGTATAACAAATTATACTGATACTTCTAACCGTTTAACTGACCATATTCCAGAAATTTATCCGAAAACTCATTTTAGAATCCCATTTACAACGCACATGTCTAACACAATGATACCCGCGGTTAAGGCATAGTCAAGTTCCATCCTACTTGGTCATATTCCACACATATCAAATATTTCCATTTCCAACACACAAATCAAATTTCATAATAATCGGTTGAGAAATAGACAAGTTCCATCATACTTGGCTATATTCCAGAACTTCATCCAGAAATCGTTTTAAAATCCCAGAACTTCATCCAAAACTCATTTTAGAATCCCATTTCTAATACAAATGTCGAATTCCATCGTAATCGGTTGAGAAATGAGCAAGTTCCATCATACTTTGCCATATTCCAGAACCTGCTACAAAACTCATTTTAGAATCCCATCTCTAACACACAAATCAAATTTCATAATAATCGGTTGATAAATAGACAAGTTCCATCATACTTAGTCATATTCCAGAACTTCATCCATAAATCGTTTTAAAATCCCAGAACTTCATCCATAAATCATGTTAGAATCCCATTTCCAATAAAAATGTCGAATTTCATCGTAATCGGTTGAGAAATGGGCAAGTTCCATCCTACTTGGCCATATTCCATAACTTCATCCAAAACTCATTTTATAATCCCATTTCTAACACACATATTAAATTTCATAATAATCGATTGATAAATAGACAAGTTCCATCATACTTGGCCATATTCCAGAACTTCATCCAGAAATCGTTTTAAAATCCCAGAACTTCATCCGTAAATCATGTTAGAATCCCATTTCCAACACAAATGTCGAATTTCATCGTAATCGGTTGAGAAATGAGCAAGTTCCATCATACTTGGCCATATTCCAGAACTTCATCCAGAAATCGTTTTAAAATCCCAGATCTTCATACATAAATCATTTTAGAATCCCATTTTCAATACAAATGTCGAATTTCATCGCAATCGGTTGAGAAATGGGCAAGTTCCATCCTACTTGGCCATATTCCAGAACTTCATCCAAAACCATTTTAGAATCCCATTTCTAACACACATATTAAATTTCATAATAATCGATTGATAAATAGACAAGTTCCATCATACTTGGCCATATTCCAGAACTTCATCCAGAAATCGTTTTAAAATCCCAGAACTTCATCCGTAAATCATTTTAGAATCCCATTTCCAACACTAATATCGAATTTCATCGTAATCGGTTGAGAAATGGGCAAGTTCCATCATACTTGGCCATATTACAGAACTTCATCCAGAAATCGTTTTGAAATCCCAGAACTTCATCCATAAATCATTTTAGAATCCCATTTCCAATACAAATGTCGAATTTCATCGTAATCGGTTGATAAATAGGCAAGTTCCATTATATAAAAAATTTGTTAACTATTCACCACATCCAAATCCAACCCCAACTCAACTCCAACTCAACTTCAACTCAACGCGCAAATTGACCCCTAATTTAATCTTCAAATCAATTCCCAATTCAATGCCAAATTCAATGCCCAATTCAATAATCAAATAAGCATATATAAAAAAATCGTAAATATTTATAAAAGCAGTTATTTTGGGTCAATTCGTATGGCAGGTACCCCACCCCCTTGACGTACAGTCTCCAAAAGCTTTTCAAATCTCCGCCTTGACCATAGAAACAGATTGGCGAAAAAAAAATTCAAATCGGACAAGCCGTTATCGAGATACCATGGGTCCAGACATCCAGACATCCAGACATCCAGACATCCAGACATCCAGACATCCAGACATCCAGACATCCAGACGTCCAGACAGACGGACGGACATTTTTTTTTTTTTGCATTTTCAGACTCAGGGACTTTCAAAACATCGAGAAAAGTGGTTTTGGACCAACCAAATTTTTCGTCATTTTTGACAGGATTTCAATACTTTGATCTTTTTAGACCGAAGTAATTCCGGAATAGGTCTGTTATATTTTCAGAAAATGACTGAAATATCTTTTTTCGTTCAGCAACTTTCATCCGATAAAGTTTATATTTTGGTGATCCCACAAATATTTAATAGGAGTAATATTTTCCCGGGTAATATCGAGTTTACCAGCTGGTAATTATATAAAACAAAAGTAATGGTGACCTTTACTGTTTGAAGGCTTTGGGGTCTATGTCTAAGATTGAAATAATTGGTCTACCAATTTCTCAAAAACTATCGGCTGTTTTGAGTATGTCTATTAAATCAGTGCTTCTCCAAACTGTTTCATACTGCGGCCCCCGAAATCGAAAAAATAAACTCCAGGGCTCCAGAAAATTTTATTGAATAATAATAAATTTACAGCTAAGCAGTTTGGGCATTGTTGTTCAAGGATCTCAGACGTCTCATATCCGTGTCCCGCCAATTTAAAAAATGTTCTACCAACCCAAAATATCCTTTCAGCTTCGTACAATTTCAGAAAGTTTCTACATAAAGAATTATTAAAAATTAGATTGATTAATTATAGACAATATATTAGTAGTAATGACATTCACAGTATTTTCGATTTGGCAAATCAGAAAAGTACATTCGCCTCAGGATTAGAGTACGCTAAGCGACAAAGTCAGTTTTGAGAAAAACGAAAATTAAACTTTGAGTGTAAATAATTTTCCTATTTGATAAGCTAACTTAGCAGTTACACGATTTTCCAGTACACTGAATAGCTATTTGGCAAAATTTATATCATCGTAATGTTTTAATTTAAGATATAATGCGCAATAAAAAATTGATTTTCCGAGAGAGAATATTTTTAGATTACGCTATATCCGGTTTAAATTATTACTAATAGCGGGAAATGGATTTAGCGTAAATATTAATTTTATAAAATTAACCAAAAATGACACCGAAAATTGGTGATAAGCGGAATTTCCTTTACAATTTGAATACAGATTGTATGCTAAAACATTTTTTTTATTTAAAACAATTATTAGGAACATAGTGATGCATACAATTTTATTCATGAAACATACAATACAAGTAAAACATAAATCAAATAATTAACAAATTCTTTGTTTCATTTAATTATACTATTTGTCATTAAAAATATCTTAAAAAATACCTAAAACAAATCTATCATATAAAATTCTATTTGTCTTAAAATTCACTGGCTGTCAATCATTAATTGTGTTCTAGTTGAAGAGCGGCATTATAGGCTAGTCAAATCCTTGACGACTACTTAGTCAAATTCTTCTTTCTTTCGTCGGATATTCTAAAAGTTTTTTTTAGACAAAGTTTAATTTCAAGATTTTTGAGCGAAGTTTCCTCCACATGCTGCTTTCGTGTTTTCCTGGAACTGATAGGCTTTGTAATGGACTCTGTATCAAAATGATCATTAAATGCACGTTTGTATGAAACTTCCAATACACTCCGTATTTCGCTTCTCAGATGTCGAACTTTGGTATACGGTAAAACAAAACTTTTGGGCCGCTTGACTATATTTCAAGAAATCGGTGTATTTCAGTTGCAAAACTTGCAAAGTTTCGTTTGGAAATTTTGCATTTGAAAGAAGGCGAATCCAATAGGACAATAAATTTCCTTATTATTTAAATATCGTTCCAAAGTGCTCTGGACCGCATCGAATTCTTGCAAAATCGAGTGACCTGCCTCGGATATTTTTGCTCTATAAACTTTACCGTTGGGTTGTCCTTCAGAAATTTAATAAGGCATAACGACAATATAGAGTATGATTCTGAAGCACATAAGAATCTGTCCAAATGATTATTTTATCAGTTACTAGCAATTCTAGTATAACTGCATCTAGAACTTGCTTAAATGCACTTGCCAATTCGTTTGCATCTGGGGTTATCCCTCATGAAACTCTTCACCCGCTTGAAATTTAACTTTCCGTACATTCATCTTCCAATTTTCTGGGCGTTTTAATCTTCTGGTCGTTAATTTTTTTGAGCTACATAGAGTGTCTAAATTATTTTTTTAACGGTCAATTAGTGCACTAAATTATCTTTAAGAAGTATGTGTAAACATTTACCATCACACAATAGGTCGATCATCCCTTCGGCTTGTACGGGAGGAAAATTTTCTGGATCATTATCAGAATCAAGGCATATTTGATTTACCAAATCGAATATGCTGTGAATATCATTACTACTAATATATTGTCTTTAATAAAGCCGAAAAATCAATTTGTTTAACAGAAACAGTTTTAAAAAACTCCTAAACTAAATATTTTAGTCGGGCATATGAGTGGAGCAGAGCAAATCCGAAATGACTAAACGAAAGTTAAAGCTACACATTTTTGAGCTTACGACTATTCTAAATTTGTCAAAATTCAATTTTTGCACGTTTTTCTAATTTAACAGCAACCCAACCCGAATTTGGTTCGCTTATAATGTTTGTGTCAAATTATTTTTACTTAGGTATTTAAAACAAAATTTGGATTTAATATATTCTTCTGAATTATCGAACTATGAAAATTCTGGAAGTACTTGAAACATAAAAAAGAAATTAATTTTTTGTACAAAATTCATAGTTATCCAAAGTTTTTTAGATTTTTTGAACTACCAATTTTCAATGTAATGAACCAATTTGAAAACATTGACACCCCTAGCAGTTTTATACCAAAAATTTGAAAATGCATTTATGACAAGTTCTTCAAAAAAAAAGAAAAAAAAAGAACTCGCCATAGCATAAAAAATGATAGTTCAGTATATGATAGTACATAGTTCAGTTATTTTAATTAAATCAGTTTTCTTTGTACCCAAAGAACTAGGGAATGGAAAATTACCGAAATTTGAATAACCGGTTCTCAGTGATTTTTTAATTCTAATATCCGTAATATACCGAAAAATTAACTTTTCTAGAAAAAATTTAGAGAATATTAATCCTTCCCTTATAAATTAATTCTAAGTGAGCACATAATTTGTCAGATTTGAACGCTCAATTTTATCATTGTTTGTATTAGAAATTATTTAATTTTTAGAAAATTGATTGACCTCATTGTTTTATTGAGGTTTGCATATGCTAGAAATAAAAATAAACATTCAATTTAATTGTTATACATATGGTCGTTTTGAGTCTTAAACAAAGCTTTTCAATAGTTATGATTACATATACCATTAAAGGGCAAATTCAATTCCATGAAAGTTAGTTTTATAGTTAAAAAGTGTTGTCAGGCTAACTAAAAAAATCCTTCGTAATTGTTTGTTTGAAATAATACTGCCACTTGTCTTATAATTCTAGTTAAGTGTTTTGCGTTGAATAGTAACGGGTTTTATGCCCCAAAACTGGTGCCTATACTTTTTCCTTAATTGCCAACTTTCATGATCAATTCAGATTTGGTAGATTTGAATAGATTTGTAAATCAATCAAAAGATTTTTAGTCTGAAAATTAAAATGACTAATGTGCCATTTTGAAGTGTGAAACCAGAACCATCTTGATGTGGATAGCATGTGAAAAATAAACTAAAAATAAGGGATATAGAAACACTTAAAATTCATTAATTTTCATAATGTTTGTATAAAAAAAACGCGATTTCGATTGACAATAAAACATGAATTAAAACTTAAACCCAGTTAAATAATTTTTTCTGAAATCGCTAACAAAAAACTCAATGTCTTACTCGTTTAAAACACAGATTCTAAAATCTCCTTATTTTCCAGCAATTAGCAAAAGAAAATAAGCGAAATTAAATTAAAAACCAGTAACAATATGTATTAAAAAGAGAAAATTCGATTCACATCTACAACCAATGGTAAGAAAAAAGACAACACGTCTCCGTTCAACCAATTCCGTCTTGAATATACTGGCCTATGACTACAAACAGTGACAACACACTAAGTCTCCGCCGCTATGTGGCAGTGTAGTAAAGTAAAGATATTTTTTTTTGATTTGTTTATAGATCATGTTTAAATGTCAAATTTTCAACAACCGCAAGAGCTACCATCTTTCGGAAAACTCCGAAAACACAAGCAACTTTCACATAATGTCACTAGGTGTCACTAAATATTTTCTGTCAAAATTTGTATGACATTTTTATGTATGCATTTTGTAAATATAAACAAAAACATTTACGTGTCATAAAAGTGACTATTATAAGTACGTGATAAATGAATTGATTTTAGCTGTCCCTTTTTGAAAAAAGTCAGTAATATTTTTTTTATTGTGTAGAGACATCTAGTGGCAAACGCTCTGTACTTTTTCAACAATCGTGCTGCCTCTTTCGGGAAACATGATCTATTGTTTTGTTTCATCTTTCATGTTAAAATAGTTTTTTTTTTATTTAGTGCATTATAAATATTACGTAAAAGGGAGATGTTACGCGTTTGTTTTACGCTTTGATTTGTTTTTCAAATCGAGTACGTAAATTAATTTTTATTTGTTTAAATTTATTTTCCGTAATATTTCCAATATTTTATTATTAAAACACATAATGCACTAGATTTATCTAAAAAATTTAAATTTACATGAATAAATCAAATTCACATGGTATTCCTATTTGATCAGAAAGTACGTATCTTCCTTCTTTGAAGCATTATGCTGCACTAAAAAAATTAAATGAATAATAAAATGTTTTTGGACAAAACGAAAAAAAAAAAATAACTCTCCTTTATTATACTGCCGCGTAGCAGTATGTGTTTCAATTTGTAAAAATTGCTTGTAGGCATAGGCTTGTATATCTAGTAGGCATTGGTTCAACAATTAAAAGTAAAATAAATCAGAAAGAGCAAACAGAAAAAATTAAATCATTACAATGAGTGCGAAGAAAACGCAAAATCAAAACAATCTAGCATGCTTTGCTAATTCAAAATAACTATAGAAACATATTCCCATTCAAATTTGAATGGAGGCAATGAAAGAGATGATTATTGTATTGTTTATAAATTTCGAGTTATGTTTATGACGTATTTTACAAAAACAACAATAGCTGTATTTTGTTGAGAAAAATTTAAACAAAATCAGTTTTGATTTATTTTTTGTCATATTCTTTCCTATAAACCTATTACGATTTAAATAAAGAAACATTTTTTCGGCATTATTTAAATCCTGCAGCGCTTTATATCCAAATATCCAATGCAATTGTTGTTGTAAGTTTCTCAACAAAATACCCTAAATATTGTAAATTTCAAAAATATCTTATTTTTTATGACGATTTTCACTAAGAATAAACATTTTCAAGACTCGATTTTTCAATCAAATAACATTACATGTTTCATGAAAATTTTCTTATAAAAACCATACAAAAGCTCACATTTCTTATAAACTAACTGTAAATGAAAATAAGCGTTTCCCCATATCGTCGCTTCCAATTAAGAGTATTACATCTGCAAATCATTAATTTTTTTGGAGGGGCGTGTCAAGTTTTTAATGTTAAATTTGCCCTAATTTTTTTAAATAAAATTCTTGCCACACTTTTTGGGAAGGTCTTTATTTAAAAAAAAATTAAGTCGAAATTAGCTTTAACAATTTTAGGGCCTCTCCAAAAAATTAGTGATTTGCAGATGTAATACTTTTAATTGGAAGCGACGATATAGTTTCATAGTAAAAAAAATTGTATGTACCTTATTTTAAGCTTAATAAAAAATACAGTCGATAGTGGAGGCTCTTATTTATACAGTAGGCTCTGGTGAAACCAAGGTAAAGGTTTCGACCAATTTAGAAAACTTATTAATAATTTGTATTTTATAGGCATTTGGTCTGAAAATAGTTTCATAAATCTTCGGTAAATATTTGAAAAATTTACCCATATTTCAGTAATCAACCGGTAAATCGGTATTGGTTTCCCTGCAAAAACCTCGGAATTGCAACCCTTGAATTTTCGATTTGGAGTTCTTAACACTAATTTGGGCCCCTTTCTCGGATTCCACATCCATTTTCCACATGTGAACATTTGTCAAAATTCATAAATGTATGTGCACAAGCAACCAAATACCCTATATGGGAAATTTTTTTCTCCTGCTTATACCCATTCGGAAATATTCTCCGAAAAAATTCTATTATTCCTTTTATTTTTATGAATTTTGACAGATGTCCCACGGCCGCGGCTCACAGTTTGAGATACTCTGTATTAAATACATCTCTAATGCTTAGCTGATACCGAGGAAACGTAGTTTTAGTTGTTTTAACCGAATTGATTTGGTTAACTCTGTTCTAATTATATTAAATTTTATGTATAACGTTCTTAGTTCTCGTTAAAAAAAATCTGATCTCCTGATTACCTAGTTTGTTTCTGTTTGTGCAGTATAAAATCTTTCTGTTATTGCAACTAATATAATAGAATCACATGAATGAATATCTGAAGTGAAACAACACCTTTAGTTTATTAAAAATATAAAGCTTTTGAGAAATTTGCGAATGAATTTTAAATATGGAAAAATGGGTCAATCTTTGATATAGGACATCAATAGTTATATTCCTGCGACTATAAATACTCTCAGTCTCTTTAAAGTCCCATCACTAATATTTTTTTCATAATTTTTCTTAATAAGTGCCGCACCTTCAACCAAGTCAGTAATTCAGTTTTGAGTTAGAGAACTTAAATTCATCGGCATAGTCATAATTTTAAAGATTTGAAATCTTGTTCTGGCACTGCTCATAAAATGTGTTGGTCTATTGTCAGAAGTCTATTTAATGAAAGTTTCCTAAATTCAAAGCTTTTCAACCATGATAAAATATCGCATCAATATTATTTCTTATAATATATAAACCAAAATATTTGGCACTCGAAACAACACCACGTGTAATAAATGTCGAGAGTGTGTTCATTAAATGTAAAACTCAGTTTAAATGGCTGACATTTTGAGATTTAAAAAAAAATCTACCTTCAAAGTTTTGTGTTGTATTAACTGAAACTAATCTAAAGCAACAAGATTTTTTTTTCATTTAATCCAACCAAATGGCAATCTAAAAGTTTTTAAACAATTTTGTATATTGAATAGAATTGACTAATAGAATGACAAAACCTAGTCAACCGTAAATTAAATTATAAAATTTAAACTTCACACCATTTTCTTAATTTCTAAATTTGAAAAAATCATCTCTTTCTTATTAAAAATAATGAAGCAAAATACGAGCAATATCAGTAATAATCATAATGATAATAATAATAATGTAGGCATTTTAATTTAAAACCTTAAGGAATTCAAATAACCAAAACAACTCACCCCCACTAAAAAGCGCCACACAAAAATTTAAAACAGAAAAAAAAAAAATTTTATTAAAAATAAAATGAAAAATAATAATTTTTGTTTGGCGACATCTTGTGGATACATTTGTGTGTTGGTTCTATATACTAATTAAGCAAATAAAAGTCTGATAAGCGAAAATATGATTGCGAACCGAGGAAAATCAACGCAAACGAAAATTTATTGAAATTTCTTGAAAAAAAAAGCTTTTTATTAAACGGAGTACCATAAGGCAAAATATATAACTCAAAATAGTAATCGAAATTAGAAATCATTATCAAACTTCGACCGCCTGGATAAAAATAATAATTATTCAGGATTGGTTTGCAATTTTCTTAAAATTAATTTGCGAATACAAACTATAATTAGTTACGAGAAAATAGATCTGATTTTTTAACAAAAGGATTACAATTTTAATTGGATTATCTTACAAAAATTATTTGTATTGTGTGAAATAAGTATACCTAGATGTTTCCATAGTTGTTAGTGTATAACCTTTTTCAAAT
The DNA here is from genome assembly GCA_963556165.1 of Tipula helvola. Taxonomy (NCBI): domain Eukaryota; kingdom Metazoa; phylum Arthropoda; class Insecta; order Diptera; family Tipulidae; genus Tipula; species Tipula helvola. The sequence continues at coordinate 104,357,725 of OY744483.1, forward strand.
ATCTCAAACGTTACAAACAATTCATCGAGTATGTTTTTGTAATCCATCAACTATGTAAAACTACGAATATTACTAAATCTACCAAAATTCCCATTAGAAAATATCAAAACCATATACAATGCTATACACATGTATGAAGAAACTCAATTTTTCAATCTAACATTTAGAAACGAAAAATAATTTTATTTTTTTCAAATTTATAATTTACCTTTCACATTCAATCAAATACCAAAAAATCATTCTAAAAACGTTTTTCTATTACTGCACAACAATAAAAAAAAAATTTAAATTTTTTTCCCAGTATGAAGTTTTTTTATGTATCACACAATATGTAATGTACATAAATGAATCAAGAATCTATGTACATACATTAGTTTGAAACAAAAAACAAAATTAATAACTGGAAATTTATCTAAATAAAATTTCTAAATTACCAAATAAATTTTCTTTAATTTTCCATACATGGCAACTAACCTAAATTATAAAAATGAAAAATAGAACTTGAATTAAATCTGAAAATAAAAAGTCCTCCCCGCTTCCTTTCCACTTCCATTTTCCATTAAGCTTCACTAAATATTTTGAATAGAGTTGATTGAAATTAGCAAACACTTTCCGTTTAAAGTTTTTATGTTCTGATTGTTTTTTTTTTTTTTTTTTTTGTAAGAAATTATTGAGATGAGAAAATAAGATATTTTGGAAAATTGAAAAAGCCAAAAAAAAATAGAAAAATTGAAAAATTATTTTTATGTTGTTTTTCGTGCTCAATTTTGGCATAAACATACACAAAAAAAAAAAAATTATTGTGAATGAAATAAATTGTGAACATGAAAGGGGTGAAAAATGAATGTTCGAATGAAGAATAATTTTTTTATTAAAAATCATTGAATAGAGAAAAATTAAAGTTCAACCAGAAAAATAAAATTTGTGGAAAAATCGTTGATTTTATTTGCAAACATCTCAAGTTTTTTTCGTTCTTCTTATTCGTCTTTTGATTCATCTCATCGAATTGTATATATACGTCTTGTGTATATAAACATATATTTTTTTGGATGGTTTTATTAAATTGAATTAAATTAAATATTTTTATTTATTTTTAAAGTATATGGTATAAATGAAAAAATGGGTTTTCAAAAATAAACTGATTTTGCGTTTCTAGAGCGATTACATTTGAGATCAATGACATAATGATTTAATTTATATACACATTTTGGAATACATTTTAGATAATTTATTCACTTACATATAAATATCTATTGTATACGAGTATTTATAGGGTCATATGCCTTTTGAATATTTCAAGCCTATACAAAAACGTTGAAATCGACTAAGTGAGTTTAGATGTTTTGAGATAGTCGTAGATAGTATTAAGACAAATATTTAGTAGCCTGATTGTCAACTAACTACACACTCGAAAAAAATTATGATATACGATACAAATAACAACGCATATGACTCGAGCGCAATATGACTACGTTTTTTGAAGTAAGCCTTACATCATAAAATAAAAGTTATAGGTTGCAGCAAAATATGAAACAAATTGCATTTAAATCATATCTGATGCAACTTATGACTAATTATGAAGCTAATCTACATCAAAATAATTCGATGCAAGCTACAATTAAATTAGAAGTAAAATGTAACAAAAAAGAATCGATATATCTTATGTTGAATTGTGTAAAAAACTTTGTGTCAAAAACCGTCAGACGTTTGCTTCAAAATATATCGCAAATTACATGTAAATAAATTTGATGTATCTTTAGAAGCAGTATTCGTCGAATCATGTTCGATACACTCTACATTGTAATTTGAATTAAAATACATCGGAAGAAAAAATGTCACATACTTACCACGTTTTTTGAAGGAATCTTTTCATCAAAAAGAGAAAATGACGTAATTTTACTTGAGGAGATGGTGAGTTAAAATAAATTCCAGGTTTAAATAAAAAATAAAATCATTATAAAAATTTGAACTAGCTCTACTGCATACTTGCGAAAATTTAATTAAAAAATTAAAATTCTTATATTTATGTATCTGAAATAATCGGCATTGTAATACTTATGATGTACTAATATTGTAAGTGTTAACTACACATCTTGCACATTGCAACCTAATATATAATGTTTTTCATGTTTACTGGAAAAATGTTTTTCGTATGTTTTTTTGTACTGTAAACAATTAAAATTAATACAAACAGGGTTAAAATTTTTATCAATCAATTGATAACCACAATAAAAGCTATCATATATGGCAATAAATTCATTTAGAAGAAATAAAATCTCTTTATTACATTCAAGAATATCTACGATTTTGTATAAATGAATTATTTCATGAGTAGACTTTTTTTTCAAAATAAAAAATCCCGTTTGTAGTGAAAATTGCTGCTAAAATAAGATAAAGTATATATTGGACTGGAAAATTCGTCAAGACATTTATAATTATTTTTTAATTTATACAGTACTCGTTTTCCTTTCTTTACTTTCGGTTCAAATGTTAAATTAGACCACACACTACACATCATCTGTTGATGCCTCTGAGCAAACGTATGACAAATATTTTTAAAATTTGGTGTAAGTAATACTTTTCTTAAAAAAACGATGTTTGCCTTCATATCGCATAGTCCATAGATGTATGACCGGCCCCATTTGCTTGATAACTGTAGGGTAGTGCAGCAGAAAATGTTGTTTAGGTGTAAGTTGTTTTTTAAATATATTTTTGATAGATTCCAAATGAGTTGTTATCAATTTTTTTAAATTGCCTATATCAATATTTGTTATTTCATAGCGAAATAATACATTTATTATTTTAATCACACTTAAAATAGTTTCCCACTGAGGTTGATAGATTGGGTTATAAAATCGTTCAAAAATTAAAGGAAAATGTGTTAATAAACATAAAATTTGAATAGCATTTTGCCCTAGATTGCTTCTATCAAGGTTAATGTTAGATGGTTTATTTTTTCGATCTATAAATCCGAAATTATACGCCGAAATGCTATCATTTATTTGGTCGATATTATGAAAAATTTTCTGTTCGAGGAAAAACTCTAACTGATATTTGATTGATAACACAACAAAACCCTCAAGACCATCATGCAATAAGTCAACGCTGTAGTTTTTAATTGTGTGAAAGTATTTCAAATCGTTTAACACAGAATTTCGACTTATACCTTTGGTTTCTGTCATCTTGAACTTCTTCGATGGAGGTTGGTCTCTTAAAATTGAGTAGCAGTCGTCAGGTCTTAACAGATCAGGTTCTTCAGTCGTACATTTCTTAGTGTCTTCGGAAGGCATCGCACAAAATCTGCAAAAATATTTTGCGGAAAAAGATTTGGCAAACCCAATTAAATCATTTGCAGCAAGATTGTCGTGAGATAATGAAAAAATTGTCCCAAATACTAATCCGAGGTTTTCTATAACTAAGCCTTCAGTTTCAAGAACTTTTAGGTCTTCTACAATTGGTTTTAAAATAGAATTTAAATTAAATTCATTATAAAGATCGTTTACATAAAAAAGGCTAACTAAAAATATATTTTGAAGGTTTGATTTCAGATAAGTAGGACAATTTACTAAAGTAAAGTAAATAGCCCCGACTTTATGAATGATGGTTTTACTTCCAAGTACTCTAGCAACCTCAAAATCATCGTAGTAAAGTTGTATTAAAATTATAAGTTTGTTATTGAAATCTCCTTTAATAGTTTGGAAGCGACCACTACAACAAGCATAGCTATATGTGCCATTGACACAAATGTGGGAACTATTAAAATCTTTAAATAATTGTAGGAAATAATCATTTTTAAAAATACTTTTTATTGTTTTTGTAACGGGTACAAATTGAAATATATTTTGAACCACCTTTCTCATGTAAGTTGAAGAATTTGCATTAAATCTTGACTCCCACCTAAATCCGATAGGGATCTGTTCTGGTTCAACATAAAAAGAATTCTCTAAAAATATTTTTTTTTCCTTTTATATTTCGAACAGAATTTTTTCATTGTTTCAGATATTTTGAGTTTATTAAATGGGGTATTTTTAATTTCATCTGGGGCGGATATAATATTGATCGCGCATTCAGTAACAATTTTGGGTTCATAAAAAATTTCTGACAATGTTTCTTCTGGCAAACCTAAAAGATTTAATTTCGTGTAAAAACGTTTCATCTGATTTTCAAAATCATTTAGGGTTGGAGCTTCAATTTCTACGAGTTTTTCTAGCGAGTTCTTATAATTAGAACTTATCGGAATTGAAGTTTCCGAATTGGGTACCTCCAATCTATCTTGTCCGTAAATATCGGGATCTATAATTTCCAAGTGACATTTACTAAGATGCGATTTAAGTGCAAAAAATGTTTGAAAAGTTTTAGAGCAACTTTTATCTGTAACACATTGAATTTTCAGTTGAGATTTTTCTTTGACGAATTCATAATATTTAAGGTGTAAAATTACTTTGTCTAGCTCATAAAACAACTCATTACAAAAATAACAAAAAAACATATTGAACCGTTACTGATTTTAAAAACTAATACTGAAAATACTGATTTTAAAAAATAATTACTTGTGTATCTTCTCGATATTAATTTAAATATCTTGTGCCTGCTGTAGATCCAATTTGGAAGCAATTTCCTTGATTCTGGATGTTATAGATCCCGTTGTTTCAATTTTATAAAAGTAATGGCTTATGAATGTCCAGAATGTTTTTAAGGAACTATCGAAGTTTTGCCAAAAAACATAATGCGCTTTAAAAAGTAAATCAACTGTTTCAATAAAATTGTAGTTATTTGGCAAAATTATCAGCTCCTTTTCAATACATAAATAATATTGTGAAATGGCCGACTTATTTTCTCCTTCCGCAATAATGTACGGATGTTATAATTCATTGTCTCTTAACTCTTCGGGCGGTAGGTTAAGCTTAAATTATAAATCAAATTCATTAGTAGTTTTCTGCCGTGTATAATCTAGACAAAATTAATTACCGTTCTGAAGACTAATATTTTATTTAAAATTTTAACAAAAGGTTCTCTGCGGGTATTGGCCGATAGCTTCCCGGCCACCACTTGAGGTAAAATATTTACAAGGTAGAAAAAATCTCTCATAGATGGTAACAATTCTGAAATAAATATTTTTTAATATCCACATATCATCTCTATAATATTTCACTATACCTTCAATCTCAGGTATACGTTTTAAGTTAGGACCTTTGGTGACAACATAAATATTTTCAATATATTTGGACGCCGTCTTCCATTTATTTAAAAACAAATCGTGGCTGTTCAACAAAAATCAAAAAATTCATATTCGACTATAGTTTCTGGAATCTCTATCGTATAGGCCTTGTATGTAAAATATCACATGGCCAATCCTAGGTGTCACCGATAGAAATAACAGGCAATGTATGTATGGGCATGTTGCACCAAATTTCAACCATGAAATCTGTTCAACAAAAATCAGAAAATTGACATTCGACTATGGTTTCTGGAATCTCTATCATTTAGGCCTTGTATGTAAAATATCACATGGCCAATCATAGGGATCAGCGATATAAATAACAGGCAATGTATATATGGGCTGCAGCACCAAATTTCAACGACGCAATTTGTTCAACAAAATTCAAAAGATTGACATTCGACTATGGTTTCTGGAATCTCTATCGTATAGGCCTTGTATGTAAAATATCACATGGCCAATCATAGGGATCAGCGATATAAATAACAGGCAATGCCCGTATAGCATGTTGCACCAAATTTTAACGGCGAAATCTGTACCATCCACTATTGCCATACTGTCCATAATCGCTCATCATCGGGATTACAAAAACATCTGAAAATCATCAGATCTCACAATAGCTCTGTTGCGTTCGCACCAGTGGGAGAAAACTTCTGAGACCTCCAAGTTCCGGCTCTTATGTGTGTTATGTTGATGCACAGATTTATTATCTCACGTGCCATTTTGATCCTGTAAAAGGAGAAATTATGGATAGCTCGTCGCTCAGATCAAAGACACTATGACACTCAACTAACAATGATTTTTTATATCTAACTAAGAGCCGGGATGGCAACCAAAAGGGGGGAGAGGGTAGCTGTTAAGCTTCTCACTATTATGTATTTGGTTCAACACTTATAGAATTAACATTCTTTATTTATTATAAATATTTATAAACTACTCAATATATTTATTACAACTTTTATGTCAAATACAGTATACAACTTTTATCTGTGATGCACGTTTTTATGCCTATCATACGATATCTTTTTACTTTATTTATCTGGACACAACTCAGCTTTTTTCTGTTTTTTGTTTATTATCTTTTTCTTCTCGGCTGGTCATCGATCATGTTATTTTTTAAGTCTATACATAAATACTTAAAGTAATTTAATTTAGTGCATTGCTTCGTAATATTATTAATTCTTAAATATACATCATCTCCCCCTTTTACAATTTTTAAACATTTTATAAATTTCTATTATGTTAATTTACATATATATGTATTTTTTTTTTTTTTTTTTTTTTTTTTTAATTTGTTTATTTATAACTTTCTCCCTTTTCAAACAAAAAATAACTAGATTGCAACTACACAATAATTACAATTTGTCTTATCCTAATAGTATAATAGTAAAATCAACATTTGATTTTTTATTTTTTTTTTTTTTTTTTTTTTTTTTATTTTTTTATTTTTTTTTTTTTTTTACTTATGTTTTTACATAATTTGCTTTCATATGATTATAATCTTCAGCAAAAATGAAATCTACAATTTTTCTGTGGTGAACTTTGTTATCATACGTGTTTATCTGACATGCCTTAAAAAATTTGAGTTGCGTCTTAGAATTCTTCCATCGTCCAACTCAATCCAATATGATCTCGGAGAATAGTGTTTTTTATTAATTTTTGCTTTGTTCCATTGCTTTCCAACTAGCACCCATACAATTTCTCCTTCCTTAAACTCTTGACCAATTATTTTGTTTCGATCGTAATAGCTTTTCATTTTTTCCGTTTTCAACCTAAAATGATTTTCTAAATCCGGTAAAAATGGTGAAATGTAAAATTCGTTTCTACCGGGGATCATAGTGCGCGTCATTCTCCCCATAAGCAGTTCATTTGGGGATAAACCTAATTGTTGAATGGGAGTATTTCGATACTCAAGTAACGCAATCCAAATATCTTGTTTTGCTTCTTCTGATTTTCGTAATAAGTTTTTTGCGGTTTGCACAGCTCTTTCTGCCATGCCGTTTGATTGTGGGTAATGAGGGCTTGATGTGGTTATTACTATGTCTAATTTTTCTCCAAATTTTCTAAAATCATAAGATCCGAAAGGCATATTATCGGCTACAATTTCTCTTGGTATTCCATGTACAGCAAATACTTCTTTTAATTTACTTATAATATGCAGAGCAGTCTTATTTTTTAAGCTAATAACTTCTAAAAATTTTGAGAAATAATCTACTATGGCTAAGTAATTGTTCCCGTTAAATTCAAAAACGTCCATGCCAATTTTATTAAACGGAATTTGGGGTATGTCGTGAGGAATTAGAATTTCCTTTATATTTGAGTTCCTGAACTTTTGGCAAATATCACATGAAGCTACTTTTTTCTCAATATCTTGATTAATTCCTGGCCAGTATATTAAAGTTCTTGCAAGGGCTTTCGATTTTTCTATCCCTAAATGGCCCTCATGAATTTGAGTTAACATAGATTGTCTTAAGGACACTGGAACTACTATCTTTTCATTATAGAAAATTATCTGATCTTCTAATAATAAGCTATCTCTAAATTTCCAATAAAATCTAAGGTTTTCTGGTAATTTCCGTCTTTCTGTTGGCCAACCTTCGATTAAAATATTTTTCAATTTACTTAATATTTCGTCATTATTAGTTTCTTGTTGAAATAGTTGCTTCTTTTTATCACTAACATTTATTGTATGAATTAACTCAGACAGATCTTTAATTTCCGTACTTTCCTCATGTATATCATAGTATCTCGAAAGTAAGTCAGCGATAAATAAATATTTTCCCGGCACAAATTTTAATTTAATGTCATAATTTAAGAGCCGCAACTTCATACGTTGCAGTTTTGGTGATGGAATTTTTTCTATTTCTTTCATCATGATCCCTAGGAGCGGTTTGTGATCTGTCATCACGGTGATAGTCCTTCCGTAAATCCAATTATGGAATTTCTTGCAAGCGAAACAAATTGCAAGCATTTCCTTCTCAATTTGGGAATACCGGGTTTCCGTGTCTGTTAAACTTCGAGAGGCGAAGCTTATAGGCCTACCGTCTTGCATCATACAACAACCTATACCGTCTTTACTACTATCCGATTGTATTGTTATTTCTTTGTTGGCTTCAAAAGGTTTTAGAGTGGGGGCATTAATAATTAAATTTTTAATTTTATTTAAAGATTCTGTGTGAGCTGGTAGCCATTTATATATGACGTTTTTCTTTAACAGTTCTCGTAGTGGTTTTGACAAATCTGACATATTTGGAACAAAAGTGCGGACATAGTTTACCATTCCTAATAGCTTTTGTAAATCTTTCTTAGATCGAGGAATTCCTATTTCGGAAATTGCTTTCGTTCTATTGGGATCGCAAGTAATTCCATTCTCGGATATAATGTGTCCCAAAAAATTTACTTGATTTATTTTGTACTGTAATTTAGAGCTGTTAAATTTAATATTCAATTCTTTTGCCCGGTTCATCACCTTGTCTATTATTTCGTCGTGCTCTTGTTCTGTTTCCGCAAAAATCAACAGATCGTCAATGTAAACTACTACACCTGGTATATCTAAAAAATTTCTTTGGTTATATTTTTGAAAAACTTCCGGTGCGATTTTAATACCGAAAGGGAGTCTTTTAAATCGAAAACAACCAAAAGGCGTATTAAACGTACACAATTTCGATGAGCTTTCATCTAACTTCACCTGCCAATACCCATCTTTAAGGTCTAGCACTGAGAACATTTTCTTGTTCGCCAAGTGTGTACTAATTTCTTCGAAAGATGGTATTAAAAATGTTTCTTGTTTAATCGCCTCATTAATATGTTTTGGATCAAGACATATTCTAATTTTCTTATTTGGCTTTTCCACTATAACTATGTTGGATACCCATTCAGATGGCTCATCTACTTTCTCAATTATTTCACGGTCAGAAAGGGATTCTAATTCTATTTTTAACGGATTAATTAATTTTAGTGGAATACGTCTAGCTGGTTTTACTATCGGAATAGCGTTATCTTTTAATTGTATTGTAAAGTTATCTATAAAACAACCAAGCCCATTGAAATTTTCCGCATGTTTCATTAAAAATTGTTTCTTACTGTCATTGTTCAATGAATCTATTCTTTCTACTAAATTCAAATCTGTACACGCTTGAAGTCCAAGTATGGGTACTGTATTGGAATCAATGACCAAAAACTTTTGTATTGATATTTCATTTTTTACAAAGCACACTATTTCCGCTTCACCGACTACGTTCAATGCCGTTCCTCCATAAGCCTCTAATTTAGCAAAGCTTTTATTTAAATTTATATTTTTTAATCTTTTAAAATAATTTAGAGGAAGAACGTTTGCCTGGGCTCCCGTATCTAATTTAAAATTAATGCAATAATTTTGTATTCTTACTCGTTCAAACCATGATTTACCGTTAGGTTGGTTTTCATTTTCAATTGCGTCAATATAAAAATTATCATCGAAAGATAGATTTAATTCTTTAATACGTTTTGTAAGGCAAGCAGAGGCATAATGATTTAACTTACCACAATTTCCACATTGTTTACCGTAAGCTGGACAATTTCCTTTCACGTGTGATAACAAACAATATGTACACTTTTTGTAGATTTCATTCTTAGCATCTTGGTTATAATTTGGCCTAAAACTAGATGCAAAATTGTTTTTACTATTTTGATTTCTATTGAATTGATTGTTCTTATAACTATTATAATTCGTTTTATTAACATGATACTTATCTTTACCAAACATTGTTTTGTTAATTGCTGCCATCTGTGTCTTATCCTCTCTATCTTTATTAATTGCGTCCAACGATGTACTTGGTTTCTGAATATCCATAATTTGACTTTTTGACGCTTCGGCTGCTCTTCCCATTTCCACTACTTTCACTAATGTTATTCCATCATCAGCCTCTAAAAATCTTTTTTGTAACTGCTTATCCGCTACGCCTAACACTAGTTGATCACGTACCATACGATCTTCGTCCTTGTACCCACATGTTCGAACGAGTTTTTTAATATCCAGTAAGAATTTGTCAAACGGTTCACCATTTTCTTGTTTTCGATTACGAAACACGAAACTTTCATACAATTCATTCTTACGTGGCTGGCAAAAATTTTCAAATGTTGAGATCACTTTTTCATAATTAACTTTATCTTCTTCCGATAAGTTAAACGTATTAAAAATCTCGACTGCCTCCGGTCCAATTGCGTTCAAAAAGATAGCAACCTGGATTGGTTTTGATTTTTTTGACGCTTCTATTGCCGTAAAGAATATTTCGTAATTTTGCTTCCATATACGCCAATTTTCTGATATATTACTACCTTCTAAGTTTAATTTGTCAACTTTTTTAATAAAATCCATGATGCTTCTTTTTTCAACGGTAACAATAGTGGTTTTAGGTGGTCTACCACGTGGTGCTTTATACTGTGTGTCCTCTAAACTTTTCACACTTTTTCTTTTACCTATTCCCATTTAAATTGAATTAGGCTGCGCCATGTTAAGCTTCTCACTATTATGTATTTGGTTCAACACTTATAGAATTAACATTCTTTATTTATTATAAATATTTATAAACTACTCAATATATTTATTACAACTTTTATGTCAAATACAGTATACAACTTTTATCTGTGATGCACGTTTTTATGCCTATCATACGATATCTTTTTACTTTATTTATCTGGACACAACTCAGCTTTTTTCTGTTTTTTGTTTATTATCTTTTTCTTCTCGGCTGGTCATCGATCATGTTATTTTTTAAGTCTATACATAAATACTTAAAGTAATTTAATTTAGTGCATTGCTTCGTAATATTATTAATTCTTAAATATACATCAGTAGCTATATGACGATATACAACGGATCCGGCAAAATATTAGCATACTGCAGTCTAAGGCTTTTCAACTGGCCTTTAGAAATTCCTTTAATCCAATCATTAATGCCGGTCGTCTTATTCAGCAATAGATAGTAGATTTCGCTGACCCCTAGGATTTACCATTTGATATTTTTCATACAAAGCCTACACGATAGAGATTCCAGTAACCATACTCGAATGTCAATATTTTGATTTTTGTTGAACAGATTTTATGGTTGAAATTTGGTGCAATATGCCCGTATATACATTGCCTGTTATTTATATCGCTGACCCCTAAATTGACCATGCGGTATTTTATATACAAGGCCTATACGATAGAGATCTCAGTAACCATGGTAGAATGTCTATCATTTGATTTTTGTTGAACTGATTTCGACGTACAATTTGATGCAACTGACTCTATGTAATATGTTCGAACGGGCCTGTAATTTATTTAATTTTACATAAAATCATAACGTAAAGTCAATGAACGGTTTTTGCTTTAGTCATTTTGCTAATAAAAGCTGCTTAAATGGGATCTCTTGAATTAAATAGAATATTGGATTTCTCCTAAAAGATGATTATTTGGAAAATAAATTTTCTGGAAAGGCATTTAGGCAATTAAGTTACCACCACATACATAAAATACATACGTATACGGAAAATTTGGGATTTTATTTTGGGAAGTATTGCACAGGCATGTATTCTGCAATGTATTTTCAGTCTAAATAAATCATTATTTGGTACAATTGGCTTCAAGAAAATGAGTTAAATGAGCTTCGATAGTCTTGAAAATGTGTAAATGTATGAAAAACATCAACTTCTAAATTCATTATAATAAAAAAATAAATATTATTTTGAACTTAAGTTTATTTTAAAGAGTTGTCTAGTTTATACCCTTTCCAACGATATGATACATGTTGAAGCAATCATGTATAATGTGGTCAAAATAACAGATACAAGTTGTCAGGATCAAGCAAATTCTTTTTATGTTTATTATGTTTAATTGTTCAAACTGTTCTCCTCTACTTCGCATGCTCGCACGACACCTTTTCCTTATCTCAACTATTGTTGTCCGAAGTCGCTTTTCGGTTTTCATTGTTTCAAATCCAATTTGTTCCATTAAAATTTCTCGTGTGGACACCTCTGTTGCATAAACTAACTCCTTTGCACGTCCCAAGACGTAGAAATCGAAGGCTGTCTGGTCTGGGGACTGTGCGGGCAATCCGATTTACCTGAAATTTTACCTCATTACTGTTACTAAGTACATTTTATACATATAAAAATTAGCACAGTTTACTTTCCTCTAGAACCAACCTCGCCATTTTGTCAAGAGTTTATTGACAAGATCTCATGTAATTTATTACCTTTTATTTCTCATAATACTGACTTTGTTATTTTCGTCGATTTTAACTTTCCAGATCTAATTTGGATGGTGGTTGACAATATATTCATTCCTGCTAATACAAACGATTCTTCAGCCTTAATTTGTGATTTTATGGCAAATATGGGTACTTCACAAATAAACAGTGTACCAAACAGCCACGGACGGCACTTATCTGGATTTGGTTTTCTACACTAATAATAGGTCTTTTGAACTAGAATCATGCGACGTCTTTGCCAGATCTTCGAGTGTTTGGTAGATAATTTTGAGTAGGTATTTGAGGCAGCATGAAAATATGTGTGACACTTCTTTAGCAATGGCTAAACTCAAAATCAAAGACCTGGCTGGTAGAGAGTCCCACCAAAATGACCTGTTTTTTTTAAATATGTTTTTTTAGGTATATGTTGTATATTATTCTGTCTAAAGTTCTTTACCCACTGAAAAACGAAAATAAAATCGGATTAAGTTTTTTCGATATAATTCTAAAATTATTGTTGGTTTTCGTTAAAATCTTCTGGTTCTTGACCGAATATACCAGACAATACTATTTTCAATTTAAAAAATTCAAAAAAATTTTTAATTGGCTGAGAAAATGATAATTAAATTTTTCCGGTTCTAAATAATTTTTTCGAACGAAAAAATTTAAATTTTCAGTTTCTCAGCCAATTAAAAGAGGTTTGACATTTTTAAATTGAACATAGGTCTGGTATATTCGGTCAAGAACCAGAAGGTTTTAACGAAAACAAAGCAATAATACCTACTCAAAATACGAGTGTGAAATTTTCGCCAAAAATTGAAAATTAACAAAACATAGACGTATACAAAATTTGTAAAATTAATAAAAAGCTGTGTGTGTATTGGTAAAAGAGCAGGTAAAAACAATATTAGAAATAAAAGAGAGTGTAAGTTAGGAAATCAAGTTTAAATTTGAAATACAGTCAAACCTGTTTTTGTGCGGTAGATAGGGACCGTACAAAAAAAACGCACAAAAAAAATATTCACAAACTTCATAAATCGCTATAAGTAATTTTGGACAAAAATTTAAAAAAAAAAATTTTATGCGGTGGATAGGGACCGCATAAAAAAAGTCTCCCTTAGAAAATATGTCAAAATTTTACGAAATTAAATTACACATGGAAACATTTAAACAAATTTTATTTCTCATTTTAAAATAAAGGTAAATTTCCTTTTTTCTTACATCATTATGTATATTTTTTTAGTTTATGTATGTTCAAGGTTAACAATCAGTGTGGCTATTACTACGCATTTCGTTGGTTGTGAAGTAAACATTTCTTTTAACTAAATTATATTCTTTGTGTGCAAGATAATAGGTAATTACATATTGAAATTTGCTGGAATATAAGAATATTGAGCTTGTCTAATGATTAATGAACTTGGCTGATGCAATAGGTATGAAAATGGCTGAACAGAATCTCGATATTCATATACCGCATAAAAAAAATCGCACAAAAAAATCGCATAAAAAAAGACCGCACAAAAACAGGTTTGACTGTACAATTGAATCAAAATCAACAAAAAAAGGAAACTATAATATCTATTTATTACCAACTGTTTTAAAAATATTAAAAATATAAAGTATTAAGGTTTTATTATCCCAAGGTGATTCATTTAAATATTTAGCCATAGAAGTGCTTTTTGTTTTAAAAATAGGAAGATAAAAAAACTACGGATTATAGGCTTTTGTTATGGAGTTTGAAATTGAGCGGTTTTGAGATAACTGGAATTCTGAAGTTCACTAAATTGCAGTTTGGCCAAATAACAGAGTTTTCCCGGGTTGTAGGGTAAAAAAATGTCACAAAATATTTAAAAATATAAAAGTGTAGCACGGAAACGGCATTACAAAATATTGCAATTATAAAATGTTGCAATTATAAAATATTGCAATACAAAATCTTGCATAACACGTTCCCGTAAATTTTTTTCTCTATTCTGAGGAAAATAAATTGAAGAAAAATGACATCGACTAATTTTACTTATAATTGTAACGGTTTCGGTAACTCTCACGGGCATGCGGGAGGTCGCTGCGCTCCCCCTCGCTTAGCCCTCCGAGTGGCGTTAGATTTGGGGGGCGTAGGAGCTTGGGGGCGTACGTAAGAGCCGGGATCTGGAAACATGTCGCACTGCGTGCCTCACCTAGGAGCGCTAATTTTGGCTTAATATACCGTGATTATAAGAATATCCAGTGAGATATGTCCAGTATAAATAAACGCTTATTTTGGAAAATGCTCATTTCATGTTGTGCATTTGTTGCTTTTGTTATGGAGTTTGAAATTGAGCGGTTTTGAGATAAATGGAATTCTGAGGTTCACTATATCGCAGTTTGGCCAAATCGCAGAGTTTTTTCCGTATTGTAGCATACATAATTAGTTAGCGACAATAAAGCTTCGGATTATAGGCTTTTGTTATTGAGTTCGAAATTGAACAATTTTTGAGATAAGTAGAATTTCGATCATCTGTGCTGCATCTGCAATTTGGGTTTACCAAAAACTGATAGATTCAGAGAGATGTCGATGATGATGTCGACCGGTATTGAGAAGTTGATGGTGATCGTGATACTAATTGCTTGAGATTGGTAATGTAGAAAATTTTAATTTATTGCTTGCAATAAAATAAAATGACCGGGTTAACATAAAGTTGATCATTCTTTACCAAGAGAACATTTTTTAAATCGTCGAAAATCTCCCAATCATTGTAGGGTCTTTTAACAAGTGCAGTGTAATGTTGAAGCGATTTATTGTAATTCCCTAATGCCTGGTTTCACAAAAAATGTCCAATCTATAGTTAAATAATATTTCCTCTCTTTCTTCTTTTCTAAAATTATGTTTCGTTTCATAATCAAATTCTATGCAAGTTGATTATATTTTTTTACATACAAAGATTTAGCTTTCAGCTAAATATTTAGCTCGACGAAATTGGGCAGTTAAATATTTAGCTCTTGGGGTTAAATATTCATGCAAAAAAAAAATTAAATTAGCATGCGTTGCATTTGTATTATGAAATAAATCGTAATTTAATAAAAGAAGAAAGGGAGGAAATATTTTTTAACTAGAGATTACCTCTTTTTTGTGAAATCGGGCATTAAGCTTTTAACAAGAAATCATCCGTGTCTAGTGTAATGGTTTCTTCAATTTCACAAATTTTAATATTGTAGTTTTCGTTATTAAGAGACTGAACATCTGCAATGGCTAGGCCCAAATTACAAACAATTTTCTCGACCTTCAAATTTGCTCCACAACTAGAGCAAGTTAGAGTCCCAAAAGTCAATGCACTATATAAATATTGCGCAATGTATCTTCATTAACGGCGAAAATATCAAAAGATACATAGCAGCTACGACAGTTTCGAACGCGAATTACATTTTCTTCACTACACTTTTGATATACTGAGATTGGTGGTATATTGTGAGTTGGCCAATCTTCAATACAGTGAACCACTGAAATCCGTCTAAATTTAATACAGAAATATGAGCTATTCAGACCCAATAGCAAATGACCATTGTCCGTAGTTTTTCAATCTAACTATATTTGTATTTCAAAGTAAACTCCTGAGTCTATCTATTTGCCATAGGCACATCGCAGAGAAATCTCTGTGAGCTGGCCAATCTTCATTACTGTCAAACACAGAATTTAAAAATGTATCAAAGTATCATGAATATTTCATATACAATAACAAATTAAAATAACTCGAACTAACATTTCAAATTGTTGTATCTCTAAATTAATGCGTGCATTAATTAAAATCCCAGAAGTTTCCTTTGACATTTTACTAATAACAAGTTTTTGACCTACTATATATCAGCGCACTAATCCATATAAATATTTTGATATTTGTCGAAAACTTCACATTCGTCTCAAAATTGTCTACTAGCTCTCGTACTATTTCAGTTATACTACAAAACTTCCAATAATTTGAACTCTACTAAAAATTGTACCGTATTCGATTATTTGCACGCCGACCACAGCTTATTTAATGATTTTTTAGCTGAAGTGGTTTGGGCTGATACTCTATCCAAACATTGATATCAACAGTTCATTAGATACCATAAATGAATTGTTGAAGGATGCTTTTGATAAATTTGTTCCTAAAAAATTAATGAATAAGTTTCATACCCGGAACGTCCCTTGGTTTACTAAAGAACTCAAGCAGCTAGAAGTCGTGCGTAACAAATGTCACAGGAAGTATATAGGCGTACATGGTTGGCCCATAACTATATCCAGTTTAAATCTCTGCGCAAACAGTTCTGCTATCTCAACCGATTCCTCCATAACAATTACATAATTGACATTGAAGACGATTTGCGATGTAATCCGAAGAATTTCTGGATATTTGTCAAAATTAAGAACCGTAATAACGGCTTGCCGTCAATTTTAGAATGCCATGGTCACAAATCAGATAATCCAGAGGCAATCTGTGGTTTTTTCGCTGAATATTTTAGCAGTGTTTTTGTTAAGGATAGCTCGCTCTGTCCTATATTAGCTAAGTCCGATAATTGAAAAATTGTTTTTTCAGAACTTGACATGATGATGAGGGCTTTGATCAACTTGCACGTTTCTAAGGGTCCTGGACCAGTTGGTTTACCAGTGTCTATTGAAGCTGTGTGCAGTCGATTTTGACGCTCCTTTATGTCATCTATTTAATTTGAGCCTTAGCCAAGGCAAATTTCCTGATCTCTAGATGTAGCAAATTATCGTGGAATTGCAATACTGTCTTGCATTCTTAAAGTATTCGAATCAATGGTTAGCCAAATGATCTACTTCCACTCCAAGCAACATATTAGCACACGTTAGTATGGATTTTTTCCTGGCCGCTCAACGGTCACTAATTTAGCGGTCTTTCAAAATAATTTAATTAATTCTGTTGCCTCGAAAGTTCAAGTCTTTCGATAAACTTGATCACAGGATATTAGTGAATAAGCTCAATGAACTTAGTTGTTGACCATGTCTTATTTATCGGATCGCAAAATGTTTGTCAAGCTTAACGATACGTTCTCAGAATGTTTTATTGCGACATCTAGGGTGCCTCAAGGTCTTCACCTGGGTCCACTATTATTTTTATTGTTCATTAACAATGTTGTGGATTGCTTCAAATTCGTAGACTGTATTCTATTTGCTGACGATATGAAAATGTATGCAACATATCATGTGAATTGGATCGCGCTCAATTTCAGCAGGACCTGAACACATTTTGCGATTGGTGTGTTACTAACCTTATGTTTCTGAATGTTGATAAGTGTCACGTGATCACCTATTCCAGATCTAAGTCTCCGGTAGTTTTTGACTACTTTCTAAATGACGTTAGTTTGAAGAGAGTATGGCACTTTGGAGTGTATCGCATAATCAACAAAATGCCATATACATTTAAACTTTCACTACACAATAATTGGTGTAGGGTTTTGTATTTCACAATATTAAATTTACAATAAAAAAATGAATTTAAATTCCACCACCACTTTAAGTCGTAAACTAGCTTTACCGCTGGGACTTCTGATTATATCCCGATTATAATTCACGTTATTGGTTTTAGAGTCTCAGGTTGTGGGCACAGATTTGTTTTTATCCATAATTTTCCTTTGAGTCCATATTATGCGGAGTTATGAATATCAATGGAAAGCTAGAGGCATTAGCTAACTGTTTTCCAAAGTAACTAAGTTGATTCCGTCAACTAGAAAAATTTTACGGCCAATTTTGTGAAGTCATCTATTAAGCTTGTCTGTTCTTACGAACACAAAATCGCAATTATTAAGCGACTTTGGAATAAAAACGTCGTCTTGTTGGACTGACGAGTGGATTTTGGTACAAGGTGTTGCATTGTTTCGCGTAACTGGTCGATGACTGTATCGGTAGTTGAAATTGGTGAAAGAGGATTTTCGACAAAGAACTCACCAGGTAGTTTAATGGTTTGGCCAAAAACTAATTCTGCCGGTGAGCATTTTATATCTTCTTTCACTGTTGCTCGGATGCCAAGTAAAATGATTAGAATCCCAGCTCCAATGAGTTGTGTTGCTTCTGGCCATTATCACCGCTTTGAGTTGCCGATGGAAGCGTTCGACCATGCCATTGGCTTGCGGATGGTAACCCGTTGTACGTATTCGGTTTGAGCCAAAGAGTTTTGTTACCTCGGTAAAAAGCTTGGACTCAAATTGCGTTCCCTGATCAGTGATGATATTAAAGAGCACGCCGAATCGAGATACGTAATTCGACTATGGTCGTTTGGTTGTCGGTAGTGCGGGATAATGTGTTCTCGACAACATTGTCATGTCCGGAAACTTATTGAAGGTCCCAAGTAAATTGTGTTATATAATCCAACTGGCGTGATTGCCTCGGATTACGTTCAGTTATTGACTGATTCGCTCGTGTCAGAGGTTTGTGGTCGGTGTAGATTTTAAAATCTTGACCTTCGCCAAAATATCTGAAGTGTTTGACTGCCAGATAAATTGCGAGTGATTCCCAGTTGAATGCGGTATGTTTCTTTTTGGCATCCGAAAGCTTTTACGAAAAGAATCCCAGGGGGCTCCCAACACTCATTATGGTACTGTTGCAGTACTACACCGACGGCAGTGTTTGATGCGTCAATAGTCAAACTGAGCTTCGAGTCGCTCAGTGGATGCGCCAGAAGTGTTATATGTTCCAATTTAGTTTTCAACAACGTGAATGCTTGTTGGCATTCGTCGGGCCAAGAGAAGTTCTTGGCAGTTTTTGGATTTTTAAGTAAAGTTGCCAAGTGACCGTGAATTTGGGCGAGTGTTTGTGCGAGTTTCGGTATAAATCGATGGTTGTAATATACCATACCGACAAATCGCTGAATACTTTTTATTGAAGTAGGAGCTGGGAATTCTCTGATTGCAATTATTCGTTCTTCTGATGGCAGAATACCATCAGGTGTCATCTTGTGACTGAGGAAATCAAGAGTGGTTGCGCCAAAGCTGTGCTAACTTGTTGAACAATTGTTCTAAGTGTAGTTTGTGCTGTTCCTCAGTGTCCGAAGCAACAAGAATATCGTCAATGCAGATGAAAACAAGTGCTGAAATGTTTGTGCGGGGCGCATCTCGTAGACCGAATGGCATTCGAGTTAACTCGAAGAGACCAAATGGAGTCGTTATTGCCTTTTTGTATACATCTTTAGGCGCTACGAGAATTAAATGGTATGCTGTGAATAGATCAATTTTGGAGAAAATTGTATATCCAAGTGCATGGAGAAATTTTGAATGTAGGGTATCGGGTAGCGGTTCGGTGTTGTGACCGAGTTTACTCGCCGATAATTCCCACATGGTCTCCAATCTTATACTTTCTGTTTAATCATGTGCAAGGGGCACAAACCGGGAGATGCCGATGGCCAATAAATTCCTAATTCCACCATGTGCTGAAATTCAGTGAATGCAGCTTTGTGACGGATTGAATCTAGCATACGCGGTCTCGATACGGGCAGATGGCCTGCAGTGACAATATGGTGGACCACGTTGTATCGGACTGGTAAATTATAGGTCGGAAATTGTTTGAGCAGATTGCCGTAATCATTGTTGATCGAGTAATGGATCGGTCTCGGTGCGTCGACGCGAACCATGTTGGCATTGATTGACAGCTTAGTCGCTGAATCAACCAACCATTTGTTTTTTAGGTCAACAAGAAATCCGAATTTGCAAAGAAAATTGGCACCAATGATCGGACGATTCACAGCAATGATAAAAGCATGTGTGAAGGTTCGTTTCAGTCCGATGTCCACCTGCATCAATTTTGTACCGTAAGTGGGGATAGATGTACCATTGGCGGCCGATAAGACTAGATCGGGGTTTCGTTTATGAATTGAGAATATGTATTTGAAATTTTATTTTGGAAGTTATTTTAAACACAATTATATTTACAAGTTGAAATGGGTTATATTTCAAACAATTGTCGATATAAACGAATGAAAATGGAAAATCTGGATGCGTGGATCGCCACAAAATAGTTAACATGGTTACTGATTTGGGCGTTATCTTTAGCTCGGATTTACCGTTTAACTCACACATCGATGCGGTTGTCAACAAAGCCTTTTCGATGTTGGGGTTTATTAAAAGAAATTCGAAAGATTTTCACGACACATTAACTTTCAAGTCACTGTACTGTCCCGTTCTACGAGTCTCATTCAAACAGAATTGAAAGTATTCAGAAACAGTTTTTGTTATTTATTTTCAGAAAATTATCGTCTTTCGAGCGGGACAATAATTTCAGACTATCACCATATGTAGACCAACGCCGTTTTTTGGATCTTCAAACTTTAAGTGCTAGACTTATATGTGCAAGTGCCACATTGGATAATGGTTGCCGGCAACATACCTTGGCATTGATTCATGGAATAGCGAAATAAACACTTTGAAGTAGGTTCATTCACAACACTGTTAAAATCATTACTGAGGCGATTTTCCCCAACATATTGAGCGGCTTTCCCTCAGGTATTTATATACGTCTGCGTCGATGTACGGTTTAAAGAATTGGCTAACACTTTCTTTCAGTAAAGCAAGTTTGGTAATGCTGCAAAAGAAGTATTTAAAAACCTGCCACATAATCAAAAATCGTTTTGGAATACAAAAAGCACGATTTCCATGTCTCTGCATAATATTGCTGTCACAAGTAAATTTTTTTACGCTTTTAAATCGTCAGTATAGTCTAAGCAATCATTAGGACGTCCTACATCTACATTTGATGAACTGCCATAAATTATTTCGTATTCTATGAAGTATACAATATAATGTACTTGATTATTCATACCCCTTATCACTACAGACAGGAAGGAGAAGAGCATGTTAATCTTGCTTAATTGTTTGGTGTGGCCCAGTTTATAATTTAATTTGGATATTTTTTATGTTATTTAATTTTTTTTTGTATATTAATACTAATTTTGTATAACTTAATTTCTTTAATTAGTGTCCTAGCAAATATTACTATTCCGCTACCATCCAAATTTATTGATTTCGCTCTTGAAAAATTACCGCTGTCAAAACCATCTTGATTCGCTTTGGTGGCTCTTGAACGCTGCTTTCATCTGTTTTCGGTAAATTAAGTCTTCAAAAAATTAAACATAAATTTATTTAAATTAAAGAAATAATTATCAGTCGAGAGAATACCAGAAACTGATATCGTTATTATTTTTTGAGATATTCGTTAATAGTGAAACGAGGTTTTAACTACGGGTTTTAAAGGTGTAACAGCAATGAGTCCCTTAAGATAAAGTGATGAATACATCGCGATTAATATAATCAATGATTCCCTGAATATTATTAGGTAAAATGAATCAAATTCCGAAAATTGTTAGTGACATAGTCATATACATAGTGATTTTAGTATAAACTAGACTAACGTTAGATAATTTGTATTATTATTTATCAGTTCTTTATATCCGTTATTATGTGTCATTTGGACTATATTTTTGGATATATTTTTATAAATAAACGCGATTCTGTTTATTTTAATTTAATTTGTTGGTGAATTGTTACCCGACTGTTTAAAATCAAAATGAAGTCAATCAGAGTGATCAGTATTTTTGCCATAGTTTTATTTTTCGGTAAATATCTATTATTAGTGGATTTAATTTATTTGTAATTTAATTTTATTTTAGACCTACATTTAACCAATGCCATTAAATGTTTCCAATGTATAAATTTAACTTCTCCTCACTGTTCAAATGAAGTAATCTTACTGTCACCTAATGAAGATATCCAGGTAGAATGTATCCACGGCATTAAAACATGTTTTAAGGCTGCGGTGGTTCAAATTACCCCACCAATGGGTAACTTATTTCGAGGTTGTGGCAGTTATAACAAATATAATGATATACTACACCATAACATAAAGGGGGTGGAACCTACCGAATATCATGAATGTGGCACTAATTTGTGTAATTCGGGAAATCAAGCGATAGCCTTTGGAGTTTTCGGGGTTATATCATTAGTAGCATTTCATAAATTGGTTTAATTGTGTATAAATATTTTAATTACAAATAACCTTTTTGATTTAAATAAATTAATCACTTATATGTTTAAAAAGTTTAAAGCATGTGTATTTTTTTGTCCTTATCTGTATCGTAAAACGTAAAATTATTGCCTTCTAACTTTATACAAGATGAGTCTCTATATGAAAATGTACAATATAATAAAACCCTCGTTTTAGTTGAGTTTCCAACTTACAATTTCAATTTTATTTAAATTCAATTAAAAATAAACAAGAAAATCAAATTCTAAAATACAAAACTGCCCAAAATAAAAATACAAAGTATTACTTCAGTGTATGCTTTACAGTTCTCCGTGCCTTAAATACTTTTATAAATTTAGATTGGGGATGATCATATTTAACAATAGACCTATTACAGCCAGTTTTGTTCTTACACCTGAGTTACACATGTGGGTGGTACATTTATCTTCACGTAATGGTTCAATGCCTGGAAATGATGTCATCCATGTCATCGATAAATCAGATTGATTGTATGTTCCGCAACCACGATATATAATTCGTGGCTTATCGTAATTGAGGACGGCTTTAAAACAGGTATTAACACTTATATTACATCTATTCTCAACCTGTAATTTAATTGTTTTCACCACTTTACTATCACAATCAAAATTATCTAACGTATTACATTGATAACAAAAAAGTGCATTTGTGCTATTTGCGGCTGTAATTAATTACGAAAATTTATTTACTTTACAAAAATATTACTATACACATCATTTATGCATACCAAATCCAAAATAAATAATTAAAAAGGTCGCCCTAATCATATTATTTCAGTTTTAATTAATCTTGTTAACAACATCACAACCACAACAAATTTAAAAACATTTATTTAAAAATACAAAACATTGTTTATGTAGATAAAATGTATTCGTTTATTTTTATGTCGCGCTTATTACATAGGTACATGAGTAAAGTACTGCACTGACTAAACATTCCGTCTCGGTATCGAGACGGAGTCGTTCACTGTTCAAATAATTTTTTTTTTTAATCAGAACGTAACTTGAGGATAATCATTACTTTATGATGCGCATATTCAATTCACAAATGTTCACTGTTATCTGAAATAGGAGAATTACGCATGCGTGATATCATTATCAATTTGGGGACGTTGAAGTAATTGTTCATAGTTTGCAATTTATGATCAAAATATTATGTTGTGTTTAAAAATTTTCATCATTTCTGTCTATTATTGTTATCAGTGAAAATTACTAACCGACAAATTTGGTGTGTTTTGGATCATTGGGCTTTTTGGGGAATCTAAAAGTGTATGGAAATATTTTGCAACTTAAAAATCTGTAAAAAATATGCAGCTTGCATCCAATCAGGCTCACAACAGTAAATCGTTGTTTCTCTTCTCTGTGGCATTTAAAAACATGATTGCGATGTACGATATAACTCGTACTTTGCCTGACAAATAAAAAATTAGAATTTAAAAAACATGCACCTCATCATGACTTCTTGCTAGGTATATACTGAGCTAGTTTTGGGTTCTTTGTACTTACCTTACGACTCTAGACATCCTCAATCTGTCGAATTTGAAGTCGCTGGAGGGGAGGGGGTAAAATACGGTTAATGAGGCCCATGGTACTCACGATATTGATAAACCGTTCGAATATTAGTTCAAAGTTCAGATCTGAGCTACCAAGATTAAGCTTAAAGCAGGCCACCTTTTCAAATTTTCAAAACGAGACTTTTTAAAGGAATTTTTAAGAAAAAGCGGTGATCTAGTTTTTAGAGAAAGAAGAAATCGTTCCAACAATTTCTTCAGGTGCTGATGGTAAATGGTAGAGTATTTTCACGTAATCTGACTTCATAAAATTAAAAATTGCTTTATGTTCTGACAGATATTTAGAATTAGAAGAAAATTTGCTTAACTAATTTAAAATGAAAACTTTCGACATCAAACGATAACGATTTTAGTGTTTTCAAGTTTATCTCTTTTACACTTCAAATTCGACCTTTTACAAACCAATTGTTGATTAAAAAAGTGGGACTTGATTTGCAAAAGATTGAATATGATTTATATAGTTTCTCATTTACCAAATTTTTTTTATTACCGGTAAACGGTAAATAAAAACTTAATTTACTGATAAACCCGGTTTATTTTGAAAAATTATTTTAAATATAGGAAAATTTTTCGAGATTAGTGAAGTATAGCATGGAAATAAGATGCCTGCATGTAAAAAACTTAATTACTGGTTCTGTGTTTCGAAACAGTCAATGTCTTCAAGATTTTCGAGATTATCGGGTGTATTTGATAGTTCGATGTTACTCAAGAATCTTAGAGACTATTCGATACTATTTGACGGTTTCATTATTATTGCATATCGTTTAATTTGCACGAATTTTCGTGGGTTTTCTAGATTCTTACATGCTTTCCGAAATTATTCATTAATATCGAGATTTTTCGAGATTAATCAAGATTCATATAGTATAAAAATTATATGAATTTTTCTGGGTTAATTGAAATTGTTCTGCAGCTTTCTAGGATTATTCGAGATTTTTAAAGATTTTCAAATATATTCGAATTTTATATTCCAATGTTTGGCGCTTCGATTTAATTTGTGAGAACTTGCAGAGTTACACATACATAAATCTGAATCGTGATATTTAGTTGATTTCTCTAGATTTCGATATTTCTCCAGTTTCATATTCGAAGCTATTCAAGAATGTCTAGGTATTTACATTTTACATGGCGGTATAGTATTTGCTTTGGTTTTACGTACTTATGGATAATTTGATATGTGAGAACTTTTTAGAATATTCAAGATATGTACTTTGAAATTCAACATTTTTGAGAATTTTTCGAAATCCTTGGTATTTTTCATATTTTACACAAAATTTTGTTAATTTATTATTACAAAATCTTTACAGCAATGAGTTGATTGCAAGAAAGTATGTTTTGTTTGGGGCCATTGAACTGAATCATATGCTGTTTCGTACTCTCGAAATACGAGGCTCGAAAATAAGAAGAAAAAAGTTTTTAACTAAAAACTGTGTACTTGTTCATAGGTAGAGGAAGCTGTTTTAAAGGTTTAAGGAAATTTGTTTGGAGGGAGGGGGGGGCGAAATTTGTAGTTACGTCTCTGCAAACTCGTAAAGAAGGATGAAAATGTCCCGTTTTAACACTTTCACTGCGACATATGCAAGACATTTTCACCTTACATATCAAGTTACAGTACACATCACATTCGTTTTACTTGTACCACTGCCATGCATTTTTCTCTTCCTACAGGTCTTCCTATAGTGACGCAGCGGAATATCAATCATATTCTCTATTAAAAAATTGTAAAACGATTTTTAATTTTTAACGATTTTTAACGATAAATACTCTAACAAAAATTGAAAATCGCTTAAGTGACTTTAGGCGATTTTTATTCTTGTTGCGGTAACGAAATTCACTTGTAAAGAACAAAGTCAAAAGTGATTTTTACTAAAATCGGTTTAAAAATGGCGTAGTTATGAAATAAACAAAATATCACTTAATTGCGAAAAATTAAAATCTACTAAGTGCATTTTAGTTCTATTTTTAATTATAAAATTTGATTAAATTTATTGTGCTCTAATTTAAAAACCGCCTAACACTTAATCGATTTTTTTGATGCATTATTTGAATACAATAGTATTTAGGCGATTTTTATTTCTAAAATTTAGTTTATTCGTATTCGTTTTTAAAAATTACTTAAACTATTTTTATGGTGTTGGTTTTTGAAAATGTAAAATTAAAATGATCTTAGATTTAGTTACTAGTTTAGTTTAATTGAGAAAGTGCAAAAATATCATCCAGGAGTATAAAAATGTTCCAACTTCCATTAGAAAGTTCTAAACGCAGTGAATCGAAAAAAATGCTGATTTTAGTGAAGTTTTGTAAAAGTTAAAATAAAAATGCTTGTGTATTGCAGTCACATCACATGATCGAAAACACAAATAACCAGCAAAAGAGTACACATGCATGAAAGCAAGCACATTTTTCGATAATTATATTGCTAGTGCAATGCAATCCTCATTAATGGATACAAACAAATTAGATGCTGCCCAAAAATGCTGGATGTCCAAAAATGCTGAATTGCTGAACGACTCGAGTTTAAAAATAGTCCTTAAACGGCATTTGGAGTGAATAACATGACGATCCAGATCAGCAACAAATGGCTAAAGAAAAAGATGACAACATTGGTACCCACTTTCAAATTGGATCAATTGCTGTTTGCACAGAAACAGTACCCATTGGACCATATCCAGGTTTGCAACGAACGGCTACCGATCTCGAGTGCCGCAAATTCTACTTGCAGTGAAATTGAAGCCCCTGGATCCACTATAATAGAGTTTATTACCCCTGGGTGAACTGGGAATGTTTTGTTTTTTTTAACTCCCAGAAAATCACCCGAGACAAAAATAATTCAACGTAGGCACGCCTGAAATCACGCACACTCTCACTTTGGTCCAACAATCGTGACCAACATTTCTAAATTTACTCACCTCGACCGCATTGGAAATTTTTAATTTATACACAAAATTGGTGAGTATTCCCGTTGCATTTTGAATATTTCTTTCTCTCTGTTCTCCGTGACCATAGATTATCAACAATAGTTGAAATTATCCTCCAACGTTAATTTGTCACTATCGGTTTGTTTATATTTTTTTTGTGTACATATACTCATACAGCCTTCCATACCAACATTTCCCATATTTTAATTTCGTTATCATCGATAGATAACACATTGGCTGCCGGTGCTATAGAATCATTTGTCACGTGGCTACAAATAGTCAACGAAAGGAAGGAACAGCCACTTTAAAGGAAAGAATAGTACATCTATCATTGCTGCATACAACAATTCAAACAGGACCTTAATCTCCACTTCCCTCACACAACAATCATGTTTATGTTGTATTCATATTAATTTTGTTCGACCCTATGCGAATTTTACAGGATAAGAAACAAAAGTTTATAAGGATGCACCAGACTTTATTTGTGCAAACTGCAATGAAGATGTAAACTAACTTAAGAGCAACAACTTAATATATTCAATAAGTATTGACCGTTGCCACCAAACAAAAGCGTAATTTTTGGCCGGTCTTCAATTTCAATTTTAGAACACTACCTACTCCCTGAGACGCAACCCAAAATGTTACTTTATATCATTATTATTAACATCATTACGGATTAGTATTTGGACTCTGTGACAGTCAATCCAAAGTTTGAAAATCATTTTGTTATTTCCAAAGGATGCAACGACGACTCCGATGTTTAGGGTCTCTATCCTCGTGTAAAATCCAATCTTTATTTCTATGTTCAAATCGTTTCTTCGAGACTACAGCAAACTATTTTGTTACAATTACGTCATGAATTAAGCATCCTGGTTTCTTGTGACGAAAACTAAGTAGTCGTCCAAAGCCTTTTGAAGAGAAGCAACCGTGTATACATGGACCTTTGTGGGTAGTTAAGTTTGAATTAATGTATTGCTTTAATAATGGTCCACATTTTCGTTTACCCAAATCAGACATTTTTTGTGTACCGCTCTGTCAACAAAGATTTATACTGTGTGCTCCTATTTGTAATGTCGAATTCGTCAAGCCTTCAACTCCGTTCGCACATAGTTTTTGTTTTGCTTGTCCTAAGTTTATTGTTGACATTTTCTCGAAATTTCATAATACCATATCATCCTTCTCTGAAGTACCTCTAGCTAAACCTCCTCTAGGTAAGTCATCCACATTTCCACAGTCTATATACCACTTCTTCCCCATCTTAACCAAAGGCACAGATGTTTTGGGGTATTTTACTGCCTGATTCATTCTAATTTTCGGGCCAATGGGATGGCTAACTAGGAAGACCACTTCAAAAATGTTTACCAATGAAATGCTCAAACTGAACTGAAGGAAGAAGATAACAAGAATTAGGTAATATGGGTAAAATAATAGTTTTCCCTGCTAGATATTGGGTTTTAACGGAAAGAACTAATTGAAATATTGACTTTCTTGTGGCACGTACTGTATTCCTTTAGTTCCTTAATATTCCTAATTTCACACATCTTACCGCTAATACCTACTCAGCCTTCCTCTCTCAGCACTATGGATCCGCCTCGACACACTTAACATTCGCGATGGAAATGAGATTCTATAATAATATTTTCAATTCGGCGACTCTACACTACCATTAATAGTTTCACCTGTACTGCCCATGCCCATCAAACATTTTTTTAGAATACCATTTACATTGGTCCTGTCAAGTTTCATCAAAGTCGGTTGAGAAATAGCCAAGTTCCGTCCCCTTTTTCCTTATTTATTTTTCATTTCCAAAAGCAAAACATTTTTTTAAGGGTGTTGATTAGAGTTTGTGAACCAAGATGTTCATGTTTGCAAAAAATATTTTAAAGACAAAATCAAATAAGCAACGGGCGACTATATAATTGTTGCTCAAAGGAACCACCGTAAGCAGCATATTCCAGGTAACAAAATAAATTATTCCCATGTATTTCAACAGTCAAATAGGTTTTCTCAAAAATGGCACCGATGATTTTTTTTTATGTTGATAATAAATATGACAATTCGAAAACTGCAAAAGTTTGTAGTCAATTGAAGCAAGAGGGTGATTTTAAAGATTTGTTCCATAGATGGCCTTAAGGTAAAATGAATTGGCTTTTTAGAAATTTCAATTTCTAAATTCACATGCAATACTTTGCTGATGCTTAATAATATCGTCAATATTACCAACAAAAAAATTATCTGGTAAGCTTTTAAATATAAAATCTTTCTATGATGTATATTGACGTTTTATGAAATTTAATTGGTTTAAGATTCAACGACAAGTTGATCGACACATAACTTGTGAATTGCTCTAATGGAATCTGCTTTAAAGGTATTGTTTTCGAGTGAAAATCTCTCGGTTGGTCTATTAAAGCTCGTACTTAAATGTTAATAGCAAGTAATTATGGTTTGGTGGAAGGAGGTTTTGGAGAAATGCGGTAGGTGATAAAGGAAACGTAATACTATGTGAAGAGGGGGGAATTGGCCACAAAAAATAATTATAGTAATCCTGATTTTGTATTTGTATTTTATTTATTTCTGTTGTTCGAATGGTTCACAACGATACTCCAGACTGAAGCACTGATATTTACTCAGAAAATACATTGTTCACATAAGGCTGTTATCTGAACAAACCACACAAATCTTCAGAAAAGGAATTCTGAACATTCTGGGGGCTCTCTAAACTGAGTACTACTAACGATTTGCAAGCTTGAGGTAGAGATTTGTATTGTCACCACCAAGGGTGATATTGGTGTAGGCTACTTAAAATAATGGTAATGCATTGTAAACTGCAAATTTTTTGTTTGACGTATAAATACATTTTACGTTTTTATTAGAAGAAGCTTTGTGGGAAAAGTGCCGTCTGAGGAGTCGGATAAGCCTATTTTTTTTAAATATTGTTAATAGTCCTTAAAAATAATTTATTTGCCTATTGCATTGATTTAGACTTCTCCTGTTTTTAACAGAAATTAATCACTCAACAGAAAGTTACTGTTAATAAACGTCATATGGTTAATGTTTAGCAAAATCCTAAGTAAAGCCCCAGCCACAATGCATCCGTTCCGTTCCGTCCCGTTTTTCCGTCCAATTTAAATTTTGACATTTTCTATGTAATTTAAATGAAAAGACGGAAAGGTTAGTCACAATGAGCGGAATTAGACGGACGGAGACGGAAAGATTTTTTTAAAAAATTAAAACTTTACGGTAAGAACGGAAAACATAACCTACTCTTTGACAGTAGGTAATCAAAAGCGCGCAATACAGTAACTATACATTTTATATTTTACTGATACATTACCAAAATGGATCACTACGAAATGTTTGAAATTTTGGTGGATTTATATACGCTCTTTAAAATTTGCTGCAAATTCAAAACAAAAAGAAGGTGGTGGGTACGCCCATTAAACAATGTAATATCAAATAACGGAGCGGATGCATTGTGACTAGCGAACGGTAAAGGCGGAATGCGCGCCATTTAACGAAAACGGGACGGAACGGAACGGATGCATTGTGGCTGGTGCTTAAGAATTAAACAAACAAAAACAACAGAATATGTAAATGTATGCTGCGATTCCATACGAAACCGATCACGAGTTGTCCTGTCCCCTTTAGATTTTTATGAAACTTCCCTAAAATATTCTATATATCCAATAACTCGACACGGATTTTTTTATTTCCTTCTGCGGCACTGTTCTTTGAAACAGGGGCGTACGGCGTTTTACGTTTTTTCTGATTTTTCTGAAAAATTCTAATTTTTGGAGGCCTCTGTCGCGAGAACCACTTAACCGATTTTAACAATTTATATCTCAAATGAAAGGGAATGAATGGATCTTATAAATAGCGGTACAATTTTAATTTTAAAAGAATTCAATCTTAAATAAAAAAACGAGTTTTTTTGGAATATGTGTTATACCGTTATGTTGGACTTAAACAAAATAATTAAAAAAATAAAAACGCGAGTGATATCTTTCATTTTTAAAATATGATTTTTTGAATACATATGTCAAGATCTGAATATTTTAAACGAGAATTCAGAAAAAAATATTCAAACTTCTCCTCTGATAATTTAATACAATCTTAATTTATTTTGCATTTGTTTTTGTTCTTCAGTTCATTTTGAAAAAAAAAAAAAATCTTTTCTAAAATTCCCAGAAAATGCCTCAGAATTTCCAAAAATTCCCAGAAAATGCCCCTGAATTTAAAAATATTCCCAGAAAATTTCCAAGAATTTCCAAAAATTCCCAGAAAATGCCAAGGAATTTCCAAAAATTCCCAGAAAATGCCCCTGAATTTAAAAAAATTCCCAGAAAATGCCTAAGAATATCCAAAAATTCCCAAAAAATGCCTAAGAATATCCAAAAATTCCCAAAAAATGCCTAAGAATATCCAAAAATTCCCAGAAAATGCCCAAGAATTTCTAAAAATTCCCAGAAAATATTTGAAAATCTGGGAATTTTTGAAAATTCTTGGGCATTTTATGGGAATTTTTTTAAATTCAGGAGCCTTTTCTGGGAATTTTTGGAAATTCTGGAGCATTTTCTGGGAATTTTTGGAAATTCTTGGGCATTTTCTGGGAATTTTTGGAAATTCATGGGTATTTTCTGGAAATTTTTGGAAATTCAGGGGCATTTTCTGGGAATTTTTGGAAATTCTTGGGCATTTTCTGGGAATTTTTTTAAATTCAGGGGCATTTTCTGGGAATTTTTGGAAATTCTTGGGCATTTTCTTAGAATTTTATTAAAATCAGGGGCATTTCTGGAAATTTTTGCAAATTTTTGGGCATTTTCTGGGAATTTTTGGAAATTCTGAGGCATTTTCTGGAATTTTTTTTAAATTCAGGGGTATTTTCTGGGAATTTTTATAATTTCATTGGCACTTTCTAGGAATTTTTGGGTATTTTTTTGGTATTTTTTTGATATTTTGTGGTATTTTTTGGTATTTTGTGGTATTTTTTTGGTATTTTTTGGTATTTTGTGGTATTTTTGTGGTATATTTTGGAAGTTCAGAGGGGCTCGAGTTCGATGCCATGAAAAGCAAATGGAACGAGGATTTGGTATACTAACAATAATAATTGGTAAAATTTCATTTTATTTTTTGGTCATGTTTGGTTATTTTTTAATAATTTTTGGGTCATTTTGTGGTTTTTTTTTGGTAATTTTTGATATTTTTTTGGTTATTCTTTTGGTATTTTTGGTTATATTTTGGTTATACTAACAATAATAACGTCTTCGTTGCGAAGACGAAGAGGAGGAAGAGACAGTACTTCATCTTCTTTGCACCTGTCCTCGTCTGGCACGAAACAGACTGAATTTTCTAGGGGCACACCTTTTCAACGACCTGGCGGAGCTCAGCGAGAAGGACGTCAGGAGTATCCAGCGCTTCATAGCAAGCTCAAAGTGGTTTCAATGAGTTGGAGGAAAAATTTTTAATTTGTGGTATGGCTACGGACCTTTTTGTGTCTATGCCTGGTCCTGGTGGACCGCCACCCAAACCTAACCTAACCTAACAATAATAATTGGTATAATTTCTGTAAATTTTTGGTCATTTTTGGTTATATCTTGGTATTTTTGTGGTATTTTTTGGTTATTTTTTGGTAATTTATTGGTATTTTTGTGGTATTTTTTGGTAATTGTTGGTTATGTTTTGGTATTTTTTTGTTATTTTTGATGCTTAGCGTAATTTGAATTTTGTGAGTATAGAAGGTCCACGGTTCGAATCTAGCTCAAATCCGATTTCCTTTTTAAGCCGTAAATGTTTGAGAAATTACAACACTGTTGAATAATGAGTTTCAAGAAGACGAATGAGTGAAAAAAATTACGTCGCGAGTAAAATAAAATTGTGAAGTTTGGGTTTAATGAAATATTGGTAATTTCCCATCTCTAAAAATGTATCCCAATGCTTTCTATAACTTGAGATAATATTTTAAATTTAATTTATTAATTTTCAGTATTTATACGAATCTAATCTAGTTCTATGAGATGAGTGGTTGGGTGGTAAGATGAGGAACTGAAGTGCGAAAGGTCGCAGGTTCGATTCTGTAACTTGTCGATGTTTTTTAAGCAAAAATATCAAAATTCTGTTTTTTTAAGATCGGCCTAGATTTTTTGCGGTTCATATACTTTTCATCTAAAAAGAACTTTTTTTTCTGCTTTGCCTGAGGATCGAACTCCATACCTTCACCACTCCAGTACATCACCTTACCACATCGCCTATCACATCATATAACAGTACACATCAATTTGTTTGTTTTATGCAATCATGCAGAGTACAAAACAAAATGGAGAATATGGTTACGGTGAACTTAAAGTTCTAACATTTTTGGTTAGATGGGGTGATGTACTTTTATGGAAAATGTCTGAACTACAATTTTACTTTATTTTTTTAAACATTATTATTGCATTAAAATTTCTATCATATAGTCTTGAAATCTCGCTTCCCAGCACACACCACCCGACTTATATCGTCATCCTCATAAAATGTCTGCCCCAATAATGCGATTTCTTGATTAAGAATTGTTGATCCCAATTTGATGTTCGGTGTTGGTGTAGTGGTACCGAGCGGGAATACCACACAATTTATTATTATGCACTGCGTGGATTGGGGTTATCCCAATTATATTATTTTTAATAAACAACACAATTAATAAAAAATAGTATTTTTATGTTTTATTTAAACTTATTTTATTATCAAACAGAATTTCAGTTTATGTTTACAATGATTTCTGTGTTAACTTTTTATTTCGACTGCCGCTTTTCATCCGTTGTCTCGGCTTTTATCTTGGTCAGTTCAACTGTACTTCCAATAAATACTTGTATTGGTATGTATGTACAATTAAGACCGTACAGGAGTATTTAATTGGTACATTTCCTGACATCTCCCTCAACAAAATAAAAGTTATCCTTTTGATAATCTTTTAAGAAACAATTTCTTTTTTTTTTTTTTTTTTTTTTTTACAATAGTTTTTGGTTAAATTAATTCATGTTATCAAATTTTAAAGTTTTTAATTAATAATAATGATAATACATAATACAAATAATAATACATGTTACCATAATTTAATATTTTCTAAAATGTATATAATGCAATTATTTGAATTTCAATTTTATTTTTAATTTCTTAAATTATTTAAGTTTTACAATTTTTAATTAGTATTTATTTATTTTTTTATTTTTATTTTTTTTTTATTGAACAAAAGTATACGTAAATCTAGTATAATTTAAAAAAAAAATTATTTTCTTTTCTCACGCACGTTTATTTTCATCCGGCGTTTTGAAATGTTTGAGGCGATTGTTATGTACTGTTCTATTTAAACGACCGATTTTAATTACAGAATTTTCATTTGACAAAACATCTTGTATCGCGTATGGTCCCAGCCATAATGGAGACAGTTTATTTGTTCGTGCTTCGTTTTTAAGAAGTACCATATCACCTTTATTAAAATTTTCAGGATTTAATGAACGATCATAATAATTCTTGGAAGATTCTTTCGACCTTAATAGATTATGCCTGGCTATTGAAAAAGAGTTTTGTAATCTGAATTTTAAATCATCGCAATAATCATCGAAGTTGTACTTAGGGTCGACATCTTTAGTAAGTGAAACTGGTATATTTGGCTTCATTCCATAAACTAACTCGAATGGCATTAGACTCGTAGAACTATGCGGTGTTGAGTTGTAGGAAAACGTAAAATAAGGAAGCCATGTATCCCAGTTCAAAGGATCACTTTGAGAAAACGTTCTTAAATATTCACCTAACGTTTTGTGGAACCTTTCAAGAGAACCATTACTCTGCGGGTGATAAGCAGTTGTGCACAGTTTTTTTATTTTAAGAAGTTTGCAAATTTCAGAAAATAGGGAATTCATGAAGTTTGCACCCTGGTCGCTTAAAATTTCATTGGGAATGCCGTAAATACAAATAAAATTTTCCACGAATGATTTTGCTAATGTTTCCGCCTCTTGATTAGGTAGTGCTTTTGCAATGGAATATTTCGATAGGTCATCTTGCATAGTGAGTATGTATCGATTATTATTGTGAGAGGAGGCCATTGGACCGACAATATCCAGAAATATTTTTTCAAATGATCGGGTTGATGTTGTTGTAATTCTCATTGGTTCTTTCGTAAATCTAGAGTGTTTATTTATCTGGCATTGCTTGCAGGAAGAAATGAAGTTCTTAATGGTCGAATACATGTTAGGAAAAACATAATAATTTTTAAGGCGATTATATGTTCTATATAACCCTTGATGACCTCCAAGAGGAGACGTGTGGAATTCGAGAATGAGTTGATTAATTTCTGCTGCATCATTTAAATATATTATTGGTTCAGCCTTTTCAAAATGGATTCTATTTTCCACAAGATTATCCATGTCATGAATTTTATTTAAAGAAGAACTATCTAGATGATTTGAATTATTCATTTGAAGATCGAAAGTCTCATAAGGTAGATCTAATAGTGAATTTGATTCCATAGACTGACTTGCGTTACGATTTATCGTCGTTGTGAATCTATTCTCTTCAGTATTTGCATTAATGTTGGTATTTAAATTCGATCCAATAGTATTTTGGTCAACCGTGGACTTTATTTGGTTTAATTTATTTGCGAGATTGTTCCCGAGTAACCACGTTGCATTCAAATGGAATTTCAGAATTTTCGTTAATTGTGATTCTACTCAAACAGTCAGCGTTTCTATTCTGTGTTCCTGGCTTATGTATAATGGTATAATCATATTCGTCGAGTCGTATTTTCCATCGCATTAAACGTGATTAAGGATTTTTTAAATTGCATAACCAAATAAGCGGTTTATGGTCCGTTACAATTGAAAATTTATTCCCATATAAATATGGTCGGAAATGATTCACTGACCACACAATAGCCAATAATTCCTTTTCAATTGTCGCATAATTTTGTTCGGCTTTATTCAATGTACGACTTGCGTAAGCAATAGGGAGATCATGCGAATTAATCAATTGTGACAACACGGAACCGACAGCAATATTACTAGCGTCACAAGTAAAAATGAAAGGTATGGAAAATTGTGGCATTTGTAGTATAGGAGGGCTAATAATTGCTGTTTTAAGTTTGGTAAAAGAGTCTTGACATAACGCGTCCCACACGAAATTTTGATTTTTCTTTAATAATGTGGTGAGTGGCTTTGCTAAACCGGCGAAATTTGAAATAAACCTACGATAATAGCCTACCAAGCCTAAGAACGACTTAATTTCGGTTGTATTTTGTGGTATTGGAAAATTTTCTACAACTAAGGTTTTATTCTCATCTGGTTTGATACCGTTGGATGTAACCACATGACCGAGGTATGTAATTTCTTGTCTGACGAATTGGCATTTTTGCGGGTTTAGCTTTAATTCGAATTTCCGTAAACGATCAAAGACTTCTACAAGCCTTTTATTGTGTTCCATAAGTGAGGATCCAAATATGACAATGTCATCTAAATAAACTAAACATTTAATATTGTTTAGCCCACTAAGTACATTGTTTATCATCCGTTGGAACGTGGACGGGGCACCTTTAAGTCCAAAGGGCATTCTTATGAATTGATAGTGTCCCTCGTCAGTGCTAAATGCAGTTTTCGGTCTATCAGATTTTTCAAGGTTTATTTGATGGTAGCCGCTGTATAAATCGAGAGACGAGAAATATTGGGCACTTCCAAGTTTATCTAAAATGTCCGCTATATTTGGTAACGGAAAAACGTCGTCAATAGTTTTATTATTGAGTTTGCGATAATCAACCACTACACGCCATCTCTTTTGATCGCTGGTTGATTTTTTGGGAACGACCAGTAATGGAAAGTTCCAAGGGCTAACACTATTTTCAATTATTTTATCTGTGACCATTTGATTTATTTGAGTTTTAATTTCCATTTTCGTTGAATGAGGTTGCCGATATTGTCGTACATGTATAGGTACTTCGTTGGGAAGTGTACGAATATGATGGGTAGTATCACTTGTAGATGTTAACACATCACCGTCAAGATGAAAAATATCGTTATATTGCTGAATGATGGCAATCAGGGTATTATACTCTTCAGTGTTTAAATGTTTAAGATTGACTGAAGATGTGAGATTTTCCAATCTATTATCAATTTCATCATTCCATGTTTTAACATGGTAAATGTTGTAGTTATTTAGAGGTTCAACTTGAATATTTAGATTATTCAAAATTACTTCGTTTTCTGATATATTTACAATAGAGATTGGCATTGAATAATTTTTAATTTTTTGAATAGAATTTGAAATAAAAACTGAAGGTGCTACTTCTTGAGAGAGACAGACAAATTCTGAATCATCAACAGCATTTATTTTAATCGTCATTACTTTTTCTGAACGGGGTGATAATTTGACAGAATGAGAACAATTTAGTTGAAGCTCAGGACGTAAACTTAATGATACTAACGAATTCTTCAATGGAATATCAACAACTCGTCTACAAAAATCAATATTGCATTTGAAAGTATTGAAAAAATTTAGGCCTATTATACCTAAACATATGACGGGGAAAGAATCAGGTACGACTTGAAATTGTATATCCAATTGATCGCCATTAGGAAGCATTAGCTTTGCTTGACATTCGCCTATAGTCTCAATCAAATCAGAGGAAATACCTTTTAATTTACAATTATTTTGCCTTCGTATTTTGATTTTGTGGTCAACTAAACCATTTTTGATAAGAGATACTTCAGCAGCAGTATCTACTAGGAATGGGATTGTTTCGAATTTGCTTATGTCAAGGTTTAAATATAAGTATTGGCTCTTAGTATCGTTTTTGTAAACGTCGGTTACAGAATAAATGATATTTTCTAATGGAGTTGGATCTTCAATTTTGAAATGATTTGACGGAAAGCGCTCTTTTATGATGGGACCTTCGACAGAGTGTCTTTGATCGTTTTCAAAGGCCCGTTTGCATTTCCCGATGTAGACGGATTTGTATTATTATTTAAATTTCTCTCTCTTCTTTCATCACTTGCCTTCTTTAGGTAACATTCCTGTATCAAATGACCCCTTCGTTTACAATATGCGCATCGTTTAATTGAAATTGATTTTACAGATTTCACCTGATTTTGTCGATTTTGAAAACATTGATCCAATTCATGTCCTTTTTTATGACATAGTTGACAAAATTTTGTACTAGGAGTTCGTTGGTGAAATGATGCTTCCGGTGTGTGTACTCTTGAGAAATTTTTAATGATTATTTCTTCTTGAATTGTCTGATTAATGGCTCGGGATAATTTAGTGAATCGACAAGCCTTGATAATATTTTTGATCGACGGATTTAAACCCTCTTGAAATGATTGGAGTGCAATATGGGAATTTAGTTCTTGAATTGTGGGAGCGGACGCTTGACCCTGAGAAGCGATACAAACTTCGTTTAAGTCATGAACTAATACTTCAATGCGAGTTGCATAGGAACGAACATCTTCGCCTTTATTTTGTTTTATGGTAGCCAATTCCATTTGAATATGGCCAATGGAACGACTTTCGGAAAATTCTGCAGTTAATATTTTTTTAAGTTCGGCAAAAGTTTTTATATCGGCGTATCGTACTACATCGTATGCTTTTCCATCTAACTTTAATTTTAGTAATTCTACAAAAGCAGGCTTATCCTCTTCTCGTAAACCTTTTAATATAAAATCTGCACATGAACAAAATTTGTGAAGTTCTCGTGGAACACCACTGAAAGTCGGAACCAGTTTTAATACATATTTTGCATCTAATTTTGCCATTTTGACTTCGGTAATAATATATAGGGTATTTGTTCTGATTTTAATTTTTATATAATTTTTGTTTTTAGAAACTTTCGTTGACTTGTATAAATGTATAGAAAGTCGTGTAACCGAATCACTATATGTAGATATGCAAGGAATATTTGAGATCACGTTATTTTTAAATAAAATAATATTTAGCGAATTCAACACAGGCTAAGGTAACATGGTGTTGTTTCTTCAAAGCAATTCTTCAAAGCTTCTTCTTAAAAGCAATTAATCATAAATGCGCGATACTATTAATAATCTAGAATAATCGAAAGATGTTTCGTCATTTGATGCTGATGAGATTAATTTGACAAGGTCATTTAAACATAACTTCACCAAAAAAATTTTTTTTTTAAATTTCAAAATTATTTAAAATTCTCATATACCAAATTATAATTCATACATACAATAATAAAATGAAGTATAATTTAAATTTGTTTTTTTTTTTATATTTATGAAATAATAGAATTCAATTAATTAATAATTAATTTAAATTAATTAAATTATTGTTATTTATTTTTTTTTTTTGTAATTTGTTTCCTAGATTTTAAATTTTTATTGAATTTGATTTTTTTTTTTTGTTTAGAATAGGTAATAAATTAATTAAAGTAAATTTTGCTTATCTGTATTATTCGAAATATTGTTCCATGATAAGTTAGGGATGAGTTGATGACATCATGATTGTTGATTCAACGGACACAAGTAGCGGTGCTTCAATTGTTGAATATCGTTCGATTTTATATGCTTTATACATAAGTACAGACTTCAACATGTGGTTTGGGACATCAACAAGTAGTTTTCCACTAATTTCAGCATTTTTAAATATGTATTTATGAAATATATGTAGATATATCTGCTTTTTTCTGAATTGATATAGCATTCGTGTAACACACCTTAACTTAAAATTATTTATTTCACTGTAGACATTATTGTCATTATTTATTTCACTGTAACGTTTTTTGTTTTGTGTTGTTGGTTACTTTTATTTTATTTTATGTTTCATTGACTTAGGGCGTACTTTTATTCACTTGTACATTTCATTTATAATTTGTTTCATTGTATGAAACCAGAGCCTTCTAGAGTATAGAGCCATAATCATTATGACGTATTTTTTCGAAGCTTTTTTAGTGGTATAACTTTTCACTAATTTCCTTAGGAATCTATAGTAAAAATGGTGTTTTTTAGCTTCAAGTTTTTCAATGAAAAAAGCAAAAATGTTACAAAATTTTTATACAAAAGTGTTCTACATATATTTAGCAGCAATATACAAGAAGGGTATATTGGTATTAAGTAAATATTAATTGCAGAAATATTAAAATTAAATTATTTCTAAAATATATTTTTCGAACTTTCATTTTGAAAAATACATCAAAGTTGGCTTTGACAAATTAAAATAATACCTGCTAAATTTATCTTTAGTTTTACTAGTGTACGTTAGATGTCTATAATGGCTGGCAGAGAAATACGAAAAAAATTTATTTAATCACACAATTATGACACGTTCTTAATATTTTGCGAATTTGTTTTGCTTTTCCTACAATTTTTGAACTTTAAATTTTCCTAGGTGGTAATTTTTGGTACGATTTTTCAAAATGTTACTACCCACTGCCATCTATGTATATCGACTTAATGCACGCGATTTGTAGTAAGCTTTTCTTTTTAATTTGACCAGAAAGCTGTTGTTATGAACTTTTTTTTTATATTTTGGTTTAAATAAATCAATTATTACAAGAAAATGAAAACGATTTACTTAAACGAGATTTATATATGTTAAAATTTAAACATTTATGAAAATATTTCAGAAATCATAATTAAGAATTTGCAACGTTTTCATTTACAAATTTGTCTTAGGAAAAAAAGTGATTTCCCATATGTTTTGAGTGTTTTACTATGGAAATTTTGATTTTTTCGTCGTTTCTAATTCCCTTATAAAAGCTTCGTTTTTTAGATTATGGCTTGTATAATCAAGGTTGCTTTGATGAAACACAAGAACTTGATTCACAAAACAATTTTAAAACTTATTACGCTATCAATGAGTTTAGCCCAAATATTTTACAGGCTCAATTTTAAAGTTCATATTTTCTTTTTAGAAATTAAAATGTTTATTTTATTAACAATTTTATTATTATGCAGACGAACGCATTTAAAATTTCATGCAACGTATTTAAACATTTAGTTTTTTTTTTTGCTTTGAAAATTTAGGTAAATCCCACCGCTGTCACCAATTGTAGTGGTACCGAGCGGGAATACCACACAATTTATTATTATGCACTGCGTGGATTGGGGTTATCCCAATTATATTATTTTTAATAAACAACACAATTAATAAAAAATAGTATTTTTATGTTTTATTTAAACTTATTTTATTATCAAACAGAATTTCAGTTTATGTTTACAATGATTTCTGTGTTAACTTTTTATTTCGACTGCCGCTTTTCATCCGTTGTCTCGGCTTTTATCTTGGTCAGTTCAACTGTACTTCCAATAAATACTTGTATTGGTATGTATGTACAATTAAGACCGTACAGGAGTATTTAATTGGTACATTTCCTGACATTGGCATGATACATTTTTCTTTTTGAATCTGTTTTGCTCTATTTGTCATATAATAAGACACACCGAACTCATCTTGAACTGTGCGAACGGGCCAGCTGTTTGGTACCGATGTTATGTTAAAATCATATACTTTTCATTTGTTGCTGTAGAAATATATTTCTCTCGTAACTGTTGAATTATTTCAATAATATCGCCTGATATGTCAGTGGCAGCATACTCAGAACTGCACGGAAGCCTAAATATTTCCTCAGAAATTTTCGCTGTAACTTCTTTACATTTTTGTTGTTTATAATTTTCACTTCTCATTTTTTTATGTACTAAAGGAGAACTGTGAATTGATTTTTGTCGTTGAATGATGAAATATCCAGATTAATGAATTGCTCCTCATTCGATGAACTTATAGAAAAAGATGCAAATGAACATTCTTGGTCCAAATTAATTATTGGTGAACCAAAGAGTTCATTATTATCACCACTTAAAATTCAATAATGTAACATACATATAGTTATTTAAGTTAGTTAACTTGTTTGATGAGACATTATTATAATTGTTCCTTTCGTTTTTTAGATAATGATTAATGACTACATATTCCTTATTTTAGAAAGGATTTTTTTTTCTTTTTTTCTCAAAATGAACTGAAGAACAAAAAGAAAGACGTTTAGGCAAATATTTCTCATTAAAAAATTTTAAAACTTTTATTTATTGTTTTAACTAAATTAAGTTTTATTATATTCAATTTGAATTGTTTTATTTAACCAACAAAAAATAATAACAATCCAGATAACCCTAATTTAATGCACATCTATAAAACAAATTAATTAGAAATGTG
Source organism: Tipula helvola (assembly GCA_963556165.1). Classification (NCBI taxonomy): domain Eukaryota; kingdom Metazoa; phylum Arthropoda; class Insecta; order Diptera; family Tipulidae; genus Tipula; species Tipula helvola. The sequence goes on from OY744483.1 coordinate 104,399,854, forward strand.
TATGTCTGTTAAACCTGTTTAAAATTTATGCTTTTCACTTAATCAAATTGCCACATTTGGAAACTTATTGCTTCTAAACATTTTCCATATTTATCACCAATGCCGCTAAGATTTTTTGATAGATTTATACTAAGACTATAAGCATGCCAAACCATTTGAAAAGCTAATGCCTTTCACAAGGCCAAATTGCCATATTTGTATTCAGAATTTCTTTCATATTAAAGGATTGTTCGATTACGCAAGGAAAATTTTTATTTGGACTGAAGATCTATGGAGTCAAAAATTGTTCTCCTGAGAAAAGGGTGCAGGTGGCCTGCAAGGAGTCTTGATCTTACTCCAATGGAGCTTGTTAGGAACGTGCTTTGTAGAATGCAATCGGCCATTCCAGCTCCAAAAATGCTGGAACATCTCTTCGCTCTACAGAGATAGGGTAATATCCAACAGATTATCAGTGGCACGGATGGAAGTATGGCAGAAGTCATCCAAGCTACGGGACATAAACTATACTTTACCAGTTCACAATCATTTGGTTTTTGTGTCAAGTTTCCAGGTAGCGCGGTTCAAGGACTCACTTGAAGGTTTAGATAGGCACCATGCTTAGGAAAAAAGCGAAAAACTATCCCGCTTCAAAATTTATTCACGTCTGAAAATAGTGTTACCTACCTTTGAAAATGTCAAAAACTCATTCGCATATTTGGACTTAGCTGGATTTTTTGAGATGGCCCATTTTCTGTACCGATAAGTGAATACACCGTTTTCAGTCTTTGTGGCCAAAATATTGTGTTTATTATGTAAATCTGCTCCATCAAAAAAGTACCAAAGCTAACATCTAAGATTTTCATTAGAATTATTTAATTTATTTTAATTTGAAAAAGCACAAATATTGCGCGATTCATCCATATTTAAATTAAAATTACTTTTTAAGGGTATTAACAAATATTAAATTAGGTTATAGTGTGTACGAGGCGTATAGTATTAAAACAAAACTAAACATTTGTTATATTTTCTCATGAATCTTCTCTGCGATTGTTGTTTCAGCCGCGCCGAACAATGAAAGAATATTACAATTTTAAATTAACCATACTTAATTCATAATCTGCTTACTTAGAAAAAAAACCAATTATTGTGTTTTCCATTAATTTCAACTTAATTTACATATATTTTGTTCGCACCACCGACGAATTAATAATAAAAAACACAACGAACAATCCGAAGAAGAAGAAAATGATTTTCCTTCAGCGCAAAAATTAAAAATTTTTCCAAATTATTTGTATTATAAAGGTTTATTGTTTTCATTTTGGTGTGAGCATGAAAAAATTAAAGCATAAAATTGTGTGAGGGTGCTAACAACAAAACCAATGGTGTGGTTTAGTCTTAAAAAAAAAATCCAACCAAACATTTGATTTTCATCCTTTTTCTCGTATACTCATGGAGATAACTTCCGTTTAATTTTCCTCATTTCTTATCTTCGTTCATTGGACACAAACAATTTTTTTTTTTGTTTATCTTAAATAAACTTTGAATATTTAAAACGATTACATTTTGTTTAAACACACACATAAATATACGTACGTAAAATATCTGATACAAGATGAAGAGGAGCAGGTTTGGTACGTATACATAGCTTGATACCAAAAAAATACTTCAATGGGAAAATTAAAAATATATACAGAAAAAAAAGTTTGGCGCTTAATTTCAACACAGTAAAAACCAACAACAACAACAAAATGGGAAAATCGAATTTTTTTTGGGGAAAAAATAAGATTAAATTTTAAGAAGTAAATACGCAGAATATAAAAAAAAAATTGTTTAAGAGAGAAAATAAATAGATAACAACAAGAAAATTAAAATGAAAATTAAATGAATTTTCATTTTCTAGGAAGATTTTTTATTTTGTTGCTGTTGTTTTATGTAAACATTATTGAAGCAAAAAATTAGATATTCAATGTTTTATTTCGGTTTGTTGTTTATATTTGAGTATCCAGTTTTGTGTATCTATATGCGGACAGTTGAAGTGATTTCGCGGAAATCATGAAAATCCATTCGAGATGGAAATGATTAAAAGGAAATTAATTTATTGTTTGCATTTTTTTTTTTATTGCACTTCTATTATAAATTATTGACCCAATGTTTAACACTGAAGCCGAAGTAATATTTGTTTACACAATAACAATTTGTAACAAAATGTTATGGTTTCTCTTTATATAAAAGGTTTACCATTTAAACCCCAAAATACGAGTACGCAAAAAAACAAACATTGTACCTTACTAAATAAATAAAATCAATTAAAATCAAAATATGATTTATTTATTTATGAAAATTAAACTTATAATTAATTAAATAAATAATTACAATGCAAATTAGATGTGGATAAGAATTTGATCTTGTTCTGAAATGGGGGAAAAAAAATATTTACCCATATTTTGGTCTAAACTCTAAAACAATAAATAAATTTTCATATTTGATAATCCAATTAAAATTTTTTTTTTTTTTTTTGTTTACGTTTTGTGTTGATTTATAATGGCAACTAAATTTAAATAAAATAAATTTTGAAAAATAATTTATTTCCTATTTAATTAATTAATTAATTTTATTTCGATTATCATAAAGGAATATATTTTAAACTGATTATAATAAAAAGGTTATAATATTCTCGTAGGATACAGTTGTATAATTTATACTCGTAGCTGTATACTAGCAGTCTATTGTGGAATGTGGTGAGGTTTACGATGAGGGCAGATAATTTATGCGATAATTAATTTATCACAAAATATTCATAAGGAATTACTTTGATTATTTAAATGGGAGGAATATCAATCATAGTGAAATTTTATTTAGAATAGAGACCAATCTAAAATTTTAAAATGACTAAACTTTGAAGTATGCTAATCCTATTCACTTTTCACGTGCTTTGAAAATTGAGCCGCACACTATAAAGTACGATGCAAATTTTTCACAAACTCGTTATGCTGGGCTTTTTTTTGCGGAGCAAAAAGAATATTTTTATGACATACACAAATTAGTAGAGTTATTTCAAAATAGGTAGGTGCTTTTGTAATGGTTAAACAAGAACAACCAGAGTGTCCTTAGTTCAACATTACGAAGAAATTGTCTCCTCATCTCTACACCAGCAGCAGTTTTTTCCTGCTAGCTGCAGGGAGAGGTAAATTAGTCGGGGTTTTGGTGCGAGATAGAGAGAGACCTTGTTATGCTGCTTGATTTGTGGATGGTGACGGTGATTCATCCTGAGATGAATCAATCGATAAGGGAGATTAAAAAAAATTCAGTTTGGCGGACTACACCACCACTAGCGGAACGGAGCGAAGAAAATCTATTTATGGGTTCGATCACCCGGACACGAAAAAAGACACATTGACTTCTAACAAGCCATCATCTGGCCTTTTAGACCAAACTCAAAAAAAAAAAAAAAAGGAAACGAAAAAACAAAAAAATCCTACCATTATACGCAAAATAGAATACTATATACATATATGTATGTAGATAAAAAACTTACTCACTTACCTATCGACAACTGGATCCGCAGAAAACCTTAGTGAGCTAATATTTCAGTGAGTAATCCTTAAGATGATCATATCCGTTTGGTAATTTTTAACAAAACACAGCGAACACCGATCCAACCGATCAATGACACCAGTTTTCAAACTAATTTATACAATTTAAAACACCTTTTTTTTATTGTAAATTTTGTAGAATATTTTCTTTTATTTTATATATTTCTTTTTTTATATTTTATTTTCGGTAAACACACTTAACATTAATTATACACTTAAAAATTTTTTCTACTAAGATTTGCACTATTTATTAATTTTTATCATTCAGTTTCACAATATATGTATGTATGTACATACGATCAAAAATATATATCAAAAAAAAAAATTTCACAATTTCGAGAGAAAAAAAACAACACTACACTCATACAGATATAACACCAACCAAAAAAAAAAAAAAATAAACCGAAAACCGAAATTAAAAAAAAAACCGTTGGATTTGCTCCGCGATGAGCTAAAATCCCAACTTATCTACTTTCAATTTAAAACTCGACTCCTCCGTGTCTTAACTTTTGGTTTTCTTTAAACAAAAAAACAAAACAATCAATTTTTTTATCAAATTGACAAAAAAAACTTGAAAATTGAGAATTCAAGTTCATACACTTGATTTGAAAAACAAAACAAAAAAAAATGCAAAACTGCATAATAGAGAATTTTCATCGTCTTACCAAACAGAAATTTGGAAATTGTTTCCTGTTGTAAGACGAGTATTTGGAATTTGCCTTGTTTGGCATATTGTGCATATTGCAAATAATAAATGAAATCATATTTATTTTAAATATGCGAAAAAGGGAAATGACCTGATTGTAATTAGTAATCCGGCCTAGGTTATATGGTTATTGGTAACGATGGCATGAGAAAATAGCCATTCGTTACAATTGTGGAGAAACCCTACAACCCTGAGATGAAACGAGATCTCAAACTCTGTTGTGGTGTGGTCGCTAAACGGAAAAAGGAGAAGTGTTTAGATGTGGCTCAATAGTGGCCAAAGCCCAACGTGGCGGACGACCCACACAAGCCCCTGACTCATGCTCGTCTAACTGAGCTAGCCGGGCTAAAACATAAGATATGTTCGCTTGAAAGAACACTGTGAGAAAATCAAAGAAGATAGCTGTGAGTGAAGGTAGAGGTTTGCAGTGTTTTTTTTTCTCTTTATTCTATATTTTAATTACAAAAATGAAAAGACTTACTTAACTACCTATCTTATGAAACTACGAGTATATCCTATGATCGTGAATTTAAATGATATATATTTTTATTTTTTTTCTAACAAACTTAATTGTAAATCCAGGATGTAGATGTTACACACTGGTCCGCCTCTGCTGCCGCCTGTATCTAACGGCCCGGTTTCCTTGTGTAGTCTGTTGGTTGTTTCGTCTCCACAACAGTTTCCCTAGTTGGCGTCTTCGCCACCATGTAAATTTATCCCGCTGATCACTAACAATGTTACAGCAGTGGTAGAATAGTGACTGATGTCATGCAAGTTTAGGGAAGTCCAAGACTTCTCTTCATGCAACCCTTTTACTGCTGATTCAGTTCATCCATTTCGGCATCAAATGTATCCATCACTATGGCCTTATATTCTTGGCCCAGCTGTTGTGTTAAATTGAAGGTCGGTAAGAAAGAGACCACATTTGTTGATATGTACGTGGTGCTACTTCTTAGCATACATTTCTGGGTCTTAGCTGAACATCCTGGTGCCAGAATGAGGATTTCACTCCCTTGGATATTGATATGACTTTCCTTTGCTTGGCATATCACATCCAAAATTTCCCGCTGAGCTACTGATATGATCCATTGGTTTGGTGTTTGTAATGGAATTCTAAAGGTATTTCCCATATCAGCCTGCACTTGGCAGTTTTTCTGAGGCTTCGTCTCATATTATAGCATACCTAGCTCACAAGGCCTTGTAGTTTCTTGTACTGTATATAGTGCATTTTGTTGTTCGCAGATTAATTGCTCCAGATCCCACTTGTGGCAATTTTGTAATTGTTCCGCCGACATCTGATAATACCACAACCGATGTATGCCCACTAACATCACTGGTGAAGATGGCTGAATATATACTATCTGGTTGTCATGCAATATTGGGACAGGATGGACCTTATAAATATGAAAGTTATGCTGGCTTAGGAGTGGGATTGTTACTTCAAATATGGCTACCTGCTTGACTAAACGGGTTCTGACTCTAAGTAATTGGTACATCTGGACCCAATGTTGTTGATAGGATGGTATTCGGGTGCCTTCGGGGATCCATACTTTTAAATTCTGTATTTGCGCTTGTAATTGTGCCGAAGTGATTAAATCTGTGTTGATGTGGCCTTGGTGCAAATCAATAAGTACGTCAATCAGTGCCTCCTGAACTTCTCTAAAGAGGTTGATGTTAATTGTCAGTTGAAGGGCTGTATCTACAAAATCCGTGTGTTTCATCAGTATGTTCAGGTGCTTCGTATTGTTTGGATATCTGCTCCTGCTGTTTAAGAAGTAAATTTGTAGTTACATCCAATACGTGGGTTTGTTTTTAGATCATATCCTCCATTTGCATCAACCCACTGTTCAGTGCTTGAATTTGCTGCTCGTATTGCTCAGCTGATCTCTGATCCAATACCCCAAAGAGATCGTTCATTAGAGTTCCCATAAATTCAAAAGGCGCTCTTCGCACTCGCCCTACTGTTCGGTCCAGCATTTCGTTCTTATCCGCTGTGGTTTTTACTAGTTGTTGTATGGACTGAGTTAAATGGGTGCATTCTGTTTTACTGTTTTGACACCATTCTACCAGCTGTGCTGTAGCATTAGTTAAATGATCCCATTCTTGCCAATAATTGGTCAGGTTATAATGGAGAACTAACTTCCACTTATCGGTAGTAAGGGTGGCAGTCCCTAGTTTTTCCAGGTAGATTCCTGGTTGACTGGTGAATTCTTCTTAGCTACTATTACTGGCTATGACCGACGTTAGCAACCAACCGCAGAATATCAATTGTATGTTGGTCATGGTTCTCGAATCTGTAACATTAATTTATCCTGGATTTACTATTTAAATTACTTAAATTATTACTTATCCAAAGTATTTTTTTTCTAAATTCTTTTTATGATCATCAACAACTATTCTACTCCCTATCTATCTTCTTTTTTTTTCTTTGATAGTTATATGGAGGGAAATTTTATTACCAATGGGGATAGTGATTGCCAAATGGAGCAGACATTTCTTGGTTTCTGCTGGATCGTGACAAGAAATAAGACAAATTTTGACTTAGTCCTTTACATATATTCATATTTGTGCACCTCATATAACTACAAAAATAAAAAACAAATAATAATAATAAATAAAATAAACATATAGTTTCCAAGAAACTGACGTAAATAATTGTGCCCATCTGGAAGAAGCAAAAAATTTTTTTTGATAAATATGTCTAAAAAATTTAATGTGAACCGCAAAAATAATATGTAATTACAAAATGTAGATATCCTAGTTTAATGTATGTCTTTTGCGTGAAATATTCCTAATCTTTCTCCCAACCTATCTGTTAACTCATAGGCAACAGAACCCAGCCGGCGTTTTATTTTGGCTGGAAGAAATTTCTTCGCTAATTTTTCTGAGTACTTATCTATTGCACTACTTTGTTTGAAATCCGAACATACACCTCCTACCCAATCATGAACTCTCGGCTTGCTGACCTGAGGTTATATCGCTTTGCGTTTTCTTTGGACATCGTGATATAAAAGGTTGGTAGAAGTTCCTTGACCGTTAATTCGGTGTGATTAGTCCGTGATCTTATTCGTTACTTGGACTTGAAGCACTGCTAGTTATTGTTTCCGCTATGGTTGCTTCCAGACCGAGTTGGTGATTATCTCTAAAACATAGGTTGGTTGTCATTTGAGCAGGTTCATATGTAGAGATTTGGTTTGTAGTTTTTCAATCTGCTGATACCTCATCTACAGCACCACAAAGATATTATCCCTACAGCTTCTTGACTTTCAAAACGACATACGTTCAACCTTGGCTATGAAAAAGGACTAACTTATTATCTAGATTAGTATCCCTACTCTATTTTCTATTTTATGTTATTTTGATCTAACCCCTACTAATTGCTAAACCTAACAAATTCTTAACTCTAAACACTGGTATTTTGTATGGCGTTTATGGCGATAAACCAGAAACAAACCAGCCTTCACTTTACTTTTACACCACCTGTTTACAAAATGGTAGGTGTTGTAAAGGTAAACTGGTAACTGCGGAGAAATTATATTTTTTCTGAAACCAGTCGCCGATTAGACCTGGCCAATACCTCATACTCTAACCGTAAATCCAAAACACCTGGTAGATTATTTACCGGTATTTTGCTTTAGGTTGCGCACACCCGAACCCATCTTTGAAAGTGCACCATTATGCAAATGGTGCTGCAAGGTTTCCTCAACCAGCGTCGCGCCTTCGGTTTGCGCCGCAGCCGTGGTTTGCGCGCGCGCCTACCTCTACTCTTACCATTGCTCTTAGTAGCTACCTGACACAACCCAACGTGCTTTTGCTCTGCAGGAAAGCATGCGCCACCTGATGGTTCAGATGCCGAATGAGCCACTTGCATCACCCAATTTTTGTTGGCACTCTGTAACCCTGTGTTAATGAAACCGACCACGGGTTTTATCTCAATGGTTTTCTCTTCCTTATAATTAGGAGTTGGTTTCTCCACATGAACCTCTACTGCACTCCACCTGAAAGACAGGCTTTTTCCTGTACAATTCTTTATTCTATGTACACGGGTTCTACTCGGATACAAAAAACTTCCTCGTTTACTTCAACTATTTCTGCATCCGCTTCCTCTAGTTTTTGTTCGAATAGAAAAGCTTGGGCTACAAGCATTTGGACTTGCGCGTCATATTCGAAGTCCCATTCGTGATATTGCATCTGTGCCACTTGCTCTCCTAATCTTCTGTTCGTGGGCTCTTCAACTTTTATTTTCACCCTGGACAGTTTGGCAGCTGCGTCGTTTGATGTACTCACACCTTGATCTAAATCTATGATTATCTGAAGAACCATGCGCATCATAATTCCTATACGCTCTACCCGGTCTTTTAGTGTTGGACATGCTATACTGCGATAGGGGATCATCCTCACATGGATGTGTATTATTACGGCTCTCATATTCGGATATATTTCATCAGCTGACGTACCTGTTCGAATTTGCTCTAACAAAGACTGCTGCACCAACCATAGCTTCTTTTGACAGGTTGCAATCTCGAATTCTGGTTGACGTTGTGTTGATGAACGCGTGCTGTCTCGTATCCACGTGAGATCATCTAATTGTTCGTAGAACTCACCGTCATGATATTCCATGTGGGCTGTAGGTGGCTTACGACTATCCGTTAAGGATGTGGCTACGTTATAAGCGTCGATGTTCACTTCCACTAACTTATCACGTAGCTTTGCTGGAATCATCTTGACCTTCCTTAAATCAATTATTTACTTAGACTAAAAAAAACAAACTCTAAACTAACTAACCTAACCTATACTATAACGAATGTTCCATTCAAGCTGGAATAGTGATGGCATATCACTGAGACAGGTCAAAAAGGAAAGGAATAAAGGATTTCAATGTCTAATTGTTAGAACTGCTGGCTGCATTCCGAATCACGCAGTGGAATTCCAACTCTACACGAGTGAGTCTCACTGCTATGGCGAACACAGACCACACATGCGCGAGAAGTATGTCCTAAATTTGTCCTAAAAGCAACAACAAGATTTTAGGACAAGTTTAGGAAAAACTTCGATACGATTATATAATAGTAAGAAGGTTGTCCTAGATCCCAAAACTGTTTATTAGTATGGGTGAATGATGATGTTTTGTAAAAAAAAATCAAGGAAACATTTCGGCGGACTTTTTTTTGAGATTGATGAAATTATTGAGCTCAATAATAATAAATAAACTTTTGTTAAAAATCAAAACGTTCTTTAATTTTCTTTCGATATTTCTAAGAGGTTACTACGGCAGAAATGTACATTTTCAGATTGAACTAGATCTACTCTATCCAAAACATATCACTTTTCCGGGAAATATTGGAGAAAAGTAAGTTAGGATTCCACATTTAGTTGCTTAGTACGTATAAATCAAAAATCAAAATGTTCGTGAATTTTCTTTCGATATTTCTAAGAGGTTACTACATTTCTAAGATGTTACTACAGCCGGAATTGCAATGGCTTAATGAAAGTCGGGTTTTGATTATACCGATATGTACAGATAGTCATTTTCAGTTAGCAGTGGTTGATTTTGAAGCACCAGCTATTCTAACATACAATACATTTCAGCCGTAGTAACCTCTTAGAAATATCGAAATAAAATTCATGAACAATTGGAATTACAACATTACAAGGTCGGACAACATTACAAGATCGTATACATAGTTTAATTTAGTAAATTAAACTATTTTAAATTCAACTTCCTAAGACGGTGGGTTACGTTTTGTTTCCCAGTACGAAATATGCTTTTATTACAATATACAAGTTTCGCCTAAACGGCAATGTTTTTTACTCAAACACACACATTCTCAAACTCACATTTGTTGTTGTTGGTTTAGGACAGTTTAGGACAATTCTCATCCGTAAAACACTTGTGCAAGAAAATTCAAAATCCCATATGTTTTTTCATTTATTCTTTCATTATGTCGTTTCAACAAAACATTGACTTATTCCACTTTCAACATAAACGGCTCATATGTGAATGTCGTTTAACGTTTAAGTAAATCGTTCTCATTTTCTTGTAATAATTGATTTAAAATGTAAACCAAAATTTAAAAACGACAGCATTCTGGCCAAATTTAAATAAAAGCTTACTACAAATCGTATAGTCAGTAAGTCAATATATATTACATAGATGGCAGTAAACGTTTGGTAAAATGGTATCAAAAATTATCACCAGGAGAAATTTCAAGTTGAAATATTGTAGGAAAAGCAAAACAAATTAACAAAATATTGAGAACGTGTGATAATTTTGTGATTAAATAATTTTCTTAGACATCTGCCATATACTTGTTGTGTATCACTGGTGGAAAATTTGTAACAAAATCCCCCAAAAGGGATTTTGTTAAACAGAACATAGCAATAGAGATCTGGTTGCGGTATTGCACTGGCTGAAGCTCGCCGCTAGGCGTGGGGGTTACCAGACATATTACTATGCTTGAAAACCGCATAGAGATAAAACGAAGGGGACAAGAAAATTATTCTACTGTGCCACGACCACAGTGGTAGATAATCATAAATTTTGGGAGCGTTCGACAAGGACGCCGGTGCCACTCCGGCGTCCCTGCTCAAGGCCTAGGTCAGCATAAGGCCGCCCATCCTCACGCGATCACAACGAAAATCTACTCACACATGGTGAGTAGAGGCACACAAATAACGATCAATACACTGCACACACTTGTTGAAAATATATACAAAAACCAACCAGTAATAAAAAAATTTGAATCATAAGTAAACGGAACTCAATTGAAAAAAAAAATTTGGAAAAAAAATACTCAATGAAAAGTGATATATCAAAGTTACGACAACAAGATTTATTCGAGCTAAACAAAGGAGAAAAAAATGAGAAAAGAAAAAAAAAATGTGGAGCTGATTTTTTTTCTTCTTTCTTTCTTGGTGGGTGGTACGGTCCGTACACCCCACGGAATCTGAAAAAGAACGTTTATGTATAACAATAAAAAAAATATATTAAGAAAACAACAGTCGAGCTTAGCTCACAAAATAGAAATAGAAAAATAATTTACTGGTTGTGGTGGATTTTCTTTATTTTTCCACCAATCAACTACCTGTTTTAAGCCCGTCCGACCTCTCTGCTTCCAACAGCAATCAGCGCCGACGCAGGATCCCTCGCACGAACCCCACTCCTTTAGGAGGAGTTGCTGCCACAAACCCACAATAATCAATGAAATACTTTCCACCGGTTGGAGTATTATAAACGTATATATACGTATATTTTTTTTTTTATATATGTATCTTGTTTTTTTTTTTTTTTTTTTTAGTAGTTTATATTTTCCCGTTGTATCTATTAGTTACTATAGATATACACTGGCACTTATTATCGATAATGTTCTGTCTGACCTATTAAACTCACTTCACAAAATTCAGATTATTGTTTATCAGACAATTCAAAACAATCTCACACAGGTTAATATGCCCCACCAACGACCATTACAAAATTAATTTTGACCAAGAATTAAAACACCTTTAACAGTTTTTTTTTCGGTGGAACAAAGCCACATTTTGAATTACAAACTTTTATTTAACATTTTTTTTTTTTTTATTAAATAGTTTAAATATGTATATGTAATATCTTAATACAGAAATTATAAACTTATTATTTATTAAACCAATGGAAAAAAATATGATCACTACTTTTATTTGATTTTTCTTTTTATTTATTTATTTCGTTCACAAAATTAAAACATGAGGGCAAAAAATACTATTAACAATTATAACTGATTGGAATCAATCTCAAATGATCACATCGATCTATCTTTTTCCACACTCCAAACTAGACTGTCTTCTCTTCAAAAAAAAAAAACGATTTCCCAAAAAAACAAAAACCCGATGGCCGAAGAAAAAAAAATAAAAAATAAAAAATAAAATCACGCCACCCGAACATTTTCAAATCCCGTAGGATCATACCACCAACCAAAACCAAAAGAAAAAAAAATCAGCTCAACGGGACAAGACACAAAACGCCACGCGTAGTACAACCGTACCCCGATATGTATATACACAAATGTATATACAAAACCCCAGCGCGTCACGATCACGACTTTACGCATAACAAAATTTTATTCTTTTTTCCAATTTCGCTTTACTCATGATTCATATTTCATATACAATAATTTGTAAACAAAAATATGTTCACAACAAAAACAATCCAATAAAGTAAAAACGCAGCATAGATAAGCATGAAAAAAAAATATAGTACACCTACATGAAACGCGGGACAATTTATAAAAAAAAAATTTCCTTTCAGTGCTTACGACCACACGGGCGGTCGTAACAAACGTGGGGACGACTCACACCCGAGAACAGGTCTCAAAGCCAGGCATGAAAGTAAGATGGAAAGGGAAAAAATATTTCACTAATAATTTGCTACAATCGTATATCCTTGGCATGATACACGCCCAAAGGTTTTCCATCAAGATTTCTGATATTATAAGAGACTGTTCCGATTTTATCAGTGATAAAAGCAGGAATAAACTTAGCAGCTAACTTTGCAGAAAATCTATCCGGAGCACTACTTTGTGCGAAGGATCGGACAAACACAGGTTGATTAGGCAGGAAATTCCTAGTTTTACTACGCAAATTATATCGAACAGCTGATTTCTCATGTGCAACTTTCAGGTAATGAGTTATTTGATCACGAATAAGATTTAATCTATTAGATTTGGACAACACATGTATTTCCTTATCATCCTGAGGAGATAAAAGTTTACGTAAAGCATAATCTGAACCGTTTAATGACATGTGTTGACCAAAGACCAAATAGTGAGGAGAAAAATTCGTGACGTCGTGTTTAACATTTCGCAATGCTGCAGTGATTTCAGAGAGATGGCAATCCCATTCATTATGTGCATGATCATCAAGATAAGAACGAATACTAGACAGTAACGTCCGATTAACTCTCTCAGAAGCGTTGCTTTGAGGAGAGTAAATAGGAGTACGTATATGATCAACATTATATTTTTTTAAAAGATCTTTAAATAAGTGAGATAGAAATTGTTTGCCATTATCAGAAGTAATCACTGCAGGCACAGAGAAAAGTAAAAACACCTCATTTTCCAAAAAGTTACACAGAGAAGAGGCGGAAGCTTCACGCAATGGTTTGACTAGAACAAACTTTGAATAATGATCCAACACTATAGCGATACAGGTATTACCTCGTTTGGAGCGAGGATAAGGTCCAAGGAAATCAACGAACAATTTTTCAAAAGGTCTGGTAGACTCAGTTTGAGAACCCATCATAGGTTGAGTGCTAAAATTTACAGGCTTATTCATCTTGCATTGTAAACAATTGGAGATGAAAAGTTTGATTTGTTTAGTCATACCAAACCAGAAAAATTGCCGCTGAAGTCGTTCTACAGTTTTTTTAATACCCATATGAGCAGAAGTAGGAGAAGAATGAGCCAGTTCAATTAAATTTGCAGTCAAGGACAACGGAACTACTAACTTCCATTCAGACAAATCAGTGGACGTATAACGAGAAGCGTAGGAAGGTAAGATCAAGAGTTTATTATCACGGATTTTGAAGTTGTGATCACAATCTTTTAATAGTCGTACTCGATTGATCTGTTGTACATATTCATCGTCCTGAAAAGCTGAAGAGTTAAGATCAATATGTAGAACCGAATTGTCACTTGAAGAATTTAAACTGGACACATTTTCTTGTATAACAGGAGAATTACAAGGTAAGGAGGAATCATCATTCAAAGTAGTTTCAACAGGAGGAAAAGGTTGATCTTTACTTAAATCGTCTGTGGGCTCACTATAAAAAGCTCTGGAGAGGGCATCAGGTACAACATTCACCGTTCCTTTACGATATCCGATATCAAATTTGTACGCTTGCAGTTTTAAACTCCAGCGGGCGAGTCTACCAGATAGATCTTTTTGGGACATCAACCAGCGGAGACTAGCGTGATCGGTGTAAATCGTGAACGGGTATCCCTCGATATAGGGCCGAAATTTTTGGACGCTAAGTACTGCTGCGTAACACTCCAACTCAGTTACAGAATAATTCCGCTGAGCGGCATTAAGTTTGTGCGAAAAGAATTCAATGGGGTGTTCAGCGCCATCAGGATCAAGCTGAAAAAGTACACTACCCACGCCAACAGCACTTGCGTCGCATTGGATAAAGAAAGGGCGCCCATAGTCAGGATTAGCCAAAACAGGAGCAGACGACAAAGATAATTTAAGAGATTGGAAGGATTCCTCAGCGTGAAGATTCCATTTAGACTTAGATTTTTTTCCTGTCAGATCAGTTAGTGGAGCAGCTAAAGACGCGAAGTTTTTTATGAAACGCCTATACCACCCACATAAACCCAAGAAACTACGTATCTGTTTAGTCGTTTTTGGTCGTGGAAATTCTCTAATTGCTTTACATTTTTCTGGGTTGGTGCGAAGGCAACCATCTCCCACTAAATAACCCAGGTATTTAACCTCCTTCAAAACAAACTGACTCTTTTCCAAATTTATGGTTAAACCAGCCTTTACTAGCAACGAAGCCACAACTTCCAAAAGTTCCAAGTGTTCATCAAAAGTGGACGAAGTAACCAATAAATCATCAAGGTAGACGAATACTTTGTCGTGCAGTTGATAAGGAATCACCCGATGCATAAGGCGACACTGTGTTTGGGGAGCGTTGCACAACCCAAAGGGCATGACCTTGAAGTGGTACAAGGGACGACCAGGGACAGTAAAAGCCGTCTTATCTCGGGATTGCGGGTCAAGAGGGATCTGCCAAAAGGCATCTTTCAGATCGATGGTAGAAATATACCGTGTTTGATCCAATCGACCCAACAATCCGTTGATAAGGGGAAGCGGATACGCATCCCTGACCGTCACCTTGTTCACCTCACGGGCATCCAAACACAAGCGTACTTGGCCATTAGCCTTATGCACCATGGTGACAGGAGAACACCATGAACTGTGGCTTTCTTCAATCACATCCAGTGATAACATCCTATCTAGCTCATCATACATTAGTTTTTGCTTAGCAGGAGAAACAGAGTAAAAACGTTGCTTAACAGGCTTGGATTCACCAACATCAATCTCATGAGAGATTAATGTAGTTCGTCCAAGACCCATTTTAGCACTTGACGGAAATTTTTTTACTATTGTAGAGAGCTTTAAGTTATCATCTGGAGAGAGAGAATGGAATTTAGGAGAACAAGATATTTCTGCGGAGTCCGATAATTCACTCAACGCAGGTAATTGCAAAGTAATGCCGAATTTATTCCAAAAGTCAATCCCTAAATAGAGAGATTGCTTTAAAGAAGGTACTAAAAAGAATCGCATGTAATGAGATTGGGAGTTAAAGCTAACCTGAACATTTATGTAACCAATGACGTTCTGAGATTGACCACTCGCAGTCTGAATAGAAGTAGGAAAATTATGAATATGAAGGTTGTTGTCCGCCAACAACTTTTCAGAACCACAACCCAACACACTTACACTCGCTCCACTATCTAATAGACCTCGGTATGGAACATCATTGACAAGAATATCGGCATAAGGCCGTTTATCGCTTGTCTCAGAACCGAGTACTGAAGAAACAACAAAGGATCGCAAAATCCGACGTTGCTCCCAGTATTTTTTTGAGCGAAGTAACTGAGCTGAGATGAGTTTCCCAAAAGTGTTGGGGATAGATGGAACGGAATCAGAAAAATTAGAACTATTGTGAAATGAAGAAGTTGAAGGAATGGAGTGCTCCAATTTGGAAAAGGAATTTACTCGACATTCAGGTGGAGAAACAGGCAAGCAAGAGTCCGATACCATTAGGTCGGAACCAGCTGAACCAGATCCAGAAGAGATTGCGGAATCAAAGGACTCAACGCGAACTTTCACTGGTTCGACTGATTCTTCCCATCTGGCATCAGTCTCTTCCGAAACTCTGGGTCGGTATTGCTGACTGCATCTACTTTGGTAATTATTGTTGGGGTTGAGGTGGTCTGTGGCTCCTGGTTCCCCGATCTCCATGAACCACTGATCTGGTTTCCCGCACAACGAACACAATTTGTTGAAATGGTGCCTTTGAGACCACAGCGATAGCAAAAGGCACCCAAGTGAGGACGAGGACAGTCTTGAAAACCATGCCCTATATCAGAACAATTATAGCAAATGTAATTGCGGCCAGATCTAGAGGTATTGGTTACATTAGGTGAAGGAGAAGTAGAGGTGTGTTTAAAAGACTTAGAATTTGTAATAGTCGTTCCCATTGGAGCACGATAAGAATGGCTAGGGCTGATAGCAGAAATATGTTGCACAGATTCGGACGTCGGAACAAAAACACCAGATGGAACGCGATATGCGGTTCCTGACGTATCTGCGGATAAAACTGACGGATTAGAAATTGGAACGACTGGTTCTGAATCATACATTCTCTCAACACCGAGTTCATTGATACTACGACGAGGGTGCATCGAGTAATCAGGTGGAGAACGAAAACGTTTTAGCGAATCTTCCCATGAAGTACAACTTTTGATGAGCTCATTGATATGTGAGAAGTGTCGATCAGTAAGTTGATACTGAAGGACAGGCTTCATATTGTTCATCAGTAGTTGTATGAATTCATCGTCGCTGTAAGGGGTGTGACACTGCAGGGCCAAATTCCACATGTGATGATAAAACTCCAAGAATGATTCGTTAGGTAACTGTTTGCGAGACTCAACCATACGACGAATTTCGTAGGGAGTACGCCTATCTTTAAATCTTTCTTGGAAGGCTAATCGGAGGCTATCCCAAGATGCTGAAGGATTATACCTGCGGTAGGTCCAGTACCACTGCAGTGCCACATCTTTCAGGACAAGATGCAGATCCAGAAGTACAGAAGAAGGTGAGAGATTGTTGGATTTCACTACAGAGTCCAGCTGGAAAAGGAACATGTCCACTGTTATGCCAGAAGGTGAACCTGTGTAGGAAATCCCACATCGAGATAAAGAACGTCTATTGAAATCGGAGTTGAACTGAACAGGTGGATTATGAATTGCTGAAGGCACGGGATTTAAAGTACTATTGTGAAGTCCAGCCGTAACTGGTGAAAAATTATTATTATCTACATGAGGGACCTGCTCCAGAGATGAGCGCTCTTTAGAGACAGGTTTCATTTGAGAGGAATCCATTCCAAAAAAATCATTTAATTGTTCAATTCCGATTTGTCCAGTAGTGGAAGGTTGAAAATGGACTTGCGAAGGTTTATTCCGAGAAGAAAGTGCGCCATCACCAGATGGAATTTGAATAGAAGGTTCGTTGACAACCAATTTAGTCGCATCACTCTGCTTAGATGGAATCACAGAGGGACCCTCAACCGTTGAGGAGGGCGCAATGGTTTTCTTCTGAATTTGTTGTGTCAAGAGTTGTACTTGTTTCATCAGGGTTTGTATCAACTTCATTTGATCCTGTGTATCAGGAACCTTTTCAGGTTCAAGGGACTTAACGAGCACCGGATTAGCAACTACTTTGGCGGTCTCCACAGAGGTACTTGGATGCGACACAAATTTTTCCTCTGACTTATTCAAATTGGAATCGGAATATTCCTCATCCGGGAAATCCAAGATTTTATCGCCACCAATGTTTTTAGCATGTTGGATTGAATCGTCCAGTTGAGAAGGATCATCTAAATACTCGATCAACGCCTGAGATAAATTCTCGCATGCGGTCAGAATTTCCTGAGCTTGAGAGCGATAAGTAGGAGAACGAGTGGCTCTTTCCAATCGCCCTTGAACATGAATCAAGCGGGACTGAAGACGCTGTACCAGGGGTTCTCGAGATTGAGGTTGCAAATCGCCAATATCCACGAAAATTTGTTGGAGATTTTGCACTTTATTTTGACACAAAGTGATTTCCCCCTCTGGGTTTTTCTTAGCTCGTTTATGCATCTCACCTGGAACAGCTCTAGTGCCATTCTTCTCAGCGTTCATCAATAACCGCAACTCATCTAAAGCTCCCGCCTCATCTGGCGTAATGGATCGAAGTAAACATTCAACCTCGATCTCATCGGGTTTTAAATGAGAAATATCCATTTTAGATAATTAAGTGTGACAATCAAAGAGGAAAAAAAATCTATAAGACTAGAAAAATAATGAATCACTTAACTTGAAAACTTAAACGACAACAATAATTATTCTCGCCCAAGATAAGGGAATAAAAATTTAGGAATTTATACAGATACAATAAAAATTAAATTATGAAATTAAGAATTAAGAAAATTAGTCTATTGCTTGTAATATATTTATAACCAGAATGAGAAAACAAAATTTAAATTTGAATGTCAGTTTGTAATGAAATGGAGGGTGAATAAATAATATAAAAATAATAATAATAAATAATAAACACAATAATTATATATATAGTTTATATTAAACTAAAATTCATTTGATTTTTATTTTAAATACCCCAATATACCGCTAAATAAAAAAAAATATATAAGAAAATTAATTTATACCAACTGAAAAAATTCCAAGACGCGACACCAAAAGTAAATCTAAACTAGAAGTTAATAATTAAACCGATTAAATACTTAATCCCAAAATTAAAGAATTTTACCAAAAAAAAAATTTGTAATTATTATAAAAATTAATTATTAATTATAATTACTAATTGCAAAACTAATAGTTCATTAGATACCTAACTTTAGGTCGATCTAAGACTTCTAAATGAATAAATTTTCACTAAAACAAAATAACCAAAAATTAATAAATGTTCACTCAACAGTGAAACCAAAGTGTAATCAAGAAAAATATGCAAAGAAAAGTGATCACGTGAGATGAGCACGACCCCATGCCGAGCTAGGCGTGAACGCTAAATAATAAATAAAAAAAAATAAAAATTACCACTGTGGTCCCAGTAGTTTAATTAAGAGATTGAAAAATAAAATTGAGAAAATATTAAAAGAACTAAAGATGAGTGGTTGAGTATCGAGATGACGAACAGCCAATCAATACCACAAGGTAGAAACGCATGTTCCGCCATCGCAACACTCACCACCCATGGAACCAACATGAGAAGCGATCCAACCAGATCAAATGACACTAAGTCAGACAGGCTTGGATCCCCTCCCATGAAGGTAGTTGGACTGAAATTAAAAAATTTAATAATTAATTTGGGTACGAAGACTCTAAAAATTTAATAAGACTAAACCCAGAACGAAAGAAGAATGAGCTTAACCACAATCAATGCCACATGGCAGAAATGGTAAGCCCATTCATCAGACGAGCTGAGAATAGGGATCAACACTCTCATCTGCATGCAATCAAACAGCTTACGCTGGTTGCAATGCAGATTCGAATGTTGATCGGGCAAAATAAAAACGTTGATGTGAGTACCCGTGCCAGTTCAAACAACGCAAGCGTCGGACTTGGCACGTAATGCTCACAACAAGTTAGCTGAAAAAAATTGTGAAACCTGAAAAGACGAAAAAATGCAAAAAAAATTAGCCGAAAAGGTTTGGGCGCCACTGTAACAAAATCCCCCAAAAGGGATTTTGTTAAACAGAACATAGCAATAGAGATCTGGTTGCGGTATTGCACTGGCTGAAGCTCGCCGCTAGGCGTGGGGGTTACCAGACATATTACTATGCTTGAAAACCGCATAGAGATAAAACGAAGGGGACAAGAAAATTATTCTACTGTGCCACGACCACAGTGGTAGATAATCATAAATTTTGGGAGCGTTCGACAAGGACGCCGGTGCCACTCCGGCGTCCCTGCTCAAGGCCTAGGTCAGCATAAGGCCGCCCATCCTCACGCGATCACAACGAAAATCTACTCACACATGGTGAGTAGAGGCACACAAATAACGATCAATACACTGCACACACTTGTTGAAAATATATACAAAAACCAACCAGTAATAAAAAAATTTGAATCATAAGTAAACGGAACTCAATTGAAAAAAAAAATTTGGAAAAAAAATACTCAATGAAAAGTGATATATCAAAGTTACGACAACAAGATTTATTCGAGCTAAACAAAGGAGAAAAAAATGAGAAAAGAAAAAAAAAATGTGGAGCTGATTTTTTTTCTTCTTTCTTTCTTGGTGGGTGGTACGGTCCGTACACCCCACGGAATCTGAAAAAGAACGTTTATGTATAACAATAAAAAAAATATATTAAGAAAACAACAGTCGAGCTTAGCTCACAAAATAGAAATAGAAAAATAATTTACTGGTTGTGGTGGATTTTCTTTATTTTTCCACCAATCAACTACCTGTTTTAAGCCCGTCCGACCTCTCTGCTTCCAACAGCAATCAGCGCCGACGCAGGATCCCTCGCACGAACCCCACTCCTTTAGGAGGAGTTGCTGCCACAAACCCACAATAATCAATGAAATACTTTCCACCGGTTGGAGTATTATAAACGTATATATACGTATATTTTTTTTTTTATATATGTATCTTGTTTTTTTTTTTTTTTTTTTTAGTAGTTTATATTTTCCCGTTGTATCTATTAGTTACTATAGATATACACTGGCACTTATTATCGATAATGTTCTGTCTGACCTATTAAACTCACTTCACAAAATTCAGATTATTGTTTATCAGACAATTCAAAACAATCTCACACAGGTTAATATGCCCCACCAACGACCATTACAAAATTAATTTTGACCAAGAATTAAAACACCTTTAACAGTTTTTTTTTCGGTGGAACAAAGCCACATTTTGAATTACAAACTTTTATTTAACATTTTTTTTTTTTTTATTAAATAGTTTAAATATGTATATGTAATATCTTAATACAGAAATTATAAACTTATTATTTATTAAACCAATGGAAAAAAATATGATCACTACTTTTATTTGATTTTTCTTTTTATTTATTTATTTCGTTCACAAAATTAAAACATGAGGGCAAAAAATACTATTAACAATTATAACTGATTGGAATCAATCTCAAATGATCACATCGATCTATCTTTTTCCACACTCCAAACTAGACTGTCTTCTCTTCAAAAAAAAAAAACGATTTCCCAAAAAAACAAAAACCCGATGGCCGAAGAAAAAAAAATAAAAAATAAAAAATAAAATCACGCCACCCGAACATTTTCAAATCCCGTAGGATCATACCACCAACCAAAACCAAAAGAAAAAAAAATCAGCTCAACGGGACAAGACACAAAACGCCACGCGTAGTACAACCGTACCCCGATATGTATATACACAAATGTATATACAAAACCCCAGCGCGTCACGATCACGACTTTACGCATAACAAAATTTTATTCTTTTTTCCAATTTCGCTTTACTCATGATTCATATTTCATATACAATAATTTGTAAACAAAAATATGTTCACAACAAAAACAATCCAATAAAGTAAAAACGCAGCATAGATAAGCATGAAAAAAAAATATAGTACACCTACATGAAACGCGGGACAATTTATAAAAAAAAAATTTCCTTTCAGTGCTTACGACCACACGGGCGGTCGTAACAAATTGTTAGATGCCATGTTTTCCATAAAAATGTGTGGGAAAATTCAAACACTTTACTGTTCTTTTCAAAACGTTATAAATTTTAAGTTTATTTTATTTACTTTACAATTTGTATTTACTTAGGAGTGGGTTTCTCAATTACAATTTTTGTTTAGAAAATTAAATGACCACACTCTTATTATATCCACCTCGACTATCGAAGCGATTCAGAATTTATACAGCATCATCAATCGGCTGTTAGTTGACTTTTATAGCCGTTCTTGGTCGATGACAGCGCCCAAGTCACATTGGTGGTCAATCCAGCAATTGTTGGCTGATTTAGTACTGCACTCATATATAATTTAAGGGCCTTTCCTAATCGTATATGTAGGAAAATTTCTGGTTCACTAAAAAAAAAAATAAAACACAAATCGACTAAACCAAACTAGAAAATCACTCTCCTTTATTTTTTGAATAAAAATTACAAGCAAAACACAAAATGTTTACTATTGTACATTTTCAGTACAGAAAATTATAAACCAGATTTTTTTCAACTACATTTGAATCTTCTGCGTATCAATAGCGTGACAAACAAATCATGTCATCCGACCCGGGTGACTTTTTTCCGTAGCTGCCACCTCACGGTTCACTCTATCGACTTCATCTGCTTCTTCTTCAATGCATTCATCTGTATCGTCGTTCAACCCATCGAAGTAACGTTCATAAATTCGGCACTTGCCGATGTTGCCTTCGGACCCTCTGTTTCACCAATCTTTTCAACGTCGTACCGGTCATTATCTCGACATCATACTACCTCATATGATCCAAGATATTCCGGACCAGTTTTATTTCCCCTACTAAACTGGGTTTTTTTTTATTGCCATTATTTCGCCGACGCTATATTGAAGCACATTTTCTCCCCTTATCATAGGCCCTGCGACTCCTGCCTCTTGATTTTTTAAAATTATTTCTCTCGCCTCTTCTCTTAGATTATTACGACTTTCGCTTAAACTCCTTGCTTCCTCTTCCTCTATGATCTCCTTCAATTTATGATCCTCCGGCACAGCGCATCTTTATTCCCATCGCAACTAGAACGGCGACATCCCAATACTTCGTTGGTGAGTGTTATTTAAAAATCATTGCAAAGTATCAGTGTGTTTGTACCATTCATCAGGTTTCTCCAAACGTATTTTCCTTAACACCGGTATTAAAATTCTGTTAACACGTTCAACCTCCCATTATCGGTTGGTAAGAGATAATATATGTACCTAGGATTTCCGAACACCGACCTCTGTAGCTCCAACTTTTGGAGAACTTCTTTGGTAGTTGTGGATTTCAACGGATATAACCACACAAACTTTCAGAACCCATCCAAAACACAAAGGATGCGTTTGTTCTGCTTATTGGTTGCTGCAAGGTACCCAAGGTGGTCCAGATGGTAGGTATTAAATGAAGTATCCCCTTTCGATATCGGATGCAATAACCCCTCTTGTTTATCCATTTTCTTCTCCGATAAGATGCATGGTATGCAAATGTTTATGCAGCTACGTATCTTCTGGCTCAACTTTGGAATATAGAATTGCCTCGATATCAATTCATCTGTTTTTTGCTTCCCAAAATTACCTTGATTGTGATAATGCTTGATAACCTCTATTTGCTTTTGCCTCGAAACAACAGTTCTCTGGGTTGCCTTCACTCTAGAAATTACACCATCTCCAATCACCATAACCACCGGATCCTTACTCAATGAAGAACTCATGAAGTTGTAGTGCCCAACCGGAGATTCTCGCGTTCAACTCTTTTTTATTCATATTGGCCTTAAAAGCAGCACAGTCGGTCATTATTTTAAAATTGAGACCTAGCAAATACACTTTTAATTTTTTTAGAGCAACGACAATCGCCATTACTTCCAGCTCTACTGTATCGTCCATCGGTCGGTGAAGATTTATTGCTGAGGTAAAATACTGGATGAAATTATCCATCCGATTCAGACCGCTTCAACAAAATAACACACAACCCAATTTTGCATATGCATCGGTATGCAATTCTGTTTCTGCAACAACATCGTATAACTGCAAAACTAACGCAACCCTCTTCAATATCATGGCCAAGATATTCGATACGGGTTCTTAGAAACTGACATTTTTGCCAATTCATCTGTAAACCGTTCCGAGCTGTGACCTCGAGCACTTTCGTCAATCGTTCTAATCCATCTTCCACATTTTTCGCAGGTACTAAGTCGTTCATGCACATATATTCAGACGATTTTCGCCATACATAATTCTTGGGACATGGTGTTTAAGAAGCGCTGGAACACTGCTGGTGATTTACACAAGCCGAATGGGACTTTCATAAACTCGTATTGGCCAAACGGCTTCACAAAAGCCGTATATTTTATCGATTTCTCAGAGATTGGTGCGTGGAAAAATCCATTACGTAGGTCTAACGCCGTGAAATATTTAGCAGCTAGTAGTTGGTCAATTTGGTCATCAATGAGTGGGAGTGGGTACACATCTCGAATCACTACTTAATTTAACTTTCGGAATTCGATACAAAATCTTTTCGACCCATCCTTTTTGTTCAATAACACAATAGGATTTGCCAAATTTGGTTTATTCGGACGAATAATTCCCTCATTTATACATTCTTCTTTTTGCTCACAGACAATGGTGGATTCTAGCGGCGATAACCGTCTCGGCCTCTGACAAATTGGTATGTCGTCACTGAGAACTATGGCCATCTTTATAAATGGTGAATAATTAACTACCTGCCTCTTGATCTCATTGGCTATATGTACATCGTTTACATGACTTAAATCGAGCGTGTCATCTTTTTCGATGATAAAAATGTTATTTTCCGGAATCCATTTACGCATAATAATAGCCTCAGGCGTCAGGATTGTAACCGTTTGGTTGATTAACTCTTTCCCAGAGAGTATCTGCACGGGAAGCAGTCCTGAAAAACAGTGTTGTAATGATCTCCATCTATAGTCACATTTGCCTGGAATCTTTCTTTAGTCATCAGCCTATTCAAACATTAATTGAAAACTCCTTCAAATCGTTGCCAAATCTAGATAATGCAGCGACATCTTTGCTCTTCTTTTGTGGACATGATAGCGAAATATGTCCGAATTCTCCGCAGATATAAGACTTTTTCCTTTTCCCTTATTCGTGCGTGATGAATAGTGGCGCTGCTGAACTTCTTTGAGAACTCCTTGATTAAAATTGTTCCTCCCACGTATTCAACTCTCTGTTGTTCTTAATACCAGCTTAGCTGTTCCCGCCAACAATCGTTGCCCGTAAATGACCTTGTCTATATCCGACCACATGGAAAATCTCGACGACTCTTCAAAATCTTCAATCCACTTGTCGATTAAATAATTGACGTCCGCGGTAGATATGTTGATCGATTCTTTCACATCATTGAATGTATATCTCGGCGATGTAGTTGGATGCGCGTCGGGCTCGTTTGTCGTTTTCTCGATTTCTTTCTTCAGCAAAGGTATCTCTTGGTCCTTCATTGCATCTAACTGTTGTATTTTGATCTTGCTGTTAAGTTGATGAATTTCGATCAGGAAATGTAATCTCATCGATATTTTGTTTAAATTTATCGAACATTCTTTGGTAGAAATCTTCATTAGCAACAGATTCTCCAGTGGCATCTCTACTTTTAGATTTTTTTTTCCCATTTTATTGATTACCGTACCGTATTATCTAAATAATTAACGCACGTTAACGGTTATTGGCTAATAGCATATTTTGTAAGATCGTCCATAATTGTTAATAAATATTTATTCTGCTCATAGCTTGACAGTAAAGGACCTACGATATCAAAAAAAAAATTTTTCGAACGGCGTATTTGAAGATGAAGATATCGTCATAGGCATATTTTTGTTGTATGGCTGACTTTGTTTTTCTGACCCGATTCACAGGACTTGATGAATCTTTCAATCATTCCCCAGCAGTTTGTATGTTGAATGAATTTTTGGTTGTTCCTGAGGATCTGTGATTTCAAGTAAATTTGATTTGTTTTCGTTAAGGTTTGGGTTACCCTCAATTTGAATTTCTTGGTTATTGTTGATAGTCGGATTTTTTGAAGAATTGCATTTTGAATTATTACCATGTGGCAATCTAGGTTGATTATATCTGTGCTCAAAAGGTGAAGTATGTTAAGTCGACTTAAGCTATTTTACCTTTTTTAATATTCAACGTGCTCTATTTCTCCTCTAACCTCACCTAGTTTGACTTAAGTGGTAACACCTTGTGACCAACGGCTTTGGTCGCAAAGCCATAATCGCTTTAGTCGACATAAGTGGAGAATGAGTATAATATTCAACTTTATCTTACACTATAGAAAAATTATGAAACTTGAAATAAGATGTTTTACCTGATTAATTTGAATCAGCTTATTTAAAACATGATTACTTAAAGTATTTGAAGATGTTGATTTACTATTTAAAAAGTCTAGAGTATTTATAGAATTTGTTAGAAGTTTTGAAGGATCAATTGATATTCGGCTAAGTGCATCAGCGATTTTGTTGAGTGTACCAGGTTTATAAGAAATTTCAAATTCGTACTCTTCGAATTTCAAGCGCCATCGCATCAAACGAGAAGACGGATTTGACATACCAAATAACCATACCAATAGTTTATGATCACTAATGAGTTTAAATTCCTTTCCAAACACATATGCTTGAAAATATTGATAGACCAAACAACTGCCAAAATTTCCTTCTCAATTACTGAATAATTTTGTTCGGATTTCGTTAAAGTGCGACTGCCAAAAGCAACGGGAAATTCTCCGACTTCAAAGCTTTGAGATAACAATGCCTCGTTAGCTATATTGCTTGCATCAGTCGTTAATGTAAATTGTTTATCCAAGTTTGGAAATTGTAAGATTGGTGGCTTGGTAATTATGGATTAAAGAATTTTGAATGCCTCATCGCTAAACAGTGACAAAATAAAGGTGTATCCTTGTTTAGAAGACTTGTTAAAGGTAAAGCAGTTTTAATTGACCGTTGAGTTTGGAATTGAATTGTGAGTTTAATTAGGGTTGAGTGTAGAGATCAGTTGGAGATTTATTTGGTGGTTAAATCTAGAGCTGCGTTGACGTTTGGTTAAATTGAGTTCCTGTACGCATGCCGTTTTCGAGACGTGTTAATTTAGGAATTGAGTTTAGCAATGAGTTTGGAGTTGAGTTAGGGGTTGAGTTGAGTTGGAGTTAAGTTTAGGGTTGGGTTAATGATTGAGTTGGGGAGTCGAGTTGTAGTTGAGTTAAAGTTGAGTTGGGGTTGAGTATAGTGTTCTGTTTGGGATTAATTTGAAAGTCAAGTTGAGGAGTAGGTTGGAGGTTATATTTAGTTGAGTTCTTCATATAGGTACGCATTTTGCGTATATGAACGGTGAATTTAACGCTAGAGTTTGGAGATGAGCAGAAAGTTGAGATTACCTGAATTTAGCTGATAAAACGTTGAAAACAAACCGCACAAATTTCGTTAAATTGAGATATTTCTTATCGGTAATTTTTACGGTCTTACAATTCAAGCCAAACTGTTTCCGTATCACCCTCTTTACCTAAGCGTCGTTTGTCTTTTTAAAATATTGGTAACATATCACTATCGCAGCTATAGAAGGAAGTATAGATTCAGATGTGCAATTGTGCTATAATTGTGCCTTAGTATATGTATGTTCCAATTAATAATGCACCCTTCCCAACATTAATCATTTAATTACTGCATCAACTTTGCTGTTTAGTTTACTTAGTAACGCTGAAAACAATTTCTATTAAGAATTCTATACGAAGTACACACCTGCATACATGTTCACGTAGGCGTCGAAATACAGAGAGTTGCTTTGGGGTTCATAATTATAAATTCTGGTAAATATCTTATAGCATAAAGCATATTAGAATAAAAACCGTCCTGAAGATTAAATTAATGTAAAGATTTTTCACAAATTTTTGATTGTCTATACAATTTTTTTGTGACCAAAACTCACTACTTCTCCAATATCGATAAGCTTGCACGCCATTACGAAAATAGAACAAATCAAATAAAATAAAAAATAACTGGACGATAATCAAATAGGTGTAACGTAACGTTAAATCTATCAACAAAATACAACATATGGATGTAAACGTTAGAATTATTTAAATATTTATTAAATATGATGTCCAATGTGGTTTACACAAAACAACGCATCCATCAATATGTCATGGGAATGCAAACAATAAACCATTACGTGTAAATAGAATTTAACTTTAAACGTTTTAACGAAAAAAATATCCATAATCTCTTTTTTTTTATTTTAATATTTAATTTACTTTCCAATCCCATATTATTTAAAATATGAAATTTCCCAGGGATAATACATTCGCAAAAAAAAAAATTATATTTTAGTTTTAAAACAATTTCCACACATTATAGTTTCCCCATTTTGTTTTTTATGCTTTAGTTTGATGTTTAAATATATTATTGTTTGTGCTCATCTCAGATTACTTGTGAGTAAATATAGGATTTTCTATTATGAACATAGAATAAATTTTCATCATATCAAATAAAATATAAATCTAATATTATATTATAATCCTCCATACAGCAGCTTTGTTCGAAATTTCGAATAAAAAATTAGTTATAATTCGGTTGAATATCTATATATAACTAGCGCGGGTATATACCCTCGCATCACAAACCACAATTAATTTAAACGTTATATGTATGTATATGTATGTAAAGGCACGACAACAATAAATACAACATCCGAAAACAAGATGCTGCTATGTTGTGCTTTTATATCTTTAAAACTATTTGTATGGCAATAAGTCTTATGCCATAAAAACATTACATTAAACATTAAATAACATTTTGTATTACACATAAACAATATAAAGTAAAAGAAGAAGGAAGAAGTAACGTCGTTTTCCGCACGACTTGTTTTATGGTTTTTCTATCAAACCAAACCAAAAATGTATAAATAAAAAGAACCGAAAAATCATAAAACTAAGAAGTAAATATCGGGAGTAAATGGTAAACGGTAAGCGTATAACGTAAACAAAAACCTTTAATAGTTTGTTTGTGTCTAACATAAAATTTATATCTCGTATATTGGAAAATATAACAATAAATTTGGAAAAATAAAACAAAACACACACACACAAAAGTAACGAGGAAAATTGTTTATTATTTTCCATTCAAATGGTTTACTGTGGCGAAACACATGTACATTTTATATAATAACCTTGTTGTAGAATGAAAATGTTCCGAACAATGGTCGGATTTTTATTTTATTTTTTTTTTCACGTTTCGTATGAAAAAATTTAATGAGAAAAGGTGGTCTTGGTTTGCTTAAATGAGTTAAATATAAATTTAATGAAATCAACCGGTAAGGTTAAATCAAAGACTAATGTAAATACAATATTATAAAGATGTCTTATTCCGCATAAAAATTAGAGGATTTTATATTTCTTTTTCGCCTTATGGTATATTATTAGGTTGGCGGAAAAGAAACGAGAGATTTTTGTCATTTTTTGATTACATTTTTCTTTTATTCAAAATGAATTTTATTTAAGACATACCTTTTGCCAGTTTTCGGAAAGTTTCATAATTCCATCGGTGCAGAACATTTGTTTTTTTAATTTATTAACGCTAGGTTTACGGACATTTCTGATATACCTATCTCTACGGTACGCGTCAATTTGACGCGTGTTAAAAAAATAAACATTTGGTAAAATAAGTAATTTATTTTTAAAGGAACTTTGTCATACAGGTGTAATCAAAATCATCATAATAATAAAAAGACAACTCGCAAGCTGATTGGTCAGTTCGGACAAAAAAATAAAAAAAAATTTGGTATAAACTTTCCGTTTTATAAAGGGAATAGCGCAGCTAGTATCTCTATCAAAAGAGAACGGTATTATAGGTCGTTTTGTCAGGAGTAAAATATTTTAAATTAATTTTTTTTTAATTTACCCATTTTTCCAAATGTACATATTCAATTTTATGTGCACGTTTTCCACAAACAATCTTACAATTTCTACAAGTGCACTTACTTCTATTTGCTGATGTATGAGGCTCTTGAAGGTGTAACCGGTAAACCGGAAGTGTTGATTATTTTTATTCACCACGCGCGATGATTGGGATCTCTTTGGGTAATAGGTTGGCCAGCGCTGAACACCAAATATTTAAAAAAAAAAAAAAAAAAAAAACAAACTGATTGAAGGGGAATGGGAGGTGTAATGGTGGAAATGATAGGAGATTGGCTTTTTGGAATTTATAGATAGAACAAGCTGAGAAAAATTGTGATTAAAAAAAAATATATATTTTGAGTTGATTTGTTAAAATTAAAATTTTGTTTGGTTAAAATTTTGAAGATTTAATATTATTCTAAACTAAAATATTGTGAAAATAAACTAACATTGATAGTTATTAGTGCTAAATAGAAACATGTGAATCAATAAAAAAATTTATTTAACTGAATTCCATGTTGTTTTTAATTACGTGATTTCGTTTCGTGATGTGACAATTTTTTTTTCTCTGCTAAACAAAATAAAACGGATAATTTTTAAGAACCTAATTATAATTGTTACATGGAATTTTGAACAATGAAAAAAAAACTACATTATTGGCATGTAATTAAATTATATGATCAAGTGTTTAAATCCTAAAATATCCAAGAAAAAAAAACTTAATAAATAAATTAATTTGTGATTTGATTCATTGTGGGACCGTTAGCAGTTTTTTTTTGTTGAAACGTGGCGTTGCGGTGAACTGAGGTGTTATCATTCTTGTTTCTCTTGTGAACATTTCTTGAATGGTAATGAAATACCATTGAATTAAAAATTTGTTAGTACTGGTAGCTAATAAGTGCAGTACATATTTTCAATACTCAAATATTTCATACAAGTCAAATTTTGTGGTACGAGCGTGATCTTTGGACAGTGATTATCAACATTTTTTTGTGTGCTGCTATAATTGGGACAACTTGGTGCTAACGTATAGGCACCAAGTTACAAGGTACGTAACAAAACCTTAATTATTAACTTCCTCTACATTATTATCGCTGGATACTGACAGGATAATTATCTCTTTATGTTTTGGGTGACCTTTATGCACTGAGTTACAAGCTGAATTATCTTCATCCAATTTTTATCAACCGGGTTAATACGGATTGCATCGAAGGACGCTGGGACATGGTATCTTTGGAATACATAACGGATTCGATATTTACCAGGACAGTTAAGCGGAAGATTGGTGTGTTTCTAAGCAACAATTTTTGATTGCGGTATATGTGGTGTTAATTAAGCATCTTATGCAAGTATACCAATTACATTTATGTTATTTTCTTATAATTTTTCATCATTATCTTTATAATTTCGTTTTCTCAATATTGAATTTTTTTTGTTTTCATTTTTCTATATTTGATTCTTTATATTTCATTTTTCTTTTTTATTGTACATATTTTTTTTATATTTACAATTTTTCTCTAACCGCTAATTTTGAGAATGTCATTTAAGTAACATCCGCTACCGTTATTTTGGGAAATAACTTATTTTTTTGATATTCAATCATATTGTTCTGTAACCAAGAAAAAATAGAAAGTATCTATAATATTAGGGCTATCCTTAACCTCAGAGTTAAAATAGAAACACCGAGAAAGGTCACTCGACTAATACCACAATGCAAAAACTGTCAAGATTATAATCATACACAGAAGTACTGCCATCGAGAAGCAATATGTGTTAAATGTGCAGGAAAACACGCAGGAAATGATTGCATAGTTCCCCGAAATACAACACCGAAGTGTATAAACTGTAATGGCCAGCATCCGGCAAATTACAGATGATGTGAAGTTGCAGTAGAACTACAAAAAATGAGAGATAAATCACGCAAACCAGTTGCATCAAGAGGTGGATCAGCTATTCTGATAAAAGATCATATAAAGCATAACGAAGAACTTAAAATTGAGAAGCTTTCCATGCAAGTCACAACAATCAAAATACAATTGAACAATAATAAAACTTGTAGTATCTCAGCAATCTACTGCCCCCCAAGATACATTCTCAAACAAGGAGATTATACTAATCTTCTCAAAATACTAGGAAGTGTCTTTTTAATTGGAGGTGACTTTAATGCAAAAAATACCTATTGGGGATCACGGTTAACGACCACTAAAGGAAAAGAACTTTTCGCAGCAGGCAAACAACTAAAATGTGAATTTCACTCAGGCGGTACACCAACCTATTGGCCCTCGGATATCAGTAAGACTCCAGATCTTATAGACTTCTTTATTACAAGAGGAATTTCAGATAATTATACCCATATAGAGAACAGTGAAAGTCTATCATCAGATCATTCACCAGTTATTATGATACTTAGCCAAACAATTATTATGAAACAGAGCAACCCGAAATTAACGAGCTTCAAAACCAATTGGGATCTCTTCCAAACACGGTTAACAGAAAGAATTAATCTGCAGAACCCAATTCAGGATCAGTCCAATTAGAAGAAGAACTAGATAATCTCATCTATAATATCCAAAGTGCTGCGTGGGAAAGCACTCCTAATAACAATCAGGAATTGAAGCGCAATGCTAGCTATCCGGAGGAAGTAAGGGAACTACTTAAAATCAAAAGAAAAGCACGGAAGAATTGGGAAAAACATCGAAAGCCGGAAAATAAGAGGGTATTTAATCACTTGTGTAACAAATTAAAATATCTAATAAAAGATATTAAAAATCAATCAGTTAATAAATACCTCAGCACTCTAACTGGGCAAAAAGATACTGATTACTCATTATGGAAAGCAACTAAGAATCTTAAAAGACCCAAACTTCAGGTTCCTCCAATTAAAGATAAAGACAATTGGGCTCGAAATGCTAAACAAAAAGCTGATTTGTTTGCAAATCATCTTGAAGAAACATTCCAACCTTACCCAAAACAAACGGAAGAGGAAAATATTACCCCGATAAATAAACAGGATGAAATAAAAATTACACCAATAACATTGAAAGAACTAAAATGGGAAATCAAGAATAATCTGAATGCGTATAAGGCTCCAGGATATGATCTTATAACGGGTCAGATAATAAAAGTGTTACCGGCGAAAGCATTGAGGAAACTAATGCATATAATTAATGCAGCATTTCGACTAAGATATGTACCAAGACAATGGAAAGTTGCAGAAGTAATTATGATACTTAAGCCGAACAAACCTCCGAACGATAAAGCTTCATACAGGCCGATTTCTCTGCTACCAACATTATCGAAACTATTTGAAAAGGTTCTTCTTAAAAGACTAAAACCAATTATCGAAGAAAGGAATCTTATCCCCTCACATCAGTTTGGATTTAGGGAAAAACTTTCTACTATAGAACAAGTACATCGAATTACTGATGTAATCGAGAAATCAATAGAAAGCAAACAAATATGCTCAACTATATTCCTTGATGTAGCGCAAGCATTTGACAAAGTATGGCACCAGGGGTTAGAATTCAAACTTCATCGAGATCTTCCGGAGCAATTTTTTCAAATTCTAAAATCCTACATATCAGAGAGGCACTTCCGAGTAAAGTATGAGAATGAATACTCCCAGCTAAAAAGAATAACAGCAGGAGTTCCACAAGGGAGTGTTCTTGGGCCGATCCTTTATCTCCTATATACTAGAGATATACCAATTACAGAAGCAACAATGGCGACTTTTGAAGATGACACGGCAATACTTGCAACAGCAAAAAACATCAATGAATCTCTATAGTAGTACCGCATGCGAACACTGCTAAGTATCTTGGCATGACTTTAGATGCTAAACTTAGATGGAAAGAACACATAAAAAAGAAGAGAGAAGAACTAAACATAAAATTTAGAAAGATGCATTGGCTCTTAGGGAGACAATCTGAACTAGCGATCCATAACAAACTGCTGTTATACAAACAAATCCTTAAACCTGTATGGACGTACGGTAGCCAACTCTGGGGTTGTGCCAAGAGGACAAATATTAAAATCATACAAACAGTTCAAAATAAAATCCTGCGATGTATTGTTAATGCACCGTGATACATTCGAAACGACAACCTCCATCGAGATCTAAAGATCGAGCTTGTCGTGGATGAAATTAAGCATCATGCAACAAAACACCTACAACGTCTGCACCAGCATGAAAATCTGGACATACGCTGTATGCTGACTACCACACCAACCAGAAGACTGCAAAGAATAAAACCATTGGACTTATCGCGACCAGGAGGTCAGTAGACTTGATGTGGCGAAAATCCAGGGGATGAGTTACACGAAATGGGGGATAATCATGTGATTGTGCCGACTAATCAAATACTTTATAATGCAATGTAAATTACTAAATGGGTGTAAGACTCAGTCGTAATATAAATAAAACAAAAAACAAAAAAAAAAAAAAAAAATATTGTTCTCAAAAATATTTGGTTTTAAGTTCGGTTGGCAGATACACAGTATGTCTGGCTAAGTAGTTTGTTGTAAGTCCGTAAGCAACATGTTCATGGTCTCATCTGATCCTCAGTTAAGCGTAACCCTGTAGAAGCAGCAATTACTAGCTTCCTCTTGGTCCAGCAAAGAACCTCCCCAGCCACTGCACGCTAGCCGGCTGAAAAAGCTGCTCTGGAACCACTGAGGGGAAGTCTGCAACAGTGATATTCTCTGTTTAATAAAACTTGAGTATATGACTGTTACAAAGGTCAATATTTTCCTCAATTTCATTTTCTTTCTTATCGGCAAGTTCTTCGGCTAATTGAAAAATGAAATCCTTTCTGGATATATTTGATCCGGTACATTCTTTGTACAGTATCCACGCATTTATGTGTGAGAAACCTTTTTGCTTTGATTTTGTTTGTTTTGATTTTGACGTGGATAAGTCTTTGTTTTTATTTCGTTTTTTATCTCTGCTTTCTACACTACATACATTACTCTATACATAAGAACATAAAATAACCCTGAAACAGCCACTGGAGACGTGAGATGACGAAGTATTTGCACTGCCTTACCATTGTGTCAAATTGACGCGCCCCGTAGAGATATGTAGGTATACCACATAGCAAACTTCGAAATTCAAAGGCGTAGAAGAAAATAAATGCTGCCAAATATTCGTCTCGCGAAATGCATAATTGTAAGTAAAAGTAGTAAGAGATAAATCTAACCGATTTCCAAATCTTTCTATGTGAAATTGAAAATGCGTCAAATTGACGCGCTTCGTAAACCAAGTGTTAAGTAAAATTACATTGGATCAAAATAAACAATAATAAAGTACCTTCTTAACTCGAATATTATAATAACGGTAATTTAAAACGTCAATTCACAATAGATTTTCTGTCCTTTCAAGGAAATCAACATTATAAAAAATCTTAAAAAAATCCATGATACATTTCTCACTAAGTATCTAATTTTGTATTTAAAGAAATCTTGAAAAACACTTTTATGTTTGGTAAAACATTTCGCCGCCCCGATGGCACAGTTGTTAGCATGCTTGCTTTAAGCTCCGGAGGTCCCGGGTTCGATTTCCGGCGGGTGATGAAAAAATCACGGCTGGCTAATGTAAGGATCAATGAATTAATCACTCATTATCCCGTTGAAAAAAATGATTACGAAACTACACCATGAAGCGGCCAAATCCCTCTATGGGATGTAGTGCCAGCGAAAAAAAAACATTTAGGGGACTAGTTTTGGATTCATGTTATACGCTGCGTTAGATAATGTTCAGTTAAATGTTGCGTTGAAATGTTGCTTTAAAATGTCATGAATATTTTCTCTCTTTTTATTTAACACATTAAAATAGAAACAAAAAACATAGGTAGAGTACTTTCAGTGTTCACGTTACATGTATACTGTGTACAAATTTGCACCAGTTGATTTATATTACAAAGTTTTTATTTTGCACAAACTAAGTTGTTTTTATAAATATTTATTTGCCCAAATTTATTTAGTTTTACAAATGTATTACACAAATTGATTTTTATTATTTACCTAACTTGATTTATAGTTTTATAATTATATTTTTACATGAATTGAATTATAAGTTATAATTAAAAAAAGGTATGACATAAATTTTCCTTTTAGACAGCTCTTTTCCTTTCAATTCTCCATCAACGACTTCGATGAATACCAAAACACTCCTTTTCGACTCCTTTTCGTATATAATGTTATCTCTTTCAATGTACCAACGTGTCTGTTTCTTCGTGTTCGAAATTGAATAGAAAACGCATTCAATGAGAAAATAATTCTTTCGTGTTGAAATCGAATAGAATTCGATTTCAACGCGAAAATAATTGACGTTCAATTATGTCAAATATTAATTTTTAGGTATATAAAAACAAAGTGTCAAATATGTATGTATGTGCCGCGAATTTAAAAGGAAAAGTTTTAAGATAAGTTTACAATTATTAAATTAAGAAGATTAATACAATTAAATTAATTATATATTTGTTTTTCAGATAAAATGAATCATCTATTTGCAGATTGCAGCTGAAATTCTCTCTTTTTCGACATAGTCCCACCTGTAAGGAGGTTACTCCTTACACTCATGTTTTGCTAACCTGATTATTTTGGAGATTGGCCGTTTATATGTTGTATTAGGGAGGATTTATATTATCCGTTCCTTTCCGTTCCTACACGAACCGACACAGACAAATATTGTTCAAAAAATAGATGTCTGACGGATAGTATAAATTGATTATGTCTCACACGATACGTGTAGGAACTGAAAGGAACGTATAATATAAATCCACCTTTATGCGTACCGTACGTACAGATACTACGCGAACTAATTTATCATCTCCTGGATGAATATCGTCGATTACGCCAAGGGGCCAGTGACTCGGAGGTAGACTGGTATCTTTTAACAAAACCAAATTACCAATTTGGATGTTCTCAGTTGTAGTTAGCCACTTTTGTTTTTGCTGTTGAGATATTCTATGTGAAACCCTTGCCAAAATCATTCGACTCTGCGTTGTATTTCTGTCCATTGTTGACCGTGATCGCTAACTTTATCATGTTCTACTTCAGGAAATCGCGTAAGTGGTGCCCCAATTAATAAAAGACCTGCGGTGTTAACGGAAAATACGTATGTTCATCAGTATAAACCTGGCATAAAGGGCGAGAATTTAAGATCGCCTCAATTTCGCATAGTAGCGTAGATGTCTTCTCAGCTGTGAGATGCATCCGGCCGGTTGATTTGATCAAATAT
Organism: Tipula helvola; assembly: GCA_963556165.1. NCBI lineage: Eukaryota > Metazoa > Arthropoda > Insecta > Diptera > Tipulidae > Tipula > Tipula helvola. The sequence goes on from OY744483.1 coordinate 104,436,772, forward strand.
ATTTTAGTTATCTTTACAACCGCCTCATACAAGCCGCCATGATTTGGTGCTAACGGAGGATTGAAAGGGAAGTTGGTATCATTGTTTACCCAATACACCCAGTGTCTTCTCAATAAATGTTGGATTCATCATTGGTTTTTTAATTTCATCGTTGTATCGTATAGCCTCCCTTTTCATGCTACATAACTTGCGATCGCCACCCACAAAATTCGTTCCATTATCACAATAGCTATTCGTTGGTACTCCTCGTCTGGCAGTAAAGCGTTTCAAAGTTCCAAAAAACGCGTCTGCCGTATAATCCAACACAAGCTCCAGGTGGATGGTCTTTATGCAATAACAAACAAAAATGGCAATGTACGCCTTGATTAATCTTGCACCTCTGCCTCTTTTTATAGCTACCATAATAGGACCTGCATAATCTATTCCCACGTTACTACATTGTCGGGCTTGCGAAACTCGTACTTGGGGTAATGCTGCCATCTTTTGCTGATCTGTTTTGGAGTATCTTCTACAAAGGAAACAAAAGTTAATTAGTTTTTTGACGAAATTTCAACACTTCACAATCCAATATTGCTGCCCTAATATGAATGCGGTAAGAGCTGGACCTGGATGATGATTTGAGCTGTGCACAGACGTTATTATGATTTTGCTCAAAATATGTCCATTGGGTAAGATTATGGGATGTCGTTCATTGAAAGACAGTTCGGAATTTTGCAATCTGGCTCCGACTCGTAGAATGCCATCTATGACAACAAAAGGGCACAAATCTGTTAGATTGCTCGATTTAGGTATGGCCTTTGAATTTCTTAATAACTTCAATTCATCATGGTACGTTGACTGTTGTACATATTTAATAATGAAATTTTCAGATTCATCAAGTTCTTCTTTTATGAATCGTAGGACATACGGTATCATTCTTAATAGTTTTGAATAATTATTTGTCCTTGTCAGCAACTTTTCGAATACATTTTGTTCGCTTGTGATAGATACATTCAAAGTTTTAACGTCTTGATTAGGCCACATTTTATGATCTAGATAAAGCCATTGAGGACCCTTCCACCAGATAGTTTCTTGTATTAACCGTAATGGTCTTATCCCTCTCGATGCTAAATCAGCTGGATTACATTTGGTAGATACGTAGTTCCAGTGGTTTCGAGGTAGTTTGTCTAATATAGCAGCTGTGCGATTTCGAACAAATTGTTTCCAATTAGATGGATGACTACTAAGCCAGGCTAGAACGACCATTGAATCCGTCCAAACAAACAACTGATTTTTTGGAACGGAAAATTCATCTGATACCTTGATTAATAGTTCACTAAGCAGTTGGGCGGCACATAGCTCTAACCTTGGGATGGATATTGGCTTTAGTGGGGCCACTCCAGATTTAGCAGTTACTAACGATACTTTAAATGTTTGGTTAGGTTTTTGGATTCTACAATAGACTACGGCGGCGTAAGCAATTTGACTGGCATCTGCAAATCCGTGATACTCGACTAGTTCTTCGTTACCAATATGATCTATAAATCGAGGAATTCTAAGTTGCTCAAATACAGTTAATTCCTTTCGTATGTTCAGCCATTGAAGGTTCAAATCGCTCGGTAGTTCATTATCCCACGACAATATTCTTAACCATAGCTGCTGAAAAATGGTTTTGCATGTGATGATTGACGGTGAAATCCATCCTAAAGGATCAAAAATCCTACTGTATTCCGACAACATTATTCGCTTTGTTTGCTTCATCTCTGTCATTGGTTCTACCTTGAATGTGAAAGCGTCTTCGTTTAGAAACCACTGGAGGCCTAGAATTTTGATGACGTCGTTAACAGTTAGTATTTAGTAATTGCATTGCTTCCGACTTTGTGTTTTCAGTTACTTCAGCTATGTTGGACGTTCATTTGTGTAGTTTGAAATCAGCTTTGGCCAACGTTGCACCCACATCATGTTTTATGTTGGCCAACTGTTCCTTACATGTTGCTCCAGTTACCAGATCATCCACGTAAAAATTATTTAGGATAATTTCTTTTATTATTGAATTTCCTTCGTCGAGAGCCAGTTGTTTTAGGCATCTTGTCGCCAATAATGGGGCACATGCAGTACCATAGGTAACGGTGAGCAGTTGATAAGTCTGATTATGCCTCGGATCATTTGATAGTTTATGTCATCGTCATCTACCCAAATTTTACGATATATATAACATTATATTAATACATATTTATGCTTTCGATAATGTAAGAGAATACCCCATAAAGTTGGTTGCATTTTCGGTCCCACCATTACGAGATTGTTTAATGATGTTCCATTGCTTGTGCGACAAGAACCATCAAAAACAACTCGCAGCTTCGTTGTTGCACTATCTTTTCGTATGACGGCGTGATGTGGCAGATAATAGTTATTTTCCGATATTTCAGCTTCAATAGTTGGTATTTTTCTCATGTGCCCAAGGTTTATAATCTGTTATAAATTTTGTGTAATCTTCGTTGATGCTTTGATTTATGCTTAGCTTGCATTGTAGGTGTTCCAGTCGTTTTAATACCGTATAGAATGAATTACCCATTTGAACCACGTTGTCTCTGAATGGCAACTTCACAACGAATCTGCCATCAGGTGCCCTCTTAAATGTACTCTTGAAGTGAACCTCTGCTGGATGATCCTCCGCATCTTCTGGGCATTGTAATGGGATTTCTTCTGTTTACCAAAACCGTGTAAGCGTTTCTTCTATATTAAGATCTAATTGTAAATTAAGAGTTATTGGTTCGACAGGATTAGATAATTTATTGGAACCAGCTATTACATATCCAAAGATAGTGTTTTGGGCAATGGCGTTTGGGACAAACACGTCTGCACCAAGTAGTAACTTAATCTTCGCAGTTGTATAAAATTCTGGATCCGCTAACTTAAGTTGTAAAATATATTTCTCGTCTTGTATTGTGGACCTTTGCGGATTGCTTACTAATGACATACGGTCTAAGATTAAGACATTTGCTTTGATAAATTCGTTTTCGTGATCCCTCGGATATATATCGAGCTGCACAATCCCTCGTGTAACCAAACCTCTTGTTGCAAGTCCGCTAACTGTAATTCGAGCATTTTGCGTTTGTAAATGGAGTTTATTTGCCAACTTGCCTTCAACAAATGACGCCTGCGAACCGCAATCGAGCATGTCCTTGCAAAGATGGAATTTTCCAAGAGTATCTTTGACCCTAACTAAAGCTGTAGGTAATATGGCAGCTGAGTAACTAGTTGTATTCACATGTGTATTGGATATTTCAGTTTGGTTGCTCACAGTCGCAGATGTTAAATCCTCTTTCGTATCAGTTTGAGTCGGTGTTCGCTGAACATGCAACAACGAATTATGGCGGCCTCTGCAAATAGTTCATCTATTTTTAGACCTATACAGTCTCGATACGAATGTGATGATTTCATACAAATGAAGCACAATTGTTTGTTTAAGATAAATTCTTTTTTGGTTTCCAAAGGTTGTTTGATAAATTCTTCACAACTGTAGAGGTAGTGTTCATTTTTGCATTTAGGACAGCTCACTCTATTGCTTCGTATTGTATCTGGTTTTTCTACGTTTACATTCGACGCTGAAGGCTAAGCTTTCATGTTTAAAGTTGTCATTTGGAGTTTCGGCTGGTAACGTTTTGACTGATACGGTTCAGCCCTTTCTAATGCATTGGTTCGCTTTACCAGATATTTTAATAAAGTTACGATTTTTGGGCAAGCTTCTTCGTTTTTCAATGCCCCAGCTCTTCTAGTTTCAACATCACATTTTTGCAATAGTAAATAATTCAGCCAAACATCTCGTAGTTCTGCTTCTGTCCCCAATGCCTTCAACCCTCGCACTACTTCATCTGTTTTATCTGCTAGACACCTCACCGATTTAGGACATCCATTTGATTGTGATTGATCTAAGAACTGTTTTATTAGTGAACTGCATATTTGATCTTTAATCGTCGCTCTACAATTATATCGCTCTACAATTTTACCCCGAGCTTCGTCATAATTTGCTTCAGTGACCGGCATGTGTCGAATTAGGTTAAATGCTTCACCTTGTAATAATTCTTTTAGATATTTAAATTTGTGTATTTTAGACAAATTGGATTTGTCTATGGTCACCACAAATAAATCCTTGAACGTTGGGAATTCTGCATAATTTCCAGAAAATTATGGAATTTGAACGGCTTACAACTTTACTTCTTCTTTCTGTACGAATGACGTCTCATGTATACTTTGCACCAGTTCCCGATGTTGATTAGATAGACGATTAATGGATATATTCATTTGCTCCTTGATTTCTTTGTCGGTTTGATTCTTTAGCGCTGTCTTTAATTTTGCTTTTACAGAAAAATTTCGATTTTCAAGTTCGCCCACTTCACTGCTTTTGTCTAAATTCTCCAACTGAACGATTTCTTCATCGAAATTGGTTAACTTAGAGTACACCTTTTCGAGCTGCTCCAGTTGCTCTTAGATCACCGTTATTGTTAAATTTCACTTCACAATTTGTAACTTATAACACAAACTATTTTTGAATTATATACCGATTAAATTAGTTTATCGAGATATTGGTTGATTTAAAAATCCAATGTAACTATTTAGTTATAAAAAATTTTAAAAACTCACGCGGTTTTAATTTGTAATAGTTTTAAGATGGCGGCGGATAGGCTCTATACTTTTTCCTCGGGATGGTGGTGATGAATAATTTAGGTGTAAATTTTCTCGTTAATTCCACTGTATTACCGTTGTAGATCCGGATTGAATTATATTTCGTATACATTTCCGACCTCAGCTATTCAATCCGGCTCGAAGGACCATGTATAAATTTGCACCAGTTGATTTATATTTCAAAGTTTTTATTTTGCACAAACTGAGTTGTTTTTATAAATAATTATTTGCACAAATTTATTTAGTTTTACAAATGTATTACACAAATTGATTTTTATTATTTACACAAGTTGATTTATAGTTTTATAATTATATTTTTAAATGAATTGAATTATAAGTTATAATTAAAATAAGATGTGACATAAATTTTCCTTTTATACAGCTATATGTTGAAAATTGTATACCTATGTTAAAACTAATGATAATCATAAAAGCCTCCTACAATAATCTTCGATGTCAACTCTATTCAATAAATAATTTGTATTAATCCAAATTCCTCATTATCTCGAATCTATCTATTAGATAATATTTAAGTCATATGTATATACATAAATCTCAAAACTCCACAAAATATCGAAAATATAAGCAATTCTATAGCATCACGTAACTATAACGCTTTGTAAATTTAGACTAATTTCAAAAAACTCGCATATAGGCTCGAAAATTTTCAAACCATCTTAGAATCCTGGAGTAATCTCGATATTCTCAAGACATTTCGAATTCTAACGCTCAATTCATTTGGAGTAGTATAGCAACACTCTTGGCAAATCACAATTCGCAAGTAGAAAAATATGACTGCTCGATGAATTTTTCCAAGTATATTTTAATTTTTGTTCTTTTCCAGCACTTGTTTGTTTTCCAGACAGTGAAAGAACCCAATGCTAACAATTTTTCGGAAGGAGATCAAAAAATTGGTTCGTAAATATTTTTTCTTTCTTATGAAAATTTCTTTCTTGCAAACTATTTATCCCTACGCCAAAGAAACAAATCTCGAAGACGTTTAAAACCTCAAAAAAATCGAAAATCCGGATTTACCTGTAAGACAAAATCAATTGCATGTAACTTTATTTAAAAAAATATATAAAATTTCCGAATCCGAAAATCAGGACGCCGAAGGTCGGTTATATAAACATTTTACGAGTTTCGAGAATTTTTTCGAAATTGAATATGTAAACCACGTGGAAACACTTATGACTTCTTAAAACGCTTAGGTCAAAATACGACATATGCATGATTTACACCCGGAAGTTAAAATTTTGTATACATTTTATAATTGGTAAAAATTGGTTAGTGTTGGATTGATTAACCGAAATGATTTCCTTGATTAAGAGGTTAAACCTTAATCGGGTTTCATGTCTGTCTCAGTACTGCCTTCAGTAGTTGTAGGATGGGATCAAGAGCGAGTCTTTTGTTGATTTTGAAAAAAATGTTAAAATTTCCTAACGAAAAAAAGAATTTTTATTTTTTGCGTGAGCAAGGGACTCCCAATTCAGCAAAATGTTAATAATTGTGCTCAAACATTTTAAAAACAGCGGAGGGAACCACCAAAGAACTAGAAACACAATACACCAAATTAAATTCCAATAAAGAACTTCGCAACCAGAACAAAAAAGTGCTACAAAACAGCTGAAAACTGTGGAGCCTAAATTTCACAACACAGTACCTGCTGTTCTTGCGCGAATGACCCGCTAAAATAAACCTCCTGCGTAATTATAGCATTTCGAATAATTTATATGTTGTAACGGCAGTTGGTAAGGAGATTAAAATGTTTGAGGGAAGCCGGGTCACATTTGCAGCGCTTTTATAAAGATTTACTTGCAATTTATTCAACAAGCATGGAATCAGAGAGGGCATTCTCGGCGATAGGGGACAACTCAGTCGATGCTCTTTGTTTTTTGAAATACTACTTCAAAAATAATTTAAAAGATGATTTGTAACACATGTAATTTTACATTTCTTTAATATTGTACATTTTTTCTTATTAAATTATTTAAAATATTTAACGTTTTTTATTTTGATTGGTTTGTAATGCCTTAATCACGAGATTGACATAACGGTCCGGGATTACAATTACTCGTTCGTTTACAGTGAACGAGCAAGTTAGGATTATTCACAAAATTGAACCACCAAAAAATAATTGCCGTGTTTTTTCAAAAGTATTACATTCAAATGTACAGCTCCCTTACTGAATTTGTGTGTTTATACTACGTTCTAGCTGAACGAAGTTTTAACATTTTTAAAATTATGAAAATTTAATAAATTATTTCAATTTGATTTGTACTAAAATATATTATTTTGGTTTATTTTCAGGTAATTTTTATTATTCAAGAAAATGATACGTAAGTTTATAATTTATATAACATAGTTACAAAAAAGTGTTTTAGATAATTTTAAGCTTCAATGTGTGGTGGACCTTTCTATTGTGGTTTAACCATTCGAAAAATTATCCAATTTAAATGTGAGCATCGAATTCAGGGAAATACAAAATTATTCACCTTTTCGATATTTATAAAATGTGTAGAAGGTGCAAGAGCTATACCAAGAGGTTTTGGTTGATTTGATTAAATGATTTTATTTAATCAACCATTTAATCAAAATCAACCAAAATGCAATTAAAAAAGGTATTTTTTTTTCTACCGTACACCAAAAAAACAATTCAACAAACTTTCAACAACTCAGCCAGACCAAAAATAGCAACAACAAAATTCCGCTAAATTAAAAACTCCAAAACTAATCGGAAAATTGCAATTATTTCGGTTTTTTATTTGGTTTCTATGTGCAGTTTTTTTTTTAACTGATTAAATTAGAAAAATGGTGTGGAAAATAAAACATTTTGAAAATAGAACCGAAAAACTCGTAACCTAACAGACAAAAAACACAAAGTAAAAAGCAATTTTTTATTTGTGTGTGTCTCCTCGAACGATGTGATGTGCACATATTTTATGTTTTCGAAAACTGTTACAACAACAAAATTATTTATTTTTCTCGGCAAAAATAAATAAAAATGATTACCATTCGAAGTAAAATTGAGGATGGAAAATAAATGTTTGTGCTACCATGGCATGAGAAAGGAAAACTAAAAGTTTGGTATCGAGATATAGGAAAATACAATGACAGTCAATCTCACAAAAGATACATTTCTTCAATTTTCTTCTTTTTATGTTACACATTGCTGTATGTTGATTGAAACAGTTTTGGTTGTGTAATGTTTGCAATCAAATTAACTCTATTCAGTGGCGCTAAAAATATGAAATAAGTAAAAACACATTAAGATTACTTTAACTAATTCTCTATACGGTTAATTACCTTTAATTCCTTTTGAGGTTTTTAAGGTACTCGTACAACAGTAATAAAATTAACCGCATATACCTACCAAACCACATACAAACATATGAATAAAACATGTTCAAGTGGTTTCTATTTAATTTGCAATGCAATAATAATAACTCTTAAACGAAGAAGCATTTTATGTTTATATAGGCATTCACAATCAAATAATTCTTTTACTATGTGTTTCTTCTTCAACAAAAAATAAAAACAGAGTACTCGTATCTTCCTTAATCCCAAATCTAATAATATTTCTAATTTTCCAAGCATGATAATAAATTATTACCGAACAATATAAAACGAAAACAAACTTTTTGAATTTATTTCCTAAAAATAAAAATAAAATGAAAAAAATCTTCCATCTTTCCTTTAATTAATTGGCTTCCATATTTGCTTGCTGCTGCCTCTTTCAGTATTTTTCATCTGTCTTTAGCTATTTTTTTTTTTTTTTTTTTTTTTTTGTTAAAATTTACAATTTTCATTCCTTAATTATTTTCTTTTTTTTTTTGTAATTTTATTTTTGTTACTTTTTAACATAAAATAAATTCTTTGTAACAAATCTAATAATGAAAATTAAAAAAAAATAAACTTTTTCTATTTAAACTTCTAAAGTTTGTAATTTAAAAAAATAAAATATATTTTTATGTTGTTAATTCATAATTTTTTTTTTTATGTTTTATTATTTTATAATTAATAATTAATATAATATTTGTTTTGTGATTATTATGTAGAATATCGCGAAAATATTTTACAATGTACATAATATGCTGGGGCACTGTGCTAGTGAATTGGATTCGATTTTTTTGGCACTTCTATTTGAATTGTTTTGCAACGTAATTTATTAAATTAGATTACTGCGAGCTGTACATCTTGAAGTTACCCACACAGATAACGGGCCTTTTTTCAAAAAATAATAAAAATCCGAAACTATTTCATGTTTTATACGGTTTTTGGTTCTTTAAAAACTACAAAAGACTTTTTTAAAGCTTATAACATTATTTGAATACTAGCGGTTCTAACCGCGCTGCGGCTGCGGGTCTCTTATGCAGAAATAAAAGTAGATGACAAAGTGACGAATCCTTGATTATTTTTTTAATGACTGACAACACTTCGTTTTATATGTTAAGGTTAGGTTAGGTTAGGTTTGGGTGGCGGTCCACCAGGACCAGGCATAGACACAAAAAGGTCCGTAGCCATACCACAATTTAAAATCTTCATCCAACTCATTGAAACCACTTTGAGCTTGCGATAAAGCGCTGGATACTCCTGAATTATAGTTTTAATTATTTAAACAATTTATTTTTCTCAAATCGGATAAAATACGTCAGTTTTCTGGTTTGTTATCTGTCAGCAAAATGAAGTATTCCCCGACACTACATCGTTGCTAGGCAACTTACTAAAAACAGTACTGGAAAGTATTCCTTGCCTAGGCAGAGAATACTTTCTAGTACTGATTATCATCTGTTTTTAAGAAATACATGATATAATTTTAATTTATTTAGTTTTTATTATTATAATTGTAAAATTACATATTTAACAACTATTTATTATTGGTTATATTTACATGAATTGTACAATTTGTACAGGTGTTGAAAATTGGCGTAGATGCATTATAATTAAGGTTAGTTGTAGCCACTGATGCACTATTATCGTTTATTTCGGTCATGTTAGGGTCCACATCTGGATTTTGTTCGGTAGTATTGAAAATTTTTATCTCGGTCATGTTACGGTCCACACCTGGATTTTGTTCGGTGGTATTGAAAATTCTGTTTGCAACTTCAATTTTATTATTTAGAGAATCATCAATGTACCCTTCAGCAACCGTTGCCGATTTCCAACCACCATGTCTCTTAAGGCAAGTCAAATCTGCACCTGTATCTACCAATATTGTAGCAGATGATCTGCGAAAACAGTGCCCTGTATATTCTATCGCATTTGGCAACTTCAAATAAGTAGCTACAGTTTGAGGCAATTTGCCAAACTGATGTATGCCCACTACTTGTCTGTTACCTCTACCGTTTGTTAATTTGAAAAAGAATCGAGGGTTATCGAAATCAGTGGGACGTAATGCTATGTATCTACGATATATTTCGATATACGCTTCATTTACAATAAATGATCTTGGCTTGTTCGTCTTGTTAACAGGAATGGTAATCAATATCCAATTTCCCAAATCTTGAATGTCATTCAAATTTATTCGGCATAGTTCATCTTGACCATTGAAATTCCAAAAATTAAGGCAACCTAGAAAACAAATTTTTTGTAAATAAATTATAAGCGCGTACATCTTAACATACTTTTGCCATTAAATATGTATCATCTGGAGCAAGTTCCATAAATGTTTCTATTTGTTGTTTCGTTAAGATTTTGGATTTTTTAGGCTTATATCCATCTGACTGACGTTTCAGTAATGCGCGTAGTTTTCCATATTTGGATATATCAACATTATTGTTAATGCTAAGCGTCGACCTCACCATGGAATAGTTGGACCATAAGGTTGACGGTTTCATCTTTTGACATAAATCCGAAAAATATGCAAATAAAACGTTTTCGGAGAATGAATTGGCCTTGTTATTTATGCGATAATCCATAAAACGCTTGTATGCATTTTCGTACTTCTCCCTCGACTTCTGCGGCAACAAATTTAGTGTAGTCAATCTTGCTGTCTCCAAGATGCCAGGCGGAGTACCTGGGATTGAATTATCAAAATTGCTGTCCATTATATTTAAACTAAACCACAAATTAACGACGGGTATCGTTTGCTCTGACAGACCTTTAAATAAATTGACAGCGCACGCGATTGTTATAATTCTAAGGTAACTTTGATAGTGAAATCTATTGAAAATATAAATTGGAAAATTTTGCGTATTTTAAAGAATATAATGAATAAAATGGATAATCTGATATACTGCCGATTAGAGAAAAAATCGTATGTGCAACTCGTGGAAAAACTATAATTCCCGGACTCTTATGGTTGCTGGAACTCGGCTGACGCCTCGTCCCAGCAACTTCCATACTCGTCCGGGAATATATCGTTTTTCCTACACGTTACACAATATACTATTTTTTAAACTCTGGATTTTATCCAGAGCGATATTTAAATTTATTTTATTTTTTATTTAAACAAAAACTACAATGATATCTGGATGAGTACAAAAATAATAATGAATCTAAAATATAATTTTAATGTATGGCAAATTTTACTCGTGCCTAATTTAGCAAACTAGGCAGAATGTATGGGGTCATATTATATGTGGTAACTTTCCGGTGTAATAATTGGTAGACACAACGTGATATGTTATTTTGATACATTCATCCGGTTGTCTGTTGTGTCAGCTACAATTCCGAAGTCATTGATTTGGTGTATATGCAACGTGACATCAAATTGTTTGGTATTTTATGTTTTAGCTGCATCAGCTAGAATACGGAAGTGGATGTCGGTTCGTTGCACAGTGGGGCCGATTACCAAAAAGCTGGCCAAAATTTGTAAAATCAAGTAATGGATTTGAAGTTCACTACTCGGGGGTTTTTGGGGTCGCTGATCACGAAACTGCAGGCAGACGTGGAAAATTTCACCCCTTCCCCCCCTTATTGAAAACCCCTATGCGTAAAATACCGTATATATCATATTACAGTCAAGATGCATGTCATTTTAATGGTTTTTGGGACACCGATTACCAATTTCCCGTCACATTTACGAAACTTCACCTCTTCATCCCTTATTAATAATATTTATTTGTCAAAAAATCGATATTTTATGAAATTTTGATTATCGGATTGAAATTTTGTTTGTGAAACTATAAATAAATATTTACAATACATATAATTAAAAGAAACATTTAGTATCAAATCACGTGTATTGGTCGCTACGAAAAACCATTTTAAAAAAATTCAAGTAAATATATTCCTCATGATGACCTTGCGAGGTCATGGAAAATACATATTCGGACGTAAAATTTCCCATTCTTTCAGAATGCGGGTCAAAAATAGGAATTTCTATTTAAATAATTCGATTTGACATCAAATGACCTTAAAGGACAAAGTCAAGGTCACCATCCGATTTCTCCTTCCGCACCCTATAATTTTTGTAAATATGTATTATTTTTGGATTAGCGTTTCCCCTGACGAAATATTCAGATGCGTGAATTAAATGTCACCCTGTATATATATTTATACGTAGATACAATATATATGTTCTTTTCTCTCTCTCCCTGTTTCTCTCTCTTTCTCTCGCTTATTCATCTTCGGCATCGTGTGAGTAAATTTTCCTTATTAAGAGGCTAGGTTGACGAAAATAATAGGAATAAAGCAAACAATTGTTTATTTTCAAATGTCCATAAAATATCGAGGGGCAGCTGATTTTTATTTTATTTTATAGGTCGTACTTTTAACTGCAACCTCTTATGCATTTGATGACCAAACACTACAGAACAATATAACTTTTTCATTAAAAACTTGCTTTATTTTAAAATATAAAGTTTAAAAAAACATAAAAAATCATTGTTTAATTAATATTTATTGTTTAAAATACTAATATTTTAAAACATATTATTATATTCTACATACCTCCAGGAGTTGACTCCATTTTATTTGATTAAAATTAGTTGTATTTTTAAACTTCTACGTATGTTTTTGCACTAGTGTCTTTTATTAAGTAATTTAACATAACGACTGCAGCTTGAGTAAAGGTATTTTGCAATCAAAATTTTAGAGCAGGTTAATGTATTTCGACCCTCTTATGAGTGTTTTAAGACGCCTAGGGTATTATTAAAGCCAACCTAACTTTAAAAAAAACCTAAATACATTTTTTTTTTTTTAAATTTTGGCCAGCTTTTTGGTAATCGGCCCCACTGTGCGTTGCAGGTATGTATTGGTGTTGGTTCGTTGGATGTATGTAACTTCTGACGTCCCTACCGCTGATCTCCTTCAGGTCGTTGAAAAGGGGTGCCCTTAGAAAATTCAATCTGTTTCGTGCCAGACGAGGACAGGTGCAAAGAAGATGAAGTACTGTCTCTTCCTCCTTTTCGTCCTTGCAACTACGACAGTAGTCATGTGAGAAGAAACCAAGTCTTCTCGCATGTCTGCCTATGAGACAGTGCCTCGTAATCACTCCAACAACCACACTGATCTGACTCCGCTGAAGTGAGATCAGCTGTTTGGATCTCGCCAAGTCCTACCTTGGCCAGACCTGCCGAGTTATTACGTATGAGGTACTATTTGACCATCTGTCATTCGTAAGCTTACTGGCTTCATCCTGAAGCAGCAGTTTACATACCGCAAGAGGCATTTCAATATCCTTTTTGCTGTTTGAGATGTGGTCCGTTGTACCACGTCGAGCCAGTTCATCGGCTTTTATATTCCTCGTGCTAACGAAATGTCCTGGCACCCATTTGATATGAATGTTGAACTGATCTGTCATCTCATTAAGAGATGAGAGACAGTTCTGGACTAGTTTCGACGTAAGGAGGTTTGATTGAAGCGCTTTAATGGCAGACTGACTATCCGTATATATGCGAATATCACAAGTCGATATTACATTATACCTCAACCAGTCCACGACTTCCTTTATCGCAGTTACCTCAGTTTTAAAAATGCTACAGTAGTCAGGGAGACAAAAGGAGAGGTTTAACATGAGTTCCTCGCAGAACACCCCAACCCCTACTCTTCCGTCCCGTTTTGAACCATCAGTGAAGAAGTTTAAAACTTCTGGTTCCAAAACTGCATCCAACATCCAGTCCTCTCTGGATGGGATAATAATCCGGAACTTTCTATCAAAAGATAGTGACGGGACAGTATAGTCGGTGGTCTTGGGAAGCCCTTTGTTACAAAGTATAGATGAGTGCCTTTATTATTGCTGAGTGCCTTGGATGAGTGCCCTGTATTATTGATTTGAGTAGATGTGCTCCTCGTAGCACCACTAATCCACAGAGAGATTGTTCTCTGAACTTTTGTCAACAACTTTAGGTTCACAGCTTTGTCCAGAGCAGGCCACCAGACTGTTACCCCATACAGAAGAATGGGTCTAACTACTGCTGTGTATAGCCAAAGACCATGTGGGGCTCAAGTCCCCAACCTTTCCCAATTGCATTCTTGCAAGAGTGTATAGCGATACCGTAGCTTTCTTTACTCTTTCCATAATATTAGGTTTCCAGTTTAATTTACTGTCCAAGACGAGACCCAAGAACTTTGCTTCACCTATAAAAGCCAAGTTGAAACCATTTAAAGTGGGAGGATCGACATGAGGAATTTTATATTTCCTGGAGAAGAGAACCAATTCGGTTTTGTGTGGGTTCACATTTAACCCACAACCATTTGCCCATAATGAAAGAATGCCCAGAGCATTTTGAATAAGCTCACTAAGTGTGCCGGGATATTTTCCACGAACACCAATAGCGACGTCGTCCGCATAGGCAACCACCTTGAAGCCACTATCCCCCAGTCTCAGCAACAGATCATTTATGACCAAGTTCCAGAGCAGGGGGACAGTACGCCACCCTGCGGCGTGTCTCTGCTTGCAAATCTTTATATGTTAAAGTAGTGACGACTTTTTTAATCAACTCAGGATTTTTTTCCCACTCTATGTTTATGACGACTTTTTGTATGTTGCATTTCAATATTGATTACTTATATTACATTATTTTTTTAAGTATGCAAAAGATGCAGGTAATATAACGAGTGAATGGTGCATAGTCAATGAGAACAGTCAAGTAACAAATAAATAAAGATATTAATTGAGCAGAAACTGAAGAAATTTACAATACATATTCACAATAATACTTCTTGATATACTACATATTTAGTATACCTCTCACCACAAACTTTGACGGCGTCAAAGGTACGGACTCTCGAAAATGCAACGTATAGTTGCCCATGGGTGAAAACCGGCTTGGGGATATTCAAACATATCTGATTAATAAACGTCTGGCCCTGGGCCTTATTAATGGTCATCGCATATGAAAGTCTGACCGAGAACTGCTTCCTTCGGAACTGAAAAGGGAGGTTCGCATCAGATGGCAAAAGACAAATTCGTGGAATCAAAACTGTGCTCCCAACGAATTTTCCTTCAGTAATAACTTTGGCCTCTAAGCTAAAATCTAGTGCCGTTACAAAGTCCATGTTTCGTGTTTAAATTGCGTAGCAGCATTAAAAGCGTTCCAATCTTCAGTATAAGACGATGAGATGGCATACCCATGGGTGTTAAGCTATTCAGAAATTCCATCGGATATTGTCCAAATTCATCAGCCTCTTCTGTGCTGTCAATGCTCCTATATTCCTTGCAATTTTCGTTTAAGATCTCCAAATATTTTTTCGTTTAACTCCAATGCCTCTTGATTGGTCGGACATAAAATTGCTTTTTCGAAATCTAAACTTTCACCAGAATGAATCACATCTCCATACAAAACTTGGACTGGATCCCCGTTTTTAATGTAGCATCTTGCCGGAATCTCAACGATGTCGCCTAAACTCATCCCAGATTATAAGTTTAGAATTCGGAATTTTCTTTGCTTCCAAAGAGTTTTCCTTGATTCGGCAAACGGACGTCTCATTCACTGGGATCGGAATCTAGAAAGTAGAGTGGGCAGTAGCTCCATCGATTAGCCTTCAAGAAATAACACAGTTTCGGTCCCAGTCCCTTTGATAGCCTTCAAAATGGTGTCGATTATCTTCCTCTGAGTGTCAGTTAATTTGCTTTAGCTGTCTTCCCCTAGCATCTTTTCGGCTTCAACATTCAACAATTCCCTCACGGCAACAACATTTTCATTACAGTAGCTTGGTAATCCTATTTTTTCCAAATTAAGACCGTGCTGTTTTAAAAAACATTCGACGTGATGTAAAGCGTTATGTGTAGCTTTTTCCTCGTCCATTGTAAGTTGAAAATCCTCTATCATAAAATTTTTGAACTTTTGCCACAGGGCCACAGGATTTTTTGGTTGACACCTGTGCAAGCAAAGAGGCGTCATCCAAGCTTCTTTCGCATTCCCAATCGTCGTCAAGGAGTCCAAGTTCTATAGCTGCTGTTTTGAAAGAACCACACTCTTTCACTGCATTGTTCTTACAGTTAACATTCTTCAGGTCGTCATAACTTGTTGCACCTTTCACGTGCAATAGAAGAAGTCTCAAGTAAAAGCGTTGTTCGCCCTTTGGACTGACGATTGCCTCCATCGCTGCTCCTCTCACGTGGCGTGTGTAGTAACCTTCCTTGCTGTGATATAGGTAGTGAGTTGGGAGGTCGTGGTAGTATAGTATTCCCGTGCAGCAGGATCTTTTTCATTCAACTCGAAGTGAGCCGTCAGCATTGTTTTCTTATCAGTATTCCTGAGCACAGCTTCATCAATCTGGTCTTCGCGAAAACACACTGTTTGCATATTCTGTAGGTGTAGCGGTAAATTGATGACGGTGTGGGACTTGTCGTGCATTTTTCCTTCCAAAAGGGCCCACATTGCCTCTGGAGCACTTACGTATCTTGCTTCAAGAAATGTTTTCACTTCGTCCCTCACCGGCTCTCCGTTTTCATTTGAATGTGTGTCAAATTGAATACTGGCGCAGTCTTGGCCCTTATATATGTATTTGTAGATATACTTGACAGTCTTGATTGATGAGCAGACTTCGACGTTGATGGCTGCATTGTACTTTGAACTCAAATATGCATTATAGGGAATGCTCCTTTGGTTTGAGACTTCGTGGCGTCCGACTCTAACACGTATACGATCGTCTCTTCTTTTATATTGAGGGTATCCATTGGTATTTTCTTGAGTTTCTCCTGCAAAATCTTTAGAGAATCCTTTTGAACATTTTCCATCCACCATACACGGTGACTTCGGTTTATGAGCACCGCACCCCATGTTTCTTTTTACAATTTCGAAGAGACGACCATTTTCTAATGGTAATTCGGAAGAACGACTTTGTCAATGTCTTCTTTGTCTTGAATTTTATCTACTGTTGCCAGTGTCAACAGTATGTGGGCATCAGGAAGTCCACGCTTTTGGAACTCAATACGATACATGTAGGCAGTGGGGACACCAAAAACGTGTCTTACAGTTAGGTCTTTCAGCAACTCCTGAAGTTTCATGTTAAAGACTCGTGCGACAATATCTGGCCGGTTTTGTGCTAGTTGATATGGTTCGATGCTTTTGATAATTTCATCCCATAGTGGGTTGCAAGTCATCGTGATGAACAAATCTGGTTTACCAAACTTCCTCACTATACGATTATGGGAGTATGACCAAATTCCCTGGCTTAACATTTTGGTCCACTGCTCTTGTTTGAATGTGATCCAACAGTCCTTGATATAGATCCACTCTGAGTAAGCTTTGATTTGAACGAATAAATTGAAGTCTCGTTGCTTCAACGTTGCAGTAGGCATTCACCACATATTGCTGAAACAATTTGACACTGCTATGGAGCAAGCTAAAGCCATCACGAATGGCTAATCTGAAAATTGGTAAAATCGGTTACTGAAATCAGTTTTAAATATCTTAGGTTTCAATTTGTAGAATTGCAGAGCCGTTACCTTATTCCTTAAATTTGTTTTCGCTCCTCCATGTTTCATATTTATGCTCCATCCTGTTTCACCATTTGGAAAAAGAAGTGGAAAGCTCATTGGGTGGCAGTTCTGGCTGAGTACACTTATACGTTTTATTGTCTACGGCTTGGGATATTTGCAAATATCACGATATTGAGGAGGTTCACCATTGCCTCCAACGAAAACTGCTGCGATATCCGAGTAGCCATTCCCAGTGGGTGCGTTGTAACGTTTTGGTCCTTGCTTGCGCCGCTTTTAAAATACATACGGACGTCATGGGCTTCTCTCCCTTCTGCTTCAGTTTTTTCGACTTCTTCTGTTTCAACTTCAGCTATATATCTGTATGCTTATGCGTAGGGGTTTATTTATCGAATGATAGTATCTAGCTTCAATAGTAAATCTGGTAGGCTTCAGAAGCATCCATAATGTATAGCTGGCCGTCACAGGGATCCTTGTCGGTAGGATGGAGTGAACTGACAGCATGATACACCTATCCGTGAATGCGATACCAATAAGGGCCGTGAAGTGAACTATTATAGCTTCGGATATTATCTTTGAAGTTTTTAGCCTCTGCTGTATCGGTTGTAAGCAAATTTTGAAATAGATCTGGCACTAGGCCCAGCTCAGGCAAGGCAACTTTTCCGTTGTGGCAGCACTTGGTGTAAAAATTACGCGTATTTCTTTACAGTTTAAAAAACTTGGCTGCACAGGTGATGCTTGTCTGGTCCATTAATTTACATTTGAATTCCTCTGGATTTGTCTCACAGTCGTGTTCACCCTTAAAAGGTTAAGGCCAAACCATTTTTTAATTTTTACAAGATCATTTTCCATTTCAGAGTGCATACTGCTGAAACTTTCATTTTCGTAGCATATTATCGCATCATCTACATAGAGAATAATATTATCAACTAGACATATTTTCGTGATTTCATTAATAAAAATATTGAACAAGGTTTGCCCTGGAATTGAGCCTTGCAGAGCACCTTTAGTAATTATCATAATTTCACTTACTGTGTGTGAGTATCCTAATTTTAATATTTGTTCTCTATTTGTTAAATAATCTGCGAAAAAGTTTAATTCATCTTGAGAAAGAGCTAACTTTTTCAATTTTATTAACAGTAACTCGTGGTCTACAGTATCGAATACCTTTTTAATATCAATGAAGATATTTCCAACGTAAATTCAAAAGTCCCAATCCCGCAGCAGTAGTACTTGAATTTTTCCTAAATCAGATAAGAATATATTTAATCTGTAGTACTAACTACGCTTTCTAATATTTTAGATGGCGCATTTAATATTGGCCTGTTATTGTTTAGCAGTAAATAGTTTCCAGATTTTGGTATCGGAATAACCTTGCCAAATTTCAATGAATTATGAAATTTATTATTAATAATTGCATTATTAATACATTTTGCTTAGACACTTGCAAGATTTGCAGAAAACTTTGTAATAAATTTCGCCGAGATTCCATCGATTCCTGTAGAAGCATTAGGTTTAAGTTCTGCATATTATGTTGTTTATCCTCTTCTTCATGGACACGAGTAAACTGTAAAGGAACAGTAATGACATACCTGATGTATTCGAAATAAATAATATTTGGTTTGGGTAGTGCCTGTGTAATACTCTCGTCAGTAGTAATGAAAAATGAATTAAAAATATTACTAAGTTCCAACTCACTTGATACAACATCAGTCCCAATAATCAGACTAGGATTCATCGCATAATTGACATCTCTATTAAAAAGAACTCGTTTCATATTTTTCCAAAGATTTCTGGAATCAGTACAATTCCCAAATTCTTTACAATTGTATATTTTCTTAAGCTTAATATTTTTATTGGCGGCCATCTTTTTATATTTATTAGATTGTTCAACTAAATAATAGTTATTTGGAGATTTTGTCATCATCCGCCGGTATCTTTCTTTTTTCAGCTTCCAGAAGCTCTTTGTTCACACAGTCTTTCCTTTTTCTCTTTCTATGTATCAGAATATTTTTCGTGTTACTCCTAACGATAAATAAATTTCTAATTACTTCATCAAATTCTGTTTCATTCTTAAGTAAATCCCATATTGGGAATTCAGAAATTGTTTGATAACCAGTTACCGTTTTCACAAGTAATGAGGGAGAAGATTTATTGCTAATAGACATTGAAAGAACAATGATCCTATGATCAGATAAATATATCTCGATACAAGATGAAAATCAAACTCATAGCTCAAATACGAAATTATGTGATCTACTATAGTATGGTTGTGTTTGTCACTCGAGCCGAAAATTCTTTATCAATTTTATTTAAAAAAGAAAAACCATTTGTCACAGTTTCGACATATTTTAAAACAATTATGTTTCCATTTTTATGCAGCAAATCTAAATTAAAGTCACCAAATACAATACTTTTACTTTAATTTTTCTCGACGTAATGCATCTAACTCATACTCTAATAGATTAGTTTTATATGTTTGTTCTGATTGTTGAATACAGTTCTTTAGCACCCAATTTTCTTCGACCAAATGCTGATATCGCTTCTCAAAATTATCAATTTTTTCACGAAGTAAACAAATTTCTGCCAGGATTGTCCTACATATTTGGTCTTCGTTTATACTTCAATTCAACTGCTTTTCATCAACTGTAAACGAAGCTTGCAAAATATTTTTTATTGTGAGCTAGCTAACGGTGATTGTTTACTTAAAACTACCTTGGTTGGAGTGTATAGAGCATTTTATCACGACAATTTATCGAATTTTATTCGATTCTTGGAAGTATAAGATTCGTATTTGATTTAAACAAGAAACGAAAGAATCCAATAGTTCGAATCCAATAGTTACAAATAGCATCACTGCAAAAATTCAATTTTTGACTATACTTATACATAATACTACCGAAGTTATAATAAATAGTCAAGCATTTTGAAACATTAAAAATTTATTTGATATAATTTTGGGTGTTTCTAGATTAAATTACATCTTCTATAATACTTTATAAAATATTAAATAAATTAAATTACATATGTATGTACATAATACATAATAATATATTATTTAGTGTGATTCACAATAATTTTGTTGTTTTGTTGGCATTACTGTTAAACGTACCTATAAAAATTTTAAATTACCTGTTTTATTATAATATTATGTGCCTGGCTGTTCTTTAAAAAAAAATCAATTGTTTATTAGCTTCTCTCCGATAAATAATTTATTCGTTATATGGGAAATGAAAATTGTACTATTTTCAAAGAAATTACACTCATTATGGGGTTATAAAGAAAATTATTAGTGTTTTTGTGTTGTATAAATTATTAAATTAAATTATAGATTTATTTTACTTTAATAATTTGTATAATCGTTCTGAATGGGCGAATTTTTCTTATATGAAGCATAAAAATTTCAAATAAAAATTATCACATAAATATTCAATGCAGCGATAAAAGTCGTTTCGGTATGGTATTGATTCTACATAAATTATATGAATAAAAACATAGAAATTTGCAAGTACAATTATTATGCTTTGCTTATTATGGATCACACGAATATCTCATGTGTGGATATACAACTGACAATCTTTACACATATACACTCCCGGGCAAAAGTTTAAGTACACTTGTAAAAAAATTATGATTTCACTAAGTATACAAAAACCATTGGTTAGAAAAAGTTAATTTGCGCATTTGCATATTCTATTTCAAATATGAAATATTTAAACAGTTTTTCTTTACTTTTTTCTCAATTAAAGGAGGGAGGTAGAGAGGTAGAGTCATTATTTTATTTTTATCACCCGCTCATTAAAAATTTGTGGCTTCTACAGGCAAGACACGTCTTGAAAATAGGAAAACTACGCAAAATTAGCGCCGAAACGCGATCTGCCATGATTGGTTTACATACTGAAGGCAAATCCGAACGCAAATCCGGTTCCACCACGCCTTCTGAGGACAAGTTCACTTTTGTTACCAGTAAGCGGAATAAGCGCTTAACAGCAAAATAAAGAATCAAGCAAAATTAATTTTAAAAGATTTTTATTTCAATGACTCACCTATGGCGCTAGAGGTCCTATTTGTCGCATTATTTTCATCTCCTTCATTGCATCTTCATTGTACGGTGTTTCGCCAGTGAGTTTTGAGCAATCGAGCTCCTCTATTCTTAATCCATCCAAAGATTTAACACGACTTAATGCGATATTTGCCTGTCCTTTAGCACTACTGCAGATCCGAGGTATACAACAGGTCAGCATGATCCACTGTACATCCTTATATGAAGTGTGCAGACCCAGCACAGTATTAAAGGGAGCTGTGTTCGCTCGATTGTTCCATATAGTTTCGGCTTGATCAAATGAATTCCATCTCTGCCATAGTCAATACTGCATCATTCACAAGACCTTGTTCTATATTAATATTTGAACGAAGCATCACTCTCGCTCCGTTGAAAATTTTCAACTCCTTTTGTAATCCTCCCGTCTTGTTGATATCGCCTGACACAATGTTGTCCATGTTTACTTTGTCGGCATTTCTTGTCGCATTCACTAGCACATCCTGAGCCCGAATTCGGAAAATTCGCACTCCTCGGGCTCGATATTATACAACGACGGGCTGTTGTGTGCATTAACTTGTGCACGAGTTGGATATATGCGAATTGATCTATCCAAATCAAAATCGCCAGATACCTATGTCAACACTTTTGACATCAATAGAGCAAAACGTGGGGCCTTCAACTCACCGACGCGTAGAGCATTCAAAAGATCGGCAAATGTTGTATCGCCTTGTTGTCGCATGTTTTCCGTCAACTTCACAAGGCTGAGGGGTCTCTACAAATGAGTTGCCGGAATAAATCTTGCAGGCCGGTGGAATGCCTGAGCTCTTCGGATAGGTGGCAACTGAAACAAATCTCGAAAAACCATAATGTTAATGGCACCGAATGGTTCATTTTCCTTCTTTTTTAGTTGTCGCAATGTAGAATCGATCATGCACAACATTTCATATGGAACCATAGAAAGCTCATCGATGAACAGTAATTCGATGTCCTTCCACTGATTTCGCTACCATTTTTTCATGTTTCTCAACTGGTAATTTAAATAATGTATGGAGCGTTGTTCCACCAACAAGTCGTGCCGCTACACCGGTCAATGCGCCGACTTTAGTTGCTTTCTTATCATAGCAGCGATTGACCTGTTCTTTTAGTGCATTGAATGTGAATGTTTTGCGAACTCCAGCACCTACGGTGACAAATATTCTGATGCGACTCAGACTTCCGTTCATTTGGTCCTGAATACTGCGAGTAATGGTTTTGAATAATTCTCGCTGTCGTTAATTCATTGCAGCACACACATTCTGGATCTGCTCATCTGTCATCGGCTGTTCGGTAACTTCATTTTCAAGTTCTGGCTCAACAATTTCTTCTGGATGTTCAAGAAGATTGAAAGCATGTGCCTGATTGAATGCAGTTTCAAGTTGTCTGTCTCTTGCACGATGTATTTCGAGGTATGCATTTATTTGTCTCAGTTGCTCTACTCGAGCAAGAAAAGTACGGCGTACATTGTTATTATCAATTAATTCATCCTCCGAGTAAAATTGTACGAGCAGACTATAGAAACAATTTTCCGGATCCATCGGCATTTGAAAGAATGGTACTTAATGAGTCTTCGTCTTGTTGGTTGCTCTTCCTCTTCTGGATCAATGCTTTCTTTACTATTTCTCCCTTTCTTTGCATACAGTGGCTCAAAATCTATTGCAAATTCAAGTAGACAAATATTTAGGAAATCATAACCCTACTCTTGTTGTCTTCAACGATTTGCATATTGCTCAAATATGCTTGAGCAAAGTTCAGCTGCTTGAATATAATCAAATCTCATCACTTGATATCGTTGGTCGGGCTTCCTTGTATATTCAAGAATACACACCTTCTTGAACTTGAACGAAGCGGCAGGTGGCAGAGTTCAAAAACACATTCTGATGCGGAAACTTGCCGCTCTTTCAAAATCCGCATGCATCATTTGAAGAGCTTTCTTGCAATGTTAGTTTCATCGCGTCAAATTTGACAAATGACTTGAGTTACACCTTCGTTAACATCTGCTGGTTCTGTCTTTGAAATGTACTTCGCGATGTAATGGGCAATAGATGCATTTATGCAGATCAAATGCATCTATTGCCCATTATGGTTTTATGTCCATAATCGCATTCCAGAACTCTAGAATTTGCTGATTGTAATTATTAATCCATTTTTCATTTGTTCTTGGTTGTAAGGTGCAGAATCGTCCTCCATTTCGAATAACCTCGTCTGAACTCGGCGGCACAATACGAGTTTGTTGAAGTTTCAAAAGATGGAGCGTTTTCAATTCATACCACAAGGTGGACATGTGAATTTCAACGGATCTGAAGCTCAATTCGTCATTTCGTTTAATCTGTTTCATGAAAGCATCAACACGGCGGGAAAAATGTCAGCTCAACACAACAGGATACGATTCAATTAAATGCTGCACTTCATCAAGTTTTAATTGGCTAGGATCTTCACCGGGCCTGCCATCTGCAATCAAAAAAGCTATGCGCATGTCAAGCTAATTCAAATCATTACAGCTCAAAGTAATAAACCAAGTTGGAGGACCAAGACATATATGCAATTAATTCATTGTGTGCTGTCCGCCAGTATGATGCCGACCCTATGAGATTCTTTAAATGTAAATGTAGGTCCTCGACAATACTTTCTTGACTTCGTATATCTCTGCCACATGCATTGATCGTCGACTTCACTCAAAGATATTAATACATCGAGAGTGCATAAAATATGTAATCGGTTCTTCGAAAACGATTATCCGAGCCTATTACTCTCTGCTGGAAATAATCCAAGGAAGTAATATTTACTAGGCTCTCTTCGTTCAAGCATTTTTGCCATATGGAAAGAGATGGAACCACGCAAATTCCTCGGCTTGCAACTCTCGTTTCACATTCACAATATCATCCTTAGTTTTGCGAACAATTTCGTTGATGTTTCTACTGTCTTAAAATTCATCATTAACATCTGGCTCAATTCGTGCCATTACAAATGTCGCCGTCGATCATGTTTAAATTTATAACATTTTTATCCCATTGGTTCGGTGGTAGAATGGTAGCTCGAATTAAATTTGCCACAACCATGGCAAAACATTGGTGTGTAGCATGTCCGGATTGAAAGTATTCTTCATTTCTTTGATTCCAGGAGGTACGTATGATTCGCGATAAATCATTAATTCGCATGTAGGCACTGCGAGTTGGAGCATCAGTAGCTTGTTCATCAGATTCGTCTGGCCGTTCTGGTGAGCTGGAATAGCGCGGATGACATCCTGCATATTTAATCGCGCAAATCAATTCACTCTTACATCCTTGTAGAGTGGATTATTTCCAATAAGCCACGATCCGGTTAAATGTTATAATCTCTGGATAGATTAGATTTATTTATTCAATTTTTAAGTTTCAGTCACTACAGCAATTCCTTCATCTGTGCTTAATCGAGGAAGCATTTCAGACCACTTTGCGCTGTCTTCAAAGATAACGAGAGCAAATAATGTTGCATGTCCTTCGAAACCGTATTAACCAAATCTGCCTGGAAATTTGACCACTTTGACGTACGGAATGAAGTGCTAAAGCAAACACCGTTCTGGTTCAGTTAGCGCCGCAATTTCATCGGAAATATCACCCGGAAGCAAGTTATTCCAATATATCTTGCATGGAGCATGACTCTTTGAGCTCTTCAAATGCGTATTGCATCGATGGCAAATAAGCAAATCATTTTTAGCGGCAAGTTCCGGTGGCAAGTATGGCTTTGACGAAATTAAACGATATTTCACTGCATGATTAGTGTAGCATTTTTTCAGGCAGAAATCACAGCACTTGTCGCAAAAGTGTTTATGATTGAGTGAAAATCTACCATATCAGTTGCCCGTTGAGCATAGGTCTCACGTTGACACTATAGTATTGCTTCACGTTCCTGACTTGTCTCTCTAGCTCTTAATTGAAAGTGGCTCAATCGATCTGGTTCTGCGCTTCGGTAGTCTCAATCGCTCTTTATTGAGCAAGATGAAGTGCGTCACAAGCAAGGCTAGAGCTATGTTTATTAGCTGCCTCGATCGCTCTTGATGCAGCTTGTTGTGCTCTTTGACTTTCGAGGCGAGAGATATGCTCAGAGGCCGGCTCATTTGCTCTTGCGCGTTATTGGCAAGTCGAGAGGAATGTGCGTCCACCGTCTCGATCGATTTCGCTTGAGCCACTCATTCCTTCACATTTGCGCTTTAGACATTTTGCTGCTTTTCGGGAACTTCTTCAGCTCGCTTACGCTGTTTGGCTAGTCTTGCATACTTGTCTGCTTTTGATTTCTGTTGAAGCTTCTCTTGTCGTTTATGCTTCTCCTTAAGCAGCCAACAAGCTAACAGGTCTATATCTTATTCCATTATAGATTGTAGGGTACTGTAGTCCTGCGCAGAATATAAAATGCACATACCATCAGCGTGCATTTAAGTTTCCACTTAAACGGTAAACAGAAACAATCATTAATAAAAAAAAATTGAAGGGGCACGGCCCAAGAACGAATCCTTGCGGCACACCGGTACTGAGTTCCAGTAAACAGCTACTTTCATCTGTTATACTAATACTTTGCACACGATTAACTAAATATGTTGTAAAAAAATTTAAATCATTAGATGATACACCAACCAGCGAAAGTTTGTAAAGTAGTAATTCATGGTTAATAATGTCAAATGGTAATCTGAGATCAATAAAAAATGCTGAAAGTACTTTTCCTTTCATTAGTTACAAGGGTGATACATGCCATAGTAGTATGTACTAGAATTTTCAATAAACCCAAATTGATTATTGCTGATTAGAATCTGCTGCTAGAAAACTACTGAGGCGTTAAAAACTATGTTTTCAATTTATTTGCTGATGTTAGGTTAAGTTGGAATAGTACAGTTAAAAAAATGGTTTATGTAATGCAAATTGCATTACATGTAGGTCCAGTGCTAGCTTCCATCACAAAATAATGGTAACCTTGTGCAACAATGCATTAATTTGTATAACAGCAATTATGTTTAATGTTAGTGAAATATTCGATTCGAATTTGAAGCAAATTGTAAGAATAGAATGTATAATAAAATATTTTAGAAGTAGTAAATTTTCAAACAAGTTACATTAAAAGTTCTGTAACTTTAGCTACGATTTTTTGTTTTTTATTCCTGTTAATAAAATCTCGATAGCGTGGTTTTTTTTGGTGTTGGTCTTTGTTTTTGGCAGGCTAGATCACTCTATGATGGCCCAAGGTAATAAATTATATTTTAAGAATATGAACAGTTTACCTGTAACATAATAAAAGTCGGTTTGTGTTAGTGAATTTTATATCAATACCGCCAAAATACGTGCTTGAATTTATAATTCATATTTGTATATGTACATTATAATTTGGTATAATTTTTAAATTTGACCAGGTGCTAAAATGTTTAATAGTTTTATTCAAAATACTTTTAATTTATTTCAAGTTTCTATTTCCGGAAAATTGTAAGAGAACTGAATCCAGTTTCGAACTGATGAGCTTATGATTATAAAAAAATCAATCTTCTCATCAGGCTGACTGGACTGATTGTAGCACAAACAGAAAGTACTGTGCGATTTTATTAGTGAA
This sequence comes from Tipula helvola, assembly GCA_963556165.1. Taxonomy (NCBI): domain Eukaryota; kingdom Metazoa; phylum Arthropoda; class Insecta; order Diptera; family Tipulidae; genus Tipula; species Tipula helvola. Next base: position 104,463,915 of record OY744483.1, read on the forward strand.
TTATACAACTACACACACTCATCTATATCCTGTGTAAGTAAATTTTATCAATGAACAATCAATTTTTGCTTACAGAGGACTAGAGCTGTGTGAATGTGACAAAGAAAAATTTGTAAGAGAGGTTGGCTGTATTAGCATAATACGCTAATACAATCTGCACAGTACATTCTGTACGAGTATACATATATAGAATGTAAATTGTAGAAGATTGATTTTTTCATAATCATAGGCGCATAAGTTCGAATTTCGAAACTGGATTAAATTCGCTTATAATTTTTCACAAAATATAAAATAAGAATATAAAATGCACATACCATCAGCGTGCATTTAAGTTTCCACTTAAACGGTAAACAGAAACAATCATTAATAAAAAAAAATTGAAGGGGCACGGCCCAAGAACGAATCCTTGCGGCACACCGGTACTGAGTTCCAGTAAACAGCTACTTTCATCTGTTATACTAATACTTTGCACACGACTAACTAAATATGTTGTAAAAAAATTTAAATCATTAGATGATACACCAACCAGCGAAAGTTTGTAAAGTAGTAATTCATGGTAAAAAATGTCAAATGGTAATCTGATATCAATAAAAAATGCTGAAAGTACTTTTCCTTCCATTAGTTACAAGGGTGATACATGCCATAGTAGTATGTACTAGAATTTTCAATAAACCCAAATTGATTATTGCTGATTAGAATCTGCTGCTAGAAAACTACTGAGGCGTAAAAACTATGTTTTCAATTTATTTGTTGATGTTAGGTTAAATTGAAATAGTACAGTTAAAAAAATGGTTTATGTAATGCAAATTGCATTACATGTAGGTCCAGTGCTAGCTTCCATCACAAATTAATGGTAACCTTGCGCAACACTGCATTAATTTGTATAACAGCAATTATGTTTAATGTTAGTGCAATATTCCATTTAAGTGCAAAATATTTTAAAAGCATTAAATTTTAAAACAAGTTACACTAAAAGTTCTGTAACTTTAGCCACGATTATTTGTTTTTTATTCCTGTTAATAAAATCTTGATAGCGTGGTTTTTCTGGTGTTGGTCTTTGTTTTTGGCTGGCTAGATCACTCTATGATGGATCAAGGTAATAAATTATATTTTAAGAATATGAACAGTTTACATGTAACATAATAAAAGTCGGTTTGAGTTAGTGCATTTTATATCAATAACGCAAAACACGTGCTTGAATTTATAATTCATATTTGTATATGTACATTATAATTTGGTATAATTTTTAAATTTGACCAGGTGCTAAAATGTTTAATAGTTTTATTCAAAATACTTTTAATTTATTTCAAGTTTCTATTTCCGGAAAATTGTAAGAGAACTGAATCCAGTTTCGAACTGATGAGCTTATGATTATGAAAAAATCAATCTTCTCATCAGGCCGACTGGACTGATTGTAGCACAAGCAGAAAGTACTGTGCGATTTTATTAGTGAATTATACAACTACACACACTCATACAGATCTATATCCTGTGTAAGTAAATTTTATCAATGAACAATCAATTTTTGCTTACAGAGGACTAGAGCTGTGTGAATGTGACAAAGAAAAATTTGTAAGAGAGGTTGGCTGTATTAGCATAATACGCTAATACAATCTGCACAGTACATTCTGTACGAGTATACATATATAGAATGTAAATTGTAGAAGATTGATTTTTTCATAATCATAGGCGCATAAGTTCGAATTTCGAAACTGGATTAAATTCGCTTATAATTTTTCACAAAATATTAATGTCATAATTAAAAATTGAAATTTAATGGGTACCTGTTTATTTCTTGAGGTGATAAATAATAGTTCGTAAATACTAATATACTTCTACGTGTTATCTATAAAATACATTAAAATGGTCTGAGGATCGGTTGTATATAACACGAATTAATTAATTAATTCAAATTGGAGTTAAAAATTGTTAATTATTACAAATAACTTTTAATGCAAATGCTGCTTTAGAAATCTTCATAATTGCGTTAAAATTCATTTTAATGCAATCATGTCTTTGCAATTTAGGCTTCTATTAAAAATGAAAGTTATTTCTGGATGCATTTTGAAGGGAACAGAAATACGATAGTTACAATTATTACGATGGTAATGTGAGTTAAATGAATAAATAGGTAATTGGCGACGAACAACGAATAAACCATTCATCTAATTCATTACAAGTTTGTTTACGTTTGGTGATAAAGCTACAATTTAATACAAGTTCAGTGCATACATTTTCCTTCGGAATTTCGTTAAATGTTGTTTCATTAAGAACTGACCAAAGTTTCCTAGAATTAATTGTACCAGAAATCTCTTACGAATAATATTCTCGTTTGGCCTTATTAAAAACAGTACTGATTTGATTACGTAACAATTTAAATTGTCGAATATAGTAAATATTAAGCGGGTTAATTTGGCGAAATTATCACGGTTCTTCATATTGCTTAAGATTTCATTGTTAATCCAGGGTTTTTTAAAGTTTGATTTATTCGTAACTACAACGGTGTGCTTTTCAATAGCCGCTGAAAATTTTTTAACAAAATCATCAATATTAGACACTTTATTCAAAAATGTAAATTCACTGGATTTTTCTATAAGTTTAAAATTAATTTTACTTTTAGTATGTTTAGTGCACCACAAGTTGAGATGTCTTTTACAATTAATAGAAATTAAAATTTGACGGTGATCGGAAAAACAAACGTCTTTCAGCGATATAATATATTTATAATCAAAATTATTGGACAAAATATGATCGATGACAGTTCCAATGGAATTAGACAATCTGGTGCAATGCTGGTCAGACAATGAATTTAGAAATGCATAAACACTAGCAGTTACTGTATTACGGTACTTTTGTACAGTTAGATCCCGTTGATCTTGATATTGATATTAAAATTAAAATCACCAACAGGACTTAACAGGACTAATTATACATTCAAACGTTTCATTAAAATTATTACAATTGCATGACTGATTTCTATAAAAGGCCAAAACATTCAGGTTAATACCGCGGATATTGACAACCAAAATATTAATACCATCAAATTCATGGTTTAAACCTATTGAGGATGATTATGATCACAATTAGAAAAGTAACAATTATAATTACCGAAATTGTAAATCGGTTTTCACTCGAGTATAAATCCATAATTCCGATAAAATCAGCAAATGAACTAAAATGTTTAGATTAAGTTAATACAGCATCTATTCCATGTACCTACTTTGTTTCTCAAACTACGAATGTTATCGTATGCCACAAGGAGGCAAATATTGTTGGGCTTTGGAATATAAACACAATCATTCAGATATTCCCCCCGGAAAAAAATAAACCGAATTATGTACATTTGCAAAATCACTGATTCTATCGGGTCGGTCGTTGACGCTCGAAGAAGAAGGACGTGTTTTTGTCGTCTTCTTCGAGAAAATTTTAATTTAATTAATTTTTAGTTTATTTATTTTCTAATGTAGTGTAAAGTGTTTAAATATATAATTTATATATAATTTATTTTAATTTAAGTTATTTAAGTAAAAGTGTGTGAATAAGAATAGTGAAAATTTAAATATGGATAGAATGCAATCCATCGGGATGCATTCAACAGGCATTGTTTTATATTTTTATTTTTATTTTCATATTTATAGCGAAACAAGTCAAATTTTGGCTTTCTCGCTTAATAATGCATGTCTTAAATTTGTGTAGTTGGTGCATAAAATTCGAATGGTCAAATACATTATCTCGTATTTAAATTTAATTAAAATCGAATAAATAAATTTACGCATTAAATTTCTGTTTCTGTACATGAATATACAAGTTTTCGGTTTCTCTCTTTCCTCTTACGAGATTATGTATGTGTTGTATTTTTTGTTTTATGTGGAAACGACACAAACACATATATTCTTTATTTATATACATAAAAAGAATATAATTTCTATTATATAATTTCTATCAAGACAACATTGGTTCTATAGTGTTCGATTGTTGATATTTGCTTCTGAATTGTATTCACAGTCGTGTATGTGTAGTGTACGAGGTTATTTTCGGAAACATATACAGTAATATATAATATAGTGAAGCCTATTATATATGTATATAATATAGAGAAGGCATGTACCAAAACACACTATGTACACATCGATACTTTCCCTGCTGCGCACGTGAAGGATTATATGAAAACGTTTGTTTTCTCTATGTGCGTTGGTGGTTTTAGTTTTGTACTGTAATACGATTTTATTATTTTTACTTGGCATTGTTGTATTCTTTGTGTTTATAGTGCTCTTTATATACAGTGAACTACACAACGCAAAATTTTCATGTATTCAATTCAAATAAGATTCTTATACTACGATTCTTATAATCGAGTAATTTTGAGTTGAATTGGAAATTTAATTAGAATTAAAAGTTTCTTGTGTTCGATTCTAATGGGATTTGTTTACTTTGTATTATCGAGTAAATTTGAGTTGAACCAGAAACTATCGTATGTAATACAGTGAGGTCTCGTTATAGTGAATACTGATTTAAGGAAATTGTAATTTCGCAAGGAAATTATATTCGCCAAAGTGATAAGTGTTTATGTGAAAATATAATATATTTATATAAGAAAATATAATATATAATATACCATATTATAATATACCATATTATGGTTAATAAGGAAATAAAATAATAAAACTTTGCAGATGTAAATACACAACTAAATTAAATTATTAAATAATTAAATACATTTCTCCGGTTCCTTTGGCTGCGCTGTTTCGAGATTTCACTGTTCATATATAAACATTTTTTGTTTATTTAAGCATGATTATTTTTAATACGGGGTAGTTAATTTTACTGAACTGCACGGAATTCCTAAACTGAATTCATACTTTAGAAACTAATTAGTTCTTATAACTTTAATTTTGGGTACTGGTGATATTAATTGTAATTCATTCCAGAAAAGTCATCACAGATGAAACTTCTATACTTTAAGTGGCAGGTTCACGAAAATGGTTCATTTATAATAGTAGTTTTGAGTTAAACTGTAGTTTTTTGGATCGGATTGGTGAAATTGGGATTCCGGGAAGGACTGGCACCCTATTGATTTTGTTTATCAGTTATTTTTGTTAATATGTGAATAGTATCTAAAGGAGTTCCTTTTTTAGTTCACTGATTAATAAGTTAATTTTCAGAATATAACTCAGTTCCAGAATTAATCATTATTAGAGGGATTAAAATTAATCCTTTCTAATAAAGAAGCTAATTTCAAGTATAGATTATAGTTTCAGAATTAGTAATTATTGGGGATTAAATTAATCCCGTGTTTCAGAATTAAATTCCAGCTTAAATCAACCTTCCAGGATCAACAAGGAGTGAAGAAGCTGAAATTAAAAATTGTGCTAATTTTGTAAGCTGATGAAATTAATTAATTGTTAAAATTTGTAGGGGTGCCAACTAGAGGATTTTTTAAATTATTATTGAATTATTTAAGTGGCCTAGGCTAGGATTGATGCGGATGTAATTTTAAGAATACTTAAATTAATAAAATCTTAGGTGTTTAGAGGGGTTTATTTTAAGTATACTGATGAATAATTTAATTTGTTTCAGAATTTAAGATTGCTCCAGAATTAATCATTCTTAAAGGGATTAAATTTAATCCTAATTTTCAGTAACAAAGGTATAGCCGGACTCAACGCTCCAGGAACAACAAGCAGTTAACAGTCATGTAGTTTAGAAATTGTGTTGTCTTGTGTTGTCTTATTTACTAACTATCAACCGCCATGGTGTCTGGAACCGGGTTGAGTCTCTGCTACTAACATACCTTTCCTTTCCCTCGATTTTGTTATTCGTAAGAGGGTGTACGGTGGACCCGGCGTATCCGGGAAACTTGCCTTAGGCTTGGTCGTACACACTAAATCAATCAATCAATCAATCAATCAATCATTTGCAAAATCACTGATTCTATCGCATTGACATACACTTCACCCCAACAAGGTAAACCATATAGCTAAATAAAACGCAAGTAAAATAAAAATTTAGTAGAACATTAACTGGACAAAATTTACGTAACAAATAAATTGCAAGTAACCCAGAATCAACTTGATTTTTGACTATTTCAACATGTAATTTCTATTTTAAATTTGCATCAACACTCAATCCTAAATATTTAAAGAAATTAACATTTTCAACTTATTTATGGTTTAGTTCAGTGGCAACCAAATCAATAACTTTACCATTTAAGTTTAAGTTAACAATTAAACCGATGTAAACTATAAACAAAATCAAACCAAGAACAGAAATTTGAGGAACCCCATGTCCTATATATTAAATTGTGTGCTTAGTGATTTACCTATTCTATCCATAAACGCTCGATTACTAAGATAAGATTCGAGCCATTTCTGTGGTAAACCTTTAAAATCATAATCATGTAGCTTACGCAAAAGCAGACGAAGGCTGCACCAGCAAATTTCCTTTCATTATGACTAATATGAATTCCACTTAAGATAACAATTAGCACAGGTTCAGTCTTTTACCAGATTTAATAGTTTTATCGACTTTTCAATGATGAAATAGAATCTAATTATACTGACCTACAATTCCAAAAACAGTTATATTCAGGTTACTTATTATAATTGGAAGGGGTTGGGTCCGGAGGGCCTGGCGGGATACGCGGTAGAACCCTACCTAGCTTTGATAATATGTTTGAAAAGAGCAGAAACAACTACATTTGGAACCATTAAAAACGCAAACAAACATGATTTTGGACATTCACCAATGTAGAACTGTACGGCGACGATAGATTTTGCAAGCTTGCCTGCAATCTCATTGCCCCAGTGTTTAGTCTTCAATATTTCAATGTTGTTTATTAAATATTTGCATAGTTCTTTAAATAACTTGCAATTCTCGCTTATATTTGGGTCCAGAAATATTAAACGAGCCTGTAAGCTTCATGCAGTGTTATCTAGGATTACAAGTTAGATACTTCCAAATGGAAGGATTAATTACTGTTGCAAGAATGTTTTTTGACATATTTTTATTCGTATATAAGAAATGTTATGCATATTAACTATGTTTTAAGTAATTTTGCTAAAATTAAGTAGGATAACGGTATTTTTGCCCGGTCATCTTGTGATAAACTGATTTTGTAATACATAATATGTAATAATAATAGTTTTATAAAAAATCTTAGGCCCTTGTTGTACCGAACATTTTTTATAAAATTAACTTTAGTTAAATAAAAAATGTATCATCGTGTGTATTAAATAAAACTATTCTGCTCTTGCTTTAAAGAGGGTGTGACGATTTGCAAAGGCAATAGATATTAGGGCATAATTCGCTTTCACTAAGAATAAAAACAAAAACGAACTTTCCTTGTTGTACAAAAACAAAAAAAATGCTGCTAATTGCTGCTATCTAATATAATTTGGTATCAACATCCAAGTTAAGGCAGTCAAGCTATCCATTTAGTATTTCTGTAGATTAGATATAAGTTAAGCAAGTTAGCATAAAGAATTATCCAAAACCGTCTGCAACACTTTACAATACTCGTTTAGAACAAACTCATCCTTTTTATATACATATACATTGAATTGTAAATTCACCAAGCACAGACAAAAGAAACGTATAAAACCCATTAAAAACAATCCTGAAAATTATTTACAAGACTTATTTTTGCTACCAACAAAAAAAAAAAGAAAAAAAAAAATTACCAAAATCCACAAATTTTATTTCAATAAATGCAATTCCCATTTTCAGCTTTTCTTTTTTGTGTGTGTTACAAAACTTCTTTGTGTGAACAAAAATAAACTTTTTCCGAAATTCTGAATAAAAAAATTATGTAATTACAATAAAATTCTATTGTTCCGTGTTTAAAAAGTTAAATCCAAAATCTTAAAGATTTCTTCTTATTATTGCGTTCATCTTCTTGTGATGATTATTTAAAAGAATAATTATAAAATTTATATTATGACATTTTCATTGTCGCCTGTTTAAAAAAGCAAAAAAAAAAAAAATGCGAGGCTTTTGTTTTTATAACTTTTCATAAATGTGTACAAGTATAGGAGAAGGATGTTGCATGCCCACACAATATGGTTATGGTAAGTTCTCTAAGAAAAATAATTACGTCTTTGGTGAACAGCATAGAAAAAAAAAATGTTTTGTCTTGCGCCACGTTCAGCTACCGCGTGTCGGCTATAATTCACAACGCTGAGACAATTTTTGTTTTGTTTTTACATGGTGACTAACAACAATAGATGAAAATAAATTCTAAATAACCGGAAATAAAAAGACCTTTTTTTTTTTGTTTTTCTCTTTAACAAACAATTTAAGTGCGATGGTGTTACTTTAACCCTTTACACTGGTATTATAATTACTTCACACATTTATTTATTGTTCACTAGAGAGAGAGCAAAGTACATTTTTGTACAGCGGAACCTTCTAAAAAGTTTCATATCAGTTCGGAAAATAAAAACAATAAATAAAATGATCAACCCTTTTAGATTTCTCCCGCATATCTTTAGATTTTCATCTTAAAGAAAATTAAATAAAACAATTAAGGGAAAACCATTAAATCTTATGCTGTAGTTCAATTGGAAAATAAGAAATAAAAAAAAAAGTAATATACATACACATCCATATAAAAAAAAAAACCTAATGCTGGTGGGTTATCGTTTACATGGCATAAGTGTGTGGGTGGCAGAACAATAATTTATTAACGAAAGAATTTTTTTTTGTCGTTTACACAAGAAAATTAAAGTGAAAACCCAATTAATTTTTTTGTTGTTTTTGTTCTTCGGCAAAGTTTGTAATAAATTTCTTCTACCGTGAAATTTTATGTTATTCGTTTTTGATTCTAAACTTTCACTATAACCCATTGTTTTATTTTGTGTGTCCTAATTTATTTGAGTTTTCTTAGATTTTTCCTAATATTAACTTTTGTGTTAACCTTAGAATGTGTAAAATCAAGGAGCACCACTTTTGTTTGTTGAAACATAAAATTATAAGCTGTTCTTGTGTTAGTGTTATAAAAAGTAACATACACATATGTAAAATACATATTTAAAAGGTTATACAATGTCCGGCTTAACATCGGAAATGATGATTTGGTAAAATTTGGTTGTTCATGACGCCATCATAATTTTAATTTTTTATCAACGCCTTCAAAATTACAATTTGAAACTGAACCTCAAGAAATGTAAATTTTTAAAATTGCCAAGGAATGCGATGTTAGAAGATTTGTAGCCTTCTGTAACATTACAGACGATTCGTAAAAAATTTTGCAGAAATTGCTAGCCCATTAAATACACTACTCCAAAAAATTAAAGGAACACTAATTTTTTTCAATTTTTTTAGTGTTTTTTGAAGAGCTGTATCTTTGTACACTACGGTCGTACAGAGATGAAAAGAAAAGCATTTTAAAGCTTCAAATCTCTAGTTTTGAGACTTTTGAGCGGAACATTTTTTTTTTTTTTTTTTGTAATGATCCATGGGCTCGGGAAATTTTTTTTAAGTTAAACCAATGCATAGGTCGGTTAGCCTGTTAATTAGGCGTAACTTTAATTTCATTCTGGTCTCTCTATGTCAACTTTTTGCTAAGATATCTGACTTTAAATCAAAAAAGATCCTTTTGCCTTTGATCATCGATATCTCAGCACCCAATGATTGCACAGTAAACTTTAGGGCAGCCTTATAAACTTCAGTAAATTTCCTACAAGACCCTTTAATGATTAGTTGAGAACAAATTTTTTTTTCACCCTCAATACTGATTTGAAAAAAGTACAAAAAAATGACGTTTTAAGTTGTCTTAGTAAATCTACCGTTACTTTACAAATATTGATGAAAAGACTAATGTTGCCAGGTCATTTTACAGTTTAATGTACTCCTAATAGCTCTGTATTATTTTCAAATTGATCCATCCAACCATTTTTCCGGACAGATTGATCAAAGTTTTACAAAACAATTAAAGGAACAAGTGATCATCAAAATAAAAAAACGACTTTTTTCACATTTTGCGTTAGTTATTTGTTAACCCTTAATGATCGTAAGATTTTTTTTGCAATACTCGGCCATAAGAGACGACAGAAAATTAAATAAAGTTCTTCAATATGACCAATTATTATGGAACTAGGCAATTTCTCATCCGATTTTAGTGAAATTTGGTGTTCGCGATGGAAATGGGATTCTAAAGTGATTTTTGGATAAAGTTGTGGAATATGGCGAACTAGGATGGAACTTGGCTATTGCTGAACCGATTTTAGTGAAATTTGGTATGCGCGATGGAAATGGGATTCTAAAATGAATTTTAGCTAAATTTCTGGAATATGGCCAATTAGGTAGGAATTTAGCCATTTCTTATAAGATTTTGATGAAATCAGCATGTGTAATGAAAATTGGGTTTTAAAATTATGTTTAAATGAAATTCTGGAATAAGCCGTATTAGAATGGAACTTGGCCATTTTTAGCCGATTTTAAACAAATTCAGCATGTACTACAGAAATAAAACTCTAAAAATTATTTTTTGTTAAATTTATATGGTTAAGTTGAAATGCGCTTGCCTATTCCTTAAACGATTAAAAAAAATTCGACATGTGCATTAAAAGTGAAAAACTAAAATGGTTATTCCATGTATTTAATGATTTATTTTATCAATAATTTAAGAATCTCATTTTCATCGTGAATGCTGAAATTCATAAAAATAGGATAAAAAATTTCCAAGTACCCTAACAATTGGCCAAATTCTGGAACTTTATCCAAAAAGCAGTTTAGAATCCCATTTCTAAGGACATGCTCAATTTCATTAATATCGGATAAGAAATGGCCAAGTTCCATCCCAGTTTTCCATATTCCAGAACTTTATCCAAAAATCATTTAAGAATCCCATTTCCATCGCGCTTGCCAAATTTCATTAAATCAGTTTAGAAATGGACAAGTTCTAACCTAGTTGACCATATTAGAGAACTTTATGCAAAAATCACTTTAGAATCCCATTTTCATCGTACATGCTGAATTTCATCAAAATCGGATCAGAAACGGACAAGTTTCATCCTAGTTGGCCATATTCTAGAACTTTATTCACGAATCATTTTAGAATCCCATTTCCATTGCGCATACCAAATTTTATCAAAATCGGCTTAGAAATGGCCAAGTTCCATCCTTGTTGGCCATATTCCAGAACTTTATCCAAAAATTACTTTAGATTCCCATTTCCATCGTACATGCTGAATTTCATCAAAATCGGATAAGAAATGGCTGTTCCTTCCTAGTTGGCCATTTTCCCATTTCAATAACGCATACCAAATTTCACTAAAATCGGATGAGAAATGGGCAAGTTCCATAATAATTGGTCATATTGCAGAACTTTATTTAATTTTCTGTCGTCTCTTATGGGCGAGTATTGCAAAAATATTTTACGATCGTTGAAAAGGTCGTTTTTTTTATTTTGATGATCACTTGTTCGTTTAATTGTTTTGAAAAACTTTGATCAATCTGTCCGGAAAAACGGTTGGATGGATCAATTTGAAAATAATACAGGGCTATTAGGAGTACATTAGACTGTAAAATGACCTGGCAACATTAGTCTTTTCATCAATATTTGTAAAGTAACGGTAGATTTACTAAGACAACTTAAAACGCCAATTTTGTACTTTTTTCAAATCAGTATTGAGGATGAAATAAAAATTGTTCTCAACTAATCATTAAAGGGTCTTGTAGGAAATTTACTGAAGTTGATAAGGCTGCCCTAAAAAGTTTACTGTGCAATCATTGGTATCAAAGTCAGATATCTCAGCAAAAAGTTGACATAGAGAGACCAGAATGAAATTAAATTTACGCCTAATTAACAGGCTAACCGACCTATGCATTGGTTTAACTTATAAAAAATTTCTCGAGCCCATGGATCATTACAAAAAAAAAATCGATTTTTTTTCGCGCTCTTCTTATGATTGCGTGATAAAGCTATCTCACAAAAATGTTCTCTCAAAAGTCTCAAAACTAGAGATTTGAAGCTTTAAAATTCTTTTCTTTTCATCTCTGTACGACCGTAGTTTACAAAGATACAGCTCTTCAAAAAACACTAAAAAAATTGATAAAAAATTTGAGTTCCTTTAATTTTTTGGAGTAGTGTATATTACTGAGAAAAAAAAGCAAAATTCATTTGGACACCAACATGTCAAACGTCATTCGAAGCTTTAAAATTTGCTATATACAAGCAATCCAAAACAAAGTAGAGGGAAAAGCTAAGGATATACTTTGCTTAGCTGGAAACCCTCGTACATTTCTAGAAATGAAAGAAATCCTATTTGAATCGTTAGGCGATAAACAGGAACTTCCATTTTATAAATCACAGCTTTGGTCAACGATGCAAAATGATTTATCAGTACACGTTTATTTCAGTAAAGTTAAGGAAATAGTTCAAAATGTCAAATCATTGGCTAACCAAAAGCCACAATATAATCAATCATGGCACGCATTTATTAGTAGCGTTTGTGTCGGGTCTAAGGAGACTATATTTTGACTACGCGCAAGCCGCTAAACCGCAAAACTTAGAGGAAGCTTATACCTTCGTTTGTAAATTCAATTCCAATGAAGTTATATCGGGCAACTCACAAAAACTTTTCAACTGTAAAAAAATGTTCTACCGTAAAAAAATTCGGAACAAATTAATTCAAAGAACCAACATTGGCCGGCTCAGGAAAAATCAGTACCAATGGAGGTCGATCCCTCAATCCATGCGAAAAGAACGTTTAAAAACGAATATAGAGATCCCTAACGACATTGATAAAGAACAAGAAGTGGAAATCCAAAATACCGAAAATTTTTGGGAGGACCACAATTCAGACTCGGAAGACTAAATTATCTTCCTTTTCTTAAATATCATAATAAATTAACCAACCAAACAATTAAACTACTTATTGATACTGGCGCTAACAAAAATATAATTAGGCCAAAAATAATACCCGACCACTTATTAATATCCCAAGAATCACAAGTAAAACACATATTAGGCGCACAAAAAGTAACAAAAGTTGGAAAAATTAATTTTTTAGGACACAGCTTACCACCACAATCATATTACGAACTTAATTTCCATGAATATTTTGATGGAATACTTGGATCCCAGTCAATGGTTCAATTAGATGCGCAAATTGATTACAAATCTCTCACAATCTCATTGAACAATATAATCATGAAATTCCACAAATATTATCCCAGTAAAAATTTTTACCATCATACGGTAACATTTGATACTGCAAAAAATGGTGAATGGTTAGTCACTAATCACGAAGAATTAAAAGAAAACATTATTTTTCAACCTGGATTGTACAAACCAAAAAATTTCAAGACTACAGTGAAAATACTCACTAACGATCCCGATCCACCACAACTACCTAAACTAGGTTTAAATGTCTATAATTTCTAGACCATTAAACCGATTCAAGTGTATGGAGATACACTTATAGATAAGAAAACTATCGAAAGTTTAATTAGAATGAATCACTTGTGCGAAAACGAGAAGCAAATTCTCGTAAATACCATTTACGATCACCAAGAAGTATTTTTGAAGCAAAATGAAAAGCTATCTCTAACAACAGTAATCAAGCACAAGATAATAACAAAAGACGAAACACCAGTATATACTAAAACTTATAGATATCCCCATAATTTTAAAAGGGACGTAGAGGACCATATACAGGAAATGCTGGATAGCGGGCTAATCCGAAATTCAAGCCGCCTCTATTCCTCCCCAATTTGGGTAGTACCCAAAGAACCAGACGCTTCGGGTATACGTAAAATTAGGGTAGTCATTGACTACAGGAAATTAAATGATAAAACTATCGATGACAAATTTCCCATACCACAGATCGAGGAGATATTAGATAGTTTGGGGAAATGCACTTACTTTACAACATTAGAGACCTGAAATCAGGATTCCACCAAATCCTCTCAAGAAAAAACAGTATTCTCAACCGATCAAGGGCACTTTAAGTTTACTCGAATGCCATTTGGTCTAAAAAATGGCCCTGCGACTTTCCAAAGAGCCATGAATAATGTCCTACACGAACTAGTGGGAAAAATTTGCTATGTATATTTAGATGACATTATAGTTGTCCGATTCAATTTAGCCAACCACATAGAAAATCTTGTAATCATACAGGAAGGAGTTCAGCCAATTCCGGACAAAATACAAAAAATTCTAGAGTGGCCGCTACCGACCACTCAGAAACAAGTCAAACAATTTCTCGCTTTGTCAGGGTACTACCGTCGGTTTATTCGGGATTACTCGAAAATCACAAAACCCATGACAAAATTTTTAAAAAAAGGCATGGTTGTCAACATAACCGACCCAGAGTACGAAAGATCGTTCAAAACACTAAGAGAAATAATATCCACCGATCAAATATTCGCTATGCCTGATAGAAACACCAATTGTATTTGCGTCCAGGACTCTGAACAGTACTGAAAATAAATACGCAACGAATGAAACAGAAACACTGGCCATTATTTGGGCAGTAAAAAAATATAAACCCTAAAAAAAGCAGCAATTATTTATAAAAATCGAGAAAGCTAACTTTTCGGATTACTATCTCAAACTTCTATCACTTTTCTATATAATCGAATAAAAAACTTATATTAAGGAATGGGATGCTGTTATTCAAAATTTATCTTTTCCGTAAGCTATGCGATCTTGCCCAAACATCACAAGCTGAATTGTTTTTTTTTTGTTAAATTATAATTTGTCCATTAGCTGAACAGTTTTCAATGGATGGTAGTTCTAGAGGGTCTTCTCGATTGTTGGTGTTTGTTTCATTATTATCGTTTGGTTTAAATTTTTTTTTAATTTTGTCCCCCATTTGCGCTCTTAAATTTTCTATTTAATCGAACGAACCGAAGGCTATTTAATGCTTTCCCGAAAGATTTTTAATTTTATATCTTTGAATGTAATATAGAGAATTCATTCCCAACGATTTTGACAGATCGATTAAACCGGCACCAAATAACACTTCATTTACTGTACTAACCTGCCTTTGTGGGTTTCATAAAGATTTTTGATATTATACATTTCACTATTGTTCGACCTCTACAAAATTCAAAATAATCAGAAAATCTGATATTAAATAATTGAAATAGTAAAATTACTGTCAATATGTTTAATACTTTTTTTTAATTCACTGACAATATTTAATTTTCTACCTATATTGTCACACTTACTCAACTGAAATTACTTTTAAATTTTATTGACTTCTTTCTCCACAAATTTTCGCTGGCTAAATTTTATAAAAATGTGGTTCTGTGACGGTAATTTATAGAAACAATCACAATAATTACAAAACAATAATGTTCGTACACAAAATATTAACAGATTGTCAAAAAAAATCTAATTTTGTATGCTATTAATGGTTTGCATAAAATAGCATTGTAAATCAACATTGCAATGTGGCAAATCGTTGCAACATTTTTAGATACAAAACATTATGGTTTTTGAGTTTTGTAGTAAAATGCTGCAAAATAAACCATTTTTCAGAGATTAATGACACTACAGTATTTTTTCATACAACCTGTTTAAAAATATGTTAAATTGAATCAACTATTTAATGATCACAAATTATGTACGTATTGTCATTTCAAAGCCGACAGTTTTTTCTTTCGGTGTATTTAAATACCTAGGTAGCCATATAAATTAGCCCTGTTTATTTCAATAAATTTTATTGAAATGAGATACGGTAAATATCAAATTTCATACCTAAATATTTTTGGATTTAATTACATAAATAAATGAAATGTACAATTTAATATTCGAATAGATTTTGTGCCCGCTTGACGATGTTTACACCGAATTCATAAATTGGCATTTTTTTTTTTGTAGAATTTATTATTATTTTCTCGTCATCATCACATGACTGCGTGTACTCTCTGCACAAATTAATTTATGTTCTGAGTCTATAAATGTTTTATTAAAATTTGTCTAGACTAGAAAAATATAATTATTATTAAAAACCATTTCATATAGCACCGTACACAAAAAAAAACAGTTTTTTGTTTAGTGTGTACCAATGTACTAAAATCCATATAATTAAGTTTATAATGAAATGAATATTAATTTAGTACAAAACAAAAAAATAAATAAAGCTGGGTGACAAATGACAAAACAGGAAAAACAGTTTTCTATATTTTTTTAATATGGTTTTTTTTGGGTCACACAAAATCTCCCTCAAAATATGATTCTAACCGCAGAAATATATATGGACGAATGGCAAAAACACAGAAACGACAACCGAATGAAATAAAAATTATTTTAATTCTAAATTGCCTAAAGCCAGGTTGTTTTTTGGTTGGAAATATAAATTAATATTAAAACACTCTGGTTTTGTTTATCCTGTGTGATTTTTGCTTAGAAGGAGAGTAAAGGTTGGATCACCGGTTGTACTATATATGGGTTTTGAATTTAATTTCCGGTTGGATTTCATTTTTCTTGAATTGACATTTGATTTCTACTTTTCTGTACCTTTACATCGCTTGTTTCATGACTGTATTGAAAAGTACAGATTGAGATTTCAATTGCATATGTAGCGAGATATTCCAACAAGCAATATTTAGTCATTTTAATTTTATTTAGAGACAACAATAGACAATAGTCATTCTCAGCCTTATTGCCTTACTTCCCAAGAGTAAATAAATTTTGCTAAAAGTAAAAATGTCTATGCTTTCTCTAATAAAAGTTAAAATACCAGACTTTTTCCAATTAAGTGAACAACACTAGTGTAATAATATTTAGTCAGTTTACCAATTATCAAAAAGCCAATCTAGTTTCACATTTGTTAAAAAATGATAAATAAATGTGGTTATGATAAGTTATGATGTGATAGATATGTGCATGCCAACCATAATATCGGTATAAACATCATACTCTTGGAAATTGGAATATGCGCAACTCTTAAATAAATATCCTGGAGCTTATCGTATTCCAGAATAATGCAGGCCTAGGCATTGCCTGCAACCTTGACGTGGACACAAAAGGATTATAAGGAATTGGGAAGTTTTTCACAGTGTTGTACCCGCTCTAGCAGCGCTCTTGAAGCTAATTTAGAGAAGTTATCGGGTCGGTTTAGCTACTTTTAGAGCAATATTTTTCCTCTTGTAGACGCTATGTAGCAGCTTCCTTGGAGCTAATAGTTTTATAAATGAAAAATATAAGACACATTTGAAGCCCTTGATATAAAGCTTAAGGCTCTTGTGATACTTTATAAACTGCAAAAATGTAATCGAATGCTTTATGAGAAAACGTCAAAAGTATTTTAGTTTATAGATAAAATATACAAGTACATTTGTTACAAAATGTTCTGTCCAAGAATATTTTATGATTGGAAGGAAATAAATAAATATTTAGGACATATGTATTGTTGTATTAAAATATGTAATTTCTAATGCGGCTTAGTTTTTATGGTGAACGCTAACAACTTAGTTAAAAAAATTTTAATGCGCCTCGAAAATACATAAACTTTATCTAAATAAATTTATAATAAACTTCATGTAAAAAATTGAATGTTCGATTTTCTGTGGCCATTTTACAGTCATTAATTTGATTTATGGATCAATGTGTATTTCGATATTTATTTATTGTAGAAAACTCTTATCAATATATTAATAATAAAAATCCGACGCAGAAAAATAGAAATTTTAAATTTTGTTTACTGATCATTTCATAATTGTTTATATGGCGATTGTTTTTTTAACATTATTTTTAAAAAAATGGAACTGATGACAAATTAGATCGATATAGAGTTGCCATTTTCACACGATTCTTTTATAGAACTAATATCTTTAATAGAAATAATTTATATACCATTATAAATATACTAAAGAGGATCATTAGAAATTAAGAGCACACAGCTGTATTTCAGTCTGTTTTTATTTTTCTAGAGTTAGTATAATATACTCTACTATTATATAGGTGTTCTATTGTGATGTTATTGTGTCTTACTATAGAGCATTTTTTTCAGAAGTGCCTGATGTCTGATGTTGTATTGTAATGCCCAATTTCTCAGTTCTTCCCTTAAATTTGTGTGATTTGTTCCTAAATCGTAATCGAACCTTGATTCTTGTACCATTTCGAAGGTATCTTCATTTTCTTTGCATATATCGTCAATAAAACTTCCAGTATTTTGTTTGCGGTTTGTTAGTAAGTTTTGAGTTGCATGAGTTGTTTCGGAGTTTTGTGATTGAAAAATTGGTGTTCTCTGTACACTTGTAGTTTTATCAAATATAAGCCTTTGGTTTTTCCGAATTTGATACCTACATATATGCACTACTCAGTTTATACATTTTCCACGATTTATAATTATAATTTTGAAATATTTTAAATTTTACTTTGAGATGAAATTTATGTGATCAGATTTTGACAGTAAAAAATCTAATTTCTTTTAAAACTATGAGAACTCTTTATTAGTTACAAAATCATGTTACTACTTTAAATCAATGCAAAATATTACTCAAAGCTTTATATAATTTTCTTTTTTATTTAGAATTAACAAATTAGCTATAAATGAGCCACAATTGACATACTATTAGAGGTAAAAAATGTAAAGCTAATTGCATTTAATAAGCTCCTTTGTAGATGATAGTGCTACTTAATTGCTAAATAAAAACTACTTACTCTATAATTTGACGTGCTTTACTACGGTATTGTTTTGAGCTCTAAACTGGCTTATAGAGCTGTTAAATAAAACTATCAGCTCTTAAAACGATTAAAGCTAATAGTGCTAGAAAATTACCTTATAGAGCTTACTTTTTTTTAAATTAAAGCTTAGGGTATTAATTGCTTCTAATTTACTGCCAATAGCAACCCACGTGCTTTTGTAGAACTACAGTAGAGCAACCTCGCAACTATCAGCTCTAACGAATGTTACTTGGGAAGGGATCCATTCATCCCAAGCTAATGGATCGTTATTAACAAAATGTCGCAAATATTCGGTTAGCGTACGATGGGAACGTTCTAAAGCACCGTTGGACTCAGGATGGTAAGCGGTTGTATTAATTTTTTTAATTTTAAGGATTTTGCAAAGTTGTCTAAACATTTCTGACATGAAATTTGATCCCTGATCCGTCACTATAGAATTAGGCGAACCAAAGCTGCATAAAAAGTGTTCAGAAAAAGCTTTAGCCACTGTATTCGTGTCTTGGGACGGAATTGGAATTGCCATTGAATATTTCGTGAGATCGTCTTGTATCGTTAGTAAATATTTATTCCCATTATGCGAAACCATCATTGGACCTACTATATCCATAAAAATTTTATCGAATGGAATTCTGGAAGTTGTAGTAATCTGCATGGCAAATTTATTTAAACGGGATACTTTATTTTTTTGGCATAAAGAACATTTTTTAATGAATGACTTGATACGCTTATTCATACTAGGAAACTCGTAGTATTGTTTGAGTCGCTTGATTGTTCTTGAATATCCCTGATGTCCACCAAGAGGAGTAATATGGAATTCTTTTATAATTTCATTTATGTCTTCTTCGGATGTGAGAGCTTTTCGTGTCGATGCATTGTTGTTCGGGGTAGGATTTGTAGAATGAGGTGGTAGAGGTAACGAACGACCAAAAGTGGAACTATCTGGAGTTTGAGTTATATCATCCTCAGATATATCACCAATGCCATCTTGAGCATCTCGTTTTGATTGTGCTCTGGTTACAGCAGCAATTATTTTAGCGGATTCAGATGTTTTGAGGCTTTCACAATTTTTTAAACGACTAAGTGCATCTACGTTTTGATTAAACTTTCCCGGTTTATATTCTATTTCATACGAATATTCATCTAATTCGAGTCGCCATCGGATTAAACGAGAAGAAGGTTTCGGATTTTTTTTCAGCCAGATTAAAGGACGATGATCAGTCCTTATTACAAATTTCCTGCCGTATAGGTAAGAATGAAATCGTTGGATAGCCCAAACTATGGCCAACAGCTCCTTTTCCACGGTAGGGTAGTTTCTTTCGGCATCGTTTAGCAATCTACTCGCAAATGCGATTGGTAAATATTTTCCTTCGACATCCTGTGAAAGAATCGCTCCGATTGCGTAATCACTCGCGTCAGTAGTTAGAATGAATACGTTGTTGAAATTAGGACGTTGAAGTATAGGAGATGAAGTAACGGCTTTTCGTAATTTATTGAATGCTTCGTCACAATGAGCATTCCATTCAAATTTGACATTTTTCCGTAACAATCGACTTAAAGGTTCGGAGATCTTGGAATAATTTTCAATAAACCGTCTATCATATCCAGAAAAACCAAGAAAACATCTAACATCTTTTGCGTTTATCGGTAAGGGGTAATTCATAATGACCTTTACCTTAGAGGGGTCTGGTTTAACACCATTCTGCGTTACTATATGCCCTAGATAACTAATTTCAGTTCTTAAAAACTGGGATTTGCCAGGTTGTAGTTTCAGATTATAGGAACGTAAACGTTTTAGAACATCAATTAATTTGGAATTATGATCTTGCAGGTCGTATATAACAACATCATCAAGATATACAAAACATCTTAAACCGTTTAGTCCCAATAAAATTGTGTTCATAAGCCGCTGAAATGTTATTGGGGCGCCCTTCAGACCAAATGGCATTCGCAGAAAATGGTAATGACCCGCTTGGGTACTAAATGCTGTCTTTTCTTTATCCTCAGCGTCCAGTTTAACTTGATGATACCCATTTGCCAAATCGAGTGTTGTGAAATACGTTGCTTTTCCCAGCTGGTACAATATTTCTGTTATGTTTGGCAAAGGGAAAAATTGATCACTAGTAATGTTGTTTAGCCTACGAAAATCTACAACTAAACGCCATTTCCGTTCATCAGCAGGAGATTTCTTGGGAACGATCAATAAAGGAAAGTTCCAAGGACTAGTACTTGGTTCGATAATTTTCTCGTTCATCATCTTATCAACTTGTTTATTAACCTCCTTCAAAGCTGCTTCTGGGAGTCGATATTGTTTGACGTGAATAGGTTGCGAATTTTGAAATGTTGGAATTTTATGACAACACGCATTTGTAGTAGACAGAGTACAGCCTTCTAAGTAGAAAACATCGTTGAAATCACGGCAAATTTTCAATATGGAAGATTTTTCTTTTTCGTTCAAGTGACTGAGATTTAGACTTTCAGTAAGCTTGGTCAATCTTCCTTCTACGTTTGGATTCCATTTTTCGATATTTAGTACTTCAAAGGAACTAGCTAATTCAAAGTTTAGTTTTATTTTACTGATATTGACTGGATAATCGTTGGTATTCACTAAACGTACTGGGATTGTATTTTGGGAAAAACTCACTAATGAGTTAGCTACATAGACACCTTGAATAATTTCGTGCGACAGACAAACGTACTCGTTTTGCGTTTTATGTGGATTGGATGTATGTATAATTTTTTCACAACGATCTGGAAGTAAATAATCGGAAATCTCGATTTCAACAAACGGTTTAGGTAAACAGCAAAATGCTAACCGATATTGTGCGCCAAGACTTGATACTTGTATGATGGATTTGTTGTAATCAATAATACATTTATTTTCTTTTAAGAAATCCTTTCCCAAAATTCCATCTGACTGAATTGGAAATGAATCTGGAACTATTTGGAATTTTTGGTCTATCTTTGAATCGCTTATTAATATTTTGCCATTACAAAGTGCTAATGTTTCGACTTTTTCAAACGTAATACCTTTGATTTTGCATTTAAGTTCTGGATGACAAATTGTGTTTGGACTTACTGCTGATTTTTTTACTAAGCTAACGTCTGCTCCAGTATCGATAAGGAAATACAAGTTTGGAGCTGCTGATATGTCTAATTTAACAGTTACAAATTTAAAATTATCTGAAATTGATTGCTTATCTAACGATTGGCATAGTATTGCTGTTAACTTGTTATACTTTGGCTGACTGACATCTGTTATTTCTTTATTAGCACATACAGTTAATGGTAACTCATTAATTTTATTGACAGAATTAGGAGCGGAATTAGTAGAATCAGTTTTGGTTTCGAAAATATTTAGGTCGTTTTCGTTTCTAAATAAATCTGTTAATTTAACATCCGAAATAATTGGTGTGGAACCAGAAGAATACAGATTCATAGGTCTTGAACTCGAACAACTGTATTCTGTTTCGTCTGATCGAGTTCTTTGGAGTTTTCCGCCACATGTACATTACTGGTTACAGACTGGTTATTATTCTCTCTCCGCTGATTATTGTACAATCGTTTCCTACAATCTTTCAGCATGTGACCCAGATTTTTACAATATAAACATCTAACAGGCTTAGTATTAGTTTTGAAATCTGAATTTACTTTCACATCTCCAGATGGCGAATTTCGGTAATTTGATGAATTGGCTGTATATGTCGTACTCGGTTTATTATGTTGAAAACAATTTTTAGCTGAATGTCCAGGTTTGAAACATAATTGACACTTTATAATATTTTTGTTGAAATTCGACGTTAATTGAGGCCTAGGTTTGCTCATCAACGACATCTCTTCTTCTATAGCTTTATTTACTGCATCCTTCAATGTTGTGAATCGACAAGCTTTAACTATTGTTGATACAGAAAGATTCAAACCATCTTGGAATGATCTTAATGCGGTTGCTTCATTTAAATTTTGGATCACATTTTTAGATTCTTCCCTTTCTCTCCGGATACATGCACTATTTAGATCGGTAAGAGTTTTTTCGATTTTATGAGCAAACGTACGAACATCTTCGTTTGCACATTGACAGAGTTTAATCAATTCAATTTGCAATTGTTCGACTGAACGAGAATCTTCGAATTGTACTATTAACTCTTTTTTTAATTGTTCCTAATTTTCTATGCTTTTGTATTGCGTCAATTCATAAGCTCTACCAGACAATTTAGATTGGAAAATTTGCAAAAATAAATTTTTGTCATTTTCTTTTGTTAGAGGGTTATAAAATATTTCACAAACGTTTATATATTTACGAAGTAAGTTAAACGAACCATCGAATTCGGGCACTAATTTTAAAATATGGTCAATATTCAACGACATGATTGGATCTATTATTTCGGGTCTTAAACGCAACAGAGGTTCCGATTTTACAGAGTTATCAGAATTAGAAGATTCGTCAGAATCAATGTAATATATATTCAAATCAGAATGAGTTTTATTATCAGAATCAGACCTACTCAAATTATTATTGTTCAAAATATTACTTACGGTTTGTCCAATATTATCTTCAATTTCGTTAAATTTAATTTCCCTATACCGTAAATGAAATGATGTCCTCTTCATGTGATAGTATATAATTGAGCTCGCCAAAATAGTAATTCATGAAAATAACGAAAATATAATTCAATTAGATATTTACTGTTATGATTTACAATTAGAATAAATAATTTACCAATGATTAACTCCACTTTGTTTAACTTATAGCTGCACAAATGTTGTTTGATGATTAATTATGGTGTCCCGATCTCCGTTCGAATGATACAAATGATGTGGTGGTACTAGAACCTGAGTTGTTGTGTCTATTACGATGAAAATTTCCGGCACGATAATTAAATAGACAACTGATGAATTGATACTGGATTTGTTTTAGCAATAATTGTTTAGTGGTTTGCTATCCACTACAAAGATGATCCGGCAGGTTTATGAAATTTATTTTAAATCCGTTCACACGGTGGCATCCACATGGTAAAATTAATATGTGGTTGAATATATTTGTGGTTGCTGGTATGTAACGGTAACTAAATATTTTGTGAACATTGTAATTGTAATACTGGACGTAACACTGTTAGCACTATTGCTTAGCACGTTTTGTTGATTAATTAACTCAAGTGACTTTGAGCACGGCGTTTGATAATAACAAACGGTAAACGTTAAGGAATAGTATCAGAACTACCTTATTATGACTAAAGGAAATTTCGAGCACACTATTTACACACACTTTAGAATTTTTAGTTAAATGCACTGTTTTATCCTTCGGTAAGGTTTTGAGCGTTTTTATCTCACCTTCACCGCTGTTTTTCCGCTGTCACCAATGTTGTAGCCGCGACCGTGCGGATAGGTTTTTCGTTCCGATGTTTTTTTAAAATAAAAAGCCAATGTCCATAACCAACGTTATAATATTTTTTTATTAAGACAAAATATCTGGTTGAGCTCTTGCAGAAGAATGGTCGAGAATTTCTTTTATATTTTTATTATCGATCATTTTTCTGATGATCAAGAGCGGAGAAAACAAATTAGGGTTTTTTTTTGTATTTACATAATATTGTACATAGATACAAAAAAAATAATTATTAATGAGAGAATATTATAATATTATATAATGCAAGTATGTAATAAAAATATAAAAGTACAAAGTAATAAATTAAGTATATAATGTATAACAATTATAATTCAATAATATCTAAATATGTATTATATAATGCAAAAGTACAGGGGTGGATTATAACAACAGATCGTTATTTAGGCTAAATACTTAGTTAAGGTTATACATTATGTTAGTGAATCACATCACTCTCACTTTTTATAGATTTGGATTATTTTAGTTGTTAGTGTCAGTTACTCAGTTGTTTAGTTATGCCCAAAAATCCCTCAACAGTAAACAATACGACTGTAGTCATATATTTCAATCCCATTCGAGAGAGATCTCATGTTTATTTATTTATCTTTATTCTATATTAAGACTTACGAGTTAAAAAATAATTCAATATAACTTAACTAATTAACGTTAAAACCAAATAAAAAATAATAGGAACAGTAAAAGTTAATTTAACTTGTTACGACTGCACCGACAAAATTTAATTATGAAAAAGTAGAGCGTGAGGTGCTCGGTTTAAAATTGATAAAAACATTTAAGATACAACTAAAATTAACACAAAGTTAGTAACAATAATTCTACAAAGAATAAAATACAAAATAGTTAAATTAAATGAGATAAAAACGAAATAAATATAATATAAAATTTATGGAAAATTCTTATTTTTATACATAAGTACAAATGATGAGTTGGGGAACAGGGTAAAACAAAACTAAAACAGTTGCTACTAACAGATTAAAATAAAATAACATCCTCTTACATAAAGCCATATATGTAGTATAGTACAATTTAAAATCTAAAAATAAATGTCTATATCCCTGATGTGCTTAAAACTAAATAACCAACATTTCAATTCTTTCAGGCAGCAAATTATAGAAATATCATAAGGGGCCATAATACTATAAAATATACGGCAGTGTTCTTTCTTTGTAAAGGTAATAAAACATTGATTGTTTGTTCTTAAATCATACTGCTCAACAGACCTTACCTTAATATAGCCACACATCGCGTAAAAAATTTGTAATACTTTATAAACATACCGGTAAAGTAATGGCAAAATTTGAGCTAACTTGAATAATGGAAATGATGTAACAGTTGATTTTTAACAAACAATTATCGAATGGCAAATTTCTGCAGTGTTATGACAGGTTTCAAGTTCTGAAGATATATACCGCCTCACACAGCTAATGCATATTCAAGTCTGGAATTAAATAACGCAAAATAGATGGGTTTAAGAATGTATTGAGAAAATAATTTCTGTAAAAGATAAAATTGGCAAAATGAAAAACGTATTTTTTTTTAAATACTGTTGACATGCTCAGAGAATTTCAATTTCCTATCCAAAATAATTCCTAAATATTTAAAACTGGAAACCATTAGTATTTGAAAACAGTTAACATTACAGTCAGTAAGCCAGCAGCCCAAAGAATGACTAATACAATTACTTGGAAAATCTTTTACGTTTTTCTGATGAAATAACATAAACCGCGTTTTTGAGCTTAAAATCATACAACGTAAATTAAACCATCTTCTGAGCGGAGCAAGATCACTTTGTATATCATCTACAATATTTTACAATAAAAATATGCAGTGTCATCAGGAAACGCCACAAGATGCCCATGAAGATCGATACTGAAAATAAAATTCACATATATTAAGAAGAAATTTGGCCCAAGAACCGATTCTTGTGAATCGTGACCGTGTCGGGCAATGGGTCACTATAAATATTATTTATTTTTACCGACTGAGATCTGCATGATAAATAGGATTTGGACCCATCAAAAACAACACCTCTCATTCCAACATTCCATAATTTATCAAACAAAATTGCATGCTTGACAGTATCAAAAGCTTTAGTGATATCAATGCAACTTTTTTATTATTATTTAAATTAAACCATCGTATACTTTATCTAAAAAATTTAGCAAAGCATCCTCCGTATTTAACCTTTCTCTAAAGCCATATTGAGCGTCATTGAAAAAACCAATTTTATCTAAAAAAGACAATAATCTTTTATTAACAACCTCTTCAAGAATTTTTGAGAAAATTGGAAGTAGCGATATAGGTCTGTAATTAGACATATCCGTGACATCGCCTTCATTATGCAATTGAATTACAATGGCTTTCTTTAGGCTGTTAGAAAATATACCGATCCACATTCTTAACTTATCATATCATAAACACTATTCCAACTCTCATTTGACAGAGATGTTGAAAGACAGTTATAATCTATTGCAACAAAATCGATTTTCTCTTTATTTTGTCTGATTTTAGGATAATTATATATGGACCATATAGAAGCATGATCAGTTACCCTAAAATCAAAAACTAAGGAGTTAATGCTCTGATGGCAATTGAGACTCTTCCTTATAAATAAATGATCTAAACAACCAAAAGAACAAGCCCTTGTTACCTCATTGACCATTGATTCTAAACCAAAAGAGGCCATCATGGCCAAATAGTTGTTACAGTCATGCCTACAATCATTAGAATCATTTAATAAATCGATGTTTAAGTCACCTAACATAATTAAATTTTTAACTTTAATAATATGTATATAAATATTTGCTAAATTCTTCAATAAAAGTATTGACAGTAAATGAATGAAGTCGATATAAACAAATTATTGAGTGGTGTTCATTTTGATCATAAAAATCCAGACGAATAGCATCAACTGACTGCAAAGACAGGTAGGTAACTTCCCAACTTGAAATTCTGAACTCCGAAATATACATAGAGATATCAGCAGCCCTTTGGTTTTTGTTGCAGTTTGCGAATAATTTAAAACCTTCTATATTAAGGTTACCAATCGATTCATCATCAATCCAAATTTCCGTTAAAAAAGTCATCGATGGAATAATATGACAAGCATCTAAATGAGCTATTGACTTTCGAGATTTTGCCAATATATCTCGCTTAGTTTTAAATGATATTAGTACGACAATTATTTCCCCAGGTTTATTTGGCACCTTATTTTTTACACGAAAACAATTATGTATTTTTACTAGTTCCAGCGATAACTCCAAACCATTCTTTATCAGCGTAGTGACGATTTTTGGAACGTTTTCGTTATCCTGTTTAGGAACACCAATTATTTCAAACGAATTAACCATAGTGACCTTTGTTCTATAGTATCAATACGCTCCTCTGAGCTGCTGACCCGTTCTTTCAGTAGCTTCAAATGATTGCTCAACAATATTAAATCTGTCATCCATTGTATTGGTCTTGATTTTTAATTGTGAAAAAATATTTTTTAGATTTAATTTCACATTTCGAACTGTGTAGTTACCGGTTGTCTTATTGTTTTAAAAAAAATTCAAAAATAAAAAAAAAAATTCTGTAAATAGTCATGTCTTCAGTTGCAAATTTTATACCTGTAGATGAACTTTAAGAATTCGAAACTTGTTGTAATTTAATAAAAAATAATAAATAAAAATTCGTTTGGATTTTTGTTTATTTAAGTGAGTGAAAAGTTGGTGATTGAAACAAATTCGTATACATTTTTTAAAATTATATAATGTATCACTCACGCGATTCCGATAGCAATATTTAATATATTAAAATGGATACCATCCAAAAAAGGGAATTAGATTATTATTAGCGGCTCAAGATGAAGGGTACTAAGCTTCTCACACATTTGTTTTTTCTTAAAACATGCAAAAAATCAAGGATTTTTCTAAAGTTTATTACTTTAAGATTTCCAATTGAAAATAAACTAACGAGAAAAGTGGAAAAGTGGCAAAAAAAACTGTGGTTACAAAAAGAAATAATTACTAAATATTACTCCGATAATATGACATTTAATTGTTTTTGGTTAGACTTCGATAATTATGTGCACAGTAGACAAAATTCGTTGAAAATAAAACAAACCAGAATTCATAGAAAGAAAATTAAAAGTTTAAAAACGATACCGCATATCTCAAATTTTGTACACAATATGTCGTCTACAGTTTTCACAGATAAAGAATTGAACTTGTTAAACAAAGGCCTGAATTTTGCTACTAAACCAATTTCAACCCCAATAAAAGAAATTGTAGTGGATATAGGGATAGCAAGGTACTCGAATATGGTGAGAAACAATATCAGATTTAATGCTCAAGAGATCATTCTTCAACACATTAATCATAACAATGAAGTTCAAATGCCTTCTGCAACTAGAATACTAACAGCAATAAAGAATAAGGACGTAGTAATTACCAAAGCTGATAAACGGAATGCCGTAGTTATTCTAGATAAAAGCGATTACGAAGAAAGGGTTTGAAATACAGTACAAAATGGTCCGTACAAAGAACATAAATGGAAAAACGGAAACCTCCGTGACCCCCTAAAATCGATGATTAAACAAACTAAGTCTACGATAAAAGAAATAGCAACACTCTCAAATGAACCACAACTAGAATATAAATTTCATGTCACCCCAATCCTAAAGTTTCAAAGTGAGACCGATTGCTTCGAATATCTGCACACCTACCGAAAACATGGCCAATTGTTATTGAAAGAGTTAAAAATCAAATACCACCTCCACCGGGATGTAGTATCCAGAATTCCAAAGAACTTATTGATAAACTTAAAAACATAACTATGGAGCCAGATGAATTATTAGTCTCTTTCGATATCACAGCATTATTTCCAAGCATCCCAACAGATTCTGCAATAGAGTTTAAGGAATAACATCTTCTAAGACATCAGATACCTCAACAAAAAATAAGGACTGTATCGAAAAGAAAGTATCCACAAAAAAATTTAGTTTTCTTCGCCTTGCTCTAATTCTATTGTAACGGAAAAGTGCCGTTAGATAGAATAGCTTTTTGTAGGTAAATATTGCGTGTGATTTTTAGAATTTGTTACCCAGTTGTAATATTGTCACGAATTAAAGAAGAAGTGCTTAAATTTATTTTGCACAAATTTTGCATTTAAAACGGTGTTTGGTTTAGAAATTTAGCTAAGCGCGAAAATATAAGTAAAAATGCAGTGAGAAAAATATTTAATAAGTCTGGGGAACATGGTACGGTAAAGGATTTACGAAAAAACGGTCGAAAACAAGGTCCCAGCAATCCCAAATTAGAGCCAAAATTGTGAGTGAAATTCGCAAAAACAAATCAATGTCTATCAGAGATTTATGAGGGTGGTACTAGTATATGAATGATCCAGCGGGTAAAATAATGCGTGTGACTTGAAGACATATAAGAAACAAAAAGTTCTGAAACGAAGTGAAAAAAAAAATTGTATGTTAAAACCGTGCAACTGCCCATTATAAATTTGGAGCTGTTAAAAATCCACTGCATCACTTTTGTGGAAAAACTGTAAACTCCGCCAAATTCACCAGAACGTTGACCAATTGGGCAATTTCGAAGCGTTACTTGAAAAATAATGGTAAACTACGGGAAAATTTAACAAAGTTCAAAAAGTTAGTCCAAAGCAACCAGACAAATTAATAAAACTACTGTGCAGAATCTAAGTTAAGGCATCAAATTAAAAATTCGCAATGTATTTAGAAAATAATTTCTCAAATGTTTTAAACATAAAATCTGCTAATTAGAAGTCTGCTTTATGATAAAACATCATTTTATAATACTTAAAATTGTTTTTTTGTGTTTAAAATTGCTTTTTTTTGTGGCTACTTTCTTTTCGATACAGTCCTTAAATAAATTTTGGAAAAAGTAAAGATGTCTATTGCTTTCTCTAAAAAAAGTTAAAATACTAGACTTTTTCCTATTAAGTGAACAACACTAGTAGGTGTACTAATATTTAGTCAGTTTACCAATTATCAAAAAGCCAATCTAATTTCACATTTGTTTAAAAATGATAAAATGTGGTTATGATTATGTTTTTTTTTTATAAATTCTTTATTACAACAAACATTCACATTTTTTTATATAAGTGTCTAAAGAATTTCAAACTTAACAATAAGCTAAATTAACAATGTTTACAACTTGGTCAACCTAAGAAGTGATTGTTGACGCTCATTGCATGATTCAAAATAAAAACTTACCATTATTTTTAACAAATGTTTAATTAGCCCATTGCTTGTTGGCAATGATCAACTTGATGGACGTTATAAATAGTGGACTGAAGGTTTTAAGGAAAAGGAATTTGTATACTATCAGAATAAAGTAAACAGTATCGTTGTTATTTCAAGGGTTATAAATTTGTAGATTGGTATTCTGTGTCAAGCCACCAGAATTTACATTTAATTT
The DNA here is from genome assembly GCA_963556165.1 of Tipula helvola. Taxonomy (NCBI): domain Eukaryota; kingdom Metazoa; phylum Arthropoda; class Insecta; order Diptera; family Tipulidae; genus Tipula; species Tipula helvola. The sequence continues at coordinate 104,494,390 of OY744483.1, forward strand.
CGTCAAAATTTCTTGCATAATCATCTGAAAAGTTGGGTTGAAACCTAATTAACGCTGTATTTTGAAATTGTGTTTCGTTTACTGTTACAATAGTCTGATTAGTGATTGATAATAGATTAGTTTAAAATTTCTATTTAACTGTTTTAAAAATAGTCTGTGTAGCATGATAAATGCTTTTCGTAATTTTGTGAGTTGAAGGTCAAAATATTGATTAAAGTATAGATATTGATCCAGTAATACACTAAGATATTTTACTTCAGTTTTTTGTTTTTGCACAATTATTTAGTTTAATTGTCTCTGATTTCCAGTATTTTCTAATGTTTGAGTTCATTTTTGACAATGGTAGTCGAAATATTAAGAATTCGCATTTTGCAGTTTATTTTAATTTTCCATTGATTGAAATAATTAAAAATTAAATTTAAAGATGATTGTAAATTATTTTCTATTTCTTGGATGTTATTAATTTTTGAGTAAATCATTATATCGTCTGCATAAGCTAGAGCCTGACACTTGTGAGAGTTCAAATAATCATTAAATAAAAGAGATGATAAGAGATGTATAAACTAAAGGGAACGGGAGCAAGTGCAGTACCCTGTTGTAAACCGTTGAATAAAGAATATTGTTTTTTGTAGGTGGATATACCATCTGAAAGAATGAATTTTCTGTTTGATAGCATTGCATGCAACATGTAGATGATATGTTTAATGCAACTCATTTCCTTGTCCATTTTGTGTAGTAATCCTTGGATCCAAACAGAGTCAGCTCCTGTTGCGTGAGAATTATTAAATCCTCTTATAGTATCTGAGACTAATTTGTTTATAGCATGAAGAGTGTAATGATTGTGTCTAAATTCAAACTGTATGTATGTCTGGTTGCAGGTTATTTTTTGCTATGTGATAGATGGTCTCTTCGTATAAAATTATCTCAAATAATTTACTAATGTTTGGCTTCATATTAATAGGACGATAGTTCTTGTACAAAGATAAATCTTTATTCCTTCTGGGAATTGGAATTTTTTTTTGCTAATTTTCATGCTTTAGGGAAATAATTATTATTAAACATATTATTGAAATTGACACAGAATTCTCGGATAATATGTGGGAGTATGTTTTAGCGCAATACTAGGGATTTCATCGAGGCTAGACGATTTTGTTTTTAGAAGCGCATTTAAATAAAGCTTCTAACTGCTGTTAGAAGTGAATATAGCAGAAGCGTCTGGTATTTTTGTTATCTCACTGGTAAGGCTTGCCGGGGAGAATTTTACTTTATAGTTTTGGATTTAAAATGACTCTGCTTTTATTAGCGTCCAATTCTCATATATAGTATAGTTATTTAGAGTTTAACGTAAAAATTTCCGATTTCGACTTTATTGTTGGATGTTTGTGCGTTTGTATTACGCACATTAATTCTATTTTCGTTACATAATAATAAATCATCAGCATTTGAACTATCAACTATTAAGTTTTGTAAATTTTGCTTTTTATTACCAAATATATGCTGTATATTGGCGAACATACATATGTTTGAAATTATTGGGATTAATATTTTGTATTTTATTGTTCCAAAATTTATTTATAACGAAACAAATATTTGTTTTATTAAAATGAAAAATTCCGTTTTGGTAAAACTTGCTTCAGAAACAATAAAATTAGCGGTTGGTTTAGTGATAAATGCGCATCTATTTCTTCATTGTTCAAATTTCTGTCGTTAGGAACCAGTCTTTTAGATGCTCATTTAGGGCCTTATATTATTTTTGGTTAATTTTTGGCTATACATTTTCCAGTCTATACCTGAAAGTTTTATAAGGCTACATTCTTCAATAGAGTTATTTTGAATATTTATTTAATAAGGGAGGATAATACAAACAGTTTAATGGCCCGGTGGTCGCTGTCGTATCTCAATGTTTCGAGTATTTGAGATGCCTGTAAAAGTGAGAATCAATAAATACGAGATCTAGGCAGGATCCTGCAGGAATATATGTAAGATTAATCGAGTGAATTAAAGACATTTTATATAATGCTCCATTGTCTTCTAACCGTCTTTGCAGCTTTATTCCCCTAGTGTTTTCTGTTGTATTCTTCCAATAAGAACTTTTAGCATTGAAGTCCCTGCAAACACGAAGAAATTATTTGGATTTTGAAGATTCAGTGAATTTTGAATGTGTTTCCAGTCTTTTAGAAATTTCTCATTTGTATTGTATTTTTGATTGCATTTGCTCAATGGCATTACATATTTTGTGAATTTGTTAACATTGGGTTGGGTACTGTTAAACTTTTTACTTTATCACCGGTACTGTTTGTACATGCTTCAGCAAAACTAATGTTCGGTTGTACAAAAAATTGAAACATATTACTATTATGATTTACAGTTGAGTTGTTTCTCTTGTTCTCCTTATTTATCTTTATTTTTTTCTAACAATTCTTGGTAAATTTTGCATCCTCTATAGGAAGCAGGATGACCAACTTCTTTGCAATTAATGCAGTAGGCAGCAACGTGTATGTTTGCTGCTAAATACTTTTCGGGCTCGTGTTCCCCTTTACACTTCACACATCGATAGCTTAAATTACAATTACTGGCAGTATGGCCAAAACGTTGACAATTTTTACATTGAGGCACTATAGTTTTTACTCGAAAGTTTTTCCCTCAAAATTCTATGGTATAACGTATAACCTGATGTCTGTCAATTTTGAAATATGACTGTCGCTGTCGGTCATAACTCATTAGTATTTTGGTTGTAAACATTAATAGGAGGAGGCTTTAATTTTTTTATTAACAAGTTTATTTGAAGTAGACTTGTTGGTATTGGTACTACCGATATTTTAATGAATAGTAATGTTATCAGAGTTATGAACGTTAGTAATTCCAATATTGCTTTTAATATTATTGCTGTTATTATTAATAATTGTGCATGAAATGTTTTTATTAACCCTTTTATTGCGACGCTATTTTAGTAACGTAAACTACCTAGCTGTGCCTCTGAGACACACAGTCAAATTGCTCATTTCATATGGCGAATTCATTAATTTGTGGACCAATAATGGTATGCATATTGGTGGTTGAATAGTATACATAGTTTTAAAGAAATTACAGTTATTTAAAATTAAATAGTGACTCAGAGACACAGCTCGGTAGGAATATAGGGTTAAGTAAGACCTTCATAAAGTCATCATATAAATTTTTATCCAAATTTTCGTCATCATTGTCATTGACAACTTGGAAAAACGGTTTTGTTTTAAAAATGTTTCATTACATTGGTCAACCATTTCTACTGATGTTGTCTAATGCAGTAATAGTATTAACATTACTGCATAATTTTGAGATTGAACTCCACTTATATTGCATTTTTAATTTGATAAACATCTTAATTGTGATTGTAGAGATTTTACATGTTTTCCTAAATGATGTGTGATATTTGGATTTTTCATTAATTTTTGGCGAATGTTCCGTTTCTTTTCATTATACACTTGAGTTTCTATTCAATTTGCATTACAGGAAGATATCAATTTTGGATTTGAACATTACAATGCACTAAATCATTATTAATAGAATTTGTATCGCCTATTATTATTATTTCTTTTACAAAAAACAGAATTATGTATAAAGTATATTAGCTTATCGCATTCCATAATAATGCAGGCCTAGACATTGCCTGCAACCTTGACGTGGACACAAAAGGATTATAAGGAATTGGGAAGTTTATTACAGACAATTATTTCGGCTAAATATAATGTTAAGGTTACACATTATGTTAATGAATCACAAAATTCTCTCTTTATATAGATTTGGATTATTTTAGTTGCTAGTTTCAGTTACTCAGTTGTGGTTAGGCCAAAAGATTCCTCAACAATAAAACTTTAGTAATATATTTCAATCCCATTCGAGGGTGGTCTCATATTGGCTGTACTTAAAGATGTAGATCTATCCTCATACCCAGCACCATCTAACGCGAGGCGCGGTTTATGTCGGCGAAATAACAAGCTATTTAATTCTACTTTTTAAACTTCAATCAAATTTAGAGGAGAGGAAATTAAATGCGACTATTCGTGTGCCTTTTATCGATTTTTAATTATCTATTTATATGTCTGAAACATACTAATACTCCCGTTTACTTGAATTATTAAGAAACCGCTGTTATGAATCAGGGTGCTTGGACCGCTGATCTGGTTTGTCTGCTGATAGTTTGGAAAAACTCTCTCGATTTGGCCATTTCCAGTTGGTACAATTGTAGTTATTTAGGTAATCTTAGATTTTTATTTTGTAAAAAGATTGTTAAATATTTAACCAAGCTTTCTTACTTAAATAGTCAGCTTTCATACCAAAATAGACTCTTATTAAAAATAGTTAAGACTCTAATTAAAAATAGTTTTTCTAGTAAATGAACGCCGTCTTAGTTTTATATAAGCGAGAAAAGAAATGGTGGTCTTAAAAGCTCCGAAGTTTGAAAGCTTAGAAAAATTTTGAAAGCTTTTAAGCCGCGATATAATGTTGTAGATTAAATGAATTATTTAGTTTTATCTGTATAAATCTTAAACTTTTATGTAGTTTCTAAGCGCTCAGTTTTTTTTAATAGTTATACTTTCATACCATTTGAGATACGTCTTATTCACTGATTCACAATTGGGTTGGTAATAAACAAAATTGTGGCTTGACCTTATTTTTATTAAAGCAATGACGTCGGCCTACGGGAATATCCAGGTATCCCGAATTAGTAAAACCTCAGTAATAGCAAAAACTATTATTTTTCTAAAACAAAGCGCATCTTTCATATTTAATTAAATGCAACCATACCCTATAAAAAAAAAAAAAAAAAACAATTCCTTAGGCGCTTTTAAAACTGATTAATGATGTTTCAAAAGTATTATCGGATGAAATTTAAGTAAATAACACGGCGTTCGAACAAAAATTGACTTGTTGTTCGAAAGCTTTGCTAATAGTACCAATATAGAGCAAAATCATATTAAAATATTTGTTTTGCCTTGAGTCCCTTTTACCAACCCTAGTTTGCAAATAGCCGAAAAACTCAGCGCATTTTCGCCAGCTAAGTCACAACAAGGAATTCGTGATAAGGCAAGGCTAATAAAAACCGTGAGCTGTAAAAAGAATTTTTATTTTGAAAGGTAGGTACCCTACATTTATGTACCTAGAATTTAGGATTTGATTAAATATATTTCAAATCGAAAATTAGTATTTTTAAAATCTCACATTTGTAATTTCAATTTTTTTTTTATTTCAACGGTCGACATTTGAAAATTAAACAAGTCAAAATTTAAAATTACAAAACTATGATTTTATGGAAAATACAATTTATATTCAACATTTTTTAGATTTTGAATTAACATTTGGTCATTTAGTATTTTAAAAATTATACCTTAGGTAGTATTTAAAATTTTGATAAATTCGAACACACGATTCAACAAACTGTTATTCAAATTTAGAATTCCGAAAGTTAAAACCCAAATCAATAACGAAATCCGAAATTTAAATTTTAAATTTTAAATTTAGACTGTTCTTATTTTTTATCTTAGATAAATTCTAAGGAATTTTTGAAATATTGTAATTTTTACTTTTTAATTAGCAATATGAAATTTAGATTCCCTACATTTATGTTCTTACAAGTTAGAGTTTGATTAGAAATGCGCCGACTCGAAAAGTTCAATTTTTAAAATCTCTGTATTTATATTTTCAAAAACTTTGTATTCTAAAAATTGTAGAAGCTCCAATTTTAATTTTCGAAACAAAATTTTATTAAATACTAAAATTTGTAATCCAGAATTTTAAATTTTTAGAATTAAGATTTGGTAGGTAGAATTTATAACATTAGGTTTAAACTTAGAATTCCAAAAATTGTAAAACCCAAATCTATATCGAAATTGTGAACTTCAATTTAATTTTTTTTTAGTTTAAGAAACAAAAATTCAAGGCTATGTGCTTAATATTCTTAATAATTTTTATTTTATAATATAAAAGTTTATGTTGGGAATTGATATTTTTTAATTGGATATTTGGAAATTACTTAGAAAATTTGAATTTTAAAAAAATCAATTTTTGTGAATCCAAAGATTTTGGTATTAAATGTTTGAATTTTGCTCCTGAAAATTGTATAAGTCAAAATTTTAATTTTCAAAACTAGAATTTTATTAAATTTTAAAATTTTTTATTCCAAAATTTTGAATTTTGGTAATTTAGTGTTTTCAAAGTTTATGTCTTAGGTAGAATTTAAAATTTTGAATCTATGTATACTTTTTTCATTTCATTTAAAATAAATTAAGTTCGATTCGTGACAGGCTTTCCTTAAGCTGGTGTCCATTTAAGTTAATCCACCTAAATATTAGATGATCTTGAATTGCCTATCAAGTTCAACTTTATATTTCTCATACAAACCTACCATGGAAACAAAAGTAAAGGACGGATAAAAAATCGTTTCATTGATGACTCCTACAGTTCTTAGTTGGCTGGTTTACCGGATCGTTTCCTGGTATATCTCGCTTATTTGCTTTGAGTTTAATATTTGCTTAGATACACAATTTTAGGGGGTTGGTATCGTTATCCAAAATAAAAATATCCCAAAAAAACAAAAATCCCAAAAAACCAAGTTTTTTTAAAATAACAAATTTTTGAAATATTAGTTTAATTCGTTTTATACCTTGAAGGATGGGGGCTACCGCCGCCAAACCCCCGCCCTGACGATTTTTTAAAATTCTAATATTCATAGTGATTGAACCATTTTTGAAAAATTTGTATTTTTTAATAATAATTCACATACTAAAATAGAGAACTCCCCAAAGCCGCTTAGCATTGGACCCTTTGCGCAAGGATGGTAGGAAAACGTCAGGAAAATTTCAAAAATATTAACATTGGTAAAAATATTTACGTTTGTATTTCATATAGTAAAATAAAAAACTCCTCAAAGCCGCTTAGCATTGGTCCTTTCCGCGCAAGGATGACATGAAATTATGTAGATTCCTTTTGTTTTCATATTTTAGTTATCAAAAATTTATTGGGGCCTTCCCTTTCGATGGGGCAGTTTACTTTGAATTTTTCAGTATTTTTTTTTGGGAATTTTCCATTCGGGAATATGATGGCATCCCAATGCTAGGATTTATCAAGGGTTGGTGACGTATTCCCGAAGGAAAAAATCCCGCGAGACATAATCCCGAGGGACAAAATCCCGCAAATCAAAATCCCGATGGTACAAAATCCCGAGGGTAAAAAATCCCGAGGATACGTAATCCCTAGGATACAAAATTCCGAGGGAAAAAATCCCGAGGGTACAGAATCCCGTAATCTCGACGAAATGCAGAAGGATGATACGTGGTAGGTAACCGGGAAGGGTAATTTTGCTCGCTTTTCAAAATTCCGCCTTTTAGGCAGACATTTTAAATCCAGAATAGTTGAAAAAAAAAAATCCAGAAAAATCAAATCCCGAAACAAAAAATCTAGAAATTACCGAAAAAGCAATCCAGAAAAAAATTCAGAAAAAATATTTTGTTTAAAATAAATGAAAAAAAATCAATTTTATAGGCATTTTTAGATTTTTGACATCACTTGAAACATTTGTGGTACATCTATCACTAGAAGCGATACGAGCGATACAATTCTTTCGATCTGTGTCTGCAAGATTGGTGAAGCATTTACGATGCATTAAATCCGCGATTCGCTCCAATACATTCGCTGATGCCATACTTACCCAACGAGTTAAGCCAACCTCAAAATAACTTGAAACATAAGCTGGTGAACAAATATTTTCGTTATTGTTTTTTTCGACTGATTTTGATTTAGAAAAGATAGAAAAATCATTTTATATGCAATCAATGAAACAAAAAAAAATTACAAAAATGTTTGTACCCACCTCTTTCTATTGATAAATAAAACTCAGTACAATTTTAAAACGAAAGAGAAATCTTTACACTTTATAATGTGCTTAAAAGAGATAGACATTCGTGAATAATTTTTGATTTTGGTCTAGTTAGCTTTGCGAAACTTTAAAATCATATCAAAGAAATAACAAAAAGAAAATTTGCAACTCCCATAAGGTTGTATATGAGTGTGTGTAGCATTTCTAATTTATTTGTATTGGTCCTTTGTTTATTTGTTGATTTGATTTTAAAGTTTCGCAAAGCTAACTAGACCAAAATTAAAAATTATTCACGAATGTCTATCTCTTTTAAGCACATTATAAAGTGTAAAGATTTCTCTTTCGTTTTAAAATTGTACTGAGTTTTATTTATCAATAGAAAGAGGTGGGTACAAACATTTTTGTAATTTTTTTTTGTTTCATTGATTGCATATAAAATGATTTTTCTATCTTTTCTAAATCAAAATCAGTCGAAAAAAACAATAACGAAAATATTTGTTCACCAGCTTAGGACTAAAGCGCTATAGAAGATATTGTTCTGTTTATATATATTCTGTGGTAGAACTATCAAAAGAAGGGATATGAGCGATACGGTTCCTTTGATCAGTGTCTGAAAGGTTAACGGATCAATTTCCATTATCGTAAACATTAAGAACTTTACGGAAAAAGTAAAATTCGATAGACATTTTATAAATTTTAATTTTAATTTTGTCCGTACTTTGACAATTAATTGCGTGTCTGGATTTTAGTTTCCTGATTTTTTTTGTTTTGGATTGTTTTTTTTTTTTTTGTATTTTTTTCGGGATTTTCAGTTTCTGTATTATTTTATTCTAGTGAGGTAGCCAACCCCTTTAAAGCAAGGGAAAACCACCAATTGTGCATCAACTAGATTTTTGAATTTTTATAAGCTTTCGGGATTTTGTACTCTACGGATTTTGCGTCTTTGGGATTTTGTATCTTCGGTATTATGTATGCTTGGGATTTTGTATCTTCGGTATTATGTATGCTTGGGATTTTGTACTCTCGAGATTATTTCAAACCCTCGGGATTTTGACTCTCGGGATTTTCCCTTTCTTCCATTTATCAAACGTATAACTTAAAAGACTTTCTTGGTTTCCTTACTATGACTCTCAAACAAACAGAATTGAAAGCATCGAAAAGCAATTTTTATTATTAGTACTTAGAAAACTGCCATTAACAGAGCCCAATGTTTATAAATTGTTGCCGTACATTGATCGTTGCTATCTTTTAGGCCTTCAAATATTATCTTCAAGGCGTAGGTATACGAGTGCCACTTTTGCACGCGATATTCTTTGTGGAAAAGTCGATTGTGCAGACTTGCTTTAACTTTTTAACATTCATGCTTCACGACGATATTTAGGTTCGCTGGAATAACTTAAGATTTCGACGGCAATTACTAACTACTGTTATTACAGAATACTGGCATAATAAACTTGACAGATAATACTTCGAGAATATTAAAATAATACTAAGAATATAATAGTGTCTAGATGTATTTTTTTTTTTTTAAATATAACCCCGATAAAGAAATCTACGGGTCGTCGGCGTATTTATCAGAGAACTGATTTAAACTTTTAGGGGCACTCACATGAAAATTTGACATTTTTAAACAAATGAAATTGCAAGTTGATCAACAAGTTTTACTTTTTATTAATCATCTCAAAACCATAATGTACAAAATAAAGCAACACATGATTGCTTTTACCAACGATTATAAATTTTAATTTCATCAATGCAAAAATCGTTTTACTACAATCAAACAACAATTATTTCAGAAACACCAAATTTATAACATGTAGCCGCTGTGATAATTTGGTTGCATATAAAATAATGTCATAATTATTACTGCAGAAATATTTATCAAAGAAATCGGACATGTCCTATAGGTGACCAATCCAAACGCACAATGAAATAAAATTTGTTTTCCATTTTGTATCTTGCGTTGAGAAATTGTTGTGCAAATGATCAAAATTCAATTCTTGCAACCTTAAAGATTTCCTTAACTTGCTAATCGGTTGTACCTTACATAATGGTAAAAATATTATAAGAGCATGGTTGTTAAATGAAAATGCAAAAAAAAAATAAAATTACTAATTGCCACAACTTTAGCCATAGATTGCCCCGAACGACCAGTCGAATTAAAAATTAAACATCATCATTCCCTGCATACATAAACCACTTACAGACTGCAACAACTTCAAATTGAAATGCTTCCTGCAACCATGAAATTAAAATATTCTGAAAACTTTTATTTTTTGTTCCCCAAAAGTATTTATAAATTCAAGAATTTTTAACACTTTTGGCAAAAAAAAAAAAAAATTTGTAGAAAAAATACTGTAAACTTTTTTTTTTTTTTTATTTCTTCATATTTATGGTCATAGGATAAACTAATATATGTACGAAGCTATAGTATGTTTATATAATATGTGTACGTTTCAAAATAATAAAATATGCAAAGTGAAAAGTAAATGTATAAGTGAATATGGTAGGATGGAGCTTTTTTTTTAGACTATTTTTAGGTCAACTTATATAGTTTTCGTTTAGACATTTTTATTTTATTTTTATTAAATTTAATTATATTCTTTTCATACACAAAATTAAATTAAATTAAATAATTGTTTTAATTTCCATATGTAAAATAGAGAAAACGTAAAGTTTATATTTTTCGATATTTTTTAAGGGTAGAAAAATATCTAAGTTTTGATAGGAAAAATAAGCTTTGAAAGTTTATCTTCTGTTTTATATTTACCAAATATACGACACAATAATTAGAGCTTTCAAAAATAAAGTTGCGTCATTTTTTTATTTTTATTTATGCATCATGTAGTTAGTCGGTTATGATTTATTATTGTATTTAATGTTTAGGCTGCATTGTACTGGTGAATGGGGGAATAAATACTAAAGTGATAATAATACAATATATATATATATATACATTTTAAATAAAAATAAATTATTGTTTTATTTAAAACTTTAGATTTATTATAGCATTAAAACAATTAAAATAAATCCGAAAAATAAAAATTGTTTATTATTAAATTAAATTAAATAAATTTGCATATTTACAAAAAAAAAAAAAAAATTGTTGAAACAATAAATTATTATTTTTTATTTTTTTGTGATAATGGTTTTTATAGTTTATGCAAAATTTGTGTTAATTACGTACTTGAACTTGAGCAAATTTGTTATACTTATTTTATAGAGGCTATTTCAGTTGGTGGGCTTTTATCAAATACTATCCCCAATAATCATCTGAATAGATACACATAGATAAAAAAAGATTGCTATTATTAAACAAAACTTGCTATATTTAATAATTTTTAACCCTTGATGTTCAGCTAATCAAGCCCCTTGATTAAATGAAAGAATGGTCGAATAATAAAATACATTTTGGTTTTCTTCTTTTAAGAAACTCATTATAGATTCAATAGTTTTCATTTCTTAAGTCTAAAATTATTTTGCTAAATTTATGATTATGCCAAGTATGAGGCTCTTACTTAAGCGAAGTAAAATTAAATTATGTTGATTTTTGATGTGTATTGATGCCTTTTAAATAAACTGTTTGTATGTTCAACGTGATTTATTCAGCCAAAGTGCGTAAGTAGTTTGCTCAAAAACATATAATTCTACAATTTCAAATAGTCTTGAGATTCATCATTGGTAGCAGAGCGTTTCTTCAACCTTCAACCGCATTCTTCACCCGCAAAGCTACGGGATTTTTATTTGGATATTTTCACCATTGCAGCAATCTACAATCGATATTGGATATTATCCAATTCTGCATCCAGATATCATCTTTAAAACTCAGCAATTAGCTATAAAATATAAATATTGTGCATTACCACCGTACCAAGGAATTGGCCAAGGAATTTATTGTAAGAACTGTTTGATAGTGAGAAATTCTTCATTCTGGTAAGCGACTTTTATTTAATATAACTGAGCGATTAGATCAACGGGATCTTAAATTTAATCGGTATAATAGAAACAATTATTTTGTGAAAAAGTGACACATGATTTCGGGAAAGTTCTTGTATGGTGTCTGAAAATAAGTGATTTAAATTGAAACCATGAGTAATGAAACAAAACTCGCAAAAGCAGTTGCAGGAAGGTAAATAGTTATGGACCAGCTTCTCTTCCTGTGCTACAATTGTGCTTAAATAGTCTTAACGGTTATTCTGCACAATTCAATAAATCACAGAGCGGAATTGAGCAGTTAGATGATACCGAAAGCACTCAAGACACGCGTGCAAATATTGAAGAAATCTATTTTCAATTGAAACCCGCTATTTTGGTTGCCATTGATAATATACGCGTTCGTATTAAGGAAGAAAATTCGCAGCAAGGTACTGTAAATCATCAGCAATCAGTTTCGATCAGACTTTCAAAAATTGAATTGAAAACATTTTCGGTTCATGTCACAAAGTGGATGGAATTTTATGGAAGTTTTCAATCCTTGGTTCATAAAAATCCTGCTCTTGATGATTTAGCCAAATTTCATTATTTAAAAACGTCACTTGATAAGGAAGCTGCAAGATCAATTGAATCATTAGAAACCAGTCCCGCAAATTACTCGGAAGCAGTAAAAATTCTATCTAATCGATATGCAACCAAAAGGATTATTTGCAAAGATCATCTTCGTAAGCTGTTCAACTTTAAGTCGCTTGATAAACCGAATGATCCTGGTCTTCGAGAATTAATTGATACCTTTAATGCACTTGGTCGATCAACCAAGCAGTGGTATAATCTTATAGTTCATTTACTTTGTTCAAAGTGAGACTCTGATACGCTCGAAAAATGTAACAATGAAGCTCCAAATGATAGGTTGGAAACGTTCGATGAGTTGCCTGTTTTCTTGAGCCGTTGATGCCAAACGTTGGACAATATCAATCGAGCTCCAGAAGAAACAATAATTACCCGCAATCAAAAATCACAGCCGATACTTCATCGACTGCAATGATCGTTGCACCAAAATACAAATATTTTTTGTACAATAAACAAGGTCACAGCATGTTTCGTTGCACTAGATGTTTAACATTGTCAACAACAGATCGGCAAGCAGAAATATCCAAACTATCAAGCCAAGGACTGTTCTATAACCGATATATGTCGCAAATGTATGATAATTTAAACCATCACAGATTGATTCATCCAGAACCTCCATCTTCAGCTTTAATCGAAAAGCAAAAATAATTAAATTCTTCATCAGAACAATCATCATTCTCCGCAAATGCAACCGCAAAGCCTACTACAAATTCAAAGGGTTTTGCATTACTCTCTACTGCTTATAGTTTGCGTTTTGAATGATAAAGGTGTGCCAATTCCATGCAGGGCTTTACTCGACTCCGTTTCCCAACTACACTTCTTAGCAGAAGATTTCGTCGCACAATTGGGCGTGAAAAGCATCAAATTGCATTCTTCAATTGGTGGAGTAGGAGACGTGTCTATTATTAGCGGTGCCTCCAGCATAATAACACTACAATCTAGAATCAATGGTTATTCCAAGTCCATCATGGTTCATATCCTACCCAAAATAACGGATCGACAGCCATCAATAAAACTAAATTGTGATTCATCAGTGATACCACAAAATCTACAACTGGCGGACCCTCAATTTCATATCCCATACAAAATTGACATGCTCATCGGTGCTGAATTATTTCTGGAATTATTAGCAGTTGATCAAATAAGATTAGATGACGGTTTTCCACTTCTACAAAACACTCTTTTGAGATGGATCACCTCTGGAAAAATAACTGGCAAATGTGAGAATAATTTCTGCAATTTAATTACGGCCCAAGAACAAACCCTTGATAACATTCTTCAAAATATTTGGGAAATGGAAACTGTGGAATCTAACAATGAGCCTACACGCCGTTTGGACAAAAATGTGAGGAGAGTTTTATCTAAACATAAAAACGCGATGATCAAGGCCGATTTATAGTCAAACTGCCATCTTAGGCAACTCGAAAGGCATGGCCACAAATCGATTTTTAAGTTTGGAAAAAAGATTAGCTCGGAACGTCGACATGCAATATTGCAAATTTATTGAGGAATATATAGGTGTATGTCACATGGAGCCGTTTGAAGCTTAGTACACCGATGATAACTATTACTATCTTCCACACCATTGCGTACTGAAGCCCAAAAGCTCAACTACTAAACTGCGGGTGGTATTTGATGGCTCTGCAATGACTTCTTCAGGCAAATCCTTGAATGATATACTGCTGGTGGGATCGATTGTGCAAAACATGCTGTTCAGTATCCGTATACGATTCCGATCACATATTTATGCTTTTCGGCTCAAAACTGTGAACTACTGATTTGTGTCTGGACGGTTTCCATATTATAAGCGTATTTTGTTGATCAAAAATGTAATTCGAATTATTTTGGTTTTATTTTCTTCCCAAGAAAATAGCCAATCTGATTTAATTTTCAAAAGCCAACCTTTCGAAATAAAATATAAATTTAACATGTAGAATAACATCTGGCGGCTTCTATCGTTAAGAACGAAAACTAAAAAATGGGATAAGTTTTAAATAATCCCAAACAAAATTTGGGATTATTTAATCCCTCTCAGGGATTATTTAGTGCAATTGTTGTTGTAAATGTCTCAAGTAAATGCGCTATATATTGAATTTGTTAGTTATTTTTGTAACAGGCTTTAATTTTGAAGTACATTGTCTGAAAATAGAGAAAGAAAAGATCGTCGGCAAGAAATGCAGAATGTGTAAGTTTTTTTTTCTAATTTTGCGTTTTTCAGAAAGAGGGAACATTGTACATCGATCGCTATTCATATTACAAAAAATTATTTTAAGGATGAAAAATTCAGAAAGTAAATTAGTGTTTGTATGTAGACAATAAGAAGAGTGAAATAGTTTTCATTGTCTTCTAATTATCACGGATTTGAAAATGCCTTAAAAAAACATAGCTAATATAAAATCTAAATAAATGTAAAAAGTCTTAAAAATTAAAATGGTATGCACTACTCAACAAAAAGAAGGACTTTAATTTTAAGAGCTACCACATTTTATTACAAAATTAATACTTACATATATGTATAGCCACTTTTCCCACAATAACTAATTTTAAAATATGCATTAACCCTTAAATGATACATGGGGTCCAGTGGACCCCAGACATTTTCCAATCGTTCATATTTAAATGTTTCCGCCGGAAATGCATCTCGTGTCCCCCCTTGCTATAGTTGAGATATTCACTACCTATTTACGTACTCAGCGCAAGCCTATGGCCCCAATGTGTCATATACATATATTTGTGTGAAAATTGGAGTAATTTTTAGGCATCTCAACTCTAGCAGAACGAGAGCGGGAGAGATGCTATATTCCCGCTGCTGATATCTGTCTGTAAACAAATTAATTCGAAAGGTACTTATCCAATTTTCAAGAAACAAAGACGGAGACTAATAGACCTTGCCCAGACAAGAAAAATGGAATAAGATTAAAATCTCTAGGTGATAGGATTTGATTAAAATTGAATGAAAATATTTGTATTGTATACGAAATAATTTTTCAAAGTTGTTTTTGCCGTTTTTTGTGTTGTTTTTGATCGGGAGTAAGACCGCGCTCAATGTTAAAATTTGTTTAGTTTATCATATTTTTTTTTTATGTTGACGTATTATTAGATGTCGTATGAGCATCGTGAATCCATCGACGAAGCATCTTCAGGAGGAGAAGATAACGTGTTTGAGGACAGTAAAAACAATGATTCAGACTTTCCGATGTGCAGTGCTCCAGAGAGTGCCACGGAAGTAGACCAGAAAGATATTGAAGAGGGTACTTTGGATCAACGGCTTTTGTCATATTGCAAAATAAATACCTTTTATTAAAGATTCAGTATCGGACTTATTTTTATCTAAACAGATACTATCTCAAGGGTACACCGCTACATTTTTAGCTAAAAATATTGAAAATTAAAAAAATACGGTTAATTTATGTAAAAAATGCTATTTTTTTATTTTTTTCACAGACCTTTTTTTTGGTATGATTAAAATAAAATTTCATTAATGTAATAATTTGGTCTCCTTTAGTAAACTCTAAACTACATATATTGAAAAAATTGTCAAAGCTAAATATCCAAAAATTCAAGAAATAATGGGCAATTTTCAAGCTGGGGTCTAAAAGACCATTTAAGTGATTTTTCTTAAGTATTTCATTTAAGGGTTAAATATGTAATTAAACACAAAAATAAACTGGACACTAGCACTTAGTGCGTTTTCAACTCAACAACATAACAAGAAAGACTGAGATATTTCGGTTTTAAAATTGTTTTATTCATGATACAAGAATCCTCTACAGATAAGCTCAATAGCGTACGTTCATTATGAAAACTAAAATGGTGAAACCAGGGGTAGGATTCCAGAAGGTGATCGGTGATTATTCTTTTGGTGATAGTAAAAAGTGATCACCACCTAAATTGGTATTTTATAAAGTGATCACTAAAAAATTGTACTAAAAGTACTAAACGTGTTATATCGGGCAACAAAAACACTTGAAAAGTCAATAAAATATCAACTTTTCATATGTAACCGAAATTTAAATTTTTAAGGCTTTTAACAACGATTAGTAAAATTTTATAAATAAAAACAACTTGGTTATTTTTAATTTGTAATTTATTTTGAAAAAACTTTTCCTTATAGAAACAATTTAAATTTATTCTAGAAGATCGATTTCGGATTACTCCTTCTTCGGTTCTATTTTAACAACTATTCTGAGGAAGGAATAATCCGAAATCGATCTTCTAGAATAAATTTAAATTGTTACTATAAGGAAAAGTTTTTTCAAAATAAATTACAAATTAAAAATAACCAAGTTGTTTTTATTTATAAAATTTATAAGTGACAAAAAATAAACACATAAAAGAAAAATGGATATACACCGTTACAACTGATTAGTAAAAATGTTAATTTGACTGGGTCGAAATAAAAATGAACATATAATAATAATAATGAATTATTAATGTACCTCATTCGGCATATCCGCGCTGGGTGGAACAGTTAAGTGACAGACTTAACCATATCTTAAAGGGACAATTTTTTTTTTTAATAAAATAATAATTTGGTAGAAATATTTATTTATGTCGTTTACGATTGACCACAAAAAACTAAACTCGGTACAAAAAAACTAAACTCGACATAATAAAAAAATAGTAATCGAAAATCACATTAGTCTCGGTGACTCGGCTATAATTTTATTAAACATTAAAATTACATATTCAAAATTTAAAATACCCTATGCCATTCAACTGATTTTATTTAAGGACCATTTGCGTTAAAACTTGTTTTTTATTAACATTTTTGTGATTTGTTTTGCATTAAATTTAAATATATAATATTAAGAAAATAATGAAATATTCATAAATAACCCATTTTCTATAAATAAACCATAAAATATTTTTTTGTAGGTTGTTCTCCCGTTGGAGATAACGAAAGTGATAGCTAAAACACAATCACCAAAAAGTGATCACCAAAAGGTGATAATTGCGGTGATAATCACCATACGGTATGTCAATTTTGGAAAAGTGATAGGTGATTATCACTTATCACCTTATGGAATCCCACCCCAGATTATTTTTATGTGATCTACACTACTCCAAAAAATTAAAGGAACACTAATTTTTTTCAATTTTTTTAGTGTTTTTTGAAGAGCTGTATCTTAGTAAAATACGGTCGTACAGAGATGAAAAGAAAAGCATTTTAAAGCTTCAAATCTCTAGTTTTGAGACTTTTGAACGGAAAATTTTTGTGAGATACCGTTATGACGCAATCATAAGAAAGAGCGCGAAGAAAAAAAATTCGATTTTTTTTTTTTTTTTGTAAGGTGCCATGGGCTCGGGAAATTGTTTTTAAGTTAAATCAATGCATAGGTCGATTAGCCTGTTAATTAGGCGTAAATTTAATTTGATTCTGGTCTCTCTATGTCAACATTTTGCTGAGATATCTGACTTTGAATCAAAAAAGATCCTTTTGCCTTTGATCATCGATATCTCAGCAACCAATGACTGCACAGTAAACTTTAGGGCAGCCTTAAAAACTTCAGTAAATTTCCTACAAGACCCTTTAATGATTAGTGGAGAACAAATTTTTTTTTCACCCTCAATACTGATTTGAAAAAAGTACAAAAAAACGACTTTTTAGGTTGTCTTAATAAATCTACCGTTACTTTACCGCTATTGATGAAAAGACTAATGTTGCCAGGTCATTTTACAGTTTAATGTACTCCTAATAGCCCTGTATTATTTTCAAATTGATCCATCCAACCGTTTTTTCGGACAGATTGATCAAAGTTTTACAAAACAATTAAAGGAACAAGTATTCATCAAAATAAAAAAACGACTTTTTTCACATTTTGCGTTAGTTATTTGTTAACCCTTAACGATCGTACGATTTGTTTTGTAATACTCGCCGATAAGAGACGATAGAAAATTAAATAAAATTCTGCAATATGACCAATTATTATGGAACATGGCCATTTCTCATCTGATTTTAGTGAAATTTGGTATGCGTTATTGAAATGGGATTCTAAAACGATTCGTGGATAAAGTTCTGGAAAATGGCCAACTAGGAAGGAACTTGGCCATTTATTAACCGATTTTGATTAAATTTGGTATGCGCAATGGAAATGGGATTCTAAACTGATTTTTGGATGAAATTCTGGAAAATGGCAAACTAGGAAGGAACTTGCCCATTTCTTATCCGATTTTGATGAAATTTGGTATAAGCAATGGAAATGGGATTCTAAACTGACTTTTGAATAAAGTTCTGGAATATGGCCAATTAGGATGGAACTTGGCCATTTCTTATCCGATTTTGATGAAATTTAGCATGTACGATGGAAATGGGATTCTAAAATGATTTTTCGATGAAGTTCTGGAATATGGCCAACTAGGAAGGAAATTGGCCATTTCTTGCCCGATATTGATGAAATTCAGCACGTGCCTTAGAAATGAGATTCTAAACTGATTTTTGGATAAAGTTCCAGAATTTGGCCAATTGTCATGGAACTTGGAAGTTTTGTATCCTATTTTTATGAATTTCAGCATTCACGATGAAAATGAGATTCTTAAATTATTGATAAAATAAATCATTAAATACATGGAATAACGATTTTAGTTTTTCGCTTTTTAAGCACATATAGAATTTCTTTTATTCGTTTAAGGAATATGCAAGCGCCTTCCAACTTTAACATATAACTTTAACCAAAAATAATTTTAGAGTTTTATTTCTATAGTACATGCTGAATTTGTTTAAAATCGTCTAAAAATGGCCAAGTTCCATTCTAATACGGCTTATTCCAGAATTTCATCTAAACATAATTTTAAAACCCAATTTTCATTACAAATGCTGAATTTCATCAAAATCTTATAAGAAATGGCCAAGTTCCTACCTAATTGGACATATGCCAGAAATTTAGCTAAAATTCTTAATAGAATCCCATTTCCATCGCGAACACCAAATTTCATCAAAATCGGTTAAGAAATAGCCAAGTTCCATCCTAGTTGGCCATATTCCAGAACTTTATCCAAAAATCAGTTTATAATCCCATTTCCATCGTACATGCTAAATTTCATCAAAATCGGATAAGAAATGGCCAAGTTCCATCCTAGTTAGCCATATTCCAGAACTTTATCGAAAAATCAGTGTAGAATCCCATTTCCATCGCCCATACCAAATTTCATCAAAATCGGTTAAGAAATGGCCAAGTTCCATCCTAGTTTTCCATATTCCAGAACTTTATCCAAAAATCAGTTTAGAATCCCATTTCCATCGCCCATACCAAATTTCATCAAAATCGGTTAAGAAATGGCCAAGTTCCATCCTAGTTGGCCATATTCCAGAATTTCATCTAAACATAATTTTAAAACCCAATTTTCATTACAAATGCTGAATTTCATCAAAATCGGTTAAGAAATGGCCAAGTTCCATCCTAGTTGGCCATATTCCAGAACTTTATCCAAAAATCAGTTTAGAATCCCATTTCCATCGCCCATACCAAATTTCACTAAAATCTGATGAGAAATGGCCATGTTCCATAATAATTGGTCATATTGCAGAATTTTATTTAATTTTCTATCGTCTCTTATCGGCGAGTATTACAAAAAAAATCGTACGATCGTTAAGGGTTACCAAGTAACTAACGCAAAATGTGGAAAAAGTCGTTTTTTTATTTTGATGAATACTTGTTCCTTTAATTGTTTTTTAAAACTTTGATCAATCTGTCCGAAAAAAACGGTTGGATGGATCAATTTGAAAATAATACAGGGCTATTAGGAGTACATTAAACTGTAAAATGACCTGGCAACATTAGTCTTTTCATCAATAGCGGTAAAGTAACGGTAGATTTATTAAGACAACCTAAAAAGTCGTTTTTTTGTACTTTTTTCAAATCAGTATTGAGGGTAAAAAAAAAATTTGTTCTCCACTAATCATTAAAGGGTCTTGTAGGAAATTTACTGAAGTTTTTAAGGCTGCCCTAAAGTTTACTGTGCAGTCATTGGTTGCTGAGATATCGATGATCAAAGGCAAAAGGATCTTTTTTGAATCAAAGTCAGATATCTCAGCAAAAAGTTGACATAGAGAGACCAGAATGAAATTAAATTTACGCCTAATTAACAGGCTAACCGACCTATGCATTGATTTAACTTAAAAAAAATTTCCCGAGCCCATGGCACCTTACAAAAAAAAAAAAAATTCGAATTTTTTTTCTTCGCGCTCTTTCTTATGATTGCGTCATAACGGTATCTCACAAAAATTTTCCGTTCAAAAGTCTCAAAACTAGAGATTTGAAGCTTTAAAATGCTTTTCTTTTCATCTCTGTACGACCGTATTTTACTAAGATACAGCTCTTCAAAAAACACTAAAAAAATTGAAAAAAATTAGTGTTCCTTTAATTTTTTGGAGTAGTGTAGTACTCACACACTGTAGAAGAGAATGAAATAAAAGATAGAATACAAAAAAAAATAAAAAATAAATAACCAAATAATAAGCATTTGTCTATATTGTTTTTTGTTTTACATTTTAAAGCGATGTCAATTTATATTTTACGATATTTGGACGTCAATATGGGGTCTATATTCTAAATTCTGTAAAATTATTTATTTATTTTAACCAATTTCATAAATCATAATACATACAATAATGTTTACAAAAAAATTATATCGGTTTCAATCTTCCATTTTAATGACAAAAATCCACTACAAAATCGAAAAATGCAATTTAGCGGTCTCTAAAGAAAGAATAATAATTTTTAAATGTGTGATATTGGAGCAGATTCATTGATGCCACATCAAAATATGTGTGTAACAGATAGTATCATCATATCGTCTTCACATCATCTAAAATTTAACCTATATTCTAAAGAAAAATTCATTATCATATAAAAAAAAATATAAAAACATGAAACTAAAGCGCTTTACCCACTGAATAGCGAAAAGAAAAATCGGATTTAGTTTTTTCGATATAATTGTAAAATTATTGCTTTATTTTCGTTAAAATCTTCTGGTTATTGACCGAATGTACCAGACAATACTATTTTCAATTTACAAAATTCAAAAAAACTTTTAATTGACTGAGAATATGAGAATTTTTTTTCGCTCGAAAAACTGATTTCGAACCGAAAAAATTTAATTTTGATTTTCTTAGCCAATTAAAAGTTTTTTTGTATTTGTAAATTGAATTGTATTGTCTGGTACATTCGGTCAAAAACCAAAAGATTTTAACGAAAATAAAGCAATAATTTTACAATTATATCGAAAAAACTAAATCCGACTTTTCTTTTCGCTTTTCAATGGGTAACACACTTAAGAATAATTCATACAAAAATATATAAAAAAAGCTGAACGAAACAATTAAAAAAAAATTATATTAATTCACATACACATTGATTAATATTTCATTATCACAATTACAAATGATTTATAATCAGATTGCAAAGTTCCATGATACACCAACTATTCTAAATAAAGTTAATATTTATTTGAAGTTGGTTTCACCTACTCATCAACTGTTAAGTGTTCTGATTCGGAAATATAAGCGACTTCGAAAGAACAGAGACTTAACAAATTCTGGATGATCTATGTCTTCTGATAAATTCAAATGTTTTTGAAGATAATTCTCAGTAATTAGAATACCTTCACCATCTTCATCGTCATTCATATGTTTGAAAATTTTTTCCTAATCCTCGATTAAAACTAAAAAATTGTGATTTGGTTTATATAAACCTCCCTCACTGAGATGGTTAATCCAACTGAAAGTTTTATCTTCATTGGAAGAAGCAAATATGCCCATATTGGAAACATTGTGTCTAGAGCTAATTTTTTTGATCATAGCTCCGGCCATATGTTCAATTCCATCTGCTTCTTATTCTGTAATTTCTTGTTCACTCTGTTCAGTTATATCAATATCAACGATATAGTTGGGGAGTTTATCATTAAGTCTGAAAATTCAGACTGTTGTTCGATTCCAGAATCAAATATTGAATGTTTGGGTGTTGATTGCGTGGCAATATGATTAAATTGAGCAGCAGATGTGAGATTCTCACATTCGTCATCAATACAATTTTGAGCGCTTCAAAGAATGTTTTGATTTCGTCCTAGCAAATAGGATCTAAAGCGATATTTGAAATCAATTTGTTTAGGGTGATCATGTAACCCTCCAGTCGCTCTAATGTGAGAAAAACAATTTCTAGCACATCTTGATTTAACCGATAAGCCAATAAAAATTCGACGTCATTGGTCAATCTCATATATTCGAATAATCCTTTTATTGATGCATTAGTGACTAGAATCCCTTTTTGGAAAGGTAACGGATTTTTTTCCAATCACTCTCATCTCCCTTGTAACACGAGAAAATGAATCAATTATTAATGTCTGGTCATCTAATGCGATACAAAATAGGCACTCGTACATTCATACAATCAAACCAGCCATTTACCATTTTCAAAAATTCTGCAACAAATGGCAAATTGGAACTCTCTTCTAAGTATCCCAACGAAGCACAGCGTTCAATGGACTTGGCAACAGTGTTAGAAAAACGCTGAGCAGCTTATTTTACTTTCATCCGACTTGGCCCATGTACGTCTAGATGAGTTCCTGAAATATTTTATGTATCGCTTTTAATTCGAGATTTGCTATCAATTTCAATAATTCTCGAATTGGGTTTGAGTTTATAATATTGCCGTTATAAACAAATCCATGATCAATTAAATGATTGCGAACCAGTTTTAATAGGTGTGATACATCTGCAAACACGAATATTTTTGCATTCGTAAATGGATTCATAAAAAAGCTGCTGTTTTCTGATATACATACATACCTAACTCATTCCATAATTTTTGATTTGTTGGACCTAGGTCAGAAACAACAGCGCAAATCTGAAATGAGATCGCCTCTAATGACGAAACTATGGAAAATAAAATATCTTTTGTCATTGGACAATCAAAACGATAAAATATTGGTTGTTTCCAATCTTTAAATAGTCCTCGTAACATTCCCACTTGAACAAAACTGGCCGGTTCGAATGTAGAATCTAACTTTCTGTCATACTCATACGCTTCACAAATTTTCATTTCGTCGAATGATAGAACGCACATTTTGTCTCGGGGACTTAGATCAATCTGCTACAGCAAAGCAAGTACACTTTAGTAGATACTCGGTTTAACGTCTAAATGTGTACCCCATCGTTTAAGAGTGGATACAGATGGAAACGGGAAGCCTCGCTTACCCAAAAGGCGGTACAGTCGAGGTCCAGCACCGTGGAGTGATATTGAGAAGATGATATATCTGTCAACGAATAATGAACCTTTTTGTTCGGTGATTTTAATTTTTTTATTTGCCCAGGCGTAAAAATATTTGATATTTGTTCTAGATATAATTTAGCCTTCTCGGTTATCTATCTTATTTTCGCGTTTGAGGCAAGCATTGTAACGTTCCAGATTTGGCAGATAGTTGTCCGTTTGCGTTTCAGCATTTACGTTTCTACTTTCATCAATGACGAGAGCCTAGGAACTGAATGAATTGTCTGATTCTGAAGCAACACATAATGAAATGAGAGCCCCGTTATAATAATGACAACTAGTTGGAGCATAATCTTCAAATGCTTTTGGACACACTAATAAATTGACGGTTGGTACTATACCGCGCTTCAGCCGTTTTTTTTTTGGGTTCTGATGTTTATACTGTAGTCACTATTTTTAAAATGATCAGAGCATATTCTGGAATTATCTACAATAAACGAATCCGTCCGTCCAGTGGCTACAATCCATTGGTCACGTACTGTAGGATCGACTGGAAATCGGTAATAGTTTTTATCTGGAGTATATGTCAATTTTAACTTACTGTTATGGTTATTATAACCAAAAACTGCGCAACCTACCATAATGGGTAAGAGAACCACAAACAACTGTTATCACTGTTTTTATTATTAGTTTTATTTTTATTATTATCATTTTATCATTAACAAAGTAGCCCTTTCTAAATTTATCGCAAATATATGCCGTATAGATAACGTCACTTTTTAAATTTTCTTCCAGGACAATAGAAAACTAAAACAATAAATTAAACAAATATAATCATAAAATAAAATATCAACAATTATATCAACAAATTTAAAAACAATATTTTGTATTTTTCAAACAAAAAAAAATGTCAATAGCGTTAAAAATGCGCACATACTTACATCTACTCTGTCCTACAGTTCGAATAAGACTAAACAAAATTGAAAAATATGGTTTCACCAAAATATATCTAGTAGCGACAACGTATAAATATTGAGCTTATCTGTAGAAGGTTATTGTGTCATGGTTTTATGATGATGAAGAGAAAAATTAATACACATGCTTAAATTTAGCAAGGCTTACTTATTACAAGCATATGTTATAAAATTAAACGGGTGTGTGTTTATTGCAGAAAATGTTCACTGTAAAGCCTAGTACGCTGTTCAAGTGAAATTAAATTTCCACTTTGCTGAGATGTTCTAACATCACTTTTTTCGATGCTCGATAGTGTTCATGTCTCTTTTTTCCAGAATAAAATTGTATACTATTTCGACTTTTCAATTACGCTTTTTCTATTATGATCTCAGCATGAGCGCATAAAACATCATATTTCTACATACTTACATTCATCACTTTTTATCACCCAAGTTTTCTTTATCGATGTGAAAAAATGGAATAGCGCATACATTTATTCTACAATGATGAGATCGCAATAAAGAAAGCATAATTCAAAATTTGAAATATGTAGTGTACAATTTTATTCTTGTAAAGAGAGACATGAGCACTATCGAACATCGAAAAAAGTGATCTTTCAATCCGTCTAAATTGACGGAGTAGCAAACTACTCTAACTAATACATTTACATCTACATTGCATTGCATTGCAAAGTTGACGTATTATTTGTCAAAATAGGAATTTGACAATTACATAATACGTATATTCATACACTCAAACAAAAAACCAAAGCCATGTAAAAATATTTTTTTGGTATGTTCCACTTAAAATATCAAAAATCTGTCTTTTTGACAGCTCTTTCTCTACTCCTTTTCTACTATTTCGCTACTCTTTGTTGTAACTGGAAAACGAGATAATTCAAAATCAAAAAACAAAAACTTAAATAAAATTGGCAAAATTTATCATCACATTTTTATCGTCCTAAAAGATAAAATTCAAGTGAAAAATGTGTAGAGATAAAATAGAGAGACATCCGTTGTTGGCGCCACCACTGAATACACGACTGGTGCGGGGCCTGGTGGCGACCACACCAAAGTAACCAATTCGTCAGGCAACACCAAAAACCGAAAACGTCAAAACACACGACGTTTTGAGCCGGTCTTCTATCATCATCATCATTCGTAACAAGACAGAAAAAACAGCGTGTGTATCCAAAACCGTGGCCATATTAACTAAATCGAAAATATAAAACATCATCGCTAATAATCAAGTGCAATTATAATCATTCTTAAAATAATAATAATAAATAAATAATAATCGATATAAATTAAAACAAAAGTAATGCGCTTTGCGTTTAATTAAAGTGTTTCATTCATTGGTGTAATTCGAAGTGCCCCTTTCTCCCGGAAGACTCTCGTCAATACACTCGACTGCGAAGCTATCGTGGCTAACATCCGTATTATAATACGAAAACTCCCATTTCGCTAGCTAAAATGCGTATACCGCAAAGTGAAATTTAGCGGTGAAATTTTCATTTTGTGTTTTCGCTTGTGTCAAATTTATATGAACATTTCATTTCACTTCAGCAGCGTACCGGCCTTAATTTAGAAATATTGCCATTGGCGTGCCCGAATATCGTGTTAAATATTCACACGTACTAATTTTTGGCATAAAACACACTCATCAAAATTATTACAGTCGTTCCATATGATACATTTTGACAGATCCATGTGAAATATTTTAGTAAAAAAAAAGCAACAGCAAAACAAGAGGTAGAACACACTTAGGACTTTTTGTAAATACACTTGGGGTATAATTTTTTTGATGGTAAAATTCAATAATTTATGAACATTTCCTGTAACTGTTGGCCTAGGCATTCCCTCATTCCTATTATTATATGGCTCGTCCCACTGGCAAGCCACAATAAAAAAGCCATGAGTTCTAACTCAGGTTACCATCCATGCGTTTTGCGTGGTAAAAAATCTGTGATTTCGTGAAACGTATCTCCAGAAATTCTTAGGTGTTTCTTCATTTCCTCATCATTATAACATAATATTTGTCCAATAATCGGGTTGTATGATCGCGAACTATAATGTAGTCGCTTGAATTTATCAATAATATTAATGTATTATGCGATTTTTGAAGCATTTTTACAATACTACAATAATTTATAATAATTTATTATATGCTTGCTAGAGCTTGCTAAATATTTGCAACTGTATTTAAGATATGTTATTAGTTAAGCAAGGTTTGCTGACTGAATTTCTGGGTAACTGGATACGCCCACCATATTTGCTGGTGGGGTAGTTTTTCTTTCAATTGCACCAGTTTTGCTGCAATGTTCTTGGTAGATTTACTACCATTTCGTTGATTGACCTCGGGTTGGACCACTTTCGGTTCAGTAATTGTAGTTCCATTACCATTTAATTATTGAAGCCTCAGGTGACGATTCAGTTTTTCTTTTCTTACTCTTCCTGAACTGTTTTTGCTTCTTAAAGTAGCATACACATTATCATTTTAAATGACATCATTTAAAATGACGGAAAATTACAAATTTTTTTGATATTCTGCATTTAGTACACCATTTAAATGATACTCCATCATTTAAACCGACATACTATCATTTAAAATGTCATTTACGAAAAAAGTATCATTTAAAATGATAATGTATATGCTACTTAAGGATCCAGTCCGTTTCTCGATCTAATTCATACTCATCAGTGAAATAGTTGAATTTCTCTGGTATAATACCCTCTAATTCGCTATGTCCTTTTAAATCCCGGTCCATTTTTAGAAGTTCATTTTCTCGCTTTAGAAACTCGATTCCTTCGCTTAGCTTGGCAAGTGATTACTCCATTTTCTGTAGCCTCCCCAAGAAACCAATATTTTCCTTTTCTAGGAAAAGCTGTTCGCAATGTAAAATTTCCGCTGGCATCACTTCTGTCATGCAATGTTTGGCAATGCCCAGAATCCATAGGGCCAGCCTCCGAAGAGGGTGGATTATTCAGTAAGCTGACTGGAGAGCCACCTGCGGAGTAACAAATCTCTCTGTTTTGTGCATTGTATGTAGTCTTGTTCATCAGTTTTAGCTGATGAGCATTCCCCTATTCGCCACCGGGGGACGCGCACGATGGGGTTTCAAGTTCCCCTCACGGAAAATAAACAAATAAAAATATTATTATTGTAAGTTGGCCTGCAACTAAACCGGGAAAAATGTTGTATATTTATAATTAGTTACAAGTACAACCGGTACAATAAATATGTTTATGTATAGTTAAAGTCATTAATGTAAATATGAATTATAGGATTCAGAAAGAAGAAAACGGATCGGTCATGTCAGTCAATGTTAACCATTAGTCTAAGTCAGTCATATAATTATATAAACCTTTTGAGAAACTTTTGTGTCAAGCGTTAAAATTAATTTATTATTGAGAATATAATATTGTTGTTCATTTCAACGTAAAGTAAAATCGCGTCAAGAAAAGTGGCTAATATCGCTGAATTGTAATTACTTAACCAGTTTTTGGCGCCTCCACGAAACGTGTAGTCATAACAATAAGAGAAAAACAAATAATTTTAACTATGTTACTAATCACGCCATTCGTTTATTCGTTATAAAATTTTATGATTTTTATTTATTACACAACACATAAAAAAGTTTTTCTTTTTATGAGCAAAATCGAGAATTTTTCATTTTTACGTTTCCATTTTCATTTATATGTACATATTTATGAAATAATCATTACTTGATGATTTTTTAGTACCCAATGTTCTATTTCCACCCTCTACGTTTATTTATAATATGCATATACAAATCGTGTGTAGTGTATCATAAACAAAAGACAATAGTTGCGGATGGATAAAATAAATTTGCAAATTTTAGAAGCTTTTTTATCCATTTGGCTACGACAAGTTTTCTAATTTGTTATGAATATTAAAATGAAATCCCCGTGAACATAAAAAAAAATGACAACCAGAAGGATGATGGATGGATAAGCGTGATCTCGTCAAATTCATTGAAAGTATAGGAGCCCTTAACAATACAATTTCTCATTCATATTTATTTTTGCGATTTATGTGCAGCGGGAATGAATGCTCGATTAACTGGAAACATTGTTAAATTTTAAATACATCGAATTTATAATCGCTTATTCAGACGGTACTCGAAAACTTATAATTGCTGTACCTTGTGCATATATGTACATATAGATGTACATAATATATTTTTTTTTATGTACAAGTACTTAGACAGAATTTTATTTATTTTATATTTTTGTATATTCACGTAAATTAAATTAGCTGCAGTAACCCACATATTATTATCACAAGTAAACGAAGTTAATGATCTTACCATTCAAATATATGAATATCTATAAAATGAACTTGTCATTGTTTCAATGATCCAATACATCATAATAAAAACGAAATGAATTTGTTTGCCTGAAACAAAGATAAAAAAATTACAGAAAACTATTTTATGTGCACATATGTGCAAGTCTTAATTTAATTTAAATAAATTATTCTTCCGGAAATTCTTAAAGATTTATTTTCAATTAATATCTTTGTTACAAGAAAAATAATAAATTTATAATTCAATGAATTCATGCTACGTGCAATCACCCTAAATTAAACTGAGCTGTGTCGATTTGATTTTCTCCACAAATGCTGGCGATATTTTATCTCAATACCCGTCACCTTTTGTTTTATTCATTACACAATCTTTGTCTTACTTCCCATATTGTTTGTTTGTTTTTTTTTTGTATAATGAAATTACCACCACATTCAAAATAAATAGGGACAAAATATAAATTTTGATAAATTCATTTAGTTGTTGATTTATCACGATCGAGATCAGTTCTCCCCAATATTGTGAATTTGTGTAATAAAAATAAGTGTTAAGTTGAAAAAAATACTCAAAATGAACCCACATTTTTGTTTGGGTTTAATATTAATAATAATTGTGGTCTCATCTGTGATTTGTTTTAATTTGGATGGAATATCGCCCGAAGCTGGATTGGGTAGCAGCACTCCATTATCAAGGCCCGATAATGCTGACGAATTAGCTGAATCATATGAAGCATCTGCCGAAATTGCTACGCCTTCCACCCACGAATCAACAATTCCGAATAAAATACTCGTTCAACCACCAGATTTTAATTCACAATTCTATCAGAATCATAATAATTATGAAAATTTTGATAAAACGTTTGACAATATTTTCGGACCTAAGAATGATAATAGTAATTCCAATGATAATAATAATAATAATAATAATGAAGGTAGTGATGAAAATGGTGAAGATTTAGAAAATATTATAAAATCAGCTGCATTTAGAGCCAAACCAACTACTCCATCACCGCCAGCGCCATCACCACAATCCGCAAAACGTAGTCAATCGCGTACCCTAACACATGACATCGAAGATCTCCTCAATTTAATTCCAATGGATACAATCAAAAATATAACAATGGAATTTTATTTACATGATCGGCATGTTCGTTCCGTGGCCAATTTTATCGAATCAAATGAATTCATTGATATACGAAATCGAATATTTGGTATACGCGAGCTGCAAGATTTTGCGAATCATTTAAAAACGATCGGGATTAATTTTGTTGAACTGGCGACATATGTACGCCGAAAAATTAATGATGCCAATATTAGTGTGACTAAGGAACGATATAGTATGTATTATATTATAAACTAGATACACATACATACACGAATCGGTATAATTTAATAAATTCATATAAATTTTTGCAGACACAGAACCAGGCAATCTTGGTGGAATTGATGCATACCTGGAACGTATGCTTGAAATCTTACCACAAGATCAACTATATTTTATGTTCTTTGAAAAAATGGAAGAAAGTCATGAATTTTCAGAATTCATGAAACAAATTGGGAGCAATGATACCGAACGATATTATGAAAAATTTAAAGTAAGTTCCAAAATATTGTTTGTTAAACCGGATACACGATGGTATGTATAAACAAACAAACACTAAAATTGGTTTTAATAGTAGTAATCATCATACGTATGATGTAATAAATTAAACGCGGTGTGAAAATTGACCGACATACGAGTACATTGTTTTATATAAAAAATTTTGGTTTAGAGTGTTTTTTTTATTAGTAATGATTGATGAAGAGAGCCCCAATTTACAAATAACATATTGTATAGTATACTATAATAGTGTTATGATTTTAAATTAATTAAATTGTATTCGTTTCGTTTGTATTATACAATATAGAAATCATGGGAATTTCATCGCGAGCTAAGGAATTTGGATAATCATGGGATAAATTTGGAGAAATTCGTGGAATTCTTTAAGACGATTATAGGTTGGGGTAGTTTTAATGCAAAGGAAGATGTGTAGAATGTTGGACTGTGCAGAATTTTGATTAATTTGTATATGATTTTGGAATAAAATTTAAAAAATTTTTTTTTTCTTTCTTTTTGTTTTGAAATTGTTCAAATCTCAAAATAGTAAAGCATCAATGATTAATCGGCCAGTTTTAATTTGGATTCTATTTGTTAGATTTATTTGAATTATTCCTGCTGCAATTTCATAATTAGTGGGGAGCCAGGTAACCACAAAAAATGGTCTGGCCAAATTGCTCGAGCCATCTGGCAGATTCAATTTATAAATTGTGCAGCACAGAAATCACCTGTTTGTGGAAATATGCCATATAATACTAGCGTATGTATTTTTTGGATAGATCCTAAATGGCTTACGAATTTTCTTTTAGCCCAAATAGATGAGGAAAACTGTTAGCGAAACATAATTTTGGATTCGGTTAAACAACTGCATATAAATATATTCCTCACTTAATTTGGTTGAACTCAGTAAAAAAGGGAAATTTCGCATATCAAAATTCTTCCCTTTTCGATGTATAATATACCCTGATAGAAAAAGCTATTCAGGAAAAAAAATCTGTAGATAAGAAATAGCGCAAACGATTAACTAATTTTTACGGAGCATTGTGCACTGCGGATAATAAGAGCTGAAAAAACCTGGCTGATTCGGAAATCCGATAATGTTCTCCACGTTTCAGAAGGTTTCGCTGCCGCAGTTTCGGATTTATATTGTTTCAATCAAAGTGAGAGCAATTTGCCCTTATTTCATAATGTCGTTCAGATAACCTATAAATATATTAGGTATTTGAAGCCCTTTAGCGAATGATTAATTTTTTTGTTCCTCTATTAAATATCAATAAGCCGCCTAATTGTCTGTGTTTTTTTAATATCCCCTGGAGATGACGGAATACACCATCGAAAAGTAGGAATTCAGGGGTGGATTAATGCCTGATTTTTTCAAAACCACCATATGTACTACGTTTCGGAAGACAGCTGGTTACTAATGTTCGACAATGCGATACTGGAATGTTTTTCTAGATTTCCTTAATATTTTGGAATAACTCGGATGAACTCCTGGATCTTTTGATTTTTAATCCTCTCTAAGCTTCTGCCATTTACTTTTCTCGATTGGGTTAAACTCAGGGTTTTGCGGAGGCCAGTCCAAAACGTCTATGCTTTATCTATTATTAACCTTGCAGTGTATGTATTTAGGATCCTTATCCTATTGAAAGATAAATGAAACCGACATGTTTTCTATCACGTTTCCATGATCTACTTATAATAGATAATTAACCAATGATTGGTTAAATTTAATAATAAGTTTGGAAGTGTGTAGTGCAAAATTATTGTGGCGCTTATTGGGCGCCGATTAATTATTTATTTAAAATGCTAAAAATTAACAAAATATTAACAGGAATAGGAAAAAGGAACTAACAAGGAAATACAACAAGGAAATAACAAAATAAATTATTGTAAAATTAATAATACATCTAACAGTACAAACGTAGCGTAATATTCATAAAGGCCCTACGGTGGGCGCCAATTCGTAGCCGGTTTCAAATTGATCAATATTAAGCTGCATTTAGAGGTTGGACCTGTTTCCATTCCTAGGCTCTTCAAGGATCAAGGGGTGTTGATCCTTAACACCTCGAATCGAGGTGACCCTTTCTACAGCAAAAAATAACGGATCAAGAGATAACCTCCAAGGCCAACCGAATACTTATTATTTCCTATACCAAGCGCCTTACGGTTAAATATAGCCTTTCCGCATTAGCAAAGTCTCGCTGTGGAGGGATTTTTCAACAGAAACCCACTATTATTAATGGTTACAACTGATTCAAAAAGTAAGTAGGCTCCCCTCTTAACCCACCAACCTCAAAAACTACTTTTGAGGAAAATACCTCTAGATACTTTGAGAAATAGAAAACAAAGATGGTTCGCCTAAGCTGAGCCGCAAGGAAACACCAGACTCATTAAAGCGGTCAGGCTTTTCCAACGAAAACACTTTAGAGTGGCACCATATCAAAATCAAGGATAGAACTACCTGCCAATAAATAAGACCAATCCGACAACTGCACTTCTAGTGGTACTGTGACAAAAAGAAATCAAGGACCACTCATTGCAGGGTAAAAATTTAGTTAGTGTGAAGTTTATGACAAATTGAGAAAAAACCTTGCACACTAATAAACTGCGGATCCCAAATAGTTTTTAGTGACAGCACCAAAAATTGACATTTTCACAATTAACATCAACTATCACCATCAGCTATCAAAATCAATATTTAAAATATAAAGGGCTAACACATCATGAGGTGATCAGAACTTCGGTCCTGAAAATTAACTCAACTCCCAAATTAACCCCTACCTGAAACCCTTAACTAAATCTTCAGCTCAATTTATTTATTTTTTTATTTTTTTATTTTAAGATCAACATAATTAAAATTAAACTGATCTGATCAAGTACATTGCGCAATTACATATTAAAAATTAAGATTTACTACAAAACCAAAACAACGTGATACATCAATAAAAAATAACAATTTCACAGAATAGTTAAAACAAACTGGTAATTCTATTTTTAAATTCGCTTTTACGTAGGAATAACGAACGATTTGTAATATTTAGGTTCCTTGCCTGAAAATCAAGGTTAGACAACAACTGAGCAGAGTCAATACTGCCATTCAACAATTCAAAAATGAAACAAGCAGAACTAATGGATCGTCTACGATTTAGTGGAAGCAACTGAAATAAATTACATCGATCACTATAAGAAATATGAACTTGACTACTTAGAAGGAGGCGACACACGCGACTCGTGAAACGACGTTGAATTTTTTCTAGACGACTTATTCTAATATCATATTGAGGGTCCCAGATAATTGGCAAATATTCAACTTGTGATCTTACTAAAGTTGTATAAACTGTTTTAAACGTAGACAAATCTTTGAAATCCTTACAGGTTCTAAACATAAATCCCATCATCGCGTTGGATTTATTGATTATCTTCTCGGTGTGTTGGATAAACGACAGGCCATCGTCGAGAAAAATGCCGAGGTCCATAAGCTCAGTAACACGATCAATGACAATATTGTTCAATGTGTAGTTAAACACAATTGGATTTTTCTTTCTATGGAAGCTCATAATTCTACATTTTCCAATATTTAGTTCCAATCTATTGAGTTTGCACCAGACGAAAAATCTTTCTAAATCATGCTGTAGATGTTCGCAGTCGTGTTCACTATCAATTTTAATGAATATTTTCATATCATCTGCATACAACAGAAATTTTGATGAATGAATGCAGGTAGCAACATCATTGATAAACAATAAAAACAACAACGGGCCCAAATGACTGCCTTGGGGAACTCCAGACGTTTGTTTAGACTCGCTAGAAAGACAATCATTAAATATGACAAGCAGTTTGCGGTCACAGAGGTAAGATTTTAACCACAACAACAAGTGTGAGTGAACACCGGCTTTCTGCAATTTAGATAACAAAATCTCGTGAGAGATTCTATCAAATGCCTTTTTAAAGTCTGTGAAAACTACATAAACTTGCGAGCCATTCTCTATTGAATTTATCTCGAAATGAACAAATTCAACGAGGTTAGTAGCAGTTGACCGACCAGGAAAAAAACCATGTTGTTGTGGTATAATTATTTTACTAAACTCGTTAAACATTATGTCGCGAACCATACATTCAAAAATTTTTGGGGCAGCAGACAACACAGAAATAGGTCTGTAATTATCAATTAAAGAACGATTACCACTTTTAAAAACCGGGATGACATATGAAGTTTTCCAAGAATCAGGAAAGTAAACTACAGACAGTGATCTATTGAATATTAGTTCCAGAGGAAATACTAATGAATGCGCACACTTGCGTAATACAATTGCAGGAACTAAATCTGGACCTGGATTATGATTTAGCTTTAAATTAGAGATATATTTAAAAATGAATTCAGTATCCAAAGAAATAGAACCCAAACTACTAACTCCTAAGCAACTGACAATAGGTTGCTCAACAATGAGGGGGTCAGTCGATAATAAGAAATTAGATGAAAAAAACATCGAAAACATTTCACTAATCTCAGCAGAAGATTCAGACTCATTAGCTTCTAATTTTAAAGTACGAGGGTAACCAACCGTTCCTCTTTTAGAATTGTTAAATGACCAAAAAGATTTAGGAGTGCTTTTGATTTTATCTTCAACCCCACTGATATAGCGACTAAATTTACAGCGATGCAATTTACGGAATTCACGTCGTGCCTTTTGAAGTGATAGATAACAAAGAGCATTAGGATGGTGCTTGAATTTTTTACGTAAATGATCCATTTTATTCTTGCTAGAACGCAGCTCCTTATCAAACCAACGAGCTTTATTTAACTGACGTGAATCTACTTACGCCGCCGTTTAAATCACAATAGTCGAACATCTCAGTCCAATTAATAGAATTGAAAAACGAATTTAAACCTAGAAAGTTACCGTTACAATAATCATAAAATGAGTGGTTAACAGTATTTACAAACTCCGTTTTAGCAATCTCCAAAGTTAACAAAATAGATTTGTGATGTTCATCATTTTTCACTAAATGGTCGCTTTCCTCAAGTAGATACTGAGTTCGAATAAATTACCTGAAACAAAAATTAAATCAAGTAAACGCGCCCGAGAATTAAATACATTATTGATTTGTATTAAATCTAATGACGACATGGTGTCAATAAATCGTGATTCAATAGCAGAAAAAGAGTTACTGGGTAGCATACCATGAGAATGTTGTATCCAAGACAAATGGGGTAAATTAAAATCTCCAAAAACTAATACAATTGTGTTATCATCCAATCTTGCAACAGTATTCGTGATTATATTACAATGCTCTTTGTATCGGTCCAAATTTGAACCAGGAGTAATGTAATGAACGCCGACTACAAAATTCTGTGAGAATACCTTAAATTTAACCCAAATGACTTCACACTCACCAGCATAACTGATGTTAATCATACTACTACTAAAACACGATTTTAACGCCACCAGGATGCCACCACCACGAGAAAACACGCGATCACATCTAAAAACAACATACTCGGTTCCAAATAATTCAGCGCTTAAAATATCAGAAGAAAGCCATGTTTCAGTTAAAATAATAACATCAAAATCATTTTCAATTACCGCTAAAAAAAATGGTTTGGTTTTCGAGCGAAGCCCTCTAACATTTTGGTAATACATTTTTAAAAAGAATTTTTGATCAATTTTGGATTGACGAAACTTAGAAATATTACTAGAAACTGATGATTTAGGTGTAGATTTTGTTAAATCGACACCGCAGCTCGTACGTTTTTTGGTCGACTTTCAAATTCACGGATCAATACCCCCACTGGCCACCCATCAGGTTGAAGTAGCCTGTCGAAGATTGTAGGACTAACTCCAACTTTAAATGATATAAAGTTAAGTTTGCTAACATCCTGATTCGCAGCAACTAGTAAGCGGCAATCTACCTCCTCTTAATGTATTTGTAGTTTATTGCTCAGATATTTACGCACTGCATGATGACACAAATCTTGAAGCATAGATATATCTCCTTGCAGGGACTGATTTTAAAGAATCATCAACACACGAACCAATAATGACCTTGTTTGCGTTGCTTACGTTGGTCTCTATGCTATCGGTGACTTGAGACGAGATGACACCAGTTCCAACTATTTGCGCATAATTCGAAACATTCGTATTCACACTACCAAAATCACCTGCCAAATGATGTTGAAGCAGACTGAATTTGCCGATCAATCTCCATCATGTTATTATTGATCTCATTAAATTTGCTATCTACTTTTGCTGACAGCTTGTTAACTGAGATGATGACCTCCTTCAAACTGTCTTTCAGCATCGATATTTCTGTAACATTATGCGTACCAGAAGCATTTTGGCAGTCAATGCAAATAAATTTAGCAAATGGGCAATCTTTAAAGAATTTTCCCCATTGATTAACTTTGAAGTTTTCAATACAAATGGGGTGGAATGCTTTCTTACACTCTCCAAAACACCGCAATAATTCCCGGCTTGACGCGTTGCTTTTACATTTTCCGCAATTATTACTCATTTTACAAATTTCAGATTCCTGCACTGGTATTATTACGAAATAACTTCGTTCACTGTAACTTTCAAATACAAGTGTTACGGAACGATATGAATGATGTAAATTCGAATGCATTCGAATGATGCAAAAATGTTTTATTATACACAATGCACTCCAATTACAGTTATTAGATTATATTATCATGTATAAGAGCCATGTAACACCAACACAGAATAAAATTACAGCAATTAAAATAAAAAATAAAAACATTTATCACAATACAGATTATAATGTCAATTATCACTGAACAAACACTATAAATTATTACTATTTCCGATTAAACCGAAAACTTACTAACCGAATTATTACTAACTCAGATTAGATTAAAACTAATTAAATACAAATTATTAATTTAATTTTCAATTATCACACAGTAAGTTAATACAATGACCAAATTAACCGCCAACCCAACCCTCAACTCCACCAAATCAACATCAAATCGACTTTCAAATAAACTCTTTACTTAACCTCAAATTAACCCCAAATAATTCCTTAATCGAACCTCTTACTTAACCTCAACGTAAGCTAACTAAACCTTAACTTAACTTCAACTGAACTAAGCTCGAACCAAATCTCAAACTTCTATTTAACCCCACACTTATCGGGCAACTAAATCCAAAAATCAACTCGTTATGAACATGAGTACATTGTCTCAACAATGTAGTCTCTACCGCAACCCAAGACTCAACCCCCAAATAAATCATTTGGTGATTTTAACCCCCAAATAAATCCCCAAAAGCATCATATCGCTTCACCCCAAATCAAGATTCTACACGATAACTTCCAACCCTCAACGCAACCCTCAACGCAACCGTTAACTTAACGCCCTAGTAAATCCTCAATTCAACACAACAACAACAGAACAAGTCAGGCTAACTTAAGACTCAAATCTCATTTGAAACCCCAAATAAAGCTCAATAAATCTCACTAAACCCTGGTTCGCAAAAATATACGCATACCTGAATTCAACTCAAGCTAATTTTCAACTCAACCCACAACTCCGAAAATAAATCCGCAACTGGACGTTCTATAAACCAGAACTCAATCCCAATTCAACCCCACCACAAACAGAATCCCTAAACTAGCACGGTCTGAAAACCGCTTGTGTCTATGAATTTAACTCAATCCTATCTGAATGTCTAACTCGACCTGCAACTCAACATCAACTTAACCCCAAATTCAACGTCCAATAACCCGTTCCTCAAATCAACGTGGCTCGGAAAACCATTGCACCATCATTCATCATACTATATTTAACATTACACCGTTATACCATTACTCCATTGTATCATTACAAATACACTATTGACCAGAGTTTAAAAAGGGACGTCATTTCGCTCTTCGCTCTTGATCTTTTTCAAGAGCGAAAATAAAAAAAATTAAAACGCTCTTCATAAGGAGCGATATTGTAAAACAAAAAATATCGCTCTGAAGAGCAGGAGCATTATTTTTTATTATAAGGCTCTTGCTCTTCCACTATTGCGTTTGTATTACCATATTTTCGCTCTTTGTTATTGAGCTATATTGAAAAAACAAATACGCTCTGATCTGATGAATAAAATCGTTATTAATATTATTTCGCTCTTGCTCTTGTTATTACGGCAAACGGTATTCAAAACCTTCTAAAATGCTCTCTTTAGAAAGCCTGATTTGTTAGCGAACTGATACACATTTAAAAATATCTACTGTTCTGAAATAAGGCCATCTAGGATATAACTTGGCTCTTCCTTAACCGACTATGATGAAATTCGATATGTGCCTTGGAAATGGGATTCTAAAATCATTTTTGGATAAATCCGGAGTATGGCCAACTAGTTTGGAACTTGACTATTTTTTAACCAATTATAGTGAAATTTGACATATGCGCGATCGAAATGGGATTCTAAAATGATTTTTAGATAAAGTTCTGGAATATGGCCAATTGGTAAGGAAGTTCTTTTTTTTTATTTTTTTTATTTTTTATTAATTTTTTAATTGGGTGCAGAGCGGACTTATTAACGGTCCTAGTTCCTTGTAACTATCAGAGCTTCTGCACCCAATGCGCGATCCTGCAAGTAAAGATTAATAGCTACCTTAAATTTGTTCATTTTATATTCCTTCGGAAATTTGAAATGTATTAGCGAATTCCACTTTTTTGATGTTCGGTATATAAATTGGCAATTCGAATTCGGCAATGAATTGGCAATTCGGTATATAAAAAAGTTGGCCATTTCTTATCCGATTTTGATGAAATTCAGCTTGTTCGATGTAAATGGGATTCTAAAATGATTTTTAGATAAAGTTCTGGAATATGGCCAATTAGGAAGGAACTTGGTCATTTCTTAAATTAACAATTAGGAGGCCAATTAGGAAGGAACTTGGTCATTTCTTAAATATGGCCAATTAGGAATGAACTTGGCCATTTCATAAAGTTCTGGAATATGGCTAATTATGATCGATGGTTCTTAGCTATTCCTTAATCGATTGTGATACAATTCTACATGTGCGTTGGGAATAGAATTTCACATGCGCAATGGAAATGGGATTATAAAATGATTTTTGGACAAAGTTCTGGAATATCGCCAATTAGAAAGGAATTTATTTATTAATTAATTAATTTAATTTTATTTAATTACATATAAATTTACTAAACTTCTGGCACACTCCATTTTGAGCATAAGCTCATTCTCAACACAGTGTGACAAAACAGATTTTTGGTTCAATTATAAAGGTCAGCCAGCCATTTATTTCTGTCCAGCAATTTCGGAACTTTACCTGGATTTTCATTCATCTGGATTTCCGTTTGTTTCACTCGATCATTGTTGGTCGAACTATCACGGTTTATAACATTTTCCAAAAATATATTTTCTGATGCCTTTTCATCTACTTTTGCTTTCGGAACTATTTTTTTACATGATGTTTGATTGTGCAGCAGCATAGCTTTATGGCATTTAGTGCACAATTTACTTGTAAATTATTGTTGTTAAAAAATTAAAAATAATTTTTTTTATAAGAAAAACATTCAATTGAAGTGAAAGTCAAAGTAACAAAAAAAGAATTGGGTCATTTCCCAACCTATTATGATGAGATTCGACAAGTACGATGGAAATGGGTTTCTAAAATGATTTTTGGAAGAAGTTTTGAAATATGGCCAATAAGGACGGAACTTGCTTAATCCTTAACCGATTATGATGAAATTCGGTATATTCTATGAAAATGGCGTTCTAAAATGATTGCTAGATGAACTTCTGGAGTATGGCCAACTGTAATGAAACTTGACTATTCCTTTTAAATGAAAATTGACATGTGCAATGGAAATGTGATTCTAAAATGATTTTTGGATAAAGTTCTGGAATATGGCCAAGTAGGATAAAACTTCATTATTGTTTAACCGATTATATTTAAATTTTTCATTTGTGCAGGAAATGGGATTTTAGAATGATTTTTGGATATACACTACTCCAAAAAATTAAAGGAACACTAATTTTTTTCAATTTTTTTAGTGTTTTTTGAAGAGCTGTATCTTAGTAAAATACGGTCGTACAGAGATAAAAACAAAAGCATTTTAAAGCTTCAAATCTCTAGTTTTGAGACTTTTGAACAGAAAATTTTTGTGAGATACCGTTATCACACAATCATAAGAAAGAGCGCGAAGAAAAAAATTTCGATTTTTTTTTTTTTTTTGTAAGGTGCCATGGGCTCGGGAAATTTTTTTTAAGTTAAACCAATGCATAGGTCGGTTAGCCTGTTAATTAGGCGTAAATTTAATTTCATTCTGGTCTCTCTATGTCAACTTTTTGCTGAGATATCTGACTTTGAATCAAAAAGGATCCTTTTGCCTTTGATCATCGATATCTCAGCAACGAATGATTGCACAGTAAACTTTAGCACAGCCTTAAAAACTTCAATAAATTTTCTACAAGACACTTTAATGATTCGTGGAGAATAAATTTTTTTTTCACCCTCAATACTGATTTGAAAAAAGTACAAAAAAACGACTTTTTAGGTTGTCTTAATAAATCTACCGTTACTTTACCGTTATTGATGAAAAGACTAATGTTGCCAGGTCATTTTACAGTTTAATGTACTCCTAATAGCCCTGTATTATTTTCAAATTGATCCATCCAACCGTTTTTTCGGACAGATTGATCAAAGTTTTACAAAACAATTAAAGGAACAAGTATTCATCAAAATAAAAAAACGACTTTTTTCTCATTTTACGTTAGTTACTTGTTAACCCTTAACGATCGTACGGTTTTTTTTGTAATACTCGCCGATAAGAGACGATAGAAAATTAAATAAAGTTCTGCAATATGAGCAATAATTATGGAACTTGGCCATTTCTCATCCGATTTTAGTGAAATTTGGTATGCACGATGGAAATGGGATTCTAAACTGATTTTTGGATAAAGTTCTGGAATATGGCCAACTAGGTTGGAACTTGGCCATTTCTTATCCGATTTTGATGAAATTCAGCATGTATGATGGAAATGGGATTATAAAGTGATTTTTGGATAAAGTTCTGGAATATGGCCAACTAGGATGGAACTTGGCTATTGCTCATCCGATTTTAGTGAAATTTGGTATGGGCGATGGAAATGGGATTCTAAACTGATTTTTGGTTAAAGTTCTGGAAAATGGCCAACTAGGAAGGAACTTGCCCATTTCTCATCCGATTTTGATGAAATTTGGTATAAGCAATGGAAATGGGATTCTAAACTGATTTTTGGATGAAATTCTGGAAAATGGCCAACTAGGAAGGAACTTGCCCATTTCTCACCCGATTTTGATGAAATTTGGTACAAGCAATGGAAATGGGATTCTAAACTGACTTTTCGATAAAGTTCTGGAATATGGCCAACTAGGATGGAACTTGGCCATTTCTCATCCGATTTTGATGAATTTAGCATGTACGATGGAAATGGGATTCTAAAATGATTTGTGGATGAAGTTCTGGTATATGGCCAACTATAAAGGAAATTGGCCATTTCTTATCCGATATTGATGAAATTCAGCACGTGCCTTAAAAATGGGATTCTAAACTGATTTTTGGATAAAATTCCAGAGT
The DNA here is from genome assembly GCA_963556165.1 of Tipula helvola. Lineage (NCBI taxonomy): Eukaryota > Metazoa > Arthropoda > Insecta > Diptera > Tipulidae > Tipula > Tipula helvola. The sequence goes on from OY744483.1 coordinate 104,536,488, forward strand.
TTGGCCAATTGTCATGGAACTTGGAAGTTTTGTATCCTATTTTTATGAATTTCAGCATTCACGATGAAAATGAGATCCTTAAATTATTGATAAAATAAATCATTAAATACAAGGAATAACGTTTTTAGTTATTCACTTTTAAATCACATATCGAATTTCTTTTATTCGTTTAAGGAATAGGCAGGCGCCTTCCAACTTTAACATATAACTTTAACCAAAAATAATTTTAGAGTTTTATTTCTATAGTACATGCTGAATTTGTTTAAAATCGGATAAAAAATGGCCAAGTTCCATCCTAATACGGCTTATTCCAGAATTCCATTTAAACATAATTTTAAAACCCAATTTTCATTACACATGCTGAATTTCATAAAAATCTTAGAAGAAATGGCCAAGTTCCATCATAATACGGCTTATTCCTGAATTTCATCTAAACATAATTTTAAAACCCAATTTTCATTACAAATGCTGAATTTAATCAAAATCTTAAAAGAAATGGCCAAGTTCCTACCTAATTGGACATATTCCAGAACTTTAGCTAAAATTCATTATAGAATCACATTTCCATCGCGAACACTAAATTTCATCAAAATCGGTTAAGAAATAGCCAAGTTCCATCCTAGTTGGCCATATTCCAGAACTTTATCCAAAAATCAGTTTAGAATCCCATTTCCATCGCTCATTATGATTGCGTGATAACGGTATCTCACAAAAATTTTCCGTTCAAAAGTCTCAAAACTAGAGATTTGAAGCTTTAAAATGCTTTTCTTTTCATCTCTGTACGACCGTATTTTACTAAGATACAGCTCTTCAAAAAACACTAAAAAAATTGAAAAAAATTAGTGTTCCTTTAATTTTTTGGAGTAGTGTAGTTTTGGAATATGGCCAGTCAATTTCATTAAAATCGGATAGGAAATGGCCAAGTTCCTTATAATTTGTCACATTCCAAAATATCTCTAAAAATCATTTTAGAATCAAATTTCCCTGGTGTATGCTGATATTCATCAAAATCGGATAGGAAATGGCCAAGTTCCATCCTCCTTAGCCCTATTCCAGAACACCATCTAAAAATCATTTGAGAATTCCATTTCAATCGTATATATCGAATTTCATTATAATCGGATAAGAAATAACCAAGTTCCTTCCATATTGGCCATAATCCAGAACTTTATCTAAAAATCAATTTTGGTTCCCATTTCCATCGTATACATATATCGAATTTTATCAGAATCGGTTAAGAAATAAGCAAGTTCCGTCCTGATTGGTCATATTCCAGAACATTATCTAAGTACAATTTATTGAACTTTGAAAGAGCAATTCGTCTATTACAAAAAATGTCGCTCCCATTTATTACAAAAAATATCGCTCCCTAATATATCGCTCCCTAATGTATTTTCTTCAATCGCTCTGTAGTATTGATTGGGAGCGATATTTTTAACTTTTACGCTCCCTGTTTCTAGAGCGATATTAAAAATAAAAATTTAAATCCCTTTGAAAGAGCGAAATAATTTTGTTTTTGTGTTTATCATTAAAGAGTAAGAGCGTAAATGAATAGTGAAAAATATATTGTTGGGACTATTGGGAGCAAGAGCGATACTTTTTATAAAGAGCGAAAAAAAGAGCGAAAAATTTAAACTCTGCTATTGACATTATATCATTACCATTATACCATTACCGTTATGCTATTACCATTATACCATTACCATTATAACATTGTACCATTATGTTATTATATTTATACCATTGTATGTACTATTATAGCATTATACCATTACCTTTACCATCCAGATCGCGTGTGGATTTATTTAAATATCGTTCGTACGTACATACATGCATGCAAACGCTCACTTTTATATACAGTTGCGACCGGTGTGAAGTTCTTAACAAAATTTGTTAAAATAAAATTGTATGCGAGTGTACAAAATATTTTTAACAGTGTATTCAACAAAAAATAAATTGAACGAATTTCTAAACGTCGTTTAATAAATTTCTGTATTGTGATCAAATACTTAACTTATACCCGTTAAAATTATCTATAAAATGCTAAGGGGACAAAAAAAATTCTTCAGGACAAAAACATGTGAGATTTAAATGCAAATACCCCATATATGTATAAAAATGCTCAATTATTATAGAATAGAGGATGAAATTTTTAACCATTCAGCGCTTATTCGGTCCCATAGCTCTTTGATAGTTTTTGGGGTTTATTCGTTATCTCGCAAGCGACTTTTGAGAATTGCCCGCAATTTCTCTAGGCGGTGAGATCACTATCTTGTAAAAAAAATTCTTTTATCGATTAGATCGGCACATTCCTCAATAAAATCTGGCAAATTTTCTTTTAAAATAGCTAAAAACATTTCCTTGCGTATTATTCCAGTTTTATTTACTAAATGACCAATGTTTCACCAAGTAAAATCGCCTCAAATCATCAAACTTCATCCACCATGCTTTACAGTTTCTTTGGCTTGCATTGCCAGGTGCCAATAGTATTTTTTTATAACTGTCCAATCATCGGCACTGCAAGTTTTACTCTGTTTTGCAAATTTTAAACGGGCTTTTACATTTTTATAGGAAATAGCCGATTTTTTCTGTTGGACCCTGCTGACAAATCCAATTATTTTAAGTAACCGTCGGGCTGCCTATTCGCTTACAGTTTTGTTTATGGTTTTAGCTGCCTTTAACGGTGTTTTAATTCTTCTGTTTGTGGCTTTCTCATTTAAATGAATTCCATCAGACAAGCGTCTCGGTTGAGCAAAAATTTACGCCGTCCTATCTGACCTTGTGTATGTGTAGGACCAAAACCATTTGTTTGACCAAATAATTACACAGTTGTATGTGTGACATTACAGCAATTAGCAATTTTCCAATAAGAATGGCCCGTTTCTATCAACGATTTGATAAAATACTTTAATCCCGTGGGTATTTTTTGCATAACTAAAACTTAATAAAAAATCGACTAGTTCTGTACAACTATTGAATAACGATTGAATAATATCTCAAAATTACATGTAGCAAAATAAGAATATATAATGTAAATTTGCATTTAAAATAAAAAGCGGTAATTTAAAATTTTGAAAACGACCAAAATTGGAAGAATGTGCAATGTTTCATATTTTAAATAATGGAAAGATAAGTTAAATTAATTACGGTTAATTTTGTTATTTAAGGATTTTATAATCAAATATAAATTAAAACGGATAAAGAAGTTAATTCTCTATTTATTCGTCCATTTTTGCTCGTCATTGTATATAGATTTCTCTACTGCTCACTAAACCCTAATCCAACCCAAATTTAACTCCAGCTCAGCCTTAATTCAAGTCTTAAATGGAATTTGACCCAACCCTCAAGTTAACCTCAAACTCAACGCCCAACTATCAAGCCAGCATATATGAAAAATTGGTCAACTGCTCATTATATCTTAATCCAACCCCAACTCAACTCCAACTCAACTTCAACTCAACTTTGACAGGATTTCAATAATTTGGTCTTTTTATACCAATTATTGCATGCTCTATCCAACCAATCAACATTTAAAAATTCTCGCTCAACACATTATTCAGAAATGTAAAATAGTTGGGACTAACAAAAATTTTACAAAACAAAATTGAAAACAAAATTCTGTAAAATTAAACGTCCTATACGTCAGTCATTACTTAACAAACTTGTTCATGAACTGTCTTTTTTCGTTAAATTTTTCTTTATTGGCTTATAACGATTATGTTCTATAACAGATTTGTGTAGTCTAATATATGAAGAACAAAACTGTTTAGCGGCACAACGGCTTGTCTCCTAAGGTTGTGAGTAAGCTGGTTTTAGATTAAGAATATTTTTTGACATTCTTCCTCGTTAATAAACCAACTTGTAAATAAACTCGTGCCACCAGCCATGTTGCAAGCGGTAAACATACCAGCTATCATAATTAGTAGCCATAAATTAAAGGAATCACAAATCATTTTCCATATGAAAACCTTTCAAATATGATTCCCTCTAAATATGTAATATCCTATCCTAACCAAAAATCTTAAAACCACATAAAATCTATATTTGACATAATCGGAAATACTCTCAGAACAATTTGTGGTGTAAATTCGGAAGAATAAAATTTTAATTTTGATGCCCTGGGAATTGGATAACCGCAACAATTTGTAGAGATTAATTTATTTTTAATTATAAATTCACAGTGCGTGTTGATTGTACAAAATTGTGTTTTATTCCAGGGAGAGACATAACCACAAAATGTATTTAATTACAGTGATCGAATTGATCTCCAACATCCTCCCCGCCTTGAACGTTTTGGTTCAATAAAAGAAAACTTTGTGTTTAACGATTGATTATTCAACGTATATTACTGACTGGCTAAATATTATGTTCTTCACCGTTTACTGGTGTCGATTTAGCAGAATTTTGACCCTCATAAATGGATAGTGTATCTTGCTAATTCTTCTAATTGTGGACTGTATGTTGATCTTCATGATTGTGAATTGCATCTTGCTGCGAAACGGGTAAGACACATATTTTATGAATCGGCCGTTGAAAAATGCCTCCAGTTGTTTTGATTGTTATGACGCGAATATAACCATCTGGCCCATGATGCACCTCTAATACTCTTCCTAACGGCCAGCTACACGATGGAATATGTTTTTCATGTATAATGACTATGTCGTTGACGCGTACTGATTCACCCACTTTGCGCCATTTAGCTGTCGTCTGCAGTGTGGTAAGGTACTCAGAATGACATCGTTCCCAAAAGTGCTGAGTCATTTTTTGCACCATTTGCCGTCTACTTAGATACGAAAATTTTGCTTCGGTTAAGTCGTTCTCGGGAATTTTCAAATTACTGTGGCCAAGCGAAAAGTGTGATGGTGTTAGCATCTCGATATTCGGGTTAGTTGTGGCGCAGAGTGGACGGCTGTTTAATATGCCCTAGATCTCTGTCAATAAGGTAATCATTTCTTCCAGAGTAAGTATTGTATTTTCGATCACGCGTTTAAGGTGGAACTTCGTCGATTTGACTGCCGACTCCCAGAGGCCACCAAAATGAGGAGATTGAGGTAGGTTAAAATTCCATTTGATGTAAGCTGCTGCAGAAAACTTGAGTATTTCTGTGGAATTGCGAATCACTGTTTCAATGTTTTTCTTTAGCTTTGCTTGGGCTCCTACAAAATTACGACCATTATCGCTAAAGATGTTAGTTGGGACACCTCTGCGGGCTACAAATCTTTTGAGTACAGCCAAAAAACACTTACTGGTCATATCATTCGCAAACTCAATGTGCACCGCTTTTACGGTCAAACATACAAACAAACACATATAACGTTGGTATGGTTTTTGTCCCCTGCCCTTACTGAGATGAAAATTGAAAGGACCGGCATAGTCCACACCACAATTTGTAAATGGTCTGCTTGCTACAACTTGTGATCGAGTTAAATCTGCTATAATTTGAGTCCAGAGTGTTGCTTTATTTCGTTGACAGATTACGCAATTTCGAACGAGATTCTTCGCTTTATTCCTTAGTGATGGTATCCAAAATGTCTGCCGAGTGATATTTATTAGTAACGAAGGTCCAGCGTGTTTGTGTTGGATAATGAATGTCCAATAAAATTGACCGAGTAATAATCGAACTAGCGTTGACAATTATTGGATGTTTCGTATCGTATAAACCTTCACTATGTTCTAGTCTGCCTCCTACTCGCAGGACGCTGATTTAGTGCTATTAATGAACTTCGTTTGAATATTTCTTTGCCATTACGAAGGGCTTCAATTTCTTTTCCGAAGAATAGTTTTTGTTCGTATCGACAGATGAGGTGTAGGCTATTAAGGAATTCATCTGAGTCAGGAACTGGAGCACTTATCCTTTGCATTTTTGGTTTTCAGGCATTGTTGATGAATCTTGTGATATAACATACGACGAGTTGTAATTTTTGAAATGATGAATATTTCTGATCAGTTGGTCTACCCACTCGTTGTGTAAAAATACGGAAGTTCGAAACGCGGTAGGATGTTTAAGATCTCTGTAGTTCGATTCCCGATAAATGTGGGCCATTTACTTGGATAATCACTAAGCCAATCCAGAACATCCTTTGAGTCAGTCCAAGCATGAATTTGATTCACTGTCAACCGCGTTTCCGCCAGGACGATTTTCACGAGTTATGATAGTAATAAAGCCCCTGATAATTCCAGCTTTGGGATCGACAATTGTTTGGTGGGCGCTACCTTTGTTTTAAATGTTACGAGATGGACTGTAGTAAACCCATGCATTTCAACAACTGATGTACCAGTTGTGCAAATATGTCTCGGAATGGTAATAGAGTTTGCCTCCAATAGATCTTCTCGCAAAGTTAACCACTCGGTTCGTAGATTGTCGGGCAGTGGATCATTCCAGTCTAGATTCTTCATCCACAATTGTTGCACAAAAATTTTCATCCGAATGACCACTGGGGCCAACCAACCAACAGGATCAAATAATCGGGTCGCATCGGATAGCGCAGTTCATTTTGTGTGAACAGAATGCTGAGGGAGATGGACGTTAAACGTAATTGTATCGGTTGCAGGATTCCAACATACACCTAACACTTTCACCGTATCGAAAGACTTATGAGGTTCTACCTACAATGGTTTATTGCAACTGTCCCAATGCTCCTCCGGAATGTCTCTTAATAATTTTTTTAACTCGAAACCGTATTGTGAGAGAATATTGATTAAATCATCTCTTGTTACTTGCGCATCTTGACAAGTATCTGCGTCAGTCATAATGTCGTCCACGTAAGTGCATTCATCAATGGTTACGGCAATGTTTGGATGGTGTTGTGCTTCATCAATTGCAATTTGCTTCAATGCCCTTGTCACGAGGAATGGTGCTGAAGACAACCCATATGTTACCGTTCGGAGTTGATAGTGTCTCAAGCGACTGGACGGACTCTCTCGCCAAACAATTCGTTGCAGACTTGAGCACTCCATAATGTGGCAAATAATAGGATAATGATGCGACTTGACGTGTTGCTGGAACCTCTGACATGTGGCCAAGAGTAACTTAGTATATGCGTCCACAAATTCTGGCTGTTGAAAGAAACGTCATTCAAGTGCTTCAAATCTTCGTACAGCTAGATTAAACGTGTTGCCCAAATTCGTCGTTGATGTTTTAAACGGCAATTTAACGATAAAGCGACCACTTGCATCTCGAGTTGTATGTTTGACAAAATGTTCCTCACGTAAGGTTTCTTCCGGAAACGGAATTGTTTGTCACTGCCAACTGACTACACTTCCCAGAATTTCTTCAACGTTGCAACTAGTTGAATTAAATTTACATTGGTAGGTAATGCTATAAGCAGTCATCGGCTTCACTTGCTACAGTGTTATTCCTAGCAACAACCACCCAGCCAAATATGGTGTTCTTTAAGATCAACTGTGAATTTCTTATGCGCTTGGTCCCATCACGAAGAATTGCAAAGAGAACATCCGAACCAATCAATATGTCAACATCAGCTTGCTTGTTAAACGTTGCATCAGCCAGCGTTACCGATTCAATTTCCTTCATTTTTAAATTAATTGGCTGAGCGGGTAGTCTACAGGTTATGCGTGGTAAGACGTAGGCAGCCATGTTCAATGTGCGCTGAGTATCCGTTTTGACCTTCAGTTTTACAATGGCTTTTGTTCGTTCAGCGATATTGTGCCCTACTCCACTAACCAGCATATTCGGTTGTTAAATTTAATCGTTGCACACATGAGTTGGTAATTAAACTTAGTTGGGACCCAGAGTATAACAGTGCGCGACACGTTGAGTTGCCACCCATAGAGTTTTTTACATGTAATGAGACGGTCGGCAGAACGGCTAAACTCTGGTCTGCATAATCACAAACCGCTGTGAGACTTGGAGTTGCCTGGGGCTTTGAGGACATCTCTTCGATCGCAGTTGCACACGTTGGTGCATTTGCATTTTGAATAAAGTGTAACAGCGTATGTTGGCGCCTGTTACATTTATGACATCTTGCTCGATTCGGGCATCTTGATACTGAGTGAGTTATGCTCAATCAGTTATAACAAAGATGATTGTTGTGAATAAACTCCATTCGTTTTTGGACGTTCAATGTGGCAAACTCGCTGCACTGTAACAGCGAGTGCTTCAAACTGCCACAGTACGCACATTTATTGAGATAACCTTCTGGTCGCGAGGTAGATGACGTTGTCTCGCTTTTTGTTGTTATATGAGTTCGAGCTTCGTGCCGTGGCCCACCGCACTTTGAATTGCTCGTTGCTGTTTAAAATGCATCGATACGTCGTGATAAAAATTTAATGAAGTCGCTGAAAGTTGGATCATCTTTCAAATCAGTTGAGTGATGTGCCCAGGAAATTCTGGATTGCTCGTCCAACTTTTCTAATAGAAGATAAATAAGCCACGGATCCCTGCTGACTGCGTTGTTGCCCAGCGCTTCCAACCCGCGAACTACTTCATCCGATGTATCCATCATCCTTCTTAACATGCCGGCACCAGAGTGTTGAATGCTAGGTTGACTTACAAACTCCTTAATAAATGCAGTAACGATGTGACGTTTGCGATCGTATCATTCCTGTAACTTAGCCAACGCAATTTAATAATTGTTCTTCGTTACTAGAATGTGCCGAATTAGCGCCGCAGCTTCCCCGTCAAGCAAACCCTTAAGGTATTAAAATTTCTGAGCCTGACTTAACCTTTTGGATTCGTGGATGGTTTTGTTGTACAGGTCAAAGAATGAAGGCCACTCAGTATAGTTGCCAGTAAATTTCGGAATATTTATATTTGGCAGTTTCAATTCGGCTTCCGCACCGAAGTTAACTTGTGATGCATTTAAATTCAATGTTTGATCTGCCGGCTGTAGTACTGCTAGCTCTGCAATTGGCTTTTTACGAACCCACGTGGTAACCATGGCGATGGCCAGATGGTAATTATCTTCAAAAGTTAAATCCCCATCCTCGTCTGGTTTCAGCATGATGATTTTCATGTCGAAGTCAATGAATTATTTTAGCAACATATGACATCTATCCAACCTTGACTGGTTGTGGTATTGAGGTTTCCTCACTCACTGATTTTGCGAAGTTAGCGATTCTCGTCACCTTTTCTTTCACGCATGATTTCTGCTTTCGCAAAGCCACTATTTCTTTGTCCATGCTTTGATGATGGCACGAGGTTTATACTGCATACACCCGGTTTCACTTCACTGATTCCGCACGTTTTACACAATTTGTGCTCGAGGTTTCGCACGTTTTTCACAATTTTTCTTATTATTTTACACACGTACTGTATTACAATGTTCAGCTCGAGAATCACAAATCCAGATGAGCAACTTGCGACGAGTTATAAATGATTTATTTAAAGCGAGTATGATTCTCCTGAGTGAATTTATATTTGACGTTATACACGTTGTCCAACTATTGTAGTTTTTACCGGCTGCGTACACTGTTTCAATTATCCGGCTCGAAGGATCTCTTTTGATGAAGGAATATTTGGATAACCGCAACAATTTGAAGAGAATAATTTATTTTTAATTATAAATTCACAGTGCGTGTTGACTGTTGATTGTACAAAATTGTGTTTTATTCCAGGGAGAGACATAACCACAAAATGTATTTAATTAATTACAGTGATCGAAATTATCTCCAACAAGCCCGATCACAATGAGTTCTGAGTACCAACATTTTCCAAAAAACATTTTTTTTTATAATTCTCATACTCGAACAAGTTTCAACATTCAACAAATCCGAAAAATAGATTTTGTTAATCGTTTTTCAAGTTTTTTGTTTAATAGTCTGGTTCAATAATCATCAAAATTGTGAAGTTATACAAAATGTCATCATTATTATGTGTTTTATGAACTATACATTAAATTATCAACCAATTGTTATTCATATTGATAAGTTGTCCAACATTTTTTATTTATAAATGGTATGCGTATAATTGCCAATCACTCAAAATTATCCAAAAAAATCTATATTCAAAAAATGTATTTAAAATATTATCCAGAAATCAAACACAAAAAGCCAAACAAAATAAATCCAACTTTTATATATCAAAAGCTTTTTTATTTATTTGAATCCGATACGATGTGTAGGTCGGTGGAATGAGATCGAAATAAATAAAAACTCAGAATTATAAAAAAAAAATACGTATAGGTACTGTAGCAGAGTGTGGAACTTTAAAAAGAGGTATGTACTCGTATAGAGGTAAAAAGTTAAATAATTATTTTGTAATAAATACAAAATACAATTTAAATAAAACTTTTTAGTTATGAGTTTTTCCATGTTTTTTATGCTATTTAATAAATATTTCATCTATGTTGCAACATATAAAGACAAATATACAAAATAAAATTATAATATTTGAATAGTTTATACAATTTTGCAACATTTTTTATTACAAATTATATTTGAGCTTTTTTTTACTGTACACTACACTAATATCTGTCTATAGTTTTGTAGAGCTGTTGTACACAATAATGTAGACAACGTTTTTATACAACATAGAAAACGCTTTGAATATACTGCAACAAAAAATCCCCCCCCCCCCCCCCCCATTCAATTATTTCAATTTCAATGGTATTTTTAACATGTTTGCAATATTATTGAGCTTCTCGATATCGATATAAATAAAAATGACTTGTACTGTGATCAATCAATAATATTTATATGATGTCGTCGACGATGATGGCAATGATCGAAATTGTCTCCCATGCTAATTTATTTCAACAAAGTTTTTATAAACCATTCGTTTAGTAGCAATTTTATGCTTGTCATTTTCAATATATGGTCGGTAGACTACACTCGTATATATAGTTTAATTAATTTTTTTGGTTTTGTAACTGTAGGCAATATTCAAAATCCACAAATTTCGTTTTCTTTGTATAACATAAATAAAAACTGTGACACCACTCAACAATATAATTCAAAAATTGGGTCGTATATTGCGTCAATATTCGTTTTGGAAAAATACTATCCTCCAATCATTATTAATAAATAATCGAAAAAAAAATTTTTTTTGACAAATTTATTGCCTCCGAGCATTCAATCAAAACGAAAAGAAAAATAATAAAAACTAGTATTTCTTTCCATTTATTGAATTAAATCAATCTCATCTAATCCAATTTCCTAATAATTCTAAAGTTTTTTTTTTTCTAAATGTTTATCTTCCCATAACCTAAAACACAAAAAAAATGATATACTTGACAATGACAACCAGTTGAACTGAAAATGATTTGATCCAAAAATAAAACCAAAAATTTTTTGTCATCTGAATAATTTTCAATGGGACTAAAATTACCACGGAGATGTATAAAAAATCTGTCCAAAAAAGTTTAACAATAAAACTGTCAATAAATTTATAAAAAAAAAAAATTGATTTAAAATAACGACAAAGTTTTTACCCCACATATTAACACACATACACGCGCACTTTGCACACATGGCGTGCGGAAAATGACAGAAATTACATTAAAACATTCTTATCATTTTCCACAACGTCAAATATTTTCAACTTAATTTCTTGACAGATCTTTTAAAACATATAAGTTTCTTTTGCCTGCATAGAATATATGTGCTTATATTATATCTTTGATATAAACATTCAGAATGCGTACTTCCGTATTTTATTAAGTTGAAATACAAAAATAAATCATTTCGCTATTTCATTTTTCTTTTTTCTACCTTCATTTATTTTCCAATTCCTATTCATTTCATTTCCGGCTTGGTTTCAAGTTTGTCTCTTAAATTTGTAGAAAATTCAATTAAGTTATTTTGATGACAGTAAATAGAAATGGTCTTGAAATTTTGAAGTTTATCCTCGTATCGACAATATTTGTCGCTTATTTAGATGTAAAGTAAAATGTAATCTGGGTAAATTAAAATTGATTGAACTGTTAAAAACGAAATATAAAAATTTGAAATTCATTTACCTATAAAGGCTTGCTTGTGAAAGGGGAGGATCAATATATTTGGCAATTATAAATATTTTGGCTGTTGTGTTTCTACAAAATTGAAATACCATTTCTCGAAGAAATTTTCTAGAATTCTCAGGGTTTATCAGCATGGTCAATAAAATTATTTGCATTTTACTATGGGTGATAATGCCGGTGGAGATAATACAATAGTACCAATCATTATATTTTACAACGTGATAAAATACCTGGCAATAAAACCGATGCCTTCTGCAAATCTCAACTTCTATGTTATTTAAGGACACTTTGAAGAATGGGATTCACTCTGAAAAATAATTTACAAATTTTCTTGCACCGATCTGAAAAATGTATTCCATTAACGCCAAAGAGAGGTGTAACCGTAATTTACACTTTAGTGTTCCTCAAAAAAAAAATTATATTTCCTTCAACCAATCTACAACCCATCTACAACAATCCGCATCCAACAGAGCTTCGATTTATCCGGCTAAGTTTTTATTTATACAAATAATAGAATACAAATAGACTATGATGGGCCATGACCAGCTTTCGGTTGTCGATTTCAGGTACTGGTTTTATGGCTCAGAAACCTTAAATGAATCTGTTGGAATTATTCGGTAAACAACTTTTAGGTATTCGGGCTGAAACTTTTCCATTTTTTGATTTAGATATAAGGAGCCGACAAAAAATTGGGTACTCCATACAGACTTTGGCTGGAACGAAGTCGACGTTTTCAGGTCATGGGATCCATAAACAATACTTAGTAAAGCATCTATTTTTTAAATAAAAGAATTTCTCAGGGCAGGTGGCCTTGATTTTCGAGCCAATCGTTTGTTTATTTTTCATTAAACATAATAATTTTATTGTTAATTTCAAATGGTCGATGTTTTTGTGTGAGAGTGAGTGATTGTGCATCGTATACCTGAAACATCATCCAACGAGCGGTTGTTCGGTTAATCGTTTACCTGTAATTCTGAAAATAAAACAGTATTTTCGATTATTTTAATTTAATGGTAATATGTATGGCTTACTTTTGTTTTACATGAAATATAAGGCCTATTAGGCCCGATTCTGCCTTCCAAAATTTTATGCTATGTTATTTTATTTTTGTTTTTTCAATACAAATTCATATAGGAAGCGGAGAAATAAAATAACATAACATAAATTTTATCGTTCCAGAATCGGGCCCAATTTTATATTTTATATTATTTTATATTTTATTTTATATTATATTTATGATTTATATTAAATTTAATATTTTATATTATATTTTATGTTATTTTTATTTTAAATCTATTTATTTTTGATATTATTTTATATTTTATTTTAATTTTTATTTTATTTTATTTTATTTTATATTTTATTTTTTATATCTTATTTTATTTTTTTTTATTTTATATTATATTTTAAAATAAAAATATTTAAAATAAATATAAAATAAAAAAAATTATAAAATATAATATTTTATATTATTTTTTATTTTATTTTATATTTTATTTTATTTTTTATTTTAGTTTATATTTTATTTTATTTTATATTTTATTTTATTTTTCATTTTACTTTATATTTTACTTTATTTTATATTATATTATATTTTATATTATATTATATTTTTTATTATATTTTATATTTTGTTTTATATTATATTTTAGTTTATTTTATTTTATATTATATTTTATATTATTTTTTATTTTAAATATTTTTATTTTTTATTTTATTTAATACATATTTTATTTTTTGTTTTATATTTTATTTAATATTTAATTTTATGTTTTTTTAATTTGTTATTTTATTTTTTATTATAATTTTTTTTATTTATTTTATATTTTTTATATGGGTCATTCCAATGAAATCGTACATAAGTTGGGCGCGATGTCTCAAAAATTGTTCAAACTATATTTATTCGATTTATAAGTACAAAAGAAAATGTTTGTAGAAAGCAATTTTTTTTTTCTCTCTTTCACTCTCGAGTTTACACTCTCGAAGTTTTCTCATTTTCAAGGAGTTTTGGGTATATGTATTACGTTTTTGATCATGTTTTCGGAACGGGTCGACCGATTTTGGTTTTCTCAACTGTTTTTGACAGCTTAAAGAATATGTAAAATTATGAAATAATTTGTTTTTAATAATTTTCAATTTTGAAATTTTGGTGATTTTTTAAATCTGTATTCCGTAGTATCTCAATAATAAAAAAAGATATTTTTTTTTATAATTTTTTAAATTAACGTTAAATTACTTGCTAATAATTACACTTTAATCTGTGAAAAATTCAGCTTGGCACTAGAAGAAAAATTTTGAGACACAGTCTTCTAAACTCAAAATGTTATATCCTTCCATCCTAAATTTTATATCCTTCAAAAAATGGTGACGCTGGAAATCAATTCGCCACTAGACTTTGAATATTTATATTTTTATTAAGTGGACTGTATTTTTTATTATTAAATATTTATTTAAAATATCATTTTATTTATTTATTGCACATTTTTATTTAAACCTGTGAGTCATGTCAAAATAATATATTATTGATATTTTAATGTTTAAAAATATTATGAAAAGTAATATTTTACTCAAAATTAAAACTTGGTGAATTTGACACCGTAATAAAAGAAAACTAATGAATTTAAGGAATTGAGCCTTATTTCTCTCTGCTAAAATATGGGCGATGTTGTTTTATGAAAGATTAATAGAGGATTAATTATTTAATTGTCATCTAATTGCGTAAATTATGTCTGACCTATGTGCTATATAGGAATCAAGCCATATGTATATCAAACACAGCACCTAATTAAAAGTTCTGGTCATTTTTCTTTATTTCATGTTCGTCATAAAATTAGAGACAATATAAAAAAAATGCAGGTAGAAACAGGTGACGCCATTAAAATCATTCCGTTATCTAATCATTCATTATAACAATACCGCCCATTTTCTTGCAGGTACATTTTAGATGTTTGTATATACATATATAGTAGTAATGTAATAACTTTTAATTTTTAGTAGCAATTAATTTACCAGTGAAAATTGAACAAATACATACGTTTTATTGTTTATTTGGATTATAATAAAATATTTAAGAAAATGGTGGATATTAATAAATTGCATTTTTGTAAAATGTATGATGAGGAATACGAATTTAATCACAAATCACTATTCCACAATTTTATTACCATAAAACAACATCGCCCATTTTAGAAGAGTGACAGAAGACTCAATTCTTTAATTTCATTACTATATTTTTATTACGGTGTCGAATTCACCAAGTTTTAATTTTAGGTAAAATATTACTAATCATAATATGTATTCTTAAACATTAAAATATCAATAATATATTATTTTGACTTGATTCACAGGTTTTATATTTTGGAGGATATACAATTTAGTATGGAAGGATATAACATTTTGAGTTTAAAAGACTGTATCTCAAAATTTTTCTTCTAGTGCCAAGCTGAAGTTTTCACAGATTAAAGTGTCATTATTAGCAAGTAATTTAACGTTAATTTAAAAAATTAAAAAAAATTAATTTTTTAGTTATCGAGATGCTAAGAAATACAAATTCAAAAAATCACCAAAATTAAAAATTATTTAAAACAAATTATTTAATAATTTTACATATTCTTTAGCTTTAAAAAACCGTTGAGAAAACAAAATCGGTCAATCCGTTCCGAAAAATGATCAAAATCGTAATACATATACCCAAAATTCCTTTATTTTAAAATTCCTTTAATATGAGTAAACTTTGAGAGAGTGTAAACTCGAGAGTGAAAGAGAGAAAAAAAATTGTTTTCTACAATTTTTTTTTTTACTTACAAATCGAATAAATATAGTTTGAACAATTTTTGAGACATCGCATCGCGTCCAACTCATGTACATACGATTATTATGGAATGACTTATTTTATATTATTTTATCTTTTATATTATTTTTTATTTTATTTCATATTTTTTTTTTTTTTGATTTTTAAATTAATTTTAAATTTTAAATTTTAAATTTAAATTTTTTATTTTTTATTTTATATTTTATATTTTTATATAATACACTTTTTTAAGCTTTTTTTGTTATAATAAAATAATTTTCTTTGGTTTTTAACTTAATATTTTATTTTGTTATTAGGTTAGGTTAGGTTAGGTTGAAGTGGCTGCTATCGCACACTTAGGCCAGCAGTGGCCCCAATTTTTACAATAATTGTGCCCCTGAGAATGACGGAATGTACCGTCGAAACGTCGGGTTTTTATTAAATAATTAATAAAAAAATAAAATATTAAGTTAAAAACCAAAGAAAATTATTTTATTTTATATTTTTATTTTAATTTATTTTTATTGTATTTTATTCTATTGTATATTGTAACGGATGTGTGTGGCATAACTGGGTCGCGAGGAAACTCGGTTCCAAAATTTTAAAATTACTTGAATGCCATCCGTTACTGAAAATTTTATTCACCTATACAGAGCTTCGATGTGGTCATGGTAAGCCGGCTAGAGCTCAGGAGGAGGGGTGGGATTTTCCGAAGATGTATAGGAGCATTGCTAGACCACATTTAGGTTTAGAATAACATTAATTACATAAGGGAATTAAAAAGGTCGGAACAACTTACCGCCGCAGGTTGTGATCACGCTTACCAACGTCATCCTCAAAATACCTCGTTTACGTTCTCATACCTGAAAAGGCGACAATTTTTATCGAAACTCAGGCGAACTTAGAGAAAACCATTAAAATAGAAAAATTAAGTTCAATACTAAAAATGTTCCACATTTATTGAATTTCCAAATAAATAATTATTCCATAACCGTAAAAAAAAAATAAACCGAAAAAAGAAAAATAGGTACATTAGAAAAATGAGAAAAATGAAGATGACTTCCATAAATAACAAAAATTATGACCCTGACTTTATTTCATAGCAATAATTAATTATTGTTAAAGAGCAAAGAAATTAATCACCCTATCCGATAATTTCATTAATTGAAACAGGCAAATCACCAAAAAAAAAAAACATAATAATTAATTATTCCTAAATTAAAATGAAAATATAATATAATTATGTAATATAATCTAGAAAATATAATAAACGAATATAATATAAAGTATATAAAAAAATCTTATCTTAATAAGATGATCGTGGCCATCGATCCATCTAATTTTTTTTTTTTTTTGTATTTTTGTTTAAACGTCCGTACTTCTTTTTATTAGATTTAGGTGCACCATTTTAAAAATTTTAAAGTGATCACTATTTTTATATACAGTTCAAATAGGGAAACTTTTGGGCACTATGCATTAATTAGAATCGTTTTTTTTTTCTGGTTTTTCACAATTCATATGTTTTTAATTTTCTTTTTATTTATTTAATGCTTTCAATTATTTTGTTTTATTTTCTACAGTCACACGCACTGACATATTTTCATTTTATAACAATTTCACAATTACTATTATTTTCATTCCATATTGTTAATTATTTTTATTGCAATAATTATTTGTCATCTTACGTTTTGTTTTTCGTGTTTAATTTAACTTAGCAATTTTAATCACTACCCATTATAAGTTCGTAGCACATTGGGTGGAGCATCTATGATCACTTCCCTACCAAATCTTACGTTAAAATATTTTTAGGCACTAAGATATTTGGCTTTTTGTTTATTATTTTTAGTTTTGTATGTTTTTGTTTGTTTTCACTTAACATTATTAATAATTCAAGAACTTTTACATTTCAATTTTAATAATCTAATCTTAACCATTTTGCAAAGTTAACATGGTTATACAAATAGGTATGCAAAATGTATCGCACCACTTTTTCTTTTTAACCTAACTGGCACCATAAAATTACCGGTCCAGTTCAACGACATAATAAACAATGATTTAATCGTTCGATAATATTTTTTTTATAACGCGATCACGCGATCCTTCATTTAACGATTAAAATTATTAATTTTTCTATTTTTATTTTAACTGTTTTTATTTTGGTTGCATGGACATATTACTTTTTCATGCAATCTTATTTAACCACAAAACTCGGCCATAAAAACTCGGCCTTATTAAATATATTTTTTTTTATGATATCATTCTTTATGATAAACAAAACTTTTTATTTCTTTATTTTTAGTTGATATACTAATCAACTCACTGACTGAATCTCACCAACTAACCACCCGAGCGTCAACAAAATTGTCTCTTTTCTAGGCATAGTTACAACTCGTCATCCCCGCCAAACAAATTTAACCGAACAATCTAGTAATTTCTCCTTTATTGAGACCAGTTTTTCCCGCGAATTTTAAAATTTTGGGAGTGTGTGTGTTCAACCAGCATCAGGTCAGGGGAGTTAAACCTTTGAACGTTGTAGCGATGTTCAACGTTACAATATTTTATTTTATATTATATTTTATTTATATTTTATATTAAATTTTTTATTTTATTTTTATTTTATTTTTTATATTTTATTTAATTTTTATATTTAGATTTTATATTATTTTTATAGTTTGAACAATTTTTGAGACAATCGCGTTCAACTCATATTTACATACGATTTCATATGGAATGACTTATATTTTATATTATTTTTCTTTTATATTATTTTTTATTTTATTTTATATTTTTTTTTGCTTTTTATTTTTATTGTTAATTTTTTATTTTTATTTTTATTTTATATTTTGTATTTTATATTTTATATTTTTATTTTAATTTATTTTTTATTGTATTTTATTCTATTTTATATTTTATTGTATATTATATTTTATATTTAATTTTTTATTTTATTTTTATTTTATATTTTTAATTGGCTTTATATTTTATATTTTACATTTTCATTTTATTTTGCTTTTTATTTTATATTATTTTTTAATTTTTTAATTTATTTAATTTTTTATTTTATTTTATTTCTTATTTTATTTAATTTTATTTTATATTTTATATTTTTTATTTTATTTTTTTTATTTTATATTATTTTATTTTTTATTGTATTTTATTCTATTTTATATGATATCTTATTTTATATTATATTTTATTTATATTTTATATTTAATTTTTTATTTTTTTTTATTTTTTATGTTATGTTTGATTTTGCTTTATATTTTATATTTTACATTTTTATTTTATTTTACATTTTATTTTATATTTTATATTATTTTATCTTTTATATTATTTTTTATTTAAATTATTTTTTATTTTATTTTATATTTATTTTTTTTTTGTTTTTTATTTAAAATTTTTATTTTAAATTTTAAATTTTTTTATTTTTATTTATTTTTTATTGTATTTTATTCTATTTTTTATTTTATTTTATAT
Source organism: Tipula helvola (assembly GCA_963556165.1). NCBI lineage: Eukaryota > Metazoa > Arthropoda > Insecta > Diptera > Tipulidae > Tipula > Tipula helvola. Next base: position 104,555,673 of record OY744483.1, read on the forward strand.
TATATTTTATTTATATTTTATATTTAATTTTTTATTTTATTTTATATTTTTATTTTGCTTTATATTTTATATTATTTTTTTATTTTTTATTTTATTTTATATATTAAATTTTATTTTTAATTTTATTTAATTTCATTGTATATTTAGATTTTGTATTATTTTTATAGTTTGAACAATTTTTGAGACATCGCGTCCAACTTATGTCCATACGATTTCATATTGGATGACGATTTTATATTGGCTGGCAATAAAGTGGCACACAAATAATTAATATTTGAGATACAAAAAATTAATAAAACGGCACAAATTAATGAGCAACAAACAAAATTTTCTTGGCATCATAAAATTAATTTTTTGGAACAAAATACATATAATAATTTGGCAACATTTATAATTTTTTGGCACTATTGGAAGGGAACACAAAAAATTAGTTTTGGGCATCGAAATAAAGGTTTTGAGAGGCAACCATTAGAAACAAAAATAATAAATAAGCATCAAATTAAATTTTTTAATGATTCCAAATTGATATACATACAAGAAATATTCTTTGAGGAATGAAATAAAATAAAGTGGAGACAAAAACTGTCATTCGTAATACAACTAGTGCTCAATTATTATCGATAATTTTTTACGAGTTAAAACCGCACTGAAAATTCAACGAGTGCGCAGCACGAGTTGAATTATCTGCGTCGGTTTTAACGAGTAAAAAATTATAGATCATTAATTGCAGCACGTGTTGTATTTAGTAAGAGAATACAACTTTCCCGTCAGCGATTGAATCACAATTCATCCATTTGTGTCATGTTGTATGCAAATTATTTGACAAGCTTTTGTTTGCATGGCTTTTCCTTTGATGTGTGTATAAAAAATTCAATCATAATAAAAAAAATTGAAATACAATTACAAATTAGAGATAATTGTTTAGGATTTTCTTGTTGCTATGGTGAAAATTTTAAAACTATCGCGTTGCTATGGTGAAAATTGTAAAACTACCGCTATAATAACGTGTTGTTGTTTGTATTTTGCATGGCAATCTAAATACTATTGCTGTAATAATCGCTTTTTCGTAAAATTTCCCATGGCATATTTTATGAAAGTTGTATTCTCATCAAAATTAATTTATTGCCAACAAAAATAATATATTGGGCAAATTCACGGGAATACAATTTTTTTTTTGTGAAAAAATTTTTATGAGGTTTTCGGAAAAATTAAGCTCGTTTTGCGTTATATCAAATTATGTTTTTGCGAAGCTGTTAAATTTATTACTGGGTGCGTCGAGTACGTCTAAAAGTACATCGAGTATGTCTAAGAGTACGTCGAGTATATCTAAGAGTACGGATAGTATATTATAAGAGTATAAATATCAGAATAGTTTTTATAGAAACAATAATTGAATAGCTTTTGTACAAACTCGGGAGTATGTGGAGTATGTTTAAAAATGTCACATCACAGATTCCATTAATTTCATCTGAAAATCATTTTCCATTGTACCAAAATATACGAAAAATAATGCATTACATGTTTATTTTGTATAACCTTAATAATTTAACCACATATTATATTTGCGGCTTATTTATAATATGTATTTGATGCTACTCTTTGTCGCTAAACTTTTTTTTTTGACGCCGAAAATGTCGACGCTGTATTTTCATTGTTTTGCTCCAAAATATTATATTTGTTGCCATTTTATTAATTTTGATGCTGAAGTTTGTCGCCACAGTATTTAATATGTCCTTCAAAAATATTTGTTTGTATTTTCTTATGTTGTTCCAAATATTTGTTGTGATGCCAGTTTATTATTTTTGATGCTAATGTTTGCCGCCAAGAAATGTTTCTGTATGCCCGTTTAAATTGTATCTTCTATATTTTATATTATTTTATATTTTATATTTTATAATTTATATTTTATATTTTTATTTTTATTTTATATTATTTTATTTTTGATTGTATTTTATTCTATTTTATATTTTATTTTGTATTATATTTTATTTATATTTTATATTTAATTTTTTATTTTTTTTTATTTTTAATGTTATATTTTGATTTTGCTTTATATTTTATATTTTACATTTTTATTTTATTTTACTTTTTATTTTATATTATTTTTTAATTTTTTATTTTGTTTTATTTGATTTTATTTCCTATTTTATTTTATATTTTATATTTTAAACTTTATATTTTTTATTTTATATTTTTTATTTTTATTTTGCTTTATATTTTACATTTTTATTTTATTTTACTTTTTATTTTATATTTTATGTTATTTTTTAATTTTTTATTTTATTTTATTTTTTATATTTTATTTTATTTAAATTCATTTTATATTTTATATTTAGATTTTAGATTTTTTATTTTATATTTTATTTTTTATTGTATTTTATTTTATTTTATATTTTATTTAATATTATATTTTATTTTATAATTATATTTTATATTTAATTTGTTTTAATTAATATTATATTTTATTTTATATTTTTGATTATTTTATATTTTATTTTGCTTTATATTGCATTTTTTAATTTATTTTATTTTTTATTTATAGTTTATATTTTTTATTTTATATTATTTTATATTTTTAATTTATTTTATTTTTTATTTTATATTATATTTCTTATTTTATTTTTATTTTATTTATTTTTTTTTTTAATTATATTTTGGTATATTATATTTTATATTATTTTATTCTATTTTGTATTTTTTTTTAATTTAATTTTTTATTTTTTTTTTTATATTTAACTTTTTATTTAATTTTACTTAATTTAATTTTTTATTTTATTTTATTTTATTTTTTATTTTATTTTTAATTTTATTTGTAATTTTATTTTTTTTATTTTATATATTTTATTTAATATTTTATATTTTATATCTTTATTTTATTTTATTTTTATTTTATATTATTTTATATGCATTTTTTGTATATCCGTCCCCTCTCCAGCTGGCTCCACGTGAAGTAGAATGTTTATTATGGGGGAACAAATTCTGTCCATTCTATGTATGTTCAATTTACTTGGCTTTTACTGTCAAAAAGTTTAAAAACCATAATACACATTTTTGTGCATGTTGTCAACAAGACCTTTTATAAATATTAATTGTTATTAATAATTAAAATATTTGTGTTGTATAAATAAATAAATTAAAATTGGCTTAGTTGTTCACAAACACGTTTACACACCTCTTTCATTTCAATTTAGAACGCTGTTGCCATCTTTTAAAAAACCGGACCTACTATTCTACAGATACTCCCAAATAGTGACATCTCTTGGCAAACATATAACACTAAAATTCTTCTTTTGGTGCTGCCTCTTTCGGAAAACATGATCTATAGTAAGTACTGCAGTAAAGGCATCATCGAAAAGATATTGATTTTAAAAATTATTTATTATTATTCTAATACCTTATTACAGTTGGAAACTTCTTTTGTTTATATAATAAATAATAACTTGAAATTCATTTCCGGTGAAGTCAAGAAATTTTTATGAAATTGTGGTACATTAAATTTGTATATAAAATATATACAAATTCATCACGTATGCAACATTTTAGTGCCGGCTTTAATATAATTTGAACGTTTTGTTTAACTGGGAATCTATAGATGGCATTTCGAAAAACTAAAAATAATAGCTTGGTCTCAGCAGAAGCTTATATAAAATATTATAAAAAAAATTGACGCTTTTAGTTTTAGAAATCAACATGTACCGGGATGAATCATCTGCTCTTATCTGTGATCATAACTACATGTTTCATTATGCGATTAAATTTCCGAAGGTTCTATATATTCAAATATGTTATTTAAATATAATTAATTGATGATTTAGAAAAAAGTGATATAATCGTTTTTTATTTTGATGTTTGGATCAAATCTTGCAATCAATTTTTCTCCTACATCTACCAAACCGATTCCTTTCAAACTTTGCATATAATCTTTGCCTTTCGATACGTTTTTAATTTTAAGCATTGAATTTCTTAAATGAACCTATCTATGTAATTATTTTGGTCGTTATTTTGTGACAATTCAACAACACTTTATTGCTTAACCCTTTAGGTAGCACTGCGCAACAAATTACAGACTTTGAAACCTTTTCGACGGCTACATGGCAATATCTGATATAATTTTTTACAGAGTCAACAACCAAGAGCTTCCCAAGTACCGATCAAGCCAGTTGTTACCCAAGTAACCTGAAATAAACTTTACATTTTCAACAACATGTTTTAAAATTTGTCTACTTTTGGTTTAATCTAGATATACATTTTCAAGGGATATCGTTATTCCAAAAACAAAAGAAAACCCCTAAAACAATTTTTTTTAAATATAAAAAACTATTTAAATATTATTTTAATTTATTAGAGGGTGGCGTTGTCATCTCATCCTCATCTTTGCATTCCTAGCAGTGCCCATTTATAGAAATTCCAACTCAGAAACTTGAGCATTTTTTCAAAAATTTGTGTTTTTTAATAATTATTCTCATGGTAAAATCCTCCACTCCAAGCGTACTTTTGTCATCATACCCTAGTATATTTCATATATTTTGAGAATAAACTCAAGTCTCCTTGTACCCAACCTTATAAATCATCAAGTATCTTTGGGCAATTTTTCTTACACATACTTTTAGTCATTTTTATAAAACATTTTATGAATACTACAATCTTTATTTTTAATTTGAGAGAAGCAGTTGGAAATTCTTTCAAATTACTTTTGTGAAATTTGTTCTGAAAGTCGTTGTTCGATTCGATCGATCTGGTTATTTTAAGAGCAATACGAAAAATCAAAATGATTGTTAACCCATCCATTTTTGTTACCACTAAACACTAGATTGCAGGTTGACCAATGATCCGCAAACCTTTTCTCGTTACCATTCAAAAATATTTGCCAATACCGTGACTTTTACGTTAAGGTCCGTTTGCTAAGTAAAGATTACACCGCGGTATACAATAAATATCCAGATGGTGTGAATAAACGAACGTAAAATATTACCCATGGCCAAATCATTATAATTTAGTGAAAATCCAAAAATTAGTTACAACCATAATGATATATGTCTGCCAAGTATAAACCACTTGTACTAACACAAGAACCATTCACATAAAAAAATCAGCCGCTGACGCGACGCAAAATTGAAATTAGGTTAATCTGAAAAATCTACGTTCTATACGCATATAATATACCTAACACCTGATTAGCTAAACATGATTTATGTCATGATCCATACTCTTTATAAATATACACAAGCTAATAATTTATTACGAGACTTAGCGCATATACAAATAACTTGCTGCATCGCCCTTCTTAAATTTATATACAGCAGCACGGAGCACCGATCACCATTACAGTTTTTTTTTGTCATCATTCCTTTATTGTCTGATATTTCAATTATAAAGAAAGGAATAATTAAAAGAAATAAAACGATTTTCAAACAACAACATGGGGGAAAAATACTCAAAACTGAAAAGATTGATAACAAAAGAAAATTATGCAAATGACAATGAAGGTGTGAAAATTATTATTTATACATGTTCTTGATGATTACTTTTAATATGTGTGCAGACAATATACAAAAAATGATGTTGTACCAAAGGGGGTAATAACTGGTTGCAAATCAATCATGTGGAATATGTATGGTTCGTTAAGCTGTCATGATTTTATCGAATTATATAGTACTGTCGTGACATAGGGTCAAATCAGATTAATTAGATTTTATAGTTAGATCATCGATATATGTACATACTTTCAGTGGATAGGTATTGAAATGTAATAATCACTTTCGAACCTCATAGAGTATATAGGCTATTTTGAGACCTGAATAACCCATTTCACTAATAGTACCTACACTAAAACCTCTGAATAAGACGACACAAGAATACGTCGCTTATTCAGCGATTCCCGATTTAGTCTCAGCTCGCTTAAAGCTCCCAAGTTTTTTACAATATCAAGAATACCTTAAACACCTTCGCATGCATATACGATGACAATGGACTCAAAAACTAAACGGGATTCACAACTGGTATTATATACTGGTGGTACACACACTTCAACCAACTACACTGTACTCCATATACAATAGAATACAAAAAAAAAATTCAACCAAAAAGCAGAAAACAACGAATAATTTTCACACTTTTGAGGGAAGGAAATTTATAGAAAATCAGATGGGAGTACAAAGTGTTTTTTGGTTTTTTATTTTTTGTTTTTCATATGTTTCTGGAAAACATAACAACGATTACTTCCGTTGTTGTTTTGCATGGCATACAAGGAAACGAATGAATGCAAACGATACAAGATTTTTGATACTAAGGGTGGTGGTAAAATTTTCATTTTCAACGTTAAGATGTAAATAAGTCGAGACTATTATGACGCGCATTTATGTATATTAGGTTTATTAAGATTTGTTGGAGCTAGATTTGTTTTCTTTGTGATACTCGTTATGCACAAGTTCATTGATTTAAATAAATAATTTGGTAATTATTTATTTTTTATTTGGCATTATGGAATTATAGTTTTCTGGTTGGGAATTACACTTTTCTAATTATATTGTAGTAAGTTTAACTTTTCTGTTTGATGGTGTACAGCAATAATTCCTATGATCCAGTCACTTAAAGTTTAAAAAATCTGTACATATTTTTAAGAGAAAAAATATTTTATCCGATAAATACCCGAGCATAATAAAAATCGGCGCGGAGAGTATTTTTTCTAGGATTTGAAAGTAAATACACATATCTGATATAATCTATCCGATATTAAAAAATTAAGCCGATTCTAGCCGTGTTTTGTGGCCTAAGGCTTCGATAAAAACTTTACAACAACGTTATACAAGCGACTAACAGAAAACAACCCAAGTATCCAAAATGGCTGAAACTTTTACAAGTACTTTTGAAAGAGGTGAACTTACATTGAACATACATTGATGTATTGAGGTTATTAAAGCAATAGCCGTCTCAACGACGAATTTGGAAAGAATTCTACTACTATCGGTGACTTTAAAATTTTTTTTGAGTGGGTGAGAGATGTGATCTGATTGTTTGTAGAGATATGAATGCACATGCGAAAATGTAGGGTAGTTTTGACAATTGTACAAGAGTAAAACAGTTGGTTGATCTGATTCAAGACACCGATATCGTTCTCTTGAATGATGGAAGGCAATTTATGTGTATATATGACAACTATTGAATGATGGAAGGCCAACTATGTGTATCTATGACGACCTGCCGGGCCGCTTGGAATATAGAAGAAGAGAATTTGGTTGGGGATCATTTCATGGTTAAAATGATCGTGAATGAAAATAAAATGTTTAGGAAAAAACGAGAATTAATAAATAACAGAAAATGAAATAAATCAATAAAAAATACTATGTATACAAAAATTATGGATATGAAACAGATTAATGTGAATGGTTGTTGTGATAAAGAAAATATAAAGGGCTGCCACCTCTTAAGTTGATCAAAACTTCGGTCAGTTCAACTCCCAAATCAATCCATAATTGAACTTCTTAAGTCAATCTTCAGCTCAATTTCCAACTCAATTTACAACTAAACCTCCAACTCAATCGCAATCATCAAATTAACCACCAACTCAACCCTAAAACCAATCACCAAATCCCTTAAACTAACCTCAAATCAACACTTAAATAATTTCCCAACCGAGCAACGGGAGCGCTGATTAATTTTTTTTGTTTATATGCAAAAACAAATAAAATCATATTTACAAATACAAGTTTATTATCTAAATTAGTGGATGTCCCCCTACTTTTTTTATGATTAATAAAATTAAGTATGTTGCGGTTAATAATAAATATCAAATTTTACAATTAATTTAGTTGAAATTAACAATTTAATGAAACATTCAAACACATGTTTCACCATATAAAACTACATACGAAATATTTTAGCCGCCAGTCAGCAAGCGTTGGAATTATGTTTGGGAAAATCACTTTACTTATATAAATGTGTATATACACAGCCGAAGGGCTCTCATGAATGTGAATCCCAATTCACGTATCATTTGTCACGAATGTGAATCCCAATTCACTTTTTATTTTATTTATGTATGTCATAGTATGTTTTGTGTTACTTTGTTTACAAATGATTTTTTTTTGTATAATAAAAATAGTCAAATAATAAATAGCAGGCTATGCCATATCAACGTAATTACATTTATTAATATCAAAAATTAGCATGTCGGTAAAGCTAATGGGCTAACCAGCGAATCAGTAAGAATTCTTACAGAATTTAACGAAATTATTTCCTTACAGAATATTTGACATATCGGCCGCTGAATCCGTTACAACTGACAAATACAGTATTAAAATTCCAACATGAATATCAAAATTTATTATTTTTAAGAAAAGTATGCTTTGGAAATTTTGATGTATTCTGACATTTCCTTCAGTTTGCGCGTTAATTTTCGCTCTGTTAAGCGACAGCTGAACTGAACGAAAAGTTCTAAAAGATTCGCTGGCTAGTAATATGTACTTTCTGTATATCGAATTATTACGTTAAGTTGTTACTGATTCGCTGGTTGGGCCATAACTCATAAGATTTTACCAATCCAAAAATCGCCCAAGGCGCCTAAAGAAGTTTTCACTTCAAGAATTAACGTTTTCAACTTTTTAAATCTCGGCTAGAAGAATGATGATTGAATTATCGATTTGTATTGTGTCTACTTGTAAAATATTATAATGCAAAATGGCGTTGTAATAATTTCGGTGATACCAACCAATTAAAATCTACAAATGTGGTCGAATGAATTAGATTATTAAACCATGAATTAAATTCCAGAAGCTTCAGAAACTGTATCCCAATAATTTGTATTTCAAAAACGTATTTAATAATCTAAAACAACAATTTTATGAAATTATAATTAACCTAAAGACAAACTATTACACAAATTGTTTAAAAGACAGTTTACGAACATCAAAAAAAATGTGGTGTGGCCAACTCTGTTTAGGTACTACAGAGAAATATGAAAAATGTAGGAGTTGGCATTTTTATTAGTCGTATTTCCATGAGAATTTTACAACAACAATTGCACGTGATACGAATTAAATAATTCAAACCAAAAGTTTGAATTATTTAATTCATTCCTAATTTTATAGTTATACCACCCGACACCAGGCGCCAACTTGTTCTTTCTACTTGTTGTTTTTTTTCAATTAGTGACTTTCCCAAATATAATTGCAACGCTTGCTGACTGGCGGCTAAAATATTTCGTATGTAGTTTTATATGGTCAAACATGTGTTTGAATTTTTCATTAAATTATTAATTTCGACTAAATTAATTTTAAAATTTGTTATTTATTATTAATCACAACATATTGAATTTTATTAATCATAAAAAAAAGTAGGGGGACATCCACTAATTTAGACAATAAACTTGTATTTGTAAACATGATTTTACTTGTTTTTGCATGTAAAAAAAAAAAAAGTAGTCAGCGCTGCCCAAGCGGGGGGACAAATGAACTAAAATCGATATTGGGCAAATGGCTAATTCGAAAAAATAATTCGCGACTTATTTCCATGAGAAAAAATAATTCAAAAATAATTTGAATTCATTTTTCTCATGGAAATACAGCCAAATACATACATATCGCCCGCTTCGTGGCAAGAACTCCTATCTGAAAAAATTGTATTTTTCAGGAAACGAGAAAAACTGTTTCTTATTTGTATGGGCTGCCTTTATAGAAGTAATAGTTTTATCTATGAAATTTTTTTTTTCTGTTTCTGTATATTAAACTTACATGTGTACATAGATACGTACTCTATATTCCCGTATTTCTACGTCAAAATCTCATTTATGCAAAAATTGCAGATAGGAGTTATTGCCACGAAGCGGGCGATATGTATATTGTAATACAATTGTTTTACATTCAAACAATTTTATTTAATAAACATACATACTTATAAGGAAATGAATAACGCAAAGCCAAATTTTTCCTTTTCAAAATACATAGAAGAAAAAGATCATAGCCTTCTAAGCGAAATATTTTTTTTTACGGTAGTTGTGTGTTGTTGCGGTTTGTAATTTTGAAATAAAATCAGTTATTATGTAGTTAGTTATTCGATAAGAGAGGATGCGCATTATAAAAATATTTTTTGACGCGGTAATAGGAACATATTTACTGACAATTGTTAAAAGAATAAAAAAACATAACCAAATCGCAACGAATATGTATATGTAAATATGTATTTAACTGTCATTGAGATAGGTGATTTCTTCAAGTTACTAACTCCGTGTTCAACGGGTAAATCGGCAGAACTTCTTCTGCCACCATTGCTTTTTATATCTTTTAAGTATTTTGTCACAAGTGATGTCTGGCAAAGCATCAAGAAATATCAAAAAGAGAACCATTTTCTTCAATAATAAATAATATACATTCAAACCGGTAAATAACAATAAACTTTGATTTGAATTTTTTAATTTTAGAGCAACTGTTTATGCTAAATTAAGTATGTAGGTATGTGTTATGGATTATCAAATCAAAGTAAACGATTTTAATGTAGGATTGTAAATTAATCTGTAAACTTATGCAGCAATAAAGATTATAAAGTTTATAATCAATTTTGTTGTCCATATTTGTATAGCCCAATTTAACTATAGCGAAATTATTGGAAGCCGGTTCATTACATCCATATTTAATTGCCGAAGGATCCAACAAATGTGCGATTGCAACATATTATTATCAATTGAAAATGAAATAATTATTTTGCCAAATAATATTTCAATTATCGATGCAATTGATATACTTTTTAAAGCTCATTACGTTTTCGGCAACACTTTGAAAAAAATTTAAAAAGTTCTGTACCTTCATATCTTATTATTTTTACGGGCTAGAAGAAGAAAGATTTATCAGTCGTATCAAGGAAACCTCCAGTAAGTTGGACCAACAATTAGAAAACCAAGGTTGAAAGGTTTTCTTTGATAATATTTTATAACTTTACTTCTTTATTTTCAATTTTCCTCTTTATATTGAGTATAATTTAAATTTATTTTCATATTTTATTATATTATTTTGATTGAATGTAAAATGTTTTTTCTACGATAGTGCAGTAACCTATGCTTTCGATGATGATTTTTGAATTTAAATTATATGAGAAAAGGAGGCATTGCGTCGTCTACCAAAATCGTGTGGAAATAATTCATTGCACAACGATTTCTTAATATTGCTACACGATTTGTGAAAACCCAAATGTTTTAATGGTTTAATAAATTTGTGTTGATCCGTACAAGTTTGTAATTTTTTATGTTTCTACTTATTTATAAATATTACAGGGCTATTGTATCGTAGAAAAAATAGCGTGTGCAACTCGCGTGAAAATGAGTCATTGCAATACTCAAGTGAGTGCAGCCCTCGCTATCGCTCAGGCTGCAAATTTCACTTTCGTATTGCAATGACTCGTTTTCTTCACTTGTTATACAATATACTATTTCTGTTATATATGTAACTGCACCTTTGGTAAAATAATATTGCGTCTTAAATATAAGGAATTCGTAAAAGAAAAATCACAAAACAAAATTATATGTGTTAAAGGTAAGAATTGCTCTAACAATTTTCAGAGCTTTTTGCTCAAAAAAATATCTTAGTAAGCGGCAAATGATTTTATTGGTTTTACCAAATAATTTTCTGCCAAGTATTTTTGTAGATTTTGCGAAATGCTTAGTGAATTTATGAAAAAATCAACTTCTGAAGATGAAAACTTATTAAGAAAAGTTGAATGCTATTCAATTTTAGATAACCAGCCTTCTTAAAAAAAAATCAATATAATGGAAACTAAAGGTATTAGCCGTTGCTCTGCAGTTTTAATCGATTTAAAATATTTTCATACAATCAAAAATTATAGTGCCGATTTTCTCCATGACAGTTTAGAGGATTTAAACTAACCGAAAAACAAACCATCGACTATTAGCATTGAAAGAAGTAATTTAGGTAAAAATGCAATTCAAATCCTATGTTTAGCACCACACTTTCCATTAATATTTGGTAAATTTTATAGTTCGAATCGCCAGGCTCAGTGGGATGCAATTTTAGCCATAATTGAAATAATCAATCTGCTATTTCGAAATGAATAAAGAAACGAAGATATTATTAATTTAGAAAAACATATTACTTTACATTTAGAAAAAATTAAAAAGTTGTTAACAAAAGTTTTACTCCTAAACAACATTTTCTTTTGCACTATTCAAGGATAATCCGAGAAATGGGCCCTGTAATTCATATGTGGACCATGCTTTATGAGAGTAAGCATAGATATTTTACTAGAAATTTAGCCCAAAACTTCATAAATATCTGTCAGACATTTGCTAAACTCCACCAACAGAAGATGTTCAGTGTTTAATCGAAATTCATTTTTCAACCGAAAATTATAAAAGAAAGAAAGTTTTATTCAAATCGTCCTATAAATGCATTGTTTTTTTAGCAACCCCTGTATATCGTTTGTCTTACTTTAAAACTGACTTTCATTACAAAAAATAATTCTCCGTAGTAAAGGAAAAACCAAATTTTAATGAATTAGTCCGTTTACATAAAATAAAATATATTTTAGAAAGTAACAACATCATATTTTTCGTTTTAACTGAATTTTTCGGTATTTATGATAAATTATATTGCAGTTATCAATTAATTGATAAGAAGAGTGGCCCAATCTCTAATAATTACCAAACCCTACAATATAATAAGTTATATGAACAACATGTTTGTAAACAAAATGAATATTTGTATGTATTGGGTTGTACTAGTCAACCTATATAACAATTGTTTGGTAATACATAATAACAACAATATTTAGCGAAATAAAGATTATGTCATAGACTAAAATATTTAATATTATAGAGACGTTGCAATAGAAAAAATTATGTAACTTAGATAATTTTTTCTATTGCAACGTCTCTATAATATTATTATTATTATTATTATTATATATCTATATTGCATATATTGCATATCTATGTTATTATTAATAAGGTTCCAATCCATATCACAGTGGGTGGCAAAAGGTGGAAATTCGAAGGAATATTTTTTTATCCAAATTAAGACGTCTAATATTAATTTAGTCTATGCTTTTACATTACTAATAAGTACTATTTAGCTTTTTAGCGATTTTATGTATAAATATAAAAATTAATTATATTAAATAAATAAAAATAAATTTGAACTAAAGCAAAAAAATTGTGTGAATTAATTATTATCATTACTTATTTGTGTAAGTTTATTAGGCAAGTTTAATGTTACATTTTAATGCAAACTATATCAAAATTGCAGCAAAATAAACAATTTTAAATTCAGGTACAATTATAAATGCTGCATCATATTTATATTAGAGACAGATAGACCCAAACCACTGTTAAATTAGATAATGTTTGCATCGTTTACAAACTACGAACAATTTGTGTCTTATTTTAATACAACTAAGTAGCATCAACACCGTTCAGTTGCAAGACACTACTAAAAGAAATGTAAGTTGCATCATACGAGTATTTAAATTGGGAGCCAATATAGTATTGAATTTTAATCCATGCATTCTGTATCATTTGTTGATACATTTTAAATTTAATTTTTTTTTATACAAACTCTGCATCAAAAAAGCGACGCAGATTTGATTGGGCGTCAAATGTGATACTAGTTGCAACGCATATCATAATTTTTTAAAGTGCGTACTTTCAATAACATATTCGATTGTCAACCTCCGTGGAGAACAGAGCAAATTGAAAAAGTAAAAATTAAATTAAATTGTAAAAAAAAAAATATAAGTGGTGAAAGTAGCGCTATCCAAAGTTGTTTAGCGCAATTCTGCGCAGTAAAATATGTATATATCTTGGTAACAAGGTTGAGGATTAAAAATGGACAGCTTAAGAAAAAATACGGCAAAAATCCAATTTAGAAAAACAGATGCTAAGCCAACCGATCAGGAAATGATGCACTTTGTGTTAAAAATCGGACTAACAACTAAAGACGTACACACACTATATCAGGATTTATACGACCGATGTATCTACATTAAATTTAACGTGGAACAAAAGTATTTAGAGTTCATTAGTGAAAAAAGTGTATTAAAATTTGATTACACAAACGGAACAACCACAGAAGTAACGGTAAAGAGAGCAAGTGGTGTGATGAGGTATGTGCGAGTGTTTAATTTGCCGCCAGAGATAAGCGACAGAACGTTGAACGAGGCAATGCACCGTTTTGGAAACATTTTGTCTACAAGGCGAGAAAAGTTTGGCGCCAACTCTTTGCTACCTGTTTTTTCAGGAGTAAGAGGTATACACATTGAGCTAGAAAAAGAAATTCCGCAATTTATTTACATCGAAAATATTAAAGCGAGAATATTTTACGATGGTATGAAAGAGAGGTGCTTCAAATGTGGTGAGGAATCGCACAAAAAACAAGATTGCCCTCTTTTAAACCACAAAAATATTGAAATATCACAACAGATACATCAACCAGTTCAAGACACCAACAAGAACCACTACAACCGCAAGTACCACAAGAACAAGTGCAACAACAAATACAATCAGATGACAAACAGCTTACATGCACGGGTGTTAAAATTACGTTACCAAAAACAACAACGCAGGAACGAGCAAAATACAATAAAATAGTTAAAATAACCCAACTACACGAAGAGGCAAAAAACAAGATATGTATACAGAAGAAAGAGGTAGTATATTCCCGTGTCTCATTTTCGTCTTTCTTTGCGCATCACGTCACGTGAAGACAAAAAACAGACATTTATATGAAGTTTGGCGGTTTTTTGATTAATTTTTTAAATAAATCAAGAATAATCGTAATTTTTTTTAACAAACCGTATTTACAATTGATAATGATAGTTTACCGAGACCCTTTTTATGCTTTATATTTTTTTTATGGTCCAAATACTTGAGAAATAATTCTTTCGGGTGTATAATGTCTAAGATAAATGGAAAAAAGGTAAACAAAATTATGAATACATAACATAAACCAATTAAATTATTAAATGTTTTTGGTCATTTACGTACCAATTATTAAAACTTTTATTTTTTTACGTTATGTACCTACTCAAATTTTTGCCATGTATTTTCGTTTGGCTTCAAATTATTGGTATCCACGTACCTATTCAAATATTATGTCCATATTCAACGTTAAATATAAATGGAAAAATATATTAAATAAAAATTCAGTTCACAAATTATTAAACGCCCAGTTAATAGAAAATACTAAATAAATTTGAAAAAAAGGAAATTAAATAAAACTATAAATTAAAATTAAATCTCTGGCTTATTTCATTTATTGTCTTATGGTTTTCGCTACAACTAAATCAAAACACCCATTCACTGTTTAGTGTTCTATATGTGTTCTTATCAGAAGTATGAACAATTGGTAGTTTTGTTGCAATAGGAATTATTCAAATTTAGTATATTTAAAATCGAACACTCTCAAATTTTTGAATTAAATAATTAAAATCAAATCGTTCTCTGCATTTAACAGAAAAATTATACTCATAAATTCCAAAACTTGTTATGCAATGTGCTCAAACAGTCTGCTCTAGACACGAATATTAAAACATGCCTCTTTTCGCGATTTAATTCCGAAAGTATTGCAGTATATAACTAAAATCAAAATTGAAATGTTTAATTTTAACATAAAGTCGAAAAATAATTAATGGCAAAAATAAAAAAAAATTCATTTATTTTCCATTTATTTAAAAAATTAATAAAAGTATCACGAAACTCCATATAAATATCAGCATTTTTGTCTTCACGTGACGTCAAATTGTGAAAAAAAGGATAGCAACAGCATGCGCAATATTATACCTTATTTTCTGTATATCTTGGGCAAAAAATAAAATTGCAAAAATAAAAACAATGATCAACTTGCGTGATCATAATATGAAAGAAAAGAGACAGAAAACTGATTCATCATGTATTGACACGGAAAATGAAGATAAAGCGGTAAATGTAAATAGACGAGGTCGATCAGCAAAAAAAACTCGGTACACAAGTACAAAATACCGAATAGCATTCACGGACCAATACAACAGTACAACGCTGAGCAAGAACACAAACAAAAATGAGTTTATTGCACTATCACTACCGACCAAATCAAAAAGCAGCGAAACAGTATAATTTTTTGAACGAGTGTTTTTATTTTAATTTGTGTACCAAAACACAAAAAAAAAATAAATAAATAAATCATCATTTCACCATTCATCATCATCATCACGCACGGGTATAACAAATTACAATATACAACAACAATTAACAGCAGCATGCAACAACAAAATCACTATATACAGGATGCAACATCATCAACGCAGAAAAGTGAAAAAAAAATTGAATTCAACATTTAATTTCCTTGAAATTGTGCGGAGGTGGGTAATCCCTTTACATACTTTGCATGGTACGTATTAATCATAAATGTGTAAATGAGTGAAAGAATTGTTGTTGGTCAGATAAATATACAAAGTTTTTACGCCAAAAAAGATATGTTGCTTAATTATCTGGCCAACAATAATATGAATGTGGTCCTTATAAGCGAAACCTGGGAGCGCATGAACAAGACGTTGAATGTCAGGGGGTACAGATTTCTTGCTAAACCACGAAGCGATGGTTATGGTGGAGTGGCAATTATGTATCGTAAAAATATGATGCTCAAAAAAGTGCCGCTCCCCGCCTTTGAAGTTGTGGAAGCTATTGCTGCCGTAACAACTAATTTGGAAAGAAATCTGATACTAGTAAGTGTGTATGTAATTTCTGCGAATGATATTAAATGTCCGCAATGCTTTGAATATGCAATATGAAGTTGAAAGAATGAATGAAAATGAGGGAATGGATAGGAAATATGAATGGAATGAGTTCCTTGGAGTGTTAGATAACTCCAAATCTACCACTCCAGGAACCAACCGTGTAAGTTATAAAATGATTCAGTTGTTGAGTAAATCAGCAAAACATAATTTGCTTGAGACACTCAACAAAGTATGGATGAAAAAATACCAAATAAATGGAAAGAGAGCAGGGTGGGCCCAATTCCTGAACGGGATAGAGATTCGAGTGTGGCAACAAATTATCGTGGCATATGTATGTTGAATGTTTTTATAAAAATTTTAAATGGAATGATGAAAGAACGAATGGAAGCTTTTATGAATGAAAATAATTTGTTGCCTTCAACAACATTCGGATTTCGAAAGAACCACTCTGCAATCGAGTGTGTGGAAAAGTTCGTATGGGAAATAAGAAAGGATAATATGAAGGTAGTCGCGGTATTTTTGGACATTGAGAGGGCGTATGATTATGTGGTTCCGTGGAAATTACAGCAAATTCTGTCGAATTTTGGATTTTCACGGAAGGTATGTATGTGGATAAAAGATTTTATGACTGAAAGAAAACTTGTTTTGAATGGCGAACGTTGGACTTCCGCAAGGAAGTAAAATATCTCCAGCTCTTTTCAATCTATATACCAGCGAGATACACCGCATCAATAAAGAAAATAAAATCGTTCTGCAATTTGCAGACGATTTTGTTATAATAGGAAAAGGAAGAAGTATTGATGCGGCGGCTCAAAAAGCGCAAAAGGGAATAGATGAAGTAATTGAAAAAATGAAAATGTTAAATTTAAGAGTGAATCATAATAAATGTGCTTATATGAGTTTCAGAACGAATGACGTAAATCCTAACATTAAGGTGGATGGTAATAGAATTGAACAGGTGAACACGTACAGGTATTTGGGTATTTGGATTGATAGGCGCATGAATTTTGGGAAGCACATGAAAATTTTGGCAGATAACTGCAAGGATCGTTTAAATGTGATTAAACGGGTGAGTAAACCTAAATGGGGTGCTCACCCCAGTTTGACTGATATGTTAAGGAAGGCCCTTATATCCTCCAAAATTGGGTATGGTATAAGTGTGTATGGAAATGGTTCGAAAGGGGCTTTCAGCAAATTGATGAAAGTAGAGAATGCGTGTGGCAGAGTGGTATTGGGAGCGATTAATTCAACCCCAATATATACTCTGTGGTCTGAAATGGGTGACTCACCTCTCGATTACAAGAGAGAGTGGATCACAGTAAGAGAGACAGTGCGAATGATAACAAAGAAAAATGAGTTTTGGAATGAAATGGTAGTGAGACTTCAAAGTAGGATGGTGTACAAACCTACATACAGAGCTAGCATTGCACTGGAAAATATGAATCTATTTTTAAGTATAGGCAATGCTGGTCCGCAGCCCGTTCCTAATAGTCTTACTGTATGCTTGAATATGGAAGAATATAATAAGGGAATGAATGAAGTTATCGCCAAAAGTATGTTTGGGAAAATCAGTTGGCAATATGTGAGACATGATATCGTTTACACAGATGCTAGTGTGATTGATAATGGTGTAGGCATTGGTATTTTTATGCTCGGTACGAATGTGGAAAAGTGTTTTAGAGTGGATAAAAGCATCTGTATAATAAACGCCGAACTTATTGGAATATATGAAGGTCTCCAACTGGCTGTGAATGAAGGGAATAGGAAGATAGTAATATTTTCCGATTCCCAGAGTGGTTTGTGTTTGCTAAAATGTGGAGGTGGAAGACATGGCAATTTGTATGTTGATTTGATTTTTGAATGTGTTCGAGTCTGTCAACATGATGTGACCATACAATGGGTTCCATCACATAGGCAGATCGAAGGAAATGAAAGGACCGATATGTTAGCTAAAAAGGGTACATTGAATGACGTGGTTCAGGAGTACGAAAGAAAGGATGCAAGAGACGTACTTCGAATGTTTCAGATGAATCTGTGGGGAAAATGGGAGAGTGAATTTAACGAGAAAAGTCTGAATGTTACGAACGGCTGAACCACGGAAGTTGGAAGGAATGCTTGTGGAAACGTCATTTGAGTGAGAACAAAAATTGTGAGTTGTGTGGAAGTGTGGAGGATGTTGAACACCTCTTATTGGTTTGTCCCAGACACAACCAATACAGATCTAAGTTCAACATCCTTCGGAATGCCAGGAATCTAAGTGATTTAATGAATGAAGGAGATTTGGCTTATAAGGAAATGTATGAATTTTTTAGAATGAGTGGAATAACGGTGTAAAATAAATAAAGAAGAGCTGGCAAAGTATATGTAGGGAGTAATCCGGTTCTTTATAAAAAAAAATTAAAAATTATAGAGTAAAATTGAATTATGAATGTAAAAATGTAACTAGAAATATATGATATAAATTTTGATTTTTGGCAATATGGCTCTATTTTATATAGGAGCCAAGCCTAATAAAAAAAAAAATAATACTTTCAATAAATAAATATACATTGTCGGTTTGCGAGAATAGTGACACATCTCAAAAATGGCCAATTTTGAGATAATAGGAAACAAATCCTTTAAATGTAACAATCTTTTATCTGGCATAGTGTCATTTCTAAACTACCCGTATTTTTCAATATATGTGACGTGGAATTTGATGAATTCAACTATTTTATACCATAAAAAAAAATTCAAATCGATTTCCTCAAAAATATGATATTTTGAGATGTGTCAATATTCTCGCAAACCGACGACATGTATACAGGGTGTTCGGCACATGGACCGACACAATTTTTTGGGGAATTGGTTGGGTAATTAGCTAGTTTTCACCCATATGCCCCTACGTCCTAAGTGACACGGTAACTGAGATATGAATTTTTTTCGTGTTTTATTTAAATTACCTGAAATCTCGCCTTTAAATCGTCATATTTTTTTTGTTTGTGATTGTAATAGCACGAAATAACTTTTATTGTATTCTGCAATGTATTTTTAGTCTAAATAAATCACTATTTGGTACAAATGGCTTCAAGAAAATAAATTATATGAGCTCCGAAAGTCTTGAAAATGTGTAAATGTATGAAAAATTTCTACTTCTAAATTCAATATAAAAAAAAATAAACATTATTTTGAACATAGGTTTGTTTTAAAAAGTTGTCTAGTTTATACTCTTTCCAACGGTATACTACATGTTGGAGAAATTATTTATAGTATGGTCAAAATAAGAGATAGAAGTTGTCAGGGTCAAGAAAATTCTTTTTATCTTTATTATGTTTTATTAAATACTCCGAGATATGTGTTATAATATTTGTTCGAATTGTTCTCCTCTACTCCGTATGCATGCACGACACATTTTCCTTATTTCAAATGTTATTGTGCGAAGTCGCATTTCTCTTTTCATTATTTCAAATGCAGCTATAATTTTTTTTTTTTTTCCACTGGCGCTACATCCCATAGAGGGATTTGGCCGCTTTATTTGAAGTTTCGTAATCATTTTTTTAACGGATAATGAGTGATTAATTCATTGATCCAACATTAACCAGCCGTGATTTTTTCATCACCCGCCGGGAATCGAACCCGGGACCTCCGGAGCTTAAAGCAAGCATGCTAACCACTGTGCCACCGAAGCGGTAATTCGCTGCATTAAAATTTCACGTGAGGGCACCTCTGCTGCATAAACCAATTCCTTTGCACGTCCCAGACGTAAAAATCGATGGGTGTCCAAAGAAATTCCAAAAATTCCCAGAAAAAGCCCAAAAAATTCCCAAAATTCCCAGAAAATGCGCAAAATATTCCAAAAATTCCCAGAAAATACCCAAGAATTTCCAAAAATTCCCAGAAAATGCCCAAGAATTTCCAAAAATTCAGTGCCATTTTCTGGGAATTTTTGGAAGGTCAGGGCTATTTTCTGGGAATTTTTGGAAGTTCAAGGCCATTTTCTGGGAATTTTTGGAAATTCAAGGCCATTTTCTGGGACTTTTTGGAATTTCTTGGGCATTTTTTGGAATTTTTGGAACATTTTGGTAATTTTGTCGTATTTTGTGGTATTTTCTGGTATTTTGTTGCTCTTTTGGAAATTTTTTGGTAATTTTTGGTATTTTTAGAAATTTTTAATTAACAAAAAATAACCAAAAAATACCAAAAAATGCTACCCAGAATTTTCTGGGGGAATTTTTGGAATTTCTTGGCCATTTTCTGGGAATTTTTGGAATTTCTTGGGAATTTTTGAGTTTTTGACTTTTTCTGGGAATTATTGGAATTTTTGGGGAATTTTTTGAGAATATTGGGAATGTTTTGGGAATTTTTGGAATTTTTGGAATTTCTTGGGAATTTTTGGAATTTTTTGGGAATTTTTGGAAAGTCTTGGGCATTTTCTGGGAATTTTTGGAATTTCTTTGGACACCCCTCGATTTTTACGTCTGGGGACGTGCAAAGGAATCGGTTTATGCAGCAGAGGTGCCCTCACGAGAAATTTTAATGGAGCGAATTATAGCTGCATTTGAAATAATGAAAAGAGAAATGTAACTTCGCACAATAACATTTGAAATAAGGAAAATGTGTCGTGCATGCATACGGAGGAGAGGAGAACAATTCGAACAAATATTATAACTCATATTTAATAAAAAGATAAAAAGAATTTTCTTGACCCTGAGAACTTCTATCTCTTATTTTGACCATACTATAAATAATTTCTCCAACATGTAGTATACCGTTGGAAAGAGTATAAACTAGACAACTTTTTAAAACAAACCTATGTTCAAAATAATGTTTATTTTTTTTTATATTGAATTTAGAAGTAGAAATTTTTCATACATTTACACATTTTCAAGACTTTCGGAGCTCATATAATTTATTTTCTTGAAGCCATTTGTACCAAATAGTGATTTATTTAGACTAAAAATACATTGCAGAATACAATAAAAGTTATTTCGTGCTATTACAATCACAATCAAAAAAATATGACGATTCAAAGGCGAAATTTCAGGTAATTTAAATAAAAAACGAAAAAAATTCATATTTCAGTTACCGTGTCACTTAGGACGTAGGGGCATATGGGTGAAAACTAGCTAATGACCCAACCAATTCCCCAAAAAATTGTGTCGGTCCATGTGCCGAACACCCTGTATTATGTATATCTTAATAATAATTGAAACTGAACTTCTAAATTATCAGATTATGTTACATAATTTAACAATATATTATGTACTTCTTGGTTTGTTGCTTACTAATAAAAGATACTACTAGTAATGTATCTGAAACTGGATCAATTTTTTAATACTAACATACGTTCCCTATATCCATCGGTTTTGTAATGTTTTAAAGAGTGTACGATGGGTCCGACATCTTACCGGGCAACTAGCTTAGGCTTCGTACATTATGATTGCAGCATTTTTGTTTTCATCCCTTACTTTGGAGAAATCAAAGAAGCGTTGTCATTACCTTATGACTAGTATTTTTATTGAAACAGCTTTGATTTTGGATTAAATATGCTTCGTTGTGTTGGTTAATCAAGATGAGTAGAGATCATCTGCGGTTATGATGGATTCTATACATTTTAACTGCATATCAAAGAAAAGGAAAATTCGGCACAGAATACCAAATATGATGTTGGAGACCTCGATTTATTGAAATTTGTGGATTTAACTAAATGGTATAATAATCAAATAAAAATTGATGTTAAACAAACAAGAACAGTATTTTGAATAAGATCTAATAAGATAAACTGAGCGTCGATAAAATCAGCAAGTGCTCTCCCTACAAAACCAGTGGTTTTTCTAAAATCTGAATCATGATTAATATTTCTTTGGCTAAACACAAGATCTTGAAATGATTGTATACATTTCTATTTTTGGTATTTTGAAACTCTGCTTTTTTCCGGGGTAATGTTTCCCATTTTATCTCTTAAAAAACTGAACAAATATTCATTTAGAAGTGCAAACAGTTTAATTGTAGTATCGTATAATTTGTTTCTGTGAAAGACCAAAAATGTTTTGCCACCCCCACTCCCCGGTACATTTTGGCGCAGAAGTCATTTCAATTTATTTATGTATTATGTTATATATGATGACTAACATTTCTGTACTTTGACTATATACACTTAGGTATATTCATTGGAAATAAATATAAAATAATAATAAAACCTAAATAATACAACATAAATAAATGTTGATTGTGTTCCGCAAAATTTTAGGTTGGTGCAAGGGGGACGAAGCTTTATTTATTTGTTGCTGTTGCTTCGGCGAAAAACTCGACTTGATTTCTTATCTACAAAAGTCTATTTTACTGATTAAAAATTTATGAAATTTATATATTTTATTTTGGAATTATTAATGAAAACCCCTTAAGGTATTTGTCTTATATTTATATACTATCTGTATAGAGCCGTATAGATATACGTTAAACTGAAATACCAATATATTCACCCCATTGTTGTGTTAAATAAAATCCCCTGGCTTTTGCAATACGGTTTATACACAATTCACATAAAAGATGTTCTTCCTTATTTTCTGTTTATTTATTGTTAAATAGATTTTGTTGGTTATTGTGTGTATTTACCTTAAGACATGGTAATCGAGACAATAAGGAAATGATATTACGTTGAAGCGTTTGATATTTTTAGTGTATATTTGATGAACGGTTGTATAGAAATATTTATTATTTGTAAATAGCGAGTGAGGGGGTAAATTGTACATATTATTCATTTCTATCGCGTGCTTATCAAAAGTCAAACAATGTCTAATTATTTTAAGTACAATTAAGTTCAAACGTAATTTATTATGGAATCAATATGATATGATAACATTACAAAAAAATTATAAATTTCGTAAAATCATATTTCTAAAACGTATCTCGCAATTCTCCTGAGACTTGTAATCCAACATCGATTATATAATATTAGTTATAAAAAATGAAAAAAAATCCCCCGCAATGATAATCGAAATTCCACACCAATTACCTTCTTAATCTATCGTATTTCAAAAAAATCAATTTTTTTATATCCAAGCCGCGCATCACAAATCAGAAAAATCGTGAAATTAAATTATCATTATATTACTTTCATGTTTCCTCTTATCTCTCGTAAGGCACATACAATATTTCGAATAAAATGTGAGAATATAGCAACGGCAACAAAAAAACTATATAATCTTCAGATTGTTATATGATTTTCATTTTCTTTACTCTGTGCACTGATAATAAATCAATTTCGAATAAAAATCACATCATCCAACAAGTTATCCCGATTTTTTTATTTTTACCATTTTACCCTGCTGTTTTATACCAACTTTGTATTTTTTATTAAATTTGATTTCTAATATTCTACCACTTCTAAGGAGTTAACCTTCTATATGGATTACGATGTTGCCATACAAAGACGAAAAAACGCTAATTCTAATAATTTATTTTACTTAACACCGTAATAAACTCTTTTATGTCTTGTGCAATTGATACACGAGTTTCTATTACTGAATATTAAAATTGGTACAAAGCAGTCAAATAAAAAAATCGGATAGAGCCGAATAAAAACTGTTTTACAAATTTGAAACGTAACTTGTAATCTATATTATGTATTTTTTCAGCTTGCGGCTGCCAACAACAAAATACAATGTTTACAAATCAGTTACCGAAAATGAAATTTGCCGATGCTAGAGACATTGAAGCTTAAAAGTAACGAATTGTGGCAAATCACTTTTGTAAATGTACGATGCTTTTACAAATTATGAAAGTAAAATTCTGCTTTGAATTGAAAAATAAATTCTTTATTTTAACCACCTCTTTTAAACCCGTTGAGAGCTTTATCAATGCAGGATAGGTTGAAATCAATTTTATTGATTTTGTCAGTTTACTATGTTTTCTTGAAAGGTAGCTACGTCAGAATTGACTGATAAATGTACATAGATAGCCATAGTTAAAAAAAAAGTAGGAGTAATTGAAAACAACTTTTCATTGAACACCCAGCTTCAACTCGCGTTTTCGGAGGCTCATGGTGATTGACATCATAATTACATATTAGGTGAGTACTATTTGAACTACTACGTCCCGAATTATAGGATATCATTTTTTCTAAAGAAATTCTTCTATCATTGTCTCCGGGCCCACCGTGTACCGTTCTTACACGTATCTATGTATGTACCGTTTCACACTTATCGTAAACACTCTCGGAAAATTGGCATGTGCTCCTCGTATGACCAAGGGTGGAAAATGTCAGGAAAACTCTGTAAACATTTTAGTGCAGGTTTTCCGTGATTTCAAACTGAATGCCATTTGAAGGATACTTATTTTCTATAATTTATTAATATTAGGAAGTGTGGCATTCACATCAGGATATTGCAAAATGGAGGCATGCATGACGAAAGTTGCAAAAACACTTTGCAAATTTATGTGACTTTGTTTTGGATGCCGTTTTGTATTTCGTTACAAAATATTACTTCATGTTAATTAATAAAATGACATGCATGTAGCCCCAGCTACTGTTTTACTGATCAAAAAAAAAAATTGTTCCAATATTAACACTACAACATCTCTTAAATAGATTGAGAATAAACGGGGGTAATATAATGTATTCGGGTATTGTAGGGGAGATGATGGCGAATTAAAATTAAGTTAATTAAATTAAGAAAAACTCAATTTTATAAATACTTGTTTTTTTACTTTAAAGCATCATAGCTTGCAAACGAATGTAGATGCAAGATAACCACTTAAATCCTAATAATATCCTATACAATTACCAGTCAAATAAGGCTAAGTTGGTTATTCTCCGATAAATAATTTGGAAGTTACAGTTTAATATTTGGGTGTACTTTTTTTCTGAACCAAATTTTTTAAACACCCTGTATCTCACAGGATATCAAAAATGGACCCCCTTCCCTCTCCCTCCCATAAGATTTTTTTCTCAGAATGAACCAAAGAATCACCCCTTAACGGATTAGCATCCCAAATCCGGACACCCTGTATACATTCAAACATTCCTTCAAAGGCAAACAAAAAATTTGAACATAGTACTTATTATATTATGTACTTTTATTGTTTTTGTTTGTTACGTGAATGTACTGCAAAGGAAATCTTTACGCGTCTATAACTTTGGAGTCCGACCACCTAAAGATCTTAACCATAACACGTTTTTGTTATCTAATTAAGATCTATCTATCAGCATCCGTAAAAACGATAACGGACTAATTCATCTGGACAAGCATCAAAAATGACGTAAGAAAAATGGTTCAATGCTGTACCGCATGCCAGAGAGCGAAAGTATCGAGACATACAAAAAGCCCGCCAGGAGAAGTTGTACCACGCGATTTACGGAAATACATCTATATACATAATCGGTCCACTGACCGTGTCGGAGGGCCAGCGGTACTGCGTGACACTAATTGACCGGTTCACCCGATGGACCGAGACAGTACCAGTACCGGATATACGAGCCGAGACTGCCCCGAAAGCGGTACTAAACAACTAAATCCCATGTTTCGGAGTCACAACATCTATAGTAACGGATCAAGGCCACAATTTGAGTCAGAATTGTTTGCCGAGTTCTCCAAGATGTTGGGCTTCGAACGCAAGAGAACGACCGCGTATAATCCGAAGTTGAAAGGTTTAATAGAGAGGTGGCACAGAACACACAAGGCCGCTATTATATGCCAGGGGAGAAGTGAATGGACACGAGCATTATAGACGGCATTACTGGGATTACGATCTGTTACAGAGAGGAGTTGCAAGCTTCAGCAGCCGAGTTAGTATATGGCGAAAAAATACGAATACCCAGCCAGCTGATTGTTGAGAAAAAACAACACCCGTAAGCACGGCAGTCCAACAGTATTCGTTTCACAAGCGCTAAATACGTGCACACACGTCTTCATTAGAACAGACTTATGCAAATGAGCATTGCAGTCGCCAAACGAGGATCCATTCCGAGTCATCAAACGCAGTGAAAAATCATTCATTGTAAACATCAGAGGCAGAAACAGCAACATTTCGATCGACAGGCTAAAACCGTGTTTTTCTGAGGATGACTCAACCGAAACATCGCAAGCCAGCAGCAAACCAAAGCCAAGGAATACAACACCGCCCGTAGACGAACCAAAGCAAGCACACACCAAGAAAATTCGCTTCAATCCAGAGGCTCAACCAGCAGCAAGCAACAATATATCTAACCCAGTCGGTAGCAAGAAGTCCTGTATGAAAACAAAAAATACACTCCTTCAACGTTACCGGAATCAGCAATAACACGAGTGGGAAGACACACCAAAGTACCTGCATGCTTTGCGAAAGTCTCGTTCATCGGTGATTCACTGGCAAGGGGGTGAAGTGGCGGTCTACAGATATGAATGGCAACGGAAATATACATACCATAATATATTCCAAATAAACAATGAGCATTTTTTCTTACCTTTATTCCCCATTTTTCTCCCGGCTTGGGGACACGTCACACAGGGAAGCAAGTCGGCAAAACGAAGCTTTTTTAAGGGAATTAGAAACGACGAAAAAATCAAAATTTCCATAGTAAAACACATAAAACATATGGCAAATCACTTTTTTTCCTAAGACAAATTTGTAAATGAAAACGTTGCAAATTCTTAATTATGATTTCTGAAATATTTTCATAAATGTTTGAATTTCAACATATATAAATGTCGTTTAAGCAAATCGTTTTCATTTTCTTGTAATAATTGATTTATTTAAACCAAAATATAAAAAAAAGTTCATAACAACAGCATTCTGGTCAAATAAAAAAGAAAAGCTTACTACAAATTGTGTGCATTAAGTCAATATACATTACATAGATGTCAGTAAAAAATTTTTAAAAATCGTACCAAAAATTGCCACCTGGGGAAATTTTAAGTTCAAAAATTGTAGGAAAAGCAAAACAAATTCTCAAAATATTAAGAACGTGTGATAATTTTGTGATTAAACAATTTTTTTTCGTATTTTCTGCATAAATCTGAGACATCTAACGTACACTAGTAAAACTAAAGATAAATTTAGCAAGTATTATTTTAATTCGTCAGAGCCAACTTTGATGTATTTTTCAAAATGAAAGTACGAAAAATATATTTTAGAAATAATTTAATTTTAATATTTCTGCAATTAATATTTACTTAATACCAATAAACCCTACATGTATATAGCTGCTAAAGGTATGTAGAACACTTTTGTATAAAAATTTTGTAACATTTTTGCTTTTTTCAATGAAAAACTTGAAGCTTAAAAACACCATTTTTACTATGGATTCCTATGGAAATTAGTGAAAAGTTATACCACTAAAAAAGCTTCGAAAAAATACGCCATAATGATTATGGCTCTATACTCTAGAAGGCTCTGGTTTTACTATGAAAATTTTGGTTTTTTCGTCGTTTCTAATTCCCTTATAAAAGCTTGGTTTTTTTAGATTATGGCTTGTATAATCAAGGTTGCTTTGGTAATATACGTTATAAACTCCTAACTCGATTTCTTTCCCCGCCTTCATTCAAATTTGAATTCCAATTTCTGTCTGTAGTATTATTTTAAATTTGCGAGGCATGCTAGATTGTTTTGATTTTTTGTTTTCTTCGCGCTCATCATATTAATTTAATTTTTTTCTGTTTGTTTTTTTTTTTATTTATTTTAATTTCGATTGTTGAGCGGAAACATGTTACTTTTTTTACCATCTGTTTCAGAAGTGTATAAGTGGTGATGTCGTTAGGCTGAATATACATTTATATTTATTATTTACATTTCTTAATAAATTATCTGCAACAGTTTCTTTGAGCACAAATTGACACCAGAATTGCGGCGATCAAATGAGCCGTTCTTTTGCTACAGTGAAAAGTTCGCTGAGCGGCTTTCTTTGCCGTCAGATGACGTCGTTGCGATAATATTATGCGTCAATCATGAAGCATAAAGCCTAAAGGCCAATCTTTCCAATCATATATTTAAATTAGAAGTAATTCTTATTGTTGATTATTGATTAGTAATTTTGCCCACGACCAAGGGCAACATTTCTTGTTGCTCACTTCCAACCATGAGGCTTCGACGTGTAGACGTTTGCACGTCAAAACGGTCATGGTAATAAATGACACAGACAAGCCCGATTTTTTATTTTATTATTTTTGGGAAAATATTCTTTTTTTAATCTCGTGATTGTCACAGCACAGTTTTATAAATTTGTTTTAACAAATTTTATTCTTTAGAGAAAATAATTTCCACCAGTGCAATGAGTTAGTTAAGTCAGTTACAAGTTTTCAAAAAAGTTTTCTAGAGAAAGCATTTTGAAGTTTAGTGAAATTACGTTAAAAGATGTAAATAATGACATCTCTTTCAAATTTTTTTGTGCTATTTTCTTTCTTTTTCATAAGAATTTTAAGTGGAGATTAATTATATTAATTTAAAATAAATTAACTGCCACAGTTTCTTCACGCACAAATTTACACTAGAATGGCTACGATCAGTGGGTCCTACCCGGGATTTGCCGGGAGCGAAATCCTGGAAAATTGACCAATTTTTATAATCCCGCTTCCTGGGAATTTTGGTTAAAATCCCGATATTTACGAAAAATCGCTTTTATATAATTAAAACTAGTCAAAACATTCTAAAATCCAATCTACCCTATTAAAGTATACAAACCACAGTCTTTGACTGAAATTCTGTCTAAACTAAGTGCATTGGATGGGTTTTCAATTGGGGTTGTATTGTAGGAGTGCATTTATAAGAGACAGTTTATGTGCTCCTGGCTTTCAACTACCTAAAACAAAAACAGTTGTGATGAAACTCATACATGGTTACTATGAATCGGTAAAAATAGAAACGATTACAAAAACTAATTTATGCAAAAACGAAGATTCCGGCCAATTATTAAGTTTGACCCTAGATGAATGTGAATGTATATATATTATTCTAATGGTTCATATGACTATCTAGGTCTGATGAGAATTTATACAAGTTGTACGGCTGACATTTAACAAATCTACTCGAGCGGAAGCGAATTAGTTTCGAGATCAACTTCAACAAGATTATAGCTGTAACAACAGATGAAGCTTAATAATAACAGCGTCATTGTTAATATCACAATCCGTTTAAATATTTTTTAACTAAACCATTTGCATATTTAGCGATCCGGGATATCGATGATTTTGAAAACAAATTACCATGATTATACTTGTCAGCGGTACTTGCAGCGTCTCTCCGATAACCTGATTTTACCGAAAATACTTCGACAAATGACCAGATATTTCACAAAGTTTTAACAAAAATTTAATAATTCTCTCAGCAGCCTGATTCTCTAAAAAATAAGATAATGGGTAAACGTGTAAACTCGTAAAAAGCAAAGCTTTCTTTTATTAGTTTGCAATTTTTCGATTTTATTTGAAGTAGTAATCAAATCGAAAAATTGGGAATTTTTTAGAGTAGGCCTAGCTTTTTGCAAGTTTACACATTTACCCATTATCTTATTTTTTAGAGAATCAGGGTGCAGAAGTAACTAGATTACAATTTCTTTCGCTCAAAGCTTCAACTACTATTTCCATTGGTTTCAAAAGGTGAAGCAATTCTTGTATCTTGGAAATTTCCCATTCTACCTGCTTTAACGGTAAACTTAGATCCTTTAAAGCCTTTTTGATACTGGTTTTCATAAAAAAAAATCGTTCGATTATCAGAACAATATTATTCCATCGCGTTGGAAAATCGAGCATGAGAATTAGTTCTTTTCCAAGCTCGATCTTTGCAATTTTATAGTACACAGTTCGTTACAGCTGATTTTTGAACAATCTAATGGTTTGTCTAATGTTTGTTTAAAGGAGATGAAACTTTATCAAGCTAGTGGAACAATATCAAACACACTAAAACGTACTTACAATTCGTTGATGACCATCAACTGAATCTGAGCGTGTGTTCTCTATTTCGAGCGAATTCGTCACGAAGAAACGTGTTGGCCTATCTGATCATTCTATTTACGTTTTATGTTTTTTAAGAGATTTTTAAAATCAAAATCTTTAATTTTGTTTTGCTTTTTTGAATATTTTTGTTAATTTTATCGAAATTTATATTGGTTATTATTTATTATAATTTATTGAAATAAAAATTGTCTGTGAAAAGTTTATGAATTTTTACTATGAATCCCGGGATTACCTAAAACTTAATCTCGGCTCCCGGGATTTGAAAAACATCCGGGAACAGGATCCACTATAGCTCCGACATTCTTCTTTCGCAATGCTCTCAAGCTTTACAAATCGCCATTTTGTATAGATTTTAATTTTATTTATACTTTATGTGGAGATTAATTATTTTAATTAACGATTATCTGTCATAGGTTCTTTACGCAAAAATTAACACCAGAATTTTTCCGATCGGTCGAGGTGCTCTCTCACTGAAGAGAAAGAGTGGTAATTGTCATGAAAATTGTTTGACGATTGATTCCCTGAGTAACAATAAATATTTGGGGTTAAATGTAGATAGCAATTTGAAGTGGAAATGTCATATATCTGACCTAAATAGTTCACTACATTCAGGTGTAAGAAAAATGTATCTTTTGCGTTCTAATTATTCGTTTTCGGTGTTAAAAATTGTTTATCACGCCTTAATTGAATCCAGATTACGCTATGGTATTTGCTGCTGGAGCGGTACGTACTATGAGACAGTTCAGTCTTTATTGCTCAAAAGTTCATACTCAGATTGATGTTTTTCAAGAATAGATTGTGCTCGTTTTGGTCTTTATTCAAAATGAGTAATATTTTGCCACTTAAACATCTTTATGTTTTCAAGGTCATGAATGTATACCTTGAGACACAAGGCATTTCCGTATGGTTCCTAAATTTCTAAAAACCCATTATTTTAATTATTTTTCAGTTACAGCACCTACAATTTGTAAGAAGCTTCCCAGAGATATACGTTGCTTAAATTCAAAATCTAAATTCTTGTCATCAAGGCCTTATATATACAGGCCTGATTGTACACGAAAAAATATTCAATGAGCTTTCAATATGGGTACTCATTTGTCTATTTTATATGGAAAATGCATATTTTGAGTGATAAAATCATGATATAAAATATGAGTAATTTTAATGTTTGTTGAATTTAAAAAATTACTTGTATTTTAAACCATTTGTCATTTTAATTTCGATGAATGAATCAACCTCGAAATTAATAAAATAATTAAATAAAAATAGTACCTTTATCATATTTTATAGAAAAAGTTTCATTTTAATTGTGCTGCCAGATGCATAAATGTAAAAAAAAAAATTAAAACAGCAATCGCTGAAAAAAATGCTGAATATTCGTCAGCAATAATGAAATGTCAAAATGTCAAATTTTTGTTTTGGTTTTTTGTTGTGTTTAGATTTTTAAATTAGTTTTTCTTTTATATTGTACAATAAAATATTAATGCACATATTATTATTTCCAATAAAGTTTGTGTTGTTTTTAAATCTAATTGTGTACATACATACGAGCAATACGTGGATACGAGTATTCGATATAAAAAAAAATTAATTAAAAACTATAAACACAACAAAAAACCAAAACAAAAATTTGACATTTTGACATTTCATTATTGCTGACGAATATTCAGCATTTTTTTCAGCGATTGCTGTTTTAATTTTTTTTTTTTTACATTTATGCATCTGGCAGCACAATTAAAATGAAACTTTTTCTATAAAATATGATAAAGGTACTATTTTTATTTAATTATTTTATTAATTTCGAGGTTGATTCATTCATCGAAATTAAAATGACAAATGGTTTAAAATACAAGTAATTTTTTAAATTCAACAAACATTAAAATTACTCATATTTTATATCATGATTTTATCACTCAAAATATGCATTTTCCATATAAAATAGACAAATGAGTACCCATATCGAAAGCTTCGATTTTTGTACAATCAGGCCCGTTAATATATGGCCCTGTTGTCATCTTTGAAATTGTGGCTTTCAGTGTGCTACGATTGATTTTGTTTTTGAGCGTATTCTTTAATGTGTACTAATTTGCATGATAGAACGATTTTCGCTTTCTAATTTGTGTATGACTTTTGCCTTCGTAGCTACTGCTTTATTATTAAAAACGTTTTTCGTATTCAATAATTTTAATTCAATATCACCTAATTTATGTTTATTCTACTTTTGTTTCTCTTTTAGTCATAATGTATAATTTTAATATTTATCGTTTTGTATCTAAATATTTAGGTTTTTATTTTTACTATTATTGTTAAGGAGAAATGCCTGCCACTGGTACATCATACCAAGAGGCTGTACCTGTTTTTGTAGTTTGTTTCTTGATTTTAAATAAATAAATAAACTACAGTGCTCACAATCATTTTAAATTGCTGTTTTGTAGTTTATAATTTTAATTAAAATTGTAATATTTAAAATAAATTATCCACCACTCTTTCTTCACGCAAAAATTTACACCAGAATTGCTCCGTTCGGATGAATCATTCTCTTGCTACAGTGGTATAAATATTTAAATGGCTCGAAATCAGAAGTTCGCCACTCCGAACGTCGTTGCAATAATGTTATGGGTGAGGCATACATCCTATAAGGATAAACCTAAGCAATCATATATTTAAATTAAAGGTAATGCTTACTGTTGATGAGTAATTGCTCACGACCAAGAGCAAGATTTTGTGTTATCACTGATAACACAAAATCTTGCCTTATCACCACAAAAACTTCTTCTATTTTTTTTTTCTAGACGTCGCGTCGTCTCTTTACCAAGATTTTAATTTGTTTGAATGTAAAAATCAGAACTTTTCATTGTAATGTGAGAATTGATCAAACGGCTCGTTAATACAGTATTTACGGGAGTTATAACCAACCGGTAGCTCACGAGCTCTTGGTAGCCTGCAAAACAATTTAAAGGCGCCCGCAAATGAAATTTTATTTATCTTCACTCTTGTTAACATTTAAAATTTCTAATTGACCAAAGATAATTGAATATATATTTTTGCTTTTGTGGTTCAAAATTATACTTTTCAAAACTTTAAAGATGTTTTAAGGTTATCAGATTATTTGAGTTTTATCGAGATTGTTGAGGATCCTGATTTTACTTTTTTGAAGACGTTGTTGAGTTGTAGGTACTATTGGCTTAGCTTCCCTGTTATTCTAAATATTCGAGTTTTATAGAGTGATTGATTTTGTGTTATATAATATTCCGTGGTGAATAATTATTAGCGCTTGTTAAGTGTTATTCAAGCTTTCTCAATGGATTTCCAATACGATTATCGTTATACTATATGACAAACATATTCGCATGACCTTCGAAGAATAATCTCTTGATTTTACTACGAATTTCCTAATTCAAACAATGTTAGGTGATGTTTTGAAGACCAATGACAGCTTAAATTCAAATCTTTATGTTTAATTTTAGATGCGATACCACGTTTTTGCAAACGGGGCATGAACTCTTGATTTATAAATTAACTACATAATAAAAAAATAAATTTGGTTGGGTTATTTACAGAAAATCGAAGAGAAACAATACAATTTATTGATGTTCTTAGCTTACATCTATGTAGTAAGCACATTAGAATTGCGAAAAAATTTGATTTCAGGATTATTTTTTTAAATCGTATTATTTTAGGTTTGTTG
Organism: Tipula helvola; assembly: GCA_963556165.1. NCBI lineage: Eukaryota > Metazoa > Arthropoda > Insecta > Diptera > Tipulidae > Tipula > Tipula helvola. The sequence goes on from OY744483.1 coordinate 104,589,975, forward strand.
ATTAAACAAAATAGAAAAATTAAGACCGTGTTTTATATAGCCGAGCTAATAGTTCATCTGACAATTAAATAATCAATTAGAGAGAAGCACCTTGGATACATATGCTCAAAGGCTGTTGAATGATTGCGTGTTTTAACTTTACTTGATTTGACAGCTATCTCTGAGATATTATTTCTACCTCAAATTATTGTCTCTAAATTATACTGGCTAATAAAAAATCATACTAAGAGAGCGTTGTTGATAAATAATTTAATTAAAGCTAAATCGCTTTTTGCTAGTTCATGGTTAAGACTTAATTAGATAGTCAGGTTCAAAGCTTGCTTTAGTATAACCACTAAAAGACGGCATACCATAAGCAATAATTTTAAATAACATAACGTATCAAATTTTTAAAAATTTAGTAGGTTATTTGATAATGTCACTATTGTTGCATATATTTAAGGGCAACCCATTCAGGTATTACTTCATTTGAATACATTTTTGGTTACATTATTAAAGGTTAGCGCTTCGTTAATCTTGCAGACAAGATTTTGAAGAATAAAACGATGATCAAAATTCGTAATTGTAAATATGTTTGCATAAACCCTCTGTAGGCGGGGCTGCCGCTTCCAAACCCCCGCTCTCACCTTATTGAGCTTCTTGACCTGCTATTTCTCGCCATTTATAACTGTAAAATCATATTTCTTGCAAAACAATTGCCTTTCAAAGGGATTTTAATTATTATGGTGTCATTTGGCAAACATTTCAAATTTTATTTCGCTTTACAAAAGCGATAAAATGCCTGAAAAGCATTTCGGGGTTAATAGTGGCGAAATAAAGCCCTATTCGACTTTCAATGCCTCGTTGCTTGTGTCACGACACCGTACTATGTACCATTCCAAATAATTTTCTACAAGATAAATTAAGTATTGATAAATCGTCTGCGATATTTCCAACCTGGAATTCTTTAAAGCTAACACACTTAATAAGTCAAAAATTTACATATGTATCAATCACTATACCGGATTTGCATGTATAATAAATTTCACCTGAAGATTTATATCGTTCCAATAGTTCAAGAGATTTATCAAATTTATATTTATTATCTACATTTATCGGATAGGTACTCGCCCTTAAATAAAATCAAAAAAAAAAAATTGTAAATAAACTTTTTGGCTGTTCATTTTGTAACTCTACCAGAAAACAAACCACGTTTTATTTATTGGATATGCAAATAATACGGTACTCTAGAGAAACTATTTGTTAATAAATATTTTAGTTGAGTTGTGTAAACAGCAACGAAAAGACAATTATTCAATTTCAATTGTGATCGGTGTTAATAGCACAAAAGAAACAAACAAGATTTTATTTAAAGTAAACCAACGGTCCTGCCACAATAAAGCGCTAAGAAGTGTCAAACACCTATTCTCAAATAAAACAAAAAATACCTACTAAATATTTATCTATTTATGTAAATTCATTAGGTCAATGCCATCCACATCGGCTTAGGTCAAGTCTATACACGAATATCACATAACTTTCTTCCGACTATAACTAAATTTAGTTGTGTAGTGTAATTCAAAGAGTGAACATCTTAGGTGCAAAAAATGAAATGTTTTTTAATTATTTTGGTTTATTGTGCGACATTAGTTTACACTATCGAGAATGACATAATTTATGAGAAATGTAGTTTAGAAATTCGTGTAAGTTTTGGCGTTTAGACGGTATAGTAAACAATTATGTGTTTTGATTTGTGTTCATTTTTTATAAAGAAAGAAGCGGTTGCTGTTAATAAATGCATTGGTCAAGCAACTGATTTTGAAGTGGTACCATTACTTTTTAATGCAGCCAAATCGATTAAAGATAATGAAACGACTCCAGAAGATTTTGTTGCCGTGTACTGCCCAATTTTTAACAATTTATATCCGTGTGCGAATCTATTGACAGGCGGATCAAAAGAATGTAAAGATGAACCACGTATTGTTCAATACAGCACCGAAACTAATATAACAACAACATTGATGTTATCAATATTAGATTTGGTATGTGGTGAGGATGGTGCGACTGTAGTTGAACGTATGTCGTTATACAATAAAATTTCATCTAGGTTATCTAATTATCGGCTTGTTTATGTCTAGAATCTGTTGCTGATGATGTTCTAATGTATTTGAGGAATAAAAGTGAAATGTTTCGTGACTGTTTGTTTCTATTTGAAGATCGCCCGGTCCGGTATCGGAACGATGTACAAAAAAAATTATTCTTAAAGTAAGTATTACAATGTTTATTGTGGTTTACATCATGTAGTCTATTTAAATATTTTTTTAGTGCTGTGACGATTACAACATCTTGTTTACGCGGCTATTTCAAAGCCGAGAGGAAATATTTCTTAAAAGATTTGGTCGTTCGTCTTGGAGTACAATTAAATAAAAATTTGCGAAAATCAAAATTCTAAAATTATAATTTTTATAGCTTGGTTTAATTTAAATAATAAATGTTGCGATTACTATATTTGTGTTTGAATATTTTCCTTATAGTCTCTGTAGTCTTAAATTTAATGGTTAAATCCATCATGCCCAAATTACTTAAACGGATGTACTATATTATGTAAGGTTGCAGTAGAAAAATGTAAAATAAAATTACTCATCTACACACAAACATGAGATGGTTGGTTAGATGTAATCGTCATGGGACGATACAATTTACAACATATCTAAAGATGAATATGAAGACGTTCAATTAAATTCAACCTGAAGAAAATGTAAGTTTGTAAATTTTTATGTAGATGTTTAGAAGAAACGAAATACCCAGTAGAATAGCAAAAAACAGGTAGATTGTAGTAGCTATATCTAAGAATTTTTGAAGAGGTATTGAAACCACAAATTGTTAGTATATCTATTATATGCAAATATATTCTTCAAAACCAAAGAACTTTTTCGTTCATCCGTTTATAAAATTTTAAATTGAGAGAAGTGCCGGAATACATATAACATCTGCGTCTATTCTGTTGTTGGTCTCGAAATGGTTGATTATGTGAATGCGGGTAAACCTCAATATAACCTGAATTTATTCGGTATACATAAAACAAAAGAAAAATGGTTTTCTACATATGCACTCGTATACAATTGTACAAGAGAGATCCATGTTGGTCAATTCATATAAGATATACAATCGAGCATAATGTTTTATTGATGAGACGAGGGGAATTAATTTCTTCTGCTCGTATACATACATTATCTGCTCTTCCATCTATGTATCTTTGGTTTTTGAGTAGATTGCAATTTGAATTTGATGAGAAAATATGTTAGGTATTTTGTATTGGTTACACATTTCTTTTATAAAAAAGGGTTAACAATTTTGTACAAAAACACTACTTTGCCAATATTAAAATAAATCATAAAACATAAAATGTAACACATGTCTGACAGAGGAGACAGAGTGTAAATCCCCCATTTTCAAACCAACATAAAGTTATACGCTTTTTTGATGTCCCTAAGGGCATTATACAATTATTTGTTATCTAAAAGCTTTAATTTTATAACTCATCATTATGCATAACCATAAACTAATTAACCATAATACCTATTTACATTAAAAAAAGTACTAAACAACAAGTAAATTAAGATAAACACAAAATTATTTTTTATATTTAGGTACATACCTACATTACTATATATGGAATATACACAAAAAAGGATATTTTCAATTAGATACTCCCAATTGTATTATACTTAGGATTCTATAAATATGTTTTATGTCTGTTGTGCCCAAAATAAAAACGTTTCTGTTGGTTTTAATCTCGCCTAATCCTTACCACTTATAGACTCGTACAAATGGACGTACATATTTTAAATATGACGAAAAAAGGATATCTTTATGGTAATTCAAATTAATTCAAATGAAAATTATAAAAAATTTGAAAACGATAATTAAATTGCAGCTAAGTAATCAAAATTTTTTTCATTCGGTTTTTCACGATTCTTCAATCGTAATTAACTCACTGTAAAATTTGTGAAATACACCATACATATAAAAATCAACAAAGCTCCTATTGATTATTTATCAGCAGTAGAAAATTGTACATATGTCTTCTTCTTTAGATTTCTTTATTCTTTTAAATAAATTTTTTAAAACTTTATCTAACAACAAACTTGAGCCAATACAACTAATTTTTATTATTTATTATTATGTTATTCTTGTTATATATGCACTTAAAATAAGTTGGACGTTCGTTAGAAATATCGTACAATATTGATTCTTCCGCTCCTGCATTTAGTGTGGGGTGGATCATGCAGAGAATTTAGAAGGTTTCACGTTTATTGATTCAGTATGGCTCAAAATTCAAGTGGGTTCATGCGAGAAATGTAAAATTGTAATTTCTAAAAACAAAACAGGTTTATTCGACTCCTCGGATGGCAATTTTCCCACAAAGCGTCATCAAATCAAAAATTATTTATGCGTCACCAATCGAACCATTTACATTTTAGAATAATTTTCTATTATTTTGAGCAGGGGCAGTTCTTAAATAATGAACCAGTTCAACCAAATCTATTTTACTGTAGATGCTTTATTAGATAGCTGGCAGTCCCTCCACCACAACCTCTTTCACTGTCACTTATTTTAGACTCGGATGGATTTAAAAGTTAACACTAACTGCTTATTACTATAAAATCAATGTTTGTGCAAAATTTCGGCTAATAAATGTTTGTGAAAATAGGAAGGAAACACTAAAATAAGAAAAATGTATGACTTGAAGAATGAAAGCGCGGACACGACTCGTTTTGTCGATCTTTTGAAGGCCTGGTAACCTGAATAGAATGCTTATCCATTATATCTTATAGTGGGAAAAGAAAACTTTGATTTGAAGCCTTGGGCCCATTCCATAGGGCGAATATATTTTTTAAAAAAATTAATTGTTTTTCTACCTAAAATGGTTATATTCTTTTCTACCTAACTAGTCTAAACCTCTAAACACATCAACTATCAGTATAGTGTATACCGTCATATGATCCATAGGCTAAATAGTATAACAATGGCAATTATTGCCTACCAAAATGGATATGATACAAAAATGATCGATACATTGAATAATATCTACAAAAGGAAATTAGGGTGTAGGTCGAACGCATCGTTATCATTCGACGATAATAATAATAATAAAAAATACCTAAGTTAGGAATGGAGCCAGATTAGCCAAAATTTCAGAATATTTTCATAAATTTCGGATATAGCATTGCTCACACAACTCAAAGAAGAAATAGACGAAGATAACTACGAATAAAATGGCCTAGCAGGCGGAAAACCAAACCAAATCAAGAAAGGCATAATAACAGATCCAGTTCACAAACCTGTCAACAAGAAAAAGGAAGGACAATCGGGGCCAATGATGCTGAATACTTTCCAAAAGGAAATATCAATGAATTAAAAAGAAAATTAGCTACAAAACACCCTAGAACCTTACTAAAAATAACATCCAAGAATGTTGCAATATTAGCCAGCAACAAACAAGCACATACCAAAATAAAACAGCTACTCAAAGAGAATAAAAAACCGTTTTACACCTATTCCTATAAAGACGAAAAACCTAGAATCCTACTAATCACCTACGAACAGCGATATAGAGACCGAACAAATCAGAGAAGACCTAATCAACGATAGACGTGCTCAAAGTGTATTCTATGTTCAAAAGCAACAATGAGGGCGGACAAAAGGAAAAACTTCATATCTCCACTGCCAACATCAGCAATAAATGATCGCTAGAAGCGATACTCGCAATTAGAGAATGCTGCGCGGGTGTAAAATAACTTGAGAATCAGATAGAAAAAACAACCAAGCACTACGGTGCAAAAACCGTTGAAATGTCGGTCATGTGGTTTCAAATTGTTTCCTGGAGTACAATTGCGTGAAGTACACTTCAAACAATCTCCCCGGGGGCACCTCTCCTGAGAAACACAGACAAAATAATTCCAGTGTCGTGTGTTAGCTGCAAATAAGAACATGCAGCAAACTACAAGGAGTGCCCAAAGAGAATAGAATTCGAGGATAACATGAAAAAGCATATAAATTTAAATAATAGTTTTAAACCTTGCACATTCCTATCAAATTTTGTTCGCCGTAATGAATCATGTGCCCAGGTGGTATGCCCAAAGGTAGCACAAGTCCCGCCCTCAACAAATAATAAAAGCGGCACTTCGTAGACAAACCCTAACAACCAAATACACGAATTTTTTGAACTCTCAAATACTTTCCCGGAAAATATTTCTAATTTTATGAGTGAAATCAACCAGATCCCAGATATCTCGTTAGAAAAAAGCCTGTAACTTCATCTTCCGGCACTTAAAATGAAGGTTATATATAGCTTGTTATGTAGAAGGTTATGTAATAGCTTGATCAAGATCGAACGTAGAGTAAAGTTAGTAGCGCTAGTCGAAAGGCTAAAATTTTTTCGGACTTTCCACACCTTTTTCTGTATGCTAAACAACTTTTCTTACCATGTGTTGTTCTGCAACGTTTGCAAAAAAACGTTTTAGGATTATCTGTGTTTGTGTTTGGTGCTTGATCGTTTGTCGATTTTTTCATGACTTTTAAGCCTTAAGGGGGTTTTATATACGATAATACATGTCGTAAGATAAAGTACGATGGCAAACTAACGGTAAATTTTGAATTACTTTTACACTGATAACATGTTGGATAGACTTCATTATTGATTATTCAGTTAAACAGTAAACATGTGAACAAGGGAAAAAATCAAATGTACGAACGATGACTGACGCTTTGGTTACAGCTGTTATTTTCGATGCAATTTTAGATGACGAGGAAGAACAAACAAAAGGAAGAACAATAAAACGCAAGCGAATTTGGATGAAAGAGTGGAGAAAAGATAGCCGGTATTTACACATACTCGTCTTATTAGAATGATAGAATTAACTTGTCCAGAATATTACAAAAATTTCTTGAGAATGGATCCAGGGGTATATGACGAATTGTTGGCAAAAGTTACATCTTATATTGAAAGACAAAATACGAATATGAGGGATACCATTACATCCAATGAAAGACTATTTGCCACACTTCGATATCACTGGCAACTAGACAAGTGAAACTTGCGGAATTATAATAAAAGTGTTAAAATGATATATTAGTGTAAGTAACATTATAATTTATTTATCAATTTCAAATGTTACCATAAACTAAATATGAGTCGTTAAGAATCCACAGTGGAACAATACTTGTTTATGAATAATTTATGTCAGATAAAAGAGTTACACTGGCTTTCTGAATCTTGATTTGTATCAGGATCATTTTCAATTACTTTTGATGGAATATAATAGTTGATGCAATCTTTGAAATTTTATGAAGCCTTATAGTCAAACTCGATTAAGTAAACAGCAACAGTATTTTAATCATCAGTCGGACCTCATTGAGCAATTTACATGGTGAAAAAAGAACAACTCATCGAATTTTGCAAAGGAAACTCGCAATGATTTTTGTGAGTATTGTAATACAAAAATTAATTAATTGAATAAATATTGTCATTTGAATAAATTAATTAAATTACTTTTAATAACATTTAATTTGAAAATTTGAATTACCTGTTCCGTATAATCAAAGCTGTCATTAAGTTCGATTTTTATTGATGATATTCGTTCCACTTGAATTTCTTGATCTTTCAAAAATGATATATCATGAAAATACCACAAAGATGGAGAGTATAAGCATAAAATAAGGAACTAAAAAAAATTAATCTAAGCGTATCAATTCATATTTACCAAATATTATTTTGTTAAAGCTCCATTTGCCAAGAATCTATTTGTGAACTGAAATTTGATTAAATAACTTTTAACTAATAATAATAACTAAAGCTCCGTCTCCTTTCACAATACGTTAAATTATTTTAAATTTAAATTTTCTGCTATAGTAAACAATAATTCATGTTTTGCATATGTATCTTGTTTTTGCAAAATTCGTTTAATTCGTAATCCTTTTGGAAATATTTTTTTCTTTATAATAGATGGTCCGCAATTTGAAATTTTCCGCAACGATTAGATTTTACGCATATATAAGCTTCTTTAAACCAAGTACCAACTTTCTTCCCGTCCTCATCTAGTTTTTCAAACAACCCTTCAATATATGCGGGAATATCATCGGGCGGCAAAAAACTCAGAGACAAAACTTCTCGCATTTGCAAAGAAAACTCTTCATTTCGGCCGTATTTCGATTGTAGTCCAAATTTTTGTAGTTTTGTATAAATGATTTGTCCTAAATGAAAGTGACAACTTGTAAAGTGTCCAGTTAGTATAAATGGATTTTTGTGACAGGTACTTTTGATAATAAAATTTTTGCAGTGTCCAGTTAGTACAAATGGAGTTTTATGAAACAAACTTTTTGATACAAGATTGTTTGCAAAATATGATATTTTGATTAGGAGCATTAAGCAAAATGGATGTTTGAGAAATTGATTTTGCCAACAGGCATATTCCCACGAAATTTATATACAAAGTGACTTTGTATTATTGTGTTGATTGTATACAAATACATCTAAAATTAAAAATTGAACATTTGTTTTGGTTATTTACCATGGTATAAATATACAAGGTATGTTCCAACCAATCAACATATCGCCATTTTTCCTTTTGGTGACGTCCTTTGAGTAATATATTTCGTAACGTTGACTCCGTTTAGTTGGGATTTGTGTTTTTTCTATCGTGTACAATCGTTGAAACTTATTTCTATTTCTAAAACCTAAAAATATTCTTATAAATTTAAACTAGTTCGCAAAAAAATATTCAAATTGACTCTGAGTGACGTCACGCTCCACGTGCTTTTAGCTGTCAAGCATACCTTGTAATATTGGGATCATAGTTATTTACTATGGAATATGAAGAGAAAAAACAAAACATTAAAAAAAACAACAATTTACGCCAAGGCAATGTCGTATAATAATATGATATATATACACACATATATGATGAAAAATACGTCAAATCACAAATTTGGTATATGGGACCGGAAGTCGTGTTTAAATTTTTTATTTCTTTGTTTTCAATTGGTAGTAGGTACTAGTTAAAAAAACATTTTGTAGCAAATGATTTTTTGTTGTTGTCGTTTAAAATACAGGGTGCCAAATTTTGAGAAAAATGATAAACATGATGTTGTGTTTATGGCTATAAAAGGAAAAATAAATATCCGATATTTATGATATAGGGCTCGTTTTAAAGGTAACCGCCAAAATTTTATTTTTGAATTTTCTCAATGATCGTCCAATTTTTTTTTTTTTTTTTTTTTTTTTTTTTTTTTTTAATTTTACGTCCTTTAAGTCTATTGAATATACTAAAAACTTGCCCTAGTAAAATTTTTCGTTTTCGTGCAAAATACGTTTAAGTATGACAATCACCAAATTTATTACATTTAAACGTATATAACACGAAAACGAAACGAGATGCTGTCCTGATTTTTTAGGATGTCTAATAGAACTAAATGGGGAAAAGATAATAAAAAAAAAAAAAAAATAAAAAACATGTAATTATGAGAAAATTGAAAAAACTGTTTCGGCGACCATTTAGAAAAATAACAAATGAAAGATGGCACCATTTTTATAATTATTTTATAATCCCTGTTCATGTATCTTTGAAATGAGCCCAATCTTATAATTTTCGAATAATTAGTTTTTTCTACCTATAGCAATAAACACAATATCGGGGGCATTTAATTTTTAAATATTTGACACCCTGTATCTTAAAAAACAACAACAAGAAAATTATTTTCCATAAATGTTTTGTTTAATTAGTGCTACACATTCGAAACATAAAAATCTCAAAATTAAAATATGACTTCAAAAAAAATTTGATTTGACGAATTTTTCACTACGGAGAAAAATACGTCACATTGCACAACTTTATATATGACCGGAAGTCATGTTTGAATTTTATAATTTTTATGTTTTAGATATGAAGCACTGAATAAAATGAACAATTTATGGAATACGATTTTTGTTGTTGTTGTTGTTTTTAAGGTACAGGGTGTCAAATATTTAAAGATTCAATGCACTTGTTATTGTATTTATTGCTATTGAAAGAAAACTAATTATTCGAAAATTATAAGATTGGGCCCATTTCAAAGATACATGAACAACAACAACAAAAAATCATTTTCTACAAAATGTTTTTTTTAACTAGTACTTTTAACTAGTACTAGCAATTGAAAATATAAGAAATAAAAAATTTAAACACGACTTCCAAAAATTTATGATTTAACGTATTTTTCACCATATATAATACAAATATACAATGTATCTAATCGTATGCGAATACGATTTTGTAGAAATTTTCGATTTCTGTTTTATTAGAAAAAAAACTCATTGTTTCGCTCACACAAACTCTCTTTCCTTTTCATACATATCGTCGGTTTGCGAGAACAGTGACACATCTCAAAATATCATATTTTTGAGGAAATCGATTTGAATTTTTTTTTTTGGTGTAAAATAGTTGAATTCATCAAATTCAACGTCACATCTATTGAAAACTATGGGTAGTTTAGAAGTGACACTATGCCAGATAAAAGGTTGTTACATTTAAAGGTTTTTTTTCCTATTATCTCAAAATTGGCCATTTTTGAGATGTGTCACTGTTCTCGCAAACCGACGAATTATGTACATATTTCGTATTAGCGTTTTAACAATGCCTATGTATACATAGTATGCCTATGTAATATGTAGGCATTGGTATATTAACCAATGTGTATTGTTCTTGGATGTGTTTATACCTTTATCCATACAAAGTTGTTCATTATCATTACCAATTTCATTTATCATAGACACATTCTGCTTATTAATAATAGTTTCGAAAAATAAAAACATTAAAGTGTCGCTACTATCGACACTTCCCGAAATGTTATTATTTTTATTTTTGGTGGTCTGTAGTAGTTTCAAAAATAAAAAAATACCGTTATTTTATTTTTTTTGATATAGGGTGTATGTTGCGCACAGGATGGTCTCAAAGTTTTGCAAAAATGGTAAAAAAACACCATTTGGAGTAAACTTCAAACCAATTTTATGAATTAAATAGTTAATCGATTTTATTTTTTTTTTTTTTGTGTTTATTAGAGTAAATATCGAAATTAAGAATTCTTATAAAAATTTTTTCAAAATTCAATTTTTTCGACCTGAAATATAACGGTAAAATATTAAATGACTTATTAAACTAAATACCCCTGATTTTAAATTTTTTTTTTTTGCTCAAAATAAAGTTTAACTAATCAACAATCACATATAAATATAAATGTAGTGTTATTTTTTGTTTTTAAACTACACAAATTCAAACATAGGGCATTCTACCCGCATTGTACAATTTTATATTTTTCTCCAATTTTATAATTTTGATAATTTAGTTTAAGTAAACAAAGAACCAAAATTCGCATGAATCTTGATTTCTGGAAGTTTCTTATTTCCCTTCGTCGAAATTTACGAACATCTAAAAAAAAACAAAGCAAAATTGACGAAAGGGTTAGACGGTTATAAAAAAAAAAAATATATGGTTCAATTTGTAAATTTATTTTGAAATATAATGTTCACTAATGATTTTTGAATTTGAAAATGATTTAGTAACAAATTTATGTTTTTCCTTGGGTTTAAAACAGTGACTACCGTTAGTTCCCTTTATGTTATTTTTCTTTTTAAACTACACTAATTTAAATATTAATGGTTCTCCTCTCACAATTCAATTTATGATTTAATTTCTTATCTCTTTGTTTCACATTCTAAATGCAATTCTGAATTTATTTATTCCTAAAACTACCTGATATAAAAGAAAAAATTTCCCATTAGAATCAGAAAAGTCCAGTGCAAAAGAATTGAAAGATTCAGTGTAAGGTTATCACTGGAATAATGCACAAGCCACCATTCATCCGTTCGTTATTTATTATAAGGATGGAACAGGATAGCATCGCGGTGTACTATTCAAAACTAAAATGATTGAATTTAAAAAAAAAAAGAAATAATGTTGAACATCGAAAAGATTTTCTATACGTCAGACGGAGCTAGAACACAATATAAAAATAGAAACAATTTAATTAATCTAAGTCATCATGATGCAGATTTTAACATCGCAGCTGAGTGGCATTTTCACGCTACCAGTCATGGAAAAGGGCCATGTGAAGGTGTTGGCGGAACATTCAAAAGAGGTGCCTAACGCTACAGTTTAACATAGAGGTTAATTCAAACACCACAATAGCTACAATTACAATTACAATTGCAAAGTCGTTACCAAAGCGCAATTAACATAAAGGGAACCAACGGTTATCATTGTTTTATACTTAGGGTAAAAATTAAATTCGTATCTAAATCATTTTCAAATTCAAAAATCGTTGGTGAACATTATATTTCAAAATAAATTTATAAATTGAACCATAAATTTTTATTTTTATAATAGTCTAACCCTTTCGTCAATTTTGCTTTATTTATGTTCGAGATGGTCATAAATTTCGAAGAAGTGAAATCATAAACTTGCTGAAATCAAGATTCATGTGAATTTCAGTCCTTAGTTTACTTACGTTACTAGATAATCAAAATTAAAAATGAGAAAAAATATAAAAGTGTGCCACGCGTTTAGAATGCCCTATGTTTGAATTTGTATAGTTTAAAAACAAAAAATAACACTACATTTATATTTAAATATGTGATAGTTGATTAGTTAAGATTTATATTGAGCAAAAAAATATAATTTTAAAATCTGGGGTATTTAGTTTAATAAGTCATTTAATATTTTACCGTTATATTTCAGGCCGAAGAAAATGAATATTGATAAAAATTTTATAAGAATTCTTAATTTCGATATTTGCTCTAATAAACACAAAAAAAAAATTTAAAATCGATTAACTATTTAATTCATAAAATTGTTTTGAAGTTTACTCCAAATGGTGTTTTTTACCAATTTTGCAAAACTTTGGGACCATCCTGTGCGCAACATACACCCTATATCAAAAAAATAAAATAACGGTATTTTTTATTTTTGCAACTACTACACGTACACCAAAAATAACACAAATCAAATATCATGAAGTTCAGTCACTGCTGCCCAAAAATGAAATTACTCATGTACCACTAAAATCAAATTGAATTACGGCTTTTGTGACTTTAAAATGTCCATCAATTCATTGTGAGTGTGACGTCTATTTCTCTCCTTATTGAGGAATACTAGTAATTCGATCTTTTTGTTAAATGATTCCGAAGCGTTAACTGACTTACGGTTTCGCTTTGCTGCGGGCGTCTCTAAAATCGGTCTTCGACTAGACATTAATGGAGTAAAGTCGGTAGGTGTTGTGATGACTGAGCTTCATCATCATCGTCAATAACTTACTTCTATTGGTATGAAAGAGAATGATGTGGGAGGTGTTGGCATGGAATGGGATGGTTTAGAAGATGATTTGGACGGTAATGATGTAATAGGTGATAGTGAGATAGGTGAAAATGTGTTACACGAGGATGCTACAGGTGATGGTTTGACAGGTGGCTCGGATGTCTTCGATAATAATGTGTGGGGTGAATGGTGATGATGATGTCTGGGATGATGATGCTTTAGGTGACGTTGTTGAAGTTGAGGATGGAGAGTTATTTGGAAAAATATGAGATATAGATTTTCAAGGGGCATAGTTGATAACGCTGTAGAACGTCCACAAATGGAATGATCGCCAAAAATTCCGTCCAATTCTGTTTCAAAAGAGATGACTTTCGGAGATTCGCCAGTATGATCGGTGTTATCTTTTCCGGTTTTATACGCCCGCAGAAAGCGTTTTATTTTATTTTCCACACCTTCTACAGTCACTGGAGGTTCCTAAAAACATAATTAAATTAATAAATGTAAACTAAACAAAATATTTTTTTTAATTATCAAGGCGGTAATTTGCGCATTGACAACAAATCTATAATATTTGAAAACGCAAATTTTTCTTTTCTTATATGTAAAAAATTATTATCTATTAATCTATTATTGTAACAAAATAAAAATGCTTTAGTCTCATTTTTGGACCATTGTTTCGCTTTAGCATTGAAATTAAACAAAAATGGAAAAAAAAAAATTTATTATTTAACAGACCGAATACCAATTTGAGGTTATGTTTCAACTCATTTCATAAATTTTATTTACGTTATGCAATTAATTCACAAAAACTGAATAAAAATTATTTGTAAAATATCTTTACTAAAATTGAAGTAACATACCAATCAGCTACTACAAGTCGACAGAAAATAAATAAGAATGAAGTTAGATGCAATAAAAAAAAAATCCCGTTTTAAAATTTCCCATAAAAAAACTGCTCTGAATAGCGCTCCCGATAGCGCTTCGGATAAATGGGTGGAGCCAAATATTTTTTGTCCAAGTCTAACGTATAATATGCACATTATACGTTTGTTTCATCAATTATAATGATATACATTATTCACTGATAGGTTACCTGCTAGTCTCTTCTTTCATTATTCAATTCAACCAAGTAAATTATTTAATTTTTAAAATCTTATCTAGTAGTCTGTTGCCATTTTCATTATGTCAAAATATGGGCGAAAATTATTTTAGGAATATAAAGGATTTGATTATAAATTAGAATGTTGTTTGTCGCTCGTGGTCAAAGTATCGTATTATACTTGCATATAATGGCTGTTCTTCACTCAGTTGATTTACGACACTCGTCTATCGGCTCGTGTCTGTAAACTTCATCTTCATGAATAACAGCTATTATTATATGCTCGTTGAATAATATACTATTATATAAAGTGTTCACTAAACAATTGAATTAAAAATAATAGTTTGACGTTAAATAAATTTAATTTTCCAATAAATAGCACGTCAAATTTAAATTTAGGTATAGAAAATTGTCTGCTCCGGATATGATCTATCGGGAGCGAATCAAAACACACAGCTGTTGTTATAAAAATTTTATAAATTTTGCTATAAATAAACCAATTACTACGAAAAAATTAAAAGGATTTTCTTAACCTATGTTCACATAATATGTTCAAATTCAAATATTTACTTAAAAAATATCTCAGAAATCATAATTAAGAATTTGTAGCGTTTTCATTTTAAAATTTGTCTTAGGAGAAAAGTGATCTCCGATATGTTTTATGTGAAAAGTATGGTTTTTCCAGGTTTCTAATTCCTTTATCAAATCTTCGTTTTTAGACTATGGCTTTATATAATCTATGTTGCTTTGGTTACACTAGCACTTGCTTGGCCCGTTGTTTTTTATAAATAAGATTCAATTATGTATGGATCAAAGTTTTAAACACGTTTAAATTTAAATGAAACGTACCAGGAACAAGGAGGAAGTAAGTGATCTGGATTTCGCATAAGAAAAACCTGAGCTATCAGAATATTTGTATTTCTCAGTAAACCAGCATTTTTTAATAAATTTTGAAACTTTTCAATATTATCAGAAAATATTTTGAAAACCCAACCCAACGCTATTCTAAATATAGAAACGAACGATCACTAAACAACAAAAGAAAAGTGGAAACAAAAAAAAAAAAAAATCGGCAGTAAATTCGGTAAGTTATAAAATATTGCGAATACAAGTAAGAAATTTTTATAAGCTTAGTAAAATCTAAACTAATAAAATTCCAATTAATACAAATAAATTGAACCCCAAGTATTGTTTCGTTAACCTGACGAAGAACTAATTCGACGAATAAATACTCGTTAGACAAAAGCAAAGTATTTTCCAAATTTAAAGTTTCTTTGCAATAATATTCCCAAGTTTTTTTTTACGTTTTGTATTTTATATATCGTTTGTCTATATTTTTTTAATGTTCAAACAATGTTAAAACTTTTCGGTTTATTATTATTTTCATTGGATTTTGATTTACTTACTTTAGAAATAAAATTTGAGATTATTTCAATTTTTTATAATTGTGTCAGAAATCTTTACTCGTATGTAGCTAACGTACTGAGAAGATTAAAATAAAAATGATGTCATGGAATACCCTTGTACACAAGAATTAAACATTTGTTTGCAATTAAATATAAAAAAGGAAAACAATCGAAAATTAACTACGTGAAAACTTTTATTAAAACCTGTGACTGTGAGATTATAAAATTTTTGGGTAATGCCAAATATTTAATATTGATTATTCTGCACAGGTACCAATGATAAAAGGTGATTGTGTTCACCATCATATTGCCTTTTCTCATATTTAAATCACACATAAAATCTTTTTTTGAAATAAATGGATATTGTGTCCACTCTAAAATGGAAAAGACAATAAAAATACATAACCTCTTCTGATGTATACTTGTACATACGAGTACAGTTATATAATATACACAACGTAAAAAGGACATTTTGTTGTTGTCGTTGTTCTCTGTATTTTATATAATGTTCATACAAATGTACGAATGTTCTCTGTTGTTCGTGTTCTGGGTGGCCCACACATAGTAACACATCACTTGAATTTTAAAATTGTGGATACAAAAATACATGAATCAACATGAAAACAGGACCAAATAATTATTTATTCTTGTTGAATGGAATTCAAGTACTTTGCTATTTCGTTTTTTTTTTGTATTTTTGTATTTGCTTCTGTACATTTCAACAAGGATATGAACGGTGGTAACATTGATACAAAATACAGAAAAAGGACACTTTTGGAATTTTTATTATACCGATTTTTTTATGCTTTTCCTGTTTTTTATGAATTTTTAGTGTTTATCGAATGATTAATTCTGATGTTGTTGAGACTGATTTATGTGGTCTAATGGTGAAATTGGATCTCTTATGTGTACGTATATCTAGACGCCGTTTTTTTTTTTTTGTTCGAGGATTGCGGTATTGAATTGTATGGATACTGCCGAGAAGTTTGGGTTTTGTCACTATCAAAATGTCTGCGCGCACACCAAAATTTATGACTCAATTTTTAAATGAATAAGCAATTTAAACATGAAAAATATATGAGATACATTGGCCAACGTTTCGTTAAAATAAAACTCTTAACCCTATCATATGATATATAGTTCGCTCAGTACTTTATTAAAAATGTTAGAGTACATTTACCTACTCATATATAAATGAACCAGAAGGGAATGCGAGAGATTTTAAATTTTAAAATAAAATGCCGAAGTTCAATTTTGAAAAACAGCAGGAAAAAGGAAAACCCGCAAGTTTTTTCAATATTAAATATTTTTTTCATCCAATTTTTCTGTCATATTTCAAACATTAAGTGCATCTTTGGAGTGTTGCGTTATCCTAACTACTCCTGCCATCCGTCGAATCACCAAACATTTAGAGTAACCAAATTTGAAGCAAGGTTCGATCGAAGGCACACCAATTCGAGAAGACGGCTGCCTGCACTGGTTCTGAGCATGACAGAAGTAGCTACGATTCATACTTATCCACAACAAAAACCCATTCAGAAGTCGTGGCCGCTCCATCAAACCACCTCAATTAGCCAAACAAGAATTCTTTGAAACTGCTGTGCCATGACATTGTATCGAGCGTCGGCTAACCAGTGCAAACTTTCTCGTGCTTTCTGGCTGATCTATGTTGTCCCAGCACAACCGACACCAGCCAACTACGAGAGATCACAATTTCAGAAACTCTTCTGCTTCCGAATATTTGGCTATTTTCATCAACCTACTAAAGCTTTTGTAACGATTTTCAAATCACATTACACATAAATGATTCTAGAGACCATTGCAGTCACGTGTTTACCCCAGGCAGCATTTTTCAGCCGGCTTAATTGCAGTCACATTGGAAAATTCTCTTTTTGCTACGTAAATTATATATTGTGAGGTTTCTTTAGTAAGCATTACGAAGGTGTAATAAAACTGATTCTTGATATCCATGCATGACAGATGCTTGTTTATCGCTTAACAAATTTAAATTCCGCATTAATTTGTAAGACGATCCATGTGTTGTCCGAAATTCAGGAAATAAGGAGAAAAACCTATGGAACTATGCACGGTTTTTCTTAATGGCGAACCAATTTCGTCTAAATTTTTATTCTAGTTTTTATGTTCATCATCTATACGTAAGGCCGAATTGCACCTAATATAGTCCTGTTAACTCGCTCAGACGCGTTTGATTGCGTGGAATATATTGGGGTGAATTGATGCTGAATGTCATAAATTCATAATGTTCTAATAAATCAGCCAGAAGATTTGACCTAAATTGCGGACCATTGTCCGTAGTAATTACGGTAAAAGTATCGCAATTTTGAATATAAGTTTTGAAGTCCAATTGTCGACCAGTAAAATTGTCGTTCTAAAAGTTCCAATGTTTTCGCTTGCCTTAAATGTGCACCTATTGGTAAATTATGTCATTACTTCAATAATGAGTTAACCATAAACGGTCAGGTATTACAAGTCTACAAACTGAGAGATCAGTCATATAACCATCATGATTATCAAACCTAATGTATACTTTTCCATTCAATTCCACACAATTTATTTTAACATAAGGGTTTTCTTTGAGGACATTAATCCTGTCAATGTAGGTAGAGTCGAGGAAAACATCAGAATCCAAATCCACATGCAGAGGACATGATCCACCCGGTCCAACAAAAGTTTCGAGCGTCAGATACTACGTTTTGTGAGCCTTTCACGATTCGGATAAGACGTACATTTATTATTAAACTGTTGACTTATAATTCCCATAGCGCATATTTTGTTATTGTCGTCATTGGATTCATCATAAAATGTGTTTCCAAAAGATTGTTGATTTCGTAAACCAGAAAGATACTTGAAAGTTTCAGTCTGTGGTTGAGGTAGCCTAAAATTTGTACGTTCGTCATCTCTGGAGCTTTGGATATTAAAATTATCGTGAACTAACTCATGAACATTTCTAAAAGTCACATGCCTATATCTGATTATCTGATGTAGTCGCTTGTAATCGCTTCCATGCATCTTCTATTTCCACACATTGATGCACTAACTCTGAAACTGAAGCAATAGGTTGGCCAGCTATTTTATACTGCAAACTATTATGCATGTTTCGTCGTACTATAAAATATAGATCATCATCAGAAAGCGGGGTACTAAGAGATAAAGCAGCATCTATCATCCTCGAATAGAATTCCATAAAATTTTCGTTTGGTTTCTGTTTAATACAAGCAATCGATAAAATTTAATCTCGGTAAAATAAAGGATCGACAATTAAAGTAGCATTCGCCACACTTTTCAAAAATATGGCATTGCAGAAACATTTAACCACTTTGCACATCTTATCACACCCACGAGCCCATGCGATTTGGAACCAATCGTAACTCACGCCTCTTAGCACAGTATGAACAGAGACCATTAGGGCCAAGTTTGTCAGTACAGTGTTTCCTGCCATCAATAAAAAAAACTTACCTCAAGCTCTATTCAAAATTTCACTTATTCAATTCAACAATAACCTACCTCTTAGACTCTCCACTCACCACTTGTATTGAATATTCCTCTCATTATTAAAGACAAAAACAGTTCTGTCTACCAAGAAGATAAATAAAGATCGGAGATACCAACATTATCGCCAAAATACGCAAGCGGAATCCGAGCAGCTGTGAAAAAAGATCGGAAGTACTCACCAGCTAAATCGTTCGATCAAACTACCAAGATATGTGTTTACTAAACGACACATGAAATCGAGCCATAAGTAGAACTAAGTATTTTTTTACCAAATATTTAGTTTGATGTTATAAATTGAGTTTATAAGTGAATAGTTATTCAAAATTCAAATTTGTTTTAGTAGTCAAATTTGAATTTTGGTGTAGAAAATTGACTGTTCCGGATTTATTCAACGATATTTACTGGTTTTGAAAAGCCAGTAAATCGACCGAAATCCGAGAAAGGAAAAACCGTTTTTTTATTTCAATTCCGATTAATTACCGATCCATAAATTTTAGGGTTTACACGTATTTGAGCAACGCAAATGCTTTTAAATTAAAACTTGTAAAATGCTGAAACCTCACGAGATGGTCAGAACTTCGTTCCTTATAAAAATTAACTCAACTTCCAAATGAATCCCTAACTGAACCTCTTAACCTTACACCTCAAGCGCAATTTAATCATCAAATCCAACACAACGCTCAACCCCAAACTCAAACCACCACCAAACCCTCTACTACTTCCAAAACAAATCCTATAAAACTCTTTTACAGATAGAAGTTAGTGTGTTTTACATTTAAAAATGAAAATAAGATTTTAGAGTATAAAGTATAATAACAGTTAACAAAATGCAAAATATAACATTTGTATCACTTAAGCCCAACTCAAATTGGCTCGAAGCAAATTTCAACCTTCTACTCAACGGCCAACTCATTCCCTACGTGCGTGTAAGAACTCAACTCAAATTAACTCAATCTAACCTCGTACTAAACCCTCAACTCGACCCCAAATTAACCCCAAACTGAACGCGTTACTCAAATCCAACTCAAACTTCATTCAACCCAAACTCGACCTCAACTCAACTTTCAACTCAACCTCATATTCAACTCAACCTCAAATTCAACGTTTAACTCAACTCTCAACTTAATCTCAAACTCAGCGTCCAACTCAACTCTAAACACAACCACAAATAAATTCCCAACTTAACCGCGGACCCCTATTTAACTCCAATTCAGTCCTAGACCAAGCCCACCTCAAGCTTGACTCGATGCCCAACTCAACTCTCAAACCAGCATAAGTTTTAAAAACTACATGCGTACATGAACTCAACTCAAGCTAACTCTCTAATTCAACCGTCAACTATACATACAAATAAAACCTAAGCTGAACTGCACATTAGGCTCTAACCCAACCCCAACTCAAGTCCTCTCAACTCAATCCTCAAACCAGCATTTATAAAAAATTGTTGAACTGCTCACTAAACCTTATCCAAACCCAACTCAACCCCAATTCAACCCGCAAATGAAACCAGACTCAACCATCAGCTCAACTGCAAAATCAACGCTTACCTCAATCCTTAAACCAAAATATGTAAAAAATTGGTGAATGTGGTAATATCAGCACATGGTTTTGCATCAATTCATATGGCAAACATGGTAAAATAATTTTTTTTTTCGAATAGAGTTTTAACGTAAGGAACCATAACTGTGATTGCTTCTTGATCTTTGGTGATAGGTGTCAGTGGACGAGAGTTTAACATTGCTTCAACCCGACATAAAATTGTATATATCTCTTCGTAGGTAAATTTGTAATTGCCAATCGATTTAATTCAAATGTCGCTTTATCGTTTTGACAGCTGACTCCCACAATCCACCAACATTTGGGACGGAGGAAGGAATAAAATGCTACTGGGTGCCCTGATGTGCCATAAAACCATTGACTTCTTCTTCTTTGCCCAATTGCATTAAAGTTTTTTGAACAGCAGTTAATCTCCTGTTAGTGCCTACCAAATTAGTACCATTATCGCTGTTGACGTTCTTAGGCTTTCCTCGTCGGCTTTTGGATCGCTTAAACGCGTTTAGGAATGCATCTGGAGGTAAGTCTCCCATCTATTGTACAACTGCTTTTGCTAAAAATTTACGGCATACGATACAATTATGCACAACCTTGCGCACTTGTTTCCTCCCGTTTGTTATCCAATACTTCTGTCGTGATTGATGTAGAAGTAAAATTATGCCTGAATGGAAATTATGATTATGAATTGCCACTAATATTAAGTAGCTAATTGAATGTGATTCGGGTAAAAGGACAGGATGATTTTGCTCGTATGACATCAACGAATTTTTTAATGGGCATTACTGTTTCAGCTTCCCTTGGGCAATTTCTTTTCCTTTTTTGATACTAAGAATTTCCTTGTTAAATACTATACTTCAGCTCCCTCGAGCTCTTCTGAGTTTAAAAACCTCGTTAATATTTTAATGTGTTTCACCGTTGATAGTTTCACTTTGAATATACGCATAGTGTAGGCTACGACTATTTTGATTCTGACAATCGATGAAATTACTGTGAAAAAATTACCCAAGAAATGATCTTCAAGTAAAGAAATCATTATATCACGAGATTCCAATAACTTGTTATCAAAATTATTCGTTGAAATAGATACAGGCCAGGAAACGCAATCTTCTGTGAAAAATTGAGGGCTATGCCATCAAAGCTGGAAATTTTCGCATTGTTTTGTTGAAATGCCCGCAGAAGCGCAATCGGCTGGATTGTATACAGTTGGAATATGTAGCCATTGATTATTTGGAACTATTTTATGATATATTGTTTATTATTTCGGAACATCTGTTTGGCACAAATGGTTTCCATTTGCTTGCGTCTTGTGATAACCAATGCATAACTATTTCCGAAGCAGTCCATAATTTTATATTTGATGAGTGTATTTGGAAAACGGACTAAACCTTTTTCATCAATTTAGCAAATAATAACGCGCCACTTAGCTCAAGACGTGGTATGGTCAAACCACTTAAGGGGGCAACTATGGTCTTAGCAGCCACTAATTGACGTGTTGTAAAATTTTTGACGTAAACAACCGCAGAGTATGCTGCCTTGCTTGCATCGCAGAAACCGTGTAAAACCGTATATTTTCGAGTGCTTTCATTTCTTGCTTTAGTTATAACCAAGGCTTAGGTAATTCATCATCCCAATTCAACCGTAGACACCGAAGCGTATAGTAATAGGTTATTTTGATATTGATAGTTACGTAAGCCAGGCAACCTACTGGGTCGAATATCCTAGCTGACTCTGACAAAAATATTCGTTTTGTTATTATGTTTGCTGGGGTACCAAAATTTACTTTAAATTTGAAACTATCCTGACTTGGGTCCCAATATAGGCCGAGAAGTTTGTGATTGATATTTTTGCCCATGTCAATTAAGGTATTGTTGCAATTTTTGTTGGTAAATGCTATGATATCAGACGAGTTGGAGGCCCATTTTAGTAAAATAAAACCAGCGGATTGAAGAACTAGTTGGAGATCATCTATCAACTACTTTGCATCTTTAACTATGTCTGCACCGCTCAGTAGATCGTCAATGTAAAAATCGGATAGTAAGACATCACTTGTTGTTGGAAAATCGCTCTTGCTGTCAATAGCTAACTGTTGTAGTGATCGGGTAGCCAAACAATGCTGAACCGATACCATAAGTAATAGTGAGAAGCTTGTAATGTTTTTTTTTGCTGTGGGTTGTCACTATTCGCTGATAATCGCAGACATTTTCATTGAAAAGCACTTTCCTAAATCTCAAGAGAGTTGACATGAGTTCCGGCTGAACAGTTGGTCCAATCGCTGAAGTATCATTTAAGGAATGCTTCGTTGTGGTTTACACTACTCTGACCTTCAAAGGTAAAGAGGCAAATAATAAACTTTATGATCTTGATTCAACGATGGTTGACAGTCTTGCATATGATATGAACTGCTTGTCCCTATGACTCGCCAAGATATATTTTTGGATCCCTAGTAAACGAAAGACGAATCACAAATCGACCATAGTGATTCCGAGTTGTTGTGGATTGGAATAAATTTTCGCAAATTTGATACTCGAGTGCCTGTTCCTTACTAACGCTTGTTTCCTCCAATTCCCAAAATTGTTGTAAGATTTTGTCTACATTCAAGTCTGCATTATAAACGGCTGACACAATTTGTTGACCGTGAAGACCACTGTCAATAATCCAACCAAGTGACATTTCTTGCGCAATTAACTTATTTGGGCCTAGTAATTTTCCGGGACCAAGTATTTCGAGAAAGTGGTCAGCTCCTCCTACAATAAGATCAATGTTGTTTATTTTGCTTGAAAGAAGATCGGCTAATGGCATGGTATACAATTCATTCCAACTTTTGATTATATTTACTTATGATTATATTTTCATTAATACGAGGTATAGCCTAGCTTGGAATTTATCAACGATTAATGCATCTAAGTTAATTTTTATGTTATTGGAGAAATGTGGCGATATTGACAAAGTAACAACGCCCTTGGTGGTTGATGAAGAAATTAGACCAGAAATTGGCAACCTGCAATTTCGATGTTTTACGCTTAGCTTTTAAACACAATTTTGTGTGATTATTGTGGCTTGGGATCATGAATCAAGCAATATTCGAACACTTATCTCCCATTATCTGAATATACTTTACAATTTCCGTTGGTAAAAGTTGCTTTTGAGTTTCCATTTTTTGTGTGGCGGTCACAACTTACTGGAAAAACCAAAATTCTTCTGGAACTTTGGTTTAGGTATATAAAATGAATTAGGCCGAATTCGCTATTAAATGCGTGAATATTAAACAGGGCGATTGCGAGTTAAAGATCAAAATAATGCGATATAATTTATAAATAAATTACTTTATGTGATAATTTAAAGTCAAAATACAGTAATTCGAACCTTCATTGACCAGGCCGAAACGTAACGCGTACAATAAATAAAAAATTTCCGCAAACAATTGCTTGTACCCTTGGATAATGGGAGTTCTACAGATCACTCAGTATACTTTAACTCATTTTACTTGAATAACCCATTTATGCGCTTAACTGAATCCCTAGCCGAATTTTAGATTTTCCCATTACAATAACAAAACTCTAATATGTATTTCGTAAACTATAAATCAAGCGTCCATCAACTATGTATGTACAAAAATTGATATGCCTGCAAAAGAATTTAATCAAGATAATTCCACGTACAAGACACTCTATATAACTATCGGTTTATATTTAATAAAAGCGACACAAAGCCATAACTTTTTATTGTTATTAAATTACACCAAATTTTTGCAGGGGTTTGTTGTTGAACGACAATAATTTCAATATAAATATATAGACGAACTCAAACGAATCTAAACAAAGAACACAAAAAAGCAGTACAAAACTATTGCTCGATTTTCATTCCAGAATAAAAATTGCACCGTCCAGTTTTTATGAAATACTATCGCTCGTTCTCGTTCGTGTGAAATTTATAGTGTGAAGAACAGCAAACCAAAATAGTTTTGAATATTGTTAATATTTTTTGAGGTATATATAATAGCATATAAACACCAAACTGTTTTAGGAGTTTCCAACACTGTAAACCTACATACATATATTCATGATTTGTTTTTTAATGTTGGCCAATTTTTTGTTGTGCATGTCCTGACAAAATTCATTCGACCATATACATTATTTAGTAGTGCGCTACAAAGAATTTCAATTGTTATGGGGCGAAAATATTTGAACGGAATTTTTCGAGGGAAAATTGTTCAAAACGAGCATTCCTTTAAGTTTTTGAGCAAATCGATGTGAAGAAATAATATACAGTGTACCCCCCGTAACACTTTAGCTCTTTTACATTATTTTATACTTATGTGTACGTCTTTCGATTTAATTTTATTTCGTATATTTTATGTATATAGGCAAAATGTGTATAATAAATTCACACCAAATACAAAACATAAAAAAAAATAAAACCTTAAGGGTCAATTTTTATATTATACATATATGTACATGTAAATGGATCTCCAGTTTATGGTTGGAAAATATTAAATTTCAACAAACATCTACAACAACAAAAATACGATATATACAGGAACGAGAACGTATATGAAAAGAATGAATTCGATTTGATGGAAATTTGCATGAAAGTAATTCATGTGGAAAAGTTTATTGGCACTTAAATTATGTAAACAAATTGGTTTTTTGTAATATTCTTAGAATTTATAATGTTTTACAGCATTGAACCTTATTTGGCTTCATTTTGTGTTAATTTTTTTTTTTTTTTTTGTAGAGTCAATTTAATTTTTTTTCTATCACGGGACGATTAATGTCATTGACTTATTAAACTGTTTGGAGAATCAAAGAATGATATTTACGAGAATATGTCTTTCGTTTAACGACTTTTGGTGACAATTTGGAATTTGTGGAAGTAGTTGATTAAAAATCGCTTTATGTACCATTTTTGCTGTAAATTTTATTTTCAGTGTTGAGTATCTGAATTATTCAGTTTGATCGTTTCCCAATGTTGATAAGCCCGAAATTACGTTCTTGAATTCTTGGAGGGTTTTGTTATTTTATAGTTTACCTTTACATTGATCGATTTCATCATCCTCATTGCCAACAGAAAACCAAAACATTGATATATTTGAACTATTCGTAAAATGCACTCAACACAACTAAATCGTCAACTTAACCCCAAACCCAACGTTCAACAAACCCTAAGTTAGTACGGTTCAATATTACATTGGTACATGAATGAACTCAACTAAATATAATTATCTCCACCTCAACCCTCAAATAAATCCACAACTCAAACCCATCATTCAATTTCAACAAGTCAACACCAATAACTCAACACCATCAACAGGTGCTTTTTGGACAATGGCAGGCTTGACATAAAGTTCCAAAAGCTTATCAATTTGTCGCCTTCTTGTTTGCGAAAACAAATTCTAAATTGGGCAAAGCCATTTTCGAGCTAACATAGATACAGACCGACAGACGGAGGGACATTTTTTTTTTGCTTTTACTCCGGACTTTCAAAATTTCGAAAAAAACGGTTTTAGATTTACCTTCAACCAAACACCCAGCTCAATCCTCAAATCAACTCGTTCCGAAAAACTATATGGGTACATGAATACCATTCAGAAAAAGTCAAGTTAGCTTTCAATTCAAATCTCTAACTCAACCGCCAAATAACTCCACAACTCCACCACACTAATTTTGACCTAACCCTAATCAAAGCCAACTCGAACACAAATTAAAATTTTATTTAATAATCAACCAAACTCCAAACTTGGGGTTTGATTCACTCCCCAAGCTAACTTCCAACTCAACCTACAACCCCCCCAAATAAATCCCACAACTGAACCCCTCACTACATCTTAACTCAATCGCAAGCTTAACACCCAGGTCAATACTCAAACCAGTATATATAAAAAATTGCTCAACTGCTCATTAAACCCTAATCCAACAACAATCCCAAATCAACCCGCAAATATAACCCAACTCAACCCCTATAAACTCAACGCCCAACTAAAATTTCAAACCAGCGTTTATAAACAAATTACCACTAACTCAACCCCAAACTCAACGTTCAACTCTATCTTCAAACCAGTATAAGTTAACTATAAACATGTGGTTTTTGGTAGGTTTGGCGTACAGTTCCAAATGCTTTTCAATTCTTCGCCTTCTTGTTTGTGAAAACTAATTCCAAATCGGTCATTCCCGAGCTAACATGGATACAGGCCGACTGACGGAGGGACATGATTTTTTGCTTTTACTCTGGACTTTCAAAATTTCGAAAAAGGCTATTTTTAGACCAACAAAATACAACTTGTTGGTTCAACATACTGGTCAAACGAAACAAACATATGTATTTACGATTCCACATACACTACTCCAAAAAATTAAAGGAACACTAATTTTTTTCAGTTTTTTTAGTGTTTTTTGAAGAGCTGTAACTTTGTAAAATACGGTCGTACAGAGATGAAAAGAAAAGCATTTTAAAGCTTCAAATCTCTAGTTTTGAGACTTTTGAGCGGAAAATTTTTGTGCGATACCGTTATCACGCAATCATAAGAAAGAGCGCGAAAAAAAAATTCGATTTTTTTTTTGTTTTGTAAGGATCCATGGGCTCGGGAATTTTTTTTTTAAGTTAAACCAATGCACAGGTCGGTTAGCCTGTTAATTAGGCGTAAATTTAATTTCATTCTGGTCTCTCTATGTCAACTTTTTGCTGAGATATCTGACTTTGAATCAAGAAAGATCCTTTTGCCTTTGATCATCGATACCTCAGCAACCAATGATTACACAGTAAACTTTAGGACAGCCTTAAAAACTTCAGTAAATTTCCTACAAGACCCTTTAATGATTAGTTGAGAACACATTTTGTTTTCACCCTCAATACTGATTTGAAAAAAGTACAAAAAAACGACTTTTTAGGTTGTCTTAGTAAATCTACCGTAACTTTACAAATATTGATGAAAAGACTAATGTTGCCAGGTCATTTTACAGTTTAATGTACTCCTAATAGCCCTGTACTATTTTCAAATTGATCCATCCAACCGTTTTTCCGGACAGATTGATCAAAGTTTTACAAAACAATTAAAGGAACAAGTGATCATCAAAATAAAAAAACGACCTTTTTCACATTTTGCGTTAATTATTTGTTAACCCTTAACGATCGTAAGATTTTTTTGCAATACTCACCACATCATAACAGATGACAGAAAATTAAATAAAGTTCTGCAATATGACCAATTATTCTGGAACTTGGAAATTTCTTATCCGATTTTAGTGAAATTTGGTATGCGTTATTGAAATGGGATTCTAAAACGATTCGTGGATGAAGTTCTGGAAAATGGCTAACTAGGAAGGAACTTGGCCATTTCTTTTCCGATATTGATGAAATTCAGCACGTGCCTTAGAAATGAGATTCTAAACTGATTTTTGGATAAAGTTTCAGATGTTAGCCAATTGTTATGGAACTTGGAAATTGTGTATAGGTACTATTTGTATGAATTTCAGCATTCACGATGAAAATGATATGCTTAAATTATTGATAAAATAAATCATTAAATACATGGAATAACCATCTCAGTTTTTCACTTTTAAAGCACATGGCGAATTACTTTTATTCGTTTAAGGAATAGGCAATCGCCTTCCAACTTAACCATATAAATTTAACCAACAATAATTTTAGAGTTTTATTTCTATAGTACATGCTGAATTTGTGTCAAAACCGGATAAAAAATGGCCAAGTTCCATTCTAATACGGCTTATTCCAGAATTTCATTTAAACATAATTTTAAAACCCAATTTTCATTACACATGCTGATTTCATCAAAATCTTATAAGAAATGGCCAAATTCCTACCTAGTTGGCCATATTCCAGAACTTTAGCTATCATTCATTTTAGCAATAGCCAAGTTCCATCCTAGTTGGCCATATTCCAGAACTTTATCCAAAAATCAGTTTAGAATTCCATTTCCATCGTGCTTGCCGAATTTCATCAAAATCGGATAAGAAATGGCCAAGATCCATCCTATCAGGCCATATTCCAGACCTTTATCCAAAAATCATTTTAGAATCCCATTTCCATCACGCATACAGAATTTCATCAAAATTGGATGAGAAATGGCCAAGTTCCATCCTAGTTGGCCATATTCCAGAACTTTATCAAAAAATCAGTTTAGAACCCCATTTTCATCGTACATACCAAATTTCACTAAAATCGGATGAGAAATTGCCAAGTTCCAGAATAATTGGTCATATTGCAGAACTTTATTTAATTTTCTGTCGTCTGTTATGGGCGAGTATTGCAAAAAAATCTTACGATCGTTAAGGGTTAACAAATTACTAATGCAAAATGTGAAAAAAGTCGTTTTTTTATTTTGAGGATCATTTGTTTCTTTAATTGTTTTGTAAAACTTTGATCAATCTGTCCGGAAAAACGGTTGGATCGATCAATTTGAAAATAGTACAGGGCTATTAGGAGTACATTAAACTGTAAAATGACCTGGCAACATTAGTCTTTTCATCAATATTTGTAAAGTTACGGTAGATTTACTAAGACAACTTAAAACGTCATTTTTTTGTACTTTTTTCAAATCAGTATTGAGGGTGAAAACAAAATGTGTTCTCAACTAATCATTAAAGGGTCTTGTAGGAAATTTACTGAAGTTTTTAAGGCTGTCCTAAAGTTTACTGTGTAATCATTGGTTGCTGAGGTATCGATGATCAAAGGCAAAAGGATCTTTCTTGATTCAAAGTCAGATATCTCAGCAAAAAGTTGACATAGAGAGACCAGAATGAAATTAAATTTACGCCTAATTAACAGGCTAACCGACCTGTGTATTGGTTTAACTTAAAAAAAAATTCCCGAGCCCATGGATCCTTACAAAACAAAAAAAAATCGAATTTTTTTTCGCGCTCTTTCTTATAATTGCGTGATAACGGTATCGCACAAAAATTGTCCGCTCAAAAGTCTCAAAACTAGAGATTTGAAGCTTTAAAATGCTTTTCTTTTCATCTCTGTACGACCGTATTTTACAAAGATACAGCTCTTCAAAAAACACTAAAAAATCTGAAAAAAATTAGTGTTTCTTTAATTTTTTGAAGTAGTGTATGATTTTAAACCGTCGCACAGCGCGTTCTCAAATCATTTGCGCGAAAGTAGTCACTCATTATTTATATAGATGGCGCTGGCATACATGATAATGAGCCAAATTTCAATAAAAGATTAATTTTAGAAGCTTTTATATCATAAAAATTCATCTCAAAATTTCCAAATTTTTATTAAATTATTACGATAGTAAATTATAAACAGCTTTTAGATTTTTATTTTTACATTTTAAATAAATCCCATTTTGTAATTGTACAACTTAAATTACATGTTTCGGTTAAACTGAGTATTTTTCAAGTTTTACCGTAGTCATGTTAGGAAAACATGCGATATCAGAAATTTTCATTTAAATTATTGTATAAATCGTACCCTTGAAAATTGCGGTATATGGTATACCGTCGAAACTTCGTCGGTTGTTATACAACTGGATTAATAGTATTTGCTTGTAATCTAGTTCCTAATGTAGAAAATATGATATTAAAATATTCTGCGTATAGCAATATACGTCAAAATAAGAAGCGTTGCTCGATAATATCATTGAACTTAATTTTCCTACCCTTGTTTCTTAAGGCTGTGTAATACCATATTTGTTAAGCTGCTTGTTAGTGAAATTCTTCCTAAGAATTTCTCGAAAAATTGTGCATTTTGAGTTTGAATACATTTAAAACAACCTCTTTTACTAAAACGGGTACTATCTTAAGCCGAACATTATAGTGCTGACATGTTGTTTAGGACATCTCTAAGGTTCACTTAGGCGTTGTCGCTAATGCTATGTAGCACACCTTGCACAGTGACATTATGGTTGGGATAGCAAATATAGAAAGTGTTCTGAATGATTTAGGGTCCACGTGTTTACATTTTTTTTAAAGGTTTTACCCCGGATAAAAAAGTATTGGAGTCGCCGTTTTTATCAGTTTCGAATCAATTTGCATTTAGTAAACAACATGAACATGTCAAACGATTGCAGTGACAATTTTTTTAAATGCGGCCAATAATTAACAAACAGTATCTTAAGCTACTGCAGAGCAGTACCAGTTGAAGAAATTAGTTCTTGAAAAGGAAGGTGGTTGAAAGTTGAAATTAGGAAACTTAAACGTGCAGAATCACATACCATACGTACCATTTTGATATGAGCCGTAGGGCTCTTGCAAAAAAATTTAAAAAATTGACAAATCGACGACTTTCGCATGGAACAAAAACTTGGTTCTCTTTTCTCTATTACACAAAAAAGCAAGAACCTCAGAGATTGGCTCATATAACGACGATAATGAAAAATTGTAAAATTGTTTTAATTAAATGGCAAAATAATAGATCCGAACATCTTGCATCCAATTTCGTTGGTCAGGGAAAAGAAATAACTGTTCAAAGATTCGACAAAGAGAAAAGAAGGAGTGCATAAACATCAAGCAGCCTCAAATAGTACAATTGTATTTATAATAATGAGATTTATTCAACCAACTTATATTTTATTATTGAATATTTATAAAATTCAAGAAATGGACTCTCCGCGTCTTACTTCACTATATCGATGGTGCAGCCTGTGCCAGCTGGATACTTTATCGTGAAGAGTTAAGAAAACGAGTTTCTTAGATTTCAAACAAAATGTTGGAAGAACCTTGTGTGATCCTAACATAAAACGAAATGCGCCCAAGAGAGGTAGGTCATCGGAAAATGTAGAAAGTGAGGCCACTGCCGAAACAACTCTGAAGCATTGACTGAAGTGCAGCTGGATGGTGTAAACCAATTGCCGCCACATGATTATACGAAAGAAGCTCTACTCGGTACATAAATAAAAATTGTCTGAATTTGGATTTGTTAAAAGTCTTTCAAAACAGAAATTTTTGAGTAATTTTTCAAAATCACAAAACTATTTTTAAATTTCAAAATTTCCTAATCTGAATTGGTAAAACATCCCTAAATTTCCAAATACCTAAGTTCCTTAGACTCAATTAAATTCTGATTCTAAATTCCTTTTGCTCGCAGTCGAATGCTGATTTTTAGTGAAACCTGCGGTATGGGGTCCAATTTTGTGTTTTAGCAGCGTTACTAATTCTTTGTTCGGTGAATATTGCTATTATATACACATTTATTTTATATTTTTTAGCTTAATGTTCTTTATTGGTTAAGTCTTTATTCCACGACCACCTCATTACAATTGTCTTGTTATATTTTATAATTTCATGATTACGGAAAGCTGATCCGTTATCCAACCACTGTACCACATACATTACTTAACTAAATTATATTAATAATACATTGAGTGAAATAATTTTACATTTACATATACATCAATTGCCACCATTGGAACATTTGGTTCAACGCAATTTCAAGTATAGCTTTATCTGAGTAAAGCGAAATTAACCTTAAACTAAATAAAAGGTCCAAATAAATCCAAATTTTCACAGCTCGCTTCTGCAAAACTTATTAAATTACATTTCTCGTTATAATTTCAACACTGCGCTCTCAACGCTCGTTAGCCAGTAAGCAAGCAATTTGTTTAAGGCAAAATAAAATATTGCAATTCAACTTTTATCTTAACAATTCATTGTCTTTCGTACACTTTTCGTACTCTTACCTAAATAGTCATCCTATTGTTGACTGGCAAATGGTTTACTTACTAGAAAAATCGAGCTTGTACTCCAGGTTTTTGAAGTTGTTACGAATATCGTTTAAGGAAATAATTTCGTTAATTTAAGTTGTTTCCCCCTAGGAACTGCTTAAAGATTCAACTTAACATCTCAAATCTGAGATGTCAATTAAAATCCATCCACCAACGTGCCATCTAGTTCCATTTGAAGCTGGAGGCGTAGCACACTGCCTGGATTGGTTGTCTATGTGAAAAAAAGAAAAATTGGTGAACAATAAATGGTATTAATCAAAACATCATTTTATAGTGGTGTTTCGCAATATTTCTTGAATTTGACTCTTATTTTATTAATCCGCTTCTAATGAGGTGACTCAAGAAATTTTCAGAACGTGAATAAATCGGTTTTATATTAGTAACTACTGATAGAAACGGCTTAATCACTGTAATATAAAATTTCACTAAAATCCATTGACAAACGGGCTCCATTTGGTGCTGGTGGAACCTGGAAATGTCTGGCCTGGAGTGGTTATCAAAGTAAAAAACAAATTTTTCTCTTGCAAATCAAATTTCCCCAAATTTTTTTCTAATAATAATGTCATTATAGCATCTTGCAATATTTATTGAATTCTGATCATGTTCCGTTTAAGAAACTCCATCCCTGCCTCAAATGGAACTGCTGTGATTATGCACAAATTCTATTGAAATTTATTATCTGACTTAACCAATATATTTGATGATCAATGAATTAGTTGTAAGTAGCACCTCCAAATTATGAATCAAGTTGCCGGGTTTAAAACTTTTCTAGATGAGATTTTACCATGTGCATATTTTGTAACAAGTCGTTGCCACCGAACCAATTTTATATAGCAATTTTTTTAAATACACAACCTATTTCGAGACTTAGTAACTGCCCTGTTTTTTAAATTCGATTTTTTTAAACTTTATCCAGGTTTAGTCATTTTTGACCTGGTCATCCTATATACCTACTGTAGTATCATCTGGCAATGACATTTATGCATTATTGCTTTGTGAAAATGACGAACATGTTCGCATATTTAACAGATCTGAATTGGAACATATACCAAAATTACGCTTTTTAAAATGAAAAGGATTCGAAGCTAAAGTTGCTTTAAGATAAATTTTCCATTTATAACTTACGGTTTCGCTGATCGCTTCTGTACTTTACGAGAAAATAAAAAATCTCAAAACGATGTGATTTCTTTAATGGTAAAGTATCTAAATAGCTCTAAACCAATAAATAAATCAGTTTTCCTTTAATATTCAAATTTGGGTCTAAAACTAAAAACAATTTTAGTGTAATTTGCTGGATCGTGATTTTTTTTAAACACTATAACACCAAAAATTATTTATGTATAAGACCTAACTATTGTATTTCGTATGTACACCCTTCTGACTAGAAATACTCTGGCTTGATGGCCTTGTTCAAATATTAAATCTCGGTGTATATAGGCACATAAAATAAAATGTCGCCTTATGTAAATTGCACGTTTTTTACCTGTAAAAAACTGTGTAACTTACCCAGTGTAATTTACTCGCCCAACTGTGGTTTAAAAAAATTTCATTTACCATTGACCAGGCAGTCCTACGGTATTGTGGAAAAATTCAATGGCACATTGGACGAATTTCTAGGAAATATCTTTCAGACCGAGGTGATTTTGCTCCTGTTCGAGGCAAACAAGCTTTGGTGAGGAATAGTGTCTCTTTGAAGATATTTGAGATGTTACAAAAATCGTATCTTACTGTTAATGGAGTGACTGCCTTAAATTTGTCGTCGATTTTAATTATTATGGTTCAGTAAGCGTTCTATTCTGAAAATTTTCCCATTCAATATTTTTAAATAGTATTCCGTTCCAAGCTAATAAAGAACAAAAATTTCTTCAATTAGGTAGGTAGGTACTGAACAGTTACATTATAAAATTGTCAATTAGCATTCTTCAAAACAAACAACAAATAATTATTACACCATAACCCAATATTTCAATATAAGTAAACTTTTAATTAAAATATTAATTTCCTGATTCATACAGCTAAGATTAAATAATAGTTATAATTCTTTATTATAATGATTTAATTTATTTAATCCTTCCAGGTGGATAGTTTCCTTATTAAATACTTAATTTGTTTGCCATAAATCTCTCAACTAAGATTAATCCAGCTTCGTTTTTAAAATCAAACAGTTCATGACACCTGCTTAACACATATAAAAAAAAAAAGAATCAATAGCTGGAGGATTTTTTCTCGTTTATGCATCTATAAGTCAAATCGTGAAGTACAAAGTTGAAAATAATTTTTCTTAAATCTCCGCTATTAGTTATCCCATTAATAAATAGCGAAAAATTATAAGAATCCTATGTACAAAATAAAAAAGCTCATGCTGCTTCTTCTACTGATACTTTGGTGTTGCTGCTTTTATGTATCGTCATGAAAAAAATTTTTATAATATCCGTCTGATGAAAAAAAATTTTTGTTTGAGCTTTTTGATTATTTTCATATAGAGCTAATATGATTAGAAGTTAACATTAAAATTTAATCAAAAACACTTTTCACGTATTTGAAAATGTCTTCTTATTAATCCGTTTGTTCTTATTTACACTTTGTGTGTATGGGTGCGCGCTATAATTTTTTTTTTATTCTTACGTGACATCGCGACTTGCGAATTATCCAAGAAAAAAGAATTTTCTTTTCTAAAAGGAATTTTCCATTTTAATTTTCGAAGAAAAGCATTTTTTTTTCTCGTACTTCTGGATAAACGTTTTTTTTTTTTTTTGTTAATTTATTTTCTGTTAGATTTGATGTACATACATACATACATATTTAACTGCTTTGAGTTGAAATGTAAATGAAAATTAAAGAAAATTAAAATAATGTTTTAAACATTTTTTTTTTTATTTATATATTTGGTGATTTTATTTTATTGTGCGTGGGAAGTTCATACGTTTGTTTTTTATTGGCGACAAATTTTAAATTCGTGATTCTATGTTCGTCAACTTTTTTTTGTTATTCAACAATACTTGTCTCACAGGATTTGATATTCGCGGAATGATTTATTGTGGTGTGCTTAATGAAATACTTTATTAGCTTTAAATTATTAATCATCGCGTGAACCTAACGCCGAAGCGAAGGTGACATTAAAATATTTCAATTTTCTTTAAAGTTTTCGTTATTAATAAATTATTTATTTTGTATTTTATTATTTCAGGTAAGACGAACAGAATGCTTTTGAATTTATTAATCCCTTTTCGTGGTAAGTGAAAATTTAAAATTATAATAAATTATTAAAATTTGAGGAATTTTCCCATTTTTGCTTAGTATGAAAAACTTATTTCAGTGAAATTGGATAATGAGTGACAACAAGATGTTCGAAAATAATCGAATAAAAAGTTGATAGGAAGAGATATGTTGCTTAGGAAACACAACGACACCACAGGTGGACATCGAGTCCGCAACTGTATATTCAGATGATTTTCGAAGCTCGAGTTGTATATGTTAAGACTGTACAACGAATTAACCATGTCAAATATTAAATGTTTGTTTATATTCATGGATGTTATGATTTATTTGTTTGCGGCCGAAACACCACTATAGTTGGGTTTCGCGAAACAAACTAAGTAAAATTCAACTATCTGATTGCTCTATTTTCCAATGAGTTGTATAGTCATGTTTAGCGACTAAACTTAAATAAATAGTAGCCTAGACTACATGTTTCTTAAATTCTTGTTGTTTTTGAAGAGCTGTGCGTACACTACTGTGATAACTTTGTTTGTAAAAATCAAGGTTAAATTTAATCCCTTTAAAAATGATTAATTCTTCTCTATTAGATTCTGAAACAAATTAATTTATCATTTATAAGTATACTAAAATAAAACCACTTCAAATACTATGAACATTTATTTTTGATTGATTGATTGGTTGATACAGATGCAGGACCAAGCCTTAGAAAGATTCTCGGATACGCCGGTTCCACCACACACCTCCTTACACACAACAAAAAGGGACAGGAAAGGAATGCTGGTATTAGAGGCTCGACCCAGCCTCAACCACCCACGCAGTCTATAGCTAGTAAAATTATTAGTATTTAGTATAAGTAAAATATTTAGTTCAGGACAACACAAATTCTAAACTACGAGTTATTAACATCTTGTTGATCCTGGAGAGTTGATTCAAGTTATGACTTGATTCTGAAAATCAGGATTAAATTTAATCGTAATAAACATGATTAATTCTGAAACTATGTTTTATTCTGAAATAAATTACGTTATTTATCGGTAAACAAGGAATTTTTTTTTAAACTGAAACAAATTAATCGATTATTCTATTATGACATTCTATATAATAACCAACCGATTCGCTTCCTATTCGAATCCAAATCCTATTTTACTTAGAAGCCTTTATAAGAACATTTCCTTATGACTATAATATTTAAGTTTTATATATTGATTTTTGGCACATGCACAGCATACCAACGACCGTCAACAAACCACTCAGATTACCCTGTTATAATATATTAATTATGTTCATTTATGTAATGAAATAAATTTAGAATTCATGCACTGAAATAAAATTTGTAAAACCGCATTTTTGTTATGTACATACATATGTACATATATGTTATGAATATTCCCCTGTATAATTATATTGGAATAGAAAATACTTCCTTTTAGAATTCCGAAACGGCAGCAATGGCTTACAAAATATCATGACGATGATTATATAATCGACTGATGATGTTAGTTTTATAGAAATAAATTCAATTTGCTTAGAAATAATCCATTTTACAAGATAATTTAAGAAAATCAAAGTATATTGGAATGAAGTTATATACAAAGCCGAGGCAATGCGTTCCACACTCGACTGCAAGACTTTAAAGTAGTTCAAAGCAAAGTGATTTGTCAAAGTCACCAACAAATCACATTTTTGGCACAACTATTTTAAATTTATCGACAAATCTAGCTCAATTGTACGTTACAAATTTAGACTATCTCAGATCGTGCTATAACTCACGAGTAAAATAGACCAAAATCACATATTTAATATCAACCTAATGTTCAAAGCCGACGCCATCGGTATGAAGGGTATTAGCGTTTGTGGTAACTAAAATTTCGAAGCGAGGCGTCTGGTATGAAAAGTACTTTAATGATGACGGTTAACAAATTTTATTTAGATTCAATTCAATGCAATGTTCTGGAACTCTATATAAACTACTAATATTTATGAACATAATATTTTTTTAAATTAAAATCAGATTCATCAGGTATTTCCTAGTAATACTTAATAAACCAAACTAAAATTTATTTAATCTTTATTTAAACTCTAAAATAAAGTATCTGTTAAAAGCAAAAGTCGCCTAAGTGACTTTAAGCGGTTTTAAAATAATTAAATTTGTCCACAATTTAGATTGTATCAAATTTTGGTGAAAACCTCTTAAAAAATAAAAAAGTTCTGAGGTAATACATAATAATGCTCCCAATGTTTTCCCATTTGATTTTAAAACTTTAACCTTAATTTTCTTAAAACTACTAAAATTCAGATAAGCGACTTCTGCTTTTCAGTATAGGTACATATATTTTATATTATTAATTCATCATTCATACTATTTCCGTGATATCATATAGATTCTGTTTAATAATTTTAGTAAATAAGAGACGATCCGATATAACAAATTCACCAGTATCAGCCCCCATTTAAACGAAACTCCGTCATTCTGGTCATCTACGCCACTAAGAATACATTTGCTAATCCGCCATTTAGGCTACAGAAGTCTGATCCGTGATGAAAGTTTGATAACTGTGATAAAGCAAATAAATAAAACCAATACAACTTATATTTATGCTGTAGTCATTCCATGACCTGACCACAGCCATTTCCATGACTAACAAAACTCTGAACTGTAAAACTAAACAACCAAAACCAAAAATAATATGCCGATGTACCTTGGTAACTACAACAGCAACTTGCACAAAACCAAATGTAATTTATGCTCAAAATTAACCGAAAATCATTCTTTTATAATAATTAATAAAAAATAAAATAAAATAAATCAATACATAAAATTTCCAAAGTTTACTGGAATAATTCCAACCCAACAATATTTGCTAGAAACTACTCCAAACGGAACGGAGACACACGGCGCCGCTAAAAAATTTCCAAAGTAACACTGCAATGAATAAACTATCCCTCTACTATGTACTTATTTTTACAAGCAAGCAAACACAGTTTTAAGTTTTCCACTTAATATTACTTTTTATGATATTTTAGAAACAGTAATCGAATCACAATTTTCTCTTCTTTCGTTTGATATGAAAAACGCAAAATTGGAAAAATGGACACACGCATTCTGCGAGCCTCGTTGGCGACTTCTGATTCCATAAATTAATATCCAATTTTTATAAATAAATTGATGTTGTTCTACCCTGTAATAAATTTGTCTTGAATAAATAAACAAATTTTCATCCACTACACATGGCTGTTTGTAATTCGACTCAAATATACTCAATTAAATGAAGTATGTATAAGAATCCCATTTGAATCAAATACAGACATTTTGCCTCGTGTAATACACGACTGATCATGTATGATACAACTGTTACAGGAATTAAATTAAATTAAAATTATATTGTCTAATAAGATGGCAAAAACACATCCTTTTTCTTCTAGTGTACTATAGGTATTTACTTCGTCGTGTATATGTTAATTCCACACAATAGTTGTTTTGACTTTTTCTTGAGGTAAATAGGACAAATCTCTCAAAACGGAAAAATATGTTGTATTTAATCATAAAATTATGTAATGAATATTCGATAGCATTAAGAATTCTCGGGATTTTTTAAATTTGTTTTTACTTTTGTTAATATTTCATTTATTTCTGCAAATTTTGGCGGTATCGAAAATTGACAAAGCGTATTTCTCGTTTTACGCAGGCATGAATTTTCCCGAGTTGCAAATTTTGCTCATTTTATTGATATCGACCGTTTAGATTTTTTTAGATTTAGATTTGTTTATTAGTCAAAATTTAATACTTAGGCCCTTTTCCAATTACCGACTTATTTCAAACTTATTGACTTATTTGACGCCATCTTGAATAAGTCAATGAAGTTATTCAATTGCTTTTATCGACTTATTTTGAAAATTTTTGAAAATACACAATAATTAGACAGAATGTTTCCATGACACCAAAAATAAATAAGTTTTCTATAGGAAAAATTACTAAAGAATAAGTCACCTTTTCAGCAGACTTATTTGAATAAGTTCGAATAAGTCAATAAGTCGGTGACTGGAAAACAGCCTTAGTTCCTTTTGAAAATCTAAGAGGACCAATCCAGTAGGCTGAGAGCTAGTTGAACATGTTTTAGAACTCTATGGATCTGGTGTACAGTCGAATGTTGCTCTCTAAAGCCAAACTGTTCGTTTATGATAATACTTGTGGCCTCTGTAAACTCCATTATTCGAGTTTTTGTAACATATTCAAAGATTTTACTTAACGTGCAGAGGAGACTAATAGGTGTATAGCTACTGGCAATAAACGTGAATAAAACAGGAATCATTATTTATCGATATGTCATACAAAATACGCCCGCCTTTTATTAGAGCGGACACAATTCAAGTTGGAATGGCAACAATTAAAATCTCTATCAGCTAGATAAGTTTCATTGCGGTTGGTAATTTTCAGTAAATAATTTTTAAACCCCGGATTGATTGATTGAAGTGTTCGACCAAGCTTTAAGCAAGATCTCCCGGAGTTATTAATGGCCGGGCCTCACCGAACACCTTGTTACATCAAACATAAAGAGGATTTGGATAGGTTTAGTTAGTTAGATAGAAATTGACCCGGTTACAGACACCTAAGTATAGCCAATAGTTAGTAACACAATGACAGCACATTTCGAATCTACTTAAAACTGCACTCTGAAATAAAATTTATTAGTATACTGAATCAGATTCCTGCGCCCTTCTGAAATCCTAATCGTAATTAAAATATATACTTAATAAATATATAATACTCATAAATTAATTTGAAATTGACTTAAAACTAATAAATATAATCGAAATCGACTGATCATTCACATGATTTCCTCCATACTGGTCCCTGTCGCTACTTATGAATATACTTAAGTTTACGCTATAATACATAAGGAGTTTCAGCAAGATTATCCATTAAATTCTATGAGTTTGAAAATTATAAGGCGCTGTTACTAGATCTGATTGATGGATTAGGTTGTACGGCCCATCATTATAGCAGGATTCCCAAACTCCAGGGTCCCATTCCGTACACACGTATACATGTAACAAAATCTAAGGCTAAGATAGAATTCTTAGTTGGGAGAGACTCGACCCGGATACAGCCACTCAGCGAACGGTATTTAGTAAAAATTGTTAGTAATTATATAATCGAATTATAATCGCATAGTTAGTACAGAACAACACACTTTCTAAACTACAACTTATTCACTACTTTTTGATCCAGTAGAGTTGATCCAATTTAAAATTAAATTCTGAAAATCAGGATTAATTTTAATCTCTATAATAATGATTAATACTGTAACTATATTATAATCTGAAAAATTAATTAACCATACAATTAACCTAATCAACAGTAGCCCACCTATCTTAGAAAGAAAATTAATATAATTCTAATCTACTTTTATGTTTTATTAAAATTACAATTAAAACTGCACTCTAAAATGAGCTTTATTAGTTTGCTGGATCAGGTTCCTGGGCCCTTCTGCAAATCATAATCATAATTAATTTAGAATTGACTTAAAGCTAATAAATACAATCGAAATCAGCTGTTTGTTTACATGATTCCCTCAATACCGGTCCCTGTCGCTACATATAACTACTATTTAGTTCAAACTATAATACATGTATATAATAGTTTCAGCAAAATCTGCCAATCAGATTCTAGGCGTTTGATCTGAAATGGGCGCTATCCTGTAATGAATTATAATTAATGTTACCAGTAACCAAAATTAATTATAAGGCGCTAATAAACCCTGATGCTTTAATGTGTACGACCAAGCCCCCAACAAGTTTCCCGGAATACGCCGGGTCCACCGTACACCCTTTTACGGATAACAAAACGAGGGACAAGAAAAGTATATTAACTGCATGATTCCTGGAGCTTTGAGTTGGGCCTTAACTTTATTCCTGAAAATTAGGATTAAAATGGTTAATTCTGGAACAATCTTAGATTCTGAAACAAGTTAAATTATTTATCAGTATCCTTAAAATAAAGCCCTCAAACCACCTATAATCTTATTAATCTAAGTCTACTTAAAGTTATATCTGCATCAATCCTATACCACCTAAATAATTCAATAAATAATTTAAAAAAGTCCTCTTTGTGACACCCCTTCAATATTAACAATTTATTAACTATTTTATTATTTTATCAAAAAGCTTGCAAAATTATTGTTAACTTAGCTTCCTTCTGGAACTCCTCCAATCGTCACCAAAAACGTAAACACCCACTTATACACCACTCAGAAAGTCCCTCTATAGCATAGTTTTAGAACATAGGTAATACATTTTACCCAGATTCAATTAATGATAAAATTCCAAATTAATTCGATACAAAGTTTCTCGAAATTTGCATTGGGTTACTCCGAATATTTCTGAAAATCAAGATCTATGTAAATTTGTTAATTGTCCCCAACTACTACTTCTAAAATAAACTAAAAGTTATTAAAATCTGAAATCCTCATGGTTTAGTTGTTAAAATGGCTATAGTAAATGTAATTAATTAATTAAATTTCTCATCACGCTCATTAATCCCTCAGAAACTTTAAATCAAAAACCAATTAGTAGTACAATATAAAATTAACTTGTTTAAAATATAAAATTAGCCAAACGTAATTAAAAGAATTAATTAATTACAAACAAATTATTTTTCATTAAAATTGTTAAATACAATATGTTGTTATACAATATATAGCAGAGTTATTTATTTAATTAACATAAATTCTAAATATAAGGATATAAACATCTCTTATATTACAAACTAGTGTATAACCAATATAAGTAGAACAAAACTATCTACCTTATACGAAGAAAACTTTGAGAACTTGAAACTTGAGTACTCAAGAAGGATTATTCAACAATATTTACCGCAACAGACAACCCCTTTTGGCGAAAAAGAACGGAAAAACCTGAAAAAGATGAACTCATAAATTGACATCAAACAGATGTATTAAAAATGCACATAAAACTACATTGCATGTAGTTTTTATTTTTTTATTTTATAATGTGTCTTCGCTAAATGCACATTTCAATTTCAAATGCAAAACCTTACAAATGTGTATTGAATTTATGTGGCTCATGTTAATAACGACACTATAAATATAAATTGGTAATGAAAATTGAACATAAACACATCAAAAAACCAGAAAAAGATAATAGAAACATACACTAAAATCCACATAAACAAAATAAATAAATATTT
Organism: Tipula helvola; assembly: GCA_963556165.1. Taxonomy (NCBI): domain Eukaryota; kingdom Metazoa; phylum Arthropoda; class Insecta; order Diptera; family Tipulidae; genus Tipula; species Tipula helvola. Next base: position 104,632,987 of record OY744483.1, read on the forward strand.
CCATACAGTCATACACTCTTCCTCTGCGCATTCAATATTTATGCATATGCACATGCGCAATAAATCTTTTCATATGTAAAATCCTTAGTACGCAATTACGCATACTTCTTCATGTTTTCATTATATGCCATGCTCATGCACAATATTAAAATATTAAAATTACACCAAAAATTATAAAAATTCCACTACAAACCCATTCTACAGTGACTCACAACCTATTTGATCCAGTTGCATTTCATTAATAAATTGTAAATATCTCGCGATGTCTTATTTTGTTTGAGAGAAATAGAGAAATGGATCAAACAAGCCGTGGATCACTGATGTATTTAATCTGCCATTAAAACTACATGTACGATGTACCAAAATATAAAACTTTTACCAATAAGCCCATTCTACTTATTAATCTTCGATATGTTTGTTCAATTGTATTTAAAATAAAAATAAAATACGTATACGTATTTGAACTAGATGAAACAAGAACAGACATGCGTATTAAATTTAACCGCGTTTATTAAATTGGAACAATTTAACTTTTGATATAAAATCAATCAAAAGAAGCTTTATGCACTAGAATTTTATATACAATTAAACAGACACTAAAGCCTAAATCATGCAATTAATTTAGAAATCATGAAATTTGATTTCCTTCATTTATAAGTACAAAAAACATTGCCTGTAAATGCATCCCGATGGATTACATTTTCCAAATTCACATTTAATTATTTCACTATACCACTTATTTCTTCACTCAAAAATTGAAAAATTAAATTAAATTAAAATTAATTGATTTTACACTTCACTAAAAATTTGATTACATAATTTAAAATAATCAAAACAATAAATTACACTAAAAACTTTTACTTTATGGAGCAGACAAAAAACACGACTGTCTCCTTTGAACGTTTATCGCCGACCAGTAAATAATTTTTAAACCCCGGATGGCTGAAAATGGGACAATATTAGCAAAATATTTTAAGATCAGAACCGCAATTATAAGCTGTTCCTAGTGATAACCCAATACATTCAATAGTTTGTAGCGACAAGTCTGGTAAAAGATAATGATGCATTTCCGTTTTAATCGAAACAACTACTCCACCATAAGCTTGATATTGTCTGTCTCTGCGATAGCACCTAATTCGAATTCCTTATCTTTAACGCTTTGAGCATTCCAAGTACCGATTGTTGGTCTATTTAGGAGTGAAGCCATATTTGAGAGCTTTTTTTAGCATTTTTTATCTAAATTCCGGCCAACCCATTAAAATGATTTTGAACTGGAATTCTGTATTGACCTTGGTCAATAGCAGCAATAGACACATTTCTCAGATTGATTTTGTCACCTTTTTTCACTGTAGCATTTTTAGGCATAATTGTACGTGATAAATTATTAACACCACTATTTTGACTACATGCTCTAAGTTGCACGTATCAATAGAATTACTCTTAATGTCTTGAACTCACAGGAATAACACAAAAAATAAAATAAAGCTTGATAATATCAAATACATCATACATACTGGTGGCCATATTATTAGGGACACATCCATTCTGTTGAGAAATGTTGACTACTTTTGGCGACTTATGTATATTACTAAACATTTTTATAGCCTAGCCATACGAAACTATTATTTGTTAAGGTGCATTCAAAGTACAAAGTTTTACTTTGTACTAAATAATATTTGTTCTAAAATAAGAAATACATTTACATTGCAAATGACCATCTGATTTAGAGACCTCCGGATATCACCTGTCTGAATATAGTGTTCTGTGCGACTGGTTTATTATTTTTCGACACAATTTTTTCCGATCTAATAATCTATCTATAAACATTGGTGCTTCAAGGATTAAGTTAATTCTTGGTCTTGAATGAAAATCGGGATCTGCTAACTATACATTTTTAATATAATCCCAATCTTGTTACACTTGGCAATAATGCGTTAAAATGCTCGTTTAACACCGTACAACTGTTTCCTCATCTATACAAATTTCTTATTGATGTTTGTTATCTCACCATAAGTTCTTATGAATTTCAGTGTATTGCTTGGTGAGATTGTTTCAAAAACCTTAGTGCAGATCATGTTTATTGTTAACGGATCTTTCAGGGTTTTTGATCGGTGTTCATATTAACTTCTTAAATTTACGCATTTATTGAGTACATTTATATAAGCACTCGAACTATGTTTGGGATAATTCCTAGCTAATGCTTGAGAACCGTTAGTATTTAACGGTTTGAACCGTTCAAACATTTAGTTAGATATTCGAATTTGAATGTTGCTTCTATCTAGAATCATATAATGCTGGCAATTGATGATGTCAACCGTTACTACCTTGGTTTTGAAATAAATTGCACATACTGTAAAATTGAGCCCGAGCCGTAGTAATCAAACCGGAAATATCCGGGCCTTAGAAAATAGACACACTCTTCAAACTTTTCGGACCGAGGAACACTTCGCATAAATAAAATTACTGGAGGAACACTTTCGTTTTTTATATACATAGGAAATTAGCTTGTATTTTTAAAATTATATACCTGCATACATGTAAGAGTTATAAATAAAATAAAAAGGATATTTTCATGAATCGTTTAGTATTGAAAGGGCTCATGTCCACTTTTTGTCAAAATTAGTATTATGACGGTTTTGTATCATAGACATGTATATACGTTTTATGACAAGACGACATTATATAATTATTGGAACGGAACCTACCTTGCAAAAAAAGATCATTTATTCTAGAAAGGGTACATGTTCAGGACATACCCCCATGAAATTTTTTACTATCGGCAGCTTTGGATGAATACTTTTTGTATCTATGATTTGAAGAGGAAATTTAGTGAAATGTACCTTTATCACGAAGGAATAGCAAAAAGAGGGGCAAATGAAGAATGCTCTTTGATCAGTGATTTCGTAGAAAAATATTTACCACCTGAAACTACCGAACTCCATATTTTTTCTGATGTATGCCCTGGTCAAAATCGTATTTATTAACACGGTATTACGATTTCTAATAGCTTTTTGTATTGAAAAAAACCTGACCAAAATCTATCAGTATTTCTCCGATCGAGGCCATAGTTTTCTACCTTGTGATCGTGTGTTTGGATTAATGAAGAGAAATTTAATGAAAATTGACAGAATTTATTTGCCAGAGGAAATGGGGTCCTACTCTTAATCAACCGATCATGTACACTACAGAAAATCAATACAAATATTTTATAAAATAATGATAAAATCTTAAACTTTAAGGATTGGAGGCCTACTTTTTTCAAAAAGAAGGTTTGCTGTTCAATCAAAAGGCAGAAAAGTAAAATAAATCAAATGTAAAGTTTGATAGTTTGGGAAACGCTGCTCTAGAAAACCAAATTTTGTAATTGTTGTTTTTATTCGTGGAACTAGTAGGAGAACTGGTCAACGTTTTATTCAAAGAGTTTTTAATAACTGGAAATTTGTGAAAATATAGCATTTTCGTCCTTAAGAATGGTAGCGACAACATGGCTGGACGGCTCCGATCCTGAATCTTCCAAGCTTGACCTGTCGCCGGGCGAGTGTTAAGTTACATTATTATGTGTTACATTTAAGATATTTTATATCGCCTGTCATTTTTACAGTATATTTCCAATAAGATATAAAAATTAAAGCTGGCCCCGGTAGATCGACCTGGCTTTAATTTTTTTTTCTTATCTTTTTATAGTATCGGAAATATGCCATAGAAATGACAGGTGATATGAAGCATTTTAAATGTAACACTCAATAATGCAAACTAACATTCGCCTGGCGACAGGTCAGGCCCAGAGAATATCGCCTATTAATTTATTTTATCGCTTAAATATGTCTAAAGTCATGTTATAAAAATTTCAAAGGTATACGTCAAAATTGAACTGGCTATGTTTTAATGGAACTTTTAACTATCCTAATACCATTGACAGACTAGGGATTAGCTAAGCGCGATTAGTGAAACAAGATTAGCTAATCCACCACAAATCCATTTGCGTTGACAGACTATGGATTAGTTTTCTAGGCAGAGAACTAAATACTATGATGGTGATTCGCTAAAATATAGCTAGTAAATCAGCTGGACTCACTTTTTAATTCAATATTTCTAAGATTTATACTTTAAAACACACTAGATTTTTTTTTTATAAACATAATCTCAAAATTTATTCAGCACAAATTGTTTTAAGATGTCATTGATTTTATTACTTCACTTTACCATCACTAAACCTAATACAATGAGATAAACTTCAAAATTTTTAAAGAATAGTGCACTAATCTCAATTAGTCTCTAATCCTAAAATAAAACGAGATCAACTTGACATACTATAGCTAATCTCAAAAAGTCACTAATCGCGCTTAGCTAATCCCTAGTCTGTCAAGGGTACAAGGTGACTCAGACCTGTAATTGCGAAGCCAGGTTGTCGATATTATTTTTAGGTACAAACCTATTTTAATAAAATGTTCACCAACTGTTAGACTATACTATACGTACTTTTATCAAAAATGAAATAATTATCGTCCAGAAAGATATTTATCTGATAAGTCGAAAATTTGGAAAATTTATGTGCATTGAACTATAGAAACGTAAAAAATGAAGTTCTACTCTATTTTAATAGCGTGAATAGTCTTAACCGTCATGGTGTTCTATAGAGGTAGTATCGGTTATGTGCCCAAATTTTTTAGTGTTTGGAGATGTGGAATCATTTTTTAACTACCTCTCCAGCACGCAGTGTAGTTGATTTTGTCCAACTTTATAGCCAACATTTTAGATACTTTTTTTTTTAAATGAGTGAATTCAAATCCTTTTATGATTGGCTTCCTTTTTAAAATTTGATCAGACATTTATCATTTTAATCTTTTAGATACATATTAAATCTTAAACCTACATGATAATACGATACATGATATATTAAACTGTTATAATATTTTTAAAAACATCTGTTCGCGGGGTATGGCTCAAATAATTTTGAAAATTTTACGCTTACAATCAAGCCTTAATAATGGAATTCCACGTATAAATTTGAAAAGCCTGATGTGGCGGAGTAAATTGTTCATAGGGGTGGGCAATACCAGACAAGGCCATTCATACTGGCTTCATTCGTGGCATTCGTTTTATTCCCATTATTCTTAGTATTGAAGTTTTCGACTTTCATTCAAAATGATAGAGTAAATTGGCAAACAACATCATTGTGTTTGGACTTTAAGCTGTGACATTTCATTGTGGAAAGAGACAGTTCAAAAGTTGCCCAAACCGACATTACCGTCCAGATTTCTACAAACGACCTCTGTATGTAATTATGTGGCTACAAATAATAATAAAATATCATATTGGATTAAGAAATGATTTTTAATTTTAATTCATGTACCAAATTTACCTACTATATATAGTATAGGTACTGAAAACTATTCATCAAAGTCGAAATAATGAAACAATGAAGTGCACCATCATTTATCTCATAAACAACGTCGCTTATTGTTGCTGACTTTTCACTAATGCTATATATAAAATTCAGGGGTAAAATACTCATTCATTTTGAAAATAATTATGAAAACATAACAGTCATTTTACAAAGCTGATTTGTAATCGCAGTTATCCCAACGGTTACCAAAAATTCAAATATTAAATGGTAATTTCACGTGTTGAAAACTGCTTAACGGGAGTTTTTCTGTTGTCCGTTTGTTTTCCAATCTACCTTTGTAGGTCCGACAGGCATCAATAACAAACAAAAGTTTCTTCTTCCCACGGTTTTCCATGATAAGAGACCCTCCAATTATAAGGAGACCCAGGTAGGTGTTGCGTCCGCCGCTCTGTTTATTCTTCGGCCTATATTTCACCTCAAAATGAACGAAATGTTTCTTCGTCGGGAAACTTCAACCAAATCAATGTAATAAAAGTATTTTTATTTGATAAAATTTTAGTAATGTAAAAAATAGTAAAATTCTCGAGAATTTCCAAGATACTCAAGAAAAAATTTGAAAACTCTCAAATTTACGAGAAAGGAAATTTGTCGGGAAACCAATTTTTCGGTAAGAAATACAATTTCTCGGGAAATCGTAATCTCTAAGTGGAAGTCTTTTTTAAAAACAATTTTATTCTACCGGTGAACTGGAATGCAAAAAGGGAACCGCTCCAAAAAGATAGACAACTGGACGAAAAGATTCTAAAATAACCAGAATGTCAACTGCTAATCACTTTATGACTACTGTGGATATTAGGGCTGAGTTCAAGGCGGTTATCTGCCTTGACCAAGTCTCTCGCAATCTCAAGCAAAAACGCTTACAATTGCCTCGGACTCACGGTGATTGGAGTCTACAGCAGTGGCGAAGAGTTATTTTTTCTGACGAGAGTAAATTTAGTCTTTTTGGATCGGATGGAATCCAGTATATCCGGCGCAAATCCGGGGAACGTCTGAGTGATCAGCGCCATTTATTCCCTTCGATTGAAAAATATTTTTTGAGTGAAGACACTGTGTTTTTTCAGAATTGTAGCTGTAATTGCCAACAAAGGCGGAGTAACTAAATATTAAATACATATTTGTTTTATTACTTCATTAAGACATCTTTTGTACTATAAAAATAAAAAAACTACAACAAAATGTTACTTTTCACTTTTTACAGATTCTTGAATCTTAAATTTAGTTTTATCGGAAAAGGTTAAAAAATTATAATGGCTTTAAAAACAATAAAACAAATTAGCATTAAATTATATTTTTCCATAAAATGTGTGATACATAGCAAATAACAACTTCCAACCAATTTTTTTTTTAACTAGTGTATAGTTGCAAGATATGTCTTTTTGAGCGTTTTTATGGCACTTTCCATTCTCGGTACTATAAGTGTACTTCGTAATTATTTAACTAAACATATAAATGTAAAAGTGATACGTAGTAGTTATGAAATAGTCAAAATACTAAGTAGATGAGATTACCGTAAAAAACAAAGCAAAATTTGGAAATGTATTTTAATTTAGAAGCTCAGCAGCATTTCAAATGAACTAACTAATAATTGTGATATTTAATTAAGTTCTAATTATAATTAAGAAAAAATATAAAATAAAATGATTCGCCCTATTATATCAATCCTCAGCAACATTCACCGCAACTAAATACAGTTTTTTTGCACTGAAACAGTTGTTTACAATTTTAATAAATAATAAAACGGAAACTTTTTAATTAAAATACATTTTCAATCACGGAAAAATTTAAATAGGTACGTTTATGTATAAAAGCGCTATAAATTGTATATATCTTAGGTGTGAAATGTATACACATTACAGAAACAAATTAACTTCATTTAGAAAAAGTTTTATGTTCATGAAATCTTTCAAATCAAAAGTTGTATAAATGTGTTTTTTTGTATAATACATATATTAAAATTCTAAAACAAGCAAGGTTAGCTTTTATCTTTAATGAGCTTTTAACTTTAACAAAACAAAACATAAATGCGAGAGCAAAATTTTTTTAATTAGAAACAAAAAAGCTCATCAATCATAATTTTCCCTTCAATAAAAATCGTAGTCTAAATCAATTTTAATAAAATATGAAAAAAAAAGTTTTGTTACTCAAAACAAAAATATCTCTTTCCAAATTAAGTTTCTTCTTATTCTTCATCAAAGTCATCCGAATCATTCGTAAAATTATAACTATACCTACTATGTAGTAATGGTACGACACATACCATATTCCCGCTGGTAAGTCAATTAGAGATACAAGAGCGAGATATATACAAAACAAAATGTCAACTTGTTTAAAAAGCACTGAACAACACGAGAAGGAAAAAAGAAAAGTTTTCAGTTTTCAATTTTTCTTCTCATCGAAATGTACATAAAACAACGAAGAAGCACACACAAGGAAAATTTTTTAATGTAAAACTAATAACATTTTGACAATCTGTTGGCGGCGCAAAAAAAATAAAATAAAAAATAAAAAATAACAATATAAAGTAGAAAAATCTTATTTTCTTTCCCTCTTCCATATCGTCGTCATCGTCTTTTTTTTTTTTTTTTGAAAATTAAAAAAGATTGACATAAAATAGAATTGTTTTCCTTTTAAGATTTTCACATTTAGATAAAAAAAAATGAAGTAGGTACGGGGGAAACTTTATATTTTAACTTTTACTCTCGCCTCCTTTTCCTATGCCAGCATAATAGGAAACAAAAGAAAATCAAAAGTTTTTTAAAATCAACTTCATCATTTATCTGTTTCTTCTTTTTTCTCACCATTCTTTACTTTGTTTCTACTCGTGTCGTCCTATTTTTTTTTTCATTTCTGCCTTCAGTCTAACCTGCCACCCAAAACGTTCAAACATATTTAATGTGATCTTGTTCACATGTAACATATTAAGTTCTTGAATATGTTGGTACCAAGGAAGTTACATAGTTAGTTGTTAGAGTATTTTGTGTGTTTAGATAGATTTGTTAAAGAGCTATTTTGTGAAATATGCCAGCTTGTGGTTATTTTAATAAGCTATTGCAGGATATCTGGCGAGATGTTATTCATTTTTGAGTTTTAAACTCAATCGAAGTGCAAGATTGATAAATTTAATTTGTTTAGTGCATCTGCTCTTAATCACAAAAGTAGCCAAGTTTCTTCATAAACTTTTGTTCAATCAAAAATTCACTTTTTGATCAATTAATTTAACCTTCTGTTACTGACTAAAATTTAAAATAAAAGGTAGAAAATGAAATACAGAAAATCTGTGTTATGTGATATTCAACCTCCATCTTCAATTGTGATTTTCAAGTCAAAATAATTTTTAGTGTGGTTTTGAAATCCAAACCCGAAGGAATATAATGAGCGTTTACTTTAAAAATTAGTTTTGGTGGAATATACATATAGGATGGGATTATTGGTTTAAGCTAATATCGAAAAATCTCGAAAATAAAATAATTAAATTGTTTATAATCAAACTTAAACTTTTATTTCGACTTGTCGTGTTTACAATCATCACCGATTTTTGTCTATCTGAATTTTTATTATATCTATTCTCATCCCGTGTTTACCAATACCAATTGTTGAATGAACCTGTAATCCCTTCATACATATTAACAGTTCTGAAATTTTGCACCAGGCCTTATTAAACAAGTTTACTTAATAGTAGAAGATTTAATGTTAGCTAGGCTTTGACTTTTACTTAATTAATTAATGTAATCTCACAAGGATATAATGAAGGCTTATCAATTCGAAACTGGATTAATCGTCATTCAATTTTGGGAAATATTAACTTAAGTTAATAATTAAGGTAAAATTAAGATTTATTGTTAGGAATCGGTCCAGAAAAATTTGAATAAAAGAGCTTGGCTAGACGTTACGTAAGAAGATACGACTCCCTAAACCATAAATGAAATAAGTCCTCGATATTAGATTTTTATTACATAATGAATACATTCCCAAATTAAGAAATGAAAATACTCCCACAAAAGATGAAATAAACCCACAAATAAAAGTGAAATAAAAACGTAACTTTTTATTTTTATTTCACGCACTCCAAAAAGTTATATTTTGGAAAAGGGAGATTTACATTCCAATTTGAAGTAATGGAGTGTAAAATTAGCAATGAGATGATCGAAATTGAAATTGCAAACTGTTAATAATTTCACTCTTCGTTTTTGGAGTTAGAATCATTATTTCGCACCGCCATTTATTGTTCAGGGAATTGAATCCAAAGCTTGGAAAATCGTTTCGACTGTCTACAAAACGTTACAAAATTAAGAAATCAAATCATTCACGTTTTTGATGAAGCAAATCGTTTTGAAATAATTGACGAGACTTGTGTAAATCTGTAGCCAACATAAAAACAGTTCCTTCCGTGAGATACTGGTTTATTCGTGATGTATTGTTTCGAGTTTTGTATGATAGTATAGAATGTTTTTGCTCAGATCTTCTTTGTATTTTCTCTCAATTGAAGTGAATTTTCTAAAGGTTTCACAAAATTTATTATTCACTGTTTTGAGGTTACCGAAATAGGGGTCAATATAAATAATATGAATCAACAATAAAGAATCGTTTCAACAAAAGAATTATGGTTGTATAAAGCAAGCTTTCAGTATTGTCTTCGGTGGCGAGACTGATAATCTTGAAAAATCTATAAAATCTTGAATAATATCTAGAGACATTTAAGTTTGAAAAATCTTGAGAATCCCGAAATATTGTGTAAGTCGGTAATACGATGAAACATAACGTCAAAATTCGAGAAAATCGAATAATCCCTATTAAGCCAATTTTATTGTATAGATTTTAACTTTATTTTAAAAACATTTGTAAACCCACACCCAAATCCGGAAATCGATACGCCTGGGGTCGATTATGTAAAATTCGTTGTTTGTTTTCGAAATTGAGACAAAACCTAAAGACAGTTTGAGTTCTCCTAACTTACATAATCGCATTTCTACGCAATTGCAACACTGAAAATCGAAATATGAGAGACACAAAATAGACAAGCTACCCTAGCAGGTAAAATTGAAATTTGGATGAATGTTAATTTCACTTTGCTGGGTAATTTGCGGCATTATAGTCGGACAAATTGCTTGCGAACTTTTTCCTCATAATTTAATAAATAATTCAGTAAAATTTTTGCTCGGTAAAAATCGGTTAATAATTAATATCGGATTGACTAACCGACAAGTTTAAATTAATCGGTTAATCGTTATTTGCTTAAAATGTTAAAATTAATTTTAAAAAAAATCGATTTATTGCATACAATGATAATTCAAGCGTGAGTCGCCACAGCTTAAGACATATAATTTTTATAGAGAAGCAAGCGTTTATTATTTGATTCCAGAAGTCATCTGGAATTTATTGCATTAGTTTTGGGGACACCCTGTGTAGGAAAATTATTTTAAGAGAAACTGCTTTTCGGGTTTGATTTTTAGTGTACAAGCACGTTGAGATACAATTCGAATCGAAGAAAGTTTTTAATACCATTCCACAACTGTTTCGAAGACTGGAAATAAAGTTGGCAAAAGCGTATTCTTCCGAAGGGGACTACTTCGAAGGGGATGTAATAAATTTGAAAGCATAATAACAAACGGCTCAAACGTTTTATTAAAAAAGTCTTACAACTTTTTGATCACAATCAGAGTTACAACGTGTTTTAAATAGAGACATTTAATGATTTGTATTAATATTTTTTAGAAGGGACTAGGTATTAAAATTAAAATTAAGAAGGATAATAAACAAAATAAACAAACAAATAATATCAAGATATTCGTAGTAAGGAGAATTGCTACAAAAGCAAATGTTGGTATGACGTCCTTCCGGGACCCGTTGAAAACGAAGACCATCAAGTTTATGAAACCAGATCGGTGACCGTCAACTCGATTACGTTGTAGGGTAAATTTTTTATTGCCTTTAATACTTCCTAGCTAAACCCCAAATTAAATAGTAAAATATGCATGTAGATAGATCTTCTGGAATATACCGTGCAGTTTTCCTTAAAGCTCCGATAAATGATGAAATTGTCGATGTGATATAGTTTATATGGGTTTCCAAGATTTGTAATTGGGAGTTTATTTGCGTGCCTATTTATTTGGTAATTTTAGGTTGTTTAATGCATAGCTTTGCTCAGATATTTCGTTAATATAGGTTTATTGTAATCAATCTGATTGACCTCACTGATTTGAAATCCATAGAAAGCTACCTAGTTTTCGTAGAAGAATTTGTTTTTCTATGCAGTCAAGCACTTTCATTAAATCTAATCTAAAAACGTGCATGAAGCCGTATTTTGTTTCTCCAATGGGCCGAATAAGATTTCGGTCAAGTTAAAAGAATCCGAATTGGTTTTTATGTGTTCTAGGCAACACTATTCTCACTAGAACAACAAGTTCGAATATCTTACGAATAATAGGGAAAATTAAAATTGATCTGTAATCCTCCGCTAATCGTTTCTCGCCTTTAATATTGAGGTTAATCTGCTCTTATTATAACGCTTAGAAATATGATTTTCGCCTCATTATTTAATTGGTTAGCAGTTGAATAATAATGATTTCTAATTTGTTTTACAAGTCTAGCGTCGTTTTTCATTTCATTGCACTGATTTCAATTTCATTTGTGAGGTGACAACTGCAAAGTTGTTTTCAATTCTCGAGTGAATTCACAATTTTGAACATATGGTGGATAATTTTTCGTAAAATTAGCCTCAATGTTGCTTATGGGCCACTAGCAACTAGAACATTTTCTGAAACTTTGGTAAAATTAAGTTTGTTTTGGGTGTCCGGAATTTATCAGAATTTCTTTAATCAATGCCCATATATTTTTTGGACGTGTCATATTTCACGAAATTGTGTGATGTAGCATAACTTTTTATAAAAACTACGAGTCCGAAAATCGTTTTTGGAGTTTACTCCTTTCAAATCGATTTTCATTTAGAGCCCGCGATACACAAGTTAGATGGGACGCAAAATCGAGCGTTAAGAAAAAGTGAAGTCGTTATGTTTTGAAATAATAGAACGATTTAACATGCATTTGTGGCGTATTGGTAATGTAGTGAAGAGTATGGCAAAGCATTTGCGTGACATTTCGCTATTCTATTATATAACAGATCAGAGTTTGTATCATAACACCATTTTTTATAGAGTATGAATTGAAAATTCGACGTTTGTTTATATTTTTATTTTATTATTGTGGCACAAGCTCCAAAAAAGGACCCATCTGACTCGATTTCAAAATTTTATTTTTTACAATTTTTTTTTCCTTTAACTTAACTTTCATACAGCAATACACTTTCATACCGTTATACGAATCATTTTAATAAATTCTTACATACTCTTGTACTAATGTTTCCCCATTCGTAAAACCTTATTCAAGTTTCTTGCATTCATAAGGACATCGAACATTTCTCTATTTTGGCTAAATTTTGAACATTTTAACATGCTCATAAAAAAAGATTTCTTCAAAGGGGCACTACACCATTCAAAGTACTTCTTTCCTTTTATCCTACCTTTTTTCATAAATTCATTCTCCAATTTTCTCCACAGATTCTTCTGAAAAATACGAAGTACATCTCTTGCATCAATGAAATCATAATCTGTTATCTCCTCAAGCATACCCTTTTGGCAAGCATATCGGCTCTTTCATCAGTCACACTAGGGTGAGCCCCCCATTTTGATTTACTTAACCTTTTGATCACATTTAATCTGCTCTTTTAATTATCGGCTAATTTTTGCCATGTGCACATGTTAAAAATCAATCGATTACACTACCCTGGCAAATTTTAAAAATTTGGTGCCCCTGGACAATGAATAGTTGTTTCCGAAGTAATTTTTCACGCTGAAATATGGGCTCATAATTGCTCTATCATGTCAGGTTTATGTGATATTCTAGCCTAAAAGTGCAAAAAATACTGTTTTTTGACATATTGGAGGTTATCTAGCACCGCGATTTTTTTTCTTCAAAAATCCATATGTGAGATCTTATAGTACAAGTCTTCTTCTTTCAAATGCTGTTGAGTTTGCTCAAATATCTTTTTTTTCGCCGAGATATCGCATTTTCGAATTTGCATGTTCGTGAACTTCTCGGTATACGGTATAAAATTTTCGTATACCGAAAGACTTGTACTATAAGATCCCATACATGGATTTTTGAAACACTTTTAGGTTAAAATATCTCATAAACCTGACGTGATAGAGCAATTCTGAGCCCATATTCGGATTCAGCGTGAAAAATTACTTCGGAAAAAACTATTCATTGTCCAGGGGCAAAAGTTTGCAGGGTAGTGTAATCGTCGACTGATAATTAGAGATCTTGTTGACATCACACAAATATCGTTTTTAAAGACCATACGGGCCTCAAAAACCATTTGTGGCTATTTTAGTTCGCTCGCTCTTAGTTCTTAGTAATTTGCAAATTTTAATTATTTAGCTGTAATTTCCACTATAATTGTAGTCAATTCGATACAATTAAGATTATCAAGTTTGTCATGAGCGATAATGACGAGAACAAGACTGATAACGGTTTACCCGCGCAAGCGGATGTAAACATGCCACAGGTAGGCACAGTGGAAATGGACACAGTTCAAATTAATCTGCAGCCATTTTGGACCGAAACTCCAGGCATATGGTTCAGCCCTGCAGAGCAGCAGTTCAAGTTCAAGGGCATCACTAGCGATAAAATCAAATGCATACATATCATCAATGCATTTTCCTCTGAGACGTGTGCGTTGGTTTCTGATTTTATCAACAATCTACCGGAAGAACACGTTTATAAACAATTAAAGGAAACTTTAATTGACCGTCTAAGCTCATCTAGAGAAAGGCAACTGAATGAGCTTCTTAGTGGACTAGATATTGGGGACATGAGACATTCTCAATTACTTAGGCATATTAAGATGCTATCTAAGGATCAGTTTTCTGAGACCATAATAGAAACTTTGTGGACCAGACGGTTGCCTGAAGTGTTCCGAGTCGCATTAATTTCACAATCAGTTACAATGACAAGCGACAAATTAGCCGAAATAGCAGATCGGCTCCATGAGGCGGTTAATCGCAATTTTAAAATTTCTAGTGTTAAAAATAATTCAAATAAGATTAAAAAAGCAGTTTCCAATATAAATTCAGAATTGCAATCCTCTGGGCATAAGCCACAATTAATTTTAAAATCGTTACAAGCCACTATGATGGCAAAGTTTGAGTTATTGGAGAACCGAATCAATAAGATGAGTGGTCAACCAGATCGTTCGAGATCAACGTCGGAAAATAATGATTTTCGTGGACGTAACTCAAATTTCAGAGGTAATAATTTTGTTGCAAATTACCGCAATAGATCCGGCAGTAGCCAAAGGTATGGTGGCCGCGGGTGGTGCTAGATCCACGCTAAATATGGACCAGGTGCAACATCCTGTGTTCAGCCATGTAAATTAGAAAAAAATTTAAAACCGGCACAGTCTCATCGTATTAATATTGACCAATTGCCGTCAGGTAATGGTTCAAAAAACGTGTGAGGTCGAACAGGATTAAGTCAGCTGGTCAGTCAGTGCATTGATTACGCAGGTTGAAACTTCAACCCCACTGCATTTTTCTGTTGACAATGATTATGGAACGCTGTTGAGTCGTTTTCCTTCTCTTACAGCGTTGCCAGATTACAATATTCCGGTCCGTCATAATGTTGTGCATCATATTGTAACAACAGGCCCTTTACCAATGTCGCGACCACGTAGGTTAGATCCTAATAGGCACAAGGCAGCTTTTGCAGAATTCCAGCATATATTGGAATTGGAAATTTGTCGCCCGTCGGCATCCCAAGCTTCTTGTCATTTACATATGGTAAAAAAAAAAGATCTCGATTGGAGACCATAAGGAGATTATCGCAGATTAAATGCGGTAACCACACCGGATAGATATCCGATTCCACGTATACAAAATTTTTCAATGCATTTGCATGGTAAAACAATTTTTTCAAAAATCGACCTAGTCAGAGCTTGTCATATTATTCCCGTGGCACCTGAAGATATTTTTAAAACGGCTATTACAACTCCTTTTGGACTCTTTGAGTTCACGAGAATGCCGTTGCGCTTACGTAATGCCGCTCAAATGTTTCAGCGTTTTATTAACGAAGTAGTCCGCGGACTTGATTTCGTTTTTGTTTATATCGATGACATCTTAGTCGCTTCAGACACCGAGGATATACACAAACTCCATTTGGAACAATTATTCAAACGATTGGTTGAGTTTGATGTACACATCAAAACATCCAAGTGTGTTTCTGGTGTGTCCTCGTTGGAATTTTTAAGCCACACAATTAAACCTGATGGGATTCGACCTTCCGAAGATCGAAGTGTCGCCATCAGGGAATTTCCGGTACCAACTACAATTAAACATATTCAGCGGTATGTCGGTATGATAAATTATTATCACCGATTTATACTAAAATTAGCTGAAATTCTTGCTCCAATTCATGAACCTTTGGCAGTACTAAATAAATTACCAAAGAGTCCCAAAAATTTTCATGGCCTGAGGAATGTCAACTGGCATTTTCACGGCTTAATAGTGAATTAATGAATGTTACGCTCCTGACACATTCGCGTGAGGATGCTAAAATTAGTATAACGGCTGATGCGCCGTTGGCGCCGTCCTGCAACAGCTTAGTAGAAATAGAAACTCAAAATGGGAACCGTTGGGATTTTATTCTAAAAAATTGTCGAGTGCTGAACGTAAGTACTCAGCTTTTGATCGGGAATTCTTCGCAATCTATCTTGCTTAGATATTATATCGAGGGAAGAGACTTTATTGTTTTTACCGATCATATGCCATTGACTAAAGCTCTACAGTCTAAGATGGAGAGGAACCCGAGGCAATCTCGCCATCTGGATTTTATAAGTCAATTTACATCGGATATCCGACATATTCCTGGTTCAGACAATGTTGTCGCTGACACTTTATCAAGAACCAGTGAAACAGCCGTTGCCGAAAAATCATTTGAGTATAGTGATATAATAAAGGCACAGCAATCCGACTCAGAACTCCAGAATTTACTTTCTGGTTCTGGTCGTAAAGCTAACTCGTTATTTAAAATCCGGGGAGGCTTTGTCTTTCGAGTCAGTCAGACGTTTTTTTTTGTTTTAAATTTTCATTTTAATTAAAAATGGTTTCCTTTAAATTATAATTTGCTAATTACATATTGTAGCTGAGCGGGACCTACTGAAAATAAAATCCATGGGGTCATTACCGAGCTAATGATATTAAAACGGGTAAATGAAGAAATAACCAGAAAAAGGATCTAAACAGACCTATGTAGCTACATTTTTTTTTTTGTTAATTATATATGTTGTCAACCCCTTTCTGCATACTCTATTATGAATGAGCACCTGCTCAAAATGGGGTATGTAGGAAAGCAGGGAGAATTTCAGTGATAATAAATAAATAAATAAATAGAAACATCGAACTTTTTGCTTTGCTAGGTTTTGAAATTTACTGCGAAATATATACAGGCAAAAATCGCCCGTACATAGAAGAACAATTTGCACAATTTATCATATCCAGGTGTTCGAGCAACACGTAAATTGATTTCGGAACGTTATTTTTGACCGAGCATAAACAAAGACATAAACCATTGGGCTAGTTCTTGTTTATCATGCCAACGTGCCAAAGTACAAAAGCACACTGTTTCCCCACACGGACAATTTAATATTCCGCAAGGCCGATTTGAACATATTCATTTAGATATCGTAGGTCCGCTCCCGATATCTAATGGTTGTTCTTATGTGTCGATCGATTTAATCGTTGGTCAGAGGCATACTGCATGACCAACTGTAAGTAAAATAAATGATGACATATGTCGGATTTTGGAACGGTCGAATATCAATAAAATTAAAGTAAATGTAAATAAAACCCAGTCAATGTTGATATACAGAACTAAAGTGTGCAATAGTATTCCGCTGATTAATGTTGATGTTCAGAACAGGTGAATTGAGATTCCTAGTTTTGGCAGCGATGACCTCGATGTACTCGAAATCGGGGACATTGGTCAACATAGTATTGCCAATATCGCTACACCGCTGCAGCCATCGGCTCTGGGTCTGGATAGAAAATTGAACCCATTCACTCGAAACGTCTTGTGCTTCCGCTCTCATGTCTCACTTAAAAGTATTGCATTCATATCATTATTGACCATGGGTGGGATGTTGTAACATCACTTGCGATTCTAATTCGATAGATTTTATGTCTCATGTTTCAAGAATAAAATTGTATTCTATTTCGCTTTTTGATTACGCTTTTTCTATTGTGATCTCTTTTTGTTGCGTACTTTTCTTTTCCTTCAATTCGATAAAGTATCACTAAACAAAAATTTGAGTGTTAAATAATCATGAGTATAAGTAGAAATAGAATGTTGTTTTATTCGAGCAAGATGAGATAACAAGAAAAAGAGAATAATTGAAACACGAAACGAGTAAAATTTTATTCTTGAAACATGAGACATAAAATCTATCAAATTCGGATCGAAAGTAATGTTACAACATCCCACCCCAGATAACTCGATAAATACGATTTAGGCTTGTTGTTTATTTACATTGAATAGAATAGCGGTAACGCAGGGGGCTAGAGGGGCAAAGGTTTTCGGTTCGATTCTCATCCAATTTTATTTTTTTTATTTTTAATATTATTTTTTTTAGTACCCATGTATAATGACCAAATATTTTACTATAAATTAAATAATACGCTTTATAGTTAATACAGTAAGTACATAAAAAAATACGTAACACGCGTTTATGATGCGCCTAAATGTATGCGAACACTCCTACAAATTATGTTATATTATGAATTGTAGTACTCTTTTTCGTGTCATAAACTTTGTAGTATGTTATGTTGAAACAATATAACAATGAAAATTAAATTCATTATTACGTTAAACGTATTGGACTAGAGCGGCTAAGGTTTACGGTTCAATTTTGTTCAAAGCATTTCAATTTTGTTTTTTAATTTATATATTTACGGTCTGCAAGGTTTTTTGTGTGATGCCCCAACATATGTAAAATCATCCTTAAAAGCCTTTACCCTTTGGTTTAAGGTCTATTTAAGGGACAATAACCCTTAAAAGCATTTAGTCTCGAGCTACTCCTACTCGGCTAAAAAAATATCAAATGGTCAAATAGTGATTATGGCAGCGGCCGCTGGATTGTATCCGTCCTAGAACGGGCTGTACCCCATATTTAAATAAATATGAATAAAAGTATATGCATGCTTCAGTATTATAAGAGATGCATTTATTTACTCCAGTTTGCATATTGTATATATTTCAAGACAATCGTTCTTAAGGAGTAAACTCCAATCGGGCGTCGGACCTGACACGCACCATTTTTTTATTTCTTTTATCGAGCTTAAGGAATTATTCCGTTTCGAATAATTGTAGCTAACTAATTCTATTTCTAAGTTTAAAATACAAACTGAAACAATACATAATGAGGGTCTGAAAATATTGCGCCCGGCTTGTGATTTTTCCTTTGCCAAACCAAACTTGTATGACACCTACGTAAAAATAATATTTGTTTCCCTCCCACATATTCAGATATGGATTAATGCAAAACACAAAATAATAAAATAAAAAAGATACGAAAAGGAAAATGTCATTTTCTTTTTGAAAAGTTTATTTATGAAACAATAATTTTTGTCCTACAGAAATAATTTCCTCCCAATGGTTGCTTACTAAGAATTTCCTTAGAAAATTTTATTTTCCAAAGTAACACAAAAAAAAAAAAATTAAAGTTTAGTTAAGTAAAAAGTAACAATTTTCCAGACAGACAGACAGACATATTTTCTTTTATTATTATGATTATTGTTATATTATCGTATTTCTATATTATACCGATATAAAACCAAATTGTGTAAACTTTTTAGAAACATAATATTCGTAATAATTTTTCTTCTCTTCACAATATTTTTTCGGAAAACTCTTTTTACATATTTTGTTTCTGTTTTTTTGTACAAATTATTATATACTGCAAGTACATACTTAAATTGTTGTATGTACTACGAGTACATATGTTGTGTATATAAAATAAATGAAATAACGGAAATTCTTTTCATTTGGTCACGTTTTATTTGACTACTATGTAGAATTGAATTTATAAAAATAAGAATTTTTTGTTTTGCTTTTTATTGGAAAACTTAGTTTTTTTTTGTGTAGCAAAATGAAAAAATCTACTTTGTTTTTCTTTCCGAGCTTTTCTTTTTGTGTATTGAAAATTATGGAAAAATAAAACAAATTCGGTTTTGTGTTTCTTTTAGTAGCTTTTTTTATTTTTTTGATTATTTTATTTTTGAAGTTTTAAGTTTTGTTAATTTATTAAACAAAAACAGACGTGGAGAAATAAAATTAAGCTCAACTTTATTTATACTTATATTTCGATTTTTTTATTTTTTTTTGTTAATTATTTTAATTGAATAAAACAGCAAAATACTATAAATAAATTTATGATAATTAAATAATCCTAATTAATTAGTAGTTTTTAGAGTTTTTTAATGAGCTTTGTATTCACTGCGGATAAGGTCTGTGATTATCAACTATATATTATAATGATGTAACTTCGATAAAAAACAAAATTATTAACTTAAATTCACACGAACGATAAACTTAACATCAAAATAATGTTGATTCTTTTTCACGTATTAAATTTCGCAAAACTAACATGATTTTATCTCGATTTCGATATAAATTCCGTATTGACAACAACAAAAAAACATGAACGTGGGATTAATATTTTATTTGAAATAATTTTCTAAGTATCGATTATTATCACTATTATTGTTCATTATTACCATCCTCACTATTTTATAAACATATACAAAAAAAAATATTCAGTAAAATTTACAAGTTTACTACACCTAAGTGTATAACAATTATAGTAACTTGAACCAAAGAATTATCACAATATTCTCTTTAGTTTCGAACAAAAAAAAAAATCAACTTTTAAGTACCTCAAGCACTAAACAGAACAAAAGCCAAGAAATACTTTGCATGAATACAAAAACGATCTATTCAATTATGAGGTAAATAAGAAAAGAAAAGCTCAATTTATATATTTTAAGATGGTATCACATTAGGGAGACGATACGTTTTAGCACATATACACACACAAAAAACTTTTCTATTTGCCATTTTATATTATTGTTACCATTAAAATTTTCTCATTTGATTTTCCAACTTCTACTGTTAATTTTTCGGTAAAATATGTTTGGCAGTAATTAGGCACAACATATTCCGGGTTTTTTTTTGTTGCCACAACAGATCTTATGGGGAATTAGTTTATTTAAAATTCAGAAAACGAAGTTTCGCAAAACTTTCAAGTTGTGGGATGTTCTTTTTCGTGTTGTGTGTATTATCAAAGCAACCTTGATTATACAAGCCATAATCTAAAAAACGAAGCTTTTATAAGGGAATTAGAAACGAAGAAAAAACCAAAATTTCCATAGTAAAACCAGAGCCTTCTAGAGTATAGAGCCATAATCATTATGACGTATTTTTTAGAAGCTTTTTTAGTGGTATAACTTTTCACTGATTTCCATAGGAATCCATAGTAAAAACGGTGTTTTTTAGCTTCAAGTTTTTCAATGAAAACAGCAAAAATGTTACAAAATATTTATACAAAAGTGTTCTACATATCTTTAGCAGCAATATACAAGAAGGGTATATTAGTATTAAGTAAATATTAATTGCAGAAATATTAAAATAAAATTATTTCTAACATATATTTTTCGAAATTTCATTTTGAAAAATATATCAAAGTTGGCTCTGACAAATTAAAATAATACTTGCTAAATTTATCTTTAGTTTTACTAGTGTACGTTAGATGTCTATAATTGTTAGCAGAGAAATACGAAAAAAAATTATTTAATCACTCAATTATGACACGTTCTTAATATTTAGAGAATTTGTTTTGCTTTTCCTACAATTTTTGAACTCAAATTTCCCCAGGTCGCAATTTTTGTTACGATTTTTCAAAATGTTTGCTACCCACTGCCATCTATGTATATTGACTTAATGCACACGTTTTGTAGTAAGCTATTTTAGAAATAATTTAATCTTAATATTTCTGCAATTAATATTTACTTAATACCAATATACCCTTCCTGTATATTGTTGCTAAAGATATATAGAACACTTTTGTGTAAAAATTTTGCAACATTTTTGCTTTTTTCAATGAAAAACTTGAAGCTAAAAAACACCATTTTTACTATGGATTCCTATGGAAATAAGTGAAAAGTTATACCACTAAAAAAGCTTCTAAAAAATACGTCATAATGATTATGGCTCTATACTCTAGAAGGCTCTGGTATTATTCACAATCATCTACGAGTATATACATATGGTTTTCTTAAGGTATTGTGTTTTTTATTTTTTTTGAATAATAGATGTTAGGTAAATGAAACATGTACTCTTACTAAAATTAACTTGCTGATCTAAATTAACCACGGAAACTAGAAGGAATGCTTGTGGAAGCTTCATTTGAGTAAGGACAAAGATTGTGAGTTGAGTGGAGGATGTTGAACATATTATATTGGTTTGTCCCAGATACAACCAACGCAGATCTAAGTTCAATATACTTCGGATTTCGGAATGCAAGAAATCTAATGAGGGAAGTTTGGCTTTTAAGGAAATGTATGAATTTATTAGGATGAGTGGGGTAACTATTTGACACGAAAAAACTAATAGCCAGCAAAATATGTGCAAGTTATATTAGTAAAAATTGAATAGTGAATCATAAATATGTATGTAAATAGAAATTTCTAAATTTGGTTGGATTTTTGGCAATATGGAAGGAGGGGATTAGAAAATGTGGAAGCACAGTGAAATGACAGCTAAAGAAAGAAGTTAATTTCATGTAAATTCATTTCTGCGGCGGGTATCATAACTCAAAATCTGATTTAATTTACCTAAATTACATTTAATTTCGTTAAGCCATTTTTGAATTGATACACGAGACGCGACGTTTCACCGTGTGCTGTCAATAAAAATATTCATAGTGATCCTTTTTGGAATAAGTGTCCTGAGCTCGAAAAAGTCGGGAATAAAACATTTAAAGTGCCTGCAATTTGAAGGTGGTAGGATATGTAGTTGAAACGGCCAAATGTTGAGACTCGTAGATACTTAACTAAAGTCATTCGTGTACTTCAAGCTCTTGGTGAAATATGCGAAACATGAAATTCATAGTTTATACTATTACAAAAAAAACAACAAATCAAAGGCGCTGTGGGCACATTCAGCAGATATGATCAATCCAAAGTACTCAGAATTTCTTAGGTTCCTCGGCCGAACAATACATACTCTTGAGTCATTTATTCCCGCTTCTAGGCAAACCAGTAGGAAATGCGAAGTGAGAAGTCATGTATCTGCTGGAGATCCAGAGCAATGTGCAAAGAAATAGGTCATTCATTATATTCATTATACACCTGTAACGAGTCTCATTCAATAGACGTGAAAAGACGCACGGAATTTACCAAAGGTACTAAGCGATGCTTCAACGTCTTAGCACAAGACATCCAATTTCTAAATGTCTATCAATACGTTGTTATCAAAAATGTGGGATAAAGCGTCACCTTGCTGCATTTAGATCAAAACTTAGGTGACTCTTAAAACCAAACTAATTATACAGCATCAGAACAAGTAAACGGCCTTCGTTCAAAAATGAAGCAGCATTCGTATTACTACCTACGGTCACCATAAATACATTTGACAATTCGGGAATGAAAATCGCTGGCAGAGCGCTATAAGATTCTGGGTCACAAGCCTGTTTCATTCCTGAATCCTGTGCGCAACGTTTTAGCTTGAAAAAGAAAAATGCGCATATTTCAATAAGTGAGATAGGACAAACGGGTTCTGGAATATCCAAGAGCTTAATCACCATTCATATCAGGGCTAAGAGTTTCCCCGAATTTTCGATTAATACTCTTGTAATGGCAAAAATAACCAGCCAACTATAAAGTCTTATAAATAAATCGAATTAACTGACCCACAATTTAATCAAAACAAAAATATAAACATTTTAATTGCAGCTGACCATTTTTGTAACCTCCTCCAAAATGGCCAAATCCAGTCTGAATGAACCCATTTTTCAACACACAGTTTTTGGATGGGTAGTTTCAGGGCAATTCCAATTGCCAATTTCCATGTTAGCTTTATCCAATAATAAGCCGAAATGAGAAAAATGCATTTATGATGGCCGTAGGTAGTAATACGAGAAAAATTGAGGAAACTGAGGAAACATTTTGTGAGAACCACGTTTCAAAGAATCTGGAAAGTAATCATCGGTCAATTAGGAGAATCACGAGCATGAGCCATACAAAGGCTCAGAGGTATGGAATATCGTTTCATCCGAGATCCCAGTTTGGCGAAATTATATCAAAACTTCATGCTTAAATTCAAAAATCTCAACCATATGATTAAAATTTCACCACCAAAGAACCAACAATCTTAAATTAAATTAAATAATTTGAGTATCCACACTAGTATAATATTCTTATTATTATGTGTACCGAATGAAATTTGTGATTTGTACATGAAGAATTAAAACTAAACGGCAATATATAATCATTATTTTTCTGTACTTGTTCTATTGCACATATTGTACAGTTTTTAAATAATCGTATTCGTTCAAACTTTTTGTTCATTTTACGGCGAACATTCACCTTTTCATAATCCCATTTATTATGTATGGATGTGATCTTAAGCCGCATTGGCAAACTGCTTGCCAAACCATATGTTTTTTTACCAAATTTTTCAACAGCTATGGTAGTAATTGCTCCGTCCAGTTCTTTACCTTTCTTTTTGATGTGATATTGGGGACCTGGAAGTGTCGAGAAATCCATTTTGACGTAGGTCTC
This sequence comes from Tipula helvola, assembly GCA_963556165.1. Classification (NCBI taxonomy): domain Eukaryota; kingdom Metazoa; phylum Arthropoda; class Insecta; order Diptera; family Tipulidae; genus Tipula; species Tipula helvola. The sequence continues at coordinate 104,657,281 of OY744483.1, forward strand.
GTCGTTCATTACGAAACAAGAATCTTTTCTTTCGTTCAACCATTTATTGTGTTTCTTTGCTCGATCGATCCCTCTATTAAATAGTTCAACACTTCTTTTGGGGATTTTTGACTTCTTGTATGTCCGTAGATTATTTCTGGTTTTAGCTCGTTCCACAATCGATTTGGTTGTTTTGGTTTTTCTGGCCAAATCTCGCACAGACATCGAGGGATGTTTCGAAATGAAACTTACAATTTTCTGATCCAACATTTTATTTGGAGCACCTGATTTTTCTCCGGATCCGGGCTTGCGTGATACAGAAAGATTGATTTGACATTTTTTTTTACATTTGTTACCGTATTATTGGAAACACCGGCCAATTTACCATTTTTTTTATTGGTATACTCGGGATGATCATTGCACAATCTAATTATTAAATCACATTTTTCTCCTTATGATGCGTCCATTTCGAAACAAATAAAACAAATGCCCAATTTGACGTTTATTCGTTTTTTTAAATTGTTTTTCTACAAAATAACGGTACCAGTTTTTTTCTTTTGCGTAGTAACCTATGAGATAATATAAATTTGGGAATCACAAATTTCATTCGGTACACAAAATAGTATCATATTTGACGAAAAAATTAGCACTAATATATGATTTGGCTAAAAAACTTAATTTTAAACGAACTTTTAATTTTAAACGCACAATCTGATAAACAAAAGTCCCGCTAGAATAAGATGTATACCTAAATTTAAATACAGAATCATTTTAATTTAGCAACTTGGAACTTTATTAACCTTGCCCCAACCTAAAATGTTATGAACAAACTATTTGAATCTAAGAACTCTTCACCTTGGATAAAATAAATTCTAAATTTTAAATCCCAAATTCCAAATTTCAAACTTCAAACTCCAAATTTCAAATTCCAAACTTCAAGTTCCAAATTTCAAATTCTTAATTCCAAATTTCAAATCCCACATTCCAAATTTCAAATCCCAAATTTTAAAATCCATAGTTTCATATTCCCATTTTAAAATTTTAAATTTCACATTTTAAATTCCAAATTTCAAATTCTAAATTCCAAATTTCAAATTTAAATTTTAAATTTTAAATTTCAAATTTCAAATTCCAAATTTCAAATTCTGAAGTTCAAATTACAAATTCCTAATTCCAAACTTCAATTTCAAATTCCAAACTTCAAATTTCAAAGTTCAAATACCAAATTCCAAACTTCAAACTTTAAATTCCAAATTTCAAATCCCAAACTCCAAATTTCAAATTCCAAATTCTAAATTTCAAATTAGAAATCTCACACTCCAATTTCAAATTCCAAATCTCAAATTCCAAATTTCAAATTCCAAACTTTAAGTTCTAAATTCCAAATTTCAAATTCTTAATACCAAATTTCAATTTCCAAATTCCAAATTTCAAATCTCAAATTCCAAATTGTAAACTTCAAATTCCAAACTTCAAACTTCAAATTCCAAATTTCAGATCCCAAACTCCAAATTTCAAATGCCAAATTCTAAATTCCAAATTTCAAATTTGAAATCCCACACTCCAATTTCAAATTCCAAATCTCAAATTCCAAATTTCAAATTCCAAACTTTTAGTTCTAAATTCCAAATTTCAAATTCATAATTCCAAATTTCAAATCACACATTTCAAATCCCAAATTTCAAAATCCATAGTTTCATATTCCTAATTTTAAATTTTAAATTTCTGATTTTAAATTCCAAATTCCAAATTTCAAATTCTAAATTTCAAATTTAAATTTCAAATTTCAAATTCTAAATTTCAAATCCCAAATTTCAAATTACAAATTCCAAACTTCAATTTCCAAATTCAAAATTTCAAATTGCAAACTTCAAATTTCAAAGTTCAAATCCCAAACTCAAAATTTCAAATTCCAAATTCTAAATTCAAAATTTCAAATTTGAAATCCCACACTCCAATTTCAAATTCCAAACTTTAAGTTCTAAATTCCAAATTTCAAATTCTTAATTCCAAATTTCATATCCCACATTCTAAATTTCAAATCCCAAATTTCAAAATCCATAGTTTCATATTCCGAATTTTAAATTTTAAATTTCAGATTTTAAATTCCAAATTTCAAATTCTAAATTTCAAATTTAAATTTCAAATTGTAAATTTCAAATACCAAATTTCAAAACCCAAATTTCAAATTACAAATTACAAATACCAAACTTACATTTCCAAATTCCATGCAAACTTCAAATTTCAAAGTTCAAATACCAAATACCAAATTCCAAACTTCAAACTTTAAATTCCAAATTTCAAATTCCAAATCCCAAACTCCAAATTTCAAATTTCAAATTCTAAATTCTAAATTCAAATCCCACATTCCAAATTTCAAATTTCAAATTCCAAATTCCAAATTCCAAATTCCAAATTTCAAACTTCAAACTCCAAATTCAAATTCCAAATTCCATATTCCAAATTTTAAATTTCAAATTCCTAACTTCAAATTTCAAATTCAAAATTTCTAAATTCAAAACTATAAATCTCAAATTTTAAGTTTCAAATTTCAAATTCTAAATTCCAAATTTTAAATTTTAATTTTAAATTTCGAACTTCAAATTCCAAACTCCAAATTTCAAATTCCAAATTCCAAATTTCAAATTCCAAATCCCAAATTTCAAATTCTAAATCCCAAATTCCAGATTTCATACTTCAAACTCCAAACTTCAAATTCCAAATTTCAAATTAAATATTCCAAATTTTAATTTTCAAATTCCAAACTTCAAATTCAAAATTCAAAATTTCAATTCTAAATTCCAAATTCAAAATTATAAATCTCAAATCTTCAATTTCAAATTAACTCCAAATTTAAATTCTAAATTCCAAATTTCAAATTCCACATTCCAAATTTCAAATTCCAAATCCCCAATTCCAAATTTTAAAATCCAAAATTTTATATTCCAAAATTCAGATTTTAAATTTCTGATTTTAGATTACAAATTTTAAATTCTAAATATCAAATTCCAAACTTCAAATTCCAAATTCAAAGTATTAAATCTCAATTTCCAAATTTCAAACTTTAAATTCCAAATATGATATTCTAAATTTTAAATTTCAAATCACAAACTTTAAATTTTAAACCCCAAACGCCAGATTTCAAATTCCAAATCCCAAACTCCAAATTTCAAATTCCAAATTAATTATTTCAAATTTCAAATCCCACATTCCAAATTTCAAATTCTAAATCCCAAATTCTAAAATTCATACTTCAATTTTGTATTTATTTTATTGAAATAAAGAAAGTAATAATAATAATAAAAAAAATTCCTAATTCAAAATTTTAAATCTCAAATCTTAAATATCAAATTTCAAATTCTAAATTCCAAACTCCAAATTTCAAATTCCAAATTCCAAATTTCAAATTCCAAATGACCAATTCCAAATTTTAAAATCCAAAATTTTATATTCCAAATTTCAAATTTTAAATTTTAGATTTTAAACTACAAATTTTACAATCTTTTACAAAATTACCAATATCTCAAATTCCAAAGCTCAAGTTACACATTCCAAATTTCAAATCCCTTCAAAATCCATAGTTTCATATTCCCAATTTTAAATTTCAGATTTTAAATTCCAAATTTCAAATTCTAAATTTCAAATTTAAATTTCAAATTGTAAATTTCAAATCCCAAATTTCAAAACCCAAATTACAAATTCCAAACTTCAATTTCCAAATTTCAAATCTCAAATTCCATGCAAACTTCAAATCCCAAACTCCAAATTTCAAATTTTAAATCCTAAATTCCAAATTTCATACTTCAAACTCCAAACTTCAAATTCCAAATTTTAAATTTCAAATTCCAAACTTCAATTTCAATTCTAAATTCCAAATTCAAAATTTTAAATCTCAAATCTTAAATTTCAAATTCCAAACTCCAAATTTAAATTCCAAATTCTAAATTCCAAATTCCAAATCCCAAATTTCAAATTTTAAAACCCAAAATTGTATTTTCCAAATTTCAAATTTTAAATTTCAGATTTTAAATTACAAATTCTAAATTTCAAATTCCAAACTTCAAATTCCAAATTAAAAGTATTAAATCTCAAATTCCAAATTGCAAACTTCCAATTTCAAAGTTCAATTTCCAAATTTCAAACTTTAAATTCCAAATTTGATATTCTAAATTTTAAATTTCAAATCCCAAACTTCAAATTTTAAACTCCAAACATCAAATTTCAAATTCCAAATCCCAAACTCCAAATTTCATATTCAAGATTCAAAATTTCAAATTTCAAATCACACATTCCAAATTTCAAATTCTAAATCCCAATCTAAATTTCAAATCCCAAACTTCAAATTTTAAACCCCAAACACCAAATTTCAACTTCCAAATTTCAAATTTAAATTTCAAATTTCAAATTCTAAATTTCAAATCCCAAATTTCAAATTCTGAATTTCAAATTCCAAATTCCAAAGTACAATTTCCAAATTCCATATCTCAAAACTCAAATTCCAAATTGCAAACTTCAAATTTCAAAGTTCAAATACCAAATTCCAAGCTTCAAACTTCGAACTCCAAATTTCTAACCCCAAACACCAAATTCTACATTCCAAATTTCAAATTTGAAATCCCACACTCCAATTTCAAATTCCAAATCTCAAATTCCAAATTTCAAATTTCAAACTTTAAGTTCTAAATTTCAAATTCATAATTCCAAATTTCAAATCCCATATTCTAAATCTCCAATTCCAAATTTTAAAATCCAAAATTTTATATTCCAAATTTCAAATTTTAAATTTTAGATCTTAAATTACAAATTTTAAATTCTAAATTTCAAATTTCATATCCCAAACTTCAAATTTTAAACCCCAAACACCAAATTTCAAATTCCAAATTTCAAATTCCAAAATCTAAATCCCAAACTTTTCATCAATATTGTTTCCAATCCATGTCCAAACATAGTTTTACTTGTGAGTATTTCGTGTGCGTAATCATTGAACTATATAGCACTTACAAATATTTGGATAGAAGAGAAACAATAACAACATGATCATGCTTGATGGCCTTGTACAGCAAAAAAACGATTACATCCAAAATAGTACTCTAAAATACTCTATCAAATATTCTCTGAACCGTGGAAAACAAATAGCGTCGATATCTTCCAGAATTAGATCTTCAAACGTTATGAAAGATTATTATGCTATCCTTACAACAATAGTATATTATTCAACGAGCATATTATAATGATAGCTGTTATTCACGAAGATGAAGTTTGGCGACACGAGCCGATAGGCGAGTGTCGTAAATCATCTGAGTGAATAACAGCCATTATATGCGAGTAGAATACGATACTTTGTCCACGACCGACAAATATCATTATGTTTTATAATCAAATTCGTTAAATACTCTTCAAATAATTTTTGTCGAAAATGGCAAGAGACTACTGGGATCACTACATTTGCCTGAAAAAAAAAATCCGGAAATTTTAAAATCCCGAATAGTTGAAAAGTAAAAATCCAGAAAAATAAAATCCCGAAAAAAAAATCTAGAAATTACCGGAAAAGCAATCCAGAAAAAAATCCAGAAAAAATAATTTTGTTTAAAATCAATTAAAAAAATCAATTTTATTGGCGTTTTTAGACTTTTTTCCTCACTTGAAACATTTGTGGTGCATCTATCAGTAGAAGCGATACGAGCGATACAATTCCTTTGATATGTGTCTGCAAGGTTGACGAAGCATTTACGAAGCATTAAATCCATAAGTCGCTCGAATACATCCGTCGATACCACACTAACCCAACGAATTAAGCTAACCACAAAATAACTTGAAACATTTGTGGTAGAACTATCAGTAGAAGCGATATGAGGGATACGATTCCTTTGATCTGTGTCTGAAAGGTTGACGAAGCAATTTCCATTATCATACATATTAAGAACTTTACGTAAAACCACAAATTTGATAGACATTTTATTCATTTTAATTATAATTTGGTCCGCACTTTGATAATTATGTTTCTGGATTTTAGTTTTCTGGATTTTTATTTTTCTGAATTTTTTTGTTTCTGGATTTTTTTTTCTGGATTTTTTTTTCGGGATTTGCAGTTTCTGTATTATTTTTTTCTAGATAAGGTAGCCAACCCGAGACTACTAGATAAAATTTCAAAAATCAAATAATTTATTTAACATACAATGGGCGCTTTCAGAGCACCAAACAGTTGGCAACATGTTGAGTAAAATCACGGCCAACGCTATGAAATTTAAGAACTTTATTAGTAATTCAAATCAAATTAGCAATGATTTCACTAAACATGATGCCAACAGTTTGCGGATCTGAAAGCGCCCAATATCTGGCGACTTTTTGATAAACCGTCAGTTGTTTGGAACTTAAGATACGACCAATCAATAACATCGAACCAGCAAAGTGTTTATAACAGGAAGCTATTAAACAGTGTCACGTTTATTGCACCATCAGAGGTAAAAGAGAATATGAATGATAGTTAAACTAAAGTTAATGTATGTACATACATGTTTTATATTCTCACAGCATATCCGAAGTTAATTAATTTTAGTTAGATCTATAAAATAATTTTTGTGGTTTACCCAAAAAAAAAAGTTTGTAGACGGAATATTGTTGCAAAACTCTTGTGCTCAATGAACAAATTATTCGATTAGGATTAACTTCCCGATCATTAATCCTAATCGCCCATTAAAACAACAAAACACTAATAAAATCACATTTTTCTTAAATTTTTAATATGTTTATCTTTTTGCCTTACAAGCAACCCAATACCCAAATAGTTTAGTTGTTACCGAACAAAATTAAAACAAAACAGAAAATTCATAAAACTAATTAATTCAAAAATGACAATGGGATAAACCTTAGTTAGGGAAGATTAAAACTATTTAAAAATGTTTCCTTTCTTAATTTAAACGAAAAGAAACAAATCCTAATCTCGACCCTTCGTAATTATTTCGGAGGAAACGCAAAAGGCAAAATACAATTTACTCGTGTAATACGTGAATATATAGAGAGAAGGAGGCAAAAAAACTGTATAATTTGTGTCCCACAAAATTATTGTTCTCTTATTCTTAATTACCATGCCATATTGTTTGAATGTGTACACACACAAACCCATTTACTCCTCAAATATCACAACAGCCTTACAGTAAACTAAGAAGCGAACGAGTAAATGAACGGTAATTGTGTCACATCAGAAAACATCGAAAATTGTTTTTCACTTTTTTTCTTGATTTTGGTTTTCTTTTATTTTAGCTTTTTATGCTTTAATATACATACATACTATAAGATAATCCTTGTGTGTCGTATGATCCATCTAAGATAAAATGAAAGTGTCCTTTTTTGTTCCTTGCGAGAAAACAAAAAATTATATTCGTAAGCACATGACAATAAAACGGAAAATTATGTAATTTTCATGCAAATAAATTCAACAGAATTTTCGAAACGGAATTTTTGGGTTTTACATTATCAAATGTATCAACAAAAATTGTTAAGGTTATAATAACGTTGTATAATACATAAATATATAAATGAAGACGAGATTTTTATCATTTGAGCCAAGGGACATTTTTGCCAATGTTTTACCTGTTAGAATTAGGATAAAATGGGAAAATTATTAATAATTTTTTTTGTTGATTTTTTTTCCTACACCTAAAGTTCTAAAATATAATTTTCTATTTAATTCAATTTATTGAGGTGAAATGTTAGTACTTGGAACATTCGGTTGTCTCTCTAAATTTAATGTGACATTAGCCGCATTTCTTGACGCATTGTGACTTGGATCAGAACAAACGTCAAGAAATGCAGCTAGTATGGGATTGGAGAATAAAAAATATTAAAATTTAGAATTTTTTGCTAAAGAGCCTGACTTTCTTTTTTCAAAATCTTATTTTACAATTTCAACAAAGTTGATGAACATCCTAAAGGAAATATAAATTTAGAAATTGGTTTACATGCTCGGCCACCAGGTCATAAACTAAAAAAATATACGTATTAAAGTTGTTAATGGCTGGTGGCGGCATTCGAAGACCCCAAAAATATTTATATGCACAATGCACTAGCCAAAATGAATTTGCTCAGACCGTTCTAGTATGGTAAAAAGAGTATCACTCTTTAATACATTTTGAGATATACATTTTTCATCTTCAAAAGAGTATCCCAATATATCAATATACATACATGTAATTGTCGACCTTTCTAACTGATTACATCTTGTTATTTAACAATTTTCATCAAAGTTGTTGCTCATGAAATCCAGTATCAAAATTATCATGCACACTTTTTATAAAACTCTCTTGACAAGTTCGTAAGACAACAGCAAGTAACATAATTCGCTTTCGTCTACAAATTGGTTAGATATTTGGCCACAATCATAGCATACAGCCAAACCAGTGAACCTGTAAGAAACCAACTTGGATTTAACGAAATTATTTTCTTAAACAATATTTGTAACAACTTGGCAAACTGGGGTACAAGCTCGATCTACCTAGTTAGCACGCAAACCATTTGCCAGTCAAAAATAAAACGATTTGTTGGTAGAAGTATGAAAACTGTTTCGAGCAACGAGCTGTATTGAGATTATAATGAAAATAGACAATTTTATTATTTTTGCATAAGCGTACCATGAAAATTTTGATTTATTTTGAATTTTCAACTAGTTTTGCATAATTTCGCTGAATTAAGACCCAGCTAAACTAAATGAAAATGAAAAATTCTTAAAGATTGGTTGGTTATTAACAGCCACTTTCCATACGTGCATATACATAGATGATGTGAGGTTCTGAAATTGCAATGCACAAAATGTACCAATGGTGTCAATATTCACTGAACGTAGAATAAATTCCGCTGCTAAAACACAATATTCACTCTCGTCCGGCAGTGTCTCGTACTTATATATTTCTACATCCTAAACACATTAAAATGACCGTAGAACCGGTTGCATAGTAGAAATTACAAGAATTAATTAATTATTTCAAATTATGTAGATTAAAAAATTGTTAATTGTTAGGAAATTTACAGTAGGTCTTAAATTGTTTTACTCGAAATTTAGAAAATTTAGAAATTTTGAAAATTAGAAAAAAAATGGAGGTGTGGCCAACACACGACTTTCTTTTACGAACAGCGAATTTTGAAAAACTTTTATAATTCAAATTTCCCGCAAACTTAATTAAGATTGTTTTTATTATTTCATGTTTTCTGTAAATTGTATATTTTTGAAATATTTGCAAAATAAATTTTCTGTTTTACGGAATCTGGGAGCTGGGAACTGGGACCCCAAAATTTATGTAAAAAGTTTAAACATGAAGTTGCAGTTTGCTTAAACCATTTGGACTACAAATTGACAGTCATATGTATATACCAACAGACACCACTTCAAAACTCAATTTTTTGAACTCATTAGTACACACGTAAAAGAAATAAAAGGTGATATTTATGAATTTAAATTTTTTCTTTTAAATTTTTGGAATTTGTATTAGTGATTTTTTGTAAATCTTATACTTTTTAAAATATGTGCAAAACACATTTTCGGGCCGAGAGTGGCCACTTCCGGTTGACCGATTTGGCAATTTAACATACATGTAGGCTAAATATTTTTATAACATACAGTACGTCACTGAAGTGTGCAAATTAATTATAATTAGCATAATTGGGTTAATACACACAATAATTAAAATGACAAATGCAAGAACTGCTGTAACTCCTTGTAAAAAAGTGTGGGGGGGGGGGGGCAGGAGTTGCGAAATATTTTTGCAATTATAAAACGATATATATACTTAAGTATTACAAACCCTAATAAGTCGTTAAAAAAGTTAAGAAACATGAAAAAATGATCCACATACAATTATGTAATATTTGCATTAAAAACCGGAAGTATGTCACTTTAGTGTGCAAATTAATTATAATTAGCATAATTAGGCTATATATACACATATATTTATGTGTTGGCAAAACAATATTTAATTTTTTTTTTTATAAAATTTTTAAATTTTTTTTAAATTTTTTTTTTAATTTTTAATTTTAATTTTTTTTAATTTTTAATTTGTTTATTTTTATTTTTTTTTTGATTTTTGGAAACATTTTGTATTAGTAATTTTTTGTAAACCTTATACTTTTTAAGATATTTGCAAAACAAATTTTCTGGCCCAAGCGAGTGGCCACTTCCGGTGGACCGATTTGAAGTAAAATTCACTGGGACCTCCCAATTTATCCAAAAAGCTTAAATCTGAAGTTTCAGTTCGATTGGTTAAGCCATCTGGGCTGTAGAGAGGACACAGACTGACAGACAGACGGACTGACAGACAGACATCATTTCGAAACCCACTTTTTCGGACTCAGGGGACCTCAAAACAGATAAATCTTCAATAATCTCAAGGTCGAAAATTTTCATGATTACTATACTTTATTTTACTTACGTAAAAGAAAGTAAAAGTGTAGGTGAACTGCGCTAGGTTCATTTAAATTGAAATCCTGATATAACAAAAATGGGAAAACAGAAAACTTTTTATAAACGATTTTTTGTTATAAATGACATCGTTTATAACAAACGAAGTTTGATAAATCCGAAATTTTTTAGAAAATCAATTTTGATAGATTTTTATTGTAATATGTAGTGTTATAACCGAAGCTTGTTATATCTGAAGCAATTTGTAATAACCGGATGTTTGTTTATTTAAACGGGGTGTGGTATAGCGGTATTCCACTGTATAGTATTTCTTAGTTTTTAACATTTTTAATTTCATTATAGCTGAATATGCCTGCCTTTTCGCTGAGTTTAAAAATTTCTAAGTTTTCTAAATTTCGAGTAAAACATTTTTAGATCTACTGTAAATTTCCTACCATTTAACAATTTTTGCTCTTATTCTTATTTAAATTAATTCGTGTAATTTCTAATATGCTATCCATCTACCGAGAAAATAAATTAAAAATTTACAACATTTAAAAATTTGGGGTTTGAGTAGGAATCAGCAAAATCTCTAACTTTGCCAGTTCATTAAATAGAGAACAAAGAGTAATATTCAGGCAGCACTTTTTGGCATGTGCTTTCAATGAATGTGAGAAAATGAACAGATCTTTTTAAGATTATCTTAATGACCAGTTGAAATAAAAAAAATCTCGAATTAATCTTATATCGGGAAAATAAGTTATCGGTTATTTGAAAAATTTGGAGCATAAATTTGACAAGGCTTAATAAACATATTTTTTTAAAATTTTTAGTTTTATTCTATTTATGTAGGAGGTATTGGGCCAGATACTCGATACTCTAGCAATTCGCAACTCTGCAAATATGGCGGATTTGCTAATCGAAAATTTGCTTGCGTAAACTACTCAATTATTTTAGCAAAGTAAAATATATTTTTGTATTCAGCACAAACGTTAAAGTGCATTAAAGTAGGCCATTTTCTGAAATTCAGAAACAAATTGGATTGCTAAATTATCGTGTATAATATTTCTAGCAAATTCGCAAAAAATAACTGCTTATCTGCTTATCTGAGTATCGAGTATCTAGCCCATTATGAATTAAGCCAAACTTAATAAAATTCCTTACATTTAATAAATGTTATTTTGTGTATACTAGAACATCCAAATTTTGGCCATAATGTAATTCCGGAATTTTCGAATTTGAATATTTTCGATTCCGGAATTCCGGAATCAATTAGGGAATTGATCTTTTTTTAAATAATCTCTGATTAAAAATTAAAAATCAAAATTTTACAAAAAACACCAAATTTCTTTTATTTCGTTTAAAATATTAGATAATTTAAAATCGCAGGTACGATTAGGATATACACTTTTTTTAAAATTAAACAATTTATAGAATTATTTATTAAGTTAAAAAAATTTGTAGTACATATGTATAATTATAAAAATTCTTTAAAGTTAAAATTTTTTTAAACTCTCTAAATTATATCAGTCCTAAAAATCCAATAAGTTTCTTAAATTCTATAAATTCTGTAAATTTTATAAATTCTATTGATACTGTAAATTTGATAAATATTAATATGTTTATGAATCCTATAAAATTTTAAATTTTGAGAATGTTATAAATTCTTCAAATTTTTCAGTTTCTTTGAGTTTAATTAATTTTATAAACTCTACTAACTCCAATTTTACTTGTTTTATAAATACAAAAAAGTCGATAAATCCTATAAACTTACACAATTCTATAATTTCAATAATTTCTATAAATTTTATAATTTCTATGAATAAAGTTTAAAAAATCGGAAAATTCTACAAATCTCATAAATTATTTAGTTCTTATAAATTTGTTAAATTTTTAAAATCTAATAAATTCTCTAAATTTGACAAGGTCTATAAATATTATAATTTCTAAAATATTTATAAACTCTATAAATTCTATAAATTTTATGAATTTTACGATATAAATCAATTCTATAAATTATATAAAATCCACAAATTCTATGAATTTTATAGATTCTATGGATTCTATAAATTGTTTCAAGTCTGTCAGTTCTATAAATTATACAAACCAAAATTTTACTTACATATATATTCCAAAAAAATCCACAATTTCTATAAATTCTTTGGATTGTACAAATTTTATAAATTCAAAAATTAAACCCTATGAACTTCAATCATTCTATAAATTCAATAATTTCTATAAATTTTAAAAATTTAAAAAGTTTTATGAATACATGCTATAAAAACCATAAAAATATAATCTATATTATAGATTTAATGGATAAAGTTTTAAAATTCAGTAATATCTTTAAATTTCACAAATCTCCTAAATTCATTAGTTCTTATAAGTCCAATAAATTTTATAAGTTCTACAAAGTCTGGAAATATTATAAATTTTAATATGTTTATAAAACCTATAAATTCTATAATGAAGATTTTAAAAATTCCATCAATTCTATAAATTTTATAAGTTCTTTAAATTTCATAGATTTAATGGGTTCTATAAATTGTTCAAAGTCTTTTTCAGTTAGTTCTATGAATTTTACAAACTTAAATTTGACTTATTTAAAAAATTCAATAAATCCTATAAATTCTACAAATTTTGGTATTTTTAAAAATTTATAAATTTTTATAATTTAAAATTTCAATAAATTTTTTGAATTCTATAGTTCCTATATAAATTATACTAATTCGGAAAAACGAGCAAATTTGTCATAGTAGAAACATTAAAATGAACTAACGCAGAACGGATACAATTTCAGTAATAATTTTGTTTTTTGTAATAATTTTGACGTGAGTGAAATAATTTTCTATTCCATATTTTGTAATAAGTTCGTTTGCTGTCCGAATACTGATATAATTTTGGCATAATAAATTTGACAGATAGTGCTTGGAGAATAATACAATAAAGGCGGATTCATAGTTGCCTTCGTTCATTCGTTATTTTTCGTTTGTGTCCGTGTGATTGGAACAAAAAAAATTATCAGAACGAATGAACGAACGAATGAAGGCAACTATGAATCCGCCTTAACACTAAGCTACCGTCTAGATTAATTTTTCTTTTTATAGCCCCAATAAAGAAATCTACAGTTCACCGTCGTATTTATCATAGAAATGAATAAAAATTTTGGCGCGCTAAACGAAAATTTAGCATTTTTAAACAAATAAAATTGCTAGTTGATCAACAATATTTGCTGTATAAGTATTAATAATCTAAAAACTATAATTTAACGATGTAATGGCAATGTGTTTAGGAATTATGCACTTATAAGATAAAATTAGGGCTTGCTGATAATATTATTGATACAATATTACACAATTTTTGATGCAACACAAAAAGAATAAATTGCTCACAAAATGATTAAAAAGAACAGAATAAAGGCTCGCATGATCACTTTTACGAACGATTATAAATTTATTGGTCGTAAATTTAATTTCATCAATGCAAAAATATTTTTACTAAAATCAACAAAAATTATTTCGGAAACGTCAAAATTACTACATATAGTCGCCGTAATAATTTGGTTGCGTTCAAAATAAAGTTAAAATTATTACAGTAGAAATATTTATCACAGAAATCGGATCCGTCCAAAATCAAATATTTTTTTTAATTTTGAACGTTTTACCACAGAATACCCAGAAGCGACATAACGCAGTTTTTATATGGAGAAAATTGGACTCATTTTTTTGACCTTGGTTTATAGAATGTAAGATTTTCGGTGTTAAATTATCGTTCAGTGGCTGAAAATTCAAAATTAACATGTAAAATATAAGGTAAGAGCAAAAATTTCTTGGTGCAAGTAATGTCGGTTCTGGTTATTTATTATTCTATGGTTTTACTGTCACAAATTTAATTAAAAAGGCTAATCGCTAATTTTCTTAGCTTTAAATCAATAAAACGATTTTAAGGAATTTTGTAGATACAATTTTGCATCGTCACCAGCGATATGTTTATTTGAAGAATAGATCAAATCATATATTACTTTCTTTTACGTAAGTAAAATAAAGTATAGTAATCATGAAAATTTTCGACCTTGAGATTATTGAAGATTTATCTGTTTTGAGATCCCCTGAGTCCGAAAAAGTGGGTTTCGAAATGATGTCTGTCTGTCAGTCTGTCCGTCTGTCTGTCCGTCTGTCTGTCAGTCTGTGTCCTCTCTATATCCCAGATGGCTTAACCAATCGAACTGAAACTTCAGATTTAAGCTTTTTTGATAAATTGGGAGGTCCAGTAAATTTTACTTCAAATCGGTCAACCGGAAGTGGCCACTCCCTTGGGCCAGAAAATTTCTTTTGCAAATATCTTAAAAAGTATAAGGTTTACAAAAAACTTCTAATACAAAATGTTTCCAAAAAATAAAAATAAAAAGAAATACAATTAAAAAAATTAAAAATTAAAAAAAAAAATTTAAAAATTTAAAAAAAAAATTTAAAATTAAAAAAAAAAAAATTAAAAAAAAAATTAAAAAATTTTATAAAAAAATAAAATTGATGTGTGGTGGCCAACACATTTCTTCTACGAAGAGGGAATTTTGAGAAACCAATTACCCAAACTTCTTACAAATTTATTATTTTTTATTACTTTCTTTTACATAAGTAAAGCTTAAATCTAAAAATTTTGTTCGATTGGTTAATCCATCTGGGGTATAGAGAAGACACAGACGATAGACGAGCAGACAAACGGACAGACTGACAGACATCTTTTCGAAACCCACTTTTTCGGACTCGAGGGACCTCAAAACAGATATATCTTCATTAATCTCTTACATAATATTTGGGGTTCCAGGTCCCAGATTCCGTAAAACAGAAAATTTATTTTGCAAATATTTCAAAAATATACAATTTACAGAAAACATGAAAAAATAAAAACAATTTTAATAAAGTTTGCAATAAATTTGCATTATAAAAGTTTCTTAAAATTCGCTGTTCGTAAAAGAAAGTCGTGTGTTGGCCACACCTCCATTTTTTTTTTGCTGAAACAACAAAAGTGTATTTTAGAAACTAAGTAGTAGAAAAAGCTGATACGGGCGAAAATATTTACTGATTTTTGGCTACTCGGTCTAAGAAAAAATTTCATAACATTACAAAATATAATGTTTTCAGAATATAAATTTTCTGCCAGTGTAAGAGACGCGAACCCCTTGGATTGTAAATTAATATTATTATTTTTTTGAGAATACAATTTTATTAAAATTTCAATTTACTTAAGGTTTTATAACATTTTTTTTTTTAAATATTTCTTTATATACAATGTTTCGTGTAAAAATGGCGTCAGATCCAACAATAAGGTTTCCTTGGTTCGGTCCATTTAATATTTTGACTTTAGCACTTGCAGAACTTCGCACTCTACATAAAGCCACATATAATTGGCCATGGGCAAATACAGGCTCTGGTAGAAATAAACCTACCTTTTCCATAGTTTGCCCCTGTTACTTATTAATTGTCATGGCAAATGGTAATTTGATTGAGAATTGTCTTCTCCGTAAAATAAATGGTAAATCAGGATTTACTGGTGCCAAATCTTTCTTTGGAATAAATACCGTATCCTTTTCTGCAATGATTAAATTTGGATTCTAATCTTTAACCACCATTCTTGTTCCATTACAAAGGCCGCGTTTAGTATTTAAATTTCTTAATAATATAACAATGCTCCCTATATATAACTTAAGCTTATGAAGCGGCATTCCTGAAGGTGTAAGTTCATTAAGAAATTCAGTTGGATAGTTCTGCTTATCCTCATCGTTTGCATCGTCAATAGAGTCAGAACTCAAAGAGGTATTAATTTCTCCTGAAAAACGTAACAAAACTTCTTCGCTTATCTTATCTACATCTGTATTATTTGGATATAAGATTGTAATTTTGGAATACCTATCAACTTCGTTAGGAGAAAATGTTTTCCCAAAGATTTCGGTAATTATCGAATCTTTACAAATGAGATCCGCTGGAATTTCAATAACGCCATCAGGAAGCCCATATTCGTTAGTTAAAGTTCCATCGCCTAGTTTGATTAACCAATCACTATATTCTGAGTCAATGGATCTTACATTGTTTTGAAGCCTAAGAATTTTAAATTTTTCCCGCAAATCAATAAATTTTATACTGGCTTCGACAATTGCTCATTGATTGCCATGCACAACTACGGGAAGTGTCTGCCTGAAATCTCCTCCAAGTAACATTGTTTTACCCCCAAAAGGTTTGTTATTTCTCATAACTTCCTTTAATAGTTTGTCAATTATTTTTAAAGCACACCAGGAGCCATAGTTGATTCATCCCATATTATTAATATAGCTTTGCGTATTGCTTCCCCGTCAACAGATGCCAATCGGATAGAGGATGTAGAAATGTCCAAAATTGGTACAGGCAAAACAAGAAATAGAGGCAGGTCTACTCCTCAACTATGGTTTCCAAATGGAAAAAATAAAGGGTATACCTAGGGATCTAAATTAGGGCCTAGCACGCTTATTCGTTCAGTTTTTTTGGAATTTAATTAGTTGAATTTACTCGACAATGAATTAAAAGATCACGTTCAAGCGGAGGTTCTCCATCAGCATTCTGGAATACATAAGTAATTTCGTTGGATTTAGAAGCATTGTATCGCCGTTGATCAGACCTCCGATCTTGAACTATTGCCATACTAATTGTAGGCGGCGCTACATTATTTGCCTCAGCATCACGGATAGATTCTTGCTCTACTTCATACACCATTTTAAAAGCAAGACCAAATGGGTTGATTATTGCCATGAAAGAACTTAATTCACACCCATGAGTTGAGCATTGTACCTTGAATTCTCTGCGATTCCCATTCGCTGTTCCGATGCTTCATCTGGTTCAAGAACGTACAGTTGAGCGAATTTTGTTTGGTCTCCATTTTCCGGGTACAAAGCTCCTGCCCTATGAGAAATTTGACCATGTATTCGAAGACAATACGGGCCATAACCTGGGGTGGTGCTATATTAGCACCCATTGATGCAAATGCCAATGAACTATTAATAGATCGAATATTGTCAAAGAAATTTTTTGAATATTCATGTTGGTTAGTCATCAGTTGTTTTAATATAGGTGGTATTGGAATTGGGTCTAAAACAACCTTTCCTTTTTGACAACAATGAGTAAAAAGCTTATCTTGCGGTAGCTCACGTGGAAAGTGTTTCGCATTGCATGAACCACAACACATTCATTTCCCCACATTTAAATTCTATAACGATTGATTCATCAAATCCATCCGTCGGTTCGAGTAGATTGTCTGTTCGTTGCGTTCTACCATTAAACCTAATATTTTGTCGACGTATTCTTTGTTGCTCTATTTTCTTCGTTTTGAAGCAATACGTTCTTCTTCTGTCAATCTGGGTCGTCGAGGCATTCTAAACATATTATTAACGGATATCCTAATATTTTGTCGTCGTATTCTTTGCTGCTCTATTTTTGATTGCTTTGAAACAGCATTCTCTTCTTCTGTCATTCTTCGTCGAGGCATTTTAAAAATAATAATTTATTTAATAAAAATTAAAAATTATTCCAAAAGCAACTGAACAAAATAAGCCGCCTTTTTGTTTAGGCTTTGACTTTTAAGTCACCATGTTGACATTTTTTTAAAATAATATTTTAATTAAATTAATTTTTGTACAAATGCCCCAGCCATGATGCTATCTTAAAGAGACGAGACTTCTCATACACTTCAGTGTATCAGGTGATTAATGGGCGGAACAATCCAAGTTACGGTGCAAAAGTTAATTTATAGAATTTTTCCTGAGTCAACAATTATTTCGAAATATTATTGCACTTTGGCCACTTTTTTATATTCTATTGAGAATGAGCTTTAGCTCAAAATAGAGTATCCAAATTAATGTGAATAAATGAATGAATGAAATGAAATAAACCAAAAAGATATAGGTGAGATTATTACAGAGCACTTCATCTATTCATAAAAATTACAGGTGCTGACGTACCAGCGTATATAACATGATATGTTTTTTTATTTTAATTCTAAATTTTATGAAATTAGTTATCCTATATAAATTCGGTATCAAGTGAATAGCGCTTATCCAGCAACTGAAAAAAATAAACAACGAAAAATATAATGAATATTGGAAACTACCACAGAGCACTACACCTATTCATAAAAAATTACAGGTGCTAACTTACCAGCGAATAAATTCCCAAATAAAACGAAAAAGATAATATTCAATTACATAAAATAACAACACACTTAACAAAGTCAATAACGCTTCATATATAGTCGGCAACTGAAAAAAAAAATAACAAAAGGAAAACTCAAAACCACCGAAAAAAAAAACAAAAAGGAAACAAAAAACATAATATTCGACCAACACAGTAAAAAAGGAAAGCAATGCATACTATGTTAAAAAAATTTAGATGTTTCATTCGGCTTCACAATTTTCGGCTTTATTAGCAAATTATATTATAGATACATATGTAAATGCATATGGCAATGATCAGGGAAGACCATTTATTGTTTTGTAATCCGTTTATTAAGTGTTATATCATGGTGAGCGTAAATGAGAAATACCCTAAAAGTTCCAAAAGTAGCCACTTCTCTATTTTGATCCTGGTCAGTATCTGAAATATTACGTATACATACTTTTTTGTTACAATTGAAGAAAAATTTTCTTTTTAGCCTGACTTTGAATTTTCAAATTATCAGATTATTTTATTCTTTAAACTAACCACCTCCATAGATTAACCAACGTTTAAGGGTCCCTTGAATAGTGACTTTAAAGAAGTTTCCATGTATATAGTTTTTTTTACTAAAGAAAGACTTAACTAATTACATAAAATTATGTTGAAATTACTTAAATTAGTGTGAAAATAGAAATTCATAAATTCTGGAATTAGTGTTTTCAATTCCGGAATAATCGGAACCAAAATATGGGTCGATATGCCGGAATACCGGAAATCCGAATTTTGAAATTGCCTTCCTTAGTGTGTATGTGTAGTGTGTACCACAAATAAATGCAAAAACGCCCAAATAATAAATAAAACATTAGATTATTCCGAATAAAAGACCGAGTTAATTATTTTTACGAAGAAGGTGAAATGGTTAAGAGTTTGTAATTTTAATTTTGATCTGATGACGATTATTTTGAACAATTTATTCTCAATCATCTCATCAGGCTATAGCATTTTCTAGTATAGCAAAAAATCAGAGAAAACAAATCTCATAATTGATTGATTGATTGATTGATTGATTTAGTGTGTACGACCAAGCCTAAGGCAAGTTTCCCGGATACGCCGGGTCCACCGTACACCCTCTTACGAATAACAAAATCGAGGGAAAGGAAAGGTATGTTAGTAGCAGAGACTCAACCCGGTTCCAGACACCATGGCGGTTGATAGTTAGTAAATAAGACAACACAAGACAACACAATTTCTAAACTACATGATTGTTAACTGCTTGTTGTTCCTGGAGCGTTGAGTCCGGCTATACCTTTGTTACTGAAAATTAGGATTAAATTTAATCCCTTTAAGAATGATTAATTCTGGAGCAATCTTAAATTCTGAAACAAATTAAATTATTCATCAGTATACTTAAAATAAACCCCTCTAAACACCTAAGATTTTATTAATTTAAGTATACTTAAAATTACATCCGCATCAATCCTAGCCTAGGCCACTTAAATAATTCAATAAATAATTTAAAAAATCCTCTAGTTGGCACCCCTACAAATTTTAACAATTAATTAATTTCATCAGCTTACAAAATTAACACAATTTTTAATTTCAGCTTCTTCACTCCTTGTTGATCCTGGAAGGTTGATTTAAGCTGGAATTTAATTCTGAAACACGGGATTAATTTAATCCCCAATAATTACTACTTCTGAAACTATAATCTATACTTGAAATTAGCTTCTTTATTAGAAAGGATTAATTTTAATCCCTCTAATAATGATTAATTCTGGAACTGAGTTATATTCTGAAAATTAACTTATTAATCAGTGAACTAAAAAAGGAACTCCTTTAGATACTATTCACATATTAACAAAAATAACTGATAAACAAAATCAATAGGGTGCCAGTCCTTCCCGGAATCCCAATTTCACCAATCCGATCCAAAAAACTACAGTTTAACTCAAAGCTACTATTATAAATGAACCATTTTCGTGAACCTGCCACTTAAAGTATAGAAGTTTCATCTGTGATGACTTTTCTGGAATGAATTACAATTAATATCACCAGTACCCAAAATTAAAGTTATAAGAACTAATTAGTTTCTAAAGTATGAATTCAGTTTAGGAATTCCGTGCAGTTCAGTAAAATTAACTACCCCGTATTAAAAATAATCATGCTTAAATAAACAATAAATTTTTATATATGAACAGTGAAATCTCGAAACAGCGCAGCCAAAGGAACCGGAGAAATGTATTTAATAATTTAATTTAGTTGTGTATTTACATCTGCAAAGTTTTATTATTTTATTTCCTTATTAACCATATATTTTCACATAAACACTTATCACTTTGGCGAATATAATTTCCTTGCGAAATTACAATTTCCTTAAATCAGTATTCACTATAACGAGACCTCACTGTATTACATACGATAGTTTCTGGTTCAACTCAAATTTACTCGATAATACAAAGTAAACAAATCCCATTAGAATCGAACACAAGAAACTTTTATTTCTAATTAAATTTCCAATTCAACTCAAAATTACTCGATTATACGTAGTATAAGAATCTTATTTGAATTGAATACATGAAAATTTTGCGTTGTGTAGTTCATTGTATATAAATAGCACTATAAACACAAAGAATACAACAACGCCAAGTAAAAATAATAAAATCGTATTACAGTACAAAACTAAAACCACCAACGCACATAGAGAAAACAAACGTTTTCATATAATCCTTCACGTGCGCAGCAGGGAAAGTATCGATGTGTACATAGTGTGTTTTGGTACATGCCTTCTCTATATTATATACATATATAATAGGCTTCACTATATTATATATTACTGTATATATTTCCGAAAATAACCTCGTACACTACACATACACGACCGTGAATACAATTCAGAAGCAAATATCAACAATCGAACACTATAGAACCAATGTTGTCTTGATAGAAATTATATAATAGAAATTATATTCTTTTTATGTATATAAATAAAGAATATATGTGTTTGTGTCGTTTCCACATAAAACAAAAAATACAACACATACATAATCTCGTAATAGGAAAGAGAGAAACCGAAAACTTGTATATTCATGTACAGAAACAGAAATTTAATGCGTAAATTTATTTATTCGATTTTAATTAAATTTAAATACGAGATAATGTATTTGACCATTCGAATTTTATGCACCAACTACACAAATTTAAGACATGCATTATTAAGCGAGAAAGCCAAAATTTGACTTGTTTCGCTATAAATATGAAAATAAAAATAAAAATATAAAACAATGCCTGTTGAATGCATCCCGATGGATTGCATTCTATCCATATTTAAATTTTCACTATTCTTATTCACACACTTTTACTTAAATAACTTAAATTAAAATAAATTATATATAAATTATATATTTAAACACTTTACACTACATTAGAAAATAAATAAACTAAAAATTAATTAAATTAAAATTTTCTCGAAGAAGACGACAAAAACACGTCCTTCTTCTTCGAGCGTCAACGACCGACCCAGAGAAAACAAATCTCATAATAAATAAAAATTCTGGGATGGATTTTTTCTCTCGAGTAAAAAGTCTGGGATGGATTTAAAAGTTCGTACAATTTAATAAAGTAATAAAGTAGGAACAAAATGTCTGGAATGGGTTTTTACGCTTGTGCTGACGGAGGTAATTTCAAATTTTCCTGGGATGAAAGTCTAGGATAACTTCAAGGGTTTTTTATGGAAATTAAGCGTAAAAGGATAAAATTAAGCATAACTCGTAAAAGGTCTACACATTAAAATTGTTTGAAGATTTAGCAAAAATCCCGCTAGATGACGAGAGGAATTTGATAATCAAACAGATACGTAAAAAATAAAATTATTTGTGTAATTTACGCTTTAATAAAATTGTATTTGCTATATTGATCATTTTTATTAATATTGTGTTTTCTGTTAATTACTTATCATTGTTTGTTATTTGTTATTGTTGTTTTTTACATGTAATTTACACGGTTATTTACACAAATATGCCCGACTGTGCTGTGCATATGGCCCGGTAAATGGTTTAAAGTGGACCAGCATAAACGGATCGACGACGAAAGCGACTGTATGAATTGGACCGAACTTGATGTACAGAACAGAAAAAAAACTAACCTAAAATGTCCTAATTTTAGAAAAAAAATGTCTCTCCTTAAAATTATCCTTAAAAAAATAAAAATTTGTATATTGTACACATATTTCTGTTTTTATGTAATATAAATACATTGTTATCCGTGTTAGGTAGACACACGTTCACCAGAATTTTTATTTTTTTTTTGCTATATTCAAATTTCACTGTAACAGGTGGTCCTTATTACAGGATAAAAATAATAACAACAAACAAAAAATAAAATAAAAATACGTAATACAAAAACTAATTTAAACAAACAGAAAAAAAAAAAATATTAAAATTATTAGAATGAGAACAAATTAAGGGACGGATGATTTTTATTGTGTTTGTGACATCAAAAATGGCACAAATAGACACTTTTTAATTTAACGTGTTTGTTATTGCTATTACACGTCTTGAGAGTTAAAGTTGGCCAAAAATAAACATAAAATCTCTGTATAATAAGACAACACCGGTGAAATTTACATAATTTACTGTATAATAACGGTAACATGCTTGATATGGCCTTAAGGCATTTTTAAAACAATTTAAAATCTCATAAATCAACATAAGAAATATCCCTCGTAATCATTTTATATATCCCTTCCAAAATGCATAAATATTATATTACATATACTTACATTATTATTCAAGAAGATCTCGGAGGGGAGACCGACCATAAGTAAATTTTAAAATGATCAAAGTTAATTTTACATCTCTACCCTACGATATATTATGGTATACACAAAATATAAAAATTAAAAAATCAAAAGAAAGGATTCTCGTGTACATGTTACACAGATGAAAGTGCATACAAAAATTGCCATAACCAACCCTCGGAATAAAATCGGAATGTTTCACAAAAATATGAAATAAAGAAATCATCATGAACAACAGCATAGAGAAAAATATCTTCATTCATTTATGCGCATTTTAAATTAGGTTTTGGCAAGAAATGTGGAAAGAAAATATTGTTGAGCAAAAGATGAGGAATGCCTGTAACATATTGCAATTTATATTTTAACATGTTGTATGTCGTTGTACCTAATTTTCCGCTTTTATAGTACTATATACATACTACCGCTGCGCCAGTGTTAATCTTATACCAAATTTTTGTTTCCAACCTGAAGGTATGAAATGAAAATAACATTCCACACCGAATACAAACATTTTTATTTTATGATTTTCATGGTTATCGTAATCGAAAAAAATAAAAAAAATAAAAATAAAAATTAGAAATTAGAAGTTATAATATATTTTTTGAAACAACTGCAATTAATGGTCCTTTGTTGTTTTTAATTTTGTGTATTCGTGTGGTGTGTTTTATCTTGAGAATTTTAAAATTTCTGTTTTGCTATTTCTTTAGTACACATACTTAAGTGGTACGGTGTTATTTTATAGGTCGGTGCCGATTATTGTTATTGAAATTATTTTTCTATCGAACTTTTCTCCAAACATAATTAAATTCCCAATAATTTACCACCCCCCACGCCATCGACAAATTCACGTTCTTCTGTTTTGTACCTATAAACATGATCCTCATAAATCTAATTGAATTCCAATTCATCGATTTATACTTTAACCGTTCCTTATTCTCATTTTTAACTTTAGAAGTTTTCCACCTTCGAGCAAAGTAAAAAAAACGTTTTTTTATCAGCTACTCGGTACTACATACATAATACGTACGGATACGAACGAGTATATCAACCAAGAAGAAATACCAATTTTCTATTCTTTTTTCTCGAACAAAAATAAAAGAAAATCGAAAAATTGTTGTCTTGTGAAAGGATTATTGGTATTATGTATGTTGCCTGTTAGTTTATTCCTTTTTTTTTTATTTTTTTAATATTATTGCTCCTCTGAATTTCTTTCATTTTAAGATTTAAGTTCCACAACTTTAAACTTTATTTTGTTGGTTGTTGTTTGTATAGAAATAAAAGAAAATTATAAGTTTAGTAATTTCAGGAAAAGGAAAATAATAATAATAATAGTAATAACAACAACAAAAATAGTAATAATAATAATAATAAGAGTATAAATGGGAATATCACTAAGAATGTAATGTTGTATAAAAACAGAAATAGCATTAGACGAACAATATACCTAAAGCTCTCTTCTTTAAAGTAAAATGTTGTGTAACGTGTTTTTATTAATTTTACCGTTGACTCAGCATTTTAATTAGAGATGTTAACATTCATGTTGAGCGCTGTTGAAATAAGTAATGCATAAGAAGAAAAGTAAAATGTTCACCGTGTAATTTTTTTTTTTTTTTTGGAATACCTTTATATACGAGAATATAATACTGTGTGTCTTGTCTCTAGAAAATCGAGTGAAAGAAAAGTTTCGACTAAAGAAATGATAAATTTCTGTTTTAAACTTTTAACTTAATTTTGTCGATAAGGATTTGTATTAAGTTTTAGTCAATTTTTTTTTTTTTAAGTTTAGATTGTTTGTGCATAAATTCAATATGATATCGATATTCTTGTCAGGTAATAAAAATTCTTTGATATCAGTTCGAAATAAAATTTAACGCAGACGATCGGAATGCAGATATGATTAAAATATTGATTTTGTATAAAAAAACGCATTTTATGTACAAAATTGGGAAATTCCCAAACTGATTTGAAAAATAATCAAGTAAGAGCTCCATCAGTTGTTGGATGCGGTTTCATCTAGCCTGAATTGTAATTAGATTTCGATCATTACGTAGTGTGGCTCATTGCCGAATTTTGTTCCCCAAGAACTATTGCTAACCAGGAACCAATTTATTTTTTAGATGCAATATATTAACCGGACAAAGAATAAATAATTTACCAATATGTCGCATCTCAACATTCAAACACTGAGAAAACACTTTAGTTTTAGCAACCAAATTTTGCCCCTCCCGAAATGAGCGGTTGCAGTAATTGGGGCAAGGTGAAAAAACTCAAAAATTCAGTTTGGCCAAATTTTTTTGAGAAATTCTGTAGCTCTAAAGTGCTCGGAAAAAATCAGAACAAACGAAAAATAATAAAAATCATAACAGGGCAGTTTTAGGAAATCATATTTGCTGAAAGAGGCTAATACAATAAACAAACAAGACTACCCAGTTTCAA
Organism: Tipula helvola; assembly: GCA_963556165.1. Classification (NCBI taxonomy): domain Eukaryota; kingdom Metazoa; phylum Arthropoda; class Insecta; order Diptera; family Tipulidae; genus Tipula; species Tipula helvola. The sequence goes on from OY744483.1 coordinate 104,683,055, forward strand.
TCGTGGATGATTTCCAAGAAAATCCATGTAAAATCTTTTGAAAATGAAATGTTTTGTTTCTTTACAAATTCGACGCTGCTCGGGCAATAGTAAAAACTTTGCAGTTTTTCAAGGGTTTTAAAAATTCCCTGCTGTGCCGACATTGGTGGTGTAACGCAATCAGAAGATTACGTTGACAGACATGAGATCAGAGGTTTGGTGGGGTCTGTGTAGCTGGCTAGAGCTCACGGTGCGGCGTGGAATTTTTCAAACATAATATCATGCTTGTATAACGACATGATTTAAATAGAAACAGACAAGAGTATTATTATTATTATTATTACTTGAGGGCCATGTGGGGGGCTCAAGCCACCCCGCACTGCGACCTAAAAGATCTTTTGTGCATGAAGCCCTACTTAATTATCCGTCCAGTCAATATTCAGGCTCTTAATGAACCTGATAATACTGCCTAACGGTACGTGATACATACTATCTGGGCTCATTGCTCTCCCTCCTAGATGTTTTAATTATCCGTCCAGCCAATATTCAGGCTCTTAATGAACCTGATAATACTGCCAACCGGTACGTGATACATACTATCTGGGCTCATTGCTCTCCCTCCTAGATGTAATAACATTTACTTCTGCTAGAAGAGCGGTAGCATTGGGACTCAAGGACTTCGAGAGGGCAGACCCACTCCCGTATATTCCTATTCGTGCCTCGTCTACCGTTTTGATTTTACTCTTGCGAGTTGGTGGGACATGCTATCTGGGCTCATTGCTCTCCCTCCTAGATGTTTACTGTAGGAAGTACTTCTACACGCATTACATACTATCTGGGCTCATTGCTCTCCCTCCTAGATGTAATAACATTTACTTCTGCTAGAAAAGCGGTAGCATTGGGACTCAAGGACTTTGAGAGGGCAGACCCTCTCCCGCGTATTCCTTCCCGTGCCTCGTCTACCGTTTGGATATGACTCTTGCGAGTTGCTGGGAATAAAAAAGTCGCCTGTAGGTCACCCAGGTTTACTACAGGAAGGCTAAATAAAACTGGAGGGTGCCTGGTATCCAGAGTCCGCATATATAGACTGATTAACCTATCAGCCATTCATCCATCGGCATATGCTGTTCCACCTTAGATTAGGGATTTTTTGTCAAGGTTTTCTCCTTTAGCGCCGTACTTTAGCCTGTCACAAAAAGCCACATTCAGCCTAATGGTTACAGTTACCGGTGGTTGCCACGAGGAGGCAGTACGTACACTTGCGCCTACTGGAAGGTTACGGAGCCCCTTCCAATAGACGCCAAACCACCGTATAAGAGTAATTAACATTATTATTTGCCACGCCCTTAGTAGCTAAGAAAATAATAAGCCAGGTGTGTTCGTCTAGGACGACAGCTTCAACCCTCGGCGATCCCCGTCATGTCTACCACCAGGACCTCCTTTTCATAGAATCGTTAGATCGTTGCACTGTGTACGAATTCGATGCAATATATCGTCAGTCATTGAATCTTTGTGCTTATACTATAAGAATAGTGATTGTCGTCTTCGAGCTAGCCGAGTGCAAGGCATGCATCTTTATATAATGAATACTGTTGTTCATTCACTTTGCGTATATCTTGAAATGACAGTGGGTCCGGTGACATTAACCAACAACAGTCGCAGATATAAGCACTCAATCTGCCTTGGAGTGACTGTATATACTCGGCCCAAAGTAATTGATTTGAATAGGCCGGAGCACGCAACAATTGGTGTGCCTTGCTTGCGGGCCATTTTTTTGTTTGATTCCATGTGAAATAGAATGGTACTTCGGAATAGAGTAGTGTTCGTGCAAAGGCACCGAAAGTATCCGCATGATTACACAATTCGAAAAATTCCATGAGTGTAGTTTTGGTGCATTCCATAGCGCTGGCCGTTTTCAAGATGGACGGCTATATGTATAACTGCTGGGCCCCGTTCATTAATTTGGAAACCAAAGATACGCCAGACAGCTTCATTAGAGCTGATGTACTGGCCAATTTGGTAGCGCATTATTTCGTCGTTGTCATTCATCGAGGAGTATTCACATCGGTATTCTGAATTTGAAACACAGCCATATCGCTGCCTTTATTTACATACTTGCAAATGTATTTGATGCTCTTCACCGAAATGCAGAACTCAACTTTAATATGAGCATTGAATGTTTTGCTTAGCAGAGGCGAATAAGGTACCACCGAACGATTGTCAATGTCAATGACTGCGTTGTTGATATTTAGCGTAAATGATTGTCCGCCATTATCAGAATTTCTTCGACGATATATTGGATATCCGTCGACATTTGTAATCGTGTCGTTGGTGAAATCTTTAGGAAAACGCTTTGTACATTTTCCATCTACCATGCAAGGCGATAAACGATTCAAATCACCGCATGGGCGTTGAATCATGCTTCTGGTAACAATATCGAACAGTAGTTGATCGTAGATGAAACTGGAATTTCCGCGGAACAAACGTGCTGTAATGTCATGACGATGTATTACATTTTGGCCTGGTAGTAAATAGCAAAGGTGTAATCTCCTGCCACTTTGGATTGGAAATTTTTAAAATTTGTCTGTTTTTAACAATATGATTCTTTCGGCTTTTTTTATAGACAAATATATTATTTTTAATAGCATTCCATTATTTACGACTTGGTGAGCCAGTGAAACAAGGAAGCATTTACTCATAATATATCTACTTCAAAAAAGTAGAAATACCATTTCCCCCCACATACCCTTAAAAAAAAAAGAAATCTCCTTACAAATCGAACTGTATACGTTAAATACAAGAACGACCGTACTGCTTTGGCGAATTATTATTATTATAAGAAGTACGGTCTTTCTTGTATATAACGTATACAGTTCAATTTGGATTTTTGTAGTTTGGTCATAGCTACCTGATGAGTAGATCGAACTTTTTGTTTTGATATTATCAGTACGAAACTAAACTACCACTGAAAAAACTTAGGAGATTTCTTGTTTTTTTAAGGGTATGTGGGGGGAAATGGTATTTCTACTTTCTTGAAGTAGATATATTATGAGTAAATGCTTCCTTGTTTCACTGGCTCACCAAGTCGTAAATAATGGAATGCTATTAAAAATAATATATTTGTCTATAAAAAAAAGCCGAAAGAATCATATTGTTAAAAACAGACAAATTTTCAAAATTTCTATTACAATTTTAATACAGTATTTGTCAGTTATTTACGGATTCGGTAGCTGATATGTCAAATATTCTATAAGAAAACGATTTCGTCTAATTCCGTAAGGATTCTTAGTCATTCGCTGGTTACACCTATCCATTGGTATATACATAACTCTTGGGGTAAAGCGCGGAGGGAGGGCTCATTACAAATTAATATATTTCGTCTATAAAAAGTCGAAAAAAATCATAAGGATACCCAGACAAATTTTAACTTCTTAAAATATAAAGGGCTGAAACCTCACGAGGTGATCACAACTTCGGTCTTTGGTATCTTCAATGGAGGTAGCATTCACCTGTTTCATAAAGTTGGTGTGACAATTTTTACAGTATTGATTTCTATTTTAACCAACATACAATAACAAACAACTTATATCATTCTCTTCTCAACTGTTGTGAGGTGCGGTTGTGATAAATAAAAATAAATCTAAAGTATATTCAAAATTATATGTACAATAATTAAAAATTTAATAAATCAATTTGCTGTTTTTTTTTTTCTGTAATTAATACATATTTCTTTTCGTGGTATTATGGCGACCTGTACTAAATGTGGTGATGAAATTAATCGAAATAGTGTAAAAACGAACATAAATTGCAATTTCTGTAAAGTAATTTTTGATGCAAAGTGTGCTAAATTAATATGTGATCTGATTGAACGGTACAAACGTGATAAAAGTAATTGGTATTGTGAAAAGTGTACAGCCTTGAACAGAAATAGTGGTAATTTTTCCACCACATCTACAAACATCAGCACAGGGTCAATCCAATGCTTCTGTTGATGAATATCATTATGATGCTAATAATTTGGAATACACATTAAAGAAAATATTTCAACTTCTCCGGGATAATTCCACCAATTTTACTAGTCGTTTTGACGAACTAGGTGAAATTCTAAATACATTAATAAGCAAAAATAAATCATTGACTTGTAAAGTTAATCACCTTGAAGCCCGATCGGATTATTTTGAACAACAAAAGATCAACAATTCTATCGAAATATTGGGTGTTCCTAACACTCTTGATGTAAAACCGGTTGAAACTGTCGCTAAAATTTTAAATGATGAGCTGGGTTTGCCTGAAGCATGCAATTCGATAATTAAGTGTTTTCGTGTAAAAACTAACTTCAATAAATATCCTGGTAAAATCATCGCTATGTTTGAAGATATCAAGGTTAAATATGTGGTATTGGAAAAAGTTCGTAAAATGAAAAATTTGTCGGCTAAAAAACTTGGCTTTCCTGTTGATGCACCCGTTTATGTTAACGAGAGTGTAACACTATATAAGTTGTATTTACAGAAAAGAGCAAAAGAAATGAAGATTGAAAAAAAATATGAATATATGTATCTGGATGAGAAATGCGGCAATCATGATGAGGAAAAATGACGGTGGAACAATCAAATATATTAAATCGACTAAGGACCTTGCTTTTTTATAATTGTTTTTATTAAATTTTTTTAGATAATTTTTATGTCAAATAATTGTATTGTAAATAATCAAGGTCGTAATGTTAATGATAATATTGTTTCCCCTTTTAGTATAAACGATTTTACTGCTGATGCACCAACAACATAATATGATAATTTTTCGAGTGACACAGAAATTTTAGTAATACATCAGAACATTCGCAGTATGCGTAAAAATTTGGATTCCTTACTCTGTCATCTTGCTACATTAAATAAAATGCCAACATTAATATTTTTGAGTGAAATTTGGTTGAGCAATTCTGAATTGGGTAATTATAATATTAATAATTATAAGCTTTTTGCCAATTGCAATTGTAATCAAAAGTCTGCTGGAGAAGCCGTTTATGTTCAAAACTCTATATCGTTTAATGTTGTTAATTTGAACTTTCTAAGTGCAGACGGTATAAAAGTTGACTTAAATATTTAGGGCGAAAGTATTACATTTGTCTGTTTCTATAGATTACATGGGGTTGTCGTTGACCTCTTTATTGAGGAACTTCAAACATTTTTGTATCAATCGACTGAACAGAATATTTTTATTTTGGGTGATGTTAACATAAATTTATTGGTTGAATCTCGTGTGAATAATGATTACATCCTATTAATGGCATCAAATGGTTTTAAGTCTCTTGTTAATGATATAACTAGACCTCTTCTACTTGCTTGGATCATGTTTTTGTTAGAAATAAAATAAATTTTAATTTTTCAGCTAGTGTTTTTGTTCAACCATTCGCAGTCACTGATCACTCAACTATTTGCTTGAGTTTAAAAAAATTACCCGTTTCAAATAATACTCAAAATAATCAGTCAAAATCGTTCACAAAAGTAAATTATGATAAACTAAATAATCGATTAAGATATGAATCATGGGACAAAGTTTACACATCAGTAATGTAAATAATGCTTTTGATATATTTCTTTCAATTTTAAATAATCTTGTTAAGTCTTGTAAAGTATCTTGTAATTTAAAATCGCAACCCGTTAAACTTCAAAATTGGACTCATAGTGGTCTTTGCAAAGCGATAGCATATAAAAATAAACTTTATAAAAAGCATAAGCGTCATCCGGGCAATGTAAAACTGGAAAGGCTCTTTCTTAAACAAAAAAGTTTTGTTGTTGCCAGCATTAACAATCTATTAAGCAGTATTTTGAAAAACTGTTTGAAAAAAATAAAAGTAACCCTATAAAGCTCAATGGTGTACGATTAATAGTATAATTAAGGAACTTCCGAATACAATAAAAACTTACGAAATTTTGGACTCTAACGGGAGAACTCATACTAATGACTCAAAAATAGCAAACATTTTTAATCAGTTTTTTTCTACTATTTCAGCTAAATTGAAGCAAGATAATATTGAAATTAACTCTTTAAGTGAGTCTGAGAAAGAATTACTGATGTTTTCAAATCATTTTGAAACAAAAAATTTCTTTTTTACGCCGGTTGTATCTTCTGAATTGTTTAAAATTATTAGCAATTTAAAAAATTCTGAATCATGCGGTGAGGATGGTTTTAGTAATGGAATAATTAAAAAAATTTGCTTTAATATAATAGATCCACTCACATTTATTTTTAATTTTAGTATTGGTACCGCTACCTTTCCAATTAAACTTAAAAATGCTGTTATTATTCCATTGTTCAAAAGCGGGGAAACTTCAAACATGTCAAATTTTCGTCCTAGTTATTTCGTTGTTATCAGTTTTTTCAAAGATTTTTGAAAAATTAGTAAAAAGTAGAATGATCATATTCATGCAAGAGACACAATTTTTTAATAATGTTCAATTTGGTTTCAGAGCATCCTTAAATACAGAGGACGCGATTCTCAAATTGTTGTCCAATATTTACAATGGCTTAAATAATAATAAAAAATGTGGAGCTCTGTTCATAGACATTACCAAGGGTTTTGATACTGTTGACCACAAAATTTTGGTTAATAAGTTATATTATGCTGGATTTAGAGGTAAGGAATTAGAATGGTTTAAATCGTACTTGGATTCCAGAATGCAACGTGTTAAAATTAATGATATTTATAGTAATTACTTGGAAGTTTTAAATGGTGTACCGCAGGGTTCGGTGCTAGGACCTATTTTATTTATCATTTATATTAACTCTTTGCTTAGTTTGGAATTCAAAGGGCAGCCAGTAGCATTCGCAGACGATACTGCTCTTTCATATACTTCTATTTCTTTCCAAGATGTACAAGACTGCATGGTAAATGATTTGTATACTCTGAGGAAATAGTTCAATTTGCATTCTATGATTCTCAGTCCTAAATCGAAATTTGTTCTGTTTAATATGAGTGACACTAAGTTAGATTCTAATAATGATCTTGTGATGTGTCATTCTGTAAATTGTGATAATCATTTATGTACTGATAAGTGCATTAAAATTGACAGGGTTGTAAGCTTTAAATATCTAGGTGTTACTCTAGATGATCGTTTGAAATTTGTAGACCACATTAAAAGCTTAAAACAACACATGTATGCGAGTGTTAGAAAATTTCACATATTAAGGTCACTTTGCCCGAAATATATTATGAAGTCCTTATATTATTTTTTGATTCAGTCAAAAATCAATTATGGTATTGCTTGTTGGGGAGGAACGTACTTAAATAATTTAAAACCGTTAATAGTTGTCCAAAAATATATTCTCCGAATCATTTTCTTCAAGAACAGACGCTTCCCGTCTTTTACTTTGTTTAAGTCTTCTAAAATATTACCGTTACGCCATTTATATGTATATAGAGTTTTGAAAATATTTTATACTAGAAGTGGGTATGATAAAGTAAAAACTAACATAAACTATAATTTAAGAACTACAAATAGGTGCGTAGTTCCATTTACAAAGAAAGAATATTTTGAAGTCAGATAACCGAATAAATATTTTCTTACGGAATCTTAAGTTATGGCTGTTTGATATGCTTGATGACATTGAAAGGTATTTCTAAAGTAATTTTAATGAACTCGTCGTGCATTTATTCTCATGATTGTTTATTTATACTAATTTTTCTTTTTCTTTTATCATTTTTTCTCATCCAAAGTTTTTATTTTTTTTATTTTTTAGTTTTTGTCGCTCTAGGTATGTTTTCTTATAATCTTTTCTAGTCATACATGTATTTTAATAATATATTTAAAAAATAATTGAATGGTTGAACCTCACGCAAATAAATTTGATTATAAAATATTTTATCTTGATGGGGCATTTAACACAACATTTCTATATGTTTCAAATGTTCCTAATTATTTATCTGTTATCTTGATTATTTACTTTTAAGTTAATAGAATGTTTATTTAGGTAATTTATACTTATTGTATTAATTTGTAAGGCAAGGTCATTAAATAAATAATAATAAAATTGTATTTAATTCAGAATAATAAAAAAAAATTAAAAAAAAACAACCAAATAGCTCAAAGCTTCAGTAACATGAGTACAGGCATCCAATTTAACACGAAAAATCGTATTCTAAAACTTTATACAGAAAGTAGTAAACCAAATTATACTGATATTTCTAACCATGTAACTGACCATATTCCAGAACTTTATTTAAAAATAATTTTAGAACCCCATTTACAACGCAAATGTCAAATTTCATAATAATCGGGTAAGGAATAACCAAGTTCCATCCTACTTGACCATATTCCAAAGCTTTATATCCAAAAATCATTTTTGAATCCCATTTCCAACTCACATATCAAATTTCATCATAATCGGTTATGAAATAGCCAAGTTCCATCCTACCTGGCCAAATTCCCGAACTTCATCCAAAACTCATTTTAGACTCCCATTTCCAATGCACATGTCAAATTTCATCATAATCGGTTTAGAAATGGGCAAGTTACATCATACTAGGCCATATTCCAGAATCTCATCCAAAAGTCATTTTAGAATCCCATTTCCATTACACATGTCGAATTTCAACATAATAGGTTGATAAATAGGCAAGTTCCATCATACTTGGCCATATTCCAGAACTTCATCCAAAAAACATGTTAGAATCCCATTTCCAACACACATGTCGAATTTCATCATTATCGGTTGAGAAATGGGCAAGTTCCATCATACTTGGCCATATTCCAGAACTTCAGCCAAAACCCATTTTAGAATCCCATTTCTAACACACATATCAAATTTCATACTAATCGGTTGAGAAATGGACAAGTTCCATCATACTTGGCCATATTCCAGAACTCCATCCAAAACAATTTTAGAATCCCATTTTCAACGCACATGTCTAATTTCATCTTAATCGGTTGATAAATAGGTAACTTCCCCCCTAACTTAACCTTCAAATCAATTCCCAATTCAATGCTCAATTCAATAATCAAACCAGCATATTATATGAAAAAATCGTAAATATTTATAAAACCAGGTATTTTGGGTCAATTCGTATGGCAGGTACCCCACCCTCTTGACGTACAGTCTCCAAAAGCTTTTCAAATCTCCGCCTTGACCATAGAAACAGATTGGCGAACAAAAATTCCAAATCGGACAAGCCGTTCTCGAGATACCACTGGTACAGACATCCAGACATCCAGACGTCCAGTCCAGACAGACGGACGGACATTTTTTTTTTTTTTGCTTTTTCGGACTCAGGGACTTTCAAAACGTCGAGAAAAGTGGTTTTGGGCCAACCAAATTTTTCGTTATTTTTGACAGGATTTCAATACTTTGGTCTTTTTAGACCGAAGTAAAAATTGTACCACCTATTACGGGAAAATTGTTAAGTTGCTTCGGAGCATTCAGAATTTCTTGTATGCGATCTAAATATTGCTTCGATTGGAACGCCAGGGAATTGAAATCTATATGAGAAACCTTAGTGAGAGGACTGATTTCAGTTTCTTCGATAAAAGTTCTAGAAAGTGTGTCTGGAATGATATTTTGTGAACTTTTTCATATCCGATGTGGAAACTAAAAATTGAAGCTTTAAGCTCCATCTAGCTAATCACCCTGTCAGATTCTTCTGGCTCATTAGCTACTTAAGGCGAGCGTGGTCTGTCAAAATGATGAAAATGAATCACTCTGTATTAGCCCGAAACTTTTTTACAGCATTCAAGCTCTATTATAATATAATAATTTTGTTGTGCCGAACTCAATCTCTACGACATGAAAAGCGCGCTCCCGACACCGGAACGGCTTTCATTACATTGGATGTTGAATGGAATAATACTAAATTCATTCGCACCTCAGTAACAAATTTAAATGAAATTGTTACAAAATTTTGAAAAATTTGAAATTTAATACTCAAAATATTGAAACATTTCTAATGCTTAAAACTTATGTTAGAGCGGTGATCGATTAAATATTTCATTTTATAAAAGCTTCTTTTTAATCTATAATTTAGCCTTAAATTATTAATATTGTTCTTACCATATCTGAATCGGGTTTTTTATTATAATTTATTTTATTATAAAAAAATTAATTATTTGATGTCTACAAATTAAATCAGTTATAGAATAAGAGACACATGGTCGTTATAGTAGGTTGAAGTTGAATTTCGGCTAGATCCTCTAAATAATTACGAAGAGATAAAATTATTAACAGTAATTAATATTAATTTTTCTTAATAATTTGGCTATTCTATCTATTTTGATATTATCCGGAATAATCTAAAGTTCCACTAAATAACTATATACTTAATTCGGAATGCATCAAAAGCTAACGAGAAAAAAATTCAAGTAATTTACAGAACTGGAAATTTTAAAGCGACTTTTAGCATCCGAAGGAAATGTATTTTAAATAACATTTGTTACAATTTTATGTTTTGTCAAGAATCTGATGTTGAAAAACGACCGCGCAATTATTTATTTGAATAATTATCTCCTATTGTGATACAAGATTAAAACAAAGAGGATTTTTCCGGAATTTTTTCGGGTTTGTATTGTTGTATAGCCAAAATCCAGTCTGAGTCGTATTTTACAACAATTCCAATCTTAGTATATGTATTTGTTCTGCCTTAACGGATACAAAATATGCACACACAAAAAAAAAAATAAAAAATACTAAACTATAAGTTAAACATGAACAAAACTAAAAAAAATGTATATTCTATTGTTATCGCGCAATCCATACCCTTATACACTTACTCCCGTGCAGCTCCGCGTATACGAAAAAAACATACCGAGAACTCGAAACCGGATATTTAATAATTTTTTTCATTCGTTAGATTTTTCATTGTAAAGTAGTTTATTGTGATTTTTTCTGTACCCTCAAAAAAAAAAAAAAACGTAACAGAGACATATACCTCCACAAACAAAAAAAATTAAGTTGATATAAAAATAAAATCCAAATGTAACTATATAATAAAATAATACAAAACTTAAAAAAAAAATTTTGGACAACAAAATTCATTTCCATGAAGATGGCGAATATACATACATAAAAAAAAAATCGGAAAAATTTAAATTTTCTCGGTGCTTGCATTTAAAAACTTTATTGCAAAAGTTTCAGCTTACGGAAAAAAAAACTTTTCTTACATTCGTACATGAAAAAAAAGTTGTTGTTGTTGTTAACTTTAGTTTTTGAATAGTTTATGCTTTCATGGTAACTTGAAATAAGTTTCATACCTCCCTCCCCATATATAAACCATAACACAGATCTCCATCTCCCCATCCAAAAAAGATATAATTAAAATCTCATGTGGATAACATTAAGAGCGAACATTAAAATCTGTTTTCCATGAAATTTTACGAAATTTATAATCCAAAAGTTTGGAATGACTTTACCTTTATGATGATTAAAAAAATAACAACATAATAACAACAACAACAAAATAACTTGAACTTCTAACATTAAACTAATATTCTAATAAATTAAGGTAATAATCATATCATCAACGGGTATATTACACATCGGGCTTTTTTTTTATGTGCTTAATGATCAAAACTTTGTGTTTTCTTATCTACTTTACCTTACTTAGCTTTCTAATGGCAAATAATAAATAAACACAATAAAATTACGAATGTAACACAAAATATACAAAGTAAAAAACGAGAAACAACATATGGCTTTTGTGTGTACAGTCAATATAAATTTTCCCATCAGTATGATTTACTGAATTTTATTATTCTGAAATTCTTCTTCCACGTTTTCTACATTTATTATGTATGGTAGTACAACAACAACATTGAAAACTGATAACCACCGTCTTATCTCGTCGGCAAACATAAAGCAACAATAATCCAACCCCTTTCATCAATTTGTTTGAAAACTTTGATTGAGCTTTTTCTTTCATCATGGCTTGCAAATAATTTGTACCTCACACAATGCAAAAAAAAAAGTTTTATTTCTATAAGCTTTCTTTTTATCAATCTCTTGTGTTATTGTTTGATAAGAAAATATACAACGGACCGTATCCGTGTGTGTACATATTATCCGCATGCACACAGTAACAACAACAATAATAATGAAAATAAGAAGTTTGTCCTTTTGTATATATGTAGTATGTATTACAATACGGGCAAAGTAAAGTAGGAACCAAAACAACAAAATTGGGAGAAATCCTAGAATCTAGATAAACTTTTTATTTTCATTATTCTTATTTACGAGTGAGGAAGAAGTTAGAAAACAGCTCCAAGTAAATAAAATATAATAAGCCACATACACTGTACACAAAAGCTGTTTTTTTTTTGTTATTAGAATAAATTGGAAATACAATTGATTGGAATACATACTTACAATAAAGAAACTTTTGGGGAGGGAAAGTGAAAATTCTTAGTATTATTGATTGTACATAAATAGATCTTAAACTTACTGAAACAATTGTGAGTAGTTTATTAAAGATATGTTACTAAACAAAAGTTAGTACTAACTACTCGAAGCTTTCAAACTAACGGGTCAACTCAGAATTGTATATTTAAAATTTTAGAAGCTTAATAATGTGAATGACACAATGGTTCCCTTCGCACCACAACGTGATAAAAATTATTAGTTAGGAAACGAACAGTCGATCATTACTTCTGATGGTTTTTTTAACATTTAACTCTCAGATTACATAAATTAGATAGTTTCTCTAACAAAAATACACCGACAGATACAGTATGGTAGGATAAAAGAATGTGATGAAAAACAATATTGTCGTACGACTCCAAAAATTAAAATGAGCAACACGAACTAAAACAAAGAAATTGATTTTTGACTTGCAAATCAAATGAACCAAAAAGAAGATACAGAGATCAATCATCCATATATTATACATAGTAAATAGGTAATCGTTTTCATCACGTTAGGTTATTTAAGACATTTCTCGTAATCTTGTTCTAACTGTATTCTATTCTAGTATGGGCTACAAATTTCAATTTTTGTTTATTTTTATAACTGATGCGCCTTTACCGCAACAGTCCATTCACGCCAACAGTTTCGCAATTCAGAAGAATGTATGGAAAAATGGTTATAAATCTGTGATTTCATTCACCCTGTTCCACATTTTGTCCGGATGAATGTCATCCGTATTTTCAAAAAAAATATTTGTCCAAATTAACAATGCAAGTGATGGTTTTGTGGCTTTAATTCCCGTACCAGCTGATTTTTGATAAAAATGTGTACAAAACAATTTATTCTTCAATTTAATTTTTAAGAATTCACTATATATTGTAAACTCAAATAAGTAGTTCATATTCCCAATAATTCGTTCTGTATAGCTCTGCTCGACCATTGTAAATTGATGTTGGTATCTGACGAATGGCTTAGAAAAATTAATATTCTATGTATTAAGTATACCTTTTACTGGCGCTGAACCAAATTTTACTAGCTGGCAGACGTCTCGAAATTAACAACATTTGGTGTGTTGTGAAGGCTAAACAGCACATTTGATAAAACTTTCTACAATTCGCCCCTGGCTGTCCTCCTCAATCGGTCTCAATCATCACAGCTCTTTCGGCCAACCCATTGGCTTGAGGAACATACACTGGACTTTTCAACGAAGAAATGCCGTCACGTTTACAAAATTTCAAGAACGCAGCTGAGTTGAATGGCGGGCCATTATCCAAAACCAGCTCATAAGGTAAACCAAAGGCTGAAAACAGTTTTTCGAATTTTCTAACTACATCAACAGCTGTTGTTCCGTTCATAATTTTCACATCGATCCATTTGGATGTTTAGTCAATGATCAACAGTAAGATTTTGCTACTAAAATATAAAAAGTCAGCATGCAAATTTTTTCCTATACTTGCTCTTGACAAATACCACATGGTAAAACCGCTTTTGAAATTTCCTTGTCAATTTTTGGCCACCAACATCTTCATCCGTTCTACACCCGGATGATCTTCGTGCAACAGGTTGAGCCCTTATCCATGTAATGACAACGGAATGATGACTGCTTCTCCAAACGACACAACTGCCATCATGTGTCAATTTATGCTTATGCACTAAAAAAGGTCCCAATATTGAATCGGTCGTTGAATATTCGACGTCACTTTACTTATAAGAACATTTGCTTTTATTTGCCATATCTTGGTATCACATTGGTATCTCGTCCACCCAAGTTTCACTATATAAATCAAATTATTTTAACCCTGAAGATTGTCGCTAGCGCCTTCTTGTCCAATTGGAAGTAATTCTTTTCAGCTGACAACAAACTCGTTGAAGCAAACGTTAAGGGACGGTCTAGCAAAACTATCAACTAACTCAAAACAACGCCAAACGAACTTGCATCGCATGATAGGTACAGCTCCTTCTTCGTTTTATACTGGCACAGTAGATTGTTTATACTAAGCTCGGTTTTGCGAACTGCGCAACTTTCGGAATTAAATTATAGATTAGTGATAACTTAGAAGCCACCATTGGCGTAATCTTCCGACACAAATTTATATTTTTTTATTTTTTTTAATTGTCATAGCAAAACATAAGCTGTATTACCATATTTTGTTATTTAAAATTTTGTTTCTTAATTTTTAAGCAAATCATAAGCATCATAATTAGAATATCAGCCTTCAGGGACCTTCAGGCAAAATTCATATTCGAACGTAAAATTTCCCTCTATTTTTGAATCCAATGTCAAAAATAGGGGTTTCCATTTTAAAAAGGACCTTGACCTCAAAATGACCTTGAAGATGAGGTGCAAGGTCACATCCAACGGCACCATTGAATTCCTTGTTAAACATTATCCAAGATTTAACTTTGGTAATTTTTGTTTACCGAACTCCGGGAGATTTCTAGAGGTTTCCATGCTTTCTCCCCACAATGTATATTGCTTCAGGTGACTTTGAGAGGTTATGGAAAATACATATTCGGTCGTACAATTTCTCGCTCTTTTCGATTCTGGTACCAAAAATGGGGGTTTCCATTTATAAAATGACCTTGACAGAAAAATGACCTCGAAAATGAGGTTCAAGGTCACATCCAAGCTCACCATTTAATTCCTTGTTGAAAATAAATTAAGATTTAACCTTGATAATTTTTTTTTTGACTGAACTCCTCGAGATTTTTAGGGCCTTCCATACTTTTTCCTCACCCTGTATATTAACAGTCAAACAAGTTCACTGAAGGCACGTTGATGTACCCGTAACTGGGTGATGAATTGGATTGAACGCAATAGAAATTGTATGGTCGAAGATGAACATTTTGGCTATATACAATACTTGGGTGATGTAACCAACAACCGAATACTTGCTGATAAAACGAAAGATTTTATCATTTTTAGAAGTTAACCAAAGTAAGCCTTGTGTTTTGTGATGATTGTTTTCCTATTAAGCTACTCTGAAAAATTATTTATGTAGATTGTTATATTAACTGGCTCAGTGACACCATCGCCGTGAATTAGTGAACTCGTGTTTTAAAGTTTATAAAAAAAATAATTATTAGGTACTTTTCCAAATGACTGATTTAGAAGATTCAGCAGATAGTGCCTCTTCCACTGATTTCGAGAGTGATTCTGAAGCAGAAGTACGTACTATACCACGGAGTCGTGATTCACATGGGAAATATGTTAGAGTCAGCAATGAAAATAAATCAACTATGAAGAAGGGGATAATACAAGCGATATTGCTGATTTAACCGTTATCAATAAAAATGCGGTCCGTAGTCCGTACTTAAAGATGGCGACGTTTTTGATGAGATACCACGTGGTGGAAGAAGACTTTACAAACTTTCATAATGTATAGAAAATAATCCAGGCGTAAGCCTAAAAACATGAAATTAAAACTATTTAGAGAACATAACATAAATGTTTGTCAATCGACAATATTTAATGATCTAAAAAGTTAAAAATTACTTGCCTTGCATTTTTCAAATAATGTTTCACATGATCGTGAAAAAATTATATAATATATAAATGAATCAGGCTTCAACTTGCGATCAAGTATGCACGCAAATTTAGGAGTATCAACAGTTCAACAGTGAGAGTCCGAAATGTAAGTTTACTTGGTGCGATTAACAGCCAAGGTAGTGTATATCACTAAATGTTTAGCAACGCGACCGTAAATTCCATTCGATTTTGTGAATATATGTCGCAATTATTGAAACATCTTATCTTCTAGAAATATTACCGACGATTGGTTGGTATTAGATAACTGTTCAATACATAAAACAGAAGCAGTTAAGGGTCTTTTACATGGGACTCGACGCTGATGTTTTTCCTCCATACTCAGCAATGTTGAACCTATAGAAAATGTATGGTCGAAAGTAAAAATGTTAGCTAGCCAATACTTAGGTGATCCAGTCAACCACATCGCAGCAGTGTCGCAATTAATATCTTTAAGTGATATACAAAATGACTGCAACTTAATCTTTGAGTGGTTTTTAAATAATAAATTGACAGTAAACCCGAATAAGACGAAAATTATCTTTTTTCACCACATTAATAAAATTATTCCTAATCATAACTTGTTAAAAATGAATAATATCAACATTGAAGAAGTGAATCAAGTTAAATATCTTGGGTTGGCGTTGGAATGGGGAAATTAAATTCTCTGAGCACATTCATTCGGTTAAGTCACGTTTGATTCCATTTATAGCAGTTTTGAAACGTATTAGATATTTATTACCGGTTAATATTCGATTACTTTTGTACTACTCACATATCTATACACATTTGAATTATCTTGTAAATATTTGGAATCGTGCACCTCAGTATCGGATAGACCAATTAATTATTTTACAAAATAAAGCAATTAGACTAATATTCTGGGAGGAATATAAGAGTAATCCTAATGTGCATACATCTGACTTATACTTTAAAAATCAAATTCCAACTTTGCAGCAAATATTTAAGTATTAGGCTTTTGTTTTTATTAAAAAATTATTAGTAATGAAGTAAAGTCGAATTACATTATATTAAAGCACTCTGATATACACCACTATAATCAGAGCCTTCTAGAGTATAGAGCCATAATCATTATGACGTATTTTTTCGAAGCTTTTTTAGTGGTATAACTTTTCACTGATTTTCATAGGAATCCATAGTAAAAATGGTGTTTTTTAGCTTCAAGTTTTTCAATGAAAAAAGCAAAAATGTTACAAAATTTTTATACGAAAGTGTTCTACATATATTTAGCAGCAATATACAAGAAGGGTATATTGGTATTAAGTAAATATTAATTGCAGAAATATTAAAATTAAATTATTTCTAAAATATATTTTTCGAACTTTCATTTTGAAAATACATCAAAGTTGGCTCTGACGAATTAAAATAATACTTGCTAAATTTATCTTTAGTTTTACTAGTGTACGCTAGATGTCTCAGATTTATACAGAAAAATACGAAAAAAATTGTTTAATCACAAAATTATGACACGTTCTTAAATATTTTGTGAATTTGTTTTGCTTTTCCTACAACTTTTGAACCAAATTTCCCCAAGTGGCAATTTTGGTTACGATTTTTCAAAATGTTTACTGCCCACTGCCATCTATGTATATTGACTTAATGCACACGATTTGTAGTAAGCTTTTCTTTCTAATTTGACCAGAACCCTGTTGTTATGAACTTTTTTTTATATTTTGGTTTAAATAAATCAATTATTACAAGAAAATGAAAACGATTTACTTAAACAATATTCATATATGTTGAAATTCAAACATTTATGAAAATATTTCAGAAATCATAATTAAGAATTTGCAACGTTTTCATTTACAAATTTGTCTTCGGAAAAAAAGTGATTTCCCATATGTTTTATGTGTTTTACTATGGAAATTTTGGTTTTTTCGTCGTTTCTAATTCCCTTATAAAAGCTTCGTTTTTTAGATTATGGCTTGTATAATCAAGGTTGCTTTGCTATAATACACGCTTTAAAAACAATTTTTATGGCGTAAAGGCTAACAATAACTATGGCCTCAACGATGTTGTTCGACGTAATCAATCAACTTTTAGTGGTCTTCTCGATAATTTGAATTATCTAGAATTAGGACTATTTAAAAAACACTGCAAACAATTTGTCAATAATAATTTTTAACATTATGCTAATAATTATTATTATTTTGTTTTAAAGGTAATTAAATTATGCTTCGCACCCCAGAAAACTTCAAAAATCATATTGCTATTGATATAAATATATGAACGTGCAAACGAGTGCGACTGTTAGATATTTTATATTTTTATATTTTCTCTATGGTTAGTAAATGGATAAAACGAGGAATAAAGAAATGGAAAAGAATAGTTAGGGAGGAGGAGGGAAGGGATTTTAGGGTCAATTTGACTAATAAATATCGATGTAGCTACTTTGCAATGTTTGCTTTTAAAATCATTTTAGTAGTACCATTTTAATTTTAATGTATTAATAAAAAATAAAAAATAAAAGAAAAAAAAAAAACATCAACATAATATTTGTTATCTTTCTTTTGTTGTATTTTTATGGTCTATGCTGTAGCACCTGCGTGTGCTTTTATAGACTAAGTATAATTATAAATAAATAAATAAATAAAACGTAAATAAATAATCACCCCTATTATGATTGTCGAGTCGATCGACAATCGACACGACTCTATGTTGCCTTTTCCTTTTTCGTATTGTTTTTATCAAATGAAAAAACGAAAACGCATTAAAGAATCGTGTCGATTGTCGATCGACTCTTGAATCATAATAGGAGTAAATATTTCAAAAATTTGTCTCATTTAAAAAACCTGATTGACATTATTTTATTTTTTCGGGATAATTTTATTCTGGATAATGATACCAACCCGGTTATAACGGGGTCGTAATGATATTCCGCATTTCAGAATCCCCCAAAAAAAATCTCGCTTTTTAAAATCCCATTTTCATAATCCTGCTGTTCAAAATCCCGGTTCTGCAACAATAAAAATCTCGGTTTTCAGAAAGTCCTGGTTTTTATTTTTATTTTACTTTAAATTGAAATTGTTCTTCACCAGATGGGGCTGCCCGAACGAAGATTTTGAAAACCAGCATTTTGAAACAGAGATTTTGAAAATCGGGATTTTGGAAACCGGAGTTTTGAATCCGGAATTTTGATGGCGGGAGTTTGAAAAGCGGGCAAACGTACCCTCCTCGGTTACCACATATTACTCTTCGGTATTTCCTCGGGATTACGGGATTTTGTACCCTCGGGATTGTGTACCCTCGGGATTTTATACCCTTGGGATTTTGTACCTTCGGAATTTTGATTTAAGGGATTTTGTCCCTCGGGATTATGTCTCTTCGAGAGTAATCCTTATGGGAGATTCGCGAGCACTTATCGCTTAGCGTTGAATTCGATAAAGTTTTCTCTACGGTCTTAAAAGTTTTTAAAATTTTCTATGACGCTGTCTCGAGTTATGGTCTTTAGAAGTAATCCTTATGGAAGATTTGCGAGCGCTGGTGTAGCCAAAAATTGCAGGTGGCCAAAATTAAAAAAAAAAAAAATACTTTATATTTAGATTTTTTTGGTTCGTATATTTAGGTTTCTGGGTGGGCTTTAATAATACCTTTACCTGGTCTAGAATTTTAGTGCCTTCGCTCAAGATACAGTCGTTGAGTTAAATTACTTAATAAAAGACAATAGTGCAGTGCAAAACAATGTTTTTTATAACTTTGTGTTTTAAAAAATAGTGTTTTTAATGAAAAAGTTGTATAGTTCTCTAAAGTTCTGTCATCAAGTGCATAAGGGGTTGCAGTTAATAGTATTACCAATAAAATAAAATAACAATGAGCTACGCCTAGGTGCCGCTCGATTTTGTACGCACATTTTAAAATAAACATCACAACTCATGAACAATTTTCGAAACTCTCACGAACCGTAGAGAAAACTTCAACGAATCCAACGCTATGCAACAAGTGCTCGCGAATCCCTCTTAAGGATTACTTCTATAAGCCCTTTAGCTCCAGATAGCGTCATGAAATTTTTTCGAAATTCTCACTATCGGTCATATCTCGATAAAGAGAAGATCTTTGATAAATATTTCTAACCGTATTGAGATGCTGAGTTCTTTAAATAAAATCCTGTATATACATACTGTGTTTTCGAATACTATTTAAAATGTTTTTTAGCTTTTAACATGGAAAAATTACAAATTTGGGTTTTTTTAAGGGTCGCATAGCAAAGCAACCTTGATTATACAAGCCATAATCTAAAAAACGAAGCTTTTATAAGGGAATTAGAAACGAAGAAAAAACCAAAATTTCCATAGTAAAACACATAAAACATATGGGAAATCACTTTTTTTCCTAAGACAAATTTGTAAATGAAAACGTTGCAAATCCTTAATTATGATTTCTGAAATATTTTCATAAATGTTTGAATTTCAACATATATAAATCTCATTTAAGTAAATCGTTTTCATTTTCTTGTAATAATTGATTTATTTAAACCAAAATTATAAAAAAAAGTTCTTAACAACAGCTTTCTGGTCAAATTAAAAAGAAAAGCTTACTACAAATCGTGTGCTTTAAGTCAATATACATAGATGGCAGTGGGTAGTAAACATTTTGAAAAATCGTACCAAAAATTGCGACCTGGGGAAATTTTAATTCAAAAATTGTAGGAAAAGCAAAACAAATTCAGAAAATACTAAGAACGTGTCATAATTATGTGATTAAATAATTTTTTTTCGTATTTCTCTGCCAACAATTATAGACATCTAACGTACACTAGTAAAACTAAAGATAAATTTAGCAAGTATTATTTTAATTTGTCAGGGCCAACTTTGATGTATTTTTCAAAATGAAAGTTCGACAAATATATTTTAGAAATTATTTAATTTTAATATTTCTGCAATTAATATTTACTTAATACCAATATATCCTTCTTGTATATTGCTGCTAAAGATTTGTAGAACACTTTTGTATAAACATTTTGTAACATTTTTGCTGTTTTCATTGAATAACTTGAAGCTAAAAAACACCGTTTTTACTATGGATTCCTATGGAAATCAGTGAAAAGTTATACCACTAAAAAAGCTTCTAAAAAATACGTCATAATGATTATGGCTCTATACTCTAGAAGGCTCTGCGCATAGTCATGAAATATTTAAAAGCTTCACGCAAATAAAATTTGTTATATTGGAATTTTTTGTTTTTTTTGGGGGGGATTTATTTTATTTTGTTTTATTTTGAAACACGGTACCAATCCCGATCAAAGCTCACTGGGCTAAAAGAGGATCTGTGTTATAGTCCAAAAAAGAGAATTCAAAAGCCAAAAGCCAAGCTCCTAAAACCCAAATGTACAAAATCCAAAAAAATCCAAGCTTTATCAAAAGACTTTCCGCCTTTTTGAATTTAGGAGTAGAAACTATAACTTTGTAATACATATTACATTGTACGTTTTCATTAATAAAACAAAAAAAAAATGTTTTGGACTTCCAAAAGATTCTTATCGGTATGCGCGCCTGAATAATGAAATGAGGCATTTTTCGGAGGTTAAAATACAATATATATGGCTGCATTCAAATTCCAATCGTTTAGGTTTACATGAGTTAAATATAATTGACTTTTTAAACTAAATGTCTAAGGCCATTGAGTTTTGCTAACATCTGAATCTGACATAATGTGTAATTTGCACATTAAGAATTCACTTAAATTAAACCATGTGCTGGTATGTAAGTGAATTAGTACGCTAAATATTTATGTTTACAAATTTATGTATAACTTAATTTATACAAAAATGTAGTTCACAGAAATTAATGAGGATTGGTTGACCACAAAAAATTTTAAAAAACACGCAATATGTTGCTCTACAAATGGTAATATAAAGTTATTCCAAATATTTTTGTATTATTAAAACGAAACCATTGCAAAATCAGATAAAGTAAACAAAAAAAATGAAAAAATCTGCAAAGTTATTTACCCAACTTGTTATAACCGCACACCAGTTTCATTTTGTACGAATATACCTGCATTTCGATTACTTTCCCTTTTTTTTTTTTTGTTTTTTCTTTAACGTTTCTTTGGTCTTTGGTGAGACATTGAAATTAAAATTAAGTCGTTATGTCACACCATATTGTGTTTCTGGATACCTAAGCTAGGGTAAGTTTTTTTTTCTTTTGTATTTTGTGTTCATCTAATTAATATTGATTGGTTTGGGATTCGTAAGAAAGAAACGGACGCATTGTATACTTTAGCCTTATATCTATCCGAATGTTGTATGTGTGTGTGTGTGTGTGTGTAAGAAGAACCCAAATATAAAAGAAAATCTAATGATAAAATTGTATAATATATCCGGTCGAGACTATTTAATCGACTCCACAGTAGATTTTACGATACTTTTGTGTTCATTTATTAAAACAAAGTGTTTTGTGTGATGTACACATATTTATGTGTATGTTTGTTAGTTAGGTGCTTGTCAGGGAAGAAACTCGCACACTCTTACAAACATACATATTATAATATTTCATTATTTACTTCCGTTTCGATGAATTTTTATTTTTTATTTTTTTTTGCGCTCTACAGTTCTGGCTGTTATCATTTTTCCACATAACATGCAATATTTATGTTCGGGGAAATTGGAATAATATGAAGAAGAAATTGTACACTCGCAAAGTATATGAAAAGACATCGTACAAAGTAGAAAAAAGAAGAAAACAATGAAAATTGTTGTGAATGTATAAAAAGAAAATTACCAGAAGAAGTGGAAATAGAAAATTATATTTTCTTTTGATGTTGCAAAGTGTTTTTAATTGATATTCAAGAAGAGTAAATGGATTCAAGTTTTTTTTTTTTTTTAATTGAATTATGTACATATAGTTAATGCAAGACTATGTACTATATATAACATTTTTTTATTATTTTATTAACATTATATACAACTAATTGAAGTGGGTAAATGCATTTAGATTTTTGTATTAAGGAAATATGAAATCATACGGTTAATTTCATATTCACAAAGTACCCAATTTCATCGTTTATATATGATGGTTACAAAATGAAAATAGGAATTATTTAATATTTACGTATACAGATAGAGATAACATTAACAGTATTTACTTAAAAGTCGCTAGCGAATATTTAATCTTCCCAAAAAAAAAAAAAAAATCCATTAAAATAGCAAACGTGGGGGGCGATCGAGTTTTAAACTATATCAGTTATTCATCATTTTTAATGGATATACAATTTCACCATAAACTACACTAAATTAAATATCATCCTTGTTTCATTCGACTGTAATATCCATCAAAAAATTATAAAACACTATGTGTTTACGTGTTATGGTAAAATATAAGAACACAATTTTTTTTGTTTTGCTGCTCTTATGTTTGCGGGATGTAATTTGATCCAGGATATTTGATTTTGCTTTTGTATTAATGGATGTTTGAATATTTTGCCGAGAGATGTGTGAATGGCAGACACTTTTTTGGTAAATATCCATTTTTAGAACGAGTGTTTATAGTCTGTTTTATATTACGTGAACATCGTGTTATTTATTGCTGGTTCACATCACTATATCAAATAATAAGGCGGAAATTAATTGTGTTTTTAATTTTTTTTTTAAATAATCTGAAATTTTTTGAAGATAGAAGGTATTTGCTGGCACAATATTAGCAGAGACTCGTATATTTACCATACATTTCTCATTTCACTAAAAGTCAAAAAAACATAGTTCTCACTTTTCAGGTTATCGTTGTATTGCGTATACACCACCTTATAAAATACACCAATACAACGATGAGATTGGAAATACCAGAAATACATTTTTTGTTCTTTGTAATACTAAATCTATGGTGAAATAGGTTATCTCTGAATTCTGAAATTAGTATTCGTGAAATAACCGATTTCAGAAAATGATAGGTTATGCATCAAATAATCATGTAGTTGTAGGAGCCCATTTAATTGGCCATTTTCAGAACTTAATCTAAAAATCTTAACAAACATATAACAATTATCGTTTTTGGGCGATTATGCCGAATCTCCCATATACAAGAAATTCAAAATCATTCAAAATCTAGAATGAATAATTGGCCAACTACTTTTGAGCAATTGCGCTTACTTTGAAATGTGGACGATCATTTATTTGGATGATACGTCCAAAGCTTTTGGGCGATTATTCATTTTTAGTGATTTAGTTAAAACACATATACCTACTCCTATTTTTGAACATTTTTTTTTTAATAAAAAGATTTCCCCTACTTTTCCAAACGAATGTTCAAATCGCCGACGGTGTTATTTTTTTTCTGTATTGGGTTTAATTTTCAAATTCCAAACAATAATGACATATTACCATTGGTCTTTGCTTCAGCGGCTGCAGACTTAAAATTGTTTGCTCATGTGGATATTATGGGGTTGGCCATAGCTTTCGAGTCAAACGGTTGTGTTTTTTTTTCTTCAAATTTATTTTTCCTCAAAAATTTAATTAAATTTATTAACGATAAATATCATTGATTAATGCATGAAATTACATGGAGTGTGAAATGCCCAAAGTAAATGCAAGTTTGTATTGCTTGGATTGCTTCCCGCTACAGAAGACAAATACAGAAGAAGAAATGCGCTTAATCTTGATGAAATCTGGAGGGCGTACAGTTGCAATTGTCCAGGACTCGGGCCAAATTTTCATTTAAGGCGTGGCGGACATAATCTAGAAGACGAGCACACGATGTACATTATCCTTATAAATCAAATAAGATTCACATAGTACTAATATACAAAATATAATCAAATTGAATTGAGGCGGTGTTATCCAAAGTTTTTAAATGGATTAGTGAAGTGTGTCGTGAACAAATGGTCTTCGCAGGAATGTGTGGGTTGCCATACTACTCTCGTATTTCGAATTGCGAGTTTCGAGAGCTCGAAATATGCCGACAAATTTCCTCAAAAGAACCTTTAATCAATACGAGTTGTCTGTCGACAAAAACCGACAAAAAAAAAAAAATCGCAATGGCGAGAAATGGTAATGTCTGACACATAGTCGTGTTTACATAATCGTACCCGTGATATGTGATGTGTATTTATTGAATCGTATAGGAGTGGATTATAGATATTCAACTTGTCCCAGTGGAGGGTTGCTGCAGTATCGATTTCTGCTGGTCAATCTAAAGCGGAATATGGTTGATCATGAGGGGTGTTTTATGGACTAACTTTGAAAATACAATTGCTTACTTTGGCCGCAGTTTGCGAATTCTTGGCGATGTTATTCTAGCACAAATTTAGCTATTTCGAGCAATTCTAGTGCATTGCTGGCAGATAAGAGTTGTGTTTTGTGTTTTGATTGATTGTGTACATTTCACATTACAAATAAAATAAATAACTAGCTTACGAAAGGAAAACGGTTCTATGGCCCAGGTACGTGATGTCTATTTAACAGAACGTTAACCCTTATCAAATTATAAATAATAAGCAATGGGAAAATTTAAATGTGTTCTCGGCGACTATTGGAGTGTTTTTTGTTGGATCGCAGAGACCAGAGAAAGACCTTTTGTATTTCTCTGATCGATCCGATTTTTTTTTATACATTTGTTAATTGAGTGCAGAGCGGACTTATTAACGGTCCTAGCTCCTTGTTATTATTATTTTATATCCGAAAATCATCGATTGCTGTTTTTCGATCTGAAATTG
The DNA here is from genome assembly GCA_963556165.1 of Tipula helvola. Taxonomy (NCBI): domain Eukaryota; kingdom Metazoa; phylum Arthropoda; class Insecta; order Diptera; family Tipulidae; genus Tipula; species Tipula helvola. The sequence continues at coordinate 104,708,610 of OY744483.1, forward strand.
TTTCGGATAGTACAGAGAAATAATTTTTGGAAAATTCAAACAGTCTAGTTGGTCAAGTAAGTTGGTCATTTAATTTTTAAGTATGAGCAGTGTTATTGGGAAAGCATTGATGTTTTGTTAAACAGTATGAAATTAATAATTATAAGTCATCTAGAATCTAGATTACCAATGTTAAATTCAGTAGAATTTAATTTACTAATTATTGAAGTTGTACTAGACTATTTGTACTAGAACAATTAAATTTCTCTTTCCCATTAGAGTTCCAGTAAGCAAAGGACTGCAAACTTCAAAAAGGAATCATAAATAATGTAAACACTGTAATTTTTTCGGGTTCATTTCCTTGGCGTTCAAGAATAGATACTTTATATTTATTATTCTGTGACGGGGAAGACATGAAGAAGATGCTGATGAATATGATTGATAATAATAAATCTAGATTATGAGGCGAAAGCCGTAGTGGTATTGATGGTATTGAATAATTAACTGGTGGCTGAACTACGGCTAATGTCGCATTCGAAGATACCTGAGGAGCCGAACAGCATTCCAGAAATTTCAAGCATACGAGCGCAGAGTGAGGAACTTGGTGGCTGGCGCCAACCTATTTTACTAATATGTTTCTATCCTATAATAATATATTTCAGAGTTTAAATTTAAATTTAAAAAAAAAAATCAGTTTGGGATAAACTTTTCTTAGAATAACTTAATTAACTTTAATGTAATTTATTTTACAGATACCTGAGTAACCGGGCAAGGCTTCCAGAGAAACAAGGATCCAATTAACATGTAGATTAAATGTGTTGTATTGTGCTAACTAACATTCTTTTCCTATCCTTCCTTCTGTGTTATACATATGTAATGGGTGTATGGTGAGCCTAGAATCATCCGAGATAGAGGTTTAAGCTTGGTCATACACTCCAATCCATCAATCAATTAATTGAAAATAAAACTTGGAAAGGCTATGTTTTACTCGTATTAAGAGTATTTAATTTTTCTATGAAAAAATTGGGTTACCCTCGAATTCTCAACAAAAAATCATACGACCAAATAATTTGATAACAAAAATATGCTACATAGTTTCTTGCCATCCTTGCGCGGAAAGGACCAAAGCTAACCGTCTTTGAGGAGTTCCCTATTTTAGTATGTACCAAAAAGGAAGGATCGCTTATGTGACTTTTGCATCAGTTCTGAGGTTAAGATTGAAGTTTTGATTTATTGTGGAAAAAATTATTAGCATATTTTCTTAGCTTAATTGACTTATTGGAGAGTTTTCAGCTACATGATCGCTTATGATCAAAAATACAATGAATTATAGGAAATTCCATTTTCCCAGTTAAGCGATTTTCGCTTCGTTTTACTTGAACAGAATGAAAGGCTTATGTGACTTAAGCTATGTATATTTTTCATTTTTCAATTAGGAAAATAATAAATCTTTAAAACACTTAGTCGATTTTTTCAAAATTCAGTAAATAAAAGTTAATTTATCATCGATATTTGGAATATTCGGAATTTGGAATAAAAAACTATGGTATATTTTTGTACTTAAAAACAAAAGTCGCCTAAGTGACATCACTTGAAATATAATTGAAATTATCGTTGCAGTGAATTGACAACTGATAAGGTAAACTCAAATTGAAAACAAGATCCCAGCAAAAACCGAAGGACACATAAAAAAAAATAAAAACTTGGTAATTGCTGGCAATCTGCTAACGAAACCTAAATTATCTAAATAAATATAATTTCCTGATAATTTAACCGATTTAAGGTGCAATAGATTTCCAGTATATTTTGTAATCTAATAATAATTATAAGCGAATTTGTAGGCCATCCCTGGCGCTTACATTGGCAACAATCCTACTCTGTCAGTTTCGATCCCGAGATAGCTTTTTCTATTATCCTATGCAGACCGGATGCCACTAAATCATTCTGTTCTATTTGGGAATATTTAAAACACGTTTTATTATTATTGTATTGTATTTATTATTATAATTTATTGTAGCATAACCGATTGCCTTCGCAATCACTATACTAGACTAAAAATATGATCATGAGGTGATCACCATATAACGGCATACACAATATATGTTGTGTACGGTAAACACAACTCGAATATGACGTTACAATTTATATAGGGTTCAGATTAAGAACTAGTACATTACATCCCTCCACCTTTGATTAGGGCACAATATGTAGATGAAGTACCAGAGGAATTGTTTTTGGTCTGGCTGATCTTCGGAGGGACGCTTTATCGGTTTCAGATGGTATCTTTTTTGCTCATTTCTTTGTTTTTGTAATTTATTGTGGTACAATGGTTGATTGTAGCGTGCCTGATATTGATGGTTGAATATCATTCGATGTTAAAATAACGTAGACTAATGGAGTTAGAATGACTAATGATGGTGCTGATCAAACGTCTTCCGAATTGGCAACATCATTCGGAAGAATCGATGGAGATTCATCTATCGGAATGGTAGTTGTATTGTCCATCGGTTCATCGGTTGCTCGACTTCGCAACTGATCAATTTGACGTCTCATTGAATGGCCTTGTTCAGTCTCTGATCGAAGAAAGTTCGAATACGACGATTAAATTAGAGTTCGGCGGGTGATCTGCCGGTTGCAGTTGATGGTGGTGCAGGAACTTTGCCAGACGATGTTAAATGTCGCCAGAACTCTCTTTCTTAAGAAAATCTTTGTCGTTTTGACCGTTAACTCCGCCTGTCAGAATTATCGGAATTCTGCGGAGTCGAATGCTGTACCGTTGTCACTCACAATGATCTCTGGAATTACATAAGTAGTAAATTTCTTGCGAAGTGCCTGTATGGAACAGGCAGCTGATGTTATTGCCACTTGAACTACCTCTAACCACTTGGAATAAGAATCGATTAATACAAAATAAGTCTTACCATGATGAGGTCCGGCATAATCGATATGGGTTCTCAGCCATGATTTTGTCGCCTCCTCCCATGAGTTCACAGGAGCATATGCAACCTCAGGACGGCTTGATTGACACTTTTTACAAAGACGCACAACCTTCTCTATGTCCGCATCTAGATTGGGCCACCACACGTAGTTCCGTGCTAGTGCCTTCATTCTCACAATACCCTAATGAGCAGTGTGTAGAACGGTCAAAATTTGTACACGGTGACATGGTGGAATTATTACCCTATATCCCCAGAGGAGGCATCTTTAAGTGTACTCACTTCAGCACGACGAACCCAAAATTGCTGGAATTGTTCAACGGATTTACACTCTGGCCAGCCCTGCAGTGTTCACTGAAGAATTTGCGAGAGATCCGGATCTTTGAGTCGGCTTGAGTACCGTATCTGACGATCGTAGTACCCGGAACGGGAAACCTACTAAGACCATCAGCGTTCCCCACATCCTTTCCGGCACGGTAGACGAGTTTGTTTGTGTAGGCATTGAGGAAAATACTCCAACGAATGATTCTCGGCATTAGAATCTGTGGAGTTGGGACATCTGTGATAAAACTACCAAGAAGCGGCTTATGGTATGTCACAATAACGAACTCTCGACCGTAGGGAAAATCATGGAACTTCTTCACTCCCGCAATAATAGCCAAAGCCTCGCGATTACCTTGGCTGTATCGTCGTTCCGTTTCGGCCATCGTTTTCGAGTGGTAAGCTATGGGACACTCTTTCGCTCCCAATCGATTTGACTGTATGTCGCCAGTTCCATAGAGGGAAGCGTCACATACCAGCAACAACGGATATTTCTCACTAAATGGCATTATGACGTTGCTGGACATCAATGCAGCTTTAAGCGCATCGAAACTGCACTACTAGGTAGGTCCCCATATCCAGAGGATATTTTTGAGAAGCAGCTTATCTTGAATAAAAGAATGATAAAAATAAATTAGGCCTAGGAAAGGTTGTAGCTGCTCTTTATCCGTTAGTGGTTGGGTGCTCCCCCGATGGAGTAGTGCCCCTCCTGGGGTGTCGCCTTCTGTTCATGAAGTGTAGACCTTCTGACTCGATTCTGTACCCGACAAATCGGTGTATAACCAATTTGACATTTGAGTTGTTTTAGAAGGATACCAGCTTGATCAAATCGTTGGAAGATGTATGTCGATCAACTTCTGGTGTAAATCTGTATCGGACGAAGCGATGACGATGATATCGTCGAAATACGGTAAGACTCCTGGAATCCCTCGAAGTAGATTCTCTAATGGCTGGCGCTGTTCTAATACTGAATTGGAGTCGGTTCGCCTTGAAAGCACCCTTGTGTATTATAATTTTTTGTACTAGCGCGAATACATCGTCTACGATGAGCTGTTTGTATGCTTGGGCGAAATCAAGTTTTACAAACACAGAACCGTTTGATATTGTCGATAATAGGTGATTTGCCGATGGAACCGGAAAACAATTCAGTGTGAGAGCTTTATTCACCGTTAATTTTTAACCGCCACAAATTCTCACACTGCCATCGGCCTTCGGAACAGGTACTACAGGCGTAGTCCACTCGCTGTATTCGTGGTGGGAAATGTATCGGAATTACTTTTGGATCCACTTGAAGAATAGTCGTACGCCCACTGTATGAACCAAACTCATGTGAAAATATGTGGCTGTATTTTACCAGTATATTGGAAAAACTGGTGTCTGTGATTGCATGGACTCCTTGGATGGAGGTCCCTAGAGGCTCGACCCAATTGACGCCAAGAATACTGGTTTTGTTTCCGGTGGGGATGTATAATGGTAGACTGGAAACTGATTTACCATTTTAATGTACATCAATGTCCAAACATCTCAAAATATCAATCGGATTCCGTTGGAAATAGACCAATTTCAAATTTGCTTCACGAAGTGAAGGTAATCGTCGAAATATTCCTTGGAATGTTGTCTCGGAGATGATAGTGTGCCTTTACGATAGCAGATGTATTAACAGCAGAAGGATTGGAAATTCTTTTCACTTCTCTGTAATTGCGATTCGAACGCTTCTGGTTGGTTTTAGGTTTGTGGCGGTGGCTGTCCATTGCACGACAAACCCGTTGGATGTCTCCCATTATACCACAAAAGGAACACATGGTAGTACGGTATCGGTAGGTGGGTCGGTCATGGTCTTCTCCGCAGCTGAAACACCCTTGTGATCGTGATGGTTTCTTATGTTGATTAACTTTGCCCGGGGCTGCTTGATGTTTTGGCATGATTTGCTTCACTTGTTGAGCTTCAGCAATAACTTGTTGATTATTCTCGGCAGCTTCTGTGGGAACGCTGCGATCGATAGCAGTGTCTAACTCTAAATCCTTTTCATTCAAAAACATCTGTTGCAACTGAATATTGCGCAAATTGTAAAACAGGCGATTTCGTAGCATGCGATCAAGGCTAACCTTGTGATAGAGTTGCAGCTTTTGGCAAGGCGCCGAAGCTCGGCTAGGTAATCAGCGACTCATTCTCCCAAACGTTGGTAATGTTTGAAGAACGTGTTCGATGCCGCAATTTGCGATGGGCGAGGGGAAAAGAGATTTGATAATGTTTCCATAATTTCTTTGATCACTAAATCACTAACCTTTTTGGGTGCTATACGATTTTCTAGCAACTGAAACATTTCAAAACGCGCTGAATATGTGACCCATTCATTTTGCTTCGTTGTATCGAAATTTTCAATATTTCCATTCGGTACTGACTCTCATGAATAACAGGATTTTTTTTCCGTAATAACTTGAGTTAACACGCGATCACAAATTTTTTTTCAATTTAATTAATTTATTAAATAACAATAAATTAATTACAGGTATTATTATTATTTTCGTTTTATTCCTCGTTGCCAATGTTGTATTTGGGAATAATTAAAATACTTTTTATTACTATGTATTGTATTTATTATTATAATTTATTATGGCATAACCTATTGTCGTCGTAATCACCACTAGACTAAAAATATGATCATGAGGTGATCACCATAAAACGGCGTACAAAATAATTGTTGTGTACGGTAAACACAACTTGAATATGACGTTACCACTGGCAGATTTAACGGCGAGCGGCCCAGAGCCCCGGCTTCTGGGGAGCAAAAATGGGTTAATAATTTATAAAGATAAAGATGACGTTTATTCAAGTAATAAGCGAAATTTGTTTACAAAAATTGAATTCGAATTATTTTGGGTTTATTTTTATCCCAAGATCCCAGTTTGATTGAATTAACAAAAGCCAACTTTTCGAAATAAAATATAAATTTAATATGTATTTATTATGACCTGGTGGCAGGTATCATAACCAAAAATTAGAATTGAATTTAAGTAAAGTCAATATTTTTTTTGGGTTAATATTATTCTTGTGGGGGTTTATCCTATGCAATTGTTGTTGTATATTTGTCAAGGAAATACGCTTACTTTTGAAGATGAGTTGAAACAGTCCTAAGCATGAATGTTCTTTTAATACTGTTTTCAATATTAAAAGAAATTGACACGTCATGTCACACATAACCTGGTAATACAAAAATGAAAAAGGCAATGCCTCCTTAGATATTTAAAATATTTCAATAAAATTTTCAATCTAGAAATTTTAAATGCGTGTAATTTGTACTTATAATTAGTGTACGCAATGAATTTTCTTCAGTGGATTCGGATTAAAAGTGTGTTTGACTCGCAATCTTTGAACTTTCTCGGCTACACTGCGCTTCGCCTCGCATGCAAATATAATTGCTCGTCAAACAAAATATCACTTTTAATCCTGATGATACAATGTACTATTTTCCAATTTGGTTACAAAATCCGACTTTTCAAAATCGTAGTAGGTTGTGAAACGATATATTTTCCAGTTAGGAAATGAGGAATATTAATTTCATAGCTAGCTAGTGAGTAAATATTCATTACAATACCAATCTGTGCCTACTTGATTTCCAAAAAATTTTAAAATTAATTTGGAGTTTAACTATTCCAAGACTTTTTTTTTCTCAAAATTCAATAATTTACTGTTTATAACAAAATTAGAAAAAATCTTGTATGTAACACGTTAGGAAATATCATTTTATATAACTTGTGGGATTTTGCGCAAATCGCTTCACTCGTATCGTAAGTATCCCGCTCGTTACATAAAATGAGACATTTTCTAACTGTGTCCTGAGGGTGCTGATTCTCTAAAAATTAACATAATGGGTGTTTTCTTTTATTCATTCTACAGAAAGAACATAAGGAATAGAATATTGCTCACGTGACCTCGGAATATTCCGTACGTAATATAATAAAAGAACAGCAACCTGATTCTCTAAAAAATAAAATTATGTAAATTTGTAAAAAGCAAAGCATACTTTTATGATTTTGGACTTTTCCAATATTATTTTAGTAGTAAGTCAAATCGAGAAATTGCCAACTCACAAAAAAAAGTTGATTTAACTTTGACTTTTTGTTGTTGTTTAGTGCTAAAGTGACATCTTACAGAAATTTTAAAAAATAATATCCTATTTTTATTTTATTTTTGTTATAATTTTGACGTTTAATTTATTTTTTATTTTTATTTGTTGCGCTAAAAGCTAACCAATATCTCGCTCTTCATCAGTTTTAATGTTTTTACTCGATCTTCATTCATTTCTCGATTCATTTTATAATTATTTCTATAATAATTGAGAATCAATGATGCAATCAATTTTTATTTTTATTGTGACATAAATGCCAAAGAAATGTCTAAATCGTGAATTGTGAGTTTATCTTGCAATACTTGCAAGCACGTTTTTGGCATTTTGAAACGTCTGAGTAACGTCGAGTATACCTCCACTATTACAAGTTTACACGTTAACACATTATCTTATTTTTTAGAGAATCAGGGTGCAGATTGGAATAAATGGTAACATTTTCCATAGTATGACGTTTTTTAAGTTGCAAATAATGTGTACGTGAAAACACACAATGTAATATTAATTTTAATTATCTTAAAAAATATAACCTGGGATTTTTTGTATCTGTCAAGCTCTATTTAAAACTATTATCGTGTAATGAAACTAAGAATATTTTTTGCAATAATTTATTATTTTACGCCTTACACAATTAAATGTATCATAATTAATAATTTCATTTTCCATTATATGTACGATTTAATTCAATTTAATAATTTAAATTGTAAGCATCAAACTTCATTACAAAACGTCAAATGAAATATTCCATTTATTCCACCTTTCGATGTAGTACAAAAAGGATACATTCTGAATATTCCGAATAAATAAAAGAATGGATTGAAAAAGGAATAGAAGGAATGGAATGAATAAAATAACGATTTACGTCACTTTTGGAATGTCCGGAATATCCAGAATGAATAAAAGAAACCTCCCAATGTGTATTAAAAATCAAAGCGTACTTTTATGAGTTTGCAATTTTTCGTTAATATTTGAGTAGCAATCAAATCGAAAATTGCAAACCGATGAAAATAAGCTTTGGGGCCTATTATAAAATTTTTCAATTTCGGATTTTTACGATATCGAAAAAATCCGCCTTATTATGAAATGAAAAAAGAAATTCGTAGCGAATTTTTTCGAACGCATATAGCAAAATTCGACTGCTATTTAGTTGGCGAATTTTGTAAGATTGATGGTATTTTGTATTTTTTTGTGGTAAATAGATTTTTTGTAAATGATAAATTAATTTTAAATAAATTAAATAATATTTAAATGTATGTAGAATTATTATTATTAATTTATTTGAATAATATTACCAGTTCGAATTATCAAGTTGCATAATAGGGCAAATCCGAGGTGGATCGAATTTTTTCGATATCGTAAAAATTCGAAATCGAAAAATTTCATAATAGCCCCCTTGATTTTTACAAGTTTTCACGTTTACACATTATCTAATTTTTTAGACAATCAACACCCAGGTTGAATAAATAGCTATTATTTATTTAAAATATCGTTAACATGTATTTTTATTTTCTTGTCTCTCTCTATTTTTTAAACCTAGTGTCAACACGAGAATAAAACGACTTCTCACCAACACGATAAACCTTTGGTGTGTTTGTATTTAATCAAGAGTTTTGCATCAAAGAATGACAAACATTAAATATAGAAACGATATCATAATGAAAAATGTCATTTACCTTTATTATAAACAAACTTCATTCAATTACAAAAAAATCAAAAACACACCCGGGTATGTCGTGTTGACACAAGGGTTAAGGGGCCTAATTTTTCTTCTGCGCCCAGGGCCTCAACCAGCCTTAATCCGCCACTGGACGTTACAATTTATATAGGGTGTAGATTAAGAACGAGTAAATAAACATTCTCTAGATCGAGGAGCCGTCGCCGCCGACAATAACCTCTGCGCCTACCAAAAAGTGCCTTACAGATATCTGGACTTTAGCAGTGAACGGTGAGGATACAAAGCACCAATTATATTACCACTGCTAGAATCAATTACGTGATCTTATATAAAATTAGAAATCAGATATTTTGTTTTGAGCTCGTTGATTTTTAAACCAAAGGAAGCTGAAAATTGTACTGCAGTCTAATAAGCCAGATACCACCTGCATAGGCGAGTATAGTCCTATTCAGATCTTAAAAAAAAAAATTTTTAATTCTTCTGCGCAGCTTCCAGTGATGTAGAAAAAAAATTTATAAAAATTTTGATGAGTCGCATTTATCTTAGATAGTAAACCTAAATAAAATAATAAATAATCATTCAATTGTGTTATATTTCAGTTTTAATACACAAAACATTCAAAATGTTTATGATTTTATGTTATTACAATCAAATTTCATGTGAAAATTAATAGGTGTAAAAAAATATTGCACGCCTATGGAAACAACGTCAACATTTAATTTTCGGACGGACTAAGGAAAATAAATAACTAAATGCCAGTCATATCGATCAAAACCACAATAACGTAAAAAAATTGTTAAATTGCATTAATTCTTCGATTATCGATTTCAAACGATTCTTTTAAAATAAAATTATAAAAACATTTTGTGATTCAAAACGTTATAACACATAAATATTAAAACAAAATGATATAAATAAAAACCTAACCTAAAAACTGAAGTACAAATACAACATAAAATTGTAAACAATTAAGCCGAAATAGTACATCACTGTGTATCCGCCATGTTTTTTCTGCGCGAGAACTGTCAGAATTCCAGCGAGATTTGAATACTACTATACTTGATTGTGCTGTCGGTACAAGATATTATCGTGAGCTATTTCACTTTTACGAAAAATGTTTTCCAACAAAACATTAAAGAGAATTGGCGACAGTTCTGTCGAACTCCTTCTCGAACACAGAAATTCTCGAAGCTTGTTCTCAATTTTAACTCAAAGTTATGACTACATTACTATGATGTTAAAATTTGTTTGAATTAATATGAAAATGTTCAGACTGCATTAGTATGATTTTACATAGATGTACATAATTTTTTGAATTCCATGGTATTCCATAGACATTCCCTGTTTATCGAATCCAGGAACACATTTCATGCGACCTCCCTTCTTAAATATAGGACATAACCCGGCCACTTTCCATGTATTAGGTATTTTGTCGCTTGGCACACTAATCGAGAAAGGTCGAAAAGACAGTTCTACAAAATTTCCCTTCCGAATACCACGAACTCCGAATTAATTCAATCATTTGTTGAAAGGATGATCGTAAAGTACATCATTCTCTTACTATTAAAATAAGAATAAGTCGGTCCGATTTTAGCCAGCTCTAGCATTAAAGCAATCTAATAAATATAATAATAGTTTAAAAAGAAAGAAATATAATTATAAATAATAAATAATAAGCATATTTATCATTATTATGAAATGACCCGCATGTTCTGCATCTTTAGTTTATACATCAGACAAAAAGTCAAATTTTTAATTTAACATTTCTAAAGTTTTGGTGTACATGTTGAGATCGTATGGCCTTAATTTAGGTAATGTTACCTAAAAACGGTACATCACATTCATTAAGGAATGTGGGAAAAATTCAGAAAAATACAATCAGGCTAAAATATTAACAGTATTTGGAAGTAAACCATTATTAAAATTTTAATTTTAATTACAAAACAATTTCATCATAGACTGAGGCGTCTTAATACGATTAAAAAAAATCCAATTATGGGGTGCCAATCCATATCATAGCGGGTGCCAATAAGTAGTATTCTTTAGTGGAATTACCAAAAAAAAAAAGCGAAGTGGAAAACAAAAATTGACTTGTGTGTACTTTGTATACCAAAAGCAAAAGCAAAGTTCAATCGTAAAATAAACAGAATGAGCAAAAAATGTGTACGTTTTGTGTTACAGCTGTTTGTGTATGTTCACCAATATTGGAACTATTTTTTATTGGTATTAAGAGGTCTCTATACTGTTTCAGCTTACGCTCGCCAATTTTAGCAATTATTTAAAAAAATAATTTAAATTTGCTAAATTTACCTAATAATTCTACCAGAGCTGGAGCTAGCACGTTTAACTTATTAATGAATATCCCATATAGAATCAAACAAAAATGTATTTGTGAGCTTAATTTTTCGACCAAATAGAAAGAATTGTGGAGCTAAAAGAAACTGAATTTATTAACAATAGATAAACAAATTTTTTATAAACTTGCGGTTATTTGCCAAATTTACCGAATACCTAAAGCACAAGATTTCTGGTCAAAACGGGTTGAACTCATCAACATTAAAACTAAAAACCACATAATGATCTATTGGAACTTGTTCCCACTTTCAAACGTAGAATATTTACAAAAGGAATAAGGTGAAACTTTCCTGAGCGCGTTAAACGCCTCTTAATAATTTCAAATATTTCAGTTCATGACATATTTCATTCTTGAAACTCAATAAACCGTCGCCTTCAGTTGTAAAACCAACATACCTAAATGCCCTTAGAATTGAACTTTCCAGACACTAAAGTATCAAATCGCCTTAATATTTCAAAATGTCACTGTTAAATTGAAAGAAAAACAAAATTTCCCGGCTTCTTCTTTTCTCTCTCACAACTATTACACAACACACGACAATAACAAGGAGCAAAAAAAATGATTATTTATAAACTAAACTTATGGAAAATCCAAAGTGAAAAAATATAAAAAAAAAAATATTTTCCACATCAAACATAAAATGACTTTTCTTTCTAAAATCAACTTTTTCCATCGCAACAACAAAATAATCGAGAAATTATTAAAAAAGAAAAAAAAACGAAAGAAACTCAGAGAAACAGTTTTTCCTCCAAATAATAACAACTTAAAAGAAAATTAATAATAAAAATAAAAAATTGTGAGGAAAACATGGAAAACTTTGAAAAATGTTCTTCCTTGTATATAAGAAAATATTTTTTTTTGCACTATGTATACGAGATATGTATTTTTTTAAAAAACAACCAACTGAAAACAAACGGAGAATATCTTCACCACCTGTTCTCTCATCATCAGCGTTTTGTTCACAGAATTTTCACAAAAAAATTTTCAAAACAACCAAAACCGAAAACTTTTTTTTTTTTTTGAAAATACCTCTAACAACTCTACTCTATACAGAGACTAATAAAAAAGACATTATGGTTGAAGAAAAGAAAAAAAAAAAACCCGCAGACATTCAAAACACAATTACTTTTCGATTTGGAGGTGTGGTAGCGAAAAATTATTAACTTTTATACGATTTCTATGTGTGCCGTATCCTGTATTGGTTTAATGTTTGATTGGTAAAACGCGTTAAGCGCAATGGTTGTATACAAGTGTTCAAGGTAAATACAGGAAAATCACAAAATTAATTGACATTATTATAAACATACTGATTAACCTAATGATAATACAATACGTATATAACAATAGGAAAATTGAGGAACGAAAAAGGTCACTTCATTAAAGCAACAAGAAAAAAATACAAGCAACATATGGTTTCGAGATGATGATGATGATGATGATGATGGCGTTATAGGCAGTATATAGGAAAAACACTATAGTTTTTTTTTTGTTTGGGTTGTTTTTATGTTGTTGATCCGAAAAAGATGTTTTTGGAATAATTTTGTGTTTTCTTTTTTTTTTGGTTTGGTTTGGTTTTATCGACGAAAAGAAAAATGAAAAAGGCGTCATAATAAATCAAAAATTTGAATAATGTTGTTTTCATTTTCATTTTCATTTTTTTTTGTGTGCTTCTGAAGAGTTTTTCTCTCAGACGTTGTTACCCCCTTAATTCATCGTGTAATGATGTTACAATAATTTTATGATTTTGCTGCTGCTTTTGTTGTTGTTCTAATCCAACATGATTATCTGTGGATATTGTTGCGTGAGGGGCAAATATGCGGATTAGAAGAAAATCTAAATAATAATGAAGTGGATTGATGTGATGATGATATTGTTGCTGCGTGGAAGGTGAAATTAAGTAGATTATTTATATGATTTGTTGTACGTTTTGCATAAATTATGATGAATTGAAAAATTATTATGTTACGTCGTGTTTTTTTAAATTTTTACACTTCAAATTCAATTAAATTGTCTTAATCTTTGGGGTTAATAAGTATTACTAATAAATAGAAGGATGTAGCATCATTAATCTCAATCAACAGCAACACAGGTTAATAAAATTATATACAAATAGATCTAGATACATCAAAATTAAATTACAAGATTCACGTGTTGGGTAATGTTGTTCGTTAAATTTTTAAGAAATAAAACCTCATCCAATTTGATGGATCATATAAAGTAATTTCGCGCCAGTAAAATTATTTTATAGATTGCTTTAATAGGCACGAAATTTGTTTTAAGCTGACCATTGTTACGACAGTAAAAATTATTACAAAAAGTGAGATTTATTTAAGTTAATGACGCGGTTCACGACTTGGAAAGGTTTTTTTACTGTTGAAAAATCCTAATAAATAAATTCAACTACGTGATAGTCAAGAACCTTGATATTGTTTCTAATTCAAAGATATCTAGAATAAATATGTGCCATCTACTGCTGATTTATTCTCAATTCTCTGCTGTAGATTTTTAAAAGTAGTTACAGTATGTGTTTAAAAACAATTTTTGCCTGGCTTCAATGGCTTGGCTTAAGAACGTTACCATTTGAACATCAACTAGTAAAAATAATTTTACACATCAATTACTGTTTAATGTTGCATTTGAATTGAAGTACTCGTTTCGGTGATAGTGTGAGTAGAACGCTTGCTTTATCATTTGAGGGTCCAGGGTTCAATGCCGGTCATCCTCTCTTTCGTCCCAATAATCATAAGTGGTACTGTATACATGCGGTTGTGCATGCATATTATGGAAACTTGAAATACTAAGGCTGCCGGCCAAATTTAAGGTAAATCATTTAGTACAGTAAATTGTAATTTTAGTCAAATTTACCTCTGAAATAGTACCAATTCTCTAGTGAATTAAATTGTTAAAATTGGATTGAAGGGTGAAATTTACTGGTACCTATACAAAACGAAAAGTCAAACAATTTGTGAATACATTTGTTGTCAGAACTCATAAAATATATTAATATAGAAAATGGAGCAATTTAGAAATCCAGGAGATTTTGAAATAAAAAATTAGATGACATTAATAGTAATAATGTGAGGTGAAGCTGTCAAGCTTATAAAAAAGTACTTATCATTACAAGAAATAGTTTTGCTGGAATTTTGTGAATCACAGAGGGTATGCCATTAATTGAGTTATTGTCAGAATGTTCATAATTATATTTTGTTTTTATTATTTAGTAATTGCATCGAATATAAGCCACAAAATAGTGGAATTAATTACAGATAAAATTCATGGTTGGAGCATTGAGATAGAGTTAATTGGTTTTTTACCAATACATCAACAGAAAATTGGATTATTCAATCCAACTTCAAACTGTTTGCGATGCAAACTATAAGGTTATTAACATGTGTGTTGGTTATTCAGGATCGGTGCACGATCAACGTGTATTAATCAGTATAGCCGTTTATAAAGAATAGGTAGTTTTCCGCCGGAAGGCTTTTTTTTGTTGGTGAATCCAATAACAATATTGAGGGAACTTGACCTAAGCCCAAATCCGCTTCAATCATGCACATTCGAAAGCTCGGATCACCATCGAGCAGACGTTTGGCAAGATGAAAACCAGATGGCGGTCAATTTTTCTCAAATCATTGGAGTTGAAGGTAAAACGAACGATGGGTTCAGGTGGTGTGCGCATGCTGTGTGATGCATAACATCTGCTTAGCGGCAAATGATTTTACCGACTTTGCGCCCATTACAGCAGCAGATATGTACGCAAATAGTTCTAGATACTTTGTAGACACAGTACAATTTCGGAATATAATTGATTCTCACGAATGTAAAAAAAACATTAAAATTCATTTAACACATAATTCTTTCTTAATGTCTTTATTAATGCAGTCTTTAGTCTTCGGTTTATTTCAAGGCAGGAAAATCTCCATTCGGAAACATTTGTTTCGTTTCGAATTCGGTTAACTTTTATCAATGTTCCGCACACCTTTTTTTATTTCACTGTAATTTTGCTGTTGTGTCCAACATAACCTCTATTTTTAGAGTTACTTTTTTTTAGATGGACGCTTATCTGTGCCTTCTGAATCTGAACGAATTTCTGACGGGGGAAATTCTCCATAAACAGTGGAAGCTACTCGATGTGATAGATAATTCGGTATCGGGAATCTCAATCACTTCTCCAATAATCAGGTTTACAGGATTTATGGCGTATTTGTTTTTGAGAAAGTCGTGGAGCTTATCAAATAGCTCCCACTGTGTGAGTAGCAATTCTCCGCTTTCTGTTGAAATTCCCGTTAGCACTATTTTCTACAATCAGAAAAAATTATGTCACGGATTTTATAAATCGGCTTTAGAACAAATACCAACTTTATATTTTTTTTAAATATATTTAGCCACTTTTGTGTGGAATTTTTAACTGATTTATTTAATTTCGTTGTCTTCATTACTTTTCTGCGAAATAAATAGTTTATTTACTCCCAACACTGCTTTGGAATCACATTTTTTTTCGAATTCGCCACCTAATTTAATTCTGGCTCTAATTAAACGCTTTTCTTCCTCCAAAGTCCCTGAAATAAAAAAATGGACGCAATAAAATAAATTATGTAGCTACTTCAACTTACATCTTTCCGAATAATTTTTTTAATCTTTTCCATATTTTAATATAATTTCTAAATTTTATTATAATCCCTTTCTAGTTTGAATTTTTAAAAAGATGGTCGTTTTAAAATAATTATATCAAAACGTCAAAAGCAATCATTTATCCTTGTTCCTATGTTTTACCCTACTGTTTAGTACAGTAAATATTTCAATTTACTTAATATACTGTTAAAAAATAAATAAAAGCGGTATTTACCTCAGATTTGGCCCACTTTAGAAAAACAAACAGTTAAGATGCAAACCCGAAGAGCGCGTTGAATTTGTTAGAAGTTAAATAATTTCGAAGACAAATGGAATTCGAAAGTTTACCAAAATTAGGAAACAAACCTTCAGTTTTCTTTAAGGAACCTTGAAAATAACTGGATAATGTTTCCCATTTTCGATTTGTGAGCCACTGTCAGTTTGCTAGATGGGTCCCGAAATTAAGCGAAAACGACATTAGACTTGTGGTTTTTTCATTTTTTTTTTTGCGTTTTGATTATTCTTGATTTTGTTTAATCTTATTTAACATTGATTGTAAATCGTCGCTGTGTAAAATAAATAATTAGTATGGAATTAGTGCTTCAAAAATCGAATAAAGGGAACGAAAAATTATTCGTGGATGCTTATCATTTGTATCCTAAAAATAAAAAAAATTATTATCGCTGGTCTTGTGCACAAAGGAAGCAACTATGTGCAAGAGTGTTGATAACCGACATCACATTAAAAAATCGCCGGTATGTCATAACCACGACCTAATAGCGCATTTGTTGCCTATATCAAATTGTAATAACAGTAGTCTCAAGGAAATGGGAAGCACATCTGGGCTTAAACCATCACAAATCATCCGCAAATCCATTGAAAACTGCCAATCACATTGCCGCGTGTATATTTTTTTAAAACGAGCCCAAAAGCTGAAAATTTCCCAAATAAAAAAATCCAACGAGGCCATAAATGAGCTGCAAAGTTTGTCAGATATAATTATTCCGGAAATTTTAAAATATTTAGAAGGCGACCTTTTTGTCTTAAAATAAAGAGACTACTTTCAATGACAATTAAAATATTATATTGGGACTTCGGCCTCATTAAAAACATTGGGTAGTTGCAAGTGCTGGGTAATGGATGAAACATTTTATGTTGTTCCAACCATTTTCCGACAACTATTTACTATTCAAGGCCTTATTGCTGGGCACTTTGTGCCATTGATTTTTTGCTTGATGAGCAATAAAACAATGGAGGCGTACACTGAATTTTTTATCAACTTTTCCATTTGGCGCTCGAAAGGAGTATAAATCTCAATCCCAGTAGGATTATCAGTGATTTTGAGAAAAGCATTTCGACTGCCGCCAAACAATATTTTCCTGATGCAAATTACAAAGGATGCTTGTTCCACTTCGGACAGATTATTTGGAGGCGTGTGCAGAAGGAAGGTCTGGCGCAAAAATGTGGCAATTGTGAACAGTTTAACATTTATGTCTGAACGCTTAAAAGCTTGGCTTTCGTTCCTACTAAATATATTTTAATTTATTATAATGAGTTGATCACTCACTGCGGATGTAAAGATTTAAAAAAATTAAGCGTATGGTTTAGACAAAACTGTATTTGTGGGAGAAGTCTAAAAAATGATCCTAAATATAAGCCGGAATTTTGGTGCGTCGTAGATTCTATTGTAGAAAATTTTACTCGCACACAAAATTCTATAGAAGCTTGGCATCGTAGACTTAAAGTTGTAGTTGAAAAAAAAATTGTGTCTTATTTGAAATCATTAAAGAACTTTCACATGAAATGATTGTTGTCCAGACTAATTTGCAAAAAATCAATCTGGTACGAAAATATGTGCGAAGTGGATTATTTGAAATCTATTGCATATAACATTACACTGTCAAAGCTCCTAGATATACAAGCCATCAGCATCGACCCTTTAAAAGAAGTTTAATTTAAGGGGATACATTTTACGATTTCCCATAAGAACCCATGTAAAATTGAACATTTTTGATTAAACTTTTATGAATGAAAAATATTCGTAACAGAAAATATTTTTAAGTTTATATTTAAATCAATCCTTTGAGTATAACATATTTTAAAACTAATAATTTAAATTTAGTAATTTGATTAATATAATTAAAAATAAAATGGTACAAATTTACTTTTTCTTTGTATGTCCATGTATGTAAAAAAGTAATGTAAATACAGTATAAAATTAATAAAAACGAAATCAATGACGTAGGATATTATGAAGTTAGCTACACAAGGTTTTTTCTTTTTCGAAAATTCGAATTTTGAAAATATTTTTGACAATGCAATAATTCTGTTAAATATTTATAATATTTTTTAGAGTATTTCTTATGAAATACATTCACATGATCGTTAAACTTGCTAAAACATTATTTTGAATTGTTTTGCTGAAATTTCAATTTAAATATTTCAATTTTTATATTACCGCCATCTGATTTCAAACACGGAAACTACACGTCCATTTTGTTTTTCTAAATATATTTAATTAGTCGAGTTTATAATCAGGTGGCACTAACGGCTTATTATAAAAAAAAAACTTGAACGAATGGTATGACGTCATGACATAAAGATGTGTTTGTAAATAAAGGGTTTTTAGTTAAACATTAAATAAATATCTATAAACAAGATTTTATTAATTGTTTTCCAAAATTCATTTTAGTAAGATTTTTCATTTAAGAAAAACGAAATTAAAAAAAAACACTTTTTTTTGTCTTTCTATCCCTTTTATTTTAAGTTCGAATTTTAACCTGACGGCTTGTACTGACGATTGTAAAAGTAAAGAAAGCGCCTCTCGAGGACAATAGTTAAAATGATGCACCTGATAAAATGACATTTGTCGTAAATGCGACGAAAGAAAATTTAGCCATGCGGTAATTAAAAATTGTTTTTATAGTCCAAAATTGGAATTATTTACAACAATTTCGAACGTTAAATTATCAGGTAGCTCAGTTTAAAAATGTTCCACTAGGTGGAATCCGTGATTCTCCAATTGTCAATATCTAGGCACGCTTTGACACTGTCAAATCGTTCCTAGATATACAAACCGTCAGGTTAAAATTCGAACTTAATATATAAAATCCCTTTATTTACAAACACATCTTTATCTCATGACGTCCTACCATTCGTTCAATTTTTTTTTTTTTTTAATAAGCCATTAGTGCCACCTGCTTATAAACTCGACTAATTAAATATATGTATTTAAAAAACCAAAATGGACGTGTAGTTTCCGTGTTTAAAATCGAGGGCGGTAATAAAAAAAAATTTAAATATTTAAATTGAAATTTCAGCAAAACAATTCAAAATAATGTTTTAGCAAGTTTAACGATCATGCGAATGTATTTCATAAGAAATGCTCTAAAAAATATTATAAATATTTAACAGAATTATTGCACTGTCAAAAATATTTTCAAAATTCGAAATTCGAATTTTCGAAAACGAAAAAAACCTTGTGTAGCTAACTTCATAACATCCTACGTCATTGACTTCGATTTTATTAATTTTATACTGTATTTACATTACTTTTTTACATATACATATAAAGAAAAAGTAAATTTTTACAATTTTATTTTTAATTATAATTATCAAATTACTAAATTTAAATTATTAGTTTTAAAATATGTTATACTTAAAGGGTTGATTTAAATATAAACCTAAAAACATTTTCTGTTACGAGTATTTTTCATTCATAAAATTTTAATCAAAAATGTTCAATTTTACATGGGTTCTTATGGGAAATCGTAAAATGTAGCCCCCTTAAATTAAGTTTCTTAATTTAAAGGGTCGGTGCTGATGGCTTGTATATCTAGGAGCTTTGACACTGTGTTTGATACCATGTTTGTTTTAATTTTCTTTTTAAATGTTGATTAACACTCTTACTTATTTTATTTTGTATAATAAACGTTTGTGAATATTAATTATACCTGTTTTTTTAAATTTTTAATAAATATAATCAGTGCTAAAATTATTCGAATGGTATTTACCATGATAAACCATGGTATTTAGGTTCTTAAAAAGTCCCAAAAATCCCCAAATTGTATTAAATAAGCTTGGGTTAGATTAAAAATCCCAGCGATTTTTAATCTAACCCAAGCTTATTTAACAAAATTTCGGGAAATTTGGGAGATTTTGTGTTTGGAGATTTTGTGCTTAGAGATTTTGAATTGGGAGGTTTTTAATTTGGGGATTATGATTTGAGGATTATGTGCTTGGGGTTACGTTTTTGGAGATACCAAGCCCAACACCTTTACAAATCATATAAAAGCGAGCGACGTTTAATTATATGTTATAAAGATTAGTTTGAGGTATTAACCTCCCCTTGCGAGCTGTTTGACTGAATTTTTGACTTTCCTAAATAGTTGGCTAGTTCATTTTCAGTCTCACTTTCATTTTTCTAAATTACAACTTTTCGAACGAATATAAGTCCAGAAAAATTTAGAAGGTAAATTTTAAGTAAAACAAACCGTAAAATTGGCTATTTAATATTTAGGAATTTGATAATTTCGGAAAGTTACGTTAATTTAATTTAAAATTTCAAATGTCAGCTTGCCAAATTTGGCTTCAAAATTTCCAATTTCACTTAAATGTTTCGTTACCGTTGGATTCTTCAAACCGATTTAAGAAATTCCAAATTTTGAGTAACGTATGAGGAATAAAATATGGACAAACAAAAAAAAGTAAAAAAAAAATTATTTACTAATCAAACGATTTTAATCCATCATTTATTTAAAATTTTAATTCTTAGATAAAATGTACAGAAAAATTTGCGCTCCATATCGATTCGCTTTCCTGATCCTTTCTGGCACTCTTTTCATTGCCGCCTGCGTTCCTGATGTATCAATCTTCTTGAAATCTCTTTTTATCTTTCTAATCAGACATTCAACATTTTTGGCACGATATCCATTGCTGTATACCATTCTCTTCAGATTTGCCCAAAAAGTTTCAATGGGCCTTAGTTGTGGAACATTTGGTGGGTTATAGTCTTTAGGTATAAATTCGATTCTGCGTTGACGTAAATCAGATAACGTTGCGTTGGCATAATGTGAGGATGCCAAATCAGGCCAAAAAATCGTTTTATCATTTTTATGATATTTATTTATAAATTTCTGAAGCACAGGTAAACATTTGTTTGTGTATGTTTGCGCATTAACCGCCAAACCACTTTTGAAAAATACTGGGTCACTGACACCTCGTTCGCTAATAGCCACCCACAACATAACTTTACCTGGAAACTTGGTCTTATGAATAAACTTCTCCTTTTCTGGTGCATTGTGATCGGGAGACTCGTAGTAGTATTTTGGCTGCCATTCATTACCTTCAACAGTGAAATAACTTTCATCATCCATCACACATTTATAAGCTGAAGAAGCAGCGAAATATGTCTGGGAAAGCACTCTTAATCTAGATTTGATTGTAGCTAATTGTTTGTCTGTAGTTGCTGGTGCCGATTTTTTGGGTTTGCGTTGAATATTCATACTTTGTAAATATTTCTTGATAGTTTTTGGGGCAACTTGATATTTTTTACCCAGTTTTCTGTACGATTTTGCAGTTTGACCCACTGTTTCACCTTTCAATTTCATTCGAACTTTGCTACCTTGTAGTTGACATTTTTTACCAGAGTCGGGTTTTCTTTCCACAGGTTCATTATTCTCAAACAGTTAAATTGTTTTGTAGATAAAGAATTTTTTGAATCCAAGATCCTTGAAGTAGTGAAAAATCTCGTTCTTTTTTTTGTCTGGATTTTCCTGACAAAATTTACAAATTAATTTACGACGATCTACTTGTAACAACGACATTTTTGTAACTAATCGTAAAATGACGCAGTTGTAATGCATTTTTTATAAAATATACGGGAACCACCTTATTTAAAAACAAGGAAATTTTTATTTTTGGTTGTACAATACAAATACAAATACATTTTACATTTGTCCATATTTCATTCCTCATACGTTATACGCAGTAAAGTCTCCTTTTATGGAGATTTTTTTTATGCAATTTTAAAGTTAATCGGTGAGACAAAAAATTACGCGTAAAAAATTATAATCCACTAAATTACGTACCAAGTTAGTATCTTTTTCTGTGCGATTTTTTTTGTACGATTGTGAACGTATCTACCGCATAAAAACACATTTTACTGTTTCTTGATTGAATGAAGTGTTCGCCAAGCTTTAAGCAAGATTTTCCGGGGTTATTAATGACCGGACCTCACCGAACACCTTGTTACATAAAACATAAAGAGGATTTGGATAGGTTTAGTTAGTAAGATAGAAATTGACCCGGTTACAGACACCTAAGTATAGCCAATAGTTAGTAACACAATGACAACACATTTCTTGTCTAATTATATGATTATTAGTATTTAAATTAAAACTGTACTCTAAAATAACATTTATTAGTTTGCTGCATCAGATTCCTCGGTTCTTCTGAAAATCATAATCATAGTTAGTAAATATAAACATATAAATATATAATATATAATAATCATAAATTATTTTATCATTGACTTAGAGCTAATAAAATCGTCAAGATTATCTGTTTGTTCACAATATTTCCTCCATCCTGGTCCCTGTCGCTACTTATAACTACAATTTAGTTCAACCTATAATACATATAGCGTCTCAGAAAAATCTGCCACAAGATTCTAGTAGTTTGATCTATAATAGGCGCTGTCCTGTAATGAATTCTAATTAATGTTATCAGTAACCCAAAATAAAACAATAAAATTATGAGACGCTTAAATACCCAGTTACTAGATATAAAATTACAATTAAAATTAGAATATAAATTCTCCCAAGATCTAAACTAATCGGCAGTTTCCTACATATTCGGAAGAAGAAAATTAATAACATTTCAAATCTTTTCTTCATAAATTATTATGATCTAATTTAAAGATGGTTCCGAACGTTACATCCACAATCAGAGTGCACCACCAAATTAGTCAAGTACTGTGTGTAAACTGTTTACGAGTATGGTTCAAACAGAAAAAAAATTTCGCCAGCATTTCTAAAAATAAATTTAACATAATCCATTCTTACAAATACTTTATTACTTAACTAACAGGACCCGAACCATATACTTTTTTTATTTTTATTTTTGACCTACATCCTACATGATAAACACGTTGACACATCTCACTACAATTAATTAACCCGCTACGAGACCGCAGCGTGCTTGAAGATTCAGGCTGCTGAGCGATTATTGATTTGCACTTCTGAAAACCCAAAACAGAATTAATAAATAATATCCCACTGCTACTATTAAATAAATATTCAACTCTCTTAGCAAATGTAATGTAATATATTATTTGGCCATCTGCTTCCAATGAACAACCAAGTATTTTGGCAGGAAAAACCCGGACCCCGTGCATCCATCGTTCGGCCTTATACAAATAACCAAAAACCTAATTATGGAATATAAGGCGCTAATACCTTGTTCCTATATATATACATATATATATTATATATATATATATATATATATATATATATATATATATATATATATATATATATATATATATATATATATATATATATGTATATATATATATATATATATATATATATATATATATATATATAATATATATATATATATATATATATATAATATATATATATATATTATATATATATATATAATTATTGTGCTCCAGCCTAAAGATGCTTCTGACACGTTACATCAAAAATCCAGGGTGCACCACCGATTTGGTGCAGTACTGCGTGAAAAACCAGCCGTTTGTTTAAGCACTATAAATGCTATTTACGACTAATGCTCAAATTGAGTTTCGCGGGCCTCTCTGAAAATGATTTAATTAAATTAGTATTCCCAATGAATAGCTTCAGCTTATATAAATTTGTTCCGGCTCCAACCCCTTGATATATGTGGCAAGAAAAACTCTCGTCTTTCTCCCACAATTTCATACCCCTGTTTACAGACCACATTCCTCATCGAGCAATTCCCCTTTCTTACTACACACCGCACAGCCTGCTCCTTTCTTTCATTTTCGCCTCCCTTGGAAGTAGCGAGTGCGCGCAGACACGAAGGAACTCTCCTTCCTCCCTCCTCGGTAGAGCCTCCTCGGAAGCAATTTCACCTTCCTAACCTCACATTTTTAATAAACCAGTCATTATCCATATGTCAAGTTACAAATTGTAAGCCAACCTACATCGCTTAACATAAGTGTGCCTTAATATACCGGGTGATTTTTTTAACCTGATACACTCAAATATCTCGGAAAATAACCACTCTACGAAAAAAATGATAGAGATCAAAATTTAATCATTCCGCGGAGGAAATACATTAGTGTTAAAATTGTAACCTCCTCCCCCCTCCTTGTAGGTGGGGCGGGGGTAACTTTGAAACTAAGATAGGAACTCCTATTTTTTATTGCAGATTCGAATTCTACGGCTAAAAATACGTAGGATTTGGCTGAAACATTTTTTTCGATTTATTATAGATGGCGCTGTAATTGACGATATTCAATTTTTTTATTTCTCCTACTGAGAACCTATGCAAACGATTCTGCAATACGCCTGCAATAAAAATACCATGGTTTCGTTGTAAATTCATGAAGCTAGTCTTAAATTTTGCAAATTTCGAATAATTGGGAAAAGGGTGCTTGATTTACATGAGTCTCCTTGCCTCAACATCTTTCAATTAAATTAAGTGCTCAAAATGATGGCCTTCGACTAATGCACTTATTAATCCGCATTTCAAATGACTGTACACAACTGAGGAGTGTGTCTGCTTGAATTTCAGCACAAGCATTTCTGATTCGCTCAATCATATTCTCACGTGTTGTTGGTTTTTGTTTGTAAACTTGGTCTATGAGATACCTCCACAAAAAGAAATCTGGCGAAGTAAGATCTGGTGATCTGGCAGGCCAATTTACCGGACCAGCTCTCCCGATCCACCGACCATTGAAATCACTATCAAGTACTACACGTGCTACCAACGAATGGTGTGCGGGACAACCATCATGTTAAAACCCCATGTTCCGTCGCACTTCTAAGCTCAAGTTTTCAAATAATGTTGGCAGTTCATTTTCTAAAATATCTCGGTACATTTGACCATTCAAGTTGCCTTCAATAATGTGGGAGCCGACGAGTTTGTTGCCAATTATTCCACACCACACATTGACAGTCCAAGGATGCTGAGGTTCAACTTGGAGAAGCCAGTGCGGATTTTCAACACTCCAGTAATGCATGTTGTGGCGATTAACCGTTGCATGGTTTGTAAAAGACGACTCGTCGGAGAACAATATGTATTGACAAAATTTGGGTTTTGCTGTATTTGTTCACGTACCCACTGACAAAAAGTTACCCGATTTTGGAAATCAACGCCATGAAGATCTTGGTGTAAAGACACATGATACGGATGATACTTATGACGTTTTAAAATTTTCCAAACACTGGTCTGCGGGACAATCCGGAATCGCTAACAATTTCTCGTGTACTAATATGAGGATTATGAGCTACTGCAGCCGATACATCAATTTCATTATTTTCTTCGGGGACTGTTGCTGGACGAGTCCTTTTTTTCGGTTGAACACTTCCATCAGTAATAAATTATTTGACAGTACGCTGAAATGACGCACGTGACCGAATTCTATCCGGAAAACGCAAAGCGTCGAGAGTGACAGCATTATCAAGACTCCGGCCAGCTTCTCCATAAACCAGAATCATTTCAATTTTCTCTTGTACAGTTAGATACACCATTCTGAAGTAGTATTGATAGCTTGACACAGGTATTGTTGTTTTCGAAATAATCTTCGGCCTGAATCGGTATTTTTAAAACAAAATACAAACAATTTCATTAATTTGAAAGCTGATTTATTCGCATGCTCCTGGGTTACGATAATGACAAGCCATTTTTCAGTAATTGAAAATTTAAGAAATACAAATTGTTTAAGACTAACTTCAAGTATTTACAATGAAACCATGGTATTTTTATTGCAGACGTATAGCAGAATCGTTTGCGTAGGTTCTCAGTAGGAGAAATAAAAAAAAATTGAATATCGTCAATTACAGCGCCATCTATCATGAATCGAAAAAAATGTTTCAGTCATATCCTACGTATTTTTAGCCGTAGAATCCGAATCTGCAATAAAAAATAGGAGTTCCTATCTTAGTTTCAAAGTTACCCCCGCCCCACCTACAAGGAGGGGGGAGGAGGTTACAATTTTAACACTAATGTATTTTCCCCGCGGAATAATTAAATTTTGATCTCTATCATTTTTTTCGTAGAGTGATTATTTTCCGAGATATTTGAGTGTATCAGGTTAAAAAAATCACCCGGTATAACTAAGTGATACCTGTTACAATTCTTTTGGAAAGTGAATAAGCTACTCACATTCATACATTTTATATTTTAACCGTGCTTGTGAATTCAAAACATTTATACAATAATATACGCCCACATGCAAGTGTATATAATTCCGGGCAATTGCCTGTTTAATGCCCTACTCCATCAATTGCTTCTGCTTGACTTGGAATGTCCATCTCGAAATAGTTGACTTTATTCCTCAAAATCTTGAAGATTATAAACCCACTTTATTGGATTCCATTCAGTCCATCTATGTATGTATAATTCAGAGCTGATTTCAAGCTACATTGAGAGTGAACTGCTATTAAGGTATAGTTACCATGAATTAACTTCAGATCCATCCACTTTATGCCACAAGATACTTTAATATGAAATATATAATTTTATTTGAGGTATTTGTCGGTTCTTCGAAATGATGGCTTCTGGGGTGAAGCTGACTGTCTTTCTGCCACCGCAGAACTGAGAAATGCAAGAATATCTGTTTATTTCGCTGATTCCGACCAACGGGTATCCTTAACTCCAGTCAATGGTGCCTATTTGCAAGAGATTCATCTCTTACATAACGAATCCCATTATGATAGCTTAGTACCCCCATTTTCCTTATCGCTATTCTCCGCTTCTGCTGTACATAATCCCTATGTATACTACCCAGTAACAATCTCTATCGCCTCACTGAGGCATCACCACACCTTCCCTCCCCCCGCTGCGCCCCTCTCCAATTCATTTGGTTTTGGGACCTGGAATATTCAAGGACTGAATAAACCCGAAAAACACGACTCAATCGATGATATTTTACGTACGAATGGAGTAGAGGTTTGTAGCATTCAAGAAACTAACATTAGTTCTGGTGTTTGTTCAACTGCCGACTACACGTGGTATCTTGCCAACGATCCAAAAACTCAACGACGCGGCGTTGGTATTCTTTTAGTGAAGAATTCATTGATTAAGTCCAAGCGCGTTCGACATTATTTTGGAGCCATTATCACCTTGCTAGGGCACATTTAGAGCTGGGGCGAGATTCTTTTTATATCTGTCTATGTCCCAACCCACACTTCGAAATTTAATCGGTAAAAATCATCCAGAATTTTCTCCACACTTTTTTCGATAATAGATCGATGCCATAAATCTCGCGATATTGTTTTATTCGGTGATTTTAATGCCCATTTAGGATCCAACGATGCCTTTATTAAGAAGGTTGTTGGCTCGCTTTTATTGAACCATGAGTCTAACGAGACTAGTGTTTCATTAGGTTTCTTTACCCGTTCCACCCAACTTTTCGTACACACATCAACCAGCCGTCGCCGAGGCCTTACCACTTGGACCAATGGGCATAGCTATTCACAGGGAGATCACATTTTGACTCGCGACAAAAATCACTACATATACGTTAAATTCGCTAAGGCTGATTTCTTTCACCCAGATATAAGTGACCATCGCCTCATTTGGATAGAGTCTCCAATCTATTCTCCTAGAACCTCTAACCTTTCTCTCCTGCAAGCTGAGGAAACTAAATCACGGTACCAGTCTATTTTGTCCTCAGCCTTCAAAAGATCTTTTTCAGCGTGCAGAACTCTCAACTATTGGTCCTTACTTATTGACATCATCAAAACTTCTGCAAAGACCGTTCTTATTTCTAAGTCTCTTTTAACCCCTAAGCGGAGACTCGCCCTTGCCCAGTTTAAAAGAGCAACCTTTAAACGACATAGACATCCTAACGATCCTGATGCTTCCATTCGTCTGCAGAAAGCCCGGCGGTGTTTAAATACTGCCTATTCAGAGCATAAATCTCGTGAATGCCAACAATTTTTCCAAAATTTGGCTACTTTCACACCTACCGATCGGCTACGTAAATCCTATTCATTTTTCAAGCAGCATAAACGAGCCAATGCAGGACGGCAGCATTATATCCCAATTTCCTCCTGGCTCGGAGAATTGCAAAAATCTGCAGGTGACTGGCCACTCCTAGTCGAAGAGACGGATTATTTCCCTTAGGACCTCCTCCCACTCTCGATGACATTAGGTCCGCCATATCCTTCTTGAGCAGCGGGACGTCGGGATTGAATTATTGAAACACGCTCCAGATGATATCATCCAAGCACTGCATTCAATTGAGCAGGCATCTTAAGCTCGTCAGTGATTATCGGCGAATTACATTATGTAACACCGGCTACAAAATATATGCTCACTTACTGTTCAATAGGTTAGACGAGCATTTAAGTTTTCCCACTTCTTATCAGGCCGCGTTTTTAGCTAATCGATCCACTGCGGATCATATGTTCACCATTCGTCGTGTTCTTGACGAAGAATGGATCGCTGGTAACCGCGTCTTTGTCCTGTCCATTTACCTAGCCCGAGCCTTTGATGCCGTGCAATTAGATGTGATGACCGAGTATTTACAGCAATATTGTGCCCCATTACCTGATCAATCGCATCATCAAAGCTTGCTTTTGGTGCATAAAAACACATTTTACTGTATTATAAAATTGGTAAGTGAGGCAACTTTCAAATTGGTTGATGACAAACTAATAAACTTTCAATAACTCTGAATTTTGAAAACATCAATTTTAATTTTTACATTTTTTTGGATATTTCGAAAACTTTCATATTTCGAAATACATATTATAAAATTTGAGATTTAAATAAGTAAAATTCGAACTTAACCCTGCATTTGTACACTGGGACTTTGAAGGAACAGTCGAAATTTGAAACTCAAATTTCCCTCTCATGAATAGAGGACGGACTTCGGCTACCTCCTCTAAAAAATCTGGGTATAGTAGTGGGCACTAAAGGCCGAAATGACGCCGGGGTTTGGCAGTTTACTTGCAAACGCCAGCCAATACAAGGCATGTCCGTTCCTTAAAAGGGTCAGTGTACATACAACGTTGGTATTTTCGAAGGTAAATGAAAGCAGTTTTTTGCGTTTCTCGTAGTTTCTAAGTTTGTTCATGGCTAAAATAAATGTTTTATGTAATTTGATGCTGTTTTGGCTATTTTCTACGGACTTGTGGCGGTTCAGCCAATTAACCACTAGAATATTCATTCATAATATTTCTCCGGCACCAACATGAGCTCGCCGGGCATTGGGTGCCTCCGAAAACAACAAAAACACACAACCAACAAAAGTTAAAACAAAATAAAATTTATTCAGTCTCGTCTCAAATTTATAAACGACAATACGTTGGTCTATAGAGTTGCCTTTCGGCCATATTTTTAGTTTCGCGTTTTGATGGTGTTAAATTAATTTACAAAAACTAATTCTGTTTGAAGTTGGAAGGAAAACAAAAAACGATGTATTCTTGTGCATCGTTCGAAACGCCGGTTTGCGATAATCATCGAAAGCACTTTTATAACAATTGCGCACTGTAAATTCCTTTTTGGTCACTAATTATTATTAGTATTTTATAATTTTTGTATTTGCAACAATAAAGACTCATTTTGTGCCAAATAATTACCGTTTCGTTTATTATGACGTGCCTGAATCCGTAAACTATTTATTCTCCACTTTCAGGTGCTTAAATAATTCAACTTTTTCGGGCCCACGCCAAAGACACTATATTTTTTTGAAAGCTCATAGTCTAAGCTACAAAAGGCTATAACCGTTTTTTTTAAACATTTGTTTAGTGTAATTACGAATTTTGTAACAAAATTCGATTTTTTCCGCTTTTTCGACAATTCTTCAATTTTTCTTACCAACGGTTTTAAACTTTGGATTTTGGCAACTTTTGGGCCATATAGAAGACACTACAAGAAGTAACCCAGAATTTTTTCAGATTTTTTGAAAGCTTAGAAAACTTAGAAAACCCAACTGTTCCCTAAAAGACCCAGTGTACACACCGTGTCTCAAAAAATAGAGTGGGCCTATTTCTTGGCCCGCACGGTCCCCAGACCTGACACCCCTCGATTTTTACGTCTAGGGACGTGCAAAGGAACTGGTTTATGCAACAGAGGTGCCCTCACGAGAAATTTTAATGGAGCGAATTACAGCTACATTTGAAATAATGAAAAGAGAAATGCGACTTCGCACAACAGGGTTAAGGTTACAATTTCAAATGAAGCAAGTGGCTCAATTTATTAACAAGTTGTATTGTGGTCGAATTAGAGACGCGATGCAAATTTTAAATTTTTTATAAATTTATAATAATCAGGTTGGTCCCGGGACCAGAGACATTGACCAGCTGCACACACTCCTGAACGTTTGAGATTGCTGTTCATCTCATTTGAAGCTTGATATCGATTATAAAAGCATTTCGCCTAAATCCCACAATTTCAACCCGACTAATACAATTATTTTATAATTTTTAATATGTTTGGCCACACGAAGACAGAATACAGACTTGAATGTTTTGAAAAGGTTTAGAATATGGAAGACTTCTTTAAATGACAAATAAATTGAAAAGTAACCCCGCGACGAAACTTTTCGTTAACCGTAGGTGATTAGAGTAACATAGTCTTGAAATGAAAAGCAAAAAATAAAGACAAAAAAATCTACCAGAGGCACACTGTATTACTCAACTATGTGCAGATTTTCACTGATTTACCACAAAATATGTACAATATTCTTAAAATAAAATTTTGGCAGAAATATTAACCTCTTATCACTAAATAATTAAACAACAATTTGCTCCAAATAACAATATTATCATTTTGGTCTCAAACAGATTTCCCAAATTTACAAAATTGAAAGAACGTAAACCCCTACTTCTTATTCACCGACTTCCAATCAAATGAAAACATTGTGATGAATTTTCTACATTCGGTAGGGGAAATAATGAAGAATTTTTGGAGAGTTAAATGCATGCATTCCGAAAACTTTTAAAACATAATTTTAACTAAACCATGAATTTAAACAACTATTTAATTCCAATTTTTCTATTTCCAGGTAAGATTTTCATCAAACGTTTCTAACAAAGTGCCTCGTAAGTGGTAAGTAAGATATTATGTATTATATTCTTCACATGAAGTACGATTTCAAAAAAGTGCTAACATTCTATAAAAATACACAAAAAGTCTCCACACATCAATTCTTGTGTTATTTTTATTTTCTCTGTTGATTTGATTATGTATGTAGAAAAACAAATTGCTCTCTCGCCAGATTTTTGTTGTTGCTTCTTATTTCATTCAAAACAAAAACAAAGAACATCTATCTACAAATACTATTCAATAGCGTGTTGAGACTTGAGATGTACATGGTTTTCATTCTCAAATTTAGTATGCGCATGTGTGCGAATAAAATTTGTACAGACATAACAGAGTCGACCGTATACAATTTACAAGCATTTCAATGTGTCTGCAATATAACGACCTCGCTCGGTTTAATGAATATTATTCTTGTTTTCTTTTATTTACTTGTTTATTTGTATATATTCCGCTGAATATCGACAAAAAACAAAAGTGTATTTCCAGTTTGTTTTCAGCATTCGCTTTAAAAGGTCGTGTGTTTTGAATTTTTTTGGTTTTGCGTGTAACTTTACTATAAATGCGGAAAAATCTATTATTTTGTGTTTCATAATTCTACATGGAAATGTTTATATTTTCATAATTTTTTTTAAAATCTAGGATAATTATTGTATAATAGAAATATACAGATATTATAATTTTAATTGTCCCCCGTTTTTATATTTTATTGTGTGATAAAACCGGAATTAGATTTTCAATTTTCTGCGTTTTTTTTAATTTTATTTAGTTTTCATTTGTTTTATGTTCGTTTTGTTTTTGTTTTGCAATAAAAAGTGTTTTGTGTGATTTTCCAAAATAAAAGAAAAAAAAATATAAAATTTAGAAAAATAAGAAAAGTTTATTAGAAAAATATATTATATAAAGCAAAGCATATGAAAAAAAAGAAAATCAAGTGAAATTTGTGTTAGTGAAAATAAATAAAATTTTAAAGTGGAATTTTTTTTTTGTATTTTCTTCATTGAATGAAAATCTGCAAAAAATTACAAAATGTGAGGAAATTTTAGTTAACTTAAGTAATATGGGTAAAGGTGAAGAATAAAAAATGTTTGGTAATAAAACACACGAAAATTGACAGCACCATCACCAATCCGGTATATATTACCGTCCCAATCACCATCTTTATTTTATACTTCAAGTTCCTATTCCTATCTCTCACCATGTGGTTCTATATATTGTATTGTACAACTGTGTATTTTTACTTTAGTGTTACAGAACATCTGCCGCTCGATAAAATAAGCAGCAAACAAATAACATAAAAATACAACAAAACAAATAAACTACCGGCATGATTAGAAAACATTTCCTAGAAAATGAATTAACGATCATGATTTCCTGCAATTTCTCGAAATTATCCAGCCACTGCCTTCTTATTCTCTTGTCTGTGACTTAAAACATACAAGCATATACACACACATAGACACAAATTCCAAGTGTTAAATTCATTTTTAAATGGAAAAACATGGGAAAAAAATTAAAATTTTCCAATATACATACATACATATGTATACGTACTTACACATATTTTTCTTCTATATGGTTTTGTTATTCTTTCATGTTTATTTATTTATTTTATTTTTGTATTGATTGGTTTGATTTACTTACACTGTGTGATTGGTATCCATTTCAAATATGTACGTGTACACACAAAATAACAGTAAAATTAATGGGGAAATGATTGATTGTTTTTTCGTTGAAAAATTATTATTTTATGTTCACTAACTAACACAAAATCATATGCACGTGATACTTAAAAAAAAAAAAACTTCCGAGTGGTGCGTTAAATTGATTTGACAATGAAATGCAAAGCGGATTTTTTGTCTGTGGAGTTTGCTACTTAATAATGGGATAATAATTCTTATTCTGGTGGATAAGTTAAATTTAAAAACAATACGATAGATTGTTTTTTGTCAAGTGACAAATATGGGAATTCTTTGAAATTTTGACACATTTCTTAAGGTTGTTATGTCTTTCTACGTATTTCAATGTATTTCTACATTCGGTCAATTGTGCTTACGTAAATATAACCAGTATTTTGTGTATTCGATATTATTTGTAAACATATGCTAGTTTTCGTTCAATAAAGCTACTTATAAGAAATCTTGTTAATTGTTGTGAATTTTGAATTTTCTTTCCAAATTTTAATATTTATAAGCAATTTTATTCCATACTTTGCATAAGTGTGTAACCTTGTATACCAGAATGGTTTCAGTCTTGAGTTTCAGTTTGTTGAGTTAGGTTTCGGGCTAATTTCCTAATGTACCTAGGATTTAATCGAAACGACAGGACTCAAAATCAAGTTCAATGAAAATATTCACACCAAGTGATGAAAGAACGTGAGAACATTGAGTGCCTCGATGCTTACCGTTGAGAGACAAAAATCTTCAGAAATAAAAATTAAACTCAAGAAATCACGACAAAATTCACAAAGTGCAAATTTCCGAGAAACGCGAGAAAAAAGCCATTTAATAGTAACAATAATAAGAAACGATTAAGGTTTACCTTTGTTCGCCAATAAAAGGTATTCCAGTTTTGGAAAAGTTTTATATCAAGTGAGGATAATATGAACATTTTTGGTTCTAACGGAAGAATTACCGTGTGGAGAAAACCAAATGAAAACGGTATAAATCTGAATGTCAGCTTCGTAGATAAATCTGAACAGATTAATGTGTTTACGCCGTCTCAAGAAAAACTTGATTTCAAGTGCTGAAAAACTTAATTAAAAATAGTTTCCAATTTTATCAGGACAACATCCGAAATGGAATCTTATATTGTTCAAGAATGGCTTTTGCATAATTGTCCTAAAGTAATAAAAATTCCACCACTATCACCGAGCTTAAATGTGATAGAAAGCTTGTTGGTAATTAGAACTCGGAGTTTGAAATGGGGTGAAATTCTAATACAAATTAGTCCAAAAAGTAATTGGCGGAAGAAACCCAGAACATTAGCTTGGATTACATTTTTTTCTCAATGAATTGATATAATTTATCTTTGGAATTAAGGTATTAATAAAAGAAAAGAAACTATCATATATTAAACCGCCATTAAACCGAAGTATGTAAACTCCGAGTAATAAATTTTAAAAATGTACTTTGGTCTTTACATTTTGGTAGTAAGTGATTAAGTATTCGTTCTCAACGACGCCAAAGCCATTATAGATTTCTTATTGTCACGTAATCTTTCTAGCTCTGAAAATAATTCGATCAGAATAAGGAACCTTACTACACTTGGGTGCAAAAAAATCGCACATTACTCAATTTTCCACAAAAGTGCAAAAATATCAAAAAAAATCCAATATTTGTTTAATTTTTTTTAATACAGGTTCAAAGTCTATTTCAATACCTATCCAGTGGTCCTTTTTGTATTTATACGTGCCATCAAACTGATTTTTGGGGGTAAACATCTGAGGTACACGTTTTTGTGAATTTGTCAGCATGAAAATTAGTAGTAAAATTCGGATTAAAACATGGAAATCAAAAACAAATATTTTTATTAATAACGAGTGTTCCATCCTCCGGCCCGAATGACAGCTTCCATTCGATGAAGCATTGATCTCACCAAAGTTCTCACAAAATCTTGAGGTATTGCCTCCCATTCCTCTACGATCGCCAGTTGCAGCTCCTGGAGACTCGTTAGAGCAACATCTCTGGCTCGAACCCTTCTTTTCAACTCGTCCCATATATGTACAGTGGTGGCCATATTATTAAGGACACATCAATTCTGTTGGGAAAATGTTTGCTTTTGGCGACTTATGTATTTTACTAAACATTTTTATAGCCTAGCCATACGAAACTATTATTTGTTAAGGTGCATTCAAAATGCAAAGTTTTACTTTGTACTAAATAATATTTGTACTAAAAGTAGAAATACGTTTTTTTAACTAAATTAGAAATATCTTAAAAAACACATTTCTAGCTGAGCTACCTCAAAATATTGAGTGGATGCACGTTCAGCATTATTGACTCTACATTTCTTTCATTTGGAGTTTTGTGCTATCTAGGCTAGAAACAGCTCTCAGGGCATTAAATAAATTTAGATTAATATGAATAAAATTAGTACTTGTTGGTATACGTATTAATTAGTACTTATCGTATTTAGTAGACGAGGAAAAGTTATATTTTTAAGTGGAAAATTCATTAACTGTACTTAAAATGTAATTTTTATTTGTGTATTAAAAATCATAAAGGCTAAAATTACTTGTTGTAATTAGTACTAATTTTATTCATATTAATCTAAATTTGTTTAATGCCCTGAGAGTTGTTTCTAGCCTAGATAGTACAAAACTCCAAATGAAAGAAATGTAGAGTCAATAATGCTGATCGTGCATCCACTCAATATTTTGAGGTAGCTCAGCTAGAAATGTGTTTTTTAAGATATTTCTAATTTAGTTAAAAAAATGTATTTCTACTTTTAGTACAAATATTATTTAGTACAAAGTAAAACTTTGCATTTTGAATGCACCTTAACAAATAATAGTTTCGTATGGCTAGGCTATAAAAATGTTTAGTAAAATACATAAGTCGCCAAAAGCAAACATTTCCCCAACAGAATTGATGTGTCCTTAATAATATGGCCACCACTGTATGTTCGATGCGATTGAGGTCTGGGCTTCGAGCTGGCCACTCCATAACTGGCAAATCCACTTCTTGAAGGTACTGGTATACTACGCCAGCCGTATGGGAACAGAAAATTTTCGCCGATAAACCCTGCAAAAGGTACGACATACTCCTCGAGTACTTCCTCAATGTACCGTTGAGAAGTCATTCTTCTTGACCGACAGCCAGTATTGCTGGGGTGATGAATACAAGATCTGTCTTCGCCTCTAGTGATGTGCCTCCCCAGAACATGCACGATCCACCGCCATACGGGACACGTTCTTGGATGCAACATTGTGCATATCGCTCTCCTTGTCTTCTGTATACTCTTCCGCGTCCATCGGTGCCATATAAACACATCCTGCACTTGTCAGAGAACAGGACTCTTCTCCATTCTTATTCTGTTCAATTCAAATGCTCTCGACCGAACTCACGATGGGCTCGTCGGTGGGCTGGTGTCAATTTCGGCTCGTTTGCTGGTCTGTGTGGAGTCAGATTAACTTCTCGAAGTCGTCTTCTAACTGTCCACCGACTGACTTCGATTTCACGAACTTCTTGGAGCCGCCGTCCCAGTTGAACCGCATTCATTGGACGATTTCGCAACGAATTGTTACAAGAAAGCGGTCATCCTCGCCGTCTGAAGCCACCAGTTTCCTGATATCTCTGCCACACTCGACGAACGGAGAATCGGCTTAAATTTAGATATCGAATGACTTCACTTTGGTTCTGCCCTGCTTCAATTAGTGCAACCACTTGTGCGGCTACCTCTGGTGTGGTATCCATTTTTTTGCTCCGGTTGATGACGAAATTATTAGAGGACCATTCAGACTAAGCGTCGATATGCGAATGATGACAATTCCGAGCGAGATATTTCATGGCATGCTATTGTATTGATCTTGTTGAATTATTTTTAGAATTTAATTCGAAAGCCTGCTGTATGAATTTGACAAAAAACCACTTTGTTGGCATGGCACAAGTACAAAAAAGATACCACTGGATAGGTATTGAAATAAACTTTGAATCTGCATTAAAAAAAATTAAACAAATATAGGATTTTTTTGATATTTTTGAACTTTTGTGGCAAATTGAGCTATGTGCGATTTTTTTGCACCCAAGTGTATATCGAAAGATTTTAATTCCTACAATTTGGTCGGTCTCGTTTTTCGGGTACGGTAGTCAACTTTTGGTTTGCCTAATAAAATTAATTCCAAAAAACTGAATTAATTCATTTTCAAACCCCAGTAGTTTTTTTAGTCGCAAAGAATTTGACAAAAGACTTCCCCGGCAATTCTTTAGCCAAAGAAATAAAACGCGTTCCCATTTTATTAAACTTGAACTGTTGTGCATTTAAAAAGTGAATAAGTAAATACTTACATATGGATCTATAAACTTGTCGCTGATATCGCGTTTGTCGACTTAATTGTCCAGACGTCTTCCTTGAGAAAGCGAATGGTCTACAAATAGTTATCTCTTTTCTATTAAGCTTAAGGATACCCTATGTATTGACGTAGGTCTGTAGATTTGTAGAATTCAAGAAATACATAATAATGATGTGTTTGACGTCGATTATGGTAATTTAACACAAAGTATATCAACCATTTGTTGAGGCGAGAAGGGAGCGATCTATAATGTGCGCGATAAGCGGATCAATTTTTTATTGAATTTTTTCATGCAATAAAAATAGCTTCGCGCCTTGCATCGCTTCTCGCGCGCACTCTGGCCGCAGCTTTAGGACTAAACGACCGCGGAATATGGTAGAACCTTATGTTAGAGAAATTTATTAACCTTACAAAAATATTGACGCAGCGTTACAGTCCTTTAAGTTGCATTGGAAGGAAAACTGCCAATCTGATAACACAGAATAAAATTGGTTTATTTTTTAATAGAAAGTGCAAAAAATTAAAAATAGAGTCGACATTTATTAGTATAAGAATTAATAATAAAACTAGCGCAGCAAAAAGAGCGAGTGTTCTAACATCTAAGGTATTCTGAACTATTATTATGAAAGACCTTACATAGACTAGAATACGAGAGCGTCATACAGAAGATTGAAATCATGACTGAGAAAGTAAGTACTTAGGAAATACGACGAACTATTAAGAAAAAACTACAGAGCCTTAACCAACAAATACGGATAAATCACGAATTTTACCACAGAGTACATAATATGACGAACGTCATGTTTAATAATCAGGAACAAAAATTACTGGAGGAAGGGCTTACATTTAATATTGCTCCTCGCAATAATTCAACGCAAAATACACGACAACTACTTGATATTGTAAACGCACTAAGACGGACAAACGCACAACATCAGGATGACATACGGACGCTTAATATAGAGTTACGCACAGTGAAAAACATAAATGTCAAGTTATTAGAGAATGACGCACTTATAACAAAAGCCGACAAAGAAAATACAATACATGAGTATAACTGGAAGATTGATGACTATATCGAAAACAATAACATAGTTGAACTCCAAGATGACCCAACAAACAAATATCATAAGATGATCAATAAAATGATTAACAACTGTTCTACTTATTTTAACCCAGTACAGAAACGACGACTTAAATTCATAAAAACAACGGCACAACAATCGTAGCACTATCAAAAATTTACAAATCAGAAATAACCATAGACTACAACCGCACCAGCGTATAAAGTAGCTAAAGAAATTAATTACTTCCTCAGTAAAAATATACAAATACAAAACGATCATTCAATCAGAAATAACATTGAACTAATCAACAAAATAAAATTGAGGAAATTATCACCCTGATCACTACAATCACCGAATAAAATTATTTTCAACACAACAACAAATCCTATTCACAGACTGTTGGACTTCCAATGGGTAACCCTCTGTCAGGAACCTTAGCTAATATATTTACTTTAAAAATCAGCATATATACTATAGCAAACAACAAAAACTATAATCCAGTACTGGAACAGATAAGTGGATGATGTTCTAATGCTATTTAAATTGTTAACGGCACAATAAGACAACTAAGCAATCTTCACAAGAACATAAACAAGAAACTCCCTTAATTTCTTAGAATTGACAATAACAAATGTTAACAATAAGCATACATTCAAAATATACAGAGCGCCATAAACAATTCATCTAACCACTCTTACCATCAAAATATGGCGGCTTTATTTTTTTATTAAACAGACTAAATTCGACCCGATGAACAATCAGAACTATACAACAGAGAATACGCGATGGCATTTAAAACAAACCACAAATTAGGGAATCGACTCAAACAACGTAACATAAATAAATTAACCAGTAATGATTGCCCCAAATTCTACATCGAGCAAATTGGTAGAAGTTTTTAAGTCAGATTTACAGAATATATTAAAGAAATCGTAAAACCAAAAATCGACTCTAAATATGCATAACACTGACGACAGAAAAAAAATTACAATGACATCAACACAAACTCATAGGTATTACCCAGAATACGGAAAGGACCGCTGAATGAACAGATTACAAGAACTGGAATTATACAAGGAACGATACAACCCCTTTTTAATGATAAAATTGGCCGCAACAAAATGTACGACCTCATTGTAATCCCGTATAAAATATAAATTTCCACAATTTTCATTCGTAAGACGATCAATATCCCTAAGTGACATTACAATGGAATAATAAAGACATATTATTCGTTCAATGATTTCTGAATTGAACAACAAAAATAATTAGTTTACACTATTTCCGACATAAAATGTTCTAACCAATAAAAATGTTGAGTCTGATTATATATTACGCTTCAATATATCCATAGGATAGCCATTCTGAAAACGTTACACTTGAATTTGTTGTAATCTAGAATAGGTCAGAATAGATTTTGCAATTTTCTGAATTTAAAAAAATGTCTAATGGCGTGACAACCAGGAATACATCTGAAACCATGAATTAATGTTTAATTAATTAAATATCACTGCGTCTTTCTCGCTCTAGCTTTTTTTTTGAGTTGAGATGCCTAAAACGATGTGAGTGATGGAACACGTTTTGTTTTATTTCTTCTTCTTGGTTTAAAATTTTCATCTCAATTAAAAATAAATTAATCAAAAGTCGCGAAAAATAATTTTTTGTTTGTTTTAAATGAAGACAGATATCTGCGCTAATAAGACATAAGCTTATGTCGACATAAGCAAAAATTGAGTTCTACTGTTAATTAAAATGATTAATTTTTTTAAGAGTTATTTTTCATGAAACCTCATTCCAAAAAAGTGCTTAGCAACAAATTTACAGCAGGCTTTCTAAATGCTTATATTTTTATAAATACACACCCAGTGCCAATAAAATGTACGAATTGGGTTATTTTCACTTTGTCTCTTTTGGTTTATTCTATTACGTCTAGTCGTCGTTGTTGTTTTTTTTCGCAAAAAATTTGTGTCATTTACTTATTCATGAAGCAAATATTGCCCCGTATTCCGGCACAATAAAATCTATGTTATGTTATTTTATTTCCCCGCTTCCTATTTGAATTTGTATTGAAAAAACAAAAATAACATAACATAACATAAAATTTCAAATCCCGGAATACGGCCTATTGCCCCGTATTGTGGCACCTTAAAATCTATGTTATGTTATTTTATTTCCCCGCTTCCTATATGAATTTGTATTGAAAAAACAAAAATAACATAACATAACATAAAATTTCAAATCCCGGAATACGGCCTAATATCTTTTCAAATAGATGTTCCTTTAAATTACAAATCGTTCATTTTTATGGCGCTGAGTGTACGTAGCCGATATGACAACTTCTTATGTTGAAATAAAAAAAATGTTGCCTTTTACTTTTTTTGTTTTAATTTGTTCATAAAATTTAAAGTTATCTTCAGAAACGTTAAATTATTGTAGTTGCATAAGTACAAAACTTAGTTTTCTACAGTAGTATGGTTTGTATTTCTCCTACTTAATTGATTCAATGATTGGGATGCAAGACCAAGCGTTAAGCAAGCCTCCCGAAGGAAGCTGGGCTCACTGTACACCCCAGTTACATGTAAGGAAGGAAACGAAAGATGTGTTAGTAAGGCGGGAATCGACCCGAATACAGACACCGAAGTTGTCAACAGTTATTTGTACAAGCCAGTTCTAATCTATATTAAACATATTGCTGCACAAGTTTAAATTCTACGGCAATTATAATTTGCTTCCTGTAAAATAAATTAAGTCATACTTACATATAAGTATGTAATATTAAATTTTAAATGTGAATATTTAAATACACATTTACCTGAAATTCTCAAAATCATATTAGTACTTAGTATTAATTTAAACAATTAACGCCTTACCTTTGTTGACGTGTATTCCAATACTTCCCTATTTACCTCCTCGTTCGAACGCGTTCTATTTGGTGAAATCAATCAGTATCTAATCCCTCTTTGATCTTCCGAACATCCATCGTATGTCCCCAATGCACAATCACTCATTCTCACACAATTCAGTCATCCACTTGAAAATTAATTTTAATTGCATATTAAGTACTTATAACAATAAAATATTTTTAATAAGAAACAGATTCTTAAGAAGAAAAATCGGAACTATTTGACTCAAAAGTCATGGCCAACTCTCCCTTTGTGCCACTTGTGAGACCTTTCATTGTGCGATTGTGTATAAAAATCGCCTAACGTGTAGGGTACGCCATTGAAGCTCAAAGGGTTACTGGAGGGCCATGCGGGCATTCAAGCCACCTCGCACCGTGACCTAAAAGATCGTTTGTGCATGCATCAAAGGGTTAACCACTGCTCTATGATGGCGATTATTTATATAAATTTCATCAAAAAATTGCATAATTCAATAATTTCATAATTCCTTGTTGGTTATAAATAGTCATATCGGCTGCTTTAAAGCAGCAACGAAACGATTGTAGTAATTTATAATTTTGACAGATTTCAATTTCAAAATAATTTACATTACAAATGTAATACACTGAAATTTGCTTAATATTTTTACCGATCAGATTTCATGATACGGATTTCGATCTAACCACATTGATTGTGCTCCCGGACAATAGAATAAAAAAAGCAAACTTCATGAAATCAAAGTGCTAATAAACTGTCTGTGGGTCAAACAAAAAAAATAGCTTTGTATGTACTACATATCATTTTCATAAAAACAGTTACTTCAAAATTTTAAAAAGGAATTTTCTTCTTGAGTTTTTATCGTAATTCATTATGCTTTAATAGTCAATATTTCTAATAAAATAGACTACAGAGTGTTACACAGACTATTTTCTAGTTGTCTGTCAAAATGTAGCAGGAAAATAATAGAAAACACTCAAACAAAGAGCTTCTTGGCGCCATAATTGCTCTTCATCAAAGGGGATAATTAAGTG
Organism: Tipula helvola; assembly: GCA_963556165.1. Classification (NCBI taxonomy): domain Eukaryota; kingdom Metazoa; phylum Arthropoda; class Insecta; order Diptera; family Tipulidae; genus Tipula; species Tipula helvola. Next base: position 104,750,877 of record OY744483.1, read on the forward strand.
GGGCAAACGGTCGCACTTAGGTATATATCAGTAGTTTTTTTTATTATTTTGTGAGTGTTGGCCGCATCCTGGGTCCCTCAAAAATTATATCATTTAGTCCAAAATAGCATTGAAAATGTAATCCAGCAGCACCCACCTAGCCTATTAACAGACGTTGCGCGAAATTACGAAATTAGTAATAAAATCGTTGACATTATCTGGAAAAAGTGGTACATCTCATCAGAGACCAGCACTGAAAGTAAAACTGACGGATGAGCACAGGTTAATCAGGTTGGCATTTGAAACGGTTCAAATAAGTGGTCGAATCGGTTATGGGATGTGGGATGGACTCGTGGGTTTATATTGTTGAATTATGTGAAATAACTGGCCGATTGAATACCATAGAATACACAACAAATACTTTATCCCTGTAGCCGCTCTACAGCCTCGACCTAAACCTCATTGAGCATGTGTATGCTAAAATAGTGAGAAATTAGGAACCACTAGCCCGTCGGAATAAAGATAATTTATTGCGACACATTTTTGAGAAGTAGGATGCATTCCGTGATGATAAAGATTTTGTCTGCGTATTAAAAAATTCAATGCCTAGAAAGCTAGCGGCAGTTATAGGAAATGAATAATTTTGAACAAAATATTAATTTATATAAATTTTTGTTCTAATTTGATAATAACTAATATGGAGGAATTTTTATAACTGCTTTTTTGTAGTTCGAGTGGATCACATTTCAATTATATAAAATTTGTGATTAAATGGAACACCCGATGTTGATAATTAACATACATAGATTGACTGCAGGCTATGATCTCGTAACACTTTTCATGGTAACGACTGTACATAACACAAAAAAAGTTATGCACGTCAAAAATTGTAAATGCTCATGAATTAATAATAAGTATTAGATAACTTCCCTTTTATTTATTATTACTAGACTTATTACTTAATTATTTAATTTTATTAAAAATACAAAACAAATTTAAGTTTTTAACAGGTTGCAATTGGCACACCAAATCAGTTAAAATTTGAAATAAATTTGGTTATTTATACCACAGTTAAAACATTAAAATTTTTAGTTGACAACAGGCTTATATTGATCTTATGCTCGAAATAAAACCCAGCAAAGTGTTATTAAAAAATTTAAATTTGCTTTAGTAACGTTAAATCAGAACGATAATGTCGGACGGTTAAGGTTTTTCGCCAATTACAAATTCGCACCATCAGAGAAACGTCGCACGTAATTTTATTGGGCAAATTTGCCTTTCAAGGTACACCTCAAAACTGTCGACAGTAATTTTTGGGGTAATTTTCTACAGTGAACAGTGACGGTGTATAATTGTTCTCATCTTTTTTTCAAAAATTAATAAAAAGAATTTTCTCGATCAAGTTTTTCTGTTGGGAAATTTCTAAAAAAAGGACTTCCGATGGTTTTCATGCATCAATCAGTAGGCTCTTAAGCGCCAAAATACAAAATCCGTTAAATGAATAATAAGCACATATTATTGGCTATTGTTTGTTGATACAGTGCTTGTTTCTTCCTACCACCATAAAAGCACATACGAAAAATATGCAAATCGCACATGAAAAGTCAATTTTGAAGTTTTGTAGCCGTTTTAAGGGAGAACACCACTGTGACCTACCATTTTCAAGTGCTTAGTTTGTTTTTTTTTTTTGAGAAATGGGTTGGGTTTAGAGAAAAAAAACTTTTAGGCTATATTTGGCATATATTTAAGTAAACAAAAAAAAATTTTTATGTAAAAAAAAATACAAAATGGCGGCGCTAGAGTAGCTTTAGTAGAAGTGATTTTGCCTAGAGTCGCTCCGCTGCACGCAGTAGAAGTGTCTTAAATTTGTTCCTGGAACAAAAAATAAAATATTTTCATGAAATATATTAGTTTTAGCATCGAAGTACATGAGGAAATTAAAAAATTCGAAAAAATAAAAAATTGAGACAAGTTTGAAGAAAAAGTTTCATTTTTCGACTATAATTTTCGTATAAAAAGTTGTATATCTTTTTTAATTTTGAATGAATCAAAAAAAACTCATGTACTTCGATTTTAAATCTATTTAAGAACCTACAGTTAAATTTTCAAGTCGATTGAACAAAAATTGATTGAGTTCTGCTGCATGCAGATTTCCAAAACACGGTTTCGAGAAAAACGCGTTTAAAGTTTTTGGTATCAATAACTTCTCTATAAGAGCTCTCAGGAAAATGCTTGAAAACCTTCTAAAAAAAATTTTTTTTAGCTATAAACGAATTTGTATCATATTTTTGAGGGTCTAAAGGATTTTTTAAAGGCAAAAAAAAAAAATCGATTTTTTGAAAATCTCACAGTGGTGTTTTCCCTTAACTTCTAACTAATTTTTTTAAATTTTGTTCTAATAAAATAAAATTAGATTTAAATTAAGAAATGCATACAATTTTTAATAAATTTGACCTTTCTTTGCGGAATTCACGTTAAAGTATTTCTACCGATTATTTAAAAAGCAATCAAGGTTTTATTTGATAACCTGGGCTCTGTCGTCACCCGCCAATTACGTTAAACTGCGTTTTTTTTTAATATTTGCGCCGGAAGACGACTTTTCACTTAGTTACTAATTTATTTTTGTAGAAAAGCAATAAAAATTCTCTTATTATAGTGTCCAAAAATACATTTTGACCTAGTGAATATTTTTCTATTTTTCGTGTCTAATGTAGACCAGTTTTATAATTAAGTAAGCAACATTTTCTAAATAAAAATAAATTAATCCATACATACGAGGGCGGATTGAAAATGAAGCTACCTAATTAGGAAAACAAATTTTTTTTTTGCCAAAAACTATTTATTTCTCAACATAGTCTCCTTTTACTTCGACACACTTAGTAAGACGATATTCCAACTTTTTTATACCATCTGAATAATACGATTTCGGGAACCCCTCAAAATACGCGTTAGTTTCGATAATCACTTCTTCGTTTGAGATGAATCTTTGTCCTGCGAGCCATTTTTTCAAGTTTGGAAACAGGAAAAAGTCACTAGGAGCTAAATCTGGACTATAAGGTGGATGATCAACCAATTCGAAGTGTATTTCACGTAATTTTAGCATCGTATCTAATGCTGTGTGAACCGGTGCGTTGTCTTGAAGAAAGAGCACTTTTTTCTTCTTTAAATGTGGTCGTTTTTCCTTGATTGCATCAACCAATTGATCCAATAATGCACGATAATACTTTCCTGTGATTGTGGATCCCTTTTCAAGATAATCGATGAGCAATATTCCGTGTGCATCCCAAAATATAGTAGCCATAACCTTGCCAGCCGATTTCACTGCTTTTGCCTTCTTCGGAGCACTTCCACCAGCTTCCACCCATTGTTTCGATTGATTTTTGGTTTCAGGTGTGTAGTGGTGAACCCACGTTTCATCAACAGTAATTAATCGACGCCAAAAATCAACAGGATTACGCTTTATCATGTCCAAACACCGCTGTGAAGTGGTCTGTCGAACTCGTTTTTGTTCGACACTGAGCAAACGCGGCACCCATCTTGCCGATAGCTTTTTCATATGCAAATGTTCATGCAAAATGTTGAACACACGTTCATATGATATGTTTACCATTTCAACAATCTCACGCAACTTGACTCGGCGATCATTCATAACGATATCGAGGATTTTCTTGATATTTTCTTCAGTAACCACCTCTTTTGGCCTTCCTGTTGATGGCATTGTTGCAGTGCTTCTTCGGCCGCGTTTAAATTCAGCAATCCAATATTTTACCATGTAATCTGGCGGAGCAGACTCACCGTAATGTTTATCGAGCTTTTCTTTTGTCTCTTTCGCCGTTTTCCCTTTCAAATAATAGTGTTTAATCACTGCACGAAATTCGTTTTTTTCCATTTTTCAGGAAAAACAAAAGTTGCTTACTTCAAACGACTACAACAAATAAACTAATCGATGAATTTGTGTGAAATTTTAACAGCGGACGTTTGACAGATCGCAATTTCTAAAAAACAAAAAAAATTTGTGTTTGTGCAGCCATCTAGCGCTAGGTAGCTTCATTTTCAATCCGCCCTCGTATGTACCTATTACCTATAAATAGAAAAACAAAGATAAATTTTGCCTCTTTCATACCGTATCTACTTTTGTAGTCATCAATAATTAAAAATTGCACTTTTGAGTATTTTAAATTAAGCCTAACTCAACTTTCAGTTATGGGATTATTATAATCACGATTTACGTTATAACTGCATTATCATTACATACGTAATTATTTGTTATTTTTATAAAAACGTAGGCATAAACTCTTTTGGCGTTTATGATATGGCGTGGAAATTACATCTTGCGATGGATAAATAAACTCTTCCTTTTCAGGCCATTTCCAATTTGAATCGCTCATTATCTAAAGTAGCTCCATCGAGATGATCTATTGCACCACTCAGGTCTATGTTATTGCTCAGTGTGTATCACCAAGCTCCATGTTTAAACATTTTATCTAAGTAATCATCACCCAGATTTTCATTAATGAGGTCAAATCCGCCAGCCGAAATGCACCCTTCTGCCAACTAAGAATCATGGAAAATCGTATGAGTTTCTTAGTTTTAGTGTTGGTACTTAAGCAGTAATTACGGCTATTTATAGTTATAGGAATATTACAAAAAAATTGATACTACTTATATGAAATCGAATATGGAGAATTCGAATTTTAAATCAACTCAACTTGTGCCCCTTTGATTTGTGACGACAGATTTATATACGCTCATTGCAATGTCTATATCCTTTTAGGGCCGCTGTAACGTCCGATTTAGTGTATTGGATGTGTGTGTGTGTGTGATCAATTAGTTATTTTCTAAGCAAAAAGATAAACTAAATATATGATTATGTTAATCCCAACATAACTCTAGTAAGGACATAAAATGCACATATTGGATAGAGGGACTAAGTATAAGCGCTTTAATTTAGGTTTTTTCAAGTAAGCAGGTGAATACAATTTAATTATATTCTTGATGGTGTAGTGGCTTCTTGAAGTTTAAGCAACTGCTTCCTCTATCAGCAAATACTTAAAAATGTCTCGGTACCTACTTAAAAAGCTTTGAATAAGAAAAAGTAAATTCTTAACTTCTTCCGTATTTACTTGAAGATTTACCAGGTTGGATACAAGGAGACTTGATTTAGTTTGGAAATATATGTTGCTCTAAATCTTGATTGATCTATCTCCAACGTGCTCTTGTGGGCAATGTGAGGATCCAACCAAAAGTACACAAATTTTCAGGTTTGATCGTTAAAAATAAAAAAATTATAGCTGGGGTTATTTTTTTAAATTTAAGGGACATTTTTTGGTTGAAAATTTTATCATACTGGTGGAGCTCTGGGTTCATATCAAAAATTTTAATTTTGTACTCTACTTAAGTGATTCTGGATATCGAGGTTGGTCGCCCTCGGAGTACAGTAAGTAAAGTTTGATTTTGCGATTTAGGGTTTTCAGGTTCCATTTTTTTAATTTTTTTTTATTTTAATTCCCGATGGATCCCGGTGGTGGTAAGAAGAAATGTATCACGCTGGTTGTGGTTTTGTAAATATAGTGCTACTAGCTTTTCCTTCAAAGGAAATTATCCCCTAGAAATGAGAATTGAACTAACAACAAAATATTAGTCCATTGCTTAACCCATTACAAAATAACGAAACACGATAGTATTGACTATCGAACACCACCGAGATTTTATGTTAAAACTACTTTGTAGATGATTTTTATTAACTCATTTTATTGATTTGCATTTACAAATTGCATTCAAGCCTAAAATCAAAACCGCTAGAATTTTTTCTGTGCTTAATGGAGATTTTAACCAGCTAAAAAGTATTCTAAAGCATGATTGTTAGCCAATAAAATCTTTGAATCGCTTAAAGCTACATCAATTATATGTTTATTTTGAAAGTGGGGTAGGTCCATATTTTGTTGGAATGAGATAATGAAAGAAAAGAGAGACATCAATAAATGCACAGATATACGGAAATTTGGTATTAGGTTTAGTATTTTGTTTAATTTTATCCCACTTTCAAAATCAACGGCTCATATACTACTTAACGATTTTTTTAAAAGCTAGATGTTGATAAAGTAAGAACCAACAAGTATTTTGCCAACAGAAAATTCCGCTTTCATGAGTTATCATAGGGCTAAAATTGGGTTCCTCATATCAACAGAAATTTTATTGAATTTGGAACATTCAAATTTTATAAAACCGTAAACAATAGTCAAATGCATCAACGGATTAGAGATTTTTTTTTTAGACTAGTTCATGCCAGTTATTCATAGATGGCAGAAGGGTCAATAAGGCAAGCTGTGCCTTTTATTATTTTAAACAGCGACTGTTGGAACGTCAGCCGAAAGTTATTATTCTTTGCCGGAAATAACCAGGTTTACTATTTAAAATTTCGTGTAAATACATTTCGTTTTGGCTTGCTTGCTGGTTAATGTACAATGTTAATTTGTGTCTTTTGGAATTTCTCAATATTTCGTACATAAAATTGTTTACAAAATATTAAATTAATTTATTATCGGTATAAGAAAATCTTAAGATTATCAATGACATAGATGAGTTCGCCCAAAAACGGAAACAGATTATTTTGCTAAAGCACACTAAAAACTTCTGGTCGGAACCGTGAAAAACGTATCTAAGACCGTTAGTAAAAATTGAGGTAAGATGCTTTACTCTTAGGCACTTTTCCATTAGACGACACAATAACGATATATCGCCGCTGATACACTGATAAATCGGGAACATAACTCCCCTGTTGTGTCGGGCCGATTAATTGACATTATGACAGATATTTTTCTTTAATTATGGGATGTAGCCAGAACGGTTTCAAAATAAGTGCAAAATGTATAATTGATTTACAAAGGACATGATCATGGAAGAGTAATTTTTTATAGCCACCGATATCGGTGATCACGTTTAAATGGAAAAGCGTACACCGATATTATCGTTATTGTCGTAGTACAGGTGACGACATTTCGGTATAATATGAAAATACCCTCTTTCGATATAAATTTACTGGGTGCTAATTAATTTGGTTTGAGGTGCAGCTTTTTCGAATTAATTGAAACCTTTTCAGAAATACTATGTAAAACCAAATAAAATAAATTTAAAACCAATAAATGCATTGTGAAATAAAACACGTGTTGATTCTCCTATAATACCAGGGGGGGAGGGGGGGGGGGCATGACCAGTATGTAGTTGAAACTGTTTCAATTCCTTATTTGATCATGTCTTCTAAATCCGGTTTTCTTAATAAATTCTTTGCATGCATCTTTCGATGTAATTGAGGAAGCCCATATTCTATCGGATTTATAGCTTTTGCAGGAATTTTCCAATTTAAATTAAACTATTGACGATCGTAAATTAAACTTTCTTCAATCAGCATTAAACGAAAATTGACCTGTTTTTAGGAAAATAGTTAAAATCTATTGGACAAAGTTTAATTATGACTTGAAAATTGGTTAATTTATTTGTCGGGAAAAGTTAAAGAGTAAAGGCTCTCATTGAAAAAATTAATTTAATTTAATCTGCAAAAGCAGACAAAAGGGAAGAAGAAACCTTTAATGATTTTGTGCTGCTTAGATAAAATAATATGGGCATGGACATGCCCTTTAGCATTATTTCAGAATACTCATCCCGAAGACTTGATCTAAGCAATAGAAACCGTGTAATGTTTCTTCCTCCGTATTAAATGATATTAAGTAAGATAGAAAAGACCTTCTCAAGGGTCAACGACTCAAAGGAAATGAATTTTAAGTATTATGAGAGAATCTAATTTAGAAGGCGTGTTCAAAAGTAGGATTGGAAAAGTTGCAGACTACTCAAATTTCATCTTAGTTTTAATGAAGTTAAATGAGTGTTTGGTTTAACATATAAAAAATAAACATTTATACTTAGTGATTTAGGTTTTTATTGACTTTAAATTTATTTATTTTGGAAAAGGTTTCATTCATTCCGTACAAGTTTTCATTGAATTTGAAAAATGTTTCTTTTAATTTGGAAAAACATATAGATTTGGAAATAGTTTCACTTAATTCGGAAACGGGTTGTTTTAATCCGGAAACCCTACAAGTAAAGTTCGATTTGGAAAGATCATACTCACAATCATTAAGTATTTTTTTGGACAAAAAGTGTTGAGGGCACGGATTTCCAAATTTATCTAAAGCTTAAAACGGGCGATATGTTAATTTAACTGCACATTATAGGTTAGCAATCGTAAGGTTATTTTTCTGATTGTGAACACAATCACAGAGAACCCAACGGAATGATTTGCATAAACCTGGTAGGTTCTTTCACTCTATAATTGTTAATTTGCTCCTCGTTATGCTCTTGCCCGCCAAGATAACGCACAATTCGACATTCTACTAACAAAAACAGAAAGTTTGTTTACAACAATGATTTTAATTCAAAAACGAAAAATACTCGTATAAGTAATCATTATAGCATCATTTCGCTACAAACTTGTGGCAGAAATTAAATTTTTTCGTAATAAACTGTATACCTAATTCAAGCACTCTCAATAAAAAATGACAACTAAAACGAAAAGCATCCTCGCGAGGAGACTTTTCGTTAGCCGTATGGTGTTTAATAGCATCAAGTAGCATTATATAGTTTAGTAAGAATCTAAGAATTTTGCACACAGCATTAAGTATCGATTCCAATAATATTCATACGCTTTTATTGTAATATGTAATTGAAGCACGATCACCCTTGAGCGCATTTCATATATTTCATTAATATCCATAACATGTTCTTCATATAAAATATGTAATCACGACATATGTGGCTAATTAAGACGAAAACAATTTATGCCTTTTATCATTTACCGCGAAACTTAAAATATCTTAATTATGTTTCGCATCTTAAATCTAACTCTTGTTGTTCAACTTTTAAAAAGTACGCATACACACATACAGAATCACATTTTAAGCAGTATAACATAATTGAATTTTTAATTTATTTCAAACGTATAATTTTTATTTTTTATTTTTTTCAAGCAAACATTTAATTAAATTAAAATAAAAAACAAAACAAAAAAAAACCTTGTGTTTGTATTTTAATTTTAATAAGATTTTGCGGTTTGTTAAAAAATTAAGAAGAAAACAAAAAAAAATTGTTTTTTGGTAAAGAAAATTGGGAAATGATTTTGTTTTAGGATATAACGTATAATATGTACATGTTTTCCTTAATTTTCCCCGCTGGAACAAATTTTTTCTTGTTTATCTCTTTTGTACGTATTATATATTTCAATCATAAAATATGCCCTTTGATAAATTTTTTTTTTTCGGTTTTATGATTAAAAGTAAGTTATAAAGAAAACATAATTTTTTAATAATTTCTCTTTTATATATTCGTGCATTAGAAGTAAATAAAGGTTTACAATCAAAATGTTTGAGTTGAATAAGCGCCCTAGAGTCACGTTTCTGATCGCGTATTCATAACCCATTTAATTTTTTTTTTTAGTTCAGCACTGTACTAATACAGAATAAAACTCATTTTAAATAAAATAACTTCCGATGTGATTTGATAAAAAATGAAATAAAATCAAATCTCTATCCCACATATTTACTTGATGACGTTTATGGAAAAACGTCACTCTTGACACATTTTTTTGTTACATCTTTGTATTTATAATGCAGATGTATGAGTTTTATGTAGCTATAATAACTCAACTAAATTGTTCATTTAAAATCAAATGTTGTTTGAACATTGTTATTTGTTTATATGTAGTCGTGGGAAACAAAGAAATTTGATTGCATTGTGTTACTACTAATAGTAAATTAGTGTAACCCTTAGCAAAATTTAAATTTAAATACTTTTTAAATCTCCACAAGGCAATTTGTTACTCTTGATTACTTTACCCTTAAAAGATTTTAAAGACATATTAACAGATTACTTAAAATAATTGTTAGGAACTAATCGCCGCATTGTAGTTAGTGTGTTTTCAACCATAAATGATTCGAAATACCATCCATTTGTTTTTTTTTTTAATTCCCTTTAGAAATCAAAATGAACCAAAAAATATTTTTTTAACTATTCATGAATCATGTCCAGCAGGTAGAAAAGATGCAAACCAAATCACAACTTTTTTTTGTTGTCTTATTAGTTTACCTGATATTTGTAATTCAAGGATTTTACACATATAAAAATCTAAGAAAAATCATCATTGGGTTCGATCTCGTTACCTTTTACTTTTCTTAAACTACAATTTCTTAATAAAAAAACGTACGTAAGTTATTTATTATATACAAATGCAAAACACTCATTTCAAACCAAACCATTTGAGTTCAAAATTCTTTATACTTAAATTAAAAAAAACTGGTTTTGTTTTTTTTATTATTTCTTACTGCTTGTATAGAGATATTTTGGACTGTAAGAAACATTGTTTCGTTTTCATTTTAATAAAGAATATATGTGTATGTATGTGTTCCTATAAGAAGCCGAAGTACCACACATATTCCTACACTTTTATAATAGATGCTTTATTTGTGTTACCCTCGGCTATACACTCACAACAAAATAAAATTTCTTGAGATCAGTCTTTTGTTCCCTTCGCACTTTTATATTTGTAATCTAAATTTAAATTTCAAGAAAATTGAAAACTATCTTGCAAGCTATTCTCTTCTGATATTTGTTTTATTATCTCCCGTACATATTTATGTATATGTTTACAGTGTTAGTTCATGCAGCGCGATTTTTATAACTATAGGTATATAGAAATAAGAGAATATTAAGTCTCTATGATAGTCTTCAATACAGAGAACCGCAAGCACACAGAAATAAGTTAATTTCTTTGTTAATATGTTCAATGATGGGGAATTGTTTCGATATTCCAAAACAAATTATACGTTTCAAATTTGATGCCGATGTAAATGATTGTAATTATATGGTTGCTGTTGTTGGTTATTCTTGGTTGAAAACTCGATGTTCATAAATTACTTTATTAAGGCTGCGTTTTATGTATTATTTTCGATTCAGCGAAGGCAAACAAATGTGCAAAGGTTATCGGGTGTGGTAGGTTTATGCTTCATGTTGCATTTAATACTCAACAATGTCTGCGCTATAAAGATTTTATTTAACTGAAATGAAAGTGATTGTTTTATTCCCTATAGCTGTAACTAATAAAATAAAAAAATATTGCTGTTCTATTGGGGATGTATATCCATTCAAGATTGGGATGCTAATTTTAAATGGAATTAAAATTTCCTACGCCAATTATTGGGTAGATTTACCCGTGGAAAATCGTTGGTTTATACGTCGATATTCTGAGTTCCAAGTTACTTATCTAATAACTGTTTTAATTGACGTTTCAACATTTTTTTAAATATCTCTAACAAAATGATTGATTTACAGCCGTGGCGCAACCACAAATTTTGGGCCTCTCCCCAACATTTTTCTTGGGCCCTAGAAATGCTTCTTGTACGTTGTACCTATGTATAAGTAGGTAAAGTTTTAGTTAAAAATTTATTTTTTCCTATTGTCCAACATCGCATTAAATAAAAGAGTCGGATTTCGAGAGTACGAAACAGCACGTAATTCAGTGATTCAATTTAATGGCCTCAAACAAAACGAAATTCCTTGCAATCAACTTAATGCTATGGCGATTTCCAAATTCGATGGAGAAATTCGAAATCTCGAAAAATCAACTGAATATCGTGATTTAATTTATATATGTAATTCTGCAAGTTCCCACAACTCAAAGATAAGCGCAGAACATTGCCATACAAAATTCGGATAAATTTGAAAATCTTTAAAAATCTCGAATAATCTTAGAAATGTCAAAAAACTTAAGAAATCTAGAATAAACCGCGGAACAATCTCGATTACCCCAGAAAAATTCGGATAATCTCTATATCATCTCGTTTGATCTCGAACCTTTTCAATAATTCAAAAAAATCTAGATTTTATAGAATAGTTTCGGAAAGCCTGTATAAATCTATAAAACTCATGAAAATTTCGAAAAATTCCGAAAATTCGTATTTAAGCAAAATGCTGTACTAAGCAAGCTAAGGCTAGAGATCTCTAAGATGAAGATCGGATAATTTCGTAAATATCGAACAATCATATTCTTCGAATAGGCGCTAAGATTCTCCAGTAATATCGAACTATCAAATACATTCAACAATTTCAAAGATACTCGAATCATTTCAAAAATCTCGGATAAACTGACAGTTTTGAAACACCGAATCACCAATTAAGCGTCGCACCATCCACACATCCCATTTCCATGCTATACTCTAATAATCTCGAGAAATTTTAAAAAGTGTTCAAAAGATGAAATTCGAGACAAGGGTACATGAAATAGGAGAATTTGCAATTTCCTTATTTAAAAAAGTTTTTCAAAATAAACCGTTTTCAACAGGCTTACCGGTAAATTAAGTTTTTATTTACCTTTTACCGGTAATATAATAGATTCGGTAAACAAGAAACTGTAATAATGACATTCAATCTTTGCCCAATCAAATTCAACCTTTTCTAATCAAAACTTGATTTCGAAAAAACCTAGCAAACACTAAAATCGTTATCGTTTGATGTCAAAAGCCTTGATTGCAAACGAGGTTGCCAAATTTTCTTCTAAATCTAAATATCTGTCAGGACCTAAAGCCAATTGTACTTTTATCGAGTCAGATTACGTGTAATTACTCTGACATCCACCTTCAGCAATCGATAAGAAATTGTTGGGCCGCTTAAGAAAATATTGACTAGCAACAGGGACGATTTTTCTTTCTCTAAATACTAGACCACTTTTTTTAAAAAATCCCTAGAAATGTCTGGTTTTGCAAATTTGAAAAGTTGATCTACTCTAAGATTAAACCACAACCTACCGTCTATCTGATCTTGACTTTGAACTAATATTCGAACGCCTGATAAATCACGTGGGCCCTTTTAACCGTTCCCCCGCCCTCCCCTCACCGCGCCTGCGAGTGCTACGTGTACCTACTTGCGCCACTGATTTAGAGTATTCCAAGAAGACTTGAATTTAAACCGTCATCAGTGTGGGACATTTTACTTACATTACCGTACGCGATGAGTCTCTCGGACTCATAAGGTAATTACACATTAAAATCAAAGTTTATTAAATATTTCAATGCTTATTTCAGAACAAACATTTTTCGTGCAGCTCCTGCACAGTTGTTTATTCATTCGTCCAAGTTCATGAGGACTCATGTACGTGTTTAAGTACTTAAGTACAGGTGCAATATTCTGATTCTAACTACACTACAAGACACAGTTTTTTGTACGACATCTTTGGTTAATTTGGAAATACGCGCAGAACTACGACTTTGAATGTTTGGTACTACCCAATCTGGCATTAAACCTTGCAATAATAGTTTATGGCGGTTATTGGGTTCGGTCATCTTCCATTCATGGTATAAATTCATCCAAACCACTTTAGCTGATGGTCCAGCTACGTCAATTAAATTAAAAAATTGACACATGAGCCATCTATTTGTTTTTCTTTTTACACAGCAGGTCCTAATATTGTAAAAATTAATGTTCGATTTATTCCTATTGTCATTATCGGTTTTATCATCGAAATGCATCGATGACAAGAAAATTACGGCGCGATTTTTTCATGAAACGTCGCTCATTAAACTCAGGTTTTCGGAAACAAATTACTTTCAATTCTACATTTCGCCGAAGGTTTGAATACAATTATTTGGTATGAATCTGTCTCAACCTCACACTTGTTGCAAATGTTGTGCCAGCTCCGTGCTAGAGGGAAAGTTATTGAATGTCATACTCCTGTTTGAATTATGAAATGGAGTGCACAATTGTTGAACCACTGCGATCTTAGATTGATTGCTTTTTGGGATCTATTTTATTCTTTTGACCCAACCCAAATCGACGGTTGCGCCAAATAATATAAAGCGGGAAAAGCGTGAACTCTGTGAAAAGGTTTGAGTCATTTGCTAAAATTATGTACCAATCGGTTTGAGTCTTTGCAAAGGACCGGAGCATATAATCTACTTACACACTTCTAGTGAAAAGTGACTTCATTTTTGTAGTTTCGTTTCGTACTGAAAAGTTCAGGTAGCTACGACCGAACTACAAAAATACAATTCGAACTTTATACGTTAAGTATAAGTGAGAACTTACTGATTTAGCGAATTATTACTTGTTTACGGCAAAAATAAAAAAAATCAAGGAAACTCTCTTTGTGTATTAAAGCCGACACTAATATTTTAGAAATTTTGAAAAATTTGCCTTTTTTTAACAATATGATTTTTCGGCTAGACAACTATATTTTTTTCAACAGTATTCCAATATTAAGGACTTGGTGAGCTAGTGAAACAAAGAGGCCATCTTCTCATAACATATCTACTCTAACAAAAAAGTAGAAATATCACCTCCCTCATATGCCCTTTAAAAACCAAGAACTTTCCTTAATTTTTCTCTTCTTAGTAGTTTGGTTTCATACTGAAAACTTCGGACTACTCATCATGTAACTATGACGTACAACCAAACTACAAAAAATACAATTCGAACTTTATACGTTAAGTAAAAGTAAGAACGTACTGATTTAGTGAATTATTATATTCCCCAAAAATAAAAATACTCAATAATCTTATGTATACTAAATATTAAGGTAACTAATACTAGTTTAACACCACAGCCATAGAATATTGTAATAAAGCTAACCACATAAAGTGAAAGCCGTACTTATTATAGCAAATAAAATTACCCGATAAATTATGCCCGATATGAAACCAAACTAATTTTCCGAAAATTTTAATTTGCTAAGGTTCTAATATGCTTACATAAATCGGAGAAAAAGTAAAATTCAGTATTACCATAATGATTGATAAGCTTCACTTTCATTGTGATAAAAAATTTTTGGTTTCATTTGTTACTGTAATAATCTCACAATGTCACTTAACGAGGACATACGTCGAACGAAAAAAATCGAGCCATTTCTTATTTTACTTTGGATGGTAATAAATGTCAGGGTACCCACTACTATCCTTACGGAAACTACGGACAATGTTAAATTTATTAAGCACACAAAATTTCAAAAAAAAAAATTATTCTTTGTGGGTTATAATAAGTAAGCCTGGAATGCCCCAACCAACATTTTTTGAATCTAGGTTTGGATTCACGGCTGAAAAATACCACAAGTTTTGTTTACCGAAAGTCGCTGAATTTATTGCTAAAAAGCATAAAAATATCAATATAATTTTCTGGCCCGGCTTCGCTTCGTGCCATTACGCAAAAGACACTTTGGATTAAATGGCTTGATTAAATATATCCCATTTTTACCGAAAGCCGAAAATCCGCCAAACACACGACAATTGAGGCCGATTGAATATTTTAAGAAATTTAAATTTTCGAAGTATTTTTAGTTTAATTTTACGATAACGGTGTTAAATGAAGACATAACGACCCACTGATGAACGACATAACATTGACAGAACGACACTGATAAAACGAAATATGAGTTTTCTTTAATTAACGGGTGGTTTAAACCGGCCAATAAAACGACACAATAAAACAATACATGATAAACCGAGTCATTAATAATTGAACGATCCTTTTATGGAAAGTGGATTTTCGAATAAACAAAATTAACATGAATAATGGACAAAAATTCTAAATTTTTTAAAAATATTATTTTTTAATTAAGATGACCACGGCATTGTTTTAATCCACTAATTTAAAATAATTTTTTTTAAAATATTGGAAAACGTTGAAATTATTAGAGTTGGTTAAGTTGTTATAATGTATGTTAGTAATATGTCAAATGACAACCTGCCATTGAATGTCAATTCAAAGCTTTGTCAATCTCTGTGAAAACAAATTCCGAAATGTGGCCAACTGGCGTATTTATTAAACCCTTCAGATCAGAACAGACCGCTATGATTTTTTACCTGCCTTAAAGGAGACGAGGTGTTGATCGTTGTTAAGAATTGGATTTCGAACGACCTCTTTGCGTGCAATCCAATATATGATATTTAACTAGCCATTTCTTCTTTCCTCATAGGAAGAAGATGTATCAAACGATAATAAGTATGTTTGTTCCGTGTGGGTCTATCATGAAATATTCTCTTGAAATTATTAATTTCTTCAATTCTACTGTTAAGTCGCTGCTCGCCGCAACACATAATTGAACTGCTAAACCATAGTCGAGGCCAATTTCTGGATTTAATTTGTTCAACCGTTTTATAATATTTCGAATTTTCACCATGTTTTGATATTACAGAATACAAGTGCTTACCGATGATATAGTCTATGACTAAATATTGTATTTTATTTTCATATCAGAAAGCAGATATTATTACCTAACTATTTAAAATTACTTTAAATATTTTGGCAGGCTATATAATTCGGGAATATTTATTCTTCGTTGAAAGCAGTATGGAAAATATCAATAAGAAGGCAACCTCGTGTAAGCCGTCGTATAATAAATAGAAACTTAGTTTTAAAAAACGCCGCACTAAAGAATTTCTGGGATTTCATAAAAGGTTAAAAATTGTTGGATTTTTGAAATCCATCCGTAATCTGTCCGCCATTTTTTTAAAATGATAACCTACCAAAACTTAGTGGGCTTTTTCCTGATCATGGAAGTTATCTTTCATTCATCCTATGTTTAAATCTGGCAAAAGAAGTCTGCCTGAAAAACTAACCCAACATATTTTGACATCGCGCAACTTTAATTCGTTAATCCGACCAATGTAAAATAAGAGAACGCCCGCACTCAAATATATTTGATTCATAAATTGATTTGACTATTGAAACATCCCCAAGCACGAACCTTTCTTGTAAGTTTAACAGTAAAATGGACAAATATGTTATGTTTTTTTTTTTTTTTGGATAAAGCACTACTTAGATAGAATTAACCATCTCAAAAGATATTTCAACTGTAAATACTGGATTCTTCTAATCTCGGGTTTTTCGATTACTATGTATACTTACAGTATTAAAAGCATATTGCTGTATTTGTTGTCGGACTCCACAAGACAATTTCTTATTGTCATACTCTTTTTTAATATTTTTTTGGTAATTTTGGTAAGTGTTAATCTCGGATTTTGAAGCATTGATGAGTGAATTTCCTCTTTCATAGATATGTCATCCACATTTTGGTAAATTTACCGTTAATTTTTTTCTTGATGAACTTAGTAGACTTATTAATATATTTAGCAGAACGACAGGTATAGCCTCAAATTATTTTGCGAACATGCCGGACAGATTTGACGAACATTTTTATGAGTTTCCTTTAGATTTTTTGAAAATTACAGTAAACACGCTTTATTTGTATTTCACTGTATTTATTTTTTTTCATCCCTCATTAAATTACTATTAAGTAATATTCCCTATTTTGTATCGCACTTCCTTTTCATTCATGCGCCCGGGACAATACAATTTTTTACACCCTTATAAGATATGTTAAAATTTCGTTGTATGTACCTGCACCCGTCCAGTTAGATGCGAAAAGTCAAATATTTCGAAGGTATTGAGTTTTTATTAAAAAATGTATATTCAAAGATTATAAGGTTTAAAAAATATTATTAAATGGTAGTATGTACCTAATATGGCTTGTGATTAACCTTTGAAGGGTTCGTCAAGGTCATCGTAAAATAGCGAATTGCAACTACTTACTATTTTTTATTACGAAATTTGTTACGTTTATTTAGACGAGGGAATTCCGTAATTCAAAATTTATTGGAAATTCCATTAATAAATTTTCATGAAAGTATGACGCAAAATAATTTTATTGAGAAGTATTTTGATGACTTAAACGAGGGCAGTTCAATAAGTAGGCGATGTGAACATGAAAACACAATTTTTTCCATAATTTTATTTTATTTCTCAACATAGTCTCCTAATTAGTTCGATACACTTAGTCCAGCGTTGCTCCAATTTCATTATGCCATCCTTGCAGTACGATTTCCCATGTCCTTCAAATAAAAAAATAGTTTCCCATTCAACTTCGTTATTTGACGTGAATCTCTTTCCATCAAGCCATTTTTTGAAGTTTGGGAACACGAAGTAGTCACAGGGGGCTAGATTTGAAGGATATGGTGGATGCGGAAGCAATTTGTATCCTAATTCATCCAATTTCTTTTGAGTTTTCCATGAAATGTGAGCTGTTGCGTTATCATGACGAAAAGCACTTTCTTCGCTGCCAAATGGGGTTGTTTTTCTGTATTTCAACATTCAATTTGTCCAGTAATATCGCATAATATTCTCCTGTGATTGGTTTTTCCGTCTTAAGATAGTCGACAAGTATCACACCTTGTGCATCTCAAAAAACAGTCGCCATAACCTTTCCAGCCGATCCAACCACTTTTGCTTTCTTCGGTGAGTTTGAACAGTTTATTTCAGAAGTGTAGTGGTGAATCCATGTTTCATCAACGGCTATGAATCGACATAAAAATTCATTCGGATTACGTTTAAACATAGCCAAACATTGCTTTGAAATGACCGCACGATTGTGTTTGTGATCGATTCTCAACAAACGCGGCCTGTTGAGATGTTTACGACGTCAGCTATCGCACACACTTTCACTCTGTGCTCTTTCAAAACGATATCATAGATTTTCTCGATCATTTCTAGGGTTGTCGCTTATTTGGTTGACCTGAACGGTTTTCATCAATTGTGCTTGTACGACCACGTTTAAATTCTGCAAACCAATAAACCACAGTTGTTTTCGATGGAGCCGATGTGCCATAATATTCATCAAGCTTTCCTTGGTAACTTTCGCGGTTTTCTGGCGTACTCATTACGAGAGCATTTGATTCATTCTGCGGTCCTTGTTGAGCATCAATACTCAAGTTTAAATCGTCGAAGAATCGAGGATTTAACCATAATTGGTCCTCTAGCACAAGATCTAATGATTTAGTTACTATTAATAGTGGACCACAATTGTCTTTGCTTGCCAAATTAACATCTTCTTTCAAATCTTTCCAGAAAAAAAAAAAGATTTTCATCTTGTAACTCACCATTCCAGACTTCACCACTTTTCTTTAACATTAAAAGCTTTTCTGGTGGGAGCCTTTTTTCCATAATTGCTAAAAAACTGGTTACTTTGATCCTTGTTGTCATCATTCTGAGTGGGGATCTAAATGTTTTCAAAAGATGATGGGGCTCTTGAAATTTCCAAAATCTTGGTGTAGACTATAGTCTCAGAACTAAAGGGGTATTTGATTCTGAATCTATTTTTAATGGTTTCTTTTTTAAGTGCGCGGTCGAAGCAAGTTTTTAATAAAGGCGCAAAATTTGTCTGTTTACGTTTTCTTTCAATTTTCCAGGACCGCAATATATTATTCCATTGAGTTTTAACTGGGTGAAAATATGCTACCAATATAATTCTGTGATCTTTACAGAATTTTGCTAACGGAAGTGGTAAGCAAGTGGGAGCTATGGCCATCTAGAAATAGGCAAACGGGAAATTTTTTTTCGAATTTGTGAAAAAACATTTGTAACATATTTAAAAAATGTTTGGCAAGTCATTCATCCGCTTTCGGACTTGTCAACTCGATTGGGGAATCGACTGGATTTTTTTATATTATATTTAAAGGTATTTAGGTATTCTTTGGTATGTATAAACTATCATAGGTGGACCTAATTTCCCATCAGCGCAAACAGTAACCAACACCAAATGCTGTGTCGTCTGCATTACAAATCCGAGATGGATCGGTTAATACATGTTGGACGTTTTCTTCATCTCGCAATCTTTCGAATTTTGCGATGCTCACTCCGTAATAATTGGATGCCTTTTAAGGAACAATTCATTCCAATATCTGTCAAGAATATCATTTTTAAATGAGTTTTGGCTATCATTTGATGGCAGTTTCGCTACAGGAAACCCCATCTTACGCCATACTAAGGCCCCATTTAAGTAACAACTCCTCTTCCTCTTGGCTTAAGATGGTGGGAGGTCGACTGTTTTTGTTGAACGGCGTTCTCCCTGACACTTTATCTTGGATGGTGGATCTGGGAACATCAAATTTTTCATTGACAGCGTAAGCTGAAGTTCAACGCGTTGCGATGAAACACAATAACGGTAAATTAACGATACTGATCGAAATGTTTATCTCTGTGTATTATGAAGGCAATATCAATTTTTCGAAATGTAGTTGCCCTATCAAATCGAGAGAACTGAATATTTTCTTATTCTCATTTTTCGTGAAAGAAAGTTCAAAAGAATTGAATTCTTTATTAAACCGAATCTCATGATTTTGCTGCAAAATTAATATTTGAACGGAATGTTGCAAAATCTGCATAGTTAACTGAATTCTTGAAAGCACTCAACCTAAAGCTTTGAAATTTTGTTTATAAGTAGTGGTGTACATATTGTATTTAATATTACAACAGCAAATATATTTGGTGGTATTTTAAAATAAAAACTAAAAATTAATTGGTGCTCCATCTGACAGGAGTCCGCGGGGACATTTGTCTTCTGTAACTTACTTGATTGCTTCCTTATAAATAAATAATTTGAATTGGGTCGAAAATTTAGAATTTTATTTACTTACTTACAGAACAGGCATGTGGTTTCAAAAATTGAATTTTATTAGGAATTTCCGATGCAACAAAACTTCGTTTCACCGATTCATCTAAACGACTTTCAAAATTCTTCAGAAATTTGAATAGCTTTTCTGTAGCCTGTTTTGTCTCGAGAGTTCCTGTTTGTTTTTTTTTCCAAATTTCCCAGTAGTAAGCAATGAATAGTTTAAAGCGTCTTCGGAAAAAGAGCATAGGCCGCATGTCCTGAATCCATTTCGGAAAATATTTCCTTTACTAGCTAAATTTAATGCCTTTAACTGCTTAACGGTGCAAAATCCGCGCGATCATGTTTAGCCCAACAATTACTATCCATTCTCTATTTGCTTACACAATCTGTCCAAGACAACTTGAGAGGATGGAAAAATGGCAAATCCATTGGCTTCAAAATAT
The DNA here is from genome assembly GCA_963556165.1 of Tipula helvola. Lineage (NCBI taxonomy): Eukaryota > Metazoa > Arthropoda > Insecta > Diptera > Tipulidae > Tipula > Tipula helvola. The sequence goes on from OY744483.1 coordinate 104,771,778, forward strand.
GCGTTGAGTGAGCTAGGAACGAGATTAATATTATTTGTTTGTCCCTACAAAATTGACTTTAAGGTAAATGTGACCAATACCCGTCCACGAAGAGTACTACCGGCAATCCTATTTTTTTCCAAAATCCATGGATAAAAAATATTTGTTATGTACTCAAAAAACGTAGCGGACATCATCCAGCCACTACCTGTATATCCTATGCCCAATTTTTTTGGATATTTGTTTATGATATCCGAAGGATATCGCCTTTTATACGGATATATTATCATAATGAGGTTTGAGCATTCCACTGGCGTTGGCTGTGATTAGAACAGTATAATTTTCTTTAGAATCGTTGGCTACGATTCTATCGATTTTTTTCGCTCCCTTTTCAACAAGCACTTGCTCATCTGTTGGCGTAAGAAAAAATGCAGTTTTATAGCAGTTAAAGACTCTTGAGGGTTCGTTAATTGTGTTTCTTTTTCCGAAAAATTCTCCTACTTCGAGAAACCAACTTTGGAGTTTTTTTCCGTAACAATGGCCCGATATTTTTGTAAAGTCTCTGTAAAATCTAAAATCCCTCAAACCATGCTCGACCTGGCCGTCCATTGGTAAAATTATTAAATTTTTTATTAGGGCCGTGACGCTATCAAGTAGTTGGTTTTTTGTTATTGGGAAACCTGCTTTACCAATTGGATAATCCAATCAACCAAAATGTTCTCCTCTTCTAGGGATAAGACGGTTGGAGGTCCGGATTTACCTGCTATTATTTTCTTTCCATTATAATGAACTGGTTTTAGGTATTCCATATGTTTTGCTGGCTGCGCAAATGGCCACTCCATTCCCGATAGCCACAATAGCTTGATAAACGGTTGCTTCAGAATATATTTGTTGTTTACCTTTGGTCTTTGTTTTGCCTATCGTAACGTTGAACCAAACAAGATATAAGTAGTTTGTGACCTATTTGGATCAAATTGTGACCGTTAGCTACTATAAAAAATTATAATTCAGTATTTCTCCCGTCATTAAATGTACATAAGCTACTCTAAATATTTGATTTGTATATAAGCATATTTTGTAGAATAGCTTACGCTCTTTATTTAAAGTTCACTCAGTAATTATACTTAGCCATTTTTTACTTTTATTAAAATCTACAGTTTAAAGTATTTCTATAGTATAAATTAATCCAAGGTTTGGATGGATAAACCATTCTTATTGTCTGAAGCTTTATTGACAGACGTAAGAGTTAGAGCATCAAAAACACTCGTTACATCGAAAGAAATAATTTTCCTACTTTTATATATTTAATTTGGTTTTTATAAGAACTGCTCTTAAAATTAAAATTAAGGCGGGAAATACATACATTTTTACATAATATACAATATGTAAGTACATATTAAGTATTTTCGAAGAAATTTTGTTTTGTTACGACTTTATATAAAGTGAAACATTCTGGAAATTATAACTTACTTCATATTCTCGCAAAACATCTTATTATTTGTTTAGCTGCAAGATGATCTTTTGATTTATTACCAAACATTTTCTTTACCCATATCTTACATTTATTAATAATAATACATAATATAACATTTTTCTTTTTATTCTCTCTCTCTCTGTTTTAGTTTTTAGTGTAAAGAGTTGTAGTTGCTACAATAAAATAAATACCCTGTAAAAAAAAAAAAATCAAGACGAATAAAATTAAGATATATATTTCTTAAACATACCGAAGAATATAAAGAAGAAAAACTTAAATATTATGTTAAATTTCTTAAAGTTTAATTAAGTTTTGTAATTTTTTTTTTTTGGTTTATTGTTGTTATTATATTTTTTTAATTTTTTCGTGTGAATTTTCGTGGTATTTTCAACAGTCCCGCGCCGCTCATAACAAAAGTGATCTTAGCGTGCACAAAAAATGAATTTATTTAAATTAAAAGAAATGTTTAAGATACAAAATTTATCGATAATTTTAATTTTATTAAATTTAATTATATTACTATCATTTGTGGATAATGTATGCAGTGATTATGAGAATACATGGAATTTTTATTATGAGCAACCATGTTGTGGAAATACAAATGGACAACATCATTTAAGGCATCATAGAGGTAAACATTTTTTTTATATACTTTGATATATTTATATTTATTTTTCAGCGTATGTATATTAAGATTTAAGACAAAGAAAGATTAAGTTCTAGATTTATATGGTTGAAAACTCGTTTTGGTTCAAAACTTCTTCATTAAATCGTATTATATACAATACTTGTGTAATTCTCTTAAGATTTTATATATATATATATATATATATATATATATATATATATATATATATATAGTATATATTATAATGTCTATGAAACAGTCAAGTTGAAAAATTTAAAAACAGCACTTGAAGCATCATGCACGATTCTATATTTTATGACTGGAATGTAAACTTCTTAAAATAAAACCGATTTCTTGAAATTGGATCTTGATCATGAATTTTAGCGCGAATGAGAACTGATTTTTTTTTTGTTTTCGTTTTCGTGTGTATATATTTAATATTTTATTAATTAACACTGAAGGTGTTAATTTCATAGTTAAGACGTTACTTGTTATCTAGATAATCCGTTGAAAAGCGATGATGATGTGTGTAGGACTAATGATGATAAGTAATAAATTCTTTTATTTATTACTATTAGTTTTAATATACTAAAGCCATTGGTTGTCTTAGTTTTGGTTCGTGAATATTTTACGTGTGACAATATTGAACATTAATAGAATGGAATTTGGTGTACTAAAATATTTCAGATTAATCCAAAAAATATAAATCAATAATTTAATTCAATATCTGTATTATAATAGCCTAGATAACCACTATTTTATATATTTATATATCGTCCATAAAAACTAGGCCAATTGAAACATGGTAATAAATTTTGAGCCCATAAAATTGTAAATACGAGTGCAACGAAGAAAATTTAATTTTTGTCCAATTTTTAATTAATATTAAAAAAACATAAAAATTCATTTATCATTTATGTGCAATTATTTTATTGTTTTTGTATAGTTGTTATAAACCGATAAAAAATAATTTATTTATAAAATGACATTAAAAATAAAATTTCATCATCAATTCTCATCGGAAAATCGAAAAATTATTTCCTTTGTATGATCAGAAATACTTCCTCAATTAACGTACTCTGCATGCATTTATTTAACTTTTATATTTTTATTATTTGGAAATGTACTTATCATTACTTGATAAACTATTTAAACAAAAATTGTAATGTTTTTTTTTTGTTTTAAACCATCAACGATCAATCTTAATTAAAACATTCCATTTTAATACAAATAAATCACCGTATAAAATCCACTTTGATCCAATACATTAACCATAAATCTTTTTTAAGAAACAAAATACATTTATATAAATACACAAGCCAGTACCAAAAACTAAAGTTCATCGTCGAACACTTCAACTATCTGAAATTCTGAAACGTTTTTTTTTATTTTACATTGTCGGTTCCCCAAATAAAAATGTAGAATTGATTTTTATTTTTATATAATTGAAAAGTAATTTTAAGAAAAAAATAATAATTTAAACATCTGCAAATAAAATGTATATAAATTCGTCTTATGATATGACAACAGCACATAAAATGTTTTTTTTTTCTTCTTAATTTTTTATTAATTTAGTCTTTGAATTGGAAGTTAGATAAAACTAATTTAAATATTATCATTTTTTTTAAAATATATTTTTTGCTTTCATTTCATCTAATTATAATTTTCTTGATTAAAATATAATTTATGTACATAAAAAGTTGAGATTGTTGAAAAGTTGAAAGATTCAGATTGTCTAGACAAATTTCACTGGATTTGGGGCGTAGAGTACCGACTGATATTCATCAATTAACAAAAAAAAAATAAAATATTTTTGCTTGAATTCATCAAGCCATATGCCTAGGCATTAATTTAGCAAACGTCGATTTGTATAAGAGTTTAATTACTAGAATTATAATGTATCCATTAATAATCTCATACCACGAAGCTTTCGTCCAGTCTTAAGTCCAGGTATTTTCTACTAGGTCCAAGAAAATCTAGCTTTTTGCGACACTTATAAGTCATAACATAAGATATTAAGTTTTAAGACGCATATAAAAATGTTTTTAACGCTCGAATAAACCTCTTGTTTAAACCTCGCCTTTCTTAAAATATTTAAGTTCCCTTAAATCTCGATAAAAGATTTTAAAAAGTTTTATTTTTTCTTCATATGATAACAAAGTAATTGATTTTTGCAATAATTGAATTGCCGTCTACTTTAGAGATTTCCAGTTACAGTGAACAACTAAGTTTATTGATATTCCTGTAAAAAGTTTATCACAAATGAAAGCTGAGGTTCATAACTCGATTGGTGACTTCTGAGTTTTCTAGGTATATTTTTTTTTTTGATTTATTAATTACTTATGAGGCGTATAATTCCAAAACTGGACATTCGATAATTTAAAAACAAGCATATTGAGTCATATTGAAGAGAACCCTAATGGCTACAAATTGGAAAATATTCTCTTCCAAAACTATGCTCCATTCGCGCTAAAATTGTATTCAAACATCCGATGTTATTCCAAAACTTGATAAAATGAATATCGTTCTTATTCCAAAACTGTCTAAAGTTGGTTGTAGCAAAACTTGTCATCTACTCAACAAAATAAATCCTTTTTAAAATTGATATTCCATAACTTGATATTTTACTTGCTTTAGTTTTCATAGCAAACCATTGCATTTTGATTTTTTTTTTGTACGACACGCAGTGCGGCCGATCCCAAAAAAGTTGGCCAAAAGTCAAAATCTCAAAATCTGCACTCAGAGGTTTTTTGGGTCGCTGATTACGAATCTGCAGTCAGAGGTGAAAAATTAAACCCTCTTCATCCCCTATTGACAACCCCTATTCGTGAAACAGCCAAATTTCAATGACAGAGTTGCACCTCCCTCTGGTCAAGCAGCCGTGACATTGCTAAGGGTTCAAATATCGATCACAAAGTAGTTTTAAACCATTCCCGTAAGGCTGGATATGCAAAAAAACTCGTTGTTTTGGGTGCCGCAGAAGTTGTCGATGAAAAATTGCTACTAAAACGCCACAAAATCGATCCATTTTTAAAGCAAATCATTATAGACGATGCAAAATGGGTAAAATACAAGAATGTTGTTCGAAAAACATCATGGTCAAAGAAAGGTGAACCACCACAAACGACTTCAAAGCCAAAATTGACGCCCCATAGGGTTATGCTGTGTGTATTGTGGGATTAGAAGGGAATAGTGCAATATGAGATTCTAGAACCTGGTCAAACGATTGATTCTAATCTCTGTTGTCGGCAATTAACCAGATTACAGCAAGCAATTCAACAAAAACTGCCAGAAATAATCAATGGAAAGCTTGTTGCCTTCCACCAAGACAACGCCAGACCACACATATTTTTGATGGCTCGGCAAAAATTGAGAGAGCTTGGCTGGGAAGTTCTGATGCATCCACCGTACAGCCTAAACCTTACACCCTCTGACTACCATTTGTTTAGATCTCTGTAAAACTCCCTTGATGGTCTAACGTTTGCTTTAAAAAAGTACTGTGAAAATCACTTGGCAAATGCGTAGACAAGACGTTTACAAGTATTTATGAAAAATTCAAATTACCAAACGGCATTAAGGGATCTTGGGTGCTACTCACATAACCGGTTTGCGGGAAGAAATTTTTAAAACGCATGAAAAATTTGTTTATGAAATTTGTGTATTGAAGAATATCACAGATATAAATACAGCGAGAAAATTCAAAACTCTGCTTAATTTACAAATCGAACAACAAAGGAGAGTCTTTTAAAAAGTCATTGAAAAATTGTGATCTCTCCTTGAGATCCTGAAAAACGACGAATATTTAGATGAAAACTGCTCATACCTTTTCTAAGGTACTTGAAAAGATCTTTAAAATGAGCTTTAGTAAAAGTCGTTAACATAAAAACTTAATGATTTTTTACGTGCTGCATTTTTCCTATGAAAAATCAACATTTTCAATCCCGAATAACTCGAAAAATATTGATTTATCGAAAAAACTTCATGGAACATTTTATGCTTAGAATTCATCTCTCTATCGATTTCTGCGATTATTTTGACTGTGGTAATTTCCACCGCCGATAAGGGGTGACATCACTACCAGGATGAAAACACACATCGGTACTCTATAAGTTTTGTTTCTTGAGCCATTCCTTACTTACTGTCTAAATTTCACGTCAACCTATTTTTACCGTCAAACACTGGACCTGGACTACATGTACAACATTCCCGTCCATCTGGTTTCTTTAGATAAATATATATTAGCTTGTCTCAAATATATTTTTATCGAAATTTACGAAATTCAACTTTGAAAGCACCTGGCAAAATTTTAGACCCGCCTAATTACTCTGGATTTTTTGATTTTCTAGTTTATTGCCTCAAATACCTACTCAAAATTGTTTAACAGATCTCCTCCTCCTATTAACAATGATTATGAAAATATCTAATATTTTAAACGAAATAAAAGAAATTTGTTGTTTTTTGTAAAATTTTGATTTCTAATTTTTTCTAATATATCATTTAAATAAAATAAATTCCGGAATTACTTTTTGGCCAAGAATTGGATGCCCTAATTACGACGGATACGACGGTGTCGTACTAAGTAAAATTTGCACAGTAAGACATATTCTGAAGCTGCCTGCGTGTGCAGTTTTTTCAAATAAATGTTAAAAGTTTGTACTAAAAAATATTTATCACAGGTTGCGGACACAGTCACAGTCTTAATCAGATTATAAAATTTATAAAAAAACAGAGAAATCGGAATTTCAAAAATGGCCTTTATTCAAATTTATAGTAAAAATTTAATTATTTTAAACGAATTATCTCTTTTATACATACTCTCAACAATATTTATAAGTAAATACCTACGACTAAATATTTCCTGAATTTCATTTAAAATATAAAGACTAACTATTTACAAAAACGTGCATGATATTGTTGCATAATATGTACTTACATATTTTGTAACTGCTTTGTAATTTGTTTTATATTCTATATTATACCAATATACATTTTTAAATAAAACCATTTAGAAGCCTTAGAAATGAGAAAGAGAAATGCCTACAATAAGATAACAACAAATCTCAATTGTACAACTATACATAGATAAAGCAACAAAATATAATGTACAAAGCAATGTTGTGTAAAAAATAAAAATAAAAAATGTAAACCAATGTTACAAGTAAAAATATAAAATACAAAAATTTTAATTTTTTAATAATACGATATAACAAAAAAATTCAATTAAAATGTTACGTCGAAAATCAAAAATAAATTATAACATGAAATAATTTATTATGTATGTATTTAACAATCGAAAATTGATTAAAAATGAATACATGATATACTACATGCGGAAGGTTCATATGTTAAATATTTCACTATATCGTGGTCACTTTAAAAGTTTTATCATGCTGACGGCATTTTTGATTCCATTCCAAATTACTTGCGTACATAATATTGTTTGGGTAAATGTAAACACTGGGAACAAAGGGATAAAAATATGAAATATTTTTTTATTTATTTTAAATGGAAAATAATTATCAATATTAATTAATAAATTGAAACAATTAACCATAAACATTATTGTTATAATTTTTGCTGTCCGATAATGATGTCATCCACTGTTGCAGTTGTTTTTATACTGCTTGGAAAGCATTATCATCATGAATTGATGGAATGAATTAATTTTATAGATATTTTTATGAAAAAATTCTGTTCTGTGTAATATAATATGCTTTTGTAATTAAAACAATAATTTTTATCAATAAATTTAATAAATATATATATGCGAGTATATATATTATGTACGTTATCATATTAAATAAGTATATACAGATATACATATCATTTACTTTTGTGAACGTTTAACATTAATTTTATTAGGGATGTGTGGGGTGATGCTATATATTTAATGATAAATAGCAATCGTACCCAATATTTCATTTTAATAATATTTAAAAACAAAAAACAAAGGTAATTCATTATATTTAGCCCAAAAGCAATATACATATACATTAAAAGAGAAATATTTCTTAACCCTAACGGGTACAAATACACAAATAGTCCGGAATAATTAAAATTTTCTAATGTCATTGACCAATTATAGATCCATCCACATAACTAAAATATGCATAATATACACACACGTACAAATATAAATAATAAACTTCCTTATATAAATAATCTAAATTGTTTGATAAAATGATATAGGTACATTATAATTTATGATTATTAATTTCTTAATAAGAATAAATAATTTTTATTGTCTACATAAAAGTAAATTAAGATTCCAAACAATATAACGAGAAAAAAATGTCTTAAATTTTAATTTTAATCGCTATTTAAAAAATTAAAAATCGTATTCGTATGCTAAATTCGGTAAATGCATTTACCATTTTTTTATGGAGGGTATACAAAATAAAAAAAGGTAAATATTTCACGTTTAGATATTTCATTCTGTATTGTGATAAGAATAGAATGAGTATAAAATAGGAAAAAACGCGTAATTTAACAAAAAACGAACACTAAAAATCAACATTTACCATAGTAAATGATTTACCCGAGAATTCGACCGCAGGCAATAAATAAAATTTGTGGCTGTGTTTGATAAATTTGTTGACAGTTTTGTGTTTTACTTTTATTTCGTTTGGTTTGATTTTTATTTTCTTGATTATTTATCGCGCTCAATTTTTATGATGATGAAAAACGAAGATATGTTAATTTTTCTAAAAATAATATTTCTAATTTTTATCCGATGTTTCAATTTGTCTTAATTTTGTGTTTATTTAAAACTGATATACATAGCTATTTGTGTTTCCTTATGCGACTTTTTAACAGTTTTTTTTAGTGTTGAAATTGTAAAACTTAACATGATTTAGTTGCGGTTATTAGAATATTTTTGATGGCCTTGGATTGGAAATAAATTGGAAAGTGTTTAAATTTATAGTCAACACAAAATAGTTTGATACTAAAGAATTTTGGAACGCAAAATTTTTGAAATATTATATAACTTCTTTATAATGGTTGCTGTGAGTTTGATCAATTAATTCTGAGGATTGCTTCTGTGGAAGACAAAGATCCAAAATTCTTCAGGAAACTGCTAAACGTGTTTTCCTAAAGAATTATAAACTATTAAACTTCAATTTTTTTAACGCAAAAACCAACGTAACTCATTTCAAGGGAGTAATTGATAAACGACCATGACACAACTCAAATATCGTATCTAAAAACGTATTTGGCCGGTATTTCTATGAATTGAAAACATGGGTAATTGGTTAGAAATAAACAGCTTAACCAAGATAATTATTTTAAAGCTCTATACAGTTTCTGAATAAAATAATTATAATAATTTTCGGTAAAGAGCCATTCAGAAAGAATTCATTTTGCAATTATATAATTCGTTTGCTGCTTTTAAACATATAGATGAAAAATGTTCCGTTGTCGATTGTTAATACGGGAAATAGTACATTGTGTCATTAGGATTAAAAGTGATACTTTGTTTTTACGAGCAATTATATTTGCATGCGAGGCGAAGCGCAGCGAAGCCGAGCAAAAGCAAAGACTGCGAGTCAAACAAAGTCACTTTTAATCCGAATAATACAATTGCTGTGTTCCATTGGCCTGAGTAAACTACTCACAAGTACTTGTATCTACTCGCAACTACTCATGCTCAAACGATGGTGTAGTTGAGAAGTAGTTACGCACAAAATTTACGGCAGAGTGATTTTAGTTTAAAAAATTCTAATAGATGACTCTATACCCATTTTGTTTGCGTGGAATGTAATTTTTTTAACCCTAATCCAACCAAGGTGTGCCTTTTGGCTCATTTGATAAATGCATCGATTTTCAAAATAATGTTAATTTAGTTATAAACTTGTATGTATTTTATATTGAAACATTTGCATACAATGTACTTGGCATTCTTTGCAAAAATTTATTAAGTTATTTGATTAAAATTTGAATTTACTGACAACAAAAATATGCTGGTTGGATTAGGGTTAAAAAAAAAATTTTGTTTATGTTTGTAATACGTCACGGCAATTTTTAAATAGCAAAAATATTTTAATTATTTTGTTGTTTAATGCTTTATTACTTATAATTATTAATTATTATTAATGGAACAACGTGTTTTTTATCAAAATCTACCAGTTTTATTTAAATTGAGGTTATGTTTTACTACTATCACGAAAATTCGCGTTCCATTGGACATCTACTCACAAGTACTTGCAAGTAGCAAATTGTGTCCAATGGAACACTACAAATAATACATACTATTTTTTCTCCAACGAAGAGTTCATGTCTGTCATTGTATATTACTAATTATACGTTGTATATTACTAATTATACAAATTATGTAATTAAAACTTCAAAATTGAAACTAATTTTTTTTAAATATTTTGTGAAACTAAGGAGATCATGACTTTTGTTTGGTTTGACTATTTTACGCGTCAAACTGCAAAGCTACACGGAAAAAATAAACTGGTCATCAACTAAGAAAACGGACTTTTAATTCAAGAAAATGTACTTTTTCTTGATTTAAAAGATAATTTTCTTATTTCTATCGAGTTTTTCTTCATGTAAGAATTGTGTTTCTTGAAATGAATAAAAACTCTAAAGAAATAAGAAAATTAGCTTTTAAATCAAGAAAAAGTACATTTTCTTGAATTAAAAGTCCGTTTTCTTAGCTGAGGACCAGTTTATTTTTTCCGTGATATAATTACAATATTTTCTTTCTTGCGAACAAAATATTTGAATCAGAAGATTTATCAAAGTTACCACCGGATGTGGTTCGAACAGCAAAAGAAATTGTGTTAAAAACCTATTGCCATCAAAATCACGTAAGATTTATGAGTGCGCATATAAGAGGTTTTTGCAGTGGTGTACAGAAAAAAATGTACAATCTGGATTATATTCAGAAAGTGTTTTATTGGCATAATTTGCCAATTTGTCGACGAAGATGAAAAGTTCGACTCTTTGGGCGCAGTATTCAATGGTTAAGGAAACATTGAATTATAGAAATGGCGTAGATATCGAAAAATAAAAAAAATAAAATATTTATTTCATAAACATTATACATTACATAATGGGTCTTCACTACAATATTTTCTCCTAGTATTAAAAGTACCTACTTTTACACCAAGGATTAAAAGGGTAGCTTAGCAATACACACATATTTTAAAACAGTAAGAAAAAGGCCAACTTTAATACCCAAAAACAGTATTAAAACAAGAGGCTTTTAAGACGTTGAGAGAAAAAATCCTTTTATTTCATACTATACCGAAAATCAATGATTACGTGATTGATTTCTGTCCGGGAAATAAATTATGACGGTACAGAACAAAAGTGTCCGGAAAACGAGCTATTACAGTACAGAAAAATATAAAACCATCCCGTCATTGCATGAAAGCCAGGCAATCTCGCGCACACAGTTTGACGTTCACTACCTTTGATTGATGGTGTAAAATATTGATAAAAAATTATATCAACTCGTGGATCCCGAATTGGTATTAATGAGCTAATGATTTTGTGAGATATGCTACCAATTGTAGCAGGAATATCTTTCATTGTATGCAATAAAAACCAAACTGTCTATTTTGGCAACATCAATGGTATTTGGTACATAGTCGCAACGATGTTTTTTTTTTTTAAATTTACCATCGTTGATATCTCCGTCTGATTTACATCTAAACGGCACTGTGCCATTTGAATAGGTGCTATAGGATAGCATACAATTTTTTCAAAGTCAATTTCGTAGTCCATATAGATAAACCTATTATTCGGCCAAACAAATCACTAAATTGAAGCAATTTTGCATCTTCTTCTCCAATATTTATCAACAAATCTTGTACTGCATTCCAAGCTTCTTTTCCACTCGCAATATTGAAAATTCGTTGTTGGACGACGCTACTTCTTCCACCGTAAAAAACGCATAGACGCTTTAAACGACTAGTGCGCCTACTGGGCGTTTTACTCGATTAAAGCACCCATAGTGTTTTATTTAAGTTAAATGATTTAAGTTACTAAAATACAATTATTTTCGAAATTTTAATAATTTGATATAGATCAACTCGAAAAATTGATATATTACCTGTATGTATTACTGATTGTTTTGACCTTGATTTTATTTCCGTCTCAAGAAGTCCATAGTAACTCGAAGGTAAGACTCGAAAAAGTAATTGTTCAATTGAAAAAGTCATGTTAAACTTAAAATGATTGTTAGCTTATTTGCGATCGAATGGAGGATAACCCCTATTAACTATTTTGTTTTATATTTTGAGCAATGCGGTATCCATTATATTTTGTGTCCTCAATATACAAATAACAATTAAAATATTTTTGGTATTTATATATTGGGTTTAAAAATCTAATGGTTTTATAAAACATTAAATTTTGGCGCACACATACCTTATATTCGTCTTTGTTTTACGAAGATAATATGATAGGTTAGGTTTGGGTGGCGGTCCACCAGGACCAGGCATAGACACAAAAAGGTCCGTAGCCATACCACAAATTAAAAATTTTTCCTCCAACTCATTGAAACCACTTTGAGCTTGATATGAAGCGCTGGATACTCCTGACGTCCTTCTCGCTAAGCTCCGCCAGGTCGTTGAAAAGGAGTGCCCCTAGAAAATTCAGTCTGTTTTGTGCCAGACGAGGACAGGTACAAGGAAGATGAAGTAATGTCTCCTCCTCCTCTTCGTCCTCGCAACTACGACAGTAGTCATGTGAGAAGAAACCAAGTCTACTCGCATGTCTGCCTATGAGACAGTGCCCCGTAATCACTCCAACAACCACACTGATCTGACTCCACTGGAGTGAGATCAGCTGTTTGGATCTCGCCAAGTTCAACTTTGGCCAGATCTGCCGAATTATTACGCATGAGGTACTATTTGACCATCTGTCATTCGTCAACTTACTGGCTTCCTTCTGAAGCAGCAGTTTACATACCGCAAGAGGCATTTCAATATCCTTTTTGCTGTTTGAAATGTGGTCCGTTGTACCACGTCGAGCCAGTTCATCGGCTTTAATGTTCCCCGTACTAACGAAATGTCCTGGCACCCATATGATATGGATATTGAACTGATCTGTCATCTCGTTAAGAGATGAGAGACAGTTCTGGACTACTTTCGACGTGAGAAGGTGTGATTGAAGCGCTTTAATGGCAGCCTGGATAATATGATAAAAAATAATTTTTATTTTTTTATTTTCCTAGTGGTATTCGAATTTCCAAATACAGCGCTTAGGCGTTTTTTACGGTGGAAGACAGAAGTATCGAATGTATTCGTAAATTTGAAAAATTCATTGACAAATGATTGAATCTGTTTAGTGCCTCTTTCTAAATTATATTTTGCCAAATCAGCTGTAATTGCCGTCTCCGTAGACCAATAGCCTCGTAGGTATATAATATAATAGTTGTGAATCTCGTGGTTTTTGCATCAGCGCTGCCGAGCAGAAAGAATGCCGAGTTAATAAAATGTATTAAACCGGTTAATCTTGTTCCAGCGTTTATTGTATGTTCCAGAGTCAGATCAATTGGCTATCCAGACAATGACTTGCCCGTTCTTTGGATTCAAAATAACTTTTTTCAATGGATTCTGATGAGTTTGTTTGTTTGTAGATGAGTTTGTTCTGGTTTAATTAAATCATCGTGATATTTAACCAACCGATATATGCTCTCATGTCCAACATTTCTGACCATCTGGCAGGTTTAGAGTCCTACTATTATGATCTGTCATTTTAAAAAATTTGTTTTTTTATGTTTATATATTATTCTGTCTAAGCAAGCTAATACTTGCCTCAAATATATTTTTTCGAAATTTACGAAATTCAATTTAGAAACCGCCTGGCAAAATTTTAGACCCGTCTAAATGATCTGGGGTGACATGTTGTACCATCACTTTCGATTCGTTTCCATTGTGTTTTGTCTCTTGTAACAAGAACAAAATTGTACGCTATTTTCTTCATTCATTACAATTTTTCTAATGCGATCTCAGCCTTCTGTATACTTTTCCTTTTCTTCACATCGATAAAATATCGCAAACAAAATGTTTTGTGATAAAGAGTGATGAATGAAAGTAGAAATAGAATGTTGTTTTATTTGAGCAAGCTGAGATAGCTTTAGAAAAAGCATAATTGGAAAAGCGGAATAGAGTGCAATTTTGTTCTTGTTACAAGAGACAAAACACTATCGAAAATGAATTGAAAGTGATGGTACAACATGTCACCCCTGGCTTTAAATTTTATATTTTATTAAATACTAAATTAAAAGGTATTAAAATTTCAATATGCCTCAAGGACATTTTTTGCAAAAAAAATTTCGCAACTTAAAAAATTTAAGGATTGAAAATGCCCCGTTACCCTTCAGCCAGATCTTTGATTTTGTGTTTAGACATTGCTAAACACACAATTATTATTGTCACACAAATGTTCATGTTGCCTCAAATACTTACTCAAAATTGTCTTACAGCTCTACTTAGACTCTAATATGTACGAATGATAATAAATCGCAGTTACGATTAGAATATACATAATTTTTAGAATTGAAAGACTTTTGGTTGATCCAATGTTTATAAAACTGACGTTCGGCGTGTGACGAATTCGGAATTATCGAAACCACTGGTAGATTCCTTGAACGTACGCTACTTCCAATTGAGAGTTCGCAGGAATATTGAAAACACACCAATTTAATTGTATGATGGTATTTATTTTCGATATCTTTAATTTGAATTAGTATCATAGCTAGAAAATCAACAGCAATCGTTGTGTCAATAATTTTCTTGTTATTGTTTTTTTTCCAATCAAACGTTTTCTGTTTGCTTGCTGAGTTTTCACTAACTACTACAATTTTTGTGATTTTGTACTTACTATTCTTACCAGTGCAGGTAATTTTATAATTTTAACTGATTTAATTTAGCTATCGAAATTTGGACTGATTTTCAATTGCTCGGCGAAAGTCGGGATAATTCTAATTTGGTTGACACCACAGACTTATGTACAATTTTAAAAATAAAAAAATATATATAAAGTTTATATTTTGTAGTAATTATGTATATAAATACTAAAAATTTTAAATTCTTTAAATGCAATAAATTATATCAATAGATTCAGTAAATTCTACAAATTCTATAAAGTCTAAAAATCCAACAAGTTTCTTAAATTCTATAAATTCTTCTCTATCTTCAAACGCTTTAATATGTCTATAAAATAAACTCTTTAATTTTTAAATTTTATGAATTTTATAAATTCCATAAAATCTACAAATTCTATGAAATTTATAAATTTTATCAATAATACAAATTCTTTAAATTTTATAGATTCTTTGTGTCCTATTAAATTTTTCAATAGTGTTTGTTTTATATATTAGGGCCTGCGCTCTTTCTAATATGCATTAAGATTTGATAGATGTGATTGACTTCGGTTGTCTTCTCTATTCAGATGATTTTTAAGGAAGTTTGTAATCTGTCAGACGCTCTAGATCTACTATGTGACCTACACAAGATTTTTCAATGGTGCCTGATAAGTGAATTACACTTAAATATTAGCAAATGTATGACAATGTCTTATAATAATATTAATGGATTAGTCGTTAACAGAGCGAAATTAGTTAAAGACCTCGGTGTAGTTTTTGACGAAAGGTGAAATGTGATGCGCATTTTGATACTATTTGTAGCAAATCGTCTAGAACTTTTGGTTTTACATTTAGAAGAGGTAAAGAATTTAGGTCATCTACATATGTATATTGTTGATTGTTTCATTTAATCACTTAGTGCGAAGTACTTTGGAGTATGGGGCCCAAATTTCAAATCCTTCCTAATATTCATTAGATTTGTACGCTTCAATTTTGTGCCATTTACCGATAAGTTGAGTACATAGTTATAATTATAACGTTAGGCTTGCAATATTTGGGTGCATGTAGGGTTGGTGATCTGGTGTTTATGGAAACGACAACGATCAAAGAGACAATTTGCAAAGTTTAAAGGATCATTTTAAATTAAATACCTACATACAATAAAAATTGGAATTCCAGAAAAATTTATGTTGGTTTAAGATAATAATCCATAACTTTCAATCCAACTTGTAAAAAATTGGTACATCTGCATATGTATAAGATTAAAACAAATTTGCCACATCCGCCGCAATCACCAGATCCCTACCGCATTGAGCAATAACTGGGACTCGATTTTTTGGAGTCCTGGTAAACTTATTCGTTGAGAAATATGAAAATCAGGAACAATATTTTTTCGCGATTATAATATTTACCCATTATTCATTAACACTAACATTCTGTTAAGAAAAGTAAATATTTTTACCGTATTCACCGGATTTACTTTGAAAATTCGCTTCAGCCAAAGTTATAAAATTTGATTTAATGTAAGTAGTAAAAACTGACTGTATCATTTCTGAAACTAATTTTATTCAATTCACTATATCTCAGTAAATATTAAAAATGGGTCAACCTTCAAGAACGATTTCTTGCTTGAACTTAATCAAGGAATCATCCTTGAAAATGTTTACATTCAAGTACAAAACACACTGTATAACAGCAAACCAGTTAGTACCATTATTTAATCTTATTCGAAATTATGCAGTAGAGATAGATAGGTGGTTATGCAGGTATGTAAAGAGTGTTCCAATTTAAGGTTAATTTTTAAATTTGCCGCTATTTATATTTTTTGTTTTAGAGTGCTATTCGCCTTTTAACGCACAGTTTTGACATCTGGTGAACGGTTTTACAACTTAGCCAATGGTGGTCAACCGGTAAATAAATGTATAAATAGACATGCTTCTTAGTGAATTTAGAAAGATAATTAATTTATCAATAATATTACAATTTAAATATAAATGCGATACATTAATAACTGGTTACCACCATCGGCTCGTAAAAATCGTGGCGCCTCTTGCGGCGCTTAAAGGCGAATATGTTATTCGATGGATGGCAAGTTGAAACATTCCGGTTATTAAAAACGGAGAGATATACGGTTAAATTATGCTTATTAATTGAAGACATGAGTGGATGAAGGTGATATGTAAATTTTTTTTTTATTTTGATTTTTTCACATGAATGAAGTTGTTATGCCCGTATATGCATTCTGTTCCAATAAATCTTCGCAAAACTAGAGAAATTTAAAACGGAAGAAGACTAAACTATGTATATACTAAGAACAAGTATATTTTAACACGAATCGTAGAAACTTTGGAGCTCGTTTCTGTAAAATTATGAAAATGTTACATATCACCTTCATCCACTCATGTCTTCAATTGTAAAAAATTATTTTAAATTTGGTGAAAGTTATGCAGAAGGCGTAATGGAATTTCGTACAGAATATTAAAGAGAAAATTGTCCGTCAATTGTGGATATTCGAAAAATTGTTACAAAATTTGTGACAGTGTTGGTTTCGTTGGGTTGGAGCAGCTCGTAATACACTACACCCAGACGATTCTACCAAATCCAGGCGGAAGGTTTGATACGATATTTTGGAGTCCTGGTCACCTAATTCGTCGAGAAATATGAATATCTGGAACAATATTTTACAATACTTTATTACAAGAAAGGTAACTTTTACCGTATTTATCTATCGGCTTTACATTGAAAATTCGCCTGCAGTCTTAGATACAAAATTCGGGCTGGGCTGTATCGTCTACACGGCCGGCCGTAGGTATTTTGCGTGATAACGTTTATAAGATGTTAAGATTAATTATTTTAATTTAATATAAATTATCTGCCACAGTTTCACAGTGTTCTCAACTATTGTAAATTGCTATTTTGCAAATTTTAATTTCAATTAAATTTAATTTGGAGGTTAATTATTTTAATTTACAACAAATTATCTGCTACGGATTCTTTACGCATAAATTTACACCAGAATTGTTCCGATCAGATGAGGCATTCTCTCGCTACAGTGCTCTCAATCATTGTAAATCACTATTTTGTATAGTTTATAATTTTAATTAAAATTTATGTGGAGAATAATTATTTTAATTTAAAATAAATTATCTGCCACATTTTTTTTATGCACAAACTAGAATCAGAATTACTCCGATCAGATATGGCGTTGTCTCGCTATAGTGCAGGCAAGCCCTGTAAATCGCTATTTTGTAGATTTAATTAAAATTAAAATTAATGTGGAGATTAATTATTTTTAAAATAAATTAACCAACACTGTTTCATTACGTAAAAATTGACTTCAGAATTAAGCGATAATATAATGCGTGAGGCATGAAGCGTAAGGACAGTTGATGAGTATTTGCCCACGACCAAAGGCAAAATTTCGTGTCAATTTTCTGAACATGCGGTGTAAGACGTTATCACCTTGTAATAGTAAGTAATGTTTGAAAAGTGCAACCCAACAAACGAACAAACAAGCTAGTTCTAGTGTTAAATATTGCTGAGAAGATGGTGGATTTCCATATTTCTTATGTTAAATATTGTTACTTGTTCAGAATTTAAACATTTTTTTCGTAAATAAATTTTTTTCTGGGTTGAAAATTTGAAAAATATTTACCCAGAAATACTCACAAAATAGCAGAAAATATTAGAACAATTTTCAGCCATTTTAGAGTTAGTTTCAGAATTATTTTTTAAATTTAGACGAAAAAAGCAAAATTGTTTATTCTTTAACAAAAATGAAATCCATTGACTTTTCTGCAATAACAACAAATCACTCTTATCTTGCTGGTAAAATTCAGAATTAGTTTTAGTGTAGAAAGTTTTATAGTAGCCTTTTAAAATAATTTCGCAGCCATTATATGAAAACAACCAGCATACAGCAATACATTAAGACAGGGGCATTGGCATATATTTAAATTCTCATCATATTATTATTTTTAACTCGATCTAAAGTTTTGTTTCTCTATACTATATGTACTAGGACTTTATATGAGTATATCCAACTACCATTTCAATTTGTCATTCCACCAATTAAACACCAACAAAAAGTCATTAACTATATCTGCATTGGAATAATAAAAAAAGCAACAGCACAGCAAAAAACGACGAACCAAAAAAAAAAAAAAAAAATTGAAACTGATATCCATTAAGTTTAGTAGTTACATAACAACAAGAACAAACGTTGTTTTAAACATTTCACCAGCACTCTCGCACACAGTTTTCCTCTAATTTTTTTTTTTATTATATAAAACCGAATAATTAATGGCATGAGATAGAACGGTTGTGTGTATTTTTGGTGAAAAGAAATCATACTTATGTTTAATTGTCTGCTGAAAAATAGAATCCAGCAGCAAGGAATATTATGTATTATATTTTGGTATGAACATAATGTATACCCTTTTTCTATATATGATTCCAGACATTAAAATGGTAACCATTTAAGAGGATATTTTATTACCGCATAGGATTTCATTTTAATTGATAAGTTGCCTTTAGGGCATTTGTTTATAAACATAATTATATTCGTTTTGTTGCATTAATTAATTTTTAAGGGTAGCCAATGGTGCGTTCCGTCTATCAACACATACAAATTTTTACCTGAGTTGTCTTAATTAACACACATATAAATTCCGAAAAATGCAGATAGGATCGTAAAAGATTATTATCAATAAAAATAACGCAATTGAAAATGTAATTATATCAATAGTAAAAAAAAGGGGTTCTATAAAACGGTCATGAAAGTTTGCAATCAATCAAAAACTCTGCTTATTCAATTAAATTTTAATCACTTACACAAACAGATTTTTAACTATTTTGGCGAAATTGACCAGAGAGTATTCAACCCGTATTATTTAGTATGTAATTTATTTGCCATAGCCAGTCAATTAGATGATATACATACATACGTACGAGTATATGACAAATATTTAGCTCTGAAATGTTCCAAAAAGGTTGCGTGTTTTCCAGTACATATAATGTAACAATTATTGTTTGTTTTTGGTCGTTTAGTTTTAATTTTTTGTTATGTTAATAATAACAATTAAATGAGTACTTGCATGTATAAATGGTGATTATTGGTAATGTGACAGCATTTTGGCGCGAAAATGATATAGAATTTTTTATTTTGTTCTAAAAAACTAACCATTAATCATTATACTTAATATTTAAATGTATACACTCAGTTAAGCTATTGTTATGACTGAATTGTACATGTTTATTAGTTTATTTGCATAATTGTTGAGTTTTATTATTTAATAGAAATGTTTTGTGGTTGGCCTGATTTGTGGTTTTGTTGGTATGACATGTTGCAACATTTTTAGAGTTTAATGGTGCATCGCTCTGGATTACATAAAAACAAATATTTTAAATTTGTGTGACAAAATAATAATATTTCCTATTTGAATTTAAAGGCAAAGAGTTTCTTTACGAAAATTATTCTATGCTCAGTAATAATTTGAAGTTGAGGTTCTTTCATCCAGTTAAATCATCATTTCAAACAAAATTCGATTTATTATTTTGTACCCGTAAAAACGAAATTTTTCGAAGTGATCGAATACAAATTTCATTATATGAATGCAATGAATGCATGAATTGCAAGGGGGTAAAACAGTTTAACAAAGCGCGAAGCAAGAATATTTTTATTTAATTTCACCAACAACTTCTTCAGAAAGATGAATAAATGCTAAATTAGCGAAATGTTTTGAAGATTCATGATCAATTGATTAAAAAGCAATATTGTCCCAGGATCCCTTATTTGTCCCACACATTACTGTTACCTATCCGTTTGTGTTCATAATATTTAAACATTACCTACAAAAAACCAAGACCCTCTAAGATGATCATATTACAGATCCTAATACAACTCAACATAAAGCAGCTATACTGAATCCTAGTAAATTATCAAGTTATTTCGAACAATTATTAATAATATCAAAACATCTCCTCGAATCTGCAAAATTACAAAAATCTCGAAGAATTACCGTCAACCAACAAAAATTTTAAATTAACTGTAAGGAACATCAACAAGCTATCTTGAAAATCTCAAAAATTTCAAATTATCTTCAATGTTGAAAATATCGAATAATCTCGATATACAAAACAGCCCAATTTGCCCGTTCAAATTCACAATATCTGGAATAATTAAAAATTATTTCAGTAAATTCGGATAGCCTCAAACATTCTCAAAAAATGTCACCTATGTAAATCGATATCCTCCAAACTTAACTTTAAATAACTCGATGCTAAGCAGATCATTATTCTGTAATAAGAAGTAACTTCATCGCTTGCAAATTTCGAGGATTATCGGAAATATAAATAAGCTCGATAATTTTGAATAATGTGAGAATTCTAGAAAAATATCGATAATCACAAAAAAAATTCGAATTTCCCGAAAAACTTGAATAAGCTCAGGAACCGGGGATAATCTTGAAAAAATCAAGAAATCAATTCGAAATCGATGAAGAAATCAAGAGAAATGAAAACAATTTGAAAAATGTATCTGTTACATTAAACTCAGTGAAAGAAACTCGATTAGACTCGAATAATCTCGAAATGTTCGATAATCTTGATATTCTTGAGAAATTCCAAATTTTTACGAAGATCTTAAAAAAATCAACAGACCACTATAATCTTTAATAAAAGACATCTAAATGCTAACCAATTCAAAAGCACAAAAAACATCGTTCTCGGAAAAATAATTAGGAGACGTCGCATAATCTCGAAAATATCGAATAACTTCGATGCCAAAATACTTAACGTTAGTCAACCCCCGAAATCTTCCACGATATACGCTTAAAAATCTATAAAATCTAGAACAATCTATGTAAGTATCTTGTGTTACTCAAATCATTATGATTTCTATTTGTAAATTTTAGAATCGGTTCAAAAAATGTGTACCAACGGGCAGTACCAATAACCAAGGTATACCAATAACGAAGTAGAGAATGAAGGTGATGCTAATGGTAAGGATTTAATTAAGTACGCAATCAAATTGATGACGTTTCCAGAAAATATATTTGCTACGTCGTATCACTATTTGTTTATTTAAGAACTACTCGAATAATAACCAAGTATTGACCTCGACAAATCACTTACAATTTCCAAAATCCTGATGTACTTGTGAGATGGTAACATGATGACGCAAGTCAACGTAAAAATTCGAGAAACCGGAATAATTCCATTATGTAAGCATTTATAAGTTCAAGATTTTTTCTGAAACTCGATTACGTAAAACATTTCAAATTCTCGCAATAACGCTTATATAATCGTGTGTTCTTGTAATTGCGACTTTGAGAATTGCCGATGCAGTTCTTCAAATTCAGGATCGGTTAACCGAAAAGATGAAATTAAATGATCAACCCATAATCGGTATTGTTTTCCGAACCAGAAATATTTTCAGCTGCTATGCCGCTGAGTCTATAAGCAACCTTTATGTGATATTTTCAAATAATTTATTTGTAGTGTTGTATTATAGCAAAGAAAATACCTTTAGTTGGTTTTTGAAAAAAATGTTAATGTTCTCCAAAGAAAATCCAATCAAGTTTTGAATAAATGTATTTGGTATAAGTTAAAAAATTGCAAAACAATTAATTTGATTTATTGCATGCATGATTTAAGTCAGCAGCCGCCACTGTTTATCACGGCCCTTTTTGTAATTATGCAGTCCATTTTTACAAATTTTTGTTATCGTGTGCTAAAATTCGAACATCGTACTTACCAATCGATTTCCGAACAAGTCCGGTAACTTTACAGAGCTGAGTATTCGACTGGTTATAGCCGTCTGGGGAGGGGCTTAAGTAATTAAGTTTTGTGCTGTTACCACGCCCCTGTCTGGTCACATATCCATACATAGGTACTATACTCAACCGCTTTAATTTTAGTATTGCCTTCTGCTGTAGAAAGTTAAATCTCACCATTTGTTTCCCGTTTATTTTATTATTTAACTCTTAAGGAGGGAGACATTCAGCAAATTATTTTATCCATTGATTCTCACTTACAGCTGCGGCAAAAATAATAGTAGTGAATGAATCAAGATTATTCAATACAAACTGCCTGAAAACAAAGCATAGTTTTTAAAAAAATGTTGTTTTCCAAATTTACATTATTTATTACATAATAAGAAAATAATATCATAATTTTGTTTAAAAGTATGAAAAATTCGAATATGTTGCAATTATGATGTAGCATTACTATTATTTTTGCCGCAACTGTAAAATATATAAAACCCCGGCCAAAAGTTTAAAACCACTCTAATAAAAGTAGGAAAATTAAATAAAACTCAAAAACTTGAAGTTGTACGAAGCAAAAGGTTTATTTATCATAAAATATATAAAATCTCAAATTACTCGAATTAAAATAATCATCTTAAAACACTTTAAACAGATTTTTGTCAAACAATTCTTCTTTGGATTCCAACAATTTTTTACTAGCCTCGGCATCCGACTGATCAATTTATTTATAGTTTCTTGGGTTATATTGTTTCAGCTTTCGTATAAAGCTTTCCACATGTCTTCATGTGAAGAGGGGGATCGATCGCGAACATTCCTCTCTAGCTGTTCCCACAACAGTTTGATAGGGTTGAGTTCAGGACTCTGAGGTGGCCATACCTTGTTATTTCATACACCTTCCACCTCATTCCATTGTAACATAAATAACCGCTGCACAATTTAGAACTGTGTTTTGGGTCATTATCTTGTTGGAAAATAAATCCATTGCCAAGTATTCTTATTCAGTGTATACTCTTTTTTCTTCATAATTCCTTTGATTTTTACCAAATCTCCAGTTCCATGGCAAGAGAAACAACCCCAGACCATAATGGAACCAACACCATGCTTGATAGTTGGCACCACACAATCTGGCGTCATCTTTTCTTCAGCTGTATGTCGAACGTAAATTCTTCTTTTTGAACCAAATATTTCAAACTTCGATTCGTCAGTCCATACAATTTTTTTAAAGTCTTCTTCTGTCCAATCACGATGATTAAGGGCCCATTGCATTCGATTCATCTAGTTTTAAGGCTGTAGCAACGGTTTTCGAATGGAAACGCGACCAAACAAATTAGCGTCCCTCAATCACATTTTTACTGTAGTCAATGATACAAGTTTCGATCGAGTTTAGTTCAGTTCGGCGCGTATTTCTGGTGTTGTTAGGCGTCTATTCTTTATAAATAAATACAATTAAAAATTCTAATGATTTTTTCACTTGTATTATTTTGATTTTTTATTATTAGTAAATAAAATCTTTCTTTTTTTGTGACAATTATTTTTTTATTATTTTTATGTTGGAGGACCGGTTTCGGATTTCATCCGTCGTCAGCTCCTTGAATTTTCACTAATGACATATCGTTGAAAAATTTGCGCATACTATATTTTGTATTGGTCACTGTGTTTTTTGTAAAATCAAATCGTATAATTTATTCGTCACAGTGTTTAACTTGTCGTTGAGAATATACGTATTGTTCCGATGTTTGTATATCTCGATTTCTTCTAATCGGTCCATCATCTTTCCTTTCTTGAGTGAATGTAATACTTTCATGTTTGTGTTCATGTCCGTAAATGTGTGTTGTTGAGTTACGATGTGGTTAGCAAAATTAGATTTGAAAACAGTGTTTGTGTGAGCTTTCTTCGTTTCCTGTATGTGTTCCGTGAACCTTTGTGTGAAGGTTCTGCCAGTTTGTCCTATATAGAAACAAGGGCAATCATTACATATTAATTTATATACACCGCTGTCATTTGTTGTATTATTTGTTATTATTAATTGATTCTTTAATTTGTGTGACGTTTTATGTGCGATTATGTAATTATATCTTCTGAAAACTTTATTTAATATATGGCTGGTATTTTTGTTGTATTCGATAGGAATGTACTTTCCATTGTTATCTTCAGTGTGGTACATTGTGGTTAGAAGTTTTTGTTGTATTTTGTTTTTTATTTTGGAGTTAATACGATGAATCATATTTGTTGTATACCCATTTTGTACTGCTATATGCTTGATCGTACAAAATTCTTCCATGTAATCTGCTTCGGACATTGGGATAATGTTTAACCTAGTTACCATGTGATTATAAGCCGCAATTTTTTGCTGTGCGGGATGATTGGAAGTGTTATGGATAGTTTGGTCAGTTTGTGTTGCTTTTCAGTATATGCTGAAATTGTGTTTATGGTTTAGGTTTTTTATAGTTAAATCCAGAAAATTAATCGATTTCTCAGTTTCTACTTCAAGCGTAAATTTAATGTTTTCATGTATGTTGTTGATATAAGCGTGTAAGCCATCCAATTGTCTTTTTGTACCATTGAACAAAATGATTATGTCATCAACATAATCATCGGTCTATTCTTTGCTTGCTGGTAATAACAATGGACTTGTCCTCTGAATATGTGATGTTTCTTGACCTTCCTGAATTTTAGTTGAGATGCAATCACAAGTTCGGATTTCCCTTCATTATGTAGAACAATGATGGCCGATAACGTTTCGGTGCTGATTTAGCGTATTTCCCATTTTCAAGACCTGTTAACTGTAGGAACCACAATTTTAGACTGAGCGAGATTGTCCCCCTGAACAACTTAGAATATAATATAGTAAAAAATAGGAAACATGATACATTTGTTTCAGGCAAATAACACAATCATAATTCTCAGCAAATGTTATGTCGTATTCTTTCGACTCAGAATACCGGAACCTAGATCAAGAAATGCTGAACTCTTCATAGTACAAATTGATCTCAGTTCAGTTTTATTTGATCGAGATTCGATTTTTTTGCGTCAATAGAATTCAACATTAAATAAATTAAAAACAAAAGCCAAATAATTTGTAAAGAGAGAGTCATACAAATATAACGATGACTTTACCTCTCTAACTCTCTCCTTTTAAATTAAAACAATTAAAAATGTTACAGTGAAAGGCATATACATCACTAAACCGTTTTTTTTTTCTATTACTTATTCAGCGTGGACAATTAATTACAAGATTGTGGAAAAAAAATCCAAGGGGAATTTATTTGTTTTCAGGGAAGTGGTATGATTTCATTATTTGACGACCTTGAAATGACCTATCAAGCTCAATTTTATTTTTTAACACAACCTTAGTAAGGGTAGAACAGGTCTACTTCAACATTCGTACAGGATCTTATTGCAAAAAACAACATAAAAAATCAGTTTAACAAAATTACTTAGTTAACTGTTTTTCAATACTAAATAATTAAGTACTGGAAAGTTACAGATACAATATTGATACAGTGCCTAGTTTCCGAGTTATTCAAATGAGTCAAGAGTTTCACCTAGTGTAGCTATATATTAAAGTTTCATGCACTTAACTGTCATCAGAACGGATTTAAGAATAAAATTGTATCGTCGTGATATGTATGACCGGCAGGTTTCAGCGTTTCTTGCCTTTACTTTGGTGTACTATTTTTAATCATTTATTTAATTAATTGTTAACAAATAATTTCGACAAATAATTTCATTTGCAAATTTGCCAATGTAGACATCAATGATTTAAAAAGTACAATAACCGCTGAAAATTTAAAAAACATCTGCATATTATGTATATCTACTGTAGTAACGCATTCCTAATTTTTTAACATTTAAATTGTAACTCCGTGTTCTCCGATATTAAAACAAGCATACTCTTTATTTGTTTTAGTTTTTAGTGAATTTCATTCGATACGTCTTACGAAGAAGGCCTCACCACAGTTAAAAAAATTGTAATAAGCAAAAATTATTTAAACTTTTAGCGTATTTGACCTCAATTATTTTGAGGTCCATATTTTCAAAACTGGCCATTCGATTTTTCTTCACTAAGCACAATGCAAAAAACTTCTCATTAATGCAGTCAACAATTAATTAACTTTGCTAACAAAATTATTTACGGAATTTAATTGCTTAATGGTTGGTTAAAAACTAAATTTTGAATAAAAACTCAATAATATTTGATGGCGTATTTTGAGATAAAACAACGTAATTTTGTTATCTTAAAATAATTATGTTTACAAACGTTTCATATCAAGTTTTATTTTAAAATATAAAAACTAATTAAAAAATTGCATAATTTCAATTCTGGTACTCTCAAATTAAACCTGGATAAAAAAAATACTTTAAATAGTTTCCGATTCATAAAGATACCCTTTTTTACCAATGGCTTGGTCATAATCCGAATCCGTTTCAGTGCCAAAAGTAGCGTTAAGACCTTAAGCTTTCCTACACGATATTTTTCTTTCGTGAGAAGTTCGGCGAATTTTTATTCTACCAATTAAAAAATAGTTAATTTTGAAGTGCCAAGTGGATACCGATTTACAGGTAACGTTCTTCGATGCATATAATTTTTAATACTATCCGTGAAAATAATTGAGTTCTTCGTTTTGATGTTTTATCGATTCTTACAAAAACACGATTGTAAGAAACACAATTGTGCTAAGCAACAGCAATTAGCGCTGAAATATTATTCTGGTTCTGAGGTTATTGTAAAATTTTAGATATGAAGTTGCCATGATTAATAAGATTTTTGGCAAGGTAGTTTTGGAAGCAGGTAGAAAGAAGAACACATTAGTTAGCAGTACGTTAACAAACGTTTCCTTTGGCACTTTCATTTTATGATAAAATTTAATTGTTTATTTCACAATAACACATTTAGTTTTAATTAAATATATTCCAACATTTTCAGCTTTACAACTAAAAACTACTGAAGAACCAATAGCTGCATTTCAGATCAAAATTTAAGTAACAAAAACATTTGATCCAACGTTGATTTTGGATAACAAATGGTGATCTAAAAATTAGTTCAGCTATTAAACTGTAGGTGAACAATAATTTTGGATTAAGTTGTTGGTACTTGGTAGTTGTGAAATGAACAATAAAATTAAATACCGAACTCATTCTGCCTGTTTACACGAATATTGCATTCATCATATTCTTTGCTCATTGGTAAAGGAAAAATACAGATTCAAAACGAAAGGAAACAGAAAATTGATATTTGGTGCACACATTTTGATGTCATTTCCTGAGGCATGATCTGATCTGGATAAGTTCAAACGTCAAGATATTCGGATGTTATTAACACATTTCCCGCCAAATCTTAAGATTATTATGGCAAATTTTGACAATAAACGCTATTTTTGAATTTAATAATAAAGGAAAATGACGAGTTCTGTGATTAAGAAAAAATAGTTAGTTTTGTTTACAATATACCAACTATTTTGGCAAGTTCTGATACTAACGTCACTTTTTTCACCAGTCCGGTTTATCTGCCACCGGCGCTACAATGTCGAATTTGATAACTAAAGTGACTGAACTAATGTTGCATTCTTCAAGATACAGCACGGTCATATTCGACTGGAGAAGATTGCTTTTCACCTCACCGTGGTGAATATTTATAGGAGTTCTAAATGACATCCCTTCAAATTTCTCTGCAAGGATTAAATATACGGTAAATTTGATAAGAACTATAATTGTTGCTTCAATCAAGATCTTTCATTACTATCATCGAAGTGAATATTAGGGTGGTAAAACAGTTATGAATTTTAGTAGCACTTCCAATTTTCTACATCACATGCTGTATGGGCCAATATCTGTAAAATTGTACAAATAGAAATTTTTCGTTTTGTTTTTTTTACATTTTTTTTTTTTTTACACATTAAGTGTTTTTCTCATTTTTCTCATTTGAAATATTTAATTAACAACACAATTCCGTTGGCGGCAGTTAACTTTACTAAATATTTTATAAGTTATTTGGGAAATTTCAGTCGTCCTTCCTAATTTATGTCAGCTTTGTTACCGGATAAAAAAATTCAATATTCAAAATCTTATTAATATTTGGTTTCACTTTCACATTTCTCTTTTCATTGTATTCAATTAAAGATTAATATAATTAAAAAAATATATAAAAATAAATCATTTTGTAAAAAAATTTAAATTTTTGTCAGCTGAGTTACCAAGATCACGTTCAAGAAATTTTCTTTAAAAGTTAATTTATTTTTAGGGTTGTGGGTTTGAGATGTCAAATTATGTCCTAAATGATATTTTCTCTATGATTCGGAATTTGCATTTTAAATTGTTAAAATTACATTCATTGATTTAAAAAAAAAAGAAAAGGTAGGATTTGAGGACAAAAAGTAACGCAGTAGAAACAAAAGTAACACAATGGACTGTTATACATATGATAAAATATGTACATCTTTACTAAATAAAATAAATAAAATCAAAATGGTTTTCATAAGCTATAAATATTTAAAAATAACATAACAAAATAAATTCTTTCGATAAGAAAAACAAAATATTAGATAAACATTTAAGGATAATAATGATCTAAGATTTTTCTTCAAGTACTTCTATTGAATTTTCAAATTCATAAAATATCCAACTTGCTTTTAGTTCAATACAAGGATTTTGCAGTTCTTTATTATATGTTTAGAATGGACATCCATAACATCATTTTTTTAAATTTTGAAAATGATTTTAGCGCTATTTATTTATTTTAAAAAGTTAGTTTAGTTTCACCTTCATTATCTATTTCGGTTTGGGCTATAGCTACGTATCAATTATCAATTTGTTTGCGTTTATTATTAAATAACTACAAAAATTCATTTTCTAAACAAAGCGTAGTCTACTTCCATAAAGAATATCAACTGCGTTACTATATGTATTGTCAGTCACGTTACCAAATTTAAGTAACGTAGGTGACCGGTAACACAGTTGACGTTTTTTACGGAAATGAATTGCACACATTAAAATAAAAATATTTAAAACATAATTTTTATGAATAACTATTTATCGTTAACATATTCTTGTTCTATTATTTAATATAATATATAGATTTTATTAAATCATTTAATTAAATTTTTGGTAACACAGTTGAATTATATTAAAAATACATACCACAGTTTCGAGAAAACATTGACACTACAAAATGATGCTAACACGCGCACATTCTAAAATAAGCTGATGCATTTATGGAACACGTTACGGACGTCGAACGTATTTTATTTTTTTGAAATAACAGTTTTTTGTTTTTATTTTTTCGGTAACTTAGTTGAAGTAACACAGTTGAAAATAAATAGGGACACAACTTCATAATTACAAAAATCACAGAAAAAAATAGAAACTATTAATTATGATTAAGGATAAGCATTAAGAAAGGTTGAATCTTGAATAATAAAATTACAAAAATTAATTAAATTTTAAGTAATGGTCAAAATTTATAATCGTATAGAATTAATATTGTAATTTGGGACATTGAGTTTTTGGAATAAGTACCATTGGCAAACTTTGAAAATTTGTCCTTTGATAATTTTCTAACTTAATACGTTTTAAAGCTATAAAGATTTAATAAATCGAAACTTTTCTTTTAAATTAAAAAAAAGTTCAAATTGGAGAATAATTAAAATAACTAGTTCCGGGACACCATTGTACAATTTCACAGATAATGACCCATATACAGCACGGACATATTCAACTGTAAAAACATGTATGACTAAACTACCGATATACAGGTCTCCGGCACACAGTGGGCAAAAAATAATTTTTTTGTGAGCAAAAATCTTCCTCCACTTCAATTTTTAAGGGATCCGAATATTTTATTTTAACTCTGGAAATGTCGACTGAGAAAATATCGACTGAGGAAATGTCGACTGAGGAAATGTTGTCTGAGAAAATGTTGTCTGAGAAAATTTCCACTGGAAAAATTATGCCTGAGAAACGGTTGATTGAGAAAAAACTGCGCAGTTTTTTGTCAATAAACATTTTCTCAGGCATAATTTTTCCAGTGGAAATTTTCTCAGACAACATTTTCTCGGAAAAACAGAAAGTTATAACCAGAGAAAATAACATTTGGAAATAATTTCTTAGCTGCTTTAGCTTTTTCAAAGTCAGACAATATGAATTTGGGATTTAACTTTTATTGTTTTTGGTCGGCATATCTAATTATATATTTCTTGAAAGACTTCATTATAACAATTTTCAGTTTTCGCTGTCATTAAACAGTGAATCGACCAATAAATATCTTGTCTGCTATTAAAAAATTCTTGCATTTAACCTTTTGTAACATGGATGGTATTTCCAGTTCATCTAAATTGGTGCTTCCGAATACAGCTTATCTAATTTTTTGATACTGAGCTTCATTTGAGGGCAAATGAGCTCGAGAAATTGGTGGACACATTATTGTCGCTGATTGTAATATTTTACAAGGCTTTATAATGTATTGTGCTGCACTCTGTCTGATCGAGCTGTTTACTTCATTAGCATCATTTTCATATGCTGATGGTTCATGAATGTGTTCCTTTGCTAGAGATTTCACGATTATGTGTAAATTTGCTGTCTTTTCTGTTCTTGAAATTGTAACGGGACAAGAATGGCTTTTACTCTACTTAGCTTCATTAACTGAAGTCATCTTCTCACAATGAAATATGTATTCTCTAAATAGTAATTTTTTACCGTTTTTAATACTAGGCTTTATTTGCCCGTCCATTTTTCTTCGCGTGCAATCAATTATTTTGTATACTTCTTAAAAACTATTGGATGATTTATTCATACTGGAAAACTACGTTACATGCAATCAGTATATTTTTTTATTAGAGTGTTGAATAAAAATTGATAAAACTCAATTAACAATTTCACTAATAAAATGATGACTGAGAAAAGGCTGATTGCGCAGTATATTCTCAATCAACCTTTTATCAGACATCATTTTTTCAGTGCAGTGCAAATTTTCTCAGACAACATTCTCCCACAACATTTCCTCAGTCGACATTTTCTTAGACAGCATTTCCTCAGTCGCCATTTTCTCAGACAACATTTCCTCAGTCGACATTTTCTCAGTCGGTATTTTTTTTACAGTCGATATTTTCACCCAGTCGACATTTTCTAAACCGATATTTTCAACTTTATCGGGCTACAACACGTCACTGCTACTTTTGCGTTAACCTGCGTGTGAATTTCATAAATAAATTGACAGATGTAAAGTTAGTGCATTCTTCAACAACGATTACAACACGACCATATTCGACTGAATAAAATAGCTTTTCTCCTCAGCGTGGTGTTATTTACAAGAGTGGTGAAAAATTTCATACCACTATCAAGGCCTTTCCAGTGATACCTCTTTCAAGTTTCTACGATATCAGCAAAGCGAACAATGATTATCTACCATTAACTAGATTGGTTCAACGTCTTTAAAACTCGTATATTCGACTGACAATTTTGACTTTCCTCTCACCGTGATGAATAATTGGGTTTAGCGTATTCACTCGTGCAATCATTTCTGCAGAGGACATTTGAATGATGTTTTGTTCCACAATTAATGGTATAATGGATATATCAATGCTGCGATGAGATGAGATGTGTGTTGGTTTGCGGGCGGTGAAACCTACAATCGGACAATCAAACAACCAAACTGCCTAAAAGATGATGTATGCTGGTAGTTGGTAGCATCGTTAATTTATGGTCGTTAATTTCGTCATTATTTACGTCGTTAGTTGAATAGTTGTTTACTCTTGAGCTTGACCAACCAATGTGCTGTCATCGGCATCATCATCAATATCGCTATCTTTAGTTTCTTCAGAAGATAACCAGTACTTCATATTGTCAACACTCGAGGTTGTTAATTTACGACCACGGTGTTTACCAGTTCGTTCCACATGGTAGTGACCATTATAGCCAACTCCAATAATTGTGTATGGTTCCATATATTTCGGATATAATTTGTCTGCGGTGGCGAACTGACACTTCATGAGACTTATTTCTTTTTGAATTATCTCCACTGGGACTGGTTTTCATAGGGTTCGTCATCTTCATGCCAAAACTGACTACTAATGGGCTGCGATTAATATTTCTTTGGAAGGTAGAATTAAGGATATGTTACGAGGTACTGTTATACTTAAACCAGGTTTCAGGACATCCAATGGACACATGGGTAAGTGCTGTTATTGTGACTCGATGTATCCTTTCACCTTACCCATTTGCTCGACGAATTATATTCGTAATTAGCGTGCGATGAATGCCTTGCTCTATAAAGAAATCTTGGAAACGATTCGATGTGATTGCAATTTCACGACCGGAGATTATTATCGCATGTATTTATATTACTTTTAAGTGCTTACTCGAGTGGCCTCAATTGATTGATGAGTATGGTTGACAATGGTTCGTCTGCTATTGGTAGTGGGTTAAGCAAGTCTTCCTGATTATCCTTGTAGCGACCCACTCATTTAAATCGCTAATTTAATTCGTAATTAAACAGCTCTTTTCGGTCAATAGTGATACCTATAATAGGATAGCAACTTGCTATGCAACTATTATATTGGTTTATGTCTGTGCTCAACTCAATAAATATATTTCCCTATATTTTAGTACAGTTCACTATTTTGTATTAAGTTAATATCTTGGATATATTTAATACAACACCGAAATTACCACCATATATTGTCGTTGTCGCCATTCAAACTAACTCATTCAGCAACGATTCAATTTTGCTTAAACACGAAAATCAGTCTAAATTTTTTAGTTCATGAAAAGTCTCCACAATTTCATTTTTGACAGACACAATTTTTACATATAAAAAACACTCTCGTTTGTTATGCCAACAAGGCAACAACTTTTACAGTCTCCGTAAAACTTTCAAGTGGTACACGTCAGCTCTCCCCAAAGTAAACTAAAAAAACAAAATAAGTAGCGAATTTTGAACACCGCCGTTTTTCGGGTGAAAAATATTAATTTAATAACGCGGAAAATTAATTCGCGAGTGACAAATTTTGAAGTCATAATATAAGTGGTGGTGCAATTTAATAAATTAAATTGTTATATTTTATAAGTGGGATTTATAATAAATATACGTCGCATACGCGAAGTTATTGTGCGCACGTTTAAATTGAAAGGTACGAGTTTATCTTGTCCTCCCTGTTGGACAAAAATACACATAAGGGTATCCCATTGCGGGTAATCGAATATCATCCCGGATTGGTAACACGCACGTCGTAATAAAATTGCAACCTTCTGCCGGGAACAACTAAATCCCCTTACCTCTTAGATAAAATACACTTTATGCAGCAATTTCTGTAGCAATTTTCAAACTTCGTGAGTTTTTGGGAAGTAGTAGTCCCCCTCCCTCCTGGAAGTAGTAGATTTCTTCTATTTTTCCAGCAGCAAAATGGTCATCCTTAAAATATAATTTAGATATGGATCATCAAATTGTTTGAGTTTTATTGTATTTGCTAGAAGGTTCGTATACAATTAAATTAATTTTAGTCAATCAAATGATTGAATAGGAGGGAGAGTGGGTAAATTACGAAACAGCCATATGAATATTTATCTTCCAAATTCACGAACAGAATATTGTAAAAACTGCAAAAAAGTTAGTGCCGCAACGCCTCTTTTTCTAAATTTAAATAATGCATACACATTAAAAAAAAAATGAAACAAGAAATCAAAATATGTTTGTGCATTTTGTTAATGACCAGTTTGCATCGTTCGTATATCGCTATATCGTGTGTCATATACAAACAGTTCATCCCATTCATATGCAAATATTAACTCTTGCGCGTTTTTTTTTATTTTTTTTTATTTAATTTTATTAAGAAAAAAAAATGTAGAAAATTACAGTATTTAGGCAAAAAACAATTTTTTAAACCATTTAATTAACAAACAAAAAAAAAAGTGCATTTTGATCAACAAAACAAAAAAAAAAAAAATGGGAAAATGCTATGCAATTTTCCTCGGTTTGATTGCATGCTAACATATTGATGTTTTGCTGTATATTTAATGTATAAAATTACAGTGAACCATAAAAGTTGCAATAGTTGTTATTATTTTTGTCTATCGCACCGCCACTCCAATTAAGGGTTGGGTATTATACACATACATTTAAATAAATTAAGTAAATATTCGTGCATTTAATTGATATGACCTGTTATATACACTGCTGAATGCAATGTTGATTTTTTTTTATTAATAATATAATACGAAGGTTCTATTAAATTCGGAACACCCGACGCCAAATATATAATTTATTGGCTATGTTAAATCAATTAAATATTACTAGTAGTTTGTTTATTTACTAATTTAATTAAATTGAAACGCGAATTGATATAAGTACGAATTTGAGTTTTTTTGTATAGCTATGTACGATACTTCAGTGCGAAATCAGAAGTTCATTGATCACAAAATGTAGTGTGAGTATCTTTCCTATTTTTAAAAGTTATTTTTTTGTTTATTTATTTAATCTTGAAGACTGTTGTTGTCTTGAGAAATTAAATTTTTATTTTGTGTTATGTTGGAATTTTTTACGTTTTGTGATATGCACAAAAATGAAATTGATGATTTTTCTGTTTCTTGAATTTTGCGTCTATCGTGTTTTATATATTTTCTCGTAACAAGAACAAAAATTGTGATTTCATTTACATTGCAAAACTGTAATTTATTGGTTTTTAACATAGTGGAATGTTGATATTTTTCGAGGGAAATAAAAAATGGTGACGATTCAGTGGAACATGGTTTAATTTTCATTGGTAGTTCTTTTCAACTGTAAATATTTTTGGTTGGTTCTAACAAAAAGAAGCCAATTAAATTGCGTTTTAATGAAAAAAAAAAAAAAATTTGCATAGAATCCTTTCGACATAAAACAATATCAGGTTACTTATCGTTCGCCATTTGTTGTTTTGTTTTAAAAAACAAATTCAAATATGTCGCTTATCCAATCATCAACAACCACCAAATAATATCCACATGAAATACAATCCCTGTATGCAAAATTCATAAATTCACCATTACGGGGGAAACATCTAACTGAGATTTAAATCAAAAACACTGTGTGTACATATTTAATTCTATTTTCAATGACTAAACAAGCAGCGCGCGATATGCTGCTACTATTCTAAATCCACACCATGTACATACTACCACCCCTTAGCATATTTACAACGTATAAAATACACCAAATCACTTAGTCAAACATCAAAACAATGTTATGTACGATATATTTCCAAATTTAAATAAATATTTATTAATTTGGAAACACGATTCTCTGATGGAATATCAATTATCAATAGTATCCTGTATCAGATGAAAATCCATCGTAAATGTCTCTGGCACAATTGGGTACAATTTGAATTTTTAATTTGAAATATTTTTTGAAGTTATGTCACGTGTATGTTCTGTGCTGCACGCCCGGTAAAAATTATATATTTTTTGTTTTTTGAATCTGTCGAAAAAATATATGTCTAATAAAATGGCGGCAACGGGAGCATTTGGGATATTTAATAAAATTTTTTTTTTGAAGTTTTGTTATTTTATAAATATTTCGAAAAATGATGTGAAACAATTACCTTATTATATAACAAGGGTCTCCATAGTAAAGTAGGAAAATAACAGTGCGGTAAATACGTTGTTGTTTTCTAGTTAGTCGTCTTTAAATTAAATAATGATAGTAGTTAAGGGGAACGAGGACTTATTTTTAAGGGATGAGGTTCACTTTTAGGGGTCGATTTTCTAGATATATACAACTAAAAGGGTAGTTTGGTGAATATTTTTTCCTACATTTTTTATTATATTTTAGTTGTTATGAAAAATAAAGAGGTGGAAAACTAAAATTTTTTATTAGCTATGAAAATTGTCTGCATGACTCATGATTTATTTTCTCGTTTTATAAAATACATGTATATTTCTTATATAGAGGCGGTGTATGGTGTATAGGTAAATTGGGAAAACTATGAAATATTGCGTACACCATAAATACGCGATAAAAATTTCTTGACTTACCTACCTACATTTTTTGTTTTTGTATTTTATCTATTTATAGATCAGCTCAAAACCTATGAAAAACTAAACTTAACTTTGCCCCAACCCCTCCGCAATTTTCGTTGTATATATAAATAATAAAATAGTACAAAACTAACAAAAATATTAATATACGATGAACTTGGAAAATAATAATAAAATTTCATTTTCATTTTTATTTTTATTTTTATGATTTTCGAAATATGTATTATAGAATCATATTATATTATATAAGGGGTGAGGTTTATTTGTATGATGACTGGTTCTATATTATATTATATCCATTAAGTTTCTTATTATGGAAAAATCGTTTTTATTTTCTATTTATTTATTAGTTTTTTGTTAAGTAAATGGTCATATCTTATTAATTCAGCGCAAAGATAATCTGCCGATTTGGAATCAAATTATGTAAAAATAAATTGCCTGTTTATATATTTACATAGCTAAGCAACAATGTTTTCTAGAATATAGAGGGGTGATTTTAGTCTCATACCATATGGTGGTGACGTATCTTAAATTATGTTTTTGTAATCTCTAATGAACCATTTTATGTATTTGACATTTGCCTAAAATATTGAGCAATCATTTCGACGCACCATATAACAAATCAATGTGTCATTGAATATACGAGAAATCTATATATGAGCACATAGAATAGAATAATTAAAAGTACAAAGTTTTATAAACCGCGAACATAGCTGTGCATTAAATATAAGAATATAAAATTGTGTTTTCTTAATCTTAAAAACTTATATTAGATTTTACTTATGTATAAAAACTAAATATACAAAACAATAGAAAGATTAAAGTAAAAATATGGTATACACATTTTCTAAGTAATAATTATAATTAGAAATTTTTCTTGAAAAGGTTCTTTGGTTTTGTGTTTTTTTTTTTTTATGTTGCCATAAAGTAAATATAAAACCACAATTGAACATAAAATATAAGTAGTAATAGTTTTATGAAATTAAAATAAATTAATTAGAGACGAGATGAATGGATTGAACATGAAAATTGGGGCGTGTATTATTAACCGGGTTAACCCTTTTGTTTTTTTGCTACTTTTTTTGTGTGATGCCTGTTTCTTGATATAATTACAATTATGGTTTTGGTCATTTAATAAAATGAAATTAGGATATAATTGTTATTAAATCTATAGAGATACCGTATCTTTAATATGGGGTGATGTGCGTATTGTGAACTTCTATAAAGGAAACAAGTGTAACATGTTTACATAGAATACACAGTTTGATGCCACCAGCTGATTGTAAATTATATTTTATCATATTCCCCGCGTGCTTCTGCGACCATATTCGATATATGTAGGTATATAATTATTATATACTTTGGCTTGGGTGTAAAATCCCCTATTGCGCTCAGCAAAATAAGAAAAACTATAAATTATTAAAATAATAATTACGTACATATATTTTATTCCTATAGACTGCATATAGATGAGCAAGGTATCATGCACTAAACAAAAATATTTCACATTTAGGTATATTTTCTATATAACAGTTGGACAGAAATAATTTTACAATATATTAAAAAGGGATTTCCACACAGTTTCAGAAGGTCTTTAATTTAATTTTGTTGTAAAGGGAAGATTTTATTTCTTTTTCTTTTATTGAGACTTTTGTAGCTCTAATACTTAATAAAGGTTGGTCTATTAATTCTAACAGTTGGTTGATTAACTTAGTTTAGTTTCGATAGGTTGTGGTATACTGAATTGACTAAAAAGGAAAGCGAAGCTAAACTCAACAATGTTTAATTGAACTCGTTGTGCTTGCAATTTTTTGTTAAACAAACTATATGTCGAATTTGGGTTAGGGTCGAAAGGCCGAATGTGTCGAAAGGCCGAATGTGTCGAAAGGCCGAATGTATCGAAAGGCCGAATGTGTCGAAAGACCGAATATGTCGAAAGGCCGCATGTGTCGAAAGGCCAAATGTCAAAGGGCCAAATGTGTCGAAAGGCCGAATGTCGAAAAGCCGAATTTCGAAAGGCCGAATGTGTCGGAAGGCCGAACAGGTCGAAAGGCCTAATGTGTCGAAAGGCCAATTGTGTCAAAATTGATTTAAAATTTTCATCTTTTTATGGGGTTGGCTACCTTATCTAGAAAAACATAATTTAGAAACTGAAAATCCAGAAACGCAATTATCACAGTGCGGACTAATTTTTAAATTAATAAAATGTCTATCGAATTTTACTTTTTCCGTAAAATTCTTAATATTTACGATACGCAAATTGCTTCTGGATTTTAAAATTTCTGGATTTTGTTTTCAGGAAAATGTAGTGATCCCGTTTTTATGAATGAAAATTTTCAAAATTTATATTTTTATTAAAATTTTTGTATAAAAATCTTTAATAATAAATCGCCTTAAAAATTAAATTCTTCTTAAGTTTGTTTTGTCATATAATTAAAAATTAATAAATTATAATAAAATAGAAAAAAGAAATAAATTTTTTTTCCGACAAAATTTGATCACATTAATATGCACATACACAGGATTTATTAGCACGTATTTTCAATTGATTAAAATCGTTTTACATTAAGAAGAAATTAAATGATTTTAAATATTGATTTCAATCAATTAAGTGAAGGGCTTTTCGACTTTCGGCCTTTCGACACATTCGGCCTTTCGACCCATTCAGATTTTCGGCATTCATCCTTTCAACACATTCGGCCATTCGAAATTTGGCCTTTCGACATTCGGCCTTCCGGCCCATTCGGCCTTTCGGCATTCAGCCTTTCGACATTCGGCCTTCTTACATTCGGCCTTTCAACATCGAACGTCGAATTTTTGACAAAATAAATTAAAAATCGAACCTGAATCTAGAAAAATTATTAATTACCCATTATAGAACCAAACGCCCGCAGCAAAGATAAATATCTTTCTACTCTTGTTTGAAACTAATTTAGTATTAGTTATGATTTATGGTTGGTTAACTTTAAATATTCCTGATTAAATATTGAGCTATGAACTATATCTGATAATCTTACGTCTTACTGTTACTTAATTTTTAAATTTTTTTTTTTTTACTTAGCTTGAAATTTATTCTATAAAGTTCATTGAATACTTTCGTTCCTTCTATTAGTAGTAGTTTACCGAAATTTCAATAGAATGTGTTTAAGTATTAAAGATTTAGTAGAACTCTGAAGTTTAAGTAAAAAGAGTTTTATTTGCACAGTAAAAAAAATCAATTAACATACAAATCATCAAAGATAATTCAACAAATAAAACAAAAACAACAAACAATATCAATGGAAGAAAACCACAGTCCAGTAATTCCAGAAACAGCCAACCTCAAACTGCCGATACAATTAAAACATAAACGTGAGTTAGGCGATCGATTTTTTTAATGTTTTATGGCAAATATAGAAGTCAAAGTATTCAGAAACATTATTGAGGTCTCGTTGCATGCGCATTACACGACTATGGAACCTGCAGTTACTATTTGCTGTCTGAATAAAAAGCAAATATCGTGAGCGCTAGTTATGTCGAGGAGCATAAATATTACAACATAAACCTAAGGTTAGGGTAATAAACTAGTTACGGTATTCATCTAAACATTTGCTATACGCATCTATGATCAGTAAGGCGTACTTCTGAAAATACAAAAAATCTATATATATATCCTATCCAAATGGATATTTGACTTCCGGCCAAGAGGTTTCTATGACAAATCCTTATCAATTGTTAGCCACTCCACAAATGATCTTGCCATCATTATCATTTTCACGATGTTTCCTAAATGATTCTCATGTAACAACTTTAACACATTAAATTTAAGAGACTCTGCAATTATTACTCTACTCTTATACAACAGATAATTTTTTTCACAGGATAGGTATAATCTCCTGTAGCATTCTTTAATTTCACTACATATCTCCACGTTTCTATTGGGCCAGCTGTACTTCACAAAATCGTAAATACTTAATATTTTTTTAAATTTGCGTTACCTCCTCTATTTGCTCGAAATTAATAGGAAGTTTATCGGAAAAATTGAAATAATTTATTGATTCTTAAACGTCAAAATTTCCCATGTTATTACCATGTCGATATTCAATTTGGTAATCATACATGAATAATATGAAAGCGCATCTCTGCAATCTTGCTGCTGCTACTAATTGAATAGATTTTTTCGGATTGATGGCTTGGGGATCGCTATATATTTTGTATGATAATCCCAAAAATATAATTATGCAGCTTTTTCAAAGCATAGGTACATGATTGCCACATTGTAATAAATTTCGTGTCCGAAAGCTTGACTCTTCAAAAAATTGTTTCCATTAAAATATTCAACCAAGACCGTCCAAGACTTCTCATGAATATGTTCGATCGGTAAGTTTATTTTTCTAAGAATTTTAATTGATTCGCCTGTAACAGTAGTAAATTTATTAATTTAATCTTGAATTCCTAAATTACTAAATGATTTATGAAATAACCGTAACACAACCACCAATATTAACTTCTATTTAATGAGTTTACCTTCTATTTTTATCTGCATTATATATGACTGATCCACTTGTTTGACAGCATTGATAATTTTCACTTTGTTTCTTCAAACAAATGATGTTTGTCTGTATTGATAAGAATTGCAACACCTTCATTGTTGATCTGGACATTGACTTGGATTATAATTCTTTACTCAAATTGCTACTTGAATATCTGTTCCTGTTGTATGGCAACGTCATTGCCATCTATTTCGTTGATAGTTTATTGTAACAAACATTCAACTGATTTTGGTTATAACAATGGTGACGACTTATGAATAGCTTTTGTATCCTTTGCTAGTACCTCAATATTAGAAGATTAATTTATAGTGATTTGATTTTGAATAAAACCGGCTTATGAAAAAAAATTATATAATTATATTAAAAGTTTATTTTAACGTGTCAATATGACTGAAGAGAATGTGCAATTAACGTATTCTATGAGTTCGCAAGAGAATCTAACATTGTGCAGGCAGAAGAAAACTTTTATGAAGTGCTTCGAGAGACCTTTGAACAGCTTGAAAATGCCAAAGGTGGTTTGAAAAATTTAATTTGGTTTCCTTTTTTTTAAAAAAAGATGATGCCAATAATGAGCAAATCCTACTTTAACTTTGGCAGCTGTGCACTTCAAGCTCGTAACTCCTCAGATAACGCTTCAAATTACAATTCATAAAAAAAAACAATTTTATTCAATTTAGAAGAAGCGACACACTCTTACTTGCTAATTAATATTTTAAGGCAAAATAAATTGAATTAAGAAAAATCAGTCAAAATCAGTTTAATTATGTGGGATGGGTAAACTTGACCTTCGCCACAGTATTTGTCAAAGCTGGGTATTAAATTAGGCAAAGTTACTCATATTTCCCGTTCCACATCGATTATTGAGCGGTCTGTTGTGTTTATAACCTCTCCTAAAGAAAACCCAACTTCTCCCAATTAAGTTGTTGCAAATGAAACCAGAATTCACTGAGCTTTAGCACTGAGCAAATGATGTTCTTTTAATATTGGAAATAAAACGTCAATTATTTCCATTTTAAATAATTTTATTTTCAAATCTTCCTGAACATTTTTTTTCTGCCATTAAAAAGTTAAACTTAAATAACTTCCTGGAAATACATTTTGGTTCGCTTAGCTGTGATACTTAAATGTTTTTCAAAAACAATTTTATAAACGTTGGGGAAACCTACTTCATTAAAGGTCATAATCTGCTAAAATTGGGAAATTTCTTTTGTTACCGTCAAACACATTCCTAAGTTTCTTTAGATAGTAGATTTTAAATACATACAATTAAAAATTTCATCTGTGCAGAGATGAGTCAAACGAGACTTTAGAATTTTTAACATTTAAAGTCAATCACCGAAGGAAAACATAATTTTGTTTTGTTATTTATATTTATTCTCATGTTCGTGGACAACATTTAAAAGAAATTATTTTCAAACATTAAATTTCATAAACCGAACTTACGTCACAAATACAATTTTTGATTATTAAATTGATTTTAATGCGTTTTATTTCAAAAAAACTTCCGGAAGCTCTTATTGGATCACCCTTTATTATTTATTATTACAGCCATTGTTTCGAATAAGATTTAATTACTAATTAGATCGGAAAACCGATTTCGATGCAAGTTTTGCATCAAATAAAATGGTGACACTATTTAGTATCGAATACAATGGAACTCGAATTTGGCTTTATTTATATAATGGATGACCTTGCTTGGAACTTTTTTGTGTTGGTGTCTGCATGGAGTTGTGACATTTGAATATTTTGTTAGTAAAAAATTGTGTAAAAAATGGCTGATTTTCACGAAGGTAGTAATGGTAAAAAATAAATATTTAATTATTTCAATAATAATAAGCCTTTATTTAGATTGTGATTCTTATAACAGTCCCAGTAATTTGAATAACATAAGTAGCAGTTATGGATGACCTTACCTACAAATAAATCGTTTCTATTTTAAATTATTTTGGTAAGTGGGAGACTGCTTCGCAAGTGATAGGGGCGGTCGCTTTAGGCCCTGTGGTTTTAAGGGCGCCAAACTCGTTAAGTTGCTTGTCTCACTCTTTTTAAATAAATTGCCTCTATTTTGATGATATAATGAAATAAATTATAATTTTAATGTTGCTCATTTGCAACATATGCGGGATATTTCAGTAAACAAATTATAAATTTCAAGAATTTTTTTTTGTTTCATATTCAAAATACAACTCTAATTAAAATTGCTTGTCGGATTATTGATTAAGGTATTTCCGGAACTAGCCCCATGATAACTTTAGAGTAATTTTTAATTGTATTACATATGTAACAAAATTACTCAACTTATCCTGCATAATTACAAAAAAGAAAGAAGACGAGTAGAACTTGACACAAATTGCATT
This sequence comes from Tipula helvola, assembly GCA_963556165.1. Lineage (NCBI taxonomy): Eukaryota > Metazoa > Arthropoda > Insecta > Diptera > Tipulidae > Tipula > Tipula helvola. The sequence continues at coordinate 104,815,347 of OY744483.1, forward strand.
CAATAATATGCCGAGAAAAAAACGGCCTTAATGTGCTATTTGTGCCAGGTAAATGTGAATTTCAATCCTAGGCAACTATTCTGTTTTTTGTTAAATCACCTTTTTAGTATAGTGTCAGAAAGAACAAGCACTCCTAGCAGATGGCAATTTCTGTTCTAGCAGTTTCGAAATGAAATCATGCAAGTGAAATTCCAAATATTTGCGGCCAAATTATATATCTCTGTTAGCCATTTACCGTTAGTCTAAAAATAGTCGTAAAATAGTTTTACGGTTTTTTTTAAATAATCAAAAAATATCTCTCTTCCAAAGGAAAATGGAGTACACCATTAAAGGCATTCCGCATTGCCCCATGCACAAACGGCAAACCGGCAAATCAAATTATTGACAAAATCGTTTGTTTTTCAATATGAAAATTATTAAAAAATAGTTCGAATTTTTAATTACGAACCTTATTCGTAAAAACTTTTATTAAAATTGATTTAGTTTCATTAAAAAAACTTCTTTTTTACTTAACGCTCGGCAAACCATAAAATTGGGGCTTTTTGAATGAAATTAAATCAATTTTAATAAAATTTTCTTAGAATTATTCGGAACTTATAGATTTTAACTACATATTTGTTAATGATTTTCATTTTGCAACGTGAAGCGACTAACTTAGCCAAAAATTGCGTTTAACGCTTTTATGTGCCAGTTTTCCGTGGGGCCAAGGCCTTTAGTAATTAAAAAATGGCATAATCTGACGGAATAGTATTTTTTATTAAAAGGAAATGTCTGTGAATTTTTATAAAAATTACCGATAATTTAGTAATGTGTTTCATGAGGTAAATCAGAAAACTGGTTATTACTAGTCCCTAAATAATAATTACCATCGTTTGTATATTTGTCTAAACGTTTAAATCATACTTTTTTTTACAAAATTGTGTCCAATAATAATATGTAATTACCCAAATGGATTTGTAAAATCATTTTTCATCATATAAATGGGTACGTAATTTTAATGAAGAGTGAAAGGAAGAATGTATCGTTCTGTTGTTTTTCTGTAGAGAATAAATCTGAGAACTGCCGAAAAATGTAAACTCCTGATGAATCGTGAGCGGTAAAAAGATGGCGGAGAGAACAAGTTCGGCGATCAAGATCCATTTTTGACGTGTTATTACTACTTAGTTATAAATGAATAGATTAAATTGTAGTGAAAATTCACAAATATATCCATATCATAAATATAAAAAACAAAACTGCCTTTTGTCTATTATAATAAAAAGAAAAAAGTTGAACTGCCATAATTTCTTAAAATTTTTCTCTTTAAGAGAGTTTTCTTTAATTTTTGAAGTTCTTTAAAATCTATCAAATTCTTCTCGTTGAATTCTTGAAATTTTTCTTTCGTTTGAAAGACATTTAAATATCATAAAGAAATTAAAAAAATTTAAAGAGAAAAATTTAATGAATTTAAAGAATTTACAGTATTTAAACAATCTTTAAATTTTAAAATTTGTTTTATTTTAGAGAATTTAAATAATCTTTAAGTTTTCTAAATTAATATCTTTAAAACCCTTAATTCAATAGACTCTAATTTTTATTTTTCTCGTTAAATTATTCATATTTTCAAAAAAATTTGAATTCTATAATTAATCAAATTTTTAACTTCTTTAAATCCTTTAAATTCTTTTATTTTTGAAAACTTTAGAATTCTTTGAATACTATAAATTATTTTTAAATATTTTAAATATTTCAAATTTTCAAGATTCTTTAGATTTTTTCATTTCTAAAAATACTTTAAATATTTAAAATAATCTAAATTTAGTTTTTCATCTCTTAAATTGTTAAATTCTTCAAATTTTTAAACTCCTCTCTAAATTATCTAAATTTTTTAAATACTAATCTTAAAATTTTTTGAAATTTATAATTTATTAAATTGTTTCAATTCTCTAAATTTTTAAATTCTTGGTTTAAAATTTTTTAATTTTTTTTCCAATTTTTATAGTTTTTTTTAAATTATTTTATACAATCCTATGTTTTTAAAATTCTTTCGGGAAATAAAAATCTAGAAACCAATTTAAAGATAAGAATTTAATGAATTTAAAGAATTTACAAATTTAAAAGTTTAAAGAAAATTCTTTAAGTTTAAATTCTTTAAATTAAGGTTTTGTAACGTTTTAAGTACTTTAAATTGTTTATATCCTTTTAATTCGTTACATTTTTTAAATTCCTAACATTTTTAAGACTATTTAAAGGCTTTAAATTTTATAGATTGCTTGTTTTCTTTAAATTCTTCAAATTTTATGCAATTTTTCTTTCATTTCATTAAATCCTTTCTTAAATTAAGTTGTTTAAATTAATTTAATTTTGTAGAATATTTATTGTCCTTAAAATGTTTAATTTATTAGATTCTTTATGTTCTGTAAATCCTTTGAATTCTAAATGAATTTGAATAATTTAAAGTATTTAAATATTGATTAAATTATTTCATTTATTTAAATTCTTTCATTTTCTAAATTTTTGGATGCAAATTCTTTGAATTTTGACGTGATAACGTTTTACACCGCTTGTTCAGAAAACCTACCCGAAATTTAGCCCTTGGTTGGGGGCAATTACTCATCAACTATAAGAATTACGTTTAATTGGTTGCTTAGATTGGTCCTTCGGCTTTTTGTGTCACGCATAATATTATTGCAATGACGTCATCCGGCGCACAGGAACCCACGCCGCGAACCTTTGATTTCGACCGATTTTAATACTTGAACCAGGGTAGCGAGAGAATGGCCCATCCGATCGGAGATTAGATGGTGTCAATTTTTGTGTAAAAAACCAGTGGTGGTTAATTTATTTTAAATTAAATTAATTAATCAGCACATAAATTTTAATTAAAAATTCAAACTAGAAAATAGCGATTGTAGTTTAGCCCTTGGTCGGGGGCAATTACTCATCAACTATAAGCACTACCTTTAATTTAAAGATATGATTGCTTAGATTGGTCCTTCGGGTTTATGTGTCACGCATAATATTATCGCAATTACGTCATCGGGCGGCACAGGAACCCGCGCCGCGAACCTCTCAGTGTAACGAGAGAATGGCTCATCAGTGTAGCGAGAGAACGGCTCATCAGATCGGAGATCCGATTATGTCAATTTTTGCGTAAAAAACCAGTGGTAGCTAATTAATTTTAAATTAAATTAATTAATCTCCACATTAATTTTAAATAAAATTACAAAGTACAAAACAGCGATTTACAACCAACCATGAAAATCACTTATCTGACCGGAGTAATTCTGGTGTCAATTTGTGCGTAAAGAAACTGTGGCAGATAACTTATTGTTAATTAAAATAATTAATTTCCACATAAATTTTAATTAAAATAACAAACTACAAAATAGCGATTTACAATGTTTGAGATCACTGTAGCGGAACAACCCATCATGCCTCATCTGATCGGAGCAATTCTAGTGCTAATTTGTGCGTAAAGAAACTGTGGCAGATAATTTATTGTAAATTAAAATAATAAATTTTCACATAAATTTTAATTAAAATTTAGATTTACAAAGTGGCGATTTACAATGCTAGAGAGCACTATAAAGGGGGAATGCCTGATCTGATAGGTCAAATGTCAGTGTGGACTCTGATATAAAATATATTTGACCTAGACTGCGTATTCATCACACTAGTCTCGGCGAATTTGGGGGCACTTGTCTGGAACTCACATTCATCAGGTACATCTCCGCTGAGACCCTGCGCTTCATATCGTACTTCTCGCACCATCGCCCAGTACTTAATCGTTTGCAAACAATCACTGTACTCTCATTTCATGATGGTAATAATAAAGAAATTTATTTTAACAAACCCATACATCGTGCCATTTCTCGCACCTCTTATAACCGTTATCACGGAAAACAGGCAAAATTAATTACTAAAGAGTTTCAATTAAATCGAATTTTTCATGAAATAAACACAGAACGCCAGACAGATGACAGATGCAACCAGCCGGGAGGGGTAATAGGCATGTGTGAAGCGCTATTTCCAAGCGTCTCATACAGCAGTGACACCAATTCTTGTTATAATTTCGATTACGGTGGTAGCGGCGGCACCACAAATCGATTTGGATCGCAAGTACAATGTGAAAGTGCATGTAAACACTAATTAAAAATAAATAAATTTGTCCTCTTATCAAACTGTTTGCAATTTTTTGTATTACATAATAAAGAATTTATTAATTTTAACGGCACAACGACATAAATAATTAAAACAAATAAATTAGTAAAATAATATTAGCTCATATCATAAAAAATTCAAGATCAGCTGAGGTTATCCAAGAACTTAATGTTTTCATTACTGATGTTGTAGAATAAAATAACAAACAAATATTCGTACACAATTATGATTATGTAAGTGTTAGTGTACTAAAAAAATCAAATAAATTGACTCGACAAACTAAAACTCTCCAGTTTCATTTGAGATTTGAATCACTAAACAGCAAACTACAATGAAGTGTACAATTTTTGTAATTTTATTAGCAGCAATAATCTGCAGCGCCTACGGAAATGTTGTTAGTAAGTGATTTTGGAAATAAAAGATTGTGTTTCGATTTAAGCAATTATTTTTTGTTTGTAAAATATAGAACGCCAGACAGACAGTAGATGTAACGCGGAGGGTGGAGTAACAGGCCGTTGCTTAGCATACTTCCTGAGCTTCTCATATAACAGCCAGACTCAATCTTGTTATAATTTCGTATATGGTGGATGCGGTGGCTCCGAAAATCGATTTGAAACACAAGAAGCATGTGAAGCTGCTTGTAAACATTAATTGAAAAAACAATAAATTGTTGTATTATCAAATTGTTGATTTTGTTTCGTATTAAAGGTTATTGTGTTATCAATGAGTGAATGAAACCTCTAGAATTGTTAAAAATGGGTTGCAATATTTTTTTTAAGTAATCTTAATTCATAAAATTATTCAAATTATTTTATTTCGGAAAATTCTTAAGAATAGATTTTTGAAATGTTTACAAATGTATTAAAAGTTCCATTTGATTCGAAAAAAATTTTAAATTGTTTTATTCCTTTAAATTATTCTAATTTATTCTAAGTTTTTTAAAAATTTTAATTCCTTTAATCTTTAAATTCTTAAATTTTTTTACATTGTTAAATTTTACAATTTTTGAAAATTATTGAAATTCTCATAATTTTACTCCTCTTAATTTAACAATTCTAATAGTTTAATATTTTTAAATACTTAAATTTTTCTCAAATTCATTAATACCTTAAATGTTTAAGCCCCTTAGAATTTCATTTAAATTTATGAAGAAATTCGTTCATTATTCTAAATCCTCTAGTTCTTTAAATCTTCATCATTAGTTGTTAAATTTTTAAATCCTTTCTATTTTTAAAAGTCTTTAAATTCTTTAAAATTGTTAAATTTTTTGTACTGTTTAAATTTTTAGGATTCTTTCAATTTTGTAAATTCTTTAATTTCTTGAAATTCTTTAATTCTTAAAAATTTTTAAGTTTTTTATTTCTTGGCATTTTTTTAATTCTGTAGATTTTTAAAAGTTTACAAATTGGTAAAGAATTCTCTTAACTTAAAAACAATCTTAGGCCCGAATTTATAGTCGTAACTATTTAATTTCCAATTATATTTTGTAGCAATGAGATGGATTTTGATCATCGCTATTCGCTATCATGGATGGATTGCAATAGATTGCGGATAGCATCAACAATTTGGCGGAGGCGATATATCTCACCAACAAACAAAACCAAATTTCTGAAATAACAAATTTTAAACCACCAGTTTCTGATACTACGTTAATACAAGATTCATTTGTATCGTCGTTATTCATAACAGTGATTCCGTCTGCTTCGTTATACCCATCATTTTCGTCTATATGTTTTTCTACACTATCTTCGTTATCGTTATTTTTTCTAGCTATGTATATTATGCAATGTGCAAACAGCTTAAATAATTTGGAACACCTTACAAAGATAGTAATGAAGGGTTCTGTGGCGAAGCAGGCATCGAAAACGGGATTTTAAAACTCCGAAACATTTCTCGGTAATGTTGCGACCACGAATAATTTTTTTAAAAATTGGAATTTAATTGTTTCAGTTCGCGGATTTGAAAAATTCGTTAAAAGTCACGGCTCGAGTGGAAAACCAGAATCGCCAAGTAAAAAATTTGTTTAATTTTTTATGGAATTAAATTTTTCACAGGAATGTGCTCGCAACTTTGACGGCATCCAAATGGCGGAATCGTGGGCAGAACTAGGAAAACGCTCGTTTACATCAAGGATTCGCTTATTAGCATCACAGCAAATTAAAGTGTTAATGCTATGACAACCTTTGCGGTTTTGAAACAAATTTCCCTGTAAAATACATCATGCTCGGGTGGAGCCACTATGTCTATATGGCAACCGTCTATAGCCACAATAATTTCGCTCATTTCAAATATTTGATTAAAACCGGATTTAAGTTCAGCCTGTTTCAACATACTTTGCGAAAACCTAATGAATTCGTCCATCAAATGATCGACTATATGTTTTGTCATTTCGGTAACAGCCCGAGATACTTTGGGTTGAGACAGTGCTATAATCTGACAGGTACCAGTTGATACTTGATAGGACCCATGCCCAAAAAAGTGAAGAGCACATAAAACCTTTAATTTAAAGGGTGTATCTGTTGGCCGAGATTTGCTTTCCAATTTTGCTATAATAAATTGGACGGTTGAATTATTTAATCTAAAATTTTTTTAAATTTTTGTGTCAGGCAACAGGGATTGCTTGCATCTCGCAGATGTTTAAGATTGCACTTGTAATTTTCCTGATTTACTTGGAAATATAAATATATCAAATCTCCTTCTTCAGCTAACAAAATTATCGTTATATAGCTTGCTATCACGAAAATTGGTTTCACTTGAAACACAATTAATAATAAATGTTTTGTTCCGAAAATTTATAGAAATAAAGAACAATTTTGATGTATAAGTATTTCGAATGCTCGATTTTATAAAATGTGATAAAATAAAATTTAATAATTTAATTTTTTAAACGTAAAACATAAAAAATAAAATAACCTAAAATCGCTTTTGAACATGAGAATACCGTTTTACTATGTTACTCCAAAAAATAACAATATTAAATTGTATTTATCTAAACAATTCGAGTACTTATACCTACTATCTCTTTTCGGTGCAAAAATATACAGCAAAAAACGCCGATTAAATTTATAAAATTAAAATTCGATTTATAGATGTTTAATTTCATCTTTCAATTTCTACAATAAATTAATTTGCAGAATTGTAGATCTAAATATATTTAAATTAATTTTCTCTCATTAACCGAACATAAAAATTATTTTTAAACATTTTTTTACTTTTATTTTGTTTTAACATTATTTCTATTTCCTTTCCATTTTTCTAATTTTTCAACAAGGTAGATAATGTTTATATGCGAGAACATTATTTTCAAACAAACTTATTATAATTATCTACAGCGGATTATTAAACTGTCAGTAGGTATGGCAGGTTCTTAAGTACACAAATTAGTAAAAAAAAAAAACAAAACTGACTGCGAAAATGTTTACCAACAAAAATAATATAATTAATTATTTTGGGTTTGTAGCAAAAAAAAATATAAAATTTAAATATGCTTTACAAACTGGTACTACACTAGATATAAATATTTTCGTAAAGGATAATTCCCCATTTTTCCCAGAAAAAAATTACGAGAGATAAGCCTTTTGATAATTATACAATTTTTATCATTTCACACACAAAAAAAAAAAAAAAAAAAAAAAAAAAAGAAGGAAAACTTCGCGAACAAAAAAAACAAAGTTTTTTTTTTTGTGGTGGGTACGAAGTTTTACAAAAACTTTTTTGATGGTGGAAAATAATTAATTTTTCTCTATACACAAGTATATGATAATTATACTTTTGAGATAATATTATGATAGTTTTTTTTTGTTGTTTTTGATCTCATTTTATAAATTTTCTCGATATGGAAAATAGGAAAATCTTGAAACAAAAATAACACTAGTAAGTACTATTATTATTATTATTATTTTTGTAAAGGAACATTTTTATCGTGAGAGTTGTACATATTTGTGTATGTTTTGGTTGGTGATGAAGTTTTTGTTTTACAAAGTTTTTTAGTTGTTCCCAAGTAGTTGAGGTTGTTATTGTTTCATAAAATTTATTTTTAGGAAAGTTTTATGTGGTGGTAGTTCGTAATTATTACATAAGTAATGAGTTTTATTAATAGAGGAAAAGCCACTCGACAATGGTTGCGTGGCCAATCTAACATAATGAACAACTGCTATTACTTTCGAAATTTATATAATTTTCTAAGGACTTCCAATTTATTTACTTAAAACTAAAAACGAAGAAAATTCTGTTTTTGTTGTTGCTTATATTTATTCTAATTTAGTACCATGTAAAACGTAAATATTTTTGACACAGACAAAATACCTTGTCAAAACTAATAAAAATTAAATTAATAGGTTTTTCGTACAATTTCGATTGCGAGAAAAGCTTAGTATTTTATATAGAAAGTATGTCAAAAACTATGTATTAAAAGCTCGAAAAAGAGACAGGAATTACATAAAGAGATCTGGAAAGGTATTTAAGCTCGCTGTCGGTAAACTAAATTTTATATAAGCAACAAAGAAAAGTTCACGTAAACAAGGGTTTTAATTCGTCGTAGTTGTTTGTTGACTTGAGATTTTCAAAGCAATAAAATAATTTGTGTAGGATAATTTTATACATTTAATACATATTAATTCATTCTTTAAGGCTACAATCTAAATAAGTATCCTCGGTTTTTATACACATTTGTACGTACTATATATTTAAAAACTATAAAAAATTAATTTTCTTGGCAACATGCCCCTCACAGAAGTAGAAAAACTATTATTATATTGTATAGTTGAGCACGCAAAAAGTCCATAAAAGTATATCAACTGTACACGATTTTTATTTTATTTTATTTAGGATTGTTACAAGAATTTTTTCTTTGAGATCTCAGGTATATAAAAAAAAAAAATTGTAAACGTTGTAGGTAGATGTTTATACACATTAATAATACTATTATAACCGTTTATTTCAAGTTTAGTACGTATACTAATATTTCATTTAGTACTACTATGTAGGCATAATGGATGATAGAATATCATGAAACGGTTAAAATTATTTCAAAGATTCTATATAAGATGTTAAATTGTTGCCATTGCCTTTCGTGTTCCTAACAAGAATATATTGAATTAATAATTTATGTTAGTATTTAGAAATAAATTACATAAAACCAATAAAATATTTAGAAGTAAGTATGTAATGGTGAATTTATTTAAATTTTATTGGATGCTTTATAAAATATGTATGAAAGTATAGGTTGGATGCTATTTATGGCTCAATTGTATCATGCAGAAGGTCTGGAATTTATATGTTAAAAATATACTTACTGTATGATTTTTCTATTTCTATTTTCATGTGCACTTACATATGTGTGCCGGATGCATAATCAACTAGGTTTAATACATACTATTTTTATAAATATTAAATTTTAATGATCAATTTATGTTGAAATAAAATTAATGTTTGAAAATTATTTCATTCAGCATTTCTTATATCTACAACAATTAAATTGTTTTTATGGCTTCGATCAATCCAACAAAAAAAAATCACATAAAATGTTAACAATTTTGGCTAAACAATGATTTTATCAATAGTTGCAAGGCGCACACACGTACACACACATAAATAATATACACAAAATCAACTAAATAAATCTTTATAACTTTCTTACCAAACAGTCAATTTCTTTCATCTGAATATACATTTTTTTTTTGTTACCATTATTATCATTCCTTATCACAAATAAAAACATCAACAGAATAAAAAAACAAATCCTATTGTTTTATTTATTATCTTTAAGATGCCAAAAAGTATTTTTGTATGTGAATAGAAAATATGAAAAACTCATTATTATTACGATTATTATTGTTATTATCATTATACTACTATTGTTGGTTGTATTATTATCATTTGTATTCATACATATAAAATAAATATTTCCACTTTTCATTTCTTGATACATAATAATAAAAAACCGAATCTCCTTAACTTGGTTACGACTTTATTTTTCCTTTTCTTGTATATGCACAGTACTTTTCGTACCTAAAAGTGCCACATGCAAAAGTCGGGGAAAACGTTAAAAAAAAAAATTAAATAAAAATGAAATTTTATGTAATGATGAGTGGATTTTATTTCTGTTTGCTTCTATTTTCCTTATCTTGTCTTCTGAATGAAAATTAAGACAAAAAAAAAAAAAAGATACAAAAATTAATTTTCATTTAAATATTTACAGAAAGACAATTTTAATGAGATTTTTTTTAATTTCATTATTTATTTATCTTATTTTTTTATTATTATAGCCGTACATTACATATACAACAATATAAAAATAAATTTAAAATTAAGGATTAATTTAAATAAATATATAAAATTATATTATATAAATATAAAGATATCGTGCGCGCTTTACTTATCTCTCCATTTCGTGTTTTAACTCGAAACTCATTAATTTTCTTTTTTTTTATCTTAAGATTATTTACACAATTAATTAGTACATGCTAAATTGGCAGACAACTAAAAATTGTAAAATGTGTACGAAATAAAAAAATTATTTTCACGCACATGTCTTTGTGCTAGAAAATAGTCCAATTTGTCATAATATGACGTCATGAAAAATTTTGTCACAACAAAAACAAGAATATAACAAAATTAAAAATTTAGGAAAAATAACACAAAATGTTGTGTGTGTACATTAAATAAAATACTCGAATTACATAAAATGTTTTAAGAATAAAAAATTTATTGTTCATAATTAATTGTATAATTAACCTTGAATATTCAAAAATAAATTTTGAAAATAGGTTTTATTCAGCATAATGTAGTGACACAGTATATAACATTAAGGTAGACTCAAACACATTTATTGGGAAAAGTGAGCCACATTTCAGTATAGTTTCGTTCGTTCTTAATTTTATTGTCGACATAAATTTTTATTAATCTCTTTGTAATTTGTGGAGGATATTACAAACGTGAAAGAATAACGGTATCTCTAGAATAACGGTGCTTTAGTTTAAATTATCATTTGTTAATATGAAAGGCTATTACAAAATAGGTAATATATCGTAAAGGTGTAAACCCTTTTAATGGTGATCAAGCAGGAACCGATTTAAGATCTTATCACCTTCCACCAAAATTCCTAAACAAAAAATTTACTGACTGGGGTTCCAGTATCTATTAGTATAATATAGTGATCTATTACTGTAATATCAATTTCAAAGAATTATATAAAAACGTAAAAACTAAGCAGGTCTACGCTCTCATAGACGCAACCAACTTTTGAAGGCTTTTCGTACCTACTACGATTGCCACTCCTCCCCCCGCAAACACACCATATACAAGTCATTACGAATCGAAACATAAATAATTCCTAATAAACTTCAAATAAAACCCCACTTCAATATTATGCAGTGTTGGCAAAACGAAAAAATTCTCAATCGTTATGGTATCAGTTTTAGTCATACTCTAAAATTTTGTTTCCGTTACGGGTTTGGGTTTCAAACCAAAAAAATAGTTTTTTCCGTTATGTTATAACGTTATCACATTCATATTGTTATCGTTATAAACCCACCAGTAAAAAAAAAACGTAAAATTTTGTGCACGAATGAAAATTTTGAAAAAATTAAAAAATGGTTGTGTTATTTGTTCAACTTTTTTATTAAGTAGGTACATCTTGAAATTCATTAGCTTAATAATTTTAGTTCTATATTGGTCTAAATTTAAAAATATTTAAAAATAAGAGTTATTCTTATTAGTTAGTTTACATCTTAATAGAAATTCACGAGCTTTTTAGACCGGGAGCCGTGGAGTAGAAAAGTGTAACGAGCAAGTACACGACCAAATTTTAGACTCTTAAAATCAACATTTCAGTCTGGTTCAGAATACTGAAACTAAAAATTATTTTCTGGTGAACACATCATGTATCTTTTAAGATTAGATAAAGAATTCGTTATAAAAAAAACGAGGAAGCGCACGCTTGAATTCCGTCTGAAAAATAAATGTAATAGATGATTTTTTGGTTGAGTATAGTTTTTATTTTTGTTACGTAAAAAACGATTTCGTATTGTGGTACATGTTTTATTTGTTTTTTTTTTCAAATAACGAAACGAAACAAAAATAAAAATTGTGTTATTGATTTAGATAACACAACGATGATTTTGAGTATTTTGATATCGGTATTATAGTTTAAAAAGACTAAAAATATTGTTGTTTTCCGTTATAGCGTTACGTTATGGTACCGTTATGCCAACACTGATATTATGTTAAAATAACTTTATATCCGATATCACCTCTAGCTCGACCTATAATGTTTCCTCCGTAATGCCTTCATGAAAAAGCGGCCACCCCGGTACATACATACACTGATACTCGTTAATGCTGCTGCTTTCAAGCCATATCATTCAGCTACATCTGCAGAAATTTTCTTTTTTCTAATAAATGATGAAAGCATTATGCTCACATTATAGATTAGAAGGAATTTTGTCTATGTTGGTGCATGCATAAAACGTAAGGTGGAGAAACTGCTAAAGCTAGGAATCTTAATGCTGGAAAAGCACTGACATTATTTAAAGAAGGATTGCGCGATCCCATTAAACTTATAGTCCAAGCATCACGTTTCAAAAGTCTTAAGGAAGCTATAACTGCAGCCATAAAATTCAATAATAATTTCACGTTTCTCATCCTAGAAAAATAAGCAAAATTTTGTAATTTCTGTAAAAATTAAGGACATGTTATCGATGATTGTCGTAAGAAGCAATACAATAATAATTCATGCGCACAAAGTTTGAGCGCTAATACAAAAGTTTTTACGGTCGGAAAACTCTCATGCACTCGAAGCGACCAACAAGAACATGACGGTTCAGGTGCAAGTGCTCTAAATACATGTTCAAATATTTAAAAAAACTATTCAATTACCAGACGAGAATTCCGGTCCCGATATAAATTTAATTTATTCTCAGGCCTCAAATATCCAAAAACCATATCCCAATTCAATTCAATAATCCGACTAGTAGTATGAATACCTCAACAGCAAATTTTAAATGTCATGACGTTTATTTCAATAATTCTAATTTTGATTGTTTCTCTCAAAATAAATTTGTGGAGTTCACGATTAATTTTTGTTTATCGAATAAAACAATATACCTAGTCGATACTGGCTCAGATTATTGTATTATTAAAAATCAATATTTAAAAATAAAACGATTTGGGGATCCGCTCGAAACACGATATTTTAAAACTCGATATTTCAAAACGCGATATGACAAAACGCGATTTGGTACAAAACGCGATATGGTACAAAACGCGATATTTCAAAACGCAATATATCAAAATGCGATATGGTACAAAACGCGATATTTTAAAATTAAAATTTTAAAATAATAATAAAAATTAAAATATTAATAATATTATTTAAAAATAATAATAATTATTTCATTTAATAAAATTTTCCTTCACCAAAATGATGACATTGAACATGTACGATCACAACTAGGAAATCGCGTTTTGAAATATCGCGTTTTGTATCAAATCGCATTTTGCACCATATCGCATTTTGAAATATCGCATTTTGAAATATCGCGTTTTGTACCATATCGTGTTTTAAAATATCGCGTTTTGTACCATATCACATTTTGTACCATATCGCGTTTTGAAATATCGCGTTTCAAATGGGACCCAACGATTTGATATCCGAATAAAAAATTCGGTTGCATGGAATTACGGCAAATTTTATAGAAACCCTTCGTTCGTGCAAAACAAAGATTAACTTATCTGAACTATTTCTATTGAACAAGATTTTCATATTGTTCCTGATAATTTCCCCTTACTTGCCCATGTAATAATTGGATTCGATTTTTTTTCATTTAATAAGTGCTATTTGAATTTTTCTAAATTCAAGCTCGAGTTTGACGACTTGGAAGATTCGATGTTCGCATTTTCATGATAAAAATATTCCTGCTCGAAAAGGAAAAATCCGTGCTAATGAAAATAAACGGCGAAATGGATAATGAATATTTATGTCATTGTCAATCTGGTGAAGTTTTGCGAGGCGTATTCGTTGCTAACTCAATATTAAAATCATATGGTGGATATGCATATGCAAGGTATTATACGCGTGAGCAGAAGTCCCTGGAATTCACCAATTTTGGTCGTCTCTAAAAAACCGACCAATGGTGAAAAAAGATGGAGAGTCGTAATTGACTATATGCGACTTAATGATATTACTGTTGTGTTACGATTATCGAATCTATCGCTTATACCATCATGAGGGTGGTTGGCTAGAATTTTTGAGTCATCCTGATTTTATTATTTTTTTATATAATTTTTATGATCGCCTATATTATTTTCTTGATATTTGTTTTGTGGTACATAATACTAACATTACTTAGGTCAACAATGATTTTAGTGTGGTTCAACCGATCTATGCCTATATATTTTCGAAGCGTTTGGTTGTGGTCATCTATCCATTAGTGTATACATAAATATGATGATAATTATTTATTCCGTCACAATTTGGATTCCCCTGCATTCAAATTAAATTAATAAATGAAGTTTGTTTGATGTGTGTGTGTGTGTGTGTGCAACGACTCGACTCAAAATGCATATAAAATTGCAAATTGTTTTCGCGGGAACAATTTATTGTTTTACCAAATCTTGTTTGTTATGTACTTACATACATTTGTTGTATATTCCCCGCTTATATATATGCCATGTTGGAACACAGATATATTACTATGTACATAGGTACCGATTTACTTCGATTTGGAAACAAATTTTTTTTTACTTGTTCACTTTATTCCGTGAAGCCATTGTGATTAGTATAAAAACAAAAAAAAAGAAACAAGTAAATTTAAACTGGCTAATTTAATTTGTGTGATCCATGTTTGGTAAAAAGTGATATGGATGCATAATTTATGAATATAATATTATGTGCAACATATACAAATCTATTTAAATAATTTGTTCCATAATTTATTTATTAACCCTCTCAAACGCCTTGTACAATATATTGTAAATCAACTTTCATCGCTTCGACCAACGGTAATTTTTAATTTTTGTCTCATTTCTTTTGTGCGATCGTTCTCTTATGTATTTATGTTCACACTACAGTTTTATTACCAATGCCATATTATAGCAGTGCATAATTGTGCTCCGTATTTTATTTTTGGAAGAAAGTTAATTTTAAATGGCGTTTGAAAGGGTTAATAAAAAAAAAAAAATTAATTAATAGTAATATAGTTATATGTGTTTGGGTGAAAACGATACCTGTGGCAATTTCTTTAAGTAGCAATAGTTCAAGTGCGTCTTTAACCACTTTACCCAGGTACAAAAAAAGTACATAGCTTTAGACCAAATTATCGGGGTCACACTACTTTTTTGGTAATAGTGAATAGCGGAAATTGCAGAATTAGGTAGCGCAGTTATATAACCTATACGGATTCAACAGAGTACATAACTGACCGATATATATGTTTTGCGGCTGTGTAACTAACTGTGTCAGCATCAATATATTGATTTTGTGCTGATGAAACCAAATAAAAAAAAAAAAAAAATTGTTTTTAGAAGAAAGAAATAAGTGAAATATTTATAATTTTTTCTAATTCACGATTTAGTTTCTCGTATTAGTTTTTTTTTGATTTTAGTGCTAAAAAAAAAAATATAAAAAAAAAGAAAGTTCTATTAGATTTTCAAAATTTTTTATTAGTTTAAGGTAAATGTGTAAAGTGAAAACATAACGGAAGAAAAGGGTGTAAATAATCACAAATTTGTTTCAGCCACGCACATAATAATCCGAGGAGCGCTCTACGGCAGATTATTGGGTGAGTTTTTTTTTTTGTATAATATAAACGCGTTAATTTTACATCTGTTTTCCCTTATATATTCACTCATTTCAAAAGAAAGTTTATATAATACTAGCTGAGTTACCCGGCGTTGCACGGGAGGTATATAATTCAAATACCTTGATTGTTATGCAAGAATTCTCTCTTTACATCGCTGTAGTTGCAATCACATATGAAAAGAAAATTATAAGTAGCTGTATTCAGTAACGGATGCCTCCGTCAATGCATCCAGGCGAAATTTTGTAATGATATTATTGGACATCCTGTTTGTGAGGATAGTTAATTAATTTTGGTTTGATATTTGTTACCAATTGCCAAATAATTAAACTCCATTTTTACAAACCTTCAACCAGATCAAAGTGAATAATAAATATAAAGATATTTTAGTTAATAATTTTTATTATATTACAATATTTTTGGTTTTTCCATTTGGTGTGTAAATAAATAAATTTTTTGGCGTTCCCACTCTGGAGCAAGCAACATACAGTTGGCCATGTGAAAAGCATGAATTTTCCAAAATAACACCAGCTATTTTCAATGATTGCCCCTGGGCTTTGTTGATTGTCATTGCAAAAGCAAGGCGTAATGGGAATTGTAGTCGCTTGAATTCAAACGGCAAATCGGTGGGAATCATAGGAATGCGCGGAATTAGCACATCTTCTCCTTTACTTTTACCGGGGATAATCGTTGCTTCAATCACATTCGGCATCAATTTCTTCACACAAAGCCGTGTTCTGTTGCACAATTTCGGTGGATCTAAATTTCGGAGCAGTATTATTGGTGAACCCTCTTTTAAAAATAGTATGTGTGGTGAAATACCAGGTGGCTCCAAAGAATTAAGAAACTCTATTGGATAATTGACGGATTGATCCACGTCAGTAACCGTGTCGATAGATTTGTATTTCATTAGTGGCCCGGGTAGTTGCATTGAATTTCACTAATTTCATTATTTAATTTATTAACGCCGTCATTTTTGGGAGCTAGGAGTGCACGTTCGCACAGCCAATCATGATTTTTGAAGTAATTTTCAGATTTGGGAATACTTTCATTACCACGTCCTGTATCGATGGCAGCATTTTACAAAAATTAGGCGGGAACGATATCTCACATGTTACAGGATCATTTGGCCATTTCCCGTTACCCATGTCCAAAAGCTGCCTGGCAAATGTTTTAGCTGTACCATCGTGATGTAAATTCACACGCATATTTGTAGATAGTGTGATTTTCGTAACGTGTTTCCAAAGATGAGACGCCTTCAGGCAGGCATTAAGTTCATCGGCGGGTGTTGATCGTGGAATGACTGGCAAAGTTTGACCAAAATCACCTGCTAGTAGTGTTAGAGCCCCTCCTATTGGTCGGTTATTTTGTCGCAAATTGCGCAAAGTACGATCAACCGCTTCAAATGCTTTTTTGTGTGCCATGGTACACTCATCCCAAATAATGATTTTACTGTTTTTAATTCCCGAATTTCGTGTTATATTGCAAGAAAAATTATCCGCTTGATTCAAATTCAATGGTAGTTTAAACGTTGAATGTGCTGTGCATCCTCCATCGAGTAAAGTGGATGCAATTCCAGATGATGCAACAGCGAGGCCGATTGTATTCTGCTGTCTTACTTCAGCAAGTATCAAATTAAGAAGGAATGTTTTTCCAGTGCCTCCGGGTGGTTCAAGAAAAATAATTCCTCCGTTACCGTGTTCAGAGATTCATAAGTGTTCAGAGATTTGTCTTCAGTTAAAGTGATGAAAGATTGTCTTAAATTTAAATTAATAAAATTAATTTGAATAATTAAATCAATTATAGTAGAGGTATGATTTTTGTATAACAATCGCACGCTAGATATCCTCTTTGGTGTATAAATTTGCGGCTAAGGCGCTATTTCGGAACATTTAAATAATTGTATCTATACATGTAAAAATGAATTCTTGATCCAGGGCAGACTTTCGGATTGGAGCATGGCACTAATTTCATATAACCCCTTTCCTAAAGACATTCCCGTCAAAAAAATCTTAAAAAAATTGAAATTTGAGAAAAAATTTGTACCACAGCCCCTAGACCCCGGGGTCCAGCTCCTTCAAAAGTATCGTGGGCTTGGTCCTGAACATGCAACATATACATGGTAAAAATTTCATGGCGATCGGTAAAGCGGCTAAGGCGTTATTTCAGAACAATCAAATAATTGTATCTTTACATGTAAAAATGAATTTTTGATCCAGGGGCGGACCCCCCGAATTCGAACATGTCTCTTATTTCATATAACCCCTTTCCAAAACTCATTCTCGTAAAAAAATTTAAATTTTTGAAAACATTTGTACCATGGCCCCTAGACCCCGGGGTCCAGCCCCTTTCACAATATCGTAAGATTGGTCCTGAACATACAACATTTGCATGGTAAACATTTCATGGCGATCGGTTGAGCGACTGAGAAGTAATTTTGAAATAATCAAATATTTGTATCTATACATGTAAAAATTAATTTTTGATCTAGGGCTGGGCCCCTCGGATTCGAACATGTCAGTAATTTCATATAACCAGCCCCATAAAGTCATTTTCGTGGAAAAATTTAAAGAAAATTAAAATTTTCGAAAAAATTTGTACCGCAGCCCCTAGACCCCGGGGTCCAGCCCCTTCCAAAATATCGTAAGGTTGGTTCTGGATATGCAACTTGTACATGGTAACAATTTCATGGCGATCGGTTGAGCGGCTGAGGCGCCCATTCGGAACAGACAAACAAACAAACAGGAATTCATTTTTATAATAATACTAGCTGAGTTACCCGGCGTTGCACGGGAGGAAATTTGTCCTTGTACTTTAAACGTGGGCATAAAACCTCCATCCTTAACAATTTGGGTTGCTCCAAAAGATGTCATTTGAAAGCATGAGTTGTATTTTCGAATATTTTGTAGAAAATGTCTGGGTAACTTAGTAGTTCCGGAGACGTAAGCTAGAAGAGGTTCAGGTGGATCATCCAGAGGAGGCAAATTCACTTTTACATTTGAACAACACATTCCAGGCGATTCATTGTGAAACTTTAAAGCATGACAATACAAACAAATGTTTTCCATTTGCCCAATTGAAACATTGTAATCATAGTCTTTCTCGTAATTGAATGCTGCTAACTTTAAATCACCTCTAAAAGTTTCTATTAATCTTCCATATCGTAACCGATCGACCTCCAGCCGGGCCTCACGATGTTCAATGGTTTCAGTAGCTCTAGAAGAAGACATCCTGCTTCGAACATTTTCAAGTCGTGTTTCACGCTGTTCAGTTGTTTCGTCAGCTCTTGAAGAAGACATCCTGCTTCGAACATTTTCAAGTCGTGTTTCACACTGTTCAGTTGTTTCATTAGCTCTAGAAGAAGACGTACTGCTTCGATCATTTCCAAGTCGTGCTTCACGCTGTTCGCTTGATTCAGCCACCCTTGCGGCTCTAATCTTCTTCGACTTTGAAATTACCTGCCCAATTGATCTTTTTTTCGGTGGCATTTTTAAGCTAAAATGAAGCGTGTAGCTAATTAATCAGGAATGACGGGCATTCAAAACAGAAATTAGTATTAATTTATCAAAACGATTTTAATGTTCCGTTCGATACGTTTCACCGCGAACTTTGTTTGAAAATGTCTTTACGGAATTTTTTTTAAGCAAAATCAAATGTTATCTACAATCAAAAGGTAATCATAGATTAACACGTTTATAAACTGAAAACTTAAATCTAATAAGAATGTATATTCACTTGAAATAATATTTAATACCTGGAAAATAATCACCAACAATTATTTTATTGCAATATAGCTAACTAATCGAGAACAACGGCATCCGAAACACAAATTAATATTAATTTATTCAAAACGATTAAAGCTACGTCCACTTCGATACGTTTTACCGCGAACTGTGGCTGAAAATGACATTTCGAAAAACAAAAGAAGTTTTTTCAAACTAAGGCAATTTTACACGTACAATAATTTGAATCCAAGGATGTTTCTTGTAGAAGATGCTATTTTCAAATATAAAACGCTAGTACTTTTCAAAGTAAATCAGTTTATACGTACAATATTTTTTAGTACCTTTCCTAGAATTGATTTTATGAAACAATCATTGATTATTTAAGTAATAAACTAAATAAAGTAATAAACTATTGGCGTTTAGTATGAAACTACTATTTTCATTAAAAGCCACCGGTTGCAATAGTGGATTAAAATAGAATGTTAATTATTTCTGAAGTTATGTGGAAATTAGAACTCGCTGACTATGGTACATTTCAAAACAGGATATGATAAATAGGATATCATTAAACAGTACATGTCAAACCAGTAAAAATGGATTATTAGTATGGATAATATAAGTGTTCAGAGATTTGTCTTCAGTTAAAGTGATGAAAGATTGTCTTAAATTTAAATTAATAAAATTAATTTGAATAATTAAATCAATTATAGTAGAGGTATGATTTGTGTATAATAATCGCACGCTAGATATCCTTTTTGGTGTATAAATTTGCGGCCAAGGCGCTATTTCGGAACATTTAAATAATTGTATCTATACATGTAAAAATGAATTCTTGATCCAGGGCAAACTTCTGGATTGGAGCATGGCACTAATTTCATATAACCCCTTTCCTAAAGTCATTCCCGTCAAAAAAATCTTAAAAAAATTGAAATTTGAGAAAAAATTTGTACCACAGCCCCTAGACCCCGGGGTCCAGCCCCTTCAAAAGTATCGTGGGCTTGGTCCTGAACATGCAACATATACATGGTAAAAATTTCATGGCGATGGGTAAAGCGGCTAAGGCGTTATTTCAGAACAATCAAATAATTGTATCTTTACATGTAAAAATGAATTTTTGATCCAGGGGCGGACCCCCCGAATTCGAACATGTCTCTTATTTCATATAACTCCTTTCCAAAACTCATTCTCGTAAAAAAATTTAAATTTTTGAAAAAATTTGTACCATGGCCCTTAGTCCCTGGGGTCCAGCCCCTTTCACAATATCGTAAGATTGGTCCTGAACATGCAACATTTGCATGGTAAACATTTCATGGCGATCGGTTGAGCGACTGAGAAGTAATTTTGAAATAATCAAATATTAAAATTAATTTTTGATCCAGGGCTGGGCCCCTCGGATTCCAACATGTCAGTAATTTCATATAACCAGCCCCATAAACTCATTTTCGTGGAAAAATTTAAAGAAAATTAAAATTTTCGAAAAAATTTATACCGCAGCCCCTAGACCCCGGGGTCCAGCCCCTTCCAAAATATCGTAAGGTTGGTTCTGGATATGCAACTTGTACATGGTAAAAATTTCATGGCGATCGGTTGAGCGGCTGAGACGCCCATTCGGAACAAACAAACAGGAATTCATTTTTATATATATAGATATGTATATGATACAAACTAATAGAATATTAAGCACTATTAGCTGACACAAGATGTCAGGTTTTTTTATGTGTTGTTTTGTTTTTTTGAATAAAAGTAATTAAAGTTATTAATGGAGTAGATTCGTTTTTCTATTGGTCGATGGTGATGTAACAGCTAGATAATGAGAGGATGAATTGCGTTCGCTTCAGGTTGAGTTTTTTTTTCAGCAACACGATGGATTGTGGTATCCCAGAAATTACGACAACAAAGAGTCCTCCAATATCCGACCGAAGTTATCCTGAATCATAACGTGTTGGTTGTCGTAAAGGATACGTAACAGTTGGTTCCGCCTTTCCTCTCCCAAACATATCAGAAATCGGCGACCAGCTTGGTAAATGCACCTATTTCAGTTCGCTGGTTTTAGCTGATGGATATAATTAAATCGGTATTTAGTACCAGCACAGGTCATTACGAGTTTAATCACGTGCTTTTTGGCCTGAAAGGAGCACTATCAACCTTCCAGAGAATGATGATAAACGTATTGGCTGCAATAAATGGCATCAGGTGCCTTATGTATCTCACAATACATTGTTGTGTACGGGTATGACTTTGACGACCACAACAAATAATTAGTCAGTGTTCTGGAACTGCTCCGAAAATTAAATCTCAAGCTACAACCAAAAAAAAAAGTGCAAATTTCTTAGAAAAGAAATGGTCTATTTAGGTCACGTTATAACTACTACTGGCGTAAAATCAGACCCAACCAAAATCGAAGCTGTGCAGAATTTCCCACCTCCGGCAAATCACATACAATTGAAATCGTTCCTAGTGCTAGCGTCATATTATACTAAATTTATTGACAACATTTCAACTATATCACAACCCCTCACTGATAGTCTAAGAAAAACTAACAGCTTTGCTTGGACTAGTAATTGTAATAATTCTTTCAATAAATTCCAACATATGCACTCATAACTGTACCTGTTCTGCAGTTTCCAGACTTCACCAAGATATATAGGGTTTTCCAATAGGAATGATACAATTTAAAAATTTAAAAAAAAACACATAAATTATTCAGTAAGCCGAAATTTTTATTTTATTTGAAAGGTTACGCTATGCCGTTATGTATGGAAAATAACATCATACAAATGACCACCACGACTTCTCCGTACGTACTGCATTCTGTCAGCCCAATTTATCATCACTTTTTCACATAAGTTTGGCTGTATTTCATCAATAGCACGTTCAATGTTGATTTTTAATTGCTCAATTGTTGTTAGATTATCAACATAAACAAGTGACTTAACATATCCCCAAAGAAAGAAATCACAAGGTGTTAAATCACACGACCTGTTCCAAATTTTGTTTTCAATAAATCGATTGTTAAGGTGGCTGTGTGGTAGGTGGCACCGTCTTGTTGAAACCACATATCTTCCAGATTATTCTCAACAACAGCAGGAAAAAAAATCATCTAACATTGTTCTGTATCGTTCTCCATTGACTGTTATTCTTCGACCTTTTTCTTCAAAGACATACGGACCAATAACTCCACCAGCATGAATTGCACACCAAGCTTCAGTCTGGTGATGAAGAACAAGATGAGTCAATCGTATATCTGAGCAGAGTTCTGAACCAAGAAGAGCGCCGTTATCTCACCAAAAAAAAAAAAAAAACAGTGTTTAGCGATTATTTTCGCTGTTGGAAAATATAGACCTTATATCTAGGACGAGCTTTCATTTTTGTAACCATCAATCGTCAATTCTCATTAGATATAGATTGGAATTGGAGGAATATGATTATCAGATGGTGCACAAGTCGAGAATTTTAAATTCGAATGCTGACGCACTGCGAGACTTTACTAATGCATCTTCGATCAGTGCAGTTGCTGGTGCTCCAACGGATTCCCAAATTCTCTACCTAGTCTATACAGTACAAATTCTGCTTTTAAAGTCATTTTGTTAGAATCTGATGACGACATTGAAAGGCTGATGCATGAATTTTACAATAGCACATGGAGACATTTTACGCACTTATAAACGGTTGAAGGCATTTTACTATTTTCCAAATATGTTAACTCCAATGCGAAATTTTATCAAAAACTGTATAGCTCTTCCAATTAGGAAAAAGTGTCCAATCAGGAAATCCGAACCATAGCAAAAGCATTTGTGGAACATTTTATTTGTTCGTTTGGAGCACCGGTTATAATTCTCACCGACCAAGCTGCCAATTTACATCACAACTATTCAATTATTGAAACGGGCATGCACATTTCTCAAGATTATTAAAATATAAACGTCCGCGTATCATACCAGAGCAACGGAGTACTCGAAAGGTCACACCGGACCTGGAGTGAATATTTAAGGAATTTCGCAGATGGCGATACATATAATTGGGATACCTGGCACCGTTCGGTAAAACTATTAAAAACTATTATTACAATTTTAGCTCAGTTTTGCCAATATTTCGTGGTTGAAACATGTCATTTAAAGATAAAGTTTTTGTAATCTGACGGTGATAATACCCGAAACTTTTAAAGCAATTTACAAGGTGTATCAAAAGATTATTTGCATGTCGTGTGAAATGCCTAAGAATTCCTCCATTATTTTTCGTTTTGCCAATATTTTACAGTTGACAGCTCAAAATATGTAAAAGCAAAACAAAAATTTAAGAAAATCTGCACAAACTGCTCTTACACGCAATGCTGTATTGACAGACCTGCACAAGCGAAAGCAGAAAGTCAAAACGTTTTGTCGTGCACAAGTCACTCGCACAATGTTTCAATATTGCGCAGTTTTGCCCCTACACAGTCAACTAGACTTTACAAGTCAACATTTACAGTCGTCAAACGTCCTGTACCGTGAGAACCGTGAGATGTGATAGGTTTCACAATCCCAAAAGCACAAGCTAAACAATATCAACCAAAATGAGAATGCCCTTTTTCATTCTGTTTGGCACATTAATAATCAATTAGCAAATAATATCGCCTGATGAATAGCTGTTTAGGCGGCGATACCTTTAGATTAATTTTCCTTACAAAGGTTTAACTCAATTTTAATTGTGGCTGGGTTTTCAGTTAGCATTTTATTTGGAAGCGGTGTGTTATTATTCATATGTAGATGTAAATACATACGTATAATACATTAAAGATGTCCAAATAAAAACCGTCATTTTCAGATTAATTCCCATGTTTCGCTGTTTTAATTTTTATAAGTGAAAAAGTTGGGTTGTAACTTGGTTAATATATTTTGAGTGCTTTGACTACTTTATTACAATTGATACTGGATTCTTTCTTTCAATTATTTTCTATAATGTTACTGGGGTATTTGCTCGTAATGAAATATAATTTAACGATTAATTATTAAAAACTAGCTAGAGTCTAATTCCATTTAGTTTTTTAGTCAGACGAAAAAAAACGCTATCTATCAATTAGCTGGTAGTAAAGGAAAATGTTGGAATGAGGTTTTATTGATGAAACATAAGTCGATATAGTTTTGACAGAAAAACCATGTGTTTATTTGTAATTATAAAAACTATAAAAAGGTTTCGAAACAAACTTACTCATACTGACTTGCACGTCATACCAATATATTAAATGTCAGACTGAAATAAACCCAAAAAAATAATGGGGTTTCATTGCTTTTAACCACAAGTCCACAAATCAAAGTTAATAAGGGTTAAATAATTTAGATAAACTATGTAATTTTCTCACCTGAATAAACATAGTTTCCTTTAATTTATTATACACTTTTCATGGCAACGTGAAATATTAATCAGGTAAATTAACCTTAACACTGTTAAAATTTAATGTGTTTATAAACAAATATTTTCTGTTCTAATCTAAACAAATCTGTTTTTCACGAAATGACTCAGTTTAAACTAAATTATTGGTATTTCTTTAATCGGATAGTTTGGGACGCAAGTATATATCTCGCTTTAATGTTAAGTAATTATAAATAAATAATATCGATACGTTAAAGCACACATGTTTTATGTCCACTTTTTACAATTTGTGTTAAATAGAAAATTTAGTTTTCAGAAATGTATTTTAATCCTTTCATTGTCTACAATAATGGTTCTAACTTGTAGACCTATCACTAGTGTGATTTGAGGTATGGATATGTACAATAAATGCACAAGAGTTAAATAAATACCGTATAAGCTAAATGAAAATGAAAGTGGGGAAGAAGAAATAATCACGTTTTGTGTTTACAATTTTTCCCATTTGTATGTCTACGTTTTCATGTACTCGTATGTATGAGTATATTGTATAAAACTTTTTTTTAAATGGTAGTTAAGCTTTTCGTTGCCTGAGTTATTCACCTGGGTTACGTTAAAAACGAAATAAACTTTCTATATTTTCCCACTCATTCTATGTAGACTAATTCTATATAAAAAAAACTCATCATCATCATCATCGACGTTAATACGGAATTAATTACTTAATTTCCCAATTTTTCATTTTTTTTTTGTTTTTACTCTCTTGTTGTTATACACAGCGCATAAAAATGGAAATACATAAAAAACAACTAGCTACCCCTACGATTAACGAAAAACAAACAAGCAGTAGCATAAAGTAATTTTTCTGAATTTGCGGGAAAATACTGCTGTCTGCTACCGAAAACATATGTTTTCATCAATTATTGAAATTTGGGATGAGAGAATGGAAATATACATACATATAGCATTTATGTTATTTTTCTTATAGCCCCAAGAAAATTTTCGTAGTTTGTTTTTATTTCACATCTCAGATGATTTATTTTTATATGTTTGAATTTCCTACATGATCGAGCTTGTCATGTATATACAAAAAAAACAATCGATTTCCGGGGGTGGACTCATATCTCGTCAATTTATTGAAAACAATAATTTTGATTTTATTTTGAAAAAATTAGCCATAAAAAGCTTTCAGAGTTTTGTTACTATCGTTGCTTTCAGTAAATTGGTGCGCGATTTTATTGCGTTAATAAAAATGTAAAAACATTCATTATTAAATCGTTTAACATATGTTTGGTGGGGCATTTAGAAAATTTTTCTTCTGACCAAATGTTTTGTTATACATATTCTAAAACAATAAATAACAAGCCAAACAAAAATTAAAACAATTTTTTTTTTCTTTAGAAATTAGGATTTTATTTACCTTCCTTTGTTAGTTAGATCTAAAATTAAATTTTCCTTTCATATCTAAGCACCTACTTAACACAAATCCACCTTTACGCACATATACTCAACATACTCCTTAAACACACAATGCGGGGGAACAGCCTATCTCAATAAATTTTAAACATATACAAATTAAATAAAAAATGTGAATGATGGAAATCACGCAACCATCAAACAATTTGACAGGTTGTTTTCACATCGCGAATTTGTGCTCAAAGAAATAAAAATTTCACTTCCTCGTAAATGATTTACCCATGGTGTTCCTCTATAAAATCTGCTATACACACAATAAGCACACAAACACATCAAATATAACAAAAATTGCGCAACAATATACAAAGACTCAAGGGTTAGTGTTTTTGCCGTATTTTTACGTATGGTAATGAATCTCCAAACTTGCCTGTGGCATTTTGCGTTTTTTTTTTACGAAATTAAATATTTAATTCAATTTTCGTATTTTGGGATTTTTTTTTTTTGTTTATTTTTGAAAAATTCAGGATAAAAGATATACATATATACATACATAGTATATTCAATTTCTGGAAAATTGGTGCGGTTTGTACAATTGTAAGAGGATTGCGGCAGGATTGAAACTTTTTTTTTATTTTGTTACTCTTCTCGTATAATAGATACAGTCTTTAATATAAACACGAGGGTGAAATTTATATAATTGATAACATCGTTCATATTGGGGCTATCTACATACCAGTTGCTATAGTATATATACCTGCAAACCGAAATCTGTCACTACATTATATATGATTTAAATTGAATATTATCGCGCGTCGAACACAATTAAAATAACGAAAAACTATTAACACGCGGATAAAAAATGCAAACACAAAAAAAAACTCGAAATCATTGTTATCACAATTTAACACTTTAACACTTTTTTTTTGTATATACAATAATTATAATATTAAAAATATAAATTTTAATATGCAGACTACCATTTTTCCATTTGGTGTTTCTATCCAAAAAATTGTATTTGAAGGAAGCGCTTGGCGTGATGTTGGTGGTTAAAAAGGTGGCTAGTCAAACGGATGGTGGACGACTAAAATAATAATAATTCGTTATTTGGATTTATATTTTTATCTATATTCTCATTTTTTTACTGTTTTTTTTTTCTTTCTGTGCTTTAATCCTTTAATCCAACACTGGAAAACATGCGGTTCAAATAAATTAAAAAGTTTTGGCTAAAACATAAAATATAAAAAAGAAAAAAAAACAAAAAAATTAGGAAAATATCTCGCCTTATTTTAAACTTTTCCAGTCTTTCCCTTTTTCTCATGTATTTTTTTGAAATTTTTTGGGGTGTATAAATTCTGTCTGATGCTGTATTTTATGGTGAAAATTAAATAAAATTTTTAAAGCCTAGAAAATCTCATTTAATTTATAGGATAGAAATTGATGGACAGAGTTTTCTTTTAATTTTATTATTTCCGAAATTGTGCGCTAAATGTAATACAGTAATATAAGAATCATGTGTATTTAATGAATTATTACGTGATTTAAGGAACATTACTAATTATGCACAATTATATATTGCGATGATTAGCAGTGGGATTAGCCTTATTAAAATTTAATTAAAAAAAATAGGTGTGAGCCTATTTTTTGAAATAGGTGTGATATTGTATGCTCATAAAGAGGAGGTCTGTCAAATCATAATCTAAACACAAATAAGAATATTTTGAATTTATCTGTTGTATGTATATTTATCTTATTAAATAACAATAGTTATTTATATACTAGCTGTACCCTTCTCATTAACACTAGGTCACTAATAAGAAATAAGCATTTTGTCAGCGTTGAAATAAATTAAATTAATTGTAGGTCTCCTCGGTACTTGTTTTGTTTACTGAATTGTGTGTGTGTTTAATATAAGAATAATTTAAGTAAATACATTTTTCTCAACTAACTTTACCTAGTGTGCTTTACAAATGAAACATAACTTTGAATAAAGAAACCTATCATTCGTGACCAGCATATTTGTCAAATTAAAGAAAAATATTTATTTAGAATATTGACATGAATGTTTAATAAAATAGCCTAAATTTTACTGTAATGCATTTTTGATAAGCTCTTGGGTAAACTCGACGTACCCATTAAAAGTAAGACCAAGTACATAATAAACATGCTTAAGTATGCTTAAGTATGCTATATTCTGTTGTTTTAGAAATTCATAACATTTCAATTTTATGTTGGCAAACTGTCGTTGTGTTTTCTTATTTCCTATTCGGAGCGAGGTATCGAGAGCCGTCACATAAAAATGACTCCCGACATCAAATATTTAGAGCATTTTTTATTTGCGCACAATAGTAAGTACAATTTATTTAACATCAAACTATAATTTTTGATTCAATTCGACAGTGAAAACTTGATATAAAAAATAGTTACCTCTACCTATTTATATGGAGCCGCTATTGGGAGCCACTTGTATATGACGGCTAATTATTGTTCATATCAACTTTTCTCTGAGCAAAAAAAGTGATTAAAAAATTATAGCTTGATAATAGTTTATAAATGAACCTCAACTAAGAATTCAAGTATGGCAAATTATAGGACGCTAATAAAGTCGCACCATATTCATTTATGTATATGGCAAAGTCATTTTTCGTTTAGTTCAAAATTTTCGAAAATTTTTTGAATCAAAGCTCAATAGGCTTTTAATTCGAAAACATCGACATTAACGAAGATGGTAAAAATTAACAATTTTTTACTCTAATTTGAATTAAGGGGAGGTTCTCATCAAGCGAGGAAGTAAATAAACAGCTTAAGGTTATTGGACGCTTATTTATTGAGTTTTAAAGTACCTACTTACAAAAAAAAAAAAAAAATTAAGAATAATAACGTCTTGGGGATTGCTTATACGTATTGTAAAGTGACCGTCTCTCAACCCTTTTCGATTCGTTAAAAATTTTAAAGCTTCGTTGGATATTTTAAATTAAAAATTTCTCATTTTTCAGTTTAAAAGAAGTAAAGTGGATTTATTTTTAGCGTTCTGATGAATCGGAACTAGCCTCAAGAAACATTTGAAAGCAGTATATAAATTTGTAGTTAGAAATTGTGTTGTCCTGTGCTAATAATTTACTATACATACATATTTACTAACTAAAACATACTAACTATCGGCTATACCTAGGTGTCTGTAACCCGGCCGATTCTGTCACTGCTAGTTATCCTATCCTATCATTCAGTTTTGGTAGGTGTGAAAGGGCGCATGGAGGGACCGGGCTAGGGGTAGGCATGATGCTGTCACATTTATGTCGTGTCAGAGGTGCTTATACTTGTCTTGTTGTATTCACCTGTGTCATAAAATTGGTGTGACCTAATGACCACATCACTAACATTGGAATTACTTGCTTCATAAGCTTGACCATGCATTCAAAATCATCAATCAATAAATAAGCAGCGCTTTTTATTAGTGCTGTGGGTTTCTATGCACCTCAACATCGTGTTTTGACATTTAATTTTTATTTGTGATGCATAAAGAAATTTAAACATCGTTTTATGTTTGTACTATTAAATTTTTCTCGGTCTCCGGTTTTTCCAAACAGCATAATGCATTGGTCGCTGAGTAAATTATTAAGCGCTTTCAGTCAGCGCCAGCGTATGAATGTGCCCAAGTTTCGCGAAAGTAAGAATTATAATATTACACAATACCGTTTTGAAAAATTTTAGAATTTGATAAATTTAAGATTGCCGTTAAATTTTTGAAAAGTATCAGTTGTTGTGAAAAATCCTAAAAAAATGAAATTATAATATGTAGCAACATTTGATAAGCCCTATTGAAATAGTTTTTAAATTTTAAATCGAGACTTTGGATAAAGGGCTTTATATTCGTTACTTGGTGCGCTAAGCATAACACTGCTAAAGACTCCTTTGTCCCTGTTTTATCAGTAATTGAATTATTAAATAAACATCTAAAAAATTAAAAATTTGTTTGAAGTTGGAAATATGTCGTACAAAGTAGATACATAAGAGAGCAAACCGCAAGAATTTCAGAGGATTTCGGTGTAGTCTAACCAACACGGGTCACTAATGAGGAAGTGGTGAACAAAATCATTGGCCGATCGTCGAGTGAAGGTAGTACGGAATACTACACGAACATGTGGGCATGGAAAATCAATCGGTGGGATAGGTGCCGCGTTTACTCACCATGTATCAAAAACAGAATCGCATGACGCTTTTGGGGAGTGGTTGTACAAGTTTTATTGCAATTCTAACAAGTTTATGCAACATTATCATGATGACTTCTTTTCAAACATGAAAAATGGCTCTTTGGAGAGCAGTTCACATCGGACGAAGAGGTCATCGCTGAGACAACTGAAAATTTAGCTTTATGTATACTAAAGTCACCAATTAATTTTACGAGTTTATTGAGGAATACAGCACCCGCCAGCGGCTCGGCCAATGCTCAATTATAATTTGAAATGGAAGAGTGGTACAAAAAAACAAAAGTAATATAAACAATATTGTACAGTGCCATCGAGGCAAACTATAATTAACGAACTACTCCGGAGCCGTGGGGCTCATATTTGCCAATAAATATTAAGAGAAGCTACAACTTTATTCCAAACGTATAGCTTTAGGTAAAATCAACATGCCGGCGATTAAGTTTAGTTTTCTAAAAAATCAATTTTCCATTGGTTTAACTTGCGTGTTGGCTTTCAATAAGGCTTATTGATCCCAAAGACTAAATATTTAAGAAGAATAGCATTAATTTATCTTAACCCTTATGGTTTAAAAATGTGAATTAATGGATCGATGGGTCAAGACGAATCTAGAGTACATTTTACACAAAATTTCAAGTATCTCAAGCAATTCAGGCATCTCAAATTAACCAACCATTTCCCACCCAGACCCCTAGTATTATTAAATCAAGCTTCTTTTAAGACAAACGTCTTCAATAAAAAAAAAATCATTAATTATGTGGTAACGCAACTCGAAAACAGCGTTTAAGTTGTTAGCTTAACCCTAAAACTCTTAACATATTATGGAGATATATAAACAAATACAAACACAAAAATATAACGGAATTATTTTCGAAAAAAATGTGTTTGTTCTTTTCCTCGTAAAGTTAGCGGTAAATTGAAATTAAAAAAATGAGCATGATTGAGTAAAAATGTTTTGTATAAATACACGATAAATAAAAAATAGAGACTGTCCGGCTCTTGTTAAGAGGTTTAGGGTTAAGCCTTCAATGATCTTTATACTAAAAGACTTTATTTAAAACCGAGATCTTCAAAAAACGCTATCTTCGCTTAGCTCAGCCTAGTTTAAATGTTTACGAGAAATTGCGAATTTGAGATTTTTTAAAATTAATGGTTTCAAATTTAGTAATTCTCGAAATTAATAGTTTTGAAATCAAGCCGAAAGATTTTAAGAATTGTAGAAATTCATGTTCAAAAGTTTTAAAATTTATGAAATTTTGTTTTAGTCATAACTTAAAACTGATCAACAAATGAGCGCATTATAAACCAAACCACTTAACTTAAATTTTTTTAATTTTTTTAATTTCGTATATTACCTTCTTATCACTTCTAACCCCTTAAACCGTTTTTTTTATAATTATTTTTCTGTCTCAAAAGTCATAAAACGCAAATATTGGGCATCAAAATTAATAAATTGGCACTATATATGTATAATACTCTGGTACAAACAAACTGAAGTCAACAAATTAATTTTTAGTAACAAAATAAAATAAAAATCGAGACAACCATAAAGTGATTATCAATCACTATTAACTTACCTTTAAAATGAGCTCAAAATCATAATTATCGGATAATTATTTTTCTTTTTATTGCCATAAATACAACATCATGATTATTATTTTTCTCAAAATTTGACACCCTATATCTTTAACAACAACAACAACAACAAAAACACAAACCATTTCAAATTTTTGTTTTAATCAAGGCTACACATTCAAAATAAAAAAATCATACAATTCAAGTATGACTTACAAAAATTTGTGATTTCACGTATTTTTCACCACATCTATCTGTGAAATAGGCTTAGTGAGTTTGCACGTTTGAATATACACATCGCTGACTATTTTATATGGTGACCGGAATATATGTATGTATCTGCCATGTAAATTTACGTCAGTTCTTTTTTTTGGAAATTACATCAAAAATTGTTACAATTTTGTAAATTGTTTATCTAGGGAAAAGATTGGTAAGTTTTTCTTCATTTTTCTAAATAAACTACAAAACGACCAAAAAATATTTTGTCTGAAAAATGGTAAAAATATTACTTGGTATTTTTATCATTCAAGAAGGAAAAACCCAGGATAATTTTTAGCTGTATTCAAATAAGCTGGAGGTCAATATGTCCCAGTTCCAGAATTTACGCAAGAGCATGACCATTTAAATCAGCAACCGCTAGCTGATTGATTTTTTATAGTACGCTCATTTGGCAAATTATAACCCTATAATGCAGGGGCGTCCAAGTCAAACGAGTATTTTTGGCAAATTTTCAAAATAACTAGAGCAATAAAACTGCGATTAGAAAAAAAAGCCAACTGGGCAACGCGGTAACTATTTATGTATCCATAGCCACAGAATTTATTACTCTGGGGTGAGTGTAAAGACCACCACAATTCTTATTCCATTATGAGGCATGCGGCCCGCGAGCCGTGGTTACTAGAAAGAGTATAACATTTGACATTAACATAATCGTGAATACATCTCGCTTTTTTTATTGTTTATTGTTTTTTGTAAGTTTAAGCTAAAAGTTGAATTTATGTAAGTAAAAACAAGATAGGACCAAGAACAGAACCCTGAGGAACACCATGTTCAATATTAAATGGAATGCCTTGCGATTTATCAATCCTAACCATAAATGCTCGATTATTGAGAAATGACTTGAACCATTTCTGTGATACACCGCTAAAACCAATAGACTGAAGCTTACGCAGAAGCAGATTATGATCCACCATTTCAAATGCTCTCTTTATATCGATGAAGACTTCACCAACACACTTCCTCTCATTAAGATTAATATGAATTCCATTTAAGAAATTAATTAACGCGGATTCAGTACTGTTGCCAGATCTAAAGCTGTGTTGATGAGGACTAAGAAACTCAAATTTATCAAGAAACTTCTCAATACGGGATTTCATCGATTTTTCAATGATCTTCAAAATTGTGGGTTGCAATGCAATGGACCGATAATTGTCCTTAATAATGATATCTCCCTTTTTAAACAAAGGGATAACAATTGCAGTATTTAATACATTAGGGATAACATCATTCACAAAACATTGGTTAATAAATTGTACTAAAACTGGTGCAATTGCCAGAGCCACTAATTTTAGCATATTCGAGCTAATACCAAGAATGTCAAGTGCATTACTTGATTTAAATCCATTAATAATACAAATAATCTCTGATTCCTCGACTGGATTAATAAAAAATGTACCCCACATTTCAGTAGAGAAAAAACAATCATTAGGATTCATACTTTGGGCAGAAAAATTAGAAGATCTCAAATCGCACAAAATATCATTAACAACCGAGCAGGTCTTCTTGCAATCTTTACCACATTCATCAAATTTCCTACTAAAATAGTTCTCTTTATCAGAAACTATAGAATCATTAATTTTGCTACACAATTTGGGATAGTTATTATACAGTTTTTTATTCGCCGGGTGTTTTTTACATTTAAGTTGATTTTTTTTTTCCTTTTATTTATTAAAAGTACCAACTTGTTAGAAATCCATGGTTTAACCTTTATGTTTGAATTATGCCTAATTACATTTTTGGAACATGAATCAGCTACGTTTTTAAGCATTGAAACCAAATTGGTTAAAATTGTCGTGGGGTTACTTAGACGTAGTATACTAGAAAACTCAAGTGACGAGATTAATGATTAAAATTTAATAATATCAAATTTGCTGTACCCCAATCCTTTTTCGTTAACATAATTACCACGCACCTCTACATAGACCAATTTTAACTAAATCATGGTTCGTGATGTATAAATTATGCAATGATACATCCAAAGTAATACAACTATTAATACGGACAAAACAGTGATCAATGCAAGTAGCTGTGTTACTAGTAATTCTTGTGGCAGAATTAATAAGTGACTGAAACCCCTTTGACGATAACATAAACATATATTCATTACTGGAAGCTGGAAAGTTCAAAATATCAATGTTCAAATCACCAACAATTATTACATTTTGATTTTTAATTTTCGATACACACAAACAAAAATATAATTAAAATTATTTAATGAAACAGATAACTAACATCCGCAGAATTTAAAGAATCTCACAAGGACATTGCCAACTTGAATCATAAAAAGCGCAAACACCGCCCGCTCTATAATTATTGTTACAACAACCTATACATTCATAATTAGGAAGATTATAATAATTTAACTCATGATCATAAATCCAAATTTCCGAAAGAAAAATAATAAATGGGTATTCATCAAATGAACTCAAATTTACAACTAGTTTGTCAAACTTTTCGCGCATGCTACGAATGTTTTGATGGACAGCAGAGAAACTATAGATGTTCGTTACAGAATTTTTACAATGATAAGTATTAGAATTTACTAAAATTGAACTTGACTTTGAATTAAATGCTGGATTTAAACAGTTAAAGCCGACCGAGGTACTAAAAAATGATTCGCTAATTGCCGACGATAATTTAAAAATTCGTTGATAAAAACACCTGGAGGCCACGATGCTGAGTCCAACAGCAGATTGAATTTATTATCAGGAACCCCAATTTTGAATGATACATAGTCTCGATCATCATTACGTCTCATCCGAACCAAAATAAGTTTATTAATCTCAAATTTATTTTCTAAATACCGAACCATATCACGTCACCAACATACGTGAAACAAAAATCCATTTTACAAGTTCGACAGTGCGCAGAGTAGAATCTAGACCACCACTCCCAATAATAATTTTGGAACAATTGTTATT
The DNA here is from genome assembly GCA_963556165.1 of Tipula helvola. Lineage (NCBI taxonomy): Eukaryota > Metazoa > Arthropoda > Insecta > Diptera > Tipulidae > Tipula > Tipula helvola. The sequence continues at coordinate 104,850,752 of OY744483.1, forward strand.
ATTATTATCACTTACTGATTGAGTAGCAGCAACTGATTCAGCCTTAGTTGTGGATGACGAACCCCTTGACCTAGTAGTTCGTGACAATGGCATATGTTGGTTTACACGTCTATTATGGTTTTTGTTACCATTAGGTCCATGTTTATCCTTGAGTGCAGGTACCAGTTCATTTTGAGCAGAAATAGCAGCTGACTTTTCAACCCGGACGGATACCTGATTAGATAGCGATAGCCAAGAGACCGATACAATCGATGTTGAAATGGTTGTTGGAATGTTCATAATAACATCATCGGATGACAACGGCGGGAAGTGTGGTGATAGGCAATCAATGACTTCGTGGCGCTGGCAACTGATCAAACTTTTCAATTCATCCATTTTGGTTTCCAGTACAACGTTATCGTTGGTGACCAAGTTGTGTAAATCTTCGCAATTCACCTTAATATCGTGAATCTCCTAATTTAGCAAATCGTTTTCTATTGACCGGCAGATGTTGCAAACGAATTTCGCATAAGGGCATTCTTTGAACAATTTGGCCCATTTTTCAAAATTCCAGTCGACACAACCAGGATGGAATGCTTGTTTGCATTTTCCTAAACAAGATACGGCTTCACGGCTGGTTACTGATTTTGTGCAGCTTAAACAATTTACACCCATGATGAATCACGCGTAAAAGATCAGAGCAGGTTGTTCGAACGGTTTTTTTGTATTAAATTTACTGTATGCTGTTATATTATGCACCAGTGCAAGGTTTCACACACAGAGGTCTTAGGTTAGGTTTGGGTGGCGGTCCACCAGGACCAGGCATAGACACAAAAAGGTCCGTAGCCATACCACAAATTAAAAATTTTTCCTCCAACTCATTGAAACCACTTTGAGCTTGCTATGAAGCGCTGGATACTCCTGACGTCCTTCTCGCTGAGCTCCGCCAGGTCGTTGAAAAGGTGTGCCCCTAGAAAATTCAGTCTGTTTCGTGCCAGACGAGGACAGGTGCAAAGAAGATGAAGTACTGTCTCTTCCTCCTCTTCGTCCTCGCAACTACGACAGTAGTCATGTGAGAAGAAACCAAGTCTACTTGCATGTCTGCCTATGAGACAGTGCCCCGTAATCACTCCAACAACCACACTGATCTGACTCCGCTGAAGTGAGATCAGCTGTTTGGATCTCGCCAAGTTCAACTTTGGCCAGATTTGCCGAGTTATTACGCATGAGGTACTATTTGACCATCTGTCATTCGTCAACTTACTGGCTTCCTCCTGAAGCAGCAGTTTACATACCGCAAGAGGAATTTCAATATCCTTTTTGCTGTTTGAAATGTGGTCCGTTGTACCACGTCGAGCCAGTTCATCGGCTTTCATGTTCCCCGTACTAACGAAATGTCCTGGCACCCATATGATATGGATGTTGAACTGATCTGTCATCTCGTTAAGAGATGAGAGACAGCTCTGGACTACTTTCGACGTGAGAAGGTGTGATTGAAGCGCTTTAATGGCTGCCTGACTGTCCGTATATATGCGAATATCTCTAGTCGATATTACATTATACCTCAACCAGTCCGCTACTTCCTTTATCGCAGTTACCTCAGCTTGAAAAATGCTGCAGTAGTCAGGGAGACGAAAGGAGAGGTTTAACATGAGTTCCTCGCAGAACACCCCAGCCCCTACTCCTCTATCCCGTTCCCCACAGAGGTCTTTATATATATATTTTTGTTTTTAATGATTCTATAATTTATGTTTATTTATACACAACGATTTTTGGATAAATTAAATCGCGTTTTACACAACCCAACGAAATGCACCGAATACACGAATGATTCACTAATTTTGTACGCAACACTGGAACTGTTAATATGTTTAATAGTTATAATTATAACTATAACTATAACTATTTATGATTAATTATACTCCGCACCAAAAACCAAACTTTTCACTCGTACGCCATTCAAAAAGAAAATATTGACTCAATCTGTATAGGTGAAATCCACAGTGGCAAAATATAACAATTTACGATAATCTTTTAGAATTGACATTGCAGAACTGCTGATACTTTCTCAGTATAGGCTGGACGAATTTTTTTAATAAACTGTTTAAAATGAATCGACTCAACGATTTTAACGGTAAATTACAGCCATATACAAATTTCGCAAAGGCATCATTTATGTCAATTTCATCTTGATTACTTAGTCTGTCTGTAAAATTTACCATAGACACGTTTTGTTTCGGAAGATCCTTTTTTTAGCCGTGGAGTTATAAGATATTTTAACTTCAAAATCGGTGTCGGCGCACTTTGGTAATAGCTGCTGGAAATAAGGAGCGTGGATGAAGGAACATCGTCCGTTACTTGTGTAGACCCGCAGATTGATATTAGCCTGATATCCGAAAACATGTTGGACGATGACGATGTCAAACTTGCCAATACACTCATCGAGCATAATATAACTTGACGAATCCAATCTTTAAACCAATATATTTCGTTATTGGTATAATTTCGATTTTAACAATTATGAGTATCAAATACGATATTTTACTGACATTTTCAACTATTTCGATCTCTAATGAGTTATTTAATGAGTTAAAATTTCGAAAGTTTCGCAAATCATATAAAGTTTCTTCTCTACTGTATGCGTTTGCAAATTAAATTATTTGTTTCCAATTTTTAAGCTCTAAAACTTTTTCCGACAAATAAATAAAATATTTTTAGAAATTAAAATAACCCTCTGCCAATTAAAATTAAACTATAAAAATAGACGATCATAAATTTATTTTTGTTAATACTTAATTAAAATGTGTCTAATTGGTTTTAACTATTTTTCCAAAAAACAGGTTAGTTTTAATTAATTTCTGATTGAACAAAGTTTAATTTATGATCATCAATAGTTTAATTGGAAAATAATTTTTTTAATCTTAATTTTTTTTTTAGCTATAAGTCCGATGGAAAACGCAAGGAATTTATTAAGAAAACCAAATTTAGAAGAAGTAATCAAATATAGAATTGAAACAATCCCATCTACATATTGGTATAATTTTATCTTAGACACGATAGTGACTCCTCCCGCCGCCTTTATATCAAAATTAGTACATATTTTATTTCACAACGCATTTATTGGTTTTAAATATATTTAGTTTGATTTCATTTATTTCGGAAAAGGTTTCATTTAATTTAATTCGAAACAATTTTCATTCATTTTGGAAATAGTGTCACTTAAATTGGATTGTTCGTTTACAGAAGGAAGGGTTTGCTTCTGTTCGATTTCTGAAATAATCTGTTTCCGTTTTTGGTCGAATTCATATATGGCGTTGAAAATATTAAGACTTTCTTATACCCCCAATAAATTAATTTAATATTTTGTAGATAATATTCAGAAATTCCAAAAGACACAAAAATAACATGGTTAATTAACGACAAATATTTATGCAAAATTTCAAACATTGTTTCTAGTTACTTCCATCAAATAATAATAACAAAAGGTTCAGCTTGTCTTGTGCATGACGAATGTGCAAATGATTACTGATATTGGAATTCCCCCTATATATTTAAAAAAGCAAAAAAATATCGATAAAGCGACTCTCATTTTACTTCAAAACTTTTAATTTAAATTCGGAATAAATTTATAAATAAAAAAAAAAAAAAAATCTCAATTCTATTTTCATTATAACCAATTAAAATAAAAATTGTTAAAACCACTGTGTTAATTACTCGTGATTATAGAGTGATAATTCAAACTATGGAAAACTAAAAACCGAATAATTATTTTAATTGTTTTTATCTGTAACAACAAAACATTTAAAAACCATCAACTTAATATTTTTTTTTTTAATGTTGCGATGCCTCTCAAATTGAGGGTGGTTTTTTGTGGGCCGCAAATTTATGCAAAATGTCAAAAATTTCAACCTTAACATAAATTTGATTTATTTTTTGGGGTTTTGTCTACTCTATTTTTAAAATTGCATCCTGTATGCGTTGCGTATGCAACATTTTTATCGTCATAGAGATGATGTTTAAAACTAACTTTTTATAAATTTCGCTTGCTATACCTACCTCTATACGTGTATTATAAATAAATGCTCTTGTTAAAAAAATATTTTCCACTCTAGGATTTCCTTTTATTTAATTTTTTGTATATTTATGTACAAAGTCTACAAACATATTATTATTATTCTCTGTGTGTGTAATAAATTCAATTGAAATTTTTTTGAGTGGCTTGACCCGTCACAAACATTTCAACATGTATAAAAAAAACTAAATTATAATAATAATAATTTTAAGTGGTGAATGCGATTCTGTTATAATTTAAAAATGGTGTTTGGGCTTATGTTAATATATAAGAGGAAAATGACTGAATATATACTCGTACGTTTATATTTATTTACTTTTATTTTTGTCGGGGAAAAGGGAAATATATTTTTATGAAAATGATTATTATTTTTTAAATTTTATTTATGGAAATTATTCTGGTTGATGATAAAAATATAAATATATTTATTTCAATTTTCTATTTATGACATTTAATATATTTTGCATGTTATTAAAAACGACAGAACAAAAAAAAAATAGATTTCGGTTGATATAAACAAAAATAATTTGCATATTTATGAATTTTTATGTTTTATGTATTTTAACATTTTTTTTTTTTTGGAAATTTACAACAAAAATAATATTTTTATAATAATTTGCGAGTATATAAATGTACGTTATTTGGATATGTATCTCTGATTGAATTATTTGTTAGCACTTACGAGTAGAAATTCAAAAAGTTTCATTAAACTTTAAAATAATTTCATAAGTAAATAAATCTGAATTTGGTGAATATATTATTTCATAAAATGAAATATATTTTAATATTTTAAGCATATTCCTCAACTAACGCTATAGTTTGTAAATTATCGTTTTATTGTTGTTTTCCACGTTATCGTTTCGACATTATTTTATGTTTTGTACATATAGGTATACGTTTTTGTGCATATATCGAAAATACAGTTTTTCGCAGACCTTTAAATTAATTTACAGTCAATTTTTAGATCTTTGGATATATGTACATACAGGTTTAATTAACTAAAACTTAATTTGTCTTTTTGTTATATTTTAAACTAATAATTTGTTTTCTTTTTTGTTACAGGTAAATATTCAACTTTATGTTTTACACACGGCAGCCATTTGGTTAAGTATTAAAAATCGATAAGCTTTATTTACACCCCTCTTATGCAGTTGATTTATGATGATATGCAATGAATATCACACAATAATTTCAACAACACTTTTTAATTAAAAAAAAAAAAAATATTTTCCACCACCACATTCTATTCACATTTTTCATTTTCGGGCTGATATTCTTATTTGTATAATAAATTCATACAAAGATAAATCAAACCATTAACTCATCAATGTCATTAGCAACCATTTTCATCAAGTAGATAAATGATATGAAAATGAGATAAAGATGGCAAAAAATGAAGAGGAAAAAACCACAATAATTCTTATAATAAAATAATTATATTACCTTTAAAAAAATATTAATAAAAATTGGGAAAATGGGATTTTTTTTATAAACTTTTTATTTTTAATCAAAGTATCCCACTTCTAATCTTATCGCATTATCTTCTTCTCTCCACACAACACAGCCACTAACCATTATCAAATGGAATTTTTAATTTAACTTTGAAAGTACCTATTTCTCGGTCTTTTGTGTATCTGCTAGGTAGATATACGAAAAAATGCACCCTCTTAAATCGTTTTTAAGAAGAAAACTAATTTTCAATAACAATAATAATAAGAATGATAATAATAATAATAAAAAAATGAAAATGTGAGGAAAAATTATTAATTTTTTATTGGTTTTTTTGAGTTTTACATTTTCTTCTCCAACTCAGGAGTTCGTTACGTTAAGTGTACGTGTATAGAAAACAAAAAAAAAGATAATTTGATTAATTTTTGGTTTGTGTGCAGAAGACATTTCACAATATACTGTGAATATTTTGATAACTCCTTTACTTACTCGTTAATATGTGTACATCCCCATAACGTTGAACCCTTGAATCAAATTTCAATAATAATATATTATCAAACAAATCTCAATTTTGGATCAATATCAAAACAAAAAATTTGCATTCCTATTTTCCTTTAATCTCAAGGATTGTTTTTTGGTACTCGTAGCATATAGGATTTATTTTCCTTATAAATATTGTTTTATTTTATTTTGTGTATAAATTTATTTATTTAATTTTGAATATTTTGTATATTTCGATACGATAAGATATAATTTTTGAATTTTAGAGATCAAACAAAATAATACTACAAATCCGAGATAAGGATTCTTAGATACCGATGCAAGATAAAAGGACCGTAAATCTATTGTGAAAACCAATATGTGTATAACTGTTTACGCATAACTTTATGTTAATAAAAAAAGATGATAAGTGTTATAGTAGTCGAATAATCCATATTATGGATTATGATCGACTTGAAATCTGTACTAAAAGTATTTGATATTACATTACTAAACTTTTCATTTTCTGAATTATTTGTTGGAGAAGGATATTTTCCGTCCAAATACACGCATATCTCTGTGCAATATACATACATGTAGTCAAAGAAATAAACTTATAATAAAGGATACATAAATCTCATATATATGCAAAGAGATATTTACAATTATGGCAGTATGGAAAAACTATATCAACAGGAAAAAGCGAGGAAAATTATATTCTTGAAATGGGTGTCAATATCGTATAAAATTGTTTATTTATCCATAATAAAAATTAATGCCAAGTACAATAACGTTGCTCGCATCTACAAAAAGGACGTACATGAATTATTTTATTTTTTTATAGACGAAATTAATTTACAATATAATATATGTATGTAGGTACATTATACTTGTATATTTTTATTTTCTTCATTTGAATTTTATTATTACACTCTTGAAAAAAGGTAAACATATCTATACTCCTATTTAAGAAATAAAATGTAACCTAAAGGTTTGAGAATTTGAGTCACTACTATATAAATCAAGATTTTGTATAAAAATAAAACCAAATCATCAGCCCAAAATAATACAATAGCAATAACAACATATAATTAATTCAAACCAAAACAACACAACTTAAAACGGAAAGAATATCTTGTAAAAAGGAAATTAATTAAATTTTTTGTGTGTGTACCATCTTACGAGTGGAAATTAACATATTACCTTTCTAAGGAAAAGCAAAGTACAAAAATTAATAAATATTTATAACAGAAACTATAAACTAATACATCCTTTATTTATTTAAATCAAGGCAAAAAAAAAATAAACTGAGAAATACAAATAAAAGGAGTTTATCCAACTGTATAGAATTTAAATATATATACAAACAATGTATAGGAAAATTGTTTTTAAATTTTCATTTATTTTTGGGACGAACGGGAAATTTTCGGTTTAAAAGAATATTGTGTATTCAGTTTATACAATATGTATTTGTGTTGAAAGTTTTTATTATATACTATACATAAATCGTCGTTTCGAATTGCCTTTGTTTTTATATTTATGAATTAATTTGAATTTTGTCGAGCTATAAAATCAATTAGACAAGTTTTAAAATTTGAGATATTCTCATAAACTTACTAAGTAAGCTGCTCGAGCTAAGATGAATTTTTATATAATAAGTCGAATTAAAAATTTAGTTCCCTCAAGCAGCATACTTATTAGGGTTGCCAACCGGTGGGTTTTTTAAACATTTTTTTGAGGCACTAAGCCGGTTACCGGTCGTACAGCTGACCAGTAGAACAAATGGCCGGTCTAGTGTGGTGGCCAATATTGAAGATTATAGTATAAAAAATCCTACCTACGATTTAAAAAATTATTGAAAAACTAGAGGAGTGATGCATACTTAGAAAGGTCTTCTGGTTTATTGGGAAGTGTGTGTGGGATGATCGCAATAACCTGCTACTAGCAGAAAATGCAAAAGAGAATTAATGATAATTGCAAGATCCCTTACTCTAAAATTAAAGATTTTATCAAAGACAATAAAATTCTGTTGGCAACAATCGAAATTAAATGTGTTAATGTTCTTTTTTTAATTCTACTTTAGTATACTTCTAGTGCAATAAAAATAGAGTTTAACAAACAAAAAAATGTCACAGTTTTGACAGTTTTGATACTTTGCGCTCATGTTCTTTAACCACTATGTCTCTTAACAATACAACAACAACCGAAAGGTAAAGGTGGTAATTTTATTTTTTTTACTAAATATAAATAAAAACGTGAAACTTTTATAAACCAGAGCTTCGGAGTGAAAATAATATTGTTCCAGTTTGTGAAAATAATATTGCTCCAATATTTTTTTCGTTTCGGTTTTTTTGTTCCGGTTTTAATAAATAAAAATCGCGCCGGTTACGCTCCGGTTAATAGTCGGTTTAAAAACCGGATCAAAATTTTATTTATAAATTAATGTTAAATTCTATTGACGCAAAAAAAAGGATCTAGATAAACAAAAAAATGAGCTGAGATCAATTTCTACTATAAAGAGTATTTCTTGATCTAGGTTCCGTTTTTGGAGAGTAAATATAATGCAACAGTAAAGGTCCAAACAGAATGTATCCGTTCCGATCCGCCCGTTTTTGATCCGCTCCGCTTCGTCCGTTTTGTAAAACACAATGTATCCGCTCCGCTTGTCAAACTATGTACAATATTTTAATAAAAAATATCTGTGATTAAAATAATTTTGTTAATTTCTTTTTATTGGTATATTATTTCTATTACCTATATTTAAATACTATTACATAAATCGTGTTATACACGAACGTGATTGTTTTGTGGTTGTTTTCTATATGTCAAACATTATTGAAGGTTATGTTTTCCGCAAAAATTTGAATTTGTGTTTAGTGTCCGTTCCGTATTATTCCCCTCCGTCCATTGTGTGCATTTCTCCATTTTTCATACAAATTGACAGAACAGTAAAACGGAACGGAACGGAGCGGATACATTCTGTTTGGACCTTAAACGTAAATATTTGAACAAAAAAAATTTGTACACATGTCACATCACATAAAATAAATTGGTCGGTCGTTGACATTCGAAGAAGACGGACGTGTTTTTTTGTCGTCCTCTTCGTAAATTTAATTTAATTTAATTTAATTTTTATTTTTGTTATAAAGTGATTTTTTAGTTTTTGGATTGTGTTGTTTAGTGTATTAATAAATGTAAAATAATATTAAGTGTAATAAGTGCAATAATCAATTATTATTAATAATAGTAAATAGTGATAATAAAGTTTTAATGTGAATTTGGAAAATGTAATCCACCGGGATGCATTTACCAGGCAATTTTTTAATTTTTAATGATAGAAATCAAATTGATTGATTTCTTGATAAATTGCATGATTTTGGCTGTAACATTTTTGTAGTTGTGCATAAAATTTGGGTGCATGTCTCATTTTTTTGATCAAATTGATATAAAAATTAAAATAATCCATTTTGATACGCAGTTAATATTCATGTTTGTTCGTGTTTCATTTTCTAATACTTATACGTATTTTAGTATTTCGTTTTATATACAATGGATTATATGGAAGATTAATTCATAGAACAATTATGTTGGATTAATTTTTATATAAATTTTAAAATCTTTATATAATTTTGTAAATATAGTTTTAATAATTTAATATATACATAAATCTTTATATATAATATGTAATGTATATATAAATATAATTAGATTTTGTCCGCCATTGAAGTGTTGTGTGTGTAGTGTGATATTATAAATGAAAACTTATATGTATGTATGTTACGTCCCGGCTATACATAATGCATACATATAAAGCATTAAATGAAATGAGAATGTTTTTATATGGATGCATTTTCATATTGACATATGAAAGGGTATATGAAACTATTTATTTTCTGTATGTGTGTGAGGGGTTTAATATTGCAGCAGGATTCTAATATTTTTCCTGGTGTTGTTTTCATTCGTTGTGTTCATTTAAAGTTCTCTTTATATACCAAGAGCGACACATACGCAACACAAATATTATGTTTTGATCCAAATGGGATTCTTAATTCTTATATGAATAATTATTCGTATAATCGAATAAATTGAATCGAATGGGTCATATAATTCATATTAAATCGTTATATGAATAGGTATTTCATATGACACGATTTGTTTTGGGTATTTTGGTTTTAATGCGGGGTAGTAGAAACAATGTAGAATTATATTAATTATTAAATTAATTTAAATAGAGTGTTATGCGTAATTATCCAATACATGTATGTATAGTTTAAATTTTAATTTTTTTTCTATTTAACTTATTAATTATTTTAAATTATCTAACTTGAACGGTATTTTGGGATCAAGGTAGAACGAGTCACCATGTTGTTTTATAGGTTTGGTCTTGATGCAAGCATAGAAGGGGATGCGATTGGATGACGTGAGCTGCAACAACAAAATATGGTTGTCTTATTATTAAGTTTTAGTTTAAATAGGGTTTCAGAACATTGCGGCATCCTCGTTGGCCTATGAAATGATTGGTGGGAATTGAATATTAAAAACAAATTTTTTGTTAACCGTCAGATTGCTTCTGATTTGAAATTTTAATAATTACAATCAATTTAATTTTAATACTTGTATTTCGAGATATTAGCGATCGTGATAATGAATTGTTTAGTTGTTAATTGCTTATACTACAGCTATTTTGATGGTGGAGTGGTGCTGTCCTGAGCTTTGCATATTTTGCCGTGTACATTCCTTTTAAGGGATGAGTGTAGGAGTACAAATGGGAGGTGAATGGAATGGTTTGTTGTTGTGCGAGAAAGTATCAATTAGTCGATATTCTGATACTTGATAATATACTGCAGTCTTAACTTGTTAATTTTTGCAACAACAACGCGGTGTATTTTTCATTCCGTTTGGAATACTTTTAAGCCAAGTCTTGATCGCAGAGAACTGCCAATAATTTTGGAAATTTTATTGGCTTATTTAATGTTTGTTTTTGCACAAATTACTATTTGGTTATCAAGGTATGACGGCAGGTATATTGGTTATGGTTTATAGTTTCACAGTTTAAATTGTAAGGGGCATGGAAATACATAGCTGCAGTTAAATCATGAAACGACTGCAGCAACAATATAAGTTGTGTTATATTTATCCTTATTTAATTGTGTTTATTTTATTTTATTACATTTTATCCCACCTTCATCAGGGGCGGCTTATGTTGTCTTAGAAGAAGGTTGGTGGATATATTTTTAAATTCAGAAGATGACTAGTATGACGGGGATTTTTTTAATGGGAAGACACTAATTGAATTTATTACACTAGGTCGGATTTTGAGATACCGCTCTATAAGTTTTTGAATGTAGTTTAAATAAATGATTATAATTTGCTTAGAAATAACGAATATCTAATTAAGTGCTTTGAATTTTAGAAGGATTAATGACCTTAATGATATGTTTATTAATTACTTTTAATATAGCCATTTTATCAACTAAACCATGAGGGTTTCAATAATTTTTAGTTTTAAAAAACAGTAGTGGGTGACTATTAACTAATTTAAATCTTGATTTTCAGAAATATGCAGAGAAACAAAATATAGATTTCCAGAAACTTTGTGCCGAATTAATTTGAAATTTAAATCATTAACTGAGGTTGGGTAAAAATTTGGTTTTGCTATTATGGGATGAGATGAGTTGATTTTGCAGCTGGCGAATGATGAAAACTGTTAAAATGTGCAGGTGATGAGATTTGGTAGTCGGGATAGCCAATTATTTTAATATTTCTGGAACCCCTTGGATCATGTCAGGTTCATCCATTATAATTATGTTTTATAATAATTATCAAATTACATTAATTCTTTATATAAATATGCTTAGGTTCACGAGCTGCAACTACATGAATTAATATTGGATTTGAATTTTCAGAAATATTGGTGACCATGGTGATGAAGTTAATTAATTAGTTACTTGTTCTATAGTAGATTTAACAATTAAATAGTGGGGTTTTAAGCGCAGATTTAATAATGTTAATTTAAATTCTAAAAGGAGTATTAAATGATAATTTCGGTCTTAATTTTCAGAAATATTCGTGGAAATTCAACGCAGATTCCCAGAAATTTAAAGCATCTAGCGGACAGGTAGTTTTAGAAATTCTGTTGTTTTGGTTTATATCCTCCCATATTACAGAACTTTAGTTATGAATTTATACTTTAGATACTAATTTGTGTCTTAGAATTTTAATTTTGGGTGCTGGTGATATTAAATTTAATTCATTACAGAATAGTTATCACAGATCAAACTGCTATAGTTTAAGTGGTAGGTTCAGGAAAATGCTTAATTTATAAGTAGTTTTGAATTAAACTGTAGTTTTCGGATAGGATTGGATACATTGGGATTCCAGGATGAACAACCCAGTTGCGGCACCCTATTCATTTTATTCATCAGTTATTATTTATTAATTAATATAATTGTGAAGAGTATACATATAAAGGGATCTCTTTCTTAATTTACTGATTAATAACTTAATTTTCAGAATTTAACATAGTTCCAGAATTAATCATTTTAAAAGGATTAAATTTAATCCCGTTTTTCAGAATACATTTACACTCTAATTTAACTCTCCAGTGTCAACAAAAAGTTAATAAGCTTGTAGTTTAGAAATTGTGCTGTCTTGTGTTAACTATTTTATTATATTTATTACTAACAATTTACTAACTATCGACTGCATAGGTGGCTGAAACCGGGTCGAGTCTCTAATACTAACATTCCTTTCCTATCCCTCGGTTTTGTTTTATGTAAAGGGTGTACGGTGGATCCGGCGTATCCGGGAATCTTGCTGAGGCTTGGTCGTACACCCGTATCAATCAAAAAAAAAAAAATCAAAAATGTCACATCACATAAAATAAATATTATTTATTTAGTAATCGAACTTCAATAATCATAATTACAAAATCTTTTCAGTCAATCTTTCAATAATAATAATTTCAAAATCTCGTTATCTTAAACTAGGTTTTTATCACAGCGTGCCAAAATAAAAAAAAAATTAGACGAAAGTTAAAGAAATAAATTTTATAAATATTGATTTATTTACCAAAAGTTTTTAAGAAATAATTAAACAATTTAACGTAATTAAAAAAATTAAAAATAGAACTAGAAATTAATGTAATTAACTTAAAATGAAAAGCAAAAGAAATATTTAAAATTAAATAAGAAAATGTATAAAAGAATACTAAAACTAATTATTAAATAATTATAATTTTTTTTTTTTTGGAGTAAATTAAATTAATTGGTGTTTTTCTGGTTGTAAACTTGGACTGAACTTGTTCCGACGAACGACATCTATTCAAATGGTAGACAAAAATCCGAAACCAAATTCCAAACAAAACACCAATAACTACCATAAAATTTCGTGAATGAAATTAATTTTCATTCAAGCTTATTATCTTTGGATAGGAAACAAAAAAAAATAGATTTGTTTTATTATTTTTATGACATAGCAATCATAACAATGCTGCAAGACTCGATATTTCATTCAAAAAAAGATTTGATTGCTCACTTTTGATTATATTAAAATAAAATAAAAATTGTCTTAAGTCAAGATTGACCATTAAATCTTTGGCATTTTTCTTCATCCGCTGCTACAACGAGCCTTCTACAAAATTCATCAATTTTCGACAAAGTTCTTCAAACTCAAAAACACTTGAGTTTTCAACATTTGAACTCAAAGTATTCATACGGAATTTACAAAAAATTGTTGAACTCAAAGTATTCATACGGAATTTACAAAAAATTGTTGAACTCTACCCTTACTCTACAGTATTGCATAACTTAGAGATTTACTGAATTGCCGATATAATCGTAGAGCAAAAAAAAAATACGAACAATATTCTGAAACAAGTGAATTTAAAATTTAGTCACCGAATCTAAACTTGGCTGATATTTCTGTTTATTAAGATCAACGAGTGAACATTCCTGTAGTAGATTCTATCTATATACCTACTCATTGCTGTACAAAATTAAGCTTACACTAATATTTGAAGTATCTACAAAATAAAATTAAACGTAAAAAAACAAAACAAATTAAATTAAATATATTGTTAGATCCAAACAAATAACTAAAAATTAAGTTCAATCAGGTGCAAAATCTTTTGTATGGAAAACACCTAATTCTTTCCATTCATATCTTTTTACTCGCTTTGCTAACTTTGACGAAAAATTCTTGGATGCATCGGACAACAGAAAGTTCTTTTTCGAAACAATATCTCCTATTGAAAATTTACGTGACCGTGTTCTCAGATTATAAAAATGAGCGGCTCTCTGATGCGCATTTTCTAGATTTTTCTTTACTGTTGGTTTTAAACTTGCAAAATCTTCTAATTTCTTTACTCCGTATACATCAATTTCATCTTCATTTATGTAATCTGGAATTTCGGATGCTGCAATATCATATCCATAGTGGTACATCTAACGACCAAAATTTAAAAAATATGGGGTGAAACCTGTCGACTCATGCTTTGCAGTTCGAAGAGCGCAACCAATTTTGTGAAGTTCTTTGTCCCAATCTTTGTGATTATTTTTAAGATAGGCACGAATAGAGGCGATTACCACGCGATTTACTCTTTCTGCTGGATTATTTTGAGGATGATAGCGTGCATTGCGATAATGACACACTCCGTTTTCTTGTAAAAAGGATTGAAATTGTTGTGAAATGAACTGTGGTCCATTATCTGAAATAAGTGTCTTGGGAGTACCAAATAACAAAAATACATTTTGTTCTAAGATTTTAATTGTCTTTGATGTTTCGGAATTTCTTAGTGGGAACAATAATACAAACTTTGTAAAGATATCTACTACCACAAATATTTATATATGCATTTCCCTGCTTGGATCTCGTAAGGGGTCCAAGAAAATCGACTGCAATGACTGACCAGGGTTCGTGGGGAATCTTTGCTGCATACCCATAGGAGATCTCACCGCTGGAAATTCTTTTGATGCTTTGCATACTTTGCATTTACGCACGTACTCTTTAACCGTACTAGCCAATTTAGGCCAGTAATATTGATCTTTAATTCGGGCTATAGTCTTTTTAACGCCAAGATGAGCAGAAATTGCACTATCGTGACATGCTTCCAGAACCTTGGTTCTATCTTCCAATGGAACAACTAGTTTTACAACATCATTTTGGTAGCTTTTGTAAATATTTCCGTTAATTAATTTAAACGATGGATAATCCTGTGGCGAGTTTTTGATTCCTGATTGTAAATTTTCATACCACAAGTCCGTTTCAGGCGATAACACTTCAACCGTCATACTACGCGATAATGCATGCGGAATTTATCAATTGCCATAATTACAGCAAGGCATTCCTTTTCTGTGGTATGATACTTCTGTTGTTGAACCGTCAATTTTTGAGAAAAAAAATATGAAATAACGCGTTCATCGGATCCTTCTCCTTATGTTAATACTGCACTAATGCCTACGTCGAAAGCGTCGGTATGGAGGAAGAATGACATTGAAAAATTTGGGTTTGAAAGAATGGGTGGAGATATTAATAGAGATTGAAGTTCTAAAAATGCTGAATTAGCCGCTTCCGTCCAACAAAACCGCTTATGTTTCTGTAATATATTCGAAATTGGTGCAGTTAGAGTAGCAACATCTGGGATGAACCTCCGGTACCAACCCGCCATACCCAAGAGTCTTCGGACACCTTTAATGGAATTTGGGATAGGGTAATCCAAGATTCCCTGAACCTTCTCAGGATCAGTTCGCAATCCCTCCTCGGATACAATATATCCCAGGTACTTCATGCGTTTTTGCGAAAATTTCGATTTTTCCAAGTTAATTGTTAAACCCGATTTACTTAATCTTTCGGCAACAATTTTTAATAACTCCAAATGATGTTCTATTGTTTCGGTTGACACATCTATATAATCGAGATAGACAAACACGTAAGGTTCTAAGTCTACGCGCAATACAATATCGATTAGTCTAGCTTGTGTTTGTGGAGCGTTATGGAGACCAAAAGGCATTACTACAAATTGGAAATGACCTCGTGAAGAAATAGAAAATGCCGTTTTTTCCTTAGAAGTTTCTTCCAGCGGTAAATCTACACTGGATACAAATTTGGTTGTTTTAAACCTGCCCAAAATTCGCCCAATATGAGGAATGGAGTGAGCATCTTGCTTGGTAACCGCATTCAGTTTTCTGGAATCCAGACACAAACGAGTTTTACCACTTGGCTTGGTCACACATACCATCGGATTATTCCAAGGACTATTTGATTTCTCGATAACCCCAAGCTTGATCATACGATCTAGTTCCATGTCAAGTTTTTCCTGGATATATGGTGATACCGGATAATTCCGTTGTTTTATTCGCCTCGAATCACCAGTGTCAATAAAATGCGACAAAACCTCTGTTCTGCCAATATTACCTCCTTCGGAAGTCAAGAACAGCTGAAAAACTGAATATAACGCTCTAGAGTCCTTAACTGAAATTGCATGTTGACATTCCATGAGTTTCGCAGAAATTACATCAGAGCAAGTATGTATAACTGTTGAGATATTAAAACCCCTCAAAAAATCAACACCAAGTATTAAAGTGTTGGTTAAGGTGGGTATGATCAATGTCGGAATAACCACTGTCTTTTCATTATAAGTGTAAGGGAAGTTTAGGTACCCTTTAGTCTCGTGGCAAGTGCCATCCGCGTTAGTTATAGAAGATTTTATATCGTGTATAGTAAGACCTAAGTGATCTATAATTTTTTTACTGCCAATACCAAATTGTGCATGATGCACCTGAATCTAGAAGACCAATAGCTGACATATCTAAGATCTTCACCTCTAACATACATATGTAGGTCTACCGTCTATGGCATAATTAATTGCCGAACTTAAGTTTATACTTTTGGGAAAGTATGAAAAATTTATAGGAGTTTTGGGAGTCGTGGTATTTGAAAGATTGGGCTGACTCCCAAGACCAGTCTGATTTATAAGTTTTTTGAATATTACTTTTTGTTTTGCAGTTCGGAGTGTACCTATTAATAGAACTATCCGTTCCACATTTATAACAAAATATACGCGTTTTTGGTTGTTTACATTCATAAAACGAATGTCTCATTTCTAGACAGTTTCAGCATTTAGATGAATATTTTGGTTTAGATTCAGCTAACGTAAGAGTTTTCAAAGCGGACACTTCACTTTCCTCGGTATTTAGGTATAACAGTAGACTCCCGTTCCGCAGGAACAACTGATTGTGAACAGATATGGACTCTGTCGGATATTTTACATTTTGTTGATGTACTTCTTTTATTTGTGTTGTCAATGAAATTTTGGGTTTGTTTAGAGGTGCGACGATCTAAATTGAATTTTAAATCCTCAATTTTCTTGCAGTATCGACTTAATTGGTCAATTGTGTTAATATCAACAATCGGAAGCTTTTCAATATAGAAAGGTTTTAAATTTCTTATTATTGTCTTCAGATTCTCGTGCTCAGAAATTGGTTCTATTAAGTTTTGAAATGCGCACATGAAGCGCTAGGTACAGACCAACATTTTCGTCTCTACCTTGTACACGTTGATAAATCTCTTGCATGAGCCAATAATCGTGATCCTCATTCCTCAAGTACAAATGTCTTTCTCAAACACTGAATGAGGCTGGCCCAACTACTAAACAGTTTAGTCCTCACAGTAGAACTGTACCACAGTCGAGCTGGACCATCAAATAAGTAAATGGCTCTTTCAAGCAATTCTGTGTCATGGACGCCTTCCGTCTCAGCGAATATTTCGACGTCGGCAATAAAATCATTTAGTTTATTGGTTTTTTCATCACCTCGAAACACGACACTCCACTTATGAATAGGAATATATCTTTTCCTATTAGGAATATATCCTTTCCTACGCGTATCACCAGGCTTCGATGACTTCGATTGGCGGCGCGATACGTGACGTTCACTTTCATCTGAGTCGGTAGTTTCAAAATCCCCCACATCTGAAGATTTGTTTGAGGAGCATGCAATTTTTTTCCCCCGATCTTCTGAATTATGAGGGTTACTTTTTTTATTGACATGATCCTGAAGGATGCTAAGAGCATGTTCTAAAGTATCTCCAAATAATTTACCATGTTTGTTTTCTTGAGGGTGTTTTCCGGATATACCAGGTTGAGATTGGTCTGAACAAACGGATGGTTCCCTACGTTCATGCAGTGCCAGCAATGAAGCGCAATTTTTTCAACATATTAAGTGATTTGGCCCGTGTGTCTGTATCTTCCGACCAAATATTCGACAATCTTTGCAAACGATATAGTAAATATAAGACTTGACTCTTTTTTCCGAGTGATTTACGGGTTTCCATTGGAATCCCTAGTATAGCTTGGAGTTTCGTTTCACATACTTACCTCAAATTCAGTTTTTGTATCTGAAATGCCGGTTATTGGTGGGATTTCTTCTCCCTTTGATTCGTTCCTAAGTCTATTACGTAATTCTCGAAGGGAGCGATCTCGCGAAACACAAACGTCAATTCCACGAATAAAACATTCATGTTCAAATTCACCATCACTTAAGTAAGCGGTATTTGAGCTATTTCTAGCCTAGATAGCACAAAACGCCAAATGAAAGAAATGTAGAGTCAATAATACTGAACATGCATCCACTCAATATTTTGAGCTAGCTTAGCTAAAAATATTTGTTTTAAATTTTTTTCTAATTTAGATGAAAATGTATTTCTATTTTTAGTACAAATATTATTTAGTACGAAGTAAAACATTGTATTTTAAATGCACCTTAACACATAATAGTTTTGTATGGCTAGGCTATACAAATGTTTAGTGAAATACATATATAAATCGCCAGAAGTCAACATTTCCCAACAGAATTGACGTGCGTCTAATAATTTGGCCAGGGACTGTATGTATATCCTTCTGGTGGCAAATTTTATATAACTCTGATAAGAAGAAATCTTAAAAGAAAGTATTCCTCAAGCACTTTTAAATTTTCTCATACCTCTGCAACCCCGTTCGCTGATATCAAACCATTCGGTTACTCTTTTAGGGCGTATAAATGATATTCGTGTAGTTAGTTCTCTATGATTTTCTTTACTTTACAATATTTTTGGATTTGCTTGTTTACGTAATCCGTTACAGAGTTGGTTGGACCATAAATCCAATGAAAGCATTGCATGCGTAAAGAAATTCTAAATAACTTCACTTCAAACTTTTTCGGTAATAAAAGTTTTGTATTATACTTACCCTAAACTTAATATTCTCGACTCGTTCTTTACCCTTTATGTGTCACACTTTATTATAACCACCAACATTTAAGCAACTTAAATTTTTGGTTTATTTTCATACATCAGAGAGAAAAGCAATTTCAATAGAGCACGTATAAAAGAGCAAATTATTGTATCTCCTCGACCAAAACCTTTTTGTAGCAATATTTAGGCTCTCCTTTGCGTCCTTTGTTTTCTAAATTACCAAATGCTGAAAACCAAATTATTTTTAAAAATTGTCTTCCAACAACAATTTTGGTTTCCTGATTTATTTTTGTGCAGCGAGGCAGAATCTAAAACCGATTAACAAAAAAGTTGCCTGGTGACAATAATACAAGCCTGTTAGTTTGTTTATTTGAGTTTAACTTTTTCAATATCATCAAAAAATCTACAGCCATCTGCAAAATTGGCAATAACTTGAAGAATTTCAAAACATCTTCAATCAAAAGTTATTCGGAAACATCCGTAACATCACGCGAGTAACAACAACAACGAGTATACCTAAACCCGAATATCTCAAAAATCTCGAAAAATCTTCAAGTACATATATAAAATATTGAACACGGAAACCGTCGAGAAGTTCAAATAATCTTACAAGTCTACAGAATAATCCCTTTCACTAAAAATTTGCAATCTTCCTGAAAAACTCGAATATCTCGAAATTTTGAATTTTCCCGAACAAAATTAGAATTTTAGAATAATCTTGGAAAACAACTAAAAATCGTTAACATATAGGCGTCTATCAATTTTGGAAAAATTACTTAGGGATGTCGAATAATCCCGAACATTTGATAATTCAATACCAAGCTACTACACGCTTTTCAAATCCAGAAATCTAATTTAGTCCAAAAATCTCGAATTTTGAGAATTTCACGTAACTCAAAGCTTCGTTCAATTTAACGCACACTAAACAAGAATAATATCGAAAATCTTGAATAGACTGGAAATGTTACAGAAAATATCGAATATCAGCGGCAAAATTTGAGGAACTTAAATAATCTCTGGAAATCGAGATTATGTCGATTATGTTTTGAAGCTTGTATCTCGAATTACGTGAGTTACAAATACAATCAAGTTACTATACGCTTTTCAAACCCAGAAATCTGATTTAGTCCAAAAATCTCGAATTATGAGAATTTCAGCTAACTCAAAGCTTCCAGTGAAATTAATAAGAATTTCAGCTAACTCAAAGCTTCCAGTGAAATTAACAATAATAATGTAAAAAAAAAAAAATGTTAAGAACTTTTGATAGAAGAGGAAAAAAAAGGATATTTTCTAGGTTGTTCGTGTTGTTTGTTGCTTTTGAAATGAGAAATGGAAAAGAGTACAATAAAAAAAAAATGATAATTTGTTTTCATGAATAAATCAGCGGCAAAATTTGAGGAACTTAAATAATCTCTGGAAATCGAGATTATGTCGATTATGTTTTGAAGCTTGTATCTCGAATTACGTGAGTTACAAATACAATCAAGTTACTATACGCTTTTCAAACCCAGAAATCTGATTTAGTCCAAAAATCTCGAATTATGAGAATTTCAGCTAACTCAAAGCTTCGTTTAATTTAATGCAAACTAAAATCGTCTGGAAATGTTACAGAAAATATCGAATATCAGAATCAAGTAACTATACGATTTTCAAATCCAGAAATCAGATTTAGTCCAAAAATCTCGAATTTTGAGAATTTCAGCTAACAAAGCTTCTTTTAATTAAAACTAAAATCGTCTGAAAATGTTACATAAAACATCGAATATCAGCGTCAAAATTTAAGGAACTCGAATAATCTCTGAAAAACGAGATTATGTCGATCATTTTTTGAAACTTGTATCTCGAATTACTTGAGTTACAATCAAGTAACTATACGCTTTTCAATCCCGGAAATCTGATTTAGTCCAAAAATCTCGAATTTTGAGAATTTCAGCTAACAAAGCTTCTTTTAATTTATTGCAAACTAAAATCGTCTGAAAATGTTACATAAAACATCGAATATCAGCGTCAAAATTTGAGGAACTCGAATAATCTCTGAAAATCGAGATTATGTCGATTATGTTTCGAAACAATCAAGTAGCTATACGCTTTTCAAATCCAGAAATCTGATTTAGTCCAAAAATCTCGAATTTTGAGGATTTCAGCTAACTCAAAGCTTCGTTAATTTAATGCAAACTAAAATCGCCTGGAAATGTTACATAAAATATCGAATATCAGCGTAAAAATTTGAGAAACTCGAATAATTTCAGAAAATCGAGATTATGTCGACTATGTTTTGAAACAATCAGTAATTATACGCTTTTCAAACCCAGAAATCTGATTTAGTCCAAAAATCTCGAATTTTGAGAATTTCAGCTATAACTCAAAGCTTCGTTAATTTAATGCAAACTAAAATCGCCTGGAAATGTTACAGAAAATATCGGATATCAGCGTAAAAATTTGAGAAACTCGAATAATCTCTGAAAATCGAGATTATGTTGATTATGTTTCGAAACTTGCATCTCGAATTACGTGAGTTACAATCAAGTAACTATACGCTTTTTAAACCCAAAATTTTGGTTTAGTCCAAAAATCTCAAATTTTGAGAATTTCAGGTAACTCAAAGCTTCTTTTAATTTAATACAAACTAAAATCGCCTGGAAATGTTACAGAAAATATAGAATATCAGCGTCAACATTTGAGAAACTCGAATAATCTCTGAAAACTGAGATTATGTCGATTAACTTTCGAAACAAGCAAGTAACTGTACGCTTTTCAAATCTAGAAATCTAATTTAGTCCAAAAATCTCGAATTTTGAGAATTTCAGCTAACTCAAAGCTTCGTTAATTTAGTGCAAACTAAAATCGCCTGGCAATATTACATAAAATATCGAATATCAGCGTCAAAATTTGAGTAACTTTAATAATCTCTGAAAATCGAGATTATGTCGATCATGTTTCAAAACTCGTATCTCAAATTACGTGAGTTCAATCAAGTAACTATATGCTTTTTAAACCCAGAAATCTGATTTAGTCCAAAATCTCGAATTTTGAGAAATCAGCTAACTCAAGATCGCCTGAAAATGTTACATAAAGATCGAATATCAGCGTCAAAATTTGAGAAACTCGAATAATCTCTGAAAATCAAGATTATGCCGACTATCTTTTGAAACTAGTAACTCGAATTTCTTGAGTTACATAATCGATACCCAGAAGTAAGGTAACCCTAGAAGGTGTAATTGAAATATGGATAGCAGATTACAATAATTACCACTTCTTATGAAATTAAAGAGCACAAGATTATGAATTCCCTATTAGTTCTAAAGTCCATTCTAGTGTCCGTTTCGTTAATTTCTCATCTGCTTCGCCTCGGGCCTTTCAGTCTACTCCAAAATTTTGAATTTGGGTTCAGTGTTACATCCGATTTATTCTCTTTTGTTCGTTGAAGTAAATTTACACCATTTTTATCGGCATGGTAGATACCATTTTGTTTGTATCTTTATTCTTTTATGAAATATTTTTTTTTTTGACTAAATTCAGTAAATAATTCATTTATTGCATGCGTGAAACATGCGTGCTTCATTAGATTATCATAAAAAATTTTCAACATTCAAATTTTATGATTTAGAATTACACTTTCCGTTGATTTTTAATTTATTTGCGCTTTTTAATATAACAGAAACTACAACACTAACTTTTACTGGAACAAAACGTAACGGTTGCTTTCATAATTTAAAAAAAAATATGATTTTTGAATTTAAAGTGAATCGCGTTTTAATTGAAACATCTCATATCAAATTATCAGACCAATATCAACAAAGATCAACTTGACATTAATGAGAATTAAAACATAAAACTAAGTATTTCGGTCAACTATTAGCATCAATAAAAATTAAAAATTAGTTGTTACTAACTAACTGTAATTTTCAATGCAGAACTGTTACGCCTACCTCCGTTAGTATTTCATGTTTGGTGTCACGAAATGTGCTGCCATATTTCGCTCCGTTTCTTAGTATTGCACGGAAATAGAAAGAGCCAAGAGACATGATGTACCAGTCAATACAGCAGGAATAAAGATTTAGAAAATGAACATGAATGGTTCTGGTGAGTTATGTCAGAGCTCTATAGAAAGTTAGGAACCCTAATACATATCGAGCTTTATATTGTAGTTAAATTCTGTTTTGAAAATATGAAAACTGCTATAGATCACTTTGAGAGATGAAATAAATATTTTTGCGGATAACAATGTCCCTTACCAAAAAAAAAGCAAAATAGATATTTCTAAGAAATACAGTCTAAAAAATCCAAAATAAAAATCAATGCTGAGTTTCAGAACATTATTTCCCCCTAACCAAAAAAAAACTTGAATTATAAAATTGAATTTATTCAATTCGAATCCACAATGAAAACTACGACAAAAAATATCTTTTAATCCATTATCACTTAGAGAAAAAATCAAATTCTGTTTTTTCCCATTCTTATCAGTTCATTGGAAAATTATTGAAAATTTCCATAGTTGAGATTTATACAAACTCATTGAATCGGAATTAAGCTGTTAAGAATTCGACCCACCATCACTACCACAGCCACAAGAATCCCGAAAATAAAGGAAACATTTTTTCTTCTTTTAATTCAGCATCAATGAGCTGTAAAAAGCTTGATTTTACTTTGCATTTTGAGTTTTTAATCTTTTCTTTTTTATATACATGTAGAGCTATATTGAATTTATTTTTTCTTTTCAATTTTTGCAGCTGTTTTTCCTGAAAATTTATGTCGCAAACATTAAAAAAAAAATTAAAAAGTTTTTAAAACAAAAAAATAAAAAATAAAAAAAGCACAATAGACTCTTTTTCGCATTCAGCAAGATTTTATCAGTTGCCAACAAACAAAAAAGCAGCAGCAAGCAATCCAAATTAATGACCGTAATAAAAGCAAAAATTCTCGTCTTTATCAAATCGATCAAATTTAATAGACTTTTCCACTGGTTTATATGTATATAAAAAAAAAGAACGAGATAAATGAAGTTTAAAGGAAAATACCCTTATCACATAATGTATATTTGTAAGGCCATGAGACAGGGGAAAATTAACGCCTAAAATCTATGTCTAAATTGTTTACTTATTTTTTCATTAACTGAATAATTAATAAGAAGAAAAACTTTTTTTTTTTTTTTTTTTGCTTTATTATATAGATATATGAATTTTCCTATTTTCCATAATCAATAAAACTCTGATTCTTGTTAACTAAAAATATTTTTCTTTCGTTTTTCCTTGTGTCATTATAAATTCAAATTAGCTTAATTTAAATTCCATTAACGCCATTACAATTCTTCCTTTATCTTTTTTTTTGTCTATTTTTTGGGGAAAACTAAAAGAAAAATTGAAAATAATTTAATGATAATAATAAAAAAAAGAGGTTTTCAGTTTAGTCCTTTTTTCGGTTTTAATTCTTTTGTGTTTGTGTGTTTGTAGTCAATATTTTGTTCTGGCTAGAGAGAGCATATAATAATAAAAACAATTTTCTTAAATTCACTGCTATGTAGTATGTACACTAATTTAGTGAAATTAACAATAATAATGTAAAAAAAAAAAAATGTTAAGAACTTTTGATAGAAGAGGAAAAAAAAGGATATTTTCTAGGTTGTTCGTGTTGTTTGTTGCTTTTGAAATGAGAAATGGAAAAGAGTACAATAAAAAAAAAATGATAATTTGTTTTCATGAATATGTAAAATGGCTGTTAGTGTATACAACTAAGTACTTTAGATACTATAATTGTTTTATATTTAAATATTATAAACAAAAAAAAAATCCTTTTGTTTGAGTTGTATAAAAACTGTTTGCTGTTCTGGAATATAAATGTTCGTGGATTAGTCAGAATGTGAGCGAGTTCTATTTGTGGTATACAGAGAAAATTCTTTACAATTTAAATAGTGAAATATTTTATCTTTATGATCACTTTAATTTGAAGGTGGGGCTTAGTTTTTTACAAGTTTTAAAAATTTGGCCGGGCAAACAAAAGTGCAGCATGAAATGGTCAAATTTCTCATCAATTATTGTAAAATTCTTTATGCATGGCAAACCCAATCAACATACTCTATTCTTGTTTTATAAAGTCGATGATGGTGCCAAAATTTAAAGGTTTACTCTATGTAACCCCAATTAAATTTAACACCAATACCAATATCCACATCGATACCAACACCAACATT
The DNA here is from genome assembly GCA_963556165.1 of Tipula helvola. Classification (NCBI taxonomy): domain Eukaryota; kingdom Metazoa; phylum Arthropoda; class Insecta; order Diptera; family Tipulidae; genus Tipula; species Tipula helvola. Next base: position 104,876,146 of record OY744483.1, read on the forward strand.
ATGGCATTAATGTTAAATATTAAATATTAAATATGTTTTATTTATTTACATAAAATCACATAAATTTACTTTTGCACATTTTATTTTGAGCAAACGCTCATTCATAATAAAGTGTACAAAAGGTGGCTAACAAAATATTAATATAAAAAAAAAACTGACTCCATGATTACAGCACAGCTGCTCAACTGCAGTTCTTTGCCGCTTGGATGAAACATCAAAAGCCCAACTCTCCTGATTCTCATGTAATATACGTTAACCTCAAGGATATTTTATGGTACACAATCGGCCTTATGAACCATAGACATCAGCGATGACAACAGCAATGCCCAAGGTTGGAGGTTTTAGCATTTTATCCAAAAACCAATATAATTTTAAAGATTTACAAAATAAATATTTTTAAGAAAAAATAAACTAGACTGACTGACAAGAAAGTCAAAGCCGACAAATGCTTCGATAACATCGAAATATTCATTTCACTAAATTTAGTTCAACTTAATTTTAACAAAAATTAATTTATTTTTATTAAATTCATTGAAACTGGAAACCCAATTTAGTTCACCATTAATTTGGTGCAATTTAGAAATCCAGGAGGATTTGAAATGAAAAATAAGATGACATTGATAATAATAATGTGTGGTCAGGCTTATAAAAATGTACCTTTTATTACAAGAAATGGTTTTGTTGGAATTTTGTGAATCACAGGGGGTACTTCATTGTTTGGGTTATTGTCAGAATGTTCATAATTAATATTTTGCCGTTATTTTTTAGCCAAAAATTAGAAATTACATCGATTATAAACCACCAATTTTACTAAACATATTAAATGGAGATTATGATGAAACAAAGGCCAACATTCGAATAATTCCACAATCTTTCCAGAAAATAGTGAAATTAATTCCTAATAAAATTGTCTGTAATTTTCTCCATATTTCGAAATAACAACAATTATAAAAACAATTATCAAAACGTCAAGAAAACAAGCAACAACAATCATTTAACCTTGTTCCTATATATGTTTTACTCTACTTTTTAGTAAAGTATTTCAATTTACCTAATGCACTGTTAAAAAGTAAGTAAAAGCGGCATAAACTAGCAGTGAATAATGGATACCATAATAATTGATGAAACAAACGCATAATGAGCATATTAAACGTTAGTCGTGGACAAAAGTATTTTTTTTAACCTTCATCCGTCCCTCGCGTCATTTTTGACCAAATCGAATATTATTTTTCAAATATCTTGTTAAATTAAACCTTTAAACATGTTTTCCTTTGTGACTTTAATTTATATGTATTAGTTATGATTTACTCAAAGAATTGGAATTTTCTGATTAACCGTTACCCTGCTACGAAATAAGTAACACTAAAGATCTTGTGGTCAAAAATGACCAATAGATGAATTTCACATTATTTGCTATTCCAATTTTCGTCTAATGGTAAACTAAAATCATTTTGTACATATACATAATACATAATATTTTCCAAAGATGTCAACGGCAACTTAAGAAGAATTAGGTGAGGGAGGGCACATCATTTGCACCTGATGATACATGTTCTGAAATTTCGGATTATGTGAACTTCATGTAGATTCTTGGGAAAGTAATACTTCTAAAACGGTTCAAAGTAATTTCAAGAGTCATGTCATGAGATTTGATGATTGTAGCACACGAGCTAGTCGTAAATGCATCAATAAGTTAGCACCAATTGGAGAAAAACGTATAAAGTGGGTGGATATATTACCATAGCAGTTGGTTGGATTTCGTGCACGGTGCCCTTTTCGACAATATATACCGAATGGTATTATGTTTTATGGATCGCCAAGTATGGGATTATGTTTTGGCTGCTCTGCGGTAGTGAAAGCTCTTACGTTTGAAACGTATAGCCGTACATAGGAAAGGAGACAGGCACAGCACCTGAGAGAAATCAGGGTTTACTTGTCGTCTTTGGTTTGTCTATCACGCAGCTTATAAAAGAGAGAAACGTTACATTTGATAACTTGTTTACATCCTACGAACTGGGCAAATGCTACTAAAATGCCACATGACCATGATTAGAACAATTCGAAAGAAAAAAACATCAATAGCACCGATTATTTTAGAAATCAGAGACAAGCTTTTGTATTCCTCTACTTTCGCTTTTACTAAGGATACAATCTTGCTATCATACATCCCAGAAACATTTCTGTAAGTGTGTACTTTTAAAGAGATACCGAAAAAAAACAATATTTTATAGAACTGCAATAAAACGAAAGGCGGTGTCAACATGGTCGATAAAACGATTGCTTGCTATACTTGTACATGTAAAACAAATAGATAGCCAGTAGGAGTGTTCACTAACATATTGGATCAGTAATAAATGCGCTCGTGCTATTCACTAGTGTTTGCCAGAATGGAGTAGAAAGAAGTATTATAAAAGCCAACTATTTATTGTAACACTGGGTGAGTCGTTGATCAAGCCACGTTGGTCTAGAAGGGTTTACCTCTCACGGTCTACATATTGTCGCAATCTGTAGCAAATTTGACATCAAACGTTGCAAAATTTTCAACCCCGCCATAATCTACAGAATTAGCAGGAGCACAAAAAAGAGGCCGCTGCAGTTTCTGACAAAATTCGTACAACAGGCACATATGTAAAAAATTCATTTGCATAGCTCATACTAAGAATGTGTGCCATCAGTGTACGAAATAAAATATGAATTTTTCTTAATAATTAAACATTGAAATTGTTTTAAATTACTGTGTTATCTTTGGTTTTAATAATTAAATTTGGAAACAAAAATTTACATCGTATTGCTTAGCGTAAATTTGCTGTTGAATTTATTTTGGTCATTTTTGACCAAAGGAACTTTAGTGTTACTTTTTTTTAGGGACGGATGAAGGTTAAATAACTGATTTTCTGTGTGCCAAACCAGTTCCAAAAAATATATTATTTTTTACATACATATATAATAATATTAAAGATCAGTCAGAATCTCGTCCATAATACACCAGAGTTATATTTTAATTTTTTCAATGCAAAATTAAATAGGAGAAGGGCGATAAAAATAGCTTAAGATGCATTTTATTATCCCGGAATCGGGACCAATATCTTAACTCGAGATTATTGCCGTAGGCCGTTCTATTCTTTTCATAATGTTCATCTATAGAAATACAAACCCACAAAGATATTTGGAACAAAACTTTTTTTATCTATATAGTTGAACTATTATCAAATGGCGTGCTAAAATTCTGTTACACCATAATCTGACAAGTAGAAGAAGTAAAACTATTCTTAATTTTAGATTTTAGAACTGTTTTCATTCTAGTAAAGTGGAAATCTCCAATGGCTTCCCCTTCTTCATAACTAATACTATCGCAAAAGTGCTTCTTAATTCTCGTAATTTGTAGTACTAAACATACCCTGAACTAAAATTACAAGGTACAAATAAAACATCGCTAAACTCGCTCATTTTGAAGCATATCAGTATCTAACCAAAATAGTTTCAAATGTTGCAAATATGTTATCAATCACCTAGTAATTTACTTTCGAACTTTCCGTATTTGTCGAAACTACTTGTCATTCATTCCAAAAGTGGTCATATGACCAAATTATTTATTTCGTCTTTTTCTATTTCTCCAACATTTCAATGGTTAGACTATATTAAACTTCTAAAAACCTTTTCATTTTTTTGTAAAAATTACTACGATTTTTGAGTACTCTAATTTTTAGCGTGCCAAGTTTGGCACGCGTGCCACGTATTTGCAATCACTGTTCTAGAAAAACTACCTCCAAAACCAAAATTAAAATAAATAATTGCTTATGGTTATTCTGCTTAAAATCCCACTGCGAAATAATTTAGCTTAGATCGGGAAACAATTTGAGTATCCACATTAGTATATTCTTATTAGTACCATATATGCCAAACAATTAGCATAACTATAAGATTTGGCTCATAAACTTAATTTGATGTTTAAAACTCACAATCTGCTAAACAAAATTCCCTCTAGAAGAAGATACATATATAAATTTAAATTCAGAATCATTTTGATTTAGAAATTTGAAACTATTAACCTTGGCCCAACCAGCAATGTTATGAGCAAACTATTTGAATCCAAAAACCCTTCACCTTGGACGATTAGAAAAATAAATTCTAAATTTTAAATTTCAAATTCCAAATCCAAAATTCAAAATGTTTAATTCCAAAATTTAAATTTCAAACTCCAAATTCTACATTTCTAATTTTAAACTTCAAATACCAAATTCCAAATTTTAAATTCTAAATTTCAAATTTTAATTTCAAATTTCAAATTCTAAATTTCTAATTTCTAATTCCAAATTTCAAATTTTAACTTTCAAATTTTAAATTTCGAACTTTAAATTTTAAATTTCAAATTTTAAATTTCAGATTTCAAATCTTTAATTTTAAAACTTAAATTTTAAATTTAAAATTTTAAATTTTAAATTTTAAATTAAAATTTTAAATTTCAAATTCTAAAATTTAAATTTTACATTTCAAATTTTAATTTTTAAATTTCAAATTCCAAATTTCTAAATCCAAATTTCAAATTTCAAATCCCAAACTTATTTTATATTCTGTCAACGAATTTCATCAAAATTGTTTCCAATCCATGTCCAAATAAACTTTTAGTTCGCCTTATTCAACTACAAGGCACTTATAAATAGAAGAGCAGGAGCAAAAAGTAGGAAACCCATTACAGTACGTTGAATTTGATTTGAAAAAGGGAGCTTATATAGTAATCTACTGGTGTTAGCAGCTGGCGATGTATCATTATGATGTTCATAAAACTCAAGAAGAAACTAGAAAAACTCATAACCGCAACTCAAAATACATTTTTGTTTCCCTCACTTGAGCCAAACCAGTCAGTCTCGATAATCAATTAGCCTTCGGTTCGAATTATAGTTTCTTATTTAGCGGATCTTTTGATTACCAGTAAATCGTAAATAAAAATTAAATTTACCGGTTTATTTTGAAAAACTATTTTAAATGTAAGGAAAATGCAAATGCCAACTTGATTTTGCAACTAGTGATAATGGTGTTTTTTTGGCCGTTTTTGGTGGGGTTTTCCTGATTTTGGAAATTCTCGCTTCCCGTTGCGTGATGTTTGAGACTTAATTCGTGATTCAGTATTATGAAACAGTCAGGTTATTCGAGAATTTTAGAGTCTATTCGAAGTATCAGATTGTTCGATATTTAAAAAATCACCCGATAAGATCCGAGGGTTCTATTCTTATTACTATTCTTATTTTTCTGGGTTAATCGAAATTGTTCCGCGGTTTATTCTAGATTTCTTAAGTTTTTCGACATTCATAGGACTATTCGAGATTTTTAAAGGTTTTCGAATTTATTCGAATTTTGTAAGGCAATGTTCTGCGCTTAGCTTTGAGTTGTAAGAACCTGCAGTTGTATCTTACACATATAAATCTAAATAGTGATATTTAAAAGTTGTTTTGAGATTATGCCACAATTTCGATATTTCTCCGATTTCCTGTAGGTTATTCGAAATTATTCAAAAATGTCCAGGTTATTGTAAGTTGTGTTGAGTAAAACGATTGAGTTGAAAAGCTTCGATAAGTGGAAGCTCTTAAACATTTTTACGAACGACAGAATTCCATCATCCCTTGTTTTATGAAATTTCGAAGTAAAATGTTTTGTTTAAAAAGATTCAATAAGTGAAAGCTCTTAAAACCAAAGCTCTTGACAATTTTTTCAAATACATATTTTATGATCATAAAACATTTTATTAAAAACGAGAAATTATTAAAAAACTCAAAAATGTTAAGTTCAAACCAAAAAGGATGAATCAATTGTCAAACTTAAAGCTTATTGAAAACAAATATTCTAAATTAATTCCAAAATCCCACCTTCGAAAATGATTTGGGTTAAAAAGCTTCGATACGTGAAAGCTCCTAAAATTAAAAGTTCGAAATTTTTTGCAAATACAAAATAAAACTTTTAAGCAAAATCCTCAAATTTTGAAAAGGCTCTAAAATGTTAAATTCAAACCCAGAAAGTATAAATTAATTATCAATCTTAAAGCTCATTGGAAACAAATATTCTAAATATGTATATCCCAAAATTCCGTTACAAAGGGTAATTTTGAGATAAATTGTTTAAAAAGTTTCGATCAGTGAGAGCTCTTAAAACTTGAGAAATGTTAAGTTTAAACCCAAATACTTAGTATTAATTTATATCTATCACGCCCAAATCTCATTGTAACAAATATTCTAAATTTATCCCAAAATTTCGTATTTCTTTTTAATACAAAATTTCGGAGTAAAATGATTTGATTCAAAAAGTTTCGACAAACGAAAAATTATAATTAGACCAAGTTTCGTAGTGAAATGGTTTGGTTTGATTAAAAGCTCTTGAAAATTAACATTGAGAACAAATATACTTAATTATCCCTAAATTCCGTTACCCTATGTAAAATGGAATTTCTGAGTAAAATGGTTACGTTTAAAAGTCTTTTCTAATAACCCATTTTAAGAAAAACTTTAAATTATGAAAATTCTCCAAAATGTTAAGTTCAAACCAAAAAGGTATAAATTAATTGTCAAGCTTAAGCCCATTGAAAACAAATAGTTTTAATTTATCTGAAAATACCACTTTCCTTTATAATATCAAGTTTCGTAGTGAAATGGTTTGGTTTGAAAACCTTTTAAAATTGAAAGCTGTTGATGATTGATTATTAACTTTAAGATCAAATTTTTTGCATATAGGTACATAGTACATACAATATTTTAACCAAAATCTAAAAGTATGAAAAAGCTCAACGTTAAAGGTTAAGTTAAAACCCAAACCTATTAAAATTAATTATCAAACTTAAAACGAATTGACAATTTTTGCAGTTACATATTTTATGCTTATACCATTTTTTAACAAAATTCGATATTTGAGAACTTTCAAGAATATGCAAGATACTTTGAAAATTCGACATTTTTGAGATTATTTCGAAATTCTTGATATTTTTCAATTTATATTCGAAATTTGTGATGCTTTATCGATATATTTATAAATCGTCAGAGCATTGAGTTGCAAAAAGTTTCGTGTCACCTCGAAATCAGATACTTTTAATTAATGCGAGACTAGACAATAGGAAGAAATAAGTTTTTCACTTAAAGCTTTACTTGTTCATAGGTACAATAAGCATTTTTAGGGGCCCAAAAAAATTTCGCGGGGGGCCCGACATTTGTAGTTACGCCACTGACCGTACCTATACGCGTGTTATTATTAAGAAATAATATACGTAATATTTAAAAATAAAAAACCTTGCAACACCCTGAAACCAAAGCCCCGAATAAACTTTGAGGTGTTTACTAGCATATATCTAGATTGGAATGAATAGCAACGGAGTCCAATGTACATACAATAAAACATGAATCAAGATAATTAAAAAAAAGTTATATTAAATTTCAAACAAATGTATTAACAAAAATACATCCACCTTGATTTTAGTTAATCAACCGCGAATTCGATAACAAATAAGAAACCCAATTCTTCTTTCCTAAAAATATATATCAAAATTGAGGACGCCACATTAAATAAACGGTATCTATTGTATTATTTGTGCGATATATTTTAATCAAACAATTTGCAACTATAATTGTATGGATTATGTTTCACTCTTCGATTATATAGTATTGAGGCTATATAATGAAGTATTTGATTTTTTTTTTAAATAATTTCATTCGATGTCATCCAATCGTGCGTTTTTTTTATTTTTAAATAGTTTCTAGTCGATAAATATTCATATACACTAAACATTAAATTATAATAATACTGGTGTCTCTATTGTATTTGTTGTATGAGTATATATTATTCACAATTTTCCAATTAAAATTTATATTCAATTTTCAGTATATTATATTATGTTTGTACTCGTATATATAAAAAGATGTCGATTCATATTAAAATCATAAAAATAATTATAATCAATTTGTATTTAAATAATAATAGCTGGGCTGATAATAATGGGTTTTTGTATATTGTGCGGTAACCCAATGTTGTTATTACGCGAACATAAAAAGGAAATACTTTATATTTTTCTACTGAATAATTTTCTTTGTATTTTGTAATTATAATTTGAATTGAAATTGAAGAAAATTAATTTTGGTGTGCTGTGTGTCGTAAAATTGCATAAATAATAGATATCATCATTGTTAGAAAAAAATTAAAATTGTATCATCGATTTAGTAGTTATCAATCATCAAGATATAAAAATCCCCCAAACTGTTCGATGTCTCATTTCTCGGCTGTTTGTATAATACAGACGCTATAATGTGATATGGTTAATAAACGCCCTGGGACAGATATTACTAATATGGCTTTATAATAATAACTTTTATGATATAACAACATCTTATAGAAAGAGCGAAGGATGAAAAATAATAAAATATCATTACCCAATAATAATAAAACAATTTTCATCAAAATAAAAATTTACTATGAGAAAAAAACTAATTTGATTTTTATTTTCTCGATTTTCCTATTTTCCAATATTTTTTTTTTTTTATCTCAAACAAAGAAATAAATATCTAGAGATAGAAATTGTCAATAAATCATTATACAGAAGAAGAAAAAAACTACATATTTATATTCTCAAGAGGTAAAAGTCAATAAAAAATTTCTTGTTTTGTTGCTGTGCTTCTTGTTGCCATTCATTACCATGAATAATAATTTCCCCAGTATGTATATATGTACATAAGGAAAATATTATCATAACATCAAACTCATTATCGTCTTATAATATATAAATATTTGTGTGATGATGATTATTACCAATTGTATAAATAAATTGTATATTATTCAAATGGAGGTGATTTGTTTCTTTTTTTTTGCCGAAAAGTATCCATTTCATGAATTTCTTATGAGTTAAAGCTCGTATTTATAGAAAAACACGTGCTTATACATAATTTTCAATAAATTCACGATATTTCCACCAATATTAAAAATCCAATAAAACCAATTTTTATTGTTAAAAATTTAAAAGCATTTTTTTATGTTTTATTAGTTTTTGTGTATGTTTTTAGCTGATTTGCATAAATAAATCTATATACACATAAATTAAAGATACCAAATCGAAAATGTATGTACAAACAAAAATTTAATCGAATGCATAAAAAATAATAAAAAATGTATACTCTATTTTATGTACCTACACTGCTATTAAATTTATGTTCAAAAATTTTCTCTGTGCATGCTATTTTTCCTCTATAAATACACCAAACATACATACATAGACAGTAGACACACTTGTTGGGAAATTTAATAAAATTGCAAACAAACAAACAAAAAAAAAATCAATTCTCTAATCTCTTTTCCCTCTCCCGAATTTCCATGTAATACAGAGAGTTTTTTTTTTTAATATCAATCATCTTGAAATATCATTAAGTGTTGAGTAAAGATTATTATGTATAGTGAATTTAAAAATACATAACAGCTAAAGAAAATGTTAGTTATTATAACGCGAAGATACACTTTATCATAATCAATCGTGTTTACTTATTTATGCACATCACAAATTCACAACACAACAAACACAAAATAATCATACACATATTTCACTTGATTGGAGAAAATAAATTCTTCCACTTGGCAAAAATAATTGCAATTTAATGAAAAATTTACAAATTAATGATAAGTGTATTTTCTAAGCGAATTTACATATATGTACATAATTTCGAAAAAAGAAGGAGGATGTGAAAGATTGCTGCATTAAACATTTGAAAACATTTTCATTATTTAAAAATTGTTTCTATGTACTCGATTAAATAAGGTTTCATAATTACATTTTTGTTACGTTTTGAAAATTAAAAAAAAAAATGTGACGTTGTGAAGTGGTGAAACTAAAATCAATCGGTGTTTTTTTCATTGAATATTATTTTGCAAAATCATAAAATTTAATAATTACCACTTACACTAGTAATTAATTTTTAATTGAAAATTATTAAAAATTATAATATTACCATTTAGAGAAGGGGCTAGAGAGGAGTAAACAAAATGCCAGCAATTAGTTTAAAAATTAAATGTTTTTTATTACATTTTATCCAAGAAGTTATTTAGTAATAAGAATCAAGCTACCTAGGAAGTGTGGATTTTTGTAGTGTATACTATTTTCTGGACTATTTAATCTATTTTCGATTTTTTTTTTACAGCAATTGGTATAAAATAAATTGAATAATTCTAGTGAATGCAATTGATTTTTAAAATATACTGTTTATATTAATTACTAGGGGGGTCGGTCATTGACGATCGATGAGGAAAGCCGTGTTTTTGTCGTCTTCTTCGAAGATTTAATTTAATTTATTTATTTAATTTGGTGTGAAGAAGTGTTGTATGTATTTTATACATATTTTAATTTAATTTAATCTAAATTAATAATTAAAAAGTTTTGTGAGTAATTTTTTTGGTTCGAGTGTATGTTATTGTGGTTTTGTTTAATTAATTTCATGTGCAGTAAATATATTAAATGATTCTATTGGAAAGTCAAATTAATGGAAAGTGGATGCGACATAAATTGAACAACGAGAAATGTGTTTAAAAAACAATAACGGTACTACCCAGGTATCGTTAGACAGGTATTTTCATACCACATGTATTGGTCAATATACATATGTGATATTAATTGTGTAAAAACCATTTTTTGTTGTTTCTTTTATTTTATTATATATGAGTTTGCTTTGGGAAGGGTTGTGTGATAAGCAGTTAAATATTTCTTGTATATTCTGTCATAATTTTGCTATTCTTCTTAATAGTTGTTTGTGTGTACGCAAAGTAAATGTACGTGTGTTCGATTCAAGTTGGATTAGTACACTAATCGAGTGCGTTTGAGTCGAATACAGACATACGCAATACATATTATAACGAATTATTACTTTCTTTTACGTAAGTAAAATAAAGTATAGTAATCATGAAAATTTTCGACCTTGAGATTATTGAAGATTTATCTTTTTTGAGGTCCCCTGAGTCCGAAAAAGTGGGTTTCGAAATGATGTCTGTCTGTCAGTCTGTCTGTCCGTCTGTCTGTCCGTCTGTCTGTCCGTCTGTCAGTCTGTGTCCTCTCTACAGCCCAGATGGCTTAACCAATCGAACTGAAACTTCAGATTTAAGCTTTTTGGATAAATTGGGAGGTCCCAGTGAATTTTACTTCAAATCGGTCCACCGGAAGTGGCCACTCCCTTGGGCCAGAAAATTTGTTTTGCAAATATCTTAAAAAGTATAAGGTTTACAAAAAATTACTAATACAAAATGTTTCCAAAAATCAAAAAAAAAATAAAAATAAACAAATTAAAAATTAAAAAAAATTAAAATTAAAAATTAAAAAAAAAATTTAAAAAAAATTTAAAAATTTTATAAAAAAAAAATTAAATATTGTTTTGCCAACACATAAATATATGTGTATATATAGCCTAATTATGCTAATTATAATTAATTTTCACACTACAGTGACATACTTCCGGTTTTTAATGCAAATATTACATAATTGAATGTCGATCATTTTTTCATGTTTCTTAACTTTTTTAACGACTTATTAGGGTTTGTAATACTTAAGTATATACATATATCGTTTTATAATTGCAAAAATATTTCGCAGCTCCTGCCCCCCCCCCCCCCTCACTTTTTTACAGAGAGTTACAGCAGTTCTTGCATTTGTCATTTTAATTATTGTGTGTATTATCCCAATTATGCTAATTGCTAATTATAATTAATTTGCACACCTCAGTGACGTACTGTATGTTATAAAAATATTTAGCCTACATGTATGTTAAATTGCCAAATCGGTCAACCGGAAGTGGCCACTCTCTTGGGCCCGAAAATGTGTTTTGTACATATTTTAAAAAGTATAAGATTTACAAAAAATCACTAATACAAATTCCAAAAAATTAAAAGAAAAAATTTAAATTCATAAATATCACCTTTTATTTCTTTTACGTGTGTACTAATGAGTTTAAAAAATTGAGTTTTGAAGTGGTGTCTGTTGGTATATACATATGTCTGTCAATTTGTAGTCCAAATGGTTTAAGCAATCAAACTGCAACTTCATGTTTAAACTTTTTACATAAATTTTGGGGTCCCAGCTCCCAGCTTCCAGATTCCGTAAAACAGAATATTTATTTTGCAAATATTTCAAAAATATACAATTTACAGAAAACATGAAATAATAAAAACAATCTTAATTAAGTTTGCGGGAAATTGGAATTATAAAAGTTTCTCAAAATTCGCTGTTCGTAAAAGAAAGTCGTGTGTTGGCCACACCTCCATTTTTTATTTGTGCATATCAAATTTTAATACAATGTAAAGTTATGGAAATACATCAACAGTAGAAACATAATAGTAATTTATGTTTGTATATGTTTGTGGTAGGAATGGGAAATGTATAATGCAACAGCAACATTGTTAATTGTCTTGTATTTCTTGTGATCGTATATTGCTCGGCTTAGTTGAATTGTTCTTATCGGAATAAATATTGTATGTTATTGTATCAAAGCAACTGTAATTTCGAGGTAAATGCATGTTGTTCTGAATTTCATTGCATTACATAATATACTTATTATATATGTTGAGTTGGATTTGGATGTATTTTTAGGAAAAAATTTCGTTGTTTTTGTGTTGTACCTAAACGTCGTATTTCGTATGCATAATTTGTTCGCTATACAAAGGCATCGAGCACAGGATCATGTTAATGTTTCTCCACTTCCATTTGTAAGTGCTTTGTAGTTAAATAAGATGAGTATGCACACGAAATACTCACACGTTAAATTATGTTTGGACATGGATTAGAAACAATTTTGATGAAATTCGTTGACAGAATATAAAATTAGTTTGGGATTAGACATTTGAAACTTGAAATTTGGAATTTGGAGTTTGAAATTTGGAATTTGAAATTTGGAATTAAAATTTGGAATTTGAAATTTGAAATTTCAAATTTTGAATTAAGAATGTGAGTTTGAAATTTGGAATTTAAAATTTGCAATTTGAGATTTGGAATTTGGAATTTAAAGTTTGGAAATTAATACTTGAAATTTACAATTTGAAATTTAAAATTTGAAATTTGGAATTTGAAATTTATAATTTGAAATTAAATAATTTAAAATTTGAAATTTGGAATTTAAAGTATAAAATTTAAAATTTGGAAATTAAAATTTAGAATTTAAAATTTAAAGTTTGAAATTTAAAATTTGAAAGTTAAAGTTTGAAATTTGAAATTTTAGATTTGAAATTTTTAAAATTTGGAATTTGCAATTTAAAATTTGAAATTTGGGATTTTGGATTTGGAATTCAGATTTGGAGTTTGAAATTTGAGATTTGACATTTGAAATTAAAATTTGAAATTTAGAACTTAAAATTTGGAATTTAAAATTTAAGATTTAAAATTTAAAATTTGAAATTTGGGGTTTGAAGTTTAAAATTTGAAATTTAGAATTTGAAGTTTGAAATTTGGAATTAAACATTTTGAGTTTTGGATTTGGAATTTGAAATTTGGAATTTGAGATTTAAAATTAATTTTTTTAGTGGTCCAAGGTGAAGAGTTTTTAGATTAAAATACCTTGTTCATAACATTGTTGGTTGGGGCACGGTTAATAAAGTTTCAGATTTCTAAATCAAATCATTCTGAATTTAAATTTATAATATCTTCTTAGTGAGGGAATTTTGTTTAGCAGATTGTGCGTTTAAACATAAAATTAAGTTTATGAGCCAAATCATATATTTGTGCTAATTTTTGTCATATATGGTACTAATAAGAATATACTATTGTGGATACTCAAATTATTTAATTTAATTTAGTTCGGGAAACTTAAAGCTGTTATTATTTAATAAGTTCTAGATCTAATTTAAATTATTTTGCAATGGGATTTTAAGCAGAATAACCATAAGCAATTATTTATTTTAATATTGATTTTGAAAGTAATTTCTAGAGTCAATAGCTATAGATTTGGAAATTAAATTTTATGGGGCTTCAGATTTTTTAGTTACTGATTTTAGAATTTTAAAATCTCCAGTTACAAATTGCAATTTCATAAAAGAAGAACGAGGCGAAATGTTATTTAACTGAAGAATCGCTGTTTTATTTGCTTGGTCGTACATTCTAATCAATCAGTCAATACTGTTTATATAAATTACTAGGTTGTTTTTTTGAATTACGATGCTTGTAGATTTAGATGGAGAAGATATCAACAAAAATTCTTTATCACACAAGTCTTATGCCATGGTTATTCTTAACCAAGTGTGCAGTTTATTCATTTTGGTCAATTTTCGCTACACACTATATAAAAGTTAACGCTGGATAACTACATTATAATTCACTGAATAGAGAACACATTATAAACTTCACTATTACTTAGTTTTACGTTTGTAAAATAAAGTTTAGTAATCAATTTGCAACCGTGAGATTTTGAGGGATTTATCCCTTTTGTGGCCGCTGAGTACAAAATTTTGAGTTTCGATGTGGTGTCTGTCACTCAGTCTACATCCAATTGAAACTGCATATTTAAGTTGTTTTCATGAATTGGCAGGTCCCAGTGAATTTTAGTGACAATTGCCCAACAAGAAGTGGTAGCTTTCGTGAATAAGAAAATATATTTTGCAAATATCTCAGGAAATGTCTGCCGAAAAAAATAGTGCTATCGTAGAGTGGCTGATACATTTAGGGCACATTTTAGAATGCCTAAGAACTGTCAGGATTAACATATTTATAACCAACAAATTTATGCAGTTGACCAATGAGATAAATGACTTCATATTAGCAGGGCAGTGGTATACATATAAGAATCGATACAAAAATAGGAATTTTGATGATACATTTAGTAGTTTACGAGGAGAGAACAGTTTTCCTAGAGTTATCGGTTGCATTGATGAGACGCATATTCCCATTCCAGCTCAGCCAAATGACGTCATTAGTTACTATAACAGGAAAGGGTTCCATTCGTTAATCCTGCAAGTGAGAACAGGCATTTAATGTACTCAAATGCCGGCCCAGAAAATTAAAATGTTTACCCGTTACAAACATAAATAATGCAAACTGTTTTGTGATAGCCGCAGTGGTTCTTCACAACTTCATTATTTCTTATGAAAATGACACCGATTATTTTATGGAACCATTGAACGACAACAACGATATTAGAAGTGGTACTTTTTCACTTACCAATCGTTTTGAAAATCATTTAGTTTTTTGTTCATTTAGTTACCTTATAAAAATACATAAAATTCGAATTCAATGATATATTAATGATATATTCAATTGCTACTTTCTGTATAAACGCTTAGTTTTTTTTAAATTACCGCTTTACAAAATATGAGGTGTTCTCGTATAACTCATTTGTACCAGTGTTTTTCAACCGGAGGTCCATTGACGAAATATTTCTACTGGTCTGCGGAAAGTCTATAAAAATATTGGAATTTTTCAAATCTTTTCTAAAAACATTTTTTTCAGAAACTAAGCAAAACATAAAAAATTCTTAGAAATTTCGGAAGTAATGAAATCTATGTGCGAATCTAAATATTTAAGCTGTGTTACTTAATTTAACTTCGACCCAGCAGATTTTGAAATCTCTGTTTTTGAGCAGAAAACAAACAATAAATTGAACAAAATAGGTTTACACAGTGAACCATTAGCATTAACCGTTTAAGTTATGAAATGTTAGTAAAACTTTTAGAGTGACATACCTCTTGAATTCCACATCCATTTTCGTATGGATATCTGCCAAAAATTCAGAAAAACGTTACAATATTGTAAATCACGTATTCTAGAATTCCTACTATAGGAAATTTTTCCTTGCAAATTGAATACGCCCAAATGGGTATATTATAAAGCATGTTGACGAAATTTTTCTAATACGAAAATGTCAATATTTATAAAGATTTTAAATACACAAAATTAATATAAAAATTCATTTCAAATCTTTTTTATATGCAAACTCATAATAAAATAAAATGAATTCCTAATCAATTTAGTGACGTATCGGAAAAACCAATTGACCTTATTGTTAGTCATACTCAAAACAAACAAAATATTATTATTGTTATATCTCGTTTCATCGTTGACACAACAAACCTAAACAAATGATCAAAAATATATTCAACAGTCTACTTACGAAATTTAACACAATTTCAGAGTGGTGAATAAAAAATTCTGAGGCGGTATCATGAAATTTGGTACCAGTAGAATTTTGACGGACATCGCGCGGTTTTACAAACAACGTATCACGAACACCGGTTTCGCAGAAAATTTCCGTCAAATATCGGCCGGTAGATATTAGTTGACGGATAGCGATTTTTCGTTTAAGAAAACCCAAACTTTTCAAATCAAAAATTAATTATTAAAAACAGTCTTTGGTATAGAAGCCTATAATTTTATTATGAAATTTTTTCAATATATCATGACGTTTCGGATATTTTCCGTATCTATTTTCTAAAGATTGGAAAACATTTTTTATATAAACTATTTAGTCCATAAAAAACTTTTTTTGAAAACATAATAAAATTTGTCCAAAATTGATACGTCAACGGTAACTAGTCGAGTATGTTACCGATGACGTATCAATTTTCACATCACGGTAATGTGATGTTCTATTCACCCAAAAAGTTTGATCTGAATCAAAAAATTGGCGCCAGATCAAGGTTTTGTGTTTTATTAACACAAAAAAATCAATAGATTGTTGCTTTTTCAAATTGCTCCTTGGATGTGTGATGTGAACTTATAACGACACACATCACAAAACGAAAGAAAGGACTAAAGAATAAACGACAAAAGAGGTTTAAACCGGATCGTTAGTTCAGTCTTCAAAAATCCTACTTTTGATATTGAGTTTAAATTTCAGTAAATTGCATGCCAAAGGAATGGCCTCAACGTCTATCTGCAAGGCATGCTCTGAAAAGAGAAAGAGTCTTGACAAATAGTTAGTCTTTTTAAACTTTAGTTCCTCGTTATACCTGTGAACTGATGGTCTTAATGTATCTGTTGGCCTGGACATAATACCCTTCTCTGGGTAGAGGAGTTGTTAGAATCCGAAATCATACGACATACTCGGTGCTGAATTCGGTCGAATTAATCTAATTTAGTTATTGTGTTAAATTTTGAATTAAGAATGTGAGTTTGAAATTTGGAATTTAAAATTTGCAATTTGAGATTTGGAATTTGGAATTTAAAGTTTGGAAATTAATACTTGAAATTTACAATTTGAAATTTAAAATTTGAAATTTGGAATTTGAAATTTATAATTTGAAATTAAATAATTTAAAATTTGAAATTTGGAATTTAAAGTATAAAATTTAAAATTTGGAAATTAAAATTTAGAATTTAAAATTTAAAGTTTGAAATTTAAAATTTGAAAGTTAAAGTTTGAAATTTGAAATTTTAGATTTGAAATTTTTAAAATTTGGAATTTGCAATTTAAAATTTGAAATTTGGGATTTTGGATTTGGAATTCAGATTTGGAGTTTGAAATTTGAGATTTGACATTTGAAATTAAAATTTGAAATTTAGAACTTAAAATTTGGAATTTAAAATTTAAGATTTAAAATTTAAAATTTGAAATTTGGGGTTTGAAGTTTAAAATTTGAAATTTAGAATTTGAAGTTTGAAATTTGGAATTAAACATTTTGAGTTTTGGATTTGGAATTTGAAATTTGGAATTTGAGATTTAAAATTAATTTTTTTAGTGGTCCAAGGTGAAGAGTTTTTAGATTAAAATACCTTGTTCATAACATTGTTGGTTGGGGCACGGTTAATAAAGTTTCAGATTTCTAAATCAAATCATTCTGAATTTAAATTTATAATATCTTCTTAGTGAGGGAATTTTGTTTAGCAGATTGTGCGTTTAAACATAAAATTAAGTTTATGAGCCAAATCATATATTTGTGCTAATTTTTGTCATATATGGTACTAATAAGAATATACTATTGTGGATACTCAAATTATTTAATTTAATTTAGTTCGGGAAACTTAAAGCTGTTATTATTTAATAAGTTCTAGATCTAATTTAAATTATTTTGCAATGGGATTTTAAGCAGAATAACCATAAGCAATTATTTATTTTAATATTGATTTTGAAAGTAATTTCTAGAGTCAATAGCTATAGATTTGGAAATTAAATTTTATGGGGCTTCAGATTTTTTAGTTACTGATTTTAGAATTTTAAAATCTCCAGTTACAAATTGCAATTTCATAAAAGAAGAACGAGGCGAAATGTTATTTAACTGAAGAATCGCTGTTTTATTTGCTTGGTCGTACATTCTAATCAATCAGTCAATACTGTTTATATAAATTACTAGGTTGTTTTTTTGAATTACGATGCTTGTAGATTTAGATGGAGAAGATATCAACAAAAATTCTTTATCACACAAGTCTTATGCCATGGTTATTCTTAACCAAGTGTGCAGTTTATTCATTTTGGTCAATTTTCGCTACACACTATATAAAAGTTAACGCTGGATAACTACATTATAATTCACTGAATAGAGAACACATTATAAACTTCACTATTACTTAGTTTTACGTTTGTAAAATAAAGTTTAGTAATCAATTTGCAACCGTGAGATTTTGAGGGATTTATCCCTTTTGTGGCCGCTGAGTACAAAATTTTGAGTTTCGATGTGGTGTCTGTCACTCAGTCTACATCCAATTGAAACTGCATATTTAAGTTGTTTTCATGAATTGGCAGGTCCCAGTGAATTTTAGTGACAATTGCCCAACAAGAAGTGGTAGCTTTCGTGAATAAGAAAATATATTTTGCAAATATCTCAGGAAATGTCTGCCGAAAAAAATAGTGCTATCGTAGAGTGGCTGATACATTTAGGGCACATTTTAGAATGCCTAAGAACTGTCAGGATTAACATATTTATAACCAACAAATTTATGCAGTTGACCAATGAGATAAATGACTTCATATTAGCAGGGCAGTGGTATACATATAAGAATCGATACAAAAATAGGAATTTTGATGATACATTTAGTAGTTTACGAGGAGAGAACAGTTTTCCTAGAGTTATCGGTTGCATTGATGAGACGCATATTCCCATTCCAGCTCAGCCAAATGACGTCATTAGTTACTATAACAGGAAAGGGTTCCATTCGTTAATCCTGCAAGTGAGAACAGGCATTTAATGTACTCAAATGCCGGCCCAGAAAATTAAAATGTTTACCCGTTACAAACATAAATAATGCAAACTGTTTTGTGATAGCCGCAGTGGTTCTTCACAACTTCATTATTTCTTATGAAAATGACACCGATTATTTTATGGAACCATTGAACGACAACAACGATATTAGAAGTGGTACTTTTTCACTTACCAATCGTTTTGAAAATCATTTAGTTTTTTGTTCATTTAGTTACCTTATAAAAATACATAAAATTCGAATTCAATGATATATTAATGATATATTCAATTGCTACTTTCTGTATAAACGCTTAGTTTTTTTTAAATTACCGCTTTACAAAATATGAGGTGTTCTCGTATAACTCATTTGTACCAGTGTTTTTCAACCGGAGGTCCATTGACGAAATATTTCTACTGGTCTGCGGAAAGTCTATAAAAATATTGGAATTTTTCAAATCTTTTCTAAAAACATTTTTTTCAGAAACTAAGCAAAACATAAAAAATTCTTAGAAATTTCGGAAGTAATGAAATCTATGTGCGAATCTAAATATTTAAGCTGTGTTACTTAATTTAACTTCGACCCAGCAGATTTTGAAATCTCTGTTTTTGAGCAGAAAACAAACAATAAATTGAACAAAATAGGTTTACACAGTGAACCATTAGCATTAACCGTTTAAGTTATGAAATGTTAGTAAAACTTTTAGAGTGACATACCTCTTGAATTCCACATCCATTTTCGTATGGATATCTGCCAAAAATTCAGAAAAACGTTACAATATTGTAAATCACGTATTCTAGAATTCCTACTATAGGAAATTTTTCCTTGCAAATTGAATACGCCCAAATGGGTATATTATAAAGCATGTTGACGAAATTTTTCTAATACGAAAATGTCAATATTTATAAAGATTTTAAATACACAAAATTAATATAAAAATTCATTTCAAATCTTTTTTATATGCAAACTCATAATAAAATAAAATGAATTCCTAATCAATTTAGTGACGTATCGGAAAAACCAATTGACCTTATTGTTAGTCATACTCAAAACAAACAAAATATTATTATTGTTATATCTCGTTTCATCGTTGACACAACAAACCTAAACAAATGATCAAAAATATATTCAACAGTCTACTTACGAAATTTAACACAATTTCAGAGTGGTGAATAAAAAATTCTGAGGCGGTATCATGAAATTTGGTACCAGTAGAATTTTGACGGACATCGCGCGGTTTTACAAACAACGTATCACGAACACCGGTTTCGCAGAAAATTTCCGTCAAATATCGGCCGGTAGATATTAGTTGACGGATAGCGATTTTTCGTTTAAGAAAACCCAAACTTTTCAAATCAAAAATTAATTATTAAAAACAGTCTTTGGTATAGAAGCCTATAATTTTATTATGAAATTTTTTCAATATATCATGACGTTTCGGATATTTTCCGTATCTATTTTCTAAAGATTGGAAAACATTTTTTATATAAACTATTTAGTCCATAAAAAACTTTTTTTGAAAACATAATAAAATTTGTCCAAAATTGATACGTCAACGGTAACTAGTCGAGTATGTTACCGATGACGTATCAATTTTCACATCACGGTAATGTGATGTTCTATTCACCCAAAAAGTTTGATCTGAATCAAAAAATTGGCGCCAGATCAAGGTTTTGTGTTTTATTAACACAAAAAAATCAATAGATTGTTGCTTTTTCAAATTGCTCCTTGGATGTGTGATGTGAACTTATAACGACACACATCACAAAACGAAAGAAAGGACTAAAGAATAAACGACAAAAGAGGTTTAAACCGGATCGTTAGTTCAGTCTTCAAAAATCCTACTTTTGATATTGAGTTTAAATTTCAGTAAATTGCATGCCAAAGGAATGGCCTCAACGTCTATCTGCAAGGCATGCTCTGAAAAGAGAAAGAGTCTTGACAAATAGTTAGTCTTTTTAAACTTTAGTTCCTCGTTATACCTGTGAACTGATGGTCTTAATGTATCTGTTGGCCTGGACATAATACCCTTCTCTGGGTAGAGGAGTTGTTAGAATCCGAAATCATACGACATACTCGGTGCTGAATTCGGTCGAATTAATCTAATTTAGTTATTAATTTTCAAAAATTTATTCTTTAGTCAGTTTTAAAGATTTGCATTTTTAAATTACATTCAATAATTTTCACACCAATTTCAATATATTTTAAACAAAATTTGGTTTGTGTAACGGAAATGGAACTCTAAAATGGCTTTTAGGTGAAATTGAGGAATGATACTTGGATTTTTCATAATCGATTATTTTTAAATTTGGCATTTACAATAAAAACGGGATTCTAAAATGTATTTTGGAAGTTACTGAAATATGGCTAATGTAAATGGAGTTTAGCCGATTATTAGGAAAATCAACTTGTACGATGAAAATGGAATTCTACTAGGATTTCTCGATGATGTTCTCAAATATGGCTAAATCTGATAAAAGTTTGCCATTTCTTAATTTGATTATGATGAAATTCAACTTGTGTGACTGAAATTCTAAAACTTTCTTAACCGGTTTTGATGAAATTCGACTTCTAACTCCAGAACTTCATCTAGAAATCATTTAATAATCTTACGTTCATCGCATATATCGTATTTCAAGATAATCGCTTAAGGAATAGCCATGTTCCAACCTAATTGGTCATACTCCAGAATTTTCTTTAGAAATCATTTTAGAATATTATTTTAATGGTACGAGCCGAATTTCATCATAATAACTTCATCTAAAAATCATATCAGAAACCAATCATCGAACAATTCGAATTCTATTATTATCAGTTAAGAAATGGCCAAGTTCCATTTTTATTTGCCATATTAAAGAACTTTATCTAAGAATAGTAGTAGAATCTCATTTCCCTAGCACAAGTTGAATTTCATCAAAATAACTTAAGAAATAGCCAAATTTCATACTAATTGGCCATATTCCAGAACTTAATATAAAATTCATCTTAGAATCACATTTCAGTGAAGCCAGTGCAAGTTAACATAATCGGTTAAGAAATGGCAAAGTTCCATCCTTATTGGCCATATTAAAGAATTTCATCGAAAGATTATAGACAAGTTCATCAAAATCAGTTAAGAAATAGTCAAGTTCCGTACTAATTGGCCATATTCCAGAACTTAATACAAAATTTGTTTTAGGATACAATTTCCGTTACACAACTCGAATTTCATCATGATCAAATAAAAAATGGCAAAGTTTCATCCTTATTGGTTATATTAAATAACTTCATCTAAAGGTCGTAGTAGAATCCAATTTCAGTCAAACAAGTCGAATTTCATGATATTCGGTTTAGAAATGCCAAAGTTTCATCCTTATAGGCCATATTAAAATCTGATCCCACTTCCTTCGTACAAGTTGAATTTTTCAATAATCGGTTAAGCAATGGCCGTTCTTATTGGCCATATTCCTAAACATTCATGAAAAAACAAAAACTAAATTCTCGCGAAAGGAAAAGCTCTTGATGTTCGTATTTTCCTTTTTTCTTGTGTTTTGAATTCATGTGCGTACTCTCTAGAAATGTTACAAATGTGCATTTCATTCCGTCGTTTTTTAATGCCTGGTTAAATCTCGTTAAGGCTTCAACAGAAATATAATAGCTTGTGAAAACTTTGTAAATTTGTTCTAAAAACTATTATTTTTTCCTGGACCTTGTTTATTATTTTATTTGCTTCGGAATGAGATAATTTTTGAGCCGCGCCCCAATTGAAATTGTTTGATTTCCCCACTCGGTTTCCCGCAATTATGGCCCCATGAAGCTTTTTATTCAAATGTCCTCTATTATTTCCTCGCTGTAGTTTCACAGAAAAATAAAATTGTATTTGAAGCACACTGCGGTTTGTTTTATGGGTATTGAGCATAATGAACTGAACGTAAAAGGACATTTTGAGATTTTCAAGCACTTATGTGCTGTTGTTCGAGCATTTTCCCTTTTCTTTTTATGAAAGCGATACTACATATTACCAGGGTGCGGAGTCGGTAAAATAATTCTTCGACTCCTACTCCGGCTCCAACTCCAACTCAAGCTTCTACATGTACGGCAATTAGTACGGCCTCAAGAATATTAAGAGTCGAATTCCTGTTGATGTTTTCCACTTTCTTCAAGCCACCAAACAATTATAAACCCTAAATTTTTGGAACCCAACGTTTCGATTTCTCATGGTCATCTAGAAATTTTTCCAATTCATGCTTTTCTTCTATACATTTTGAACAGGGTTTTCACGACGGCTGTTCACTATTGACTGTGAGCTTTTCGGTAATATGTAAAAATCATTTTAAACGATTTCCAAATTACTTAGCGTCGATTTGCCTCTGTTTTGTTGATCATTACTTAATAATTTTCTAACCTTGGGGTCAACATAAATTCCCTACAATATCTCATTATGAAGCAGGACCGGGGGTCAATTATACTGATTGTAGTCTTTTTTTAACTAAGGATAAGGTGCAATTTAGGAGAGAAATAAAAATATAAAGGGTTGGCTAGCTTATCTAGAAAAAACAGAACCAAACAAATTCAGAAAAAATAGAAATCCAGAAAACTAAAATCTAGAAACATAATTATCGAAGTGCCCAAGTTAAAACCAAGATTTATAAAATATTTTTTTTTTTTTTCAAAAAATGTCTTAATATTTGTGATAAAGTAAATTACTTCGTCAACCTTTCAGACATATGTAAATCAAAGGAATTGTATCGCTCATACCGCTTCTAGTGATAGATATACCACAAAAGTTTTAAATGATGAACAAGATGATGAGATGACAAAGGTCTATAAATGACTAAAAAATTGAATTTTTTAAATTTATTGTAAACAAAATATTTTTTCTGTATTGCATTTTTGGTAATTTCTAGATTTTTATTTCTGGATTTTAACTTTTCAATAATTCTTGATTTTAAAATTTCTGGATTTTTTTTTCAAGCAAATGTAGTGATAAAATGCGAAGTCGGTCAGTATTTTTCCGACTCCGACTCCGCAGCCCTGCATAATACATATCATATAGCATATCAAATTAACTGTGACTTTTTGTGGCTATTAAATAAAGTTTCATACTTATAACGTACAATCTGAGAACGAGCGACTAGAACGATATTTTCGTTGTTCTCCAAATTATGGAAGAAAATTGTAAAAATAGTGAAAACCGTAAAATACCGTTCATTTGCTAGAAATAAAATATCACATTCTAACGGTTTTAATACAAAATTTCAATTTATCGTCGATAATGTTTAATTTATGAAGATAAATACATGATTTGATGAAAAATAAAATAAAGGGTTCTCCAATAAGAGGTTTAATTTGATATTTAAAAAAACGAGTATTTTTTAAGAAAAATCAATAAATATTTATTTCAATGTAAAGAGGAAGGTATGCCATTAACATTTGAAAACGATATCAGCCAAATGGCCGCCACGGCTATGCTTGCAGCACCATATCCTTTTCATGAAATTTTCCATGACCAATTCGCACATTTGCGGCTGTATGTCCTCGATAACTTTACGAATTCCATCTTAAAGTCTTGAATCGATTGTGGAGCATTGGCATAGACCTTATCTTTCACGTGGCCCTAAAGAAAAAGTCTACATAAACGTGTTAAATCACAAGATCTCGGTGGCCAATTGTGATCCCTTCTTCGAGAAATAACACCGTCAGGAAACTGTTCTTGCAAAATTGCGATTGTTTCGTTGCATGAAAAAATCATTAATCATAGCTCGGTAGCGCAATCTATTCACCGTACCAGTTGCACCAGCCTCATTTTCGAAACAGTAAGATCAAATCACACCGCCAGACCGAAAACCGCACCCAACAGTGACACGTTGAGGATGGAGAGGCTTTTCAAAAATCATTCTTGGATTTTCTGAGCCCCAAATGCAACAATTCTGCTTATTAACGTAGCCTCCGAGGTGAAAATGGGCTTCATCACTGAAGATGATTTTTCGATGAAAATCCGGATCATTTTGATGCATTTGTATAGGACCCATTCAGCGAAGATTCGACGTTTATGGTGATCGACCGGCTTGAGTTCTTGTGTTAACTGAACTTTAAAAGCCTTAAGACCTAAGTCTTTATGCAAAATACGGTGTAATGTCTAATTCCAAAGATCGATGAGGAATCGACAAATCTGGGTTTTCTTCAACACTACGGGCTACAGCAGCAACTTGTCCCAACAGCTCAAATTTTTCCACCAGTTTCACTATTGCCGGCCAAGAAGCTGCTTCACGATGACCAAATAGTACTTTAGTTTTGCGAACTGTGGCTGCAAAATTTTCGCAATTTTTGTAGGGAATTTTAATAATTTCATTGCGTTGTTGAAGCGTGTATCGCACAATTTTTAGTAATGGCGTAGTTTTTACTTGTAAAATGTCAAAAGATAACAGCTTCAAAATTGGCAGCTGCCCAAATAGCAGGCTATTCAAAATGAAACATTTTATTGGAAAAACCTGTATAATGGGCTGAAACCTCACGAGGTGATCAGAACTTCGGTCTTTGGTGTCTTCATTGAGGATAGCATTCACCTGTGTCATAAAGATGGTGTGACAGATTTGACAGTATTGATTTCTATTTTACCCAACATTTATTTACTTATAAAACAACAGCAAAACTGGTCAAAAGCTTCAGTAACATGTGTACAGGCATCCAATTTAACATGAAAAATTCTATTCTAGAACTTTATACCGAAGGTAGTATAAAAAATTATACTGATATTTCTAACCGTGTAATTGTCCATATTCCAGAATTTTATCCAAAAATCATTTTACAATCCCATTTCCAACACACATGTCAAATTTCATCCTAATTGGTTAAGAAATAGCCAAGTTCTATTCTACTTGGCCATATTCCAGAGCTTTATCCAAAAATTATTTTGGAATTCCATTCCAAACACACATGTCAAATTTGATGATACCGGTTAAGGAATAGCCAAGTTCCATCCTACTTGGCCATATTCCACACGTATCAAATATTTCCATTTCCATACATATATCATATTTCATTATAATCGGTTAAGGAACAGCCAAGTTCCATCATACTTGGCCATATTCCAGAACTTCATCCAAGACAATTTTAGAATCCCATTTTCAATGCACATGTGATGAGAAATAGGCAAGTTTCATCATACTTGGCCATATTCCAGAACTTTATCCAAAAATAATTTTAGATTCCCATCTCCAATACACATGTCAAATCTCATAATAATCGGTTGATAGGCAAAGGCAAGTTCCACCATATAAAAAATTTGTTAACTACTCACTACATCCTTATCCAACCCCAACTCAACTCCACCTCAACTTCAACTCAACCCACAAATTGACCCCTAACTTAACATTCAAATCAATTCCAAAATATAAAGGGCTGAAACCTCACGAGGTGATCAGAACTACGGTTTTTGGTATCTTCAATGATGTCATAAAGTTGGTGTGACAGTTTTGACATTATTGATTTCCATTTTAACCAATATATATTTACTTAAACAACAACAGCCAAACAGGTCAAAAGCTTCAGTAACATGGGTACAGGCATCCAATTTAAAACGAAAAATCGTATTGTAGAACTTTATACCGAAAGTAGTATAACAAATTATACTGATAGTTCTAACCGTTTAACTGATCATATTCCAGAACTTTATCCAGAAACTCATTTTAGAATCCCATTTACAACGCACATGTCAAATTTCATAACAAACGGGTGAGGAATAACTAAGTTCCATCCTACTTAGCCATATTCCAGAGCTTTATCCAAAAATCATTTTAGAATCCCATTTCCAACACACATATCAAATTTCATCATAATCGCTTAAGAAATAGCCAAGTTCCATCCTACTTGGCCATATTCCAGAGCTTTATAAAAAATTATTTTAGAATTCCATTCCCAACACACATGACTAATTTAATGATAACCGCAGTTAAGGCATAGCCAACTTCCATCCTACTTGGCAATATTCCACACATATCAAATATTCCCATTTCCATACACATATCAAATTTCATTATAATCGGTTAAGAAATAGTCAAGTTCCATAATAATTGGCCATATTCCTGAACTTCATCCAGAAATCGTTTTAAAATCCCAGAACTTCATCCAAAAAACATTTTAGAATTCCAATTCCAATACAAATGTCGAATTTGAGAAATGGGCAAGTTCCATCAAACTTGGCCATATTCCAGAGCCTTATCCAAAACTCATTTTAGATTCCCATTTCTAACACACAAATCAAATTTCATAATAATCGGTTGAGAAATAGACAAGTTCCGTCATACTTGGCCATATTCCAGAACTTCATCTAGAAATCGTTTTAAAATCCCAGAACTTCATCCAAAAAACATTTTAGAATCCCATTTCCAATACAAATGTCGAATTTCAACGTAATCGGTTGAGAAATGGGCAAGTTCCATCCTACTTGGCCATATTCCAGAACTTCATCCAAAACTCATTTTAGAATCCCATTTCTAACACACATACGAAATTTCATAATAATCGGTTGATAAATAGGCAAGTTCCACCATATAAAAAATTTGTTAACTATTCACTACATCCAAATCCAACCCCAACTCAACTTCAACTCAACGCGCAAATTGACCCCTAATTTAACCTTCAAATCAATTCCCAATTCAATGCTCAATCCAATAATCAAATTAGCATATATAAAAAAATCGTAAATATTTATAAAAGCAGGTATTTTGGGTCAATTCGTATGGCAGGTACCCCACCCTCTTGACGTACAGTCTCCAAAAGCTTTTCAAATCTCCGCCTTGACCATAGAAACAGATCGGACAAGCCTTTCTCGAGATACCATGGGTCCAGACATCCAGACACACAGACATCCAGACACACAGACATCCAGACACACAGACGAACGGACATTTTTTTTTTTTTGCTTTTTCAGACTCAGGGACTTTCAAAACGTCGAGAAAAGTGGTTTTGGGCCAATCAAATTTTTCGTTATTTTTGACAGCATTTCAATACGTTGGTCTTTTTAGACCGAAGTAAAGTCGCTCATCATGACCTCCGAATTTTCGTTTGGTGTAATTTTCTAAGTAATTGCTGTATATTACTTCGGTCTAAAAAGATCAAAGTATTGAAATCCTGTCAAAAATGACGAAAAATGTGATTGGTCCAAAACCACTTTTCTCGATGTTTTAAAAGTTGCTGAGTCTGAAAAAGCAAACAAAAAAAATGTCCGTCCGTCTGTCTTGATGTCTGGACGTCTGGATGTCTGTACCCATGGTATCTCGAGAACGTCTTGTCCGATTTGGATTTTTTTTTTCGCCATCCTGTTTCTATGGTCAAGGCGGAGATTTGAAAAGCTTTTGGAGACTGTACGTCAAGAGGGTGGGGTACCTACCATACGGATTGACCCAAAACACCTGGTTATATAAAAATTTACGATTTTTTTATATATGCTAGTTTGATTATTGAATTGGGCATTGAATTTGGAGTTGTTTTGAAAGTTAAGTTAGGGACCAATTTGCGAGTTGAGTTGAAGTTGAGTTGGGGTTGGATTAGGATACAGTGAGCAGTTAACCAATTTTTTATATATGCTGGGTTGAGGATTGAGTTTGGCATAGTGCTTGCGGTTGACTTGAGGGTTGAGGTGAGTTCCGTTTGTGGGTTGAATTACCTCTGAGTTGGGGTTGGATTAGGGTTTAGTGAGCAGTTTAGGATTTGTGATTTTTTTAATAAACATTTAATTGGGATTATATATTTTATCCGATTTTGATGAAATTCAGTATTTCCAATGGAAATTGGATCCTCAAATTATTTTTAGACGAATTTCATCATAATTCCACATGTGCGTTGGAAATGGGATTCGAAAATGTATTTGATGAAGTTCTGAAATATGGTCAAGTATGATGGAACTTCCCTATTTCTCAACAGATTCCTGTTGATTCCTGGAAATTCCTCCAAATTTTGACAAATATGTTGGAAACTGCATTCTTAAATGATTTTAAGATTAAATTCTGAAATATGGGCAATTAGGATATACCTTAGCTACTTTTAGTCGATTAAGTTGAATTTTTTCGTTTCGAACTAATTGAAGGAAATGTGACACAAAAATTATTTTTGGATGAGGTTGTGAGGAATATATCAATATGGCTTTTAAATTGTTGTCTGCAGCTATTTTAATTGTTTAACGATCGAGATTATCTTCGAAATAATATTCAAGTTCGTCTAAAAACTTTTCTCGAGAATTCTTCGCTTTAAACGTTTGGGTATGTTTCCTGAGTCTTTATTGTCAGAGCTGTAAGTTTGGTCATGCTTAAAAAATGAAGTTTGCGGTGGACACTTGTTGAAAAATTAAAATTACTAACAGTAGTGTATAGGGCCTCGGAATTAGCAGTACTATTTTAGAATCACCTTTCCATCGTAAATCTTGAACTTCATCATGGCAAGTTCAATCATACTTGGCCATAATAAGTTTATCCAAAAATCATTTTAGGATCCCATTTCTATCGCGGATGTCAAATTTCACTAAAATCCGTTATGAAATATAGAAGTTTTATCTTGGATGGCCATTATGAAACCTGTATATGTACAAGATATTTAAACAAATCCACACGCCTTCACCAATGTGAACCGAACTTTACACAAATATTGTTTTTGGAGGTTGAGCTGAAGACTGACTTAAGAGATTCAGTTTGGGATTGATTTAGGATTAGAATTAATTTTGAAGGGCGAATTCTGATCACCTAATGAGGTTTCAGCTCTTTATATTTTTTTGCATTAAAATAACAAAGAAAAAATTATGTTTCTTTTCCGACTATGTTACATTTTTGATGTGTTATAACGGTGCTCAATTGCGATCATAACCATAAGTAAGTACATAGATAATAGGCCAAAAAAAGGCAGTTTATTTAGTATCTAATTCTAATTTGTATTTCGATTGACATACAAGTCGCTCCGAACTCGTTTGTAAAAGAGGCCATTAGTTGTTGTCTTATGATGTTGGTCAATATTTTAGGATAAACTTAACAGCTGGTCTTAGAAAGTATATGGAAATAAATGGAGCTTATCTTAGATATTTATAATTTCACGTTTCTTATTAGAA
This sequence comes from Tipula helvola, assembly GCA_963556165.1. Taxonomy (NCBI): domain Eukaryota; kingdom Metazoa; phylum Arthropoda; class Insecta; order Diptera; family Tipulidae; genus Tipula; species Tipula helvola. The sequence goes on from OY744483.1 coordinate 104,906,313, forward strand.
GTTTAATTAAACCCGTTGTACATTGTTTTATTTAATACCTACCTTTGTGGTTTTCCAAATAATCCCTGCATTAATTTCCATCATCTTACATAAAAAAGGCAAACATAATAAAATGTTTCTTCTCTTCAAATTAAATTGCTTTTAGTTTATATGAAACCTTTAAAGCCCGTTTAATCAAACCTATTAAGGTCCGAACAATATAAATTTTTTGCCTTTGAAATGCTTTCATCAAAAGACATTGCTGTTTTGTTTAATAATCCAATTAACTTTTTTTTTTTTTGCTTTTATTAAAACACATTTTGAAAAGCTTTCAAAAAGCTTAAAAACTCAAATATGGGATAATTTTATTTTTGTGTTCGATTCGATTCCCATACATAATACGTATATTATCTACATATATTAAAAAAGACCTTCGCTAATAAAAAATCAACGATTTGTGAATAATAAAAACTTATTCAAAAAAGCAACAACAAAAATAAAATAAAAATATATACAAGACATTGGGAAATGGTTTTCCATTTTTGCATTGATTTTCATTTTATTTTTTGTTTTGTTTTGTGTGTACAATATTATTGTTATTATTATTATTATTATTACTATTATTGTTATTATTTTATTTTCTGTGTCATTGAATAAAATAATAAGAAAATGTTTGGATTTTTTTTTTCGGTATTATCCAACGGTACCTTATATTCAAAAAACAATCGAAGTTTTCTGTTTTGATATCGCATTTAAGAAAATACACGAAATTGTTATTTAAAAGGAAAATCGGAAAAAAATCAAAAGTTCGATTTTATTGTTATTTGGGTATAAGGAAAAATTGTACGTTCGAGTAAGTAGACATACACAATGTTGGATAAACTTTTTTTTTTCCAACCGAGAAGTTTATGCGAGGAGGAGAATTTTGTTTTATTTTATGGGCGCGTTTTCTTCTGTTGTGTATGTTTACATAATATGTGTACGAGTCTAAATACACATAAACGCGTTTGGTTTATTTTTTATAGTCGCTTTTATTGATTAAATTTGAAAATTGTAGTGGAATTACAGAATTTTTATTTTTTATTTTTTATCCTATGCGAAAAATAGCAGGTGTTTTCACTGTGAAAATTGAATGAACAAATTGAAATACAATTTCAAATTCTCTATTTTGAATAATATCTTTTTATGTTGTTTGTTTGGTTGTTGTATGTGTTTGTGTACCTAGTCGTCGAAATAGTCATGTTATGTGTTTTATTTTGTGTATAAAATTTCTTTGGGAAATCCTTCCTGTCAGCTTATTCAACTTTAAATACAAATATCAATCCTGATTTCAATCTTCGTCGTTCATTCGTTCAATGTGATATTTTTATTTTTATTTATATTCATTTCAGAATAAATAAAATAATATAATAAAGCATGAAATGAAAGGATGCAAAAACTGGATAACATTATTAGATTTAGACGATCCTTAAATTAAATGTATGTATATACATTTCGTAAAATTTTGATATTTTAGATTGTTGATTATGTTATCGAAATAAAATTTCTAATTCCTATTGTTGTTCGAATATAATAAATGGGGTCACCAAAATATACTCTATATTCAGACCTAATTTACATACCTATAGATATACACCAATTTCACAATAAATAACATAACAAAACACACATAATTTTTTTCTTATATCAAAATGGAAAATTTTAAATCAGGCGATATATATTCAAACATTAACTCAATAAAATGTAATCGAAAATTTTTGTAAAATAGAAAATTCAATTTGCCATTTTTTGATAGAACAATTTTTTTCATTTTCCTTTAAACTTTGTTTTGTTTTAGGTTTCGACCGTTGTTGTAATGAAAATATCCATGTCAACTTTTGCAGACATAATGGAATTTAGTATTTTGTGATGATAGAGAATTTTTTTTTTTATTATTATTATTTGTAGCTTTAAGGGACAATTATTAATTTGCTAGTCATCAGAATATAGCCTGAAAACACAAAGATATCTATTTTGATCATTTAAATTATCTCTTGAATATCGTAATGTGACAACAATCTTTTATTCAAATCGTATTGAAGCAAATTTTTGACCATAAATCAAATGTCATATTATAAACAACTTTAGAGTTTTAATTAGTATGTAACGCGCAGTTCTATTCTTTAATGGAAGTTAACCAAAATAATTAGAATTTGGCATTGCTGCAAGTGCGCGTTTAGCTTCTGCACACGATTTGTATAAATTAAAATTTATTAAATTTATTTAAAGAGACGAGAAATTAATTAATTTATTTTCTAAGCATCGCTGATTTACTGGAAATATTTGTTGAGTTCTCACAATAATTTTCAACTAACTCATTTTACGTTTATTGTTAAAACGTGTTTACAAGTTGACGGGCGGACGGTTTACACCATCTTCGTACATGTTATTTTAAGTCAAAAGCTATCAAATCATTTACATGTTTTATATTTTATTTACTTACATAAATTGTATTTGCTTGACATAAATTAAAAAGTTTTTCGTACGAAAAAGCTCTTATAACAATTATTTATATTTAAATTAATAAGGCCGCGCGCTAACAACCCTCATTTATAAATAAACTAAAAATAAAAATCAAATAAAAAAAAAAAAATTAATTATAATTCTTTAAAATAAAAATTACGAGAAAATTCAAATTCAATTATACTTAAGCATAAAAAAATAATTCTTCTACTCTCATCACACGCGCTTTTACAAATAATGTTTATTGCGCTTTCTTCTCGTATTTTTCATGTCTTTCTGTTATAAATATTATTATTGTTTTTCTTCTTTTTTTTGTTGTTGTGCTGTGTAAAATGTAAATTAGTTTTTCATTTTTTTATTTTTCATCAGTAAAAGAAAGTCGTTGGAAAAATTAAAATAATAATCATAATAATTTAAATCACAATAGATTATTAATTAAATATTTCTGAAAATTAAATTTAAGTATTTTCCAAATATTTTTTTTATTTATGTGTGAAAATTCGTATAATCATCTTATCACGTTTTATTCAGGGACGGGATTATAACGTAGTTGTATTTACTTTGTTGAAGAACACATTTCAACAGAAACCAATTATTAATCTGTACTCCCAGTCCCAGGTCTCAACACGAATTACATCCGCTAACATCACCACAGTATATAGTTAATAAAGCAAACAAGACAACAGAAATCACCTACAAATTATACCACCTTGTGGGGAGAGAAACTTTTTTTTTTTTAATAGCCATAATAATAAGAACCGTATTGTCAATATATTAGCTAAATTTGTTTTTCGAATAAAATTTCCATTTTTATTGCAATAATTTTATTTTATTTTTATGATTCCTGTATGTATCTATGTGTATATACGTACTAGTTCATAGCACGAGTTTAAGGAAAAATAAAAACTCTTAACTACACCTGGGGTTACCCTTGTTTTCCACTTATAATTTTCCTGATTTTTTTTTCTTCTGCTCTGCAAATTAGAATTTTTCTGTTTTAGTTTTATCTCTTTATTAAAACCAGAAGAAGAAAAAAGTGTAAAATACCAAACATTTTACCGAAGCTCCTAGAATATAGTATATGTATATATACGCAAAAGGCATATTAGACAACTGTTCGCATTATGTGATGTTTTAGAGAGCGCGGGTACAACCTTTTTTGTTTTTGCTATATTATTATAATTTTTAAGAAACAAAATCAATTTGCTTCCCTCCCACGAAAAAATATTTCCCATTTTCGTTTATTATGAAAATGCCAACCAAAATTATCATAATAACAATAAAAGAAAATATAACTGTTTTTTATACTTTTATGCGTTAGGATTATATACATAAATAGATTTTTCCGTCGTTTTTGAGAAAATTATTCGGGTTGTGCTTCGTTTTCTAGTACATACTTCTACGATGACTTCTTTTTTTTTTATCCCGGGCATGTATTCAACATCTAATAGTAAATAATAATCATAATAGCAAGGAGAACAATGTGAACGGAAAATTGCACCTGTGGTTATTGTCTTTTAGTTCCTATATTTTTCTAATAAGGAAAATATTTGTTTGTTATGTGTATAGGAAAATACATTGTGTCGAGAGAAGAAAATACCATTTTCATTTTTATATTCATATATATTTGTTGTTGTTCATATGTATCTCTAGCATAATAAACTGCATTGTAGCTGTTTTATGTGTAGATACATATAAATGATGTATGCAGATTTTGTATATAGGAGGATCGTCACTTATCCTAATGATAAACAACAGGACTATAAAAATATGTATACTATAATATAGAAAATACAATGGATGTATGGGTGATGAAAAAAAAAATCCTAATTAAAATCTATTGAAGAAATGGTTTATTTTTAATTATATGTTAACAATAATAATAACATGGATATACTATAACTATGCAAACACATAAATTTACTTTATATGTACATGCAGATACAAAACAGTGTGATTTATTTATATTTTACAAGATAAACAATGTAAAGGATATCTTTTACGAAATATTATGTTGGTATATGGGATTACAATAACTACTTACTATTATTGTGTGTGTGTGTGTGTGTGTGTGTGTCATGAAATCATATGTAAATACTTATTCTCTACCTTAAAGGCGTTGTAAGTGTGTCAACATCTTGATAATATTGTATAAAATCGTATCATATTATACATGTAGGTACGTCAATTCTTTAAGATAGAATTATAAAAATGATGTCAATATGTATATACCCAATTGTATAATAGTAGGTCAGAGATGCGCAAACAAGATAATAGTTTGATAAAAATGTAAATTTATATTAGTTGTAGTTGCAATTAGAGATTCAAAATTTATTGTTCTTTACCCTTCAACCTACTACATATTTTATTGAATGATAAAATTGGAAATTTTAAGAGAATTCAATGGTTTCGAGGAAAATTCGCCTACATTTTCAGGAATTTTTATTCAGTTCTATTTGATTGTTTGTCTCACTTGTCTCACAGAATGAGCATCGATTAAAATAAATAGTTATTTATTGCTTAAATCAGTGTCAGTTGTCATGTAAACTTAGACGATCTCACATTTTGAACTTAATCCAAATTCAAAATTTATACCATCAACGTTAAGTTCTAAATAATACAGTATACATAGTTAGCTGATCCTTGATGTTTAAATATTTCAAACTTCTATTCTAAATCGATATTTTATCGGGTCCTTAATCGTTTTAGGACGGAAGTCCGAAAATCCTTTAAAATTCTGAATTTGGTTTCCTTGTACATATCTAAAGTAATTTATATATGTAGTTAGTTTTCTGATATTGTCGCAGTTTTTCGGAACGCGATTTGCGTTCGTATAAATTAAAATTTATAAATTCGTAAAATCTATATTTCTATACTTAATTTAGAAACTTGAATATTTCTATTTTTAATAATCTAATTCTGTAGCATTAAATGTATTCTACTCACGAATCTTTTGATATGCTAGCAATTCTTTAAATTTTTTGAGAATTGTATTCAGGGCATGTAATTATGTTGACTTTTTTCAAAAAAATCGGATGTTTTTGATTTAAATCAGATTTTCTTAATTTTTTTTTGTAATGCACTTACATTGTAATAAATTCCCGAAATCAATTAAATACTTTTTTTATATCAGTTAGTTTAATTCATTATTTCCTGAAAATAGTAAATTTCCGATATTCTAATATACAGAAACAAATGCATTTAAATATAAATTAAATAAATAATTTTAATATCTAGGAATTATCATATTTAGTAAATTTTATTGCTTGTGCTTCAATATTGATTACAAAATAAATAAAAAATTGAAAATAATTTAAAAATTAAAATCAATCATATGACACAGAATAAAACGAAATTTGTTTTTATTTATTCACCCGCTTTGCCAAAAATGTTAATTTTGCCACTCTGTCTATCCCTAGGCAATTTTTTAATTTTGAATAAACTAGCCCAAAGGGGAAAAACTAGGAGATTGAGGTACACTTCATTGACGGTGTAAATGCAAAAGCTGCAAAATGACAAGGCATCATTGCAAATAAATAGCGATCATTAAATAATTTTATTTGTGGTAGATCAAGATCATTTTTCAATATGGCTTCTAATTCTTTCCTTATTTCGACAGAATCCGCCATTTTACAAGTATTTTTTTGCATTTTGACATTTGTCACTATTTATATATTTTCTTTGCACTTCACGGACTTTTACCAATATTGGACAGTTCTTTAAATATGATTCGAGAATGTAGCAATATGAGTTCCAACGAACTTCTTGTGGAACAATCAATGCACTTCCATTAGCAGCTGTAAACCAAGCTTTCGGTTGATTATGGTTCCGGAAATATTTAACAATCTGCACTTCGTGCTACGTTATTTCTACACTTCCTTTCCCACGTCCAAATAAATTTAATATATGGGTCGAACACCCATAAGTCATAAGCCATAAGCCATGTTAGGCATATTGGTTACAATATTTGATACTGAATAATTAGCTAGGTTACCACGGGTGAGGCCAGGCTAACTATAATGAGAGACAATATTGTTGGATATTTAATTTGTTCTGATGTTATTATTAATGAACACGCTTTATCAACTTTGTTTAGGTGTTTAAAACGTGAAAAATACAAAAAAATTGACAATTTGATAGGTTGTATTTTATTAACTATGTGATTCACCAAATAATATGGAATTAAGTTTGTGTTTTAATCGAAGTTTTGAGGTTTTTTTAGGGTTACCATTTATGAAATTAAGTTATTCGATAAGTCTTGGAGTGCGTTAATTTATGAATGATTTCTTATACTTTTTACCAATGATTTAAATCGATGATTTTTTTTTTTTAAATAAATTAACAATAGGTAAAGCGATTTCAGTGCCATCTCTGATTATATTTTCGAAAGTGTTTTATAAGTCAAAATGTGACAGCTAATTCTTCAGTGCTATTGTCATCAAGTTTAAAGTAAATACTCTTTAATAAAAATATTTAAATATTCGTTTTATTCTTTAATATTAAATAAGATTTGACAGCGATAAAAAATTGTTTCTTACAATAGACTTTCACCATAATTCTGATAGGTGGCAGGTTACCTAGTGTCAATTGATTTTAATCTGATTTTAATCAATGATTTAAATCAAATGATTTATGCTCTGATTGTATTGTGTATTTGCGTAACGTTTTTAAAAAAATCGGTAAATTTGTAATTTTTTGTTTTATTTCTACCTATCCTTAGTTTTTTAAAATTATATTGAAATTTCTGGAACATGTAATTTACTAAAATAATTTAAATTTTTAAGTTTTCATTCCTTAAAAATTTACTTTAAACGTACAAATTATTGAAATTGTTAAATTGCACCGTTTCGAAGAGCCTCAAAAATTAAAAATTTTTAAAATACTTAAGATTCTTAAAAAACCTTTCAATTCGTTAATTCCTTGAAATTTTTATGTTTTAATTTCTTTAGATTCTTAAACAAATTATAATATAAATTTGTAAATTTTAGCAAATTAGAATATTTTAAAGATTTTTGGTATGTATTTTTTGGAATTTAAACGAGGGAAACCACTCCTTTAATAAATCCTAACATTTAAAAATATCAAAATAATTAAACTTTTGAACTTTTCACTTTAATTTTTTAAATTCTTAAATGTGTTATTATTAGTTTTTTAAACAGGAAACCAACTTTTTAAAAATTTCCAAAATATTATAACGAGAAATACCGCTGTTTATTAAAAGTAGAATTATGTCACATTTTAGGTTTGATAATGGTAATAATGGTTAGCTGTGTAATACACTGTGTATGAGTAAATATGTTGCCTAAGTGGTGTTTTTTCGATTTAGTTAGTCTTTAAACAGCCGAAAACGTTAGGTTAGGCATGCCATTGGTATAGTAGCACTCTCCATTCTAACAAACAACGATCAAAATAATTTTGGAAACATAATAGGAGTACATTGGGCAAGGATTATTGAACGGTTTCCGAGCAAAACGAGACTTGATTAATTGTCCATTTTTAGACCGATTAATCGATTAATCGTTTACCATACATTATACGTAGGGTATGATTTTTTCGGTAAATAAAAAAAGGTGCATTCGTAGGGTAATTATCGGGTTATATAATTCCGGATTAAATCGGGCCAAAAATATAAATATTCAGAAAATTTAGGAAATTAACGAATTTTTGGTAGAAATAAATTAAAATACAAAAATCAAATTTAATTCGATACATTATTATTATTAAAATATAACATAATTTGCATTGTCAATGTTTCATCAGAAGCTTTTCAGGTGATTGCAAATGTTCCAAATGACTAAAACTCCTCTTAACATTACAGCTCCCTGTTTACTTAATTCTGGATATCTGCCTTGCATTACTTTTGATCCTTATAATGTTTTATATCTGCCTTACGCTTCAATCCAAAATTGGAACACATATAAATTAAAATTTTTGAAGAGAGAACTCGATAAAATATTTTGATAATACTGTTTTTATTTTACTAAGAATGTTTAATGAATATTTTAAAATATGTAAATTTTCCTTAATTAGCGACTTTTTAAAAGGATCAATAACACTACCCTGCAAAATTTTACCCCTGGACAATAAATAGTTATTTCCGAAGTAATTTTTCACGCTGGATCCGAATCCGGGCCCAGAATTGCTCTATCACGTCAGGTATTTGAGATATTCTAACCTAAAAGTGCAAAAAACACGGTTTTTGACATATTTGAGGTTATGTAGCAATGCAGTTTTTACTTTTTTATCAAAGCCATGTATGGGATCTTATTGTACAAGTCTTCTTCTTTCAAATGCCTTTGAGTTTGCTCAAATATGTATTTTTTTTGCCGAGATATCGCATTTTCAAATTTGCATGTTCGTGAATTTTTCTGTATAAAAACACTACCCTGCAAAATTTTAAAAATTAGGTGCCACTTGACAATGAATAGTTGTTTCCGAAATACTTTTTTACGCTGAATCCGAATCTGGGCTCAGAATTGCTCTATCACGTCAGGTTTATGAGATATTCTAACCTAAAAGTGCATATATACCGTAGGTATAAAAGGTAGTGTATTATACAGTATACCGACAAATTCACGAACATGCAATTTTGAAAATGCGATATCTCGGCAAAAAAAATACATATTTGAGCAAACTCAAAGGCATTTGAAAGAAGAAGACTTTTACTATAAGATCCCACACATGAACTTTTGAAGAAAAAAAAAATCGTGGTGCTAGATAACCTCAAATATGTCAAAAAACAGTGTTTTTTGCACTTTTAGGTTAGAATATCTCATAAACCTGACGTGATAGAGCAATTCTGAGCCCAGATTCGGATTCAGCATCAAAATTATCTTTTGGATTGGATCTTTGGAAAAACTATTTATCCGGCGTCACTGCTTCTCAAAGAAACTAGACCAGCGAACAGGAACCACGGCTGGTGATTTAATACCACACGTTACACAACGAGTGCAATGTTCTAAATATATCTAAAATATTTTGGGTGAATGTTTTAAAAGAGCTTCTAATTTTATCACAAACTTTCTTGCTGAAGTTAATTCTATCGCATTTAAAGCTTTGTCTACCGCAACATGAATTAGATGAGGGACATCTGTGATGTGTAATAGATTGGGTTTATTTTCACCAGTTTGTAATTGATGAGTCATTGATTTCATGTACTCCGCGCTGTCCGTTGATATGAATAGCATCGATCCATTTTTTATCAATTTTTGATAAAACCTTTCCTAAGGCTTGTGCAATAGTTGCACTATTAGTCTTAGTAACAAAAGTGAAGTCTACCAAAAATAATGACTTTCTTTGTCGAATTTCATTATAAAATATCACTACTTTCATCGATAATGAAGTTAATTTTGGCATCTCTAATTAAATTTTTAATTTCATCCAACTTGGTAGCATACACTTCAGGTAAATAATTGAAGACATGAGTGGATGAAGGTGATACAACATTTTCTTTAATTTTGATTTTTTTACATGAATGAAGTTCTTGTGTCCGTATATGCATTCTATCCAATTAAAAACGAGGTTATCTAGAAAAATTTAAAGCGAATGAAGACTAAACTAAACTAAGAACAAGTATTTTAAAATGAATCGTAGAAAATTTGGAGCTCGTTTCTGTAAAATTATGAAAATGTTACATATCATCTTCATCCACTCATGTCTTCAATTGTTAAATAGGGTTTCATACTGTAGCACTGTTTCGTTATCGGGCAATATGGTTTGAAAAAATCACCTAAAGAAACATCACTTTTCCTAAGGCTCAACCCAGAATGGCAAACTGCACGAACAAAATCAAAAATGGCCTCCTCTTTATTCTCGTTTTTATTTTTTTGTCGTACTAAAATATCGTTTAGAGTTGAGTGCTGAATGCATGTAGAACAATCTGGATTTATCGATTGTTCACGTAAAGTTGTATGTCTGGTACTTGACACATGTTCTCGTAATCTATCGTAGGGTTTGCTTGCTGGATCCACACTTATTTTAAAACAGTAATATTTGCACACAACTGTCTGCTTATTCATATTACCGTCAGGTTTAAAGATTTTAAAATCATGATATTCTGGTATAAGGTAAACAATTTTGTCTTTATGGTTTAATAACTGTTTTATTAAATCTTCAAATAAATGAATTAAATGTATAGATTTTTGTATTGCATGTGCTGCACTGGGATTCCCAAAATTAACTAACATGCGATTTCAATATATCATTCTTATTACAGCGAAATCGAAAGAGAAAGTAATAATATTTTATCCAAACGTATAGAAATCTCTCGCTCTTACGAAAAATGTGAATAAAAGGGCTACAAACTTCTAAAATATTTATTTAACAAGGTAGGTAGACTGCTATTTCTTAATCTATTTGAGCGAAATTTGACTTGCGCGATGGAAATAGGTTCTAGATTTTTTGTGTATAAAGTTTTTGAATAGGGTCCAGTAAGGCGGAACTTTACTATTCCTTAACAAATTCTCATGAGATTTGACAAGTGCGTTGTAAAAGGGATTCTAAAATAATTTTTAGGTTTAGTTCTAGAAAGTGGCCAATTCCATTGTATCTCTTGATTTAATTCAAAATCGGTTGAGAAACAGGCGGTTTAACTACATTTAAAATCATTTTAAGGTCACAGTAATGATCAGAAAATGCAAAGCGATTACTACTACTTCGTGACAACAAGCGAAAGGAAAATGTAAAAAGCGTTTTTTCTATTTTCTTTTTATTTCCCAACTGTGGTAAAGGCTTGGAAATAGTGATTGATATTTGTTGTGTTGGCCAATTAATATTATGTCCGAATTTAAAAATTGTTGCTAACATTAGGGATAACGATTGAAACAACAAAAATAGAGCTTCTTGTTGCATATAGAGCTTCTTGTTGTATGGCACAGTGATAGAAAGGCACATCAATATTTTTCTTCTTTATTCCTTTTAGTCCGTTTATTTTCTTCTTCATGGCAATGCCCATCTGTACACACTCCGGATAACTTTTCAAAATTACAAAATCTTGGATTCGACTGCATTAAATATATTTGTGTCTTTGGTGGTACTATGCAATGGTACGCAACTCAGCAGTTCTTCGTAAATGGTAAACTTTCCAGTAATATTCCGGACAAAAATTAGCAGGTGGCTTGTGCTAAATTGTAATGAAACAAATTCGTGTACATAAATAATTAGACTTGCCTTATTAGGGGGGTCGATTGTGTTTATTACATTGTAAAATCAAGATCTTTTGTTTTAGTGTAAAAAATGACTAGCCGTTGACAGTTGATATCTAATTAGACAAGTACTAATGAATATAAATCCACCAACAATTCAAGTTTTATGGTATTTATTATTAAATTAGTAAATCTGGTCTGATTATATAAAATAATATACCTAACACAATACCAATTTCTTTTAAATCGATCAGTCTTCTCTTAATAATTAATGGAAGCAAATTATATTGATTATATTAACTTTTATAAATTTTGTTTAATTAAACAAATTTTCTGAATTGGGAATATTTATTAAGCTCAAAGTTTATCTTTAATTAAGGTCGGAAGTGTAAAGTGAAAGTGGTCTAGTGATGGTTTGAGGAGAACTCCGGCTCGTCTGCCGATAATTTACCCAGGCTGAAATAGAATTTGGTTAGTGTCATCCGCTACTCAAATGACCTGTTTACCCGATACATCTGTAGACTCATCAATTGCTATAGAAAAAATCTGGTAAATTAAGGAATTCGTTGCGAGCATAATTACATAATTAATGTTTGCTAATTAAAAACACATGAGCGTGATGCAATAAACTTCAAATAGTGAAAGCTGTTAACTGGAGCAATAATTTGAATTTCAATGTATCTATTTATTTAGGTTCCATTATTCAGTTTGTGATTTTGTAACATTTTTCTTATTGTAGAAGATAGTTTGCTGCAAAAATTGTTTGGCACTGCGACAGATCGAACAGCAGGAGATACACACGAAGAGATTCATCGGTAGATTTTATCCGCCGATAAATTGAACCAGTTAGTCCAGATAAATTGAACCAATAAATCGACCAGTAAATCTTTATTTCTCCAAGAAAAATGTTGTTTGTATGCCAGAAAAATTGACTCGATTGATTAATTGCTGATTAGTGACCTTTCAGATTTTCAAAAAAAGTATTGGAATAAATCTTCAGATAACTTTTTTACTTACCAAAAATACTTAATTTTGTAAGTCAGAATACAAAATTGAAACAATTAAAATAAAATCCTAAGGATAACATCCACTTCTCATCTAAAAATTAGTAAAGTTTTCACATTGTGCTGCAGCGGAAATTTTGTTTAACGTTCCAGAGAATTTCGTTCTAATACGCAAAATCTTCTACAATGTTTAAAGAATTTGTACTTGCTTTAATGTGCAACATTTCTAAAATCGATCTTTTTTAATTTTTTTTTGCTTTTCGAGAATTTTTACGTTATCTAACTTGATTAGATGGTTTGTATCTTTCAAATGCGCAAATGGATTTGCGCCTCTTTTGTGTTGGTAAATCCTTTTGGTGGAATTTAGTATCGGAAAGCTTCTTTATTACCAGGCTACATTTATGAAAAGTTTTCTGAACAAGCAGCGGTCACAAACAACTACCATTTCAATAAAATTAAGGTGAGACAAAGAAATAAATTTAATCAAATCATACAGGACAGCTTTAACTCTTAGTTGGTATCGTTATTTTTGGCAACACTAGAATTATCGTGGGTCTTATTTGACACACACCAGAAAATCAGTCGTTTTAAGCATATTTTTGTATTTTTTGCATAAATATGAATGGGGGTGAAATAAAATAAGCTTTTCATACAAAACTTTCACAATTTAACTTAAGGATCTTTAAAAATTAACACATTAAACTGTATGCTCCTTGGTCAAGTTTAACCCACGATGCCAGCTAAGATTTAATAATGTTACGAGTGGTTTACTTTGTACTTACGACAAATGGCTGGTCAATTTTTGTAACATCGATCTTTCGTTTCACGTCAAATTCGTTTTAAGTTTATGTAAATATGCAATGCATATGTTAAAATGCAATTATTTAGTTTGAATAATGATCGCATTCATATTCGGAATAATTAATTAAACATTTTATCAAATTTCAAAATCAGTGTAAATTCACAAAATTTATCAACAATTGAAAAAATAATTTTAAGTTACATAAAACAAACTAATTTTTAAGAGTACGAGGGCGGAGTGAGAAGTCTGGTAAAATTGCAACAGGGGGCGCCACAATCGCAAATCCCAGATGTCATGTGGCAATACCATCATGTGGCAATACCAAATTAAAATTTCCAAACAAATCTGTCATTTAGTTCAGTTTTGAAAACAGACAACCCATTGTTTTTTTGCAAATATGGAAAATAGTGAATTTCGTGTGTTAATTAAACATTATTTTTTGCGTGGAAAAATCGTTACGCAAACCAAAATTAAGTTTGATAAATATTATGGGGACTCTTCACCATCGATTAAAATGATTTACAAGTAGTTTACTGATTTTCGTTGTGATCGTACAAGCACAACTGATGCCGAACGTTCAGGACGCCCAAATCAAGTCACCTCACCAAAAATGGTTGACAAAATCCATGATACGGCATTGCAAGACCGCAGAGTGAAAGTGCGCGAGATAGGTGAGATAGTAGGCATCTCAGATGAACGTGTGATCACTTCCGCCGCTAAATTCTTGTTGCAGCACCTACATTTTTCAATGCGTTGCCGGATTTCGTTAGAGGGCTTATCTATACTAAGCCATTTATTACAGAAGTTAAAAAGTGGTTACTTGAAAACTCAGACATTTCTTTTCTGTATCGTATTGTTGCGTAACACAGCTGCAATTCGATTTGTTATTTATTTCAATTGGTATACTTGTATTTAACCGACTAATATTACTATCTTTGAGCTATTTAAAAATATTTATTTTTTCTAACAATATTTTTGTTTTTTGAGGTTTCCGTTGTTTTTTTGCGGAGAATTCGAGGCTGTCGTTGTATCGACAAAGAATTATTCCGTTTTCATATAATTTTATTTGTAATTTGAAATTTTTATTTTTTATTGAATGAATATGAAATAAAATAATAAATAAATAAATTTCTCCAAATTTTCTGTTAATCTCTTTAGATATCACCTCTTTGTTTACTAATGTCGATTGATTATTAGTCAAAATTGGAGAAGTATAAATAGAAATTCTAAATCAAAATTAACAAATATACAATTTTTTACAGCTATTGATATCGTTTTTAATAATTCAGAATTTTCTTTTAATAACAAAATTTACAAACAAATGTTTGGCTCACCTATGGGTTCCCCAATAAGTTCCAACATTGCATATTTATTAATAGAAAATTTAGAAATTGTAGTTTTAAAAGCATTTAATTCCATAAGCAACAGAATAAAATTCACTTTAGAAACTGAAGTAGAGAACAAAATTTCTTTTTAGGACATTCTTTTGATTCATGAACCCGGCAAAATTTTATGTGATTAGTATCATAAAACTTCTTGGTCTGGTAGATATCTAAATTTTCATCTTTGCTTCCCACCACTTACAAAATTAACACTAAAATTATTTTGACCCAAAAATTCTAAAGCTTTCCGATACTAAATTACACCATTTAAAACTTTTAAAGCATACATTAATTGTAAAACCAATATCCGGAAAAATTAATTAATAACATATTTTGGAAACAAAGGAATTTTCACACAAATCCTGATTTTTCAAGTCCAATTTGAAACCACACATTATTTGGCCATTCCATATATTAAAAATCTTTATGAAAAATTAAACATAATTTTAGGAATTATAATTTTAAAATTGTGGAAGCAGCCACAAATTTAAATGTTAAATTTTTTTCAAAAATTAAAGATGATTAGATCATTAGAAAACAATCAAATATTGTACAGCAAGTATGTACCAACCCAATTACCAACCCAAAAGAGGCACAAATTAAAATATAAATTCAAACATTAATGCACTTTCACAAAGGAACGGTAACAGATAACGGTAATATTCTCGAAAGGCAAATTTTTTTTATAAAAATATTGGTTTTGGCAAGTATAAATTCTGTAAACATTGTAGAAGATTTTGCGTATATTGATTATTCGTATGATTTGTTGATCCAAGTTTTTTGGTCCCATACAATTTATTTTTGATTCTTAGGGCCGATTGTAGGAACACAGCTAACGAAATCAAAATCTAGAGTAATGATTAATCGTTACTCGAGGATTTTATCCTCTCTTTTATTGCAGTTTTATAGCAGTTTTTTGAATGACAATAATTTGTAAATATTTTATGTACGAACATTTTTTCCAATTGTATGAACGCTTTAAAATAATTTTGAATGCTCTGTTTTACAGCAGATTTTCGTGTTAATGTAAAACTTTTTTAGCAGACTTATGTTTCAGGAGATTGATTATATTTACAATTTTTGATAACGTTTAAAAAAAAAACAACAAAATAATATTTTACCCTCTGATTCACTCACCAAATGATAAAACAGATTTATTAGCGTCGTTCATATAATGCAAACTACGATCATTCAGGCGATCTATCCTCGTTCATACAATCAGGCCTATATGTACAACCTTTCTACACGAAAAGCAATATAATACAAATGTATTGTTGAATAAATTGTCTAGGCTATGCATTTCTATTACCTCTGACGGGCTGCGGTTTACAGATAGATTTACATATCCGACGATGTTTCTGCGCCGAACATCATGTGACACATTCCACCAATTAGAAACAACTGCTTCGCCGAATTTTCGGCACGGCGAAGACATGAACAACATTTATCTTTTCGGCACGACGACACCGATACATTCATACATTTTTTTTTAGCATCCTGTATTTTTTTTCATTTTTCGATTTGTAATTTTCCATCAAGTAGCTTGTGTTTTTATTTATAAATTATGTGTCAAAATATTGTTTATGTATGTTTGTATGAAAAAACTGCGCCGAAAATTCGTCGAATATGTAAATCATCGATAATACAGCGTTCGCCGAATTTCCTGCGGCAGGCAGCCGCGCCGAAAAATCGTCGGATATCTAAATCCACCTTATAGATCCGATTTAGTGAATTTTTCGAGTTTAGTCGCAGTATGTCAACCTCAATTTTAGCTAGTTGCTTGGTTTTGCATAAAGTACTTGAACGAGTTTAGTTAAATCGGATTTAATTAACCGTAGTCTGTCTAGGGGTTATAATAAATTGGTTTATTAAGTTTGCTTTGCAAAATTAAAATTTATATAAAAGTAACAATTTCTATAAGTTTTTCATAACGCTTTTGAGAATGATTTCGAGCAGAAATTGAAAGCTAAACTGTAATTAAGTTTTTTTTAAATAAAAAGATCCCTAAACCAATATTTAAAAATTTGTTTTAACATTCATTAACCATTTAGTTCAGAACTTCATTTTTCAACTTTATTTAAATAGGAACCCTATTTTGATAGTACCTACTATACAATGCAGAAAATTTGAAAATGTCAATTTGACACATAGTTGTAGCCATAAGCCAATACAGAATATATTTAAAAATTATCAATTAAAAATTAATTTTACATTCTTATTTCAACTTACAAGAGTATAAACCTAGTTTACAGCTCTATGCTTATATACTTAAAAACTATCTGGATAAATCCTCATTTTTAAAATGTCATATTTAAACAAAAACAAAATAACCCATGTACTCATAAAAACCATTTCTAATTACACTTTAATCTCATTAAATTAGAACATAAAGTTTTATATTTTTTGTTTGAATATTTTTCGGTTTTAATCCGACACCAAAATTCCATAACATTATCTTCCCTAACCCCAAAAACATACAAAAAAAAAGCAACATGGAAGAAAAATCTCAACAGCACAAAAAAAAAAAAAAAAAACCGGAAAAATATGTTTATTTCCCAGATTAATAAATTACAAATACAACAAAAAAAAAAATAATTTTATTTTATTATTATTCTAGTTTTTTCGTGGAAAATCTAATTTTTCACCTGAAAAATAATAATAATATCAAATCGAATCGTATTTTCCTTCGTTCCTTTATGCAGTAAATAACCCTAGTAAAAACATACATAATCCATGTATGTATGTCTGTATGTACATATAATTTTCTCGTTTTAGTTTTGTCACATTTTTCCGAATTTTCAGCTTTAATATGAATACATTTTTTTGTATTTTCCAATTTTTATGATCTGAAAATTGATAACAACAACAAATATTGCACACAACATAGAACAAAAAAAAAATACATAAAGGAAAATGTGGAAAATCAGGAAAAACCAAAAGTATATAATTGTGTGTAGTAAAGATAGTTTTACTATAGTTAAACAAAAAATTTTATGCTGTTAAGGTCGGAGATTTTAAAGGGGTCATATATTGAAGAGGATTTTCTTTGCTGGTAAAATGCCAACAACTTTTTTCGTTTTTTCTCTTCGTTTATTGTTCTAAATTTATATGAAATTTTCTTGTTTTTGCTGTTCTTAAATAAAACAAGAAAAAAAAAGTCTTTCTGTTAACTTACATCCGGAAATGAAAAGTTTTTTATCCTATTTTATGTGTGTGTGAGTGCTGCTTTTTGGAAGAAAAGCAAGCAAAAATACTTGAAGTTGAAAAGAAAAAATCTATTGAACAGAAAATTTTTTGGCGAGCAGCACATTCAAAACAAACAAAAAAAATCTGAAAGCACAGATTCATTTGTGTGCTTTTATAATTGAAATACGATTTGTTTCTTAATGTTACTGGATTTTTCTACTATAATGTGGATATAATGAAATGAGAAATTTAAACCTTGAAAATGTTTTCACCTTTAACGTATTTTCCAATAAATTTAAGAATATATATGTACCGTAAAATACATGTAAACCCTAATCAACGAGTATACATATAATGCAGGTCATACACATATCCCATCTATTGCTCCACCTATACATTAGACATCTAAATTAATAAATCTTCTTTTTGACCACTGAACAAACCTTTCTCAATATATTTTTCAATGTACTAAAAGAAATAAGGCAAACAGTAATGTAACGTTTGTGTTAAGTTGGAAAGAAAATAGCATATGGGCGTTTAAGTTCATTCGTATTTAATAAGGGGATGAGATTTTGGTTTTATTCTCGCTTTCCGAAAAAAAAAAAAAAAAAATTATGGGAAAAGTTCAAAATACAATTAAAACTAAAATTATGAGGAATTAGAGGAAAATATCTATTCGATTTTTCGTCTCCATCGTCTAATCTTTTGGTGTTATGCTCTTAATGAGGAATAGTTCTTTCTCCCTATTCCGTACTTAAATATATTTTATATGAAGTTATAACAGTAGAAAAGGTTCAAAAGGCTATACACACATTAAATCAATTAAATTAGTTTTTATTTAAATTTGTATGTCAAAACTTGTTACATTTATTTCTTAAAACTCAACATAAGGTTTTTATTAAGAGACTACACTTCAGAAAACAAAAAAAGATCAAATTAGACGACAGTATTTTCTTGCTTGTGGTTCTGGTTGATACGTTTTTTTTTTGTTTTGGTGGCATTTGTTCGTTTTAATATAATTTAGAAATAGAAATCGTAATAATAGTAGAAATAAGAAATAAAATACAATTAAAATGGATTTAATTTTAACAAATAAAATTAAATTGGCGGAACATGACTTTCATTAAAAATTCACAAAATTAAAGTTAATTTAACTTTTTATATTTCAGTATTTTTTTTATGAGACAAAGTGTAGCTCTGTGTAAGATACAGTCAGACAAAAATTGTAAATTGTAGTTTATACGTAATATGTTTAATTAAAATATTTTGTTAATAGCATATTTGAATTAATAATTTGCGTGGCAGTCATTGCCCTTTAACTTACCAAATAAGCGCAAGCAAATCAACTAAATCTATAAAAACCACACTTTAAAAGTTATATAAGACAAAAATTTAACCTTCCTTTATAATCTCAACGTGAAAAAAACATAACTTGTGTTATATAACTTCAAGCAAAAAAAATAACGAATTACAAAACCGCTAAAACACAAAACTTTAAAAATTACATGTAAGTCGCATGTTTTACAATAATTGGTTAAAATACGTAGGATCTATGTATATAGAAAACTAAAAGAAGCTTATACAAAAAATTACAGAACAACAAAACACAATCTCATTGTGTGCTGTTCGTGCTAAGGTTAAATAAACACACAGCAAAAATATAGAAAAAAAAAAGTTGTAAATAAATATGAGATAGTAAAGTCGCGGCGTGTTGATTAAATTGGTACCAACAACAACGAAAGTAAAATATTTTTATTAAGTGTTTTAGTAAGGAATTAGGAGTATTTTTGAAGCTGACAAAAGTACATAAACCTACTGTTCAATTGGCATTAACGATACTGATCGATAAATTCCAAATCATTTATATTTTACAACTTTAATTTTAAATATTAAATTTGGTTTGATTTTGTTTATTATCTAAAAATTAACAATAATGAATAAAAATTTCACATGGATTTTTCCGGGATTTGCCAAACATACCAGAAATAATAATGTTTTTTTGTATTTAAATTAAATAAATAACTGGATCAGATTTTTTTTTTATATTATTTAATTAAAAATTTGAATTTAATTATAATTTATTATATTTTGATTTTATTTATTTAAATAAAAATGAAAATTAATTTTACAATCAGTTTTAATTAAATTTTAAAACCGCGCGTTTGTATGTGCGGTTAAATTTGTATCTGTACGTAATCCTTTCACTTATCCTAACATTTTAATTTTACTTTTTTGTGAATGATAATAAAATTATTTTAACTGATTATATTAATCTTATCTATTCACCATAAAAAAAATGTAAAATCCATAAAAAAGTGGTATTCTTGCTTTTTAAAATTCAATAATAAAATTTAAATTAAAAATAAAAAAAAAACTTTAAATACGAAATAAAAATAATAAAATAATAAAATTATATATTAAATTCAATTATCTTATTCTTCTGGTAAGATTTTCAACTTCTTATGTATTTTTATAATATATACACGAAGAACTTACGAAGAGGATTCACAAAAAAAAAAAATTTGCTTCATCTTACCTGTTCTTATAGAATAATAAAAAAATATAATTTCCTTATTATTATTATTTTTTTATTGTTATAAAAAAAAAACTTCACTTCAAATTGCTAAAAAAAGGATTAAAAATAATTAAAACATTGTATATAAAATTGTAATGAATTTTGGTGGTTTACTTAATAATTTTTTTTTTCTTAAGAATTACACGAAAAAAGAGCCATCAACTGTGTGTGTGACACAATAAAAAAGACACGGTGTCTCGGATACATATTTTAGATAAGAAAATCTTTTGAGAAAATTGTTTTTATTTTTTTTTTTGTCACAAGGCTAAGTTTAATAAAAAAAAATCTCTAAAAGAAGATAAGATCGCGAAAAAGATAAGATTTATAAAAAAAAAATTATCTAAATTGAACTGGATGAAAAACAAAAAAGAACTCGTAAGACATGAAAAAGTGTCAAAGAAAACCTATGGTTTTTTGTCGTTTTGTTCCGAGCAGTGGTGTACATACTTGGAAAATATATTTAAATTGCAATGTTGACAATTAGGAAATTTATGAAAATATAATGCAAATAATAATAATAAATTTTAAAATATTTTTTTTTACGAATTTTATCATTTATAAAATTTATTTAAAATTTTTAGAATTTATTTCAAATGTTTAGAACATGTAGAATTTATAGAATTTATCCATCATAACGTTTTTAGAAATCATAGAGTATTTATTAGAATTTAAAAAAATTTAAAGGATTTGTAAAATTTTAAGAATTAACTGAATTTTTAGACATTATTTAGAATTTATAAAAAATTTCTGGCATTTATATAATTTGTAAAAATTAAAGAATTTATAGAATTTGTAAAATTTATAAAATTTATAGAGTTTATAGAATTTAAAGGAATCATGCAATTTTAAAATAAGTCAAATTTGAGTTTGTAGAATTTATAAAACTTACAAAGTTAAAACAATTTATAGGAATTCGAACTCTTCTATAGAAAGAATTTACAAAATTCATAGAATTAATATAATTTATAAAATTCATAAAATTTGTAAATTTACAGGGTTTATAGACTCAGTAGAAATTATAAAATTTATATGATTAGTAAAAATTTTAAAATTTATAGAATTCATCGACTTTATAAAGTTTAGAAAATATATTGAACCCTTCAAGTTAGTAAGATTTATAGAATTAACAGAATTTAAAGAACTTAATAAATTTTTCGACTTAATAGAATTTATGGAGAATTTGTGAGGTTTATGGGATTTAGAAAATTTAGAAGATTAATAGAATCTATAAAATTTTAAAAATTCATAAAATTTTTAAGTTCTTAGAGTTTATAGAATTAGTAAAAACTATAAAATTTATCTAATTTTTAGAAATGGCCGAATTTATCGAATTTTTAAAAGATAGAAAATGTCTCGCATTCGCAGCTGGGTTTGTAAGATTTATAGAATTTTCAAGATTTTTAGAACCTACAGAACTTTCTGAATTTTTTAACGTTATAGAATTTACATATACAAAATTTATGTAATTTATACAACTTAGAGAGAGAAGTTTGTAGAATTACAAGAACTTACAAAACTTAAAATCTACAAAATTTGTAGAAGTTATAGAACTAGTAGAAATTTAAATAGTTATAGAATTAATAGAATTTATAAAATTTATGGAAATTATAATAATTATAATTAAATTTATAGAAATCGCGGGATTTTTATTCATCAATCAGTAAGCATTTTTTTTTTTAATTTACATTTTACAATTTTTTATTTAAGATTGTATTTTAATTAATGGAATTATAAGCAAATTTGATTGAATCCTTAGCATTCGAATAATTTTTTATCAATAAAGCATCATTTGATAAAACTGTAAATCATCATACGTTATTTTTTTCAATTTAAAAAAAAAATCAAATCTTCGGTTCTGTAGCACCCAAATTGA
The DNA here is from genome assembly GCA_963556165.1 of Tipula helvola. Lineage (NCBI taxonomy): Eukaryota > Metazoa > Arthropoda > Insecta > Diptera > Tipulidae > Tipula > Tipula helvola. The sequence continues at coordinate 104,928,759 of OY744483.1, forward strand.
TTATTGTAGGCTTATTTTTTTCGTTAGTGCCTTTAGTATTTTGTTGAAGAGCCATCACGTTTCTCGAAAAATGCATTCACCCCTTAATTGGACATAATGGGAAAACTTCTGAAAATCCACATATTTTTTAAGTTTTTCCTACTTTAAATGGTGTTTTAATTTGTCTGACGTGTACTAACGTGCTTAGATTTAGACAGAGAATATACATGAATTATTTCAGATTTTTAAAAAATCATCAAGAACGTTTCTATAACGATCTAAGACATTTTTTTAACGATTGAATATTGCGCAATAAAATAATTGGAGAACCAATTTTTAATTGCAAATAATGTGGTGCCAAACCTGGTATATTTATTAAATTTAAAAATTTCGTTGGATAATTATCTGCTTCACTTTCTTCAATGACAGTATCGATTGATTTAAAAGACATTGTTTCTGTATCCAACATATCTTGAATTTTTAGATTCAAAAATTCTACTTCAATATTTTTGAGCGCTAAAATTGCACGATTTTGTAACCATTGAATTTGCTTATAGTTTTATAGAATGTTTGGATATACATTTGTTATTAGTTCTTCCCGAGAATTAACAATAGTACAGAAATTTTCTGGAAATTTGATTTCTTTGGTTATTTGATCAGCAGCAATTATTCCATTTCCAATGTCAAGCAATTGTTTAAAAAAAAAATTCAGCTGAAGGATCGTTTTGGATAAGTAGACGCATATTTGTGGTTAATTTCATTGGTATTACTGTTTGCCACAAAGATGAAGATTTAAGGTATGCGTTTATTTCATCAGCATATGTTGATCGTGGCATAACGGGTAGTATTTGTCTGAAATCGCCAGAAAGTAAAATTATGGTTCCACCAAAAATATTTGTGCTGTTCTTGAAATCTTTTAATGTTCAATGAATGTTTATGGGCCATTGTGCATTCGCCCCAAATTATAATGCAACATTTTTGCAGTACTTTCGCCATGTTTGAATTTTTTTTTATATTACATGTTGCGTTTTCATTAGTTTGAATATTTAATGGCAGTTTAAATGATGAATGCGCTGTTCTCCCTCCATCTAATAAAGTTGCAGCAATTCATGACGAAGCAACGGCTAATGCAATGTTACCTTGGGAACGAATTTCTGCTAATAAAAGTGAAATCATGAAAGTTTTTCCAGTTGCGCCTGGAGCATCTAAAAAAGAAGCCCCCAGTTTGGGCTTAAACTGCATGTAAAATTCTGACGTAAATAATTTTTTGTTCATCTAACAATTTTGGCTTATTAATTTGAACAAATTCAAGTAAATCAAGCGTATTGTATGATTGTTCTCGTGAAAGATCATAATTAATTAGATCATTTGCTAATCTTGAAGGTGATGGCAATCCTAAAGTTTGAAGATTTTGAATTGAAATAGTTATGCAGATATCCTCAAGTCGAATTAAACAGTCATTGAACATGATTGGTAAGAAATCAATTGTGTTGTCGTTGTGAATACTGCAATATGCGTGAAGAATATCCTCAGTCATTGTATTTTTGAATTTTTCTCATAGTTCATTTGGATTGGAAGGACTGCAAATTGTAATGATAATGGCGAATAATTGGCGTATTTGATTTGAAGATGGGGTAATGACTGCATGTTTAATGTGGAATCCCATTGTAAATCTGCTTCTAATAAATTCAAAGCCAAACATGCTGCATGAAATGTTTCATGTCGGTGTCCATTAACTGTTTTTAAATTATTAAATGATGTAGGTCCTCAAACATTAATTAATAATAAACGTAAATAGAAACATTCTCTTTGATTTGGATGAATGGTGTAAATTCTGCCTAAAACATTTGATTTAAAAATGCCAGGATGTCCATCGACCGGTGTACCTGGTTTTCGAAGTTCCCATATTTTTTTATCCCACGTATAGTATGAAGGCATTTCTGAATACAGCAAATTATGTGTAAATGAATGTTGTTGTTGACATGTATTGAAAAATTCTGTTAAAGTAGTTTTTGGTGGAGAAGCAGCACGCTGTGCAATATTTTGGTCTATAAAATAGACACGTTGTCCATTTTAAATATGTACCGCTAGATGAATTACAGCTGGATCTCTTTCGTGCATTGAAAATGAAAAAAAATACGCCAAATAGCCTCGCTGGTGCTTATATATCTTCCAGTTTGAAATCTTGAAATTTCGTCATTTAAATTGTCTTGTCGCTCAATATTGAAAACTGTCATGTCAGTTCCTTTGTTGATATATTTGCAAATATATTTTATGGATTTTGCGGATGAGCATAGTTCAACATTAATGTGTGCCTTAAATGTTTTTGATAAAAATGGCGAATAAGGCACAATCCATCTATTGTCAACTTCAAATTCATTTGTGTGAATTTTTATCGTGAATGACTTTCCAGAATTCTCAATGGATCTCCTACGATATAATGGATAGCCATCAATTCCAGTAATCGTATGCATTGTAAAATCTTTAGGAAAACTTTTGGGACATTTACCATTAATCATACATGGTGAATTCATATTAAGTGCTGAACCATATTTAATTTAACAATTTCGAACAATTCTGGATCCGTGTCTTCATCAGGAGTTTCAGCGCTTATTACGTTGTCGATATCGATTGATCATATTCAAATTAATTTATGAGCATGAGGAAGTCCTCGTTTTTGCCATTCGATCGAATAGATCCAACAATTCGTTTGCCATACACATGATACTTTGTAATGAGATCCATTAAGGATTTTAGCTTTTGTTTAAAAACTCGTGACATGACATTATATGTCGATCATGCGATTGTTGACCATGCCTTAATAATTTTACAATATCGTTCCATTTTGGATTGCATGTGAATGTTATAAATAAATCGGGTGTGCCAATGTATGATGACGACCAAGAGAAACAATATTGGTAATTTGTTTTGCGCCAAAAGATGTCATTTGGAAACATTGATTAATTACCTTATTTTTGACAAAAATTGCTTTGAATCACTTGATTCTCCTGTCATCAAGGATTTTAAAGGTTCAGGTGGTGGAGTTAAAATTGGTAAAACAACTTTTCCTGAAATATTTTACGATAATATTTTTTGAATTTTTGACGTAACAAAAAGAGGGAAGAGGGTGGTTAATGTCCAAAAAAACTTACCTGAAGTGCAACACATCCCAAGAGTTTCATTTTTAAATTTTAATGCATGACAATAATTGCATTCTTTATCCATTTCACCGATAAAAATTTTGGGATGGACGTAATAATCGATGTCTGCTTCATAATTAAAGGCAATACGATGTATTGAGCGTTCGATGCTCTTGCCGCAGCTCGAACATTTGCCGCAGCTCGAACATTTCTATTTGCTCTTCGAGTAGTAACTCTTCGAATTTCGGTTATATTTTCTTGTTGAATTTCACGTTGTAAGTTGCGCTGCCTTTGTGTCTTTAATTCTGATAATTGTTGGTCATCATTATTATTTTCTCTATATCGCCTAATCGCTTGGTTTCTTCGCCAATATTTGAGCGTCGCATTTTTATGAAAGAAACACTTAATTTTACAATACAATGGAATTATCTTTAATTGTCACTTCGTGTTGATGGTAACACAATCAATAATAGAAAATGTATGCGCTTTTAAGCGTCATGCGATCAATGTTTTCGCGTAATCTTTTATTTTTAATCGTAATTTTACTTTAATTAATTTGTATTTAACAGTTATTTTGTGTAAATTAATTAAAATTACTATGTAATAATGTTTTTTTACGACTAATTATAAATTTTATTTTTAATTTTGCGTTCTACGATGTATTTTTGCGCGTGCTATAATGAAACTAAATTAATGTCAAAAATAGCGGTATTACCACCTACTATCTTGGAAACAGCGCCATAAGATGCTTCGTTGCTAAGAAACAGAAAAACCGTTATATCTTGGAAACAGCGTCACCTATCGGGTCCAAATTTCACAAAAACTTAAACCGCTAAAATCCTAATCTATGGTGAAAATTTCAGCTTCCTGCGATGTCTGGTTCCTGAGAAAGGCTATTACAATCATTACAGACACCATTTTTATATATTAGATTTAAATCTTGCAATTTTTAAAATAAGTCAAACATGAGTTTGTAGAATTTAAAGAAGTAGTAGAATTTGAAATAGTTATAGAATTAATATCATAGAATTTATAAAATTTATAGAAATTATAAAATTTATAAAATTTACATAACATTTATAGAATATATCGCATTTACAGAGTTTAGGAGATTTATTGAATTTACTGGATTAGCAGAATTTAAAAAACTTACAAAATTTTTTAACTTTATAGAATTTATAAAGAATTTGTAGAATTTAAAGAATTTAGAAAATTTATAAATTTAGAGAGTTTTTTAGAATTTTTAAAATTAAAGAATTTGTAAAATTTGATTTTATAAAATTTAGAGAATATATCTAATTCACAGGGTTTGTAAGATTTATAGAATTTACAGGATTTCTAAAACTTTAAAAACTTCCTGAATTTTTTGACTTGATAGAATTTATAAAAAAAAATTTTGATTTATACAATTTATTGAATAAATAAAATTTATAAAAATTTTGTAGTTCAATGCTTAAAATAAGTCAAATATGAGTTTGTAGAATTAAACGAACTTACAAAGCTTAACATCTACAAAATTTGTAGAATTTAAGAAATTTACAAATTATTAGAAATATTAGGTGCTTCCAGATTATAGCCAGATAATTATTTTTATTTATACGAAGAGTGGAAGAACCTAATATTTTAACTGGAAATCACATTTTTGTGTTAAATAAAATAAATTTGAAATTATTAAGAGTTTAATATGTGTTGCATACAATTCGCTAATACTTAACTACTTGGTTGCTTTCTATATGTAGAAAGTAATCAAAAGTGAAATTAGCAAATCAGTCGCTATAGCTTGATGGACTGGAAAAAATATTAAAATTTTCATAATTCTCATTCAGATCGAAACTGAACTTGCAAAATCCTTAATAATTTCACTCTTTATATTTTAAGGCATTTTCAATGTATATTTGCATACATATTTTGCTTATTTATAGGACAAATCTGTTTTTAAACTTGATTTAGTTTTAGATCAAACGTAAATGTGAAAAATGCAGCATTCTAAAACAATCTCTTTAAAATTTATTATTCGCTCTTCACTGATCGAATAATATAAAAACATATACATTAAAATTCTATTTAAAGAATTCACTAATCTATTCCACTATTCACTCAACAGTGCACGAAACAGAAAACAATAGTGAATTATTCTACAAGGAAAGAAAAGTGCGAGTCTTCCAGCGAGTGTAATTGTTTAATTCGTTAGCGAGCGAATTTAACAAGGATGTCAAAAAATAATTTAGAAGGAAATCACAAAGCTCACACTAACAATAAAAAATTCTAGAAAGTTTATAATTCGAAAAAAAAAACATTTATCCAACAACATCCTTAGGTTCTTAATTTTTTATATCAATTCCGCCTAAGTTACATACCGATATCATTGAATTTGAAACTAATTAATTTCTTTGAATTATTATGGGCCAAATAATTGTTTCTTATCACCTGCAATAGCGGATGAAATTTATTCGTTATTAATCCGTTACAAGTATTATGAAAGCCTTTGATAATGTCAATCATTAAATTTTGTTTGATAAATTATGGAATGCTCGGATCTGAACTCTGTAACATGTTTGTTCTCTGGAACTATGTGGTTATGCTAACAAGAGCAACAAAATAATTTTGATACCAATTAAAGCATTTTAATTTGTTTGTATATTTATTAGTTAATCCAATTTCCATGGTACATGTGTTATTTTTCATGAAAATCGGTAAAGAAAGAGCAAACTTATCAGAACTTCTTATAATTATCGTTCAAAGTTTATCAGAATCAGTTACAAAATATCCAAGTTTCATCTTAATTGGCCATATTCCATAACTTCATCTAAATTCCTAGTTTTAATAATAAATGATTCAGCTAATATCTTAAGGACAAATGCTGTGACCTCCAATAATCGTAGATTTGATAATTTTCTGGTTTCTACTAAAATCGCTCCGTTTGATTATTGTAGTTTATTCGATAAAAGTGATCCGGTTGTTATTTTGTCACGATTTCTCTTTACGTTGAACTCAATATATATGATTCATGGGTTTCAAGTGTCATTCAACATAATTCTAAAATTAAACTGAAACCCTGAAAAATGTTTCATTTGATAAATTTAATGGCTAATAAAACTAAAATTAGTATAAATTGTAAGAAGTATCTTTCCAATGGCTTCAGAAATATTTTCTTAAATTGTGTACTACCACAATAAATTTCAACACTGTAGTCAAGATTTTACCAAGCCAATGTCGTCGTCAATCAAATTTTTGATGATAGTGTTGGTAATTCTGTTGATAAAATTAATGTCAAGTGTTTTACTACAGATTGTAAATCTATAGTATTGATGATTTTGGTTTGTATTTTTCAAATGTTGTATCTCATTTAAGAACAACCAATTGTTTGTTTAATAATGTGTCATGTCAAAATCATAGCAAAGTCATAATCGCAGAAATTATTTTTATTAATCCTGTGGATGTTACTGAAGTTGTTGGGTATAATTAACGGTTTAAAATCTAGTAAAAGGAGAGTAGTCCAACTTGTTAAAAGTTAATACAGAAATTTTTTCTTCAATTTTGGTAAATTTTATTACTTAAAGTAATAAAAAGCTTAAAGCAGTTGTAATTCCTTTGTTCAAAAAGTGTGATAAACTGCTTAAGGATAATTTTAGTCTTATTTCTTTAAAGCTCGCAATATGAAAATTTTGGAAAAGGCTTTACAGTTAGCTGTTGATTCAATATTTTTTTCTAAATATAATGTTTTAAATAATTGTGATTATGGTTTTAGGTCTGGGAAAAATACTGAATCAGCTCTAATTTATTTTTTGATTGGGATTTACATTAATTTAAATGAGAAACAATTTGTTGGTGCTATTTTTGTTGATATTAAGGAGGCATTTGACATGGTAGATCACAAGTTACTTTTACTAAACCTTTACTTTGCGTGAGGTTTTCGAGGTGTACCATTTCAATGGTTTAAAGCAAATTTTCGTAATCGGTTATTTCAAGTAATTGGAAATTCATTTATCATGCCGTTTAAGGCAGATTTTGGAGTTTCACAAGGTTCGGTCATCGGTCCTTAGTTATGTCTAGTGTAAATAAATTCTATATTTAATTATGGCTGGCAATAAACCGGCACACAAAAAATTAATATTTGAGATACGCTGACAACAAATTTTCATAAATAAGTTAATTAAAAATTAAAAAATTGAAATTAGTTTTAAAATATTCTGGAAAATGCAGATTTATTTTTAAAATTGATTCTGAAACCTTGCAGGCACAGATCAAATATTAAATAATTTGTATCGATTAAATTTATTTTTTGTTCTCGATTTTTTTTTTATTTTTTTATTACTAAAAATTATTTTTTTCTGTTCCAAAATATTATATTTGTTGTCAATTTATTAATTTTGATACCAATGTTTGTCTCCACAGTATTTAATTGTGTCCTTCAAAATATTATTTGTGCTGCCAATTTATTATTCTTGATGCTTATTTTTGCCGCCAAAATTTTTTTTCTTGTATGCCTGTTTAAATTATGATTCAACTGATTTGAAAATATCCAGCCATATTATTTTTCAAGGAGTTTACATGAATACATTGGAACTGTTTTACATTTTACCAAAATTTATTGTGCTGTTATGTTTTCTAAGAGTTGTCGTAATCGTTCTGGGCCAATTTTTGTGGCTAGCAAAATTGTATTTTGGTGTAACCAATCGAACTGAAACTTCATATTTAAATTTTTTTTATAAATTGGGAAGTCCTAGAGAATTTTAGTTCAAATCGTCAAACCGGAAGTCACCACTACCTTGGGTCAGAAAATGTATTTTGCAAATATCTTGAAAAGTAAAAGGTTTACAGAAAAATTATTTCCAAGGATTTCCAAATGGACGAAGACCAATGCAGGAATTTGTCCATCATAAAACGATCCTCCAAATAGTTCGATCCATTCTCGTCAACGTCATGCCAAAGCCTGTTTGTGGTCTGATTTTGGGAATGTGTCCCAGCAATCTTAACCTTGATGATTTTATAAATCTGATGACGTCAACGTTATCGAGATCGTTTCTGATCTCATAATTATTCGCGTTTTCGCGCTTTTATGGGACCGAGAATTACCCTAATAATCTTACGCTTGTTAACAACATAATTTTGTTTATGTTTTGTGATGTCACTCTGTCAGTATCCAAGACTTGCAGCCACAGGTGATAAATGGTCTTAGATTTTTTAGCACTTTTTAGATGTTTACGCTTATTTTGCAAAATATAAGAGGATACTTGAAGATTTTTAAGTTGGCATAAAATCGGCTTTTCGATTATATATTCCTTAAAATGGTTCAAGGTTGTGTAATGGTTCCAATTATACATGCTATTAGAGTAATCCTCCTACTCCTTTAATTTCGAGAAACGTTCTTCTTTGGAGGTTTATATTAACTGTGCTATATAGTCATTTACTCCTATATTTCCTCCATCACAATCATGTCATACTGACGTGTACCTACTGAATTCAGCTGAGGAGTCCTAGGTTTTCTTTTGGTCAAAGGTATAACAGTTGTTTTTTTATTTGAATTGATTGTTCATCCCGTTTTTTGAAGCTGGGACACATCAAATCAAGGGTATCTTACATGACTTCTCAGCATATTCTCCATCAATCTTGAATAAAAGTTTCTCTGAGGACTGCCGGTTATTCGAGCTCTATCAGATGGTTCAGAACCAAAATTTAATTGATAATACTCATCCTTACGGACCTTATCTAGTAGTATTTGGCTAGTTTCCGTCCCTATACTCCCATAGTAAACTTGTTTTATATAACATTTTAAGAAAATCGATGTTACATTTTTGAAACTAGTAATTTTTGAGTTAAAATGAAAACTATTTTTCTTGTTACGTGATTCTCAATTTAGTTTTAATTAGTTTATTAGTAGTAAGTTTATTATTAGTTGTCGATTGGCATCTATAACTCAATTTGGCGAAATATGTAGTTATGGAGTATAGGTGGTAGGAGTTTCTCTGATAATCAACGTGTGCTAATCCGGTAGATGAATCCGTTCTGCAGCTCCCTACACTAGAACGATCTGCAGATTGATTGATTTGTTGCATTACTGAAGGTACCCTTGATATATCCACGGACGACACCCTCGGTATATGTAAAGCAACTTCCTTCAAATGAACTCTGTTTTTGAGAAATAAAGTCTTATAAGTTGATATAACTTTGCCAGTTAATAAAAGCAATTAATAAGTCTCTTCCTCTCTAAAGAAATAATGGAAATCCGGTCGCTCCATGTGATCTAGGTGGTTTTTTATTTTGAATTTTTTCTTAATTTTATTCTGCTTGTAGGTACTCTTTATTAGTTTGCATTTATGCATTTATGTTTTGGCTCTTTAATGTAACTCTTCTAGTAGATTTAATGTCAAAGGACAAATACAAAGATCACTTTCACAACAGAACACCAAATCGGGCAAAGTACTTCTTGCCATCACAGGGAATCGAACCCGTTGTTATCTGTACTCCTCCTCAAACCAATCATTTTTGTCTTTTACTTGACCTATATAAATCTCGACTCTAGGTTCTAGAGCATGCTAAGCGGCGATCATAACCAAGGTTTCTAGTACCTCCAGTATACAGAGTCCGCTTCAGCATAGTAATACTTTTTTATTCACCTTATCTCAAGATCATATGTATATTTACACGTGTTCGTCGCACTGTCCTTTCTTTCTACTCTATTCTGATTGGAAGCTCATTATGGGCTCCGATTTCTGAATGAACCGAACTCATCTGGTACGCATACGTTCCTTACTCCTCGCGGACGACATCTGGTAGATAGGATTGACTAGGCCGATCACTTTTGTTAATTTAATGTCATTAGCTGCACTCTTCAGAATATGAGAAGGGCTTTGCCAAAAGGAATTTTATTCTGCTTTTTCATTGGGCGCAATTCTGTCACAATTTGTTCCTGAATTGCTTTTTATATAAAATGGCCTGTCCAATTTTGTGACCTATTTCCTCCTTGAAATAATAATGTACGGAATATTTACCTGACGTTTCTGCAACCTTCTTGCATATTCAGAAAGGTCTTTTATGTCATAGTCATAAAAGGCCGTACAGCTGGCTAACTAGAACTTGCCATTGTTTTGGTTTTCTAAGTTTTCATGCTCTTTACTAGGAGGACAGCCGCTCTTTTCTCTTAAATTCTCTATTATAAATTAAGATGTTGGTTAGTTTAGCTAACTTTACCAGCCTCTGTCCTTCCGGGTCATTTATGATTAGATCGTGTAATCGCCTTTCGCTTTCTTCTCATTTTCAAGTTTTTCTTCATAAGGTATCCTTCTGTATGTCGTTTTTTTTAATAACCATTATATTTACCGTCAAATTTTATATATTTCTCTCTGGTTTTATGATTTGATCTTTACATAAATTATATTTATTAAGATGCTCGTTAAAAGTTTAAAATAACTAATTCTGTTTTTTCTTAATTTTTCCAGGTATGTACTCAAGTTTAAAATACTGCTGTGCCCACGAGTGAGTAAACACATTTTATACGGTGATTGAACTATCTGATGACAAAAATAAATTTTATTGAGCAAAAATATTTTACGATGCACGATTTCATCTATCAATTTGCTATTTTCGTCAGAATACTAACAAGAAAAACACATTATCACAAGAAAACTAGAAGCCGATTATGGATAAATGTTTTTTTTGTTTGTGTTTTCCCAATCAATATATTTATGTAAAAAATTGTAAACTATTCGAAATGATTCATTCGAGGGTTAACTAAAATTACTAAATTACATAAATACATACTCAGCATAAAATGCTAATGACACATTTGACAACCTAAATAGATAAAACTAGGAGTATTCTTTAATATGTACATAAGGGTTATTCTGTGTATGTATACTCAGGGTATTAGACAGATTATTCATCATTTTTGTATTTATAAAATATTTTTATCTTATCAAACACATCAAGATGAAATTTTATGCTTAAAAAACATATTTTTATTTAAATCAATCAAAACAAAAAGCAAAAAAAAATTTGTTGTATTATATAACACGAGTAGAGAGGCAAAATATAAAAAAAGGAAAAGTCAAGACATTTCCGAAATTCATCAATAATAAGAAAATCATTTTATCATCGCATTTGTGTATACGCATACTTATATGAATATTTAACCCTAAGTTGCTAGTGTATAGTAAAAAATACAAATTTTGTCTCATTACAATCAAGGGTTAATGATGAAGACAAAATGTATGCCAATAAATAAACCAGCAACAACACTTTTTCCTCATCTAACATCTCAATATTATTTTACGTTATATAAGAAACTCTACTTTCTTTTAATAAACTCAACCGACCAGAAAATTAGGGTAATGCTAAGGAGAAGAAAAAGAAGAAAATTCGGCATAAAATCAGAAGAAGAAAAGAAAAGTTGATATCAAATTTTACTGAGTTTTTTTTTTTTTTTTTTTTTTGTTTTTTTTGTATATAGCACAAAAAAGGGTGTTAAAAGTGTAAAAGAAAAGTGTATTAATTTGCATTGAATTTTTTTCAATCGACATTTATATTGAAGTGTTGGTGATTGTAATTAAGATTCGAGTAGAAAATAAATTTTCCAATTTTCTTCGTATTTCTTCCACGTTTTCTTTCTGTTTTTATTTTATTTTAATGAAATTTGAGTTTGAATGGTTATGTACCTCGTATATGCGGAATTGATACTGCTGGTGGAGTGAAATAAAAATACAAATGGAGGTTTTAATGGAAATGTTAAAGTTTTATTTTGCGAAATAAGAAATGGAATAATAATAAGGGTTGGTTTTAAAGGGGTTTGATGGAAAAGTTTGTGCTTCTTGGGAAAAAAAGATATCCTCTTAACAATTTTTTATGAGTTTGCAGCATTATTAGAGTATCGATTCTTTTTAATAGAAGTATAGTATGTCCTAAAACTTAATGCATCGTCGACATTAAATTAACAATATTTTTATCAGACCCGAATCTGCCAATGGAAGATAATTTTGACTTAGTCAGCGCAAGTCAGTATTTTTATATTTCGATGAGTCATTCATCTGGACATAATCACGCACAAACACATCGCGTAACCTATCTAGCCGAAAACTGTACAACTTAAAAAAAAACCTGAATGATTTATATAAATAAACTTCCGTATACAAAATATGTATAAATGTGTGTAACCTTTAAGTAATTTTGCATGTCCATAGAAAATAACAATTAATCATTTGTTATGTCGTTTGTATACACATATATATATATATATAGTATATGCAGGTAATATGCCCAAAAACAAATTTACCAACCGGAAACTTATGTGACAATATTTTTATAAATCAACCTCTTAGGTTAAGCAATATTCAAATTTATCAATTTCAATTAACATATTTTCGATAACAATCAATTCCTACCCTCAACAATATTACAACAAAAATAGAAAAAAGGAAAACACAGTGACATTCACAGTGGGGTCATATACGATTCATATAACCGAAGAATTCCTATGAGTTTTTTAACGTGAATTTCCAAGTATGTTAATTGAATTTCGAATTATTCTAATTTGAATTTTTTCGTATTCATAAATTTTTTATTTGTTTTATTTTGATTAACTTTTCTATAAGTAAAATAGTTGGAAATTATTTGAGATGCTGATGGCTGAACTAGGTTAGTTATGCATTGTTTTTGTTTTGTTAACTTTGCATAAAGAAAATAACTTTTTGTTATGCTCTTTTATTGTTATCGCATATGAATAGAAAGTCTCACAAAAACACCTAAGCCAAATGGAGATTCATTTTCCAAAAAGTGTTGATGCTATTCATGGTTGTTTTTACTATTTACATAATATAAATATACACTATATTATTTGCATCATCACATCACTATATTAACAAGCATAAAATGCAAGCATGTATGTGCGAGATTGAAAAAGTTGATAAAATAGCGAGATGAATATGAAAATTGAATGATGGACAAACAAACAAAAAACCCATTATTCCATTTGATATAAACAAAATGCAGAAATAGAAAAAACGATAATAAAGGGTTAAATATACTTATACTATATAAATCTAATTATTGTAAAAAAGAAAACTTGGAAAAACTATATCACTTTGTGATACATAAACACATATTCCAACAAAATCATTTTCATTGTCAAATTTTGAAATGATTAATGAATTTTTGACTTTGACTGAAATATACAAAAACAAAAAACGGAAAACGATATTTTCATGATATAACAACTATACATACATAGTAGAAATAAGGTGGATAAAATTTAGGGGTTGAGGATATCAAGTATAATTTGATTAATAATCGGGGAAATGGAAAATGATAATTGTTTTTGTTTTAGTGGATTATTTGTCATTTATTTGTTGTTTTGATAATTTTTAATGTCATGATTCTAATTTTTGCATGATTTCAGTGAAAGGTTCATTTGTTGTCGGAAATTAATCAACATTTTTTATATTTGGCGTTGTGTTTTTTTTTTTGCTTGTTCTTGCTGTCGGAACCAATGTTCTTGGTTAATAAAATAAATGAGTTGACGATATATAATATATTTGTTTATTAAGGATTCGATTTTACATTTCACCTATTCCATATATATAGTAGGTATACATTAGGTTGAGGTATTGACATTTAGTAACAGACCATTTTTAATAACTAATGAAACTTTGACTAATTTTGTAATTTCCCTCAAATTATTTCACATATAATTTATATTTAAGCAGCTCATTAACACTTGAACGATTATATACTATTAAAGTTAGCCGAAAATGTTCAGCCGAAAGTAAAAATATCAATAATGCAGCTAGTGTCTTGGCTGTCTCAGCCGAAGGTTGCTAGGCGACATATTTCATCCGAAACATATTTTATATAAAATGAAAAATTAACAAAACAACGTATAAACTGGTATTTTCAAGAAGTGATTTTACGGCTGAATATAGGCCCATTTTGAGTTGCCACTGCTCACCTTAGGAATTATACTGTAAGTTTCATTAGAGAAGCCAAATTCAAAATGTAAAAATGTTTATAAATTCTCTCGATTTTTTCCAGAATATGTCCTGGCTATTTTCCAGAATCCATTACTAGAGAGTCTAGTAAATTCCCCTTTTTCCAAAATATTTTTAAATAATGAGTAAATAAATCGCACTTTTCCCGGCCTCCCCACATGGGACTTGCCCTGATAATTTTTCTGGAAATAACTATTGGCTATGCACACTAATTGAACTACTTTCCAGACATGACACTTGAATGGTAGAATTTATAAATTTTTTTACATTTTATATGCCCTTTGATTCAAACGAATTTTTCCGGACTCCCCACATGAAACTTGTCCTGATAATTTTTCAGGGGATAACTGTTGGCTATCCACACTAATTGAACTACTTTCCAGACATGACACTTGAAGGGTTGAATTTATACAAATTTTTACATTTTATATGGGCCTTTGATTCAAACGAATTTTTCCGGGCTCCCCACATGAAACTTGTCCTGATAATTTTTCTGGAAATAACTGTTGGCTATGCACACTAATTGAACTACTTTCCAGACATGACACTTTATAGATTAAATTTATTCAAATTTTTACATTTTAAATATGCCTTTCATTCAAACGAATTTTCCCAGGCTCCCCACATGAAACTTGCCCTGATAATTTTTCTGGGGATAACTATTGGTTATCCACATTAACTGAACTACTTTCCAGAAATGACACTTGAAGGGTTGAATTTATACAAATTTTTACATTTTATATGGGCTTTTCATTCAAACGAATTTTCCCGGGCTTCCCACATGAGACTTGTCATGATAATTTCTCTAAGGATAACTGTTGGCTATCCACACTAATTGAACTACTTTCCAGACATGACACTTGAAGGCTGGAATTTATACAAATTTTTACATTTTATATGGGCCTTTCATTCAAACGAATTTTCCCGGGCTCCCCACATGAGACTTGCCCCGATAATTTTTCTGGGGATAACTGTTGGCTATCCACACTAATTGAACTACTTTCCAGACCTGACACTTAAACGGTTGAATTTATACAAATGTTTATATTTTATATGGGCGTTTCATTCAAACGAATTTTCCTGGGTTCCCCACATGAAACTTGTCCTGATAATTTTTCTGAGGATAACTGTTGGCTATCCACACTAATTGAACTACTTTCCAGACATGACACTTGAAGGGTTGAATTTATACAAATTTTTACATTTTATGTGGGCCTTTGATTCAAACGAATTTTTCCGGGCTCCCCACATGAAACTTGTCCTGATAATTTTTCTGGAAATAACTGTTGGCTATGCACACTAATTGAACTACTTTCCAGACATGACACTTTATAGATTAAATTTATTCAAATTTTTACATTTTAAATATGCCTTTCATTCAAACGAATTTTCCCAGGCTCCCCACATGAAACTTGTCCTGATAATTTTTCTGGGGATAACTATTGGTTATCCACATTAACTGAACTACTTTTCAGACATGACACTTGAAGGGTTGAGTTTATACAAAGTCTTACATTTTATATGGGCCTTTCATTCAAACGAATTTTCCCGGGCTCCCCACATGAGACTTGTGCTGATAATTTTTCTGGGGACAACTGTTGGCTATGCATACTAATTGAACTACTTTCCAGATATGACACTTGAATGGTTGAATTTATACAAATTTTTACATTTTATATGGGCGTTTCATTCAATCGAATTTTCCCGGGCTCCCCACAAGAAACTTGTCCTGATAATTTTTCTGGAGATAGCTGTTGGCTATCCACACTAATTGAACTACTTTCCAGATCTGACACTTAAACGGTTGAATTTATACAAATGTTTATATTTTATATGGGCGTTTCATTCAAACGAATTTTCCTGGGTTCCCCACATGAAACTTGTCCTGATAATTTTTCTGAGGATAACTGTTGGCTATCCACACTAATTGAACTACTTTCCACACATGACACTTGAATGGTTGAATTTATACAAATTTTTACATTTTATATGGGCTTTTCATTCAAACGAATTTTCTCGGGCTCCCCACATGAGACTTGTCCTGTTAATTTTTCTGGGGATAACTGTTGGCTATGCACACTAATTGAACTACTTTCCAGACATGACACTTTATAGATTAAATTTATTCAAATTTTTACATTTTAAATATGCCTTTCATTCAAACGAATTTTCCCAGGCTCCCCACATGAAACTTGTCCTGATAATTTTTCTGGGGATAACTATTGGTTATCCACATTAACTGAACTACTTTTCAGACATGACACTTGAAGGGTTGAGTTTATACAAAGTCTTACATTTTATATGGGCCTTTCATTCAAACGAATTTTCCCGGGCTCCCCACATGAGACTTGTGCTGATAATTTTTCTGGGGACAACTGTTGGCTATGCATACTAATTGAACTACTTTCCAGATATGACACTTGAATGGTTGAATTTATACAAATTTTTACATTTTATATGGGCGTTTCATTCAATCGAATTTTCCCGGGCTCCCCACAAGAAACTTGTCCTGATAATTTTTCTGGAGATAGCTGTTGGCTATCCACACTAATTGAACTACTTTCCAGATCTGACACTTAAACGGTTGAATTTATACAAATGTTTATATTTTATATGGGCGTTTCATTCAAACGAATTTTCCTGGGTTCCCCACATGAAACTTGTCCTGATAATTTTTCTGAGGATAACTGTTGGCTATCCACACTAATTGAACTACTTTCCACACATGACACTTGAATGGTTGAATTTATACAAATTTTTACATTTTATATGGGCTTTTCATTCAAACGAATTTTCTCGGGCTCCCCACATGAGACTTGTCCTGTTAATTTTTCTGGGGATAACTGTTGGCTATGCACACTAATTGAACTACTTTCCAGACATGACACTTTATAGATTAAATTTATTCAAATTTTTACATTTTAAATATGCCTTTCATTCAAACGAATTTTCCCAGGCTCCCCACATGAAACTTGTCCTGATAATTTTTCTGGGGATAACTATTGGTTATCCACATTAACTGAACTACTTTCCAGATATGACACTTGAATGGTTGAATTTATACAAATTTTTACATTTTATATGGGCGTTTCATTCAATCGAATTTTCCCGGGCTCCCCACAAGAAACTTGTCCTGATAATTTTTCTGGAGATAGCTGTTGGCTATCCACACTAATTGAACTACTTTCCAGATCTGACACTTAAACGGTTGAATTTATACAAATGTTTATATTTTATATGGGCGTTTCATTCAAACGAATTTTCCTGGGTTCCCCACATGAAACTTGTCCTGATAATTTTTCTGAGGATAACTGTTGGCTATCCACACTAATTGAACTACTTTCCACACATGACACTTGAATGGTTGAATTTATACAAATTTTTACATTTTATATGGGCTTTTCATTCAAACGAATTTTCTCGGGCTCCCCACATGAGACTTGTCCTGTTAATTTTTCTGGGGATAACTGTTGGCTATGCACACTAATTGAACTACTTTCCAGACATGACACTTTATAGATTAAATTTATTCAAATTTTTACATTTTAAATATGCCTTTCATTCAAACGAATTTTCCCAGGCTCCCCACATGAAACTTGTCCTGATAATTTTTCTGGGGATAACTATTGGTTATCCACATTAACTGAACTACTTTTCAGACATGACACTTGAAGGGTTGAGTTTATACAAAGTCTTACATTTTATATGGGCCTTTCATTCAAACGAATTTTCCCGGGCTCCCCACATGAGACTTGTGCTGATAATTTTTCTGGGGACAACTGTTGGCTATGCATACTAATTGAACTACTTTCCAGATATGACACTTGAATGGTTGAATTTATACAAATTTTTACATTTTATATGGGCGTTTCATTCAATCGAATTTTCCCGGGCTCCCCACAAGAAACTTGTCCTGATAATTTTTCTGGAGATAGCTGTTGGCTATCCACACTAATTGAACTACTTTCCAGATCTGACACTTAAACGGTTGAATTTATACAAATGTTTATATTTTATATGGGCGTTTCATTCAAACGAATTTTCCTGGGTTCCCCACATGAAACTTGTCCTGATAATTTTTCTGAGGATAACTGTTGGCTATCCACACTAATTGAACTACTTTCCACACATGCCACTTGAATGGTTGAATTTATACAAATTTTTACATTTTATATGGGCTTTTCATTCAAACGAATTTTCTCGGGCCCCCCACATGAGACTTGTCCTGTTAATTTTTCTGGGGATAACTGTTGGCTATCTACACTAATTGAACTACTTTGCAGACATGACCGTTGAAAGGTTGAATTTATAAAATTTTTTAAATTCTTTATTACGCTCCTCTTATAAAACTTAACATGTAATTACCATCACATTAGTATTAGGAAAGAACTATCAAATGATTTTAGAATTTTTGTCTGGTTGCGGTAGTGATTTTCAACCTTAAGGATGGTAGTCTTTTAAGATATGCCTATTCAATTCGAACGGAGAGAGAATTATATAATAGAAACAACACCATCTTCATTTATATTGTGTATAGGTACATGTCTAGTTGAGTTGAGGTTCTTCTTCGATGAAAATTGAAATTAGATAATTAAATATTTGACCAACCAAATATTTGTCAAATTCACTCAAATAAATATAAAGACGGAGAAAGGTGGTTTTGAGACCGGTGTGAAGTTTTTGGACACTTTTTTTTGGACAAATATTTATGCGCATGTATATCTTTTAACAGTGTATTTAACAAAATTAAAGTTACTCAAATAAAATAAGCCTCAAATAATTTCTAACATTCGCTAAATTTCGCTAGGAATAAGTGCGTTGTTTTTTATTATATCAAATAACACTAAGTGCCATTTTGATATGAGTCGTAGGGTTCTTGCAAAAAAATTTAAAAATTAACAATTCGCCGGATTTTGATTGAAACAAAGACGTTGTTCTATATTATATCAAATAGCACGAATCTCAGAAATTGGCCCATGTAGTGAGAGGTTGGAAAGTGTATACATTGCGGAATTCAAATCAGTAAGTGCCATTTTGAAGCGAAATTCGTCGATTTGTTAATTTTTAATATTTTTTGCTAGAGCCCTACGGCTCATATCAATATGGCACTGAGTGATATGAATTCCGCAATGTATACCCTTTGAAACCTATATAGTGACTGTATGAGTCAATCTCTGAAATTCATGATATTTAGTATAATATAGAAAAACGTCCTTGTTTGAAGCGAAATTCGTCGATTTGTCAATTTTCTAAATTTTTTTGCAAGAGCCTTACGGATCATATCAAAATGGCGCAAGGTTCTTTGATTTGATGAAAAGAAAATTGAAAATGAATGTTAGAAATTATTTGAGGCTTATTTTATTTGAATAACTTAAGTTTTAACGCATAAATATATGTATGTCCAAAAAAAAGTGTCCAAAAACTTCACACCGGGGTTTTCAGGTGATTTTAAACAGAAAGGTTCAAAAGCAAGCATAAATCTCAGAACAATTGACTTGCAAAACTAAAGGCTCTAATATTGTTTTAAGAAGTGTTTTGATTCAAAGATATGTGTTACTATAGGCTAATGTGTTACTATACTTTACTATAAACTCCTTTGCTTTTGGTGGGTTTGAATTTAACCGATTTTGCCATTGAATAAACACATGTTTCTGCAAATTGCAAGAGAATACTTTAACGGTAATATTTTTAAAAACAAAATGATATTGTTTTTAATTTCACGTTATTTAGCTGACACTAAAGTTAAGTCAAGGACTTTAGTTGCATTTCAAGCATTGACAAATTAATCATTTTATAAGGCCAAGTGAGTCCTCAAATTTTCCAAAGATGGGTGCGGGACAAATTTTAACATTTTCTATAAACGCCAAAATAGGGACAAACAAGGAGAATAAGAATTCGAAACGAGCCAAAATATGGATCACGGCAAATGCCATAAAAAACTAAAATAAATATTGCAAGTCATCGAAAATCCCAAAAATGGCCTATTATAGGACACGCTCCTCCACAAGTTGAAAAGAGCTAATCATTTTTAAGAAACCATTTTTTTTATATCATCATTTTTAATGTGAAACATATTATGTACACTGACGGATACCAATATTGTTTACTCTTTCCCTCACTATTTAACACAGTCACATCAATATCAAATATCACAGGTCAACTGGCACAGAATGTTGAATTTGTCATCAATTTATAATTCATCGATAATCCGATTGTCATTTAGTGAAATTACCTGATAATTCATTTTTTTGTGAACCGTTTTCCTATAAATGGTTAAATAATGTCCTATTCAATGTGACCTTAATTTTCATTTTTTAAATATAAAATATGGGATATCGGAGTATCCGAAGATACTGGAGTTCATGGCCAATGTTTTCCCTTAGCACCGTAAGGAATTGTATTCAATTTACCTACAAATATATTTTCTTTAAAATAACCTTAAAAACGGTAATTTGCGATAATAGTAATATATGAGCCGTTAATTTTGAAAGTGGTGCAAGTCCATTTTTCAAAAAATTTAAGTTAATGATAACAATAGATAAATAAAAGTATAATCTTCCTAACGGTGAACAATTTATAGTCAAAATTTAAAAAAAAATCCATAATACTTGTTCAAAAAAGAAGAAAATTCAAAATCCCGTATATTTTTGCATTTATTGTTTCTCTATTCCTTCATTTTCTCGTTTCAACAAAATGTGGACTTGCCCCATTTTCAAAATAAACGGCTCATATGTATGTCCCCTAATTTATGAATCAATAACCAGTATGGTTTGCCATTAACCGGTACGTTCTACTAGTTCGTTGAAAGCCTATTGATAATAATTTGCAACCAATCACCCAATAATTGATTTGAATGGTGAAAATCTCATATCAAAATAATCTCATACACAATAAATTAATTACAATGATGAGAGGATTATTATGCAAATACTGGGTGGTGCGCAATAAGTCATCCGATTCTGCTTATTTGTAAATGTTGAACTGAGTAATAAAAAATAGTTTTGGTAAACTAATACATTTTTCATATAATTTATTAAGATGTTTTACTATTAGAATTTCAATATTATATCTATCAAATCAAATGACACCTACCAAACGGCTCAGTGGTTAAAGCTGTGGCGTTTGGATCGGGAGGTACCGGGTTCGAATCCCGATAGGGGCGGGATGCGATGAACACAACTATGACTCCCTGTTGAGAGTGCAGAATCCATGGGCCGACCCATCTTTCATGTCAGCACTATAGGCTGGCATGAAGCAATGCAATGTGCAGGTGGTTTATACAAAACGGGTCTATAGCCGTACGTCCTCGATTTGGCAACTACTGCGTAAAGTAGGACGGTAAAAGTTAACTGCGAAAGAGTTGGGAATGCATTGAGCCCCAGAAAAGATTGCATAGAATAAAACGGGGGAAAAAAATCAAATGACCTCCTAATTTTGCCTTTTTAATAGAGTGCATCGTGTAATGGATCATGCTATGTGAAACTGTTTGAATTTCATCAGTAATGCTTGTTTTAAACTCTTTCAAAGTCCTTAGCTTATTGAGATACACCTTTCCTCAGATATTTTCGCCGAGAAAATACGTCAGGTGACCTAGATTTCTTGTGAAACCTCTATTGTATTGTTAAATATCCCGTTCTAAGTATTGCGGTGAATAAGTAAGTTAAAAATCGAATTCCCTTATCAGGCAACTCTTCCATCATTTTTCCTTCACATTTTTCACCACTTTTACGTATTCTTAGTCACCTTCCCCAGTGAATAATCTGTGTTTTCTGTTGGGGAGAGACGTGATAAATATTCTTTAAATGGTTAGTTTTATTCATCTCAACTCAAGCAACGCGCGAGTGAGATGCCTTATATCCTCGCTGTTGCTGACTGTTAACAAATAGTAATTCAGAAATTATTATCCGATTTTCAAGGTCTCTCTCTCTCTTTCTTTTGCTTCTAACATTTTCAGATCGGCATCCAACACATTGGACATATCTAAATATCTCCTAAAATACGTCAGCTTCAAAAAATGATTCAGACAAAATTGTTACATTTATCTGTACTAATGTTCTTGATCTTCAGGTCAATTTCCAAGGTCATTTAAAGGTCAAGGTACATTTTTTAATAAAAAGAGTGGGATATTCTACGTCTATATATATGTATTTTCCCTGACCTCCCAAGGTCACCAGACGGAATAAATTTTAGCTATAAAGCTTAGGATTTGCTTTGAAAATAAAAATAAAAAAATTTAAATTCTAAAAATGAAGAATATGGACAAAAATACGGGAAATCACATATCCTTTATATGGGACCGGAAGTCATGTTTGAATTTTATTATTATGTTTTGGATATGTAGCACTAGTTAAAAAAAATATTTGTGGAAAATAATTTTGTTATTGTTTTTTAAAATACAGGGTGTTAAATATTTAAAAATGTCATACTTAGTATTGTATTTATTGCTAGGTATAGACAAAAAAGTAATTATCCGACAATTATAATTGGGCTCATTATAAAAATGGTACCCGCTTTCATTTCTTCCTTTTCAAAATGGCCGTCGAACTTTCTTTTGAAACTTTCTCCCAACTGTATCCTTTCTTTTTTTTATCTTTTTTATCATGTAGTTCTATTAGACATACTAAAAAATCAACGCAACAACTGGTATCAGGTTCTTGCAAAATACGTTTAAATATGGCAATCTACAATTTTTGTATGCTTACGTATTTTAGAAGGAAATGAAACGAGATGTTGCACTGATTTTTTAATATATCTAATAGAATATGGGAAAATAAAGATACAGTTGGGAGAAAGTTTCAAAAGAAAATTTCGACGGCCATTTTGAAAAGGAAGAAATGAAAGGTGGTACCATTTTTATAATGAGCCCAATTTTATAATTTTCGGATAATTAGTTTTTTGTCTATATCAATAAATACAATACCAACTACAAAAAAAAAATCATTTGCCTTAAATTGTTTGTTTTACTCAGTGCTACAAATTCAAAACATTAATAATGTTAAAATTAAAACATGATACCCTCCTGACCAGGCGTAACTTAAACGTACAGTTTACGAAGACTTTG
This sequence comes from Tipula helvola, assembly GCA_963556165.1. Lineage (NCBI taxonomy): Eukaryota > Metazoa > Arthropoda > Insecta > Diptera > Tipulidae > Tipula > Tipula helvola. The sequence continues at coordinate 104,951,918 of OY744483.1, forward strand.
TTATACTAAGGTATTCGTAAACGGTACGCTAAAACGGAATGGAAATGTAACGTAAGCGATCATTTCGTCACATGAGAAGTGAAACAAATTTACGGAAACCTTTGTATGTATTAGTATGTATAAAAGTGTTCATAATGTGTGCGCTTACACGTAACGTTTCCGAATTGGCTTATATGTAACGTTTCCGAACTGCTTATACGTAACTTTTCCGAACTGCTTAAACGTAACGTTTCCGAACTGCTTAGACGTAACACTTATCCCATTTCCATCGTATATGCTGAATTTCATCAAAATCGGATAAGAAATGGCCAAGTTCCTCCCTAGTTGGCCATTTTCCAGAATTTCATCCTAAAATCAGTTTAGAATCCCATTTCCATCGCCCATACCAAATTTCACTAAAATCGGATAAGAAATGGGCAAGTTCCTTCCTAGTTGGCCATTTTCCAGAATTTCATCCAAAAATCATTTTAGAATCCTATTTCCATCGCGCATACCAAATTTCACTAAAATCGGATGAGAAATGGCCAAGTTCCATAATAATTGGTCATATTGCAGAACTTTATTTAATTTTCTGTCGTCTCTTATGGACGAGTATTGCAAAAAAATCTTACGATCATTAAGGGTTAACAAATAACTCGTAATAAGCAACATAACTCGTCCTATAAACTGTATATTCGATTATTTTCGAACCTCTTGTTGTATAACTAGTGAATATTTTTAAAACGTATTGTAACCCGTTCCCCGAGTCGAACTGTTCGAAAAACTCAAGAAACTTAATGATTGTATTTATATTCTTATCCGACTGAAACAATTATAAATTTGTCAATTTGTTCATCGAGAAATTGAAATCGAGACATAGCCTATTTCTGATTCTAATTCATCAAAATACCCAAAACAGACGGAACTTTGAGTAGGAGTGAAAGTGAGGAGTGCGAATTAAAAGTGCGACGTTCTTCGTAAATCCCCCATATCAAAATGACTAGATGAATTTCTAGATTATTTCTTAATTAAGCTGAAAAATCTGATTCCTTATTGTCTCATTTCACTACAACAATATATCCTCATTCAAAACCAAAATTTAATCTAAACAAAAAGAGGATTATACGGCATCTCTTGTTTGTTTTGCACTTCATTGTCACAACCATTGGACCAAGGAATCATCTAACCTTTCAAAACGTATACTACATGTACACCAATTTTTCTAAGCTATTATCGACAGATTGGAATATAGCGAAGATAAAACTCTTATTCAAGTGTGGAAAGAATTTTCTATTTTAAATTGTATTCGAACCGTGTCATCGACTAGTGCAGAAATGAAACCATCAATGCATGTTGGAAACCTCTTTTTCCTCAAATGGTTCAAACAGAATATGATATTTCAGCCTCAGTTACAGAAATAGTAAACATTGATTGTTTTTGAGTGGTGAAGGATTTGTAGATTTACATAAGTCATGAAGAGGTAGAAGAACTACTTCGGCAAGAATCTTTAAATGCGGAGGAATTATTGTAATTCATTGATGCATCTACCTCAAATGTGTTGGTCGAAGAAAACGCGGACAACAAATCACAAAATTACAAAATACAACTAATTTCGAAAACCAAGATGAAAATTAGGAAAGTAAAGAGATTATATGGCCCATTACAAAAAAAGGGTTATACCAATAATAATTGGAAATTACAAATATTCATTGCCATTTGTGTTAGGTTTGTATACAATTTTATTTATTAAACGTATCCTTCAAAAGTTGGACTATAAGAATGAAATTTTTTATATGTATCTTGTATGTATTGCAAAACGAATCGGTCTGATTTATGCACAATTTCATTATTTCTGAAATTCACTTAACATATAACGTTTCAAGCTGAATTCCAACTCATATTAAAATTGGAAGTCATGTTCTAATTTTATGACTTTTATGTTTTGAGTAAACAAAATATAATTATAGAACATGTTTGTTGTTGTTTTTTAAGGTACAGGATGTCACATAATTAAAAATTTGATGCACGTGGTGTTGTATTTATTGCTGTACAAAGAAAAACTAATTATGCGAAAATTATAAAATTGGGCTCATTTTAAAGATAAATAAAAAGAGATTACCAAATAATAATAAAAATGTCACCCTCTTTCATTTCATCCTTTTCAAAATGGCCGCTGAAAAGTTCTTTTTCAATTTTCTCCAGTGTTCACCTCATTTTATTTTTTTAATCTTTTGCCTCATTTAGTTCTATTAGACGGTTCCCAGAAAATTGAAACAAAGAATTATTTTTGTGACCATAATTTTTATTAACATTTTTTTTTGTTTATAAATAAATCAATATTTTTTAGAACAAATTCTAAATGTTTATAATTTCATTTGGATTTTCAATTTAAATCATTTATAACTTTAACGTTGAACATCTTGTATATTCCATTTCCTAATTCAAATATTTTACAACAAAATTAAATAATTATTTATTCTGATATTGTTAATAATAAATAAATATAAATGAATAAACAATTATATTGTTTATATATTTATTATAATTAACTTGTTTAATTTTTGTAATTTTATTCAATCACTGTTATGGAAAAATCTTAGATACTCAATCAAAACCAAATCCCCGACGAATTGTGTTTGCGACGAATTGGGCTTGCGTAGAATTGTGTTTCGTAGAATTTACGAGGTACCTATTAGACATACTAAAAAATCAGCGCTACATCTTGTTTCGTTTTCTTGAAAAAAAAACCATGGCTCTGGACGCCATTCTCTTAATAGTACCTCCTACGTCATCGGCACTCACAACAAATGCCGTATAATCCTCTTTTTGTTTAGATTCAAATATTCATAATTTTATTTTAGGAAGAAAAAATCTATTTTAATATTTTCACATTTGGATGATTCAGCTCCTTGTTATGGCTACTAGGGGTATCAAGAAATAACAAAAAGTTGAATAATCGATAAAACGAAGTAGCAAAAAATTTGTGTTGCCGATGTCGGTTTCGATAAACATTTGACGATCGATTCTACTATTTTCTGTCGATGCTAAAATGTTATCGACAGAAAATGGTAAAATTGACGTCTTCATCAAGGCAAAGGATGATGCATCGAAGCATGAGTATTTTGTATTGAAATAAAATTATTTTCTTATAATTTCTCAAAATTTCAAATAATATTAAACGGAAAATGACAGTTTTTAATTATTTCCCACGAACGTGTGAAAAACACTTTTGCACCCGTTGAGAAAAAACTATGCAGGTATTTTTACAGAAAACAGTGAGAACACGATAAATGGTTACTTTGGGAAAATCATTTACTGGAACTGGTAATTCTATAAATTTCATTAAATACATTTTAAGAACGGGATGATTCTTAAAATATTTCTTAACATAAAATTATACTTTTCTAATTTATAGAAGACAGATTTCGGATTATGCGTCCTTTATCTTCAGTAACAGCCTCATTAAATTTGTTTAATTCTGACCAATTAATAAGCCAGGCCCCAATTTCTTTGAATGATCTGATGTGAACAAGTCACAAGAATTAATACGTACAAATTTCCATACAGGTAGATCAAATAAAATTCTCCCAATTAACGTTGCAAATTCCCCTCTAAATTATAATTTATAACACACTTTAGTTTAGAGCGCACCTCTTATATTCTTCCTTATATATTTGATTTATTCAACTTGTGAAGAGGCTATTTATTTATATTCTCTACCCATAATAATTTCCACAAAAACAACAACAAAATAGACCTAATAAATTTTATTTCTATTTACATAAAATCAAAATAATAATAATTTCCCATTTCCCATTCATTTGTTATATGATTTTTCCTTCTTGATAGTTGTACTATATGAAAATAATTTACAAAATGAAAATACTAATTTGCAATTTTTTTTTCTTTTTTTTTTCAATTTAGTAGATTTATCGCTTGTTACTTATGCACGATAAAAATATAAATTGTGAGAGATTGATAAATTCATATATGTACAACATATGCGGATGCCAGTACCACGGTAAATGAGTACCTTTATATAAATTGCAAAAATGATTCGTCATTAGTACGAAAATCTACCTGTTATTTTCAAGGAAACTCTTAAATTTTATTTTCCTTTGTATATACTATAGAAAATTTACTTTTCAAGTTTTCTTTCCAAATAAACACAATACTACGGCATCATGTACAATACACATATTTTAGTTGTGGTAAAATGTTTGGAAATAATAAGCCATATTTCCTTGTACAAAGTATATAGTGTAGGTAGTTGGGGAAAATTGATTTAAATAAAATGATAAAATGGTAAAACAACAACGATAACAGTAAAGAATTGGACTAATAATGATCCTAATAATATATAACAGTAATAATATTACTATTAATATCAATGTTAATTGATATTACGAATTATTATTAGTGTTTTGTGGCTTTCTTATGTTATATAATAAAATTTCTCATATTGTTGTGGGTGGGTTTGAGTGCTTTTGCCTTTTTTTTTTGTTTTTGTAAGTTTTATACATTATACAATACATTATTTTAATATGTTGTTAAGTTCAAAGAAAGGAAGCTTATGTATACATATACCAACAATAAACGATAAACTATAATAAATTATATAAATTAAATCACAAAAAATGGTAAACTGAAAAAACACAAAAATTATTACCTTCTTGCTAACGAATCAATGTAAATTAAATTTATGTTACTTTATTAATTATGTTTGAACGTGTAATTAATTTAATTCCTATTCCAAAATAAACAAAAGAACTTAAAAAAAAAAAAAAAATATGTTGTGCTTAATTTGAGACACGAAATTTCCTAATTATGTATTACATGAATCCAAATCCAAGGATCATTTCTAATTCGCGTATTTCGTTATACATACATCGTTTTATAAGCGTACATATACAAATATTATATACAAAACACAACATTCGAATTTATTTATAAATTGTTTGCGTTCAGTTTGTCAAGATAAAAAATTCGAATTTAATTTAAATTAAAACCAAAAAAAAAAAACAAAAATGTAAAAGTTTCCTAGTTGTTATCTGGAAAATGTTATTTGGTGTGTACCTATTTTGGAAAGTAAAATTCACAAACTTTATTAATTATACATTCAGATTTGTTTTATTAAATATATATTGTGACCTTCTTGATTTTATCAATATGTACAGTTGGACTCTGTTTGTTTTTAGCCAAAATATTGGCTTTGTAATTGAACGAACAATTTTAACCTGTTGTTTGTACTAAGTTAATACAATAAAGAACCTAGAACCTAAAAAAGTTGACAGGTTTTGTTTGACATTCTTTCGGATTGCCCATACAAAATTGGAATTGTATTCTTTGAACTAAATTTTTAACGACATTTCCTTATGACAAATCAAAATGTTCCTTTACAAATAATTTAAAAAAAAAATATTTTGTATGCATTATGTTTCCTCACAGGTTAATTTTTACCAGTAACCAAAATCAAAATCCAATAAGCCATGGACATTCTCGTTTTAAAATGATAATTAATTATTAAGCATGATGGTACAATGAATTTATTTTGCACCAGGGTGCAAAATAAATCAAACAACCATAACCAAAACTTTCTCTTGTAATGAATTAATGAATTACATCATTTCGCAGAATACAGAAACAAATTTAATATACATAATTATTCACAGACACTTACAAAATATGTGACGTGAGAATACCTGACTAACGATACCCGACCGGTACCGTTATTTATTTTTTTGTACAAGATTCCATATTACATTTCGCATTTCCATTATTTTGAATATATTTATTCACAGTCACATACAAAATATGTGACGTGAGAATGCCTTATTAACGGTACCCAACCGGTACCATTATTTTTTTTTTTAACAAGATTCTATATTACATTTCGCATTTCCATTACTGTACCCACTTCATTACAAGTTTTTTATCACAAAACTCGACCATCACACTACGTATAACACAAAAAATTAAACTAAAAGACTTACACAATACAAAAATGTTTACTCGTTATGTTGGAAATTCATACAAACCTGTAAGTCACAAGTAAAGAGTTTTTTTCATTGTGAATGCTCTGTTATTTGTTCAACCTTCGACAATTAATTTATATCACCACACTACACTATTACAACACAATTTTTCTATTTATTTTACTTTATTTTACCTACTTCCAGATAAAATTTCTTTAAATAAATAATTAAATAGGGTAAGCAAATTAAGTCAAATTGAATTTTGCCGAAATTAAAAAAATTAAAACAGATTAAATTAAATTAGACTAAAATAAAATAAATAAACTCTAAACCATGAGTAAAGGCAACACTGCATTGTAACTATCCATTTATTGATATAAAATTCATTTTTGGTGAAACAATAGAAATTTATTTACCGTGGCTTCGAAAAGCTTTGGAAAGCCAGAGCGCATAGCAAGGGCAACTCATAACTCATAATCATTTTTAATGTCACATCTTCGTTCAGATTAATAAAGTGGGCGAATAAAAAGAAACATTCCAGACCGATATCTTTTTCAACGTCAGGATAAGATGCATACACAAACTGCAAATTTCTTCGTCTGTAAATTTAGTCAAATTAAATTTAACATACACTTATAAAATTCTGCGAAATAATTTTAGATATGAGAACCATACCAAACTTCACGTAAAATAGTTTGCAAATTTGAACAACAATACGATGTTGGAGGCAAAAACAATTTGGATGAAATAATCATTTGAATTGAAAAAATTGACCCCCCTTCAAAATTATCTCGTTTATTGAGAAGTTTTATTCTATCTAGATCAACTTGGCCTATATCTTTCAAACGTCGTGCAAGTATTCCAAATTTGAGTTCAACAGAGTAGTGACCTCATTAAAGATCAAAATTTAAACATTAGTGCATCTACACGACACCTGAAAGATACAAACCATCAAACTAAACCAGGCTACATCAAAATCATCGATAAACCAATTAAACTTCAAAAAATATCGACATTGGAAGCGCTACAAATCAAATCAAATACAAATTCAATCAATGCTGAGGAAGACCATGCCTTTCTCGGCAACTCATATGATTTGTCCTTCCAAACCGCTTCTATCTCATATAATCCCCATCCCCGTTCAAACGTGAAACAGATATCTTTCGAAAAAATATAAAGCAGTCAATGGAAGATCGTTGCGATTGCCTCACTCCTTGATTTGTGTATAAAAGAACAAACTCTGAAAATAGCTCAAAAAACAAAAAAAAAAATAAATCGAAATATTTTGTTACAAAAACGTTTGCCTATTTAGCGATTCTCGATGGTTTTCAAATTTTTACGATGTTCTTGCAGCTGTTTGCAAAATTTAAAATTGTCCAAGGACAAGTATTCCATAAAATAAATCTAAGAGAAATGGAATTATTCCCTTTGAAATAAGTAGTACAGCGCTCCTTTTGCTCAAGCAACTGATTTTCCTAAGGGTTTTAAAATTTGGAGCAATTATGTACAAAGTCCATTTTGACTAGTGTTTCTAGGGAATTTATGAATTTATGTGGAGACAAATATCCAGCGACGGTTTTCAATTATTATAATTAATGCCAAAAGTCTTAATATTTTGCAAAAAAGGGATTTTTGGTAAAACCCGGAATTTTACTCAAAATTGGAAATTTCGCTCCCGGGATTTCCTGGGAAGGAGCTACTATTCCAATCTCTTTCATGGCTCCGGAAGAATTTGTCAGTCGACGTAGGGCTGGGGCATACCACATTAATCGTCCTTCACTTTGTATTGGTCCTTGTGGAGTATTGTCGAATGGTAGTACTCGCTAGTACTACTCACTAATACGAACATCGATTCTTATTGTTATGCGCGTACGATATTGAAGCGCCCACTTTCGTTGTTAACAAGTTTTTAAAATTTGAAACAATTTATTTGATGAATTTATTCAAATAGAATTCACAATAAGTTTTTATTATTCATTAATTTAGGTTATTTTTACAATATCAAAGTGCCTAATAGACAAGTTACTGTAAAAAGTTTTGCTTAATAAGGTCGCGTTAATATTGGTGGAGAGCAAAGCGCTGTTTTTAATTTGTTGAAGCTTTCTTCACAAAATGCATCCCATTTGTAAACTACATCTTTTTTTAAAAGATTAGTTAAAGGCTTCGCAATACTCGAAACATTTGATATAAAACGTCGGTGGTATCCGGCGAAACCCAAAAAAGATTTAATTTCTTTAGCGGTTTTTGGAGTGGGATATTTAGTGACTGCTGTTATTTTGTTGGGGTCGGGTTTTGCTCCTTATGGCGTTATGATATGATCCAAATACGTGATTTCTTTACGAAGGAACTGATAGTTAGTTGGAAACTTTCAAATTATGGTTACGGAAACAATCAAAAACTTCTCCGATTTTCTAATTATGTTCAGTTAAATTACATCTGTAGACAACAACATCGTCAAGGTAAACAAAACATTTGATATATGTACCATTAAGCCCACTTAACATACAATTCATAAGACGCTTAAAGGTCGCCGTAGCGCCTTTCAAACCAAAGGACATTCTTGTGAACTGATAGTGCCCAAAAGTGGTGGTAAAAGCAGTTTTCTTTCTGTCTAGTTTATCTAATGGTACCTGATGGTAACCGTCAGCTAAATCTATTGTACTGAAGTATGAACTTGGCCTAAGTTGATGAATATCCGTGATATTCGGAAGAGAAAAGCTTTCGCCTATCGCGATGTCGTTTAATTTACGATAATCGACAACGATGCGCCATTTCTTCTCATCCGTATTCGATTTTTTCGGAATTACTAGTAGAGGGAAAATCCATGGTGATTTACTAGGCTCGATTACTTTATTTTTAAGCATGTTTGACATTTGCGAATCAATCTCGGATCATCGGCGAACAGTGATTGGAGTACTATTAGCACTAGTTGGAATTTTGTGTGTAATAGTCTCGGTAACCGTTAATTTATCACCAGGCAAAAGAAAAATGTCGTTATTCTCCCGATATAACTGCGTATGATTGAAGATTTTCCTTCGGAATTTAATTTTTCAGTATTGATACTGTTTCCCAATGTGTTTAGCCTATTCCCTAAATAATCATTTTGTGATTCAATTTGGTATACGTTTTAATTTTCTAAGGGGTAAAGCGTAAGAGGAGACTAGGTAAATTCATACGGTTTATCCGTAGTATTCGCAATGCTTAAATAAATTACTTTTAATTAAGGAATTCCCGATGTAAATTCCTGGAATTATTTCTTTCGAACAACATAAATATTCCTTATTTTCTTTATTAAGGGAATTGACTCGAACCATCTTTTCAGATCTGGCCGGAATAAAGTTTGGGGGAGCATGGCACAAATTTAAGCACAGCATACTTTCCTCAACTGTAAATTGGATTGAATTAGTCCTAAAATCAATGTTGCACTTAAATTAAATTTGGATAGGCACTCTTTTCCCAGTACACCACCACATGCTATCGGGAAATCATGCTTCACTATATGGAACCGATGGGCGATTTGTGTTGAATTGGATAGTTCAATTTTTGCATCATAGGCAGCCAGAGTTTCGATATGATCGTTTCAGCTATACCTTTTAGAAAACATTTTAATTTAGTATGGCAAATAGTATCTGGTTTGATGAAACTCTTCTTGTGACTAGACATATGTCAGCACCCGTATCTACTAATAAAAACAGTGATGTACTATTAGCAATATCAAGTTTTAAATTAACATATTTTTGACGTGATAACGTTTTACACCGCATGTTCAGAAAACTGATCCGAAATCTAGCCCTTGGTCGGGGGCAATTACTCATCAACTATAAGCACTACCTTTAATTTAAAGATATGATTGCTTAGATTGATCCGGCTTTATGTGTCACGCATAATATTATTGCAATGACGTCATCTGGCGGCAAAGAAACCTGCGCCGCGAACTTCTGATTTCGACCGATTTAAATAATTGAACCAGTGTAGCGAGAGAATGGCCCATCCGATCGAAAAGCAGATGGTGCCAATTTTTGCGTAATAAACCAGTGGTAGCTAATTACTTTTAAATTAAATTAATTAATCTCCACATAAATTTTAATTAAAAATTCAAACTACAAAATTGGGATTTATAGAAATTGAGGGCACTATAGCGAGAGAATGCCTCATCAGATCGGAGCAATTCGATTATTAATTTGTGCTTAATAATACTGTGGCAGATAATTTATTTTAAATTAAAATAATTAATCTCCAAATTAATTTTAATTAAAATTACAAAGTACAAAAAACCGATTTACAACCAACCATGAGAATCACTAATTTGACCGGAGTAATTCTGGTGTCAATTTTTGCGTAAAGAAACTGTGGCAGATAACCTATTGTTAATTAAAATAATTAATTTCCACATAAATTTTAATTAAAATTTAGATCTACAAAGTGGCGATTTACAATGCTAGAGAGTACTTTAAAGGGGGAATGCCTGATCTGATAGGTCATATTATGTCAGTGTGGACTCTGATATATGTATGTATGTATATTTGGGCTAGACTGCGTATCCACCACACCAGTCTCGGCGACTTTGGGAGGTACTTGTCTGCGGAACTCACATTCATCAAGCACATCTCCGCTGAGACCCTGCGCTTCATATCGTACTTCTCATACCATCGCCCAGTACTTAATCGTTTGCAAACAATCACTGTACTCACTCTCATTTCATGATGCTAATAATAAATACATTTATTTTAACAAACCCATACATCGTGCCATTTCTTGCACCTCTTATAAACGTTATCACGGAAGACACAGCCTACCCCAAATTTTTTAGAAGGTGGCAACTACGTTGATATGGGTTTCCAGATTCCAGCTACAGAAACAAAAAAAAAATCTTCGACCATAAAACTAGCGAAAAAAATGGCAGTTTTGTTTTCGTTTTCTGCTCGGATTCTGTTTTTTCTTGCAACTGATAAACATACATTGTAAATTCTGATCTTATTGTTTTGTGGTCTCTATTTTTAAAGGGATAATTTAAAAGAAAAACCCAGAAAAAGCGGCAACACTAACAATATATTTGAAACAAACCCTGTATCTGTGAATAAAGGAATCAGGTTTAAATAGTTAAAAAAAAAATCGCAACAAATCGAGTTAAAAATTCAATTTGAAATCAAGCAAGCAACCGAAGAAATAAAACATTTAAATCGCAGGCTAATCTGATTATTAAATCACCAAACAACGTCCTAAATTCAAGATAAACGTTCTCAGATTACAGTAAATTTAGCAAATTGACTGCAAAAGTCCTTCGTCCTTCTTTTGATTATGAGTCATAACGATCTTTTAAGGAGATATTTAATATAATTCAACTAATTATCTCAAATCTTGATAAAGAGTACCTCACCGCACACTCGCGTCGTAGTATCTATCTATTCCAAAAAAGATAAATTAACTTGATTTTCTTTTCTGCTGTACTAAATTTTTTAATACAAAATCTACCCCCCCAAAAAACAAAGATTAGTATTCAAAGCAAAATGAAATTCTTTAAACTATCGTCTTTGATAAATCTTTTCAAAACTCGTTGGCACCCCTTTTGCTAACAATTTATAAATATAATTGTTTATCATATAAAAGTGCTCACTTAGCGCACAATATTAGGTAATCATTACATTCAATTTCCGTCCCAATAAAATTTAATTTCGGTGGAAAAAAGATGTATCAACAAAACAAACTTCTAACATATAAATCGAGTGAAAATGGAAGAAAACTTATTTTTCACCCCTTTTTCCAAATGTTTTTTTTTTTTTTTAATAAAAATATCATTTTTAATTTATTTTTATATTTTATTTTCATTTAAATATTTTTTCAATTTTCATTTTGTTGTTATTAATTTTCTGTTTTGTTTTCATTTGAATATATTATGTATACATAATATTGTATATACGAGTATTTTCCGACAGCAACGCGCAACCGGAAAAAAAACTAACAGAAATGTCAATAACAATTTGTCTCGTTTTCTATTTGGATTTAGTATTTAACTTTCAATTATACTTTTCATTTAGTATTTGTACACAGATAGTAGTTATATTCAGGATATTTTAGAGACAAACAAAATTGTTTTTTAATTTAGTTTTAACTCGGTGGGTGTCTTAAAGAGAGGTCATGAATACATTTTGTTTCCCGTGTACAATCTGTCTGATGTCTATCCATTAACTTTTACTTATACATTTAAATACTGCCTTGATAAAGCCATGTTATTGTTCGATAAATACACAAAATGAAAACAACGAAGACAACAAGAAAAATTATTATGTCTAAAAACAATGAAGTGGAAAAATATTCATTTTCCACAAAAAAAAAAAAAATTGATTTTCCACCAGTCTATTGAACAATTAATAGAAAACATAATTTCAGTTTTTATCTGTATATACCATAGTATGTACAAAATATTTTTTTTTATTATATGTGGGTTCGATAGTGTTTTTAGTTAAATTAAAAAATAAAAATAAAGAAAAATGGGAAAATAATAGTGATTGCGTGTTTTTTATGTTTTATCAAGTTTTAAATTTTTTTGTGTTTGTTGTAGCTGTCTATTGTTTGTCCTGTTAATGATATGTATTGATATCCTAAATTTGGAACGATTTTTACTGTTTGACATTTATTGACATGCGGAGGTGAGAGGCGATGTAATACGTATTTTGCGTATTTTTTATGTATACTATTGCTTGAAGGGTTTATGTTTTCAATCAATGTGATAAAGCGGAAGTCATTGATCTGGCTATTAATTTAAAAATAACACCGCGTTTATAAAATTAACCCATTTGTCATCTTTTGGTAAATCGAGAGGTGCATTTACATTCGGTGTTTTTCAAATTGGTGTTGAATTTGACAATCAAAAAAATAAAAAATCAGAATTATGGTAAATCCTACATTTTTGACACATTTTGAATTTTAATGTTTTTCCAGCTAAAATCACATTTTTTTTTAATTTTGTGAAATGACATTTGATCCAGAAATTGAACTAAATTTAGAATCAAATTAGAAAAGTGGGGAGGGGCGGATGATAATGAATAAAATTATTATTAAAATACGCAAGGTGGTACTCTGGATTCACCGTACTTGTCGTTATATGCAGTAAAATAACTTTATTGTTCTGCAACTGCAAGTATATGTATATGTATAAGATATTCTCAAAATAATGTTTAAGGTGTTATAGAGCTAATCCTTTAGCGAATAAATTCCATGATTGCTCGTATCTAGTAGCAAAAAAAAGTGTAGAATAGAACAGCACTGGGGTTCGAAACTTCCCTAGGAACAAACCGATTTTTAAATCATTTTAGAGACCTAGGCAAACGGCTCACAATAGATAATTTGTGTGTAAAGAAATTAAATGACTCCAAATTAAGACCTCCTTGCCTTTGAAACAAATTTAATTTATCGTATTTTAGTAGTTTTAAAGCTTTCGTGGCAATGTAGAAATTGTAATTAATGGAATTATTATTTATTAATTTAACATTAGCCCCTAAGACCCTACAATTAAATTAAATTAGGTATCTAATTTGCATGGAGAGCAAATTAATCACACAATTTAACGAGCCTTAAAATAATAATCTGCACGGATTATTGTATCTTAAAATGAAATGTAGTAAATGTTGTATGGCCAGCAATCCAGCATAACAATAAAATAAAGCAGCTTTAATCTTGTACGGGTTACAGACGCCTAAGTAGTCAATAGTTAGTATTATGTTATTAGTGTTGTATAAGATAAAGATAAAGGTTAGCAGAAAACGGCACAATTCTAAAAACAAAAGATTAATCAGTTATTTCTAAACGTTACATACTGAAATAGAGTCAAATTTATTTAAATTCAAATTTGGAATTAAAATTAAAACTAAAAATTAAATCAAAAAAACAAATTATAAATTGATTTATAGATTAATTTTTTTTAAATATAAACTCAGTTAGAGTTCATCTCCCAAAAAGTATTTCCACTGCCGCCAAAAACCCACGGCCCTCCGCTCCCCTTCCTCCTCCCGCGCCTCGCTCGTTAACCGAACTCAAGAATTATTAACTTAATATTCAAATCTAAAGTGTAAAAATTAAATATTTAAAATTTTTAAACTCTGAAAAATTTTGAAGGTCGACAAATTTAATTAAGATTCAATGCCCAATCCAACCTCTCAGTAAGCCAATGGAGATGCAACAATATTCTGATAACCTATTTAAAAATGTTAATTTTTCTGAATATTAATAACTCTGAAAATAGAAATAAATTAATCAGTTATTTCTAAGTAATACTTAATTAACTAGAAGTTATTTAAATTTAAATTTAGACTCTGAAACAAAGTATAAATTAATCTCAGTAAAATAAATCAATTAAGTATTCTCACTATTTATTAACTATTTTATTTTTACTCGTAAACAACAGTATCAACATTTTTTTATAATCTTGTTTTTACTTGTACATTTTATTATCTATACTTCATTAATTTTTTATGAGTAAGACACGAAACTGTAATTTTAGCATATTGGTGCAGAACATTAGAAGTTTACGGGCAAATTTTGATACATTTAGTTTATATGTCGCTAGCCTTAACGAAATTCCCGATCTAATTTTTGTGACTGAAATATGGATTTATTGTAAAGAATGCTGTGAGTTTAGTTTACCGGGTTACAACTTTAGGGCTTCTTGTAATGATAGTTACCGTTCTGGGGGTGTTGGTGTTTTTATTCGCAATAACATTGTGAATTACTCAATCCAAGTTTACAATTGGATCATTGCAGATGTTATTCGTTTTGATCCTGACGTTGCAGGAAGAAATTGGATATTCATTTGTATCTACCGATTTAATAATGGGTCAATTAATGGGTTCTGCGATGAGCTGGAAAATTTATTGCGTACACTTACAAACAGTAACTTAGCTATTTTGGGAGGCATTAATCTAAATCTTTTAGATATCAATGAGTCGTATGGTTACCAAACAATGCTGGCTTCACATGGTTTAATAAACTTTTTAAATGAACCAACTAGAATGTTAGCTTGTCTGGACCATGTCTTCCTGAAAAGTGAGCAAATATTTGATTTTAACATTAAAAACCTACCTATTCATTTTTCTGACCATAATTTGATTATAGTCGATATATCTGCATCAATATTGAGTTCAGGTACAGTTAATTATAGATCAAATATTTCACAGGTGAATTACACCAAACTAAATGATCTTTTAAAGTTTGAAAATTGGAATTCTGTGTATTCTCAATCCAATTGTAATCGTGTTTTTGAAAATTTTGTCGATATTCTAGGGTCTCACATAGCATCATCCACTTTTATCACTGATAGTCAGAAAATCACAAAATTAAAACCGTGGATGAATTGTAGTAATCTTTTGCGCAAGATGAACAAATTAAAAAAATTTTCAAAGAAATTAAAACGATATCCTTTCAATAAGAAACTGGAAAAATATGTATTCAATCTTTCAAAGCAGGTAAAAGTGGATGTTCATACTGCAAAGAAAGTCTTCTATAAGAACAAATTTGATTCAGCCATTAATAATTCGAAGGCTACTTGAAAGATTGTTGATGAGGTGTTAGGACGTAATTCTCGAAATAAGAAAATAACGCAAATATACCAACTCCGAACTGAACATATCCTTACATGTTCTAAGTCGATTTCTAATGAATTTAATAATTTTTTTATAAACATTTCCCAAGAATTAACTTCCACATTTAGTGCTACTAGAAATGATGATACTGAACCGAATAAATTTATCTTTGGCCCACAGTCAAATAATTACGTCTCGTCTTGTTATTTTGCGCCTATAACTTCTTCGGAAATTATTATTGAAATTAATCATTTAAAAAACAAACGATCTAAAGGTGCTGATGGAATTGATAACTTGGTTGTTAAAAACTGCGCTTGGTACTTAGTGGATGTTTTAAAATTCTTGTATAACCTGAGCCTTGATAATGGAATATTTCCAAATAATTTAAAATTAGCAATTGTAATTCCAATATTCAAAAAAGGCGATGAATTACATACAGTTGAACAATTATAGGCCGATTTCTCTTCTAAGCACCGTATCGAAAGTCTTTGGGAAACTAATAAAACGTCGGTTTAGGTTTTTCTGCTGGTAAATCCACCGAAGAAGCACTAATTGATTTCCTTAGTCAGATATATACAGCTGTGAACAGTTCGCAAAATCCTACAGCAATGTTTGTGGGCATTTCTAAAGCTTTCGATGTAGTCAACCATGGAATAATGCTAGCTAAACTATGTAATATTGGTATTCTAGGTAAAATTGTAGATTGGTTTACAAGTTACCTTCAAAATCGGCGCCAAATTGTTAGAATAGGCGAAACATTAAGTAACCCAGGAGCTGTTAGGTATTGGGTTCCCCAAGGATCAGTTTTGGGTCCATTATTATTTTTGATTTATTTTAATTCGATTTTTGATGTTGATCTCATAGGATATCCGACTGATTTTGCTGATGATTTGGCACTTAGCTACGCTATTCCTATAGCGGATAGTACCTGGGAAATTAGTCAAATTCTTCAAAAGGATCTGGACAATCTAAGTCAATGGTTTTTTCATAATCGACTTATTGTTAGCGACAAATCAAAACTTATGCATTTTGGGCGAAGGGATGCCATTTCTCTAGCGCACCCTCAAACGTCGTACCACATGTATACATGCGATAGAAATATATGCTCGCCTCAATGCTCTGTGCTTGAGTTTGTAGATGAATTTAAATATCTGGGTTTAACAATAGACTCACTACTTAACTGGAAATCGCACATCAATAATACTAGGAAAAGTGTAATCTGGGCCATACATAAATTTTATAATCTTAGCAAAATTTGCCCAAGGGTTACATTAAGGAAACTATACCATGCCCTAGTAGAATCAATAATTATGTATGGCATATCCAGTTGGGGTGGTACTTACTTTACTAATATTGAGGATCTATTTATCGCACAAAAAAGAATCATTAAATTAATTTACAGGCGCCCTCAGGCAACACCAACAGTTCCATTGTTTCTTGAACTAAATCTCTATATTTAATATTTATAAAGACCTCAAAATGTTTTTTAATCGAAGTAACAGTTTTCACAATCGCACTGTAAACACATATAATACGAGGAACCCAAATAACTTTGCCGGTGTTCGTTGCAATAGCGAAAAATTTAGAAGATTCTATCTTTATACGGCTACATTCTTTTTCCACATGCTACCTAAAGGTCGCTGCACGAGTATGGATATAAATCCGTACAATCTGAATCCGGTCATTCATCCAATGAAATTACCCAAATATTGTCATGTGACCGAAAAAAATATTCCCCTATTTCTCCTCTCGAGTTAAAATTATTTCAACATTAAGCAAAATATCCGCAGAAAACCAACATAACCATACCAAAAAATATATATTACGAGCTATTTTTTCTCCAATTTTTTGTTTGTTTGCTTATTTCTGACTTTTCGATTTTTAAAAAAATTTGTTATTTTGTTATTATTGAAGTTATCATAGTATTATTGAAACTAAAAGCAAAGAAAAGTTGATAAGTAAAATAGACGAATTTACGGGAATTTATTTAGCAAAAGGTCAAATAAGTTACTAACTTCGTTCGGATGCAGATTGTACGGATTTATATCCATACTCGTGCAGCGACCTTAACGATATCAAAAGTCTCAGCACTGTGCGGAAATACAAATTACAACATGAAATTCGATCCTGGTTGCTCGGTTTAGAGAACATTGAACAATACTTTTAGTGCAATTGAATTGTTCTATAATCAAATAAAACTAAAATTGACCTTGTTATTGTACTTTTGGAAAAAAAAAAAATTTGCATTAGTTTACTTTTATTGAATTGTATAATTGTTGCTCCACCACAGATTTTAATATAAATCTAATGGAGCTTTACTTTATTTCTATAATTTGCAATAATTATTTTGTGTAATACCAATATGTATATAAACTAACTGAAATAAAGATAAACTTAATAATAATAATAATAGTATCCCCAATTCAGCATTGGCTTGATACTTCAGTTTCATGGTTTTCAGACTGAAATTATATAAATTTAAATTAAACTCTGAACAATAAAACAAACATTATCATTAGTTGGGCATAACCACACGTATTTTGAAAATCCGTCGATAATTGTAAATATACTGCTTGGCTGTTGGATCCTTCGCACATATATGAACTATATGCATTGTATGTAACGGCTTATCGTCTTTATCTAATGGTTCTAGGAATCCCTCCTATTTTCCTTGCTTTTTCTCTTCCATTTTTACATTGGGTACGTAGAAATCAACGGTGATTCCATACTCAGTTTCAGCAGCTCAAAATGACCATTATTATGCTTATTGAGGGTTATCTGTTTTTCGGTGCTTTTTGGAACTACCATTAATGTTCGTCCGTCTTGTAGTTTGTAGACTACATCTGCTTTCAAAAAAAAAAAAAAAATCGACTCCACCTCTCTCGTTGTGCTCTTTTAATTCGTACTCACATGTTATCTTCTACTTGAAAAATTGAATAACCCCTACTCAATGCATCTACGTGATGCATTCGATCATTCTTTCTATGCTCAATTTCAAAAGTGTATTCTTGAAAAAGTAAAATCCACCTTGCAACTGCAGCCGGCACATCACTTTACTTCATCGTGCTGACTCTTGCCTGATAATTTGTCACAACTAATTCCTAAAAGATAAATGCGAAACTTTGTTAATGCTAAATATACGGACGGTTTTTACTTCGAAGAAGTAACTGTGCATTTTTTCGTCCGACTCCGAAGTTTAGCGGCTCATATAGTAAACCGGATGCAGGTTTCCGCTCCAGATTTTTGCATTAAGATTGCACCGAATCTTGTTTGACTTGCATCGGTATTCGACTCATTGGGCACATTTTACCTGAAAATCTGAAGTACTGATGAGTCTACCAGTATGTTCTTCAATTTTTGTCCGGTTTTTTTGTTCTTTACCAAAATTAAATGTACAGGACTTTTTAAATAAATTTGTAAGCGGCCTGCCTGACTATAATAGAGTAATGATGTATACATTTCCGGAAGTAACTGGTTAATCCTAAAAAGGATTGCACACTTTGCACATTCTTCGGCTCAGGAAATTATTTTACTGCAATAGTTTTATCTGGTGATGGCTTCATGCAACCATTCTCTACTATATGATCGAGAAACTCCAGTTTTCTCATCAAAAACTGGCATTTGCTTCATTTAATTTGTAGACCATGTTCCGCAGCTTGGTTTAAGATTTTTTCAGCTTCATTAACCCTTCTTCCTCGTCCTTTGATGGAATTATTATATCGTCCATGTATATGATAATGTCATTATTGTTTATCAGCTCCATGAAGATAATGTTTATGAATCTCAAAAAAACGACTGGTGAAATTTTGAGACCAAATGGAACTCTATTAAACTCAAAGTGTGCTTGATATGTTACAAACGCAATGTATTGTTTCGATCTCTCTTCTACAGGCACATGAAAAAATCCATTTCTAAGGTCTAATGTGGAAAATATTTTGGCTTCACTTAATTTATCCAGCTGTTCCTCTATAATTGGCATCGGATATTGATCTTTTATAATAATCGAGTTCAATTTTCGGTAATCCACACATACCCTAGCAGTGTCGTATTTTTTTCTTTACCACTTGACTGCTGTATTCGGATGTTGAAGGTCTGACAATTCCATCTTCTAACCATTATTGTGCCTGCTGTACTATTTTCTGTACCACCACTGGTAATCGTCTTGCTTTACTCAGGATTGGCTTATCATTTTGAAGAACTGTTTTTAATTCTATTCGACTGCTTACCGTCGACTACTGCTTTATATTTTGGCGGGACATTTAATTCGTCATTGTTCTCTATTTGAATGTTCATTATAGATGCGGCATGATCCTCTTCTACATGTGATATTCTTCTGAATTGTATTCCATTGTTGTTCACCACTATTTCCACTTTGCAAATAAAATCTCTCCCTATATTTAAGTCCACTTTTTGTTTGTGACAATATGATAATTTCCCGCCATTTCAACGTTATCCACTTGTTTGCTTCGAAACTGCTTGTTGTTATGCTTTACCAAAATAACATTACCAAAATCGCCAAATTTAGAGCAATCATTAGATCGCCTTATATTAGCAATTCTTTTTACGGCACTTTCTCTAATTATAGTTACCCGGCTACCTGTAACAATCAATGCTTCTAAGGTTATATCGTTTATTTCGACTAATTCTTCTATTGCGGTTTTTTATAACTAAGTGCATATAGCTTTAATCGATGTTGATGTAGAAGATGGGCATTGCGGGGCTTTATGACCAAATTTCCTACACTTGAAACATTTTGTTTAATTCGTGCAGTCTGCTCTCTTATGCTCTTTAGCCCCACAATTGTAGCAACGATATTGATTTTGTGGTCTGAATTGCTTCTACTGAAATTTATTTTTACTGTTACTGCCATTATATTGATTACCGCTATTGTTTCCGGTACAAAAGTTGTTTTGTTTACCACTATTGTTATTATTGTTGCTGCAGGTGCTTGTTGAAAATTTCTTCTAGATGAAAATTCCTCCTCCTTCAATTTTTCAAATGCATTAAAGCGAGCTTTTAGCTCTAGACACGTTGTCGCTGTATATAACACAGACGTCTTAGCTGGAGAACGCGGGTTCATCTATGCCCCCTTCATACATCTGTTGATTCTTCATCGCTTTCGTCTTCTAGAGATTCATTTGAATCAGTGGCCAATTCTTTCAATCTTTTAATAAGACTTTTTTTTCTTTAGTGTATTGGGCAGTTTCTGGATTTCAAAATTTCTTGTAACTCTTTTGATTATAATTTGTAAGTTGATTCATCTATATAAACCCATTATAAAATAAACCCACGAAATTAAAAAAAAGCGCACAAAATAATTATTTTAGCTAACCACCTCTATCTCATATTTTGAGTATGTTTGCTAAGTAATTCTTAATAACAGCTACGTCCAATATTATTGAATTTATCAATGTTATAAAAATACGTAAACTGGTTTAACTGTGTGCTAATATGTAACGTTATAAAATCGTATCTTTTACATATAATATTTCTCATTTCCGCTTCATGAGAAATAAAGAAAACCTGGTTTGCCACCACATTTTATAATTTGGTTCGTAGTACTTTCTCACGTTTATTTTATGCACTATTGAATTCAATAAGCTCACCACACAATCTTACTTGGCACCAATTTCTTTATAAAAATATTTTTCCCTGCACCAATTGTTAATAATGATTTTTTTTCCACTGCACGTTTGGCCAAATTTTACAATATCACAATTAGTTCGCTTCTTACACCAATCTTTTATTTTTTAAGGGTAAACCCCCATATTTGTAGTGTCGTAAGCGATACAAATGAATACATTTATTCACAGCTTTACATTGAACTTACTACTTTATTATATTGTACAAAATGATTGTGATTTGAAAATACCTGCCTAACGATACCTGAGCTGTACCGTTAATTATTTTGAACACGTTTTTCCTGTTCTTCAATACAATTTAGACAAAAACTACTTTATTACGCGACGCAAATAGAATTGCGATGAACCACATTTAAACCGAAATTATCACTCACGAAACTTTTTTAAATTATTAATAATTAGTAATTCATTTAGTTTAATTAAATTAACTATTAATGACACCAACTAGACTTTCACTTTTAATTCACTGAAATTATCACAAATGTGTCCCAAATCAATTAAAATTAAGCTTAAACAAAATAACTATTGTAAGTGTTTTCAAAATGCAAGAGAACGGATCCAAACGGCAACTAAAATCGTGAAAAGCCTCAAATATTGAGTATTTTTTAAGTGTTTAAAATCGATTAAAATTAAAAATTATTAAAATCGATTTCTTTACTTACATAAATAAAATAAATAAATGATGTCAAACGTTGGAAACCCCTTTTATATGTTGTATACCATGGAAGAAGTGTTGATTCCAATTAGCCCCTCTTACTGTTTACTGCTTCTTGAATATCGTATTGCTTAGAACTTGATGGTTAGCAGATACAACCCACTTTCACATTTAAATCCTTGCGGTGCAATCCGTCAGAAATAAAATTCATATCGAATTGTTGAAATGTTTGGTTAAGTGCTTCTAATAAATTAAAATTATAAATATAGTTCTCTTATTAATACCTCTTTACTTATCAAAACTCCTTCAAACAGAAATTCAAAAAAATTTACGATTTTCATAAAACTAATCTTTTCCATTTAACTTAACATAAAAAACATATTATAAATACATAAAAAAATCAAGCAAATTTATGCAACCATTTGAACTCTCATAAGCAGCAATAAAAATGTAATTTGTATATGAAAAAAAAAAAATAAAAAAAACACAAAACGAATCGCTGTAGAACAGCTAAATATTCAATTTTCTAGCGTATTTATAATATTTTCATCGCTCGATTTGTTCCTGTTACATACTCTGTAGCTGAATCAAATATGTTTGTATAAGTCTAAAGAGAAACAGATTGCCAATTTTTTTTTTCTTCTTATCATAAAAATTGAGTCTAACATCCTACATTGTTATGTGTATACTTTTATCTTTGGCAAACTTTCAATATTGTCTATTTTTTGGTATAATATTCTGGCATGAGCCAAACCAAGAAAAACAGAAGGCGAACAACAAACAAAAAATATTATTTTATTAGTTTATGATTAATCGCAAAAAATAAATACATACACACCACAGTGTAATGCTCTTTGTTTATACGAACGACCTAAAAGGGTGAATATTTCTTCCGCCGTCTTTAAGATATTCTTTAATATTCTATTTATTTTTATTGAAACTAAAATTACTATTCGAAGTATTTTATCGTTTTCGTCGATGCAGCCGCCTCCAAAATATATAGCAAAATAAATATTATAAACAAGACCCATATAGTAAACGCGACATCATATCAATTGAAAGGGAGACAATAACAAGAAATATATTCAGACATACAATGAATCCCCCCTCCAAATAAAAAAGGATAAAGCTTTCAAATTTTCCTATTGTTCAAAGTTTCTGTTTTTTTTATAATATGGTGGTGTTTCCTTGACTTTTCTTGCTACACACCGAGACATGGGATTTATACAATGATCGAAAGGTAAAGATAGAATTTTGAATCGTATACAGTATTTTTCTTCTATACATATTGTATTTAAATTACATGGTCTCCTGTATTTTATGTATACAATACTTTTGTCAAAAAATGCTCTGAAACTGCTGTATGTCATGCTGACTGTATATTTTATGTTCATGTCACGTAAAATGAGATAAATTTTATTTTCATCGTTTCTTTTTTTGTTTTCTTAAATGTTTGGATTACGATTACATGTAAGAATGTACACCATTTATAGTTCTATGTGCTTTAACAAACTTTTTATTTTGCTGGTAAACTCAAAAAGGATTCGTGCATTCAGAAGAATGATTGTTTATTCGCATTTGTATTTGGATATTGGTTTACAAGTTGTAAGATTTAGTTGAGAAATATTTGATTCTAACATCTCTCTCTCTCTCTTTTTATAATTTCCTTTATCTTCTATCATTAAATTAAAAAATAAAGGAAATGATTTCCTTGAACTCAACATAATTTAACATCCCATTGAGTTATCTTAAAACAATAAAATAAAATTAATTACACCAAAACTTCATCACATTCGTCTAAATGAACCAGCCGTACAAAAACAACAATATACAATATTAACAAACTTTTCTAATAAAAAACCTATAAATATAAATCATTAGTTTATTTATATACATACATTGTATTAAGCTTTTTTAGTAGAGCAAAAATAGTTAGCAGAAAACTGTAATTAATAAACTAAACTACAAAAAAAAAAAAATTTAAATAACTTCTTAAATAAAGAAACAGACAAGATAAATTACATTAATGTCAAAAAATATTGCCATTCTTTTTAATAATAAATTATCTTTTCGTAGATAGAAACTCCTTTTTGGCATCCATTAAGATGTGTAAACAACATATAAACCGATATACATTTTTTTAAGGCTAAAAGAGTGATTATTTCATCGACTGGACCTTATATATTTGAAAAGGAAACTCGCACATATCAAAAAATTTAAAATGAAGGGATGCTATAATACAACAACATGATATGTTGATCTGTTTACAATTCAAGCAAACTCAGAAAACTTTGTTTTTTCCCCAAAAATAAGTTTTCAACAACCATATAAATGCGACAATAAAAAAAAAACTATTTTCTCAAATATATAAAAGCCATCCACCCACTTCCTATATATATATTTTATGTACATATATACATATTTGATTTTTATTAAAATAAACAAAGCAAAAAAAAAAATAAAAGCGGGCGGACTTTTCCGATGAAACTGATAAGAAAAATATGTTCTCCATCAAGTCTCACATATTTGAACTCGATAATAGTATTACAACATATACACGCACAATCACAATATTCGATGAGCTCATCAAATATGCAAAACATGTTTTTCCAAGCAATAATACAATAATATACTCTTCCGATGAAAATTAGTTTAGGGATTGGAGTAAGGCACGGTGAGTAGCAAGCACAAAAAAATATACAAATAAAAAAAAACAAGTTTCAGTTAATAGGATTTTCCAAATTATTTCGAAAATAATTTTTTTATGCTTTTTTTAAATTTTTCGTTTGATTTTATCTTATGTG
This sequence comes from Tipula helvola, assembly GCA_963556165.1. Lineage (NCBI taxonomy): Eukaryota > Metazoa > Arthropoda > Insecta > Diptera > Tipulidae > Tipula > Tipula helvola. The sequence continues at coordinate 104,976,548 of OY744483.1, forward strand.
CTGTTTTGTTGCTGTTGAAAAGGGATACGACAATAAAGTGTAAGCATCAATTTTTAGGCCCTAATGATTTATTTGCTGGGTCACTATTTATTACTCGAAAAAAAAATATTTTGAATTAAGGCAATACAAACCGTTCATCAAGCAAACAAAACAACTACAAGCAGCACTCCTAAGTATGTATTTTAATTTCACTGCAACAGAATTGATTCTGTTAGTTTTTTCTCTATTTTCAATATCCAAAACATATTTTCATTTATAATTTATTTGAAGTTATTATCCGAAAATTGTAAGAGAATTTAATCCAGTTTCGAACTGATGAGCTTATGATTATGAAAAAATGAATCCCCTCAACAGACCGCGGCGACTGGACTGATTGTACCACAATTTACTGTCCAGGTTGTATTAGCGAATTATGCTAATACTACCAAATTCTCTTACAATTTTTTTTTTTTTTTTGTTTCTTCGTGACATTCTCACGAATTCACACGAATTCACACGGTGATTACACGAATTAAAATAATTAATTCAAGTTAGAGTGGAGTAGAAAAAGAAAATTATTAAAAAACATATTTTCTTTTATTTACTATACACGGTGTGCGGGAAGCCGAAAAAAGTTGGTCTAAAATGCCGAAAAAAACTAGCGTCATATATAAATACAGCATGCTCTACAGTGTCACAATCCATTAAACAGAAAATCGTACCTGATCATTTAACAAAGAAATCGCGAAAAAACGCGATTTTTTTAATTTTAATTGAAAATATCATTTCGGCGGCGAATTTAAAAAGGAAGAAATTAAAGATGATAGAACTTTTATACTTTTTTCTTAATCTGTATTCTTTTATCTACAAAATGAACCCTATATCAATATTTTGCGGTAACTAGTTTTTGTTTTACAACCAAAACTACACTAACATGCAATGCCGAAAATCAATATACCCCGCGTAGTTTGCTTGAAACAATACTAACTCAAGGTCACTGTGTACGGAAAGGTGAAAAAAATTTGCCTAACAATTTTTGAGTTGGTAACGTGGAGGAGAACTGCCTTCAAAAGGTTTTTGGAGGAATCAATAGACAATCGCCAATCTTCGGAATTATATGCATGATACGGAAAGTTGAAAAAAGTTTGCCAAATAGGTATACTGAATTCAATAAAAATTTAACCATTTTACCCAGAATCAAAAAGGACCGAAATTAGATAGGTTAGAAAAGCTGGAAATATACAAAAACAAAAACAACAACAATGTAGTTAACGACAAAATCAACACCAAACCCAATAAAAATTACGACTTAATTTTATCCATAACTTAACCTTTAAACGGCTGAATAGGTACAATTGTAACTTTTGCGTTTTAAATTTGCGAGAACTTTTTTTTTATGAAGCGCCGAGGGTCAGAACTCCGTGACATCTCTACGTTTTTGGAATAGATTATTTTAACATAATTTTCATAAAAAAAAATTCTCGTTTTCCCAGTGAAAATGGCTCAAGTGGTTTTTGCAACATATTTCGGCTGGATAGGTACAATTGTACCTCCATGTAATTTATATGAAAATACTGCGAATAGAGATAAAATAAAAAGTGTTTTTCAATATAATTTCATTTTTTATTTATTATGCATAAGGAAAAATGCATTGTTCTGTGGAAGGTGAGTTTTAGGCTGCTTGGTTGCAGTAAATACATGTAGTCTTATTGGGTATACTGTGTTCATCAGATGTGGGTTTTGCACAATAAACGCATATTTTTCTTGTTTTTCGTTGTTTTTGGTTTAATTCTCGGCAGATATAGCAACTACCGCAAATAGGGCTGGATCCTCGGCTTCCATGAAGCTTTTGGCTGCTAGTTGGATTTTCTATAACTGTTAGGCGACGGTGAAGGACCATTTCAATCGCTGATTTTACGTAATGATTCTTCGTCATTTGTTGATTTTTGCTGTGCGATTCAACTGCAGGCAAACATAGTTCATGTGCTAGATCCTTTAAAAAATTTCGTCGGTGATCATTCGCTCGAAATCTTGGACTATGTTCCCGATGGATTAGGCATGCTGCTAATGCAGCCACATCGACCATGTTGTAAAAAATCGCTAAAGGCCATCGTTTTGTTTTCCGTTTCACGGTGCATTCACTCAGCATCTTGTAAATCGTGTCAACCCCGCCTTTAGTTTTATTATAATATTTGATATTTTCCGTTTTCCATTGTGGATCTCGTGAATCTCACTTGTTCTATGCATCGATGAAAGAAGAGTCACTCATTTGTTCTTCTTTGGAACATATAAGCACACTGTTGCATCTTTGTTGAATGCAAAATTAGTCGAACCACATACTCTTTGTTTCGCAGGCTGGATATTAGCAGGTAATAATGTTTGTTTCTTCGAACCGTTCCTACTAATGTCATACTCCATGAGCTCAATGTTTTAGCCAACTGCACACTTGTAAAAAGGTTATCGGTTGTGATATTCCTTCCAGATCCTTTGAATAACGCAACCAAATCCAAAGCAGTACGCTCACCAACATTTGTGTGACGAGGACAATCGGGTAGCTTTCCAGTGTAGAGCTGCCCTTGCAGAGGGTAAGCGTTAGCTGAGTCATAAGCCCAGAAAATGTTTATCCAATACTTAGCTGGTTTGGATGGAATGTACTGCGTAAATCTCATGTGTCCCCTGAAATGGAACAACTGCTCATCTACAGTTATAGATTCGAATGGGGTGTAACCTTTTTCGAGGTTTTTATTCATCATCGACCAAATATTTCTAATTGAAGCCGCTTTGTCAGTTTTAAGACGTTTACTTCTTGTATTTTGATTGTCGAATCTAATAAATCAAAGCAATAATTTAAATTTATCACGACGCATAGCTGCTCTATTGAGTGGTAAGGCATTTAATGCCCACATTTCGTCAATATTCTCCTTATTGTTTCCGTGAACACCAGCGACAATCAATATTCCCAAAAATGTGTATGTGTCTTGATCGTTAAATGGTATAAATTTTTTGGTTGATGGCCGCTTCGAAACGTCAGGGTACTTTTTTTTTAATTGATTGTTATATTCCTCCACCACTCGTTTTCCTTTCCTATTGGTTTCTCGCAAAATAATGTCACACAATTTCGCAAGACAAAATCGATTTCAGGGTATCTTTCGCCGTATATAATTTGCTGAAATTTGCAGGGCCACCTTTTCGTCGTAGAATATTACGTGACAGTGTTTGTGCACAGGGTAACGGAGCGGTGTGCCATGTAGTTCAATCCTTTGCAACAATAATTTCATTTTCTTCCACAAATTATTGGTCAATTTCAAGACTTTCGTCAGAGTCAAATGGTTCGACCATGTCTATAACAAATTCCTGTTCATTATCCGATTTTTCGTTGTCTACAGTTTGGAGTTCTGGAATATATTCATCTTCGTCTGATGCATTGTATGGTTCTTCTCCAACTTCAGAACTATCAGACTATTCTAATAAATTTCGCAGTACAGCAGACGTAAGCCCATAATATACTAATAACAATAATTTTTATTTAATTTTTTACAAAACTATAAACAAAATATTTGGTATACCTTTGATTCCGTCTTCTTCGCGAAGACTCGCTATTTAATCCAGCATCACTATTGGTAATATAAAAATCCATGTATATTTTTCAGTTAGACTTTACAAAACAAAATTGCGCTTACTTCTGATGAATATCCTAGTTGTAATATTATTTTACTAATAACCGTTACAATATACAAAAATTTATTTTTTTCTATACTTAATCATAAGCCGGAGTCAGAAATCTGATACACTCAGAAACAATCAAAACAATATGAGTATGAAGGATTAACTAATTGCATTGTCACTGTTTACAGCAGTACCGTTATGTTATTTTATATGCGCATTTACTTTTAATATAATAAATTTGTATGTAAACATAATAAAATATCATATTTTTATATTTTATGCAATTTTATGCAACATTAAAATACATGTTATTATCATTTCCCATATAAATTATATGAAGGTACAATTGTACCTATTCAGCCGATATATGTTGTATTTTTCTTCAGCCGGATAAAGGTTAAAAACAAAGGATGTGCCAAACAACAACATACAGCAACAGTAGATAAGCAGCTTCAACATAAATTATGTATCTAAAACCTAATAGTAGTAAAAAAGAAACCGAAGAAGAAATTATCCTCGAAATCGATATTTCTAAAAAAATTAAAAAAATTGTCACAATAAGGAAGAAATAAGAACTACAATATAAAATTAAAAATAAAAGAATTTAATAAAAAGCTTTTCATTTTGGTTTAAGTGACAAAAGAATACAAAAATGAAGTGAAAATCGGTTTGTGAAATCTCATGAAATATGAATAGATGTTTTAAAATCAAATGCTGTTGTTACATGTGTGAAAGATTTAAAATTATGACCAATCGCCGCAAAATAATTGATGAAACCGCTGATTTATATCGACTATACTTTTCACAAAATATTACTAGTGGTGTAAATTGGACGCCGTCTATTGTTTGTACGACAAGCATTTTCCATCTGCATAATTGGCAAAACCTGAAGCCGCAATGTCATTTGGTGCCCCGATCATATGGATAGATCCACAAGTAGATGATCCAATTCATGTTATGGGTGCGTGAATTATATTCTCGGTACAAACAAGAAAAAAAAATTGGTACTTTGACATACAATGCAACGACATATGCTCATATACTGCTGCCGCATTCAGATGAAATTCCTGTTCCGGAAAGATTAAACCCAACTGAAGAATATTTACCACTAACATTTGAATCTGATGAGAAACACCTGTTTCAATATATCAACCATCAAATGTCACTGCGCCATTCAATCACATTGAAATCTCTCAAAATCGTTTGGATATTATGCTACGACACCTGAAACTACCGCAGCGCTAATCCATTCCTTTGACAAAGGATTTAAAACAAGTGAACATTTTGGCTCCATATGTTCGGATCTATGAAGCAATAAATCGTAATCGTCATTTAACGAATTTTTTCAAATCAATTGAGAATAATTCCCTCGCTGTTTGCACTGATATACGTGGTTTGGTTTCCACAATGCACTATGCATATAATTCCGAAGATTGGCGATTGTCTATTGATTCCTCCAAAAACCTTTTGAAGGCAGTTCTCCTCCACGTTACCAACTCAAAAATTGTTAGGCAAATTTTTTTCACCTTTCCGTACACAGTGACCTTGAGTTAGTATTGTTTCAAGCAAACTACGCGGAGTATATTGATTTTCGGTATTGCATGTTAGTGTAGTTTTGGTTGTAAAACAAAAACTAGTTATCGCAAAATATTGATATAGGGTTCATTTTGTAGATAAAAGAATACAGATTAAGAAAAAAGTATAAAAGTTCTATCATCTTTAATTTCTTCCTTTTTAAATTCGCCGCCGAAATGATATTTTCAATTAAAATTAAAAAAATCGCGTTTTTTCGCGATTTCTTTGTTAAATGATCAGGTACGATTTTCTGTTTAATGGATTATGACACTGTAGAGCATGCTGTATTTATATATGACGCTAGTTTTTTTCGGCATTTTAGGCCAACTTTTTTCGGCTTCCCGCACACCGTGTATACTTGGTCACATGTGCCCTTAGGCGACGAAGTGATTTTCATAATTTTTACGATTGAATATTAGAGTTTCCCTCATTAAATTTAAACGGAATCTCTGTGTTACATTACGCATTGGTTCATATTTTAGGCATAGAATTGTCTAGTAGGCTTATACAAAGTAATCAAATCTATGCAGTTGCAAACAACTCCGGCAAGCATCATGTTACCTTGGCGTTGAAAACTCTATGTTAACTCTGTCCATTACAAGAAAAATCTTCCACTTCCTCCACCGGTTCTAAGACCTTTTAAATGGTTAGATTGGTTGATATCCAGGTAGGTTCATCAAATAAGGACGTTTTTTTTATTTAAACACGATTTTTAATTAATTTGACTTTTCACATAAATCAACAATCCAATTTCACAAATGACGCGAATAGTGTTACTTTTCAGGTCACTTAATGTTTGTAGATTACACCATTCTCTATGTATGTTTAAAAAAGGGAATCTACACATTATGCCAGAAATATTGAAAATTTCACTATTCGATGTCATGAAGCTTCTTATCTTTCTTTATTTCGCCTTAACTCAAAAACCGAATTTTATGATTTGTTGAGTTGTGTCGCTATTCTATATCACGTGTGATATTTGGGTACCTTGCACACAACTAGCTATTTTATACTATACCCAAAGTCGAATTTAAAGTAAGATTGCAACTCCGACAGTAACCAATGCATTGGCAATTAAAGCGTATTTCCAGCAGCATTCAAGACCTGTGTATTTTAAAAAACCTAAGCACGAGTTCCCTAAATGATTGAGAAACCTTTACTATATTTCCTATCCCAACACTAATTCACTGTGGAAACCATTATGGGACAACGTCTAAACTCTAAATAAACTTTAGTGAAGATTTGACTATAATAAACACCTTGCTCACAAAATTCATACAACCATGTCTCTGTTTCGCCGAAAACTCCAAAACACAGAAGGAATATTATCTCTACTGGCCAGTCTCCACTCACACATTTTTCTTGGCCAAAGGCAACATTTGGTAACTGGTGATGTTTTTTAGTACACGCAAAAATGGTTTTGAGTACGCGTATTAAAATTTTGTCTTCAGAAGAAAAGATCGGAAGTGTTCAAATTTTGGTGATGGTGATAGTAATGATGATGGTGATGGCGATGGTGATAGTGATGGTGATGATGATGGCGATGGTGATAGTGATGGTGATGGTGATGGTGATGGTGATGGTGATGGTGATGGTGATGGTGATGGTGATGGTGATGGTGATGGTGATGGTGATGGTGATGGTGATGGTGATGGTGATGGTGATGGTGATGGTGATGGTGATGGTGATGGTGATGGTGATGGTGATGGTGATGGTGATGGTGATGGTGATGTTTGGTGATGGTGTTGGTGATTTTTCGCACGTAAAAGCCGCCTTTGAAGGTTAAGATAACGAAGAACATTAGGGGAACATTTTCCAAACATAGAACTCAATTACTTGAATATGGGGGTCTTAAGACTACTATACATTTTATTTAAACTCTATTTTCATTTCTTCGGGTAACACCTGGTGTACCAGCTAGTATGAATAAAATTATTGTTTCCTATAATTTATATGTATGCAATTTTCAATCCGTGATTCGCTCCTGTGGATTCTATATTCGACATGAATATTATTTTAAATTTCAGAATTCATTCGTACGATAATTCGCTTATCAACAATTTTATTCAACCAACAATAATATCAAAGGCACTCGTATTAACGACAAAAATTAAAAAGAATTTGGTTAACATTTGTAATATTGATAAAGTACAAGACGTTACGAAATTTTTCGAAAATTTTAGAAATTTTCCCTTCGATTAAAAATTATTAGCATTTCATAAAATTTCATAATTTCATTATTAATAAAACGAAATAAATTAAAAATATACTTAACTGGAATTTTTGTAATGTTAAGTAATTTGATCAAATTTGAAAATATGTGTGATAAAATTTAAGAAAATTAACTGTCCAACTCAATAACCTAAGCCTTATGACACAGAAGCATGTTGGAAGAGGGAAGCACAACGAACACAATCATATTTTATGTCTGTTATAATTAATTAAATTGTTGTTCCAGAGACCAGAACCAAACTGGAGAGTGTGGTCTTTATAAGTGACTCTCTTAACATCACTGTTCTAAATTAAATGCCAATTTAAATAAAATAAAAACCTGCCAATTATCTAAAATTTTGAAAACTCCACTCTCTCAAAATTAATTTTTTTTCCGAAATTCTCGAATTTCGAAATGGCTAGATATTGCATATCAGTCGCATGCGATATATTTAATTCGCTTTTAACTTTTTCCATAATGTGAGTCTTCATAGAAATTATAGGGATTTAGGATGCTTAATAAGTGTAAGCATGCAAGGTACACTTCAGATTGTCTAACACAAAACCAAAGAATGGCAATGCGCCATAACTCCAGTTTTATATCTTCAAATTTTATTTTTAACGCTTTTATTTAGCAAATGTATTTCTGTATTGGAAATTAACAATTTTTGATAATTAAAAGCACATTTGGTGTCCGACAAACAAAAGATTAGGTATCAATTCAATAAACGTATATATTGTATAAAACCCAACTATTGACAATCTAAATAAATAAAAATATTTACTTTCATTACTTTATAATCCATAATGGATGTTTCATTTATTATGTAGTATATCTTTGTTATTTGTTACAACTTATTTATAAATACTTTTGTCTGGCTATAGCATACAATATATATACACAGCAATCATTAACTATACGTAAATAATCAATGGATTACAAGAATAAATTTTGAATAGTTAATAGCTTCATATTTACATTTGTACCTTTTAAATATGTATACGTATGGTTTACATATAATTAAATGACAATTTATTAAATATTTATTAATCCGAAACAAAGCTAAACAAGATATAAATAAAAAATTTAAATTTATTGATGTGTTTTTTAGGTTTAAAGTTCAAATTTAATATATAACTTAATGCTTTTTTGTGGTTTTCTTGTTTACGTATAGGATCAAATACACGTACTCAAAAAATTAATTAAAATCAACCGCAATGTCACACAACATTTTGTTATACGTATGAAACTATGTATTTTTTTTAAAAAGATACGAATATTAAAAAATCATTAATGCTAATTTATTATTTAATATTTAAAAAAAGCACAAATTTCTCCTATAATTACATCAGTAAACTACTATATTAATAATAATTTTAATATTAAAAAAAAAAATCAAATTAAATTTCACCAACATAAAAAGTTTTAATTACAAAATTTATGTTTTACACAGAGAAATAAGAGAATAAAATTTGTATACCAAGGAGTAGGAAGAAAAGCTTAAAAATAAATAAATATAAAAAAAAAAAGTTTAACTTTTTTTTTTTACTTTATGTTTTAATTGAAAATTAAATTAAATATTTATATAACCCGATTTAATTAAAATTAGTCCTATGATAACTCTTTATGTGTACGTGTGTATTTACTTCAACTTTCATATTTGTTGTGTTTGTAAAATCTTGTTTATACGAAACTAACACAAAAAGCACATTCAGATTATTTTTATTTACTTAAAACTGGGTAAGAAATGAAAAGGATTAGGAAAATAGGGTACGCTATATTTAGCTAAATCAAGTAAATATAGTACAACGAGCACAAGAAATATAATAATATCAGAGCCCTCTGGTCTAGAGTACAGAGCGTTAATCATATGTCATACTTTTTTTTGCAGCATGGACGTAACTCGAAAAACATTTAGGCAGGCTATAAACTTTGGTTATAAGTTTAAAATAGGCCAAAGTTCACGAAACAAAAAAAAAATTTAGGAGTTTTACGGATCCGCGAGAACCTATAGAGAGTAAAAGGGATATTTAGTTAAAAAAACGTATTTTCTCTATTTTCTGGGAAAATATGGCACATAAACAAAAATTGTTCAACAAAGAGTTGTTTCTGGCAATATTTGGTGTTTTTAAATTAATTTTATAGTAATAATTAACCGAAATACGATGGGGTTGAAAAGGATTTGTTTGTTAAATTTCTCCAAAAATAAGATATATTCACGTACACCCTTTTTTACATTTACTTGGAAGGATTGGATAGTATTATTAGTATAGGATTGAATCGAACCGGTTACAAACACCATGGCGGTCAATTGTTAATAGTTAACTTGTTTCTAATGATTACTTTACAACATTTTTTCTAAAAACTGATTTATATCCTTGGCATCTTAAAGTCAATATTAATTAGTTATCAATTACCCCTTATATATTGTGGTTCCCACCACCTTACTTCCTCCGGCCGTTTCTAATTAATTGCTAGATTTTTGAATAACTAATCATATTCTCAACTAATCAAGTTTAAATTTAAGTTTAATTTAATTTCTATAAACCTAATACGAATTAATTTTTAAGTGCTACAAACAACATTACTGTTAATATTAGTGTCTGTATTCCTTGGTTGCTTCAGCTTGAAGAACCCGCCTCCGGACCTTCGTTGTTACAATATCATTAAGCGCTGTACAAATCTAATTATTAACTAACAACATATTTAAGTTTAAATTTGTAGTAACAACTGCATTCTGAAATAGCATTTATTAGTTTGCTGGGGCCGATTTCTGGTCACTTCTGAAAATCGTAATTATTATTAATTTAAATTCTACGAATTATAAAACAGAGTTATAAAACAGTAACTCAGAGACGACTTAACATAATAAATATAATTAGTCTCAGCTACTTATTCAAATGATTTCTGCCTTACTGGTCGCTGTCGCAACCTGAAACTACAGTTTAGTCCAAACTACTATTATAAATAAAGCATTTCCGCGAACCTGCCACTAATATTATAGTAGTTTGGATGGACGCTTTCTTGTAATGAATTACAATTAATGCCACCAGTGAATTTATTTACATTCCATTGGGATGGCACCTAACTTTTTCATTCGGTATTTTACAAAATTATCTAGTGATGGAAATGTTTCACAGAAAACTGCATATCCTAAGTGAAATATTGGAAATATCAGAATTTCCAGAATTTAGACAAACTCTAAAGCTTTTTCCTATCAATTCCACCTAGGCAACAAATTCGAAATTTTAATTCTAACGCTGAAAACAATGCTACTTAAAATTTCCCAAATAAATTAGCTAATCGATCCAATTCGAATTTTCTAAATAGTGCATTAACAAAGATAGAAAAACCTAGAAATTTGTAATAAACTGTTAGAATTTCACAAAATTGTAAACCTTGACTTGACAATTGTGTAGTTCTATCATTAGCAAATTGAATCATAAAAATGTAAAGTTGTGGAACCTACTAGCATTTATTGAACGGTTCCTAAAAATATGTAAAATTCTGAAATTTTAATCATACATTATTTTATAATTAATAAGTCTTCGGGAAAATTCTCACATCCGCTATAGGAAATTTCAATTTCAATTTCATTTTCTAACTACCGTCGCGAAAGACGCGTGTGCAATCCATATACTTATAACATGCCGATTAATTAAACTAAATCAAATTAATTTGGAAAAATTAATTTATTTTTTTATCACGTATAAGATAAGAGGCAAATGTCATAATAAATGTAATTTGTATATACATATATATATATATATATATATATATATATATATATATATATATATATATATATATATATATATATATATATATATTATATATATTATACCTCCATACCTATTTGTATATAGATAATTTATTGAAAATAGATTTGATTGAATTTGCTGGGCCTCGAAGGCTGTGCTATTTGGAATTCTGCATATATTGCAAAAAAATATGCCGATCTGGAAATGGAAAATGCAATCGAACCGATGTGTCCAGATTCGAAATACTATATAACTTATATGTTCGAAGTCATTATGTGTGCCCAAACCGAGCGGACATTTAATTTGGATAAACATTCAGAAATAGAAATTGAATTATACTGTAAATAGACCATACAAGTTCAGAAAGCTGGAAAATACAGTAAGCGATTGGAGAGTATTGAGTACCCCAATTAATGAGACGTATGAAAATGCACGAGTACGTGAATTTTTTTTAAATGAGGTGCGTGGCGATTGTCAATTTTTTTTTAAATAGCGATTGTGAATTTATAAGAGAAAACTGCTAACCGTGCAACTGCTATTTATAAGTGCTACGAATAGTTTTTCCGAATGTTTGCTAACCGTAGTAATTACAGTTCTCAAAAGTATAAGTGTAAGCAAAAGTCAGGGGGTCTCGACGGTTTAGTGCAAGTACTCGTAGTCCTCAAAAATTATAATATTAACAAAACCGCTTCCATCATCCTGAATAAAATCATAATTTAGCCCAAAATGAAGAAGGCACGGATTCGGTAGAGGCTGGAGTCTGATATCTTCAGAATTATGGGGCAATCAAACAACATTAAAAGCATTTAAACGTGGCTGAAGCCAGCTTTCGTCGCTTAAACTAAATGATATTGATCGTTACAGCTTCCTTAACTATCTGCTTTAAAGCACAGATCATAGAAAATCATATCAATTCAGAAATATGGATTTTAGATAATAAAAAATTTAGCTTGCCAAACAAGTATTTAGAAATTATGCAAAATTAATGCAATTTAGAATTTTAATAACATAATTTATCGAATTAAGATTTATTTTGAAATTTCCCAATATTCCTTAGAAGCTGTTTAGAATTTTATGCACAGCAAAATTGTAATGATAAGACCGAGTAATAAATATTAATAATTAAACAATTTTGGGAATTAGACACTTCCAGTTCTAGAAATTAAGGAATTTAATTATTCAAGAAAATAATTTAAAAAATTTAAATTTAAAAGAATTTAGTAAAATTTTAAAAAAAGAGGAATTTTAAAATTTTATTTAGAAACCTAAACATGGAATGTTGTCTACAATAAATTTAATTAATATTTTCCATGGCAAATGTTTCCTATGTTCCTGTTATTTATGTTTGAAGTTTGATGTCAGTAAAATTCCTCTAAAGCTTCTATACAGTCTTCTATACATCATAGTTACCTTAAAACTTTTTGTAAACCTATATCGGTTCAGGGGAAATAGCTTCCCAACAAAAAAATTAAACAGTAATTAAATAATAGTTTTAATCTACAAATTTTTATTGCGGTGAGAAATTTGGACAGTTCACATTTAATTTCTGCAAATAAAATTCCCTACCTTTTTCAATAAGAATGGGAAATACAATTTTAATTTTAATTCGATGTTTTTTATTTTCTTGGTTAGACAATTTTTCGTAGATTTGGACACTTTTTGGTGATTTATTGATCATTTTCTAAATAAAATTTACTGCTTGATTTTGCAAATGGAATTAGACGAAATATTTAAATTTTAACACACTCTTTAAATAGACTTAGGTATGTTTGATGTATTTTCAATAAAATTTAAAATATTTCGTAATTTATTAATTAACGAATTATATAGATTTTTAGAAATTTATTTTTATTAAAAATAGAAACTAGCTTACACTACTTGCGTCACACTAGAATCCAAATAGCAGTCAATAATATAGGAGTGTTGTGCGTTTACGCCTTTTTCGAGATTGTCGATAATAGTGTAGACAACAGATTTCAACGTAGACAATGTAGACAATTATATAAAGCACGGAGGCTGCATAGTTTCTCCAGGACGTAGACGCTAAAAATATCAGTTTATAGTACTATCTTTTATTTGTATACTGACCCGACAGCTTTATTCTATCATTATCAGGATGAATTGATTGATTCGAGTGTACGACGAGTGACCCAGAATACACGGGATACATATTATTTTCGTTAGGTCTGTAGTATTTTGATAAAAAACATCACGTTTTTCGAAAGATACATTCACCGCTTAAATTGGACATACTTAATGGAAAAACATGTGAAAATTTACATATTTTTTAAGTTTTTTTATTTTATATGATGTTTTAATTTGTCTGACGTGTACTATCGTTTTCATATTTAGACAGAGAATATACATGAATTATTTCAAATTTTTAAAAAATCATCAAGAACGTTTTTATAGCGATTTAGGACATTTTGTTTTAATGTCCATGTATTCTAACTGACGTTTCTAAGCCGCCATCTTGAATTTCTAAAAACGCCATAAAGCAAATAAAAATAGACATGTCAGCCATTAATCTAAGCCTAAAACGATTTTTTTAAGTTTACTCAATTTTTCGGCAGATGAGGTGGCCCAGTTGACGTGAAATGCCCCATATGTTTATTATATACTATACTATAATATATATATATTATATACGTTTTGAGCTATTTATTTAAAAATCTAATATATAATTACCCAATTCATTCACTAACTCCGGAACGCTTTTCTTATATTTCTAATTTACATATCAAAATGTTATAACTGAGTAGCCTAAATGATAGAGGTATTAACCAATTAACAGCACATTTCGAACGGAAAATAACTCGAGTTCGATGTTTCACCCAAATTTTATTTTTTTATTTTTTTTAGTATTCATTTAATGACCAAATATTTTACTATAAATTAAATATTCCGCTTAATAATTATTACAGTAATTATACAAGAAAATACGAGGTACAAGTTTATTTTTGCGCCTAAATGTTTGCGAATACTACTATAAGTTATTTAAAAACTTTTATGTTTAGTTGTAGTAAGCCATGAGAATTTTTTGGTAAACATTTTTTTCCAATCATAAACTTCATGGTATCCTATGTTTGAAACAATATAACAATGAAAGTTAAATAAATTTTGTTAGGTTGAACGTGATTTAGTAGTAACGTATTGGACTAGCTAGAGCGGCTAAGGTCTGGGGTTCGATTGTGCCCAAGGCATTTTAGTTTAGCTTTTTCCAATTTGAATTTTTTTGACGTGATCACTTCTTACATCGCATGTTCAGAAAATTGAAACGAAATTTTGCCTTTGATCGTGGGCAATTACTGTAAGCATTATCTTTAATTTAAATATAAGATTTCTTAGGGTGGTCCTTGGGCTTCATGCCTCACGCATAATATTATCGCAACGAAATCATCTATGATTTCGCGCGACTTAAATGATTGAACAACTGTAACCAGAGAATGGCTCATCCGATCCGAGCAATTCTGAAGTCAATTTTTGCGTAAAGCAATAGTGGTGGTTAATTTATTTTAAATTAAAATAATTAATTTTCACACTAATTTTAATTTTAATTAAATTTACAAAATAGAGATTTACAGGGCTTGACGCACTATAGCGAGAGAATGACTCTTCTGATCGGAGCAACTCTAATCTCAATTTGTGAGTAAAGAAACAGTGGTGGTTAATTTCTTTTAAATTAAAGTAATTAACCTTCACATAAATTTCAAATGAAATTGATATACATATATAACAGCTCCCGCTGTTTGTCGATCTGTAAGGTTTTTTGTGGGATGCCCTAACACGTAAAATCATCCTTAAAAGCCCTTACTCTTTAGTTTAAGGTCTATTTAAGGTACAATAATCTTTAAAAGCCTTAAACCTAGACCTATTCCTACTCGGCTAAAAAAATATCAAATGGTCAAATGGTGATTGTGGCAGCGACCACTGCGGACATCCCCATTATATATAGATTGTATCCGTCCTAGGACGGGATGTACCCCCTAGTTATTTTATAGCCTTATAATTTTTTATTTTTTCAAAAATGATTTCTTTTAGACAACCAGAAACCATGACAATCATAAATTTCACGTACAAAAATTGTAAATTTGAATAAAAATAAATTTGATGAGACAAAACAAATTAGATGAACAGATCATATGTATGAATTTCCGATATACGCATAATCTTTCACAATGTTTATTGAATTTGTACTTGATGTGTAGTATTTCCTAAACGGATTTGGTGGTTTGTACCTTTCAAATATCGTGAGAGTACACTAATGCTTGAATTTTGATCTTTATTTACGTTTCTTCTATGTTGGTAAAATCTTTTTTCCGAAAATTGTTTAGTCTGTCCTGTATAAGTATATTTGAAACTATCTACATTGGACCTGGCTTAATTTTAGAAAACAATTTTTTGTTTAAACTTGTGCCTGCCCGTCCTATAATTGTGAAGTTATAATTTTTGAAAAGATTTTTTATTTTTTTGTTAAAGATTTTTAACATAAGGAATATCCAAATGGTTTAATTTTCTGGTCGAGAAACACGATATATGTATGTGAAAATGTTCCTATGGTGTTAATTTTGTAAGATGTGGTAAGGGAAGAGTGAACACTTAGATATCGGCCAGACCAAGTATCTTTGTGATACCAATCACAGGAAATTTTGCCGTTTGGTTATTGAATCAACAGAATGTCCAAAAATGAAATTTTGTTATTTGTTCCTTTTTCTAAAGTAAATTTTATGTTGTTGTTCTTTGAATGAAAAGCTTCTAAAAATGAACCAATTTTGTTTATTGGTATCGCCATATCTATGATATAACAAAGGTTAAAAGTCTAAAGAGTTAGAAACTGAAATTTCTAAATGTTCCATTATTAAATTTGCTGTGATGGGACTTATTGGAGAACCCATCTCCAATTTAGATGAAAATGCCACAAAATAGCAAATTGTGAAAGCTGCAGCCAAAAATTGTAAAAGATGATATTGCAAACATGATGTATGACAGTTCGTCTTACTCAAAAACTTACACTTTTTTAGAAAATATACAAGTCGTTGTTCCTGATACATTAGAGAGTTTTTTAGAAAATGTTATAATAACGAAAAAACGCAATACTGAATATTGCATTATACATACATACATTGCAACATTGCATTTATTACAAATAGCCTTGGCTCTTAAAACCTAAATTAATATTGTCTAAATTATAACTTGATCCTGATCCATCATATCATGATATAAACATTTTAGAAACCTCATTAATAATGGTCCCTCAGTAAATGTTAAACCTTCTGCATTTATGCCATGCGATTTTTACACCAACACTATTGAAGAAAAAATACATTTCATAACATGAATTTAATACATAACCCCGGATAGTAGTATTGATAATTCTGAAGAGAAAATCTTAAAGCGAAAGAAATTAAATCGACGTCAGATAGACACTATAAATGCAGTAATCGCTGAAATTGGTTTTCCTATTGATAATATGGCGGGTCTATCAAATTTTGAAATTTGGTTGAATTATATCCTTCAAAAAAGTATTCTGAAATGATTTCTAATTACGACGTGTTGTGGATGATGGGTAAATTTTTTATAATAAGAAATTTCCCTGGATGGCAAGGCTATATGGAAAAATCACACAAAGAAGGGGTCATGACCCAAGTAACAATCTGAAACCATATTTAAAAAAAAGATAAAATTGGGTTCATATTGGTTTTATTGTAACTATTTATTTTAACACGGAATCTAAATGTTTTAAATTTGGGATTATTCGAAATGAGTTATAAAGGTTTTTTTGTATCCAAATTATAACTAATTAGATTTTGTAAAAGATCTCTAAAACCAGTCAGAAACGGATTCTTTGATCTTTATGATTTTAATTTGGATTACAGGTAAACCTCGCTTAACGAACCCTCGCTTAACAAAACCTCGGTCCTACGAATATCAATTTTTGATACAAAACCTCACTTAACGAATACAAACCTCGGAATAACGAATAAAAAAAAATAAAAAAAAAATTAAAAAAACCGTTTTTCTTTCATTTTTGTTACTAAACAACTTAAAATCGATAATTTTTTTACAAAATTAACTAAGCATTTATTTTATTTTTTATGATATGTTTTGAATTTTTTAGTTTGCGAATTTTATTATTTATTTTATTCTAAATAAAATTGAATTTTTGAATGTACTGAAAACTTTTTTTTACTAAATTTGCACTACTGGAACCAAACTAACAATTTCTCATATAAAACCATATAATTTGATACCTCGATTAACGAATCCTCGCTTAACGAAGCATTTCCAGAAACCGAACCCATTCGTAAAGCGAGGTTTACCTGTATTTGGAACGTATTCTAAATGTTTTTATGTAACCAAATGTCAACTAATTAGTTTTTATAAACTGTATCTGAAACGAGCCCGAAAAGGTTCCTTAAAACCATTATTATTAGAAAAATTACAAAAATCAAAAAAATGAAAGGAAGTTTTTAGTGAATATAATTCGCTAAGTCAGTTCGTTCTGTTTGCACTGATCACTGAGCAAAACTCCGTTTCTGTGGACATTTCATCGAGGATCGCAGCAGGCTACCGAGCATTTTACGCCAATATAAAAATTTTCAAGTCTCCTCATATATCGCGCAAAATAAAATTGGACATCTACAAGGCGCTGATAAGACCAGTTGTCACCTTTGGTTGCGAGTCTTGGACACTAACAGCGCAAAACATCCAGAAAATCGCTGTAACTGAGCGTAAGATGATAAGAAGAATTCTCGGTCCCATTAAAGAGGGAGCCACGTACAGAATGCGAATGAATCACGAGATCAGAAATGATCTCGATAAAGTCGACATCATAGGATTCATAAAATCGTCAAGGCTGAGATGGCTTGGGCACGTACTACGTTCACAAAATCGGACCACTAAACAGGCCTTGGAGTCGGCACCAGCGAAAGTAGGACCTCGTGGGAGACCACCTACCCGATGGATGGACGACGTTGAGAGGGATCTGTACACACTCGGTCACCGTGTCTGGCGTTCTCTTGTGGCGGATCGGATTATTTGGAGGAGCATCGTTGAGGCGGCCAAATCCCTTCATGGGATGTAGCGCCAGCGGAAGAAGAAGAAGTGCGTTCTGTTTGATACTTAAGGTATTAGGCGAGAATTGTATTTTGTAGTTATAAATTATGCCTATAGATATAGTGAAAATGAATGTTTACTAAATAGTCCTGTGTATTTTATTAATTAAAAAAGTGGTGGTCGAATTTATTCAGTATTTTTAATAGTTTATAGCTCTTGGCAAACCGGTTAAAAATTGATTTCTTGTTGTATTATTGGTACTTTATAGTTTTTTGCAAAACCGGTTAAAAATAAGTTTTTTTCGATTTTTTAATTCCCGTGTTATTGGAACTAACATAAGCTCTTGCAGAGTTGCAAAAGAACTGATTGGTATTTTTAAAACAAAACATATAAAGCTTTTAAAGTGTAACAAAAATTTTGGATTTTGGAAACTAACTAAAATAAGTTCCCAGGTATATAGTACCTATAAATAAAACGTAAAAATTTCAAAAAACGCGGCTAAAACTGGGGTCTGCAACGGTTTTGTACTGTGTCAGAACCGTATCTGAAACAATTATTGAATTTTTTTGGTTTTGAGCCCAAAGCTTCGGATCGATTCCAAAACCTATTTGAAACCAAAAATTCCTACTTAGGGAGGTTTGATCAATTTTATCTACTCCTTTTGTCGTGGCACATCCATGCGATATAGATACAACACATATACTTCGATGAAGTTGGTGATTGATCATATTAAAAATATATTTAAAAACAATTTTATTTTATTTTGACTTGCCACTGTATATTGTATAAAAAGGCTTGGATACAGTATTATCTTCCTCGAATGATTTATGTATTAATCTTATTGTGTTGAGATTAAGTGGTTTCCATATTCTAATGTCTTTTTGGGCTGTATTAGACATATTATGTCCGAAAGTGGTTTAGGATAATTTATAAAATTGATTTAAAAACATCAAATTAAAGATAATTTTGTCAGAAACAACTTTTATTTGAACTATTTTTTTGTAAATGCCATATTATTTCACGAGAAAATAGAGATAAGTCGATTTTTTTTAAATAAAAATACCCATCTTCACCCCCTTTCATGGTCCCGCGGATCCGTAAAACGACTAAACTGTTTTATTTTTTGAACTTTGGCCTATTTTGAACCTTTAATTAAAATTTAAGATCTACACAAATTTTTTTCGCGTTAAAGTAAAGTTTTCCTGCATTACAGGTATTAAAAATTAGGTTTTTTAAGTTTACATATCTTTAAAAACAACATACACGACTATCTAGGCGCAAATTGATTTTTCGGCTTTATTATAAACAATAATGACATTCACAGTATGTTCGATTTGGCAAATCAGAAAAATACAGAGGTCAATCACTCATAATATATCTACTGGAAGAAGTAGACATATTTATACTCCCCCCCCCCCTCCTTCGTTTACTTTACCCCAGAGTCAATACAAATGTATCGACTCTCAAAATTTTTGTAACTTCTTAATCATTCGTGCTGGCATAAAAACACACACAAATCAGGTTTCTCCTTGGTTTTTTTTTTATTTTATTGAATATAATTCGCTAAGTCAGTACGTTTCTGCTTGATACTAAAGGTATTAAGCGAGAACTGTATTTTTGTAGTTTGGTCGTAGCTACCTGATGACTAGACTTTACTTTTCAGTACGAAACCATACTACCAACATAATTGGACTTAAGGAGGGTTGTCATTTTTGAGAGTCGATACATTTGTATTGACTCTGGGGTAAAGTAAAAGGGGGTAATGATATTTCTACTTTTTCCAGTAGATATATTATGAGTGATTGGCCTCTGTATTTTTCTGATTTGCGAAATCGAAAATAGTGTGAATATCATTAACTACTACTAATATATTGTCTATAATATAGCCGAAAAATTAAATAAATAAAATTTGCTGAAACATTAAAATTAAATTATGTCTGAAATATATTTTTCAAACTTTATTTTTTCTCTATTTTGTTATTTACCAAATTAAATCATGATACAATCTTTCATAAAATGTTCCCACGTTTTGTAATATTGTATGTATATGGTGGATCTGGAAATGTTCTGTTTTATTAAAATTTTCGAACTAGAAATATTTAGTGGTGATAGTTTTTGGTTTGGATTTAACAAATTTGTGCTCCCATCTTGTTATGTTTATTGACTTAACGACCACTCGATTGTAGTAAGCTTTTATTTTAATTTGACCAGAAATATAAAATTTTATATATTTTAGTTTCAATAAATTAATTATTACAAGAACAAAAAAAAAATACTGTTCTTAAGCGATGGGACCATAATTAAGAATTTGTAATGTTTTCATTTAAAAATTTGTCTTAGAACAAAATGTGTTTTCCCATAATATCTGAAAAGTTGGATTTTTCGTTGTTTTTAATTCCTTTATAAAAGCTCAGTTTTTTTCTAATGATCACAACATAAAACATATTAAAAGTCAATCAAGTATAAAAATTAATTGGTTTTGATTTTGCTTGTGAATACCATCAAAATTTTTGTAAAATCTCTCATAAAAATATAACTATACGATTTAGCATAATTTGTCGACCCAAATTCCAATTTAACCTACATGTTGAAATTTATAACTAACCAATAATTAATTAAAATTAATCAGAAATTATTTCGCGGCCAAACAATTTCAAATTTGTATAACAATAGGTCTCGCGATTTTTCCAAACCAACAAATTGTTTCCGTTACTAATCACAAAACCGAAAAACAATACACAAAAAAATGTCCAAATGATTGATTGTTACAAAATTATAAAACAACAATAAAAAAAAAAATCCACCCTCAAAATCATACATCTTGTGTGTGTGTGTGTATGTGCGAGTGTGTTTACTATGTAATATGTTATGGAAATGTCAACCCGCCAAACTAATCTTGTTTTTATTAAATTTAAAAAATTATTAATATTTTCCTTCACGTTTTTTTTTGTTTTTTAAGTTATGTTATATGAAAATTGAAAATCATATTTTGTATACACACAACAGCTACGTTCGTATATTTTTTGCAATCTGGTGATTTGATATTGATGGATTTTACAGAATTTTGTTGTTACAATATTTTCATTACGGAGAAATGAGAAAAATCATAGTTTATATTAAAAGTAATTCGTCAAATGTCATAAATAAATGCATTTTTATGTTTAATACTAAATGCGCGCATAGGTACATATGTATATCGTTATGAAACATTGATAGCAAAGATAATTTATTTATGTTTTAATTTACCGTCACACAAACACTATATAGACGTAAGAAGAAAACTAGATATTTTATTCCGCCTCGTCATTGCTGCGTTTGTCGATATATGAGATTATAGCACACCCAAAATTTATATTTTAATGTAAACTAATAAAATTATCAAACAAATTCTAATTAATTTAATCTTAATTTTTGACGAATCCGAACGAATGTCAAATAAAGGCCCAGCAGTACAACAAATTAAATTTTATGGTTATGTTAAAAAAAATAAAAATGTGTATTCTCTTTTTGAGGTTGTGTACATGTTTATAATATTTTATATATCTAGACATATTGTTGTTTTTGTCACCAAATAAATAAATAATGTCACGAAAATTTAGATTTACCATTTTCTTTTGTCTATTACGGTGTTGGTGCGATGGTGATGGTGGTTCGTTTATCATTGGAAAAATTATACATTTTTATTTGTTTTAATGAAATCAAATTTTTATTTTATATTTTCTGTGCGTTTGAATTAAAAATTTATTTTTATTTTAGCTTCTGGATCTGAATTTTATGCCAACAGAAATAAAATTATGGAGATAATTTTATTTATTTTTTTTTATGAATTAATAAAATAACCAAACTGAATTTTATATTTTTTGTGTTATATTATTAAAAATTTTATTGCCTTGCGTTTTGTCAAAAAGAAAAACAAAAAAAAAACTTGTAATTTAACGGATTTATGATCGCGGGTGCACGATTTATATAATATGAATGTTATGTATAGAACATGGCCTTTCTTTTGATGCGAGGGATTGAGTTATCTGCGTGTGAATAGCATTATATATGGATTAATAGGTATGACTTTAAAGAAATTGGGATATTTTGAATTTTAAGTGTTTTTATTACAAATTTATATGTATTCGTTTTTTAAATGACGTACTAACTTATATATGTTCTACATAAATTTTATTGATAAATTACAGCATTAATAAATAAGTGTGGATCGTTTTGTTGTGAGGATATGTCGTGTTTTTTTTAATGTTACGTTTTATTTACGAATTTCGAAAAAAGTCAGTTTCTTTTTACGTAGAACCGCATCTTTGTATTTGAGTTCTATAGAGAGTCAATCGCTCCTACTTTTCCAAGAAAATGTTATAAATAAACCGCTTATAAATTTAACCGTAAAATATAGTCTACCTATAAGTATAGGGTTCGCAAATTTACTAACTTTCAGAAATCCGCTAATCGGTAAATTATTTTCTTGAGATGAGATCGGGGCATTAAATTTAGAAATATTTTGGATTTATTTGGTTTTAAGATTTTTAATAATCAACCCACGTGCTTTATTTCGCATAGCAGTTCTCTTTTGAATGTTACAGCTTCTAGTGATAATTTGAAAATTTCACATTTGATACAGTTGGGTTTAGGTCATATTTCAGATTATGATTTACTGGCTTTTCCTTATAATGTCAATAGTATGGCGATGATTGAGTTGGAATCTAAATTAAGTTCTTTTAGAAATTTTAATTTATTCAATTTTGATAAGCTGTTGGAGTGTATTAATAAATTTCTGTGGGATATTTTGTATTGAATAGCAGACATTAATTTGAAAATTGATCTTTTTAATTCCTTGGTTACATATTAATTTGAGAATTCTGCCCCTATCTCGATTGTTAAAATTTCTAGCAAAAGTAAGGCTCTGTGGTTTAATAATGTAAGTGGCCATTATGGAGCGGAATATTGCTTTACGAAATCTGAAGCTTAAAGGTGCCAGTGACTTGATTGCTTAATTTATATTAAAATTCCTAACATAACAACCAGTTTAATTAGAAAAGCGCAATTTAAATTCTATAGTGATAAATTTAGGAGGTGTAAAAACTCCCCTCCAGGTTTCTGGGGTTGTTGTAAATAGCTTGGGATCACCAAAGCTAAAGTAAATAATTTTGTATCTAACCCTGATCAATTTAATGACAAAATCGACGCAGAACGCGGTTGTAACTTATCCCTCATAATCAACGAGAATTGGTTTCGGATCCATTTAAGAGACGTAATAATGACCGGTAGCAACACCGACGACATGGGAAAACTACGCTCAGAAAACATGATTCGCTGAATTTATTCATAACCTTTACATGCAATTTTTCTTGGACGGTAAATGATTTATATAATATAATAAGCACTGGCAACCGTCGACCGACATGACATGATTGTACGAGTCTTTAGTCAAAAACAAATTAAATTGGCATCATCAAGGCTTAATTTGCAAGTCACGTAAAAGATCCTGAACTCTACATAATAATAGTGAAAAAAATGTTTCATGGTTCATGTGTCGCATTAAATCTTTATTTCGCCGTGCTTGCACAACAAATGCATGAAACGTTATTCGGAATAAATTTTAAATGAAATTTAAATTGGTGACGACAATTATCCAAAATACAGACGCCGATCACCAAAACTGGGCGGATTCACGAAGAAATCGAAATTGACAATCAATGAGTGGTTCCATAGAATCGGATCCAATCGAAAATGTTTAAGGCCCATATTTCTGTTAAATCGATCAAACAGGTCTCCTCAAGCATATCGTCGGTTTGCGAGAATAGTGACACATCTCAAAAATGGCCAATTTTGAGATAATAGGAAAAAATCCTTTAAATGTAACAATCTTTTATTTGGCGTATAGTGTCACTTCTAAACTACCCATAGTTTTCAATAGATGTGACGTTGAATTTGATGAATTCAACTATTTTATACCAAAAAAAAAAAAAAATCAAATCGATTTCCTCAAAAATATGATATTTTGAGGTGTGTCACTATTCTCGCAAACCGACGATATGAACGATACAAATTCAATCAACAAAAATGTGGATTGCAAGTGCAAGGATATGACTCGCACAAGAACGAGACGATAGGGTCGATAGGGGGCCTATACTGTATATCCAAGAAACGTTGAATGTTTCTATTTGCGGTTACTGCTTTACTCGTTTCATATGGTCCGATAATCCATAAAATCCTGATCATATATGGCTGAAATATCGGAAAAGTATGAGCGACGATAACCTGGTCGAAACCCGACGAAACTATCGGAATTTGGAAATCAATTTAGACGACGAAATTTTCAACAAAGCAAACGCTAATACAGCTGGGAAATGGGTTCTCACGACGAAGAGGATTTGACGCCATATGAACAGTGAACTCTAAAGGGAAAAGTTACAACGTTGATGAGTTGCGATGCTACATCTAACATAATAAATCCTTTCTAATTCAGAGACGAAACAGGCCTATAAATAATAATGGACTTCGTCAAAAAACAACAATCTGATGTAATATTTCTGGATGTACCCGGTGGCGCAGGAAACACAATTTTAATCAACCTAATTCTGGCCGAAATTCGCGCAGAAAGGAAATACAGACATTCCGTGATCGACGCCAGCCGATGAAATAAGTGCGTGCGTGAAACACTCAACCATCTGTCACCAGGTAAAATAATAACAAATTAACAACAAATATGAAAGCGCGAATCTTAAACTCCTGCAAATAGGAGAAGGTACCTACGCAATAGACGAAAATATCGGCCAAACCGTATTGACGAATGAGTCGTGCAACATCCTTGAAAAATCCGAACAATTCATCAGCAAAATATACCCAGTATATGCGAACCAGCCATTCTAGCGACGAAAAATGAAATCGTCAAGAATATCAAAAATTAAGCCAACCAATCCATGATTCCAACTATATGACAGATGAAAACCAAAGTGTAAATTTTCCAGCCGAATGTGCCAGGAATTCCGTTGTATTGTCTTAAACTGGAGATTTTTGCTGCGGAATTTAAACTCACCAAAATTGTGAAATGACACAAGACTGCATAAAACATCTGCAAAATAACATCATCGAGGCTAGTATGTATAACGACTGGTAAAGAAAAGGGGAAAATGGTATTTATACCGCGAATACCTTGAATTTCGACCGAATTGCCGTTCAATTTTAAATGATTGCAGTTCCCAGTAGAAGTGGCATATACTATGACTATCAACAAACCACAAGGCCAAACATTTCGATATTGTGGTGGTCAACTTAAAGGAATCTTATCGAATTGATCGCTGAAATGATTCTATAAGGCGGACTTTTCAGCTTTAACTTGGTAAAAGTCCTGATTAATTTGAACTAGAAGTTTTATCTCTACACTCAACAAGAGAAACTAAATTGTTTATAAAATATCTACAAAAAGTCTGTTAATCTTTAAAAGAAGACTCACAAACCGCCAGGATAGATTACGACGCTTTAATGGGAAATGGTTATTGTTAGCAATGTGTTGTGGCGTGGTCTAATTGGCACGAAAAGAAATTAAAAGCGCCCTCAACTCAATTCAGGAAACAAATAAAATGCTTTTTCGTAAAATTGTATGTGTCTTATACAAAGCTTAACGATTATGTTTTATAACAGACCTTTAAAATCGAGCGAGCGGTCGATGCGGTTTTTTTTCACTTTAAAGAGTTAGCAATTGTGATGGGTTCTTTAAATTTATACAAAATAACGCATGCGTAAAATTTATTCGAACGCCACATTTATGCAATGTTGGTAAAAACAGCCGACGATGAACAGGATGCATGATTGTGGAACAAGTAATGCGATGAGAGAGTAAAGTAATAATATATCGGATTAGAACTGGATAATATTAAATTCGATTTTTAGTTCCGTATTAATGAATTTTGCTCTTTCAGGATTTTTACTGCTACTAAAATTATAATTCTACGTCAAATTAAATAATTGAGCTTCTAAGAGTGTAATATTTAAAATCGGGTGGGCTGAATGTCGGCCTAGTTACACCTTCTTTTTTCACATTGTTTCCAAATTTATAGCAGAAGTTAGCCAAAATTGTAGTTTGAGAGGCCTGATCCTCTGATCAATTGTCGCGTCCTCTTACCTGATAGACTATTGTAATTATTTTTTTTCTGAGAATGTCTAGAGTTTAGTCTGAATTAAAATGCTGGCCTCTGCTTGTATTCTGAACCCTGATTGTATGGCAATATTTTGATACCCCATTCCATGCTACAGCTAAATATAACAGAAATCATATCAAATAATCCGATTTAATTAAACAGAAAGCCTGCGCCTAAAATATTGCAAATTTTACTATCTTTTGGTATAAGGGGAAAGAGCTTATGAAGCTTTTTGAACTATCAGCAGTAAAAAACAATATATTGTTAAATTTAAATAAGGTTGAACTTTTTCAGACAATTTCAGAACTTCCAGCTAATTTGATAAAAATTACAGTTCTTCACTCACTCGCTTCAAAAAAATCGAATTTTAAAATTTACCTAATTTACAGGATGATGTTAAAGCATATCAAGTTTGGAGAACACAGTTTTCAATTTTTTTTTAATTCTTAATGTCAGAAGTCATGTTAAGAGAAAATCCATCCAATGACTTAACGATGGTTATTTTCTCAGGATAGCGGGTGGATTTGGGTAAATCGTAATTTTGCCACTTCATATTTGTGCAATCACGAGAGTGCACAACTACGTCTTCTCCATACTCGTTTAATTAAATCGAAAATTTTTAGGCCGAAATAATGATTAAAAACAAACTGGATTGAGACAATTCCTACAGTTTTTCTAAATATTTTAGTAAACTTACTTATTACGAACTTTGACATATTCCATTAAATATTCGAGCATTAGACTGGGAAATATCTTTAAAATGTGAAATTTTACCACACAAAACAGTACCTTGAATCTTACAAACATGAAATCATCAAACAATTTCAAATTGACACAATCAGAATGCGCATCCATTTGATCATCACCTTTCATCGTTAACCGGCTTGTACCAGGATTAGAGATGCTTTTTTATGTTGTATAAGTGCAATATGAGATGTGCAAAACACTTTGCTTGTTAGCTGCATCTGTAAAAAGTTTTTAATATTTTTTAATTAAAGCAAGCCAGAAATTACAACAAAATTCAAAAATATTTTTGTTAGAAATTTACCCAGTGTAAAAATTATTTACTCTATTAAATAAATTTACCCAGTGTAAAAAATTTTATGATTCTCAAATTTTTTTTGAAGAAATATGAAACATTTAAAAAAAAATCATTAATTTCCCTTAATTATTTCCCAATTTTTTTTTGGCATACGAATTTATTCTGAATTCAGTAGAAAACATAAGATATCTCAGACAGAAATTAAAAAAGAGTGAAAAGTACCGAATATATGAATTCTAGAAGACATAAAAGAAATATTTGGAGTGGGGATTCGAGAAATATATTTAAAAACATTTTTTTTCTGAGTTTCTTCGGCCCATTATGAAAGTCTAAATCTGGTGCACTGGGTAGAAAAAAAAAACAAGAAAAAAGAAACTTTTAGTTTCAGTATGTGTGTTTTCCTTCTGTATGATGAAGATGTACCCTAGGTTTAATTTTTTATTTTGCTCAGATTGAACTATTGGAACCAAGTAAATTTAGATTCCTCGCATATACATATAAATAGTTAACATGTAATTTATTTGGCAAGCTAACTATAATCCTACTATCAAGTCTAAAAACTTAATTTAATTACATTCTTAAATCATCTAAATTAAGTAAAAAATTATCGATTAACAAGTAAACTAAAAATATTAAAGTTGAATAAACAATAATAATACCATCATCAATCATATTTCATTTAATTTCAATGTTTTTCCATTACTATTCCAAAATATATTCGTACATATTATATAAAAACATGAAACCTCGAAACTTTAATTATAATTAACTTTTTTATTTTTAATTTCCCCACACATATCCCGTTTTATTATAACTGTTTTATAGTGGTCCTAAACTAGGTTTTCCTTCTATTAATCGACTATTAAAATGGAAAACATGAATATATCAGCGGGTTGGTATTAGCGTTATAGGGATGTTTCCTTACTCGTAAATAAATACAGTGGTGGTACTAAAGATTAACTTTTTCGATAATCATTTATGTGTGTTCGGTTTTCCGCGACCGTAACATCAAAGTTAATGACGTTAATGTAACCATATATAAAAATAAAATCTTTTGTTTTTTCTCTTTTATTTATGTATGTTAAGCAAAAATTCGGTTTAAAAGAAATAAGGGGTGGCTCACAAATTTCAGGTGAGGTATTAGGGTTTTCCATTTCTCGATTCTCCTATCAAAAAGTTCAAATCTAAATGGTGTTTTTATTTTATTATGATTATATTCTTCATTTGATGAAATAAAATTCCAGTTTTTGTGTGTGTACAGTTTTTCGTCAAATTTTTGCTTTTGTTCCCCTATTTCTCAATACGATTTTATTTCATTTTTTTTTTTCGAGTTGTTGTTGGTGCTTTGACTGCAAAGAAAGTTCGACTTAAATTTGAAAAGTTATCCAATTTCTTGTTTTCTTCTATTTTGGGTTATATCTTCGCCCCTTCGATAGAATATCAATCAGATATTTTTATGTTTTGAAAATAAAACAAACTTTGATGGTAATTTTAAGAAAATAAAAAAACGAAACTTTTTTTTTTTTTTGATTCGGAGAAATAAAAATTGAAAAATCGGGAAAAGTTAACTTTATAGATATGTACGTCTACGTATATTCCTTGTCGTTGCGGGTTATTTTTCCTTGTTGCAACGAATCTGCTATTTTATTTTCGACAAATGTATAAAAGTAGGAAAATGCCTTTCGGTTATTTATTCAATAATTTTTTATTTTTTTTTTTCAACATTACTGGATTTCTATTTTATATTTTTATTTAGTTCCACTTTGATCTGGAAAATTCATATTTATTATTTTTCATTTTAATAGAAAAATAAATCATATTTGAAATAAAAAATATGTATAATATAAATTTTAATGGAAAATACATTTAAATATTTGATGTTTCCAAATCACAAAAACTACAAAAAGTTATGTTTATGTGTTTTTGACAAAATAGAGTTCAGCTTTTTGCCTGTGCTTGTACACATTGATCTCTCGTAATAATTTGTGATTGTTACAATATGATACATGAATTATTACCAGACCATTGTGAAATTAAAGTTATGATGGCATTTGTGTGTGTATTTTTTTTTATATTTTCTAATAAATTTCAAATGAAGTTAATAAAATTTAATGGCTATTAAAGTTTTTTTTTAGGATTATTTTTCAATTTTATGATTGATTTAATGGATTTGGTGGTACGTTTTTGGAGGGGTTCAATAAAGCACGCATTACTCAATGCCATTTTGTTTTCTACGTGCCATTTATCCGATTAATTAGTCAAAAAGTTTTATTTGTAATATGTTATATGTGTAAATTTGTAATATGAATAACCTACATTTTTTATAAAATAAGGGTAGGTACCTCTAGAATCCTTTGACATGTTATGAGTGCTGGAACACTTATTTATTAAAGGAGAGGAACTTTTTAGAGGGAAGGCCAACTCCCCCAACGGATACCGTAAACATATCAATGCGTAAAACTGTTGATCTAAACAGCAATTTTATAAATTTTCAAAATGTTCGCGGCATTGCCTCAAAATCTGCTGAGTTTTATTGCTTTATCATCGCTTCTCTGTATCAAGTACACGTAATTGTGGAAACCAATTTAAATATGTATTTTAAGGTGAATATCTTGTAAGAATTTGTTTTACGTTATTTTCTTATATATTCCACTGAGATCGTCATCTGAATGGTGATACTTAGTTATTTCAAATCACCAAAGATTAAATGGCTGGTTGTTGATGATGTAAACTGCGTGATTCCGCGCAATATAACATCGAGATTCTATTTTGTCGTATGGCCTTGTCCAGATAAATAATGTTCCCAATTATATTGAAAAAT
Source organism: Tipula helvola (assembly GCA_963556165.1). Lineage (NCBI taxonomy): Eukaryota > Metazoa > Arthropoda > Insecta > Diptera > Tipulidae > Tipula > Tipula helvola. Next base: position 105,006,801 of record OY744483.1, read on the forward strand.
TTCTGGATTTATAAAAATTCAGCTAATCTATACCACCAATTTCATACATCATCAACGATGTCAACCATACATCAATATACAAATCAATTTAAACACATCAGAGGGTTTGTTGTCTAATTCCAATACCTACAATTGTAATTCAATTAAATTTTTTGATTTTCGGTGTACTGATAATGATAGTCTGATTTCTTATTTCAAATCGGTTGCCTAGGAAACGTATTTTTTGTTGTTAGTGGATTTTATTATTCTACGACATTTTATTCATTGGCTTCGACAAAAAATCCTCCTTGGTTTAACAACGACCTAATAAATCTTCGAAACCGTAAAAAAGTTATATCGAATGTAGGAGGTTCTCCAAGTTTACATTGTACTGGATATAAGAATAATATAGTGTCAAATTCAAAATCATTCTGGAATTTCGTTGACTCCAAAATTCCAAAAGATAAACTTTTGGATTTCCGTCAATATTGTTCCATAGTGTAACTGGGAATAATCCTGATTATATTTCTATCTTATTTGCTTCGTTTTATCAAAATGTTTATAAACTAAACGTACTGATATTGTTGGGTGAATGCATTTGCACCAACACTTGCTTGTATACCCCTCACATATCTCCAGATGATATCATTGAATCCCTCCATATTTTTAAGGATGTATGTGGCTCAGATGGTATTTCTTCAAATTTTCTTAAATAATTCTATAAGGAAATGGCTCAGCCTTTGTCAATTTTATTTAATAGTTTACTTTGGAAATGTGTTTTTCCGGTAGTTTGGAAATCGTCTCATATAGTACCGTTATTTTAAATAAGGAAATAGAAGTGAAGTATCTAACTACAGAGGTGCTTCATTATTGTCGACAATTCCTAAATCGTTTGAGTCGATTGTTTGTGATTAAACGTTTTTCAGTCTTAAGTCGCTTATATTTAGTAGATGGGCAATACGGTTTTTTCCGAGGACGTTCTTCTGTATTAAAAACCAACTTAAATACGATTATCTATATTCGTATTATAGAATACACTATATAATGCATCAATATTCGTTTTGCTTTCCTGGCTTAGGTATTGTTTATTAGAATGTCAAAAAGAGTAAGGATATAAAAAAGAGAGTTCCCAATTTTTCTTGCTACCACCGGCATTCGTTGGATGAATAAAATGAAATACAATTGAATAATATATTCCCCTAATAATGTAGCTTCCTATTTTAAGAGAGTATTCGCTCTGCAATATAGAATACATACTTAGCAAAAAAAATTGAACAAGAACCAATTTTTTTGTTATGCATAATTATTCTATTGAAGCTCTGTTTATAATATTTTTTGAAGTGCAAAACCTTGTTGATGAATACAAAAGCCCCCAGACCATAGATAAATGCAAGTGTACAGTTTTAAGGCTGTGAATATAGTGGAATTCGATGTGTGAACACTTGCAAATTTCATTGTAACTGAACACAATTTGTTGGCACTTTTATCACAGCGAATATTCCGCATTGATGTGGGGGAGTGAAAATTCGAGAATTTCGCTGCCACAAGCCATAACGAATCGAATTTTTTCGTCGCTGTAAGCGCTGCAACTTATAGACAATTATTATTATTATTAAGCTTATATATATGAGCCGTTTATTTTAAAAGTGGAATAAGTCAAATTTTTAAAAAATTGAGTTAACGTTATATAACATGTTAAAGTATAGTGAACTTTCACTTTTGTTACATTCTTGCGCTTAACTGTAAAATAATTCCTAGAAATAGTGGTTAAAGAATGAATACTAAACGCTATCAATATTTTGTTTATTGTGAAAGTGGAATAAGTCACATTACATGCTTGTTCATTCGTTTAATGTCATAACAACTAACAGTATGATGAGTATATTATAAATCTAGAAGGCATTGAAAGCAAAAAATATAACAACAACAACAATTTACATTTAAGATTTTAGATTTACTACTGTGTCCAAAAAGTAAAGCCAGTTTTCAATTTAAATCGCGCGGGTAAACCGCACATCATAAATATTTTTTTTCTAAGTTGGCAGCATTGTGATATACATCTGTGATCAGTTTTTATTTTACGCTTGGTTTTGTACGACGCTAAAAGTGCATTCGGTGATTTTTACAATTTCTAATTATATTGAGCAAAGAAAAGTTGCATTAAATTTTGTTTGCGGAATGAAATTTCGGCTTCAGAAACGTTAAAGATGTTGCAGAAAGCCTTCGGGGACCATGCTTTATCGGAAAGGAATGTTTACAAGTGGTGTAAACAGTTCAAAGGAGGTCGTGAAAGTATTGAAGGTCATGTTGACAGTTTTCACCGATTATCGTGGTGTTGTCCATTCAGAATTCTTTCCACCCGGCTAAACCGTTAACAAATAGTATTATTTGAGTGTTATGCGTCGTTTGCGTTAAGCTGTTCGCAAGAAGAGGCCAGAATTGTGGGCAGGCAATTCTTGGTATTTGCTCCACGATAATGCACCTTCTCACACTGCACTCGTTCTTGTGACTTTTTCGCCAAAAATTCGATCCATATCGTTCCACAACCACCGTATTCATCTGATTTAGAACCGTGTGACTTTTGGCTATTCCTGAAACTCAAAAGACCACTGCGTGGAAATCATTTTAGGACGATAGAAGAGATAAAACGTGAATCGCTACGCGCCCTGAAGGCTATCCCGGAAGGCGACTTTAATTCTTGTTTCGAAATTTCGAAAATACGTTGGGATAAGTGTATTGTGTCGGGAGGGGATTATTTTGAAGGCGACGAAATAGATTTGGAAGAATAAATAAATATTTTTTGAAATAATTAAAAACTGGCTTTACTTTTTGGACACAGTAGTATATGAGATTCTCCTTATTAAATCTACTACAAAACATCCTTGACTAGTGATGCAGAGTTTTATATTTTGAACTTAGCACTAAATAGGGATGACCAAACAATTTTGGTTCTATAGAGTTACTGCCGTTATATACTCAAGTGGGCGACCGGCAAGGCAGAGCAGTAACGAATTACATTTATTGGTAATGAAAACACAAATTATAATTTGTATTTTAATTACTCGTTTTTTAAGTAACAGTATCTTGTATTTTAATTACTTACATTCTAAGTAATTGTAATTTGTATTTTAACTACATCAGTTTTTGTAATTTATTGTTTACATTTTTGCAAGGTTCATAAGATTTGGTTCTATAGAGCCATCAGTATAAAACCTTATGTTAATGATCGTTATTTTAATGATATGTTTTTTCACTAAACGAATTTCGTCAAATCAAATTTTTCAATTTACAAACGTAAAGTAATTGTAATTTGTATTTTATTTACTGAGTTTGCTGTAATTTGTAAAAGTATTTTAATTACTCAGTGTAATGTAACTGCCCAGCCTTGGCGACCGCTTACAATCGCGAAATATAAAGACATGATGGATTTGCTCCCATATATTCCACCTGTTCATCTTGAATATTTTCAAAACTTAAAAAAATTCGGATCAACTTGTTGAGGAGCAAAATGAAATCCAAACCTATCAAGTTCATTATAATTTTCTCTTTGTAATAACTGGATGTCATTTATAATGTAAAATTCTCTTTAATGAATTAAATCAATATGGAATGATGGTATAAGTCATTTTTATTAAAAAACCTTTATTTTGAAAGTGAAATAAGTCATTTCTAGTACAAAAAACTCGTATTTTACCAAGCCTTATTATGAAATTCATCACTTTAGCTAAAAGTAGTAAGTATAGTAATATCATAAATGCAAACACTTTAAAAGTTGTATTGATTTTTTTCATAACATGAAAACACAAATGTTTAATTATCTCAATATTAAGAAAACATGACTTATTCCACTTTCAAAATAAACGGCTCATATGTATGTATATAATGTATAATATATCTTTACAAATATTTTGATAATATAATTATGTTATATAAAAATGTTTAAGTTATCCATCCACAATATCGCATCGTCAGTCATCTGATGAATTTCCTCCAATCCATGTTTAAATCTTCTAAATATGCATTCTTGATAAATGTGAGCAATATTTTATATAGGATGTCCACAATCACAGGCAACTGAAATTTCATGGTTGTAACGATTTAATTCAGAATTTGTTACCCCGTGATTTGTTCTAAATCTATTGCCTAAGGCCCAACGATATCTTAAATTTGTAAATCCAGGGATAACTAATGTTGGATCTTCGATTAGATGCTTGTTGACAAACTCTGATTCATTGAAAAGTGCCTTCCAGTTGTTATTGATGTCATAATTGGTTAAGTCTCCCAACTCAGCAATTTTTGTCCAAAAAGGATTTCTAGACTTCAAACGATTTTCTATTCTTCCATCGATGTCGAAATGAATAGGAAGGTTTAAATTTCTTGTAATTTTTACAATAAATGTTCTTTGTATAATGCTAACTGTCTTCTAAGGAGAGGTGGTTCAATATTGGACAATATCGGCAGCCATGGTAATGGTGTTGTTTTAATTGTACCCGAAATAATTTGCATGCAGCTATTGAGTTTTGTTTTTACATGATTTGTATGGACACTATGTTCCCAGACAGGTGAACAATATTCAGCCGCTGAATACACCAGTGCCATTGCTGATATACGTAACGTTTTAGCGTTCGCACCCCATCGAGTTCCAGATAGTTTTTGGATAATGTTCACTTTTGATTTAATCTTTTGTCCAAGTTTTATACAATGACTTCTAAAAGTTAAAGCTCGATCCAAAGTAACTCCCAAATACATCGGATTCTGATTAAATTTGATTAAAATTCCATCCATGGAGACATTTAACCGAGTATTCGAATGTTGATTTGATAAATGAAAAAATGCAACTTCGGTTCGGTTTTGCTGGGATTCGCCTTCAGACGCCAATTCACCCACCGCTCTGTCATTGTAAGGAAATTGGTAAGCTATTGCGAAATCATCAGCGTAAAGAAACTTTCTAGATTTTGTTCCTGGCAAATCAGATGTATATACATTGAACAAAGCAGGAGCAAGAACTGAATCTTGAGGCAATCCATTATTCACACATCGAATTCTACTTTTCTGATTTCCCAAATGTACAACAAATTTTCGATTCGTTAACTTAGCAGAGATCATGTTTAAAGTTTTTAAACATTTTAAAATCTTACTTAATTTCAACATCAATCCTTTCTTCCATATCGTATCATATGCTGCACTTAGATCCACGAACGCAACAGCCGTTTGTAATTTGTCTTGGAATCCTGCTTCAATATGTGTTACCAAAGACAAAACTTGATCACAACAGTTTCTTCCTGGATGAAAACCGGCTTGATAATTTGGAATATTTTCTTCAAGTGTTGGAAAAATTCTGTTATAAATAATTTTTTCGAAAATTTTATAACCAATACAAAGCAAAGATATCGGTCTATAATTTTCAGGTAGATGTTTGTCCTTTCCGGGTTTTAAAATGGCACGAACTTTTGATAAATTCCAAATCGGAGGAATTTTGCCACGATTATAACAATCAAAATAAAATTTCGCCAACCAATTACGGGCGTTTTTTGATAAATTAATAAAAAAATCGGGAAACACCTCATCCACTCGACGCAACATCCTTCGGATGTGCTGTTGTAATGTTAACCCCATTCTTATTACTAGAATCACCACTTTTCTTTAATAGATCCCATGCTTTTCTGTTTGAACGTTGTTTCAACTAAATTTATCCATTTCGCAGTACGGTCCTGATTTAATTCATTAATTAATTCATCTGCACATTCTTTAGATTCGTACTCTTGATACATTATCCATAATCTTTCACATTCATCGGACCAATTTGGAATGTATGATCTTCAAAACCCTCTTGGAATAAATCGTTTGGCCGTCGCTTTTAGGAATCCCACAAATCTATTATAATTTTCAACAACCGGAGAAATCCATCTGATGTTCGAATCTATCGCTTTGGTAAATTCTGTCCAATTACCTTTTTTAAAGTTCCATCTCGGTTTCGGCAATGATTTTATTATTGGAATTTTTATTCCGACTTCTAGAAAAATACATCGATGTTGACTTTTTGGAAATTTATTACTTACAGTTCTTACAGCAGATAAGACATTGAACGAATCCTCTGTTGAAACAAAACATAGATTCGGGTTATATCCTCTGTTCCATCTACCAGAATGAAATGTTGGTTTATCTTTAGCATCAAATAATAAGTGTAAACGGTTTCTGTTTGCCGAATCAGGTATAAATTCTCCATTCAAATCATCTTGGTTGTAACCTCACAGACAATGATGACTATTGAAATCGCCCATATATACTGCGGGATGATTAAATACCGGCAATGGTGTAGACCAAGAAGAGCCAGGAGGTTTATAAACATTTAAAATTTTTAAGTCGTTTAATTTGATAACCAGAATTTCAATATAATTGATGTTTGATTTTAATAACACGGAACAATCGTCACATAAATCACTTCTTATAAATGTCGCAATTCCATAATGTTCATGATGAATAGAATCAATGCACGAAAATTCATTTATTAATCCGCAATTCAAAAATTGATGACAATAGAGATTGTAAACAAATACATTATAAGTATATGGTGAAAAATACGTGAAATCACAAATTCACTATATGGAGCCATAAGTCATATTTGAATTTTATGATTTTTATGTTTTGAATGTGTAGCCTTGATTTTCCCGTTGTCTCAAAATCCATCTGATGCAGACGAGTTATAAAAGGATATAGATGCGGTTAATGTTTTGTGTATAAGAACAATTTGATTATATTTAAATGTAACAAAGTACAAAATGAAGAAATTTTTACAAGTTTAACATCGCATCATATTTGTGTTTTACATTTGTATCTTCCTTATCATTTCGACTTAATCTGTGCTAAAGCCAACTCTATGTTAGGATTCCTAAAACGTACCATGAAAGAGTTTAATGATCCTAGAGTTTTTGTTTGCCTATATCAATTTTTTGTTCGGTCACAGCTCGAATATTCATCATGAATATGGTCTCACCGTTATAGGGGTGACATAATTATAATGGGATCCATTCAACATGGCATATTTTAAAACGGAATATTTCAAAATGAAATATGAAAAAATTTCTCATTTTTGTTATTTAAATTTTCCAGAGAAATGGGGAAAATATTGTAAAATTGAAATTTATTTTTGAAACTTTAGATAATTGTAGAGTTATTTTCATATATAACTAAAAATCGACAAAAATGCTGTTAACTATGATAGTTTCTCAAAAAACACAGATTTTCATATGGTACAATATAGCATATTCTTACTTAACTATTTGTTAGCCGATTATGATAAAATTTGACAAGTGCAATGAAAATGGAATACTAAAATTGGTTTTGGACGAAGTTCTGAAATATGGCCAATTTGGGTAGAACTTCCCATATTCGGTGGAAATGGGATTATTAAAGTATGTAGTTCTAAAATATGGCCGATTTTGATGGAACTTGACTATTTCTTAATTGTTTATGATAAAATTCGACCTGGAATATAGTCAATTTTCATAGAATTTCGGCATCGAGAAAATCAGGTAAGGAGTAAATATTTTGAAAATTTTTAAATGTAGGATTGTGTATCTATAGTTTTTAGGAGGTGGAAGCCAAATTTCCCCAGAAAATTACCTCATTTTCCGGGATAGTTTTCATTTTTTTTTTAAATAATTTTGTTATTGTTTTATTCAAAATACGTGGAAATGTGCAATTTTTATAAAAATTTAGATATTGGGATTGTATCTCAACAGTTTTTTGACAGTGCAAGTAATTTTTCCGGGAAAATTTAGCAGTTTATCTAATTTTTTTTTTCCTAAGTTTAAAATTATAAATAAAATTTGAAACAGGAATAATTGTATAAATTCTGGAAAAATGGGGGTTTACAACGAATAAGGTATAAAACGAAGGTAACAAGAAGGTACCTCTAAGGCAGTGATTCTTAACCTTTTTAGATATTGGCACGAACTTCTGTGTGGTATAGCAGCACGTTATGGTCGGTACGCAGTTCTTCGCATAAGGAACGAAAAATCCTGTGGTTTAAAGCTCGGTAATTGCTACGTGGGGTACTTCTTTTTTAATGTAAGCCGCAAATCCCGAATTTTTGCCTAACATAGTATGAGCCATGTCAGTACATATTGAACCTTTTTTATTAATTGGCACCTCATGTTGTGATAAAAAATATTTGACGTGATTAGTAGTTAACTTGAATGGTTCACAGTACAAAAATTCTTCTACGATTTCTTTCTCCTTTACGTAACGCACAAACACAATGAGACACAATGAGAAATTATCTACATCAGTAGATTCATCCAACTGTATGCCTATTTGAAAGGGGCTCGTTTTGATGTCTTCAAATACCTGCTGTAAAATATCTTGACTCATATCCTTAATTCTGTTATGAAATAGCGAAATTTGGTTTAGTTGCCTAGCTAGATAGGAAATTAAATAGTATATTGTCCATACGCCTGCATTATCCATACGAATTTTCCTTTTTTGAGGCTGTCGGTAATTGGTGCAGTAATTGTGGAAAAATTCATTATGCCTGTACCATCCTGCCATACCTAGAAGGAGACGAGCTTGCTTAACATTCTCAGGAGCTGGTAAATTCACAACGGCTTCGATCTTTTGAGGGTCAGGTCTGAGCCCCATTTCACCAAAGTATCGTATCTCCCTCATTACGAAATTTTTTTTTCAATGTTAATAGTTAGTCCAGCCGTCCGTGGTAAGTCTGCGACCAACTCTAACATCTCAAAGTGATCCTTCAATGTGGCGGTTAAGATCAACAGGTCATCCAAATAGACGAAAACTTTATCATGGAGCTCGTGAGGTATGACCTGAAGCATCAACCGGCACATTGATTGAGCTGTGCATTACACAGCCCAAACGGCATTACTCTGAATTGGTAGAGTGGCCGCCCTGGTACCGTAAGAGCTGTTTTGTCCCGTGAAGCTTCTGCCAGTGGAATCTGCCAGAAGACGTCCTTAAGGGAGAACACCACTGTGACCTACCATTTTCAAGTGCTTAGTTTGGTATTTTTTTTTTGAGAAATGGGTTGGGTTTAGAGAAAAAAAAACTTTTAGGCTATATTTGGCATATATTTAAGTAAACAAAAAAAAAATTTTATGTAAAAAAAAATACAAAATGGCGGCGCTAGAGTAGCTTTAGTAGAAGTGATTTTGCCTAGAGTCGCTCCACTGCACGCAGTAGAAGTGTCTTAAATTTGTTCCTGGAACAAAAAATAAAATATTTTCATGAAATATATTAGTTTTAGCATCGAAGTACACGAGGAAATTAAAAAATTCGAAAAAATAAAAAATTGAGACAAGTTTGAAGAAAAAGTTTCATTTTTCGACTATAATTTTCGTATAAAAAGTTGTATATCTTTTTTAATTTTGAATGAATCAAAAAAAACTCATGTACTTCGATTTTAAATCTATTTAAGAAGCTACAGTTAAATTTTCAAGTCGATTGAACTAAAATTGATTGAGTTCTGCTGTGTGCAGATTTCCAAAACACGGTTTCGAGAAAAACGCGTTTAAAGTTTTTGGTATCAATAACTTCTCAATAAGAGCTCTCAGGAAAATGCTTGAAAACCTTCTAGAAAAATTTTTTTTTAGTTATAAACGAATTTGTATCATATTTTTGAGGATCTAAAGGATTTTTTAAAGGCAAAAAAAAAAAATCGATTTTTTGAAAATCTCACAGTGGTGTTCTCCCTTAAGGTCAAGTCCTGTAATGTATTTTGTCTCCGTTAATCTGCCGATTAGTTCGTCTATATTTGGGAGGGGATACGCGTCCTTTTCTGTCACAGCGTTTAATTTACGTGCGTCTAAACAAAGTCTCGTCTTTCCGTTTGGTTTGGGTAATATGGTCACTGGTGAGCTCCATGCACTCTTACTAACCTCGATGATTCCTAAACTTAGCTGCTCTAATACGGTAGCTTTCCCTAGCCCTTCTCTAGCAAACGATGGACACAGACCAATCACTCGATTTAATTCCTTTGTGTCCTTCTCACTTAGTTTGTGTGCGTTATTATTTCGGCTTGGTCATAGACAATTGTTTCTATATTCATTTTTGGAACAATGTGAAATTCTCTCAAAAATCTATACCTAAATATACAAAAGACTGCAAACTTGAAACTATACAAAATTTTATATTTTCGACTTTTCCGCCAAACGTAACAGGTATACATGCGTAACCTTCTATTCTGTTACAAGTTCCGTCAGCCGTTTTAACAAATGAATTCAATTTATTATATTTAATGCCATTTTCCAATAGAAATTGCATAGAACCTTTTCCCAGCACGCTCACACTAACTGTCTAGTAATGCTGGTATAGTTTTAGATGCAATTATAATTTGAGCTTAGGGTCGTGGATCATTTTTAAATAAATTATTCGTAATAGATGACATACAGTGTTTGATAAAATTACGCTGTGGCTTTGGATAGCTGGAATTTATCAATTTTGAAATCGATTTTGTAATTATAAGACACTCCACGCAATTCACCTTTCACAATTCTATTTATTTTATGAACCCTTAATGTGTATTTTTTCGATAATACATGTAACCTAACTAAATAAGACCAGGTTCTAGAATTTTAGAATTTTGGCATTTGGATTTGGGATTTTGAATTTTATCTTTTGGATTGTGATACACAACCGTACCGCACCATATGTTTTCAACTAAAACACATAAATTAACATAAAACAAAGATGAAAAATTACTACATTAATTTTATTAACAAGACTCGGATTTATTTGACATAAAACCAATTTTAAGCTAAAGTGTCATCAAAAAAATATAGTACGCGATAAAATTCGAATTAAAATAAAAATAAAAACTAGAATATAAGTATTTAAGTATATAATTGGGGTGTTGATGATTCATTATTTTGTATTATTGTGCGTTGATGTTGAAACATAATCCTATAAGATTACATTTCACACGATTCAGTGCGACATATAATCTAAATCAAAAGTAAAACAATTTGAAACACTCTTAAATACAATCTTCATAATATTGTGTTAAGTAAATTCTAAATCCAAAAACTATTACCACCAGCCATATCTAATTCTTGAGCAAGTGTAATAAAAAACGTAAGCATCTAAAATAGGTAATATAAAATTATGCGACAGTATTAAAATGGAAGAAGATTACAATTCGAATTTATTTGGATAAGATTAGATTGATAAAAATGTGTTAATTCTATTTTCAGTTTATTTTTTTTGTTTAATTAGTAAAATAAAAATACCCTAAAACTATTTTGTGTTATTATAATTCATGTATGCTCAAACCATGATACACACAAAGAGAAAAATATTTTCGATTCCGATGAAAACAAACACAATTGGAATAAAAATAATTTTCAATTAAAATTAAACAAAAAAAATTGAGATTTTTCCTATTTACATGGACTTGTATTATTATTCCTAATTCTAATTAAATAATAACATGTCCATGGGATACCCTCAAACAATAGATTTTCACAAAAAGTATTTGATTTGATATACAGTTTTTCTATTTTTATTTAATTAATTTAGATTTTTCCTATCTCATTGTATTGTGAGCATACACAAATATAAAATAATTATTGAAATAAGTTAACGTACATGTATGTAGAAATAAAATCAGTGCGGAGTTTTATATAAATATAGAGAAAAGGGTTAAAGGTATTATCGTTTCGAATGACCAAAAAAAAAAAAAAATTATATTTAGGGGATTTTCTTATTTTAGGCAAATATTAAATTCATTAGCTAAAATAAAACTACAAATACTATAATTTATTATTTATTTACTCTAATTGGAATAAATTGTAAATCGTGCGTTAGCTTCAGTTGACGTGATTATCATGTAAATCGTTTCTAATCAATGCAATCCCATCGAAATAACTAATAGAGGAAAATTTAAGTTACTAAAAAGCACCCGTTAAGAGTTCTTCCAAGGTTTTAGATGAAATTTAATGGTACTTGAAATTATATTCACACCCAAACAAAGCAAAGTTTTATATAATTTTTCACAATCCATACATACGAATAAAAAATAAATGTTGAAAGCTTTCCGATAAATTATTCTCTATTCAACTTGGGTCTTTTTTTTATGTTCAATTTTCCGTTAATTTATCGTAACAAGAATAACTAGAGGGATATAAATTTTCATACACAAAAGGAAAATATGTTTTTTACTCATGCCAAATTCGATTCCAATTTATTTTTTTGTTTTCGTTTTACCTGTAAATCCTTTTGGAAAAAATCCAAAGCGCGCAAAATAATAATTGAGACATTTTTAAGTGCCAATTTTCATCATTTTTATTATTACGATGAAAATTATATTTCGATTATAACAATTACATCTAATAATCCAACCCCCTTAAAAAAAAAAACAAAAACAAAAAATATCAAACTACAATAACAACGCAAAAAACTAAAATGAAAATAATTTTCTTTTAATACATAAATAATTTCCCTAGGGCCAAGAGGGAGAGTAGAGTTGTAACTTTTTTATTTGGTTTTCGATTAAAATACGTATTATAAAAGAACGAAAGCAAAGTACTAAAGGGTGACATTACTTAAGAAAAGTTTCCCGATTTTTATTGTCGATAACAAACTTTTGATTTGTAAATGAGAAAATTCTTCTTTATTTACTTATCGAATTATGCACAGGGAAAACTCACGATATTGAAATAAGCCACCAACGAAACGTCTAATTGAATGATAGCCGTTACATCTCATTAATTTTTAAAGACGGAAAACTATATATTTTCTTTTGTATAAAATACGAATAGGTTTTCCTTATGTTTTCCTTCATGTTATGTGCAAGCAGAAATGAAAAATACATAATTTATTGTTATAAAATATTTACGATTCGTGGGTTGTCTGTCTGTCTGTCTGTGTATTATATTTATTGAAAGAGTATAAAATAAAGACAAAAATGAGAAAACTTTTCCTCGTACAGCTTTTCCAATAAAATCTACCCATATGTGTATTTCGTTATAATGTACAAAATAATAGAGAGAAGCCATGTCCAATATTTTTTTTTCCCAGTTTACCGACCGACCGACATGGTTTTTTGGTTTGTCTATGAAAGATGGGGAAAATTGGGAAGAAAAACTAAAATATTGGATTATCGAATTGAATTTTTCGTCTTACGTTTTATCTATATTGTATATGTTGTTGTTACATGAAATATTAAATTAACCGAAAAATAAAAAATCAAATTAAATTTATTTTTGATGAACGAAATATACCGTAAAAATAAGGAATCGTAAATTTAAGGTGATGGCTTAATTGTATCTATGTATATACCCATATACTCCAATATCAAATCAATCGAAAAAGGTCAATCAATTCATCTTTATCTATTTTGGATTTTTTCGTGTGTATAAATCAATTGATCGTATCCGAATATATTAAATAGACGACAAAATGAATAATTTTGTACCAATGAAAAATGGTAATTAGATTTGAATGTGATTTGTGGAAGAGAAATCCTGCTTAATATACAGCACCAGTAATGAACTTATCAACTGATTTTTCTCGCAATCAATCATCAGTCAATTTTTTTTTTGTTTTGTTTTTCACTTACCACACAAATCTGTTTCAATTTCAAACCTTTTTTGTTCTTCTGGCAATTCGGATCAAAGCACAAAATAAATTTCCTAATATTGTACATACATATGTTATTTTTATGATGGAGGTTACTATTTTTGCCGTAGTTGAAACGTTTTTTGTAACGAGATGACAAAGAGTCATAAGCTTTAATATTACATCAAAATATCTTAATCCACACAATATACGAATATACGCTAATTACATTATATCTACATGTATTCGAATCAAAAGCTTTTATTTGCTTAATTAAATTTTAAAACTAAATTTTAATTCACATCAACAAGTAAATTAACAAATTTTCCGATTAAAAAGCTTCAACTAAAATTTTCATGAAAATGACGTGCAAATTAAGGCAAGCAAAAAATGCCGATAATCACAAAACAGGAAGTTAAGTGAATGACAACTAATTATTGTGAAAGAATTTTTTGGTTCGTTCATTTTAAAATAATAATAAAAGGAATCTTATATACATCTATATATTTTAACCCTTTATCCAACCGCTCGTTTTTTTTCTTCTTCAGTGTATTCGTTTTTAAAACCCATTAAGGAATTTAACATTTTTGCGTTGTTTCTATGGTAAAGAAGATAAATATGTTGAAGTAAAAAGCAAAATGTTTATGTTGTTGTTTCTGAAACCAATTTTTATAATTTACCCAGCACGATATTTATGTACTAGCATATATGTATGGTAGAAACATTACAGAAACGATGTGAAAGATAAAAAACAAAAATTTTCTTATTGTTTTCATTTTAAATGTCTGGAAACATCAGACGAGACTAATACAAAGTAAAATACGATCTGTACAAAAAAAAAAATACACCAAGAAGATATTATGTCTTAAAAATTAAAATTCTCATTTTCAATATCCTTATTTATTATTTAAAGGATAATAATAAAAAATAAAAAGTTAAAACAGATAAATTGGTTTCGGTTTTACTATCTGATTATTGTGGCTTTTTATAATGGCGGAACGGCAAATTGATGATACTTAGCGCTTCTCTTTTTATTTATCGTGATTTGAAGCTGTTATCTGATGAATATTGAAAAATCGACGTCTGTCGAAGTTAATATAGCATTATCCTTTTCGTACTGTGTAGCACTTACTATAACGTTAATACTAAATACATTTGAGTATTACTAAGTATGTTTAAAACACTCTAAGTTTGCACATAACCGTTGCTTTCAACAGTTTATAGCGAAACTGACCTTTTCCTTCAGCATATGGAGATTCTTTAGATTAAATTTACCCCTGCCGGCGTCCCTATTAAATCAAAAAGATTTGTAAAAGTGCTCCTAAATAAAATGTAGGTGGTAATTTTTAACATTCACAATTTTTTAATTTTTTTTTAAATATTTGCGCTTTTGTTGCTTAAAGTGTCTTTACAAATATGCAATAACATACAGCATTACCAAAGGAATAATGGCAGCACGAAAGGGGTGATAAAGGATCTGGAGCTCAATCGGCAAGAGATCTATTTTAATTATTGCGTTTGTACTTCTGAAACAGACCAGGTCCAAGTTCGTAAGGCTCCATCGACCACAAACCTTGAAAATATTAGAAGAAGATTTGTAAGCTTCCATATTCCGTTTGTAGGAAAGATAATCAAGGTTAGAGGAGATGTTAGAATCTGAAATCATTCGGCATGCCCGGTTCTTAACTCGGTTGAGTGCAGCCAGGTAGTTCTTCGGTGGGCCAGCCCAAATATGTAGCTTATGTTCCGTTTCTATCTGATTTACGTGTATGATCCAGACATTTGTAAAAGTCCCGAACTACAGAAAATCATGGGCGGGATTCTGAGGCAAAAAAGAATTTCTTAATTTATGAAACTACCGTACTATAGGAATTAAAATTGCTCTCAATTGGTATAGTCAACTTTTGTGCCATGCTGCTAGCGATGTTAAGTAGATCACCAATCGATTGGCCACGTTGAAACCGTAGCGATGGTCTAAACCGTTGGTGTTCTTCTAGGTATTACATAATTTTTTTATTTGAATTATTTATTTTTACTCGAAGTTATAGGGAAAAGTTGATCACTTTCATAAAAGTGGTTTTGTTTGACCCTTCCTTACCTCACAAAATGTTTCGATGCGGTTTTGTTAACTAATAACAATCCTAATAGCAGAAATATCAACTTAAATGGGGCTTCGAAGTTTATTTACGAAATATTTGCAACGCCCACATGTAATAGATTTATATTTTACGTAACTGTGTTTCGTAAGAAAATAGTTTGACAGATAATTGACAGGTAATCGCACTGGTGTCTAGAAAATTCTGATTTTGTAGTTGTCTATATTACCCATACGCAGGGCAACCACTAAATTTGTTCTATCTACCTAATTTTTATTTTATTTTATTTCAGAAAAATTAAGTAGGAACCATAAAATAGCACAGAAACTATTTAATTACTAAAATACTGTCAATTTCATCATACATATTAAAGTCACAAAAATTACTAAGTTCGTTATAACATTTCGACATAGAATTCAAAGGTTCGTCATTTTCATAAATGGTTCTATGAGAATCTATTTTCAAGAGTGTACAAGTTCAAAGATTTTTAGTTGAAACATTCAACTTCAAGTTCAATAACAAGAACGAACTTGAAATGTGCCAAGCAAAAATTAATATTTTCAAGATTTTTATTAATAATAATTGCTTCGTCAACCTTCCAGACACAGATCAAAAAGTTTTTTTTTCGCCTTTATCGCTTCTTCTGATAGTACCACAAATATTAAAAAAAGCAACTTTTGTAAATATAACAATCTAGATAGTTGCCTAGCAAATATTGGAGTTAAAATATTCGGAATGCTTAGAATTTTATGGAGAACCTCCGCTTTCACTATCGATGTTGATCTTTTATTTAATGCTTGTATTAGGTATGTTTTTAGTTTAAGGAAGTATGATCATATATCTAATCTTAAGACAAGTTTACTGAAAATTGAAATTACTGATTACTATAATTATAGAGTTTGTTATTTTATTTATAGAATATTAAACAACTCTGAACGTTATCATTGTGTAAGAGAGCGCTTATTATACCGAAAAATGCGTGTACAATTTATCATAATATAAGTTTAAGTCTTTATATATAAAACTATTTCAAATACTATTTTATCATAATAGTATGTTTGTTCGCGACATTCACATTTTCAATGATATTGATCTTGTTACAATACTAAACTTGTGCTACATTTGTGACTATACTTGTGACTACACTTGTTACTACTCTAATTTCTATACTTGTGCCTGCAGTTGTGACTACATTTCCTTCTATACACCGCTAGGCGTCCCAAAGTTTGTCGCACATTAGTCCAAAAATCCACTTTTCTTTTTATTTCATAATAGAATTTGTCTTTTATATCCCTATGGGTTAATTTTTGAAAATTAGCAACAAACACAACAGTTTTTTAATTATTTTATAAAAATAAGTTACAGCCATTTTAGAATATATAAATAATTATTTGTAATACTGTCATAAGTTTCTAATACAGTGTCACATTTCTATATTTTTCTATTTTTCTCCGAATTAAGATAATTTATTGAGCTGAGATGCATATAATCTTCAAACATTACTACCTCGGCAAATACATAATTATCTTAGTTATCAAAATACTAATAAATCTTAGTTTTATGAGCAGTTGAACTGTCAATGTCGATTTCCCAAACACTTCAAATTTTGAGATATGACAGTGTTTGGGACGCGTAGCGATATATTACTACACCTATTACTTTTTATTATTTTTGGAATGCTCTCAATTCCGGAATTGATTTTTTTTAATTCAATCAGACGTGAATTTTTTCCGGCCATCAAAAAAAATTATTTTCAGGATAAACTATGTTAACAAGCATAACTGAATCATTAATAAACGATAAAAAATTTAAATTTGTTTCCTCTGAGAAGCCTAGCGTAATGGGTTGAATTGAAACCAATTCGTGTCATATGTCGTACATTTTTAATATTAATGCTGTGTGCTTCACGTCGATTTTTTTTGCCTAAGTAAAAATAAGACTAAACTGAATTATGGTAAATTACGCTAGTCAACAATTTAGAATCATGAATAACCAGGCACAGTTGGTTTTGTTGACACTAGGACCATATATGAATGCATGTTTAAGCTAATAAGAAATTTAGTTTAGTATGCGATTTAGTCGAAAAAATCGACATAAGACACACATCATTAATACTGGAACGCGGTAGCATTGAAACATTTTTTTTAGGTTGTTTGGTTTTATTTTTCACATACTATTTGTACAATTCAATTTAATAAGGTAGGAACTTATATTTGCTGAAGCTTTTAAAGTTCATAATCATTTTTTATGAAATTTCATAAAACAAATTTTCTTCTTATTTAGGCACAAATACACTTGGTACTTTGTGCAAAAGAAGTGCGACTTTGACATACATTTAGGCATTTTACATCGAAGTGTATAGTGGCTTCTGATTATGTTCAGGGAAGTGATCTACCTGGTCATACTGCAAACATTGTTTTTTGGTATTTATATTTTAAGGAGAATCGTCAATTTCCTTTAATGCTGGACGCCCACGTTTGCGAATGGGGTTCGTACTGGTAACCATCAAACTGTTTGCATTGTTTAACCCAAAATTCAATAAATCAGGAATATTTTTTTTTGCTACAATACTCAATCCAGGTAGCACAGACCGCAAAGTCATAACTACGCGCACTGTCCATTTTTTGAATTTAATAATCACTCGATAATAGTTTATCAACTGGTCCAAAAAATCCACCCCTCCCATATTGGTATTGTACAACTTTATAATTTCTGGTTGTTTAATAGTTATATATTTTTCGCAATTGAACCCAGCAGTTCGCAATCCCTTCTGCTCCAATACCAATAAAATTTGATGATGCATGTACCGGTTTGTTGTCCTGCCATTTGACAATCACCATGCTTTTATCACAGCTGGGTACTATATCGCTAGACCCTCTTTCTGTAAGATAGGTGGATAAGAGGTGGATTTTTGAATCGATTTAAGCGTATAGTTCCAATAGCATTGATATTTCTCATTCTTAAAATTTCAAAAATTTAATATGACGAGAAATAGTTGTCGAAATATAGTTTGAGTCCAGGGGATGTCATTCATTTGGACAAATGAAGTACAGCAATAACACCGAAGCCAAATTTTTTTGAATCTGTCACAGAAATTTCAGTTGATTTGTCTTGGTAAATAAAAAAATCATAATCCACTTTTTCCACAAAGCACAAAATGTTTAAGTCCCCATGGGTACGGTTTACCTTTGACGTATTATTTGGCGTGAAATTTTTCTCTGAATGGAATCATCTGTACGTCTACAGGGATACATTTTCTTCTAAGTGGTGTTCCAACCATCGATTTCTAACGCTATCAATTATCGGTCTGACCTTATAAAAAGTATCCTTGCAGTTGTTGGTAGTATCTAAGTTATTTACAAAATGTAAATTATTACGCAGTTGATGAAGTCTAGCACTTGTCATGCAATTAATAACAGAATCCATTCCAATGTTACTGTTCCAATAAATTCTGCTCCTTGATAATTGTAAGCACTCCATAAAAATGAGAAGCCCAAAATTTTTTCTGATTTCATCAGGAAGCGTTAGTTGTCTTATATCCTCTGATATCGCTATGTCATATAGATGTTAATGAAAAGTGCTGAAAAATTTGTAATGGGGTTAACTCGGTATTGGTATTAGAAAATTGGTTCATTTGAACAAACCGGAGTTTCGTTGGTTTTAACAAATAGCCCAGTGCCGCGAAACTATGGAATATTGATTTTTCTGTATAAGAATTGTTTTGAGTACTAGCTTCATCTAAGAACTCGTACTGAATATTGTCACAAATTGCAATTCGTCCTCCGTAGCTAAAACTAACACAACATAGCTTTGGTCAATATCAGTTGTGTACACTTCCTGATTGGTTGGTAAATCTTATGCGGGCTTACGAATCATAAGTCCGATATATTCAACATTTGTTATGCCATCCCGTCCATAGAATACGTTTCACAAAACTAGCACTGTCTAAATTCCTTTCCTTTAACAAATTAACATCAACAAAGAACTAATACAACGAATACACACAGCAACACAACAGACAAGGGAAAAATTGCCAAGAATTGAAATAACCACCATTTATAACACCTCTACCCAAACTTTGTATTGGTGAATTATATAGGGAAGATCATGTGGAATTAAAATAAAATAAAAAATGTATAACGGTTTTCTTGAGAAAAACTCAATTTTATAAAAAAAAATTTTTTTTACTTTATAGCTTTCAAACGTATGAAGATAACCACTTGAATCTTAATAATAGCCTATACCAGGGGCGTTAAGCCAAATGAGTATTTTTGACAAAATTTCAAAATATCTAGAGCATTAAAACTGCAATTAGAATAAAAAGCCAACTGGACAACGCGGGTAATATTTATGTATCCAGGGCCAAAGAATTTATCACTCCGAAATAGATGTGAAGGACGCCGCAATAGTTGTTACATATTGCAGCATGCGGCCCGCGGGCCGCATGCCTCAAAATGGAATAAAAATTGCAGTGGTCTTCACACTCACCCCAGAATAATAAATTCTGTGGCTATGGATACATAAATAGTTACCGCATTGTCCAGTTGGCCTTTTATTCTAATCGCAGTTTTATTGCTCTAGTTATTTTGAAAATTTGCCAAAAATTGTCATTTTACTTGGACACCCCTGGCCTATACAATTACCAGTCAAACAAGACTAAGTTGGTTGCTCTCCAATAAATATTTTGGAAGTTACAGTTTAATATTTGGGTGTACTTTTTTCTGAACCAAATTTTGTAAACACCCTGTATCTCAAAGGATATCAAAAATTGACCCCTCCTCCCCCTCCCCTCCTACACGATTTTTTTCTCAGAATAAACCAAGGAATCACCTCTTAACGGATTAGCATCCCAAACCCGGACACCCTGTATAATAAAAGAGTTTCCCGACTTCTAGCCTTTAATTTAAACCGCAATATAAAGATAATGCAAAATTAGTTTTCACCCAAATTGAAGGACTGAATGATATCTTCGAAATATAGCCCATATTGGTGCTTCATTGACTGGGCTATAACTTGAAAACGCAATTTATTTTTCTGGTGTTTGGTCTCTTTCCAATTTTTATAATTATAAATTTAGAAATGTATAAAATCAGAAAAAATTAAAAATTTTAAAGATTAGAGAAAATCTCAGGAACATCGAAATTTGGCTATTTATACTTTTCATTTACAGTTACTAATTTTAGAATAAGTTTTATAAATTTTGAATGTTTAAATGAATTAGAGACTTTGATATTAAAATATCCGAAATTTTCTGATTTGTAACTGAAGTAATTAAGGGGTTTGATGATAGCATTATTTATAATTTAATAGTTCTAAATTATGTTTGGATATGAAAAATTAAAATATTTAGAATTCTGAAATTTACGAAATGAATTTATGAAATTTAGTAAATTTAAGGATTTTGAAATATTATATTTTAAAAATTAACAATGCAATCATTTGTCTTAAACCTCTTAATTATGTTCATAATTGTTATTGTAAATACAGCGAATAAATAAACAGTGATAAATAAACAGTGAACAAAAATTCTGCGAAAACCAAAAAACCAAAAATACAGTAAATAAAACAAACATTGATTTTTATTTAATACACCGGAACTAATTTGGACAAGAGATAACCCGCTTCAAACATTATTGACCTGCGCCTTCAAATTGAACACACAAACTATTTTGACCAGCACTTTACAGCGGAAACGAGATACACATAATTCTACAATACAAATACATGAGCTTTAGGTATCTGGGTTTCGAAAACGGATAATTGCGTTTTACAAGCGCGTTATACAGAAACTACAAACCGGGCTCATTGGAGACAACTTTGTTGATGGCATTTTTGGTATCGTATTTTTGCACGAAATTTCAAGTTTTATTGATAATATTAAGTCTAAAAATCTCTTCATTGTCGGTGATATTAACATTGATATCCTTAATTTTCCGATGATTATATGTTTCTTATGTCGTCTTTTAGTCTTGAATCATTCGTTAATGTTCCTACTCGAGTGACATCATCATTATCCACTTGCATTGATCATTTTTTTGCTCGTCTTCGATCAAATGATCTTTCATGTCTCAAGCCATCTGCAATCGACCTTAAGATTTCAGATCACCACTTCATCGAGATATTATTCAAATTTAATACAGTTTTGTCATCCCGTACTAATTTTTATTGTGGTCAGAAAAAAAAAATTAATATGGTATTGTTAATTGAACTTGTCGAACAGGTTGACTGGGCGTCTGTTCTGAAGCTTGATGATCCGTCTCCATCTCTTGATATATTTTTAAGTAATATTTCGAACATTTTGAAGCAATGTTATGTTTACTCTCGGGTCAAAAATATCAAGCTGTTACAGCAGATTATAATCTTGCTAGTCGAATTAAAAAAAGGAACGAATTTTCACAAAAAGTTAAAAAAACATCCTAATGATATGAATCTAAGCGTAACATATGATCGTATTTGCAGGCAAATTAATGTTGATGTTAGGAGGGAAAAGGAAATGTACTATATGAATCGTTTCTCCATTAATAGAGGGGATGTCAAAAAAAATTAGAGCCTTGTTAATGAAATTTTAACAAAAAAGGTTGAAACATCTATGATTAATAATATTTCATCCAACAGCGGTTCTCAGCTTACAAATGAGGTTGATATTTCTAATGAGTTCAACTATTATTTTACGAGCGTAGCTGATAACTTAAGGACTAATTTTGTTGCGAATGTCATGCCAATAAATCACAACCTTCCGTATGATTACTGTTCGAAAACATTCTTCATGACTCCGGTCTCTAATAGTAATTTTAGCTATTATTGAATCGTTGGAGCCTAAAGAGTCTTTAGATATTGAAGGGTTTAGTAATACTATTTTAAAAGCTATTTCTAGTAGTACCTAAGAGGCTTAAATTTGCTACTATTGTTCCTATTTTTAAAAGTGGTGAGCATAGTGATAAGGGTAACTATAGGCCCATTGCGCTCAAGCCAGATATTATCAAAGTTCTGGAAAAAGCAGTCAAAAATAGAGTTACCATATTCCTTGAACAATGTAAAACACTAAGCGTTCACCAGCATGGGTTCCGCCAAGGTATGAGTACTGAATCAGCTTTGTTAAATTTTTTGGATATTACTCATAATGGTCCAAACAATGATAAAATCTGTGCTGGTCTGTTTATTGATGCTTCTACGGCATTTGATATGGTGGATCATAAACTTTTGTTGTCCATTCTGGTTGATGTTCGTTTTAGAAGTGTTTCAAACAAGTGGTTTGCTTCCTACCTAGATGATAGAGATGTGAGAGTTAGAATTAATGACACTTTTAGTGATTTTAGAGCTGTGCACGTGGAGGTGCCGCAAGGATTAGTGCTTGGCCCTTTGCTGTTTCAAATCTATACGAATTTCATTTTCAAACTAAATTTGAATGGTCACAGTACTGGATTTGCTGATGACTTAGCTTTAGCTTATTCTGCGAAATCTGCTAACGATGTGATTTCTTTGACTAATGCTGACCTAACGGTCTTGCATAAAGGGTTTGATAAGCACTTCCTGATATTAAGTGAAAAAACTAAGTTTATGTGGTTTAAAGTTTCTGGCATTTCAGCAGCTCCTAATCACTCCCTGGTTACATATCATAGTGCTTCTAAATGTACTTCTGTTAGTTGTCATGCGGATTGTCTGAATATTGAGCAAGTCAACTCTTTTACGTATCTTGGTATTCATTTGGACACTATCCTTAATTGGAAAGCTCATATATCCAAGTTAAAAAGTTACATGGCATCTGCCTCACATATTTTTTACCTCCTACGTGATATTTGCCCAGTTTCTGTGTTGACTTTTTGTGTCAACTTACTTTTGGTACTTTACTTTTTGTGCTTTGGTGATGTCTAAATTGGAATACGGTTTGTCTTGCTGAGGTGGCTGTTATCCAACTACTTTAAGACCAATTGTATGTACAACAGAAAATGATTTTGCGAACAATTTTGAGGAAAAATAGATTGGAACCATCTTGGCCTCTATTCAAGTCGACCAATATTCTACCTCTACAACATTTGTATGTTTACAAGGTTTTAAGAGTATTTTTTAAGCGCAGTGGTCAAGTTCCGGGTTCAGTTGTGAGCACTTCTGGCGCTATATTGTTGTTGCCGCTCCAATATTTTTGAATGTACTTGCCGAATTCATTAGACGTCTTGTTTGTTCTAAGCAATTCTTATCCTGCGTCAGAAATTGGCTATTCGAAACACCAGACATCTCACATCTATTTTGCGTCATCATTTGATTTTTTGCTTGTGTTATTTCAATCTATTTCAAAGCTATGACATAAGTTTAATGTATTTTTAACATTCTGTTTTTTGTTTGATAACTGATTGATTTGTTCATTAATAGGTATATTTTTAATGTTGGTTTGATTGTTGTCAATAGAAGCGTTGCCCGCCACTGAATTTTTGTCAACAGGCCATTTATTATAAAAAAAAAATCAGAAATTAAGGAATTTAGATTTTAGTAAAACAAGTTATTATAGATAAGGATTTAGAATTTTTTAAATTTATAAATTTTAGGATTAAGAACTTTAAGAATTATAGCATACTTCCAGGTTACAGGAATTTTAATATTCATAAATTTTAAATATTTATGGAATCATTTGGCGTCGATATTATTTCTAGTAGCATGCCTAAGTCTAAGAGGTCTTTAAAAATCAACTTTTAGCTTTTAAAGGCCTCATTCTAGAGGCCCCTTTACATCCATATTTCCTAAGACAAAACGTAGCCAACTTCTTTAGATTCAACCGTGCTTGGATGTGCTCATTCCACCAACCTTATAGCGCATGAATCGAAGGCCTGCGTAAATCAGGAAGCAGTATTAAGCCTGGGACCTCGATTACCGTTATTGTTTTTAGATTTATTCCATATTATTTCACACGAAAACATTTAATAATAATTTATTATTAATACCACTTTAGGTGATAGGGGAATTTTTTTAGTTACTTTCATCCAGTAACATATAAATCACAGAAACTCACTTGGCTTTCAAAAAATTCTACACACGCTGCATTATGCATTATAAATTATCGCATTTTCTTCAATTTTTATTTAATTCACTTTTTGTTATGTTGCAGATGAAAAGTAAAAACTAAAAATAAATTAAGCTGTAAAAACACAGTGAAACTAATAAAAATTTATTTTTTGTACAAAAACAAAAAAAAAATCCATTTACCACAAATAAAATAATACAAAAAGACAAAAAATAAAACTAACTACGTTTAAGGAAAACCCCAAAAATGAAAACAGAGAAATTTGTACCAAGTATAGTAACATTACAACAACGCAACAACTACAAATACAACACAAACATCGGTAAAGTTTAATTTTTATGGGTAAAGTTTGTCGTCAGAACAAAAAACTTCTGTTGGGAATTTTTTTCATCACAAAAAAAAAAGCAAAAAAAAAAAAAATTGAAAATAAATAAATAAAAAAGTAAGAGTTTCCCATTTTTTTCCATGGATCAAAAAGTTACACTCATTTCATTTTTTTTTTATTTTTTTAATTTTCAACTCAAACTTGAAAACATTGAAATTCACATTTAGGTTTCATAAAAATAAAAATGTAAAAGTGCAAATGGAATGTGGAGATAAATTTAATTTTCCCTATTTCCATCATCCACACACATACCAACCGTAACCAAAGAAAGCGCAAATAAGGATAGACATTTTTTATTCTCACTTTTAATGCAAATAATTTTCAATTTTTGGGTAACTTTTTGATTTCCATTCACGTAAAATCGCAACATTTTGTGTAGCTATATGTATAGAGAGTGTGTGCGTGTGGGCAAAATTGGGGGAATAAATGATTTTCACTTTTATAAATTTTCCATTTTTATTTTTTTGTATTTATTTTATTTAGCACAAAGTGAATTTTTTTTTTCTGTTGGTTGGTTGTGACATTAAACTAAAAATAAATCCCTTTCATCTTTGTTTTTTAAGTAAATTTAATTCTGGTTGCGGGAAAATTTTTGAGCAGTACTTTTCTGTATGGAAGAAAAACGGCAAATTGTATCTCTTTATTAACCTTTAAATTTATAATCCAAGGAACATTGTTTTAGTATTTAAAAAACCATTTCTTATGTGTTCTTTTTTTTATATTTCATTTGGGAAATTTAAGGAAATTTTTTTTTTTTATATAAGTATGTACTATGTGGTGTTGAATCTTATTTTGACCGCTAGGGGCAAATTTTTGTTTCACCATAAAAATCTAAATAATAAATTAGGTGATGTTATTCAAGTGTAGTTCGAACTTTTTGTTGTTGTATTTTTCTGTGTTTTTTAGGCACACGTTTTTCATTCTTGTCTAAAATTCACTTTAAGAGATTTTAAGAAAATTAGAAAAATAAAAATTTAAGACCGATTTTAAATTCCCCCTTTTTACTTACGCTCATATTTAATTCACTCAACCCGGTTTTTTATAAATTTTCGAATCGAAGTAAAACGTGTAATATTGTGGAGTGTGTTGTATTTTTCTTTTAAAGATAATGTTGTTGTTATTATTGGATTTAAAGTGATTATTATTTACTTTTCTCCTTACTTACATTTTTCCTTGATTTTAATTGATTTTGAAATTAAGAAGATAAAAATGGATATTCCTGTGGGAAATTTTTGTCTTCTTTGCACACTTCACCCTATATGGTTTGGGTTGATTGATAATAGGTTTTTTGGTATTTTACTTTATCGGTTAATGCATGATTAATGTTTGGTAATTTAGAAAATTGATATTAATCATGGTGCTTATGGTATAATGAAGGTCTCGTTAAATAAACATAAACGAAGGTGAATAACACTTTATGGTTGCAGGTTTTACCTACCTATACAATTATTCTGACCCATTTTTATTAAGTCCAACTCCAAACTACTTGTCCCAACATATAAATTATAAACCACTTTGCGATAATAATTTATATATAATACATAAATACCTTACCAGTGATTAAACTGTGCGGTTACAGAGTGGATATATATACTCGTTGTGATCATAATCCTGAATCATCAATAAAAATCAATCGAAAATCACTTGAAAAACACTACTTTGAGATTACAAAGTAATAAAATAAATGTACAAATCGTTTTAAGATATCCTTACAGGCAATATAATCATCAATGTCCATATTACATACATATATACCACCTCCCACCCTTAAGACAAATAAAAGCAGCAACAAAAAATATATAAAAAATGGTTATTTTGATTTTTTTTTTTTTTTGGCTAAAGCTGATCACACATAGAGAATAATCATTACAATGTTCCTATCATTTTCTTATATCTTATTTTATTGGTGTTAAGAAAATTGCTTCTAAATATCATGTTAGTATTTTGTATGTTTTAACACACCCCACACCTCAATCTTTTATCCCGTTTTTTTTTTTTTTTTTTTTTTTTGGTGTTACGAGTTACACCATCCCCTGCTGTGTTTTCAGAATATATGGTTAGATAAAATAAATTTTCCGAATTTTATTTTTCCCCGTTACGTTTTTCAAGAAAAGTGGTTTTTTATTAGTTGGGTTGGGTCGAATACAGAGTTGTTTTTTTATTTTATTTTTTTGTTTAATGCTAATTTAGCTGTTTTTACTTAAAAGAAAATTTGGTGCCAGCCATTTTAATGTGACAATCAAGATATAAATCAATTTATCGAATTTATATAAAGACTGTTTCTAAATAAAAATTCAGTTGCCAATTTTTTGGGTTTCGGTTTTAAGTGGTCCTAAAGAGAAAAGTAGCTTAGCTGTGTTTATAAAGCACGAAATAGAAAACCAATCAACACTTTTTTTGTCGGTATATGCATGGTTTTGTTTTAAATACATACAAATAAAGGTCAAAAGATACATTATACAGTTTTATGCTGAAGATGTGTGAAAATAATAGAGAAAATCCTTAAAAGCTCATAACAATGTTCTTAACAAAAAAAAAGTGTTGAAAGGAAAAAGATAATGGTTGTTACTACTATATGTATGGCGTGTGTGTGTGTATAGCTTTTGTCTTTTCCGAAATTGTTCGTTCTCGTTGAAGATGAGAGAAGAAAATCTTATGGATTTATCCAAGGCGATTTTTCAATTTGTTATACACTAAGACTTTTCTAGGAACAAAAAAAAAAAATAAAATAAAATATAATAAATATAAAATAAAGGCTAGATATTTATATAAAGGAAGAAAAGGATTTGGAGAGGAAGTTACAAGTTATAGTTTTTTATATTGTGGTTTGATAGTGTTAATATTTATGTTACAGAATGATAGTATTATCTTTTAGAGTAATTGAATTAAAGTGTTTTATTCCTACTCGTATATTGGATAAGTATGGTCAAAATTGGTTCAAAGCAAATTAAATTAATTTTCATTAAACCCATTTGTCAACGTTTTATAGGTTAACTAACTGTGCACTACTTATCTTTATGTGACCTACATGAATAATAAATAAATATCGAGTTGAGAGGTTTTACTTTAGAATTTATGACGCCATTTGTATTCCAATTTAATTATGGATTTCGCCGAATTCATCAATCTCTATGTCTATATGGTTCGAATTTTATCTAGAAATCTATTACATACGAGTATTAACTACTATATAGGCTTAATACTGGGAAAGTATATTTTCAAAAGAAAATTCAATAACAGAAAGTGAAATTGTTTCGTCTCGATAATTTCTAGGTTTTTTCTACGATTCTATGCCTATATATTATGTTTTGTCTATTTATTATTATTTTCTACGAAAAATGAGAGTAATAACAGATTAGAAACGCAAACCGTGTAAAAGTTAACAAAAAAGAAAATTGAAAAATGTGAAAAGCTTAAAGCGATTTTTTTTTTTTTTTTTGAATGGAAATGAATAAAGGTAGTACGTATGTGTATTTTTTATTTCGTTTTCATTCTATTGTTTCATATACGTATTTAATCTTGAATATACATATAGCATTTTGAAGGCGGAAAATGTATACAATGTAAAAAAATTTCCGTCTCTTTATATTTAGAGGTGTTAAATATATCCGTATTACATAACTCATTCAAATAATTTTTTCTTTTGTCTATTTTCAGATCATGTTCGGGAATTTAGTTGTGGAAAATCATACTATCGTACGTTTTATTTAGATGAAACGCGTGATTTACTGTATGTTGGCGCAATGTAAGTATTTACTATTCAATTACTTAGGTACATAAATAGTAATTTAAAATCTGTCATTTAAAGAAGAGATAGTTAAATTTATTGCAATTTCCATTATAAGAGTATACAAGAAACTTTTGTTTCTCGAAAACAAAATTATTTTATTTTTTAAGAATCGACCACAACAACGAAAGTTTGTGAAAAGAAAATTCATTATTGGTTTAATATTTTGTTGAATTTTTTTTTTTTTTTAAATGACATCAATTTT
Organism: Tipula helvola; assembly: GCA_963556165.1. Lineage (NCBI taxonomy): Eukaryota > Metazoa > Arthropoda > Insecta > Diptera > Tipulidae > Tipula > Tipula helvola. Next base: position 105,035,838 of record OY744483.1, read on the forward strand.
GGAAAACTTTACTTCTTTTCCCCGGAGCATTTTCTTTTAAAAACCAATAAATTTATTGTCAATTTTCGTTTATTTGTATATGTGTAGTATATGTTCTTCTGGGTCTTTCGAAATTGTTCGTTTTTGGCCATTTTGTGTTATATAAAAATGATTTATTGTTTTTTGTGAGAAAATGTGCTTTAAAATGATGAATGTAATTGGAGTTTCGTTTTTTTTATCAAAATGCTTCTGATTATAAGAAATATTTTTACTGTATACTGTATCGATTTTGTTAGTGTTAAATGTGGAACCAAACCGGCAAACTGTTATAGCGTTGGCAGACTGCGGTTTAATAAGGCCGATTTAGCTAAACGGGAGCAGGTACTCTATGAAACAAAACGCGATTAGCAAAAATTTACTAAATCGTACTGAGTCTATGGTATAATTAGAGACAAATATTATTTTATTATAATTTTACGTGAAAGTGAATATTGAAACATAAGTTTTTAGGTCGCGTTCTTTGCACCTTCCTTATTTTATTCTTGTATGCTACTTTGTTCAGAGCAGCCACCGAACCACATACATGAGTACATCTATTACCATAAGGTTGGAACGATAGCTTCAAGTATTTTGTACTTTTTAGTGAAGAGTATCAGCTCTCTTTTAGATGGGCTAATTCCCAGCTCATATTTGCAGGTCCATTTCGTAGAGATAAGTGGGGTTAATATGACAAAATCATCACCTATTAACATACTCCGATTTCCGGACAAAATATGAAAAGTGGTTTAGAAAAAAATTATAGCAATATTTAAATTATTAACAACCTCCGATTTTCGGACAAAATAACAAAGATTATTTAGTAACGCGTGTGCTGCTCAGACTTTACTTACCATTTCTCGATAAAACATTTCAATATTGATTGGTTACTAATACTTCCAGATATTTTCTTATTTAGGAAAGATTTAGGAAGTACTTCACACGCGTATTATTAGGAAAGTAAACCGGAAATACCTAATTTTGAAAAACCATATACTTACATAATTCGTTTTAGTTAGGTTGATTGACATTTGGTTAGCTGTAACCTGTAAGCCAGTTTTTAATATTTAATATGTCTTGCTTCATTTAAACTAGCAACTCATGAAATACATGTTTTTTATTTGATAAAAGTTTTTTTAGTTCTGAAAAAAAGTCTCATTTGAGCAAGCTTTGGTTCTTTATAGTCCAGCTATGTACATACATTTTTAAATTTGTAAGGTATACTAGTAGAAAACTGACATTCTCAATTGTTAGAGAAACAAGTTGAGTGGCCAAAATTGAATTATGTATAAAGATTGCGAATCCTACCCCCTGTTATTATCTCTACAACAGTGATGCGCGTTGTACTGGTCTAAGTTATACAGCAGATTGCTGTAAATAAACGTAACGATGCTTATGTTTCGAAAAATTTCGAATATCATCCTTCATCCATACCATCTCTTAACGACTTTCCATTAATAACCAGAAATTTCATTGAATTCAAACCAGCTAAAGGTTCTGTTTGTAGATGATAAGAAATGTTTATGTTATTCGTAATATTTGGTGGCCGAAAAAATCCAAAATTAATAAGAGAATTTTAACTAAACCAACAAGAAAGAAAAATTTAATCCAGTTAAGTAGTTCCCAGAGCTATCTAGCAAAAAATTCTCCACATATAATAAGTATTATAAATTTGCGGCCTTCATATAAGAGAGAGTAAAATTCTGAAACACCGTAGACCACAATGTCATTGGAATATACTTATTGTATTAAATACTAATTTTGTAATTCAACCCTCGATGGTATGTTCCAGTTGCGATGAATGATCAGATGTAATATGTTGTAACTGGTAGATGGTGCGTAGTTAATTTTTCTGATTTTCCCATGTATTTCCGACTAAGGCGAGCAAATTGCATTTAGCAGATCTTTTTGTGCAGGATCTTCAATATTTTTGAAAGCACCTTTCATTGAGGTAACCGACGTTCCATTATCTTGCGAGAATGTAATAGGTTGGTCTGTTGGAATTAACGGAGCCGCTGATTAAGGTGTTATAGGATCCATACCTTCTATTATAGTTTTTTTATTTCTTCTACCGTTTCCCATCATAACGCTTTTGGTAATGCGTTGGGAAACTTAGAACAACTTACTGTATGAATATGATTGTTTTTGATCAAATAATAATGAAAAGGTTTAACCTATAAAATTCAGTTATAATTTTCGAAATGATGCGATGTTGTTACGGCAGCTTTCAATAAAAATTATCTAAAATTTTTGTTAAAAATAATTTCTTTTACAAAAAGTAAAAGATCTGAACTACACCAAATTTTATCGAACATTTAAAATTTACTCTGAAAGAGCGAGCCGGATAAGTGTTAAATTATGTTCAATCTTCAATTTTAATATACAAACCCTTTGTATGACAGCGTGTTTCTAAAATTAGAAGCCTCATTATGCGATCCGACGGCTTTTGTTTTCTTTACTCTCCTGTTACAAAGTTATGTTAAGAAAAAGGAAAACAATAGTTTTTTTTTCTTTCCTCCTAAACACTTATAATACTAGACGATAGAGTCCATTGCATTACACAGTTAGGTCCCTGGTTCTTACAATTGAAATCGGCCGTCTTCGTTCATTATCGTCTCTAGTTGAACGCCCATGTAAAAATTCCACATTAATACCGCTTGCTTGGATTTCGTCACGTTTCGATTCAAAACACCAGGCACGAAATCCTGAAATTCACCCAAAAAAGTCACCCATGACTTTGGTATAAAGCAATTTAAATTTTCAACTGAAATGACGTATTCCACTAGAAAATTACGGGTGAGTTTTTTCTGTGAATTTCAAAAATACCGGCCCTGGGCAGAAATTAGATTGTGTCATCCGCATTGCTTTAGTTAGCAGCAAATAGTTAACATCTCACGAATACCTATTGAATTGATATTATAATTTAATTCAAATCATAATGATCTCTGTTTTTATTAATAGTTAAGTTTAATTAATAGTTAGATGTTTATAATTTCTTAATGGTAACTGGTTGCTAAATTTGTTAGGGATCTACTTGTACTTAGTTATTAAAAGTTAATTTGATGTTTGAATTCTGTTGAAATTCAAGCGTTTTCGGATTAAGGAGATTGTAGAAAAATTGTAGTACTGGAAATTTAAATATATGCACTTCACTTCACTGTTTTTTCACAGAAGAAGAATCCCATTCTCGTTTGAGCTGCCATAGCTGTTGTAGAAAAAGTTTACCTAGGGTTAATAATTGGAGCCGTTAGACCTAGTGGGGCAAAAATACGTGCGATGTCTGCTATAACAGTTCTCTTCTTTTAGTGATTTTTGTTCTTTCTATAAGAGTCACACGAAAATATAGTTCATTGACATGAGGTTGTCAATACATGCCGAATGTTTTAATGTACTCGCAATGATTCATTTGAAGAAATCATTCACGATGTTCTGGCGGAATGTGCTGTAGAATGCCTGGTAAATTGGAACACCATTTCTGAAGAAACATTTTGGCCGTTGCTCTGTTGCAAGTGGATGTGTAAGCAGCGTGTTGCAAGATATGGTAACACATCTTCGCGGACACATTTGCGCTTACGACAAATTTATGGGTTCTAAATCGTATAAGGATACTGAAAAGATCGTTTTGTACCACTGGCCCTACCATGAGGATATATCGAGAATCACCTAATGTAGATGGTGACGTTTTGAGAGGAAGCTTGACGTAGAATCTTCCTTGATGATCTCGTTTTGTATTTTCCTTGAAATGGACATCACATTTTCCTCTTTTCCTCAATTAGAATAACGTTTTGAATAGATGATGAATCTTAAAACTTCCAAAATGTTTCGATTGTTTCATCACTGATTTATTCATTGACTACAACATTCATGTTAGACAAATTACAAGAAGAGTGTTGGTTGAAGGCGTTGATCTTGTCTGATAGTATCCACTCTAGAAGCGTGTTTTGAAGAGTCGAATCAGCTAAGCTTTTTTGTCCTACTGACTCGCCGTACTTGAACCTCCTACTCCAGTAACTGATAAACGGCAGTTATTCCTAATCTAACGGCGTATTACACAAAACTGGTAATCCATTTACATCAAGAAGCTTGATGTAGATTACATAATATAAGACGGCGAATGTGAATAAGGCTTGCAAGGTGCTGTAGCTGAAAACTTAGAATGTTAGCGTTTGTAACTGGTTGCGGATTTATCGAAATATTTACTGCATTTCTCCCTATTTTCGTTATTACTACAGATAATATGATCAGATCTGAGACAATTTGCACAAAGCTTTAAATTTGCAACTTGTCTGAGCAAATCTTTTCTTTCTTTGATTATTTTAATGACGAGCAGGGCCATTAGTTTGACTGCTTGATTGGCTATGAATAGAATTATCTAACGAATGGTATCTTTTGTTGAGAAAGCTCATCTCTTCATCTTAAGTAGCAAGTCTTGTTGCTGGTGCTTCATCATTATATTTCATCAATATTTCTGCATTTAGGTTGAAGTGGCTGCATTTAACTTAGTACGCATAATATGCACTATCAGGTCATCCCAATGCAACGTAGGTCGTTTAAGACTTGCAAGAGCACTTAAATTTGAGTTTGTCGTATCTATTAATTCCTAAGATTTGAGACTGATGTCTTAGGGATTGGTTTGAACTTAAAAAATTTATGAAGATGACTGGCTGCAAAAAATCCGGTTATTAAGATATCTTTCATTTAAAAGTTTGATTGCCTTTGTATAATTGTCGGTTGGGGTTTCGAGAGACGATATAGTTCGTTCTGCTCTACTACCAAGATCAAGATAATTTTTGAGGTAGTGAAATTTCATAAAATCATCGAGAGCAAGGTTATTACGGGCAAGTCACCTAAACGATCCAAGGAATTCTTACCCGGATTTTACACCGAATAAACTTTTAATTCGATAAATATTTTTTTTATCAAAACATCGTTGAAGGCAGGCATACAGTATAACATTCAGTTATAGTATTTTTTTGAAACCTGTGTGTAAACAAAACCACATAAAATTAACAGGAATTAAAATCAATGAGATTTACCGTTGAGATTAAACACTCAACGTGCGTTCGACAAAGAATTAACATACAATAAGAAGCAGTCAAGGCGACAAAGAGGGATTTCGGGATTCGATTAAGCTATCGTTAAACGTAATAACGAATTGAACAATTTTACGTTTGACGGAAATGCGCCTTTTTAAATGTGTATTAAATGAGAGAAACGTGAAAAGTTTATCAAATTTAATTATTTGGTGTGGAATTCGCCTTAGTATTTATTTACATTGGCGTACAATGAAATAACACACTCCATTTATTTTACAAATAGGCTGCTCAATATTATAATAGCACAGTTAATTTCAAAATCCATTTTCAGTCTTATTTGTGTATGATTAAACCTAATACGCTTGTTTGTTATTAGTCATGTATCCTTCCTTTGGAATTAATTTGCCCGTTGTATTTTACTTCATTACACCCGTCATTTGCTCTCATTGAGATTTGTTTGGTCGATATGTTGCTGAAAATATCAATCTACTGGGCACTTTATTTGTCGAAGCTGCAAAGAAACGTACTTCCGTCACCTTTAACGAATAAAAGAAGTTCTTCAAAAGTTTGAAGCCAAAAGGTGGAGAAAAGTACTGTGAACTGACAAAACTGGTTCTGAAGACCAGCATTATGAAAATGATCTCAGCCTAATACAAACTTTTGCCCTAATATACGAAAAAAACAATTACGTATAGGGATGGGTCAATTGTGGTATAGCGTGGTTTTTTCTTCAAAGAATACAAAGTGGGGGGTCGAGCAATGACCATATCAGTCGAAAATTTTTGAAATCAAGTAAACGCGCTATTAACAATGAGAAACACAATAATAAACAGAAATTTTGTCAAATTTGGAATAAATAACCGTTCAAAAAATTGATAAGTAATTTTTTTAGTTAATTAAGAATTTGCATAAAAATTTTAGAGTGTTCTGTTTCATTGAACACCACTGTATATCCCCAGACCATGTTTTTAATTGTATTCGCGGGAAATTTATAACGGAGTTTTGATTCGGTTGAACCGATGTAACCTTAATTTCGGTATCTCATGTTTTTAAACGGATTACTAGTAATTTCAGCATGTGTTCCGGAGTTTATTTCATCGCTCTCAAGAATTTCGATGCTCGATTGAACGGTACTAAATTGATCTACATATATGATTTTCTTTGAAGAACCTCTAATTCTAAGACAGAGAAGCGTCTTTTAGTTTTTTTTACCGAATTTCTCAACGCATTTAATTTGTTCGATAACAAATACATACTACACGTTGAGTTTTTTTTAGGTAATTTTGAAGATTGTAGAAAAATTTAGAGATTTAACGAAACGACGAACTGGAGAAAATATTCAAAATAAAATTCACTTCTCAGACTTTACTGAGGATACAATTTATTTTTAATAGTTTTATAGTTTTTGGTTTTATAAATTGAATCTTTTCGAAATGAGAAAGTAGAATGAAATTAAAACCCAAAGAAACGTGATTGTAAATGATATTTATGACTTTAGAAATGGTATGATATATTTTTCAAATTAGTGGTTTGAAGATTGTAGATTAAACAAATTAAATTTGTATTACCCTATTCAATAACCACCATCCAATTAAGGCCAATTGGCTTGAAAATTGATGAACTAATTTTAAAACGTTATCGCATATTACTGAATAGGCAAAAGAGTATAGCATTTAGTGTGATTGAGGCTATTGTAAAATAGGAAAATTCTAGTACAAAAAATGTCGAGGCGCTTAAATATCTAAATAATCATTAGTATAATCATATGTATGTACACTAAATCTTAATTGTTTAAATGATTCACTGTGAACACTGAACTGTACATTATAATGATAATTATTTTCTTATTTGACCTTTTTTCAATATTAGTTATGTATATTTAAAATAATTCTTTACCACCGTCGTAGAAAAAAATGTGTATGAATCTCGTGCTTGAAATATTTTCGGCACTCGATAACTTTTAATCATGCAGAAAATAGTAGATTGTTCTACAAGTAAAGAAAAGTGATAGTTTTCCAGCGAGTAAAATTGTTTAATTTACGAGCGAGCGCTAGCGAGCGAGTGGATTAACAATTTTACGAGCATGGAAAACCACTTTTCTTACGTGTCGGACATGCTATTTTTTCGTGTATTTCATGACAAATCAGGTAAAAATAAAAAAGGTAGATCCAGTATGGATCAAAGTATGTATGCATAGCGTTTACATAACAATGGCAGTAAGCAAATAAATAAAAGTCAAAAATTCAAAAATCATTTGGAAAAAAAGCGTTTCTATGAAGAAAAGTGTTTATAGTGAAGAAATGTGTTGCTAAGGAGAAAAGTAGCTATTTTCTTTACTGTTTTCAGCCAAGAAATGACACTGTTTGCCATTAAGTACACGAAAAAGATAGTTTTCCACCCTTGATAAATTAATAGCTGTTGGATTTTCATGAACTATTTTATAATAGCACAAGGAAAAAGTTTGAGGTGTTTTTTCCAATAGACTGCTTTAGAGTCGCATGACCTTGGTAATACCGTTGATTGAATATATTAAGATAATACCACCGCGATTTTCGCCGCTACGATCGAGTAACGTCTCCACTGTCGCTTATAAATAGAGACAAAATTGTTTGAAACTATTCTAGCTCTTCTAGCAGATTAGAAACTGCAAAATAGTTTTTTCCTTATAATATTTGTATTAATATTGGTGTAAATGGGTGTATCTTTCGGTTTTCGTTATTTTTTCGTGTGTTTTGTTTTTGCTTTCGTTCCACAATTTAATTATATTGGAAAATGTTACTCACATTTGATAAAAAAACAACTGAATACTATAAAAAGGAGCCTACTGAAAACGAATAAAAACAAGACATCAAGTGATACAGTTGTTTTTACTTTTCGTTTGCTTTAAACATCTTGAAGCATTGGTTTACATATTTTCCTTAGGATATCGATATTAGTGAAAAATTATACAACAGACTATTGTAAATTGAGCTTCAACGTGTTAATATTTTATTTTTTAATTTTTTTGAAACTTCAAGGAAAAATATATTTTTTTTTATTGCTTATGAAAGAAAGAGTAAAACATTTGATTTTGTATTTGTTTATTGCTTGTGAAAGAAAGAGTAAAACATTTGATTTTTTTATAAAACATGATTTTTTTTGGTTTAGTGTTAGTATAATAAACACTAAAAAAACCAAAAATTGTTTTTATTCCTTTCTAGCTGCATTGTTTTATTGAAACCTGGCTTTGTTCTTCTTAAACCAAAACCAATATTGATTTGCTCTTCGTTTGCCATGTGAAAGATGAAACAAACAATTTAAGTTGTTGTTGTATTCCGCAGTGATACTATCTATAATATATTCAATCAACGGTAATACTATTCCTGTTTGGCCATGCTATAGAGCAGTGTTCGCAAATAGTTCTTATTGGCTGCCAATAAAATTATTTCTTTAAACAATTGCTTTTTTGCGTGCCAGCTTATTCCGTAAAATAATTTTCTTATTTGTAATATTAATGATCAGTCAGAATCGAGCCATAATACGCCAGAGTTTTATTTTTGTCTTTCAACGTAAATTTTTTTACAGGAAGAGACGAATAAAATAAGATACATTTTATTATCTCGGAGTTGGGTCAAATGTTTTCACCTCAGACAATTTTCTTTGGCCGTTCGGTTCCTAATTATTTTTAGAATATTCGTCTGTAAAAATACAAACTCACAACGATTTGTTGAAGGAAAATCTGTTAGTTCAGGTATTGTCAGCTGGTATGCTAAATTCTGTTATACGATAATTGACATCGTAAAATAAATGGCTAAGTAAGTTGCGGTAGATGAAGTAGGTATAACGATTCTGAATTTTTGGGCATACGAACCTAAGTTCCAAATCTCCAAACCAACGGTGTTTTCCAACCAATGCGCAAGTGAATCACCAACCATAGTATTCACATCCAGGCGCAGCCAGGAAATCATTAACCAACAATCACCATTTGGTGATTTAAATAATCATCAAACCGGTGCTAAGTTTGGTAATCTGTTTTTTGTTCCATATCCTGTTTTAGTCAATAAGTTAATTTTATTTTATTTCTCACAATTTATTTATTCCGTTATCCGTAAGTAAAGTGACAACCAGTCGATTAATTTCACGCATGCATAACATTACTCCGCAACAAGTACAGTGAAATCTATCCATTCGGTTATTTAATCGCATTCACATATGCATATTTTGTTTCGCTTTTATCAAGCACAGTGAAATCAAGTCGTATATTTATCGTGTTCACAAGGACAATCACATATGCATACATTAAATATGCTTATCCTATTTGCAGCTGGAGACTGAGAAGAAAGTCTGAATTGGCTCAGTATGTAAAAATAAATTTGACAAATATAATTTTTCATTTGATATCATTGGAAGTGTTCCGAAATATATCTTGAATTTCAGCAAAGATGTCTCTGAAGTAAATTTTTATTCAAATCAATCCACTGAAGTGCTACCTAATTCCATTTTGAGCTGGAAACGTAGTAAACTGCTTAGATTGGTTGTTCATGTAAAAAAATATTTGGTGAAGCAATTTTTTATTAAACCTACCAACCATAATAACCTTAATGTGTTCCGCAACATTCCTTGGATTTGGATTTTATTTTATTTAAAAAATTAGACCCTTAATGATACATATGACCCAAGAAAATTCTTCAGAACGTGAATAATTCAATGTTATATTAGAAACCACTTACAGAATCAGCTGAATAACTTAGATATAAAATTTCACTAAAATCTATTGACAAACGTGCGTGTTCCATATGGTGCTGGAACTGTAGGAAAGGCCTGTATTGGTTATGTATTGAAAGAAACAAAATTCTCTTTGGCAAATCTAATTTTTTATGTATGCGCCAAAATATAATTAGCAGTGTCCCGGAATATTTGTTGAATTCTAATCATGATTTAGTTACGGAATATTCAAATGGTGAATCAAGGTGGCGTTTTTTGAAACTTTCTAGAAGAAGTTTCACTAAAAAACTGTTTTTTAACCGTGCATTGAACCGTCAGTCGTCAACACCAAACCAATTTTATATAGCAACATAACAAATTTTGAGGCTTAAAAATTGCTTTGATTTTTTTAAGTCGAAATGTTCTGGAATTGGTTTAGAGAGGTTTTTGCGAGAGGTTTGAATGTTTCATCAAACCACGTGGAATTTTTAGCTATCGATTTTTTTACTTGTGGAAATAATGGATTAAAGAACCTGGATGAAATGTACAACGGTATTGGTAATGTTGAATGTTTTGGCTTCTATAAATAAAACAAATATTTACAAATAGTATAAATGCTTCAAAGACAGCCTTATAGACATTGAAGATGACGAGCGCGTTGAACGCGTTATTGACAATTTCCGAATCATTATCATAGAGGTTACTGACGATGTTGGTATACCATTTGGATCATGCTCATGCCACACACTTTTTTTCAAACGTTTTTGGCATGAATCGTGTGGTCCCAAAGCAGTACCGAATGGACATTGCTCAGAAGTCGCTGAATTAAGTGAACGACGATCCAGAAATGCTCGAACGGGTCTTAACTAGTGATAAAACAGGAGTGTGCGAATTTGACGTCGAAACTAAGGCCTAATGGTCCTAATAGACGCTTCCTGAATGGGCAAGACCGCAAAACGCTCGTCATATTCGAAAGAATATGAAAGTTCTGCTCAACAGTGAGCTTCGATTTCAATAGTGTAGTATACCAAGAGTTCTTCCTACCAGGCAGTAATAATAAGGAGTATTACCTTGAAGTTACACTGCTCTGCTTGTCCGTAAATTTTTGACCAAAAACAACACCGTTATGATGTCTCATCCTCTGTATTCGCCGGCCATGGCATGCAACTTATTCCTGTTCCAAAAACTAAATTGATGGGAACCATTTCGACAGCCAACATTAAACTAAGCATCCAGTATAGCTAGAAAAGTCATGATGCGTCAGAGATAAGTGAACCAATATAACAATCTAACTTGTAACAATTAGGCATGCAGCCTCCGAAGGTCAAAAATCTCTCGATTTTTTGATCCAACCATGTATTTTATCACCTACTGGTTTTCTTTCGAGCTTTCCGTATTTGTCGAAAATATTTGGTATTCGTAAAGGTTGTATTATGTCCAAATTGACTTCATGTTTCCCATTGCCCAGCATTTCGATATTTGAATTTTATCAAAACTTTAAAAACGTGTTGCCCATTTTTTTTTTGTAAGAATAACCGCAAAGAAGGCAGATTTCTAAAACTCAATTTTTTTTTTTTGGCGTGGCGGACAAACTTGGATTTGGATTCAGCATTCCGCAAGGTCCATGTATCATATGTTTCGTTACAACTTCATGCAACTTCTTATCGTCGTTGGCATCGGGTATTTCAGCGCATATTACATCGTCGATTTCCTTTGAAGTAATTTTGTTATAGAGCCAGATTAGTATATAGCCATTCCACTGAGTACATCCAACAGCGCAATGACTTCATGCTTTACCATGAAATCCATCAGCGATTTCAGCTTTTGTCTAAAGCCACGTGCTGTGGTGTCATGCCTATCCACCGGCGATTGCCCGGGAAATAAGAGCTGTTGTATATCGTTCCAAGCTGGATTGCATGTAAATGTGATAAATAGATCTGGGCGCCGGTAGTGACGAACATACGCAATTGCATGTTGGGCGTACTCATGCATATGACGTGGACTGCCTGTATATGAATGATGGCAAAATCATTATTTTTCCAACGTTAGTTGTATTACCGTCATATACAGCTGCATTTCGCAAAGAACGTGTTCTTCAAAGCGAAATTTGGTCTGATTCAAACGAATGAATAACAAACGTTCTGTTTCAATTTTCGCATACATCTCTCGAATCATTAATCAGTATGAACAATAGTTCATTGCGCTGCATTTCTTATTTGTTTCTTCTCCACTGACTGAAATGATTGGATGTTGCAGGGCATCGTAATATCGATGAGTTTCTGCAACTTTTGTGATTTTATCGTTTCTCAGATGAAGAACAATATCTCTAGGTTGGAATTGATCTCCAACTATAACAATTGCCACTTCGTCTGTAGTTGGAGCATTGAATCTTTGCACATGTTCTCCAGCAGGCGATTTGCTAACATGAATAACAATCTTGTGTGTATCAGATGGCATTATGTCGTTCGTTGGCATGAATTGAGCTGTTACGATATTTGCGCCGAATGACGTCATTTGGAAGTATGAGTTGTAATTCCTGATGTTAGATAGGAAATGCTTTTATATGGCGGTGCAATCAGCACGCACTACAGTCACAGTACCGATGAGAACATATGCCATCTTAAACAATAATAATCATCGGAATGCAATACGATTGTAATCGCTTGACTGCTGAGCACGGAGTTTGACGCTTATCTGCTGTTTTTCGTTGAAGTCTTTCAGCCATCCTCAGCCTGTCACGTTCTGCCTAATGGTTCCAGTTACTAGTGGTTGCCGCGAGGAGGCAGTACGTACACTTGCGGATACTGGAAGGTTACAGAGCTGGTAGATTAATCTACCAACTTTGGTGCCCCCCTCCAATAGACGCCAAACCACCTCTGTGAGGCATTATTATGATGAACTAATCAATGCAATCGAAAATATTGAAAATTCTAAGTGACAGCTATCACGAAGCATATTGTGCAGCAAGAGCAATGTATAGTATTGCGAGTGTTGCTGCAACGTTCAACAGATGGTGCTGTTTTAAAAAAAAACATGTTTTACCTGTCACAGACGTATTAGCGCGTAATCGAATACAACGTTGTTTCAACATTTCAAAGCAATCGGTGAAGAACTTTCGGAGAATTTATAGTTTGAACAATCGAACATTTACATTTTTATTTATATAGATTTATAAAATTCATCAATTGCCTCTCAAACATGGGTTTATTTTGCACATTTCGTCATCCCAACTTCAAACATTTTATTGTTCGATTACGACATCGATTCTTACATCGTGGGCGAAGTCAAACTAATATTTTTTTTAAATATGGAATAATGTTTAACCCTTAACTAAATTAACTAACTTTTACTTTAACCTCATATGGTTTAAATTAAATTAAATTGAATTAATAAATTCTTGTCGCCCTCATCCTTCCTAATTTCCATTTCGATATTAAAATTCAAACGTAACCTAGACATAATCAATCTATGAGTATCTTCTCTGTTTAAATCGATGTACCTAAGTACAACCAAACAGTATTAATATCCAGAGCAACGAAACTGAAAATTTCCATACAACAAATGGGTTATGCACTGGGTTAAACAACCGCTTAACCCTAGTTCCGTTTATCCCATTTTAGAAATAAACATTGAGTTAATGATACATTTAAGGTAGAAACGATTGATTAAAAATTGTTTTTGTTGTAACTGCTAGTAAAAGCAAAAAATGATTATTCGTTGATGCTATTTGCGATTCAATTTTTTTATACGGTTTTGGCACTCTTCGTAGCGCAGCGCAACAAATATCAAAAACCATTTTGTAAAAGAAAATCTATATAAATGTTTCCCAAAACATTTTCATTATATCACTGATACATCCTCTGCTTAAATTTTATATCCTATTATACCGATCTTATCCCTTTTATTTTTTTTCCGGAAAAAAATCTTATAAATACAAACATACATACATTTACTTATTTTGCTTATGCTTCTTTGGCGTCTTACATGATTATATCGCAAACTTTTCCTTAAGACCTTTATATAGACTCTGTATTATATGCCTTTTTCATCCTCTCTCGTTCCATATAAGATTTTTTTTTTTTTTTTTTGTAGATATTTTCTACTATGAACAGGAAAATTATTTTTCCTATATTACTGTTGTTTTTTGTTACGTTTCTTAAATATTATGGGTTTTCTTTTAATTATGGAAATAAGTTTTAATTTAATTTGATAATTAAATATTCATGACAAAAAAAAAATAGACACATAAAATTGAAATTTATTTTTCCCAAAAAACAACGAAAATTTTCAGATGTAATAATAATTACCAGAGATTGAATTTATGGAGAAACAACAAAAGATTTTTTTTTTATTTCAACGGCATTAAGCGTGTATTAAATTTCTTTCATATAATCGACTAAACGACGAACGAACATTACACAAAAAAGGGTTGGAAAAGGAAATTTTATTTTATTTCGCTTTGTTGGTTTTTTTTTTGTACCTATGGAACATTACGAAAGGTAAAAAAAACATCTAGGATAAGGTAGTTACGTACGTATTTGGGGTACTTGAAAATTAAATTTATGTTGAGACGAAGAAAATTTGTTGTCTTTTTTTTTTTATGAAAGGAATTGTGTTTTTTACTTGGAAAATTTCGAAAAAGATAGGAAAATAATTCTAATGGTTTTTTGTTTTTTTTTGTTTTTGAATTTTATTATTTTGTGTTTAGAAAAGATATTAATGGATAAGGCTGAAGGCAATATTTAGATTAGACGGTATTTAAATTATTTATTTTGTTTATAATTGATTCGATAAAAAATAAAAGAAGTTGGTAAAGAGTAGGCATATCTATCTTAGCGTTGAATGTAGATTATATTTGATTGTACAAGCGACATTTTTTTTGTGTAGGTACTGCAAGAACAAGGGTATAATTTATGTTTTACAGCGCGTTTTGTATAGTGTGGCGGCATGTGGCGCTTTGTATCATTTGAAAATAAAACAAAAAAGGTAAGGAGGGAAATATAAACCAATCAAAAATAATTGCGGTGGTTAATTTTTTATTGGAGCAAATGGTTTAGAATACACATCTTTGTGACAGAATTATCTAGAACTATAGTAAAGAAATATTCCATAAACGTTTACAAAACAGTAGCACGATAAATTCGTTGCTTTCGGCTAACCATTTATAAGTATTTCGCTACATTTCTCGCAATTACAATTTTACTAATACCACTAATTACATGAATTGTGTTAAAATAAAACAATTTTTCATTTGAAATGTACTACATTCAAAATAAAATTTCTAAAAATGAAAATTACACAATTCCAATTAAAATTATATTTTCAAATTACAAATTTTATGCCACAAGGAAAATTGTAATATAAAAATACTTTGTGTCGTGAAAATATATTTTGTTTTTCGCCTCGTGTATTTTTTATATATGTATGTGTATGTGTATCTGAGAGAATACAAAAAGAAGTATTATGTGCATTTGAGTAGAAAATGTTTGTATATAGAATTAAAATATTCCAACCAATTGCATCTACTGTGCGGTGTTACAGCTTTACGTTATAATTTCACATCAAAACGAAATTATTTTTTTGTACTCGTTTGTGTTATATTTTGTGTATGAAAAATCAATTAAAACCATAAAACTATACTAAACGAAAGTGCTACACATTATACAATTTTAATAACACAAGTGCACGTGTTAAAACCTTTCATAATCCTTTTAAATCTTTTTCATGTCGTTTTTATTTACTTTGATCATGTTGCGGGGATTTAAACACACTCACATATTACAATAAATATTTCGATCACTGTATATAATCGTGTGTGTGTGTGTGTGTAGAAATTTTTACAAGCCAGCAATTTTCTTTGTAACAAAACAAAAAAATCTTGAATTCAAATTAATTTCTTTCATCAAGATAAAATGAGAAATTTTGTTTGGATACAAAAAAAAAAATAAAACTATAAAAGACTTTGCAAAGTATGTGTAAATAGAAAAGTCCTGAGGTGGAAAACATTTCTTGTAGAACAACAAAACACCTGAACTGATTCTCATCTATATAATACACCGTACAACGTAGTATGTAGAATTTTCCAATCGAAATTAAATGTAATCCTTTATTGTAGTGATGCGATCATAATGAAAATGCGACAAAACTATAATAAAACGTAATCCGTTATTATTTTTTTTTGTGTCGAGTTTTAATCATCTTCCATAAATTTACTTTTTAGTTCGGTTTTCTTATATCGATTTGTAATATCCCTCTTAAACTTGATTTAATTATATCGTTGATCTTTAAATGGGGTAAATTTATTTTCAGATTTTATAAAGTTTTATCTTAATCCGAGGAAACTGTTTAATTATAACGAAACTAGTTGGGAAGGAATGTAGATAATTGAAAAAAAAAGGATAATAGGCTGTGTATATGGTATCGCTTACGAATAAATAAAGCTCAATGTCTATAAACAGAAAAAAAAAAAATTCGTTCGTTATAAATCCTCTCGTCAACAAAATATTTTTTTGTGTAAGTAAACACTGTATATTATTATAAAAAAAATATATATAAATAAGGGCGAAAGGACAAATTTTTATATTTCCTAGTAAAATAAAAAATCAAAGCTTTATGATCCTTACTTATTTATTTCGTGCATTGGAATAAATTCGTAAACAAGGAGGAAAATATGTACAAGTATGTATATTCTTTACTATGTAAGATCCTAAAAAAAAAAGTGTTGAATTTTTATGTTGTTTTTTTTGCTCAACTAAACAGGATTCATTTTCTGCTAAAAATGGAAAACGAAACAGAATGTTGACATAATTTTCTAGGAAAAAAAATCCATTTATTTTTTTTTTTTTCTTCTTCACTACAGCATATAAGTAAACATTTAAAATATCATTCAATATTTGCATTGCCTGTAAAAAAAACTACAGGAAAACAGAAAATAATTTGAAAAACAGAATTTTCTTGTTTTCCATATTTATTTTTCCATTTTTTGTTGTTGAATTTGTGAATGTTTATTCAGTGAAAATGTCTTGAACTCTATTCTTAATGATTAAACGTAAAGAAACTACATATAAATGATTTGAAATTATATAGTGAACGAAATAATAGTATACTTTCCCAATACACACTTCTGAATATTAATGCCTGCAGTCGGTGATCAAATTATTCGAACCACCTACAAAAATATCTTTTTAGATATATTACTACTAGCAGAAAAATCAAACATTTTTTGTTATTAATAATTTATTTTCGAATTATTTAGTGTTAGCGTTTTAATTTCGCAAATTTTCCGTGGCGAAAGGTCTTTAGTTTTCCCCATCATTAAAAACTCTCTAAGGACAAAAACCACCAAATATTTCCATTATGTATTTTAAATGCCTCTATGAAATTGTATACAATTAAAGCTTTCTAGAGATAAAGCCTACATGTTCAAAACAAGCTTTTTTGAGGTATCAAAAAAAAAAAAAATTGTGAGCCTTATCCACACTAGCTCGTGGGGGAAGTGAAATTTCTTTTGTCGCAAATGTTATTTGTTTACTAGAATTTTTTTAATGTTTAATTTAAAATTTATAAAACAATTACCTACTTAACTGCTAATATATTTGTTCTCTATAATAGAAAGGAAACTAAGTTTAGGCACTAAATAAAAAAAATGAAAAAATCAATAATTGGTCAGATTCCAGAACTTTATGTAAAACCCATTTTAGAATACCATTTCATCCATATCGAGTAAGAAATTGCCAAGTTCCGTCCTAATGGGCCATATTCCAGAACTTGATCTTAAAACAATTTTAGCCTATTTTTGACGAAAGTTGCGTTAGCGCAACACCAGATATTCTTAAAATAAACAACAATTTTCCCGTTAAATTCATAGCAGTTATCCTTATGTTACCTATACATGGATTACTGTCATACCGGGAAACTGTTGTTTATTTTTTGTAAATTTGTAAATGGAAAGAACGTTATGCATGTCTGGTGTTAGGCTGACGCAGCTCTTGTCAAAAATGGGTTAAAAGCCCATTTCTATCGTACACGCTGAATTTCACCAAAATCGAATAAGAAGTGGCCAAGTTCCTTCCTAATTGGCCATATTAGAAACCATTTTAGAATCAAATTTCTATCGTAAGTTCTGAATTTAAAGAGAATTTAAAGAAATGGCCAAGTTCCTTCCAATTGGCCATATTCCAGAACTTTACTTAAGAACCATTTTAGAATAGTATTTCTATCATTCAACGTGCTGATTTTCATTAAAATGGGCTAAGAAATTGCCAGGTTCCTTCCTAATTGGCCATATTTCAGAACTTGATCTAAAAATCATTTTGTAATCAAATTTCTATCGTACATCCGAATTTAAAGAAGGAATTTAAAGAAATGGCCAAGTGCCCTCATAATGGCCCATATTCCAGAACTTTATCGAAAAACTACAATATTTTAGAATCCCATTTCTATCGTACATGTTGAATTTCATTAAAATCGACTAAGAAATAGCCAAGTTCCTTCCTAATTGGCCATATTCCAGAACTATGTCTGAAAACCATTTTAGAATTCCATTTGCATCGTGCGTGCTAAATTTTATCAAAATCGGTTAAGATACATGGAAATAAAGTTTTACTTAACGCGTCTCTTATTTCCCCTTTCGTGAACCGTTCCGCTGCAAGTATTACAAACAATTCCAAACAGCTACGTAAGTAAAGAAGTGTCAATTCAAAAAGTAGGTGAATTACGAGACAAATTCAAGACGCAGTATGTGTGCATTTTATTACACATTTTAGTATTTTACTTGTTTGCTGTATATTAAAATTGTTTAAGCAATATCAAGCACTAAATGTACTAAGGCTCGTATTTTTAAACAAGGATTAATCGACCGATTAATCCACAGTTTTCGAAAATCCACAGATTTAACCGAGGTTACTTTTCAACGTGGAGTAATTTTCAACGTGAATAGATCCGTGGATTTTTCATGTCGTAATTTTGAATGAAGTTAAAACCGGCGATTTTCGAATTCAATTTTCGAATTAATAATTGCTTACCGGGACATTTGTTAATTTTTTTTTGTTTGTTTTCCTCAAAATATTTTTTAATTTTATGTCATTGACAGACAAAAACGTTATCGCAATAATCTCAAATCTTTCTGCCGTAAATTTTCTGTTTTTTTTTTGTATATCATATTCACTGAATTTCAAACTCTACCATTTAAATCGTGTTGTGACATAGACTGAAAAAAAAAACTATATAATCTCGACTTTGCGACTAGCTAGTTTGAGTTTGTCTTGGATATTAGTCTTTAGTCAATATCGTTATTTGTGGTATTGCTGTACAAGAAATAAATAAAATGGAAACTGGAATCACCACCGAAACTCTTTTTTATTGGAAAACTCCACGTCTATTCTATTGTGAAATACTTTAGGACGTAAAGAACGTATCGACAATATTGTCTCGTAATCTAATTAACCAGACTCTAATGACGAAGACAAAGATTCATTAAATATATTTTCATTTTTAACTTCAATTTTCAAAATTTAATTTAAATTTAAATTTCCAATTTATTATGTAGATATCTTTAGTTTTGTATATGTAATTGGACAGATCATAAATGCCGTTTTATATTTCCGAATTTTCGAAAATAGCCGTATCCCCTGTTTTAGTTTAGCCATCGAGGTATAAACCGGAGGATACAATTTTAATCCATGTTTGGTTCAGTGGATTTATCGTCGTTTAAAAATACGAAAGAGCGGATAAATTCGCCGATTTATCACTATCCTCGTTTAAAATTACGGGCATAAATGCTTTCACTTTGATTTGCGTTATATTTTTCATTTCAAAAATTTCAAACAGATATGTCGCTAAAGAATTTTCACTTAAAAAAAAGGATTTTTTCTACTACCTAAAAGTGACTCGATATAATTTTTTTTTTAAATTAATTGAATCTATAAACATTCATTTCCACCTGACTTAACATTACCCTAACTAGTAAATGCTAACTAAATCCACTGAAAAAATAACAAAAAAACTTTATTTAGTTTTTCCGATATAATTCCAAAACTATTGTTTTAATTTATCTAAATTTATGGTTCTTGAACATTCAATCCATACAATGCTATTTTGAATTTCAACAAATTAAAACAAATATTTAATTGGCTGAGAAAATGAAAATTTAATTGTTTTCGTCTGAAAAAATTATTTAGTACCGAAAAAAATTAATTTTTTATTTTTTCAGCCAAATAAATATTTTTTGAAATTTTCTAATGTGAAAATAGAATTGTATGATACATTCGATCAATTACGAAAAGATTTTAGATGGGAAAAAAGAATCATTTTAGAACTACATATCAATAAAAATCTAAATACAGGTTTCCTTTTTGTTTTTCAGTGGGTTTTGCGCTTAAAGCGCTTTACCCACAGCAAAATCGGACACAGAAAATCCGGCAAGGTTAATTAATTTAAAAGCCCTTTGTAAATAATATTTAGTTTAATTCATTTTTAGTGGATGAATGCCAAAAAATGGGCAAATCTACGAGACTCATTCAGGAGTTATCTAAAAATAGAGAAAACCGTGCCTTGTGGATTTGCATCAGGAAATAAAATTAAATGGTGCCACTTTGAGCATTAGATTTCTCATTCCCTATAGGAAAGTGCCAGAAGATTAGGTTTTTATTAACTACAAATTTTGATTGAAACAAATTTCTAAATTCTTATGTATTTTAGTGATTGTGGAAATTTTTCAATTTCCGTATTGCAAAATTCAATATTTGACGTCGAGTTAATCGAGGAAATTGAACCTAATACTGCGGATGCAAGAGCCACCAGCTCCAATACAAGAAAATTATCTGATGACAAAATTCTTTGAATCGTTAAGCGAAATAACGAAGAATTTTACGTTAGACCAACAAATAGACTTTCAATTGAAAAGTTTTAAACTAATAAAAACAATTTTAAATAATTAAATGTATATTAGCTGTTTGCTCAATTTTGTGATACATAAACTGTGATTGTCAAGTAGGCTGTTGTATTATTAAATTGTTTATTAAATAATAAATAATCAAATATTATATTTCCGTTTTCGTAGTACATAACATATATATATTTTTATAATAAAGGTACATGTACATATATCAATCTCCCTCCTGTAGACACCATTCAGGTTCGCAAATTTTTCTTGAAGTTCTTATGCAAATAAAGCTGGTTTGGAAACACTTTCAATATTTTGAACAATAAATTCTGCTTCTTCTAAAGTTTGCTCAATTTCCGATACGCCACACCTCAAAAAATTGTGTACCATGCAACAGCTTAAATCCAATTGCTTGGCAAATGGCACCTAAATTTCTAGAGCGTTAAGTAAAATACGCCAAGTATGGGAATGTATGCCGAAGGCATTCTCCACGATTCGCCTAGCTCTAGATAACCAGTATTTAATTTTTGTCCTGGATAAGGTGTTTACAAGTTAGGTTTGGGCTCAAACCCTCATCTCCGACTAGCACTTGTGGCATATTTAAATAACTAGAAATTTTAATCCAGGCTTTGCCAGACTGGCAATTGGAAAATACTGCTGAATCGGTATAGGAACCATATGACCCGATATTGACCATGGTAAATTTATATTGTGCATCAACGACTGCCATTAAACCAATCGAAAATGTTTTTTTTATAATTAAAATATAAACTTCCGCTTTTACCAGGACAAAACATTTTTATATGCTTGCTGTCAACGGCGCCAAGGCATTTTGGGAAATTCCATCGTGTGAAAAATTCTTCCGATATTTTTTGCCATTTGGAGTTCATCGGTTTTAGTAAAAAGATGCTCTGCAGCTCATAATTAATTGCTACAATTGTTTCCATGATACAGTCTCTGATGGTTGTTATTCCCAGTAGGAAACGTGATGACAGATCTGTAAAAGTGTACCCACTTGCCAAAAATCTTAATGTTATAACTAATTTTTCTTTTGGGGAAATTTGACTTCGAGCACAAAATAATTTTTTTTGTACAAATAGTTTTTCCATTTTAATAAACTCATTTTATTTTTATTTTTTTAAAATCTAAAACCTATAAATAAATCTTTGACAGATAATGAAAATTCGTATTTCGATTTTTTTTTTTCGGTTTGCTGTGCTATATGGTAAAAAATTTAGAGCGAAATTCGAAACTTTTTGTAATTTTTTATAAAAAATTTGAAATAAAAACTTTAAACGCGTTTTTCTCGCGACTCAATAAACCTAAGTCATAATTTATATTAAATGTAATTGTGGTATAATTAGAACTATTATACACAAAAATCATATCATCAGCACAATCCACCACTTTACCCTTAAAATTTTGAGTGAAAACCGAAATTAAATAAATCGGGCCAAGTACTGAACCCTGTGGGACCGCAGCTTCCAGAACCAATGCTCCACTAACACAATTATCACAACGAACGCTTTGTGAACGATTAACAATAAATGATTTCAGCCAATTATTTATATACACAACCACGAAAACCGATATTCCACAATTTATTCAAAAGAACATTATGATCCACCATATCAAATGCTTTTGTAATATCGACAAACAAAGCAGCCACCATTTTAGAATTATTAAGACTCTCGTGAGGTGAATTTTGTAGTTCGATCAGAGCACCTTCTGTCCCTAAATTGCACCTAACACCAAATTGACACTTACTAAAAAAAAGTTGAATTCATCTAAAAAATTAACTATCCTCGTTTTGAATACTTTTTCAAATATTTTTATAATTACTGAAAGTATTGGTCGATAATTAGCAATTTGCAAACGATCGGCCTTCTTAAATAGCGGAATTGCTATAGCAATTTTAAGTGAGTCAGGGAAAATGCCTTCAGTGATATTTCGATTAAAAAGAATGCATAAAATGTCAACAATGTTAAAGATAATTTTTTTAAATAACCAACTACTAAAACCAAACATGTCTGCAGTTTGTTTACCTTCAAGTGAGTTTATAATATGAAATATCTCTTTATGTAGATGGACAATGCAAATCACCAACTGTGGAGTTAATTGCAAAATTAGAACATCGATAGACATGATCAATACAAGATGAAGATATGCTAGAAATTCTGGTCGGCATATTTACGTCACAGAATAATCCATGGCAAATGTATACTCATCAGCTAGACTAGAGCTGCTCAAAATGTTAATATTAACATCTGTCACCAGGAGCAATTGAATCGGTTCGTTTCATAGACCGAATTGAGATTATATCATCTTCAGGCACATCTACATCAATATGCTTGAGTAAACAAGTAACCAGTTCTTTACCGTGCGCTGCATTTTCAGGTTCAGGAAATCCAGAAATTACTATTTCAGTTCAAAGTTTCTCTTGTTCGAATAAATCTAACGGAGCTTCTAATTGATTGATTTTAAATTCATTGTTAACACATTTAGAAGCCAACTCGTTGAAATCAGCTTTGATAGATTTACTTTCAACAAGAACCTCTTTAAATCCTCTAAAAACTGGTTACGAAATCTTGAGATCTCTCACTACTTCACTTTGGTTCATCACGAAGTCAATGGATTTGTATGTCACTGTTTCACCTGCGATTCTGCTTAGAATGCTGTTGTTCATATCGTGTACATCGACATTTTTCCTCTAGAATGGATCTTCCGCTCAACCATGCGTGATTTCGATAATTTAAATGAATATTTTAATAGTGCTCCAAATGTTGAATATTTCAAGCAGGCATGCAATTCATCAGCTGGTATTGAGCGAGGTATAACTGGAAGCATTTGCCAGAAGTCGCCGGATAGTAACACTAATGCTTCATTAAATGAAACCTGGTTATTTCACAAGCCTTTCAATGTAAGCTCTAATGCTCCAATAACTTCCTGTGACATTGTACCATACAATGATTTTGCACGCGTAAATAACTTGCCCATTCCTGATGTTTTTGTGAAATGTTACATGTTGGATTTTCTGTGAATAGCATGTTTAGTGACAGTTTAAGAGCTGAATGCTCTGTTCTCCTTCCATCCATCAACGTGACAGCAATGCCTGACAAAAATCCTCAATGAAGATTAGCGCTTCATTGTATATTTCTTCTGTAAAATCCAAGCCATTATTTTGTGTTTCTTGGTACATTATATGCATAATACCTTCGGCCGTGTAGTCTTTGTATTTCTACCCTAATTTACTGGTTGAATCTTCAATTGACTTGCCCCAATGATCGTCTTGTTTAGCAAATGAAGTGCCTCGCACGCACTCCGATACGTATTATGTACTATGCACTGTTCGTAAATGTATAAATGAGGTTGGACCACGAAACTCTTTCTTCTTTCAAAATTCTTTCGTAATGCGTTCCAAGTGTAATAAGTCGGAATGTCTGCATACATCAAAGTTCTTGCAAAATCATCTATTTTACATAATAGAAAAACCACTGTTAATGTTGTGTTCCGTCTTCCGTGGATTTGTTGCTCTTTCCTTTATGTTTTGTTCCGTGAAATATACTCTTTCTCCGTTTTCAAGACGAACAGCAAGACAAACGGCAGTTGAATCCCTTTGCTTTATTGCTGCTAATATATCTGCCGATTTGATTTCATCTAAATTATTTCTTGTTGGAATTCGAAACACGGCCATATCGCTGCCTTTGTTGACGTATTTAGAAATGTATTTTATGGATTTTACGGAATTACAATACTCAAACGTTGTTAATGGACTTTGAAAGTTTTCGATAAAAGTGGTGAATATAGAACAACCTGAAATTATCGACTTCAATGTCATTTCCTCTCACTTTCAAAGTACATAATTGATTTTCGATTGTCTTCTGTACCTCTTCGTCGAGCATTTTGCAACACAAGAACAACATCATGATATGCATCATGAATATGCAGTAATAAACTTTCACATAATCTATATTGCTCCTATGTTTTTAATTGCCTTAGAGAGAAGAAACTGTGTTCTGCAGTTGCGACACTGATTGGAATCGAGCTGCATATTTTCAGGGCCATCTTAATTAGTTTGAATAGGTCTTCACAATATTTTAATTTTAATTTGTTACGTTTCTCACAAAAAAATTTTAAAATGTTGAAAAATTTTGGACAGAATATTTTTGACTTGAAATCTGATATTTAGTTCTAAATCACAAAAACTCGTCAACAATGGAATATCTATGTGTAATTTTATTTATATTTTTGTTTGTGGTTGATTGCTAATGTTACATGGTGATAAATGTACTTCAATTCAATTTACTAAAACTAGTTTTAGAATCGTCAGTTACTATTTTTCATCATCTCAATTCTTTTAATATATGTTTTGGCCGATAGTTTTGGAATTGGTGGCTACATTGCAAATACTACTTGCAATCTTCACGAAACCGTCCAATAAAACTTCTGTCTCTCACAAGACATTTTAAGCTAAAACGTTAAATGGAGGTTGTTCACAATTAATTTTTAAAGCGACACATCGTATTTCGCTAAATATAATTTTAACGGGGTTGTATAGTACGCCTTGTCACACTCTAAGGTAATAAATTCGAAATATCGACTAAACATTTCTTCTGTATAAAAGTCTCAATTAATCAAACAGTCTTATCCAACGATTAACCTTAACCTAATTCCAGGTTATACATTCTTATAACCATTTTACTATTTAATACTGGTATATGAATTTTAAATTCAGTCTTAAAGCGTACAATTGGTAGCTAAAAGTGGAACAATATAAATTTATATTTAACATACATCACGTCTTACTCATTTTCTTTTAAATTCCACATTCAATTTAAAGCAAGAATCTGTTTGTCTCGAATGAACAATGTAACCATGATTGCATTCTTCACATCTTCCAATATACGAGTACATATATACACATGTTCAGTATATTCACCTAAATAACATTTAACTTTTTTTTCTGTATCGTACGTAAGTACCACATGAAAGAAAATTAATTTTCCAACTTTGTAATCTTCCTCCTCTTTATACATATACATATGCATGTATCGATATAATTATAATTTTAAACTTTTCATTAAACTTTGAAGGTGGAAATTATTTTTTCCTGACATTTTCTCTAATTTACTTTTATAAAATATTTTTCGTTTGTTTTCAAAGAAAATATCAACAACAACAAGGATATTGTCTTTTAGTATATACATATATGAGGAGAAAATCTAAAGACAATCAACATTAATCAGTGATATAATTAATGAATAAAATTACTGTATGTTTGTGTACAAGGAAAACTAAATTATTGAGACATTTGAGATGAAAAATGAGGAAAAAACTTTTGTCATGTCGGGTCAACAGGTGTGAGGGTCTCTGTTTTATTTTCGCTATCTTTTCACTATGTATGACACGTATATTTACTGATATTTATCTGTATTGTGAAAAATCTATGGAATGTTATTGTAATTAATTAGAATCCAACCATAAAAGATGATAAAAGCAACAACACCAAAAAGTATAATATAATATAATTAGTGGTGATTAAGACTTTGGCTTTAATTATACAATATAATATGGTTACATATTTGTTTCCTTAAAGAGACAAAAGTTTTCTTATTTTCATGTGTGCTATTATTAATTGGAAATTTGATATGAACAGCAATAATGATAAAACACAAGTACAACATGGAAAACGGAATTTTTTAACGTAATAATGATAATAATAATAATATAATAATGACTTAGCATATTTTCTTTTGTATATGTATATGTATTTGTTTTAGTTTTCTTGAGAAAATTAAAAAGCAAAAAAATATAATTTATAGAAGGTCTCTCCTGTTAACGACGATGTCATCGTGGTAGGAAAATTTTTATGATGAAAATGAGTAAGTTCCGTTAGTGGTGATGATGTTGTCAACATTTTTATAATTTTATAAAATTTTCCACACTAAGCAATTGATGTTCTCGTCGGTATATATGTATGGTATTGGTGTTACGGAATGTACACTATGCTGGTTTCTATAAAATTTAATTATTAATAATAAAAAATTGTGTCTTGTAAATTATAATTGCACGTAATTAATTAAAACAGAAATTGCTCTATTTTTGTTTTGTCCTTATTTAATGTTAAAAGGCAGACACAACAAGGTGATTTAGTTTGTGACGGTTTATTATATAGGATTAATTAAGAGTGAGTACGGTTAGCAAAATTGGTAAAGTTAACGGAAAAGGAGATGCGCAAACAATTAAGATCCTGCATTTTCTTTATACATATATGAGGTATAAGTTTATGATATACAAAACAAAATACGCATAAGGAAATAATTTATGCGTCCTCGGAGATTCATAAACGCATTGTTCCATGAGAGCAAACACAGAAACATAACATCAGTAATATGTAGCAAAGAGAAAAGTAACAAAGAAGAAAATCATTCAACCCCTCGAAAATTTATGTTTTTATTTTATTAAACAAAAAAAAAAATCTGTAATAATAAAATTTTCTTACCGAATGTCTGTTACTGATTTATTGAATTTACTGATTTTTATATTTCAATTTATTATTTTATTAGAATCGGGGTACATTTATGTACTCAGTAATGGTAACAAGCAGCAGCAACAGGGATTTTTATTTGTGTGTCTTCCCGAAGTTAATTTGAATGACTCTTTTTATTTTGTAATTTATACCTATAAAAAGCTTTGAATTTATTTAGCTTCACAACTATCAATTTTAAACATAATAAATTAATTTTAAATATAGTTCTGCTCGACTTCCACATTGCTATATCATCAAAAAAATTCACGTATTCAATTCATATATATTTATCAATTTTTATATCCCCACTGGGACTCACTTTTTATTTGTTACATATTTTACAACAACAGTTATATAAAAAAAAAGCGCGCTGGAAAATTCGTATGAATTATTAAATAAAAATTATTTCATTTTTTTTTTCTTGTTGGAATTTAAATTTAATAATAATTATTGATTGATTTATCCATAAAAATGAGGTACTATATAATTTATATCTATACATATACGTAAAGTAAGTTTAATAAAAATTTCGATCGCGCGGGAATACAAAAATAAATTGTTCTCCGTGGGGTAAAATATATTATACAACAATGTATTGTAGTACTTTGCCTGATCTGGAGGATATCCAACTGAAGAATTAACACAAAAAAAATAAACTTACTTTAAATGAAAACAAAATTAGAAAAAATTTAAAAGAAGAAAAAAAGAACTACCAAGCTATCCTCCAAATCATGCATCTTGCTAACAGAAATTGGACCCACGCAGGGACTCTTACGCGGTATTGCCGGCTAAGCATCAGGGTTATGGGCGTGGAGTTTTAAGAGTATGCGTGTATCAAATGACCGCGTTAGGGAATGATTCCGATTACCCACCTATATGTACACTAACACTCACCCTTGTTCATCCTCAGCTCCACAGTTCTCAATTATCTCATTTTCTCATTTTCAAACTTTGCACTATTGAAATAAGCATATTTAAATTTAACTGAACAAAAAAAACTCAAAAAATTATACCAATAATCACTTATGGTTACAGCGAAGCTGTTACAAGTCGTGGAGACGCCTCAAACCCTGAGAATGCCTCAAGCCGGGCAACATTGGACGTAGAATCCCTATCAAGTACGGATTTCTTTAAGGTGAAACGTTCCCATCAATTTACCTTGCAAATCGCGAATTTGATAGGCCACATTTCCCACTTTTGAGTCGATTATCGCTGGTATAAATTTTGCAGCTAGTTTAGCAGAAAATTTGTTGGCAGCATCACTTTGCGCGAAAGAATGGACGAATACAGATTGGCCAACAGCGAGGTCACGTGGACGACTGCGTAAATTATAGTGTTTCGCGGATCGATCGTAAGCATTCTTAAGGTGGTTTATAATTTTGTTGCGGGCCAAATTCAACCGATCTGCTTTTGACATCACGTAGTCTTCGTTTTCGTCAGTTGTTGACAGGAATCGCCGTAATTGGTATTCGGATCCGTGAAGCGTCATATGTTGGCCGAACACTACAAAATGGGGATATAATTTGGTAGATCCATGTACGACGTTGCGGAGAGCTGCAGCGATCTCTTGGATATGTAAATCCCATTCGTTATGGCGAGTGTCAGTGAGGTACGAACGAATAGCTGATAAAATCGTCCGTTTAACCCGTTCAGAAGCATTGCATTGGGGTGAATACACTGGAGTACGAATGTGGTTAATCCCAAACTTTTGTAAGAGCTCTTGGAACAATTAGGATAGAAATTGTTTCCCGTTGTCGTTAGTGACAACTTCGGGCACTGAAAGCAACAAAAACACATCATTTTCCAGGAAATTACATATTAGAGCTGCCGATGCTTCTCGTAATGGTTTCAACAAGACAAATTTCGAGTTGCAATTAAAATGTATTGTTGGCCCATTGCAGGTTTGGTATTATAATTAACGGGTTTGTTCCTTTTACATTCCTGACTTTTGTTAATGAAATCCTCTACATTCTGAGCCATTCCGTGCCAATAGAGCTGCTTTCGGAGTCTATCCAAGGTTTTTGCAATACCCATGTGCGCCGAAGTTGGTGGTATGTGAGCTTGCTCGATCACAGATTGCGTTAGCTGATTAGGGATCACCAATTTCCAAGTGGTCACATCGCCGTCGTGGTACTGGTTGCACCAAGAGGGTGAAAATAAAAGTTTGTTTTCCTTGATGCAGAAACTATGACAGTCGGGTCCCAACTTACGTATCTTCTCAATCTGCTCTTGATATTCCGGATCATTAAAAGCAGGGGAATCTAGTTCGATGTGCAAAGGATCTAATTGACCCGAATTTACATCGGTACTTAGTTCATTGAGATTTTCAGCTGACCTTACAAGGGTAGAAATGATGTCTAGCTCCTTGCAAAACACACGCAATCTGGTACTCTAATTCCGTGATCGAGTAGTTCTTTTGAGCGGTGTTTAATTTATGAGAAAAGAACGATATGGGTCGTTCTTCCCCAGCGGAATCTACTGGCGTCGCATTGTGTATAGAAGGGCCTCTCAAAGTCAGGATTTGCCAGGACGGGAGCTTTTGAGAGAGCCTTTTTGAGCAGATTAAAGGATTTGGTTCAGGTCCGTTAGAGGAGCAGCAATGGTAGAGAACTTGCTGATAGAGCGCCGGTACCAACCACAGATGCCCATGAATCGTCTCACCCGTTTGGTGGTTTTTGGGATGGGATATTCCACTATTGCCTTAATCTTTTCGGAATCCGTACGAAGACAACCATCGCCAACTAAATATCCCAAGTACCGCACTTCCTTGAGCATAAACCGACTTTTTTCGGTATTGTCAAACCGGATTTCTTCAGCAAATCAACAACCTCACTGAGTAGCGTAAATTGTTCGTCTTGAGTGGCCGAAGTGATAAGTAGGTCGTCTAGGTACACTGAAACGCGATCATGGGGTCGATACGGAATCACTAGGTGCATAAGGCGGCACATCGTTTGTGGTGCATTGCACTATCCGAACGGCATGACCGTGAATTGATACAAAGGCCGTCCAGGCACCGTGAACGCCGTCTTATCTCTGGATGCTGAATCTAGCGGAATCAGCCAAAATGCGTCTTTTAGATCGATTGTCGATATGAACCGGGTTTGATCCAATCGACCCAGCAATCCATCAATAATCGGCAACGGATAAGCATCCTTGACGGTTACTGTTCAATTCTCGGGCATCCAAATACAAACGAACCTTGCCATTTGCCTTTTGCACCAGAGTGACCGGTGAGCACCAAAAACTCTGGCTTTCTTCAATGACAACATTCGGTTCAACTCTTTGTACATCAACTCTCGTCTAACGGGCGAAACGGAGTAGAATCGTTGCTTTAATGGCTTAGCAGAACCAACGTCGATTACGTGTGATACTAAATTGGTTTTCCCGAGCCCCAACTGAGTCGATGAAGGAAACGATTTAATAATTTCATCCAGTTTCGCTCTATCTTCCGTGGAGAGATGATGAAATTCTGAGGATTCTCCGTGAGAGGTTGTTGCCGACATGGTATTTATCGTGGAAATATTTAGACTAATTCCGAATAAGTTCCAAAAATTGATACCTAGATATAGAGGCTGCTCTAATGACGGCACAATGTACAATTTCATCAAGCGTTCTTTGTCATTAAATGTCACATGTGCATTAATGAATCCGAAAACCCTTTGAGCCTGTCCGCTGGCCGTATTTACATAACTCGGAAAATCATGGAATTTCACTGTAGTGTCATTTAAAAATCTTTCGGAATCCGCCCCCAATCAGTCAGCGTCTGTAGCACCACTATCCAAAAGACCCTTATAGCTAACACCGTTTACGGTTAATTGTGCATACGGCCTCCCATCGTTTGTGTCGTTTGAAAATATAGAGGATATAATGTTTGATCTTATGTTTTTTCTTAAATTCCAGTACGCTCGACTCCTTAGTCGGTGTTTTGGATTGTAATTACGTTTAGTTTTTAATTGGACAGGTGAGTTAAGATCAGAGTGAGACGACTTCTCAGGAATGACGACTTCTCAGGAATGACGACTTCTCAGGAATGACGACTTCTATTGTGGGCGGTTCATCCTCGTGTTTTGAGGATATGACTGGCCGAATCTCGGGGGACCCTGGTTCCCAGCTCTCCATTGTCCCCTCGTACCGTTTCCCGCACAATTTGGACATTTTGGAGTGATTGTGTCTTTCATGCCACACTTGTAACAAAACCAGCGAGTCGGAAGTACTGTGCAATCGGTAAACACATGACCGATGTCATCGCAGTTGTAACAAATGACATAATCGTGCTTTAAGGTATGCTGTGTTTTGTTTACTGCCGGTTCTTCTAACTGTCTATTTGGTGGTATGTTCTGCTTTTGGATAGCGGCAACCTGGGAAGGCACCTGCTGATTGAAATTCTAGATTCATGACGTGACCAAAATGGGATGTTAAGTTTGCACTATGGGGAATAACTGGCTGAGGTAACATATGCGAGGCAACAAATGAAGTTGGATTTAGCTCAGCATTAGTTAAAATATCAAAACTTTGTGGCTGATCTAAAGAATTTATAGTGCGTCTTTGAGGCACGAATCTGGCTTTGTCAGGATAAGGTGCTCGCTTAATTGACATGAAGGAATCAGGATCTATTTTTAGATCAGACCATGTATTCTCCCAAGTCGTGCAGCTACTTATCAAGTCCCCAATATTGTCAAAATGCCTATCAGTTAATTGGTACCGCAACCCTGGTCTCATATTTTTCATGAGTATTTTAATGAGCTGGCGAAAGGTAGGCTCATCTGAACCGTCAAACTTCAAACTTGGTGGTAAAACTCAAGGAACGATTCGTTAGGCAATTGCTTGAATCGGGACGCCTATTCTTGAACCATCCCACCATATTATGGCGCACTTCGAACCAGTTTGCCGTTGGGTTTTGTTGCCGAAACGTCCAATACCAATGTGCAGCCACTCCCTTCAGAACGAAACTAACTTCAGTTAGTATTTGCACATTCGTTAGATTCATAGATGCTGCCAGTGTTTCTTGTTGGAATAAAAATAAATTAATAGGTATGCCTGTTGGAGAGCCATCAAATGCGAGACCACTTCTGGACAAACTGCGATGTTCTGGAATGTATCTGACATTGGTTGGTGTCGACTGCTCGTAATTATGCCCATACTGGGCCAAATGCGGTGGCACCGACGAAGGAAGAGTCGTCGCGCTATTGGAATATACCACACCCGGAATTCTGTTGACCGTTGAAGTCGCTGACATATTCGGAAAGTATGACGTTGATGTATTTAATAATGGATTCTGATACAATGGCTTTTGGGGCAAACCGGAGGTTACGACACGCGGCCGTAAATTAAGGTTTCCTGTTGACTGAACCGTCACTGGATTAGCATGAAAAAATGTTGGTTTGTCTGGCAATGGTGCTATCTCTGAAAAAGAACTTGATTTGGCTTCAGATTTCAGTTTTAGGTCTGCACATTGTTTAGTCAAAGCTAATAACTGCTGAGATAGGAGTTGCATTTGTTCCTTCATGTCCGCCATTACAGCTGGTTGATCATCAACAACTGTCGACTTGGAACCGCTTGGTTTATGAGAGCTTGTATTACTGTCGTGCTCCAGGAGTTGGTCTACATTAGAGACTGCTTTAGGAACGGCCGTCTCATATTGGGTTAAAGGAGCGAAATATTCGTCTATGCTCAAAGCATTTTACGCATTCAAAGATTCATCCAATCTATGGGTGTTATTTAAATATATTTACATACTATTTATGAGTACTTCACAGGCCTGAAAGGCTTTAGTAGCTTCCTCTGAATACGTAGGAGAACTGGTAGCACGTTGTAATCTACCTGCAACATGGAATAATTTAGACTGAATCTGACGGGCAGAATTAATCTGTAGACTCATTTCCATGTCAGCCCATCAAACCAATAATTCCAACAGTTTTACACCGGACATAATGGTATTTGATAATTTGCACCTGAAACTCTCGATATTTAAACATCTGCGCATTGTCGGATAATTACATTCAAACTCATTAAGAGGAAATAAAATCCAAGGATGTGAAACAGCTGCGAAATATCTTCGTTCAGACCCACTAAACGTCAAAATTAAAAATCGACACATTTAGCAGAAATAGGTTGCCATTTAGTAATCTAACACGAACAAAATAATAAATAAAATAAAAATTTGAAATAATCGCAAAATATTTTAATTCAGACAACTGAAAGTCAAAACTAAAAATCAACACGTGTAGCAGAAATAGCTTGACTTCCAGCGGTCCGAGAAAAAAAAACAAATCAAGTAAACGGAATAAAGGAATAAATTGTTATCCACTGGTTTCAATCTTAATTGTCAACAAAGTAAACAAAGATATTAACCATCTTCGTCCACTTCGAAAAAACAGAACAAACACCTGGAAGAAAAAAATTAAAAAAAAAATCTATTATAATTTATCCTGAGGAAAGGAAAAGAAAGGAGGCCAAACGCATTCGAACATCACTGTACGAACAGCAGAATATAGCGTTGGTTCTAAGGATAAGGAGTGGTAAAAAAAAATAAGGGAAGTCATATGGCTGGGCGCCACTGTAGCACTTTGCCTGATCTGGAGGATATCCAACTGAAGAATTAACACAAAAAAATAAACTTACTTTAAATGAAAACAAAATTAGAAAAAATTTAAAAGAAGAAAAAAAAACTACTAAACTATCCTCCAAATCATGCATCTTGCTAACAGAAATCGGAATCATTCCCTAACGCGGTCATTTGATCCACGCATACTCTTAAAACTCCACGCCCATAACCCTGATGCTTAGCCGGCAATACCGCGTAAGAGTCCCTGCGTGGGTCCAATTTCTGTTAGCAAGATGCATGATTTGGAGGATAGTTTGGTAGTTTTGTTTTCTTCTTTTAAATTTTTTCTAATTTTGTTTTCATTTAAAGTAAGTTTATTTTTTTGTGTTAATTCTTCAGTTGGATATCCTCCAGATCAGGCAAAGTGCTACAGTATATATAGTTATGCACTTGCTATTAATTAATTGAAGTGAAAAAAATATAAAGCATCAATTTTAATTCCACCATAAAATTTCTCTGCTCGCAATATGGATAGCTAGTTCCATATAAATTTTAATCAAGACGTCGGGAATCAAATGAAATACATAGAAGAAACCATCATCGTCATTTACCTGTTACAAATTAAGCCAATAAAAACCATTTCGTTTCGTACCTTACTTACTTTAAAAATCATAAATTATGGTAATAACCAAAAATAATAATTCCAACTGTAAAAAAAAATATTCGGCGCGCGGGAAAACCATACAGACAATGAAAGCAAAATCATTTTCATATTATAACGGAATTATTATTGAAAGTCAAGAAAATGTCTGCCATTAAATTTAATGACCTCTAATAAATTTATATGATACACTTTTCGCGATTATTATATTACGTATATAATTTTATTTTCGTGGAAAATTTAAGTTTGGTTTATTATATTGTAAGTGTTGATTTTTTATATCCTTTGGTGGTGTGTGTTACACCATCATCGGTATCATCTGCATGTCCCTGGATGGTTAAGTTGATCTGTTTATGTCTTATTTATTTGATGTTTGGCTTTTTTTTTTATTACGGTTCTGCGTGGATGATGTGGAAAGTGGTTTCATGTATGTATGTATGTATGTACATATGTGTTATTCAAATATCTGATCGAAATACGAGTATGCTAAAAAATCAATTTTCTATTAATTTTTCTTGGTTTACACTTTAATACATTATTTTCCGTATTGACTGATCAAAAATTATCATCATATCATCATCATCATCATCATGAGCGCAACATTAATGTCGACTTACAACATAGAACAGTTAAATAAAAATAATAATTCGATGCTTCAAAAAAAAAAAAAACCAGAAAAGTTACTTACTGGAAAAACTAACAAAATATTCATGTCACGTAATACCCCTAAACTTGTGCTTGGAATACAAAATAGAAACCCGAACGGAAAATTATTCAAACATGATGAAGGGAAAATAAAAGAAAATACAATTAAGTGAAATCGATCAACTTTGTTGGTCCCTGTATTGTTTTTACATTTTGTTTCCATCTTCCGTTTTTTAGAGTGTGTGTGTCTGTGTGTGTTTGTGTTAAATTTTATGTTGTTGAATCCTTTGAATCCTAAATATTGTAATTTTGAATTTAAAGCATATGTAGTTAGTATGTATGTACATATATGTATAGAATTTGTGACAAATGGGGATGTTCATTTTATTTTATCGAGGAGTGATGACAAATGTGTACAAATTTTTCTATGTCGCTCAAATTCAATTAAAATCTGTCATATGTATGATAATTTATAGCGAAACTCCATTAGGCCAACTATATAGGACATTTTTTTTTATTTGTTATACATTATATATCATTACAGTTGTAGTCATATATTCATCCAACAACACGTACAAAACAATAAAATTTTGTTGTCGACTAAAAACTAAACTATTTTGAAAATCCCCTATTTTTGTATAACTTAGTTTAGTATATGGCAAAGAAACAATTGTAATAATAATAATAAATTCCAATCTTTGATTTAATTTTTGGAAAATTAAATTTGGTTGTTTGGCTATTTTTACAATTGAATAAACAAATTAGTTTTTTTGTTGAGAGATGAGAAGGGGAAAAAATATTAAAAGAAAATACAATAATAATTTCTGGGCGGAAGGGATTTTCCCCCTATACATATTATTTTTAAATGTTTTTGGATGGATGAGATTGCATATTTTCCCGACATAAAAAAAAAATTAAAATTATAAATTGAAAATCAATGTAGTTATTTGTAGTGGGCTCAATTCATTTAATTTTTGTATTTAATAGATGAAAATGGGATGATTTGGAACAACTTTTGTATGATATATGATTTTACGATGGTAATTATATGTATGTAGGGAAATTGGATTAGACAATATGCATCATTTTAACGTTTTAACGGTAGTCAAGGGGAAAACCTTAAATGCTAAAGCATAATCTCAAGAAATATACACTAACACCTTTTAATACTTATAAAGCACAAGCACATACATAATTTGTACCTGTGTACGAGACTGATACAATTTTCTATTTTCTATTCGAATAATTTGTTACGAGTTAAATAAAAAAATCTAAATTATCGAGATAAATGAAAATTACAACGTTTTCTTAAGTCATTTATTTACGTTTACAGTAATTTTATGCTTTGTGGGAAAACAAAAAGAAAAACATATTGTATAAAAGAAAATTTCTTTCCTTTTAATTTTTCCATTTTTCCACACAAAAATAAGAAACTTCTATAGGTAGGTGTATAAGATAAATATATTGAAGTTTTTTTTTTTTTTTTTGACATGAAGGTAAAATTAATATTCTCATCAGAATCGTTTGAAAGCTAAGAAATTTGTATGTATTATCCTTTATATGAGAGGATATTAAGACAGAAGTTTAGATAAAGGCAAAATGGATAATTGAAATACGAGCATTGAAAATAATTAGATGGTTTGTTTAATTTTCGGTCGGTTTTTTTTTTTTTTTGTTGGGGATATTTTCATTAGAAAGTTTATTGATTTACCTTAATTAGTTGGATCAATACATTTCTAACCACTAACGAAGGATATTTTTTAATCAACATTTACTGTGATTTCCAAATAATTTTCATTAAGTAATGTATTTTGTTATATAAAAAAATAAAAATAACAGGGATGACTTTCCATGACTTGCAAAACGTTTTAAGCTCTTCAACCTTCGTTTATGTTTATATGTTTTTATGCTGTTCAATATTATGTATATTATTTCAAGAGTTTATTTGAGCATAAAATATTATTTTTATTATTATTATTATATTTTTTCTTTGCTATAGTCTATGTGTTATAAACCAAAAAAAAATAAATTCAAATCCATGAAACATCAATAAATCTTTAAACTAACCAATTTTCCACTCAATTTCTTCTTCACTGTTTAAAACAAGATAACACTAAAGAAAAAATCGGAAAAAATGGAAAATGTTTTTCATCAAATCTCATAAAATCTTTATTATTCAAATATTTTTTTATGTATATCCAGAGTAAAAGAAAGAAGCTAAGAAACATAACATTACATCCAAATTAGATCGATTTTAGGAAAGATTTCAGTTTGCTGATTTTCCGTTTTTTTTTTTTCGCTTTTGATACACACACACACACATATGTACTATAAGAGACCATAGCACAAAGAACGGTTTTTTTTTGCAAACCCTTGCACGATGTCGATCCATGATTACAAATTTTAGCTGATTTTCATCGATAGAATAAAATGTAATAAAGGGTTAAGAAAACATATTTTTCTCCGTTTTATCTGCTTAAGATGTGTATATAAACATAAATTTATATGTTGTTTTTGGTGTTGTTGCTTTTCGGTTGTAGGGTTATGAAACATAAAAATATTATGTTAAAAAGAAGCTTTTTTTTGTGTTGTACGTAGACACAAGTAGTAAAAAGGTTAAGATGTTTTGATATCTTAAATATAACGAAGAAGAGCACAAAAAAGTGTATTTGATAACGATAAGAACACAAAAAGCAAAATTATAATGTTATTAGAATATTATATTTACTTAGAAGAGGTTTACTTTTCTTAAATATTACGTATATGTATACATACTCGTATGATGAGTACATTCCGAATATATAATATAAAAAAAAAACTGAAAGCTTCAATAATATTAATCAAAATATATATATTGAATGAAAATTATATTAAAGCTTTAAACAATATTAGAAAATTATGATTTAGTCCGAAAGTCAAAAAGTTAACCGCCACATTATAATTATGAGTAGGCTGGTTAATTCTTAATCATGGAATTCGGTCTTAATATTTTAAAATGTATTGTTGAACCGATATACCTCCAAGCAAATGTGTGTGTATCACTTTTTATTCAGCTTCAATCCATTTTCTACTTGTTACTTTGTAATGTGTTACATATTTGCATAAACAAAGAAGCTTCTGCCTTGAAATTGTTTATTATAAATTCTTAATAAAGGTTACTGTAGGGGTTCCAGAATAAATATCTCTAAAAGATTAAAATTTTCGGAAAGATTAATTTAATTTGTCTACCAATTTTATTCAAAATGCTCAATTTTTTTACAATGTTTTGGTTTTATTTAGATTAAAAAATTTACTTAGGTTCGTCTTAGGTTGCTAATCAAATGTTGTATCAAAAATAAGTGAATAAAGCTTTTGGTTTATGTGTTTCAACTCATTCAGTTGAAAGACGCCCAATGCCGCCAACGTTTATTTGAGGAGCTCTGCTTTATTCATTCTTTTAAAATATTTTTGATAGATTTATTAAGTGATTTGCAACATATTTATGTATGCATAGATCCGACTTATCATCCGTATAAATCCGACAATCATCAGGATTTATAATCGTTACATTCAACAAATTCAAAATTGATTTTTACACTTCAAATTATCGATTTAGAAAATGATAAATTTGATTTGTAAAAGGGTGAATTTTATTTTCGAAAGGTCGAAGTTGAAAAATAAAAGATTTTAATTTGGAGTGCAAGACCGATTTACAAAATAAAAACCTTCATGCAATCCAATACCAAAAAGCTTGCTACCAGTTATGGCTAAATTATTTGAAAAATTACTACTTAAGCGTCTAAAGCCTATATTGTTGGAGAAGGAGCTGATTCCGGATCATCAGTTTGAATTTAGGCTAGAGCACCCAACAAAAGAACAAGTACACAGAATAGTTCAAGTAATTCATGAAGCGCTGAAGGTACATGCTATACCTGTGTGATTATAATTTTTTTTACAGAATATTAATATCAGACTCAGAAAAGTTCTCTCATCACATGAACAAGAAGAAATCAAGGATTGCAGTGCTAGTTATGACTCAAAACGATGACAATATTAAAACGTCAAATAATTTTTGATTTCCCAAATAGGTAAGTAAGTGAGACTTTATCAATGGACAAAAATACTCCGACCATGTCAATAAAAATACAAAAACTTTACTGAATGTATGATCAGGAGGTATATTGTAAAATAAAGGAAAACAAAATTTAAAAAAATTGAAACCCAGACGTTTACCAAAGGCGTTTCATGCAATCATTAAAAATTATCTGCTTAATCGAAAAATGTTGCTTGTAATATGTATACAACAACAATTTATGCAAAAATTGCAACATTATTACGGATGAAACAACAATAATGGCTAAGAGCCAACTTCCATGAAATCTCAAGAAATTTCCAAGGACATTTAGGTAAAATATAAGAGTGGCTAACTGAATGGAGGATTAAGGCTAATTGGCATGCGCTAAATAATATCATATTTCAGAACCAAAAAGTTATATCTGAGAATATATTTGGGTTAAAATGTGCTAAACTGAATGGTTAATCAGAAAATATCCAATCCTAAAACTAGACTACTGTGCGAATGCCCTTCCTGTGGTAAGTAAGCCTAACATAAACATAAAGAACATCATGATCTAC
The DNA here is from genome assembly GCA_963556165.1 of Tipula helvola. Lineage (NCBI taxonomy): Eukaryota > Metazoa > Arthropoda > Insecta > Diptera > Tipulidae > Tipula > Tipula helvola. The sequence goes on from OY744483.1 coordinate 105,075,447, forward strand.
AATTTGGGACAATAGTAAATACGAGATACCACTAGCTAGGGAATATTAAGATTTCTTCGATCTGGTTGAACTAATCAGAGTAAATTACTAAAGATAATTTAACAATGCGCATGTTAATATTAAAACCTAATATAGGTTAAGTCAACAAATTAGAATGTAAAATTTGATTATGCTTTGTGAGTTTCCTGGGCATGAAAGATTAAACTATTAAATGAAATTACGCATGGGTTTGGTTAGCATCGGAAACAGGTCCAAAGATCTCCATGTAAACAAAAACTGCTGCGAATTGGGACTGCTATAAATAAGTCCTCAGAACATACAAGTATGAAATGCGAAGTTACAAAATCAGTATCTGGAGACTCTGCTGTGGCAAAATACAAGAGTCCCCGGAGGCTGCAAAGTGCGTTAGGTCTTCTTTCAAAATGGGCCAATAGTTGTGGACTAAATGTTAATCCACGTACAACTGAGGTGGTCCTCTTATATAGGAAATACAAACTTCTTCAGATTGATTCTCTTACTTTAAATAGTATAGGCTTGGCCTCTACTGATAAAGCGAAATACCAGGGTGTTTAAAGAAAGCTACTATAGCGTTATACTCCTGTAAAAACGCTATTGGAAAAAGATGTGGTCTTGAACCGCACATCGTATACTGGCTCTATAACTCAGTGATAAGGCCCATAATATTATACGAGATTGTCAGCCTTAAACAGAATGGCTAACCTAAAGGTGCTGATGAAATTTCAGAGAACATCCGCCTTGTGTATTAGTTTTGCACTCAGGCACTGGAGGTTTTCTTTCATCTCTTACCCCTAGATATTCTGGACATTATAAAAACTGCGAGCACAGCTATAAGGCTCAAATCCATCTCTATGTATTCATGTAATAATGCAGAACTCTCATCCATTTTGTGTAACATGCCTCCCTGAGACCACTGATCATATGATTCCTTCACTATTTTTGAGGAAAGCTTTCATACTTATACTCTTTCCAGAGAGTACTGGCTGAGTGAAGAGATGTTGAACCCTGAACTTTTGAACTTCACGAATGGTTCAAAAATGGATGGTAGGGTTGGTGGTGGTGTTTTCTGGAATAAATTGAATGTGAATCTCCAATTTCGTCTCCCCGCCTATTGCAACGTTTTTCAGGCTGAACTTCAGTCAGGCCGCTATTAAAACTCTACGATCTTATAGTAGTATTCAAATCTCGCTGGAATTCTGGCAGTTCTCGCGCAGAAAAAATATGGCGGATAGACAGTGATGTACTATTTCGGGTTAATTGTTTACATTTTAACCGTGTAATTATTTCGTTCTCTTTGAGTGGTTTAAACCAAGCTTTGTTGGTGTAGACATTTATGGAAACTTTTGGAGATTTTTGATGTTTTGATTAACTTTTGACGGATACTTGTTCTCGGTTTTATTTTTGAACAGAATTGGCATTTGTTTTGTACAAGTTGCTATTTTGGTTGCTTTTGCTGATTTTTTTCAGTTATTGATAAGGTGAGTTCAACCTGTTTTGGTTTTTTTCTTTTGTTTTTTGCTTTTGTATTGTCTCTATAACGAAAATTTATATTTATAAAATCTCTTCAGTTGAACGGAACATTGAAAAAAAGACCGGATATTTATCTGGTGATTTCTTTTCTGAATAAAATTTTGCTGATAGGGACACATCTTTATATACAGCACGAGAATAGAATACCCCTGGATATTAAGTATTGAGTACACATATTGATGAAACCTATAGCAACACATATACCTATTCACTACTAACAGATACTAACAATTAACAAAATCCAAATCTATAGTGCTAGAATGGTTTTATTTAACAATTTTTTTAAATAAATTAACTATGTAGTTAGAAAATAACTTTGCTGCGATTACTGCCCTAGTTGTATCTGTGACTAACAACCCAAATCCCTACAAACCTTTTGTGTTGAGGATGCAGGCAGGGCCTAGGCCCGCATAATTCGGGAATATGGTTCTCCCAGGTATTTTTTTTTGATAATGGGTTAGGCATACTCCAGGAATATGCTATACATACCTAGAATCACCATCATGGTTGGCCTGTAGACCTATATCAAAACATATCATAACATATACAAATTAAAATTAATTAGACACTATTTCTATATAACTTCATATAAGACATTTTTGTTGTATATAATCACATATCATCGCACACAAATTTCTGTATGTGCCCGCTAAAAATGGCCGCTACGGTTTTCTGTGTTGCTAATGAATTTTGTAATATATGTGATTTATATACTTCGCGACATTTGATTACCCTCACTTGAAAATTGTCCATAAAGCCTAAGGTAATGCGCCTAATTATTTATTACCTTGGTTTCTATCTTATCTAACTTTTCAATGACTAATACGCATACTTGCATGCAATGTGAAGTGGAAACTCCCCATTTCGATTCTTTTGCTTATTTAAACTGCAACACTTGATTACCCTCATCTGTAAAATTTAGTAATAAAAACCATTGATATTTATTCTTTATTTAATATTTAGTGTGTCCTCCATTGTTCCTTACAACACCATAAATTCTATTAGGCAAAGACTTATACAGATTTTGTATTAATTCTATCAGTACTTTCTCGAAAGCATCATAAACAGCTGACATAAGGTCATTCCGGTATTCGGATTGCCTTCCATTCGAATAAATTTGTCTCGATAACTATCCCCAAAGATTTTCAATAATATTTAAATCCGGGCACAAAGCCAGCCAATTCAAAACTTGCACGTTATTGTCTCCAAACTACTGTTTCACTCGTGCAGCTGTGCGGATTGCTGCGTGATCTTGCTGGAAAATCCAGCGTTGGCCTTCAAACATTTCCTAAAAATTGATTTTTGCACTTCTAGGAGCTCGATGTAGCTTTGCGAGTTTTGTCGGCCATCCAGGACAATCAAATCAATAGCACCATAAAAGAAATTGCTGCCAACACCATAATGGAACCAACACTGGTGTGGCGTCGGGACAAGAGTAGCTTCGATTTCCTCAAATCATGGATGTAATGTCTAAAACCATTGGTCCATCTATGGTAAATAAAATTTTTTCTCGTCCGTTAAAATAACCTGAAACCATTCTTCCTTCCAATGCAGATGTCCACGGCAATATTCTAATCGAGCACTTCTATGTTGCTGGAGCAAACGTGGTTTTTTCGTAACTTTTTGTCGCCGGAGATGTGAACACTTTTTTATTATCCTCTGAACAGTACGAACACTGGCTGAGACTCCAATTTTCTGCTTTATTTTTTTTGCAGATACACGGAAAAAAAACTGGTCCTCAGCTAAGAAAACGGACTTTTAATTCAAGAAAATGTACTTTTTCTTGATTTAAGAGTTAATTTTGTTATTTCTTTCGATTTTTTCTTCATTTGAAGAAACACAATTCTTACATGAAGAAAAACTCGATAGAAATAAGAAAATTAGCTTTTAAATCAAGAAAAAGTACATTTTTTTGAAATAAAAGTCCGTTTTCTTAGCTGAGGACCAGTTTATTTTTTTTCCGTGTAGCATCAAATTCAAAGCTCTATGTTCCCTTTCATTTGTCGCTCTTGCTGTGCGATCTCTTCGATTTTTTCCGTAATTTTCTGAATCTTTAGTTTTCTTATTTTTAAATCATAGTTCGATATCCAAAGTAAATTCTCGGAAATTTAGGAGCTAAATTTAAACTAAAAATTTTAGGAACTTAGATCTATGAAAATTTGCGAAATAAGATATTGAAAATGTATACATATTTAATATGTTCTTTTGAAAAGTTACTCTAATTTGCCTTGAACAATTTTAATTTGGTTAAATGTGGAGAACTTCAAATCGAAAATTCTAGAATTCTTTCGAAACCTTTACCTTGGTTTTACCCATAAAAATGTCATATTCGTCATTGGTGTGATTCTATTTTTCAGACTAAAAATCTTTTGATTGATTTGCAAGTTTATCCAAATCTTCCAAATTTAAAGAGAATTCCATTAATTCAATTAATTTATCTTGATAGTTGACAAAAAGTAGGCACCAGGTTCGGGGAATAAAACCCTTTACTATTCAACGCAACAGAGTTGACTAGAATTATAAAATGAGTGCTTCGTTTCGAGGGATTTTTTTTTTTAGTTAGCCTGCCATCACTTTTTAACTATAAAACTAACTTCCGTGGAATCGGAAGTGCTTTTTCGGCCGTAGGGCCGAGGGCTGTTTTGCACAAAATATAAATTTTGGCTTAGTGACATTTATGCGAATGCCAATTTGTTCCTCGTGCGTTTCGCAAATTTCTTCAACGTTCTTCGAGGTGCTGTTTATGTTGATAATATCTTTGTCAAAGCTGAGGTCTTCCATATCGGTTTAATTTTCGCCAAAGTGAAGTTTTAATAAATTTTTCACATCGGTTTTGGCAATATATTTCCTTTTTTGCATTATAGGTTAGCTTGTCGAACTTTTCAAAAATTCATTTTCTGTTCAGAGATAAAGAAATACATTTTCAGAGTTCAGAGATGACTTAGACGATCCAACGACAATTCCAAAATTGAAGGCATATAATTGACGACTGCAGTGAGCTGCTTGGTCGGCTACTTTTGGTAAAAACATATTTTTTGACAGCCGAAGGATATTGTGATGAATATTTTTGTTCGATTTTCGCACGTTCGATTTTATCGAAACGGCTCGTTTTATTGAAGAATATTTGAGAATTCGTTTTGGATTGCTAGCGGTTGTATAAGTTAAAAGAAAAGCATACCGTTGAATTTTATTTTTCATGAAACAAAATGATTTTGCGAAATACATTGCGTCGCTCCCCCAATTCATTTTGGCATTAAAATGAACCAGCATATTTTTTATGCGTACACTTTGGTACAACAGGGAATCGTGTTTACCTGATCTAGCAAACAAATATTCGGTTATTAAAGAATGTTATTCAAACAGAAACTATTTATCTGTTTCTTTTTCTTGTTCCCTTCTGGTTAACGTTTTGACCCTTTTTCTGTTTTTCCCCCTTCCTGAACATATATTTGATTTTGATCGCTTATTATTTTACTATTAAGTAATAAAAACAACAATAGGTATTAAAGCATAATAATAAGACATAGTAATTTAAAAGAGTATGTTCTCATCTTATATCCTAAAACAGGTCGTTACATCACCTAATCTTATGTTGAACTAAATTCTATAAATATTATTTCTGTCAGAATTTGGCGCTAAAATTAGGTTTAGTTAATGTAAAATATGAAACGTTTTGGTCAATATTGCATCGGTAAAAAGCGAGTTTTGAACGAAACTTATTTTGTTACGCACAGGAAATACCGAGTTTTACGTTTAACATTTGTAATAGTAAATCACACATTATGGTAAATTTTATTCATTATGGTAAACTTTATAACTTTATTATGGTAAACTTCAATTTTCAATGTGAATTTTCGTCAACAAATAATGGACTATGTAGTAAATGTATATTAGATGATTATAAACTGAAAAAGACGGCTATATTGGTATACATACTTACGTCATTAATTGTTTTAGGAATATTGTAAATAGCGAACTTTGCAATTTAACGTCGTAAATATTGTATCAAAAATAATTGAATAAAGCTTTTGGGTTATGTGGTTCAACTCGTTCTGTTTGAAGACACCCAATGCGGCCAACGTTTATTTGAGGAGATCTGCTTTATTCATTCTTTTAAAATATCTTTGATAGATTTATTAAGTGATTTGAAGCATATTTATGTTTGGGTAGATCCGACTTTCCATAAACCTGGTACAGTCGATGTAGTATAGCACTCCAAATTCACTTTTTCTAAATCAAATTCATCTTTATTCATAAAATAATCATCCTTTTCCAAATCAAATTAAAACTGCCAAACTCAAATTCATCATTTATGAAAATATCACGTTGAATTTAAAACATCGGATTGAAGTCCTTTGACTCACTAATAATTCTTATTTAGAATTTTTCAGATTCTTTGTGACCAATTTTTGAGATTATTTCGACATTATTGAAAAGTTTTTGATATTGGTCTGCGGCGTAAAAATTCTTTTTCTAGATTCAATGATGAACCAGGAAAAAATAATTGTTTGGTAGTGGAGGAACTAAACTTGGCTGGCACCTCGTTTTTCCTTAACCCGCAACTGAATGAGGGAGTCCATCGCAGTTTCTCGTGAAATGAGTAGCTGTTGGTTTCGAAATGTTTTATTTTATACCAAAGAATAGTCTATAGTTTGTTTTGTATTTCTAAATTAGTTAAATTTCTATATTCCTAAAATTTACAATTTCCATATTTGTTAATTTCGTAAATTTCCAAAATCTTAATTTAAATGTATTTTATTTAGTATTAAATGTCTAAATTAACTAATTCCTAATACAATTTATAAATTTCATAAATATTGTAAAAACTCTCTAAATATCAGAATTCTTAAATTTGACGGATTTAGATCATTAAACTCCCATTTTCCATTTTTACCTTCCCAAATTCGTAATAATTTTATTAAATTCTAATATCGCCACAATACAAATCTTTTAATTTTTCCTAAATTTCCTAATTTTGTTTTTTTTTATTCCAAACTATGTTACAAAATTCGTTAACTTTTAAAATGAATAATTCCAAATTCCAAATAAATGATGAATTTGAATTTAACGATTTTATAAAATTTTTAAAACCCTAAATTAATTTTTCCACTATTAAAATTTCCAAACTCAAGAATTCTTAAATTTGATGAAATTCTTATTTAAGCCCTTAGAGGATTTTCGCTTTCTAAATTCCTAGCATTTAGGGTGAATTTTAGAGTGAACCAGTGAATTTTAGTGCGATTTGTAGGTTAGGTTGAATTAAAAGGGATATTTTATAGTTAATTTTAGTAAAATTGTAGGATTAGTTTTAGAGTGACTTTTAGGTTGAATTTAAAAGTGAATTTTAGAATTAATTTGTCGTAATTTTAGGAGGAATTTTAAAGTAAATTTGGAGTAAATTTATGATGAATTTGATGGATAATTTGGATTGATTTTCGGGTGAATTTTAGGATGAACGTTAAGGCTGGGTTGTACGGTGAAGTTTAAGGTGAATTTTTAGTTAAGAAGACCTTATATGGGAAATTTGGAATTGAATTTTATATTGAATTTAGATCAATTTTGGATGAATTTTACAGTGAGTTATAGGATGGTGAAGTTTATAATAATTATTATTATTTATCTATTTATATGATTAGATTTGAGGAATTTTAGGAATGAGGCTTGCCATGCTGACCGTCTTCATATAAAGGTTAAAAGCGATTTGTGATTATTAAACGAATTTTGGCGAATTGCAAGTCACAATTTGTAGTGATCACATAAATCCCTTAATTGTCTGCCAAAACATTACAAAATGGTAAATATGCCAACATGGCGGTTCAAGTTAATTTTGTTTTTTATTTTCGATTGTATAATTACAATGTGGGCTATAATAATTCTCGTGATTCTGAAGCATTCTTAATGCAGCAACGCTACTCATCCGTCCGTAAATTTGTCATTCATTTCCAACCGTTTCAAAATCGAATCAAATGTCAAAAAGTAGCAATACATATCCAAACGAAACATCCACACAACCATACAAAAAAATATTTCCCTTTATAAAAATAACAACGAGATTTGAGGACGAAACGTACACTTACACTTTTTTTACACTTTTTGATTTCTTTTTATACTTATTGTAGATACGAAATATTTAGTGATGGGTTTCTAAAGCTTCGAAATATAACAGTACAATAATATATGGCGCTTCTTGCTTAGTTAGTGCAATTCCCGTTGTACTAAAACCTTTATGAGGTTTTTGTATGTGATACGATTTTTAATCTAATAAGAAAATAAAATTTATTAAATAATTTTCTATGTAAATACAAGTAAAATAGGAAATCACGGGTTCTGTCAATGGTTTTAATTCTAATCGTAACGTGCAAGTTATACTACATTCCCATCAAGCTGATAAGGTATACCATATCCCCAGAAATAAATATGATTCGAATATTAGATCGTGGTTTTGTAGGAATTTAATTAAGGGTCATTAACGACCATTACCAAAAATTTGGGTTCAAGTTGTGATAGTTTACAAAATAGCTGATTAAATTCTCCATCCATAGAGCTAAGAAGGTATTCCCTAACCAGAGAAATAAATGTGCTACTATTTTTAAACTTCCAATCAGTTTTTTGCCAGACATTTGGAGTCAAGTTGTGATAGTTCACATTGCATGCATTCAGTCATTGCCAGACATTTGGAGTCAAGTTGTGATAGTTCACAAAATAGCTAATTAAATTCCCCATCTATAGATAGCTACGAAGGTATTGCCTAGCCAGAGAAATAAATGTGCTTCGAATTTTGAACTTCAAATTGCAGATTTGCCCGAATTTGATTAAAAGCAATTAATAGCTTATTGCCAGAGATTTGGACTAAAGTTTTGATAGTTAACAAAATACCTAATTAAATTTCCCATCCACAAAGATATGAAGGTATCCCCTAACCAGAGAAATAAATCTGCTTCGAATTACTTCGGTCTAAAAAGACCAAAATATTGAAATCCTGTCAAAAATGACGGAAAATTTGGTTGGTCCAAAACCACTTTTCTCGGCGTTTTGAAAGTCCCTGAGTCTGAAAATGCAAAAAAAAAAATGTCCGTCCGTCTGTCTGGATGTCTGTGTGTCTGGATGTCGGGACCCATGGTATCTCGAGAACGGCTTATGCGATTTGGAATTTTTTTCGCCAATTTGTTTCTATGGTCAAGGCGGAGATTTAAAAAGCTTTTGGAGACTGTACGTCAAGGGGGTGGGGTACCTGCCATACGAATTGACCCAAAATACCTGCCTTTATAAATATTTACGATTTTTTTATATATGCTGGTTTGATTATTGAATTGGGCATTGAATTTGGAATTGATTTGAAGGTTAAGTTAGGGGTCAATCTGCGGGTTGAGTTGAAGTTGAGTTGGGGTTGCATTAGGATGTAGTGAGTAGATAACAAATTATTTATATGATGGAACTTGCCCATTTATCAACCGAATATTATGAAATTTGACATGTGTGTTGGAAATAGGAATCTAAAATGATTTTTGGGTAAAGTTCTGGAATATGGCCAAGTATGATGGAACTCGCCTATTTTTCAACCGATTAAGATAAAATTCGATATGTGCGTTGGAAATGGGATTCTAAAATGAGTTTTAGATGAAATTCTGGAATATGGCCAAGTAGGATGGAACTTGGCTATTCCTTAACCGGGTATCATTAAATTTGACATGTGTGTTGGGAATGGAATTCTAAAATAATTTTTGGATGAAGCTCTGGAATATGGCCAGTTACACGGTTAGAAATATCAGTATAATTTTGTATACTACTATCGGTATAAAGTTCTAGAATACGATTTTTCGTGATATATTGGATGCGTGTACCCCTGTTACTGAAGCTTTTGACCTGTTTGGCTGTTGTTGTTTAAGTAAATATATGTTGGTTAAAATTGAAATCAGTACTGTCAAAACTGTCATACCAACTTTATGACACAGGTGACAAGTGAATGCTATCCCCATTTAAAACACCAAAAACCGAAGTTCTGATCACCTGGTGAGGTTTCAGCCCTTTATATTTTTAAACTTCAAATTAAGATTTTCCAGGAATTTGATTAAGGGCTATTAATCGGCCATTGCCAGAGATTTGGACTCAAGTTGTGATTGTTCACGAAATAGCTAATTAATTTCCCCATCCATCGAGCTTTGAAGGTATTTCCTAACCAAAGAATTAAATATGCTTCGAATTTTAAAGTTCAAATTCCGGTTTCCCCTATTCCCCGAAATAAATTTCTTTCAAATTATAATCTTCAAATCGCAGTTTTGGCAATAATACTAAAGAGTCATTTATTTACTTATTAAATTAGCTGACTAAATTCCTTGTACGCCCACCCTAAATAAAATTCCCAATAATTTTTATTCAAATGATTCTTTTCGATTTTGTAATTAAGGCTGCGTACCAATAGTCGGGTAAATCATTTAGTACCTACAGTAAATTTCGATTTTAGTATGATACATATTTACCTCAATTGGCGTACCAATTCTCTAGAAGTAAAAATGGTTTGATGGACACAAATTATGGTTCAGAGGGTTAAAATCGCTGGCTGATAGCGGCAAAAGGAAACGTCAAATATTTATTAATATTTCTTTTTCGTAAAATAAAAATAAAATTTATTTTATTACCTTATATGTATTATTTATAATGAAAAACACGGAAATTTTAACAAAAATCTCTGAAACGTCAAAAAGTTAACAACAACGGCATTTATTTGTTTCTCCTATTTTATCCAACTTTTTAGTACAGTATTTCAATTTACCCTGTACACTGTTAAAACGTAGGTAAAAGAGCAGTTTACCCGACTATTGGTCCGCAGCCTAATAAATTACATTTTTAGTACTAAATATTTCAATAGGAATCCAGCTTTTCCCAATTGGAATTCAATTTAACAGTGTGAAATTGACACATATAAAAATTGGGAATTTTGGGAAAAACTTCATATCCATGATAAATAAAATTTCAAATTTTGGATATGAAATTGCTAAGAGGGCAAAAGCTTTCAAATTGGTTAATTACATTGAAAATTGGTAGGTAGTTGAAAAAATCTAGAAAAAAATTGGATTACTCTGATTAAACTATTTTTTTTAATGTTTCAAGTTCTTCCAGAATTTTAAAAATTTGATAATTCTGAAGAATATATTAAATCCAAATTTGGTTTTAAATACCCAAGTAAAAATAATTTGACACAAAAATCAAAAACGAACCAAATTCTGCAGCTCTATTCTGAAAAAAGTAATAAAAACTTGGTGGGAACTCAATGTTCTTTAACGTGAACGTTTCTTGTTTGTCAAATTCCTATTCCGATAAAAAAAAAACGTTCAAGAACATAGAAAAAACATAGAAAAGTGGAAAACAGAAAAAATGTTCTGTCAAATTATGTCATTTGGCAGCGATTTTAACATTAGACACGTCAGTTTACGATTAAACAGGAAAAAATATATCTTTTGGCAAATTGACCATTTTATGAAGCCCGCCGAACTCATTATTTATTAATTCTAAATTATATTGTACAATATATAGTGATGGTTTCACCGAAAACAACAAAATATTACAATTTAGTGAAAATAACATTGCCGGATTGGCCGAACCGTACTCGAATTTCTTGTGAATTTTATATATGAAATCGAAAAAAAAATTCAAATAAATTATTATTGGTAATACTAATAAGACATTAACATTACATATTCGTTTACTTAATTCAAATCATCGCAGTACTTCCTCTATCCCGCTTGTCTGTTCTCTAAATTACTGTTAATTTAATTATGAAATTCTAAAATTCAACGGCAACCAAATTATATTCGTTTTACTAATTCAAAATACAAATTTTTTGCTAAATTATTTACTTCTTTGTCATATAAATGAAAGAACGTTTCAAAAGCCCAACCAAAAAAACGTGGGTTTTTTAACGGTAGGAACGTGAACGTTTTTCTTCGTTCAGAATAGGAAATAACGTTAATTTTGCGATTCACGTTTTTAACTGTCATAAAAAACGTAAATCACAAAGTTACGTTTTTTCAGAATACAGCTGCTGGTCGGGTTGCGGTCAAATTAGAGAAACGTAAATGAAACTTAGAATAGTCTTCAGCTCAAAATAAGTTTTCTTCAATCAAATTTTGGGGGGGTTGTGAGCTCAAAAATGTTTAGCTTTCACTTTAGTTTAGTTATTTCGGTATCTGTTCTGGTCCGCTCATATGTCCAGCTAAAATATTTAGTTTCGGAGATTTCACAGCTACATCTAATTTTTAGCTACTTATTCCTATGTTATTGTTAATTTTTTTACCTGAAAATCGGATGAATCTGAAAGAATATTTTGGCTTGGTAGAACATTTTTATAAATTGGCGGGACAATGATATGAGACATCTGAGATATTTGAACAATAATGCCCAAAATGCTGTAAATTCATTATTATTAAATACAATTTTTAGGGGCCCTGGATTTTATTTTTTCAATTTCGGGTGCCGCAGTATCAAAAAGTTTGAGACGCACTGCGCTAACACTGGCTTGTTGTATATCCAAATAAAAATGCTCCCCCGAAAAGAACTTTCAGATCACTTTGTTAAGAGAAGAAGCAAACGGAGAAAACATCTCACAAATCAAAAAACGGAGATAAGCAAAACATTGTTAAAATTTCCAATCAATTTCGTTTATTTTATCTTAAATAAAATCGAATAATTGTTCATTTTTCAAGTCGAGAAATCAAATTGATGTATAATGTATTAATTCAACATGGAATACACTTATTATATACATATATAGTATAGACATATTATATTGTATATAGTATGTATGTATATACAATACACCAGTATTATAGATAGGTTACTAAAAGATATTGATGTTATCATCGAAGAATTCAATATTGAAACTATTCAGTATACCCAGTAAAGAGTAGTTCTCCTTTATTTCTGGATTGGGATGAGATCATATTTTTTGCTTTCGTTTTTTTTTTATATTTTGAGTCGGGTTGAATCTATATGTATAAGATGAGAAAGCAAATGTTGTGAGGGTGTGAAGGTGGTTCAATGGAAATGATATAAGAAACTTTGTTTCGTTCGTTTTCTTATGAATAATAGAGAATTTTTATGGTTGAATTGATATAAATTATTTCTGTATTAACCATCACCTTATATATTTATATAATACGAGCATATAGTACTTTTTTCTTCTTGTATTTCTGAGATAGATCAACCGTTAAAATATTCAATAGATTTAATGGCATCCCGTAATATTTTATTATTATTCGAAAGATTCTCTCTTGTCTTTATACATTTTAAATGATTCAATATACTTAAGTTTGAATTTATTTTAGTGCCATGTTAATATAACTTAAGTAAAGCAGCAGCTATACAAACTAAATATTTTGTCACTTCAGATTGCGTCTAATTAATTCAGCTCATGTAAAATAAGTGCTAAGCTAATGAATTTCCCCGCATGCCTATCCTCATATACATATATGTACGTGTATGCAACGCATTAATTATCCATTAATTTTCCAAGCTCTACGAAAAAAAAAAACAAAAATTATTTATGGAAAACATGAAATTCATATCCAAAATAGGTAATTAAAATTCTATCAACATCCTCAATGATTGTAAACATTAAATTAATATCACCAAACATATGGCACCCTAATTCGGCAGTTTTAATTTTTATTTTTTGTTGCCATTCTTGATACGTACTAAACATAAAAAAAAAAAAAATTAATTCAAAAATCATTTCGTAAAATTAAAATTAAAATAATTTTTAAGACGATGTATCGTCTCTTTTGTACACATTTTATGGTTTCAAAGACAAATCGAGCGTGTAACATATTTTAATTCAATGAATTGGAACCGAAAATAGTTGTGTATAAGTTGACTTCTTTAATATATTCTATGTACATTGGCATCATATAATATTGAACCCCCGACATAGCTATTATATATATACATTAAGTAGGATTGGGTGGTGTACAAAACTATGAAATAACCACCCAAAACAATAACAAAAACTACCCCTTGTTTTTATTTATGATTAGGAAATATAATATATTCTGTTTATTGATTTAGTAAGCGACAAGATCTGTCTGATCCAATGCACAGCGAAATAACGAAAAAATAAGTTATTCTAAGATATGTTGGGGGTGGTTTTTGAATTTACCTTCAAAGGTTAATAAAAGCATTAAACACCAACAATTTTGTTATTTTTGATTAAAGCTTAAAATGTATTCTCTTGGGGGATTGATTGATTCTTTGAAACGTTTTTTTTTTTGATTCAATTTGTATATGTTCAATGAATAATTTATGCAAACAACAACGTATTTCTGCGTATTTAAAATATTTTGCACGAAAAATCTTGAATTCTGATTTATTTTAACCTGCTTGTATGTATGTTTTGTGAATGTGTTTGTACATTACTATATATACAAAAGTTTGTTCATGTTTTGCTCTATTTTTATTTTAATCAGGCCTTACACTTCGTTAAACTAACAAATTTAATTAACAACTTAGACCAACAAAAAAAAAAAAAGCAACAACAAAATACTTCAAAATAAAATAGGAAAACTCTTGTCTGATTAGATTAAAACCAATGTTTTTGTTTTTCATACACTTATGAAGAGTTTTCTTCCTGAAAATTTTATAAATTTATTTTTTTTTTAAGAAAAATGGAAAAAGGATATATGTTAGGTAATACCAGGAAGAGACAATTAGTTTGGATATATGTATGTGTAAGATTTTTACACTGATTACATAACTTGGAAATGTATGTGCTATTTTCTTCCTTGATGAGGATATACGAAGCTATACATACAAACATATATCGAATTTAGGTATGTGATAAACAGTAAAAGTTTATTGGATTTTCAATTTATATGAAAGTTTTGTGGTTCAGTGAACATAAGAAATATAACATAGAAATCTAAATGAATGAATCTAAATTACGATTCAGACGGAAAAGATAAGTGAGATATATTGCACAGTAGATATATTGTCTTTATTTTTATACTTATGGTTTTAAGCAAACAGCAGATAGAACTCTTAAATTTCGAAAGTATTTTGATTAGTTTTATGTAATCAACGTTCAACGCGCGCGATCACCGCAAGCAAACAATGAAAAGTGTAAAAAAAATGAATTATTTAAAATGGAAACCTATGTATTCTATTTTCCAGTTTATATTTTCACTCTCTGATTGATATTTATTGCAGACTGAAATACAGAGCAACAAAAAAAAAATTTGGTCGTTCAAATATTCGTAATCAAGCAAAAAATGGTAGTGGCAACATTTTTTGTATATGAATTTTCCTGCTGGATATAAACAAAAATTTACGTTTTCTCTTTTATACGTGTGTACGTATGAATTCCTCCACTGAAAACTTGTACTTTTCCGAAGGTTTCTTGTTTTATGTTTATTTTTTGTGTCGGTGTCGGTTGTTTCGTTCGTATATACATAAATTTGATTTATATAAAAAATTAATTTTTTTTTTGTATGTGTCGCGCGGAAAATGTAAAATCTATTTTCCTTCATATACCACTCGCTACACATAGTTGTTTTTTTTTTCGTCAACCCAGTGTGTATTTTTTTGGTTGATAATTTTTATTTTTACTGTTGCGCACTGTACTATAGAAAGTCCCTCAAGTTATTTTTCATAAATTTCAATTAAGATGAGCAAAAATGAAATTGTACATATTTTCCTGCGTTTTGAGACTCAATACACTCACATATCTACCCTTAATTTAAATCTGCCTAATTCTGTATTGTTAAAAAACAAGGTAAAAAAAATACAATTGCTTGGGTTATTTGTCTCTCTTTTAATAATATTCAGTCTCAAATCATATACACAAATAGAGGCGAGTATAGTTTTCCTTTTAAATGAAAAATATAAACGTTACCCTTGAGGGTAAATAAATACCAGATTTGACCCTTCACAAAGATGGCAAAATTGTGTTTCCATTTAGACTCGAAATAAAAAAATGGTAAATGGAAAATGTGTTTCAACATTGTCATGACCCCTTGAAGTTTTCCTTCGAACGATTTTTCAATGATACTATTGTTGTATCAAAAAAAAAAAAACTAAAAAAATATTCGAAGAACCGAAAAAAGGAAACAGCAACCAAACAACACATAGGCTAAAATGTCATACATGACGAATTGAATTGAATGAGTTTTTAATGGATTTTAATAGTTTTTCCTATTGTGTTAGATGGTCTTTGATGTCAATTTTTGGATTGTGTCTGGCTCTAGAGATATACATATATCGGATGGGAGAAAATATTACGAATTCTACTTTCGAATATTGAACTGACAGGAGGATAATGTGAAATTTTTCTCGTGTTTATCTCTGTCTATTTGTTTCTTAAAGCTTTATTATTTATTTATAAGGGTAGATCATCAATAAGGTTAATTGAAATTTAGAATTTGTGTTGAACCGCAACGTAAACATAAAAAAGATTTATAGGTTTCGTTTCTTAAGGTCAGGTTTCATATAGAGTATTGCTTAATGACTGCGATATTATATTCTCCCTTTTAGTTCACATTAAATATTTATAGACTTAATATCATGTTGAAGTAAATAGATAGAAAAGAATTTCTTGATGTGAATAAATATTTGTTGGTGGCTTTCTTACCGTATATGTTCCTTTCTTGACCAAAAATGATTAGACTAGAGGGTGTAATTATTTCTCCACAAGAAGAAGATGTATTCGATTCATGTTAACAATGCCAAGATTGGTAGTTACAAATTTTTTTAAATGGCGTGTAGTATTATTGAGTTAGTGAAAAATTGAGAGAAGTTCTTTAAAAATATTTTCGAAAAGGAAGAATTTACTGCTCTTTCTAGTATTATATTCTCGAAAAGAGCCGAGATAGGGTCAAGATCAGAATAGGTGTACAAGTTAAAATTCTGATTAGATGATTTAAAATATTAATCATTATTCTAGATGTACATTTACCTACTAATAAATAAATCATAAGTGGATATATTTGTCGAGCTCTTAAAAAGTTTTAAATTCGAATAAATACTAAAAGAGTAGATAACAACAGTAACGGATTTTTTGAAAAGTATTTTTTCTAATAATAGTAATTTCTTTAATTAACTAGTTGGTAATAAAACTTTAAAATTTCGAGAGGCAATCAAATAAAAATGGGCTTCCTCTATTTAATATTAATTTATTATCTGAAAGATAAATAGAAGATCATAACCCAAAAATATTATTTCAAAACCTGTCACAAATACTAAAATGTGAACTGAAAATGTGATTGGAGCCATGGAATGTTTACAGACGAGTTATGTTTTGTGGTTTCGAAAAAGTAGCCATAAAATTAATGAAAATTTGAATTGTATCGGGGATGATAATGCGGCTAAGTGAATCCGCATTGGTGTTCGTTTTTCCCGGCTTATATAAAATTTTGTAATCATATTCTTCCAAACGAATTCGCCAACGAATTAATCTGGAGCATGGATCGGTTTTAGTAAGCCACATCAACGGTCTATGATCTGTGTAAATAGTAAATGGTCGACCACAAAGATAAGGTGTTGAATTTATTCTATCAACGTAGCCAAGTTCGGGTTCATCGTGTGTCTTTTGTTTTTTAGTTAGTTAGTTGATAAAATTCTCTCATAACCTCAATAATTCAATTTGAAGAAAATAAATATAATTTAATTTGTTTGAATAATTAATCAAAAGTTATTAATTGAAATATAGAATATTATTAATAGGTTATGGGCCCAGACTCCTAAATAATACAAAAATAATAAAAATGTCTGGATTAAATATACAGATTGAAAAACTAACCAAAGATAATTATGATACCTGGAAGCTTCAAATGCAAGCTGTTCTAATTAAAAATGATCACTGGATGTATGCAAATGGATCAAAATCGAAGCCAGGTGAAAAAGCTACGGAAAAAATGATATCTGAATGTTATATGCATGATGGAAAAGCAAAAGCTGACTTGATTCTAGCAATATCACCATCTGAATTATGCAATATTAAAGACTGCAAAACATCTAGCGAGGTATGGACAAAACTATCACAAGTTTATGAATCAAAAGGTCCTGCCAGGAAAGCTACGTTATTGAAGCAATTATTATTTGCAAAAAAGTCTGAAAATGGAAATATGATAGATCATCTGAATAAATGTTTCAACATTGTTGATAAACTGAAAGGCATGGATATTGAAATAGCCGATGATCTATTATCTATTGTCATTTTATATAGCATTCCAAGTTCATATGAGAATTTTCATTGTGCCATAGAAGCACGCGATGAATTACCCAAGCCCGAATTATTGAAAATAAAATTATTGGAAGAATGTGCTGCAAAAAAGGAGCTTAGGTCAGAATATGAAGATACAAGTAATGAACCACAAGCACATTTTTCAAAGAATAATAATTGGAATCATAACGACAAACGAAAATTTGTAACTAATCCTAACCTCCAAAAATATAATAACAATAATAAACGACGAAAATTAATTAAATGCAATTATTGCAATAAAATTGGGCATATTGCATCTGGTTGTTGGGATAAAGCTGAAAATAGACGAAAATTCTCTGCGTCACATTTGGACGAAGAAAAAGAAGCTTGGATGATAACTGAAAACTATTGTTCATTTCAAGTTAAGGATATGAATTCAGAAAATGTTTGGTGCATTGATAGTGGAGCTACGTCACACATGTCATATGATATAAAGAATTTTTCGCATTTGGATCCACCGCACGAATCAAAAGTGACATTAGCAAATAATGACAAAATTGAAATAAATGGAAAAGGGTCCACTTATTTGAAGGTTAAAAATAATGAAGTCACCAAAGAGATTGAGTTGAAAGATGTCCTTTGTGTACCAAAATTGAAATCAAATTTACTTTCTGTATCGAAAATTACAAACGATGGATACTCTGTACTATTCACTCGTGAAAACGTTTTAATCACTGATAAAGCAAAAAATATTCTTGTCCAAGGGAAAAGATATGGAGATCTGTATTTTCTAACCTCAAATGTAGAATCTGCGAATGTTACACTTGAAAATAATGAGTTATCACTTTGGCATAGACGGTTTGGTCATCTCAATGAGTCAGATTTGCGAAAACTTTTTTCAAAAGAATTGATAGCAAAAATTCCAGTCAATATACATGAAAAATTCGAAAAATACGAAGTATGTATAAAAGCGAAACAAACAGTAACATCATTTCAAGAATCACAGAATGAAGCTAAAAGAATTTTGGAAGTAATCAGTTCTGATATCTGTGGACCGATGCGTGTAAACTCCATAGGAGGGTCAAAATATTTCTGTACTTTCATTGATAGTTATTCTCGTTGGGTATAGAAGTGAGGTTTTTGAAGACAAAAGACCAAGTAAAACGCGAATTTATCAAATATCAAACCATTGTTGAGAACCAAAAAGAGAAGAAAATCCAAATTTTAAGAACAGATAATGGTATAGAATACTCCGGAGAGGAATTCAACAAACATTTAGAAACGAATGGTATCTTACATCAAAAAACTGTCCCTTATACTCCACAACAAAATGGAATCGCGGAAAGAATGAACCGAACACTAGTCGAAATGGCAAGATGTATGCTACTCGAATCAACTTTACCAGAAAGTTTTTGGGCCGAAGCAATTAGTACCGCAGCGTATATACGGGATAGATCTCCAACAGCAATTTTAAGCAAAACTCCGTATGAAGTCTGGATGAATATGAAACCTAATATCATGCATTTAAAAATTTTCGCTCTAAATAAAGCGCCTGGAGCAGGAAAATTTTCAGAAAAATCGATAGAATGTATTTTCTTGGGATATTCGGCAGAATGTAAAGCATATAGACTGTGGAATATTAAAGATACAAAAATAATCGAACGCCGTGAAGTCGAATTTATAAATCCTATACTACCATCCATAATTCCAAACCAAGAAATAGCCATTTTAGAAAATCCAGATATGGACTCTGAAAATTTGAATGATTCACAGATAAATGAATCAAATTCTCTTGATAGAGCTAAAAGACCGATTATTGAAAATAATCCAGAACCAAATATTACCAAAAAATGTTTGAGACATTATGTTGAAAGATCATTCAATACCAACGAATTTGTAGCACAAGTAGCTTGCAGTGAGATAACGTGTCCATCTGTAGAAGAAGCTTTGGCTGGACCACATGCAGATGAATGGACAAATGCAATGAAAATAGAATTCGATTCTCTGGTTAAATGCAAGACATGGGAAAAAGTAACTCGACCGGTGGATAAAAACATTATAGGCTGTAAATGTGTTTTGAGAACTAAATACAATCCTGATGGAACAGTGGAGAAGGGAAAGGCTCGTTTAGTTGCCAAGGGTTATGCACAAATACCTGGAATAGATTACGAAGAAACTTTTGCACCAGTAGCAAGACTTGGAACAATTAGACTGATAATAAGTATTGCTGCAAAAGAAAATCTTGAACTTCATCAACTTGATATAGTGATGGCATATATCAATGGAGATTTAAATGAACAAATTTATATGGAACAGCCAACAGGTTTTGTAAATTCAGATGAGGAAAATTTGGTATGTTTGCTTAAAAAATCACTATATGGACTAAAACAATCAGGCAGACAATGGTACGAAAAATAAAAAAATCATTTAACAAAAGCAGGGATGATTCAAAGCGATTATGATAAATGTTTATATTATCTGAAAAGCAACGAAGGAGTCTTATTTCTTATTGTTTATGTTGATGATTTAATAATCGCATAACAAATAACGATTCAATTTTATCTCAGATCAAAGATAGCCTAAATTCAGAATTTAACATGAAAAATCTAGGGAAATTAAATTATTGTCTTGGAATACAATTTTCTCAAAATTCGATTGATAATACAATTACAATGTCTCAACAAAAATACATTGACGATATATGTATTAACAAAGTATAAAATGACTCATGCAAATTCGGTAAAACCCCCTTTAGAACCCAAAATTCAGTTACAAAAGACTGATTCGAGTGAAGGAGAAAACGATAAATCAGAAAGAAACTTATATCAATCACTTATTGGATCATTAATGTATTTAGCTGTGTGTACAAGACCTGATTTAGCGTATACTGTGAGTACATTGAGTCAATTCAATCAAAATCCGAGTCAAGTTCATTGGAGTTCTGCAAAAAGAGTTTTACGTTACTTGATTGCAACAAAAAGTTACGGTCTCACATTTACCAATGGTACTGAATCACTTCATGGATATGTTGATTCTGATTGGGGAAGCAATATAAATGAGCGTATATCCCAATATGGATATATGTATATATTTAAATTAGGCGAATCGTCAATAACTTGGGAATCCAGGAAACAAAGATGTGTGGCGTTATCCAGCACAGAAGCTGAGTATGTTGCTCTCAGTGAAGCAGTTTATTTAAAAAACTTTTTAACAGAAATAGGGTACATGAAACCGAAAGAACAGATTATTATCTATTACGATAACCAAGGAGCTCAGAAGTTAACAAAAAATAGTATTTATCATTCCCGTACAAAACATATCGATATAAAATACCATTTCATAAGAGAAATCTACGAAAAAGGCGCAATCGACGTGAAATATATACCAACCAATCAAATGCCAGCAGATGTTTTAACGAAAAGCTTACCTATACCAAATCATGAAAAGTATTTAATAGGACTTGGCATTAACCGTTTATAATTAAAGAGAATATGTTAACGATGAGAGGGCATGTTGAATTTATTCTATCAACGTAGCCAAGTTTGGGTTCATCGTGTGTCTTTTGTGTTTTAGTTAGTTAGTTGATAAAATTCTCTCATATATGTAACCTCAATAATTCAATTTGAAGAAAATAAATATAATTTAATTTGTTTGAATAATTAATCAAAAGTTATTAATTGAAATATAGAATATTATTAATATAAGGTCGATAATGTTCTACTCCCCACACAACTACCAACAATTCCTTCTCTACTGTTGCGTAATTTTTCTTGGCTTTGTTAAGACTACGACTGCAGTAAGCAACAGGGCGAGCCAGATTGTCTACTTTTTGCGATAAAATTGCACCAATAGCAGTATCACTGGCATCACAGGTTTTAAAGATTCTTGGTTGAAATCAGGATAAATTAAAACTGGCGATTTTGTCAGTGCTTCTTTTAAAATATGAAAAGAGAAACTTTACATCTTTTTTCAAGAGGTCAGTTAAGGGATTTGCTAACTTTGAAAAATTTTCAATGAATCGCCTATAATAACCCACGAGGCCCAAAAATGATTTGATTTCTTTGGTATTAGTTGGAGTCGGGTAATTTTGAATACAATGGAATTTTCAAGGATCTCGTTTAATGCCTTTTGGTGTGACGATATGGCCCAAATAAGCAATTTCCTTACAAAGGATATGGCATTTCCGTGGGTTAAGTTTCAAATTCGCTTTACGAAAAGTTGCAAAAATATTTCTTAATTTGAAGTTATGGTCTGTTAAATTTACGCCATGCACAACTACATCGTCCAAATAAACGAAACACTGAATCCCATTCAGACCACTGAAAACATATTCATCAACCTTTGAAATGTTGAGGACGCAGGCAGCCTTCTCCCTATCTGAATGATGCAGATGCACGGAAAAAAAACTGGTCCTCAGCTAGGAAAACGGACTTTTAATTCAAGAAAATGTACTTTTTCTTGATTTAAAAGCTAATTTTCTTATTTCTTTCGAGTTTTTCTTCATTTCAAGAAACACAATTCTTACATGAAGAAAAACTCGATAGAAATAAGAAAATTACATTTTCTTGAATTAAAAGTCCGTTTTCTTAGCTGAGGAGCAGTTTATTTTTTTCCGTGTGCACCTGGTGATAACCATTAGCCAAATCGAGCGTGGTAAAATAAACAGCCTTTCCCGATTGATCCAATATTTCTGTAATATTGGGCAAAGGGTTGCGCCATTTCTTTTCGCCATTGATAGATTTTTTTGGCTCCCACAGTAGAGGAATATTCCAGAGGCTGCGACTGTTCTCAATTATGTCGTTTTCTAACATTCTAGCAACTTGCTTGTTCACCTCCTCTTTGGTAGATTGTGGAAGTCTATAAGGTTTAACATGAACGGGGGCAGAAGGAATCTTATGTTCAATTTCGCTAGTAGTAGTAAGTTTATCTCCTTCTAAATAAAAGATATCGTTATATTCACGACATATGTTGATAATGCAAGATTTTTCTTCAATATTTAACGTTTCAGTATAAATTTCTGATTCAAATTTCACAATACGGTTGGTTATATGGTTTGACCAGGTGTTTAAATTATATACTTCGTAATTATTTATCGAATCAGTTTCAAACTTAATATTCGGTAAAATAAGAATATAATTGAACTATTCTGTGCGACCGTGATGGAATTACAATACTAGGAGCTGCTGAACACATTTTTAATGTATGTAACTGTTAATAAAATATGTTTGGAATGATAGTCAATATTTTATTTAAATTTGTGTAAAAAGTCCATGATTCCATCACATGAAATAGGAAACGAATCACTAACAATTTGAAATGAATGGGATTCGTTGATGGAATCGGACAAATTTATTATTGCTTGGCAACGCGCAAGTGTTTCCATTAAAGTAGTTGAGATACCTTTGAGTTTGCATTTATCACTCTCGTAACAAAAACCATCATCTCTCAAACAATGTTTTTTTACCAAACTAATGTCAGCACCCGTGTCCACCAGGAATGTTAAGGTTCCACAAGATGAACCCTCTATGTCTAAATTGACAAACAGTTTATGAGGAATTACCATTAGATAACTATATGGAACAACTAATGGTTTATCAATCTCAGAAGAGCAAGGAAAATCCTTAAGATTTTTTGAATTGGATAAACTAAATGGCTCTCTAGGTTCTGGACTCGAGTTGGATTGTTCCGAGAATTCTCGAAACCAGTTGAGTTTCCCGATTTACTTTGTTCGGAGTTTGCAAGATTGTTTTGACTAGTCGGATTTTTCCGTTTGTCGGCCCTCTTCTTTGCAAAACAGTCCCGAATGTGATGGCCGCTTTTCTTACAATAAGCACATAGGTATACATTTGTAATTGTTCACCGGTCGAAAATTTGATGTTTGGGGAGAAATTTTATTAAAACCGGTGGAACAATTTGGTATTCTTTTGAAACAAATGTTCGCCGAATGATTGACCTTTCCGCAAATTTGACAGCTAACAGTCGGTTTTAGCGCTGAAAAAGGTTAATTCCTTTTCTTTGAATTTTTAAAGTTGATTCTTCTTCACATGTCTTGTTTATTGCATCGTGCAGAGAATCGAATCGACAAGCTTTTATTATAATTTTGATGGGATCGAGTAATCCTTCCTGAAAAGCGTTTAGAGCAGTTTTGGCGTTAATTTTGGTAATGAATTCTTTAGCATCTTTCCCTTGTTCTAAAATTGACGATTCGTCTAATTGTGAGAGTAAGGTTTCGGTTCTATTGCCATAATCCCTGACACTTTCATTTTTATTTTGTTCAATAGTGGCTAATTCAACTTGTAATAGTTCAGGAGATTTCAGCATACCAAATTGTTTTATGAACTCTTTTTTCAAAGTGTCCCACGTCTTGTATTTGTTAAATACGTGATAATTCTAGATTGTTCACTAGCAATAAGTCAGTGATTAAAAAACCATTTACTTAAGAGTGCATAAATCAATATCAAACAACTGTTGAATATCAACGCAATCAGTAGACTCATATGTTAAAGCCAAATCATCTGCAAACGCTGTAGCACACTCTCTGAGATTAGTTTCAAAGATAGAATTGAAATAAATTAAAAACAATAACGAGTCCCAAAACTGAGCCCTGAGGAACACCACATTTTAGAAGACCTGGAGGACTAATCACGTTATTAATTTTTACAATTTGTTAGTATGTCGTGGTTAACAGT
The DNA here is from genome assembly GCA_963556165.1 of Tipula helvola. Taxonomy (NCBI): domain Eukaryota; kingdom Metazoa; phylum Arthropoda; class Insecta; order Diptera; family Tipulidae; genus Tipula; species Tipula helvola. Next base: position 105,099,873 of record OY744483.1, read on the forward strand.
ATCAAATGCTTTTGAAATGTCCAAAAATACTGCTGCGCATTTCTGAGAGTTGTTAATGGCTAAATAAATATTGTTCAAAAAATTTAAGAGAGCTTCTTCCGTAGATTTCCCTGCTATAAATCCAAATTGATGATCACTAAACAATTTAATTTTACTAAGGTAAGAGATCAATCGTCGTTAATTTCTTAAATAATTTGGAAAACGTACTCAGTAGCGAGATCGGTCGGTAATTGTTCAGTTGTAGAGCATCACCCTTTTTAAAAACTGGAATAACAACAGCTATTTTTAGAGCGTCTGGAAAAATTCCACTCTTTCACTTAAATTAAATAAAAACTTTAATATGTCGACCAAAATAATTATCACATTATCTACTCCATCAAATCCTCTGGACTGTTTGTTTTTTAACTTCTGAACTTCGGAAAGAATCTCCAAAGAATTAATTTCATCAAAATAACAAGAAGTACAGTAGCTATCTCGGTTACCAAAAATATATTGTTTGTACTCCCCACTGTTATAAGTACATACTATAAGGAATAATGTTAGAAGTAATATCTGATTAGATTGATATTCATAAATTTGCGTTATTTGGTTTTTGTTTTGGGACGTATTTCTACCCAAAATATCATCAATTTCCTTTCAAATAAGCTTAGGATTATTCCCTACTGAATCAAATTTATCTTTACTCTTTTAACCCGTTTAACATTCATATTTACATGCTTAGAGAGTTTTCCGACATAATTTTCTAACCGAGTGTTATTTGGATACTTTCTTAATTTTTTAGAATTTTTTTTTAAGTTTATTAATTTTACACAAAAGATAATAATTCATCCAGGGCTTTAACTTCTTGTTATTGCGATCAGTAATTGTATCTTTGGAAAATTCAATATGGGAAATTAATTTATTTAAGAAAATATTGAATGCTGTATTACAATTTTTTTCATGGTTAACAAGATCCCAGTTTTCAACTAGAAGACGATCTCTAACCTCTAAGTTTGTCATAATTAACTTAAGAACTTTTTTCACTATAAAATGTCACAGGTCTACTCGATTCTGCCCAAATATTGAGAGTAATTAAATTATGATCAGAAAAATGTATTAGTAAATTATCAATATTAATCTGGAAAAAAATTTAGAGAAGTTCTTTAAAAATATTTTGGAAAAGGACGAATTTGCTGCTCTCTCAAGTAATATATTCTGGAAAAATTCTTCTAGAAAATTCTAAAAGTTGGTCAATAGTTAAATTAGGCCTACATCTTATCACCCAATATAGGAATCCGATGAGCAATTCCTATAAATACGTTTTGTATTACGTCAAAGTTCGTCAACTATAAATGTTGTGGTAGTCCGTATATACATGTATTATACATATATTGATCTCTATTTGCGTATCTGAAATCGAAGAGAAAATTCTACAAGTTGGTCAATAGTTTTTATTATAATTACTGGAGGGCCATGTAGGCGTTCAAGCCAACTTGCACTGCGACCTAAAAGATCTTTTGTTCATGATGGTCAATAGTTAAATTTGGCCTACAACTTATCACCTAATGAAGGATTTCGATATTAAAATATAAATTGTAATCAAAATTTATTTAGTTTAACTAAATTAATGTATAAAATATATTATTTTCAATTAAATTTTCCTATCATTATATCGTAGTTTTCTGAAAAACGCCTAAATGTTTACTTTTCACACATACCTACTAGTTTTACAATAAAATTTAAGAATTGGAATAAAGCAAATAAAGTTCGGAATGCATTAGCTGTCAAAATCACAGTTCTTGAATTTTTACCGAACTTTATTATACAGACACGCTCAAGTTTTTCAAAGTTTATTAGTATGTCAAACTAAATCTAGACCCTCTTTCGTTTAATTGTAAACATGTGGAAACGTTATACAATTTTTTATTGTTTTATCCCATTGAATTACATACCCATGTCAATTTTTTTTTTTTGCAGTCCATATACAAAAGCTTTATACAAATTAAACTTTAAACTCTGTTCGTTAAGTCTCAACATCCCATTCTTGGTATCAAAAACAAATAACATTTCAATATGTACTCTGAAAACTTTCTCTTATTAAACAAAAAAAACATAGATTTTCATTTTTCCCAAAAATTGATTTTTACTTTGGTTTTTCCTATTTCTTGTATTTTTTTTTGTTATTTTGGAATAATTAAAATCACAAAAAGTTGGGAAAAATCTAGTTTTTTTAATTGGATGATATGATTTACATACAGTTCGTTAATATTCATTGTGTGTGTAGTAACTATAGTATTTTACTTCATATTTTTTTATGTTGTTTCATGTAAAGAAAATTATTGTGCAAACATATAAAATATAGCTAGCTAACTGGATTATTTAATTTAATAATTAGTGTGGTTGTTAGGATAATTGATGATGAATGAATTTAGTAGTTGTGACACGTTTTCAAATTGTATAATATTTACTCCCTAAAATAATTTTAATTTTTGACAAACTGTACTATAATATAATTTTTCAAGCCACTCCAATATTCAGCATTCCGTTCAACCATGATGAACACACCAAAACCGCAATTACTTGATCGCCTATCATTTTCCAACCAAAAATAAAATAAAAATAAAAGTTCAACAAAATATGTAACAAAAAAGTTTCATCCATTAAAATCAAATTAAACTTTTAATAAAATTATAATTAATGATTAAGATAAATTTTCCACTTCATTAATTTGCCAAGAAAGAAAAAACGAACGAACAAATTTCCTTTTTTGTTTAATGTTTTATTTTTTTTTTTGCTAAAGGAAAATGCCCAAATATAAAATATAAATTATGTACATAATGGAGTTCTAAAACTATTTTTTTTTTGTTTTATTAATTTAATAAAATTATAAGATAATAGGAAAAAATTAATCGTTAATTTTCGTAACGGAAAATCAGTTTATGACCGCTTCTAATAATTATTTTTTTTTTTTTTATATTTTTCCAGGGATAGAGTGTATAAACTCAATTTAAAAAATATCAGCCTCTCAGGATGTGATGTAAGTACCAATTATAATGTTTATTATTTTATTACAAGAATCATTCAACTCTGGAACATAAAAGCAGTGCTAGGTTTTATCCATCTGGACTAACAACATAAAAATGGAGGGATTATTTAGCCTATTTGCTTATTTCATGAGCGAAATCAATAAAATGTACAATGAAAATTGCAAAATTTTATTAACAATTTCATTCCTTTCTTTGAATCTGTTATTCATTTACTTAATGGCTAAGTGATTCTTTGTTTTTGTAGAATAGAGTTATAGAAAATTGCAAAAATCATATTCCTATTTTTCACCTCATGCATACCTAAATAACATTTACGATTTCTGAAACTGCACATTCTTATGTAGCTTTCAAATTTTCTCGATATTTAAAATTTTATTTGATTACTTTTGATATTAAAGAAAAAATTCTTTAGTTCGTTTGAGATTATGTTTGTAGCAAAATCAAAAGAGTGTTGAATGAAATTGTTTGGATTTTCAATCAAAAAAATTGTCTACCTATCCATTTACACGACGTTTACCATTTCGTTTAACATGCCGCATTTCAAATTTTATATTTAGAGGTTTACAATAGTAGACAACAATAGTAGTTGCAAATGTGATTTTTTTTTGTAAAATCGCTAATTGATTTCTAAAATACATACTTAAATAAAGTAAACTGTTATAAAATACTGACAGATGCGGTATTATTTTCGTATATTCCATATTTTATGGTTTTCAAGATAATTTAAGACTCCACAACACAACAAACAAACTTTTTGGGTTTTTTTAAGCGAAAAGAGACTATTCCTGTTTCACGCTTCTTTAATATTGCTGTATTGGATTATAAAATTCAGTAAAATTAAGCGCCCATTGGTCCTCCAACTAGCAGGTAGTTTTCCGTAAAAAAAAAATACTTAAGCCACAAATTGTCATTTTCCATTTTGTCCAAAGTAATGGAATCAGTGTCAAAATTTAATATAATAACAACATGAATTTAGTTGTATTTGCTAATATTGGGTGCGTGAATATGACTCCGCCCTTTTTTGTTAAAATAAACCACATTTGCTTGTTTAGAAAATGAAAGAATTTTTTATTGAAATTCTATATGCTCCATCTGCAGCTGCAATTTTCGCCTAACTTTCAGCTAATTTACGGATTCCCTCTATAAAGAAATCCTGGTTTTTGGAGGCGATCCAATCATTAAGCCAATTTTTTACCACTGCGCGAGAACTGAACCGCTTTCAGAAAGAGACGAGTACATCGACCGGAATAAGTAGTAACCGGAAGGAGCTATGTCTGCACTGAGAAAAATTGTATCTTAAAATCAAAGGATTCTTCTTTAACTTAAAGAATTTTTGCCTATAGATTTTGCGCAAAACTTTTTTTGTTTTAAGTTAAACAATTCGGAAAGTTTAAATCAAAGTATTTTTTATCATTTGGAATAAACTATTGTGAAGTAAAAGCAAACAACTTTTTCTTTTCTCCAGAAGGTTATTGAACAAATAAATTATTTAATTCAAAGAATTGTCACCTTTTGGTTTAATGTACAGAAGATTTTGATTTAAAGATTATCGTATTTTTATTTAAAACATTTTGAACTTTTGTTTCAAAAATATACCTCTTTTAGCTCAAAGAATGAAAACTTTTAAAAATTATATTTATTTAGGCTTTGTTTTGAAGGATCGTAATATTTGTTTCAAAACATACTTTCAAAGGGTGATTTTAAAATGATTAGTATATCAAAATTTTTAATAAAATAAAATAGTTTTATTTTGAAATTCTTTATTATGAAATATGAACAACAACTAATATATAAAATTAATACATTTTTAAATAAATGATAAATTCCTCTCATAATTTTTCATTATTATTATCTTATTACCTTTGATTTAGATAATACTTAAAGAAATTGTATACAACATGTACATTACACAACTTACGTGTATTCTTTAGCTCTTATAACCTTGCGCCCCGTATTTAAATAACAAGAATTGACCGGCAAGCTATTTATTTGTAGGAAGTCAATCAATATTAAATCTTTGGAAGGTTCCCCAATATCATAACAATGGTAATGGGATATGAAAACGGCATTATTGAAACTATTACATACTGCGTAATATGTATTACGTTCAATTAATATATCTCTTATTTCATAGATAATTGTATTAGGTTCATTTTTACAGAAAAAAAATCCTACTTTATACATTGTTCCCCGGAAAATTAGACTGTTTGTATAATATTTAATACTTTCTTTATGAGGTGTTATATTGGTATACTTTGAATCTCTTTCTCGACAGCGAAATATTTTTTCTATTTCAAACTCACTTTGAAAAAATTTGTTGGTCATAATTAGCTGAGCAAATTTTAATGAAGCTTTTATTGATAAGGTAAGTGGAATATTAAGACGTGATGTAATATTTCTGGCGTATTGTTTATGAATTTGATGCTCAGCTTCAAAACGAAAGCACCACAGAAACCTTAGAGGACCACATTTCCGAATTATTGTCGGATAGTGAACGAGGAAATGGTATTTGGGCTTCAACTTCTCGTTAAATAATTCTTGGTAAAGTGTATTATGCTTCCGAATTAATACTTCCATTTCTTCTAAAAGTATATTATTGTAGTTGCTCTGAACAACTAAATCAATTAATTTAATACAAATAAGTAAAAATTTGTAAACATTATCAGTAGGGGGAATGTCACATCCAATAATCAACGGCATAAAGTTATAAAAAGTCCAATTTTCTCTAGCCGTCATTTTAAAATTTCCATATTTTATATGGTTTTTCTCTATCGGTTCGCTTACATTTCCAATTTCTATTTCTCCATAGTTAAACATTTGTTTTTTATAATTAAAATTTTCAAGCGATATGTATTTCTTTTTGTAAATGAAATAGTCCAATATGCTGCGCAAATTATATTTACAAATTCCCAAAAATACATCATGCATAACATCACATGCAAAATTATCGGTGATATGGAACGACGGAATTTCGTTAAAAATAGAATTTTCTTTAATCCCTGTTTCATGGAAATCTGTCAACGCTAAATCTAAATTATAATTATCCTTATTTCTTAAAAATTGAGGGAATTCTGTTACATCAGATTGTGTTTGCTGTTTATTACGTTTACACAATCGACAAAAATGAGTTGCATTGAATGAAGATGAGAATCCCATAATAGTATTAAGCCCTAAATTATCGCCTAATATTTGCCCAAGCAGAAAATGTATATGGAATTTTGAATTTTGTGTTTGTATTTCTAAACCATCATTCTCTAAAGATTTTATTATATCAATTAAGGGTCTTAAAGAATGGTCAATTCCAAATTCTTTCATGTCTCTAGACTTCACGAATCCAGCAACAAAGATATTATTTAGTTTCGATGTTTGAAACTTAGGTATAGTTGGAAATGCGTAATAAATACCACATACTGAGTGTTTTCCAGCATGCGAACTTAAAGGGTCGTTCACTTCAAAGTCGTCAAAGTATAGATTGAAAGGTATGACAATTTTCGTTGGAAATTTTAATATTTTTTGCTTCCATAAAGAACCATTTATGAAACTGTTTAATTTGTTTTCTGAACTCAGAAAATTCATATTATTTAAGGTTTGCTCCAATACGTCACCACTCTCAAAATATTTTCTAATTTGGAATTTTATATCAAGAAAACAGCCCTCTACTTTACTATTATCTAAGGAAGGGAATCCATTAATGAAAACTTCAACTAATTCGTTATTAATCAAGAAAGATTTAGGTTTTGAATATATACCTAAACGTTGAATATGTTGGAAAAATTTGTATTCTGTGTTTATTAATTCAAACGGTTCATTCAAAAACTGTAAAATTCTTTTATATTCTTTTCCCAAGCTATCGGACAAATAATCAGAGTAGGGAAGTAAACATGAACTTATAGATTTGGTAAGGTTTTCCGTAATAGATTTCTGAATGGAAAACACCATATTTCTTGGTAACGTTTTCTCGCTGTGTAGATTTAGTGCGAGTTCAAGGCTTGATTGTTGTAAATATTCAATTGGATTTTCATAATTGTTTTTCAGTATAATAGGGATATTTAATACATTAACGTCAATACTCTGTGAACTACTTCCTTGTAAAACATCGGAAAACTCTCTGTTTACGGTCCGGGTATCGTTTTGAATCAAGGGTGCTATTAAATTTTGATTAGATGTAACTAGCAATTCTAAAGTATTTTTTTCATTTGGTAAGTGTTTCTTTAAATGTGTCTTATATTTATAAATATTTTGAAATATTTGAGTGCAATTATTTTCAGCGCATTTAAATTGGTATATAGAAGGAGTCCCATGTAGGCTTTGTAGATGGTGTACAATTTCTTTAATATTACTAAATATTAAATTACACAAAAAACAATGTAACATAATTAATTATATTAATATGTGAAATAATTCAATTATTTATTATTTAAATTACTTAAAATTAAAAAAAAATTATTCTAAAAATTCAATATTATGCGATATATGTAAATCAACGATATTCAATGAATTATTTAAAAACTTAAAACTATTTAAAAAGTTTAACGAATTTTTTAATATTATTTTGCTTAGACTCTAATTCATAGAAGTACTCTTGCAAAAAATACCAGACCTCTTTACTTATGCTTGAATATTCTATATTAAATACGAATGAAAGCTTAATGAATATGTCCAAACACTTACGGAATGTTCCGCATTTGTATTTAATATCCTCATATATTAAAAAAAATTCTTCAATTTTTTCCCATTTACGTCCGACTACTACGATTCTTGGTTGTAGGGATCCAATTTTTTTTTTTATTTCGTCCAGTTTACCATGTAGTTCATTTAAATTCTCAATAAAAATTGCAAAATCTTCCTGCGCATCGGAAATGGTCGGTTTAAATTTTTGATTTACTCTCTTTGGTTGTATTATTGCGTGGAGTAATACGCAAACAATAATGTCTCTAATATCTGAAAAAAAAAATATTTTACAAACTATTAACAATATTATTTTATAAATATTCTTACTTTCATCTAAATTCTTAGTTGCAAGCAGGTTGAAAAGAAGTTGATTGTTTTTGTCTTTGATTTCGTTTGGGAAGACTCTTAATTCACATATGGTGATAAACGCGTCGAATTTATCGAATAATTTTGTGTTTTGTAAAGTATATTCCACTTGGAAATCTATATCAATCTGTATTAAGTCAAAAAAAAAAAAATTTAGTGATCTGTTTACTAGACAATTGATAGCACGGAATACGGAAAGGAGAGATTCTTATATAAAATTATTCATTCTCTATATTTCTTTACTCTCAAGGAAAAGTGACTTATTTCAAATTTGCTAATTTTTTAGGAGATTAGTTTAATATTCTTTTAACGATGGGATAAACGTTGCAAGAGATATCTCTTCATAATTTCATCTAGCTTGCACATTTTTTATTAAAGATTGACATATCGGAGTCGGGGTAATATTCAAATAATTGAAATATAGTGTCAATTGTGGACTAAGATCTCTTTTGACTTAAATCGATTTAAGTCACTTTAACATGAGAGTAAAGATTTATACTCGTGCATATGCTTATATAGAAATTAATATTGTAGCGAATATTAATAATGTTTGGCAATAAAATTAACGTACTAATTGATATCCCAAATGATGTCTATATAATGGCCACTCGACTAAAAACTCGGTAATATTTGTATTTGATGATGATTTAAATGCTGAAGTTCGATCACTTGACGTTTCTTTCCATTTATCACATATTAATTGCCAAGGTTCGAAATTTAATTTCAGCCATTGTTTGTTGTTTAGAAAATCGTCTGAAAATATGTAAAATACATATACATAACATAATATATTAAAGTTATAAAAAGAAATTACCACTGGGAATGGAATCGGGAGTAGACGGTTTCGAAATTTTGTCAGTTGTTGAATTTAAATGCGAAAGTTTCAAAAACTTTGTTGAATAGCACATGTTACTGTAGCGATCGTATAGCTTTCCCGATGGTTTCTTCTTGCCCTTACGAGGAACGTAATACTCATCCTACATTGAAATAATTATAAAAACATAGTACCATAGCATAAACTTTAAAAAAATGAATTTAATTTATATTTAGATTTAAAATTATGTATACCGGAAACTCAGTGATGAAAACATTTGCAATATTTTACGACAAGATCTCAAAATCTGTTCCAGCCAATCTATAATTTTTTGACATAACGTGGTCTATAATTAGATGAACCAAGTTCTGCCTGTTTTTTTTATCAAGGCAGTTGTTCTTCTCGTAATAATTAATAACCAACCGCCCTTTGATGGTTTTTTGCAATATTTCCACAATGTCATACTCGCGATCGGATTCCAACGCACTTTAAAAGATAAGAGAAAAATTAGATGCAATTTTGTTAAACAATATAATATTATGTATTTACGTGCGGATCTTTGGTGATGCTTGGCTAGATGTGGCGGATTGTTCATTGATCCACTTTATAACACGGCTGTTCAGTGATCTGGTAGCATCCGAGTCAGGTAGAGGATTATTCTAATTGAGGTATTTAAACATAAAATGAACAACAAATTAAGAGCTATAATTTTGAATTATGTGTTATTAGTGTTTACCGTGTCATTACGCCATTTGCGGAGACCGGCCTTAAAAACTATTTTTTCTCCTGTGGGATAGTTATGAAAAACATCGTCGATCCCATCTAAATCAATCACTTCCAAAGTTTTTACCGTAAACTCGTGATCATCAACCAGGAAATTAATTGTTTTTTGCGACAACCCCCATGTTGAAACCAAATTGCGGAATTCGATGACATTGGTTAAATCATCGCCGGCATTTATTACTGTTATTGTTGATAGCAAAAACTCGTTGTCCATAATATTGGTGGTATTAGGTTGACTTGTGCTATCATCATTACAAGAGACATTACTTTCGATTTCGTCCATTATATTAATATGCTCAAAATAATGTACTCTAAAAATGTAAACGCAGCAATACAATAATACACAATGCATATTAGATTTTTAAAATATGTATAAAGTATAAAGATAAACCATGTGAAAGGTTATCAATCACAACACAACAGAAAATATTATCCATTATCTATATTTCACTTTAGCACGAACAACGCTATTTAGTTAACTGTTAGCCATCAAAGTTTGTCTTGCATATTTGAGATACAATTAATATTGAAATTACTTGGTAGGTATATATTAAGAAAATAATTTGAATAATAATTTAACTAGTTTAATTAATTATAAAAATAAGAACATGGAAGAGTTACAATCACTAAAAATACTGTTATTTTTTTTAAAAAAGTCAAATAGTTTTCCATATATGGGATTCCTTTTTTTAAACAATTAACACCAAAAATAATGTAATATACTTACATCAAATTATCCCTAATATTTATTACACACTTTATCACACTTCTTTTAATTATATTTTAATATTTATTAAATTTCACTTTATATTAAAATACTCAACTCACTGCTTGCACCGTACGACATTAAATGAAAGCACATTCCTCACATAACCGTAAATTGCATAAACAAATAATCAAAACATTTGCAACAAAGCCTTAAAACTTTAGTTTAAAATATTCACGATTTTGTCAGTGCATTTATAATTTGCTTTAAAGGTTGAGAACCTTTGATCTAAAGAATAAAAAATCATTCGATAATAAAGATTTTTTTTGTTTTGAAACAAATGATATTTTCACATAAATTTTCTTTAAAATAAAGAATAATTTTCTAAAGGATTCATTCCTTTGAAATGAAAAATCAAATTTTTCTCAGTGTGGTGAATATGGCGGGTGTTAAGTTTTAAGTAATTTTTCACACCGTTTACAACATGCGGTTTTGCATTGTGCTTGCTGAAAAATTAATTTATTATGTCTATTCACCCATTCTGGTCGATTTTCCTCATAATATACAACATCCTTCTGATTCTATCAGAAATAGAGCATAACCTTATTGCAATAAATATTTCGCTTTGGTTGCGTTAAACCAGCTACACCAGGCGTCACCCAAACTTTTTCACGTTTGCGATTCTCATAATAAATCCATTTTTCATCTCCAGTAACTATAATCGATGCAAAAAAGATTTTCTTTGTGGTCTTTGAAGCAGAATATTTCACAAATGGTTTTTCAACGTTCAATCTCTCTTTCTTTTAATTCATGTGGAACCCAGTTACTAGCCTTTTTGCACCATTCTCCGTGTTTGGCAAGAATCTTCAGCCAATAATGTTTCCAATTCAGCATCTTCAATTTTTTTGTATGGTTTTCCATACTCTTTATTCTCAATGCCAAAATTAACATTTTTGAATTGTCGAAACCATTCTTTGCAAGTTGCATTCCATGGAGTATGCTCACCGTCAATTTTCACAAGCAAACGATAAGTTGCCGCTGCACGTTTTTTTGCAATAATATAACGTAATAAAACTTTACGCAAACGACATTTAATTGAGTTAAAAATACTAGTTGTTTATACTTCAACCAAATGTCACATACAATCGAATATAAATATTGCCATTTTATAATACACGTAAGCAGTGCTAATAACGACACATATTGAGGTAAAAGGCATTTATGTAATAGAGCTGAACTATCTGTGAACAATCTAAATAAGTGTGCTAGTTTAAATAAAAATATGTCAAGTGATTTATGTGCTAATTCATTGTAACACCTGATCTGAAATTGGAGACAAATAAAAATTCAAGAACAACTGAAACAACTCTCGCTAATGTAACAAGCAATAAACCCGTATCAGAAATTGTGCCAAATGTTGCGGTCCCCGTGTCACACCCGGTTGCATTTCCAACTAATATCAAATTTGATTTGAAAAATAAATCATCTGTGAATTGTCAGCCTGCATCACTTATTCCGAGCTCTAGTTCTTCATCGACTAACCAATCTACGATAAATTCAATATATGGAAAGAAAATTAGAAATGCTCAGCATTCTCCTTCAGATAATTACTTCGGTCTAAAAAGACCAAAGTATTGAAATTCTGTCAAAAAAGACGAAAAATTAGGTGGGTCCAAAACCACTTTTCTCGACGTTTTGAAAGTCCCTGAGTCTGAAAAAGCAAAAAAAAAAAAATGTCCGTCCGTCTGTCTGAATGTCGTCTGTACCAGTGGTATCTCGAGAACGGCTTATCCGATTATGAATTTCCGCCAATCTGTTTGTATGGTCAAGGCAGAGATTTGAAAAGCTTTTGGAGACTGTACGTCTAGAGGGTGGGGTACCTGCCATACGAATTGACCCAAAATACCTGGTTTTATAAATATGTATTTACGATTTTTATATATGCTGGGGTGATTATTGAATTGGGCATCGAATTTGAAGTTGATTTGAAGGTTAAGTTAGGGGCCAATATGCGGGTTCAGTTGAAGTTGAGTTGGGGTTGGATTTGGATGTAGTGAATAGTTAACAAATTTTTTATATGATGGAACTTGCTTATTTATCAACCGATTATTATGAAATTTGACACATGCGTTAGAAATGGGATGCTAAAACGAGTCTTGGATGAAGTTCTGGAATATGGCCAAGTATGATGGAACTTGCCTATTTCTCATCACATGTGCATTGAAAATGTGATTCTAAAACTGTTTTGGATGAAGTTCTGCAAAATGGCCAAGTATGATGGAACTTGCCCATTTCTCAACCGATTACGATGAAATTCGACATGTGTGTTGGAAATGGGAATCTTAAATGAGTTTTGGATGAAGTTCTCGAATATGGCCAAGTATGATGGAACCTGCACATTTCTCAACCGATTATAATGAAATTCGACATGTGTATTTTCAATAGGGTTCTAAAATGAGCTTTGGACGAAGTTCTGGGATTCCAAAACGATTTCTGGATGAAGTTCTTGAATGTGGCCAAGTAGGATCGAACTTGCCCATTTTTCAACCGATAATGATGAAATTCGACATGTGTATTTGAGATGGGATTCTAAAATATTTTTTGGATCAAGTTCTGGGATTCCAAAATGATTTCTGGGTGAAGTTCTGGAATATGGCCAAGTATGATGGAACTTGTCTATTTCTCAACCGATTATTATGAAATTTGACATTTATGTCAGAAATGGAATTCTAAAACGAGTTTTGGATGAAGTTTTGGAATATGGCCAAGTAGGATGGAACTGGCCCATTTCTCAACCGATTATAATGAAATTCGACATCTGTATTGGAAATGGAATTTTAAAATGTTGTTTGGATGGCGTTCTGGAATATGCCAAGTATAATGGAACTTGGCTATTTCTCAACCGATTATTATGAAATTCGACATGTGCATTGGAAATACGAATCTAAAATGAATTTTGGACGAAGTTCGGGAATATGGCCAAGTATCATGGAACTTGGCTATTTCTTAACCGATTATAATGAAATTTGATATGTGTATGGAAATGGGAATATTTGATATGTGTGGAATATGGCCAAGTAGGATAGAACTTGGCTATGCCTTAACCGGGTATCATCAAATTTGGCATGTGTTTTGGGACTGGAATTCTAAAATAATTTTTGGATAAAGTTCTGAAATATGGCCAAGTAATTTATTTTATTTAGGATTATTACGTAGAGTTAAAACACGGAAGCATCCGGATGTCAATGAATTAAATATTAGACAATATCTGGAGAATAAGTTCAAGAGATAAATTAGTAAATGCTGTGGTTGATCGTTTACGCAAAAAATACGAGACAATTTTACACAGGACTACTCATCTTTCAAAGTAAGGATCTCGGATGCTGATTATGAAAAGGTGGTGCCTACAACTTTATGGCCAGCTGGGGTTCTTGTAAAAGAATTTCAGAATATAACCTGAAGTCATCCTTTTTTTAAATCAAACCTTTTTATAGTTAATCAAAATATTAGAAGCCTTAGGTAAAATTTAAATTTATGCGTAGGTAACCTTGCTGCACTTAACATATTACCGCAAATCTTCTTCTATCTGAGATTTGGCTTGAACAATATGAACTTGATAATTTTAAAATCTCGGGATTTACCATTTACGGTAAATTTAATACTACATATAGGGCGGGTGGCGTTGTTGTGTATCTATGTGATGATATAATGAATAATACTGAATCTTACATCGATGCTACTACAGTTTACAGGTCAATTTTGAATTTATTCTGTTCGGTTTTCGGTCTTAGTTATTTATAGATTTCATTTTTTAAACACATCTGTCTTTTTGGTCGAGCTTAATAATATTTTATCAGGAATTATAGCGAACAATTTATTGGTTTTGGATGATATGAATATAAATATTTTAGATCATCCCCATCTCCAAGAATTTGTAATGGATCTGCTACATGCATAGCTCACATATTCTTTAAACATTCTTTGAAATTTGAATTTAGTTTCGTTGCGGATATTTATGATCTGCATATTACTGATCATCGTACGACATCGATGAGTTTTGTAAGGTTTTAAATAAGGAACATAAGCAAGATTTGACTGATGAACTCGTACCGTAATCGCTCATAATTCTTCAGTAACTAATTAACTTGCTATATCCGAGATACTTGCTTAAAAACCATTTGGTAAATTGAGTCCTTAATTTAAAGAAAACTAACAACTCAAATAATATTGAAAATTGTTCTGATCTTGTACAGACGGTGGACAAAATTTTACCAACACCTCGGTTTTTTCTTATTTTACTACTTTAAAATATTATTATTTGTTTTTTAATTACAATCTAGTCTAAGACTAATAAGCAATTTTATTTTAACATAAATTACTACAAATTACTGAAATTTAAGGGTTCATCCATCGATGTACTCCTTAGATCCGATATTTATTATTTGATCGCGCTTTAGTTGTGCGCTAGATAAAGATTTATTTTAATTTATTTTACACTAACCCAAAAGGCTTTACTCTTTTGTGCCTTCTAACTAAATCCGTATTATCCAGTAGCTGGATGGCCTCTATGTTAGCATAGTCGTAATTTCGGTTTTGATAAGTTCTATGCCCAGATCTTTGTGGATGTTGCTATTTCTGACAAACCATGGTGCGTTGACTATGTTTCTTAGCACTTTGTTTCGGAATCGTTGGATAATATACATGTTGCTCTGCTTGGTACATCCCCACAAATGTATACCATAAGTCCACAAAGGCTTCAATATTTGCTTATAAAGCAGAAGCTTATTAGGATTGATAGACGAGAGTTTCTTCCCAGTAACCAATACATTTTATTGTATTTTAATCCCAACTCGTCTCTTTTCTTTTTAACATGAGCTTTCCAGCAAAGTTTAGCGTCTAATGACATACCGAGATATTCGGCAGTGTTTGCATGTGGTATTTCTTGATTATTTAAATATACTGGTTTGTGTACTAATCTCTTGTTCGTAAAGTCGACATGTATGTACAGATTTATATCGTTTTCGATTGATCAAAAAAAACTAAACTCAGTGCAAAAAAAAATGTAAACTCGCCATAGTAAAAAAGGTTCGAGTTTAGTTTTTTTTTTTGCACTGAGTTTAGTTTTTTTGGTCAATCGAAAACGACATTAGTTTCATTTAATTGTGTGCGCCATTTTTCTGTCCAGTTTAGGGGTTGCAAATTTACCGAATTTTTCATTTACCGGTAAGTGATAAAAGTTCGCTCGGTTTACCGATTTACCGGTAATTTACCGGTTAATCAATAGCTTTTAATGCATATTTAACATAGTTTCCATTGGAAACATTCCAACCAACAACTTAAAACGATAATGTGGTCATCGAATTTTTCATGTCAGTAAATATTTTATTAAAGAAAACATACAAAATATTTAAACGTTGAGTCAAGGCATCACCATTAATGATGGTGTGCCGCAAGGGTCAGTGCTATTCACTGATATTTCTTATAATGCTAATTTCTTTAAATTCTATTTTCCAAAGTAAATTTAACTTTTGGTTTTAACTGTAGGTTGATAGCTTACGCTGACGATCTTGAGTTTTTATGTAGAATCACGCTATTCGTAGTATAAATATTCAAAATATGAAGCCGAATTTATGCTTAGTAAATAAATGCTGCCTTGCTAATTCTATGGTCTTGATTGATCCGGACATTGTTTCTTATGATGCCCATTGTGATCAAGTTACTTAGTTATATTGATACTCTCCGCAAGTATCTGGAGTTAGTGATCAGTAAAAAGTATATCGTACGACTACACCTTTTCCAGTTGTAATTCAGGTAGCGTCAACTGTAATTCAGATAAATCAACTCTTTATCAGAAAGTATCAATTGTAATTCAGAACAGTCAATACAAATTCAGATAGTGTAAATTGTAATTCAGATTAGTCAATTATAATTAAGATAAGTCAACTGTTTTTCAGATAGCATCAATTGTAATTCAGATTATTCAACAGTAATTCAGAAAGCAACAATTGTAATTCAGATAGCGTCAATTGTAATTCAGATTATTCAACTGTAATTCAGAAAGCATCAATTGTAATTCACTTTATCTACCAAAAATTTATTTTGAAAAGTAATATGCATATAGTAGGTAGGTTTGAAATATTTGTATTATCTTCACCAAGTCAATATATTCGTAACCACGTCAAATAAAAAATAAAATAAAATAATATTAAAAATGGAGTTTAAGGACGATTGCGCTATTTGCCGTTTTTCAATGAATAGACTACCAGTAGTACGGCTGCAACCATGCCTACATCTACTCCACTCGAAATGTGCAAATCCTATAAGCAATGTGTCCGGTGGGGCTTGCCCTATTTGTAGAGCACCTCTGGAAGGGACTTTTGCCGTTGAACAAAAAAAATATAAGAAAAATACAAACCAAGGTCGTGAAAGGATTGTGAGTTGTGCCAACAGAGGTGAGGATTGGACAACTTTGGCTGCAACGTTGGACATTAAATACAAGACCGCATTTCACTGGGTTCGTTCTGGGCGTGACAAAATGTCTTCGAAAGGGATCATTAAGCCGAAAATTCTCACGGAAGCCCAAATTGATGTAATTGTTTCATGGGTTGAGAATGATTGTAGTGTAACCTTAAAAAAATTAAAAGTAAAGGTTATGCACAACTTCCATCAATTGATATCGGTGTCAACCATAGGGAATTACCTAGAAGGCAGGCTACTCACCACCAAAAAAGTTCATTGTGAACCTATCGCAATGAATTCTGAAGCCAACAAAATAAAACGGGCCGAATATGTTCAAACTTTGAACGGTTATATCCAACAAGGAAAACAAATAGTGTGCGAACAAAGGGCCGTTCAAGAGCTGGTACCAGAGCAGTGCAACAACTTCCGACATCAAGAGGCCCAACGTTCATTTAATTGGAGCAATTTCGGTTGCTGGCGTTGTAGCGATGGAACGAAGGAGAGGTTCGTTCACTGCACAGCTGGCAAATGTTTGGGTAACCTGATTAATGCAGCAGTGGCGAGATATGGGAAACCAAGTGGCAGATTTAGTGATTGTTGCTGACAACGCGCCTTGTCACTCAAGGCTGGAAACGGTGATTAATGGGACAACAGCAACTCTTCTGCGGCTTGGGCCCTACTCTCCAATGCTTAATCCCATAGAGAATATTTGGTCAAAAATCAAGACTGAAGTGAAAACCCATATTAGAGTTCCTGTTGTTGCAGGGCCTGGCGTTATTGAACAGAGACTTGTTTATTTAGAGGAGATTATAAATCAGGCCAAGGAGACTATAAATGGAGGTGATTGCGCCCGGGCCGTGCAACATGCCACAGTTCACCAAGTCACAGCCCTAGCAATTCGCGATATGCCAGTGGGTTGCTAATTAATAAATAATTTATTTTTACCTACATACATTACAAATTTATTTTACCTGTATTAAGTATTTTACCAATATTTGGAGTAACTACGTAAAGTATATTAAATGTACATACTGTTTATACTTTAATATTAAATAAAACTGTTGGCTGTTATCTGTGTCTGCATTACAATTGATACTTTCTGAATTACATCTGATGTTATCTGAAAAACATTTAACTAATCTGAATTACAATTAACGCCTTCTTAATTGCAGTTAACCTTTCTGATTTACAGTAATCCTTTCTGAATTACAGTTGACTAATCTGAATTGCAAATAATACTTTCTGAATTGCAATTGATACCTTCTGAATTACAATTGACGCTATCTGAATTACAATGATCCTTTCTGAGTTACAATTGACTATTCTGAAATACAATTGATGCTTTCTGAATTACAGTTGACTAATTTGAATTACAATTGACGCTTTCTGAATTACAATGTTTTTTTCTGAATTACAATTGGAAAAGCTGTAGTATGCTTGGGTGGAACCTACTATGCTAGAATTTATTCCCTTATCATAGAGCAAAAACATGTTATATGAGTTATGCATAATGTTCCACGTTTATCTTCACCATGGCCTTTATTTCAGAAGTTTCACCTAGTGTAACCTATCAGTTGAGTTGAAAATTTGCAGGAAACACAAAACATTCGCATCTGGATTAAAAATATTTTTGTTTTGTTCTTTTTTATAAATAAATAAAAATAGGAATAAAATACATTTTTAAAGGAATTTTACTGGAACCAACCGATTTCTCAAAAATAAAACCCCCCAAAAATTCTCTAAAAACCCAAGGTATAGTACCAGTGGTCCTATTCTGATAAATCTCGGTGAATAGAAATTTTAAATTTTTTAGCAGTTTTATTCCCTTTTCCCCCAAAGTGTATTCTGGTGTTTGGGAAATCATTGAGATTGGGAAAAAATTATTCGCTACAGCAGTTTTGACGTTTAATCTTCCATACATATTTTATGACAGAATTGATGGGGAATAGAGTTTTTAACGAAAATGTTTGTCTATCTATAGTTGATATTAATAATTAATAATATTAATATGGTTTGTAAGGGTTAAAATACCTAATAATTTTAAAGATAGTGTAGTAATAAATAATAATTATTATATAAACTTTGACCGTCGTTATCATCATCAACACAACGAAGATTGAAGGATTCTTCGTGGATCTTCGCTCTTTTTAATGTGATTTCATGGGGAACACGTAGGTATAACTAAATGTATTCTCCCTGTATATTTATTCCCCAATTGACAGAATGCACTTTTGTAAAATGAAGAATAAAAAGTTGGAATAATTTATCTGGGGAATAACTGCTGTAAAAAAAATATTCCCCATCCCCCGGGAATTACCAGAATAGGGCCACAGGTGGCCCTATTAGGCTGTGGTTAACTATATGACAAACTACAACAAGATAACAAAAGAATGCTACATAATTTAATGTCATCGTTGCGTCCAGAGGACCAATACTAAGTGGCTTTGATGAGTTCTCAATTTTAGCAAGTGCACAACAGTAAATAATAATATAAAAATCAATGTTTTTGAAAAAATTATCACGATTTACTGTGATTCTTGCTTAAAGATTACAATGAAAAGCGGCTTTGGGCTCTATTTTAGTACGTGAAGAAGTATTAGAAAGCGTTCTAATTTCTATTATGTTGGAATTTTAATAAATCGTCAAATAGGGGGTTTGGGGCGGGCCCCCATCCTTTAAGGTATAAATCGAGTTAAAATAACGTTTCAAACATTTGTTATACATATTTAGAAAACTTGCTTTTCTGGGATTTTTTTTTTTTGGGAGGGTTTTTTTTATTTATCAAATCGAGAGTAACCAAATTTTAATTTAATTTGTACGTTTGAAAATGACACAATAATAAAATATAAACGATATAGTGAATAAAACTTGCATTTTCAAAAGATATTTTTTTTTATAAAATTACACAATCGTTGGAATTAATAAAAATAGGTTTGTTGGTATAGGAAAATTTATTTTCTCGAAAATAGAGATTTAATTTTAAGATTAGAATGGAAATGGGATTATATCATAATTCCAAAAAAAAAAAATAGAGATAAGTAAAATTCTTAAAATTCTCTAATATTTGCATTCTATATTGAAAAGAGGTGGTATTAGTTCCATAATTGGAATAAATACTCATGTATAAAAATAGAAATAAACACAACTAGTACATTTTTTCATTAATACTATATAAACAAGATTGTTTTAAAACTCCATATAATTTTTTGGATTTTCGTGCCATTAAAGAAAACCGTTGGACAACAGTTTGAAAGTTCACTAGACCATGAATAACAGCTTAGATATAAATGCCAGAACAACGTAAGATGTTCCGTCGACCGCCCAACACATAGATTCTCATTATATTTTTAAATTTGAATGTATGTAGTTCCAAGAAATTACGACGTATTCTCCAGCAACTGCCGAGTTCGATTCCTTTAAATTTGGTGAGGCTCTAATTCGAGATATTTTTAGATTTTCTGCCTTTTTTGATGGTAAATAGACTTTGCAATTTTTCTCACAAGCGGCCACTCCCTCGCTTATAATTTGGGACGGTACCGTGCAGTTTTTTGTGCTACCAATTTAATATTTTCTTTATAGTCATAGATACTTTGTACCTGATGCTCCAACAGGTCATGTTTATGCTTCATTGGTGTACCATGTATTTTGTGAACGCTATTTTGTAAAATCGTGCACAGTTTGCTTTTTCACTTATATTTCCATCTAACAATATTGTCGTATTATTTCTGTGTTTAAAATATCCATAGCCATCGATGAATTATTTTTCTCCGCTCTTGTTCTGCTTTTGAGCAAACAATATCAATTTTCAATTTCAATAATTAATACGGATGTAATTACTATAATTGTTCTATATACCCATAATTCGTTTAATGTGCTTAGCTGTCATAGAAAATATTTAAATAATTCAAATTCGAAAATACAATTATTTTATTAGAGTAACTTGCGCGTGCATTTTGGAATTTAAATGTTTGAAATACTGGCCTGTGAAATTTTGATGTGTGAAATTTTCGTTTTAGGAATTTTTATGTTTTTTTTTTGCTTTTGATAATGTTTTACCTAATAATACCTAATAATAAGCTTCCTTTAGGAACTCCGACTCGTACTTCAAGTTGATTACTTTGGTATTCGTCAATTTGTACGTATTGCATCCGATAAATTTTTTTATTAGTATTTCATGATTCACGGAATCAAAAGCTTTTCGCAAGTCTACAAAGATGCAAGACGCTATTGAATTTGTATCCATAGACATTTTCACATTGGTAATAAATTGAGTTGTTGCGGCCAAAGTACTTGAATTTAAACAAAAACGAAATTGATTGTTGTTTATATTGTTGTTGATTCTAAGGTGCTCATCCATACGCCAAAATATAATTTTTTCATAAATTTTTGAGCCAGATGGCAATACCGATATCGGTCGATAGTTACTTAATTCTATGATACTGCCATCTTTCAGAACTGGTGTAATTTTTACGACTTTTAGGCAGACCGGAATGGTAAAAGTGGAATATTGCAAATGGAATAATTTTTTTAAATTGCAGACCCAACCCCCAATTTTTATCTGAAAAATTTAGATTTACATTCTAATTTTAGAATTAAATCTCCGTTTTCCAAAAATATTCGGTCAAGGAAAAAGTTCAAACACTGTAGAACTTCTGGGATTTCTGAGCGAAAAAATGAACCAAATGATAATAGCTTGTCTAATGACTGAAAATTGAGATCAAAATTGATTTGTAATAATTTTGTTTTGACATTTTGGAAGTTAAAGTTTCACTAACATTAAAAATAAAATAAAAAATGTAACGGAACTGCTTAATGCATAGGTGCCTGAAAAAGATAATTAGCTTAAAATAGAAACACATCATAATTTGGTAGTCTTAAAAGAGTAATAAACCTGTTAGTTATAAAATGATTTCCCATTTTCTAAACTTTTGATGTCAAAATAATATTATTTATATATTTTCATAATTAAAACAATAACCAAAAAAAAAAATCTAGAACAATAAATCAAATTTAATACAGATTATTGTAACATTTTCCTATTCTATTTAGATAAGCCATATACACAAAGAGACATAATGACTACAATAGGCAAAAAATATATGTATGTGTAATAAATATAGAACAATAGATTCGAATAGTTTGTTTATAATTAGAGATATCACAAAAAAAAAAAAAAAAAAAAAAATTGAATTGTAATATAAAGATGCTTAATTAATTAGAAGAGCAAAATGAAAATTTAAGTAAACACGATACAAAAAGTCGGCGATGAGCATCGGAGGTGTTTAAACGAAAATAGATTTGTCATTTTCTTAAAGAAATGTTGTTTATATTATTTTATCGTTTGCTGAAAATGGAAAAATTGGGGTCGAAATAAATTATAATTTATGATTAGAAAATAGAAAATTATTTAATTAAACAAAAACAGAATATAATGTATATAATGTGTTTGGAGGGAGACGCAGGTAAACAGTAAACACTATCATTTATACTTAATCAATCGGGGACTATATTTAAACAAACACACATTTTTATTTTAAGGGTGAAAATTACCATCATTGTAATATAATAAAACATTTATTATTATTATTCTTGTATATGCTCAATGAGTCTCATCAACGTCTTCTTCAACAGGCAAAAATAAATAGATTCATATCTTTAAGTTAAAAGATTTTATATTTTGTATTTTATTTATGTGCTCAGTGAATCCAAATCACATAATAATCTCCCCTACTGTGTAATTGTCCAAAAATAAATTGTGTTTTTGTTAGTTTAGTCTTCATCTCTGTGTTTGTATCTTTATAAACACCCAAGTAAACCATCGCACTCACCTACATATATAGCCAACCAATCGAATTGAAAGGAATTCACGATAAAATCTGTCGCATATATACATGTATAGAGAAAAATAAAGAAACAAAGTCTTAAAAAGGTAACTTTCTTTTCACCATCTTATGCGCGCATATCTGTATTTATTTATATATATTAATTTCGTGTTATTTAAAAATTAACATAAAATAATAAATAATATAAACACAGAGAACGAAAACGTAAATGTGATTTTCATTTTTTTTTTTTTCGGATTTTCCATTCAGCAATTTTCCTTTTTATATTAATTTTAATTCTCTAATTAAATTCAATTTCGTTAGTGTTAATGACTTTCATTTGTATATGTACATACAATTTTTCCTGTATAATGTAAATAGAAAATGATTACGGGAAATAGGAAAATTGTATTTTAGAAGCAGGAAAATTGATTTATTGTGTGCGAATTGTGTTAATTAAAAACAAAACAACAATGAAACGTTTAATGATAAGATAAACATGAAGCAATGGAAATTATTACAATCAGCAGGTGTACAAGTCATAACTATGTATATAGCAAAAGCCTTAAATTTAATAAACTCGTAACGTGGAGCAGAACACGCACAAATCACAAAATGTAAATTCCCATATTTACAATTTGAAACAACTTTTTAAGTTTAAATAACATAAAATACGATTTTTTATGTTCACTTTTCAAAACAAAGACAAGCACAGATATGCAAGAGTATGTGGGAAGAACTAATACTTTCAATTTCCACAGAAAGCTTTTAAATTACAAACATAACCATAAAGATATATATATGGAAAAATGAAAAAAAAACTTCTCGAGCGTGAGTATTTCATGGTTTATTTATTTATTTAAATAAAAACTGGAAAATCTTATATTTATTGATTGGAAATTATTCAATAATAAGTTTTTACGTTTTGGAAAACTACATAAAAATAATTTTCCCGCCGTTCACACAAATTTTCGACGATAAAATTTCCAAACAACACACACAATATTTATTTTTTTATTTAACATTTTAATATCGTTAAGATTTAACATACCTCAGTGAATTTTTCACCAAATTTGGAACGATGAATTTCCACTTCGTAAGAACGCGAATTGAGAAAAATACGGCGCGAGAAAAGAAAAGCTGTATTCAATTTTTATTGTAATATGAACACCTTTTTCGGAGCTTTTATACTTTTTTATTCGCGTACTTATAGAGCTTTTATCGTTTTTTTTTTCGCCTTATACATATTATTGATGGAATTTCAAGTGGATTGAAGGAATGAAAGCAAGTCAGAAAAATAAAAACTGTGCAAGAGCGGTATGGGGTGAGTGCAATGGGGGAATCATTTGGATTATGGAAATGTTTTTCAAATTTATTTCAGTGATATTTGAAAATTGATTTCTTTCTATATGTGCGAGTACGTACAATATATAATATTGGGTATATTTGAAGAACATTTCAATTTTTTCTCTCTTCGATCAACATTAAATTTTTCGTGTATTCGCTATCGTACAATTGCTTTTTTTCTAGTAGTACGAGTATGTAGGTGGCGTATTTAAATCAATTTTCTAATTTTCTTCAAATTTTATTTTATTTGACATGACTTTTTATTGTGTTTTTTGCCTCGTTTATATGTCATTCAGGCATGTTGCTTTGCCATAATGTACGATTCATTTTTATGTACATATACGAAGGTAGGAAATAGACATCGATTATTATATCACACACACACACATGTATATCTCAGATTCGAGAAGAGGGTAAAATCCAAATAATTAATAATCTTAAAATAAAATAAAAAATTTAATAATAAAATTCACTTAATCTTTTGGTAAAAATGTCTATATGCTGTATTATGTTTAACGCACGGAAATTCTTTCATTTTTCATCCAAACTCTTACACACCTTATATATGACTGCAAAATACAATGGGAAATTGTAAAAAAAAAAAAAAATTTATAAAACGAGTGGTGATATGAAAAAGCTTAATATCATATTTTCACTTTGAAACTAACCAACCGTTATTATTATAGAACCCCGTGTCATATAACCTATACGAAAATAACCCAAAATCGCCCTCTGCACGTTTATATTTTCCATTCTCATCGCATACCTACATGATACACATCTTACAATAATATTATTAAGGGTATAACAAATTACTTGTAATTTTTCTTTTGAGGTATTACAAAACTCAATTTTCCCATTTTTTTTTTTTGTTTTTATTTTGTATTTTCTCGCTCGACACAAGTGAATGTGCGGCGGTGGGTAAATAGGAAAAATCACATAAGAAAAATTTGAAAATGTGCGAATAAGATTGAAATAAATTATTATTACGATTATTATTGCTACCACACATTGTTGTTGTTTTTATGTAATTTCCTTTTGTTTATATACCTATGTACGTACACATACATATACATAAACTCGTATAAATAAAATAAAAGTCTCATTGCAATTTTTATTGGAAAATTGATTTCCCTTTTAAGAATCGATTGATTGTCGTCGTTGTTCATGATTAATTCTATATATAGGCATTTGATTAAAGTTGAATCGAGAATTTTATTAGTTTTAATTTTGCTGGTTGGAAAATTTATATATTTACCGTTGTATTATTTTCTCGCATTAAATAAATGAATATTATTTTGACATTGTTAAACGCTTTTGTGTTTGTTGCTATGGAACGCAAGGTGGAATTTACAAAAGGGAGATTTGGTATATAATGTAGACGCGGTTAATTGAAGTAGTTTATCAATTTTATACGAGAACAAGGAGATGGATCAAACTGTTGCCTCCCAGAGACTCCTATACTGTCGCAGTATATGCTTAATATAGCTCCATGTATTGTACATTTGCAATAAGGTGATCCCAACCTCACTTTAAATCCCTCTGTCGTTTTGATAATATACATCGAGGATATCTCAAACGAAAAGTGGACATAAGGGGAATGAATTATGTTTTACCTTATTAAAATTAGGCTGTTGGAATCTATCAATACTTCGTTGTTGAACAGGAACAAGGTTGCATCGATCTAATCTAGAAGTTTAGTGAAAAAGACAGAAACAAAGTGAAATTGTGCTTATACCACAGTCTCTTATTTTCTGTATGTCATAGATCTCAAAAATTAATTATTTACTGAGCAAATGGCACAGCGATTAAAACAACGGCGATGAGATAGGATGGTATCAGAATCCAATTCCAATAGGAAAAGGATGCAAAAGGTATTTTTTATTATCTATGACTCCATGTCAGGGGTAATCTGAATGTTATCTTATGAAGGTTAGGTTAGGTTAGGTTTGGGTGGCGGTCCACCAGGACCAGGCATAGACACAAAAAGGTCCGTAGCCATACCACAAATTAAAAATTTTTCCTCCAACTCATTGAAACCACTTTGAGCTTGCTATGAAGCGTTGGATACTCCTGACGTCCTTTTCGCTGAGCTCCGCCAGGTCGTTGACAAGGGGTGTCCCTAGAAAATTCAGTCTGTTTCGTGCCAGACGAGGACAGGTGCAAAGAAGATGAAGTACTGTCTCTTCCTCCTCTTCGTCCTCGCAACTACGACAGTAGTCATGTGAGGAGAAACCAAGCCTACTCGCATGTCTGCCTATGAGACAGTGCCCCGTAATCACTCCAACAACCACACTGATCTGACTCCGCTGAAGTGAGATCAGCTGTTTGGATCTCGCCAAGTTCAACTTTGGCCAGATCTGCCGAGTTATTACGCATGAGGTACTATTTGACCATCTGTCATTCGTCAACTTACTGGCTTCCTCCTGAAGCGGCAGTTTACATACCGCAAGAGGCATTTCAATATCCTTTTTGCTGTTTGAAATGTGGTCCGTTGTACCACGTCGAGCCAGTTCATCGGCTTTAATGTTCCCCGTACTAATGAAATGTCCTGGCACCCATATGATATGGATGTTGAACTGATCTGTCATCTCGTTAAGAGATGAGAGACAGTTCTGGACTACTTTCGACGTGAGAAGGTGTGATTGAAGCGTTTTAATGGCAGCCTGACTGTCCGTATATATGCTAATGTCACAAGTCGATATTACATTATACCTCAACCAGTCTACGACTTCCTTTATCGCAGTTACCTCAGCTTGAAAAATGCTGCAGTAGTCAGGGAGACGAAAGAAGAGGTTTAACATGAGTTCCTCGCAGAACACCCCAGCCCCTACTCCTCTATCCCGTTTTGAACCATCAGTGAAGAAGTTCAAAACTCCTGGTTCCAAAACTGCATCCATCATCCAGTCCTCTTTGGATGGGATAATAATCCGGAACCTTCTATCAAAAAATAGCGACGGGCCAGTATAGTCGGTGGTCTTGGGAAGCCTTTTGTTACAAAGTATAGATGAGTGCCCTGTGTTATTGCAGGTCCACATTAACGTGGATTTCAGTCGTATGGCAGTGCTAGCTGCCCACTGTTTTCCCAAGATATCTAGAGGAGTTAGAAATAGCAGAGTCTCCAGTGCTTGAGTGGATGTGCTCCTCATTGCACCACTGATCCACAGAGAGATTGTTCTCTGAACTTTTGTCAACAACTTTAGGTTGACAGTTTTGTCCAGAGCAGGCCACCAGACTGTTACCCCATACAGAAGAATGGGTCTAACTACTGCTGTATATAGCCAAAGGACCATGTGGGGCTCCAGCCCCAAACCTTTCCCAATTGCATTTTTGCAAGAGTATAGCGCTACTGTAGCTTTCTTTACCCTTTCCATAATATTCGGTTTCCAGTTTAATTTACTGTCCAAGACGAGACCCAAGAACTTTGCTTCACCTGTAAAAGCCAAGTTGAAACCATTTAAAGTAGGAGGATCGACATGAGGAATTTTATATTTCCTAGAGAAGAGCCCACAACCATTGGTCCATAATAAAAGAATACCCAGAGCATTTTGAATAAGCTCGCTAAGTATCCTGGGATATTTTCCACGAACCCCAATAGCGACGTCATCCGCATAGGCAACCACCTTGAAGCCAGTATCCTCCAGCCTCAGCAACAGATCATTTATGACCAAGTTCCAGAGGAGGGGGACAGTACGCCACCCTGCGGCGTGCCTCTGCTTGCAAATCTTCTGGCGGAGGATTTCCCCAGACTAGCATTTGTGATCCTGCCTCTTAGCATCTGATCTATCCAGTCCTTAAGAGAATCATCCACTCCTAGATTTGAAAGTGCCCGAGTTCTAGCCCCTGTTAGCACGTTATTAAAGGCTCCCTCAATGTCCAAAAAGGTTACCATCGCGTAGTCTCCATATTCGAAAGATTTTTCAATAAAATATGTGAGAGAAAGAAGAGCAGTTTCTACAGATCTCCCCTTGCAATAGGCATGTTGAGATTTGGACAGCTTTTCCGGCAAAATCGTGCCTCTAATATGAGCTTCTATTTGTCTTTCCAGTATTTTGAAAAGGAAAGAAGACAAGCTGATCGGTCTAAGGTCTTTGGGACTGCAGTGTGAGCGTTTTCCCGCCTTAGGTATGGAGACAACCTTCACTTCCGTCCATTTACTGGGAATGTGACATAGTTCTAGGCTGCCTCTAAAAATTACCTCTAACCAGGGAATTGTTAGATCCGTAGTTTTTTGTATATCAGCAGGGATAATACCATCAGGTCCTGGCGACTTATATGGTTTAAAACTGCTTATCGCCCACAGAATCTTTCTTCTGCTAATAATTTGGCCTACGAGGCTACTTGCTCTTTTACCTGCTGATATAGTAGGTGCAGATTCGGAACAACCAGGAAAGTGAGTCTCCAATAGTAGTTCCAGCGATTCCATACTATTTGTGGTCCATGCTCCATCCGGCCTTTGAAGGAAGCTTGGGATGGAAGGGCTAGTAGATAGTACTTTACGCAGCCTGCACATCTCTGAAAACTCCTGAATTTTACCACAGTATAGTCTCCAAGATCTGTTCTTTGCGCTTCTTAGCTGATATTTGTAAATTTTGAGGACTTCCTTATAAGAGTCCCAGTCTACAGCGGCTTTTGTTTTCCTTTCTGTTTTAAAGAGTCTCTTGCACCGTTGACGTATTTGTTAAATCTCCTTTGATCACCAAGGTGGCCGAGATCTTATGAAAATAATTTCTAAAATTTGTTGTACTTTTTTTAATTAAATGAGTTCCGCTCTGACATGACATAGATTGAATTCAATAAGATATGTGTCCATGGTAAGTCGATGAGTGTTAGGTGAGTAAACAGTCGCCTGTGTTGTGCTAGACCCCATCTTATTCTTCTATTTTTCTTCGGCGGTAACCGATTATCTAGTCCAGTCAAATAACCCATCTATTTCAGTCGAATTAGACAAAAATCGGGCTTATAAAAGAAAGAAATTGGTCAAAAGAATTTTTTTTTATTCGATTTATTTGTTCACGAAGATTAAGAATTTGATGGGTCCTGAGCTCGGACGAATGGAGGAAGGATTGAAAAAAGAGGGTGTTCGGCAAAGTTATTCTACGGAAAATTTCCTATCCACGTATGTATGTAGTTGGTTATTTATATTTTTTTTTTTTTACAAAGAAATTCGAGTAAAAATGGGAAGCTAGTTTTTGAATTAAATCTTTAAAGTCCACGGTAAAAAATGGGGCAAAATGGGTCGATTTTTATGTTGTCATAGAGCTAAAGAATTAGAAGTTTAGAACAGGGAAACTACAGAGATTATGATAATTTTAAGTTCTTTAATAAATATATTGATAATAACATTGAATTCATAATCTATGTGAAAAATTGCATCGATTAGAAAAACAATTTTACCAATTTATTTTTTTTAACCCTAATAAGCATGGGTTGAGTCTCACAGACTCATTTTAACTTTATTAGCTAAAAATTAACCGAAAAATAGATTTTTATAAAAATAGTGCTTTATGTATTCTAATAATTATTATTTAAGATCTAGAATCACCTACTAAAAATTTGTTGCTGTACCTATTATGATAAAGAAAAGTTCAGCATTTTAGACTTACAAATTTTACTGGTGGAATAAAAATTCAAAGCCAAGGTGCATCTAAGCGGGTGATCCGTGAATACAACGCGGAAAATGGGATTTTAATTGAGCATGCTCAAGTGAAAATAGAATATAAAAGAAACTGATGTTGTTTGCGTCACCTCGATCAAAACCTTGTAGTAGCAACGTTTAGACATAAGGTTTTTTTTATGCTATTGATTTAAATGACCTTAAATGGTCAAAAACAATTTGTTTTTAAAATTTTTGTTTCAATAGCAACTTTGCTTCTCTAAATTATTTCTTTTGGGAACTTTGAAAAATTTTCATTAAAACCAAATCCATTGAATAATTTGGAAAATCTGCAACAATTACAAAAAAATGTCTAATTTCAAAATCTCACAAATCTTCAAAAATAATCTCGATAACACCAAAAATGGCATCTATGTAATTCAACATCCTCCAACTTAAACAGTCTATAGCACCATCCTATGAAAATTTCGGAAAAAATCACTAATCCTATCACATCATAGCGCAATGCAAACCCTTGTAAATTTCAAGGAATATTGAGAAATCCGAAATATTTTGAAATGATCGAATAATCTCGAAATGGTTGAATCGTCTTACATTTTTAGAAAATTCTAGCTCAGATATTCACAAAAAATTTCGAATATTCCCGAAAAACTCAAATAAATTTGGAATCCTATAATAATCTTGAAAAACGAGAAACCTTTAAGGATCTCGATTAATCTGAAAAATATCAAGCAGATTTTGCAAAACCTCGAATATTCTCGAAAATATTGAATAATATAATAGTTATAATTTTGCTGTCAAACGCCACTCAACGCTATCCAACACTAACAATTTTGAAATCTAGATAAATCCAAAAATTAAACTTTAGAATCTCATCTCTGTAAGATCACAAAACAGAATACTACACTGAATCGAACTCTAACCAAAACTCGAATAATCGAAAAATCTTTAAAATTTTAAATAATATCTACTACGTTACACTCCGTGCCAAACAAACCTCAAATAAGCTAAGCTCTTCCTATAAAATATCAAAAATCTCGAAATAAATCGAACAAACTCGATTAAGCTAGAATTATCGCAATACTCTCAAGCAATTTCTAAAATTCCGAAAATCTCGAATAAAATTCGAATTCTAGAGTATATGAGACCACCCCAAACAAATCTCGAATAAGGTTATAAATCTCGAAGAATCACATAAAATATCGAAAATATCGATGTACCTGTAAGTCTGCAAAATTTCGAATAATCCCTATTAAGACAATTACAATGTAGGTAAATGAAACTTTACTGAACAAAAATGTTAATCCGAAAATTGGACGAGTGTTTATTATTATGTATGTACATTAGTATTAAACGAGTTTACAGAATTTTTTCAAAATTTCGACAAAACGTGATTATGCAAGATATGTCCAGCTCTAGTAACGCGTACATGTAGGTATACATAATTGTGTTTCCCCACAATTGCGTCTTTATAAATTGAGTTCTCGAAACTCGTCGCTATGTTAAAACGAGAGATACATAATCGGCACTCAGAGGTTACCCGAGAAGGTGAAATTGAAATGTGAATGGATTACAATAACTGAAAATTTTGCTATTGATTCTAATTCTTTTGAGAAATTATTTTTTTAACAATGTTTAATAAATAATTCTAATCGGTAAAGACCGGTTATTATCGGATCGATTAAATAAAAAGTTTAGATTAATTGGTTAACTTTAACCGTTTGTGAGTTCCCTATCTGTGGTTCAAATTCTTTCGAATTAGATGCCAAATAAAAGGCCAAATGTTCTCAGCCATTAGAAAACAAAATCAAAAGATTCCAATATTTGCGTAAAAATTTCGAGAAAATTTTTTTTCCAGCACTACATTTCATCTAAACTTGACAAAATGAAATGAAAATTTGGTAGATTTGCGATAGTTCACCAACAAATCAATTGAATTTCCGAGGAATTCCTTATTTTGAAAATGCAATAATCATTGCAACGTCACATTGGAGTAGGTTTAGCAGTTTCGAATTTGTACAGAGAGTATTGAGTATGGGATTTCACATATTTTAGTAGATTTCGACAAATTGAAAGGTCTTTAGGATTTATTTCTCATGCGTGGAAGCCTAATGAATGAAAATATGTTTTCCGCTTTTCAAAAGTTTAGCCAACATTTTATTTCGTCGATTTTTGCGGTGACACATATTTTCTTCAAAAATCGAAACCTACTCAATGACCCCTGGCCTTATTTTATAAAATATATATCAGAGTATAGCAGTAATTGTAATGCTACAGCAAGCCAATTAGTAAACGAAAAATAACGATTAGCAAAATATTTCTTGCAAATTTAGAACAGAAATTCGTTGAACCGAATAGAAATAAGCGCAGATCTCTCAGTTCTTCAAAGTACTAATCATTTTGAAGATTCATTTTTTTTTTTTTGAGCTCCCAGCCCCAAATTCTGGAAAAGCCATTAACTAATAATATTAAATGATTTTTATAATTAAAGTACTAAAATACTCCTAGAAAATTCCTCAAATCCCCTTAACATTGAAACTTCAGCGGAAGGATGACAGGAAAATGGGAAATTCTTTAAAAATATAAGCAATCATATGTTCACAAACTAAATCGGAGAACTCCCCAAAGCTTCTCAGTTTTGGAAAACTCCTCACAGGCGATTTAAGTTGGTATAGAAACAGAATTCAGAAATTTTGAAATTTCTTCCATTTTTTTTTAAATTCGTCATTTTCTATTTACATTTATGATGTTGTAGTTTGTCGAGTGTTGTAATTTGGAATTTTACTAAATTGCTCTTTGGAATTTTGAAACAAAGGAATTTTTTTTTTAATTATGATACCAAACCTGCACAAGGGCTTCAAGGGAGTCGTCGGGCGGGGGTTTGGGGGCGGCCATCCCTGCTCTATTGTACAAAACGAACTATGCTGGGTTTTCCAGGTTTTTTTTTGTTTGTCAAATGGAGGGTTGAGTTAAGATATACCAAAAAAATAATTCCATTTACAAAATTCTATTTTTATAATTTTAGAAAAACAAATTTCAAAATTCCAACACTTAAAATTTTAAAATATCAAATTGTAGTATTTTTTTTACATACACGATTTTTATAACGAAAATTCTAAAGTAGAGAATTCTCCAAATCCGCAAGGATGACAAGAAAATCGGATTTTGTTTTTAAAAATATGAGCTTATAGGTTTTTTCTTTTTTTTTTTCATTTTATTCTATGCAATCTTTTCTGGGACTCAAGGCACTCCCAACTCTTTCGCAATTAACTTTTACTGTCCTACTTTACGCAGTAGTAGCCAAATCGAGGACGTACGTCTATAGACCCGTTTTGAATAAACCACCTGCACATTGCATTGCTTCATGCCAGCCTATAGTGCTGACACAAAAGATGTGTCGGCCCATGGATTCTGCACTCTCGATAGGGCGTCGTAGTTGTGTTTATCGTCAGCATCGATCGTAATCAGATGATGAGAAATCCCTTTTGCATTCCGCTCCTACTGGCCTTATACTAAAATAAAAAACTTTCCAAAGATTCAGTATTGGAAAACTTCTCCAAGCCTCTTAAATTTGGTGAGAAAATAATTCTAAAATTTTGGAATTAAATCCATTTTTTTTTTTCGAAATTATTGAAATTGAATTTACGTATGTGGTATTATAACTTGTGGCACCGTCCCGGTTATTATTACTACCTATCCCAAACTTGTTTATTTTGATATGCTTGATGGAATTATGGTAATTTTGAAGGAGTACCAATCTATAAAATATGGAAAATGCTCTTTAGGTTCGAGATTTTGGGCTTACTTTCAATCAAAATCTCGTTTCTATCAACCAATCTAGTTTGAATTTTTTATGTCGATAAAATTAAATTTGCATTGTTAAAAATATATCATAAAAAATATGCGCGAAACTGAAAAATAAAAATTTTGGATTTTGTCCATTTGATTTTTTGCTTTTGGATTCTTAAAATAATTTCGTTTTTCATTTGGATTTAGTGGGGATACTTTTTAATAATTGTATGAACGTAACTTTCTCAACTTAGTGATGATTGAATGGAACGGCCTTGTTACCTTCTAGTCTACCACTTAGAGCCTTTATTCCCGGCACCTCGGTTTGGGGAGGTTACCATAGAAATGGTGGTGGTCGTGGGGTAATGCTCTTGCTGGTAACAATATTGAAGATTCTACCTGGCCCCAGTGTCTCACACCTGCTACCCGCTGTATGCCGTTTAACGAATCATATGATAATAATATTACTAGTAATTACAAATAAAAATTTTCCCCAAACCCTCCTATATACGTTTATCTATAACTTGGATGTTATAGAAAGGTTTTTTTGAAAAGGAACAAAAATATTTGAATTGCTTTTACAAAAAAAGTTTGTCTTTGAATTTTTTTTTTTTTTCTCTAACGATACTAATTTTGTGCCCCACTAAGGTTCTTAACGACACTTATTTATTTGTAATAAAAGGATTGTACTCATCTGATAGGTTGTCCGCTCGTCCGCTTACAGATTTGGTATATGGGGTGGGGTCACCGCTTCAGTCCCCTACCAATCACTTAGGAGAATCGCTCCGTTGATTCCGGTTGTTTGATTAGGTCTACCCTTCCTGTAGTTGGGTTGTGGATCTCTCGGAGGGTGACACCACTTCAGTCCCCTTTCAGAATTCCTCGCTCTTCCCAATTGCCTAGGGTTTGAATGACTGCACTGGATAATATACCACCCAGCAATACCCGTTAATTAAAAAATTTAAACACAATGTTTGGTTTTCCCTGTGTTTTTTTCTTTTTGTTTATTTTTTTTTTTTCTTTGGGGTTTGCCTTTTTATCACAATCGCCTAGGTAAGACCACACATTTACTAACAATAAGCTTTGCACACAATACAATTAACGGTAAGCAATTCAAACTATTTTTTTTTTCTTTTTCTTATTTTTATTTATTTACATAAAATTTGGGACACCCCATTTTGAGCAAAAGCTCATTTGCAATAGGGTATCTGTACAAAACAAGGGATCAACGACGTAATAGTAATCTTTTGCTTCTAACCGCAAATTTTGAAGATCCATTCGATCTAAACAGAACGATTAAGAAACTTTTCAATATGTGCATTTAGATACGGCCATTTTACATCATCTTCGCAAAGTCCTTACAGGCCCCGGGTTGTTGAGGAATTTTAACATAAAGCACATTTCGTATGAATTATACATATTTTAAATTAGTCAATATAAAATACAAAATTAATTATTTTTGAAGAAAAATAATTAAAAAAACAAGACTGCCTGACAGGAGAGTCGATGCCTCAATGAGTCTTAGCCCGACTACCCGTATTTAATCGGAACCTATTATATTTAGGCGTTTAGGCCTAATGTCCTCGGTTTATGTTTGGATACCCCAAAATTGTTCCTTTTTAAATGTATTCTTATTTTTTTTTGTTTAGCCGTGTTTGTCGTTTTAGTAATCGGATACCCTACTAAAATCACCCGTACTGAACTTAATTTTTGTTAACCCAACACCGTAACAATATTCATATTGTAACAGCCTTGACATTATATCGACATTGGATATGGCATTTGACTTTATAGGTGAACATTACATTAACAATTTTAAAATGATAGATGTCTTCCAATTTTTGTAACAAAAGCTCCGCTTACTGGATTTCATCTTGAAATTCGGAAAGGATAACTTCATTACAAATGGCTTGCTGTTTTAGGGAATTTATTTTATTCGAGAGTATATTCATTTGTGTATTTGCCATTTGTAATTGTTTATCGTGCGCTTTAAGCTTCGTTTTATTGTTGGTATTATCACTCACTAATTTTTGAACTTCTTGCAAAAGTTTATTATAATCACTTTTAGTGAGTTTTTTAGGCCCACAATTGCACTTAGAATATCAGAATTTGTTGGATTACTTTTTTCATAATAAATGCGAGTTGGTTATTAGTTTAACACAAATTAGAATCAGCCATTTAGTTATCCATTTGTGTCGACGAATTAATACGAAATGATTATTTCAGGTTTTTAAATCGAAGATTGGTGGTAATTTATAACTGGTTAGTGACGTGTGTGTAATAACGAAACAACGATAAATACAAGTAATATGTACCGTGCTTTGTTCACGAGAAGAAAAAACTAAATTAATTACTAGTTCATATATTTTCCGGAAAATCACTATTTAGGATTTAATCCACAATTATTTTGTTAAATTTGACAATCTACTGATTTCTACTAAACTGCACCATTAATTTCAGCCTAAATTAGTTTTAATTATTATTTTTTTGTCACAACATTAACAAACATTTTACTCAAACGCCATAATTTTTTAAGCCATTATTAAATCAGACCTTCCAACCCGACCAATTTCAGATTTAGATTCAAGTTCCATGATTTAAAAAATTAAGGGTTCGGGTTAAAAAATTAAAAAAATATTTATTGACTAAAACTTAACATTTATTTTTTTCAATATAATTTCAGATTGATTTCTTTATTTTATTTTAAACATTCTCAAAACACACATTAAAAAAAAAATCATATTTTAAACAATTATCACTTTAAAAAATGGCAGAAAATTTTAATTGGCTGATAAAGTGAGTAATTTTTCGGCTTCAAATCATTCTTTCGGCCGAAAAGAATTAAATTTTCATTTTCTCAGCCAATAAAATATTGTTTTGAATTTTTTAAATTGAAAATATTAATTCACATTCGATCAAATTCCAGAAGGTTTTAGCCAAAGCTAAGTAATAATTTTGGAATTATGTCGATAAAAGGCTTTTTTTCGTTTTTCGGCGAGTTTGCGCTTAAACGAGGAAATACAAATTTGCGTA
The DNA here is from genome assembly GCA_963556165.1 of Tipula helvola. Taxonomy (NCBI): domain Eukaryota; kingdom Metazoa; phylum Arthropoda; class Insecta; order Diptera; family Tipulidae; genus Tipula; species Tipula helvola. The sequence continues at coordinate 105,136,306 of OY744483.1, forward strand.
TTTTGTTGAATTCGTTGTGACGTTAAACGTTAATTTTGGGAAAGAATAGTTAATTTTTTGTATTTGTATTTCTCTTTATTGAAGTTTTTCTACTTTTTCAATTTTTGAAAAATTAATTTTCATTCCGCAACCGAATTTTGATTTATTTCAGGTTCGAATTCAAAGAACTTATTGTATTGTAAGCGCTTACTTCACTTGTACAATGATAGAAAAAGGAACGGAGGTGAACAACTTCACAGAAATTTCTTCTTTTGCATCTTCTGAAATCAGCAAACACCTTGTAGCGCCTGTTCTTCCGAAAATAACAATTAAATAATTTCCGATAGATAGAAACAATAGTTGCCTTAAAATACAACAAATTTTATTTGGCATAAAATCATCAAAACCACGTGTATTTTAGTTTTGTAAATCAACGCACCTTAAAGGATATCGCGACAAATTTGCTGTCAAGCATAGATATCACTAAGATGACCACTTATTTGCCATTAAAGCCTAAATTAAGCTTTTTATTTGGTTTAGTCTAGGGCAGTTTTGTAAAAGCCGAAAACTCAAACCCATTGGCTGATTCATTGTGATTTCAAACTACAGAATTGTTCTTCTTTTTTTTTTTTGAATTTTCATGAAACGAATGACGTTGATCGTTGAAGTCCTTACAGTATTGTTTCTTATCTAGCTATTGTAGATACCGCATAGATCTGTTAGTGAGTAGTAGGGTTTTTAAGCCCTTCTGTTTTTTTCTACTATGGCTTCTACTGTATACAAGACACAGCTCTGTAAAATAAAGAACTTATATGAAGTAGTATTGCATCAAAATGACGGTAATTACGTTTGCGTTACCTCTGCCATTACCTGTAAAGGGCCGATAAAACTCCTATATAGTACAGTTATGTATGTAAAGCGGCGATTTTTTTCTTTAATTCTAATGTAAACGTTATCTCGGTTACACTATGTGGCTACTGAACTTTCACAAACACATGTTTTTTAATTAAATTTTTTACTATTTTATTTGTAAATGTTGTACGCTTTTGTATTTTCTCAGTTTATAATTAAAACACTATTTTTGTTAAATTATCCAAATAGTTTTTTTTTAATTCGGTTATTTGTATATTGTTTTTATTTATTAATTTCACTTAAAACCAAAATTACAGTATTCTTATGTTTTCAATTTTTTATTTTAGAATTATAAATATATTTTATATTTGTTGTTACTGTTGGTTCGGCTGATTGTATAATAATAACTCCGTGTTTTTTGGTATTCAATGCTCCACTCGTTCGATATACAAAATTTCTGATAACTTCTATGTTATTGTGTGAAAAACAACGTCCCCCAATTGCCCGAGATTTATTTACGTAGCCTCGTTCTTTCAAGTGGCTCCATAAAAAAAAGTCTGGCATAGTCAAATCAAGTAAACGCGAAGGTCATTAAATGTTGCCGGTGTTTTCTCTTAGTTTCAGTAATTGATCTTTCACTGGAATAGAAAACCAAAGAATTTTACTTGTTACCGTACCTGCATCATACGTAGCTATTTTAATCTCCTAAGGATGCTCTGTAACCTGAAAACAATAAAATAAAAAAGATGAAAATAAAGAAGTTTTGACTTTTTCGAACCCTTAAGTTTTTCGACGAATAGATGCCACTTGTAAAATTGAGAAATTATTCCCTCATATCGTTTCGGTCAAACATCATATATTTAGAGTTTCTTAACCATTTACTGCATCGACGAATCTGTCAACATTATCAAATGTCACACCTGCGCATAATAATGGATTACGAATAATGTCAGGAGGACAAATTTGTGAACTGGAAACAGATGAAACGGTAGCTTCATATTCCAACTCTTCGAGGATGTTATATTTACAGGAATGTCCATATCTCTTTAAAATATTTACAATTTTCCGACTATTGGTAAGACTTTTTATAGACATAGGTAAATTTTTGACATTATATTCACCACAAAAATTTGAACTGGGCCCGACCAGTTAAAATTTCGGAATGATATCAAAGGGCCGAATGTCGAAGGGCCGAAATGGGTCGAAGGGCCGATTTTTTAATATTCACTAATTTACATCACTAAATCACAATGAAATTATTTTATTCGTCTAAATAGAATTTTCCTTCACTCTAACGAATATAAAATGGTCTGAAAAAAAAAAAAAATAATCGGTCCTATATTTCTAAAAACCAAAAAACAATAAACAAAAAATTTCGGCCCTTCGACCCATTCGGCCCTTTCGGCCCTTTGAAATTCGGCCCTTCGTACCCATTCCAAAATTTCCATCTTGTATTATTTTCGACGAATATCGCTAACCTCATACCATACCTTTAAGTATTTAGGTACTTCAATTTTTAGAGACTTGTTTTGGACTCCCATATATTACTCTCTCCTCGTGAAATTCTATAGCCCAATTATTTTTGGCATTGCACTACTACGACTTGGGTACACAGCACCAACACAAATATATAAACAAGCCGTTGAAAACGGGTTCCGGGAGAACTTGTTCTGCCACAATTGCGTTATTCTTATAACTTCCAACCTTATTAGAGTGTAGAGAATTAATCTTCAAACTTCTTTACAGAATACATGTAATAAAAAAAATAATAACTCGGAGCACATTAGTCAAAGTCTTGGTTCATTTCTTGATCGGAGACGAAACTGATACACTTGATGAATGCCCCTCCCCCCCCCCCCTTAGTGTTTTTTCAAGATTAGGCCTTATGTCCACATCAGTTTTAGCTACCGGGTTTTTTTTGCGTTCTTGAACACGCAATCTGGGTAGGGTATCAAAAAACAATTTTGTAAAAAAGCATAAAATATGTGTAATACATATTTGCCAGTATTTTTAGTAATATACCTTTACAATAAATATATGAACAATACGAATCATAAATTAATTTGCAAATTCCTTAAAAATAATTGATAACAAACCGTTGCGTTCTGTGAATGAAATATTACAAGAAAAATATCGAAAACCATAAACACGATCTGCTCACCTCCTACAAATGCTGGCGAATCCCTTACCTACCCAAGAGGCATTTTTGAGGTTCAAACATGTTTCAAAGCCGACTTAACACTGCGATATCAAAATTAAAAAGTTTCCAAAATTGTTTCGGAACCTTCACAGACACCGCACTGAACCGCACTGGAGACCTTGTTTGATCGTGTTTCTTGAAACTCTTTAGTTGTATGAAAACCGTTTGGAGGCGTATTTAAAATAAATCAGGAAAACCAAAAGGTGGTTTTGTAATGGTTTAAAAACCTTTCTTAATCTGTGTAAATAAAACTGATTATATTTTGAAGCTTTTCTGTAACATATTATAAATAGTAACAGAAAAACTATACCGTGTTTTTGGAACGGTTTAATACTTATCTTAATTGGCTTAAAAAATCGGAAACGATATTTTGATCTATTTCGGAAACGTGTCTGTTCCGACTTGACATAACAATCAAATATTTTTAAAACATTTCATAAACTTATTTTAATATGTTGCAAAACTACCGACAAACTTCCTTGATTTTTATTCTTAAGCACATCCTCGAAAACAAAGAACTAGCAGATAGTAGACTAAACTTCAAATCAGCATTTTCCAAATCAAAGTTGTGATAAAATGTTTACATGATATCATGGTTTAAATCAAAGAAGAAAAGTAAATGTAAAAAAAACTTGGTTTTTCAGGTACAACCTTTTATTATGCATGTACAATGTACATCGACATGAGCATACATTTTGTTTATAATTTTTTTTTTTTTAATTTTATTTTGCTAAAACGTTCCTAAAGACTCAGCGGTGCATACAAATTCAGCTCTCTAGCACGCGTGATAGTTACAAAGGACTTTAGAAAAATTTAAACAAACCGGCGCGGCGAACAAGTTTATTTCCATTTAAATAAAAGGGTAATAATGAAATTCTAGCAATTTAAATTATAAACAAGTAGTCTAATAAACTAAACTAATTGCTTTAAAACTAAACTAATTGCTTTAGCAAAAGAAAATTAAAATTTTATTCATTAATTAAAGTTTCATTTAATTTAATTAATTATTTTAAATTTTATCTTAAATCTTTGTAATCTAAGTACAAATTTATTTTTTATTCAGTATTTAATTCATTTTAACTTTAATTTTAAGGTTACATTTATTTTTTATTCAACACTATTATTTATAAATTTATAATACAGTGGTAGACATTCGTATAAACGCACTATGTTTTTTGAATATAGTTCTAAGAGTAAAGTGTCTTGATTTTTTTCAAGTCGTCTAAATTGTGTCTGTCATCTTAAATCTGTTGCTAAGATAAACCATTAGTAAAAATTTTAATGGTTTACTTTAATAAATTGCAAAATCTAAATTTCAGGTGGACATTCGTATAAACGCACTTCTAATAATGTACTAAAATAAAAACCAAAATTAGCAATTTTTCATATATTATTTTATTTAATATTTGGTCTGGCCCCGACCTTTCTGAATAACTTCGAAAATTCGAGAAGGCATTGAATTTGTTAAATTTTTGAGGGCTTTCAGATCAATTGTGGCCCAACATTCACGGATGGCACTTTTCAAATCTTTAATTGAATTATATTGCTGTTCATTTCCATAAACTTTTCGGGGAAGGCCCTCTAAAGGTTTTCGATAGGATTGCAATCAGGACTGCAAGCTGGCCATTCAAGAAGGGGAATGTTTTTCTCGAGAAACCACGGTGTAGTCTCCTTCGAAGCATGGATCGAGGCATTGTCTTGTTGAAAATTATAATTTTTGTTGATGTTATTATCCAGATAATTTATCAAAACGTCTTCCAAAAGTTTCACGTACATACGGAAGTTCTTTCGTGTCGTTATAAAGCAGATGGGAAGCTCCTCGTTATAAGAAAATGATCCGCATAGCATAACACACCGCCAAATAATTATGCTTCGACCTAACGACGCCATGTTCCTCCAAATTATGCCAGTAGCAACTGTAGCAGTCGGGAAAATCCAGATTAATTTTTTTCCGTAAGAAAAAATCACACTCTGCCAATCAGTTATCGACGACATGTATTTACGAGCAAATTTGAGCGGATTATTCGTATGCATGGCCGTTAAAAGTGGTTTGATTCAAAATTTTGTCCATTTTATGTTCCGTGAATAATTAAAAATACGGGCAATGTGTCGGGTCGTTACAGGAAGATCCAATAGCCTGCATGATAGACGGTTTCGTGTATAGCTTCTTTGCGGATTACACCTTTCTGGCGAGCTGAGATCTTGGATAGGCAATAGTCCTGATTGCATTCCTATCGAAAATCTTTAGAGGGCCTTCCTCGAAAAGTTTATGGGAATGAACAGCAATATAATTCAATTAAAGATTTGAAAAGTGCCATCCGTGAATGTTGGGCCACAATTGATCTGAAAGCCCTCAAAAATTTAACAAATTACTCCTTCTCGAATTTTCGAAGTTATTCAGAAAGGTCGGGGCCAGACCAAATATTAAATAAAATAATATATGAAAAATTGCTAATTTTGGTTTTTATTTTAGTACATTATTAGAAGTGCGTTTATACGAATGTCCACCTGAAATTTAGATTTTTCAATTTATTAAAGTAAACCATTAAAATTTTTACTAATGGTTTATCTTAGCAACAGATTTAAGATGACAGACACAATTTAGACGACTTGAAAAAAATCAAAACACTTTACTCTTAGAACTATATTCAAAAAACATAGTGCGTTTATACGAATGTCTACCACTGTATCCTTGTACATATATCATATTTGATTAAAGCGCTAATAATTTTTCTGCTGCGCGATTTATTCTAGTACTTGCAGATTTTAGATATTCTCTTAAAATTTTTTTGTTGTCATGGTCAGTAAAGTTTACAAATTTCTTTTTCACTGCCATCATAATAACATTTTGAGTTTCTTGAAAAGGCATAAAAGGTTTCTTAGTAGTTGTACCACCCCAAGAAAAAAGAACCAGAACAGTATCTAGTATAAGTTGTTTCGCGACAATACGAGCACATCCATTTTCATTTGGTCCGCCGAATGTTGACATGTATGAAATCTGAAAAAAACGAAAATGACATTATTAGTTAGCATTTGAATAATTATAATACAAGGCGGCATTCGTTCGATCGGTCATCCAAGAAATTTAATTACTCAGATTTCGGAAAATTTAACATAAACTAAACCAGCACAATAACAACGTGAGGGATTCGTTAATCTATAATCCGCATTTATCGGCGCTGCGAATAATCGCTCAATACCAAATGACCCAAAATAATAAAATTGAGAAAGACCCAAACATTTTTGGGCGATTATGTATTATGCATAATCACTCAAAAAATTAATGAACAATTGGCCAAATAAAGAATTCAAATTCGATCAAGCCAAATCACTCAAAAACCGGAAATAATTTTTGTTAGTCTTCGGTATTGGCTAACCACTAACTTTTGCGAAAGATAGTAGGTCAGACTCAAGGTTTTCCTTTTCCTGATTTTACACGACCAACCTGAAAATTTAGGTCAGCAGCCGCCGTAGCTTTTTTTATTTTAATTTCAGTAAATAAAGCCAACGGGCTTTATTACTTTTATGATTTAGAAATGAAGCTCACAAAAACAAGCAATAACAAATGAGGCCCGGGGCTGTTTTCATAAATATTCATGTTCGCATGTAAATTTTGGAAAAGGCAAAATTTAATTTAAATAAAAAAAGATGTGTTTTAACCGACATTCAAAAACATGTGTTTTAACTAAAGGCATGCATGGCTACATGACAAGCGGTACCATTATTTTGTTCAAACATTTTTTGATTTTTTTGATTGAATTATTAAATATTTTTAATAGAAATTACCGAATACATAATTGTAGTGAGCCACTTACTTTACAATTTTAGCAGTTTAAAAACACCGATTTTTATTTTTTCGTCACCGGTGGGACGAGAAAATCGCAAATCATACATTGAAACATGCAATCATATGTGTTTTTGAGTGAAAAATATATATTTGTTTGAAAATTTTAGTACCAAACGTTTTCCAAACAAAGTTTTAGTACCAATTATTCGGTAATTTTTATTAAAAATATTTAATAATTCAATCAAACAAATCAAAAAAATGTGTAACGAAATGTTCGTATGGCTTGCCAAGTAGCCTTGCCTTTAGACATTAAAATGAATAATCGCCCGAACATTTATTTGGGATATTATTCATTTTCAATATTTTGGGCGATTCGTCAAAATACATAATTACTCACATTTTAAAGTATGCACAATCGCCCAATAATTTTTAGGCTATTATTCATTTTGGGTGATTTTTCATTTTTGATTTTTGGCGATTGTTCATTGTTCAACTACTAAGGACTTACCATTTTGTTTTTAAAATCTGGATTTGATTTAAGTTTATATTCACAATTTTCCAAATCCTGCACTGAGCCGATCGGTAATTCTATATCCTTCGATTTTTCATGTGATATTTCTTTTGACTGGACAGTAGGAATTTTTTCGGCAATCAAGTCAATTGAAGCTTTCAATTCTGCTTGACTTTTAATAATTTTATCAGTTTGCTCGGTAAACATTTTAATGAAACTTTCTAATTTATTGTTTAAATTTGAATAGTTCTTATCATCTATAAATAAAAAAAATTATTTATTATTATTTTTAAAACAATGTTTTAAAGGGTTTCCACTAGTTTACCTTTATATTGGGCAGAACCAAGGTGACTTGAATTATTATTTGCATTTCCAAGATTATGTAAGTGGCCCCTAGTTTCGACAGTAAACTCGTAAGGTGGTAATGCTCGCGCTGATGAACAATTATTGATTGGTTGGTTAATTAGTTCCATGCTTCTTTCACTCAATTCATCATAAGCGTCACCATTTAGAATATTTTGTGTTTGAACAATAATACCTGTCTCTTGATTAATATGTTCACTCGCATTATCTTCTTTTGTCTCATTTATGAATAATGAATTGAAATCAATTGCTTGTTTACCAATGGTAATTCGCTGCGAATAATTATTTTCGCTTTCGCTCGTAGACACCAAAGTAGTATCCCGCTCTTGCTCCAAGGCCGTTTTTAATGAATCTGCAAAAATAAAAAAAATATCAATAATTTTCATTTAAAAAAAATAGTGTATTTTCATTTGTGAGTGAAATTTATTGTACTTACCAATATTGTCGCGAAGAATTCTACAAGGCATCACTAGCCAATCTTGCTGAGGTGAAGCACACTTCTATCGAGCACTTGAAACTTCCCGAGTTTGGGAAGGGTAATAAAGTTGTTCATTTTTTATCCAACATCGTGGAACAGCCATACAATTTCTTTCTCCGTCTTCAATTGTTTCTACCACACAATACTTGATGGCAACTATTTAATCCGGATTTAAAACCATTTAGCCAAACAAACAGGAAAAAAAGTTTGGAAATTTGAAATTTTTAATTAAGTTAAATTTTTTTTTTTTTTTTAAACAAATCTAAGTTCTTTAATTTATATTTAAGTTATTTTATAAATTTTCGATTCAAATTCTTATGAAGTATAGGAACTAAAAGCACTAAAATTGTCAAGTGGTCCAAATTGAACTACATCATCACATAAATGCAACAGATTATGTATGTTATGAGAAACAGAGTCTGCGCCATATATTACTGCATACTGTTCTACAAAATATTCTAGAAGAAGTTTAGCTAGATTCCAATTTTTCGAATATTTTTCATTTAACAATAAAATTGTGGCGCAATGAAACAAAAGCATATGATTGTAAACCGCATCACTGACAATTCCCCGTGGATTGCAAACGGTAAGGCGTATAACAAAAAACTTCGGAACTCAGTGGCTTTCCAATTATTAACCTCATCTAATGGCCTGAATTTTCTATTGAATTCACTTGGCTGCGTTGTTTTGTACTTCAATAAACGGTCTGATATTATGTTTATTTTAGCAGCGGGAAGTCTTACATTCAAATTAAATCTATCTTTAATCCAACTTAGGATAGTTTTTTTGACACCACCAAGACAAATTCCATGCATATAATCTTGAGGAAAGCTTCTTACCATATCAATAGGTAATTTTTCAAGGGGAGAACAACCAGTATGATGTTCTTCTTTATCTCGGTTTCTAAAAGAAACGTCAGTCCTTAATTTGGAAGATTTAGTTGGATACCCCATACGGTGGTTTTTATAACAATAATCACCTTCAACTTCACAAAACTCACATCCAAAATAAGCGTTGTACCTTTAATGAACGCGACGTATGCTTTTGCTGGTACATCGCATACAAATGCGATACGTTTTACTTCATATTTAACCTCATTAATTAGAATACCTGCCAACAATAATCGATTTAATTCAATCACAAAATCATGCAAATATAAGTGGCAATCTTTTGGTTTAGAAGGTCCTTTATATACGCCTATTACAAATGGAGTTTTGGTAATATTAGGAATTAGGCCTAAAATCGGCCAGAATTGACTTTTTGAGCTTTCACTTATAGGAAGACCATCAATATTGAAAAAAAAATTTAATTCTTTTCGCCAATCAGATGAGTATTAAGATTTCAACGCTTTTTCAGTTCCATAATGCCAATAATGTCCAGGGTCAACTACTCTGATTGATTCTAAAACTTTCGTTGCTTTTAAAAGAGTTCGATAGTCAACTGGAAGCTCTTGGTGGCCATTTTCTTTTAATAATTTAAGCAAATCGTTAAGGGCACAGTGAGGTATTCTGAACTCAATAGCCCATTGCTGTAAATTTTCTGCTAAAGAAAATGTGAGTACCTTAAGATCAACAAAATCTTCCTCTTTATTACTACATAATAACCCTACCAAATCATTATTTAGGCATGTGTTGCAATCAGCATTTGATTTTGAAAAGCGGGCAAACTTACCTTCCCCTCTTAAAACAATTTCTTCTCGTTTGCTGGATGTGAAAAAGTTCCGAGTAATTACACGTAATCCGACTTTATAGAAATAAAAATGCCTTTAAATTCTGTCAAATATTTAGATTTAGAAGAAAATTTGCTAAACTCTTTTGAAATCAAAGCTCTCGACATCAAAGGATAACGATTTTAGTATTTGCTGGATTGATTGATTTGTAATATACGTTTTGCACTCCAAGTTTACCACTTCTGCACTTTAAATTTAACCTTTCATAAATCAAATTAAGCATTTAGCCAAACAAATTCAACCTTTTACAAATCAAGTTTTGATTTGCAAAAAATCTTCCAAGAAACTACCATTTTGATGTTCATAAAAATCAACCGCGACTGAGAACAACTTCTTGTTCCACGGATTCTTGAGCTAAACCAGTCAGTCTCTATGGTCAATTATCGTTCGTATATTGATACCTGGATTTTAAGTAGCTCAACCTCAAAGCTTCACTATCATACTCTGGGTACTATCACATATTCCCATTATTCTATTTTATGAAATAAAATTTTATGATTTACACAGTCGAAAGTCGTCATTATGTCTAAAAACAAACAGCTAGATGCCCCTTAGCTTCTATACTATTATAGATAGTTTCGGTTCGTGTGAATCAGATTATTTTGTGATAGAAACTCGATAATTCTGCTTTGTATAACTCTTTCAAATATTTTCGAAAATATTTGCAGAACGGACATTGGTTTATAATTAGACACGTTAGCTTTATCTCCGGATTTAAAAAATGGGAACTATTTTAGCAATTTTGACCATGTCGGGAAATCTATTGTTATAAATGGACTCATTTATGAAATTACATAAAGGAAGGGAGAATTTTGCAATATCTAGTTTCATACTTTGCACTGCTGGTTATAACGACAAAATATCACTTATCCGAATGAAAAGAACACTCATATACTTACAAAGATTGCTGAATAAATGTTATCCAAAGTGTTTTCTTTCTTGTTTCACGAGATTAATGGGATTTTTTTTAAATACGTTTCTTTCTTTAAGATTCACTGTTGCAGCAGCACTAAAGGAAGAATGAAACGCGAATACAAAAAAATTAAGCGTTAAAAAAGGAACAAAATCAGCGAGAAAGTTTTCCCATTTAACAAGAAGTATCCGTCGTATAAGAGAGAGTTTGGTGTATGTGTAGTAGTTCGAAACATTTTTCTTGTGTTTTTCGTAGAGAATAAATATGGTAAAGCGTAATTACAATCGAGGTTAAAGGCGTTAATTTAACAATATTTTTTATGCCATTCTTCTTCATCTTCGCATATTCTTCTTGTTGTTAGATGTTTTTTTTTGTCTTGTTTTACAAAAAGGATAATTATAGTTGTACAAGAAGACGAATGAAAATTAATAATATAAATTTTCATTTTATACCCACAAGAAGACTTTCCATATCGCTTCGAGGGATTGAAGTATTTTTTTTTCTCTGTGTATTTAACAAAGGAAATTATAATGAAATTAATTTGATTAAACATGAAAATGAATTATTTCAATTTTTATTTAGATTTTTTTTAATTTAGTTCATTAAGAAAGAAAAATAACGCGGAACTGGCCTGCGGGTATCAAATTATTATATAATATGTATGTCATTAGAACTAATATAATTTATCTCGCAGAGTTCACAGTATAAATATACTTACTCGTACAAGAGAATGAAAAACTACTATAAATTTAGTGTAAAATGTTATTATCATTTTGTAATTTTATGACTTATCTTAAAGATTTATATACATACTTGTTTGTCTATTTTTTATGTTTCTGTATTATGTGAGAGAAAATAAAAAAAAATCATAAAAAAATTATCTAGAATCGGGTTGGCAGTTTTTTATTATTTTTATATGCACATATTTAATAGAATTTTCCAATTTTGTATTTTCCTATGGTCATATATAAAACAAAAAATCTATTTATTTGGAACACAAGAATTATCAGAAAATAAATTATTTATATGATAGTTTATTTATAAAGTTGTATTTTGGGGTTTGGTTTACAACAAGCTTTTGCCACGAATAAACCGCTATTGTTCGGCTATAGAATTGTTATTTTTTTTTTTTTTTTGTTCACCGTCTTCATTCTATTACGGTTGGCCATATAAAATTATAGTTTGTGTTTCGGATTTTTATTTTATTTTTTTTGTATTTGTGGTTAATAAATGTGGTTGAGGTGGTGTAGTGATGGTTGAGACTTTTTTTATGCATTCATATTGATTAGCTTTATGATTAGTCGATTTGTTCTGTATGAACTGTTTAACAACTCCATAACACTATTGTTTCTTATATTGTATAAACTCGTAACATATACACATGATTTAAAATTCAAAAGCGAGCAAAAAAACTTAATCTTGTACACTTGTCCACACAATATCTGAGTCGACAATAAATAAATCTTTTCTTGGATATTTTCCAATCTCCAACAAGTATCTTAAATATTGTATATAAATAACACTGTTTACTAGGAAAAATATAATATAATATATGTATATGTATACAAGAAAATCTCTCGAATTTTTTTTTATCCCTTGCACTCTTCTCCTATTTGATATAAGAAAATATCTTGATAATCAAACAAAAGAACGAACGAAAAAAGGAAATTTTTTTGATATGTTTATACAAATAATGATTTGTTATTCCAGAAAACACACAAAAACGGATATATACACAAGCACAATATTAGGATGTGTAAAAAGTTATGTAACACTTTGTGTGTTAGGGGCAAATGAATATCAAAAATAAAAAAATGTTTAAATACAATGACAATATACATATGTTAGATAATGACAAATAGTCTATTTATTTCCCAGTTCTACAAACTGTTAAATGTTTGCCTTTGATTGGCTTAATTGAATTTATGTATAAAGATCAATGTTTTTATTTCATTGATATCAGTACGAAACAATATTATTACAATTCAAATCAATTGACTTTAATTAAGTTAAATCGGTAAATTATTGTTGGCGGAGCAGATATTGCATCAGGTGAATGACTTTTACACAATATTGGCGTAACTAATAAAAATTAACTAATTGCTTCAACGAAGATATTTTTGAATGTTATACTGATGATTGGAATGAAATTGTTTATATTTTAGTTTGACAGGCGTCGGAGCCATTTCTTTCAATTCTTCATATACTTTGATTCTATAAAAGTGCCAATATATAACCCATATTCGTGTTTTAATCCAAGCGCAACTTCTCTATTTTAATTGAAAACGATTATGAAACATATGTATTTTGTCGATTTAGCCGTTTATTAAACTTCAATCATATTTTTGATTGAAGGGTCATATTCTTCATTCATCGGATTATTCCAAAACGTAAAAAAGTCAAATACAGGTGGTGACAACATAGAGTATAATTCCTGCATATTACAATAAGTACTTCTTGCTCTTCCGACGTTGATGCCTTCACGTTCTTAATATGTATGTGAGCACTATTTTATGTTGACTCGGTAGAGTCTCGGTAGAGATCTTCTTGAGGACACATATGCGTAAGGTGGTGGTGTGCTAATTGCTGTTTCCGAGAAATTTTCATCTGTAACTTTATCATTGACTGATTTCGATTTGGACATAATCGCAGTACGAATCAGGTATCACTCGTTTTCATTAATTATTTGTGTCACGTATATTCCATGCGAGTCTAACTTTTGAGTGTATGGTAAATTCATTGATATTATCAAGTCCATTTTGCAAGCAGAGGATCGTTTATGTATATTTGGTGATGTCAACTTACCAAATGTTGATTGGCTTCGAGTTGATGATTTTTATCTCCGTTGAACTTGAATGCGAATTATGATAACTTTATGATCGGATTATTTTCGATGGATCTCAAACAATGTGTGGATGTTAAGAACAATTGTGGGAATGTTTTGGACCTAGTATTTTTGTCGTTGGATCAAGAATTTATTTTCGATAAATTGTGCCTTTTATGGTATGTGAAAGTGTCAAGGATGAGTTAATTGTTAAAAATTTTAATTTTAAAATTGGGGACTATGGTTCCTTTAATGCTTTTCTTGACAAATATAATTGGAGTACATTTGAAGGTAACGATCATTTAGATGAAGTGTTGGGTGAATTTTATAATGTTTTAAATTTAGGAATGGAAAAATTTATTCCTAAATTTAAATCCCTGCATAAGAAAAAGGCATAATAAATAGCTTATTAATCTGAAAAACCGTAAAGACGAGGCTCATAAGAGATTTAAACTTTTCCCTACTTCTGATGGGTATGCTGTTTTTGAATCATTGAGAAATGAATACCGAATATTGAATAAATTTCTTTACAACAATTACATTTTGGAGATTGAATCGAACATAAAAGGTAGACCTGACAGCTTCTGGAAATTCATTGATTCTAAAAGAAAAACAAGTGGATATCCCTCTACTATGTTTTTGGATGTTCGTGTGGGTCATAATTTGAATGAGAATTGTAACTTGTTCGCCGATTTTTTTGAGAGTGTTTATGTAAAGAAATCGGTAACGACAGATTCGGCATCGAGCTATTGCACGGAAAAAAATAAACTGGGCCTCAGCTAAGAAAACGTACTTTTAATTCAAGAAAATGTACTTTTTCTTGATTTAAAAACTAATTTTCTTGTGTCTATCGAGTTCTTCTTCACATAAGAATTGTGTTTCTTGAAATGAAGAAAAACTCGAAAGAAATAAGAAAATTAGCTTTTAAATCAAGAAAAAATACATTTTCTTGAATTAAAAGTCCGTTTTCTTAGCTGAGGACCAGTTTATTTTTTTCCGTGTGGCCTGTGGCTGGAAATATATTTTCCTGGCAATTGGATGTTGATACTGTCTTGAATGAACTACTATCGCTCGATACTAATCAAAGTGCAGGTTTCGATTTCATTCCTCCCTTGGTTCTTAGGATGACAGCCCATGCTGTCGCCTTTCCCATTACCGTTCTATTTAACAAAAGTCTTCAGTAAGGATACTTTCCGAACCTCTGGAAATGCTTGTTAATTAAACCAGTATTTAAGTCGGGTTCCAGAAGTGATATTAAAAATTATCGAGCCATTAATATTTTATCCGTTTTACCGAAACTTTTTGAAAAATTAGGATTTTTTTTTATACTCGTAGCCGTAGGTTTATTTCATCTAAGCAACATGGATTCCTTCCTGGAAAATCAACTGTTACTAATTTGTTTTTACTGACCAATTTTATTTCAACTGCATTCGAATTGGGAAAGGATGTACAGGTTGTTTATTCAGATTTTAGCAAGGCATTTGACAAACTTAATCACAAACTACTGTTGGATAAATTAGAGTCTTGGGATTGTAATAGTCTACCTATTAGGTGGATTAAGTCGTACTTAGATTATAGAACTCAAATAGTTAAGATTGGGAATTACACATCTAGATTGATTCATGTAACGTCAGGGGTACCCCAGGGAAGCCATTTGGCTCCCCTTTAATTCATTTTATTTATTAATGAGGTGATTGACTGTATTAAGTATTCTGAAATTCTCGTATGTGCTGACGATATTAAAATTTTTAAACTATTTCGAATATTTAGGATGCAGTGGATTTACAATCTGTTTTATCGGATTTTACAAATTAGTGTACTTGTCATAATTTATTATTGAATACTAAGAAGTGTAAAACAATGCGATTTTCCCGTAACTGCTTCATAATGACCATAAAATTAAGAAAATGGACACTTTCAAGGATTTGGGTATCACTTTTGCTTCTAATTTATTCTTCCACATTCATATACAGGGCATTGTTTCTAAGTCGTTTTCCATGTTAGGGTTTGTTAAATGATTCTCTAAAGACTTCTGGATTCCTTATGCGATTAGAATCTTGTATATTACGTTAGTGCGCTTGCGATTAGATTATGGCGTAGTTATTTGGCACCCATTTTATCAAGAATCTTCGGATATTATCGAAAGAGTTCAAAAACAGTTTTTAAAATATGCCTTTGCTTAGATTACCGAGGGACAATAATCTTCCCAATTATATCCTTCCTCCTTATAGGGGAAGATGTAAGCTTTTAAGATTGGAACCTCTCTCTATTCGTAGAATTGCGACGAGTGCCACTTTTGTTCGTGATCTTCTCGTTTGTAGGATTGATTGTAGTGCGATTCTTGATTTGTTTTCTATTTACGTTCCAACACGTATGTTACGATCATTTTGTTCTTAAATTGCCAATACGGAGGAGTAATTTATCTAGGAATGAACCTGTTTATATTGTCTCGGTTGCTTTTAATAAAGTACGATCGATTTTTGAGAGTGCTGTAAAATCTAAAAAGCTGTAAAAGAGAGTTTGAATAGCGGAGCTAAAATTTTGGAGGGAGAAAACAGGATCGGAAAATTTACTTCGTGCCCTAATTGGAGGAATAACCTTTTGTTTATAGACACTTAAAGCTTTAAATAAGCATGAGTTTGAGTTTACAGGAGCGAAGAATTTATGTTAGGTCATGGTCTAAAAACGAACTCTCAGTTTAAAGGAATTTTCTACTCTATAGTGTTGGGTTATTGAACTCCCGCCGCATTAATTAGGCCTAAATTCTGTTTGTTTAGTAAACTGAAATTACTTTTCTTTGTGGAATTTTGTAGAAAAACATGTATCGCTAAAGAATAAAAATGTTTGGCCTATCAATTAGTGATAAGAACACTAATTTTTAGATTTAGATGTTTGGGAATTATTATATATTTCTAATTCTGGTGCATTACTAGCGACTCTGCAGGCGTTCGTTATTTTTCGCTTTTTTTTACCATTCGTTGTTAACTCCGCGTGTCTAAAATTTGTACGTACCTAAATTCGGTGATAAGGCCTCTGGATAAAATTAACGTATATTTTGTTTATGATGAAAAAAATCCAACTGGTTATTTTTAATGGAATGGGTATAATGGAATGATCACAAATTTATATTTTGATCATCAAACCTCAAATAAAGACTACTGCAAGCGAATGAATTTAATTCTTTAAAATAATTAATCGAGAGTACTTCTTATTTAAAGTACACTGCAATGATCGGCTTTTATTCCATTGGTTATGAATTATTTGTAAGTGAAATACTACCAGTTCTTGTAAATTTTTTCTAAACCAAACACTTAATATAAGTTCCATTGAAATATGGCATGAGATCTCGAAATGGTATGGGATGGGGGGACGATTAAGCTAGTCACATAGTATCATTCAGTTTACGCTCAAATAAAAATGAACCACTCTTTAGTTTAACAACCGAGCATGACATCGATTTTTAAAAATTAATTCGTTGGAAAATCGAAAGCGTAAATTAAACATTAGTACTAGAAAAATAATAAACTAAAGTTAAAAAAAGTAGATCTAACTCAAAAACCGCCCGCAAACATTTCACTGTTTCTTCCCCTCCCCTACAAATTCTGCCATTTACAGTCTGATCGTACTCATGCAAATTGGAGTAGTGATCAAAGTTCAATTATCAAAATATGATGATCGTACTCTTGCATGCCGAAAAATTGGAGATCGATTCGGACTGAGCAACATGAACGAAATCAAATATATATAAACCAAAATACAAAAGTTGTCGACTTTTTAACATTTGGCATTGGAACATAGCCGCCAAATTATTCTAAAACTTTACGTTAGAGCCCGTTTGATAAATATATAAGTTCGTGATCATTTGACATCTGTTCATTAAAGTAGACCAGTGGCATTTTTTTTTTAACAAAAAAGGGGGATATTTTGTCCAGAGGTCAATTATGTTCAAGTGAAACAAACGAAATGAAAGAGTCGTTTGTGTCTGTTTTAAAATCTAAATTCACTGGTCCGCCAAATTAATGGACAAAGATGTTTTCACTATAACTTTTCAAAAAAAAAGAAATATTTCTAATCACATATTTAAGTGTTGTATTAGACCAATACGGAAACTTTGCAAAAAAATGTTGTGTTGATGAATTTGGTTCAAATTTGCACCAGATGCTGACTTAAATTGAAGGGCGATTCGTGGGGATTAAATGACTGGTCTTTGAAATATTTCTCACAAGTTTTTCATAGTTAGTTATATATTGCTTCCAATATACACTGGGTGTGGAAAGTATTTGCTCAAACCATATTTTATCAAAATAGCTAAACTAAAACACATTTACAAAATAATTATTTATATTTTATTGCAATCCCATCAACAATTTAATAACAAATAAAAATTAAAATTAAAATTAGAAATCAAAAATTTATTAAATTACGGATTCATCAATATGACTGCATTTCCTTTTAATTAGTGCCGAAACGAATTTTGGCATCTGATTTGTTAGTTTATCGTATCTAATGTTTGGGTTCCAAACATTTTGCAGCTTATCAAACAAGTTTTAGAACGATGTTGGACAAATTTTTCTCAATTCATGGTCAAGGTGATCCCACAACAACTCGATCGGGTGAAGGTCCAGAAATTATGGTGGCCATTTCATTAAATTAACTTTTCTTCGCCTATGCTGTTCATCTAATCATTATCGTGTTGAAAAATAAACCCACGGCCGATGAGTCATAGTTCAAATGGAATTGCGTAATTTTGCAGAATTTCTTTATACTGAAATTTGTCCATTGTTTTCATTAATTTATATCAAATCACCTACTAAACCACGTCCACACCATATCGAATCTCCCCCATGTTTCATCGATGCGGTTAAGCAATCATTCATTAGCTTTTCTCCAGGCCGTCTTCGAAAATATGTTTTTCGGTTGAACCCAAATAGAACAAATTTTGAATCATCAGGCCAAAGTGACTTTTTCCAGTCTTGAATTGACCATTTTATATGTTGCTTGGCTCATTATAAACGCAAACAGCAATGGTTTTTTGCTCGCCACACACCCTCGAAGGCCAGTTTGCTTTAATCGATCTCTTATGGTGGTTTAACTAATTGGTTTCGGAAGTGTTTTGTTTACACTAGCAAGTATTTCAATGGCTTTAAAACAGGGGCGTCCAAGCCAAATGAGTATTTTTGGAAAATTTTCAAAATAACTAGAGCAATAAAACTGCGATTGGGGTGAGTGTGAAGACTACCGCAATTTTTATTCCATTTTGAGGCATGCGGCCCGCGGGCCGCATGCTGCAATATGTAACAACTATTGCGGTGACCTTCACATCTATTTCGGAGTGATAAATTCTTTGGCCCTGGATACATAAATAATTACCGCGTTGTCCAGTTGGCTCTTTATTCTAATCGCAGTTTTAATGCTCTAGTTATTTTGAAAATTTGTCAAAAATACTCATTTGGCTTGGACGCCCCTGCTTTAAAATGTCTATTTTACTTGCTTATTGTTTGAATATAACTGTCATCCCGTTTTGTTCTGGATCCATGCCGTTGCTTAGAGTCCACACTTTCAGTGGTTGGAGACCGTCGTACAGTATATGACGCTTTTGTTTGTGGAATTTCAAGTTTATTCGGGATTTATCTGGGTACATACACTTTTTTGTGTAATGCAACAATTGCTCCACGTTCTGCAATTATTAATTCACGCGTTTTCGGCATTTTTTATAAGAAAACAGACTATTTTTGTTATCTTGTAAAATGTAGAATTATTATAGGTACTAATTTTATTAATTTACCACATTTAGCATCTATAATACTTACCTATAGTCAGAATATATTTTAAAATATATTATTCGATACCAAAATCAACAAAAATCTCCGATTTATTTTGATAATTTTTTTAAAATCGTAGGATTTAGTAAATACAATTTTCTGTATACCTACTCTATTGGTGATTCCCCGAGTTAGACAAAAACAAACGGACATTTTTGTTTGAGGACAATCGAATTACGTTTAGGTTTACATCATATAACATAGGTTTTTTGTTTTGCAAAAGTAGTTTAGCAAAAAAATTGATAAATCGTGTGACCAAATACTTTTCGCACCCAGTGTAAGTACCGTTATTGTTTAAAGCTTCGTGAAGGCCGTCAATGAAATTCTACCCATATCATTACAGATCCTCTATCGAATATCATCGTTAAGCGAATATTGTATATACTGCGCATAACGCTCATTTGGCCGTCGGAAAGCTTTTGAACGTCGATCTGAAGAATACACAACGAATCTCGACTGGTCCATAAACGCGAGTCCCAATCATCGATAGTCCAAATCGCATGCTCTCTAGCGAATTCCAATCGAGCTATGCGACGTTCAACTACTGAAGTACTAATGCTCGGCCTGTTACCGATATCTTTTGATAGGCCCAAGCTGGGCTCTGTAGGGAATCTCTTTATTGTATCGGTACTACAACTTGGAAATTGTAGACGTCCCTAAGTTGTATTTACACTTTCCAGCAGTTGTGAATCGCCCCCTTAATGTAACCATAGTTACAAACTTTAGTTAGTAGTTTGCAAACTTTAAATGTAAGATCTCTTAAATCAAAAAAATATTTCTCTTATGGACATAATTTTGAAATTTTGAGAAAATGAGGTATTGTGAATTTAAAATTAAAGAAATTTAGAAATATTGAACTTAGGTTGGAAAAGGGCAGTTTGGAAATTGTAATATGTTTAGCAAGATTCAGGTTAGACCTGAATATAGCTATTACAAAAATTATCGAGGTAGAGGGTAGAGGTTAAGTCGGTCGTGGGGTTTGGAAGATCCTAAAAAATGTTGGTTGTAAACAACCAAAAGAGAATAAAAGAAAGAAATTTAGACCTGGACCCACCATATAATTAGGATGTGGTCTTACGAATTCATCTGGAAATCACAAAAAACAAAATATGGAAACACATAAGATTATTAATGTTGACCATAAGCCCCTTTGGTTGATAATGACCTCAGTTGAATAAACGCAAAAGAAAGCAAAAGAAAAAAAAACAATTTTATAGACACACACATCTATATAAGCGTGTGTGCACTAAGAAAAATGTGTTTACGTTTTTTTTACTGAAACTTGAGTCCATACTGTTAATGTATAGAAATAAATTAGCAAATAAACGTAAATAAAAATGTAAACCATATATGTACTAGTATTAATAGGATTGGAATTGAAACTGCATAAGTGCCCGTTACAAAATTTAGGAATTAAGTTGAATTTAGGGTTTCAGAAGTTTAGTTAATTTATTTAATTAAGTTATTTCGGAACCTAAAACCTACGAACCTAATAATGTGAAACAAATTTATAAAAATAGATTTTTATTGGAAAAACTTTAAGATTTTGGAAAATGAACAACATTTTTATGTTTTTTGATATCTTCATAAATTATTAAAACAACCAAGTTTTATACACTACTGGTTCAAGGACGAATTTGCAAATGAATGAATTTGGAATTTCAAGTATTTACAAACAATTTACATTTTGGAAATTTAGATATAAAATCAATGATGCCAGAATAAATTTGGTTAAGGTCGTCCGTATCACTCTTTTTGTTGATAAGAATTTCATGATTACCAATAATGTGAGCCATTTCCAAAAATAAACGATTTTTATAATTTTGTTCACTGCCCAAAATTGTTACCTGGGGCCCTATCATGATTTCCGCCGCGAAAGAATTTTTTCACGATATCGTGAATTTGGGATCACGAAACACGATACATTTTTGCCATCTATTCGATAGCGAGAAAAATTCCGCCAACAAAAATAAGGCGGACAATTTTCCGATTAAGTTAATATTGACGATTGTAACAAGTCACACGTTTGTTGTATTTTGCGTTAGTTCGATTGACAGGTGTTTTATTTTTATTCAAAAAATAGTTTGAGAAAGGTAAAGGTAAATTTAATTGTACTAAAATCAAAACTATTCTCAAAATAATGACGCGTACCGGCGTACACTAACAAACGTCATTAAATGAGTGCGTTTATTACGTTAAATTAATGCATTTACATCCTTTTCGATAGCGGAATTCATAATAAGAAAGTTGAAGCGGGTCGAAAAGAACATATCGAAATTCTTTAAGACTTGCCGCGGAAATCATGATAGACCCCCTGATCAAATTTAAATTTGTGCCCAGTATCAGATGAATGCTGGCATAATATGGTAGCTTAAGAATTTTTGATAGGTGCTTTGACGTCCATGTAATTCGATTTTTTAATAGATGTTTCGTGGTACCGATGTATTTCAAATGGCAATGGTTACATGGAATTAAATACCTATACAAGATTCGAACGATTTAATTTAGGTGTAATATCTTTAATTTGACTAAAAATGTTACGAATAGAGTTGGCCGCTGAAAATGTAATTTTACAATTTGTATTGAATTTGCGCAACATGCTGGAAATTTGGTCACTAAGATTTTTAATATTATAATAAATTGATTTATATATTAGATTTTGATGGATATTACACACAAAAAAATATTGCGGTGTGAATGGTATTTTATCCGAAAAAAACTTTATTTTTTATCCAATAGTACCATATTAACTCCGCAAGATCGGATACAAATTTTAAAATATCCAAAAGGATCGAACAGTATACTTTTGCACCGTTCGGAGTAAACGCAAAAGTTGTCAACTGCGGATTTTTTAAAAAGTACTTCCCAGAGATTATTTTCGTTCTATCGGAGTAAATATTTACACCGTTTGGAGTTTTCGTGAAAAAGTAAAATTGTAAGAGATTTTGGCTGTATTAGTTAAATTCGCTAAAGCAACCTGCATATTCCTTCTGTATAATAGAATTTAAATTGTGATACAATCAGTCTAGTCGCAGCGGCCTGATGAGAAGGTTCAATTCTCTTACAATCTTCGGAACATATTAAAATCATATACATTAAAATAAAATACCAATGGATATAAACCATACACTCAAAAAATGTGCGGTGTTAATTGGTTTTTTATCCGAAAAAGTATTTTATATTTCTCCAACTGAATATATTTTATAAAATTAAATACGCATCAACGGATAAATATTTTTATCTATCCGAAAAGATATATTTTTATAAAAACTCCTTTTGGATTTAATAAAATGCACCTCTAGGTGTTTTCCTAAAGATGAATGTTCCTGTTTGGGTTTTATGCGGTGTAAAAGTTTTTATCCAAATGTATTTTATGCCATTTTTATTATAATATCCGATTGGATTCAAATTATAAATATCCGATCGGTGGGACACTATGTAACACCGATTCGGTGTTGTGGTGACCTTTTATTTTTTTGTGTGTAGTGTTAGTACCGAGATCGACCGTATTCACAATTTGCCCCTGTTACCTTGATTAACCTGGTTGATTAAATTTTTGATAAAATATTTCGGGTATTTATTATTGGCGAGTTAATCCCTTATAATTTGATTAGTATCAACGGTGATATCTGTAGTTAATTTTTTCACCCGGTAAACGAAACCAAAAGCCGTATTAATTCGCTGACTTAAAGGGTGAAAACTATTAAAATTGAGAATTCAACATACCGATACATTTTTCGCGTGCCAAATAGTGTCAATTTGACCGTTATTCTTCCGTACTAATATTGTGTCCAAAAATGGTAATTTATTATCTGCTTCTATTTCTAAAGTGAATTTTAAACCAAAACGATTACTGTTAAATTTTGAATGTACACAATCAATTTTGTCATCCGGCGCACACAACAACAAATTATCGACGTATTTTTTAATAAACAAGATATTAAAGTCAATTGAGCACTTGTATTTCGACATCACCACTACTACTACTGGAGATAAAGGTGAACCCATCGCAATGCCATTTATCTGTTTAAAGTAGCTGTTGAACAGGCTAAAATATCCTGATTTTAAACAAAATTCTAGAATATGTATCTAGAAATTTTGTTTTGGGTAATCTGGTATGTGGCTATATTGACCACCTATTTGAAATTATTTTTACAGCCAAATCAATCTTAATATTACTGAACAATACGTCCAAGCTTATCAACACATACTGATTTGAAATATTTTGTTGTTTTATGAACTTTACTAATTCGTACGAATTTTTACAGTTGTACCTCCGATTATCAATTGTAACTTTCAAAATGTCAGCTAAATATTTAGATGTTTTATATGTAGGGCTTATAAAACAAATAATGGGTGATTCGGTTTATGGATTTTAGGAAGTCCGTACAATTTATAGGTACAACTGAAGGTGTAGGTCGTAAGCATTTTCATGGGATTATTTCATTGAATGAGAATTTTGAGTTCATGTGGCCCTATTCTGTTTTTTCCCTGGGAATAGGGAATTGTGTATACTTTCCCAAAAGTGTATTTATGCCGGCTTACGAATTAATAATGAGTGAAAAGTACAGTAATTAAAATGGTTCGAAATGCCTTAAATATTTCTAGAATTTTGTATCCTATTTAATATTTCACAATACGAATTTTCAAATTAATTAATTTAAAAAAGTTTATTTATATTTTTATTTATTTATTGTACATAAAATTATTTTTATTTTTGAATAAATTTTATAAAACATAAAATAATTGCTTCATAAATTAAATTTGGAAATCTTTTATGTTTATTTATTATTCATTCACTAAATGATTCTTCCCTGAAGTACATATAATAATATTCTTCCGCTAAATCAGTGAATTAAAACAGTTGTCAAAATTGCAATAATTGGAAATTACAATAACCCCAAAAGAATTGTTCCCTGGTTGCCAGAATATACTTTTTGGGGAAAAATCAAAACTGCTAGAAAATTGTGAAAGCTGGGAAATTTCCTGTTTCCATGGAAAAACCAGAATAGGACTACAGGAGTGTATATATTTCGATTCTCGATCGTATTATATATCAGAAAACTATAATAAACCTCACTTCTAAAATGTAAATCAATTTTTTTTTAAATTCAATACATAAAGATTGGAATTAAAAGAAAATGAAGTTTATAAATTTCCAGTTTTTAGTACCATTTGGAGTTTGTTTTCCGAATTACTCTAAAACTAAATTCAAGCGACCAAATTAAATCTCCGAGAAAAATTCCACTGAAAAAATTTTTTATGGGGAAATTAATTCATTTTCAATATGAATTAAATCCGCCGCTTAATTCGATCCATTTTCCAAATTGTACCTTAATGAGAGAATGTATATAAAGTTAGCCCAGGATTCATCCCAGAAAAATACATATACGCAATATTTATAACATGAAAATGTTGAAAATGTTTACAACGTATTTTTTTATGAAATTGATTAAAATTAATTTTCTTAATCGAATTATGCAAATGTAAATATTTTGACATAATTTAATTTTAACTTATAAAATTCTTTGAAAAAAACTAAATAAATCCTTCCAACAATGCGATTAAAAGCCGAATCTCACATATCTCATAAAATTGTATCTTGTACTGATTATATTGTATACAATAGAGAAGGGTATAATTAGGCTTTCGAAATGTATGTGTATATCCCATTTAATAATAAAGAGTTGGGCTCGGTTGACGATTTTCTCAATATTTTTAAAATTTGGCAAAAATTGTATGTGGAGCCGAAAAACGGATAAACTCAAAGAGAATTTGATAATCTTCATCGATCGGTAATGTATATGCTATCTACTACAATTGAATTTATCAAATACGGATAAACTCAAAGATAATTTGATAATCTTCATCGATCGGTAATTTAAAAAGGTTTATGGGAATATAATTTAAACAATCTATTACTATCTCATCGCAAATTAATCATTTTAAAACCGATTGAGCACTGTGATAATTTAATAATTTGAGCACAAATGTTGACACTTTTGTTATATTGCTAGTACAATCTCTCTCAAAGCCAAATATTTGTGCCAAAATTGAGAATCGGTGTTGCTCTGCGTTGGGTATATTATCTTCTCTCAATTTTTCTATTAAATTTATAAAGTAAATGACTTGGATCAGAAGTGAAATGGGTTAATGTCTTCAAATTCAGAGTGCAGCTGGTAAATGAATCAAAAGCACATATGTTCAAATAATTCTCTCCGGTAATTGAACCATTTCGTAAATATGAAAGATACCGACTTTGGATCTTTAATTTTTTACTTTTATATTTCTCTGTTCTAATTGATTCCTCGTTAAACATTTTATTGACAGTTAATGTTTGTATAAGAGAACTTTTTCGTTCTTGCTCCGTCATAGAGTTTAAAGATACTAAGATGGGGCGATCAAAATGGGTGGTAGATTTTTTCGAAGTGTTATTTCGTTTTTTTTTCAATTTTCTTCCAAATTTAAAATTGAAACATAAGGGGTTTCTTCTTTGTTATCACTAACATTTTCTTTTTTAATTTCAGTTACTCTAGATTTCACATGTTGTTTTGGAATTTTTAACGTAATTTCTTTTAAAAATCGTAAAGTTTTGGTTGGTAACTTCCCCAATACAGCATTCCGGTTAACTCGTCTTTTGATGGTACCGAAATAATTTTCAATATGGCTATTACTAAGCCTTCGGGAATGAAAATACCCGAACAGAATGGGAGAAAAGTAAAAATTATTTCCAGAAATTCTTCTTTTTCTTCTTTCTTCTTTTTTAAATATTTCCAGAAATTGATTTAAATATTTCATAAAAAGGACTTTGAGAGTAAAGCGTCTTGTTAAACTTCCTAACATCGTAAATATTTACGAAGCCTCATTAAACCACTTTCTATTGTATATAGTAACTATACGAGGAAATCTCTGAGATTCATGAAATTCGACTTTGTATCAAAGCGGTTCCACCTACAATTTCCGGTATGTTCAATTTGTATGAATGTTAGAATAAACATTAAATTTATTTTAAATTTTTTGAACCGATTTTCAAGTATTATTAATATTAGTGCAGTACATTTTACATTAGCAGGATAAATTATGAATGGGTTATTTTGTTTAATACATTAAAAAACATTTGTTCCATGCGTGGTATATTTTTTCTGTGATGTTGTAAAATAATATAGTGACAGTTATTTTCTGGGCTGACATAATTTACTATAATATTAATGATTTCCCGAGAACATTGATATTCAGTAATTTTTAATATGTATAAATCGGTACCAAAACTTTTCAAATTCTAAAATGATATTTAAGAGTCATTTGTTAATTATAACATATTTTATCTACTTAGATTTTTTGAATATATGTCATGATAATATCGTAGTGTTGCTTGATGTATATTTTCGATTTTTCTGGGATGAAAGTCTGGGCTAACTTTTATTACGTAATGAGAGACTGCTTTTAACATTACACCTTCACGTAAAAATACTAAAAAAAACTTTAAAAAGTCGCGGATTAGTTTAATTATTTTAAAGTCGCGGCGGATCTAATGAATTAATTTCGCGGCGAGAATTGTTTTTAAATTATTTGACGGAACTTAATTCACGGAGCCATAATTATATTAAATAATTTTAACGGTTTTCTTAATCATTAGAATATGGTCAAATTTGATTGGACTAGAAATTTAATTTGACACAAAAATAGCCAACAAATGTAGATCTCTTCGAATGACGATGCTTTGCATTTGAAATATGGAATACAAACAAAAGTCAAATTCTGAATTTTCTTAAAGAGTTTTATGGCATGTGTTAATTGGGATTGGAAACCTTATATGGTGTAATAGCAAACGTAAAGCAGTGAAAATGTATTGTATTTCTAAATAGTATATTGTGTAACGTGTAGGAAAAACGATATATTCCCGGACGAGTATGGAAGTTGCTGGGACGAGGCGTCAGCCGAGTTCCAGCAACCATAAGAGTCCGGGAATTATAGTTTTTCCACGAGTTGCACATACGATTTTTTCTCTAATCGGCAGTATATCAGATTATCCATTTTATTCATTATATTCTTTAAAATACGCAAAATTTTCCAATTTATATTTTCAATAGATTTCACTATCAAAGTTACCTTAGAATTATAACAATCGCGTGCGATTATACATATTGGGCCAGATACACGATACTCTAGCAATTCGCAAATCGATAAATATGGCGGATTTGCTAATAGAAAATTTGCTGGCGTAAGCTACTCGATTATTTTAGCAAAGTAAAATATATTTTTGTATTCAGCACAAACGATAAAGTGCGTTAAAGTATCTCATTTTCTGAAATTCAGAAACAAATTGGGTTGCTAAATTATAGTGTATAACATTTCTATCAAATTCGCAAAAATTAACTGCTTATCTGCTTATCTGAGTATCGAGTATCTGGCCCTATATCATGTATTTCTTAAAAACAGATGATAATCAGTACTAGAAAGTTTTCTCTGCCTAGGCAAGGAATACTTTCCAGTACTGTTTTTAGTAAGTTGCCTAGCAACGATGTAGTGTCGGGGAATACTTCATTTTGCTGACAGATAACAAACCAGAAAACTGACGTATTTTATCCGATTTGAGAAAAAATATCTTTCTTAAAATTTCGTTAGTCTATAAGAAGAAAAACAAATTACCAATGAGAAAAACAGCTTTTCATACAGTATCCATGTTAAATAGGCAGGAAAAGGCATTTCCGATCAATTAACTTGATACCAAAAAAATTAACAAACAAAAAATATTCTTATCCCAAAAACTACTCAATTAATTAAATTAGACAACAGTTACCAATGCAATAAAATCCAATTTAAAAAATCCTTTCAGAAGATTACAACATATCACCATCTCATCAAATCATCCAATCATTTTCATTAAATTTAGTTCCCGTCCGTGATAAGATTTTAATTGAACGATATTATGTCGTAAAAACAATAGTAAACTGTGTTGCTTATGTAATTCCATTTTCTTATATTCATTTGTTAAATAACTGTTCCATTCTTCATCATCACTTCTTCGGGTTTATTGTACATTGCATACACATATATGTACATAGTTTTATACCCACATTTATACTCATCAAAAAGCTTTAGTATTTTTTGCTATGTTGCTGTTTTAATATTTGAGCTTTGTTTTTTGATGCTGTTATTTAACTCTCTTATAACCCCATAAAAGTAAAATTCATTATCCAACTTTGTTTCATTTTCTATCATATATGATGATCCAACATAACACACCAACTAATACATACACAGCATCTACTTTGATATGGAACATTTTAGTGGAAAAAAAAAAGAATTTACTTTGTCTCTACAACATCACCATCCTGAACAGTGAGCGTACCTCGGTTATTTGTTTATTCATAAAAAGAAAATGGAAAATCCTGTCAGAATATTTTTACGGTGAAATATGGCGTGTTAAAAAAAAAATGTTTTCTATAAAGAAGAAACTGGTAAACACTGAGAATTTATATATTTTTCAAATTTTCTTCAGTTTTTTGGTTTTTATGTTTATGACACATCATCATAAGTTTTTTTTTTTATTTCATTTCTATGAATAACAAAATACTAAATACAAATTATGTATATCCTTTTTTTTATTCTATATGCTATGTTTATAAAATACACCTCCTTTGACTCGTTGCCTCCCTAATTTTTTGCTTCTTCCTAGTAATAAATCTAAATATCTCTAGTTTTTACTAACACATACCGAGTGAAAAACCATTTTTGCTGTTTTCTTCCTTAATATCATACTTTGTATTTCCATGTACATGTAAATTAACTTTAAAATAATATTTGATTTGATATTTGATGTAGAGTATGGTTTAGGCATTTTCTACTATTGTACACTCTTTCTTCCCTAATCGAAAAGTCCAACATTATATTTTATTTTAAAAGATTTGCAAGCTGCAAGACTTAAACAGAAGAATTAAAATTTTACTTCGAGATGAGTTGTGGTCATTGTGGTTAGAGGCTGAAATTATTAATTTTCTCTTATTTAAAATCCTATGACGTGTGTAATTAACACTTAACTGACGTGTAATTATAAATGGTATATGCAGTTTGTACTTGCTCACCCTTCAGCTTCAAAGGGGTTGAATGTATTCATAAATTTAATGTCAGAAACATTTTATTTTATGTTTGATAATCCAAAAAGCAACAAAACAATAAATCAAATTTTAACTAATAGCGGTGGTGGTGGATTAAAATATTTTGATTCAAATCGTTTTGTTATTTTGCAACCCTCCATCGCACCGAATCCTCATCCAACCGAAACACAACAAAATTATGTACATTCATTCAATATATTATAAAGAAATGCATAAACGAAGAATTTCGCGATGCAAACGTTGTGTTTTCTATAACAATGTGGAAAAAGTCAGATAAGTAAAAATCTTGGTTGTCTAAATTTTAAAAGAAAATCGTTAGTTTTGAAGTGAAAATGTGCAATGTTTTCGTTTTTCTCTATATATTATTGTTATTTTAAAGACTATAGTACCAATTTTATGTTTCTGTTTCTCTATATTGTTAGATGTTCTCATTCGAAACTCAACTTTTAAACGAGCAACACCTAAAAAAAAAAAAAAAAAAAATAATTGTGCAGTGAAAAATATATAAATCAAAATATAATAGTTCCAATTTAATACATTTTTAATCATAATAACCATATAAATATTAGAACTCTAAATTAATAAAATTATCGTAATAATTCAATTAATTCAATTAATTAATCAATTATTTAAATATTGGAAATATTTCTTGTGTTACAATAAAATCCGTTTTAGTGCAACTGTTTATGATTTCATTCATTTTGTGAAAACGTTATTGGTATATACAATTTGTTTCTTTCAAATCCGTTATAGTGTACAAACTGTTTATTGTTAAATTCAATTTCGGAAATCATTTTTGGTTTATTTTGATTGCTGTGTACACTTACCACAGATAATTTTTAAACTGTATTTGTACTATGTCTGAAACCTGTAACACTTGCTCTTCCAATATTACAAAGGGAAGATTTCCTGGTGTCAAATGTGGTGGACCTTGTATGAAACCATTCCATATCAAATGCGCTCGCATATCTGATGATCTTCTACAAGGCATCAAAAATCGATCTGTGAATTGGTTATGTGAAGACTGTCGTGCAACGTCAAACCAATCAATTATGGATGATGATCAGGTTGCGTCGGACTCGGCAAATATGAACGTTAGTTTATCCGATGTTATGACCCAGCTTAAACGCATGGAAAGTAAGCTATCAGCACTTGAAGATTTAAAAACCATTGTTACATCGTTAAAATTTGAATATGAGGAAATCAAGTCGAAAGTTTGTGTTTTAGAGGAAAAATTGCTTGTGCAAGACAACAAATTACGTCATTTGGAAGCTGAAATCGATAAACCAAATCAACAGCAAAATGTATCCAACATTATTATCAGTGGCTTACCATCTAACCATGAAGACATTCGTAGTTTAATAACTTGTGTTATCAAAAAAATAGGGGTGAACATAAATGGTGATCAAATAGTCTCAGTTGAGAAGATCGATAAAAAAATTACTGTCAACGCTGCTGCAAATAGAAACCACTTCAAGCCATTGTTAAGAGATTTCTTTATTGTGAAACTAAACTCAACTGAACTTAAAAACAATATTTTAATGCAAATGCGAAAACACAAATCACTGTCTACTCAAGATTTGGATGTATTTCTACCAGTAAACCATCCAGTCCAGCGTATCTACATTATGCATCACTTAACAGCGTTCCAGTCAAATTTATACCGTGAGGCTAAAAATATAAAAACATTATATAAGTATAATTATTTATGGTGCAAAGCTGGACAAATATATTTACGGAAATCTGCAGGGTCTGATGTTCATCGAATTGCTTCGGTCAACGATATTTTTCGGATTAAAAACATTCACAAGAAAATTGAAGGCAATACATCTGATTGAACTATCTGGGAACCTGGAAATTTATAGATTGTTAAGTATTGTGATTTATTTACCTGTACTAGCTCAGTTTTTATTTTTTCTTGTGTTTTTATTTTATTTTATGTCGATTTCATCGCCACTATCAATTGTTTTGTCTATTTACATTTCCTTAACAGATTTAATTATTCAAATTTTTTTGTGTTTAATTTCTTTTACGTTGGCACTATTGAATATTAATGCTATGAATGTAAAGCACGATATAAGTTATTTTTGGTCGTTTTACTCGTTTTTTGTTTTTTCTAATATTTTTAATTTTTACGTAAACATATTTTTTCTTATCATTAAGCGAATTTTAAATTCAACGCGATATTCTATGATTATTGCTCTATATTATATTTTTGCTCAATTTATTATTATCATTGTTTGTAAGTTATTTTTGATTTGCATCTTTTATGAGTAGTAAATATAGTATACTGCACCAAAATATTCGAAGTTTAAGAGCAAATTTTGATATGTTTAGTACGTTTGTAGCCAGTCTGAATACTCTACCTGATTTGATTTTTGTTTCTGAAATTTGGATTTATTCGAACGAAACAACAGAATTCAATTTGCCTAATTACAGCTTTAAAGCTTGCTGTAACGATAATTACCGCGCCGGTGGAGTTGGTGTCTTTATACATAAAAATCTAACAGTTATATCATGCTGTACTTGTAATTGGATTTCAGCTGATGTTCTTAGATTGGACATTCAACTAGGTAAAAATGTTTGGATTTTTCTGTGTTTTTACCGTTTTTGTAATAGTGATCTTAATGATTTTTGCAATAATTTAGATAATTTGCTGGGAACAATTAACAATAATAACATAGTGATCTTAGGTGATATTAATATAAATCTATTGAATAACATAAGCTGTTTTAACTACCAAGCAATGCTTGCATCATATGGATTCCTCAGTGTATCTAACAATCCAACTAGGAATCTATCATGTTTAGACCATGTTTTTGTTAAATCCAGTAGTACATATACTTTTAGTATTGATAATTTACCAATACATTTTTCCGATCATAATTTAATTACCCTCAATATTTGGGCAGAATCGAATAGACCTGTGATATGTTATAGTGGAAAGAGTTCAAAAGTTAATTATGACAAACTTAGAGATCGTCTTCTAGTTGAAAACTGGGATCTTGTTTACCATGAAAAAAATTGTAATACAGCATTCGATATTTTCTTAAATAAATTAATTTCCCATATTGAACTTTCAAAAGAAACAATTACTTATCGCAGTAGCAAGAAGTTAAAGCCCTGGATGAATTATTATCTTTTGTGTAAAATTAATAAACTTAAAAAATTTTCTAAAAAATTAAGAAGGTATCCAAATAACACTCGGTTAGAAAATTATGTAAGAAAACTCTCTAAGCATGTAAATATGACTGTTAAACGGGTCAAAAGAGTATATTACAAAGATAAATTTGGTTTAATAGGGAATAATCCTAAGCTTATGTGGAAGGAAATTGATGATATTTTGGGTAGAAATACGTCCCAAAACAAAAACCAAATAACACAAATTTATGAATATCAATCAAATGTTCTTCTTACTGATGATCAGAATATATGTAATGAATTTAATAAATTTTTTATAAATGTTTCATCCGATATAACTTCCAATATTTTTCCTAATAGTACTAACAGTGGAGAGCAGAAACAATTTATTTTTGGAAACCGAGATAGTTACTGTACTTCTTGTTATTTCGATGAAATTAATTCTTTGGAGATTATTTCTGAAATTCAGAAGTTAAAAAACAAACATTCTAAAGGATTTGATGGAGTAGATAATATCATTGTTAAAAATTGTGCCTGGTATTTGGTTGATGTATTAAAATTTTTATTTAATTTAAGTCTAAAGAGCGGAATTTTTCCAGACGCCTTAAAAATAGCTGTTGTTATTCCAGTTTTTAAAAAGGGTGATGCTCTGCAATTAAACAATTACCGACCGATCTCACTATTGAGTACTTTTTCCAAATTATTTGAGAAATTAATTAAACGACGATTAGTCTCTTACCTTGGTAAAATAAAATTTTTTAGTGATCACCAATTTGGATTCATAGAAGGAAAATCTACGGAAGAAGCTCTTTTAAATTTTCTGAGCAATATTTATTTAGCAATTAACAACTCTCAGAAATGCTCAGCAGTATTTTTGGACATTTCAAAAGCATTTGATACTGTTAACCATGACATACTCATAATGAAATTGTCAAGTATTGGTGTTAGAGGCAAAATATTAGATTGGTTTATAAGTTACCTTCGTAAGCGTAGTCAAATTGTAAAAATTAATAATGTGAATAGTCCTCCAGGTCTTCTAAAATGTGGTGTTCCTCAGGGCTCAGTTTTGGGGCCCTTATTGTTTTTAATTTATTTCAATTCTATCTTTGAAATTAATCTTAGAGGGTGTGCTACAGCGTTTGCAGATGATTTGGCTTTGACATATGCGTCTAATGATTACGTTGATATTCAACGGTTTATCTATATTGATTTATGCACTCTAAGTAAATGGTTTTTTTATCATCGGCTTGTTGCTAGTGAAAAATCTAGAATTATGCATTTTAGACGGCCCGACATAACAGTTGATCAAAACTTTTTCAAGTATCACGTATACCCGTGTGATAAGAATCCATGTTTTGGGCAATGTTTTGATTTGCCCTGCGTAAATGAGTTTAAATACTTAGGTGTAACAATTGACTCACAGCTAAATTGGACCTCCCACCTAACTAATATCAGGAAAATTGTTATTACTGCAGTGCATAAATTTTATAATCTTCGACCTTTGTGCCCTTCTTTTATTTTAAGAAGGTTATATCATGCTCTTGTTGAATCTATCTTAATGTATGGTATAACTAGTTGGGGTGGAATTTACTTTGCTAATATTGCAGATCTTTTTGTAGCGCAAAAAAGAATTATCAAATTAATTTATGCTTGTCCAAGGAATACACCCACTATTCCGCTTTTTCGCGAGTTAAACTTGTTGCCTCTAAGGTATTTGTATGTTTTTAAAGTATTGAAAATGTTTTTTGTTCGTAGCAATAGTTATCATAGTCGAATATACCACGTGTATAATATGAGAAATCCAAACAATTTTGTCGGTCTTCGTTGTAATAGTGAAAGGTTTAGAAGATTTTATTTATATATGGCACCTTATTGGTTCCATCTTTTACCTAAAAATGTCAAAATGCTTCCATCTGCGCAGAAACATAAATTTAACAGGGAAATTCGGACTTGGTTACTTGACATCGATGATATCGAGCAATATTTTTAGTATAAATGTTAAATTATCATACATTATGTTCTAATGTGCCGTCGTGTAGTTAAATATATCTATTTTAATAACTGAGCTTGTATTTTGTTGAAGATTATTGTTAATTATGTAAACAAAGAATATTATATAAATTTTAATTAAAATTTGTTTTAAATTGCTCCACTACAGACATAATGTCTATAGGAGCTGTACTTTATTTCATATTTTATAATGTTGTTTCAACTAGATTTTAATTTTGTATTTATTTTATTGAAATAAAGATAGTAATAATAATAATAATAATAATAATAATAATGTTTCTTTATATCTAGCTATCTATACATACATATATTATAGAAAGACTATCCAAACTAGACAAGACAATGTTGAATATGAGTAAATTTTTTTCCCAACTTACTGAAAATTGAAGATAATTTTCGTATTTTAGAAAGTAGAAAAATAAAATGAAATTTTTATAAGGCAAATGGTTTTGACAGACATAATCTTGTTGTTGTAAGTGAACATTATTATGTTTCTCGATTTCTCAATTTTTTTTTTATTTTTGTTTTATAAAAGCTCTTTTATTTTATTTTTATTTTTACGAATAAAATGGAAAATGTCAAAAATGTTGAAGTTCCAATTATGATTTACAAGAACACATTTTTTTTTTTAAATATTTCGTTTTAGTTGTTTTAAGTTTAACCAAGCATTTCAAACAATTTTCGTATATAGAGAAGTGAATATTGAGTTTATAAATGTGTCAAAGTGTTGATGGTATTGTGTGCTTTGTCATTGGAACGTTTGTTGTGGAATTATTACTTGTTCTGCATAACAAATAACAATAATGAGAGATAAGTAATTGTTTGAGATTCAACAATTTCTACTGGTCTAAATAGTACTTTGCCTCAGACCTAGTGTAGTACTAAATTATTTTTTGAGGCAAACGATATCCGTTCACATTTTGGACCTTCATCTGATTTTAATATTCGCAATTTTGACATGATGAAATAATAAAAATTTGAAAAACTATGTTTTAGGATATAAACGAACGTTATTTTGACTGCATCCAATCCCACCCTTCAATTTTCCATCAATTTTCAGAATTTTCATGGAAATGGAAAACCCATTTTCTGAACATTAGGAATGAAATACCAAAATGTTGAAGCTCAATTTTTGTATATCAATTTTTAGAACGGAAATTATAGAAACTTGTTAAATCCACTGTTTCTTTTTAAAGTCTGATAAATTTGATTTATGGTTTTACAATTAATTTAAACAGTAAATTGAGAGTAATTTGGAAAGCCTGAAATTATTATGTAAATGTTTAAATTTGAAATAAACTTCAAGTTTTAACTTCAAAAGATAAAATTGGGTAGTCTTTGTTTACATTCGAATTAAATCCTAGTTTAAACGATTTTGCCCATTTGTACGAAAGATATTTAAATTGAAAAAATGTTAAATGATTGTTTAAAGTCGTTTTCATATGTATGGACTTTACAAAGACAGCATTTACAATGTTGTTCATTTATGACTATAAGAAATTACTATAAGAAATGACTCAATTATCATGCAAAGTTTGAATGGATGTGCATTTCTACGTTTGTTGGCATGCAAAAACCGAAAATGGTAATAAAAAATTAATTCGACCCTTACATCACCCCCTAGCACCCCTTAACTACCTCTAGAAAGGGGTTGAAATTTCAATTCCATGCCAAATTGAGATGGATGTGCATTTCTATGTTGTTTGGAACGCTGAAACCGAAAATGACAACGAAAAGTAAATGGGTGCTAGGGGATAATGGAGAAGTCAAATTTACTTTTTGTTGTCATTTTCGGTTCCAGCGACCTAAACAACATAGAAATGTACATCCATAGGGGTGGTAACGGGAAAATGGGCAATTGGAATCATTTTTTATGGTCATATTCGGTTTCAGCGACGGGAATAGTGAGGTCTCTCCTCTGGGTCACGACTTTTTTTTGTCCTGTGTTATCATCGGTTTTAAATGACCAATTTCCAGCACTAAAACAGAACACGAAATAATATTTTTGTGTAAAATAACGGTTATTTGAATAAATAAAAACTAAGTTTAATTAAAATGAATTGAAAAATACATAATAATTCTGTGACAATAACACAAAGCGGCATAAGTCGAGTTATGCCCTTTACCTATTACCTCAAATTTGAAAGCTCCGATCGATTTCTTATGATGTAATATTCCGCCAACTGTAATCAATCAAAATAAACGTTTACAAAAACCAAAATTCTAAAAACTCATACAATTTTGAGAAGCTCTTAATTTTAAAAACGGTTTCCTGACTTGAGGCCACGGAATCTAATAAAATTCTAAAATTTTTAAATAAATTATTTTGTAATCTATTATAATCCGGGAAAGCTTGCCCATCACCTTGACATTGTATATAGGTACATTTTTGATAAATGTTTTCTTTTACCTTTCTCGTCTTGTCAGAGCATATACCCAAAAGGTATTTTTTTAATAAAATAGGCTTAGGTTCTGGTATCTGGCCAATTGGGATGGATGTTGACCATTTTTTAACAATTATGATCAAATACCTCAAATGATTTGTAGATGAAGTTATGTAATATGGCCAATTATAATTTGGCCATTTCTTAGCCGATTTTGGGAAATTTAGCATCGGACGATGGAAATGGGATTCTAAAATGTCTGAACCGCCAATTAGGGAGCTTGGCTAATTTTAACTGATTTTATTTAAACGACCAAATGATCGACTAAAACATTCCGCAAAAATAAAATTCATTGGCCGAGCAAAAGCATTTAAAATATTTTTTGTGAAAGACAAATTATTATTGTTAGAAATAGCGAACAGACCAAAATATGCCACTACTATTTTAAATAATAAAAAAAAAGGTTTCACAAACCAACAAAAAATTTCCGCGTGGCCGAATATCGAAAAAGAGTTTACTGACGTAGTAAATGTTAGAAAGTCAGCCCCATATAGCTTATAATAGATAATATAGATTCCACCGATAGTGAGTTTCATTATCATTCATAAGTGTACCATTTTCCTTAATGAATTGTACACTAACTTTTTTGTTTTGTTGATATTCTTAATTTCAAAATGTTGGTAAGATAAAGCAGACTTCAGAAATTCTTTAGAAATGGAAGAACAACCTACTTCTATCCAATCGTCGGAAATTGGCGGAGCAAGTAAAAGTAAAACTCCGAGCCTCGGTCAGATGGATCCAAAAGAGCAGCTGCTTTAGAAGAAACAAATTATTCGTTGGCTAATAATTGAACAGCCTTCGTCTAATTTTAAAACTAAAGCCGCACAGTCGAGGGTGAAATGCGAAAAGGAAGAACACGCTAAGAGGTTGGAATTGTTACGAAAAAATATAATAACTAAAATAAAATTATAGTTTGTCGTTCATTATAAAATGTCTCTTATAATTTGGTTTCATAGTTTAGTTATATTACCATTCCACGGCTAAGACCTCAAGTTACGGAAGAAACATTTGTAAGCAATCGATGAGGTACAATTATGTCGGGTTTCGTTGGCTTTGGTTCTCCCAGATCGACTGCCATATTATGTAGAACTGCTGCTGCAGCTGTAACATTTAAGATATGCTTTGAGAGAGTTATTTTTTCGTTGAGTACTGTACTGGACTCGTTTAGTCATGTATCAACCCAATCGGAGATATCCTTTAACTTGTACGATAAAATATAACAGTTTGTCGTTTTTCAACATGGTGTCTATACATACCTGGCCACTAAATTAAAAATCAGAAATTCACCATCATCCTTTTCTGTTCCTAAATCGCTTTGCGTTGTTGACACCTTGAGATTGGATTGGAATATGTGTTCCATCAATGAGATTCCATGTTCCTCTGTGTTAAGTGCCTTAGAATTTTCACATAACAGTGAAATTTATTGGTGATATGATAACTCTTATGGTAATACATATTTGCAATTCTGCGCGTTGTAGCTTGGCCATTTTACATTAAATCGGCAAGAACAGTTTGAAAATTAGCGACTGCATGTTACCGCAAAGTAATACGTAGTCTACCTTTTGCTGATAGAGAATCCTCTCGATTATCACTAAGACTTATTTCATGCTGTAACAGGTTTAAGATATGACAAAAGCTACCTTTTGTAAACTTAAAGACTAAAAATTGAAAAATTCAACATCTGCGTATAATTCTAAAGCATTGTTGGCGAACTTGAAGCTTTGGACGCTGCAAGTTAATTATTTCTTCTAATTCTTCGATTTCCATAATAATCTTTCAATTACCAGTTTCATCATTATATGATTTGAATATTGTTTGTTATCTCTTTTGTATTTTTATTTTGTTTAGATTTTAATTAATCACAATTTTTATTTCATATAATATCAAAATTTTTGCTGTGAACACTTTTCAGTTTTTTAGTTCTAAAATGTATTGAACAGGCAACAAACTTGATCCTTAAATATTGTTTATACATTTGGATTAATTTTTAAGCAACTGTTTCGTATACACATCAACCAGGGATCAATAATCGATTAAGTCCTTTTTGACTTCGTTCATATACATATAGGCATTAATAAACTACAATTTGACTCACGGTTCTAACCCTAGACCCGTGTACATACTGTATTATTTCTTACTTACCGTGTACTGGGGCACCTAGTTCCCCCATATAATTAATAAGTAAAATGTATTACACGTGCAATACGAACGACTTTTCTTTATCTTTTAAGTTGTTTAATTCGTCAGTAAAAAGATTTCCTAGGTTTTTGAGATAAAATTCTGTTTTTTGAAGAAGGAGAAATTAATATTTCTTGGTTATTTAATTTATTTAATAACCAAAAAATATTAATTTAAAATTAATTTTTTTTTAAATTACGTAGGTGAGTGGATTCTTATGCGTTTTGTCGGAGGCTCAGATGATGTTGATGGTGCGTTATTGTCAATAAAACTGTTATTGTAGTCTTTTCAATTTCCTCTGGTACTGCATCCATTATATAACACTTCTCACAAACATGTATGTAATGTTTTGTGCATGTAGCTATGCCGCACACATCACACATCGCTGTTGTCTTACTATCTTGCTCGATTACCTTTTCTATCCTGTTTGCATACAAAATTGGCCATATTCCGATTTTAAAATCGCTTGGGGGCACTCAGTACCAAGTACACGGGTCTAGGGTTAAATGAACATTTAATTTACAAAGTTGGAAAATGAAATTTTGAAAATGAAATTTTGAAAATAAATTTTATTTGAGAGGGTCTAATATAATCATTCATTTTTTATATAATTGTTAATTTGAGGGACTGTAAACATAACATATTTAAATGAAACTAAGATTTCAATTTGCTAAAGGCCTCTTCCGACTTGGCACTATCTGGAGGTCTTCTCAAAATATCCAATATTTTGTTCAACTTCTACGTATCTAGTGTTTTGATCGGAAATCAATTTTTAAT
The DNA here is from genome assembly GCA_963556165.1 of Tipula helvola. Lineage (NCBI taxonomy): Eukaryota > Metazoa > Arthropoda > Insecta > Diptera > Tipulidae > Tipula > Tipula helvola. The sequence continues at coordinate 105,176,432 of OY744483.1, forward strand.
GTATTTATTAACACGTAAAGGCAATTAAAAATCAATTTAAAACATAAACAATTATTATTAGAAACAAATTGAAACACGCAAACAAAGAAACAATCGCAATAAATACTTCCTTGTACCAAGCGGTATCAATATTTTAACTTAACCTAACTATTTTTTATGGAAACGATGGCCAATGGAATCTTTCTCAAACGAACAAAATTCGTTGAGTTTATTTGGCTTTAACGAAACTCTACCCTAATTTGCGGCTCCGTGCACATAAACGAGGGGGTTATTTCTGAATACGACACGAATACGAAAGTACAAAATTCTTATTTGAATTGAATTAGAATTGAATCAGAATCGCTCGTTTCTTATTTAAATCAAATACGAATCTTATACGTTCGAATTCGTATCGTATTCAGAAATAGCCCCCCTATTAACACGCATAGGTTATTTGTATCAAGGAAATACCATATAAGTAATTTGGATTTACCTACATGTGCCGGGTTGTGGGTTCAAATTTTGTTATGGGTTGTTTTGATCTTTTGTTTCTAAATGTTGGTACTTTTCGGTATTGCTCGTCTATAAAACGTTTAAGGAGAGGTTCTCATCAAGCTACCAAAAATAAGGTAATTTTCATGATTTTTTTTTTTCATTGAAGGAAGTAAATAAACAATTTAGTGATTTTCGACACTTATTTATTGAGTTTTAAATTCCTAAACAAAATTTGTATTTTAGAATAGTAACGTTATGGGAATTGCTTATACGTATTGTAACGTAACCGTCTTAAAAAAAGGTGACTTATCGGTCTCCACTGTACCACTTAGAAAAACTATCGAAAATCAAAAAAACAAAAATGTTCCTGGAGGTTGTACCAACAATATCAATAAAAAGTCTAAAATTAAAAAAGCGGCGGACGTGCAATTTTTCTGTACCGTTTTTTCACGTCGTTTTCGTTCTTTAAAGTGAAAAAAGAAACGTCAAATATTACCTGCATTTAGGTTTATCTTTCAATAAATTAAATGAACTTCAAAATAAAAACAAAAAAATTGTGATCCATTGAGTAGTTTTTGAGTTATCGTGGAGACAGATATAAAAAACATCGTTTTTCAGGAAATGCAATTAAAGATTTTGTTAACGATTTTTTTGAGTTGAAAAATAGAAACTTTTATATGAATTTTATTCCACTCAAACGGTTTGGGGAATATATCCTACATAAGGTAGCTGGCTATCAAAAAATGAAATAAAAAAAAAAATCGAATTTTCGGATCGAGTTTGATAAGAACCACCCCTTAAGCTACAAAAATTCAACTACCATTGATGACTGGGATGGATAATATCTGATCTGTGATTTTAACCACTTAACGCATAGGAACGAGTTAACTCGTTCGGATGTTACTTGCAGAAATGCATAGGAACGAGTTAATTCGTCCAATTAAATTTTAAACTAAAAATAGTTTAAATTTCGTTTGTTTTTGTTAATTAAAATATTGTGATTAATTGTACTTTATGGCTGTAGTTTATGGCTTTTTATCTCATCAATTTCGATTTTTATGATTTATGACACCAGTTGTTCGGTGGTGTGTGATATCGATTTATGGGTACATGTTTCATCATAAACGATAATATGAAAAAGGAGAAAAGTGACTGAAGGATTTAATTTCATTACAGGCATCTCAACAATGATTTTGGTTTTTTCCAAAACCTTCGAAAATTCTCAATGTAGTCAAAAGAGAATTCTCGCAGATTTTGTTTTTTCTTTAGGCAAAATAAAATTTCAATTAATTTTTATTGTTTTACTGCACCACTCCACAACACAACTAGTGTTATGCGTGTAGTATTTGTGAACGACATTATCTTTTAACGCATTATAATGTCGATTACACATTTTCTCGTAACATTTTATACAGGAAAACATGCAAATGATGCAATGCACCCAGGTAGTAACGGTATAAGAAGAACAAAGGAAAGTCGTTGTTGTTGTTCTTTAGTTATTTTTCTTTTCTGTTGCAAACAATTTCAATTTAAAAGAAGGAATAAAAAACAAAATCGTTATTTTTTGATTATATAAATGTACCTATTGTGTTAAAATAGGTGCAAATAAACATTTTCAATAATAAAAAAAAATTTTTTTTTTGCAGGTTTTCTGTTAAAAATAATATGCGTTAAGGGGTTAAATACCATAGTACAATGAACTTTAGTAGAAATATACGCAAACCGAGGGAGTGGCAGCTGATGTATTTTTACGGAAGTTAGCTAAATAACGGCGTTTATTTTTCGTTTAAGGACAGTGAGTACCCATAAGTCGATGCGATTGGCAACTCATCTTAGGGAATGCCCTCACTTATTCTGATTATTTAGAATAATAGAAACAGTGGGTTTGTCATCGAAATCAATGTGGCCAGATTGTTAAAGCCCCTATTATCAGAGATCAGATGAATATTCTAAAAACAAAGTTAGAAAAAGACGTTTGTTCTATATTATGCACAATACTTTCTTAAAAGATTGTAATCTGTACTTCAGTTGCGCTAAATATTATGATCAATGATCATTATGGAGCAACTGGATTCTTACTCATTATCATTAACATTAGCGAATTAAAAATCAATACTTGCAAATATAAATTTGAATGCATAGGTACTCCAAGCACTGTTTCTACAAAATATCAACTAAATTGAAAAGTAACCTCGCAAGGAGACTTCTTTACCAGCCTGGTGGTGAAAAGTGTAAGGTAATCTTGAAATGAAAAGTCGAAAATTTTGCCAAGAAAATCAACCTGAGGCGCACAGCACAAACACACTTCACCACCGTTGCCTTCTTTCTTCTGCCAGCTAGGTAAATTCTTTCCCTTTACATACGGTTTTTATTTCTTGTTATATGCACGCAGTTTATTAATAAATAACTTACTAGAGGTAACAATTTTTTATTGACACTCAAACTCGAAAAGGTTTCCCATCGGCCATCGGTGATAGACCTTTCTAACAGTAAATTGTCAAATGATGATAATACCAATAAATAAAGTCAATATTTTCAGATTATTAAGTTTTTAGTTTAAGTAAGCAGCTGAATTGAATTCAGAATTGGCTAAATTTCTTTCTAAAGAGTTTTTTTTCTTCCTGTATTCATTTTCCGAAACAACAATGGTTAAACGGATAATAACAAAATAAAAATATCAATTACAAAAAAGAAAGTAGCAAAACAAAAATTAATCTAATAATTACAATAAAATTATCAGTAATAAACCAAATCCAAAAAAAAGTATTACTTTACTCAACTAATTATTATTAACAACTTGTGTTATAAAATAATCAGAGGAATGGAGAAATAAATAAAAAACCAAAAAGTACTTAGCCAAATGAGCACAGTTGTACTCCATGCCGTATTCATCATTTAATAAGGCCTTTGCTGTTATTTTAAAGGAACCAATCTTCATTTTTTTAATATCGCTGCCCATTTATTGTACATCAATATAACATTATAAAACACACTATTCATTGCAGCATCAAAAGTGAAATTTGGCGGGCGGTACTGATCACACGACCTACTGGTACGACTAGTTATAGATCGGTTCGATATCAGAATGTTAGACGATCTAACTAAAGAATTCTCGATTTTGTATACTAAAAACGCCTATTCATATTTGATCAATATTTTAAATGGCAAGAGTTCAACATCATATAACGTTTTTATGGGGGTCAGTCTAGGTACATTGAAAATAGCACTTAAAGCTTTATTTTGTCAAATCTGGATTTCCAAAACTTTAGTACCCGTTAGCTATCCCCAAAGTGGCAATAAATATAACATATGACATAGTGCATGAGCATGTAGGAAATCCCCTTTAACACTCCAATCATCAGTGATATCTTTTTCTTTACCATATCTGCATGAAGCTCCCAATCGAACTTAGACGATAACTTTAATCCCAAATAAACAGTATTATCGCTGCAACATATAACTTTATTGGACAAATCAACCCTCTCGAAGCAGTCTTGGCGGTCAATAATTTTAATATGAAATATCAGAAATGTAAAGTTTGTTTCGGTTAAAGCACTAAGACAATTTTGTTCCAGCCAGGAATCAATCAAAGTTAGATTATATTCCATTGTATCCCTTATATGAACAAATGAGGAAGAATTATACAAAATAAGGGTATCATCAGCAAATAACTGAACCGTTCCCATCAATTCCAACAAAAAAAAAATCATTTACATAAATAAGAAATAAAATTGGCTCCAATATGGATCCTTGTGGCACAACAGTTTTAATTATCAGATCATTAGATTTTGTATCCCCTAGGTTTACAAAATGTTTGCCATTTGACAGGTAATTTTTAAATAATTTGAATGCATTCTCTCTAATTTCAATCTTTTCTAATTTACTCAGCAATATGTTATGGTTTACATAGTCAAAGGCCTTACGAATATTTAAGAATAAAGCAGCTGTTTTTTGTTTCGAATAATATAAACCTGCCCTGTGAAATTTAACACAGCTGATAATGTGCCACAATTTTTTTGGAAGCCGAATTGACGACATCACTAACCGAAACATCCCCATACCAATCATCATTTTATACTTATAAGGATAAGTCGAGTAAGCTTGTATTGATACTGAATAATGATATTGTAAAATAATTTGGGTGTATAACTTATAACTTATAATTATTAAATGAGATGAGGCAATCATAATTTTTTACATCCTGGTCCGAAACGTTAAACAGGTTGATATTCATGTCACCAAAAATCACTAAGTCTTTAAAAGATTGCATTTTAGAATACATTACGTCAAAAAACGAACATATGTTAGTACCTTGGGGTGGGTTTAAATTATTATGTGTACCGAATGAAATTTGTGATTTGTACATGAAGAATTAAAACTAAACGGCAATATATAATCATTATTTTTCTGTACTTGTTCTATTGCACATATTGTACAGTTTTTAAATAATCGTATTCGTTCAAACTTTTTGTTCATTTTACGGCGAACATTCACCTTTTCATAATCCCATTTATTATGTATGGATGTGATCTTAAGCCGCATTGGCAAACTGCTTGCCAAACCATATGTTTTTTTGCCAAATTTTTCAACAGCTATGGTAGTAATTGCTCCGTCCAGTTCTTTACCTTTCTTTTTGATGTGATATTGGGGACCTGGAAGTGTCGAGAAATCCATTTTGACGTAGGTCTCGTCGTTCATTACGAAACAAGAATCTTTTCTTTCGTTCAACCATTTATTGTGTTTCTTTGCTCGATCGATCCCTCTATTAAATAGTTCAACACTTCTTTTGGGGATTTTTGACTTCTTGTATGTCCGTAGATTATTTCTGGTTTTAGCTCGTTCCACAATCGATTTGGTTGTTTTGGTTTTTCTGGCCAAATCTCGCACAGACATCGAGGGATGTTTCGAAATGAAACTTACAATTTTCTGATCCAACATTTTATTTGGAGCACCTGATTTTTCTCCGGATCCGGGCTTGCGTGATACAGAAAGATTGATTTGACATTTTTTTTTACATTTGTTACCGTATTATTGGAAACACCGGCCAATTTACCATTTTTTTTATTGATATACTCGGGATGATCATTGCACAATCTAATTATTAAATCACATTTTTCTCCTTATGATGCGTCCATTTCGAAACAAATAAAACAAATGCCCAATTTGACGTTTATTCGTTTTTTTAAATTGTTTTTCTACAAAATAACGGTACCAGTTTTTTTCTTTTGCGTAGTAACCTATGAGATAATATAAATTTGGGAATCACAAATTTCATTCGGTACACATAATAGTAAATACCCATTAGTAGTGGTTAATTCCTGAAGATTTAAAAATCGTTTAATCATAGCTAATTTGCTAATCCATCTGGTACTACCATATTATCATCTTGTTGCAATTTGCGTAGTTTGCCACTCGCGATAGTGCTTGATTTAAAAATGGTGATTATCTCCTTCAATCGTTTTATTAATAATTTGAGACCTTCCTTTGATGATAATGCTTTCACAACTAAATTCAATGTGTGAGCAAAACACGGCATAAGTTTAATATGGGATTGAATCGGTTCACCGTGAAAATAAGCTCACCGCTTTACGTTATACCGCCTGGTTAATTCACCGTTTTTACGATTCACCGTCATAATAGTTCACCGCTTACGATTTACCGCTTTCACTATAATTTTTTTTTAAAATTAACTGCCAATATATTTAGTATAAATAGGCTTTACCTATATGTTTGTTTTTATCTTAGTAGTCTGAAATATAATATAATTTGACATAATTGGCGATTGGAAAAGTACAAAATGCGATACCTATCGGAAATAAAATAAAGTTTCTCACCCGGTACCTTATCCATAAGAAATACATAGAAAACGTATCTATCGGAAATAAAACAAACTGTCGTACCCACTGTCTAAAATCACGTCTCCAATCGTCAATTGACGATTGGAGACGTGATTTTAGACAAATTATTTATTGTAGTTTCGCTGCAAAAAAAATCCGCTATGCCATATTTTAGTCGTTTTGCAAGCGCTGATGTTAATTTTGTATTGTAGTTACTGTTTTATTTTTCTCCGATAGGTAGTGCTTTCTCTGTATTTCCAATCGTCAATAAAAACACAAAAAGTGCCCAATAAATGGAGGTAATAGAAGTCGTAAAATCGAAACGCGGGAAAGATAAGCTTGTGGTCGATGGTTATGTGTATAACATGGAAAAAAAAAGTGGAGCCAAATTGCTATCGCTGGATTTGTGATAAAAAGTGTTCGCTGTTATGCAAGGGGCGCCTGTCAACGAAATTGACTGAAGACGGTCACACAATTTCTAGAAGACCATCACCACACGTTCATGACCCTGACGCTAGAGAAAAACATCTGCACATGCTAAATACAGAAGTTCGAACATTGGCAGCGACAACTGCGATGATTCCGGCTAAAATAATCTGGTCGAGCGAGCTAAATTGCAATGCTGATGTCCGTAAACAGACCCCAAGTAAGGCTGCTCAGAAAATGAAGATCGCTCGCCAGCGTAAGGGAGTGTTTAGTGAGCCACAAAATTTAGCTGATATCGTTATTCCTGACGAAATTAAAAATATTGAAGGTGAAGCTTTCATTCTGTCTGATGACAAATTAGCGGAGAACGCAATATAATTTTTGGAACGCTTCTTAGTCTAACACTTTTGGCAAATGCGGAATTTTGGATTATCGATGGAACTTTTGCTGTAGTTCCAATTATCATGAGGCAATTACTCACTATTTGCGTTATGGTTCATGAAACGATTGTTCCAATTATATATTGCCCAATGTCGAGCAAAAAAAGAAGTTCGTATGAAAAATTTTTTTTTTCAATTGTGATCCAAAATAGATTATGCTCAGCAAAACACTGTAACAATTGGACAAATGAATTAAACTTGCCCTAAGTGTTTTCTAAAAATGGAGTGATGAAGAAAACGGTATGTGTTGTGCTAGAGGCAAAGTGGCTCTTCCTAATATACAGGAACCACCGCAATCAATAAAATATCTTCTGTCAGGCAGTCATCAATTACCTGCGCATTTTTTAAATAACTTACACAGATGTAATACACTGTTTCAGATGATATCATTCGTTGCTAAAGAAATTCGCGAAGGGAAATTTATGTCTACATTTAAGGTAGAAGGGCAGCGGTTGATTGGTAGTCTCCTACAACCTTTAGGTCAAAGCCCGCAGTTTCTGCAAATGTATTTCATATCTGATGCCGATCAACAGTGTGTGTTTACGAAACAGTCAAAAGTAAAAATAAATCTTTCGATCAAAGCCTTCTAATAATATTAAAATTAATAACTTTCTTACAACTTAGCCGTATAATTTTTATACAAAATTGGTCTCTACGAAAAGCCCTTTTATTTTAACGGAATAATATACAGCCGATGTCCACCCTACAGGTCCATTCTAAATATTAGTGAAAGAATTTTTGAAATCGGATGAGTAGTTTCGGAGATTGTCATCTAAACATACAAACTTTACCTATTTATAATATTTATAGATACGATTATATCCTGTATGTGTCCCAAGACATAAGCTGATTTATTGATTCTTCTGAAAGCTGCAAAGCACTAAAAATTATAAAATTTCCTAGAATATATTGGTCGTTCGGAGTTTATTTTCAAAGAAACAATGATGAACTGCCGACTTTTGTTGACAAAACCAATAATTTACGGAAATAGACTAAATTAATATGATAGAGACGTCTTAATACGAATAAAAAAAAGATCCATTTACCGGGTGCCAATCCATATCATAGCGGGTGCCAATAAGTAGTAATCTTTAATGAAATTAACAAAAAAAAACCAAATGGAAAACAAAAATGGACTTGAGTGTACTTTCTATACCAAAACCAAAAGCAAAGTTCAATCATAAAATAAACTGAATGAGAAAAAAATGTGTAGGTTTTGTGTTACAGCCCTTTGTGTATGTATACCAATTTTGGGACATTTTTTTTATTCGTATTAAGACGTCTCTATAATATTACTTTCGTCTATGGTAGTATATTTTGATTATATGAACTCAACTGTCGTATTAAGTAGCACATGTTTTAGATTTTCTATTTCATAATAATATTAGCTTTGCATTTAACAAATTCTGTATTAACAAAATATCGACTGCACTATCTGCTACAATGACTGGAATTACGACTGCAGTATTCGCGAACTACAGTTCTACATACTATTCAAACTTCACTTAAATGATTCATAAAATTTCGTAATTTTGAAAGTAAAAAATGTGACTGAGCTTCTTTTTTATCCTTAGTATTTTTTAATGATTAGGGAAATTATGTGATGCACCTTTATTTCATGTTTAAAATAATTTTCACCACTTTACATAAAATGGTATGCACATTTCACATTTTCCAGCACATACTCGTAGAACTTTTAATTAAACCTTTTTTAAACAATTTAACATTCTGTCACTCATCAATTTACAATTTTTGTTTAAGTATTTTTCTTCTTGCACTAAATTATTTAGTTTAATAGTATTTAAAGTTTAAAAGCTTTACATTACTTTCTCTCTCACCCCATGTACTACTATAAAACACCAACCAAAACCAGTAGTAGCAGCAGTAATAAGTTCAAAATATTGCAACAATGTGGATGAAAATATGCTGTGTTTTATAATTCTCTGTTTGTTAGTTTTTTTTTATTATTATTATGAAAACAGCATATTTTAAAATAAATATACTGTGATGTACAGTACACTCATCCTATAAATAAAATATAAATATAAAAAAAAAATTTAGTGTACTAAAAATAAATTTCCTTCTATTTTTCCACCCATCACACACAACTATATATACATATTATGCAACACACAGTAGTAATATAATGTAGAGTACAACAGATTTTTGCACCAAAAAAAAAAACAAACACACAACCATCTTTCGGTCTGTTAAATTTTAAATTTAATACATATAGTACATTGTTTCTCAGGATTTTTCCATAAAACTGTGCTAATTTTTTTTTTTTGAAAATGCAAATTTTTGTATAATATTTTTCCTGTTATTTTGGGGATAATTAATTTTGACGAATTTTTTTTTTACTGTGTACCGTTGTTTTTCCAAATTTAAAAATTTTCATTTCCACAAAAATAGAAAAATAATTAGAAGTTTTTCACTATATGAAACCGGAATTTTATTGTCATTTACTCTATAGTTTCATATTAATGTAAACCGTAAATTTTTCGGGACACCACCTCCACACAGAATACTAAAGTGACATATCAATCCGAGAATTAAAACACAAAACCAAGCCAAACCAAAACAAAAAAAAAAAAAAAAGAAAAATTAATTTTAGTTTCTGTAGAAGAAATTTTATTTTATATCCTAGTTTTCGTTTGTAGTGTGTATGTGTGCGTGTGTACATATATGCCTTTTACATCCTCATTGATTGATTGACATGCGTGAACACTAAGTTAATAGAAAATTGGTGAAGTTTCGGAAAATAAAAAAAATTAAAATGTTGTACACATTATGTATATACGAACTACTATAGCCTGTCATTTGGCCGATGGGTGGTGGCGGTAGTGTGATATTCTGTATGAATTGAATTTTCTGAACGGAAAAAAAACAGGAAACATACATAATACGTGAACGAAATGCTTAAAAATGAAAATGTAAGTTTTTCATGTGTTAATTTAGGATTTTTTTTTTTTGTGTGGTTTTCCTTTTATTTTTTGTTCTTTATTTCACTTTGATGAATAAGTAAGTATTGTCAGTTTGGATGGATTTTATTTTCGTTTTTTGTTGGTTTTCGATTTCTTTCACAGCTTTCCATAGTGGTTTTTGTTTGAGAAAATTTGTTATTATTATTACTTTACGTCTTGAATGATTATGGTTTCATTGGAATTTTTTACTTTTTTCAATAAAATTTGGAAATATGTCGCATTTGAAATGAGAATTTCGTTCTTATAATCAATATTAATGTATGTATAAGTGTGTGTAATGTATGATGATGTGCGTGTGTGGTACGTTTACATTTATAGTTCGTATGTTTAGTGTTATTTATTCCATGCTTAACTTAACTTCTAATTCCCATATTTCAACATCTTGCTTCAGAATCAAGTAGCAGTGTGCTGCAGTTTAATATTTCCTAAATCGCAATACTCATTATCATTAAGAGCAACGGAAGTTTACAATTTTTATAAAATCCAAGATACGCCTTGTGCTGAAATTTAATTTTGACGGCTTTTCTGTAAGATTATGTTTTTTTATCTTACTGAGGAGACTATGCCAACCATTGAAACTGCCAAAGTTATTCGTCATCAATATTGAACTGTCGACGTTTTAACGATCAATTATGTTTTAGGTCCACCATCCACTTTTAGGTAGAATTTAGTAAAAACAATTGGTTTCAATAATTGGGCTTACATTGACTCTTTTAATAGTAGTATTATTAGTTGCATTGATTTTGATTAATTACAAATTTAATTTTTATAAATTACTTTAATACAATTTTTGAAAAACTTCTTCCCAAACATCTTTAGCAAGGCCAAACCTGCAAATTAAGTTCCGATTTAATGTGCTTTGCTGTACTCTGACTCTGGTCAGAGCTTTGCTCAAATATTTTCACCAGTTTTTTAGTGTTTGACACGAATATCGGCAAGAAGTTTGTAAACTGGAGATCGGTGTTATATTTTGTGTCGGTGTCATATTTGGCTCGGTGTTAGATATCTGGCGAAAACGTTCGATGATTACATTCGTTTGTGGAAGTCGCAATATACTTCGAAAATATTTGGTATCCGATAGTCGACTTAGTTTATTAGAAATTTGTGTAGTATTTTATTGATGTCGATGTTCAGAAGATCAAATTTTAAACAATCGGCATGCAGACATTCACCGGCATCAGAAAAGGAAATCATCGAATTATGCCAAAACAAACAGCAATTTCCTAACGTAAGGAATGATTGAAGATTACGTTAACTGCTTTATGTAAATCGCTTCTACTGAAATTTTTTATTGACAAAATTTAAAATCCCTAAACTGATGGTTTCAGTATTTTATATGGGGATATTACATTTTGTTCAATGTCATTATCATGACCATTTAATTTCTCCTTAAGGAAATTCCGTGCGATTTTAAATTATTTACCGCACCCGTTGTATGGCTCTGTGGGGCTAGATTCTGACCAATTGGTGAATGGCATTTTTTTGTGACTTTGTATTAAAGTTTTGGAGATCTGTGGTGCGATTCTGGCTCAGTGATAAAATTATATGAACAATTTGAATCGGTGTAAACGAAGCAAAAAGCCAACCGACCAGCATAACTAAAACTGAGCGTGAGTCGTGTTCTGTCAAATGAATTTTTGGTTTCGTCTCTCTTTATTTACAATTTTTTTTTTAATATTTCCATAGTCGTACGTACGTAAGAAAGAATACATTTTTAAGGTATTTATGTGAAGTTAGATTAATAAGTTATGAAATATTTCTGTTTCAAAAATTTATTATGAAATGTATTGCAAATGTGACTAAAAACTATTACACATGTTTTATATTAATTTTATTGCATTTATAGATAAATTTAAGATAATATGGCATGGTATAAATAATATTTCAATTTGGTTAATTCAAATACAGTTCAAATTTGTCTCTAATTTTTAATCCGAAATTTAAATAACTAATACATATTTATTCAATGTTTACAAATAAGAAAGCTTTAAAAAATGATTCAAATTTAACAATATTTTATTAAAATTACATTCCTTGAAATATAACTAAGCGGTTTAATTTATTTCTAATACTAAGAGATTTTTTTGTATTACTGCAAATGTAAAAAAAACGAATATCCAAATATTTTTTAATTATGCATTTTAAAAGTAAATTATAGTGATCGTGATATGGAAACTCATTAAATAGACTTCGACTTATCAATTTGTTTTGAACATTAATAATAATTCTATTACATACGGATTGTTTCACTACAGATAATTGAATATTGTCATTTTGATTTATGTATTGACGAATTTCTTTTTCGGTTGTGCTATAAATTAGTACAGTATCTTTACTAGGAACTGCTAAACCTCCCCTATTTTTTTGAGCTATAAGTGAACTAACTGAACTATTGCCTTCGAGATAATTAATGCATTCAGAGCAATGAAGTGTTTTGTTTAACCTGAAAACTATGAATCCAGCCACATATTCTACAACGTTCTCAACAAATTCCGAAAGATCTGGATTTTGAAATAATTCGGAATTTTCAGATAGAAAGACAGTTTCTTCGTCTGTAAGAACATCGGAATTGCCCGTATTCGAATTTTGATGAAGTGGTTGAAGCAAAATAATTTTGCCAGTTGTCAAATTTATCGCGTTTATAGGATTTAATATGTTTAATTCTTCTAAAGGTAAACAATTCCCTAAACCTGATTCTGCAATTTGTGTATGAACTAAGAGCCTTTTGTAAGCTGCAGTAAATTGTCGCACTGTGGGATTATTATTAGAGCCTAAACGGGCCCTAGTACTACCAAAGAAAAGTTCAAGGTGGTCTTGATTTAGTTTGTAGAATGGTACGAACTTAAGAAGTTTAGTTTTAACGAATTTTTCAAATATAAAATTAACACTTTTTAACGTTAAAATCATACCAACAAAGCCACTTTTCCGGGGTGACATAACAACAGGCTGATAATTACTTGGTGACATAATCTTAAGCGATCCTAAGAAGTGTATAGCGGAATTAACAAATATCAGAATTTGCTCTATATTCGCCGCACAAATAGGTTGTTTGATTCCTCTTTGAGACATATTTCGAGAATTTAGATCATCAAAGACATTGTTAACGATTTTAATAAATCACACCGTCGCTAGGCATCCTTCGAATTGCGGTAGATTTAGCTGATTTCTACAAAACTCGAGAGCATCCGCAACAGAAATACTTAACGCTTGAGTAGCAAGCCGAACATTCATTTTCTGATTTTTGAAAAAAACATGGGCCTTTCGCAATTTATTTCCTAAATGTAGCTGCTCGGTATCTTGTAGCTGTAATAATAATTCTAAATAATGCCACGAAATCTCTTCGCCGTTGTCATCTAATAGAGGACCTTTTTCAGCAAGTGTATTACGAATTAATTTTAGCATGTGACATGGATCGGGCAAAATAACCAAAGATTCAGTAAAAGGCTCATCATTGTACATAAACACCGGATTTAAATAATCTAAATCTGTACAATTCCTTACATTTGTATTACATCCTAATGAATTTGCTAGGGAAAAATTTACTGGACATCCATCGAATGTAATTCCAATTATTTTAACCCCCGCGGCGTAGAGATTATGAAGACAGAGCGACAATAAATTACTTTTCTGCTCGCTATTTAGAGAAGCAATAGGAAAATATCCTATTGGTATTTTCCATCTCTTGTTGATCCCTACAACCATAAACACCAGAACCTGAGTAGCTACTTCTTCACTTTCGAGATCATTCCCTATATCTACACAACCAACTGTTCGTTTACCGTTCCATTCTATTTGACTGCGAATGCCAATTTCATCAAAAACTAGGTTACAGAAGACATCTTGATTATTTGCACGTTCCATATCTACAAGAAGTCTCAACGTATGAAAAGATTCTTCTGTGAAACCAGCCTTTCCTTCTACACATTGATACCACTGTGCAATTGTTTTTGAATGAGGCAGTAGAGAACTAAATATTTTTCGAACGTAATCATACGCTTTTGGGGAATAAAAGTTGAGGGTCATTGCAAACTTTCTAATTTTAATCGGGAAACGTTTGGGTAATGATAAGCCCTTAGACTTGCGAAGCTGTCTTTTTAAAATTTCTTTAACGGGTTCTGACATTGATACCAAGTTAACAAAGTGCTCTTCTTGTAGCAAGTTTTGACTTTTAAGATCTTCTAAAACCGCCTCTAAACTATTTATTTTGGAATTGCGGCGAGAAATGGTTTGTTCTAACAAGCGATGATGTCTTTTCGTTAGCTCGCGATACCATTTTCTTAGAACGTTCAATTTGATTTTACGTCGAATATTTTTCTTGGGTGACGATGATTCCTCGGACGTTGATGTCTTAAGTGACCTTTTAAGTGTTACTTTTTTTAAAGGCTATAAAGAACATGTTCTATTAGCATAAGGAATCAATCATTAAAAAATATTGAAAACAATACCTTCACTTTTTTTAAGCACGTCTTAATATTTTCTGAACAGGTCACGTCCATATTTTCTATGGCTGTTGATCCATCTTCGGAACTCATTTCAGTTGACATCGGTTTAACGTCTCTATATTCATCATACTCTTCAGTATCAGAAATAATTTTATCAGATGAACTGACAGAGTCCATAATTGCAAAATCTTGAATGCGTTCAACCGATAAATTTTCATTCAACACAACTAAAGGGTCTCGCGATATATTTGACGAAGAAGCGAAGATGGTCGGAATGGCATTTAGGCATAATCTTTTGCACGTTCCCCTCATATTCATGAATTTGTTCTCAAAATGATCAGAACAAATTCGATCGTTCCGGCCAAATTTTTTTGTAATTAATATTTTTTGCCATATTTTCCTCATTCGCAAGTTTCTGGGTAATCTGCTTTGGAAAACTTATTATTAAAAATGTATGCTTGATAAATATGGTTTCATAATAGCAGAATATACTTCAATTACAACAAACTTTATCAGAATTATTCCAAACAGATTTATTTTACTAAACACTTTTATGATTTATCTACAACAAATCAATTTTTAAATAAATAATAACAAATTATGATTTCTATAAAAAACATTTATTACGACCACATACAGAAAATATTCGTTTAACAAAGTAAAGAAAAAAAAATATTTCCCCGACACTGGAATTTTACTCACAAGCACACAACTACATAAAAAAACTATTTTTCAAATGAAAAATATTAACTTTTGATTGTTTTGAATAAAAATTAAATTTGATCACGGTAAATTGTGTGGGCCCTCTAAATACTTATAATATTCTTGATTATAATATACATTACTTTAATATTTTTACATGCCATTCAATTTTATGGGCAAAACAAATTTCACAAAAACTTACCTAAAATAACTTGTTGAACCTGGACTGCGATGGTTCTCAATATTCGTTACTCTAATGAAATTAGAGCAACTGGAAACACAACATTTCATTAAATGTGGCATTTTTCCTAAAGTTGTATATGTTTCACACAATATTTTCTATTAAATAATTTGTTAAAACCAAAACAGAAATGCAAACAAAACAAAATTACGAAAAAAATGACAGAAGTAGACTAACGCTTTTTCTTACTCTCTTTCATACATTTTGAATTTTATGTTCTCTCCATATATATTAATTCTCGAAGCAAAAAGCAGAATTCTTTGTTTTTCGTATTATGCCTACTTTGAAATTTAAAAGTTTGAATTTTATGAAGAAGTAAAGTAAAGGCACAGGTCTCCGAGGATGGTTTTTACCCTTGGTATTTACGTCTGAGCTCTATCAAAAACAACTTAATCAGCGAAACAATCACAAAAATTTGGTTTGATTGGATTAGAGCGCAAATGTAAATAAAACAACCTGATACTTTTGACTTTCTTATTATAAAATTAAAAAATTGCAAATTCCGAAAAAAGGATCTCGATATTCTTTTAAAGAATGCGTAACGTCGTTATCGGAATATATTCAACTAATGGGGTTGTTAAAAAATCCCAATACTCTTTAAATTTTTCAGAAAGCATTTCAGAAGATAAAGATGGGAATAGCACAGAATATAGTACACACACAATTAATCATAGGCGACATTGCACGGACCAAAACATTTTTGCTCTTACCTTTCATTTTATGTGTTGAGCGATAATTATATTTGGAATTTGTATGCACTTAACGACAAATAAACATTGATGAATCTTACCTTCGCCAACCCGACGTGAAAAAATTAAATTGACATTTTTTCAAACAAAACCCGCCTTGCACACTATAATATAAGGCCAATAAACCTAACATTAATTCTCTTGAAAATTCTTAAAAACTTTGTAAAACCATCCTATTCAGACCGCAGCACCACAAGCTAAATTAACAATATGTTTTATGATTTTCATTTTTCAAAATCTTTCTTTATAGTTGGTGAAAATATTTCAGGGTCACCTCACTTATTTCTCCCCAATCATTAAAATATGTTAAGACTTTTTAAATGTCCTACCCTACCAGTCTGATAAATTTCGAACATCATCGAACCAGAATCGCATTCTAGTATACATGTATAAGGCATGCATAGTTTTGTTTTATGCGATGAAAAAAATTAAAACGGATGACTAGATGGGAATGAAAAGTTTTTCTATCATTTGAAATTATCACTGAGCCAGAATCGCATTCCTGGGGCCCTATTCTCGAATTCCACATGTGGATATCTGTCAAAATTCGTAAATGTATGTATATTACACATGCAACCAAATTCTCTATATGGGGAATTTTTTTTCACATGCTTATACCCATTCGGAAATTTTCCCTTCGTACCGAAAAAACTCCATTATTCCATTTTATTAGCATTGGTTAAGACTTAAAATATGTAATAATTTTAGCTTAAGATTTATGTAGAATGATTCAAGAATAAAGCCATTGGCAGCATTTAAAAAAAAAAAATAATTATTCCATTTATTTTTATGAATTTTGATAGATGTCCACATATGGAAAATGGAGGTGGAATTCGAGAATAAGGCCCCTGAGGTGGTAGATTTACCAATTGGATTAATAATGTAAAATGTGACTAAAAATTGTATTATAATATCATCATAATCTAACCTGGATAATGATTCTATACAAATGGTTTGTTCTTGGATGCGAGCGTTGAATACAGTTTAGAATAAGGGTGTTCTATAGCTAACTGTTTTAGCCCAGTGAAAATAAACATTCGAGTAGCTAAAACGGGGTTAACCGGGATCTGCTCCTCTTCCTGAGGGATAAAGATGGGTCAAAATGATACTTTGCAAATTTCTCCGAAACTGAATGAAGTATGAATTTTTTTTCATATAATAGCTGAAACAAACGAATTTTCTTTCATTTGGTTTTATTTTATTTTTAATGACAATAAAAAATTTTAATTTTCCATATATGCTAAACATACTAACGCGAATACATAGGCTGCGTACCAATAGTCGGGTAAATTGTTCTTTTACCTACTTTTTAACAGTGTACAGGGTAAATTAAAATACTGTACTAAAAAGTTGG
Organism: Tipula helvola; assembly: GCA_963556165.1. Taxonomy (NCBI): domain Eukaryota; kingdom Metazoa; phylum Arthropoda; class Insecta; order Diptera; family Tipulidae; genus Tipula; species Tipula helvola. Next base: position 105,194,081 of record OY744483.1, read on the forward strand.
GTAAAATAAGAGAAAAATATAAATGACGTTGTTATTAACTTTTAACGTTTCAGTGAATTTTGTTAAAATTTCCGTGTTTTTCAACACGTATATTAATAAATAATATACGTAATCAAAGCTAATAAAATAAATTTTATTTTTATTTTACGAAATAAAAATATTTGACGTTTCATTTTGCACCTAGCAGCCAGCAATTTTAACCCTCCGAACCATAATTTTTGCCCATCAAACCATTTTTACTTCTAGAGAATTGGTATGCCGAACAATTAATTGTTCAAAAATACATTGCCTTAAAAATAGAAATTAAAAGATGCACGCCACTCAGTTTGCTGCACTTATGATGATTTTAAAGTCACAACTAATCGGCAACTCATCGTGCATTGACATCCAGTATCCATAAGATAAAAGAACTTTTTCATATAAGTAATGTGAGATGTTTAAATTCTGCAGATTAAAAGCAGGGTTAAAATTCAATTAGTTACTTCAACAGGTGTTTTTATTTTTTAATATAATTCGACTTTCACGTCAATTGGACGTTGTTTTCTGAAAAAATATTTTTCAATTTTTAATTTTTTAATTTTAATTTACAATGAGGAAAGCCCCACAGTTATGCTGCTCCAACCACGGGATATTACCTGAAAAAATAGATTTCCATGGAAGCATGCAGATGTTGGAACAAATCATGGAAAATATTATAAATCATGGTCGTCCGGCTACTGATGATCGGGTGATGAGTAAAAAACTCAGGGGAGCAAAAATTCCGGTGAAATTGCTGAATTGGTGTACGGAAATGAATGACCTGTCGAACTAAACATGTGGTTTTTTTTTAAACCAACCATCCACCACTTATGGTATGCTCTGTTGTGAATGAGCTTATGCTCAAAATAGAGTACACCAAAAGTTAAATAAATTTATTTGTAAATAAAATAAATAAATAAATACATAATATGAAAATATAACAAATGTATCACTTTCATAAATAATAATTAATTATACACACATTATAGCAAGGCGCATTTGAATTCAATTTCTCAAGTGAATTGAATAAAATCCGGACAAAAATAATTTGTTGGGTTTACCGCAATGCTTGTAAATCACATATTTTGATTTTGCTCTCGGAGCTAAAACACACGTTTTTATCATACGTAGCCACATACCTACAATACATGAAGAATTTATAATTTTAATTTTCATAGCAAATCATAAGCATCTAAAATATTTTCATTCAGGTGACCTTGGGAGGTCATGGAAAATACATATGCGGACGAAACATTTCCCACGCTTTTCCCACGCGATTTTCATTTCCCTTGCTATAAAACACAACATTGCGTGGTATTGCATCCTATTGAACTGCAGCTAGTTCTATATATATTGTAAAACATTTATAGTTTTTTTTAAATTTTAAATATTATCATTAATCACAATACTAATTACGATTTCGAAGACATTAATTTAAAGTTTTCACTAAATAAATAAATAAAATAAAACAAAGAAATTAAAGAAATTGAATGAAAAAAAATTTATTTTTGGAGAAGGATAAAATACGTTTTTCTCCTTCGAGCATCTATCGCGGGCCATAGCCATAAGAAAATATTACTCTCTCCAGACAGTCTTGACGCTGTAGCGCAGTAAAGAAATTTCGCAAAGGTTAAATGACATCAATAATATGATATTTGACAAAGTCGACGGATGGAGTGCATCAGACCAAGTACTAAAATTCAATTATTTTCAATCTGGAACGCAAGGACGGATTGTAGTTCACTTTGCGTTGTGAAGAAAATTCAAAATGAGACACATTCTTGTCCTTGTGAAGCTAAAATTATACAAATTGAAGTGATGCGAACGACATGTTATATATATTAACTAGATTAGTAGATTTTATAATGCGATGTACTATTATGGACTTATTGCCATCAAATAGTTTTAGGTCATGGAAGATAGGTATTATAGATTATTTTGATGTTAAAAAAGTGCGCCAAAATTGTCAGCAAAATTTTCATATTTCCCTGAGTAATTCCGAGTCTCATCCGAGGAAATTGTGTGTGCTGTACAGTGTATAAACTTCATTAAGAATGAAGCAATTGGACACCTCAATACACGCAATTTAATTAAACATTACTGTAAATCTAATAATGATTATACATTCCACAACTTCCATTAGGTCCATTGGATGGTTCCATTAGGTAATTTCGATGAATTATGTCTTCCTTGGAAAAAAATATATCTTGATGTACTTTGCATTTCTAAGTCGTGGTTGCATAATGCTGTTTCTAATACGATGATTCATATTTCGGGGTATAGTTGATCAGTTTTTTGAGGTTCGATTGGCTGATCGTTGGGGCGTGCGTTTATAATACCGATCTACCTTGAAAGTAAAGCAAAGTAATATTGTACCAATAGGAAGAGTTGAGCTGGTTACAGCTGAAATTTCTTGTTGTTCAGGTAAACTATTCATTGCTTCATTTTGTATACCTCCACCGGTCAATTCAAATGACATTTATGATCTGCTTAATAATCTTTTAGATTAAGAGCAATGTATGATAATTACATCATACACGGAAAAAAATAAACTGGTCCTCAGCTAAGAAAACGGACTTTTAATTCAAGAAAATGTATTTTTTCTTGATTTAAAAGCTAATTTTCTTATTTCTTTCGAGTTTTTCTTCATGTAAGAATTGTGTTTCTTGAAATGAAGAAAAACTCGAAAGAAATAAGAAAATTAGCTTTTAAATCAAGAAAAAGTACATTTTCTTTAATTAAAAGTCCGTTTTCTTAGCTGAGGACCAGTTTATTTTTTTCCGTGTATTAGGTTATTTTAACTGTAATTTAATTGATTCGTGCAATATTTACATCACGCATTGAAAAGTTTAGATCTAATTTATGTCCTTTTCAATTTGACAAGAGGTTCTACTTTACTTGATTTAATTATTACTTCTCAAAGGACAAAAATCCCGTATTTTACAATATGGGCAACTGTCTGTATACCACGGACCATGATCTCGTTTTTGTCCAATACCAATTTAAATATTTATGTACGTGAAAAGTATGTACTTGCAAATGTTAATGATTTATCAAGGGTTGACAAAAACAAATTTCGGAATTGACATTATTTGAGTTACTGCTATTATTGACGAACCAATTAATATTTTGAATTATAACTATCATTATTTGTTTTCCACTTGTGTACCTCTAAAAAAGTTGTTATTAAACGTGATTCCGCCTTAGTTAAAAAGTCAAATATTACAACTCATGAATATAAGACAAATATTATACAATGGAGACGAACACTGAGATCTTATTGCCCTACAATAACCTTAAAAACTTGATTGTAGATGCATGTGAAGTTTATCCTAAAAATTTCTTAAAACAAGAAAAACAATAATTTAGGAATATTTTAAGAAAAAATTCACATGCTTATATACAGACGTAAAGTTTATACTACAATTTTCCTGAAACAACAACAACGTTATATTTTTTGAATGTATTTGGGTAATGTAAACATTCAGGCGGTTTAAATAAAATATCAAAATGCTTGATATAGAATATAATATTTTTTATTTATCAAAATAAATAATCATAAAAATTTTTTTTGCAGAATTTTATCATGGATTTGCTTCGGTCTAAAATGATCAAAGTATTGAAATCCTGTTAAAAATGACGAAAAATTTGGTTGGCCCAAAACCACTTTTTTCGACGTTTTGATAGCCTCTGAATCTGAAAAAGCAAAAAAAAAAAATGTCCATCCGTCTGTCTGGACATCTGGATGTCTGGATGTCTGTACCCATGGTATCTCGAGAATGGCTTGTCCATCTGTATCCGTCGCCAATCTGTATCTATGGTCAAGGCGGGAATTTGAAAAGCTTTTGGAGACTGTATACTTCAAGAGGGTGGGGTATCTGCCATACGAAAATATTTACCATTTTTTTATATATGCTGGTTTGATTATTGAATTGGGCATTGAATTTGGAGTTGATTTGAAGGTTAAGTTAGGGGCCAATTTGCGGGTTGAGTTGAAGTTGAGTTGAAGTTGAGTTGGGTTGGATTAGGATGTAGTGAGCAGTTAACCAGTTTTTTATATATCCTGGTTTGAGGATTGAGTTTGGCGTAGAGTTTGCGGTTGAGTTGAGGGTTGAGATCCGTTCCGTTTGAATGGGTTGAATAAGAGCTGAGTTGGGGTTGGATTAGGGTTTAGTGAGCAGTTAAACTGAGGATTTGTGATTTTTTTTATAAAAATTTTATTGGGATTTTATATTTTATCCGATTTTGATGAAATTCAGTATTTCCAATGGAAATGGGATTCTCAAATTAATTTTAGATGAAGTTCTGAAATATGGCCAAGTATGATGTAATGGGTTTCTAATATGATTTTTGGATGAAGTTCTGGAATATTAGCTAACAGAGGTGGAAGTTGGCTACTTCTTAACCGGTATTAGTGAAATATGACGTCCGCAATATTGCTTTAAAATTGTTGTCTGATGAGGTTTCGGTAAATCATGCAGCTATTGAAGTTTCTTTGAGGCAGCATAAACGTCTATTTTAATTGCCTAACGATCGAGAGTATCTTCGAAATAATATTCAAGTTCGCCTAGAAACTTTCATCGCCAATCCTTCGCTTGAAACATTGGGGTATGTTTCCTGAGTATTTACTGTCAGAGCTGTAAGTTTGGCCATGCTTAAAAAAATGAAGAGTGTGGCGGACACGCGCTGAAGAATTAAATCTATTAACGGTAGTGTAGAGTCTCGGAATTAGCAGTATCATTTTAGAATCACATTTCTATCACAAATCTAGAATTTATCATATAATAGATTAAGAAATAGCCAAATTCTATACTAATTGGCCATATTCCAGAACTTCATCCAAAAACCATTTTAGAATTCCATTTCCAACGCACATGCCAAATATAATAATAATCGGTTGGGAAATAGGCAAGTTCCATCCCACTTGGCCATGTTAAGTTTATCCAAAAGTCATTTTAGGATCCCATCTCTATCGCGAATTTCAAATTTCACTAAAATCAGTTACGAAATAGATAAGTTTTATCCTAATTGGCCATTGTAAAACCTATATGCGCAAGATATTTAAACAAATCCACACGCCTTGACCAATTTGAAATAAACTTTACACAAATATAGTTTTGGAGGTTGAGCTGAAAACTGAATTAAGAGATTCAGTTTGGTTTTGGAAGTAAACTTAATTTTAAAGACCGAATTTCTGATCACCTAATGAGGTTTCAGCCCTTATATTTTGCATATTGAAATGTGGATTTATTTGCAAAAACACCATATTCGGTAGGGTTGTCGAACATGACGTAATACTAAACAGGGTTATAGGTCGTTGTCATCGGTTTCCCTAACAGGGTAGTAAGATGCATACATAAGCCAACTTATCAGCAATTTGTAGAATTTTATCATGGATTTTGAATATAGAAATAAGCATTTTTGCGTAAAAACTTTTTTTTGTGGTAGGGGGTGTCGAACATGACGTAATACTAAACAGGGTTATAGGTCGTTCTCATCGGTTTCCCTAACAGGGTAGTAAGATGCATACATAAGCCAACTTATCAGCAATTTGTAGAATTTTATCATGGATTTTGAATATAGAAATAAGCATTTTTGCGTAAAACTTTTTTTTGTGGTAGGGGGTGTCGAACATGACGTAATACTAAACAGGGTTATAGGTCGTTCTCATCGGTGTTCCTAACAGGGTAGTAAGATCCATACATAAGCCAACTTATCAGCGATTTGTAGAATTTTATCATGTATTTTGCATATAGAAATAAGCATTTTTGTGTAAAAACTTCTTTTGTGGTAGGGGGTGTCGAACATGACGTAATACTAAACAGGGTTATAGGTCGTTCTCATCGGTTTCCCTAATATGGTAGCCCTATATGCCATATTGCGGGATAAATAAAAAAAACGCAGCCACATGATTAGACAAAGTATGCTTTTATAACATTTCCTAAGATTGTTTTGAATGACCTAGGATTTAGTTTTTGTTTCATATTTCTAGTAATGCGGTTCAATAGGTATTCACATTTGATTATTTAAGGCGTGTTCGTTTTAACTGAAGAGTATAACTCTTCACTTCAGATAATTGAGGTACTCTTCATTTAATTAAGCTACTGAAGAGAAGTAACTTCTCGATTGACACTCTTCACTTCAGATAAATGTCAAAAACAAAATATACACAAACAATATTTTGTAAAATTTGTTTTACTTGAAGGTTTTAAATAACTTGTAATTAATATTTATAACTTTTTACACTTTCTGCCGTAGGCACTTGGCGAAACACACTTAATACACACATTTTTAAATTTTTTTAAAAACAATTGGTAAATATTTCGCCAAATTACAAAAAGTTTAAAAAATTACAACAAAGAGCTTAATATAATTTTTGAAATAGCAGCGAATAACGGTTATGCAGCTAAGACTATATTAAAGCTGTTAAACAGAAAACGGCCTATAACCCTGTTTAGTATTACGTCATGTTCGACACCCCCTACCACATAAGAAGTTTTTACGCAAAAATGTTTATTTCTATACGCAAAATCCATGATAAAATTCTATAAATCGCTGATAAGTTGGCTTATGTGTGCATCTTACTACCCTATTAGGGAAACCGATGAGAACGGCCTATAACCCTGTTTAGTATTACGTCATGTTCGACACCCCCTACCTCATAAGAAGTTTTTACGCAAAAATGTTTATTTCTATATGCAAAATCCATGATAAAATTCTATAAATCGCTGATAAGTTGGCTTATGTGTGCATCTTACTACCCTATTAGGGAAACCGATGAGAACGGCCTATAACCCTGTTTAGTATTACGTCATGTTCGACACCCCCTACCTCATAAGAAGTTTTTACGCAAAAATGTTTATTTCTATATGCAAAATCCATGATAAAATTCTCTAAATCGCTGATAAGTTGGCTTATGTGTGCATCTTACTACCCTATTAGGGAAACCGATGAGAACGGCCTATAACCCTGTTTAGTATTACGTCATGTTCGACACCCCATACCTCATAAGAAGTTTTTACGCAAAAATGTTTATTTCTATATGCAAAATCCATGATAAAATTCTATAAATCGCTGATAAGTTGGCTTATGTGTGCATCTTACTACCCTATTAGGGAAACCGATGAGAACGGCCTATAACCCTGTTTAGTATTACGTCATGTTCGACACCCCCTACCTCATAAGAAGTTTTTACGCAAAAATGTTTATTTCTATATGCAAAATCCATGATAAAATTCTATAAATCGCTGATAAGTTGGCTTATGTGTGCATCTTACTACCCTATTAGGGAAACCGATGAGAACGGCCTATAACCCTGTTTAGTATTACGTCATGTTCGACACCCCCTACCACATAAGAAGTTTTTACGCAAAAATGTTTATTTCTATACGCAAAATCCATGATAAAATTCTATAAATCGCTGATAAGTTGGCTTATGTGTGCATCTTACTACCCTATTAGGGAAACCGATGAGAACGGCCTATAACCCTGTTTAGTATTACGTCATGTTCGACACCCCCTACCTCATAAGAAGTTTTTACGCAAAAATGTTTATTTCTATATGCAAAATCCATGATAAAATTCTATAAATCGCTGATAAGTTGGCTTATGTGTGCATCTTACTACCCTATTAGGGAAACCGATGAGAACGGCCTATAACCCTGTTTAGTATTACGTCATGTTCGACACCCCCTACTTCATAAGAAGTTTTTACGCAAAAATGTTTATTTCTATATGCAAAATCCATGATAAAATTCTCTAAATCGCTGATAAGTTGGCTTATGTGTGCATCTTACTACCCTATTAGGGAAACCGATGAGAACGGCCTATAACCCTGTTTAGTATTACGTCATGTTCGACACCCCATACCTCATAAGAAGTTTTTACGCAAAAATGTTTATTTCTATATGCAAAATCCATGATAAAATTCTATAAATCGCTGATAAGTTGGCTTATGTGTGCATCTTACTACCCTATTAGGGAAACCGATGAGAACGGCCTATAACCCTGTTTAGTATTACGTCATGTTCGACACCCCCTACCTCATAAGAAGTTTTTACGCAAAAATGTTTATTTCTATATGCAAAATCCATGATAAAATTCTCTAAATCGCTGATAAGTTGGCTTATATGTGCATCTTACTACCCTATTAGGGAAACCGATGAGAACGGCCTATAACCCTGTTTAGTATTACGTCATGTTCGACATTCCTACCAAATATGGTGTTGCATATAAAATCCTATTTCGAAATTTTAAGTTATACTTTGGTTAATAATTTGTTATTGAAATATTTATATCAATTACATATTTATTTCTTAATTATAATGTATTTAATAATTTAGGTACTTTTATTAATGTAAACATTATTAAAAATTATTTATAATTTCAATACTTTATGCAATCGCCTAAATGTATGCATTTTACTAATACTATCAAGTTTTTTAGTTGGTGTTGTTGTTTTAGGAAAACTTTAGGATAAAATTCACATCGGTGATTGTAGTTAAAATACGAGAAGCCAAACGAAAATATAATTTTGGAATTTTAAAATCATTTTCAAACAAATAAACTGGGAATTCTTTAAATCACATTGGTATTCAAGGCAGCAATAGGTCGAATAATGTTTCCAGTTTTTTTATTGATTCAATAAATACACATTTCTTAACCAAGCCAGTTAAACTAAGTCAATTTTCCTTTATAATATATTCTATTTACATTATAAATGAACTCAACAATTTACATTTCACTGTATTGCCCCAAATTATAAAGATCTAACTCAATTGGACATGATGTAATCAATAATAAATTTCTTAAAATGTTTTTGGAATACTTTCCAAAATATCACGAAGTAAATTGATTCAAATGAATTTCTAAGCAGTTATTAATCCGATTTTCGAAAAAAAAAAAATTCAGTACACAAACAGCTCTGATAAACTTTCCAGATGACCGATCAAATGGCGCAATGGTTAAAGCTACGGCGGTTGGATCGGGAGGTATCGGGTTCGAATCCCTATAGAGGCGGGATGCAAAAGGGATTTTTCATCATCTGATTACGATCAGTGATGACGATGAACATATCTATGACCCCCTGTTGAGAGTGCCGATCAACCTTTCATGTCAGTACCATAGACAATCATAATAGATCTCTCATTTGACTAAAAACAGAAAATAAAAACAAAAATTTTCCATTCAAATATTATCGGTGTATTGCATATACGTATTATATTTGCAACGCATTCTAAAATTATTGCCTTATAAAATACACAACACAACGATACATTGGAATTATCAGAAGTTTTTGTTTTTTTCCTTTAGTTACTATGAAATGAGAAATCTAGTATGAATGTCTATGTCAGTACTATAGGCTGGCATGAAGCAATGCAATGTGCAGGTAGTTTAAACAAAAGCGGGTCTATAGCCGTACGTCCTCGAGTTGGCTGGCAACGGCGTAAGGTAGGACGTTAAAAGGAAACTGCGAAAGAGTTGGGATTGTCTTGACCCCAGAAAAAGATTGCAGAGATAGAGACAAAAACAAAAAAAAAATAAAAAAACACGTTACAGATGATATATGTAAATCGACTCCCAAACCAAATCGTTTGTTCACCAAATTCTTAAACAATTAAAGATTTCAATTTACATAAATTTTATTAATACGGCATTTAAAAAAACTTTATTCTTATCAATTTAACACCAAAAAAATCATATACCTATATGCATTGGTGGTCCTCAAAAACTACTGATTTTAAAAATTTCAAATTGATCTATGTCGTCTTTGATACGATATGATCGATAATATTCCAAAAACGTAATTAGGTTTAATTGTTTCCAATTAAAATTAAAAACTATCTTCTTTAATATCTAATATAATAGATTCAATTTTATAAAAATTTAATGACGGTTGTTCTATCGGTAAAATATATCCAGTTTTGTATAACGTCCCCTTATACTTTACAGCATTAGCTACATTACAATTGTTTAAATCTAACATCTTGTTACAGTTCTTTATAATTTTGTTATAAAACCCCAACTTACTTCTATCTACTTCAATATATTTATCAAAACTCAAATTTTTAGAGAAACCAATCTCATTATCTAGTAGAAATTTAGAAAATGTTAAGGAAGTTTTCACGCTGGAGTATACGATATTTATCCGGGAAGCTATGTTTCTAGCGTAAATTTTAGCTTCACGGTGCTTTGATTCAAAGCGATAAGTCCACAAATTTTTTATAGGACCATTTTGTCTTATAATTGTAGGATAAGGCAGAAGAAAGTGGAATTTTGGTTTTAAATTTTGTTTAAATAAATGTTGATATTTTCTGTTGTACTGCTCTATTAAATTTTGAAGATTTGTTAATACATTGTCGTCAAATTTTGATTTCATATGATATAAAATTTCCAAACATTATCTTTGGGAGGAACTAAAAAAAATGAATCAAATTTTGCTTTTCACTTGCCGAAAGCTTTAGAGTTTTGACTAATTAGCTTCTTCATGTCAATGGGTGGTAATAAATTTCCGATTTCAATTTTTCCATAATCCAAAAATTTGCTCACGATAGTTAAAAATACCAATTGTCAAATATTTCTTTTCTTCCATAAAATAGGTATAATAAAATTTCCCGTATGTCGTATTTACATATTCCTTCGAATAAATCTTCAAGATCAACTGTATAGTTATTAGTCACATGAAAAGTTTCTAAACCATTCAAAGCACAACGCCTCATAATTAAGATTATCCTTCCTTTCTCTACAATTGCGACACAATATCGTCTTTTTCTTTTTTACAAAATCTACAATATAAACTGGTTGTAAAGCCCAAAACGTCATTTAATCCTAAATTGTCACCAATCAATCGACATACAACTGGATAAGTAGTTCTTATACAATTATCGAATTTTTTAAAAATGTCAGTTAATTTTCGAAAATAAAAATCATTTCCCTATAATTTTTTTCTTTGTACTAAAAATAAGCAGCGACGAAAATGTATTGTAAATTTGATAAAAAATGGTACGGAATTGTAGGACAAGTGTATAGTAAACACGACAAACTGCATCAACGCCACAATGACTACCTAAGTGATTGTTAACTTCGAAATCATCTGCAAAGAGAAATATAGGAATTGGATTATCGCTAGCCAATTTTGTAAAAGAAATACCATTAACAAAATGGGTTATGGTTGCGCTCTTTAATAGTTCTGAAGTATTTTTAACGGTTGCCTCTAGTACATTAGGAAATTCGAAAAAAAATTTAATTTGAAACTCGTAGCCATCAGACATGCATTAACATTTGCTGCATATAAAGTAGGTTTACGATTTAGAATTTCTTCTGGTATTTCATTATTTACATTAAAAAATATCGGCTTGCAAAATAGTTTCAGAAGACTTTCAATCGAACTAAACTGTGGTGTAGATGAGTATGAGGAAATTAATTCTTTTACGCCATTAGTGATACGTAACATTCGATATACCATTTTGAACATCTACTACATCTTTTCCAGTTAAATTATTTCTATCATGTAAGTTTATTAAAAATTTACAGCATTTATTATTTATGTTAGCTTTTAAATTTCCACTACTAATATTAGAGGGAATTGTTAATACTTCATTTCCAATATTTCCTTCCATCAACGTTTTCTGCATTGATTCAATTACAACATTTTGTTGCGGTGATGTTTCTAATAATAGGGTTACATTATTATTTATTACTATTAGATTTAGAAAAACTATCGCAAGAGTTCAATTAATTTTGTTTAGACTGCTTAACATTTTGTTTTATAATTATGAATTATTCGGTAATGAGCTACTTGGTCTAGTAATGTTTCAAAATATTTCATAAATATACCAAATTTTGAATCTATTGCTAGACCATTTCAGATTCCCTAGGATAAGTTAAATTGAAAACTTGAAACCTTTTGTAGCATAAATCTAGAGCTGACACAAATGATTGAACTTTAATGTAACATTATCTAAAATTACATAAAATTCCTTAATACAGGTAGGAGACGTCTCTACTACGAAAATGAATGGCTGAATTGTTGTCTTACTTGAAGCAGCTGCATTTTGTTTTTTTTGTTTCAAACGTTCCAGATCGGTGATTGCGTATAGATGGGTATATTATTCACAGCATCCTTGATGCTAGCTCTTCTCTTTTATGGTGATTTGATTACGCAAAGTTGGCCGTAAAATGCAATTCAATGTAGCAATTTGAATTTAGTTCGCTGTTTCTGTAAGAACATAACATTAATTTAGACAATTATTATTATTTATGTTATTTAATTTTTTTTTTTACCTTTGTCGAATTTATTCGACCTTGATATTTCCTTCCGATTCCTTGATATTTCAAGGTCTTCAGTATCTGGTTCGTGTTCTGAGTACGGTATGGTATGTAAGTCTACGCTACCCAAGTATTTTTATATCCGAAAATTTTTGTATTTTTCTGACATTTAGCTAAAAATTTGAATTTTGTTTTCGAATGTTGGTCAAAAAAATCGGAAAATGATGAAATTTGGCTTCCAATTTTTTTATTTTTTTTTTTCGATTTGTATGGCCAACTTTCATAGTAAATTTCATAATAAGTTGGACATTATTGCTGAAAAAAGTCGGTGATGAAAACAGCTTTTTTATACTTGGGTACTAGCATGTACAGTACTAGATTGCGAAAGGCCCTAAGAGATGTCAAATTAAATTGTAAAAAAATTAAGTTATCTTAGATTAGATATTCTGTTGGATTAATTAAACGATAAATTTATATTACTTGGGTTTTTTGATTTAAATATTGTAAGTTAGCGTATTTCATTCCACATTCTATAAAAATATATGACAAATTTGATATAATGGAACTATACCTAAACTATTATCTATAATTTTCTTAAAAATACTCACCATAAAACTTAATAAAATGCAATTCCTCGTTCCAGGACTTTAATAATGCAAAAAGACAGATACGACATTTCTTTTTCAAGTGAAATACGTATGTTCTTACATATATCAAAATATTTCATAATAAATTTATGTAATTAAATATATGAAGCACTTTTAATAACTATTACCCTGAACCAACTTAATGCACAATATAATTTTTGATTGTACCAATTTGACTTATAGTCAACAAATTTCCTTCAACTAAATTTTATAAAAATGATGTTCCCCCAAAGTACCGTTACTTTATAGACCAACAAATCATAACTATCATATATCGACAAAATATGTTAAATAATGCTAATTTACCATAAATACGTTTATGGTCAATACGGTACTTTTCAATACAAACTATAAGCAAAATTGATAAAATGAAACAACTTTTTCACAATTACAAATTATGTACGTACGTATTGTTGTTTCAAAACCAAAATTTGTATTTTTAATGCACCTAATAATTAGAATAATACTTTTAAATATGTTTTTTGTGGCTGGGTACTCTTTAAAAATGTTTAGTTAATTACAAGATTCGACGTGTGATTAATAATTTGGCAACCCTAGTCAACCCTGGAAGAATGAAAGGACGGATACGATATTTTTAAAATTGGTATTTTGGTTCCTGGTAATCTAATTCGTCGTTCAATGTGAAAATATGAAACGAAAAATGTTCCTCCACTAAAATACCTAGCGATTACAACTTCGTAAATCGTAATAGCGGAATAAGTAAAAATAAGGAATCAGAAATTATTGAAATATTATTGTTGTAAATTGCTTTAAGTGCCTAACGATTGATTTCATTTCAACTGGAATGAAACCAATTTATCAATGAGAGGGACAGCATTACTATTTACGTCGATAAATATCTGGTTCCCTTACTCTTGTGACCATCCATTCCAAACTTTCGATGGTGACCAAATAGGTCTGTTCTCCATTGAAACAACTTGGCTGAGTGGAACTATGCGACAGAACTTGCAAAATATGACGCCGCCAAATTTATGGTTCTGAATTTAGCGATACCTCTATGTGTAAATAAATAATACAATCTATGAAAAACCTCGTTTAATTAACCTAAATATTTCGGAACTCTAAAACAAGAACTAAACACACAATACTATCAAAATGTAAAATACCTCAGATTTGACGAGCATCGAAAAATTGTGTGTACCCTAATTAGATTCTATCAAATAAAATAAATAAAAGCATACATTTTCCAGCATAAATAAAAACAAATAACAATTATTGAACAAACGCAATAACTCATCCAAAATTTATCCCAACCAATTTTCATATACCTTTCGCGATTCATTGAGCCAAATGGTAAATGAGGAGGGTACCCTAAAAAACTGTTTAATGATAAAAGTAAATCCACCTTATATTCTCCACCCAAATATAAAAACAATTATAATCAGTAGATTGGAATTGTAAATAATATTTTACGAATGGAAAAAAATGCGAATATTCAATTTTTAGTGGATTATAGTGCTCGGAGGATGATGTTAAAAATTGTAATATTTTGAGGTAGAGGATTATGCTTGACAGATTTTTTTATAAAATATCGCTGCACTATATTCCCAAATTTCATATATACGTATATGTTGTATTGTTTATTTATATAAGAGTATCTCTTTCCCGCGTGAGTTCCAATGAAATAATATATAGGTTTTCCAATTTCCCCCGAAACAACTTCTTTTTTGTGAGTACTTTTGATTACAACTTATGTGTACTTTTCATTTTCCCGTTTTGTTTGGGAAATTTTATTTTTTTATTTTATATGTACGGTTTGAATTTTGAATGTAATAAACGTTATAATTTTAATATACTTTTTTTTGTAAGTAGCAATCAATTTTCTTATATAGGTACCTTCACAAATCCCTTCTCTAATTTCCCGAGAACCCGATTTTTATTTTTTTTTTAAATTATTCTTACATTTTTTATTGTTCGCGTTTATATTACATTATAATATAAAATAAATTTTGTCAAGGAATCTTTGGTAATAAAATATAACAACAAATCAACCCTTTTTGTATACATAAAATGCTGCCATTATCTTAAAAGTGTATAGCACAAATAAAATAAAATAAAAATACCTGCCGTTAAACGTTTTTTAGCGCATTTTAATATTCCTACTTTGGGATATACACGGATATAATAAAATAACAACAAGAAAACTAATATAAAAACATTGAAAAGTCACGTATTATTACAACATTGTTTAGTGTTTCATTTGGACTTAAAATTATAAATGATTTTCCTTTTCTTAAAAATACATACAGTGTTCTCTTCCCTTGGATATATTATGGTATGTTTATATCTGAGTACATTTATTATTCTCATTTTGATGATAATCATCATCGTTTTGTTCATAAAACATCTTTAATAACCGTGCCAAGCTCTTAAAAGTTTCATCCGACTAGAATTCTTTTTCGCTCTTAGTTAAAAAATAAGAAAATTGAAAACTGTCGATGAATTGTGTTCATTGTTTGATATTTTATTGGGAATTGTTATATTGTTGCATTTTTTTTTGATTTTATTGCATTTTAAGGACGTGACTTTTGTTGATTGGACATAGTTTAAGGCTTTAATCAATTGTCGTGCTTTATGTAGAAAGATTCCAATCAATAACATTGCATTTAAGCTAAATTTAAAATGAACAATTTAAATTCAGTTAACTTAAATTATCGTGTATGTACATAAAAGGAAAATTTTAACAAACTTCACACAGAAACGCAACCAAACAAATGTGAAATTTGCATTTTGTTCATTCAAACAGGAAAATCGTATAATCAGTAAAGTTTGTTTGTTAAAATTAAAATAAAATTCATTCCAGTTATATGTGTGCTTTGGAAATAATTGAATGAATGTGAATATATAAACGGGAATGAAAAACGGGAAAAATATATTTTCGATTTTTATTTTTTTATTTTTTATTTTTTATTTTCTGTACATGGTAATGACAGATTAACTTTAAAATGAAGTATAAAAAACAAATTGTTTGTTTGCTGTACATTTTTAATTGAACAGAACCAACAATTTAATTAAAAATTTGCTGTTCATTTGGGTGGGGGAGAACAACAAAGCAAAAATTGACCGCTTTATTTACGAGATCTTCAAAGTAACATGTAAAGAGATAATATAAAAGCGAGATTTACCTAATAGTATAAAATTGAGTGGCTGTCTATTTTCGGGAAGTCAAATCTGTCACAACAGATTGACGATATTATCAATCATAGTTAATATTTCTCAAGTTTATATACAATATATCATAATTTACATGTTAATTTTAATGTTCATTTTCTGGTATGATAACATTCGTTTGGTTGTTGGTATTGGAGAATGAGGGTTGGAGCTATTTTTTGTTTTTGTGTATCTATATGGTAAACATACAACACAAGTGCAGAATATATTGTAATGCGAACACATCAATCATATTTTTTTTTAACTGCTGCTTCTTTTAAAGCATAACACAGTATAAATATACGGGGATAAAACTTATTAAATGGTTTGACGATGTTTATGTTCCATATAATACATTCGATGATAGGTGATTGATTGATAGCGACCTTATAAGTTAATTAAAGTATTTAGATATGTCTTTTTTAAGGAAATATAAATCTTGACAAAACAAAAAAAAAATTTTTAACTTAAATTTATTTAATTTCTCAAGAGATATAATTTGATTCATCGGTTCATAAAACCCCAAAAATTTCACACTCGGTTGAAAACACACGAAAAACTTTTTCCGGAAATTTATACAATCGAAATGTCTTATAAGTATATAACCCGGTTTCATATAATTAGAATCAGGCACAAAACAAAAGAGCGACACATTATAATTATTGCACCATACCACACCCATAAGAAAATGTAAGATTTTCCACTAAATTAATCAATTATATCTTGACACATTAACTAAAAAAAAATGTATACGTATATATCGTTTGTGCGTTAGTGCATTTAACCCTTCTGTGAACAGCTAAAACATAAATGAGATGTTTTTATTTTTTGTATACTATTCCCAAATGGTGTAGTCAAAAGTATGTTGGAAGACTAAATTAAGATAGAGGATGAAAATGAAAAAGGAAAATCTATAAATTTTCATTTTATACATAAAAAAATAAAAGTTAAAATCTCTTCGGAAAAAGAAGAAAAAGGCTAAATACTCATACTGGCAGAGACGTACATGTGTACACAGAAAATACAGATTCATACCTACATACATAGGCATAGGAAATTTATTTTCTTTGAGTGTAATTAAAAACAGTTAATTATTGTAGCATCATAAGAAAAATTATGTACCGTGAAGAAAATATGTGAATATTTTTGAGAATTTATGTAGGGGATGCCTATTTGTTTAAATGGCAAAATGTAGACAGGTGAATATATTCATCGTATTTTATGTGTTAGTTGGTAAAATGTTGGAATGACAGAAAATTGCTATAAAAATGTAATGTAAAATATGTCTTGGAAATTCTACTTTACGGGAGCTTCCCTTCCTGAATAGTTCATCCTTTGTTCATCATCCGTATATTTGGTAGAGACATCTTTAAAATTAATTGAGTTTTAAACATTTGATTTTTATATTAAATCCACCTCTGTCCTTTCCAGTTAATTTACGAATTGCAAAACCACAGATCGGCTGATTTACTTTCAGTGGTGTTGAAAACAAATAGCTGCGTATTGCATTTTCTTAGAGGCAATGAATTTCAGAATTTGGCAAAATTAGCAAACATTATTTGTAAAGTTTGTTTTAATGAAACAAAAATTAATTATTGAATTATTCGGTCTCATCACCCGTTCTAAACGTCTCTGTATTTCCCTTTGTTGGTAGTTTGGTACATATATCGACTTGCTCGCTATTTGTATATTGTTCAGTTCGTCCACTGAAATTAGACCGATTAATAATTATATCAAAATAATGCTTTCCTGATTGACCGGTAGCTGATGAAGGATGCCTATTTTCTGTTACGGGTTGCTTTTACACTATATGTTTTCAAATCCGATTTTGATGCCTCTTCCATACTCCGCACTAGATAGACCATTTTGCCAAGCACTTTTGAAATTTCTCCAGGTATCCGCCTAGAACCCCTTGAGTATTTTCTTGTTAGTACTTATTACAATTTTAAATTTGGATTTCCCTATTTTCTGAAACTCGACTTTTGAAGATAATAGAGATAAGACCGAAGTGAAATTCTTCCCAAGTAACAAAAAATATGTATGTATGGGTTTGTACAAATTGCATTCATTCAGGCGATATTTTGTGCAACAAAAGTTGCATATAAATCCCAAAAAAGTTGCTTATAAAACAAGAATCGCAAAAAAATTAATATTAGGGTTGGCTAAATGCCAACAAGCCTATAGGTTGAAATAAAAATGCCAAATGGTCGCAAACAGGCAATATAAGTATGTATGATGCACCAAGTTTCAACGAAAAATTTGTTCAACAAAAGTCAAAAGATTCATAAACCTCAAACAGGGGATCCCGGTGTCGGCGATATTATGAATAACAGGCAATATGTATACGGAATGTTGCAGGAAGTTTCAGTGAAGAAATCTTTTCAACAAAAATCAAAAAGCCAAAATGCGAATATGGTTTCTAGGATGTCTGTTGTATTGGCTTTATACTGGAAATTACGAATAGTCGATCCCTGGGGTCGGCGATATGAATAACCGGCAATATGTATACGGAATGTCGCAGCACGTTTCAATTACGATTGAATTGTCTCTATGTAGATATAGAGATTGTCTGGTTTGCGACTCTAGAACACGCAACGTAAAATTGTCCATCTGAGAAGCAATCCGTCCATGTGTGAAGCAACAGAATGAACACGACAGGCTGAAGATGGCTGAAAGACGTCAATGAGAAAGAACAGATCAGCTTCAAATACGACTCCGTGCTCAGCAATCAAGCGATTACAATTGCATTGCATTCCGGTAAACTTAGCTGATTATTATAGTTTGAGCCAGCATGTTCTTATTGGTACTATGACTGAAGTGTGTCATTCATGCGATGCTTATTGCAAGGCTCTGAAATTTAATGGAGAAATGAAAGAAATGTGTTGCGCATTTCCGTCGGAAAAATTAAACTGCTTCAACTAAAACTTCAACTAAAAACTTTGCTTGCCTGGAAAATACAACTAATGCTTCCAAATGACGTCGTTCAGCGCAGAAACCGTAACAGCTCAATTCATGCCAACTTCAAAGTGAAATTATCTTAAAGCCGGTTCCCTGCTTCCATTACCAAATGGTCAACATAAATTCCTACAAATATATTTCATCGTGGGATGGCAATGATGAGAATGTATGCTGCGTAATTTCTACCGGCATAAAAAGGTCCATTGTTTCCCCGGTCCACCGTCTTTCCAGCAATTGAGAATTGAGCTAACGCTTGAGCAAAAAGCCATTTACGATCAAATAATGCAACCTATTAACAATAGGGTTGGAGAAATCTTTCACCCGGCAATTCACCCCAAAATAGTATAGCCTTAGCTCTTGCGTCATCCGGAATAGCTGCGACATTGCTACCAGGTGGAAGAACTGCTCATTCCATTTTGTAATTGCCATTGAACATGCAATTTATTGAAACTCCCAAGTGCAACATTTTCAAAGCATGCGGCATGGGAAAAGTGTGCCAGAAATACAAATTATTTGCATGGAAATATTAAACCATTTGGGAACGCAATCGCATTGCTTGCAGAAGGTTTCAGGCAAATATTACCTGTAATTCCTCGATCAATACCAGCGGATGCAATAAATAAATGCCTGAAATATTCTACTTTGTGGCGACACGTAAAGACGCTGAAATTAACTACAAATATGCGTGTCCAGCTGCAAAACGATGGATCAGCTGAAATATTCTCACATCAATTGCTGGAAATTGGGAACGGAAAGGTGCCGGTTATTCTGACCTCAGGGCGAATTTCATTGCCTCATAACTTCTGCAATTTAGTGACGTCAAAAGAAGAATTGGCTGAAAAAGTATTAACCAATATTCAAACCAATAATAGACTCATGATTGACTGAGTGAACGAGCTAATATTGCCACCAAGAACAAAGACGTCTACGAACTTAACAATGTTATTCAGTCTAAAATTCAAAGCGAGGCAGTCACATACAAGTCGGTCGACACTGTTGTGGAAGCAGATGAAGCGGGTAATTATCCATTAGAATTTTTGAATTCACTGGATCTGCCAGGGATGCCACCGCACGTAATGCAATTGAAAATCGGCATGCCAATTTACATGTTCCGAAATTTCAACCAGTAAGCTTTGCAACGGCATACGGCTCGCAGTAAAACAAATTAATAAGCAACGTCGTAGAAGCAACAATCTTGGCAGGACCATTCAAAAGTGAAGGTGTATTCATTCCTCGCATTCCTATGATTCCAACGGGTATGCCATTTCAATTTAAGCGGTTGAATTCCCAATTCGATTGACGTTTTCAATCAACATCAACAAAGATCATGGCCAATCTTCAATTGTGCGTTTAGATCTAGACACGGATTGCTTCTCACATGGACAAATTTGTGGAATGGAAACGTGCTGCATCATTCCGTATACATATTGCCTGTTATTCATATCGCCGACCCCAGGGATCGACCTTTTGAAAATTCCAGTACAAAGCCAATACAACAGACATCCTAGAAACCATATTCGCATTTTGGTTTTTTGATTTTTGTTGAAAAGATTTCTTCATTAAAACATGCTGCAACATTCCGTATACATATTGCCTGTTATTCACATCGCCGACCCCAGGGATCGTCCATTTGTAATTTCCAGTATAAAGCCAATACAACAGACATCCTAGAAACCATATTCGCATTTTGGTTTTTTGATTTTTGTTGAAAAGATTTCTTCGCCGACCCCAGGGATCGTCCATTTGTAATTTCCAGTATAAAGCCAATACAACAGATATCCTAGAAACCATATTCGCATTTTGTTTTTTTGATTTTTGTTGAAGAGATTTCTTCATTGAAGCATGCTGCAACATTCCGTATACATATTGCCTGTTATTCATATCGCCGACCCCAGGGATCGCCTATTTGTAATTTCCAGTATAAAGCCAATACAACAGACATCCTAGAAACCATATTCGCATTTTGGTTTTTTGATTTTTGTTGAAAAGATTTCTTCATTGAAACATGCTGCAACATTCCGTATACATATTGCCTGTTATTCACATCGCCGACCCCAGGGATCGTCCATTTGTAATTTCCAGTATAAAGCCAATACAACAGACATCCTAGAAACCATATTCGCATTTTGTTTTTTTGATTTTTGTTGAAGAGATTTCTTCATTGAAGCATGCTGCAACATTCCGTATACATATTGCCTGTTATTCATATCGCCGACCCCAGGGATCGCCTATGTGTAATTTCCAGTATAAAGCCAATACAACAGACATCCTAGAAACCATATTCGCATTTTGGTTTTTTGATTTTTGTTGAAAAGATTTCTTCATTGAAGCATGCTGCAACATTCCGTATACATATTGCCTGTTATTCACATCGCCGACCCCAGGGATCGTCCATTTGTACTTTCCAGTATAAAGCCAATACAACAGATATCCCATATAATATGTTCGAACGGGCCTTTTATTTATTTTATTTTACATAACATCAAAATGTAAAACCAATGGACGGTTTTTATTTTAATCATTCTGAAAGCTGCCTAAATGGATTCTTTTAAATTAAATTGAATAATGAATTTCTCCTAAAAGAAGATTGTTTGAAATTTTTTTTTCTGTAAATGACATTTAGGCAAATAAATTACCACCGCATACATAAAATATATACGTATACGGGAAATTTGGGATTTTATTTTGGGAAGTATTTCACAGGCATGAGATAAGATGGTTTTTGGTTGTCGGATGTCGGATGTGAAGAAGCTCAGCAGCAGTTTTTCCATTTAGTACAGGCGATGTTTTTGTACGGTAAGATACCAGAAACTTAGTCAACGCTTCGTTAGGTGATTTGGTCGTGGATAAGATTTCCTCCATCGATCTCTTAAATGTTCCTACCATTCTTTCCGCTAACCAATTCGATGCCGGATGAAATGGAGCCGTCAGATGTTGAATTCCGTTGAGTTAACAGAACTTACTAAATACTCCGGATATAAACGGTGGTCCATTGACCATTACGATAGTATGAGGGATGCCCTCGATTTCAAAAACTATTGGATGCTCTGATAATTGGAGGCATCTGTTGCCAGCAAAGCTTCGTAGTCATCTCGAAAGTATACCAATTTAGCAGCATCAATTATTTGGCCCTTTAATGCTTGGAAACCTTCTTGTGGAGCTCGACTCCACTCGAAGAGAACTTCTTTGCGGTGCAGAAATCTGTGAAAAATTCATGACAAATTTGTGATAATAGTTACATTTACCCATAACTGGTTTCAATTACTTGAGCTCACATGGATGTGTCAAATCTTGAATGGCTTTCAAACCAAAATCGGCTAAACAGATCACTGCGGCATTAATTACCGTATTTTTTGGACCATATAAGACTCACTTTTTTACCCTGAAAATTCGACCAAAAATTGGAGAGCGTCTTATGGTCCGAAGTGCGCCTTATAGTCCGAATTATTTACTGGTAAGTCAGCATGGTTGCCCTGGGTTCTGGTAAAAACATTTGGGAATCCCATGCGACAATAAATCGGGGATCCGATGCATCTTATACCCTTGACAGACTAGGGATTAGCTAAGCGCGATTAGTGATTTTTTCGAGATTAGCTGGAGTGTGTTAAGTTGAAGATTAGCTAATCTCGTTTTATTTGAGGATTAGAGACTAATCGAGATAGTGATGATAGAAGTAGTGGCACTACAATGGGAAATAATTGTTTAAACATTGCTGAAAATGCAAGTGGCGTGAATGTACAATAGAAGTTATAAAATCAATGACACCTTAAACAATTTGTACTGAATAAATTCTGAGGAAATAGAAAATCTAGTGTGTTTTAATGTATAAATCTTGAAATGATTTACTAGCTATATTTTAGCGAATCACCATAATAATGGGCGTATCCAGCACACAGATATCTACTTTCGAGATATTCTCAAATGTAGAATAGTCTCAATTGTAGACTGCGAAATGTGCTGGACATAAAATCTACATATTAGTTTTGGTTTGCATCTTAGAATATCGGTATAATTACCTTCATTGTTGTAATGATCCATTATTATTTATTTTCTAATTTCAATTTAATTAAATTGATTCGAAAGATTTCAAATATGCATAATGTGCCGTTGTTTTTCTAATTTGTACTCGTATAACAAAATTTTCCATTAAAAATGTCAAAATAAAGCGAAGATACAAACCATGGAATATGGATTACATTTTTTTGCCTCACTAAATAGTGAGAATATCTACATTTTTCTAGTAAGATATTTTGCATCCAGCACGTAAGATGTGAGATATCTACTTTTTTTAATAAGAAATCTATGTGCTGGATACGCCCAATATTTTATTTCTCTGCAAGAAACTAATCCCTAGTGTATCAACTCATATGGATTTGTGGTGGATTAGCTAATCTCGTTTCACTAATCGCGCTTAGCTAATCCCTAGTCTGTCAGTGGTATTAGGTTCGAAAAATACGATATATGTCCAAGATATTCGACTTCTGATTGAATAAATTTACTCTTGTTAAAATTGCACCTTAAATTAAATTTATGTAGAGTAACAATGATGTAATCTAGGCAAGTAGCGTAATGTTTTAATGCCACAATCATTGTTCTATCTGACGCTGGATTGTCAACCGCTCTAATTCCTCATCCAGCTCGATTTGGAAATATGCATCGGATAGGTCGATCTTCGAGTAATGTTTCCCATTCTTTAATTTATGGAACTATTTGTGGATTTATCGTTGCTTTGAAGTCCCCACAGTTGCGTATTGAACCGTCAGATTTTGTAATAACTACTATCGGTGTCGCCCAATGGCTTGATGACCCCCTGCGATTGAAGTCTTTCCAACTCATTCTTTAGTTCGGTAAATTGTGAAAATGGTACGAGGCGTGGTTTAAATACTTAGGCGAGGCACGCTCACGTAAATGTGCGTCATTATAAATGTCCTTGAAAAAACCTACACAGCAACCCAGCGTATTCTAAAAAAGAGAATCAAATTTATTGTAATATCTTTAATGAGAATTTATGTATTACAGTCAGAACTGGAATTAACCGCAGAAACTGTGGTCGACTTTTGCATGAGGTTAAAATTAAACGCATCAAACCAATCCATTCCTAAAATGTTTGATCCATCCTGACTATATTGATAACTAGAAGCGGTAGTAAATATCTATTGCCGTCGTATTCGACCTTCACTTCCAGATCCATTGATGAAGTTGCACCGGTTAATTAAAAGTTTCCTCCCTTTCCGTAAAATAGAATCCGAACATCCAAAAATTCATTAGTACTCGAAACTTCATTTGATACCACACTATCGGACAACTCTGATAATTACAAAGTTCGGATGCTCTTCTCTAGAATTGTAGTGTAAAGTTACTCTATTCCGTTGTTGATCGCTCCGACCTTTGGATCTACACACAGAGGCTATGTGATCGACCTTTCCGCAAATACGACATTTCGCCGAAAGAAATCGATAATCACTTCGTTAATGGACCGTTTCGTCGTTGGACCGGTTCATTCCCTGTTCACGATTTCAGCTTTTTCAACAACCTCGAGTATAGTAACTGGATTTGTTAACGGTGTTTACCGTCTAGGTCATGCTTTATTACTTTTATTACGTTAATTGATTTTTGTGCTAATTCAAGTAACTTGATTTCAAGTTTATGTTCATACATATTCAAGTTAATTTAGTCAAGTAGTTGTTTAAAATGTTATCGAATGTTTCACAAAACTTCATGGGATTGGTAAATTTTCAAAAAAAATTATGATTTCTGCCCTCCACTTCATTTTTGTAGATGTAAAAATTCGAGTATGGTAGTTAATCCCGATTCAGAAAATCCGGAGTAATAAAATCTCACTCCACAAAATCCTGGCTGAACGATATCTCGATCCAATAAATACTCTTCTAAGTAAAATCCGGACTCATTAAAATTCTAACGCAACCAAATCCTGACGGCACAAAATCTCGAAAATCCCGAAATAATCCCGACTTTTAAAAATAAAATCTCGCGCGATAAATATTCTGGGAAAGAGCCGAGACATATTCTGGAAAAACGGAATAAACTACTTATCGAATACTGGCATGATTATCAAATTCCGGCACGACATTTCGAATTCGCACGGAGATATCGAATTCTTTGATAAATCATCTCAAGACTTTAGAATTCGATATATCATTTCAAAGTTCGAGATGTTATGTCAGAATTCGATATACCGTACCAAAATCAATAAATTGATCGAGAGTATGTCGAATACGTCGAATACGTGACATATACAATTTGAGTTGTGATAGTGTTTTCTTACAACATACGTAGATTCCGAAAACCAAAAATTGAAATTTTGATATAACATATCGAATTCCATAACATAATTTTGAGATGATAAACGGAAAGGCTTCATAACCGATTTATCCAATTGTGACAAAACCTTTCGAATTCTGGAATGACATAACCATTTCTGATGTATTGAATTTAGACAAAAATAGCTCAAATTCTGACTTAGCAAATCGAATTATGTCATCATTTATCTAATTTTGATATAAAGTATACAATTTTGACATTATAAATTCAAATTCTGACATGTCAGATCGAATTTTAACATAATATGTAAAAATTCTTGATTGATATACCGAATTTTGACTTAACATACATTAATTCGAATTCTGATAAGACATATCGAATTCTTAAATTATTGTATTTATTGAGTTTTGGCTTAATATGCCAAATTCTGATATGATATATTGAACTAGATGCTACACCATAACATGACATATCGAATTCTGATACGATTTACCAAGTGTTGGCATGATATTTCGAATTCTAACTTGATATCACGATATATCGAATTTTGAGATCTGAAATTCTAATTCTGACATGACGTATCGAATTTTGAAATGAAGTAACGAATTCTGGCATAATTTATAGAATTCTGACATCATAAATACCACGGAAAAAAATAAACTGGTCCTCAGCTAAGAAAACTGACTTTTAATTCCAGAAAATGTAATTTTTCTTGATTTAAAAGCTAGTTTTCTTATTTCTTTCGAGTCTTTCTTCATGTAAAAATTGTGTTTCTTGAAATGAAGAAAAACTCGAAAGAAATAAGAAAATTAGCTTTTAAATCAAGAAATAGTAGATTGTTCTACAAGTAAAGAAAAGTGATAGTTTTCCAGCGAGTAAAATTGTTTAATTTACGAGCGAGCGCTAGCGAGCGAGTGTATTAACAATTTTTCGAGCATGGAAAACTACTTTTCTTACGTGTCGGACATGCTATTTTTTCGTGGATTTGACGACAAATCAGGTAAAAATAAAAAAGGTAGAACCAGTTTGGATCGAAGTACGTATGCATAGCATGTACATAATAATCGCAGTAAGCAAATAAATAAAAGTCAAAAATTCAAAAATCATTTGGAAAAAAATCGTTTCTATGAAGAAAAGTGTTTATAGTGAAGAAATGTGTTGCTAAGGAGAAAAGTAGCAGTTTTCTTTACTGTTTTCAGCCAAGAAATGACACTCTTTGCCATTAAGGACACGAAAAAAGTACATTTTATTGAATTAAAAGTCCGTTTTTTTAGCTGAGGACCAGTTTATTTTTTTCCGTACAAATTCTTATTCTAAAGTATGGAATTTTGACATGATAACTCATGATAAATTCTGACATGACGTATCGAATCCTGACATGAAGTGTCGAATTCTGATATGAGATATCGAATTTTCACAACAAAGATTCAAATTCTGATAATACATATTAAAAATTCAGTTATGATTTAGCGAATCCTGAAGTATAAATTTTTGCCATCCAAAATTCAAATTCTGACGTGACATATCAAATTCTGACATAACGTATCGAATTCTGATATGATACGTCCATTTCTAAAATAATTTAGTTTAGTCTGGTATAGTGTATTGATGTATTGAATTTCTGACAAAATACATCAAATTCTTATATGAGGGCATACCAAATTCAGGCATGATATATCGAATTTTGACATCTGAAATTCAAATTCTGACATGACGTATCGAATTTTGAAATGAAGTAACGAATTCTGGCATAATTTATACAATTCTGACATCATAAACACAAATTCTGATTCTAAAGTATGGAATCTAACATGATAACTCGAATTCTGACATCGAAAATTCATATTCTGACGTAGTGTATCGAATTTTGACATGAACTTATCGAATTTTGATACGAGATATCGAATTTTGGCATCCAAAATTAAAATTCTGACGTGATATATCGAATATTGACATAACAAATCGAATTCTGATATGGTATGTCGATTTCTAACCTAATTTATTTTATTCTGGTATGGTGTATTGAATTCTGGCACGATACGCCAAATTCTGACATGAGGACATATCAAATTCAGGCATGATATTCGAATTCTGACATCACAAATTCAAATACTGACATGACTTGTCGAAATCTGAAACGATTATACATCCGATGCATCGATTTTTGGCGTCACAAATTCAAATTCTAACTATGGCAACTTACATAACATATAGAATTCTGACATCATAAATACTCTGATATTCCAAATCTAATTCTGGCATCATTTAATGAATTCTGACATGATAATTCGAATTCTGGTATCAAAAATTCAAATTCTGACATGACTGAGATTCTGGTATAATATTTCTAATATATTTCATGACCAATTCGGATACTGTATGTCTAATTCTGATGTGAAGTATGGAATTCCGGCGAATTCGTGATATCGATTTGACACCGAAAGATTTAAATTCTGACATGGCATATCGAATTTTGACATTATTCTGCTGGTTTTGCGGACGCAGCCGCTGATGTATATATCAACATAATTTTTACATTAAACGTCCAAGCCAAGCAATCCAAGGGATAGAACCAAATTGATTTGGACGTTACTCCGTTGAGCATGTTCGATTATACGAAGGTTTTTGTTGATAGAAAATAGTATTCTAAAATGAATTAAATTAAAGTTATGGCATATGGCTAATTAGATATGGATTAAATCTTACGTATGCAATGGAATTTAGAATCTTGGATCATTCTTAATCAATTTAGATACCTTTTTTATTACTAAAATCAATTTAAAATACGATAAAATATAATTTCGTTCAAGCTGAATTTATTAAAACTTTAAATTGAAACTTTCTATTTATTTATACAGCTATGGAAAGAAATTATGTAAAATAGATGATGGTACATATATTTTATTTATGTATAATTCCAGCCACAAACAAATCATTATTTAACGTAATAAACTAACTGATATATCTCCCCACTTAATATAGTGGGTAGTAATCAAACTAAGTTTTTATAAAAAAAAAAAAATCCAAATTTTTCTAATTTCAAAACAATTTTTCACCATCAGTATAACATTTGTACATATTTCATCTTCCACTTCTTTGTCTTCCATCACATCATCAAGTTATAAAAACAATGATGATAAACATTAACTTCACGGAAAAATAAAAAAATAAAAAACAAATCCATCACATTCACATATGACTTACTTGTATTTTCTTAAGACAAAAAATAAAACTTTTTAAAATTTAAACTTTTTTGAAAAAAAAAACTTATTTTACCGTTGCTGGAGAGACAACGCATCTCCTCATCAGATATAAGAAGATTTGGGGTGTATTCATATAAAGATCTCTATGTAAGATGGTGGTGGTGAAAGCAAACTTTTTAAATAAACTAAATCGTATATTTCATCTAATTTATGTGCTTACCTTAATCTAATATGTATATCTTGAAAGTTAATTTACTCGGTATATGTATACTATGTAGAGAGAGATAAATTTTTAATTTTTAACCCATAGTTTACCCACGGTTTACTATTATCATATAATAACTATTAAAGTAAGATTTTCGTTACGGTTGGGTTAATGTTCATGTTAGTTTGTGTTCCCGCGTGTATATATTTAAGGAGAATGAGTAAATTAATTAAAAAAAAAAAAAGCTTTAAAGTTTTATTGTGCTTTTAGCTTTTTATTTGACATAAAACATAAACATAAAAAATATATTTTTTTCTTTTACAATACAGAATTTTCACGTGAATTTAACGTAAACATAAATATATGTAGTTGAATTAAGATATTTTCACATACTGGTTTTTGTTGTTTTGTGTATACTATATATGTTTTTCCCCGACTAATGTGTATGTTTTAAGTTAGTGTGAAGTGCTTTTGATAATGGAATTTTGGTTATATGTGCTTATGATTATATTAATTTATTAGCATGTATAAGTACATATGTTTTGACATTTTTCGTGCGCGCATACATACGGAATGTTGTGTTTGATATATGTTATAGTACTGTTTAGGTGCTTTTTGCTGGAATGTTATACATTATCTTGTTAATAATTACTAATTGGCCTCGAGCAAATACTATTTTCAAAAACACTGTTTACGGTAACACAAAATCAGTTAACCTTAATCGTGTAACCGATGTTTAAGATCACAATATTCGAACAATATAATAATACGTTACAAAACATGTGTATGTTCAATGTTTATGTATGGTTTTTATATAAAATTACGTAGCACTTGTTCGCCTTAAGCTTTGAAAGCTTGATCCATTCTCTATTCTCCATTTGTATTTATGGTATACATATATTCCAAAGAAAAAATAATAATCCCATGTACATTTTACAATCGGCAATTTTGCTTTAGGATTAATGGTTAAAATTGTACTTAGAGTAATTTTTGATTTTATAACATATGTACATACATAATGTCAAAATACACCACAAAACATTTCTTGTTAAAAATTGTTTAATCAAAAATTCTAGCATGCAAATGTATATGCTACGCCTGGGCGTTGTGTCGTAGTGTCCTAACGATGATTTTTCATATTATTACTTGGTCATTTATTTTGCTGTCTAATGTGGAAAAGGAGTTTCTTACCTCTATTTTGATTCTCACGGCTAACCAAGGCTGACCCATCTACGACACCTCCAAAATTTTTGTAAAATGTACAATTTTCTTAAAATATTCTGAATTTCATAAAGATAATTTGTAAGAATTACAAAATCTTTTTCTCAAATTAAAGTATAGAATAGTTTATTATATAACAAGTGAAGAAAACGAGTCATTACAATATGAAAGTGAAATTGGAAGGCTGAGCCTGAGCAGGGGCTGCACTCACTTGAGTATTGTAATTGCACGTTTTTACAGGAGTTATACACGCTATTTTTTCTACGAATTTGAAGAATTAGGCATAATTCTCTTAAATATATTATGTACACGAAAAAATACAAAATCTGATAATATCGTGTAATCATAGACTATAAAAACAAATCACTCACAAGGAAAGTATCTCAGGTGTTCCTCATCGATTGTTTCGAAGTTTTGCAATGTTAAAGAACAGAAAAATTACGAGTCACGCATTTTTTTTTAGTGCCAACACGCTAATATAAGGGGTAAAACTACCCACGAAAATCTGTATTTTAAGGTCCGATTGCGACCATAACCCTACTATAACAAAAATGTTTCATTTTGCTTTATCAAATAATTTTGTATGGTATACGAGAAATTATAAAAATGTGTTTAGGGGGTCGAACATTGGGGGTAGTTTTACCCTTTATATTAACGAGTTAGCACTAAAAACAAAAATACGTGACTCATATTTTTTTGTGCTCTTTAACATTCCAAAACTTCAAAACAATCGATGAAGTACACCAGTGGCACTATTCCGGTTTTTCCGGGGAATTTTATTATTGTGATTTTTTTGGGGAATTTTGGTATTATTTTTTCGAAAGCATAATATGGCAATTTACATTTTTTCAAATTTTGGGAGCAAATAACTTCATTTCATAGAAATTTTTTTGTTTATTTTTCACTAAACATTTTGTTGGGAATTGTTTAGTAGGCGGTAATGTTAAAATGGAATTATTTTTCCCCAAAATTCGAAAAAATACAAATCGCCACAGTATGCTTTGGAAAAAATAATACCAAAATACACCAAAAAAAAATCACAATAATAAAATTCCAATTCCCAATTCCCCGAGAAAACCGGAATAGGAGCTACATATATCCTGAAAAAAAAGTGACGGGTATCGCGATGTTCCTTAACGTGAACGTTTCTTTTTTGTCAAATTCCAATTTTGATAAAAAAACGTTCACGAACATCGAAAACATAAAAATGTTCTGTCAAATTATCGCCATTAGTCTGTTTCAAAATATGTAAGTACATAAATAAAATGTACTTTTCGGCGAA
Organism: Tipula helvola; assembly: GCA_963556165.1. Classification (NCBI taxonomy): domain Eukaryota; kingdom Metazoa; phylum Arthropoda; class Insecta; order Diptera; family Tipulidae; genus Tipula; species Tipula helvola. The sequence goes on from OY744483.1 coordinate 105,225,335, forward strand.
CAGCCGACTACACAGGTAAGCAAGCCATCAAATCAAATATTTATTAATTTAAAATCAAACAATTGTGATGGTTTTATTGAATTAACATAAACATTTTATTTTAAATACTTATCAGATTTTTGGACATCGGGGGCTACCAATCACCGGTGGGCAAGAATGCTTAAATTTTTTTACTGATGCATAATTTGAAAATTCTATATACAAGTTGCACAGCTTTTTATAGTTATCAGTTTTCGAAATTTTAAGTTTTGTACAGCTTTTAAAATAGTAGTAAAGAGAATATATGAACAGAATAATTTTGTCATTCTGACAGATTTTCATACAACTTTTAAAATAATCATAGCTTTCTACAATAAAGCTTTATTTGCCTTTATTAAAACCATTTGTATTTATATTTACAAGCTTTTTGTCAGTAACAAATAATCTCAAAACGAAAAGAGCTTTTATTGATTTATTTCGGTTAGGTTAGACGCTTTGTGCCCGTGCCCAATATTTTTCACGAACTTTTATATGTAATTATTAAAACGAGAAGCTATGGAATTAGAGTAATTTTGACAAACCATCTTACATGCTCATAAAGCAGTTTAAAAATACGTATAACCTTCTCAAATTAATATTCTGCGAGCTTTGTTATTTGAGTTTTTAATACTTGGAGATCTTAACAAAGCTTAAAACCTGGAACTATTTGTGAACACAACATTTTTGAGTTTAATGAAATTTTTTTGGTTTTTAGGAATTTGATAAGTTTTAGATTGGAGAATCAGTTTTATAGAGTATACCTAATAAATTTGCAGTTATTACAGAATTAGGATTAAAAATAATCAAAGTGTTTTAACTTTTATTTCTTTTCCCAATTTTTAACACAGGGCTTTCATTGTGCTTTTAAATAGTGAAAGTTTACTGGATGTTTACTGCTATTGTATATATGTTTTTTAATGTCTACTGTTTTAAAATTATGGATATTATTTGTTCGAGGGTATTTGATTGAAATAGAAATATGGTAGATGTTGAAATCTGTCTACTGCGTCAATATTGTGAATAAATTTGTTATATATACTGTATTGAGTTGTCTGATGTATATTTTTTCTATTTATATGGTGCGAATGATGGATTAAATTTTGGCGTAACCATTTATAATACTCTATTTGATAATATCGATTGTTAATTTAGATACTATAGTTACTTGTGAAACCGTGTCATAGATGGTATATTATCGTTATTTGCAATGTTTGTATGTACGTGCTATAGTATAGTTATCTTAATTCTATTCTGATGTTAGTAGCAGAAAAGAATTATATGTGGAGAATATGAAATTTTGTTAGTTGCATATGCTTAACTAAGAAGTTTCTCCCTCCCAATTAATCAATTATTACAGCACTTACGCCGTTTTTCTCTTGATTAATTTATTAGAAGAAACCTCAACTGCTGGGATTAGTTGATATTTGTTAGTTTATATTTACCGATAATTCAGCTATCAGGTTTATCTGGATATTTCAGGATCTCGTTTTCCGTGGATTGTTTATGTTGTTTGATAATAAAAAAATTCTTTTCTTGTAAATTGATAGTTGAGATGATTCTTTTATTTTTTGTTCTTTTGTATATTTTATAAAATTTTGATAGTTTTACTTTATATATTACTGAACTACTGCTTATAGATAATACTTTAGAAAACAGAAGGTTTAATGTCGAAAACTGAATGAATTTTGGTTGTAAATTTCTGTGCTTATATACTAAATTTTCTGATATTTTACAATAATAATTTGTGTACTTAATTTCTATTTCTGCAAATTTGCATTATTCTAAGAATTAAATTATAACGCATGTGTATCAAATTTTCAACTCATCATAAATTATTTTGGGTCATTATATTGTATTTGATTTAATTGAATTGCTTAATATTACTTTTACTTTGGGTCAATATTCTTGGTATTCCAATTTTCGCTTTATTTTTGATGTTCTACATTTTTATTTATTACATGTTACGTTCATATTACATCTTTACAATTTTTCCAAATTGCATTGTCATCAACACATTAATTATGTACTTTTTTATTTCATTGTCAACGTTTTTATTATATAACAATTTCTACATATGTTTCATTTCCTATTGTAATTTTGTTTCCTTAATTCGACTCTTTTTGTTTTGATCTTTTTATTTTATCTTTGTCTTATCCTGGATTTTATTATCTATTATCTTATTTTGTATTCTTGGAAAACTATTCGTGAAACGTTTTTACGAATTTTTTGTGAATTTCTAGTTTTTGTTATTTTTGAAAACTAACCTTAATATTATTATGTGAAATTTTACTGTATTATCTCTGATTTGTCTTAATATCTTATTAGATTTTGAATTTATATTTTATCTTATCTTAATGTTTCACAACACTGCAGTCAATTTCCATAAAACCAAAAGTTGTTTTCAAAATCGCAAATGGTTGTGGTTGATCGCAATCAACTGATCGTACTTCAACTATTTGTAGTAAATGAGGGCAAGAAAACTTGGTAGTTTTGAAAGTTTATGAAGATATTCAAAAACAGAAAGAACTTTTGTTAGTTGGTGAATTTTGTATTATTGCTGGAATTTTGTTGCTGCAGCATCTTTTTACGTAATATGTATACTTACTAGAGCATTCAATTTTTGGCCAAAAAGTAATTCCGGAATTTTCGAATTTGAATTCCGGATTTGACTTTTTATTAAATCTTTTTACAAAAAAAAAATGTTTTGTTTTATTTTGTTTAAAATTATTTCGTTTTATAATTAATGTTCATATTAATGAATGATGCTAAATCTTAGTTACTACTTACACAGTTTTTAGTGAAAAATAGAAAATGGTCAGGGCCTGGCGATCCTCTCTAAAAAAAACTTAGTATAGTTATAGTCCTGCAAGCGTTGTTTGCTTGCCCTTTGCAAGTTAGTTCATAAGCAATAGCGACACAAAAGGCGTGTTTTCCATGAGAACTGCACTAGAACTCGATAAACTTTAAATTCATTTTATTCTAAGTAAACCGAAAAAAAAAAATTCATAAAGCGCGAATATGTAGGGTATTTAGCATAAATACATATTTTAAGTTTAAAAATTTCCCCCTTAAGTTATTTCATCAATATATTGTTATTTTTTGGTGACGTCATTACACGCGACTGCACTCGATAAATTCATGGGTTTATCAAGTGTAACAAAAAATTAAGCTATAATTGTAATTATTTATTGCTGTAACAGCTTAAAATAGGTATTTATGTTAAATGCACTACACATTCGCGCTTCATGAATTTATTTTTTATTCCGGTTTACTTACAATAAAAGGAATTTAAAGTTTATCGAGTTCTAGTGCAGTTCTCATGGAAAACACGACTAAAGTGGTCGAGCGGACGAAAATGTTCCAGTGCGACCGGCGTGTAAGTTTAAGTGGAAATTCAAAAGAGATGATTTTTTGTCAAAACCTTCTAAAATTCCCTCTAGAAAGCCTGCTCGTGTTGCTGATACACAGATAGACATAATATAATGTTTAACCCTAAACCTCTCAACAAGAGCCTGACAGTCTCTATTTCTTATTTATCGTGTATTTATACAAAACATTTTTATTTAAGCATGCTCATTTTTTTAGTTTTAGTTTTAGTTGTGGAACTTTAGGATTAAGTGGGTTAGTCACTACGAAAAACCATATAAAAAAATTATATTTAGCAGTGATGGAAAACGTTATTTGTGTAACGTTACACAATAACGTTATGTTATTAATTATAATAATTTATTATAATTTTTTTTTTAAATTTATTATTTTTAATTTTTATTTTTATTTTTTATTTTTTCATTTCATAACGTTTTTGTGTCAAAAGGTTACATAATTCGTCGGCTACACAAAAATATTAAAAATTTGTAACGTTACACATAACGTTATGGTAACGTTACACATAACGTTATGTAGTGTGTTAAACGTAACGTTTTCCATCACTGATATTTAGTCGTTTATCACTTACACCACTCAATGTGTTATCAAACATACTACTAACGCCGATTGATATTTGAGCATTATCATTCTCTATTCTGTATTCTAATTTATATACAAAATGTCAAAAACATGTTTTTATTTTTCGTAATGACATTTTTGCAGTGAAAATAATCTTAATCGAGGAAATTCTCGATTCCTCTTTTAGTGAAATTATGCATATTCAAGTGATTAAATAATTAACCTTCCTGTCAACACGACACACCTGGGTGTGTATTTGATTTTTTGTAACTGAATGAAGTTTTTTTCTAATAAAGGTAAATCAAATTTTCATTATGATATCGTTTCTATATTTAATGTTTATCCGTCTTTGATGAAAAACTTTTGATTAAATTCATACACACCTGGGGTTGAACGTGTTGGTAAAAGTGGTTTTATTCTCGTGTTGACACGAAGGTTAAACTTTTTTCGGCAGAAACGGTCAAACCCCGGTTTTTCTTGAATATTAGGTTGTGGCGCAATATTATGGCGCATTTTTTAATTGTTGAAAAATGTCAAGACACGTTTTCCTAGCGTTTTTGCACAGATACCAATTTATTGTAAAAAATATAGTAACTTTTGTACTTAAATAATTGTGGATTCTTATTCTAGGGTTCAAAAGTCATTATGATTTTTTTTTTAGATTTTTTAAAGCGATTTAACTCGTTGAAAACTGTACGTGAACGTTTTTCGACCCAGTGCGACAGCGGAAGCATCAAAATTATAGTGCGACCGCCGCGCCGAGGGCTTAGAATTAAAAATATTTATAGAACTTGTAGTTAAACGCTTAAAATTATATCAATCTTATAAATTCAGTAAACTCTACAAATAATGTCTAGAAGTCCAATAAGTTTCTTAAACTCTATAAATCCTGTTGAAGCAACGACGAACAGCAGCAGGATAATCATATCATCAAAATCACCATAACCTAAAAAGTAAGAAAAAACACACAAAGAATCAATTAATTACATTAAACTACAATTTTGCACTTATCTGATTCTATTTGTCCATCAGACACCTTTTTTTTATATATATATTTTGTCATCTGAGCTGCAAAAGAATTTAAAATTAGAATATTAACCAAAAGATTAACAGATTAATTTTGTTTACCTTTTTTGACGTTTATCATTTTTTTTATGTATAAAAAACGATTCGAATACTATTATATTAGGTATTCCCAAGTATTTTTATATCCGACAATTTTTGTATTTTTCTGACATTTTGCTGATTTCATCACCGACTTTTTTCAGAAATAATGTCCGACTTATTCTAAGATTTACTATGAAAGTTGGCCACAAAAATCGGAAAATGATGACAAAAAAGTGAGGTTATGTCGCACAAAAAATGGGCGGGGCTATATAAAATAATATAAATAATATAATATAAATTTTGGCGGGGAAATTTCACTTTTACATACATACCTACATACTTAAATAAAAATATTTTTTTTTTTTTTTTTATTTTAAAATTTTATTAACATAATTATTTTTTTTTTATTTACAATTACAATTTTTTAAATTAATTAATAGTAAAAAAACGAAATGAAATGAACAAAATAATCCAATTCGCGCTCATCTATTTAAATATAAATTGATTTTATTATTATTAATAATTCGTACACACAAAAATAAAATTCTACAAACCAAAAAATAATCCCACAACACAAAAAATAAAATTTAAGTTAACGAATAAACAAAACACAAAAAATCATAATGGCGTCTGTCACAAAACTAAATAGTAAACACATTACACATAAATTAAAAAAGTACACACCAACGACATGCACCACTGCTGTGTTAAAAGTTGGAAACCAAATTTCATCATTTTCCGATTTTTTATACAAATATGCGAAAAAAAAGTTCATGTTTTCAGCTTTGTTATACTTGGGTTCTGGTACCCGTTCAAAATTTAGTACTAAATTCTTTATAATTTACCCACAATGTAATAGTTTTTTAAATATCTTGCTACAGATGTCACTTAGTCTAGTTTTTGCATTCGTTTTGTTAAAAACGTATTTCACCACTTTAATAAGAAACTAACCTCTATTGAAGTAACAAGTGTAAATTTATTGTGAAAATAAAATAATTTTTTTGAGAAAAGGAGTTTCACTCATACAACAAGTAAATCTTATTACCAACGGCACAAAAAAGCTTGTGTCCCAACAAATTCCATTTATAAAAATTATCAAATATACAGAATTTAGGTATATTTGATAATTGTTTTAAATCCAGTAAATTTTATAAATTTTATAAATTTTATAAATTCTATAAATTTTACGAATAACATAAATTTTAATTGTATCAATAAATCTATTAATTGTACCAAGTGTGTCGGTTTTATAAATCCTACAAACTCAACATTTAATAAACTTTAAAAATTTTATAAATTCAATAATTTCTATAAATTTTATAAATTTTCTAAATTCTATAAATATTATAAATTCTAATATTTTTATAAGCTCTATAAATTCAAAAAATTTTATGTATTTTCTAAATTCCATCAATTCTATAAATTATATGAACTCCGCCAATTCAATAAATTTTATAAATTCTATGGGTTCTATAAATTGGTGTAAGTCTCTCAGTTCTATAAATTCTGCAAACTCAAATTTTACTTATTTTAAAAATTCCATAATTTCTATAAATTCTATAAATTTTATAAATCTTTTGAATTTTAAAAATTTCATAAATTCAAAAATGTCGATAAATCCTATGACCTAAAATAATTCTATAAATTGCTACGAAAATTCTGTAAATTATATAATCTCCACAAAATTTTATAAATTTTATAGATTCAAGAACCCAACCCGTTCTATAAATTGTTCAAGTCTGTCAGTTCTATGTCTTCAAATCAAATTTAGCTTATTTTAACAATTCCTTAATTTTTATAAATTCATTAAATTTGATTAATTCTACAAATTTTAGTATTTCTAAAAATTCTTTAATTTTTATAAATTTTACTAATTCAATAAATTCTTTCTCTATAAATCGAATAAATTCTGTAAATCCTCTAAATTTTATTATATTTGTGATTTCTATACAGCCTAAAAATTTAGTAGGTAAAGTTAGGTTAGTTGGAGTGGCACAAAATGTATCCCATTTACCCTTACTGGAACCATTTAGAATTATTTAGGTAGCGTAGAACATCGCGCACTTTACTGTTTTCGAGATCCGACAGGTTGTCCACCTTGTCCTTTCCTCCTCCTCGTCCAAACAGCTTATACAGAAGTCAATTGCCTCTAAACCCTGCCTTCACGAGAGCTTAATGCCCTGGTACGCCTTAAGTCTAGTTTTGGCCAGACTTCTCTTGCATCATTTCAAATGAGGCTGTCAGTCAAACTTTACCAGTTTATGCACTGTCACAGGACTCACCAGACTTGCTCTTTCCGGTTGCAGCATGTGAAAAATTCAGTAAGTTTATAAACTAATTTTTTAAATTCTTTAAATTTTATAGATTCTATAAATTCTATAAATTTTTTTAACTGACAGAGTTCTTAAATTCTGCTAACTTAAATTCTTTTTCAATTTTTTTCTAAAATTTCAATATTTTTATCAATACTATAAATCCTTTGAACTCTGTAAATTTTAGAAAATCGATTCTATAAATTTCATTCGTTCTAATTCTTTAAATTCCACAATTTTACAAAGAAATTATTTTCATTCTCACTCCTTGCTCTTTTATCCTCGAAGGGTAGGTACTTTCATCGTCTCAAAAATAAAATCCTTTTTGAAATGCAGAGAAAAGCAATCTTAGGTACCACAGGTGATGATGCATACACGTGTATCTAGGTTTTTGAGATTTTTCAGGAAGCTGGAATATCGAGCAAATTTGTCATAGTAGAAACATTAAAATGAACTATAGTCTCTGAAATATTATTTATAGTTTATGGTTACATTGGAAGAAAATTTTCGTTTTTAGCCTGATTATGAATTTTCAAATGATTAGATTGTTTTATTGCTTAAACTAAGCACCTCCATAAATTGATCCACATGTCAGGGTCTCTTAAATATTGACTTTAGCGAAGTTTCCCTGAATAAAGATTTTTTTTTTAGTACAAGAAAGACTATAATTACATAAAATTATGTTGAAATTACTTAAATTAGTGTGAAAAAACGAAATTCATTACTGCACATGTATTTCGAGATTTTTCCAGTATTTACATATATTCCTTAAGAAAGTTTTGTGAGGTCGAGGTTTTGGGAAACCGATGTACATGGGAATAGTAAACAATTTTCAAGCGGTGCAACCCCTTGTTTGCTTATTGTTAAATAATTTCGAAGAATGAAAATACTCGATGCAGAAGGACAATTTTTTGAGTTCACGCTTTCATTTTGATAAAATTGCTTTTTTGTGTCCTCCTCTTTTATTTGCAATATATTTTCCAATTTCTTGTTATTTATCATTATTTTTCTTTATTATTTAAACAAATTAAATTGAGATAAAATCTACCTTTTTAAATTTATTTAACTGGACTAGCAATAAAACACGTTTCACAAATATTTGCATTTTTTTTCCACTTTCCAACATTCTATTTGCGTTCACCTTTTTTATCATCTTCCATTATCAACATCATCATCATCATCATCATTTTATAAATTTTCCTTATCAATTTGATAAAATGATGAAATTTCGATTTATTTGGTGGGCACATCTCGAATTCCTACCATATTTATATATTCCGTAAAAAATTCAGGTTAAATTCTAATAATTTTCGGATTCATTTGGAGAAATGTGTATGAAAAATTATTTATAATTTTTGTTAAAAAAAAAAAAAATTAAAAATACGAAAAAAAATATTATTTTAATGTTACCCTGCGGAATTAAAACTAAAAACAAATAAATAAAATAAAAAGGTAATTTAAGGGTACATGAATCAAAATGGCAAAAACCAGTGTGTTTTCTCGTCCTTCATATATATATTGTTGCTCTCCTAATACATGTGATCGTTTGATGTATTTAATTTTTTTTTTTTTTGGGTAGTTGTGTGTATTCCGCCAAATCTCATGGTAATTGGAATAATTAATAGTAACATTTTTTTGCTTTGTTTTGTTTTGTTAAAAACAAATTCATGGTTCAAATAGTGAAATATTTCAGTCAATTTACATGGTGATGAATGGTAGACTACTACATGTATATGTATATACATTTTTTTTTTCGGCAACTGTACGTGTACGAGTACCAAGAGGGATTCATTTGTGTCCCTTGTATTATTATTATTTTTTAATATGATATTTTTCGTGTGAATATGAATATTATTTGGAGTGGGTGATTGGAATGCAAATTGCATTTTACCTTTAGATAAATTGTACTGTAATTTGTTTAAAAAACAAAAAAGATTGATGAAATGAGACGAGGGTTGTAATTGGGTTCTTTATTTTGTGTATGCCAACTAGATACATAAAATGATGTGATTGTTATATTTAGATGTTGGGTATTTGTGAAGTGTCAATTTAACATGTTCTGCATTATGACTGCTTTCAAATCACAGGGGAAATAAAAACAAAACTCATATCCGTAGAACCCCATTCATCTAAACCTTTCATTATTGTTCGTCCGAGACACGAAAGGCTGGAACATAAGTATATTAAGCACAACTAAATTTAATTTAATTGGGCTCGAATAATATCGAGTCTATAGTGATTTATGTTCAATCCGAATGGTGATCGCTGGCACCACACTATATTTTACGTTCAGCTCATTACCCATATTTTGCAAGCATACATAACTACGTTTTATTCCTCTCGCTGCCGAGATGCAGCTCGACGTGAATATAGACTTTATATACTAATACTGAAATTAAATTATTTGCGTTTACCTATGTAAGTCCTATCAAATCAATTAATGAATAATTAACATTTTGTCTATAATTTGCAATCGCAATATGTATTTCATATGTATTGTTTAAACAGAAAATCACTATGGAATAAATAAATAGCCAAGAAGTTATTGTTGATGAAGTTCAAACTTTTTAAACCGATGTGATGTTTCTAACAAAAAATAGCAAATAACAAAAAATATGTATGTGTTAGTAATTTGTATATGTATTCAAAATCCAAGAGGAATTTTAATTTTTTATTAGAATTGTTCCCTAAGCTATGGTAAAGTGAGGGAAATAAACGCACTTAGAAAAAAAGGAGTAAAGTATAGGGTGTCGCATTGAACCGAAAGACAATAACAAATATGTTTGGGCTTCCAACTTCATATCATGGGGATATAGTTGTTTAATTTAATTCCGACCATGACAGATTTCGTGCATGTATAATGGTGAAACAAAGTGTCAAACTGCAATTACAAGAGATAAATCTAAGTAGCGGAGTATACGGTCAGCAGGCGTAGGATAATATCAATTATCTTTGAGCTCCCCAACTTCATATCATAGGGAAAAAGTCGATTAATTTAATTCCGACCATGACAGATTTCGTGCATGTGTAATGGTGAAACAATAAAGTGTCAATGTATACGGTCAGCTGGCATAGGATAATATCAAACATCTTTGAGCTCCCCAAATTCAAATCATGGGGATAAAGTTGATTAATTTAATTCCGCCCATGACACACAATTTTCAAACTTTTCTGTTCTAACATTAACAATTAACCGTACATCGCGCTACACACGAACTCGTTTTGGTGGCATTAAAGACAAATCATTCACACTAGTATTATATAAAGCGAACTCCATAACTCAAAGTTGTGCAACAAAGATAAAATGGAAGCATCAGTGAGAAAACTTAGCATCTGTGATGGAGATCACACATTAAATTATAGAAGCGGCCCAGTTTATCTAGATTGTAAAGAGGAATTAACCCAATGCAGAAAAAAGAGCAATTATCGGTTGCTGATAACCTTTTCAAATGAAGATAATGAATATCTGAAATTTATCCATTCTTCACAAAATGCAGAATACGTCAATTAGACAAAATTTATTATTTTAATTAACAATAAGTTATCTGCCACAGTTTCTTTACGCACAAATTGACACCAGAATTGCTTCGATCAGGTAAGAGATTCTTATGGTTGATTGTAATTTGCTGTTTTGTACTTTGTTATTTCATTTAAAATTTATGTGGAAAATAATTAATTTAATTTAACATAAATTAACCACTACTGGTTTTTTACGCAAAAATTGACACCATCAGATCTCTGATCGGATGAGGTATTCTCTGGCTACCCTGGTTGAAGCATTTAAATAGGTCAACATCAGAGGTTCGCGGCGCGGGTTCCTTTGCCGCCTGTTAACGTCATTGCGATAATATTATGCATAAGGCATGCATCCGAAGGACCAACTTAAGCAATCGTATCTTTAAATTAAAAGTAATGCTTTTAATTGATATGTAATTGCCCACGACTAAGGGCTATATTTCGGGAGACTTTATAGTTAGATTTATCTCGTGTAATTGCTGTTTGACACTTTATTGTTTCACCATTATACATACATGCACGAAATCTGTCATGGTCGGAATTAAATTAATCAACTTTATCCCTATGATTTGACGTTGGGGAGCTCAACGATGTTTTATTTACTTTTGGACCAGCTGGCCATAGGAAAAAAAACTAAAATATGAAATAAAAAATTAATCAAAATCTTATTGGATTATTCGCCATTTTTTGTTAGAAACTTCACATCTGAAAATTCTTATTGGATTTGTATATGTATGTGTTTATTGTTTTTTGTTAGAAACTTCACAGGCTCACTTTTTAATTGGTAGATAAGGTTCTTCAAGGGAAGAAGGCAGTTTCGATTTACCAAGCTACTTTTCAGTCGGCTATGTACAACAAGTAAATATAATATTGGGTCTAAAACTCTGCATTGAGGGGCACCTGCATTAATATCATTTAAGCAAGTAGTTGCGCTATTTTGTTTGCCCATGTATTGCCTTTGAAGAAGATAGTTCAAAAACTGAGTGAAATTTCTTCGGTAAAAGCTCTTTAATTTTGTATATTGGTTCATCGTGCCGAACTTTATCAAAGGCTTCTGCTATATCCAAAAACCAGCATAACAATATTTCTTTTCCTCGAAGGTGATTTTGATTGCATTTACAATTCTGTGTAGCATGCTCTGTGGTACCATGTTGGTTTCGGAACCCAAATTGATGGTCTGGAATGACGCGCTCTTCTTCTAATATTGCTTTCAGTTTTATTAGTAACATTTTTTCAAATAACTTTGAGATTGTGGGTAGCATACTTATTGGACGATATGATGATATCTGCGTTTCATTTTTTCCTGGCTTATGTATGATTGTGATCAAAGGTATTTTCCATTTTTTAGAAATATAACTGGCCGACATTATGAACAATCTCAGCACAGTACATACAAACTTTCGCCCTAACATGATGGCGAATGATGGCATCCATATTTCTTAATTTTCTAAATTTCCAAAATCTTATCTAGTATTAAATGTCTAAATTAACTAACTCTTAATACAAAATCTAACTTCCAAATTAACCTTCAATTCAGAACATATAATATAAAGCATTGAAACGCGAAATCAAAGATATCTTAGGTTTGCAGTTAATAATGCCACACACTCGAAAACAGTCGTCAGTAACTTTTAAGGTAATGTAGAAAATTTTGCTTCGGGAAACAAAAGCTTACTTAGGGCCAAGATTTCCCAATTATTTTGAGGGGCCCGGAAACGAAACCTTAACCCCCACTAAAACTACTTAAAATACAATGAATTGTCACTAAAATTGTGAAAAAATGGAACAAAGAATTTGTGTTGAATTTTGCTTTAAAAATGGAATGAATTGCACAGCTGTATTGGAAATGTTCAATGATTTGGCGAATCTTCTATGAACAAATCAAGTATCTACCAGTGTACAAGCGTTTCAAAGACATCCAAGAAGACGTTGAATATATGGCCAGCTCGTTGGATGCCCGAGCACACCAAGAACTGACGGCATCGTCGAAAAATAGTGAATAGACAATTGCCGAATCACTATCGGGTTGCTGATGGTATTGGTAGATCATTTTGCTCATGCCAAATACTTATTTCCAATGTTTTGGGCATGAAACGTATGACAGGAAAATTGGTTGCGAAATTATTGAATTTTAAACGAAAGCAGCATATGTATACCTCTGAAACAAGTGTACCAACACAACAAAAAAATATTGTAACATCTGGCCTTTTACAGTCCGCGAAATTAAAAAAAAATTGACGCTTTTCAGATCAAACCATGCTTTTTAACAGCTAATAATTTTTTTTCGAGCTTTCCGCATTTGTCGAAAATATTTGATACATATTCCACAGGTTGTTTGTCATATGACCAAATTAATTTCATGGTTTTCCATTTTCCAGCATCATAACTCCAAAAATGTGTTTCCCATGTTTCATAATAACTGCAAAGAAGGTTAAAATATATGCTCGAACCCGTGAAAAAGCATGTTCACTTATTATATGTTAAACTATTGCATTTCCATAATTCCTCTAGTCTGCGTGCCTTCATGAAACATTTAATTGTGTCAAGATACATATGACATGAGTAAATGGAATCCTCCTGATGAACTGATAATCCAAGTTGCACTGATGATATAAACGGTTTCGGTCTGCAACAATGTAAACCATGAAGTGATTAATAAAGATTTTCAGTTAACTCTTTTTTGTTGATGAGGATGCATTTTATTGCTTATGTTTAGGTAGTTCATTCGTAAATATTTTCAATATCTCTGAGAAACAAGCTCTTCACCGTCATTTTCTATTTTATCAAATGTGTATAAATTTGGGATTGGACGCCTTTCTTGATAATTGGTGCTGCTGCTTTAACAAATATTATGCGCTCTTCTTTAATTCAATTGCATTTGTTCGATGTCCAGTTTTGAATTAGTAATTCGGTGGATAAATACAATACAATTATTGTTTTGCCAAATATGTTAGTAGCTGTCAAATTTGGTTTAAAATGATTTAGAAGCAGATCTCTCAGATAGTATTCACCGCATGTAGAGTTTTTCTCTGAATTTGCAATAGCATTTACAACTTCGTTAACATCACTTACTTGCTTTTGCCTACTGATATTGTAAAACATTATTTTTCAAATTAAAAGATGGGATTCTCGATCTTAAAATTTTCTGCTGCTGCAAATTGTCGAGGCATTGTTTACATTGTCGACATTGCCTACATTATCTGCCCCATTTTTTCAATTGTCTATATACATTGTCTACACGAGTAGATAATTGATTAATTACTTCTTGTAGACTCCGCGGCACAACACGGCTAAAATGTCAAAAAGGAAAATTTGAAACTACAAATTAGTGAACAGCGGAATTATCTTGCCCCAGGTATTTTTATAAGTTTCTCCAAAAAATCTTGCAAGTTTTTAAAAAATTAGGATTATGTCAAATTTGTGTGATATTGGAATAATTTAGCACGGAAAACAAAATTCTTTATGAAAAAATTAGTTATCTCCCAGACTATTAGGTTTGTTGTTTTTTCGCCGTTTTTTCCCTAATAACTAGCAAAAGTTATTTTAAAATGTAGCAAATTAAATTTGGAGAGCAATTGATTAGTTACGGAAACCAATTTTAGGCGCAAAATTTTACTAAGTACCTAATTTACAATGGGGTCCAACAATGTTGCAAGATAACGTTAGTTAACAAATTACCGGAGTTCTTGAATAAATCGTGAGTATGTGTGCTGAATGTGCTTTGAACCCTTTACGCTCGACGACTTTTTCGGCCGGGTGAAACAGGGTGTGCGCACACCACTAGTGACTACTATTTATACAGTAGGATCTGATACTATGTAAAGCCTATCTGAAACCAAAAATATAATAAAAATATGTTATAATTATAAATGCGACCTCGAAAAAAAATTCAAAATCCAGAAAAAGCTTGTAGTTTCAACGAAATCAAATATAAACAAAGACTGGTGAGTCTCACTCTCATAAGAATAAACATTACATGATATATTACAATTTATCTTGACAGAACGTTAGAGAAAGCGAAAATTGTGATGTACCCGTACTCTCTAATAAAAGTGTAGAGATTTCTGGCTGGAAAAAGCTTCGAAAAATAATTAATAATTTGGCAGAATTCAAAAGATTTAATCGAATTTCATAAAAATCAAATTTGGTAATTGTTTGGGAAATCAATTAATGTTTTAGAGAGTTAAAAAAAAATTGAACTATACAGCTTTGAGCAACATCGTGCAGGTATGAAAATTCTAACAAAGTTTAGTTAATTTAATATTTTAGTTTAAATAAATAATTTAGGACTATAGAAGATTCCGCAAATTGTCTTAATATATTCAAGAATTCCGCGATCCTAACAAATTTCTTGAATTACACCGTTCTCCAAATCAACAAGCTAAATTGTCACGAAATTATCTGTTCTTTTTGACCAATATTCGTTTTTGAGAGAAAAATATGTCCATACCGGCTGCTGCTGATAAGCCTTTCAAATAAAGATAATGAAATCCAGCGCGGATTTAAAACTTATCCATCATAAAATACACAATACGTCAATTTTGTTGTTTGTGAAAAGCAAACTAAATGGCAGATCGAAAATGTAAATGGCGCCTATTATAACTCATAACAGCACCATCTACGTGTCAGTAAAGGAAACTTTGCAGCCCCATGTAGTAAAAAAATAAAAACGAAACGGTATAAATAATCAACTAATTAATAAAATATCGTAGTTAAAATTGGTAAGGTGAGAACTACAACAGGTGCAATAGTGAATGAAAATAGATCGTTTTACTGAAATATATAATTTTGAAATACCCTGTTTTGAAAAATCTGGTTTTCAAATATTTTATTTTGAAACATCCTGTTTTACATATGTACTTACGTAGCTTTGAAATATGCCTTATTGAACAGGGGGAGGTCTTTTTTTACACAATAGTTATACGATTTAATATCCTTTAACATAAATAAAACCAACAAACACATAACACGTTCTTCAATAACCTAATTAATTAAATTTTTTTAATGTTTATTTTCAGGTAAGTCAATTGAAAAAAAAATTATTATGAAGAGCTGCTTATGAGATAAGTACATATATACTACATACCAAATAAAATTTTATAATTAAAATTATCTAATTACGTGTAATTTATGTATCGTATAAAAAAAATGTAAAAGTGTTTCCACTTGAAACTAAAATGCAAATTAAACAACATCCAAAATAATAGTACATAATTTAATAATTTTTATAATGCTCTTGTGAGTGTATGCAATTTTTGTTCTGCCTAGCATGTTGGATACAACGTTGCCCTCTTAAAATTAATTAAACGGGAAGAAATATGAGATGTCTGCCAAAACTAATTCAAATTACCTATTGAGTAGCCGAAATACATAAATATTTCCTTTTTCTATTAACACTTAAAAAATAAAAAACCAAAATGATAATACGTATCATACTAGGTAGTATATTTTCCAAGTAAAATGGTTTAAATATCATGCACAAATGCCAGATTTGCCTCATGGGAGGTGCACAATATATGTACTCGTATTTGTACCAAAAACAACCTTTTTCCATTCTTATTTTTCGGATGAAAATTGCACATTTCATATTTAGTATATATTCACAACATATACCAGTCCTTGTAAATATTTATAATTTTTATTTCTATGTTGTTGTGTTGTGTGTTTGTGTGTGTGTAATTGGGAAAATAACCATTTCGATATATTTTTTGGATATCATTCATCATACTTATACGAGTATTATGTGTTTGTATGTTCAATATATGTGTGTCTGTCTACTCCTGCCCTAATATTTTCAGAATATCAATCTAATATTGTTTTATTGGAGTTGAGAGAATGGGGTAGCCTAAATGAAAATTATAATAACATAACAATTTCCCATCAACATCTACGTACCACCGTCATCAACAATGGTAAATAAAAACTTCTTGTAATGTAAAATGATATATTTTGGTTTGGTGAATTAATTAAAATTTTATTTTTTTTTATTTTTAAGTCGTTTGGTACAAAAAAAAATGGTTTGTGTATATAGGTGAAGTAGGTTTTTGAAATTACCTACACTTTTCACACCTATTTGAGGCTGTAGAATGGCCTCATCGAAAAAAATAAGTGGAAATCTGAGATTTTTTTTTTTTTTTTTTGGGAAAAAAGGAATTTCTTTAAAAAAAAATTGAGAGAAGAGTTTGTAATATAAAACTTATATAACAAAAGTTTATATTAGTTAGTAACTTGATATAAACGAATTTTGAGACTAATCCAAATTAATCAATTTCGTATTAATTCAAAATATATTTACCGTATCCTCCCAAACTTTTGTGCTGTTGACAGTGTATACACGAGTAAGAAATTTACACTTTATTACGGTTTTAAATATGTACATAAAATAGTATAAAATAATTAAATTCGCTTCCTTATGGTTTTTTGTAAACGAAGTATTTACATATTTATAATGGTGGGTCGTGAACTTGTGCGAAATGATTTTATGACTAGTGAATAATTTTTGCAAAGTTCGAATCAAAATTTTGATAATAAAAGGCTAGCTAGGGAGTTGAAAATAGGTCATATTTGTTACCTGAAATAGTTTTAGACTTTACGATACGAATAGTAAAATCAAAGTCCAGTGGAAATGTTTGTTTATACATCTTGCACTCAGTAAATATAGCTTAAAAAATTCTAAAATCACACTACATGTGACATGGAAACTATCCTGAATTTTTTCTGAGCATTATACCGCTTCAGAAAAATACAGACAGAAAAAAAGTCACGGGAAACGAAAATTTTAAAATGTTATTTTAATTCGTTTTATACATTACAGCGATGATTCTTAATCAGTGAATTGGAATAAAAAATCAATTACAGCAGTTAACCGAGCAAGACTTTGGATTGATATTTTTTAACCTGAGATATCCTAGATTCATTTCTGTTTAATTGATTGACTAATTGATTGATCAGAATGTGCAACCAAGCCTAAGCAAGACTCCCGGATGGCACCGGGCCCTCCGTACACCCTTTACACATAACAAAACAGAAGAAAAGGAAAGGTATATTAGTAACAAAGAATCGATCCGGTTCCAGACACCTAAGCAGTTAATAGTTAGTAAATTTGTTAGTAAAGTATTTAGCACAAGACAAAACAACTTCAAGTCAATTTACTGCTTAAGTTCCTAAAAAATTGTTTCAGGTTCTTCAAAAATTTTATAAACTTAAACTCTCCATTAATTCTTTATCATAACTATTCTAAAATTATTAATTTATTTGAAGTTACTATTTCTGAAAAATGTTCTCTTACAATTAATCAAATGAATCAGTTCGAAACTGGATTAAGTTCTCTTGCAATTTTTCGGAAATAGTAATTCCAAATACATTAAAAATTATCAATATTGAAAACCTGTCTATATATGGGGTGATAAATAATAATTCGTAAATACTAATACTATACATCTACGTGTAATCTGTAAAACACATTAAAATTGTTTTAGGATCGGTTGCATATTAGAAATTACACGAATTAATTAATTAATTCAATATTAGAGCAAACAATTGTTAATTGATTCTAAAATTAATTAAGTATAAAATTAATTCTCTGAAATAAATTATAAATTAATCTTTATGTACTACAAATAAATTAACATTAATAGTTTGTATAACAATAATTAAACCAACTATAACCCCACCCGTCGCTCTATCGCCTTAGCCAGTGCCATTTTGGTCGGGTTTCTCTTTCTCAGGTGTTTCTAAGCTAAAAACCATTTTAATTAACCAATATCAATACTAATACCAAAACTAACATTAACATTAATACCAATATGAACATTAACACCAATACCAACATCAACACCAATACCAATACCTACACCAATACTAACATTATGACATTAATGCTTCGATTGCAACAAAAAATTAATTTCCCTAAATTTAATTCAATTGAATTTTAATAAAAAAATAATTTAATTTTATCAAATTCAGTGAAACCCGAAACCTAATGTACTTCACCATTAATTCTTGATTCCAAATCACCCCTTTACCCTTTAAATAAATTAAATTCAATTCGGCATCTAAATTGACAGGACAGCAAATTATCACTAACTAAATAACCTGAAATTGGAGATGCATACAAATTTTAATTTTAAATTATCAATTTTTAATACTAAATATCTTTTTTTTTTAAATTGTAAAATTCGTATTTAAAATTTTTTAAAACAAGAAACTATATAAATTTAATTTGCAAATTTACAAATTTATAACTTAATTACCTAATTCCAGAAATAGCTCTAAAGTCAAATTAAATAATTAATTACTTATTACTGTATTCCGTTTATAATTCCATCAATTCTATAAAATCTATAAATTTAATAAATTCTTTAGATTTTATAGATTCTATGGATTCTAAAAATTGTTTCAAGTATGTCAGTTCTTTAAATTCGACAAACTCTAATTTGACTTTTTTAAGTTCCATAATTTCTATAAATTAAAATGCTGTAAATTCTATGAGTTCTATAAACCCTAAAAAATCAGTAAGTTCTTTAAATTCTATAAATTCTGTAAACACGACAAATTCATAAATTTTATAAATTTTAATATAGTAAGACTTCAAACTTTATAAATTCCATAAATTTTATAAATTCTATCAATTCTATAAATTTTTTATATTTTGAAGGTTTTAAGTTCTATAAATTGTTTCACCTGACAGAATTCTATAAATTCTCCAAACTCAAATTGTTTTTCATTTTTTTTCTAAAAATTCCCTAATTTCTATAAATACTATAAAATTTATATATTCTTTGAATTCTGCAAATTTTATAGATTCGATGAATTCTATAAATTTTAATAATTCTACAAATTTTTTACTCTTTAAATTCCATAATTCTCTAAATTTTTTAATTTGTCTCAATCGGAAAAAATCTATATTGGCACTTGCTTCATTTAAAAATTTTAAAATGTAAGCAATTGTCGACAATACTTTATAATCTACCGAGCAGTATATCCAATTTTGAGCATGTAGCTACTAATGTCATATATCAGATGTGATGTGTACGTCAGTTTTAAAATTCGACAAACTCATATTTCACGTTTTTTTGAATTCCATAATTTCTATAAAATCAATAAATTCAGTCAATTTTCAAAATTCTATTAAAGCTGTGCGCCTCATGTCGATTTTTTTGACTAAATTTTCGACTTTTCATTTCAAAACAACGTTACACTATTCACCCCCAGGCGGCCAACGAAAAGTCTCCCCGTGAGGTTACTCTTTAATTTATAGTGCGTTTTTTTATTCGCTACCCGGAGCCGCTATCGAGAGCCGTCATGCTCCCAATAGCGGCTCCTTATAAATAAGTAGAGCTAAATATTTTTTATATTACGTTTTCACTAAGGAATTGAATTAAAAATTATAGTTTGACATTAAATAAATTTAATTTACCAATAAATAGCACGTCAAATTTAAATTTGGTTGTAGAAAATTGACTGCTCCGCATAGCAGCTATCGGGAGCGAATAAAAAACGCAGCTTTAGTTGCCATTTATAGAAAGAGTGCTTGTTTTAATATGCGTTTTGCACAAATTTAAATTTGCACAGTGTTTTGTAGAATACTAACGCTGATGAGTAATAAATTCAGTTTGTTCACCAGTATTATTGATAATTATATTTAGCTGTATTTGATTTAGCGCAATTTAAGCACCACATAAATCATTTATGGAAATACATATTGTACAAATTACAGAACCAGCCTCATGTTTAAAAACGCTTCTAAAATATGTATCTCCACTCTGTCTTCATCTGGCCAAATGTAATCGAGTCGTAAGTGTAAACGTATGATATTGGTCAAGTAATTATTTACTCGATGTATAAAGCACTAAATGAGGTGAAGCCAAATTTATACAGACACTACAGGGGCTTGGGAGTAACGAGTATTCGGTTAGGTAGGTCAAAACTTCAACTTTAAATGATGGTAATTATACAACTTTTGTGTTTAATAGGTTATTCTTTATAATGAAAATTAATTTCGGTTAGATCCGTAGGGCTGCTGTTTACTGCATGTAGCAGTCTGTGGGCAAAGTTTTAAGTTACCCTTTCACATAAATTTCGCTGTACAATATTTCACCAATAATATGTTTAACCACTCATTTTGATAGTTTTTCTTATAGTAATTTGTAAACCTTGTTACTGAAGCAGATACTGACAAGTAAATACTGAAGCGATTAGTTATCAAGTAAAAACTTGAAAAATTCAAGTTAAAGCATTTCTTTTTTTAATCATTCCACTCATTGTGTTGTCCAACAAGTAAACTTGACGACATCCAAAAAATACAATTTTTGAAAAAATTGAAAAGATTTTACTTTTTTATATTCAAGTCACTCTCTAAAATAAGGATTCTCCCATCTTTAGCACAAACAAGCCGTATCCAATGGCAGTGCGATGTTAGAAATTGAGATATAGCATTGCAAATAGCATAAGAATACATCACAGTAATGGTATTGTTGTTCTAAATCACACCGTCGGACATATTGACCCATTTAAAACAACGTCAATGCACATTTGTATTTACCTGGTCAAGCGATATGTTTATGTGATTTGCAATTCTTTCAAAAAAAAAAAAAATAATAATAAAAATGTTGTGTTAGTTAAATAAAGAATATTGTGCCCATCAGCTGAACTGCCCACATCCTCCTAATTTGGGCTATTAATATGGATAGCATTCTCTAAGAAGAGGAGCCAACACCATATACAGTTTATATATACCTTTGCACCTACCAAAAAGTGCCTCAGAGGACAGAGAAGCCATTCATTTCGTGTTCTGTATTCTGCATCATTCGGGTGAAATTTCTGAATCTACAATTTTTTTTAAATCTATATCCCACTTTCTTCTTATTAAGGGCAATTATCAAATGCATGACTGGTCTCTCGAATTTCGTTATTCAGCTATCTATCTTTCGTAGCCCATGTAATCAGCAATCAGAATCGAAATGTCAAACGTAAATATGACACCGTTCTGATTAATACGCTAAAACACTCCCTCCCAAGTTTATTTACGAATTCTAACCTCCATCATATCATAGCCTTTAAAAATATTGATCACTTTTTGCATCCCGATCGACAGCAACAGTTGAGTTTATGCAAACTACGGACATTTTATGGACGAGGAATACTGAAAAATTGTAAAATATGGAATCTGGATATCATTCCATCCGCTCGAGTTACAAATCCGGTATTTTCAGATAAAAACGCCATAAATTTATACAATTATAAATTATTTATAAAAAATCTCGCCTTAATTTTTACTAACAGAGCTTAGATATATTTTTCATGTTGTCTTAGCCATTTTCGCCTCCTTCTTTCTTAGGTTAATGCGAATTAATGTTACTGGACCCCGATCCCACTTTGCTTTCGCACGCTCTATTGGGAAAATAAGTCAGGTCGTTCGTAGCTAAAACAAGTATCGAGGAAACTTTTGGCTGAACAGAACGACCGTCTTCAATTTGCTTTAGTAGTGCTGAAAATATAGTCTGTTTCGGTTTTTGGTTGAACTCATCTACGACTTTGAAAGTCGGTTTTCTAGTACCGGCAATAAATTAATTTAATATTTTGTAGACAATTTTACTAACTAATTATTATTAACATGCACGCATACCAAAATGAAAATTATTCACACGAAATTTGATACAAATAATAATAACATTCGGTTGACGTTCCAAATTTCCAATAGTTGCTATTTGTAATAATAGAAAGCTAGGCACAGCTTGTCTTATTGACCCTTATGCTATCTATGAATGACTATAGCATGAACTAGTCAACAATTTATAAAAGTCAATGGTTTAGTCGAAAAAATCGACGTGAGGCACACAGCCTAATTTTATGAATTTTATAAAGTAACAAAAATCAGTAAGTTCTTTAAATTCTATAAATCCTATAAATTCTGTAACCGCACATATGCTATAAATTCCATACATTTTATAAATTCTATGTATCTATTCTATAAATTTTATTAATTTAATAAATCATAAATTCTAAAATCTTTATAAATTCTATACATTTTATGAATTTTGTAAATTCTTTAAATATTGATCATTCTAAGTTCTATAAATTCTTTTAGCTCTATAAATTCTTGTAATTCTATAAATTCTTTAAATTCCGTAAATTTAATCATTTCTAAATTTTTTTAATTTGTCTCAATCAGAAAAAATCGATATTGGCGCTTGCTTCTTTCAAGTGCAAGCGATTGTTGCCACCGCTTAGAAATGCTTATTTATATTTTGAAAAGCTCCTTTTCTACTTCCACATACGTTAAAACCCTGGGAACAAGTGTATTATGATTTTTAAACGTTTATATTGCATTATACTATGGAATTCATCTGGAATTAATAATATTTGGCAAAATATTGTATATGTATTTATATAAAATTCCGGGCATGTTCTACTTACTCATGAGGAATACATACTAGACCAAGTAAATTTTTATAATTTTCAAACAACATCGGAAAGGTAAATTTCAATCATTTTATTCAAAATTAGGTTAACACAAAAAGTTGATCTAAATCAAAAAAGTCAAATGTTTTGTATTTTATTTTTTTTTTTAAAATACTTGTATTTTTCTAACCCGGCTTCGTAAAGTGATAGAAAATAATTAAGGTTAAATTTCAACAAGAAACTAAAAATGTTATTATACGATGCAAATAGCATCGAATTGAAAAGCATTTTGATGTTAGATTACATTTGTGATTAATTCGTATGAATATAGCATTATAACGTAAATATGCCTTACTCGAAGATTTTCTTAGAGTTTATGACCAACCTTTAGTAGCTTTTGTTACTTCAAATATGTGTATCTAATTAAAAAGAAATACAGTTTTTTTTAAATGATATCAACATTTTTATTTTCAATTAAAAAATTTGTGATACATAAAGTAACTTAGTTTGATGCAATTGCACCATAATTAAAAACAGCGCTGATTGCCATTTTATTCAATACTACTAGTGTCACAATTCTATTTGATGCAAAACTTGCATCGAAATCGCTTCTTCTAATTAGTAACTCAATTTTATTCTCTACAATGGCTGCATATAAATTCCTTTTTCGATGCAAATATTATTGAAACAGATCGCGAAGCAAGGCTTGTATCATAAAGTGACGTAAACTTAAGTTGGATCTATATTGATGCTAATAGCATCGTATATCACACAAATTTTCAACTGTATAAATATAGTGTTTGCCGATGCTGACTGCAGTTCAATACAGATTCAAGATAAGCAAACAGCATATATTTTTGCTGAACAGCGAGTTAAATATTTTGTTTGGAAATTGTTTTCTTATATGGTGGAGCCGCCGCTGGGCTGAAGGATAAATACACTTTGAATTCTTCTTTCTCACTTGAACTGTTAACGACCTAATTCGCCAAGATATTTAAAAAAATGGAAATTCATTTTCTTTACAAAATGAAACATAAGATTCTCTATTTCAATGATATATTGAGAAATACTTGATTATAAACAAATAATAACTTAAAATAAACACATATATGAACTGTCTAGCGCGCAATCATACACAGTTAGAAACTTTTGTGTTATGCGATGCAATTAGCATCGCATATTGATCCAACATAAATTTACATCACTTTATGCTACAAGCCTTGCTTCGAAATCACTTTAAATATTATTTGCATCGGAAACGTTATTTAGATGCAGCCATTGTTTCGAATGAAATTTAATTATTAAGTAGGTCGGAAAAGCGATTTCGATGCAAATTTAGCATCAAATAAAATGGTGACACTATTAGCATAGACAATCATGATAGATTTCTCATTTGGCTAAAAACACAAAAAAAAACAAAAAATCCATTGAAATGTTATCGGTTTATTGCATATACGTATTATATTGGTAACGCACTCTAAAATCATTGCCTTATAAAATACACAAAACAACGATAACATTGGAATTATCAAAAGTTTTGTTTTTTTCCTTTAGTTATAATTAAATGAGAAATCTAGTATGAATGTCTATGCTATTAGTATCGAATGCAATGGCAACCAGCACCGTTTTTAATTAAGTTGCAATTACATCAAATTAGGTTACTTTGTGTATCGGAAATACTTTAATTGAAAATAAAAATATACGAAGAGTGAAATTATCAAGAATTTTGCAAGTTCAGTTTCGATCTGAATGAGAATTATAAAAATTTAATTATTTTACAGTCAATCTCATCAGGCTTTAGCGACTAAATTGCTAATTACACTTTTGATTAATTTCTATATATAGAAAGCAGCCATGTAATTAAGTATTAGCGAATTATACGCGTTACATATTAAATTCTTAATAATTTTAATTTTATTTTATTTAACGCAAAAATACGATTTCTATTTGAAATTAAGGTTCTTCTGGTATATAACCAGATAATTCAAAATTGAAATTCTCAAAAATTTAATATGTATTGCGTATAATTCGCTAATACATACTTTCTATACAAAGAAAGTAATCAAAATTGTAATTAACAATTCAGTTGCTATTGCCTGATGAGATTGAGTGGAAATTTGGAATTAGCCCCATGGTAACTTTAGAGTAATTTAAATTTGTATTACATTTGTAACAAAATCACTCGATTTATCCTGCAGTTATACAAAAAAGAAAGAACAACGAGTAAAACTTGACTCAAAGTGCTATTTGCGCCAGGTAAACATACATTTCAATTCTATGCAGCTATTCTCGCTTTTTTGAATATCTATTTAGGCAGCAATTATTCATTTAGTATAGTTTCAGAAAAAAAAGTATTCCTAGCAGATCATTATGCAATTCCAAATATTTTCGACTAAAGTATATAACTCTGTTAGCCGCTTACCGGCTCTAATCGGCACTAGCTCACTCACACTTTTACTATACATCCTAAAAATAGTAGCAAATAGTTTCCACGTTTTTTTTAAATAATCAAAAATTATTCCTCTCCCTAAGGAAAATGGAGTACACCAGTAAGTAATTAATAAATGACATGATCTGACGGAATAGTTTTTTTGTTTACAGAAAATTTTAGAAAATGCCTATAAAAATTACCGAAAATTTAGTAATGTGTTTTATGCGGTAAATCCAGTAAACCAGTAACCTGGTTATTACTGGGCATAAATAAATAGATTAAATAGTACTGAATTTTAACAAATTTATATTTGTATATATAGTTGTTTCATACAAGAAATACATATACAAATATAAAAAACAAAACTGCCTTTTGCCTTTTATAACAAAAAAGAAAACGTTTAAATACAATAATTTTTTTAAATTCTTCTCGTTGAATGCAAAAATCTTTTAAATTCTCAAAACTCTTGAGATTCTCTCCCATTTAGTAAGGCATTTAAATATCATAAAGAAATTAAAAAAAATTAAAGAGAAGAATTTAATGTATTTAAATAATTTACAGCATTTAAACAATCTTTAAATTTTCAAAATTCCTCAAAATCTTTGATATTTTTAAAACCTTTAATTCGTTAGACTCTTTTTCTTTTTTGCTTTAAATATTTATAATTTTTTTAAAATTTTAAATTCTTTATCATTTAAATTTTTAACTTCATATGCTTTAAATTCTTTTATTTTTGAAATCTTTAGAATTCTTTGAACTTTATAAATTATTTTTAAATATTTTAAATTCTTAAAATTTTTAAAATTCTTTAGATTTTTTCAAGTCTATAAATTTTATAAATCTTTAAATTCTTTGAATTTTTAAAATCATCAAAATTTATTTTTCCATCTCCAAATTTGTTAAATTCTTTAAATTTTAAAACTCATCTCTAACTTTTCTAAATTCTTTAAATAATTATCTTAAATTTTTTTAAAATTTATAAGTTATTAAATTGATAAATTCTCTACGTTTTTTAAATCGTTTTAAATTTAATTTATTTTTAAATTCTTTGCGTTTGAAGGGAGAACACCACTGTGACCTACCATTTTCAAGTGCTTAGTTTGGTTTTTTTTTTTTGAGAAATGGGTTGGGTTTAGAGAAAAAAAAACTTTTAGGCTATATTTGGCATATATTTAAGTAAACAAAAAAAAATTTTTTATGTAAAAAAAATACAAAATGGTGGCGCTAGAGTAGCTTTAATAGAAGTGATTTTGACTCGAGTCGCTCCACTGCACGCAGTAGAAGTGTCTTAAATTTGTTCCTGGAACAAAAAATAAAATATTTTCATGAAATATATTAGTTTTAGCATCGAAGTACATGAGGAAATTAAAAAATTCGAAAAAAAAAAAATTGAGACAAGTTTGAAGAAAAAGTTTCATTTTTCGACTATAATTTTCGTATAAAAAGTTGTATATCTTTTTTAATTTTTAATGAATCAAAAAAAACTCATGTACTTCGATTTTAAATCTATTTAAGAAGCTACAGTTAAATTTTCAAGTCGATTGAACAAAAATTGATTGAGTTCTTCTGCGTGCAGGTTTCCAAAACATGGTTTCGAGAAAAACGCGTTTAAAGTTTTTGGTATCAATAACTTCTCAATAAGAGCTCTCAGGAAAATGCTTGAAAACCTTCTAAAAAAATTTTTTTTTAGCTATAAACGAATTTGTATCATATATTTGAGGGTCTAAAGGATTTTTTAAAGGCAAAAAAGAAAATCGATTTTTTGAAAATCTCACAGTGGTGTTCTCCCTTAAGTCCTTTGGATTGTTTAAATCCTTTAAATTCTTAACTTTTTTAAGATTCTAAATTTTGTACAATATTTAAACTGATTATATTGCATAAATATTTAACATTTTCTAAATTCATTAAATTTTTTAAATTGTTCCATTTCTTTAGTCTTTAAAATGCTTAGATCAATTTAATTTATTTAAATCCTCTTAATTTTGTAGAATCATCAGTTTCCTTAAATTGTTTATTTTAATAAATTTTTTTAAGTTTTACAAACTCTTTAAATTTGAAAAATTTAAAGAATTCAAAAAATTCACTAAATTATTTCATTTATTTAAATTGTTTAATTTTCTAAATTTTTTAATCCTTCGATTGTTTAAAATTTTTTGAATTTTTCTTATATTCGCAAACATTTTTACGAATTCATATTTCAAATTCTTAAAATTGTATATAAAGTTTCTTTAATTCAATAAATGTTTAAGTTATCTAAAACTATAAAATCATTAAATTCTTTAAATTTTTTACATTCTTTAAAATTTAAAATTTTCGAAATTATTGTAGTTCTTTAAACCCATTTAATTTTACTCCTTTTAATTTAATAATTCTTAAAATTCTTTATATTCTAAAAATTATTTAGATTCTTTAAATACTTCAGATTTCTTCAAATTCATTAAATGTCGAAGTCCCTTAGAATTGCATTCAAGTTTGTTAAGTCAATGATTTTAATTATTTTCTATTGTTTAGAATTGTTAAACCTTTCTTTAAATTTATTATTTAAGTTCTTTAGATTCTTTAAATTTATTTAATTTTTTTAAATTTATGTAGATTTTTGAAATGTTTCAAATTGATAGAGAATTCTTTTAACATAAGAACAAACTTAGGCTCGAATTTATAGTTATAACTATTGATATTATTATAGCAATGATTTTCGAAAATCATGCCAAAAATTCGATACGAATTTCGAATTTATTTTGTTGTTTTCGATATTTTGTAGCAATATTTATAGTGATAAATTTTGTTTTTGACCACTATTATAAATGTTGGTACATTATATGTATCACAAATCTTATACTGAGGTTTATAAATATGAAAACTGTTACTACAACAAGAGTTCTAGTTGCAGGAACGACTATAAATACATGTTTAAAAACATTTGAAAGAAGTATATTTGCTGCAAAGAAAAGGATTCTAGTAGTGTTTTTGCTAATAATCATGAGGAAATTTTGCATGACTGCGCTCTACTGAACGCGGCCAATGATTTAAATCATACCCACCCCGATACAAAGTAATCACATATTTTGGCCAATACTAGGTTTGAGCGCTGGTTTTAATATCTAATTTACTTTGTAGGTACTTACAATTGAAAACTAAATATTGCTCCATGATTTACATTTTTTACCACATTATGTAAACCACGTTATTAAAATCTGACATTTAAACTAATATTGAATTGATTCTCAAATTCGGAATATTATTATGTAGCTATGACTTGTCAATATTTTGTTTCTTTTCGCATGAAAATTAATATTGTTGCGCAAGCGCGTTTATTTTCGTTAGAAGCTTTGCAACAAATATCGAAGTAATTTGAATTAAATTTATTTTGATTGCCTACCTTATATCAAAATAAGACTTAAATTGCGTTGAAAACGCCTCGATGAACGTTAATTGCGCATGCACAAAATTTAGTTGCAGCTTTATATCGTTAAGATAATCTTTGTTAAGTAACCCAGAAACATTTCCTCTGCAATATTTGATAACTTCATTTTCTATTTAAAGAAAACAATATTTTCCAATAACATTCAATTAACAAAAATAAACTTAAGTTATCCCTAGCCTCGCACACTTATTTTCATCGCTATATACTAATAATCTTAAAATATTAATTCCCATCTTAAATCCCATTCCAATAAATTACTAATTACAGGAAGATAAATTCTATATTCACAAGTAGCTTTGAGGAGTGCACCAAAAACAATCTGATTTGAATACAAAGTACCCAATTTCGCGGAAATGAAAATATAAGATGTTTTTTTTAACCGAACAAATATGAAATACCAAAATCAAAATGGGAAAAGTTATTTTATTTTAATATTTTTCATTCACGTATAAAATATTTTCTTACTTTTGTACCCGCCAAAGAGGAATAATCTTCCACCCCCAAACAATCTTTAATTTTTTTTTTTTTTTTTTTTGATTTCTGAAACATCTCATCAACTGAATATTATTTTTCGATATATTCGTTTTATATTTTCAATTTTCCTTATACGTATTTTCAATCTGTAGTGTTGTTTTATTCCATACATCTAGCGCTGTGCATGTTTATACATATTTTCTTTATACTCTTAAATTGTATAAATAAAGTAAATAATAAATATTGTTTCTTATTTATTATTCTTAACACAAAAAATTGAATAAGAAAACGGAAAACAAGAAAAATAATAAAATAAATATTTTTAATAAATAAAAAGAGAAATATTTTATTCTGTGTTAAGTCGTACAAAGTGTTTCCAACTTTAAGCATTACTTAACCAACTTACCATCCATGAATTTTTATAAAAGAACAAAACAATTTGTTTTTAAGGGTTAAAATGTAGAAATAATTAAACAACGAAACTATTCATTTTAATTATTGATAAAAATGTTGGAAAATGGTTTTCCTCGACTTACTTAAATGGCAATTAGAATTTTTTTTTTTTTATAAAAATAATTAGTTTATATGGGGATAGACAAACTGGTGCCTTTCTCTAAATTATATACGTTATACACACATATACATATAAATGTGTAATTAAGATAGAAATCTTAAGTAGTAATTAATAGTTTGATCTTTTTTGAACATTTAATAAAGTTTTCGTTCATTATTTTAGATTTGATTAAGAATTTATATCTGATTTAAATGAGAAAAATGTCCCTTTTTTGTTTTTTTTTTATTTTATTTAAATTTAATTGTTTCGATAAACTTTGATCCCTCGTATATAGATAAAATACTAGTTTTATAAAGAAAGTATTAAAAACTTTATTTATGTGTACCATAATAACCTTTGACAATATATGTATGATTATTATGTCGGTTGGGCTTAAATATTATAGCCATATACAGACTAATGAAAAATATCACCTTTAAATCAGTAAATCATTTCTGGAAAAAGCCATACATATAATCACACATTATATTGGGTAACGATAAAAACTATTCAAACTATAAAAAAAAATCTACTATCATTATGATGTTATCATTAAAGTTTAATGTAATAAATTTTTATGTTGAAAATTTTATATCAGTTGATAAAAATCTCGCAAAGTAGAAAAATTATTTTTTATATTCCTGTCTGTATGTGGATATATGCACTCGTTTGGATGTGTGTTTGGGTTATTATTTGGTTTGGTGAAATTTATCGCTCCAGCCCGTATAACTCATTATCTCTAGGATAGGTTTCCTGAATATTCCTGATAACTGAGTTGGAAAGTATGTTGATGTTGTTACTAGCCAAATATGACAAATAAGTGCCTATGTATTTAATATTCCTTGTTGACAGATTTTCATTGCCAGGCCGAATTATATATTTCGATAAAAATATTACGCCGAAATTTACAAATCAGTTTTGTAAAAAAAAAATATTTTTTTTTATTTGGTTTTAATCTTTTTAACAAATAAACATACCCATCCATTTTGATCGTCTATCTGTGATAAATTAGTGCAGAAATGTGGAAAATCAAATGAAAATTTACCCAAAAAAAATAAAAAATTATATATATTTAATGGAAGGAAGTGAATTTTAACTGAAAATAACAGAAATTGCAGATGGGGTCAGTCTACTATCTGATTAGTGTGCGTGGGATGAGGTTCAATATATGTATACACATGTGTTAATATGCGGGCAGATTTTTATCATATGACAACTTTTTTTTTAAAATTATCTGTTTTTTCACGGTTGGACGGATATGGGGTGGTTGTTTTGATATGTGACTGCAGTTTTATATATTTATTAAAATTAAACAAATTTAAAAATAATAATAAAAATCGATAGTTACGCAGATGGATTAGTTTACAAAGAGGTGTATCATAATAATTCACCACACACTTGTCATTTATTATTAGAACTCAATGATATACTAACATAAACTATTTGCTGTTTGGGGGTACTCACTTTACCTGACCGGCTAAATAATAAATTTGCTAATTAGTTAAATTGGTTACAAAACATAATTAAAATTAACAAATATTTAAATATTTATTAGCGTATACAAAACCACCACTCAAAACCATAAAAAAGAACTATCCACAAATGTATATGTGCAGCGTACGATTTTAATTAATTTTCCGCTATTTAAATGTAAATGTGTATGCGTGTGTGTGTTTATATATCCAGACATTACCAGATGATGGGAAGGTTGCACAATTAAAAATCATCAATGAGTACGCCACCATCACCGTATTATTTTGCGTTTTATTCACTTTTAATTAAACGAACAAAACAATAAAAATTTTCTTAATTTTTATCACGAGATATGGTGGACAAGATATATGGTGTGGGACTGAAATGGAGAAAACAAAATTATTCGCTAAATATTTTCACGATTTACCAATTAACAAACGGAAAAATAATGTAAACCCGTATAATTTTTAGAAATATCAAATAATAAAACTTTTCATTTATAGACTTTTGAGCAAAAAAAAAAAAGAAAACGTAAAATAAAGTTTAATTGAATTTTTTTGTTTTAACCCTTGAGTGCTTTCTGGTATTTACACATACATACATAGTAAAAAAGTGTTTGGGTAAAATTAGAGTCAAGAATACGCGGGTAAAACCAAAGCAACTTTGATTATACAAGCCATAATCTAAAAAACGAAGCTTTTATAAGGGAATTAGAAACGACGAAAAAATCAAAATTTCCATAGTAAAACACATAAAACATGTGGGAAATCACTTTTTTTCCTAAGTCAAATTTGCTAATGAAAACGTTGCAACTTCTTAATTATGATTTCTGAAATATTTTCATAAATGTTTGAATTTCAACATATATGAATATCGTTTAAGTAAATCGTTTTCATTTTCTTGTAATAATTGATTTATTTAAACCAAAATATAAAAAAAAGTTCATAACAACAGCGTTCTGGTCAAATTAAAAAGAAAAGCTTACTACAAATCGTGTCCTTTAAGTCAATATACATAGATGGCAGTGGGCAGTAAACATTTTGAAAAATCGTACCAAAAATTGCCACTTGGGGAAATTTGAGTTCAAAAGTTGTAGGAAAAGCAAAACAAATTCACAAAATATTTAAGAACGTGTCATAATTTTGTGATTAAACAATCTTTTTCGTATTTTTCTGTATAAATCTGAGACATCTAACGTACACTAGTAAAACTAAAGATACATTTAGCAAGTATTATTTTAATTCGTCAGAGCCAACTTTGATGTATTTTTCAAAATGAAAGTTCGAAAAATATATTGTAGAAATAATTTAATTTTAATATTTCTGCAATTAATATTTACTTAATACCAATATACCCTTCTTGTTTATTGCTGCTAAATATATGTAGAACACTTTTGTATAAAAATTTTGTAACATTTTTGATTTTTTCATTGAAAAACTTGAAGCTAAAAAACACCATTTTTACTATGGATTCCTATGGAAATTAGTGAAAAGTTATACCACTAAAAAAGCTTCGAAAAAATACGTCATAATGATTATGGCTCTATACTCTAGAAGGCTCTGGTAAAACTCACTAAAGCGGTTGGAAATGTTAACCCGTTTCTATAAACAATTAAATGTGTGCCTGTATGTCAAACTGTATTAATATAGACTTATCTGTGAAAAGGAATTTCAGTTTAATTACTTTTACACGGTGTTACGATCTCATCGTGTAAAAAATCGAAAGGACCATATAAAATAGGTTTAGGTGTACTCATTTATTAGCATCTACAAACAATGTCAAATAAAGCAATTACTTTTACCTTTTTTATATTTCCCTTACAATCTTAATTTTTTAAAATCAAAAAACCATGCAAAAACATGTCGGTGTATTGTACTTAAGGATTCAACTGTGAGTTTGAAATAAAAAATATTAAAACTTTTGCCCTGTAAATTGGATTTTGGAGAATAAAACTGCGGGCCAGAGATTTCAAGTTTGTAATTTAAAAATTCAAGGCTAAAATTTGGAAATTATAATTTAGAATTTGAAGAATGGGTGGATAATATTCTTAATTAAATTATACCAGTGTCCAAACCAAATGGATAGGTGAAGGGTGTTTAGTGTATATATGTAGGTTTGTTTTCAAATTGGTAACATTTTTTCCAGCGACAGCCAATTTGACAATTGACAGCTAACTTGGGCTCAGCTTGGGTTGACATGAATAGAATTACGCCAGAACAAATCTTGCAAATTGCGTATATTTATTTCGAAAATCGTACTTCAGTTCGTGAGACCTACTACAAAATTTTATTCAGCGATTCGGCTTATGACGTGAAGAAAATCCACAAGCCGTTATTGAGACGCATTTACGTCCATAAAAAGTCACGGTTTGGTGTGTTTTAGAGGCTGGTGGAATCGTTGGTCCATATTTCTTCAAAAAAAAAATGTCGGTTAGAACAGTACACTCAATGGATACCGAAACGATTTATTGAAGTCGCTAGTCTGTGTCGATAAAGCAAACACGATAGATGGTCCCAGCTGCTCTAAAAAGTGGTCGAAAGTTGGTCTTTCAGATGGCTCTTTATTCGGGCCTCATAATGCCCGAAATCATATTTAAACACATTTTAATGGCATAAAATTAACTTTCCAATAAAGCCAATAGCACCATGGCCATTACCATGATTTGTATGTGTTTTATTTCATTTTGAAGTTCATATTATATATCTGTAAGAAACATCCTACATTGGCAAATTTTCAAAATAAAAAGAGTAATGAAACTTCGTGAAAAATTACTTGAGCAACGCGGTTTTTGTTCATTTATCGAGGACCACAAAGAAATAAATTTTGTCATTTTAATAAAAAGACTTTGGCATGTTCGACAAATTCTTGAAAATTGTGAAGAAGGATAAGCCTGTCGAAATTGCTGCTACACTGTAGCAATTTTTCAAAATTTCAGTTATGATACCTCGTGTTCTAATTCTGTAAAGTGGACATGTTAAGGTTTCCGAAACAATTTTTGTTAGTTAGATAAAACGGGTTGGGCATGTTCGAGGCTATTTTGAAAATTGTGAAAAACACTTAAAATGTTCAAACCCGTATGTATAGTGAGGCTACACTATTGCCATTTTCTAATATTTTGTAGATGTTACCAAGTGTAAGCTTATATTTCCATAAAGTGGATTGGTCGAGCTTTCCGAAACAATTTTTGTTATTAAGATAAAAAGGGTTGGGCATGTTCGACTCTATTTTGACAATTTGAAAATCACTTAACAGTGAACATTTCTGGTAATCTGTGTTGCCAGGTATGTGGGCTTATTAATAACAATTAATAATTCAAAAAAGTCCTTGTTCTATACGACATTTGTTGATTTGTTAACTGCCAAAAATGTTTTGCAAGAGCCCTACAGCTCATATCAAAATGGCACTGAGTGATTTGAATTCCTCAATGTAGACCCTTTGCAACCTATAGTATATAGTCATCCTCATGCTATCTGTATGTGTGTTGTTTTCACAGTAACATAATTCTCTTAATGGAGAAGACAAAGAATTTTTTAAAAGGAACGCTATGGTACAAACTGAATTTAACTTAATGACATTTTTTTCGCGAAATATCGATCTACTTTTTTATCAATTGAGACATTTCTTGATAAAGGTCAAGTCCTTATAATTTGCTAGTAATTTTATAAATTTTGAAAAGGTAATGTTGGAAGATTGTATTAAACCTTTGAAGAATTCTGTATCAGAATACAAACAAAGAAGGATTTGTGCGGTTGCGTCGAAAGCACAAGTATTTGATATCTCACATATTTGTCGTTGTCTATGAAAGTAAACCAATTTTGTATAGCATTTAGTTCGTCAGCTGCATTATTAGACATTTTTGCATTTTTGTATTCATTATTTTGCTTAATAGTGGAGTTTCGAGATAATACATACTCATTTTCTAAAATGTATCTGGATCATCCAAATTTTTTAGTACTTTTCTTTTATTAACAGTTTTTTGTTTATTTAATAGCTATGCAGCAATTTCAACAGGTTTATACTTCTTTACGATTTTCAAACATTTGTCGAACATAACCGAAAGAAAAGTCTTTTTATTTAAATGACAATTTTTTTTTCGCTAAGCTTCGATCTGTCCACTTTATGAAAATATCTTCCCATACCTGATTCTACTGGTTATTTACACTTTTTTATGTAGGCCTACACTTTTTCACTTTTCGTTAATTTGTGTAGCTACACTGTATGTAAAATACTTTACACCGGTTATTAAACAAGCTGCCAACCAATAACCTATCTCTCTAAGCAAAATGTTCTAAGGCTGAGGTCCAATTCCCGACTTATTTCAAATAAGTCGACTTATTTGACTTATTCAAAATGGCGGTATGAAATAAGTCATTTGGTGGTCCAATTCAAATCTAGACTTATTTGAACATAACCGTACATTTCATAATTGACAGTTCTAATTATTAGTGACCCTTTTTTGTTATATGTCGAAACATAAATTACACATTTACATAAAATTAAACATTAAAATGGAGAATCGCCGGCATCAAATGATGTTACTATGTAGCTTTTTTAGTAAACAGGAATATTAGGCAACTCATAGAATACGACATAGAAATACTGAAGTATTTGGAATTTGCGTGCCTTATGAAAAGGGTACCTATATATTTGAAATGTTTTTTTAGTTTGAACTGAATTTTGTCTAGTTTGAACTGAATTATGTCTAGGGTTTGAAATATTGTACAACCAACTTCAGTTTTAGTATTATACCAAAAATTATTATTGGAGATTCCCATTTGGCAAACAAATATTTGCAAATTAATTTTAGTACATTAAGAAAAGTCCTAGAATTCGTACCAGATAAACGTTCCGGACATCAAAGAAACATAGAACTCATAATGTTTTTGTTTTGGCTAGCTTGTGGGACAAGTTACAGGGTATTGTCTGTCGCCATGAACGTACCAAAGACGACATCAATCAGGATATGCCATAAATATTTAAACAATTTTCAAAACCTTTTAAATAAATTTATTAATTTACCATCTCACGAAGAGCTAGAAGGAATAGGTAATGCGTTTGCAATTGTTATAATCTCACACAATTACCAATGTTATTTTTATTTTGAAAGGAAATAAAAATACCATACGACGTTTTTATCACAGCCACAACGATTAAAAAATGTATGAAATATCATTTTTGTGGAAACTCTCCCAAATAAGTCAAGAAAGTCTACAATAAGTCTCCTCGCGAGGTGACTTATTGTAGACTTTCAAATAAGTCAGTCTCCACAAAATAAGTCGGGAATTGGACTCCAGCCTAAGAGTAGATCAGTTGTATTGACGTAATTTTTATTTTTTTGGTTAATACTTTCAATTGTTACTGTTGTTGTCATTTAAATATTTTAAGTTTCATATCGGTCATTCAATTAATTTTTTTTTTTTGGCACCTTTTTCCTTACAACATACTTTTTTGCATTACGGCGATTTTTAATATGTCTAAAAATCAAACGATCAAAGAATTTGCTTTCTGTTTAACGAAAGCAACTTTGTTTGATTGGCATCGGTAGCTTTCTTTAAAAGTAGTGAAGTCGTTGAAGATAATTATCGCTCTAGACGCAACCAATATCAAACATTGAATGAAATGTGGAACAAATCAAGGAAAACGTGTTGAAAAATCATCGTTTGACTGTTAGAGTGCTTCTTTGACAAATTGGTATATACAAGGTTCAGTTAAAATAAATATAAGTGATCTTTTTTGGGCTTGACACGGCAGCAAAGCTAATTCCAAAATAGTTGAATTTTTTGCAGAAACAAGCTTTTCACTTTTTGAAGCATGTTTTTATATTCTTACGCTGGATGTCCACCATATATGTTTTAAGTAGGTATTTTCAAACAAATGATTTTCGTTCAATGGCGCGATTTTTATGAATTCGCCTGTTCTCTCAATTTGGCTTTTAAATCTCAATAATTATCTGCACGCTATATTCTCCTGTGGTGACGGTACAATAAAATCCTCCTTCCGTTAAAGAATCAATAAGACACTTCGAATGAATTGAAGCTCGGAATTGTATTGCTTCAACTACTAATCTTAAAACGTTAGTCGTATTATAGTAATATTATTATCAGGCAATTCAACAAGTTTTAGCTAAACCTTGAAATTGTATTATGACATCTACTATTTCATGGTAGTACAAAAAAACTTTTAGAAATCTTAGTTGTGTATAATCAAGGATATTTTAAAATTTCAACTTATTAGAACTTCCTTCGGCATAATTGTAAGCAAGAATTTTTAATGGTTTTCATTGTTTTCCACAGGATTCCAAACTAAAAAATTGAGGTGTGGCCAACACACGACTTTATTTTATGAACAGGGAATTTTGAGAAATTTATTATCCAAGTTCTTACAAATTTATTCTTCTTATTTTTATTTTCTTATTATTTTTTAATTATCTTATTTGAGTTTATTTTTTATATTTTTGTAAACAATAATTTTTCTGTGAACCTTATAGATATTTGCTGGCTTACGGGGAGTTGCCACTTCCGGTTGACCAATTTTCACTGAAACTAACTGAGAACTCGCTCCTCTTTTGTATGATTAAAAAGTATTATTCAATACTAACTACTGCAACACCCAACTTTTTTTGGTGAAAAAAAAATGGAAAAATCTGATAAAGATGAACTGGGGCGGTATCATTAAATCCGGTACCTGTAGAATTTTGACGGAAATCGCCCGGTTACACAAAAAATGGTATCATGAACACCGCTTCCACTGTAAATTTCCGTCAAAAATCGTCCGGTAGATATTTTTGACGGAAAGCGATTTCTCGTTTTAAAAAACACAACATTTTCAAACACAAAATTAATTAATGATAAATATTATTTTAAAAATGTTTATCCAGTAAAATAATTTTAATATTATTTATTATAATAATTTAATACTTCTAAAATATTGACGAAATTATGAACGTCATTTAGAAACATCCTAAATGGCCGATTTTATGAAGGAGTTGAATAAATTAGGCAAACAAACTAAAAATTAAACCAAAATTTATTTAGTCAATTAGGCACGCGGGACACCTAAAAATTAATTATAATTAGTGGCCTTGGCCGTAACGGCCGTTTCAATGCAAATATAAAAAAAAATTAACCCAATTCAGCCGTAAAACAAACACAAGTTTGTTATTTTTATTTATTATTTTCACAACTCTATATCAAAATAAACAGCAACATAGAAAACTGCACACTGAACGAAAATTTGCTCAATATTTTTATCGACCGGATTTCATGATACGGTTTCTTTTCCGGTCAGTTTTGCTGGCGGTGACATTTTATAAACTACCCGTATTTTCGACCGGATTTCATGATCCCACCGCTGTTTGGGTGGGGATCCCCATAATCCCACTATTCTAGTTTTTCTGGGGATTGCGAATTGGGAATTGGTTTGTTGTCAGTTTTTAATGTATTTTGCTTTTCTTTTTTCGAAAGCATACTAAAAAAATTTTAGGTAAAAATACACAACAAAATTGCAATGAAATAGTTCCATTTTTCCCAAAAATTTAGTATGTTTTGGAAAAAAAGAAAATCAAAATAACTAAAAATTGACAATAAATCAATTCCCAATTCGCTATTCCCCGGCAAAACCAGAATAGTGCCACTGGGCCGGTATCCTTGAAATTCACCCGAAAAAGTCGCCAATAATTTTCTAGTAAAATACGTCATTTCAGTCGAAAATTTAAATTGTTTTATACCAAAGTCACCGGCGACTTTTTTCGTGTGAATTTCAAGAATACGGGCCCTGGTTTATCTTTCTTCCTAAAAGTTGACTGTTGCTCAAAATTTATAAACTCATAGTAACAATTTGAAAGGTAAAAAAGTGAAATTTTGAGTATGCCTGCCTCATTTTTATATATGGATGAAATGTATTTGCACTTTTCTTCTGAAACGATTGTATGTAAATCAGCTAAATATAAAACACTTCGCCTTGTGACCAAAGATTTAATCAAAAAAAATTGAATTGAAGTGAATTTGTTACTTTTTACAATGTTTGAACTTGAAAATTTTCCAGGGATAATTTTTGATTTGATTTTAACAAACTTGTGCTGAAATTTTTGTCATGTTTAATTATTTTGTTATGAACCTAATATGTATTTCAATTTGACTAGAATGCTGTTATGATGGACATCATTTGTTATCTTTATACATAAATTTGAAATTTAAGCATGTAAGAGAGAGATCTTAATTAGGAATTTGTGACATTTTCGGGACCAGAAAGGCCACCAAATTTGTCTTCCCTTGTAGACTAACAATATTCTTATTATATTGTTATTTGCCTTCCTCAGCGTGAGTCCGACCTCCGATTCGCTTCCATTTACGCTTTCTCATTTCTATCTCGATATCTGTTTGTTTCATTTGTCACGCAAGGCTTTCCTTAGTAATAATATTTGGAACTGAGGCCCTTTTGAACAAGCTGAAGCATTTGTTTACAAATACCTGTAGCCTTCTTGTAATCTTCTGGATGCGAGTTTGTGCTTGGGCATTACTAAAAAATATTGGAGGCAACTTATAATCGATGAGGTGGCATATACAATAAATCGCTTTAAACCAATAGACTAATTAACTCAATAATAGCTTTAATAATCTGTCAGGCAATAGCGGTAGCTCTTTAATTTAAAATATGTTCCTAATGCCTTACAAATAAGATTAAACTTCAGTTGACAACATACACTATAGTATAAATACTATGTATTTATACTATGCATACACGACAAATTAAATCGCTAAAAGACTTGTCGACAAGCAGTTGCATTTGATAATAGAAAATTATCCATAAATTATACGCTTTCGGTATTATTTGTGCCAATGCAAACGATAACATCACTATTGACTAGTTGACATTTTATTTTGATGATGCGAATTGCTAAAACGACCTTATTGAATGTCGACTGAACAATTGTTTGTGTCAAAAAATCATCATAGCAAAAGACCGTGATAATTTGGGTGTATGCGGTTTTTTTCAAAAGAACGGCAAAAATGTATACTAAAAAATATTTATCATAGGTTTTGGGCACAGCCTAAGAGTCAATACACATTACATAGACAGCATAAATTTGCTAAAATCGTACCAACGATCCCCAATTCTTTATAGTTTCTAAAATATGTTTCAATTTTCCAATAGTTTCCACCATTTTTCCAGAAAATCTTAACCAAATGAATAATTACTACTATAAGCTACTGCGACTTTTTATTTCAAATGCATTTTCTGAACAATTTACTTTATGCAGTTAACATGTTTTCCAAATAAACTACAGAACTGTCTCCTGTGACGCTATTCCGGTTTTCCCGGGGAATTGGGAATTAGAATTTTATTATTGTGTTTTTTTTAGTGTATTTTGGTATTATTTTTTCCAATCCATACTATGGTGATTTGCATTTTTTCAAATTTTGGGAGCAAATAACTCCATTTTATATCAATTTTTTCGTTTATTTTTCCCTAAACATTTTGTTGGGAATTGTTTAGTAGGCAGTAATGTTAAAATGGAATTATTTTTTCCCAAAATTTGAAAAAATACAAATCGCCACAGTGTGCTTTGGGTCGGCAAAGACTACATCAGGAATGTCTTTAAATGACTATCTCGCAATTGAACCAAGTGTTCAATCAACACTGTCTGCAATCATTTTGAGGTTTAGGGAGCACAAATATGGTATCACTGCAGACGTAGAAAAAGTGTACAGGCCAGTTAAAATTAATGAAGATGATATCGATTTCCAAAAAAAAATAGATGGCGTAATCACCCACCCGAGTCTATTCGACATTTCCACTTAACTACTATTACTTAAGGTCCTTTGTCAGCTCCATTTTTAGCTACAAGAGTTTTGAAAACAATCGCTGATGATTATTAAGCATCGGATCCAGCAGCAGGGATCACAACATGGTTTTCACCTCCGTAAGTGGATGTCCAACTCAAGTAACATGTTAGACAGTGAAACGATTGATAAATCAAGCGACACAATAAAATCCATTGAAGAAAGCCACCAAGACGTTCAAAAATCAGTTAAGGTTCTTGGTCTTAATTGGTACCCATCAACAGACCAATTTGCATTTTCGATAGATCATACCAAACATCAGGACATTTACAAAACGAATTATAGTATTGGAAGCAAGTCGCCTTTTCGACCCTCTTTGTTGGTTAGCTCCAATTATCGTCACTATCAATATCTTTATACAAAACCTGTGAACTGTCAATTTGGACTGGGATGAACCTCTCCCTGACGAACCCTCTAACAAATGGCAAAATATCCATAACCAATTTAAATTTGAGATGGTCTTATTCGAGTTAGTGGACGCCTAACAAATTCGGGAGCATCATTTTCTACCAGGTATCCTACAATTTTGGCGTCAACATCACACCTTAGCATCTTAATTTTGTAAGACATTTTCAACAATAATAAACATGTTGGTCCATCTTTAACCCTAGCCATATCCAAACAAACTTATTGAATTCCAAATGGACGAAATAAGGTTAGACAAGTTATCAGTTAATGCATCATTTGTGCCAAATTCAAGGCACAGGTGAACTGTCAATTAATGGATAACCTTCCTAGCTACTGGGTTGAATTATTTCGCCCATTCCTAAAAAGTTGGAGTGGATTATGCAGGCCAAATACCAATGCATTTACGAAAAAGTCGGGGCCAAAAACCTGTAAAGCATATATATGCTTGTTTATTTGCCTAGGTACTAAGGCTATTCATATGGAATTGGTCTGCGACATGACAAGCGAATCCTTTTTGGCAGCACTGACGAGATTCGTTGCCAGAAGAGGAATCTGACGAGAAATATATAGTTAAGGATTCGAATTTCATTTCTGATTATTCTTCCAGGCAGTACATCTCATGGTACTTCATTCTTCCCAATTCGCCACATTTTGGTGGCATTTGGGAAGCTGGGATAAATTCGGTGAAATTTCATATCAAACGTGTTATTGATATAATACAATGTTGACAGTCGAAGAAATGGTAACCTTATTAGCTGAGGTTGGAAGAAATGGGAACCTTATTAACGAATTCGAAGCCGCTTTGTGCATTATATTCTACAGATGTTGATGCCCTGACACCGTCGCACTTTCTAATCGGCCATGCAATTACGAAAATTCCAGAAGTCGACATTACTGATGTCAATCCATCCTACTTAACAAGGTGGCGCGTAGCTCAACAATTGACACAACATTTTTGGCAACGATATGGCACATTGAATATTTGACATCGCCGCAGCCAAGATCTAAATTGAGAGGACAAATAAACTTCAGTGAAAGTTTGTGATATTGTGGTTATTAAAGAAAACAATACGTCGGTTAATCACTGGCCTCTGGGAATGGTCGTAGAGGTACATCCTGGATTTGATAATATCGCAAAAGTCGTCACATTAAAAACTAAAACTGGAGAAATAAAACGACCGACAAACTGTGTATTCTTCCGATTTCTCGTAACGAGGATACTACTTTACATAACGATGAACCAACAATTCACAAATCATCACAACTAAACAATCGCCATCAAGTCGCCGTAACTGCAGCAAAATATTGAACTTGGTGGTCTAAGGGCGGCGGTATGTTTAGTATCTACAAGAAAACATTCAATTTTAATGATTAAATTATCCAATTATACATAAACGTGAACTAAAACTTATCTTATTTCATTTAAATTGAACTTATTCATTGACACTTTCATTCTGAACCTAAAATACAAGTAATTTGTTTTGGTTTATTAATTAAAAATTCAATTTTATAAAATTAAGTATTCACCTTGATTTATGCAACCATAGCCTTATCCTATAACTCGTTAATCTCTTGTCAAATTTTACAACATTCACTCACAATGATCATTGGTTCAAATTGATATGATAACATGAATCGATCAGTCATCATTTCAGTGATTTTCATTTATCGTAATTACTTTTTATCCAGATGTCGCGTTTATTTATATAATTGCTATGTTTACATGTATCTAAGATAATTTATAATTAGATCAAATTATAGTCGATAGACGGCTGAGATGTTTTGCA
The DNA here is from genome assembly GCA_963556165.1 of Tipula helvola. Taxonomy (NCBI): domain Eukaryota; kingdom Metazoa; phylum Arthropoda; class Insecta; order Diptera; family Tipulidae; genus Tipula; species Tipula helvola. Next base: position 105,269,027 of record OY744483.1, read on the forward strand.
AATTAATTTTGGTAAAATGTTTTATTATTATAAATTGAGCGGTTGGAATATTAACATCAAATAAAATTTACATTTACATTAGTTTTTTTTAAACTTGGGAAACGCTCTTTCAAACCCAACATCTGGGGAACAATGAAAAGTTATACCATTCAAAAAGCTTCTAAAAAATTATGACGGAGGATTATAGCTCTATACTCGAGAAGGCTCTGGATTATGTTGTGATGGTTTGAGTCCTTCAGATGGAAGCAAGCAAACTAACTAAAATATCTGTTGCATTATTTCATGAAGTATAGAAAGTTTTTTACCTCTTTATAATAATGATCTATAAAACTGAAGTTCAAAGTATGTGCTTTCCGTCCCCACTCGAAAGAGAAATTTGTGTGGTGAACATACCTCAATATTTATAAATCACAATGAATACGATTACATTTTATTTCTATTTATTTTGATATTATATTTATGTATTTTAAAAACAATTAATAGGAAAAGCGTTAATTTGTCATCATGTATACTAGCTTAAATAAAATGTAAAGCAGAAGTATAATAAGTAACGTTTATAAATGTTACACATACAGTACATAAATACAATCTAACCTTTCTGAGCTGTTGCGAATGTTGATTTGATATTATTGTTGTTCATGTCTTTGTTTCGATTGAATTATACAAGATAAACTAGATTATGGAGTAAAGTTTTCTTCATTTTCTTTTTTGTATTAATTAAATCATGCTTCTTTCATCCAAATTGATATCAAATGACAAAACTCAAATATACACTTGAGGAAAAAAACTTTAACGCCTATTCAAAAGTACCTACAAAGTAAGTACAATATGTAAAGACAAGTAGTGCTTATCTATGTATACATCTGTGTATACATACAGTTGAAAATTTATAAACTGAGAGAATAACAAACCAAAATGAAAATTGTTATAAAACTGAATTAAATTTTTGATTTTCATTTTCCGCAGCAAAAACTATTGTTTTACTCTTCATAACATACTGTCAAGAGAATTTATTTGACAAGCTAGAAAGCTTGTTTACAGTTTTGTGCGCTCGGAAAAACTAGAATACAGACTAGTATATTATTATAGAGAATGTAAATATTTGAATAGTAAAATGTTTAAAATTGCTGTTTATAGTTGAGAAGATGAATTAAAAAAAAAGTTTAATTAAATGTTAAATGTTTTATTTAAATAATTCATATAATTATATATTCTAAATGTATGTTGCGTTTCAGGAAAACCTAAAGCTTCAAATTAGTGCTTGGGGATTTTATAAATTCATTATAAAATTTCCTCTTCAAACCCAATATATACATAACATGCATATATAGTATGTATTCGTCTATATTGGCAAAATGTTATGAGAAAATTCTATTAAAAATGTTAATTAAATTTACTCTTTCACCTTTTTGACCGTAGACACCACCTTCATCTATAAAAGTTTGATATTTTTAAAATTATTTATACTTGAAAAAAAAACACCACAGTCACCAACAAAATTCGATGAAAACTTCAGAAACAAAATAGTAATTTCCCTGTTGCAGTTTTATGTGGTTGGTTGGTTGTTCGAAGACATTTTCATGTACAACAGAATGAACGATCGAAATTATTAGCATTTTTTATTTACACGTGATGCAATAGAAAATTACAAGAATGTCTGATAATATTGTACCACTTGTATACGAAAAGGCGATAGATGAACGCAACCATTTTATGAGATGGTGTCTAGAGATAAAATGCGCCACGATAATTAAAAAATGGTCTTTAATTTTTATGGATAAACTTTTCGGTCTTAATTAATGAAATTTTGTTGAATATACATGTTGTTTTTGTTTTTTTTATTCTTATCTTGTCTATGGTATATGTAATAATAATAATAATGTTGTGTGTTTATTTATTTTTATTCTGAATAAGACACAAGACATTTATTTAATTTTGAAGATGAGTTTATGGTTGGAAATTTTGTTTTGTTATAATTCTCAAAAATTCTTAGGGTAAACCATTTCTAATGTCTCAATGGGAATCTTGTGTTTTCTCTTGGAAAGATTACATATCTTAAGCGTTTGATCTTGAATGTTTGTTTCACTGTTTATAGAAGTAGTGAGATAAATATTAAATCAGACAAGCATCAATTTGGAAATTGATGGTACAAGATATGTGGTGAAAATATTTTAATTGGAAGCCTGGGGTGGATGAAGAAATGTAAATTGTTGTTTAAGTTTTGGATTAAAATATCAGCCAAAGAAATGATCATATTGCAAAATATTACCTCAAATCATCTGTAAAATAATAAACTCTGTTTACATTAATCGTTTTTAGTGAAAAGCTAAGCGTATAACCACAAGCGGGAGCAAATCGGTCGCTGTAAACTATCATAATGCTTTTTCAAATGATGCAACTGTAGTATTATAGGATTTGAGTTAGTCATATACATACATATTTACCCAGTTAGAAAATTTCCTACATTTTGACGGCAGGCAACAACATTTCTTTTTTGTTTTCATTATGTTCTCGGCCAAACGGAAAATTTTACCAAAAAAATAAATTTATAAAAAATAAAATTAAATTATGTTCGCCGATGTAAGGTTTTCAGGGCTTGATAGATTCCAGCGAGGTATAGAATATACTTCACAGAATGAGGAAAGTGATTCTAGCCGTTGAGAAATAGGCCCTCATGCTGGGTTTTCTCTGAATTGGGGGAAAATATTGCTATAATCCCGAACTTTTGTTCCCTATTTCCCAAAAGTGTATTCTTTTTCTGGTAAATTGGAAATAAATTCTTATGGAATAAATACAAGTTCAAATGTTTAGCATCAGAGAAACTAACAATTTGGGAAAATTTTTCATACTTAAAGCCAAAACACCAAGAATCTTCTTTTCAAATCCTACAAAACCACACCAAATATTTGCAGCTTTGCTCTCATGTAATATTTATTTAGCTCGTCCTAGTCGGTCAGTCACTGATACTGTATTTTTTTCGATCCAATTGATTCTTTTTAAATATTATAAGACGTCTTCTGACGGGCGCCAGGTGTCGCTGAATGTTAACAAGCCGGATCAACCGAAAGAATCGGGAGTACCTAAAAAATATGCATAAATTGTTTTACTCAATGTTTCACTTTCAAAACATAAAAATCTTAAAATTAAAACATAACTCCCGGTCTCATATGAAGAGTTTGTGATTTCACGTATTTGTATGCGAATGAAGTTTATACTAAATTAATATTAGATTTTACAACAACAACAAAAATGCTTATATATGTGTTTAAAAAGCATGCATTCGGGTAAATTTATTACATGTACAAGAAAAAATTCATTCAAATCAAATATTTGAACTTAATGCTAAATTATAAAAATCCAAATAGACAAGATTTATTAAGATTTAAACTATTTGGACTTTCAAAGAGACAATCCTCTTTAGCTTAATAACGGATCAAAGCATTAACAACATATTAATCGACAATGTTTGACAATTTAAAAACTTAATATTACCAATATCTTAGAAAATCGATATCTCAAAACTTTATTCTATCGGCAAACATGCCACTATGATTTTCTGATAGGTCTATGTGTGTACTTTGATCATGATGAACCGTTAAAATTTCATATGGGGTTTACTTAATTATAATATAGAGGTAAATGTATCTACTGGTAACCGGCTTAATACTTTAAATTTATCTGCTGATAGTCAATCTGATTTATACCATCGACTGTCATTCAGGGTCGTCTCATTCGCAAATTAAACAATTATTAATTGCTATTAATATAAAGGAATACATAATAAAAATCATTAGTACCTATTGGAATAAAAATAATGGTTTTCGATAAAGAACCACATAAACGTATTATGGATGAACTAAAATCCAACAACATTGAGCACTTTATTTTTAGACCATCTACTGATCACCCTCTAAAAGTATGTATTAACGAATTACCAGCTGATTTTACTATTGATGAAATTAAATCGAGGATAACCAACTGAAATAGATCATCTCATTGTAATAAACTTTTGAAATGTAGTTAATGCAGTACGAACCATCTTACTAATGATTGTAACTGTGATCCGGTAAATTTCAATAGTGCGAATTGTGGAGCAGCAAATTCTACTACTTTTAAGGACTGTCCGAATTTAAAAGAGTACCAACTTATCAAATAAAACGTTAATATCAATAGGCAAATTAATAATATACACGCCAAAAGGCATCATCCACCCAATATAAGTAATCATAAGGATTTTCGAGGAATGCAAATACCGAAATCGACGCCGGTACACGCTGCATGGAACACTATCTTTAAACAGTTCCCAACCTTAGTAATAATAGTGGTAAAATTACTAACGATAATAAATTATTTTCAGAATCTGAATTTTTATCATTGATGAGTTACATTGTCGGCAGTTGAGGTGTGTTTTCGCCTATCTATAAAATATTTACATAATACAAATAATGAATTAGGTGGTACATTTATGTATTTGGACCGCTATACTAGTCTAACAAACAAAATAGACAAAACCTTTGATTTTATGCTCAACAACAATATTCATATTGCTACCATTACTAAAACCTGGCTTAGAAAAGACATCTTTGTATTTTGTATATCATTCAAAATTTAAGGTTTATAGACTGGATCGGCATAATTTTTTACATGGGGTGTAGCTATAATCGTAAGTAAGTCAATCAAACATTCTCTATTACCAGCCTTTAATTTAAAAAATATTGAAGCATTAGGCATTAACATCTCTACTTATAAGGGTACTGTTACAATTGTGGGCGCATATTTTTCAGGAGGGACTTCTAATGCAATACTAAAAGACTTCGCAAGTGATATTAAAATATTAACCGATATTAAATCCACATTTTTCATTTGCGGTGATTTTAATGCCAAACATAGATTATGGGATAATATTAAAAGCAATAGGGCTGGTATGGTTCTATACAATTAAATGATTAAAGGTAATTTTTTGATCGAATATCCAAGGGAACCTACATATTTTTCTGCAATATGGCTCTATATTAGATTTTGTAATAACGAATGACAATAGTATGAGCTCAGTTCAGAACATTTCCCAGTGCTGTTTGATTTATACTCAGATGGGATAGAGCTCAATAATATAACTAGTAGCCCCAATTATGCACTTGCTGATTGGTGCACACTTAATTACTATATAAATAACAAAATTGATCACTCGCCTGATTCAGTCATAAAAAATATTCAATCGCCTGAGGATATCGATCGTATTATCGAAAGTTTTAATAATTTGGTACTTGAGGCCCGAGATATTGCAGTACCTAGTTCCGCAAATCTTAACCTAATGAAAAATTACTCATTAACCATTCCGGATTATATTAGGATATTGATGAAAATTCGCAGAGTTAGAAGATAACAATTCCTTAGAAACCGTAGTAACCTACTTAAAAATGTTGTTAAGGAACTTAATGATAGAATAAGAAGTGGAGTTCAGTATCTCAGAAATATACAGTTTCACAGATTATTGATCATTGGAAGACATTGATATCACCAACAGAACTAATAAAATGTGGAATCTGTGTGAGATCCTTCCAAAACGACAACGCCGATTACCTACCTTAAATGTTAATGGCATCCCTATATTAACCAGTCTGGATAGATGCAACGTTTTTGCAAACAATTTTGAATTGTACCAAATTAACAAATGCCCCAACAAAACTGAGTTTAATGCCAGTTCACCCGGTTCCAATAATCTGAGTGGTACAATAATTACTAAACCAGTTGAGCTGAAAAACTATATATTTGCAGGCTCAAATCAAAGAAATCTCGTGGTGATGATAAATCCAACTCCAACTCAAACTTCTACATGTAACCAAAATATGGTATAAAATTCTACTACTGCAGATAATTACGAATTTGTTCTTAAAACTAGTATGGCCTCAAGAATATTAAGACTCGTACTTCTGTGAATTTTTTCCCCTTTCTCCAAGCCATCAAAAAAAATAAATCCTGAATTTTTGTAATCCGAAGTCGTTACGATTTCTCATGGTCATCTAGAAATTTCTAAAATTCATGTTTCGCTTCTACTTTTTCAACAGGATTTTCTTGGTGGTCAATAGATGAAGATTACGGCTGGTCACTATAACATAAATTCCTGTAAGTAATATCTCCTTATAAAGCAGAAAAATTTCTCTATAAATATATGTTAATTAATTTGTGTTGAGAGGATTTTTGAAATTTTTCTAAGTGAAACATTACGCTACACCATCATAAAATTGACCAGGGTTCAAATATACTGATTGGAGTATTTTTCTAACTAAGGATAAGGTGCATTTTAGGAGAGAAAGAAACCATAAAATGCGGAGTCGGAGTCGGTCAGAATTTTTCCGACTCCAACTGCGACTTCTCGACTCCGACTCCGCAGCTCTGGTTATTGTGCGCCAATTTTATTATTGTAGTAATATTGAATTGTTAACCGGGTCTCAGCAGAGCTGGTTTTAACCTTAATCAACATGCGTAAGTCTAGCAGACTCATTTTAAGTTTATAGGAATTGTTGTAGCTGTGTTATATTTACAAAATTGAATTTTATTTTTGTTATTGCATTTTATAAATATAATAAATTTAATAAATTTAATGAAATGATGTATGTTGATTAGGGTTAAAGCAATTTGATCGATAATATTCGTGCTTGCGAAAAAAAAATCCTCCATTATATTTCGATCACAATTCGGAATTATGTATTTATTTCCAAATAAATCTCTTCCTAAATCTTGCCAAAATTTATTTTTAACTTATTTTTATTTTAAATAATTTACGGAATAAATTACAAAAAGGTTTATTAATAAAAACATGAATACATATTCCCCGCATGTTTATAAATTAATACAAAATTTTATTGTTGTTGTAAAATGGCGAAAAATCAGAATTAGCAAAACGCAAATGAGCAAAATATACATAATGAGCACAAATAATTTTAAATTTATTGTTTTGAGGTTGCAATCTTGGAGAGTGATACGACGCGAAATGAAAATGTTTCAATCCGCGCAGGGGAAGTTTGTTTACCAAATGAAATTTTTTGTATATGAAGCTTTTACTCTCTTTGCTACTCTCAGTAGTAATACTTCGGAGTTTTACGATACAGAAAGTAACTAAATTCGGCATGATATTTTATGTTTGTGGGTTATCTTTATCTGTCAAAATATAACAAACTTGCAAATTGCACATATAAAATCTAAAAAAATCGTTTGCAAGGCAACGTGATTAATTTAATGACATTAAAAATGTCACAAATACGATAACCACAATAAAGTTGTCGAACTGAAAACGTTTCGAATTTAGTTACTTTCTCTGTCGTAAAACACCGAAGTATTACTACTGAGAGTATCAAGGAGAGTAAAAACTTCATATAAAAAAAAATTTCATTTGGTAAACAAACTTCCCCTGCGGATAGAAAAATTTTCATTTCGAGTCCTAATACTCTCCAAGATTGCAACCTCAAAACAATAAATTTACGAATTATTGGTGCTCATTGTGTAAATTTTGCTCAACTACGTTTTGCTAATTATGATTGTCCGCCATTTTACAACAACAACAAAATGTTAATTTTTATTAATAATTTATATTTTTTTTATTTCGTAAATTATTTAAAATAAAAGTAAGATACAAATAAATTTTGCCATGATTTAGAAAAAAATTTATTTGGAACACAATACCATGCGAAATACGGCATGGTATTGTGCTGTGTTATTTTATCCGCTAAAAAGTATGTGACTTGTAATTGATCTACAAAAGTTTTGTCAAAAGGTAGTACGATCTCCTATAGTATGGAATTCGAAATTCGAATTTACATAAATTAAATGCAATCTCAAGCAAGAGCATTAACTAATCTAATTTGAGATGACTATGTCATCAGTTGAAAGGGCATTCCTGAATATACCTACTGTTTAAATCATAAAAACTAATTTAATTATAATAACAATACGGTAAAATTAAAAAATATAAGTATTTAATTTGGTTTTTTATTAGCACATTATTTAAATGTTATTTTAAGAGTTGGATTTCTCTTGTAAATTAATTTTTTATCATTACTTGTTTAGTGCAGATGCAGAAATACCCCAGATTTTTGTTTTGGGGGAATTCGATTTACATATTTAGTAGGTCAGTAAAATTGTTTGTCCGTTCATCGTCTTAAAAAGTTAATGATACACTAACAAAAAATTAGTTTCTGGTGTCAGTGCTGAATTATCTCGGATTCAAAGTAACCTTTAAAATTAAACCACAGAAAAGAATGAACAGATATGGAAGTTCCATGTCAAGTATTTACATAGAAGTATTCAATCAAAAAATTGTATTCCTGCTCTAATCTAACCAGTTAAGACAGAGGCAATATAATTCAATATTACATATTTCGTTTCTCTTCTTTGTATAAAAAACAAAAAAGAAGAGAAGCGAAATATAGTATTGTATTATATTTTCCCTGTCTTAACTGGTTAGATTAGAGCAGGAATACATTTTTTAGATTGAATATTTCTATGTAAATACTTGACATGGAACTTCCATATCTGTTCATTCTTTTCTGTGATTAAACTATAAAAAAATGTAAATGTCGCTTTGTATTATAGCTTGTAAGGAGAGACATATTCATGATGTTCCAGTGCATTGTGGTAGCGAAAGTGTTAAGTGATTAATATAAGAAAGCTCGACGTATAAAAACAACAAATCACAAAAATTTTTGAGACACCTTCCATCACACTTTCGATTTAACAATAAATAACTCAGTTTTATTAGATTTCTAAAAATTTTACAGTGTTACTTACATATTTCAAATTAAATAAAATAAAAGCTTCCGTGAATAAATTCAGTTTAATCTCCTATATATTTTGATTCATTTTGAGTTTTGTTCAACACAGCCACTAAACCTCTAGGAAAGGTCATCAAGCATTTTTGGCATCCATCACATGCTTTCGTTTTGGCGTTATAATTGCTAAACATACAGGGAAACGAAAAACTGAAATTCGTTTTTTCGCCATAACTCCCAAATTTCTGCTTTTCATATTTTAAAACCTTCGGAACCATTCAACTAAACGATCCATTAAAAAATGTTCGAATTAGAATCTTAGAAGATTAAAATTAAATGTTTTCTGTCAGAATAAAAATACTGTACAGATAAAATTTAAATTTAATTTTCCAAATAATTACTATTTTAAATTAAAAAAAGGATTGTATGGTATACATTCAAAGTTCCACAAAATGCTAGAAAAATATTGCTAAGATTTTGAAATTACATATTGTGAAAAACTAAACATTTTTCTATTTTTCATGTGGGTTTGCCCTTTAATAAGGCAATACACCACCGTAATTATTAAAGTGCAAGCCCACGATGCATGCCCAGGTGCAAAATAATTTTACAAATAAAAAGTTAAATTTTATCGTACTCGCATGGTAACATTTTGTCACACTCGCGTGGTTGTCGGTCTCGGTACCATCGGGCAGCAATTTTTTTTTTTTCGCGAGACAAAGTGGTACTTAGACGGCAAATTGAAAGTTAAGCCACTAGCAATAATCATTCAACTTTACGAGTAAATAGTAAAATAATTTATTGTCGAACCGCATTAAATTATTAAACGGACTTGTATTAAACAAAGACAGGATATCTGCAAAAAATCACTTTTTCAGTTTTTGCTGCTATTCGTTCCAGAATCTGAAGCGTCATCTTATTATAATATCAACAATAATGTTCCATAATCTTCATTATTTTTGAAACAATATGGCGAAAGGCAAAATTAGGTGCTTTAGTAATTATTTAAACAAAGCTTTACATATTTTATGCTTAATTTATAATAAATTCAATATAATTAATAAGTTTAAAATTATGCAATACGTAAAATAATTCAAATCATTTAAAAAAAACTCAACTCAAACTTTAAACGCGTCTCTACTGATACCTCTTGAACCATAATTATAGCGTATTGGTGAAGGTTGCATGTGGCTAGCTTTATGAACGCTTTTGCAGATAAATTTTTCGTCAGAGGAGAGGAATCAGTCAGAGGAATCTTAACCACATTTAAAAAAAATCTAGTTTTCTATAGAAGTTATTAAAAATGTTACGAAATCTTAGTATAAATGGTTTTTGATACAATCCGAATATGACCTTCTATGTAATTTAGACTTACTATAAAAGCTATATATATATATTTCACAACACCAAAATCAAAGAACAGGTATTACGATCAAAATACATTTTAATTTGCACAGTTTTTAAAATTTGTAAATATTAATAATTTTGTTAATAACCGTCTTAACAATAGTATTTAGGTACTTTAAATAAACTTAACTTTCAATTAAACATAAAATACTATTGAAAAATATCCATAATATTTCTTACTTCAATGTGCTGGACGAAGCGTTACTTAATTTTATTTTAAGTATTGCGTATCGATCACGCCCACGTCGTGTGTACGCTATGTTTTGATTTTTAGTTTGGTTATGTCGCTTAATTATCCCAATCTAGTCCTGAAATCCATTTAAGTTGATAGGTCGTTATTGAATGTAGCCAGTTTAAACGTCCAACGCCTAGTCCCAAATATTGACGAGATTCGTCACATTTTTAATGGCGCTTCAGTGGACATACTTTGTTTCTCTGAGACCTTTCTAAATCCAAATATCCCTAATTCAGCTTTTGCTATAAAAGGTTTTAATATATTTAGAAAAGATAGGACGGTACCTTCCCTTAATTATGGTGGTTTATGTATGTTTGTAGGTGATCACATTAAGGCTAGATTAGTTACCATACCTTCTTCTATTTCAGAATTGTTCGTATTGGATTTAGAGTTTTTATTTGTCAACGTTTTCAGTAATGGTCGTAAAATCTTATTCGGTACCGTCTATAACCCTCCAAAAACTAGTAAGAGGTCGTGTGCCCAATTTAAAAAATCCCTTGTAGACTTAGAAAGTCTGTTTAGTTATTTTTCTTGTAGATTCGATGAAATGTGTATATCAGGTGACTTCAATTTCGATATACATACTCCAAAATTACGGCTTCCCTCGTGATTATTTGAATCTTTTAAATAGTCTTAATTTATCCGTACACAACACTGTGGCGCCGATGCTTTGTTGTTCAACCGCTAGCGGTGCCTCTTATTTCATTATTGATCATATCAATAATGATGAATTGTTACTCTCCACCTAAACCTAATAGTTTTAGCTTTAGAGATTTTGCTAGTAAAGATAATTCCCGCCTTTACTTAGTTTGTAACTCGGTTTCTTGGGAGGATATTTTTTGCCTTAGCTCGGCAACAACCCAAGTAGAATTTTTCAACTCGTATATTAGTTTGGTCTTTGATAGTTGCGTTCCGCTTAAAAAAGTTACTTTCAAAGCGAAATCTCCGCCTTGGTTGTCTCAGGAGGTTTCGAATGCCATAAGTATTAGAGTTAGTAAATATCGTTTATGGAAAAGGTATCCTAATAGCCAGTCCATTTAGATTATAAGCAGGCTCGTAATAGAGTTGTAGGATTAATTCGGATTACTAAACGTAATTAATTCAAGGACAAGTTAGATTCCTCCCTTCCTCCCAAGGTTTTTTGGCGTAATGTTCGTAATTTAGGCCTAGACAGATGCCAGAGTAGTTCTAGTGGGGTGTTTAAGGCTAATCATATCAATAGTTATTTCTGCTCTAGTTTGAACTCGGGCAGTAGTAGCGTCGATTTGTTCTCTAATGCGTCCTCTAATTCGTTTTAGTTTTCAAATATTTCTCTCGAGGATTTACTGGATAACGTCAATTTAAAATTCGTTAAGCGAGTTTTCCCTTTCGTCTCAAAATACTTGTAATATATCTTTAATTTTATTCTTACATCCTCTTCCTATCCAGATCAGTGGAATCTAAGTAAAATAATCCCCATCCCAAAGATCAGTAATCCTTCAGAGCTATCCCATTTGCGGCCAATTAGCATTTTAAGTTCTCTCTGTAAAGCTTTCGAGATAGTTGTTAAAACTCAAATTCAATCGCATCTAAATAGCAATAGTTTAATTAGTTTCTTCCAATCTGGGTTTAGAAAATTTCATAGCACTTCTACTGCGTTATTAAATGTATGTGATGATATTAGGCGTAATATGAATAATAGGGAATTGACTTCTTTAACTTTGTTAGATTTTTCTAAGGCCTTTGATTCTATTAATCACAGAATTCTTTTTAACAAACTCTTATCTCAGTTTAGATTTTCGGTTTCCGCTGCCAGACTAATTTTTAACTATCTTTCTAATCGTTATCAGGCAGTTTTTTTTCGACAATTCTTTGTCTGATTTCTTTCCTGTAATTTCCGGCGTTCCTCAGGGTTCAGTGCTGGGTCCTCTATTATTTTCTATGTACATTAATGACATAGAATCCTCTATTCACCATTGTTCATTTTATATTTTTGTTGATAACGTCCAAATTTATAAAAATAATCGTTTAAATCAGGATTCTATTGATAGGAATATTTCTCTGATAAATGAAGACTTAAGTAATATCGCTAGTTGGTCGGTCTCTAATAGGCTCGTTTTAAATGCGAATAACTCTCAGTCGATTATAATTTATAAAAAATCGTTAGACACCTCGTCCTTTCCTGATATTTTTCTGCAGGGTTCGCTAATTAGGTATTCAAATACTGTTAGAGATTTAGGTTTAATTATTAATTAAACTCTTTCTTGGGGTAACCATTTAGTTAGTATTAGTAAGAGGCGGGTTTTTGGTATGCTTAGTTGTTTGTATAAAGTAGTAGGATTTTCTGATAGTCAGTTTAGGAAAAAAATGTTTTTGTCTTATCTTCTTCCTCATTTTATTTATGGTGACATAGTTTTATTCGGTATGCTTCAGGAAAATATGAACGTTCTCCAAAGATGTTTCAATGCTTGTACTAGGTTTATTTTTGGTATTAGGAAATTCGATCATATTTCTGCCTACTCTAGCCTTGTTTTAGGACGTAGTTTATCTACCTTTTACGAATTTCGCGTTTGTCTTTTTATTTTTAAACTTCTCAAAGCTAAGAAGTCTTGTTATCTTTATAGGAAGTTACTGTTTAGTAGGTTTCATTCCTCAAACTTTCGCTTGATTCCGGCCAAAAATTGTTGTAGGTCGCTAAACAAATCCTTTTACGTTAGGGAAGTTTCTCTTTGGAATTTAATTCCATTGGACATTAAGAGTTTAGGATCGGCGAAATTATTTAAGTCAAAATTTTTGGAGTGGCGTGATTGATGGGCAATACGTAGGTTTTTTTAAATTTATTTTTAATATTATTCACCTCTTGCTGTACATTTTTATGTAAATGAGCTACTGCTCAAAATAGAATGTGTATGCATGAGGTGGAAATTGTTTGAAAAAAATTAAGAGGTTTTTCTGCCTAATGGAAGCAGCTTCATTATTTTTTTTTTTTGACTTTTCTGTTGTTCCGTTTACTCTGTTACCATTTGTGTTTTGCCTTTTAATACTAAATTATTGTTAAAGTACAATAAATAAATAAATAAGTGAATAACAAATGAAATTTTATCGTTCGAATACTCGTAATCGAATACTCGTGAAAAGGTCAAAATAGCCGAATACCCGGGTGTACTCGATAATCGGTATTGGATACCCTAATTCAAACTCACTTATCAGCGATATTAATTTTTAATAATATAAATTTGTGTAATATGTATGTATGTATAGTTGTTTCGTAAATACCTTATTTAATAATCAGATTCTGAATTTAAGTAGATTAGTAGTTCTATGTAAATACTGTTAGGTTTTGTTAATTTTCCTAACGAAATAATGTATAAATACTTACCGAAATAGTTACCGAATACAATAGAATCTACAACATACAAACATTATCTTTGTATTAAAAATAGGATAGCTTATAGTTGTAAAGTTATGTAAAACTGATCTCTAGAATTAAATAATTATATAAAAATAAATAAACTATGAATCTATTGTTTTTGATAAAAAAACTCACCTGTAATTAAACCTGGTTTCTTATTCAAGAAAATGCAACACAATATTTGAAATTAATAGACGTGATTGAAATAAAAATCATTCTATCCATCTTTAAATAACAAAGCTTCAAAAATGTATTTGCAAAATTTGAAATAAAGTTGATAATATTGCTTAAATAATAATATTAAATTTACAGACATTACCAAAATATCGATAGTTATTTGCAAAGTATATTCTAAATACGTCCGTATAACTGTTAGATTTTTCACTATGAATATGTGTAAATAAACGAAATAAATGAAATGGATGAAAATTTACCTTCCTTTTACACTCGTACTTGATTTAATTCCAGACAGTTCAATACACACAAACTTTCACACAAATCTCATTACGGTTGTTAACTTGTATGCAAACTATAAAATACCTATCATTACCTGCACAGAAATATTCCTGTTATTCCCATGAATTTCAATCAATTTTCATATATAAGGGTTATAAAAAGTACCGTACAGAAAATTGTTGGAAAAATATTTTTTAACCGTGCAAGGAAATAATTAGTACTAAAAAAATTACTTACAAATAAAAATTCCCGACAAATAAGTTTTTCATTTCATTTTTTCAATAAAAATCGTCTTGCAGTATACTACCTAAGTATATGCATGTAAGTATGTATGGTAAAAATGGGAAATTTTTTTTTTTTATTATTCTTAGAAAATTATTATCTTCTTTTAGTAATTTTTCTTTATTTTTCATTTTAATTATATTTAATGCTATTAAATTAAAGAATAAAAAAATTGAACGTACGTACATACATATACATATGTATTATGTATGTACATACATAAAAAAATGAAAAATATTTAAATTTTTAATGTTTTATATTTTTTTTACATTTTCAGCGAGATCACATAGTGCTGGAGCCGACGGGATCGGATGTTGTGAATTGTGTGTCGAAAGGAAAGAGTCAGGTAAGACTATATAAATATATTACAAGATGGTTAAACCTAAACGCAAATTAATTAAGTAGTTTATTAATTTCGCTTTGTTGAACCATAGCTATGAAGCACTTATGGTTTGTTTCGTATGTATAGATATTAAGATAGAAACACATGTGTATTATTATTATTTAGTGTTATAATTAAATTACTTGACATAGAATGTGTTAAGAGGAAAAGCTGGAGTATCTTCGAGGAATATAAAATATTATATACTCGTACGTGTGTGATCTGACTAAATTAAAATGTGGAAATATGAAAATGCATCTAGT
This sequence comes from Tipula helvola, assembly GCA_963556165.1. Taxonomy (NCBI): domain Eukaryota; kingdom Metazoa; phylum Arthropoda; class Insecta; order Diptera; family Tipulidae; genus Tipula; species Tipula helvola. Next base: position 105,284,208 of record OY744483.1, read on the forward strand.
AAAAGTGTATAAAAACTCTTTATGTATTTTAAATCCTTCCAAAATATTATTTGCAAACTGCACAATATAAAAATGTATAGAGTTTATGATTTTTATTTTAGATAAGTAAAAAATAGAAAAACAACAAAAAATTAAAAAAAATCAAATTGGATTTTTCCAAAAAAAAAATGGAGTTTATTGATAATATTTTCTATGTAGAGATATATTTTTTATATACATAAAAAAAAATTCTACTACTAAATCACGCTTTATATTATTCCGTATATTTACTGTTATATTTTTAGATAAACTCTAGTTTGTAGTTTGTACTATCACTATTTTTATTCCGGCTGTTGCATTGTTGCTACTTTAATATAAAAAATTTATTGCTAAAACTTCCAGAGATAACCAAAAACTACAATATATAGACAATAAAATAGCATTCCGATATGGATTTTCAATTTTTATTTAATTTTTCAATTATTTTATCAATAAAATCGGATTTTATCGATGCACATAGTAGATTAGTATGAGTCGTATCAACTATAAAACTAGAGATAGAAAAATATATAATAATTCTAAAACCACTACTAGCAGTTAGTTAAATCTATAGATGAAAAAAAAAAATGTGTATTTGTACACATTGGATTATTGGCACGTTTATAATCTCGATTATATAGTTTATATATTTTTATTTATTTACTAGATATTAAAAATGAAATCTATAGTACAGTATTTAAATATTGGCTTAATATTTTCTCGTTTCTCGGGATTACTGACTATGTATATGTATATTAAACATATGTATTATGTATTGTATATATAGGTCGTATCATCTTTTATTTAAGTTAGCAAAAAAAGGTTAGACATGTTTTGAGAAGTGGATAAACTATCTGCAAGCATGAACTAAAGTAAACGTTGTTTTATTAATCTGTGGTTCTTTCTAATGACCTTGAAACTTATATTACTCCTTGGATACCACTTTCACTGTAGACCAATAAAACAAAATATTCCAAGTACTAATGTTTTATCTAGAAATATTAAAATAACAAATAATAAAAACATGCGTATCTTTTTCAACAAAAACTGGTACCTAATTAGTAAAACAACAAAAACTTATTGGATCTCATTATTTCTTCATTTTATCCTTTTTTTTATAAATATGTAGCTACTTCTGTATTCCATCAACAGCAATAACAAAATTTTAAGAAACCTCATATTTTTCCTTTTACATAATGTTCATCACTTTCGTAATACTACATAACTCCGTCACCAGTTAATATATATACACACACACAGCCCGAACAATATACTTTGTTAATAAGAAAATTTTCTAATGCCATCTAACAACAATTTTTTTATTTTATTATTACTAATATATTTTTCTAAACATTAATGTGATTATCTTATGTATACCACCCATTTATATTATTCTCCTCCCTCTGCTAATATTTATTCTGTAGTATAATGATAATTATGACAATAATGGTACGATGGTGGTTAGAAATTAAAAGAAAAGTATATTCGTGATTACACATCTCTTCATCTTTTCTTGTAAATTTCATTTTTTTTTTACATTTAGAAAAACTTTAGATTAGGATCCGGTTTTTGTTATTGTATGTACTGTCTTTCTATATTCACTTGTTATTACGCTAGTTTGGATATAAAGCTTTTTATCATCTCACATAAATACGTATATGCAGACGTAAACATATATATGTGTGTGTGTGTGCATTAGAATATTAAGATTATTATTATTATTTTTATTGTCTCAAAATAAAGATAAGACATGGTTATAAAGAAAAGCTTAGAATTGTGTTTCGTACAAAAGAGATATGGATAACAGGTTAACAACAGTAAATGATAAAAATCCGACATACCCGTGGGATTTCAAATCTTTTAAAAACAAAAAGATCATTTTATTATTGTAAAGTATACTGTGGGTAATTAAATTCGCGAATTATTCGCTTAATTAATCCACTGTATATCCACGTACCTAGAGTAAAATAATTATGAAAAAATGTAAAATCCTTTTTAACAGATATAACAATAATAATCGTACTAAAATATAAGTATGTACGTTTTATATTGATGTTGAATCCCAAAAATATAACGTTCACTTATTCGTATACATAGCATGAAAAAATATTTAAAGGTCATATATGTAAGATAAGATAAGGTTATGATTTTGCGAGTAGAAATTCCTATGTAATGATTTACTGTTGTGTGCGACTTCTTTTTTTAATGACACATTTTGGTACGTGATGTGTCTCATAAAATTATGATGAAATATTTTGTAGGTCATACATACAATTCATATTACAACCCAATGAACTACTACCGAGTTGAAATGTTAATTTTTTTTTCTTTAAAATATCCTACAATTTAAATGCAGTACTGTAATAACTACTTTACTGAAAATATTTTCTTCCATTGTTTATAAACTCTTTGTCTTCACTCAAAACCTTCAGATATCAATAGCCCTCAAAGCGGTTCATCAGCGTTTGACTTTCTTTCGTATCCTAAATAATGATAGCCAAAATAGAGTGGATTTGAGATGTAGCAGAGGTTAGTAAAATTGTTTCATTTGAATTTCTTGAAATTTTTTTACATTTTGTAGTCAACTATGAGTGAATGTGACTGTATTACTGCAGCTAGGGGATTGTTCTAGATGGACTCCCAGATGCGGTGAGTTCTTGAATCAACCACTTATTTTCTGTTATAGTAAAATAAAGTTTATAAATCACAAAAATGTTCGACCTTGAGATTTTTGGAGTTTTTTTCCGTTTTGTCAGTCAGTTTGTCTGTCGGAAGTGGGATACCTCATAACTTCTGTTGCGTTTTTGCTTGTTGGAAGAGGCATTGCAAGTTACGAAAAAATTGTCTGTAAATAAAAATCATTCTTCTTTAAAGTTGGGTTGGTCAAAAGTAACAGTTGCGGTAAACCCGGTACAGTTTTAAAACGAAATATAAAAAACTGTAAACAATTCTTGCATCAATGCACGACATTTAAATTATTTTTTTTATTTAACAAATATTACAACTGAATACAATTTCATCTAGTAATTTACTTATATTAAATGATGTTAACTGTTTGAGGAGTATAACCCATCGATTAGCTCCAGGTTGGATACTTCATTAATTTATCTGTCCTAGTTCTAAGGGCTTCGTTCTTCGAAGCCGTCTTACTGGATTTTGGTTGTTCAGCATACGACGCAAATCCGCATTTTCATGTTGACTGAGGCGCTGTACGTGTTTCCTAGCATATTTCTTAATTTCTTCATCGACGTACTCCATTTTTAGATCCTTATGAAGGTTATCATTCCTTATGTACCATGGTGCGTTGACCATACTACGCAAGACTTTATTTTGAAAAGTTTGAATTACTTTTACGTTAGTTTTCTTGGTACAGTCCCATAGCTGTATACCATACGTCCATACAGATTTCAATATCTGCCGATACAATAGCAGTTTATTATGTAATGTTAGCTCAGAGTTCCTTCCTATGAGCCAATACATTTTTCTATATTTGATGTTTAACTCTTCTTTTTTCTTTTTAACATGCTCTTTCCACTTGAGTTTAGCATCAAGGGTCATTCCTAAATATTTTGCCGTGTTTGCATGTGGAATAGGTTGCGAATTCAGTCGAACAGGTAACTAATTAACATTTTTGTTGGTAAAGTTTATATGGACAGATTTAGTTTCGTTGAGTTGAAGGCGCCATTTCTTCGTCCAATTACTCAATGAATTAGCAACGTTTTGTAATTTGCTGGTTGACTACTCTATGTTGTCTCGCGTATAAAGCAGTGTTTAAATTCAAATTTCGTTCCTTGCTTTACTCTCTTTTTGCGAGAGGAGAGAAAAATATTTTGTTTTATTTCTTTCCTTTGGAACGAAATTCAACAAAATAAAATATCTCTTTTCTCCTATCCTTTGTGTTTTATATGAGAAGAGAAATTTTACGTTTTTCGATTTCGTTTTCTGGGAAAGAAACAACAAAAATATGTTTTGTTTTCTTTCCCAAAGAGAGAAATAAACAATAAAAGAAGGGAACGAAAAAATGAATTTAAACACTGGTATAAAGTATATAGAGTATCGGCCCCAGAACACTCCCTTGTGGAACTCCAGCCGATATTTTCTTTAATTCGGAGTATTCCTCTTCATGTTTTACACGAAAGTGTCGATCAGCTAGATATGACTTTACAATCAGGTAAAACTGCTTCGGCAGATCTCTGTGTAGTTTATATTCCAGGCCATACTTTGTCAAAGGCTTGAGATACGTCCAAGAACACATTTGAGCATATTTTTTTATTTTCCAGAGCATCTTCAATTAGATCTGTGATTCTATGCACTTGATCTATGGTAGAGTGTCTCTCTATAAATCCAAATTGGTGAGGAGGAATGAGTTTTCTGACTTCCATTACTGATTTTAACCTCTTGAGTAGTAACTTTTCAAATAATTTTGAAATTATAGGAAGTAGGGAAATCGGCCTGTACGATGTTTTCTTGTTTGGCGGCTTGTTAGGTTTCATAATCATTATCACCTCTGCCACTTTCCATCGGTATGGAACGTATTTTAATCTGAACGCTGCATTGATTACTTGCAGTAATTTTCGTACTCCTTTTTCTGGGAGAGTTTTAACTATAAGTCCAGTGATTAAATCATAACCAGGGAATTTTTTTGAACTTAAGTTATTTTTAATTTCATCTTTTAGCTCTTGTAGTGTTACAGGTTTTATGTTTAGGTTATCCACTTTCTTTACTGAAATTATATTTTCTTCAGCTGTTTGCCTTGGAAGGGGTTGAAATGTGTTTTCAAGATAGTCTGCAAACAATGCAGTTTTTTCTTTGGCACTTCTAGCCCAAGTTCCATCGTCATTCTTGATAGGAGCTATTTGTACTTTAGGCCTTTTAAGACCTTTAGTTGCTTTCCAAAGGGAATAATTAGTGTCTTTGTTGCCAGAAAGGCCAGCCAGGTATTCATTAAAAGCTTTGTTCTTGACTTCTTTGATAAGCATTTTTAATTTGTTGCTTAAATAATTAAGTCGTGATTTGATTTGTGGTGCTCGATTCCTCTGCCAGATTTTTCGAGCTTTCCGTTTTTCACTAACCAGATCTCTCACTTCTACTGGGTAGTTGATGTGACTTTCCGTTTGATTACAAGTAGGAGGAGTACTCTGCCACGCTGCTTGCAGAATACTGTTGTTCAGCAGCTCCAATTGAACCTCAAGTTCTGCCGGAGTTTTAATTGGCACTTGTAGTTCAGTATTGTCTTCGACTATTTTCCGGAAGAGGTCCCAATTTGTTTTATTATTTGTTAACCTAGGTAAATTTTCTTTTTTGATAATGGTATCACTGAGTGTCATAATGACAGGTGTGTGGTCAGATGAAATTCCTTCACTGTTTTCGAGTAATACGTAGTTTACAGATATCCCTTTTGTTACAAAGAAATCTATCAAAACGTTTAATCGTAAGCAAAATTTTATTGCAAATCACACATTGAATCGAACTGTTTCTTGTTCGGTAACCTCATAAGCACGCTCAGATCATCGATTCAAGCCAACCCGTAAGATTTATTGTAAAATAAATCGCATATATTCAATTGTGGGCACGTCTGAATTTGTTGTCATACTTGGTTTGACAATAAATCATAAAATTTCTTGGGTCGATCCAACAAACAGGGCAACGATGGGTGCAACTAGGTGATTTGCTTATTTACGCTGATCTAAATTTTAGTTCTATTCAGTTTTACAAATTTTATGTATAAAAGTTTTATCAAACCCAGACTGGATTAGAATTCGTACATTTGAAATGGCTTACCAAACAGCCAACTCACTGCACTCGACCGAATTCAGAATCGAGTATGCCGATTTATTTCTGATTCTAACTTCCCTTTACGAATGATTCTCTCTCATACATAAATGTAATGTGGGAGCCTTATGTGTGATCTGTAAATATGTCAATGGCCAGATGAAATACCATGACCACATGGAATATTTCCATTCCAGATTTGCAAAAACTTGTAAATTGCAAGATTATTTTCGCGCTTAAAAAATACTGGACGATGAAGCCACCTCGAAGGTTTATACTTTGTAGACACGCAAACTCAATATCCAAAATAGAAATATTAAAGACTAAATAATCCCGTATAATCCTCTCTTATAATTTTTACTTGTTCCTTTGCTTTCGTTTGGTAATACTGTGTGCCGTTGTGTTTCACGTCAAGATATTAAGGAAGAAATTCCTAAGCGGAAACCTGTAAAAGAAAATATTTAAATTATCAAAATTTAAACCAATCCTTAAAGAAATTACCCAATTAATTACCCAATCCTTAATTAAATTTAAAAATTTATATAAATTCAAACCTTAAAGTGTCATGTCTGGAAAGTATTTCAACCAGTGTGCCTAGCCAACAGGTAAGCCTAGAGTAAATTCCCCCCCTTTTCCAAAATAATTTTAGAGAATTTCTCTCAATTTTTTCTGGAATATTTCTCGGCTCTTTTCCAGAATATAATATTAGAGGGATCAGTAAATTCCCCCTTTTCCAAAATATTTTTATAGAATTTTTCTCCGTTTTTTTCCAGAATGTGACAAGGCTTTTTTCGAGAATATATTACTAGAAAGACCAGAAAATTACCCTAGAATGTCTCCGCAAACTCTACCAATATCGTCAGAAAATAAACTTCTAACGTTGTGCTCAGACATCACCTTTTCTACTGACATTTTTAAAATTTTATTCAATGGGATGGGTTGCTTAAAATAAAACAATTAAAGATTAAAAAATGTTTTTATTTTAGTTGCTAATACACGGATAGTTATTATTTAGTTCAATTTTTTAATAAAATTAATTTTATTATTAAAAATAACTTTTCTAAAAACGCGTAATTATTTTACACTTTTAGTGCGGACCTGGTAAAAAAAAAAAAAATAAATTTGTTTACAAATCGTACCTTTCCAAACAATCCAACAACAATAAAATTTTTTTTTTTTTTTATAATTATGTAATAAATATAAATTAAAAGTGCACTTTTTTTATCACAAATTACAATGTTTATATCACAATTTTAATTTCGTTTTATGTAAACCAGAATAAAACTTCTCGTGAAATGAAATTCCCGGTAATTTGTTGCAAGTATTGTTATGACATTTTCTGATTAAACACTTAATTTTTCATAAATTTTTTTTAAAAGTTTTCCACAAATAATAATTAATTATTTGTTTTATGTATACACTTTTTGTAATTGTTTTGTTTTATTTGATAATTTTTAATTTTCGCGAAACTGCGCAAAACCACAATAAAAACTAAATGGTTTGTTTACAAAAAAAAAAGAGCATAAAACATAATAGATATATTATCCTCTCTCTCCAACTGCTTACACGAAAAGGACAAAATTTCCTATGTGAATTTGTTATTGTGTGCATTTGTTTCAGGTCTATCTTTTTGTATGGCTATGGGTAGAACGGTTAGCATACGGAAAAATAAACGGACATAAGATGTATGAGTATGATGCATATTATCAGATGCAGCAAATAAAATGAAACCAAATCAAAAAACAACAACAAATTATGAAAATAAATTTTTATTTAAAATTTTTCGAAAACATTTAAAATTTTTATTTAATTGTCTAATCGTGTTTATTGAATCATTGAATAGTTAACGATTTCCAATCGTCTAATATTCAAATGTTGGTTTGGTAACTAAAAATAAAATTAAGAATCAACAAACAAATCGAAATCTTTTCTGGTGAATGACTGGTATTTAGTGTAAAAAATTAATAAAAATTTTATTCAAAATGTATATTCGATAATCAGTAATCCATAATTATAATGTCAGGCCGCTCGTATATCGCATTAAATATTTAGAATATTATTATTTGTTATGGTGCAATTATGTGAAAATTTGTGTAAAGTGCTAAACAACATTTAATTTGCTTACAGAAAATAAAACCTGTACCTTGGCAGAAAAAGGGCCAATGACTAAAAATTGATGGCATTATTGGCAATTTAACTAAGGAATATGCCAAGAAACATTGAATCGATTCATAGTAAAATGTGATTCACCAAAATACGTACATAACCTTCTTCAACTAAATATAAAAATAAATTTTCCAAATAGCTGTTTTTGTTATGATTCTTAATTTTATTTTTAGTTGCCAAACCAACATTGAAATATAAGACGATTGAAAAATTGTAAATCGTTAACTATCCAATAATTCAACAAAAAATGATTAGACAATTAAATAAAAATTATAAATGTTTTCGAAAAATTTTAAATAAAAATTTATTATCATCATTTGTTGATTTTTTATTTGACATCTGCTCATCATGCGCTATTTCCTATTTCATATGTGTATCTCTTTTTCACATTTGTGTACTCTACTCTATTTTTAAGCTTTTTTGACATAAAATATTTTATTTCATATTTTACCTAAACAATAATTCAAAAAGAAATATTTTTATGTACCATTAAATAATAATAATAAATATATTTTAAATAAACAATATTTGTTTTCATATTTTTTGGTTACATTTTAATTGCTGCATCTGATAATACGCATTATACTCATACATCTTATATGTCCGTTTCATTTTCCGTATGCTAACCGTTCTACCATATTTTTTGTTGCGTTTATTATTGTAAATGTCATGTCCTTTCTTATATATGTCTGTCTCTTTTTTACATGTTTGTACTCTATTTTTAAATTTTTTCAAATACAAAATATCTTATTTTGTTATCATTATTATCGTAAATTGGAAAACCTCACGGGAAAATCCTCCAAGTCGGGTGGAAATGAAAGTTTATAGATTTAATTGAATTAAAATAAAATTAATTTCCAATCAATTTTTATTAATATATTTTGAATAAACTGCGGTCATGTCTCTCCATACAAAAACTATGAAATAAACATTTTTTTTTTTGGATTTTTTGATACCATAAATAAAGTTTTGAAAAAATATCGCTATCATGGAGGCTTTATTTATTAACTAGGCTTTGCTAGGCTACCCATTGTTATCAAAAACATGTACGTACAGCGCGTAATGGCCTAAAAAAATGATAAATTCTGAAAAGGGTGAACGGGTGTTCAGTTTTATATTCAACTGCTATTCACCTGCTTTTTTCTAGTAACAAATAAGAAAAAGTGGAAAATATATATTCTGGAAAAAGGGGATATCTTCTGGAAAACAGAGGGAGGGCTTTCTTTGAAAATATTTTGAAGAAAGGAAATTTACTGCTCCATCTAGTATAGTCATATATTCTGGAATAGAGGCGGGACATATTCTGAAAAAGCGGGGTTAAATTCTAAAAAAAAAAATTTGGAAAATGGGGTTTTCTGCTCTTTCTAGTATTATATTCTGTAAAAGAGCATACATACAAAATGGGGACTGACTGTACCTACTGGTCTTTCTAGTAAAATATTCTGGAAAAGAGCCGGGTCACATTCAGGAAAAAACAGGGAAAAATTCTATAAAAATATTTTGGAAAAGGGGGAATTTACTGATCCTTCTAGTATTATATTCTGGAAAAGAGACGAGATATATTCTGGAAAAAAATGAATGTAATTCTTTAAAATTATTTTGGAAAAGAGGGGAATTCACTCTAGGGATAACTGTTAGCTAGAGATACTATCAGGAGTACAAATTGAAAATGCGGGATTTTTTTCTATTTTTGAACGTTTATTCTGAAAAAATGGTAACAAATGAATTATTCAAAGTATTGTCCATCGCTAGCCACAACTTTTTCCCATCTTTCTGGCAATTTACGGATACCGTCGCGAAAAAATTCGGCCGGCTTGGCTGCTATCCAGTCATCGACCCATTTTTGGGCTTCTTCGTAAGAATGGAAGCGCTGGTCAGCTAGGCCATGTGTCATCGATCGGAAAAGGTGGTAATCGGAAGGATCAATGTCTGGGCTATACGGCGGGTGGGGTAAGACTTCCCATTTCAGCGTTTGTAGGTATGTTTTGACCGGCGCTGCAACATGTGGCCGAGCGTTGTCATGTTGCAAAATTACTTTGTCGTGTCTTTGCTCGTATTGTGGCCGTTTTTCTTTGAGTGCGCGGCTCAAACGCATCAATTGAGTTCGGTATAGTGCTCCTGTGATGGTTTCGTTTGATTTCAATAGCTCATAATACACCACACCCAGCTGGTCCCACCAAATACAGAGCATGAGCTTGGCGCCGTGAATATTTGGTTTGGCCGTCGATGATGATGCATGGCCGGGGTAACCATATGATTTTTTGCGCTTCGGGTTATCGTAACGGATCCACTTTTCATCACCAGTGACAATGCGATGCAAAAAACCCTTCCGTTTTTGCCGTTCGAGCAGCAGTTCGCATGCAAAAAAAAGGCGCTCGACGTCTCTCGGCTTCAGCTCATACGGCACCCAATGTCCTTGCTTTTGGATCATTCCGAGGGCTTTTATACGATGGGAAATGGCTTGTTGTGTCACTCCCAATGAATCTGCGAGCTCTTGTTGAGTTTGACACGAGTCTTCATTGAGTATTGCCTCCAATTCAGCATTCTCAAACTTTTTCACTTGGCCCGGCCGCTCTTTGTCCTCAACGTCAAAATCACCACTTCTAAACCGCACAAACCATCTCTCGCACGTTGAAACCGATGGAACATGACTCGGATAAGTCTCGGAGACCAATCGATGTGCTTCAGCAGCACTTTTCTTCAAATTAAAGAAGTAAATTAAAACTTCCCGCAAATGCTGTTTTGTTGGCACGAAACTCGACATATTGAGAGCTCAAAAAAACTATGAATTTGACACTGCGACAAATTGACACATACTGAAAATTAAAGCTATAAGACGTAGCTTTGACATGAACATAGTCACAGTACTGCCTGATGCGTATAGCGTTAGTAACGCCATCTGTTATCAATCCCGCATTTTCAATTTGTACCCCTGATAGTTGAAATACTTTCCAGACATGACACTTTAAAGATTGAATTTGCACAAATTTTTAAATTTTATATGGGCATGGCGGCTATAGTAACTTTCCGCTGAGATAGCCAACACACTATCTGCGTTATCGATATTTTTACTTTCGGCTAACTTTAATAGTATTTTTTCGATCAGGAATAGTAAACCAAAAATTCAAGAATACTTTTCAGTAACAAACGAATTGTAAGCGAACAATAAAAAATGAAAGGATCGATTTACTGAATAGAATACAAATATAATTTTGTTCTCTTTGTTCACTGCTTAGTGAATAATTAATGAATAATTTTTTGCAATTCCAATTGTATGAAAGCAATCCTGTAACGCTTTACCGAGTATTGTAGTACATGTACTGCAATAGGATTAGTGATCAAAGAAAAAAAGGAAAATGTATTGTTGTGTTCAGTGGCGCAACCAGAAATTGGTTAAAATTATTTATTAATTATTTCTATAAGGAAATAATGCTTATGAGAATTTATTTAAATTCAATTTTTTATAATTTTATATTGATTCATTGTAACACTAAGCCGCTGCTCCAATTGGAGAGATTATCTAGGTTAAGGGTCCTTCTGAAAGTCTGACAAATATTTTGTGTTAATTTTGTTATTATAAGTAGAAGCGTTCAAGATGTACCTGACCGTCGTAGACACCGTCCATTGTACACAGCCACATCTCTGTGAATATTTAATAATGCCAACCCATTTAGTCGCTCCTCGCCGATTGTGTTTCCTAGATAATTCTTAAGGTGCCTAAGCGATAATCTCTCCAATTGGAGAGATTATCCAGGTTAAGAACCCTTCTAAAAGTTTGACAAATGTGTTGCGCTTATTTTTGTTATTATAGGGAATACCGTTCAAGATCTATGTGCCCGTCGTTTAAATATTTTAATTAAGTTTGGTAAACTAGTTTCGTCATAATCTGGATAAAAGATCTATACAGATCTATAAAAAAACATGGCTAATATTATTCCGCTTTATTCACTTTTCTTTTAATTGACGAATCAAATAAAGATTAAATGTATTATACCTCGAACAGGTTCCTAATTCGAATTATAAATGATTTTGTTTACTGTGTGGAACGACATATCACCATGTAATGATTTTATGGTATATAAAGCTCATGAAAAAGAGGTTTAACCCTCCCATCCCTACGCCACTTGTTATATTGGTTTTATAAAATGTTTACGCTGTATATTGATACATAACTTAACACATATTATCTATCAAGGGGCAGCCGATTAAATGTTTGCACACAAGCGGCCTTATATTTAGGCGCGAAGTAATTCTTCTTATGTTATTTTGAAATTTTAAATATAATGTAATAAACCCCCCCCCCCCCCGCCCAACCCACTTTTAGGATTATACCTGTCGTTTTATTTTAATACATCATATTACCAATTGCTAAAACACAGAACCGCTGTTAGAATGAGGTATTCTTTCCTTCATACTACCTAGTTTTCCGCAGAGATCAGCGCGAAACTGATGAGCGTCTGGATGTTGGTGATCGTGGTGGTCTATTAATTGCTGTAATCAATCAGTATAAATGTCAACAAATAAATATTGTGTCTGGCGAAAGGTAAATATGGCTAAAGGAAATCTTTTCGTTTGTGCTACGTATGGTCCCGGGAAATCTACTTGTGAATTCCTTCATAAATTTATTTTGAAAATAAGATTCAGTCCAAAATGGAAGAAAATGATAGTTTGTGCATCGTGGGAGATTTTAACTTCCCAAAGTTAAATTGGAAACGAATTGACGGAATACTCACACCGTTTGGTAACACTGCCAATACCTCCTTGGTGATTGATTCATTTTTTGATGTGGGTCTAAGGCAATGAAGTGCACATTCATAATGGCTCACTTCTGTACTGGTTTTTACTGACGAAAATTTACATCCATCTGTGCAACCTTGTGAAGACTTGGCTCGCTCATGAAGCATTCATCATACACTATTGGCATAGACAATCATAATAGATCTCTCATTTGACTAAAAACAGAAAATAAAAACAAAAATTTTCCATTCAAATATTATCGGTGTATTGCATATACGTATTATATTTGCAACGCATTCTAAAATCATTGCCTTATAAAATACACAACACAACGATACATTGGAATTATCAGAAGTTTTTGTTTTTTTCCTTTAGCTACTATGAAATGAGAAATCTAGTATGAATGTCTATGCTATTGGTAATTAAATGAAGTTTTCAATGTTTTGACGATTATATTCTAAATGATAATATTTTAATCTGAAGGACATTTTAATGAGATGGATATCGAGATTATGACTAACCGGTTTTACGAAATTTTGTATGCGAGGATGGATCTATTTATTGAAAATATTGTCAACAAACGTAATTCATATCGTGAAAAGTGGTTCAATAAAAAACTTGTTAATTTATATAACCGTAAATCTAAGGCACACAAACGGTATAAAAGGACGAACGCGTCTGCTGATTATGCGTTGTGTTCTCGCTTTCAGTATGAGTTTAAAGTGTTGAATCAATTTATGTACGGTAATTACTTGTCAGAAATTGAATCTGGTATCAAGTCAAATCCATCGTACTTTTGGCATTATATAAACTCTAAAAGGAAGTCTGTTGGTTATTTCTTCTTTTACGGGGGGACAAATTAAAACGGCTTTAGATGGTTTCAATATTAAAATGTCTATGCGGGCCCTGATGGTATTCCTTTATTACTTTTATATAATTGTTCCGAAGCCTTAAGATAGTCACTCATTTATTTAATTTTATTAGCCTTAGGCAATGTATTTTTCTCCAGTGTTGCAAACCCTTGTATGTAATCCCGGTATTTAAATCTGGGCCAAAAAATTTAGTTGAGAATTATAAAGGAATAGCTTTTTTACCGGTTAACCCTTAACGTTTTGAAAAACTGGTTAAAGATTGTATTTATTTTAATATCAAAAACTTAATTGTTCCCCAACAACACGGTTTTTTTTCTGGACCAACGACAACCAATCTGACGGTATTTGTTAATGATACGATATCTTGTTTAGAAAAAGGTGCCCAAGTCTATACTGATTGCAGCAAGGCCTTTGACAAAATTAACCACAAGATATTAATTTATAAATTGATTAAGCTGAATTCTAATTTTATTCCTATAAAATGGATATCATCTTATTTGTCGCAAAGGTCTCAACCGGTACGTATTGGTCAAAATTATTCCGAGAAGTTTACAGTCTCATCTGGTGTTCCTCAGGGTAGTTATTTAGGTCTATTATTAGTTATTCTGTTTGTTAATGATATTGTATTACATGTTTTGTAAGTGTTTGTTATATGCAGATGACCTAAAAATGTACGCTAATATCCGAAATGGTGCTGACGTTTTATTGGTACAACAGAACCTTAATCGGTTTAATGATTGGACTATCGAAAATCGTTTAGCTCTCAATATTTCCAAATGTAAAACTGTCATTTGCTAGAATTAAGTATATTTCACAAATCACTTATAATAGATTACGCCTTGGGCACTTTGCCTATTTCGATCATAAAATAAACGGCATAAAATAATGACGTCAAATGAGAGTGAACAGTTTTGTTTCACAATATTTTTGAATATAATTGAATCCAAAAATTAAATTAAATTAAATAAATAACGTGGTGCACCGTATTTAATTGTTGTAATAACAATATAAATAATTGTCCATATAGTTTTCATTATTTTCCAACAAATAAGAGATTGTTGAAAGCATGGCTCATATTTTGTAAGAGGAAAGAAATATTTAACCATAATCTATCCATATTCAAACATAATACATCCATATATTATTCATTTATTAGACAAATTCTTTATTTTTCATACATTTTCTTTGCAATATCTTACTAGCAACTCTCAGTTGACGTAATGCGCAGTAAACTACGAAAACGAATTCCACGAAGGCGTACTCTATTATAAGTGATTTGTGGAGTTACTCAGTTTATTGATTTAGGTGTTTTGTTTACAGGTAACCTAAGTTTTGCTAAACATATAGAAATGATTGTAGCTAGGACTGGTTCGATGCTTGGTTTCGTAAAGAGACATTCTCGTCAATTTTCTGACCCATACACTCTCAAAACATTATATATTTCCTTTGTTAGGCTTATTTTGGAATACGCTGTAGTTATCTGGAGTTCAAGTTATACAATTTTTAGCAATCGTATTGAACGGATTCAAAAAAATATGTTATTATTTGCCCTCCGAAGACTTCCGAGGTCAAATGCCGGATTTAGTTTACCTCCTTATGTTGGTCGTTGTACACTTTTGAACCTTGGTAGTCTTGAATTCAGAAGGGAAGTGATTTATGCAGTATTTGCTCGGTACGTAATTTTTGCTATGATTGATTGCCCGGTATTGCTTGACTTATATTCATTTTACGTTCCTACGAGAAGTCTTCGTTCACGACAGTTAATGTTGAGTATTGATTTTCATCGTACGAATTATGAAATTGATGAACCGGTCGCGCGTACCAAAAAATATTTTAACCAATATTCAGAAATTTTTGATTTTAACATTTCAAGAGATCTTTTTAAAAGTCGTATTCGAAATAATGATAATTTATACATATTCTATTAGTATTGTAACCTATGCTATTTGTTAGTGCTGGTAATAAATAAATAAATAAATAATTTGGAAGAAAAACAAGTTCAATATGCTTATAGCAATATTTGGAGTAAAAATGCAATCTTTTGGGATCATTGGTTAAAACACAGAACTTTTAATTTTTTGTTCCAACCACAACTTTTTTTTTATGGTTTTAGTTTTTTAAAATCGATCCTTGACATTTTGATGCACAAATCTACTAATTTTTAAATATGAGAGATAACCAAAAACCTATCCAATATATATTGAGCAAAAATAAAATGATATACTAAAACAACTACTCAAACAAGCAAAATTAGCTATAAATATTTTTTCTAAATTCATAACAGCTCTTTAAATTTAGACTCTCATCTAATTGCCCAATCGAATGGAACCTTGACATGATTTAGTTTTGTATATTATTGTACTCCCTTATGTTATCATAAATCCAAATGTGACAAATACGTCAAAAATCTCATATTGAAAACTCGCACTTATTGAAAATGAATTAACAGAAAATAAAAAATAAATATTATTTTCTCGTACCTAATTTAAAATTTTCCGTTAACAATAAATTTGTATGCTCGTGCTGCACACAAAAAAAATGTTACCATTCATTGGAAACAACCAAATTTATGTGAAAAAGAATTTCCATAATCACCTAATATATCCAGGTGGAAAAAAAGACATAAATATATTTCTGATTGTAATATTTATTCATCTTAAAGCAAAAAAATAAAAATAAAAATACACGAAATATGAACTTAAGACATTATATCTTCATCATCTTTGAAAATCATATATGTAGGTATGTACGTTTTACACACAAAAAAACAACTTAATGCAAGAAAATCGAAAAAAGAAAAATGTGTCACCTCATCATACATATATCATATTTATTACAAAGCACAAAAAAAAACGGGAAAATACTTGGCTGTTTTTTGCTCCGTCTTACTTCTTCCCTCTTTACAAACGAGAATAATATGTCGCTCGTCGTGGTGTAGCGTATATAGTTTTTCCGTCTACACATATATCTAATTCAGTTGGTTTTCCATAATTCAGGTTTCACGTAAGTTATGCTAACGAAAAAAATGTACAACAAATACACAAAAAATCATACATTAAAGTGGATTTTTTTTATGCAATGTACATAATGTGGCTGTATGTATATTTTGTTTTCATTGTCTGTTATTATTATGTATACATTTTTTGTTCCGTGTATGTATTACACAATATAAAGAAAAATGAAATTTTTCCAAAAAAAAAAAAAAAAAAAATGCAAAAGAAAATTCACGTTTTATACCGAATGGGACACGTCTTTTGCTTTATATACATACACAAATATGTATATGCATCATGCATGTATTATTATCGCATAATATTCATCTACAGTTAAAATGTATACTACATTATTTTCATTCAACAGCAACAACAATGTTTGCAAAAAAAGAAAACGTGGAAATTTGCTTACTCAACATTTTAGAGGTCAGGGGTTTGGAATATGACACAAATTTATTATTTAATTGCGATGAATACAGTTAAGCTCGTTAAATTTATGTTATACGTATAGGGAAGTTGTTTTGTTTAGGTATAGAGTTGGTTAAACAGACCTCTTCGATTTTTCTTCATTATATACTTGCACTTTGTACAAAACTTCCAACTTCAACTTTTACATAATATTTCAAAACTTAAGGAACATGTTTATTACACTTTAAACCTATGAATTTAGTCTTGATTGTTTACGAGATTTACATGCCAATATCTTTAATAATTTAAAATCATTGTTACCCTATACAACGAATATTTGAAAATGGCTCATTTCCCCACTATTAGAAAAATTTGAATTTAAGCCAATTACAACCGGTTTAATCTCAATCCGATAGTTTTAGTACACTCTATAATCTCGTATCTTATCTAGCTCTTTATAGTCATAAAAGCCATTTTACTGGATAATTTCAACAGTTAAATAATTAGTAAAATTGGGTTTTACTCAAATGTCTTGTAATATTCGCTCAATCGCCTCTGAATATTACTGATGTTCGAGGTGTTATTTTATCAAAAATTATACTAGCGTACATCAATTTGGTCAACTCATTGATAAATAAATATCCCTCGAGTAAAGCAGTTGAACTCACGTGTTGTTGTACTAACCAAATAAGGCTTATTTGGTTAGTACAACAACACGTGAGCTCAATCACTTTACTCGAAGGATATTTATTTATCATTGAGTTGACCAAATTGATGTACGTTAGTATAATTTTTGATACAATAACACCTCGAACATCAGTAATATTCAGAGGCGATTGAGCGAATGTTACAAACGTGGGAACGTGACGTACTCATCGACTCCTGAGTATCTCAATGCCGGGCACAGAACATTGTTGGGATTCCTAGATTATCCATTACTATAGATTAGGTACTGATAAATGCCAACTGATTTTTTGTCAATACATAATAGCAGAGCCTACTGTATAAATAAGAGCCTCCAGTATCGACTGTATTTTTTACTAAGCTTAAAATAAGGTACAAACAATTTTTCCCTTACTATGAAACTATATGGGGAAACAGTTATTTTCATTTACAGTTTTAGTTTATTAGAAATGTGAGCTTTTGTTTTATTTTTATATGAAAATGTTCATGAAACATCTAATATTATTTGATTGAAAAATTGAGTCTTGAAAATGTTTATTTCTAAGTGAAAATCGTCATGAAAAATAAGGTACTTTTGAAATTTTAAATATTGTTGTTTTTGTAATATACTACGTCATCAACATAACTCGTTTATAAAAAAATACAATAATCATCTCTTTCATTGCCTCCATTCAAATTTGAATTCGAATATGTTTCTATAGTTATTTTGAATTTGCAAAGCATGCTAGATTGTTTTGATTTTTTGTTTTCTTCGCTCTCATTTTATTGATTTATTTTTTTCTGTTTGCTCTTTCTGATTTATTTTAGTTTAATTGTTGAGCGGAGGCGTGTTGTCTTTTTTCTTACCATTAGTTTTAGATGTGGAGATATGATGTCGTCATTAAACTAAATTTTCTCTTTTTAATACACATTGTTGTTGTTGTAGAATGTTTTTTTAATTTAATTTCCCTTATTTTCTTTTGATTATTGCTGGAAAATATGGAAATTTGAGAATCTGTGTTTTAAATGAGTAAGACATTGAGTTGTTTGTTAGCGATTTCTTAAAAAATTATTTAACTGGGTTTAACTTTTAATTCATATTTTATCGTCAATCGAAATCACGTTTTTTCATATAAACACTATGAAAATAAATTAATTTTTAGTGTTTCTATATCCCTTATATTAAGTTCATTTTTCACATGCCGGCTGTATTCACTTCAAGATGGTTCTGATAATAGTCAATTCGTAAGCCACCTCGCTAACTTGGCTGAGTGGTTCTTCACTGCATCAATTAGAGTAAAATTCCGAACATATATAAAAACGAACATGGACTTCGGATATTATAAATATTCTCATTCTTGTCATGGCATTTTGTAAATTACAAAACACGTTTTGCTGACTTAAGTAGAGTGTATTTGTTTTATTTTGCAACGCGATTTCTCCATTTCCAACCAAATTGAGCTATCTTAATAATTTACAATCATCCCCATACGCAATAAAGTGTTGGCCAAACATGAGCTAATGAGGCGAAAATTGCGTAGAATTTTGGGGTACGTTTCGTAAAGCAGTGGCGATTTCGTGAAGGTGCTCATCTCATTGCCTATGGTCATCCTTTATATAAGAGCGGATGGCAGCGAGTATTGAATGGTTAACTCGTTCCGATGAATTACACTGCCGTGAATATTTAGGAACAAACATATGGTTCATTCCAAATGTATTTAAGCAATTTTGGAAACATACTGCATTAAAATGGCTCGCATTATCCGAAGTTATGGTTTCCGGTACCGAGAAAACTGAGAATATTTCTGTTTCTAGTAACTGCAAACTTTAGTAGCTAGTACTTGTCTCATAGGCTTAAGAAAGATAAACTTGGAAAAACTATCTAACAAGACAATAACTAATATGAATTTCCGCTCCTAGATCTTGGGTAAAGACCCAAGAAGTCAACGTACAGTTGTTGCATGGATGTTACTGCTACTAAAGTGATAGACATTCGTATAAGCGCACTAATTTTTTTTTTCCTAAAACTATTTATTTTCTCACTTCCTTTTAAAGATTTTTTTATTTGTTATAGTTTATTGTTTGTCTAAGGCTGATATTACATAAAAAAATGGCCGAAAAATTGGCGCCGCTTAGAGTATATAGGAAAAACTAGCCAACGGATTAGTAACATCGTGACACAATATACAGATATTAGCTTTGCTTTTTATAACAATAATACAATTAAGAAAATGATTTTTAACAACAAACCAAGAATTAATCGCCTTTCCAAGTCTGGCGTTTATAAGATCAATTGCAATGATTGTAGTTCCTCTTATATCGGACAGACTGGGCGCAATTTTGAAGTTAGAGTTAAAGAACATTTATCTGGTAGCCATGAATCATCCCTTTATAATCATTTAACGTTAGAAAATCACACATCCAGTTTAAACAATTTAGAAATATTGCATGTATAACCAAAAGGCAAACGTTTAGAGAACTTAGAATCTTACGAAATCCGAAAAGCTATATTTCTTAACCAAAATATCCTCAACGAACAGAGAGGAATCCGTTTCTCACCAATTACCGACCCCGCATTGTTTTATTAACATACTCATTCCATACCATAAAATTACTAATTCGTCGGGTTATAAAAAAAAAAAAAAAAAAATCAACACCTGGAATTTTGTTATTCGACCGTTGACTAATCAATAATCATATACTTGTGTTAACTCACCCCCTTTTAATTTTTATTTTTTAATGTTTATTGCTGTCACCAATTTTATTGTTTACCACTCCCACAATTTTTTATTGGTATATTTTGGTTTCACTTTTTGCTTTTTCCAACTATATATATATATATATATATATATATATATATATATATATATATATATATAACTACATTTTTATTTTTACAGTTTAGTAGATACTCCTGATGATGGCCTAATAAGCCGAAATCGATCGAGTGATTTTTTAAACCTTTTGTAATTTTGTGAAATATTTAACAAGTGTTTTTAAAAAAAAAAAAAAAAATTTAAAATGTGTGTATAACAATCCTATCCTATCCTTCCAAATAAATGTAAAAAAGGGTGTACGGTGGGCCCGGCGTCAACCGGGAGATCTTGCTAAATGCTTGGTCGTACATTCAAAATCAATCAATCAATCAAAGCACTTCTGAATAAGTTATATTTTTGGTTTTATTGCAGTCGGGTATTAGGATAAATTGGTTATCGGAATTATCAATTCTTGACAGACCCACATACAATTGACCATGAGAAAAACATTCTAATCGCAAGTCTACCCTACCCCTATATACTTAAAGGTTTAACCCTGTGAATTGTTGATTGTGATTGCGAAAGAAAGTTTAATTGGAAACTGTAGCCTTTTAAACTGAAAAGGCAAATCTGTAGGGATCATGAGAATGCGAGCTATTTATATATGCTAGTTCGCCAGCTGCTGGTCCTGTAAGAATGATTGCTTCAAGTAAGTTATTGCGCATTGCTTTGATCTGCAATCTGGTGCCATTGCACATGTTGGGCGGATTCAGGTTGCGCAGCAATATAATTGGAGTTTCAACTTTGAATTTAAGATTGTATGGTGGACAGCCGGCGGGATTAAGACTGTTCAAGAATTCTTGCGGATAATTAACTACATCTTCCGTATTAATGATAGTGTCGATGGATTGGTATTCTCGAGTTTCTTCGTCGAATTTTTCTAAAATGATGTGGTTTATTTCCTCTGCAAATGAGTTACGTGGCGAAACGATTGCTCTTTCGCATAGCCAATGATATGGTTTTTGAAAAATATTTTCTATTCCTGGATAAACTGCCGAAATCAACTCTGCTACTGTGGTAACTACGGTCCCTATTTGGTGATCAACTATTTGGTGATTTTTTCTGATTTAGCAAACGGATTCTTGTTGAAGAGAGACGTTTAGAGGTAGTTTAAACGTAGAATGTGCTGTTCTACCAACACTGATGAGTGTAGGGCCATACTACCTTCAGATCTAACTTTAGCCAGTAAAATATTAATAAGAAATGTCTTTCCCGTGCCACCAGGAGCATCCACGAAAAATATTTTACCACGGTTGTTGTTAATGCTATGGATGATTTTATCGAAAGCTCCTCGTTGATCAGATTCCAACTTAGGATAATTTTCTTGTACGTAATTTCGCAACATAGTCGTATCATGCGAACGCCTTAAGTTACCTTCGTAGAGATAACTGGAATTTTGATGAGAACGGATCGGTGAAGGCAAGCCTAAGTCAACTACATGTTTCTCACTCATACTGTAAACCTTGTCTTCCATTTCAATTGAGATCGCACTATTTAATTGTTGATTAGTTTATCCAATCATTCATTGGATTGGAAACCACACATCTTTTTAAATAAATTTAGTTAAAGAGTTTTAGAATTTTTGTGTGGTTTATTAATTTTTATAGAAAACTCAAATAAAACGGCAATTCAAATTTTAGTAGCTTCACAATGTATTTTGATGAACAAAACTGATTAAATAATAAAGAATCAAATGTCGTAAATGAATATATAAAAACTGAATCAATCAATCAAAAATACCATAATTTTCGAATTGATGAACAAAAAACGATTGAATTTCAAAAAGTTGAAATGGCATGTGCATTTCTTCTGAGTGCGTTTGAAACCACATCGTTTCATGTATTTGCCACTTTTGTTTTCGCTATTGAACATAAGATGGCTTTAAAATTAAGTAAAGAGATTATAAATTCCAACAGGTATACCATTTAGGCGTTAACAGATAAAATAAAAATGCGTAGTAATATTAATTCAAATTGTGTTTTTATTTTAATTTAATATTTGCAATTAGATATAAATTATAATGAAATTGTTTAAAAGTTATCGATTTTACTAATCTATGTGCCATATATGTATTTTAACACATCGTAATTTACGTATTAACATGTTAGAAATGAGCTTGCATTTAACGGGGTCTGCCTGCTTATTTCACGTATTCTTTTGTTTTGTTTATTAAAAATAAAATCTATAGACTTATTTTAATTGTTTGATTGGATTAGTTTCTAAAATGAAATGTTTTTCTTTTCTCGTTCTTACTGAAAATTGAAATAGCTTTTCTTCTACGATTTTCAGACAGTATATAGTAAAACTATTGAAAATGCAAATTATAGCAAAATATTTTCAATTTACGTTGTATTTCATTCATAAAATAATAAGTCAAAAGCAACATAATAAAATAAATTGATGCGTAGAACGTTAAGAAAAACTCGTTTTTGCTGATTGCTTAACTCGCTCCTAAAAAAGCCCGATCAATAGCCTAAAACCATCCCGAGGCTAGAAGGAAGCCAACAGTGAAAATTTGGTGAAAATTGGTCCAGTAGTTTTTGAGATTTGCACTCACTTACATACAAACTATCTACTTTATAATATTATGTATATAGATATATAGATATAGATAAATGTGATAATGTAATACCCGCCTATCGGGAACATACCTGCACTAAAAACAAAATAACGGTATGGCCAAATATACGAAATAAAACTAAAAAATCTCTTAAGTAGCCAGTATTTATAGAGATTTCCGTTTAAACGTATTACATGAAAAGTGATTTTTGTACGTGCTATTCAATTGCTTTTATTTATTTCTAATTTGTTCATACATATTCGAAGGTAATTACATACAGTAATTTCGTATTTTGTAAAAAAAAATCATTTAAGAACAGTTTTTACAGCAATGCCAAAAGGTAATCGTCTGACAGACGCAGAGCAGTTATCGATAAAAATAGGGTATATGTCTTTTGGCAAAAACAAGTTTCGCAAATGAAAGTTTGATGAAATCAATTTTAGCAAAAAAAAACTTTTGGCAAACATTTCTTTGGCAAATACACTTTTAACAAATTATTATCGGGCAAAATATTCTTTAGCAAGAAGGGATAAATGTCAAATATACCTTTGACAAATTTATTTTTGGCAAATTATTCTTCAGGAATTATGAAGCATTTTGATCGCGCGATCAAATGCCTCATAATTCCTGAAGAATAATTTGCCAAAAAGTAATTGCTCTAAAATGTTAACGAAAATATCTGTAAAATGAAAATTTAATCTCCTTTTTCCAGAATTTTCTGTATATTGGTAAATATTCTGGAAAATGGAGATTTTGATTCTAATTTTAATATTAAATCTTCATTTTCTAGATAATTTTCATTTTCATTTTGAAGCAAAAATATTTTTATTAATTCCGGTGCGCGGCGAACCTGTCAAGTTTCATCACAATCGGTTAAGAAATAGCCAAGTTACGATGTGCAATGGCCATATTCCAAAAATGTATCCTTTTTTTTATTTAAGAATCACATTTCCATCGTATTTGTTGAATTTCATACGTATACCTATATTGAATTTCATCAAAATCGCTTTAAAAATAACCAAGTTCCACCAATTTCATCTGAAAATCATTTAAGAATCCCATTTCCATCGTACCTACTAAGGAATGCAATCCCGGTGTTATATATAAGGGAATACCGGGATCCCGGAGTTCGGTATTGACAAAAAACAGGGATTGGGGATTTTGGGATTGACAAAAAGACCGGGATCCCGGGATTTGACAAAAAGACCGGGATCAAGGGATTTGACAAAAATTTCGGAAACCTGGATTGCACTCTCTACATCGTACATCTCTAATTTAATCATAACCAATTAAGAAAAGGACAAGGTACAGGCTAATTCGCCATATTCCAAAAATGTATTCAAAAATCATTTAATAATCCCATTTCCACCGTACCTGTCAAATTCAACCACAATCGATTAAGAAATAGTCAAGATACAGGCTAGTTATCCATATTCCAAAAAATGTATCCAACATCATTTAAAAATTCCATTTACAAATTAATAATAGCTTTTTTGATTAAACGTACACTTGCCATTTAATTCGTTTTGTCATATGATATTTGCCAAATATACATCATCCGCAATTTTATTAAAAAGGGCCCAAATTATGGTGTAAACGTTCGAACAAAAGGCCGAACGAAGATCTCAGCACGTCAAATTCGACATGAGGCTACTCGAAATTGGCTCTCTTGCAAACAGATAAAGAAGAAATTGGACCTTCCTATGACGACTCGACACATTGCCCGTATTTTGAGTAGTCCGCCAAACTTCAAATGGACTAAATTGAAAAGTGAGCCGCGTTTAACTAAAGTGCATAAGGAGGGTCGCCTCAAATTTGCTCGTAAACACATGTCGTGGGCAATAAATTGGCAGAAGGTCATTTTTCTGACGAGAAAAAATATAACCTCGATGGTCCTGACTGCTACAGTTGCTACTGGCATAATTTGAAAGACCATGGCGTCGTCAGATCGAAACGTAACTTCGATAGAGAAAGCGTAATGATATGGCGAGCCTTTTCTAACTAATATGTACACGGATCTTTTGAAAGATGTTTTAATTAATTACCTTGATAATAGCGATGAAGAAAATTG
Source organism: Tipula helvola (assembly GCA_963556165.1). NCBI lineage: Eukaryota > Metazoa > Arthropoda > Insecta > Diptera > Tipulidae > Tipula > Tipula helvola. The sequence goes on from OY744483.1 coordinate 105,309,284, forward strand.
CATATTCTAGCAGGATAATGCGTCGATCCATGTGTCTAATGAATCCAAACAGTGGTTTCGCGACAAGAACATCCCTCTCCTTGAATGGCCAGCTTGCAGCCCTAACGTCAATCCAATTGAGAACCTTGGGGGTATTCTGGCCGGCAAAGTGTATGCAAATGATCAGCAATTTCAGAACGTTCAGTGCGAGTTCGCGACAATATTCTGCTGAAAAATTTTCAGCAGGCAACCAATCAATGTAGTCTAATTCGTAAACAAATTTCCCCTTCCGAATAAAATTTCTTTAAATCGCATGCAATCCTGCTGAAAATTTTTCCGCAGAACATTGTCGCGAACTCGGACTCATGACTTGAAAAGTGCTATTCGCGATTGTTGGCCGAAAATTAATATTATGGTTTATGGTCTGTGTAGACTGTGAATGTTCGACCTTCTGCGAAATATCTGAAATGTTTAATGGCTAAGTATATAGCCAGCAGTTCTCTGTCGAAGGCGGAATAGTTGATTTCAGTCGATGTAAGTTTCTTTGAAAAGAACGCTAATGGTTCCCAACTACCTTTATTGAATTGTTGTAACACTGCTGCTACGGCAATGTTCGATGCATCACATGTTATGTTGAAAAGTGTCTTTTCAATGGGATGTGCCAATAATGTTGCATCGGCAAGCGCGCTTTTGACTGTGACGAATGCTTCTTTACAATCATCTGGCCAGAAGTAATTTTTGGCTGTTTTTGGTCTTTTTGACAAGGTTGCCAAGTGCGCGTGAATTGGTTGTAGAAATTTGGCTAAACGTGGAATAAAGCGATGATAATAATTCACCTCAGCAGTTATAATATTTTCATTTTCTTTACTAAGTTCTTCAACTGCAACCATTAAAGGTTCCAACACTAAAGAAACTTCCTTTAAAACGTGGTTGTCCTCGTCAGCAAATTTGTCCGAACCCAATTCATTTCATGCTGAGTTAATACAGTTAATTAATTTTAAAAATCGATTAACTGCAAAAATGAGTGTATTCCAGCGGGTTTTGCAGTCTAAAATTGGTTTGAAGTTTTTTCCCTCTTGTTGCACTACATACTTTGATAAAATATCGCTTCGAACTGCTGATTTCTTAAAAAATCTTATTTTTTGTCGCTTCTTATCTAAAGCTGGCTTGATGTTTCAAGAATTGGGTGCCTTTACCTGTTTGCAAATTTCACAGCTCCCGATACAATCCTTTACGTCCTTCGACATAGTTGGCCAGTAATATCTGTAACCGATCAAGTATCTTAGCTACTCCAAAATGCGATGATGAAGGTGGATCATGTGCCTAACTAATCAGACTAAAGGCTAGTTCTTATGGGATATACAACTTCCAAAGTGGAATATCCGTACAATTTGTTATTTTTAACCCGCAAATTAATAAATGCATCTGGATTCTTGCGAACTTTTTCGATTAGCAGTAATTACTCATTGTTCCTGAATACTGAGAAATCAAAATTTAAGCTAATGTTCTATGTCAAATTGGAATCGTTGTAATTTCAAAGACCACCTAGCCAATCTTCCGAACAAATCTTGCTGACCTATGAGCCACTTAACTCAGTCACCGAATAATACGGAAATTTCTATTCTAATTTTTAAATTAAATTTGCCTTTTCCAGCAAAAATATTTTGATTAATTCGAACGGCTAAATTATTGAAAAATGCAAATTTTATTCAGTGTGTCGTTTTATCATTGTCCGAAAAAGAAAAAATACAAAATCAAAAATTTGAGAAATTAAAGAATGGAAATTTTCAAGTGATTCTGCATGGCTATAATTTTATCAGTTTACCACTACATACGTAGCCAGACTTATTCTGTAAAAAATAAAATAATGTGTAAACGCGTAAACTGGTAAACTTTGTGTTTTATTCAAATTATGTACTTTACTTTGTTTATCGATTCTCTTTTGGTTTACTGTTTATCACGTTTATACATTATCTTATTTTTTATAGAATAGATAAAGCTACAGGTGTTTGATCAACTAAGTAACATTTTCGTACAGGGATTTTGAAAACATTTAAGCTTTTATTATTGTTATTCTCGTATACTAGGGCTCCGAACAGATTCTCAATCTCGGATAATGAAAGATGACTATTCTTGTTATTTTTAAATAGACGTATTGTACACGAGTAGTGTTAAACTTTCATAATGTTAAACTGAATAAGTCCGAAACGTAAAAAATTACGATAACATTTCAGAATACCCGTAAATGGGATTTTTCATCATCTGAATTTCGAAATAGTTCAGAGCCTCGAGCCATAGATTACATAGATAAAAAGTAAAAACAACCAAACAAAGAAACATCAGTACCTACTGTTCAAATCGGTCTGCGAATAAGATTTATAAACAAAACTTTAGTTAAATGTATACAAATATTTTGCTATTTACCAAATTACGTGCAATACTGGAAAGCTACCCCACATAAATACAACAAATTTGTAACCCAGTATATCCAACCAAAACCAACAGATAGTTGATATATAAAATTGTATATGTAAGGAATTAGATATATAAATGCCGATTAAGGATGCAAATAGGTTATGTGCCGTGGTTGGCTTAAGATTGCCTAAACTAAATAAAGACCTGAAATCATAAAAAATTTGAAATATTTTTAAAATTATTATTATTTTTAGATTTTTACGGAATTTATATATTTTCATTTTATTTGAAAATATTTTTTTTTGGTTAAATGGGGAAGTAAAATAAGAACAAATGTGGAAAAATATTTTGAAATGAAAAAATAATGTATTCCTGATTTCAATATGGTTTTCAATTTTTTGGTTTTGGTTTTGTAGCTACATATCTATCTAAACATATTTATATATTATTTTGGCTTTATATCTCTGGGTGAAGGATAATCGACCAGGTATATATACAATATTTTAGTGTGTAACCAAAACAACTGTAAAGTAGGAAAAACTAATTTAAAAATTCTTTGTGGATTATAAAAATTATGTTGGAAATATTTTTTGATGGTCACTTTAAGCTTTGAAATTTAAATAGTCATTTTGAGGTTGGGCTTATGATGTTATTTTGTTTGTCTTGTTATTTTTTTAAAATGTTAAATCTATACCGATATTTTAACTTCTTTAATATTAAATTTATTACTTTTATTTAAATTGGATAAAATAAAATATATATGTACTTGTACTTGTACACCTTTTCCAAATGAATATAAAATAAATTTTTCATTTTCCAATTTTCCTTTAATTATTTTGTTAAACGTTTTTTATTTTTTGTTTTCCAAGATAGACCAATAACATCACCGCCACCGCATGTATTGTTGTATGTAACCAAACTATGTAATATATAACCAGAAACAATCGATTCTGGTACGTATGTATGTACCAATTTATATTGATTTTTATTTCCGTATTAGCTTTGTATGTTCCTGAATTTGGCTCTTCGTTCAGTTGTACCATGTTATTTCCCTTATTTTTCAATAAATTTTCCTCTATTTTTTTTTAATTTTTCCAATTTTTCATAAATCATTTTAGATTTTTGTTAAAAAAAAAATTGTTCTAATAAATTAGTTTTTTGTTCGATATTTTTTATGTTTTCTGTGTGTGATGTGGTATATACTGTTCTTACTGTATATTCGTTTTCTATGTGCTAGTGTAACTCAAGAGGAAGAACCCAAATGATTTATTTAAATTTTCTTATTTTGGTTTGGAAAAACTTTCGAGCCAAAAAATGTAGAAAGTTTCGATTTGCACTTTTTGTGGATTTCAAATATTTTTTTGGGAAATTGCAATAATTTTGTATTATTATAATCTACTTGGTTGCCTATGTAAATTTAATGTTGTTGTTAAAATAAACGCGGTTACCAAATTTTAAGCACCTTTAAATATTTTAAGAAAAATTCGTGTTAAGTTTCCTTTTTTTTTGGTTGATTTGGATAATATTTTAAGAAGCCAACATTTCAATAAATAATGTCACAGATACTAGATTATGTACGTCTTAAATAAACATATTACAAATATTTTGTATTGTAATAAACATAACATTTTAGGGGAATTACTTGTCCTTATGCAATAAATTGTGTGTTTCCCGTTTTAATGAAAAATTCTTATCATACCTGTACACATACACATTCTACAAATATGTATTATACTTATTCACGTTAATAAAATTATTTGTTTTATTAGCATGCAAACAAGAATTTCACAAATTTTGGTTGGTTAGCTTTCTTACAATTATTCACTGTGCTTGTTTAATAACACATTTTTTACCCACTGTTGTTTAGTACTCCAAAAACCAAACAATAATAATAAAAAAAAAACTCATATGGAAATAAGAATGAAAAATTCAAGCTGAAAATAGACCAAAATGATTATGGCCATTTCGTTCGTCTACATTAGGGTTGAAATGGTCCTATAAAAGATGAATAAAAAAAGGTCATTTATATCTTATAAATGTCCGGCATATTATTATCATATACTTTTGTTGGAAAAGCTCATGAAAATATTTTTATTTACCTTCCTTTGTTTGTTCCCGTCACATCATGATGTTAGTATAAGATAAATACAATGAGACGAAAGATATAATTTTGTCTATTTATGTATATACGGTACCTCTATAGTTAAATATTTTAGGGTGAAAACATAAAAAAAATAAAAATTCCATGTTTGCCTTGTTAATCGGGAAACAACTTTCCATTTTACCTACTTTATCTAAATTCATCATCTTCGTCAATATATAGAGAAAAATATAAAAATACAAAATTCCAACGATTGGAAAAAAAAAATTGAAAAATGTTCATCCACATTTCAACGCGCGCGATATAAAACTGTGGTGATGGTGCATGAAAATGTGTGGATGGTGAACATAAAACTGTATCTTCGAATTTACGGAACTTTTATATGGAAATTGAAAAGATTCGCAATATGTATGTGAGTTGTGTGTAGATTATTTATTTATATTCGTAACAAGTGTTTATTAGCATAAATACATAATATGGGGAGGGGGTTCGGGATTATGGAGTTGCTTTTTTAATAACTATGAAATTCCATTATCCATATTTATATGTAAATATATATATTTATTAGTAAACTGAAACGTGATGAATTCAATTTTCGATTAAGCTAATTTCTATCGTTTTTCTTTTGTTTATTTGCAGGTACATTTTATTTGAAAAATTATGCATCACTGCATGCGTACACTATAAATGAACGTGGTGGTAAGAATTTTATTTATATTTCCTACAAACTATGATAGTATATATACACAAGATAAATCCTAATGCCGATTTTCATAATTTAAAAATAAATTAATTAAAATTTCTGAAAATATTAACTTCAAATAAAATTCAATTCACTTTTGTTCGTAAACACTAATATGAATAAATACTTTTAACTTCTATTGAAATGATATTGGGATCGGTTGCATATTAGAAATTACACGAATTAATTAATCAGTTCAAAAAATTAGTTAGTTAAAAAATTTGCTTACACAGGAGTAGAGCTGTATGAATATGACGAAAAAAAATGCACAAGAATTTGAGTATATTAATATAATTCGCTAATACAACATGTACACATTCTGTATATATAGAATTTAAATTGTGGTACAATCAGTCCAGTCGCCTTGATCATAGGCTCATCAATTCGAAACTGGGTTAAATTATCTAACATTTTTCGGAAAATGTTAAATTAAAATTAATTAAAATGTTTACAATAACCTTAGAGAACTTTGGCAAAGTGCTGCAACATTACAACACCAAACAAGAAAAAACAAATTGTTTTGAAGGAAAACGTCAAAACAGCGAAACAAACATTTTTTTACGGAAAATAAAAAGTTCAAAGTGGAAATTTATTCTTTCACAATTTATTCGATTTCTTTATTTCATCTTGATTGACGTCAATAGATACATTTTTTTTTTATATAATGCCGCATCACCGCCCAACTTATCAATATCATTTTCTTTTGCATTGGTTATTCATTTTTACAAGGACGTTTAAATAAAATTGATTTTTTATCAAAACAGCGAAATCTTGAGAATTTAATTTGTATTAATTTGAAGCCAGATTTTATAACAAGAAAGTTGCTTTTCAATTACCGTTAAAACTCTCCGTTGTGTTGAATATTTACGTACATATGTATCTACAATCTACATGTACCTTGTATGTAAATACAACAACAATGAAGACAATTTTAAGGAAGTGTGGTTTTTAAGCATTTTTGTAAAAAGAAATGCTATATGGTTTCGGTTGCCGGGGTTCGGTTCTTACCTTTGTTGACGTTTTTTGGATATATGAAGGATTTGATGGAAATATGGAAAACACTGAGTGAAAGTTTTTAGTACAACCATCGCGTACCTTCAACAGATTCTTTTAATAACTGAGACCGTTACGTTAGCATTTGTTTATGTACTTTTAGGTTCACCAATATTTTTTATATTTTGGAAAGCACTTGAAGGTATGGCATTCTTGCCTACTCACAAAATGAACAGACACAGGTAACTCCATCGTTAGACCTATAGTTTCCTTTCTCACAATTTTTAGAATTGAAAAATCAAGAGACTTAAAATGTTGGTGACCTATTATACTGAGAGGGGAAGACGTACATCGGTCTCATCATAATTCGTAATAACATTTTTACTTTTTCTTTCTTATACAAAGTACAAAGGATTCAAGAAAATTTGTCAACTCCATATTTTATCGGAAGTGGCCGCCCTAAATATAGAGGAGTAAATGACCATTTCTGGAAAATATCTGTACTATGTATACATAGGAGTGTAGAGGTCTATGTGTTCTGTAACATTAGGAAATTTTAAATTTAGATTTAGCATTATATGATATTTGGTGCATCTCCTATTTTGGTTACGTTTGGACAAAGGAATCTTGGGCTTCTCACACTAACTTTCTAAAACTGACGTGAAAAATATATTTTCTTATAAAAGAAGGCAGGTGTTGGCCTCAATAGAAAACCGCTATTTTTTAGGATTTCATAGTTTTTGGTGTGTAAATACTAAGGACAATAACGTCGTCGAACTAAAACCTTTTAAACGATGTATTGCTTTAACGTTCGTATGTTGCAGTAATCTTCTTTCATGTTTGATGACAAATTCCTGGATCACTTCATCAATCCATTTAACATTTAGGTCGTGATGTAATTCCCTGTTAGTTACATAGCGGTTTTGGCAACGTTGAATAATTAATCGATTTGGGTGTTTATTATCGATTCATAGATAAGGCGTTTACAGTACAAGCTAAGTTCGAATGTCTTCTTATAAGCCAGTACATTTTACGTTGTTTTATTTTAATTTGTGCTGATTTTTATCTAACGTGGTATTTCCAGTTCATTATTGCATCAAGCTGCAATCCGAGATATTTAGCAGATTCAGTTTGAGGAATTTATACCCCATTGAGAAATGTGTGGAGGTTGCTATTTTTGTGCCGCAACGTATATGTTACATGGACTGATTTCAGCTCGTTCAGCTTTATTTTCCAATTCATTGTCCATTGACTGATTTTATCGAGAGCTTACTGTAAGTACTCAACTGCTTCATTTTGCGATTGTATGTAGATATATCGGAAGTGTAAAGTATATATAGGAGAGGTCCTAGTATGCTACTCTGGGGTACTCCTGCGATGGATGGGTAAAAGTTACAGTATGCTTCTTCATGGGAAACTTTTAATTTTCGTTTGAATTGATATGGCTCGAGCAGTTGGCAATGATTTTGTATTACTACTTTACTTTTCTTATATATGGGACCCTCGTGCCGCACTCTATCAAAAGCATGTGATACATCTAGAAATACGACAGAGCAATATTTCTGCTCTTAAAATGCTTGGTCTTAAAATGGTCGAATGAGTACTCCTGAATCAAAACTGGAAATCATACTGATCATTAGTTTTAGTCGTTTCAATAACAATTTCTCAAAGAACTTTGAGGTATAACTAACAAATAGATAGGTCTGTATGATGTAATTTGCACAGTTCGTTTTTCTGATTTATTTATCACATATGTAAGTCGAAAGCAAACACTAAATGTTTATGTTAACATAATGACTGCTCCCTTTGATAACTCCCTAAATAGGCTCGGTGAAATTGTGTCAATTCTAGGTGAATTTTGGGATTCAAATTCGTATATATTCCTTACGCAACTTCTAGTGAGTTGACACTTCGGATGTTTGAAGGAGATCTATAGACTGGTTTAGGGTCAACCTTCGATTGTATATCGTGTGGTTGAAATACTGATGCCAGATGTTGTGCAAAGAGTTCGGTTTTTTTCGTTGCGCCGCACCCATTCTCCATTTATGTTGCACTTGGATTATTGGCCTCTTGTATCTTCTAGTAGAGTAGTAGCTTTTTCAAGGGAATAATTTTTATCAGCTTCAGGACCTAGTCCTTTCAGTTAATTTTCAGTACAAGCTTCTTGATGTTCTTTAATTAATCGGTTAAATTTATTACTTACCCGATTAAATTCTCTTTCGTCAATTATGTTTCTGGTTCTATGCCATATGCGCCTTTTTCCATGCCTTTTATTAGTTCACGAATATCTAGAGAGGAGTTGATCTCTTGTACAACTTTCTCACCTAATACGGGTGTGACCTTTTTAACTGCTTTACGCATAGTTTTAATAAAATATCCAGCTTATTTTAAGGTAAACATTTAACACAATTAGATTGTCCAGTTTCTCTCTATATAATTCTCAATCAGTATATTTATTGGTAAAATTAAGTTTCGTTTTCTTTTTAATGACTAATGTACTCATTAAGACTGGTGTGTGGTCGTAAGTATGGTCTGAGATAAAAATCAATCAAATCAAGTATTTTATTGAAGTCTGTAGGCCAATAGTTTGGTTTACCCGATGAGTTATATTCACACCCTGACATTTCTGTAGCACTTGGGAGTTCTTTTCCTTTTCCGGGTGTTATGAGTCGAGATCCCCAAGCAGTATGTTTCACGATGTAATCACCACCTTTAATAAATCTTGGTTCAAGTTTATTAGAAATGTTGACATATTGATTTCTTACGATATTATGTCTTGGTGGGCAGTATAGATCGCCCCTAAACTTTTAAAAGAATTTTATTGTATTATTGAGACAAAAAATGTGTTTTAATAATTTTTTTTTTGTAATTTTAATTTCTAAGTAGGAATTTTTATTTTTTATGCTTTTCTTTAAAACGGATCGACGATTTTGTTTTTAATTTGTTCCTTTGGTTACACTTAAGGCATCATCAGAAATAGTTTCTCCCAAGAAATCTCTACTCTAAAAGATTGAAGGTTGAAGTCATCTCAAGAGCGCTATGTGTCTGTTTTTATAAAAGCGAAATCTTTTTATGCCAAGATAAAAAAACTGATGTAACTGTATCATTCCAGTTAAACTTTTTCTTAAAAGTTTCATCAATAAGAAAGACATCTTCAAATCTCAAAAAGTTTGATAATAAAACTAATGAGGCTTCTCGGAGAAACTAGTTTTTTTTTATTTATCTACAATAAACAAAATCTAAAAAATTTTAAAAACTCAGTAAATCTTTAATCATCTGTAACAAAACACCGGCCATGTAAATCTCATGGAAACTAGAAAATCGTAAGTTAGTGCTATTCTTCTTCAAAGAAACCTTGATAAATCTACGATATCATGCAACGTATTCCTAAGATTCTCAACGCTAAGCATTACTCGCGAAAACGCGAAAAACGCATGGTATCGATGTTAAATTTTTCCATAAAATGTGTAAAAGCTCAGTTCAATCAAATCTAAATCCAATGTCTAAAATTTGAGTATTTGAACTAATTTTTCAAGCAAAAATTAGTTCAAATACTCAAATTTTAATTTTTTTTTAATTTTTTCAAGATAAATTCAAAATTTCATTCAGCGTTTTTTTTGTTAAGAATTTAAAAAATATTGACCATTTAACTTTCATCAAAAATGAACCATTAAATTTTCATATGTTGAGGAATCGTTTAACTCGAAATTCCCGTAAAATTCAAAGATTTAAGATTAATAATTTGAAAATAAAGATTTAATTAAGTATTTGAATATTTATTTAATTCAATTATTTAAGCTTTTTTTTGTTATAATAAAATAATTTTATTTGGTTTTTAATTAAATATTTAATAAAAACTCGACGTTTCGACGGTACATTCCGTCATTCTCAGGAGCACAATTTTTACTACTCCTGTAGTAAAAATTGTGCCCCTGAGAATGACGGAATGTACCATCGAAACGTCGGGTTTTTATTAAATAATTAATAAAAAATAAAAAATTAATTTAAAAACCAAATAAAATTATTTTATTTGAATATTTCATTTAAAATTAAAGAAGAGAAATGGCGAAAAATCTCGATGATTTTATTAATTTTAAAATTTATAAAATTGCAGTCATTGAATTTAATTAACTTTGGGATTTTTAAAATTTATGATTCCAGCAAAGTTATAAAATTTGGAGATGCTACTTTAAATGACGACCAAATGTTTCTTAAATGTGTCAACTTACAAATGTAAGTTGACGACTATGATTGTTTTTTTCAATTTATTTTTAAGGCTTAAATGTTCAAACATTACCAAAACCCACTGCCCACATTAAAAACTCAAAAGAAGAGCTTTTTTTTTGTTGTATGTTTAACAAAAATAACAAAATTAATTAATTTTCTTATATAGATGGAAATTTAGCATTAAAATAAAATATTTGTTGTATCATTTAATCTAAACAAAATTATTATTAATCATTAAATTATACTCATAGTCATTCAGAAAAATAAAATATATGATGTTTCTTCTTACGGTTAATTGAAGATTTAAATGTTCAGTTATAAAAGATTTACAATTATAATGTGAGTATCTATAATGTGAATTCTTTGGAAATGGGTGATTTGTTAGGGAAAAAATAAATTTTGAATATTTAACAATAATTTGTCATAAATTCGTTAAATAATTTATCTTTAATATATTTTTTAAAAGTTGCTAAGTTCCTTCCTTTAACGTGTTCAACTAGTTGATTAAAGAAATTATAACCTTCATAAAATAAACTGTTTTGTGATATTGTTAATTTGAATTGCGGAAGTCTAATAAGAGAAGCACTTCGAGTGGGTCTATTTATAACAGCAATATTATAGGTTAACACTTGGTTGTACTTAAGTAATTAACTTGTGATAAATTTTATAAACAGTTATCAAATATTGAAATTTTATCAGTTGAGTGATCGGCAGCATATCAGGAGAATAAATCATATTTAGTGGGGTATCGTTTAGGTAGAGTGCACAGTGCTTTAAAATCCCTATTTAGGAGTATAGATAACTCTTTTTTGCAGCCTATGCCAACAGATCACCAAATGGGACATAAATATAGAATATTTGATAATATTAGGCTGTAATAAACAGTTGTTAGAGACTTTTTGTTTAAATATTTACCTACTCTACGTAGAACTCCGATAATCTCCGATGATCAATATGATTAGCCAATGAAATATTTGATTTTAAGTGAAGACCTAAGTAACAAGCCTTTTCAACACGCTGCACTATCTCACAATTGAATATTACGTGATCACATGATACTGTTAAAATAGTTATTCAGAATAATCATATCATCTACCATATATTCCCTTAATTCGTTCATATTATTACAACTATAATTTAAAGCAGCATCGTCTTCAAAAAGCTGAATGTTTCCATTTATTTGTAGTTTAAATATATTACTAGGTAATGTAAGTAATGGACCTAGAATAAACCGTTGCGGGACACTACGTTCAATGGGAAGTTGTTTAGATTTACAAGATCCACTTTGAACAACCTGCTGACGATCACTTAAATAATTTTTCATTAATTTAATCGCACTCCCAGTTATACCATAATTTAAGCATTTTCAAAATCAAAATGTTATGATCCACACAATCAACCGCATTGCCTTTTATCAATAATGTTACTCCCATTAAAATATTGAATAAGCCTACCGTAGATAGTTCTTTCAAATACTTTTGATAATGATGGTAGAACAGAAATAGGCTTAAAATTATCCATAATTTTTTTATCCCCAGATTTAAAAAGTGGAATTATACTCTCGATATTTTTAGAATTTCTGGAAAAAGTGCGGTCTGAAAACTAGAATTAATAGAATTTTTTATTCAAACTCTATAATTATATAGCAACAATTTTAAAAATTTTGCCGATATTAAATCCTCTAGCTGCTGATGAATTTAAGTTATTTAGTTTCTCAAGTAATTCAGTATCAGTCGTAGCAAAGAGTATAGAATACCAAGAGTGCCGAAGTCGAATAAAAAATTTAATCACATATAGCTCCAACAAATACTCATTTCTTAATTTTCCAAGCAGTTACATCAAAAAAAGTTGTTAATCAATCGTTTCTGAAAGAAATTGGTTACTACATAAGTCAAAATAATGGAAATCAAATATCTGTTATAAGAGAATCTGTTTTTACAAAAATTATAATAAATCTTTACTCTCAAGGAAAAGTGACTTATTTCAAATTTGCTAATTTTTTAGGAGATTAGTTTAATATTCTTTTAACGATGGGAAAAACGTTACAAGAGATATCTCTTAATACTTTAATCTAGCTTGCACATTTTTTATTAAAGATTGACACATCGGAGTCGGGGTAATATTTAAATAATTGAAATATAGTGTCAATTATGGACTAAAATCTCTTTTGGCTTAAATCGATTTAAGTCACTTTAACTTGAGAGTAAAGAAATGTACAAACAAAATTATTAAATCGAAACCTCTTTCATGAATTACCATATCATTATCATTATAATTTACTTTTAAAATGCGTTATTAAGAAATATTGGGATATTCGAGTTTTTTATATTTGTAACAATACAAAAAAATCTCTTAGCTTAAGAAACCAGTTGAACCGCCTTATCATATTTCAAGGAATGTAGTTAGATCAAATAGAATGTAGTGCTAAAATAGGCGAAACAATTTTGAAACATATTTAAATTATAATCTGTGGGGGCGAATAGGAGAGTTAACAGAGACGCAACGCAACAACTTCAACATCAACGTCAAGCAACACGTGCTACAGATAGTACAAATTTGGGTGACCGCATGGGAACATGATTTTGGAATGAAATCTCGACCCCCCTCTCACACCCGCTGAAAAACTCACCACAATCGACCACAACCACTATCTAATCCAGAATACAAAAAAAAAATTAAACGTATTTTATACAAATTTTTAGAAAAAAAAAATGTTTAACCCTTTTGAAAACAGTGTTATGTTCTGGTATATATGTACATAAATGCGATACATTTCACCTGAAGGGGCATGACATGTGTCTATTTTTCATTTTCCCGTAATGTGTTATGTGTCGTTTCATTATATTCAAAAACCAAATACTACTAGAGTATATCATTGCTCACAATGACGTAAATAAATTTAAAATATCACAATCCTCTTCGAACACATAAAATAAATAAATATAAATAAAATAAAATTAAAATTAACGACAAGCATAATTGAAGGGGAGGATTCAAAATGTTACCGAATCATATACGGGAAGGATGATAGTGGGTTGCCCCTTAAAAACACCGAATTTATGTTATGTTTCGTACAGTATTTTTTTTTTTCTGTTTGCATTAATAATGTTTTATGTATGTATTCGAATATGTATATGCAATATATGCAAATTTGGCAAGTATTGTATTTTTTTCTAATTTACATTTTTTTAGTAATTCAATTTTCCAAAAAAAAAAAAAAATGAAATTCAAAACCACTATACCCGTAATATGGAGAAAAAATGAATTATAAACTTTATACTGAACGAGTAAATCGATCGTACAGCATTCAAAAATGTTCGAATGAAGTTTCTTCTGCAATTTTTTTTTTTTTTAATTGGAAATAAAAATTTGGTTCATTTTTATGCAAATTTGAGGTTTATGTGGTGAAAATTTTATGATGGAAATGCTTGTATATTTATATAATCTTTCGTTACCATATTATACAAATACCTACATAACTCTTTTTTATGTTAGCCATTGTAATAAAATTAGTCGGAAATACATACATATGTGTGGAAAATATTTTTTGTTCTATCGATTGGCCTAGTAACATCCTAAAGTTTTTTGTACAAACACCGTCTCTCGTATACAAGATAATTCAGTTTGTTCTTAATAAGATAAACATGAAAATTATTTTAGTTATTTGTTGTTTAATACATTTTTAAAGGTAAAGTTCGAATATATTATGAATATACACTTATTTGCTAAAATGGTCCTAATTGCTATTGTTTCATTAGTACCGTACTTTTCATATGTTATTGCTGGCTGCATAGTACCTACATATATTTTAGGTGGATAATTACTTGTTATAAAAAATAGAACTTTTCCTCTGCTCAGATTATGTTTGTATTTCATATTATGTGTAAGTACGGGTACAATGAATGTTAATAAAAAATGTTAATCAAGCAGACTGGAACGTTTTCGGGGGAAATGTGAAAATCAATGTTTTTTCTTTGCGAGAAACCAGCTAATGTTTATGGTGCCAATTTTCTATTTTCAATTAAAATTCCATGTAACAATAAATCAAGCCACCAAATCGACATTAACAAATAATATATTGTTCTCACAAGTATAAAAATATGTAGAATGTGTGTATTAGTACATAGGTGATTTAGGGTTTAGATGATAAAAAGTATCAAATTTTCTAAATCGGTGTTTTACGTATAATATCAAAGCAACCTTGATTATACAAGCCATAATCTGAAAAACGTAAAAGCTTAAAAGGGAATTAGAAACGAGGAGAAAACCAAAATTTCCATAGTAAAATACATAAAACATATGGGAAATCACTTTTTTTCCTAAGACAAATTTGTAAATGAAAACGTTGCAAATTCTTAATTATGATTGCTGAAATATTTTCATAAATATTTGAATTTCAACATATATAAATCTCGTTTAAGTAAATCGTTTTCATTTTCTTGTAATAATTGATTTATTTAAGCCAAAATATAAAAAAAGTTCATAACAACAGCATTCTGGTCAAATTAAAAAGAAAAGCTTAATACAAGTCGTGTGCATTAAGTCAATGTACATAGATGGCAGTGGGTAGTAAACATTTTGAAAAATCGTAAGAAAAATTGCGACCTGAGGAAATTTGAGTTTAAAAATTGTAGGATAAGCAAACCAAATTCACAAAATATTAAGAACGTGTCATAATTGTGTGATTAAATAATTTTTTTTCGTATTTCTCTGCCAACAATTATAGACATCTAACGTACACTAGTAAAACTAAAGATAAATTTAGCAAGTATTATTTTAATTTGTCAGAGCCAACTTTGATGTATTTTTCAAAATGAAAGTTCAAAAAATATATTTTAGAAATAATTTAATTTTAAAATTTCTGCAATTAATATTTACTTAATACCAATATACCCTTCTTGTATATTTCTGCTAAAGATATGTAGAACACTTTTGTTTAAACATTTTGTAACATTTTTGCTGTTTTCATTGAAAAACTTGAAGCTAACAAGCACCATTTTTACTATGGATTCCTATGGAAATTAGTGAAAAGTTTTACCACTAAAAAAGCTACTAAAAAATACGTCATAATGATTATGGCTCTATACTCTAGAAGGCTCTGATGATATGTGTAAAGTAAATAGGAAACTTTTAAAAAAGCACACACAAATCACCTGAACTCAAACTAAATGTATTTAATAATAATGGGAATGAATTACATGTGAACAAAGTTGATAACTCTATTTTTACCGATTGTATAAAAATAAAATTATTTATGTTAGCTTAAAAATGTAGTA
Source organism: Tipula helvola (assembly GCA_963556165.1). NCBI lineage: Eukaryota > Metazoa > Arthropoda > Insecta > Diptera > Tipulidae > Tipula > Tipula helvola. The sequence goes on from OY744483.1 coordinate 105,325,017, forward strand.
CAGGCATACATACATATTACATAATATGTATAATAGTATGCTCATATACCTTGAGGATGAAAAACCAATTTTCTTTTCAAAGTGTATTCTATAACATTTTTTCGTCATCATCATCAGTTTAAATAAAAACGAAAAACTAAAAAACACAAATAAGGAAACTTTATATTTTCCCCATTTTCATTTCGATTTTCCTTTTCAGTGTTAAGAAACGGGTGAATGCATTTTTTTATTTTTACTCCTGACCAGACAGAATATTTTTTTTTGCTTTCTTGTAACATAGTTGATAACAATAAATATATCTTCCAATTTGTACATAGTTGTTGTGTGATTATACAAAGTTTCGTGTCGTTGAGAAAGCACAATTAAAATTATAATTGAAAAGCGTTTAGCTTATGTGCCCTATAATTAAATCCTAATAAATATATTTCGGATATTAATACAAATCCCACAAAATTATGATAATTAACATCACACACACACACACCAACCATTAATCATTCAACAATTATCATTATAATTTTACGAATGATAGGAACGAAAAAAATATAAATGCTTTTCTCTATAACGTGTGGAAATATAAATTTATTTTAATGATCGCCAATAAAAAGTCAATTATGGCTAAAACATATCAGTAATAAACCTAATAATCATGTTATCCAAATACAAGTCGTGTGCAATTAAATGGTGCAGTCGGATAGTGGGTGTGTATGTTGTACATATTTTAAATTACAATTAACAGTGTAACTTCCTCATTCTCGTTTTCCGTTGAACTCTTTCTCCGGAATTCGATTATTATGTGTTAATGTTGACATTGCATGCGGCCAAGTATTGATTTTACGTTTTTGTTTATATATGTATATATACAGTCAAATCGTCTGCGGTTTATGTTCTTTTTACTCAAATAAATAAGTTCAAATCACTAGGGACGTGCAGGTGAAACATCGTAAATATATTCTTGGAATTTTATTACTTTGGTACGAACTTTTCGATATCCATAAAATATCTAATCTCAGCGGTATTAATGAATATTACTTTATATATAACTATATAAAAGTAACAAGTAGGTAAGTAATGTACACCTAAATCACGGCCAAACCACATCTAAATAAAATATTAAAATGTTGAGGTTTCACATTGATTCCGAAATCACTTTTCTTAATATCTAAAATGATGTGTTCATTTCCTATCTCCCAAACGATAAATTACAATTTTTATATTTATATTTATGTAGTGTATGTTGTTTATATAGTAAATACCTACATATGTACATATATACCTTGCATTTGCATAGAAAGAATTGATTTATTTTTATGTTTTCCGAAATGGAAATTCCATTTTATTTATTTATCATTACGCCAGACTAAAAAGTTAAATAAATCCGTCCGAAATAATAAATATCCTTAGCTTTACCTAAAGTTGTTTGCCATTTTATACCAACCTCGAAAATTCTCCAAACGTCGTACACATAACAATATTTTATAATGTGTATGCGGTAACTGAAACCCAGAACCAGGTAATTTTAAGGATAGGACAGAATATAAGAATTTTGTTTCTACTGAAGGTATATAATTTCTGGTCGTCCTTTTTTTTTTTGTGTCCTTTATTTATAAACAGATACTTTTTCAACTTTGATTTCGTATAATATTATGTATTCATGTAACCAATTTTTGTTTCGGGTACCCATTGGTCGACTGCTATTTATTCATATTAAAAATCATCGTAATGGAAACCAATAATTTTATTTAAATCTTTTGGGTATCCCAAAACGGTGTGCGGAATATATAGGAATTTAAAGGATTTTAGAATTATGGAAATATTGTTTTTTTTTTGTTTTTGGCTAAGCCGTTTGTATATTTTTTTTTGTTTTGTTTTGTTTTATGATCCAAAGCATTATATATTGTGATTGTAATCTTTGGTGGGATTTTGATTTTTCGCGTGACTAAGTGAATTACTGCGGATAAATTGATTTATGGAGCTACCTTGTGGTTGGTGTAACTAATGGTAAATACTAATGGTACCTAAGGACTTTTGACTTTAAACAATTTTTTGAATTTACATACTTTGAAAATTAAATATTAATTGTTTCTAGTTTTAAGTATTCAAAGCATCTCAATAATTTGTTCTGTTGGTAAACCACACTAAAAACTTTTACAAGCTTTCATTATATAATTAAGATTGTTTAACGCAATATTAAAACTTAGACAAGAACAATGGTGACTGATAATCAATTAATGGCGTTTTACGACAATAATTGTAGCTAGAGGCAGTTACTTCAGTGTTATCCACAAGGTGAATCAGTGAGGAAACAGTTGCTATCTTTGAGTCAAAACACCATTTTATATTGTGCGTTGTTATAGAGTTAACTAAATCGAATCATAATAATAATTTAATTATAAATATTAATTAATCATTATGATTAAACCTTTAATTAAAGATGTTTATTTGTTTGATTGTTTTAAAATGAGTTTAATTTCAAGTTTTTCAATGAAAAAAGCACGAATGTTATAACAATTGTATATAAAATTTCCCGATATATCTTTCACAACAACATTTAATAAGGCTATAAATAAAGGCTGCAATATATAATAAGGCTGCATAAAAAACCGGTTTACGAATTCCTAATGTTTGTTTTTTTTTTTTAATTTTGATTTTAGCAATGAATTATTAATGTTTTTTAATTATAATTAATTGAGTTCATTCATAAATTTATAGTTTTCTGTTAAATGCACAAAACTAAAATACAAATTTCGAGTGCCGGGCAATTTTTCGGGAACTAATTTGTTTGCTAAGCGGGGGATTGGTGTATTGGTATTAAATAAATATTAATTTATTGATTGATTGGAGTGTACAGTCAAGCCTGAGACTGTCTTCCGGAGACAGCCGGTGTCACCGTCCAACCTTCTTATATATAACAACATCGCGGGACAGGGAAGGTTCATAAATTATGACAGAATTGGCCCGGGACACCTGCCTTTCCCCCCTCGCACCCCGTTATAGCCCCGATAGTTAATATGTTTTTCATTAGTTTTTTATTTTACTTTTTTTACGACAAATTGTTAAGTACACAAGACAAATAGAATCTTCTAAATTCAGCGTCCTCCGTTAGAGCAGCTGCAAGTTGTGAACAGCCGTCAGATTTGTTAAACTTAATTTATATTATACCAGGTTTATTTTTAGTATCGTTACCTTAAATAAAACCAAATGCTATGATTTTCAAATAGAATTTGTATTTATTGAACGTTTAAACATTATCATTGAAGTATAGTTTACCAAAGTCAATTCTTCAACATCTGTGTATAAACAATATTTTTTGTTGACTTATTTTCATCTGCCAGCACATATAAGAGTTTAGGTGTCTCCGCCCGTGACATTGCTACGTAAAATTGTCCATGACTGAAGCATTCATCCCTTAAATCAATTTCTACCACATTGAGTGACTGCCCTTGGGATTTATTGATCGTTATAGCGAACGCAAGACGAATCGGGAACTGAAGGCGTTTGAATTGAAAAGGTAGATCATTGAGAATAACTGGAATTCTGGGAATGAACACATTTTCCCTTTTAAATTGTACAACCAAAATGGATCCAAATTCCTTAACAACATAATAGGGCTTCCAATCTTGAGTGTGATTTTATGTTGTGGTATGCCTCTCGGATTGAGCGTATTTAAGAACTCAACTGTATAACTGGTGGCCTCTTCTACGTCTACCATCTTGTCAATTGAGTAAAATGACTTCGATTCAACTGGATTCATTTCTGGAATGATGAAATTGATTTCGTCGACTTTAGCATTAATTGGTTCAAGTATTTCTCGTTCTTGAAGCCAACCGTGTTCTACAATGTGTTGTGTTAGATTTGGATACACGAGGTCAATCAGAATTTTAATGTTTTGACATGTGTTGCAAAAATCTTTATTCAATTTAATTTTTCCAGTTTCCAAATCCAATTCTTCTTTTCAGTTGCCCCGCATACTGGGGTCTCGTTGTGCATGAAGTCAATTGGAAGCGATAGTGTAGCATGAGCTGTTCGACCGGCAGCCATCAGGGTAGAAGCGATGCCTGAAGAGGCCATTGCGAGTGCAATTTTATTTTCTCCTCTGATTTTAGCAAATACTGGAGTTGATAAGTAAAGTTTTGCCAGTTCCGCCAGGTGCATCTATCAAAATTATGCCACCTTTTTTGTCAACTAAACGCTGAAAGATTTCATTATAAATTTCTCGTTACTCTGCATTCATAAGTGGTTCATTTATTTCGACATATCTGTTCATTTTGTCAGTGTCATATGAAAGCTCAAGCAACATCTCTCTATTCAAACTGTCTGTTGTTTTACGTGACATCAAATCTATTTTATAATTGTAACTAAATCTTTAATTTTACTCTTGCCAGTCGCAATTACAGTTATGTTTTTGCTAAGTCCCAGTTACTATTCAAATTCAATTTCTACTCAACATTTTATTCACTGCTTAAAATTCAAATAATTCGATACTTATTTAGATTTCTGTTCAAAATTCTGATACAAATTTAACAAACCATTCGACCCAAACTACAGTTTTAAATTCTACTCCTAAATTCAAAATAAAACTCAAATTTTTCTTAAATTTACTTGCAACTAAAGCTGAAATTTTACTCCAAATTTCTAACCAAGAACATTTAGACAAATCTAGGTTAGGATTTTTTTACTTAGTTTGTAAATAAAATATCACAAAATTTCTAGCTAATTGCAACCATAATTTTGTGTTAATTTAATTTGAAATTCAAGCTCAATTTGTAAACATTTTCTAAATAAAATTTATCCAAATGTTTGCTTAAACATGTTGCTTGTTTTACACCGTTCTAAATAAACATGTTGCTCGAATAGTTTTAACCAAATTTTTAAAATTCACTCAAAGCTCATGTATTTGCTTAAATCAAATTATAATTTCCTCTTTATTTCTAATGTATATATTAGTTCCAATCCAACTTATGATTTTATTCAATTACGTTTTAAAAATGAAATGCTTCTATTATAAATCAAAAAGCATTCAGATCCTCGATCCTGATTTTCTAGTTAAACTAAAAAAATTATTGAAATCGTATTTAGAATTTAAACTTAGTCACTTAAAGTGCATTAAATATTTTGTTGAAATTGTTTTCAAAATGTGTTTCCCAAATGCAATATAAAGAAGACAATTTCTCTCAAAATTTCACTCAACTTCTTTTCAAGATAATTTTCTTCTATAAAATTTCGTTCTCTTAATCAATTTCCTCTCTGTCGAATGCAGTTGACCTATCTAGACTAAATTTATGTTCAAAATTCCATTTATCATTTTGTTCAACTTCGAAAACAACTTACTTTTCTTTTTTTTTTCGAATCAATTTTGATTTTAAACTAAGTTACTAGTCTGAACACCACTCACATATTAAAAGGAAAATTACAATTAAAAATTAGTATAATCCCTAATTATTTGTTAAAACTTTGTTAAAACTTTAAATTTCACTCAAGTTTGCATTTCAATTTAATTCAATGAGCGTGGTTAGTTTGGATTTTAACTCAATTTCGGATTAAAATGTCACTCAAAGTTTATTCCAATTCAGATGGAATTGTAATCTAATTTTATTCTGGATGAGTTCAAGGTTTTATTCAAATCTATTAAAACTATTTTCTTTTCCAGTCGATATTGGGTAATCCACGTCAAATTGGTTTTAAAATATGTAGTTGGTTTTCACTTGACATATCTATTCTTTGCTCCATCTAATTTGCTCTCATTTTTTTGTTTCTTAACTGAAAATCCACTCAGTACGTTTATAGTGCAATGAAAACTTATTTCTCTCAGCATTTTGTGAAATCAAAATTCGAGTTGTTCAATTCCTATATATAAGTTCACCAAAGATTTTATTTTAAATTTAAATTCCTAATTCAAATTGCACTCAAAATTTTCGATACAAATTTCTAAACTGGTTCTTTGAGATCAAATCTCGTATTGCAACACAATTCTTATTCAAATTTACACTCAAATTTTTGCTCAAAACAAAGTAGAATGTTCAGATCTATTTCCAAATCAATCATTAACCCAACTAACACTGTATAACTCTACAGTAATGCACCCTTAATAAACAAATTTACATTCAACACAATAACTTGAAATTTTGCGGATTAAAAATTACGTTTTCGTTCGAGCCTATTTTGAATATGAGTATCATTAAAACTGTTGCTCAAGTGCATGGGGTAGAATTACATTTACTACGTTTTTATAGTTTAAGCAATTTTAACGCTTGTCTGATTAATTTAAACTCCGATAATTCTATTACATACATACATTTCTATATGTTGCCCTTATTAGATAAATGCCACAACATGGATTATTTCATTTTTGATAAAGGCACATACGTTGTCGTTGACGAATAAAAACCAAAAATCACAAAATCTCCTTTTCTAGAAGAACTCCAGATCGTCAAATAGTGTGCAGTAAAGTATTAAGATATTTTAATTTGATGTTTATTTTGTTCTTAATTTATTGATCTAACTTAGCAGAGTTTAGGCCAAAGTAAAACATTTTTAACTTTAAGAAATATATTTGTTGGCCTAAATTTAAAATTTGCCTTAAAAAATATTTTTGCTTTATCAAATTTTAAGCTAAGAAATTCCAATTTATTCTTGAAGAAAAATTAAAAATATTTGGAAAATCGTAAAATAAGTGGAAATATGTAAAAATATTTAAAAATATGTGGTAACTTATAGGGCTCATTCGGTTTTATTTGTTCTAAAAAGAATAACTATCTACCAAATTTTTGGTTCTCAATAAAATGTTTTTTTACCTAAAAATCCTAAGCCTAGTAATGAGCAAAGCAAGGAGGGCAAAAATAAGACGAGGCATAAAAATTAAAACGACATAACTTGAAACTGAAAGATGATCTAGAAATTTTAGTTTAATTTGCAGAATTACCATATCAAAATTAATTAAATAACCGATGTTCGTTCCTAAAAAAAAATAAAATATATTGGGCAGTGTTATTTTAAGAATTAATATTTATTAGTTTAAAAATTTAAAGAAGGATTTTAAGAATTTAAAAATTTAAAATTTTCTATTATAAAAAATAATAATTTTTCAAAACTTAAAGAAATTCAATTAATTAAACAGAGAAATGTAGAACATTTCCAAACTTTTAGAAAAGAGTTTCATTATGTTTAAGAACACAAGATCTCAAGAAATTTAAGAATTTCAAGAATTCATCGTTTACTTGATCCTTCTAAAAATTAAGAGAAATACCTTCTTGAAAATTTGGGAATTTATAAAATTTAACCAATAAAAATTTTAAAAATATCAACAACAGAAAAAACGAAATTTGTATTCTAAGAATTTCAAATATTTCAAGAATTTAACATTTAACGAGTCAAGACACGATTCGAAGAATACCACGAAAATCAGAAATTTATTTAGATAAGTTTATATTTTCAACAATAATTTTAATTTAGAACTTAAATCTTTTTTAGTGGTTTTAAGGTTCGGCGGTTTAGTTTTAAACACAAAAATATATCGAAAATTATTTATTGGTCTGATATTTAATTCAATGTTATTTACAAATTTTATGAGGTTTACGATCAATGCAGACAGATAAAATTGATTTTCGAATGTCATATTACGAATATTTTGGAGCAGATTTAATTTTCAGATTTGAATTTATGAATGCACCCACATTCTGCAAGGCACGCAGGATGCCCCAAGTTGTCCCTGTTTCTAATTTTGCTGTAAATCAGTATGGCTACCTTGCATAAAATAAAATCGTGCTTTCAATGAATTTTTTTAGTTTATATTGACAGCCGTGGTTTTCATAACTAAAGTATTTAAGTTTTTCCGTGAAATCACCTTCCACTTTTATTTATTAAAATGAACGGTTTCGACCACTATAGGTGGGTTTCTTCAGATTTCATTTTAGTCACAGGCTGAAAACATTCATTTGAATGAATAAAACAGATTTTATTACGAAATTTTTAAAGTTTGTCTTGTAACTTTAATTTTTTTAATTGAATTTGTGTGGTTTCGAGATGGTGATCATTTTACGGAAAAACTTAAACAGACTTAAACAACTTCTTGACTGTACAGAGAACTCGGTATAAGCTCTTTATTATATTTTGGACCTAATACAATCCGTTCTTCTCTCGAATATCTTCTTTCGTACTAGGTACTTCGGTAGAGTGTAAAATCACAATAAGTTCTTTGGTTTCCTGTCTCACACTATTATTGTGAGTAGTAATTTTGTATATGTAGTTATTTTAATAAAATGTTTAGAAGCAACTTATTTATTCCACGACTTTCCAACTCAATCGTAAATTCGTAACATATCAAAAAAAATGTACATTCAACAGACAACAAGCAATTGAAATAAAATGTATCCCCGCAAGTGCCAATGACTTTTTGGCACATAAAATTAATTCACCTATATTCTATATATACATAGTTATAAATTAGAACGTTCCACCCCAATATTCTAGTGACCCAAATCGTTAATAAAATTATCAAAAATGAACATTCACGTATAATCCACATATCCAACAAATAAAGGAATAAATTCACAAAACGGTTTTTGTTCGGTTGCAAATAATGATGATACTAAAAAAAAAATCGTATGTAAAATGAACAGCAATGAATTTTTTGTAGTTTTTTTTATTGCAACATAACATGTTAAAAGCTTATTTATTTAAATTGATATTATCTGTGTGTTGTGTTAGCGCTTTTCATGTCAATATAGAAAATCATACCGTTACATTATTTCCACCATCGCACCCATATACAACTAACAAAACCGTAAACTAATACGAATACACATATGTACATGCAAATATGTATGTAGGTATATAACGAAACTATAAAGTTGTACGAGTATATTATATGCACAAACAGTGAGCCATTTTCAATCGATTTTGTCTGTACAGTACATTTATGAAAAAATAACCAAATTAATTTGCATATCGGCATAATTATGCTGCTATTCTCTTTTTATCTCCTAACCTAGTTACTAATATTTTTATAAAACGAGAAAGCTTTTAATTTTAAATTGATCTAAATATAGAAATTTTAATTTTAGTTTATTATAGATGTACGTACTACGTACACTTATTTTGTTTTTAATTTTAGTTTAATAGGTTGCATTTGCATAACAGCAGATTTGTTTTTCCACGCACAGTCATTTAACGAATGATGAACCGAGGTATTTCGTGCTCCTGTCCGTATATGTATTAAAAGGACATATAGTACATTATGATAGTTTTACCGCGTTTTTTTATATTAGTTTACGTAATATTAGAACAATGAATTTCGTCACCCTCCATCCGTAAAAACAATTTATGATTGAATTTCTAATGGCACTCATTGATCTTCGAACCATGGAAAATACAACATTTTAATGAACAAATAATTTATTTATTAGCTTTTCCGTGTCCATCTCTTTTCCATGCGCCTAGAATTAATAATAATTACAGAACCATTAAAATATGGACATCAAATACAAATTATGCATATACATATATGGTTTTATGGGGTGACGGAAAATCTATCAATTTAATTACATGTGGAAAATTTATTGGAAAAATCGAAACATAAAAATAAAACAAAAATTTATTAGATTACAACAATGTTATTATAATTATATATGGCCACCGAATATCTATCGTTTACGTTTGTACTTGGAGAAGGGTGATTGTATATCATACATACATATGGATAAATCATATTGGATTTCCTTATTTATATCATTAGAAAATTATATTCAATTTACATAGTCATTATAAGATGGCTTATATCGATATATTATATTAACATGTATGTAACTACATTTAATGTTTCTTACTTGGTATTTAGTATGCAAGACAAAAAGTCTCGTATAGCTACTTCAATTTATTATATAAAGCGCAATGTGTATATTATTATAAAACTTTGTCATTACAAAACCTTTATAGATAATTACTGTTTAACTCCTGAAAAAACTACACATTTTTAAAGTAGTTATTAAATGTAAATATTTAAATAATTATTGGTTTGGCTATTAATTTCCTTGATGTATAAATTTAATTGTATACACATTTTCTTTGACCTCTTTCTATGCGTCGCCCGTTTTCTTTCATTTTCATTTTCTTTCAAAAGTTTGATCTGATCATGCAAGTCGATAATGCATTTATTTAAAAAATTTACAAAAAGTTTGCTTTCAAACAATTCTTTAAAATATGTATATGCACTCGTCTCCCAAAAATTTACATCATTTTAAAATATTAAAAGTTCCGTTCGTACATAATACTTTTACGCCTCATAATAGCGCCTCTTAAAGCTTTAATTTTAAAAGGTTTTTTTAAACAAACATATGTTTGGTAGGAAGTAACAAGCGGGTGGTTGGTGTATTTTAATATAAAAACAAATCAATTGAAACTTTTGTAAAAAATGTACCTACCCAACCAAAAACTAATAAAAAATAAAACTTTCTTCCAAAAAAAAAAAAAATCAAGAATGTTTTATATTCGAGGGAAATTAAATTTCCTGTATCAAAGGAACAACACAAAAAAAAAAAAAAGACAGAATATCGAAATGCTACACACCTATATACCTATCCTGAACCTTTTTCTTTCGATATGACAAAATTGAATTAACAAAAAAGACGAACGAACGAAAAAAAAATCACTACATAAAAATAACTGTTATGTCACGATTTAAATTGTTTGATAAGAAAGAAATGAAAATTCACTACCTTTTTGCATTGAAGTCTATTATGGTGCGCGGTGCGCGCAAACAATGAATAGATAATTTAAATGACGGAAGTAGATAAAAACTATATGTTGCTATTCTCCATTCTTGTGTTGTTTTTTTTGGGCGCAGTATGCTTCTGTGGTGTGATGAGCTTTTTTATGTTGTGTTTACACACATAGTAAAATGGGTGATTGAGAAGATGTTTACAAATTCGATTATGTGTTCTCCCTAAATAAAAAAAAATAATAATAATTCATGATGTTGAGTTTTTATTTTTTATTTATATGTTGAAAACTATTTAAAGATTATCATTATCTGGAGTGAAACGTCGTTTGTATGTTGGGGGGAAAGCGAAGTGTCGTTTGTTATGAGATTTAAAAAAGTTTTGCAATAATAATAATAAACGTAATAGAAGTGTTAAGTGTCTGCAGTTTAATATAAGGCATGGCTTTTTACTTCGAGTGGTTTACGCGAGATGCAGGACAGGTCGGGTAATAAACTAAACTTAAATGTGAAATATTTGGACAGTAAGGCACTTCATATTAAGTTTAGAATAATTATTTTCAAGGTGATACACTTAAAACGCGACTCATCATGAATTCAAAAATCTAAGTTAACTATTGTCTGATGGCTCCGATTTTCGAGATATTCTAACCTAAAAGTGCCAAAATCACGGTTTTTCGAGATATTCTATTTGAGGTTATGTTACATCGAAAAATAATTGTTTTATAAAACCATTAATAGGGTTCGAAAGAATTACTCTTCCTCTTCACAAAGCATCTGGATTTGTCCGGATTTTTTTTTCATCTTTGAAAATGTTGAAATTAAGCAATTCGACTTATTTCAATGAATGGCCATAATGAATAACGTATGAACTTGCGTTGCACAGAGTTATATGGAGTTGAGAAATTCTAGTGTCGTAGATTGTGTATTGGCTTTTTAATGAAGGATTAAACTTGCTTTATATAGGGTTGTGTGGATTGAGCAGTGTGTGATTTAAACGATTATTGGTTAAGGATGTTTCAAATTAGACTAGTACTTTTAAGATTAATAAACAAATATAAAAGTTAATGCATCGAAGAATTTTATTTATTCGATATCTCTCATTTCTCGATGTAACATAACCTCAAATATCTCGAAACACCTAGATGTTCGCTCTTTTAGCTTAGAATATCTCGAAAACCTGAGCCACCAGAGAAATTCTGACATCGGATTTAAATTCAGCGGGTAAAAAACCTTCGGAAAAGTATTTGCTGGTTTCTGGGTAAAAAATTTGTCGGCCTTTGTAATTTTTAATTTAATACGATACATTGAAATTTTGTATTAAAACTGTTAAAATTGTATATTATACATATTATAGTATTCACTATTTTAACAACTTTCATACATAATTTGGTGAAAAATGAAAATCCGTTCTCGTTGCCGCTCTCAGTGTGTTCTGGCCTTAACGCTCTAGCATGTCTTGACTATATATCTGTACTTTAAGCAGAAGTCGCCTAAATAATTTTAAGCGATTTTTATAAGTTTTGCATAAATTATGAAATTGGCCCACTACTACATCAAACTTCAGTGAAAATCGGTTGAAAAGTATAAATGTTATGAGGTAATTCGTTCAGTGATCGCAAATATGTGACACGCGCGTTCCAAGCTTGTCAAGATTAATAATATACCCGGCACGCCTAAAAATTTTAGAGTTCTCCAAAATCGACCTTTTAAATACTAAAAAAACAGAAAACATGTTTTTAGATTTTTGGTAAAACCAAAATATCGAAATGCTGGAAAATGGGAAACTAATTTTCGACAAATACGGAAAATTCGGAAGAAAATTACTTACGATAAAATATTTCCCACATTTGAAGCTATTTTTGTTAGATATAAAGGAGTCTTCGTTTACGAATGATGTTTTTTATTGTAGACTTGTAGTTTTAGTTCGGGGTCTGTTTAGTACAACAAATTAAGAGCACGTTTGCGATGGTATCGGTTACAAGAAAAAAGGACAGCCAATCCGAAAGGACTATATTCATTTGAATTTACTTATCAAAATATTAAAGAGCCAATAAACCAAAAGTCCTAATCAAAACTTAACTACAACTTTCACGTGAAGAAATTTGGCAATTGAAAATTCTATATTAACTTCCCGAGTGTTGTTAATCATCATCGTTCATTCATATCTTCCAATACGGTTAATAGTCACATTGAGTTTGAGCAATCAAATAATTGTCTGCGCTAACAAAATCCTGCCTTGTCTTGGGCCATTCTCTTAACGATTGCTGTTCTTGCTTTATCTTGAGATTATATACATATATAACAGCAAATAATCCTTCGCTTGCACTTAAACCCTTTGTATTTTTTACAGTTTGATAGTACAAATAAATTTGGATGTACTATCTTAACGCTGCACTGAGGCTAAACCATCTGCTACATCTTCCAAATTATGGGATCCTTTAGAACTGGTTGGTTTTTATAGTACAAAGAAAAAAAGTTAATTATTAGCAAACAAAATTAATTAACATACAAAGCAAACGCGATTTCGATATAGCTCCAAAACTTGATTTGTTTTGCTGTAAAATTCTGAAGCTTCTGAAGTCTTAATACAAAACTGTAATATTTTTATTGATTTCAAATTTTTAAACTTACGAAAAACAATAAACCATTTAAATTAAAAACTCAGCACTCAAGTTCGTTTCGAAGGTCGTTTATTCTAGTCTCAAAATTTACAAATGTTGGGTTCAACAACAAAAGTTTATTGATAAACACATTCATGTTTATATTGAAAGTTGATGGTTTAATTTTGAAACATATGAACGATGATTCAAGCAATAAAACTTTGATAATAATCATTTGATTTAGCATATTATTGTTTTTTAACAAAATTGGAATGTTTGAATGTAAATCTCCTTGATTGATTATGAAACAGAAACCTTTTAAAAAAAAAATCATATTTTTCGATGTTTACCTCAATCAAAATTTGTTTTATTTCAATACATTTTTATTTAGAATTAAACACGTATATATTAACAATTATTGTATATTAACAAATATTTGATTTAGAATAAGCACCTGAAATGTGACTAATGTCTGCTGTATTTCGTTGCGCCTTTCAATTTGACTTTAAAGATATCTTTTAAATCCTTTAAATCGATGAATAATTGAGGCTTGCCACATTTGACTTATGTCCTAAAATACACTCCCGTATTTCTGTACCAACAACAACAGAATATATCATTTTTGATGTTAAATTACACAATTAGTAGAAATAAAATTTGATTCAAAATTGTCGTCCGTTGTTGTTTTACTAGCTGCTCATAATCATTTTATATTGAAATTATATCTAATTTTTAAATAACTATAACCACCTAATAGCCCATTAACTTAGAATAACGGTTTGGTGCTCTTACGCTTTATATGTCTTATGATAATTTCGTCTGAAACTTACGTGTAAATTATTAGTTAAATTTGCCCCGATACACAACACACAAGTAAGTGCTAAAACCCCCCGGAAAACAGTAATTATTCACTAAAAGGCTTTAATTTAATTTATATTTCACAAAAACAAAAATTAGCTACCTTTGATATTTCTGCAGCTTGCTCTTTAAGAAATGATGATTTGTAAATGTGATAAAAGAAACTCGTCATCAATGTCTTAAAAAGTTTATTTTAATAATTATTTTACAGTAACAAAAAACATTTCAATATAATTTAATTCACTTTAATAAGCTTTTTTTGTTATAATAAAATAATTTTATTTGGTTTTTAGCTTAATGTTTTATCGACGTTTCGACGTTACTGGAGTAAAAATTGTGCCCCTGAGAATCACGGAATGTACCGACGAAACGTCGGGTTTTTATTAAATAATTAATAAAAATAAATAAAACATTAAGCTAAAAACCAAATAAAATTATTTTATTATTTCAATATAAAATTAAAAACTTACATTTTTAAGTTAGTACTCGGTAAATACTCGTCTCCTGCTGACGATGACATAAAATAAATTTTGCATGTCGCATCAACTGTGCTGGATATTTTACTCTTACATTCTGTGAAATATATGTAGAAGTCATTTAACATAAAAATTTGATTATAGAATTGCACAACTTCTTCCAGAGGTGTTATTAATTCCCACCTAATTAAACCCATGAGCTGGAAGATTTTTAAATCGCCTTCTGTTTCGTAAACTCACAGCGTCACATATTATAGTTAACTCCATACGCAATAAATTAATTAACTTTACACAATATTTTAATTAAAATTATGATTTACACACTGTTATTTTTAGTATACAGTTTGAGCATTTTTTTATTTAACTGTATTACTGATCGGCAGGGTATAGAATGAAAGGTTATTTTCCGCATGCTTGCAAGTGACACTAAAACAAAGTCTCGATTTTGCTTTAACCAATTATTGTTTCATTTAAGCTATTTTGTTTTGTATTCAACTTTTCGGAATTATTCAATTTTGAATCAATTTACTAGCGACTAGAATTAAATTATTTGGTTTTAAATTAAAATAAATGGTTATCTTCGCTTGATTTTGTCTCAGAATAATTTTTTTGTAACAAAATTGTTTGTTTCTAATGGTGCATAATTATTTTTTCGCTACAAATTTATGCTTTAATTTTATTTTACTAATTTAAATACAATTATACCTTTTGTATATTTATATACCATTTGTATTATTTGTATTTTTGGATAATATAATTGCAAGTAAAAATCTCATGCATTGTTTAAAAAAAAAATACACTTTTTGGATCATTAAACAAACTAAACAGGTGTAAAGTTCTAAGTATCATTCCTTATACAGCAACTTGTTAAATAAAAAAATTAGAAGTAATAGGAATACTGTGTTTCTTTTTAAGTAAATTAACTGCACTACGAGTAAGTAAAATTGTTCAGAAAAAGTTATTGAAATAAAAGGTTGCTGTAACTATTAGTAGTAATTATTCAATTTATAGTTTACGGAGAAATGAACGGAATCGTCGAGTTATTTCCATTCATAGCTCAAAATCGACAACAATCCCATCAAAGAACATCAAACATGCTTAAAAACGAACAAACAAAACAATTTATTAACAGTCTTTTGCTACAAATAACTCATTGAATTTATTTGAAACCACATATGGTCAAAATGTAATGATGTGATTGAAGTAAACCTAAACAAATTGATAATTTCAAATGATAGTGCTCGATCGAACCAAAGAAAAATTCTTGCCAGGAAACAACATGTTAAATAAAATAACTGAAACTTTAGAATGTTTGTAAATAAAACCAATAAATAATTTTGTATTCAGAATAATTCTTGTTTGTGTTAATCTCAAAAATACTGCTTTATACTAAAATTAATATTTTTGGTTCAAACCAAAAAGTTTAAATTTAAACAAAGGTGGCTTAGAACAAAATTCACTAATTGCTTTAAATTTCAAAATTCACGGATTTCCTTTCAAGGTTTTTGAATCTAAAAAATAATTGAATTGATCTAAGAACATATGATTAAAATCAGAGAATTGTATCATATTTTGGGCCAAGATTTGGGAAGTTTTAATAGTAAATAATAATTTTTTTCTGTGTAGTGTTTGTGACTTCGATATTATGGGTGGCAGAGTTTTACCCATCAGAGGGCAATTTTTAAATCACAGCAAAAACGAAAAAAGGTGGTTTATTCAAAAGAGCATTTAGCATAGTGATCGAGTTTTATTGTTAGAAAGCATAAGAGAAAATAAATAGAACAAAAAAGATAGATTTAACACCTCAATAATTCAGTAACATTTTTTCAATCTCTATAACCAAATACATACGTTTCGAGGCGAAATGTTTTTAAAATTACCAAGGGTACAATGTGTGATCTTGTTTCAAATAGTAGGCATATCCGTTCTCACAAAATTCTTGAAAACTTGTTTGCAGTGATGAAAAACGTAACGTGTAACGTAACGCAAAAACGGAATAACGTATTGAATATTTAAAAATAGTGTTACAAACGTTACACAATTTAAAAAATCTTACATAACGAAATCCGTAACGTTATGACCCTTTTTTATTTCCGTTATTTCGTTACGTGCTTTAAAGTAAAATTATCTAAAAGCAAAACATAAATTCAAAACAAAAAAAAAACAAAATTGTCATAGATAATTTTCTGCTGTGTGAGTACACCTTTATTTCTCGATAATTTATTGCTGTAACTACATAGACTAGAAAACGTTCTGTTTTGGTTCAAAAATACAGTTAGAGTGGTGTATTTTGCTTTAAAAATATCTTCGATTACAAATCAAATTGAACAGGTACGAATGTTATTATTTATTTTATTTCAAAAGGAATAAAGAAATAAACAAAGCCTTTTAATAGTCAATTTTAAGAACTCTAAGCACACAGCTTCAGAAATAACGTTATAACATAGCGAAACAGAATTTTTGTTCTTAAAATAACGTTATAAATAACGTTTCGAATTGAAATTATTTTTTGAAACCGAATGCCGTAACGTTATAATTTTTTTATCCGTTTTTCATCACTGCTTGTTTGTGATAAAAATAACGAGAAGCAACTGTGAAATCTCGCGTTTCTTAGCTCTGCACTACAATTTATATAAATTATCTTGCCAAAGTATTTGATGTGAGATCAAATCTTTCATGGATTCAAAAGTTTGCCAATTTATCCTATGATGTGACGCTGTATAATTTAATTTTTAAGTGAAGGATAAAAACTATAATATCAAAATGTTCCTTTAAAGAAATATAAAGATGGCCAAGTCTGAAACGAAAGTGATAAGAAAAAATCAATTAGACTGCTCCAACTGTAGTATTGTTTAGTATTGTTAGTGACTAATAAAAATTTGATCAAATTTCTTTCCAGCATACTAACATTTTATCCCTTATTCGCTATATATGTAGTAAAATGGCTTCGTTGACCTGGTTATTCTGTTTACACCAGTTGTAACTTTAAATAATACTGATTGTGATTACCTTTTGCAGCTAATTTGGTGTATGGATCGGAAACTCTTGCGTTGCATAAAGTATTATCGTTATATGGTGAAGCCATTCTAACTGTTTAAACTATGTGGTAAGCAATTTCCCTTTTACAAACTTCCATGTTATTATTCACACAATGAATTTACAGTGTATTGAGAGGTTTTACTATGTATAAAACAGTTTTGCTATGTGATACCCGTTTTAGTTGTTAAACCTATACGGTATTTAACTACCTTTAAAACTATCATTGTTATTCAAACAGATAAATGTGTAGTGTGTTTTCCGTTTTTTTCAATAGGTGGTCCGCGAACCACTACCGGTCCGTGATATATAGCGGAGGCAATATACGTATTTGGATAACTGTTTCAAATTGGGGGTCGTTATGGTAAAAGCGTTTAGAAAGTAATGCCCAAACGTTTTCCATAGGATTAAAATCTGTACTAATCGCAGGCAAGTAAAACAGTAAAACATCAATACCACGTTCTTCAAAAAAAATAATTTTGTATTTCGAGCGAACTGTATTGCAGCATTACCTTGCTAGAACACCCAATGTTGACCCAGCGTATATTACCAAACTCAACTAAAACAATCTTCCAAAAGATTTACATACTTGGCAGCATTCATTTTAGTTGATACGAAACAAATTGGAGCACGTCCTGTGTAACAAAATGATCCCCATATCATCAGCGAGCCACCATCCCAAATTTCGTGATTGACGAGTAAGCCTGTTCTGACGAGTATCTCTCCAATGACATTGCCAACCATCAGGGCCGTAAAGTGAAAAAATTTTCTCGTCGCTAAAGGTGACATTATAACACCCCTCATCCTAAAATTGGTTAACCTCAGCCAATCTCAACCGAACGATTTTATGCCTTGGTAAAAGTCAACAAAGCTTTTTAATGCCACAATTTTCTCGTAACGGTACGTAATTATGCACACTTTCGAGCCACTTTCATAAAAAGCATCAATTTTGCCGCGCTCCGCCATGGTTAATTGTTTTCCTCGTGGCATTTTGTAATTATAACCTACAAAAAATATATTAGCCATTTATAAAAATGTTGACCTAATATGCAATAATAATATTATAAACTTTTCAATTTTACCTCAAAATTAAAATATTTGTCCTGATACATAATTTTTGCCTTTCAACGTTTGCTTTCAACTCAAAATGTATAAATGAATTCCACTAGACTTTTCTCTGTTTAAGCATAATACTAAAACATAAACTGTAAATTTAAAAAAGTATACAGTGGCGGATTTAGTTGAAATTTCTAATTATAGTTTGTCCCTATATATACCGGGTGATTTTTTTAACGTGATACATTCAAGTATTTCGAAAAATAAGCACTCTACGAAAAAAATGTTAAAGATGAAAATTTAATTATTCCGCGGGGGAAACACATTAGTGTTAAAATCAGTAACTCCTCAGTAAATAGAAACCACTATTTTTTTATTGCAGATTAGGATTGTACGGCTAAAAATACGTAGGATTTGACTGAATTTTTTTTTTCGATTCATGATAGATGGCGCTGTAATTGACGATATTCAATTTTTTTCGATTTCTCCTACTGAGAACCTATGCAAATGATTCTGCAATACGTCTGCAATAAAAATACCATGGTTTCGTTGTAAATACACGAAGTTAGTCTTAAACAATTTATTCATTTTGCAAATTTCTAATAACTGGGAAAAGGGTGCTTGATAAACATGAATCACCTCGCCTCATCATCTTTCAATTAAATTAAATGCTCAAAATGATGGCCTTCGACTTCAATGCACTTATTAATCCGCATTTTAAATGACTGTGTACACAACTGATAAGTGTGTCTGGTTAAATTTCACCACAAACCTTTCTGATTCGCTCAATCATATTCTCACATGTTGTTGGTTTTTGTTTGTAAACTTGGTCTTGGCCCACACAAAGAAATCTGGCGAAGTAAGATCTGCTGATCTGGCAGGCCAATTTACCGGACCAGCTCTCCCGATCCACCGACCATTGAAATCACTATCAAGTACTACACGTGCTACCAACGAATGGTGTGCGGGACAACCATCATGTTAAAACCCCATGTTCCGTCGCACTTCTAAGCTCAAGTCTTCAAATAATGTTGGCAGTTCATTTTCTAAAATATCTCGGTTCATTTGACCATTCAAGTTGCCTTCAATAATGTGAGGGCCAATTAGTTTGTTGCCAATTATTCCACACCACACATTGATAGTGCAAGGACACTGATGTTCAACTTGGCGAAGCCAGTGCGGATTTTCAACACTCCATGGTTTGTAAAAGACGACTCGTCGGAGAACAATACGTAACGAATAAAATTTGGGTTTTGCTGTATTTGTTCACGTGCCCACTGACAAAAAGCTACCCGATTTTGGAAATCAACGCCATGAAGATTTTGGTGTAAAGACACATGATACAGATGATACTTATGACGTTTTAAAATTTGCCAAACACTGGTCTTGGGCAATCCGGAATCGCTAGCTATTTCCCGTGAACTAATATGAGGATTATGAGCTACTGCAGCCAATGCATCAATTTCATTATTTTCTTCGGTGACTGTTGCTGGACGAGTCCGTTTTTCGGTTGAACACTTCCACCAGTAATAAATTGTTTGACAGTACGCTAAAATGACGCACGTGACCGAATCCTATACGGAAAACGCGAAACGTAGAGAGTGACAGCATTATCAAGACTCCGGCCAGCTTCAACATAAACCAGAATCATTTCAATTTTTTCGTGTACAGTTAAATACACCATTCTGAAGTAGTATTGATAGCTTTACACAGGTATTGTTGTTTTCGAAATAATCTTCGGACTGAATCGGTATTTTTAAAAGAAAATACAAACAATTCTATTAACCCATTTGTTCCCACACCAATAACAAATTGTGTAAAATATTGGTACTTCAAATATTTTATAACACTCAAAATCCTTTCTCGAAATGGATTTTTTTTTTAAATATGATAAACAAACTAAAAACCATATATAACTGTAAAATACAAATCGAAATTTGACAATAAATACCGCAGTAGTGGCGTCGTAAAGTTATTGATGTTTCTGTACCCGTACAGGTACAATGGGATCAAATGGGTTAATTTGAAAACCGATTTAATAGCATGTTCCTGGGTTACGATAATGACAAGCCAATTTTCAGAAATTGAAAATTTAAGAATTACAAATTGTTTAAGACTAACTTCGAGTGTTTACAACGAAAACATGGTATTTTTATTGCAGGCGTATTGCAGAATCGTTTGCGTAGGTTCTCAGTAGGAGAAATCGCCAACAATTGAATATCGTCAATTACAGCGCCATCTACCATAAATCGATAAAAATGTTTCAGTCAAATTCTACGTATTTTTAGCCGTAGAATCCGAATCTGTAATAAAAACTAAGGGTTTCTATTTTAGTTTAGAAGTTACCCCCCCCCCCCCCCTCCCCCGCCCCACCTACAAAGTGGGGGAGGGCTACTAATTTTAACACTAATGTATTTCCTCCGCGGAATAATTAAATTTTGATCTGAACCATTTTTTTCGTAGTGCTTATTTTCCGAGATATTTCAGTGTATCAGGTTAAAAAAATCACCCGGTATATTGCCCATAGAATTTAAAAAAAAACAGCTTCCAATTACTATTCCATTATGAAAAATGCACTGCAATTATTTTGTGCTGCGAAACGGAAGGGAGAAAGTTATCTAATATTCTATTGATGAAAAATACGTCAAATCACAAATTTTTGGAAGTTACAGGTTTGACACCCTGTATTTTAAACAACAACAACAAAAAAATCATTTTCTACAAAATGTTTTTTTTAACTAGTAATACCAATTGAAAGCATAAGAAATAAAAAATTTAAACACGACTTCCGGTCCCATATGCCAAATTTGTGATTTGACGTATTTACCATCAAGAAAAAGACGAAATTATTGTTTATTTGTATTTGATTACCAACGCTAAAAGCTAAAGCTGCTTTGAGTGAGCAAACCCCGTTTCTCTAGTTCCTTCTTTAATTCTGGAACTCTTAATTCGGAGAGAATCATTTTCTTTGTTTTACTATTCACAATCCCATCGCTGTCACCAATTGTTACGTTTTTACCTTGTCAATCGAGGTTTGTAGCAGCCATGATTCACAAAATCACTTTTTATAATATTCGCACAATTTTGCGTGATCAACTTCTAATTTTTATATGGCACTAATTCACTTTTTAATCACTTTATTTAATCTTTACACTGTCGCTTTCCGAATACTAATAATCCAATTTGAACTCGTTCGCTCCTTATATACTCAAATCAAAACTTCTCGAAATTCCATGATTGTTCCGGTAAGAACAGTCCAGAAACATTTAGAACAGTTTTATCATAGAACATTCCATTTTAGTACAATACAATAGAACTTTTCGCTTTCAATTAACTTATTATATTCTACTCTATGTGTTACCGTAACAATATGGAAATTTCCCATGTTAAAACTGTTCTACGTTGTCTTAGACTAATCTTACTGGAAAAATCATGATAGTTAATAGAAGATAGTAGAACTTTTGTTTGAGTGGCGAATGGGATGGGATTGAATGATTCGTATTTGGAACGCGATGTGATGTATAAAAAAAAAATTCAAAATGCAATGGCTTGCTATGAAAACTAAAGCAATTTTTCAATGTATTTTGGTTTTTATATTTTGTGCAATGCTTTACTAAGAAAATCAAAGCGATTAGTAAATTGAACGTGATAGAGTGAAGATTAATTCGAATGGTTTAAAATATGATTTTAATGCGATAAAACAGTTTAAAGTGTTAGTAAAATAGTGTGAACGCAACAAAGTCCAATATTAAAAATTTCGCATACGCTATATGGGTTGAAAAATGTCCTGTGACACATGGATGACGACGTAAGGAGTTAACATTATTAAATTTCAAAACTAAAATCTTTTATTAGGCTCCATTTTCATTTTCATTTCACAAGCAACAAAATTGACGTATTCTGCATTTTGTAAAGAATGGATAAATTTCAAATTAAATATGGTCGTACAAGTGTTTTTGATGATGATTGGTGCGGAAGGCCGAAAGAGATGAAAACACTAGAAATGATTGAAAAAATTCATAATATTGTATTGAGTGACCGTAAAATGAAGTTGAGTGAGATTGTTAACATCGTAAACATTTCCTTATAAGATAGAGTAAATACCTTGCATAGACGTTTGCATATGAAAAAGCTTAAAGCAAAATGGATGCCGAGTTCGCTCGCTATCGATCAAAAACATGAATATTTTGAAAAATGTTGGAAAGTCGTTGAATATAATATTGCCAAAAAAAATTGCATTTATGATCAATACAGAAAACTTTTCAGCCCTTCTATTATATTTGATTTGCTTCTAGGGTAACGAAATTGTGTTTTCAAACTTTCAGACAGATTACACATACTAGTTTCTGCTTACCCATTGCTTATGCTTTATAGTGAACTGTGTTTCAGAAAAGGAAAAAACGATGTACCTGCCTTGCAACGTATGCGGAAAGTTTTACATTTTGTATGAATATGAAAGTTTATATGTTGAAATCTTTATACTACTTCCTGTTAAAATAATAATGTAAAATTGGCTATAAAAGGGATTCAAATTACACAAAGTAAATTTTAGATTATTTTCTAGGAAATCACAAACACATAATGAAAATTTGGACAAAAACTTTTTGCTTTTTTTCTACCAACTACCAATATTGCAAAGTAGTTTTGTTTAAATTTTTTTTTATTTTACTTTTGAGATGAAAATGCCACAAAAATACCAAAAATTCTGGAAAAATATGTTTGTTGTCGAAATGAAAAGTAAAAGTTTAATGTAGTTTTCCTTGCCCGAAAAAAAAAAAAAATCTAAACTATGTATGTATAATATACGAATATAGTATGTAGGAGTGTATACATTTTTCTATTTTCTATATCTGTAAGCGGGGAAAATATATTTTGTATAATTCAGACAGTAGGATTATCATTTGGATTTTAAATTTTAGTTTTACTAAAATAGGAATTTCATGAATTTCGTTTTTTTGTTTTCTCTCTACATAGTTATATTATAGTTTTATGTTTATCTAAAAAATTTGATAGGCCCGATGAAAAATATAATTTTCATTTTGGTCAAAATTGAAAATGAACAAAAAAAAAATGCTGAATAACCAAACACAAAAAAAGGTTCATTGTTTTTGTTTTACCGCAATAATGTTATTACATTTCGTTGTGGTAAGTAAATCATACATAGTTTTTCCGTATATTCATTTATCAAAATAGTGGGTGGGTGAGTATTTATACTTACCATTAGGTATACACAATTCATTGCTAATTTATTTTATACGTCTTGATTTTAAAGCAAACTCACTTATAACATGAGATAAAGCAAGAAATCTGTCTCTTTGGATTATTATTTTTCCATAACAGAAAAAAGGAAAACATGAAAATCACTTACTCCAATCGAAATAAACGAGAATGTGCATAAAACAATGTACAAATATTTCGTAAGTAGAAAGATTTTGTATGAAAATTGTAAATGTTGGTGTTCGAGTATAGTTACTGGTACAACCGACTTTAAGTTTTTAAGTTCTTATTGCTACTAGACCAGTAGTTTACTCTGAACATATTTGGAATTTTTGTGAATAATATTAACCGGCACAAAATAATAATCCCAAAACCACATTAAAATAATCATCTCACCTTTTTATCTTTGGAACTCTGTCGTTTACATTAGCAGAATAAAAGTGTATAGCAAAAAAGTATCGTCGTGTGAACTCAAACTTAAATATTAAATATTTTATCACAAATTTTTTTGATATTTCAGTTTAAAGTAGAGGAAGGTCGGTATAAGCGTAACAATTTTTGAATTTTTGGCCATAAAATTAAATTTAGAAAGGGAAGTTTGTCTGTATTAAAATCGATACGATTCTTTCGGCTTTTTATAGACAAAATATATTAACAATAATGGCATTCACAACATTTTTCGACTTGTTAATCAGAAAAATTGAAGGGGCCAATCATTATAATATATCTACCAAAAAAGTAGAAATATCAAAATCCCCCATACTTTAACCCAAAATTCAAATAAAGCGTATCGACATGAAAACATTCCTGGAGTTTTATATGTGGTAGTTTGGTTTCGTACTGAAAAGTTCGGTCTACTCTTCAGGTAGCTGCGACCAAACTACAAAATACAATTCTAACTTCATACATTAAGTATGAGGCAAGAACGTACTGATCTAGTGAATTATATTCACTAAATCAAAAAATCTGGCATTTACAATTTATAATATTTAGCTGCCTGAAAAGCCAGTTTGCATAAGCATTGAGCCGTGCGTGAGGCCATAATATAAACCGGGACTGTTGGTAATATATCCTTAAAGCTGTTCCTAATGCATAACAAATAATTTATAAAAATCATTTGTAAATATTTTAAAACCTCATTTTCAGCAGCTAAAACCATCTACAGTTCAGATGTTCTACATTAAAAAATGACTGTGTCTCGCATAGTTTTCGTAAAAATAATCGTATAATTAAATTAATCCTGAAATCGTTATAACTTTGTAAACAAAAATTAGTAAGGCTTTTTAAATAAAACGCAAATGGCTTATTATTCTTTCAAATGTATTTCATCCCCTTCAAAGTAATCGTCTTTGGGTAGAATACACTTATGCCAACCTTTTTTCCAGTCTTCGAAACAGTTGGTTAAGACGATTTTCAGAATGGCCTCCAAAC
Source organism: Tipula helvola (assembly GCA_963556165.1). NCBI lineage: Eukaryota > Metazoa > Arthropoda > Insecta > Diptera > Tipulidae > Tipula > Tipula helvola. The sequence goes on from OY744483.1 coordinate 105,350,408, forward strand.
CTCCTTCAATTCGGCTTGTATCTCTTCGATTGAGTCAAAACTTAATCAGGCAAAAAAGGCGATTGCGGAATTATATGAATCGAAATTTAAGTGTGAGACGGCGCATTATCGCAATGCAAAAACCAACAGTCGTTTGTCCAAAATTCTAACTCAAACGATATTTGAGCATCAAATTGTTAGCGACCATCCTGCTTGTTGCACGTATGTATATCAATTCGCGAATCATCACGGCTATAGAGAGTTCCTTGCCACTAGGATAAGTAATTGGGCGAACAAACTTTTTACGTACATTTTACTTTTATTCACAGTTTCTTTGGGGCAGCGTAAATGTTTATTTCAATTACTTAACGACCGAGATTATCTACGAAATAATATTGAATTTCGCCTAGAAAATTTTGTCGCCAATACTTCGCTTGAAACGTTTGGGTTTGTTTCCTGAGTATTTACTGTCAGAGCTGTAAGTTCGGCCATGCTTAAAAAAATGTAGTGTGTGGCAGGCACACGCTGAAGAATTAAAACTACTAACGGTAGTGTAGAGTCTCGGAATTAGCAGTATCATTTTAGAATCACCTTTCCATCACAAATCTTGAATTTCATCATAATCGATTAAGGAATAGCCAGGTTCCATCCTAATTGGCTATATTCCAGAATTTCATCCAAAAACCATTTTAGAATTCCATTTCTATCGCGCACGCCAAATTTCACTAAAATCCGTCATGAAATCGATAAGTTTTATCCTAATTGGCCATTGAAAAACCTGTAAAGGTATGTGCAAGATATTTAAACAAATCCACACGCCTTGACCGATTTGAACCAAACTTCGCACAAATATTGTTTTTGGAGGTTAAGCTATAGACTGACTTAAGAGATTGGCAGTAGACTTAATTTTGAAGATCAAAGTTCTGATCACCTAATGAGGTTTCAGCCCTTTATATTTTTATGGACACAGCGACCCTTATAATAAGGGAAAGGAGGGACTATCTCCAGTCGCTTTATTACTATAAGGAATCTTTGTAGAAAGGATAAATAACTTTTTCTCGGTTGCTTGAAGATAGTGGTTGTCCGAGTAATTATTTTGAGATCTGCTATATTTTTAGCACTATACTAAAATTCGTCAAACTCGTTTCAAAAGAAAACTTTCGACATCAAAAGATAACGATTTTAGCGTTGGAGATCTGACCCAAAATTTCGGTTACAATTCACTGTTTGTACAAATGAAACCATCACTTTGGGAATAAATAATGCAACTTCAGCAAAAATCGTAACTGTTCGGAATCGCAAAACAACCCTCTTGATATGGATATTATGAATTTTAATTAATTTTAACCAGCGGCTGCTAGTTTAAATTTTCACGCATGCAAACATCGAATTATTTGTTTTTTTGAAATTTTAAATTATTCACCAAACGATTTGTGTTCTTTAGGGAGTTGCACCATGCGTTACCGAATTACAGGTAAACTGGGATTTTCGATTTTCCAAAGTTTTTAAACGTTTTAGAGATTTGTTTGGGGTAGATGCAAATAATTTCGCTATTAAGCAATTTTCGTAAGAAAGAAACATAAATTATTTGCGAACCAATCATTTTAATTTTCTTATTTTATTTACGGATCCGAAAAAACTGTTAGCTTGTATTTTTTTAAAAAACAAACAAAAATCTGGGAAAAATTAAAAATTAATATTAATGTCGTGGTCCACTGACGCAAAAAACTGATCTAAATAAAAAAAAACTGTACTGAGCTCAATATCTAATATACGAAGAGTTCAGCATTCTTTGATCCAGGTTCAGTTTTTTTGATTAAAAAAAAAATGATAAAACTTGCTTGGTAAAATTGATCGATAATATCGAATATTTGCCCCTAAAAGTGTTGCATATTATACGAAGTTTTTCGAGATTATTCGAGTTTAGCTTAGATGAATTAAGCGTAGCATTAAATTAGATGAAGTCGTCCAGTTATTTTTCGAAAATGCTGTGTTTTTTGCTTTTGATTTGCTTTGCAATTAGCATTAAAATTTTTGAAAATTATTCTAGGATTCTAAGTGTTTTCGAGATTTTCTAAAAGATTCGAAATTTCTTGAGAATATCAAGATTATTCTAGAATTCTACAATAATTTGAGATTATTAGAGTCTAAGCGAGTTTCTTGTAATTAGTCAATTATCCATAATTTTCAGAGCGCTGAAATTACGTGATTTTACAGAATTGGCGATATATATAGATATAGGGAGGGGGGGGGGGGGGGTTAAGCTTATTTGAAATTTGTTTAGTGTTTATTATTTTATCGAGATTATTTAAGATTTGCGATATTACTCCAGTTTAGCTTGGAGTTTAATTAAGCATAACACTGAGTTGCTTGATCTGTCAGAAATGAGATTAACGAATTCGGGATTTTGAGAATTTGAAATTACACAAATAATTAAATTATTTTGACTGTTATCGAAGTTATCTCAAGTAGTTAATACCTGTTGCAGCGATCAGGTTGTAAAAGAAATATATCGACCTCAAACTTGTAGCCTGATAATGGTGGATATACCTAAGTACATATGACATAAGTAAATTAATTAGCGATGTGAATTTTAGTGAAAACAGGGTTCAAAATTTTAATCGCATTTGGTATCCTGAAGAATCAGGAAAATTTTCCTTCAAGCGGAAAAAGAAATTTAAGATTTAAATTTTCCTGGATTAAATGGTGGATTGGGTTGGTGTATTCAAAACAAGTTGAAGGTGGTTATTGCAAGCATTGCATGTTTTTTTATTATTGTACCACGGCGGTGGTGGTCAGCAAGTTCTAGGCAAATTAGTGAAAACTAATTTTTACATATTTTTATTCAAGTGGTTCTTATTTGTAAAGAGCATGAAGTGGATAGTACTATTCCATGTCGAACTGTACAGCATTGTGACATTAGTGCACGATATCCTGAGGAATACTTTAAAATGTATACTTGTATTCCATTTTTGGATGCAGTGTCGATGCAAATGCTCTCGAAGCTCTTATTTCTGCCCAATTTTCCAACTGTATTTTAATACCTCTAACCTATCGAAATTAATCTTTAAATTTTAATAATTGTCTCACTATTAAATTTAAAGAATGAAGTTATAATTATTGCGTTGTTTATAATTAAATTGGCCACACTTAAGAAGTAGGATCCACCAATAATAAAGTCAGTTGTACATCAGTTATACTGCAAATTGTATTTAAATATAATCCACTCAAATTTCAATTTTATGTGGGAATCGGGCTTCAATAATTTTCGTTATTAAAATCCACAAAATTAAATTTGGCATTATGGTTTATCCTAAGCAAAAATATCGTGTTTTAATTATAATATTATTTTACGGATTCCGTCTAGCTCCGAAATTTACGTTTTAGTAATTGAAAAAGTTCCTGATAAATCAGTGTATGAAGATTTATTTAAATCAAAATGAATTCTTTAAGTTCTGAATATTGGCCGGTTAAATATTTCCGAAGGCAAAATTTCAAAATTCAATATTTTAAATTTAAGACAATTCTTTTTAATCGATATTTTGTTTCCCGAGATTTCAAGATGATCCCCATATACCTGGGTTTGTATAGGGTTGAGTTGCTTTGTATCTAACATTTTCGAAATTATCAACATTAGTCAGCATTTTTGAGACTACACATTGATATTTTTTAAAATTATTCTATACCTAGAACTCTAGAGATTCAGATTTTTCGAAATTATTTGGGTCTATTGGCATTCCTTGCTTATACTCGAAATTGGCTAGATATTAGTTGCGTGAATTTCCGAGCTTTATAAAATGTAATGTTCGAAATTACTCGAGTTGGTTGGAGTTTAATTACGCAAAGCACTAGTGATTGCGATTTCCCGAGAAATTTTATTTCTTGAGAAACCGAGAAATTTGTGTCCCGACGAATTTCATTTCTTGAGAATTTGAGAATTTTTAAATTTTTCTATTTTTTTAATTACTAAAATTAAAGAGTATTTTGTGCATTGATGCTCTTGAAAAATTCGCAAAATTTTAGAATCCACAAAACAAAAAGATTATGATCTCCTATTGTTTTCTTGACAAAACTCTCTCTTTATTATATCAGGGTTGGCCTCAGAAGGGTGTGGCGGATGCAAGACACTCGGCCTCCTAACTGTGTGGGGCTTCGAGTAATTTGACAAGCCAAGAAAAACCCTTGAAAAAAAAAAATTTTGTTTATTATTGCAGCCTGGCGGACCTACAGAGAGAAATTGGTAAACAAATGGGTGGCCCAAGGACTAAGAGTCCAATAAGTCGTTCTCGACCCGTAAAATTACTATTTAATAGTTGAGCTTTTGGTAACCGTTGGACTAACTGCGATCACAAATCAGCTTTGTAAAATGACAGTGATTTTTTCATAAATGGTTTCAATATGAATGAGTCCATTCATTTTATCATTGATTTTTAGCCCCAAAAGTTATTGCAATAAGGCATCTTGATGAGAAAGGCCGGCCTTGTACTTTTTAAATAAGATTAGTGACAAAAATCAACAACTATAAGCGACGTTGCTTGTAAAATAAATAATGATGTACGTAAGTATATCGGTCGGTATTAAACCGACTAAACAAATAGATAAATTATTTCTTAATCGAATGATATCAGATCATCAATTTCAAAAATCTGCATGAATATTTTTCATCCGTATCATAAACATCAAATCTTAATTTTATTGATCAAATTTTAGCAAATTTATCTTTCTTAGAAGGCTGCTAAAGGGTCGGGCCTCGGGGTGAAGTTTTTAACGTATATTTTATGAGAGTGTGCATTTATTTAACTTTGCAATTCCCCAAAAAATTAATTTGCGGGGAACAAGATCCTAGCCTATGTTAAACAACAAGAATGTCAGACATTGGATCACATAAACTCCATATAGAATATATAAAGGATACATTAGGCTTTCCAAATCTGTATGTTGTACCCCATTAATTAGGGTTGGGCTCTGATGACAAATTTTGAAGTGAACAACTTTTGAACTGCGATCACTTAGAGGGATTGACTCATCAATCGGGCTTTTTAAATGTATGTATATGTGGTGTTTGGTGATTATTGGTTAATGATTAGTAATGAGAGCCATTATATTATTTAAAATTTGTGGTGAACTTCTGAATTTATATTTGATGCCGAATTTATTGCAATTGGATATTGCACCGTTTCATCATAATAGTTTCCACATTCAATTTATGGCCTCGATGCGAGCCAATCTCTGAGATTGGTGTTATTTAGCAAAGTATAGAATCATTTTGATAATATTTGAAAATTTGGTACAACAGCTCAACCCTAAATTATGGAATACTGTGAGTTCACTTTATATTCTATATGGCGCCTATAACTGTCGTGTTATTTAGCTTAGGGTACCTATTATCTTATTCCTCATATATTAATAGTTTTGTTTAATTATGTACACGGTTACACAAATGTACACTCACATAAACCGATTCGGTCACCGATTTAAGGAAGACTCCCCAAAATGTGGTCCTCTATTACTCCTTCAAAATAATATCTTTCAATTTTTGGTAGAAAAATGTTTCAATTCAATAAAATTAGTGTTTTCCAAATTTCCGAGATAAAAATGTTATTTCTCGAGACACAAGAATTCCCAAAAATAGCGAAATAACATTTCTCGAGAAACGAAATTTAAAAATTCTTATAAACTCTAGGGAATACTCGAGACGAATTCCCGATCGCACTCTAGCACCCAATTAAATTATCTTACAGAGAAGATATTCTAGAATTTCAAGATTTGTGGATTTATCTAGATTTCCAGATTTAAATAGCATTGGGTAGCTTTAGGTTAACATAAAAGTTATTCGAACTTATCGTCATTGTCATATTTTACCAAAGACTGCAAGGCATTTTTCAGACTATTCTAGATTCTTAGTGATTTTTTGGTTTTTCAAGATTATTCTATGATTTTATGATTATCCGAGGTTTTCCAGAATATTCCAAAATTTATGTGAATAAATATCGAGACTGTTCTAGAGTTTTATGGTTATACGAGCTTTTCGAGATTACTCGCGTTTCTTGATACTCCTTGAAATTTTCAAAGGGCTCTTGTTACATAATTAGTGGTTTATCGTGAATTTGGTTTTAAGCCTACCACATTTCCGATATCCTCGAAAAAAACTTTGAAAATGAATATTTTACGAATTCGAACTACATTTGGCTGTTGTTTTTCGAGATTATTCGATACTTTCAAGATTTTGATTCAAAATTATTCAAGATGTTTCTGGATTCTTCGAGAATATTTCAAATTTACAAAATTTATAAGAGAATGGACGAAAACAGACGTCTTGGGCACGGGAAACAGAGAAAAAGCCTGTTTTTGACGCATTTTGGTATAAAAGAAAATTCTGCTTTCAGAAACGAAATTTTGCTTAGAGCCAAGATTTCCTAATTATTTTGAGGAGCCCGGCAACAAAATCTTAAACCTTAATCCACCACTGTAAATTTCGAGAATAGAATCTTTTACTAGGCGCCAATTACATTTTCAAGTCGATCTCAAAATAACGATATTTTTCTATCGTTATCACAATATTTCCTTTTGAATTACAGTATCGGAATTTAGATAGTTGTCTCTATTTACTAAAACATTTGTTTGCTTCTGCAATATTATTCTCAATTCCAAACGGAATTCAAGATTTTAGAAGGCAATAGTTGTATTCTACATTTCCGATGATTGACAAACAAACTACGATTTATTCGTTCTGTAAAATAATGATGATAAAATAAATATGTTATTTCAATTTATTTGCGCGCAAGGCAAAAAAAAATTTATTCGAAATTGCACATAAAAAATCTATACAGTATTTAACTATTAAATTAAAGCACGAATAAAAAAAAAATAAATCTCGTGATTTCTTAATGCTCAATGATGCGAAATAAGTAATGTCTTTAAAATGAATTCGAGAGAAAATGTTCATTTTTTTTTATGCATATATACGAGTACTTATGTTAGACGACGATTACAGTATAGATTTATACTCAAGTTGATTTTAAAGACGACAAAAACTACTGTATATTATTATAATGTAAAGAAACGAAAAATTAATGGATTTGAAATTTAACCAAAAATCATCGTCTCATTTTCTTAATATTATATAGATTTTGATTTTCCAATTTTCCATTTTCTCCGATGATTTTCATTGTCATTCGATTTGTGATTTGACTATCGTATATATATAAAAATATACAGAGAGAGAGTATAACAAAAAAAGAAAATTGTGGAACGTGTTTGATTTCATGAGTTTTCCTGTTTGTTTTGCAAAATAGGAATGATGTTTTTCATGTAGTAGTTTTCTTTAGATCAGGTACACGTTTCAATAAATTGCTACTGTGTACCTATGTACATCTAATGGAATCTGATTTCTCTGTAAATCAAATCGATATTCTCGGCAGTGCACTCTTATTTAAAATAAATTTGGTAGTGGCGAACCTAATGTTAAATAACCGATATTATATTATTGTATAAGAAGAAAGCAGTTTGTCATTCATATTGGCTACAAGGGAAAGTTCTGTGATATTTTTAAATCAAATAAAGCGATTTTTTTTTCTATTTGGTTATATTGTGATTTGAAAAAGTTTTCTGATGAATTCTGAGTATGAGACCCACAACTACCGAAGTTAATGCAAGATTTGTCCTGCTTCTATTTTATAGCACTTCAGTATTAACATCTGACAAAAATTCACCTTTCAAAGAATATTCACTCGAGCGAAATTTTTAAACCACCTTTGGCAAGTTCGAGACGTCACTAAGGCCGTCGAAGCACTTTATACAAGTTTTCTTCTGCCTGACAAATAAAAGGGTAAAAAAAAATATTTTATTGTATTGTAGTAGTAGTTGAGAGATTAAATTATGTTACAGATTTACGATGAATACAAAAAAAAATCAAAAACAAGAGGCTGCAGATTTAGTTATGGACCATAATTCAGTTCATAATTTACCAGACCGAGCAAATGATGACAGTATTGTAAAGTGGATTTAATTCTAGAGGAAACTACTAAAAAAATTCTTAACTTAGTGGGGATGGTGGGACCTATTTAAGAATAAGTTAATATTAAATTTTTACATCACACAGAAAAATTTATTTGTATACGTCATAAACGATATTCAATGGCGACACACACCTTTCCAACTGCTTAATTCTATTTTTAGCGTGTAGTATCGAGCCCCAGAAACTCCATAGGAGATGTTCCATACCACAACAGATTTTTCCTAAATACAATCTCTATTGAACTGTTTGAGCAAATGGGTAGACTTTTAAAATGTGAAATTATGCTTGGTAAATTTTTTTGTTTGAAAGAAATTCGTCTAAACGATGTAATACCCCTCCCATTATTCTCAAATTTCCAATTACACGGCACTATAGAATGTCACCATAAATATAGAGGTTTGCAAAGTTTATCTCTCAAAGATATCTGCATCAGTGGATCAAATTCACGTATTTATGTATATCGAAAAACGGTCTACTCCACGCACAAATTCACGTATTTATATCGAAGAGGGGTCTACTCCATACTACTAGAAGCTAAAACATCACAAAAACTCGGATCAATTTTTAAAGTTTATGTTAGATCTGGCCGGGTATTTGCTGGTAATATTAGAATATGTGATGGTAATGTCTAAAAAAAATAACAGCCAAACTTCATCAGGTTCTTCACGTAGATCACATCTACTACATTGTTCAGTGCAGAATATCATAAATACTTTTTTGTTTTAAGAGATTTTTCAGATTAAATGTCAGATAAAATATCATATTAAACTATAAAAGTATAAGTGAGCCGTTTATTTTGAAAGTGGCATAATTCACTTTTTTAAAAAATGAGTTAAAGCTCTTGACGGTTATAAATATGTAATTTTAGTTTTAAGCATTTCACTTGAAAATTTTTCAAAATCTTTAAAATTTCATCTCTAGAAATTTTACTGTTTAACATTATTCGAAGAAAGTTTATTTTGAAAATGGCATAAGTCACTCGATTTTTTTTGTTTTGCAGTAGAATCTTTCATATTATTTTTCCAGAACTAGCACTTCGAAGATGTTTGAATCCAATAGTGCTTTTTTGCCTAAAAATTATCTTGTTCTTTTAACTAACTTTATTTATTACAAATTTCTGCTTCTCTGAGGTTTAAATGCGAATTCAGTGTTGCGTTCTCTCATAACTTTCTTACTTCTGAAATTTTTTTAAACCAATTTCATTGGTTAAAAATAAGGTTATTTTTTATTCTGATTCCTTTGATTGGATAAAAAAAAATTTCAGAAGGAATGAAGGAACGAAGAACGTAACACTGAATCCTCCTTTACAAAATCCCGCCTGAATGCTTTGGCTTTCTGATTTAATAAACTTGACACCTATTCGCTCAAAATAAAAATAAAAAAATGTTCACCAATAATCGACCTAATTATATGTAACAATATAAAGAGCTATGCTTAGTGAAATAAAATATTTAAATTTTTAATTATTTATTTATAATGTTATCAAGTCGCAGATAGCTCGGTGTTTTCATGGAATCTAATCAGCGTGTTATACAAGAGTCACCTGTATTTCCATCGCCATTAGCCCAGGGCCTAGGCTAAGGTTAATTCTATCTACACATCTGGTGGTAAATAGGATCCTGGAAATTATAGACCATTTTCAATTTTATATGTCAGCAAATTATTCGAACATATAGCTTTAAAACGCCTCCGTAGTTTTCTAGCAGTAACCAGCGTAATCAGCGATAATTAATTTGAATTTATTGTAAATTCTAGCATGACTAGCACGATTCTAGTATTAATCACGAATTACTACCGTAAAATGGAATACAGTCAAACCTGTTTTTGTGCGGTCTTTCTTTATGCGATTTTTTTTTTACCCAATTATTTTCTATGCGAATTTTTTTGTGCGATTTTTTTTATGCGGCATAATTCATATACCGCATAAAAAAAATCACATAAAAAATATCGCATAAAAAAAAAATCGCATGAAAAAAGACCGCACAAAAACAGGTTTGACTATAATTAGAAACAGCTTGGTGCATAATATAACTAGATATCTACTATATATAATGAAAAGCCAGTGGTGAAGCTGAAAGTAGGACGGGAAATAAAAATGTGTACTGTTGTCGAAGACGGTCCTTGTAATCACCCCTATTTATCACGAGTGATAAGAGATCCAAGTGAAAAGATCACAAAGATTACATTACAGAGTTTTGGCAACAGATAATCTCCTTGTCGAACACTGGAGCTACAAAAGGTTCTTACAACTATTTTGCTTATTTTTTTGTTTTTTAACAGTGAAAAACCACTACCTTTAAAATATTTACCATAACCATAACCTAGTAGTTGCCTTTTTAAACAGCTGAATTAGCTTATAGCGGGAACTTCGTGCCGGTGGTTAGAACCGATTCATTATTAAGAATCAGACAAACGTGTAAAAAGCAGACTTAGTGCCAATGAAAGTTTAGTGAGAATTTACGTATGATTTGGTGTGATTGCGAATTAATTAGATCATTCAGGCTCCCTCAGGCTTTACTCTACTTCACGATTATTCCAAAACCCCATATAAACCCCCTTCTCTCCTAGTAAGTGAATTTGAAGGGTGATTCGAAAAATGTCTGCATATAAGCTGAAGAAGATTTGGAACCTTCATGAAAATTTGCTTTCAGATCGGAATGCATCGGAATGTCGAAAGGCCGAATGGGTCGAAAGGCCGAATGTGTCGAAAGGCCGAATTTCGAAAGACCGAATTTTCATGAAATTTTCGTTCACTTAATTTACTGAAATGGGGATCTAACTATATTATAGATAACTACATTTGCTAGAAAAAAAAATTCAAAAATTGTAAAACCCAGAATAGTGAAAAAGTAAAAATCCAGAAAAAATATTTTGTCTGACATCACTTGAAACATTTGTGGTATATCAATCAGTAGAAGCGATACGAGCGATACAATTCCTTTGATCTGTGTCTGAAAGGTTGACGAAGCAATTTCCATTATCGTAAACATTAAGAATTTCACGAAAAAAGTGAAGTTCTAAAGACATTTTATAAATTTTAATTTTAATTTGGTCCGCACTTTGATAATTGCGTTTCTGTATTATTTATTCTAGATAAGGTAGCTAACCCATTGAAATAAATATTTAAAACCATTGCATTTATTTTTAATGTAAAATGATTTCAATAAGGTGAAAATACGTGCTAATAAATCCTGTGCATGTATCATATTAATGAGATCAAATTTTGTCGGGAAAAAAAAATTTATTTATTTTTCTTTTTTTATAATATTTAATTAATTTTTATGTGACAAAAAAAACGTAAGAAGATTCTAATATTTAAGGCGATTTACTATTATACATTTTTATACAAACATTTTGATAAAAATATAAATTTCGTTTTGCATAAAAATATAAATTTTGAAAATTTTCATTCATAAAAAGATGAAAAATTAAAATCAATTTCGAAACAAACGGCCTTTCGACACATTCGGCATTTCGACATTCTGAATTTCGACACATTCGGCTTTTTGACATTCGGCCTTTCGACACATTCGACGTCTTGACATTCGGCCTTTCGACACATTCGGCCTTTCAACCCATTCGACATTCGGCCGTTCGACATTCGGCCTTTCGACACATTCGGCCTTTCGTACCTATTCCAAACCCTTAAAGTAAAAATCAAAAATTTAATTGTATGCATGGCTATTTACAAGTAAGATCGAGTTTGTTTGCTATTTTGCAAGCAAATTTTTGCCGAAAACATTTACAAGCAAGCAATACAAATAACAAAATGAAACGAGTCGAATTCAAAAACAAACAAAATCAATCAAAATTTTTCCAATTTTTGGAAAATCAAACAAAAACTTATTATGGTCTTTTGATTGTTCTCTGGTGGATATCACAATTAGATCGTTCGAAAATGCCAACTCCTTAATTATATCTTAAAAATTATAAACTTTGACTGTGAATTTTTTGATCAAATGAAAGTCCATTCCAAGTCCTTTTCCTAATTTTTAAATAACTCGACAATAATTTATTTGAATAAATATTTATCCGGGTCTTTCACCCAATAAACTTTTCATTTGCTAAAGATATTTTGATCAAAAAATCTTTGGCAAGCAGTTTATAATTTGATTTTCAGTATTTTGAAACAATTTTCTAAATAAAACCCCATAAAATTAACAGAAATTATAAGCAATGGTATTTGACAATTTCTCTCCGAGATTACCAACAACAAGGCGACAGAAAGAGATTTCGGGATTAGATTAACCTAACTGTATTGATTCACTGAATAATTTCAAACTTATGTGGTGCTCATTAAATGTTATTTTTGTTCATTGCAACAGAAAAAAAAAATCTGTAAATCCGCCCTGATCTCTTACAACCTTGCCTAGTTTTAATCTAACAGAAAAAAATGTTTGTAACACTGTATTTCAGCAATATAGATTTTTTCCCCCTCGAATACCCTCAAAACCGCCAAACATATCCATATTACATAACATTATAACAAAAATAAACAATTCCGTGCTCTCTTATTACAAACACAAATTCTAATTTTAACCCTAAAAAAATATTCATATCCACATAACACCACTATATGCATATTTTGTATTATGTAGGCACATAACAATCGAAATCTAGAAATAGCGTAACGAGTTAAACTAGAAAAATTGCAAGTAATTTATTTTAGTTAGTTAAAAATAGATAAAAGGGCTATCCTTTATTCTGGAAAAATCATAATTTTTTGCCTAGTTGCTTGTACGATGGTGGGAGTACCACATTTTATGCGTGTATATCCCATCTACACGAATATATACCCCAAGTGATGATGATGTTGATTTGCAAGTTATTCGAATAGAAAATAGACAAAATAAAAAAAAAATATTATCTGTGATTGATGAGGTTAATATGGTTGTTATCCAGTTTACTTGCGTATATGTATATACTATACATACATTACAAATCATTCTGAATTATTTATCTAATTTAGTATTAACTTTTCACTTTTCATGCCATGGCCATTTTTCATTTATATGAACAGTCATGAAGATATCTATACTACAGAGATATAAGTAGTTATGTGTGTAAATCGAAATAATCCAATAAATGTCAAAATAATCAAATATCTAGCTATATGTGGCAAGCAGCATGATAATATTAAATTTTCCAATAAGTTTCTCATTACTTTTCGAAGTATTCGAATTTTTCACTTTTTCCAAACAACTTTTAATACATAAAAAATATTATGTTATTTGCTTCTTCGCTCCATGTGACCCATCTTCTTATTTATTTTAAGTGTTAGATATCTTGACCTGTATATAAACAGAGGCATCGTTATACATTTTTGTATTTTGTCTAGAGTTTCCGAATATTTTCCATCACCTGGTTTTTCTTCCATCTAAATAAGTTTTTCACTCTCGTAAAATTATAAAAAAAAAATCAAAGAATTTTTCTAAAATGTACAAAAAGAGTTAAGTTACTAAAAAAGTTTTGTGTTAAAATAAAAAAATAAATAAATTGGAAGTAACAAAAAAATAAATGAAAAACATTCTATGAAGTGGTTCTTATTTAAAGTAGTTTTTTCCTTGTTTTCCAAGCGCATAAGAACTTTGTCTTACATATATACACTTTAAAAAATTAAGAATTTAAAAATGAAAAAACCTGGAATATTCTTTTATATGAGTATGCACATACATAACGAATTGAAATTAGGTTATTCATGATCTACGAAGACATGGCTCCTCAATATCTTATAAATTTGTTGTTAGTATTTTGTAAAATGAACGAAAAGTTTGAGTTAATTTTAAAAAATGTATTCTATTTGAGATCCAGGTGGTACCTTACCATATAATATCTTGGATATACTCGTACATATTCTATACGGCAGGTAAAATTGTTCTCTTCACTCTATAATTTAGTTTAAGCATTTGAGTTTTCAACAACAATATTAAAATGAGTACCGTGCATAAAAAGTGTTCTGAAGTGGTGTTCTTGGCTACTAATCCTAAAGGATCGAAAATGAGTTTTAAGCAGGCAGCAAAATACTCTAAAATATTTGTTTCATTTGTGAAGAAGTGGTTTAAGCGGTATAGAGACTGTAGAAATATGGATGATTTACCTGGAAGGGGTTCAAATAGGGTCACTTCAAAGGTCGATTTAGCCATTTTAAAGTTGTTCAACATAAATTCAACAATAAACTGCTGCAGTGTCAATCAATCAACACAATTCATACAACTTTGTTGACAGAGGGACACATCGAAAAAAAGGCTGACTTGGGCAAACGAAAATTTAAATCATGATTTTCTTTTAAGGTGGATCATATTTTATGGTATAGAATTATTGGCGGAAAGTTTCGGCAACTAAAGATCACAGATTCATCCATTAAGCAGCCACAAAAAATTATAAATTATCCCTGCTTACGGTAACGTCTCTTGCAAAAGATTGGGACAAGAAGCGTGGATGCTTAAATCATGAGAAACTATTTGGACGTGGACTATGCTAAACGGTGGAGTCGACTTCGCACCCATTGGAAAGAGCAAAATAGCATTCAAAATTTGGATTGACTCTCCGAGTCTAGAAGCTTATCCGATCAAGAACGTTTGCGGTCTTATGAAAACAAAGCTTAGTGGAAAAAGTAGCTTTCGTACTCAATTCTTCATGTGATTAGTACAGTGCCTCATAAGCCATTTATAAAATTTTAAACTGTCGGTTAAAATTTGTTCACCTTCCAAATAAAACTTTGATGAGGACGATACATCGATATTGAGAACGAAATGGTCATCGAACCTAATGAAATATTTACCAGTGATGATAACGAAGAGGAAATGCACTCTGAAACTCAACAACAAAGTGCTGCTGAAGATTGTTTCTATGGTAAAGACGGAACAAAATGGAACCAAAAGGAACCAAATGCTGCTGTTCGTCTGCGTAACACAATATTATGCGTTTTCGAACAGGATCCAAGGAACAAAATTCTATTCCAATTGAAGTTTTCAATAAAAATTTTACACCTAACTTTGTGCTCATTATCATCACCGAAGCGAACCGTAATGGAAAAGATTCAGTTCAAAAATGGAATGTGGCTATTTATTGCAATATGTGGCTATTTACAGCGAAATATGGCATATAAATTTTATAGGCTTACGATTTAAAACCAGCATATCGATTGCAAGCAAAATTATACACAGGTCGAGAAGAAGAAGATGAACGTGAAGTGGAACAAGGAAGGGAACCCACATTTTGCTAATAATAATATCAATAACAATAAAAACAATAGCGATAATAACCCACAAATCACTTATAATAGATTACGCCTTGCGCACTTTGCCTATTTGGATCATAAAATAAACGGCATAAAATAATGACGTCAAATGAGAGTAAACAGTTTTATTTTACAATATTAAGCGTCTTCCATTGGCGAAAGCAAACTACTCGCAAGTACTTGTATCTACTCACAACTACCCATGCTCATACGATGGTGTAGAAAACAGAAGTAGTTACGCATAAAATTTGCGCTAGTGGATTTTAGTTGCGAAAATTCCAATAGATGGCTTTTAGACCTTTTTCGATATGTTTCGAGAGTTTTTTATTACGTTCGAGTTTTTTTATTTTTTGATGATGTAAAATGTCAAAATTAATACAAAATTATTTTATTGTTGATGATACATTTTCAAGAAAAATGTGTTTAAATATCAATGCGGTAAATATCAATGCTTTCCTTTTATTACAGGTCCATTTTTTTTTTGTCATATTTTGAATCTAATTTTAAATATCGCCATTATTATAATAAACAACTTTACAAAAGACAAAAAAAACAACTAAACAGAAGGCTGTGTTTTACTTTTTTTTTTTTTTTTTTTTTCGCTGGCGCTACATCCCATGGAGGGATTTGGCCGCTTCATTTTTGAAGTTTCGTAATCATTTTTACAACGGATAATGAGTGATTAGTTCATTGATCCTTACATTAAACCAGCCGCGATTTTTTCATCACCCGCCGGGAATCGAACCCGGGACCTCCGGAGCTTAAAGCAAGCATGCTAACAACTGTGCCACCGGGGTGTTTTACTTGTGTTACTCAATTTCTCGTTCCATTGGGTATCTACTCGCAAGTACTTCGAAGTAGCAAATTTTGCCCATTGGAAGACGGCTATTGTTGCATGTTAATTGAATTCAAAAATTAAATTAAATTAAATAAATAATGTGGTGTGCCGTATTTAATTGTTGTAATAACAATATAAATAATTATCCATATAGTGTTCATTCTTTTCCAACAAATAAGAGATTGTTAACAGCATGGATCCTATTTTCTAAGAGGAAAGAAATATTCAACCATAATACATCCATATTAAACCATAATACATCCATATATTATACATTTATTAGACAAATTCCTTATTTTCCGTATATTTCCTCTGCAATATCTTACTAGCAACTCTCAGTTGACATAATGCGCAGTAAACTACGAAAACGAAATCCACGAAGGCGTAATCTATTATAAGTGATTTGTGATAATAACCATTATAGTATTTATTACGAAATGCTGCTGTTGTCCTACAATTTTTAACAACATTAGGTAAGGAGTTTCATAAACTGATTCTGGATTTTAATTTCTCTAATTTACTAAATATGTACTCCTGTTCTTGAAGTTTGAACAATTTCAACGGGGAAAGACATGCCCGCAGTAGACATTTTCCAGGGAAAATTTGCATCCCAATAAAATGTCGTTATATTCAGAAATATCGTATCTTATACATGAATTAAAGATCGTTTGTAAATTGTTAAAATATTGCTTTTGAAGATTGAACATAACAATATCTCTATATAAAAAATGCGGTAAAATATATGTTTTGACTAACTGGAGTCGAAGATTCCAGTTTAGGTGTTTCGTGGTAATTTAATTTCATTTTTAAAATAATTAAAATAAAAACAATAATCAAGAATACTTTCTATTTGTGGTATTTTAATAAAATTTTTACTTTTAGTACATGTTTTGGGTATTTTCCCTTTGTCAACTTTTAAAAATATTCGTGGAAGTTTCGTGGTAGTCCAAAGCATTCTAAGGCTACGGTCGAATTCTCGGGTAAATCATTTATTGCGGCGGTAAATTTAGATTTTTAATGTTCGTTTTCTGTTAAATTACACATTTTTTTCTATTTTTTACTCGTTCAATTCTTATAACAATAAAGAATAAATTATCTAAACGTAAAAGATTTACCTTTTTTTATTTCCCTTACTCTCCAGCAAAAAAAGGTAAATGCATTTACCGAATTTTGCGGATTTACTCGAGAATTCGACCGCAGCCTAAGTAGGAAAATAATCCTTCTCCGTATGTTCTCCACATGCTACTTCCAGCAAGAGTATTGTTCCAGACAGTATTGTCAACATTTTTACCTAATTTATTAACCGTATTAGAAAAATGTATCTCAGTTCCATTTACAACAATTTTGGGAAGATGGTCAGTATACTGCTCTGAATATGCTAAAAAAATCAAATACCCTAAGAATATCACCATTAATGGTTCGATTTGAAAGCTCAAAGTATTCCAAAATTTGAGAATGGAAACTTTTCCTAACATCTTAGTGAGCGCAGGTAGTAAACTAACCGGTCAAAATCCGAAAAACAAAACGTAGCCTCTTTTTTTTGGAAAAGGTGTAACTTTTGAGTGCTTCCATACTAGAGGGAAACTAAATAACGTAATTGTACTATTAATCACATGAAGGATAATAAAATTTTGATAAATTTTAAAGGCAAATCATCAATGTATGGCGGGTATGTAGAATTTGTTTTAATAGAATTAAACTCCTCAGTTAAGTCAACAATTTCAATGTTTCTTAAAGAGAACCCCCTATCACTTCTACAATATTTAAGAACTCAAACGAAACGGATTTCTGACTGCAAAATTAATTATTCAAATCATTTGCTGAGTAATAGGCATCTACTTAGAATTGTGAACACAATTTAAATCACCACAGATGATGATATCATTATATTTAACTGAAAGCTCAGCTATGAATTAATTAATAAATTCCTTTTCGCGATTTGTAAATAACGACCACTAGTATAGACAATGATCCCAATTTGCCCTCAATTAAAAGCGCCTCTAAGCCTCGAACGCAATACTTATGAATTATTTTAGATCTTAGTGTTGACTTTATTTACATATGTGTATACTCATATTCCGCTACCCCATTTCTTATTAGCTACAGTGCGGTCCTTTCTGAATGAGTTGCAACCAGGCATATCTACCGCTGCATCAGATACAGAGTCAGGCGCTAATTTTCAACAAAACAAAAACAATCTAGTTTAACACAAGAAATATGGCTAGCAATTTCACCCAAATTAGGGAACAAACTACAAGTAAACACTTGGAAAAAGGCATAAGGAAAAAAACATCAGAAACATAAGGAAAACTATAGTCCTGAACGATGTGGTTGATGGTCGATTTCAGTACAATATTATTGTAATTGATGATGCGAGAAGGATTGCTCATGTTAGATGTTAAGTTACTGGACATGCAGCATCAACAACATAGCCCCATGCAAAAAATAATTCTCACACATTAATATAAATAAATTTAGTCTCTAAGAATAGCAAAACAACTTCATTATAATAATAGAAAACAAGGGTAGGTTGAACTATTTAAAAAATAACATCCTAATTGAGACGTCTATTTTGAAAGTGAGATAAGTCACATTAATGCTATTTTCAGATATTTAATGTTTTGCATTTTAATATGCCTAAAAATGTGTGTGCATACTTTATATTGGGGGGTACAAATAAGTTTTGAGGGATTTACGAAAGATGACGTAACTGCCTAGTATTAAACCGCATCGAACCATCTAGAATCTTTATTTATGTTAAAGCGTCATCATACCCCTCTTAAATTCAGTAAGTGTCATTTCGATGGGGGTATACGTATATAGTAGCAAATCAATCATATATTTATATTTTGCTGAAGTTACAGGGCGAGTACCTTTGTATAATATATCCAGTTTATTTTGGAATAGTTTCTTGGTCTTTCTCTTTTAGGTGACAAATTCAAGCATAGAAATTCCCCATTTTCGTTTAAACTAAGTTTATAAAATATTTTATAAGGAATATCATGATAAAACCTAATCCATTGAATTTCTAGCCAATTAATTCGGATATGGTTTACATTTGTTGTTCTTTTTAAAATTGCTGCTTCCAGGAATTGTGTTAAATTAAAATCTTTATTCTCCATTTTATGAACTGAATAAGATTTTCTGTGCCAGTCTGCTATAACACTATAGTAATCATTTAGATTATACATACATCAAAATTTTTTTTTCCTTAAGGCTATTTCTATTACACCGAAGTCACGGTAATTGGGTAGGCACGATTGGCCTGAAATTAAAAATGTATGGTCAATAATTTGAATATCATTTTCTGAAGGCTGAACAATTTTTATCAAAGTAAGTGGTACATGCATCACTATATGCAATTAAATGCTTTTGAGTTGATGTAGCTTAAGATGTTTAATGCAACACGAATCGACTTCCTGTGAACTTCTCGATGCAATGATTTCATTCCAAACATACATGTCAATATTGTTGTTGTGAAAGTTATGAAACCCTAAATTTAAAACGTACGTATTTCTCTTGTAATTTGATCAGAAACACTTAGTTTGGCGAAAGGTAATGCTTTCTGCAAATCAAATGAAAAGGCGAAATATTCATTAGGATTTTGTGCGGCCTTTTCTGATCTCCTAGCCATTTCTGCCCTTCATGTTCTAGTTTTAATTGTATTTTCTGATCTTCTTCCTCACAAGCTACAATTTTTCATTTTAGTGAATCGCATTTCTGACAGGGGTCTTTTCTTGGATGATGAAAATACAAATTAAACTCATTTTTAAAGGTTTTCCTGTAAATCCACTCATTAATTATCATAACATGTTCTTTTTCATCATTTTTACATGTTTCGAGGTAAAGGCTAGCATGACTAGTGTATGAAGGAATGTTTTAAATATGTCCTTCTGAGATGTTATATGTGTCTAGGAAAATTTCTTCGCAAACGTTACTTGCGGTATCTTGATCTTCTATGTTTAGGAATTTCCCGTTTAACTGATGCATTTAAAATAATGATGCATATTTGTTTTGTTCCAAAATTTCTCAAACATCATTTCGCGGGTATAGGAACTTATTTTATCCCTTCAATCCTTCAAACAACAAGGTATATGTATAATTTTTTTGGCATAAATAATGCGATAGTTGTTAGTGATATATTTTTCACTGCTATTTCTGTTAGTGTTTTGGATGTTTTGAGAATAATTTTGTTCATTTCTACATCCTCTTTTCCGTAAACACTGAACTATTCCTTCATTTGTTATGTTTTAATTATTTCCTAATTCCATGGAAGTTGATTCTTCATCTGATGAAATCACTCACATACTCCTTTTTCTATTTATTCCTATTTTAGGAAAAATTTCTACAAAATATATGAACATTATTTAAAGCTACCTAATGCCCATACATCTAATATTAAATGTAGCTTACTTGAATCACTGAGGTTTATGTAAAATAATAGGTTAAGCTCCAAAAAGATTTTTTCTTTTAAAATATTTTTTTTTTTCTTTTTGTACTGTCTAATATGTACGTACCTATTAGAGCAGATGGCACATGCTACATAAAAATGTTGAAAAGCTCTAGCTCAAGCATTTCACGTTAAAAAGTAGACTTTTTTATTATGTATTAATTTCAATTACGACGTTAGGATGATCTTATAAAATTTTGAATTTTTACATTATTCTTGAGCACTTCACTCGGCGTTTTCGATTAATTCGTTTGTTTAACGGTTTACGTATCAAAATACCATCATAAACTAAATTTGTGGCATTTTAAGGCTAAGAAGTAGGCATATGAGATTGCGTAAATTTTAGCTGCTTCACGTTTTCACGTGGAGGCATGGATGAGATTTAGAGAAAGTTGAAATTTACAAGAAATAAAAAAATGTTTTACATTATCTCAAGGAGGAAGTATTTACCTGCCATCGAAAAGTAAATGTTTTTACCCAATTTCATTTATAAAGGGCTTGAATATGAAGGCCCATGGTAATGTGGCTATCCGATACTTTAAATAATAGACATTTTTAATTGTTCATTGAAAATTAGTTTGAATTTATGAATTAGTAAGATTTAACAAAATTTGTCAAAATTATAAAATTTTCATTAAACAAATTGTGTTTTTAACTTTTATCGGCCGACATGCGTAAATTCGACCGGCAAAATATTGTATAGGTAAGAATTTATTTTCTAAATACGAACTATGTTTTAATCATTTCGTGATTGAACGAACAACATTTTGTGAAAAATTAGAAATGCCGATTTAAAATGTCAAGCCGATATGTTTTCAACTTACTGACAAGTTGACACTGGTAGCTCAATTTGCCATAATCGAACTAATTTAAATGCATGAATGTTTTTCTGAATATGATAAGGATGTTTGAATAGTCTGCATTTCTGATCGACAGCTCTTTAAGCGAGTGTCCTGGACAAAAAAAAATCAATTTTTTTTGCATAAATTACTCTCCCTTACATCTCTAGAATATGGGACTAAATTTGTTTTTTTTTTGGAATTCGAACTCTAAGGCTATGTTGTTTTGCCATTATGCGATCTAATATCACTTTAGTTATTTATTTATTTTAAATGCAGAATAGTTTAAAAGTTGACAAAGCGCGATACGCGCGAAACTAGTACTTTCCAAAAAATTGTAATTTTAAGAATATCACTAAAAAGAAAGTTATAACTATATATATTTTTATAAATAAAATTTAATAAAAATTAAAGTTATTTAAGAAAAACTATATTTTTCTAATAAAGTAAATAAATAAATATCTAAGGCTATACCTACTATTCCTAGAAGTTTTAGTCGCGTTTTCTCGAAAATATGTTTACAAAGTTGGCGTACCCGATTAGGTACTTAAAATCTCTTGACTTTGAAACTTAACATCCTTTGAAAATACATCAATACGTTCAATATGAATTGTATAGGTAATTATTACCGATTTTATTTTTAGTTAAAATACGCTTTTTGTGTCAAAAAAATTTAATTGTTTGAATTTTTCAATGTTTACACCTTTCATATCGAAAATGTGGGCTTATAGATTACAAAATCATTTAAAATGTTATGATTGGGCCATCTTTACTACCAGGATTCTGCACGCCGATTTGATGCTCGAAATTAAGGCGCTTTACAAGATTGCTTATCATTTGTTAAATATTTTTTTTCCTGCATAAAAAAATTTCTCAGTTTTGTCTGCACATGTGTGCAAAGAAGCTCATAAAAAATTATTAATAAATCACTTTTTTCATGCTCTTGACGAGAGCACTCTTTTAACGTTTATATATTTGAATCACTTATTTGAGAAACCAGATAAGTCCCATAAACATGGTTCTGAGAAAATAAAAAAAAACTGTCAGTCTGTTGAAAGTTGTAAGTTTTTTAGTTTAGCTATAATTGATAAATGTTAATGATTTGTAGGGTTTATTACTCAAACGATGCGCCTTGCTATTACGGATATTTCATAAAATGTCAAAAAACTCATAATGGTTATATCGGGTTTCTCAATCAAGTGATTCATTTGGGATAAGTACTTAAAGCTAGCCGAAAGAAAATATTTGTTATTTCCTATTGAACCAATCGCTTGAGGTCTTCTTAAATGCTTTGATACAATAATTGGTAAGCTACATACTTTTTGCACAAGTTTAAACATTTTTTTATGAAATATCTTCTTTACGTACAAAATATGGAACAGCTCGAACTTTTACTCTAAAATGGTTCAACCGTCCTAAGACTTTAAAAATCCGCAGCTCTAGTATGTAACTACCATATAACCATAGAAAATCATAATAGAATTCTCCCGGAGTTATTAATGGCCGGGCCTTACCGAACACCTTGTTACATACAACATAAAGAGGATTTGGATAGGTTTAGTTAGCATGGAAGAAAATTACCCGGTTAAAGCCACCTAAGTATAGCCAATAGTTAGTAACACAATGACAGCACAATTCTAATCTACTTATACATATATTTCATTAAATTAAAATTATAACTGCACTCTGAAAATAACCTTTATTAGGGTCCTTCTGAAATCATAATCATAATTAATTTAAAATTGACTTAACGCTAATAAATATAATCGAGATCATCTGTTTGTTTCCATAATTTCTTCCATGCTGGTTCCTGTCTCTACTTATAACTACAATTTAATTCAAATTCTAATAAGTGTAGTGTTTCCGCAAAGCCTGCCATTAAGATTCTAAGAGTTTGGACTGTAATGTGCGCTGTCCTGTAATGAATTATAATTAATGTTATACCAGTAACCAAAAATTAAAATTATAAGGCGCGAATACACCCTTAGATATAGTACTAACATTAAAATTAAAAATACAGATTCACTCAAGAAATTCGGTTAATCAACAGTTTCCTATAGATCTAAGTGATGAAAGTAAAATGCTGTTTACAAGTATAGCTCCATTCGAAATTCCACTGTCATTTCTAAAAGTAAACTTAATATAATTCCTTCATACCAAGCTTTACTACTTAATTAGCATGACCCAACCCATAAAATTTGTTATTGATCAATCTGATAGCTTCAGGCTTCTTTTTGACCCTGTAGAGATGATTCATGTTATCTCTCCATTCTGAAAACGAGGCTTAAGTTTAATCCCCTTGTTGTTGGAACAATTCTTAAACTAAGACTCTAATATAACATCAAATAACAGTATATCAGCTAACTGAAAACTTCTTTCATCACAACAATTCATTCCAGTCATTTCCTCTTTGTACTCTCATATACACATCCCTTAAAAATGTAATAAAATATTAAAAAATTGAACCAAATAACAAAAACAACCATCCTTCGTTGCGGGTGCACACCAAACAAAAACACTTTTTAAACTTTAATTGTTTCACCCTAAGTACGTGTCCGAAGTTTGTAATAATTATTTCAGCTGCAATAATTATGACAGAATTTTGTATGCAACCAAATTATTACAGCGAATTTTGACGTTTCTGCAATAATTTTTGATTTTGGTAAAAAGATTTTTGCACCAAGAAATTAAATTTACGACCAATAAATTTATAATCGTCGGTAAAAGTTATCATGCGTGCCTTTATTCTGTCCTTTTTAATCATTTTGTGAGCAATTTATTCGTTTTTGTGCTGCACCAAAAATTGTAATATTGTATAAATAATATTATAAATTGTTAAATTATGGTTTTTAGATTATTAATATACAGCAAATATTGTTGATCAATTAGCAATGTTATATGTTTAAAAATGCTAAATTTTCGTTAAGCGCACCTAAAATTTCATTAGTTTCTATGATAAATATGCCGGTGATCCGTACATTTTTTTATTGGGGTTAAAATTTGAAAAAAAAAAAAAAATTTGATTTAGGCGCTATTTTGGGGTTATTGTATTATTTTCCAAGCATTATCTGTAAAATTTATTATGTTAACCCGTAAAGTGCGTCGTGGAAAAAGTTGCATGAAAAGAGTGGTGCGTTCCAACGGACCGCAATTTTATATTAATTATTTTTTATTCAATTAGAGCGATGCTAAAAATTTCGATTAGAAAGATACCAAAAATTTTAGAAAAAAATTAAGCGGAGTGGGGATAATTTGATTTTTTGAAAAGTAGAGCGGTCTCACGGACCGCACATCGCTCTTTACGGGTTAAAATTATATCAGAGTATTCGGACTCAAACGAACGTATTACAAAATGTGGAAGAGAAAATTATTTCACTCACGTCAATATTACAAAAAAAAAATATTATTACAAACTTCGGGCACGTACTAAGCAACCCACTCCATTTCAACATTGAGTAAAATTCCAAATACGGCCCTAAACCACTTCAGTGTTCCTCTGTTTCGCACATTTTGGTTTATTTTTTGACCGCCATTATCATTAATAAACTTATCGAGTTGTGGTATAGTTTACGATAGAATAAAAGTGTTGATGAAATGAAATTCATAAATTAAATACGATTTTTTGAATAAAATTAAATTGTTGTACCTCTGTTTTTTAATTTGGTTAAAATTATCCAAAATCAGCAAAAAACAAAAAATAGATCAATTTGGACTCGAGAAATTTACACGGAAAATGAGCGAAATATGCATGAAATTTTCTAAAATATTTTTAGTAATAAAAAAAATGACGAAGACCAATTTCGTAAAGCTACAAGAATGGGTATTAAAGAATTTAATATATTGAATAATTTGCTAAAACGAAAATTGCAGAAACAAAATTTTATAAGAAACGCGATTGATCCAGAATTTCGGCTAGTTCTAACTTTAGTGTAAGTACTATACATATTATTATAGCATCCAAGCGTATTAATTAATTGAATGTTTAAAATTAGGTATTTGGCCCATGGCACAGCGTGGCAAGTTCTAGCGTGGTCGTTCCGAGTATAGGTCTGTCAACCGTACATGAGATTATTCTCGAAGTTTGTGAAGTCATTTGGGAACAACTTAGTGAAATTTATTTGTCGCCACCAACAGAGAATGAATGGGGAAAAATTGCCGAAGAATTTTATAAAAATACGGGGATGCCTAACGTCATGGGAGCAATCGACGGAAAACACATCCTTATAAAATGTCCACCACACGCTGGCTCCCTATACTATAATTACAAAATGTATCACAGTATCGTCCTATATTGGCTACGTGCGATAGTAATTATTTATTTTCTGCCGTCGATTAAAAGGCCTAATAAACATACCAAAATCCGTGGTATTACCGAATACCAATTTGGAATTCCCCTTTTATTTTATCGGCGATTCGGCTTTTCCATTAAGAAAAAATTTA
The DNA here is from genome assembly GCA_963556165.1 of Tipula helvola. Classification (NCBI taxonomy): domain Eukaryota; kingdom Metazoa; phylum Arthropoda; class Insecta; order Diptera; family Tipulidae; genus Tipula; species Tipula helvola. The sequence goes on from OY744483.1 coordinate 105,376,211, forward strand.
ATGCGGACATATCCAGGACGTAAACTTCCAGCGGACAGAGAAAAATTTAATAAGAAACTATCAGGTGCCAGAGTTAAAATCGAGAATACTTTTGGAATTTTAACTGCAAAATTCCGAGTGTTAATCAATTCGATAAATTTATTTCCAAGAAATGTGGAGAAAATTGTACGAGCAACTCTTGTCTTGCATAACTTCGTCATACTCCACGATTCAGCAAACTACATTCCTAATCATTTTGTTGACCATTACAACGAAGAAGATAAATTAATTCAGGGTACTTGGCGAAATGAAGTTGAGCCTTTACCACAGTACAAGCATTTCAGACGGTTTAATGCTGCTAGAGATGCATTCTCTATCAGAGAAAATTTGAAAACTTATTTGATTAATCACTAATATTTATAATAATAAACAATAATAATTTTTATAAAAAGTGTTTATTTTATTAATTTGAATACAAAATTTGATTTATTAGAGTAATTATGCCAAGTTGTATTCTCCCAAAATCAGCTGGAGAAATGCTAGCTTCGTTCACTTGCGTGAGACATGGCTTCGAAGAACAATGTAACCGGGGTCTTTGTCGGTTCTTCTGTGCGACCAAATGACTGTTTTGCGATTACAAGGGGTTCCTTCATCTCTTTACTCGCCGAGTCAAGCAAAGATCACACGTTTTTTTTTTTTGTCGCACTCGGTGTCGACGATGAGGTAAAATCCGACATTTCGTCAAATGTTGTGAATGTTCTCCCTGTGGATGAACCCGGCGTTGACGGCACACTAATCTCACCCCACTCTAATTCTACACTAGAATCTATTTCGATGTTTATTTCGAGTTCTTTGCAGATTTTCTGGGTTGCATTTTCCTCAGGTAATTGCCGCAGTTGTTCTGATTCAAAAAATTTACAAACAGGTTATTTTGTTAAATAAATAATTTGTATATGTTTACCTTTCGTTTGACGTATCCACATCCTTTAAAAACCCCATCAAGTCAAACCACTTCCATTTTTTGGAAGGGCTGGGGGCTTTGTCGCCCGAGGTATTACTCTTCAAATTCCGAACTTCTTTAAGATATTTACCTCTGAGATTTCTCAATCTCATTTTTATTTTGTCCACTACAAAATAAAATAATTTTATGACATACATTTTTTATTTTTATTTAATTTAATTTTTGTAACTTAATTTAATATGGTACTATACTTGGTATTTTTAATTGATCCGCCAATTCTTTAAATTTTTTGTCTCGCAAGTAAACATTTCTATAATTTCGATGAGATTTGTTATAAATTAATTCGTTTTTTTTCACAAATTCAATTAGTGTTTCTTCCATGTTTCCTTGATTTCAAGTGTCAAAAAGTAAAATTCTTCCGTGAAGTTAGCATAAATTTAATTTTTTTGTGTTGTCAACACTGCTGCCGTGCGTTTTTTTAGAAATAGAAACAACTTGCGGGAAGACGCATGCTATGCGAAATACATGTGTTTCATTTCATAAAGTCTGTTTCCAGCATAAAGAACAACAATTTTTACTTTTCCCACTATAACGAAGTTATATTGAGTAAGTATTGTAATCGCGAAAAAAATTTTGTTCCAGATTTTCACATTTCTGGACGAATTAGGTTACCAGGACCCCGAAACACCGATCAGAAAAATGTCGTGTCCGTCCTTCCGTCCTTCCAGTCGCACATTTTTATTATTTTTGTTTCGCCTCCCATTCTCACAAACATTGATAGTTTTGGTCGAAATTTTGCACAAAGATAGATTTCAGTAATAAGCAGTGTGTGTTAGCTTTTAGGTCCATTCGAGTATAGAATAGAGGGGGGTTGCAGTGGAAGAGAAAATTGCCAAACTGATTTTCTCAAAAACGAGACCGACGATTTTTTTGTTATGTTGATGATAAATTTGACAATTTATCATCTACCTGTTCACAAAATTTGAAGTCGATTGAAGCATTGCGTGGGGGCCATTTTGACAAAAAGGAGTAATATAAATCTGTTTATCTGTTTACCGAGGTAATATCGAACTTTCCGAAGAAATATGTTTATACAGTTAATACACCTTGCAAATTCCAGCAATTGTTCTCTACGTGTCTTCAAGATAAAATGAATACATTACCGTGTAATATGGAATTTAAATTTCTAAATTTACCTAAAATACTTTGCTGGTGGCAAATAATATTATCAACAATTAAAAATAATTATATCTAGTGAGCTTTTAAATATAGCAAGATATTATCGTTTCTATGACATTTGCTGCGTTTATACCACAGTTAAATTAGCACTGCTAGAATTGTCAAAATTATTTAGCTTATGTTTATACCACAAGTTGCTACAAATGTCAAAAAATAAAGATTGTTTTTTTTCTCCATTTTAGTTTGTTATTGTAAACTTGGCACACACAAAAATTAAACAATAATTATAAATATATTAGTTAAAAATAAAAATGTATCCCGAATTTTAATACCTACGACTGCCTATTTCCAATTTCTTTTGATCTGTGAATATAAATAAAACACAAAAATAACAATTTGGCATTTCTAGTATTATAGCAATGTTTATACCGCAGCTATGTAGCTCAGCTAACTACGTAGCAACGCTAAATTAGCGTTGCTATTTTAGCTAGCTGAACTCTGTATATGTCGCGTTTATACCATTGCTACAGTTGTCATTTCGGTTTAGCATTGCTAATTTAGCTGTGGTATAAACGCAGCAATTGAAATTTTTGGCATGACATTTCTGGGACGTTTTATTGACATTTTATGGCATTTTAATGATTGAAATTTCAACGATATGTTGATCGATACTTTATTTGTGAATTGCTTAAATAAAATCGCCTTTAAAGGTATTATTTCTGAGTAATAAATTCTCTTGTTATTCAAAGTCCTATATAACTTCTAACAGCAAATTACTATGAGAGGCTTTAAAATAATATCACACCACTAGGGCGGCGCAGGTTAAGGAGAGCTGGAAGATATACAAAATGAAATACTATAAGACAAGGATGTGGGATTCGGTAACAAATGATAATTAAAGTTAATTCTGATTTTGTATTGTTTGTGTGTTATTAAATTGTATTTTCGAAAGGTCCACAGCGATGCCCCGTATAGACTCAAGTACTGAGTAAACAATTATATCGGAAAATCCTCACGTTGCTCACATAATATTGTGATCTGAACAAACGACACAAATTTCAAGAAAATAAATTTTTGAACATTTTGAATGTCTGAATGGAGTAAATTAAATTCTTAATGACTTTCAACGGTATACTAGAGATGTATAACTGGATCTTATTATTAAAGGTTGAAGATGAAAAATGGCGAATGCGACTTTTATTGCTGCTCAACACTCATGTCAGTTCTGAATAATCTAACATATTTGTGAGTCTGTGATTTAGCGGTATGAGAGTAGATCTAGATTTATATTGTCGTGAAATTTAAGAAAAGCCGTGACATATTGTGCCTGTCCAAAATATCGAAAAAATGTTTGTGAAATATAAACGGTAACGGATGCTTTCTGGGAAAAGGATCGTCCGAGAGTCGGATAGATCCAATTTTTTTATTTTTTATTTGAAACACAATTCATATCACATATACCAATACATATTTTTTTTTTTTTTTATTAATTATAATTTAAATCTTTTCTATTAACAAACAAGTATACAAAAAATATAATCATACAAAAAACATAGCAGTAAACAATAATATCTAGACATTTTTAAAACTAAAATGTCAAACAGTGACAATATCTAGGAACAAAAGAATATGAATAGAACTACAAAATTAGAGATTAATGAATAAATATTATTGTTCGTACAATTATGATTATTTATATTTTATAGAAAAGATAAAAAACTATAGGTTGGATCAGTGACTACTAAATAGTCAATTTTGAAACAACCATCAAACAATAATAAACACACAATTTACGTCTATGTTGGGTTTCAAAGACTTGTTGCATAATTAATTCGTAAATTACAAGATCTTGAGTTGATTTAGAACAATTACAATATCTTGAGTTGATTTAGAACATTTAGAATATACTTACTAACTACAAAAACCAAATCATAAATATCATAAATATTTATGTACATTGTTTAAAATAATCAAAAAAATTAACTCTAAAACTATTACAGAAAAAAATTAAGTTTTTTAATCACTTCATTACGTTCAAAAATTCTTCCACATCTGTTTTTGAAAGGATCCATTGTTTCAAAGATTTTAAAAAAAGATTGGTGCATGTGATGGACTTTATGTCTGCTGGTAGTTGATGATATATATCCCTTTCGTGTCCACAAGAATAAAAAAAATTACTTTATCATTAATCCAACCCACACAAATGTGTTGGTAAATAGAAATGTCAAAAAACGTGTTTTCCATATAAAATTTCATAGTAACAATAGCCCAACTTACACAATTGTGTGACGGTTTATAAGTATTAACTCTTAAACTTTACTCATGAACCGACCCACACAAATGTGCAAGTATCAACAACGTTTTTTTAAACGATTAATGCACAATTCGTGACACAAATGTGTCAGTTGGCTTTCATTTATGATAACTTTTGTTTCGCGCCAATTCGTTTAAACTACATACACAAATGTGTTAGTTGGGCTTCAATTCATCTACAAATAACTTTCGACATCTCACACTAGAGCGATCAAAATTTACCTACACATTTGTGTGGGCAGGACACGAAAGGGATATATGGTGCTAGTGCCAAGAAATACCTTCTAAAGTGCTCTTTCCTAGAACTGGGAAAAACGCATCGGTTATCCCGCAAATCATATTTGATCTTTTGAATTGTCGATTGCCACTCCTGTGAAAGTACTCTTTAAGCACTTTATAAATATACAGGTTGCGTAAAGGTAGAATATGATTAGCCCTAAATAACTTATGACTACTATCTCGTTTTTTACTAAAGTTTATAGTTCGGATTATAAACTTCTGTACTATTAGTAAAGGTTTAATTGTGCTGACGTAAATGCCTCCCCAACAACATAGACCATACTGCAATTTAGACTGAATTAAAGAAAAATATGCTATTCGCAGAACCTGAAGGGGACATAGATATCTCAGTAAGTATATCTTTCTCAATGCAAACGTGCAGTGTTTATTAAGGTTAGCAACATGGCCCTTAAAGTTTAGCCTAGAGCCCAATACAATACCCAAGTATTTAAAAGTTTCCACCTCTTCAATATTTATACAGTCAGCAGAACAGTTAAGTGTATTTGTATAGCGGTTATGAACAATATTGGTGCATTTTGCAGAATGATAGGTAACAAAAAAATCATTATTCTTAGGAGTGTTTCGCAAGCTAAATATCATGAACTATATGTGTGATATGAGATACCTATATATGTGATATGAGATACCTGAATAAATAACAATAGTCCCGTTATTCTGTTTTTGACCTCGTTTTTCCCGTTTTCCAATTTATATTAATTCACAGTACACTAGATTTTCAGTTTACCATAAATAAGCGGGATCTATTTTAGAATCATCATTTCTCTACATATGAATTTAATAAAACAAAATCACACGCGATATTATTTAATTTAAGTTAAGCAAAACTATGATAATACGCGAGCAAATAAAACTACGAGAACACACATTCAAAACAAAACCAAAAAAATCACACACGAAACTTTAATTTTTAATTAAAATTAAATTAAAATATATATTTATAAAATATATACACAAAATTGAATAAATAAATTAAATTAAATTAAATTCTCGATGAGGACGACAAAAGTACGTCTTTCCTCTTCGAGCGTCAACGGTCACCCATAATAAATTTCTCATTTGACCAAAAACAAAAAAAACAAAAAATTACATTCAAATGTTATCGGTGTATTGACGATTGTAAAAGTAAGAAAAGCGCCTCTTACGGAAGATAGAAAAAGTGGACCGTATACATACAAATTGCGACGCAACCATAGTAAATATGCGTGTTCCATTGGTGTTAGTAAACTACTCATATGTACTTGTATCTACTCGCAACTACTCATGCTCAAATGATGGTGTAGTTGAGAAGTAGTTACGCATAAAATTATCGGTAGAGCGATTTTAGTTCAAAAAATTCCAATAGATGACTCTATACCAATTTTGGTTATGTGGAATGTAACTTTTTAACCCTAATCCAACCAACGTGTGCCTTTTTGGCTCATTTGGTAAATGCAACGATTTTCAAAATAATGTTAATTTAGTTATAAATTTGTGTGTATTTTATTTTAGAACATTTCCATACATTCCATACAATGTACTTGGCATTCTTTGAAAAAATTTAGTAAATTATTTGATTAGAATTTGAATTTACTGACATAACACAAATATGTTGGTTGTATTAGGGTTAGAAATTTTATTTTGTTTATGTTTGTGATGTGACACGGCAATTTTTAAATCGCAAAAATATTTTAATTAATTTGTTGTTTAATGTGTTATTACTTACTATTATTAATTATTATTAATGGAATAACGTATTTGTTGTTAAAATCTAGTAGTTTTATTTAAATTGAGGTTATGTCCTACTGTAACGAAAATTTGCGTTCCATTGAACATCTACTCATAAGTACTTAGCAGTAGCAAATTATTTCCAATGGAACACAGTGAATATGTTATCAGCGCTTCGGCGGAAAATAGAAAAAATGAAGCGGATTCATAAAAATCGAGACTCCAATAGTCAATTGCATTATTATGTTATCAGCGCTTCGGCGGTATTATATTTGCAACGCATTCTAAAATCATTGCCTTATAAAAAACGCAACGATAACATTGGAAATATCAGAAGTTTTTTTTTTCTACCTTTAGTTTTAATTAAATGAGAAATCTAGTATGAATGCTATGACAAAACTAGATAACAAAAACATTTTGGTAAGGCAGATCTGAAATCATGCCGTATCAACCGTAAACCGTGTTGAGCAACATTTTTGGCTCATTTTATATGTCTTGCTATAGCGAAACCGTGTTTTAAAAGTACCGTGTTTCACGTGGGTTCCCTGTAACCTGAATCAAACGAGCTATGTATTTATCATTTCAGTAGGGGAATTTTGTGGTTCAAGGAGTACTCCGTATCGGAATCGCAAGTCACCAATTTTTAATACCGTACTTCTCTGGTTTCGAAGGTATATATTGCGTAAACATCGCTCGCCCTATAGAGGGGAACAACTGCTCATTGGTAGTTATGCTTTTATTTAATCTGTCATTGCCTTACAGGTTGGCATTTAGCATATCAAAAATCTCCGTAGTAGGTGCTGGTTTATCGGTTTTTATTATGCAATGCCTGGTGGCATCGAAATCAAACCAAATAAACGCGTTAAACTTTAGAAACGTCAGACGGTCATAGTTGCTCGATACAGGCGTTAAGATTTTTTTTTTTTCAAAGTTGCCGAACAGCTATATAAGACAATAAGAATTCCAATAAAGGGGAATAGCTCTTTCTCTTTCAATGGCGCCCAGATTATTTATTTTTTATACGGATTTGCCGCATTTCACTTTATAAATTCATTTTCAGCCTTCCTATTTGTGTATACAAATTATGGCCTGCATCGATGCGCTAAACAAAGTACAAAATGTGTCCACATTGTCCAAAATCCTGGTTTTAGGATTGGGCCCAATAAAATTTGCGGCTCTCATATTATGTTATGTACCAATAACCCTTGTAAGTTTGGAGGAGTTTTCCTCCGTTTGATCCCATATTTATCCATGGTAAATCGATGGTTGACCGACCGGCATCAAAGCTGATCATCTTCAGAATTTGAAGCTAAATTCTCCACTACATTTTGAAAATATTATTGCCGTTTCTCATACGAGAATCTAGCGAATAATGAAAACGTTTTACATACATATATAATAAATTCACGGTCATATTTTGGATTATAAGGTATCCAAATTTAATTATATTTAATTTCCTTGCCAATTGAGCAAAACTAAAAAAATTAGCATATTTTCCTTTATCACTCTTCAAAATTTAAGCATGAAATGGAATAGCTATTTATAAAAAATATTAATCATGGAATCACAAATGCACCAAATCCAATTAGAACACCTGTGTGTGTAAAAAAAGTCCCATCAAACCAACACTAATGTATTACAAGCCTGATTCCGTGATGAGGTACACAGCCATCTTCTTACATTAAATCGCTTATACTTGGAAGGATTGGTGCGAAAATTCGTTTGTTTTGTGTTGCCTACAATTTATATAGTGTATCCGATCACGATCACCAATACTTTCATGTATAAGCGAAAAATAAATGGTGGCAGCAGTCAGGCTTACATTAATGTTGGTGTTGGTCCCATACAAGATATGCATAGGGGAAAAAACACAGTAATCACTTTTACCGTTACAGGAACAAGAAAAATATAGAATTTTTACTTGTTTTAAAAAGAATCCCATAGGAAATTCACACAATTTACATTTATATACCTGGGTATTTGTAGTAAAGATTAAGGATTTTTAATTGGCGATAAGGTGAGGGTTAAATATGGTTTAATTAAGAATTGACCAAAGTTTCCTAGAATTAATGGCAATATGGTTGATCTCAGTGCCGAAGGAATTCGATACTTTGGTGCAATAATGTTCAAACGATGAATTTGGAAATACATAGCTACTAATGCATTGAATTTCTCAAATTAATGACGATGATTATAATCTACTGATTATGCAAAAATGTTGCTTTGTGACTCATAAAACCAACTTCATCGCATACTGTCCAGACATAGACCGTCCGCTAAAAATTTCAAGAAATGTTTGATGTATCTCTAAAATAAATCCACAATTTTTCCACTCATTGTAAAGAATATAAAAAGCATATAAAGAGAAAGAATATAAAGCGTATAAAACAACATTTTTAATGTTTACAACAATATTTATTGATGCTGTAAATCAAAATGAATGTGTCTTGTAAGCGCTCTTATGAAGTTATCAGCTTGAATAATTTAGATATTTCTGCAGAACCATATCACTACCTCCACGATCCCACGGAGTTAGCAACTTACTTCTCACAAATATACCAAGCTAATACTAAAACTCAATGTTATAGAATGAAAAAAAAGGATTTTATTTTGTTAATATATTGTGCCTATCAAATATCGATTTTTATCAGTTTTAGGTATTCTCTACATGTGTCCCGAGTATCTCTACTTGTATGGTGTGTGTGTATAATTCTATATTTTATTTATTTTGAATAAAAGCTAGTCCCACCAAAAAAACAAATATAATAATACAAAATACAATATTTTTAAGCGAAAACAACATGAAATATTAACTAATAAATTGTGTTCTATATTTTCAGTTATTTGACTGCCGGAATCATATTCGTGTAATCCAACCAATGGAAAATGGAAATCGTCTATATATTTGTGGTACAAATGCTCATAATCCCAAAGATTATGTAATTTATGTAAGTATATTATTCATGACCTAATCTTATCAAATCAACATAATTTTCCAATTTTGCTCAGCAGGATATCTTCCTTTTTCGTTTATATTTTATTTTTATTTTTTTTTTCTGAATGCTGTGTGCTGTGTTATTTTATCCCGAAACGGAAAATTGTTTATATTTTTTATTCAAATTCTTTCTAATACTGGAAAAAAAAATCTATATAAAAATTCATGTAGTGTTTTTTGTGGATATGTACAACAGCACCGGCACATATATATGTTATAGTTAAAGATAAACTTTTTACCTGCTAGAATTTTTCCAATATTACTTAAATAAAAAATTCCATTAAAATTTTAATTTCTATATATTCTAAAATATCCAATTTTTTTTTTGTTTTTTTACGTCAAAAAATGTAATTTCCTTAAATTTTTCCAATTTATCCATTAAACAAATTAAAAGCGTAACACAACACAACGTAAAACAAAAAAAAAAACGAGCGGAAAATTATTGCAAAATTCCAAAACAAAATGAACAACAGCCATGAAGAATGAAAAACAATGTCCAAAGTTTGTATTTTAGAATTTCCATTTTAACGTTACTCGTTTTTACAAATGTATAATAGTTTTTCTCAGTGTTTTTAATTTTCCGTTGTGTTTTGTTATAATTTTAATTTAAAATCAAAACAAAAGTATCGAATTTTTCCCCATTTCTCTCCCCCGGTATTATAGAACGTGTCGAGGAAAAATGAATAAATAGAAAAATTTGCATATTCCTGTGTTTTTTTTTTTATTTTTTATTTCCCGAATATCTTCCCACTTTATAGTTTTTGTTTCGAATTAATTACTTCAAGGTTTTCATGTTGTTGGGTGGATTTTCGTTGTGTTTAGAAATAGTTTTGGTGAAGATATTTTCACTTCTAATCACAAAAACCTCTTAGAGTAATTACGTTCTTATACCAATTTTCGTTTAAACTTTTAAAAAATTTAATTGTCTTATACAGTGTTTGAGACATCAGACAAATTTTCATTTTTTTTTTTTTTAACAGAACATAACTTTAACTAATATAGTAATATAGTATACGAGTAGATACTGCTGACACTGCATTGCGTTTTTTTCATTTCATTTTAATTAAAATGGAAAATACAAGACGACACACAGAAGCAGCAAAATAATGATTGTTTCAAAAGACTTTTGCTTTGGAAAAGTCCAAGTATTTAAAAAAAAAAACAAAAAAAAAAAAAATACAAACAGATAATAAAGAAGATTTTCTCATTTGTTTTGATTTTCATTTATTTTTTATTTCTATTTATTTTCATTTAAATTATTTTACTTTGAAAATAAATTTTATCATCATTATGATTATTTATCTATTTTGTTTCATTTTTTTTTGTTTTTGTCTTTGAAGTTTTTTTTTTTTTAAAGAAATGCTTTTACACAAAATGACTTGGAAATCCATTAAAAAGTTATACATGTTTAATATATTATAACATGTAGTCGTAGCATTAAACGCTGTAATTTGAACCCGAATTTTGGTTAGAATTTGTTATTGGGGTTTAAACCAAATAAATGAAAAGATGACAATTGTTGCATATTGAATATCGATTTAAATTTTGGAAAAAATTAAATTAAAAATTTAAAACTCAAATTTCTATGGTTGGAAAGTAGTCTTGAAATTCTTTTCAGAACTTCGGTATATAGAAATCAAAATTCGCGAAGTTTTAAAATATAAAATTAAAAATTTATAAAAAATTCTTAATTTAAAACTTTAATTTTTAAAATTTGAAAGATTTGCCACAATTATATTAATAAACGTTATTAAATTAGCCTAATTTTACAAATTAGACCAAATTTTTAAACGGAATGCTGACTGCGAAAATTTGTGAAAATTGTAAAGTTTATTATTTTAGAAAAAATTATTAGAAATTCTAAAATGAAAATGAAAATTTGGCGACTACAAAATGAAGAAATCTAGAATGGTTCAAAATTGAGGGATTGATTGAAGTGTTATTTGACACAATTTTTTTCTAGATTTAGCAACAAATAATAATATTGCTTCAAATTATTTGACTAAACCAGATTTCAGAATTTTCTGAATTTAAAATATTTTCCTACATTCTGCATTATTAATAAAAATAAATTAATTATCCGAATTAATAGATTTTCAGAATTTTAAAAAATTTAATGATTTATTCTGTTGACTTTAGTAATTTAAATTTTTTGGCAAGTGAACAATTCCAATTAAACATTTAATTATTTTCTGAACAATTTGTCTTAATTACCTACTGTGGAATTATAAGAATCTAAAATTTTATAATTTTAGAACAGCTGTGACTTTCCAACAAAATTGAAATTTATGTCTCTACTAAGAATTTGTTTGTGGTAATGTACAAGCAATTTCAAAAACATCTGGAAGACCAACAGTTTTTATTACGTGACGCATAACCTTTCTGTAGCTGTAATATATGTCAGCGGCGCACTTTAAACGTTGTTGATGATCCAATTGTTAATTGAATTTTGTATGCGTATATGTTCATACTTTATAACTTGACAATAGGAGCAAATTTTTCAAATCAGCGATTATATCGCAATTGTGATCAACATCTTCACGCACTTTATCAATATTCTCAATTTAGCTACCCGGACGCTATTTGCCACTTCGCCTTTCATCTGTAGGAATACCACTTTGAAGAACACATAAACTCTGCTTTCTAACCGTCTAACCGCCATGTCAAATGCAGCAGGATAATTGGGCTTTAAAAAATTCAATCAACTGTGAAGATTGTGCTAAAAATTTATTATTCACTAAAATACTCGCAATTTCCAGTTCAAAATTCAAGTTCAGGAATGCACCAAAAAAACAGTTTACCACTCTGCAATATACATATGTTACATACTGCGATAATGACTGTAATATCTGTGCGTGCAACTGCTAAATTTTATTTTTGAAATTTATCCAATAGAAATCTGTGCAACCTTCGTACATAAAAATATGATAAAAACTTTATTATTTGATACAAACTTTAGAATTTTATTAAAGTTTAGAATTGGGCAAAACTTCCAAATTTAATTAAACTTTACAATTTTATAAAAATTTGATCCAATTTAACAATATCCTTAAACTTCAGTATTTTAACAATTCACAGTTTAATTAAACTTTAGAATTAGGTAAAAACTGAGGCATTGGTATTACCTTCAACTTAAACTTCAGAATTTGATTTGTCATCAGAATTTTATTAAACAGAATTTGATAAACACTTCGGAATTACATTAGATTTCAGAATTTAAATGAATTTCAGAATCGGATAAAACTTCAGAATTTAGTACTTTTTAAAATTCCATAAACGCTTTAGAATTTCATTAATTCTGAAGAATACTACAATTACATATGCATATAGTAAAAATTTCAGAATTTAGCAAATATTTTTGATTAATCTTTTGAATTATGCCAAAACTTCAAAATTTGGTTAAACTTCCGCATTTGAATTATTTATCAAATCCGAGCATTTGCCTGCACTTGAGAATTTGATTAAAACTTCAGAATTTTATTAAACTTCAGATTTTGAAAATAACTTCACGTTAAATTAATTTTAGAATCTAGAAGAGCATAACAATTTTATTAAATTTCGGAATTGGATAAAAACGTCCGAATTTGTATAAATTTCAAAACTAAAAATTAATTTCAATACTTAATAAAAATTTCAGCGTTTGAGTAAACTTCGGGATTTGGTAAAAACTTCAGGTTTTGTTTAAACTTCAGAATTTGATAAAAGCTGCAGAATTTTATGATGATTTCAGAGTTCTATAAAGACTTCAGAAATTTTTAAAATCTTCGTAATTCCATTAAACTTCAGAGTTCAAACTTGAGAATGTGGTCAAATTTCGGAATTTGATAAAAAATTGACAATTATTATGAAACTTGATAATTTTATAAAATCTTCAGAATTTCATTAAACTTTTAATTAAAGTGAATTTAATTTTCCGAAAATAGTTACAGAATTAATTTAGTTCCGAATTGATGAGCTTTGAAAATGGGCCTCAAATACCAATATCAAAGCCTAAAAATACTTTTTTCATGAATCTTGTCTTGAAAAGGGCGTTAAACGATTATTGGCACTTACTAATATAAAGCGTTTGCGTTTTATTTAGTTCGTATTTAGATACTCTTTAATTTCTCGTGTGCTTTGTGTTTTATTAAAAAGTAAAATTGGTAAAATTTTATTAAACTTCAGAATTTGTATAACTCCAAAATTGGATAAAAATTTTCAGAATTTCATCAAATTTCATAGTTTCGTAAAAAATTTTATAGGTTGTTAAACTCTTCATTTTATTTCTCAACGATTCCTTTATTGTTAGCCAGGTCGAAGATTTCTATTGACTGTTGGATTGAACATGGCGTGTACTATTGTCTTGAACTGTTGTATGTTTGATGTACTTGGGTGTTAGTTTGTCCCTAGTAGTGTTTAGTTCAAAAATAGTTTACCTTTGATTTGATTTTTAAATTATGCTCTCGAACTAAGTTTTTTATTGTATTATAATTTTCCCTAAGATTTGCAAGGTATTCTTGAGGATGATGGTTAATTTGATCGGGTATATTTTCAGATCTTTGAGATGACGGGCATGACCCTTATATAACTCAAATGGAGTTGATGAATAGATGGAGCTATTATGAACTAGTAATGCACCCATCAATTCGGAAATTGAAAATTTTTTATTCTGTGAATAAATAATTCGGGCGATTTCAGTAATTGTGAAATGAAACCGTTCAATCGGGCTGTTTTCCGTACTTGCTTTTGGCAAGCATTTCAATAAAATTTTGGTTAAACATATCAATAAAATTTTTGAATAATTCGGAAGTAAATTCCGCAGCATTATCGATAACGATTTTTGTTGGTATGCCATTTTGCGCAAAATAGTTTTTAAATTTAGAGATTATAGTTGGTGACTTCCTATCAACAATTTCAAAAGCAAAAGCCAATTTTGAAAATTTGTCGATTACAGTTAAAAAATGTTTACTCCTGAGACTAAACGTATCACAAAGGATAATTTCCGTGGGTGATGGGGGTGTTTCCGTTAATTGAAATGTTATTTTATTTGGGTTTCTCTCATATTTATTGAGGTTACAGATTTCACATTGTTTAATGTAGTCCGTTATTAATTCCCTCATTTTTTACAAAAAATAGTTTCTTTTGAGAATGGCATAATTTTTGTTAATTTCACGATGTTTGGAATTATGACATTTTATTATGAGTTCCTTGAGGAAATCTCCAATGTCTTCACGTATTTTGGTTGCTCTCACAACTTTAATACCTGAATCTTGGAAATTTTCCTTGAAAACAGTCTGAATTAGATTAAATACGTCATCTTCACAATAGATATTTGTGAAATGTTTTATGTTTGGTTAGAAATGCGTTAGAATGTTATGTTAAATGTTGCGTTAAAATGTTGCGTGTCATGTAAAACGTTATATTAAATCGTGGCCCTACTATTTAAAGTATCTTTTCTCTTTTTAACAAAATCTATAAGAAATATTAAGTTCTTTCGGATAATAGCCAGATAATTATATTTTACGAAAAAGTGGAAATAGCTAGTTAAGAGTGCTATATTTTATGTAAATTATCTAAGTAAAACATTCTGCATGTCATGAAGAATACCATTACTATGTTTTGTCACAGTTTTCTTGCGTTCATTTTAAGTTTCATTATGCTAAACTTTACAATAAGTTTTGAAATGAAATAAATTACTTTATAATTTTTACAAAGCCTGAGCCCGGTCCGGTAATTTTAGCCCGAGCCCGGCCCGACATAATCCGAAAATTAAATTAAAAAACATACAATAATTTAACATTATATGTTTTGAGCAGAGTATTGGTAAAACGCTAAAAATACTGGTTTTTCGACAATTTTGTCAAAAATAGGTCTTTATGGTCAGAAACCTTAAATTGTGGTCGAAAAGTGTAAAAAAATGTCGAAAAGTGTCAAAAACTGTATGTGTATGTTGTGGTACTACAAAACAAGGGACCAAAATATTCTTATTGTTTCATGAGCAAATTTTTGTAATATTCCGGTAAATATTGAGACTGTTTTAACTGTTGAAACTGTTCTGACCATAAATTAAGCTAAAATTGAGCATTGCCAAATTTTTCGCTGTCAAAAAGACCTGTGAAAAATGTCGAAAACTCAGGTTTTGAAAAACTGTCAAGAACACGTGTCAAAAAGTGTGGCAAACTCCAAATCTAGCACTATTTTGACTTCAATTTGGCACCCACCAAAAATAATAGTTGGCAACACTGCCAGTATAGATGGTGCATCGATTTGATCAAGATTAATATTTCTAACAAACGAACAGTTTAAATCAGCTCTCCTCCATTTATCTGTAATTGAGATTTTCTAATTTGGGATGACGATACAGAGTAAGAAAATTTTGTTGAATATTTAAGGCAAATATTGGAAAGTTTATAGTTTGCGATATTGTACAGGTACATCATTTTATTTAATATTAGATTCTGGTACAATCTTTTTTATTTCGTAAATTTTTAAATTGATTATGACGGATTTACTTAATGTTGGCTTAAATATTTTTGAAATAAATTTCTTCCTCATTCTAAACCGTCCTAAAGCTGAAAATATTGCACAATATGTCATTAAAAATGCAATTGTGGCTTGCGATATTTGTGGTTTGCGACGTTTTTGTTTTGCGATATTTTCGTCTTGGGATACATATGTATGTAAGCATCACTTTTCTTTGATACATTAATTCTTGCGACTTTATTTTCCTTCGAAGAAAACACTTTCGAGATTTTTATCAAGCGTTTATTTTGGCTGCTATATTATTACAGCGATATTTTTGTTGCGAATTTGGTTAATTCTTATACCTACTGTATCTCAAAGTAACTTTAGAAATTTTGATTTTGCGCAATAGGCGCAATGAATAGGTTTGTTTTTTCATAAATTTTGGATTTTTTTGTTCTTAAGGTTGATAAGTTTGTCATCGTACCATGGAATATATTTGTCCGATTTGACCACAGGAGTAGGAAAAATAGTTCTATTCCCTTAAATATGATTTTGTAGAATTTCTGTAAGTAAACATCTAAGCTACTGCTGAAAAATTCCTTCTCCCAGTTAATCTGCTCAAGATATAGACGGAGACTTATTGTGTCAGCTTTTCTAAAGTTGTAATATGGCTTGAGGTTTTGGTAATTATTAATAATATTATTTCTATCATTGGATCATTTATAAAAATCAAGTCTAAATTTGTATGGAAAACGGTCTCGATGAACAGACACTCTATTTCCTCTATTTCAACACACGTTTAAAGGTAAAATTTTATCCATTTCATCGTCATAAGACCAGCTGATAGTTGGAAAATTAAAATTCCCCGTGATTAAAAGTTGTCAGATGGATTAGCAGCATTGTTGAGTTTAATTATTGTGCCGCAGCAGGCAGTGTAAAATAAAATCGGTGAGCCAAGCGAACATATGCAACATAGACAAAAATTTACTTTTTGTTGATTGCAATTTTAACACATAATTACTCGATGGACAGGTTGGATATTTCAACTAACTCATTCGACATTGATAGGAAAAGCACGTCAAATTTCACTAAAGTCTGTTAATAATTAGCCAAGTTTCAACCTAGTTGGCCATTTATTCCATAACTTAATCTAAAAATCATTTTAGAATCCCATTTCCATCGCACCTGTCGAATTGTTGGCCATATTCCGGAACTTCATCTAAAAATTGTTTTAGAATCCCATTTCCAAGGAATTTCACTAAAATCGGTTCACACTTTTTTCGAGAAAATAAATTTTCGATTAGTCGATTAATTTTATCCAATTAATCAAACCATGCCCTAGTAAGGATGTGTTTTCTGTAGCGCTGTTTGGGTTACTGCAGTAAAGGAAAGTGGTATTTGGTGGGAAAAACATCAACTTAATGCTCTCATTCACGTTGAACATATTTTCAGTGTCATGGCAAGTCTCGTTATCCACTAATAAAATTGCTGGTAATTTTTTGAGCTCTATGTGTTGAGTTACTTATGGAACAAATACTTGTTTGTACCATTCTGTTAAGTACACTTGGCTACAACATGTTTTTATACTATTTGTAATAGAGTGGAATTTCTTTATTGTTAAAGCAGCGAGAGGCTTAAACTATCATAATCAACTTTAGTTTATATGCGCCTGTAGCATTTATACAAGGCCTAAGCGTTACTCTTTTCTTCTATGCCTTTCTTTCGGCAACAGTCTTTTCGAAATTGGCAGAGTTTTATAATGCAATTCTTTGTATACGAGACCGGTTTCATCACAATTACAAATTTGTTCTGGAAAACCCATTCATTTTTCTAAAAGTGTCGTGTTTTACATTTTATAAGCCATACATCACTTGTCACAAAGGGCTGCGATTCAATTTCACATATATAATATTATCCGATTTAAGCAAAACTATGTACGTGTAACATAGCACATATACATACAGTACACAGTGCTTAAAAAACCATTCCGATCCAACTCTAATACGAAAAAAGAACAGGCAACACAGAGTCGTATCGATTGTCGATCTCGTTGCCACCAATTGCCCAGTCCATTATTTCGTTCTTCGTTAAACTATTTTCGTTTACAGTTAAATTGTTAAAGGCTCACCAGGTGAATATTATCATCTTCCGTAAAATAATCAGCCGATATGTTGAATTCAATTTCGTCAATCAATGAAAACAGATGTTTAAATGAACTTTTTACGGTCAGTTGCCGGAAGTTCATTACAAGCTTCAACAATGAAAACCGCCACGTCTTTTAAATTGATTTTTTTAAGGGGGGACAACCATTTAAAACCTTCAAGAAAACGTTTTTTTTTTTTTGCTGTAAAAGTTACTTTATTATGTGCAGAATACGAAAAACTTCATGACTTAGACCAAAACTCAAAGCTCTTGCAAATAGTGTAACCAATTTCCGAGACTCCCTTTCATTCTACTCCGAGAGCCGAGCGCAGGTATACGAAGAGCAGCGGGGTATTTTTTCGGTGCCAAAGATTGTTCAGAGACTATTGAAGTGATCAGGCTAAAATTTTGCACGCGAGGGTTGCGAGAAGATAATTTCGATACCACTGTTTAAGTGATTTTATGATGTTCTGATCAAGCGTCTGCAACAAGGGGGTATTGTTAGGCGGAAATAGGATAACCTAGAAGTTTTCAATATTGGAATAGTGTTTGCTGTACCGTGGCAGCTGGCATTATGGACCAATAATATGGCTTTTACTGGTAATCCATTAGCTTCCAAGTGACAAGAAGCGTAAAGGATGAAAAGTTCGTTGTACCACTTAAAGAGCGCAGAAGGTTACCAAGAATTTTTTTGATGATTTTTATTATAGCGGTATTTCGACATCTTTAGAATAACGAGGAGTTTTAGCTTTTCCAATCATCATTATATTGAGTTTATTCGTTTCTGTTGCATTTACGCACGGCATAATGCTTACTCTTTCCTCATGGCCTTCCTTCCAAGAGCAGTCTTTTCAAAAACTGCAGCATTTGTTTTTTTGTGTAATCCTTTGTATATAAGACCTGTTGCGTCACAGTTATAGATTTGTCTCGGTGATAACCCAGTTTCTGCAATGATCCTTTTAAAATTGCTTGTAAATGCAGTAGCAGTATCATAACATTACAGGAAAGTTTTTCACCAGATACCTTCAAAATTCCAATTTAATAACGTTTTTTGTATGTGTCGAGCCATGCTGGCTAAGAATTCGTGTCCATTGGCATTGAGTGACCTATTCAATTCCAGCGCTTTTACTTTAATCATCTCGTTCGATACCATTTCGTTTGCCTCTCGCTATCGTAAAAACCATTAATATAATTTTCAGCGATATCAGAGATTTTATCGGCTTCATGGCCTTGATTTCTTTCTGATTCAAGGCCAAACAAGTTTTTGATGATGCGAATTCTTCTAACTTTTCTTTGTTATTTTTTATTCTCCTAACCATCGACTTATGAACGTTGTAACTTCGACAAATCTCTTTTGAGCTCTTACCATCTTGAAGATCATTTAAAATTGATAATTCGTCGCACATCAACTGCAGTTTTTCCTGCAAATCCTGTGATGAAAGCAGCGCGTATAGTTTACGCAACTCTGAGTTGCTCCGACAAAATTAGCGCCATTATTAGAAAACACACGTTTACATAAGCTTCGGGTGCTCACAAAACGTCTAAAACATCCCATGAACGACTGTGTACTTAAATCAGAAGCCAATTCCAGATGTATTGCCTTTGTGACGAAGCAAATGAAAAGACAGAGGTATGTCTTTGTTGGTGGTTTCCCGCGGATGCGATAATGAACGTGAGATGGTAACTCGCTCCGGTGGTAAGTTTCCTATTTGTTGTGTCATTGGAATTGGTCGTACACGAAAATATTCCTTGCACTCTTGGAATACCTTCTTGCACACCGTTGTTCCATACAAATGCTAATAAAATTGACGCACCGCAGCCAGTAACGCTCGTGGACCAGCATGCAGCAGTTTCCTGTGATAGAAATTGAGTAATGTTATAGTAAATTTATGTGAGCTTGGTAATAGGATTGTGTGTTTTGAGATATAGAGTAAGCTGGTGTGATGAAGGCGACCGCCCACCCGAATGATATGATTTTTATTATGATATCTTTGTTTCCCAATCCCGTGTATTCAACAGGAAAAGATTCTCTTTAGATAATTCGAATTATGTATGGTGATGAGAGCTCGATCCAATTCTTCCAAGTTTAGCGGACCGCTAAATTTGTAGTTAGGTATGCTTTTGAACCGAAGAATGTAGGCAATAATTCTTTTTAATTTTCGGAAGTCGTTGTGAAATTCGATTTCATTCAGAATATCTGAAACCTCGGCTGATACAACGGTGACTATTTTCTTCATCTCAGAAATTTCCTCAGGCACTGGAAATTCTTTTTGAAGCGTTGGCCAGAAGGTGGCCTCTCGTAGTAGAAAAGCTGGACCATGGATCCAGATGTCGGACTGAATGAATTTATCGGTTGGCAATCGTCGCGAAATTAAATTAGCTGGGTTGCACTCGGTTGGTATGTGCAGCAAATTTTCTGGCTTGGATATTTCTTGTACGGCAGTAACTCGATTGGAAACGAAAGTCTTCCATCTGGACGGGCACGACTTTATCCAATGCAGTGTAATCGTTGAGTCGGACCAATAGAAAATTCGATCAACCTTGAATTTCAGGTTTTCGTGAATCCTTTGTATACCTTTGTATAGTACTGCGGCACATAACTCTAGGCGCGGTAGAGTTGTCTTCTTCATGGAGACTCTGCCATTTAGTGTTGTACTGCGAACATAAAGAACAGCCCCATATGGGCATTCGCTCGCATCAGAAAATCCATGTATTTGGATGTAGATGTTGTGGAAGTGATTGGTCCCAATCCAGTTTCAATTGCCATAATGACTGAATTAGTAATTTACCCAACACCACCAGTGGCGCCACTAATCCGAGCGGGTCGTAAATTTGAATGATCTATGCAAATATAGCACGCTTGGAGATCGTTGAGTTTGCGTTGACATGAACAAAGCAATTGAATTTGTCGGTCGACGGATGCCAACGTATTCCAAGTGTTTTGATCCATTCGCTTCGATCAACGTTGACAAATGACTCGATGAATTCAGGTGGAATGTCTTTGATGATCTCAGTTACGTTGGCACACCACTTCCTTAATTCCATGCCACCAGACTGAAGTAAATTAATAATTTGACGTTTGTGCCGCTCAACAAGTCATCAACTAGACATCTTTATCGATAGCATCAGCAGCCTGAGGAAGAGACAGTTTGTGTTCAAGTGCCAACTGTTTCAGATATCTTGTAGCAAAAAACGGTGCGGAGGAGGTGCCATATGTGACAGTTTTTAGCTTAAATATGGAGAAGGTTCAGCCGGAGATCTCGCCACATAATTCATTGAAATCTATGGTCGTCTTGATATACTTGAATTTGCCGGTACATTTTGGTAATATCTGCGCTGAATGCATAAGCATGCGCTCGAAAACGAACTAAAATCGAAAATAGATCACTCTGTACGACCATGATAGAATTCAGTGATCCCCCGCTCGAGGTTTTGGCGGATCTGTCGAAAACAACACGAAGTTTTGTCGTGGAACTTTCAGGCTTTGTAACACAATGATGCGGCAAGTAGAATGTCGGCTCAGTGATGGACTTTGGATCAACATGTTCCATGTGACCTAACCTCCTGTACTCATCATTGAATTTTAAAGATTCGGAGAATAACTCCGGTGATTTATGGAGACGTCTTTCCAAATTATAATAACGACGTATAAAAACGAAATGGCAGCCTGACAATGAATCGTCCCTCATTATCTCTCGTAATAAATTTTTTGAAATGCATATCACACTCAACTTCTTCTGATGATAGTGGTTTGACAGAATGAGGGAAGTACTCGATGTCCCAAAATTTCTCAATTTGGTTGCTCAGCGTCGTGAGATCCTCGACGACCAAATGACAACAATGGTTGGAATTCGAAGTTGTTAACAATTGTCCCGCAATAATCCAACTCAAAACAGTATTCTGCAGCATAGGCAGCCGATGATCCAGCTTGATTTGGCCCACAGATAATAATTCCTGGTAAATCTCTGCACCCAATAGCATGTCGATATTTTGGAACTTAAAGAATTCAGGATCAGCGAGTTTTATATTTGACGGGATTGCCCAAGGTTCAATATTATCAACGTATGTGAGTGGCTGGTAGCTCGTTATTTTTGGAAGAACATGGACGTCTAACGTGGTACAAAATTCGGTATTTTGTGATTTCAATGTTATTGTTGAGCTACCGGCACTCTTGTGACGTGACAGCTTCAGTAACGATGCAAATGATTCAGTCATGAAGTTCAACTGAGAACTGGAATCCAAAAGTGCTCTTCCGATGACCGGTTGCCCAAAACGGTCAAGAACCTTGACCAATGCGGTGGCCAAGTAGACAAATGATAACCATGTTGTCTTGCATTTGGCGGCAGCAAGCGATGATGTTGTAACAGCGATGTTGCTAGTCTTCTCCTTGGAATGTGCTATTGTTGATGAGCCCTCTAGTTTCAAAGCAGTAGGCGGCGGCTCAGCTTTCGAAAGTATGGAGTCTTGCTCATTGGCACCTTTGTGTAGCAACGAATGATGTGATGAACTGCAGTGCCGGCAGCGAAACGTCACTGGGCGTGTTAAAACCATATGATCAGGCCGAAGACAATTGGAACACAACTAGGTTTCGTTTACGAAATTGTAACGTTAATCAACAGGCTTGGCTTTCTAACCGGTGAGCCCTTGAACTGAGACAATTAGTTATGTCGTATATTGTGGGAAGACGTACCGATGGTGCAGCATCATTCCATTTATTTTTGGTCTCCGGATCCAGTTTTGATACCATGATGTTTACGATCAGGTTGTCTCAATGCTTTACTGCGTAAAATTTGCGTTTTGCTTCTTTTAATTCGTCCAGCCTTTCTTCAAATTCGGATACAACAAATATATATGATTCTTCGAGTTTAGCACGAACTTCATCAGTCAAGACTTCAGTGTCCATCAATTCATATGGAGGCAGCATTCTTTGATACACAGTCCAACTTACATTCAATTTGTCCAGTCGATGCTGTATTAGCTTAGCCTTTGCGGTTGGTAGATGATCCGCAACAAACCTTTCATAACGTTCCAGTTGTTCCAAAAGGTTTTCTATGAACTGTTTTGAACGACGAAAATCCACGGCATTTAGTACAGTAATTAAAATTGTACTTACAGTTATGTAGGTTGGTTCGCTATAACTATTGCTATATGACCTCGAATCTCGAAATGTTCGTTTACTATAAATGGTCCACAAATGCCACTTATAACGACTAAAATGGTTGCGCACTGTAAAATGGTACAGTTATATCGGCTTCAGATTGCAAAATTTCCCGTTTTGACTATGTTGCGTGGATTACCCCACATCTGACACCAAATTTTTTTATTACAATGATTTATGTATAAATATATGCTCTACTAATTAAAAAAATCTGCTTTATCCTTTACACATACCAACTAAATATCTTTCTAGTTAATATTTATGTTTCAGTAAGAAGCGGACAAAAAACTGCTCTAATAATTTTCCGTTTTCTCTAATAGTTTGACATTTTAAGAATTCCTTTGTTTTCTGACATTGCTTTATTATTCACTCATTATCCAATTTATTAAGAAAACATTAGGTCACTTCAAAACAAAAAAAAAAGCAAAACAAATATCCCAAGATGATAGAATTCAGAATTTATTTTTGTAGAAATTAACTTTTTCTTGAAAATTAAAATCCATTTTTTTATTCAATTTTCAGTTTGTAACACAATGAAAACGAACAATAGATTGAAAGAAGTTTTTTGCTTTCATCGTGTTGGTGTTGTAGTTCTATGTAGAGTAGTATATATTTAAGATAAAAAATAATTTGCATTAAGTATTTAATCAAGATCTTAAAAGACACTTGACACAGAAAAACATAGGATATAGTAAAAAAAGTTAAAAAGAAAATGAACTTAAGCGCGCTACTACAGCATTTGATTACTTCAATTCGTTTATTTTTTTTTTTTTAGTTCGCCTTCCGATTTTCACCTTTACCTGTAAACACACGTCTTATTATATTCAAGTCTATAAACTACATAAACGTAATTTAGTATTAAACTTACACGTCACATGTAAAAGAAAACCCTGTTTTTTCATAACTGTTCTTAATAGTTTTAAAAATATAAAATGAAATTAAATAGAAAAAAAAACTATTTTAATAAATTCCAATTTCCAACCAACAACCTGGAATTTTTTATTTTTTTTAGTTAGGATATGTATTTGTGTGTGTGTGTGTACATTTTTTCTCCTCATCAAATTTAAAATTGAAAAAGTTTGACAAATATTCTCAATTTTTTCCTCTCTACGTAAATTGCAAGTTTTTCTTTAAAGAATTTTTCATTATTTTCCGAACAGAGCTTTCAAAGAACCATCCCTAAACATAATTTACTACTAACTAAACTAGATAAACTAACTAACTTCATGTGAAGAATAGTTAATTTTTATGAATACAGAAAAGAAGTTTATGCTGCATGGGATGTATGTATGTACGTACTACAACTAAGTACACATGGATAGAAAAACTGTTTGAAATAAAATAAAAATAATTTTCCCTTTCGTCGTTTTTTTTTTTTGTGCTTTAGGTAGATAGTTTCATCATACTACTTTATAAAAAAAAATGCATTCTTTCGGTCTAACGTTCTTATTAGCGGAAGTAAAATTGATTTTTTTTTTGTTTTTGATTTTTTTTTTCAGTCAAATTTAACACACCTGCCACGATCCGAATATGTTCCAGGAATAGGTGTGGGTATTGCAAAATGTCCATATGATCCGCTAGATAATTCTACAGCTGTGTACGTAGAAAAAGGAAATCCTGGTGGATTGCCATCATTGGTGAGTAAACTATGAAATTCACTGATTTAAAGAAACATATCCAAATTAATTATCTTCTTTTAATTTTTTTTTTTTTAGTATTCTGGTACAAATGCCGAATTCACAAAAGCAGATACTGTTATATTCCGTACCGATTTATATAACATATCATCAGGTCGAAAAGAATACAATTTCAAACGTACATTGAAATATGATTCAAAATGGCTCGATAGTAAGTATTTAACATTTTGTTTATACATAATTACCTTAATTTTACATGTTAGGAAAGTTGTTAAACGAACTTTTTAATAAGCACGTAACGGTAACTACTTAAACGGTTAAATATTAATTTTAGTTTAACTTACGAGTAACTTTTTCGTCAATTTTGTGGTTGAACAAGAACAACGAATGTGAAATTTCCGACAAAACATCAAAATTAACAAAGTTATTTTTGTGGATCTGTGAAACAGTGGATAAAAGCAATTTTACATCCAAATCACAAGATAAATTAATCTTATTTACATCTATACACAATGCTAGTAGGTTCACTGTATTGATGATTGATTAATTCACAGAGATGTTCTTGGGATATGATCTATGCTAATATTTAGTTTCTCATGAATAAAAAAATTTATTTTTCTTGTACTGTTTCTGGTACTTGATCAGGCTGTTAGAGGAATTTGCTCCTATATATAAGTTGGTTAACTAAACTATGATTTGCAATAAATAAAATTGATGGATTAACATGTAGTTTGTCTGTAGTCAGTATAATGAATTTCTTTAAGCCGTCAAAAACTTCCCAAATATTATTGGGCCGTTTTACGACAGCCGTGTAATATTTCCCTAAATTACTATAATATTTTATCTACAATCTCGCAAAGCTTTATGTTGTGTCCACCACAACCAGAGCATGTTAAAATTCCAAACGAAATCGAACTTGCGACATTTCGGGGAGTATTTTCATTCACTCGGAATATATCGAAGATAAATGGCAACTTTGTGAATTCCGAATACGAACCGGCCGATGTTGGTAGGAGCATCATTTTATTAATTAAATAAGTTATTTGGCACTCCGCATTCAATAGAGAAGTGCAGTCAAATTGTTCTATGCAGTTAATCTGCTTGAATACTTCAAATAATATGTAAGTTCGAATTTCATATTTCATAAAAAATTATTCTGAATATAAAATTAAAAAAATTTCTATTTATTTCACCAAATTTGAGTTTTAAAATGTTTGTATCCAAACCCAGGCATACTAAAATATCCGTGATTGAATCAAAATCACAAATATTGATCACCGATATAACTTCTTCTTAATAAACTTTGGAAAATCCATTGGTAAGTAATGGGATTTGCTCAACACTGAAACCCTTAATATTTTCCAAATCAACTTCAACAATTTTTTTGTTCTTATACCGATTGATTACTTTTCCACCGAAATATTTTGGGGTTTTATTGGATAGTCGAATTTTTTTATTCTGTTATTCTTCATTCATACATACAAGTTGACACTAAAGGTTCTGGCGTTTTAATGGACTTAGTTTTTACTCAACATTTAAATTTTAAAAGGTTTACGATGCGCTGAACCATTTTTTTATTACAGCGTTAGAAATATGACATTGTACATCAAACATATTTGTAAAAAAAATTGGGATAACGTACGAAAAGTATTTTTTAATAAGAAATTGTACAAATTAATCGCAATAAAATTTGTTTCGTTTTCTATTTTAATTTATATACCCCTCTGTAAATACCTTTGTATTTTAAATAGATTGCGAGTTTGAAGGGTCTTCCGGTCCCAATATTAATATATTATGATTGATCACTTCTTGAGGATTCCAGTTTTCCGAATCTGCATAATTACACAGGCATACAAAAAAATATCAATACCCAGAGGGTAAACCCTACCCCTCCATTGCTGAAACCGAATATGACCATAAAAAAAATTTAACTAGCCATTTCCCCGTTACCACCCCATCACCCTCCCGTTTGGGAGTTGAAATGTCAATTTTCATACAAAGTCGAGTAGGGTGAGTATGTTTTCTGGGCCACTAAGAACGAAGAAGACTACCAAAAATGAATAAGACCCGCTCGTTACCCGCTAACGTCACTTTAGCACCCCGAAACACCCCTTTATGAGGGTTGAAGTGTCAATTTTCATACAAAATCGAGTGGGGTGTGTATGCCTACGTCTTCCAGGTTGCTGAAAACAAAAAAAGACTACCGAAAATGAATCCAATCCCCTCTTCAACCCTCAGCACTCTTTGCTACCCATATATACGCCCTTATGAGGGTTGGAATGACAAATTCATACAAAGTCAAGTGGGGTGTGATTCGGGGTAACTTTTGAGACGAGTCTCTCATAGTTCAGGGTACTTTTTCAACCGTAAGTCCCCTCGGCTTTCCGAAATCGGAGTACTTTTTCAACCGTAAGTTCCCTCACCCCTCACGATTGTTCAATGGGTGAACGCTGTTATTTCTCACGAACCGGTAGGTTTTCACACAAACACCCCTGAAAACGTATCTCACCGGCCCTGTTTCCCCAATTATTGCGCCTTATGGTATCGGATTTCTCTTGCTCTTGAAGGACTGGTTCTCTTCTCTTATGGTGCATCTCTCTTCAGATTCCAACAATTGTCCGCCAACATACTGACGTCCCACTTACCTTGATAGCGGCATTCCATTTCCTTGAGATCTTGATGGAACCTCTCACCTTGCTGCTCGCTATAGTCTCCCAGGTTCTCTGGAAAATAGTCTACATGGGAATGGAGGAAATGGAGCTTTAAGTTCATAAGACAGCCAGCAACCTTGTAATTTTCAAGTAACTCCTCTATATCTTTTTTGTAATTAGGAGTTTTCTTATTGCCTAAGAAGTTTTCTACTATAGTTTTAAAGCTAAGTCAAGTTTTTGCCTGCTGGGCTTTCCTTCAGAAGAGAATATTAGCTAAATCAGAAACTAAAATATTTCTCATAGGCCAATTTTTCAATGTATAGTGATTCGTATGATCACGAATGTCCCACAAACACAAAAAGCATGGATATTTCGTATGTAAACAAGATGCTGCTCTTTTGTGACAAAGGGAAGGAATTCTTTCTTCCGATGTCTATAAAAAGTAACAGAAGTCTTTTTAGCCAAATGACAATCTTTCTTAAGTCCCTTTGGTTTAGCGCAAAGAATAGCATAAAAAACCCAATATTAAATTTCGATGCTACCGTCTGTTTTAGGTATTACTTTTTTTTACGTAAGTAAAATAAAATATAGTAATCATGAAAATTTTGGACCTTGAGATGTTTAGAAATTTATCTGTGTTGAGGTCCCCTGCGTCCGAAAAAGTGGGTTCCGAAATGGTGTCTGTCTGGCAGTCTGTCAGTATGTCAGTCTGTGTCCTCTCTACGGCTCAGATGGCTTAACCAAAACTTCAGATTTAAGG
The DNA here is from genome assembly GCA_963556165.1 of Tipula helvola. Lineage (NCBI taxonomy): Eukaryota > Metazoa > Arthropoda > Insecta > Diptera > Tipulidae > Tipula > Tipula helvola. The sequence continues at coordinate 105,404,434 of OY744483.1, forward strand.
TTTTTTGACTAATTGGGAGACCCCAGTGAATTTTACTCCAATTCGGCTAACCGAAAGTTGCCCCTCCCTTGGGTCAGAATATTTATTTTATGTGTTTCTGGAGTTCCGAAACTAGAATTTCTATCCCACACAGTTTCCAGGGATGGTATTCTTTCAACTAAAGATAGAGTTTAGATATCTCCAATTTCCCAACACCAATTTTCATTCGCCCGATACAGCAATTTGTCGGGATGGTAAACTATTACCACAGGTGTATACCGAAATTGGCTGAATTAATTTCATCCATTCACGAGCATCTGGCACAACTCTGAGAGATAGGACAAAGCAAGGAAAAATTTTCCTGGCCTGAAGAATGCAATATTGCATTTCAAAAAAGTAAAAATGCATTGGCAGCGTCAACCCTTTTAGTTTATCCACTAGAGAATGTAACATTTAGTTAGACTAAAGATGCATCAACTACTGCTGTAGGAGCAGTTTTAGAACAACTAAGTAATGGAATTTGAGCCCCAGGCAATCTAGGCATTTAGATTATGTTAGTCAGTTTACTTTCGATTTACGTCATATACATGGTAAGGAAAACATAGTTACAGACACCTTATCTCATTTAAGCAGCCACGACTTAATAAATTCAATTATTCTTTCTGGCCTAGACTATTTCGAACTGAGTAAGTAACAAGAGGTCGATGAATAGCTACCATCTTTAGCTCAGGGCCAGGCTAAGTCAAGTGAAATTCTCGACAGAATTTATATGCCTGATCATAAAATGTATTCGTCGGTTTGCGAGAATAGTGAGACATCTCAAAATATCATATTTTTGAGGAAATCGATTTGAATTTTTTTTTTTTTTTGGTATAAAATTGTTGAATTCATCAAATTCAACGTCACATCTATTGAAAACTATGAGTAGTTTAGAAGTGACACTAGGCCAGATAAAATATTGTTACATTTAAAGGATTTTTTTCCTATTAACTCAAAATTGGCCATTTTGGAGATGTGTCACTATTCTCGATGGTGCGAAGCTTCAACTTCAACAAAACGCCCATATATTCCACTACAATTGAAACGTTCAGTATTCGAACTCATTCATAATCTAAGACACCTTGTGATTCGAGCAACACGAACATTAGTAAGACCCAACAATTTTTCGCCTGGCATCTACGTTAATGTTGGTTTCTGGGCAAAGACATGCATTAATTGGCAGAAAGCTAAAGTTCTTAGACATACCCGATCAGAACTTGATATGTTCGATCTTCCTTCAGAAACATTTGAGCATATCTATTTAGATTTGGTTGGGCCTTTACCAAACTCTAATAATAATATGTACACATGTTCTGATAATAATAGATCGTTTCACCCGTTGGCCTGGAGCCTTTCCAATTCTGAATTGCCGTAAAATTACCTAAAATTAGCAATTCTTTAATATTTTCTAAAAAAGATTTTTTAAGAACTTTTTAACCAATTTTTAACGAGTTTGTATGTACAATTTAAAAAATGTTTTTTTTAAATTATTACCAACATGCACTGTGTCTTGAAAACAAGAAATACCTTTACCAAATTCGGCATTAAGGAAGAATTTCCATTTTTTTTAGCAGCGTTGATCGAAAAATTGGATAACCTACATCTCGTTTTCATGGCTATTAAACGTCGACTGTCCCCATCGGCCGAATAATCTATTAGTTTTATTTCATGTCTAACTAATGATTTTTCATCTGAGCCAATCTGTTTAAAACATGGTTGAAACTAAACTTGTTATCAGTTCCAAATACCAATAAAGAGAAAGAAGGTGCATTAGGTAATAGAGGCTGTGCCATAACCGTATAGACATAGTCACTTTTAGAGCTGGCATCCCATTTTCATCCAATTTTGAGGCTAAACCTAAAATAAAATTAAATTAAGATCGTATTTTATTTTTGGTACAATTTTTGTCGCATCCTCACTAATGAGCACCACTAAGGGTAAATTATGTTATAAAAGAAATTGTTTAAGTTGAAATATTTGTAAATCTCCTTCTATTATGCCACTAAGTTTATGGTGTTGAATATATTTTGAAATGGCAGGTGGAGACGGTAACTTGGCGTCTGCCAAGAATATATAAATAAGCGGAAAAATTTTGTATATATTGGTTGTATCGCTTACGATGTTTACTTCGGTTTTGATTTTCTGCACAAGTTTCAAATACAGCATTCAGGAAACTTTTAAGTTTTGTGGCAGTCAAAAATGCATTTGAAATCTCTAAAATATCTAAATTACTTCAAAACATTTCATTCATATTTTGTTCCACTAGCGGTATCGTTGTCCTCAAAAAAGGAAAATGTTCGATTATTATCGTTTAATGGTTGGTTTCAAACTAGGTTTGGAATGTTTTTTTATATTCCTGATGAAATTTGATATGATCCATATCCATACTTCCATAGTGAATTTGATTTCATTTTTTGCGAGGAAATCTTTATGTTTGATTTACATAATGGACATTGTACAATTCCATATAGAGGTCGAATACTACTTCCGGCTAGGTTTTCATTTTATTATTTAAAGAGTTAAAATATGTATTTACCATTTCTTTAGCTACAAAAATTAATTTTCTATGCCCAGCAACAAAATGGAAAAGCACTGGATTATTAACAAATTTGTAAAAAAATTCTTCTTCGAGAGGCTATATTTCTGGTAAAATATTTTTAATAAAATTTACCATTACAAAAAAATTATACGCTCGTAAAATCATTAAACTATAAGACATTTTTTATGTTGTCGTCCCATTAAGTACAGCTTCTGGTCTTTAATGGCAAGATGCGTTGTCTGTAACAATGACTAAATCTGCTAGTTGATTTCCCAAATCTTGCCACTGCTGCATTAATGTTATTACTCAATCATTTGCTAACTGGCAGTAAATTAACCTCTTCTGCGTTCCATAGGCACAACTCCTGTAGTAGAAATTGCTCCAATCGAGTGTTTGTTAGGAACTCTTGATGCTGGAAGATGTTCGACTTGGCAAAATAAATTAAAATTTGTTTCATTCATCCATACAATTTGTTTGCCCTGTTGTATGTGGTGGTTCAAAGATTGGCATCCACCCGATGATTAGCACACTACCAGTTTCATGCAACCTATATAACCTAAAGTATGTGTAAAGGTAACATCTCAAAGAAATTTTCTTTAACGCACTGTATCTCAGTATATATTGAAAATTGATCCCGACCCTCCCCCCCCCCCCCCCCCCCACTCTTATTCCTTGGTTATATAAAAGTTTCTAATATATAATATATATTTCCATATTCCTTGGTTATATAAAAGTTTCTAATCGAATTTCCAATACAAATCCAATAATTTACAACAAAACTACTTTACTATGTATTAATTAAACAAAATATTTTTTTTTATTTCCAACAAATACAAATTTATAATTGTTGTACAACTTAATAATACATTTATCGAGTTATGTATGCAATTGTAATAATAGTAATTTAACAATACAATTATTCAAAATTTTTAATAATTTAATTAAATTAAAAAAAAACAATATTGTTTTTATTTTATTACAAACATTTTTGAAAAAAACAAAATTATATTAACAATATAACATGGAAATTGTTCACAGATTTGTCCACAATTGAAAATTTATTTTATGGTCTTTTTTGGTTTTATGTTATTCATAATAATGTAATAATCCATTTTTTTTTGTTAAGTTATAGTTTGGAAAAATTACGGTTCAGTACAAAAAAAAAAATAAACTTTAGTAATTTTGTAAACAACAATAAATTTGTAGGTCATATCGGGCAAAAATTAAAATATCATAAAATCGTTGACATTTACAGTTTTATATTTCTAAGTATACAAGATTTTATTTTTAATTACAAAAACTTTATTAATTTTTAAAACCAATAAGTTTGTTTTGAATATAACAACAACAACAAAAAATTATTTTATTTCCTCGAGAAAATTGAATGACGAATAAAATTAAAAATAAACCGCTGCAACACACACACAACAAAAAAGCTGTGCATAATGTTGAAAATATGCAAATTATCAAAAAATTTTGTAAAATGCACTTTGTTATATACGAGTAATTTAACAGAATGCAACTTTTTCTTTTTGTACAAAATAGTTTTGCTGATTTGCTTTTCTTATACACCAAAAAAAAAAAAGGAATTATACTGTTATCATTAAGTTAAATAACAATAATACTAAAAAAATTATATTTTATTGTTTTAAGCCATACTATAGCGGTCCAAATAAAAAATAAAAATAAAATACAACTTTTTAATGATCGAAAACTATGTATAAAACTAAGAAAATAATTTTCTTCTCGAGAAAATAACTAAACTTGCAATCAGTTTTCTTTTTTTTTATTATTATTATCATCTTTTTGTTGCCTTATTGTAAAAAGGCAAAAAATTGCTTTAATAGTAAGAAGAAAATTAAAAGTAAACTAAAATAAAATATAATACAATAAAAAAACGCGATAAAAACTTATAATGATAATGACAATCAAATTGAAGACTTTGGTTTTTGATTATTCGGTTTTTTCTTGTTTATAGCATAGCAATGAAATAATTAAAAAGGGGGCATTTTCAGAGTATTTATATTTTATTTATGATTGGTCGTTATGTTTAGTGATTAATGTTTAAAAATCAAATTGATTTTATATCGTACGTTGAGATTAATATTTATTAGAGCTTCAATTTAAAAAGAAGCATCAGGAATTTGGAAACCAGATTTCTCGTTTTAGGTTTTCTAACATCGACATTTTTACGGGACAATTTAAACGGGCATACAAGAAAACAAATTTGGCGACAAACATTGTCATCAAAATTAATAAATTGGCAACAAATATAATATTTTGGAACAGAAAAAAATAATTTTTAGTAATAAAAAAAAAAAAATCAAGACAAAAAATTAAATTTAATCGATACAAATTATTTAATATTTCCAAAATCGATATAAAATATTGCAGTGTCATTAATAGATTCTATATAATCCGCTCTTACGTGCGGCACGCAGTGCGACATGTTTGCTTATCCCGGCTGCTACGGCACCCGAAGTTCAAATCTAAAGCCCCTTGGAGGGCTAAGCCGGGGGGAGCGCAGCAACCTCCCGCGTGCCCGTGAGAGCTATCGAAGCCGTTAGCCTCTACAATTCTAAGTTAAATTAGGGATCTCCATTTTCCAGAATATTTTAAAATTAATTTCAATTTTTTAATTTCAAATTTATTTATTTATAAATTTGTTGCCAGTTAATTATTTTTGTCGCCCAAAATGTTTATTTTGATGCAAAATAATTTTTTGTGTTCCCTTCCAATAGTGCCAAAAAATTATAAATGTTGCCAAATTATTATATTTTGTTCCAAAAAATTAATTTTATGATGCCAAGAAATTTTTGTTTGTTGCTCATTAATTTGTGCCGTTTTATTATTTTTTTGTATCTCAAATATTAATTTTTTGTGTGCCGGTTTATTGCCAGCCCATTGCTACATTCAATACATTTTCGACAGAATAACTATATTTTAGAACTAAATTGTTTTAAAATTTAAAATTTTTTTAAATAATTGGATATGTCTAAAATTGCCGATATGGTCGCCGATATGTTAAGCCAATTTGTCATATTTTTGATTTTTTGCAATAATGGCAAAAATGCTGGTTTTGTGTCGTTAGCATTTTCGATGTACAGGTTTACGCAGTAATGTGAATTGAAATCTGCACGTATTTTATGTTAAGGTGTTTTCTCGGTACTTCTCGCTTGCTTTTGTTAGACATTAACTTATACGCAATATAGTTCATTGTTGTTTCTAACGCCCTTCTTCATAACTCGAGACCTGCCTTTCTTTGATCCATCTCAGCCGCAGTAAATTTTATCAATAGTGCCAAAAAGTTATTTACGATTTTATTTTGGACAAATATAATTTTACGAAGCTTCTTTGAAATGTTTAAGTTAATTTAAGTTTTCCAAGGGCGAATACACATAAATGCCATTTATTTCATACTATACCGAAAATCAATGTTTACGTGATTGATTTCAGTCCGGGAAATGAATCATTACGTCAGAGAACAAAAGTGTTCGGAAAACGAGCTATTACAGTAGAGTAGACTGAAAAACCAAACAAAAAATAAAATAACTAGGATAACTTGATAATTTGAAAATCATTTGGATTGATTTTCTCTAAATTTCAAACTCATGTTTTTACTTCAAAATTTAATTTTAAATGAAAAAATCGAATTAATGTCCCATATAGTATGAAATAAAACGTTGTACGTTACACGTACGTTAAATGATCGTTACAGTACTCGTTCAAAATTCTGGACTCGGCTCCTGCGTCGCCTCGTCCATAAACGTCGATCTCGTACTGTAAAAACTCATTTACCGCCCTTGTGACGTAAATAACTATTACCGGATTCTTAATTTTTTTTAATTTAAGTTTATAAGTTTTTAGTTATCTATGGTTACCACTTAATTTACTCGAAAAGGGAAGGGGGATCTTCCTCAATAGTTAGATAGTTTGCTGTCCATCAACAGATAAGTCCATAATTATAATACCAGGAATACTCATTTTAGATTGCCAAGGTACGGTAAATCATTTTCTCAACTATCGCTAGGATATAATGTTGTGAAGTTATATAATTCTTTCGGCAACTATTGCAATCTTAATGACATTCAAGAGCTAGAGTACGGCCAGATTATTCAACTGTTACACATATTCATTAAAGAAAAAATTAATATTTAGTTATTTAGTAAGATATACAAATGTATGTAATTAATTAATTAATTAAGGTAAAAATAGGCTTTAAAAAAATGTCAATAATGATAAATAAATAAATATTTGATTGCTTAGGTTACTCCTTAGGCTTTATGCTTCAAGCATAATATTATCGAAATGACGTCATCAGACAGCGAGGAAAGCCGCGCCGCGAACCTCTGATTTTGAGCGATTTTTAAATGCTTGAACCACTGTAGCAAGAGAATGGCTTATCCGATCGGAGCAATTCTGGTGTCAATTTTTGCCTATAAAGAAACAGTGAAGGTTAATTTATTTTAAAATAATTAATCTCCAGATCAATTTTATGTAAAATTACAAAATACAAAATGCCGATTTACAATGCTTGAGCGCACTGTAGAGAGAGAGAGAGAATGCCTTATTTGTTCGAAGCAATGATGATGTCATTTTGTGCGTAAAGAAACTGTGGCAGATAATTTATTTTAAATTAGAATAATTAATCTCTATATAAATTTAAATTTAAATTACAAACTACAAAATAGCGGTTTGCAATATTAAGCTCACAGTAGCTAGAGAACGCCTAATATATGGACGGCTTTATGCTATACTGCGCTTCTAATACATTAACCCTGAAGAATTTGGGAGGCACTTGCCTGGATCTCACATTCGTCAGACGCATTCGTTAATAAACACCCGATGTACTCTCATTTCATGATGCTAATAATAATTAAATTTATTTTAACAAACTCATACATCGTGCCATTTCCCTCACTGATTATAAAAGTTATTACGCAAAACACCTACGACCGTGTAGAAGACACAGCCCACCCCGAATCTGTTTTATAGCGTTGCACTCTTCACCGGCGACTTTCTGATTAATTCCATGAAGTTAATAAAAGACATGGAGAAGTCTTCAAATTGTATTTTACACTCCCGGGAAACGGAAATACTCTCAATTTCTTGAATTCCCGGGGCGCAAGCCCTAGTAGGGATAAAATTTATGGAAAAGTGTACACTTCTAAAAATTAATATACATCGAAAAACATGATTTTTGTGAAGATAAGAACATAAGTAGGTGGTTTTTGGTTGAAAATAACATCTGGTGTAGTTTTTTAAATGTATCTTTGCTAAATTAGTTGCCAAGGACAAAATATAAAAGTGTGTTGCAATTTTTAGTGTTTACAAAAAAAGTGGATTGATTGATTGATGAAATATTCGACCAAGCTTTAAGTAAGATCTCCCGGAGTTATTAATGGCCGGGCCTCACCGAACACCTTGTTATATGCAACATAAAGAGGATTTGGATAGGTTTAGTTAGTATGAAAGAAATTGACCCGGTTAGAGATACCTAAGTATAGCCAATAGTTAATAACATAATAACAGCACAATTCTAATCTACTTATATACTTTATTAAATTAAAATTATAATACGTGTAGTGTTTCAGCAAGGTCTGCCATTAAGCTTCTATGAGTTTGGTCTGTAATGGGCGCTGTCCTGTAATAAATTGTAATTAATGTTACCAGTATCCAAAATTAAAATTATAAGGCGCGAAAAACACCCTATTACTAGATATACAGTAGGTAATAATAACATTAATAATTAAAAATACAGATTCACCCAAGAAACTCGGCTAATCCGCAGCTTCCTATAGATCTGGAAAAGAAACTTAATAACTTTGAAGATCATTAATTTATTTGAAGTTACTATTTCCGAAAATTTGTAAGCGAACTTACTTAATCCAGTTTCGAACTGATGAGCTTATGATTATGAAAAAATCAATCCTTCTCATCAGGCCGCGGCGAATGGACTGATTGTACCACAATTTACATTCTATATATACAGAATGTACTGTGCAAGTTGTATTAGCGAATTATACTAATACAGATAAACTCCCTTACAAATTTTTCTTCGTCACATTCACACAACTCTATAACTGTGTAAGCAAATTTTATCAATTAACAATGAAACCTGTCTATCTTTTTACGGTGATAAATAATTGTTCGTAAGTACTAATATACTTCTACGTGTTATCTGTAAAACACATTAAAATGGTCTTAGGATCGGTTGCTTATTAGAAATTAACGAAATTGAAGATCATTATTCATAGAATTTTTATGATCCGATTTAACGATAATATTGCAACTTTACATCAAAATCGAGAGTGCACCACCAATTTAGTTACGTGCTGTAAGTAAAATGTTGTTTACGAGTACTGTTCTGCTCGAAATTTCATCTCTAAAAATAAACTTAACATAATTCATTTATACCAAAAAAACTTTACTACTTAATTAGCATGCCCAACCCCTAAATTTGTTATTGATGCATCTGATAGCTACAATAGTCTTGTTGATCCTGGAGAGATGATTCATGTTATACAGCTATGTATTTCCATGCCAATCAGAACTTTAAACTGTGAAACCAAAACCAATATACATACGTATGTATATGCCGTTTTACTTTGGTAACCAAATTACCTAGTAATTGGCATACAAATAAAATGCAACTTATGCTCAAAATAAAAGCGAAAATGATTATAAAAATTATTTCTGAAATAGTTCTATACTAACAAAGCCCGGCTTAAAACCATTCCAAACGGAAATAAGACACACGGCATTGCCAAAGCACAAATTTATTTACTCAATTTTATCCTCATAGCAACATTTATCGTCTCTCCGGTAATGAAGCAGCGTACAAGAAAAATCACCGTTTTGCGACAATTCTCATTCAAAGTCTCTTCTGAAGAAACTTTTCAATATAAACTCCCCTACTTGACCGAAAATTAAATTATCTATTGACCAAAAGAGCTTATATTAAAAATCGTCCTCAAAAATCACCCTACCGTGAACTATCGCAAACCAATGATTCCCCTTACACGCCATCACACCACGGAAAAGACGACATACATATATGCATACGAATATGAAGCTCCTCATGTTCTGCATTGAATTTTGTAGAAGTTTTTGCTACATACAAAACCAACAAAAACAAAAAACACCATTTTGGTTGGTTTTGGTTCAATTCAATACAAACAATTTATTGCCACACTACTCCATTGCCTTATGGTTAAAATCAAAACCAACAAAATACTTTTACATACATGTTTTGATTTCATGTACAGCTACAAAAAACCAAAATTCCCCTTCCTGAAGTAAATCATATAATAAAATAGGGGAGAGTCTCCGGTTGTGGACACCCCTGCATAACTGTTGACAGAATGCAAATGCGGCTGATCTGAATTTTGTCGTATATACTTGTATTTTGACAGTACGCAGTTTTCTAGCTAATATCGAAGTGAATGGGCGAGCTTGTTCATTTGCTGCGATCACATTAAAAATAAAGTCCGTAAAAATCAACGCAATTGTAATTTTCCAATGTTTTAAAAGTGCGATAAATCAAAGTGAATAATCTTAAACAGGTAAGTGTGATCGATATGTCTACAGTATTTTCGTTGTGATTTGGGATGCCACATCGATTTATATCAAACTCATCACACATCACATTTTTTTTGGTTACTCCGAGAATGGTCGTGATTTCCGGTTGTGGGCACTTAAATGTAACTGGTTGTAGGCACCCTCTTTTTTCCATTTAAAGCGTCCGTCTCCCCCCCCTCCCCCCAAAGAAGAGTAAAATAAGAAGGTACCCCGTCGGCCAAACGCTTAAAAAAAAGAACTCTCCATCATCCGATGATATCGACTTTGCATCATCTGTTTGAAGCCTCTGCCATCGAAGTTGATTTAAGTTGAATAATTTTTTAAAAAGCTTTTTTGTTGTTATGTTTGCCACTGAAGGCCTTTAAAATTAATAAACCGAGAAATTCTTTCAAATTAGGTGCGTTTTCCTTAAAAATTCCCATTTTCAGCGAATTTTCGAACCGGTTACGATTTTGTTTTGCCAAAAAAGATGACTTAACAAAATTGGTCGTAAAATTCAAAAAACTGTATTTACTTTAACAAAATCAACGTAGTTACTTTAGCAAACAGTTAGGTAATGCCTCTAGCTTTCCATTGATATTCATATCTCCGCATAATATGGACTCAAAGGAAAAATACGGGTCAAAAACCAAACTGTGCCCACAACCGGAGACTCTTCCTTATATAAAAGAAACAACAACAAAATTTTTTACTTAATTCATATCACATACACATAGACCAATATATGTGATATGAAATACCTGTATACGTGAGCGGTCCCGTTACAAATTGTTTGACCACGTTTTCCTTACGTTTCATAATATTTCACAACAAAAATAAAAATTAACAAGCGACACTTTTTTTAATTTATTTTTTATTGTTTTTTATTGTTGTATTTGTAGCAGAAAAAAATGGACTAACTTAAATTACACTAGACTAAATGAATTAAATTTATAGATTAAATTAACTTTAACCAAAATAACATTAAATTAACAAAAATACCAGTTTTTGATACTACCTGTCTCTGGTTTTTTTAGTATAATTCGTTTTTGCTAATTGTTATTTAAATGACTTTAAGCCTAAATCAAATTTAGAAATTTAAATTCCACATCAATTTACAAAAAAATGCTAAAACTATTTATTACACCAATTACTAAATGAAAACATTTTTAAAATAGCGGTTAAATTGACATTTTCTAAAAATATGGATATTTTAAAAATATGTGTGTCAACATTTTGATTTTATTTTGCAAGAATTATCTGTAATGTTCTTTGGATTTAAACTGTAAAGTGATAGAATTCCATTAAAAAATCGATTGTTTATCAAATTAAATATGTACGAGTATTTCGATTATTAGTTTTTGCCTTTAGCAATTTATCTGGTTCATTTTCAGAGAATTACGTAGTTGACAATTTTTAAAAAATTTAGTTGCGGTTTTGAGTGCGGACAAGGCCTGTTATGTTTAAATCTTTTTCTAGTCAATTTCGAATTTTTGATGTTTTAAAATTTACTGAAAATATATTTCTCATCGTGCAAATATTCAAGCAAATCGTTTACCGAAATTTATACAGAGAGCACAGAAACTATCAACAAAAAAATCTTTAAAATTTGCATTCTTTATAGAGAAAAAGACGAGAAAATATTTATCTAATAAATAATGTTATGTATTATGGTTAGAAAATTTTATTTTTTTGTTATCGTTTAGTTTTGCCAAATAATTTTCCAATAAAGAAGTATAAAAAAAAAAATTAAATATTTTTTATTCTTGATTTATTATTTGTTTGGAAATTATTTGTTTGGTACAACATATAGTCGAATTAAAACTATAGAATGTTATCCTATCTAAAATATGTGGTTATAGAGGTATTTTCTTCATTATATTTCTAAATAAAATATTTCAAAGTAAAATAATGTATTGTTGTAATTTTGTTTACGGTTTCATAATTACCCTTTCTAAGATAAATATGCACTTTTTACTAAAACAAAAAATTATTAATAATTACTCAATTGATGAATGTTCGCTACTTTGTACATAAAAACTCTGTTGAACATACTCATATACAAAACTAATTTATACTCGGTAGTCGGTACACGACACAAACGTGTAAAAGATATTATCTCAGTGTATTATCACGTTTTCATTAGATCCAAATTGTATAAAAAACTAGTTGAAAATCGAAAAATTCAATTATATTGGAAAATATAACATAATTGCATTCGTGCAAAATTTTTTCAATTTTTTTATAAATTGTTTATATTTTTGCTATCTAATTATTGTTTATACTGGAACTGAATTCTGCAGTCTCGAACCAATTTGGACATCACAAAAACGCTACAAATACGTGAATTATTATACTAATCCCGTAGTAGCTTCAACAAACTCATATACACTAACTAACGACGTGTTAATAAACTCAGTTGTCTGTCAAGTTAATTTTTCATTTATTGTGTCTCATCAAATCATTAATTAATTAAATATAATTTTTTTAAATAAGTAAGCATTGTTTACCCACTGTGGTTATTTGACCTAACACAAAAAACCAAATACTTCATAGCAGCATTCCACAAACACAAAAATGATGTTAGGTTTATTTAATTAAAATGTATAATCCCAAAACTTTTCTCCATCTATGTTTTAATACAGTGTTTTGATAACCAACCGACATAAAAAAATATGCAAATTTTATTCCATCAAATAAAAATTAACATTTTCAACAAGAAAGCGCACATAAAAAACACGGTCAAAGTGGTTTTTCTTGTTTTACATTGATCCAAAAAGAAAATTACAAAAACAAAACTAGAAAAAGATTGGTTTAAAATGCTAATTGTCTTGCATCAACAAAGTAGAAAAAAAAAAACGCAAGCCAAAAATTATATCCGTTCATCATCCATCATCATCATTCATATTCATATAAAAATGGAAAAAACTGGAGAATGAGGATTATCTCGAAACAAACCGCCAAACTAATTACGAATACTCTATATAGATACGTTCATGTTTTATGTATTTCGAAAAATGTATGTGTGTGTACAAGAAAATTTAATGAAAAACTGAAAATATTTTTATTTTTCGGATGGAAACCAAACAAAAATTTTAAAAATAAAAGTACATCGTCGAAATATGTAAACCATTACCTACGTACATTCCCGAGCTGCGCGCAAAAGGAGTCATAAAGTTAAAATAAAAGTTTTTTTGTTTTGTTATACTCGCGTGCTCTTAATCTAGACATGAAAGTGTAGTGTGCAGAACAAAAAAATGTTTTTTTTATTTTGGAAATATTTTCCGCCAACATTGATGCTACATACATAGTATATACCGTTGTTCCAATCGAGATATTTTTTTTTTTTCTGAATATGTTGTCCAGATACATACGATATATCCAACATTCATTAATTGAAAAAATCGATGAAAGATTTTTTTACAGCAGCAAATTATGAAATTGTTGCTGTTTACCATTTTTATTTTTTTTTTTTTTGCTATATGTGGTACATTTTTATGTAATTTGACGACAGTGAAAAACGTCGTCAGCGACGATATAATCGGTCTGATGATTTCTGTATACAAAATATTTGTTTGTTTATAGCGCTCTTGTGTAGAACGGAAAGGGAGCTATTGCGTTTATGTTCGTTCGATCGATGCAATTTAGCAAATTGAAATAATTACGCGAACAAAAATAAATGGCTAATTTTTTGCCTTAAGGGAAATAGTTGCACAGAATTTATGTCTGTGTGTGTACAATTATTTTTCGTTTCACTGAGGATAATCCTTTTATTCCTTTATAAATACATTACGTATATAATATGTACATATTTAGATTTAAGTCAGATAATGATGAATTAAGTAGGTTCGATTATTCACGTTCTTCCTAATTCATAATGAAATATGTTTCCTTTATAACTTCAAATAGCCATTTGTATCAATATTTCTGTTGAAAAACTGAATTAACCTCCTAATACTAATATCTAGAGCCTAGCTTCGAACGAATGGTTAATGTTATTAACCGCTTTAAATTCCTCTAAATGTTTTTGATTTAAAAAGCTTTGGTATCAATTACAGCTGTTCAAAACTGAAGCTCAATTTAGGTTAATTAAATGAGGTAACCTTGTATACTTGATAATAAATTAACTGGAAGATGAACTAAATTATAAGAAGAAATTATTAAGATTAGAAAAATGTAATATTTGGTCCTAATAAAATAGTTTGAAGTGATTCCAGAAAATTAATTAAGATTAAAATACGATTAAATATTTAATTAATTTTAAGGTTCTAAGAAATTTAAGACTTTGCGAACATAAGAATTCGAAGAAATTTATAAATCTTAAAATCAATTTTATAAGATTTTTTATGATTCTAATAATTTTAAGTGTGAGTGAATTTATACTAAAGAGTATTGAAAGATTAAATTGTTACTTTAATTAGGATATAAAGTAAAAAAGCACAAAATAAATAACAATTAACACTTAACGGGCGAGACACGTAGATTTATGTTATGTCACGGCAACTTCAGCAAGACGGGCCCCGTCTGAAGGCATATTTAGAACGACAAAAAATCGAGAATCGGGGGGTTGACAAACCGGGAATCATTATGGGTTAAAATTCAGACGGTTTGGAAAAATATAAAGCCAGCCCAATGTGCCTCATTTACAGTTTTGAAATAATAGGTTTCTTCACCAAATATTGAATTTTTTGTAAATTATTTATTTCTATAAGTAAGTTTACAATCTAAAATATACATTTTACCTTAAGTCTTAACCTGCGAAGTTGTATGTATTGGTATGTGGCTCCAATTTCGAATTTTCAGACTGAATGATGTTATAGTTTCGTTAACTGCATTAATTCCTAAGTTTATATGAATGTTGATATTTCTGATGTACCTCGGTGCATTTGTAATACTGCGAAGTAATTTTGCATGCATTCTTTGCAGAAGGTTTATATTTAATCACCACAGTTGAATTTCATATATCCATCTGGTGACCACGACCGCTTCATATAGTAGGACCTCGCATAGTCTAGTGATAGTTTTGTTGTTGTTCAATCAGCCAGTACATTTTAGATAATTTTAATTTTATTTGATTGTGCTTTGATTACCTAGATGTGGTCCTCCAGGTCAATCTTCTAAAAAGATGTAGACCCAAATATTTGACATTTATGAAGGAATAGAGACATTAATTAACTTGATGGCAACTTGAAATTTGTCCTCGATGTATACGGGTAGTAGGTTGTTATTGATTTTTTTATTTGGCGTGAATACTATCTTTAAGTTGTTGGGGAAGTAGCCTTTGCTATGCCACTTCTGGCCCAATACACATCTGGCTGCTTGATTGGTGGGCTCAATAATGCTGGCTATTCAAATTTGTTTGAGCTTTTCTATACATACAATATAATTTTAAAAATATACATGACTCATTCCACGGTATTTCACTAAATTTTTTGAAGTTTTCAACCTTGACCTCTCCAATTTCAATTTTTTTGTTGTAATCGTGTTGCTTATTGAAAATAAGAAGACCGTTTCTTTTCCTTTTTTTTACCTTTGGTTGGCCCGTTATTTGATTTTTTTAATTTTGACAGTTTTAAAATTCTAATTTTTGACTTCTACATAAATGGTTGTATCTTCGGTTCTAAGCGGAGTATTTTCAAAAGGGATGCCATTTTGGAACGGTATTAATTTATCCTAAATTCTATCATAATTTATTTAGAGCAGATAAATCTGTGTTTATATTATAAGTACCAAAAAACGTAATATAGCATTTGATAGATAATAGTTTAACCTTTCAAACAAGTGGTAAATCGTTTTTGGACGGGTAACTAGTTTAGCCGCTAGGTCCAAAATTGAAAAAATGTAATTTTGATCAGATCATTTTTTTTACATTACCAGTGGAATTTTCAGTTCTGAATTAGACAGACTACATATGTCTAGTAGGAATACTGCAAACGTAGGTCTTATTCTTCGGTTAGATGGCTTAAAAATTATAATAAATTTATTTTTACGAGTGTGGAAGCTAACACGAGAAATTGCTACCTGCCTTTAATAGATAATGATCTGAAGTCTCTAGCTAGTATAGCAGGTTAAATGTTTAATTCATATTTTGGTCTCTAGGTAGATTCAACATTTTTTTTATTCTTGAACTTTGATACAACTAGCCAGCACCATCCGAAAAATAATAACTTTTTTTGGAGCTGGATATACAGGCTTTGTGCTTTCTAAAAATTCAATAAATTTCTTTTGAAAACCATTTACAGCTACAGTATCATGTGTTTCTTCTTCTGATATTATGGCATAAGAAATTATATTTGGTTTATGCTGATTTGTAGTAATCAACGATTGGAAATAATGTAGATTGTTGTGTATAGTGGTGTGCTGCTTGTATTGCATTTTGTGTGACAAACTTATAGTTCTCCGAAAAATTCAAAATCAATTCCCCATCTTGAAGATTACTTTTTACTCTATGTAGATAGTTTGATTATTGTCTACCAATCTAGTATGTATGATAGATACAGATTGATTTTATTGAAGGCTTCCAAAATATTTTCACTAGAACCACCAAGATAGATTTGACAATCATCAGCATACAAATGGTATTTGGAATATTTTATTACGTGAGGTAAGTCATTTATAAATAGAGAAAATAGAGTTGGACCAAGTAAGTATCGTTCCTTGAAATCCACCTGACATTATACGCACAGGTTCCGATTCTTTTCCATTTATGATGAATAATCAGTAGTAATGGTAGATTAAATACTTTTATTACGGGGAAATTTAATGGATTTTTCGGACCTTTTTATGCCTGGTCACGTCGCCATTTTTGCCACTATTTCCAAAATTTCAGTAAAATTTTCGGTCGCTGCTTCAATATATTCTGGCATAAAAAGTGAGATGACTGTGTGTTTAAAGCCCATTTAGTTACTTTATTTGTTAGCCGTTTAAGTGGTTCTGCTTTTAAGGCCTGAATACTCAGTATTATTGTTCTCGGTGAGTATGATAGGTCATAGCAGCATGTAGGCCAAATCTTACGCCAATATGTGGTATGCCCAGAAGTACATAGTATTTCTGGATTGTTTTCGATAATTGATTCGTAAAATTGTTTGCCTTTTGGAGTCGTCATGCCCAATCCAAATTACCCAAGTTTAGCGTCTTAAGCATCAGATCTCAATTTTTTGCTCAGATCTCAATTTTGGATTGGTTACCTCTGTAATTTGTGGTGTGATTTTCGACACAGTTTCTGCAGCGTTTTATTGAAGGATCATTTTTCATCTTCTTGCACTTTTTCCGAGTCGTGAAGTTTACCACGAGTGTAATTTTATGTTATATACGTACTATCGTATTCAAATGTATTTGTGCAGTATACATTTTTAATGCAACGAAACACAAACTTCTTTAAAATTGATCTAAATAAATTTTTTTTGAAACTAATAATTTTTATTTAGTTAGCTTAATTATTTTGCTTTATAATTCAATAAAAAAATAGTAGATTAATTAAAATTTAATTTTTTTTTTGGCTAATTAAATAGTGGTTTAGCCAATTAAGATTTGTATGCCCTTGTTTAGATTTTATTACTTCTCTTTGACATCTCGTGAGTGATCCAGATTTGTGGATAAAATCACCTGGAACCTTATCGGTTATGGTTTAATTAGCAACCTTCTATAAATATTTGGCCTTACTATATCGTGACTATAATCTTTCACTTTCATTTAAATCCTCGCAAGTTTAAATCGGAACTCTACGGATCATAGTCACGTTGTAGAAATGCCAAACATTTATAGAAGAGTGCTAATTAAACCAATAAGAGGTAAGGTTCCCGGCGATGTTATTAACAAATCTGGAACTCTCGCGAGGTGTCAAAGAGAAGTAATAAAATCTAAACAAGTGCATACAAATCTTAATTGAGGAAATCACTATTTAATTAGCCAAAAAAAAAAATGTAATTTTAATTAATTTACTATTTTTTATCTTAATTTGAATTGAATAAAATAATTTAATTTTTGAATCCTTAATTGAATAAAATTAAATCATCTGTATTTTTTCCTAGAATTAAAATTAACAAATTTTTTTTATTCAATTATAAAGCAAAATAATTAAGCTAACTACCTAAATAAAAATTATTAGTTTCAAAACAATTTTATTTAGATCAATTTTAAAGAAGTTTGTGTGGCGTTGCATTAAAAATGTATACTGCACAAATATATATGAATACGATAGTATACACTTTTCCTTTTTCCCTGGCTAGCTGTAGTTCTTGTGAAACATTGGTTGAGCTTTCTTCTCTCGATTTAAAATATACATATTAGTAATCGATTTGTCGTGAAAACATTTCTCACCGAGAGCAAATATTTCGCTTACATCTACGGAAACCTCAATTCATTCAATGATTACAGCAGCGTTTCCGAAACTACATATGTATGTTCCGCGGAACACTAATGTTCCAGTAGACGATAAATGTGTTCCCTGAAAAATTCTAAATTTACTAAAAAAACACCAAGATATATGCTACATGAACCACAAAAAGTCACTATGTTTTGCATAGACAATTAATAAAAAAAAGTTCGCCCTATTTAAAAATATTTTGAATGTAGCCGTAAAAATGATAAATTATGTAGAATCACGACCACTTCAATCCAGAATATTTAAAATTATATGCGATGAAATGTATAGTAAACATAGAGCACTTTTATGCCATACTGCAGCCAGAATAGAAGGCTGTAAGAATTATTACTTTTCTTTTTTTTTTATTTTGCTGCTTATTTAGCAGATAATTTTACTAACTGCAGTAGAATTAACTTGTCATTACAAAGAAGAAATATTACAAGTTTAACGTCAGAGATAAAATTGCATCTTTCAATATAAAATTACAGTTTTGTATTTCTCAGGTCGAAAAATATAATTTTGAGTGTTTTCCCACATTAGGAGAGTTGTTAATTGAAATAAATTCTAAAGTAGATGATGAAGTATTCAAAGTAATTTTAGGACATTTGCATGACAGTCAAGCATTTTACAATATTTTCCAAAGTCCACTGAGGATAACTCTTGGATTAAAAACCCATAACATGTAGTAACAGATAGGCCAATGGGTTTCAGCGCAAGTGATTAAGCAAACCAAATTGATTCAATAGGCCAATAAAAAACAAACATACAACGAACTTCTACTGAACGATTTTTGATTAAATGAATTCAGTATTTAAATTCAAATTTCGTTCCCGTCTTTAATCTCTTTTTGCGAAAGGAAACAAACAAATATTTCGTTTTGTTTCTTTCCCTTGGAACGAAATTCAACAAAATAAAATATATCTCCTCTCCTATTCTTTGTGTTTTATACGAGGAGAGATATTTTATTTTTTTCAATTTCGTTCCCGGGGAAAGAAACAAGAAAAAAAATATATTTTTTGATTTCTTCCTCAAAGAGCGAAAAAAAAGATTAACACTAGATATACCAAGCATTGATATATACGTATCTCTACCAACCGGTCATATAAATCGGGACGTCTTTTGAAATAAAAGATTTATTATTTAGATTTACTAGTTCTTTAGAATCAAGTAATTCAATGTTTGTTTGATATTCTTATAATTTTTATACTGAGCCGTTTTATTTGAAAGTGGTATAAGTCCATATTTTCTTGAAACGAGATAATGAAAGAAAAGAGAAACAATAAATGCAAAAATTTACGGGATTTTGATTTTTCTTATTTTTTGCACAAGTATTAGGGATTTATTTGTTTTATGTTTACTATAAATTGCTTACCGTTAGAAAGATTTTTATCATTAACTTAACTTTTTTGAAAAATAGACTTATACCACTTTAAAATAAAACGGCTGATATGATAAATTTAAGTAATAGTAATTTCATTTTTAACGTTTATTAGCGCAATTTATACAAACTGAAAGTTGTTTTAATGTACATTTCCACAAACATATTTTTTGCAACCAACACAGATATTTGTGGTATTTTTTCGTTGCAAAATCGAATTTGACAGAATTTTTGTGTATAGAATTTTAAATTTAATCTACCATCAGTAGTTCATTCAGGTTTCCTGGTTCGAATGAATCTTGATATCCACTAGAAAGTTGTTCTGCTAATTGAAATAAAAAGTCCTTTCTGGTAATATTTCTCCCGTGAGTTCTTTGTACAGAATCCAAGCATTAAATGCAGCTATGTCGAGAGTATTAAAAAGAACATGAAAAGGCCATCTCCGAGATCCCGACTTAACAGTGTATTTTTAGCCATTTGGTCCATTATATCCACACCAAATTTGGTGCTGTTTTAGAATGAAATGGCTTCAGGAAGCTTTTTTCGGTGTTATTCAAGTTTTAGGGAATTATGCTTAGAGCTAAGTAGAAGTACTTTCTTAGTTGACTTAGCTTTGTATATGCCGTTAGTGTGTAATTATTAGATTTGTAAATTAAGCTTGAAAATTTAGGCAATTTATCTTTTTTTTGTTTGGCAATTTTCGGTAATTCCTTTCTATTTGATTGAATAGTTCCAATTAAAGTAGAATTATTTTCTAAAAGTGTTGAAGCCATTGATTTGCTTGTGAAAAATTATCCGTTATCATATTCCTACCGCAATCAGTAGATGGCTCAATTAGTTCTAGGTCAACGAACTCATCCAAATATATCAGGAGTACAAATTGAAAATGCGGGTTTTTTTCTATTTTTGAACGTTTATTCTGAAAAAATGGTAACAAATGAATTATTCAAAGTATTGTCCATCGCTAGCCACAACTTTTCCCATCTTTCTGGCAATTTACGGATACCGTCGCGAAAAAATTCGGCCGGCTTGGCTGCTATCCAGTCATCGACCCATTTTTGGGCTTCTTCGTAAGAATGGAAGCGCTGGTCAGCTAGGCCATGTGTCATCGATCGGAAAAGGTGGTAATCGGAAGGAGCAATGTCTGGGCTATACTTCGGGTGGGGTAAGACTTCCCATTTCAGCGTTTGTAGGTATATTTTGACCGGCGCTGCAACATGTGGCCGAGCGTTGTCATGTTGCAAAATTACTTTGTCGTGTCTTTGCTCGTATTGTGGCCGTTTTTCTTTGAGTGCGCGGCTCAAACGCATCAATTTAGTTCGGTATAGTGCTCCTGTGATGGTTTCGTTCGATTTCAATAGCTCATAATACACCACACCCAGCTGGTCCCACCAAATACAGAGCATGAGCTTGGCGCCGTGAATATTTGGTTTGGCCGTCGATGATGATGCATGGCCGGGGTAACCATATGATTTTTTGCGCTTCGGGTTATCGTAACGGATCCACTTTTCATCACCAGTGACAATGCGATGCAAAAAACCCTTCCGTTTTTGCCGTTCGAGCAGCAGTTCGCATGCAAAAAAACGGCGCTCGACGTCTCTCGGCTTCAGCTCATACGGCACCCAATGTCCTTGCTTTTGGATCATTCCGAGGGCTTTTATACGATGGGAAATGGCTTGTTGTGTCACTCCCAATGAATCTGCGAGCTCTTGTTGAGTTTGACACGAGTCTTCATTGAGTATTGCCTCCAATTCAGCATTCTCAAACTTTTTCACTTGGCCCGGCCGCTCTTTGTCCTCAACGTCAAAATCACCACTTCTAAACCGCACAAACCATCTCTCGCACGTTGAAACCGATGGAACATGACTCGGATAAGTCTCGGAGACCAATCGATGTGCTTCAGCAGCACTTTTCTTCAAATTAAAGAAGTAAATTAAAACTTCCCGCAAATGCTGTTTTGTTGGCACGAAACTCGACATATTGAGAGCTCAAAAAAACTATGAATTTGACACTGCGACAAATTGACACATACTGAAAATTAAAGCTATAAGACGTAGCTTTGACATGAACATAGTCACAGTACTGCCTGATGCGTATAGCGTTAGTAACGCCATCTGTTATCAATCCCGCATTTTCAATTTGTACCCCTGATATTAATGCTGGTTCATTTTCATTTCTGCCTAAGTATGGAAACCCATTTATGATATCTGTGGCAATAAGATATAGTAGTTTAGGAAGAAAAATTGAGGTATCAATATTCACCATTTTATATCTATCCTGTAACTTCACCAAATTTGACTTAAGTGTGCTGGCCTTGTGACCAAAGGATGTAGTCACAATACGTGATGAATTAAGTCAAATTTGGTGGAGTTCCAGGAGAGATAGGAAATATTTAATATTGAAAATCTAATTTTATCTTAAGTCGACATAAGCTACTATGTCTTATTGCCACAGATATATTTCCTTGTCAAATCCGTTGAGAATCAAAATTTAATTCCAAATTTATTCGGTTTATTCGGCATATACTGGATAAATTTGCAACTGACTTTAGTTGGATTGTTCATCAATAATAATATTTGGCCTGGTACGTAGCAATTTTCACAATTTTTGATGAAAGGATTTCAAACGTTTGAGATCAGGGCAAATTTGTCGCTTTTCAGTCGTTGACTTCGTTCGTTTTTCATATCGAAACATATAAATTGCAAGATATCCGTGAAATATTTCCTAGGCACGGTTTTTCCAAAAAATTCAGATCCCCATTTTTTTGACCATAAGTAAGACAATTTTAGATGTTTAGCTTCATAAGCACCACGCCCATATAAAATTGCAAAAAATAAGTTGAATTTTTCTTCTGATAGAACCCAGTCTATTCCAAAAACTTTAGAAGTTTCCAATTATGTGCATTTCCTAATATAATTTACAATACATATTTTTATTCATTATCAAAAAGAAGCGCTGCTATCTTTTCCTTCGATTACATGTGTTTTTTCAGACACTGTAGGACCATGGATTGCTTTGAAAGTTGTGCTTCTTTGTGATCTTCCTGGTCTTTCTTGAGAAAATTCATGTTTCATTGATTCCCACACAGTTCCATTAAGAGCTTTTTCTACTTCTGTATTATACTATCATCAGAATATGTTGGTAACCTAATTGTTCTCCTACGTCTTCGTATATTGGAAATATTTTCCATGTCATTGCCGATATCTAAGGGCGAAGATAAAAATTCGTTTTCGAATGTGTTCTCTGAAGTATCTGAGAGTCCATCTTCATCATTAATATTACTATTGTCATCACCAGAAGAGTTTTCATTTATATATTCTAGTAGTTTTTACATTTTTGAGCGGCTCGTTCTTTTAGAATAAAAATGTATTCCTAGATAAAAAAGAGATAAGAAAAAGAGAAGATCCAAGAATAATGTGAATTTATAAAAAAAAAACTTTACCTTTCACAATATAAAACACAGTCTGTAATTTCTGCTATTCATCGCAATCACGCGCAATAAAATTGACTGATAATAAAAAGCCCTCTAAAATAGCCAGCAACATTAGCCAGACAAGAACTAATACAAAATACACGCAAAGAATTATATAAAAGCAAAGAGAGCATCCGGTTATAAAACAAGAGAAATCTCTAAAATAGGGAGAGAGATTAAAGAGAAGATTAGACAATAAGAGAAATTAAGAAGAATTTAGAAGAAACTAGAGAATATGTAAAGCCGTTATTTATAATACTCTGTAGAATTATTTGAAAATATTCAAAGTAAACTGAAAATTTTTAAATATTAGCACTTGAAATACCAACCGGTCATTTTGACCGGAATTTAAATTAACGGAGAAAATGTAGGAGACAATTTTTAAACCGGTCATTTTGATCGGTTGGTATATCTAGTGTTAAAGAAAGGAACGAAAAATGAATTTAAACACTGAAACAGAAGAGTATTCCAATTTGTCAAAACTATCCGTTCATGTTTTACTTCCTTTCACAACAACATACTTATTTGTGCGAGGCCAGATATAAGAATTCAGCTTTCTAATATTGAACCTGATATTAAAAGGATTTGTAACTCCAAGAGTCAAAAACATCCGAGTTATTAAGAACCTAATTTATTTTATTATTTTCATGATTTCTATATTGTATCTTCAATTGAATTTCAGATAAAGTTTACTTTGCATGTAATTATTATATGTTTGTAGGTATATATTCTCAAAATTACAATTAGCTTATTTCCTATATAAAAAACAAAAGTGCTCCTCCATTATTTTTATTTATGCGAAGTGTTCCTCGGTTCGACAAGTTTGGGAAACGCTGGATTACAGTTTGTCCTTTTTGACTTTTCATGAGGTATGTGTAGTATCGCCTACCTGCTTCGTTCAAATGATTAGCTAAGGCTCTGAACCATTCATTCAGTTTCGAATGACTGTATCTTCGTTTCATTTATCTCTCCTCTCTTGAGGTAATATACAATTTTGCGTCGGTTAATGACTTTATCTCGACGTCGGCTAAGTATGCTTAGTTGACGATTGGCACAAGAAATGTTTTCAACAAATTTTAAAAATTTCAAAATACATATTTTAAAACAGAAATAATTTTTAATAAATTTCCAAATTTAATTAATTTTAAATCCAGATTTTAAAGTTTCTACAAAGATCTAAATAATTAAGAATTGTTTGAGTCTAAAGTGTTCACAAATTCTAAAAATTTTAATATTTAAAAATTTACAAATATTTTAGTGTTTACAGTATTTTAAAATTTTGGAAATTTCAGTTAATTGAATAATAAATCATTCTAAGAAGTTCATAATTATGGAATTGCAAAATTCAACAGTTTTAAGTATTTCAACAAATTTTCAGAACTTTAATGATTAAATTTGAATAATTTGTTTATTCCAAACACTATGAATAATTTAAAGAATAATTAGAATGTTCAAAACGTTAAGAACATATTTTAACTATTTTATGGATTAAATGGATATTTTGTCGTATTTTCTAATTTTGAATTTTAAGATTTTAACAATTTTTAAAGGTTTTCAAAATTATAGGAATTTGTATAACTCAAACGTTGTATAAGATCTACAAGTTAATTCAATAATCATATCTTATTGTTGTTTTAAATAAATTTTATTTGCGTCGAATACCTAGCATCAGCGTTTAGAAAACACCGGCAAACAAGACGTTAACAGAAAAATACTAAACTAGGGACTTCAAGGCGGTCAGAATTTGCCGGCTAAAGCTCAGGGAGTGGGGTCGGTATTCTGAAGTATGACTCAGCCTGTAGTTTACCGCATAGAAAGGAATGAATTTAATACAGTGAAGGAGACAATCACGTATCACTTACCATACATGAGCAAACTTACCAGTTACCACCTCATTCTCCAATCGTCAAAACTATTCAGAATAGACAGTCATTCTTAAATTCAAAATAAAAAGAATATTTTTTTTTACGTGATTGTCTCCTTCCCTGTGTTAAATTCATTCCTGTAGTTAGTCTCTTGTAGGTGGATTCCGGTTTTTTTTTTTTTTTTTTTTTTCGCTGGCGCTACATCCCATAGAGGGATTTGGCCGCTTCATATTGAAGTTTCGTAATCATTTTTTTAACGGATAATGAGTGATTAATTCATTGATCCTACTCTAATGCTGTGTTTATGACATAGGAACATAGGAAGATAGGGAGTGTGACACGACCAACCAAATTATTTAAAATGTCACCAGCTCCGCCTACTAGCCTACTTTCACCAAAAGTAAGAAATTTTTCAACTAGAGCATGGAAGTAATAGGCGGGGCTTGTGATATTTTAAATAATTTAATTGGTCGTGTCACACTCCCTGTCTTCCTATGTTCCTATATTCCTATGTCATAAACTCAGCATTAACCAGCCGTGATTTTTTCATCACCCGCCGGGAATCGAACCCGGGATCTCCGGAGCTTAAAGCAAGTATGGTAACAACTGTCCCACCGGGGCGGCGGATTCCGGTTTAGTGAGATGAAATAAAATGGAATGAGATTTTTGGTTATTTCGAATTTCGATTTCTCACAAAATAATTTCAATTAGTTCTAAATCGAATGAAATCTAAAAAATTAAAGTTTTCTGTTAATTGTTTTGTGGTTTGGTTTGCTGTGTGTAATAGATTTTAATTAAATTTTTAATTTTATTTATTCATAGATAAATTGGATTAAATTTTTAAGTAGCATCATTTAGACCGATTAGACCGATTGGTCTAATATTTTGTAAACAAATACGATAAGTAAACGTAATACTATTGACAGGCACAAAGATTATCGCGATTTCAATTTCATTTTAAAAATCACAAAGCAAAGTTTGTGTAATTTAATTTAATTTAACAACGAGTAAGGGATTGTAGCGATCCGTTTACTTTACCCGACGCCAGATTGCGTAAACTATTTAGATTCCAAAAAAAAATTTTATTGATGAACTGTCGATTTTTCTTGGCCAACACAAAAAATATTTTATTAAATATTTATATGTTTATTTGCGAATATTGTAAAGAAATCGAAGCAAAATTTATTTTTGGTACGCAAAATGCTTATGTGCTCATGTGGAACTCATTTTCTCATTCCACTAAACCATGATGCAAAAATTCCGTTTAGTACAAAAACCCATCTCACGAAAAAATCTAATCAAATCGGAATAGGACTTCTTTCCATTGGCGCTCAATAGTGTCGGGTAAGTTGAAGGAAACCACATGATTTAAGATCAGCACCACACTTTTTACACTAATAATTCCACCAGCCAAAAAGGTTTGGTTCTTTTAAGTCGCACATTATATTCATGTTGTTTAAGACCTGAGTTGCCCCGATTTTCATATGTTGCTGGAAACTTTATTCATGTCTCCGCGCATTTTCTGAATTTCTTTTAAAACGAGGTTCACTTTAAAGTTCCTATAGAGGTCATTGTTTCTGACATAACAAGCACCAATGAAATTCCTTAATACTCTATTTTGAAATCTTTGGGCTTTGTAGTACAATAAATGGCGCTGTAGAATTCGCACCTGTGGCGAATAGTTTTAAGTTGAAACAAGTTTTATTAGAAACAAAGTACTACTTTAAGGCCGAAAAATCCCAAATCATAAAATTGTTTCGAAAGATTTTTTTCTAAATCGAACAAAAACATTACAAAGGTCGAAATTCCTTAGTTCTCCAAAACCAATTAACAAAAAATATTTCAAGGTCAATTAGAAAAGAAAAAGATAATCAAAAGGGCGAATGTTCGGAAAATCCAGCAAAACACAACACTTACCAACCCGGCAAACGTCAAGTCCCAAGGAACCGCTATTAACACGAAAAGAACAGACTCACTCAAGTCAACCCGCAAAACCCTCCAACTGACCACACGTGTACTCCCACGAGACTAGAAACTGAGGAAAAAGCGAGACGTGAAAAGAAAAAATAGGAACAATGCGGAAGCCTGCAGAAAAAACAGAACGTATCAAAACCAATAGTAATAAACGAAGAACCAGCAGACGAAGTAGCAAGCAAGCCAACACCTCAACCAAGTTTAAATCCTGTAACAACAAGCTATAAGTAGACACAAAGAGTAATCGCAGAATTGGCAAACACAAACGAAATATAAATGAACATACAACAGATTCAACAACAAATCGCGGCACGCGTACAAGAATTCAGAAGGTTAGATGAATTAAACTGGTTCACATGGCTTACAGTATACTAACAACAGCGGAAGGAATTTCAAACAATAAATTTAAATCTAGCATCAAACCGTGTCTAAAATGAATATGCATCAGACTCATAATTAAGTAAGCCAAAACAGATGGTACTAATACCCCGCCAGATATACTCGGCATTATATTCAATTATTACAACGGAAACCAATGAAAGACGTTGTTTATTACAAACAAAACAAAAAAAGTTAAATCCCCATGTCCTATTCTAAACGCCCTATGTTTACTAAATACAACAACAATGTTAATACCTTTCGAAGATATATATTACGTCAGTTCATGTCAAAACATTAAACGGGGCAAACTAAGACTAATTAAAAAATCGCCACACAAATTAATTCTAAATATTTATGCACCCCTCTCGCACTCGATACCATATACCATCACGATATCGTGGTGTACAGGCATTATTACGTCCCCGTACGAGTAACAAAAGGGAATTAAAAATGTAGGAAAAATATTTTTATTTTCTTTAGTTTCCCCTAAAAAATTTTTATATTTTTTGCTGTTTTTGGAGGGTAAAATCTAATGAACCAGGTGTCCCATTTTAATACCTCTTAAGATGAACCGTGAATTTATGTAAATTTTATGTTTGAGGAGATAAAAAGTAATTATATTTCTTCTTCTTTTTTTTATTTACAGAACCAAATTTTGTTGGCTCATTCGATATTGGTGAATATGTGTATTTCTTTTTCCGGGAGACAGCCGTGGAATATATAAATTGCGGAAAAGCTGTCTATTCTCGAATTGCACGAGTATGTAAGAAAGATACGGGTGGTAAAAATATTTTAAGTCAAAATTGGGCAACATATTTGAAGGCACGTCTAAATTGTAGTATTTCGAGTGAATTTCCATTTTATTTTAATGAAATACAATCCGTTTATAAATTACCGAATGATCGGACTAAATTCTATGCCGTATTTACAACAAGTACAAATGGGTTAATTGGTTCGGCCGTGTGTAGCTATGATATAAATGAAATACATGCAGCATTTGCGGGGAAATTTAAGGAACAAGCTACATCAAATTCAGCATGGTTACCGGTTTTGAATAGTAAAGTGCCTGATCCGAGACCCGGCACATGCGTCAATGATACATCAAGTTTACCGGACACAGTATTAAATTTTATACGATCACATCCGTTGATGGATAAGGCTGTTAATCATGAACATAATAATCCGGTATTTTATAAACGAGATTTAATCTTTACACAACTAGTGGTGGACAAGTAAGTACTATTTGTATATACAAACAAATTAATTAAATTTTATTGATCCACCCTTGAATATTTAGAATTAAAATCGATATCTTGAATCAAGAGTACACCGTCTACTATGTGGGCACACAGAATGGTCGAGTTTATAAAATTGTGCAATATTATCGGAACACCGAATCAAGATCGAAATTGCTGGATATCTTTGAGATTGCACCAAACGAGGTGATCCAAGTCATGGAAATCAGTCAAACACGTAAATCATTGTATGTCGCCACCGATCATCGAGTGAAACAAATCGATTTAGTGATGTGTAACCGGCGATATGATAATTGTTATCGATGTGTCAAAGATCCGTATTGTGGTTGGGACAAAGACACTGATACCTGCAAGCCATATGAATTAGGATTACTACAGGTAAGCGATTTATCTTTGTACCGGCTAATCAACTTAAACAGAAAACAGGTTGGAAAATATATAAACTCACAAATATCTGATAATCATCAGTATTAAACAATTTAATTTAATGAATTTTTTTTTTTTTTTGTGTTTTAACAATTTTCTTTTCTTTCAAAACAATATATAAAAGAGAGCACGGCACACAAAAAAAAATAAAATAAGGCAAATGGAAAATTATCACTGAAATCAAAACACAAGTTAATTAAATTTTCTTGTGCTAAGATATTTATATCTTACATTAAACACTCAACTGGCGAAAATATAATATCGCCTCGGAAAAAAAAAATAAAACAGCTTTTCTTTTTTTGTATTTTCATGTCTTTCATTTTTCAAAAAAACAGAAAACATACAAGAAAATTGTGGAAAGTTCAAATACAAAAAAAATAAAAAATGAAAATTGGTAGAATGAAAGAAAAATAATCATAAATCTTCTCCCCAATTAATTTTCTTTTCAGTTTTTCTTTAAAGAAAAAAAAAAATTAGATGAAAAACTTAAACAAGTTTTCCCGTTATATAAATTTTCTTTCTGTTTTCTATACTGGATTATTTTTTTTTTTTTTACGGACGTGAATGTTAGGAGATTTTATTTTTCAACGTCTTGTTGGTTAAAAAAAACAAAGATGATGATAAAAGACGTGAGAAAATTTTAATTTGTGTTTAGGATTTCCTTCTTATTTTTTTTTTTTTTTGCTAAATCAAAATGAATGAGACAATTTGGTTTAATTATGTTAATTTTAAGGGCAGAACCATTTATATATAAGAACATCTAATTAATAATAACCAAAAATATATATTTTTTAAGTACATTCTATGTACACAAGAAATAAGAATGTTTTCTCGATGCGAAGATGGCACACCACCCACGAATTTGTTTTGTTTGCAAGATTTTTGTTATTCTTTATACTTTTTTTGTCCACTTTGCCAATTGCACAGATTTTTCATATTTTTTGTTCTAATCCTATCTAAATACATGGGCTTAAGTGGTTTATATCTTACACGTGGAGTTATTATTGGAGATGTAGTCTAAGCGTGGCACCGTTTTTTTTATTCGCTGAAATCCACACACAGACTAGTATTTTGTGATAATATTGCGGCCAACGAAATATTCGAATCAATATGATAGACTTTTATATACACACAAAAAAGGTTAGTAACCTAAAATTGGAAAGTGGTGTCCTTGTTAACTAAACCATCTCGAAAACTTTCAACCAAATTTTCCGTATGATAAACTCGATTAATGCAATTAAACAATTTATTTTAGTAAAAATAAAATCGAAACTGGAAGTTGAAAAGTATTGTCAATATTTCAGGATTACAGCAATACTTGCTGAAATTTTCAGTAAAGATGTTAGATCGTGTATTAAACGGGCCACAGGCGGTACAATTTATCGTACAATTGGTTGTACAACAAATCTTACAAATAATTTAACCAATTTATCGTACAGTGTGTTGACCACACACTTAACGATATCCGAACCAATTACACAGGACCAAAAAAAAAATGAGTGTAGGGTTCCTTAAATCAGGCTTATATCCTTTTTGGGTCGCTGAAACCGAATCCGAAACCTGTTTTGCCCCATTACGTCAGCGTATTTTTTCTAACCTCAAAAAACGCTTGAAACTATAAAACCCAACAATATCAACCCTTAAACCTTATAATGATATACCGTCATAGTTCAATAACCTTGAGATCGATAACCTATTTCCCTAAAACCCATAACCTCAAAATCTATAACCTTAAAACTCATAAATCTCAAATCCCAATAAACTGCACACCAAAAATGCAGCAAAAAAAAACAAATAAAATTACACGCAAAACATAAACCTCAATCTCGGAGAGTTTTAGCTTCAATTCCATACGTCCATCACTTCATAACTTTAAAACGCATAAATCCCACAATCCTGAAGTGTAACTAAGAAAATTGCTTGTCACAATATAACTATGGCTAGAGCAACTAAAGGAAATTGTATTTTCTAAAAGAATAAAGAAAAAATAAAAAAAAAAACTCCAAATCATAAATCAATTGATACCCAGGAACAATGATGTGGACGCAGCAGACTTCTGTTCCCTTTGGGGTGCTTGATTTACGTGAGTCCCTTCGCCTCTCACGATTCTCAAAAGCTTTACGACTTTGTAAGTAGCCATTCATGTGTTTTCAGTTTTAGAGTGATAACGAGTTCATTTATTTGAAAATGACCTTTGTAGTACTTTTCTTTTGTGTTGGTTTGACGTGTCTTTTTTGAAAGACCAACAGTAGTCTGCCAACATATGGCTATCCCAAACAGCCTGATACCTCTTTTCAATATCTTTAAAATCCTGGTGGAATCGTTCACTCTGCTCTTCACTAAAATCGTCTAAATTTTTAGGAAAGTACTCAATATGAGCATGAAGAAAGTGCAGCTCAAGATTCATTAGGCATCCCATATTTTTAAAATTTTTTACCATATTTTCAACTATAGTCACGTAATTAGGATCTTTCCTATTTCCTAGAAATTTTTTTGTAACGTCTCTAAAATTTTGCCAAGCTAGTTTCTCCGCATTAGTCATTATTTTTTGGAATTTATTGTTTTTCAAAAGTTATCTAATTTGTGATCCATCAAAAACACCATTTCTTATTTTCGCATCAGACAGTTTAGGAAACTTTTCAAATATGTACATAAAAGCTTTTATGTCCGTAGTTTTCATTGCTTTGACGAATTGTTTTACAAGTCCCAGCTTTTTACATGGTGGAAGGATTACTATATCTGTTGGTATAAGACTCTGTTTTATAATATTTTTAGATCCTGGAGTTAAATTGTTTCTAGTTGGCCAATTCTTTTTCGCATAATATTTGGCACGAGCTCGGCTGTCCCATTCAGATAAAAAACATGGATGTTTACTGAAACCACTTTGTTGACCTAATAAAATTGTCAATATTTTTAAATCTCAACATATTTTCCACTTGATTGATCATTTCACTTGTTTCTATATCAAAAAAGTCCTAGTATCTACTTTCAAGTGCACATGTGAATAACTTTCTAAGTTTACTCACAACATATTCTCCATAAACAACGCAGAA
This sequence comes from Tipula helvola, assembly GCA_963556165.1. Lineage (NCBI taxonomy): Eukaryota > Metazoa > Arthropoda > Insecta > Diptera > Tipulidae > Tipula > Tipula helvola. Next base: position 105,436,721 of record OY744483.1, read on the forward strand.
AGAGTCTACGTAGTTATTGCATGATGTCTTTGTTGTAACATTATACTCTTCAAAGGCCAAGTTACCCACCGATATAGAGCTGCGGTCGTTTGATGACGACACCTGCTGGCCCGCTTTCTCATCCTGATCAGCCGCCGATACTGGGGTTCCGACTGCATACATCGTACATTTCCGTGTCCCGACCATGACGGCATGATCGTAATAATCTCGGGGCTTTACCGGATCGCGGAACAACTATGTTTCCCACCGTCACCACGTGGAGGTGCCCTGGATGTCGATACACACGGCAAAATTCTCTGACTCAGAACTCAAGTCTTACGTGCACGGGTAGGGTTATAGGGTTATGCGGTTATAGGGTAACAAGTTAAAAGGTGATGGACTTGGTGATGGTTTTAGGTTTATAGGGTTATGAGGTTTTGGATTACTGGGGTTGGGGTTTGAGTTTTGCGTGCGAGTTTTTTTGTTTTTTGCTACATTTTGGGTTTGCAGTTTGGTGGTTATAGATTTTGAGGTTATGGGTTTTCGGGTTATAGGTTATCGATTTCAAGGTTATTGAGCTATGAATGTATTGGATTATAAGGTTTGAGGATTGATATTGTTGGGTTTTATACTTTCAAGCGGTTTTTTGAGGTTAGAAAAAAAAAACACTGAAGAGATAGGGGAAAACAGATTTCGGATTCGGTTTCAGCGACCCAAAAAACATATAATCCACTTGATCTGATTTAAGGGACCCTTTAATCATTTTTTTGTGGTTCTGTGTTATCAATCCAGTCAAGGGTTGCTTTTAAGTTTACTTCCTTTAATTATTTTTTTATTACCTCATAAATTGTGTGCTTGTTGGAAGAGCCATTGCAATCACATTCCTTAATCATGAATTTTTGCTAAATAAGTCAGTTATTCCTCTTGAAAGTTTGATTTGTCCAAAATGTTACAGGTACAGGTATGACACAAGGTACCATTTTAAAGTGAAATATAAAAATCTGTAAACAATTCTTGCATAAATGCACCCAGCTATTTAAATAATTCGTTCAATCTTCCGATGCCATTAAATCGTACTATTTGTTGTACGATAATCCCACCCATCTCATCAAATAGTTCCAGTTTCGTTTTAATTCTTCGAAGGTTTTAAATGTATGTGAATGAGCCCTTGCTGTATCAATATTTTGGAAAGATGAAAATTGTAGAGGACTACGGCTAGTTTTGAACACAAAAGTTTGCTGGAGATATTCTCATATCAGCCTTAAACTTACAAAAATTATTTATTTCATAAAGGCCTACTTTATTTTTCTCACAATTTCCGCCCTAAAGATTTGGAAATATAAAACATAAACAATTATCAAATTCTGAGAGCTACCAGCATTTCTTTGATGGCAAAAAACAATATGTGTAGCGTAGCCTCTACGCACGGCAGAAGTAAAACTTATCAATCTAAAAATTTGTGTCTAGTGGTTTATGCAAAACGCATGCAAAATGTGCATGCAAAATGTGTAGCATTAATGTTATACCTTAGATATACACAAACTAGGTAGTATTTTTTCTCAATCTATCACTACACCTCGATAATCAAAATCTAGGCGTAAAAACACGATAAGCTTTAATTGCAAAAAACATTGGAAGTGTAAATGTTTAGCAATATTGATATTAAATCAATGCTGTAGCTTTAATATTGAAATCATATAAAGTTTACCGACCAAACGGCTCAGTGGTTAAAGCTGTGGCGTTTGGATCGGGAGGTACCGGGTTCGAATCCCGATAGGGGCGGGATGCAAAAGAGATTTTTCATCATCTGATTACAATCGATGATGACGATGAACACAACTATGACCCCTTGTTGAGAGTGCAGAATCCATGAGCCGACCCATCTTTCATGTCAGCACTATAGGCTGGCATGAAGCAATGCAATGTGCAGGTGGTTTATACAAAACGGGTCCATAGCCGTACGTCCTCGATTTGGCTACTAATGCGTAAAGTAGGACGGTAAAAGTTAACTGCGAAAGAGTTGGGAGTGCCTCGAGCTCCAGAAAAAGATTGCATAGAATAAAACGAAAAAAAAATATATATAAAGTTTGACACAATTCTAAGCATTATTTATACCGGGTGATTTTTTTAACCTGATACACTGAAATATCTCGGAAAATAAGCACTCTACGAAAAAAATGGTAAAGATCAAAATTTAATTATTATCGAATAATTTTTTGATAATGTTGGAGTGATTTAAATTTTTGTAATTATTCAAAATGTATTGCACTTCTTATCCAACAAAAAGATATACAATTAAGTAATTAATATACAAAAAGGTATACATTATAAAGAAGATCTACGAATATTTCAACACCAATGATAAAATCAGCAATATTCTTCCACGTCGATACTTTCTATTGAAATGTAGAAGATATAATATAATACCGAAATTTATATTAAATTCAACTAAACACATCAATCTACACAAACGGGAGTTTTTACAACATTCTCTTTTTAAAAGGATTAACAACGTACAATCAACTCTACTAGTTAAATTACTAAATTTTGAAATTCAGGTATGTTTACATAAGCTTAAAAAATTGTTACATTTAGTGAACGTCTTACAACATCTGTTACATAATAACTTGAATCAGGATGATTTTGAAAATATATATGTTTCACAAATCATGCGTAATAAAAATTTATTTAATAAGGTCAAAAAACGCTTAAGTAATAAATTTTCAAAACTCGTTCGGAATAAGAGGGATAGTGAATCAAGAATGATTAATAATTTATTGAAATTCGATAACAGTAGTGTTGTTAACCTAACAAATATTGTCGTTCCGAGTGATATTCTTAATTTGCTTAGTTTGGGACCAAAATTTGCATTATCATTTAGTAATAATAACACTCCAATATATGAATTACTTGCGGACATTGAATTTACTTTGGATAAAATCCCGAATTATAGTGCCGTTCAAAATTGTAGATTTGACATACTTAGTGAAGTGTATAGTTACATGAAATCAAAAAACAAAAATTCAGAAATTCAAACTTATTTCATTAAAACAGCACACTCTTTGCATCGATTTCTTAAACGAAATCCTAAAATTATAATATTAAATAGTGATAAAAGCAAGAAAACAGTGATAATGAACTCTGACGAATACACAGGAAAAATGAACGAACTTTTATCTGATAGTAATGTTTATGTTAAACTGAACAAACCACCTAGAATTATTAAAGAGTTGGAATTTAAAATTAAACAGTTGCATAGAACACAACAGATAACTGAGGAAATAAAAAATTATATTATTTGTAAACATCCGATTACTCCTAGAATATATGGACTTCCAAAATTGCACAAACCTAACATTCCATTAAGACCTATTGTCTCAAATATTAACGCTCCATCTTATTTTGTATCTAAATATTTTGCTAATATTTTTAAAACTCTAGTAATAAACAGTAATTATAATGTAAAAAATTCATTGGATTTTAAAGAGAAAATAAATGGTACTGTTATTAACGATGAAGATACCCTTTTCTCATTTGATGTAGTCAGCCTATTTACTAATATTCCAACACAAATTGTTATTGATTTAATTAAAATGAGATGGTCTGAATTAACTAATGTTACAAATATCAAACAAAACGATTTCATAGAGATTCTTGAAATAATTATCCGTAAACACAATTTTTTCATTTTTAAGAACGAATTATATAAACAAATTTCTGGGTTAGCGATGGGAAATCCACTTTCTCCAGTGTTAGCCGATATTGTTATGGAACGTCTCTTTGAACTATCATTAAAAAAACTCTCAGTACAACCATCCATCTTAATTAAATATGTTGATGATATTTTTATAATATTACCAGAAGAATATATGAATGAGACCAAACAGGTTTTTGAACAGTTCCACACCAATATACGTTTTACAACTGAAAAAGAAATTGATCACAAACTAAATTATTTGGATTTAACGTTAATTAATAATAATCATACTATTATAACAGATTGGTATAAAAAACCTTCTTCATCTAACAGACTGTTAAACTTTTTTTCGAATCATCCGTTTTCTATGAAAATGAACACCGCTAAAAATCTTGTTTCTAAAATATTCACATTAAGTAACGAAATTTTTCATGAAAAAAATACTGAAGTTATCAAAAATTTACTTTTAAATAACAACTACCCATTACAAGTTATTAACAAAATTATTAGAGATTCCATATATAAATCCAATCAAGAAATAAAAACACTAGATCTGAATAATGCATTCATAGAGGATAGTAATGAAAACGTTAATGCTATCATACCGTTCATTCCGTTACTTACTCCTAATATTCAGAAAAGCCTCAAACAAGTAGGAGTGGATAGAATATCGTACAAAGTATCAAATAAATTACAGAATTATTATACAAAACTCAAGGATAAAATAGATATAAATAAACAAACCCATGTAGTTTATGAAATAAAATGTTCATGTGGTAAAAAGTACATAGGACACACAGAAAATCAAATTAGAACAAGAATACAAAAACATCAGAGTGATATCCGTTGTGGAAACACACATATAGCATTAGCGCAACATGTGATTAATTCAAAACATATCCCAGATTTCAATAAGTTCAGGTTACTGTTTAGAGAAAAGAATAAAAAGAAAAGGGAGTTTTTGGAAAGCCTAAGTATTTTATCCGATAAAGACTGTTTGAATTTCAAAACTGACACGGAAACTATTAACACAGCTTATAAATTTTTGATACATAATTACAAAAAGTTCATTAATTAACAACAACATATTTAAATTTAGTTTAGTTTCTTGTTTTATAATTGTTGAAAGAACATGGTGCACTACAGTAACAATAATCTAGAAAATAGTTTTATTTAACGATTAAAAAACTTTCTGAATTTATTTAGATACCCCAATGTTGATAAAATTGACAATTGCTGTTTATATTGACAATTTATCTACATAAATTAGGTAAAGCTCTTCCATAATAAGCGTATTTCCTTGAAAAATTTACAACAACAATTGCATAGGATAAACCGTCGCAAGAATAACATTAACCCAAAAAAATATTGGGTTAAATTAAACCCAATTCTAATTTTTGGTTATGATACCTGCCACTAGGTCATATTCCATATTAAATTTATATTTTATTTCGAAAAGTTGGCTTTTGCCAATTAAATCAAATTGGCTATTTTCTTGGGAAACAAATAAACCCAAAATAGTTTGGATTCAATTTTGGTCAACAAAATACGCTAAATGAGTTTATTTCTATATATACACGGTCGCTTTATTAAGTGTATTGCTTTGGTAAATTTACAAAAAAATACAACAACAATTGCATTAAATAAATCCAAAAATGATTCAGCTAAATCCAATCATTTTTTGAATTTACTTAAATCAAATCCGATTTTTAGTTTCAATACCTACCACTAGAATTTGCTTCATATGAAACACATCAAACAAAAATTAAATTCAAAAATAAATCTTTGCGGGTTGCTTTCTGAAATTTTAAATCCAAACCTAAATCTAATCCTTTTTTACCAAAGCAATACACTTATTATAACAAATATCTTGCTCGTTCATGCGATAATAAGGCCCGTTGTACATTTCAGCTAAGCTAAGCTAAACGATTTGAGCTATGTTCATAGCTCTGTTTGTAAATAAAGGGTTTTAATGAATCGTTGCACACATGAGCTAAGCTAAGCAAACTATGTTGTACTGTTTTCAGCTATGAAAATAAACATAGCTCGAGTTGTCTTCGCCTTACAATTTTCAGCTATGTTTCTCACATATACAATGACATTTTCCTATACTTTATTTTTGACGCACATACAATGTTATTTAAATTTCATTCTGTCAAAATATTCTATACGAAAGGAAGACATTTTAAATATATAATAATAAAGCAAAAATTTCTTAAACATATTTATCATATAGATAAAAGTTTATTTTCTATAATTTTTTCTAATTCATCTGCAGACATTATTATGTCGTATTTTCGATGGACAGAATTAATTTGAAGTAACCTAATGGGTGCGTCACAAATAAAATATAGGAGTATAAGGATGTGTGAACCAATTTATTAGCTCAAATGTGCGGATGTCGAGCTAGCGAACTAAACTAAGCTAAACTAAGATATGTTTTATAGCTTAGCTTAGCTGAAATGTACAACGGGCCTTATTGTTTATTAAATAAAAATAGTGCCATCTATGTTTCGCAATTCTAATTTTTTAATATTTTTTAATTTTATACTTATTTATTTTTGAACCAGTGCTTTTATTCATTCTTGACCAACTGTTCATCGTATTTCATATTTTTTATTTTTATTTTGGTAGCTTTTCCAAGTTTTTTAACGTTTGTTTGTAAACGATTGGTATTACTTTACGATGTTGTATGACTTGACAAAAATATTTTTAGAATTTATTGAAAAGCTTATGTGAACATATCGTTTCAATTAGTGGTAAAAAAGTAGTTAATTTTGTAATTAATTTTCATATATTTACATAAAGTTAAACTATTTTTATTGAAAATTAATGATATATACATATTGTTAAGAAAGTATTTTGTGGGGAAAAACAATATTTTAATTTGTATTTTTCATTTTTTATATATTGAATCAATTCCTAAGATGGAGTTTGATTTTAAAATTTAATTTTAATGTAATAATTATCAAACTATAGTAAGTTTTCTTTTATTGTATGTTATATTCAATTTTAATTTATATATTTTTTCTCATTATTAGTTTCAGTGTTCTAACACTTGAGAATGATCCTAAGTGATCGAAATATTGTGTTTTTGATATTTTTATTTATGGAATTAATAAATTATTATTGATACCAAAAAACCTGTCTCTTTTTGTTGGATAAGAAGTGCAATACATTTTGAATAATTACAAAATTTAATTATTCCGCGGTGGAATTACAGCAGTCCCGGTGGCACAGTGGTTAGCATACTTGCTTTACGCTCCGGAGGTCCCGGGTTCGATTCCCGGCGGGTGATGAAAAAATCACGGCTGGTTAATGTTGGATCAATGAATTAATCACTCATTATCCGTTAACAAAAATGATTACGAAATTTCAAAATGGAGCGGCCAAATCCCTCAATGGGATGTAGAGCAAGCGAAAAAAAAAAAAAATATACAGCAGTGTTAAAATTAGAACCCCTCCCCCCTCCTTGTAGGTGGGCGGGGGTAACTTTGAAACTAAGATAGGAACCACTATTTTTTATTGCAGATTCGGATTCTACTGCTAAAAATACGTAGGATTTTACTAAAACATTTTTTTCGGTTCATGATAGATGGCGCTGTAATTGACGATATTCAATTTTTATCACGGATTAAATATCTCGGATCATAAGCACTCTACGAAAAAAATGGTAGAGATCAAAATTTAATTATTCCGCGGGGGAAATACAGTAGTGTTAAAATTAGAACCCCCTCCCCCCTCCTTGTAGGTGGGGCGAGGGGTAACTTTGAAACTAAGATAGGAACCTCTATTTTTTATTGCAGATTCGGGTCCTACGGCTAAAAATACGAAGGATTTGACTGAAACATTTTTTCCCATTCATGATAGATCGCTGTAATTGACGATATTCAATTTTTTTTTAGTTCTCCTACTGAGAACCTACGCAAACGATTCTGCAATACGTCTGCAATAAAAATACCATGGTTTCGTTGTAAATTCACGAAGTTAGTCTTAAACAATTTGTATTTCTTAAATTTTCAATTACTGAAAAATTTACGAATTTACAACGAAACCATGGTATTTTTATTGCAGACGTGTTGCAGAATCGTTTGCGTAGGTTCTCAGTAGGAGAACTAAAAAAAAATTGAATATCGTCAATTACAGCGATCTATCATGAATGGGAAAAAATGTTTCAGTCAAATCCTTCGTATTTTTAGCCGTAGGACCCGAATCTGCAATAAAAAATAGAGGTTCCTATCTTAGTTTCAAAGTTACCCCTCGCCCCACCTACAAGGAGGGGGAGGGGATTCTAATTTTAACACTACTGTATTTCCCCCGCGGAATAATTAAATTTTGATCTCTACCATTTTTTTCGTAGAGTGCTTATTTCCGAGATATTTCAGAGAAGGCATATTCCAAAATAGAATGAATGAGGCATAAATACAGCGATTTTAATTTTATAGCGGGTCACAAAATTCTTTACAGTTCCTTTTAATAAATCTCAATATCATGTAAGCTTTAGAAATAATATAATCAATGTGCTTCGTGAAGGTAAGATCGATTGAAAAGATAACCCCCAAGTCATGTATGAAGTTGACTCCTGTTTCTTGCTGAATTTTTGGTGAGCGGTTTCGATGCCAGCGATAAGAAAGGTATGAATGCAATCATGTGTTCCGAGCGGCTAGTTGTTGTATAACTTCAATACTACTATGTAGGCGTGTTCAAAAATCAAGCAACTTTGTAACATTCCACCTACCAGGATGAAATTCGCTTTTCGCAGATGAAATGAAAGTTTTTAAGTGGAGCTTTGGTATGGCGGTTAGGATAGAGATACCGCGGTAATTTACAATCTCACATCTTTTTCCCGATTTGAAAATCGACCGAACGAAAGAAACTCCAGGCATCGCTAGTAAATCCAGTTTGTAGGCATTGATTAAAGGTGAATGCTAGAAGAGTACCCAAGCTTGCCACACAATGTTTTAGATGGCTGGTTGTAAGCCCATGCATGCCCAACACCCTTGTTACCATCCAGGAGGGATGAGGGTCTATCGAGACGACTTCCCTTGTAAAATTAATCTGGTTAAATTCCATTTTATTTTGACTGGAATGGTTCGTAAACCGATTCAAAAAAACCGCAAGCAGATTAGAAATATCCGATGACTGGCTGGCAAAACAACTCTGAAAAGTCATTCGTGAAGGAAATCCAACATCCTTTTTTTACCGTTCATAAAATTCCAACATGTTTTCGGATCGAAATCGAAGTCAATTCCTCTTCAATCTGCAAAATATAATTTTATATAAAAACCAATATAAGGTCTTAAAGTCCATTCTCGCTAAGTTAAAAACTGCATAAAACATCATGCTGTGCATCTTATATCGTGAGTGAAGTTTATTACGACGTCGCTCTAGCTGAAGTAATTTCTGATTGTACCATGACTCACGAAAATATTGCTTCCTTTTCATTAATGGAACGAACTTTTCTACACTAGTCCTGAATCTCACGTTAAGTAAAGAGACCATGTTATGAAACTATTTGTACTGCCTTTTTCAAGAAAAATCTTGATAACCTTATACTTATATTGTTATTGGCGGTTTGTGATATTTATGTAAATATATTATATGAGGAAGAAGGACAAAGCATAGGATAAGCAATCTATTATCCGTCCAAATGGCACGGTGGTTAAATCTGCGGCGTTTACATCGGGTGGTACGGAGTTCGAATCCCAATAGGGGGCCGAATGCAAAAAATGATTTCTTTGTTATTCGATTGATTTTATTTTTCCATCATCGGATAATGATTGGTGGTTGTATTCATCAATGACCCCTGTTGAGAGTGCAGAATTCACGGGCCGACCCACCTTTCACATGTCAATACTATAGGCTGGCATGAAACAATGCAATGTGCCGGTGGTCTACGTAAAACGGACCTATAGCCGTACGTCTTCGATTAGGTTACTGCGTAAGGTAGGGCGTTAAAAGGTTGGAAGTGCCGTGAGCCTCAGAAAAGATTGCAAAAATAGAAACAAACAAATTACTTACCAACATACTTGGTTTGTATTTATGTATGAATGTATATACCAATATACCTGAATATCAATCTAGGTATTGCTATGTAAAATGTTTGTTGATTCATTTTTGTCTCACGATTAGTTTTCCGAATACAAAATTTATGTTACACGATCGTCACAGGATTTAGTTTCATTATTCTTTTGTTTTTTTTTTTCGAATCATACCAGAGCCTTCTAGAGTATAGAGCCATAATCGGTTAAGAAATGGCCAAGTTTCATACTAATTGGCCATTTTCCAGAACTTTATCAAAAAAATCAATTTATAATCCCATTTCCATTTCGCACGCCCAATTTCACTAAAATCGGTTAAAAAATTGCCAAATTTCCTAATAATGGGCCAAATTCTAGAATTCCATTTCATCGCATGCCAAATTTCACTGAAATCGGTTAATGGATAGCCTAGTTCTGCTCTAGCTTGCGTATTTGAGAACTTTGAAACAGAGTACCTTCCTAACAGGCCGTATTCCAGAACTTTATCCAAATTTTTTTTAGAATCCCATTTCGATCGGACATGTCGAATTGCATCACAATCGGTTAAAGAATAACCAAGTTCCATTGTAGTTGGCGATATTCCAAAATTTCACATAATGCCGTATTTCATCTAATTTTCTGTCGACCTATAAGCGAGTATTAGAAAAAAGTCTCGTTCGTTAAGGGTTAATTCTCATAAACGAGAGGAGAAATATTTAGCAATTTCGCAGAAATGTACCATAGCTTCGTATACCAGTAAGTAAGAATTCAGAAAGAAAATCTTTGGGAATTCATAAAGCTTTTACCATTTTTATTTTAAGTCTTAAATGAAATTATTATAAAATTCTGAATTCAGTCCACTGGGTTAATAAAATCCATGTTTTAAATTCCAGCAATATTGAAAAAAAGTTATTCAAACTTTTCATTTTAACAAATTTAGGTTGGTTGCGAATAATTATAAATTCAGGACGAATCTTCAGCGAGTTTAACCCTCGTCAGGCGGCATAGGTACAATTGTACCTTTTCGCGTTTTCTAAATTGCTGTAACTTTTTTTGTAGAAGCTATAGAGGAAGGAACTTTCGTATAATTTGTACATTTTTAGTTTAGATCATATAGGACCGCATAAAGGGGGGAATGCTTATAGGAAAGAATATATACAGTGAAGACTGTTAACGTTAAGGGTTTTCAGTCAGAAAACAGTTTAACCGAAATGCCTTTTGAGTATTTATACTAAAGAATCTTTTTTTAAAGGTGTTTTAGTAACAAAATTTTGAACTGGGATACCTTTTAAAAGGTTTGACTTTTTGGCTGAAATGCCTTCATACACCTGTTTGTTGATTCCGGGGAAACAGTTCAGACAAAAAAAGAAAGGAATTTCGGTGCAAAATTGGAAGATAACTCAGTCAAAATATTTTTAGTTTGAAATGCCTGTTCAGGATGTATGTAGTTCAATCAAACAACTAAACAAGCGTTCAAGTCAAAACTTTTTCGAATGAGACTCTTTTTGAAAAGGAGAATCAGTTAAACAACTAAAATGAAAAACCAGGCAAAATTGTTGTAAAAAGTTAAAAGAATGTTATAGTTCGACCAGACTATGGATGCGCATACGAAATGGGTTTAAATTAAATTTTCCTTTTCCAGAATATAAAAGGAAGTTTCCTTAAAAATAAAGTATGACTGAAATCTTTCGTTCTCTGCCTGAAATTTTTTTTGACTTGGAACTCCTTTTTAGTAGTTTGACTGAAACTACTTTTCAAAAGGTATTACAGTCAAATATCTGAAAAGAATCCCAGTCAATAAAACTTTTACTTGAATGCCTTTTTAGTGTTTTGGTTGAACTATCTTCTGAAAAGACATTTCAGACTAAAAGTAATGAACCTTGCTTCCAGTTCAGTTTTTGATCTAGAAGAACCCCTAGATATTAAACCTCTTTCGAAAAAGAAACAGTAGTACCGTTTAATGAGGGAGCTGTAAGCGCGAGCTTTTTCCTCCTCGTAAAATGAACAATGACAGTTTGTTTGGATTGACATTGAGTCCTTCCTGGTCACACTAGTCGTATATTATATTGAGTGCATTTTGCATGCGGTCAGAGATGACCTCATCAAACTTGCCTTTGACTAAGAAAGCCATATCATCCGCATAGCCCTGGACATCAATTTCATGGCTACTCAAAAGAACCAGTAGTATGTTAATAACCAATGACCATAAAAAAGGAGATGGTATGCCTCCTTAGGGACAGCTCTTTACGACCCTGATGGTTACTAAGTCGCCACCTAGTTTGGCTGTAATCCACGATGTTCCAGCATGGAGCGGATCCACCTAATTGTTGAAAACGGAACCCAGTTTTCCATTGCTACCTTTTCTATCGATCTAGAGGTGGTATTATCAAACGCCCCCTCAATGTCCACAAAGACTCAAAGAGCAATTGCATTATATGCCACCGCTTTTCCAATCCTCATTTCAGTGAATTTACTAGTTTGATAGACAAACAAGCCCCGATGCAGCGGAGTTTTTTCAAGGATCTCACTTCTTATTAGATAATTCAGGATTGTTTCCATCATCTTCAATAGTTCCCTCTATAGTTAATTAATAAACTTCCCTCTATAGTTTTGGAATATAGTTAAAAGCATAACTTGCCCGAAACATTTGGATCAAGCTAGGGAGTACTTGCTCAATATGTATTTGAAGTAAAGCTGGAAAGATACCATCCCCTCCAGCGGATTTGAAAGGTTTGAAAGATCCAATAGCCCGTCTCACCTTGCTGGATGTGAAAATTTTCCCAGAAAGACTATTAGAGGCACATAGGCCACCTCACTTGAAAGGTCATGCAGGTCCTCTTGGGCTCCTACCACTACACTTTCCTTCCGGTTTTCAGTGAATTTTGCTTCTGAAGAAGTCCTAAACCATTTGAATGATCGCTGGAAAGGACTTTCTGGGGACGAGCTGCAGAGGGCAATTCATTGATTCTCTTACAAAAATTCATCCAGGTAGGTCTTTTAGATCTTCTTAATTCGAGATCTTCTTAATCCGTCAAGGTCATCTTATACTCGCTCCCATTCATCGATGCGTTTAGCCTTATTGAATAAGCTTCTCGATTTTTTCCTCAGCTTACCCAGAGATCCATTCCACCACGGGACTATCTTTATGGATTCTCCTCGCTTAACCGGGTAGCTGTTTTCATAAGCCAAGTGTACAGCAATATGCTGCTGGTTTGAACAGAAATCCAAACCCTCTGGAGAATTTATGTTCTCCACAACCGAGGACATTTGTGATCCAAGTGAAACTCTATTAGAGTCCCAGTCGGTCAGTTTTGAAATTCTGATTTCCTTCCCTCCAAGCTCATTGCTTTTGCAATGAGCTATGAGCCGCCTAACTTTGCGTGGAGGTGTCAACTCTGAGTCTCCATGAAAGTAGGCGGAGGACATTATAGCTTCCTCTTTGCCTCTGTCCCCCAGAACCTCAACCATCACTGCAACCAAGTACCTGGAGATGAACTCTGAAATGGGAATAAAATTATTTTGCGAGCTGGCCAAAATGGCCGCTCTTAAACTCTCAGTTCCGTTCTATCCGTATTTATGCAAAGCTTAATTTTATGAGTTTACAATTTTCCAATTTGACTACAACTACTAAAATAATACCGAAAAATGGCAAACTCCTAAAAGTAAGTTGCGTTTTACAACTTTTCACGTGTACATATTGAAAACGTATAAGGTTTCAGGTGTCACAAACAACCACTTGCCAGAGTTTGAAAAAATTAAACATAAAAAGGTACAAAAGAAATATCAAATTAAGATACATCAATAAACAGTAAATCGAAATAACCGATACAGTTTTAGAGCCAGGAGTTCTTCTTGATCATCAGTGATCAAAAATGGGATGGGAAAGTCAGGACTGGGGTGTTCTTCGAGGAACTTCTGTTAAACCTCTCATTCCGTCTCCCCGACTACTGTAGGATTTTTCAAGCTGATAAAGGAAGTTGTAGACTAATTGAGGTATATATTATAATCTAATATCAGCTTGTGACGCCTCCTCACGTCGAAAGTAGACCAGAATTGTCTCTCATCTGTTAATGAATTGGCTGGACGTTTCACAACGAACCACATTTCAAAAAACAGCAGGGATAATGAAATGCCTCCTGCGTTATGCAAACTACTGCTTCAAGAAGAAGCTAGGAAGTTGACGAACGACAGATGGTCAAATAGTACCTCATGTGTAATAACTAGGCAGGCCTGGCCAAAGCTATACTGTCGAGATACAAGCAGGTGATCTCATTTTAGCAGAGTCAGATCAATGTGGTTGTTGGAGTGATTACAGGGCACTATCTTATAAGGCAAGCATGCAAGTAGACTCGATTTCTTCTCACATGATTACTGTCGTCGTAGTTAAGAGGAGGAAGAGACAGTACTTCACCTTCTTTGCATCAGTCGCCTTCTGGTAGGTAACAGACTAAAGTTTCTAGGGGCATACCATTTCGATGACCTGACGGACCTCAGCAGGATGGACATTGTTAACAGCTCAAAATGGTTTCAATAAGTTAGAGAAAAAAAAAAATAAAAATTGTGGTATGGCTACGGAGGGACCAGTTTTGTTTCTATGCCGGCCCTAGTGGACCGCCATCTAAACCTATAACCTAACCTAAAAGAAATCATTAAGCTTATAAAACCATCTTTCGGCCGGTTATTTCATTTTACTATTACGCAAAAAAAAAGTTGATTGAGTTAGTTCGTTAAAATTATATTTATAATAATTTTTTTATACATACAGCTTTTACTGACTCTTAGTATGAGTTTAGAATTTTTATTTCGAAAAACTGAGGGATGTGAAAGTTGAAAATTTCAACATAAAATCAATACTTAAATCATCTCGTTCTAAAATATTATAAACGCATTTGTTTTAAATTTGACTTTGATAAAAGTATTCAATAATCAGCAACATCAAGGTTGAATAGTTGACGTATTTCTAATTTTCAATCGCAATCATATCAGTATTTCTTGAGAAAATACTAGAAACTCTCATAGGATTTCTTCTAAATTTAGTATTTCGATGATATAAAAATATTATCCCGGTTATCTGCAATAAAAAAAAAAAAAATCAACGGAATATACTCACGAATTCGTGGTGCAGCAAAAGTACCTATAAGTTCGTAAGAATTTATAAAATCATAACCGATTGAAAGTATCTCTTTAGAGAGCGCGTCTCACCCGTTTCGTTTTGAAAACATTGATTGCCAATTAAATTTACTAATCCTAATATTTTATAGGAATGTGGTTTCAAACATAAGTAGCGTTATTTCACACAAAACACATTTTACCTATGTACCAAAAACAATTTATTATTTTCGAGGTACGTACTAAACATAATCGTATGTTAGTGCAGATGACCCCAATCAATTTTTGTAATTTTTTAAGTTCAATTATTGTAATTACTAATTATGTTTACTTATTTTAAATTATTTTATATTCCTATTTTCCTTTTTCATACATGAGTTACGAATATTTATATTTATTCTTCTGAAATTCGGCAAATGTACATAAGTATATGAAAAATATCAAAATTTGAATGTCGATAGCTTTTCTCTATTTATAAATTAATTAATTAATTGATTTATTATAATTTCTACTCGTTATATAATTTGGTAGGCTATGCTATACCATATATGTTGGTTGGTATATACCATACACACACGTCGTTAAATTTGAACATACTCTAATTAGTATTAAAGATAATTTCATTATAAATTTTATTTTAAATAAATCGAATTCATTACAGACTGCACTGCACACACAATATGATATTTTATCTGAATATTATCATGCAAATTAGGTTTTTAGTTTTAATTTGAGGTATTATTGATCGAAATTGGAGAATTAAAAAAATTAAATTATTATCCAACTTAGTTTTAAATCAATTTGTTGTTATAGATCTATTTTTTCAGCTTATTGTTTCTGTATTATTGCTATAGGCAAATATACATATTTAACTAAGACTTACAACAGCTAGCTTTTTCGGAATGGAAGGACACTTTCAAAATTAAATGCTCATAATCATCTAGATAACTGCTAAACCGTTAAGAACTTACCATCGTAGAAAAAAATCATCCATGGATAAAGAAAGAGTCGTTTAAATTTCATAGAGAGTTCTAACTAAATCATACTAGTACGCACAATTCTGTACGTTACGAGTACTGAAGATACCAGATAAATCTTGGCAGAAAAAATATTCTGCATTGCTGACATATTTTATATGTAATATTTCTAACCTATCATTTATCGTGTTACTGTGCTGTGTATTTGGATTAAGGTCATATTAGAAAAATAGCACACAAGATTTCAGGTCATGAAATTCCTTTTTTGTGCTCTCCTCTAGTAATTGAATTTCATTGTGCTGCTTGCTAATCTGCTGTATTTTGTGTGTAGTGGCTGTATTTATCTTATATTGTTCGTTGTTATTCTTTATTATTTTATTTTGAATTCTCCGAATTTCATCCCAGTCGATTGCGTCTGGTGCACCAGCAATCCATTTCCAGGGCGAGCCAATCCATTTGATTGATCGTTTGGCTCTGGAAGGTTGACCTTTGAGTTCTCTTAGAAGTGTTTCTATTTCGGTGATTTGATATGTGAGCTGAGATTTTTGTATTCAAAAGTTTACACAAAAACTATAACAAATACTCATAGATAGAGTAATTTCATTTAGCAATACGAAAGAGGAAATGGACATATGAAATAAAAATTATTAAATCACATTAAATATGTTTAAAGATGTTAACCTAGCCATCGAGTCACCGAGCCATCCCACAAAAAAAAGTCTTGACAACACTCTTAAAATGCCCAATACAACGTAAATTGTTTACTTCATCTGGTAAATTATTATAAAAAACCAAACCCTGTTCTTACAGTTGAAACATAAAAACCTGATTAAACCGCGTATTATAGTAATATAAGTCGTTGGCTCTTTGAAAGTTGTGATTCCACTTAATCATAAAATTTTAATAAGGTTCCTTATAAACTCTATTCTTATTTTCAAATATTAAGTACTTGGTTTTGTCCAGATTCAAGGATAATTACAAGAGCTTTTTGGAATACGTTCTGTTACCTGCTAAGATTGATGTAATGAATTATTTTAAAGTTTCCACTGATTATATCCCCATTTACTTGTTTCATTGACACTATTGGGATGTTGTATTAATGTTTGAGGACGTTGTTATTGTTCAAAGATACGAGCTAAAAAGATATAGGTCTATTTAGGCCCTTTTCCAATTAACGACTTATTTCAGACTTATTGACTTATTTGACGCCATCTTGAATAAGTAAATGAAGTCATTCCAATTGCTTTTATCGACTTATTTTGAAAATTGTTGACAATACACAATAATTAGACAGAATGTTTCCATGACACCAAAAATAAATAAGTTTTCTATAGGAAAAATTACTAAAGAATAAGTCACCTTTCCAGCAGACTTATTTGAATAAGTTCGAATAAGTCAATAAGTCGGTGTTTGGAAAACAGCCTTAGTTATGTTTCTAATACGCGTTTTATGTATTCTTCTTCCAATGGTTGTTGTCACTGTAACTTTATTGTCTTTTGCCCACAAATTATTTCTTAAGGTTAGGTTTTCTTTCCCCTGGATTTGTTTTATGATCGCGGTGTATATCAATACTGACCTTGTTAAAGTTTCCAGCCGGAAGTAAAAAGTCGATAATGCAGATTAAGTTATCAACATTCCAGCCGACAAAAAAAACAATTTGTGGTTATCAGCCGAAAGTAAATAGGGTCTATGGACTGCAATAACAACTTTGTAAATAGTCTTACATGGAAAACTTTGTTTAACCTAATCGTGCAATATATCGGAAAATCAGAAGAGTCTACAAAATTGGCATAAAATCAGCCTCTATAGGCTTTTTTATGGGATTTGTCAAAAGGTATCGCTAGAAAAAATTTAAGTCAAGTGTCTCGTGGGAAATCTGGGAAAATTCGATTTTTCTGATATGAGTCAATAGCTATCGCAGGAAAAAAATTCAGTTCAAGTTTCCCGTGGGAAATCTGGGTAAAATTGACAAAGTTTTCAGCCGAAAGTAAAAATCTAATGAATAAACTCAGTCTCTAGATATAGATTTTCCACGGGAAACTTGAAACTGAATGTGCGATAGCTATTGACAAGTCAAATCAAAGATTCCATCTCCAGACTTTACATTCTAGAGGCTGATTTTATACAAATGTTCTAAAGATATTTGAAAAATCGAATTTTTCCAGATTTAACATGGTAAACTTGAACTGAATTTTTTCCCTGTGATAGCTTTTGACAAGTTACATCAATGCAATCCATCTCCAGACATAAGGCTTTAGAGGCTGATTTTATTCCAATTTTAAAAATTTGAGGAACTGGAGCCACGTTTTGACATGTAAGAATACTGACAATTCAATACTATCCATGCATCCTTTGTAATTTTTAGGCTAAACACTACCGATTGATAACGGCTACATTTCTTATTTTCGGCTGTGGTAACACACTCTGCAGTATCGACTTTTAATTTTCGGCTTTCAACTCTCAGCTAACTTTAACAGTATTCAATACTGCCTCTACCTTTTTTAAAGTATCATCACCAATTATCTAATATAAGGTGTTTAATCCTGGCGGAACAAACAAATCCATTTCGGTATTATTACCAAACTTTTTGCATATTGGTGCAGTATTTTTTTTTTGTTTGATCTGTGTATCACCCCCTGCTGATTTTAGAATAAATTACTTTATCCATTTCGCGCCCGTCTCGATCATATTTGCTATTATGTTCTCATGGGAATGGTATTCGGCAATTTATTACTATGGTCCATCCTGTATACATATATAATGTATATATGTATATGAATAAAGCAACTATTGGCTGTCTATTTAAATTTTATTGTCATAAATTGGAATAGCTATGTATTTTATTAAAAATGAATTAATGAATTCTTTAAATATAGGGCACAGTTGGTAATAAATTAATGAGGCAAATTGAACTGAAATTATTTATGTTGATGGTTCTGTATATAAATTTAAAATTAAATTAATTTATTTCATTTAAAAACAATTTAATTGATTATACAGTTGAATTTACGAATTGTTTGGAATGTATTCTATAATTGAAAACTTTGATTAATTAACGTTTGTTGTTTATAATCTATATGAATTTGTATGTAGATACTTAGAAAATTCGAATATGAAAATTTTATCTATTTGAGAGATTGAGAATTTTTAAAGCATAAATCAACTTAATTAGACTTTTTTTGAATTAGAAGACCCTAGTGCGATAATTATGAAATTAATTATCGCCGCCTTATTTCTACGGTCTCGAATAATATTTGATCAAATATTCAATGACAAAGTGGCGAAGAGGTTCATATAATATAAAACTGGTTGAAACCGCAATAGAAACAGCGGCATCGAATGAATGAAATAGCTAAAAAATACACTTTTAGAAAAAGACATAAACCTACTTCTCGCCTTTTGTGTAAAATACAGCCTAAATGAAATGTAATGGACGACTACAAGACTCAGTTCTTTTAAAATCTTAACATTTTTTAAATTTATTTGGGTTCTTTAGGTATTCATCACCAACTGAACTCCATTCAGTGATTTTCACGAAAACACGTCCATATTTTTATTAGAAATCGTGAATTAGGTTATTTTCATTAAAATCAAAACTTTATCGATGTAGAGAAAAATAAAAACTTGATACATTCTTATTTAATACATTTTGCATGATTTTCTAAAAGGCATTTGTGTTGATCACTGAAGGCAACAGTTGCAAAAGAAATAACTTTAGCTGGAATATAATTTACTCTTAGTGTTGTGCAGTGTTTTAAAATGAATTAAATTTTATTTCGTTTCGGTTATCATTATTTAATAACCCTCCGTTGTACGAAAGAGCGCTCCAAGAGGGATCAATAACGGTGATCTCTCCTTAAAGGTTGCGTTCAATAATTAAATCTGAAAATACTCGCAATTCAACATTCGAAAATCAAATTTACTAATGCAGCCATTTTACTAATTTTCAGGTATCAAATAAAACTGCATTACCTATAAATCTATCTATGCAGGATGTCTTGTACTTGAAAGCTAATCCTTTAAGGATCTACTGAGATACAGAGCTTTATAGAAAATTTGCTGGAGCCAGTACCAACACTCACATTTAGGTTAATAGCTTATATTAAACTCAACGAATATAAGCTGTGTTAGAGCATAAGTTTTTGGGATTGAAATTTTCTTTTAATCGGTGTATCAGATCGCCACGTAGGCCTTTCCAGATTTTCGATTTTTAAAGCTCTGAATTTGTGGGCTATAGTTTAGTTGATTTTCAATAAGATTAAATTTTCCACAAAATGTGTAGAAATATTCTAACGATCTAAATAACCGTTGGCATCACAATTACAGGTCTCAACACCTATTGATAGAGGTATCAATCATCAAAATCGGAGCACAATTGCAGATTTTCGATTTTTAAAGCTCTGAATTTGTGGGCTATAGGGTTCAGTTGATTTTCAATAAAATTAAATTTTCCACAAAACGTGTAGAAATTTGCGAGCGATCTAAATACCCGTTGGCATCACAATTACAGGTCTCAACACCTATTGATAGAGGTATCAATCATCGAAATCGGACCACAATTGCAGATTACCGATTTTTAAAGCTCTGAATTTGTGGGCTATAGTTCAGTTGATTTTCAATAAAATTAAATTTTCCATAAAATGTGTAGAAATATTCGAGCGATCGAAATACCCGTTGGCATCACAATTACAGGTCTCAACACCTATTAATAGAGGTATCAATCATCGAAATCGGAGTACAATTGCAGATTACCGATTTTTAAAGCTCTGAATTTGTGGGCTATAGTTCAGTTGATTTTCAATAAAATTAAATTTTCCATAAAATGTGTAGAAATATTCGATCGATCGAAATACCCGTTGGCATCACAATTACAGGTCTCAACACCTATTGATAGAGGTATCAATCATCAAAATCGGAGCACAATTGCAGATTTTCGATTTTTAAAGCTCTGAATTTGTGGGCTATAGGGTTCAGTTGATTTTCAATAAAATTAAATTTTCCACAAAACGTGTAGAAATTTGCGAGCGATCTAAATACCCGTTGGCATCACAATTACAGGTCTCAACACCTATTGATAGAGGTATCAATCATCGAAATCGGACCACAATTGCAGATTACCGATTTTTAAAGCTCTGAATTTGTGGGCTATAGTTCAGTTGATTTTCAATAAAATTAAATTTTCCATAAAATGTGTAGAAATATTCGTGCGATCGAAATACCCGTTGGCATCACAATTACAGGTCTCAACACCTATTAATAGAGGTATCAATCATCGAAATCGGAGTACAATTGCAGATTACCGATTTTTAAAGCTCTGAATTTGTGGGCTATAGTTCAGTTGATTTTCAATAAAATTAAATTTTCCATAAAATGTGTAGAAATATTCGATCGATCGAAATAACCGTTGGCATCACAATTACAGGTCTCAACACCTATTGATAGAGGTATCAATCATCAAAATCGGAGCACAATTGCAGATTTTCGATTTTTAAAGCTCTGAATTTGTGGGCTATAGGGTTCAGTTGATTTTCAATAAAATTAAATTTTCCACAAAACGTGTAGAAATTTGCGAGCGATCTAAATACCCGTTGGCATCACAATTACAGGTCTCAACACCTATTGATAGAGGTATCAATCATCGAAATCGGAGCACAATTGCAGATTACCGATTTTTAAAGCTCTGAATTTGTGGGCTATAGTTTAGTTGATTTTCAATAAGATTAAATTTTCCACAAAATGTGTAGAAATATTCTAACGATCTAAATAACCGTTGGCATCACAATTACAGGTCTCAACACCTATTGATAGAGGTATCAATCATCAAAATCGGAGCACAATTGCAGATTTTCGATTTTTAAAGCTCTGAATTTGTGGGCTATAGGGTTCAGTTGATTTTCAATAAAATTAAATTTTCCACAAAACGTGTAGAAATTTGCGAGCGATCTAAATACCCGTTGGCATCACAATTACAGGTCTCAACACCTATTGATAGAGGTATCAATCATCGAAATCGGACCACAATTGCAGATTACCGATTTTTAAAGCTCTGAATTTGTGGGCTATAGTTCAGTTGATTTTCAATAAAATTAAATTTTCCATAAAATGTGTAGAAATATTCGAGCGATCGAAATACCCGTTGGCATCACAATTACAGGTCTCAACACCTATTAATAGAGGTATCAATCATCGAAATCGGAGTACAATTGCAGATTACCGATTTTTAAAGCTCTGAATTTGTGGGCTATATTGGGGTTCAGTTGATTTTCAATAAAATTAAATTTTTCACAAAATGTGTAGAAATATTCGAGCGATCTAAATACCCGTTGGCATCACAATTACAGGTCTCAACACCTATTGATAGAGGTATCAATCATCGAAATCGGAGCACAATTGCAGATTTTCGATTTTTAAAGCTCTGAATTTGTGGGCTATAGTTCAGTTGATTTTCAATAAAATTAAATTTTCCATAAAATGTGTAGAAATTTGCGAGCGATCTAAATACCCGTTGGTATCACAATTACAGATCTCAACACCTCTTGATGGAGGTATCAATCATCGAAATCGGAGCACAATTGCAGATTTTGGATTTTTAAAGCTCTGAATTGGTGGGCTATATTGGGGTTCAGTTGATTTTCAATAAAATTAAATTTTCCATAAAATGTGTAGAAATATTCGATCGATCGAAACACCCGTTGGTATCACAATTACAGGTCTCACCACCTATTGATAGAGGTATCAATCATCGAAATCGGAGCACAATTGTAGATTTTCGATTTTTAAAGCTCTGAATTTGTGAGCTATAGTTCAATTGATTTTCAATAAAATTAAATTTTCCATAAAATGTGTAGAAATATTCTAGCGATCTAAATACCTGTTGGCATCACAATTACAGGTCTCAGCAATTCTTGATAGAGGTATCAATCATCGAAATCGGAGCACAATTGCAGATTTTCGATTTTTAAAGCTCTGAATTTGTGAGCTTAGTTCAGTTGATTTTCAATAAAATTAAATTTTCCATAAAATGTGTAGAAATATTCGAGCGATCTAAATACCCGTTGGTATCACAATTACAGGTCTCAACACCTATTAATAGAGGTATCAATCATCGATATTGGAGCACAATTGCAGGTTTTCGATTTTTAAAGCTCTGAATTTGTGGGCTATATTGGGGTTCAGTTGATTTTCAATAAAATTAAATTTTCCACAAAATGTGTAGAAATATTCGAGCGATCTAAATACCCGTTGGCATCACAATTACAGGTCTCACCACCTATGGATAGAGGTATCAATCATCGAAATCGGAGCACAATGGCAGATTTTGGATTTTTAAAGCTTTGAATTTGTGGGCTATATTGGAGTTCAATTGATTTTCAATAAAATTAAATTTTCTACAAAATGTGTAGAAATATTCTAGCGATCTAAATACCCATTGGCATCACAATTACAGGTCTCAACACCTATTAATAGAGGTATCAATCATCGAAATCGGAGCACAATTGCAGATTTTCGATTTTTAAAGCTCTGAATTTGTGGGCTATAGTTCAGTTGATTTTCAATCAAATTAAATTTTCCACAAAATGTGTAGAAATTTGCGAGCGATCTAAATACCCGTGGGTATCACAATTACAGATCTCAACACCTCTTGATAGAGGTATCAATCATCGAAATCGGAGTACAATTGCAGATTTTGGATTTTTAAAGCTCTGAATTGGTGGGCTATATTGGAGTTCAATTGATTTTCAATAAAATTAAATATTCTACAAAATGTGTAGAAATATTCTAGCGATCTAAATACCCATTGGCATCACAATTACAGGTCTCAACACCTATTAATAGAGGTATCAATCATCGAAATCGGAGCACAATTGCAGATTTTCGATTTTTAAAGCTCTGAATTTGTGGGCTATAGTTCAGTTGAACTATATACATAGTAGATGTAGATACATACATATAGTTCAGTTGAACTATAACTATAATTTTCAATCAAATTAAATTTTCCATAAAATGTGTAGAAATATTCGAGCGATCCTTATACCCGTTGGCATCACAATTACAGGTCTCAACACCTATTAATAGAGAATCATCGAAATCGGAGCACAATTGCAGATTTTCTATTTTTAAAGCTCTAAATTTGTGGGCTATAGTTCAGTTGATTTTCAATAAAATTAAATTTTCCATAAAATGTGTAGAAATTTGCGAGCGATCTAAATACCCGTGGGTATCACAATTACAGATCTCAACACCTCTTGATAGAGGTATCAATCATCGAAATCGGAGCACAATTGCAGGTTTTCGATTTTTAAAGCTCTGAATTTGTGGGCTATATTGGGGTTCAGTTGATTTTCAATAAAATTAAATTTTCCACAAAATGTGTAGAAATATTCGAGCGATCTAAATACCCGTTGGCATCACAATTACAGGTCTCACCACCTATGGATAGAGGTATCAATCATCGAAATCGGAGCACAATGGCAGATTTTGGATTTTTAAAGCTCTGAATTGGTGGGCTATATTGGAGTTCAATTGATTTTCAATAAAATTAAATATTCTATCATACAAAATGTGTAGAAATATTCTAGCGATCTAAATACCCATTGGCATCACAATTACAGGTCTCAACACCTATTAATAGAGGTATCAATCATCGAAATCGGAGCACAATTGCAGATTTTCGATTTTTAAAGCTCTGAATTTGTGGGCTATAGTTCAGTTGATTTTCAATCAAATTAAATTTTCCACAAAATGTGTAGAAATATTCTAGCGATCTAAATACCCGTTGGTATCACAATTACAGGTCTCAACACCTATTGATAAAGGTATGAATCATCGAAATCGGAGCACAATTGCAGGTTTTCGATTTTTAAAGCTCTGAATTTGTGGGCTATATTGGGGTTCAGTTGATTTTCAATAAAATTAAATTTTCCACAAAATGTGTAGAAATATTCGAGCGATCTAAATACCCGTTGGCATCACAATTACAGGTCTCACCACCTATGGATAGAGGTATCAATCATCGAAATCGGAGCACAATGGCAGATTTTGGATTTTTAAAGCTCTGAATTTGTGGGCTATATTGGAGTTCAATTGATTTTCAATAAAATTAAATTTTCCACAAAATGTGTAGAAATATTCTAGCGATCTAAATACCCATTGGCATCACAATTACAGGTCTCAACACCTATTAATAGAGGTATCAATCATCGAAATCGGAGCACAATTGCAGATTTTCGATTTTTAAAGCTCTGAATTTGTGGGCTATAGTTCAGTTGATTTTCAATCAAATTAAATTTTCCACAAAATGTGTAGAAATATTCTAGCGATCTAAATACCCGTTGGTATCACAATTACAGGTCTCAACACCTATTGATAAAGGTATGAATCATCGAAATCGGAGCACAATTGCAGGTTTTCGATTTTTAAAGCTCTGAATTTGTGGGCTATATTGGGGTTCAGTTGATTTTCAATAAAATTAAATTTTCCACAAAATGTGTAGAAATATTCGAGCGATCTAAATACCCGTTGGCATCACAATTACCGGTCTCATCACCTATGGATAGAGGTATCAATCATCGAAATCGGAGCACAATGGCAGATTTTGGATTTTTAAAGCTCTGAATTTGTGGGCTATATTGGAGTTCAATTGATTTTCAATAAAATTAAATTTTCTACAAAATGTGTAGAAATATTCTAGCGATCTAAATACCCATTGGCATCACAATTACAGGTCTCAACACCTATTCATAGAGGTATCAATCATCGAAATCGGAGCACAATTGCAGATTTTCGATTTTTAAAGCTCTGAATTTGTGGGCTATAGTTCAGTTGATTTTCAATCAAATTAAATTTTCCACAAAATGTGTAGAAATATTCTAGCGATCTAAATACCCGTTGGTATCACAATTACAGGTCTCAACACCTATTGATAAAGGTATGAATCATCGAAATCGGAGCACAATTGCAGGTTTTCGATTTGTAAAGCTCTGAATTTGTGGGCTATATTGGGATTCAGTTGATTTTCAATAAAATTCAATTTTCCATAAAATGTGTAGAAATATTCGATCGATCGAAATACCCGTTGGTATCACAATTACAGGTCTCACCACCTATTGATAGAGGTATCAATCATCGAAATCGGAGCACAATTGTAGATTTTCGATTTTTAAAGCTCTGAATTTGTGAGCTATAGTTCAATTGATTTTCAATCAAATTAAATTTTCCATAAAATGTGTAGAAATATTCTAGCGATCTAAATACCCGTTGGCATCACAATTACAGGTCTCAACACCTCTTGATAGAGGTATCAATCATCGAAATCGGAGCACAATTGCAGATTTTCGATTTTTAAAGCTCTGAATTTGTGGGCTATAGTTCAGTTGAACTATATACATAGTAGATGTAGATACATACATATAGTTCAGTTGAACTATAACTATAATTTTCAATCAAATTAAATTTTCCATAAAATGTGTAGAAATATTCGAGCGATCCTTATACCCGTTGGCATCACAATTACAGGTCTCAACACCTATTAATAGAGAATCATCGAAATCGGAGCACAATTGCAGATTTTCTATTTTTAAAGCTCTGAATTTGTGGGCTATAGTTCAGTTGATTTTCAATAAAATTAAATTATCCACAAAATGTGTAGAAATATTCGAGCGATCTAAATACCTGTTGGCATCACAATTACAGGTCTCAACACCTCTTGATAGAGGTATCAATCATCGAAATCGGAGCACAATTGCAGATTTTCGATTTTTAAAGCTCTGAATTTGTGGGCTATATTGGGGTTCAGTTGATTTTCAATAAAATTAAATTTTTCACAAAATGTGTAGAAATATTCGATCGATCGAAATACCCGTTGGTATCACAATTACAGGTCTCACCACCTATTGATAGAGGTATCAATCATCGAAATCGGAGCACAATTGTAAATTTTCGATTTTTAAAGCTCTGAATTTGTGAGCTATAGTTCAATTGATTTTCAATAAAATTAAATTTTCCATAAAATGTGTAGAAATATTCTAGCGATCTAAATACCTGTTGTCATCACAATTACAGGTCTCAGCAATTCTTGATAGAGGTATCAATCATCGAAATCGGAGCACAATTGCAGATTTTCTATTTTTAAAGCTCTGAATTTGTGAGCTATAGTTCAATTGATTTTCAATAAAATTAAATTTTCCATAAAATGTGTAGAAATATTCTAGCGATCTAAATACCTGTTGTCATCACAATTACAGGTCTCAATACCTCTTGATAGAGGTATCAATCATCGAAATCGGAGCACAATTGCAGATTTTCGATTTTTAAAGCTCTGAATTTGTGGGCTATATTGGGGTTCAGTTGATTTTCAATAAAATTAAATTTTTCACAAAATGTGTAGAAATATTCGAGCGATCTAAATACCTGTTGGCATCACAATTACAGGTCTCAACACCTATTGATAGAGGTATCAATCATCGAAATCGGAGCACAATTGCAGATTTTCGATTTTTAAAGCTCTGAATTTGTGGGCTATATTGGGGTTCAGTTGATTTTCAATAAAATTAAATTTTCCACAAAATGTGTAGAAATATTCGAGCGATCTAAATACCCGTTGGGGTTTTATATCGATTATAAAATTGCCCACACAAACAGCAAACAACAAATAGGTGAAGTTAAAACCAAATCTTCAGATCAATTTTTTTAACATTTTTTTAAGATATATTTTTAAGCAGAAACAGTAAGGCGTATTTCAGTACGGTACATTTCAATATGGCATACGTTACACTACATCATATTTTCAAACGGCAAAAAAAAAAGAAAAAATCGGGAAAATTATTTAAAAAATTATCGGTTACGGAAAGTTAATTTTTATCGAAAAAATATTTCTTGCTTTTGTATTTTTTGTAGTGGAAACACTTTTCCGAAGTAAATATGTACTTCGATTTTATCCTTAGCGTCAATGTGCTGCCTATTATAATTACATATGTTTTTGCACAAAAAAAAACCTAGCTATTAAGAACGAAATTAATTTAATCAAACCCCTAAAATCCAATTATTACAAACAAAAACAAAAACACGTTAATTAATTTGTGATCGTGTATCTTCTGCTAATAAATAGAAGATTAACAATGTTCAACAAAAAAAAAATTAAACTTTACTGTAATATAAATTTTTAAACCTCGTTTTCTGTGTATTTGTGTTTTCTTTTTATTCCAATTTCCAAACGCCTATTCTTTTGGCCGCAGCACAGAAAATAAAATCTAAATAAATATAAACCAGCAAAAGAAAAGATTAATCATTCAAATTGTATTCGTTACTTAACACCACTTGGTGTATGCGGAGAACGCGCGTATAGAAATAAAAATCACCACCAAACATGAGAAATGAAAAAAACAAAAAAACACAAATGAAAAGCAGAAAATTTTATCACACCATGGCAAAATTGTGTATTATCCATCTTCGTGTGGCCCCACCATGCACAACCACTGTGTATTTAAACAAGCGAAGATGGAAAAATTTTCAATTGCCTTTTTACATTTTTTGGTTGGGAACCCAAATAATGCCCTAATTTTCGTTCTTTATTTGTGTTTTTGATAAAGAATAATAAAAGTTAAACAAGAAACATAAAAATGTGAACTTTTTAATAGCGCTTAATACACCCACACACACATACATTTTTTTTTGTTCGCTGCTTACTTGCGAAAGGGATAAGAAAATTTTAATTTTTCATCAAATATATTTTGCCCAACCTCTTTATAAAATTTTACGTTATGTTATGTATGTACCTTATAAACTTAGCTAACGTTTTATTTTTTATTTATTACAGGATGTCGGCAATGAAACGTATGATATATGCGATACGAGTGTATTAAAAAAGAAAATTGTTGTTACATACGGCCAAAGTGTACATTTGGGATGTTTCGTTAAAATACCAGAAGTTTTGAAAGATCAACAGGTAACATGGTATCATCATTCGAAAGAAAAAGGACGGTATGTACCGGGGGTTTAATATAAATTTAATTAAAATAAATAATTTATTATCATAATCGTAATACATAATAACAATAATAATAATATTAAACATAATTTACTCCAATTCGCATAGGTATGAAATAAAATACAGTCCAACCAAGTACATTGAAACAACAGAAAGAGGTTTAGTTGTGATATCGGTGAATGAGGCGGATAGTGGGCGATATGATTGTCATTTAGGTGGTTCGTTGCTTTGTAGCTACAATATAACAGTAGATGCTCATAGGTATACCCGCTCATAAAAATTTTACAAAATTTTCATAATTTATATTTACCTTCTTTCGTATTTTTTTATTTAGATGTACACCGCCGAATAAAAGTAACGATTATCAAAAAATATATTCGGATTGGTGTCATGAATTTGAAAAATATAAATCGGCAATGAAGTCGTGGGAGAAAAAACAAGCAGTAAGTGGGCGGAAAATTTCGTTATAAAAAAAAAACAATTACTTTAATTATATTTAATTTATTTTAATTATTTTAGCAATGTTCATCACGACAAAATTATAGTAATCAACATCCGAATGATGTTTTCCATAGAAACACTAACGTCTGATATTGAGGTATGTATAGTAAATATTGGTTATTACTTAAATCGGACGCGATTAAAACTTGACAACTTTTCTCTCTTGGCTCATACCTCTAAAGCGATGATATAAAATTATTGGTATATTAGATATACAGAATATTTTGTTCACAATCACATATTGCGAAGCAAAACAATCAGAACAAGCATTTCTGACGTACTGGCCTAAATAGGGGTTGTACGGAAAATTTAATTAATCTGTTCAAAATCATCCAGCTAATTATCCAAATATAGTCGTTCGTATGTCACACCGACGCGTATTTTCTGTTATACTTTTGTGTATAGAACTATGCAGACCATCCTAATTATGTAAACCTATTTAATTCAAATAATTAGTGGAATTCTATATTGTAGATCTCAAGACCTAATTTGTAAAAATTTATTTGAATTTGAAAGTGACCCTGTTTCCTGTTATTTATATTGTAATTTTTAAAATGCTTCTCAAATTATATCACGAGCACATGCAACATGTTTTAAACTTGTTGTTTTATATAATTAAAATAAAACAGTCTCACAATAAAAGAAAATTAGTTTTAATTAATTTATTGATTTTACTTCTTTTCTACATGGGTAATTTTCTTGAACTAAAACAAAAACCTCTCACTACTAGATTCACCCAAATAAACCCAAGAACATATGTCTCAAAAACACTCTATTTCAACACTTCCTCCTGTTTGAGATTTATGTTATGCTTGATTGTGAATTTAAATTGACCTTCAGCCAATGATTTCGTAAAGATGTCCGCTAGTTGTTGTTCAGTCTGTACATATTCAATGCTGAACTCCTTTCCCAATAGACTCTTCATAAAATGATAACACACATCAATGTGTTTTGTCCTTTTGTAGGCCGTTTCATCTCCAATCATTTTGATTGTACTTTGATTGTCCAATTTTAAAGTTGAATTCCTCACACAGTCTTCCTATTATTATTAGTTGTTTAACCGCTTCAGATGCAGCGATATATTCAGCTTCTGATGTTGACAAAGCTATGACTGACTGGCATCTTGTGTGCCAATCTACTGCTGTTCCATTCACCACCATTAAATAACCTGAAGTTGATTTCCTTGTTTTTTTATCGCCCGCGAAATCTGCATCACTGTAACATTTGACACTTCCTCCCTCCGAATCTGACTTAAATCTTAAACCAAACTCTTTCGTTCCATTTAAAAACCGGAAAACTCTCTTTATTGCTTCCCAGTTAATTAATTTAGGAGATTCCATATAACGACTTAACTTGTTTACCGCATATGTTATATCTGATCTGCAAACAGGTGACAGAAACAATAAACTCTCAATTGCCTCACGATATGGACCAGTGCATGGTAAACTCTCCTCATCGTCCATATCTTTCGTCGGTCCAGGTGTACACACTGATTTACTTTCACTCATATTAAACCTTTCCAATATCTTTATAATGTAATTTTCTTGTTTAATAAAAATATCACCAGATGGTTCTTTTGTAATTTCCATTCCCAAAAATTGATTTAGATTATCTCTTTTAATATCAAAATTATTTTCCAGATGCTTCAATAATTTATCAATTTCAGTGACACTTGATGATACAATTAAACCATCATCCACATATATTATCAAGTATAGTTATTAGTTTCTCTACGCCACTTCCTATAAAAATACAAGGATCATTTTCTGATTGTTTTGAACTAAATCTCTTTAAAACTTCAATGAATTTGAAATTCCAGTTCCTTGGAGCTTGTTTTAATCCATATAAGCACTTGGTTAAATAACAAACTCTTTCAGTACCATCTTCAAATCCCATTGGTTGCTCCATATATATTTCTTCTTCTAAACTGCCATTGAGAAAATCAGTTTTTATGTCAAATTGGGATAAATGAAGTTTCAGGGTAGCAGCGAAACTCAGAAGTAATCTTATACTATTATATTGTGCCACTGGACTAAATGTTTCCAAATAATCCCTTCCATACTTCTGACTGCACCCTTTTGCAACCAATCGGTTATTTGACCATATTGGTTATTGACTTTACACGAAAAATCCATTTGTTTCCAATTGCTTGTTTCCCTTTTGGTAAATACGTCAATTTCCATGTGCTGTTAATGTTTAGAGCATTCATCTCTTCATCCATTGCCTGCTTCCAATTATTATCTTTGACTGCTTCTGAATATTCAATTTCCGAACATGCAATCAAACTGATGTAATCATTATATTTATTTGGTGGCTTCAACTGACTTCTGTCTCGTAACACTCGACCTTCTTCCTCTGCATGTTGATTTTCCGTTGCAGTATTATTATCTTCATTACCATCCTTAATTTTGAATGAATCTTTTGTTTCCTCTTTTTGTATTGAATCTGTATTTTTTTCAACATTAAAACTTTGCGATTGACTACTCGTTTCTTTAAATATAACATCTCGGCAAACATCAATTTTATTTTCTCCAGGGAAGTATAGTCGATATCCTTTCGTCTCCTCCGAATATCCAACAAATATTCCATTTTTGCTTTTGTAATTCCATTTTTGACGTTTTTCCTTTGGTATATGTACATTGTACATATACCTCATTTCCAAAGATTTCAAAATTGTCAATACATGGTAAGAAGTGGATGGTGCATTAACGGCTAGAAAGAGTAACAGAATTCAGAGTAGCAGAATTCAGAGTAAAAATGACCGTAGCAAAACGAATTTTAAACAAAACGATATTTGCCATTGGGCACGGGACTGCTGGTTTAAAAAAGATAAAAGCAGCACGAGTAAAATCAAAACAGATGACTATGCATTAATATCAGATGTGGAAAGAGATATGAAGTTTGAATGGTTTTTGGATTCGGGTGCAAGACATCACATGACATCAAATAATGATTGGTTTGCTGATTATTAGAAGTTTAAAAACCCAAAATACATAACAATCGGTGATGGAACAAAACTCGAGGCGATTGGAATAGGAGTGATTCCAGTACAAATTTTAAAAGATAATGAATGGGTAAATGGAAATATTCATGAAGTATTTCATGTTCCAAAATTGATGTGTAATTTATATTCAGCGAGTAATGCGGTGGATAAAGGTTATGTAATTACAACAAAACAAAATGGATGTGAAATCAAAATGAATAATAATACAATAGTATCCTGCATTAGAGTTGGAAATTTGTTCAAGTTGAAAATAAAATTACGAAAGCTGGAAGCCGCACATTATACTCAAAAGAAATCGGAAAAATCATTGGAACAATAGCATCAAATGTTAGTACATCAAAATATACAATATTGCAAAAGTATTCTGGAAAATAATGGACTGAAATTACAAGGTAAACAAAACTTTCAATGTGAATCCTGTATCTACGGTAAACAATGTAGACAACCATTTAAATCATCAACTACTGTATCATCAAAACCTGGTGAGATAATGCATGTTTGTAGATGTATGTGGACCTATGGAGAAATTATCGATTGGTGGTTCAAAGTACTTTCTGTTATTAAAGGATGATTTTACTCGTCATAAAACAGTATATTTTCTAAAATATAAATCCGAAGTATATGAAAAATTGAAAGAGTATATACCGAAATTTAAAATAATAATAATACGGTCAGACAATGGCCTTGAATTTAAAAACAAAAACATCGAAACCTTATTAAAGGGGTATGGGATTAAGCACCAGTTTACTGTAGCATACACACCTGAACAAAATGGAGCTGCAGAAAGAGAAATGCGCACACTATGTAGTAGAAGCAGCACGGACAATACTTCATACGAAAAATTTGGGGCATCAGTTTTGGGCAGAGGCTATAAATACTGTAGCATATGTGCTGAATAGACCAGGAAAAAGCACAATAAGCGGGAAAACGCCATTTGAATTGATGTATAAGAAGAAACCATGTATTGAAAATTTAGAAATCTTTGGAAATGAGGTATATGTACAATGTACATATACCAAAGGAAAAACAGAAAGAGAAGTTTAGTTGTCTGTATTAAATCAATAAGATTCTTTCGGCTTTTTATAGACACAATATATTAATAATAATGGCATTCACAACATTTTCGACTTGTCAATCAGAAAAATGAAGAGGCCAGTCATTTATAATATATCTACCAAAAAAAGTAGAAATATCAAAATCCCCCCCCCCCCCGTACTTTAACCCCAGAGTTAATACAAAATGTATTTTGACTCTAAAAAAGAAAACCTTTCCTTGCGTTTTCGTGGGTAGTTTGGTTTCGTACTGATAATCTCAAAACAAAAAGTTCGATCTACTCATCAGGTAGCTACGACCAAACTACAAAAATACAATTCCAACTCCATACATTAAGTATGAGGAAAGAACGTAGTTGACTTAGCGAATTATGAACAAATTCACCAAATCAAAAAACACAAGGAAAACTTTTAATTTCTGTGTGTTTTATGCCAACACGAATAATAGAAAGAGAAGTTTAGTTGTCTGTATTAAATCAATAAGATTCTTTCGGCTTTTTATAGACACAATATATTAATAATAATGGCATTCACAACATTTTCGACTTGTCAATCAGAAAAATGAAGAGGCCAGTCATTTATAATATATCTACCAAAAAAAGTAGAAATATCAAAATCCCCCCCCCCCCGTACTTTAACCCCAGAGTTAATACAAAATGTATTTTGACTCTAAAAAAGAAAACCTTTCCTTGCGTTTTCGTGGGTAGTTTGGTTTCGTACTGATAATCTCAAAACAAAAAGTTCGATCTACTCATCAGGTAGCTACGACCAAACTACAAAAATACAATTCCAACTCCATACATTAAGTATGAGGAAAGAACGTAGTTGACTTAGCGAATTATGAACAAATTCACCAAATCAAAAAACACAAGGAAAACTTTTAATTTCTGT
Organism: Tipula helvola; assembly: GCA_963556165.1. Taxonomy (NCBI): domain Eukaryota; kingdom Metazoa; phylum Arthropoda; class Insecta; order Diptera; family Tipulidae; genus Tipula; species Tipula helvola. The sequence goes on from OY744483.1 coordinate 105,470,936, forward strand.
GTGTTTTATGCCAACACGAATAATAGAAAGAGAAGTTTAGTTGTCTGTATTAAATCAATAAGATTCTTTCGGCTTTTTATAGACACAATATATTAATAATAATGGCATTCACAACATTTTCGACTTGTCAATCAGAAAAATGAAGAGGCCAGTCATTTATAATATATCTACCAAAAAAAGTAGAAATATCAAAATCCCCCCCCCCCCCGTACTTTAACCCCAGAGTTAATACAAAATGTATTTTGACTCTAAAAAAGAAAACCTTTCCTTGCGTTTTCGTGGGTAGTTTGGTTTCGTACTGATAATCTCAAAACAAAAAGTTCGATCTACTCATCAGGTAGCTACGACCAAACTACAAAAATACAATTCCAACTCCATACATTAAGTATGAGGAAAGAACGTAGTTGACTTAGCGAATTATGAACAAATTCACCAAATCAAAAAACACAAGGAAAACTTTTAATTTCTGTGTGTTTTATGCCAACACGAATAATAGAAAGAGAAGTTTAGTTGTCTGTATTAAATCAATAAGATTCTTTCGGCTTTTTATAGACACAATATATTAATAATAATGGCATTCACAACATTTTCGACTTGTCAATCAGAAAAATGAAGAGGCCAGTCATTTATAATATATCTACCAAAAAAAGTAGAAATATCAAAATCCCCCCCCCCCCGTACTTTAACCCCAGAGTTAATACAAAATGTATTTTGACTCTAAAAAAGAAAACCTTTCCTTGCGTTTTCGTGGGTAGTTTGGTTTCGTACTGATAATCTCAAAACAAAAAGTTCGATCTACTCATCAGGTAGCTACGACCAAACTACAAAAATACAATTCCAACTCCATACATTAAGTATGAGGAAAGAACGTAGTTGACTTAGCGAATTATGAACAAATTCACCAAATCAAAAAACACAAGGAAAACTTTTAATTTCTGTGTGTTTTATGCCAACACGAATAATAGAAAGAGAAGTTTAGTTGTCTGTATTAAATCAATAAGATTCTTTCGGCTTTTTATAGACACAATATATTAATAATAATGGCATTCACAACATTTTCGACTTGTCAATCAGAAAAATGAAGAGGCCAGTCATTTATAATATATCTACCAAAAAAAGTAGAAATATCAAAATCCCCCCCCCCCCGTACTTTAACCCCAGAGTTAATACAAAATGTATTTTGACTCTAAAAAAGAAAACCTTTCCTTGCGTTTTCGTGGGTAGTTTGGTTTCGTACTGATAATCTCAAAACAAAAAGTTCGATCTACTCATCAGGTAGCTACGACCAAACTACAAAAATACAATTCCAACTCCATACATTAAGTATGAGGAAAGAACGTAGTTGACTTAGCGAATTATGAACAAATTCACCAAATCAAAAAACACAAGGAAAACTTTTAATTTCTGTGTGTTTTATGCCAACACGAATAATAGAAAGAGAAGTTTAGTTGTCTGTATTAAATCAATAAGATTCTTTCGGCTTTTTATAGACACAATATATTAATAATAATGGCATTCACAACATTTTCGACTTGTCAATCAGAAAAATGAAGAGGCCAGTCATTTATAATATATCTACCAAAAAAAGTAGAAATATCAAAATCCCCCCCCCCCCGTACTTTAACCCCAGAGTTAATACAAAATGTATTTTGACTCTAAAAAAGAAAACCTTTCCTTGCGTTTTCGTGGGTAGTTTGGTTTCGTACTGATAATCTCAAAACAAAAAGTTCGATCTACTCATCAGGTAGCTACGACCAAACTACAAAAATACAATTCCAACTCCATACATTAAGTATGAGGAAAGAACGTAGTTGACTTAGCGAATTATGAACAAATTCACCAAATCAAAAAACACAAGGAAAACTTTTAATTTCTGTGTGTTTTATGCCAACACGAATAATAGAAAGAGAAGTTTAGTTGTCTGTATTAAATCAATAAGATTCTTTCGGCTTTTTATAGACACAATATATTAATAATAATGGCATTCACAACATTTTCGACTTGTCAATCAGAAAAATGAAGAGGCCAGTCATTTATAATATATCTACCAAAAAAGCCGAAAGAATCTTATTGATTTAATACAGACAACTAAACTTCTCTTTCTATTATTCGTGTTGGCATAAAACACACAGAAATTAAAAGTTTTCCTTGTGTTTTTTGATTTGGTGAATTTGTTCATAATTCGCTAAGTCAACTACGTTCTTTCCTCATACTTAATGTATGGAGTTGGAATTGTATTTTTGTAGTTTGGTCGTAGCTACCTGATGAGTAGATCGAACTTTTTGTTTTGAGATTATCAGTACGAAACCAAACTACCCACGAAAACGCAAGGAAAGGTTTTCTTTTTTAGAGTCAAAATACATTTTGTATTAACTCTGGGGTTAAAGTACGGGGGGGGGGGGATTTTGATATTTCTACTTTTTTTGGTAGATATATTATAAATGACTGGCCTCTTCATTTTTCTGATTGACAAGTCGAAAATGTTGTGAATGCCATTATTATTAATATATTGTGTCTATAAAAAGCCGAAAGAATCTTATTGATTTAATACAGACAACTAAACTTCTCTTTCTATTATTCGTGTTGGCATAAAACACACAGAAATTAAAAGTTTTCCTTGTGTTTTTTGATTTGGTGAATTTGTTCATAATTCGCTAAGTCAACTACGTTCTTTCCTCATACTTAATGTATGGAGTTGGAATTGTATTTTTGTAGTTTGGTCGTAGCTACCTGATGAGTAGATCGAACTTTTTGTTTTGAGATTATCAGTACGAAACCAAACTACCCACGAAAACGCAAGGAAAGGTTTTCTTTTTTAGAGTCAAAATACATTTTGTATTAACTCTGGGGTTAAAGTACGGGGGGGGGGGGATTTTGATATTTCTACTTTTTTTGGTAGATATATTATAAATGACTGGCCTCTTCATTTTTCTGATTGACAAGTCGAAAATGTTGTGAATGCCATTATTATTAATATATTGTGTCTATAAAAAGCCGAAAGAATCTTATTGATTTAATACAGACAACTAAACTTCTCTTTCTATTATTCGTGTTGGCATAAAACACACAGAAATTAAAAGTTTTCCTTGTGTTTTTTGATTTGGTGAATTTGTTCATAATTCGCTAAGTCAACTACGTTCTTTCCTCATACTTAATGTATGGAGTTGGAATTGTATTTTTGTAGTTTGGTCGTAGCTACCTGATGAGTAGATCGAACTTTTTGTTTTGAGATTATCAGTACGAAACCAAACTACCCACGAAAACGCAAGGAAAGGTTTTCTTTTTTAGAGTCAAAATACATTTTGTATTAACTCTGGGGTTAAAGTACGGGGGGGGGGGGATTTTGATATTTCTACTTTTTTTGGTAGATATATTATAAATGACTGGCCTCTTCATTTTTCTGATTGACAAGTCGAAAATGTTGTGAATGCCATTATTATTAATATATTGTGTCTATAAAAAGCCGAAAGAATCTTATTGATTTAATACAGACAACTAAACTTCTCTTTCTATTATTCGTGTTGGCATAAAACACACAGAAATTAAAAGTTTTCCTTGTGTTTTTTGATTTGGTGAATTTGTTCATAATTCGCTAAGTCAACTACGTTCTTTCCTCATACTTAATGTATGGAGTTGGAATTGTATTTTTGTAGTTTGGTCGTAGCTACCTGATGAGTAGATCGAACTTTTTGTTTTGAGATTATCAGTACGAAACCAAACTACCCACGAAAACGCAAGGAAAGGTTTTCTTTTTTAGAGTCAAAATACATTTTGTATTAACTCTGGGGTTAAAGTACGGGGGGGGGGGGATTTTGATATTTCTACTTTTTTTGGTAGATATATTATAAATGACTGGCCTCTTCATTTTTCTGATTGACAAGTCGAAAATGTTGTGAATGCCATTATTATTAATATATTGTGTCTATAAAAAGCCGAAAGAATCTTATTGATTTAATACAGACAACTAAACTTCTCTTTCTATTATTCGTGTTGGCATAAAACACACAGAAATTAAAAGTTTTCCTTGTGTTTTTTGATTTGGTGAATTTGTTCATAATTCGCTAAGTCAACTACGTTCTTTCCTCATACTTAATGTATGGAGTTGGAATTGTATTTTTGTAGTTTGGTCGTAGCTACCTGATGAGTAGATCGAACTTTTTGTTTTGAGATTATCAGTACGAAACCAAACTACCCACGAAAACGCAAGGAAAGGTTTTCTTTTTTAGAGTCAAAATACATTTTGTATTAACTCTGGGGTTAAAGTACGGGGGGGGGGGGATTTTGATATTTCTACTTTTTTTGGTAGATATATTATAAATGACTGGCCTCTTCATTTTTCTGATTGACAAGTCGAAAATGTTGTGAATGCCATTATTATTAATATATTGTGTCTATAAAAAGCCGAAAGAATCTTATTGATTTAATACAGACAACTAAACTTCTCTTTCTATTATTCGTGTTGGCATAAAACACACAGAAATTAAAAGTTTTCCTTGTGTTTTTTGATTTGGTGAATTTGTTCATAATTCGCTAAGTCAACTACGTTCTTTCCTCATACTTAATGTATGGAGTTGGAATTGTATTTTTGTAGTTTGGTCGTAGCTACCTGATGAGTAGATCGAACTTTTTGTTTTGAGATTATCAGTACGAAACCAAACTACCCACGAAAACGCAAGGAAAGGTTTTCTTTTTTAGAGTCAAAATACATTTTGTATTAACTCTGGGGTTAAAGTACGGGGGGGGGGGGATTTTGATATTTCTACTTTTTTTGGTAGATATATTATAAATGACTGGCCTCTTCATTTTTCTGATTGACAAGTCGAAAATGTTGTGAATGCCATTATTATTAATATATTGTGTCTATAAAAAGCCGAAAGAATCTTATTGATTTAATACAGACAACTAAACTTCTCTTTCTATTATTCGTGTTGGCATAAAACACACAGAAATTAAAAGTTTTCCTTGTGTTTTTTGATTTGGTGAATTTGTTCATAATTCGCTAAGTCAACTACGTTCTTTCCTCATACTTAATGTATGGAGTTGGAATTGTATTTTTGTAGTTTGGTCGTAGCTACCTGATGAGTAGATCGAACTTTTTGTTTTGAGATTATCAGTACGAAACCAAACTACCCACGAAAACGCAAGGAAAGGTTTTCTTTTTTAGAGTCAAAATACATTTTGTATTAACTCTGGGGTTAAAGTACGGGGGGGGGGGATTTTGATATTTCTACTTTTTTTGGTAGATATATTATAAATGACTGGCCTCTTCATTTTTCTGATTGACAAGTCGAAAATGTTGTGAATGCCATTATTATTAATATATTGTGTCTATAAAAAGCCGAAAGAATCTTATTCAAAGGAAAAACGTCAAAAATGGAATTACAAAAGCAAAAATGGAATATTTGTTGGATATTCGGAGGAGACGAAAGGATATCGAGTACCTATACTTCCCTGGAGAAAATAAAATTGATGTTTGCCGAGATGTTATATTTAAAGAAACGAGTAGTCAATCGCAAAGTTTTAATGTTGAAAAAAATACAGATTCAATACAAAAAGAGGAAACAAAAGATTCATTCAAAATTAAGGATGGTAATGAAGATAATAATACTGCAACGGAAAATCAACATGCAGAGGAAGAAGGTCGAGTGTTACGAGACAGAAGTCAGTTGAAGCCACCAAATAAATATAATGATTATATCAGTTTGATTGCATGTTCGGAAATTGAATATTCAGAAGCAGTCAAAGATAATAATTGGAAGCAGGCAATGGATGAAGAGATGAATGCTCTAAACATTAACAGCACATGGAAATTGACGTATTTACCAAAAGGGAAACAAGCAATTGGAAACAAATGGATTTTTCGTGTAAAGTCAAATAACCAATATAAGGCACGATTGGTTGCAAAAGAGTGCAGTCAGAAGTATGGAAGGGATTATTTGGAAACATTTAGTCCAGTGGCACAATATAAAAGTATAAGATCACTTCTGAGTGTCGCTGCTACCCTGAAACTTCATTTATCCCAATTTGACATAAAAACTGATTTTCTCAATGGCAGTTTAGAAGAAGAAATATATATGGAGCAACCAATGGAATTTGAAGATGGTACTGAAAGAGTTTGTTATTTAACCAAGTGCTTATATGGCTTGAAACAAGCTCCAAGGAACTGGAATTTCAAATTCATTGAAGTTTTAAAGAGATTTAGTTTAAAACAATCAGAAAATGATCCTTGTATTTTTATAGGAAGTGGCGTAGAGAAACTAATAAACTATACTTGATAATATATGTGGATGATGGTTTAATTGTATCATCAAGTGTCACTGAAATTAATAAATTATTGAAGCATCTGGAAAATAATTTTGATATTAAAAGAGATAATCTAAATCAATTTTTGGGAATGGAAATTACAAAAGAACCATCTGGTGATATTTTTGTTAAACAAAAAAATTACATTATCAAGATGTTGGAAACTTTAATATGAGTGAAAGTAAATCAGTGTGTACACCTGGACCGACGAAAGATATTGACGATGAGGAGAGTGTACCATTTACTGGTCCATATCGTGAGGCAATTGGGAGTTTATTGTTTCTGTCATCTGTTTGCAGACCAAATATAACATACGCAGTAAACAAGTTAAGTTGATAATGTTGTTTTATATAATTAAAATAAAACAGACTGACAATAAAAGAAAATTAGTTTTAATTAATTTATTGATTTTACTTCTTTTCTGCATGGGTAATTTTCTTGAACTAAAACAAAAAACCTCTCACTACTAGATTCACCCAAATAAACCCAAGAACATATGTCTCAGAAACACTCTATTTCAACAAAACTTTTGAGGGTACTCGCTGGTAAAATTGGTGATTATAATTGTAAATTAAAAATATTTAAACAACTTCTTTCAAATTTTCTTAACTGCCGCACGGCCGCATACCTCAAGATGGAATAACTATTGCGGTGGTCCACACATCCATTTCCAAGTGATATTTTCTGTAACCTCTGAATACAGAAATTATTACAGCGTTGCCCAGTTGACTTTTTTTTTTCTAATCGGAGTTTTATTGCTGTAATAATTTTCTAAATTTGTCAAAAATACTAATTTAGCTTGGCAACCAATTTTTTTTCCCTGGCGCTACATCCCATAGAGGGATTTGGCCAGAGGGGCTATTTCTGAATACGATACGAATACGAATGTATAAGATTCGTATTTGATTTAAATAAGAAACGAGCGAATCTGATTTAATTCTAATTCAATTCAAATAAGAATGTTACACTTTCGTATTCGTATCTTATTCAGAAATAGCCCCACAGTTCATTGTGAAGTTTAGTAATCATTTTTGCAACGGATAATGAGTGATTAATTCATTGATCCTTACATTAACCAGCCGTGATTTTTACATCATACGCCGAGAATTGAACCCGGGATCTCCGGAGCTTAAAGCAAGGCATTGGCCACCAATGGTATATAAAAATCTGTTCGCACGGCTGAACATACGCTCGGGCAGCATTAATCTTCGCTGCTTCCTTAAAATATTGTTGGAGTGTGGTTTATGCTGGATCCCCTTCAGGTTTTGGTTGCAACAGATTCCTATGGTCGTAGTCCTTTCACTGTGGAACCCTTCTTTTGACCTTACATAGGTATATTATCAATGCTATTAGGATGAAAACAACTATGCAACAACTGTGCATGTCGTGCTTTGATATATTTAGATCATCATCTTGTAATTCGGCAATTTTCTTATGGAGAAGTCTAAAATCTCCTTCATTTGGTTCTTCCTGTAGAACAGTTGTATTGCAGGAGGTTGTCCAATTGGTCGATCGGTTGACTGCTGGTAGTAATGATAAATCAAGCGTGCTTTCGATGATTTTTTGACTTTTTAGTGTAACTAATCCAACTTTCTACTCACACCCCACGGTGCTCTGGAGTCGGTTTAAACAAAAAAGTGCGGTGTCTCCGAAATTCTTTTTTCCAACGTTTGGAGACCTCAAAAGGAGTACTTTTAGCCATTAGAGAAAAAAATCCGCTCGGCGCTTTTTTTTCTGGGGCGAAAATATGACAAAAAAGCATTCTTAGAGAAGTTAACGCCCTGTCCTGCAATGTATTGGCTCTGTAAATGTATACAGGGTGTCATATACACCTGTACTGGTTTATACACAGATCCAATGATATATATATAGGGTGTCCAACAAGTGTACGGCAAGTGTTTTCAATCGTAGAAGCATAAAAACACAACAGGATAGATGAAAGTTTGGAGAGGGGAAGAGCCAAGATCCTATGTTTTCATTTTCTTTTTTCTCTACCAACGAGTCCCTGATATACTACAGGCCCTTTGCTTATCCAATAGTATATTTGTTTATGCTCGATGTTTCGATGTTTTCATTTTCGCTGAAAATGTTGTTACTCAAGATGGAAGGATATAGGGTTGGATGATTAGACGATGATTTTTTTGACACTTTCTTCCTCTTCGTCTCCTGGAGACTTTTATTTATGACCACTGGCGTCACATTTCCCGAAAAATTTGGTACCACAGGGCCGGTAGCTAGCACACAAAGATAACATTGACACTGGTCTCCTTTACTCACAGATCTTGTGCTGTACTTCACAGACAGAAATTTTTCAATTTCTGGGAATTCACACCGCTTGTCTCCTTTCAATGACTTGCCCACGCGTACATTACAAGCTGGGCACATTACAACCGGCACTCTTGTATCACTTACATTGAAGTCAGGAATTACTTCCACCAAGTTTGATTTCACCTTTCCTTGAATCATCACCATTTTTTTCGATTTTTTTCCACAACACAGACATATCTTGAACCGGTTTTCGGCGTGATTCCCACGCTTCTTATAATTAGGATAAAACATATTGAGAATAGAAAAATCAGCGATCGCAGATTATTGTTCACACGTCAGTGCTATTCGGAATACTAAATTTCTCTGAAGAAAATTTGAAAAGTGACAAACATAAACAAAGATAAAATATAAACATTGTATCTCAGCTCTCTAACAAACATAAACAAAGGGCTATAAAATATAAACATTGTATCTCAGCTCTCTTTCTCTTATTCAAAAACAAAACATGCAAATTACTTTTGTTGTGTTTTTACACATTTAAGGATTAAAAGCATTGCCAAACCCTTCTTGGAAACCCTATATCTATCATTATATTTGTGTATGTACTAGTGCAGATGTATATGATACCCTGTATACATATACAGTAATCATCAGCACTCATGAAAAGGCGTTATCGTCTCTAGGCATATGATTTTCGTGATTTTCGCCCCAGAAAAAAAAGCGCCGAGCGGATTTTTTTCTCTAATGGCTAAAAGTACTCCTTTTGAGGTCTCCAAACGTTGGAAAAAAGAATTTCGGAGACACCGCACTTTTTTGTTTAAACCGACTCCAGAGCACCGTGACCCTTCTTTGACTGAAATTTTTCCATTCATTGGAATAGGTTACGTGGTCACGTCCTCCTTGCAAACTGTAACGGCTGGTTGTGGATATTGCGATGAGAACAACCAGTAATTGTTTCTAAGTTTTTTTATTTTTTTTATTTTTTTTTATTTTTTGTGCCCCACGCTAACACACCCTGTTTTGAGCAGTAGCTCATTCACAACAGATTGTGCAGCTTGAGGTGAATTAATTTAATAAATTATTTAAAAAGAAAAATTATAAAACTAATTACATATTTCAAAATCACGGCACATCTCCATATCCGTGGTGGCATCTGATCTTTATTTACAAGATTACAAGATAGTAGTCCCAAGTCTAAGAACATTAGTTCTCTGTGAGGCAGCTTCAGCTTGTTTTTTTGATGAAGGACTTCGATACCGGATATTTCTGGCTGTAACATTTTAGGATAACCCGACCGCAGCCTACCTCTTCCACTGTCCATTTCCTTCGCTTCGCAAGCTGTCACTCCTGCGATAGCTCCCGAAGTGACCTGATGATCCTCTGGTAGCATTCCTATTGTTCGACTTCTCAATATTTTCTCCATATTGATGGGTTTAGTATTATTTTTGTCTATTACCAAAGACCTACCTCTATTAACTTGCGGCCCGAATTAAATTAATTTTAAACTTGAAATAGAAATTAAATAAAAATTTTGCGGAAAAAAAAAACAATTTACGACCGATGACAAGAAAGTCTAAGTTTGGACCTGTCTGCCCCTTGTTTCAATGTTGTGCAATGACTTCACTGAGGTTAACATTTGAAGTTCACAAATAGTGTTGTTGAAATATGCAGTGTGCATCGGATGCTGTAGTATGCATATGTGGCAATGATGTAACTCACAGCTGTATAGTATATAGTACTGATCATGATGCATGGTTGTTGCCAAGGGAAATCCATTGATGGTTGTATGAAAGTGGCATTTGACGTTGGAAAAGCTAAGGGCTTAAACAGCTGATATTTTTCCTTGCTTAATAGGTGCAACTTTAGTAATTGTGGTGGCGTTAGAATGGCAGTACTATACCTTATTGTGAGTATCAAAAGCCGCTTCAACTAAATTCTGTTGAACCTCTTTAAAGTTCAACATCGGCATCAATGCCTGAATTGCTATAGTCGTGAATCTGTTGATGTCGTTAAACGTCTTCCAATGCTGAATCATTTCTACCTCGGTTTTCTTAAGTAGGCTGAGGGTGGCATCGGTAATATAGGTCTGATTGTTGATGAGTTTTAGCAAATACTCCTGATTCTCCTTGCTTTTTCTATTTTCTGCTCATAATGGTCTGCATCACCATTGTCTAGTGTATCAAATAGCTCGTGTGCTATATTTCCTATTATATTGATAGCACCTCTTGTTCGCCTGTAGTTTTTGCCGTGGTGGAGTGTCTCATCTCTCTGATTGATAGCTGGTAACATATTTTGCAGTTCGCTTGTTGTTTCTGAGCATGTGTGATAGCTCTATCACTATTCAAATAAAGCTGGGTTAACTTTCTCACGCAATCTTGATATGACTTTAGCTCTTTGTGATAAAATGTGACATCAAAACATACAATAATCTTCCATTGGTTATTTGTAAACTGCACGTTTCCAGTGTATTCAAAATAGAGTCCGGATTGATGGGCAAAGCTAGTCAGGTTATACGAAAGCTTATAGTTGCTGAAGTTTCTGGACAAACGCTGCACATTGTTAGTAAACATAATAAAAACAAGGGTATACTAGTTTGATGCTGGTGCTTACGTATATGTGTCTACTGCGGGTTTCCCTCTTTTGTTCTCCCTCCGAAATTTCTTTATCATTAAAAAATATTCATCTTCGAGGTCGATCGCTTAAATTTGATACCGTGAGTATCTTTAACTGTCACTCCTTTAGTTGGCTTAGCTGTACCCGGACGCAATTCGACAATTCGCCCAGATGGCCACTTAGTTGGTGGCAGGTTGTTATTTTTAATCCAAACAATGTCACCCAGTTTGTCTTCTGGTAGTTTGCAATTCCATTTTACTCGTTGTTGAAAGCTTGATAAATAATCGATCGACCATCGTTTCCAAAATTGTTGAACCATCCTTAGCAATAAGGTCCAACGCTGTCCTAAGGTTACATATTCATGCAACAAATCAGGTTCTTGGATGGCGAGCAATGAGTAATTTATGATGCGCCTGGAAAGGTGGAAGCTTCATCCCTTGCTAATTGATGCAATGTTTGCACAGGTGTGTTGCTGATGCTGTGCCGTGAGTCACGGTGGTGAGTTTGTACTCCTTTAATTGTTGTTCTGGTGGTTTTTCCAGAAGATGCGTTGATATTCCTGGTCGTCTTCATGTACTGTGATTTGACAAAACATTTTTTCTATGTAGGCAGTATATATGAATTTATGTTTTCGACATTGAAATATTATGCTTAGAACGTATTTTTGAAGTGTAGGTCCATTTAGCAGGACGTTATTTAGAGAAGTACCTGAAGATGTCTTGGCTGTTGCATCAAAGGCGACTCATAGTTTCATCGTTGAACTTGCTTCTTTGAAAACAGCATGGTGTGGTTAATGATGATGCTCAGCTTCTCCACTTGTTGTCTCCGTAATCACTTCTTCAAGCTCCCAGGATTTATTTAGCTGCCAGTCGATATCTGCTGTTGTTACAATAGCATGAGTCATGTGTTACCTGTGATGATCCATCATAATTTGGTTTGCTGCAGAATTGGTTTATTTGGGGCACCTTTCAGCAGATTCGCCATAATTATTTGACCGTAGTAGCTCCTAGAAGTATATCGATTGGACCAGGTTCATGAAAGGTCGGATCTACCCAGATAAGGTTCTTGGTATGGCTAGAGGCGTTTGATTCAACCATCACATCAGATAGGTTTCCGGTTATTTTCTTGAAGACCATAGCTTTGACTTTTAGCTTGAAGTTTGATGAAAACCTCAGTCTGATGGTGAATTCTACAGTAGATTTCGCTGTACCGGCTTCTGTTAGTCCCATGCCACTACTTCGATTATGAAAGTGGCTTGGGAAACTAGATCAATCAGAATCCGAACTAGAGTTTCTCCAATGTCGGTAGTTAATATTTCTTTTTTGTATTATTTTGTGGATTCTAGCCCAAATAAATCAATACCCGTATTATTTGCTTCCAAATATTACCATACTAAATTTATTTATTATTAATATTTCGGCATTTTGCCATTCTCAAAATATTAGGTTAATATTGACATTGAACACAGTTTAGAGATGTATCAGTCATTACAACATGTGTTTCCTCTTTGGGTTGTTTTATGGTGGATTCTTCTTTTGTTGACCGTTTCTCTTGCGATTGTAGAAAGAGACTGGAACCTTGTTTCCAAAAATTCAAAGAAACTTTCCATTGATTGGATTTCTTTTGGATTTTTTATTGTTGATTCATACATGCGATGAGTCTAAACATCCAATTTCGTTCCAATTTTGTTTGCTGACTCTACGGTTAAGCTGGGTAAGTCCAGTATGGTGTTGATATAATGGCTGGCCAACATCCGTTTGTCTTCATATCTGGTGGTGAGGGTATTCCAGGAAATCAGGTAATTTTCTACCGACAGCGTTAAATGATTAGAGAATTAGAGATTTTAGTCCTCGAACCAACGAGAGTAGGTAGTACATTTTCTCTCCGTTGAATAGATTTTCGTTGCAATGTCCAGTCTTGTTGAATAAACTGTAGATGGCTGTTCACTGCTTGCGGTAGAACAATGGAATTTCTATGGCCGGTAGTTTGATGTTGGGGATATTCTTATTAATGCCTTGATCAATGGCTCTGTTGAGCACAGTTTCAAGCATTTGTTGTATGTTAATGACTATCGTCTCGTACTTCGCCTCGAAAGTATTCCTCGACTTCGAATTCTTCTTCATTTGCATTCGCCATGATTTATTAAGGATTGCTGCTGAATGCAGACCATGAATCTTTGAGCTGTCTTGTTAATCTTGTTAGCTTCGCCGAATTGTAACATGTTGCTAAAATTTTTCTTTAAGATTCTAGCTTTTGCCAATTGGAGCTTGTAGTGTTTTGCTTGCTCTACGTATCCTGTCTTAACGTTCGCTGGTTTTGGTAGTTCATGGAGAAATTGTACCGTATCCATGATGTATTATTTTATTCTTCCTTTAGAGTGTGTTCTTTGGATCATATACAAGTCCTATACCGCCAAAGGACTGGTTGCTTTACAGCTTCGAAGAACCGATGTTTCTCCGCTGTTGTAGCCAGCGAAATATATTTTGTTTATTGTGTTGAAACTTACTTCCTACCATTGGTCGGGACTAATCGAAAGTAATTTCTTGATAGTTGAGTTTTTATTACTGACTTATTCAATGATTTTATAGTTTATATACAAAAATTGTTACATTAATTACAATAGCAATATAAAAATATAAAATGATGAGCGTGCAATGCTCAAATTTCTTTTTTGTTTCCTGAGGAAATATATTGCATGCCAAATGAACTGCTTGCACAACATTATTTTATTTATTAAATTCTTACATACATAAATATTTGTCGTATATAAAAATCTGTTCACACGGTTGAACAGTATCGCTGATTTTACTGTTAATGGTCAGTAAAATAAATGGCTGACTGCTTTCAAATTGTTTGAAAATGTTCAATATCTTATTCGTCATGGTCTACCTAGTCTAAAATTATTGAAGCCAAGCATATTCAAGCTTAGACAGTTTAGCAAATCTGTCAAAATAACATAAAGTCAATGTTAATAAAAACTTAAGATAACTGACTTATAGTTGAGGCTAGCCGCTAGGCAACAGCAGCTAACCAAGTTTATTCATCTCACAATCGAAAGACATAATCGCTTCTCCATAATTCTCTTCGTACGTCTTCATAATATTCCTAAATCATAATTAATTAAATAAAGCCTGGTTTAATTTGGAAATTTGAAATTAAATTTTATTATTTAAGCATAAATATTTTCGCACTTCAATCAGATAATTCAAATATTTCGCAGCCAAACAACTCAACGTCTCGTTTAATTTCTCTCAAAAAGGGGGGGGGGAGGGGGGAGGGGGGAAGCAAGCATTAATGTCAAAAAGTTTTACAGAATTCAGTTGAAATTAATAACCAAAGGTAATTTTTTTTGTTTTGTTTACTTACAGGCAGCAACACATTTCTGACATCAGAACTGATAGTATAACTTAATTAATTATGTAATGTAATAATTTTAATAAATAATGTCAAACAGAAAACAAAACGAAATTAAAAATATTAAATGACTTAAAAATTTTATTTTATTTTACACAATTTTTTAAACTTTTTGTTTTTAATTTTTTACAACAAACAAAAATATACAATATATTAAAATTAGTAATTAATTAAAACAAAATACTTAAATATTTTATTAAACAATTTTTTTTAATTTTTTGTTTTATTAAATATATGGAAACTTTATAAAGTATTTATAATTAAAAATGAAATAAGCAATAAATTAAATTTATAAAAAAAAAAACTTTTTTTAGTTTTAATTTCTATACTTTAATTTTAATTCAAGTTGAAACTTGCTTGTTTATTAATCTCCTTTTTAACATTATACATAAATAATCTTTATTTGTCTTTTAAAATTTTCGTTAAATAAATAAACTCTTTCAAAAAAAAAAAATACAATAAAACATAACAAAAAAGAAGATAATATATGAATTCACTCAAATTAGGTTGTGAGTTTCAACATTTTATTAATTAAACAAAAAAATTAAATTTGGAAAAAAAATATTAAATTTTTCAAAAAAAAAATTAATAAATAATAAAATAAATGAATAAAAATATATATATTTTAAAAAATAACACGAGCTTTGTTTTTTAAAAAATATAAAATATATTATTAATAGAATTTAAATTTTTAATTTACTGTTTTTTTTTATTTTTTATTTTACATCATATTATATTGTTTATTTTTTTTTATAAATTTAACAAATAAAAACGAAATAAATAAAAATATAAATAAAAAAAAAAAAATAAATATTTTTGTAAATAAAATAAAAAATTTAAAAACAAAAAAATTTTTTTACTATTATTAAATAATTAAAAAGTAAATAAATAAATCAGAGCTGATAGAGAAAAAAATTATGATTAAAAAACAAAAAAAGTTTATATTATAAATAAATAATTTTTAAATATGTAATAAAAACAAATAAAAATAAAACTTAGGCTTATTTTTTAAGGAATTATAAGCTTAGTAGATTTATAGTATTTTTAAGAAGAAATTTTAATAGTATTACAAAACCATTATTTTTGAATGATGATTTTTATTGAAAGTTTAAAAAAAAAAAATATTTTCCCATCCTCCTTAATTTTTATTTAATTTCTAACCTTTAAGATTTTGCATTTAGTTTCAATATGTTATTATGCTTAGGTATTAGGCTTTTTTTGTGCGGAGAAAGAAGTTATTAATTATCAAAAACTGATAAAACCAAATAGCAAATTAATGATACATCAATTTAAGGGCGTTTTCCCATTATGCTTATATTATCGGTGCCGATGCCAATATCTACGTCCATTCAATTTTTACAAGACCTAAAAAAAATGTTCTATTTGTATAGCAGATGTCAAACAGTGGTTAAAATACAAAATTTTGGCTATTTTCGTTCCTGTCATGTACAAGAGTTAAATCTAAATAATAAAAAACAACTCTCTGAACGATCTGTTATCTATTACCATGTATCTACGTTATAACGTGATTGGAGACTTAAAAAAACTCAAAGCAGTAAATAAACTTCAGTACAGTTGGGCGTCATGTGTATCAAAAAGAATTTAGCCTTATTTCTCAGTAAAACAAAGTGCTTGGATCTTAGATGGAGTATTTACTATACTATGCTTCTCGGGCACCAAGGAAGATACATTAAGTTTCCACGTTTCTTGTGTTTCTTTACTAATTTTTGTATTTTTCTATATCGAGATAGCATACTAAAAACATGGAAATCATTCATAACTTGCAGGCCTGTGTAATTTATATTTTATAGCCATTGCAACATATTTATCCATCGATAAGTTATTATTTTAAGAGAAGAGACTTTTTTTTAATTTACCAAGAGACGAAAGGGAACTTAAAGAAAAGTCTGCTCGGAAGCGGCGATGTATCGGTAAATGGAAAAGCGTTCCGTAAACTACTCTGTGTTTGTGATTAGCCGAAATATGATTCTTCAAGGCTCAAATACAATTTTAGCAATGCGTTTATTGAAATCAATTTCAATCAGGGTCTCCGAATTATACGACAGTGAAGCTCACACACAGCGGATTATTTTTTCCTTAAAATTTGTTCAACCTAACGATTGTACTCCGGTGGTTTAATAATAAGCATAATTCATAAAATTGTAAATGTATCTAATCACCCAAAAGAAAATGTACTAACATTCCAGTAAAAATTAGGTAACATAAAAAGCGTTCATCAAAATAAATTAGGTCTTTTAAACAAACTAATTTAAATCCATCACCAAAATACACATAAAATACATTTTTAATTTGATTTAACTTTTAATTGAACCAAAAATAAATTTAAAAAAAATTTATATTTTTATATAAATAAATAATTAAAATTCTTATATAGTAGGACCTGTGATAAAAAAAAAAAAATGAAAAGTTATGGTTTCTTTATTTAAATTTTTTTGGTTAAATTTTTATGATTTTTTACTTTATAATTTAATAAATAAAATATTTATTTCTGTTACAAAAAAATAATTATTAATTAAATATTAAATCAAATTAAAAATTCTTTTATGATTCCTTTTTTTTTTGGATAAGAGACAAAAATAAAACTTTTTTATTACGCACTTCAGTAAATTTAATCTTACCTTTTATTATACTATTAATTTAGCCTTTTTTTTATACATCTTAATTTTTAATTTTATTTACCTAATATGAAATAATCAGAATTCATCTCTCTGGTAACGACACACCTACCCAACTACACCCATTTTTATTATTATTTCCGAAAAACTTTTACTATAAAAACGAGAAAATAAATTATAAAAGTAAATTAAATAAACAAATAATGCAAAAATACAATCATTTTAGATTTGAAAACAAAACAAAATTAAATAAATGGATTATTTAATAATTATAGTTTATTAATTATGCGTGTATAATTTAACACTTATTACTTTTAAAATATATTGCGCGAGGTATTTATAAATAATCAGATTCATTTTGATGAAGAATAAACAAACAAAAAATAGCTAAATTGTATACAATATAAATTAATATAAGCTCTCTCCGAAATATATAAAAATATATTTAATTAAAAATATAATTACACAGCTCAAAAATTAAATTACATATTAAATAAAAATATAAATATATTTTCTCTTTTAAAAACGAAAACGTCATGAAATAGAATTAAATCTTTATTAAATGATGCTAATTTAATATTTGTTAATATGTAGCTATTTAAAATAAAAATCATTTTAAACAACGGAAAAATTATAAATAATGTAGCTTCTCAATAAATAAAACATCAATTAAGTGTAATGATAAAAAAAATACTAATAAATATATAATTATATATTTTTTTCATATAAATAATTTTTAAAATAATAATGCAAAAAAAATACAAAAAAAAAAGTTAATGATAAAAACAATAAAGTTCCAATTTAATTTTAGAAAAATAAAAAATTATTATTTACATAATTAAAAACATATTTTTTTTTGTATTAGGAAGTACTTATAATATTAATTAATATAATACAAAATTAATATTAATTATTATTAATTATGTAACGTTGAGTTAAGAGAATTGTATAAAACAAACAAATCCTAAAAAAAATTCTAAGCGATCATTTAGTTATATATCTAATATTAAAATTATTAATATTGTAATAATAATATTAAATTAAATAGGAACGAAAATAATGAAATAAAAAATAAGAATATTTTTTATTATTATAAACAAAACAAAAAATTATTATATATAATTTTTTTTATATTATATAGATTAATTAATATACATTATTATTAAAAATTATTATTTGCAAATAATTAATTTTTGTTACATGAATTTTTATAAATTATGAATAATTTTTTATGTTTCTTTTTTTTTAAATATTATTTCTTTAATTATTGTATTAATTTTTATTTCTAAAAATAAAGAAGAAAAATTGATAAAATGTAAACAAATTGTTTTAAATAATTCTTGTGGCTGCGGTCGAATTCTTAAGTAAATCCACTAAATTCGGTAAATGCATAAACCTATTTTATGGATGGTAAATGTTTCACCTTTAGATATTTTATTCGTTATTGTTATAAGAATTGAACGAGTCTAAAATAAAATAAAAAAATGCTCAATTTAACAAAACACGAACACTAAAAATCTGCTTTTATCGTAGTAAATGATTTACCCGAGAATTCGACCGCAGCCTGTGTGTGTGTATTAAGAGAAATAAACTCGAAGAAGAGGCAACTAATTATCATAGATTTTCGAAACATATCAAAAAAATAGAATAAAATGAAATAATATAATAATTAAAGATTCCGAAACCGCATCGAAACCGATAACACCGGCTTGACATCAATCATAGGTAAATGGGCGCTTGGTACTATACGAAAAAAACAATGGAGACATGCTCATCGACTGTTGTGTCGCAAACCAACTATTCATAGCAGGCAGCAAATTCCCACACAAAGATATCCACAAATACACTCGAACTTGACCAGATGTCAGAACCAAGAATTGATCATGCCATGGTTAATAAGAAGTTCCTAGATTTCCTCCAAGATGTCAGAACAACGCGAAGAGTGGACGTTCATAACGATCACTAACTGGTAATAGCAACTTTCAAAATAAAACCAACCGCTGTAAAAATTTACACAGAAACAAATCGAAGGAAGTTTAACATGAATAGATTGAGAAATACCGACACAAGAAACACTTTCAACACACTGCAACTCAATTTAGTAAGAAATGAAACCAGTACAGTTACTTAAAAATGGGACCAAATAGAAGATGTCTACATCAAGACTACTACCGGTGTACTCGGCTACCAAGACAACACCAGAAAGCCATGGATTAGCAATGATACGTGGAAGGTAATCAAAGGATTTAAGCTGCAATTATGTCACCATGATACGAAGAAAATATGGGATCACAACTCAACAAGTAAAGAAGATGGCAACAAGGGAGCGCAGAAAATAGACAGATTACATTCTCGAAACTGCAGAGGGAGTAGCTGCAGCCAGAAACAAGCTTATATTACGTAAATGTGTAAAGAAGGTCTGGATTTCACATTTTATGGAAAATTTAATTTTATTGAAAATCAACTGAACTATAGCCCACAAATTCAGAGCTTTAAAAATCAAAAATCTGCAATTGCGCTCCGATTTCGATGATTGATACCTCCATCAATAGGTGTTGAGACCTGTAATTGTGATGCCAACGGGTATTTAGATCGCTCGAATATTTCTACACATTTTGTGGAAAATTTAATTTTATTGAAAATCAACTGAACTATAGCCCACAAATTCAGAGCTTTAAAAATCGAAAATCTGCAATTGCGCTCGAATATTTCTAGATTGATATCTCCATCAATAGGTGTTGAGACCTGTAATTGTGATGCCAACGTGTATTTAGATCGCTCGAATATTTCTACACATTTTGTGGAAAATTTAAATTTATTGAAAATCAACTGAACTATAGCCCACAAATTCAGAGCTTTAAAAATCGAAAATCTGCAATTGTGCTCCGATTTCGATGATTGATACCTCCATCAATAGGTGTTGAGACCTGTAATTGTGATGCCAACGGGTATTTAGATCGCTCGAATATTTCTACACATTTTGTGGAAAATTTAATTTTATTGAAAATCAACTGAACTATAGCCCACAAATTCAGAGCTTTAAAAATCGAAAATCTGCAATTGTGCTCCGATTTCGATGATTGACACCTCCATCAATTGGTGTTGAGACCTGTAATTGTGATGCCAACGGGTATTTAGATCGCTCGAATATTTCTACACATTTTGTGGAAAATTTAGTTTTATTGAAAATCAACTGAACTATAGCCCCCAAATTCAGAGCTTTAAAAATCGAAAATCTGCAATTGCGCTCCGATTTCGATGGTTGATACCCCCATCAATAGGTGTTGAGACCTGTAATTGTGATGCCAACGGGTATTTAGATCGCTCAAATATTTCTACACATTTTGTGGAAAATTAATTTTATTGAAAATCAACTGTACTATAGCCCACAAATTCAGAGCTTTAAAAATCGAAAATCTGCAATTGCGCTCCGATTTCGATGATTGATACCTCCATCAATAGGTGTTGAGACCTGTAATTGTGATGCCAACGGGTATTTAGATCGCTCGAATATTTCTACACATTTTGTGGAAAATTTAATTTTATTGAAAATCAACTGAACTATAGCCCACAAATTCAGAGCTTTAAAAATCGAAAATCTGCAATTGCGCTCCGATTTCTATGATTGATACCTCCATCAATAGGTGTTGAGACCTGTAATTGTGATGCCAACGGGTATTTAGATCGCTCGAATATTTCTACACATTTTGTGGAAAATTTAATTTTATTGAAAATCAACTGTACTATAGCCCACCAATTCAGAGCTTTAAAAATCGAAAATCTGCAATTGCGCTCCGATTTCGATGATTGATACCTCCATCAATAGGTGTTGAGACCTGTAATTGTGATGCCAACGGGTATTTAGATCGCTCGAATATTTCTACACATTTTGTGGAAAATTTAATTTTATTGAAAATCAACTGAACTATAGCCCACAAATTCAGACCTTTAAAAATCGAAAATCTGCAATTGCGCTCCGATTTCGATGATTGATACCTCCATCAATAGGTGTTGAGACCTGTAATTGTGATGCCAACGGGTATTTAGATCGCTCGAATATTTCTACACATTTTGTGGAAAATTTAATTTTATTGAAAATCAACTGTACTATAGCCCACAAATTCAGAGCTTTAAAAATCGAAAATCTGCAATTGCGCTCCGATTTCGATGATTGATACCTCCATCAATAGGTGTTGAGACCTGTAATTGTGATGCCAACGGGTATTTAGATCGCTCGAATATTTCTACACATTTTGTAGAAAATTTAATTTTATTGAAAATCAACTGAACTATAGCCCACAAATTCAGAGCTTTAAAAATCGAAAATCTGCAATTGCGCTCCGATTTCGATGATTGATACCTCCATCAATAGGTGTTGAGACCTGTAATTGTGATGCCAACGGGTATTTAGATCGCTCGAATATTTCTACACATTTTGTGGAAAATTTAATTTTATTGAAAATCAACTGTACTATAGCCCACCAATTCAGAGCTTTAAAAATCGAAAATCTGCAATTGCGCTCCGATTTCGATGATTGATACCTCCATCAATAGGTGTTGAGACCTGTAATTGTGATGCCAACGGGTATTTAGATCGCTCGAATATTTCTACACATTTTGTGGAAAATTTAATTTTATTGAAAATCAACTGAACTATAGCCCACAAATTCAGAGCTTTAAAAATCGAAAATCTGCAATTGCGCTCCGATTTCGATGATTGATACCTCCATCAATAGGTGTTGAGACCTGTAATTGTGATACCAACGGGTATTTAGATCGCTCGAATATTTCTACACATTTTGTGGAAAATTTAATTTTATTGAAAATCAATTGTACTATAGCCCACAAATTCAGAGCTTTAAAAATCGAAAATCTGCAATTGCGCTCCGATTTCGATGATTGATACCTCCATCAATAGGTGTTGAGACCTGTAATTGTGATGCCAACGGGTATTTAGATCGCTCGAATATTTCTACACATTTTGTGGAAAATTTAATTTGATTGAAAATCAACTGTACTATAGCCCACAAATTCAGAGCTTTAAAAATCGAAAATCTGCAATTGCGCTCCGATTTCGATGATTGATACCTCCATCAATAGGTGTTGAGACCTGTAATTGTGATGCCAACGGGTATTTAGATCGCTCGAATATTTCTACACATTTTGTGGAAAATTTAATTTGATTGAAAATCAACTGTACTATAGCCCACAAATTCAGAGCTTTAAAAATCGAAAATCTGCAATTGCGCTCCGATTTCGATGATTGATACCTCCATCAATAGGTGTTGAGACCTGTAATTGTGATGCCAACGGGTATTTAGATCGCTCGAATATTTCTACACATTTTGTGGAAAATTTAATTTTATTGAAAATCAACTGAACTATAGCCCACAAATTCAGAGCTTTAAAAATCGAAAATCTGCAATTGCGCTCCGATTTCGATGATTGATACCTCCATCAATAGGTGTTGAGACCTGTAATTGTGATGCCAACGGGTATTTAGATCGCTCGAATATTTCTACACATTTTGTGGAAAATTTAATTTGATTGAAAATCAACTGTACTATAGCCCACAAATTCAGAGCTTTAAAAATCGAAAATCTGCAATTGCGCTCCGATTTCGATGATTGATACCTCCATCAATAGGTGTTGAGACCTGTAATTGTGATGCCAACGGGTATTTAGATCGCTCGAATATTTCTACACATTTTGTGGAAAATTTAATTTTATTGAAAATCAACTGAACTATAGCCCACAAATTCAGAGCTTTAAAAATCGAAAATCGGCAATTGCGCTCCGATTTCGATGATTGATACCTCCATCAATAGGTGTTGAGACCTGTAATTGTGATGCCAACGGGTATTTAGATCGCTCGAATATTTCTACACATTTTGTGGAAAATTTAATTTTATTGAAAATCAACTGTACTATAGCCCACCAATTCAGAGCTTTAAAAATCGAAAATCTGCAATTGCGCTCCGATTTCGATGATTGATACCTCCATCAATAGGTGTTGAGACCTGTAATTGTGATGCCAACGGGTATTTAGATCGCTCGAATATTTCTACACATTTTGTGGAAAATTTAATTTTATTGAAAATCAACTGAACTATAGCCCACAAATTCAGAGCTTTAAAAATCGAAAATCTGCAATTGCGCTCCGATTTCGATGATTGATACCTCCATCAATAGGTGTTGAGACCTGTAATTGTGATGCCAACGGGTATTTAGATCGCTCGAATATTTCTACACATTTTGTGGAAAATTTAATTTTATTGAAAATCAACTGAACTATAGCCCACAAATTCAGACCTTTAAAAATCGAAAATCTGCAATTGCGCTCCGATTTCGATGATTGATACCTCCATCAATAGGTGTTGAGACCTGTAATTGTGATGCCAACGGGTATTTAGATCGCTCGAATATTTCTACACATTTTGTGGAAAATTTAATTTTATTGAAAATCAACTGAACTATAGCCCACAAATTCAGAGCTTTAAAAATCGAAAATCTGCAATTGCGCTCCGATTTCGATGATTGATACCTCCATCAATAGGTGTTGAGACCTGTAATTGTGATGCCAACGGGTATTTAGATCGCTCGAATATTTCTACACATTTTGTGGAAAATTTAATTTTATTGAAAATCAACTGAACTATAGCCCACAAATTCAGAGCTTTAAAAATCGAAAATCTGCAATTGCGCTCCGATTTCGATGATTGATACCTCCATCAATAGGTGTTGAGACCTGTAATTGTGATGCCAACGGGTATTTAGATCGCTCGAATATTTCTACACATTTTGTGGAAAATTTAATTTTATTGAAAATCAACTGAACTATAGCCCACAAATTCAGACCTTTAAAAATCGAAAATCTGCAATTGCGCTCCGATTTCGATGATTGATACCTCCATCAATAGGTGTTGAGACCTGTAATTGTGATGCCAACGGGTATTTAGATCGCTCGAATATTTCTACACATTTTGTGGAAAATTTAATTTGATTGAAAATCAACTGAACTATAGCCCACAAATTCAGACCTTTAAAAATCGAAAATCTGCAATTGCGCTCCGATTTCGATGATTGATACCTCCATCAATAGGTGTTGAGACCTGTAATTGTGATGCCAACGGGTATTTAGATCGCTCGAATATTTCTACACATTTTGTGGAAAATTTAATTTTATTGAAAATCAACTGAACTATAGCCCACAAATTCAGAGCTTCAAAAATCGAAAATCTGCAATTGCGCTCCGATTTCGATGATTGATACCTCCATCAATAGGTGTTGAGACCTGTAATTGTGATGCCAACGGGTATTTAGATCGCTCGAATATTTCTACACATTTTGTGGAAAATTTAATTTGATTGAAAATCAACTGAACTATAGCCCACAAATTCAGACCTTTAAAAATCGAAAATCTGCAATTGCGCTCCGATTTCGATGATTGATACCTCCATCAATAGGTGTTGAGCCCTGTAATTGTGATGCCAACGGGTATTTAGATCGCTCGAATATTTCTACACATTTTGTGGAAAATTTAATTTGATTGAAAATCAACTGAACTATAGCCCACAAATTCAGACCTTTAAAAATCGAAAATCTGCAATTGCGCTCCGATTTCGATGATTGATACCTCCATCAATAGGTGTTGAGACCTGTAATTGTGATGCCAACGGGTATTTAGATCGCTCGAATATTTCTACACATTTTGTGGAAAATTTAATTTTATTGAAAATCAACTGAACTATAGCCCACAAATTCAGAGCTTTAAAAATCGAAAATCTGCAATTGCGTTCCGATTTCGATGATTGATACCTCCATCAATAGGTGTTGAGACCTGTAATTGTGATGCCAACGGGTATTTAGATCGCTCGAATATTTCTACACATTTTGTGGAAAATTTAATTTTATTGAAAATCAACTGTACTATAGCCCACAAATTCAGAGCTTTAAAAATCGAAAATCTGCAATTGCGCTCCGATTTCGATGATTGATACCTCCATCAATAGGTGTTGAGACCTGTAATTGTGATGCCAACGGGTATTTAGATCGCTCGAATATTTCTACACATTTTGTGGAAAATTTAATTTTATTGAAAATCAACTGTACTATAGCCCACAAATTCAGAGCTTCAAAAATCGAAAATCTGCAATTGCGCTCCGATTTCGATGATTGATACCTCCATCAATAGGTGTTGAGACCTGTAATTGTGATGCCAACGGGTATTTAGATCGCTCGAATATTTCTACACATTTTGTGGAAAATTTAATTTTATTGAAAATCAACTGAACTATAGCCCACAAATTCAGAGCTTTAAAAATCGAAAATCTGCAATTGCGCTCCGATTTCGATGATTGATACCTCCATCAATAGGTGTTGAGACCTGTAATTGTGATGCCAACGGGTATTTAGATCGCTCGAATATTTCTACACATTTTGTGGAAAATTTAATTTTATTGAAAATCAACTGAACTATAGCCCACAAATTCAGAGCTTTAAAAATCGAAAATCTGCAATTGCGTTCCGATTTCGATGATTGATACCTCCATCAATAGGTGTTGAGACCTGTAATTGTGATGCCAACGGGTATTTAGATCGCTCGAATATTTCTACACATTTTGTGGAAAATTTAATTTTATTGAAAATCAACTGTACTATAGCCCACAAATTCAGAGCTTTAAAAATCGAAAATCTGCAATTGCGCTCCGATTTCGATGATTGATACCTCCATCAATAGGTGTTGAGACCTGTAATTGTGATGCCAACGGGTATTTAGATCGCTCGAATATTTCTACACATTTTGTGGAAAATTTAATTTTATTGAAAATCAACTGAACTATAGCCCACAAATTCAGAGCTTTAAAAATCGAAAATCTGCAATTGCGTTCCGATTTCGATGATTGATACCTCCATCAATAGGTGTTGAGCCCTGTAATTGTGATGCCAACGGGTATTTAGATCGCTCGAATATTTCTACACATTTTGTGGAAAATTTAATTTGATTGAAAATCAACTGAACTATAGCCCACAAATTCAGAGCTTTAAAAATCGAAAATCTGCAATTGCGCTCCGATTTCGATGATTGATACCTCCATCAATAGGTGTTGAGACCTGTAATTGTGATGCCAACGGGTATTTAGATCGCTCGAATATTTCTACACATTTTGTGGAAAATTTAATTTTATTGAAAATCAACTGAACTATAGCCCACAAATTCAGAGCTTTAAAAATCGAAAATCTGCAATTGCGCTCCGATTTCGATGATTGATACCTCCATCAATAGGTGTTGAGACCTGTAATTGTGATGCCAACGGGTATTTAGATCGCTCGAATATTTCTACACATTTTGTGGAAAATTTAATTTGATTGAAAATCAACTGAACTATAGCCCACAAATTCAGAGCTTCAAAAATCGAAAATCTGCAATTGCGCTCCGATTTCGATGATTGATACCTCCATCAATAGGTGTTGAGACCTGTAATTGTGATGCCAACGGGTATTTAGATCGCTCGAATATTTCTACACATTTTGTGGAAAATTTAATTTGATTGAAAATCAACTGAACTATAGCCCACAAATTCAGACCTTTAAAAATCGAAAATCTGCAATTGCGCTCCGATTTCGATGATTGATACCTCCATCAATAGGTGTTGAGCCCTGTAATTGTGATGCCAACGGGTATTTAGATCGCTCGAATATTTCTACACATTTTGTGGAAAATTTAATTTGATTGAAAATCAACTGAACTATAGCCCACAAATTCAGACCTTTAAAAATCGAAAATCTGCAATTGCGCTCCGATTTCGATGATTGATACCTCCATCAATAGGTGTTGAGACCTGTAATTGTGATGCCAACGGGTATTTAGATCGCTCGAATATTTCTACACATTTTGTGGAAAATTTAATTTTATTGAAAATCAACTGAACTATAGCCCACAAATTCAGAGCTTTAAAAATCGAAAATCTGCAATTGCGCTCCGATTTCGATGATTGATACCTCCATCAATAGGTGTTGAGACCTGTAATTGTGATGCCAACGGGTATTTAGATCGCTCGAATATTTCTACACATTTTGTGGAAAATTTAATTTTATTGAAAATCAACTGTACTATAGCCCACAAATTCAGAGCTTTAAAAATCGAAAATCTGCAATTGCGCTCCGATTTCGATGATTGATACATCAATAGGTGTTGAGACCTGTAATTGTGATGCCAACGGTTATTTAGATCGCTCGAATATTTCTACACATTTTGTGGAAAATTTAATTTTATTGAAAATCAACTGAACTATAGCCCACAAATTCAGAGCTTTAAAAATCGAAAATCTGCAATTGCGCTCCGATTTCGATGATTGATACCTCCATCAATAGGTGTTGAGACCTGTAATTGTGATGCCAACGGGTATTTAGATCGCTCGAATATTTCTACACATTTTGTGGAAAATTTAATTTAATTGAAAATCAACTGAACTATAGCCCACAAATTCAGAGCTTTAAAAATCGAAAATCTGCAATTGCGCTCCGATTTCGATGATTGATACCTCCATCAATAGGTGTTGAGACCTGTAATTGTGATGCCAACGGGTATTTAGATCGCTCGAATATTTCTACACATTTTGTGGAAAATTTAATTTTATTGAAAATCAACTGAACTATAGCCCACAAATTCAGAGCTTTAAAAATCGAAAATCTGCAATTGCGCTCCGATTTCGATGATTGATACCTCCATCAATAGGTGTTGAGACCTGTAATTGTGATGCCAACGGGTATTTAGATCGCTCGAATATTTCTACACATTTTGTGGAAAATTTA
This sequence comes from Tipula helvola, assembly GCA_963556165.1. NCBI lineage: Eukaryota > Metazoa > Arthropoda > Insecta > Diptera > Tipulidae > Tipula > Tipula helvola. Next base: position 105,498,985 of record OY744483.1, read on the forward strand.
ATTTTATTCAAAATCAACTGAACTATAGCCCACAAATTCAGAGCTTTAAAAATCGAAAATCTGCAATTGCGCTCCGATTTCGATGATTGATACCTCCATCAATAGGTGTTGAGACCTGTAATTGTGATGCCAACGGGTATTTAGATCGCTCGAATATTTCTACACATTTTGTGGAAAATTTAATTTTATTGAAAATCAACTGAACTATAGCCCACAAATTCAGAGCTTCAAAAATCGAAAATCTGCAATTGCGCTCCGATTTCGATGATTGATACCTCCATCAATAGGTGTTGAGACCTGTAATTGTGATGCCAACGGGTATTTAGATCGCTCGAATATTTCTACACATTTTGTGGAAAATTTAATTTGATTGAAAATCAACTGAACTATAGCCCACAAATTCAGAGCTTTAAAAATCGAAAATCTGCAATTGCGCTCCGATTTCGATGATTGATACCTCCATCAATAGGTGTTGAGACCTGTAATTGTGATGCCAACGGGTATTTAGATCGCTCGAATATTTCTACACATTTTGTGGAAAATTTAATTTGATTGAAAATCAACTGAACTATAGCCCACAAATTCAGAGCTTCAAAAATCGAAAATCTGCAATTGCGCTCCGATTTCGATGATTGATACCTCCATCAATAGGTGTTGAGACCTGTAATTGTGATGCCAACGGGTATTTAGATCGCTCGAATATTTCTACACATTTTGTGGAAAATTTAATTTGATTGAAAATCAACTGAACTATAGCCCACAAATTCAGACCTTTAAAAATCGAAAATCTGCAATTGCGCTCCGATTTCGATGATTGATACCTCCATCAATAGGTGTTGAGCCCTGTAATTGTGATGCCAACGGGTATTTAGATCGCTCGAATATTTCTACACATTTTGTGGAAAATTTAATTTGATTGAAAATCAACTGAACTATAGCCCACAAATTCAGACCTTTAAAAATCGAAAATCTGCAATTGCGCTCCGATTTCGATGATTGATACCTCCATCAATAGGTGTTGAGACCTGTAATTGTGATGCCAACGGGTATTTAGATCGCTCGAATATTTCTACACATTTTGTGGAAAATTTAATTTTATTGAAAATCAACTGAACTATAGCCCACAAATTCAGAGCTTTAAAAATCGAAAATCTGCAATTGCGCTCCGATTTCGATGATTGATACCTCCATCAATAGGTGTTGAGACCTGTAATTGTGATGCCAACGGGTATTTAGATCGCTCGAATATTTCTACACATTTTGTGGAAAATTTAATTTTATTGAAAATCAACTGAACTATAGCCCACAAATTCAGAGCTTTAAAAATGTTGAGACCTGTAATTGTGATGCCAACGGGTATTTAGATCGCTCGAATATTTCTACACATTTTGTGGAAAATTTAATTTTATTGAAAATCAACTGAACTATAGCCCACAAATTCAGAGCTTTAAAAATCGAAAATCTGCAATTGCGTTCCGATTTCGATGATTGATACCTCCATCAATAGGTGTTGAGACCTGTAATTGTGATGCCAACGGGTATTTAGATCGCTCGAATATTTCTACACATTTTGTGGAAAATTTAATTTGATTGAAAATCAACTGAACTATAGCCCACAAATTCAGAGCTTCAAAAATCGAAAATCTGCAATTGCGCTCCGATTTCGATGATTGATACCTCCATCAATAGGTGTTGAGACCTGTAATTGTGATGCCAACGGGTATTTAGATCGCTCGAATATTTCTACACATTTTGTGGAAAATTTAATTTGATTGAAAATCAACTGAACTATAGCCCACAAATTCAGACCTTTAAAAATCGAAAATCTGCAATTGCGCTCCGATTTCGATGATTGATACCTCCATAAATAGGTGTTGAGCCCTGTAATTGTGATGCCAACGGGTATTTAGATCGCTCGAATATTTCTACACATTTTGTGGAAAATTTAATTTGATTGAAAATCAACTGAACTATAGCCCACAAATTCAGACCTTTAAAAATCGAAAATCTGCAATTGCGCTCCGATTTCGATGATTGATACCTCCATCAATAGGTGTTGAGACCTGTAATTGTGATGCCAACGGGTATTTAGATCGCTCGAATATTTCTACACATTTTGTGGAAAATTTAATTTTATTGAAAATCAACTGAACTATAGCCCACAAATTCAGAGCTTTAAAAATCGAAAATCTGCAATTGCGCTCCGATTTCGATGATTGATACCTCCATCAATAGGTGTTGAGACCTGTAATTGTGATGCCAACGGGTATTTAGATCGCTCGAATATTTCTACACATTTTGTGGAAAATTTAATTTTATTGAAAATCAACTGTACTATAGCCCACAAATTCAGAGCTTTAAAAATCGAAAATCTGCAATTGCGCTCCGATTTCGATGATTGATACCTCCATCAATAGGTGTTGAGACCTGTAATTGTGATGCCAACGGTTATTTAGATCGCTCGAATATTTCTACACATTTTGTGGAAAATTTAATTTTATTGAAAATCAACTGAACTATAGCCCACAAATTCAGAGCTTTAAAAATCGAAAATCTGCAATTGCGCTCCGATTTCGATGATTGATACCTCCATCAATAGGTGTTGAGACCTGTAATTGTGATGCCAACGGGTATTTAGATCGCTCGAATATTTCTACACATTTTGTGGAAAATTTAATTTTATTGAAAATCAACTGAACTATAGCCCACAAATTCAGAGCTTTAAAAATCGAAAATCTGCAATTGCGCTCCGATTTCGATGATTGATACCTCCATCAATAGGTGTTGAGACCTGTAATTGTGATGCCAACGGGTATTTAGATCGCTCGAATATTTCTACACATTTTGTGGAAAATTTAATTTTATTGAAAATCAACTGAACTATAGCCCACAAATTCAGAGCTTTAAAAATCGAAAATCTGCAATTGCGCTCCGATTTCGATGATTGATACCTCCATCAATAGGTGTTGAGACCTGTAATTGTGATGCCAACGGGTATTTAGATCGCTCGAATATTTCTACACATTTTGTGGAAAATTTAATTTTATTGAAAATCAACTGAACTATAGCCCACAAATTCAGAGCTTTAAAAATCGAAAATCTGCAATTGCGCTCCGATTTCGATGATTGATACCTCCATCAATAGGTGTTGAGACCTGTAATTGTGATGCCAACGGGTATTTAGATCGCTCGAATATTTCTACACATTTTGTGGAAAATTTAATTTGATTGAAAATCAACTGAACTATAGCCCACAAATTCAGAGCTTCAAAAATCGAAAATCTGCAATTGCGCTCCGATTTCGATGATTGATACCTCCATCAATAGGTGTTGAGACCTGTAATTGTGATGCCAACGGGTATTTAGATCGCTCGAATATTTCTACACATTTTGTGGAAAATTTAATTTGATTGAAAATCAACTGAACTATAGCCCACAAATTCAGAGCTTTAAAAATCGAAAATCTGCAATTGCGCTCCGATTTCGATGATTGATACCTCCATCAATAGGTGTTGAGACCTGTAATTGTGATGCCAACGGGTATTTAGATCGCTCGAATATTTCTACACATTTTGTGGAAAATTTAATTTGATTGAAAATCAACTGAACTATAGCCCACAAATTCAGAGCTTCAAAAATCGAAAATCTGCAATTGCGCTCCGATTTCGATGATTGATACCTCCATCAATAGGTGTTGAGACCTGTAATTGTGATGCCAACGGGTATTTAGATCGCTCGAATATTTCTACACATTTTGTGGAAAATTTAATTTGATTGAAAATCAACTGAACTATAGCCCACAAATTCAGACCTTTAAAAATCGAAAATCTGCAATTGCGCTCCGATTTCGATGATTGATACCTCCATCAATAGGTGTTGAGACCTGTAATTGTGATGCCAACGGGTATTTAGATCGCTCGAATATTTCTACACATTTTGTGGAAAATTTAATTTGATTGAAAATCAACTGAACTATAGCCCACAAATTCAGAGCTTTAAAAATCGAAAATCTGCAATTGCGCTCCGATTTCGATGATTGATACCTCCATCAATAGGTGTTGAGACCTGTAATTGTGATGCCAACGGGTATTTAGATCGCTCGAATATTTCTACACATTTTGTGGAAAATTTAATTTTATTGAAAATCAACTGAACTATAGCCCACAAATTCAGAGCTTTAAAAATCGAAAATCTGCAATTGCGCTCCGATTTCGATGATTGATACCTCCATCAATAGGTGTTGAGACCTGTAATTGTGATGCCAACGGTTATTTAGATCGCTCGAATATTTCTACACATTTTGTGGAAAATTTAATTTTATTGAAAATCAACTGAACTATAGCCCACAAATTCAGAGCTTTAAAAATCGAAAATCTGCAATTGCGCTCCGATTTCGATGATTGATACCTCCATCAATAGGTGTTGAGACCTGTAATTGTGATGCCAACGGGTATTTAGATCGCTCGAATATTTGCTAGCACATTTTGTGGAAAATTTAATTTTATTGAAAATCAACTGAACTATAGCCCACAAATTCAGAGCTTTAAAAATCGAAAATCTGCAATTGCGCTCCGATTTCGATGATTGATACCTCCATCAATAGGTGTTGAGACCTGTAATTGTGATGCCAACGGGTATTTAGATCGCTCGAATTCTACACATTTTGTGGAAAATTTAATTTTATTGAAAATCAACTGAACTATAGCCCACAAATTCAGAGCTTTAAAAATCGAAAATCTGCAATTGCGCTCCGATTTCGATGATTGATACCTCCATCAATAGGTGTTGAGACCTGTAATTGTGATGCCAACGGGTATTTAGATCGCTCGAATATTTCTACACATTTTGTGGAAAATTTAATTTTATTGAAAATCAACTGAACTATAGCCCACAAATTCAGAGCTTTAAAAATCGAAAATCTGCAATTGCGCTCCGATTTCGATGATTGATACCTCCATCAATAGGTGTTGAGACCTGTAATTGTGATGCCAACGGGTATTTAGATCGCTCGAATATTTCTACACATTTTGTGGAAAATTTAATTTTATTGAAAATCAACTGAACTATAGCCCACAAATTCAGAGCTTCAAAATCGAAAATCTGCAATTGCGCTCCGATTTCGATGATTGATACCTCCATCAATTGGTGTTGAGACCTGTAATTGTGATGCCAACGGGTATTTAGATCGCTCGAATATTTCTACACATTTTGTGGAAAATTTAATTTGATTGAAAATCAACTGAACTATAGCCCACAAATTCAGAGCTTTAAAAATCGAAAATCTGCAATTGCGCTCCGATTTCGATGATTGATACCTCCATCAATAGGTGTTGAGACCTGTAATTGTGATGCCAACGGGTATTTAGATCGCTCGAATATTTCTACACATTTTGTGGAAAATTTAATTTGATTGAAAATCAACTGAACTATAGCCCACAAATTCAGACCTTTAAAAATCGAAAATCTGCAATTGCGCTCCGATTTCGATGATTGATACCTCCATCAATAGGTGTTGAGACCTGTAATTGTGATGCCAACGGGTATTTAGATCGCTCGAATATTTCTACACATTTTGTGGAAAATTTAATTTGATTGAAAATCAACTGAACTATAGCCCACAAATTCAGAGCTTTAAAAATCGAAAATCTGCAATTGCGCTCCGATTTCGATGATTGATACCTCCATCAATAGGTGTTGAGACCTGTAATTGTGATGCCAACGGGTATTTAGATCGCTCGAATATTTCTACACATTTTGTGGAAAATTTAATTTTATTGAAAATCAACTGAACTATAGCCCACAAATTCAGAGCTTTAAAAATGTTGAGACCTGTAATTGTGATGCCAACGGGTATTTAGATCGCTCGAATATTTCTACACATTTTGTGGAAAATTTAATTTTATTGAAAATCAACTGAACTATAGCCCACAAATTCAGAGCTTTAAAAATCGAAAATCTGCAATTGCGTTCCGATTTCGATGATTGATACCTCCATCAATAGGTGTTGAGACCTGTAATTGTGATGCCAACGGGTATTTAGATCGCTCGAATATTTCTACACATTTTGTGGAAAATTTAATTTGATTGAAAATCAACTGAACTATAGCCCACAAATTCAGAGCTTCAAAAATCGAAAATCTGCAATTGCGCTCCGATTTCGATGATTGATACCTCCATCAATAGGTGTTGAGACCTGTAATTGTGATGCCAACGGGTATTTAGATCGCTCGAATATTTCTACACATTTTGTGGAAAATTTAATTTGATTGAAAATCAACTGAACTATAGCCCACAAATTCAGAGCTTTAAAAATCGAAAATCTGCAATTGCGCTCCGATTTCGATGATTGATACCTCCATCAATAGGTGTTGAGACCTGTAATTGTGATGCCAACGGGTATTTAGATCGCTCGAATATTTCTACACATTTTGTGGAAAATTTAATTTTATTGAAAATCAACTGTACTATAGCCCACAAATTCAGAGCTTTAAAAATCGAAAATCTGCAATTGCGCTCCGATTTCGATGATTGATACCTCCATCAATAGGTGTTGAGACCTGTAATTGTGATGCCAACGGTTATTTAGATCGCTCGAATATTTCTACACATTTTGTGGAAAATTTAATTTTATTGAAAATCAACTGAACTATAGCCCACAAATTCAGAGCTTTAAAAATCGAAAATCTGCAATTGCGCTCCGATTTCGATGATTGATACCTCCATCAATAGGTGTTGAGACCTGTAATTGTGATGCCAACGGGTATTTAGATCGCTCGAATATTTCTACACATTTTGTGGAAAATTTAATTTTATTGAAAATCAACTGAACTATAGCCCACAAATTCAGAGCTTTAAAAATCGAAAATCTGCAATTGCGCTCCGATTTCGATGATTGATACCTCCATCAATAGGTGTTGAGACCTGTAATTGTGATGCCAACGGGTATTTAGATCGCTCGAATATTTCTACACATTTTGTGGAAAATTTAATTTTATTGAAAATCAACTGAACTATAGCCCACAAATTCAGAGCTTTAAAAATCGAAAATCTGCAATTGCGCTCCGATTTCGATGATTGATACCTCCATCAATAGGTGTTGAGACCTGTAATTGTGATGCCAACGGGTATTTAGATCGCTCGAATATTTCTACACATTTTGTGGAAAATTTAATTTTATTGAAAATCAACTGAACTATAGCCCACAAATTCAGAGCTTCAAAAATCGAAAATCTGCAATTGCGCTCCGATTTCGATGATTGATACCTCCATCAATAGGTGTTGAGACCTGTAATTGTGATGCCAACGGGTATTTAGATCGCTCGAATATTTCTACACATTTTGTGGAAAATTTAATTTGATTGAAAATCAACTGAACTATAGCCCACAAATTCAGAGCTTTAAAAATCGAAAATCTGCAATTGCGCTCCGATTTCGATGATTGATACCTCCATCAATAGGTGTTGAGACCTGTAATTGTGATGCCAACGGGTATTTAGATCGCTCGAATATTTCTACACATTTTGTGGAAAATTTAATTTTATTGAAAATCAACTGAACTATAGCCCACAAATTCAGAGCTTTAAAAATCGAAAATCTGCAATTGCGCTCCGATTTCGATGATTGATACCTCCATCAATAGGTGTTGAGACCTGTAATTGTGATGCCAACGGTTATTTAGATCGCTCGAATATTTCTACACATTTTGGGGAAAATTTAATTTTATTGAAAATCAACTGTACTATAGCCCACAAATTCAGAGCTTTAAAAATCGAAAATCTGCAATTGCGCTCCGATTTCGACGATTGATACCTCCATCAATAGGTGTTGAGACCTGTAATTGTGATGCCAACGGGTATTTAGATCGCTCGAATATTTCTACACATTTTGTGGAAAATTTAATTTTATTGAAAATCAACTGTACTATAGCCCACAAATTCAGAGCTTTAAAAATCGAAAATCTGCAATTGCGCTCCGATTTCGATGATTGATACCTCCATCAATAGGTGTTGAGACCTGTAATTGTGATGCCAACGGGTATTTAGATCGCTCGAATATTTCTACACATTTTGTGGAAAATTTAATTTGATTGAAAATCAACTGAACTATAGCCCACAAATTCAGAGCTTCAAAAATCGAAAATCTGCAATTGCGCTCCGATTTCGATGATTGATACCTCCATCAATAGGTGTTGAGACCTGTAATTGTGATGCCAACGGGTATTTAGATCGCTCGAATATTTCTACACATTTTGTGGAAAATTTAATTTGATTGAAAATCAACTGAACTATAGCCCACAAATTCAGAGCTTTAAAAATCGAAAATCTGCAATTGCGCTCCGATTTCGATGATTGATACCTCCATCAATAGGTGTTGAGACCTGTAATTGTGATGCCAACGGGTATTTAGATCGCTCGAATATTTCTACACATTTTGTGGAAAATTTAATTTTATTGAAAATCAACTGAACTATAGCCCACAAATTCAGAGCTTTAAAAATGTTGAGACCTGTAATTGTGATGCCAACGGGTATTTAGATCGCTCGAATATTTCTACACATTTTGTGGAAAATTTAATTTTATTGAAAATCAACTGAACTATAGCCCACAAATTCAGAGCTTTAAAAATCGAAAATCTGCAATTGCGTTCCGATTTCGATGATTGATACCTCCATCAATAGGTGTTGAGACCTGTAATTGTGATGCCAACGGGTATTTAGATCGCTCGAATATTTCTACACATTTTGTGGAAAATTTAATTTTATTGAAAATCAACTGAACTATAGCCCACAAATTCAGAGCTTTAAAAATCGAAAATCTGCAATTGCGTTCCGATTTCGATGATTGATACCTCCATCAATAGGTGTTGAGACCTGTAATTGTGATGCCAACGGGTATTTAGATCGCTCGAATATTTCTACACATTTTGTGGAAAATTTAATTTTATTGAAAATCAACTGTACTATAGCCCACAAATTCAGAGCTTCAAAAATCGAAAATCTGCAATTGCGCTCCGATTTCGATGATTGATACCTCCATCAATAGGTGTTGAGACCTGTAATTGTGATGCCAACGGGTATTTAGATCGCTCGAATGTTTCTACACATTTTGTGGAAAATTTAATTTTATTGAAAATCAACTGAACTATAGCCCACAAATTCAGAGCTTTAAAAATCGAAAATCTGCAATTGCGCTCCGATTTCGATGATTGATACCTCCATCAATAGGTGTTGAGACCTGTAATTGTGATACCAACGGGTATTTAGATCGCTCGAATATTTCTACACATTTTGTGGAAAATTTAATTTTATTGAAAATCAACTGAACTATAGCCCACAAATTCAGAGCTTTAAAAATCGAAAATCTGCAATTGCGTTCCGATTTCGATGATTGATACCTCCATCAATAGGTGTTGAGACCTGTAATTGTGATGCCAACGGGTATTTAGATCGCTCGAATATTTCTACACATTTTGTGGAAAATTTAATTTTATTGAAAATCAACTGTACTATAGCCCACAAATTCAGAGCTTTAAAAATCGAAAATCTGCAATTGCGCTCCGATTTCGATGATTGATACCTCCATCAATAGGTGTTGAGACCTGTAATTGTGATGCCAACGGGTATTTAGATCGCTCGAATATTTCTACACATTTTGTGGAAAATTTAATTTTATTGAAAATCAACTGAACTATAGCCCACAAATTCAGAGCTTTAAAAATCGAAAATCTGCAATTGCGTTCCGATTTCGATGATTGATACCTCCATCAATAGGTGTTGAGCCCTGTAATTGTGATGCCAACGGGTATTTAGATCGCTCGAATATTTCTACACATTTTGTGGAAAATTTAATTTGATTGAAAATCAACTGAACTATAGCCCACAAATTCAGAGCTTTAAAAATCGAAAATCTGCAATTGCGCTCCGATTTCGATGATTGATACCTCCATCAATAGGTGTTGAGACCTGTAATTGTGATGCCAACGGGTATTTAGATCGCTCGAATATTTCTACACATTTTGTGGAAAATTTAATTTTATTGAAAATCAACTGAACTATAGCCCACAAATTCAGAGCTTTAAAATCGAAAATCTGCAATTGCGCTCCGATTTCGATGATTGATACCTCCATCAATAGGTGTTGAGACCTGTAATTGTGATGCCAACGGGTATTTAGATCGCTCGAATATTTCTACACATTTGTGGAAAATTTAATTTGATTGAAAATCAACTGAACTATAGCCCACAAATTCAGAGCTTCAAAAATCGAAAATCTGCAATTGCGCTCCGATTTCGATGATTGATACCTCCATCAATAGGTGTTGAGACCTGTAATTGTGATGCCAACGGGTATTTAGATCGCTCGAATATTTCTACACATTTTGTGGAAAATTTAATTTGATTGAAAATCAACTGAACTATAGCCCACAAATTCAGACCTTTAAAAATCGAAAATCTGCAATTGCGCTCCGATTTCGATGATTGATACCTCCATCAATAGGTGTTGAGCCCTGTAATTGTGATGCCAACGGGTATTTAGATCGCTCGAATATTTCTACACATTTTGTGGAAAATTTAATTTGATTGAAATCAACTGAACTATAGCCCACAAATTCAGACCTTTAAAAATCGAAAATCTGCAATTGCGCTCCGATTTCGATGATTGATACCTCCATCAATAGGTGTTGAGACCTGTAATTGTGATGCAACGGGTATTTAGATCGCTCGAATATTTCTACACATTTTGTGGAAAATTTAATTTGATTGAAAATCAACTGAACTATAGCCCACAAATTCAGAGCTTTAAAAATCGAAAATCTGCAATTGCGCTCCGATTTCGATGATTGATACCTCCATCAATAGGTGTTGAGACCTGTAATTGTGATGCAACGGGTATTTAGATCGCTCGAATATTTCTACACATTTTGTGGAAAATTTAATTTTATTGAAAATCAACTGTACTATAGCCCACAAATTCAGAGCTTTAAAAATCGAAAATCTGCAATTGCGCTCCGATTTCGATGATTGATACCTCCATCAATAGGTGTTGAGACCTGTAATTGTGATGCCAACGGTTATTTAGATCGCTCGAATATTTCTACACATTTTGTGGAAAATTTAATTTTATTGAAAATCAACTGAACTATAGCCCACAAATTCAGAGCTTTAAAAATCGAAAATCTGCAATTGCGCTCCGATTTCGATGATTGATACCTCCATCAATAGGTGTTGAGACCTGTAATTGTGATGCCAACGGGTATTTAGATCGCTCGAATATTTCTACACATTTTGTGGAAAATTTAATTTTATTGAAAATCAACTGAACTATAGCCCACAAATTCAGAGCTTTAAAAATCGAAAATCTGCAATTGCGCTCCGATTTCGATGATTGATACCTCCATCAATAGGTGTTGAGACCTGTAATTGTGATGCCAACGGGTATTCTAGATCGCTCGAATATTTCTACACATTTTGTGGAAAATTTAATTTTATTGAAAATCAACTGAAACTATAGCCCACAAATCAGAGCTTTAAAAATCGAAAATCTGCAATTGCGCTCCGATTTCGATGATTGATACCTCCCATCAATAGGTGTTGAGACCTGTAATTGTGATGCCAACGGGTATTTGATCGCTCGAATATTTCTACACATTTTGTGGAAAATTTAATTTTATTGAAAATCAACTGAACTATAGCCCACAAATTCAGAGCTTTAAAAATCGAAAATCTGCAATTGCGCTCCGATTTCGATGATTGATACCTCCATCAATAGGTGTTGAGACCTGTAATTGTGATGCCAACGGGTATTTAGATCGCTCGAATATTTCTACACATTTTGTGGAAAATTTAATTTTATTGAAAATCAACTGAACTATAGCCCACAAATTCAGAGCTTCAAAAATCGAAAATCTGCAATTGCGCTCCGATTTCGATGATTGATACCTCCATCAATAGGTGTTGAGACCTGTAATTGTGATGCCAACGGGTATTTAGATCGCTCGAATATTTCTACACATTTTGTGGAAAATTTAATTTGATTGAAAATCAACTGAACTATAGCCCACAAATTCAGAGCTTTAAAAATCGAAAATCTGCAATTGCGCTCCGATTTCGATGATTGATACCTCCATCAATAGGTGTTGAGACCTGTAATTGTGATGCCAACGGGTATTTAGATCGCTCGAATATTTCTACACATTTTGTGGAAAATTTAATTTTATTGAAAATCAACTGAACTATAGCCCCAAATTCAGAGCTTTAAAAATCGAAAATCTGCAATTGCGCTCCGATTTCGATGATTGATACCTCCATCAATAGGTGTTGAGACCTGTAATTGTGATGCCAACGGTTATTTAGATCGCTCGAATATTTCTACACATTTTGGGGAAAATTTAATTTTATTGAAAATCAACTGTACTATAGCCCACAAATTCAGAGCTTTAAAAATCGAAAATCTGCAATTGCGCTCCGATTTCGACGATTGATACCTCCATCAATAGGTGTTGAGACCTGTAATTGTGATGCCAACGGGTATTTAGATCGCTCGAATATTTCTACACATTTTGTGGAAAATTTAATTTTATTGAAAATCAACTGAACTATAGCCCACAAATTCAGACCTTTAAAAATCGAAAATCTGCAATTGCGCTCCGATTTCGATGATTGATACCTCCATCAATAGGTGTTGAGACCTGTAATTGTGATGCCAACGGGTATTTAGATCGCTCGAATATTTCTACACATTTTGTGGAAAATTTAATTTGATTGAAAATCAACTGAACTATAGCCCACAAATTCAGAGCTTCAAAAATCGAAAATCTGCAATTGCGCTCCGATTTCGATGATTGATACCTCCATCAATAGGTGTTGAGACCTGTAATTGTGATGCCAACGGGTATTTAGATCGCTCGAATATTTCTACACATTTTGTGGAAAATTTAATTTGATTGAAAATCAACTGAACTATAGCCCACAAATTCAGACCTTTAAAAATCGAAAATCTGCAATTGCGCTCCGATTTCGATGATTGATACCTCCATCAATAGGTGTTGAGCCCTGTAATTGTGATGCCAACGGGTATTTAGATCGCTCGAATATTTCTACACATTTTGTGGAAAATTTAATTTTATTGAAAATCAACTGAACTATATAGCCCACAAATTCAGAGCTTTAAAAATCGAAAATCTGCAATTGCGCTCCGATTTCGATGATTGATACCTCCATCAATAGGTGTTGAGACCTGTAATTGTGATGCCAACGGGTATTTAGATCGCTCGAATATTTCTACACATTTTGTGGAAAATTTAATTTTATTGAAAATCAACTGAACTATAGCCCACAAATTCAGAGCTTTAAAAATCGAAAATCTGCAATTGCGCTCCGATTTCGATGATTGATACCTCCATCAATAGGTGTTGAGACCTGTAATTGTGATGCCAACGGGTATTTAGATCGCTCGAATATTTCTACACATTTTGTGGAAAATTTAATTTTATTGAAAATCAACTGTACTATAGCCCACAAATTCAGAGCTTTAAAAATCGAAAATCTGCAATTGCGCTCCGATTTCGATGATTGATACCTCCATCAATAGGTGTTGAGACCTGTAATTGTGATGCCAACGGTTATTTAGATCGCTCGAATATTTCTACACATTTTGGGGAAAATTTAATTTTATTGAAAATCAACTGAACTATAGCCCACAAATTCAGAGCTTTAAAAATCGAAAATCTGCAATTGCGCTCCGATTTCGACGATTGATACCTCCATCAATAGGTGTTGAGACCTGTAATTGTGATGCCAACGGGTATTTAGATCGCTCGAATATTTCTACACATTTTGTGGAAAATTTAATTTTATTGAAAATCAACTGTACTATAGCCCACAAATTCAGAGCTTTAAAAATCGAAAATCTGCAATTGCGCTCCGATTTCGATGATTGATACCTCCATCAATAGGTGTTGAGACCTGTAATTGTGATGCCAACGGGTATTTAGATCGCTCGAATATTTCTACACATTTTGTGGAAAATTTAATTTTATTGAAAATCAACTGTACTATAGCCCACAAATTCAGAGCTTCAAAAATCGAAAATCTGCAATTGCGCTCCAATTTCGATGATTGATACCTCCATCAATAGGTGTTGAGACCTGTAATTGTGATGCCAACGGGTATTTAGATCGCTCGAATATTTCTACACATTTTGTGGAAAATTTAATTTTATTGAAAATCAACTGAACTATAGCCCACAAATTCAGAGCTTTAAAAATCGAAAATCTGCAATTGCGCTCCGATTTCGATGATTGATACCTCCATCAATAGGTGTTGAGACCTGTAATTGTGATGCCAACGGGTATTTAGATCGCTCGAATATTTCTACACATTTTGTGGAAAATTTAATTTTATTGAAAATCAACTGAACTATAGCCCACAAATTCAGAGCTTTAAAAATCGAAAATCTGCAATTGCGTTCCGATTTCGATGATTGATACCTCCATCAATAGGTGTTGAGACCTGTAATTGTGATGCCAACGGGTATTTAGATCGCTCGAATATTTCTACACATTTTGTGGAAAATTTAATTTTATTGAAAATCAACTGTACTATAGCCCACAAATTCAGAGCTTTAAAAATCGAAAATCTGCAATTGCGCTCCGATTTCGATGATTGATACCTCCATCAATAGGTGTTGAGACCTGTAATTGTGATGCCAACGGGTATTTAGATCGCTCGAATATTTCTACACATTTTGTGGAAAATTTAATTTTATTGAAAATCAACTGAACTATAGCCCACAAATTCAGAGCTTTAAAAATCGAAAATCTGCAATTGCGCTCCGATTTCGATGATTGATACCTCCATCAATAGGTGTTGAGACCTGTAATTGTGATGCCAACGGGTATTTAGATCGCTCGAATATTTCTACACATTTTGTGGAAAATTTAATTTTATTGAAAATCAACTGTACTATAGCCCACAAATTCAGAGCTTTAAAAATCGAAAATCTGCAATTGCGTTCCGATTTCGATGATTGATACCTCCATCAATAGGTGTTGAGACCTGTAATTGTGATGCCAACGGGTATTTAGATCGCTCGAATATTTCTACACATTTTGTGGAAAATTTAATTTGATTGAAAATCAACTGAACTATAGCCCACAAATTCAGAGCTTTAAAAATCGAAAATCTGCAATTGCGCTCCGATTTCGATGATTGATACCTCCATCAATAGGTGTTGAGACCTGTAATTGTGATGCCAACGGGTATTTAGATCGCTCGAATATTTCTACACATTTTGTGGAAAATTTAATTTGATTGAAAATCAACTGAACTATAGCCCAAAAATTCAGACCTTTAAAAATCGAAAATCTGCAATTGCGCTCCGATTTCGATGATTGATACCTCCATCAATAGGTGTTGAGACCTGTAATTGTGATGCCAACGGGTATTTAGATCGCTCGAATATTTCTACACATTTTGTGGAAAATTTAATTTGATTGAAAATCAACTGAACTATAGCCCACAAATTCAGAGCTTCAAAAATCGAAAATCTGCAATTGCGCTCCGATTTCGATGATTGATACCTCCATCAATAGGTGTTGAGACCTGTAATTGTGATGCCAACGGGTATTTAGATCGCTCGAATATTTCTACACATTTTGTGGAAAATTTAATTTGATTGAAAATCAACTGAACTATAGCCCACAAATTCAGACCTTTAAAAATCGAAAATCTGCAATTGCGCTCCGATTTCGATGATTGATACCTCCATCAATAGGTGTTGAGCCCTGTAATTGTGATGCCAACGGGTATTTAGATCGCTCGAATATTTCTACACATTTTGTGGAAAATTTAATTTGATTGAAAATCAACTGAACTATAGCCCACAAATTCAGACCTTTAAAAATCGAAAATCTGCAATTGCGCTCCGATTTCGATGATTGATACCTCCATCAATAGGTGTTGAGACCTGTAATTGTGATGCCAACGGGTATTTAGATCGCTCGAATATTTCTACACATTTTGTGGAAAATTTAATTTGATTGAAAATCAACTGAACTATAGCCCACAAATTCAGAGCTTTAAAAATCGAAAATCTGCAATTGCGCTCCGATTTCGATGATTGATACCTCCATCAATAGGTGTTGAGACCTGTAATTGTGATGCCAACGGGTATTTAGATCGCTCGAATATTTCTACACATTTTGTGGAAAATTTAATTTTATTGAAAATCAACTGTACTATAGCCCACAAATTCAGAGCTTTAAAAATCGAAAATCTGCAATTGCGCTCCGATTTCGATGATTGATACCTCCATCAATAGGTGTTGAGACCTGTAATTGTGATGCCAACGGTTATTTAGATCGCTCGAATATTTCTACACATTTTGTGGAAAATTTAATTTTATTGAAAATCAACTGAACTATAGCCCACAAATTCAGAGCTTTAAAAATCGAAAATCTGCAATTGCGATCCGATTTCGATGATTGATACCTCCATCAATAGGTGTTGAGACCTGTAATTGTGATGCCAACGGGTATTTAGATCGCTCGAATATTTCTACACATTTTGTGGAAAATTTAATTTTATTGAAAATCAACTGTACTATAGCCCACAAATTCAGAGCTTTAAAAATGTTGAGACCTGTAATTGTGATGCCAACGAGTATTTAGATCGCTCGAATATTTCTACGCATTTTGTGGAAAATTTAATTTTATTGAAAATCAACTGTACTATAGCCCACAAATTCAGAGCTTCAAAAATCGAAAATCTGCAATTGCGCTCCGATTTCGATGATTGATACCTCCATCAATAGGTGTTGAGACCTGTAATTGTGATGCCAACGGGTATTTAGATCGCTCGAATATTTCTACACATTTTGTGGAAAATTTAATTTTATTGAAAATCAACTGAACTATAGCCCACAAATTCAGAGCTTTAAAAATCGAAAATCTGCAATTGCGCTCCGATTTCGATGATTGATACCTCCATCAATAGGTGTTGAGACCTGTAATTGTGATGCCAACGGGTATTTAGATCGCTCGAATATTTCTACACATTTTGTGGAAAATTTAATTTTATTGAAAATCAACTGAACTATAGCCCACAAATTCAGAGCTTTAAAAATCAAAAATCTGCAATTGCGCTCCGATTTCGATGATTGATACCTCCATCAATAGGTGTTGAGACCTGTAATTGTGATGCCAACGGGTATTTAGATCGCTCGAATATTTCTACACATTTTGTGGTAAATTTAATCTTATTGAAAATCAACTGAACTATAGCCCACAAATTCAGAGCTTTAAAAATCGAAAATCTGAATATTTCTAGATTGATATCTCCATCAATAGGTGTTGAGACCTGTAATTGTGATGCCAACGTGTATTTAGATCGCTCGAATATTTCTACACATTTTGTGGAAAATTTAAATTTATTGAAAATCAACTGAACTATAGCCCACAAATTCAGAGCTTTAAAAATCGAAAATCTGCAATTGTGCTCCGATTTCGATGATTGACACCTCCATCAATTGGTGTTGAGACCTGTAATTGTGATGCCAACGGGTATTTAGATCGCTCGAATATTTCTACACATTTTGTGGAAAATTTAGTTTTATTGAAAATCAACTGAACTATAGCCCCCAAATTCAGAGCTTTAAAAATCGAAAATCTGCAATTGCGCTCCGATTTCGATGATTGATACCTCCATCAATAGGTGTTGAGACCTGTAATTGTGATGCCAACGGGTATTTAGATCGCTCGAATATTTCTACACATTTTGTGGAAAATTTAATTTTATTGAAAATCAACTGAACTATAGCCCACAAATTCAGAGCTTTAAAAATCGAAAATCTGCAATTGTGCTCCGATTTCGATGATTGACACATCCATCAATTGGTGTTGAGACCTGTAATTGTGATGCCAACGGGTATTTAGATCGCTCGAATATTTCTACACATTTTGTGGAAAATTTAGTTTTATTGAAAATCAACTGAACTATAGCCCCCAAATTCAGAGCTTTAAAAATCGAAAATCTGCAATTGCGCTCCGATTTCGATGGTTGATACCCCCATCAATAGGTGTTGAGACCTGTAATTGTGATGCCAACGGGTATTTAGATCGCTCAAATATTTCTACACATTTTGTGGAAAATTAATTTTATTGAAAATCAACTGTACTATAGCCCACAAATTCAGAGCTTTAAAAATCGAAAATCTGCAATTGCGCTCCGATTTCGATGATTGATACCTCCATCAATAGGTGTTGAGACCTGTAATTGTGATGCCAACGGGTATTTAGATCGCTCGAATATTTCTACACATTTTGTGGAAAATTTAATTTTATTGAAAATCAACTGTACTATAGCCCACAAATTCAGAGCTTTAAAAATCGAAAATCTGCAATTGCGCTCCGATTTCGATGATTGATACCTCCATCAATAGGTGTTGAGACCTGTAATTGTGATGCCAACGGTTATTTAGATCGCTCGAATATTTCTACACATTTTGTGGAAAATTTAATTTTATTGAAAATCAACTGAACTATAGCCCACAAATTCAGAGCTTTAAAAATCGAAAATCTGCAATTGCGCTCCGATTTCGACGATTGATACCTCCATCAATAGGTGTTGAGACCTGTAATTGTGATGCCAACGGGTATTTAGATCGCTCGAATATTTCTACACATTTTGTGGAAAATTTAATTTTATTGAAAATCAACTGTACTACAGCCCACAAATTCAGAGCTTTAAAAATGTTGAGACCTGTAATTGTGATGCCAACGGGTATTTAGATCGCTCGAATATTTCTACACATTTTGTGGAAAATTTAATTTTATTGAAAATCAACTGTACTATAGCCCACAAATTCAGAGCTTTAAAAATCGAAAATCTGCAATTGCGCTCCGATTTCGATGATTGATACCTCCATCAATAGGTGTTGAGACCTGTAATTGTGATGCCAACGGTTATTTAGATCGCTCGAATATTTCTACACATTTTGTGGAAAATTTAATTTTATTGAAAATCAACTGAACTATAGCCCACAAATTCAGAGCTTTAAAAATCGAAAATCTGCAATTGCGCTCCGATTTCGACGATTGATACCTCCATCAATAGGTGTTGAGACCTGTAATTGTGATGCCAACGGGTATTTAGATCGCTCGAATATTTCTACACATTTGTGGAAAATTTAATTTGATTGAAAATCAACTGAACTACAGCCCACAAATTCAGAGCTTTAAAAATGTTGAGACCTGTAATTGTGATGCCAACGGGTATTTAGATCGCTCGAATATTTCTACACATTTTGTGGAAAATTTAATTTTATTGAAAATCAACTGTACTATAGCCCACAAATTCAGAGCTTCAAAAATCGAAAATCTGCAATTGCGCTCCGATTTCGATGATTGATACCTCCATCAATAGGTGTTGAGACCTGTAATTGTGATGCCAACGGGTATTTAGATCGCTCGAATATTTCTACACATTTTGTGGAAAATTTAATTTTATTGAAAATCAACTGAACTATAGCCCACAAATTCAGAGCTTTAAAAATCGAAAATCTGCAATTGCGCTCCGATTTCGATGATTGATACCTCCATCAATAGGTGTTGAGACCTGTAATTGTGATGCCAACGGGTATTTAGATCGCTCGAATATTTCTACACATTTTGTGGAAAATTTAATTTTATTGAAAATCAACTGAACTATAGCCCACAAATTCAGAGCTTTAAAAATCGAAAATCTGCAATTGCGCTCCGATTTCGATGATTGATACCTCCATCAATAGGTGTTGAGACCTGTAATTGTAATGCCAACGGGTATTTAGATCGCTCGAATATTTCTACACATTTTGTGGAAAATTTAATTTTATTGAAAATCAACTGAACTATAGCCCACAAATTCAGAGCTTTAAAAATCAAAAATCTGCAATTGCGCTCCGATTTCGATGATTGATACCTCCATCAATAGGTGTTGAGACCTGTAATTGTGATGCCAACGGGTATTTAGATCGCTCGAATATTTCTACACATTTTGTGGTAAATTTAATTTTATTGAAAATCAACTGAACTATAGCCCACAAATTCAGAGCTTTAAAAATCGAAAATCTGAATATTTCTAGATTGATATCTCCATCAATAGGTGTTGAGACCTGTAATTGTGATGCCAACGTGTATTTAGATCGCTCGAATATTTCTACACATTTTGTAGAAAATTTAATTTTATTGAAAATCAACTGAACTATAGCCCACAAATTCAGAGCTTTAAAAATCGAAAATCTGCAATTGCGCTCCGATTTCGATGATTGATACCTCCATCAATAGGTGTTGAGACCTGTAATTGTGATGCCAACGGGTATTTAGATCGCTCGAATATTTCTACACATTTTGTGGAAAATTTAATTTTATTGAAAATCAACTGAACTATAGCCCACAAATTCAGAGCTTTAAAAATCGAAAATCTGCAATTGCGCTCCGATTTCTATGATTGATACCTCCATCAATAGGTGTTGAGACCTGTAATTGTGATGCCAACGGGTATTTAGATCGCTCGAATATTTCTACACATTTTGTGGAAAATTTAATTTTATTGAAAATCAACTGAACTATAGCCCACAAATTCAGAGCTTTAAAAATCGAAAATCTGCAATTGCGCTCCGATTTCTATGATTGATACCTCCATCAATAGGTGTTGAGACCTGTAATTGTGATGCCAACGGGTATTTAGATCGCTCGAATATTTCTACACATTTTGTGGAAAATTTAATTTTATTGAAAATCAACTGAACAATCAATAGGTGTTGAGACCTGTAATTGTGATGCCAACGGGTATTTAGATCGCTCGAATATTTCTACACATTTTGTGGAAAATTTAATTTTATTGAAAATCAACTGAACTATAGCCCACAAATTCAGAGCTTTAAAAATCGAAAATCTGCAATTGCGCTCCGATTTCGATGATTGATACCTCCATCAATAGGTGTTGAGACCTGTAATTGTGATGCCAACGGGTATTTAGATCGCTCGAATATTTCTACACATTTTGTGGAAAATTTAATTTTATTGAAAATCAACTGAACTATAGCCCACAAATTCAGAGCTTTAAAAATCGAAAATCTGCAATTGCGCTCCGATTTCTATGATTGATACCTCCATCAATAGGTGTTGAGACCTGTAATTGTGATGCCAACGGGTATTTAGATCGCTCGAATATTTCTACACATTTTGTGGAAAATTTAATTTTATTGAAAATCAACTGAACTATCAAAAAAAAAAAGCGAATAAATTCAGAGCTTTAAAAATCGAAAATCTGCAATTGCGCTCCGATTTCTATGATTGATACCTCCATCAATAGGTGTTGAGACCTCTAATTGTGATGCCAACGGGTATTTAGATCGCTCGAATATTTCTACACATTTTGTGGAAAATTTAATTTTATTGAAAATCAACTGAACTATAGCCCACAAATTCAGAGCTTTAAAAATCAAAAATCTGCAATTGCGCTCCGATTTCGATGATTGATACCTCCATCAATAGATGTTGAGACCTGTAATTGTGATGCCAACGGGTATTTAGATCGCTCGAATATTTCTACACATTTTGTGGTAAATTTAATTTTATTGAAAATCAACTGAACTATAGCCCACAAATTCAGAGCTTTAAAAATCGAAAATCTGAATATTTCTAGATTGATATCTCCATCAATAGGTGTTGAGACCTGTAATTGTGATGCCAACGTGTATTTAGATCGCTCGAATATTTCTACACATTTTGTAGAAAATTTAATTTTATTGAAAATCAACTGAACTATAGCCCACAAATTCAGAGCTTTAAAAATCGAAAATCTGCAATTGCGCTCCGATTTCGATGATTGATACCTCCATCAATAGGTGTTGAGACCTGTAATTGTGATGCCAACGGGTATTTAGATCGCTCGAATATTTCTACACATTTTGTGGAAAATTTAATTTTATTGAAAATCAACTGAACTATAGCCCACAAATTCAGAGCTTTAAAAATCGAAAATCTGCAATTGCGCTCCGATTTCTATGATTGATACCTCCATCAATAGGTGTTGAGACCTGTAATTGTGATGCCAACGGGTATTTAGATCGCTCGAATATTTTTACACATTTTGTAGAAAATTTAATTTTATTGAAAATCAACTGAACTATAGCCCACAAATTCAGAGCTTTAAAAATCGAAAATCTGCAATTGCGCTCCGATTTCGATGATTGATACCTCCATCAATAGGTGTTGAGACCTGTAATTGTGATGCCAACGGGTATTTAGATCGCTCGAATATTTCTACACATTTTGTGGAAAATTTAATTTTATTGAAATCAACTGTACTATAGCCCACCAATTCAGAGCTTTAAAAATCGAAAATCTGCAATTGCGCTCCGATTTCGATGATTGATACCTCCATCAATAGGTGTTGAGACCTGTAATTGTGATGCCAACGGGTATTTAGATCGCTCGAATATTTCTACACATTTTGTGGAAAATTTAATTTTATTGAAAATCAACTGAACTATAGCCCACAAATTCAGAGCTTTAAAAATCGAAAATCTGCAATTGCGCTCCGATTTCGATGATTGATACCTCCATCAATAGGTGTTGAGACCTGTAATTGTGATGCCAACGGGTATTTAGATCGCTCGAATATTTCTACACATTTTGTGGAAAATTTAATTTTATTGAAAATCAACTGTACTATAGCCCACAAATTCAGAGCTTTAAAAATCGAAAATCTGCAATTGCGCTCCGATTTCGATGATTGATACCTCCATCAATAGGTGTTGAGACCTGTAATTGTGATGCCAACGGGTATTTAGATCGCTCGAATATTTCTACACATTTTGTGGAAAATTTAATTTTATTGAAAATCAACTGAACTATAGCCCACAAATTCAGAGCTTTAAAAATCGAAAATCTGCAATTGCGCTCCGATTTCTATGATTGATACCTCCATCAATAGGTGTTGAGACCTGTAATTGTGATGCCAACGGGTATTTAGATCGCTCGAATATTTCTACACATTTTGTGGAAAATTTAATTTTATTGAAAATCAACTGAACTATAGCCCACAAATTCAGAGCTTTAAAAATCGAAAATCTGCAATTGCGCTCCGATTTCTATGATTGATACCTCCATCAATAGGTGTTGAGACCTGTAATTGTGATGCCAACGGGTATTTAGATCGCTCGAATATTTCTACACATTTTGTGGAAAATTTAATTTTATTGAAAATCAACTGAACTATAGCCCACAAATTCAGAGCTTTAAAAATCGAAAATCTGCAATTGCGCTCCGATTTCGATGATTGATACCTCCATCAATAGGTGTTGAGACCTGTAATTGTGATGCCAACGGGTATTTAGATCGCTCGAATATTTCTACACATTTTGTGGAAAATTTAATTTGATTGAAAATCAACTGTACTATAGCCCACAAATTCAGAGCTTTAAAAATCGAAAATCTGCAATTGCGCTCCGATTTCGATGATTGATACCTCCATCAATAGGTGTTGAGACCTGTAATTGTGATGCCAACGGGTATTTAGATCGCTCGAATATTTCTACACATTTTGTGGAAAATTTAATTTTATTGAAAATCAACTGAACTATAGCCCACAAATTCAGAGCTTTAAAAATCGAAAATCTGCAATTGCGCTCCGATTTCGATGATTGATACCTCCATCAATAGGTGTTGAGACCTGTAATTGTGATGCCAACGGGTATTTAGATCGCTCGAATATTTCTACACATTTTGTGGAAAATTTAATTTTATTGAAAATCAACTGTACTATAGCCCACAAATTCAGAGCTTTAAAAATCGAAAATCTGCAATTGCGCTCCGATTTCGATGATTGATACCTCCATCAATAGGTGTTGAGACCTGTAATTGTGATGCCAACGGGTATTTAGATCGCTCGAATATTTCTACACATTTTGTGGAAAATTTAATTTTATTGAAAATCAACTGAACTATAGCCCACAAATTCAGAGCTTTAAAAATCGAAAATCTGCAATTGCGCTCCGATTTCGATGATTGATACCTCCATCAATAGGTGTTGAGACCTGTAATTGTGATGCCAACGGGTATTTAGATCGCTCGAATATTTCTACACATTTTGTGGAAAATTTAATTTTATTGAAAATCAACTGAACTATAGCCCACAAATTCAGAGCTTTAAAAATCGAAAATCTGCAATTGCGCTCCGATTTCGATGATTGATACCTCCATCAATAGGTGTTGAGACCTGTAATTGTGATGCCAACGGGTATTTAGATCGCTCGAATATTTCTACACATTTTGTGGAAAATTTAATTTTATTGAAAATCAACTGAACTATAGCCCACAAATTCAGAGCTTTAAAAATCGAAAATCTGCAATTGCGCTCCGATTTCTATGATTGATACCTCCATCAATAGGTGTTGAGACCTGTAATTGTGATGCCAACGGGTATTTAGATCGCTCGAATATTTCTACACATTTTGTGGAAAATTTAATTTTATTGAAAATCAACTGAACTATAGCCCACAAATTCAGAGCTTTAAAAATCGAAAATCTGCAATTGCGCTCCGATTTCGATGATTGATACCTCCATCAATAGGTGTTGAGACCTGTAATTGTGATGCCAACGGGTATTTAGATCGCTCGAATATTTCTACACATTTTGTGGAAAATTTAATTTTATTGAAAATCAACTGAACTATAGCCCACAAATTCAGAGCTTTAAAAATCGAAAATCTGCAATTGCGCTCCGATTTCGATGATTGATACCTCCATCAATAGGTGTTGAGACCTGTAATTGTGATGCCAACGGGTATTTAGATCGCTCGAATATTTCTACACATTTTGTGGAAAATTTAATTTTATTGAAAATCAACTGAACTATAGCCCACAAATTCAGAGCTTTAAAAATCGAAAATCTGCAATTGCGCTCCGATTTCGATGATTGATACCTCCATCAATAGGTGTTGAGACCTGTAATTGTGATGCCAACGGGTATTTAGATCGCTCGAATATTTCTACACATTTTGTGGAAAATTTAATTTGATTGAAAATCAACTGAACTATAGCCCACAAATTCAGAGCTTTAAAAATCGAAAATCTGCAATTGCGCTCCGATTTCGATGATTGATACCTCCATCAATAGGTGTTGAGACCTGTAATTGTGATGCCAACGGGTATTTAGATCGCTCGAATATTTCTACACATTTTGTGGAAAATTTAATTTGATTGAAAATCAACTGTACTATAGCCCACAAATTCAGAGCTTTAAAAATCGAAAATCTGCAATTGCGCTCCGATTTCGATGATTGATCCTCCATCAATAGGTGTGAGACCCTGTAATTGTGATGCCAACGGGTATTTAGATCGCTCGAATATTTCTACACATTTTGTGGAAAATTTAATTTTATTGAAAATCAACTGAACTATAGTCACAAATTCAGAGCTTTAAAAATCGAAAATCTGCAATTGCGCTCCGATTTCTATGATTGATACCTCCATCAATAGGTGTTGAGACCTGTAATTGTGATGCCAACGGGTATTTAGATCGCTCGAATATTTCTACACATTTTGTGGAAAATTTAATTTTATTGAAAATCAACTGAACTATAGCCCACAAATTCAGAGCTTTAAAAATCGAAAATCTGCAATTGCGCTCCGATTTAGATGATTGATACCTCCATCAATAGGTGTTGAGACCTGTAATTGTGATGCCAACGGGTATTTAGATCGCTCGAATATTTCTACACATTTTGTGGAAAATTTAATTTTATTGAAAATCAACTGAACTATAGCCACAAATTCAGAGCTTTAAAAATCGAAAATCTGCAATTGCGCTCCGATTTCTATGATTGATACCTCCATCAATAGGTGTTGAGACCTGTAATTGTGATGCCAACGGGTATTTAGATCGCTCGAATATTTCTACACATTTTGTGGAAAATTTAATTTTATTGAAAATCAACTGAACTATAGCCCACAAATTCAGAGCTTTAAAAATCGAAAATCTGCAATTGCGCTCCGATTTAGATGATTGATACCTCCATCAATAGGTGTTGAGACCTGTAATTGTGATGCCAACGGGTATTTAGATCGCTCGAATATTTCTACACATTTTGTGGAAAATTTAATTTTATTGAAAATCAACTGAACTATAGCCACAAATTCAGAGCTTTAAAAATCGAAAATCTGCAATTGCGCTCCGATTTCGATGATTGATACCTCCATCAATAGGTGTTGAGACCTGTAATTGTGATGCCAACGGGTATTTAGATCGCTCGAATATTTCTACACATTTTGTGGAAAATTTAATTTTATTGAAAATCAACTGAACTATAGCCACAAATTCAGAGCTTTAATAATCGAAAATCTGCAATTGCGCTCCGATTTCTATGATTGATACCTCCATCAATAGGTGTTGAGACCTGTAATTGTGATGCCAACGGGTATTTAGATCGCTCGAATATTTCTACACATTTTGTGGAAAATTTAATTTGATTGAAAATCAACTGAACTATAGCCACAAATTCAGAGCTTTAAAAATCGAAAATCTGCAATTGCGCTCCGATTTCGATGTTGATACCTCCATCAATAGGTGTTGAGACCTGTAATTGTGATGCCAACGGGTATTTAGATCGCTCGAATATTTCTACACATTTTGTGGAAAATTTAATTTTATTGAAAATCAACTGAACTATAGCCCACAAATTCAGAGCTTTAAAAATCGAAAATCTGCAATTGCGCTCCGATTTCTATGATTGATACCTCCATCAATAGGTGTTGAGACCTGTAATTGTGATGCCAACGGGTATTTAGATCGCTCGAATATTTCTACACATTTTGTGGAAAATTTAATTTGATTGAAAATCAACTGAACTATAGCCACAAATTCAGAGCTTTAAAAATCGAAAATCTGCAATTGCGCTCCGATTTCGATGATTGATACCTCCATCAATAGGTGTTGAGACCTGTAATTGTGATGCCAACGGGTATTTAGATCGCTCGAATATTTCTACACATTTTGTGGAAAATTTAATTTTATTGAAAATCAACTGTACTATAGCCCACAAATTCAGAGCTTTAAAAATCGAAAATCTGCAATTGCGCTCCGATTTCGATGATTGATACCTCCATCAATAGGTGTTGAGACCTGTAATTGTGATGCCAACGGGTATTTAGATCGCTCGAATATTTCTACACATTTTGTGGAAAATTTAATTTTATTGAAAATCAACTGTACTATAGCCCACAAATTCAGAGCTTTAAAAATCGAAAATCTGCAATTGCGCTCCGATTTCGATGATTGATACCTCCATCAATAGGTGTTGAGACCTGTAATTGTGATGCCAACGGGTATTTAGATCGCTCGAATATTTCTACACATTTTGTGGAAAATTTAATTTTATTGAAAATCAACTGAACTATAGCCCACAAATTCAGAGCTTTAAAAATCGAAAATCTGCAATTGCGCTCCGATTTCGATGATTGATACCTCCATCAATAGGTGTTGAGACCTGTAATTGTGATGCCAACGGGTATTTAGATCGCTCGAATATTTCTACACATTTTGTGGAAAATTTAATTTTATTGAAAATCAACTGAACTATAGCCCACAAATTCAGAGCTTTAAAAATCGAAAATCTGCAATTGCGCTCCGATTTCTATGATTGATACCTCCATCAATAGGTGTTGAGACCTGTAATTGTGATGCCAACGGGTATTTAGATCGCTCGAATATTTCTACACATTTTGTGGAAAATTTAATTTTATTGAAAATCAACTGAACTATAGCCCACAAATTCAGAGCTTTAAAAATCGAAAATCTGCAATTGCGCTCCGATTTCGATGATTGATACCTCCATCAATAGGTGTTGAGACCTGTAATTGTGATGCCAACGGGTATTTAGATCGCTCGAATATTTCTACACATTTTGTGGAAAATTTAATTTTATTGAAAATCAACTGAACTATAGCCCACAAATTCAGAGCTTCAAAAATCGAAAATCTGCAATTGCGCTCCGATTTCGATGATTGATACCTCCATCAATAGGTGTTGAGACCTGTAATTGTGATGCCAAC
The DNA here is from genome assembly GCA_963556165.1 of Tipula helvola. Taxonomy (NCBI): domain Eukaryota; kingdom Metazoa; phylum Arthropoda; class Insecta; order Diptera; family Tipulidae; genus Tipula; species Tipula helvola. Next base: position 105,527,076 of record OY744483.1, read on the forward strand.
GGGTATTTAGATCACTCGAATATTTCTACACATTTTGTGGAAAATTTAATTTTATTGAAAATCAACTGAACTATAGCCCACAAATTCAGAGCTTCAAAAATCGAAAATCTGCAATTGCGCTCCGATTTCGATGATTGATACCTCCATCAATAGGTGTTGAGACCTGTAATTGTGATGCCAACGGGTATTTAGATCGCTCGAATATTTCTACACATTTTGTGGAAAATTTAATTTTATTGAAAATCAACTGAACTATAGCCCACAAATTCAGAGCTTCAAAAAATCGAAAAATCTGCAATTGCGCTCCGATTTCGATGATTGATACCTCCATCAATAGGTGTTGAGACCTGTAATTGTGATGCCAACGGGTATTTAGATCGCTCGAATATTTCTACACATTTTGTGGAAAATTTAATTTTATTGAAAATCAACTGAACTATAGCCCACAAATTCAGAGCTTTAAAAATCGAAAATCTGCAATTGCGCTCCGATTTCTATGATTGATACCTCCATCAATAGGTGTTGAGACCTGTAATTGTGATGCCAACGGGTATTTAGATCAATCGAATATTTCTACACATTTTGTGGAAAATTTAATTTTATTGAAAATCAACTGAACTATAGCCCACAAATTCAGAGCTTTAAAAATCGAAAATCTGCAATTGCGCTCCGATTTCGATGATTGATACCTCCATCAATAGGTGTTGAGACCTGTAATTGTGATGCCAACGGGTATTTAGATCGCTCGAATATTTCTACACATTTTGTGGAAAATTTAATTTTATTGAAAATCAACTGAACTATAGCCCACAAATTCAGAGCTTTAAAAATCGAAAATCTGCAATTGCGCTCCGATTTCGATGATTGATACCTCCATCAATAGGTGTTGAGACCTGTAATTGTGATGCCAACGGGTATTTAGATCGCTCGAATATTTCTACACATTTTGTGGAAAATTTAATTTTATTGAAAATCAACTGAACTATAGCCCACAAATTCAGAGCTTTAAAAATCGAAAATCTGCAATTGCGCTCCGATTTCGATGATTGATACCTCCATCAATAGGTGTTGAGACCTGTAATTGTGATGCCAACGGGTATTTAGATCGCTCGAATATTTCTACACATTTTGTGGAAAATTTAATTTTATTGAAAATCAACTGAACTATAGCCCACAAATTCAGAGCTTTAAAAATCGAAAATCTGCAATTGCGCTCCGATTTCTATGATTGATACCTCCATCAATAGGTGTTGAGACCTGTAATTGTGATGCCAACGGGTATTTAGATCGCTCGAATATTTCTACACATTTTGTGGAAAATTTAATTTTATTGAAAATCAACTGAACTATAGCCCACAAATTCAGAGCTTTAAAAATCGAAAATCTGCAATTGCGCTCCGATTTCGATGATTGATACCTCTATCAATAGGTGTTGAGACCTGTAATTGTGATGCCAACACATTTTATAGAAAATTAGATTTTATTGAAAATCAACTGAACTATAGCCCACAAATTCAGAGCTTTAAAAATCGAAAATCTTCAATTGTGCTCCGATTTCGATGATTGATACCTCCATCAATAGGTGTTGAGACCTGTAATTGTGATGCCAACGGGTATTTAGATCGCTCGAATATTTCTACACATTTTGTGGAAAATTTAATTTTATTGAAAATCAACTGAACTATAGCCCACAAATTCAGAGCTTTAAAAATCGAAAATCTGCAATTGCGCTCCGATTTCGATGATTGATACCTCTATCAATAGGTGTTGAGACCTGTAATTGTGATGCCAACACATTTTATAGAAAATTAGATTTTATTGAAAATCAACTGAACTATAGCCCACAAATTCAGAGCTTTAAAAATCGAAAATCTTCAATTGTGCTCCGATTTCGATGATTGATACCTCCATCAATAGGTGTTGAGACCTGTAATTGTGATGCCAACGGGTATTTAGATCGCTCGAATATTTCTACACATTTTGTGGAAAATTTAATTTTATTGAAAATCAACTGAACTATAGCCCACAAATTCAGAGCTTTAAAAATCGAAAATCTGCAATTGCGCTCCGATTTCGATGATTGATACCTCCATCAAAAGGTGTTGAGACCTGTAATTGTGATGCCAACGGGTATTTAGATCGCTCGAATATTTCTACACATTTTGTGGAAAATTTAATTTGATTGAAAATCAACTGTACTATAGCCCACAAATTCAGAGCTTTAAAAATCGAAAATCTGCAATTGCACTCCGATTTCGATGATTGATACCTCCATCAATAGGTGTTGAGACTTGTAATTGTGATGCCAACGGGTATTTAGATCGCTCGAATATTTCTACACATTTTGTGGAAAATTTAATTTTATTGAAAATCAACTGAACTATAGCCCACAAATTCAGAGCTTTAAAAATCGAAAATCTGCAATTGCGCTCCGATTTCTATGATTGATACCTCCATCAATAGGTGTTGAGACCTGTAATTGTGATGCCAACACATTTTATGGAAAATTAGATTTTATTGAAAATCAACTGAACTATAGCCCACAAATTCAGAGCTTTAAAAATCGAAAATCTGCAATTGTGCTCCGATTTCGATGATTGATACCTCTATCAATAGGTGTTGAGACCTGTAATTGTGATGCCAACACATTTTATGGAAAATTAGATTTTATTGAAAATCAACTGAACTATAGCCCACAAATTCAGAGCTTTAAAAATCGAAAATCTGCAATTGTGCTCCGATTTCGATGATTGGTACCTCCATCAATAGGTGTTGAGACCTGTAATTGTGATGCCAACGGGTATTTAGATCGCTCGAATATTTCTACACATTCTGTGGAAAATTTAATTTGATTGAAAATCAACTGTACTATAGCCCACAAATTCAGAGCTTTAAAAATCGAAAATCTGCAATTGTGCTCCGATTTCGATGATTGATACCTCTATCAATAGGTGTTGAGACCTGTAATTGTGATGCCAACACATTTTATGGAAAATTAGATTTTATTGAAAATCAACTGAACTATAGCCCACAAATTCAGAGCTTTAAAAATCGAAAATCTTCAATTGTGCTCCGATTTCGATGATTGATACCTCCATCAATAGGTGTTGAGACCTGTAATTGTGATGCCAACGGGTATTTAGATCGCTCGAATATTTCTACACATTTTGTGGAAAATTTAATTTGATTGAAAATCAACTGTACTATAGCCCACAAATTCAGAGCTTTAAAAATCGAAAATCTGCAATTGCACTCCGATTTCGATGATTGATACCTCCATCAATAGGTGTTGAGACTTGTAATTGTGATGCCAACGGGTATTTAGATCGCTCGAATATTTCTACACATTTTGTGGAAAATTTAATTTTATTGAAAATCAACTGTACTATAGCCCACAAATTCAGAGCTTTAAAAATCGAAAATTTGCAATTGCGCTCCGATTTCGATGATTGATACCTCCATCAATAGGTGTTGAGACTTGTAATTGTGATGCCAACGGGTATTTAGATCGCTCGAATATTTCTACACATTTTGTGGAAAATTTAATTTGATTGAAAATCAACTGTACTATAGCCCACAAATTCAGAGCTTTAAAAATCGAAAATCTGCAATTGCACTCCGATCTCGATGATTGATACCTCTATCAATAGGTGTTGAGACCTGTAATTGTGATGCCAACACATTTTATGGAAAATTAGATTTTATTGAAAATCAACTGAACTATAGCCCACAAATTCAGAGCTTTAAAAATCGAAAATCTTCAATTGTGCTCCGATTTCGATGATTGATACCTCTATCAATAGGTGTTGAGACCTGTAATTGTGATGCCAACGGGTATTTAGATCGCTCGAATATTTCTACACATTTTGTGGAAAATTTAATTTGATTGAAAATCAACTGTACTATAGCCCACAAATTCAGAGCTTTAAAAATCGAAAATCTGCAATTGCACTCCGATTTCGATGATTGATACCTCCATCAATAGGTGTTGAGACCTGTAATTGTGATGCCAACGGGTATTTAGATCGCTCGAATATTTCTACACATTTTGTGGAAAATTTAATTTGATTGAAAATCAACTGTACTATAGCCCACAAATTCAGAGCTTTAAAAATCGAAAATCTGCAATTGCACTCCGATTTCGATGATTGATACCTCCATCAATAGGTGTTGAGACTTGTAATTGTGATGCCAACGGGTATTTAGATCGCTCGAATATTTCTACACATTTTGTGGAAAATTTAATTTTATTGAAAATCAACTGTACTATAGCCCACAAATTCAGAGCTTTAAAAATCGAAAATTTGCAATTGCGCTCCGATTTCGATGATTGATACCTCCATCAATAGGTGTTGAGACCTGTAATTGTGATGCCAACACATTTTATGGAAAATTAGATTTTATTGAAAATCAACTGAACTATAGCCCACAAATTCAGAGCTTTAAAAATCGAAAATCTTCAATTGTGCTCCGATTTCGATGATTGATACCTCTATCAATAGGTGTTGAGACCTGTAATTGTGATGCCAACGGGTATTTAGATCGCTCGAATATTTCTACACATTTTGTGGAAAATTTAATTTGATTGAAAATCAACTGTACTATAGCCCACAAATTCAGAGCTTTAAAAATCGAAAATCTGCAATTGCACTCCGATTTCGATGATTGATACCTCCATCAATAGGTGTTGAGACTTGTAATTGTGATGCCAACGGGTATTTAGATCGCTCGAATATTTCTACACATTTTGTGGAAAATTTAATTTTATTGAAAATCAACTGTACTATAGCCCACAAATTCAGAGCTTTAAAAATCGAAAATTTGCAATTGCGCTCCGATTTCGATGATTGATACCTCCATCAATAGGTGTTGAGACTTGTAATTGTGATGCCAACGGGTATTTAGATCGCTCGAATATTTCTACACATTTTGTGGAAAATTTAATTTGATTGAAAATCAACTGTACTATAGCCCACAAATTCAGAGCTTTAAAAATCGAAAATCTGCAATTGCACTCCGATCTCGATGATTGATACCTCTATCAATAGGTGTTGAGACCTGTAATTGTGATGCCAACACATTTTATGGAAAATTAGATTTTATTGAAAATCAACTGAACTATAGCCCACAAATTCAGAGCTTTAAAAATCGAAAATCTTCAATTGTGCTCCGATTTCGATGATTGATACCTCTATCAATAGGTGTTGAGACCTGTAATTGTGATGCCAACGGGTATTTAGATCGCTCGAATATTTCTACACATTTTGTGGAAAATTTAATTTGATTGAAAATCAACTGTACTATAGCCCACAAATTCAGAGCTTTAAAAATCGAAAATCTGCAATTGCACTCCGATTTCGATGATTGATACCTCCATCAATAGGTGTTGAGACTTGTAATTGTGATGCCAACGGGTATTTAGATCGCTCGAATATTTCTACACATTTTGTGGAAAATTTAATTTTATTGAAAATCAACTGTACTATAGCCCACAAATTCAGAGCTTTAAAAATCGAAAATTTGCAATTGCGCTCCGATTTCGATGATTGATACCTCCATCAATAGGTGTTGAGACTTGTAATTGTGATGCCAACGGGTATTTAGATCGCTCGAATATTTCTACACATTTTGTGGAAAATTTAATTTGATTGAAAATCAACTGTACTATAGCCCACAAATTCAGAGCTTTAAAAATCGAAAATCTGCAATTGCACTCCGATTTCGATGATTGATACCTCTATCAATAGGTATTGAGACCTGTAATTGTCATGCCAACGGGTATTTAGATCGCTCGAATATTTCTACACATTTTGTGGAAAATTTAATTTTATTGAAAATCAACTGTACTATAGCCCACAAATTCAGAGCTTTAAAAATCGAAAATCTGCAATTGCGCTCCGATTTCGATGATTGATACCTCCATCAAAAGGTGTTGAGACCTGTAATTGTGATGCCAACGGGTATTTAGATCGCTCGAATATTTCTACACATTTTGTGGAAAATTTAATTTGATTGAAAATCAACTGTACTATAGCCCACAAATTCAGAGCTTTAAAAATCGAAAATCTGCAATTGCACTCCGATTTCGATGATTGATACCTCCATCAATAGGTGTTGAGACTTGTAATTGTGATGCCAACGGGTATTTAGATCGCTCGAATATTTCTACACATTTTGTGGAAAAATTAATTTTATTGAAAATCAACTGAACTATAGCCCACAAATTCAGAGCTTTAAAAATCGAAAATCTGCAATTGTGCTCCGATTTCGATGATTGATACCTCTATCAATAGGTGTTGAGACCTGTAATTGTGATGCCAACACATTTTATGGAAAATTAGATTTTATTGAAAATCAACTGAACTATAGCCCACAAATTCAGAGCTTTAAAAATCGAAAATCTTCAATTGTGCTCCGATTTCGATGATTGATACCTCTATCAATAGGTGTTGAGACCTGTAATTGTGATGCCAACGGGTATTTAGATCGCTCGAATATTTCTACACATTTTGTGGAAAATTTAATTTGATTGAAAATCAACTGTACTATAGCCCACAAATTCAGAGCTTTAAAAATCGAAAATCTGCAATTGCACTCCGATTTCGATGATTGATACCTCCATCAATAGGTGTTGAGACTTGTAATTGTGATGCCAACGGGTATTTAGATCGCTCGAATATTTCTACACATTTTGTGGAAAATTTAATTTTATTGAAAATCAACTGTACTATAGCCCACAAATTCAGAGCTTTAAAAATCGAAAATCTGCAATTGCGCTCCGATTTCGATGATTGATACCTCCATCAATAGGTGTTGAGACTTGTAATTGTGATGCCAACGGGTATTTAGATCGCTCGAATATTTCTACACATTTTGTGGAAAAATTAATTTTATTGAAAATCAACTGAACTATAGCCCACAAATTCAGAGCTTTAAAAATCGAAAATCGGCAATTGTGCTCCGATTTCGATGATTGATACCTCTATCAATAGGTGTTGAGACCTGTAATTGTGATGCCAACACATTTTATGGAAAATTAGATTTTATTGAAAATCAACTGAACTATAGCCCACAAATTCAGAGCTTTAAAAATCGAAAATCTTCAATTGTGCTCCGATTTCGATGATTGATACCTCTATCAATAGGTGTTGAGACCAGTAATTGTGATGCCAACGGGTATTTAGATCGCTCGAATATTTCTACACATTTTGTGGAAAATTTAATTTTATTGAAAATCAACTGAACTATAGCCCACAAATTCAGAGCTTCAAAAATCGAAAATCTGCAATTGCGCTCCGATTTCGATGATTGATACCTCCATCAATAGGTGTTGAGACCTGTAATTGTGATGCCAACGGGTATTTAGATCGCTCGAATATTTCTACACATTTTGTGGAAAATTTAATTTGATTGAAAATCAACTGAACTATAGCCCACAAATTCAGAGCTTCAAAAATCGAAAATCTGCAATTGCGCTCCGATTTCGATGATTGATACCTCCATCAATAGGTGTTGAGACCTGTAATTGTGATGCCAACGGGTATTTAGATCGCTCGAATATTTCTACACATTTTGTGGAAAATTTAATTTTATTGAAAATCAACTGAACTATAGCCCACAAATTCAGAGCTTTAAAAATCGAAAATCTGCAATTGTGCTCCGATCTCGATGATTGATACCTCTATCAATAGGTGTTGAGACCTGTAATTGTGATGCCAACACATTTTATGGAAAATTAGATTTTATTGAAAATCAACTGAACTATAGCCCACAAATTCAGAGCTTTAAAAATCGAAAATCTGCAATTGCGCTCCGATTTCGATGATTGATACCTCCATCAATAGGTGTTGAGACCTGTAATTGTGATGCCAACGGGTATTTAGATCGCTCGAATATTTCTACACATTTTGTGGAAAATTTAATTTTATTGAAAATCAACTGTACTATAGCCCACAAATTCAGAGCTTTAAAAATCGAAAATCTGCAATTGCGCTCCGATTTCGATGATTGATACCTCTATCAATAGGTGTCGAGACCTGTAATTGTGATATCAACGGGTATAAGGATCGCTCGAATATTTCTACACATTTTGTGAAAAATTTAATTTGATTGAAAATCAACTGAACTATGTATAGCCCACAAATCAGAGCTTTGCACATTGAAAATCTGCAATTGTGCTCCGATTTCGATGATTGATACCTTAGATCGCTCGAATATTTCTACAAATTTTGTGGAAAATTTAATTTTATTGAAAATCAACTGAACTATAGCCCACAAATTCAGAGCTTTAAAAATCGAAAATCTGCAATTGCGCTCCGATTTCGATGATTGATACCTCCATCAATAGGTGTTGAGACCTGTAATTGTGATGCCAACGGGTATTTAGATCGCTCGAATATTTCTACACATTTTGTGGAAAATTTAATTTTATTGAAAATCAACTGAACTATAGCCCACAAATTCAGAGCTTTAAAAATCGAAAATCTGCAATTGCGCTCCGATTTCTATGATTGATACCTCCATCAATAGGTGTTGAGACTTGTAATTGTGATGCCAACGGGTATTTAGATCGCTCGAATATTTCTACACATTTTGTGGAAAATTTAATTTTATTGAAAATCAACTGAACTATAGCCCACAAATTCAGAGCTTTAAAAATCGAAAATCTGCAATTGCGCTCCGATTTCGATGATTGATACCTCCATCAATAGGTGTTGAGACCTGTAATTGTGATGCCAACGGGTATTTAGATCGCTCGAATATTTCTACACATTTTGTGGAAAATTTAATTTTATTGAAAATCAACTGAACTATAGCCCACAAATTCAGAGCTTTAAAAATCGAAAATCTGCAATTGCGCTCCGATTTCTATGATTGATACCTCCATCAATAGGTGTTGAGACTTGTAATTGTGATGCCAACGGGTATTTAGATCGCTCGAATATTTCTACACATTTTGTGGAAAATTTAATTTTATTGAAAATCAACTGAACTATAGCCCACAAATTCAGAGCTTTAAAAATCGAAAATCTGCAATTGCGCTCCGATTTCGATGATTGATACCTCTATCAATAGGTGTTGAGACCTGTAATTGTGATGCCAACACATTTTATAGAAAATTAGATTTTATTGAAAATCAACTGAACTATAGCCCACAAATTCAGAGCTTTAAAAATCGAAAATCTTCAATTGTGCTCCGATTTCGATGATTGATACCTCCATCAATAGGTGTTGAGACCTGTAATTGTGATGCCAACGGGTATTTAGATCGCTCGAATATTTCTACACATTTTGTGGAAAATTTAATTTTATTGAAAATCAACTGAACTATAGCCCACAAATTCAGAGCTTTAAAAATCGAAAATCTGCAATTGCGCTCCGATTTCGATGATTGATACCTCTATCAATAGGTGTTGAGACCTGTAATTGTGATGCCAACACATTTTATAGAAAATTAGATTTTATTGAAAATCAACTGAACTATAGCCCACAAATTCAGAGCTTTAAAAATCGAAAATCTTCAATTGTGCTCCGATTTCGATGATTGATACCTCCATCAATAGGTGTTGAGACCTGTAATTGTGATGCCAACGGGTATTTAGATCGCTCGAATATTTCTACACATTTTGTGGAAAATTTAATTTTATTGAAAATCAACTGAACTATAGCCCACAAATTCAGAGCTTTAAAAATCGAAAATCTGCAATTGCGCTCCGATTTCGATGATTGATACCTCTATCAATAGGTGTTGAGACCTGTAATTGTGATGCCAACACATTTTATAGAAAATTAGATTTTATTGAAAATCAACTGAACTATAGCCCACAAATTCAGAGCTTTAAAAATCGAAAATCTTCAATTGTGCTCCGATTTCGATGATTGATACCTCCATCAATAGGTGTTGAGACCTGTAATTGTGATGCCAACGGGTATTTAGATCGCTCGAATATTTCTACACATTTTGTGGAAAATTTAATTTTATTGAAAATCAACTGAACTATAGCCCACAAATTCAGAGCTTTAAAAATCGAAAATCTGCAATTGCGCTCCGATTTCGATGATTGATACCTCTATCAATAGGTGTTGAGACCTGTAATTGTGATGCCAACACATTTTATAGAAAATTAGATTTTATTGAAAATCAACTGAACTATAGCCCACAAATTCAGAGCTTTAAAAATCGAAAATCTTCAATTGTGCTCCGATTTCGATGATTGATACCTCCATCAATAGGTGTTGAGACCTGTAATTGTGATGCCAACGGGTATTTAGATCGCTCGAATATTTCTACACATTTTGTGGAAAATTTAATTTTATTGAAAATCAACTGAACTATAGCCCACAAATTCAGAGCTTTAAAAATCTAAAATCTGCAATTGCGCTCCGATTTCGATGATTGATACCTCTATCAATAGGTGTTGAGACCTGTAATTGTGATGCCAACACATTTTATAGAAAATTAGATTTTATTGAAAATCAACTGAACTATAGCCCACAAATTCAGAGCTTTAAAAATCGAAAATCTGCAATTGCGCTCCGATTTCGATGATTGATACCTCTATCAATAGGTGTTGAGACCTGTAATTGTGATGCCAACACATTTTATAGAAAATTAGATTTTATTGAAAATCAACTGAACTATAGCCCACAAATTCAGAGCTTTAAAAATCGAAAATCTTCAATTGTGCTCCGATTTCGATGATTGATACCTCCATCAATAGGTGTTGAGACCTGTAATTGTGATGCCAACGGGTATTTAGATCGCTCGAATATTTCTACACATTTTGTGGAAAATTTAATTTTATTGAAAATCAACTGAACTATAGCCCACAAATTCAGAGCTTTAAAAATCGAAAATCTGCAATTGCGCTCCGATTTCGATGATTGATACCTCTATCAATAGGTGTTGAGACCTGTAATTGTGATGCCAACACATTTTATAGAAAATTAGATTTTATTGAAAATCAACTGAACTATAGCCCACAAATTCAGAGCTTTAAAAATCGAAAATCTTCAATTGTGCTCCGATTTCGATGATTGATACCTCCATCAATAGGTGTTGAGACCTGTAATTGTGATGCCAACGGGTATTTAGATCGCTCGAATATTTCTACACATTTTGTGGAAAATTTAATTTTATTGAAAATCAACTGAACTATAGCCCACAAATTCAGAGCTTTAAAAATCGAAAATCTGCAATTGCGCTCCGATTTCGATGATTGATACCTCTATCAATAGGTGTTGAGACCTGTAATTGTGATGCCAACACATTTTATAGAAAATTAGATTTCATTGAAAATCAACTGAACTATAGCCCACAAATTCAGAGCTTTAAAAATCGAAAATCTTCAATTGTGCTCCGATTTCGATGATTGATACCTCCATCAATAGGTGTTGAGACCTGTAATTGTGATGCCAACGGGTATTTAGATCGCTCGAATATTTCTACACATTTTGTGGAAAATTTAATTTTATTGAAAATCAACTGTACTATAGCCCACAAATTCAGAGCTTTAAAAATCGAAAATCTGCAATTGCGCTCCGATTTCGATGATTGATACCTCCATCAATAGGTGTTGAGACCTGTAATTGTGATGCCAACGGGTATTTAGATCGCTCGAATATTTCTACACATTTTGTGGAAAATTTAATTTTATTGAAAATCAACTGAACTATAGCCCACAAATTCAGAGCTTTAAAAATCGAAAATCTGCAATTGCGCTCCGATTTCTATGATTGATACCTCCATCAATAGGTGTTGAGACCTGTAATTGTGATGCCAACGGGTATTTAAATCGCTCGAATATTTCTACACATTCTGTGGAAAATTTAATTTTATTGAAAATCAACTGAACTATAGCCCACAAATTCAGAGCTTTAAAAATCGAAAATCTGCAATTGTGCTCCGATTTCGATGATTGATACCTCTATCAATAGGTGTTGAGACCTGTAATTGTGATGCCAACACATTTTATGGAAAATTAGATTTTATTGAAAATCAACTGAACTATAGCCCACAAATTCAGAGCTTTAAAAATCGAAAATCTTCAATTGTGCTCCGATTTCGATGATTGATACCTCCATCAATAGGTGTTGAGACCTGTAATTGTGATGCCAACGGGTATTTAGATCGCTCGAATATTTCTACACATTTTGTGGAAAATTTAATTTTATTGAAAATCAACTGAACTATAGCCCACAAATTCAGAGCTTTAAAAATCGAAAATCTGCAATTGCGCTCCGATTTCGATGATTGATACCTCTATCAATAGGTGTTGAGACCTGTAATTGTGATGCCAACACATTTTATAGAAAATTAGATTTTATTGAAAATCAACTGAACTATAGCCCACAAATTCAGAGCTTTAAAAATCGAAAATCTTCAATTGTGCTCCGATTTCTATGATTGATACCTCCATCAATAGGTGTTGAGACCTGTAATTGTGATGCCAACGGGTATTTAGATCGCTCGAATATTTCTACACATTTTGTGGAAAATTTAATTTTATTGAAAATCAACTGAACTATAGCCCACAAATTCAGAGCTTTAAAAATCGAAAATCTGCAATTGCGCTCCGATTTCGATGATTGATACCTCTATCAATAGGTGTTGAGACCTGTAATTGTGATGCCAACACATTTTATGGAAAATTAGATTTTATTGAAAATCAACTGAACTATAGCCCACAAATTCAGAGCTTTAAAAATCGAAAATCTTCAATTGTGCTCCGATTTCGATGATTGATACCTCCATCAATAGGTGTTGAGACCTGTAATTGTGATGCCAACGGGTATTTAGATCGCTCGAATATTTCTACACATTTTGTGGAAAATTTAATTTTATTGAAAATCAACTGAACTATAGCCCACAAATTCAGAGCTTTAAAAATCGAAAATCTTCAATTGTGCTCCGATTTCGATGATTGATACCTCCATCAATAGGTGTTGAGACCTGTAATTGTGATGCCAACGGGTATTTAGATCGCTCGAATATTTCTACACATTTTGAGGAAAATTTAATTTTATTGAAAATCAACTGAACTATAGCCCACAAATTCAGAGCTTTAAAAATCGAAAATCTGCAATTGCGCTCCGATTTCGATGATTGATACCTCTATCAATAGGTGTTGAGACCTGTAATTGTGATGCCAACACATTTTATAGAAAATTAGATTTTATTGAAAATCAACTGAACTATAGCCCACAAATTCAGAGCTTTAAAAATCGAAAATATTCAATTGTGCTCCGATTTCTATGATTGATACCTCCATCAATAGGTGTTGAGACCTGTAATTGTGATGCCAACGGGTATTTAGATCGCTCGAATATTTCTACACATTTTGTGGAAAATTTAATTTTATTGAAAATCAACTGAACTATAGCCCACAAATTCAGAGCTTTAAAAATCGAAAATCTGCAATTGCGCTCCGATTTCGATGATTGATACCTCTATCAATAGGTGTTGAGACCTGTAATTGTGATGCCAACACATTTTATGGAAAATTAGATTTTATTGAAAATCAACTGAACTATAGCCCACAAATTCAGAGCTTTAAAAATCGAAAATCTTCAATTGTGCTCCGATTTCGATGATTGATACCTCCATCAATAGGTGTTGAGACCTGTAATTGTGATGCCAACGGGTATTTAGATCGCTCGAATATTTCTACACATTTTGTGGAAAATTTAATTTTATTGAAAATCAACTGAACTATAGCCCACAAATTCAGAGCTTTAAAAATCGAAAATCTGCAATTGCGCTCCGATTTCGATGATTGATACCTCTATCAATAGGTGTTGAGACCTGTAATTGTGATGCCAACGGGTATTTAGATCGCTCGAATATTTCTACACATTTTGTGGAAAATTTAATTTTATTGAAAATCAACTGAACTATAGCCCACAAATTCAGAGCTTTAAAAATCGAAAATCTGCAATTGCGCTCCGATTTCGATGATTGATACCTCCATCAATAGGTGTTGAGACCTGTAATTGTGATGCCAACGGGTATTTAGATCGCTCGAATATTTCTACACATTTTGTGGAAAATTTAATTTTATTGAAAATCAACTGAACTATAGCCCACAAATTCAGAGCTTTAAAAATCGAAAATCTGCAATTGCGCTCCGATTTCGATGATTGATACCTCTATCAATAGGTGTTGAGACCTGTAATTGTGATGCCAACACATTTTATAGAAAATTAGATTTTATTGAAAATCAACTGAACTATAGCCCACAAATTCAGAGCTTTAAAAATCGAAAATCTGCAATTGCGCTCCGATTTCGATGATTGATACCTCCATCAATAGGTGTTGAGACCTGTAATTGTGATGCCAACGGGTATTTAGATCGCTCGAATATTTCTACACATTTTGTGGAAAATTTAATTTTATTGAAAATCAACTGTACTATAGCCCACAAATTCAGAGCTTTAAAAATCGAAAATCTGCAATTGCGCTCCGATTTCGATGATTGATACCTCCATCAATAGGTGTTGAGACCTGTAATTGTGATGCCAACGGGTATTTAGATCGCTCGAATATTTCTACACATTTTGTGGAAAATTATGGATTTTATTGAAAATCAACTGAACTATAGCCCACAAATTCAGAGCTTTAAAAATCGAAAATCTTCAATTGTGCTCCGATTTCGATGATTGATACCTCCATCAATAGGTGTTGAGACCTGTAATTGTGATGCCAACGGGTATTTAGATCGCTCGAATATTTCTACACATTTTGTGGAAAATTTAATTTTATTGAAAATCAACTGTACTATAGCCCACAAATTCAGAGCTTTAAAAATCGAAAATCTGCAATTGCGCTCCGATTTCGATGATTGATACCTCCATCAATAGGTGTTGAGACCTGTAATTGTGATGCCAACGGGTATTTAGATCGCTCGAATATTTCTACACATTTTGTGGAAAATTTAATTTTATTGAAAATCAACTGAACTATAGCCCACAAATTCAGAGCTTTAAAAATCGAAAATCTGCAATTGCGCTCCGATTTCGATGATTGATACCTCTATCAATAGGTGTTGAGACCTGTAATTGTGATGCCAACACATTTTATAGAAAATTAGATTTTATTGAAAATCAACTGAACTATAGCCCACAAATTCAGAGCTTTAAAAATCGAAAATCTGCAATTGCGCTCCGATTTCGATGATTGATACCTCCATCAATAGGTGTTGAGACCTGTAATTGTGATGCCAACGGGTATTTAGATCGCTCGAATATTTCTACACATTTTGTGGAAAATTTAATTTTATTGAAAATCAACTGTACTATAGCCCACAAATTCAGAGCTTTAAAAATCGAAAATCTGCAATTGCGCTCCGATTTCGATGATTGATACCTCCATCAATAGGTGTTGAGACCTGTAATTGTGATGCCAACGGGTATTTAGATCGCTCGAATATTTCTACACATTTTGTGGAAAATTATGGATTTTATTGAAAATCAACTGAACTATAGCCCACAAATTCAGAGCTTTAAAAATCGAAAATCTTCAATTGTGCTCCGATTTCGATGATTGATACCTCCATCAATAGGTGTTGAGACCTGTAATTGTGATGCCAACGGGTATTTAGATCGCTCGAATATTTCTACACATTTTGTGGAAAATTTAATTTTATTGAAAATCAACTGAACTATAGCCCACAAATTCAGAGCTTTAAAAATCGAAAATCTGCAATTGCGCTCCGATTTCGATGATTGATACCTCCATCAATAGGTGTTGAGACCTGTAATTGTGATGCCAACGGGTATTTAGATCGCTCGAATATTTCTACACATTTTGTGGAAAATTTAATTTTATTGAAAATCAACTGAACTATAGCCCACAAATTCAGAGCTTTAAAAATCGAAAATCTGCAATTGCGCTCCGATTTCTATGATTGATACCTCCATCAATAGGTGTTGAGACCTGTAATTGTGATGCCAACGGGTATTTAAATCGCTCGAATATTTCTACACATTCTGTGGAAAATTTAATTTTATTGAAAATCAACTGAACTATAGCCCACAAATTCAGAGCTTTAAAAATCGAAAATCTGCAATTGTGCTCCGATTTCGATGATTGATACCTCTATCAATAGGTGTTGAGACCTGTAATTGTGATGCCAACACATTTTATGGAAAATTAGATTTTATTGAAAATCAACTGAACTATAGCCCACAAATTCAGAGCTTTAAAAATCGAAAATCTTCAATTGTGCTCCGATTTCGATGATTGATACCTCCATCAATAGGTGTTGAGACCTGTAATTGTGATGCCAACGGGTATTTAGATCGCTCGAATATTTCTACACATTTTGTGGAAAATTTAATTTTATTGAAAATCAACTGAACTATAGCCCACAAATTCAGAGCTTTAAAAATCGAAAATCTGCAATTGCGCTCCGATTTCGATGATTGATACCTCTATCAATAGGTGTTGAGACCTGTAATTGTGATGCCAACACATTTTATAGAAAATTAGATTTTATTGAAAATCAACTGAACTATAGCCCACAAATTCAGAGCTTTAAAAATCGAAAATCTTCAATTGTGCTCCGATTTCTATGATTGATACCTCCATCAATAGGTGTTGAGACCTGTAATTGTGATGCCAACGGGTATTTAGATCGCTCGAATATTTCTACACATTTTGTGGAAAATTTAATTTTATTGAAAATCAACTGAACTATAGCCCACAAATTCAGAGCTTTAAAAATCGAAAATCTGCAATTGCGCTCCGATTTCGATGATTGATACCTCTATCAATAGGTGTTGAGACCTGTAATTGTGATGCCAACACATTTTATGGAAAATTAGATTTTATTGAAAATCAACTGAACTATAGCCCACAAATTCAGAGCTTTAAAAATCGAAAATCTTCAATTGTGCTCCGATTTCGATGATTGATACCTCCATCAATAGGTGTTGAGACCTGTAATTGTGATGCCAACGGGTATTTAGATCGCTCGAATATTTCTACACATTTTGTGGAAAATTTAATTTTATTGAAAATCAACTGAACTATAGCCCACAAATTCAGAGCTTTAAAAATCGAAAATCTTCAATTGTGCTCCGATTTCGATGATTGATACCTCCATCAATAGGTGTTGAGACCTGTAATTGTGATGCCAACGGGTATTTAGATCGCTCGAATATTTCTACACATTTTGAGGAAAATTTAATTTTATTGAAAATCAACTGAACTATAGCCCACAAATTCAGAGCTTTAAAAATCGAAAATCTGCAATTGCGCTCCGATTTCGATGATTGATACCTCTATCAATAGGTGTTGAGACCTGTAATTGTGATGCCAACACATTTTATAGAAAATTAGATTTTATTGAAAATCAACTGAACTATAGCCCACAAATTCAGAGCTTTAAAAATCGAAAATCTTCAATTGTGCTCCGATTTCTATGATTGATACCTCCATCAATAGGTGTTGAGACCTGTAATTGTGATGCCAACGGGTATTTAGATCGCTCGAATATTTCTACACATTTTGTGGAAAATTTAATTTTATTGAAAATCAACTGAACTATAGCCCACAAATTCAGAGCTTTAAAAATCGAAAATCTGCAATTGCGCTCCGATTTCGATGATTGATACCTCTATCAATAGGTGTTGAGACCTGTAATTGTGATGCCAACACATTTTATGGAAAATTAGATTTTATTGAAAATCAACTGAACTATAGCCCACAAATTCAGAGCTTTAAAAATCGAAAATCTTCAATTGTGCTCCGATTTCGATGATTGATACCTCCATCAATAGGTGTTGAGACCTGTAATTGTGATGCCAACGGGTATTTAGATCGCTCGAATATTTCTACACATTTTGTGGAAAATTTAATTTTATTGAAAATCAACTGAACTATAGCCCACAAATTCAGAGCTTTAAAAATCGAAAATCTGCAATTGCGCTCCGATTTCGATGATTGATACCTCTATCAATAGTGTTGAGACCTGTAATTGTGATGCCAACGGGTATTTAGATCGCTCGAATATTTCTACACATTTTGTGGAAAATTTAATTTTATTGAAAATCAACTGAACTATAGCCCACAAATTCAGAGCTTTAAAAATCGAAAATCTGCAATTGCGCTCCGATTTCGATGATTGATACCTCCATCAATAGGTGTTGAGACCTGTAATTGTGATGCCAACGGGTATTTAGATCGCTCGAATATTTCTACACATTTTGTGGAAAATTAATTTTATTGAAAATCAACTGAACTATAGCCCACAAATTCAGAGCTTTAAAAATCGAAAATCTGCAATTGCGCTCCGATTTCGATGATTGATACCTCTATCAATAGGTGTTGAGACCTGTAATTGTGATGCCAACACATTTTATAGAAAATTAGATTTTATTGAAAATCAACTGAACTATAGCCCACAAATTCAGAGCTTTAAAAATCGAAAATCTGCAATTGCGCTCCGATTTCGATGATTGATACCTCCATCAATAGGTGTTGAGACCTGTAATTGTGATGCCAACGGGTATTTAGATCGCTCGAATATTTCTACACATTTTGTGGAAAATTTAATTTTATTGAAAATCAACTGTACTATAGCCCACAAATTCAGAGCTTTAAAAATCGAAAATCTGCAATTGCGCTCCGATTTCGATGATTGATACCTCCATCAATAGGTGTTGAGACCTGTAATTGTGATGCCAACGGGTATTTAGATCGCTCGAATATTTCTACACATTTTGTGGAAAATTATGGATTTTATTGAAAATCAACTGAACTATAGCCCACAAATTCAGAGCTTTAAAAATCGAAAATCTTCAATTGTGCTCCGATTTCGATGATTGATACCTCCATCAATAGGTGTTGAGACCTGTAATTGTGATGCCAACGGGTATTTAGATCGCTCGAATATTTCTACACATTTTGTGGAAAATTTAATTTTATTGAAAATCAACTGTACTATAGCCCACAAATTCAGAGCTTTAAAAATCGAAAATCTGCAATTGCGCTCCGATTTCGATGATTGATACCTCCATCAATAGGTGTTGAGACCTGTAATTGTGATGCCAACGGGTATTTAGATCGCTCGAATATTTCTACACATTTTGTGGAAAATTTAATTTTATTGAAAATCAACTGAACTATAGCCCACAAATTCAGAGCTTTAAAAATCGAAAATCTGCAATTGCGCTCCGATTTCGATGATTGATACCTCTATCAATAGGTGTTGAGACCTGTAATTGTGATGCCAACACATTTTATAGAAAATTAGATTTTATTGAAAATCAACTGAACTATAGCCCACAAATTCAGAGCTTTAAAAATCGAAAATCTGCAATTGCGCTCCGATTTCGATGATTGATACCTCCATCAATAGGTGTTGAGACCTGTAATTGTGATGCCAACGGGTATTTAGATCGCTCGAATATTTCTACACATTTTGTGGAAAATTTAATTTTATTGAAAATCAACTGTACTATAGCCCACAAATTCAGAGCTTTAAAAATCGAAAATCTGCAATTGCGCTCCGATTTCGATGATTGATACCTCCATCAATAGGTGTTGAGACCTGTAATTGTGATGCCAACGGGTATTTAGATCGCTCGAATATTTCTACACATTTTGTGGAAAATTATGGATTTTATTGAAAATCAACTGAACTATAGCCCACAAATTCAGAGCTTTAAAAATCGAAAATCTTCAATTGTGCTCCGATTTCGATGATTGATACCTCCATCAATAGGTGTTGAGACCTGTAATTGTGATGCCAACGGGTATTTAGATCGCTCGAATATTTCTACACATTTTGTGGAAAATTTAATTTTATTGAAAATCAACTGTACTATAGCCCACAAATTCAGAGCTTTAAAAATCGAAAATCTGCAATTGCGCTCCGATTTCGATGATTGATACCTCCATCAATAGGTGTTGAGACCTGTAATTGTGATGCCAACGGGTATTTAGATCGCTCGAATATTTCTACACATTTTGTGGAAAATTTAATTTTATTGAAAATCAACTGAACTATAGCCCACAAATTCAGAGCTTTAAAAATCGAAAATCTGCAATTGCGCTCCGATTTCGATGATTGATACCTCTATCAATAGGTGTTGATACCTGTAATTGTGATGCCAACACATTTTATAGAAAATTAGATTTTATTGAAAATCAACTGAACTATAGCCCACAAATTCAGAGCTTTAAAAATCGAAAATCTTCAATTGTGCTCCGATTTCGATGATTGATACCTCCATCAATAGGTGTTGAGACCTGTAATTGTGATGCCAACGGGTATTTAGATCGCTCGAATATTTCTACACATTTTGTGGAAAATTTAATTTTATTGAAAATCAACTGAACTATAGCCCACAAATTCAGAGCTTTAAAAATCGAAAATCTGCAATTGCGCTCCGATTTCGATGATTGATACCTCTATCAATAGGTGTTGAGACCTGTAATTGTGATGCCAACACATTTTATAGAAAATTAGATTTTATTGAAAATCAACTGAACTATAGCCCACAAATTCAGAGCTTTAAAAATCGAAAATCTTCAATTGTGCTCCGATTTCGATGATTGATACCTCCATCAATAGGTGTTGAGACCTGTAATTGTGATGCCAACGGGTATTTAGATCGCTCGAATATTTCTACACATTTTGTGGAAAATTTAATTTTATTGAAAATCAACTGAACTATAGCCCACAAATTCAGAGCTTTAAAAATCTAAAATCTGCAATTGCGCTCCGATTTCGATGATTGATACCTCTATCAATAGGTGTTGAGACCTGTAATTGTGATGCCAACACATTTTATAGAAAATTAGATTTTATTGAAAATCAACTGAACTATAGCCCACAAATTCAGAGCTTTAAAAATCGAAAATCTGCAATTGCGCTCCGATTTCGATGATTGATACCTCTATCAATAGGTGTTGAGACCTGTAATTGTGATGCCAACACATTTTATAGAAAATTAGATTTTATTGAAAATCAACTGAACTATAGCCCACAAATTCAGAGCTTTAAAAATCGAAAATCTTCAATTGTGCTCCGATTTCGATGATTGATACCTCCATCAATAGGTGTTGAGACCTGTAATTGTGATGCCAACGGGTATTTAGATCGCTCGAATATTTCTACACATTTTGTGGAAAATTTAATTTTATTGAAAATCAACTGAACTATAGCCCACAAATTCAGAGCTTTAAAAATCGAAAATCTGCAATTGCGCTCCGATTTCGATGATTGATACCTCTATCAATAGGTGTTGAGACCTGTAATTGTGATGCCAACACATTTTATAGAAAATTAGATTTTATTGAAAATCAACTGAACTATAGCCCACAAATTCAGAGCTTTAAAAATCGAAAATCTTCAATTGTGCTCCGATTTCGATGATTGATACCTCCATCAATAGGTGTTGAGACCTGTAATTGTGATGCCAACGGGTATTTAGATCGCTCGAATATTTCTACACATTTTGTGGAAAATTTAATTTTATTGAAAATCAACTGAACTATAGCCCACAAATTCAGAGCTTTAAAAATCGAAAATCTGCAATTGCGCTCCGATTTCGATGATTGATACCTCTATCAATAGGTGTTGAGACCTGTAATTGTGATGCCAACACATTTTATAGAAAATTAGATTTTATTGAAAATCAACTGAACTATAGCCCACAAATTCAGAGCTTTAAAAATCGAAAATCTTCAATTGTGCTCCGATTTCGATGATTGATACCTCCATCAATAGGTGTTGAGACCTGTAATTGTGATGCCAACGGGTATTTAGATCGCTCGAATATTTCTACACATTTTGTGGAAAATTTAATTTTATTGAAAATCAACTGTACTATAGCCCACAAATTCAGAGCTTTAAAAATCGAAAATCTGCAATTGCGCTCCGATTTCGATGATTGATACCTCCATCAATAGGTGTTGAGACCTGTAATTGTGATGCCAACGGGTATTTAGATCGCTCGAATATTTCTACACATTTTGTGGAAAATTTAATTTTATTGAAAATCAACTGAACTATAGCCCACAAATTCAGAGCTTTAAAAATCGAAAATCTGCAATTGCGCTCCGATTTCTATGATTGATACCTCCATCAATAGGTGTTGAGACCTGTAATTGTGATGCCAACGGGTATTTAAATCGCTCGAATATTTCTACACATTCTGTGGAAAATTTAATTTTATTGAAAATCAACTGAACTATAGCCCACAAATTCAGAGCTTTAAAAATCGAAAATCTGCAATTGTGCTCCGATTTCGATGATTGATACCTCTATCAATAGGTGTTGAGACCTGTAATTGTGATGCCAACACATTTTATGGAAAATTAGATTTTATTGAAAATCAACTGAACTATAGCCCACAAATTCAGAGCTTTAAAAATCGAAAATCTTCAATTGTGCTCCGATTTCGATGATTGATACCTCCATCAATAGGTGTTGAGACCTGTAATTGTGATGCCAACGGGTATTTAGATCGCTCGAATATTTCTACACATTTTGTGGAAAATTTAATTTTATTGAAAATCAACTGAACTATAGCCCACAAATTCAGAGCTTTAAAAATCGAAAATCTGCAATTGCGCTCCGATTTCTATGATTGATACCTCTATCAATAGGTGTTGAGACCTGTAATTGTGATGCCAACACATTTTATAGAAAATTAGATTTTATTGAAAATCAACTGAACTATAGCCCACAAATTCAGAGCTTTAAAAATCGAAAATCTTCAATTGTGCTCCGATTTCGATGATTGATACCTCCATCAATAGGTGTTGAGACCTGTAATTGTGATGCCAACGGGTATTTAGATCGCTCGAATATTTCTACACATTTTGTGGAAAATTTAATTTTATTGAAAATCAACTGAACTATAGCCCACAAATTCAGAGCTTTAAAAATCGAAAATCTGCAATTGCGCTCCGATTTCGATGATTGATACCTCTATCAATAGGTGTTGAGACCTGTAATTGTGATGCCAACACATTTTATAGAAAATTAGATTTTATTGAAAATCAACTGAACTATAGCCCACAAATTCAGAGCTTTAAAAATCGAAAATCTTCAATTGTGCTCCGATTTCTATGATTGATACCTCCATCAATAGGTGTTGAGACCTGTAATTGTGATGCCAACGGGTATTTAGATCGCTCGAATATTTCTACACATTTTGTGGAAAATTTAATTTTATTGAAAATCAACTGAACTATAGCCCACAAATTCAGAGCTTTAAAAATCGAAAATCTGCAATTGCGCTCCGATTTCGATGATTGATACCTCTATCAATAGGTGTTGAGACCTGTAATTGTGATGCCAACACATTTTATAGAAAATTAGATTTTATTGAAAATCAACTGAACTATAGCCCACAAATTCAGAGCTTTAAAAATCGAAAATCTTCAATTGTGCTCCGATTTCGATGATTGATACCTCCATCAATAGGTGTTGAGACCTGTAATTGTGATGCCAACGGGTATTTAGATCGCTCGAATATTTCTACACATTTTGTGGAAAATTTAATTTTATTGAAAATCAACTGAACTATAGCCCACAAATTCAGAGCTTTAAAAATCGAAAATCTGCAATTGCGCTCCGATTTCGATGATTGATACCTCTATCAATAGGTGTTGAGACCTGTAATTGTGATGCCAACACATTTTATAGAAAATTAGATTTTATTGAAAATCAACTGAACTATAGCCCACAAATTCAGAGCTTTAAAAATCGAAAATCTGCAATTGCGCTCCGATTTCGATGATTGATACCTCCATCAATAGGTGTTGAGACCTGTAATTGTGATGCCAACGGGTATTTAGATCGCTCGAATATTTCTACACATTTTGTGGAAAATTTAATTTTATTGAAAATCAACTGTACTATAGCCCACAAATTCAGAGCTTTAAAAATCGAAAATCTGCAATTGCGCTCCGATTTCGATGATTGATACCTCCATCAATAGGTGTTGAGACCTGTAATTGTGATGCCAACGGGTATTTAGATCGCTCGAATATTTCTACACATTTTGTGGAAAATTATGGATTTTATTGAAAATCAACTGAACTATAGCCCACAAATTCAGAGCTTTAAAAATCGAAAATCTTCAATTGTGCTCCGATTTCGATGATTGATACCTCCATCAATAGGTGTTGAGACCTGTAATTGTGATGCCAACGGGTATTTAGATCGCTCGAATATTTCTACACATTTTGTGGAAAATTTAATTTTATTGAAAATCAACTGTACTATAGCCCACAAATTCAGAGCTTTAAAAATCGAAAATCTGCAATTGCGCTCCGATTTCGATGATTGATACCTCCATCAATAGGTGTTGAGACCTGTAATTGTGATGCCAACGGGTATTTAGATCGCTCGAATATTTCTACACATTTTGTGGAAAATTTAATTTTATTGAAAATCAACTGAACTATAGCCCACAAATTCAGAGCTTTAAAAATCGAAAATCTGCAATTGCGCTCCGATTTCGATGGTTGATACCTCCATCAATAGGTGTTGAGACCTGTAATTGTGATGCCAACGGGTATTTAGATCGCTCAAATATTTCTACACATTTTGTGGAAAATTTAATTTTATTGAAAATCTACTGAACTATAGCCCACAAATTCAGAGCTTTAAAAATCGAAAATCTGCAATTGCGCTCCGATTTCTATGATTGATACCTCCATCAATAGGTGTTGAGACCTGTAATTGTGATGCCAACGGGTATTTAGATCGCTCGAATATTTCTACACATTTTGTGGAAAATTTAATTTTATTGAAAATCAACTGAACTATAGCCCACAAATTCAGAGCTTTAAAAATCGAAAATCTGCAATTGCGCTCCGATTTCGATGATTGATACCTCCATCAATAGGTGTTGAAACCTGTAATTGTGATGCCAACGGGTATTTAGATCGCTCGAATATTTCTACACATTTTGTGGAAAATTTAATTTTATTGAAAATCAACTGAACTATAGCCCACAAATTCAGAGCTTTAAAAATCGAAAATCTGCAATTGCGCTCCGATTTCTATGATTGATACCTCCATCAATAGGTGTTGAGACCTGTAATTGTGATGCCAACGGGTATTTAGATCGCTCGAATATTTCTACACATTTTGTGGAAAATTTAATTTTATTGAAAATCAACTGAACTATAGCCCACAAATTCAGAGCTTTAAAAATCGAAAATCTGCAATTGCGCTCCGATTTCTATGATTGATACCTCCATCAATAGGTGTTGAGACCTGTAATTGTGATACCAACGGGTATTTAGATCGCTCGAATATTTCTACACATTTTGTAGAAAATTTAATTTTATTGAAAATCAACTGTACTATAGCCCACAAATTCAGAGCTTTAAAAATCGAAAATCTGCAATTGCGCTCCGATTTCGATGATTGATACCTCCATCAATAGGTGTTGAGACCTGTAATTGTGATGCCAACGGGTATTTAGATCGCTCGAATATTTCTACACATTTTGTGGAAAATTTAATTTTATTGAAAATCAACTGTACTATAGCCCACAAATTCAGAGCTTTAAAAATCGAAAATCTGCAATTGTGCTCCGATTTCGATGATTGATACCTCCATCAATAGGTGTTGAGACCTGTAATTGTGATGCCAACGGGTATTTAGATCGCTCGAATATTTCTACACATTTTGTGGAAAATTTAATTTTATTGAAAATCAACTGAACTATAGCCCACAAATTCAGAGCTTTAAAAATCGAAAATCTGCAATTGCGCTCCGATTTCGATGATTGATACCTCCATCAATAGGTGTTGAGACCTGTAATTGTGATGCCAACGGGTATTTAGATCGCTCGAATATTTCTACACATTTTGTGGAAAATTTAATTTTATTGAAAATCAACTGAACTATAGCCCACAAATTCAGAGCTTCAAAAATCGAAAATCTGCAATTGCGCTCCGATTTCGATGATTGATACCTCCATCAATAGGTGTTGAGACCTGTAATTGTGATGCCAACGGGTATTTAGATCACTCGAATATTTCTACACATTTTGTGGAAAATTTAATTTTATTGAAAATCAACTGAACTATAGCCCACAAATTCAGAGCTTCAAAAATCGAAAATCTGCAATTGCGCTCCGATTTCGATGATTGATACCTCCATCAATAGGTGTTGAGACCTGTAATTGTGATGCCAACGGGTATTTAGATCACTCGAATATTTCTACACATTTTGTGGAAAATTTAATTTTATTGAAAATCAACTGAACTATAGCCCACAAATTCAGAGCTTCAAAAATCAAAAATCTGCAATTGCGCTCCGATTTCGATGATTGATACCTCCATCAATAGGTGTTGAGACCTGTAATTGTGATGCCAACGGGTATTTAGATCGCTCGAATATTTCTACACATTTTGTGGAAAATTTAATTTTATTGAAAATCAACTGAACTATAGCCCACAAATTCAGAGCTTTAAAAATCGAAAATCTGCAATTGCGCTCCGATTTCTATGATTGATACCTCCATCAATAGGTGTTGAGACCTGTAATTGTGATGCCAACGGGTATTTAGATCAATCGAATATTTCTACACATTTTGTGGAAAATTTAATTTTATTGAAAATCAACTGAACTATAGCCACAAATTCAGAGCTTTAAAAATCGAAAATCTGCAATTGCGCTCCGATTTCTATGATTGATACCTCCATCAATAGGTGTTGAGACCTGTAATTGTGATGCCAACGGGTATTTAGATCGCTCGAATATTTCTACACATTTTGTGGAAAATTTAATTTTATTGAAAATCAACTGAACTATAGCCCACAAATTCAGAGCTTTAAAAATCGAAAATCTGCAATTGCGCTCCGATTTCGATGATTGATACCTCCATCAATAGGTGTTGAGACCTGTAATTGTGATGCCAACGGGTATTTAGATCGCTCGAATATTTCTACACATTTTGTGGAAAATTTAATTTTATTGAAAATCAACTGAACTATAGCCCACAAATTCAGAGCTTTAAAAATCGAAAATCTGCAATTGCGCTCCGATTTCGATGATTGATACCTCCATCAATAGGTGTTGAGACCTGTAATTGTGATGCCAACACATTTTATAGAAAATTAGATTTTATTGAAAATCAACTGAACTATAGCCCACAAATTCAGAGCTTTAAAAATCGAAAATCTTCAATTGTGCTCCGATTTCGATGATTGATACCTCCATCAATAGGTGTTGAGACCTGTAATTGTGATGCCAACGGGTATTTAGATCGCTCGAATATTTCTACACATTTTATGGAAAATTTAATTTTATTGAAAATCAACTGTACTATAGCCCACAAATTCAGAGCTTTAAAAATCGAAAATCTGCAATTGCGCTCCGATTTCGATGATTGATACCTCCATCAAAAGGTGTTGAGACCTGTAATTGTGATGCCAACGGGTATTTAGATCGCTCGAATATTTCTACACATTTTGTGGAAAATTTAATTTGATTGAAAATCAACTGTACTATAGCCCACAAATTCAGAGCTTTAAAAATCGAAAATCTGCAATTGCGCTCCGATTTCGATGATTGATACCTCCATCAATAGGTGTTGAGACTTGTAATTGTGATGCCAACGGGTATTTAGATCGCTCGAATATTTCTACACATTTTGTGGAAAATTTAATTTTATTGAAAATCAACTGAACTATAGCCCACAAATTCAGAGCTTTAAAAATCGAAAATCTGCAATTGCGCTCCGATTTCGATGATTGATACCTCTATCAATAGGTGTTGAGACCTGTAATTGTGATGCCAACACATTTTATGGAAAATTAGATTTTATTGAAAATCAACTGAACTATAGCCCACAAATTCAGAGCTTTAAAAATCGAAAATCTGCAATTGTGCTCCGATTTCGATGATTGATACCTCCATCAATAGGTGTTGAGACCTGTAATTGTGATGCCAACGGGTATTTAGATCGCTCGAATATTTCTACACATTCTGTGGAAAATTTAATTTTATTGAAAATCAACTGTACTATAGCCCACAAATTCAGAGCTTTAAAAATCGAAAATCTGCAATTGTGCTCCGATTTCGATGATTGATACCTCTATCAATAGGTGTTGAGACCTGTAATTGTGATGCCAACACATTTTATGGAAAATTAGATTTTATTGAAAATCAACTGAACTATAGCCCACAAATTCAGAGCTTTAAAAATCGAAAATCTTCAATTGTGCTCCGATTTCGATGATTGATACCTCTATCAATAGGTGTTGAGACCTGTAATTGTGATGCCAACGGGTATTTAGATCG
Source organism: Tipula helvola (assembly GCA_963556165.1). Lineage (NCBI taxonomy): Eukaryota > Metazoa > Arthropoda > Insecta > Diptera > Tipulidae > Tipula > Tipula helvola. Next base: position 105,555,359 of record OY744483.1, read on the forward strand.
CTCGAATATTTCTACACATTTTGTGGAAAATTTAATTTTATTGAAAATCAACTGTACTATAGCCCACAAATTCAGAGCTTTAAAAATCGAAAATCTGCAATTGCGCTCCGATTTCGATGATTGATACCTCCATCAATAGGTGTTGAGACTTGTAATTGTGATGCCAACGGGTATTTAGATCGCTCGAATATTTCTACACATTTTGTGGAAAAATTAATTTTATTGAAAATCAACTGAACTATAGCCCACAAATTCAGAGCTTTAAAAATCGAAAATCTGCAATTGTGCTCCGATTTCGATGATTGATACCTCTATCAATAGGTGTTGAGACCTGTAATTGTGATGCCAACACATTTTATGGAAAACTAGATTTTATTGAAAATCAACTGAACTATAGCCCACAAATTCAGAGCTTCAAAAATCGAAAATCTGCAATTGCGCTCCGATTTCGATGATTGATACCTCTATCAATAGGTATTGAGACCTGTAATTGTCATGCCAACGGGTATTTAGATCGCTCGAATATTTCTACACATTTTGTGGAAAATTTAATTTTATTGAAAATCAACTGTACTATAGCCCACAAATTCAGAGCTTTAAAAATCGAAAATCTGCAATTGCGCTCCGATTTCGATGATTGATACCTCCCCATCAATAGGTGTTGAGACCTGTAATTGTGATGCCAACGGGTATTTAGATCGCTCGAATATTTCTACACATTTTGTGGAAAATTTAATTTTATTGAAAATCAACTGAACTATAGCCCACAAATTCAGAGCTTTAAAAATCGAAAATCTGCAATTGTGCTCCGATTTCGATGATTGATACCTCTATCAATAGGTGTTGAGACCTGTAATTGTGATGCCAACACATTTTATGGAAAATTAGATTTTATTGAAAATCAACTGAACTATAGCCCACAAATTCAGAGCTTCAAAAATCGAAAATCTGCAATTGCGCTCCGATTTCGATGATTGATACCTCCATCAATAGGTGTTGAGACCTGTAATTGTGATGCCAACGGGTATTTAGATCGCTCGAATATTTCTACACATTTTGTGGAAAATTTAATTTTATTGAAAATCAACTGAACTATAGCCCACAAATTCAGAGCTTTAAAAATCGAAAATCTGCAATTGCGCTCCGATTTCTATGATTGATACCTCCATCAATAGGTGTTGAGACCTGTAATTGTGATGCCAACGGGTATTTAGATCGCTCGAATATTTCTACACAGTTTGTGGAAAAATTAATTTTATTGAAAATCAACTGAACTATAGCCCACAAATTCAGAGCTTTAAAAATCGAAAATCTGCAATTGTGCTCCGATTTCGATGATTGATACCTCTATCAATAGGTGTTGAGACCTGTAATTGTGATGCCAACACATTTTATGGAAAATTAGATTTTATTGAAAATCAACTGAACTATAGCCCACAAATTCAGAGCTTCAAAAATCGAAAATCTGCAATTGCGCTCCGATTTCGATGATTGATACCTCCATCAATAGGTGTTGAGACCTGTAATTGTGATGCCAACGGGTATTTAGATCGCTCGAATATTTCTACACATTTTGTGGAAAATTTAATTTTATTGAAAATCAACTGAACTATAGCCCACAAATTCAGAGCTTTAAAAATCGAAAATCTGCAATTGCGCTCCGATTTCTATGATTGATACCTCCATCAATAGATGTTGAGACCTGTAATTGTGATGCCAACGGGTATTTAGATCGCTCGAATATTTCTACACATTTTGTGGAAAAATTAATTTTATTGAAAATCAACTGAACTATAGCCCACAAATTCAGAGCTTTAAAAATCGAAAATCTGCAATTGTGCTCCGATCTCGATGATTGATACCTCTATCAATAGGTGTTGAGACCTGTAATTGTGATGCCAACACATTTTATGGAAAATTAGATTTTATTGAAAATCAACTGAACTATAGCCCACAAATTCAGAGCTTTAAAAATCGAAAATCTGCAATTGCGCTCCGATTTCGATGATTGATACCTCCATCAATAGGTGTTGAGACCTGTAATTGTGATGCCAACGGGTATTTAGATCGCTCGAATATTTCTACACATTTTGTGGAAAATTTAATTTTATTGAAAATCAACTGTACTATAGCCCACAAATTCAGAGCTTTAAAAATCGAAAATCTGCAATTGTGCTCCGATTTCGATGATTGATACCTCTATCAATAGGTGTTGAGACCTGTAATTGTGATATCAACGGGTATAAGGATCGCTCGAATATTTCTACACATTTTGTGAAAAATTTAATTTGATTGAAAATCAACTGAACTATGTATAGCCCACAAATCAGAGCTTTGCACATCGAAAATCTGCAATTGTGCTCCGATTTCGATGATTGATACCTCTATCAATAGGTGTTGAGACCTGTAATTGTGATGCCAACGGGTATTTAGATCGCTCGAATATTTCTACACATTTTGTGGAAAATTTAATTTTATTGAAAATCAACTGAACTATAGCCCACAAATTCAGAGCTTTAAAAATCGAAAATCTGCAATTGCGCTCCGATTTCGATGATTGATACCTCCATCAATAGGTGTTGAGACCTGTAATTGTGATGCCAACGGGTATTTAGATCGCTCGAATATTTCTACACATTTTGTGGAAAATTTAATTTTATTGAAAATCAACTGAACTATAGCCCACAAATTCAGAGCTTTAAAAATCGAAAATCTGCAATTGCGCTCCGATTTCTATGATTGATACCTCCATCAATAGGTGTTGAGACCTGTAATTGTGATGCCAACGGGTATTTAGATCGCTCGTATATTTCTACACATTTTGTGGAAAATTTAATTTTATTGAAAATCAACTGAACTATAGCCCACAAATTCAGAGCTTTAAAAATCGAAAATCTGCAATTGCGCTCCGATTTCGATGATTGATACCTCCATCAATAGGTGTTGAGACCTGTAATTGTGATGCCAACGGGTATTTAGATCGCTCGAATATTTCTACACATTTTGTGGAAAATTTAATTTTATTGAAAATCAACTGAACTATAGCCCACAAATTCAGAGCTTTAAAAATCGAAAATCTGCAATTGCGCTCCGATTTCGATGATTGATACCTCTATCAATAGGTGTTGAGACCTGTAATTGTGATGCCAACGGGTATTTAGATCGCTCGAATATTTCTACACATTTTGTGGAAAATTTAATTTTATTGAAAATCAACTGAACTATAGCCCACAAATTCAGAGCTTTAAAAATCGAAAATCTTCAATTGTGCTCCGATTTCGATGATTGATACCTCCATCAATAGGTGTTGAGACCTGTAATTGTGATGCCAACGGGTATTTAGATCGCTCGAATATTTCTACACATTTTGTGGAAAATTTAATTTTATTGAAAATCAACTGAACTATAGCCCACAAATTCAGAGCTTTAAAAATCGAAAATCTGCAATTGCGCTCCGATTTCGATGATTGATACCTCTATCAATAGGTGTTGAGACCTGTAATTGTGATGCCAACACATTTTATAGAAAATTAGATTTTATTGAAAATCAACTGAACTATAGCCCACAAATTCAGAGCTTTAAAAATCGAAAATCTTCAATTGTGCTCCGATTTCGATGATTGATACCTCCATCAATAGGTGTTGAGACCTGTAATTGTGATGCCAACGGGTATTTAGATCGCTCGAATATTTCTACACATTTTGTGGAAAATTTAATTTTATTGAAAATCAACTGAACTATAGCCCACAAATTCAGAGCTTTAAAAATCGAAAATCTGCAATTGCGCTCCGATTTCGATGATTGATACCTCTATCAATAGGTGTTGAGACCTGTAATTGTGATGCCAACACATTTTATAGAAAATTAGGTTTTATTGAAAATCAACTGAACTATAGCCCACAAATTCAGAGCTTTAAAAATCGAAAATCTTCAATTGTGCTCCGATTTCGATGATTGATACCTCCATCAATAGGTGTTGAGACCTGTAATTGTGATGCCAACGGGTATTTAGATCGCTCGAATATTTCTACACATTTTGTGGAAAATTTAATTTTATTGAAAATCAACTGAACTATAGCCCACAAATTCAGAGCTTTAAAAATCGAAAATCTTCAATTGTGCTCCGATTTCGATGATTGATACCTCCATCAATAGGTGTTGAGACCTGTAATTGTGATGCCAACGGGTATTTAGATCGCTCGAATATTTCTACAAATTTTGTGGAAAATTTAATTTTATTGAAAATCAACTGAACTATAGCCCACAAATTCAGAGCTTTAAAAATCGAAAATCTGCAATTGCGCTCCGATTTCGATGATTGATACCTCTATCAATAGGTGTTGAGACCTGTAATTGTGATGCCAACACATTTTATAGAAAATTAGATTTTATTGAAAATCAACTGAACTATAGCCCACAAATTCAGAGCTTTAAAAATCGAAAATCTTCAATTGTGCTCCGATTTCGATGATTGATACCTCCATCAATAGGTGTTGAGACCTGTAATTGTGATGCCAACGGGTATTTAGATCGCTCGAATATTTCTACACATTTTGTGGAAAATTTAATTTTATTGAAAATCAACTGAACTATAGCCCACAAATTCAGAGCTTTAAAAATCGAAAATCTGCAATTGCGCTCCGATTTCGATGATTGATACCTCTATCAATAGGTGTTGAGACCTGTAATTGTGATGCCAACACATTTTATAGAAAATTAGATTTTATTGAAAATCAACTGAACTATAGCCCACAAATTCAGAGCTTTAAAAATCGAAAATCTGCAATTGCGCTCCGATTTCGATGATTGATACCTCTATCAATAGGTGTTGAGACCTGTAATTGTGATGCCAACACATTTTATAGAAAATTAGATTTTATTGAAAATCAACTGAACTATAGCCCACAAATTCAGAGCTTTAAAAATCGAAAATCTTCAATTGTGCTCCGATTTCGATGATTGATACCTCCATCAATAGGTGTTGAGACCTGTAATTGTGATGCCAACGGGTATTTAGATCGCTCGAATATTTCTACACATTTTGTGGAAAATTTAATTTTATTGAAAATCAACTGAACTATAGCCCACAAATTCAGAGCTTTAAAAATCGAAAATCTGCAATTGCGCTCCGATTTCGATGATTGATACCTCTATCAATAGGTGTTGAGACCTGTAATTGTGATGCCAACACATTTTATAGAAAATTAGATTTTATTGAAAATCAACTGAACTATAGCCCACAAATTCAGAGCTTTAAAAATCGAAAATCTTCAATTGTGCTCCGATTTCGATGATTGATACCTCCATCAATAGGTGTTGAGACCTGTAATTGTGATGCCAACGGGTATTTAGATCGCTCGAATATTTCTACACATTTTGTGGAAAATTTAATTTTATTGAAAATCAACTGAACTATAGCCCACAAATTCAGAGCTTTAAAAATCGAAAATCTGCAATTGCGCTCCGATTTCGATGATTGATACCTCTATCAATAGGTGTTGAGACCTGTAATTGTGATGCCAACACATTTTATAGAAAATTAGGTTTTATTGAAAATCAACTGAACTATAGCCCACAAATTCAGAGCTTTAAAAATCGAAAATCTTCAATTGTGCTCCGATTTCGATGATTGATACCTCCATCAATAGGTGTTGAGACCTGTAATTGTGATGCCAACGGGTATTTAGATCGCTCGAATATTTCTACACATTTTGTGGAAAATTTAATTTTATTGAAAATCAACTGAACTATAGCCCACAAATTCAGAGCTTTAAAAATCGAAAATCTTCAATTGTGCTCCGATTTCGATGATTGATACCTCCATCAATAGGTGTTGAGACCTGTAATTGTGATGCCAACGGGTATTTAGATCGCTCGAATATTTCTACAAATTTTGTGGAAAATTTAATTTTATTGAAAATCAACTGAACTATAGCCCACAAATTCAGAGCTTTAAAAATCGAAAATCTGCAATTGCGCTCCGATTTCGATGATTGATACCTCTATCAATAGGTGTTGAGACCTGTAATTGTGATGCCAACACATTTTATAGAAAATTAGATTTTATTGAAAATCAACTGAACTATAGCCCACAAATTCAGAGCTTTAAAAATCGAAAATCTTCAATTGTGCTCCGATTTCGATGATTGATACCTCCATCAATAGGTGTTGAGACCTGTAATTGTGATGCCAACGGGTATTTAGATCGCTCGAATATTTCTACACATTTTGTGGAAAATTTAATTTTATTGAAAATCAACTGAACTATAGCCCACAAATTCAGAGCTTTAAAAATCGAAAATCTGCAATTGCGCTCCGATTTCGATGATTGATACCTCTATCAATAGGTGTTGAGACCTGTAATTGTGATGCCAACACATTTTATAGAAAATTAGATTTTATTGAAAATCAACTGAACTATAGCCCACAAATTCAGAGCTTTAAAAATCGAAAATCTTCAATTGTGCTCCGATTTCGATGATTGATACCTCCATCAATAGGTGTTGAGACCTGTAATTGTGATGCCAACGGGTATTTAGATCGCTCGAATATTTCTACACATTTTGTGGAAAATTTAATTTTATTGAAAATCAACTGAACTATAGCCCACAAATTCAGAGCTTTAAAAATCGAAAATCTGCAATTGCGCTCCGATTTCGATGATTGATACCTCTATCAATAGGTGTTGAGACCTGTAATTGTGATGCCAACACATTTTATAGAAAATTAGATTTTATTGAAAATCAACTGAACTATAGCCCACAAATTCAGAGCTTTAAAAATCGAAAATCTTCAATTGTGCTCCGATTTCGATGATTGATACCTCCATCAATAGGTGTTGAGACCTGTAATTGTGATGCCAACGGGTATTTAGATCGCTCGAATATTTCTACACATTTTGTGGAAAATTTAATTTTATTGAAAATCAACTGAACTATAGCCCACAAATTCAGAGCTTTAAAAATCGAAAATCTGCAATTGCGCTCCGATTTCGATGATTGATACCTCTATCAATAGGTGTTGAGACCTGTAATTGTGATGCCAACACATTTTATAGAAAATTAGGTTTTATTGAAAATCAACTGAACTATAGCCCACAAATTCAGAGCTTTAAAAATCGAAAATCTTCAATTGTGCTCCGATTTCGATGATTGATACCTCCATCAATAGGTGTTGAGACCTGTAATTGTGATGCCAACGGGTATTTAGATCGCTCGAATATTTCTACACATTTTGTGGAAAATTTAATTTTATTGAAAATCAACTGAACTATAGCCCACAAATTCAGAGCTTTAAAAATCGAAAATCTTCAATTGTGCTCCGATTTCGATGATTGATACCTCCATCAATAGGTGTTGAGACCTGTAATTGTGATGCCAACGGGTATTTAGATCGCTCGAATATTTCTACAAATTTTGTGGAAAATTTAATTTTATTGAAAATCAACTGAACTATAGCCCACAAATTCAGAGCTTTAAAAATCGAAAATCTGCAATTGCGCTCCGATTTCGATGATTGATACCTCTATCAATAGGTGTTGAGACCTGTAATTGTGATGCCAACACATTTTATAGAAAATTAGATTTTATTGAAAATCAACTGAACTATAGCCCACAAATTCAGAGCTTTAAAAATCGAAAATCTTCAATTGTGCTCCGATTTCGATGATTGATACCTCCATCAATAGGTGTTGAGACCTGTAATTGTGATGCCAACGGGTATTTAGATCGCTCGAATATTTCTACACATTTTGTGGAAAATTTAATTTTATTGAAAATCAACTGAACTATAGCCCACAAATTCAGAGCTTTAAAAATCGAAAATCTGCAATTGCGCTCCGATTTCGATGATTGATACCTCTATCAATAGGTGTTGAGACCTGTAATTGTGATGCCAACACATTTTATAGAAAATTAGATTTTATTGAAAATCAACTGAACTATAGCCCACAAATTCAGAGCTTTAAAAATCGAAAATCTGCAATTGCGCTCCGATTTCGATGATTGATACCTCTATCAATAGGTGTTGAGACCTGTAATTGTGATGCCAACACATTTTATAGAAAATTAGATTTTATTGAAAATCAACTGAACTATAGCCCACAAATTCAGAGCTTTAAAAATCGAAAATCTTCAATTGTGCTCCGATTTCGATGATTGATACCTCCATCAATAGGTGTTGAGACCTGTAATTGTGATGCCAACGGGTATTTAGATCGCTCGAATATTTCTACACATTTTGTGGAAAATTTAATTTTATTGAAAATCAACTGAACTATAGCCCACAAATTCAGAGCTTTAAAAATCGAAAATCTGCAATTGCGCTCCGATTTCGATGATTGATACCTCTATCAATAGGTGTTGAGACCTGTAATTGTGATGCCAACACATTTTATAGAAAATTAGATTTTATTGAAAATCAACTGAACTATAGCCCACAAATTCAGAGCTTTAAAAATCGAAAATCTTCAATTGTGCTCCGATTTCGATGATTGATACCTCCATCAATAGGTGTTGAGACCTGTAATTGTGATGCCAACGGGTATTTAGATCGCTCGAATATTTCTACACATTTTGTGGAAAATTTAATTTTATTGAAAATCAACTGAACTATAGCCCACAAATTCAGAGCTTTAAAAATCGAAAATCTGCAATTGCGCTCCGATTTCGATGATTGATACCTCTATCAATAGGTGTTGAGACCTGTAATTGTGATGCCAACACATTTTATAGAAAATTAGGTTTTATTGAAAATCAACTGAACTATAGCCCACAAATTCAGAGCTTTAAAAATCGAAAATCTTCAATTGTGCTCCGATTTCGATGATTGATACCTCCATCAATAGGTGTTGAGACCTGTAATTGTGATGCCAACGGGTATTTAGATCGCTCGAATATTTCTACACATTTTGTGGAAAATTTAATTTTATTGAAAATCAACTGAACTATAGCCCACAAATTCAGAGCTTTAAAAATCGAAAATCTTCAATTGTGCTCCGATTTCGATGATTGATACCTCCATCAATAGGTGTTGAGACCTGTAATTGTGATGCCAACGGGTATTTAGATCGCTCGAATATTTCTACAAATTTTGTGGAAAATTTAATTTTATTGAAAATCAACTGAACTATAGCCCACAAATTCAGAGCTTTAAAAATCGAAAATCTGCAATTGCGCTCCGATTTCGATGATTGATACCTCTATCAATAGGTGTTGAGACCTGTAATTGTGATGCCAACACATTTTATAGAAAATTAGATTTTATTGAAAATCAACTGAACTATAGCCCACAAATTCAGAGCTTTAAAAATCGAAAATCTTCAATTGTGCTCCGATTTCGATGATTGATACCTCCATCAATAGGTGTTGAGACCTGTAATTGTGATGCCAACGGGTATTTAGATCGCTCGAATATTTCTACACATTTTGTGGAAAATTTAATTTTATTGAAAATCAACTGAACTATAGCCCACAAATTCAGAGCTTTAAAAATCGAAAATCTGCAATTGCGCTCCGATTTCGATGATTGATACCTCTATCAATAGGTGTTGAGACCTGTAATTGTGATGCCAACACATTTTATAGAAAATTAGATTTTATTGAAAATCAACTGAACTATAGCCCACAAATTCAGAGCTTTAAAAATCGAAAATCTTCAATTGTGCTCCGATTTCGATGATTGATACCTCCATCAATAGGTGTTGAGACCTGTAATTGTGATGCCAACGGGTATTTAGATCGCTCGAATATTTCTACACATTTTGTGGAAAATTTAATTTTATTGAAAATCAACTGAACTATAGCCCACAAATTCAGAGCTTTAAAAATCGAAAATCTGCAATTGCGCTCCGATTTCGATGATTGATACCTCTATCAATAGGTGTTGAGACCTGTAATTGTGATGCCAACACATTTTATAGAAAATTAGGTTTTATTGAAAATCAACTGAACTATAGCCCACAAATTCAGAGCTTTAAAAATCGAAAATCTTCAATTGTGCTCCGATTTCGATGATTGATACCTCCATCAATAGGTGTTGAGACCTGTAATTGTGATGCCAACGGGTATTTAGATCGCTCGAATATTTCTACACATTTTGTGGAAAATTTAATTTTATTGAAAATCAACTGAACTATAGCCCACAAATTCAGAGCTTTAAAAATCGAAAATCTTCAATTGTGCTCCGATTTCGATGATTGATACCTCCATCAATAGGTGTTGAGACCTGTAATTGTGATGCCAACGGGTATTTAGATCGCTCGAATATTTCTACACATTTTGTGGAAAATTTAATTTTATTGAAAATCAACTGAACTATAGCCCACAAATTCAGAGCTTTAAAAATCGAAAATCTGCAATTGCGCTCCGATTTCGATGATTGATACCTCCATCAATAGGTGTTGAGACCTGTAATTGTGATGCCAACGGGTATTTAGATCGCTCGAATATTTCTACACATTTTGTGGAAAATTTAATTTTATTGAAAATCAACTGAACTATAGCCCACAAATTCAGAGCTTTAAAAATCGAAAATCTTCAATTGTGCTCCGATTTCGATGATTGATACCTCCATCAATAGGTGTTGAGACCTGTAATTGTGATGCCAACGGGTATTTAGATCGCTCGAATATTTCTACACATTTTGTGGAAAATTTAATTTTATTGAAAATCAACTGAACTATAGCCCACAAATTCAGAGCTTTAAAAATCGAAAATCTGCAATTGCGCTCCGATTTCGATGATTGATACCTCTATCAATAGGTGTTGAGACCTGTAATTGTGATGCCAACACATTTTATGGAAAATTAGATTTTATTGAAAATCAACTGAACTATAGCCCACAAATTCAGAGCTTTAAAAATCGAAAATCTTCAATTGTGCTCCGATTTCGATGATTGATACCTCTATCAATAGGTGTTGAGACCTGTAATTGTGATGCCAATGGGTATTTAGATCGCTCGAATATTTCTACACATTTTGTGGAACATTTAATTTTATTGAAAATCAACTGAACTATAGCCCACAAATTCAGAGCTTTAAAAATCGAAAATCTGCAATTGCGCTCCGATTTCGATGATTGATACCTCTATCAATAGGTGTTGAGACCTGTAATTGTGATGCCAACACATTTTATAGAAAATTAGATTTTATTGAAAATCAACTGAACTATAGCCCACAAATTCAGAGCTTTAAAAATCGAAAATCTTCAATTGTGCTCCGATTTCGATGATTGATACCTCTATCAATAGGTGTTGAGACCTGTAATTGTGATGCAAACGGGTATTTAGATCGCTCGAATATTTCTACACATTTTGTGGAAAATTTAATTTGATTGAAAATCAACTGTACTATAGCCCACAAATTCAGAGCTTTAAAAATCGAAAATCTGCAATTGCGCTCCGATTTCGATGATTGATACCTCCATCAATAGGTGTTGAGACTTGTAATTGTGATGCCAACGGGTATTTAGATCGCTCGAATATTTCTACACATTTTGTGGAAAATTTAATTTTATTGAAAATCAACTGAACTATAGCCCACAAATTCAGAGCTTTAAAAATCGAAAATCTGCAATTGCGCTCCGATTTCTATGATTGATACCTCCATCAATAGGTGTTGAGACCTGTAATTGTGATGCCAACGGGTATTTAGATCGCTCGAATATTTCTACACATTTTGTGGAAAAATTAATTTTATTGAAAATCAACTGAACTATAGCCCACAAATTCAGAGCTTTAAAAATCGAAAATCTGCAATTGTGCTCCGATTTCGATGATTGATACCTCTATCAATAGGTGTTGAGACCTGTAATTGTGATGCCAAAACATTTTATGGAAAATTAGATTTTATTGAAAATCAACTGAACTATAGCCCACAAATTCAGAGCTTTAAAAATCGAAAATCTGCAATTGCGCTCCGATTTCTATGATTGATACCTCCATCAATAGGTGTTGAGACCTGTAATTGTGATGCCAACGGGTATTTAGATCGCTCGAATATTTCTACACATTTTGTGGAAAAATTAATTTTATTGAAAATCAACTGAACTATAGCCCACAAATTCAGAGCTTTAAAAATCGAAAATCTGCAATTGTGCTCCGATCTCGATGATTGATACCTCTATCAATAGGTGTTGAGACCTGTAATTGTGATGCCAACACATTTTATGGAAAATTAGATTTTATTGAAAATCAACTGAACTGTAGCCCACAAATTCAGAGCTTTAAAAATCGAAAATCTGCAATTGCGCTCCGATTTCGATGATTGATACCTCCATCAATAGGTGTTGAGACCTGTAATTGTGATGCCAACGGGTATTTAGATCGCTCGAATATTTCTACACATTTTGTGGAAAATTTAATTTTATTGAAAATCAACTGTACTATAGCCCACAAATTCAGAGCTTTAAAAATCGAAAATCTGCAATTGCGCTCCGATTTCGATGATTGATACCTCCATCAATAGGTGTTGAGACCTGTAATTGTGATGCCAACGGGTATTTAGATCGCTCGAATATTTCTACACATTTTGTGGAAAATTTAATTTGATTGAAAATCAACTGTACTATAGCCCACAAATTCAGAGCTTTAAAAATCGAAAATCTGCAATTGCGCTCCGATTTCGATGATTGATACCTCCATCAATAGGTGTTGAGACCTGTAATTGTGATGCCAACGGGTATTTAGATCGCTCGAATATTTCTACACATTTTGTGGAAAATTTAATTTTATTGAAAATCAACTGTACTATAGCCCACAAATTCAGAGCTTTAAAATCGAAAATCTGCAATTGTGCTCCGATTTCGATGATTGATACCTCTATCAATAGGTGTTGAGACCTGTAATTGTGATATCAACGGGTATAAGGATCGCTCGAATATTTCTACACATTTTGTGAAAAATTTAATTTTATTGAAAATCAACTGAACTATGTATAGCCCACAAATCAGAGCTTTGCACATTGAAAATCTGCAATTGTGCTCCGATTTCGATGATTGATACCTCTATCAATAGGTGTTGAGACCTGTAATTGTGATGCCAACGGGTATTTAGATCGCTCGAATATTTCTACACATTTTGTGGAAAATTAAATTTTATTGAAAATCAACTGAACTATAGCCCACAAATTCAGAGCTTCAAAAATCGAAAATCTGCAATTGCGCTCCGATTTCGATGATTGATACCTCCATCAATAGGTGTTGAGACCTGTAATTGTGATGCCAACGGGTATTTAGATCGCTCGAATATTTCTACACATTTTGTGGAAAATTTAATTTTATTGAAAATCAACTGTACTATAGCCCACAAATTCAGAGCTTCAAAAATCGAAAATCTGCAATTGTGCTCCGATTTCGATGATTGATACCTCTATCAATAGGAGTTGAGACCTGTAATTGTGATGCCAACGGGTATTTAGATCGCTCGAATATTTCTACACATTTTGTGGAAAATTTAATTTTATTGAAAATCAACTGAACTATAGCCCACAAATTCAGAGCTTCAAAATCGAAAATCTGCAATTGTGCTCCGATTTCGATGATTGATACCTCTATCAATAGGTGTTGAGACCTGTAATTGTGATGCCAACACATTTTATGGAAAATTAGATTTTATTGAAAATCAACTGAACTGTAGCCCACAAATTCAGAGCTTTAAAAATCGAAAATCTGCAATTGCGCTCCGATTTCGATGATTGATACCTCCATCAATAGGTGTTGAGACCTGTAATTGTGATGCCAACGGGTATTTAGATCGCTCGAATATTTCTACACATTTTGTGGAAAATTTAATTTTATTGAAAATCAACTGTACTATAGCCCACAAATTCAGAGCTTTAAAAATCGAAAATCTGCAATTGCGCTCCGATTTCGATGATTGATACCTCCATCAATAGGTGTTGAGACCTGTAATTGTGATGCCAACGGATATTTAGATCGCTCGAATATTTCTACACATTTTGTGGAAAATTTAATTTGATTGAAAATCAACTGAACTATAGCCCACAAATTCAGAGCTTTAAAAATCGAAAATCTGCAATTGCGCTCCGATTTCGATGATTGATACCTCCATCAATAGGTGTTGAGACCTGTAATTGTGATGCCAACGGGTATTTAGATCGCTCGAATATTTCTACACATTTTGTGGAAAATTTAATTTGATTGAAAATCAACTGTACTATAGCCCACAAATTCAGAGCTTTAAAAATCGAAAATCTGCAATTGCGCTCCGATTTCGATGATTGATACCTCCATCAATAGGTGTTGAGACCTGTAATTGTGATGCCAACGGGTATTTAGATCGCTCGAATATTTCTACACATTTTGTGGAAAATTTAATTTTATTGAAAATCAACTCTACTATAGTCAACAAATTCAGAGCTTTAAAAATCGAAAATCTGCAATTGCGCTCCGATTTCGATGATTGATACCTCCATCAATAGGTGTTGAGACCTGTAATTGTGATGCCAACGGGTATTTAGATCGCTCGAATATTTCTACACATTTTGTGGAAAATTTAATTTTATTGAAAATCAACTGAACTATAGCCCACAAATGCAGAGCTTCAAAAATCGAAAATCTGCAATTGCGCTCCGATTTCGATGATTGATACCTCCATCAATAGGTGTTGAGACCTGTAATTGTGATGCCAACGGGTATTTAGATCGCTCGAATATTTCTACACATTTTGTGGAAAATTTAATTTTATTGAAAATCAACTGAACTATAGCCCACAAATTCAGAGCTTCAAAAATCGAAAATCTGCAATTGCGCTCCGATTTCGATGATTGATACCTCCATCAATAGGTGTTGAGACCTGTAATTGTGATGCCAACGGGTATTTAGATCGCTCGAATATTTCTACACATTTTGTGGAAAATTTAATTTGATTGAAAATCAACTGAACTATAGCCCACAAATTCAAAGCTTTAAAAATCGAAAATCTGCAATTGCGCTCCGATTCCGATGATTGATATCTCCATCAATAGGTGTTGAGACCTGTAATTGTGATGCCAACGGGTATTTAGATCGCTCGAATATTTCTACACATTTTGTGGAAAATTTAATTTTATTGAAAATCAACTGTACTATAGCCCACAAATTCAGAGCTTTAAAAATCGAAAATCTGCAATTGCGCTCCGATTTCGATGATTGATACCTCCATCAATAGGTGTTGAGACCTGTAATTGTGATGCCAACGGGTATTTAGATCGCTCGAATATTTCTACACATTTTGTGGAAAATTTAATTTGATTGAAAATCAACTGAACTATAGCCCACAAATTCAAAGCTTTAAAAATCGAAAATCTGCAATTGCGCTCCGATTTCGATGATTGATACCTCCATCAATAGGTGTTGAGACCTGTAATTGTGATGCCAACGGGTATTTAGATCGCTCGAATATTTCTACACATTTTGTGGAAAATTTAATTTTATTGAAAATCAACTGTACTATAGCCCACAAATTCAGAGCTTTAAAAATCGAAAATCTGCAATTGCGCTCCGATTTCGATTATTGATACCTCCATCAATAGGTGTTGAGACCTGTAATTGTGATGCCAACGGGTATTTAGATCGCTCGAATATTTCTACACATTTTGTGGAAAATTTAATTTTATTGAAAATCAACTGAACTATAGCCCACAAATTCAGAGCTTCAAAAATCGAAAATCTGCAATTGCGCTCCGATTTCGATGATTGATACCTCCATCAATAGGTGTTGAGACCTGTAATTGTGATGCCAATGGGTATTTAGATCGCTCGAATATTTCTACACATTTTGTGGAAAATTTAATTTGATTGAAAATCAACTGAACTATAGCCCACAAATTCAGAGCTTTAAAAATCGAAAATCTGCAATTGCGCTCCGATTTCGATGATTGATACCTCCATCAATAGGTGTTGAGACCTGTAATTGTGATGCCAACGGGTATTTAGATCACTCGAATATTTCTACACATTTTGTGGAAAATTTAATTTTATTGAAAATCAACTGTATTATAGCCCACAAATTCAGAGCTTTAAAAATCGAAAATCTGCAATTGCGCTCCGATTTCGATGATTGATACCTCCATCAATAGGTGTTGAGACCTGTAATTGTGATGCCAACGGGTATTTAGATCGCTCGAATATTTCTACACATTTTGTGGAAAATTTAATTTGATTGAAAATCAACTGAACTATAGCCCACAAATTCAGAGCTTTAAAAATCGAAAATCTGCAACTGTGCTACGATTTCGATGATTGATACCTCCATGAATAGGTGTTGAGACCTGTAATTGTGATGCCAACGGGTATTTAGATCGCTCGAATATTTCTACACATTTTGTGGAAAATTTAATTTGATTGAAAATCAACTGAACTATAGCCCACAAATTCAGAGCTTCAAAAATCGAAAATCTGCAATTGCGCTCCGATTTCGATGATTGATACCTCCATCAATAGGTGTTGAGACCTGTAATTGTGATGCCAATGGGTATTTAGATCGCTCGAATATTTCTACACATTTTGTGGAAAATTTAATTTTATTGAAAATCAACTGAACTATAGCCCACAAATTCAGAGCTTCAAAAATCGAAAATCTGCAATTGCGCTCCGATTTCGATGATTGATACCTCCATCAATAGGTGTTGAGACCTGTAATTGTGATGCCAACGGGTATTTAGATCGCTCGAATATTTCTACACATTTTGTGGAAAATTTAATTTGATTGAAAATCAACTGAACTATAGCCCACAAATTCAAAGCTTTAAAAATCTAAAATCTGCAATTGCGCTCCGATTCCGATGATTGATATCTCCATCAATAGGTGTTGAGACCTGTAATTGTGATGCCAACGGGTATTTAGATCGCTCGAATATTTCTACACATTTTGTGGAAAATTTAATTTTATTGAAAATCAACTGTACTATAGCCCACAAATTCAGAGCTTTAAAAATCGAAAATCTGCAATTGCGCTCCGATTTCGATGATTGATACCTCTATCAATAGGAGTTGAGACCTGTAATTGTGATGCCAACGGGTATTTAGATCGCTCGAATATTTCTACACATTTTGTGGAAAATTTAATTTTATTGAAAATCAACTGAACTATAGCCCACAAATTCAGAGCTTTAAAAATCGAAAATCTGCAACTGTGCTACGATTTCGATGATTGATACCTCCATGAATAGGTGTTGAGACCTGTAATTGTGATGCCAACGGGTATTTAGATCGCTCGAATATTTCTACACATTTTGTGGAAAATTTAATTTTATTGAAAATCAACTGAACTATAGCCCACAAATTCAGAGCTTCAAAAATCGAAAATCTGCAATTGCGCTCCGATTTCGATGATTGATACCTCCATCAATAGGTGTTGAGACCTGTAATTGTGATGCCAATGGGTATTTAGATCGCTCGAATATTTCTACACATTTTGTGGAAAATTTAATTTTATTGAAAATCAACTGAACTATAGCCCACAAATTCAGAGCTTCAAAAATCGAAAATCTGCAATTGCGCTCCGATTTCGATGATTGATACCTCCATCAATAGGTGTTGAGACCTGTAATTGTGATGCCAACGGGTATTTAGATCGCTCGAATATTTCTACACATTTTGTGGAAAATTTAATTTGATTGAAAATCAACTGAACTATAGCCCACAAATTCAAAGCTTTAAAAATCGAAAATCTGCAATTGCGCTCCGATTCCGATGATTGATACCTCCATCAATAGGTGTTGAGACCTGTAATTGTGATGCCAACGGGTATTTAGATCGCTCGAATATTTCTACACATTTTGTGGAAAATTTAATTTTATTGAAAATCAACTGTACTATAGCCCACAAATTCAGAGCTTTAAAAATCGAAAATCTGCAATTGCGCTCCGATTTCGATTATTGATACCTCCATCAATAGGTGTTGAGACCTGTAATTGTGATGCCAACGGGTATTTAGATCGCTCGAATATTTCTACACATTTTGTGGAAAATTTAATTTGATTGAAAATCAACTGAACTATAGCCCACAAATTCAGAGCTTTAAAAATCGAAAATCTGCAACTGTGCTACGATTTCGATGATTGATACCTCCATGAATAGGTGTTGAGACCTGTAATTGTGATGCCAACGGGTATTTAGATCGCTCGAATATTTCTACACATTTTGGTGGAAAATTTAATTTGATTGAAAATCAACTGAACTATAGCCCACAAATTCAGAGCTTCAAAAATCGAAAATCTGCAATTGCGCTCCGATTTCGATGATTGATACCTCCATCAATAGGTGTTGAGACCTGTAATTGTGATGCCAACGGGTATTTAGATCGCTCGAATATTTCTACACATTTTGTGGAAAATTTAATTTGATTGAAAATCAACTGAACTATAGCCCACAAATTCAGAGCTTTAAAAATCGAAAATCTGCAACTGTGCTACGATTTCGATGATTGATACCTCCATGAATAGGTGTTGAGACCTGTAATTGTGATGCCAACGGGTATTTAGATCGCTCGAATATTTCTACACATTTTGTGGAAAATTTAATTTGATTGAAAATCAACTGAACTATAGCCCACAAATTCAGAGCTTCAAAAATCGAAAATCTGCAATTGCGCTCCGATTTCGATGATTGATACCTCCATCAATAGGTGTTGAGACCTGTAATTGTGATGCCAACGGGTATTTAGATCGCTCGAATATTTCTACACATTTTGTGGAAAATTTAATTTGATTGAAAATCAACTGAACTATAGCCCACAAATTCAGAGCTTCAAAAATCGAAAATCTGCAATTGCGCTCCGATTCCGATGATGATATCTCCATCAATAGGTGTTGAGACCTGTAATTGTGATGCCAACGGGTATTTAGATCGCTCGAATATTTCTACACATTTTGTGGAAAATTTAATTTTATTGAAAATCAACTGAACTATAGCCCACAAATTCAGAGCTTTAAAAAATCGAAAATCTGCAATTGTGCTCCGATTTCGATGATTGATACCTCTATCAATAGGTGTTGAGACCTGTAATTGTGATGCCAACGGGTATTTAGATCGCTCGAATATTTCTACACATTTTGTGGAAAATTTAATTTGATTGAAAATCAACTGAACTATAGCCCACAAATTCAAAGCTTTTAAAAATCGAAAATCTGCAATTGCGCTCCGATTCCGATGATTGATATCTCCATCAATAGGTGTTGAGACCTGTAATTGTGATGCCAACGGGTATTTAGATCGCTCGAATATTTCTACACATTTTGTGGAAAATTTAATTTTATTGAAAATCAACTGAACTATAGCCCACAAATTCAGAGCTTTAAAAATCGAAAATCTGCAACTGTGCTACGATTTCGATGATTGATACCTCCATGAATAGGTGTTGAGACCTGTAATTGTGATGCCAACGGGTATTTAGATCGCTCGAATATTTCTACACATTTTGTGGAAAATTTAATTTGATTGAAAATCAACTGAACTATAGCCCACAAATTCAGAGCTTCAAAAATCGAAAATCTGCAACTGTGCTACGATTTCGATGATTGATACCTCCATGAATAGGTGTTGAGACCTGTAATTGTGATGCCAACGGGTATTTAGATCGCTCGAATATTTCTACACATTTTGTGGAAAATTTAATTTGATTGAAAATCAACTGAACTATAGCCCACAAATTCAGAGCTTCAAAAATCGAAAATCTGCAATTGCGCTCCGATTTCGATGATTGATACCTCCATCAATAGGTGTTGAGACCTGTAATTGTGATGCCAACGGGTATTTAGATCGCTCGAATATTTCTACACATTTTGTGGAAAATTTAATTTGATTGAAAATCAACTGAACTATAGCCCACAAATTCAGAGCTTTAAAAATCGAAAATCTGCAATTGCGCTCCGATTTCGATGATTGATACCTCCATCAATAGGTGTTGAGACCTGTAATTGTGATGCCAATGGGTATTTAGATCGCTCGAATATTTCTACACATTTTGTGGAAAATTTAATTTTATTGAAAATCAACTGAACTATAGCCCACAAATTCAGAGCTTCAAAAATCGAAAATCTGCAATTGCGCTCCGATTTCGATGATTGATACCTCCATCAATAGGTGTTGAGACCTGTAATTGTGATGCCAACGGGTATTTAGATCGCTCGAATATTTCTACACATTTTGTGGAAAATTTAATTTGATTGAAAATCAACTGAACTATAGCCCACAAATTCAAAGCTTTAAAAATCGAAAATCTGCAATTGCGCTCCGATTCCGATGATTGATATCTCCATCAATAGGTGTTGAGACCTGTAATTGTGATGCCAACGGGTATTTAGATCGCTCGAATATTTCTACACATTTTGTGGAAAATTTAATTTTATTGAAAATCAACTGTACTATAGCCCACAAATTCAGAGCTTTAAAAATCGAAAATCTGCAATTGCGCTCCGATTTCGATTATTGATACCTCCATCAATAGGTGTTGAGACCTGTAATTGTGATGCCAACGGGTATTTAGATTGCTCGAATATTTCTACACATTTTGTGGAAAATTTAATTTGATTGAAAATCAACTGAACTATAGCCCACAAATTCAGAGCTTTAAAAATCGAAAATCTGCAACTGTGCTACGATTTCGATGATTGATACCTCCATGAATAGGTGTTGAGACCTGTAATTGTGATGCCAACGGGTATTTAGATCGCTCGAATATTTCTACACATTTTGTGGAAAATTTAATTTGATTGAAAATCAACTGAACTATAGCCCACAAATTCAGAGCTTCAAAAATCGAAAATCTGCAATTGCGCTCCGATTTCGATGATTGATACCTCCATCAATAGGTGTTGAGACCTGTAATTGTGATGCCAACGGGTATTTAGATCGCTCGAATATTTCTACACATTTTGTGGAAAATTTAATTTGATTGAAAATCAACTGAACTATAGCCCACAAATTCAGAGCTTTAAAAATCGAAAATCTGCAACTGTGCTACGATTTCGATGATTGATACCTCCATGAATAGGTGTTGAGACCTGTAATTGTGATGCCAACGGGTATTTAGATCGCTCGAATATTTCTACACATTTTGTGGAAAATTTAATTTTATTGAAAATCAACTGTACTATAGCCCACAAATTCAGAGCTTTAAAAATCGAAAATCTGCAACTGTGCTACGATTTCGATGATTGATACCTCCATGAATAGGTGTTGAGACCTGTAATTGTGATGCCAACGGGTATTTAGATCGCTCGAATATTTCTACACATTTTGTGGAAAATTTAATTTTATTGAAAATCAACTGAACTATAGCCCACAAATTCAGAGCTTCAAAAATCGAAAATCTGCAATTGCGCTCCGATTTCGATGATTGATACCTCCATCAATAGGTGTTGAGACCTGTAATTGTGATGCCAATGGGTATTTAGATCGCTCGAATATTTCTACACATTTTGTGGAAAATTTAATTTGATTGAAAATCAACTGAACTATAGCCCACAAATTCAAAGCTTTAAAAATCGAAAATCTGCAATTGCGCTCCGATTCCGATGATTGATATCTCCATCAATAGGTGTTGAGACCTGTAATTGTGATGCCAACGGGTATTTAGATCGCTCGAATATTTCTACACATTTTGTGGAAAATTTAATTTTATTGAAAATCAACTGTACTATAGCCCACAAATTCAGAGCTTTAAAAATCGAAAATCTGCAATTGCGCTCCGATTTCGATTATTGATACCTCCATCAATAGGTGTTGAGACCTGTAATTGTGATGCCAACGGGTATTTAGATCGCTCGAATATTTCTACACATTTTGTGGAAAATTTAATTTGATTGAAAATCAACTGAACTATAGCCCACAAATTCAGAGCTTTAAAAATCGAAAATCTGCAACTGTGCTACGATTTCGATGATTGATACCTCCATCAATAGGTGTTGAGACCTGTAATTGTGATGCCAACGGGTATTTAGATCGCTCGAATATTTCTACACATTTTGTGGAAAATTTAATTTGATTGAAAATCAACTGAACTATAGCCCACAAATTCAGAGCTTCAAAAATCGAAAATCTGCAATTGCGCTCCGATTTCGATGATTGATACCTCCATCAATAGGTGTTGAGACCTGTAATTGTGATGCCAACGGGTATTTAGATCGCTCGAATATTTCTACACATTTTGTGGAAAATTTAATTTGATTGAAAATCAACTGAACTATAGCCCACAAATTCAGAGCTTTAAAAATCGAAAATCTGCAACTGTGCTACGATTTCGATGATTGATACCTCCATGAATAGGTGTTGAGACCTGTAATTGTGATGCCAACGGGTATTTAGATCGCTCGAATATTTCTACACATTTTGTGGAAAATTTAATTTTATTGAAAATCAACTGTACTATAGCCCACAAATTCAGAGCTTTAAAAATCGAAAATCTGCAATTGCGCTCCGATTTCGATGATTGATACCTCCATCAATAGGTGTTGAGACCTGTAATTGTGATGCCAATGGGTATTTAGATCGCTCGAATATTTCTACACATTTTGTGGAAAATTTAATTTGATTGAAAATCAACTGAACTATAGCCCACAAATTCAAAGCTTTAAAAATCGAAAATCTGCAATTGCGCTCCGATTCCGATGATTGATATCTCCATCAATAGGTGTTGAGACCTGTAATTGTGATGCCAACGGGTATTTAGATCGCTCGAATATTTCTACACATTTTGTGGAAAATTTAATTTTATTGAAAATCAACTGTACTATAGCCCACAAATTCAGAGCTTTAAAAATCGAAAATCTGCAATTGCGCTCCGATTTCGATTATTGATACCTCCATCAATAGGTGTTGAGACCTGTAATTGTGATGCCAACGGGTATTTAGATCGCTCGAATATTTCTACACATTTTGTGGAAAATTTAATTTGATTGAAAATCAACTGAACTATAGCCCACAAATTCAGAGATTTAAAAATCGAAAATCTGCAACTGTGCTACGATTTCGATGATTGATACCTCCATGAATAGGTGTTGAGACCTGTAATTGTGATGCCAACGGGTATTTAGATCGCTCGAATATTTCTACACATTTTGTGGAAAATTTAATTTGATTGAAAATCAACTGAACTATAGCCCACAAATTCAGAGCTTCAAAAATCGAAAATCTGCAATTGCGCTCCGATTTCGATTATTGATACCTCCATCAATAGGTGTTGAGACCTGTAATTGTGATGCCAACGGGTATTTAGATCGCTCGAATATTTCTACACATTTTGTGGAAAATTTAATTTGATTGAAAATCAACTGAACTATAGCCCACAAATTCAGAGCTTTAAAAATCGAAAATCTGCAACTGTGCTACGATTTCGATGATTGATACCTCCATGAATAGGTGTTGAGACCTGTAATTGTGATGCCAACGGGTATTTAGATCGCTCGAATATTTCTACACATTTTGTGGAAAATTTAATTTTATTGAAAATCAACTGTACTATAGCCCACAAATTCAGAGCTTTAAAAATCGAAAATCTGCAACTGTGCTACGATTTCGATGATTGATACCTCCATGAATAGGTGTTGAGACCTGTAATTGTGATGCCAACGGGTATTTAGATCGCTCGAATATTTCTACACATTTTGTGGAAAATTTAATTTTATTGAAAATCAACTGAACTATAGCCCACAAATTCAGAGCTTCAAAAATCGAAAATCTGCAATTGCGCTCCGATTTCGATGATTGATACCTCCATCAATAGGTGTTGAGACCTGTAATTGTGATGCCAATGGGTATTTAGATCGCTCGAATATTTCTACACATTTTGTGGAAAATTTAATTTTATTGAAAATCAACTGAACTATAGCCCACAAATTCAGAGCTTCAAAAATCGAAAATCTGCAATTGCGCTCCGATTTCGATGATTGATACCTCCATCAATAGGTGTTGAGACCTGTAATTGTGATGCCAACGGGTATTTAGATCGCTCGAATATTTCTACACATTTTGTGGAAAATTTAATTTGATTGAAAATCAACTGAACTATAGCCCACAAATTCAAAGCTTTAAAAATCGAAAATCTGCAATTGCGCTCCGATTCCGATGATTGATATCTCCATCAATAGGTGTTGAGACCTGTAATTGTGATGCCAACGGGTATTTAGATCGCTCGAATATTTCTACACATTTTGTGGAAAATTTAATTTGATTGAAAATCAACTGTACTATAGCCCACAAATTCAGAGCTTTAAAAATCGAAAATCTGCAATTGCGCTCCGATTTCGATTATTGATACCTCCATCAATAGGTGTTGAGACCTGTAATTGTGATGCCAACGGGTATTTAGATCGCTCGAATATTTCTACACATTTTGTGGAAAATTTAATTTGATTGAAAATCAACTGAACTATAGCCCACAAATTCAGAGCTTCAAAAATCGAAAATCTGCAATTGCGCTCCGATTTCGATGATTGATACCTCCATCAATAGGTGTTGAGACCTGTAATTGTGATGCCAACGGGTATTTAGATCGCTCGAATATTTCTACACATTTTGTGGAAAATTTAATTTGATTGAAAATCAACTGAACTATAGCCCACAAATTCAGAGCTTTAAAAATCGAAAATCTGCAACTGTGCTACGATTTCGATGATTGATACCTCCATGAATAGGTGTTGAGACCTGTAATTGTGATGCCAATGGGTATTTAGATCGCTCGAATATTTCTACACATTTTGTGGAAAATTTAATTTGATTGAAAATCAACTGAACTATAGCCCACAAATTCAGAGCTTCAAAAATCGAAAATCTGCAATTGCGCTCCGATTTCGATGATTGATACCTCCATCAATAGGTGTTGAGGCCTGTAATTGTGATGCCAACGGGTATTTAGATCGCTCGAATATTTCTACACATTTTGTGGAAAATTTAATTTGATTGAAAATCAACTGAACTATAGCCCACAAATTCAGAGCTTTAAAAATCGAAAATCTGCAACTGTGCTACGATTTCGATGATTGATACCTCCATGAATAGGTGTTGAGACCTGTAATTGTGATGCCAACGGGTATTTAGATCGCTCGAATATTTCTACACATTTTGTGGAAAATTTAATTTGATTGAAAATCAACTGAACTATAGCCCACAAATTCAGAGCTTCAAAAATCGAAAATCTGCAATTGCGCTCCGATTTCGATGATTGATACCTCCATCAATAGGTGTTGAGACCTGTAATTGTGATGCCAATGGGTATTTAGATCGCTCGAATATTTCTACACATTTTGTGGAAAATTTAATTTTATTGAAAATCAACTGAACTATAGCCCACAAATTCAGAGCTTCAAAAATCGAAAATCTGCAATTGCGCTCCGATTTCGATGATTGATACCTCCATCAATAGGTGTTGAGACCTGTAATTGTGATGCCAACGGGTATTTAGATCGCTCGAATATTTCTACACATTTTGTGGAAAATTTAATTTTATTGAAAATCAACTGAACTATAGCCCACAAATTCAAAGCTTTAAAAATCGAAAATCTGCAATTGCGCTCCGATTCCGATGATTGATATCTCCATCAATAGGTGTTGAGACCTGTAATTGTGATGCCAACGGGTATTTAGATCGCTCGAATATTTCTACACATTTTGTGGAAAATTTAATTTTATTGAAAATCAACTGTACTATAGCCCACAAATTCAGAGCTTTAAAAATCGAAAATCTGCAATTGCGCTCCGATTTCGATTATTGATACCTCCATCAATAGGTGTTGAGAATGTAATTGTGATGCCAACGGGTATTTAGATCGCTCGAATATTTCTACACATTTTGTGGAAAATTTAATTTGATTGAAAATCAACTGAACTATAGCCCACAAATTCAGAGCTTCAAAAATCGAAAATCTGCAATTGCGCTCCGATTTCGATGATTGATACCTCCATCAATAGGTGTTGAGACCTGTAATTGTGATGCCAATGGGTATTTAGATCGCTCGAATATTTCTACACATTTTGTGGAAAATTTAATTTTATTGAAAATCAACTGAACTATAGCCCACAAATTCAGAGCTTCAAAAATCGAAAATCTGCAATTGCGCTCCGATTTCGATGATTGATACCTCCATCAATAGGTGTTGAGACCTGTAATTGTGATGCCAACGGGTATTTAGATCGCTCGAATATTTCTACACATTTTGTGGAAAATTTAATTTTATTGAAAATCAACTGAACTATAGCCCACAAATTCAAAGCTTTAAAAATCGAAAATCTGCAATTGCGCTCCGATTCCGATGATTGATATCTCCATCAATAGGTGTTGAGACCTGTAATTGTGATGCCAACGGGTATTTAGATCGCTCGAATATTTCTACACATTTTGTGGAAAATTTAATTTTATTGAAAATCAACTGTACTATAGCCCACAAATTCAGAGCTTTAAAAATCGAAAATCTGCAATTGCGCTCCGATTTCGATTATTGATACCTCCATCAATAGGTGTTGAGACCTGTAATTGTGATGCCAACGGGTATTTAGATCGCTCGAATATTTCTACACATTTTGTGGAAAATTTAATTTGATTGAAAATCAACTGAACTATAGCCCACAAATTCAGAGCTTTAAAAATCGAAAATCTGCAATTGCGCTCCGATTTCGATGATTGATACCTCCATCAATAGGTGTTGAGACCTGTAATTGTGATGCCAACGGGTATTTAGATCGCTCGAATATTTCTACACATTTTGTGGAAAATTTAATTTGATTGAAAATCAACTGAACTATAGCCCACAAATTCAGAGCTTTAAAAATCGAAAATCTGCAACTGTGCTACGATTTCGATGATTGATACCTCCATGAATAGGTGTTGAGACCTGTAATTGTGATGCCAATGGGTATTTAGATCGCTCGAATATTTCTACACATTTTGTGGAAAATTTAATTTGATTGAAAATCAACTGAACTATAGCCCACAAATTCAGAGCTTCAAAAATCGAAAATCTGCAATTGCGCTCCGATTTCGATGATTGATACCTCCATCAATAGGTGTTGAGGCCTGTAATTGTGATGCCAACGGGTATTTAGATCGCTCGAATATTTCTACACATTTTGTGGAAAATTTAATTTGATTGAAAATCAACTGAACTATAGCCCACAAATTCAGAGCTTTAAAAATCGAAAATCTGCAACTGTGTCCGATTTCGATGATTGATACCTCCATGAATAGGTGTTGAGACCTGTAATTGTGATGCCAACGGGTATTTAGATCGCTCGAATATTTCTACACATTTTGTGGAAAATTTAATTTGATTGAAAATCAACTGAACTATAGCCCACAAATTCAGAGCTTTAAAAATCGAAAATCTGCAACTGTGCTACGATTTCGATGATTGATACCTCCATGAATAGGTGTTGAGACCTGTAATTGTGATGCCAATGGGTATTTAGATCGCTCGAATATTTCTACACATTTTGTGGAAAATTTAATTTGATTGAAAATCAACTGAACTATAGCCCACAAATTCAGAGCTTCAAAAATCGAAAATCTGCAATTGCGCTCCGATTTCGATGATTGATACCTCCATCAATAGGTGTTGAGGCCTGTAATTGTGATGCCAACGGGTATTTAGATCGCTCGAATATTTCTACACATTTTGTGGAAAATTTAATTTGATTGAAAATCAACTGAACTATAGCCCACAAATTCAGAGCTTTAAAAATCGAAAATCTGCAACTGTGCTACGATTTCGATGATTGATACCTCCATGAATAGGTGTTGAGACCTGTAATTGTGATGCCAACGGGTATTTAGATCGCTCGAATATTTCTACACATTTTGTGGAAAATTTAATTTGATTGAAAATCAACTGAACTATAGCCCACAAATTCAAAGCTTTAAAAATCGAAAATCTGCAATTGCGCTCCGATTCCGATGATTGATATCTCCATCAATAGGTGTTGAGACCTGTAATTGTGATGCCAACGGGTATTTAGATCGCTCGAATATTTCTACACATTTTGTGGAAAATTTAATTTTATTGAAAATCAACTGTACTATAGCCCACAAATTCAGAGCTTTAAAAATCGAAAATCTGCAATTGCGCTCCGATTTCGATTATTGATACCTCCATCAATAGGTGTTGAGACCTGTAATTGTGATGCCAACGGGTATTTAGATCGCTCGAATATTTCTACACATTTTGTGGAAAATTTAATTTTATTGAAAATCAACTGTACTATAGCCCACAAATTCAGAGCTTCAAAAATCGAAAATCTGCAATTGCGCTCCGATTTCGATGATTGATACCTCCATCAATAGGTGTTGAGACCTGTAATTGTGATGCCAACGGGTATTTAGATCGCTCGAATATTTCTACACATTTTGTGGAAAATTTAATTTGATTGAAAATCAACTGAACTATAGCCCACAAATTCAGAGCTTTAAAAATCGAAAATCTGCAATTGCGCTCCGATTTCGATTATTGATACCTCCATCAATAGGTGTTGAGACCTGTAATTGTGATGCCAACGGGTATTTAGATCGCTCGAATATTTCTACACATTTTGTGGAAAATTTAATTTTATTGAAAATCAACTGTACTATAGCCCACAAATTCAGAGCTTCAAAAATCGAAAATCTGCAATTGCGCTCCGATTTCGATGATTGATACCTCCATCAATAGGTGTTGAGGCCTGTAATTGTGATGCCAACGGGTATTTAGATCGCTCGAATATTTCTACACATTTTGTGGAAAATTTAATTTGATTGAAAATCAACTGAACTATAGCCCACAAATTCAGAGCTTTAAAAATCGAAAATCTGCAACTGTGCTACGATTTCGATGATTGATACCTCCATGAATAGGTGTTGAGACCTGTAATTGTGATGCCAACGGGTATTTAGATCGCTCGAATATTTCTACACATTTTGTGGAAAATTTAATTTGATTGAAAATCAACTGAACTATAGCCCACAAATTCAGAGCTTCAAAAATCGAAAATCTGCAATTGCGCTCCGATTTCGATGATTGATACCTCCATCAATAGGTGTTGAGACCTGTAATTGTGATGCCAACGGGTATTTAGATCGCTCGAATATTTCTACACATTTTGTGGAAAATTTAATTTGATTGAAAATCAACTGAACTATAGCCCACAAATTCAGAGCTTTAAAAATCGAAAATCTGCAACTGTGCTACGATTTCGATGATTGATACCTCCATGAATAGGTGTTGAGACCTGTAATTGTGATGCCAACGGGTATTTAGATCGCTCGAATATTTCTACACATTTTGTGGAAAATTTAATTTTATTGAAAATCAACTGTACTATAGCCCACAAATTCAGAGCTTTAAAAATCGAAAATCTGCAATTGCGCTCCGATTTCGATTATTGATACCTCCATCAATAGGTGTTGAGACCTGTAATTGTGATGCGAACGGGTATTTAGATCGCTCGAATATTTCTACACATTTTGTGGAAAATTTAATTTGATTGAAAATCAACTGAACTATAGCCCACAAATTCAGAGCTTCAAAAATCGAAAATCTGCAATTGCGCTCCGATTTCGATGATTGATACCTCCATCAATAGGTGTTGAGACCTGTAATTGTGATGCCAACGGGTATTTAGATCGCTCGAATATTTCTACACATTTTGTGGAAAATTTAATTTGATTGAAAATCAACTGAACTATAGCCCACAAATTCAGAGCTTCAAAAATCGAAAATCTGCAATTGCGCTCCGATTTCGATGATTGATACCTCCATCAATAGGTGTTGAGACCTGTAATTGTGATGCCAACGGGTATTTAGATCGCTCGAATATTTCTACACATTTTGTGGAAAATTTAATTTGATTGAAAATCAACTGAACTATAGCCCACAAATTCAGAGCTTTAAAAATCGAAAATCTGCAACTGTGCTACGATTTCGATGATTGATACCTCCATGAATAGGTGTTGAGACCTGTAATTGTGATGCCAACGGGTATTTAGATCGCTCGAATATTTCTACACATTTTGTGGAAAATTTAATTTGATTGAAAATCAACTGAACTATAGCCCACAAATTCAGAGCTTCAAAAATCGAAAATCTGCAATTGCGCTCCGATTTCGATGATTGATACCTCCATCAATAGGTGTTGAGACCTGTAATTGTGATGCCAACGGGTATTTAGATCGCTCGAATATTTCTACACATTTTGTGGAAAATTTAATTTGATTGAAAATCAACTGAACTATAGCCCACAAATTCAGAGCTTTAAAAATCGAAAATCTGCAACTGTGCTACGATTTCGATGATTGATACCTCCATGAATAGGTGTTGAGACCTGTAATTGTGATGCCAACGGGTATATAGATCGCTCGAATATTTCTACACATTTTGTGGAAAATTTAATTTGATTGAAAATCAACTGAACTATAGCCCACAAATTCAGAGCTTCAAAAATCGAAAATCTGCAATTGCGCTCCGATTTCGATGATTGATACCTCCATCAATAGGTGTTGAGACCTGTAATTGTGATGCCAACGGGTATTTAGATCGCTCGAATATTTCTACACATTTTGTGGAAAATTTAATTTGATTGAAAATCAACTGAACTATAGCCCACAAATTCAGAGCTTTAAAAATCGAAAATCTGCAACTGTGCTACGATTTCGATGATTGATACCTCCATGAATAGGTGTTGAGACCTGTAATTGTGATGCCAACGGGTATTTAGATCGCTCGAATATTTCTACACATTTTGTGGAAAATTTAATTTTATTGAAAATCAACTGTACTATAGCCCACAAATTCAGAGCTTTAAAAATCGAAAATCTGCAATTGCGCTCCGATTTCGATTATTGATACCTCCATCAATAGGTGTTGAGACCTGTAATTGTGATGCCAACGGGTATTTAGATCGCTCGAATATTTCTACACATTTTGTGGAAAATTTAATTTTATTGAAAATCAACTGTACTATAGCCCACAAATTCAGAGCTTCAAAAATCGAAAATCTGCAATTGCGCTCCGATTTCGATGATTGATACCTCCATCAATAGGTGTTGAGGCCTGTAATTGTGATGCCAACGGGTATTTAGATCGCTCGAATATTTCTACACATTTTGTGGAAAATTTAATTTGATTGAAAATCAACTGAACTATAGCCCACAAATTCAGAGCTTTAAAAATCGAAAATCTGCAACTGTGCTACGATTTCGATGATTGATACCTCCATGAATAGGTGTTGAGACCTGTAATTGTGATGCCAACGGGTATTTAGATCGCTCGAATATTTCTACACATTTTGTGGAAAATTTAATTTTATTGAAAATCAACTGTACTATAGCCCACAAATTCAGAGCTTTAAAAATCGAAAATCTGCAACTGTGCTACGATTTCGATGATTGATACCTCCATGAATAGGTGTTGAGACCTGTAATTGTGATGCCAACGGGTATTTAGATCGCTCGAATATTTCTACACATTTTGTGGAAAATTTAATTTGATTGAAAATCAACTGAACTATAGCCCACAAATTCAGAGCTTCAAAAATCGAAAATCTGCAATTGCGCTCCGATTTCGATGATTGATACCTCCATCAATAGGTGTTGAGACCTGTAATTGTGATGCCAACGGGTATTTAGATCGCTCGAATATTTCTACACATTTTGTGGAAAATTTAATTTGATTGAAAATCAACTGAACTATAGCCCACAAATTCAGAGCTTTAAAAATCGAAAATCTGCAACTGTGCTACGATTTCGATGATTGATACCTCCATGAATAGGTGTTGAGACCTGTAATTGTGATGCCAACGGGTATTTAGATCGCTCGAATATTTCTACACATTTTGTGGAAAATTTAATTTTATTGAAAATCAACTGTACTATAGCCCACAAATTCAGAGCTTTAAAAATCGAAAATCTGCAACTGTGCTACGATTTCGATGATTGATACCTCCATGAATAGGTGTTGAGACCTGTAATTGTGATGCCAACGGGTATTTAGATCGCTCGAATATTTCTACACATTTTGTGGAAAATTTAATTTTATTGAAAATCAACTGAACTATAGCCCACAAATTCAGAGCTTCAAAAATCGAAAATCTGCAATTGCGCTCCGATTTCGATGATTGATACCTCCATCAATAGGTGTTGAGACCTGTAATTGTGATGCCAATGGGTATTTAGATCGCTCGAATATTTCTACACATTTTGTGGAAAATTTAATTTTATTGAAAATCAACTGAACTATAGCCCACAAATTCAGAGCTTCAAAAATCGAAAATCTGCAATTGCGCTCCGATTTCGATGATTGATACCTCCATCAATAGGTGTTGAGACCTGTAATTGTGATGCCAACGGGTATTTAGATCGCTCGAATATTTCTACACATTTTGTGGAAAATTTAATTTGATTGAAAATCAACTGTACTATAGCCCACAAATTCAGAGCTTTAAAAATCGAAAATCTGCAATTGCGCTCCGATTTCGATTATTGATACCTCCATCAATAGGTGTTGAGACCTGTAATTGTGATGCCAACGGGTATTTAGATCGCTCGAATATTTCTACACATTTTGTGGAAAATTTAATTTTATTGAAAATCAACTGAACTATAGCCCACAAATTCAGAGCTTCAAAAATCGAAAATCTGCAATTGCGCTCCGATTTCGATGATTGATACCTCCATCAATAGGTGTTGAGACCTGTAATTGTGATGCCAACGGGTATTTAGATCGCTCGAATATTTCTACACATTTTGTGGAAAATTTAATTTGATTGAAAATCAACTGAACTATAGCCCACAAATTCAAAGCTTTAAAAATCGAAAATCTGCAATTGCGCTCCGATTCCGATGATTGATATCTCCATGAATAGGTGTTGAGACCTGTAATTGTGATGCCAACGGGTATTTAGATCGCTCGAATATTTCTACACATTTTGTGGAAAATTTAATTTTATTGAAAATCAGCTGTACTATAGCCCACAAATTCAGAGCTTTAAAAATCGAAAATCTGCAATTGCGCTCCGATTTCGATTATTGATACCTCCATCAATAGGTGTTGAGACCTGTAATTGTGATGCCAACGGGTATTTAGATCGCTCGAATATTTCTACACATTTTGTGGAAAATTTAATTTGATTGAAAATCAACTGAACTATAGCCCACAAATTCAGAGCTTCAAAAATCGAAAATCTGCAATTGCGCTCCGATTTCGATGATTGATACCTCCATCAATAGGTGTTGAGACCTGTAATTGTGATGCCAACGGGTATTTAGATCGCTCGAATATTTCTACACATTTTGTGGAAAATTTAATTTGATTGAAAATCAACTGAACTATAGCCCACAAATTCAGAGCTTTAAAAATCGAAAATCTGCAACTGTGCTACGATTTCGATGATTGATACCTCCATGAATAGGTGTTGAGACCTGTAATTGTGATGCCAATGGGTATTTAGATCGCTCGAATATTTCTACACATTTTGTGGAAAATTTAATTTGATTGAAAATCAACTGAACTATAGCCCACAAATTCAGAGCTTCAAAAATCGAAAATCTGCAATTGCGCTCCGATTTCGATGATTGATACCTCCATCAATAGGTGTTGAGGCCTGTAATTGTGATGCCAACGGGTATTTAGATCGCTCGAATATTTCTACACATTTTGTGGAAAATTTAATTTGATTGAAAATCAACTGAACTATAGCCCACAAATTCAAAGCTTTAAAAATCGAAAATCTGCAATTGCGCTCCGATTCCGATGATTGATATCTCCATGAATAGGTGTTGAGACCTGTAATTGTGATGCCAACGGGTATTTAGATCGCTCGAATATTTCTACACATTTTGTGGAAAATTTAATTTTATTGAAAATCAACTGTACTATAGCCCACAAATTCAGAGCTTTAAAAATCGAAAATCTGCAATTGCGCTCCGATTTCGATTATTGATACCTCCATCAATAGGTGTTGAGACCTGTAATTGTGATGCCAACGGGTATTTAGATCGCTCGAATATTTCTACACATTTTGTGGAAAATTTAATTTGATTGAAAATCAACTGAACTATAGCCCACAAATTCAGAGCTTCAAAAATCGAAAATCTGCAATTGCGCTCCGATTTCGATGATTGATACCTCCATCAATAGGTGTTGAGACCTGTAATTGTGATGCCAACGGGTATTTAGATCGCTCGAATATTTCTACACATTTTGTGGAAAATTTAATTTGATTGAAAATCAACTGAACTATAGCCCACAAATTCAGAGCTTTAAAAATCGAAAATCTGCAACTGTGCTACGATTTCGATGATTGATACCTCCATGAATAGGTGTTGAGACCTGTAATTGTGATGCCAATGGGTATTTAGATCGCTCGAATATTTCTACACATTTTGTGGAAAATTTAATTTGATTGAAAATCAACTGAACTATAGCCCACAAATTCAGAGCTTCAAAAATCGAAAATCTGCAATTGCGCTCCGATTTCGATGATTGATACCTCCATCAATAGGTGTTGAGGCCTGTAATTGTGATGCCAACGGGTATTTAGATCGCTCGAATATTTCTACACATTTTGTGGAAAATTTAATTTGATTGAAAATCAACTGAACTATAGCCCACAAATTCAGAGCTTTAAAAATCGAAAATCTGCAACTGTGCTACGATTTCGATGATTGATACCTTCATCAATAGGTGTTGAGACCTGTAATTGTGATGCCAATGGGTATTTAGATCGCTCGAATATTTCTACACATTTTGTGGAAAATTTAATTTGATTGAAAATCAACTGAACTATAGCCCACAAATTCAGAGCTTCAAAAATCGAAAATCTGCAATTGCGCTCCGATTTCGATGATTGATACCTCCATCAATAGGTGTTGAGGCCTGTAATTGTGATGCCAACGGGTATTTAGATCGCTCGAATATTTCTACACATTTTGTGGAAAATTTAATTTGATTGAAAATCAACTGAACTATAGCCCACAAATTCAGAGCTTTAAAAATCGAAAATCTGCAACTGTGCTACGATTTCGATGATTGATACCTCGATGAATAGGTGTTGAGACCTGTAATTGTGATGCCAACGGGTATTTAGATCACTCGAATATTTCTACACATTTTGTGGAAAATTTAATTTGATTGAAAATCAACTGTACTATAGCCCACAAATTCAGAGCTTTAAAAATCGAAAATCTGCAATTGCGCTCCGATTTCGATGATTGATACCTCCATCAATAGGTGTTGAGACCTGTAATTGTGATGCCAACGGGTATTTAGATCGCTCGAATATTTCTACACATTTTGTGGAAAATTTAATTTGATTGAAAATCAACTGAACTATAGCCCACAAATTCAAAGCTTTAAAAATCGAAAATCTGCAATTGCGCTCCGATTCCGATGATTGATATCTCCATGAATAGGTGTTGAGACCTGTAATTGTGATGCCAACGGGTATTTAGATCGCTCGAATATTTCTACACATTTTGTGGAAAATTTAATTTGATTGAAAATCAACTGTACTATAGCCCACAAATTCAGAGCTTTAAAAATCGAAAATCTGCAATTGCGCTCCGATTTCGATTATTGATACCTCCATCAATAGGTGTTGAGACCTGTAATTGTGATGCCAACGGGTATTTAGATCGCTCGAATATTTCTACACATTTTGTGGAAAATTTAATTTTATTGAAAATCAACTGAACTATAGCCCACAAATTCAGAGCTTCAAAAATCGAAAATCTGCAATTGCGCTCCGATTTCGATGATTGATACCTCCATCAATAGGTGTTGAGACCTGTAATTGTGATGCCAACGGGTATTTAGATCGCTCGAATATTTCTACACATTTTGTGGAAAATTTAATTTGATTGAAAATCAACTGAACTATAGCCCACAAATTCAAAGCTTTAAAAATCGAAAATCTGCAATTGCGCTCCGATTCCGATGATTGATATCTCCATCAATAGGTGTTGAGACCTGTAATTGTGATGCCAACGGGTATTTAGATCGCTCGAATATTTCTACACATTTTGTGGAAAATTTAATTTTATTGAAAATCAACTGTACTATAGCCCACAAATTCAGAGCTTTAAAAATCGAAAATCTGCAATTGCGCTCCGATTTCGATTATTGATACCTCCATCAATAGGTGTTGAGACCTGTAATTGTGATGCCAACGGGTATTTAGATCGCTCGAATATTTCTACACATTTTGTGGAAAATTTAATTTGATTGAAAATCAACTGAACTATAGCCCACAAATTCAGAGCTTTAAAAATCGAAAATCTGCAACTGTGCTACGATTTCGATGATTGATACCTCCATGAATAGGTGTTGAGACCTGTAATTGTGATGCCAACGGGTATTTAGATCGCTCGAATATTTCTACACATTTTGTGGAAAATTTAATTTGATTGAAAATCAACTGAACTATAGCCCACAAATTCAGAGCTTCAAAAATCGAAAATCTGCAATTGCGCTCCGATTTCGATGATTGATACCTCCATCAATAGGTGTTGAGACCTGTAATTGTGATGCCAACGGGTATTTAGATCGCTCGAATATTTCTACATATTTTGTGGAAAATTTAATTTGATTGAAAATCAACTGAACTATAGCCCACAAATTCAGAGCTTTAAAAATCGAAAATCTGCAACTGTGCTCCGATTTCGATGATTGATACCTCCATGAATAGGTGTTGAGACCTGTAATTGTGATGCCAACGGGTATTTAGATCGCTCGAATATTTCTACACATTTTGTGGAAAATTTAATTTGATTGAAAATCAACTGAACTATAGCCCACAAATTCAGAGCTTCAAAAATCGAAAATCTGCAATTGCGCTCCGATTTCGATGATTGATATCTCCATCAATAGGTGTTGAGACCTGTAATTGTGATGCCAACGGGTATTTAGATCGCTCGAATATTTCTACACATTTTGTGGAAAATTTAATTTGATTGAAAATCAACTGAACGGGTATTTAGCCCACAAATTCAGAGCTTTAAAATCGAAAATCTGCAATTGTGCTCTACCCATAATACTGCTCGGTTTAAGAACAACCTTTTGAGAATACTCTCAAAGCACAGCAGCTGAACTTGTCTATGGAGAAACCATACGACTACCAGCGGACTTTATTCAAATCGGCAAATACAAACCGCAGAGGGACCATTTCCAGTAATCAGACGTAGCGAAAAGTAATTTACGGTACTTTACTCAATAAACCGATTGAAGCCATGCTACTTAGAGGCTCATGAGCAATCTCCAGTTGCATCAGACGAGATACCATACAAATTAAACTGTGCTCAACACCCAAGACATTCAACACCACCCACCAATACCGAACAACCGATTAAAATATCGGAAAGCTAGTAACCTTCAACCTCACGGATCAACCAAAGTCCAGAATGGGCCGGTACATCGTCAAACCGGTTCGGCTCCGTTAATTCTTTTATTGCTCACCAGTTCACTGGGGGTGGAATAGTGTGACGACCTCATAGCATTTCAAAATTTTGTAGTATGTATACGGTTCATTGGTAAAAATCAATAACGAACTGACCATTACACGGCATATTGGGTCTGAATGTGTTGAAATAAAAAGTTTGTCCAACCCTGTTTTAGTTATAATTACTGTTGTTGTATCTGAAATGAAATCAGTTGTAAGAGAAATGTTAAACGAGTAACATGTGAAATAAATTTATAATAAAACAAAATGGTGTTTATTTTTTAGTATCCTTTAATAAAATAAATCATAAATTATAACAGAATGTTACGTCAAAATACATATGACATTCGGGACAAAAGATTTACGCTAAAAATCACGAGGCGAGCACATCTAAAATAAAGACATAAATGTTCATTTGCTTAAATTAAATATTTTATTATTAATTTTATCTATTTATCTTAACTGAATTACAAGGCTTTAATTAATGTAATAAATAGTGTGAAATTTATTGTAAACATTGTTTGTTTTAAACTAAAATTTGTGTGAATAAATTGAGTTTCGTTTAAAGTAGCCCCAAATTACCCGTTGCACTAAACGCGTGGTTAAAGTCGTGTCGTAGCCTATGTTAACATACGTTAAGCCACAAAATAGTCACAAAGTAATCGTAATTATATAGTATTGTAAATGCAAAAAATTACCGTTGTTTTCTGTCAAAATTTTCTATGAATTTACAACATAGCGAACAAAAATTTGTATTCGTTATGTTGGAAATTCAAACAAACTATGTATATATATACAAAGTAAAACTAAAAAAATGTTTTTATTGTGAATATTCTGTAAATATGGACATGATATTTTTACTATCGACATCTTTTGAAATAATGTTACACATTTACATTCCACATCACGATTAACGAGCCATCTATAATTCGTGCACCTTATGTTAAAAAACAAGCGCGACCAAGCGTAAATAACACGTTATTTTGTGTGTTTAGTTAAGATTTTTAACATAATATTTTCTAAGCGCTTCAAACAATAAAAGGTGTAACATACACTGCTAATATGTTTGTACATAGAAAACATATAAAGCGTTTATCATGCCATCTAAAATAAAACACATAAACCCATGTTCTCCCAATCAGAAACTCTCTCTCTCATTCTTATATCTTATCATACCACTAATAACAAAAAACTAAAAAAAACAAAAGTTGAGTAGACAAATAAAAATGGCGTGTACTGAATACAATTTGTGATCTGTCAATTTTAAAACATTAAAAATAGTGAAAATACTAACATTGCAATTGCTCTAAACAATTAAATAAAAAATTCAATTAAACAATTATTAAATAAAAATTACTAAAATATTTAGTGAATTAATAACGTAGTAGATAAATAAAATTTTTTTGGTACAGTACATAAAAAAATAATTGTTTTTTTTGTTTTACCAAAAAAAAAAAAAAATTTATTAAAGTGTTTTTCTTGCCTTGATTTCTTTTTGTGGGTGCGGCGTTAAATAAATTAATTTAAAAATTATAACATAAAAAAGTTTAATTATAAATAAGTTTAACAAAAAAAAACCAAAAACAATATAGTGTTATTTTATACTGTGTATGGATTATTAAGAGAGAAGAAACAAGATTTCTTCTGTTCAGATTGAAGGCAAGTCAAAAAAACATAAAAAAAAACTTTTTCTCTAAAGTTTCGTTTGTTGTTGTTTTTCTGGATGGAAAAAAAAAAATATATACCTTCTACTATCCCCTGGAAAATTTATATAATTTCCCTTTTTCATTTTTTATTTGCTCTTCTGTGTTATTATTTTGTATTTCTTAATGTAGTTATGTACATAGGAAAAACATGAAAATGAAAAACAAATAGTTGTTGAATAAAATACTTAATTAATTTTATTATTATTTTTGTAAGACTAACTATTTTAAATATATTTATATAAATAGTGCTAATTGATCATGTTATAATAATAAAAAAAATAATTGGAAGCAGAACTGCAGAAATATGCCCAAAAACTATTTTAAAAATATTGATTAAAAATTTATGATACAAAAATCGGAAAAGTATTGTACCAACACAGTACTCGACATAAAAAATAAAAAATAAACGTCGAGAAGGAAATTTATGTATATTATGATCTTTTTGGATTTTCTTTTTATTGCTATTTTTCATTGGAAAAGTGGTTATGTGATTGAGTAATCGTTCAATTTAACGGTAAGGGAAAATCAAATTGATTTTCAATTTGTTTTCCTTGGTTTTTTGGTTAAATTATTGAGTTGTTCCATATGTCTGTTTTTCAACAAATTATGCTTGGTTCATATGTTACTTCATACAATCGCTTAGGTAAATATTATTGTTTGGAATAAATTTTTCAATTTTGGTTAGACAAAATATCTAATTAGATTTGGAAAAAGCCATTCGACTATTGAGGGTTCACAGCAAACATCGACGGGTATATTTTTGAAATGTCAAATGTATAAGCATTAATTGCACAGCTTTCAATATTGGATTGCGTTTTGGAGAAACTGTAGAGAGTAATTATCTATTTAGTGTTATTTGAACTGCCCAAATCCTTAATGCTTGAAATTTAAATTTAAATTTTTTTTTATTTATTTAGTAAACTCCTGATTTTATAAAAAAATGTATCGGAGTTACGATTCCATCCTCAATACAATTTTTTAAAACACATACATATTGAAAAGCAAAAAAGAAGTACATTTTATATAACTAAAACTAATTAAAAGACATAACAACAAAATTTTAAAAAATGTAAAGTACATAGGTATTCGAGGAATCTAAAAAAAAAAAATGTACGTAAGTATATAATTTCGATAAAGGTACCAAATTACAATAACAAAACATTCGATAGTAAAAAAATAATAAAATGACATTACGTATTAAACCACAGTTCTAAACAGACATTCTATAACACCGATCGTAAATAACCACTCTTTAAGTAACCGGCTAAAAACATTCAGTGAACTGGCATTACTAATCGTAGGGGGTAATTGACTATACAATTTAGGAGCGATATATAAAAAAAAACTTTTTGAAATGTTCTTGGTTGGGATGTGGTATTCTGATTCTGTTTTTATTACGGTGCAGATATGGCGGCTCATACATATTATTCAAACGATTTCCACTAACCAAATAAAACAATTTCAAGATCTAAAATATTATGTTTCCCAAATAAAGGAAATGATGGTATAAACCTTGGTAAGTAGTTGATCATTCGCGCAGAATACATTTTTGGCATTGTTATTAAGGGTTTTAAATTAGAAATGTAAATTCCACCCCAACACGATAAACCATATTGGAGATGGGCATCAAAAAGTGCGTAATAGAGAGTCCTCAAAAATTCAGAGCAGCAGAAATTGCTCAAGTAATAAAATGATCTTAATGTGTTCCGAAGTTTCACTTTCAACTTGTCAACATGGACTTTAAAGTTAAGTTGACTGTCTAAGTTCAAACCCAAATATTTAATAGTGTCAACGGTATCAATTTTTACACACAAATTATTACATCACTGTAAGAATTGTTAACACATACATTTTGCATTCGATCTTGGAGATACGATTTCAAAAATGAGAGAGCAAGACCCCTGAAACCAATATGATAAAGTTTATCCAAAAGCAATA
Source organism: Tipula helvola (assembly GCA_963556165.1). Lineage (NCBI taxonomy): Eukaryota > Metazoa > Arthropoda > Insecta > Diptera > Tipulidae > Tipula > Tipula helvola. The sequence goes on from OY744483.1 coordinate 105,596,396, forward strand.
TGTGATTTACCGTATCAAACGCTTTTGTGACATCAATAAAAAGGGCAGCTACTTTTGAGTTGGCATTTAAATTGTGATGAAGTGGTCCTAGGAATTCAAGAAGTGCTTTTTCCGTAGACACCTAATTTTATCCAGATAGCTCAAAACTCTAGCTTTAATAATTTTTTCAAAACCCTTCGCAAAAGTATTTAGTAAGGTTATTGGACGATAGTTGTTGGGGTCGCAGCGAGACCCTTTCTTATGAAGTGGTCTCACAACACCTATTTTTAGTTTATCCGGAAAAACCCCATTTGAAAGACATAAATTAAAGATTAACACTAAAACATGCAAAATACCAAAAACGATGTTCTTGACCGTAATGTTCGATATCCCATCAATTCCAGAAGAACTATTATTTTTTAATTCACTTATGGCTAAAACTATTTCCGATTCAGTTATAGGAAAAAAGAAAAAACTACTATTATTTCTGTAGGATAATACCAAACTGTCTCTGGTCGAGTAATCAAAATTAACATTTTCAAAATGTTTTTGAAAGACAACATATGGTGAATTAATTGTCTTCTACTTTGACAATGTTTTTTCTTTTTATGTGGACTTTATTATCACTAAATTCCCACAATCTTCTCTGTTTTAACCCTTTTTCTTGGTTTTAAATAAAAATGTGTCTATTCAACGTAACGATTCAAAACGCCATGTTTTTCTTTTATTTTCCCATGCCTCCTAGACAAGTTTATTTCAACCCATGCCTACTAGACACACTCCCCGCTTTGGAAAGGTTAAGGCCCGTTGTACATTTCAACTAAGCTAAGCTAAGCAATGTGAGCTAAATTCGTATCCCCCGGTTGAAAATAAAAAAATTTAATGGGAAGATATAAAATCAGCAATGTATGTTTGTATAAGGCTAATTATCAGCTGGAAAGTGCAAAGGGGTGAGCTAGGCGAGCTAACAAAGCTAACGAAAACTACATTTCTCGCTTAGCTTAGCTGAAATGTGCAACGGGCCTTAGTCTTTACCAACTCTTGATTCAATATTTATACACAAACTTAAACTACTTAACAAGTATCGATGCAAACCAAATTGTTTTTTTTTTTTTAACTGTCTATTACTGTGTTAGTCATTCAATTAACTGGTAATTTACACACCTTCGTTATGGCTCTCCACTGTGCCATTTGGTGTTCTGAGTACTACCACTCGAATTCTGTTGTCGCGTCCTGGTATTATCTTTTCCACTCGACCCATTAGCCATTTTGAGCTTGGTATATTGTCTTCATGAATTAAGACAAGGTCATCTATTTTTAAATGTTCACGTTCGAACTTCCATTTTGGTTTTTTGTTGTAAAGTGTGCAAATATTCTCTGGAAAACCTTTTCCAGAAATGCTGCACCAACTGAGTTTTTTGTTTCCAATACGCTAGCCTATTACTTGATAAATTTGTGACATCCACCTCTAAAATTGTATTAATTGGGCACCCTGTTGTGAAATGCCTAGGTGTTAGTGGCTCTAGATCACGTGGATCACTAGAAAGTGATGAAAGAGGGCGAAAATTAAGAATTCCCTCTATCTCTATAGCCAATGTTGTTAACTGCTCCAAGGTCAATACTTGAACTCCAACTACTTTTTTCATGTGAGATTTAAACATCCGAACTGCTGCCTCCCAGAGGCCTCCGAATTGTGGCGATCTAGGCGGAATGTATTTCCACGTGGTGCCTTCATTTGAATAAAATGCTTGCAAGTCTATGTTTGATCCGCGAACTAAATTTTCCATCTCTTTGACTTCTCTGTTGGCGCCCACGAAGTTTCCGGCGTTATCACTATGAATGATTGCACTTCGTCCTCGTCTTGAAAAAAATCGTTTCAAACATTCGATGAAAGATTTACTCGTTGCGTCCTCGACCAGTTCCAAATGAACGGCCTTATTGACGAAGCAAACGAATATGCAAATATAAACTTTGTTTTGCGTATCTTTTCGCTGTCCTTTATATTTCACCAGAAAAGGACCACAAAAATCAACTGCGACTATATTAAATGGTCTGGCAGCATTCAAACGATCTGGAGGCAACGATGCCATGATTTGTTTCTCTACCTTTGGTTTGAACTTGAAACAAAGGACACAGCTTCTAATGACTCGTCTAACTGCATCCTTGCCATTCACTATCCAGTACTTCTGGCGCACAGCTGCCAAAGTACACTGAACCCCAGCATGTAAATTTTTTATGTGCTCATGTCGAATAATCAAATTTGTCAGACCATGATCTTTCGGCAAAATCAATTGATGCTTTTGATCGTAATCCAAATTGCTGTTCTCCAACCTTCCTCCTACTCTAAGCATCCATTCTCCATCAACAAATGCCGAAAGACTAATCAATTTACTATTTTCCGGCAACGGCTTATTGTTTAACAACATTCTAATCTCACCTCTAAAATTACCCTTCTGAACCGTCCGAATGACTGACAATAACAGGGCATCCAACTCACAAGCCTCCAAGGCACCAGTGCAAATAGTCTTCTTTCTAATTTTTCTGTTTATGAAACGAAAACAGTAAGCTACATCGCGCTTGAGTCTCACCAATGAACTAAACTTTTCAATGTTAAAAATATCTATGACTCTTACAGAAACAAAAGATGACTGTTCATTTTTCAATTCAGGTAACTCCTGACAGTTTGCAATATTTATTTTACTAACTGGCCACTTTGACTCATCATCCTCTAAAAACAAGGGACCGTGCCACCAAACATCCAAAAGACCAATATCATGAGGTAAAACTCCTCTAGACACCAAGTCTGCAGGATTTGATTTCCCAGCGATGTGTCTGAATCTCATATGTTTACTACCATCCAAAATCTCGCTAACCCTATTGGCCACATATGTTTTTAAATTGTGGGGTGGGATCTTTAACCAGGACAAGGCAATAGTCGAATCAGACTACAAAACAATCTTTCCAACATTTATCTTGAGACACGCCACTGTATTCTGAACTAAATTGACAAGGAGCAATATTGCAGTCAATTCTAACCTCGGCAAAGAGATCACTTTTAAAGGAGCTACTCTAGACTTACTACATAGGAGATTTATACTTACACTACCATCACTATTTTTGCAACGAAGATATACACAGGCGCCATACGCTTTTTGCGACGCGTCACTAAACCCGTGTACTTCTATATCACTAACATTTTCTGGAATGACACATCGATTAAATCTCAAACTATTCAAGCATTCCAAACTATCTCTAAAATGAATCCAATCTGGCTTTAAGTTCTCGGGTATGCTAGCATCGCAATCTAGTTTCTCCATCTATAATCTCTGAATAAGAATTTTCGCGCTTAAAATTACTGGCCTCTATAGTCCTAATGGATCAAACAATCTACTAATATCAGACAATACCGATCTTTTCGTAATTCTATTACTATCATCCAATGGCTGAACCAAAAATGTGAATTCATCACAAAAGGGTGACCAACGTAACCCCATAGTTTTAATTGTATCGTTGACATCCAATTCATTGGGATCTCCTCGATTTTCCATTGGAATATGATTTAATAATTCCTTAGAATTTGAATACCACTTTCTTAATCTCATCCCTGCTGATGAAAACATTTTAGTTAATTCGTCATACATTGAAATACCTTCCTCTAGTGTTTAACAACCCGAAAGTAAATCGTCGAAATTTACTGATTCATCTACAGCTAACTGTTGGATAACACGAGTTGATAAGTAAGGAGCAGATGCCGTTCCATAAGTTACGGTCTGCAACTCATAAATTCTCAACTCATCACTGGAACTTTCTCAACAATAAAACCTATGATACCTTGTATGAGATTGCTCTAACTTCACCATCCTGTACATTTTTTCGATATCACTTGAGAAAGCAATAGCATGCTTCCTGAATCTCAACACAATTGAAAATAAATCCTCCTGAACTACGGGACCTACCATTAACAAATCGTTCAACGAATATTGAGACGAAGGCCTCGCCGAAGCATCAAAAACAACTCGACACTTAGTTGTGGAACTACCAGGACGTAATACAGCCAAATGAGGTATAAAGTAACCCGGACCATCATCCACTTCAGTACAAAGCCTCATATGTTCCATTGACTCATATTCTCTCATGAACTCAATATACTGCATTTTCAATTCCAAATTTTTATTTAATTTTCTTTCCAAAACCATGAATCTATGAAAAGCCATATCAGAAGAATTACCCAACAAGCTACTATCCATTTTAAAAGGTAGTTGTGCGATAAATGTACCGTCTCTATTTCTCTTGTGAGTGTCACCAAAATGCTGCTCACATGCTAATTCCTCAGATGTACGAATTTTATTCTTATCATTACAGCAGGAAGTCAGTGAAGTTAGCCCGAAATTTCAGCCCGAAATTTAGGTTCGTTTCTTGACTAAAATGTAGCTATCCAGAAAAAGTGTAAATGCCGTATAAAATGTAGCACCATCCCGAAAAAAATGTAAAAATAAAATTTAAACGATTCTAGAAAAAATTATGTAGAAAAAATGTTATTTGCCACTGTTTTTATGTTCAAATTAATTTTGTTACAGAATTGCAGGTAGGAACAAAACAATTATTTAATATAACAGATTTAAGATACGTAGTTTCATTTTAAAATTCCTCTAAGATAATTTCATGTTTAATGTTGAAGCGTTAACCTAAAAGGAGAGTATACTAGAGATAAAGCTAAGTAGTGTTATATACGGCCAGATAGGCCATACTAGTACCAAGTTACTCTCAGCACCCCATTTTCATATCATGGGGATAAAACACTTTTTTTGTAATTTCTCTTCAGGCAGTTTCGTTCACGTATGTAAATATGTGTTATGGTGAAGTTTAGAATTTTATAGGGCTAATACTAGAGATAAAGCTAAGTAGTGGCATATACGGCCAGATAGGCCATACTAGTACCAAGTTACCCTCAGCACCCCATTTTCATATCATGGGGATAAAACACTTTTTTTGTAATTTCTCTTCAGGCAGTTTCATTCACGTATGTAAATATGTGTTATGGTGAAGTTTAGAATTTTATAGGGCTAATACCAGAGATAAAGCTAAGTAGTGGCATATACGGCCAGATAGGCCATACTAGTACCAAGTTACCCTCAGCACCCCATTTTCATATCATGGGGATAAAACACTTCTTTTGTAATTTCTCTCCAGACTAACTAAAAATACTAAACAGTTTAATGTGTCGTCCCATAATTTCCACAGATTTCAAAAGTGTAGCTACACAAATTATCAAATATGTAATAAAAATGTAGTCAAACAAAATAACAAAAGAATATTTGTGGAATTCCTATTTGTGCGAACCCTCAGCCGTAAGGCTATTGCAATTTTTTTTTTTTTTTGAAAATTAGCAAATCGACGAATTTTCTGCACCTTTCCGTATACTCTCCGAATCGTTTCCGTCTCTCGCTTTTACACAATCACGCAGGGGAGCCCGTTTATAGGGATCCTCTTTCATACAATCATTCATATGGAGCGCCCAAGCCAATGGGATCCATTTCATTCACTACAGAGAGCCCGTTTATAGGGATCTTCATTCATTCACAAGAGAAACGAAACATCTGGTTTGCCAGTAATCAGTTTGTTAACGGTTTTGTTGCTCCTTCCTTTCGTATAATTAATAATTGATGTTTAGTAACTAATAACAATAATTAATAATTAATAATTAATAATTAATAATTAATAATTAATAGAAATTACAATAGAAAGAGAAATTACAAAAAAAGTGTTTTATCCCCATGATATGAAAATAGGGTGCTGAGAGTAACTTGGTACTAGTCTGGCCTATCTGGCCGTATATAACACTACTTAGCTTTATCTCTAGTATACTCTCCTTTTAGGTTAGCGCTTCAACATTAAACATGAAATTATCTTAGAGGAATTTTAAAATGAAACTACGTATCTTAAATCTGTTATATTAAATAATTGATTTGTTCCTACCTGCAATTCTGTAACAAAATTAATTTGAACATAAAAACAGTGGCAAATAACATTTTTTCTACATAATTTTTTCTAGAATCGTTTAAATTTTATATTTACATTTTTTTCGGGATGGTGCTACATTTTATACGGCATTTACACTTTTTCTGGATAGCTACATTTTAGTCAAGAAACGAACCTAAATTTCGGGCTGAAATTTCGGGCTAACTTCACTGACTTACAGCAGGACTCCATATCCCAAAACTTTTCTAACAAACTATCCAACGCAGTATCCGTTATTTTCGGTTCTGATAACAAAAAGAAATTCTGGTTGTCTGAACTACTTTCCAACTTTCCACCAATTACCCAACCAAAGCTCGTATTACGAAACACTGGGAGCTCCTTTGACAATTCTAAACGACCATCTTTCAAAATTTCCCAAAATACTTCACTTCCTAATAATATATCTACAGGTCCAGGTATGTTGAAATCTGGGTTGGACAATACTAAATTAAATGGAACGGACCATCTGGAAACATTGATATACTGATAGGGCAATCCATTGCTGATTTCAGATGATATCAGGAATCTCAAATTCTTACAATAATTATCAACGCGAGAATGAATTGATGCTTCTACTCTATTACAAACATCAGTTTTTGTACCATTAATACCACATACAGTGTTATTATCCTTTTCGAGAGAGCTCTACATTGAATATACTTCTGATTAGAATCTTTTATCAAAATCATAGCAGTGGTTAAAACGACTTGTTTGTGCACAATTTCTTTGCACAAATATGTAGAACTATTTTGAGCAGAATCAGCGTTTCTACTATCGACATCTCTATTATTATCCGTACTACTACTAGGGTATTTTTTATTTATTTCGTTTGCTGTTTTGTGATTTCGACTATCCATTCTCATGTGAAGTAATGTGTGATGTTTATAACCACAAATTTCACATTTTTTTGCTTGACAATTTCTAACTAAGTGACTGTCGCTCAAACAATTCAAACATCTACCTAAAGATCTTATTTTTCCATACCTTTCCTCAGGACGTAAATTCATAAACTGAACACAATTTTCTAAAGAATGACTACCACTACACATCGAACAAACCATTTTTGTATTTACTTCATTTGGCCTTTTGCCAACACAAAAGTTTTAAAAGATTTAGACATTTGTCCTTGACCCACCATATTTTGTTTAGGTCTATTGGAACGACGATTATTTTCCAATACATTCAAAGCCCTACGACGGGATTGCAAAAATTCAGAAAGTTCCTTCCAAGTAGGGAGCCTTTTTTCATCAAGTTGGGATTCCCAGGCCTTTCGAACATCATCATCTAACCTATAAGTAACAATATGAACTATCATCATATCCCACTGATCAACATTCTGCTTTAGTTTTTGTAATGCACGCAAATTGAGCTCCGTGCGATCAATCAGATTTTGTATGTCTGTGCCAGATGATTTATTGACGTACTGTAATTTAAATAATTCACTAATGTGTTTCTCTACCAACGCATGGGTATCATCGAATCTATCTATCAAAGCTTTCCAAGCGATATCAAAGCCACCATCAGAAAAACAGTGATGAAAAACGTAACGTGTAACGTAACGCAAAAACGGAATAACGTATTGAATATTTAAAAATAGTGTTACAAACGTTACACAATTTCAAAAATCTTACATAACGAAATCCGTAACGTTATGACCCTTTTTTATTTCCGTTATTTCGTTACGTGCTTTAAAGTAAAATTATCTAAAAGCAAAACATAAATTCAAAACAAAAAAAATAAAAATTGGCATCGATAATTTATTGCTGTAACTACATAGACTACAAAACGTTCTGTTTTGGTTCAAAAATACAGTTAGAATGGTGTATTTTGCTTTAAAAATATCTTCGATTACAAATCAAATAGAACAGGTACGAATGTTATTATTTATTTTATTTCAAAAGGAATAACGAAATAAACAAAGCCTTTTAATAGTCAATTTTAAGAACTCTAAGCACACAGCTTCAGAAATAACGTTATAACATAGCGAAACGGAATTTTTGTTCTTAAAATAACGTTATAAATAACGTTTCGAATTGAAATTATTTTTTGAAACCGAATGCCGTAACGTTATAATTTTTGTATCCGTTTTTCATCACTGCAGAAAAATCAATTTTGTCAATAATTTCTTTGGCCTTTCCAACAACAAACATATCTAAATACCACGTTTTTTGTATTTTTGACTTTATTTGCTGATTATCTACAATGATTTTCTCAAAAGAATCACGAAATCTTAACCAGTCATCTAATTTTCCGTCAAATACGGGTATTCTAATCTCTGGCAATTTTGCTTTAGAAAAAACTGCACTGTCACCTTAGAAAAAACTGCACTGTCACCATTCCCTGAAGCAGCATCATCACCCAAACCTAATCTATCACCTATGTTACTCACTAATTTATTAATACCTAAAATGACTTCAAATTTACCCTTTACATCATAAAAGTCACGCTCGAATGATTCGAAATCCGTATTAAATTCCTCCTCATTTCTTCTGAACTCTGGATCGTCAACCGATGAACAAAGCCCAGAATAAATTTCAGAATATTCATCTAACAAAAGCTTCAAATTTTCATATCTAGCACTAACTTTGCTTAAATTTCCTATTTCATCAGGATTTTTTATAAACTTTACTTGCAACGTGAGCTTTCTCTTAACGGTTGCTCTTTTAACTTTCCATGATTCAATTGTTACCATTTTTTGCCAAATTATCTTATTACGCTCAAAAACTCAATATCTATATATTTCAAAGCTAAATACCTTTACCTTTATTGCCAAAAAATATTGAAATTGATGAATCAAACTACAAATTATCAATTACCCAAAATGCCTATTTTAGATTCCAACTATTTCCACTACAATGATGAAACTTTTCTTCTCCAAACCAAATCAAACAAATTCCCCCAGATTGCTACTATAAATATCTGGCTCGAGCTGGACCATGAATTGTCTTCTACTTTGACAATGTTTTTTCTTTTTATGTGGACTGTATTTTCACTAAATTCCCACCATCTTCTCTGTTTTAACCCTTTTTCTTGGTTTTAAATAAAAATGCGTCTATTCAACGTAACGATTCAAAACGCCATGTTTTTCTTTTATTTTCCCATGCCTCCTAGACAAGTTTATTTCCACCCATGCCTACTAGACATATGGGATTTGATGGAAGTGTTCATTGAATGCCTTGGCTATATCAATAGGATCAGTTAAATATATGCCAGCATCAGTTTTGATTGATGTTATAAATTCACTACTAGTTTTGTTATTTAGAAGATTATTAACAACTTTCCATTTCGATTTCAAATTTGTTGCGGAGTTCATCTTATTTTTGAATTTAATGAAACTAGATTTGTTTTCACTGCAACATTGTTAGGATTTTTATGAAGTTTTTTGCATAGACTATTCCTTAAATTAATGAGATTCAATAAAGAATCAGACATCCAGGGTTTTAATTTGATTTTACTTCGTTTTATCCTAAGCGTTGATTTATGACTACTTATAGCATTAAGAAGTATAGCAATAAAATTCGAGTAAGCAAAATTAGAAACTTCTGAGAGAAATACTGAACTCCAATCGCATAAACATAACGCTTCAGAAAGGCCAGAATAATCTATTTTCGATTGATACAAATGTTCAGGCCGGAGACGCGTGTTATCCAATACTTCAGTTAACTCAAACTTAACATTAATCATGTTAAGATCCGAGACAAATAATTCTAAGTTATTAACATGAATGGTAAACTGTTCAGAGAGCTTTTCCGCAAAGACGTGATCAATACACGTGTTCGCACATGGTCTAGTAGCACTATTTAAAAGAGACTCCAAACCGAATGAAGAGCAAAGCAACAAATAATCATCTTTAGATTGGGAATCATTCAATAAGTCCATGTTTATGTCACCCAGAAGAATTTTATGTTTAGATTTATCTGTTTCGAGAAAATGCCTTAATTCACTTAAGAAACAGTCAAATAAGACAAAATGAAATCTATAGATAAGAACAAAACACAATTTAAAATTACGGAGATTTACTACAATTTTCAAGGCATTAGCGGATGAGAAATTAATCAGTGCGACCTTATAAATTAAAGACGAACGTATAAACCAGAACCATCTTGTGAAAAATGATCTTAAAATAAGGGATATAGAAACACTAAAAATTCATTTATTTTCATAGTGTTTGTATGAAAAAGCGTAATTCCGATTGAAGATAAAACATGAATTAAAAGTTAAACCCAGTTAAATAATTTTTTTATAAAATCGCTAACAAACAATTCAATGTCTTACTCATTTGAAACACAGATTCTCAAATTACCCTATTTTCCAGCAATAATCAAAAGAAAATAAGGGAAATTAAATTAAAAAACATTCTACAACAACAACAATGAGTATTAAAAAGAGAACATTCAGTTTAATAACGTCATCATATGTCCACATCTAAAACCAATGGTAAGAAAAAAGACACCACGTCTCCGCTCAGCAGTTAAAATAAAACAAATCAAAAAGTGCAAACAGAAAAACATTAATCAATACAATGAGTGCGGATAAAACAAAACATCAAAACAATCTAGCATGCTTTGCAAATTCAAAATAACTATAGAAACATGTTCGAATTCCAATTGGAATGGAGGCAATGAAAGAGATGATTATTGTTTTGTTTATAAATTTTGGTGACGTATATATTATAAAAACAACAATATTTTAAATTTCAAAAGTACCTTATTTCTCATGGCGATTTTCACTAAGAAATAAACATTTTCAAGACTTGATTTTTCAATCAAATAATATTACATGTTTCATGAACATTTTCATATAAAAATAAAACAAAAGCTCATATTTCTAATAAACTAAAACTGTAAATGAAAATAACCGTTTTCCCATATAAGTTCATAGTAAAGAAAAAATTGTATGTACCTTATTTTAAGCTTAGTAAAAAATACAGTCGATACTGGAGGCTTTTATTTATACAGTAGGCTCTGCTAATACTTACAGAAATAGTAGGTTTTATTTTGTGTTTGTATGGCAATAATATGGCTTGTATAAGATATTTGTGTTGGTTTTGTGTGCGTGCATTCGTTGTGCTTCGGTTGTTCAAAATTAAATCGTATATGTATTTTATTGGTGGTGGTGTTTATTTTGTTATTCAATAAATATGGATTGTTTCTATTCCTGTATATTTACAATTCTTCTATACGGTCCATAACGTCACCTTTTGTAATTTTATGCAATATTGCCATATTTGTGTCAAAATTTAAGCATTTATGTTTCATGTTGCTTATGTGCATTGCAAAACGTGATTCCGTTGTTGATTTTCCTATATCTTTTATGTGTTCTGAAAACGTTGTTTAAACGATCTTCCCGTTTGGCCAATGTAGAATGAAGGGCAATCTGTACGGGTTAATTTATAAATACCTGTATCTAACGGAGTATTATTATTGGTTTTTAATTTTTGTTCTATTTTATGGTTTGTTTTGTAAGCTATTTTATATTCAAACTTTTGAAAGATTTTTTGGACGTGTTTATAGGTGTTTTTGTTGTATTCCATAGTGATATATCGGTTAACATTATTTTCATCTGTATTATAAAGCGTTGTATTTGCCAAGTGCTGTTTTTTCGTGAGATATGCCATGTTTATACTGTCAATTAATGACGCGCTGAATCCGTTTTTGAACGCTATGTATGTATTTGATTGTGTCATATTCTTCATTTAAATCTGTTTTTTCCATCGGTATGGTGTTAAGTCTATGAATCATATGTCATATGTCAATCGTATATATCATATATATACTACTGTGTATTGTATGATCCGTTTATGTGGCTTTTCTAAATATTTTAAACGAATGTTTTTGTTGTGGATTAATTGTGATAGTTAAGTTTAAAAAATTGATAGTTTTATCCTTCTCTATTTCCAATTCGAACTTAATTTTTTCGTGAATGTATTAGATATATAACATAACTAATTGTCTATGTCTTCCATTAAATAAAATTAAAATGTCGTCTACATATCTGATATCTGATCCAATATTTGATATATTTTGAAAATTTAGTTTTGGTGCTATTAATGTATGTGTGCTCAATGTGGTTTACATATATGTTCGCCAAAGTTCCAGACAATGGACTGCCCATTGGGAGGCCTTCGGTTTGTTTATAAAACAAATCGTTGTGTTTAAAGTAGTTTTGACTAGTGATTATTTCCAACAGTTTAATTATCTCTTCAATAATGGACTTAATACTTTTTACACTTTCTTTTTACACTTGTTAAATATTTCGCAAAATTACGGGTTAAGGGTTTAAAAATCACTCGATCGATTTCGGCTTGTTAGGCCATCATCAGGAGTATCTACTAAGCTGTTTAGTACAAAACCTTTGTAATTTTGCGAAATATTTAACAAGTGTTTTTAAAAAAATTAAAAATGTTTGTAATAATGGACTTACTTATTTTGTTTTTTATTAATAGATTCTTTGTTATTAATAAAGTGTCCTTAACTGGAATGTTGCTATACATATTGGAAATATCGAAAGAAGCCATTTTTAAATTTTAAAGCAGTTCGACGTTCTCGATTCTGTTGACAAGTTCAATGTTGTTTCTTATAGAACAATCGTTCTTCAATTTGATGTTGTTTTTTAGCCAAATATTGATCAATTTTGCAATTTTGTAAGTAGGGTATAAGCCCCTAAGCAATATATAAGTCAAATAAGTTTGCTCAAAAAGAAAACGTAATGTTTGCAAATTGTATAAACTAATCATGCACTAAATATATTAACTATTAAATAATAACTTATCAGTTAAGTAAATAAGAAATTCATAACCAAAAAGCTGTAAGCATATATCACACAATCATAATATTCAACTTAATCAACCATCTTAACTATTATGTTTTAAACTAATCCAATTCTTGTACAGATCGCACAATTATTGGGTTATCATTTGCTACATCAATAATAGCTACCATGCCTCTTCGTATAACCACCTTAGATACAGTCCCCGCTGCGTTCATCGATTTGTCTTTAACCAGAATGCCCTTGACTTCCTTAGAGAAATATTCATTAATGTATCTCAATTTTGGAAAATAGTCATCAATACACGTTATCCATAATGGTTTATCCTTTATGTACTTAAGATAAGCAGACATAATATGATTCCTCTTCAATTGTTTGAAGAAGCGAACCTTTGAGGGGCTTCCTCCACCATTCTTCTTTAGGAACCTAAAAACATCCTTAATTTCGTCATTTTTAAAGTTATGTATACCCACCTCATTAGCAATATTTGACAAAAATGAATGATCATAAATGTTGACCGTATCCGGAATACCGTTCATCTCGCGTTTTATTAAGCTCGAATTGCTTGTCAAGAAAAACAATCCTCTCCACCAATTTCGACGTTAACTTTCGGCCACATCGCATTCAATTGCTTCGACACCCAATCCTCAATATCATCACTATAACCACCAGATTATCTTTCTTAACGTCAGCCTCTTTAGCTTTGATCAAGCCAGCCAGAACTCTAGTGAGGTAACTGGTTAACTGTCCGCAAGCAATGCAACGTGGACAAAACCATTTAGCCTTCGATTTAAGATGTTCAATTTCCACATCCGTTTTGACATCAAAACATTCCGAATGAAACCTCTTCAAACATCCTAAATTTTGCTTTTTGGAAAGAGACTTAACACCAAACTCTTTTTTATTACATACGGCACATTTATCGGCCATAGTAAATTGAGGTTACGTTATATTATTAGTATAATAAATTAACAGAAGTTAGTTAAATCAGCCTTTATACTTATAGATTAATTAGTTAATATAAGCTTACTACAATTTTAAGCAGCGTTATACACAGTTACACTTACAGTTTATAACAAAAAAATATACTAAAACATTAACTTTATTACTTTTAAATACTTAAAATTTGAACTTGTACAACTAATGTCACAAAACTCATTTGTTTTGTGGATGATTTTTTTTTTTTTTTAAGATCTGCCCTAAATGGAATAGACATCCCTTGTAGCTTCCGTCAGGCAAAAAATTTTAGCGGCCTTAACGCTTGCTTTTTTAAAATCCGATATAATGCACAATGGATTTAAATGTATGCCATTCTCATAAGCGACCCGAAGTACTTCATAAAAAACTTCTTGTACATATATTATGTCCGTTGTTTTACCTCTCATGAGGCAATATATTAGCGACACAATTTCTTCATTAATTTTGCCGTGGATTGTGAAAAGTTGGTGGAATATAATAGGGAATACTTAAAAAGTTCCATCAATTAGCCAGAATTCTGCTTAAAATAATAAAATTTAATTTGAAATTGTGCTCAAAATAATAATTTTTTGACTATTGAAAGGATAAAATTTTCTTCTTCGACCAACTTGAGAATTTCCTTAATATTAATTTCGTTAAGCAATTGTAGCTCTTTTAAAATATTTTTATCGCGAACCCGTTTAATTTTCACTTTTTGTGCAGATTTATTCGGTAAATAAACGCGGTAATTCTCTTTGTATAATACCATCTCTTATTATTTGGGATGGCCGTGATTCTGAAACTTCGGCAGATTGTTTAATATAATAATTGGTCTTATAAATCTCTTTATTACATGAATGTGAATCATGCGGATACCCCTTTATAAATAAAATGTTCACATTTTAGATTTAATTGTGTACTTATTCGACCCTTACATAAGAAATGTTTTTTCTTCTCACAAATCCATCCAAAATTTTCTTTGTATGATTTCTGATCCGGCCACTGATGATAGGGTGATACGTAAAAAATTCAGGATTTGTCAAAATACTCCGGTGAAATTGCTGACTGCTGAGTAGGTGTGCGCAATGAATGGCTCCAAATAGAGTATACCGAAAGTTAACTAGATTTATTTGTAAATAAAAAATAAATAAATAAAATAAATTCAAGGAGAACCCTATTGATTTGGACGTTATATTAAGCGTATTTTGTTGAACAAAATTGAATTCGAATTATTTTTTGTTTATTTTTTTCCCAAGAAAATAGCAATTTGATTTAATTGGCAAAAGCCAACTTTTCGAAATAAAATATAAATTTACTATTTATTATGATCTGGTGGCAGGTATCATAACCAAAAATTAGAATTATGTTTAATTAGACCCAATTTTTTTTTGGGTTAATGTTATTCTAGCGGGGGTTTATCCTATGTAATTGTTGTAGTAAATTTGTCAAGGAAATACGCTAACTATTGATTTTGTTGACTGAAATATAAAATTAATGAAATTGATAGAAATATAAAATTAATTGAAGTGAAACTTTTTTATACTGTGATTTGAAAAAAAAAAAAAAATATTGAAACGAATATTAAGAGGAAAATGGAAGTAAATAAACAAAAATGCTTATAAAAGGGTGTTTCACAAACTACAGATTTGCCTTTTTAAATAAAACACAGAAAAATTTGTCGAAATTTTATTGTTTTTTTTTCTTCACTGTGTTATTTAATGAATACCATTTATGTATGAAACACAATATCCATCAAATGCGGAACACGACACCTCTGGCATCACAGGATGCGTGTATCAAAATTCTGGCTTATTGGCATAAACCTTATTTTTCACATAGCCTCAGAGAAAGAAATACAATGGGTTCAAATCCCACGATCCCGGAAGAAATTTGACCTCGTTGTTTCGTGAGGTATGTAATGCGTTCTGAGAATATCGTTGGCTATTATTTCTCACGCTGTCTATGCCATTAATTAGAGATGACTGTAGGACTGAAGGACGAAATCATACGCATTGCGGATATTGTGTTTTCATACATTAATTTTATTCATTAAATAACACAGTAAAATAAAAAACAATCAAATGTCGATAAATTTTGCTGTGTTTTATGTAAAAAAAGAAAATCTGTAGTTTAACATTTTCTATAAAGTTTCCAAAACGAGAGAGGAATACAAACATTCATTTACAAAAAGGGTTATTTTTATGAAATCATGGTTAAATACCACTACATATATCTCTATTGAATTGTTATTGGTGATTTGGTGTTCGAATTTCTGCTCATCGTTACAATTCAAATATATTCTGTCACCATATCCCAGACAGTTTTGTTATATTCTTCCGGCTCCATACATAAATCCGAACTCAATGTTTTGATTACATACAAATTTTTTAAGCATTTAATGTGTATTTTAATAATTCGTTGGATTGAAAGTTTATATAAGTTTGTATAAAGTATATATGAGTTTATAGAGCACAAATGGAAAATATGACATTTTTATCAAATACAGTTATCCTAATTACATAATATGAAAGAGGATGTCGTTTGAACTTTTTTTTATTTGGTGTATCGAATCGATTTTCGAATTGGAGAAGGAAATGTAATAAAGATAAGTTTGGATAATCCTTTATAAAAAGAAATGTATGTCGCTCCCAATTTAGTATTGTCTGAATTATTTCAGGGTAACATTACTTTGAATTTAGACCGAATATATTTTTTTTTTTTAGTATATTTTGTGTAAGAAAGTTTAGTTACATATTGGTTTATTTCTAAAATTGAATATATTGAAAATTGAAACATATTGAATTGAATATATTATAATAATGTGTTGTAGGTACATCATCAGGTATATATCTTTATAATTTTGAAATTAAATTGTAATTATTTGTTTATAAAATTGGTAGAGAAAAATTGAATATCCCTTAAAAACATCTTTGCCAACATGCTAATGGAATTTTAATTAACGTTTTGTCATCTAATTTTCCTTGCTATATAAAACTACTGTAATTTTAATTTTAAAGGATTTACTAAAAGTAGATCTTAGTAAATTCAGTTCAATTCGAATAAAAATAAAAAGTTACACTCAGATTGCTAAACGCTTCTACGAATATATTTATTTGAACAACTGATATTTTAAATACTAAAAACTCGCAAATTACCATGGTTCATTTGCGTATATTCATATTCCGCGAACCACAAAATTCTCGATTTAATTTTTTATTAGCATCAAATATTTGTTAAGTCCACAAAAATTGTGTTTTTTGTGTTTATTTTTTACTTTGCATTTAAAGCAAATAAAAAATGTCGTAATACCGCGAGATAAAAATATATAAGAAGCTTAAAGATGTATGTAGCAACACAGTATTATTTTATTGCACGAATTCAAGACTTTCACCTCAAAATTTGGTTTCGTTTAGATAAATTGGTTAATCATTGTCGTTAATAAATTATTTTTTTATATTTTTAAGTCCGAATAAAATTTGTTTAATTTTATAATTTTCGGTCAAATTGTGTGGTTAATTTTATGTGGTATGTTCAATTTAAATATTGAAAGAATTGTACACTGTAGCTTTTCGGGTAGATATCCCCTCTTGTTTAAGAAATCAAAAAGTATTAATAAGTTTTAAAAGGGAATTTACCAGAATAGTCAAATATAATATTTATTGAAAAACTCGAGATATTTAGTCCGTTGAGTTTGGATTCATAACTTACCATAAAATCGATAAACCAATACCAGTTTGAAAAACTGACGGATTTATAGGTAATAAAATTGATGATATTTTTATTACTTGTAGGTATAACCTGGAAACTGGAAGGTATTATGCTATTATGTTATTAAAATTTGATTCAAAATCATAATAGGTATAAGATAAGCGAATAACACAGAAATGTATTTAATATCATATTATTAAAACCGCTATAAAGTAAAGAATATTTTTTCATCGTACACAGAATGTATGTATGTATGTTGGAGGGTAGCAATAAAAAGTTATCCACTTGATGTTTTTTGTTAATAATTATGGCATCACACTAACACAGCCAGAACTATTTTGTAATACTGACAAATTTGGGTGGTCCCGTTCAAACAACCACCGATTTTATTTTTTTATCTCAATATATTTTTGCTGGTATACGCAATGAGACAGGATCATAATACAATTTTAGAATTAGATTTTCACAAAATATATTATTAAAATATAATTAAACTTACAAATTAAACCTTATTTAATTGGAATTTGCTAACGAGAACTGAGTTCTCGAGATCCTGTGTCTCTTGTGCCATATTCAGTCACTTAATGAATTGCCTAAGATGGTCTTTTTATCTGAAATTTGGGTTAATTTGTTTGCAAAGTGTAATAACAATTACCGTTCAGAGTGGCAGACGATTTTAAACTTAAATCTTTGGGCGTATTGACGATTGACGTTTATTTTATTAATTTTAAAGTGACTGTTGCTTGTATTTATAGACTTCGGTCTTATAGTATCGGATTGTTTCTGGATGAACTTAGCTTAATATTAGATAAATTTAAGTCTAAAAATTCGTTAATCTTAGGGGATATTAACATTAATATTTTAATTTCATTTTAATTATTTTAATTTTCCACTCTATTCAAATTGATGATTAATATGATTATCAAAAGAGAAAGCAGAATGGTTTTAAATTAATTAAAATTTTAATTAAGTGGAAAATTAAAAAAAGAATGTAGTAATTTAAAAATTGGAAGATAATTTTCACAAATATAGTGTTTGCTGTAAAACTAATTAATGTATCTAAGTGAATACTCAAATTGAATCCTCAGCCATAATATTATAAAAAAAAACTGTTTTGGAGGTCACTTGTAATAATTTTGTGCCCCATTTTTTTTACATAATTATGATCTGTGACTATGCAGTACATAATTATTTAAATTCAAATATAGCGTTGTGAACCAAAAAATTTAAAAAACAAAAATTGAATTAATTAATATACTCAAATGAACCAATGTAAAATCTAATTTTGTATGTCAACCGTATCATTATAAAAAAACTGTTTTTGAGGCCACTTGTAATAACTTGGTGCCCCATTTCTTTATTTTTTTGCTTATTATGTAATTATGGTTTATATTGCTTACAATATTAAAGTGAATAATCTGAAATTGAAATTTACTTGGGCAGCTATATGATATCTGTTAAATAAATTAATTCAAATACAGACTAAATTAAAAAAATTGTAGTGAATTAAAAATTAAAAGATAATTTTCACAAATATAGTGTTGCAGTAAAACGTTTCAAACTTAAACCAAAAAATTAAAAAAATAGAACTAATTAATGTACTTAAGTGAATAAGCTAAATCCAATTCTGTAAGTCAACCATAACAATATAAAAAACTGTTCTGGAGGTCACTTATAATAATTTTGTGCCCCTTTTCTTGAAAAACAAAAACAGAAAAATTATTGTTGTCAAGTGTAATTTAGTGTCATACATATTATCTATTGTATTTGATGGTGTAACAATTTTTATTGTAATAATATGTACAACAAACACATTTCAAAAATACAAGAGAGAATAAGTAACTATAAAAATAATTAAAATGGATATAGAAAGTACTTTGGCGAAGCCAAACCCAACAAACTCTGATCTTATGTTGGCCTTTGCTAAACTAATGGAATTGAACAATATAAAACATGATGAGCTTAACCCGTAAAGAGCGTTGTGGTGCGGTCCCTGCGACCGCTCTACTTTTCTAAAAATCAAATTATCCCCACTCCGATTAATTTTTTTCTGAAATTTTTATTATCTTTCTAATCGAAATTTTTAGCATCGTTCTAATTGAATAAAAAATAATTAATATAAAATTGCGGTCCGCTCGAATGCACCGCTCTTTTTATGCAACATTTTTCACGACGCACTTTACGGGTTAGAAAATGCTCAGATGACATCAAAAAGGAACTAGAATCAGATCTCGTCGCTATAAAAGAAGATGTTGAGATTACCAAAATAAGAGTAGAATCATTAGAAAAACAACAAAAAAAAGGCTGCAACCAGTACAGTACGCTAACGGAAATTCTCGCTGGTGAAATAAACTACATAAAACAGAAACATTTTGAGAGAGACATCTTAATTTCTGGGATTCCAAGTACTATCACCGATCAGGCTGATATACTACGGAAAATAAGTGAGACTTATGAATTTGATTTGGCCGACGTGGAATCACATTTTTGAAAACAATAAAAGTAACTTAAGTAACGGAGTGGCCGGAGTAAAAGTGGTGCTATGCAACAAATTACTGTAAGGTTTAAAAAGAAATCATTCAAAAATAAATTGATGTCCAAAATAATAACGAGCGGGCCGCTGATGTTAAACAACTGTATCCTCAATTCGATCGATTATCGCCAGAGCATTCTAGAGTATAGAGCCATAATCATTATGACGTATTTTTAGGAGCTTTTTTAGTGGTATAACTTTTCACTGATTTCCATAGGAATCCATAGTAAAAATGGTGTTTTTCAGCTTCAAGTTTTTCAATGCAACAAGCAAAAATGTTACAAAATTGTTATACAAAAGTGTTCTACATATCTTTAGCAGCAGTATAGAGGAAGGGTAAATTGGTATTAAGTAAATATTAATTGCAGAAATATTAAAATTAAATTATTTCTAAAATATATTTTTCGAACTTTCATTTTGAAAAATACATCAAAGTTGGCTCTGACGAATTAAAATAATACTTGCTACATTTATCTTTAGTTTTACTAGTGTACGTTAGATGTCTCAGATTTATACAGAAAAATACGAAAAAAATTGTTTAATCACAAAATTATGACACGTTCTTAATATTTTGAGAATTTGTTTTGCTTTTCCTACAATTTTTGAACTTAAATTTCTCCAAGTGGCGATTTTTGGTACGGTATTGCTAAATGTTTACTGCCCACTGCCATATAATAATTCGCCAAAGCAGTACGGTCGTTCTTGTATATAACGTATACAGTTCGATTTGTATTTTTGTAGTTTGGTCGTAGCTACCTGATGAGTAGATCAAACTTTTCAGTACGAAAGCAAACTACCACTGAAAAAACTTAAGGAAATTTCTTGTTTTTTTAAGGGTATATGGGGGGAAATGGTATTTCTACTTTTTTGAAGTAGATATATTATGAGTAATGGTGGAAACAGACGTGCGGAAAAACGTTTGCGTTTAAATTAGAACATGAAATGTGTTGGAAATAAGTACTTTTGCTGGTTTCCTTTTGATAGCTCACAATTTTTGAACAAAACAATGCGATTTTTATTTTTAATTTAATTTTTTATTTTTACCAATATCCGTGTTCACACGTTAAAAGCTAAAACGCCAAAAAAAATGAAATAGAACATAAAGAAATATAAAATGTCCCCTTTTTGAAAGGCTCGGCTTTTCACAACAAAAAAAAAAAATATTACTGAATAAAGTTAAACTTCAATTGGAAGTTTGCATATTTTGTTAATTGATCTCTTGAAGTTCTTTTTAACGCCGTCAACTACCATCTGTAGTTCTACTACTCTTACTTTTCCATCCGAACCCGGTGTCGTTGATACTACAATTGACAATGGCCATTTGGTTGGTAAAATATTTTCTTGTACAAGAAGAACAACATCTCCTTTTTTAACGTTTGATTTAGAAGTCGGCTATTTTGATCGTGTCTGTAAATTATGTAAGTACTCAAGCGAATAACGTCTCCAAAAAGATTCAACTAACTTACTCATCTCTTGCCATTTTGATAACCGATTTATTTTTACTTTGTTGTATGATGGTTCGGGAATAGTTGAAACGGACCCTCCTGTTAAAAAATGACCTGGGGTCAAAGGTTCTGGATCCGTTGGATCGTTTGACATGCAAGATAGTGGTCTAGAATTTAAGATCACTTCTATCTGGACTACTACGGTGCTGAATTGTTCAAACGTTAAAGTTTTTTCTCGCGTTACTCGTGAGAAAATAGGAAGCCTTGAACTGTGCGGACGTTTTTTTTGTTTTTTCGTGTGCCAAATAATTTTAAAATAATAATACAATTAATTATATATGGCATCGAATTGCTGTATGTCGTGTTGTACTCCTGGTGGTAGTGATAATTTTTTAATGTGCAGTGGGTTATGTAAATGTGTTGCCCACTACAAATGTGCTGGTTTCAGGAAAAATGCATTTGACTTGATTTGCAATTCTGATAACATTTTCTGGTTTTGTGACATGTGCAAAGACATCTACAAGGTGCAAGTAATTAGTTTAAGTGAACTGGTTGGTACAATCAGAAATATAGACAATTACGTTCAAAAAATGGAAGAGCAAGCCCAAGCGCTTACTTCTGATCCAGTAGAACCAGTTACTCTACCAGTCACTACACATTGCATTTTGGTTGCTCCAGATCACATCATTGCCTGGTGCCGCTAAGTCCGAAATCTTTGGTACCAATATAGTTGGTGGAAATTTATGTGCTGAATCTTTCAAGCTTGTGTCTAATAACTCGTATGTGTCTGGTGGCACATTTGCTGATGTGGTATCTTCGGCAGTTATTTCGAGTGTTGCGAGTACGTCTGCAAAAGCGAACAGTATTGATGTATCGTGCGGTCCAAATGTTAATAAAAAATCGTTGCCATCATCACGAACTATCCGGAAGAACATACGAAATTTTAATATTCGTGGCACTAATACCTCACCTGATATTTATATTAAAACCATTGCACCGAAATGTTGGCTTCATTTGTCAAGATTCGATACTCTTACAACTGAGGATGATATTGTGGCTCTGGCTAGCAAATGCTTAGGTCCGAGTGTTTACATGGCAGTTAAACTAATTCCTAAGGATAAAGATATCCATGAGTTAGAATATGTGTGCTTTAAATTGGGGATCAACGTTGACCTTCATGATAAGGCTCTAAATTCGGATGCATGGCCTACCGGTGTATTTATTAGGCCCTTCCATAAGCAAAATTTTCGGACAGGAGCCTCAAATGTGAAATTCCGGATACCAGCTTTACTTTCACTTCGATGTACTATCACAACGCCTCTAGTATTCGGGGGAAAGCTAAGTTATTCTTGCTTGGCTTTCTTGATAACGATTACGATGTGATTATCATATCGGAAACATGGCTTACTAAAGTGTTTAATTCAGAGGAATATTTCCCACCCAACTACGTTGTCCACAGAAAAGATCGACATGATTTTTGTACCAGCCTTAAAGGTGGGGGGGGGGGGTGTTGATTGCTGTTAAGAGTTCGATCCCAAACGAGCTCATTGCATGTCATCCAATTTATGATGTAATAGCTGTTCGGATTAATGTATCCGAGTCATCTATCCTCGTGGTGGCTGTATATGTTCCCTCTGGATCTACTCTGGAATATTATATGGGAATTGTTAATTTCATCAGTTCTGCGGTCATGCCATTGGTTCGTATTAAGGAACAACTAATGGTTATAGGAGACTTCAATCTTCCAGATATTGCTTGGTTTGATGTTGATGGAGTTTTCACATCCTCTTCTTCTGGCCAAAGAGAGTTGGCAGTTACTGATTATTTTGCTAGCTTAGCAATGATGCAGTTGAACCGGATAAGCAATAG
This sequence comes from Tipula helvola, assembly GCA_963556165.1. Classification (NCBI taxonomy): domain Eukaryota; kingdom Metazoa; phylum Arthropoda; class Insecta; order Diptera; family Tipulidae; genus Tipula; species Tipula helvola. Next base: position 105,619,673 of record OY744483.1, read on the forward strand.
TCGGGGAATATTTCTCGATTTGGTTTATTCAACTGATCTTATGTTTTCGGAGATATCACCTTGCGAAGATTTTACTGGATGTTCGAGCGTTTACCACACTCCAATTACCATATATATATTTTTAGAGAATTGCAACACTACGTGTACTTCTAGTAATTCTCTGCATTTCGATTTTAGGCTTGCGGACTACGATTCGTTAAACGAATTTCTTGTCGGTTCTAATTGGGACTTTCTCGAGCGGGATGAAAATTTGAACCATTCTATTTTGTTGTTCAACGGGCTGCTCAAGACTGGTATTGAAAGGTATGTTCCATCAAATAAAAACGGACCTAGGTTTCTAGAAGAACTACTACGTCTTGAAAAAAAACGGAATAAGTTCCATTCTTTGTATAAGTTACAGTGCGCTGAGTTTTATTCCAGATTCAACTTATCTCGTAAAGAGTTCAAAACTTTAAATTGGTTCCTTTACAACAACTACATTTTGCAAATAGAAGAGGATCTGACTTCCAACCCAAAAAAGTTCTGGAATTTCATAAATGGTAAAAAGAAGGTTGTTGGGTTTCCTACTCCAATGACCTTTCAGAACTCTTCCGCAAGTCAACCCTCTGATATCGCTAATCTATTTGCAAAATTTCTTTTAGTCCGTCTATGAAGTATCTGGGGATTCTGGTACCAAGCTTATAAATAATCGCGATTGCTCTGATTTTAATTTTTTACAGTTTACTGAAGCAGAAGTTTATGATAGCTCATCTCAACTTGATACTAATAAGGGGGCAGGTCATGATGGTTTTCCACCTATCCTTATTAAGAATTGTGCTGAGAGTTTAGCCCATCCACTGACTCTAATCTTTAATAAGAGCCTACGTACTGGGATTTTTCCGGATCCCTGGAAACTGTCTTTCATTCGTCCGATTTTTAAATCCGGCAGAAGAAGCGATATCAGCAATTATCGCGGAATCGCTATTCTTTCTGCCATACCAAAACTTTTCGAATCAATGGTACAGAAATTCTTATTTTTTCATGCAAAAATTTATATTTCTCATGCTCAACACGGTTTTTACACGGGTAGGTCTACGGTTACTAACCTGGTCAGTTTTTGTCAACATTTATATAGTAGATTGGAACGTAGGCAACAAATGGATGCAGTTTACACCGATTTTTCGAAGGCTTTCGATAAAATTGATCATTCGATCCTTATCGATAAGCTGGATAAACTAAATTGTCAGTTTATCCCCATCAGGTGGGTGCATTTGTACCTGTCTGATCGCTACCAATTTGTTAAGATAAATGATTTTAGTTCTCGCTTATTTCGAGTTACCTCTGGAGTTCCTCAAGGTAGCCACATTGGTCCTCTTTTATTCTCATTATTTGTCAATGATGTTGTTGATTGTTTTAAATTCGCAAAATGTTTGCTTTACGCAGATGATATGAAGATATTTGCTCCTATTACTGGAGTTTCTGATTGTGTTAAATTACAAGATGACTTGAGTAACTTTTGCAGTTGGTCATTTAAAAACAAATTGTTGTTGAATGTGGGTAAATGTAGGATTTTATCATTCTCTCGTACACACTTACCTGTTATTCAGCAATATTTTCTATACAATACCGCTATTGACAGAGTTGAGGTCATAACCGACTTAGGTGTAACCTTTTCCTATGATCTTACTTTTACCAAACACATTGATTCTATTATTTCAAAAGCTTTTATTATGCTGGGTTTCATTAAGCGCAATTGTAAAGATTTTTGCGACCCACTCACACTGAAAACTCTTTATGTGTCCTTTGTTCGTTCCATTCTGGAATATGCTTCTCAGATTTGGTCACCATTTTATCATTGCCATTCATACAGAATTGAGAGCGTTCAGAAGCAGTTTCTTTTGTACGCGCTTCGCGGCTTACCTACGGAGCGAGTGCACCAATATGTACTCCCTCCTTATAAAGATCGTTGTAAATTATTAAAATTACAACGATTAGATCACCGACGAGACGTTGAATCTGCTATCTTCGTTCAATATGTTCTGACTTCCCGAACAGACTGTGTCGATTTGCTGGTTCGTTTCAACTTTTACGCTCCTACACGTTGTTTGCGCCGTCGTTGTTTGTTACATATTGATCCGGTCTCTACAAACTTTGCACTCTCGGAACCAGTTTTGAGAATGTCGCGACTCTTTAATTCGGTTTTTGATGTATTCGATTTTAACTTAACAATTTTATAGTTTGCATTGATCTTTTTTTTTTTTTTTTGCATACCGATTGTATATTTACTGTAGGTTAAATAAATAAATAAATAAATAAAATGTGTTTTGAAAGATTTTATAGAGGCTTCCCATAGGCCTCCGAAGTTGGGAGCGCGTGGAGGAATAAACTTCCAGTTTATTCGTTGAGTAGTATAATTAAAATAATATCTCGTTGAAAATTCCTATTCCTTCGTTCTCGAGTAAAACAACAACAAAAAATGAATTTGTTGTTGTATTTACTCGGGAATGAAAGAATAGGAATTTTCAGCGAGATATTATTTTGACTATACAAAACTCTTTGATTTTTAATTGTTCAGTTTGTGTACTGAAAAGATTGTACAGTTCCTTTAACTCATTTCTCGCTCCGCGAAAATTAGTCGCGTTGTCTGACCAAATGGTTTGAATTGTACCTCTACGATTAATGAATCTTTTCAAACAAGCTATAAAGGAGTCTGTGCTAAGACTTTGCACAACTTCTAGATGTACCGCTTTAGTACATAAGCAGACAAATGAAGCTACATACATTTTTTGAGGTAGAGCCTTACGGTTGGCGGACAAAGGACTGCAGCAGCTGTGTACCTGCGTGGCAATTTTTCTTGTGTTCGTGTCTAAATATTAATTTTGTCAGATTATGTTTCGGTGGAAGCAGAATTTGATGTTTAATATTATAATCAAGGGTTGTTGCATTAGTTAATCTGCCTCCTACCCGAATTATTCCATCGTTGTCTAAAAAAGGGTGTAACGTTTTAAGTGAACGTTTTCGATTAACTTCGTGATTTTTCGTAAGAGCCTTTATTTCATCGGAGAATGACTCATGTTGAACCGTTTTTATCAATTGCAAGGTACTGTTTTCCAGGTCACTGACTGTTAAATTTTCAGATTTTTCAGCAGCCTTATATTTTAAAACGTTCACAAATCGCAAAACATAAGCCATTACGCGCACTAACAACGTTTGGTGTGGTTGTTGTAAGCATCACTATTTTTTCTTGCTTAACTTCAGAAACCGAATTATCGAAATCGTTTATTGTTGCTGTTATAATGGAATCATAACTGTTGGATTGGAGCATTCAGGGCCGTGCCACCAAATTTGAAAATTATGGAGATCACTTGGCATAATACCTCTCGTTATGAGATCCGCTGGATTGTTTGCAGAATCTACGTGTTTCAATGTTAGATTAGACGTTAACTCTTGAATTTCGTTAACTCTATTGGCGATAAAAGTTTTTAACTTATGTGGAAGAGTCTTCACCCAACACAACGTAATAGTAGAGTCTGACCACAACATTACATCGTCAAACTGTAAATTTAAACCTTCAATGACAGATGATGTCAATTTAGATAAAAGTAAAGCGGCTGAAAGTTCCAATCTTGGAAGCGACAACGTTTTTAAAGGTGCTACTCGTGATTTACTACAAAGCAGGTTGACCGTAATGTTGTTGTCGTTGTCAATCGTTTTTAGGTACAGACATGCACCGTAAGCTTTTTCCGAAGTGTCGCTATAGCCATGCAATTCTGTACGTATTATTTTATTGGTTTTTGTATGACCCATAACGTTTCTGTTAATGAGAATTTTGGATATTTGATTTAATGTTGTTATGTAGTTGATCCAAAAGTCTTGAAGATCACTTGAAATCAACTCAGCCCAACCTAATTTTGATTCCCATAACTTCTGTACAATTATTTTGCCCGTTATTATTACTGGAGATAGAAACCCTAAAGGATCGTATAATTTTGAGATGTCAGAAACAATCGTTCGTTTCGTTACTGGTTTATCGATCTCAAAAGTTGGGGGTTTAAAGACAAAATAATCCTCTTTTGGCTGCCACAGCAAGCCTAACGCTTTTACACAATCACTTAGACTGAATTCGTTAAATTTTAGTTCCTCGCGATCTTGAATAGAAACAGTTTCTAACAGTCGAGGATCGTTTGCACACCACTTATGTAAATGAAAACCACCGGTTAAACGGTCCATTCTAAAGTATTTTATCGTTTATTTTGCAATTACGAAAAACATGAAGATAAGAAATAACACAAACGTTAAATGTGATTTACAAAACTGAATAAATTGTTTTGATGACGAATTTTGAGTATTTCCAATGAAAACGTGATGTTTTTTATTTCAAACGTATTGCAGAATCGAATGCGTGTGTTCTAAGAAGAAGAAATTGAAAAAATTGAATTTCGTCGATTACAACGCCATCTATCATGAACCGAACAAAATATTTCATTCAAATCATACGTACTTTTAGTCGTAGAATCCGTATATGCAATGAAAAATATGGCTTCCTATCTTAGTTTAAAAGTTACCCCCGCCCCACCTACAAAGCGGGGGGTGGGGGACTATTTTTTTGCACTAATGTATTTCCCCCGCGGTATGATTAAATTTTGATTATGGACATTTTTTCCGTAGAGTGGCTATTTTTCGAGATATTTGATCGTCTCAGTTTAAAAGAAACACCCGGTATAATACAAAATCTTAGTGTATTAGAAAGTGACCATAAAAACGAAAATTGTATGGTCACTTTTTATACCGAAAAATTCACGAATGGGTAAATTTGAAAATGCGATATCTCGGCGAAAAAAAAGATATTTGATAAAAAACTTATACACAGACCACAAAATATATGAAGTATCTTTCAAAATTTAAGCTCGCGGTCCTTAAGATTTGATATAAATTAAAGCAATTTACTCAATTAACTAACTTTACCTGGATTATACTAAATTGTTCATGCTTTTACCGTTAAAAATTAGTTATCACTTTACCAGTATCACAGTAAAATAAATTTGTTTTATTTTTTCTTTTGTTGAACGCTAGTATATTAAAGTTGTTTTCCATATACCTACTATTAGTTTTATAACAGTTAATTTATTTATGTCTATAATCGATGATTATTCTATTGAGTTGTATTATTAAATCAAATCAACCAACCTGACTCATTAATGTATTTCTGCTTGTTTGCTATAAATTCCAGTTCCGCTTGAATACAAATCGATTAAAATATTAATTTAAATTGTCATTCTTATAATTATTCTGCATGTACTACCTATATATACATAAAAGTTTTTTTTTTTTTGTAGATAAGAAGTAAAATTCATATCGATTTCAAAATATTACCCTCATTTTATTCAAATAATTATATTGGTTTGGTTAATTACCAAATCTGATTTTAAAATTAGTTCAATTCTTCAATTATTCAAAATTGAAAACCAAACGACATACAATCAGAACTTCTTAATCCTGAAAATAAAACTAAAAACGTACAAAAAGGGCTGCCGTTCGATCCGGCCTTCATCACCATTCCATTTTAAAATTTCGTATGTTATTGATTGATGCCTTACCGTGTTCTTCGACAAACCATTTTTTGATGACGTTTTGGGTTTATATAGTAAATATTCCAAGATCCAATTGAACTATTTATTTGTTATCGGACTAAACCTTTTTAACTAAATTGTGTGCTCAGTTTATTATCTAAAAGCTGCTGATTTTGGGTGTTTTGGAAAAATTTTTATACATATGTAAGAAAATTGGTATTATGTTTTAAATTTTTTCTACAATAATTCGAATTTATGCATCCCTAAAAATTTAACACTGGATGCAGTCGAAAATCGGACAAAAATGTAGCTATTGAGAATTGCGAGGTCCGGGGTACCGAATTAAAAAAGGCTGAATTAAAAAATTTCTTAAAATATTTATTTACCAACTTTAAAACACTCAAACGATTCAAAACATTATTGAAGTTATTTTAAACTACCTTTCTCAGATTTAAGTTGTTTACCTCCTATATCTATCTTCCTTATATTTTGATTCAAATCTCGTACTTGTATTTTGATTAAAAGCAGCGTTAAAGTTAACGTTAAAATTTTCCACCAGTTCAATGAACGGAATACAATTATTGGCTGATATATTATTCATAATCAGACTACATTCATAAAATTAAGCACTTCCGGTTTTGCAATTTTTTTATTATTTTATAAAGAAGCCGTTTGTGTCAATATTTATTTTAATGTCATTTACTAGTTTCTTACGAGTATTACAACACATTAACCCAAATAAATAGCTTGCATTTTTATCGCATTATCGAAATACAATTACCTATAATACTATATGTATAGCATGTACAGCTCAATTACAAAAAACTAAAGTTAATATAAATCTTGACATTCCTATATATTAGCTACGAGTATTTTTCAATTTTTATATAAATAAATAAAACCGATTGGATAACCACTTTTTCCAGTCGGTTGTCCTACATAAACATTTTGGGCCAATTTATTTTAGATAAGAGAAACCCTTTTTCATGCTTCACAAACCAAGCTCAAAAATCAAAATTATTTTCTTATTAAAGTTATTTGTTTCAACTCTAATTGGGATCAATCATAATTACTACTTCGGTACAACAGAATTTAAGGTAAATAAAATATTTCCCAAAATTTAAAAGAGTAAATGGAAAAGAAAACCAATTTTCTTTTTCCTTTTCCTCTCGACTGATAAAAGTTAATTTAGAATATACTAGTGTTTACTGGGTTTTGCTGAAGAAGACGTTTTGGTAAATTTGTGTAACATTTGGGAATACAGCTGCAATATTAGTTTAGCTTTATAATGGTATTTTTTGGCAACAGTTTTAAATCGAAAATATAAATTAAAAAATAATCTAAATTATTATCTGGAAATAGCGAAAAGTGGCATGTACCTATATACGTATGTATATGCGATTAAAAAATAAATGAATAATAAACATTTTCAAATTATAATCCTTTGTCAAACTGAATTTGATACACTACAATACCTACTTACAAAACACAAAAAGGTACAATCTTGAAATAAAAGGGAAATTACATAGGAAAAATATTTAGTTTAATATGTACATGCATAATATGTATTATATACATAAACATACATATACCTTGAAGATTGAATACATGTTGTTGAGAGGATACACAAAAAAATTATAAAAACTTTGTAAAGTGGTTGATAATGTCATAGAATATGTATGTATGTTATTGTTTTGTTTTTATGTAGGTAATTCTTGGTAATGAGGTCATGTTTTGCACATATCTAATTTATTGATAAACTGGTTTGCTTAAGTAAACTTAAGAGGTGCTCGATATAGAAATTATTGAAGTATAAAATGGAACAAGAACTAGAACTATACATATGTGGATGGAACAAACTATATAAGGCAGAGTCCAGTAACAACAACCATTCGCACTCAATCACTAGACTGATAATATTCTGTTTTACGAAATAACTTTCAGACCGGAATACAAGGTAGACCTGCAGGCCGTTCTTTTATTCATAAAATTTTGAGAAATACTTACAAATAAAATGGCAAATTCTTGAGAGCAATTACGTATTTGCTCTGTGAGCAGTAAGATGATCTTCAGAAGTCTCGCTTAACAAATTACATATTCGTCGTCATTTACATTAGCTTGGATAAATCCATGGCTTGCATTTTCAACCTGATTGTTAAATTACCCGATATTACTGCTAGCTCACAAAAAAAGTTCATCGACCTACATCTAGAAATTACTCACCAGATATGACATTCATTAAGGGAACTAGAAAGTCTTCCGAAATTGGGGAGGGGGACGGAAAAATAGTTATTTGTGTATCAAGTAGGGGAAACTATTCTAGAATTCCACCGAGAAAACAAAAAACAGAACGTCTTTCTCACTACCAAGAGCAAAATTTTAGGTGTGCAGGGCTTTCGCAGCATTTATATTAGTAAACAAAATTACAAAATTGTGTTCATTATCGACCATTTTCAGTAAAGGCAACTGCAAAAGTAACATAAATCCGCACAAAATAAATCACGTAGGCATACACTTAATATAATACCACAGATAAGAATAGACAGATGTGGAACTTGTATGGGCCATATTTACATTCTAAATTTCAATACCAAATTCCAATCCAATCCATTTAGAGCAGGACGTATATATTATAAAATAAAATGTTGTTTGAAGTTGGTTTATGTTTGATTTGATATAATTAAAATAGCCATACGTAAAAAAAGATAAAAAGAGACAGAAATGTACGTCCTGCTCTAAAAGAATTGGATTGTAGTGGGCTTTATTTATTTATTTATTTATTTATTGTACTTATACAATAATTTAGTATTAAAAGGAAAAGCACAGATGGAAACAGAGTAAACGGAACAAAAGAACAAAAAAAAAATAATGAAGCTGCTTCCATTAGGCAGAAAAACATTTTAAATTTTTTCAAACAATTTCCACTGGATTGGAATTTGGCATTGAAATTTAGAATGTAAATATGGTACATACAAGATCCACATCTGTCTATTCTTATCTGTGATAATACCGTATCAAAGGCCGAGCACGAAAAGAGGCCTGATAGGAAAATAATTGGTTTTTTGATCTTAATTATTAGTTGAGTTCCAATAATGAAAAAATTGGAAAACAACTCCTAAGCTTCAAAACGGTTTTTAATCAAACCTTTGGTCATCGTTTTTAAGTGAGATTTAAAATAAAGTTTACCACCTGAAAAGGCTTGCTTATTTTTTGTTAATATTTTAATAAGACATTGATGTTTTGTATTGCAAAATAAAATGACAAAATGTATAATAATGTATAAATGTATAATAATTAATATTAAGCATTGAAACTCGGTGCCCAGGAATTTTTGATGTGAAAACATCTTTAGCGGCAGGAGTAAGTAAAAAATTGTATAGAAATCGGGTTACGGAAATAAAAGTACCGAACAAAAAATATTGCATGTATGTGTGAATATCGGCAACAACAAAAAATAAATAAAACGTAAAATCAACGCAAAATCTACGCATACACATACAATATACAACATCATCCGGCATTTCAAAAACATCGTGAGCCGAATACAAAACAAATTTAAAAAAAAACCGCCTACTTTAATTTATTTTGTTTTGAAAATATCTGCTATATATAGCCGCAGCAGCAAGTGTTTTTGAAAATAAAAATTCCAAACGAGCACAAGGACCACGAATTATGCTTGTTGCTTGTGTAGTGTAAGTAACTCGAAATAGTTAAATGGAAATCGGAAGCGAGCTGTGGAAATTGCACATATACATTGATACATATTAAAATAGTAATTTTAAAGTGGTTTCGCTACTGTCGCGCTACTGTCTTTGCAATTGCAATGATTTTACGGTGAACATTGCACCTAAATAGAACCGCTTTATTTAATTTATTTTAAACTGATCAGTGACAAAGCGATACGATTTTGCTTTGTTCAGCGCCTTTGTCGTGACCATTTACTAGAATCTTGGACAAGATTGCCGTGCGTTAGTAATGGTATATTTCAAAGCGTACTTGGCAGGGTTAGTTGATTAACTTAACAGAACTGTACTTTTCTCATGCTCAATTAATGTCAGTAAGGTTCGTCCTCCAAATTCAAAATAGAATATCTTATTGACTTTTTGAACCAAAAATGTAACTTAGTTTAAATACTGAGCGAACAACAGCCGTCTTTATGCAAGCGTTTCTCAGCCTCATCGAAATAACTTGAAATGATTCAGAGATATGTATACATAAAAGTTTTCACATAAATATTTTGCGAGTTGAGGGTGAACTCGCTCATTGTTTTTTTGGTTGGTGATTAATCGATGTAACCTTCAGTAAAGGACTGTTTGAAAATTATTCAAAAAATTTACAAAGCAATTCGAGCATTGGAAGCTGATTCGAGCATTGGAAGCAGTCGATTTTATGGTGATTTCTCATAATTTTTTCGTAAAAACTTAACATTTTTGTTAATTTTTTCAATTTTAATTTTCTGATTCTTTTGTATCGTCTTCGGAATCTTCTCCCTTTTGTAAATTCCAACAAATGTCACCCAAGAGTGGGTGTAGCCTTTTACCGCTGTACCAATGTTCGAGTCTTGCCGTCACTTGGTAAAACTTCGCCGTGCTCATCGGATTCGGCTGATGATCGTTCGGCAAATTTTTCCACATATTATATTATGAAAGGCGGTCAGCATGTTTTCAATATGTTTGCACCAATTATCGGGTCGATTAATCTAGAAAGCACTTTTAATAACTTCTTTTACATATTTCCATGCCACAAGCTCTCCCTCACTGAGAGCATTTTCAAGTGCATCATCGTTCATCAAACGACGAATATCCGATACATTAAGTGTTCCTGTAATAAAAAACATGAAGCGAAATAAAATTTCATTTGATCATAACTTAAATTTGAATAGATTCAAACACCAACCTTCTTTTATTTTCATTCCACTTAACCGTGGAAAAATGCGACGCAATTCGATGAACGCATTTCTATCTGGATTCAGCGAACTAAAAGCGGTATACGTATATTCCACAAGCACATAAATCACATGTTTTTAGTATAGCTCACTTTTAAGTCTGCACAAACTTTCGACTGATGGTCGTTGTATTTAATCAAATCAATGATTTTTTTCATTGATGCATAAGTTTCCTTTGTATTTGTGCTGAGTGCAATTGGAACGGAATTTTTTGAGTTGGAAACGTGGAGTAGAACTGCCTTCAAACTAATTTAGGAGGAATCGATAAACAATCGCCAATCTTCGGATTATATGCATGGTGCATTGTGGAAACCAAACCACGGATATCAGTGCAGAAAGCGAGTGAATTATTCTCAATTGATTTGAAAAAATTCGTAAAATGACGATGACGATTTGTTGCTCCATATATACCAAAAAATCCACTGGGTACCGACTTTCTTTGCTTCACATTACAATAACAAATTCTATTTAAATCGCATTTAAAAACGATCACAAAAGGTTTCATTAAACTGCATTTATGTAGAAGCTTCGGAGACTTATGCACGTAAAACCGTATAGAAAGGAACACGACTCTATAGTTGCTTTACTAATTTATTGTATTTTATTCGTAGTTTCCATTACAGAACCGATTGCATTTTAGAATTGTATTATCTGTTTATCGCATGGGCAGTGAAAAAATGTTTCTATCGATGATTACGTATTTTATTATCACATATAAGCGCTGATACATCATTGTTCAACCTATTACCAAAACTTGTACTAACCGTGATAATTGACGCTTATAAAACTAAGGCGGGTATTTTAATAAAAGCGGTTAAATTAGATTCAGCTATAACGAGATAAACTTTAATTTTCATTTCCCCTGTGGTTAACTAGATTATTATAATTTTTGGTACTGCAACAAACCGGTTGATATAAGGAACGAATTATTTTTCGAAAACGTCAGTATAACTTTAGTTAAATATTTGAACCTTAGATTAAATTTAGTTTGATGGAAAAAGTTGCTTACAAAGCTTTACTACATGGAGGTCACTGCAAAAAAGCAGGAATACAACTAATTGTAAAATAATGAAAGCGCCGATATCAGAAAGAGAAATATAACATAAGGATGGTGGCATTATTGGTGACAAATTTCTCTAATGAACTAAATTTAGATATTAGTTTAAATTAACATATTACTTCCTTCCACTGGTGATTAGTTCCTTTTCAACATCGTGCATTACTAGGGTATCTTCCCGAGAGGGTCTACTTTCGTCGGTTTCGTCTACAAGGCCTGTTTAGTGGCTCGATTATGAGAACAAAGAACATGTCCTAGCCATCTTAAACTTGATGATGTCCACTTTATCGAGATCGTTTCGGATCTCGTGATTCCTTCATATCCTGTTCGTGGCTCACTCTTGGCATACAATAGTCGGTAGCGAGCTGCGAACTTTAGTGAAATGTTCACCGAAACATTGATCTAAACGCCAATATGTTGGGCTGTTAATTCCGTAACCTAATAACTGATGATGAGTTGACGGATGACTTATTCTAGAGATAGATTGAAATGAGTTTGCACTATTGGGATTCCTTAAAGCTGTCGAGATGTTCTTTCAATTTGTTTTTATTATCATGCTTAGAGGCTTCCACAGAGATACCAATTGTAACAGTATGCCCAGAAATGGAAATACATAACGTATTCCTCTTAATGCTGCCGTACGCCTGCTGGAAGTTTACGAAGAGACAGTCTACAGGAATGTTCTTTTCGTAGCACTTTTATTTGGACAAAAAAACACATATAGGTAATCACACAAGATCCTCTGGCAATAAGCTGTTTGCCGCGACTACGTCGGCCATAGCTTTGTAACCTATCTTCAACAAAGCTATACCGCGGTAGTTGTTGCAATTTAACCGATCCCCCTTTTTATGAAGTGTCTTGTATGTTTCGCACTTCATCATTTGATTCAGGATTTGGGGTAACGATTTCGACGTTGATATCGCATTGACGCAAGAGAGGTTGTTGCTCGAAAAGTGGTGCGTGTCGATTTAGAATAAAGGAGAAATAACGCTTTGAGGACGATTTTAGTGCCCATCTTTAATTCACCAGATTCAAAACCAAAGATGTTGAGGTCTAGTTGGATTTCGGACTATATAGTGGACATTGATGCAAACGGCCCTTTAGTTTTGATAATGTCCCACTGTTCTTGAACGAATTCAGGAAGTGGTTTTTTCTGCAAGATGCCTAACACAATATCCTCGGAGATGGTCTGAGTAACTTCGAAGCGGTTTAAATCGGCTGCTCCTCGTTTGAAGCGTCTTTGATTTGATCAGGTTTCTCCTCGGTGGAGGAATGAACTTTCACAAATGTGATGTTAAATTAACACCCATGAAACCTTTGTGTACAAATCCGATTGTCGACAGACATGTAATCAGTCAAAAATTAACGACAAAGGTTGCTTAACAAGAAATCGGCGCGCCAAATGTTTATTTATCCATGTTATTGCTGTGACAGAAAGTTAGTTTGGAACGAAAGTAGTCGACAATGAAATTGACATTAGTCTCGCTCATGTTTTGCAGAGCTATGATGTCGAGCTTATACTTAGATGCTTGTTTGAAGAGCTGATGGAAGCTTTTCGAGCGATTGGCTAAGTAAATTCCATGTTTAAAATTTAAAATCCTTGCCCTTCAAAATTTAAGGTTGTTGTTATGAATCCAAAAATATCCGAAGATCATGTTGAGGTTTCATAATAATAAGATGGTTGACTTCCTAATAGAACATCACAGCACTCACGCTCCTTTAATAAAGTAGTTCCTAGCGGGTACCACAAAGAGGCAGTGTGAGCAATTGCTGATGTTGTATGCAGTTTGCATGACAGCTTCTCGCCACAAATTTTTAGTTTTCTTAAACCATAACGCCGTTTAAATTTTGCTACCCAATTATTGCTAAATTTTAAAGTATCTGAATATCAGATCGCGCATTTTAAGAAACCATATAAAAAGTGCCTCTTCTAATTTTTTATAACATACATATTTCACATTTTTGCAACGCATTTTAAATTTATTTAGCATGTTAGCTTGGAATTCTAAAAATGAATTTTTATTTTTCACGTACTCTTTAATACATGAATTGGAAATGCTGAATTCCCGTACTAGCTCCGATCTATTACAACTTGAATTATCTTCGACTGCCTGAGCTACTTGCAACTTCACGTTTAAGCTTAAAATCCGCCTTTTTTGCAATGACATTTCTTATCTTTTATTTGGTACTATTTCGAATTAACAATATTCCTAATATCAATAAAATGAAAATAAAAAATTAACGATTTCAGCTTTTCATATTATCAGTTATTTAGTAAACATACCAGAAAGTTTATTTTACAAACAGACCGCTGTGAATTATTGTTTTATTTGTTTTATATCGCAACTACACAAATTCTAACAACAATGAACAAAAAATGAAACTAAATAAACCGTAACAACAATATTGTTTTGGTTAAAGGTCAGTACACTGCTGAAGTGAAATAAAAATGTTCATACAAAATTGACACAAGCGAAAACGAAAATGAAAATTTCACCGCTGAATTTCACTTTGAAAAAGCGAAATGGAAGTTTTCGTATTAGATTACAGATCTCTCTATTTTATCTCTACACATTTTCACTTCATTTTTTTCTTCCCGAATAAATGTGAAGATAAATTTTGACAATTTCATTTGTTTTTGCATTTTGAGGATAATCAACTATCGAAGTGAATTTTATTGTACAAAATATGTTGCCAGAGACAACATGAAGTTATACCCACTAAAATATTAACGAAACTCGTCAAATTAAATTTTCACGTCAGATTTATCTTCCTATTTTTGGAGACCAGTAAAAATTTCATTTCACTTGAACAGCGTACTAGGCTTAACTGTTAATACCTTTAATGGATATATAAATAGTACATTACATACCGCAATAAATTATCAAGTTTTTTAAACTTTCGTAAAATCGGATACTTTTAGGATATACACAATTTTTAGAATTAAAGGACTTACACACAATTTTAAAAATTAAAAAAATATAGAATTTATAAAGTTTATAGAATTTGTAGTAATTATGTATATAAATTCTGAAAATTTTAAATTCTTTAAACGCAATAAATCATGGCAATAATTTCAGTAAATTCTACAAATTATAAAGTCTAAAAATCCAACAAGTTTCTTAATATATTATACAGTGACATCTTGCGATCTGCTCGAAACTAGTTGTTTATGAAAATAAAAAATAAATTCACAAAAACTTAAAGAAAGCCTTTTAATTATAAAAACATTAAGTTTGTTAAATAAAATAAGTTTCTTAAATTCTATAAATCCTGTAAATTCTTTTCTCTCTTCAAACGTCTTAATATATTTATAAACTCTTTAAATGTTTAAATTTTATGAATTTTATAAATTCCATAAAATCTATAAATTCTACGAAATTTATAAATTTTATCAATATTACAAATTCTTTAAATTTTGTAGATTCTTTGTGTTCTATTAATTGTTTCAAGTGTGCCTGTTTTATAAATTCTACAAACTCAAATTTAATTGTCTTATAAATATAAACATTTCGAAAAATCCCATAAACTTTAACAATTCTGTAAATTCAATAATTTCTATAAATCCTATGCATAAAGTTTTAAAATTCAGTAAGTTCTTTACAATCTGCAAATATCATGAATTCTTCAATTCTTATAAGTTCTGTAAATTCGATAAATTCTATAAATCTTAAAAGTCTAATAAATTCTATAAATTTTAATTCTGTAAATATTATAAATTCTAATATGTTTTTAAAACCTATAAATTCTTTAAATGTTATAGATTGGGTTCTATATATTTTTCGGGTCTGTCTAGTTGCATTCTACATGTTTCTAAAAATATTTCAATTTTTATAAATTTTATAAATTCAATAAATTCTTTGAATTCTATAAATTCAGTAAATTCTGTAAATCCTATAAATTCTATTAATTCTATAAAGTCTAAAAATCCAATAAGTTTCTTAAATTCTATAAATAAATTCTATAAACCCTATCAATTCTGTAAATTTGATAATCCAATAAATTCTATAAATTTTATAAGTTTTAAATGTCTATAAACTAGGTTGGGCCGATTTAATTTTTTTTTTTAATTTGATTGGAGGTAGTCCGCAAAAGCTGTGGTAGAATTTCTCATTATACACATAATTTTATTTTTATTTTTTAATTTTTTGCCGCCCCCCTCAGCCCAAAAAATTTTTTTTTTTTTTACATAACGTGGTAAATCACCGTTTTTTGGTTAATTATCTACTGCGCATGCCTATATCGCGGATGATGCATTATTGCGCATGCTCCGCGCATGCATATTAGTAATTTAGTAGTATTATGGTTTGGTTGTATTGGAACTCAGTGTGTCAAATCATTTTACTCGTAAGTAATCGTTTGTGTTAAATTGCAATTATTTAAAATTTTATCGTTCTTTTGTGTATTATTGTGTGAAAAGTAATTTAATACTGGCTACGGCTAAAGCTTCTATTAATACTCGGGCCAGCAGAAGATGTTATGTTTTTGGAATGGCAAAAGATCTTGATTCTGTAACACCTGTTATGCTCCCGACGTATAAAGACATGATGAGATGCTATCAGAGTATTCGTTTAAAATTGAAAGGAGTTGGTAGCAAGGAACCTCATACCGCAGAAATTTCAAAAATACTAGCACAGAAAATTCTTCAAATTTGGCAGATTGCCTCACTTCCTACAGTGACGCACAAGCGTGTAGTGGATATGATTACAGCTTACCACAATAAGTATCAAAATATTATTAGACCTCTGAAAAGTAGAAATATCGTTTTTCTACAAGAAAAATTGAAAAAAATTGAGACTGATGCAGAACACCTTTTTGATATATGTGCCTGCAAATGCAATCAATCTGATAAGTCTGTTTGCAGTTGTCTGAAAACGAGCAAAGTTCCCACCGACGATATACCGTTTTCGATAGATCAAAGAAGCGAAAGAAAGATGGCTTGCGACGGAATTATTGCGTAAACGAATGGCCCGGAAATAAAAAGAACTCGGAAGATCTGTGTTCGTAAAAGAACCAGAATAGTCTGATATTGCAGGTGCAAGCGGAATCCAGGAAGTTTCGGGATTCGATTCATCTGAAAAGTCTATATCAAGTGATATGATGACAGTGGAAGTGATGCGGAAATAGATTTCAAACAGGCACATACTTTGAAGAAACGAAAATTGAACGAGATCACACAATCTTCTACCCAAATGAGAATGTCCTTGCTGAAAACTGCAAAAGCTTCTGATCTTACAGGCGCTTCAAATAGAATGGTTGCCAAGATTACAACAGCTGTTCTTGAAGATTTCAAGCTGGTTTCGGTACTTGATCCAAATGTTGTGGACAAAACAAAATCTGACGAGAAATAATAAAGAACAGAAAACAAATATGTACAGGCAAACGAACTTGGTAAACGAACAGGTGTATTGAATATTTCTTGTAAATAAGGATTCAACTTTAAAACAATATATTTTATAAACTCACTTTTATAACTTATAGATATAGCAGCTCGTTCAATCAAAGATCTTTATTTTGATGGTCGGAAAGATCAGACTTTAATTCATGTGGAGGGACGTCGAGAGATAAGATGCGAGGAGCACATTTCACTTGTGGAAGAGCCGGAAAGCAAGTATTTTGGACATGTGGTAGTTCAAGCTTCAGTTAAATCGTCGGCCATAACACGTGAGATTGTATGTTACTTGCAAAAATATAAAATAGATTTTGCAAACTTAACTGTTCTCGGGTGTGATGGCACAAATATCAACACTGGGTGGAAAGGGGCGTATTACGTTTAATAGAAACCCATGTCGGTAAGCCTCTTCAATGGAGTATATGTCTCCTTCATGCAAACGAACTCCCACTTCGGCATTTAGTGCGAAAGTTGGATGGTCACAGAAAAGGTCCATATTCTTTTTCTGGACCCATCGGAGCACAGCTGAGTGAATGTGAGAAGAAACCGGTGATAAAATTTTAACTTATTCAAAGTAAATTACCGGATATCAACATAAAAGATTTAAG
Source organism: Tipula helvola (assembly GCA_963556165.1). Lineage (NCBI taxonomy): Eukaryota > Metazoa > Arthropoda > Insecta > Diptera > Tipulidae > Tipula > Tipula helvola. Next base: position 105,637,224 of record OY744483.1, read on the forward strand.
TTCCGATCAGCGGAGTGAAGGTTATTGTTGCTCAAGCTTAGCAAGCAGTAGTCCAGGGAAGTTGTCTCAAGCTAGATGGCTCACAACTGCCAACCGGCTGTTTAGATTATATGTACTGACTACTGAACCATCAAATTATTTTGAAACTCTTGGGGGCTTCGTAGGAAAAGTGTATGCACCCATGTGGTTTCAAATCAAACAAAATCCATTGTGCCAACATGGTGCCAGACATTTGTGGAAGATGATTGAACTTTCTCGCCAGTTTCCAGTTGATGTCAGAGAAATAATTCACAAAGTGATTTCGACCAACGCTTACTTCGCACAGCCGGAAAATTTGTTACTTGCGATGATTACAGATCCTGAAAATTGTAACATTAGGGAGCTGGGCATTAGATTGCTGACCGCATTGACGGTCAAAGCTACCCTTTCTTTAAAGTGCCTAAAATAAATTTCCAAGCATCAAGTTATATGGAAATGATTAATTGGCAAGAATTTCCTGTAACTGAGCCGCCACTTACCATGAGTATAAAGAATGAAGATTTACAGCTAATGTTGAGTGAGAAGAATGTTCCCGTTTTATTTATAGACAATTTTCCTTGTCACACAACACAAGCGGTTGAAAGATGCGTTAAATTGGTAACGGAAGCATCTTCCAAAGTATTTGGCAGGGAGTCGAGAGACGGACACATTCGGGCAAGGTTACAAGCCAACAAAAATTTACCTTCGTTTGAGAACAAGGGACAGTACTACTCTAGTGCTGAACAATGATTCCGATCAATTGTGTTATTAAGATATGTGAATTAAATTACTTTCGAAATATGTATATAAATTAAATAAAAAACTGGTTTTATTTCTTAATCCAACTTAAGTTAAGCAAGCGAGGCTCCGATAAATAATTTGCTACACCATTAGGATTTATTATACATTATGTTAAGGAACAAATTGCGCAAATATTAAACGCTACCGCAAACTAAAAAAAATAAAAAATTAAAAATTCTAGGGGGTCAACTCCAGGGGGCAGCTAAATATTGTCAAAAATGGAAAACAAAAATTTAGTGAAATTATGAATGCTTATCACACCTTTCAAACACTACCCATGTTTAGGTTTCGAAAAAAAATTGTTTTCATTCTTTTTCAGCCTAGCCTACTATATACCTACTCTATAAATTTTTAAAATGAATTTTAAAAATTCTACAAAACCTACAAATTCTATAAAATTTATAAATTCTATAAATTTTGCAGATCCTTTGTATTCTATTAATTGTTTCAAGTGTGTCTGTTTTATAAATTCTACAAACTCGAATTTTATTTGTTCTATAAATATGAAAATTTTGAAAAATCCTATAAACTTTAACAATTCTGTAAATTCAATAATTTCGTTAAAAATTTATAAGTTCTATAGATTCTATGAATAAAGTTTAAAAATTTAGTAAGTGCTTTAAATTCTACAAATCTTTATCTTTCTTATAAATTCTGCAAATTCGATAAATTATATAAATATTTTAATATATTTATAAACTCTATAAATTTTCTGAATTTGATAAATAAATTCAAAGAATCCTTTAAATTACATAAACTCCACAAATATTATAAATTTTTTAAATTTTATAGATTCTGGATTTTTTAAATTTTATAGTTTGTTAGTTCTAAAAATTCTATACACCCAAATTTTACTTATTCTAAAAATTTCATAATTTTTATAAATTCTATAAATTTTATAAATTCAAAAATTTCGATAAATCCTATAAACTTTAATAATTCTATAAATTAAATAATTTCTATAAATTTTATAAATTTAATAAATTTTATGTATAATTCTATAAATGCTATGTATAAAGTTTTAAAATTCAGTAAGTTCTTTAAATTCCACAATTCTTATAAATTCTTAAATTTTTTTAAATTCTGTAAATTCGATAAATTATATAAATTTTGAAAGTCCAATAAATTTTATAAAATTTAAGTCTGCAAATATTATAAATTCTAATATGTTTTTAAAACCTATAAATTCTATAAATTTTATAAATCCTTTAAATGTTATAGATTCTATCAATTCTAAAAATTATTCAAGTTTGTCAGTTCTATAAATTCAATAAATTCTGTAAATCTTATAATCTTATAAATTCTATGAATTCTATAAAGCCTAAAAATTCAGTGAGTTAGGTTAAGTAAGTTGGAGTGCCACAGAATTTATTCCCTTCACTATTATTGGAACCATTTATCTCGCAGTTTAAGCGATGCGATAGGACTCCCAGACCCACTCGTTATAAAATTAATGCGAAAAAAAACCCAAACATTTTTAAACATAGATTTAATTGCTACTGCGAGTTAGTTCCGTTCTTACAATTGGTAGTGATTGAAATCAAGTGTTTCCTGTTTTTCTGGGTTTTCTCATTAAACTTGGCATTAAACTCGAGGCTTGTGTCATTTAGGCTAGAACTTTGATAGTGATATTTCCCACTGCTAAATAATTATGTCAAAAGTTATTCCTTAAATGCCTTGTAAAGAAAAAGTGTGGCGTATTGTATACATAATGGCATACTGACACAAACTCTCCGAAAACATTTAATTATTTTCGCGACATTTTCGCCGCGACAATTAATTCGTTTTTTTAATATATATAGTTTAATAATTCTGTGATGACGCCCATTTTTTTAAAACCGAATTAACTCCGCGGGAATTTTTTTTTTTTTTTTTTTTTGCAACAGGTAATTTATTTGTAATTATGAATTAAATTTAAATCCGACATTTTTGTAATCCAACATGTTTTCATTAAGGGCTTTTGTACATTTTTACTTTTTATCTATTATGAGTATGTATTTTCAGTTCTAGTAATATTCGATATATTTCTAATAAAATTTTGAACCTCGATTTTGATTTATGTTAACCTAGCACGGTTTTGTTTGTTGTACATAAAAATTAGTCCTTTTGTGTTATAAATTTGTAGTAAAGTATTCTGTATTGATTAAGATGATTTATTCAAATTTAATTTTGGTTTGGTTATAATTTTATTTGAACTTATGTACCTACCTAGCTGTCAATTTTAATATTATTGATGACACATTCATTCGTAAACCCTAAATTTTAGCTTTTGAAAATAAGGGAGAAATCTTTTTAGTCAATGGATGGCCCACAAATTAAACCAAAGTTGTTGCAAACCGAACATTATTATTCCGTAACCAATTGACACCACACATAAAAAATCAACCATTCAAAGTGACAAGCAGTTCGCTAACATTTGACAGATATGAGTATAATAATTCTAGTTATAATTAAAACCAAAATCTGGCAAGTCTGCGGATGATATCAATATTCCAAAACTAATTAATTCATAAACTTTTACATTAAGAGGCAAGAGCCTTTACCAAAGCACAGATAATAATAATCCAGCTTTATACTTTATACTATAGTTTTACAGAACCAAAATAAATTATACGGCTATAATCCTATAACCATATATTCCTCTGTGTACAAGAGTGTTGTATACCTGAAAAAAAAAAGTAAAACAAACACTTGGGTTGGTCGTTGGTTCCAAAATGTATAGTAGAAATAGCCATACGATAAATTACAATAAGACATCATCTTACTTTTAATGATAATTTATACATTTTCCATGTGAAATTAAATTCACTTTATCTGTACTTTTATGTTTGGATAGTATATGAAGGTACTGTATACTGTATCAATTGAGGATGCATAATATCATGAACAATTTAACACACAAAACACAGAACGACACAATTCACATAATAAAACAACTGTGTCGTCTTTATAGTTCTGTGTATAATTATGTAGTATAGCAAATCTCGTATGATGATAATATAAATGTTCTCTGTAATAAAGCGAATCGTAATCGTAACGTTCTACACAGAGTCACAGACACTATATAGATAAACTGTAGAAAACATAAAGACAAGCAGTTTTCACTAATTCTTTATAATGTGTACTTAACAAAACAAAAACTAGACTAGATTATGCTATAATTTTAAAGCATTATGCTTTTTTTATATTTTTAATGTTGCAATGTACTACAAACAGCATGCATCATTTCAATTATATTCATCTAACACATTCGATGTTTTTTGCATCTTCCTCTTAGTTTCTATTGTCTACGTGTCATGAATGATTTGAAGGAAAAAACAACAAAAATATTGAAAAACTACAAAGGAAAATCAGTTTCATATTATTCTAAACACTGTTTACAATGAAATGATAACAATAGCAAAAACTATCAGCTTGTACATGTACGGTGTTCGACAATGTTGTTAATAGTTTTGAATACTGTTGCCAGTTTTTATTTGATTATTTCGTAAAGTATAACTTCATAAGGTGAATAGCCGTGTTTAATAGATTTTGTCTAGAAAATGTATATGTGCTTTGTGATTTATTTGCGGATATATTAAATGAGTGATATATAGAATTGCAACTTATAATTATAAACCATTTTAGAAAATAGAAATATAAGTTCAAACGATGGTGCGTTTGAAAAACACACGAATATGAACTAATGATGATTTTGGGCTTATATTTGGTCCGTTAGCAATCCAGAATCCTATATAGTGTAAATAATGAATATTCCTCTGATATTTATATTATATTTGAATCTGTAAGTTTTATTTTTACCTAATTTGATCGAAAAACTAATTATTTACAATTAAGCCCTGACATGCTTGTGACAGTTCATAAAACTTAACTTATTCCATTCTATAAAGCGAAAAATTAAAACCGACAATCTCATTCCTATTATATGTAAATTTCTTGGTTTTCCCTTACAACTCGTATTGTACTCGTATATTTGATACTTTCATAGATTTTCTGTTGGTACATCTTAAATTCCTGACCTTTTTTTTGTGCGTGTGTTGTCCCATGTTGTTTATTTAATTTTAAAATTTGTCATAAATATTTTGACAAACGAGAGCAGATTATATAATAAGAAAAACAATTTTATTATTTTTATTTTTTAAATGTACCCAATTCTAGGTAGGATACTTCTTTTGAGATTTGACGATGTTTTTTAAATATAAGGCTCTTAAGCAATTCTCAGTACAGAACTCATAAAACGTCCAAATAATTTATTAAATTCTAAGCCTGCACAAAATTATACGCTACTCAAAAATGATTGAATATTAAGAAAGTATCCTTGTTGTTTTATTACTTTTTTAGGAATTTTAGGAATTCACCTTATTTTTAATCTGATTTTTCCAGCTGTATGTATAACGAATGGCATGAGTTTAATCGGAAACATCGCATTGTTAGTTACTATGTAAAGTTCTTACCAAGTAGATCATATTAACCATTTCGAAAGAATCCTCCTACACTTAAAAATATATGAAAAAAAGGGAAATTTTTACAATTTAATTACCTTTCCTTAGTTTATTATTATTTTGCCGTATGCTCGTGTATAGGTTTGAATAAAAGAACCATGTAAAAAATTTTAACCTGGAACTAAAATAAAGAGATGTACTTTGCCGTCGCCATGCGCCGGATCGAATGTTCAACTTAAAATGTTTCTAGAGAAAGAAGCCTTTAGGTGATGCTTAGGCGGGAGCCGTTTAAATGGTAAACTACATTTGACAAAGTTACGTTTCATCAAAATATCTTTGGCAAATTTGCATATTTGTGGCAAATATCATATGACAAAACAAACTGAATGACAAATGTACCTACATATGTTTAATCAAAAAGTCTATTATCAATTTAACAGGTACGTCGTAAATGGAATTTTAAAATGATTTTGGATACATTTTTGGAATATAACTAGCCTATACCTTAGCTGTTTCTTAACCTATTGTGATTAAATTTGACATGTACGGTGGAAATAGGATTGTTAAATGATTTTTGGGTGCATTTTTGGAATATTGCAAAGTAGCCTGTAACTTGGCCATTCAGACAGAGATAACAAGAAGTATTGATATCACTCTGCAAACAATTATAGACGAAATTTCAATAAGTCAGACAATTTTTCGAGCTGATGTTGAAGATGACAGTATGCGGCTGGTGACTATATTCAAGCTTGTGCAACGGGGGTGCTTACTCAGCTTGCTGCCGTTGAACTTCAGACGGAAAGGGCAAATATGGTTATTGAAGTTAGCAGTGCGAATTCTGTTATTGTATAGAGAACAATGCCACAGATTATTACCTATACCGAATCCAGTGAAATTATACTTCCTTCAGCAATGCAAAATTCATCGTCCTCTATAAGAACCTTTGCTGAGGTATAGCATCATCATAACTGAATTCCAGTGCAGTTTTGCCTGAGGTTAATAAAATGCTTCGTCAACATCAACTAAACCAATTTGTGGTACTAAACATTTGGGGCTTTTTCAATAATTAACTTACCGCTCATCTTTTTTGCTCATTTTCTCATGCGGTAAGGTAAATTTTGAAATAAAGGTAAAATTTTTTTAATGAATTATTTTAAAGGAATTATATCGCATTTATGGCTTCTGAATTGTATTTTGGTTAACTTAATTCGTTGGGTTAGTATATAGCGTCGACGAATATATTGAAGCGAACTGGACATTAAATTGAAAAATGCTTCGTCAACCTTGCAGGCACAGATCAAAGAAATGTTATCGTTCCTATTGCTTCTGCTGATAGTTTTCCACAAATGTTTTAAGTTGTGACAAAGATCTAAATATGCCTATAAAATAAAATTAATTTTTTGTATTTATTTTAAACAAAATATTTTTTCTGGATTGTGTTTTCCAGTAATTTGTAGATTTTTTTCAGACAAATTTGTACACATATGTGTAGTGATCCTAAATTAAAATGAATAACACAAAATATCGGGCACGATTAACTGATACTATAGGTATGATCGACAGCTGTTTCAAAATCGTCTTTTTCTGCGCAGCACCGTATGACGTGCTAAAAGTCAAAACAAAATAGAGAAATTTTCCCAAAAACAAAAACTAAAAAACAAATTAAAAAAAGAGAACAAAGTTACACGTATACAATTTATGTACAGTGTTTCTTAAAACATGTAACGATAGACCAACCCGACTCTCCAAGTTGACCGCAATTTCACAACATTAGGTATTTGCTTTTATGCAAAAAACAAAAAAAAAACAATCTTTTTTTAATTTTTCTCTGAACACCAAACCGCGTTATAAATGAGATGACTCGTAGAGGACGAAACGAGGAGCTCTCCGTTACCCTCACGTTCACCTGAAATTAAAGAAAAGCAAAAAAAAACCCCCACCAAACTGTAGTTGGTGTTTATTTTGATTAGGTGTTATTTTTACAAAAAGAGCGATATATAACAAACACAAAAAAATGTTAAATTACACCAAAAAAAAAAAAAATGGTTTTTTAGGTTAACGACGAATTCATATGCTGCAGTACTCAGTAAAAAAAAAATAATCATTCACCAAAACTCTCGTACATTCGCTTCCTGGACACTTATAATTTGTTAGTGATGGATCCACGCCAACGCCAACTCTGCTCGGATTCAGTTTCTGCCGACAATTATACTCGCACCCAAATGATAAAAGTGGTTTGTTTTTATTTGTTTCTTTTGGATTTGTTTCCACCACCCGGAGACACCAACAAGAAAAAATTATGTGGTTTTGTATTTTTTTGCTCTTTGTATCTTGTTGACACGTGCACTATGTCACTAATAATTTAATCACAAAAAAAAAACCTCGGGTTACCGTCCAATGGCCTGATGTAAACTGGATTTTCCGAAACCGACCCCAAAACGTGAGGTTTCTGGTATCTTCAGGCAAACAAACAAATATTACCTAGATCCGTTCAGCCAAATTACGAGTTTTTCCCGTCTGTTGGATAATTGAATTCCACTGCTAACCGTGATTATCACGAATTTTTGTTTCGTTCTCCTCGTTCCAACTTGATTCGGTGTATTTGGTATTGGTTGAGTTGCTCGGTAAATTTTTCCTTCTTGTTGATTTGTGAAATGTTTGTTCACGTCCGCTCTCTCTGAAGCTCGTCCCCAAAAGAAAGATTTTTATTCTTGTCAAATCGGTTTGTTGTTCTCTTCTTCAGCTTTTTCCCTTTCCATGTTTCAATGCCATCTACTTTTCACCACCACAAACCTTAACCGTCACAACATTATACCATTAAAAAAAAAGTAATGAAACAACCGTATACGTTAACCTTTATAAAAAACAAAAGAGAGATCCGTCATAAGTTTATATCTCTCCCTGTCTAATTTGGATATTGTTTATTTTTAGCGCATGACGTTTCATTATTTTTCTTTTTTCACTCGCGTAATTGTGTGTCATAGAAAAACAAAAGAATTTTGGCATAAACACGTAACAAACACTATTATGTTACAATGTCTTTTTCTTTGGTAAGTTAATTTTTGAAGGAGCGCCAAACATTTTAATGAGAATTTTGGGGTAACGACAGTTACACCTAACGTTATGGTCACACCTTTCAAAATTCAATCCTCATACTACGGAAACTGATATTTCAGACATAACATGCTTGGAGATTGAGGATTACAAAGTATTTAAGCTTGCCCCAAATATCGCGATATTGAATCTTTGAAGTTTATTTGCTACAAATTGGGCTTGAAAGAAGATTTACGGGCTCTTGATCCAAATACTTGGCCGACCGGGTATACATTCGGGAATTTAATAATCAAAATTTTCGGCCAATGTTGCCTCTACGAGTGAAGTTTCGGACAAACGCTGCAGCCAACAGTACAACCGGTCAGTGCAACACGTTAAATTATACCAACTCGTATTATAGTAGTACTGAAGTGATAATCTGCAGGTAAATGTAAATTGTTCTATAAAATTAGGCCATTTAAATATCCGTATAGTTTGGTTAAACATTTTAATGAAATTTACTGTAATGTTAGAGTTAAACAAATTTGGTTTTCTCGCTTTAACTGTAACTCTTCTTAACAGTAAAATTACAAACAAGTTGCTCCATAGCAATAATTATAATCTAATACGTTTTGATCGTATTAATAATATACGATGGGGTGGGGTCGGTATTTATTTTCGGTCTACTTTGGGGATCAGCAAATTGTTCTCTGATGCCTTTGATAAGGTTGAAGTTTTGGAATCTGTAATTGTCGGGTGATTTGGCAAAATTCTTCAGTAGCAGCCTGTTGGATTTGATAATTTTGTATGAGCCTGATAAGCATAACATTATTTCTTTTGAGCAGCTTGCTATTTCTGATGATGACTTAATTTTTGCCTGAAATAAGTTCAGTCGTACCAGAGATAATATTTCTTATACCGTTGTTTCTAATTATAAAGCAATCAATCATAAGTATTTTATAAATTGTTTTTTTTTTCGTTAGACTCGTTAAATCTATTTGTATCCTGATGTCAAAGAGATACTCGGAGAGTTCAATTCAAATATCTTAAAATTAGATTTGTGTGTCTCGAAAAGAAGTATAAGAAATGTCCCATACCTCCCGTGGTTAAATGCACATTATTTTGAAGTTAATGCAAGGTAGAGATTTGGCATACAAAAAATATAAACGATTTGGATTAGAGCTCGATTTTGAATCATTTAAATATTTTAGAAATAAAACCAACAAATGCATCAATCAAGTTAAAAATTGGTTTTATTTTGTTAATTTACACAAACCAACGTGGAGAATTTAAAAAAAACTCGATATTTCATGTAAATCAACCGAAGCAGTCATTGACTTTTCTGCTTATGAAATTTTTGCAGTGATCAGTAAACTTAATGAATCGTTAGGTGTTTGGTCTCTACCCGATTTTGATTTTATTAGTTGTGATTAGTATTTTACCTTCCATATCTAAGCGCCTGGAGTAAATTATACAGCTACAAATTCTTGAGCTATAAATACCTATGCAAATTCCAATCTAGATACTAATCTGGCCAAAGTACTACTACTGCACCTGTGCATATTGTTGATGATCTATCTGCTATATTATACAAAACTAATTCATTTGCTATTTTAGTCCAATTAGACTTTTCTAAAGCATTTGATTGTGTTAATCATATCCTTTTATTTCGAAAGTTAAAGTTATATTATTAATTTTCCAATTCTGCTATTTGGTTGCTTCATTCCTATTTGAGTAATCGTAAACAATTTGTAAATATTGGTGATGATCTTTCTGGTTATAAGTGATGTAGTTGCTGGGGTGCCTCAATGGTCAATTTTTGGCCATTTACTTTTTTTCATTTATATAAATGACCTACCTTGGTATGCAATAAAAACCAGATTTTGACTATTACTTCGGTATAAAAAGACCAAAGTATTGAAATCCTTTCAAAAAAACCGAAAAATTTGGTTGGTCCAAAACCACTTTCCTCGACGTTTTGAAAGTCCCTGAGTCTGAAAAAGCCGATTTGGAATTTTTTTCGCCAATCTGTTTCTATGGTCAAGGCGGAGATTTGAATAGCTTTTGGAGACTGTAGTACGTCAATGTATGAATTGACCCAAAATATTAGGTTTTATAAATATTTTAGATTTTTTTATATATGCTGGTTTGATTATTAAATTGGGCATTGAATTTGGAATTGATTTGAAGGGTAAGTTAGGGGTCAATTTGCGAATTGAGATGAAGTTGAGTTAGGGTTGGATTAGGATGTAGTGAGTATAGTTATCAAATTTTTTATATGATGGATCTTGCCTATTTATCAACCGATTATTATGAAATTCGACATGTGCGTTGAAAATGGGAATGAAGCTCTGGAATATGGCCAAGTAAGATGGAACTTGGTTATTCCTTACCCAAATATTATGAAATTTGACATGTGCGTTGTAAATTGGATTCCAAAATGATTTTTGGATAAATTTCTGGAATATGGCCTTCGATATAAAGTTCTAGAATACGATTTTTCGAGTTAAAATGGATGCATGTACCCATTTTACTGAAGCTTTTGATCTGTTTTTTGGCTGTTGTTGTATAAGTAAATAAATGTTGGTTAAAATAGAAATCAATACTGTCAAAACTGTCATACCAACTTTATGACACCGATAAATGCTATCCCCATTGAAGACACCAAAGACCAAAGTTCTGATCACCTCATGAGGTGTCAGCCCTTTATATTTTTCTAGGTTATTTCCAGTAATATTTTGAATTATACTGGAATTCTAATGATTATATAGCACAAAAAATTACTAGAAAAACACTAGCTGGTCAGTTTTGTTATATAAAACGGAATATCTAGTTAAAGTAACTGAAAATCACGTAAATTATATTACCAGATTTCCAGTAAAAATAAAAATACTTGAATTCCAGTTGCATTTTCACTATTAACACTAGTCTTTCTACGAACCAATAGCCTATCAATATCATAAAATGAAAGATAATTAAGGATATTATACGGTATTTCTCCAAGTGTATGTCAATTCAAAATTTCTGCCGTTGCTTTAACTTTTTCTTAGGTTTGGCCTTTTTTCAACTAGGCGCCTGGACCATTCATCGCTAAACTATAATATGAAAGACAAAATTATCCTTCATCCTTGATGTGACGAGCGCTTATAACTATTTCATAAATTTCTTGAAATTGTGTGTTGATGGAAATATGGAAATACTACTTTGGTTGAGAGATTAAAGCAAAAGATAGAATTATTCAGCTATGGATAAATCCTGCCCCTCTTAGAAAAATTAGGTTTAAAAAAAACTTTCGAAAAAGCTAAATAATAATTTAAATGATCCGGTCTTTACAAACCGTGTTAAGGCATTAAAGCTGTTAAACAGAAGAAGAGATTTTAAACAAAAAAAAGGTCAAACGCTCAAATTAAAGAAATATTTATTGATGAAAATGCTTCAGAAACCTATCCACGCAAATTGACTGATTTGTTAAAAATCACTGTAAAACATTTAAAAATCACTTTTACTTTTAGCATACAAAATGCTCCATTAGAATTCACTATCTTTTAATACGAAGGGCTTGATCAAAGAAATGCGGTTGCTTCTATTTTAAATGATCTTACTTTTTTGTTGGGTTTCGCGGGGTTTTGCTTTGGTTTTGCTCATACTTATCAGACATATCCCAGGTTGTTAGGATTAAAGGTATTATGAGTCAGCCTAAAATCTTAATCGATGGCGTTCCGCAAGGTTCAGTATTAGGTCCATTGCTGTTTCTGATATTTTTAAATTCTATTTTTATATTGACTTTAATTCCCAGTTGATCGCTTTCACCGATGAGCTGGTGTTCATGAACGTAACATTATTACTCAACAAATGCAATCTCAACTATCCTCCTTAAGAAATGGTGCTCCGCGTAAACAATGTTCTTAAGTACAAAAACGAAAGGTATGTTCTTTAAAATTAGCGATGCTTTTTTGTAGATTCTAATATCCTTTGCGACCAAATTGCTTGTAACGATGGTTGTGTTAAAATTGAATTCGTTTAATCTTTAAAGTAATTAGAACTAACTGTGGATAACACTAAGCTTTGGAGACACCATATCGATGACCTTCGTAAATATCTCATAATAATGATTACGAAATTTTACTTACTACGTAGATCATGTCCGACTGCAGTTTTAAGAAATATATGCTTTGCATTCATCGACTCGAAATTGTCTTATGGCTTAGTTTGTTGAGGTGGCACTTACTACACCATAATTCAACCACTCATTATTGCGCTGAAGCATATTGTTAGGATTATGCTTAATACACAGAGGAGTTCATTTTGCACAAAAGGCGAAAATCAAATTTGTGTCTCATTTGTTTTCACTGAATATGAACACTGTTGCGCTTATTAAAAATATATTTTATTGATGCGATCTCAGCTAATAGAACAAAATGATATTCTATTTCATCTATCATTCGTCTATGTATGTCTCTCACCAATGAACCGAATGAAATGGAGTAAAAATGTATTCTTTAAAAAAAAAGAAATAAACTCGCTTCTCACCTTTTGTGTAAAATCCCACTCCTGGAGATATTTCCACTTTTGTGCTCAAACTATTGAAAGCTTTTTTTTGTTATAATTGTGAATCAGTCAAAGCTGACATTGCTAACTTATATCCTAGGTCAATATTGGGTGATTTCAATATAAATTTATTTAATTCCAGTGGTGATAAAACGGTTTGGATAAAGTCATTAGTCCCTACCTGTGGATACGTTTTTCTGAATAATCTGAGTCCAGAATTTTATAAAAGATTTTCCTCAACACCATTGGTGTTAGAGCATATTATCACAGATATGATTAAACAAACATTTAGGATTAGTCTATTTGATTTCCCGGATTTTGATGATAGGATCATTCTGATAGATAATTTAGATAATACACCCAATAATAAGTGCACTAGACAGCAGTTTAGGATAATTGATTATAACGAAATCTTCACTAAATTGACATATTTAACCTATCAGTTGAAATCCTTTGAAGAAATCATTCAAACGCTGTCTCAATTAATTAAATGCAATACTAAATTGATAAGGAAGCAGAAATCTGACACATGGATTACAAAGATTTTTTTGTCAATAATCAAGAGTAGGAATATATTTTACTCTTTGCATGTCAAATATCCAATTAATTCATATTACACAGAAAGACTTAAATACTTTCGAAACCAAGTCGCGTACCATAAACGGAAACTCCAGTCAGATTTTAATATCAAACAATTACAAAATTTAATTGGCAGCTCCAAAGCAAAATCGGCGGTTTTAAATAAAATGATCGTCAATAAAGATTGTAAGAGCAGTAGTAATCAAATTATTGGAATTCTTGATAATTCTAAGATTATTCATGATTCTTGTGATATTGCAAATATCTTCAATAAGTGTTTTGTAAACATAAATAAAATCATATTTAAATCACAGCAAAGTAAGTCCGTTTCCCATTTTCCCACTTACTTGAAATATGGTAGTTTGCCAAGGCTCATGTTTTCAACAACTAATGATCTAGAAGTATCAACAATAATTGAAAATCTTAATGCGTCAGCTGCTACCGGATATGATGATATTTCTATAAAATTTATTGGAAAATGTAAGCACTTTCTGGTTCCTGTTAACTCGTTGAGTTAATAAATGAATGTATACTCCCGTCCTAAAATCAAAAGCCGTATCTACAAAAAAACTGAAATCGGGTTTGTTGTTTTTTAGTATCTTACTACGTTATTCAATATATTTACCAAAGAAACGTCATACTTAGGCTACCTGTATCCTTAGCGACAACAAGAACAACCCAAAATAAAATTTAATTTATTCTATTGAACTCCCAATAACGTAATGAAAAGTTAAAAAGTTGGTACTATTAGTCGCTATGTACAGATTCTATGTACAGCATAGATTAGATTGGAAGCCTGAATAGGAATTCCTATGGAAACTGAACAAAAATGTCAGCCGCGCTAAGCTAAGTTTGTGAATTATTAAATTTAAAAGCCTCAAGACGTTATATCTTTGGCATGATAAGTGCCAAGCACCTTTCCTTGCTCATTGATAACTAAATAATTGTCATTACCCTCACGTTTAACAAGTTTCCCCTTAATTAGGCGAACTTAGCGCAGAAATGTTTAGAGGCGTCGCTTTGGGGATACGTTTTTATATAAACGGTTTGTCCCACTAAAAACTCTTTCGGTCTAGCTCGCAAATTATATCTTCGAGCATAAGTATCGTATATGCTGCTTTTAAATGTTGGCGAATTTGATGATGAATGGTCGGCATTTTATAGGAGGTAGGTAACATCTCTGGTTCCGAATCTCCTATGCAGTTAGCAGCTTTCAACAATTTGTATTGTTCCGCTTAAAAAATTCGATGATACCCGAACATGAGATAATGTAGCGAGTAAGCCGTCGACTGATGAATTGAATTCCTTAAAGCACACGCTATTTCGGATATATGCAAATCCCAGTTGTTATGTTTTTCTTTTACATACGCTATAATGGCAGCCACTACAGATCGATTCACCCGTTCCGTTGCATTGCTCTGCGGGAATAAAATAAATTCGGGAAACTTCCTGGGCATTCCTCAATCTTCATACGGAAGTTAGCGTACTCCTCATTTTGGATTTCTTTAGAATACAAATCGATACCCCTGCTGTCGCGGTTGACGTCGCTTTCAAATTCCTCTAACGTATCGCAATGTATTCGTGATAACGTATCGGGTACCACATTGTATTTGCCCTTTTGATGTTCTATCACAAAATCATATTGCTGGAGCTTTAAACTCCATCATGCAAGTCTTCCTGTCAAATCTTTTTGTGTCATTAGCCATCTTAGAGTCGCATGGTCGGTTATGACCGCAAATTTAAATCCTTCTATGTAAGGTCTGAATTTGCTAATCGACTTTAGAACGGCTAAGCATTCCAATTCTGAAATTGAGTAATTTTTTCAGCCTTTTTAAGCTTACATGATAAAAACGCTATTGGTCTTTCCACGTTGTCAATTTCCTGGTACAGTGCTCCTCCCAAACCTTCGGTACTAGCAACACATCTAATAAAAAAAATGCTTAGTATAATCTTAGGATTTATTAATACCGGAGCACTGGTTAACACCCTTTTCACTCTTTCAAACGACTCTTGACATTCCTCGGTCCATTGAAACTTGGTATTTTTCCGAAGTAGACAAATCTGCTAAAAAGGATATTTGAGATCTATGCTCGAAATGAATTTTATATCGCCCAAGTGTCCCAAGAGTTCCTGAATGTTTGGAGCTGGGGATGCATCTTTCTTCGTTACCTGGTTTAGTTTTCTAGAGTCGATACATAGGCGCGACTTACCGTTTGGCTTCATTACTAGCACCACCGGAGTGCTCCAAGCATTTACGGTTTCCTCTATAACTCCCTTTTTCAACATTTCGGTTATGAGTTGGTCCATATCCTCTTGTACTGCTGGTGATATTGGATAATGTCTCTGTTTTATAGCCTCCGTTGTCCCTACGTCAATTTTATGCGCAAATAAATGTGTTCTTCCCAACCCTCTCTCATCAAATTTCGGGGACATTGCTACTACCTCTTCTAGTTGTAACAATTGGAATTCGGTTAGACTATGCCTAGGTATGTCTGATTTAGCAGTTTTTAAACTTTCTATGAAAGAAGGCAAAATTCCAAAAGCTTTTCAAAAATTAATTCCCAGATATAACTTGGCACTTAAAGTACTATATAGAACCTTATCCGTTGGTCGTTTTTTCTCTGACTTCATCGGTACGCCGTACCGAATTGTTGAATTTATTCTGTGTAATTTAACACCTATTTGGTTCAGAAATTTTTCGGCATCTCGACCTATTACACTGATCGATGCTCCACTATCCATTCGGCCTTTAACCAAGTGGCCTTTTATGTTAACGGTAACATATGGTCGAGGATCGTTATCTTCACTTTCTAACTCGGGTAACATTACGGCTAACTGAATTATCCGAATGGTACGTTTTCTTTTGGGCTCCTTTTCAATCTCTTCGGACATATGGTTTGGTCTTCTTAATTGTGGAGGATCTGGTTTAATATTTAAATCAAGACTAGTTAGGTAAGCAGGTGATTTGTTTATAATTATTGGTTGGGTTTCGATAGTACCCTCGGGACATTTCTTGGAGTTTCAGAGTTCGAAGTCCTAGTCGTTAACGCGCTCGGACGTCGGTTTAAAAGCTTATTTTTGCTTTTACAAGTGACACACATAGGCTTAATCACTCCCTCTTTTCCGCATCCAAAGCAAAATAATCGGTCAACAACATGATCACAATCCTTAAACATATGACCTAGGTCCCTGCAGTTCCAGCATACTACAAATCCCTTCGAATTTACGCTTGGGTTAGCCGTTGACCTATGTTGAAGTGCGGCTATGTTGTCCCCGTGGTAGAGGTTATCAGATGATGGTGAATAATGATCCGCTGTGCTTGCTGGTGAACTCAAATTATATGCTTTATGTATTGGTGATATCTCATTAACCTGTTAGTAACGACGCTTGTTAATTTCGTTGAATTTTCTCGGATCATAGCCAGCCAGAATGATTCCATAACATCTCCAGGCTCTTGCAGTGTTTTCTCAGCCTTTCTATGTTTGGAAAAGAATAACCTAGCACATGGGTCTTAATGGCTGTATTGAGATTAGATTTTATTATTCTTAATAATTGCTCTTCACTGAATGGCAATTGCAAACGGTAGTTCATTGATTCTATCTCCAGAACAAAATCATCAATTGGCAAAGCTCCTTGTTGTTTCTGCTGAAGGATTAATCTTTCTTCCTCATCTCCCCCGGGATCTGAGAAACGCGAAATAAACGGTTGTCTTATCGTCGACCAGTTAGCCCCTGGAGTCTTACGCAAGAAAATCAACATCCAGATTTGCGCAGGACCTTCTACATATATAATTGAAAATTACTCTGTGAAGTTCGTCCACCGGAAAACAGTTGAGTATAGCCATGTTTTCTAATTAGAACACAACATCTTTGACATTTAATCCTTTTCCTATTCGCCTTGTTTGGATAAAGTCACTAAACCTAGGCACGTTCCACTTGACGTATTTTATAAACATATCAGGGCTATATTTAGGCTGGGTTCTTTCAAAACTATTAACGTGTTGATATGGAGTGTTATTGGACAAATCTGAAATTGAAAAATTTACTGATTTTTCGAACATTTGCGCTTGTGGTTTGATCGTATATCCCGAATACTCTTGATAATCGATATTGGTTTTAGATAGTCTGCCAATAGATCCAAAGTTGGCCACTCCACCTATTCTCGGATTTATGTTTCTTGTTAAAGTGCTTGGAAAGCTATCGAAGCTTTGATGATTTATCGTATTTTCATACCCTGGTTGTACTACCAAGGGTTGGCTCATGGGCATATTGCTTGGAAAATGTATCTTAGCTTATACCAAATCGTTATGTGTGGGTTGATTGTCTTGTAACTGTACTGCAAACATATTATCGGCAGCGGATTTTACTGTGGTGGAATCTTTCGTCGCCTCTAAGATACTAGAGGTAGTATAGGTTTTGGTATTTCACCTAGTGATGTTTCTGAATTAACTGACTCCTTTCGTTCCCTTCCTTCAGTACTTTACATATACATATTTAACAACTGTATATGACGTCTTAGGTTATTCAATACTGATTCTAATTCAGGTGGGTTCTTAAATGAATGTTTGGCTCTCAAGCTTCTCTCATAGCATTGGATTAGGCGTATTTTCATCGAACTTCTGACTCTGTTGCATCAATTGTTAACTTTGCTCGGTGCAAAATTTTATTTCCAAGTCTTTCTGATCCTTAGAGACATGTGTTGTTAATGGTTTTTGCATTCATTTCTGATCGTCACGGGCAAATGTGTCATTCTGTTTTACCACCGATCCTTCGTCGTTAGCATCTAAGCATCTAACTGCACACTCTACTCTAAATTCGTCCTCTTCTAAACAATTTGCTCTCAGAAGCACCATTTTATTATATCCAGGTATTATCGAGTTTTGACCTTTAGAAACTTATTCTTACCGAATATGACGTACTCGTTGATTATCGATAATTAATTTAACTTAATTACTACGAAATTAATTGTTTATGCACCTAATATAACTTAAAAAAATAACAAAACTAACGTACCAACAAAACAAATTTTACTTTCAAAAATTATCGTTTGTATCTAACAAATATGATTGATTCCCATCGCAAAATGAAACCTTGAATAGTAAATATGTCTATCCTTGAAACTTAAGTTTCAAAGTAGTAGTGTTTACTATAACGCTTAATACGTTTCATCGTTCCACGCTTGCTATTTATGGATTGAAATTTAATTACATATAAATGGCTAAAAACAAGTGAATTGCTAAATTATTGACAAATGAGTGGAACACCAGGCTATCAAGTGATTTGAAATAATCCCAATCTTCTATCGGCAGATCGTCTTTTAGAAATAAAAAAATAAAAAAGCTAAACACTAAATACAACTCGAGGAACCCTCAGTATAATCGGCTTTAAGGGACTATTCACATCAAGCGCGAATTGCGAATGCGAGTAAACAATTTTTCTAAAATTATGATATAAAAAACACTTAAATCTAAAATGTTTGTCTGTTTTTAAGATAAGTACGATGTTTCCAATCAAATTAAATGTAATTAGGCCCGAGAATTATTTCACAATTAGAGAAAAACGAAATTCGCGTGAAAAATGACAATCTTTACACGAATTTCATTTTTCTCTAATTTTGAAATAATTTTCGGGCCTAATTACATTTAATTTGATTGGAAACATCGTACTTATCTTAAAAACAGACAAACATTTTAGATTTAAGTGTTTTTTATATCATAATTTTAGAAAAATTGTTTACTCGCATTCGCAATTCGCGCTTAGTATGAATAGTCCCTAAAGATTCTAAACAACGAACTTTCAAAACTCATTTTTAATGTTGGCTCCCAAAATGTTTAATAGTATTCCGGATGAATTGAAAATTTGAAACATTTTTATTCGAATGTGATAGTGTGAGTGATTTGGTGCAATTTCAAGTGTAGGAAATTAGAAGTTTAAATTTTTATTTATTTATTGTATTGCATAACTTATTGTATAAAAATGAAAACTTTTAATCTTATGTTTAAAATAATTTTTTTTAATTCTAATGTATAGCAGCAATCAACACCGGATTCTAAGCATCCACAGATTGTTTGATGAATAAATAAATATGTATTACCTGAAATGCCATAGCCAATTAAATTTCGTCGCAAATTCGAAACTCCGAACATAAGACTTTGAATATTTAATGTATGTGCTCATAATTACCAGGTAAATCTCCAGAAAACAGGAAAAGAGGTTTTTAAAACACCACGATTAATTAATAATTTTTAGAAATTCTAAAACATCTGCAAAAAACCTTTTCATATTCCTTGTTGTTATTAATCAGACAACCTTTAACATAATTTGCCAATCAGTATAATCATTACGTTTATCATTTAAAAAATCTTTCTTAATTGATTGATAAAATCATTTCTTTTATCTTATTTTCTTTGTGAATTAAACCAAAACCATGTAACCGAAAAAAAAATTGAATTTTCCTTTTACGTACTTTTCATCTGTATCTGTAATAAGTCAAGAACATACATAAACATATATACATGTATTCTAATTCAAACATACATCCAAAAGTATGTGCACTATCATCTTTAATCAACAAAAAAAAAAAAAAAGCGGCAGAAAAATTGGAAAATATATAAGAAAATTATACCGATTTCTTTTTCATTCACTGTACTTGTTAACCTCATTTTTCTTATATATCATTAATATAGATCATATAATGGGTGAGAAGAGAAGAAAAGAATGTTTGTAATTTTAAATAAGAAAAATTTATTTTTCCTTGTGATGAAAACAAAGTATTGTTTGCGAAAGGTTTTTCGCATAATACATATGTAAGTGAAAACCATTAATATTCTACATACTGATAATTTATGAATTTTGATTTAGGAAACCAACTAAACTATTCCGTTGTTTTTCCAATATAGGCTGCTTGTGGTGGGGCAATCTACGTAAAGGATGAGATATTCAGCTGGTTTTTTCCCATAACATACCTACTATACATATATACACGACACAATATGTGTCCCAAAAAATAATGATTAATGATAAACCGTTCAATTAATGTATCGATTGTTCTTCAACTTATATAAAATAGTTTTTGTAACAAAACTAAAGTTCTAAAGTGTCGTATTACCACCTACAGCGCGCCACAATGATTCTGTGCGATAATATTAAATTCGCTTTTCACGACTTTGACTTTAATAGTTTCTATTTTTGAATTCGCATTAAAAAGTGAATTGAAACTGATTGATTTCTAAAACATACGTCTCTTGCCTTTATAGTATATGTAATGTATACAAAACATATATTTACCTTCTGAGAATTGTTATGTTTTGAAATCAAGTAAGATGTAAATAAAATGTTTCAGTTGGCATCAACGTTCAGAGATCATATTTTATGATAATTAAATGTAGCCTACATAAATACATATATAAATATGTACAAGAAAATAAAATTGAAATTTTGTGCATATGTTTGGTGTCATATGTCGTATATTAGATAGATGATGTACTATATATACATATTATAATAATATTACACATTCGTTATGTTGAAGCGAGCTATATTTTAAAGGGCTAGCAAACATTTTTGCTATATAGTAGTATAAATATCATACGTTATGGATTGTACTTTAATACGGTGATAAGATAATTGATGATGATGAATCACATTTGAGTGAACATGTAAACATTATTGTCATTAAAGTAATGCAGATGGTGATATAAAAATAAAATGTCGCACCAACGCGGCTGGGAACTAATTTAACAATTACTTAAATACCAATTAATTGAATTAAATTAATGAAAGAATTTCAAATTATGTATTTATAATATAAATTAGTTTGTTTTCAAATGGGATAATGAATTTGTACTTTATTGAGGGGTTATTTTTCCAAAACAAAAATTAATTGGAAGTTTGTTAATATTTGAATTATTAATAAATTTGACTAAAATAAATACACCTATACTCGAAAATATTATAAATATCGTATAAAATCAATACAGGGCATAAATTCACAATTGACTATAATTGTTTATACTAAATGGGCTGAAAAGTTTTCTGTATTGACACGCATAGACGTAGTGAGTAATCATTATTAAATTTCGAAAACAGAATCTTTTATTAGGCGCCATTTTGCCGCGTTCGCTCACCATCGATCAAAAAGGGGAATGAATAGCTACTTCACAGCCATGTTTGGACATACTAAAGCACGGGGGTTCATCACTACACTACAGAGTCTGTATAACAGTCTGCATAGTGAATGGAATCTGGTCAAAGGTGACAAAGCGACCAAAAACGTAACAATCAGCTGGAAAGATGATGGCCACTATTTCTTGAACGCACACCTCAAATATTACTCATGGACTATCTAAAAAAAAAGAAACCTATTTTATTGGACAAATTAAATGATTTAATCATGGCGCCTATTCAATCATTCACCGTATTCTCCAGAATTGGCATCGACTATTTTCTGTTTCCAACATTAAAAAGATGGCTGTAGAGAAAGAGATTTGCATCGAACGATGAAGTAAGAGCCAGACGCATATTTGGTGTTTGTGAAAAATCGGTTTACTAGACAGATATTGAAAATTTGAAATGTTGGAAAATTGTCGGATGAAGTGTATAGCGTTAAAAAAAAATTATATTAACATTGCCAGGGAACTTTTCAGCTCACGTAGTATTTTATTTTTCCGATTTATATTACACACCAGTGATTTTAATAAACACAAGATTCGATTAAGTATTCATTATTGATCAACGAAGCGAATCGCCTTCACGTTGGTGTATTGAATAACAAAAATATTGAATTATTATCACCAGGTAGAGTCATAAATAACTTTCGTTTTTTTATCAGACATTTATTTTGCTTTTAAAATAACAAAACTATATTAATTTATTATGTATTCACCACCGCTTATCAATTCCTTCCTTGTAAAATTTGGCTGGTTTGAAGTGGAAGAAATTTTCGACAGCCTGACTGACTTGCCCAACAGAATTGAAGGCTTTTCCATTCAAAAAGTTTTGTAATAAACAGAATTTAGTAGTTTGTCGGGGCAAGGTCCGGAGATTAGTGTGGGTGTGGTAAAACAGACTATGGAATCTTAAGAATTGTGTTTCTTAAGTCACCCTTGGTGTAGGTGGTTGCGCATTGTCGGGTAAAAGAAGGACGTTTTTGTACTTTACCAGGACGCTTTTCATGAAGTTTCTATTGCAGCTGATGACCTTATCTGCAATAATCGTTGAATTTGACTTCAACAAGTCGTGATGAATTATTATACCTCGATAATAAAACCTTTTTTCCATGGATGTTTGCTTTTGGATCTGGTAGGGGTGATTGATCCTTATCAAGCCACTGTCTTTTGCGGACAACATTTTGTTAGGTAACCATTTTTCATCACCTGTAATAACCCTGTCTAAAAGGGGCTCCATTTTACCCGTGAGAGCAGACTTTTAGCGATTGACATGCGATCATCTTTATTGCGTTCCCTGAGATTGTCAAAGATCCATACTCCTAACTTGTTGACTTCCCCTAATTTCTCCAGATGGTCGCAAACAGTTATTTGTGATGTGTAAAATACGCTTTATAATTGACGATTGGAGGGCGTCGATTTTTATCTATCTGTGTCAATGGAAACTAAAATACAATAAATTCGTTGAAACTATTGTACAACCAGGAAAAGCGCTTCTCTCGAAAAATAGAAAACATGTACCGGCTACTACACACAAATTGCGTCGTAACCATAGTAAATGTGTTCTCAATGATCCTGCAGAAAATAGAAAAATCAGGTAGATTCATAAAAATCCAGACCCTCCAATTGTCAATAACTAAGGACAAAAAACAAATTATTTTTTTAGCAGGCGAGTGTCCGCGCTCGTTCTATGATACAGAATTAAAATTATTTGCAAGCCAACCTAATTTATTTTCTCGGATTTATGTGTGTTATTTACAAATATGTAAATTATAATAGCTATTAAGTAGTTTAGTAAAAATACGGTCAAAGATGTAGGTAATTTTATCGATAATGTATGATAGTTTTATTTTGATAAGTGAAAAATTAGTACCGGTAAAGCTTAACTGATGTCAGCTTAAAGAATTTTGAATTTTTGGTACATAAGAAAAATCACGAACTATCGTCAGGCTAATAGCTCACCCAGAAGGATTTGCACATTTTTAGCATTTGTATTACTTATGAAATTGCTTTGGATTATACGCATGAAGCAATAATATTTTAGTAAAGGCATAAACCAATTTTTGATTATTTCCTAATTTAATTAATAATTACTACAGCTTCAGATATATCACAATCCCCTAACCAGGGCATACAAAACAAATTTGATTTCAATGAAATATATACAAATACCTAGAAGAATATTATTGTTTGACTTAAAATAAGTGATACATACATTAACGTACATATATGAATTTATCACTTATTTAAGGTAAAGCAATAATTAATTATTCTATTTTCACATCTATGTTCACTCAATTTTACTTGTCTTTTGTGTTTTCTTTCGGCTTTCTCATTCTTTACTTTGTCCTTTTCCAATTTCTGACAGCGCAGGCAACAAATGAATACTTTGAAATTGGAAACAACAGGCTTTAATCAGTGATGCTTTCTCAAATTTTACCAGTAGGTTACATTTCGTAAAGATTAGTCACGAAAAAATTGTAAAAAGGGAAATTTTATTTAATTATTTACTGAGCAAATCACCTTATAAAGTTAGAAGAAAATTACAATAAAATAAATAGAATTTTTTAAATATTATTTACTATAAAATTAAATATATCATTTCAAATATTGCCAAATTGCTTTTTGTTTAGCGTTATGTTCTTTGACTGTAGATTCCTTTACTTTGTTATCGTCTGCCGAATTGTGGTTTCTTAGCCATGATTTAACAAACGGAGTGGCATCCCAAATTTCAACAGGTTGATCTATAACAGTTAATCTTACTCTAATATCCGTTACTATTAAATTCATTAACGAAAACTCCATTTCTGCTTTAAAAATGCTAACGGCAATCGTATAAATTGAGCTTCCTGTATTGTGGTGGGAATGCTTTTAGATTCAGGATTCTCATTATTTTTTATGGTTAATTCTGTATAATTTCGAAAATCGTTTTTATCGATGTCATATTTTAAAATATCACGAAATTCGTCAAATTTTTCGTCGGCTTCTATCCAAGGCATCACAATATCTTCAATGTTCCATGTGCTTGGCTCTAGTAAAAATTGGAACAATCGATTAGTCTCAATTTTAAATTTTTTATGACGCTCTCGATTAGAGCATTTCTAGGAAAACTTCCATAAATTGTGTTCTCGTTGAAGTTTATATTTTTGTAGGCTTCTGTTTTCATTAGTTCATCCACAATTTGCTCGTAAAGACCGTGACGATTTTTAAGAATTTCAAAAACACGAATGGTACGTCTGATTAATTAATCTCCACTGGCAAAATATTTATAGATCTGGCTTATAGGGAGTTGGAAAGAATCGAGCACTGATGAAGAATGTCAATCATAAGTGCCAAATCGACTAAAAACACTTATTTTGTAAACGTTTTGCCATTCCTGAAAATTTTTTATTTGAGGAAAAAACAAGTATAAACCTGGTTTGCTTCGCCATACAGTAACAGCTGCTCTTAGGCTGCATGATGATGCTCATCTAGGTCGAATACTCTTCAAATTTTTACAAGATTGATATTAAGGTTTTGCGAGAAGTTGGTCAGGTCATTTTGATTTTTGTTTGACTGATGAAAATACAATATATTTTATCCATGAACATTTTAAAACATTTCACTTCACACAAATAATAACGTTTGGAAACATCTCTATGATTCGTGCGCTCACTCCGGCTTTGCCACCAAGCAACAACGAATAATACTTTCACCAAACTACATCAACAAAAATTATTCTCGAAATTTCGGAGAATTCAAGATCAGATGCAATTTTAATAAAAACAATGATGGTTGCTTTATTGGATACAGTCGAAGCTTCATCAATTATGGCACATATTTTTAAATTTGTCTTAATTATTGCACTAAAAATTTTATTTTTAATTTCTTTTGCAATATGTTCTACTATTTTGGTTGCTGTATGACAAGAATGCAGTCCAATGCCCATGTCCAAAACGTTTTTTAATTGAAGTTCAATTTTTTCTTCTACATATATCTGATAACGGACGATTTCTTTTTGCTCAACTGTACACTGTGTTAAATATTTTTGTTGTAGAACTCAAAAAATTTTCGTTCATCTGCATTTTGTGAAAGTTTCCTTGACTAATGTTTGTGATGTTATCAATAGATAGTTTGTGTGGGTTAGACGCAAAATATATGCTCATATTTTTTTCTTAGAGAAGCTTGTTGAACCGTTTTAATTAACAAATACAATAAAAAATAATTTTTAAAATTTTATAGTTCAATATCATTGATATTCATAAATTTATTTCAATGGGTATACGATTTATTTCAATGCGTGCAAACCCATACGAACCTTAGGATAGCATCCCTGGCTTTAATTCTGACTACCGAATTATGACTGGGTAAATAATGATCTTACCCAAAAACTTTTACTAAATTAACAATGCGTGCGTCCGAAATAGAAAATGCTGACTTAGCGAAGACACATTTCAAAAAACTGCATGCGATATAGTTTTTATGTTCATTTTAAACACATTGTTTGATGTGAATTCATATTTAAATTAATCATATTTATCGAGTTATTAAATAATAGTTGTCCAATTTGAATTAATTTAATAATTTTAATGAAATTTAATTTAATCCAAAAATGCGCATTTTCAAAAATGTACATTTTAATTCGCAGTTCGGACGCACCCAATATTGGTCGATGATAGAGTTTCATTTGTAACTAGAGTCACACTTTCCTAATTTTATCCCAAAAATTGCCTTCATACAAGCTCGTTACAAGCTGAATGGCATTTGAAAATAAAGCGACTCAAATTATTTTAAATGTGCCATTACCGTTACTTTAATTTCATTTGGAATTTTATATGTTGCCGGATATATTTTACTGAATCACTTTTAATGTCCAATATAAAATCCTATCACCGGCATACGGGTCAGTAGATATTATTTATATTAGTGAACCATCTACCGACATAAGTAATTTCATTAATTTAATGTACAATAATCAATAAATATAATATTTACCAAAAACAGTTCAGAATACTAAGTCATACTGCTAAATCACTTACTTAACGGTAAATTCACTTAATTGCACAAAAAGTCACAATTACAATATTATGTATTAGGTTTTCTTAACAAATTTGCTAAATGTTTAGTTGTCATTTTTACTAGCGTTGTTTGCTTTTGTTTACATTTTTGTTCCGATAAAAACAAAAATATTGAGAAACTCGTTAAATGTCTACTGATATGTCTGCAAGCTGCTACCATCTCTAGAGTTTTACCATCCCTGGAAATTTTATTGGGTACGCAAATAACTATGTATTTAGAAAAAAACAACAAATTCCGAGTAAATTAGACATAGCTATTTGTAGCTAATGTAACTAATTCATTTCAACTATAATTGAGGGGTCTAAATGCAAAAACCGATATCACCCAAATTTACAATTTTACAGAAAGTATAAAATGTAATATTTACCATATGGATGTCTGTACCAGTGGTATCTCGAGAACGGCTTGTCCGATTTTGAATTTTTTTTCGCCAATCTGTTTCTATGGTCAAGGCGGAGATTTAAAATGCTTTTGGAAACTGTACGTTAAGAGGGTGGGGTGTCTGCCATACGAATTGACCCAAAATACCTGGTTATATAAATATTTACGATTTTTTTATATATGCTGGTTTGATTATTGAATCGGGCATTGAATTTGGAATTGATTTGAAGGTTAAGTTAGGGGTCAATTTGCGGGTTGAGTTGAAGTTGAGTTAGAGTTGAGTTGGGGTTGGATTAGGATGTGTTGAGTAATTAACAAATTTTTTATATGATGTAACTTGCCTATTTATCAACCGATTATGATGAAATTTGACATGTGTATTGGAAATAGGATTCTAACATGTTGTCTGGATGACGTTCTTGAATATATGGTCAAGTATGATGGAACTTGGCTATCGGTTTTTTTTTTATAATTAAGTATGTAAGTTATCGTTTTTTGCATCTCAATAAAAACTCTTTCAATAAAATCAAATATTATATGATAAACATTTCTTTATTATAAAACAAATAAACATAAATTTTCTTTAGTTTTACATTTATTTAGTAAATTAAGTCTTAAATTCATTATCACAAAACATATAAAATTGCACTCTCAAAACAATAAAATAAAATTTAAATTGGAAAATCTTTTTGCTCATTCATCAACGTCAGTTGAATTATTGCGTTCAGTATCCAAAACGTTTCTGTTAAAACGTAGATTATAAAAATTTCGTCATTCATCACCGTAATGAGCTTTCAGTAGAGCCTCGACATCTGAAAATTTCTCAGGTTTGACATAGTTGCCTAAAGGTATGACTCGCGGTTTTATTGAAGACAGTTTACTCGATTTTTTCAATACCGATTTTCCGCTATTAATGTTAACCATATAGTTAGGTTCCCCCTGACGAGAATGGTACCAGCCTTGTCACCTCTGCTCAGTATCATTCTTTTTGCAACATTGAACTTAAAATGCTATTGCTCAGGCAACTTTACGTGCTTCTTAGCCTGCTCGCACCAATCATTTATTTCGCATTCTAATTTCAATTTAATAACTCCCTCGAATTGTTGGAAAATGTCATAATACTTATTACTTATTAGGTTCCATAATGTGATCTTTCGAGCGAACTATCTTCTCAATATTGCCAAACACACGATCCGGCGACATAAAACTATGTCCTACAATTGGAAATATTATTTCCACTGCCTCTACGGATGCAGGTGCAGTGCTGAACCATTTAACTAGCATATAGTAAGCATGGTTGTATTCCTATTTTGCCTACCGCATGTACACGCGATGGAATAGTAGTGTCATTAAGTCTGTGAAAGACGGCCGATGCAATTTCATTGGAACTTTTAGGTCTATCTACTTCGGACCAGGCGTAAATAAATACGTGGTTCGAGTAAGGGAATTTTTCGATGTCCCTTGAACTATGGTAAAATATACAATTGTCGTGAATAATACGCTTTTTGGTCTGATATTTTACGCATCGGCAAATTTTTCTCACAATCAAATGAGAAAATCTATCATTCTAAAGAAAGCCGACGCTTTTAAAATGTGGACATTCTTCTGCGTTAATAATGCATTTTTTTGGTCAGGATCTGTGATGAATTTTAGCCGCATCGGTTAATGATGAACCAAACTCAATGTTATACTCTTTATTGAATATTGATCGAAAATAATTCCTTTACCCTACCCGACTCATTCAATTCGTTTTGCATCGTCCACAATTTTTTTTATGAACAGCTCTCGCACGAAAGGTATTTTCGTTGTGTTTGCTGTAACGATAATAGTGACTTTCAGTACACTGTAGCGATTCGAATATTAAATCAATTAAAAAAATTAATCAATTAAATTTCAAATCATTTCTGGCTAAGGGGTGATTTAGTCACCTATGTTTTGCAGGCACAAGTCAGTTTTTATTACGTCTCTATAATTTTTATTAGTCGAGCGAAAACTGTAGTATAGGAGAACATTTTATGCCGAGAAAATCAAAAAAAATAATTACCGATGTGAAGTTAGCCCAGACTTTCATCCCAGAAAAAAAAGTATCATTAGGCAACACTATCATACAATTTCAACGTTATCCAAGTCCAGAAAATAATTTTTGTTTTATTTTATAACATATTTTATTACAGAAAATCGCACAAATTAAAATCGTATATTATACGGGAAGTTATAGAAGAAAATACTAATTTTTAAAGAAAAGGGCCTTAAGGTTAGAATAGTATACCAAGATTTGATCGGGGTGTTTCTTTTCCGGAAACCAACGGTATGCCATTCGATTTGACATTGCATTATCTAAATCCTCCACTAATCATATCAAGTTGATTTGGATGTTGAGATTTTCGGTATAATTATTTAAATTAGCATAGTACCGAAATTTCATACATATCGAAGCGATTTGGCCCTGTGATGATAGAGGTGTTTCTTTTCCGAAAACCATTGATACGCGCAAGGCTAAAATCGAAGGCCAAATCGCTTCCATTTCTATGGTATTTCAGGATTATGCCAATTTAAATAATTATAGAGCCAATCTCAACATCCAAATCATCTTGATATTATTTATGGAGTTAGATTATGCAAGACCAAACCGAATGGCTTACCGATGGTTTCCGGAAAAGAAACATCCCGGTCAAATCACGGTACTATTCCAACCTTAAGGCCCTTTTCTTTAAAATTTAGTATTTTCTTCTATAATTTCCCATATAATTTAATTTTTTACGATTTTCTATAATAAAATATGTTATAAAATAAAACAAAAATTATCTCCTGGGCTAGAGTAAATTATATGATATGAAATAATGTTGGGCTGGGATAACGTTGTAACTGTTGCTTTGGACGTTTTTACAATTATAAATCAGACGAGTGGAGCTTACACTTAATGCTAAGCAAAAGTTGCCTATAAAAACAACAAAACTAATCAATTTGATGACTACATATATTATACGATTTTATCTTCAACCGAGAACATTAACCAAATTATTTCGTACCAGTTACACTTTTATGATAAATAACCGTATACCATAAGAGAATTTGAAATATTTAGAACTAGGGAACATTTTATCAAATTATGTACCTACTATGCTTATATAGTATATATTCATACTTGCCAAAATAACAACCATCACAAATCTTAAATGTACATTGTTGTACACACATTATACTACAGAACAATAATAATAATAACAGAAAATCCCCAAACAACAAAATACAAATAAATGCCAGTAACAACAACCAAAAACTTCTTCATATGATGAAATCGTAAATAAAAACCCATTTAAATAAAAAATGCATGGATCTCCAGTCATGTTTTAATACAAAATCCAAATATAGCAAAAACTGCTAGCCATTGAATTATTTATTTATTTTTTGTAGCCTTTTGCGACCAACCAAAATGTTACATACTCAAAAAAAAAATGTTTTCATATTCACATGACAATATAATAAACTCTACTTTTATGTAACCGATAGATGGTAATATTAAAACAGTAAAAATAAAATAAATTTAATTCATTTTTATTGTTTTCAATAAATTTGCATATTGTACAAAGTTGTCTTATTATACTTTTGTAGTATACAATATACATTGAGTGGCAGCACAGTTTTTCTATGTACAGTACATATTACATACTTATTATTACAAATAAAACCGAAAAGGAAAATTAATTCAAAATTGTTATGTAATCGCCGTCTACATTATTGTACTCGAGTATATTACTTGAAAAAAAAACTTGAAAGTTCAATTTTCATAAGATTGCTACGGTATCTGTCTCAGCTGTAAATGTTCAAAATTAAATCTGAGACAGCAAATTAGGTTAAAATCATTTTGCCAAATTACAAAGAAAACAGCAAAAATAAATTAAAACAATTGAACGTGCATTTAAATCTAGCTTTGAGCTTTGATAAAATAGAAAATGGAATTTGTGTCTCATAAACATTATTTTTGGCTGAATTTTTTTTTTTTTTGGTCATAGTTGAAGGTACTACTTACATGGTACAATACTGGTGAATAAATATACACCACAAAGTTAGTTAAATGAGTTAAATTATTCGCAACTCGCACAAAAATTTAACGAGGGTCACCAACATAACGTAACCAAAATAGTTCACAGGACAAAAATTTAACCCGCAGGGTTACGAACCTATAGTAACCAATTGTACATTTTTTCACAAGAAATGTACCATGTACACACTTTGATGACTCTTGTCTATACCATGATGCTCAGGCTTCTCACATTATAATTTTAATATCAGCACAATTCGATTGAAGGCGCAGGCAAATACATCTTAATTGACAATAATTTGTGAAATATTTCACAATTAGTGCGTTTTTTATTCAATAGTCAATTTTCTAAACCTAAATTTAATTTTGATGCGATATTTATTAATAAACTCAATTTATTTAACTTCAAACTATCACTTGATATAAAAAATATTTAATTCTACCTATTTATGTGAAGCTTGCTATCGGAAGCCACTTTCATATGACGGCTCTCGATGGCTTGCTTTGAATAGCGAATAGCAAAGTTGTTTGTGTGGAACGTAAAACTACGCCATTTTTGTACTGTTAGACAGATTAGACATATGAAGGGCTTGCCGCAGTGGTTGGGGGGCACTCACATGACGCTTAAAATTCCACCGAATGATCATTACAGCCTTAGAATGCCACCATATTATCCATGGCCGTCATCCATCCGTAAAATAATTTAATGGTAAAAATGTCAACAAACAAAAAATCGATACCGCCAAAACAACACCAACCCCCTCTAATGTACTCGAATGGGAAATTTTTAATCGGCACATGAAGGCACGTTTGAGGGCCGTATCACAAGCATGAAAAGTATCGACTATAACTCATTGCTCTCTGGAGACGATGTTTCCAAAGGCTATACTTCGCATTATAGCCTTTGCTGTCGATACGATAATCTGCCTACAAGCGTTCAGTAAAATTAGCCAACCGATAAAAACTCATTTTAAAATAATTTGGATGAGCTAGTGATTGGCGACTTTAATGCTAGAGCTGGCCAAAATCAAACCGACTTAGGAAGGTCCTGAAAACTACGATTATCAGTGCTGCCTTTGTGTATAATAAAAAATAATTGGATTAGTGTGTCGTCCTACAAAATATAGCCCACAGAGAAGCACAACAAATGCACGGAAAAACAAAGCGGTCCATGTTTACAAAAGAAAGTGGCGCTGTGTAACATATTAAGTCGAAGCGAATCCTAAGCAAAACTTTAATCCCTCCTTTAAAATGAAAACAAAAACACCAGGTGTTCCTGGATTTCAAACAAGCAGATGGCTCGATCAATTGGGAGAGTCCATGTAAAATAAAAATTATTGATTCACAATATTGTGTTAAAGTAAAGAACAAGCTATATCGGGAATTTTTGCAATTAGCTTTATGGTTCGACAAGGAGATGCTTTGCAGCCTGTACTCTTTAATCTCATGGTAGAATACTTTTTTCCTAAAAGTGAAATCCTGCATTGCACAGAGTGAAGGAGTTACTTCTTTGGTCTTAGAGACCATGACGCAATTGACTTTAGCATTACTTAAGATCTCTTTTCACTCGTGAGGAGAATATCAGGAAGCGTCTTGCCGATGATAGCAACAATGCGTTGTTTAGGCTCCTTATCATGTGTGGGTATGATAATTGGACCTTAACGGCAAAAAAGGTAGATGACAGCTGGATCGGTCATGCAAATACAACCCGTATCGACCAAGGAGACTCGTGGAAAGCTACGCTTTTTTCACGGTTGTTTAAAATGCTGATTTGATCTGCTTACACAAACACTTGCTAACTTTTTCGAGTGTATAAAGAATTAAGGATTAAATTAAAATTTTTTAATTTACTAATAAATTTAAAACATCAAAGGACTGTCTAATTCCTCCAACTTGGTGCTGGCTCCGAGTCGCTTTTTAAATAACCATTGTCGTTCCAAGAAGTTCAAATCAGGAGTCGTCATAAATTCAATCGCAAAATTTTCTTTTTTAGAAGTAAAAACAGTGATACAGAGAGATCTAAATCCTAAAAAAGCACCAGGATTTGATTTTATGACAGGAGTTTTGCATGCGTTGCCAGGTAAGGGTAGACAGTTGAAAATTTTTGTGATATGCGATGCTGTTAGCATCGCATATTGATCCAACATAAGTTTACATCATTTTATGATAAAAGCCTTGCTTCGAAGTTTGTTTAAACATTATTTGCATCGAAAACAAAATTTAGATGCAGCCATTTAGCGTATTTTGTTGACCAAAATTGAATCCAAACTATTTTGGGTTTATTTGTTTCCCAAGAAAATAGCCAATTTGATTTAATTGGCAAAAGCCAACTTTTCGAAATAAAATATAAATTTAATATGTAATATGACCTGGTGGCAGGTATCATAACCAAAAATTAGAATTGGGTTTAATTTAACCCAATATTTTTTTGGGTTAATGTTATTCTTGCGAGGGTTTATCCTATGCAATTATTGTTGTAAATTTTTCAAGGAAATACGCTTATTGTGTCGAATAAAATTTAGTTACTAATTAGATCGAAAAAGCAATTTTAATGCAAGTTTTGCATCAAACAAAATTGCGACACTATTAGTATCGAATACAATGGCAATTAGCGCTGTTTTTAATTATGACGCAATTGTATCAAATTAGGTAAGAGACGTACTTCGATTGCTTTAAATGAATCTGTGAAGAAAATGGGAGAGTGAATTTAACGAGAAAAGTCTAACGAAAGGAATGAAGTACAGAATGCTCCGTGGTACTCCTTTGAGAATCCCTTTCTTTAAGGAGCTCAGATGAGATACACGAATGTTGCAAACGGTTGAGAGAATCAGGCTGAACCACGGAAATTGGAAGAAGTGTTTGTGGAAACGTCATGTGAATGAGGACAAACATTGTGAGTTGTGGAAGTGTGGAGGATGTTGAGCATCTAATATTGGCTTGTCCCTGATACAG
Source organism: Tipula helvola (assembly GCA_963556165.1). NCBI lineage: Eukaryota > Metazoa > Arthropoda > Insecta > Diptera > Tipulidae > Tipula > Tipula helvola. The sequence continues at coordinate 105,671,242 of OY744483.1, forward strand.
CCAATTCAGATATAAGTTCAACACCCTTCGGAATGCAAGGAATCGAAGTGATTTAATGAATCAAGGGGTTGTTTGGCATATAAGGAAATGAATGAATTTATTAGGATGAGTGAGATAACGATTTAAGGCAAGATAAGAAACTGCGGAGTATGTGAGGGGAACAATCTGGTTCTTTTTTAAAAAATTGAATTTTGAATAATTTAAATATTGCAATGAAAAATTTGTAAATTTGGATTTTTGGCAATATGGCTCTATGTTATGTAGGAGCCGAGCCTAATAAAAATAAAACTGTTCGTATCATTTAAAAAATAAATTTGAAGTACATAGTGTTGTGAAACATTTAAATGAAGTATAAAATCTAATAGGAAAAATAAGATAAATTAAAGATAATGCAGTAGAAATTGTAGCATGATAATATTAAGGCTAGTTTCGAAAAATAACAAAAATTTAGAAAGTCACAAAAATTCGAAATAATGTTTCACAAGTGTTTTTCCCAGAATACAAAATAGGATAATAGATAATAAAATCTAGGATAAGACAAAATAAAAAGATCAAAACAAAAGAGTAAAAGTAAGGAAACAAAAATAGTAGGAAATGAAACATATGTTATATAATAAAACGTTGACAATGAAATAAAGAAATACATAATTAATGTGTTGATGACAATGCAATTCGAAAGAAAATTATAAAATTGTAATATGTAATAAATAAAATGTAGAACATCAAAAATAAAGCGAAAATTGGAATACCAAGAATATTGACCCAAAGTAGAAAATAATATTAAGCAATTCAATTAAATCGAACACAATATAATGACCCAAAATAATTTATGATGAGTTAAAAATTTGATACACATGCGTTATAATTCTTAGAATAATGCAAATTAGCAGAAATAGAAATTAAGTACACAAATTGTTAGTGTAAAATATCAGAAAAATTAGTATATAAGCACAGAAATTTACAAACAAAATTAATTCTATTTTCAAGTTTGGTATTCAGTATTCAGTTTTTCGACATCAATCAGTATACTTAAAATAAATTCTAAGCAAACAAGTAAAAATAAAGTTATCAAGTGTAAAATTCATCTATAAAACAAAACAAATAAAGAATAATTTTTATCTAAAAATAAAAGAAAAGAATTTATCTAACATAATCTATAAAGAAACCACCGTATCCAGAGATCCAGATTTAATATCCAGAAATCCAGATTTGCTGAAAATAATAGGTAATTATAAACTAACAAACACCCTACTAATCCGATAAAGCGGGATTTTCTAAGACGAGCCAATCGAGAGAAAAACGGCGTAATTGCTGTAATAATTGATTGGTTAATAAGAGAAAATTCCTTAGTTAAGCCTAGTCTACTAACCAAGACAAAAACTTCTCCATACACAATTCTATTCTGAAACTAACAACAGAATAGAATTAAACAAATACTCTACACTTATCAGTACATACTTGATAGAAGACGATACACGAGCAATTTTATACATTAGAATCTTAACACTTCAATATAAGAAACATAGCGTAGAATAACTACATATTAATCAAGATTAAATACAAAACATCGTAACAAATCCATAACTTATTAACATTAAATTCATCCAAACAACACACGGTTGAGGAATAATTCTTCGGAACGATAATTTCAATATCAACGTTGTAGATACAAAATAAACAACTACCATCATATTTACACATCGTACAATTACAATAATTAGACATAACATTAATATACAATATTAACGCAGTATACAGCAAAAGACAATCACCAAAAATTTTACAACATACATAAAATACAATAATAGTACTACTGAAGGTTGATCATAAACTCTTAGAAAATCTTTTAGGAAGGCATAGTTTATGTTTAATTTTTATTCCTTTTTCTTTCCTGTAATGTTGTACAACTAACGATTGACGGTAATTTGCTTCTTGCTACCATGTGGAAATGCAATACCATATATTGTATCTTCTTCTAAGTAAACTCCGCTACCCGGTAGAATCCGGTAAAATGATCAATTCCATTATGTGCTGCGGCTCTAAGATGTGGGTTGTAATTGCGTCGGAAATTTGGCTAGAATACTTATACATACACTTATGTGCAAAACTTTACATACAGTAAACCGTTTTTTGGTTTCGGGTATGCCCTATCAATTAAAAATAAATAAAAATAAATTATAATACTCCTCACAATAACATTATAATAGAAAATGTTCAAAGTCTTTGGTTTAAACTACAATAAAAATAACAATTCATTATAAAACTACTTAAATTATGATGCAAAAATTTACATACAGTTTCAGAATATTTCTGGGCCCGCCCTTAGATTTAATAACTGCTGCCATCCTCGATGACATTGAATCTACCAACCTCTTTGTAGTTGTCGGCTCAATTTTAGCCCACTCGGTTTGAAGTGCCAGGTTAAGCTCCTCTTTATTATTTATGTTGTAACCGCGAATCCTTTTCTCCAATTCATCCCGTAGATGTTCTATGGGATTCATATCTGGGGACTGCATTCCTTTACAACCATTGAGGTATGGTTAGGGTCGTTGTCTTGTTGAAAGATAAACGACCCTACCAGTCCCAACTTTTGCGCGCTATTTCGTAAATTGTTTTTCAGAATGTTGAGAAAACCAAATCTATTCATCGTCATCTCAATAAACGCTAAATTCCCTGTTCCACTGGCCGACATACAGCCCCACACCATGACGCTACCTCCTCCGTGTTTTACGGTCCCAACCAAATTTCGTTTTTCCAGCTCACTATTTGGTGTCCTCCAAACCCGTCTTCGACCATATTACCGTGGATATTAAATTTACTCTGGTCACTAAATATAACGGAGTTCCAAAAATCTTCACTGTAATTTACGTGATTTTTGGCAAATATTAGTCTTTTCCTTGCATTTATTTTATTTATGAATGGCTTTCTTCTAGCAATACGACTTCTACTACCAGCTCTGTGTAGCATTCTCGTAATTGTAGTACGATGACAAGTTTTCCCAATGCTAATATTTACTTCTTTTAAAATTTTATTTGCCGAAATTTTAGGCTCAATTTTTACTTTGCGCACAATATTTCTAGTTTCCGCATTATCAAACTTCCAAGGTCTCCCAGTATGAGGCTTTGAAACCACGGAACTATTGATGTTAACGTTTCTAATTATCGTTTGAATGGTAGAACAACTTTTACTTACTGTCCTGACAATTTGCTGCAGCGAATTTCCCTCAGCTCTTAGCTTCATTATTAGCTTTCTCATTTCTACGGATGTGTCTTTACGTTTTGTTTTCATTGTTCATAATAATACAGTCACTTCTGTAACTTTCACAATAACTCACTCACTAATAAATAACTTTTGTCGTACTAATACAAGGACTAATTGAAATATTGCAGTGATGAAGCAATTATACAAAAATTACGGTACATCATTATAACCTTGAATTTTCTGGAAATTAAAACAAATGATTGTTTGCTTTTTTTTATCTCATTATGGTTACAATGTGTACTACTTTAAAAATAGAACGAACAATTTGTGATCTGAATTTTTGTTTCTGGAAAATTTTACCATTAGTAAAAAAAAGGTTCCTGTAAGTAAACTTTTGCACATAAGTGTATGTGTATAATTGCGTTGTCCATAAATTCGAGTCTGACTTTATTTAAATTAAATATCATAAAAAAATTATTTAAACATTTGGTTTAAAAATCAAAAAAAAAATCAGGTTGAGGCAAATGTGACCAAATTGCTGCATTCAGTAAAGCGCAACGATCGCTGTCATATATGGCAGCGATGAGCTTTTCTTCGCTGGTTTTGCTTATTCAACGAAGTGCTAAAACTTTTGCGTTGTAATATTATTTGAACTTTTCGTTAGTAGAAAATTGTATAACAAAATGATTTTCTGAAGGTACATAATATGGTCAAACATAAATATTTAATTATTTATTAATTTACTAGCTTTTACTAAGATTGTGATTCATGTGATAGTCCCAGTAATTTGGATAATATCGTAGTCTTTGAGTAATCGAGATCATTAATAGAAAAATAAATTGTTCTATTTAAAAGACTTTCAATGAAGCGATGTTTTCATGAAACTGCTTCTAGAGCCCTTTAATGATGGAAATGCTAATTCTACCCGACGAACAAGTAGGTTCCTCAAACTGTGCCAGACGCATTAAAAAGGGAAATGCGTTATTAATGAAAACAAACACTGATTTTTTTGTTTAGTATTTTTAATATTCAAGTTGGTTGTTTAAATGATATAATTATTTGAATAAAATGATTAAACATGAATTGTAGTTTCAAAATAAATTCTTTTAAAGTAATGAGCAATAGAAAAATGTGCAGCTGCTGATGCATGACTTCTCCCAAAGTTAGCTATATTTAAAATACTCCCTTTATTAAAGATCTCTAGCTTATAATAGCATCCACTGAGACTTCTTATCTTATAATATTTTGCAATATACAACTTAAAGAGAAAATTTCATCTAGAGGTCACTAAAATCTAAAATGCTAATTTTCTAAATTGCCTTTGCAATATACCAAACATTCTCTCTATAATATAAACACTCTTATCAAAGGGAGTTTGATATTAAAGTTAATTTGGTCTGTTATTAAATTTTCATTATCTCTTTAAGCTGATAGTAAATTAGGTAAAAGGGGATAATTACAACCTCAAACTGCATGTTCCTCAGATGTTCATAATGCAATATCCATTGCAGTTATCACAAATAGCTAAAATATATACGCAAGTTAATTTATGGCGTTTTATATTATTCAAGTTATAAATACCTTGTAACACAAACAATCGATTGAAATTATTTCCTATTGTAATAATCATTTCAATTTCCAACTGGAAAATTGGAATTGAATACAAAGTCGTTGTTGAACGATGATAACTTAAATGACTATCGGTTTAGTGATAATTTTCTATTCGATTAGGCCATTGCAAATAATCATGGCAACAAAATTTGGGGCAATCATACTTTACATTAGGATTGAATAGAAACTCGTTGTTGAACGTTGAACATAAAACGCATATCGCTTTCCTAAACGGTGATAATCTCAATGACCTTCGGTCTAGTTATGATTTTCGATTGGGCTAGGCCATTGTCAATAATCGTGGCCAATTTTATAAAATAAAAATTGGGGCGATCATTCTAATATAAGATCATCACTAGACCGATGGTCATTGAGGTTATTACCATTTTAGTGAGGTGCTAAATCGGTTCTTTCTGGTCTGTTTTGCTTATTTTCTCTTACGTTTTTAACAAAACAGAACCGATTTAGCCCATCACTACACCATTTAGGAAAACGTTCAACAACGAGTTTCTATCCAATCCTAATTTACAGCAAGATTGCCCCAATTTTTTTTTTTTTTTTTAAATTTGCCAAGATTATTGGCAATGGCCTAGTGCAATAGACCATCATCACTAGACCGATGGTCATTGAGATTATCACCGTTCAGAAAAGTGATATGTGTTCTATTCATCGTTCAACAATGACTTTGTATTCAATTCCAATTTTATGTATGATCGCCCCAAATTTTTTTCTTGAAATTGGCGAGAATTATTGGTAATAGCCTACTCCTATTCAAAATCTTCATTAGATTGATGCTTCTAGAGTTTTCCATAAACTAGGAAATATTTAATCTTTAAATGGAACATTCAACAATCAACTTGTTGAATGATGCTGATGCACCAACACATTGATAGAGAATATAAGTTTCGAAACGTTTTCGGAAAAACTTCACAAAGCATAAAAAAGTTCCCTTCGAGTCTTTTTCAGCTTTAACTAAGTGCGTCGCATGTTTTACTCAAAATTTTCAAAGCTTGTGAAAATAGTCAATACAACTAAAGATAATAAAAATATTTGTTAGTTCGACAAAGATTTGCAAAACTATGGTTTTAATTGTGGAAATTAACCACTAATGTGGTAATCAAAATGAGTCTTGTAATTAATTCAGTTTATCTTTCATGAAATTATTTTATAACTTGCTTTATTCCGTTTTTGTTAAGTGGCAACCTTTCTATTATGAATAATTTATGAAGATAGCCAAGATTACCAAAACCTTACATAAGATGTGATTTATTGGTATTTTTTATAAGCTTCTAAGCAATGTACAATGTAAACTAAGACAAATCTGTCTGTAAATTATACAAAATGTTTAGAATTTTTACGATGTTTTGAAACGCTTCATTGCTTTTCTGCTTGTGCTAATTAATTTTTCTGTTTTTATTACAGAAATAATGAAGATCAATGCAACAAAGATGACGACACCAATTGAAGAAAAAGTTGATCAAAATTTAAAAGTAAGTAAATTATGATTTTTTATTTTATTTCTTATAAATTAACACAAACGTATATTACGTAACGATTATATAGTTAACATTTACAATACAATTGATTGATATGATGGACGTTTACTGATTTTAGTTATATGATGTTTGATTTAATGCATCGTGGCAATACGCACATAAATTAATAAAATTATTTTAGAAACAAATTGTTAAAACAAACATTTTTTACGTAAAAATGGTAATCGATTTTGATTTGTTTTATGAAGATAATTTCATTCATTTATTACTTAAAACATATCATGCATATTTAACCTTCTGAATCAATTTTCTTACGTAACAATATGTATATACAAAAATATTATACGTCATTTAGTTTGTGCAGAATGGCGAACCCGTCCCATATGTATTTTATATTTGCTATTTTTCTCATCGATCTTTCTTAGATTTATAAATTAGTAGACAATATTAAAGTAACAAGCTGCGAAGCGAATACCCCATAAATAAATGATTTAATTTTTTATTCGTCTTGTTATTTATTGGAATTTTCAATTATTTTATTCTGCTTGCATTTCAATTTCTTATAATATTTTTTTCGTATAATATCCTCTTATTTAAGCAATTTTATCTTGTGTCATCATTATTTGTTGTTAGTCTTTCATAAGATTTCTTTGATGCCTTATGTTTAACTGGATAGAAACAATATAAAGATTTTATTTAATAAGAGATCAAAATACATATAGATAAAATAATAAAATGCGAATAAGTGATTGTAAGTCCAAGATTAACTTTATTTTAATGTCAATGATGACAAAGGCCGTCATGTCCCATTATAAGCATATTTGTTTGACATATCCGGAAAAGTGTTTAGAAGCTTTGTACGTTATAATGAAAGCAGAGATAGCTAGCAATTTGTGCAAAATTGCGAGAAATGGAACACTCGATATTCTTAGTTAGCAGTTTAATGTCCGGTTTCACAAAAATAGAGTCAACCTCCGGTTAAATAAAATTTCATCATTTTCTTCTGTTATGAAATTGCGATTTATTTCATAATACAAATTAAAAGCAGGCTAATTTTATTTCTTTTTTACATGAATATTTTAACGGGGAACTAAATATCTAACTGACCAATTTCGCCCGGCTAAATATTTAGCTGAAGGCTAAAAATTTCTATATAGAAAAACAAATATAATCAACGTGCGTTGAGTTTGTATTAAGAAACAAAACCCAACTTCATAAAAGAAGAAAGGGAAGAAATATTATTTAACTAGAGATTGGATATATTTTATGAAACCGGGCATAAGTCTCCTAAGGAGACTCTTAAGGTCTCCTATGCCCGGTTTCACAAAAAAAAATAGGCAACCTGCAGTTAGTTAATATTTCATATCTTTCTTCTTTTATGAAATTGCGATTTATTTCATTATGTAAATTCAACGCACGCTAATTTTATTTCTTTTTTACATGAAAATTTTAACTGGAGAGCTAAATATTTAGCTGCCCAATTTCGTCCAGCTAATTATTTAGCTGAAGGCTAAATATTTTTGTGTAAAATAAAAATATAATCAAGTTGCATTGAATTTTTATTGTGAAACAAAACGCAATTTCATACAAGAAAAAGGGAGGGAATATTATTTAACTAGAGATTGGTTATTGATTGGTGATAACGCACCGAACATGTTTTCACTGTGACTTTTAAATTTTAAGGATTATTAAATTCTAATTGCACAACGATGCCATGAAAGGCTTAGAAGCATAAGAGGTTATTAGAATAATTTTATATTGAAGTATCATTTTGTTTCTAGAAGCTTTTGTTCTAGAAGACTAACGTTTCACACACAACAACTTCTCATATGATTGAAAGTTGCAGCGAAACACATGATCGTGAAAGTCGCCCAGGGCAACGCTGATATCTTGTCACAAACGCCACTCAGGAATATGTACCAGCAAGAGGCCCAGCACTAATAGTAGACCATTGAAGAGTTCAGACTTTTAATGTTTGGGAATGCGTTTTGTTGACAGGCGAGACGGGAGTCTGTATTCTTCAGATCAACGTTCAAGAGTCTTCCGACGACCAAACGAGCATTATGTACAGTAAAGGTATAGGTGGAATTTCATTGACGTCTCGTATATGATACCGTTTGCTCCATATATTGGCAACCATTTTCTTCTGGTGCGTGACAACGCAAGACCTCTCACTAATATGGCCACCTCGCAGCCCGGACCTGAACCTTATCGAGCACCAACTAACCAGTACAGCAATTGCCGTCAGGAATCAAGTCAACATCTCTTGTAAATTTGGAACCAAATTGATTAAGATCAAATTAGACGTTTAATTTCGAGAATAAGCCGATGCTGTAAAGCCTAATTCGTACTAGAGGGGTAATAAACGTAATTGATTTATCGATAATAAATTTGAATTCAAAAAATCTGTTTTCTCCTAATTACATCTGCTTCGTTGGTTTAACACAATACCTAAATATGTAATTAGTGTTACAGTGAAAACAAGTTTAGTGCGTTAGCTTTGCGGGCCAGTGGATTTTAAATTTATTTTTATTTGGTTCGAAACAAAGCACAAAATTTTCACTTATTTACGTTTTGAGATCACATATATATTTTTTATTCAGAGCATTGCGTGGTGAGTGAAAAAAAAAATCTTCAATTGCGTTAAACGATCGAATCGAGATTTTTCACAAGCAGCTTTGCTGTAAGTAAATCCGATATATTTACCGATTTGCGAAATTATCAAGTTTGTGCAATGTATCAGTAAGAAAATTTGTCCCAGAATGTTTACCAAAGCCAGTTTATATACTTACGATCAATCATAAGTTCGTATTACGCTAGTAAATAAAACTACAAATAAATCTAATTAACGAGATCCAATTCGAAAAGTTGGACCTTACATAGTCTAGGACAAAGTTACCGGTTTCTGGTTTCATGAGTTAAATTTTCTACTTAAAATGTTGTATGAGGCTAATACACAAAGTTTCTCTCAAACAACAGCCGATTACAACAGCAATTGCACTTTATGCTCTTCAATTTAGTTATTACTTTTCAGACCAGATGTCAATTTTGTTTTTATTTTTTATTTTTACTGTTCGATTTTTCTTATTGAAAGGAAGCTGCGATTCCACGTAAATCATATGGCTTAAATTACACTCCAATGCATATAAATAATACAAAAAGAAATATTGAATAAATGGCCAAACTATTTTTGTATGATTGTCTTCAGTCATTTTTTATAACGGATAATTAATTAATTAATTAATTATTTAGTGATTAATTCATAGATCGCACCAGCCATGATTTTTTCAGCACTCGCTAGGAATCGAACCCGGGATTTCTGGAGCTTAAAGCAAGCATGTTAACCACTGTGCCACAAGATAAAAAATTATCTGATAAAAAAAATGATTTTCCAACTTTAAAGTAATGTACTGGCCAACATCCACAAATTTGCATTTACTAAGGGCGTCCAGTTTCATTGTATAACGAAAGCGATAAAAATCAAAAAAATTAAAACCGATGAGATCCACTTTAGAAAATACCAAAAACATGCTTTATTGCACTGAAAGGATATGTATAGTACATTATACAACTTTTATTCGTAAAATACTAAAATTTGGATCCCGAAAGCGGCCTAATTTTAAAACGACGCAGATATACATAATAGTAAATGCAATAACAGAAGAAACCAGAACAGAACTTCTAATACTAAGCTAAGGTGGTTGGTTTATGTTGATGTTGAACATGGTCGAGCGGATTGGAATTAGGTTATTTCTTAACCAGCTACGACTGAATATTATTGGTATATAGGATAAAAGGATATTCCAATTTGAGGTTAATTTTTAAATTTTTAATAAAACACATTAAATATTTGATAAGTATCTAAATTTTTATTTCGAATAATAATCTTGTAAGTGACCTCCTGCTGCTGTACGGCAAGCTACTGTTCTTTTACCAAAATTATCGATGACATTCGGCTATATTTATTACATACAATGATTAATATTTGCCTTTAGGTCATCAAATTTTATGAATCGTTGGCATAGAATTTTGCATTGAAATAGCCTATTGGAAAAAATCTAGGGGTATTAGATCGAAGGATCTATAGGCGATCAATTAATGTTCCCGTTCGCACAAAAGATCAATTGGTTCTGTTGCTGCTTGATGTGTGGCACCGTCCTGCTGAAACCACCTATTATGGACATTCATATCTTGCAATTCGTCAAAGTTCGTAGTCACATTCCAATAAGAGCGATCCCAGCATCGTTTTCAAAAAAAATTCGGTCCGATCACTCCGCCAGCCCAAACACCAGGCAATCACTTTCTGTATATACATCGGTATTTTCATTATTTCTCGTGGATTTTCTTCACCCCAGATTCAACAATTTTTCTTTTGATTACAAATACACCCAGTTCAAAATTTGCTTCGTCGCTCCCAGTTCAAAGTTGGCTTCATTTTTGAGTTATCTGAATTTTGTATGCCTTCAAATGAAGATATTTGTGCAGAATTCAGAATAAAGGTGGTGGTGGAATGTGTAATTCCTGTGGACAATGACGAATTGATGTTTTAGGGCTCTCATTAACACTAGAACTTACAGCAGCAATATTTTCTTCTGAACGACCACCATGTTGGCATATTTTACTTTTTCCATCCGTTACCTAACCAGTTTCCACAAATTTAGCAACAATTTTCTCTTCCATATTCTGTAAGAGATTTCCTTACTACTTCTGCATAACTTTTACCAAATTTAAAATAATTTTTAACAACAAATACGCATTGTTCAATCGTATATCTTTTCACTTTTAATAACCGAAATGTTTCTATACTTGTAATCTGTCAAATGACATATGGCACTCTAGTACAAAAAAATATAAATGGCCGCAAATTTAATAATTAAACTCAAATTGGAACACCCTTTACAATGCCTTTTTCTAAAGTTCTGGAAAACGGCCTTCTGAAACGAAAAATGTAAATTCTATTAAATGAAGGGAAATGATCAAGTTTCGTTCCTCCGTATTCAACAATTGAAATCAGTACCTTTTTTCGTTGCTTGCCTTTTGTCATCTTAAATATAGTTTACTATTGGCGATTTCCATCAACTGTGGTCGGCTTTGGTTACTATGCCAGCAAAGGAGACGAGTAATATCAAATTCAACTGTTTGGCAGTTCTGATCCCCCTTGTTGTATGGTTGAATTTTGTTCATATTGTTTTCACCAGATGTCAGCTACTTTGTTGGTAATCGCGAATATAAACCTTATTTGAAATATTTGATTTGAACATAAGTGATTGTATTTATTCTCTTATTTCTTTAGTTACGCATAGTGAAAATTAATTAACTGGAAATATTTAGAAGTCGTTCAGAAATATTTATTTTGTTTTGCTTGTATAGTCTGTCCTTAGCTCGCAAGCATCTTTAGCAAGATATAAAAAACAGATAGCAAAGCAAAGCTTTATTTTTTATCTTGCTTAAAATTAAACTCGTCACCTAAGGAGTTTAATTTTAGTGCGATGCAAATATACCCCAAATAATTTGGGATTTGTTTCAATTTGCACTAACACATTAAGAATAACACTCTAAAATTGTTCGCCTCACCAATCGAATAAGATTTAAAAGCAATTTGCAAAGCTCTGAATTCATTCAATCGAATCCAAGTAACTACTTCCTTCACGATTTTAAAATTTTAGTGTTAGCTAAAATGTTTAATAAGTATTCCTCCCAATACAGGAAACTTTGTTTTGCCTCGTAAATATTAAATGATTTTACATTTCTCCAGGAGCTTTATTTGTCGCCTGTATACCGAAGTTTATAGTAACTCCGATCAGAGTTCACTTAATGAAAATATTATAACACTTTTCTTTTCTTTCATTCCCAAAAAGTACTCTAACAGTTAGTTATACAACATTATATCAGTTTTGATTAATATTTTCGCCTGCCATTATAAAGTGGAGATAATTTTAAAAATCGCGTGGAATAAGTACAAAATAATAAATTATAATATTTTGTGTAGCCTGCTACCTATTCTAATAGCTTATTTAGACTAGGGATTAGTAATCCAGTTTTGCCTAAACAAGTTTACTTTTAATTTGGATTAGCTTTTTTGGCATTCAGACTGTAAGAGAAAATCTCGATTAAAATTGGCGCTGCACATTCTGACTTTGCCATAAACTGTTCAAAATCCTATCCATTATTAGGGCATTTTGCATAAAATAAGTCACAGAATATCTATTATATTACTTCAAAAGTTTTATTAGTTAATATTAAATAGGTCTGCTAATATTAACTAAACGACAAACTAAATAAAAATTGAAATTATTGACGTCTCGAATAATCGCTCGAGTATTTGCTTTTACATCGCAAAAATATTTTAAGCACTGTAATAACATAATCGACATTACAGACAAACTCCAACAATTTTTTGACGATTACTTTAATCTATAATTGAAACATAATTAATTTAATTTTCATCGTTTATACTACACTGCGCCAATTAAAAAACGGAACAGAAATTTTCTTCGAAAAAATACCCATATTTGAACGATTGTATCTTGGTAAAATAACACATTTCAAAAAAAATGTTTGTTTCTAGTTGAAGGAAATTTTGTTTTCTTTTCGATACTGGAAACCGCTTTATTTTATTTTCTTTTTTTTATGACCTTCTTGAGTAAAACAAAAGATGTCTAAAAAAAAAAAAATTTGCTCATGTTTGAAACTGTAAACGAACTTGCTCGATATTTCATTCAAAAATCCGAATCAGCCATTTTATAGAGAATTTAGAAACCTTGCAAAATGATACTAGGAAAATTTCTGTGTGGCTACTCCTTGTCGAGTTATTGAAGTTTTAGAGAAAACGTATCAAAAAGCGTCGAAGTAAATTTTTTGATCTTGTAAACTTACACACAAAAAAATAAAAGGTCACCACAACACCGAATCGGTGTTATATAGTGTCCCACCGATCGGATATTTATAATTTGAATCCAATCGTATATTATAATAAAAATGGCATAAAATACATTTGGATAAAAACTTTTACACCGCATAAAACCCAAACAGAAACATTCATCTTTAAGAAAACACCTAAAGGTGCATTTTATTAAATCCAAAAGGAGTTTTTATAAAAATTTATCTTTTCGGATAGATAAAAATATTTATCCGTTGATGCGTATTTAATTTTATAAAATATATTCAGTTGGAGAAAAATAAAATACTTTTTCGGATAAAAATCCAATTAACACCGCACATTTTTTGAGTGTATGGTTTTTATCCCACGGTATTTTATTTTAATGTATATGATTTTAATATGTTCCGAAGATTGTAAGAGAATTGAATCTCCTCATCAGGCCGCCGCGACTAGACTGATTGTATCACAATTTAAATTCTATTATACAGAAGGAATATGCAGGTTGCTTTAGCGAATTTAACTAATACAGCCAAAATCTCTTACAATTTTACTTTTTCACGAAAACTCCGAACGGTGTAAATATTTACTCCGATAGAACGAAAATAATCTCTCGGAAGTACCTTTTAAAAAAATCCGCTGTTGACAACTTTTGCGTTTACTCCGAACGGTGCAAAAGTATACTGTTCGATCCTTTTGGATATTTTAAAATTTGTACCCGATCTTGCGGAGTTAATATGGTACTATTGGATAAAAAATAAAGTTTTTTTCGGATAAAATACCATTCACACCGCAATATTTTTTTGTGTGTAGCACTCTACGATAAAATTTTAAGTCACTTTAACACTAAAACTTTAATGCACTAAAACTTCAATAACTCGACAAGGAGTGGTCGCACAGAAATTTTCCTAGTATCATTTTGCAAGGTTTCTAAATTCTCTATAAAATGGCTGATTCGGATTTTTTAATGAAATATCGAGCAAGTTCGTTTACAGTTTCAAACATGAGCAAATTTTTTTTTTGTTAAGACATCTTTTGTTTTACTCAAGAAAGTCATAAAAAAAAGAAAATAAAATAAAACGGTTTCCAGTATCGAAAAGAAAACAAAATTTCCTTCAACTAGAAACAAAAATTTTTTTTGAAATGTGTCATTTCACCAAGATACAAGCGTTCAAATATGGGTATTTTTTCGAAGAAAATTTCTGTTCCGTTTTTTAATTGGCGCAGTGTATAAGGAAAACTATGATAGATTTGCTAGTTAATAGAGATTACTAATCCCTAGTCTGAACATAGCATTATGTTAGCGTCATACTTAAGTTAAATTTTAATGTACATACACAGTTGAAAAAATAACTTTAATTTTTAATACAATCCTTGCATTACGACTCATGTAAAGCAAGTTATTATAAATTGTAAAGTAATGATTGCATTAAAATGAATTTTAACGCAATTATGAAGATTTCTAAAGCAGTATTTGCATTAAAAGTTATTTTTAATAAAACTATTAAACATTTAAAGCAACCTGCTCAAATTAAAAAATTATACCAACATAAAATTCGCTAAAACAAGCGGGCTTCAATGTCTATATGAATTATAAATTTAAGCACGTGTTTTGCGTTATTGATATAAAATTCACTAAATCAAATCGGAATGGGTACGAAGGGCCGAATTTCAAAGGGCCGAATGGGTCGAAGGGCCGAATTTTTTTGTTTATTTTTTTTTGTTTTTAGAAATATAGGGCCGATTATTTTTTTTTTTCAGGCCATTTTATATTCGTTAGAGTGAAGGAAAATTTTATTTAGACAAATAAAATAATTTCATTGTGATTTAGTAATGTAAATTAGTGGATATTAAAAATTCGGCCCTTCGACCCATTTCGGCCCTTCGACATTCGGCCCTTTGATATCATTCCATCAAATCGACTTTTATTATGTTACAGGTAAACTTTTTATTTCTTAAAATATAATTTATTAACTTGGGCGATCATAAAGTGATCTAGCCCGCCAAACTGCAAAAAATTTAGAGTCTCTGAGATCTCGACTCTCAAAGCGCCACAAGCAACACCAGAAAACCCACGCTATCAAGATTTTATTATCACGAATAAAAAACAAAAAATCATGGCTAAAGTTACAAAAGTTTTAATGCAACTTGCTTTAAAATGGAATACTTCTAAAATATTTTATTAATGCAGTCTTTGATACATTTTAATGGAGTTGCTTGAGGGTTCTTTTACAATTTGCTTTATATTCTAATGGAATGTTGCACTACAATTTAATGTAATTGCTGTTATACAAATTAATGCACTGTGCATTAAAACCTATTTCAATGCAAGGTTAGCATTATTTTATTATGAAAGCTAGCACTGGACCTACTTGTAATGCAATTTGCATTATATAACCAATATTTTTTAACTGTGTAGTGTAAAATACTTAGTGGGTTGGTGAGTGGGCCTTATTCTTATTGCACTAGCATTCGATTCTCGTTCGATGATAATGAAATCTGATAAAAGAATCATTGTTTTACAAAGTGTTTTACGATTTAAAGTCAGCGTAGAATGATAAATTTAAGATGAATTTGAAACAAATTCAATAAATTTATCAGACTGGTGTTTGTCGATGAAAATTTTTGTCGCCGATGTTAAAGAAATATGTAGAATATATTTAGTTAGTTTGCAAATATATTATTTCTTAAGAAAGATGATGTACCAAATATGTGTTTCCATTCGGATATATGTATGTATGCCTACAAATGTTTTTAAGGTTTTATATTTTAGGAGAATTAATGTTATCGGTTTATTGGCCTTACATTAAAGTATACAAGGCGAATTTGTTTGAAAAATGTCGATTTAATTTTTTACCGGCGGATTAGTGAAAGAAGATTCATTAATGTTAAATTGTTGTTAAGTGGATGCAAATTCCAAAACTAATTCTTGTTCGACACTCAAAATGAAATGTAAGACCAAAAATGTTTCGGCCGGTGCTGTGTGCTTATAATTAATTGTATTTATATGTATTATATTCTATGGTATTACCACCTTTATCTTCTGAAATGCTTTCTGAAAAATTAACAGAATATTGGGATTTTTTAACAAAGCCATAAGTTGAATATATTCCGATTTAAAATATTATCGGATCCTTTTTTCAGAGTTTGCAAACTTTTAATTTTATAAATTATTTAAATAAGAAATTCTAAAATATCAGGTTGCCTAATTTAGATCGCATCTCCACTACAAATCGAACGATAACACAAGAAAAAAATTACGAAATACGGTTTACGAGAGAGGTTTTGTTACCCGATAGTTCTATTTACAGTCGCGCTCTAATCCAATTAAATCAAACTTTTGTGGTTATTTCGCTGATTAGGTTGGTTTTGATAGAGCTCAGATGTAAATACCAAGGGTAAAAACCATTTGGGGGCCAACCATCAAAAACATTTTGATACTTCATCGTTCATTTCTCGCAAACTAGACAAAACTTTCACAATGTTTGTATTGAGAGAAGCAAAGAGAGCATGCTGCGTGTGTAAATATGTCTTACTAGCAATATCCGATAAATAACTTAATTAAGATTTGATCTACTTTTTGTGCTGATGCTTTGTATATCTCTATATTTTTCGTTTTCGGTATAATATATTCGTAAGGAGGTAAGGTATCGTAAATAGATTTGTAGAAGCAATGTCTGAAATTACCGCTCAACTATTGAATCAAATAATGAAGCAACTACAGCTTATAGTGTAATATAATAGAATACTTCATACAATATTAGTGTCGTGTGTCGCTGTAAACCTAGCCTAATGAATAATTATTTTGCCTTTGCTTTACTTCTTGATAAAATTCAAACTTTTAAATTTCAAAATAGGTATAATACGAAAAGCAATGAATTCTACATTTTGCTTTGCTTTGTTGATACCCTTGACAGACTGCGAGTTTTTAAATCCGATTTAGCTAAACTCGTTTTAAATTACGGTAAATATGCTTAAACGTAATTGTTTTCTTAATATTTGTCAAACTAATACACTCCCATTTCATCGTTTTAGTCACTAAACTCAAAACAAAATAAAGCATTCGCTCATTTGCCGCAAGATTGAAACAACTCAAAAATTACTATCTTTCAAGAAACACTTTTAGAACTGTTGAATTGTAATGCTTTTAGACAATAATTTTAAAATGACTTAGCGGTATAATTTAGAGAGGTAATGGGGAATATGTTGTTAGAAACAAAGCATTATAGTGCCTCTTGTAACGCATGTGTGGGACCATAACCCAAACATAACTCAAAAATTTCCATTTTGAGTTATGTCACTCTTACAGCAAATGAGCGATATACACCGTAAATCTAACTACGGCTAATCTTAAAAATTCACTAAATCGGATCTATTAAACCATCTAGGGCTTTAGGCAAAAAAAAATTATTGCCATAAATTTAACTTTAGAGACATTTTAAATTAATTTGAAGTTATTTCACAAACAATAATGTCTATTTGGTAAAAGCCAAAAGAATTTTGAAGGGAAAAGATCCACAGAACATAAATGAAGCATGTAACTGGTGTTTTAGTATTAGTGAGGTGTCGCCCCATAAGTATATGATATGTATTGTAAATAAACCAAAACCTTAGAATATTCTATCTGCAGCTCGTTTATCACAATCTTAAGTAGTAAAATTAATCTTACAACAATAATTCTCTATTAATTTAAAACCATCAATTGTTAACAACCTTTTTGTTATATTTATTTTTAATTGAAAAATTAATTTCGGATGTTACCCTTTTGTCAAATTTGTAACAAATACCAACTAAATTTATAATAAAAAACTGTTTTTATATCCTATTTTGTGGCTACTTGACTTATAAATCTCTTCTCCCATCCAGTGTTACCACTTTGATACAATTGTATTAAATTTGGTACATTTTTCCGACCCAAGAATTTCGGTACGTACCTTTTAATTTTGGTACATTTCTTTGAATAATTCTACTTAATTTGTGTTATTTAATTACATATACAAGAAGCTCGTTTTTAACACGGTTTACCATTTAAACTTATGTATTCACTACCAAAATTGATCCAAACTGTTTCGCCTAGTTCAATAAAAGCGCAACAAATAAAATGTGGTCGCACGAAACCTACAGAATACGTAAACACAATAATTGGGCCGTATGCCGCAGAAAAAATCAGCAAAATTCTTCGACAACAAAATTTTTCACTTACTATAGATGAAACAACCGGGCTAACGACAGAAAAATGCCTGGCAATAATTTGCAGATACATATTTCGATCCAACATCTCAAAAAATGATTGATAATTTTTTCGGCTTGATAAAATTAAAACGTCTACCGCGACAGAAATTTTTGATTTATTGAAAGTACATTTTCATAAATTTAATATAAATTATGAAAATATAATAGGCGTCGCCAGTGGTAACGCGTCAGTTATGGCAGGTAATTTTAACGGTGTAAATGCGAAATATAAAGAAGTACAAAAAGATGTTTTCTTTTTGGGCTGTCATGCCACTCCATTTTTCTTTGCGTAAACGCCGCCTTAAAACATTTTCCCGAGGCTATCGAAAGAAACATTAGAAACGCTTATAATCACTTTTCACACAGTCCCAAACGACTAAACTAATATTCTGCGTTTCAAGCGAATTTCCATATTCAAAATCACAAAATTTTAAAATTTTGCAAAACTCGTTGCTTTCACTTGAGGCGGTGATTTTAAGAATTTTAGAGCAATGGGAGGTCTTAAAGCATTATTTTATTTTGTATTGCTACGAAGTAAAGGATAAAACTGATTCTGCCCACGACATCCTCGAATTCCTTACGAACGGCGAATATTATATTTGCTATTTTTATCATTTATTTTAAAAATTGTGAACGATGTTAACAAAATTTTTCAGTCTGAAAAAGCCGAAATTCAAAACGTTTACCAAACAATCAAACGCGTTTATTTGGAAATCTTAAAAAATTTTATGGTTATGGACAACATTGATCTAAAAGTTGATATTAGAGATACTAACAAACATCTCCCAATTATCTCAATGTTTTTTTCATTAGGTTTTCAAGAATTTGAGGAAACATTTTTAGAAGAAAGCAAATTTAAAATCGCAACAGTTAAAAACGATATTATTTCTTTTTATATGGAGCTTTGCTGCCAAATAAAAAAACGTTTTCAACTTAATAACAGCAAATTGGAAATTCTAAAATTTTGAAATGTAGCTGAAATTGTAGCCGGAACTATGCCAACAAATCGACCTTTGTTAAATAATTATCCTTTTAAAAAAACGGATGTCTAAATTTAAACTCTAAATGAACAGTGGCGAAGATTAATTTGAAATAAAAATTTGTTGACACACATGAATTCTGATGACGCTGTTCAAAATTGGATCAAAGCTAAAAATTTAAAAAATAATTTAGAATTTCGTATTTGTACAGAATTAGCCGCCTACTGCTACTACATCCTAACACTACTGTCATTGCCGCACAGCAGTGCAGCAGCGGAAAAAGCCTTCTCCACATTAAATTTAATAAAAAATAAGAAAACAAATCGTCTTGACAATAATACAATTAGTAATATGATGTTTACTAGAACTTTAGTTAAAGAAAATATGGATACAGATATATAAATATACCGGAAGAAGATTTGGGAAAATTTGCTGCGAAATTTAAATTTAAAGACGCTGCTTTTGAGCCATATTAAGTTTCATTTGTTGTATGTTTCAACTGATGACTCAAAACTGATTATATTTGTGATATGTACATACTACGAAAATAATTGTGATTTTTGCAAAAAAAAAAGTTGATACATATTTTCAAAAAAATGTATCAAATTTGCTACTGATTTCAAGTTTCCAAGTGGTAACACTGCTCCCATCTATTTTATTTTTTCCCTTTATTTATGAAAAGGGCATGATTACCGCCTTTCTTTTTTATATAAAAAACGAGATCAAAAATAAGAGAGAAGAAGAATTTGTCGACCATCTGGTGTGTGTCTGCATGTGTGCAAAAATCATATTTTTTTACAGACTACAATGAGGTCGGAAATTTTGTTGCGGCCAATTTCATTGACCGTACAATGTTCTTTTGTATTACAAAGAAATTAACCTGGATTTTACGTAACAGGCATATAAACAATACAGCTTATTACTACCTTTCATTTAAGCCATCGACTATTAAAATCGGTAACTAGATTTGCGAATGAGCACTTTGAAAATTAGAGTTTTGAAGAAAAATGAAAAATAAAACAGAAAACGGCGCTGGGCCCGTATTCTTGAAATTCACCCGAAAAAAGTTGCCGACAAATATCTGTCAAATTACATCATTTCAGTTGAAAATGTTAATTACCGCATTCTTGAAATTCGTCGTCGAAAAATTTCGATCAAAAAGTGAACGAATTTATCTCGCCTAGTAAAAAGTAGACGAATTTCATGTTCGTTAACGTTTATTTGTCAAATTCAGATAAATAAAATATTTTGTAAATATTTATTTTGAAAATAAAGAAGTTGTGGATTAAAAATGCAAGATATTTCGAAAAACAAAAAGTAAGCTTTTTACCAAGAAGTAATTGTACCATAACAGCTAACTTCATGTATGATAAGTATTATTGAACTTCTTTCAGCAGACCTGAAATGAGAAACTTTACGAAGCAAAGCTATTCCACCTTGAAATGCAAAAATGCTAGTTTTGTTTGCAGTTGCTTATAAGTTTGAACGTTTTGGGCTGTGGAAATTTTCATTTTGTTTCTGGAGAACTGAACTTTCACAACCTTCAGCAACCAACAGTAAGCAAACTATTGCAACAATTTGTAAATGCGATGAATTCCAGAACTAAGGAGTTTATAAAATTTCTCATTTCACTCGAAAATTTGCATCTAGTCAAATGGAGATTTTTATAAAAATATGGGTTTCCAAAATGTTGTTGGGTGCATTGATGGATATATGTATATGGATGGTGCATAGATGATATTGCAATAAAAAAAACCAAGGTAGACGACGCTTACTGTTTTTTTAATAGAAAAGGATATTTTTCGGTAAATGTTCAAGCGGTAGATTATTTGAATGATACATCAAAAACGAAATTATTAAAATTATGTGGATTTATTTTAGGTTTGTGATTCTAATTATATATTTACGGACGTTGTTGTGAGATGGCCAGGTTCTACACTTGACACGCATATTTTTAAAAATTCGGGACTTTATACGTTTTTACATTCGTGAGATTTCCCTGAAAATACGTGGCTTTTAGGCGATAGTGGATATCATTTACAACATTGCGTCATGATACCGATCCTAAATCCATCAAATCCGCAGGAAACGAGATATAATGATTACCATAAGAAAACCCGTACAATAATCGAACAATCATTTGGGGTTCTTAAAAGTATAAATTCAGAATCATTTGTAAAAGTGATGGATTCCTTTGGTATAATTTAGAAAAATCCGTCGAAATAATTACCAACGGTTTATTTTGCATAACATTGCACTTTAGAAAAAAGAGCCAAACATAGCCGATGATGAATCCTCACCTTCAGAAGACGAACTTGATACTATTGAAAATAATGTGCAAATTAGAGACACACCATCTCATATTAGAGGTTCCTTAAACAGAAACATGCTTTTAAATTATAATTTTCAAAATAGATGAAATTAAACAAAAATTGCACATAAATAATTTTTTATTAAATTCAGTCTTTCATGGTCGAATTAAATCGACTCTAAATATTCTTCTAAATATTTCCGGTAATGTGTATTTAGATTTTCACCGGCGCAGCCCAATTTTTTCGAAATATCCTCTAGGAGCGAATTCGTTCGCTTCATTTCTCGTAATTTTTCTTCCGACACAGCTAATTTCTTTTTCATAATTTGATAAAAATATCATTCGTATCATTCGTATTGTTCAACTGTTTTTCAACTCTCTTTTTTCGGGTTGGCTTTTTCGTTCGAATAGCAATGCTGCGGTCTCATTGAGATATACCTGGGACTGAATCATTAGCTATAGTTTCTGGCGGCACTAGCGGTAAAACGTCTACCTCAAAAATTGGTGGATCACTTGCCGTATCAATCATGTTTGCCAGATTTTTTCGGCTCGATGTCTACTAGAATCAATATCAATTTAATAAACACTTATAAAGGATGTTTCTTATTTTCTAATATTACCTCAAATGTATCACGATAAGATCCAAATCCTTTCATTTCGTTTGCCCAGGAATGCAAATCAATAATTTTTCATAGTCTTTATATTTTCGACCACCAGTTTTCTTGCAATGTCCGTTTATTTCGGATAGTTTCCTTTTTGTGCGGCTTTTCAAGTCGGTATACTTTAATCGCAGTTCTTCGCCACTTCTACTCAACAAAGTATTTGCGGAACACTCCACACTTACTTCGTTCCAAGCGTTTTTGAGGGCCTCTCCGCGTGAACAATTCAAAGTCAAAACAGCATACTTTTATAAGCATTTTCAATTAACTACAAAATTTGCATGACTATTAATATACATAAAACGAATATGTATAACGCTATAAGCACCACTACAGATGATGTTCCTGCTGTTGATCTTTATATATTATTGAAACTAATTCGTAATACATACGTTAAATATATTATATAAATACAGAGCTTTTTAAATTGTGTTTTTGTTTACGAGTGAAAGTGTTGTTGTTTTCAATAATTCTGCAAATAGATAAATATTTGAAATGTTTACGACCTTCAATGAGTCCACGTTAATGTTTAGCCTAAAGAAACGTACAAAAGAGCAAATCAAATAAATAAATCTATCCAGTTGATTAAATTTTAATCATCTTTACCAATCAGGTTTAATTTTAATAGATTTCTTATTCATTTTGAGATAAGCTATATGTATGTTGTTTCAAATTCTACACACGTCCATAATTTGCTTTGGAATTGGATAAGCATTGCAATTTGATTTGATTTAAGGCCAATAGAATCGTACTCGTATATACAATTTCTTATATAAGACATAACATAAATACAAAAGGCACAACGAAAAAGAAACCCCATATTACAATAAGCATTATACATATTATTGTACATATTTAAACTAAAGCCAATTACTTTTGTAATAAAATGTTTCCACCACCTACCCAAAAATATATTTATTATGTATTAATAAAATATACGTGCTAACCGCGCATATACCGTAAAATCAAAATAATATATCCAGAAAACTAATTCACATCGTGTTATACACATTTTATTAATTAAACACTATATATGTTATTAGTAAATTAAATTACAACTTCTTGTTTTCAAATAAACTAAGAAATATTTTAAAACTACCCAGACAATTCGTGACAATATTAAAATGTCTGCGGTAAAAAAAAGGATCGTTGAAATTGATTGGAAAGGTATTAGCATGTCAATAACCTAAGTAAAAAATAAAATTGAACATTTCAATTTATAATTGTTTCCTTCGCGCGGTTATTTAGAAAGTAGTTAGGATTAAATTTTTGAAATGGGTTTCCAATAAATTTCAGGTAAACATATTGGATATGGCCATATTATCGTGATTTGGTGAAAATACTCTGTAATACTCTGTACTATTCTCTCATGCAATTTTTGTTAATCTAACGTAATCGATTTAATTACAAAGCAAAATTATATGTTTACATTTTCATCAAGTTAAAAAAATTTGTTAATTGATTTTTTCGACATAAAACAGTTGGGTGTTTTTTTAATTTCTTTAGTAACTTAATACGCACAATTGATTGGATATTGATTTAATCGTATATAGTGTTCCTTTTATATACAATTAATTATAAATAACCTTGTATTATCGCCTGTCATTTCCAAACATTAAGTATATTTTGTGTTGTACGTAAACATAATAGCGATCAAACGACCAATGGAAAATCAATAAATATTTGACAGTGACTAAAGTAAAACGATTTTTTTTTTCGTTTTAATAAGTGACAACAATTGATTCACATCTATTTGGGTCATTTACTTCTAAAGTAATTCAACCAAAAAGAAATTTATTTTCCCATTCAATTAATTAAAACCGCATAGCATACAACATAATAACCATAAACGTGATAATTCTAAAAATATTAATTTTTTTGCCGAAAAATTTCAATCAAAATAATTTAAATAAATTTCCATACACAATGTCTTGAATAAAAACGTGTCGATACAATTAATTATCCTGTAATTATGTTTATAAAAAAAGGGAGCACAGAAAAGCTCTTTACATATTACAATTGAAACCAAATTAAGCATGACACAAAGTTTATTTTTTATTCTGTTATACGCTTTCTCGATAATGAAATGGGGAAATCATAATTATAAAATTACGTTTTATATATTCTTTAGTGTTTGTGTGTGTGATTCTGTAACACGCTTGGAAAATTATGTGAACATTACATTACATTTTGTTCTCGTTTATATAAAAATAAAACATTATTAAAGCATATGTGCTCATGTTTAGTTTGTTATAAAAACATTTACAAAGTAACTTTGGGATGTCAAATTATGGTAAAAAAAGGTTAATTTTCACCTAAATTGCTAACATTGAAGTTAAGTGCTCCCAGGTATTTTTTGTTTTATTTAATTAAATATGTTTGGTAAAATCCTTATGTTATTTTCATAAAATTCCAAAAAGAGCAAATATGTATATAAATATGTAATCTAATAGTAGAAAGAAAGATCTGTGTATGTGAACATTTTAAATAATTTTAATTTCTATATACATACATAGTATGTATATCATTCTAGGAGCAAATTATGCTACATGGGGCCTTATGAATATTATTGATTCTTTTTATTACATAAAATAACTCGACCCATATTTTTTGTTTTTTTTATACCCCAGCTCTTCGAAACAGGACAGGGAACGTATATCAACTTAATCAAAAACTGATTTTATATTTTACTTCATTTATACCAAAATTATTAAAATTTTTCAAATCTGCAAATAAGAAAAAATAAATACACGGACACAAATTTTCATAGTTCCCGAAAAAGTTATACCCTAAGCAATAGCATAGACAATCATAATGGATTTGACAAAATAAAAATAAAAATTTTCCAATCAAATGTTATCGGTGTATTGCATACCTATATGTACGTATTATATTTGCAACGCATTCTAAAATCATTGCCTTATAAAATACACAACACAACAATAACATTGGAATTATCAGAAGTTTTGTTTTTTTCCTTTAGTTATATTGAAATGAGAAATCTAGTATGAATGTCTATGCCCTAAGCTTAGGGAATTATGAATTAAGTCGATTCAAAAAATTTTCAATAAGAAATTTGAGGCTTATTTACGAGAATAGAGCCCTAGGGGCCCTATTCTTGAAATTCACCCGAAAAAGTCGTCTGCAATTTCTTTCGATCATAAAAATTCCCTCAAAAAATCACCGATAAATTCACCTACACGATTATTCCGTATTCTTGAAATTAATCGGGTTTTATATTCAGCAGTTCAATTTTTACCCACTTCACGTTGTGCTGTATAAATTTATGTCAACATATATAACAATATTATCAAAAATATTTGTATTAATTTTGAGTGTCGGTGACAAAAAATAAATTAAGAAGCGTATTTTCTTGGTAATTAAAAAAAAAGATTTTACAGCTACATATGTACAATTGCATTGTAGTAAACAAAAAGAATATTATCTAATTTTTTTGGAAATTATCCAATGCAATTTTTGTCTAAATCTATAATTTTTTTATGTGAATCACCAAGAAAATACGCTTATTAATTTGAATTAAAATATTTTAAAATGGCCGGATTAGGTGAGATAAGCATAATTTCATCTCATTTTGCCATCGAACAAAGAGACGATTGAATAAGCCGTTTTGAAAGACACCGGCAAAATCCACTTGAACTGTCAGGAGGATACAACAAACCATAGCACATTGCGGCGAAATCGAAAAATGCTGGCCAAAAGTAAAAAAAAAGTTCCTAGATGGAGTTTTTGTCCATTGGGTACTCAGAGAAGATTACATTTCCTTCTACCTGCTCTGGAATATTCGTCACAATGCTACCTTTGTTCGAGTAGTATCAACATTGTTACAGAAATGGTAAACAACGCGCTTGTTAACAGTAATACAGAAAATCGAAAGCACAACCAATACTTATCGGATAAAATGGAATCATCTTCTGAAAGTATGTAAAACATGAAAATAAATTGTAATGTACTAATTTTGAAAGTATCAAATATCAAAAAATCAGTAATTGAAGTCGATTTTTATCTCTTGTTAATCTTTAATATACGATATGTTATCATCAAAAAGTTACGTTGTTCTGTCGTGTTCGATTGTAAAACTTTCAGAGGTTGTAGGTGAAAGTATTATCTTCCACATACAAAAAAAATTGGCTGCATTAAGCTGCTTTTTCGCATTTTATTGTAATTTTGGGAAAATTGTTTGATTAAATTTTTGATTAAATTTTTCTTGTAATCAAAATGAGTTTTATTTTAGAACATATTGGTCATTATCATCTATGACCTTTTGCCCTTTTTCGGAAAATTTAATAATTTTATCGGTGTAGAACTTCTGGGGTTTATCGGCGAAAAACTTGGTCAAGTGATTTTCAAAGTCCTTTTTGAAGCTATAACTTTAGACCATCAAGGGAGGCTTGCAGAGATCGAAACAAACGGTAGTCAGAGGGTACAAGATCCAGGCTGTGCGCTGGATGTGTCAAAACTTACCAGCCGAGCTCTCTCAATTGTTTCCGAGTCATCAAAAATGGGTGTGGTCTGGCGTTGTCATGATCGAAGACAACAAGCTTCCTATTGATCAATTCTGACCGCTTTTTTTATTTGCTTGCTGCAGCCTGATTAATTGCTGATAGTAGAGATTAGAATCAATAGTTTGACCAGATTCTAGAACCTCATAATATACGATTCCGTTCTAATCCCACTGTACACACAGCTAACTTTATGGGGCATCAATTCTGGCTTTGAAGTCGTTTGTGATGGTTTACCTTTCTTTGACCATGATCCTTTTCAAACGACATCTTGTGTTGTACCCATTTTTCATCGCCAGTAATGATTTACTTCAAAAATGGGTTGATTTCGTTGCGTTTCAGTAGCAACTCGCTGATGGAAATTTGGTCAACTAAATTTTTCATCGAAAATTCTTGAGCTTTTTTGCGTATCCAGCCTTACGCAAATGGTTTAAAACTGTTTTGTGATCAATATTTAATTCCTTCCTTGTCGGTCTTCTTCCATGTTTTGTAAGATTTCATCTACTTTTTCAGTGATTGGTCGACCAGAGCGAGAAGCATTTTCTACATCGAAATTTTCAGAACTTTTCCAATTTCAACTGCGTGTCACCTTTCATAAGTGGTATTTTGTTGAGACAAATGTAAATAAATTTAGATTAGATTAATTTTTCCCGTTTTCTTTAATATCTGCTTTACTTTGATTATAATAAAGATATCTTTTTGTGCAAATGTTGTTGTAACTTTGTCCAAGAAATACGGTATGTATGATTTTCGAATAATTGATTACTTTAGTAACTCCGTATAGACCTTACATTTTTGTTACCTTAATTAAAAAAATGGAGGTGTGGCCAACACACGACTTTCTTTTACGAACAGCGAATTTTGAGAAACTTTTATAATTCAAATTTCCCGCAAACTTAATTAAGATTGTTTTTATTATTTCATGTTTTCTGTAAATTGTATATTTTTGAAATATTTGCAAAATAAATTTTCTGTTTTACGGAATCTGGGAGCTGGGAGCTGGGACCCCAAAATTTATGTAAAAAGTTTAAACATGAAGTTGCAGTTTGATTGCGTAAACCATTTGGACTAAAAATTGACAGACATACATATATACCAACAGACACCACTTCAAAACTCAATTTTTTGAACTCATTAGTACACACGTAAAAGAAATAAAAGGTGATATTTATGAATTTAAATTTTTTCTTTTAATTTTTTGGAATTTGTATTAGTGATTTTTTGTAAATCTTATACTTTTTAAAATATGTGCAAAACACATTTTCGGGCCCAAGAGAGTGGCCACTTCCGGTTGACCGATTTGGCAATTTAACATATATGTAGGCTAAATATTTTTATAACATACAGTACGTCACTGAAGTGTGCAAATTAATTATAATTAGCATAATTGGGCTAATACACACAATAATTAAAATGACAAATGCAAGAACTGCTGTAACTCCTTGTAAAAAAGTGTGGGGGAGGGGGGGCAGGAGTTGCGAAATATTTTTGCAATTATAAAACGATATATATACTTAAGTATTACAAACCCTAATAAGTCGTTAAAAAAGTTAAGAAACATGAAAAAATGATCCACATTCAATTATGTAATATTTGCATTAAAAACCGGAAGTATGTCACTGTAGTGTGCAAATTAATTATAATTAGCATAATTAGGCTATATATACACATATATTTATGTGTTGGCAAAACAATATTTAATTTTTTTTTATAAAATTTTTAAATTTTTTTTAAATTTTTTTTTAAATTTTAATTTTAATTTTTTTTAATTTTTAATTTGTTTATTTTTATTTTTTTTTGATTTTTGGAAACATTTTGTATTAGTAATTTTTTGTAAACCTTATACTTTTTAAGATATTTGCAAAACAAATTTTCTGGCCCAAGGGAGTGGCCACTTCCGGTGGACCGATTTGAAGTAAAATTCACTGGGACCTCCCAATTTATCCAAAAAGCTTAAATCTGAAGTTTCAGTTCGATTGGTTAAGCCATCTGGGCTGTAGAGAGGACACAGACTGACAGACGGACAGACGGACAGACAGACGGACAGACAGACGGACAGACAGACTGACAGACAGACATCATTTCGAAACCCACTTTTTCGGACTCAGGGGACCTCAAAACAGATAAATCTTCAATAATCTCAAGGTCGAAAATTTTCATGATTACTATACTTTATTTTACTTACGTAAAAGAAAGTAATAGAATTCGAATGTAAATAATTTGTTGGTCTGATACAATAGTGGTTAAGATATGTAAGCAAGTATACTCATTTGGATGTACGCAAATATTTTATGCGTATTTATAATATTTCATTCCAAAAAGTTAAATTTTATGTTGCCAAAAAATTCCTGTTTATTGCTGTTTATTCCTGTTTAAGCCAAAAAATCATGTCACCGCAGCTAGTTTTCGTGGGTCGTATGTTATTGCACAACATGGAAAGCCCCTCTCGGATGGTGAATACTTAAAAGAAGGATTTTTAAAATGCTCACAGTATCTTTTCGACGATTTTCCCAATAAAGACAAAATAGTGAACCGGATTAGAGAATTAACATTTTTTTAGTATCTGTTAAAACAGATGGTGCTCCGAATATGGTTGACATACATAACGATTTCATAAAGTTTTTGAATTAAGAAATCAATCACCCATTGATTGAATTTCACTGTATTCTGCATCAGGAAGATCTTTGTGCAAAGGCCGGATTAAAATCGTTTGAAAGTATCATTTCCACTGTGACGAAGATTATTAATTTTATTAGTGCTCATGCTTTAAACAACCGTCAGTTAACCACATTATGAAATAAAATTGAACCACAATATTCGGGTTTGTTAATGTACAATAGCGTTCGATGGTTAAGCCACAGGAATGTTCTCAAACGATTCGTTGAGTTGTTAGATAAAATCCGTCTATTCCCAAATCAAAAGGAGCAAGATTATCCGCAGCTGATCGATTTAAAGTGGTTAAATGTCTTAATGTTTTTTTTGTGACTTTACTCTGCACTTTAACGAATTGAACCTCAAAGTTGAAGGATCTCCGGACAGATTATTTTCACACTGTTAGAACTTGTATAAACCTTTGAAATAAAATTCGAAATTTTTTCTCAAGACTTAACCGAAAAATTTAAATATTTCTCTACCTAAGCGGTGCACTAAAAAAACACTAACAATTTTAAAGACAGGCCAAAAAAAATCGAAACATTAAATAAATAAATTTGGATTGTGAAAGATTCTAAAAATCTTGTAACAAAAAGATTCGCCCAATTTCGACATTTACACAAAACTTTTAAATTTTTAATTTATCCGCATTCCATTAAATAAGAAATGCTTCAACTATCCGAGTTAGAATGGCTAAAAGTCGATAACCTGGAAATGGAATTAATCGAAATTTAAAGATTTAAAAGTTAAAATTCAAGAAAATTTAAATTATAACACGTAAATTCCAGATAACGGTACGAAAACAGAGAATTTAATTTTAAAGGAGTGGAATTCTCTATACCTAATAATTTTATTAATATGAAAATTCTGGCTAAAGCTCTTTTGACAATGTTTGGTTCCACATTTACGAGTGAACAATTATTTTCGACAGTGAATTATGTTAAATCAACTATAAGAAATCGTTTGGGGACTGATTTATGCACGGCATGTGTTGAATTAAAGACGTCTACGTAGATACCACCTGAATTCGGAAGAAAAAATTTCACGCCGACTTGAAGCTTGAAATTCTTTGGATATGTATGGTTAATTTTTTCTTAGAGTGCCCACTACACCTAATTTCCGTCGCATCAGTTCTTTAGCCAAAGGCAGTGAGGTGAAAAAATTGTCATTTGTTAGTGTACGATCAGAATTTGTATACACTGCTATACCTAAGCTGTTTTACCACACGCTCACCTTGGTTCACCTCCCGTGCTTCGTTGGATAATTTTCCCGTATAAATATCAGCTTGTAAAGGATACGCTGTTTTGGAGTCACATACCAACCAGACTTTAATTCCGTATTTAGCTGGTTTTGACGAAATGTTCTGTGTAAATTTCGTTCGCCCTCTAAAGAGATACAGCTGCTCGTATATGGTTATTGCCTCGTATGGTGTAAAGTTTTTTCGCAAATTCGAATTGAACATCTCGAACAAGTCTCTTATTGGGGCAGCTTTACTGCTTGTAATACATTCAGCACGAGTGAGTTCGTTGTCGAAACGTAAATATTTAATGATTTCCCAAAATCTACGTAGACCCATAGTCGCTCGGTATAATGGGTTGGAAAAAGTTTTCCACATATCTATAGTGTGCTCATAATTTGATAAACTATTAAGATGTCCTAAAAGTTATTAAACGGTAATTTTTTTAATTTTTTTTTTTGCAAAAACTTGCTTATCGGTTGATTTTAATAGATGATTGAAAAGATCAATTCGAAAAGTACCTTTAATTCTGCAAAAATTAAATTTAAAAATTGAAAATCACACCCAGGTATGTCGTGTTGACACAAGGGTTAAATATCAACATGAGTGTTCCATTACAACGAGTGAAATTCACAAAATATCTTCTAAATATTTTTGCACTATGTGTATTTGTTCTGGTTGGCAAGCATTCCCACATCAAAAGATGTGTCCACCATATTAATGTATCTGTGGAAAATGGCACCTTCATAAATGTAATTGAACTTGCTTACACTAATAGCACCAATCATGAAACATCAATTGTGAAAGATTCTTCAGCCAATATTATAATTGTAAACATTTTGTTTTTCTGGAAAAAGCAACTAAATTGTTGTATAGTAATTGGGTTTCTTTGCTGTATTCTGACGCTTAGTGATGCGTCAAGAAATGCGGCTAGTGTTGAAATTAAAAATTCAAATATATAAGGAAGAGATTCAGATAGGAAATGGAAGCCAGATAAATAATTAGTCGGTCACAAAGCTTCCGTTAACAACGCGAAATAAGAAATAAGAAATTTTTTTAAAATATTGTTGTAGTTGAGATTATCGCTTCTTGCATACATGGAACATTTCTATCGGAAAAACGTATACCACGAAGTTAGCTAAAAAATTCGACACTTAGGTGGTTTACACCGCCATATTTATTCTTGGTATATACACTATATTCGACCTGCACATTGTAGTCATTTGGTCCATATACCAAAAATTAAATCGTTTCATTTTTTTTCACTAGTGATGTGAACCTAAGCATCACATCACTAGTGAAAAAAAATGAAACGATTTAATTTTTGGCATATGGACCAAATGACACCCCAATATTTCTTGTTAAGTAACCGGTCGGTATAAGTGGACTAAAATAGGTCGCCATTTCATGATGTAAGCTACCTCATTAAGTTCGTAATCTTGCGAGCCAAACTTTTGTCCTATAAACCATTTTGGTTACGTTATGCTAGTCACCATGGTTAAATTGTTGATGTAACTAACACAATTCATCTGAGAACAGCACTAATTTTGGCCGACAAAAATGGAAATTGTTATATGCTCATAGCCCAATTAATAATTTTCAAGAATTGTACCTATTATGTATATATCATCGCCTGAGTTCTTACTTGGCGTAAGCGACATTTTTTAAGTTTTGAGAAAATCAACTTTAAACTCAGACATATTCAGCTTCGAAATAACTTATTAGTATTTTACCTACAATAATGAGATTCCATTGTTGGGAAGCTTTTAATGTGATCTCGTACTTTAACCAATTTGTCCTCAGAAATGTTAAATTGTAAGTGTTTTCCTTGTCGTGATGGTGTATTTGTGCCAGTATCTGTGGTTTTAGTCTTATAAAAATGGTATATTCTATTTTGATAAACTTCTATCGTCTTAAGAAAGAAAACCTTACAAATTAGCACCGTTGCTACGTTTTTTTTTTTTTGAAAAAATATAGGAATGTATCTCGTCGTCTTG
Organism: Tipula helvola; assembly: GCA_963556165.1. Lineage (NCBI taxonomy): Eukaryota > Metazoa > Arthropoda > Insecta > Diptera > Tipulidae > Tipula > Tipula helvola. The sequence continues at coordinate 105,704,015 of OY744483.1, forward strand.
ATTCCTGATTTTTGATTCGCTTTCTTTCTATTGGTACATCCCTTGTGAATTTTGAAAAGAATCCTAATTTATTTTCCGCACTTAAACTCCAAAAGACTGTTTCGCTAAAATGTGACGGACATTTGAAAGCGCATTCTGTGACACATCCTTCAGAAACGTTTCGCCCCTGGTTCCGTAAAATGTTTTTACGTTTTTCTTCCACATCGACGAATTACATTGCTTTTTGCGAATAACGGGTTTTCTACTGCATTAATGTCAGGTTCAGTAACTGAAATTTTAACTGTTTTATGTGTTTCACCGGTGCTTTCGACCAAATCAGTTGGTGATGGCACAGGAAAAATATCATCGGGTTTATTTTTCTTCAACATCTTTGGCTTTACGATATCTATAACAAATTTTAAATATTTTATAATCTCTACAAATTCATAATTAGTTTTGAATAATGTTGACTTACGTTGTTGCTTGATTATTTTGTTTTCTTTTACTTCATCATCTGTGGAATTTCAACTGGGTTAATAAAAACTTAGGTTAATAAAATTTAAAATCCTTAAATTGTATGTAATGTGTTAAAACGTTGTATCCGAGTTACTTACCCTTCAGTTTCTGTTTCAATAGGTCGAACTGGTGATGAATTTTCATCAGAATGATTCATTTTTGTTCGCTGTTAAATTTAATTTATTAACAAATACACACAGGAAACTTTGAAAAAAAAATTAATGTTATCACCTACACGGTTCATGAAAGAATAACATTAATTCCCGACTTTTGGTTTTATTTATATAGAAAAATATCACGTGACCAAAAATAATCAACTCTGATTGTGTAATTAATGGAGATACGCTAAATTGGCAAAAACAAAATAGTTTCGTAGTTACCCTAACCAGAAAAAAAAAATTGGATTTAGAACAAAACAGAAAAAATTGTTAATTTTTTGAAATGCAAGTTAGAAACTTCTAACGCGTATAGAAGGTATATGGAGACACATTAGAAATGAATATTGAATAGTGGCAGGTTTATGGGGTTAAACCAAAATAACCATTGTGTATCTCAAAAACTATGGCAAATAGAACAATTTTGACTGGACGGTTGGAAACACCAGAATTTTTTTTATATTTTCTTGATAATAACGCAAAAACGCTAGAATTATTTTCTTTTGATTAATTCCTATGCTTCACTGATAATCGTTATTTCTCGAGCAAATGAAGAAAGCTTCTATTTTATGATTTACATAAACAAATAATATTTATGTACCAACCAAATAGAGGCAGCGACTTAATTTATGCCGTTTATGTTTCCTAAAATCTGAATAATTTTTCAATTCTCTTTAAATATTAGTGAAATCAACCTTTACGTGCTAAAAGATTAATTTCTCAATAAAAAGAAATGTCTAAAGTTTAATTTCATCTGAGTTTAAATCACCCTCTACCTAAAATAGACGTGTTACAAAATCCCGCTTCACGAATAGTAAATTAATTAAAATAATAACAATTTCGAAACATTTTACTTAGTGCGTTGTTGTGTACATCTAGCTAAGTCTACATAATAAATTATACAAAAAAATTCAAATCGTGTATATCCACAACAACCTGTGAAAAACGTGAATATTTTCAAGGAAAAAATAACGAGAGGGAAACAGTATTTAAAATTTGCCAGTGCATGATAGGAGGTCGTTTAAAAACATAAATAAATAAATATTTTAAAGGTTAGGATTCGAGTATTAGGCAAGACAAAAAGGTTAAAAAAACCTTTCCATTATACTTTAAGAAATTAAATATGTATGTACAAATAATCTCCTCTATTTTTGCACTGAAATATTAATCATTTTTCGTACACTTTTTCGAGTAAACAAAAATATCTTCAGCGTTAATTTTAGCTAATAATCATAATGAAATAACCAAAAAAAATGTGAAAAACATGAAAAATCTCTTGGAACACAAAAATCCTGCAAATGAAAATTACACAAAATAACCTTTTTTGTTCTTGTTGTTGTGGCTGTATGTGGTATACAATCTCGTATATTGAACGACGTTGAGTGAGAGGGGTGGGTTGGTGATGGATGAAAAAATTAATTAGCAACTCTTTTTATTTTGTATACATTTTATTATTATTATTATTATTATTATTATTCCTCAACGTTTTTTTTTTACCTTGAAATTTTGTTATTTAGGACAAGTGAAAAGGGAAATCAAATTTTTTGTAATTGATTTTACTTTTCATGAGAGTTGATTATATGCTGTTATATTATTTTAATGGATATTTTTTGCTCTACTCCACATGAGTTAGTGAATTGAATAATTTACAATTAATTTTCGTTGGAATGACGGATATATACGAAATGGTAAACGCAGGATTTTTTGTATTTTTGACACGAGATTGAAGATTAGGGTTAGTTTCGACAAAGAAATAAAGGTTTAAATATCGCAAAACCAACTTAGGAAACTTGGGAAATCAGTAGTTTTTATAAATCAATTCTTTTAATAATCCGGGACTTTGGATACAGAAAATTAACAAAATCTAATTATCGAGTATTTAACTCCTCCTCCCGAATATTCAATTCACCACATTTCACAACTACACATTATAGCAAATTCAGAATTGGAATTGAACAGTATGGAATTTTTAAATTCCATCTGACTCAATTTTAGGTTTTAAAATTTCATTTTTTTAAAATTTCCTCGATTTTATAAAATCCCAAATTTTAATACTCAACTGACGAAATTTCAAAATATCTGAATGAAAGTTGGCCAACAATCGTTTAGCGATTCTTATAATTCACGCTTTAATTAACCAACTTTAACCAAATCGGCCTGGTTGCACGGCCGCGCGATTATTTTAATATAATACTGTTCACCCCTATTATGAGTGTCGAATCGATTGACAATCGACAAGACTCTGTGTTGCCTTTTCATTTTTCATATTGTTAATATCAAATGAAGAAACGAAAACGCAGTACAGAGTCGTGTTGATTGTCGATCGACTTGTCAATCATAATAGGGCTGAATTATTAGGTTCTTCCGGATCATAGCCAAATAGTTAATAATACGTTAAATTACATGCTCAAAATTTGTTTGATTTTTAAATTCAGTATAAACCAAGAAGTTATAAACAATAGAAAACCTGGTCGACCTTCGACTACCTCCTCAAAAATCGGCTACAAAAATTAAATTTCAGTTCAAAAAAACTTTTCAAATATTTTTTTGTCAAACTTTGTTTTTAACAATTTATGGTAGAAACGCAGATGTGCAAAATTCTGCAAGCATCGAATACATGGATTCTGCTTGCCACGCAGAATTCTGTAAGTTACAAATCTAGTACAAATTGTATACTTTTTATTTTTTTCACTCAATTTGCCGACAGAAAATAAATTTTTTGTCTACAAAATATGTAGGATCAAATAAATGTCACAAAAAAAAATTTGCTTATCAAAAAAAGCGCTCATGTAGTTCACCCAAATTACTGCCGGCAGCGCTTTCAGCAGAAACTCTGCTCATGTCTTTATCAAGTTTTATTGTACAAATGAGAGCAGTTTTGAAGAGGTAGTTGACCAGATTTTTCATCGAAAGTTTTTTAACCCTTAGCGGGTCACTCTCACCGATAGAAACCAAAATTCACCAAACGGTAGCAGTCGATGAGATAAACAAACTTTCTTAAGGGGTTTGTAACATTAATTTTACCGGTTTTCTGGAAAATCCATTTTTCTTCATGTACCATATATAACACAAGTCCTGTAAGGAAGGAAAGGATGTGTTCAAAATTCAAAACTCATTTTTTATGCAATTCAAGTTTTATTAAAATAACAAACAATAAAAATTAGCAAAATAGCTTTTTAACTCATATTTCTGAAATAACATCACATATTTATCACAAGGTGAATATTATACTTCAGTCAATGGTATACTTTATTAAATATAAAGTTGTATTTCGGTAAATAAAAAAGTATCGACATATAAAGGCTTACATCGCATTTTGTACACTTAATAAAAGTTTGGCCGGTACATTGAGGCATTTTAATTTTACACCTGGTTCTTTTATGCCAGATTGGCGAACTGGTGTATGTTATCTTGACGAACGTCTCTAATAGGAATGTTTTGAGCCGATCGCTTTCGTGATTTGATCATTAACGCTTGAGTCAATTTCCGGGAAAGGTCGAATTATTTCGGGTTTTTTGGCAAGAGCCAATAATGCAATCTTCTAATCCTACATTAATTCGGTAGTTGCACAGTGTCATAGGCTGTTATTTATTTAAATCACATACTTTGCTATATGATATCGAAGAGTTTACTATATATAGTGATATCAAGCATATGAAAAATATTCTGTGATACCACATCGTCGATTTGTACTTGATGCGATATCGGCCAATGAAATGATCGTGCAAATCTAGTTCTCCCATATGACGGTTATATTCTTTGATAATTTTTGAGCACTATATACACTCTTCATTATGCTTTTTGCTATCTCATCTTTTAACGGTGGACAGCGGATTGACACCAACATATGAGAAGACTAGCGTTACAGATTTATTATCCTTCCATTACACGAGCGATAGGTCGGCATTTTAAAATGTTGCAGAATATTCTTCATATGATCCCCTTGGTAGTTTGCTTATTTCTCGTTCTGTTCTAAGTTTTGAATTAGGAATTCGGTTGCGCCTGATGGTCCCAATACAATGAATCCTCTCTTATACCGTATGGTCTGTAATCATTTTCCTGCCCGGAGTATACTTCAAAGTTATACATATAACCTGTAAATGAATTATAAATTAAACCGGAGGAAACATAAGCATAGAAATATAGATAGTTTACCTAATACACCTCCTGTTAAGACAAATATTTTGAATCCTCATTTATGTGGTTTAGAGGGGAGATATTGCTTCATATAACTACGTATTTTTGTAGCACAAATTTGCTCGTCGACAGATAGATTCTCTTCTAGAGGCATCAGGGCATATTTACTTTGTAAAAGTTTTAAGAAAGATCTTATCTTGCATAAACGATTATGTTGAATATGACTTTTTGGTAGCGCTGATCCATTGTTCACAAAATAAAGAATCCTTTTAATTTTTTTAAACGTTTTGAATAAAGCTCTGAGTTTGGCAGTTGGTGAATCGAGGAAAGAACGCAAACTCCTAAGAATTTCTTAAAATCATCTTTATTTACAATAAACGGGTTTGAAATATTTTTTTGGGACGAATATAAGTTTGACTGTTCCACAATCAGATCAAGCACTTCCTTCATCATCAAAGTACAAGTTCCAATCCCGATAAATTGAGCGGTACGTTCTTCCAAATTAACTTTTTCAATTTTTCTCGTAATTGTTTAACTTCATTTCCTTCATTAGGTTGCTTGATCTTCGTCCCTGACTCTTCATGCTCGCTCTCCTCGCAAATTCCATATTTTCAAAAATAACGCATATATAATAACACCCATCGATTCCAGAATTTTAAGTTTAGAGGTTATATTATGTGTAAATGTATGCACCTCCTAATTTGGTTACGATCGGATAAAGGAACCTTGGGGCCCCTATACTAACTTTTCTAAAACTAACGTAAAAAATGTATTCTCTTGTATAAAAAAGTCGGATGTTGGCGTCAACAGAGAACTTCTTTAGTATAGTTTGGTATTATATTTTCCAAAGTAAACTGAAGTAATAGGTATTTTTTCCATTTCAAAGCTGCTATTACCGCCATCAAAATTCTCAACAATGTTTTCGGGGAAAATACCTAAATGTCAAAATTGTTATCACAAGCATTGACCAGCGAGTCTTTAAGCATCCGTAATAAAACCTTACAGAATTTAACGAAAATGTATTGTTAAGGAAATTTTGACAGATCGCCCAACGAATCCGTAATACGATTTGACAAAGAAAAACAAAAAATATTTGTTTCTTATTATTTTTAATATATAGGTATAATCATTGTTTTATGTTATATTTAACAATGTTTGACATTTCTTCCTTCAGCTTGGGCGATAATTTTCGCTCTTGTTAAAGAATGTTAAATGACAATTCAAATTTAACGAAACTGAACGAAAAGTTCTTAAAGTTTCGCTGGTCAGTAACATGCAGGTTCCTATGGTCGCATTTTTACTTAAATTTCTTAAAGACTCGCTGGTCAATGCTTTACTTGAGTATTTTACTTCCGTTAATTTTTTTGATCGAAAATGACATAAACTTGAAGTTATACCAGGTGTTCATTTGAAAAATTTCCACCCGAATTATTTCGAAAACCAAGCGTTTCTAAAGTTGAATGGTTTGTCAAGGTCAAAGTAGTTTTTTGAATAGGTATTTTTATTGTAACACTTTTATTTGAAGCAATGTTTTATTCGACTTTCATTTTTCAGGAAATTTAGTAAAGTGACATCAAATTAGAAAGTAGAGATTTTGTGGTAAAACATGGTAAAACACTAACTTATGAACGACTTCGTCATTTATTTCTTTAAACAAAACTGTTTCTTTAGCTTCCCAACTAACCAAACCCGTACATAAGCATACACAAATTTAAGAACTTGGTATTATTTTACTCTCAATAAGAAAACACTGCGACTTTACGGTGACTAAAGAGTGGTTTGTAAAACTGAATAAGTACTTATGGCTTCAAGAAGGTTATATTTGGTTTCATGTTTTTTGATTAAAAAATTCGTAAGTTTGGTTGCATCATAACCGTAATGACGCATATAATGTCACCAATAATCATGCTTTTACCAACTTATGAGAAAAATGATACTTAACTGTAAACGTATGGTTTCAATTTGGTTGTAGCTTCACAGAAAGTAATTACTTTTAAGTATTCAATCTTAAATGATTACATAAGCATGCATATTAAATAATTCATCCCTATAATGTATGCAATTCCCCGCTTCAATCTGGTATGGTCGCATCATTAACCAATAAATGTGAATGTAACATGAACAAACTACTATTTCTCCGTAAACGTTTATTAAAGTGCTGATCAAAATCGTTCATTAAAGTGCTGAAAAATGCGAGGTCATCGGTGAATACGATTATTATAGAGGGCAACATATGATTTTTCCGAGAATTAATTGTACTTTAACGGCGTATTTGAAGTTTCGCAACCAAACCGATGAAGACGACCATAAAGAGAGGACGCCTTTAATCGATCTTCAATCAGTGAATTTAGTCGAAAATTTTAAATAGCAGATTCACTGCATTTGTTAAAAAAAGATGCCTTATTGGTTGGGTACATGGTGACTACAATTTCAGAGCAAATTTTTCAGCCAGTGACGTTATAGCGCTGTCTGTATCATTTATTTTTAAATATCTAAACGATAAGCTGTTTCAAAATGTGTTTTTATTGGTTTTAAGATTTAATTTATATATACATACTTCAAAAGAGAACATCCGAATATGTAAATACACATTTAACAGTAATTTTCCGTTACAGTCCCAAATTATAAAATTAATTTCAATAATGTTAATTGTCATCTTAAGAACACATTTCAGTATCATTTTGCACTATTTCTGAAAGTATATTTCTCCGTATGTTCGCATAAAGGCGCAAAGTGCGAAAATCGTTTTAATTGTTGGAAATTATCACCTTTTGCATACGTTTCGGTATTATTTTGTGTTATTTAGGCTAATTTGTCACTGAAATGTATACCTTTATGCATATATTGTCTTTTTCACTTTAAGTATAAATTTCAGTATCATTTTGGAAGGTTTATCACTGAAACGATCGCATAAAGTCGCAAATTACAAAACACATTTCAGTAATGGGAAATTGTCACCAAACGTATACGTTTCGGTATTATTTTGTGTCATTTTGAATAATTTCTCACTGAAATTTATGCGTAAAGTCAGTATTGATAATTTTTACCTTGCTTTTCAATATCATTTTGCCTTATTTATAAAAGGATTTTATAACTAAATGTACGCAAAAATCTCAAAATTGTGAAAACATTTCGGTAATTCAAAACTGTCACCTTTGGTTTACAATTCGGTACCATTTCAGGAAATTTTGAGAATTTTATCACGGAAATATTCATTTAAAGTCATTATGGCCATCGTGAACGTTATATTTTAACTTAAAGCGCACATTTAAGAACTATTAGCACCTAATTAATTTCTGATAATATCGCCATTTTATGTTTTGTTGTATATCGAATTACTGATTAATTTAGGTTAAAAAAATGTATTTTCTTTTAAAATAATATAATTTTTTTTTTAATGTCGAATAATTTTGAAGCCCATTTTGTTTTTAGAAGTAGAACGGTTACATTTACTATAAATATGCGATTGCATTAATTTTGATAATTAATATTTTTTTTTCAATAGACAGAGTAATAATATTTATTTTAGTTATAAAATAGAAAGTTTCAAAATATGAACATTATAAAAGTCATTGATTATTTATTATTTACTAAAGTATGCAAACGAAAGTGAATTACATATGTATGTATAATCAGAATGAGGCGAGAATAACTTGTGACTGTGTAATTGTGTAATTTTCAGTCGCAAATAAGAATTTCAGTCGCAATGTTAAGTACGCATATAGCACACTCGCATTATTACAAAAAATGTATCGTTTGTAACTAAAATGTCATGTGTCATGGTGCATGTGTCTCCATAAAGTAACAGTGCGTGCGCTCATAATGTATACATTTTTCGTTTATGGTTTGTTGGGTTTGTAATTTCATTTAACTATCTTGAACTTTAAATGAACATTGAACAAAAAAATATGTCAAATAAAAGGGAATAGGGCCGAATGTCGAAAGGCCGAATGTGTCGAAAGGCCGAATGTCGAAAGGCTCAGATAGCCGAAAGACCGAATATCGAAAAGTCGAATGTCGAAAAGCCGATTGTGTCCAAAGGCCGAATGTCGAAAATCCGTTTGTGTTTAAAATGATTTTAATTTTTCATCTTTTTATGAATGAAAATTTTCAAAATTTTTATTTTTATGAAAACCAAAATTTATATTTTTATCAAAATTTGTGTTTAAAAATGTTTAACACGTTCACGACCATAGGACGCATATATGCGTCCTATAGTTTTCTCCATAGACCAGGGACGCATATATGCGTCGCACTTTTTTATGTAAGTAATATATTAAAGTTTCTATATTGGTATAAAAATTCTATTGAATTTTTTTTTCGGTTTAGGGAAAACTCGTATATGCATCATACTATTAATAACGTCACAAACCCCACAAAAAAGCTAAATAAAATTTCATGCAAACTTATCATCTGGTTTATGGGCACCCCTAGTCTGAGTACCTCGGTCGTGAACGTGTTAATAGTAAATCGCCTTAAATATTAAAATCTTCTTACGTTTTTATTGTCATATAATTAAAAATTTACTAATTGTAATAAAAAAAAAAAAATAAATTATTTTTGAGTTGGCTACTTATCTAGAAAAAAATAATACAGAGACTGAAAATCCCGAAATAAAATCCAGAAAAAAAAAATTCAGGAAAATACAAATCCAGAAAACTAAAATCCAGAAACACAATTATCAAAGTGGGGACCAAATTAAAATTAAAATTTATAAAATCTTTAACGAATTTGACTTTTTCCGTAAAGTTCTTAATATTTGCGATAATGGAAATTGCTTCGTCAACCTTGCAAACACGGATCAAAGGAATTGGGATAGTCTTAAAACCTCGCCAAACGAAATATCGAATTAACAAAATATCGAAATGTTCTAAGCGAACCTTTATAAAAAATCCAAATTATAAATTTTTGCTTTTTCAAATTTTTCTTATTTAATGGCTTCATTTTATCTATTTTCATTCGTTCTATATTAGTTTTAAATATTATTAATTGTTTTGAAAGATCGTTAATTATTTTATAAACACCAGCATTTTTCTAGCATTTTCACCATGTCTCAACTGAATTTTGAGTATGGGGGAAATTGTTAGCAACAGCAATGGCAACCGACCAGAATTTAAGTTCATATTGTGTTTTACTAACTAGACTTCATTTGCCGCTACAAAACTGCCGGTTTTGTACTTTTCTTGGCTGAAATGAAACAGGCATCCACGAAACTCTGTTGTTGGAAAGAATTTTTCAGCGGCAGATTTAATCGTTTTCTCGAAATCGGAAATTATCATGCGTTGGGCTATAGTTTAATGTTCCAGTCATAATCAAGTTTAGATTGTTCATAATAGAACTGAGTGTAGTATTCTTTAGTTTTGCTACTCATCAACCAAAATATTAAGAGCACACATTCGTGTAATTAATGGAATTACATTGAAAGTTGCGTCCATAAGCCAGTAATCCGATTCACCCAAAGTATGTAAGCTAGAGCGTGTTCCAAGTAAAATTATGTTTTGCTCATTAAAGTCGGATTTTTTTAATATAAATAATTTGCCTTCACACTATCTAATATGCTCTGGTATTGCGATATCAGACAAACTTCTCGGTTTCATTAAACTATTACGTCTAGCTCGATGAATTTGATTTGAGCAATTTTCATAAATAACCATTCCTGGATCGTTTTAATTTTTTTTTGGATAAACAGTTAAGTAATTTATATGAAATCAATTAACTTGGAACATACACAAGTATACTTTCTTGTATATGATCTAAGTTAGTTGATTTATATTGTAGCTGTACCTGCATTATATTATTAGGATTATTCATTAAACAATAAAGTACTTTTCATACCAGGCGCCTCGGCTTTGAGCTTCAAAAATAAAAATTCTTTATTTCATTTTTCAATTATGTAAATTAGTTTTATTTGATCGATATCGTTTAATTTTATAGAAATAAATCAATTTATTGAGAAATAATTTATTTTTAAGTGATAATTTAAAAAAATCAAATTATATTGCAATGAAGTTATCTACAAAGCCAAGGCAATGCTTTCCACACTCGACTGCGACATTTTAAAGTAGTGCAAAGCGAAGAGCTTTGTCAACATAACCTATGAATTACATTTTTGGTACAACTATTTTATATTTACCGAAAAATCTAGCTCATGTGTAGCTTGCAAATTCATAATATCTCATTTCTTGCTATAATTCACATGTAAAATGGACTTATATAAAATAATTGATGGTAACTAAATGTGCAAAGCCGACGCCACCGGTATGAAAGGGTCTCAGCTTCATATTTGTGGTAACTAAAAATTTCGAGGCGAGGCGTCTGGTATGAAAAGTACTTAAATTTAGGTGATTTGTATTCTTCAATTTCGAATAATAAAAGTAATTTTGTAAATATTATTTGCGGCACCGCAAATAATATTTACAAAACTATTTTTGTTATTCGAGATTCGAGATAACATTTTCGAGGTTTTGAATTCGGTATTTCGAAATTTCGAGATTTTAATTTCGACATAACGATCGTCGAGGTTTCATAACCAACCGAAAGGAATCGTATCGCTCATACCGCTTCTTCTGATAGTTCTAATCACAAATGTTTCAAGTTATTTTGTGGTTAGCTTAATTCGTTGGGTTAGTATGGCATCGACGGATGTATTGGAGCGAATTGCTGATTTAATGCTTCGTAAATGCTTCGTCAACCTTGCAGATACAAATCAAAGGAATTGTATCGCTCATATCGCTTCTTCTGATAGTTCTAACCACAAATGTTTCAAGTTATTTTGTGGTTAGCTTGATTCGTTGGGTTAGTATGGCATCGACGAATCTATTGCGGATTTAATGCTTCTTAAATACTTCGTCAACCTTGCAGAAACAGATCAAAGGAATTGTATCGCTCGTATCGCTTCTACTGATACATGTACCACAAATGTTTGTTGGCTTTTTGACCCATTCGGCTTTTCGAAATTCGGTCTTTCGAAACATTCGGCCTTTCGACCCATTCGGCCTTTCAGCGTTCGGCCTTTCGACATTCGGCCTTCCGACATTCGGCCTTTCAACATCGAAGGAATAAAAGATGTTCAATTCTTTACGTATAAAGGTGCTATTCCACTTGACTGAATTGACTGATAGTAAAAAAAGAGGGAAAGACAAAAAAGTTCGAAACTTTATGTAATAGGCAAAGGCAACGTTTTTTTTTATTTTTTTATTTTATAGCAAAATTTTGAGGAGAAATTTTGACAGCACTCAAAAACATAACCAATAATTATTAAAAAAAATTAAATATTACTATTAATTCGGTTAATTTTATATCTCAAAATTATCTAAAAAATTAAATATTATTAATACTCATATCAGAATTATATTTTTCAGTATATTTTCCGTAAAAATTAAAAAAATCTCTACCAAAAAAACGTCATGGGTTTTTTTTATTTTTACTTTTTTATAGCAAAATTTTAAGGAGAAACTTTGAAAAATATATTAGCCATAAAATTATTAGGGTGCGGGAAATATTTTTCGTCATACACTAATTTTATGCATGTGGGTTAGTGTGACTGCTATAAAATGTTCTCAATTTGATACTTTTTATTGCAGTCACACTACTACAGACACAAATATTTCTTGACTGAGAAGGGTCTTTGTTTCATTCGCCCATCTAGCAAATGTATATATTTATCTTCCTTTAATTTTACTATCAGTCAATTCAGTCAAGTGGAATAGCACCTTAATACATTATTATCTACTTAAAATAATATAGGTTCCTATTGAATGGAACAAATTTTTCAGAAACACACTTCGTTTACACACGGTATAGAACATTTTTTGTAGAAGGTTGCTTTATTCCTAGAAATTTGAACCGGGTCGGCGACGTTTGATTTTTTTTTTGTATTTTTAACACTTTTACAAATAAATCCGACTTAAGAATTTTAGAGAAATACTCATTTCATCAATAAAAATTAAAAGATTAAAAAAAATCAAGAACTTCGTTCATTGTAAAAGCTAAGCCAAAAGCAAAGTCATAGTGAGTGAGTCTGAAAATTTAACTGAAAATCGGTATCTACTTATTTCTCAATTTATTAAATTAATCAAAGATTTACGAATTCTAGGCTTCTTTGTCTTGGCCAAGTCATCATTTATATTTCCAAATAATCTGATAATCAAAGCGATTAGCTTGTTCTTATTCGATATACGGATTTTATCTTGTATTTGTAATATACTTTAGTTTAAATATAAAGTATTAGTGTGCAACTAGAAAATATATTTTGGTCGTTCAGCAATAATCAATAAATAATTTTCTCGAGCTCTCATACTTAGGGGCCTCCAAAATGTATACTTCAAAAACTCTCGGATTGCCACCAATAAACGTAAGAAGCATGATTTCTTCCGCTTGAAATCTTAATAATCGAATCGATCTCCTGAGAATATAATTTGTCGTATTGCGGAGAGTTTTAAAGAGGCTTTATGATTCAAAAAGTATCGTTCAACAATATTCAGCATGCTCTATTCTAGTGTTTAGAGCATGCCGAATTTTAATGGGCACTGTTTGGTGAGGTATCTTTAAACTACTGCACAGTCTGACAAATTATTAAGATCAACGTATCGATTTCACAAAGTTTTCAAAGACTGTTTGGAACTTGTTTTCAATTTTAAAGAGTATCATTTCAAAAATGATTTTGTTCAATAATATAAAATATTATCTGCAAGCCAAAAAAAAAATTGATGTACATACTTTGCTCGCAAAGTGCTAAGTAAACTTAAAATATTTAAACTAACATGATTTCCTTATAATTTAACCTATGCAATGTAAGCAAAAAAGTTTACCTTGCGTTTTCATTAAGCTTACTTTCCTTTTCAATATTTTTGAATTGTTTAAATGTAAACGTCTCCGTTATCATCACTGATGAATTTCAGCCTGAGCTATTTGAAAAATTACTGGGAAATTGACATATTGTTAAAATGGGGTCCCCAAACTATTACTGCTCGAACCCCTCTTACCTCTAAACGACAATGTGTAAAGAATTAAGAAAAATGGTGATCGTTGCAGGAATATTTGAAAAAGATGTAAGATTTTATTTATGATGAGCTGGCGTTGGCGTGGAACAGACGGTTGGTTTTCGCTTTATTTCTGATTTCGAGAAATGAGTTTTCCAAACATATAGTAAAATGACAATTGAATATCAAAAATTCTTTAAAAACTTAAGACAATTCAATCTGTAGTATGGCACGAATTTAATCGATATAAAATGCAAAAATTAGAAAGTTTTTATTCAATCGTCGAACAAAAGTTTGAAAATTATATACGGTTATCTGATACACTATGTACACTGGTACACTATTTATCAGCGAGAACGTTGCACCAAAATATTTCATATATTTTGGTACAAAATCACGAGCTTTGATGGCTTAATTTTCGAAAATCAGACTGCTTCGTTTAAACTTGAATGCAGAACTTCAACGTAGAATGAAATTCTCCCGATGGCTTGTAAACAATCAATGTAGGTACTCACATGTAAGAAATAAAGTGGCTCTCTGGTAAACGCGAAACGGGATTAAATATAGAATAATCACTTCTACGCCCTAAAAAAGCTTACCTTTGACCACTGCAAGTAATCCCTATCTCGATCGGGTCTTAATTCTTTTGAATAATTAGATACTCTGAAAGTCAACGTTAAAACGTTTTTATGTTGATTGGTTTTAATATTAAATTTTCAAAGAATGTTACTCTAGTTACATGTGCCAATTTAAAATTATAAGGTCTTAGAAAATCAACTAAGGTAAAATCATAAGCAATTTAGGTATACGAGAACACTTTCCGTTATAATTTTATAGAAAAAAACAAATTTAGGGCAGTTCACCGAACTCCAAGTAAAGTTGGAATTTCTTATGTTGAACAATCAGCAAAAAAATTAATGTCGACAGTTTTGCAGCCTTGAATCTCGATTCTGCCGCTGTTTATTTTAGTCTATTTAGTTAAGTTTTCGTTTTAGTATAGTTAACTCGTGTTGTTCTCAGGACAGTTTTACATTTTTACATTTCTCATGAAATCCTAGGTTAGATAAACGGAAAATTCTCTACCTTTATTATATGGTTAAAAGGTAGAACACTAAATAATACAAAAAATTATTTACTAAATTGCTAGCTAGTTCATTTTAATGATAACACAAATCATTTATTCTTATTTATAATTGACACACCCAATTTCAATGCTCCTTTTTCTAAAGCAAGTCTTTTTTGTTTGCATTTCGAGTTCATTCATACATTAAGTCTTTTATACAATATAAATATCCAACCGAAAAAAATTAAATAATCTCTGCTTTTCGAGTCATTTAACTTAATCGGTGCAAAGAATACTAAGAATTGATATCAAAACAAATTTTAAATTTAAATACAAAATATATTCATGGAAACTCTTCAATTAAATGACAAAATAAAATTAAACCCATGAACTTTAATATGTGGCAGAGCACACAAATTGAAAATCATATGAAAATTCCTAAAAAAATAACAACACTCTTAATTCTCACTAATAAATGCCTGAAGCAAAAAATACTTAACGTCTTCATGTGTAAGAAATTTTTTTTTTTAGGATTAGACAATAGACTATATTCAAAATATACTAAATAATGTTTAGGTTACCCTACAATAAATATAACCCACAAGGGAGAAAATTTGAAATATATAACAGCTTAAGCCTCTTAAAAAAATCTAATCCATCTGAGATATACATCAAAAATTTTACAAGAAATTATTCTTAACAAAAACTAGGGAAGGCAAACTACGTATAAAATAAAGAAAATCTTAAAAAAACATTTTTCTTTATAACCGCCGACCGCCCGGCAGCAAACGAATAGCTTTCGAAAATATTTTGCGTTTATTATTTAAATTTAATAATGATTTTCTGTAGAGCTTTTTTATTTCACTGTGCTTCTCAATTTCACGAATTATTTTTATTTCAAAAATAAAAATTTAATTTAATTGTAATTTTTTGTTGTTCCATTTTGTTTAATGTGCCTTTAGCTTTTTATGTACATACGTTATTTGTTGGTATGAAAGTGAACTTAATACTCATACAAAAACAGTCGATCGCCGGTCTTATTGTTATAGTCTACGTATAAATAAAATTTTATTTTAAAAAAAGCTCTTTTTTATTGTATCGTATATTTTATTTTGAGCTTTTTTTCTGTAGGTAAATATTTAAAGATGCTAATGAAAGTAAACAAAACACGCGAAAAAGTAAACGAACTGGATTGTTATTTCTATCCTGGATGGTGTTGTTGCATTTGTTTTGTTTTTAAATGAGATATTAATCATAACACTGTAAGTGGTGGTTGGTATTTGTGGTGGCGAACGGCAATGGTGGGGTAACGATGGAAGAAAATGTGTTTCCAGAAATTGTTGTTTTCGCATTTTTTTCTTTTCATTTTCAACTAAAGCTTTGTTTGTGGATGGTAAACAAAACGAAAAAAGTTAAATAGCAACAACCAAAAAATTAACTGAATGCTAAAAATTATTGCTGATGTTGAAAAGCTTATATTTTTATTGTACAAATAAAACTAACAATAAAGAAAATGTTTTATTTTTGCTAAATTTTCTTTGGTGTTTTGTTATTTTGTTCTTATTCGATTGTTTTGAATGTTTATGAAATGTTCTATATCCAGGTCTAGACAAGTGGATATTTATTCCTTGGCTATTGAATTTGACATAATCATATAAAAATAACGTAGAATTCAATGGGAATTTGTATTCAAGGCTTTTTTGGGTAAATATTTACAGTACTTAAAAACTTCGCAAGATTCTTTTGTGAAGAAAAAAAAATTATATGATCAATTTTTGTTGGCTCCGGAGCCCCAGTCAAAAGCGGTTCAGTCAAAAAAATAAAGGGATGTCGGTCAAAAAATACAACGTAACTCAGTCAAAATAATTTTATACTGAAATGCCTTTTCAAAAGGTAGCTCGTTTAAAAACTAAAAAGGCATTCAAGATTCAAGGCAACACTTTTTTGAAAGGAATTCATTTTGGATTTTAATATAGCCTTTTAAAAGGAGATTCAGTCAAACATCTAAAAAGAATTCCAGGCAGTGGTTCTCCGGAAATACAGTCAAAAAACGAAAGGAGTTTCAGTCATAAAATTTCCCATACAAATATTATGAGTATGACTAAAACTCCGTTTTAAAAGGAACTTTTGTCCAAAAAAACGTGTTTCGATTAGAAAACATTTTGACCGAAATGCCTTTTGTGTATTTTAACTGAACAACCTTTATGAAAGGTACTTCAGTCACAAATTTTGGTGTTTTCAAATATTCTGGCAAATGGAGATTTATTTTTAATATTGACAGTATTCCCGGAGAACAATTTTGCCTGGAATTCCTTTTAGTTGCTTGACTGAATTTTCTTTTCAAAAGGTATTTCAAAATCCAAAAAGAATCCCTGCCAAAAAAAGTTTTGACTTAAATCCCTTTTTAGCTTGTTGATTAAACTTCCTGCAGAAAAAGCGTTTCACCCTAAAACTATTTTGACTGAATTACCTTCTAATTTTTGACTGAAACTACTTTCTATTTTTGACTGAAATGTTTTTGACCGGTATTCCCGGAACCATTCACATAGGTACATAAGATAGTGTGTGTCTTTCATTCTACAAAAGATACTCGTTGTGTATTTTAATTTCGATGCAGGCAGAATTCTGGACATAGTGTATTTCCAGCGTTATGCTGAAAACACATGTGCAGAGTATTCTTCTCACTGATCTGCATCCTTGACATTTCTTGCTACAGATAAATTTTAATGTACGGTTTTTTTATAAATATTATTTTATTTTGTGACAAATTTATTCATTTTAAACCTATTATGTATGGCAGTTGTCAAAATATTTCTATATTTTGTCAACTAACTAAACGAATTGCTTAAAAATTTGGAATATAATTGTACTAGAATTGTTTTCGTTTATGTTGTGCAGCCTACTGATTCGTACAAAAATTAGAAATAGAGATAGCTTGTGGTACTACGCGAGGCTTGCATATAAACTAATAGTTTATTGTAGTTTCGACAATATGCAAAATTCTGCGTATCTTGGCTGGTCTCCACTTACATATTTTTCTCTTGGCAAGTAAAAAATCTAGTCCATTATTTTACTCATGACAATTTTTAGTACATATGTATACATATTTTGCAAAATATATACACACATTTTGACAAGAGAAGAAAAGAGACTTTTGGAGAATTTTTTTGTGTGAGATAAAAAATCGGAGAAAGTCTACAAACACAACCCTGCAAAATGAATTTTAAAACCTAGCACGCTGTTCAAGTGAAATGAAATTTTCACTAGGCTCCAAAATTAGGAAGATAAATCTGACGTGAAAATTTAATTTGACGAGTTTCGTAAATATTTTAGTGCATATAAGTTCATGTTGTCTCTAACAACATATTTTATAAAATAAAATTCACTTCGATAGTTTATTATCCTCAAAACACACAAACAAATGAAACTGTCAAAACTTATCTTCACATTTATCATCCGAGAAAATAATAATGAAGTGAAAAATGTGTAGAGATAAAATAGAGACATCTGTGTTCTAATACGAAAACTTTCATTTCGCTAGCTAAACTGCGTACCGCAAAGTGAAATTCAGCGATGAAATTTTCATTTTCGTTTTCGCTTGTGCCAATTTTATATGAAAAATTTCATTTCACTTCAGCAGCGTACCGGCCTTAAGGAGAAAATGATGAATAATAGTGATAAGTTGATGTTTCTACATAACCTCAAATATCATTATATGAACTTTTTATATGAAGTTCTATTATATGTTAGGGTGACCGTTCGTACCACATTGTGTAGTATTGTACCACATTTTTAAATACCATACCACATTCCACGCTGTACCACATTTTGTACCACAAGAGGATCGAATATATCAAATGTACCACATTTCACGCACAAATTTTCCACAGAATTATATTTAAAATTACATACTTGCATAAGTAAATAAAATGCTAAAGATTATAGAAAGAGATTATACAGGTATTGTCTGACCTGCCCGTATTACACACGAATCAATTTAATCTGCAGTTGGTCGTCTTCGGGGTCTTTCGAAATCAATAATAAATAGCTTTATGTGGTTATTCCCAAAGATATACCAAGAATTTCTTTATTAAACTGATGATTAATTTTAAATAATTTTAAATTTATGCAAAACACGTTGGCTTTCACTAATGCCGATCTCTAAACTTAAGCAAATTTTGAAAATCTAGTTTACTTCGTTAGAAGTATGTTTAAAGTTAGTCGATTTCTTTTAACGATGATACCTCAGAAATAAGATTGAAGTGGATCGTAAAATGGCACATGAAGTTTCTGACAGTACTGAGCCGTTAAAAGTTCTCCACTTTCATTAGCAGTCAAAATGTAGCTTAACAAAATTAATGACTGAAATGATGGCTCCATCAATGAAATTTGGTACAGGTCTCGCGTTCAACTAAATTATCAACCCTGTTTTGTTTTAAGCATTAGAAAAACCAGTTGAGCTAATTTTTCAGGATTGTGGAGTCTGAGTAAAAATGATCGGCTCCGTTTTGCGATATAATTACAGGGTTGAATATTCCTTATCTAGAAGAATATACAGAAACCTAAAATCCAGAAAAAAAGAAACCAGAAACAAAGAAATTTACAAAGGAAAATCCACAAAACACAAATTCAGAAACACAATTATCAGCCTAAGTTAAACTTAAAATTTATGAATTTTCCTTAAGAGATTTAAATATTTATGATCCTGGAAATCGCTTCCTCAACCTTGCATTCCAAAGGAATTCTATCCTGAATTTTGAAATTTCATATTTTTTTTCGAGCAAATGAAGTATCAATAACTTATTTTCAAATTATGATTCAAGGACTTATGTACTGTAGAACTGTAAAACTCAATCTCTATTTCACAATTTAGTGGAATAGGAAAATAACACAAAAAACTTAGTCGTAGCTCACAGATTCCTTAGGGCTCCGGCTACGACTCCTAATTCTTCAAAAAAAAACGAAAATAATCAGAAACTCCGCGGCTCCAACTTCAACCTTGAATTTTCTATCAATTTTATTTTTAATATCAATAGATTCTTTCGGCTTTTGTTAATAGTTATAATGAAATAGATGTAGCTGGGTATGTGTAAATTTTTAATAATCGCTATTATGATATGTTTACGGCGGTGGACGCGCTCGACGCCTCCACTTTTTTGTCGGACAAATCTTTTTTCGCACGTTTCAATCATTAATCTTCCAACTTCAATTTGAAAAAGGCTATCCATAAATTTTCAGTACAACGTAAAATCTACGTCTTTCGGAACTATTAGAAAGAGAACGCACCACTTACGAGAATTTTCGAAGATAAAAAAGTTGTTATACTTAGCATAATTAAGTCACACAAGAATTTCTAGAGGTGTATTTATCAATGATACCATATGCTGACGGGCACCCGGACTATTATTGGTTGATCTCACTACAGATGGTATTAAATTAACCGGCGAACTGCAAAGTAAATAAAAATTACCAATGTTTATTTTTTGAATTATATTTATAAAATTAAAACTTAGTTTTTTAATTTTTCTGAAAAACGTAACTTTGTGATTAACGTAATAAGACTCTAAATTAGTAATTAATTTTTTTAATGTAATGTCTTCCAGTGGATTTAATGTTCGTTGAAGGAAATGCTTAGCTAGCAACAGAAATTCAAATACATAACCCCAATCGTAGCAAATTTCTTCTTGCCACCACCGACAATAATTAATAATGTTTTATTTAATGCATAAGCCTTGGCTTTTGTACATTTGTACTTATTTACAACAGTATAGAACAACTTAAAATTAACAAATATTTTCATTTCAACAATAATAAACATACAATACATGACAACATACATAATTAGCGTAACGGCTACAGCTATTGGCACTCATACTGAATTTTCAGATTGAAGATTTCGTTCTTTTATTTTGAGAATTTTTATCAGAGCTTGTTTATTGTTTTCAGTTAGATTAATTAGTTGCGGCTTTCAATTTAAACTACAACAACTTTGAAATAAAATACGAAATTATTCCAAACGTATCAGAATCCGCAAATCTTTCAAAAACTATATTTATTGGCGTAGTTCTTTAATAATCAGCACTATGGTTGAGTACAATTATTGACCCAGGTTTATAATAATTGGCATAAGGGAAAACTACTTTTATTGGCATGTTGGTGTAACTATGCTTTAGGTAATAAAACTTATTAGCTTGCTAGCTACTATAAAACTAATAAAAAAAAATATTTCAAATAAAAAATAATAATAAAATATGTATAAAAAATAGTTCTACTATTAACCTAATTAATAAAAATAATTCTTTAAATATCATAAAATTATCACAATAAGTTGCATTATTCACGTTTTTTGCATCCATTCCATTCGAATACGGGAATTTATTAGGTATTTCAAGTGAAATTCGCGAGTACATGTACTACATTTTATTCCAATTTTTGGAAAGTGCAAAAGTACAGTAGTAGCACATACTGCCGCTTGCTGAGGTATTACTCCCAAAGTCATGTTTGGTTTTAACTAGAAAAAGATTTCGCACGTGGTGCTGCTGATCAGTGAGTGAATCTTAAATCTTTACGTCACTAAGTTCGGGAGAGGAATTCTCGCCAAAACATTTCTCACTGTTTGTGGGAGACTTGTTATCACCTTTAACTTAAAGTTACTAGACGGTTGATTACACCCGAAAACTACGTTTTATGGTTCGCTAATTCTCTTGTCCTTATCCGAGCAGAAATTCCCAGTTCAGCTATTCATTTGAAAAGGCATGTTACCAGCAGGTTCATTGATGTTTGTAACATTATGTATAATTTCTTTTGCAACATAATTTTCTAATGACACCAAGGCCTTGTTGGGTGTTATTTTAGTGGTTTGAAGATTTGTCGATGGTTGCAATTTTGCATTAGCCTTTTTGGTACGCTTAGGTTTATCTTTTTTTTGTAATTTTTTTAATTCCCTGATTTTTATTTTTTTCAGCCTTTCGGTTCTCTCTATTACTTTCAATTTTTGCTTAGTGTCTTTTTTCGGTTTTTCCTGTTGAATCCATAGAGGCGACGTGACAACAAAACGTTTTTTAGTTTAATTTAGTTTACATCCTTTTCTAACGGGTGTTTCCGGCCAGTTTAAATAATCATCTATTCTTTCGGTTGTATATGGTGGCAAAGTTATACAAGAAACATTGCTGGATGGGGTTGTTGTTAGCTGGGTGTACTGCAATACATTGCTGTTCGTTGAAAATGTAGTATCGATACTGACTAATTTGGTTTGAACCTGTATGCTAAGTGGGTCCTTTATCGATATAAACTCATTAATTGAATTAATGGTTATAGACGAATTTCCGGGAATCTGGGTTTCACTTGCCATTTGCGTTGATTTATTACAAATTATTTAGTAACTTAGTTGTTTAAATACATCATATAAAAGAAGAAAATCTTCGCCGTAACTATAAATTTCAAGTTCTCCTTTATCGAGATTTTCAAATGTCTCGACTTTATTTTGACCAACAGTTACGCAAAGAATTTTAAATGTATCATCTTGCGTGGTGGTCTGAATTTTTTCACGACAATTGGTAGATTTTACGAACGATCTCCCCAAACACCTTGATGAATTTATTGCATATTTATCAGACGGATAAAGACCACAGGCTCTAAACCCGTATTGAATAAAGTATGTAATAAGTTTTCCTGGTATATTTGCCTCTCCAAAGGGATGAGATCTGTCGGTTTGTTCTAGAAAGTATTTCGCTGCTCTAGTAACATCCTTCTCTCGCTTCGGCAAACCCGTTTTTAGAGAA
Organism: Tipula helvola; assembly: GCA_963556165.1. Taxonomy (NCBI): domain Eukaryota; kingdom Metazoa; phylum Arthropoda; class Insecta; order Diptera; family Tipulidae; genus Tipula; species Tipula helvola. The sequence continues at coordinate 105,726,627 of OY744483.1, forward strand.
ACTTTAATCCAATCAACTATTCGTTCTTCTTCTTCTTCCGCCAAAACTGTACCTGGACCTAGTCGTGTTTTGAAAAATTAGATCCGAGACGAAATTGTAATGTCGATCTAGGTATATTATAGTACAGCTTAGAAGCCGCCTTTTTAGATATTTTGTCATTTTTTTATGTGTTGTAAAGCCTTTTGTAAATCAAATTCTTCATATGTGTTGCGATTCTTAGGCATTTTGAAATTCTAGAATAGGGTTTGTTATAGCTTTTTCTTTAAATAAAACTCGACTAATGTTCAAATCAACTAAAGACTTTATTTTTAGATTTCCGTTACACGTTTTTATAATACTCACATACGTCTGCTCTTCTCAGCTATATCTACTACACTATACATTTGGTTTTGTTTTCAGTGCAACCTCAGATATGAAAATCTTCTTTACAGCACTGTAGGTAACTTCATCGTAAACCCAAAAATTCAAGATTACAACAATTCGGCCATCCTGTAATAGATGGCGTCCTCGTCATCTAGTTTACTTATTTCTAGCAAAGATTCGAATCAAAATACTGATCACCTGACAAAGCCATGATTCATATATTATGTTGACGAGAATCCCCGCTTTACAATATAAATGTAATAGGCCAATTAATTCAACTTAATTCTAATTAATTTTATTTAATGAATATAATTCAAATGCCTTAAATAAATAACGAATACAATTCAAATGTACATATTTAATAACTTACGAACATCATTCGCCAGGCTGAATGTACCAATCAGCAACCTTTACTCTTTATTAATTTATTGTTTTTTTTTTTTATATTGACACCAATTGGAACAACCGCACTAACCAACAATTAATACTATAATCTACGACTTGTAAATGGAAATATTCACTTCAATTTATATTGGACTATATCACCCTTGCGGGCCTTACATTATCTTATTTTGATGTTTAATAATTTTTAGCCGATCTATTGGAAGTATTCCCTTATATACTCTAGAGGATTGTGATTCATCCTCAATATCTTGTATTATGTGCCTATCTCTGCCAATCGATTTCACCACTTCGTAAGGACCACGATACTTTGCCGATAGTTTTCTACTCTCCCCACTCGCGGGTGGTTCAGTACGGACCATTACCATATCACCTACTGACACCTCTGGAGCAGCTCGTCTTTTCTTATCAAGCTGCTTTTTAATAACGGCTCTATTTTTTCCAACAATTCTGCTACATTATCGTCGTCGTCTTCGGGACTTAATTCTTTATTTAGATTTGTAATTTCTATAATCAGAGGATTTCCCTTCAATAAAACAGGTTTATATTTAAATACTATCTCGGCTGGTGTTTTCTTTGCGCGTTATTGATACTGAGTTGCAGATCGAGCAACTTATCGTCCCAGTTCAGACTAGTGGTCAATGTTCCACTTGCTACCTTGACATGTGAAATGCTGTATTCGTCCACAAATTCCTTAAACAATCCAGAAGTAAACGCCGAACCTCTGTCACTTATAATCTTTAACGGCTTACCGTATAGTGTGACATATACAACCTCACAAACATAATTGTTTTCTCCGACCCAACATCGCTCATCGCACCTAATACCACATATTTACTATAACCGTCCGTTATGACTGCTACATATTTGCTCTTATTTTTAGTGGTGGCATAGGGCCCTACGTGATCGATATGGGTAGTAACAAACGGCTCTGTGGCTTTTTACAACGGGTGCAGAAACCCTGGCTTCTTACCCGATGTTGTCTTATAATAAATGCAATTAATTCACCTATTTATATATTTTGTCACAAATTCGCTTAATTTGTGGAAGTAATAGCAAGTTTTGATTTTCGCCAACGTTTTGTCTGTACCCATATGTGATACGCTTTCATGTCTATCCCTAACAATGTCAAATCGAAAGCAATCCGGTGCAAATAATCTACATTTATTCTTGGTATGTTTATATACCCTAATCTTGTATAAGGTGAATTTCTGATGTGTGGCTTCATCACCTTCCTCTAATTTATCCCTAACCCTGATAATATCATCAGCAGTTCTCTGAAGTGCTGCCACCCAGTCAGTATTAATTGCAATGCCTAAACTGATTTTTGATCCACTATCACATTCGCTTGGTGCTTCATCGAACGGATTTCGACTTAAGGCGTTAGCCACCTAATCATAAAAGTCCTAATTATAAAAGATTTTCCTAACAAATATACTCGGAATTTTTCTAGCCCTACGACAATGGCTAACGCCTCGAGCTCTATCGATGGGTATTTCGATTCTTCTTTCGATCACTTCCGACTATAAAAGCAAACCGGCTTATATTCCTTATTCACTTGTTCTTGGTATAAAATCGCCCCTACCCCCACTGAACTAACATCATTGTGTACTTCGACATTTGCATCGGGTTTATATAACGCTAATACCGGTTGCTCTGTCAACTTCCGTTTGATATTCTCAAATAATTTAATTTGCTCATTACCCCAAATAAACTTACAATCCTGCTTTAATAAATCTGTCAACGGCTTGACTATCACCGTGAAATTCTGCACAAACCGCCTAAAGTAGCTTGCCAAACCTATGAAACTTTTTACTCCTCGAACATCCGATGAAACCGGGAAATTCCTAACACTATCTATCTTCCTCGACCCTGGTTCGATTCCCTTTGATGAGACTTCGAACCCCAAATAGTCTATCTTTTTGTAAAAGAAATTGCATTTGCCCAAATTCAATGTCAACCCGGCATTTATAATTGAGATTAACACGGTTTCTAATCTTTCTAACCCTTCGTCGATATTAACAGATGGAATAATCACATTTCACATCGTCTAAATATGCCATAGCGATATTATATCGCAGACTACCCAAAACGTTATTTACTAGCCGTTAAAAAACGGCTGGGCTATTACAGAGCCCAAAGGGCATTCTTTTAAATTGATAATGTCCGTCGGGTGTTACGAATGCTGTCTTTTCCCCAGAAGACTGCTCGACAGGCACCTGGTAATACCCACTTGCGAGGTCCAACGTAGTGAACCATTCGTTACCCTGCAATCGATCGATTTGATCATCGATAAGAGGTAATGGAAAGTAGTATTTTACCGTCCTGCGATTTAAGGCGTGGTAATCCACACACATCCGCACACCCCATTTTTCTTACGTACTAAAAATATTGGACTTGCGTATGGAGAAATACTATCCTCTACTTATACTATATCGGCTGATTTTAGATCACGAATTATTTCACTAACCTTGTCCCGTTCTACCTCCGCTAATCTGTATGGTCTGTAAATTATTGGAACCTTGTCGTTCAATGCTAGCTCTATTGGTACATCCAACCTGAAAAGTATTCAAAGCGATCACATTTCTATATTTATTCAATCATACCAATAACTTATCTAGCTGATCACCAACTAATTCCGTGTTGATTTTATCCTTAGTGATGATCTCAGGATACTTTGCGTCTTCATTTTGTAGACCCTCATCGGTCCCACGTAATTCGATGCCATTTACTTGTTGTTCCGTAAATACTTTGCCTCTGGTAATTTTAACGTTATTTTTAATTACCAAATCGCCCTCGGTCCAATTTAATATTAGTAATATTGCTCGACCATCTGCATTCGATTTAATGATACAACGCGGAATCAACTCACCCATATCTCTAATTCCACCTTCAATGCATAACTCTTTATCGGCTAATTCCGTTACAACTTTAACATTGCCAACATAGTTTTTCGGAATGATTGTCTCTCCTTCGGCATACAAATCAACTTTTCTTTCAAGTAATTTATTCACATCACTCACACCGGAGAACACCTTTAGGCCACTTGAATCGCTCAAAATTTGAATATGGTCTTGCTCCGTAAACTGATGTCCAACCAACAAAGGAATATTTTGCACACTATCAGGCACCACCAATATTTCCACTTTGGCCTCAATTCCATCGATTGCCACCGGTGATGTCAACACTCCAATTGGACACACCGTTCCTTCGCCATAACTTGTCACAATCGGTAGATTTTTTTTTAAATATGCCAACTTTAACCGCTCAGCATCAGACTTCCTCAACAAAGTCGCCCCGCTTCCCATATCCACATAGCAGTCAATTTCTTTACTGTCGCCAATAAAACACTTTTTGATATACTTCGCATGCTGTCAACTTTAAGATGGTTTACCTTTTTATTTCCATTCACTTTCACGCTGACCTGCTTCACATCACTTCCTGTACAAACGTTTGCGAAATCCTTCTTTTTAACACTTAAAACACCTAAGTTTCTGATTTTTATTCGTAGCATGCCCTTTTTCTCGACACTTAAAGCAACGGAGGTTACTGATATTCTCAAAATCTTGTTCAGATCCACGACTTTCACTTTTAACACTTGGATTTGGTTGAAATTTCTTGTCAATGTACTCGTTTGCTTTTACTAACTCACATAACAGTTCCTACGATTTATTATATTGGCTCAATGGTCCCAAATAATCTCGAAAACAATCATTATTTAAACCACGTACTATCCACTCCGTTGTCTCGTCTTCATTCATTCGAGCTTTGTTGCACAAACTCAGTTTTTTGTAAAAATAATCCACCACGTTTTGATTAAGCTGGCACTTATATGTCTGAGCATCTAACGTTAATTTAATTGACGACCTTAATACTGGAAAATTGTCAATTAACAATAACTTCCATTCGTCCCACGAAATAGGTGAATTTTGAAGGCTACCTGCCATAACTTGGTATTCCCCTTCAGCCGCGCTAACGTATAGTGTACGATCGCCACCTAATCCCAATCATATAATACCCCTAATTCTTCAATTTATTCATAAACTGAAACACATCGGTATTACCATCCACAGGATCAAATTCCGGAAATGTTTCTACCATATTCGGAAAATATCTTGGTGTATGATCCATCACTGTTCGATCATAACCCAACTTTTTGACCGTGGTTTTAGAACACATGTCGTTTCCGTTCACACTCTTTTTTCCGGCCTCGTAGCGTCCAACAGTATTACCATTCTCGCTTACGCTACCTCTGGAGCCTTGTTCGCTCATTTCAGCACTCATGCTTAAGTTTACACTGCCCCAGATAACACACAAAACGTTTCCAATGCACTCCGCTAACCTCAGCCCACGTGTTCACAACTGAACTATTTCACAAAAAAAAATGCGTAGTCGCACTTATTCCGCTCCAAAACCCGTCACAATCCTATTCCGATCCCACTTCTGATAATTGTTATAGTTTTTTTTAAAAATAAAACTCGACTAATGTTCAAATCAACTAAAGACTTTATTTTTAGATTTCCGTTACACGTTTTTATAATACTCATATACGTCTGCTCTTCTCAGCTATCTCTACTACACTCTTCATTTGGTTTTGTTTTCAGTGCAACCTCAGATATGAAAATCTTGTTTACAGCAATGTAGGTAACTTCATCGTAAACCCAAAAATTCAAGATTACAACAGGTTTAAATAAGAATATAGCTATTGGCACGTTGTTAAAACACTATATTTTTTTGTTTTATCGGAGGGTTGACGTATTGATGATTTTTCAACAAGCGTTTATATGCAAGATGCAACTAATTTTTGTAACGTGTTTATTCGTGTAAAAATGCAAGAGAATACTTTATAATTCTCACAAATACAAACATAATATACGATAAATTTTAATATTAACAGAGAAAAATGCTAAGGTAAGGAAGGGTGCCAATAGTTACATCAAATTTACACAGTGCCAATAATGTAGTCGTTACGCTAAGTACAATATGTATGTACAAGAACTTTGATTTTAAGTTACTAACTTTAACATAGTCTTTTTAAACTTATTAACGGAATTTATTTTTTTCAATCCAGTAGGTAAACTGTTCCAAGTGGTAATCGCATTTATCAATCCGGAGTTATTGTAGACACTAGTTCTATTAATTGGCAAATTAACGTTCCTAGTTCGCAATGACACAGAAAAATTTAGTTTACCATACAAATATTATGGTATACCTGATTTAATTATTCGGTAAATAAAAACAGCGGTTCTGAAACAGTAAAACTCAAATCAAACAAGTCGCATCCAAGGATTGATTTCTTAAATACCGATATATGATCAAACTTTCTTAGGTCATGAACATTATCTCACACAATTATTAAACGTAACCTCAAGTAAACGCTTTGAGGAACTATTACAACTGCAGTTGACTTCCCAAGTTTTTTTAAATTGTTCCACGTTGTTTAGGATTGTGCATATTCCCAAAATAGATTAAATTTTTCGCTTGAATGATGGTTACATTTCTAATATATTTAAATGATTTTAAATGATGAGCCAAATCTCTACGCACCATTAAATTCAAAATATGTATATGTAGCCACCGAGCAGTGGGGCATTTCGTCTAATTGTAAGAAATTTGAATAAAATTCTCCCAGTATATCGTTCACATCAGGACAAGGATTTTGTTCAAAAAACGAGACTTGAGAGTTGCAATTTTTATCGGCTTACTAGATGTACGATAATATTAAAATTAAATCAAACAACAATAATATTTACTGTTGTATATCTAGTACGTACACGAAAATCGCAACTCTCAAGTCCCGTTTTTTGAACAAAATCCTTGCATAGGAGAAAAATAGAAATAATCTAGTCGGCTTAAAGAGTGAATAGTACAAATTATTTAAACGCAAGCAAGCACTTAGTTTATTGCTAACCAACATATTAAAGTTAAACTCTCCACAACAAATAACTTTTTCATACTGTGATAAGAATTGTGAAAATATCGTTTGTAAATTGTTAATATCATCAGTACTCGCAGGGAGAGGATTATAAATAACCAATACAAGAATTTTACCAAAGCCAGATAAGTTCAGATGCCAACATTTCAACTTTGCCGAATGTATTGGAGAATAATTTATTTACCTTTAAGGTAGCCCGAGAATAGGTAGCAACTCCACCCGACGCGTATTATTCGGACGATCAAAGCGTGTTATTTTATAATTATTAATGCGAAGCAACTTGTTAGAAATCTTATTGTTAGGAATAGTTTCTATCAAAGCTAGAAAGTCAAATTCGTGTTCATCTAATAAAATTGTAATATCATTAAAATGTTTTACAAAACTACGAAATTTTAAACATGAATTAACATTTACCTGCGGATTACCACTTGGAACAGATTTACTAATATATAAGGTTTTATAATTTAATTTGCTGTAGGAGTTGTCCAAAGCTTCACCCGTGGAGGCATTGTTATCCGAAAAAATTTATTTTTAAATTCTCTAATGTGTACTACAGTCGGCCAAGTATTCGGATCTAAGGTAAAACAGCTAAAATTCCCAATTTGTAACATACAAACTCTAAAGATTCCAGATTATATTGTTTTTAACTAATTTAAATATTTTACATCTGTCAATCTTCAAACAAGTTTTTGCCATTGATGAAATATCATCAACAGTCGTGTCAGGATCAAATTTTGATAGGTGTAGCCACAACCTCGGTTCCACTGTCTTTACCCCAAAATTATCCGGAAAATATTTACTACCACAAATCGGTTTGGTACCTTCATGTTTAGGTTATAACCTCTACTTACTCTTCAGTACTTTCCAAATTCGTGTGACATATTGAGCTGAGCAGAAAGAACAACAACTAAGAACACACTAAAAACTAAATTGGAACATCATTAAAAACATACAAAATAGTATTATTGTACCCGAGAATCGGAACTCGGGACCACCAAGTTACAAAGCAGAGCTCTACGCACTATAATTGTTTCTCACAATATGAATGCAGCTTCTCGAAATGCGAATTGTGAAATTTTACAAAATGTGAATAGTTAAACCGACCTCTCTATCAAATTACTTAAGTGAATTTCTTAAACTTTTTTTAATGTTATTTAGGTTGATTCTAAATTACTGTTTGCCTTTCTATTTTTTAAACCATAATCAAAGATAAAGGAAATTCTGCCTTCGTGAACATTACACAGAATATATACAGAAAACACACCAAAAAAATTATCTTCCTTGCCGCTGCCTATTGTTTATTTAACGAAAAAATGTATTACATGGACAATGATCTAGCAATTTTTCCCCCAATGATTATATTCAAGATAACAAATCGCTTGTTGCAACGTTGGGATATAAGATATACCTGAATACTTAGAATTATGTGCTTAAAACAATATTTGTTTCTTTTCACAGTGACATTATGAAGATTTTCATTAAATTTTGTATTATTTTGAAACGTTGTAGACAATATAAATGTTCGAAATTTTTAATGTATACTATTTTTGGTTTCTATTACTTATTTTCAGACCAGAAGTGGAATGGTAACCGTCAGCGATGGGAAAAGCAAACCAGAATTAATGCGAATACGTTTATCAATGGAATTGGTTGCGTTACAAAAACTTGATACAACAACACCAACGACATCGATACCAAATGGTCCACCAATTGAATCAAAAGAACGTATGGTACAAATTCGACGACAAAAATTAGGTGGCTTAGGTTTAAGTATAAAAGGTGGTGCCGAACATAAACTACCAATTTTAATATCAAGAATTTATAAAGATCAAGCTGCCGATATGACTGGTGAACTTTTTGTTGGTGATGCGATTATTAAAGTAAATGGTGAATATATAACAGCATGTTGTCATGATGATGCTGTAAATATATTACGAAATGCTGGAGATATTGTTGTATTAACGGTGAAACATTATCGTGCGGCGACACCATTTCTACAAAAACAATTATCGAAAGAAACACCCGATTCGGATAATGATGCAACGTGTGCTGAATTGAAAGCGGACGAAGGTTGGAAATCAGCAACAAATAATTGTACTAATAGTCGACCGACTTCAATATGTTCTGAACCATCAGAGAAACGATGGGTTGATATTATAACTGTACCGCTAATGATGGCTTATGTGACACGATATATTTTCGGTACAGATAAATTACGTTCAAATGCATTTGAAATTCGTGGTTTGAATGGTATATCGACCGGTATTATACATTGTGATGATTTAGCAATTCTTAGTCAATGGTTAAAATATCTTACGGATAATATTGTCGGATTAACTAATTTACAGGTAAACAATTTTTTTTTATTTTTTTTTCGCGAATCAATAAAAAATGTAATTAACGTTAAGAATTTCATTGATTATATTTAGAACAAATGATATCATCGCTATTTGATTTTGAAACTAATAATAAGTTAGTCGATTAATCAAGAATTGAGGTAAAATGTTTTTTCTTAACTTACAGATGAAACTGTACAATCGTAACTTCCCCGTTGGTGAGCGAATCGAATATATGGGTTGGGTGAATGAGGGCGTTATAACTACGCATATTTCGTGGCAGACTTATAAGCCAAGGTTTTTAGTGTTAAAAGGAACTGAAGTTCTGTTATTTGATTCCCCACCGGTAAGAAATAGTCTCATCTTATTTTTATAAACTTATAAATAATTTTATTTCTGATTTTTTTTTGTATTTAGCTTAATGTTACTGGCCTTACAAAACCGGCTGTAGCATATAAAGTATATCAAACAATGTTTCGTGTCGTTAAAGAATCAGAAACCGTAGATTCGAGACAACATTGTTTCTTACTACAAAGCTCCGGTTGTGAACCGCGTTATCTTAGTGTAGAAACACGGCAAGAATTATTACGAATAGAAAATAGTTGGAACGCAGCCATAGTAACGAGTGTAATAAAATTAGGTGTAAGTATAATGAAATTTTGTAATTTATTTGGATTATTACTACAATTATTCAAATTTATTTTATTTAGCGTAAAACATTTGCGGTATCACATCACGGTAAAAGTGGTGGACTAACATTAGACTGGCAATCAGGATTTTCGTTGAACGAAGGTGCTGACGCCACAGTTGTGTGGCAATACAAATTTTCACAATTGCGTGGTTCGAGTGATGATGGGAAATCAAAGTTGAAATTACATTTCCAGGATCATGAGACTCGATCAATCGAAACAAAAGTAAATATTTAAATCACTTTACTACTTTAAACTGTGTTACTATACTTAAATTCTCAATTTTTTTTTATTACGATTTTTATTGCATTTTAAATAGTTTCCTCTTTATATTACAAATAACATTAATTTAATAGTATTTAGTATTAAACTGTTTAAATTTTCATGTTAAATATTCCATTTTCTTTATGTTTCTCATTTTTTATTGTTAAGATAATATTTTCTACTTGTTTAAAATTTCGATCGTTTCCATTTCAAAACATGAAGAATACATAATAATCGGTTTACATTATGTTTACGTAAGATATTTGGAAAAACGTATTTTATGGTGTTGGAAATAGCATCGGAATATTAAATAGATTGAAATATTCTGAATGATTTTTATTAACATTACACGACAGGTATTTAATTATTGATATGAAGTTTAAATGGAAAGAAAGAGTTACATATTTAGGAATACTAGAAGAAAAATTTGAAATGAAAAACTTTTACGTGCCTCATTATAATTGGGCAATACTATAAAACGTTCATCGTCTTGTTTTTATCGTTCATAAAGTAAGTGTCTTGATTTTTTAAAAGTGGCAAGATTATGTCTTCTTTTTATTTTTTCAAATATGTAACTGCAAACCAAATATGTATTATCAAGGTTTGAAAAGTGACCATACAATACATTTCCCTATTTTTTTCGTTCTATCAACATTTTATATTCTTTTATTTAGTCTTAGACTGACCCTTCTCCGATGATCACAATTAAGGCCATGTGATTTATTTTATCACAATAACTAAGTGTTACGGTAGAAAGTAGCGAAATTATTTATTTGTCCAGACATTTTGCGCAAAAAGTCGAATAACTTTGTTTTAATTTTATTTTTAACGACTCTTCCACATCATTAAATTTTGTCCGGATGAGCAGGGTTCCAAAACGTGGTAAATATGTGTATTACGGCATGTTACAAAGCGAAATATCAGTATATTTCAGTAAAGTGCGGCATGTTTCAGCATGAGTATGACAAATGGTATTTTACGGCATATTTCAATATGACATAAAACAATTTCGGGGAAAAGATTTTTTAAAAATGGCGGTTACCAAAAGTAAACTTTTGGAATCAATTTCCCGAACTAAAGTGACCAAGCATTTCGCGCACACGAACAAGAATCCCGACAGGTACAAAACAGCAAATTTCAAAACGGCGTGGTATAATGAAATTCGACAAATTATTGGTGATTTTCAGAATTAGTGTACTGACATTATTTGGCTTATTGGGACTTACCTTATATTGACTGCAAAACGTCGCGAACTTTTATTGTATTTAAGCCGAATTTTTAACAACAAATTGGTAGCAGAACAAATTGGTACCATCAAGTTAGTGATAATATTAATACATAAAACGATGGATTTATATAATAAAATCGAAATGCTCAACAGCACGAATTTTGCTATATGGAGTATAAGGATGGAAGTTTTGTTGGATGCTAAATTACTTTTTGAAGAAACGATATTAAATGATGAACCAAAAGTCGTAGAAAATAATCCGGCCAGCAAAGAAATGTACAGCAATTGAAACAAAAAAAAAAGAAGCATTAAGCTTAATTATTTTAAGTTTAGCACCAGACCAGGCGTTAGCATTCAAGGGAATCAAAAATGCTAAAACAATCTGGGAATCCATAAAATCCCGTTTTCAAGGTGCTGTAGAAGACAAAATAATGGATTTAAGACTGGAATTTCTGGAACCCGAAGTAACAAAGACTAAGGGTAAACATGCAATCTACGATATTAGGTATTTATTGTACAGAAAAGTTATAGTGGAGGAGCCACACAAACGTAAATCGGTTTTACAATATACCAACTGTCAGGAATATGGACATTGGCGAAACTACTGCAAACTCCTGGCTGTTTGCGTAATATGTGGCCAACTGCATGAAAGCAGCAACTGTGAACTGGGTAAAAGCAAACCAAAGGCTAGAAAATGCAGAAATTGTGGTGAAAATCATACCGTAAACAATAGAGGATGCGTGGAGTATAGAAAGTTAAGATAAAAAATGACTCCACGTCAAAGAGTGGAACAGCAAACACTAAACCATATTTTCAAGAGTCAAACCAATGCTGGTCAAATGTCGGCTACAATCAATCCAAAAATATCGTACGCGTAAGCTGTGAGAGATAAACCTCTTAATCTAACCCCAAACGACGACCAGGGAATTTATAAAGTGATTAATACCTTAAATGAATCAATGAATAAGTTTATGCAAATGATGGAGACCAATATGGGTCTCATGCTCCAAAACATGAATACCCTCATGCAACTTCTCATCAAAAACCAAAAATGAATCAACTTAACTTAGCTGTTTGGAACGCCAATGGGCTAGTGCAACGTAAACTAGAGGTACACAATTTCCTTATTGAACACAACATCGATATTACGCTGATTTTTGAAACCCATTTTACAACTACGAGCCATTTCAAAATCAAAGGATACACATTTTATGACACTATGCATCCTAGCGGAAAATCGCATGAGGGAACTGCTATCCTTATCAAGAACAGAATAAGACATTATGAACTCCAAAAATATAGTGAGGAGCATTTACAAGCAACTAGCATCTATCTGGATGAATGGTCAGGAAAATGCACCATACCTGAAGTTTATTGTCCACCGAAACATTCAGTGAAAAGACATTAGTAAGCAAACTACTTCAAAATTCTGGGAGATAAGTTCCTTGCAGGAGGTGACTACAACGCCAAACATATCCAGTGGGGTTCCAGACTAATATCTTCGAAAGGAAAACAATTGTGGGAATGTATGCAAAATGAAAAATTAGATCACATATCTACTGGCCACCCAACTTACTGGCCAACTGAGAGACGAAAAATTCCCGATTTACTGGATGTTTGTGTAACAAAGGGTGTAGCTACCTCTTATAATGGCCGAAACCTGTTATGATCTATCTTCTGATCATTCACCGATATTAATAACACTGAACATGCAAGTTCTAAAACTATCGCCACCTAAATTCCTGACGAATCAACATACTAATTGGACCCAATTCAAGTCTACGTTAAACAAAGAATGTTCTTTAAACATTCCGCTAAAAACAAAACATGAAATTGATGCAGCAGTACAAAGCCTAACGGCTGTATTAAAACAAGCTGCAGCAGATGCGGCACCATGTAGCTCAGTTTACTTAAAGTTGGACAAACCGTCTCAGAATATTCAGCAGCTGTTAATGATAAAACGCTCAATACGCAGGCAGTGGCAACTACCAGATCGCCTATACTTAAATCAAATTTAAATAAAGCGACCAAATACCTGAAAATGGCTTTATTAAAAGAACGTGATGAAGGGGTTCAACATTATCTCAGTGAATTCACAGCGACCGAAGCAACAGATTATTCTCTATGGAAAGCCACACGTAAGCTGAAACGACCAACACTTTCATGTCCTCCGATTCGTCTCCCTGGCGGAAACTGGGCAAGAAGTGATGCAGATAAAGCAAACATATTTGCTCAACATCTTAGTAAGGTATTTATACCCAACGAACAGATTGGAAGCTCTGAATTTATACCTGATGATGCAGAAGCTGAGGAAATCCAGAATATTAAATACAAGTGGCGCCAAGTACAAAAGAAAATCAAGGAAAACATTGATCCTAGAAAAGCACCAGGTCATGATCTGTTAAGTGGCAAAATACTAAAAAATCTTCCGGAAAAATGTATCAAATTAATAACATACATTTTCAACGCTATAATGAGAATAGGCTCTACTTTCCTGAAACCTGGAAAATCTCGCAAATCATTATGATTCCAAAACATAGTAAAGAAGAAACAAAAGTAAACTCATACCGTCCAATCAGTTTACTACCGACTTTCTCTAAGCTATTCGAAAAAATGCTACTGGAAAAACTTAAACCAATTCTGCACGAGAAAAAAATTATTCCTGATCATCAATTCGGATTTAGAGAAGTACACGGAACCGTAGAACAAGTTCATAGAGTTGTCTATGAAATCAGGAACGCCCTAGAACAAAAAAAGTACTGCTCTGCAGCGATTTTAGGCATTGCGCAAGCTTTGGATAAAGTGTGGCATAAAGGACTTATACACAAAGTTAGAAGACAGTTACCAAAATGTTTTTATAACATCATTAAAAATGATCTGCTTGATCGAAGGTTTTTCGTGAAATATACATACCAGCGCATCCACCAATTTATACGAAATCATCGCTGGAGTTCCACAAGGCAGTGTGCTAGGGCCACTATTATATTTGATCTATGATCTATACAGCAGATCTACCAACATCAAAATACGTAAAAGTTTCAACGTTTGCAGATGATACAGCAATCATGTCTACGCATCAAAATCCCTCGATAGCATCAAGGAATCTGCAAGATCATTTAGACGAAATACAAAAATGGTTAACTAAATGGAGAATTAAGGTCAACGACAACGAGCGTAAATTGGCGCATATTACATTCACACTCCGTAAACTTACCTGTCCGCCTGTGAGACTAAACAATATCATCTACCACAACACCAAAACGTTAAATATCTCGGCCTATATTTAGATAGAAGGCTTACATGGAAAAAGCATATCGAAGCTAAACGTCAACAAATCAAGTTAAGATGTATTACAATGAACTGGTTAATAGGGAAACATTCCAACTTAAGCCTAGACTGTAAGGTTTTACTATATAAAATGGTACTTAAACCTATTTGGACGTATGGTATTCAATTGTGGGGATCCGCTTGTGCTTCCAACATAATAAAACTGCTACGAATGCAATCAAGAATACTAAGAATAATGGTAAATGCACCCTGGGTATTGATTCTCTAAAAAATAAGATAATGAGTAAACGTGTAAACTCGTAAAAACCAAAGCTTTCTTTTATTAGTTGGAAATTTTTCAATTTTATTTGAAGTAGTAATCAAATCGAAAAATTTCATTAAAGTAGGCTTCGCTTTTTGCAAGTTTACACGTTTATTGTAAGTTTACACCCATTATCTTATTTTTTAGAGAATCAGCACCCTGGTATATACGTAACGCAAACATACATCGGGACCTACACATCGAAACAGTAGCAGACACAATCAAGCAGTACAGTAAAAGGTACCAGTTGAAATTAGAACATCATCCCAATGCTTTCGCCAGGGAAATTTTAAAAACGCCCAGATACCGGCGTCTTAAAAAAAGATCCTTTAGATATAGCTATCTAATTTAAAGTAATTACTAAGTGCAAGTTAGTATTAAGAAGTAACATAGGAACACAATTACTTTAGACAAGGAAGTAGCTCATATTTACACAGAAGACGGCACTTTAATATGCAGCGGAAGTTTTAGTGAAAATATGTTCAAAATCAAACTGTTTTATAATAAAATGGACAGTATAACATCATTCCAAGAAGCTTGTTTCAAGGCCGATGAACGTTCTTACGAACTTTCAATTCGCTACTTTGTAAGCTTCAGACAATGCTATGAACTCAGCTTCAGTCGATGATAATCCTGCCGTCTGCAAGACCAGCTTATTGCACCATTTAACAAAAATATGTGACCAGTATTGGACTTTCGTGTTTGGCGATCTTCTGCCCAATTCACATCAGCGTATCCTGCTAGTTCCTTGCTAATTGTCTCACATTCTAATTTCAAACGTATGTACCTTTAAGGTAACGAATCGCACCTTTTTGACTTCATTCCAATCAGACTGCGTCGGTGATTCTACTTTCTGTAATAATATTGCAACGGTTGCAGAAATATCAGGACAAGTATTCGTCGATATGTATAACAAACATCCTATTGCTGCATGGTACCTGTTATTGTCCAACAATTTCTCCTCATCGATTTGTTTGTGATACGATGGACTAAGTGGAATATCAGTCGGTTTGGATTTTCCCAAATTAAATCTTGCTGGCTGCAACATTTAAAATGTATTGCTCTTGGTCAAGCATATAGAAATTAGAAATCATCATGTTTAGCGACTCTCATTCCCAAACAGTTTGCTATCAAACCAAGATTGTCGATATTGAAATTCGAACTCAACGTTTTCTCAAAATTATCGCCGTATTCTTTTGTGTCGTAAATAATCAATATATCATCGATATAATATGTTAACATAAACATGTAGCCACGTTGTCCGTGGTAAGTGTATAAACAAGTGTCAGTTTTGCTATGCGTCATTTTTGCTCTGATGAGTACGTCATGCAATTTCTCATTCCAAACACGTTCTGACTGTTTCAGACCATAAATACTTTTGTTTAAATGACATACCTTATCCTCATTTCCATAGGCTATATATCCAGGTGCCTGATGCATGTAAATCTCCTCCTGTAAGTCGCCATTAACCATCATTTTCTGCTCGTTGCAATTGAAAGCAAAATTCGATGTGTTGTGTGTCTTGCGACAGGTGCAAACACATTATCGTAGTCAACTCCATATTTTTGACTAAAGCCTTGTGCTACCAGTCTAGCCTTATATTTCTTCATCTTTCCATCAGCACTAGTTGTTAACTTATAGATCCATTTGCAGCCGACCAAATTTTTTCCTTCAGGCACATTTACCAGCTCCAATGTATCATTATTGTAATCAGCGATGCATATACTCCTCCTCCATGGCGTCAATCCAATAACCCTTTTGAATGCAGGAAATAGCTTCTTTAAAGTTGGATGGTTCGCCATTAATAACAACGCTGATTTTCTCAATCAAACATCTTGGACGTTTACCAATAGTAGAACGATCAGATCGTCTTAGTAGCTCAAGCGGCGAGTTACTGGCAAAAACAGGTTTTCGTCGGTAGTATTATCACTGTTCAGCCTGGAAATAACGTAAATATAAGACTCTTCTTTGCCCTCCTCGATAGCATCATTGCGTTGATTGAGAGCTTGCTTTGTTAGTAGGTTATATTTCGCCGCTGTATCATCTGTGAATTTAACGTCTCGAGAAATGACAATCTTCCGGTTTATTTTCACGAAACACTTGAACTCGTACGAAACATTTTGCACCAAATCATCTTAAATTTACATAAAATGGCTTTCTACAGTTTCAAGCTTCAAAAGGAGTTCGACTTATTGCTTTCCACGGTAATATATTTTGTAAATAATTCGCCATTACAACCGCTTCAGCCCAAAACCGATGTTCCAATCCAGCATCTAGCAGCATGCAACGGGCCATTTCTATCAAAGTATGATTTTTTCGTTCTGCAATTCCGTTCGGTTGAGGAGAATAAGGTGCCGTACGATGAATTTTCACTCCATTCGTATTTAAATACTGTACGAACTCTTTGTCTATATACTCTCCGCCGCGATCTGTTCGAATACATTTAATTTTCGTTCCAAATTTATTTTGGACATACTGGTAGAATTCTTTAAATCGCTGAAATGCCTCAGACTTTTCTCTCAGCAAATATACTGTTGTATATTGTGAGAAATCGTCAATACGCGTTAAAACATATCGCTTACCAGTACTCTCTGAATGAAACACGAGTTAATTTTCCCTTGATGCAAACATCGCATTCCGCCGTTTGGTTGCAAGTCGATTTGCACTTTGCCAACTTCATCCCATCTACGAGACCTTCCTTTGGAATATTCTTCACTGCATCGATGGCCTAAAATTCGATACCACTCATAGATGCAAAGTTGTTGTTTGTTCGCGACAAAATTAATACTATTCGACATACGCATTCTGTATAAATTATTGAAAATATCCCCGACAGCAATCTGATACTCTTTATCAGCTGACCAAATCTCGCAGAGATCTCGGTTGAAAATAACACTTAACCCTTTTTCCGTCAGTCGTTTTACAGAAATTAATTTTCCACCGATTTCTGGGATATACAAAACGTTTTCGATTTTTATTTCATTTATTTTCCCATCTCCGTTCAAAAAAGGCACAATCACAGATTTTACTTGTTGGCCATTTGCTACCGATACATTTTCGGTCTATGATTCGTTGAATTCAATGAATTCGTCACGGCAACTGGAAATATGACATGTCACCCCAGAATGAAGAATCCAGTCGCTTGACTCGCCAACTTTGAACAAAAAAATTATCCGGTTCATGTTGCTCGACGATATTTGCTTTCGATGTTCCACTTTCATTGGGTTTCTTTACTTTCCATTTTGCATATTCATCGCACTTATTCCGAAAATGACCTTTCTTCTTACAGAAGAAACAACTGGCGACACTTTTTGTTTTCTGCGAACCATTACTGTTTGACGCTTTTAATGCGTTCGCATCACCAGAAATATGCTTCGTTTCATCTCTTCGTCGTCTGTACTCCTCAATTACCTTTGCACTCACCAACGCTGGTGTTAATTCACCTTCGTCACGTGCCTCGAGCGCCGTTATCAATCACCAAGTGCAAGCAGTTTCAGAAACAATTCGTTCATGTGGTTGACATGAACCAACATATTAGTATCCTCTGTTGCACGTTGTTTCATTATTTCACGCAAAATTCGCACTTTGGTGCCCGATGAATCACGTTCATCAAATTTCTTTAGCGCTATCCAGGCAGGCTTCCTTTGCACTTTTCGTGTTTCGGACATGATTAATTTGGTCATCCTCTATTCGCTGTGTAATTTATTAAAAGAACTAGATGAACTTGATTTCGTCAAGAAACCAACAATAATTTATACAGATTCAACAGCAGTTTTAGATTGCCGGTGAGTAATAAGCAAACAACAACTTTATTAAGGATGAAGTCGAGAAAGGAAACACGGCATAAATATACAAACGTTCTGAAGACATTTTTATAAAAGATGTACCGGGCAGCACCATATGCAAACACCTACAAGAAATATGCCTTGTCAATTGCAGTAAAGAATTCCGGAAAAAGGAGGGAATGGTTGGTGATTTCCAGAATTAATGTACTGACGTTATTTGGATTATTGGGACTTACCTTATATTGAATGCAACTTCATGCTTAAATGTCAAATCAGTTTTTTAATTCCGGTGCTGTAAAAAAAAGACAAAAACGTGTAAAATTAAATTAATTAAACAAATACATAATAATATAAAACATCGTGAACTTTTATTATATTTAAGCCGAATTTTTAACAACACAAATGCGATGGAAATGGGATTCTAAAAAGAGCTTTATCAACACATGGCTAGGCCGAAGTGTACATTTCACGATTTAGTATACTAGTGTACTGAAATATGCCGCACTTGCTTTCTTATACCTTATACCGTACTATACCTTACACCATACTGAAATATGTTATAATGAAATATGCCGTTTTATCATATTCCGTAATGAAATATGACATAATGAACGGGGCCTGTAATTATAACACACGGTTTTGCATTCACGTTTTATTTCCTGGCGGAACATTCCTTTTGGGTATAACATGAGTATAACCTGCAATTGTGCAAAGCCTATAGGCTTATTTCGTTTTATAAGGTAACGTTCCTAATGGATATTCCTATAGTCGTCCTCAATTGGCTATTCTACGCAATAAAGCTTCCTTATACAAGAGGAATTATGGTCACAAACAATTAATTAAACCTTGAAATAATCATTTACCTCGGCTAGAGCAGAACTAAGATTTAAATTTGAGATAATACAGAAAATATTACAGAAACGTAATAAAAATTACCAATGGGCAAACAAAACATTAAATCATTATCATAATTCATTATTAAATTAGTCAAATCAATTCTTAAATTTGAAAGATGTTTCAAATTTTTCAGATTCAATTGAATTTATTTTTATTAGAATTGAACATTTTTATGTTAAAATTAAATAAAATAAAATGTTATTTAAAGCTTAAAAAATATACCCGAAATTATTTAATATTCAGGGAGCCCCACAATTAGGCTAAACTAACTAGAATAAAATAAGGTCGTTAGAATTTTGCGAAAATTTATTTTAGAGCTATACGTAAAATAGTGGTTCTCAAGCGGTGCACCGCATCATGCACTTTATTCTTCGAAATTTAATATTTCCAAGTTTTTCATTGAAATGTAAATTCCCTGAAACAGAAATCTAAATATTTGCTTCAAGGTATTTAGAATTTAGATGACAAACCTAATTTTAAACAATTTCTATTAAGTCAAATTTGTTTGGTAATCAACTATTGTAAAACTTCAGAAACAGATTAATCTTTTGGGTTAAAAATTATTAGCCGATTAGAGAAATCAAGTATTTATTTTCGATTAATTAAATTACCTGTTTCGTTTATATTTATAATTTGGTTTATTAATTTAGTTTTATTAATTTAAATTAAATTTTTTTGCAGGAATTGGAATGTCAAGTGCTACAAAGTTTGCTATTTTGCATGCATGCATTTTTAACAGCTAAAGTAGCTTCTGTTGATCCAGCATTTTTAAGTTCAATACAACAATCCTAATTTTTAATAAATATAAATCAAAAATGAAATAGATAAACCAGATGAAATTAAACTTTTATAAATGTAATTAAATGTATTATTACTTAATTAATTAATTATTACGGAATTATTGAATCATTTTTGTTCTCATTTACCTGAAACATTAAAACAAATTTTATCTTTTACGAATTATGTTATGTAATTTAAAACTATTATTATTGAATTATTATATAATTTTAGAGTGAATATATTATACCGATAGTATTAAAATGTATATATAGTACAACAATATATATATACATATATTAAAAATATATTTTACAAATACATATTATTTTTTAGCCTGAAATATATCGAACGTATCATAAAAAAGTAATTATGTATGTATTAAAAATTTCCCATCCTATGTTTTTTTAACATAAATGTAATTAGAATCTCATAATATAATAAATATTTAATGGCGATTTTTATAAAATTCCATAGTAAAGAAATAATATATTATTATAATATACATATAATAAATAGACATAAAATGTAAAATAATTTATCCCACCTTAGTATAAAAATATACTTTATTATTAATTTTTCCTTATTTTTAAGACAAATTTTATTATTTTCTACAATTTTACCTGTAATATTTAAAAGAGATACATAACATATATATTTTACTTAATTTTATAATTTTTATTCGTTTATAAAATATCGTTGATCTTAAAATAAAATCGGTGAAGCAAAACAGGCTAAAAGCACAAAACGGAAACAGCAAAATAGTTAAACGTAAATTAAGTAATAAATAAATAAACTAAAAAAAAGCTTAATTAATTGAAAAAAATATTTAATAAAAATTGATATATTCAGTGTTTTTTGAAGGTGCTATTTTAAATGAAAAAAACATATTCTTAAAATATTTATTAATTAAAAATAAATTTATGAAAACATGAAGCGAGTTAGATGAAAGCTTAAACTATGATTTTTCTCTTCTCGAAATATAGACATAATTTAAAAATACATTTATACATTTACTAATTAAAATTATCACAAGATTATTTTTTAAACTACAGTTATATTCTGTATTATAAATATTAAAATAATATATCATAGTTAATTAATTTTATTTATAAAATATTATTTATTTTATTTTTAAATCTGTTTCATCATGAATTGTACATATACAAGGTGCACGAAGATGATGAAATTCTGAGCAAAAATATTAGGTATGTACAACCATTTTTCGAAATGCGTTACTGTTTTGTAACGGCATAAAACCCCATCAAAGATTAAATGATCTTATTCGACTTCTTTAACAATATCTCAAAAACTGGAAGTGGCTTTATTCGATTACAAAATAAATGTTCTTTTTAAACACAAGTTTAGCCAATATTTGTAGAACCCATAGTTTCACAGGCATTATTGATTTCGAGCTATGTATACAAGTATATGAGTAAATCATAACGTTAAAATTGTTTTATTTTTTCTAGGATTATCCTTAGATCGATCAATTTGTCATAAATTCACTCAATAATTCGGAATCCACAAGGCTTATGAATTTAAACCCGTTTTTGAAAACTCGCTGTTTAAAATTTATTATTCGCTCTTCATTGATCGAATAATCATTATTACAGACCTTGAGCTGTTCTATTTCTGACAGTAATACTAATCGTTTTCTAAAAGAAAAGATTTCCGATTTTATAAACTTAGGTATATTTTGAACCGTAAATTGGAATTCTCTGAAGATATCAACATCATTTAGAAAAAGATCGAAAAGGCTCAGTCCTGAACTCTATAAACAATTTTGTTCTCTGGTGTACAACCACATATCTAATAAAATAATTTTGACACCAATTCAAACATTTTAATTTGTTTGTTTATTTATTAGCAAATCCAATTTCCATCGTACGGTAAAGAAATAGCCAAATTGTATCCAAAATGATCAGAACTTACATAGCTCAGAACTTCTTATAACTATTGCTTATCACAATCAGTTAAAAAATATCCAAGTTTCATTCTAATTGGCTATATTCCAGAACTTCATCTAAATTCATATGAGAATCGCATTTCCATCGGACATGTTGGATTTCTTCCAAATTAGTTAAGAATTATCCAAGTTATATCCTAATTGGCTATGCCATAACTTCACCTTAATTCATTTTAGGCCATTTTCATTGAAATACTCAATTTTGGCCCTTATGTCATTTTGGAACGTGTCATTTCAATTGTAAAATGACTGACATGATTTTTTCGCCAGACAATTTTTTTTTCTTTTTTTTATTTCGAATACAGCTACCATTTATGAAAAAATTTCACATCAATCCATCTTTTATTTTCTATCAATTTTAGCGAGGTTGCTCAACAAAAACCTTCGTATAACCGAACAGCCTAAAAGGAGTAATTGGATTGCTTGGATGAACGTTTAATGTAAAAATTAAGTTAATATATCCATCCACGGCTGCGGCCACAAAACCAACAGAACTGCCAGTTATATCAACCCAATGAGATATTATGCATCCAAGCTACTATCATTCAATAAATTATATCAGAAATCGACATATCATATCATAATGCCATGCCAGAGCTAGAATCTTTGGTGTCAAAATTCGATATATCATATCAGAATTCCATACTTCATGTCATAATTAGATATATAATATCAGTATTTGCATTTATTATGTCAGAGTTCGATATATATCATCCAGAATTCGCCATGTCACATATTCGAATTATTATATCAGAATCCAAGTCATGTCAGAATTTGAATTTTTGATGCCAGAATTCGAGTTATCATGAAGAATTCTATACTTTATGTCAGAATTAGATATGCAATATTAGAATTTGTATTTATGATGTCAGAATTCTTTATACTATGCCAGAATTCGAGTTATCATTCCAGAATCCGATAAATTGTACCATTCGTTACTTCTTGACAGAATTCGATACGTCATGTCATAAAATAAATATCAGATGTCACAATTCGATATATCATGATATCAAGCCAGAATTCGACATGTCGCATCAGAATTTGAATATATGATGTCAGAATTAAATATAGGTATCACGTTTTAATTTGATACATCATGTCAGAATTTACATTTTTGTGTCAACCATGGCATAGTTCAATATTTCAAGTCGGGATTTGAATTTATGATGTCAGAGTTCGATTTATCATGGCCAAACTTGGTAAATCATATCAGAATTCGATATGTAATGTTCTGGTGCAATATATGCATTGCATTTGCATATACATATACGCAAAATAGACTTTTTAATGGTTTTAAATAAAACTCGTGTTCTGGTTATACTATTCTGATATAATAATGAATCTTTTATTTTTCAGAGTACCAACTTGACAAAACTAATATACAGTGATACCACTGATACATACATTACAACTCCCCTCACTTAAAAATAATTTACAAATTCAACCTGTTTGGGGGTTTCTTAACACGTATTGGGCGAGAATGAACAACTGGTTCATCACACAACTCATTATCAAATCCATAAAACGGATCATTCGATACATTAAAAGAATCTTCGCGGAAACTATTCTCTCGCTCGATCGTGTCCGAAACTGAATTACTATTTTCATTTCCAAAATTATTTTTAAATACTTGGTCATTATTATTAAACAAATGTTTAAATCTTACATCCTCACGACTACCAATGTCGCTCGGCTCACCAATCAATGCATCAGAATTTTGAACGGATACTGTACTTCCATTATTACGAAGTATTTGATTTAGATGACATTTGATTTTCTTACCATTTTCAAGCTCGCACAAATATGTCCTAGAACCCAAAACTTTAAAAACTTTAGCCGGCATCCATCCTTTTTTGTTTGGATTTCTGTAATCTCTAACCACTACACTCTCCATGACCTTGAATCTAGCTGTGCGCCTTCCTTTATAATTTTGGCAATTTTCTTCCTTTATAGCTTTAGTATTATCACAACTTGATGTACTTAATGGGTTAATCAAATCGAATCTTGTCTTAATGTTCTAACTCAACGAAATCCCTAAAAAGCTTAGATGTAAACTGAGTTCCACAATCAGAAACTATAACATCGGGTAACCCAAAACGCGCAAAAACCTCCCACAACTTTGCTACCGTAAACTCCGCAGTAATAACCTTTGTTTGGAAAACTTCTATCCATTTGGAAAAAGAATCAGTAACTAAAAAATAATAATTATTATCCTTGGGACCCGCGAAATCCACACAAATTCTTGACCAAACCGTTCCCGTATTTTCCCAGGGTTTAAGTGTGCTCTTAGCAGGATCGGGTCTGACGAACAAACATGATTGACAATCTTTAATCAGATTTTCCAAAACCGCGTCTATACCTGGCCACCACATATACGAACGCGCAATCGATTTGCCCTTCACTATCCCTAAATGCGAAGCGTGAAGGCTTTTTAGCATACGCGCGCGCAAAGAGTTAGGAATTACAATCCTATGACCCACATCAATATCTCAGATTCCTGTATTAATTCACCTTTCCTCATGAAAAATGGTTTAAACTCAACACTCGTCAAATCTTTGAAACTATTCGCCTTGACAGCTTGCAGAACTTTACACAAAATTACATCCTTAGCGGTTTCCTCCGCAATCAGATTTTGATCGACTTTAATACCCATCATGGATAAAATTAATATAATTTTTGCCCTCCGCGTTACTTACTTTTGTAGGTACAGGTAGACGTGAAAACCCATCCGCGACATTGTCCTTACCTTTGACATATTGCATCTGGTATCTGAATGCTGATAAATGCTGGCTGTCATCCTCGGATATCCCGACATTTCACCAAACAATCCTAATAAAGGCTTATGATCAGTCCTAATAATGAAAGTGTTACCAATTAAATACTGGTAAAATTTAGATGTTGAAAATTCTATTGCTAATGCCTCCTTTTCAATCACACTATAATTTATTTCCGCCTTTGAAAGCGTCCGAATGCAAAATGTCACTGGTCTCTCGTCACCATTTGGTAATCTATGTGAAATTATGCCTGAAATTCCATAGCTTGATGCATCAGTATTCAAAATTATTGAATACTGAGCATTAAAATGAGCCAAAGTAACTTCGTTTGTAATCTCCTTTCTGATATTCTCAAAAGAAGTTTGACACTCCAAATTCCAATCAAAATGGACGTTCTTACTTAGGAGCCTATAAATTGAAGACATCTTTTGTGACAAATTGGGTATAAACTTTGAATAAAATTCACTAAACCACAAAAAGCTCGGGTTTCTGTGATATTCGTCAGCCTTGGAAATTGAGCTATTGCCTCCATATGCTCCCCTGACTTCGATAAACCGTTCTTTGAAACCGTGTGACCAAGATATTTAATCTCGTCTTGAAAAAACTGACATTTGTCCCTTCGTAACTTTAACCCGGCCTCCGAAAGTCGTTGAAAAACTAAACCTAAATTGGTTAGATGTTCTTCAGTGGTTCTGCCCGTGACTACTATGTCGTCCAAAAAATGTACGACCCCTGATATACCCAAAAGTAATTTTTCCATTTCATGCTGGAATATACCTGTTGCCGGTTTGATGCCAAATGGCAATCTGTTTACTGCAAACACACCCTTGTGAGTACTCCATGCGACCAGTTTACTTGATTCTTCGTCGAGTTCAAACTGATTGTAGGCTGCTTCCATGTCCAATTTTGAAAAATGAACTCCTCCTTGCAGTTGGTTAAATACCTCTTCTACCCGGGGTAAAGGATGTTTATTATCAACGATAAATTTGTTGAGCGTTACCTTATAATCGGCACACAGTCGAATACCTCCATCCGACTTGAGGACCGGAACCAATGGAGTACCCCAATCACTTGTTGGAACAGGTGTTATTACCCCAATTCTCTGTAAACGTTCCAACTCCGCCTCAACATGTCCTCTGAACGTATATGGAACCTGTCTAGGTTTACAAAAAATTGGTTTGCTACCCATACCTAGCTCTAATTTAATCAAGCTATGTTTGAATTTACCCAGTTCCCCGTTGAACAAATGCTGATGCCTTTTGAGCATATCGTTTAAAATTACCGATCTATCCCGAACATCAACTTTACCTATTTGGGCGAAAACGATTTTGAACTTGGCAAGAAAATCTCGTCCCATTATTGGTGAACCCTCAGAATTATCAACCACTAGCATTGGAATTTTCGCTATAATATTTCCATATTTAATTGTATAGGACTAAATGAACCGCGTACATTGATTTCATGACCCGAGTAAGCATTCAACCTGACATTCGACACCGACAAATCGTACTTATGGAATTTTTCCATGAACAAATTATTTGGAATTATAGAAACTCCCGCTCCACTATCTAATAAAAATTTCATATTTTGTTCATCAATTTGCACTTTTATGACGACAGACTTTCCGTTAATAGAATCCTTGATATTAAATAGCTGTTCCGATAAAAAAAAATTTGATTCGATATTTTCGCGCGTTAAATTTTTGGAACTGTCACCCTGTACTGATGCGCCATCATTAACATCGAAAAATCCATCAACGCTACCTTCATTCACAATAATGTTATGTAAATTACTCAAATCATTTTTCTTACTACTATTATCTACAAAATAAATTTTTTTTTTCTTACAAATAGTTTTAATGTGTCCCTGTTAACCGCATGTATGACAAATTGCCTTCACGTATTTGCATGATGAGCTTTCATGGTTAGTGTAACCACAATGTACACACTTAATTTTCTTAACATCGTTGACATGTGGTGATTTCTGAGGTACTTCACCACTTTGCACTAACGATTTTTGTGACTTACTGTTGATTACCTTATTTTTTACCACATGGACGTCTTGTTTCTGCAACTCATATTTGCATGCCAATTCTGTTGCTTTTCTAAGATCCAATTTGCTATGATCTTCCTCGCACAACCTTTCGAAGATTCGACCGCTTTGATGGTAAATGAATTTGTCTAACAAAATAGCTTCTAAAATGTTTCCAAATGCACAGTTGTTCGCAAGACGCTTCAACTTTGCCATAAACTCATTTGAGCTTTCCCCATCTGATTTAGAAGTTCCGTAAAATATTTTGCGCTTCTTGTATACTACAATTGGTTGAGTGTAAAAGCCGTTTAATAAATCGCACAACTCTTTGTAACTTTTACTCGACGGAGCCCCTGGTATTGATAAATCTCGCACCAGTTTATACATAGCTAGAGACCTGCACGGGCCGGCCCGGCCTGGCCCGAAGACGGGCCGGGCTTTATTTATGTAAAACCCATATCGGGCCGGGCCCGGACTTTTTGGTTTTAATAAAAAATTTGCCAGGCCGGGCTTGGGCGTTTGTCATGCCGATCTCGGGCTGAAAGGTAGAATTGTAATACAAAAAATGAACTTACGTGACTTTTCGAGTATTAATATTATTAATAATAATAATATAAATTATTTACCTTCTCGTGCATTAAAGTTTTGTGCATTTTATCCAAATTGATAGAGAAAAATTTCTTTAAATATTACAGTAGTGCCGGGCTGGCCTGGGTCGGGTCGGGCCGGGCTTTTTTTATATTTGAAAAATCGGGCCGGGCCGGGCCTTTTTTTCATTCCCATAAATTGGGCCGGGCCGGGCCGGGTCACCTCTTGGATTTTGCAGGGCGGGCCGGGCCCGGGCCAAGAAAATTTCATTTTGCAGGTGTCTCGCTCCGATACAATTTAGTAAATAATTTGTTTTCTCTGCATCGTCCACTATCTTGTAGACCGAAAAAAAAAATTCCAAACGTTCTAAATATAGTATACACTCATCTCCTTCTGGGTGAAATTCCCCAACAGATGCAAATGGAAGTTTTTCCATGCTGATGACTTTGAGGTTATACTCCTCTGCACCAAAAAAAAAATTTTACTATACGTTTCATTTACTGCTTATTATTATAAAATTCGTGTACAATACAGTGAGACCACTGATAGATATACTTTACTAAAATACAGTGATACCATTGATACATACATTACACTGATGTAGTATGTAGTTCGCTATATCATGTCAGAACTTGACATATTAAGGGAAAACTCAATAAATAATTTTAGAATTCGATGTCATATCAGAATTCGCAATTATGTATGTTATTTCGGAATTCGATATATCAAGCCAGAATTCGATTTGTCCTGTCAAAAGTAGAGTTAATGTTGTTTAAATTCGATATGTTTGAAATCAGAATTTGAATTGTTGGTGTCAGAATTCGATACATATGTATATCAGAATTTTAGATACGACGTTAAAATTCGATATAACATGTCAGAATATGAATTTATAATGTCAGAATTGTGTATCTTATACCGTAGGAAGACACAAACCGAATAATCGCGAATTCTAGATTATTAAAGGATTTTTGCCTGTCTGGCACAGTGGCACTACACAATTTTCACAAAAACAGGATTATTTCGTTTCCAGAACGCGATTCTTGACAATCGGGATAAATGAAAATCGCGATGAATTTTGTGTCTGTCTAAGGTATTATGTCAAAATTAGATATATGATGACAGAATTCGATATGACAAGCCAGAATTTGAAAGGCTGTCACAATTTGATAAATCTGTCATGCAGCCTTCAGAATTCCGTAAATCATCTCAAAATTCGACATGTTATCTCAGAATTCGACAGATTATATCAGAATTTCAAGTTTTGGTTTTAGAATTCGATATCACAAGTCAAATTTTATATGTCACGTCGATATTTTAACCTTTTTCCGTATTGGACATATTCAATATAATACAATTTGATATATCATCTCATGACTTTAGAATTTTATACATATCTCAAAATTCGAGATGGCATATCAGAATTGGATATATCATGTCATATTCTGACATTACATCTCGAATTTTGAGATGATATATCGAATTCTTAAGTCTTGAGCTGATATATAAAAAAATTCCATATCTCATATAAAAATTCGATAAATTTTTTCAGCGTTTGACTTTATGATGTCAGAATTCAATAATTCATGTAAGAGTTTGAGTATGAATGTCAAAATTCGAAATATCATGCCGTCGATAATCATACCAGTATTCAGATATTAATTTTTTGACATTAGAATTTGAGTTTTGAGGTAAAATGATTCTATAAGTCATTAGATAAATCATATCCGAATTTGATCTTATGATCTCAGAATTCGATATCTCATATCAGAATTCGATATATTATTTTCTTAGAATTGTACAAAAAAAAAATATTTCCGAATTAGAAATTTGAAAATATAGGTGCATATTTCAACAAAATTTAAAGTTTTGTTTACATTTCTTTATTAAAATACTAATAATAATTTTGACATACAATACCAACTTTTTACAGTTAGGTGGGGTTTGCATGACGCTAAGTATTTTAAGACGAGTAGCTTCGAAGCTACGTTCGTGCGAAGTTTCCACAATTATTCAATAAAAATAATTAAATATAGTCAGTTTATTACATAGTGTAATTTACTCGCCCAACCGTGGTTGTAATGTAACAGCATAACGGTAACGAATTTCGAAAAGGCGTTACAATATTTTTTGCTCAGAATGTCATCCTTTACATGTCCCTTGCGAGTGTACAGTTCGTGCAGCAACACGCTGCATATTATACATACATATATTATATATTAGTTAAATTAAAATTGTTAGTTGTGTATAAATTTTATTTACAATTAAATTTATTATATAAATTATTGTTATGAGTGGAGATTTTTGCGTAGTCAAATTAAATTTATAAAAAAGAAACTTAGGTAAATAGATTTTTGCTCAATTATTATAATACATAATATATAATTAGAACAATTTATTATAAATGTTTGTTATTATAGTTTTATTATTTTTAAAATATTAAGTTACATAATATGAATACATATTCTTATTAAAAGCCTTAAATTTAAAATGATGGGAATACTGATAAACTGGGTATTAAAATTTGTATTTCATTTTATTTTTCTGTTAGGTGAATTTCATGTGCTTTATTCATTCTGTCTTGAAGTGATTATTATTTAAAGTGAAATTCATTAGATAAAATCAGATAATGATCTTACTTTAAATTTGGGTGCCAGTTTTTAATGCGTCAAACTTATGAATTATGTAATCTTACCCAAATAAAATATGTTAGTAGTGTTTGTTTTGTTGAGCATGACCCGGGTCACCGCGGCTAAGTCCCAATCTAAAATTCGAGACTTTGGAAAGAAATTGAGAATGGTTTTCGAAAATAATGGCAATTTCCTGGATAATGTGAAGCAACCAACTGCAAACACGTCATTATTAAAGCACCTCCAGACTCGGGAAGCTTATACTACAAAGACTCAAATAGCACTACTAACCAAATTTCTCTGACTTTCTGTCAAGATTGAATTAATATTTCGTAGGGATTCATCCATTAAACTGAACTATTTTACTTAGGTCGATCTGAAACATTTATAATATTAATAACTACCTATATATGAATAAAAAAGTGAACACAAACCTGATGTTTCTGATTTTTAATTTAAGCTCTTTCTCACCAAATCCAGATATGTTCATTGCATTTTCCAAATCAACATACGCAGATTGCTTGATTTGCTTAAATATTGTTTATCATTAAATTTGATTTGTAAATTCGACAAAGAAAAAATAACTTATTTTTATAACGCGGAGATTTAGGCCCCTATTTACAAAATGTACAAATTCTATAGGTTACCTGATAGACAGGTAAGTAAACTATTTTTGCACAGAATAGGATCCGACGTGGTCTTCTCCGTGAACTAAATCCCGGCTTCGTAAAAAAAAATAATGCATACATGCGTATATTTATATGTATTTAAATTTCGGCGGCCATCTTTTGTAATCCGGTAGCCTAACATTTCACACTCAAATACGATAAATGGGGTGATCACTTTATACCTTCAGTTTGTTGGCATGTGTAAATTAATTATTTTGACTTTAGTAGAGAGCGTAGAGGATTACCGGTAGCAAGGCGTTTTTTGGCATTATGGCGTCCCATAGACCATTGTCATGGGGGCTAAAAAATCTCACAAGAATCTAAACACTTTCTCAAATGTGTAGTTATATGAGTACAGATGTTGCTTTCTGGACTGATTTTCAGTTCCACAAACCTTCACCAAAATTCTAAAGGAAAAAGTTATTTTGATAAGAATTACACACACCATTAAGTATACGTACTGTATCGATACGTTAAGAATACAAAGAAATCCTAATAGACAATTTTTAGTGAAAATCTCAAAAACTACAAAATAAATAATCTTGAATTCTTGCAGATAAATAGATGCTATCGAGAGAAGTACTTCCTGAAAAAATCATGACGAAAAATGGTTACTCTGCCGAGTTATGAACTAATAAAATCAAGATAGCTTTACGTCAACAAATTTGTCACTGTAAACTTACAGAGCATAATTTTCGTTTATAGAGTCTAGTTACATTTCATGAATACCATTTTAGTACTAATCGGAAATTTTACGGTTATAGAGCTAATTTGCATTTTGTGAATAGGGGCCTTAATATTCCATAGAAACTCATGTTCTATATATTTCGTAATAAATTTGAAAGTTGTTTCTTCGCTCCAACGAGACGATATCCTTGCGTCAATTAATGAACTCGACTAAATCAACATGTTCGCATTCGCTTGTTTTGTTTTGTTTTGGAGAGTGGTGAGGAGCCTTACTCGACTAAAAAAAACAGAATAAATGGATCGACTCGACTAAATCATTTACTAATCTTCTTAACTAAAATTTTGCTGTATGTTCAGACACATTTTGTTACTAAAATACTCGCTACTCGACTAAATTTCTAACGTAGTCTAGAAAAAACTTAAACGCAAGAATGAATGAGTTGAACGTTCTGATGGTTTTAATGAAGATTTCACAATTTTTAAGAAACCGCAAAGCATATATCCTCTTTTATTTGAAACTGTGCTTGTTGCATTAAATGTACGTCGTTTAATCGATCTATAAGGTAATCACTCAATTCATTGGGGTTGGTTATAATATCTAAGTGATTCGCCGCAATCCATTGAAACTTTCTTTGGTTGAGTTTGAATGACAGTTTTCCAAATGCAGAAACCCGAAGAGTTATCCAGTATTGCCAGTCAAATTTAACAAAAGTAAAATATTTGCTATTAACCTAAATATGAATATATGTAGTGCTGGGGAAAAAAATTGGGGAAACATATTTTATTACAAATTGGAGTCTTTTTGTGCTAAAATTACAAAACTTTTGAAAGCAATTGGCTGTATTGTATGACCTAATTTTTTGAATAAAAAAATGTACCTGCAATTTAGGGGGAAAACCCGGAAAATACCAAAATATTCAAAATGCGTTGATTGGAGTTAATGTAATGGAATAATTTAAACACTTATTGTTTTATTACAGCGATACACCACTGATTGATTCATTGAATTTGATAAATTTTTCAAAGTCGTAGAAGGTGTGGATTCCCAAATCGTTATCAACAAACTTTTTAAAACTTGAATTGATTCTGGGCACTTCCTTGCTACTTCTAACTTCATTATAGACCAAACATGTTCTATGGGATTTAAGTCTAGACTGTACGGGGACCAGCTCAACATATCGATATTTTTTTCTGCAAAGTAATTTTTACCTTTAAATGAAAAGTTAAGAAAAAAACAAGTTTTTAACAAATTATTTATGTTTATCTGAAAGCCAATTTTTCTATCTACAATTCAAAATTAATAACTCACAACTTTGGCGGTATGGCACGGAGCGTCGTCCAGAAAAGCATCCACAGACCATAACTCCTTCATTTTTCAGTGGAAGTCTTAAAAGACATTCGTTGCTAAGCCTCTCGCGAGATTCCCCCCTTACGAGAATTCTTCCATCTCCAACATGCAGCTTGAATTTTGATTTATCGGAGAAAATTACATCAGTCCACGTCTCTTGAGTCCAAGAAACATGCTCCTGGGCCCATAGCAAACGTTTTTCTTTCACTCGTAATGTGAACTCAGGTTTCTGGACTGGTTTTAGTGCTCTCAAACCAGCTTTAACAAGTCTTTTTCTCACTAAACTGGCTGAAATTTGTTTTTCCGTTGCTCGCACAAGATCCCCTCTTATGTCCGATGAAGTTTTAAAACGGTTCCGACGACATTGTAATATTAAAAAATGATCTTCCACTGGCGTTGTCTTTCTGGGCCTTCCAGAGCCTTTCTTTCTTTGTGTACTGCCCATCTCTTGAATTTTTTGAATATTCCACGATACAGTACTTTTAGGAATGTTTAATCTTTCTCCTATTTGACGCGTGGATAAATTTTCTCGCGCCAAAATCAACATATTGCTTTTATACTTCTCACTAAATGTTCCCATTTTTTTAACTAAAATTGCACTTTATTTGACTAGAATCACCTACAGAATAACTTAATCTTACAAAATATGCACTATTTATAGTCAATAAAATACTTGCAGGCAATAAAAATCTGCACCCTAATTACGACCAAGAACGGTAGGCGTAAAATAAACTAATTGTTTTATCAATTTTTTTGCACATCAGTTGCGGGGTTGTACCGCCATAAAAAAGGCAAAAGGAGGTCCAACAAAATATTAATAGGAGTATTAAAGATAGAATTTTCACAAACCAATAAAATACAAAAAAAAGTGTGTATTTTATTCCATTACTTCCACGCCCTTAAGTGCCAAATGGGATATTTTGAATATTTTAGCAATTTATCGATTTTGCCCCCAAAATTGTAGGTAATTTTTTTTTTTTTCAAAAAATTAGGTCATACATGTATTTAAAATAAAACATTAAGTCAATTGCTTTCAAAAGTTTTGTAATTTTAGCAAAAAAAGACTCCAATTTGTAATAAAATATGTTTGCCCAATTTTTTCCCCCAGCACTGTATGTACTGGTGCGAATGACATTACTTTAACTCTCTGTGATTCTGTCAAGTTTTAAGGGTAGAACAGTTTTGTAAGGTGATGGATGAACTTTTTCAAAAACTCATACGCAAACGTTCTCTTGATGCAGAACAGCTTGTAAACGAGGACTTATTCCCTGAACTATCGCACGAATTTGTTTGACACTCAAATTTACACAGACATCTGTGGTATATGGATCACAATACAACTCTTGCCAATATTCTTTCGGTCGATGCCCATTCACCATGAACTCGGTAGTAATTCTGTCTCTTCTTTTATTTATCTTCACCTGTCAGTAGTAGTAATGAAACTCCTAATGCAAAGTTAAACACCCAATCGATCAAACAAATATAAAAAGGAAGTGATGGTGCAATCCGTATTATTTCTACTCTGCCATTCAAGGAAACGTTTCCAAATTCAAAAACGTTCTGGATCTTTATTTTTAAATCTTCGATATACATATTTGCCTTCAAAATGTCGCAAGGATTGGTAAAAACCAAAGATGGTCAACATAATATTTACACATTTACATGCAAATATTATTGAAAAATTAATTGTCCTCTTAAATAAATTTAATTTTCTGTTCTAAACAAATTCAGCAGATGTCAAGCAGTCTGCGTAAAAAGGTGAATAGTGAAATTTATATGCATGTGTGTATTTTTCTAAAATGATTTTTATTTTATTAGAGGGCTCCGAACTTCATAGATATTGGATTGTTATTGAAATTCAGACTTGGAAATGTTTGCGAGTTTCAAAAAAATTCTGTGTTTGATAAAATTTTTCTGAGAAAATGTGTTATGGGCATGTCACTTTTATAAATTTTATTGATGCTCCTTTAATTTCTATGCTGTGGTGGTTCGTATTAAACCTCTACTTTTATTAATTTGATTTATATGACGTTTCTCGCGTCATCACACATTCATTCCGTTTAGAACATTCGCTATCAGCTCGCCTTTATTAATTTTGAATACAAAAATAAAATTTCCACAACTACTCTAGAACATGCTTTATAAATTTATATTTGCTATTTAGGCTGTGAGTGAATATGTTAAAAATTTTTGGTTAAAAATTTGGTGAAAATCAAATTATCGTGGTGAAATATTTTTATCTACCAAATTTAATATTGCTGTGTGAATTAGTTAAAAATTAAAATTATGACAACTGAACAACAACATGAAGCGCATTTACAAACAATCATTTTCCTAGTTTGTTATCTATTTTATTACTTTATAAAAAGCGTAATTTATCAAATGAAGCTGTTTTAAGAAGAAACAGAAAGAAACTCGTCGTGCTTATGTATCAACTGAACCAATATTAAAAAAACGAGGTTATGTTTTTTAACTCGCTTGTCAAATTTTATATACGGTGCCTACCATGATGCATTTTTTATTTATTTTTTGTGGTGAGTAAATTTTTTAATTTTAACTTTTATGTCAAAATTTTAATTTTTAACTGGTTTTTAACTAATTCACTCACGGCCTAAGTTGAAAAAATTTGTAACGGAACTCTTTGTAATTAACGGCCCAATAAATCAAAAAAATTTCGAAAAACAGGAAATCACGAAAAAAAAATTTTTAAATGAGATATGATATAAATAAAATATTGCGGGGGTTCATGAGCGGCAGTAAAATTATTTAAAATAACGCTAGGCTTTATTTGCAAATTCATATTTCTTCCGAACCTAAAAATTTTAAAATTATTATTTATTGTACGTCGACGGTTCGGCTGAACTTTGATTTTGCTCCTCGTTTTCTTCCCACGAAACAAAGAGTAACCGCAACAGTGAATTTATCATTAATAAGTGAATAGATTATCACGTTGGTCAGGTTCACTAAAAATTAAGTTGAGGGGAATAAATTTTTTTGGAATTAAAATGACTATGGTTCGTAATTTAAATAAAAGGTTTAAAATAAATTTTTAAAAGAGTTATGTTGGTCACAAAAATTTTGAAGTTATGAAATAGGCACTCAGCCATCGCAGTCTTGATTTATAAAATTATTAGGCTAAATTTTTCTCAATTTGTTTCTTGCAAATATTTTACAATAGGTTAAAGGTAAACTATTCAAACTATATGTCAATTACAAACATAAAACATTATTATAATTTAAACAATTATAAACAATTAAAATAAATAAATTATGTCTATATTTTTAATTTATTAAAAAACAAAATTGAAATGAATTGTTTATAATATAAAGAGCTTGACGAAAATCTTAAATTGAATTTAAAGTGAATTAGGTATCTTAATATTGCGTATTGTTATACGTTCTTTGTGTGTCGGTAGGTCAAGTGTGCTTACGAGTAAGTTACAATCAGAAATCTCAAATGTACGTATTTTTATAGATGTAAGATCAGAGTATTATTGCCATTAGGGTAACCATAATAATTAGAAGAAGGTTGTGAACCAACCAAGGTTGTCAACCTTCGTGAATAAATATGCTTTAAATCATTAATTATTTTATAAGTACACTTGTTAAGCACACACCCACATACATAAATTGTATAATGATAACAAACAACTTTTTTTTGTTTAATTCATAATTCTCGAATAAATTAATTCAATTGAAATGTAATTCCCCTCTTTAAAATAATAAATATTTAAAATATATGTAAATTATAATAATAATAAATAGTATTTATATACATACATATGTACTTATGACTTAAAACTTAAAAAAAATTAAAATATGATAATTTCTAAGTTAGGTAAAAAAAATCGGATATGATATGGAGAAAACTAATTAAATTATTTATTGAAACAAATTAAATGTAAACATTATTAATTAATCGATTAAATTATTATAAAATGCAATTTTAATTTTTTATGCACAAAACAAAAATAAATTATAATTCTATTATAGTTAAAAAAAAAATTATTACAGAGGTCTTTCGATATACATAATTATTAAATGAAATTAGAAACAAAAAACGGAAAACTTACTACATATTATGGTAATTTTATTTAAACAAGAACATGCTGTATATTAATTTGCTCGCCAAATATGTTTATATATATTTAGATATATGTATTATATATAAAATGGAAAACCCTTTAAAAATAATAAATATGAAACCAATTCAAACAAATAAGTAAGTATTTTATTTTAGTTTTTTAATTAAAGCATCAGTTTATTAACAAGGGTTTTCTAAATGTAAAAAAATACTCTTGCAAAAATATTGTATGCGCCTCATTTCTCCCCAACGACCACAGTTTGGTCGACCCACATGACCAAATTCATCAAATCTCTTTAAAACATTCTCAATATTATCTCTAGCAGCCTGAACAAAATCGTGTTCGTCACACAACCAACCGAGCATATTACTTGAATAAAACATCAAATGGTTGTAATGTAAATAGAATATCCTCAACATTAATAATTAGATGATGTCCTGTCAGTGGCGAAACTATGTCATGTGTTTGATCAGAACAAATGAGAAAAGAAATATTGTGAATATTCTAACGTAAACAGATATTATATTTATTACTTTTAGCCATTAATTAATTTGGGCAAATTAAATATGAAACAGAGAATTATTTATTTCTAAAAATAAAGTACGAACTTAGGCAAATTGAAAAGGTTTTCAACTATCCAATGGGGAGCGATGGTAAGAGAGTATATTAAAATGGCGCTGGTCATCAGTTCAATTCTCTCCACTGATCAAAACAATTATTTTAACATCTACGTAAAACCTCCAAAGTTGGACACCTCTTTAACTTGGACATTTCTATATATTGGACATTTCTTAAAGTCCCTTCAAAAACACATGGATTTATATTTTTTTAAATCGAATTTACCTTTATATTTTGGACAACCTCCTTAACTTGTATGTTAGACAGAATTTCTTGACGATAAAACAATTTTCCTTGGTACATTTACTCTATATGTTGGTTCTCTGTTTTCGTAAAACGCATTACATACACATTTCCACGATGCACGATTTCCGGCCATGTAATACAACAGTGTGCTATAAAGATAGCGGAAAAACTTAGATTGAATGAACTTCAAACATCCAATGGAAGACTTGAAAAAGTTCTTCAGCGGTACTATAACAGATACAAATCGTTAAGCGGTGAGGCAAATAAAGTGAGTTCTACTTACATTTCTAGTTTTCGAGACGTTTGTATCTTTTGTTGAAGGTATGAGCCGTAAGATTGGTTCAATGCTGACGAACTCTGTATATTCTTAAGTTCTATGACATAAAAGTATGGTGTTAAAAAATAAAAAGTGTTATAGTGGAAAACTGTCGAAAGAAAGATTGACTGTGCTGTTATATTGTAATGCGATGGGGCAAACATTAAAACAATAGTAGGGACATCTGCTAAACCAACTGCATCTGAAAATTAAAAGACAAGGATTTACCGGTGATAAGGTAGCCAAATAAATCAGCTTGGATGATCGGCTGCATATTCGAAGAATGGGTCTGTGGAATTGAAGACATCTTGCGTAAAGAAAAACGCAAAATTTTATTAACTGTCGATAATTTTTCAGCTCATGTTGAAGATTTGAATACCTTTCGCCTTCGCTCTCAACCGGCAAGAATCACATCGGTCATTCAGCCTCTTGGCCAAGGCATAATTAAGGTTTTTAAAAGCTACTAAAGGAGCCATCTAATAAAAGATTTTCTTGTAACTCGAAAATTACAAACAAAAATTTCAGATTTCTTTGATTTTAATATTTCTTTTGAAATACAGTAAAGTCAGGTGCAATACTACACTACTGTCCTACTTTTTGTAAAACCTAATTCTATTTTCACACGGTCTGTGTTTGCACGGGTTTGAGTTTTTAAATGATCACAATAATGAAATAATAAAATTTTAAGAGTGTTTCTATAACTTGGACAACTCCCTATGTTGGACAAAATTTTTAGTCCCTTGAGTGTCCAATATACACAGGTTTCACTGTAATTGTTTATTGAACAGTTGCTTTGAGTTATGTTTGCCTGTTATAACAAAAATATTCTAAATGAAATTTTCTAATCAAGATCGGATCTAGAAAATTTTTAATAGAGCTTCTTTATATTCAAACAGAAAACGTTGTTGTTTTAAACATCGTAACAGGCTACGAAATAGAAATGTATATAACATCGTGAAAACAAATACCACAATACTCAATACTTGAGTTGAACCAGTACAGCGATTTTGGTCGCAAAATGAGGATTCATTTGAGGATTACCGGAAGGCAATAGTATTGGTAAATTGTATTGGTGTTGAATGTGCATTTTTTCTTTCAATTTTTCGTTTAATATGATGCAAATAAGAGAGATAAAATGACGCGAGTAATGGGGATAACATGATACAAATAAGAGGAATAAGCTCAAAAGAGAACGATTGATGTATTAAATATTGAGGGGACTGAGATAGAACAACAAATTTCGAAATAAAAAAAAAATTAAAAATATTTACGACTACGAAGTACGAAGCGAGAGCGAGACTCAAAATAAAAAATATTAACCAAAAAAAAACAAAAAAGTTAGAAAACAAAATGATTTTGCTTATTTGGTTTAGTATTGTGTTGCAACTCATGATGGTCGGTTGCTATGCTATACGATGTTATGTCCGAGGATGGAGAAATTTTATTGTAGCATATACACAGCAAATAAAAAAGCGAGATGTAATGTAAATTCAATAAGAAGAATTTATAAATTAAAAATCATTTATATTACTGTTAACCGAAATTGAGGACCGAAAATTTTTATGTGGCGTAATTAATTACTGTTCAATAATAATTAAATATTTCACAATTAATTCTTAAAAATGAATTAATTCATAATTAAAATTTTAATTAATTAATTGATTTAAAAAAATTGATGTAGCAAAATTAATCCTTTATTAAAAATTAATTAATTTCACGGTAAAAGTTTTGCGAAATTAATTAATTTTTGTCGTTAGAATTAATTGTTGGTAACTTAATGTAAGGGGCCAATTTAATTAAATTATACCTAAATTGTTATTAGTTATAATTTTTTTTTTTATGAAAATCAATAAATAATTAATGAAAAGAAAAATTATAAATTATATTATATCACAATTATCACAATCTGCTTGAACAATAAACAACAATAGACACAAAAATATTTATGAATTCCCCATGTCAGAAGAAAGGGAAAAATAACTCAAGGCGAGCGTAAGCACCAAAAATTTGAACCGATTCACCCGATTCGTTTATTTTTGATACTTACCACGAGGAAACGCATGAGAAAATACACTAATACAATAAACAAAATTTTACGGCACACAATAGCAAAATGTATATTATACGTTGTGTACATATACAAAATTCTCAATCCTCAATCCTCATTTTGCGACCAAAATCGCTGCACAGTACATGGATTTTGGTCGCAAAATGAGGATTGAGGATTGAGAATTTTGTATATGTACACGGTGTATAATATACATTTTGCTATTGTGTGCCGTCAAATATTTGTATTGTATTAGTGTATTTTCTCATGCGTTTTCTCATGGGGTAAGTATCAAAAACAAGCCAAGCGGGTGAATCGGTTCAAATTTTTGGTGCTTACGCTCGCCTTGAGTTATTTTTCCCTTTCTTCTTACTAGTGGAATTCATTCGTTAATAAAAAACCAAAACAAAATACACCAAAAAAATTTCTCGCAAATAAAAAAAACAAAAAGCAACATAAATGAATGATTTTTAATTTATGTATTCTTCGTCGGCTCCATTCGCAATATTTTTAATTTTTAAATTTTGAACAAAGGAACCAAAACAGAAAGTAAGAAAATAAAATGATTTTATTTATTTTTTTAGTATTGTGTTGCCTTGCAGCTCATGAGGGTTGTTTCTTTACGATGATGTCGAAGTGTGGGGACATTTTATTCTAAACAAAAAAAATTGTATACAAAAAAAGGTTACGCAAGTTAAAAAGGAAAGTAATAAAATAAACCATCTCGCTTTTTTATTTGCTGTGTATATGCTAGAATAAAATTTCTCCAACCTCGGACTAACGGACATAACATCGTATAGGAGCAACCGACCATCATGAGTTGCAACACAATACTAAACAAAATAAACAAAATCGTTTTGTTTTCTAGCTTTTTTGTTTTTTTGGTTAATATTTTTTATTTTGAGAGTCTCTCGCTTCGTACCTAATATTTTAAATTTTTTTTTCTTCGGAATTTGTTGTTCTGTCTCAGTCTCTCTTAATACATCCTCCCAATCGTTCTCTTCTGAGCTTATTCCTCTTATTTGTATCATGTTATCCCTATTACTCGCGCCAGTTTATCTCTTTTATTTGCATCATATTAAACGAAAAACTGAAAGAAAAAATGCACATTCAACACCAATACAATTTACCAATACTATTGCCTTCCGGTAATCCTCAAATCAATCCTCATTTTGCGACCAAAATCGCTGTCCAGAACCAACAAAAATGTTTATACAAGCCGTGCCATTCGCTCTTTACACTGATCCTCTCACAGGAATTGTACTCTATAAACGTAAAATACACGTAAAATATTGTAAACAATATTTTAAGCATTTGTGTTAGTTTTGTGTATATATGTATATTTTCTGATTTATTTTATACATTACTAATACTAAGCCATAGGGTACAATTTTTATAGCTTAAGTGTTAGCTTGGCACGGCTTGTATAAACATTTTTGTTGGTTTTGGCTGGCCTGTTACAAAACAAATATTTCAAATTAAATTTTCGAATATCAAAAAAAAAATGTAATTCGGATTTTTCATGAGAAAATTTTATTTAGAATATTTTTTGTTGTAACAGGCAAACCTAACTCGTAAGCAGTCACAAATATTTTTTAAATCTGTAGTAAAAAAAATATTTTAGTTACTACTACCGAACGTCGAACTCAAGACCAACATAATAAACATGACACTTGATAACCTCACCACTCAGCTCAGCGCCGGCTTCAGGTGTGATTGAGTTGCGCAGCTGCGCAGGGCGCAATACTTTTAGGGGGCGTAAAATATTAGGCTCAAATGAATTTTACAGTCAAATGGAACTTTCCAAATATTGAATATGAAATAAGAAAATTATTTATCATCATACCTAAGTATGAGGGGAGTTCAATAAGTTCGGTAAATGAAATAACGGTATTAAAAACTTTTTATTTTGTTTTTTTTATTACTCTATTTTCGTTTTTTTCTACAATTATTTCATTTAATTTCTGTGAGTGATTTAATACACAACAACACAACTGTTTTGAAAATTAAAAAAATGGAAAATATTGACCATCGTGCTGTGATTAAATTCCTTGTAAAGGAAAATAATACTTCTAAGGATATCGAAAAAAGAATGAAAAATATTTACGGAGAATCTAGTCCGTCTTATAAAAAAATAATGAAGTGGGCCCGTCTATTCAAACAAGGTAGAGAGTCATTGGAAGCTGACCCCCGCAGCGGAAGACCGGCAGACGCTGTTACTCACGAAATGGTCATTTTAACAGAGGATCTTATATTGAAAGGCAGACGAATCACCATTTCAAAATTAAGTGTGATGTTAAATATATCTATTGGCAGTGTTAGCACTATTTTACACAATCATCTTAAGCTGCCAAAAGTTAGTGCAAGATGGGCTCCCCGAATGTTGACTATGAAACAAAAAAAATATTGAGTAGAAACTTCTAAGGTAATATTAGAAATGAATGAAGGCGATCCGGTTAAATTTATAAACCAGATAGTTCCGGTGATGAAACGTGGATTCATCACTATGATCCAGAGTCGGAACAGGAACCCATGCAGTGGATAGCGCAGGAAAATTCACCACCGAAAAAGTTTAAGGTTCAACCATCTGCCGGTAAGATAATGACAACAATTTTTTGGGATGCTAATGAAATTTTGATGATTGACTTCTTACCTCATAAGACCACAATAACAGGGGTTATTATGCTGGGCTTTCGCATAAATTGAAAAATGCTATTAGGGAAAAACGACGAGATCAAATCAAGCAAAAAATATTACTTTTACATGACAACGCATCAGTACATAACGCGAATGTTACACAACCAGCAGTAAGAGATTGCAAGTTCAATGAAATACCGCATCCACCATATAGTCCAGATCTGATCCCAGG
This sequence comes from Tipula helvola, assembly GCA_963556165.1. Lineage (NCBI taxonomy): Eukaryota > Metazoa > Arthropoda > Insecta > Diptera > Tipulidae > Tipula > Tipula helvola. Next base: position 105,769,768 of record OY744483.1, read on the forward strand.
TGATTATTTCCTTTTTACAAATTTGAAAAAAAAAATTAAGGAGGCTAAGATTTTCAAATGACAGTGAGGTAATGTCCGCTGTAGAAGAATATTTTGAAGAACATAAAAAATCATTTTATTTTGATGGTTTGTAAAAATTAATTGACAGGTGTAATAAGTGTATTAGCATGAGTGGAGATTATATTAAAAATAAAAATATTTTTGAATAAAATTTACCGTTATTTCATATAGATTTACCGAACTTATTGAACTCCCCCCCCCCCCCAGTATATTGCATTCTTTTTCTCAGGTACACAAACATTTTTTATGGGTCCGTGAATTTTTTGGTCGTAGTTTAATAATGGTAGTGATAGAGCTAGTTAGAGAAGAGATGTTTCCCCCTGGGGAGAGAAGAAGCATTTTTGTTTCATGTCAACTCATCTTACATTTCTCACACAATAATAGTATTTTCCAAAAGCAAATATATAAAGACAAAAATCTTGGCATTGTGTGGCTGTATCTGACCAATTAAGTGTTGACTATTCCGCAGACTTATAGATTTAATAAATTTTTCAGATCCAACTTTGTGGTCTAAAACCTTTAACAATAAAATTACTGATTACTTAGATGTTATATTCTGATACTGCTGACCGCGCATTTTGTTTTTGTTGTTTATGTTTTGATCGAGGTCGTACGAATTCAAAATCGAGTTTAGCAAATATATTGTAGGTTACAATAATTGAATCCATATATCTGTAGCGTCTCACTCATGCAAAAATATCTACACTCATTCAAAACATACTCACTCATGCAAATTATACTTACATTCATGTTCCACTACAATAATCCACGGATATCAGCGCACTCATTTTACTTACATAAAACCGCAACGCAACCGCAACCGCTCAACCGACGAGCATATTAAATTTATTTATTCATCGCTCCGGTTTTTCCCAAAACACCAATAAAAAAACGAAACAATTCATTTGTAAGAACTTTTATTCATCCGCTTCAATTCTAATTCGTTTTCATTTCGCTTGGTAATATATCAGACTGAAATTGACAAGTCGTTCGTGCGCATGTATCCAAGCAAGTCGCGTTTTCATTATACCAAAAAATCCGTGATTTTCAATACGCAAATGGTGGTGAATAATATTTTAATAATATTTAATAAATAACTTTGTAATAATTAATTAATACTAAATAATAACAATAAAACTCTGTGAATTATAAATACATATTATAAATTAACAAAGTGAAGTGTTTTATTGTACATGCAATTATATATGGATTTGGCGTCTCCCTAAAATTGGCAGCAACACAGCCAACGCCATTACAACCCCATATATTGGTGACCGCCGATAACCGTGTTTACGGTTCAGCAAGTATTTATTACACGCATTTATATACGCGCCTGGCACAAAATAGTGTCAGGCCAAAAGGTACGTAACCATTACAAAAACCTCATTATTACAAAACATATATTTCCAACATTAAATCAAGGTTATTACAAGCAAAAATTTTTTTTTTTTTTTTTTTTTCCTCATTGCCTCAACAACGAAACGGAAAATCGTATTAAGAAAAAAAAAACAACAACAAAAAGTGGAACTACAAATTAAAACAGTGCCGCAGTAAGATAACAAATAAAAAACTGCAATTAAATCAAAAATTATTTTGGGAATATTTTTCACGGATTACACGAACAACAATACACAGCACACCGTGTCATTTTGGAAACTAAGACATTACAACATTTTGGAATGAAATGCGCCTATACATATGGTGCCAACAATACTAGGAAAATTTAACAACAATAAATATTAATGCAACAACAACGTTGAGTGGAAGCATACATATTCGTGCGTAATACAAAAACAACGCGCCTACACATACAGTGCAACTTTCACATACATGTACATGTGTATATACATATATAAATATACATAAATTCAAAAGCCATTAAACAACTGGAAATTAAAAAAAAAAACATAACGGAACAAGGACAATCATCAACAGCAGCAGTGACAACAGCAACAACTACAGCTAAGTGCTAATTTTTTTTGCATTTCAATCATTTTTTTTATATTTAATAAACGCTAAATTTCACTGATTATATTAAACAATCATACAACATATTAAAACGTGTCGCCTGTCACACGAAATCATTGAAATAATCATATAATTAATTAAAAAAATCATTATGTAACAATTTTAACATTATCTAGATGTAAATTGTTCACCACCCTGCTCAGCTATCTTTCTTTTTCGGAAAATTTATTACAGAATTAATTGTTTCAGGTTATTGATTGTTTCCGTTGGTAACCATTCCACATTAAATTCAAATTTTTATTTCTCATTTCTCTACTTTCGATTAAATTTTTCCTACACTGTGTCACAAAAATTAACTTCATTCGTCATAAATTATTTACAATTGGGAAGCTCGTATTCGAACGGTGCGGTAAATTTTCAAACAAATAAAATTTTATTTTTCTTTCGGCATTTGAGTGACAAGTTAATAAAAGTTCAGTGAAAATCAACATGTCAGACACCGAAGAGCAAGACATGAAAGATGATCAACAACCAAAACCAGGCCCCTCAACAGGAGAAGTGGCAGGCCATACCAAAATAAATTTACAACCATTCTGGCCACAACAAGCAAGCAACTGGTTCAGACTAGCCGAGATTCAGTTCGAGGTGCGCAACATAACGTCTGAAAAATCAAAATACTCCTATGTCTTAGCAACACTTTCTCCCGATACGTGCGAAACATTATCCGACTTTTTAATAAACCCACCCAAAGCTAACCAATATGCAATGCTAAAACAAACTTTGTTAGAACGATTGGTACCATCGGACGAGCGGCGACTTGAAGCTCTTTTGTCCGGACAAGACCTCGGCGACCGACGCCCATCTGAGGCACTTCGTCACATGCGCAACCTCGCAGGCCCCAATGTCATCAACGACAATATAATCCGATCCATATGGATAAGGAAATTGCCTGAAATCATAAGGATTGCAATGGTCGCACAGCCAGAAACCACAACGAGTGATGTACTGGCCAAAATAGCCGACCGCATGTATGAGGTTATCAATGTACGTTCTACACCACCAAATCATTCAATTCAATCAGTGAGTTCAAATCAAAACCAGAATCAGAATAGACAGAGTCGTTCACCCACTCCTTTTCAGACGTTTACAGTCGAAGATCGCCTGGCGCGCATCGAGGCCAGATTAGCTGGCTTGTTTCGGAGCGGCCGGAGTAGATCAAGGGGACGACAAACGGTTTCACGCTCGCAATCACGCGACAACAGCAATAACCAAAGCGTGAATAATCGCTTGGGCAAGTGCTGGTATCACGCCAAACACGGCACGTCGGCGCGCAAATGCATTCCGCCATGCATGTTTCAAAATACGCCGCAATCCATCAGCAAGATGGATGTTGACATCAACCAAAAAAACTTGAACCCAAGCGGGTAATGACGACATCGTCACAAGCCTTTAAAAATTCAGCCCGTCTATTCGTTTTCGACCAAACTAACAAATTCACCTACCTTATCGACACTGGCGCTGACCTTTCGGTCATTCCAGCCAATTATTTCAAACAAACATACAATTTTGTTAATCGAAATAATAATCTAGTTCTCTCGGCCGCCAATGGCACAACTATCCACACCTACGGCACAAAATTGCTTCAGGTGGATCTCGGACTCAAACGAGCATTCACGCATGCTTTCATCTTAGCTGCGGTGAATCGTCCGATCATTGGCGCCGATTTCTTGTGCAAATTTGGCTTACTTGTTGACTTAAAAAACAAGCGGCTGGTTGATTCAGCGACACAGCTGTCAATCAATGCCACCTCGGTTCTTGTCGACACACCGACACCGATTCATTTCGCAGTCAACAATGGTTATGGCACTCTGCTTAAGCAATTTCCTTCCCTCACAGCAGAGCCTAACTACAACTTGCCAGTCCAGCACAACGTGGTCCACCATATTGTCACAGCAGGCCATCTGCCCGTGTCAAGACCACGCAGACTAGATCCAGTTCGCCACAAAGCCGCACACACAGAATTCCAGCACATGGTGGAATTAGGGATTTGCCGGCCATCTGCATCTCCCGTCTCTTGCCCGCTCCATATGGTGAAAAAGAAAGATCATGATTGGCGACCATGTGGGGATTATCGTCGCTTAAATACGGTCACAACACCTGATCGCTATCCGATACCCCACATCCAAAATTTCTCCATGCACTTGCATGGTTGCAAAATTTTTTCAAAAATCGATCTAATCAGAGCTTACCATCTCATTCCCGTTGCACCTGAAGACGTTCATAAAACGGCAATCACTACCCCATTTGGCCTCTTCGAATTCACCCGAATGCCATTTGGACTACGCAATGCCGCGCAAACGTTTCAGCGTTTCATGAACGAAGTCGTACGCGATTTAGACTTCGTCTTCGTCTACATTGACGACATTCTTGTAGCTTCGCATAATGAGGAGCAACACAAACTTCACCTGGAACAACTCTTCCACAGGTTAACGCAGTTTGATGTTCATATCAAGAGCTCAAAATGCGTCTTTGGCGCATCCACTCTTGATTTCCTCAGCCACAAGATCACCCCTAATGGTATTCTGCCGTCCGAAGAACGAATTAACGCCATTAGGGAATTCCCAGCTCCAACATCAATCAAAAGCATACAGCGATTCGTCGGTATGGTAAACTACTACCACCGATTTATACCAAAGCTCGCTGAAACACTCGCACCAATTCATTCACACTTGGCAGCTTTACTCAAAAAGCCCAAGACAGCCAAGAACTTCTCTTGGCCCGACGAATGTCAACAAGCATTCTCGTCGCTTAAAGCTGAATTGGCCCAGATAACACTTCTGGCACACCCGCTGAGTGACTCAAAACTCAGTTTAACCACTGACGCATCAAACACTGCTGTCGGTGCGGTACTACAACAGTACAACAACGAGTGTTGGGAGCCACTGGGATTCTTTTCCAAGAAACTCTCGGATGCTGAAAAGAAATATTCCGCATTCGATCGGGAATTACTCGGCATATATCTAGCAGTCAAACACTTTAGATATTTTGTTGAGGGTCGGGACTTCACCATTTACACCGACCATAAGCCTCTGACTCGAGCAATTCAGTCAAAAACTGAACGCAATCCAAGGCAATCTCGCCACTTGGATTATATCAGTCAGTTTACAACGGACATCCAACATGTACACGGACATGATAACGTTGTCGCGGATACACTATCCCGCACTACCGACAACGAAATGGCCGCAGTCGATACAACCATCGACTTACAGCAAATAGCAAATACGCAAAAAGACGACCTAGAACTACAGAATTTATTTTCTGGTTCCGAATGTCACTCTAGTTCATCAATGAAACTAGAACTTTTTAAACTACCTGGCCTCGAAATTATTTGTGAAACATCTACTGGGAACAATCGCCCATACATTGCAGCACCACTACGTCGATCCATCTTCGACACTCTTCACAACATTTCGCATCCTGGAGTCCGTGCAACGCGTAAATTGATTACTGCTCGCTACTTTTGGCCTAGCATAAACAAAGACGTAGGCAATTGGGCTCAGTCTTGTTTATCCTGCCAACGGGCCAAAGTTCAACGCCATACCAAATCACCTCATGGACAATTTGACATTCCACCTGGTCGATTCGAGCATATCCATATAGACATTGTAGGTCCACTTCCTCCGTCTAATGGATATTCATATCTACTCACCTGTGTCGATCGTTTCACTCGCTGGCCAGAAGCATACTGCATGACGAACATGTCAGCTGCAACCATTGCCACTACTTTTGTAAACAATTACGTATCACGATTCGGCGTGCCCCTTCACATCACAACTGATCAGGGAACGCAATTCGAGTCAAAGCTTTTCTCAGAGTTAACGAAACTCCTCGGATCTCATCGTATACGTACAACGGCTTATCATCCGCAAGCCAATGGCATGGTCGAACGCTTCCATCGGCAACTTAAAGCCGCATTAATGGCCAGAAGCAACACAATTAATTGGAGCTCGGAAATACCAATCATACTTCTTGGAATCCGAGCAACAGTGAAAGAAGATCTCAAGTGCTCACCAGCTGAAATGGTTTACGGACAAACCATCAAGCTACCCGGTGAGTTCTTTATCGATAATCCTCTTCCACCTCTTCCAACCGCCGACACAGTCGTCGACCAACTGCGACAAACCATGCAAAACCTTATACCCAAGGCAACTCGTCTAACCAAACAAGACGATGTTTTTGTTCCGAAATCACTCGACAACTGTGATTTTGTCTTCGTTAGAACAGACAAGGTTCGCATGGGATTATCTCCTCCTTACGAAGGTCCGTATAAAATCATACGTAGACTACGCAAGCAATTCATCGTATCGATTAATGGTAAAAACCAAACCATTTCAATCGATCGACTTAAACCAGCTTACGGAATTCTAAGTTCAGCTGATCTCACATCAAACCTTCGAACTCACAAAAGCGTCCGTATAGCAACTACTCATTCAGTAATTCCCTGAGGAGGGGAAATCACTTGCGGGAGTCCTGTAGCGTCTCACTCATGCAAAAATATCTACACTCATTCAAAACATACTCACTCATGCAAATTATACTTACATTCATGTTCCACTACAATAATCCACGGATATCAGCGCACTCATTTTACTTACATAAAACCGCAACGCAACCGCAACCGCTCAACCGACGAGCATATTAAATTTATTTATTCATCGCTCCGGTTTTTCCCAAAACACCAATAAAAAAACGAAACAATTCATTTGTAAGAACTTTTATTCATCCGCTTCAATTCTAATTCGTTTTCATTTCGCTTGGTAATATATCAGACTGAAATTGACAAGTCGTTCGTGCGCATGTATCCAAGCAAGTCGCGTTTTCATTATACCAAAAAATCCGTGATTTTCAATACGCAAATGGTGGTGAATAATATTTTAATAATATTTAATAAATAACTTTGTAATAATTAATTAATACTAAATAATAACAATAAAACTCTGTGAATTATAAATACATATTATAAATTAACAAAGTGAAGTGTTTTATTGTACATGCAATTATATATGGATTTGGCGTCTCCCTAAAATTGGCAGCAACACAGCCAACGCCATTACATACCCCATATATCTAAAGTAATTAAGTTACATGGAAATAGTCCAAATCTTATGATATGTTCCCAAACGTGGATAGAAACGGAATCAAAACTGAAATCAGGATCAACAATCGATTGAGCGGAACAACTTATTATTCAAAAGATAGCAGAGCGTTGGAAAAATGATGTCATTGAATGAAATGAAAAATATGTCATTCCGCGGTTCTTCTGATAAGTTATATAGTATACCAAGAACAACGGAAAATAGTTACACCTAATTGAATTACTTGCCAAGTTTGACCACATCATGCAAGAATACGTTCATCGAATCCTAAAAGTCTCTATATTCATTATTGTGGAAAAAGTATTTTAAACTAAATTATTGAATTGATGGTGGCTGAGAAAGTTACTGAACAAATAATTTCATGTAGGTATTCACCACAATGCATGGAAAAATATCATCATTGCTGATTGTACTCCGGAAATCAGTCATGTAGAGCAAGGCTCTATACTGATGCACCTTGCTCTAAATTTGATTTCTAATTTTCTTACCAAACTTCCAATTTCATAATTCATCTATTTCTCAATTAAAGAAAAAAATAACAAGGACGCTCCAACAATTCACTGACACCACTATCCTATCACAGAAGAATAAACAACCAGAAGGGACATTGCATGGACCAAGAAATTTTTACTCTTACTATTATTTACATGTGAATTTTGAATTTTCAGCCACTGAACGATAACTTAACACTGAAAATCTTACCTTCGCCAAAACAAGGTCAAAAAAGTGAGTCCGCGTTTCTCCATATAAAAAGCGCGTTATATCGCTTCTGGATATTCTGTGATCCTATCTTGTATAATCACAAATAAGAATATCAAATGTTTCAACTCGAACAAATGTTTGCAAATTCATCAGGAACCCAAACCTGAGACTCAAACCACTTTAAATTATTTTTACTGAGGTCCCATCTAACCTTTGACAAAAGAAAAACAGTTAGTAGAGACATATTTTAATAAGCTCATTATTTTTTAGGTGATTTTATCTATTTTTGTTAGTTAAAATTACAACTACCATTTATGCTTAAATTATTTAACTTTAACGTAATAAGGAAATATTTTTTTCAAAAGTATGTAGGTTACGACAGATGATGTTGCTTGAATCATTTTTGTATTATTTTGAGTCCATGATAAAATATTAAAGACGTTCCAGTTAAAAAAAACGTAAAATCAATCGTGCTTCTTTATATTCATTACACTAGAATGGGCGAGAACAAACAAGCTTCAATAAAAATTGTCTAGGTCCAATCTTGATTAGAAAATATCATTTGAATGAAATAGCAAAAAGCAAAAAATCTTTGTTTTCATCAACGGAGAGAATTGAACTGAAGACCAGCAGAACTTTAATATGTTATGTTCTCTTACCACAGCTCCGCCGTTGTATATTTAAAAATATTTTGAATTAGCTTTAGTATTTATTTATATTAATTGCAATAAGTAATAAATTTAATGTCTGTACTGTATTATACTAATGTACATTTTTTTTTTTAGCTGGCGCTACATCCCATAGAGGGATTTGGCCGCTTCATTTTGAAGTTTCGTGATCATTTTTTTTTTATAACGGATAATGAGTGATTAATTCATTGATCCTTACATTAACCAGCCGTGATTTTTTCATCACCCGCCGGGAATCGAACCCGGGACCTCCGGAGCTTAAAGCACGCATGCTAACAACTGTGCCACCGAGACCATACCATTAGATATGTACAATATTCAAAATATCTTTTCTGATTTGTGTTATTTGTTCTGATATAGCGTAAAAGAATAATTTTTAGGGGCCGAAAAAAATTCATTAGAATAATTTTAGGTCCCATCAAAGAAGGAGCCACTTATGGGATGTGAATAAATCACGAGATCCGAAATGATTTCATCGGATTCAAAAATTCGGCTAGGTTATAATATCTAGGAAACGTTTTCAACAAGCCGACCAACAAATAGGCTCTGAAGATCGACGTACATCAACGTCGTTTGAAGTGACCAACATCATTTTACGTCGCATTTTCTCATACTCCCTCTGTTCCAAAATAATGTTTACATTTCCAAACTTTTTGTATTTTTAATTATTATTGAAACAAATTTTAAGTTTTTTTAATAAAATAACATTTTATTAAAGATAATAGGAGTAGATAATAGGAGAAATAATAAGATAATTGGAATAATTAATTTACATGGGCTGCGCATCAATATTTTTCCGAGCAGTGAAAATTGCTTCTGGTTTGCAAGCTAGGGATACTGGCAGAGTACCACTATTGCGAAGCTTTGCTTTTCCCATATGCGGCAGCTTATAATTATTTCCCTCGTTCGCAAGCATCGTCTCCTCCATGCATTACTGAATGGTTAAAAGTATGTACATTATCCAGCTTATCTGCGTATAGCTCTTTAAAAGAATTGCTCACACAGCTAATCAGATCGTCAATGGTTAGCGAAGAATACTAATGTTAAACGGATTGGATGGCATTGAAGAACCCGAGATCCAATACGTTCAAGTCAGGACTATTAGGTGGTTGGTTTTTAAACATAATGCAAAACATATCTTTTGATCCCTCTCTCAACATATCTGGATCATTTTTATTGAAATGCGGCTTCGCATTGTCTTGTTGGACATAGATGACGTCATGTGATTGGGGAAATTTCGCCCTGATTGCTGGAAACACATTTTGAACGATCATTTTCTTACATTCCGACGCATTGATGGATTCAATATTTTTTGTTACTAGAGTACCCTTCGTTCGGATTTTGCTGTTTCTTTTGGCTGCCTCTTTATACACACACGGCCAGATGCCAATTTTACCATCAAAATAATCTTCAGAACCAATATCACCCTTCGGCCTTGCCACCACTGTCATAAACATCACCTTTGTGATGAATCGTTTGCTTTGACATGTTCAATGGGGCACCTCTTCGTCCATGGTCAAGTAATAATTGCGCTTGACCTTCGTAAGATAGAACCATTTTTCATCAATATGAACGTAGTTATAAAAATCCTAAAAATCCTCGAAGCACCCGTCAGGTTTTACATAGGACAGACAAAACTTCAGGCGGTCCATCTTATTTTTTTCCGTTAGTGATGGCTTTAATGTTGATGATACCCGTTTTATAAACTTACGCTCCTTCAATTTCGTGAATAACGTAGGAATACTTCGATAGGCTTCGAAGAGTTCCTCGACGATTTAGCGGAATGTTCTTTATGTCTCTTAATTTATTTTTTTCGCCCACAATTCCTTTTCATTGATGATGGGTCAACGACAATTTCACCTGCTCGAAGTTGATTAGACACATTTCTCCAGAGTTTCGAAATTGAAACCCTCGACACATTATACTTAGCAGAAATTTCATTTATTGCTCCATGCTTCAGTTTGGGAGGATTTCTGCTGGACGCATTCGCGAGAAAATTTTGGAAGATCGAATTTCTTTTTTCATTAGACAACTGGTAAGTTGTACGTAAATTTTCCGTCATTGTTGAGTTGCACTAATATTGGTCAAGACGTACTAGATCGGTAGCAATCCAGGAAAATTATGAAAACTTAATGTACCTACAGTAAAAACAATGATAATCGTAGAGCTTTATTCCAAATGTAAACATTATTTTGGAATAGAGGGAGTATTACGTAACTTCGATTGACTAAGGGGTCAGAGGAGCATCGTTGCGGCAGCGGAAGGATGGAATAATAATTTTACGGCGGGCCCGAAATTTGTTATAAGGTATGCCACCGGGCCCTATAAACTTCAAACTAAAAAAGTTGCTTTGACTAATACGGAGGTGGAGAAGTACAATTCAGCCCTAACACACATTTTTCAAATTTATGACTTTAACCGCTTAATCACTTTGTTTATTTTTAATTAACTTTCCTAAAACACCATAAAATCTAATTATGTGGCTGATTTAGAGTTAGAATTTAGAAAATTCTAAATTTAGAGTCCATTGGCATTCTGCAACAAAAATGCTTCTAATTTTGTTGACGATTGAAGCCATGATTTTAGACAAAATATTTATTGAAACTTTGCTTCAAAAAATGTCCGCTATGCCATATTATAGTCGTTCTGTGAGCGCTGATGTTAATTTTTCAGGGGAGCTACTGTTTTATTTTATTCCGATAGGTAGTGCTTCTCTATATTTCCAATCGAGGTATAAAACACTCTAAAGAAACTGTGTTTTTGAGTCAATTGCTTTATAAAATTTGTAACTAACATTTTCATCATTTTCTAAAAATGTTGTAGAACCTTACCCTATATTTCGAAGATTTTGGTATTCATTAAGATCATCTTCTCTAAATTTAGAGTTAACTATGCTCTGTTTTATTCACAAGCCATTTTAATTGTTTAAAAATGAAGATTTTAATAAGTGTTTTACATTGATTGTTAATCTATAGCTTAAAGGCCGAAATTGAAACTTTTTGCCTTTCTATTTGCCTGGACTAAGATTTTTCGAACCGTCTATCATACTGGTGGAGCGCTGCGTTCATATCAAAAGTTTTAATTTTTCACGCTACTTAGATGATCCTGAATATCAAGATTTGTTGCCCTCTGGGTACAGTATGTAAAGCTTTGCTTTACAACTTGGGGGTTTAGAGATTTATAGGTTGCTTTTTTAATCCCCGTTGGGTCAAGAAGAAATTGATCACGTTAGTTGGTTGCTGTGTTTTAAATGTAGTGTTACCAGCTTTTCCTTCAAAAGACTGTAAATCCATTGGATGAGTAAAAACATGTGGTGTTGCTATAAGGATACGGGAGTAGTTAAAACTATACATTTGTAAGACAATTTCATTTAGTGATTATTAGATGGATGATTCTCACATGAAAATATTGACAATTACTGGTCCTCTATACTTAGAAGCAGTCAGCGGCGGAACTACATACCCGCAAAACCCCACAGCCGCGGGCGGGCCCAAAGCGATAAGGGCCGCTCAAGATTTTTTCTTTAATAAAATCGTTTTTTAAATGTAAAATAAAATTATAAGTATGTATAAAAACATTAATATTTATATAATTACATGCAAAATTACCTGCAAAATAAGTGCCGTTTATTGCTTTGAAACATTTTCGCCAATAATCTGCGTGGGGGCCCAAAATATGAAGTTCCGCCACTGAAAGCAGTTGATATATTATTAACTCCATAAAGTAGCTTACCAGGCAATGCCGTGCGGCTACTGAAAAAGATCTAAAAACCGTTATTATAATAATAATGGAAATCATTTAAACGATGTCTATATGTAATCGAGGAGGATGTAAAGAAGTAAAGCAACCACGTTCAGGTTTTCGATGGAGAAAACGAGAATGGAGATGGACGGAATTCGAATTCGTGAAGCCAACAAATCAAAAACAGTTGAGGATGAAATACGAAAAATCTTTACTTGCTGCGGCGTGGCAAACAATTATCTCAACCTCTGTTCCACGGTCGATTTTTTTATTTTTTGACTAATATTACCAAAAGATATTTAATCTAAGAAGAACCTTAAAAGCGTAACGTTACCGAAGCTATGAACCATTTCAAAATGGAAACGGTTAGTAATGTTATTATTCCTGGAATCAGTAGACCCTTAAAATTTGGGATCTATAAGTATTATCAGACTGCTCTTTCTTTGTATGAGACGAACGTTTTTGGGATATAAAGATAAGATAAGACGGTTCTGATGAGTTCTTTAAAAGTCCGCTCCGTTGTCGATAATCTCCTTTGTAGCTGTAAAAACAACTGTAGGTGTGTATAATTACAAGTAGTAATAATTTTGTTACATATTATTATAAGCCAGCGCCATAATACTCATCTGATCTCTCTATTCCCTTAGTCATGCCGCTTTAAGTATAAAAATGGGTATTCTTAGTCAATCGAAGTAACCTAATATGAGAGTATGCAACATAAAATGATATTTATCACTTCAAACAACGATTGTCGCTTCAATCGACTAAGAGACCACCAAAATTTGATTGTCGGTACAAGTGATACGACTAAGGGAATGGAAATGGGCCAATAGTCCGATCCACAACAAGAGAGAGAGACCCTTTCAACGTCTTCCATCGATGTGTTAGGGGTCTCCCGCGAGATCCTACTTTCGTTGGTATCGTCTCCAACGCCTGTTCAGTGGTCAGTTTGTGAGGACGAAAAACGTGTCCTAGCCATCATAACCTAGAGGAGTTTATGAATCCAATGAGATCATTTTGGATCTCGTGATTTATTTGCAGCTATACCCTGTAAGTATATTAGAGACATTAAATTTATTATTTATTGCCATTAATTGATTTTGGGAAATTAAATTTGTAACAGTGAATTATTGATTTCTAAAAATATAAATAAGAAGTTGTGCAACTCAAATATTGAACATTGTGATATTTTTTCGCGATGTCAATTTCTGCTTAACTGTTACAATATTTAAAACAATACCGTTTACTGTTTGAATGTAAGGGGCGAAAACGAAAAAGTTTTAGGTCCGATCTTGACCAGAAAATTTCATTTGAAATATTTTTGTAACAGGCAAACACCTGTTGGAAAGCACCTGTCCAACAAAAAATTAGTCGATGTTAAGCAAACAATTTTTTTTTGATCAGCACCGAGCATTGCGCTTAACTTCAGCGGCTGAAGACCAGCAGCATATAAATCTACTCTCTTACCAAAGCTCCACCGCCGTATATTTCTCAAATTTTTCAATTTGCTTTAGTTTTTATTTATATTTTTAGAAATAAATAATTCTCTGTTACATATTTAATTTTCCAAAATTAATCAATGGCATAACCGTAACGTTATAATATTCACAACACTCACAATTTCTTCTCGTTTCTATGTTTACGGACTTGGTGCCCATACAAATAAATATCACTGCGAATGTTTTCGTTGTCGCGGCTACTCGTCGGTACCCAGTCTGATATTAAATTAACCACAGTAACCTAGACCAGTGTTTGTGAACTATGTAGCTGCCAGAACATACTGAGGGGAAACGATATCATATGTTACTGCTGCATCGCTCGCTAATGTCGTTTGCAAGTAACACATCGATGGATGAACGTTTCTACCAACTTGAAATGACTATGCCGTAAAAAAATCAGTGCAATGCGATGTTTTTCATGGTACCCATGAAATAGAAGGAATATTAAAATTTGACTATTACTTGGGGCGACAAACGATACGACTACGGAAAAAAGGCTGTAAATTTCAGTAATATAGGCATTACCTTAAGCCTCGCGTAAGTGCTCAAGCAGCGCGTCCTCCATCTCAGTTACCATGATGAACTTAGTTCACACAACTAACTCTTCTACATATGAAGTCAGCGTTGGCGGTCCATTAGCATCTGCCGATCCTTTACAAACATGAGGGATCCTTCCTGCTGGGTTATGTTCTGTGCGAATGTGTCTCTATCGATGAACGTAGGGATGTTGCTGGATGTAACCCTCTCGAGTTGAAACGTATTATTTCAAAATCGCCGCTGGTGTGCCTAGCCATCATAAAGACCGAGAACCGCAGGTTAGAATCACTGAGGTATATTACCTTAAATGGAATTTGTCTTGTTGTAATATGAAGTTGATATCAAATCTATCTGTAAAGGGGGTTTTATACGATACTACATGTCGTAAGACAAAGTACGATGGCAAACTAACGGTACATTTTGATTTGCTTTTACATTGAATAACATGTTGGATAGACTTCATTATTCATTATTCGTCAAGCAGTAAACATGTGAACAAGGGAAAAAATCAAATGCCCGAACGATGACTTCCGCATTGGTTGCAGCTTTTATAATCCATTATTAAAAATGTCATTACTAAAAATGTTTGTAAAAACTTGTTTGTTTTTAATTATGCCCTGCGATGTGAATATGTCAAAAAAAAATTGTTGACAAAATTTACCAAGTCCGACATACATTCGTTTACATGGTCCAACATACCAGACAAACCGTCAAAAAATCAAATAAATTTGATTTTCATCGGACATGTCCATTAGACCGTAGTTTTTAGCTTTTACACGATCGAACTTTCCGTCTTGTCGAACATGTCGTCCAACATGTAGTATCGTATAAAACCCCCTTTAGGAACAAAATTATGTTAATAAATCCCAACTTGTATGAAGGATAAAAAATGTTCAACAGAATTTTGCTTTGCTGGTTTTCTTTGGTTTTTTTTAGAAGTACAATAAATAAACCACTATTATTTGCAATTCTTATGGCGTAAGAATTATTATCTAAGCACCTACTTTGTTGTATTTTGCTAAAGAGTGTGCAATTTCGATAAGATAAAAATAACTACCTATATGTACTTAATACTTAGCTTCGAAAGATATGGAAAATTCCTGTTACTAAATAAAGTAACTATTACTAAATAAGTAAGAGTACCTCTTCATATTACTAAATAGCTTTAAAAATAAAATAGCATGTCGTAATTAAGAGTCGAAATTTCAACGACTTTAAATGATGCCGAAATCTGGAGCGCCTCGAAATCTTCCAATTTAAAAATCTTGCAACTAAGAAATCTATGATTACAAAATCTATGATTGGTAACCAAATTGAGGACTACATCTAGGCTTCCGATTGTTTTGATAAATGTAGTTTTTTTTAAACCAACGTCCAACTGTCCTGACTCCAATATCAGCAAATTTCGCATCTAGTCACTATAGGTAATAAGCAGGTATTTCATTTGCTGGTACGAAAGCCAATCTTTTATCATTCGTATTTGTATCGAGAAATCTTCCGAACTCGAATATTTACGAACTAACCCTTATTTTAGAAGTTTTCGCCATAATATTTGGCCAAAATGAAAAAGGTATTCTTTAAATATGGCTTCCGGAAAGAAAGTTGATGCTGACGACACGATCTTCTCAAAATCGCATTGTAAATCGAAATGTATTCCTAGTTCCAACGAAGTTGTTTTGAGGTTAAAAAATATGCGTTTGATGAACGATATTTGACTTTTTAAAAAAGCAGAAATATAGTTATTTGTTAGAAGAATCGAAGTATGCCTCTACGCATTTTTCGACTTTTGCCGCTTATGACTAGTTTCCTTAAGGGGGTTTTATACGATACTACATGTTGGACGACATGTTCGACAAGACGGAAAGTTCGATCGTGTAAAAGCTAAAAACTACGGTCTAATGGACATGTCCGATGAAAATCAAATTTATTTGATTTTTTGACGGTTTGTCTGGTATGTTGGACCATGTAAACGAATGTATGTCGGACTTGGTAAATTTTGTCAACAATTTTTTTTTGACATATTCACATCGCAGGGCATAATTAAAAACAAACAAGTTTTTACAAACATTTTTAGTAATGACATTTTTAATAATGGATTATAAAAGCTGCAACCAATGCGGAAGTCATCGTTCGGGCATTTGATTTTTTCCCTTGTTCACATGTTTACTGCTTGACGAATAATGAATAATGAAGTCTATCCAACATGTTATTCAATGTAAAAGCAAATCAAAATGTACCGTTAAGGGGGTTTTATACGATACTACATGTTGGACGACATGTTCGACAAGACGGAAAGTTCGATCGTGTGAAAGCTAAAAACTACGGTCTAATGGACATGTCCGATGAAAATCAAATTTATTTGATTTTTTGACGGTTTGTCTGGTATGTTGGACCATGTAAACGAATGTATGTCGGACTTGGTAAATTTTGTCAACAATTTTTTTTTGACATGTTCACATCGCAGGGCACAATTAAAAACAAACAAGTTTTTACAAACATTTTTAGTAATGGCATTTTTAATAATGGATTATAAAAGCTGCAACCAATGCGGCAGTCATCGCTCGGGCATTTGATTTTTTCCCTTGTTCACATGTTTACTGCTTGCCGAATAATGAATAATGAAGTCTATCCAACATGTTATACAGTGTAAAAGCAAATCAAAATTTACCGTTAGTTTGCCATCGTACTTTGTCTTACGACATGTAGTATCGTATAAAACCCCCTATAGTTTGCCATCGTACTTTGTCTTACGACATGTAGTATCGTATAAAACCCCCTTTAGCACGGCAGTACTGCTGCACAACTTTTAGCATGAAGTTTGACAATATTGTTAGTTTCACATACAGCTTTTTCAAAAGCCAAAGGCTCATGTGAATGATTTGTTGATGTTTTTATAATTTTATGATTGCCGTTGTCTTGCTGAGTAACTAACCGTCCTTTGCAGGAGAAACCTTTTTGCTTGCAGCAAACCCAATTGAAAGTTGTTTTGGTTTTCGCGAATTGCCTGGGGGATATGGTAATTGATATGTGACTTTATAAAACAAGAAAATTTCACAATAGACCTCTTGCTAAAATTTTTATCACAGGCCACTGCGCATCCACCAAATGCAACGTTTATTTATTTTCAGCTACAAATACACGACTCTAACCAAATTATTTTTCAATTTCTTTTTTACAGAGACGGCGCGAAATGCTGCTATAATCGCCGCACAATTGAATGCAACGTGACAAAGAATATAAGCGAATGTTTAACATTGAAACAATATCAATTTTATATTTAAATTTTTATTAAAATATGTATGTAGTATAATACAGATGCTATAAAATAAAATCTTTTATTAAGAATTAATCCTTAAAAATGTATATCAATATTGTCTAATAACACATAAAATCATGTTTTGAATTTATCTAATATAAGTTAATTTAAAATATATTTTAAGACATCCGACTATGTTAAATTGGATCAAAAAATAAAACATGAGATCATAAAATTAAGATAAAATCACTCTAAACCTAAATAATTACACCTATGTTTGATATGAAGAAATGTTTATCAGCAATGTTTCCAAATCACTTAATCTAATTAAAAGATGTACAACATCCAGCCTAATAAACAAATAATTGTCGCGAGATTAATATTTATTTTGTCTAGAAGTCAGCATCAAGAGTAAACACATTGTCCAAACGGTTTGACATTACACCACATTTTTGATATTCACCCACTTTTTTCTCAAAGAAATTTGTTTTCCCCTCCAATGAAATTAATTCCATGAAATTAAATGGATTCTTAGTCTTATAGACTTTTTCGATTCCCAGTTCGGTGAGTAAGCGATCAGCCACAAACTCAATATATTGTGACATTAATTCACAATTCATGCCAAGCATGTTTACGGGAAGGGCGTCGGTTAAGAATTCTTGTTCAATTTTTACAGCTTCCGCGATGATTCCAATAATTCGTTCCTTTGATGGTTTTTGTACTAAGTGTTTGAACATAAGGCAGGCAAAATCACAGTGTAGCCCTTCGTCGCGTGAGATTAATTCATTTGAAAATGTTAATCCAGGCATAAGGCCACGTTTTTTCATCCAAAATATTGAAGCAAAACTTCCACTGAAAAAAATGCCTTCGACAGCAGCAAATGCAATAATGCGTTCACCAAAATTAGCAGATTTGCTTGAAATCCATTGTAGCGCCCAATCAGCCTTCTTTTTAACACAAGGTAATGTTTCGACTGCATTGAATAGAAAATCACGCTCTTGTGGATCCCGGATATATGTATCAATTAGGAGACTGTACATTTCCGAATGAACATTTTCCATTGCAATTTGGAAACCGTAGAAGCAACGTGCCTCAGTTATTTGCACTTCTTGGCTAAAACGTTCAACCAAATTTTCATTTACAATGCCATCGGATGCCGCAAAGAATGCAAGTACATGCGAAAGAAAATGACGTTCAGACGGCTTTAGAGCGTCCCAGTCAGCCATGTCCTTTGATAAGTCAACTTCTTCAGCTGTCCAAAACGATGCTTCCGCCTAAATAAATAAGAGAATTGCAAAAAACAAATTAAAAAAAAAAATAATGATAAGTTTTGGCGCCAAATTAAACCCCACCTTTTTATACATCTGCCATATGTCATGATATTGAATCGGAAATATGACAAAACGTCTTGGATTTTCGCGCAACAAAGGTTCCAATTCTGGATCAAATTCAGCTGGATTTGATTTATTCGCAATAGATTCAAATTCACTGGTTGATGATGATGAATTCTTACTCAAATTCTGTTTATTCTCAGTGAGTACAGTTTTTTTATTCTGTAATGAAAAAGTCCACGTATTATAGTTTAGTGAAACAGTAATTAAAAAGTAATTAAAACTACATGAAATTTTATAATGGATATGACGCGCTCTAAACCAGCATCTAGAGATCACGTTTTTACCTTTATTGAAAATTTTTCCATATTCTCTGAAATATTTTCTTTGCTATATTGTTCACTACCACGATACATTTTTAATTTTTATTTAAGCAACACAAAACTAATAAGTACAATAAAAAACTTTATTTATGAGTTTATAAAAACTAAGTCCAACTACAGCCAAATCTAAACGAAGAATAATGAAATTGAACAATCGTTCCTTCCCATCGATGACATTCCCAAAATTTTCCCGGGCAAATATCCAGTGTTTTTGGCGGGATAAAATGAATTGTTTCTGTTATTTATGAAATTTACAAATTTAATTATTTAATGAACGAAATTTAAATGTATTTATGTTGTTTCAATAATAAAAGTTGTAATACTACTTCAGAATTTCAATAAATCCTCGTCAACATCGAAATATTCAAATAAACAACTATTTTCTTTTGACGTTTGAACGTATTAAGTATGCAACAGATTGTATACGTATTACACGTTAACGTATTTGACGCGTTGTTACGCGTAAAATATTTTATTAAACATAGCGCAAATATTAATGAAAAAAAAAATTAACCGAGGCAACTAAAATAAAAATAAATCGTTTGATAATTTGATGTCACTTGACTTTTCAAAAATTGTTATGTATGTATAATGAAAAAACAGATTTAATTTTATTACTGGTTATTTCATTATTTGGTGCTTTGTACATACTGGGTGCATTCAAAAATTCATTCGACTGCGCAGTCTGGGTAGTACATACTTTGTTCAAAGTTTTGCAGCAAAAGCAGAGCAGTTGGTCGTTCAAAAATTACATTCACGAACGCAGCCGGTATGCAGTTTTTGCAGGCGTTACTGCATAGATGCAGTCAGTCAATAGATTGAATGGTAGACAACTTCATTGAGATTTTTTGTGTTAAAGAAAACAAATTAAACGTCAAATTATTGTTCATATCTTTTGTATGAAGTAGCACAGATACAATTTTATTTGTATATTACAGACATTTATTAAATAATTTTTAATAAAAATTTAATTGAAATGTATTCATTTTATATCATAAGGAAAAGGCAATTCGTATTCTTTAGGTTTAATCTTGGGCCATTTGAGTTTTTTTGTGGTTATTTTTATTAAAATTAAGTTATTTTCAAACATTTTAAGATAGTTTTATATAAACTGCTGTTTGTTTTCCTTAGGACTTAAAAAAATTTAACATATTTTAGCTGTCAAATTATCGATCTATTATTATTTCGATCTATTATTATTTATTCCCGAAATATTTTTCACCTTTATGACAACACTACAACGTAATTATTATTTATTGATTAGACATTTTTTATGTCAATTTTTATTTGCCCAGTTGGTCGTTTTAAAATGCAGACAGCAGCTATTGCAGATTGACTGCTTTTCAGTTTTCTTCGACTGCAATAGACCTTTTTCCTCCAAAAATTTTGACAATAAATTCATCGAATTCGTAGGGCAATAAACTAAGAATTATTGCTGTAGATCAAATAAATAAGAATTATCGTTTATGGAAACAACCTCAAATCAATATAAAAACGTTTCTAAAATTAAATCTACCGTAAAAATTTAATTTTTTGGCCTAATACGGTAGACAGACACAAAGTTAATCGCGATTTTCATGTATCCCGATTATCAAAAATCACGTTGTGAAAACGAAATAATCCAGTTTTTTGTGAAGATTGTGTAATAACAGTCGTCTGTCATTACACGATTTTCACCTAAACCGGATTATTATGTTTCCACAACGCGATTTTTGACAAAAATGACAGCTGAAAATCGCGATTAACTCTGTGTCTGTCTACGGTATAAAACACAGAAAACAAAAAATCAAGATGAAGCTTTTCCTACGCCTTCGGCAATAAATTTACATCATTTGACGTTTGAAGAAAAAGGTCAATTGCTGCGCAGCCGACTGAATTCTTGAAAGCACTCACTTATGTAGAATTCGGGGGGGGGGGGGGGGGGGGAATGATCCGGATCAAAAGAAATTGATCTGGATCAATAAAATACATTTCATATTCCTTCGAAAAAAAAAAATTGAATTTTTTTTTTTGATCCGGATCATTTTTAACAAATCTCGGGTTTTTGGTAGATTTGATCCGATAATGTTTTTTTTATTAAAAAGAACCTTAAAAATTTAAAATAATTTCAATTTCCATATTATGAATCATATGCATGCATACTGGAAATATTTAATTAGTTAAAACACTACAAAAAATTATAATTAATTATGTTTGTTCAACATCAAATTTTCCGTTTATTATTTTAATATTTTTTATTATGTAATAGGGTTCATTGGTCAAATCGAAGCTATTAAGTACTTTTCATACCAGGCGCCTCGCCTCGAAATTTTTAGTTACCACACATACGAAGCTGAGACCCTTTCATACCGGTGGCGTCGGCTTTGAACATTCGGTTGATATCAAATATTTTATTTAGGTCCATTTTACACGTGAATTATAGCAAGAAACGAGATATTATGAATTTGTAAGCTACATATGAGCTAGATTTTTCGGTGAATATAAGACAGTTGTGACAAAAATGTGATTTGTAGGTTATGTTGACAACACTCTTCGCTTTGTACTACTTTAAAATGTCGCAGTCGAGTGTGGAACGCATTGCCTTGGCCTCGTAGATAACTTCATTGCAATATATTTTATTTTTTTATTAAATTATCACTTAAAAATAAATTATTTTTCAACAAAATGAATTTATTACTATAAAATTAAACATTATCAATCAAATGAAACTAATTTTCATAATTCAAAATTGAAATAAAGAATTTTCATTTTCGAAGCTCAAAGCCGAGGCGCTTGGTATGAAAAGTACTTTATTTTAATTTAAATTTATCAATTCGCAGGAATTTTGGATTTTTTTACGCCGCAAAAAGAAATAATTTTCACTTGTCAAAAAAACAATTCTGATAAGGTTTTCATATTGCTTTTGAGAATGATTCCGAATTGACGATTGGAGCATCACGGATTCCACCTAGTGGAATATTTTTAAACTGAGCTACCTGATAATTTGACGTTCGAAATTGTTGTAAATAATTCCATTTTTGATCTGTAAACACAATTTTTACTTATCGGATTGCTAATTATTGTAAATAATTCCGATTTTGGACTATAAAAATCATTTTTAATTACCGCAATGCTAAATTTTCTTTCGTCGCATTTGTGACAAATGTCATTTTATCAGGTGCATCATTTTAACTATTGTCCTCGAGAGGCGCTTTCTTTACTTTTACAATCGTCAATAGGAATCGAAAGCTAAAGCTGTAATTAAGATTTTTAATAAATAAAAAGAGCCCTAAACCAATATTTTAAAATTTTGTTTTAATTTTAAATCATTAGCTCAATAAAATAAAATTAAATAGCAGAGAATGTTGTTGCAGTACCTCCATGTACGTTGTTCACAACGATCAAATTTTGGGTTTCCGCCTAAGAGACTGATCGAAGAAATTGATTTGGTTAAAGCCATCCCAGAACCTAAATCATTTAATCAAGCTATATCATCGTACTCACAAAAATCAATGGCTAGTTGCTTTGCATAACGAAATTAATTCCCTGGAAGAAAGCAACACTAATGTTTTTACCCCGCGACAGAAAACAGAAAAGCCATTGCAAGCAAATGGATATATGTATACATACAAAATTAACTATGCAGCTGATGATTCCATTAGCAGATTTAAAGCTCGCCTATTGGCTCTTGGATTTTTTCAGAAATATGGTTTAGGCTACGATAAGGTGTTTGCCCTGAAGCAGCCACCCAGATTTTGATACGGAGCCTCTATAGTCCCGAGAAAGTTGGATATAAACAAAGTAATTACGACAAATGTTTACATTTTCACGGATGTTGGTAAAATTGGTTACGTTATTATTTACGTTGATGATTTTATGTGCCAGCGGCAATAAAAGTACTTTTCATACCAGGCGCCTCGCCTCGAAATATTTAGTTACCACAAATGTGAAGCTGAGACCCTTTCATACCGGTGCGGTGGCGTCGGCTTTGCACATTTAGTTGCTATCAAATATTTTATTTAGGTCCATTTTACACGTGAATTATAGGAAAAAATGAGATTATGAATTTGTAAGCTACATATGTGCTAGATTTTTTTTTTTTTTTTTTTTCGCCTGGCGCTACATCCCATGGAGGGATTTGGCCGCTTCATTATGAAGTTTCGTAATCATTTTATTAACGGATAATGAGTGATTAATTCAAAGATCCTACATTAACCAGCCGTAATTTTTTCATCACCCGCCGGGAATAGAACCCGGGACCTCCGGAGCTTAAAGCAAGCATGCTAACCACTCCGCCACCGGGGCGGCAAGATTTTTCGGTAAATATAAAATAGTTGTACCAAAAATGTGATTTGTAGGTTATGTTGACAAAGCTCTTCGCTTTGTACTACTTTTAAGTACTTTTCATACCAAGCGCCTCGCCTCGAAATTTTTAGTTACCACACATGTGAAGCTGAGATCCTTTCATACCGGTGGCGTCGACTTTGAACATTCGGTTGATATTAAATATTTTATTTAGGTCCATTTTATACGTGTATTATAGCAAGAAATGAGATATTATGAATTTGTAAGCTATATGAGCTAGATTTTTCGGTAAATAAAAAATAGTTGTGACAAAAATGTGATTTGTAGGTTATGTTGCAAAGCTCTTCGCTTTGAACTACTTTCAAATGTCGCAGTCGAGTGTGGAACGCATTGCCTTGGCTTTGTAGATAACTTCATTGCAATATATTTAGTTTTTTTTTTTTAAATTATCACTTAAAAATAAATTATTTCTCAACAAATTGAATTTATTTCTATAAAATTAAAAGATATCAATCAAATAAAACTAATTTGCATAATTGAAAAATGAAATAAAAAATTTTTATTTTTGAAGCTCAAAGCCGAGGCGCCTGGTATGAAAAATAGGGTACGATATTGGAATCGAAATTCGTTATCCAAAATTTGGGGCCAATTAAAAATTCCCTCGGTCTTGAAGTAGAGCGCCAAAAGAACGGTATTTTCAACCTAAGCCAATCATATTATATTGACGATTGGAGCATCACGGATTCCACCTAGTGGAACATTTTTAAAATGAGCTACCTGATAAATTGACGTTCGAAATTGTTGTAAATAATTCCAATTTTGATCTGTAAACACAATTTTTACTTACCGGATTGCTAATAATTGTAAATAATTCCAATTTTGGACTATAAAAACAATTTGTAATTACCGCATTGCTAAATTTTCTTTCGTCGCATTTCTGACAAATGTCATTTTATCAGGTGCATCATTTTAACTATTGTCCTCGAGAGGCGCTTTCTTTACTTTTACAATAGGAGGAATTTTTACTTCGAGTGTTTGCTGTATGGTGCGTCGTTGTCCTGGGACAAAATCTCAAATGTCAAACATTTACATAGGAATTCCTATGTAACACAAGTGTAAATAAATTGTTATTTATGAATGATATTTCTTGATTTATTGGAATTTTATAAGAGCTTTTCATTTATAAAGTGTTAATGAATACATTTTAACTATAATTGGAAGATATTTTTCTATTTTGTTTAAAATAAATTTAGAGGTGTATTTCTCAGTAAACATGTCAAGATACGAATATTGTTATTTTATAAAGATAATTTATTAGTTTTTGTGATGAGACGTTTCTATCTGCAGTATTTCAAATTAGTTCTATTAATATTTACTTAATTTTTTTAATACTAAATCCCAGACACACCATCTATATGCGAACTCTCTTACTAATTGAAAAATCCTCCTATCGTCAATTAACAAATTGGTTGGTAGATTTCACCATATACGCTAACTATTGACGATTGTAAAAGTAGAGAATGCGCCTCTCGAGGAAAAAAGCTAAAATGATGCACCTGATAAAATGACATTTATCGCAAATGCGACAAAAGAAAATTTAGCAATGCAGTAATTAAAAATTGTTTTTTAGTCCTAAATTGGAATTATTTACAATTATTAGCAATCCGGTAAGTAAAAATTGTGTTTACAGTTCAAAATTGGAATTGTTTACAATAATTTCGAACGTCAAATTATCAGGTAGCTCAGTTTAAAAATTTTCCACTAGGTGGAATCCGTGATACTCCAATCGTCAATAACCTCTTTGTGAGATATATATTGGTTGAAATGAAAACGAATTTTGCGATACCTGAAGGGAGCCACTGATCATCGTCTAGTCATTGGAGTATGGTGCAAAAGCAAGGAAATCGGGTTCCGCATTAACTTAAGCCAAGAGACGTCGAACGCCGTTTTTTCATGTGCGAACAACTGCTCCAATGAAAAAATCGGATCGTGACGGAGGACAAAAAATGGATCCACTACAACAACCCAAAGCGCAGAAAATCGTGGGGTAAACCCGGTCATGCATCAACTAACAACTTCAACCAGTGGCGTAGCCAGAAATTCGTCGAGGGGGGGGTTTTATAAAAATAATAATTTTTATAAGAAAATGATGCATTCGAATTTATTTGAATTCAATTTTTTATAAGTTTTTTTAGTTTTATATTGATTCGTCGTGATACTAAGGCCAATTCATCGAGGACACAGTCTATTTATTGTATATAACCACATCTCTATGAATATTTAATGATGCCAATACATTTAGTCGCTTCCCACCGATTGTGTTTCTTAGGTAATTCTTAAGGCGCCTGAACGTCTTAGAACTCTTCAATTGGAGAGATTATCCAGGTTAAGAGTACTACTAAAAATCTGACAAATATTTTGTGCTAATTTTGTTATTATAGGTACAAGCGTTCAACCGGTAGATACCTGACCTGAAACATTTTAATTAACTTCGCTTATGTAATCTAATTTCAACTTAATCTGGAAAAAAGGTCTGCACAGATCTGTGTAAAAATTACGTCTAATATTACGCCACTTTGTTTACATCTCTTTTATTTGAAGAATCAAAAATAGGTGATGTACCTACAACAGGTAATGATTATTTGGCTATTCAAATTATAAATTATTTTGTGTGGATCAACACATCACCATGTAATGATTTTAGTAAAATATGTGAAACTCAGGGGGGGGGGGGGGTTCAACCCCCCGCAACCCCCCTTCGCTACGCCGCTGACTTCAACCGCCAAGCCGAATATTCATGGCAAGAAGCTAATGCTGCGCATCTGGTGGGATCAGTTCGGAGTGATCTACTATGAGCTAGTCTAACGAAACCATCACTGAAGAACGTTATCAACAACAATTGATGCAAACGCCCATAATATGCCAAAAGACGTGACAAATTGATCTTTCAGCACGACAACGCTCCGCCACATGTTGCAAAAGTCGTAAAGGAAACTTTGGAAGCGCTTCAATGGGATGTCCTACCCCACCCGCCATTGCTCCTTCCGACTATCATTTGTTCCGGCCGGTGACTCATGGCCTGGCCGAGCAGCACTTCACTGCTTGCGAAGAAGCCAAAAATTGGTTCGATTCGTAGATCGCCTCAAAAGACGATTAATGTTTTCGACGCGGAATCCGTATGCTGCCTGAAAGATGAGAAAATGCGCCTTAGAAAAGGGATCATGAAATGATTTTTGGGTGAATTTTTGGAATATGGCCAATTAGGATAGAACTTAGCTATTCCTTAACCAATTACCCTACTTTAGAACTTGGCTATTTCCTAACCTATTTTAGTGAAATTTGACATGCACGATGAAAATGGGATTCTAAAATGATTTTTAGATAGTTCTGGAATATGCCCAAGTAGGATGGAACTTGGTTATTCCTTAACCGGTTGTGATGAAATTTGACATGTGCATTAAAAATGCGATTCTAAACTGATTTTTATCTGAGGTTCTGGAATATAGCCAACTAGGATGGAACTTGGCTATTTCTTACCCCATTTTAGTGAATTTTGACGTGTGCGTTGGAAATGGGATTCTAAAATGATTTTTATCTGAGGTTCTGGAATATGGCCAACTAGGATGAAACTTGGCTATTCCATAACCGATTACGATGCAATCCGTCATGTCCAATGGAAATGGGATTCTAAAATGATTTTTGGATAAAGTTCTGGCATATGGCCAATCACTATAGAACTTGGCTATTTCTTAACAAATTTTAGTGAAATTTGACATGCGCGATGAAAATGAGATTTTAAAATGATTTTTGAATAAAGTTCAGGAATATGGCCGATTAGGATAGAACTGGCCTACAAAGCGCATGATGTATCTTTCTCGTTTCTTACTTCTGTTCCTGTGTAAAATCCCCCCTCCAATATCACCAGTTAGATGGGTGCAGTTTCGGTCCAGCGCAAACACATTAAAACAAATATTGGGGAATACCGACCAAACGGCACAGTGATTAAATCTGCGGTGTTTGGATCTGGGAGGTACCGGGTTAAACTCCCGGTAGGGGAGGGATGCAAAAGGGTTTTTTCAACATCTGATTACGATCGATAATGAAGATGAACACAGCTATTATCATCCCCTGTTGAGAGTGCAGAATTCATGGCCCGACCCACCTTTCATGTCAATACTATACGCTGGCATGAAGCAATGCAATGTGCAGGTGTGGTCTACGTAAAACGGACCTATTTGGCTACTGCGTAAGGTAGAACGTTAAAAAGGAACTGCGAAAAGAGTTGGGATTGCCTTGAGCCCCAGAAAAGATTGCAGAGATAGAAACAAACAAATAAATATTGGGGAATACCATATTAAGAGAAAAAATAAAAAAATCCAATTAATTTTGTACCTATTTTTGCTAGCAAATTTTTATGTGTAGTTTTATTTCGGTAATAATATTCATTTACATATATGTTTGTGGTATGAATAATCAATACCCAGCCCAAAATGATACTTATTATTTGCATCACAATAACTTATAAATTTACAAAACTAAACATAATAAAATTCCAAATATTTCAATACAAGTGTTAAATCTCTTTGAAATTTGTTATAAATAAAAAAATACAAATAAATTTTTAGGAAATCGTGCTGCTTTTGATAGAAGTTGCTTATTCCTTAATTAAGATGATCGTAATTTTGCCAACTGGGCTTCAATATCTTTTTCACTTCTCGACTCGCCAAGTCTACTACCCGATGGTGCCAATGGAGCATCGCGTAATTTGTCGTTAATTTCAATACCAATTTCATCTAAAACTTTGTTTACAATTTCATCTTGTTCTTCTTCGTCGCCCGATTCCTCAAGCATATCGTCGAGCGTCTCGTTTACTGAAAAAATATTTAATATAATTAAATAATTGTAAATGATCTTAGCGCGTATTGGTAATTATAATTAATAGTTATAAAGTCACTTACTCATTTCGTCGGTCATCTCCATTTTCATATTGGCTTGTGCGAAATCGCGCATAGTTTTGGCGGTTGCCTCCGGCTTCAGTATTTGGTTCATATTCGCCATTGTTTTTGTAGTTGTTTGCATAGCCCCAGAGAGTGCAATATTAGCTCCCATTGTTTTATTTTGGAAACCAACGCTCGTAATTTTACTAGATGCCGCATAGGTACGCGTTTTATGTTTACGCAATTGGATTAATTGTTTTGCCAATAGAGCGCACGCCTCTTTATTTCCGGCTTTTGCATTTTTCTTAATTTCTAACTCAATTTTTTTCTCTTCTTGTTCCAATTTAACTCTTTCACGTTCTATGTCACGATTTGCTTTTCGTAAACTACGATCATTATCGCGTTGTTGTTCTGAAATTAAAGTTTAGCTAAAATATTAATTACAAAATAGGCATTCGTAAAGCTAAGGGAAATATTGGGCCAGACACAATTGTGTAGCAAGCAAGCAATTTTCTTATGAAAAACAAAATATTTACGGGGCAATTTCTACCGTTAGTATTTTATCTTAGCGGAGGTACTTATTTTATTTGAAGATTCAAAAAAATTGTGGGTTATAGTTGCGAATCACTTATACCGTAGACAGACACAAAGTGGATAACAGGAACCGCATTAGTGTACTTTGATGGTTGACCAAGTGAGTGAGTGGTCTTCAACATGTTGGCCAAGTCAAACGATTCCTCAACAAAATTATGTACATAAATGTAATTACATACATAATTTAAAACAATCAACACCTGTTAATTGGTGCATTAGCAAAAATAATACTAATTACCGGATAGTTAAAATTGAACATCTTTCAGCATAAATACTCAAAAGCATGACCTTGATTTTTCCTATCTTCCAATCAGTTGATGACTCACATTTTCATTTATTGCAATATAATTTTAACGTCACAGATATAAACAAACACATACCTTTTACAGTTGGTTGCTTTCCGAATATACTATTAAGCATTTTGGAATTTTTTTAAGGCACAATTAATAATTTAAATAAATTGTTTTGATGGCCCAATTTGACCGATTTCTCCAAAACAAATAACTAGCAAGTGAAATGTTTACAATCGAATGACAGTTGTTAATATAGTTTTCCAGTTGACACAAAAAAACTCGGAGCAAAAAACAAGTAACCCCACCTGTCATTTGTCGCTCGGTCAAATTTTTCAGAGCGATAATTTCAAGTTAGGCACTTTCCGAAACTGATACTTATTTTGTGGGACCTAACTTATTGCATAAGAAATTACATTGAATTAGTTAGATTCCACAAAATAAGTATCGGTTTCGGAAACAACCTTAAGGCCCGTTGTACATTTCAGCTAAGCTAAGCTATAAAACATATCTTAGTTTAGCTTAGTTTAGTTCGCTAGCTCGACATCCGCACATTTGAGCTAATAAATTGGTTCACACATCCTTATACTCCTATATTTTATTTGTGACGCACCCATTAGGTTACTTCAAATTAATTCTGTCCATCGAAAATACGACATAATAATGTCTGCAGATGAATTAGAAAAAATTATAGAAAATAAACTTTATTATCTATATGATAAATATGTTTAAGAAATTTTTGCTTTATTATTATATATTTAAAATGTCTTCCTTTCGTATAGAATATTTTGACAGAATGAAATTTAAATAACATTGTATGTGCGTCAAAAATAAAGTATAAGAAAATGTCATTGTATATGTGAGAAACATAGCTGAAAATTGTAAGGCGAAGACAACTCGAGCTATGTTTATTTTCATAGCTGAAAACAGTACAACATAGTTTGCTTAGCTTAGCTCATGTGTGCAACGATTCATTAAAACCCTTTATTTACAAACAGAGCTATGAACATAGCTCAAATCGTTTAGCTTAGCTTAGCTGAAATGTACAACGGGCCTAAGGCATTGCCACAGCTATTTTTCGTGCGATGCGATTTTTTTTCTATTTTCAAATTTTACCGTAATTAAAACAAATTTGATTCTAAATGTTTGAAGACTGTATCAAATTCAATCTCAATCTATAACATATTCTAATAATTTTTTGGAAAATAATAATTTTTATTGAAAAATAATAATTATTGAAAATTCGCGCGCGAAATTTTAATATTCGCGCGACAAAATTTAAAATTTATAATTTATCAATAAAAATTATTAAGTTCCTAAAAAATTAATAAGATGTTTTATAGAATGTAATTTAATTTGATAGTTTCTTCAAACATTTAGAATCAAATTTGTTTTAATTCCGGCAAAATTTGAAAATAGAAAAAAAATCGCGTCGCACGAAAAATAGCTGAGGCAATGCCTTTAGGGCTGTATTCCAAACGGATACTTATTTGTGGAACCTGTCTAATTCAAATTAGTAACTTGGCGAGGTAACTTATTTTCTATCTCTTTCTTACCAAAAAATCTAATTTGTAATTTCATAAAAATATTTTAACCCTTTGATTCGTCATTTATTTTAAAACGCCTGTTATTTTGCTTACCTGAGTATTTCTGAAATTTTATAATATTTTTCGCGCTAAACATCCTTTTTAGGTAGCTTAAGACTAAGGCCCTTTTCCAATTACTTACTTATTTTGTGGAACCTATCTAATTCAATGTAATTTCTTATGTAATAAGTTAGGTCCTACAAAATAAGTAAGTAATTGGAAAAGGGCCTAAGGCTGTTTTCCAAACGATACTTATTTGATACTTATTGACTTATTTGGCCGCCATTTTAAATAAGTAAGTAAAGTCATTCCAATTGATTTAGCTTACTTATTTTGACAGCTGCATCAAAAGAACAAAAATGCGCAATATTTACTTCACAGCGATTTTTTTTTTTTAATTTATTATTATTAAATTTATTATTCTTGGGATAATTTTATTTTAACTATATGTATTTTAAATTTATGTTATTTGTGTTTGTGGTTTTTACATACATATCCATTATAATAAACATACATATGCATAACATAAACCAATATATACCTTAACCCTTTCACTCGTACTGTACACAATTGCGTACATCACTTTAAACCTAATTTTTGGGATTCAATACACTAATAATGGATTTTTAAGTGTTATTATGTTGGCTCTTAGTCTTAAGCTACCAAAAAAGGATATTTAGCGCGAAAAATATTATAAAATTTCAGAATTACTCAGTTAAGCAAAATAACAGGCGTTTTAAAATAAATGACGAATCAAAGGGTTAAAGTATTTTTTTGACATTACAAATTAGATTTTTGGGTAAGAAAGAGATAGAAAATAAGTTACCTCGCCAAGTTACTTATTTGAATTAGACAGGTTCCACAAATAAGTATCCGTTTGGAATACAGCCTAAGGCTGTTTTCCAAACGATACTTATTTGAATACTTATTGACTTATTTGGCCGCCATTTTAAATAAGTAAGTAAAGTCATTCCAATTGATTTAGCTTACTTATTTCGACAGCTGTATCAAAAGAACAAAAATGCGCAATATTTACTGCACATCGATTTTTTTTTTTTAATTTATTATTATTAAATTTATTATTCTTGGGATAATTTTATTTTAATTATATGTATTTTAAATTTAAGTTATTTGTGTTTGTGGTTTTTACATATACATTATATTTGTATTAATTAAAATATAAACATAAACCAACACCTTAACCCTTTCACTCGTACTGTGCACAATTGCGTACATCACTTTAAACCTAATTTTTGGGATTCAATGCACTAATAATGGATTTTTAAGTGTTATTATGTTGGCTCTTAGTCTTAAGCTACCTAAAAAGGATATTTAGCGCGAAAAATATTATAAAATTTCAGAAATACTCAGTTAAGCAAAATAACAGGCGCTTTAAAATAAATGACGAATCAAAGGGTTAAAGTATTTTTTTGACATTACAAATTAGATTTTTTGGTAAGAAAGAGATAGAAAATAAGTTACCTCGCCAAGTTACTTATTTGAATTAGACAGGTTCCACAAATAAGTATCCGTTTGGAATACAGTCTAAGGCCCTTTTCCAATTACTTACTTATTTTGTGGAACCTATCTAATTCAATGTAATTTCTTATGTAATAAGTTAGGTCCTACAAAATAAGTAAGTAATTGGAAAAGGGCCTAAGAGCCAACATAATAACACTTAAAAATCCATTATTAGTGCATTGAATCCCAAAAATTAGGTTTAAAGTGATGTACGCAATTGTGTACAGTACGAGTGAAAGGGTTAAGGTGTTGGTTTATGTTTATACATATTTTAATTAATACAAATATAATGTATGTTATGTAAAAACCACAAACACAAATAACATAAATTTAAAATACAGATAATTAAAATAAAATTATCCCAAGAATAATAAATTTAATAATAATAAATTAAAAAAAAAAAAAATCGCTGTGCAGTAAATATTGCGCATTTTTGTTCTTTTGATGCAGCTGTCAAAATAAGTAAGCTAAATCAATTGGAATGACTTTATTTACTTATTTATAATGGCGGCCAAATAAGTCAATAAGTATCGAATAAGTATCATTTGGAAAACAGCCTTAGTACCTACATACATTTACTAAAGATTCGTCATGTTAACCCTTTCAAACGCCATTTAAAATTGACTTTCTTCCAAAAATAAAATACGTAGCACAATTATGCACTGCTATGATATGGGATTGCTCATAAAACTGTAGTGTAAACATAAATACATAAGAGAACGATCGCACAAGAGAAATGAGACAAAAATTAAAAATTACGGTTGGTCGAAGCGATGAAAGTTGATGTACAATATATTGTACAAGGCGTTTGAGAGGGTTAAACCCAAAAAAAAGTGATTGACTGAGTTATGACTGAAAGTGATCTGACTGAAACTTTTACCGTAGACAGACAGAGGTATAATACCGTAGACAGACACAGAGTTAATCGCGATTTTCAGTTGTCATTTTTGCCAAAAATCGCGTTGCGGAAACAAAATAATCCGGTTTAGGTGAAAATCGTGTAATGACAGACGACTGTCATTACACAATTTTCACAAAAAACTGGATTATTTTGTTTTCAAAAGGCGATTTTTGACAATCGGGATAAATGAAAATCGCGATTAACTTTGTGTCTGTCTACCGTATTATACCACTGACAGACTAGGGATTAGCTAAGCGCGATTAGTGAAACGAGATTAGCTAATCCACCACAAATTCATATGCGTTGACAGACTAGAGATTAGTTTCTTGCAGAGAAATAAAATATTATTATGGTGATTCGCTGAAATATAGCTAGTAAATCAGCTGGACTCATTTTTTAATTCAGTATTTCTAAGATTTATACATTAAAATACACTAGATTTTCTTTTTCCTCAAAATTTATTCAGCACAAATTGTTTAAGATGTCATTGATTTTATAACTTCTATCGTAAATTCACGCCACTTGCATTTTCAGCAATGTTTAAATCATTATTTCACATTGTAGTGCCACTTGTACCATCACTAAACCCAATACAACGAGATAAGCTCGCAAATTTTCAAGGATTAGTGCACTAATCTTGATTAGTCACTAATCCTCAAATAAAACAAGATTAGCTAATCTTCAACTTGGCACACTACAGCTAATCTCGAAAAAATCACTAATCGCGCTTAGCTAATCCCTAGTCTGTCAAGGTTATAAATATAAACGTACTATGTGTGTCATCAAAATTTCATTTAAACGTCAATAGATCATGTTTAAATGTCAAATTTCTTACAACCGCAAGAGCTACCATCTTTCGGAAAACTCCGAAAACACAAGAAACTTTCACATAACGCCACAGCCACTAGGCGTCACTAAATATTTGCTGTCAAAAATTGTATGACATTTTTATGTGTGAATTTTGTAAACATAAACAAAAATATTTTCGTGTAATAAAAGTGATTATTATTAATACGTGATAATTAAATTGATTTTGACTATCTCCATTTGTAAAATGTCAGAAATGTTTTTTGATTGTGTAGTGACATCTAGTAGTAAACACTCTGTACTTGTTTTATGGCTGTGCTGCCTCTTTCGGAAAACTCTCTGTGCTTTTTCAACAATCGCTGCCTCCTTCGGAAAACATGATCTATTAAAAAATATGAGGAAAATATATTTAAAAAACAATAAAATAATTAATTACTAAATAATAAATTATTTAAATCGCTTTATGACAGCTAAAATGTCCGATTTTGAGTGTTAAGGAAAACAAACAGTAGTTTATATGAAACTATCTTAACATGTTTGGAAATAACTTAATTTTAATAAAAATGAACCACAGAAAAAACTCAAATGGTACAAGATTAAACCTAAAGATTACGAATTTACCTTCTCTTTATTTTAATTTTTCGCTCAATTGTCACAAAAATTACCGGCTTAGCTTAAAATGACATAAAATGAATACATTTCAATTAAATTTTTATTAAAAATAACTTCCCAATAGAACGCGACCATAGGAGCATCCATGTTACTGACCAGCGAAACTTTAGAATTTTTCATTCAGTTTCGTTAAATTTGAATTGTCATTTAATATTCTTTAACAATAGCGAAAACTATCGCCCAAACTGAAGGAAGAAACGTCAAACAGTGAAACATTGTTTATTTATTAATTAAAATAAAATTTTATATACATTTTAAATATGTACGGATATGTGTTACGGATTGGCTGGGCGTTCTGTCAAAATTTCCTTAACAATACATTTTCGTTAAATTCTTTAAGGCTTTAATACGGATGCTTAATGTCCCGCTGGTCAATGCTTTGGAAATTTTACAACAACATGCCGTGTATTTCCATTTCCGGAAACCATGTTTTTATTGGTATAGAATCATTCTAGCAATAGTTTTGATTTTTTTTTTTATATTTTTTTTAAATTTTTAATGTCAACTGATAAAAAAAAAGTATTTTTGGTTTTTATTTTGAGCATAATTTGCAATTTTTATTTTTATACCAATTACTATTCCAGTGACCAAGTTGACGGCAAGAGTTCACAAAAAAACACAATGAAGTTGTCTAGTATTAAAAATATTATGCCACAAACACAGACGCCGTTCGAAGCGCCGCTAAAATTAAAATACATGTACCTAGTAAGTTTCATATTAGCGAGGACATGTACGGTAGACAGATACAAAGTTAATCGCGATTTTCATTTATCCCGATTATCAAAAATCGCGTTGTGAAAACGAAATAATCCAGTTTTTTGTGAAGATTGTGTAATGACAGTCGTCTGTCATTACACGATTTTCACCTAAGCCGGATTATTTTGCTTCCACCACGCGATTTTTGACAAAAATAACAACTTAAAATCGCGATTAACTCTGTGTCTGTCTACGGTAATAGGCGCTCAAAAAAATGTAATGACGAGCGACGAGGAAAGTTCCTGTGCGGCGGCGAATATTCCTATGCGGCGTCTATGTGTTTGTGGCATAATATTAAGCATCAAACAGATAAGCGGCGCTCTACGCCTAGCTTCGCTTCTCTTCGTCTTTATGATTTTTTGCAACCACATAGACGCCGCTACCCAAGTATTTTTACTTTCGACTTTTTCGTCATTTATTAGACATTAGTTCGAAACTAAGATTCGAATTTCCCTTAGTTTTAGTTTCGAGTTATTCTAAGAAAACGTATGAAACGTGTCGCGAAAATTCGAAACTGGACGAAACTCAATATAAAAAAATTGTGTGCGTGTATTTGTGAATAAAGAATAAAAAAAGACGGGGCTAGTTTTGAGCATGTGTATGTATAAATTCCAAATTAGAAATACGGCTGTAATTTTTTTTTAAATAAAACAAAAGACAAATTCCAATTTGAAATTAATTTTATTAAATATTATTATTTTATGAACATATGTTAGTAAATAAATCTAAAAAAAATTAATAAATTGAATCTGGAATTTTCCTAATTATATAAGGATGAATACCTATAGGATAAACCTATATATAAAGAAAATGGCGTAGGAGTCCTCTTTTAGTAAAGTAAACTGAATCAACATAATTTTATAGATTTTTATGTTTTAATTGAAAATTAAACACAATCACAATTTATTGGGATATAAACATCGAGTGTCCATATATTTTTTTAACATAAAAAATTAGAATTTATATAAAAAAATTGTAAACAAACGCGAATATTTTAACTACATCAGAACGCAGCTGAAAACACTTTACTAAAGTATTTTATGTCAAACCAAATTCACGTTAGTATATTATACACACTAATACTAATCACGAGTATAATGAATTTATCTTTCGATTATTTTCTCAAAAGTCGAAGGAAAATACTGTAGCTCAATTTTAAGTTTCGAATTGTTATACTTGGGTAATTTGACAATGGGGGCTTTCAGAGCACCAAACAGTTGGCAACATGTTGAGTAAAATCACGGCCAACGCTATGAAAATTAAGAACTTTATTAGTAATACAAATCAAATTAGCAATGATTTCACTAAACATGATGCCAACAGTTTGCCAACAAAATATTTTCAAACACGGTTTTGCCAACAAAATATTTTCATAAATAAAAATTTGTTTAATGATTTATTACTACCAAATTTAAATTCAAATTTAGATTTGTTTTACAATATTGTCTCTATTTATGCCCAATTTGAATGTAAATTTCAGCTAAAATTACGAGTTTCCACGTATTTACTATAAAATCAAAACAACAAATCTATATGTCATTTATCGCCTCAAAAAATAGAAACTTTGCGAGTTTAGCGCCGCTCTATCTGTTTGATGCTTAAATTTATTAAGTACATACCTCAAACAGATAAGTGGCGCTCGTCACCTAACCTCACTTTTCTTCGTCTTTATGATTTTAATAAGTTGAAAATAAAATAAAATTGTTAGTTGATCAACAATATTTGCTATATATTAATAATCTAAAAACCATAATTTAATGATGTAATGGCAATGAATTTAGGAATTATGTACTTATAAGTAAAATTAGGGCTTGCTGATAATATTATTGATACAATTTTACACAATTTTTGGTGCACCACAAAAACGAATGAATTGCTCACAAAATGATTAAAAAGGACAGAATAAAGACACGCATGATCTTGCATGACTTTTACGAACGATTATACAATTGTTGGTCGTAAATTTAATTTTATCAATGCAAAAATCGTTTTACTAATATCAAAAAAAATTATTTCGGAAACGTCAAAATTATAACTTGTAGAAAACATGTAAAATATTGTCAAAATTATTACAGCAGAAATCGGATCCGTCCTTATTGAAATTCTTTGCGATTTGTCACCAAAATATTTTGATAAAAAAATATTTGGTTAATGATTTATTATGACCAAATTATGCTCAGGCTGATAATGAATCCAACGTAGTCGACACCGTCTATAAATTTTGACAAGTGATGTTAAAAAGACGTCCTTCAATAACATTCAGTATTGAACGTCGTTCAATAAATGATGGCTATTTACTACGGCTTAACACTGGATGGAGAAAAAGCTTTATAATTGAGATATTCAACGTGCTTATTGACTGGGGATTTAATTTTTATATGACATCCGTCAATAGTGCCGACAACATTAATAAAGATTCCAGTTTTTGCGCTTGTGCAAAATCTACCCCGATTTCTTCTCGTTCGCCAATAGCTGGTGGTTTAATAATGTGCCGCATATGATGTGTAAAATAGTCCAACATTTTATGTATGATGAATTTTAATGTAAAACTGTATGGGGAAAAAGTATAGGCATAGTTATAATTTTATTATTTATGCATATAAACGCTAATGGTTAAATGCAATGCGCCAGCCACTTTACACTTGCTTTCTTGAAACGTGATTCTTTTGAATTATTTGTATAATGTATATGGTATGTAAGCAAAGCTAAATTTAAATTCAAACTAGTAAAATTTGTAAACGAAACAAAAACAATGCGACCTTGAAAATTTTTATATTTCTTTTTTGTTTGTGTTAGTGCTGAGAATCACAAGAATCGCAAAAAAATTTTGTTGAAAAAATAATTCCAAAAATTTGACCTTCGAAATCAGTTTGTAGGTACAGAGGAAGGGAACGAAGTGAGAAACGTAATGCAAGAAAGCAAGTGTAAAGTGACGTTTCGAATGAATTTCAACTGTCAAAATTTTAACTAATAGATCGATAATTTGACAGCCAAACTATGTCAAATTTTTTTGAGTGTTAAGGAAAACAAACATCAGTTTATATGAAACTATCTTAAAATGCTTGAAAATAACTTAATTTTAATAAAAATAACCATAGAAAATCTCAAACGGCATAATATTAAACCTAAAGAATACGAATTAATTTTTCACTCGATTTTCACAAAAAAAATTACCGGCTTAGCTTAAAATGATATAAAATGAATACATTTCAATTAATTTTTTATTAAAAAATACTTAATATATGACCTAATAGTAGCCTGTGAGCGTGTTTATTTTTGACGTTTCTTGCTTATTTAGGAGAAACAATTTAAACCAATCGGAAGAAACGTCAAATTTACGAAATACGCAAATACGCAAGCTCGTGACGAGGGCTAAAATACTGCTTTGTTGTTGTAACAACGGCTCTCTCCGATATAATAAAAAAACAAGGCAAAACGCCCGTCGCCGACGACGGACTCTCGGTGTGATAAACCTTTGTGCCCCAAACACAGAGATGCCGTTCGAATCTGCGCTAAAATTAAAATACAATAGCCCTCGTCACGAGCTTGCGTATTTGCGTATTTCGTAACTTCGTAAATTTGACGTTTCTTCTGATTGGTTGAAATTGTTTCCGCTTAATAAGCAAGAAACGTCAAAAATAAACACGCTCACAGGCAGATATCAAGCAAGATTTAAAAATTATTTTTTTATTTAAATAGTACTCTATATTACAAATTTTAACTAATGTAAGGGACGATGAATCATTTGTGGGAGGAATATATGAAGTATTCGCATGTTTGTTTGCTGAATCCTTGAATTAGAATTCAAAAATTTTATTTTATATATTTATAAAAAATAATTAAATTAAAATTAAAAACAAACTTCATTCGTTAAATTAATAATTATAAAAAATAATCTGCTTGCGGTGTTTTTGATGATATACCACGACTTTCCTGAGCAGCCGCTTCGAATATTGTAAAATCACGATTCAAATATTCGTTTAATTCAAGTATTGCAGCTACATTTCCACAGCGGTAACAATAATTTGGTTTTTGACACAGTCAAAACAGTCTCATTAAAATGCCATTTATAACCTTCCATTACTAATTGATGGGCCCGACAAATCATATCAATATCGTTGGATGTGTTAAATTATAGTACTACATCGGAACCAAATAAATAGCCGGCACCCCTTGGTGATACACCCCAACCTTGAGTGTCTTCGGGATCACTCCATAACAAATCACACATTGGGCCGTCATGTGGCACCTCCTGTTTACGATCGATGGAACGGATTTGGTCTAAATACTGTATTGATGGACTTAAACCACCGTGCACACAAAATATTTTGCCATCGATTACGGCCGATAGGCTAAGATAGTCGAAAATCTCAGTGCAATGACGCCATATCGTGTTCGAGCCGTATTTTCTTACACATTCATCATAAAATCCTTATACCTGTGTTGTTTGACGTGATTCTTGATTACCACGTATCAGAGTTATTCGATCGAGATAACGTACCTAAACAAGAAAAATATAAATATTAGTAAAAGGTTTGAATCGGAATCAATAAACTCACCTTTAGCGCCAAAAGCAGCAAGAATGTTTCAACACCGTATGTAGTAGCCGCGATCAACAAAATCGCCCATAAATAAATAATTTGTCTCGGAACATCACCGCCCACCTTGAATAACTCTTTCAAATCATAAAATTGCCCATGAATATCGCCACAAACTAGGGTTCCCAACCGTCCTTTTTTGGGAAGGACAGTCCTTCTTTTGTGGAATTTGTCCTTTCCGCTATCTATACGCTAAAATGTCCTTTATTTTGTGAAAATGTCTTTTTTCTGTTTAATTATATTCTGTGTTGTTTAGTTTTGTGCGTTAGTTTTTTAATATTGCCATTGCCATGCGAAATATGTAATAGAGTTGTGTTACCAAAATATATTACGAATCCCGTAATAATTTTAAACAAACATAGCTGTGGGCATATTTTGCATAATGGATAAATTTCGGGATGATAATCAGTAAGAAAATAGATTTTATGGTTACAAAGTAAACAAAACGTTTACAAATCCAAGACACTTGCAGAACACTTAATCAAAACGACTTCAATAATTTGTAATGGAAATCTCTACAAAATCTTGAAAAAAATGTTGATTGCACTGAAAAAACTGAATATCAAAATTTTCAATATTATCGTTATCAAATAATACCTTGCCGAAATTTCGAACTAGTTTTATCAGGACTAGATAATTCCAATTTAAATAAAAGGGGATTATACTACTTATGCGTAAAAAAATACAGAAATTTTAAAATCCAGAATAATTGAAAAGTTAAAATCTAGAAAAAAAATCCCAAAAATAAATCTAGAAAAGAGGGTGGAAGTTGTTTCACAAAAAAGACCAAGAATGGCTGATTATATAAATTAATGTTAAATGGTTATAGAAACATGTCATTCAGCCTTTTAAATATTTTTAATTGAAATTCGTGTTAGAATTTAATAAAAATTTTTATTTAGATATCGATATTTCGAGCCAAATGCTCATCCTCAGGTTAATAGAATAAATTAAAAAATTCCTAATTACATATATGCATTATTCTTCTCTCAGCAAAGAAGTCAACCTTTTGAAATTTTATAAGTGACTATCTCACAGAGGTATTTTATAATAAATTAAATTAAGGTTTGTAAGTGTGTATTTAGTGTTGCTTAAAATAATAGAATCCAGAACTGCATATGAATCTTTTAATTTATTCTATTAACCTGAGGATGAGCATTTGGCTCGAAATATCGATATCTAAATAAAATTTTTTATTAAATTCTAACACGAATTTCAATTAAAAATATTTAAAAGGCTGAATGACATGTTTCTATCCATTTATCATTAATTTATATAATCAGCCGTTCTTATAATTAATTATTTTTTAAATGAATATTGTAACGAAAGTTAAATATTTGACTGAAGGACAAATATGTCTATGTTAAAAAATATAATCAGCTTGCTTTGAATTTGTATTATGGAGCAAATTGCAGTTTCTTAAACGAAGAAAGGGATGAAATTTTATTTAACTGGAGATTAGCCTTTTTTCGAGAAACCTTAGTATTTTAGTTAAATAGTATTTTGTTAAATGTCCTTTCTTTGGACAACGAAATGTTGGGAACCCTACCACAAACTGTACCAGTTGTATTTTGACAATTGTGATTACTTGTGATTTTTAATAAATAATAGATCAAAATATTAAAAAACGGGCAAGAATGTCTACCCAAAAATGGGAAGAAGAGGAAGAGATGAATATATTGAATTATTTTAAAAAAATAATTGAAAATAATTTAGAAATAGAGGTTTGTTTTATTAGTAGTGCCTACATTTATATGTAAATATTTATGTGATTTTTACTTTGATCCATATTATTTATTTTCACTTATTAAAATTCACAAGTAACCACAATTGTCAAAATACGCTGAAGAAAAGTAGCCTGTGAGCGTGTTTATTTTTGACGTTTCTTGCTTATTAAGGGGAAACAATTTCAACCAATCAGAAGAAACGTCAAATTTACGAAGTTACGAAATACGCAAATACGCAAGCTCGTGACGAGGGCTAATGTAGTTTCATATTAGTGAACACAACATAGACGCT
Organism: Tipula helvola; assembly: GCA_963556165.1. NCBI lineage: Eukaryota > Metazoa > Arthropoda > Insecta > Diptera > Tipulidae > Tipula > Tipula helvola. The sequence goes on from OY744483.1 coordinate 105,812,058, forward strand.
CAAAAAAATATTATGACGAACGACGGCGAAAGTCGATGTGCGGCGTCTACGTGTTTGGGGCATGTTTTTAACACGTTCAATCTCGATTACCAAAATTTCGTCTCCATATTAAACACAAAGTTCTATGATTTTATGATAAGGTTATGAACTTCTATATTTTGACATTTTTACACACATTTTAATTCTAAAAAAAGTAAATTACTATTTTTGATTAATAAAATAAAAAAAATTGGAAAATTATTTCCCAAACCCAAACTACATAAATCAAAAAGTTTAAACCCATAAAATAATTTATAAACAAATAGAATGTTTTCGGCAAATTCTCATCAGCAGGTAAATTAAAACAGCTTTAATTCTACTTATTGTTGCATCATGACATTTCTAATTCTAACATGAAAAATTATTTGCCTTATTTTTTCAGCACATTTTATTTCATTTGAATCAAATAAAACCAATAAAATTCATCAAAAAAGCAAATAATAAACCGAAATTAAATACACGTAGTAGTAATAAAATTAGTAAACTAAATCCCAGTGCAGAAAATAGTGTTGCTTTAACGGTAAGTGAATTAAAAGTATTGTGCCTCGACAGTTTTAAAGAGGCTGTAACACGATTTGAAAAAGCATATAACAATATTCCAATCAATGAAATAATCGATAAAAATTCAATTCAAATTATCTTAAATCCATATATTGGACGAAAATTACAAAATAAAAATGAGGAGAACGACAAAGAGAGAATATCGGCGCTGAGGGACGTGAGCTATATAGCAAAGGACACCTTCAACGACAATTTCAATGAAAAAAAATGCATAAAACCTGCAATTTTCAGTTTAATTACATCGCAGACGCGTAACTCTGGAATTTTCTATGTATCAAAACGATATTTTAAAAATGTAAGGTCGGTTGATGCTGCACTTAAACGAAATCCAACAGTTTCGACCAGACTAAAATATTTATTTGCTTCGACCCCGAGTAGTGCCACTAGTAATAACAAAATACAAGATGCAATTTATTCTGCAACACAATCACCACCAAACTCGGACGCACTTTCAAAATTATTACAAAATGATAGCAATAACTTAAGTGACGAACAAAAGAAGAAAATTCAAATAGCTTTCGCCGAGGGTTATGTGGCTGGAACAAATACTGAAAATCCTCAAAAACCGGGTAAAGCAATGAGATATTTTAAAGTATTTCAGCAATTGCTGATCACGGTTGTGTTTATTGCTGTATTTTTGAGCCTATTTTCTTCAACAAATGGATCGATGTTCCGAATCCAGCTTGGAAATCAAGTTGAAGTTGATCCAGAAGATATAAATGTTACATTCGACGATGTAAAAGGATGTGACGAGGCCAAGCAAGAGTTAAAAGATGTTGTTGAATTTTTAAAGAGCCCTGATAAATTTTCTAATTTGGGTGGAAAATTACCAAAAGGTGTTCTATTGGTGGGTCCACCGGGTACCGGTAAAACTTTACTAGCGCGTGCAGTTGCTGGTGAGGCTGGTGTACCGTTTTTCCATGCAGCTGGTCCTGAATTCGATGAAGTTCTCGTAGGACAAGGTGCACGTCGTGTACGTGATTTATTTAAAGCGGCTAAAGAACGTGCGCCTTGTGTGATTTTCATTGATGAAATTGATTCGGTTGGGGCGAAACGAACGAATTCTGTACTACACCCGTATGCAAACCAAACTATTAACCAGTTACTATCTGAAATGGATGGTTTCCATCAAAATGAAGGTGTTATCGTTTTGGGGGCGACGAATAGACGTGATGATTTAGATCAAGCCTTACTTCGACCTGGTCGTTTTGACGTGGAAGTAGTCGTACCAACACCGGATTTTTCGGGGCGCAAAGAAATTATAGAATTATATTTAGCGAAAATTTTACACAAAGATATCGACATTGATATGTTAGCACGCGGTACGACAGGCTTTACTGGGGCTGATTTAGAAAATATGGTGAATCAAGCCGCATTGCGAGCGGCCATTGATGGGGCAGATGTTGTCGGTATGAAGCATTTGGAGAGCGCAAGAGACAAAGTACTTATGGGACCTGAACGTAAAGCTAGATTACCTGATGAAGAGGCAAATAAGATAACAGCGTATCATGAGGGTGGGCATGCTATCGTCGCTTATTACACAAAAGAATCTCATCCATTGCACAAAGTTACTATAATGCCGCGAGGTCCATCACTAGGTCATACCGCATACATACCGGAAAAAGAACGTTACCACGTAACAAAACAGCAGCTATTAGCTATGATGGACACAATGATGGGTGGCCGAGCAGCGGAAGAATTGATTTTTGGCACTGATAAAATTACTTCTGGCGCAAGCAGTGATTTAAAACAAGCCACAAAAATAGCGATACACATGGTTAAGGATTGGGGAATGTCGGAAAAAGTAGGATTACGTACGATCGAAGGTTCGAAAGGAATGATTCAAGAGGAAAATTTGGGCTCAACTACAATTGAATTGGTAAGTTCTAAACGGGCCTAAACGCGATTTTCAGAAAAGTAGATGACGCCTGATTGGTGAACTCAATATGTCGAAATTAATATCGTTTATTTTTCCTCAGGTTGATGCCGAAATCAAGAAAATCTTAAGTGACAGCTACGAACGTGCCAAGGCTATATTAAAGGCGCACGCGAAGGAACATAAAGCATTAGCGGAAGCATTATTGAAATATGAAACTTTGGATGCCGAGGATATAAAAGCGATAATGACAGGTGATAAAAAAGATCATACTAGTCATGCGCCAAATTTATAGTACGCTAAAAACAATTTAATTCAAACTATATATCTTAATTGTAAATTTAAAGCTAAATAAATTAAAGAATTAACAATAATATTAGTCGTCTTTATTTGAGAAAACTGGAATAGGGTTTATTTTTTCCAAAAAACAGCCGCAAGAATTGTTTTTGATTTATTATTTTTTTATGAGTTGATCGGGTTTAGTTATCAAATAAATAACTACATAATGCAACCTACTTATTCTTTGACTTTTGAGTCAACTGGATGTATTTCTTTTATTTTTTTGTATTTTTTAAAATAATCAAATTCTAACATTTTAAGAACGTATTGTGCATAACAGCAAACTACTCCCCAACCGAAGTGATATTAGTGTTGAATGGATGTGAAAAACCGGTTTCAACCCCGATTCACCAAATATACAATAATCCTCTTTTCGGAAATAAGAATGCAAGCATCCAGATGACTATGCAGTTTTGCAGGGATGGTGAGCCAGAATATGATCAAATTCCGTTAATATTATCTGGCCTGGAACGTGCTGTTTTTTTTACTATTTTGTAATCCACCACTTTTGACATAAGCTATTATGAATGAGCTCTTGCTCAAAATAGTTTGTGTTGAAAAGTTAAAATTTAATAAGTAAATAAATAAAATAAATAAATACTATACATACTGTTACGTATTTTACCACTTATCAATCAAGGTTCGAATCAGTGGATTCTGTATAAAACAAAACACTTCAATTTATCACAAACTAATTTATTTATTGAACACTAAAATTTATGATATTCGGTCCATTTCTACACGAGGTTGTTCTATCATTTCTTTCTGCCCTTGCTTGCAGAAACGGCTTTACATTCCCTTGCTTTTCCAACCGGAATTTTCGGTTCACATTTTACTATCGTCGATACCTCGTCACATTTGCCGATGGCTGTCCCTTTCTTGATGGGTTTCGTCTTATCCGAGAGATTTAGAGTCCTAATTGGTACTCTATAGTCGTTGGCTGGTTTAATAAGGGCTTTCCCGAGTATAATTTCTTTAGCTCCGCATCGTTAGCTTCAACAACCCACAACCTCGGTTTCAGCTTCTCCCGATGATCAACAATAATTCGCTTGGTAGATGTTTCTGCACTGCTAGTTTGAAGTGGTAAGTTTATGTTATCGTAATTTATTATTACTCATCCAACATCCACCAAGAAGCCATTCGCCCTCATTAAGTCTATTTCCAAAATGACTTCATCCACAATATCTGCTACCAGGACTTCTTAGCTGTGTTTTATTTATTGGTAAACTACACTCCCGAGCAACTGAATCGACTAAAACCTTAAGCACTCACATAAGGGCGATTTTTGTTAGAACGGTCAAACCGATTTTCATAAGACTTTATTTTTTTGAAAGCCTGATATTTTTGCTTTAAAATGACACTATTTTTATGAAAATTGGTTTAGTACTTTTTTTTGTAATGAATTTTAAATGAAAACTCAGCCAAAATTGAGGATTAAGCAAAAAATATTGGAGGTGTTTAAAATTAAATTACAACAAAAAACTCAAGCAAAACAAAACTAATTTTATTTGTTAATAATAAGTATGGCCCCCCTCCCTTGCGACTACAATGGTTCGCATGCGGTTCCCCATTGACCTTATTAAGGTTTTGACAAATACTTGGGGGATCGCACCCCACTCCTCCTCTAACGCAATCTTCAGGTCACTTATGTTAGATGGTGCCGGATTTCTAGCTCGGACACTCCGTTTTAGTTCGTCCCATAAAAGCTCAATTGGATTCATGTCTGGACTGAGTGCTGGCCACTTCATCGTCTCGAGTCCGACCTCATCCAAGAACTGTCGAGTGGTTCGAGCTGTGTGACACCGGGCATTGTCATGCATCAATATGAAATCTTCCCCTATATATCCTGCATAGGGCACTGCATGATCCAAGAGAATATCCTCGATATATCATTCAGCGGTCAGACCTCCTTCACGGCCTCCACCAGGTACGGAAACAAGATCTGTTTTTCCCTCAAACGATATGCCAGCCCACACCATACACGAGCCGCCGCCGTATAAGACTGTTTCAGCAAAACAGCACTGCGAAAATCGCTCTCCTGGACGCCGGTAGACCCGGTCTCTCATATCACTGCCATGGAGACATATTCTGCACTCGTCAGTAAATAGAACGGACGTCCATTGCTCGATGTTCCAATTGATGTGTTCGCGAGCAAATTCGAGTCGCTGTTTTTCGGTGGCGTGTTGTCAATTTTGGGCCTCTAGCGGGCCGTCTTGGAGTGAGGTTGGCTTCCTTTAAGCGTCTTCTTATTGTCCATTGACTAACAGCTACATCTCGTACTTGTCTTAGCTCCTGCTGCACATCGGCGCCCGTGAGATGGCGATTTCGCAGTGAAGTTAGGACGATAAATCGATCGTCCCTCTCTGATGTACACCGAAACCGGCTGGTTTGTGGTCTTCGATTGAAGGTATCAGTTTCCTGAAACCTTCTGAATACTCTTGAGACAGCAGATTGGCTCATGTTAAGCTGACGAGTGACTTCTTGTTGATTGCATCCTTCTTGCAATAAAGCAACAACTTGTGCGGATTTTTCTGGAGTGGTATCCATGATTTTAAGGAAACAATGAATTAAACTGGTAGAGATTTGTTCAGGTCAACGTCTGACTCATAAGTGACGACAAATATCGGTCAACGTGGCATTATACAGGAGATTGCATTACGCCAATTGTTTTCACCGAAACATCGCATTTTGCTAAGACTGCTTTAATTTGAAAGTACTGTATGGATTTGAATGATAAAGGTATCCTTGAAAAGATAAAATACTAGGCTGTCAAAAGAAGATTGTTTTTCGAAAATCGATCGCGAAAGCAACTCGGCGATGGTCAACTCGGCGACGACCAACTCGGCGACGGTCAACTCGGCGACGGTAAACTCGGCGACGGTCAACTCGGCGACGGTCAACTCGGCGACGGTCAACTCGGCAACGACCAACTCGGCGAATAAAAATCCAGATTTTCAGAAAATCTCGGTTTTTATTTTTATTTTACTTTAAATTAAAATTCTCCTTCACCAGAAAGGTCGGCTCAAATTAAAATAAATACGTCTTTTAAAACCAAGATTTTGAAAAGCGGGATTTTGAAAAGCGAGATTTTAAAAAATATAATTTTTATATCATTTTTATTGCTTACTGCTGAGCTGACCGTCGCCGAGTTGGTCGTCGCCGAGTTGTCCGTCACCGAGATGATCGTCGACTGGTTGATCGTTGTCCAATTTGTTGTCGCCTAGTTTACCGTCGCCGAGTTAGTCATCGCCGTGTTTACCGTCGCCGAGTTGACCGTCGCCGAGTTGACCGTCGCCGAGTTGACCGTCGCCGAGTTGGTCGTCGCCGAGTTGACCGTCGCCGAGTTGACCGTCCCCGAGTTGGTCGTCGCCGAGTTGGTCATCGCCGAGTTGATCGTCGCCGAGTTGTCGCGTACCGAGAATTTTGTCTCTACCATTTGAAGTGACAAACACAAAATAAATTAAATTAACTTTCTTTTCTTTTCAGTATTCAGTGTCGTACTGTCGTCTCGGATTTCATTGCGGCAACGGCAACATCTCGTACACGTGTTGGTGAAACATAATAATATAATTTCAATCAATGGTGTCAAAATTATAATAAATAAAAATGTTTGTAAATTAAAATAATAATTTTATAAAATTTAAAATAAATAAATAAAAATAAATTTTATTAATTGTAAATTAATATTTGTGCGTCTATATTACTTACACACATAGGGGAAGGAGGGGTAAGATGACGAATCGGATAAGATGACGAATCGTTAATTTCATGAAATTTCCCATAGATAGCACTATTTCCTTGTTTTACATAGTATTGCGCATGCGTCCCATTCGTTATAAACTAAAAATCCCCGAGAACAGACATTTTTTAGTTGTGATAAATCATTCTATGTGTTTACGTGCAAGTTGGTTGTGAAACAAAAGGATAAGAAAATATAAAATCATTTTTAACTAAACTTGGAATATATTTTTATTAAATATATTTTTATGATTAAACTTTAAAAAACGGCGGATCGGCTAAGTTGACGAATTCACTAAGCGGACAAGATGACGAACTCGTCATCTTACCCGACCTGTTCACAAACTATTTTGATGGGTTTGTAAATTGTATTTGTAGTGTAACATGGGTAAAATCTACGAAAGGAAAACAAATAGGCAGGGGTGGTCTCGTGGATCAATGACCGCTGCTATGAAACAAGTGAAAGAAGGTGCTGCAGTAAATGCTATGGCTAAAAAATACAATTTACCTGAAGCTACATTAAGGCGTTACGTCAAGAAATACTCGGAGAATGTAAGTGTGCTACGGTGGGGTTTTCTTCCCTCCCGAGTCTTATCATAAAAATAACTAATTACAAATATGGTTTGATTTTCAGGCTTTACCGACCAGCGCTGGACGGTTCAAACCAACGTTCACTGAGGAACAGCTTATGAAGCTGAAACAATATATTCACGATTTGGATAAAAGAGCTTTCGGTGTAACAAGCGAACAATTTTCGAGAATAGCATTTGATTACGCTGAGTCTCTAAATATATCTCACCATTTTAATAAAGAAAAAAAGAAAGTCGGTAAAGACTTCATTCAGAGCTTTATGGCTAAATTTAAATTTTCCTTTAGAAAGCCTGAAGCTACCTCTGCGGCCAGATTATCGGCTTTTAATAAGCCAAATATTGAAGCTTTCTTTGATTTGTATCAAGGTATTTTAGCCACTACAAGTTATGAGCCTCATCAGATATACAATGTGGATGAAACAGGCTGCTCCACTGTTCCCACGAAGACACCTACTGTGTTAATTCCAACGGGAACACGCCGAGTTATTAAAGTATCGTCTGCCGAGAGAGGTACGAACGTCAGCGTAGCGTGTTGTTTCAGTGCTGTTGGCAATTACGTTCCGCCGTTCTTCATTTTTCCTAGAGTTCGGATGCAGCCGCATTTTTTAAATAATTCACCGCCTGGTTCTTCAGGTGTGTGTAATGAATCAGGGTGGATGAATGCCGACGCTTTCGTAAAATAGCTAGAACATTTCATTAAAAATGTGCGGCCTACCCAGGAGAATCCAATACTTTTATTTATGGACAATCATTCATCTCACGTGACATTAAATGCCGTCAATTTATGTAGGGAAAATCACATCAATGTAATAGGTTTTCCTCCACATACGAGTCACCGAATGCAACCGCTGGATGTCGCGTTTTATGGTCCATTTAAGACCATAAAGGATATAGCTGGGTTATTTAGTGTAGCCTATAGTAAGGTTGCCACAATAACAAATGCAGCACAAGGTTTCAGAGCTACCGGTTTAGTTCCAATTAACTCCAAAATTTTCAGCGACTTTGATTTTGAGCCGTCAATGACTACAGAAAATCCGCACAATGCCGCCGAAATTTATGCCAAGCACCCCAACGAGGCAGAACAACCGTTACTCACAAATAATATCGAGTTAGTCCAAATTACTTCAGCAGCCGAAGTCAACGAGGCTGCGACGTCTCATGAGCTAGCCCACGGTAATTCAGCTGACGTAAATCGTGGTATAGCTGAGCCATCTTATAAATCACCTTTTGGCCTACCTCCCTTACCGCGTGCTGTTCCAAAACAACGAAGGCAGAGGAAAAAGTTGCCATCTTTGCACATTACGGGTACCCCAGTTAAAAATGCTTTGGAAGTTAGAAAAGCGGACAGTGAAGCCAAATAACAAAAGAAAATACAAAACCAAAAGAAAAAGGCAGAAAATAAAAAATAAAAAAGTGGAAAGGAGTGAAGCACATAAAATGCATAGACATAAGAGTGTGTATGTTTCCAATAATGAGGAATCCTCAGATTCCTCAATATCTGTCAATTATGTCGAATCAGATGATGATAATGACAATGATGTTATCATAGAACACGACCTTTGTCTGGTGTGCAATGATTCTGGTAAACGTGAGACCTGGTTCGAGTGTTCAATATGCCAGAAGTGGGCTCATGCCGCATGTAGCGGACTTACTCCGGCAGAGGCAAAACGCAAATCGTACGTCTGCGACTTCTGTTTATAGCTTAAGATATTTGTGAATTTTTGGTAGATTACTTTGAAATATATTATTTTATTTTGATTATCTTGTTTTTCTTTGATTTCTTATTCATCGTCATCTTACCCACATAATGAAGTCATCTTACCCGCTTATGAGGACAAGATGGTGAATTTGATATCAAGATACAAAAGTTTAAAAAACTTGTAAACTATTAAAGTTATGATACCTAGAAAATTTGTAGTGGAAAGTAAAACTACAACGAATATCAATATTAACAAGTTTGTACAGTCTTGTTCGTCAATACACACGCGATGGTTTAAGCGAAAGTTGTTTTAGATGAAAACATCACCGTCTTGCGTGTCTCTGGATCTCGAATGACGTCAATTAAAGCGTTAATTTTAAGCCTTTCTACGTAATCGACCGACGTATTTGTATGTGCAATATGAAAATTCCTGTAGCGTTTCTCTTTCCTTTTGGTAGCGGCTTTTCAATTCCAAACGATATATTTCTCGCTTGTGGTCACTGCGTACTTCCGATCCAGTGCCTTCATAATTTTTAAATCACTCATTTCTCTATGAATCTCCCGAATAAGACAAAAACCGTCATGAAAGGGACAGTAATCAGCAAATGTGACGAGGTATCGACGATAGTAAAATGTGAATAGAAAATTCTGATTGGAAAAGCCTATATGAAAGGGCAGAAAAAAATGGTAGAACAACTCATGCTGAAATGAACCGAAGATCTTACCGTGGCACAGAAAAATTCTGTACATCACCTACTACACGGTACATCTCGGATCATCGGATAATAACGGAAGGACCTCTATGGTAAAGCACCGAATTGATATATAGGAGCAGAGATGCCGATTCGTCAACCACTCAGGAGGTTACCATTAACAAAACAAGAAGAAATCGATCGGATGGTAACAGATATGCATGCGGCAGGTGTAATCGAACCATCTAAAGATCGCGAGAAAATGGCGTTCAGTGTGGGTAACGGGCTTTGGCAATTCAATGTTATTCCTTTGTGATTATGTAATGTCTCTGCAACTTTTGAACGATTAATGGAGCGCATTCTAAAGGGATAACATTGGAAGACGTGCCCCTTATCATGTTGATGGGAAAGGATTTCGACGAGCACCTAAAGGACTTGGCAGAGGTTTTGGATCGGATACAAGCTATTGGATTAAAGCCCAGAGAAGTGTAAGCTGTTCAGAACGGAAGTGAAATATTTGGGTCATCTGGTAATGGCCAGTGGAACTCACACAGACGAAGAAAAAATCTCAGCGGTAAAGGATTGACCAAGATCTAAAACTTCACATGAATTACGAAGCTTTCTGGGATTGTGCACAGACGGTTTATGCTAGCATTCGCCAACTTTGCAAAGAATTTACACTAGTTAACCAGATAGAACAAGGCATTTGAATTGAAAGATAACCAGGAAGAAGCATTCGTGGAACTAAGGAGACGTGATTTGATGAATTATTGTTGATAAATTCTGTTGAATTAATTTTTGGTATTCAATAAATAAATTCGTTTGTGGTAAATTGAAGTATTTTGGTTTATTCAGAATCTAGCAACAAACGTGTTTTCAATAAATTATCTGTGTATTCTTATTTGTATACAATACGCCTTGAATCAGTTTATAATAAAACGGTTTGATTAAAAAGTTTTGAAAATTATTAAAAATTAATTATTTTTGACGGACTCAGAGAATATACATAGATATTCTTTTTACTTTAATTCACAAAGATTAGGTTTAGTAATGTTTTGAGCTAAATCTGGACACATGTTACTACAATAACAACATGTTTAAGTATCAACAATAAGTTTAGTACCATATCGGATTTATAAATATGTATAGTATATAAAGCAGAATGCTTTATAAACCAAACCATCAACCCAATTAAACACAAAACATCAGAAAATTTCACCTTTTCCACCTATTTTCCTGTTTTTTTGGTAAATTTAATTATTATTTTATTCACGGAAAAAATAAACGTGAAAAATAAAAATAACAATTGCGTAAATGTTAAACAGATTATTTACCGACACAAACAACACAACTCGCATCATGTTTGCTCTTGTGATAGTATGGCAAATACAGGAAAATTTTTGTTAAACAAAATTAAAATTTGTTTATTGTTTAAAGGATTTAAGCTTCTTTTTTTATTTTTTGTTTTACAAAACACAAAAAATGTTTTGTTTTTATGTTTTTAATTAAAATATTGTATTAAATGTTTTTGTTTTGTTATCTAGATACATTAATAAACACGCAGATGCTGCGCTTCATTCAGTTTGTGCTTTTTAATTAAAATAATTGGGGAAATTAAAATGAACCATTGAAATTATTTTATTTATTATGAATCTAGTTAATTGAAATATTCGTATTAGTGGGATCCGATGGTTAGTTCGATGTTAAAAAACTTTTGGAATGAGGGAAAATAATTAACATAACATAATCACTTCATTCATAAATTTATCGAGAAAGTTAGTGGAGATAAATTATTCTATGTGTAACAATTTCGTTTAGGTATAAAATAATTATAAGTAAGGCTTACCAAAAGATATATTACTTACCACTGTAAATGTAAATTAACAATTAATAATTAAATAAAATATATTAAGTACACATTAACATTTTATAAAAAATATTTTCTTTTTTACTATCTTCTTGCCATCTGTCAACGGAATACAGAGGCAACATATTTCGTGCATTTACTTTTCCATTTTAGTTATGAAAAAGTACTGATTTTGACTCTATTAAACTGAAGATGTCTATACTAGTACTAAAAATTTGTGAAAATTTTCGATGTGTGGGATACATACGATTAACACATGGAGTTTCTCGAAATTGCGACAAAAATGCTTAAAAAGATTCTTTTTCTTTTCTTTAAAAAGAATCTTTTTAAACATTGTCTGTCGTACTTAAAAAGTTGTACAAGTATAACAACAACAAGTAGCAATTATACCGAAACTCGTAAAGTTTTAAATAATCACGTTTTGGTCGCAATTCGAAAAACTCGAAACTCGTAATGCTTATATAATCGCACCCGTTGTCATAAATTTTTAAACAATCTTTGATTTTCTGCTGCGATTTCTGGATTAATATTAAATCACATGTTGTAGTTATGTCTATATTAATTTTATGATCGCTATTAATTTCTAAAATTTCCCACCAAGATAAATCCAAATTAACATCTTACCCATTTTTAAAGCTGAGGCCACACCAAACCGAATAATTTTCAAAAAGCAATTTGTTAATGTGAATTAAATTTACGTATCGTAATGATGATAAAAATTTATTTACAGATTTATTAATACCGATTATCGAGTACCCGGGTACTCGGCTATTTTGGCCTTTTTTCGAGTACTTGATTACCCGGTTAATTTGAGCGACCACTCAAATTTTGGAAGGGTGAATTTTATTTTGTTCGATTGAAGAAAAACGTTGAGTAGAGAGCAAACGATTTTAGCTCAAGGGTACTTTTTCGATTTAGATTTTCCGTAAATTAATTACCCTTTTACATAAGTATGTTTAAAGGTTTATTAGCCATTTGGCTAATTGGCTGACATTTTCAGTTTGATCACTTTACTGTGGTTATTGTGTTTGTTAGAAATGCCATTAAATTAATCTCAACATTGCTTGGCAAACGAATTTTTTAGATTTTATGTGTGCAATTTGCAAGGCTCTTATATTTTGATGGATAATGCCCAAATATAAAAGATCAATGAGATTTTCTTGTTCGATTGACGCCGAAACTGCGATTGCTTTATCATAGAGAGGAAACAAGTTAGTTTGTATCGAGTGATAAATGTGAATTTGATGCGTTCTATAAAATTTCCATGAATGGTTTTAAAATCACTTTTTAATAATATATGGTAAAATAAAAATTAATTGGATTCAACTAAATTTAATCAAGTATAATGATTTAATTTGATTGGCTTATAGTCATGAGTATAGGTATAACAGAAAATAATTACAAATTTATATTTGTAAGGCATTTCCGAAAATTTATGTTACGACAAAAATGTAACAAATATTTGAATTGATTTGATTTTAAAAAAATTGATCTAATATTATATTCTAATGCATGCTATTAACAAATAATTCATATGTGACCATTTCAAGAGGGAAGAGAAATAGGACTCAGAATGTAGAAGATGCCACTTATTAATCCAAAGAGTGGGTGACAATAGCATGATTTATGTTTTTTTTTAAAGCTCAACCTTAAGTACGAAAAATTCTTCAGGCCATGAAATAATAGGTTTTATTTTAGGAACTATTTGTAATATCTATAACATACATATTTCAGATATGGTTTCAGCCATGGTTTCCGGCAGAGCCGGAATTCATTATTTTTCTATTAGGAAGTAGTGCCTCTTACTTACATTTTGAGCTTGAGACGTATTAAACTGCTTGGATTGGTTGTAAATGTATGATAAAAAAAAAAAAATTGGTGAACCAATTTTTTGATTTTTGGTACCAACCATAATATCATCAATAAATATTTCTTGAACTTGGCTCTTATTTAAATTCAATTTTATATTAGGAACTACTTACTGAATCGACTTAATAATCTAGATATGAAATTTCACTTAACTCTAATTAACAAACGTGCGTGTTCCATTTGGTGCTAGAACTGTAGAAAAGGCCTGGATTGATTATTTCCTTAAAAACAAATTTCTTTTTGGCAATTTTTTTTTTTTTTTGATTTAAATTTATGTACCAAAATATAATTAGCAGTGTCCTGGAATATTTGCTGAATTCTGGCCATGTTTTATTTAAGAAACTCAATCCCTGCCCCAAACGGAACTTTTGCGATTAAGTACCAATTCTATTGAAATTTATTATCTGACTTAACCAACATATTATTGATGATAAATGAATTAGTTGCGGCATACTCAAATGATGAATCGAAGTGGCGGGTTTTTTCAACTTTCCTAGAAGAAATTGCACTACAAACCTGTTTTCTAACCAATGGATGGTCGTCAACACCAAACCAATTTTATAAAGATTTTTTTTTTATAAACACAACAAATTTCGAGACTTAAAAACTGTATTGGGTTTTAAGGCGAAATGTTCTACTTTTTCGAATATTTTCAGACTTCGTTCAGCTTGAGGTTAAGTTGCTTTTGACCTGATCACCCTAGTGACAACTCTCATTAGTTATCGGTTTCTTGCAATTAATCCAAACGCTTCTTAATTTAATGTACGAAATAAACCCAGAACTAAAACTATTTAAGCCAATGAATAAAATATCGCTAAACTCGTAAAATTTGCGATGATTTATCAAGAGGTTTTTGCGAGAGGTTTGAATGTTTGATCAAAACACGCGGAATTTTTAACTGTCGATAAGTTATATGTGATTTGGTGTGCTCGGCGATTTTTTCCTTGTGAAAAACCTGGAGTAAAGAATCTGAAAGAAGTGTACAACGGTTTGTTGAATTTCGACCAAAAGCAGTACCGAAAGAATATTGCTCGGAAGTCGCGGAATGAAGTGAACGACGATCCAGAACTGCTCGAACGGGTTTTAAGTGGTAATAAAGCAGCAGTGTACGAATATGACGAGGCAATATCGACAAAACCTCGTCATACTCGAAAGAATATGAAGGTTATGCTCAACAGTGAGCTTCGATTTCAATGGCATAGTATGCTGTGAGTTCTTCCTATCAGACAGTAATAAATAATAAGGAGTAGGTACTACCTGGAAGTTACACTTAGCTGCTTATTCGTAAATTTTTGGCATAAAACAACAACTGTGGAGGTCTCAGCCTCTGTATTTGCCGGCTATGGCATGCGACTTTTTCCTGTTCCAAAAACTAAATTGCCGAGAACCTCTTCGACAGCCAACAATTAACTAAGCATAAAATATAGCTACAAATGTCATGATACGTTATAGGGACAATTGAATCAATACAACAAAAAACTTGTAACGAAAATCCCTCAATTTTTTGATCAAACCATATATTTTATCACATAGCAGTTTTCTTTCAAGCTTCCGTATTTCTCGAAAATATTTGGTAGTCGTAAAGGTTATATTATGTCCAAATTTTTATTCATGCTTTCTTATTTCCCAGCATTTCCATATTTGGACTTTACCAAAACTTTAAAAACGTCTTGTCCATTTTTTTGTAAACTGCAAAGGTCGATTTTTAAAACTCAAATTTTTTTTGGCGTGCCGGACAAATTTCTAGACGTGTCAAGATGGTGCCACATATTTGCGATCACTGCCCTAGAGGCTGATTTTGCACAAACTTTCTAATAATTTTTGTAAAATCGAATTTTCCGAGATTTCCCACGGGAAACTTGAACTGAATTTTTTTTTCTGCGATACCTATTGACAAATCCAATAAAAACGATTCAACTCCATAGGTTGATTTTATCCCCATTTTGTGAATTCTTCTGATTTTCCTATGGTTTCGGCGATTAGGTTAAACAAAGTTTTCCACGTAAGACTATTTACAAAATTGTTTATTACAATCCATGTATCCTATTTACTTTCGGCTGATAACCACAACATTTTTTATTTTTGGCTTGAATGTTAATAACGTAATCTGCATTATCGACTTTTTACTTTCGGCTAACTTTAACAGGGTCTTTTTGTAAAAAAGAAGTGATGCAACGATTTTTTTCATTTGATTTTTTCATAGAACGGGAATTGACGGAAGCGTATCGAAATCTTAATTCTTAAAATCTTAATTTTATCAAAATCTTACGTTTTGACGAATCTTACTTTCTTGAAATCATGATTCTTCATATCTTACTTTTTCAAAATCTTACTTTTTAAAATCTTACTTTCGCAGTCAAAAAATCTTACTTTTTTGAAAAATTTTACTTTTTCTGAAAATATATTAAAATGATTAAAAATATTCGAATAAACAATAATATTAAGAGGATTAGTAAAAAGGATTCCTATTAATTAATTATTTTTATGTACAGCAAAACCTCCTACGTTAGACACATCTCTATTTTGGAAACTCCTCTATTTTGGACACTTTTATTCAGTCCCTTGAAAAAATGCTCCTTTTCCTATAAATATTGGGCAACCTTTATATATTGAAAATTGGACAACAAAAATAACCAGACAGCGAAAATGTTGAATTAACAATGGAATTAATCTGAATTCAAAATAAAAATGTTGATGTGCACGCCATTAATTTTTTATTAAAAAAAGAAGAAATTTTCTTTATATTGGACACCTCCAAAAATTGGACAGTCCCTTGGCTGTCCAATATATAGAGGTTTCACTGTATTTCTTTTTTTAATTGAACTATATGGTCGTTCTGAAAAGAACGAATAATATTTCATTCATAAAACAACTAAAAAATATTAATTCACTTTTCGAAATAAATAGTAAAGTAAAATAAAAAAAAATCAAGTTAAAAATTATTAAAAAGTCATTTTCCAATTCATTTTCGCAGTGCCATATTGTGGGCTATATTTTTTAAATAACTAATTTTATTCATATTCTGCCTATTTTGATAATGTTGGAAATTTTTATATTTCATGCTAATAGTTTTCTTGTTACTTGACAAGGTGCTCCGGCTCGTATAGTTGCTGTATTTGTGTTGTAGCTGTTATTAGTTCCTTTCCTAATTCAGATACAAGTTGGTAAAACCGAATGTGTGATTTCCCAATCACTACTTGCAACCGCCGCGCCGATGTCAACTTTCCACGGAGTTCTGGGTACGCGGGAAATTGCTATTAATATCCTCCGAAGTTGTCCAAAAACTTAGAGAATAAGCGGGTTTTCGTTATGATATACTCTTGGTTTATATCCTGGGTAAATAGGTTTTTTCGAACCATATTCTTATTTTCCGAGCATCCGAGCATCCATCGATCTTTTCATTTCACTGTAATACACCATAACTTCATTTGCTGGTACAAAAGCTAAACTTTTTAGCATTCGAATTTGTAAAGAAAAATTTTCGTCGTTCCCATATTTAGTTTTAACCTTGCGCCTCTCGCGAAATTATCTGTCCAAAATGGAACAAACATCCTTTACATTGAGCCTCTGGGAAGAACATTTTTAAAGCCGATATACGCTTGCCTTTCCGAAGTCCGATATTATGACTTTTGGTTTCAAATGTACGTTCCATTCGCTTGCTAATTTACAAATTTCATTAAAAGCCTTGAAATATGCGGATTCAGTTTTCGAACTCATCACACAGAACAATAATGGTACAATTCCATGTTGAATTTTGGCATGAATGGTAAATAGTTGACGCATAAATAGTGGAACGACCTCGAACGTCCCATCCATAAGCCAACATTGTGCTTCTTCCAGGAGTTTAAGGGTTGATTGCGTTCCTAACAAAATTATTTTTTGATTATCGAACATCTTTTCCGAAAGTACAAATAGTACTCCTTCTAAATATTTTAAATTTTCTGGAATGCTTATATTAAAAATATCATCAGGTTGTCTTTAGGTCTGGCTCTACTAATTTTTTGCTTTTGAGCCTGTCTGCTCGGCAAGTAAACGCGACCTTCTGGTAAATATTTAATGACGTTATCTCGAATAATTTGAGAAGGCAAATTAGTTGAGTTTATTGCGTCATTCTTCATGTTTCCATTTGTCTCGAATACCGATTTCTCATAAGGAGATGGATCATGGGTATGTTTGGATGGACTCTTTCTTATATTATGTGAACCATTTGTAATCGCGGTCACCACTCTTGCCTTACATAATAGAGATTTTGTGTCGGTGCACATCCATTGGAAAGTATCAGCTTTTATTTGTCAAAGGTACGCATGTCCGTCGATAATTAATTTCTCTTTATTTGTTTTCACAATGTAGATATTCATCATGAGAACAACTTCAATAACACTCGCGAAACTTTTTGTCAATTAACTGACTTCACTACTATCAATAATAACCAGAGATGGGTAATGTCGAAAACTAGTATTTATGACACAATTTTCGACACTTTTTGACACGACTTTTTACAGTGAAAATAATTGAAAAATGTAAAATTTTAGTTTTACTTACGCTTAGAACTGTTTCAACAGCTTGAACATTTTCGAAATTTACCGTTATATTTCAAAAACTTGCTCACGAAACAATAAGAATATTTTGTTTCCTCTTTTTCCCAATATCACTTGCAGAGCTTTTAACACTTTCCGACAGTTTTTGACACTTTTCGACCGTTTTTGACACTTTTAGACAGTTTTTGACACTTTTCGACAGTTTTTGACCATAGTTAAAGGTTTTTGACCTATTGTCGAAAAGTCAGATTTTTTAGCGTTTTACCCATCTCTGATAATAACTACCTAATATCACTTGTTTTATTTATTTACTATCACTTTCCTACTATTACTGGTATCCTTGGTTTATTTACTTATCACTTATTTATCACAAGTGAACAATTTAATAAACGATTAAATTTCGTCACTTAAGTGGATAGTATTACATGCAAGTAGTAAAAATGTTTTCATCTTGGGAACCCCCGACATTTAAATTTTATATAGGTAGGGGATTTCCCTACTTTCCGCGCGCCCGGTAGATTACATGCAAGAATTAAAAATATTTTTCCTGGTAATCCCCATCATTGAAATTATATATATTTAGTGGATTTCCCTTTATAAAATTGCACATTTGTATGTCACATGTTTTTTTGTTATTTTTAGCATATCTCACTCATATCAGGTTAAAAATCTTGATTTTCAAAACTAAGATTTTTACTGGCTTTACACCGTAGATAGTATAATAGCAAAATAGTATAATACTATTTTGCTATCCGGTGTAAAACCGATGTTTTAATAGTATAATAGCAAAAATAAAATATAATATTTTGATTTGATAGCTATCAAATTTTAATAACTATTATATTTTATTTTATTTTATTGTAGAAGAAAAATTTTGACAGTGGCTTATAGCTGATAAATTAGTATAGAAACATTTTTGTGTATTTTGAAATTATTCTTTTTCATTATTTTGTTATAATTTTCTGTTTTTTATGAATATTTTATGCGGTGTAAAACCGACTACGGTAGATAGTAAAATAGTATTATACTATTTTGCTATTATACTATCTACGGTGTAAAGCCAGTATTTGAAAAGTAAGATTTTCACATTCTAAAAAGTTAGATTTTGAAAAAGTAAGATTTTTGGAAAACATTTTGAAAAGTAAGGTTTTGTAAAGTACGATTTAGACCCCAACCCAGAATTAACCCTTTGGGCTAAATGGCAATTGTCAGAAAATTTCCATTTTCGGTCAGCAAACTAAACACGTTAGTTGAAAAAAAAAACAAAAATCGACAAAGATTCATTAAAAAACGATTGAAAATTAAAAAAACGGTTGAATTCAGTAGAACGACATAAAAGTTCAATGTTTAAAATAATTATATAATAGTATTAATTAAATTAATCGAAATTTTTATTTTTTTTTTATCTTGATTTTGATTATAAATTTGTAAGTATTCTAGAAAAGCTTTCTGCACTAGTTGTTTGATAATTCATGGCCACATTTTCGGGCCCTAGGCACAAACATTAAATTCGAAATCACGACCAAAATCCAATATCAAAATAATTTTCTCAGATCTACTATAAAATTAAAATACAATAAATAAAAAAAACTACAACATTGCAAAATCGGAAAACTTAATTTCGGCTGGTGAAAAAGTGGAATTTATGCATACTCAGAAAATAGTAGAAGCCAAAATAAGAAAACGCTTATAAAATGTTATATTTTTTCACTGAATAAAATGATTAAAAATTAGTAAATATATTGTAATATATTTTCCGATTGTGCAATAAAATTAAAATGTACAAAGTCCCATCCAAGTTCATGCGCGCATTTAAGTCTTCACTGTACGTATCATAAAGATATTTTATTGCAACTTTAGAATTATCTATACTTGAATTTATTGCCAAGTATTTGTAAATTTATTTGACCTCTGCGTTCAATATCAAACATCAATTTATCATATACAGTACTAACGTACATATTTCTGTGGCAACAACCAAAAACCACTTATGTATGAAATACTCGATTTTCAGTAGAGCAAAAACAAGCTGTTTTGTAGTTTTTCAAAAAATTTTCAAAACTTAATGAAACGGTAAATATATCAAAATATTGGAATTTTTTTCCACTTTTTAAAACTATTTTATAATTTTCAAAATATTTCCTAGTTTTATGAGAATTTTCATTTATTTCCCATAAAGACTGATTTACATTCAAAGATTTTCGCAGATGCAGATGTCAAATCAAAAATTCGTTTTCGTTAGAAATTAAAATATAAATTTAAACAAAAAATGTCATAAACCAATACAAATGATTGGTTTTCTTGTTTATGTAACCTTATTATAGTTATTTATTCACGCATTGACGATATTACAGAAAAAAAATGAAACTCGACATCTGCAAAGAAAAAGCAGACGACGACTTTTGGGTTTGTTTCTTGGGTTTCAATTGACTTTTTTAAGCAGATGATTATTTTATCTCTTTTTGTCTTTGCTGTTTTTCATATGTTATGTTTCAACTTTTTTGCAGACGTCGAATGTCGTTGAATGTAAATCAGCTATAAGTGGTTTTACTAAACTTAAAGTAAATATAAAAGTTTACTTAAGTCAACATAATTGATTTTTCCAAACTGAAACAAAGTGAATAAAGGGTTTAAGTTCAGTTAAGTTTATTTATTAAAATAAAAATATTCAAAGAATTCACTTAAGTTAAACATACCACAAAAACTATATATTCACAAATAAAAAAAAACAAAATTCATTATAAGTAATCATTTTTTACTGCAATAACTCTTAATCTGCTTCGCTGTCGGAATCAACATCAGTGTCTGCAGATGGTCCTATATTACATACGTAAATCCAAGAGGTCTTTTTTCTTTTCTTTACTTATTTTTAACGGAGCTGAATAACATCTAGATACATCCGAAATTGATACCTTGTTCACTCCACGACGTCTAATGTTTAGAGTTTTAAATGGTTCATCCTCATTTAATGAATTCTTATATAAAACTGTTCTAAAATTTTTTGTGTATCGCAGCCACTGGACGTTTCGCCAAATAAACATATTTTTTCCTTGTCGACCTTACGCAACATAAATTTACTTTCAAGAATTTTTGCAAAGTCATAAAATTTATCCTGAGTCATTTCAGTTACAGAAAAGTTATGCTTTGTGCCCACTGTTCGGATGAATTGATACCAATCATGTGGTACATGGATGTTTATTGACGTTCTTTTCTTTTTTCTTTCTATAAGAGCATGATCTGAATCAATCACACTCCATATGAGTTTTGCCTGATAATCAGAACTTATCATCAATTATTTCTATATGTTCAGAATTGGAAAGTAATAGAGAAAACATCGCTAAAATCATGGAATTCTTATTTTGTCCAGTACAGTTGTCGCTACATAACACAACCTGCTTTGTATTGACACCAACCGAATTCAGATGTTGAAATAAACATGAAGCCATCTCGTTGCCTCTGCGACGCGCATCCAATTCACTCCACATGTACCAATAGGGTTGATTGGTGACGAGGTCATGAACGGTAAAGTTAAATGTCCAAAGTTGACATTTGTAAAAGGATAGTGAATTCTCCAAATACGGTGTTGGCAAGCATTGTTGCAAATCAAATGCAAAAACTTTAATTGATAGATTGGTTTGCGCAATAAGTTTGTCATTGTTTTTACATTTATATGCCACATCCGCTTGTTGGTGATGAATTTTCTGGCGTTGTATTATACCATTTCGAACTATTATACCATACGTCAGATTGTGGTTGTTTGAATTTTATGGCCATATCTTAAAAAATTAATGAATAAGAAATAAGTTTTTAAATTTTATAATGTATATAGTACAAACCTTTAAATATTTGAGAGTACTTTGTCAATGAAACTGGGTTACTATATTGTTCTCTATACATTTTGTATATTTTTGCGACACTTAAATCAGATTGAAAGTATCGTTTTTTGGTGTGACGTCTGGAATAATGACTTTCGAAGCTAGGGAAACTGTTTACATGCCATTTTACTTCATTAATTTTTTCATCAGAAAGCTTTGAATGTGGTGAATAGGTACCTCGTATTCAGATAGAGATCTAGTTTCACCTAGACCCATTTTCTTTTTCAATATAGTTTTTAGAACATTATCCGTTTCATCAAATGTTGTTAGAAAGCATTTTTGGCATACATCGATATTTTCAACGCCTATCTTGAGATGATAAATATTAGAATATTTTCTAGTTTTAGGACAAACGGTACTTTTAACCTGTCTTCGCGTTTTTGGTTCTTAAGTGCGAGTTCGCGACAATATCGCGAAAAATTTTCAGCAGGATTGCATGCGATTTAAAAATATTTTATTCGGAAGGGGAAATTTGTTTACATAATAGACTACATTGATTGGTTGCCTGCTGAAAAATTTTCAGCAGAATATTGTCGCGAACTCGCACTCAATAGAAATTAATCCTGCCAAGTACATAATTCTCGATGTATAGGATCCTAAATTCCAGTATGTGTCAAACAATTGTTTTTGACTTTCATAGGAAATACGACCAGCGCAATTTTTTCTACATTTTTCGAGAGGCTGACACATTCTCTCTCTCTGATGACTCGACCTTTACCAGTTTTATATTCCTTTCCCGTATTTCGATTTTTTTGTCTTAGTTTTATAAGCTTTGATTTTGATATATCAAGTGATGAATGATCTTGTATAATTGGCGGCATTAAATTTCCGTCCAATTGTGCTCCCATTACAATTAGATTCTCCTCGTCAGACCCACTAACTGGTAACTCGGGTGAATAATTTGGATCAATATCACTATCGTCATTATCTTCAACTTCGATATCATCTGGTTCTCTGTTTTGATTATTATAGATTATATATATTTCCGATGCTAAAGGTAATTTATTGACATATGGTGATGATGTTTCGTTAAGAACAGGCGATAGAAATACTTCTGAAGTGTCCATTGAAAGAGGTTTTGCAGTATCTGTTGAACAATTATGTATGTATGTATTTATTTTATTTTAACTGCACTACTTTTTAAGTAAAATTTCTAACCTGTATTAGAGTCTTGTTCTGGTTTTTCCTTTCCATACGGAAGTGATGAGTTTGGCTCAGTAGTATTATCAACTTGTTTCTCTCTACACGTACTTTTGAGATTTAATGATTTTGATGGTAGCAATTGATTCCTTTGTTTATTAATATTATTTTGGGCCATTGACAGCATTAATTTTGTACGAAAAGACATTCTTATTACATAAAACAACTAACAATTGAGATGAAAAATAACTTAAGTAAATCAAGACACATCATAATGTTTTTAGAAAATGCACTTATTTCAACTTACCGTTAAAATTTATCAAATTGTAAATTTGAAAATACCACTTATGTAATGAATAATCACTTAATTTAATTTTCAAATGTATGAAAACAATTTAGAACAATAACTTAAGTACACGTACGAATGACAAAAACACTAATTTGATTTTTTGAAAAAGCATTTAGAACAACTTAAGTTTTTATTCACAAATTTTAAAATCCAAAAACTACTAATTTTTATTTTTGTTCAATCGCTTAGGTCAACTTTGTAAAATTATTTTAAATTTAATTTTTAAAAATGTGACTTAAGTGTTTTTTCGGTTTTCATTATTTTCAAAATCGTACTTAAGTGATTTTTCATTGGGTATATATTTGGTGTTAATAACCTCAGATGTATGAAATTTTGACAGAAGATGAATTCAACAATATTCATTTCAAATCTAATACAAACTCGATTTAGACGTAAGTTGACTTAAGTGGTTTTTAGTTGTTGCCACAGATTTACTTTAAAATACTCTCTCCCTTCAAGTATGACGTTATTATTTAAATATTTACCAAATCAGGATTTTTTTCGTTTTGATATGTTTTCGACACTATGTTTTCACCCTAGCTTCTTATTCGTTAAAATTATTGCGCTGAGAACCAGAAATAGACTATGTAACTGACTTACTGCTTTTTGGAGTGGCGTGATTGATGGGCGATACGTAGGTTTTTTTAAATTTATTTTTAATATTATTGTTATTATTGTTAATTTTTAATATTATTTCACCTCTTGCTGTACATTTTATTGTAAATAAGCTAATGCTCAAAATAGAATGTGTATGGATGAGGTGGAAATTGTTTGAAAAAATTTAAGAGGTTTTTCTGCCTAATAGAAGCAGCTTGATTATTTTTTTTGATTTTTCTTTTGTTCCGTTTACTCTGTTTCCGTCTATGCTTTTCCTTTTAATACTAAATTATTGTTAAAGTACAAATTCAATTAACTGCTCTTACTATTGGTTATTGCAACTGATCTGAAGAAAATATTTTTAATGCTTCTATACATATATTGATTACAATTTTCATTTAGTGCCTTAAACGCATTGCCTCCTGCAGACTATCTGGTGTTTGAAAGGGATTTTATTGACAAATGTTTATTTTGAAAGTACTTTCCAACGGTTTATAATTTTAAATTATAAATATTTTATTTCAAATGATCATACCAATATGAAACGAGAATAAACAAGAAAAATTCAGTAATACCAAACGCTAATTTAATAGCCCACGTAACTAAAAATTGTGATCACAAAATTTATCATAACTTATCCACAAAAAATATACAAATCTTACTCTAAAATTTACGGGCCCTAGACATAAATGCGACCCTCTTTGGTATTAGTGAATCATTTGAATATTACTTCATACAAAAAATTGATAAAGAATAACATCATGACGCAACTAATTTTATTTTAAATACATAGTCAAAGTTTCTATATGAATACACTTATACGCTTAGCATTAATGCCCTTATACCGTATGTTTTTTACTCATACATATTGATTGAGTTTTATTAACGAATATAAAAGATTCTGATAGCCAGACTCCATTATCATAATCATAATACACAAACATAATATACAAAGGCGTTTATCAACAATTTTATATCAATATCATTAAACACATAAAATATGTTAATGCTTTTTCAATTATTACAATTATTTCTTTTATTATGGTTTTTATATACCCAGACATAAACTCAAGTTAAGGCAGTAAAAGACGGGAACAAAAAATCCTAAAATTATTTCTTGATAATTCTCCAAAAAGTTTTTTTCAGCTCGTTTTTCTAAAAATATGTATAAGAAAACTTTTCCACAAATGTTCTTAAAATATATACATTTTTTGAGCTTTTTTTTTTACTTTATTTTAAGCTTTAGATAAAGATAAATTTTAATGGTGAATCAAATAACGATTTAAAATTCTTTTTTATTCTACATATACTCGTACTCGGTACATACATAGATGTATAATTTTTTTATTCTTGTGCTATAAGCTAAGTTTATTTTTTCACTACAATAATGTTTTTATAACTATCAAATAATAATACAATAAAAAAAGGAAAAATAGGATAAGAATGAGTGAAAAAAAAAAAAAAATTTTTTTTCGACGTTTGAGAATCATCTCATCATTTTGATCATCATCAACATCGATTGAAATTGAACTTAATAAAAGTAATCAAAACTTAATCGAACAAAGTTTTGTTATTTTGATTTTGTTTTGTTTCAGTTTTTGTTTTTAAGTTTATTGTTTTCTTTCGTTCCTTTATTTTATTTGTGTATTTTATATCAGAGCCTTCTAGAGTATAGAGCCATAATCTTACGTCATAATTTTTAAAAAGCTTTTTTACTGGTATAACTTTTTATGGTTCGTCATAGGAATCCATAGTAAAAAAACTGTTTTTTAGCTTCAAGTTTTTCAATGAAAAAGCAAAAATATTGAAAAACGTTTATATAGAAGTTTCCATCTATGTAATGTATATTAACTTAGTGAACACACGATTTATAGAAAGCTTTTATTTCAAAACCAGAATGATGTTGTTATGAAAATTTTATAAATTTTAGTATAAATAAACCAATTAGTGCAAGAAAATGAAAACGATTTTTTTAACCGATTATATGTTTAAATTTAAACATTTATGAAAGTATCTCAGAGATCATAATTTAGAATTTAAGCATTTTCATTTAACAATTTTTCTTAGGAAAAAAATGATTTCCCATAAGTTTTGTGTGTTTTACAAATTAATGCTTGGTTTTTTTCTCGTTTCTAATCTCTTGTTAAAAGCTTCGTTTTTTAGACTATGGCTTTACATAATCTAGGTTGCCTTGCTTATATTCGTATAATATTAAGAATATAATATATACTAAGTTATATTATAACTTATATATTGAATCGAGTAATGTAAAGAAGCTTCTAAAGTGCAGACAGTATTTTTGATTAAATATTTAAAACATAAAGAATTAATTTTTTTATTTTTGTTTTAAGTTTTTGAAAAAATACAGAAAGAAATTCAATGGAATTAAATATATTTTATTTAAAGTTTTTCAGTTTCCAGAGAGTTTTTTTGCTGCTCGAAATTTATTTTTTATGGAGACTAAAGATTTATTGGTTTAGCTAGCCACGTTATATATAAATCGCGTCTATAAAACATAAATGATTTCACAATAAAAATCAACTAGATACAAAATTACTAGAAATTGATGGTTTGACGTAATTCGGATGTAATTCGAATTGTGGTTTCTTCTTTATATAATGCTGATTAATAATGATGTACCTTAAGAATTAAATTTCTTATCGGTTAATCCGAATTAAGTATATTATAATCATGAACACACGTCAAACGATTTACATTTAGGAAAACCTCAGAATATTGTGATGTATTCTTCAAAACTTTGCGGAAAGATTAGGTCGACATTTTATCGCTTACCGGTTCTAATCAATATACTAAACACCATATTACTATAACCGTATATAACCTATCTTAAATGGCACCTTCGTGGCAAGAAACTATTTATATTTGCTTACATCATCATCTGGCAATGCATCGACCTTGGTTTCAAAATAAATACAAAAATATAAAAAACTTTTCCATTTTTATTTCTGATATATACAAAATTGGTTTTATTTTTCGTTACTATTGCATTTTCCATTTAAACATCTGACATTATTTTCATGTTTATTTTA
This sequence comes from Tipula helvola, assembly GCA_963556165.1. Classification (NCBI taxonomy): domain Eukaryota; kingdom Metazoa; phylum Arthropoda; class Insecta; order Diptera; family Tipulidae; genus Tipula; species Tipula helvola. The sequence continues at coordinate 105,838,877 of OY744483.1, forward strand.
AAAATAAAAACTCAAAGTGAAATTTATTTATTCCAAAATTAAATTTAAACAAAAACGAACTAAATAACCAACTATTTTCTGTGTTTACTGAATCATACGAAAAAAAATAAGTTTTGGAATTGAGTCATGAAATTGTTTTATTTTTTATAGTATTTTGTATATAAATGTACATATTAGATAAATGCATCTTGCACATATGGTATTTTGGCAAATAAAAATAATATGTACTACTATAACTAACAATAATAACATTCTTGAGATGAAAGAAATACAACAACCATAATAAACATAACAAAATTAATGAACTTTGAATTTTTCAGTTTTTAGACAAATAATTATTATTACTAATTAGATTTAAACTTATGTATGTGAAAAATGTCATTTCTAAAATTTATGAGGTTCCATGGTGAAGAACGAACAAGTAGACATAATTATTGTTATTACATATTATCTATGTATGTATGTATGTTGTTATATAAAAACAATAATAATCTCATTAAAATAAAATTATGTATTTTTGTACATACTTGTACATATAATTTCAAATCTCTTGAAAGGTTGAGATTTTTTATTATTTTTTGGGGTTTGGATTTATTTTCCAGTATTTTTTGGAAAATATCCAAAATGCAACAACATAATAATGATAATGAGCGATAATAACGACGAACAAAAAATAAATAAAAATTTGCTGTTTCCTGTTAAGATATTTGTGTACCATTTCTCATCGGTAATTTCATTGTTTAAAACTATACTTTTTATCTAAATATTTAATTTCATTTTAATTAAGTGTAATTAATACTTGAAAATAGTTTTTTTTTTTTTTTTTTTTTTGGTATCGGTCCAAAAAATATGTTTGGAATTGAAAAATAAAGGATATTTGCGTATTATTGTTGTGTTGATAAAAATGTTAAAAATGTTGGAATACTAGGGATACGACAAAGACGATGTAATTTATTCAATGAAATGATTCATTCATACCACACTTTCGATTTCAATCTTTCATCGTGTACATAATTTTTAGTTTTTGTTACACGTCACTCTCTGCGAAATTTCGTTTAATAACATTTATTTATATGTTTGTCTATTTTGACAATAATTTTAATGTTCTATAAGATTATGTGACACTTAAAACGAGTGCTTCACTTATTACTCTTGGCACAATTTCAACATTTTGGTATAAGTAGATGTAATGTATGTTTGTTGTGCATTCGAATCAATTTCAATATACGTTAGAGCAAAAAGTCCTTTAGCCAGAATGAGTGCATGACATTTAGAAGACTAGAAAAAATTGTTATGTGACATGAATTATTGTGGTAATGATAAAATCAGGACATTGATCTTAAATTGCGGTGTTATTAAATTGTTCTTTATTTCACAAAATGTGTATTTTTGGAAAAATACAATTGTTTTGAATTGAAAATCCGCTAGTGGTCAACTTTATTCGTAAATATTCAGATATCGAAAATATTTTACTTTTTACAAAATGGAAAGATGTGTTTTCGTTTACAAAATGAACAACTAATTTTTATAAAATTTAATTTAATCGATAAAGATGGGATTTAAAGAAAATGAATCAGGTTTTACTTTAAATAAAACGGGTAATTTAATCGATGAATCAAAAAAACATTGCGCGACATTCCCTTTTCTAAACGGGAAAATAAAGAATAGAACGAGGGAATTGAAGACATTATTTTTGAGGAACATAATTAAATATTATGGCGGCAAACATAAGTATCAAAATTAACAAAAATGTTGGAATTTGGCAACAAATATTTTATTTTGGAAGAAATGTACACCGACCAATAAATTCAGCCTCTAGAGCAGTGCTCGCAAGTAGTTGGTTATTGGCGTGCCAATATAATTATTTCTTTAAAAATTGATTTTTTTTGCGTGATTTTAGAGGGTGACAATTACGGATGGCCAAAAAGTCTTACTGTTTGGGCTCCACAAAAACTACACCTGAAGTCAAAAATGGATAAATAACAAGCCAACAAACAATAATTTTATTTCTTAAATTTGTAACCATTTATTATTGTAACAAATTGTAGCCACATATGTTGGTGGAATTCACTTAGATTATTGATGGTTTTGTAAATTTGATAAAAATGTTAACTTAGCTTAGATTTGATTATTATTACGTATTTGTTGACGTCTGGCACAGCTGATTTTGACACTTGTAGTTGGATTCTAATATTTAAATGATAGGTTTATATTGGAATTTGAGCTCGACGCGACATCTGATTTATGGCATTTGAATCACAAATGGAAAAGCTTCGTGTTCGAGCAAATGTCAAAACGTAAAAACTTGTCTCTTCCCTTTTTCTTCGAACCACAGCGGCGTCAACATCAAATAAAAATTTGTATAAAGAAAAATTAAATTAGAAAATAAAATTTATTGTATTGGCAAATTGGAGAACTCATCTTTTAATTATCGTGAGCAGCCATATCAAGAACGAGAAATTAAGAGAAATTTAGCGTATATAATTTCCTGCGAGATTCTTGCTCATCAAGTGGTACTGTCTTGTACATTGGTCCTTCGAGCCGGATGGTGAGTTTTTTCCGACGCAATACAATACCGTGTGAGTACCTTCTGGACGCAGATAAAAGAATCAACACGTGTGACGATTAGCGGACGTGCAGAATTGGTGATGTATAAACTGTATCATTAAATTTAACAGTGTTAATTTAAGCGACGTCATTAAGAAAAACGAAATTTATTCGCGAGTGTTTGTGACTGAGGTGACTTTCAGTAAGCGTGGGTTAGATTATTCTCGAATAATCGTGGCTTGTGAGAAATCATTTTAAAGTTTATTGAACTTTCATGATGGACTCGTTAGTGAAACAAAGAAGTGAGTGTAAAGGTAGTATGACAAAGATTTTGAACTTTGCAAATGCTTTGACCGATAAATCGGAAGAAACAATAGATGATATCAAAGAACGTTTGTCATACGCCCATAAATTACTCGATCGTTTTCATTCAATTGAGGATAAACTTTTGGGATATCCAGATAAAGAATCGCAGATTGATGATTTCGAGAATACATATTATCCTGCTGTCTCGACGCTGAACACGTGGCTAAGAAAAAGGCAATTTGGTATAGAAAGTGCAAATTTTAATGAAACCGTTAATCAAAGTGTGTCACAAAACGTATCGAATGTAGTGAAGTACAGTAAAATCGAAATTCTGATATTTTCCGGTGACTACACGGAATGGAGCAGTTTCATAGATTTATTTAATTCGGGGGTGCACAATAATGAAGTATACACACCATCGCAAAAATTTCAGTTGTTAGTGCGGTATCTTCGTGGCGAGGCACTTGATCGCGTTCGGCATCTAAAAATTACAGATGCAAATTATATTGAAGCGATCAAAAGACTGAGTGATAGATATGATCGGAAAAAATATATAATTAATTCATTTATTCGAGATTTTCTGAACATTTCAAATATTTCTAGTGCAAACGCCAATAACATCTGGAAGGCTCATGACATCGCAGATACAGTGGTGCGCGGTTTACATGCACTTGGTAATGAAAGTGAATCGAGACATCCGTGGTTGATTTACCTTCTTTTGGAGAGATTGGATGATAGCACGAAGGCAATATGGGCAAAGGAGTCGACTGATATTGATATTCCAACTATCGATGAATTCCTCAAGTTCCTTGATAAACGGGCAGACACTTTCGAGTCAACGAGAACATTTTCATCATCGTCTGGCCCTTCGAAAAGAAATCAAGAAGTAACCACCAAAGCCAAAAGCCTTTTGACGACGTCTGAGTTTGGTTCGTGTTTGCTTTGCAAAATTAGAAGCCATCGGTTGTCGGAGTGCTCTAAATTTTAAAAACATGACCATCGAAGAAAAACGGCAATACATCAGCAAAAACAACCATTGTTTCAACTGTTTATGCATCGGGCATCGAGTTAGCGAATGCAGATCAAAGATTAGGTGTCAAAATTGCCACCGCCGTCATCATACAGTGATTCACGAAAACGAGAGTAAAACAACAAAACAAGCAGAGAACATAGTCGCAGTAACGTCTGCACTAAGTCAATCAAGGGTCAACAGCAGTGCAGCATTATTCGATAATGGTAGTACACGAATCTTACCAACAGCAATAGTTCGAGTCACAGATGCAGAGGGGGGTAGAACGAGAAATCAGAGCGATCTTGGACTCGTGCTCACAGACCTCATTTATAACGAATGACTGTGTGCAGAGGTTAGGTCTCAAAAGAAGAAATAGCCGCATCGCAATAAAGGGAATAGGTGCTATCAGTGCAGGAAGTTCAAAGGGAGTAGTAACCGTGTGTATCAGACCTCATATTAGCATATGTCCTCAGATTGACAAAATTACACTAGAGGCTTTGATATTGCCAACAATTTCATCCAGTTTGCCAGATTTAACCATCAAGCGTGGAGATCGACAATGGTTAGAGTCGATGTATTCTTCCATATTCTCGAGGATGGCCAGATGAGGTCTCCTGATGGTCATCTCGTAGCTCAGAAAACTAAATTTGGATGGGTCGTTGGAGGAGGCGCGCTAATAGGGTCAAAAGAAACGGTCTCAACATATACAACAATGATCGATATTGATGCGGCATTGAAAAAGTTTTGGGAGATAGAAGAAGTGTCTGGCGCATCAGAAGATTATATGACTCCTGAAGAGCAAGCTTGTGTTCGATATTACGAAGAGACTACAACACGAACGCGGGAAGGTAGATTTGTTACTAGGCTTCCATTCAAAGAAAGTAGCAACGAGTTATCAGGCACATTCAATTTGGTTTTACGGTGTCTGGAGAGCATGGAAAGACGATTCGAACGAGACCCAAACCTACGCCGTCTTTATATCGATTTTTTGGACGAATATGAAACATTGGGTCACATGAGCAAAGTGAACGAAGCAATTGATCGAGATGCCTATTTCATGCCTCACCATGGGGTTCTGAAACAAACGAGTTCAACCACAAAGCTGCGAGTAGTTTACAATGCATCAGCTAAGTGTGGCGGGAAAAAATCGCTCAATCAAGTTTTGATGAAGGGACCAACGGTGCAACCAAGTTTACACGAGATAATTCTGAAATTCAGAATTTTTAAATACGTTTTGACCGGAGACATCGAGAAGATGTTCCGGCAGGTTCTTGTACACGACCAGGATCAGAAATACCAGATGATATTATGGCGAAAATCACCCAAAGAAGACGTTGCTGCCTACAAGTTAAAAACAGTAACGTATGGAACGACATCTGCATCATTCGTAACTACCTTCACCATAAATCATTTGGCTAAGCAATATGAGGGCACCAAGCCAGAAGCAGCACAGGTCATAAAACAAAACTTTTACGTAGATGATCTAATGATGGGCGCAGAGTCTCCATGTATGCTGTTAAAACTAAAGAGAGATGTTGTGGAAATATTGAGTAGTGGGGGATTCAATTTGCGGAAGTTCACAACAAATGATGTAGCTCTTCGAAAACTACTGAACAGCGAACCAGATACGTCAACTAAAACATTGTCCGATCATCCGGATGCGGTGCGAGTTCTGGGTATTCGTTGGAATCCAGAAGATGATGCTTTCATGTTCTCTGTAAACATGCCGGTAACCGAAAACACACGAAGAGAACTTTTTTGTCAGAAATCAGTCAAATTTTCGACCCGCAAGGTTGGTTGTCACCATTTCTTATACGGCCAAAGATGTTATTACAAAGTTTATGGCTCTGCAAACTTGAGTGGGATGACGAGCTTCCAGTCGATGTGGTAAAGAATTGGCGGGATATCAGAGCAGAAATAGTAAACGCCGCAGCAATAAGAATCCCGAGATGGCTGGAAATAACTGAAGAGCTTGTATTTCATGGATTTTGTGATGCGAGTGAGGGAGCTTATGCCTCAGTTATATATGTACAATCGAGAAGGAATGGAGAGTATTCAGTGAATCTTGTTGGTGGTAAATCACGAGTTGCTCCACTGAAGCAGAGAAGTTTGCCGCAATTAGAGCTTCTTGGAGCACAGCTACTCACAAATCACATGAAAGCAGTTTTGGAACAAAGTGGATTATGTCCGAGAGAGATTTATTTGTGGACCGATTCAAACATTGTTCTCGATTGGCTCTCAAGCCATCCAGGTCGATGGAAAACGTTCGTTGCCAACCGAACTTCAATTATTTTGGAGAATTACAGCAGGGACGTATGGATGCATGTTCCGTCTAAGTACAATCCTGCGGATTGTGCAACGAGAGGGTTGTCTGTTGCCGAGTTACTGGACTTTCCCTTGTGGTGGAAAGGGCCAGATTTTTTGCATAAACCAATAGAAGACTGGCCACAACAGAGGGACCTGGCTGTAACCGAACATCTTTACGAGAAAAAAGTAAAGGTTATTTCACATGTTTCGAGTACGGAGACAAATGATTTTCTTCAGCGACTGATTTCCATAACATCAAAATACCGCAAATTACTTAACGTCGTGTCTTATGTGCGAAGAGTATTTATTCGGCCTGAGAACAAACCTAAACATAAACGGTTGTCCGTCGAAGAAGTAAATGAAGCCGAACTGTGGTTATGCAGAGAAACACAGAAGATATACTTCAAAGAAGATTACGAACGATTTATGAGAAAGGGAGAATTATCAAAGAAGGGTCCATTGTTAGAGCTATCTCCGTTCTAAAGACGAATACGGGGTAATGAGGGTCGGCGGCAGATTGCAGAAGTCGTTGGCTCATCAATTTAAACGTTTTAATTAAAAAATCAATCTGCAGCCCAAAAAATTCTTTAAGACGTGATTTAATCTATTTTAGATTTTGAACTATTTATAGAATCGGCATAATATCTCAAATATAAAATTTCACAAAAGGACATCGATAAATGTGTTTTATTCCATTTACAAAACAAAAATTGGCAAATCTAATTTTTGATTTATGGTATCGACCGTAACACCATATGTACGAGTAATGTTCTAAAATATGCTTTGCCGTTGGGCCATGTTTTAATTTATAAATTCTGATCTCAGCCCAATCTTAGGGCCGAAAAATCCTTCAGGCCTTGCCACCTAGTTCAGTCATAGATTGGTTTTTCATGTAAAAAAATATTGGTGGAACAATTTTTGATTAATGGTACCATAAAGTAGTAGAGGTATTCCGCAATATTTCTTGAATTTGGCTATTATTTTATCTAAGAAATCCGACCCCAAATGATATAACCCCAGAACTACTTACAGAATCGGCTTAATAACGTATAGATAAAAAATTTCACTAAAATTTATTGACCAACGTGCGTATTCCATTTGGAATTGGAAATGTAGAAACCCTGGATTGGCCATGTATTTAAAAACAAGTTTCTCTTTAGCTGTTTTTTTTTAGTTATGACTTATATTTATGTACCAAACTATTTAGCAATGTGTTGCAATATTTGTTGAATTCTGCCCATGTTTCATTTAAGAAACTCCATTCCTGTACGAAACGGAACTTTTGCAATTGTGCACCAATTCCATTGTAATTTGGTATCTGATTTTCCCAACAAATTTGATGATAAATGAATTGGTTTCAGGACATCCAAATGATGAATCAAGGTGGCGGCTTTTGAAACTTTTCTATAAGAGATTTAACTACAAATCTGTTTTCTGACCAGTGGATGGTCGTCGCCACCAAACCAATTTTTTCTTTTTTTTTATCAAATAGATAACAAAATTCAAGACTTTAAAACTGTCCTGGTTTTTTGAAGTTGAAATTTTCGCCTCTTTCAAATTTGTTCAGATTTCGTTCAAATTTAGTTGTTTTTGGCCTGGTCATCCTAGTAACAACTTCCATTGGCTATCCTTTTCTTGTAACTAATACCAACGCATACTCTGAACTTAAACTACATAAGTCAATGAAGAAAATATTAATAAAAATGTATCGCAATAAAAATTTGTTATGGTTTGTTTATTGTGGCTACTCGGTTTGAAACATTTTGGTATCTAACAAAAATAATTTTAAATGGGTTTTAGCCATGATAAACCAATTAATGTAGGTATGATCAAGCGCATGTATTGCTATCTCTTTCACTAAAAAAATTCTGTCATTCGGTGCTTTTTTCTTGCTATACTTTTTTTTTATAATCACTAGTTCATAGCAAACAAAAACAAATCGAATTGTTTTGCGGTGATAGTTTTTGTGAAAACAACGAAGCCTTGTGATTTTATAGCACCGAATGACGAGATGCGCAAGAAAAGACGAATTTGAAACAGCTGTCAATCATACCTATTAAATTAGTTTATCATGTTTTAGCAGAGCCTTCTAGAGTATAGAGCCATAATCATTATGACGTATTTTTTCGAAGCTTTTTTAGTGGTATAACTTTTCACTAATTTCCATAGGAATCCATAGTAAAAATGGTGTTTTTTAGCTTCAAGTTTTTCAATGAAAAAAGCAAAAATGTTACAAAATTTTTATACAAAAGTGTTCTACATATATTTAGCAGCAATATACAAGAAGGGTATATTGGTATTAAGTAAATATTATTTGCAGAAATATTAAAATTAAATTATTTCTAAAATATATTTTTCGAACTTTCATTTTGAAAAATACATCAAAGTTGGCTCTGACGAATTAAAATAATACTTGCTAAATTTATCTTTAGTTTTACTAGTGTACGTTAGATGTCTCAGATTTATACAGAAAAATACGAAACAGATTGTTTAATCACAAAATTATGACACGTTCTTAAATATTTTGTGAATTTGTTTTGCTTTTCCTACAACTTTTGAACTCAAATTTCCCCAAGTGACAATTTTTGGTACGATTTTTCAAAATGTTTACTGCCCACTGCCATCTATGTATATTGACTTAATGCACACGATTTGTAGTAAGCTTTCCTTTTTAATTTGACCAGAACGCTGTTGTTATGAACTTTTTTTTATATTTTGGTTTAAATAAATCAATCAATTACAAAAAAATGAAAACGATTTACTTAAACGATATTCATATATGTTGAAATTCAAACATTTATGAAAATATTTCAGAAATCATAATTAAGAATTTGCAAAGTTTTCATTTACAAATTTGTCTTAGGAAAAAATGTGATTTCCCATATGTTTTATGTGTTTTACTATGGAAATTTTGATTTTTTCGTCGTTTCTAATTCCCTTATAAAAGCTTCGTTTTTTAGATTATGGCTTGTATAATCAAGATTGCTTTGGTTTTAGGCATGAAACGTGTGACATTAAAACTACCTCCAAAATTGTTGAATTTCAACCAAAAGCAGTGCCGAAGTTGCTAAATAAAGTCAACCACGATCCTGATCAAACGGGTCATAACTGGTGATAAAACAGGAGTTTACGAATATGACATCGAAAGTAAGGTTCAATCGTCCCACTGACAGCTTCTTAAAGACGCAAGACCAAACAAAGCTCGTCAAACAGTGTAACATGAGTTCTTAGGTCGTTCGACCTGGATTTGCAGGGAAACAACTCATGGCCATTGTACCACGATAATACACCTGCTCACAATTCTCTGCTTGTTAGTAAATTTTTGGCCAAAATCGACACCGTTATGATACTGAGCACACCAAAACTATGTAACCTTTTCGACAGCCAACAATAAACTAAATATCCCATATGGCTCAAAATGCTAAGAAACGTCAGGGACAGTATACCAACACAGCCAAAAAGCAATTGCGGCAATTGGACTTTAACAACCGGCAAAATTGTAAACTTTTACGATTTTTTGATAAGTATTTTATCACCAAGTAATTTTTTTCGGGCTTTCCGTGTTTGTCAAAAATATTTGATATGACTAAATTGCTTTCACGGGTTCACATTTCTCAGCATTTTAATACAGTAGACTCGCGATAATGCAAACAAAATAAAACCAAGCAAATCCATGTTTACGATTACGAGGTTCTTCATGTTCCTTCATTCAACATTCGGCCCTTTGATATGATTCCGTATTTATACTATGGAAACACGTACAGCACCTATGTCAACATAAAAATGCGGATTTGCGTTGTATATACTGAATAACCCAAACCCAGTAAGATGACTTCGCCGAACGAAGCCCTTGAACTGGGGCAGCTAAATTAATGAAGTAATCAACTTGGAGCTAATCAATTGGTTATACTCCTCAAACACAACATTTAATATGAATTTGTATTCAGTTATAATATCTGTTAAATTAAAAAAAAAAAACAATGATGAGTTTTGGAGGATGGTGTTTAGTATAACAAAATCGTAATGATTTCCATTTATGTATTGCGTAGTTTTCCGATACTTAGAAAAATTGGTCTAAACTATTAACTTTGTTTTTATTAATAGAAAAGCATCATAATGAACTCCTTTTAGGATGCAGATTAATAACCCGACACAACTTACTTGTTAGTAAGTTTGAAAATATGCAATGTGTAGGTGGTTTACGTAAGACAGAACTATGCCGTGCACTGCGAATACGATGGAACAACACTGAAACGCGCTCTTATAGGAATGGGAAAATACCTCACAGTGCAATATCCAATAAATTATCAAAAGATAGGAATGGAGGTTGACAGCGGTTATTGGAGATACACGCTACTACCATTTTTTATTGGTTAATTATGATTTTGAAGGTTTGTATATCTTATCTGTACCTCAGAGGTAAACTATCGTAAGCGACATTTTCAATTTAATTCAAGAGAAGCATTAAAACATTTTTTTTTTGCAAATAATTTAATATAACAGGTTGAATATTCATTAATTGCTATTACAACTTTGTCAATTTGATAAAATGCAATATCCAGAATAATTAGGTTTTATTAATTTAAACAGTTAATTATTTATTAATATTATTAATTCAGTGGAACAATTATGATAGTCTGCCTCTAACTAAGTAGTATGTGGTGTTTATGAAAAAATATAATATTTTAAATTATCATAAATTGTAAATAATGTCAATTCGTGACTCGTATAGGAATAAGCAGTAAAGCCTATTCTATAAAAATTAGCGTACCTATTAAATTATCCAATTTTCAAAATTTCAAAGGATTCCGAGTTAACTAAGGTGCTTCAATTTACTTAGTCAGTGTTACGGCTTGCAATTCTAAAATGCACAACGCATTTTTGAGTTAAATTTTTAGAGTATGTTACTATTAGCATTTTTTTTAAATTGCTGTTCCAGTTGAAAAATGCTAAGTGATTGATCCTTATTAGATTTAACATCGGAATAAGAAAGAAGAGATTTTTCGAGAAATTTATTTGCATTACGGTAATAAGAACAAGTTTTCCTCGAAATGAAAAAAACAAATTCTAAAATTTCTTGAGAAGCCTTTGTACACGCACATTCTCCCGTTTCATCGTTCAATTTAGTTGGTGGTGGGTTTCTGCCTCTTTGATAAGTGGTCACTGATCCTCTCATAGGAGTTTTTTCCTAAAGGCAGTTCTGATAAACATACCAGTTCAAAAAATATGTCTTGCATACATTAATATGTTTTTCTCTTATATCAAAATGGTATTGCAGGCTCGAATTTCGCCGCAATTCTGTATTATCGTTACGGGCTTCTCGCCTTGACACATGCTGCACTGAAACACAATTCGCGACAAATAACATTTTCAAATCGTTATTTGTTACACACATTTTACACACATTTTTAAAATTTTTTTAAAAACACTTGTTAAATATTTCGCAAAATTACAAAAGGTTTAAAAAATCACTCGATCGATTTCGGCTTATTAGGCCATCATCAGGAGTATCTACTAAACTGTAAAAATAAAAATGTAGTTAGATATATATATATAGTTGGAAAAAGCAAAAAGTGAAACCAAAATATACCAATAAAAAAATGTGGGAGTGGTAAAAAATAAAAATTAAAAATTAAAAAAGGGGTGAGTTAAACACAGGTAAAATTGGTGAGAGCAATAAACATTAAAAAATAAAAATTAAAAGAGGGTGAGTTAAACACAGGTATATGATTATTGATTAGTCAACGGTCGAATAACAAAATTCCAGATGTTGATTTTTTTATATTTTATTTTTTTTATTTTTTATAACCCGACGAATTAGTAATTTTATGGTATGGAATGAGTATGTGAATAAAACAATGCGGGGTCGGTAATTGGTGAGAAACGGATTTCTCTCTGTTCGTTGAGGATATTTTGGTTAAGAAATATAGCTTTTCGGATTTCGTAAGATTCTAAGTTGTCTAAACGTCTGCTTTTTGGTTGTACATGCAATATTTCTAAATTGTTTAAACTGGATGTGTGATTTTCTAACGTTAAATGATTATAAAGGGATGATTCATGGCTACCAGATAAATGTTCTTTAACTCTAACTTCAAAATTACGCCCAGTCTGTCCGATATAAGAGGAACTACAATCATTGCAATTGATCTTATAAACGCCAGACTTGGAAAGGCGATCAATTCTTGGTTTGTTGTTAAAAATCATTTTCTTAATTGTATTATTGTTATAAAAAGCAAAGCTAATATCTGTATATTGTGTCACGATGTTGTGCAACCATCCATGTACATCTAATCATTACGTAAACACACAACATATTCCAACATATTTTCTCAATAAATTCACATAAATATTTTCTTATGTTAATACATGACTTTACATATTTTATAAATATAGGTCAATGTTATGAATCCGCATTCCAACGGTATTCAATTACAAAATAATAAAGAAAATATATATGTATATATATTCGCACAAAACTAAATAAACAAAAAAAACTGTTATATGTATTTATGCATTTCAAGCGAATTTAGGCAAATAAGAGAAAAGTACTAAAAAAAACCCAATATGTTATTTCCTAACATAAATTAAGGCGTAAAATAAGTACACGCGCAAATCAGAGAACATTGCCCCGAAATATGACTATCAAATAAAAAAAAATTGATTTTTTATATAAAATGTGAATTTGCGAATTTCACAAAAATTAACGAAATGTTAAACTATCAAATTTACAAAACCAAAAAAAAATGAATTTGATGAAAATTACGAATTTGCAAATCGAACAAAAAAAAATAAAATCAAGAAAAACAGGAAACTGCTAAAATTATTGTTGTAAATTATTAACAAAATTCTGTATATAATGAAACTTTTTGGTAATAGTAATAGAGTAATTTTTGAACATTAAATCACCTAAGTCGTGTAAAAATTAAGTAACAGTGTAACCTTTCATAATTGAATAAACAAAAATATTTTCATAACTATAACCAACCTTTTTGAAGTCATCATTACGACGGAGAATAATATCAACCAATAAGTCACAGTTCGAAGAGATCGATAAGACCAATACAAGAAATTCCATCAGAGATATTTGTAAGTATAATACACCCAACATCCTACTAATACTAATTGATCATAAGGCTATACGACACTTGAGCAGAAACCTTCGCACGGCAAAGCGAAGGGGGGATTCCAAAACGTGAGAAAATCACGAGTATGCCCCATGTCTCACCTGTCCTATGTAGTATCCTTACTTATTATTAACATAGGTGCAATTTGTGCCTTCTCACTGTAGGAACATACATATCACCGAAATTGACTATACAGAATCGGCCCCCACCCGCGGTAAGCTGATGACTACATTAACGATACATAACTTATTCTAAATAGTAACAGACAAAAGCATTACATAAAATAAACTGAATCCATATTATAAATCTATTAGGTAATTACCATTTTATCAGAAATAAGCTACCAAATTATTAATCTGCTGACATACCGAGTTAGTCATCAACATTAGATGATCATGATACCCGTATGTCTGTAATTAATGAAGATAGTGTAGACGGAAAATTAAAAACGAGCAGTTAATATCAAACAATCACAATCTTGGCACGAATTCGAGTACCACAGAATCAAACGTCAACAATAATAACAGAAATAATTGACAATAATCAATAAAATCCTCCATAACCACAACAAATCCATCCATCACCACAACATTAAATGGCGCTGTAGTAAAAAAGTTCCGTAGGACATCCGCGAAAATAAATTAATTAAAGAATTTTTAGTCGTTAAAATCAAACTGTAGTTATTCACGACGGGTGAATAAATTTGAAGGTAGTTAAACTCATACGTAAAGGAATAAAGTGAGTTTAGCTTAGGGTCGTACTAAAATCCCAACTTTCCAGATTACAAGAAAGTTAAAACACATAACAAGTATTTTTCTAACATAAATTTTAAGTGAAAAAAAAAAGTGTAATATATGAGCGGCGCGAATCCTCTACCATCAGAATTTGGTAAATCACAAAAAACACCACGATCACCAACTCAAGTCAAACCAAACCCAAGAGCACCATCTTTATTCAGGGATAATCGTACACGCTCTCAGACAGAAAACAGCAACAGTGATTCTGAATCACAAACATCTTGCGAATTAGAACCAATAAGAAACAAACAGCCTAAACTCAAGAACAAAGTGACAGAGGAAATACTACATACAAACGAAACAGACCAGAAGACAGTAGAGACATCAAGAGAAGAGCAACCCAGCGAACAAACACCAGTAGTTGAGGTAATAACACACCAAGAAGTAAAGGAACCAAAAGAAACAAAAGTCATCACAAAATACATTCAAGTAGCAACATCCAATAACGTAACACAACACAGAGCACCCGATCAAATAAAATCGCAAAACAAAACAAACAAAATGACGACAACAAGAGAAATCCAACAAAACATTACGACCATGGTACCAGAATTCAGCGGAGAAGATGACAGAAACATAACAACGGATCTGACAAGGTTTCTTGGTTTGGCGGATAGTATTTATAACACATTAACAAAGCCGGAGGAGAAGAAAATATTCGGTAACTTAATAAAATTTAGACTGACAGGAGGAGCATATGCACGAATCTGCAGCAGACAAATTGAAGACTACGAGTTATTAAGAACAGTACTAAACAGCATGTATACCAAGGTTTGGACCTTGAGTGAATTAGAAAGAAAATTTGTGGAGTGCAAGCAGTCATATGGAGAATCCCTCAGAAACTACGGACAGCGAGTGATAGAAACACTAGAAGACTATAAGAACGGTTATAGGACGAAATACAGTATACCAACGATAGACGAAGCCTATTCGAAACACCTAGCGAATACGGCAATACAGACATTCAAAAGAGGGTTGAACAACATAATCTTGAAAGAGAAAATAGCGACAATAAAAGCCAATGACGTGGAAGATATTATGGAACAAACAGAGGATATAGAGAGAATGCTAACAATGACGAACGGGGAATTCACACCCATAACAAGGCACGAAAGGTTACAACCAGACTATAATACCAAAATGAACCACAATCTATACAGAAACAATCCAATAATATGCAATTACTGCAACAAGCCCAACCATACGTATGACATATGCAAATCCAGAATATGGGCGCAGAACAATTCGAAATTTCAACAATCACCAAATCAACATACAACAAGATACAACACAAACCTGACAAACGGATACAGAAATCAACAGCATCAGAACATAGGTAACTACCGAAATGGCAACACAGAGCTAGTACAGAGGTATAATAACCACAGACGACCCCCAAACCAGGGATATGCAGTAAACCGACCGACAAAATACTGTTCATACTGTAAAACTACAGTAGGGCACACCTTCGAAGAATGTCGAAGCAAACTACGTGGTAACCAGAATTTCATACAGAATAAAACTAACAATTATGAACTTCAACCGCAAGCAAGGAACATAAATATTGAGGAAAAATTCGCAAATATGAAAATAAACATGATTACAGCACAACCACATCTACACAATGAAGAACAACAACCGGGAAACGAGCACGGACTCGCCCAGTTGGAACAGTAGGCCAAAC
Source organism: Tipula helvola (assembly GCA_963556165.1). Lineage (NCBI taxonomy): Eukaryota > Metazoa > Arthropoda > Insecta > Diptera > Tipulidae > Tipula > Tipula helvola. The sequence goes on from OY744483.1 coordinate 105,854,654, forward strand.
CCGAGCGGGTCCAGAAACTTACAAATACACAACAATAGAGAATCCTACAATAATGCACACACAGAAGACAGCCATGACCTCAGCAAACAAAACCACAAGCAACCAAACCCAGGCAAACCATAACCGAAACCAAGAAGAAACCTTTGTGAGACCAACATACAATTTAGCGAGTGAACAAACAAAAGCCGTCTCCAGCCAGACGCACAACAATTTAACAAATAAACAAATCAAAGCCGTCTCCAGCCAGACGCACAACAATTTAACAAATAAACAAATCAAAGCCGTCTCCAGCCAGACGCACAACAATTTAACAATTAAACAAATAAAAGCCGTCTCCAGCCAGACGCACAATAACGTAACTCCAGAGCAAACAAATAACATTGCCAGTCAAACACAAATAGGAAATCTTAATGGTAAACAAGTACAGTCAACTTCAGAATCAACAGACATCGAAAAGCTAAACCAGGAGCAAGACACAGCAGGGTTTTTAACTATTCCAACCAACATTCACGCAACAACACAAAATAAAAATCCAACAGAGCAAGACAGTGAGGTCACAGGCGAACAAAAAACAACCAATAAAGCACAAGAAACCATAACAGCAAACAGAAACGACACAAACGAACAGAAACAACCAAACAACGGAAACACATATCAATTCAGAACCACAAAACAAACGAACCCAGTAGGAAAAAATAACAAAGACAGTTTTCTTCTCACTAAGGAACACGAAGAAGACCAACTATCAGGGAATAACACCCTAGAGAGCCTATTATACCAAGACACAACTCTAAACAACATAGAAAGAAGAACAACCCCACAGAACAATCGAGTACAAAGTATGTACAAACCAACAGTTCCGAATGAAGCAACAAGTAGGAAAAATGCCAACACACGAACACCAATAGAACATAACATAAGACTAATATCGAAGAAAAAGTTTTCTCACGATACCATCACGTTAAGTATCGGCATCGCAAGTAAACCAGTAAATTTCCTGATAGATTCCGGTGCTTCAGTATCAGTCTTGAAACAAAACCACATACCCGAGCTAGAAGAAATATCTGAGAAAAACAAAGCCATACTAAGCGGTATCGGCGAAGGCACAATAATGTCATTAGGAAGTGTAGAAACTGAAGTAATCATTTCTCCAACAGAAAAAGTAAAACAAGAATTCCAGGTAGTAATGGAAAACTTCCCGATAGAAGAGCAAGGTATTATAGGAAGAGACTTCCTTAGCAAAAACAAAGTAGACATATTGTATAGTACAAAACAATTGCGCATAAATAAGGAATTACTAAGTTTCAACAATCAGCCAACATCAATCATCGTTCCTCCAAGGACAGAACAACTGATACAACTAGCCACATTTGTGGAAAACGAGTACGTATGCCATTCAAAGGAAATTGAAAAAGGTGTTTTCATAGGGAATAGCATCATAGGAGCAGGCAGAAGAACAAATATAACCATAGTTAATTTAAACGCCCACACAGTAGAAATCAAAGAAATACAACCAACACTAACCCCATTAGCGAACTACCACGTCCTAAAAATCAACGCATACACCACAACAGAGAAGACAGGACCAGAAAGAGTTGAGAAAATAATAGAACAAGTAATTCCAACACTAGACAAAGATTTAAACAAAGAAGAAGCATTATCAATTCTAAATATCATACAAGAATATGAAGACCTATTCTACATAAAAGGCGACAAACTATCCAGCGTCCCAGAGGTAAAACATGAAATAACCTTACATTCTGACATAAAACCAATTAACGTGAGGCAGTATAGATTACCACAATCACTTAAGGAAGAAGTGAACAAACAAGTCCAAGAGATGCTAAACAACGACATCATAACACACAGCATAAGCCCTTACAACAGCCCGTTGTTGGTAGTCCCAAAAAAACCCGACAAAGATGGAAAAACAAAGTGGCGAGTGGTAGTAGATTTCAGGAAACTGAACGAAGCTACCATTGGAGATTCATTCCCACTACCTCTAATCAGCGACATTTTCGACCAGCTGGGCAGGTCACAATACTTCTCAACTTTAGATATGGCAAGCGGCTATCATCAGATAGAAGTACATGAGTCAGACAGGCACAAAACGGCGTTCAGCACTGACTACGGCCACTATGAATTCTTACGGATGCCCTTCGGAATGAAAAACTCTCAAAGTACGTTCCAAAGGATGATAAACAATGTCTTGTTAGGTCAACAAGGATTAAAATGTTTTGTGTATCTGGACGACATAATAATATACGGAAGGAGTTTAAGCGACCACAACAAAAAACTAGAAGACGTATTCCAAGCATTAAGAAGAAACAATCTAAAAATACAAACAGAAAAATGCCAGTTCTTGAGGAAAGAGATACAATACTTAGGTCACATAATAACGACAAGCGGAATTAAACCAAATCCAAAAACAGTTGAAGCAATTATCAACTTCCCTAAACCGAACAGAATCAGAGAAATGAGAGGATTCTTAGGTTTAACGAGCTACTATAGAAAATTCGTACCAAACTTTGCTACTATCGCGGAACCATTACACAAACTAACGCGCAAAAACCAGAAGTTCACCTGGACAAGCGAAGCAGAGACAGCTTTCACTAAAATCAAAGAAAAACTCATCACACCGCCAATACTACAATATCCAGATTTTAGCAAAAACTTCATAATCACAACAGACGCGAGCGACTACGGTATAGGAGCAATATTGAGCCAGTTGCAAGGTGAAGATGACCTACCAATCGCTTACGCAAGCAGGTCACTAAAACAAGCAGAAAAAAACTACTCAACTATAGAGAAAGAGATGCTAGGAATCAAATGGGCTGTAGAAATTTTCAGACCGTACATTTTTGGCCGGAAGTTCACTATTAAAACAGATCATAAACCACTCATCGGCGACCTGAGAAATGTGTCAAAAAGGATAGTAAAATGGAGAATACAGCTTGCCGAATATAATTACAACATTGTACACACTTCAGGAAAAAACAATACAGGTGCTGATGCATTGAGCAGAATTAGGAGAGAGGAAGTCAATGCAATAACAAGGGCAAAGACCAAAACTATCGCGGATGAAGCAGAAGAAAACGAAAATAAGAACGCAAAAGAACCAAATCAACAAACAAGCAACCAAACAAAAACGAACGCAAAGGAAGAACTAAGAGACATAAAAGTACAAATTATAACCGATCCAAAGACTAAGCAGATAATCTTGAACGAGAAACATAACCTACCTCTCGGCGGTCACGAGGGCATCAGCAGAACGTACAAGAGAATACGCCTTCAGTATTATTGGCCAAATATGCTAAGAGATATCAAAAACTTCATAGGAAACTGTAAGAAATGTAAGGCAAACAAAAGCAGCAAATCAACAAAAGTCCCTCTAACATTAACAGACACATCCAGAGTACCTTTTGAACGGGTAGCTATAGATATAGTAGGTCCCTTACCTATCACCAAAAACCAAAATACACACATATTGACGTTCCAGGATGACCTGACGAAATTCTCGGGAGCTATAGCATTGCAGAATGAAAAGGCAGCCACAGTAGCTAAAGCAATGTGTGAGCAATATATCACGAAGCTAGGAGCCCCAGAAAAAATACTGACGGATATGGGTGCCAACTTTATGAGTAAGGTATTCAACGAAGTTTGTAAACTACTTAAAATAAAACACATTACAACAACCAGTTTTCACCCTCAAACTAATGGCGCCTTAGAAAAGTCGCACAAAACGCTGAAAGAATATTTAAGAAATTTTGTGCAAGATGACAAGAACGATTGGGACGAGATGATCCACTATGCGATGTTTGTGTACAACACAACACCACATAGCGCAACAAAGTTCACACCCTATGAACTAGTTTTCGGCAGACAAGCAATAATACCCACAAGTGTAAGAAAGGAACCAGAACCGGTCTACGGATATGAAGATTATGTATGCGAATTAAGAAATAGATTAAGAATATCTCATCACATAGCGAGGATGAACACAATGAAACAAAAAGAAGCGACCAAAAAACATTACGATAAGGGTACACGAGAATTCAAAACAAGAGTCGGAGACTTTGTATGGTTAAAAAACACAATGAGGAGGAATAAACAAGCTCCATTGTGGTTAGGACCATTTATGGTAGAAAACGTATTCTCACCAACTAACACAATAATCAAAATTAGAGGAAAGCTCAAGAAAGTACACAACAACCTTTTAAAAAAAAACTAACCAAACAAACAAACTTTTATACATAACACCATAACACAAATCTAACAATTTCTAATTATCTAGACAAATATGAAGTACACAGGAATCATTATACTACTAGTATTGACCATAGTAATAGCAAACGAGCTATTTCAGCAGAAGAAATTAAGCAACAACGGAGTTTTTTTCGAGAAAATCAATGATCTAAATCTGTGCCAGAAAAACGTACGAGTAATTACAAAAATTAACATCCCAGAAACAGGCGAAATATCAAGATCACTGCAACAGTGTTATGGATACCTGAAGTCCATATGTGACGAATTAGTTAGGAAGAACCCCGGAGATTTATGCAAACCCTTCAGGCAGGAATTAAAATGGCACATTATACAAATACAGAGGCAGAACAACAAGATAAGCGAGTTGTATGGTAGACAAAAGAGAGGATTAATTGACGTAGGAGGCAAGCTAGCAAAATTCGTGTTTGGGACTATGGATGCCGAAGATGCAGAAAAAGTGTACAGCCAAATACAGAGCCTACAGAACGACCAGATAAAGATGCTTGAAATTGAACAGGAGCAGATCGCTCTAGTAAAATCTAACTTCGAAGTATTATCAACCCCTATACTACAATTACAAAATGAAACACAACAAATAGAACAAAAACTCAATCAACTAATACAGCGGTCGAACGATCAGCAAGAATTTTTCAATAGATCACAAACCTTAGCTCATCAAGTATCAGAACTATCAGCTCTAATTTTAATCCAGTGCATGCATGTGAATAGATTATACGAAGAAGCTTCAGAAATCGTCACATATCTAGAGATGGGGAAACTCCACCCACTAGTTATTTCACACAACAAAATAGTAGAAATCCTAAAAAATGAAGTAAAAGAAGCAAACCCGAAGATGTCCAAACATGAAGTCCTCAGACAGATAATAACAACAGAGTACATAGAAATAAAAGGTCAAATTATAATAAAAATAAAGATACCATTCATTGGAAAAGAGGAATTCACACTACTAAAGCCATACATGCTACCAATTACAACTAGAAGAGGAAAAGAAGCATATAACACCAACACTGAATATATTGCGATAAATCAAGACAAAACAAAGTTTATTGAGCTACACAACGAAGACCTGAAAGAATGCGAGAGTATAAAGCATACCATAGAAGACAACTTTCTAATGTGTCAAATTACACAACCAATATTCCACATACAAAATCAACACTGCATCATAACACTGCTGACAAATCCAATGATGGCCGAAACTACATGCAATAGAACAGTAATTAACCCACTAAACACCATCACCAAGCTAAAAAACAGCAATTCATGGTTATACACGATGAGAGAAACTACAACAGTCATAATAGAATGCAACAACACGACAGAATCATTAACACTAAAGGACAACGGATTAATAACTTTCATGTCCTCATGCAAGATAATCTCGAAAGAATTCACGGCAATAGTAACGGGATATCCAAAAACATTAGAGTTCGAACAACCCCCGAAACCAACAATTAAAGAAAGCTACAGCGAAGAGACAACAGAAACTGATGACAAAGACCAGGGGAAAGACACAGTAATCGAAAAAATAAGACTATTAAACCACCAGGAACATGGAAAAGCTTTCCAAGAAGAAATAGCAAAAATTAAGCATTTATCAGCAGCAGCAGAGAGAACGAAGGCAGAAATAGGAAAACATCAGACACTGAATGACAAGAAAGTAACAACAATTGGAACAATCACACTAACAAGTGCAGCAGTCCTAATCCTAATTACAATAACCTGGTTATACACCAAGTGCAAGAAAAACGGGTCGAAGACAACAACTGTAAACATCAACCAAAGAACAACCGAGTTGAAAGGCGAAGCAGATCCAGCTAAAAGGAGCTACGGAACCAAAATAGTTTAAACAAAGAGAAACGTAGTAATAAGCAAACTAACCAAATAGAATAAGTTAACATAGAATTAGCAAAGTAATAATACACCTAGTATAATACCAAACTAAAAGAAGTATTATGATTCTTACAGTAAATGGAGAATACCAAAGTCAAGAAGTCAATAACCATTGAAGAATATAGAAGAAGGAGAGAAACCGCACTAGCAGACCAAAACGAAGCAAGCGTAGTTCAAATACCTCCCAAAATCGAAAACCCCAACCAAATAAAACCAGCCAAGTTAGGAGGAGGAGTCTTAAAACGCCTAAAAAGCGAGAAACGCAACGTAGAAAGACTATTAGGAATCGCAACAATGAAGTACAAAGGCCCACTAGAAAAGAAATTAGCGGAACTGAAGAATGAGATACGTGGAATCAAGGAAAAGGCTAGAAAAAGAAGGAAAGCAGCAGCGGCATACATAAAAAAGGAAGAACGTAAAAACAACAGAAAAAGAAAAAATGAACAAAAAAGAGAAATGAACAAATAAATGAAATATATAAAAAAAAAAATCCTTTTCACTTTTTCCTAAAAGACAAACTCCGACCGACAAGACACAACGACGTATACACTTAAAAAAAAAAAAAAAAAAAAAAAAAAAAAAAAAAAAAAAAAAAAAAAAAAAAAAAAAAATACATAATAATGATAAATAAGGTAGTAACGTCAGTAACCCCGTCTATCTCCCTACAGTTTGAAGAGAATGAGGAAGCAAAACACCAGAATAAGAAGAAAAAATGGAAGCGAGTTGACAAAGCAAGTATCACAAGAAGCATGCAAATCAGCACCCAACTACGACAACCCGTTACCCGCTGATGATGACCCCATTTGGGCTATCATTGACACCATAGGTAGAGAAACGGACGACGAGAAAAGAAAAAACGAAAAGAAACGACAAGAAAAAACGGACAAAGTTTGGGAAGAGGTAAATAGATCATTCAGATTAATTGAGAGGACCTTTGACGAAGACTACGTAAAAAATAGATCAGGAAGACAAAAAAAATTAGACGATTTAATAGTAAAAGTAGAAACGGAAAAGATGAGAAAGTTGAGAAGAGACAATCCAATAAACTTCTGGTAAGTATACACCAGACAGCAAACTTGAAAGAAAACGCACAACAAAATAACTTTTTCCCTCATGTTCCAAATTAACTAACAAACATGAGAGAACAAGTCTAATTCGGCACACAAAAATAAACCAAAATTCTAACTAACCCCAAAAACCAAAACATATAAAAAGAATTATTATGATAAGTAAATAAAACCCTAATAGAGTGTAAACAAAAACCAACAACTAAAAAAATCAATAATCATAGAATCAGTAACAATCTTAATTTTAATACATTATAAAACCAATTCTTGAAAATGTTCTCAAAGGTTAAATAAATAGGAAAATAATTTTTGAACAAGCTTAGATTTTAAGTCATTTAAGTTTTTTTTTTACGTAAAAACCAAAATAAGATAACTAAGATTTAGAGCAAAAACCTTTTTATAATTTTACATCATACGATATGTATACTTAAGAATAGAAATATATACTAGCACAGACTAACATAATATAATAAGCGAAGAAATGGAGACAACAAGAGAACAAAGTTGATCAACCAAGACAAATGACAACGCCGAAACAAGATGACGACATCAAGTAAACGGAACACAGACACTGCCAATCAACACGATGACAAGCAAACACAGTAGACGAAATCAGCAACGAAAATAGCAAGCCAACAACAAAAGATGTTAGATGACCGTAGTAACAAATTGGACTCTCTATCCAAAGACAAGAGCAGACACAATAATAAGAAATATAATAATCAAGCTAATAACAATTATAATAACGACAATAATAACAATTGATAACAATAACAATAATACTAAGACAACAGTATAATAATAACAATTAAAAATACACAATAATACGCATAAAAATAACAGACAAGCTAAAAAAAAAAAAAAAAAAAAAAAGAGACCACAAAAATAGCCAAATAAGTCCACAATCACACCCTCAAGACAACCAGTAAACAACAAACTAACATCAACACCAGATAGAAACCAACAACAAAATGTCTACAAGTGAGCAGAAATACAAAAAAAAAAAAAACCAAAAGAGGTGACGGCACACGACCGGAAATACGACGCCAAACAGCAAACATTGAAGTTGATGACACCAAACACTAGCAGCTAAAGGTTTTGCAACACATCAGAGCCTAATCTTACATAAGATAGGTAAATCTCAGGAAAATGAGATGACTAATTCTGTACATTAAAATCAACCGAAATATGATCAACAATCAGCGGACAACTACATCCATGATCGAAGAAAACCAAGCAACCTCCATTCAGTAATAACAAATAATACTAACACTAGAATTAAGTAATAGATTAGCGATAGTTTACATATCATACGATAAGTGAAAATTTCCTTCTGAAATTTTCACTCCCCAAAGAAGGAAGGTATGTTGTGCAACCATCCATGTACATCTAATCATTACGTAAACACACAACATATTCCAACATATTTTCTCAATAAATTCACATAAATATTTTCTTATGTTAATACATGACTTTACATATTTTATAAATATAGGTCAATGTTATGAATCCGCATTCCAACGGTATTCAATTACAAAATAATAAAGAAAATATATATGTATATATATTCGCACAAAACTAAATAAACAAAAAAAACTGTTATATGTATTTATGCATTTCAAGCGAATTTAGGCAAATAAGAGAAAAGTACTAAAAAAAACCCAATATGTTATTTCCTAACATAAATTAAGGCGTAAAATAAGTACACGCGCAAATCAGAGAACATTGCCCCGAAATATGACTATCAAATAAAAAAAAATTGATTTTTTATATAAAATGTGAATTTGCGAATTTCACAAAAATTAACGAAATGTTAAACTATCAAATTTACAAAACCAAAAAAAAATGAATTTGATGAAAATTACGAATTTGCAAATCGAACAAAAAAAAATAAAATCAAGAAAAACAGGAAACTGCTAAAATTATTGTTGTAAATTATTAACAAAATTCTGTATATAATGAAACTTTTTGGTAATAGTAATAGAGTAATTTTTGAACATTAAATCACCTAAGTCGTGTAAAAATTAAGTAACAGTGTAACCTTTCATAATTGAATAAACAAAAATATTTTCATAACTATAACCAACCTTTTTGAAGTCATCATTACGACGGAGAATAATATCAACCAATAAGTCACAGTTCGAAGAGATCGATAAGACCAATACAAGAAATTCCATCAGAGATATTTGTAAGTATAATACACCCAACATCCTACTAATACTAATTGATCATAAGGCTATACGACACTTGAGCAGAAACCTTCGCACGGCAAAGCGAAGGGGGGATTCCAAAACGTGAGAAAATCACGAGTATGCCCCATGTCTCACCTGTCCTATGTAGTATCCTTACTTATTATTAACATAGGTGCAATTTGTGCCTTCTCACTGTAGGAACATACATATCACCGAAATTGACTATACAGAATCGGCCCCCACCCGCGGTAAGCTGATGACTACATTAACGATACATAACTTATTCTAAATAGTAACAGACAAAAGCATTACATAAAATAAACTGAATCCATATTATAAATCTATTAGGTAATTACCATTTTATCAGAAATAAGCTACCAAATTATTAATCTGCTGACATACCGAGTTAGTCATCAACATTAGATGATCATGATACCCGTATGTCTGTAATTAATGAAGATAGTGTAGACGGAAAATTAAAAACGAGCAGTTAATATCAAACAATCACAATCTTGGCACGAATTCGAGTACCACAGAATCAAACGTCAACAATAATAACAGAAATAATTGACAATAATCAATAAAATCCTCCATAACCACAACAATCCTCCCATACTCACAACAACGATGTTACTAATCCGTTGACTAGTTTTTCCTATATACTCTAAGCGGCGCCAATTTTTCGGCATTGGACTATCAGGTGGATAAATGTTAGCTAAAGCTTTATGCTTCAGTTTTCTGTTTAATAGCTTTAATATAGTCTTAGCTGCATAACCGTTATTCGCTGCTATTTCTAAAATTATATTAAGCTCTTTGTTATAATTGTATATGGTCAAAGGAATGTTTATTAATCTATCTAAGAATGAGTGGAAAGCTGACATTTTAATATTATGGGGATGGTTTGACGAGTTAGGTATAATGGCGTCTGTATACGTGGGTTTTCTATAAATTTTGAACTCTAATGAAGAATTAATTCTGGTTATTGTTATATCTAGAAAGTTAATAGATTTGTTTTCTTCTTTTTCTACCGTAAAATTAATGGTGGGATATTGAGAATTTAACCAAGTGAGAAAAGAGGTTAATAGCCTATCAGTTCCATTCCATAGACATAGTATGTCATCAACATATCTTACTTAGATAGGGATGTTGCAGATGGAAGCCTTCGGAATGAACTGAAGCTGATATTTGAAACTTGTATTAAACAAAATTATTTTTGCTTTGATAATAAGTATTTCAGATTCACTGATGGTCTACCGATGGGCTCCCCTCTGTCACCTTTGTTAGCAGAAATTTTCATGAATTTCTTCGAACAAACGATTGTATCAAGCAATAATCCTTATTTCCGTCATATGATCTTTTGGTACAGATATGTTGATGACATACTATGTCTATGGAATGGAACTGATAGGCTATTAACCTCTTTTCTCACTTGGTTAAATTCTCAATATCCCACCATTAATTTTACGGTAGAAAAAGAAGAAAACAAATCTATTAACTTTCTAGATATAACAATAACCAGAATTAATTCTTCATTAGAGTTCAAAATTTATAGAAAACCCACGTATACAGACGCCATTATACCTAACTCGTCAAACCATCCCCATAATATTAAAATGTCAGCTTTCCACTCATTCTTAGATAGATTAATAAACATTCCTTTGACCATATACAATTATAACAAAGAGCTTAATATAATTTTAGAAATAGCAGCGAATAACGGTTATGCAGCTAAGACTATATTAAAGCTATTAAACAGAAAACTGAAGCATAAAGCTTTAGCTAACATTTATCCACCTGATAGTCCAATGCCGAAAAATTGGCGCCGCTTAGAGTATATAGGAAAAACTAGTCAACGGATTAGTAACATCGTGACACAATATACAGATATTAGCTTTGCTTTTTATAACAATAATACAATTAAGAAAATGATTTTTAACAACAAACCAAGAATTGATCGCCTTTCCAAGTCTGGCGTTTATAAGATCAATTGCAATGATTGTAGTTCCTCTTATATCGGACAGACTGGGCGTAATTTTGAAGTTAGAGTTAAAGAACATTTATCTGGTAGCCATGAATCATCCCTTTATAATCATTTAACGTTAGAAAATCACACATCCAGTTTAAACAATTTAGAAATATTGCATGTACAACCAAAAAGCAGACGTTTAGACAACTTAGAATCTTACGAAATCCGAAAAGCTATATTTCTTAACCAAAATATCCTCAACGAACAGAGAGAAATCCGTTTCTCACCAATTACCGACCCCGCATTGTTTTATTCACATACTCATTCCATACCATAAAATTACTAATTCGTCGGGTTATAAAAAATAAAAAAAATAAAATATAAAAAAATCAACATCTGGAATTTTGTTATTCGACCGTTGACTAATCAATAATCATATACCTGTGTTTAACTCACCCTCTTTTAATTTTTATTTTTTAATGTTTATTGCTCTCACCAATTTTACCTGTGTTTAACTCACCCCTTTTTTAATTTTTAATTTTTATTTTTTACCACTCCCACATTTTTTTATTGGTATATTTTGGTTTCACTTTTTGCTTTTTCCAACTATATATATATATCTAACTACATTTTTATTTTTACAGTTTAGTAGATACTCCTGATGATGGCCTAATAAGCCGAAATCGATCGAGTGATTTTTTAAACCTTTTGTAATTTTGCGAAATATTTAACAAGTGTTTTTAAAAAAATTTTAAAAATGTGTGTATTAAGTGTGTTTCGCCAAGTGCCTACGGCAGAAAGTATAAGAAGTATCGTTATTTGTTTCTGCACGCCAGAAATTTAAAAAAAATTCGTTTCTATATTTATTTTGAATATGTTTGGTACATTTTTGTAAGCAAGTATATTTTGCATAGTCCAATCTCGAATAAATCGTCAAAACTTCCAGTTATCCCGCGTCTTTCACTTCTGCCTTAAAATTCCGAGTTTAAGCACACATTTAGCAGAAATGATTACTGATTGAGATTCCGAGTTCATTGGTAACTTACAAGAAATAAACTTGCCATGTTGATTTTTCACCTCTACTGCTGCAGTCAGCAGCAACCGTTGTTACACAGGGAGTTAATTCGTTCAGTGCGGGCATTATATGTGACTCTGTTAGAATTTGTGCATTATCTGGAAGTGGTGTACCATTTGCATAGACTATTGTTCATGTATTTGACAATGTACTTGTTGGTGGAGTAGTTACGTCATCGTGGAATAGTGTTTGATGTTGCCGTCCACACTTCATACAACTGGCCTGATTTTGGCATTGGTCGTTTCAATAGTTTCCTGATATACAGTTAAAACGCATGTGAATAACCTTTGCTGCTTGTTCTCTTTTCGTCGTTTCAAGTACTTAGAAATAATCAGTCTTAATGGTTCGCTCATTTTGATTTGGTGAACCTCGCTTATGCTTGATTTGGTGTTCGCGGCGTTATTAATAAACCTTAGAAACTTTATACACTATCACTCCCTCTTATGCTCAGAATAGAGGGTCCCGTAATTTATATTTCAGGAGCCATCAAGACGCCTTTATGCACAAATTAATGCCACAAATAGTACTATTTACTCAGGAAGTACCGGCTACTCCTCTAGCATCACATATTACATATAACATCTCCCGACGTACACTTGGGTCTAGTTGCAGGGATCAAAGTGCGGAATGGAATTTAGTACTAGAATAACAATACCTTTTATATAGGAAGTTAAATGTTGTAATGCTTGAACGTTTTATTGATTAAGGAGCAGACGCATTATCTAAGGAATATCTTGCGGGAGAGTTGGACAGTTGGACACTGACGGACGATACCACGCAAACCATGGAATTAATGGTACAAACCAAATTCTACAAAATCACGAGATCGAAAATTCGATCGAACAGGACGGGTTGCCACGTTGTAGTAGGAGCAGGGGCCATTGTCGGCCTGCTCTAAAGCAGTCCTAAGTATCTAAGTCTTTTTCTCAATCCGTCCCAGTATTTTATATATTTTTGTACTAAATGAAGGTAAATAGATTTTTAACTCTTTGTTGACGTACGGGCTTACGAATTTTGATTGGCAATATTTATAAAATTATTGTACAATTAGATACCTAGTTAAAAGACATAAATATACAATTCCCCGTAAAATCGGACGATAAAACGAAGCAATTATTTTTTATGAATCAACAATAGTCACTAGAATATCATTAAATAGCATTAACTTTGTAAAAAATAAAAAAATTACCCCCATTTGGCTTTCCTTCTTTAGAATTCAATTTATTTTTAGTGTAATCGGCTTTTACATATTTCTGTATGAATCATTTCCAGGTATCAAATATTTGTTTATAATTTATATTTCTAAAAATCAAAATATTTTAAAAGGTATAAGTCATAAACAAAAAAAAATGTCTTTTGTATACAATATATTATAACAAAACAGATCATTAAATCATTTCAATTTATGCAGCTTTCATTTTTCTTAATAATCAGATAAGAATCGTTTCTATTGATTTGATTCCTTTCTTTACAAATTTCCAGACGATATAATATTTATAAGTCATCATCATAAAATGTGAAGAAACAAAAAGACACAGAAGGTTAATGAGTTCATAAATTATGTTTATTTATTTCGGTTATGACTTTAATTTTATAACAAAGTTATAATTTTACGATTTTTTTATTTTTTATTTATTTATCATTTATAATCAATCAATATTCAATTTTGAACAAAAATATTTTTTCAATCAATCATAATATTGAAATAGTGTTGTTTTATGTATATATTTTGTAAATATGGAAAATATTTTGTAAAACATAAATGAAAATTTGATGATAAATCAATCAAACTAAGAATTGACTGATTTAAATGATAATAGTATGATAGATATGGTGTGTTATCTGTGCTATTAGTGCAAACTCACACATAATTTATTATTTGTTTCTATATGGATTTAAAATTTTCCGATTAGTTATTATTATAAAATGGGATTTTTTGATCTCCAAAAGTGATGCAACGACTGACGGTATATGATAAGAATATCAGTTTTATTTATACGAAATATGCGTTTACAGTTTCACCATGTCAATAGGATTATTTCTCAAATGGGATTCCTTTTTGATGTGAAAACATCTTTAGCGGGGGTAAGTCAAAAATTTCATATAAAAAAAGGAACGGAAAATCCGGTACGACTGAAATTGCAAATTATATACAAGAAAAACGAACACGAAATGCACCGAACTTGCATACGATATAATTCGAATTGCAATTTCCATCAGATTAAAATGAAAAGACACAAAAAGTATGCATGTGTAGTACAAGTGATTAAAAAAATCTGAAATGGAAGTACGTTAAACCAGAGCCTACTGTATAAATAAGAGCCTCCAGTATCGACTGTATTTTTTACTAAGCTTAAAATAAGGTACAAACAAATTTTTCTTTACTATGAAACTATATGGAAAAACGGTTATTTTCATTTACAGATTTAGTTTATTAGAAATGTGAGCTTTTGTTTTGTTTTTATATGAAAATGTTCATAAAACATGTAATATTATTTGATTGAAAAATCGAGTCTTGAAAATGTTTATTTCTTAGTGAAAATCGTCATGAAAAATAAGGTACTTTTGAAATTTAAAATATTGTTGTTTTTGTAATACTATACGTCACCAACATAACTAGAAATTTATAAACAAAACAATAATCATCTCTTTCATTGCCTCCATTCCAATTTGAATTCGAATATGTTTCTATAGTTATTTTGAATTTGCAAAGCATGCTAGATTGTTTTGATGTTTTGTTTTTTTCGCACTCATTGTATTGATTTAATTTATTCTGTTTGGCTCTTTTTGATTTTTTTTAAATTTTGATTGTTGAGCGGAGACGTGTTGTCTTTTTCTTACCATTGGGTTTAGATGTGGAGATATGATGTCGTCATTAAACTGAATTTTCTCTTTTTAATACACATTGTTGTTGTTGTAGAATGTTTTTTAATTTAATTTCCCTTATTTTCTTTTGATTATTGCTGGAAAATAGGGAAATTTGAGAATCTGTGTTTTAAATAAGTAAGACATTGGGTTGTTTGTTAGCGATTTCTTAAAAAATTATTTAACTGAGTTTAACTTTTAATTCATATTTTATCGTCAATCGAAATCTCGTTTTTTCATATAAACACTATGAAAATAAATTAATTTTTAGTGTTTCTATATCCCTTATTTTAAGTTCATTTTTCACATGCCGGCTCTATTCACATCAAGATGGTTCTGGTTAAACAAAGACAAATGCACCCATACTTTAAATATTAAATATTATATATCTTAGCGAGCTGTGAAAAAGGTACTTATACATTGATACATAATAAAATAATAATTTTGAATTGTTTAATCGGTATGCTATGTTTATTTTTTATGTTTAGTATTGCTCATGCTGTAGAGATGTGCAGTTTCGTTACTTTTAACTAATCACGGGTACTCGTTACTTTTTATTCGGTACAAAGTAATCACTACCAGCGCTGTCGTCAAACAAATATTTTCGGTATCACAAAATTTTAAGTTAGGTGCCTCCGAGTGCCTCAACGAAGTATTGTAAAGAAAATATTTATTTTTAATTTAAACATAAAAATACATTTTTATTTCAGTCAACATTAATGTACTTATTACAAAAAAAATAGTTAAATTAACTAAGAATAACAATTTCAAAAAATAAATAAAAAATTAACAGTCTTATATTTCAAAAATTATAGAATTAAATTAATAAGAATATAACAAAAATTACTATTTTAATTTTAATATAAATATAAAAACATTATTAAACTACACGAGCTTATATTTATTCACTAAACTTTTCGAAGGTTTCCAATCACATAACTGAATATCTTTAGTAAGCTGTTTCGCAATCATCAGAGCATTTACTGTTTCCGGTTTCAGACTATTTCTATTTTTGGTTTTTATGTTATTTAAGTCGGAAAAACACCGCTCAGCAGCGGCGCTACTGTGCGGTAGGCTTAATAGTCCACCTATAAATTGTTTTAAATTTGGAAATCTAATTTCATTTAAACCATTTTTCAATGAAAAAATCTTGCCCCAAAAATCTTCCACATTCGATGAAACGGGCACAAATTTTTGAAAAATGACGGATCTAAATTCTTCCTCAGTATCATCAATTTTATCGATGCACAATTGCGGGAATAGATTAATCAATGGAATAAGCGTTAGCCCTAGATTCTCCGGATCTATAGATTGAATTTCAATTAAAGTTTCATCTTTAAAGTCAAAGCGACTTACGATTTCCTGGCAAAGTTTTATGTAATACTGCTTACAATTTTCTTTAATTACCGAAATATTCTCTGGCGGTAAATTGCATTTTTTGATTTCCAATTCGGCCTTTGGCCCTATATAAATCAAATTTAAATCTAAATAAATATTATTCATTTTAAGATTTATCCCATTTAAATTATTTTCATCGATTTGACTTTTTTCAATAAAATTATGTAACACCACTAAGAGAAAACTTTTTACGGAAGGAAGTAATTTGTAAATTTTCGGAGTTTCGCTTTGAAATTCTTTGTTTAAATTATTTGTGGACTTTAAAATGTACGATAAGAAATAAAAATATATCAAATTTATACTGTTTAATTGATTAGAAATACTGCAGGCTAAGTCTTTATAAATGTTTTTTGTCTCAAATTTTTCTATTAAAAAATAGTGTTGAAGTGGTGTCCACTGTTCCAATAGCCTTGAAATTACTCCTTCTAAGGCTAACCATCTCGTTGTAGAAGTTCGCAATATTTTATGTATTGGTGCATTGAAACATTTTTGGAATGATGCAAATTCGTTTTGTCTTTTCGAACTATGCGAAAAATAATTATAAATGTTTCGGGCCAATCTTTCACACTCTTCTGGCAATTTTTTCGCTGCCTTCGAAGAACATAGATGTATGGAGTGACAAGTACATCCAAGCGCATAAATGTATGGGTTTTTAGGTTTTAATAATGCTTGGACACCGGAGACTTTGCCCATCATAACGCTAGCATTGTCTGCCCCAAATCCAATTAAATTATCCATTGATAATTGATGAGTATCGAAAAAATTTGATATACTTGTAAACACTGATTGTGCATCTGTGTTTTCGAGTTCTAGCAATGCCAGAAAACTATCCTTAGCTAAATTAGTTTCATTGTCGAAATATCTAGCGATTATTGCTAAACATTTTTTCGAGCTTATATCCGTAGTTTCATCTATTATAATCGAGAACGGTTGGTTCTGTAAAATATGGCTTAAACTTTTAATCCCCTCTTCAGCAAATAGATGTGTTATGGTTTCCGTTCCCTTTGTTCGACCAAATTTAATTTTTTGCAAATTTTTGATTCTGGTTCAATTGATTTTATGAGATCTACTAGATGATCGATTAATGTGAAAGGTAAATTATTTCTAATCAAAAACATTAAAATTTTTAAATCTGCCACTTTCTGTTTGCCTTTAATGTTTTGCTCATCAATATCGATTTCATCGACAAGCATTTGTCCTTTTAACGAGTTGATTACGTTAATGTGGCTTTTACTGTCATTATGGCGTTTTAGCAGTGAATAGTTATTGGGCAATGATTGCTGGCAATATTTACAAAATTCCCGGCCTTGTTTTTCAGTTAACCACGAAAAAAATGTTAACCAATTAGCATAAAATTTAGGAAGGGCCGTAGATTTAGATCTTCGTTTACTTGAGCTAAAAAAAATTAGCATGAATTGAGGGTCATCCAAATAAAAAAATGTCACTTACCTTTCATTCGTTTTAGTAGGTGAAGCCTGACTATCAATTTCGATTAATTCATCCAACGAGTTATTTGAAGAAATCGTTGAAGTTTGAACGAGGTTCGGACTAACATAATCAACTTTAGAAGTGGTATTTATGTTGCTATCAAAGGATTCATTTCCATAAACTTCCTCAGTAATATTTGGTGTAGTATTTAGTGCATCAACTGTTGGCAGATGTTGCCTGTAGATCACGTCTACTTGCGTGCGGAGCAAGTTTTTGAAAACTAAAAATGTGCATTCATATTTAAATGGTCAGTAGAACTAATTAAAGTCATCATTGTCTTAATTAGGGCTGTTCATTAATTCATACAATGCAGACACCAATAAAATGTTCGTTGTATGCTGTATCACTGGTAAAAGACAGAAGATGTCTTTTAATAAATGGAATAGATGGGGGACACAGTCCAAATTATTGAATAGCCCATTAACCTCACTCTCACAAAATACTTACTTTAAAAGTGTTTGTTTAACCTTTTTGTTTTTATCCATTTGAATTAATTCCTTATAAAAATTATATTTAAAAAAATTGCACATAAAACTGCCAGATCAAAACTCAAAAGTATAAAATTATTTTTTAGAATGAGCGTTTTTTTTTATACGCCGTACTTCACCAAATTATTTGCTTTATTTGACATTCTATGAGTATGACAAAAAAGCGATAATACGCTTTCAGCAAAACTGCGGTAGATAGCCGTAGAAGTTTAAAAGCGACTATGCGAAGTCAGCAAACCTGCGGTAGGTAGAATAAATAATAATTATATCTAATCAAAAATAGGTGAAATTATATTTTTTCAATCAAAATAAATAAGGTTTTCAGCCAAATTGATTTAAATTTGAATGAAATTGAAAAGTGCCTCATCAATTTTTGTTCGGTGCCTCTGAGTGCGTCAGTGCCTCAGGCTTCGGCAAAGTGCCCGAGAGGCACTATAGTGCCTCTTTCGGCAGCGCTGATCACTACTCCATATAATTTGTTAAACATTTTGCGTTTTGTATGTAAAAACACAAAGGTAAGGAGGAAACGAGACATACTAGAGGAGAAAAAGAGACATACATAACTAGAGGAGAAAACGAGACATAACTGATTATATACGTTCGTTTCAACTCAATAAAGCGAAATAATTTTTTTTTTTTTGTTTTGTTTTCATTTTAGTAGGTATAAAATAACGAATATTTTTTAACCGAAGGAATCGTTACTTCGGGTAGTTAAAAGTAACGAGTATTAAATAACGAATAGTTACTACCCGCACATCTCTATAATGCTGTTGCTGAGTTTGGTTATATGTATGGGGGATATAGAAAACAAAAACTATAATAATGGTAAACAGATTCGAATGCCATTTTCTAAAGATACGCGCAAGGAAGAAGCCGCAGGGAGACATGCTACCGTCTTTCCAGCTGCTATGATATTACAGTCAAAGTAGCGCCTTTTAGTTTAAATCGATCAAATCAGCGATGCCATTTTGCTTTGTTCATATAGATTGCCGTAACCATTCTCAAAAGTCTAAATATGGAATCTTCAACAATTGCTGTGTACAAGAAATGATGAATTTTAAAGCGTTCAATGCAGGTTTAGATGATTAACTTAACGGAACTGTACTTTCCTCAAGCTCACGAAGACATGGCTAGACGGAAATATAGTCGGTTATAAATTTCAATTTTCAATTAAACAATTAATGTCGGTAAGATTCGTCCTCCAAATCCGGAATAGAATAACTTATTGACTTTTTAAACCAAAATTGTAGTGTAATTTAAATACTGAGCGAACAGCAGCCGTCTATCTGCATTGGCTTCTCAGGCCCATTGAAGAGACTTGAAATGATTCAATAGTTAAAGGTTTTCACATAATTCTTTTGCGAGTTGAGCGTGAACTCGCCCGTTGTTTTTTGTATATCTAACACCTAGAAGCATAAACAAAATTAGTCATGGATAGCTGTTCGGTAAAACGACGTGTTAAAAACATTCAAGCGTATTTCGAGAATGGGCGCACTATTACATATCATAGGATTTTTTCAGTAAGATAAAACAATTGAATAAAACAAATTTAAATAGGTGTGGGTCCAAAATTGTGTTATTCTTGATAAACAAAAAGAAAGAGTCAATGATTATAAACATCAAATCTTTTACTGATAAATTGTTCAAATAAATTGAGTTAGATTGTGTCTGTGGAGGTTTATGTGAATCTGGCAGCTGTTAAGGTTTCTCATATTGACATATTTATTATACATCAGCCGGGAAATTTAATCACAATCAAAGGAAAATGAAAAAAAAGTGTGTGACAGCACGCACAGTATTAATAAAACTTCTAACGGTAGTGTAAGGATCCGCAATTAGGACAACCATATAACAGGCCATATTCCAGCCAAGTCCTATTGTAAGAAGCCATATTCTAGAACTCTAACTGAAAATAATTCTACGATCCTATTTCCATCGCGCATAGGTTAAGAAATAGCTAAATTCCATCTTACACTTGGCCACACTGAAAAAAATATTGTGCATTTTATTTATGAATTGCATTCGTTAACCATACCATAATTCGTACTATTAATGTAAAAGTTTTAGAACGATTACTCAATACAATAAAATAAAACAAACGATTCACTTTTTAATTTAAATGTTTTGTTTTTCAAGTTTATATTAATTTATTTATTTAATTTATTTTGTTCAAATTATTTATTAAGTTTAATGCATAATTTAATATATTTATTACACATTAATATGTTATTTTTGTAGAATCTTTTTAATTTATTTATTATTTCCATCACCACCATTTTATGTGTTTAATTTTAAAAATTGCTAACGAGCGCGCGTGTGTTCCAACTAAATCCGAGACGAGACTAATGTTTGATTTTTATTTAATTTAATTTATTTTGTTTTGTGTGTAGTACTAGTGTGTCTGTGCGTTCTGCGTTGTGATGTGATTGGTTCAGCCAAGCATGAAGGGGAAGTCAGCCCAATAAGCATTCAATCTGTGCCGCCAAGTTTGTAGTGGTTAATTGGGTGAACCGCTACAATTTCTTCTATTCGTACTATTAATGTAAAAATATAAAAATTATAAAAGATTCATAAAAATGTGTGAATTAATATGGCGAATCACGGTTCATAAACTTAAAAATGGTTAGTTTATTGTATTGTATCTTTAATACATTGACATGTTGTTTGCGTATTAGTGCAACTTGCAGGATTTTAGTAAAAAATGACATTTATGAAGAATTCATATTTCATAA
The DNA here is from genome assembly GCA_963556165.1 of Tipula helvola. Taxonomy (NCBI): domain Eukaryota; kingdom Metazoa; phylum Arthropoda; class Insecta; order Diptera; family Tipulidae; genus Tipula; species Tipula helvola. The sequence goes on from OY744483.1 coordinate 105,876,105, forward strand.
TATTTATGGATATAATATTAAGATTATGTATATAACAGTGGCGGCGCTTGGTAATTCTACCGACGATATAAATAAATAGTCGTAGATTCATCCCTAATTATTTTAAATTGCCGTAAATTAATTTATTAATACAGGGTGTTCCATTCAAAATGCGACTCTACGTTTTACTTGCTTTCACATATGTAAGTAAAAAAAAAATCTAGTAGGTAATTATGAAACTTTTGGACCTTGAGATTTTTAAAGATTTATCTGTTTTGAGGTCCCTAGGGTCCGAAAATATTGAGGTAGTTTACATCGCCATATTTAGTCCTGTACTATACACTATATTCGACCTAAACTGCATAGGTCACATGATGTAAACGGTAATGACCCAAGTTAGGTTAGGTAAGTAAAATGTGTGGCCTAACCTAATATATGTGGATTAAAAATATGATGTAAACGCTTCGACCCAAAGAGTTATCGTATTTTTCAATAGATGTAGTTGGTTAATTATTATTCATAAAGAAAATTAAAAAAGAAATCAATTGAACACAAAAGCTATTATAATAAACTCTAAAATAAATATTTTTGTGTTAATAATTAAATTTTGTAGTTATGGCTAGTGAAAGTGCCGCATATTTTTGTGAATCGGAGTTGGGAATAGACTCCGATGAAAATATAATTTATGATGCGGAATCACAAATTGAATTGTTCGAAAGGATCGAATTGGACGGACGCGGAGACAAAAATATCTTTAAATTTGTGTATTGAAAAAAAAAATATTGAGCTTAATGGATGGAAAGAAATATAAACATAACGATATTTACAAGTAAGTTTTATTTAGTTGCTCTTGTATATTTAATTTAATGATTATTTTTGTATTATTTAATTAAAGATCATTGGAAGTCGATTTACACAAAAAGTATGTGTTGAAGGACGCAAACCAAATGAGAACAAAAATGAAGCACTTGAAAGAACTCTATTATCAATGTAAAAGGAACAATGGGACCAGTGGGGAAAAGAGAATTAGTATTAGTTTTTATAATGAGATGGATGAATTATTAGGTCATAGACCTAAATCAAAGGCCATAAACGAAATTCCGGAATGCGGCATAGATTCTGGTCTACCGTCGAATAACCCTGAAATACATGAGTCGAACGGTAAGTTTTATCTATTAATTTTGGTAATTTACTTATTACTAACTGTAGTGTTTAATTTATAGACAATTCTGATGAAGAAGAGCCACCAACAAAAAAAAAATGCCCAGAAAAACTGGAGGTTAGTAACGTTTATTTTCTTTTAGTTGCTTATCTTGTAATAATTGGTTTTTTAGGGAGATTATCAAATATTAAAAAAGCGGAAGAGTTTAGCAAGACCTTCAATAAAACCCAGGGCCAAATGTTCAATTCACTTATTGAAAAGCAGAACTAACTATTCGAAGAATCGATGAAAAAGCAAATGGAGGAGCAGAGACAATGGGAAAAGTTATGCAAAAGGAGGAGCACGGCCATCAAAATCAACAGTTTACAGTAATGATGGATGGATTTCAGAAAATTGTACAAACCATCCAAAATTTAAATTTTCAAGGCCCACCTAATCCTTATTTTTCTGTACATTCACACATCATCAATCTAACGCCGGATTTAAACCCCAAATGTATCCACCTTCACAACCGGATTCCTATCAGTACCAACAAGCTGGTACAACCACCACAACCTTGCCCCAACAAATTTTTTCACTACAAAATCAACAAAATACGTATAGTTCAACTTTGTCCCAAGACACTATCTATAGCACCACCACAACAAAAAACCGATTCAAGTAAAAATACATCTATTTTAACTTTAAAACCTTTGCCTTATATTCCAAATAACTTAAAATTTATAAATAAATCTTCAACTCCCCAAACAGCCTCAATTCCCAAAATAATAACCATTACTAAAATAAAACAAACTCCAAATAACACGACTTAAAGTTTTGTTAAAATATATACGTATGTCGATACTATTTATATTTATTATAGTTAGGTTAATTAATTTAAAAAATGTAAAAAATCAATAAAAATAATTAAATGAATTAATAAAAGTACAAATTAAATATAAAATACATAGATTAAAAATATTTTGAAAAAATTTATTTATGAAATGAAATGAAAAAAATTATTTTATTAAAATTTATATTTATAAAATTCTTTTACGAAGTGGAAAGAGTTTGCCTAAATATGCTGTTAAGTGATTTCCAATCTCTGTACCTGACATATCTTCTCTTTCTCGACATGTTCTGGTTGACGGTTGAGGAAATAATTCGGCAGATTCAGCCACATATTCGAGCCATCGTGAATTATACTGCACCTTTTTGGTTTGAATAAAATTTTGCAAAATGCGGGAAGCACTTGTGATATTGGGAACGAAGGTGAAATTCACGTCGATCCTTTTTAATAGTATCCGCCATCTTCCTTGTAAGCGGCCAAAAGCCATCTCCACATTCACCCGTGCGGAATTCAAATGAATGTTAAAGGAATCTTGCAATGGCGATATACCAGAACCTGGGAATCCTTTTAGTAACCAAGGTAATAATGGATACCCTGGATCACCGACTGTATGGTATTTCCAAACCATCTACATTTTACTTTATCTAGAAATAAAAATAAATTCTTACTACCCTTATAGACCGGGAGCCGCGGTATAAGGAAATCTAATGAGTACACGGCTAAATCAAGGTTCCCAAAAATCAATATTTTAGCCTGTTACAGAATGTAGAAATAAAAAAAAATTGTTCTAGCTTAGCTTCATCTTGAACCCTAAAACATTAGACCAAAATTTTGTTGTAAAAAATAACGGAGATGGGACGCGCTTTAATAGATTGTAGGTAAACAAAAACGTTAGAAAAATATCAGTGAACTTGGTCGACTACCTCTTCTCTCTTCAAAACGGCTCTCATTTATAATAATTATATATAATTAATATAATTTTCTAACGCTTTTATTTACCTTATTTCTACCAAATAAAATACAAATTAAGCGTGTACCTCTCCGTTTTTACTTAGAAACGATTTTTTTTTCTAATCTTAAAGGATATAAGATTATTATTATTCGATATTTTAAATCAAACTGAAACGTTTACTTTGATCATCCAAAATTTAGCTTCATTAAATTGTCTTATACCACGGCTTCCACTCTGTTACTAATATTCAATATTTATTTTTACCTGTGGGATCATATTCCTATAATTCTTAAATAAACTGGAATCTTTGAATACAGCTGCGTCATTGTGTTTACAGGATGACGAATACATATATGACGAAATCTAAAAATATAATTATTAAAAATTTTGTTTTTTATACAGATATGATAAAGGTTTACCTGCATTTGTCGTCAACAACCGCTTGCAAATTAAACGAGGGCCACCCCTTCCTATTAACGCATCCGATTAATTGAGGAATATGACAAATATTTTCAAAGTTGTTGGCAATTTCGGCTGCTTCCTCATCGTCTGGCATTGTTAAATACGTTTTCATAATTTCATTATTAATTGCGTTTACCACCTTATACAAGCATTTTTTTATTGTTGCTTTATGAACGCCAAAAACATTGCCTAATATTCTGTATTCTGCGCAACTCGCTAACTTATATAGAGCTATAGCCACTTGCTTCTTAACGGATAGTGGATATTTGTTAAAGTTAAGCATAATTCCTCAAAAGTTTTTTTTGACAGCTTTCAATCCAATAATTTAACACAATATCATTCCAAAAGTGCGCACTGCGCGGTTTCATCCAAATCCTTTTTTTAAGGAGTGGATTCCCGATATCTTGCAGAACAGATGGCAACATAAATTGATTTTGCATCATTGCGGTAAACAATCTATTATGTGTTTCGGCTTGAAGCATTATTTTTCTACGCAACTCACGACGTCTTTTAATTATTTTATTTCTAATAACCATTTTATGTTTATTGGTTTGAAAAATAAAGTTTTGATAAAAATCTATAATCAAACAAATTATTTTCAATTGTTGATCCATTATACATAAATTTATTATTTTTTCACAAATTTTTCCCACTTCTGTCTTTTGACACACACATAACACGATTTATTGATTTATTTTATTTTAAAGAAATTATGAAAATAAATAGTTTTAGTATTATTCAATAGATGGTGTACACAATGATCCAAACGAGACCTATATTTTCTTATGATGTAACCGGCTGGTAGGTGGACTAAAATAGGTCGTCATTTAAGTCAGTCCACTAAATATTTCGTGTGTAAACTACCTCATTGGTTTCGAAATGGTGTCTGTCTATCAGTCTAACAGTATGTCAGTAGGTCAGTCTGTGTCCTCTCTACAGCGCAGATGGTGTAACCAATCTTTTTTGATCAATTGTGAAGTCCCAGTGAATTTTACTTCAAATAGGGAAATTACCATTCTCTTGGCCCAGAAAATTTATTTTGCAAATATCTTAAGAAGTATAAGGTTTACAAAAAACTACTTAATACAAAATGTTTACAAAAAATAAAAAATTTAAATATAAATTATGGTAAATGGCATTTATGTGTATTCACCCATGGAAAACTTAAATTATTTTAAAAATTTCAATGAAGCTTCGTCAAATTTTATCTGTCACATAAAAAAAACTTATGAATGCGAAATTTTCCGTCCAAACTTAAAACAAATTAAAACAAGACGTCAAAAATATTGTTTCCCCTTGTGCAAAATTGAAAATTCTAAATTAATCTTTTAAATTTCATATTCTCACTAGTCTTTTATTTTATTTTTAATTTGGCAACATTTATGGAACCGAACCTAAAAAAAATTATTGAATCACAAAATGATGCTACTAAAAACTAAAATGCTATTTCTATAGACATACTATTTTCTAAAAGTTTCACGAAATTCTCATCCCAAATAAATACAAAAATTGCTGCCATTTAGGTATTTAAAAAATTTTTAATTTCTCTACGGCTAAAATGTCAAAAAAACTTAAAATTGGATTCGTTAAAATTCTTAATTTTTTTTAAGTTTATAATTTCAAATACTCTAAATTCAATAAACGTAAACGAAAATATTTCGATTTCTCAAATTAATTCAATAACTCACTTTAATCCGGCAACTCCTGAAGAACTAATTAATCAAATCAGAAATCGGGCAAGCCTTGCTAAGCGATAGACGTCAAAACAGAAAATTTTGCTCCTAAATTTAAATACATATTTATCAATTTATTAAATTAAAATAATAATTTTTGTTGTGACTAACGCTGTAAATTGTGTGACGATCAGTTTTTAATTATATTGTAATATGACAAAGATTTGCGTGAAGTGTAATAACACCAAACGGGGCAGTGTGCTTTTACACTGTTTTGGGCCGTGCAGCAAATTCTACCACGTAGACTGCCTGGACTGGAAGTCTCCTTCGAACGACAGTTGGATCAAAGTTGTTAACGACTGTCCGTATGCAGTTTTTATGTGCCTTGAGTGCCAGCGCACATTTAAAGAGGGTAATTGTATGTCGTTGGATACGATTAAATCCTCGTTGGACAATATGGAATCCAAGATATCAATTATTGCTGACACCACTATGCCCACCGTTAACACGATAATTAGTCAGGCCGCTGAGTCTTTGGCTAATTCGTGTGCTTCCAGCCTCTCATCTGTCTGCAGCAAAATTGGTGACCAGATCGCTGAACAAATCCGCGATTGATTCGCCCAGGTGTCAACCCAAACCGCTCATACTGGCATAACTTCTTCCGAGACGTCGACTCCAACTCTCCCGGGCATTTCATCTGCAGCAGCTGCCGTGCGTCGTCCATCGTACGCCTCAATAAGTGGAACTAAACCATGTTCGCTGCCTAACAGTATCCGGATGATTAAACCGAAGTTTTGGTTTCATATGTCGCAGTTCGATACCGCTGTTGAAGACGCTGCTATTGCCGAATTTGTAAATAATAACTTTGGTATTTCTAATGCTGTGGTTAGTAAGCTAATACCAAATGGGCGTAAACTTACCGACATGGAGTATGTCTGTTTCAAAGTGGGAGTTGATGCCGATTTAACAGCCAAAGTTATGTCCACGGCGAATTGGCCTAATGATGTGTGTATTAGACCCTTCCATAATACAAATTTTCGGCAGCGCCAATCACATCGTATGCAAGCAATGGGGAAAGGTGCATTTCAGAACCAGCAAATATCGACCCTGAATCCTCCAGCGGTCATTACGCAACAAACTGTGCGCCAATCCGGCCAGTAAGCTCCGATCGTTCCAGCTTTACCTCAATTTATTACCACAACGCCTCTAGCATCCGAGGTAAAGCCAAGAATTTTCGCTTAGGCGTTCTGGACAATGATTATGATATCATAATAATCTGTGAGACCTGGCTTACTGTCAATATGTATTCTGGTGAATATTTTCCCTCCGGACTATGTCGTTCACAGGAAAGACAGGTATGATTTTGACACCAGGCTTCGAGGGGGTGGGGTATTGATTGCGGTTAAAGTTTCCATTCCTAATGAGTTGGTTGTCTGTCATCCTAGTCTTGACGTCATTGCTGTTCGTGTTAAGGTGGCCAGTTCATCTATCGTCATCATCGCAGTGTATGCTCTCAATGGTTCGAATTTAGAATATTTTGAAAGGATAATCAATTTCATCGACTCAGTTGTGATGCCATCAGTGCGTCCTAATGATTAACTTGTAATTGTGGGCGACTTTAATCTACCTGACATAGCTTGGCTTGATGTTTATGGTGTCTTTACATCGCTTTCCACTGACCAAAGGGCATTATACATTATTGACTACTTTGCTAGCATCTCAACCAAGCAGCTGAATCGTACTAGCAACAGTCAAGGGAAACTCCTAGACCTGTTATTTGCCAATGACGTCATGCATTCGGAGGTTTCATCATGTTTGGATTTCACCGGCTCCCAGAGCATCTACCACACACCAATTACGATAAATATTTTTCATATAAATTGTTCAATTGATTCCTTTTCTAACAAGTTTTATTTTAATTTCAGAAATGCCGACTACGCTTCCTTAAACGAGTTCCTCAGCAATTCTGATTGGGACTTTTTGCAACGCGGCGGTAATTTAAATGACATCGTTTTGATGTTTAACGACATTCTCAAAAGTGGTATTGAAAGACACGTTCCATTGGTTAAAAAAAAAATCGGCTTTCGGGAGCCCTGGTATAACAATAGATTGTTAAATCTGGAGAATCGCCGCAATAAGTTCCATTCATTATACAGGCGGTACGGGGTCCAATTTTATCCCAAATTTGATAATGCTCGCAAAGAGTTTAAAAGTTTAAATTGGTTTTTATATAACCAATACGTTGTGCGAATCGAGGAGGAATTGACATCAAATCCAAAGGAGTTCTGGAGTTTTATGAATAGTAAGAGAAAAGTGGTTGGTTTCCCTACTCCTATGTCTTACCAGAACTCCGTCGCTAGTCTACCCGCGGAGTCCTGTAATTTGTTTGCTAGCTATTTTGCCTCAGTATACGAACCAGCCACGATGTCCCCTACCATTCCTTCATGCGCTAACAGTTTCGTGGAATTTAATTATTTTAAATTTACTGAGCAGGAAGTTTGCGATTGCTTGCTTAATCTTGATATTAAAAAGGGCGCTGGTCACGACGGTATTCCGCCGATCCTTATTAAGCATTGTGCCGAGAGTTTGTCCCGCCCAATTACCTTCATGTTTAATGAAAGTTTACGTATTGGATTTTTTCCTGAGCCTTGGAAAATTGCATGCCTCCATCCCATTTTCAAGGCGGGTAGAAGAAACGAAGTAAGTAATTATCGGGGGATTTCCATTCTTTCCGTTATACCCAAACTATTTGAATCTATGGTTCACAAGGTCTTGGTTTTCCATACCAAATCATTAATTTCTTCTGCTCAGCATGGGTTTTATCCAGGCAGATCCACAGTGACTAATCTGGTTTCTTTTTGTGGCAAGTTATTTAGCAGTTTAAACTCCAGGCAGCAACTGGATGTTATTTATACTGATTTTGCGAAAGCTTTCGATAAAATTGACCATTCGCTCCTGATCTCTAAATTAAAGAACTTAAATTGTCAGTGCATTCCAATTGAATGGTTGCAGTCTTACCTTCCGACCGTTGGCAATCCGTTAGGATTTTGGATTCTAGTTCACAGCTATTTCGCGTGACATCTGGCACCTCAAGGAACCTCAAGGAAGTCATATTGGCCCTTTATTATTTATATTATTTATCAACGATATTGTTGACTGCTTTGAGTTTGCCAGCTGCCTCCTGTTTGCCGATGATATGAAAATTTTCGCCCGGGTCAACAGCGTGTCCGATTGCGTAAAGCTGCAAGATGATTTGGACAAATTTTGCAGTTGGTCTATTCGCAATAGATTGGGACTCAACGTGAGTAAGTGTAAGAGTCTTTCATTTTATCGTACCCGGTCACCTCTGTCCCATCGTTATCGTCTGTATGGTGAGGATGTAGTCAGAGTGGAGTTTATATCTGATCTGGGTATAATTTTTTCAGCTGACGCCACCTTTACTAGACATATTAACACCATTATTAATAAGGCATACATTATGTTGGGTTTTATTAAGCGGAACTGTAAGGACTTCATCGACCCGATTACTCTAACATCACTGTATGGTTCTTTTTTTCGTTCTATTTTAGAATATGCATCGCCGGTGTGGTCACCATCTTACCACTGTCACTCGGATAGAATAGAAAGTGTTCAGAAGCAGTTTGTTTTGTATGCACTTCGTTGTCTACCGTCTACACGGTCTGTGGAATATGTTCTTCCTCCCTACCAAGATCGCTGTAACCTATTGAATCTGCACCGATTAGATTGTCGACGGGTAGTAGCATCGGCATTGTTCATTTGCGATATTTTCAGCTCTCGAATCGATTGTACTGAGCTGCTTTCACGCTTAAATCTTTACGCTCCAGTACGTCAAATGCGCCCACGCGATGGACTGTTACTCATTAACCAGGTATCAACTAATTACGGTCTTTCGGAACCACTTTTGAGAGCATCGCGTGAGTTTAATTCAGTTTATGATGTTTTTGATTTCAACTTGTCCAGAGAGTCGTTTAAGAAAGCTTTATTTAAATTTTTATGTAATAATAACTAAATAGTCGGCGTTTTCTATCTATCTTTTATTCCTTTTGTGTTGTATTCCATTTTTACAAATTATTTTTATAATTTTTTTTAACATGTTTGTATAACCGATTGCAATCACTGTAGGCTATACATGATAATAAATAAATAAATAAATAAATTTCGATGTGTATATTAAACTAATATTGAAAATTTATTGTGACGAGAAAATATTCAGAAAGAAAGCATTTTAAGTTTTAAAGATCCCATGCAACTTTTACTCAAGTTGTATAAAAAATCTTAACCAGACACAAATAATGATTATCAACTTCTTGCTTCGTTAGCTCATTTTAATTCCAAACTTCTAAAATCGTAATATTTGCTAATGAAGGAACCTTAAAGTTTAGATTTCTTCATTACAAATAAACTGTAAAATTGCAAGCCAAACGTTGTTGGTAAATTATCGTACCGAAAGAAATCTCAAAAGGAACGGCAAATAAAACTTCAAAATGTATCTCGCAATTTCCTTTTTTATTTCGTAAAGCTAAAATGATATGTTGTTGATGATTTCATAATTTAATTTTTTATTTATTTATTGATAATTGTTGTCGCTTCGACGGTCCAAGAAAAAGAGAATGAAATTTATTTATTTTAGCTATATAAGAAGTAATACTTTTTAATTAATTATTTGCTTCTTAAATTTATTGGTCTTTATTTAAATGTTGGTTAGTTTTTAACTTTTTATAGACGCAATTTATTTTTATTGTACATTAATAATGCCAAATAATGCACAACATAATTAAATTTTTGATAGCCGAATTTTCGATTATTCCAATCATTTTCTAGGCTTTAATGTATTTACAAATACAATATTAATCAATTATTAAACAATAAAAACCTTTTTTTAAGATTTTTCAGTTTAAAAAAAAATAAATCATTTTCGTTTTTCCAAAATAACAAAAACTTCACTTAGTGAAGAAAAAAAAAAAAATGAAAATGATAAAAAAGAAAATAAGTAAAGCCTAGAAAATGATTGGAATAATCGAAAATTCGGCTATCAAAAATTTAATTATGTTGTGCATTATTTGGCATTATTAATGTACAATAAAAATAAATTGCGTCTATAAAAAGTTAAAAACTAACCAACATTTTTAATTAATATAATTCTCCGTAGATGGTTAAATCTCTTTAATCTATAAATTTAAAACTTACTCTTTATTTTAATTGAGCTACCAAAACAACTACGATCACCTTTACAAATTTCAATTCAATTAATTGTCAAAATGTTTTTTGTTTACAATTACGTGATACAATACCACATGGTAAGAAATTAATATAATAGGATAAGTATTTAATAAAAAAGAAAGTAGGAGTTTAAAATAATAAATTTTACTATTTGATTTCAGGTAAACATCACAACAAAATAATGGAATTAATAATCAAGTTCAAGTTAAATATAAATAAGTATCAAATAAGTATTAATAAATAAGTATCAAAATTGTATTTGTTGTGAAATGTTTTAGCTGATGTTTTGTTTTGTTTTGCAGGTTTAAATAAAATCTTTTGATTACGAGTTTTCTTCTGTGATGACAACCAGCTCCAGAATATATTGCTGTGCATTGTTGCGTTTGCAACATAAACCACACATAATTCATATGGAAAATTAAAAATTTGTCAACAAATTTAATAAATTGTTAATAAAAAAAATTGTTTATTGTATGCAAATTATTCCATTAAACAGTCTCTTCAAAATTCTATTTAATAAAACAACTACACTGAAAAAAAAACATACGCATATACAATAAAAAAAATTATTGTGGCAATGATTTTTTTAATAACTTGGATCCTTAAACTTTGTTGATTGATTAAACAAACTCAATGTTATTAGATTAGAATAGCATTTATTAAAAGCTAACAAATTAATATATACAATGTAACTATTCATATTTTTTTGTCAAAAAAAATAATAAATTTTTTAATTAATACAACGCAATACAAAATTATCATTTTGTAACTAATTTGATTGATTTTACAACTATTTATTGAATCAATGTACTAATTTAATGGAAGTTTCACGGCGTGGTTTATTTATTTATTTTATTTATTTATTTATTTTATTTATTTATTGTACTTTAACAATAATTTAGTATTAAAAGGAAAAGCACAGATGGAAACAGAGTAAACGGAACAAAAGAACAAAAATAAAATGATGAAGCTGCTTCCATTAGGCAGAAAAACCTTTTAAATTTTTTCAAACAATTTCCATCTCATGCATACACATTCTATTTTGAGCAATAGCTCATTTACAATAAAATGTACAGCAAGAGGTGAAATAATATTAAAAATTAACAATAATAACAATAATATTAAAAATAAATTTAAAAACTACGTATTGCCCATCAATCACGCCACTCCAAAAATTTTGACTTAAATAATTTGGCCGATCCTAATCTCCTAATTTCCAATGGAATTGAATTCCAAAGGGAAACTCCCGTAACGTAAAAGGATTTGTTTAGCGACCTACAACTATTTTTGGCCGGAATCAGGCGGAAGTTTGCGGAATGAGACCTGCTAAAAAGTAACTTCCTATAAAGATAACAAGGCTTCTTAGCTTTGAGAAGTTTAAAAATAAAAAGACAAACGCGAAATTCGTAAAAGGTAGATAAACTACATCCTAAAACAAGGCTAGAGTAGGCAGAAATATGATCAAATTTTCTAATACCAAAAATAAACCTAGTACATGCATTGAAACATCTTTGGAGAACGTTCATATTTTCCTGAAGCATACCGAATAAAACTACGTCACCATAAATAAAATGAGGAAGAAGATAAGACAAAAACATTTTTTTCCTAAACTGACTATCAGAAAATCCTACTACTTTATACAAACAACTAAGCATACCAAAGACCCTCTTACTAATACTAACTAAATGGTCACCCCAAGAAAGAGTTTTATTAATAACTAAGCCTAAATCTCTAACAGTATTTGAATACCTAATTAGCGAACCCTGCAGAAAAATACCAGGAAAGGACGAGGTGTCTAACGATTTTTTATAAATTATGATCGACTGAGATTTATTCGCATTTAAAACGAGCCTATTAGAGACCGACCAACTAGCGATATTACTTAAGTCTTCATTTATCAGAGAAATATTCCTATCAATAGAATCCTGATCTAAACGACTATTTTTATAAATTTGGACGTCATCAGCGAAAATGTGAAATGAACAATGGTGAATAGAGGATTCTATGTCATTAATGTACATAGAAAACAATAGAGGACCCAGCACTGAACCCTGAGGAACGCCGGAAATTACAGGAACGAAATCAGACAAAGAATTGTCGAAAAAAACTGCCTGAGAACGATTAGAAAGATAGTTAAAAATTAGTCTGGCAGCGGAAACCGAAAATCTAAACTGAGATAAGAGTTTGTTAAAAAGAATTCTGTGATTAATAGAATCAAAGGCCTTAGAAAAATCTAACAAAGTTAAAGAAGTCAATTCCCTATTATTCATATTACGCCTAATATCATCACATACATTTAATAACGCAGTAGAAGTGCTATGAAATTTTCTAAACCCAGATTGGAAGAAACTAATTAAACTATTGCTATTTAGATGCGATTGAATTTGAGTTTTAACAACTATCTCGAAAGCTTTAGAGAGAGAACTTAAAATGCTAATTGGCCTCAAATGGGATAGCTCTGAAGGATTATTAATCTTTGGGATGGGTATGATTTTACTTAGCTTCCACTGATCTGGATAGGAAGAGGATGTGAGAATAAAATTAAAAATATGTAACAAATATTTTGAGACGAAAGGGAAAACTCGTTTAACGAATTTTAAATTGACGTTATCCAGACCAGAAGATTCCGACTTAACATTCCAAATGGCAGACTGTAAATCCTCGAGAGAAATATTTGAAAACGAAAACGAATTAGAGGACGCATTAGAGAACAAATCGACGGTACTACTGCCCGAGTTCAAACTAGAGCAAAAATAACTATTAATATCATTGGGCTTAATCACCCCACTAGAACTACTCTTGCATCTGCCTAGGCCTAAATTACGAACATTACGCCAAAAAACCTTGGGAGGAAGGGAGGGGTCTAACTTGTCCTTAAAATAATTACGTTTAGCAATCCGAATTAACCCTACAACTCTATTACGAGCCTGCTTATAATCTAAATGAGACTGACTATTAGGATACCTTTTCCATAAACGATATTTACTAACTCTAATACTTATGGCATTCGAAACTTCCTGAGACAACCAAGGCGGAGATTTTGCTTTGAAAGTAACCTTTTTAAGCGGAACGCAACTATCAAAGACCAAACTAATATACGAGTTGAAAAATTCTACTTGGGTAGTTGACGAACTAAGGCAAAAAATATCCTCCCAAGGAACCGAGTTACAAACTAGGTAAAGGCGGGAATTATCTATACTAGCAAAATCTCTAAAGCTAAAACTGTTAGGCTTAGGTGGAGAGTAACAATTCACAGAAAAAACTAAAAGATCATGATGGGATCCCATACCGAGAGACAACTGATTGAAAAAACAAATAGAGTTATCAGTAAAAGAGATGATATGGTCAATTAGGGAATAAGAGGCACCGCTAGCGGTTGGACAACAAAACGTCGGCGCCACAGTGTTGTGGACGGATAAATTAAGACTATTTAAAAGATTCAAATAATCACGAGGGAAGCCGGAATTTTGAGTATATCGAAATTTAAGTCACCTGATATATATATTTCATCGAATCTACAAGAGAAATAACTAAACAAACTTTCTAAGTCTACAAGGAATTTTTTAAATTGGGCATACGATCTCTTACTAGTTTTTGGAGGGTTATAGACGGTACCGAATAAGATTTTACGACCACTAATGAAAACGTTGACAAATAAAAACTCTAAATCCGATACTAACGATTCCGAAATAGAAGAAGGTATAGTAACTAATCTAGCCTTAATATGATCACCTACAAACATACATAAACCACTATAATTAAGGGGAGGTACCGTCCTATCTTTCCTAAATATATTAAAACCTTTGATGGCAAAAGCTGAATTAGGGATATTTGGATTTAGAAAGGTCTCAGAGAAACAAAGTATGTCCACTGGAGCGCCATTAAAAATGTGACGAATCTCGTCAATATTTGGGACTAGACTTTGGACATTCAAACTAACTACATTCAATAACGACCTATCAACTAACATGGATTTTAGAACTATATTGGGATAACTAAGCGACATAATCAAACTCAAAATCAAAATTTAGCGTACACACGACGTGGGCGTGATTGATACGCAATACTTACAAATAAAATTAAATAAATTTTGCTTCGTCCAGTTTCAAAATAAGCCCCAATCAATGGAAATCTAAAACGAGAAGAAACAAAAAAAAACGATCCAAAGTAACAAGTGCTAAGAAATAGTAAACAAAGGAACAATACTTAACCGTAAGCCCCAATTTTTGCCCCAAAAATCGATAATTTTTTTTTTTTTCGAAGACAAAAAAAAAAAACGCGACACTTCTGACTAAGGCTACGTAAAAAAGATTTATATTATTGATGAATGAATTAATTAATCTTATTAACATTTATGACACAAAATAATTGATACAACACCTATATTTATTAATTTAAATAACTAATTCATTGACACAATGTAATAGATAATATTGAATTAGTAATCTTATTTCACGATGTATAAACTTTTTGTTTAAATCAACGAATAAATTAATCAAAATTGTCACAACAATGAACGGGCGGGGGGTGGGGGGAATATATATATATATATATATATATATATATATATATATATATATATATATATATATATATATATATATATATATATATATACATATATGGGGGTATATGGTTTGAAGGGTATAGCTTAAAACGCTTGGTTTAATGTTCAAACATAAATTTTTTTATTCATCGATATTTCCACTTATTAACAATTTTCAATAAAAATATTTAATATTCTTCAAATCACAAAATAAAACAATAAAAAAAACTAAATAAACTTCAATATTTAAATAATAAATTGTAAAATTGTATAATAATATAAAAATTCTCCATTTTCTAAAATTTAAACTAATTCAAGTTTATTTACGAAGTATTTCGTTCAATAAAACGTTTACTTTGGTATTTTAAGCTGTTTTTATCCCATAAAATAGATCCTGTAGAAAACAATAGAAATTCGTAGCAGCGACAGGATACTCCAAATTAAAAACATGCTCTATTTTGAAACATAGTCCGTTACCCGCAAAATATTATTAAATTCGAATCGAACACCATCGAAATATCATCGAAATATCGAAATATAGGTCTCAGTAATTTATTCAGGAGAATTTCCCACACCTAAAATTAAACGCAGAATAGGCGTTTTTTTATCACTTAAACCGGAGATGACCTTCAATCTCCTGGATTGTCTTTCCTACATAAAACACTCTGGTGCGCCTTTAATAGTGAATTTAGTAACCGCCTTTTAGCCCGTGTTGATTTCTGTTACGATTTCCTGTGTTGGCACTAAACAGCCATGTAATGCCCACAGCAACAACGAATCCAAATTATCTGTAAATATATCAACAAACATCACATTCCGTTAATGTTATTATTGTATTTATGTATATCGAGTAATTCGGGACCAAAAAACTGCACTAAATCAATTTCTACTATGTTCCGGCTTATTATTTACATCATCTACATTTTACGTTTTTTTGGTCCCAAAAAACTTGATATAAATACATTTAAATTTTATTGTAATATTTCACTTACTTTCCGAAATATCATTTTATCTTAATTATCATATCTCTGTCTTTTACATTTGCTGGTTTGGTAAGAAATTTTTTAACTGATATTTTATATTCCGGCCATTTTATGTTCCTATTTATATTCCGTCTCTGCAAATAGAACCTTGAAACCCATGTCAAACTGGAAATAAAGAAACGTTTTGTTTATTATTATTTTAATCTTCTGCAATTTAAAAACTTACTAAACGATATCCCGAAGACTGTTTGTAGAATGGCCATTTCCCAAATACTTCAGCGGTGCTACCTAACTTTTGCATATCAGTGAGCCTGTAATAGCAGCAAGCTTGCCAAATATGGTCAAATCCTTCGGGGGACAATTTATCATATTTTCATGATCTGTCATAGTACTCTGCGTCTGTTTCAGGTACTAATATTAATTAGAAGATAAAGAAATAAAGTATTTAGCTTATACGAAAAGTTTTAAAGATATCATAAAAAAAATGTTCAACGGCAGTCTAACAACTAACTGTATCTAAATATTCATTTGATTTTTGTAATATATTTTGGCCTACTTTTAATATTGTTTGTGAAGATTTGTTTTACAGGCTTTAAGTTAAAATATGTTCTTAAAGTAATTCTGTTTAGTGATATTTAATAAAAGTTGGAAGAAAACTATTTTATAATGTTTTTTTTTTTATTTTATTAACTCGCTTTCTTGTCTGTCTGTTTGTCTGTTCGGTACAAATTTTGCAATCGATTTTAAGCTAACTTCCCGATGAGCTAGAGACTTGAAACTTTAAACATAGCTCAGAACTGGATGACAATGCAATATTCAATAGTTTGCGATATATTTCAGCTCCAGGTGATGCTGTAAATTACATTTTTCGAGACCGTTACAATAAACCGACGTCATATAGTATGCTGATTTTTGATGCATACAAAATTATAGTATGGAAAAATTTAAAGTGTATTTCAATGAAGACCTGATAAAAATTCAGAAGAAAACAATTCGATCAATAACTTGGCGCCTCCAAGTTATATTAATTATTTGGCGACAGGATCGATAGGTTGCGGAACAAATGTTGGTTCTAAGTTTTTTATCCTCCAAGTAACCGAATACATAATCATAAAGTATTCAAGTATCCGAATATATGAATACAAAACAACAAAATGTTGGCAACACTAAAAAAGCAGAAAATAGCAGTGTTGCAAAACGTTACACGAAACGTAACGCAATAACGAAATAACGAAATAAAATAGCGTTATTTATCATAATTAGGTTTCATAACGTTATATAAATTAAATTGCGTTACAATAACGTTAAACGTAACGATAACGTAAAAAACATTTTTCGTTTTGCGATATTTTTTTTTTTAAATACATAGAATTTTTTGTACGGAGTGATTAATTCATTGGTCCTACATTAACCAGCATTGATTTTTTCATCATCCGCCGGGAATCGAACCCGGTACTCCGGAGCTTAAAGCAAGCACGCTAACTAACCACTGTATCACTGGGGCGGCAGCCGGTGCTATAAATAATACATAGTTCTAATACTTTATTTACTTTATTATTTTATCGATAAAAATAAAAACTAAAAAAAACAACCACAGGGGAAGAGAAATAGCAGAAGAAAATAAAAGTATTCACCAGCACTTTGTGATGAAAAAGATAAAAGTACATGCAAATTATGTGAAAATGAACCTTTTATTCCTGAAACTCATACTGGTAATATGAAATCTAAATTCTGATCAAAATTTTAAAATAACGCAATTATAACGTTATAACGTAACGAAATAAAATCTTTTTCTGTTGCATAACGAAATAACGTAACGAAAAAATAAACATATTGTTATAAAAACGAAATGTATAACGTTATGATTTTTTTTTTCGTTTTGCAACACTGGAAAATAGTGTTTAGTGTTGGCAACACTAAAAAAGCAGAAAATAAATTAAATAAAAAAAACTTTTTAATATATCACGTTTTTAAAATGGACTAAAAAGAAGAAAATAATTTTTCCTTGCCTCACAGTACAGAAAATTCTGAGAATTTACGATTGTAAGTTTTCAGCAACTATGAGAATATTTGGAAAATTTAAAACGAAAAACGATAGGAGCGCAAATAATGGTATAATACGGTTCTGATGGCTACATAATACATACTAAAGAAAGCTAACTATGTTATTAAAAGAATTATAGTTAACATCACTTGTCAGGGAGCATAATTAAATTGTTAATGAACCAAGTATCAAAACTTCGTTAGATGCGCTCCACGATTTTCGTTTTAAATTTTCCAAATATTCTCATAGTTGCTGAAAACTTACAATCGTAAATTTTCAGAATTTTCTGTACTGTGAGGCAAGGAAAAATTATTTTCTTCTTTTTAGTCCATTTTAAAAACGTGATATATTAAAAAGTTTTTTTTATTTAATTTATTTAATTTAGCCCAGAGATAATATAGGCTATTTATTCGAATAAAATTGTTTTCTTCCAACTTTCATCTATAATATAAATAAGTAAACAAACTGTAGACACTTTCTTTACTAACAACAGTTTTGGCCAAATTGAGTTATTAATGCCAATCGACAGTTAATAATAAACTTTATCATTATAATTTAAAAAAATAATAAAAACAGTTATAGTTTTCATTTTTGCTTCAAAATACACTAATCTCAAAACTATAACATTGATTCAAAACTCATTTTATGTAGTTATTTAAAACATGTTTAATACGGCATCATACATATATGCGTCGATTTTTCCTTTCAAAGATCAGGAAACATGCATTTATATTTTATTTTCAAGCACTTTTAATATTATATTATAATACTGTAACAATTTTACACTTACCTTAATAAATAAATCTGCATAAATTGTATATTACATATACATATGTATATCTATTTATCTGGATAATTGAATTTTAGATCAACTTTTTCACAAAACACTTTTTCAATTAAACACTCAAAATCGAAATGAAGAGGAAACCCGCGCCGAACGCGGTTATTAGACCAACAAGGCAGCAACGAGCCCGATTTGGCGAAAAAGACGCGAAAAAGCACAAAGTCGTTACAATTTTAACACTAGAATTCCTTAGTTCAATTAAAATTTTAATGTTGTTAACGAAAATATTTATTGACTTATATAGGCTTCATTGAATTCATTAAATGATTTATAAAATTCAACAAATAGTTTAAAAATTAATTAAAATGTTATTATTTGATTAATTTTTCCTTTAATGCCATTAAAAAATTTATTTAGTTTAAAACTTTTTTTATTATGTATAAGCAGGTGCATTTTTTATAAAATTTAACAAGAATATTTTAATATAATAGCATTTTTGGTGCAATTTTTATTTATTTTATATGAAATTGGTACTTGCTGGAGGATGAAATATTTTTTATATATGTGCGTTTTAGGTTTAATCCGTGGATTCTGAATACAGTCAAACCTGTTTTTGTGCGGTCTTTTTCTATGCGATTTTTTTTAATGCTTTTTATGCAGTATATGAATTAGGCCGCATAAAAAAATCGCACAAACAAAATCGCATATAAAAAATGCATAAAAAAATACCTCACAAAAACAGGTTTTACTGTATTTAAGATAATTCGGGATTTATATGTCTTGCTTTTACAAAATAAAGATTTCCGATTGAGATGGAAGTTTTTATAAAATAAAACAAGCATATACAAGATATTTTTTATTTATTAAAATAAAGTTCAATTATTCAAAAAATACTTTCCACTTTTAACAACTTTTCTTGGCTCACATAACAGACGGTATTACCTAAATAAGAAGAAGTGAGAAACTTCTGGCAACTAACAAGTTCGAAATCAGGCTAAAACCTCATTCCAATTCTGACTCTGAATTGCGGTCAAGAACACCATTATAACCAGACAATTTATTTGGAAATTTTATAAAAATATCTACATATTTAGATTGAATCAATGTTTTTATATGTAATATATTTTATATAATATGTTCTAACATAACAGCAATTTTAAAACAATTAAACAGTTCATCGATTCAACGAATTATTCTTTCAGTAAATCATTTAAATATACGTACAAATACATTATCATGTGGAATAAACTGGTTTTTAATAGATTTTACTTATTAACTTAGTTTATAAAGTTGTTAAAACTTTTATTAATTTCAGTAGATTTCAGGATATCAATGAGAAATCGATCAATAAATGGCTATTCATTGAATTGACAACCCGGTTACTAATTTATAATCGTGTTTATTTTAGAATTAATATGACCAATTAATAAATTCACTGATTCAAAGAATTTTTCTTCCGAAAAATTTAATGAAATGGATTCATTGAATTATTTTTTTCAGTGTATAAGTATGTGATGACTTGATGAGCGAACCAATCGCGGATTTATGCAGCAACCTGCGATTCACAAGAATTCACCAAAGACACAATGGCCTGAGGCGACATCATGAATTCCGGACGGTATAATGTCTGACGGTTACTTTTTAATAAATTTATTCTTTTAGAAAGATATTTTTACCATTTTAAACGAACAAGTTCTGATGGTAAATTATCGGTTAAACGGGTTTCATATGATGACGATTTGTCGATAAGTGTTCGGATACCGGTGGGAAGAGTAGTGACAAGTTATTCTCAGTGGCCAGTTATACTTGGGCACTATGGCGTCCCGTATACAATATTATCATGAGTGATAAGAAATCTTAAAAGAATCTGAATATTTTCTTAAATGTATACTTATATGAGCTCAGACCTTGTGTTTTGAACTCATTGACGATTCCACAAAGGGGGTTTACAATTCTGAAGAAAAAAGTTAATATGTACAGGAATTTATGAATCAAGCTCAAATTTATTTAGTAGGCTACTCAAAAATATACGGTGACTCAACAGTCAACAGTCACTTTGTCTTAAATTCCTTGTATAACCTTTTCAAAATCATTATGAAATTTCAATATAAGTATGTGCCATATGTAGTCGGTACATAAGACTATACACAAAAGTCTGTTGTTTGTGTCGGTATTCACACTTTGTATGATTCTGTAAATAATCCTGACCGCAGCTGTTAACACACGTTTAAAATAATTTAATGGAATATTAAACCTGAGTGACATAACTTTACATTTATTCACCTCTTGCCATTTTCTTTTGATTGTTGGTAAACCAATCCAATTAAAAATCGTGTTCGTTAATCACTTTACGTTTCAATCAAAATCAATTAAATACTTTTCATTATTTTTGTTTCGTTTACAGCAAACAAAAAATAAAATGTCTTACAATTTTCTTTCTGCAATACATTTTTTATATAAACTTTGTTATTATTATTATTTCTTCATCTTCTGCACTTCTTACTACTATACTTGTATATTACGTACACTTATTATATTGTACATCTCTGCTTGATCTTCTCGTATACACATAATATGCAGTATATACCCTTTGTTTTGGTTAAAAAGTAAAAAAAAAAAAAATAAGGATGACCTCGCCATCAACATGAAGATCATTTTTTATTGTAACTTAATGGAATCGCATATTGTATGATCGTGAATTTGCAATTTGAGATGAAAATAAGAAAAAATTGAAAACAGAACAAGTTTTTTGTTTTGTTTTCTTTTAAATATTTATTATCCGTTTTGTGTACGTTTTGTTGTGGTTCTGTTAGTCGGTTAATAACCTTTTAGAATGGAAGATCAAGGTTTGAAATAGGTTTTTTCACCATATCTACATATAGGTACATAATATTATTAAACTACATATATAAAAGCCAAAAAAAATGTAAATTGCAAATAAAAGTAAATCTGCTGGGATCCAGGTATAAAACGTAAACGAAAAAGAAAAATTACATACGGAGTACCTACATATATGTAAATGTAAATTTAATGCTCAATTGAAATTAAATAAAACATTGTGGATAGTCAAATCAAGCCACTCTGTGTGTTCACAAATTTTATATTTAATGTATAAAAAAGGAAAGCTGAACTTGCTTCACTTCACGGTTTTTTCGATTCTAATAAACAGTAAATTTTTTTGTCGACATTTTAATCGGTTTACGTTTTATATTTTTAAGATATATATATTCATGTATAATTATTTGATTTAATTTTCACGGTCTGTAAGTATGGGAGTTAGAGGAAAATTTACGATAATTTTAAATTATAATTTATTACGGTATATGGTGTTTATACACACTTGTTGAAAGTTTTAAATTATAACCTGTTTACAAGATCGATCCTTGACACAAAATCTGAATTTTTCATTCATGATGTGCTAGATGTATTACCGCACACATTTTTAAAAAATTTTTTTTCGGCCAAAATCGATCGAGTGATTTTTTAAACCTTTTGTAATTTTGCGAAATATTTAACAAGTGTTTTTAATTTTTTTTTTAAAAATGTGTGTATTAAGTGTGTTTCGCCAAGTGCCTACGGCAGAAAGTGTAAAAGGATGTATTACCTGTAAATAACTTGAAAATCGTACATTTCCCGACACCACTGAAACCCACCAGATTACTTTCGGTCTCTTTTGTCTCAGGCAATACGTCTTGTTTAATTGAGGATTTTCAATCGTCTAGTTGAAACGACTGACTACGTAGTAATTACAATTTATCAAATAACACCGGAGCTTGCTAGAGTATAGAGTTAAGTATAATCATACGTCATACATTTTTAGAAGCTTTTTTAGCGGTATAACTTTTCATTGCAAAATCATGTTTTTTAGCTTCAAGTTTATCAATAAAAAAAACAAAAACATTATAAAACGTTTGTTTTGTTTTTCCTACAATTTTCAAACTTGATATTACCCCAGGTGGTAATTTTGGGTTCGATTTTATGAAATTTGTACTGCCATCACTGCCGTCTATGTAATGTTTATTGACTTAATGACCACACGATTTGTAGTAAGCTTTTATTTCAATTTGACCAGAATAAGTGTATTGCTTTCAACCAAAATGAGTTAGGGATTTTTTTTGGTTAACGGCTGACTAAAGGCTCAACCAGTGAAAAATTATAAATTAAGGAATTTTAACGACACTAATTTTTCTTAATTTTTTTTGACATTCGAACCAGCGAAAAATTATAAACTGAATAAAAGAACTTACACACAAACAAAATAAAAAATATTAAATTACAAATTGTTATTGTTTATGTGCAATACAATATGGGCTACATAATTTGCGAGCAAAAAATGATCACATGGTTTACCCTTTTAGGAAAAAGTACATTAGAAAAATGTTGCTAAATCAACAAATAAATTAATTTCAGTCAGTTAAACCTAGAAAAATAAAACTGAAATGAATAAATAAAAAATGAAAAATAAAAGCCATGAAATGAAAAAAGTTTGCATCTTTCGCATCAACATTTGTTTGGATTTGACGTTAATTTCTTAAGTTTGGACGCAAAATCGCGGGTTCCTAATTTTTCTTAAGTGACAAATCAAATTTAACGAAGCTTCGTTAAATTTCTTAACTGACGTTAACTTTTCACTGGGCGAGAATACAGAAATGATATCTATGGCATTTTTAAGTTTGTTAATTTTTAATTTTTAAGTTTATAATTTTTCGCTGGTCTCAACTTAAAGCAACAACGGCAAACATTAAACAAATTTTGGTCTAATATTTGTTCGTGTATTTTCTTGTCAATTCGACTCTTGTGACAGGTATTAAAACTAAAAATTTGGTTAAGATTTGTTTAACCACTAATTTTTTTTTGGATTCGCGAAATTATTTTTTGGTCTATCTAGTACGATTGTTGTTGTAACTTTTCATTTTTTGGTGAAAGCAATACAACTAATGATGCTGTTTGAAAATTTTATAAATTTTTGTTTAAGGCTGTTTTCCAAACAATACTTTCACAGTAAAAAAAATACATATACACCCAGCGCCATAAAAATGTGCGAATTGGTATATTTTCACTTTGTCTCTTTTGTTTATTTATTGTTCTTTGATATTTCAATTGTTGTGAAATAATTTATAGTGGTACCTAATCAAGATAAATATTAGTTAGTTCCAGTTAAGCCATCAAAGAGTAAATTTTACAATGGGTAGTTGTAAACTAAATATTGATGACAAAGCAAAAATTCTGCAATTTCATGCTAATAAATACACAAATGTAAAAATAGCGGAAATGATCATTTGTATTGAATCCGGAGTAAGATGTTTTTTAAAGCGATATTGTGAATACCCAACAATTGCGAGAAAGATTGACCTCCGATCGCTTAGATCGAGTATTAAATCAATTAACGGTAAGGCACAGATTCATTACTGCAGCTGAGCTAAGAACGGGAGACCTTTTAGCAACAACTATAACGGATTAATTTCGGTTCGTACTGTGAGCTAGGTTCGAACGCTTGTCGACTGGCGAAAACACCGCTCCTTACCCTACAAATGAAAGCACAAAGATTAAAATTTGCAAATGAACGGAAAAATTGGACATCCGAGGACTGGGGGAGAGAAGTATTTTCGGACAAATTTAATTTATTTGAGCGCGACGGAAGGATAACAGTTCGGAGACGAAAAGGAGAAAGGTATTCGACACAATGCGTTTTGCCGACATTAAAACATTCCCTATATGATCTGGGGATCCATAACAGCTTCTGGAATGGGATCCATTCACCTTTTAGAAGGTTCCGTAAATGGAGTACAATACAAAAACATTGCTGAAACCTGCGTCGTGCCGCCCATTGAGGATCTGAAACAAAATACTAAAAATTCGATCGAGTCACCTACCATGGCCAGAAAATAGTCTAGACTTCAAAATTACAGAGAATGTGGTTATTACTGGTATCCTCACTTAGCACTGAAATTAGGATAAGATCACTTAAGAGATGCGGTATGAACCGGTTATGGTCTCAATTGCATAGTTTTACAGAAACTTGTATTAGGGGACTTCGACACAAAATATTCCAATATTTAATCAAATAAATTAAATATTAATGTGAATACTTCTTAACTATATTTGGTTATCATTTCTAGACTCTGTTTGTGCCCGAAACCTATTTTGTTGACCAAATTACTGGCTATACTGAAATTATAGTTTGCTTGTTTTATGGGGGTAGTGCCATATATCAATAACTGGTATAATCTATAAGTGCGATAGTTTAGTCACTGTGTTGTTTTAGTCAAAATTGAAGTAACCTTTAAGACTGTGGCATTCACAAATTTTTATTACACTGTCCGAATAGTGTAATAATTTTTTGTATATTTCCCCGCTTCACAATTTTTTTTGCTTCATTTTAATTGCAATAAATTTCGAGAAATGGATAGTTGTTTGGCCAAAAAATGTCATTAATGGTATATTTATTAAGGCATAGCTACGCCAATTAAATTAAATCGGTACAGTACCTCAATGACACTAGTAAATTAAATAATGAATTTATTGTGTAGCTGTCCCAAGTTATCATAGCAATTGACTATGATAATTTGGGTGCGTGCAGTTTTTTTAAAAAAATATTTATCTTAGGTTTCGGATACAGTCTAAGTAAAAAAAATATTTTGGCTAAAACAAGCCATTCGATAAAAGTTAACAGATAATTTAGTCACACCATAAAAATTAATACACAGCATAAATAATTGTTCCAATATTACTTCCAAAAAATATTTTAATTTTTTATTCAAATCATTCACATATATCGCGTTTTTATTAGCTAAGACACATTTGTGTACTTATTTACCAATTGCAGAAAATAAGTACATTATAAAATCGGAACCAGAAAAGTAGTACTGTACTCCTTAAAGAACTACAACTGACAACCATAGTCGTATCTGTTGGTAATATTGTAGTGTCCATTTCGTTAATTTTTGCTCCGTCAAAGTTTTCATTTCCGGATCCGATATTTATAGGATTTAGAGTAATTGTTTCGGGTATTCTTAAGTATATGTAGAATAATATTTGCGAATATTTCATAACCATACGAATTGATTGCAATCGTAGTGCTACCAATCCGTTTTCATTAGCTGAAAATAAAAATTAAAACAATTAAAAAAAAACGAACATACATGCATATAACAATTACTCACCTGTTTTAATAATATCTACTGTAGTTGATTCGTAGAAATTCAGTTTTCTTATTGTGAGGAACGAATTCGTAACTCTATATAGAGTGGTCCATCTAAGATAATTAAATAATTTTGAAAATTTAATAATTGACGCGAGTGAAATTTATCCCAAATTAATATTAGATTTTACAACAACAACAAAAATGTGTATGTATTAGAGACCTGCACGAGCCAAAATATTTCATTTGTACCCGACCCGACCCGTAGTACAAACGGCCCAACCCGACCCGAGCCCGATCTGTTATTTTATATTATTACCCGAACCCGGCCCGAGCCCAATTGATTATTTGACATTATTACCCGAACCCGGCCCAACCCGAACTGAATTCTATTTTAAATCCCCACCCATCTGAAAGAAAATTTTAAAAATAAAATTCTTTTAACAATTTTCGTTGCTCTTGCTACTAGTTTTTTAAAATCATATCGAAAACACAAAAATTTTAATTTTATCATTTATTATTATTTTTATTTAATACAAGTTACTCATTTATTATTATTATTATTTTTATTTAATACAAGTTATTTTTATTTAATACAAGTTACTTTACTTTTTACATTGCGACGCTGTCGCTGCTTAAATTGGTGCGGCGTTCTTGCAATACCTGCCCGGCTACACTAAAATTTCTTTCAGAGCTGGCACTACTTGCGGGAATACATAAAACGTGTCTAGCCACTCTAGATAAATGTTTGAATTCTCCTTCATGGTTTTTAATCTTGCATTTGGGTGTTAATTACAAATAAAATAATTTGTGTCATTTACCAAAGTAAATACGGAAATAATTAAGCTCGAGTCCCGACCCAAGGGCATGACCCGAACCCGACCCGAACCCGAATATATTTCTTGATACCCGACCCGACCCGGCATGCACTCGAATATAATTCTTGATACCCGACCCGACCCGACCCGAGTATCGGATCGGGCCTAGGCCCGACGGGTAAGCCCGAGCCCGTGCAGGTCTCTAATATGTATGTGTTTAAAAAGTATACATTCGGGCGAATTTATTATATGTACAAGATAAGATACATTCTATTTTCTTATGTATGCGAGTGAAGTTTATCCTAAATTAATATTAGATTTTACAACAACAACAAAACTGTGTATGGATGTGTTTAAAAAGTATACATTCGGGCGAATTTATTATATGTCCAAGAAAAAATTCCTTAAAATCAAATATTTGAACTTAATGCTAAATTAAAAAAAGTTCAAATATACAAGATTTATCAAGATTTAAACTATTTAGACGGGTATCCCGTCAATTCACAGAAAAAAAATTCACAGAAAAACAATTCACAGAAAATTTACAGAAAAAATAATAGTATTTCCCAGAAAATCGCGCAAATATCTGGAAAATGGAGATTTAACATTAAAATTAGAATTAAAATCTCCATTTTCCAAAATATTTCAACACAAAATTCTGGATAAGCAAGATAAAATCTTCATTTTCCAAAATTTCTGTATTTTTTTTTTCTGCGAAATGTTTTTCTGCAAATTGTTTTTCTGCGAATTGTCGTGGAATCATTTAGACGTTCACAGATCCAATCCTCTATAGCTTAATAACGGACCAAAGCGTTAACAACATATTTATCGACAATGTTTGACAATTTAAAAACTTAATATTCAGTTCGATTCAATGTAAATCTTCTATTCTAAATTTCTTCTATTCTTCTATAATTTTATATGAAAAATATTTTATTTCAAAATAGAAGGAAAAAATAGAAGAAATGCTATTCAACTTCCAAAAAAAAAAAAATTTTTTCGAATTTTTCGCTTAGAAGATTTTTACTAAAAATAGAAGACATAAAATTGTGACTTCTATGATAGAAGAAATAATTTTTGTTGGTTGGAAAGTGGATTGTTTTCTGATTTTTCTGATATAATTAACAAGTTATTTTTAATAGATGGATTTTATTTGATGCGCCAGGGAAGAAACCACCAAAAGCGACTAGCTACGTAACTGAGTTTATTATTTATTTAAGAACAATTAATTAAATAATTTATTTTATGAAAATTAAATATAGAAGGACATAAGAATGAACAGGGATCCCTTCGAGCTTCCTAATAGTGCATTCCATAAATATTAACAAGTGCAAAAGGTGACATTGATATCTGAGTTGCATCAAAATAGCGGTTCCACTCAATACCATTAAAAATACAAATTTGTTTTAATTATATTAAAATAAATGCACCTGTCATGATTCGGCGATATAGAAAACGTCACCGGTGTGAAGTTTTTGGACACAAATTTATGCAAGTGTACTGTGAAGTTTTTGGACAAAATTGAAATTTTAGATAAATTAGGTTTTTGGACATATATTTATACAAATATATTTCTTTTAAAAGTGTATTTAACAAAAATAAAGTTATTAGTAAATTAACTAATCAACGAATTTCGCTTGGAACAAAGACGTGGTTCTCTATTATACCAAATAACACGAATCTCAGAGATTGGCTCATATAGTGACTATATAGGTTATAAATGGTATATATTGCGGAATTCAAATCACTCAGTGCCATTTTGATATGAGCCGTAGTGCTCTTGCAAAATATTTTGAAATTTAACTAATCGAAGAATTTCGCTTCGAACAAGGACGTTGTTCTCTATTATACCCTACGGCTCATACCAAAATGGAACTGAGTGATTTGAATTCCGCAATATATACCCTTTATAGCCTATATAGTCACTATATGAGCCAATCTCTGAGATTCGTGTTATTTGGTATAATAGAGAACAACGTCTTTGTTCCAAGCGAAATTCGTCGATTTGTTAAATTTCAAAATTTTTTGCAAGAGCCTTACGGCTCATATCAAAATGGAACTGAGTGATTTGAATTCCCCAATATATACCCTTTACAACCTATATAGTCGCTATATGAGCCAATCTCTGAGATTCGTGTTATTTGGTATAATCACAGATAAGAATAGACAGATGTACATCTTGTATGGGCCAAATTTACATTAGAAATTTCAATACAATAATTCCAATCCAATCCTTTTAGAGCAGGACGTACATTTCTGTTCTTTTTATCTTTTTTTACGTATGGCTATTTTGATTATATCAAAGCAAACATGGCATGGCTATTTTGATTATATCAAAGCAAACATAAACCAACTTCAAACAAAATTGTATTTTACAATATATACGTCCTGCTCTAAAAGGATTAGATTAGAATTTGGTATTGAAATTTCTAATGTAAATTTGGCCCATACAAGATGTACATCTGTCTATTCTTATCTGTGGTATAATAGAGAACAACGTCCTTGTTCCAAGCGAAATTCGTCGATTTGTTAATTTTCAAAAATTTTTGCAAGAGCCGTACGGCTCATATCAAAATGGCACTGAGTGATTTGAATTCCGCAATATATACCCTTTATAGCCTATATAGTCACTATATGAGCCAATCTCTGAGATTCGTGTTATTTGGTATAATGAAGAACAACGTCCTTGTTCCAAGCGAAATTCGTCGATTTGTTAATTTTAAAAAATTTTTGCAAGAGCCGTACGGCTCATATCAAAATGGCACTGAGTGATATGAATTCCGCAATATATACCCTTTACAACCTATATAGTCACTATATGAGCCAATCTCTGAGATTCGTGTTATTTGGTATAATAGAGAACAACGTCCTTGCTCCAAGCGAAATTCTTCGATTAGTTAATTTTCTAATAACTTTGTTTTTGTTAAATATACTTTTAAAAGATATACATGTGTATAAATATATGTCCAAAAACCTAATTTATCTAAAATCTCAATTTAGTCCAAAAACTTCACAGTACACTTGCATAAATTTGTGTCCAAAAAAAAGTGTCCAAAAACTTCACACCGGTGAAAACGTCACTGAGAAATCATCTTTCAAATAGGTATACCTCGGTTGACTCTCAAACGCAATTTATCATTGGTAAATATCAATTACAAACAAAATATGTAGCATTTTGCCAGAATATAATGTATTTAATTTATAGGTGATTCTGGATTTCCATTGAAGCCATGGCTTCTTACTTCTTACACCAATCTATCGATTGATACAGAAACTCTTTCTAATTCGAAATTTAATACCACAAGAAACTTTATCGAATACTGCTTTTTAGGGAGATTTCGATGTTTGTTACGATATCGGGCTCTCCATTATTATCCCAAGAAAGCAGCCCTTATCATATATGCTGCCTTTGCATTACACAATATGTTTCTCAAAGATACTGCAATAAACGCTGAAGATTTAATTGAACTTGACGGATTACAAATTACATAAGAAAAATTTTTATAAGAAACATCGAAATCTCCATTAATAGAAATCAATGGCACAATTGAGGATGTCAAATTCATAAATATTTTATAAAAATAAAATAATTCAGTTTTCTTAAGATAATTTATCTATAAAAATAATAATAAAATATTTCACTTCTTTTTACTTAACTTAATAAAGTAAGTGAAAGTTTTGTCATTTCGGAAATTATTTAATTTCCAAAATATGGCATTTTTGTTTTAAAGAACCGCTTATTTCCTTAACAAGAAAATAGAATGAATTTTTATTATAGATATCCCGTTTGATTCAGTTACAGAGGTAACAACATATTCACCGTCTGCAAATACTGAATCCACAAAAAAAACTTTTTTCGCAACCAATTTATAATTATTGGGAATAAATACATTATACATTTGTTGATCTAATACTACAGGTTTGATTGGTCCTGTTGACTATAGTGAATTTTCCAAGCCCCAAAGAATATTATACAAGTATTTAGCGCGCATATTATACACAATAAGATATTCCGACATTTTATTTCCACCACGCCTGGGAGCTAACAGCAATGTGTAGATGGTTACGATACCTACGATTCGAGAATCAACAATTCACAAGTTGAATTATTTGTGATTACAAAAACTTGTAATTATTTAAATAAATAATCTAACTTATCAAGTAATAGTAAATTTTTAGGTTACACAATAGCATTTCTACATAGAAAACTAAAACCAAAAATTTTATCGAATATCTATATTTATATTTTAGCTCTAAAACACTTTTATTTCAAAGAATACTCTATAGAATTTTGTATAAAAATTACGTACCTTATAGTTAAAATATATTGTAGTAATACTAATTAAATTCTTAGTTTTATAGGTATTATATTTAAATTTCACTGTAACACTACAGTAATTGTTAAACCACTTGTTTGATAATCACACATAAAATATGCGCGTTCTTCTTTTTCCTTGGTTCGTTTAATATCGAGATCACTACATTTACCTAAAAAAAAATAAATTCAGAAATTACCGGAAAAGCAATCCAGAAAAAAAAAATCAAGAAACACAAAAATTCAAAAACATAATTATCAAAGTGCGGACCAAATTATAATTAAAATTTATAAAATATCCATCAAATTTGAGTTTTCCGTAAAGCTCCTTATATTTATGATAATGGAAATTCCTTCGTCAACCTTTCAGACACAGATCACAGGAATCGTACCGCTCATATCGCTTCTATTGATAGTTCTACCACAAATGTTTCAAGTTATTTTGTGGTTGGCTTAATTCGTTGGGTTAGTATGGTATCGACGAATATCTTCGAGCGAATTATGAATTTAATACTTCGTAAATGCTTCGTCATTTCGTCAACCTTGCAGACACAGATCAAAGGATTTGTATCGCTCGTATCGCTCCTACTGATAGATGTATCACAAATATGTCAAGTGACGACAAAAGTCTAAAAATGCCAATCATTTTTTTTTTCATATATTGTCACTGAGATATATACATGGAGACGGCATGCAAAATATTTATCATAGTAAACAGCAAAAACGAATGGTACAAGTTTTTTTTTAGTTGTACCGCTCATTTTATATATGCCTCACACTCTAAAAAGCTAATTCCGAAAAAGGGCCGTACTGGATTCGATTATAATTTTGTTAACATTAAACTTGCACTTGACTCATTAAACATACATAGTATTTGAGACTGATTAACTAATTGAAGCATTATTTGAACTATTCACACATTGCACTACTTATCTTCGGAAAATATTTAAATTATTTCTTACTATTTTTCCTTGAAATTTTCAATACACACCTGGAAAATAAATAAAAACAAAAAAAAAATTATTTTGAAACGTCAAACTTTCGAACATTTACCATGTTTCCATGTACCGAGTTCAAATAGGTTTAGGTTTCGTTGAGTTGAAAACATGGCGGCGCTAACCTGTACCGTTTCCATGAACAGAGTTAGGATTTACAGATAAAACAAATATTTCGATAGAACACAAAAATAAAACTGCATGTTGAACAAAACCAAATTTTTTATTTCGTTCTGATATATCGTCATTACGTTGACAACAACATTTATGTGTATTTTTTAATTATTTTGAGGAAATACAATTAATACTAAGCGAAGCGCCATTTTTAATTTAAAAAAATTATTGACAGATAGAATCTAACTCAAACGAACAAGATTCGTCGAGTTTATTTGGATTTAACGAAACTCTACCCTAATAAGCGTTTCCATGCACATAAACCGAGTTGAACCTAGGTTAACTCTATCATGGAAACATGGTAATAAACAAACTTGTTTACTAAACATTTGTAAAAACAAAAATGTGAAAGAACAATTTAGTGTATTGAAAAAAAAAACCGCGCATTTATTGATTCGAAGGTCATAGCCTACTATGTAATTATCGTGGTACGAAGGTTAGGAAAATTCGAAACTAATTCAAGAGAAGGAAAATAAATACGTTCTCTGTCACACAGACGCAAGCTTTTTTTCTTCTTCTTCGTTTTTTTTCTTGTACCATGAATTTTTGCCTATGCCGTATCCATGTATATATCTCAGTGTATATTGTATGTATTTTAAACAAAATATTTTGTCTGAATTTTTTTCTGGATTGCTTTTTCGGTAATTTCTAGATTTTTTTTTGGGATTTTTTTCTGGATTTTTACTTTTCAATTATTCTGGATTTTAAAATTTCTTGATTTTTTTTCAGGCAAATGTAGTGATTCCGAAAAAAAAATTAATTTTACAGACTTTCGACATCATTTGAAACATTTCTGGTACATCTATCAGTAGAAGCGATATGAGCGATACGATTTCTTTGATCTGTGCCTGAATGATTGACGAAACAATATCCATTATCGTAAATATTAAGAACTTTACGGAAAAAGTCAGATTCGATAGAAATTTTATAAATTTTAGTTTTAATTTGCTCCACAGTCCACACTTT
Organism: Tipula helvola; assembly: GCA_963556165.1. Classification (NCBI taxonomy): domain Eukaryota; kingdom Metazoa; phylum Arthropoda; class Insecta; order Diptera; family Tipulidae; genus Tipula; species Tipula helvola. The sequence continues at coordinate 105,909,169 of OY744483.1, forward strand.
GACAATTGCGTTTCTGGATTTTTGTTTTCTGGATTTTTATTTTTCTGAATTTTTTTGTTTCTGGATTTTTTTTTTCTGGATTTTTTTCGGGATTTTCAATTTCTGTATTATTTTGTTCTAGATAAGGTAGCCAACCCTTTAATATCCCCTCCCCAATATTCTTCTTCTCGCTTTTGATATTTTACAGAAATTTTATGTAAACTGACATGTTAAATACGGATTACTACATATCGTATGGATTCCATAACTTGGGATGCATTTTTGAATAAAATTTTGGATTATTCTTGGAATTATATGTAATTTAAGATTATACAGATTATTTTACTGAATTTCACATAATCAGTTACTGACTTTTTTGGTATACTTAAATATGGGTTGGTGACGTATTCCCGAAGGACAAAATCCTGCGGGACATAATCCCGAGGGATAAAATCCTGCAAATTAAAATCCCGAAGGTACAAAATCCCGAGGATTCAAAATCGCGGGGACATATACTCCCGTCTCCCGAGGATACATAATCCCGAGGGTAAAAAATCCCGAGGTAACAAAATCCCGTAATCCCGATGAAACCCCGAAGAGTGATATGTTCTAACCGGGGAGAAAAAATCTCGCATTTAAAATTCCGGATTCAAAATCCCGGTTTCCAAAATCCCGGTTTTCAAAATCTCAGTTTTCAAAATCCGCTGGTTTTCAAAGTCTTGGTTTTGAAACACATATGTTTTTTAATTCGGGCCGCCCTTTTTAAAGAAGGAAAATTTTAATTTAAATTAAAATAAAAATCTAAACCGGAACTTTCTGAAAACTGGAACCGGGATTTTGAAAAGGAGAATTATGAAAATGGGATTTTAAAAAGCGGGATTTTTTTGGGCTGGATCATCAACCGGGTTGGTATCGTTATCCAGAATAAAGAAATCCTGAAAAATAAGTTTTAATATACGTTTATATACGTTTAATATACGTTTATTAAAATAAGTTTTAATACGTTTTATCAAAGCAACCTTGATTATACAAGCCATAATCTAAAAAACGAAGCTTTTATAAGGGAATTAGAAACGAGGAAAAAACCAAAATTTCCATAGTAAAACACATAAAACATATGGGAAATCACTTTTTTTCCTAAGACAAATTTGTAAATGAAAACGTTGCATTTCTTAATTATGGTTTCAGAAATATTTTCATAAATGTTTGAATTTCAACATATATAAATCTCGTTTAAGTAAACCGTTTTCATTTTCTTGTATTAATTGATTTATTTAAACCAAAATATATAAAAAAAGTTCATACAACAGCATTCTGGTCAAATTAAAAAGAAAAGCTTACTACAAATCGTGTGCATTAAGTCAATACACATAGATGGCAGTGGGCAGTAAACATTTTGAAAAATCGTACCAAAAATTGCCACCTGGGGAAATTTGAGTTCAAAAATGGTAGGAAAAGCAAAACAAATTCACAAAATGTTAAGAACGTGTCATAACTGTGTGATTAAATAAATATTTTCGTATTTCTCTGCCAACAATTATAGACATCTAACGTACACTAGTAAAACTAAACATAAATTTAGCAAGTATTATTTTAATTCGTCAGAGCCAACTTTGATGTATTTTTCAAAATGAAAGTTCGAAAAATATATTTTAGAAATAATTTAATTTTAATATTTCTGCAATTAATATTTACTTAATACCAATATACCCTTCTTGAAAATTGCTGCTAAAGATATGTAGAACACTTTTGTATAAACATTTTGTAACATTTTTGCTTTTTTCATTGTAAAACTTGAAGCTAAAAAACACCATTTTTACTATGGATTCCTATGAAAATCAGTGAAAAGTTATACCACTAAAAAAGCTTCAAAAAAATACGTCATAATGATTATGGCTCTATACTCTAGAAGGCTCTGGTTTTATACCTTAGATTTAAAGATGGGGCTCTCACCCCAAAACTCCCGCTTTGACGATTTTTTGAAATTTTAACATTCATAGAGATTGGAGCATTTTTGGAAAAATTTATGTTGCTTAATAATTATTGACATATACACTAATATAGAGAACTCCCCAAACCCGCTTATCTTTGGATCCTTTGCACAAGGATGACATCAGAAAAATTTCAAGAATGTTTACATTTGTAAAAATATTTACGTTTGTATTTCACATACTAAAATAAAAAACATCGGTGAACAGCATTGGTCCTTTCCGCGCAAGGATAACATGAAATTATGTAGCTTTCTTTTGTTTTCATATTGTAGTTAACAAAAATTTAATGGGGTTCTTAAAGAGTTCACTTTGCATTTTTTTGGAATTTTTTCATTCAGGGATATGATGGTATCCCGTTAAAACCATCACTATTTTCGATGTTCGTGTTCGGGTGTTGGAAAGCTTTCGGGATTTTGTACCGTACGGATTTTGTATCTTTGGGATTTTGTACTCTAGGGATCTCGTACCTTCGGGATTTTGTATCCTCGGGAGTATGTAAACTCGGGATTATGTACTCTCGGGATTTTTTCAAACCCTCGGGATTTTGTCTCTCTCTCCATAAATATATGTAATATTTTTGCTGCGATTTATTTGGAATTTTACAGAATTTATGTAAATATTTTTTACTGTGTATTTGATACTTACTTTGTGGAACCTAACTTATTGCATAAGAAATTACATTGAATAAGTTAGGTTTCACAAAATAAATATCGTTTGGAAAACAGCCTAAATAAATTATTTATTACAAGAAAATGAAAATGATTTATGATATATGTTGGAAATTCAAACAATTATGAAAATATTTCAGAAATCATAATTGAGAATTTGTAAGGTTTTCATTTACAAATTTATCTTAGGAAAAAAAGTGATTTGATTATGTGTTTTATTATGAAAAGTTTGGTTTTTCCTCGTTTGTAATTCCCTGCCCAATTTGAAATTGTTTAGTCTCACTTTGAAATTGTTTAGTCCCAATTTGAAGATAATTACAAAAATAAAAATTTAAATTTTAGCCGTTTTAACAGCTGCCATTATAGAAATATGTACCTACCTCCAAACTGCAAAAATAATCTCGCCACAACATAACTCGGTTATATCGCTCGACTTTGATGTGGGCAATGTTCGTGCAGAGCGGACTTATTAACGGTCCTAGCTCCTTGTAACTGTCAGAGCTTCTGCACCCAATGCGCGATCCTGCAAGTAAAGATTGCTACTGGTTCTCAATGTACATATCACGAATAAACGTATGTTTTGATACGAACTTGTATACGAAACGCTAAAACTATTCGATTTTAAATGAATTAGATTAGAAAAGTAAATTGGTAATTATGTTGTCATATCGTATTTCTATAATTTTTGGCTATTGCTAGGTGTCTATAATTGAACCCATTCTCATAACCTATCCTTTCCTTCGGTTTTGTTATAAATCTAGTATTTTTTGACAACCAGTATTATTTACCGAGTTTGTACATTAAACTAAACAAATTATGGTCTCTCACTATAATATATCTTCAGTTGAATATAAAATCATTTTCCATTTTATAAACTGTGCATAATTAAAAATTGAGAAGGAAAATATAACACAATTTTTCATTGAACGACCTGATCCTTCCTATACCCAACAATAAATTTAATTTCCATAGTGCATAAACCCCTATGTAGCGCTCTCATAAACTACAACAAAAAAAAAGTTTAATTATAATTTTTTCCATAAATATTAAATAGTGGTTGTTGTTATTTTTTGCATATAATGAAAAGCTTTTTGCTATAAACTTTTTTTTTAAACTTCATTTTTTGTTGTAATGTTTTACAAATTTATTATGAAAATGATTATGTTTCAAATACCTTGTTTTATTTTCCCAACATAATTTTAAATGTATATGTTGTATACTTCATAAAATACCTCTTCTTTCAAGCAACAATAAATTCTAATGTAATCCAATTACTGGGATTTTATGAATGTATATGTATATCTGTGTACATAAAATATACATTTTTATTTATAAATAATATAATATTTTTTTAATAGTTTTGCAATTAAATTTCATTTAATGAGATTTTTTCAATGTACCAAAAAGTATGTGCTGTTTTGGTATAGATCGGTAAATGGTGGCATTTGCCACTTGGTACAAACAACATAAGTTCTTGCATTATGTGTACGTATACCATACTTCTTTAAATGCTCCAATTTGCTTACATAAACTGTAATGGCATTAATGGTATTTATAGTATTTAGGATTTACGGTTCTAGAAGTTTATTACTATAATTGTTTTTCAGTGAAGTAAACCATAAAAAGTATAAAATTGTAAAATATATTTACGATCAACTTTTATTTTTAAAATTTCGTTTGGGTAATTTGAGTTAGTATATCGGAAATAAGGCGAAAGGTACACCTCATTTTAAAATATGCGGAAAGTCTGTTTTTGAAATTTTCTTTAGCATTCCAATGGAAATAGTTTTGATTTACGAGCTGAGTCCCAAATTTTAAATTTGAACAAATTTAAAAATTTCACGTCCTTAATAAATTTTTCCTATTAAAAAAAAAATATGAATATGGTTACGATTTACGAGAGTTAACGAGGCCTTTGTTAATTGAAATTTAGGGTGTAATCCTTAAGTTTGGTCCCTTTTTGTTAAAAAATAAAAAAGTTCGTTTTAATTTTCATTTTCACATGAAACGTAAAGTCTTAATTTTTGGAGCTTATCAGTGGCATTCCTTATAGAGGGGTCAGAAAATATCGCGATCTCCAAAAAGGGTAGCTGGTTCCTGCATTTTGTGAAATTTGTGATGATTTGTGTAAAGTCAATAATCCATTAGTTGAAGCCAACTATATAAATAAGCAACCGAATGATACATGAGCTAAAGCTCGTAAGAGTAATTTACGGTTTAAGACCTAAGAGATAAAAGTCAAAAGTAATAGAAAAAAAGGAAACAGAATAACACACCCTCTCTACCTGAATTAAAAGACGATGTTCCTATATTCAAGAAACATCCAAAAAAGTACCTCTACCACCACCAATAATCATAGGTTAAGTTAAAGACTTCGATTTACTCTATGTGGAAATAAAAACAATAACTACAACTAATAAGTTTAATGCAAAGGTGATGAATTGAAACCCTTTCAAAATAAACTTGGAATATAGTGAAACTTACAGAGAATGACAAAAAGATATATCAAAAAGTCGTGCTTGGCACACGTTTGAAAATAAACCAACCAGACCGAAATGGTTTATGGCTAAAAACCTACACTCTTCGTGTAAGTCAGAAAAAATAATTGAAGACCTAAACGCAAAAGGATTTAAGGCAACTGAAGCAACAATTAAGTTAAAGCGGCGAGGTAAACTACCTCTTAACATATTTATGTTGACCTTTGATACTTATGAAGTTATCAAAAAAATTATCAAATTAAATCTCATGTCACAAAACAATGTCAAGCATAGACATATAGCTGTGTCAAATGTCTAGGTAAACATCGTCGTACCAGAGATTGCTTAACAACTAAAAATGTTTACCCTAAATGCGTTCACCGTGGAGAAAATGGTCCGGCTAATTACAGAGGATGACAAATGGGTAAAATTATTTACGCTCAAGTAATGATGAGAAGTGAAAATGAAAGAAAAATTGCTCAAAATGACGATATAAATCCAACCCTAAATCAGATTTTAAGTAGACTAAATACGTTTGAGGCTCGATTACGGAAAATAGATTACGATAAACAGAAAAATAGCCAATGATCGTAGAATTTTATGATGGAATGGATTTATGCAGCATCAACAAGAATTGTGGTTCAGGCCACAGAAAAAAATCGATTTATATGTATCATCACGGAAACATATACTTTACTAGACAATCAACTATTAAATTTAAAAATGATCAAATTTATCATACTATTCACTCTGAAAACACTGCTAAAGTAGGTAGTGCTGGTATAATTAGAAATTATATTCATCACCATGAAGAGTTAAAACAATTTAGAATATTTGTACTTGGAGGAGACTTTAATGTAAAAAATATTCACTGGAGCTGTAGGTTAATATCGGCTAAAGGTAAAGAAAGATCTCTTAAAAGTTATTAGGAAATGCAGTTGTTAAACATTATTAATTGGAAACAACCTACTGGCCAACTGATCCAAACAAAGTACCAGATCTGATTGATTTTTTCATAATAAAGAACATATCTGTAAATTATATGTATACAAGTAGAAGAAGGCAGGACGTAAATTCATTTCATTCTTCGATACTCCTAACATTAAGTGAAAAGATCATTCAGAAAGAAAGAAACAATCAGACAAAGAAGTTCACAAATTTATAAATGATATATGTATATATCGGGCAACTTGCGAAATACTTCAGAAATTAAAAAAAAAATCAAGGAAACCACTACCCTATTGGAATTAGGTAGCTCCTAGTAGAAAATAGAAGAACTAGAACCAATAGAGAATAGAGATTAAGAATAGAGATCAAAGAATAGAGATCAAAGAATTGAAAGATGAATCAATCTGTAACTATTTAAGAAAATTAACTAATGATAACAGTACTCAATATTCACTTTGGAAAGCAACCAAAAGAATTAAAAGACCAATAATGCAGATTCCTCCAATAAGAATAACAGGTGAGAAATGGGCTAATAATGCTGAATGAAAATGAGGATAAAGCTTGAGGACTTGCTGAACACCTCGCAAAAATATCCCAGCCAAACAACCAAACATTGGAAGTTTAAATAATAACTGAACAAGCTAGCTATGTAAGAAAGTAAAGAAATTCTACGGACAACACTAAAAGAAGCCGTGTGTGAGATAAAAGTTAATATGACTACGATAAAAGTTCCTGGTTATGATCTTATTACTGCAGAAATTTTTAAAAAACTGCCAATGAAAGCTCTGGTAAAACGCACCAATCTTATAAAAGCAATATTTAGAATCAAATGTGTACCCAGCTTTTGGAAAATTATAAGTAATTATGATCCCAAAACATGGGAAATCACCACACGTAACTTCGTCGTACAGGCTAATTTCGCTATTGCCGGCCGGTTATGTCCAAAGTCCAAACTCTTTGAGAAAATATTGATAAAAAGGTTAAATCCGATAATCGCTCAACAATTGATGAAGTACCCAGAAAACCTGATTGCAGTGCATACTGTTTTCCTTGTCTCCTTTGATTTATTTTCTGATGGTGAAATAAAGAAAAAATGGAACACTACACCGCACTGTGAGAATTATCAAACAGACCCTAAATTGGTTAAAAAGCACGAGAAGAAAATCTGTTCAACGGCATTTTTAAACGTCGCACAAGCGTTTGGAAGAGTGTGGCATAAAAGAGTTAACCACAAGTTAAGAAATCATCTACCAAGCAATGTGGTAAAATATTGGAATCTTACTTGAAAGATATAAATTCTTGAGGATTAAGCTAAATAAAATATTTTCTGCGGCTCCGTTTTCTACTGCATTACTAGCTAATAAAAGAGTAAGAAATGGAGGAAGTATTCAAAACTATTATTTTAACAGCATTTTATAAATCGAATTTTTTTCTTTTATGATTCCCAGAAAATATTGTGGAAAAAGTTAAATGCGACGAGTGTGAAATTTTTTAAGATTTTCCGTAGGTTCGATGTATAAGGATAATTAGATGTAGGCAGCTTCTTTGGACTACAAATAGCCATATTTCAACACGATGAAAAAGGACTATTTGTTGGTAACCTCTAACGTTGGTAATTTTCATACGACATTTTAGGTTCATTGTATTGAAGATTTTCTTATTCACAGAGATGCTTCGATGGTTCAGCACGTAAGGAAAATTAGATATAGGCATTCTCTTTGCACTGAAATAGGACCATTTATTGTTGATTTCGAATGTTGGTAATTTTCATATGATATACTGAAATTTTGAGGTTCACTGAACAATTGAAGATTGTGCAATTCACAGAAATTTTCCGCGGGTTAACATATAGGAAATATTTTGTTTCTTCTATTAGGTAATAAGTTTGTATATATGCTTTTATCTGTGGAGAAAACAAAAAAAAAACTCAGGATGAATTTATTACTGTCGGGTTGATTTGGTACTCATGGAACGTGAATTTATTATTCACAGGTTAATACCATGCCAGCCAAATAAAACTTTTTAATATTAATGTTCGTATAGTAAAAACGTATTATATAACATTTTATTCACAATCTGTTGATAACATACTGCGTTTTCAACCTCTTAAAGTTATAAAGTAAGCGATTTCCATGGATACACGTCAAACGGTTAGTAATAGTAAAAAGGGTTAATAATGAGACGTAATCGGTCAGTAATGAAAGCATTACTAAATCCAATGCGGCAATTGTCAATTGTGCACCGCCGACTAAGCGTTAATATTTTGCCAAAATAAACGATAATATTATAGAGATATGTGTTTATTTATTTATGTTATAATGTTGAAAGTTCTCTCAACAGGAATACTTTCCGCCTGGTTATGAAATCTACTATTTTCGATAACAAACACATATTATTTGAAATAACTTATTAGTAGGTTTTTTGTTATATTAAATATTTTAAAAATATAGTAAACAAATCCTGGCTTATAAATAAATCTTAGCGAATGCAATTTTTTTAAATAAGAAAAATGGAGAAATAATAAAAAGAAAATATAAGAATAGTTGGAGGAGTAGAGAAAGTATCGTATTCAACTCGTGTTTAATGGACGTGTTTAAACTGATACTACACGCTTGTTGAAAAATATTCTATTTTCATTGACTAGGCTCATAGTACATATATTCAGTAATACCTCGTACAACGCTCTAGATGCGTTCCTGTAAATTGAGCGTATTAGGAAACAGCGCTATAAGAGGCAAGAAATATATTGAAATGTAGGGGTTACGTACTTTGTGCTAAATAAATATCATTTTTTTCATTTTTTAGTATTTTTAATTCAGTTTTCATTAATAAAACATTCAAAAACTTAAAAATAACAATATTAAAATTCATTAAATTCAACTCTTTGCGAAAAATCGGTCCAATGTAGACTGCCGTTGATTCAATCGTTTCTCCTTTAAAAGTTCTGCTACGGCGTAAGACCATTTGCAACACCTCTCTGGATAAAACCAGCGCGTTGAAAATCTGGATCATTGTCGGTTAGAACATTTAAAACTATTTCTAAATTTTCTTGTAAATTTGTTTTTGTTAGTTTCTTTGGCTGCTCTACACTTTCGTCATCTTCGCTTTCGAAAGTTTGGTATGATTCTTTTGCGATTTCGATTAAATCTTCATTTGACAAGCCTGCGTCGTCCAAATTGATGATTTCTTCTACGTCCTCGATCATCGAACCCCACATAGGTACAGGTATATGTATGTAAATCCTCGAAATATTTAACAAAAACGGATAAAAATGAAAAACAGATAAAAAAACCCAAATTTTTTGTTTTTTACTATTCCTTTTTATGAATTTTTAATGTTTTAAATTTTTTTTATGATTTAAAAAAAAAGAACGTTATAACGAAACAGCGTTGTAAGAGGGCGCGTTGTTAGAGGTATTACCATACCTATAGCTCTAATTATAGTATTTTTTTAATTATAATATTTATAAATTCCTAGTTTTCTTAAATTTATAATTTGAAATTTCAAATTTAGCAAAATTGTTTCAAATTCTACATTATAAATTCAATAATACAGTTCTTAATTCCTGAATTCGTTTATACTAATGATAAATAACAATATCTTTACGTTTCGAAACTTTCACATGTTGACAACTCTCAAATCACCATAATTCTATATTTATATAAAACTGATTAAGCAACCATCACAAAATCCTAAATCCCTAGGTTTCTGATTTTAAATATTCCTAATTTCTAAATTCTAAATTTATAACCATATTTTAATGAATGCTTCGATAACACAACAATTTAAACATCCCTACTATAGAGTAGGAATAGTCCTAGATTTCAATATTTTCAACTTCCTATTATCTAAATTTCTTTGGAAAACATTTCCTAAATTAAATAAATTCAAACTCGTAAATAAATAAAGTTATAAATTCCAAAATTTTCTTATTTCTAAATTCTTCCAGCATTCTTAAATACCAATATGTGATTCTAGGTTTCAGAATTTTCCTAATTTATTAAATTTCTAAATAAAAAAATCTGGCCGTTACAGATAAAGCCTGGTAAATTAACTTAATCAAGAACCCGGCAGAAGGCATTCTGACATTTTAATGAAATTGAATAATTAAAATAAAAACACTTTAAACTGACGTCAAATAAATACATACGCGAAACATTACACTAAAGAAAAATAAAGTAGTTAATTTGACGAAAAGCACATCTAAATTGAAGAAAATGCGTTTGCAATAGCGTCAACATGACATGCATCATACTGACGTAGGTCAATGTGGTAATGCTTTCTTCAAATTAACAATTTAATACTGAAATACTGAAATAAATATTTCTGTCGAGTTGAAAATCAATTAATCAATTGAACACAACTAATTGAATAACGTGTTTATCGAAATGACTAAGTTTTTGTTAACTTAATGAAATGATGATATCATTTTAATTAAAAAATTCGTTGATTTAATGATAACTTTCTCAAATTATTTAAATTAATTAATAGATTTTATGAAACAAATATCGCTGAATTAAATAGTCAATTAAAAAATAAAACAAAATTCTTAATTTTTAATTCGAAATATATTTGAAATGTTTTAAATAAATTCAATAAAAATATTTTTGTATAAATCTCCATACTAAATTAGATGGGATTGGGTATTCTAAATTGAAAACGTTAAATATTTTGAAGCAAATATCAACAGCATCAATAAAGGAATTTAATATGTATTTGATATCATCAAAATAAACCAAAAATTCTTTTGGTGCTAAAATAGTTCCATTTATTATTATGAGGGGCTGAATAGGTATTTTATTAGAATTTCTTCGCATAATTTCTTCATCACATTCCCCTACCGTGCGGCCCAAAATAAGGAAGCTTCCTTGGGATTCACTAATTGAGTACTTAATCCTTATCTTTTTATTGTTATTCCCTTCAATAGTTGTTGTGGTTGGAAATAACACGCTGTGTAGTAATTGAAAAATTACGCAACATCTACTACCTAAAAAAAAAAGAAATGCTTCTTTATTTTTTTCAATCAATTTTAATTAGCGACTTACTTGACTTACTTGCTGTAGGATGTTGTGCTTGCTGCAGCTCGTCTAACAGTTTTTTTGAGTTCGGGTCTTTGATCTTATCGATAAAAATAGGTATAGTTTTTAAAGCAAATATACTTCAAAATGTCTAATTAGACTAGACGTGGATGGATGACGATGATGGAAATCAATATTAACCTGTATGAAATGAATACAATAAAATAATTAAACTTGTGAATTAGTTAATATGATACATTCTGATCATCAGAAAAATTAACTTTATCTTTGGCCATTTGTGAAATATTTTAATTCTGTAAAAAAATAGTTTTGGTTTCCTAAAGGAACTTTACTGACATCTATTGTCAAAACTGTGGAAACGTTTTAGACCATCCAAATATGTAAAGCTTTTACAAGGTTTAATTCACATATTTATTTAATTTTATCTAAATATCGTGTTAATAATAAAACGTATTGTTTAACAATTTATTTAAATTCACGTATGTGTTTTTATATATAATTAATAACATATTATTTTCCAGTTTGTAGCCCATCGGTTTCTTGTAATGCTGCATTTACTTAAAATATTGATGGTTGAGCCCGATTTTATGATTTCATCCAAGCGGTAGCAGCCCATGAACAATTTTCTGTGAAAATAGCCTCCAATTGATCCGTTATGTTAGTTTCGGGTGGTGCTAATTTTACAGTAGATAATTAAATTTGCAATTATAAGTTTAGTTAACTAACAATTAATAAAATTTAATTCAAACCTAGTTGAACATTATTACTTTGGTCGAAGTTGTCGGTTTTTAATGAATATCTTAGTTTCAAGAGAATCCCACTAGATTTTAGCTGGCGTTGGGAATTGAAATATTTGTCGTAAATTTTCCCTTGAGGCTTTTTTCTAGGTTGTTTTGAATAATAATATGCCTATTAAAAGAAAATTGATTGCATTTTCAATATTACGACAATTTTATTTTATTTATAATATAATTACTATAAATTCTGAATGAAATATTTGAAGAATTTATTCAGAAATATTTTTGGCCATTGCTACGGTCATTTGTATTCCGTTTTGTGTGATATTTTTAATTATTATTTCCACCAATATTGCCCTAGAGACCTAGAGCCTTCATTTAGTTTTGGATTTTCTTGAAACTTATTCGTTATTGATCTGTATCTACCTTGGAAAGAGTTTTGTAATATACTATTGACATCTAAAGTTTGTTCTTCCCGATTTGAAGGTGCTTCCTTTTTTTTTAAATTTCGAAATCCAACATCGAGGAAGTGGCTGAATTTTGCTGAGATAATTTATAATCATTAATGCGTTTTCAAGTTTAACCTCAATTTCAAGTTTAATGTCGTATTAATTTATTATTTTCTGAATATGACGGCTATTCATAAGCAAGATACTTTCAATATCAATACATTCATCTGAAAATGTGATTTAAAAAAAATTATTATTAAAATACGTTGAACATATATTCAATATGGTTGAAAAATGTACTTATAAATTAACCTCGAAATATTGAAAATAAATAGCATAGGTTCCAATTGCTTAATAGTCGTTGTAGTTGTCCATGGTTTGCTTTTGATATTAAAGACTCATCGGTGGAATTTATTGGTGATAACTGTTACAAAGAGTCTGTGTAGCTCGACTGCAATTACAGTCTTCTATTATTTCATATTATTCATTATTGTCATAGTACAATATTGTTAATTCTACTAATTTACTGTCTTCCATCTTTTTATATTTTAACACAAATGATAATTAAAAATGTTACTATAACTTATAATAAATTAATATACAAAATTCAGAAAGTTACAAGTATTCTTTTAACTTAATCATTCATTAAATTTCCGTTCTCAGTACGATGAATGTTTGTTGGAAGTACATACCTCAAAATCTGTAACCTTATAAAATAAATTTTCAGCAATTAAAGTTTTATGGAGATTCATTTGAAAAGCACCAAAGTGGAAATTAAATGAGTCTACCAAAAGTTCATTTACTAATAGAAATATGTATTTCGGAATTTTCTTTTAAAATGAAAATCTCAACAATTTCAAAGTTACTTAGCCCGAATCTAAATAAAGTAAGAATTAGTCCAGTTTTATAAACTGCCTGCCTTTATAATCAATTTCACTCAAAGCTATTATTGCCTGTGACTTAATTTTAATCTTCGTGAAAAGCAAATTAAAATTTTTACAAACAATACGATGTTAATCTTTAAAAACGAGAGTGTTTCTGCTTCTTGTCATTAAAAGAAGTGAATATTTTAAGTTACATTTTTTAGCAAGGCTCAATAAAATATTTTTTATTGATGATATGACGTTTGCATAGGCTTTTATTTCTTTATGCTTAGCTTCAAACCTAAAACACCAAAAATATTTAGGTGGTCCTGTTTTGGCTTAAGGGTATCTGAAAAAAACTCTACGTATTTCTTATTATGGTTTGCAATTAAATGACGAAGAAGCATTATGTCTTCGGTGGTATAACCACTTCTGAGAAGTAATTCAATTATTTCTATAAGAAGGATTAAAAACTAACAAATATTATGATTTTCAGGAACCAAATCTCCTACCATAAGCGGTAGAAGACGGATGAACGTTTTCATTTCACTCGCTGTTATTTTTAACCGAGCACGTTTAATTTGGTCAAAGTTATTGGTTTTGATAAATTTTTAATTTCTAAACAACCGTAGTTAAAAATTTGATTTCGCAAGTTCAATGTTTCTAAAGTAAATATTTTTACTATAAATGAATTATTTTACAAACATAATAATGACAGATTTCCTCAAACAAATTTTCTACTACATGAAATGAATTCTATTTAGAGGAGAATATTGAGTTATTCCAGTCTCTCCGAAACAATTTTTGTCGATATCTATTTTATAGTTTTAAATATTGCGCATATTTTTCATCTTGAATTACCATATTATGGGTTGTTGATTTTGGCGTTTTGCAGAATCGGTCAAAGAATGGGCTTGAAAACGATTTGCTGTAATCACAAATCGAATTAATCCCCAGATTGCCCCTAGTAAAAGTCCGAAAATAAATCTTACATTCACAATCCCAGTGGAAGTGTTTATAGAGATACCGTTGCATTCAATCATTGATTCAGACCATTTCCTGGTAGTTGCTGAATTAAAATTTCGTCTATCAACCACATATAATCATCGCTTCCAGCGCATCACTCGTTGGAACACTGCGGCATTGAACGAGCAAGTTACCAGAACCACCTTCGGGATGACTGTATCAGAAATCTTGGAAAATAAACCACTTCCTGACTCCGTTCAAGAACAGTGGGACATTATCAAAACGGCGGTAACCGATGCCTCAAAGTCCACCATAGGCCAAAATCCGTCAAGGCCTAAAAATCTCTGGATTGATGATGATTGTATTGGTGCTATTCGGGAAAAAGATCGCGCACGACAACGAGACCTATCGCAAAGAACAAGGCAATCCCATAACGCCTACATGACTGCGAGGAGAATCGCTAATCGGCTATGTAGACGGAAGAAACGGGAATGGCATGAACAACAGGCACGCAACATCCAAAATTCTAGCCTGAGAGATAGATATCGTTGCATAAGAGAATTAGCTACGGACTTTCATCCACGTAGCAGCGCTATTCGCAACAAATCAGGCGAGTTGGAAATGGACACCAAAACCGTCCTCGAAGTGTGGCGAAATTACTTCTCCTCGCTTTTAAATAAACAGGCACCACCTTCCGAGCAACAACCTCTCTTGCTTCAACGCGATATTAACGTCGAGATGACACCACCACCTCCTCCATCATATGATGAAGTACGGAACGTGATATCGCAGATGAAAAATTACAAGACACCTGGTGAGGATGGTATCTGCAACGAAATGCTCAAATATGGCGGTGATTATCTGTTCTGCCGCATGTTTGAGCTAATATCAACAATTTGGTCTAGAGAAGAAATCCCAGTAGAGTGGAAGACGGCTCTAATATGTCCACTTCATAAAAAGGGAGATCGATTAAACTGCAACAACTATCGCGGTATAGCTTTGCTGAACACGGGCTACAAGGTTTTGGCTAACGTAGTCGCAGCAAAGTTATCAACTTATAGCGAGAGGATCTTGGGGGATTATCAATGTGGTTTTCGGCCAAATAGATCAACGACCGATCAAACTTTCACGCTGAGGATTTTGCTGGAGAAATGCTATGAAAAGGACATCCCTGTACACAGTCTATTCATAGATTTTCAACAGGCGTATGACAGCATTAAGAGGAACACGTTATGGAACGTATTGTCCTATCTGGGCATACCGTCAAAATTGATTTCAATGTGCCAGCTCTTAATGGATGGCTCAATATGTAAGGTGCTAATAGAAGGCAAAATTTCGGATGCCTTCGAGATAACATCTGGAGTGCGGCAAGGAGACCCAATAGCTCAAACTCTATTCAATCTATCATTAGAGTATGTCATTCGTCAGCTTAATATAGCTCAGCGTAGCTGCCTGTATTATAAATCAACCCAGCTATTAGCATACGCTGACGATATTTGCATTCTGGGTCGCAACATCATCTCTCTGAAAGAGGTCCTCCTCCCGTTGGAATTAACAGCCCAACAAATAGGCCTTCAGATCAATGAAGCGAAGACCAAATACATGGTGACCGCGAGAAGGCAGACTCGTGGGGACTTCATTTCAGGAGATACTCAATATGAAAAGGTGAATGAGTTTAAATACCTAGGATCACTGATCACTGAGCAAAACTCCGTTTCTGTGGACATTTCATCGAGGATCGCAGCAGGCTACCGAGCATTTTACGCCAATATCAAAATTTTCAAGTCTCCTCATATATCGCGCAAAATAAAATTGGACATCTACAAGGCGCTGATAAGACCAGTTGTCACCTTTGGTTGCGAGTCTTGGACACTAACAGCGCAAAACATCCAGAAAATCGCTGTAACTGAGCGTAAGATGATAAGAAGAATTCTCGGTCCCATTAAAGAGGGAGCCACGTACAGAATGCGAATGAATCACGAGATCAGAAATGATCTCGATAAAGTCGACATCATAGGATTCATAAAATCGTCAAGGCTGAGATGGCTTGGGCACGTACTACGTTCACAAAATCGGACCACTAAACAGGCCTTGGAGTCGGCACCAGCGAAAGTAGGACCTCATGGGAGACCACCTACCCGATGGATGGACGACGTTGAGAGGGACCTGTACACACTCGGTCACCGTGTCTGGCGTTCTCTTGTGGCGGATCGGATTATTTGGAGGAGCATCGTTGAGGCGGCCAAATCCCTTCATGGGATGTAGCGCCAGCGGAAGAAGAAGAAGTTGCATTCAATATCGTTTAACTCATTGATTAAATGAGCTAAACAAGCTTCATTGCCGAATTTTTTTATGCCTTGGGATTTAATAAAAGCGGCAATTAAAACATTTTCTAGTTTAGGGTTTTAAGGTTCTTTGCTGAAGGAAAACTGTAATAAATCCTGCAAACAGACTGGCACTGGCATTTATTTGAAAATCATGGGTATACAGCAAATGTGGTATACACGTTTCACCATGATATACAGATATTTTCTTTTGCCACAATTTGCCATTGATGAAATTAGAATTGACTTCAGGATTTTTTCTTAAAATTTCCATATTGTCAAGCATTTCCTTTAGAGTATTGTCTTTCTCAAATAATTTTTTTTTTTTGAAATTTAATTGGGAGAACAATCCCTTTCGTAATTTCTTCCTCATAGACAGCCTCATCATTTTTTATCGACATCCCTACAGTTTCGTTTATAGAAAACTGAAGTAAATCTCCCAGCAAATCATTCTGTTTTAACCAACTGTGTAGCAAATGATCGGTTTTACAGTGTTCAAAGGGGTCTCCTAATTTATCAATGTAGTTTAGCAAAATATTTTTGTTTTCAGTAGCCTCTATTTTCTTTGCAATAAATTCCATTACATAAGAAGTTGGAGGTGCTAAAATTGTATCGACAACTAATTGTTTCATATCTTCTACGTTTTTCCTTGTGAAATTATTATTGTTATGAAAAAGGAGTGTGAACTTAACAGCGGCATTCGATAATGAATCTATTGAATGCGGTAAACTATCACAAATATTATTATCAAGATTTGAATTAGTTTTTACATTGCCTGGGTCGCATTTATTGGGTTGCTTTTGACCGGTTCATTTTCAATGTTTAAAGATATATTATTATAAGATTGAGTTTTTTTTATCTGAAATAACAGTTACGTCTAAATGTTTTCTTTTAACATGATGCCTACAACTTTGAACATTAGGAAAGGTTTTGTTAGCACATGCTCCTTCATAACATTCATACGTACTGTAGTTTGAATATGAATGAATAATGTACAATTAACGATTTTAAATTAAACGCATCTACATATATAGTAAATAAAAAACACTTCATTGTAAATAGGAAGTTTGAAAAAAATTATACCTAATTATAATTATTTTGGTAAAGTTTAATTAAAAATAAAAAAGCTTTATACGTTTTGTTATTATTGTACTTAAAATGTTAATCGAAATTACAATATCTATCTTTACGTATGTTGTATTCTAGATTTCTTTTATTTTTAATTAGCTATATTAGACCAAAGCCTTTTTTTCTATCATAATAACACTTACGTATTGTCTGTAAGTCAGTTACAATTTCTAATTAAAAAAAAAATTATCAAATGTTGTACACAATTCACGAAAATTCAAGCGAATCTAATCTAGAAAAACCAATATCATGTTACACGATATGTTAATAGAACTTAAAGTGTTTAAGATTTCCACTAATTTTTACAAGATTTAAATTGTTAAACGTGTAAAGATTATTAAATAAACGAAACTCATCTCTACACGATAAGATTAATCTATGTATCTTTCTGTCCTTAGTAATTAGAATCACAATGGACCGTCACCCGTCTAAGTGTGCCTAAGCAGCCACTCCAACCTAGTAATTAGAAAATAATCGTTTAACAACCATAATGCCTTTATAATTTCCAATAAAAATTAAAAAATTAAAAAAATGAAATTTTAAAGAATGTTCAATCACGTGGATACAAGTAAAAGATAAATTAATTAAGCAAAAACCAAATTAATTAATTAAGATTAGTGAAATATTTATTCTTTTTAAAATTATATTTGCCTAATAGAAAACTGAACTTATAACTTATATGCACCTATATTAACACGTATTTTATAGTTTTATGTCGCTTCACAACTTTTTTAAAATAATTTTATTCACTTATTTCACTACTAGGGAGTACAGCCCGTCCTAGGACGGGTACAATTTATATATAATTACCTATTAAGGACCTCCAAAATTCTATTCAAACATTTTTTAGGTAAAAGACAGATTTGTAAGTTGTATCTTAACGTTATCTCGGTTAGGCGCAGCTTGTAAAATCTAGAACTGACTCCTTGAAGTATATCGCATGAATCTATTTAGCACAAACAACTATCGTATTTTTGTAGTTACGCATTGTTTGAAGAAAAAGTTTTCCCCAATTCTAAAAAATGAAGGTGTGGCCAACACACGACTTTCTTTTACGAACAGCGAATTTTGAAAAACTTTTATAATTCAAATTTCCCGCAAACTTAATTAAGATTGTTTTTATTATTTCATGTTTTCTGTAAATTGTATATTTTTGAAATATTTGCAAAATAAATTTTCTGTTTTACGGAATCTGGGAGCTGGGAGCTGGGACCCCAAAATTTATGTAAAAAGTTTAAACATGAAGTTGCAGTTTGATTGCTTAAACCATTTGGACTACAAATTGACAGACATATGTATATACCAACAGGCACCACTTCAAAACTCAATTTTTTGAACTCATTAGTACACACGTAAAAGAAATAAAAGGTGATATTTATGAATTTAAGTTTTTTCTTTTAATTTTTTGGAATTTGTATTAGTGATTTTTTGTAAATCTTATACTTTTTAAAATATGTGCAAAACACATTTTCGGGCCCAAGAGAGTGGCCACTTCCGGTTGACCGATTTGGCAATTTAACATACATGTAGGCTAAATATTTTTATAACATACAGTACGTCACTGGAGTGTGCAAATTAATTATAATTAGCATAATTGGGCTAATACACACAATAATTAAAATGACAAATGCAAGAACTGCTGTAACTCCCTGTAAAAAAGTGTGGGGGGGGCAGGAGTTGCGAAATATTTTTGCAATTATAAAACGATATATATACTTAAGTATTACAAACCCTAATAAGTCGTTAAAAAATTTAAGAAACATGAAAAAATGATCCACATTCAATTATGTAATATTTGCATTAAAAACCGGAAGTATGTCACTGTAGTGTGCAAATTAATTATAATTAGCATAATTAGGCTATATATACACATATATTTATGTGTTGACAAAACAATATTAAATTTTTTTTTTATAAAATTTTTAAATTTTTTTTAAATTTTTTTTTTTAAATTTTTAATTTTAATTTTTTTTAATTTTTAATTTGTTTATTTTTATTTTTTTTTTATTTTTGGAAACATTTTGTATTAGTAATTTTTTGTAAACCTTATACTTTTTAAGATATTTGCAAAACAAATTTTCTGGCCCAAGGGAGTGGCCACTTCCGGTGGACCGATTTGAAGTAAAATTCACTGGGACCTCCCAATTTATCCAAAAAGCTTAAATCTGAAGTTTCAGTTCGATTGGTTAAGCCATCTGGGCTGTAGAGAGGACACAGACTGACAGACGGACAGACGGACAGACAGACTGACAGACAGACATCATTTCGAAACCCACTTTTTCGGACTCAGGGGACCTCAAAACAGATAAATCTTCAATAATCTCAAGGTCGAAAATTTTCATGATTACTATACTTTATTTTACTTACGTAAAAGAAAGTAAAAATGTAATCAAATATTCCGGAAAGCGAGCGTTCCGGAGTCAATCAGTGAGACAATCTGTGATATATACATAATATATTCCTTGATTTACAATACAAAATTTTATATTTTTCAATTCGTATTAAAACAATGAAATGCCGCTATGGAATAAAAATAACATTAAACAAAATTATTAAGTACTTTGGTGAGCATCGCACCCGACCACATTTTCTATTCGAAGTTTGTTGTTACAGGTCAACACCTATTTCACTTAGGCTGCTCCACTGATCTATAACTCATGGATAGCCAGCGTTGGAACTATATTTGGGAAAATCACTAATTGAATCAACAATCATTTAATTGCCTTTGTGCAATTTCTATTTTAGTATCCTTTTATCAATTAAATTGATGCATCTTCAAATGTAAGATTGTTTATAATAAATGCAGTAAACAATTTATTTAAATTAAATAGATTTTGTCGATTCAACGAAAATGATTAGTAATTAATCATTTTCATTGAATCGATGAAATTCATTTAATTTAAATAAATTATTTACTATGTTTACTGTCATACAATTGACGAAATATCTATTGAAATGACAAATGCAAAAATACGAAGGCACATCTGACGAGAATGTTCCGTTTCGAACGATAAATTTATAATTTATTTTTACATTCAAGTTTGAAGAAATATTTCATCAATTTGAATAAACTAAAATGTACATATTTGTTTACGATGATTTGAATTTATTTTCAAATCGATAGATTTTGTAATTCATTCAAGAATTTTACTGTTTTTTTTTTCGCTGGCGCTACATCCCATAGAGGGACTTGGCCGCTTCATAGTGAAGTTTCGTAATCATTTTTATAACGGATAATGAGTGATTAGTTCATTGATCCTTACATAAACCAGCTGTGATTTTTTCATCACCCGCCGGGTTTCGAACCCGGGACCTCCGGAGCTTGAAGCAAGCATGCTAACAACTGTGCCACCGGGGCGGCAATTTTACTGTTAAACTGATTAAAATTGTTTCATCAAACATCAACGAAATCGGTAATCAATATGACCTACCGGATCTTTTTGAGTGTAGTAACCTGTCTAGTAAATACCTCAAAATCGCTTTCGTGACACACCCACCCATAGTTGGTTTCTAGTTAAATATATTCTTTAATTATTGAATCCAACAATCAAAATAAATTTACCAAAAATAAAAAAAAAAAATCTGTCTACATTATTACTCCTACAGAACAGTCGTCTGCCGAATGAATGTAAATTTCGAAACTGTTTTCTAAATATTGTATGTAAATATAGTAGTTACAGCCATTCCACAATACTCATATAGCACAGCAATCGAAAATCTTTTTAATTTCATGGAGATTTAAATTTTCAATAGCTTTTATCGTTTTACGTTCAATAAAAAATCAAAATAATATAAAAAAGTTTTAGTTGAACTAACGAAAAAAATAAAAGCTTAGCTGCAAAAAAATAAATAAATGTGGAAAGCAGCACCAAAAAGAAAACAGCAACACTAAATGTACAGAAGAAAATATGAAAATTGCTTTTAAACAAAAACAAAATTGAAAACTGCAGCGTGTATTTATACCAATTATTATTTTTTCTTTTTCTAACTTTAATGGTTATTTCTAAAATTCCTGTTTCCACAACCAGCAAGCAAAAAAAAAAGCAAAACTAAGAATTTTGTCGATTTAATGTTTAAAGTCGTTTATGGATTATCTTTTAGAACAAAAAATGGTAATGACATGTAAATGCCCGTTCGATTGATAGTATTCGTTTAAACGTTAGCTTACTATTCTTTATCTCAGGTCTGAACAATGTAATTTGAACAAGTCGATTTTAAAATGTTATAGAACATCATCATATAATAACTAATTAAATAAAACAAAATATTAGTGATATTCTTTTAATCAATATTTTGAACGAGTGATCTTACAATTTTCATCTAAATAAGTTCTGATGACACCGAATTAAAATTAAATTTAAATTTGTTTTTGCTCTCTTCATAAATTGACCGTAACAAAAAATTTACATACAAACATACATACGTACTATGTACATATAAATAAAACAAATTTATTATTTATTTTATTTGTTTAAAATGAAACTAAAATTTATGTGATTTTTGTAATTTTTTAATGTGTATAATAAATATATTAATTTATAAATGTTAAATTTTAATTAATTTATGTTTACATTTATATTAAATTATTTTAAGGCAACAATTTTATTAGTTTATTAGGTTTTCGGATTTTTTATGAATTATTTTTATTATGTGTTGTTCTGTTTAATATGTTTATTTATTAAGTTTACAAATTGGTGCGAGAATTAAATTGATTAGACTTTCCCATGGGAATTATAAAATATCTGCAACGTTATACTATTTATATCCAACTTCCGACTTGAAAGATTGTATGTATGATCAATATACGATGATTTACCATATAGTCAAATATTGAAATCCTGAATATAATTGGTATGTTGTGGATTTTGCTGAATCAAACAAAATTAGTTAGTTATTTATTTAACATTTACAATCTGATGGTTCGCATGATCTACGCATTGTCCTGCCTGGAGAAAAACAGACAATTACGAATTCACGCCACAATAATTAATTTTGTATAATATGTTGATAATCTATAAAATTAAAAAAATATTCACCCTAGCCAAATGGAAATTCCACTTTAGTAACCTTTCACAACCGATTTGTGTGTAAACATTTAATTGTATCAAGAATCCGCTGGAGTCTGCGTCGACTGTCATTCAATTTAAAATGTTTGCTTTAAAAAGTAAATCAGTTTTTCTCTGAATCGGGTTTGGACAGCGTGCTCTACACTTTTTGAAAGAACCAAGTAGTAAGAACCGCCTCAAATTCTAAATCTGTTTGGTTCACGTCATATTTCCAAAATTCCTCAAAGAATATTTTATAATTTTTTTTTTTAAAACAGACAATTTACATTTTTAAAATAGCCAATTGCCGTTGGATCTTCATGCAGTGGGCATAGTGGCCTACTGTTTAATAGTGCCTCTCTACCTCGTGTACATCTCTTCAAAGGTAAATGGTGCATTTACTGCTCTCTTCAAATGAAATTTAATGGTTTTAATGTTGGCCTCCCAAATTCCTCCGAAATTGGGGGGACGTGGTGGAATAAAATTGAATTTTATTCTGTGTTGCAACAGGACTTGGGCATTGGCAATTTTATCACGATTAACTTCAAAGAAAGAGTAAATGTTAGTAAAATAATCTCCTGGAACAAACCTCTTTAATGCCTGGATGTGTGCATTCGTAGAAAGTTCGCTAACCACTTGGATATGTACAGCTTTAGTTGCAAGACATATAAAAAGTGCTATGTAACCCTTAGTCAATTGATGCCGCCCTCTACCATTTCGTAATTTAAGTTGTGTTGGGCCAGCATAATCGATACCAACTCGGAAGAATACACGCGAAGATGTTATACGGGCGGCAGGAACATTACTCATTTGTTGATTTATTGGTTTTGCACGATATCTGGCACAAACCATGGACTTGTGATATATTTGACGAACGATGTTTCGGACGCCCAATATCCAAAACCTCTGCCTAATCAAACTGGTCGGTAATGTCGGACCTGCATGTAAATTGTCTTCTTGTAAATTCCTAGCAATTAAATATCCAATCTGATGATGATTGGGAAGAATGATTGGATGCTTCGTATTTTCTGATATGCTTGAATTGTTTAATCTGCCCCCTACACGTAAGTATCCGTCTTTATTGGTTTTCTGCACTCTATTCTTCGAATCTCGTTTCCAAATAGTGTGAATTGTACATAACGCAAACATATGCTTTCGGCTCTTAAATATAATTCAAACGAGTGGTTGTTTCGTTTCTTATATCTCCAGCTGAGGCATCTGGCTATTACCCGCTTTGCTCTCTCGAATGATGAAAAGTATTTGAAAATGAAAATCAAAGTATTATTTTCATTCGATGTTGCCAAGTTAAAAAATATAACCTGTGGTTGAGAACAAGCCTCTTCTGCTGTTTGAAAAATGTCATTTGCGTCGTGCCAATTACTCTGCAGCATTAACCAGGAAGGATCCTTCCACCATAATGTGTTGTTCACCAAATAATGAACACTTGAGTTTCGGGAAATTAAATCGGCAGGATTGTCGCAGCCTCTAACATGATTCCAATACTGTAGCGGTATACGATGAATTATTTGAGATGTGCAGTTACCGACGAATGCCTTCCATTCTCTTACACCAAGCATTAATATCGCTGATTTTAACTTGAATAATTTGATTCACGTATAGGACTAATCGGGATAAAAGTTCGGAACCACAATCGATGCAATCTTAGATCTAGCGATTATCATATTTATGTGTACCTTATCGGCATTATCTATAATATGCGTAAATACACCACTGCACCGTAAACTTTCTCTGAAGCATCGCAGAAATCATGAACTTCTACAGATTTGACGGTCAAATTTAATTGTATATATCGTGGAATTCGATTATTTTGCACAGCGGCGATGTCCGGTTTAATTAGTGTCCAATAGTGTAATAGCTCATTAGTTACCACTTCATCCCAGTCTTTCATCACGATGATTGATGATATCCAGCCAAGTGGATCAAATAATTTTGCGACATATGACTGCAGTTTGCGTTTTGTTAATGAACCATGCGGTGGTTCTTCAAAAATGTATCCGAATTCATCAATATTTGAGTACCATTGTAAACCGAGAATTGGAATGCCAGCATCCAGTTGTGTTCTGAAATGTCGCTGAGTAGTTCCACATAATTGGATTTTAATTTTCTTATAGATGAAATCCACCAGCTTTGGGTACATTGATGATGTCGTTCAATAATTGTTGGGCATCCTCTATTGTTTCTCCACCACAAAGCAAGTCATCAACATAAAATGAATCACGTATTGATTTACATGCAATCGGGAATTCATTTTTATAATCACTAGCTAGTAGCTAGTTTTAGTAGAGTTTTAACTGCTAGGAACGCGGCTGGGCTCATACCATATGTTACTATGCAGAGCTCATAGTGAGTGGGTGGCTCATTCGGATTGGTTCGCCACAATATTTTCAATATCACCAGAAAAACCTACCTTGTGCTGTTAAAATCGTGTAATTACATCATTCAGATCGTTTTGAAGGGCTGCCCTGACCCTACGCTTAGTTGTTGAGCTTGTCTTTTTAATACTCCATGATATGGTAGGTAAAAGCAATTAATTTTAACCTGCTTTTCTTGATCATTAATTGTGGTCATATGTCTCAATTGTATGTATTTTCCATGAACTTGTGGTATTCCACCTTGAAGTTGAGATTTTTCTGAAATCGTCATTCCATTGCATTAAAACGTTTCAATGCTGCTGTATATACTGTATTCACAGGGTTCCTTAGAGGTAGGCGCACGATATATTGCCCATTAATATCACGTTTTACAGAATTTTCATAAAATAATTCACACTTTGATTTCGCCATTCGACATTGAGAAGGTAGCTCCTCCAACTCCCAGAATTTTTTCAAGGCGTTCTAAATAGATTCTTCCTCAGTAACCTTGATCGAGTAGGATCTTAGACTGCATTCGAAGAAAATGTCAGCACCTAGCAAGACGTCAATATTTGCTGGTACTGAAAACTTTGGATCAGCCAGGTTTTACCTTTTAAGAATTTGACTTAAATTATCGATTGGAACTGGATAAGTAGGAATCGATGTTGCTATTCTGCCTGCAATTAGTACATTCACGTGTAGCTCTTCAAATGGATCATCTCTAGCTATAATTTTGATATTCGTTCGACCTCTTGTCACGTTGCTACAACTTCAGCTAATCCAGTGATTGCACACTTGGAAAATTTTCTGTTTAGGTTGAGTGCTTGGACTAGCGACTCTGTTACTAATAAAGCTTGCGATCCCGAGTCCAGCAATGCACGCACGGTGACAGTTTGTCCATTCCCATTCGTTACAAGAACCTGTGCAGTGGGCAAGAGGACGCATCGATTGACCTGAGCATTGGCGCTTAAAACTGAATGTTGAGGTTCTGTTAATATTGCCGTGCTTTCCGAAACTGAATTTTCTTCAACGATGTTGGCTGAGTTAGCTATTAGTGTTGTTTTCTCGCTGACTGATGTTGATGATTCAGCATTATTTACATGACTGTTGCCTTCTTTATAGTATTCACCCCAGTGTAATAAAATATGGTGTCGTTTATTACATATTTTGGAGCATTCCGCAATTGAACATCCTTGCACGTTGTGATCGCTGTAAAAACAATTATAACACACCTTTGCAGGGCTGGCTAACTCTCTTCTTTTAAAAATCATCATATTTTTAAACATTAGGCACCTTGCTAGACTATGTTTATTGCCACATCATTGGCAGTCAATTTGGTTTATTAGTTAAAAGCCTTTAACATTCGAATTGGACCGAGTGGTGCGATTAGATTGAGTTTCGTGAGCTGTAATACTAGAAAATCTTCTCCATTGACTTCTCTGGCCCAAGAATCTTGTGTGGCTTCACCGACTTTAGTTAGAAAAAGACATATCATCAATACACGTGTGCAAAGCATGTATGCTTCTAACCACTGAATCAGTAGTATCACTTAATGCTCTTAGCGCTTTAACAGATCCGTTGATCGCACTTGGTTGGTTGACAAAAGTTGCTAACATTTGATTTAAAATTGTTCTCTTTTTTGAATATCTGTCTTCTAGTTTCTTCCAAGCCTCACTATAATTGTTGGCTGTGTTTGGTATATGACGTATAGGCAGCAGCATCATCACGAATGTAACCCTTAAGTTGCTGTAATTTGTGCGCATCGGAAATATTACCATTCCTGTCTACTCCGGTTTTGAATAAATCCGAAAACGATGGCGATTTGCTGCAATCTCCGTGAAAGGGTTCTATATGAAGCTTCGGTAGTGTCGAAATTTCTGCATGATGACTTACTGAGAAGTTTGCTGTGCGATCCGAGATATTTTCAAAAAAAGTTCATTGTTGATCGAACAATAGGTCTAATGCCGTTTTCGTGTTCGATAAAATTGCTTCCGTACCACTCGCCGATGACCCTGTAGTATTGGCGATTGTTGACCTTTTCTTCTTTAGATGTTTTAATAGCTGAGCTTTGCAATTGAATTAGTCTTCCGTCTTCCTCGAATTTAGCAAATTTGGGTTCATAATTAGGTGTGACTGTGCAGGCTAGTTTGTCTTCCAGCTCCTCAAACTGCTTCCAAAAATCATCGAGCTTGTCCAACTTGACTTCGAGTTTCTCAAGTGAGTCATAAAGATTGCAGCCGATGTATTTTATGTAATCATTTTAGTCATAGAACCGAGTATACGACCACGTTTTTGAATGAGTGTTTCCGCCATTTCGGTAAGATAATTTGTAAGCTGCTCAAGATGAAGCCCAACATTTTGTCAGCGTTGGTTGAGGTAGGATAGTTAACACGATTATTTTATTATAATAATTAATTTTGTTCACTGATTCACCAAATTATTTAATCAATTTTTATTGTTTACTTGAAATTTACGAAATTAAAATAATACTCTCAAATTGTTTATTCGAAAAGGAAGATAAGTGTGCATTAAAGTTTTAAAAATGGCGGCTTCATTTACAATTCTTAACCAAAATGCCACGGGGTTTTTGAATAAATTATATTGTTTCACAAATTAAATCAAATGATAAAATTAATCGAATTAAAATAAAGTAGGTAAACACACTGTATTGTTTGATAATTAGGTTTAGGTCAAGATTGATTAAAACAAATATATGAATACTTTTGATTCTTTTATTTCACTTTTACATACATGCGGTTTACATTGTTTCTTACTATGTAGTTGACACGACAGTTATGGAATGACATAAAATGTTTTACATAAGTTTTTATGTTGGCAGCACAATAGAGTTGCCTCATGTACTTTTATTTAGAAATAATTAATATTACCACATGTGTATTTATTTAGGACAATAAGATACTTTTAATAATAGAGCGTATTCCAATGACTATAATATTTTAATATATTACATGCTCTCCTTTTTTTTTTTTTTTTTTTTTTAAATGTATTCGTTTAAATAGTTTGGGCGTTTTATGATTCGACCATATCTAGAAATTTTATTTTGATTGCTTTCATTTATTATGTCAGCTGGTTGTGTATCTATGTGTGAATTATGGTTTTGAAAATTATCGGCCTCAATGGTATTGTTATTCTGAAAATGATTTTGAGTATTATAAATCAAGTTACTTGAATTGTCTCGATTTCGTACTTCGTTTCCCAATTCATTTTTCACAATATAACTACGACTACCATCCGCTTTAATTACTTTTCCCGGGACCCAAATATCATTTTTCCTTATGATTACATTTTCTTCTTCTGTTAACTGTGGAAGATCTCTAGCCGTTTTGTCATAATAATGTTTTTGATTTTTTCTTGTTTGTGACCGTTTTCCAATTATCGTTTCTGGATCGATATATGAAGGCCGAATTTTGTGTAACGATACTGGTGTTTTAGATTTCAAGGATCTGCCAAGGAATAATTGAGCTGGCGAGTAACCCAATTGTGATAGGGGACTGTTGCGGTATTCGAGCAATGCTAATTGTAACTCATCTAGCTTGTTTGGGTCATATAGTTTCCTCATTATTTGCTTTGCTATCGCCACAGCCTTTTCAGCGAGCCCGTTACTTTGAGAATGATGAGGGCTAGAAAATTTTAATTCTATATTCCACTTATTTGCATATTCCCGGAACTTATAACTGTTGAATGGATTGTTATCTGACAGTATTGAGCACGGAAATCCTAATTTTGAAAATATATGAGTTATTTCTTTGATAATTGAATCGATTGATTTGTCTTTTATTCGAATAACCTCTAACCAATTCGAGTATGCATCTACAATCACAAGATAGAAGACATTCCCAAATTCAAAAATGTCAATAGAGATATTTTCCCAAGGGACGGACGGCACGTCATAGCTGGATAAGGTTTCCTTCTGATTTTTATTTTGGTATTTTTGGCAAGGCATACACAGCTTCACAAATTGTTCTATATCCCTTGATAAACCAGGCCAGTAGAAATTTTCTCGCGCACGAAGTTTCATCTTTTCAATTCCAAGATGTGGTTCATGAATGTCTTGCAACATTCGGCGTCTTAACGTTAAGGGTACAACTAGTTTATGATCTAAGAATATTAGATCATCATTCGTGCTCAAATTATCTTTTAGCTTGTAATATTTTTTAAGTTCGATAGTTAAGGATTTTTGAGAATCAGGCCATCCCTTCATCAAGAAAGTTTTGACTGAAGCTAATACCTCGTCCTCCTTAGTAGCCTTCACATATTCAATTTTATTTTCCCTAGTTAAACAAATATTGCTTGTAATGGAATTAATCATGTACTCCATTTCTTTGTCTAAAACACCAACATCTTCCAAACTTGATCTTGACAATGCATCTGCAATGAGCATGTCTTTCCCAGGTAAATATTCTATGTTTAGGTCGTATCTTATTAATTTTAATAACATTCTTTGGAGTCTTAACGATGCTTTGTCAATGTCATTCTTTATGATTGTGCCTAGAGGTTTATGGTCACTATGAACAGTAGTTTTGCTTCCATAAATGTATTGATGAAACTTTTCTGTTGCAAACACTATTGCCAGAAGTTCTTTTTCAATTTGGGAGTATCGTATTTCAGATTTATTAAGGCTTCTCGACCCATATGCAATTGGTTGATCACCTTGAAGAAGAACGCAGCCTAAGCCATCCTTTGAGGCGTCTGCTTGTATTGCGCAGGGCTTATTTGCCTCAAATATTTTAAGAACGGGTCGCCAAGCTATTATCCGTTTTAAATTAGTTAATTCGTGACTGTGCCTAGGCTCCCACTTCCATTCTATGCCATTTTTCGTTAGTTCACGAAGATTCGCTGAGTTTTTTGATAAATTTGGAATGAATCGTGATAAGAATTTTGTTATACCAAGTATACGCATTAGTTCCTTCTTATTACTAGGCTCTTTGATGGCAGAAATAGCTTCAACATGTTTATTTGTTGGACTGACTCCATTTTTCGAAATTATGTTACCCATAAACTCAACTTCTTTCACGCGAAGCTGTAGTTTCTTTGAGTTAAAAATAACATTATATTGCTCTGCTTTCTCAAAAACATTTGCTAGTATGACATCATGATCCTTTAAGTCTACTGCTGCTACTATTAGATCATCGAAATATATTTCAACACCCGATATTGAACCGAAAATTTCAACTATTTTCCTTTGAAATACCTCGGGGGTAGAGTTTATGCCGAATGGCAGCCTTTTGAATTGGTACCGTCCGAAGGGAGTTATGCAAGTACAGAGGTCGGCACTTTTCTGATCTAACTCCACCTGCCAAAACCCGTCTTTTAAGTCTATTACGGTAAATACACTTTTCCCCGACAGTTTTGAAATGATTTGATCTTGTGTCGGTATCATGTAATGCTCCCGTCTTATATATTTGTTTAATGGTTTTGGGTCAAGACATATTCTCAGATCGCCGTTAGGTTTTTCCTTTGTTAAAATGTTATTAACCCATTCGGTTGGGTGATTAACTTTTGAGATAACACTTTTTTTTTCTAATAATTCTAGTTGCTATCTAGTTGTTGTACTCTCTTTTTCTGATCACTGTTATCTTCAATTTGAAATGAGCTTGGTCTTTCCGAACAGCCCTCTCTACAGGAACAGGAGGAAAACCGACTGGGATATTTTCAGAACTATTCTGGGGAATTCACTACCAGTGCAGGTGCCTGAACCTCCAAAAACTACGGTAGAACTCGATGGATTAGTGGACGAACTGTCCAGCGCTTTTAATGAAGCGGTTTTAGACTCTTGCCCTCTTAGCAGGCCTAGGGCCAAATCTCGGCCACCTTGGTGGTCAAAGGAGATTCAACAAATACGTCAACGGTGCAAGAGACTCTTCAAAACAGCAAGGAAAACAAAAGCCGCTGTAGACTGGGACTCCTATAAGGAAGTCCTCAAAATTTACAAATATCAGCTAAGAAGCGCAAAGAACAAATCTTGGAGACTATACTGTGGTAAAATTCAGGAGTCTTCAGAGATGTCCAGGCTTCGCAAAGTACTATCTACTAGTCCATCCATCCCAAGCTTCCTTCAAAGGCCGGATGGAGCATGGACCACAAATAGTATGGAATCGCTGGAACTACTATTGGAGACTCACTTTCCTGGTTGTTCCGAATCTGCACCTACTTTATCAGTAGGTAAAAGGGCAAGCAGCCTCGTAGGTCAAATTATTAGCAGAAGAAAGATTCTGTGGGCTATAAGCAGTTTTGAACCATACAAGTCGCCAGGGCCTGATGGTATTATCCCTGCGGATATACAAAAAACTACGGATCTAACCATTCCCTGGTTAGAGGTAATTTTTAGAGGCAGCCTAGAACTATGTCACATTCCCAGTAAATGGACGGAAGTGAAGGTTGTCTTCATACCTAAGGCGGGAAAACGCTCACATTGCAGTCCCAAAGACCTTAGACCAATCAGCTTGTCTTCTTTCCTGTTTAAAATACTGGAAAGACAAATAGAAGCTCATATTAGAGGCACGATTGTGCCGGAAAAGCTGTCTAAATCTCAACATGCTTATTGCAAGGGGAGATCTGTAGAAACTGCTCTTCATTCTCTCACATATTTTATTGAAAAATCTTTCGAATATGGAGACTACGCGATGGTAACCTTTTTGGACATTGAGGGAGCCTTTAACAACGTGCTAACAGGGGCTATAACTCGGGCACTTTCGAATCTAGGAGTGGAAGATTCTCTTAAGGACTGGATAGATCAGATGCTAAGAGGCAGAATCATAAATGCCAGTCTGGGGAAATCCTCCGCCAGAAGATTTGCAAGCAGAGGCACGCCGCAGGGTGGCGTACTGTCCCCCCTTCTCTGGAACTTGGTCATAAATGATCTGTTGCTGAGGCTGGAGGATACTGGCTTCAAGGTGGTTGCCTATGCGGATGATGTCGCTATTGGCGTTCGGGGAAAATATCCCGGGACACTTAGCGAGCTTATCCAAAATGCTCTGGGCATTCTTTCATTATGGACCAATGGTTGTGGGCTAAATGTGAACCCACAGAAAACCGAATTGGTTCTCTTATCTAGCAAATATAAAATTCCTCATGTCGATCCTCCTACTCTAAATGGTTTCAACTTGGCTTTTACAGGTGAAGCAAAGTTCTTGGGTCTCGTCTTAGACAGTAAATTAAACTGGAAACCGAATATTACAGAAAGGGTAAAGAAAGCTACGGTAGCGCTATACTCCTGCAAAAATGCAATTGGGAAAGGTTGGGGGCTAGATCCCCACATGGTCCTTTGGCTATACATAGCAGTAGTTAGACCCATTCTTCTGTATGGGGTAACAGTTTGGTGGCCTGCTCTGGACAAAACTGTCAACCTAAAGTTGTTGACAAAAGTTCAGAGAACAATCTCTCTGTGGATCAGTGGTGCAATGAGGAGCACATCCACTCAGGCACTGGAGACTCTGCTATTTCTAACTCCTCTAGATATCATGGGAAAACAGTGGGCAGCTAGCACTGCCATACGACTGAAATCCACCTTAATGTGGACCTGCAATAACACAGGGCACTCATCTATACTTTGTAACAAAGGGCTTCCCAAGACCACCGACTATACTGTCCCGTCACTATCTTTTGATAAAAAGTTCCGGACTATTATACCATCTAGAGAGGACTGGATGAGGAATACAGTTTTGGAACCAGGAGTTTTGAACTTCTTCACTGATGGTTCAAAACGGGATAGAGGAGTAGGGGCTGGGATGTTCTGCGAGGAACTCATGTTAAACCTCTCCTTTCGTCTCCCTGACTACTGCAGCATTTTTCAAGCTGAGGTAACTGCGATAAAGGAAGTCGCGGACTGGTTGAGGTATAATGTAATATCGACTAGTGATATTCGCATATATACGGACAGTCAGGCAGCCATTAAAGCGCTTCAATCACACCTTCTCACGTCGAAAGTAGTCCAGAGCTGTCTCTCATCTCTTAACGAGATGACAGATCAGTTCAACATCCATATCATATGGGTGCCAGGACATTTCGTTAGTACGGGGAACATGAAAGCCGATGAACTGGCTCGACGTGGTACAACGGACCACATTTCAAACAGCAAAAAGGATATTGAAATTCCTCTTGCGGTATGTAAACTGCTGCTTCAGGAGGAAGCCAGTAAGTTGACGAATGACAGATGGTCAAATAGTACCTCATGCGTAATAACTCGGCAAATCTGGCCAAAGTTGAACTTGGCGAGATCCAAACAGCTGATCTCACTTCAGCGGAGTCAGATCAGTGTGGTTGTTGGAGTGATTACGGGGCACTGTCTCATAGGCAGACATGCAAGTAGACTTGGTTTCTTCTCACATGACTACTGTCGTAGTTGCGAGGACGAAGAGGAGGAAGAGACAGTACTTCATCTTCTTTGCACCTGTCCTCGTCTGGCACGAAACAGACTGAATTTTCTAGGGGCACACCTTTTCAACGACCTGGCGGAGCTCAGCGAGAAGGACGTCAGGAGTATCCAGCGCTTCATAGCAAGCTCAAAGTGGTTTCAATGAGTTGGAGGAAAAATTATTAATTTGTGGTATGGCTACGGACCTTTTTGTGTCTATGCCTGGTCCTGGAGGACCGCCACCCAAACCTAACCTAACCTAACCTGGTTGTTGAAGTAGTCTATCGTGTAAATGAATTGGAAAAACTTTTCTATATTTTATTTCAGGAATTGCTTCTTTTTCTAATTTAATACCGTATTGTCCAGGAATTTTTCCTAAACCGTCAAAAATATGTTTGTATCGATCTAGAAGTTCAATTTTATTTTGTGGCAAAATATTAAATTCTGTAACATTATCTATTCTCTTAATTAAATTTAATTGAATACAACCATCCAACCCTAATAATGGCTGCAAATCTTCATTAACTATGACAAAATAGAGACAGCAATTATTATCATTTGCAGAAATACAAAGTTTTGCCTGCCCTACTGTATTAATTTTGTAATTTCCATATGACATAATATTTACTTTCCCGTTATCTATTTCTAGGTTAGCGAAATTCATTTTATTTAGAATTTTTTTCGAAATTATATTACAATACGCCCCCGTGTCAAGCTTAAATCTAATATTTTCATTATGAACATAAATATTCTTGTACCACCCTTTACTGTTTAAACTACTAATGTTAAACTGTACAGAATCTATAAATTTATATAAATTACCTGATGTAGTTGTTGTATTTTCTTGTTGTTCCTCTCCGACGTCATCCGTGATCATCTCATTTACGAATTTGGTACGACAAGTTAATGCAAAATAATTTTTTAGTTGATATTTGGCGCAGGTCTTCCCTTCAGCTGGGCACTTGGTGTTTTTGTGTTGATTAAATCCACATCGTGTGCATATTTTTTGAAGATTTGTACCTTGTTGTTGTTGGTATCTGGGTAAGGTTGAAGTTTGACGTGAAGTTTTTGTATTTCGATTGTAATTGTCTCCCCTATAATTTCTGGATCCCTCTTGACGGTAGCTTTGATTATTACCACTTCCGATGTTCGCTTTAATGACATCTACTTTTTCAGCTTTGATGGGCTCATCAATATTTAATGTTTTGAGTTGTTCATTGATCACAATTGAATTTTTACAAATTTCAATCGCCTTTTGGTAATTTAGTTGCTTCTCAGAGAGTAACTGCCTTTGCAATGATTTATCTCTTACTCCTGTGACCAATCTATCCCTGTTCATTCTCTCTGTATATGATTTTCCACAGTCACATTTGAATTCACATACCATTGCTTTATTTTTTACTTCGATTATAAAATTATCGACGGACTGGAACGGTTTCTGTCTCATTTCGTAGAATTTGTATGCTTCAATAATCGGGTTCTTCTTGGGTGCAAAATGGTCGTTAAATTTCTCTAATACTTGGATCAATGTTAATTCTTCAGATGCCGTTAGATTGAATGTGTTATAAATCTCGAATCCTTCACTTCCTAAAGCGAACAATAATTTTCCAATTTTCTTTTTTTCAGATTCGTCTTTCGGGCTGAAAGTCTCAATGAACCATTCAAATTTACTTTTGAAAGCCCCGAAATTTTTTTCGGCGTCACTAAAAGCCAAGCCAGATGGCATAATTGAATTTATGGAATTTTCCATTTTTTTATTTTGTTTTTTCACTTTATTTTACATCTGACACCATGTATTGTTTGATAATTAGGTTTAGGTCAAGATTGATTAAAACAAATATATGAATACTTTTGATTCTATTATTTCACTTTTACATACATGCGGTTTACATTGTTTCTTATTATGTAGTTGACACGACAGTTATGGAATGACATAAAATGTTTTACATAAGTTTTTATGTTGGCAGCACAATAGAGTTGCCTCATGTACTTTTATTTAGAAATAATTAATATTACCACATGTGTATTTATTTAGGACAATAAGATACTTTTAATAATAGAGCGTATTCCAATAACTATAATATTTTAATATATTACACACACTCTGTTTTATTGACGATTGGAGCATCACGGATTCCACCTAGTGGAATTTTGTTAAACTTACCTACCTGATAATTTGACGTTCGAAATTATTGTAAACAATTTCAATTTTGAACTGTAGGCACAATTTTTACTAACCGGATTGCTAATAATTGTAAATAATTCCAATTTTGGACTATAAAAACAATTTTTAATTACCGAATTGCTAAATTTTCTTTCCTCGCATTTGTGACAAATATCATTTTATCAGGTGCATCATTTTAACTTTTTTCCTCGAGAGGCGCTTTCTCTACTTTTACAATCGTCAATACAGTTTTTTTTGAATGAAAATAAAATAGTTGCGCATTTTAATAATATTCCAAAATGGCGTTTCAATTTCACATGAAATTAATAATTAGAATAATCTTAATTTTCTTTTGCTTTTTTAAACTTACATGCTCACTTTGCCTACTATTTTACTACAATAATGTTTAACGAATTAAAATAATCAAATTTAATTAGACCACATTTAAAGTTAATAGTCAATTATACAGGTACGAAATTTTTCGGTACACACTGTTTGCGCATCTTAATAAAATTCTGCAAAATGGCGACAACATCAATCGACTTAATTTCCATTCCATTTTGCCGCAGCTACTTTTTTTAATTGCCACTACGAAATTTTTGGTACAGATTACTTGCGCATCTTGAAGAAAATCTGTCAAAATGGCGAAGTTTCAGCTTGACTTAATAGTTTGTGCTGCAGTAATCCCGTTTGGAAGGACCAAAATATGTACGCGTACATGGTAGAAACTAAAAAAAACAGAGGAAAAACAATAAAATACACATTTTATTACAAACATTTAATTTTAGTTTAAAAAAAGGTAAAACATATGTAATTTTTAATGTTTACTGGCAGAATGATTTGATGAGACTACTTTCTTTTTTCTACTGTCGTTCCCAACTTATTTTATTATACGAAAAATAAAAAAAGAATGAAACAAAATCCTCTAAATTGCGTGAAGCGCCAATATGATATACAATAGTCGCTTTCACACGCACATAATCCACTACTGAAGTGGATTTGAAAATCCGCACTCATATGTCTTTTCACACGAATCGAAGATTATTAATTTGACAGCAACGCAACTAATAGTAGTTTCGCTTCGAATGTTACAAATTGGTTGTCAAAAATATATTTGTAAACAAGATAAAAATCAATTACATATTTTTAAAATATGAATTTAATTAAACAAAATACTAAAACTTTCCAAATTCAACTAAAAAAAATATTAATTAAGATAACTAATTAATGAAAATTCAAAAAACATCTATTCAGTTTTGAGATTAATATCAAGTCATTCTTTTCACACGATAATGCAGTACCGCAATGGATTACAAAATACCGAATTATAAAGTGTATTTGATAATCCACTTCGGTATTAGATTTGCACATTTCACACGACCATTTTTCGGATTATGTAATCCAGTTCGGTATTGGATTATGGTACGTGTGAAAGCGACTAATGACAACAGAGATAATTACATACTTGTTTCAAGGCAAGTTCATGAATATTTCAAGGCAGGTTCATATGATTGTTTCAAGGCACGTTCAGAGATTTAACTTTTTTTTTTTTTTAATGCTACCAATGGCTTTATTCTTGCATCTTTCTACATAAAAAACTAACAACTAGTCAATCCCTGCAATCCATAATTTTTGGTAATGATTTTCAGTCCTATGGTTATGGGTGACAAAAACCCTAAAGGGTCGTAAATGCGTGACGTCTCCGATAAAATAATCTTTTTGGTGAACTTGGTGACTTCATGTAGCTCTATCTTAAAATAAAACAAATCTTTAATTGGATGATACTTTATACCTAACACTGAAATCATTTTGGCCCCATCGGTTATGTTCCATGACGAGAGCTCCGTTTCTTCGATGTAATCTAAATTAACTTTTCTTCACTAGGGCACAAACGAGGCAATCGGAAGTGTTTTCTCATATTTTTCTGGTAATACTTGAAGTGAATAGGTAGCCAGAAACGGAGTGGTTGCGGTTCCATAGGTTACGGTACATAAACAATAGTGTTTTATTTCACCATCGGGAAATTTCCTCCACAATATTCTCTGGTATAGTTGATGTCTGGTTTACTTACGAAGATTTGCCGAAACATTCTCTGTATGTCTTTTGGAAACGTAGCAAGATGTTGGATATGTTTTCTTGTATGGTAGGTCCAATTGGTAGGTTGTCTTTCAGCGATTGGCCGTTTCGAGATTTGGCGGAGGCACAAAACGACGCATAATCGGGTGGTGCTGCTTGATTCCTTGAAAACTGTATGGTGTGGTAAATACATAAAACAATTCGTTTTCACAAAGCTTGTGTATTTTATTTTTATGAATTAGTTCCATTTGTCCCAGTGATTCATAATCTAGCAAGAACTGGGTGTACTCATGATTTAATTCGCAGTTAGCTTACATTCTTCTCCCTAGAGTGTGGACTCTTTTTATTGCGTGAGAATAACTCTTTCTATCAAAGGTGGCTTTTGTTTGAACGGTAATGGTAGAACAATTCTCTCGTTGATGAAGGAAACTTTAGCCTTCACAGATTACAGATTTCCAGGTTTGGCTGAACATGTAACACGATCAAAGGTTCTACATTCGAATCAATG
The DNA here is from genome assembly GCA_963556165.1 of Tipula helvola. Taxonomy (NCBI): domain Eukaryota; kingdom Metazoa; phylum Arthropoda; class Insecta; order Diptera; family Tipulidae; genus Tipula; species Tipula helvola. The sequence continues at coordinate 105,947,277 of OY744483.1, forward strand.
GATACCTTATTAGAGTTTCCGCCAATAATCCAACGAAATGTAGTATTTTGAGCAATCAGAACATTGGGAATTAAACTAATTTTTCCGATAATTAATGAGTCGAAGAAATGGTCGCAGCCAAGAAGAATGTCGATCGGAGCTGGTTTATAATGTGGTTTAGTTGTGCCGTAATATTCTTGATCAGCGAGCAGTAGGGATAAATTGGATGTTATATGGTAACTAGTTTCCATACTTGTTGATGATAACTTGGTAGAAATGGTAGGTATGATTAGCGCACAATTTGTAACTGATACTACTGGTCCCAAATGGATCGAATTTTAAAGTTGGTTATTCCTCGGGAAATACCGGCTGTACAATCATTTAGGGTTCCGACAGAAATGTGCGCCTTAATCGAAGCACTTTGAGACGTTTAGCATAAGTTTCAGTAATACCACATTTTTAGATACAGCCGAAGTTATCATAGTTTAACATGAATTGGACCACTACTGTTATTCTGAGATTTCTTCATATAAATGTTCTCCATATCATTGTAATTGGAAAGGCTAACATTCCGACATTTATCAAATAAATCAGTGACAATTTTTGTAACATCCTCATCATTCTCGATAAATTAACATTTTCCAGATTAAGGACACGATTTTCTTTCATCAATAAATTTAATTTTTTGAAAAAGTAATATCCAATGTTTTAACTTCTGTGCAAAGATTATCCAATTTTTCAATAAACTCTTGACAGCAAAGTTTAAATTCACTAAAAAACTCAAGGTTATGTTGCACCCGGCATAGACGGTTTTTTGTGCACCACAGCTTTCGATTGAGCTGGTGGCGATGAAATCCCAAGGTTGTTATGATTTGCCTTACGTATCGTAATGCAAGATTGACACCGCCAAATTTGTTTTTGTTTTTGAATAAAATTAAGTTAGAAAGTTGAAATAATACACAAACACCATGGTAATATTTGGAACAGTCATTACACTGAATCTTTAATTCAACATCGCGAACCGTTTATAGGTTGCATACACCACATAAAGCCATAATCGCAACAAAAAAAAAAAAAAATAAAAAAAGTTTTATTCAAAAGTTTACCAGCACCAAGCTGCTTATTTTTTGACTATTTATATTAACAATAAGAACAACAACCTAGTGTAAATAGATAACGACGTAATAAAAAATATAACTGGTAAATGATTGCTATTAAACTGTATCTTATTCACTAATGACACAACAAAAACTTTCTATGCACAACATTCACTACTAAATGATTAGATTTTAGTTATTATAAATTTTGAACTACACTTAATTAAATTATAAATATTTATTATTAAGTATATGATGAATAAAAATGAAATTCGATGTTGATCGCTCCACAGCACAACAATGAAATTTATTTTATTTATATTATTTAGTTAGCGGAGAGAAGCGGAACTCTGATTTATAAGGGACGATATGCTAGTCGGAGCATAAAGGAGCGGATAAAATATTGGATGGATCGAAGCGACTACTTTCTGTAATCTGGTCACTGATTTACAATATTAAACCAAATCAAAAATTTTCCATCAATTACATAAACCACCATAATAAATAAATCCACAAAATATCATTACCTTTACGACTACATATATACTGAACACGTTAACAATGTATGGACAATACAGATAAAATGGACCAAACAGCAAACAAACTATAAAAATTTAAATAAATACACAATAAATTGATTTTTATATCCCAGAAAAATAAACTTTATGTTTTGTTCCCGTTTATTAAACAAAAAAAAAATTACAAAATCCCATTTAACAAACAAAAAAAAAAATATTATGGGGAAAATGGATATAGCTTTTTGGGATGATATTTGTTTAAAGTATTGTTATCTGGACTGAAATAACAAACACACAGACACAATTTGAAATTAAAATGAAATATTTGGAAAATTATTTTATTTGCTGTAATGCAAAAATCATTTTTAAATAAAAATGTTATGTACTCGAAAAATCATTTTATATTTATTTTGCCATATCTAAATAGAATATTGGTTTTTCATTTTGATTGCAATAATATAATCAATAACAATACAAAACTGTGTATGTATGTTAGATAATTACAAACTCATGTCAAAGTTGTTACCTTCACATATCATTAGATCAGGTAATCCTTGTTTATTCGTCTTCTTAGAATAAAAATATTTGTAACATAAGTATTTATTTTTTATTTAATTAATTTAAATAACACATTTAAAAATAATTAAATTAAATTATTTAATTTGCGAACGAAGCACAAATACTTAATAAAAACAGAAAGCATTCCCTCTTTAGAAACATTAGTCTTATAATCTCACAGTGCTTAGCACTGTAATAACTTTTAATTTTCGAATCTTTATTCGAATACACAAAATGAAACTTAAGAACAATATGCATAGAAAAAATCACAGCAAGCCGAGAGTTAAACAAAATAAATTTAAGCACAAAATAAAAACAAATAGAAATAGAAACGAATTAAATTTTCCTTCTTTTGTTTATATTTTTCTTAAGATTTTTAATTCCTGTTTTTGAATTCATTATTAAGTTATTATAAATTGTTTATTTATAAAATAAAATTCTAAGTGTTCGCGTTATATTATAATTGTTTTTTATTTAATTAATTTTGTATTGTTATTCACAATAATGTGTCGTGTTTATGAATGTTTTTTCAAGGAAGTCATTGGGTGATAATATGACTAAAGGAAATCAAGTGATAACCCAGTATCCGCTATAAATGTTTAGTATGTCATAAAGTTAACAAAATATTGAATACTAGTGGAGTACAGCCCGTCTCAGGACGGATACAACTTATATTATAATGGTGATGTCCAGCAGCCGCTGCCACAATTACCATTTGACCATTTGGTATTTTGTAGGCGTTATTTTTAAGGATCATTGTACCTTAAATAGGCTTTAAACTAAAAATTAAGGGCTTTTAAGGATGATTTTACATGTGTTGGGCATCACACAAAAAACTATACAGACCGACAAACAGGGAGCTGTACTTGGGCGGTGGAAATATAGATATAGATATAGACAAAAAAACTACCCTAGGAAGCCCAATGACGTGAGGAGAATCGGCTCTGACTTTCACATCAGTGAACGTGTTTTTTTTTTTCTGAAATTCGTTTCTTTAATTTTTCCTAACCTAAAACAAACAGAAAATGTGATGTCAGATGAAGACGTCGACCTATGTTTATTTTCTCACGAATTTGGTGAAGTTTGCTAGTGACCTGGTGAGCAATGGATCGAGTAAAGCCAAAAGAAACTGATGCTTATACTTTTATCAAACAAAGCGTTAAGTGAGACTGGAAATTGCCGATGATTCTGAGTGAAAGTGATATTTTTTCAGCTCTTTTGTACACATTATGAATAAGTGCTTAAAATATAAAGTACCTATGTAAATTAAGTAAAATAAAATAAATATTGATAAAAATTGATCAGAATAAGGAGAATTGATCGCCTTTCCAAGTCTGGCGTTTATATGATCAATTGCAATGATTGTAGTTCCTCTTATATCGGACTGACTGGGTGCAATTTTGAAGTTAGAGTTAAAGAACATTTATCTGGTAGCCATAAATCATCTCTTTATAATCTTTTAACGTTAGAAAATCACACATCCAGTTTAAACAATTTAGAAATATTACATGTACAACCAAAAAGCAGACGTTTAGACAACATAGAATCTTACGAAATCCGAAAAGCTGTATTTCTTAACCAAAATATCCTCAACGAACAGAGAGAAATCCGTTTCTCACCAATTACCGATCCCGCACTGTTTTATTCCCATACTCATATCATCCCATAAAATGACTAATACGTCGGGTTATAATAAAATAAAGCAAAAAAAAAAAACAACATCTGGAATTTTGTTATTCGGCCGTTGACTAATCATTAATCAATAATCATATACCTGTGTTTAACTCACCCTCTTTTAATTTTTAATGTTTATTGCATTCACCATTTTTATTGTTTCCCACTCCCACATTTTTTGTTTGTATATTTTTGTTTCACTTTTTGCTTCTTCCAACTATATATAACTACATTTTTATTTTTATAGTTTAGTAGATACTCCTGATGATGGCCTAACAAGCCGAAATCGATCGAGTGATTTTTTAAACCTTTCGTAATTTTGCAAAATGTTTAACAAGTGTTTTTAAAAAATTTAAAAATGTGTGTCATAAAGTTTCATCTCCTTTAGTATTAGTATAGTTGATTTTGATTGACCAGATTTTAAATTCCATGAGAAAGAGGAATTATAAGTTGCGCTTTAGAGCGGAATAATAACACCATCATAGTCAACATCACAATCCGTTTCATCTATTGAACCTGACGGTTGATTCTGGTGACTCTGTTCTTCATGATCTTTAAAATATTTTTTTTTTAATATGATTACACTTCTCAGCTGGTGGTTTTAAATTTTCCAGGTTCTGTAGAAACATCACGAGCGTAATAAAGTCCTTGCAGCGTCTCTCCGATAACTTGATTTTCAGAGCTTTCAAAAAAACTTTCGACAAATGACCAAGTATTTCACAAAGTGAATTTAACAAACTTTTAATAATTCCCTCTTCTTCAACTGCTATTTCCATTGGTTTCAAAACATGAAGCAACTCTTGTATCTTGGGAATTATCTTCTCTACCAGCTTTAACTGTGAACTTAGATCCTTTAAAGCCTTTTTGATTCTGTTTTTCATCAACAAAAATCATCCGATCATCGGAACAATACTATTCCATCGCGTTGGAGAACTCTTTTCCAAGCTCGATCTTTGTAATTTTTGTAGCACACAGTTCTTTACAGCTGATTTTTTGAACAATTTAATGGTTTATCTAACATTGTTCAAAATTCTTTTAAAATCTTCACGCATTTCAATGACAGTATCAAGATTGATACCAATTTCATCGTCTTGGTTTATTCATCTTCGCAGTTTTCTTTAGTATGTATTTTCATATTGCTCCTCTGAAGAGGGTATGTCAAGTAGATCGTCATCAATATGAATTATGATTAATGATTCTCTGCCAACTTTTGCATCACAGACGCTCCATCTGTTGTTATCGCTATAAACTCGTTTAAGCTGATCTCGAAACTAACTAGCTTTCGCTTGAGTAGATTTGTTAAAACGTCAGCCGTATAACTTCTATAAATTCTTATCGGATCGTCATATCAACCATTAGAATAATGTACATTTACATTCAGATAACGTCGATTTTTGGAAACTCATTCATTCACCGAGGATCAAACTTAATAATTGGCCGGAATTTTTCTTTTAATATAAATTAGTTTTTGTAATCGTTTCTATTTTTACCGATTCGTAGTAATCATGTATGTTGTTGTAATTTTAACAGAAAACATACATACACGTAAAATATTGTAAATAATATTATAGACATTTGTGTATATATACTTACTAATACTAAGCCTTAGCGTACATCTTTATAGCTTTAGTGTGTGTTCCGCATGGCTTGTATAAACATTTTTGAGTTTTAGAATGTTTTGACAAATTTTTATTATTTAAAAGAGATTTTTCGTAAATACCGGGATTTCAATCAAAATTCCCGGCTATCGGGATTATAAAAATTGATCAATTTCCCGGGATCTCGCTCCCGGGAAATCCCGGGTAGGACCCACCAAAGCCAATTGACTTTATTTCCGTTGACTTTATCACACGGCATCTCTGCCGATATTTTTCTTTGTATTGTTTCAACAGAAGAACTTGAAGGGAAATTTTATATTTGAAATAAACTTTGAATTTAATTTTTGAAAAAAATGTGAGAAAAATTTAACTCTGTCAACTTTTTCAATTGAAAAATTACTAAAAGTTTTGTGATAACAGTTTTTATTTAAGCACCATTGTACAATAAACTTATATACCTATCCGTAATAAATTAGGCGAATTTTATCAGTCTGTCTTCAAAAAAATGTCAATGGGATTGAATTTGGAAACGTAAAATCCACATAAAACTTATTTTCCTCCCATATTATAGAGTAGTAGTGTACAGTTTAGCGATGCTGACACATTTTACACTTCAAGGCACTTGTTTTAACCAATTAAATTGTTTTTGGTGCAGGGTATGAAAATAACAAAATAACAAATATAATTTTCCAGTTAAATGTGAAAAATAAACAAAAAAAAAAAATGAAAATTAACTGAACACTGTGAACATTTTTTGCGCAAATTCTACAGCAACAAAATATTCTACTTCATTTGAGCAGCTGGACAGTTATAATGCTCCTATGTATATGTAGTGATATTTTACATTTATAATTTTTCCATTTTATTTTTCTACGCTATCTAGTTTTACAAATATACAATATCATATATTTTAACCCGTTCAGCAGTGGTTGTTCCTAAAAATATGGTTATACAATTTATTGAAAACAAACAAGACGCAAAATAAAAATCTCAAGAATAAATTTAAGATGTTCAAGAAAATCAAGATTTCCTTAAAATAATTATGAATCCCTTCCACCATCTCTCTCTCAAGAAAATTGAAAAGCTTGTGTTGAAGGGTTTAAGGTGACAATATCAACATTTTTATAATAATCATAATTTATTTTATTAGGAAAACATTTTTTTTTGTGTTGGTTGGTTAATGAACGTTAGAGTAAAAATATAAAAATGATATTAAATGTATTTACGAGAACAAGAACAAAAAAAAAAATTTATTTAGATTGAAGAAAAGTAAAAATTTAAAAAGTTAAAAAAGTTTTATAAGTTTTTGACGACCGTTATAAAATTTTTTATTTTATTTAGATTTTCATTAAAATTTCTAATATTGTTTTGGTTCATTTTGTGTTTAACATTTAATGTTTTGGAATAAATTATAGATGTTACATAAAATAATGTTATTTCTGTAAATGTACAACGATAATTTAATTATTGAATTATTTTGATCCTTCGTAATCCTTCGCGGTCGCGGAGCGTTGGTAGATTTTCCTTTACAATGGTATATGAATAAGCAATATTTTTTATTCTATTTCAATTTAAACATACTCCCCACCTTGGAGTATTTAATACTTCAAAAACAATAAGAATATAATAAAATTTATACAATGTTAATATTATGTAATTTATTAAATCAACCAATAAAATTTGAACTGAAAACCTGCAACGCTTAATATCCAACGAAAACAAGGTTACCAGTGTATCATAAATAGATACATGATTAATCTACAGGTGATGGTGAGCTCGTGTCTACCGGAAGAAGGCAAATGCGAGTGATAGCACGTTTGAACATCTTGTCCCCAATTTTAATCGTTACTACCCTGACGAGTCCATCTCCTCCTCGATGTAACTCCATTATCCGGGCTAATGGCCACTTCAATGGAGGAACGTGATCCTCCTTGACAATGACAACGTCGTTTACGTTTGGCTCGGGTTCACAATGATTCCACTTTCGTCGGTGTTGTAGTTCACTTAGATACTCTCGAGATCATCGATCCCAAAAGTTTTGAAACAACGACTGTAACTTCTGATAATGGGACAGTCGTTTGAAACATAAATGGCGAACAGATGGGTCTGGCAGAGAAGTGATAGGCTGGCCTATCAAAAAATGACCGGGTGTTAGACAAGCCAGGTCGTTAGGGTCCTCAGACATTGATGCGATGGGTCTAGAATTAAGGCAACCCTCGATTTCAACTATGAGTGTGTTCAGTTGCTCGAAGGTCAAAGAATTTGCGCCGACTACACGTTTCAAATGGTGTTTGGCACTTTTTATGGTGGGCTCCCATAACCCACCGAAATGAGGTGATCGATTGTGCCACTGAATATTTTTATCTACACAAAATTTGAAAACCTCATTCTGGTGAATTTCCGGCGTAAAAATTTGGTGCAAGTCCTTTAGTTCAGATCTGGCACCTACGAAATTCGTCGCGTTGTCCCAGTAAACATCTGAACAAATTCCACGTCGGGACACAAATCTCCGAAATGCAGCTAAAAAAGCCTCAGTGATAAGTCTGTCACCACTTCCATATGGATAAGTTTAGTCGAGAAACATACAAATATTGATACGTAGGCCTTCTCTACAACTCGAGACCGGATTCGATTTTTGACCAAAAAGGGACCACAAAAATCGATGCCTACATTTTCAAATGGGCGAGAAGGTGTTACTCGGTCTTTTGGAAGTTGCCCCATAAGTTGTGAGAGTGTCCTCGGACGAGTGCGGACACATCGAACGCACTGTTTTATTACCTTTTTGCACCAATTTCATCCGCCGATGATCCAAAATCGCTCTCGAACATTAAATAATAAAGATTGCGGTCCGGCGTGCAAAAGCCTGATGTGTTCTGATCGCACGACCAAATTGGTAAACGAATGTGATGCTGGAAGTAACCACGAATGCTTCGACCCAAATGGGATGTTTGCATTTTTTAATCGACCGCCAACGCGTAGCATGCCGTCTAAATCTAAAAATGGATTAAGTGGCAACAATTTACAAACATGATACATCTAGGAACAGCCAATCTGTCTATCGACAATAATTGTTGCTTAAACAAAATCCAGTGTTCCCGTAAATCTGATGGCAGATCCGCATCCCAATCTAACTTAAGTGACCATAAATTCTGCATGAAAAACTTGGCTAAAAACACTACCGGACCACAGAACCCCAGTGGATCAAACAATTGTGCGATCTCAGATTTTGCTTCTTCATCATTATTATCAGCTTGAAGTGTCTTTCTATTCGACCTGATTTTCCGGAGTTCAAAACCTCCACGTGACAATAATTGAATTAGATCTTCTTTTAGCTTGCAAGCGGACTCGACCGAATCGGAACCTGTTAACAGGTCGTCGACGTAAAAGTCATTTTCAGTACTCTAGACGCTGCAGTAAAATCTTTTTCTTCATCTGACGCTAATTGATAGAGAGTTCTTATTGCGAGAAATGGAGCACTTGCTGTTCCGTATATTACGGTTTGAAGATGATAACATTCTGGATCTAAATCTTGATGTTCACGCCACCAGATTTTTTGTAATTTTTATTGATCTTCTCTGACTAAAATTTGGCGGTACATTTTCGTAATGTCCCCGGTTATGCCGACGATATGCTTTCTAAATCGTAATAATATCAAACATAAGTACTGCTGGATGTTAGAACCGATCATCAAACAATCGTTTAGTGAAATTCCAGTCGAACTCTTGGATGAAGCATTGAACACTACTCGCAATCTCGAGGTGGTGCTGCTTTCACGGAGTACTGAATGGTGCGGCATATAATACGAATCATTTTTCAACACTTTTGAGATACTAGATTCGGACGCCTGAACCATATGGTTTAAATTTATGTATTCATTCATGAATGCACTGTTAGTATTCCGAATTTCACTGTTAGTATTAAGTCGCTTTTCTAGAGAAAGAAATTGTCGCAAAGCGTTAATAGACGAATCTCCCAAATTTTCGATATTATCTTTGACTGGAAGAGCGACAATATATCTTCCATTTTCGTCTCTTTGAACATTTTTGACATAATGCTCCTCGCAATGCTTTTCTTCCAACGACCACTCGTTTGGGGAATTAAGATCCTCTATTTTCCAAAACCTTTGAATTTGATCGTTCAGTTCCTGAGAGGATACGTGATAAGACAACAACTGATTATTAACACAATTGATTTGAGGGGTATTCGAAACCTTTCCCATGACTACATAACCAAATTCAGTATTTTGAAGCGGAATGCCCCGAACTACATTCATTTGTTCAGGTTTAATTATTTCCAAGAACAATTCAGCGCCCAACAAAAGATCGATAGCATCCGGTTTAAAAATCCATGGATCGGCAAGCTGAATATTCTTGGGAATCCTTTTTGCGTCGATTTTGACTGGATGTTGTGGAATTAATCCTGAAATTTTCTGTTTTACTAAACATTCGATAGTAGTTTTGTAGTTAGATTTTTGTGACTCGATAATGATAGTTAATTTTTTATTAACTGTGGTTACGCCATTATTGATGCCTGAAATTTTTACGTTTGTTGACTCGAATTTAAGGCCCAAAATTTGTCTGACTTTTTACGTTACAAAATTTGCCTGGGATCCGCTATCTAGTAATGCTTGGCACGGAATTCGATCGTCACTTGCATTTCGAACCCAAAGCACACCTGTACCCAGTAAAATTTGTGACGAATTTGCCCTGTGATCGAACCTTGAATTAGATTGAAGAACTGAGGAAGTCAAATTCTCTAAAGTAGATTGACTTTGATTAGATTTTGTCGCTTGAGTTGGTTCATATATTTGTGAAGGACGCGAAGTGAGCTTTGCAGCCACATTGGGTTCACCTTGCGCGTTTTGTCTAATCGAAAACGATTTTTTTCCTTCGTGTCTTGCATCACCGAAATGCAACAAGGTGTGATGTTTTTGCGAGCACACGGAACAAACGCTTTTGCAGTCCACTGATTTGTGACCCTCAATCTAGGCATGACACACAAATGCCACGGCGCTTTACGAAATTAAATCGATGATGAGGTTTCACACCTTCATCCTTGAATTTGAGGCAGGAATCCAATCGATGACCACCCTTGCAAAACGGACAACTCAAACTTTATTCCGAGAGAACACTAATCTGCTCCCGAGGAACTGGTTTATTCAACCGGAGTGAGTGAGATAGTGGAGCGACTGACGTCTTTTTTGCTTCCAACATTCGAACACGAGTTTGCAAAATCTTGACAAACGTTTCAAATTTGATTATTTCGGTTAAATTAAATTTTGTAATTATTTCCGAACGTGACGCGTCGTCAAGCCGCTCACAAAGATGGTGCGATACAAATAAATCCCAGTGTTCTACTGGAGCGCTTAAAGATTTAAGAGAATTATAATATTTGGTCACAGTATCTAAAAATGTCTAAAGTTCTGAGTAATTCTCGGCTGGTCTCTTAATGTCATACAATTGCTTCATGTGAATTTTTTGTATTTTAACCTCATTATCATAAAAATCAACTAAATTCTGATACGCTTTTTGATAATTATCGGCTGATATTGGGTAAGATTGTATGAATTTAAAGGCTTTGCCGTCTCGAACGCTTGTAATTAAGTAATGAAATTTGGCAATCTCTGACAACTGAATATTAGAATGAAACAAATCATTAAAGATTCCTCGAAATTTTAGCCAATTCTCTTCAAGACCGTCAAATTTCGGTAATGGAATTTCAGGGATTTTTAGAAAGGCCTGCTGTGCAGGCTGAATTACTACTGGGGGATTTGTACTCGAATTCTGATTGGGGACCTTGATATCTAGCTGATCAATTGCATCTAAAATCTGAGATTCTACCACTCCGTATAAATCCTCGAACTCATCGCGATTTGGAACACGTTCACTGTCAAGTTCTTGACTACTGTGTGCAGTTTCATATTGTATATAAGTCGATTTAATATTTAATTATAGTGACCTCCAATTCCAAAAACAGTTATTTTCAGGTTTCTTATTATAATATTTGTTTAATAATAAATTACCATTTCAATAAACATTTATGACCGATTAAATGAAAAAATGTTGAAATTTTGAATGTGGGTTAGGCCACTATGGTTCTGAGCCCCTCATATAATATCAATCTTTATTTGTTTTAGTCACAACGAAAAACGATATAAAAAAAATTATATTTAGTCGGTAATCTCTCGTACTACTCAAGATGTATATCACATTCACAAACTAACGCCGATTGATATTTGAGTATTTTCACTCTCTATTCTTTGTTCTTATATACAAAATGTCAAAAACATGTTTTTTATTTTGTTCGTAATGACATTTTTGCAGTGAAAATGTTTTTCGGTGTATTTTTCATAAAAATGCTCGATTTCCCTCTCATTGATGCATTTTCAAGTGGTCAAATAATTATACTTTTTTAGGCAGAAAAGGTAAAACTGCGGTTTTTCTTGAACATTAGGGTGTCCATTATGAGATTCCAAGGTCATTTATTTTTTACTATGGCGCATTTTTTTATTGTTGAAATTTAGCCCAAGTCACGTTTTTCTAGCGTTTTGCTCAGAAACCGATTTATTGTAAAAAATATAATAACTTTTGCACTTAAATAATTGTAGATTCTCATTCTAGAAGGGTTCAAGAGTGCTCATCAAGTTTTTAAAATTTTTCAAAGCGATTTAACACGTTGAAAGCTGTACGTGGACGTTTTCGACCCAGTGCGACAGCGCCAGCATAGAAATTACAGTGCGACTGCCGGGAGTTAATAATTAGTCTTAATGCTCCTGCGCAGTTAAAGTTTACTTCGTGCTTATAAGTAATACCAATTGGTAAGCTAAAACTCAAAGAATAATATTTTATAACAAAATGTATTGCTTTAACGTATACAAAGGTATAACGTTTGTCATAAACCTTTGATACCGATAGTCAAAAAATTTTGCAAACTGTAAAATGATGTGTAGTACGGCATCGACACTATACAAAATCATTTAAATTACTTTTAATTGTTTCTGCTATTTTTAACTGAAAACTTTTTTTTTTGCAATTGTATAACACAACTTCAAAGACTTAAATGATATTAAAAATTTTATTTTACTCTCAATAAAGTTGAGCCACAATCATCAGCAGTAACAACAGCTATAACAAGGAAATTTCTCTTTATCCATTTGAGTTGTAAAAACATCAAAATTATACATATTATATTTCCATTTTTAAACACAATCAAAAATAAAAACTTTTCTACTTTGCTCAATAAAAGCTTATTAAAAATATGAAAATAAAAATAGGAAAAAAGCTTTTTGTATATAAATTTGGGAAAAACTTTTTTTTGTGCCTTCCGATGTTTAAAGTACAAAAAAAAATCAACTTTACATTTTAATTGCTTTTTATTTGGAGAAATTCTCTAATTTGCGTCTATCAGTACTTTGCTGCAAAATTAAAAGTTTTTTAAAACCGGTGGGATTTACATTAGCATTTATTTTTGGATGTGCTAGCTTACGAGACATTATGCGATGAAAAATATGAATTGTTTGGAAATTAAATATAACGGTAATTATTATTTCGCCTTGGAAACCACTAACAACCACAGAACGATATGTTTTTTTTTTATAAGTTTATTATTATTCATTACAAAGAATTAGATAATTATTTTTTAATTGTATAAAAATATTTTTCAATATATAACGTCAAAAGATACAACATAACTGAAATATAATCCTCGAAAATTGCAAACTATACAAAAACTTTGTGCTTTAATCAAAGTTTGAATTGTTTTCCCACCCTGAGTTGGGCTGGAAAAATAATACAAAAAATAAATAAATATTTTTTGAATTAATTCAATATTAACAGCATGCACAACGGAACAAAAAAAAAACCGAATGTGTCAGACAATTTGTGACATGCCATTATGAAAAAAGCTTAACACAAAAAAAAAGCTTAAAATATATTTTTTTGTTATATTTTTAGGGGTTTTTAATTAATAAAATCTCTATAATTTTTTGCGTTTAAATTTATTTCGGATTTTTTATGAATAATTAGTAAAATATTGTTAATAATTAATAAATAAATATTAACAAACAAAAAATATTGAATCATCATCATTATCATTGCTATTGAAAATTGTTTGATAAAAATATTATTTACAAATTTAAAGTTAAAATGCAAATTTTTTTAAATTTATAACTTTGGGCTTTTTTTTTACATATTTATCACTGTAAAAAGCTTATTTTTTGCATTGTGTTTCTGTTTTAATTTTCGATTGTTTGGATTTTAATAATCAACATGCAAAAAAATAAAAAAAAAATATTTGAAAATTTGGAAAAAATAAATTTTTCGGTGTTTGCTTTTTTGGAAGCGATAAGGATAATTTTAAATTTATACATTTGTGGTGTATCAACAGTAGGTGTACACTATACAGAAATAAATTTGGTTGCTGTTTTTTTATTATTGTAAAAAATTGTTGACTCATTTAATCGGTTGCTTTAACTAAACGTTGTGTACCAGCCATTGAAAAATCTATGTGGTAATGCTAGATTTTTTAAATAATTACAAAATACTTTACAATTTGTGTAATAATATTGATTGACTGATTGACTACGCCAATCAGACATAGAACTTTACATACTTGAAATTTAATTTGAACTATAAATTAAAAAATACGACGGAATCCTATTAATGCCAATACCCAACTTTCTGATATCGAGTTTATTCGGAACTGTGTTACCACCAAACCAACACTAAGAACATTTAAACATTTTTAGAGTCATAGCTTCAGTCTCTTGGTCTTTTCACTTTGAATTAGGTATATGGAACGTAGATCGCCAGTACTAAGAAAGTAAAGAAGAACTCCTTAGCTTTCCTCTAGTGGGGATTTCCTTGATCTTGCCACCGATGCGATTAAAAAAACCTTTTGCATCGATTCAGGAACCCGAGTTTTTTTTAAAGATGATTTAGCCAATGCAACAATGTGTTCATTCCATTTGAGTTTGTTACTTATTTGAACACCGCAAGCAGTCGAATTGAATCGCAACCCACAAGGATATGGTTTTTTACCACAAATAGGTAGTCGTTATACGACTTTTTTTTACTTAAAATAGGCAATTTTGTGTCTTTTTTCGTTAAATTGTTTCGTTGTAATCGTTAGCGGAAAATGGCTGTACACTGGCATAGTATATGTTCTGCTGATTCCACTTTCATATCGCAGATTGCCTATCGTACTTAGGCCCCTGTTCTTAAGGTGATATTTTAAGGGGTATGATCTGTGGGGGAGCCAGTTAGTGACCACAACTCAGAATTCATAAATACGAAAAGCTCTTTAATTTTTGTTGACGTGTGTGATATATATTTGAGTTAAGATAGTTCTTACCAGTCTTGATCTAACGGTATAATACTAAGGAGAATTTAAGGCTGCGTGGCTGTTTGATACCATAAAATGTAGATCTTTGCATTGTTTAGGCCTTTCTTATGACTAACTTGGCGCAAGGTTCTGTAGCGTGAGAGGGCAGTTCCATTCCCGTATATTTTTATCCTTGCCCCGTCTTCTGTTTTAGACCCATATGTAAAGTAAAGCAAACCGTTGAGCCTCGTTCAAACGACAGCTTACCAGTAAACCACCTGCCCCGATCTGGCAACCATAGACAGAAAGGTTTCTGGAAGTTCAAGTTAGTTGGCATACAGTTTGAAGGCATTTCTACGGTGTGATCTGCTTGAAACTGCCTAGGCATTCTGAGATGCCCTACCATATCGCAAGGTTAAATATTGCTTTCTGCCTGCATCTTCAAGGCCGTAATTGCAGCATCCTTTTAATTATGTAGGGCGATGGAGTCAGTTCGAGAAGTGCCTGTGTAATATCAATAGCCTGCTAAGCGCTGAAACTTATGCAATAAAACATACGCTTCCTTCTTAGATCAGGGTCACCATGTTACCGATGCGTATGTGACTAAGAGTCGAGTGATTGTTAGGAATGACCAGTAGGTCTCTGGGCAGGTCCACTAGGCCTTGGTGTCTCTAAGGAAGTCACCTATAGATTTAATTTCTTTGGAAAACTGAAACTTAAATTTACACATAAAACTAACATTAAAAATTTCTTACAAACTAGTACTAAACATTTCCATATTAATCAAGTAAAATTATTTATTTTTATATAATTCAAAACAAGTTTTTTAAAAACATTAATTGAGCTTACGCATCTAACTTCAACTGGCAACCGATTTCATACAACATAACCTATAACCAATGGTGAATAATTGAAAACATTATTTTGAATAGTTGGCAGTAACAATAAACATTGTGTTCGGGCAGACCTACCCATTCTGACCTCGTCGAAGAGATAGACTGGCTGCTTCACCTTAAGCAACTTATAGAAAAACTAATTTATAAAAAATAAAAAATTCATTTAAACTGCAACCAAGAATATTATTAGAATAAGATGAAATATAATCAAACTTGCGTAGGTTATAGATATATTGGACTGAGTTATTGAAAGGTTTTTGAAGCAAATTACTACATAGTGAATCACAGTGTTGATAAATTACACCAAAGTATGTAAAATGCGGGATGACTAACGCTTTAACCAAATATAATCTTAAGTTCTCCGGACAGACTATATGAATATATAAAATCCTTATTAGATTTATCTCTAATATTCGCTCAAAGCATTCAACTTAAGAATTTACAAAGTTTAAATTTATTCGGAAAAATTCAAAAAAATATTTTTTAATAAACTTTATTTTCTAAATTATTTTGACAAATATTTTCTTTTAATTTAGATTTGTTTCTAATCGCTTACGTTTTAAAAAAATATTTCGCTTCGGGTTAGTGCTTTTCTGGATAGTTACACTTTAGTCAAGACACCAACCTAAACAATTCGGGTTCGGGCTAATTTCACTGACTTTCCAAACATATAAATCTCCAAAAATCTCAAGGTCCAAAATTTTCATGATGAGTATAGTCATCTTACGTAATAGAATCATTTACATAAAAGAAAGTAATAAAATTGGATGTAAATTAGTATAAATCTACATGGATAAATTACACAGGCGCACAAAATAAAATTCCTGATACAGAAAGGTGAAGTACCTTGGTACGTTTTTCGGTGTGTTAAAAGCGAATCTCAGGTCAGAACTGACCTATCCCCTTGGATTTCACCCCAGCACATATATACAAATTCAAAATAAGTACCGCATTCTACGTTTTTCAATGTATGTAATTTAATTCTTTTAATTTTGCTATAACTCCCCATCCCCGTTCACCATACGGTTATATTTTGATCCTTGTAACGTTGTACTAGTATTAGGATATGACTATTTTTCATTTCCATGCGATGAAATCAGGCAACAGAATCATTCCTAGAAAAAAAAATACTTCTATATTAAAACACATATAAATAAATTTAAAATGCTTGGAAGATAAACTGTATTATCGGTGTCAATATGTGACCGTAGGTAATCTTTAGTTGATGATTTTGCCTCTGGGGAAAATAAAACTACAAGCTATAAGCCGAATCTGTATTTTAGTCATCAATCCACAGATATATTGTGCTTTTATATACACCCCCGTTCAAAAGTTTAAGACCACATTGCACAATGCATATTGCATTTGCTGACAACAATTGAGCCGTTTATTTTGAAAGTGGCCTAAGTCCATTTTTCAAAAAAATCAAGTTAATGATAACAATCGATAAATAACAATATAATCTTTCTAACGGTAAATAATATATTGTCAATACAAAAAAAAAATAATCTCTAACACCTGTGCAAAAAATAAGAAAATTCAAAATCCCATATGTTTTTTCATTTATTGTTTTTCTATTCTTTCATTATCTCGTTTCAACAAAATATGGACTTAAGCCACTTTCAAAATAAACGGCTCAATTGTGAAATGAATACTATTTTTTGGAAATTATATCAAAGGGCCGAATGTCGAAGGGCCGAAATGGGTCTAAGGGCCGAATTTTTACTATTCACTCATTTGCATCACTAAATCACAATGAAATTATTTTATTCGCCTAAATAGCATTTCCCTTCACTCTAACGAATATAAAATGGTCTGAAAAAAAAAATAATTGGCCCTATATTTCTAAAAACAAAAAAAAAATAAACAAACAAATTCGGCCTTCGACCCATTCGGCCCTTTCGGCCCTTTGAAATTCGGCCCTTCGTACCCATTCCTATTTTTTGTAATAGCTTGATAAATTAAAAATACATGTTTTTGTCAACAATATAAAACCCAATTTTAAAATAAGTTTGTTGAAAAGTAATTAAACGGCACATTTTGCAGTGGTCTTAAGCTTTTGAACAACGATTCAAAAATTATAAATCACTTATGTCTTTGGTACAGGATCTTTTTCAATTTTTTACGTTGATAACGAGTCTTTTTTAAAATGGCCTATGAAGTTGGTTTCGACAGTAATTTTCATCTTGTGTTGTAGTTTCTCGTTTTAGCATCCACCAATAGTCTGCTAATATATTTACGTCCTATTTACCCTGGTATCTCCCCTCCAACTTATTTAAAATTTGGTGGAAACGTTCACCTTGCTCTTCACTATAATCACCTAAGTTTTTAGGAAAATAATCCAGATGTGAATCTAGGAAATGACGCTTCAAGTTCATTAGGCATACCATTTTTTTGAAATTTTCTACCATTTTTTTCACAAGATTTACATAATGAGGGCTCTTATTGTTTCCAAGGAATTTTTCAGCAACACTACGAAAACTAAGCCAGGCGGCCTTTTCTATTTTTGTCATCTTTGATGTAAAATTCTTATCCCGGAAGATCTTCCGAATTTTAGGGCCATCAAAAATGCCTTCTTTTAATTTTGCTTCGCTTTTATTAGGAAATTGTCTTATCGAGTATGTAAAACCCTTCTTATCTAAGGCTTTCACATACTGTTTCATTAACCCGAGTTTTATTGCCTAAGGGTTGATCTCCTATGCCGTTTCGTCAAACAAATCTTGAAACGGCGTAGTATAGGAAGTCAACATTGAATTGGTTGACCTGCTTGAACCAACAAAACTGCTTTCGGTAGATCTAAAACAATATATTTAAATTAGTAAGATAGTCCAAAATTAAATTTAAACAAATTATATTAAGGTTATCCCAATTATGAAAGGTCATAAGGTCTGGTGTGTGAATTTCTCTCTAATGTGGCAAGATCCCAACGTGAGCATATTAAATTGAAAAATAAAGTGCGTCTGTCTCTACTATGTTACAAGAAATTTTGGCATTAAATCGTCAACGAGAAACGCGTAATGTGTACGTTCATTTTGCATACAGACAATAGAGTGAAATCGTTTTTGAACTTACATGTTTAATTAAATGTTTTTGGACTTACACATTCTGCATTTCTCGTCGATGATATAATATCGTCGATAATATATAAGTTGGTGGAGCAAGACAACGTAAATTTTGTTGAATAGAGTAACCAGTGAAAGTATCATACAATTTATGTTGTCATTTGTTGCACCACATTGTATTCCATTTGATAATGGATCAGTTGTCTGGACTAATAATAAATACAATGATCAACGGAATACAAAATACTAAACAAAAATAAGCGTTACTTACTCATAAGTTATTTGAAATTTTAAAAAAGCCAAAGCTCTAATAATCCACAAATGCTTGGGATTGGACGGTCCGGCACCGAAACTACCACTTTTCGGCATCTTCATGAGCTTTATACATATTTTGCCCGTATCTCCTTCCAACGCTTCATGCATAATTTCGCATCAATTCCCATTTTTTTGCTAATCTCAAGCCAACCTCTTTGCCGCAATAAACCATTTTTATAATCCCTGCTACTTTTGTCATATAAAAAAACGAATGGGGTTCAAGCTCCACCTGAACCGCAAATGTTTGGTAAAACATAAAATCAAAATAGAGGTAAATATTGTGACGATTTTGGTTATCATACAACAAGCTCACGTTATGAACAGCAATAGCTTAGATGGTTAAGTATTATAAACACGATTGATGGCAAGGAGAGAACAGTTTTTGGTTTATTTAAATCGTTAAATAAAGAAATAAATCTGTTGTCATAGGCCCCACCAGTAGCAAGTGGACAGAATTAAATAGTAAAGTCAAAGCAACTATCAAAGTGTATAAAAGTAGAGTGAAATAAAAAGTGCACAGTGTTTTTAATTGCAAAATCCGAACGAACTCAGTAGCCCAATTCGTAAAAATTTTTTTGCTACATGACATGATTTGTTTTTTTATTTTTTGTATTTTGAAAATGATGATCATTGAAAATTTATGGTATGCAATTATATAATATTGGGAAAAGTCGTTCGCACAGAAATATTTAGCCTCAAAGATGGTCATAACATTTTCAATACAGCATACATGTAACGTGAACACTGAAGCCGCATACTACAAAAAAATTTCAGTAACTTTTTTGGTAATTTCGCAACAGACGAACTTGACGGACATAAACTTTTCTCAACTTTTCGGTAATATTTTTCCCCTCAATTCTTTTTTTTCATACGAGAAAAAAAAAATATGTTTTTTAAGTTGGTATTGAGGGGAAAAAATTTACAAATTATATGAGAAAATTTTATGTTCGTCAAGTTCTTTTGTTGCGAAATTACCATAAAAGTTACTGAATTTTTTTTGTAGTATGCGGCTTGAAAGTACTTTCGCTATGTTTCTTATCGTTTTTGTTTCTCTTTTATACCCCTATTATGGTTCTCACCTCACCGAGAATTACGTCATAAATGTGACTTGAACTCACGGCGATGATATTTTGGTATAATGGTTGTTGCCGTGAATGAGAGTAATGTCAAAATAGCTCGCCTAAAATTTCTCGGTGACTAGTGCAATTTTTTATAAGGGATAAAGAAATAATGAAAATAGAAACACTACAATTTTTTTTTTTACAGGCAAAATATTTTAATTAATATTTGCTAATTAAATATTGAATAAAAATCAATTTTGTATTTTTTTTTTAAAATCGCATTTTAAAATACTTTTATTAACAACAAAATGCGTATGTAAGTTTTCAAACATTTTTGTTCCGTCAAGCTTCATTCGTGATAGAAAACTAAATCCACACTGCATTTGCCTGTTTGCACTATTTATTAACAATTTTAACCGGTAAAATATTTAATTAATGCTCATAAAATTCCAAAATTAATCACAATAAATGTAAATATGTTCAAAAAAACTATTACGACAATTAGACATACGCCAAAAAATATAAAATTTCTGTGCTGGTAAACTTCAAAACGAATGGAAATTGTCATAGTTAAACACATCAAAACATCAGCCGCGCACAACTCTCACCAAAATAAAAGTGAGAACCATAATACCAAAATTGAACTCACGCGACTTTTCAAGTCACGGCGACTCGTCGGTGAGGTGAGAACCATAATAGGGGTATAAATGTGATAAATAAAAAGACACGAAATATTTTTATTTAATATAACATTTTACATGACACGCAACATTTTAACGCAGCATTTAACATAACATTCTAACGCAGCTTGTAACATGAACCCAAAACTAGTACCCTAAAGCCGACTGTTCGACTGTGATTTTTTGTGCGAATTTTTAGATTCACACAGTTTTGCTCAAAATGTTTTTCGTCTATAAGCTCATAATTTTAGTTTTTTTGTATGATTAAGTTGGTTGTCTGCGAATATTTTGCTTAAAGTTAAAAATATTTTATCTTGGTGGGAGTTCCATTCGATAAAGGACCCTATAGGAGAAGCATAGTAAATTGGGCCTAAACCAACATATTTTCTATTTTCTCCATAGATAAGCTTGGGCCCTGCGGCGTGAAATGGAATACATCATTTTTCGATATTTCTAAATTTTTTTTGCGACTGTTTAGGATTGGTCGTTCTTTAGTATATTGTTTTATAATTGCAAATATATTAGTTGGAGTGAGAAGGTAGTGCGAAATTATTTAAAAAATTCGCAATTAAACGGTTCGCATAAAAGTGCAGGCCGGCCAGTGGAACTTACTGATAGAGACAAACGGTTAATTTTACGAAACGCCTCTAATTTTATTGGCACCGTGCAACAAAATTGCGTTAAAAGCTGGTGTTAATACAAAGATTTGTAATGTGAGGAAAGTATTAAGAGAGTCAGATAATATATCATAAAAATCAAAAAATTACGAAGAAAACCACAACTGTTATCAAATCATAAAGATGCCAGATTGCGTTTCGCGGAGGAACATATGTCGTGAAAGAAAAAGTGGCAGCGCGTTATTTTTAGTGACGAAAAAAATTGAATATGGATAGCCCTGATTAATGGCAATACTATTTTCACGACCTTTGAAAATAACCTCTTGTGCTATCGAGACGTCAACGAGGTGGAGGATTTCTGATTGTTTGGGGTGCAATTAGCTATGGAGGAAGAATGAATGTAAAGTTTATGTCCGGTCGTATTAACAGCAACCGGTACAAATCCATGCTATCCGAAACATTACCAGTTGTTGGTGCACAAAATGACGGCGCAAACTTTATTTTTCGGAAGGATAATGCACCCAGCCGGTTAACGTACACACAGCCGGGATAGTAAATTATTGGTTTACGGATGCTCAGATACCAGTTTTGAAACAGCCACCAAGGTCACTCGACATTAACAACATCGAAAACATGTGGGGTGGACTCAGCAGAGTTGTGTATGCTGAAGGAACACAATACAGCAGCGTTCATGAACTAAAGTCATCAGTACAACGCGAATGGGCTAATATTTCAAATTAATATGCCAAAACTTGTACAAAAGTATGCCAAATCGAATTTTCGAAATAACTAAAAACAATGGCCGAAACACAAAATATTAATTGAAATAAAAAATCATTTTTATAACTGTGCTTTTTATATTTATTTCCTATTAAAAACAATAAAATATTGTGTGCGACTATCTTTTATTACCATACTAAATGAGAGTTACCCATAAATTTTCCATGACTTCTATTTATAGCACGCATTGGTAAAGTGAAAAGTATTATTTTTGCAAAGGAAGAATTTTAAAAGAATTTATTTGAAATGAAATAAATCTTAAATTAGGAGTGCGGCTATCATTTAGTACGGGACTGTATAATTAATTTGCACACTAGCAAGCGAAACAGAAGTGCGATCATTATTAATAAAAAATCTAAAAATTGTATTCAACTGGTATTTCATTTATTATCGTTTTTATTTTACCGGATAATTTTTGGATAAGCGCCGAAATAACGTTATTCCAAAATAAGCAGCATAAAAAAATCACATTATTTTGGAAGGAGTAAAACAAACTTGTCCATAGAAACATTCCTAACTAAACTATTGTAACTTTAGAACAAGTTGTGTAGAGACTCAATCTGAATCGGAGTCTGAGATTTGACAGCCAGAATTCATAGCACATTTATAATATTATCTGCTAGACCTTTGCGGTGCTTTGATAATACATTTGGGTTGTGTCTTGCATAGCCCAAATACCATATCACTGATGTTATATGACTGCATGTACCGACAACTCTGCTCCCAGTTTTGCACTTACAGTAATATCCTAATATTGATTCGGCTCCACTACCATTAGGAATGAATTCTAACCATAACTGATGAATACGAGTTGACGAAAATCGACTTTCAATTTTGCATCTTATCAAATTCTTCATTTCGTTATGTATAAAGATCTTGTAACTAGAATCTGCCTTCATGTGTTCATAAGTATATCTTTTTCCTTGGTCTAACTGATACATACCTAAAGTGACATTTTTAATTTCTTGTTCTGATAAACATGGAAAGTCTTGAATCTGATTAGTAGCCTCCTCTCAACAAATTCGTTTGTTTTCAAGGCCTAGCTCTTCAATCTTCTTTTGAAGAGAATTGTCATCATTCATTTTGCTAATTGCCTTCTCTGCATAACCTGCATGATTTTCGTTTTCTGTAAACATAGGAGGATGGTATGCATTCAGTAAGGCACAAAGAATTTTAGTTAAAGATGACAGCTTGGGGAAATAAGTGACTTCAATAGTTGAAGAAAAGAACTTGTATTTCTTGATTCTGCTGTTCACACTTTCCACTATCCATCGATTCATAGTCACAGATCTGGACTCATTAGCATCTTTTGTGCAAAACTGCTTTTGTCCCTTGGTTAGTAAATGAGGCATTATTGGATTAAGTTTTAGCAATTTCAACTTTTCTATGACATCTCTGAACCCACGATCGAGAAGTAAAACATAATTCTCTAAGAAATATTTTGTAAATCCATAAGGGGTAGAAATCATGTATTCTAAAATTTTTGAATCGCTATTGTCGTTGTTTGCAAAAAACAAACCTTCAGCCCCAAGAATGTATCCGTCAGGGAAAACCACAATCATGGGCTTCAATAAGTTTCTGTGCTTATGATTGGAGTACGTCAATAATTGTAATTCATGATCACTTGACTCTTGAACATATAGATAAGTACCATCAATGACAACTACAATAGAATTTTCATCTGCATCCAGAAGTTTATGAGCCATTTTAGTTTGATGTTTCATTGCATCCTCTCGTGATAGATAATCATAACCTAAATGAAGATGGACAAAATGCTCATTTTCGCTACAGGCTTTTCGAACAGATTCAAAGATTGCAGACACTCTTGCTTGATCATCTACATTGAATAAATATGCCATTCCTGTGACAAGTTCATCTTTAATTTTACTAGGAATATCCCTAACGCATTTCTCGTAGATCTGTTGAAACTATTTCTGATGTGTGGCTTTACAAAAACATGAAGGCAATCGAAATTTTCTTGTGAAATCCCAGTGAATTTCTGATAGTCATATGGAGTTAATGGAGAGCCGTTGTCGAAATCGATTTTAGAGTATGGGTTGGCCTTACTAAAGTAGACAGCATTGAAAAATTCTTCAATATCTTCAGCGGACAATACTATTGTTTCTTTAGTTGCACTAATGATTCTAAAGTCTCCTTATTAAACAAGCCATTTTTGTCAAAATGGGGAGCGACAGCATCTATTGCTCATTGGAATAAGAATTTTCTTTCTTTTCCACATTTCGATGATCGCTTCTTTGGAAATCCAACATCTACCAGCTTCTTTACAAATAAAACAAATTCTCTGTGTACCAGAGCAGCTAGGAAGATTGAGTGTAATTCCATTTCTTGGAACAGAAGAAACTTTGCTTGACGTTACAGAAGCTTGACTACTGAGAAATTCAGATTTAAATTCAGATTGAGATTCAGTACTTGTGTTTTCTAATGTCGAAAATGAAGTTGTACTATTCATGATAGAAGCCTGGAAATCAATCTCTTAAGATGTAGTGCAACAAGAACTATCAGGAGTTATATCCATTTCATAATCATGCAAATTATTATCCACAGTATTACCCTCAGCTGTATTACCAGGCAATAAGTGATATCTTTTGAACTTTTCTTGAATGACACTTCAAACAGGCATAACTATTTGGATTATATGACTTTCCTACGCTTTCTGAGTATGTAGTAACATTTGTCCATAAAGAAGGTGCTCCTAAAGTGCAAACTCCTCGCCATTTTAATATGCGTGACTTACATATGACACAGAGAATATGAGATCGTTCAACTACAATAAACAATTTTATGAGATTACATGCAAAATAAATATAAAAAGTACATTTTTTACCTTCTGGACCCATTAGTGTTAAGTCAAACAGTTCTAATGATGATTTAACACACAAGTTAACAAATTGTAAAAGTACTAAAGATTATGTTACGCACAAGTTAAATTACTCAAAACAAGACTTGAAATACGATTTATACAACAGTAGTTATACAAAAAGAGGTTCGAAAATAATCTAATGTACAACCAAATAAAAACTGCACCAAATTAACTCATTTTTGCGAAATGTCAAAAATATTAATTGTTTGTTTATATTCATGGATGATATGATTATAACATAATATGATTTATTTGTTTATGGCCGAAACACCACTAGTTGTGTTTCGCGAAACACAACTTAGCAACGCAGATAACCGATGTTATACATCAACTAAGCAAAATTGATGATTGGTCTATTTTCCAATGAGTTATGTAGTCTGTTAAAAATGTGATTGTTATATAAACATAAAAGTTATGAACCAAATTGTAGTGATTGAGATTGAGAGTGATGTGTATCAGACATCTTTTGCATAAAAATAATTTTTTTAGTCCAATTGTATGCGAACAAAGAAGGGGCTGCTAGAGAATTTTTAGTATGTTGTTCTACGATTCTCTTATAACATGTATGTGAAAAATCTAAATTGTATCTCAATGCGAACATATGTAAAATGCCATTGTTCTGTGCTTTCCTATGCTTACACATGTAAAAATTGGTCAAGTAAAAATTCAGTTTCTGGAAAACGAAGAAAAGGCTGCTGCTCATATTTTGCAGACATGTTTCGAAAGATGTGATTAAACATATATGTATTTTAATTTCAAGATTCTATCTTCATGCGAAAGTACAAAAACGAGGAGGCCCAATTTTCACTACATATCACATAGGGGCCTTTGAGTTATTTAATTGGCGGAAAAGTGTGAATCTAAAAATTAGCACAAAAAATCACAGTCGAACAGTCGGCTTAAATGTTTTACCAAACATAAAACTCTTGACCGACTTTCTTAATTTTGTCGATTAATTTTAATTCTAATTCACGATTCATTATCTAAAAAAACAAAATAATTTCAATTATAATATATTCACATATTATATTTCACATAATTTATTATTGATTTCAATTATAATTTTCCACATAATATATTGCATTAAATCGTTCGTTCATTATTTAATTCACGAGTATAACAACAAACTTCGAAATATTTATATTTATTTAGGTACTTTCTGTAAATTTGATGAAATTGTTTTAACTAATATTTATATTAATGTATTATGTACATATTTTAGATTTTTGAAATATTATTTTGAAAAATGATATAAACATCAGAAAACTAGCAACACAATTATAAGCGTATTCGATTGGGCTGAATTAACTGAAGTAGTAGGTGTATCTGAAGTAACAGAAGTGAAGAGACTGTTCGATTGACAACTCTTCACTTCAGTTAAAAATTGAGCAACTGAATTAACTGAAGAGATATTTTGCTTATGTAGTTACTTCAGATGAGTTATTTGTTTTTCTTTTTTGAATTTTTTTATTTTCGTTTGTTTATATTCTGGTGTGTTGATTTGGGGAATTGTTTGGTTGGGAATTTGCGACCTAAAAAAACAATTTTTAATAATAAATTACTAGAAATTAATAGAAAATTACATTTTGAAACATTTTTTCTAAACACAAGCCAAACTGAAATAAATTGTTTTATTTTTATTTTGACATTTATCTGAAGTGAAGAATACCAATCGAACAGTCTCTTCTCTTCAGTCACTCAATTAAGTGAAGAGTAACTCAATTAACTGAAGTGAAGAGTTGTACTCTTCAATCCAATCGAATACGCTTTATAATGGGCAAAATTATGGCCTACTTTTTTTTTTGTATAAAATATTGGTACGCATGTCGGATATATTGCTCAAAGATAATTTTTTTTTATCTCAAGCACGGAGAAAAACAGAAGTTTCCTTTTCTGGTTTCATGGTTTTAATTGGATA
Source organism: Tipula helvola (assembly GCA_963556165.1). Taxonomy (NCBI): domain Eukaryota; kingdom Metazoa; phylum Arthropoda; class Insecta; order Diptera; family Tipulidae; genus Tipula; species Tipula helvola. The sequence goes on from OY744483.1 coordinate 105,974,232, forward strand.
TTGTCGGGTAAAAATAGCTAGGGTAAAAATCGCTGTCCTCGTGAATTAACCTTGAAAGAGAAAATGCCCATGATGACCAGTGAAGACGACAAGCGATTCCTCTTGTCGCAGCGTGAGAAATGGCGTCCTGGATATTTGACTGGAGCCAGAAAATATGAAATTGAAAGAGAAAATCGGAAATTGGAACGTATGGAGTCAGAAAAAAATCGTAAACGAAGATATCTTAAAGAAAAAAGTAATTCAATTCCAATAGACTCACAAGCATTATTTTTGTCATCGGAGAGTGACAGTGAAAGTATATCTTATAACGACATGAGCTTCGAAAATATTGATTTGCCCGTTCTAATCGCAGAAGGAGCCCCTAGAGGAAGCAAATGTTTTATTACTCCTAGAATATTGTCAGCTTGCCGTTGCCGAAAATTTTGGACATTCTATTGATGAACTAGTATTGAATCGAACAACACTGAGGCGCCTTCGTGAAACAAATAGAGTAGAAATAGCAGCATCTATTAAGTCGCCTTTCAAGTTTACAACAGGCGTAGTACATTGGGATGGAAAATTACTCCCGGAGTTATCTGGAACGGGGACCGTGGATCGTTTGCAGGTGATTATTTCTTATATAGATGGAGAACAATTATTGGGCGTCCCCAAAATATCAAGATCGACTCATTCGGAAATGGTGGAGGCTGTTTTCCAAAGCTTAATCAATTGGAGAGTAGCTGATGATGTCGTGGCGGCTTGCTTCGATACCACATATTCAAATTCTGGATGATTAAATGGAGCAGCTATTATTTTAGAGCAGAAACTGGAACGAAGTTTGTTATATCTTCCTTGCCGACATCATATGTGAAATTACATTGCACGCGGCAATTGAATCAAAAATGGGCAATACATCAGGAGTAAATGTTCCGTTATTTGTGAGATTCAATAATGACTGGAAATTCCTTGAATAAGAATAACTTCAAAGCAGGCATAGATGATCCCAACGATCATATACAATTAAATGATGTGAAAGCGGAATTAGTGGGTTATTGTAAGAGCGAATTGGCAAAGGAACATGCTCGGGATGATTACAAAGAATTATTGGAAATCACTCTAATTTTTTTGTGCATGATACCAAATGAAAATGTCCGTTTCCGTCTTCCAGGGCCTATGCATCATGTTAGCTGGATGTCCAAAGCCATTTATGTATTGAAATTATTTATCTTTCGTGAAGAATTTAAGTTAACAGTACAAGAACAGAAGGATTTACGGGACATTTGCAATTTTGTCGTACAATTTTATGTGAAAGTTTGGTTCCATTGCACTAAAGCACCAAAGCTCGATTTGAACTATTTACGAGATATTTATTTCTACAAAACACATAGTGAAAGGTTGGTGTTGGCTGTACTAAATAAAATGTCTGGTCATTTATGATATTTGTCCGATGAGAGCATCGCATTCTCTTTTTTCGAAGAAAACGTCCATAGTGCAGGGAAAAGAAGAATTTTGAAACAGTTGAATATGATGAGGGATGTAGAGGCCGAGTCTAGTAAGCGTGTCGAGTTTAAAATGGATGATGTGAAAACATTCATTACGAAACAACTAGCAGATTTTATTACACCAAACACTGGCACAAAGATTTCCACAGATTTATTTCCGGGTGTTCCGTTAGATATTGGAACTTTCGAAAATAAGGGCCACCCTATCAGGCCTTTTTATTTTTTGTTGGCCTGTGTCATTAATATTATCCGTTTCATAGATAAAACAAATGGATTTGAAAATAATATACTTATTTTAGGTGTTTTTCCGCTTCACATCGCCATAATTTTTGCAATGTAACGTATCGCAACATTATGAAAAGACAAACACCAAAACTACTTAAATACGAACCTACACTCCCGAGCAACTGAATCGACTAGACTATCAAAACGCATATTTTTTTAAAATGGCTGGATCGATTTTCGAAAAACAACCTTCTTTTGACAGCCTAGTATTTTATCTTTTCAAGGATACCTTTATCATTAAAATCCATACAGTACTTTTCAAATTAAAGTAGTCTTAGCAAAATGCGATGTTTCGGTGAAAACAATTGGCGTGATACAATCTCCTGTATAATGCCACGTTGACCGATATTTGTCGTCACTTATGAGTCAGACGTTGACCTGAACAAATCTCTACCAGTTTAATTCATTGTTTCCTTAAAATCATGGATACCACTCCAGAAAAATCCGCACAAGTTGTTGCTTTATTGCAAGAAGGACGCAATCAACAAGAAGTCGCTCGTTAGCTTAACATGAGCCAATCTGCTGCAGCAGGAGCTAAGACAAGTTCGAGATGTAGCTGTTAGTCAATGGACGATAAGAAGACGCTTAAAGGAAGCCAACCTCACTCCCAGACGGCCCGCTAGAGGCCCAAAATTGACAACACGCCACCGCAAACAGCGACTCGAATTTGCTTGCGAACACATCAATTGGAACATCGAACAATGGACGTCCGTTCTATTTACTGACGAGTGCAGAATATGTCTTCATGGTAGTGATATGAGAGACCGGGTTTACCGGCGTCCAGGAGAGCGATTTTCGCAGTGCTGTTTTGCTGAAACGGTCTCATACGGCGGCGGTTCGTGCCAGTGTGGGCTGGTATATCGTTTGAGGGAAAAACACATCTTGTTTTCGTACCTGGTGGAGGCCGTGAAGGAGGTCTGACCGCTGAACGATATATCGAGGGCATTCTCTTGGATCATGTAGTGCCCTATGCAGGATATATAGGGGAAGATTTCATATTGATGCATGACAATGCCCGGTGTCACACAGCTCGAACCACTCGACAGTTCTTGAATGAGGTCGGACTCGAGACGATGAGGTGGCCAGCACTCAGTCCAGACATGAATCCAATTGAGCATTTATGGGACGAACTAAAATGGAGGGTCCGAGCTAGAAATCCGGTACCATCTAACATCAGTGGCCTGAAGATTGCGTTAGAGGAGGAGTGGGGTGCGATCCCCCAAGTATTTGTCAAAACATTAATAAGGTCAATGGGGAACCGCATGCGAACCGTTGTAGACGCAAGGGGGGGCCATACTTATTATTAACCAATAAAATTATTTTTGGTTTGCTTGAGTTTTTTGTTGTAATTTAATTTTAAACACTCCCAATATTTTTTGCTTAATCATCAATTTTGGTTGCGTTTTCATTCAAAATTCATTACAAAAAAAAGTACTAAACCAATTTTCATAAAAATAGTGTCATTTTAAAGCAAAAATATCAGGCTTTCAAAAAAATAATGTCTTATGAAAATCGGTTTGACCGTTCTAACAAAAATCGCCCTTATGTGAGCGCTTAAGGTTTTAGTCGATTCAGTTGCTCGGGAGTGTAGATAGTTGCAAAACGAACTCTACAACTAAAACCAATTCTTTATCTTAACATTTACAAAATATTTTTTTATTTTTTTTTTTGCTTCTAAAATTGATAAACATTTTCTTCATAAATTTTAATGTTATTCTTTCATTTAGTGTTTTCCTATTAAATTCATGAAAATGAAAATCCCAACAGATACATACAAAAAAAAATTTAATTTTCTGAGCAGTATGAGGATACAAAAACAAGACAAAATATTTTTGTTCTGTTTTATAAAAACACTTTTCATAGAATTTTCGATATGATTATTTATTAATCCAATTAAATTAGGCTCAACACAAAAAAAAAAAAGAATAAAAATCAATGAAAATGTATAATTCACCACAGATTTTTGTTTTTAATTTTTTATGTACTCGTATTTTACCTCGAGATAGACAATTATTATTTTTATGATTATTGTTATATTCCATGTAAAAGTTATAACTTTTAAAAATTGTATTTATAATAATTAAAAATTATTTCACAATGTATTTACAAAGGCGTATATATACGTAACTATATATTTAAAAAAAAGTTTTGTTAAAATTATTTATAAAAAAGTCCCTTATTATTTATTATAATTTTTTGTACAAAAGATAAAAATTAAAATATACATATAAAACTAAAAAGTTACGAATATAAAAGTAATAACATAAAAAAATATGAAAACCCCTGAAGTTTATTCAAAAAGTTTATAAACCATAACTCGAAGGAAATTTGTTTTGTTTCATTTTTTATTTTTTTTTTGTTAAATTCGAGTCAAGTAAGAAAAATTAAAATTTATTTATTTACTATGTTGTCGGGGTTTTCAATTATAATTTTTAATGAAATCTATTCTAATAATTTCCTGATATAGAGTTGAAAAATAAAAAAATATAAAAATTAACAAGAAAACAGGAATTAAATTAAACCGATCTGTTAATGGAAAAACTTTTTGTTTTGATTTTGTGTTTAAAGCCGGTATGAGATAAAAGCTTTTAAAAAAGTTTAAAATTTAATCCATTGTGTATGTATACTTAATTTTTTACTTGTCTCATTATTCATCAGTCAATTAAAGATAGAGGAACTTTGTCCACATTTCTTAAATTTGGCTCAATTGCTTATATTGATGCAAGTATATTACATCATTTAACAATTAAACCTCTTCACAAACAAACAAACCATCAGTTTACCATTCATTTTCCATTTTCTCGTTTCATTTCCATTAAAGTACTTTTCTTTAATGACTTCATTATACACTGAAGTAAATTACTCCTTCATAATTTTTTTTTAATAGTTAGAAAAGTATTAAAAAGTTTGTTAAACTTTGAGAACAAGAACATACTTTTTGCTTTTCATATTTTATACACACATATATATACATACGCTCATGTACAAAAATAAAAAAGAATTTTTTTCCCAAAATATACAATTTTAGACCATTACAGTTTCCTTATCAATTCTAACAATAGTCATTAAATATTATTAACAAACAATTAAGTTAATCACGATTTTCATTTTCTTTTCACTCAATTCGATTTTTCCACTTTACTGTACTCGTTTATTTATATATTAAAAAACTTTTGTATGGGTGTGTACACACAGACACACTCTAACACAGAACCAAAAAGTTTTTTATTTTTCGTATTTCTTTAAAGCGCTATAGAGAGTATTATATTCATTTTCCATTTTATTAATAAAAATAAAAACGAAAATCATTTAATGTTTAAAAAAAAAATGAATATAAAAATTGTCAATTAAATGAAAAATAATTATAAAAATGGGAGGCGAGGGGGAATACTATGGGTATATCAAAATGAAAATGCAATAAAACCCCCTCGGTAATTAGTTGTTTTATATCACTGTTTCTTGTTCTGAAAATGAACGCCAACATTTTTATTTTTTAAAAGAGTTTTTTTTTTTTTTTTTTAAAAAGCCAAACTTAAAACTAAAAACGATAATACTTAAATGTAATTACCAAGATTTTAGCAGGGAGTTAAAAAATTATTTCAATTTTTATTTTTTTATTTTAATTGGAAACAAATAGACGTAGTTAGAGTCTTGGGTTTACGTATACACTCGTATATAAAGTAAGTAACATAATGAAGTGTAATAAAGTTACAAATAGATTTTTGTTACTGATATTTTTTGCTCTCGAACAAAACAAAAAAACAAAAAGATTATATTGCGAATGAATGTATAAGGAAATTTAATGGTTTATTTAATTGGTACTCTTAACATTGCGAATTTTATATGTATAAGTAATATTGTTTTATACACAAGGGTGGTTCACTTTTTAATATCTCGAAATACGTATTACTAAATCTATTTATTTACACTAATTACAAATTAATATACATATAAGTGATAAATTTTATGATTAATACTAATTGGTTTTGTTTTTAATTGAAATTCGTTCGTATTTGGGGGTAAAGACTTTGAGGGCAGTTCTGGTTATATTTACCATTTAATACATAATCATAATATACAAGGGATTAATCGGTTTGCTGCTACATTTATGTTTTTATGTAATCTGTGCATTAACCAATTTTTCTATGATTACAGTGGGGCTGACCATACTTAAAGGGCTATCCCCGGGACAATATGTAAATTCCTATAACTTTGACTCCAGGGATTTTCATCATAATCCCGGGAATTTATAATTTATAATTTTCTTTATTTTTCCTCAAAATTGAGTGTTTTCCTTGATAAAATAATCTATACGCTTTACAAAATTGTTTTACAATACGTAAAATTTCATAATTCCTTTATGATGGACTTTAATCTCAAAATTCTATCTTTATCAAATGAAAAGCTACTTATGATCGTAAAACTTATGTATCAAAGGCGCAATAAGCAGCTTCCTAATAAATTATTTAAAACTCGGTTTTGAAAATGTCTGATGGCTCATAACGAAAAGATGGTTAATGACAATATGGAAAAACTGAAGTAGATGCTAACCACAGGGTCACTACTCATTTTGTAACATCTACCTTAAACAATCGTTATACTGTGCTGAATGGTTATCAATATTTACAGTAATGTTTTTCATATGGTACTGCTAATTTCTTAGCTATAAATTTATTTTTATTTATTTTATTCATCCAACCATTATATAACATTAAATTACAAAAAAAACCATAATGATTTTTGTGAAAAAGATTTACTGTACACTGATTTATGGACTTCCACCCCAACACTCCAAGCATTTCTCTTATATGGATTCTACTTTCTGCCCTTAAAATAGCTTGCATAAATCAATTTTGAATCTTTTGAAGACGATATATTTGTGATTGGTTCATTATGAAAAATACTGATGAATAATAGTCAATATGCGGGGCGAAAGCTTATTCATAGCATATAATTTTTGTCTCGAGCGGCAATTTGTCCTTAATTCTATTAAAAAGTCCCAATTTTTTATTAATTTTTTTAGCAATATAGTCCAAATGATCGTTGAAATTTAAATTTTCATCAATAACAACACCTAGGTATTTATACTGTTTCACACGTTCTATGATTTGGTTATCTATTTCTATATTTTCATCACATTCTATTTTGGTCCTTATTGGCATTACCATGATGTACTTTGTTTTTGAAATATTAAGTGACAGTTTGTGGAACATCAACCATTTCCTTAAATTCTCTAAATCTTCGTTAACTTTTTGTACAGCTTCTATAAGGGTTGGTGCTGAAGTTGTAATGAGCGTATCATCTGCAAATATGTTCACTTAACAATTTTTTATGACTTCGACTATGTCATTAATATACAAGATGAAAAGCAATGGTCCTAATATAGATCCCCGGGTTACTCCTAGATTGTTTGGTATCGGTTCCGAAACATAATTATCTATTTGTGTGTATTGTTGCATTCCTTTGAGATAATTAGTGAACCGCACTCAAGTTCTCTCCCTTGTAGTCCATAATTATTTATCTTTTTAAGCAAATTTTTTCTATCGATTATTTCAAAAGCGCGTTTGAAATCCAGGAAAACTGAAACCACTACTTTATTATCATTTATTTCTGACTGCCAATTATCTAGCATTAGGTTTAATGCTGTTTCGCATGAGTGCAGCTCTCGAAATCCAGATTGTTGGTCGACTAGTATATTATTTTTGTTAATGTGGTTGATTAATTGATTTTTAATTATTATAGCTTCGTATGGTGGCAACATATTGATTGGGCGTAATTCTTCTGTACAGGGATTTTGGTCGCAAAATGAGGATTGAGGATTGAGAATTTTGTATATGTACACGGTGTACAGTATACATTTTGCTATTGTGTGCCGTCAAATATTTGTATTGTATTAGTGTATTTTCTCATGCGTTTTCTCATGGGGTAAGTATCAAAAACAAGCCAAGCGGGTGAATCGGTTCAAATTTTTGGTGCTTACGCTCGCCTTGAGTTATTTTTCCCTTTCTTCTTACTAGTGGAATTCATTCGTTAATAAAAAACCAAAACAAAATACATAAACGTAACCAAAACAATTTCTCGCAAATAACAAAAAACAAAAAGCAACATAAATGAATGATTTTTAATTTATGTATTCTTCGTCGGCTCCATTCGTAATATTTTTAATTTTTAAATTTTGAACAAAGGAACCAAAACAGAAAGTAAGAAAATAAAATGATTTTGTTTATTTTTTTAGTATTGTGTTGCCTTGCAGCTCGTGAGGGTTGTTCCTTTACGATGTTATGTCGAAGTGTGCGGACATTTTATTCTAAACAAAAAAAAATTGTATATAAAAAAAGGTTACGCAAGTTAAAAAGGAAAGTAATAAAATAAACCATCTTGCTTTTTTATTTGCTGTGTATATGCTAGAATAAAATTTCTCCAACCTCGGACATAACATCGTATAGGAGCAACCGACCATCATGAGTTGCAACACAATACTAAACAAAATAAACAAAATCGTTTTGTTTTCTAGCTTTTTTGTTTTTTTGGTTAATATTTTCTATTTTGAGTCTCTCTCGCTTCGTAAGATTTTTAATTTTTTTTCTTAGGAATTTGTTGTTCTGTCTCAGTCTCTCTTAATACATCCTCTCAATCGTTCTCTTCTGTGCTTATTCCTCTTATTTGTATCATGTTATCCCTATTACTCGCGTCATTTTATCTCTTTTATTTGCATTATATTAAACGAAAAACTGAAAGAAAAATGCACATTCAACACCAATAAAATTTACCAATACTATTGCCTTCCGGTAATCCTCAAATCAATCCTCATTTTGCGACCAAAATCGCTGTCCTGTACAGGGATTTTGGTCGCAAAATGAGGATTGAGGATTGAGAATTTTGTATATGTACACGTTTTATAATATACATTTTGCTATTGTGTGCCGTCAAATATTTGTATTGTGTTAGTGTATTTTCTCATGCGTTTTCTCATGGGGTAAGTATCAAAAACAAGCCAAGCGGGTGAATCGGTTCAAATTTTTGGTGCTTACGCTCGCCTTGAGTTATTTTTCCCTTTCTTCTTACTAGTGGAATTCATTCGTTAATAAAAAACCAAAACAAAATACATAAACGTAACCAAAACAATTTCTCGCAAATAAAAAAAAACAAAAAGCAACATAAATGAATGATTTTTAATTTATGTAGCTTGTACTGTGTATGTAGCTATAGCTATTCTTCGTCGCCTCCATTCGTAATATTTTTAATTTTTAAATTTTGAACAAAGGAACCAAAACAGAAAGTAAGAAAATAAAATGATTTTGTTTATTTTTTTAGTATTGTGTTGCCTTGCAACTCGTGAGGGTTGTTCCTTTACGATGTTATGTCGAAGTGTGGGGACATTTTATTCTAAACAAAAAAAAATTGTATATAAAAACGTTACGCAAGGTAAAAAGGAAAGTAATAAAATAAACCATCTCGCTTTTTTATTTGCTGTGTATATGCTAGAATAAAATTTCTCCAACCTCGGACATAACATCGTATAGGAGCAACCGACCATCATGAGTTGCAACACAATACTAAACAAAATAAACAAAATCGTTTTGTTTTCTAGCTTTTTTGTTTTTTTTTTGGTTAATATTTTTTATTTTGAGTCTCTCTCGCTTCGTAATATTTTTAATTTTTTTTTTCTTCGGAATTTGTTGTTCTGTCTCAGTCTCTCTTAATACATCCTCTCAATCGTTCTCTTCTGAGCTTATTCCTCTTATTTGTATCATGTTAGCCCTATTACTCGCGTTATTTTATCTCTTTTATTTGCATTATAAACAAAAAACTGAAAGAAAAAATGCACATTCAACACCAATACAATTTACCAATACTATTGCCTTCCGGTAATCCTCAAATCAATCCTCATTTTGCGACCAAAATCGCTGTCCTGATCACACTTCTGACTGCTTGTTAGTAAATTTTTGACCAAAATCGACGCACCGGTATAATACTGAGCACACCAAAACTGTGTAACCTTTTCGACAGCCAACAATAAACTAATCATCCAATATGGTACAAAATGCTAAGAAACGTCAGGAAAAGTGTACGAACAGAACCAAAAAGCAATTCATAACTGAATTCATAACATTGCTAACTCAGATCAGACGGCATTAGTTTATAGGGTGTTACCCAATAAAACGTTAAAAGTGAGAAATGCTACGGCGGAAAAAATGCAAAAGATAAACTCACAGTTTCATTAATAGTTTTAATTAATGACGTAATAAAAAACCAATGTTTCTTGGTTATTCGAATAATACACGTGCTTTTAAAAGAATAGATAAAAGATCTCTACCCGTCGAATATTTTGTCAATAAAAAAGCGTGGGTGAAATCTACGATCTTTGAACAAATTTTACGGTTCGTGTTCGCACTAATTCTCAGGTTCGTGAATTATTTAGTAAATTCTACGACAAGATACCTAAAAAGTGTCTCATAATACTATAATTAGTTGTAGAGTAATAGTACATTTATTTTCGGTTATAGAAACTGCAAATATAAATGTAAGAATAGAAGTTGCTTCGGTACTTTGATCGTGGATTGTGTCCGACATTGTGTTCTGGCCAGATAATTATCATAAAGCTATACAACTCAAAATGAATTTAAATCCTGCTTGGCAAAAACATAAATGTACAATTTTAAAGAAAAATATTGCGACATTTTTGAATTCTAACGGGTGATCCAATAGAAGGTACTTTTTCCAATTGGGTTCTCATTGGGATTCTTGGATGACAACTGTCATGTTCATATGACATTTTTGTTCAGTATTCATTGACATTTCACCATGAATAGACTTACGCGAGAACAACGTTTACAAATTGTGGAAATTTATTTCAAACATCAGTGTTCAGTGAAAAATTGTTTTCGTGCTCTTCGATCATTTTATGGTGTTAATAATCGTCCAACTGAACGCTCTATTCGCGAAACAATCAATAAACTTCGAACCAGTTTTTCATTATTGGATATTCATCACCCAACTAGAGTGCGTACAAGTCGATCTAATGTGGATATTGCTGCTGTAGCTGAAAGTATACGTGAAGACCGCAATGAATCAATTCGTCACCGTTCTTAAGCTCTGCGTCTCTCATATGGCACATTGTGGCGTATTTTGAATAGAGATCTTGGTTTGAAGGAATACAAAATACAGCTTGTTCAACAATTGAAGCCGGTTGACCTTCCTTTGCGTCATCGATTTGGTTTGGAAAAATTGTGTTCAGCGATGAAGCTCATTTTTGGCTGAATGGATACGTCAACAAACAAAATTGTCCTATTTGAGCTGATGAACAGCCAGAAGAGATTCAAGAGCTTCCAATATATCCTGAAAAATGCACTGTTTGGTGAGGTTTTTGGGAGGTGGCATCATCAGGCCGTATTTCTTTAAAAATGCAGAATGACAGAGTGTATACGTCAATGCCGCAAACTACAGAGCAATGATCAATGAATTTTTATTGCCAAAAATTGAAGATATTGATGTAGCCGACTTGTGGTTTCAGCAGGATCGTGCAACGTGCGACAGAGCAGGACAAACTATCGATTTGTTGAAAGAAAATTTTAATGAGAACATCATATCAAGAAAGGGACCCGTGAATTGGCCTCCAAGATCATGTGATCTGACGCCGTTAGATTACTTTTTATAGGGGTATCTGAAATCACTTGTTTATATCGATAAACCACAATCGATTCCTGCATTAGAAGCGAACATAATTAATGGAATATCAGCCGAAATGCTCGAAAGAGTGCTCGAAAATTGGCCCCATAGAATGGATCATCTAAGAGCCAGTCGCGGACAACACTTAAAAGAAATTATTTTCAAACATTAAATGTTATAAACCGAACTTACGTCACAAATACAATTTTTGATTATTAAATTGATTTTAATGCGTTTTATTTCAAAAAAATTTCCGGAAGCTTTTATTGGATCACCCTTTAGAAAAGCGGAAAAATTCTATTAAATAATATGTTCAAATTCTGAATCTGAATGTTTCAATTTAAAAGAGGCCGAATTTCAGGTAGATTTCACTGAAGAATTCGATCTTAGTGTAACAAATGTAACAACACCACCTGCTCTATTGCGATGTTCGATGAATGTTACCGCTAACAATATTGTTTTTAACACAGTTAAAATTTTAACTGATGTTGATTGAATCAATTAATAAACCAAATATTTAATTACAGATATCAAGCAGCTCTTCAGAAAAGTAAGGCATTGTTTATTTAAAAAAATATTTATTCTTATTTATTTATTTTAATTTTCCAGAAATAACCAAACTCATTTCCGCAGAGCACAGTGTCATATTGAATTTAATGGAACTAGTCGTGAATTATATGGCTAGGGACCACCAAATAAGCCACGTCGAGATAAAAAAGCTGTACAAGAATATTTAGAAAGATCAGCGGTTAATAAAAGCCATAAAAACAAAGAATAGCTGACGTTATTCGATGCTTTTGTATGAATTTGTAAGTAGCATTTAGCTGCATAGAATTTTGATTTTTTACTTGTTAATTGACATAAACTTTTGAACAGTTTGCTTTCACTAGTACATGATAATATTGTTTTTCAACGAAATTTTCCGATATTTTTATAATTATGTATGTACCTAATATAAATTTGTTGTGTTTGGGATATTAAAGAAATTTAAATAAACGCTAACTTTTAAATTCAAGATTAAAAAGTTGATAACATCTATGCTGATGTTTTGGTTGTACAAATTTTCCTCAATATTTTGCAAAATAATAATAATAATTTACGCCGTTATACAATCTAAATCATCATTAAATACTCGGCGAACTAATTCCCTGCTATATCGTTGTGTATTATGTCCTACAGGATGAAGTGTGGATATAATTGACGCGGTTGCAGTGCTGCAAGTTCAGTTTCATTATTTAAATTTGTTGGATGATATTTTCTTATATTTTCCTTAATTTAACTAATGTAGCTCTTATACTTTATCTCAAAGTAGCTTTCGCAAATTTGGTTACACTCAGTGAATTTATGTTTGCTGTCCTCGGAACAGAATTTCAGATTTTGTTTGTAAGCCTTGTCTTTCTTGTTCTTTAGATTGATAAGTTTATTATTGTACCATGGAGAATATTTGTTTAGTTTGGCCACATCAGTAGGAACAAATATTTCTATGCCCATAAATAAGATTTTGTAGAAATTTTCCACGTTAATATCTATGTTGCTATCGTTAAGTTCATTCTCCCAGTTAATACCCTCAAGAAATAGATTAAGATTCATTGTGTCAGCTTTTCTGAAGATGTAATACGGCTTGCAGTTTTGTTGATTATTAATAACATTATTGTCGTTGCTTTCAAAAATTACTTCTAAGGCTTTGTGGTGAATATCATTACATTACTAACGAATGGTGATGGCGATTCATTTACTTTAAATAGATTTCGTTGATTTGTAAAAATTAGGTCTAAAATTTTGTCTAGAGTCTAGACCATTTCGGATCTCGCAAATTTGGCTCCGATTTATGTCAAAAACAGTATCGATGAACAGACATTTGTTTTCCGAACTAACGTTTAAAGGTAATATTTCGTGCGTTTCTTCATTATATGACCAGCTAATAGTTGGAAAAGTAAAAGCCCCGGTAATTGAGATGATGTCAGATGGATTAGCAGCATTGTTGATTTCCATTATTGTGTCGCAGCAGGCCGTGTAAGATGAAATCGGTGAGCTACTTATGTTCCGGCATTGGTGGGCATCAGTTTGCTGGGTTCTCATGATGCAGGTTCTGTTGGTGTGTAGTTAAGGTTAAAGTTGGGTTTTGGCCGGGCTCGAATTGCAAAAAAATTGGCGAGGTGGTGTCCACTCGAATTCTTTCACTAATAGTCCAGGTGGCCACGTTGCTGATTGTAACGCAGTTGTAAATTGTTCAGCAGGTAAACTCACACGAAATGACACGTAGTCGTAAAGCAGGCTGTTTACTTCTTTGGGTGAGATTTTGACGCACACATGACGTGGAGCAATGGCTTTAATTTCCTGAAAAATCGACTGAACCCAAAGATCTATCTCATCGGTATCCATTACTGGCGCTATATCGGGTGCTGCTGGTTTTGTTGATGATGTAGATGCTGGAGCCGGTTGTGATGTAATAACTTCTGGTATGCCATTAGAAGGTTTGGTCTCAGATTTTTAATCTTCTGGGTGAATTATTAGTATATGTCGCTCAATATTTAAAACATTTTTAATTCTTCCAGCTAGAATTTGTTGGCAATCATTTATTGTACAGTGAAATATATACGTCCTTTATTTTGTTAATTAATTATGTTAGAAAATAACAAAAAAACTTATGATGTTCTAATTTTTTAATTATAAGGGCTGAATTTTTTTAGTTTTCTTTTTAAGAGAATAGTAAAAGTCGCACCATTGAAAATATGATGAGGTACAAATTTAGTCATAAAATGATTAAAACATTGTCAAGGATTGTAAATACATAATTTAAAACATTGCTATTAGTGCCTATTTATATACACAGTTTATTACAAAAGTCAACGTTTTGGAGCCTGAATGCTTTGGCATCACGGTGCCTTGTAATATTTTTATTTTCTTCAAGCTATGGCGTATGACGTACGTTTTTTACTAATATGTAAATGTGCAAACCAATATTAAAATGTGGCAAGTGTGCTTCGCTCCGCCCTCGCTGAATATTTGTTTATTCGCTCCTGCTCAGCGCCTTGGAAAAATCATGTCAAATTTTCTCGCTCCGCTCCGCTTTCGCTCTCAACTTTGCCCCAGCTCCGAATCCATGACTGAAATATAGAGTTAAATATAAAAAATACAAAATTATACCCCAGATTTATGTACTTGTAAAGGATTTTTTCTCTCTGATTTGTTAATATTGTATCTAATATTTTCTCAATATAACTTTAATTTCTAAGTTTCGTTCAACGTAAATCACGGATTAATGAATGAAACTGCCATTATCGCCCATATAGGCTCAAGAGATTTTATTTCAATAAAAATCGGATTGTTTTTAATGAGTACTTTGTTTTCTTTTAAACGATCATTATATACTAGTCAAACGACCTTAAAACAACCAAAACTAAAACACCAACACAAAAATTAAACAATTTGTAGACGAAAGTATTCTCAATTCCGGCAGTTGACTCTTTCAAAAATATATGAATTCAACAATAATTCTTCGAACTAATAATCACTTATGTACATGACCTAGACAAAAATTGAAAAATAATTGAACTAGAAGTTCAATACACGAATTATTATTTAATGAAGTAGCAAGAAAAATAATTTTCCTAGGAAAAACTTTAAAAAATTAACTCATTAAATATGATTTTCACTTTGTATTACTTTTTCTGTACAAGACAAGTATAACCTTAATTGATTGAAAATTACCTTTGATTTTAGGAATTTTTTTTTTTTTGGTGTTTAACAAGAACTTAAAAAACCAAACGATAAAAAGAAAATCTATGTATGTATATCACGCGAATGTAATCATCACCATAAATAAATATTTCCCAGAATCGAAAATAAAAATGAAAATTGTTTTATTTACAACTGGCCAGAACAATAAAAATGAAATTGGGTCACATTGTCGCTGTCTTTATTGTACGACTAAATACTAAATTGGCTCGTTGTGGTGTCGAAAATTCATCAATCATAAAAAAAAAAAATATTAATACTATAAAGTGTGTCTAGTCACAAATAATATATTAATATCACTTACTCGTAAACTAAATAAATCAAATTAATGTTTATTCTACATATGAGTATTAAAAAATATTCGTCAATGAAATACAGTAATACTCATATATTGCATACATAAATGTCTAATGCTTGTCGTAAAAGTTCAAGCAAGTTTGTCTGTGGATATTCTCAGAAAAGGGAAAATTAATTTCAGTTTCGTTTATTTTTTCGCCTTGTCATTGTGAATTTGATTGACACTTTTATTATAACATTTGCTCTAAATTGGTTTGTTCATATGTGACAACAAAATTATTACGACTTTTGATTTTATTCTTTATCATTATGAATTTATTTTATTGTACGCTGTAGAACCACCTTGAATTAGTTTCAGTCACAGTCTCCTAGCTGAACGCTATTTAATACAATTTACATAAATTTAAATTTTACTTAACGACTCAAATATGAAACTTGAAGATTTGCTATGATAATCAAGGATATGGTTAATTTTTGAAACGAATGAAATATAGGTGTAATGCGCTGTCATTTAATTTGAATTTGTAATATTAATTAATTTTAATGACAAATAATAGGAAGGTTAAATTAATATCGCAACAGACAGGATTTGCTTTATTTTGCAATGTATACAATTTTAAAGAGAATAGGAAATTGTTGATCAAAAGCTAACACTAAAGAAATATAATTTTGAAAACAGACTTCTGTTCAGTTCTAAATAAAAATTTTCTTTTCCATTGAGAAAGCTTGGCTCTTTGGTAATGCTTCGAAATATATTATGGAAGAATTGCTTATATCTTATTGACTGACCTAACTATATAATTTCATTTGTGTGTCCGTATGGTCTCGAATTCAATTTCAGAGAATTCAAATTTTTTTATTGAATTAATGCAAAATAATTGATTTAAATCATTATGACCGTTCGATTGGACAGAACAAATCATTTATTTTTTGATTTAAATCATTTTTGACAGGCTGCAATTTTTTGCAAGATTTTTCTTTCAGTTACCAATACCAACAAAAAAGGAATATCATTGTTAATTGTTATACAATGGAGATGTCGCGTTGAGACAAGGGATAATTTATGTGGAGATGGACACTTTATATTTTGGCTCCAATACTAACTTTTTTAAACCTGACTGGAAAAGTGTGTTTTCCTGTATAAGAAAGTCGGGTGTTGCCTTCAACAAAAAATCGCATATTCTCGCTTTTTCAGGTGTAATTGTAGCTAAGTATACCTATGTAACCGGTTACGGAAGTGCACACATTTACCTATATAGCGCCGTTATTTGATGATTAGTATAAGCTAGAGACCCATAGAAATCAAAACCCATGTCGCATTCACGTAATTTATATACAAAATAAAACATTTTAATAAGATAAATAAATAAATTTTTAGAATATTCATTTATTTGTTTTATTCAAGCAGAAGCATTTATCTCGCAAGCTGTGGTCGTGAACAATTAAAATAACGGTCAATCAGTTAGACTAGTATGCATTTTAGTCACTATTATGATTATCTAAAGTGTTCAGGGAGTGAAACCGCAATGCTTTTCGTTTCGGTTTAGGGCTACGTTCCCAAATCCATTTTTAGGTTCCGGTTTTGTTCCACTTTTTAAATTTTTTTCTGGTTTGGTTTCGGTTCGGGTTTTAAACCATAGTTGCTCATTCTGAAGCTTCAAAGTGGGTACATGCTCCAATACTGGTGAAAAAATGTGCACCACGAAGTTAGCTGTATGAGTTGAATTATTTTCAACTAGAACAAAAAGTTTACTAGGGTTACCAATAAAAATAACATTTCAATATGAAAAATAGCAAACAATTGCTAACTTCATGGTGTACATTTTTTCACCAGAATTGGAGCAAGTACACACCTTCAGTGTTGCAATTTTCAACGGATTATAAAACTTCATGAACTCCTCCGCAAACTTACATTCTTTATCTGAAAGTTTCAGAATTCCAACGCGTTCGACAGTCAATTTTTGCTTTCTTTTGTTCATTTCGCAATTTTTTGCATACAAAACGGCATTTTGAGATTTTTCTTACAATCGTCTGACCTTTTGTGATGTCATACATATCAAACTGTAGCGTATGTGCAGCGCATCGTACAGAAGTGATTACACATTATCCGTTGTCGAGCTCAATATCGATCTGATCGTTAGAACTATCGTCAACTACATACTTCCCCAGTATTTTTTCCTCGTTCACAATTAGGCCATGGTTGCCGCTAAGCTCACATCCATTATTATCATCATCGGGCTCTGCATCCGTAAAATCAGAACTTAGACCGATTTCGTTTTGTAAATCTGAGCAAATTAATTGCATGCTCTTCACCATATTTGCCCCATTATAGGTCGTCATAGTGTAAATTTGTTTTAATTCTATTTGCCAAATTTCGCCAAAACATTTAGCAAAACTTTTTTAATGTACTGAGCCGTATGCCTTTCTTTCATTTCAGTCATTGCCAAAGTGCGTAAAATAATTTTGTCATCTACATTCTACAATATACTCGGCGTGGATACCTAAAACAGATCTATCACCTCGAGTAGCAATGTCCAGCTTAATGCTAATCATTTTCCTGTTAATGTCGTTTTTGATATTTTGTTTAATTTTGTCTGCAAGATCAGTCACCTTGCCTCTTATGTTGTATCATAGCTAATGGCTGTAACATTTTTTTGAATCCTGAGCTTTCCAAAATTTTGAAAGCATAACCGTTTTTTGTTACCAGCTCAACGCAGGCTTTGCGTCATCTTTGCTTTGATGGGTGTACAAATTTCTCAAGTTACACGACATGGTCCTTATATGTTTAAAGTGCACGCTCAAATTTATTTCTGAACCTGACACATGCTAACGAGAGAAATCGAATCTACTATCAACTTTACGTGACCGATTCTGCGATACCGAACTAGCATCGAGTTAATTATAAAGGGGATCAACAACTAAACGTTGATCGTAGCGCAGTATAAAGCTTTAATTGGTGACTTCGTTTGATGGTATAAATGAGAGACTTTTAATTACCAAATTTTTATAGAGAAGGCTTCTGAAAAAATAAAACTGGCAACCTTCAATGGAATTCAAAATCTATAGTGCCATAATTGTGCTATATTGTTACAATTGTGCTATAATTGAATTATCCAGGGTTGATTAATAAATGATTAACCCTGGATAATTCAATTATGGCAAAATTGCAAAATTGGTGCATGATAATGTACCACGTATTTGTCCATGGATTTTAGTTGGTTTTGAGATTGTGTTAACGTGTTTTGTTATCTTAAATTTAATAATTATTTTTTATATTTGTTTGATCAGCTTGGTTGTTTGATTCCCTTTTGAGTTTATTTTAATTTTTGTTATTTAGATAAGTTTTGCTTAAGTTAATTTTTTTTTGTTTGGTAAATTAATGCTAAATAAATAATATTAAAAATAAATTAATTAAAATAATTAATAATATACTCTATACATTAATAATATACTCAGAATATTCGATACAGTTAATTACCAATGGCTTAATGATTAATACTTAGCGTTTTTTTTGCCGAAAATTTAATCTGTTAAAATATTATTAAATTTAAGTGCCTTGAGGTCATTAATTACATCTGAAATATAACTATAAATGAACAATTTAAAACGAATGTATGAATAAATAGTGGCTAGATTATTACTACAATAAGTGAATAAAACTAAAAAGTGAAATTAAGCGGGTAATGCACTAATATACACTGACCGGCACAGAAAATGGGCCACGCTAAAACAATTTTTTTTTTGTTGAGAATATCATTTGAGCCGCACTAGCTGAAAATATAAAAAAAAAACATATTCTAGGTAATTGAAAGCAATCTTAGAAAATGTAGAATGCCATGGCAAATTTGAAGGTATCAGCAAAATCGAAAATTTGTGCGATATTCAATCGTTTTATCGTCGAGTTTACATTCTGCTGTGTTTTTAGTATGTTAAATTTAAACTATGTTGCAAAACTCAAAAACTGTAGCGGCAATCGTGGCATTATTGGAAGGTGGGAGATGCCAACATCGCTAATAAGTTTCGGATTTCCCGTAGTACCGTATACCGTCAAGGCAGGGTTATATACCAGGCAACCAGGTACGGACAGAAAAAGAGTAAGAAGTGTTCGAGATGACCGTTTTATAGTTTCATCAGCTCTTAGAAATCGCCATGCAACCGCTGTTGCGACATGTAACGACTGACTCCCTATTTGAGTCGATTACATCCCTATTACACGTTTGCATCGCGATAAAGAATTATTAAATTATCGTAATTTAAGATTTATTGCCTTATTGTATAATTATATTCAATTATTTGGTGCGAAAAGTGATGAGTTGAATAAAAAGAAAACAACAGAACAAATCGGGTTTAATGAATGAATTTAAATTTCTCTTAATTTAATTTAAATATTACCCATAAGCCGTGAGTTAATAGCCGGAAACGCTGTGCTCAGGTTGCTTATTGTGTACGTACCGGTTATTTTAGTCGGAATGTCACAGACCTGCAATGAATTGTAAAACGTACGTATTATATTTATTGCAATCCCAATAAGTTGGCTTTACTTTGTGGCCGTAGGGCACAACAGCGAACAACACTATACATACTGAACAAATAAAAAACGTAATTTGTGACTTCGCAGTAGGCTGCTGTTTTTCGGTTTGATTTTTGTTTATCGAATAAAAAATCAGTATATGGTCACGAACTCGCACGGAAGGACATAAAACAATAATAAAAGATTCGACATTGTATGCTGAGATTTTAATCAGCCATGTTTGAATATTAATTTTTATGTTTTCACAATAAATGTTTAATAAATAATTGTTACTATATTAAAATAAACAAAAATAAATCTGTGTTTTCGTGAGTGTCGTAAACAATTAAGCCAGTGTTCTGAGATATATATATATATATATATATATATATATATATATATATATATATATATATATATATATATATACAAGCTGATCCAAAAAGTTGTGGGGGTTTATTTAATGTGGGCGATACTATGAATAAGCTATACGCGTAAGTACCCCACTACTTTTGTCACACGTGTCGTGTGCTCCAAACTCCGTTTCACTCCATGACTTCACATATACTATACATATATTATATATATATATATATATATATATATATATATATGAAGTCATGGAGTGAAACGGAGTTTGGAGCACACGACACGTGTGACAAAAGTAGTGGGGTACTTACGCGTATAGCTTATTCATAGTATCGCCCACATTAAATAAACCCCCACAACTTTTTGAATCAGCTTGTCGTATTTATTTTTTATTCACGTCGATTATAGAATCCGCGGGAGCGAATCTATCGCGGATCGAAAACTGCATATAAAAAAAATAGGAAACAATTGGTGTAAATCAAAGTATCCTGGAAAACTTCTATTGATTTACATGTGATTTACATTTTTTTGATTCCCCGTACAAACGCAATACTTTTATTGCGGATCTAAAACAAATTTTTTTTGACGAATTGTAAAAATTTCCTAAGGAATTTCAATGAAACTATGATATAAAATTGTTGTTTCCAATTTTTTTTATATGCAGTTTTCGATCCGCGATAGATCCGCTCCCGCGGATTCTATAATCGACGTGAATTATTTACCGAACAAAAATTATTTTTAAAAATAAATAAATATATTATTGGTTTTTAGGTAATTAAATCATATATGCAATTTAGTTTTAATGCCAAAATGGCTTAACCGCGCCACGCTTGGAATCGCCATAAATTCGGAAGACCAAAATTCTTAAACTCAGTGAAGAAGAGGGGAATGTTTTCAAATGATAATACAACGAAGTTTTTGAACGGAAGCACTATTCAGCAGTTTGGGATCTGGGTTGCAGTTTATTGGTCAACCTAAAATATGACACTTTTGTAGCACACACCCATATCTAAAAAAAATAAAAATAAATACGTAATATAAATGTAATCATAAGAAAAATACGGTGATGGTGAGAGAAGTAGATCTTCATGCACGGAGGCCTGCCACGGGTTCAAAACTTCTGCCACAACATAGGTTTGCTCGGCTACAATTGGCCGGAGCAAAGTCTGTTGCGCAATTTTCCACCAGATTATCAAAATTATAGGACGGAGGATAACAGCGGTTATACAAGCTTGGCAGCACCACATGTTTATAAAGAGTAGGCCATACCCACATTTTCCAAGATTGTTTTTAATGACCTTGACTTTGGTTTTTGTTTCATGTTTCCACCTAGTGCGGTTCAGGTTGTATTCATATTTGAAAATTTAGTTATAAGCCATGTTGTCGGATAAGTAAAAACAATCAGCCACATGATTAGACAAAGTGAATATGGCAATATTTTCTAAGACTGTTTTGAAATATCTAGAATTTTGTTTTTGTTTCATGTTTTCAGCTAGTGCGGTTCAAGCCAGTTCACACTTAAAAATTGAGTTCTAAAACATGTTTTGGGATAAGTAAAATAACTCAGCCACATGATTAGACAAAATATGCTAGGGTAATATTTTCTAAGATTGTTGATTGAATGGCCTTGAATTTGGTGTTTGTTGCGTGTTTTTATAGATAGTGCGGTTCAAAAGATATTAGCATCAAAAGCAGTTTTTTTTAGGATGGCCCGTTTTCTGTGCCGATCAGTGTATAAATGTACGGGAAATCGTTATGCAATATTTTGTAAAGCAAGATTTTATAATGCGCGATTTTTGAACGAAAGATAAAAATACAGAATATATCCCCAACCCTAAAAAATAAGATGCAGCTTTTCTTTTCGTTTTTCAGTAGGTTTGGTGCTTAACATTAGATCCCCTTGAAGTTATCCCAGACTTTCATGCAGGAAAATTTGGAATTACCTCTAACAACACAACCGTAAAACGCCATCCCAGACTTTTTTCTACACTATTAAAGTGTACGAACTTTAAAATCCATCCAAGACTTTTTACTCGAGGGTAAAAATCCATCCCAGGATTTTTTTTTTAGTTATTATAAGATTATTTTTGTATAGTTAAAAATAAATAAAATAAAAATACAAAGAAAAAACCTTCTGATCAGGATTATTCCTAGGTCATAGAACTTTTGCTACATCAATAAATGTTTTGCCTTCCATTAGTTAAAAATGAATAAAAAAAAGGAAGAGAGTCCAATTAGTACCTACCAGGGCTGTGGAGTTCGAGAAAAAATGTTCGACTCCGGCTCCGGCTCCGACTCCGGAAATGTATAGATTTATTAACGACTCCGGCTCCTGCTCCGGCTCCGGCTCCAGCTCCGACTCCGGCTCCGGCTCCAACTCCGACTCCGACTCCAGCTCCTACTCCGACACAAAATATCTTGCTATGCTTAAAGCAAATAAGCGTTTCATTTACGTGAAACGTAAAACCATGTTATTTATGTGCTCAAAAACTATTCCTGTTTAGCAAGCAGGCAGTAACTGGACGATAGTGTGTCGGCGTTAATTTGCAAAGGCCGTCGTTTCGATCGCAGGATGTTGTATTTTTTTATGTTGTTTATTCTTTTTTTTTATTGGTAAATATGTAGTTATATTGATAATTTTCTCTTGACATACCTCCTACAACTTCTACAATTTTTTTCCCATGTAATTTGTAGAATTGCTTGCTTACATTTTGGCGCAACAAACACCTAAATAAATGCTAGGTGAGCAATAGTCGATGATAAGATGACTTAGGTAAGACTGCAGGGTTGGAGCTGGGATGGCCCAGGCGCACAATTGATAATTTACATTTAGTTTGAACGCAAGAATGACGCCTAACTTCGGCTAATCCGATTCGGAATTCCAACATGAACTGCGCTAATGCATATAGAAGTATAAATAATTGTGCTACGTATAGGAGAAAAGGAATATTAATAAAAACAAACAAAAATCCGGAGCCGGAGTCGGTCAATTCCACAAAGCTCCGGCTCCGGCTCCGGCTCCTTTAAAAATACGGAAATAAACATAAACTCCTCGGCTCCGACTCCGGCTCCGGCTCCGACTCCACAGCCCTGGTACCTACTCTCAAGGTGGGTGATATGTAAACATGGCGTGTGTGTATTATGTGTACGGTTCGCTGTGAAGGAACAAGAACTGACCTTTTATTTACTAGATTATTTTTTGTAATAATCATAATAGATAAAATACATATTCATAATTTAATGTCTCAGAATTGAATATTTAGTATAATAAACACATGGCGAAATTTAACCAATTGTCTGAATATTATGAAAATGTTTCGGCTTTTATAGACAATATATTACTTGTAATCATGACATTCACTGTATTTTCGATTTGGTAAATCAGAAAAACACAGAGGCCAATCACTTATAACATATCTACTAATCAAAGTAGAAATATTATCCCCTCCCCTTTTCTTTCCCGCAGAGTCAATACAAAGTGTATCAACTCTCAAAAAATTAGAAATCTCTTTGAGCTTTCGTGTTTCTTTCCCGCAGAGTCATTATTACAAGTAATATATTGTCTATAAAAGCCGAAACATTTTCATAATAAACACATGGTAGTTAAAATAAGATTCACAAATACCCTAAGGCCCGATTGTATGAACGATGATAAATGATTAATTCTCTGATTTAGCGTAGTTTTCATAGTTTTATACAAGGCAAACTACGCTAAATCAGAGAATTAATCATTTATCATCGTTCATACAATCGGGCCCTGATTCGAACTTTTCTAATTTCCTTTGAAAAACTGTATCGACGTACACTCTTGGACAATTCTGGAAATCATTTGAGAATACGGGGCAAGAACGCTCTATGTGAACTTGGTGTCTTCGATGCGCTTGATTGTATCTCCAACATTATATAAACAACTAATGAAAGAGACTTATTTTTAATAGGAAACTGAAAAGTACCAGGGATATATTGCCAATGGGCTCTGTTGTTACGGAACACATCAGTTATTTGGCGACCGATGATGTGGAAAGTGACTTCGTGGCAGCATGGGTACCATCCAATTTCCATTGTTAACACATATAAAGTCCGGTCGGTGACCCTTCGAGACTCGTTTGTGGTGATAAAGCAACATACACAAGATATTAA
Source organism: Tipula helvola (assembly GCA_963556165.1). Taxonomy (NCBI): domain Eukaryota; kingdom Metazoa; phylum Arthropoda; class Insecta; order Diptera; family Tipulidae; genus Tipula; species Tipula helvola. The sequence goes on from OY744483.1 coordinate 105,998,721, forward strand.
AATTTCGTTATATTAATACCATCCTATGGTGTACGAATCGTGGTGACACATTCAAGTATGACTGGAACGTGATTTGATTAGGCTTAACAATAATTTTTACGACGATATAATAATCAACATGAAACTAAGTAGATGTTAAATTAAAAAATTAAAATTTTGAAACTCAAGTCAAATCATAGTCTACAGAAATAACAAGTAATATTAAAAATACGTCAAAAGTATGTATTTGTACCTTTCCAAAGTTTCCATGGCAACCGTACAATAGCATTGTAGAAATCGCACGGTAATAAATATTGTAAACTAAAAAGAAATACGTCATTTCCGGTCGTTTCATTTATAAGTTAACTCCAATACAAAATTTTTTGGTACTAAAGATGTTTACACATCAAAAACATAAAAAAATTCTTCTGATCAGGATTATGGTGGATCTGGAAATTCGATATGTCGATTGAGTAGAGGCTTTAATTTGCTACCTCTTGGTCAATTCTGAATGCGGTTTGCTTGATAGAATTTTTTCTACATTAACAAATGTGTTGCCAATACCCATTTATGAATACAAATTTTTTTCATAAATTAAAAAATTTTAAAAAATTCTTCTGATCAGGATTATAGTGGGCCTGGTAATTTTTTTTGTCGGTTAAGTAGGGCTATGCTTCCATTTACTACCTCTTGGCCAATTCTGTACGAGGTTCACTTGTTAGAGGTTCACATCAATAATTGTGTTGCATTCCTTTAGTTAAAAATGAATAATTAAAAACTAACAAAAAATTCTGCTGATCAGGATTGGGAATTGGTGGGCCTGGAAATTTTTTATGTCTGTTTAGTAGGAGCTTAACCGATATAACAAATTTTTAGGCCCACCATAATCCTGATCAGAAGAATTTTTTTCAAGTTTTTACTATGAGAAGGCAACACAATTATTGACGTAGCGAAAATTCTACAACGTAGGGATAATCCTGATCAGAAGGTTTTTTCTTTGTATTTTTATTTTATTTATTTTTAACTATATAAAAAAAAAATCTTATAATAACTAAAAATCCTGGGATGGATTTTTCTCTTGAGTAAAAAGTCTAAGAAAAAAGTCTCTAGAAAAAAAGTCTGGGATGGGTTTTACGCTTGTGTTGTCGGAGGTTATTTCAAATTTTCCTGGGATGAAAGTCTGGGATAACTTCAAGGTGGTAACATTAGATTATATTAAAGAAATTCAGTTAAATGTAACTTTTTTAAAAACTGTATCCCTAAAATAATCCTAACAATACTTTCAATATTTAGATCACATAAATTTGAGCATTACTTCCATATGAATGTCTTACACATAATTATTATTATTATTATTATTCCCTTCCATTTCGCTTATTTTTCTACTTATCCTGTAAATATTTGGATTGAAAAAACTCATGTTTTGCCTTTTTACTATAACTTTTGTTCTAACGTGTTCCTATTTTTTGTCTTTGCAAAATTTAATTCGCTTATAATTCAAGATTCACATATTTTCTCTTGTGAATATTTGTCTGTACATCTATGAACAAGAAAATTTAATGATTTTCTATAAATAAAATGGCAATTAAAGCTTATATATGTACAACAGAATATGCTTGCAGCACCATTGCAAAAACAATATTGGGAAAACGATTGAAAATTTTATGTAAGAACAGAATTTTCTCGTCATGGATTCCATAATAATAATAATAATAATGATGATTATTATTTTATGATTATTATAATAGTTGAAATCTACAAACAAATATATTTTTATTTGTTCATTGTTTTGCAAAAGGATGAGACATATTTAAGAATGAATACAAAGGAGGCTCCAGATAATAATACATAAACTCGTATGTAAGATTGTCAAAATACCTCTAGAGAATTTTAATTTGGATTATCCTAAAAAATTTTATTTGTCAGTTCGAGTCATTATTTTTCAATAATTAAATAATTGCATTACTTTGATTTGCATTTAATAAGGATTGTGTATTTACAAATAATAGTAAAATAATTTTTTGGTACGATATTTGTGTTTGACTAATTAAAGAATTTAATATAGACATGCATTTCTACAGAGATGTGTTGAATTATAATTTTTCGAAATTTGAAAACGTAATAGTTTTGGGAGAACTCATGAAATTTATGAATCTTTCATAACCAGTTATAGTCGACACTATCCACAATTATGACAACGTTAGAACTTTATACGGCTAATCAATTAATTTACATTTTGATTATCCTCCAGTGGTGGAATTTTAAATGTCTGCGTGCACAGAAAAAATGAAGCGGATTAATATTGTGAACCCTTTAGAAGGAAAACGATCTAATAGGGAAACAAACTAAAATCCATTTCTTAGAAATCATTTTTTAGAAAGGTTTATATAATTACCCAATTTAGGGCAATCTATGCATGCGGAGTTCAAGCGTTATGCTGCATAGATATTGAACCATTCGTGGTATCATGCTTTCTACAGACGATTTCACTATTGAGCGAGTTGGTCAATTATGTAGAAAACTGTCATTGCCATTAACGGCGAAAATTTTGGTATTTGGTTTCTTAAATTCATTTATCGAAATGTTATGTTGTGGATTGATCATCCGAGCTTCGATAATTTCTTTATTGCAAGCCCTCAACGTGATGACAGTGGCGACTTATTTAGAATATGCTTATAATATATTAATTATTAAGGCAAATCGAAAAAATATAAAATGTCAGTATTTATTTGTAGTGCGCATTTTATAAACATAATTTCAAAACAGATTATTAAAAAAATGTTGCAGCTTGAAAGTCGATACAACAAATTTAATTATCGACTTTTTTTGCATTATTCTCAATTGCAACACCATTACCGAAATTGTCCAAATATTCGAATGCTTTTGTTTCATATTTTGTAGTCCATTCATTACGAATGATGTTTCTCATGCGTTTGATACATTTAAAACTTACACTTCATGTTTGTATGCTCCAAACGAAAATAAGTTGCCTAGTATAGTTTCCAGTTCCTTAGACTCGAAAGATAGTTTAACAAACGCTGACCAGGTATATAGGTTATTCGAATAGTCCTTTTTAGAAAAAGTATTCTGATGTAACATGAATTTTACTTTACCGAGTTTATGTTATTTGGCATTAAAAAATATTTTTCTTATTTGCCATTTTAGACTACCTGTTTCTCTAAGATATTAGGTGTGCCAAATCGCTTATCTAATGCAAATGTCAAAAACTGGTTCAAACGAAAAGTTCAAAATAGGCAGATTTGTCATTTAATGGACGAAAAAACAGCGAGAAATTTAAAGAGGATCCAATTTTCAAGCATCCTGCCTTCTACGCCGAAATCACGATGCACTAACAAAGGAACCAACAAAAAAATCGAATCACTACTGTTTTGTCTGAATAAAATGATGTTTTGCCTGTCTGCTTATCCACTTCTTCTCCTTTTCCACTTTCTCAATCGTAGTAAATTCAACAAATTTACGTAAACAATTTTCTTTCAAATTACTTTATAAAAATTTATTAATATAATTTACAATGATTTTTTTTTGTTTGCTAATGTGTACTCTATATGATAGCTCGCTTTTTAATGACGCCAATTTATTTCTCTAAAATCTTGTTCTGAACCGCCAATAAATTTTAAGTTGCTGCCTCAGCTACAACATCTATGTAAATTCATTAATATTAAACCGCAACAGAAACTTTCGATTAAAATCAAATAGTGCCATCTCTGATTGACCAGCATAGTTAACGTTATAAGTTTACATGTAACAATAATATGTGAGCTAATTGAATGAAATTGTTTTGACACTATAAATCGGCTGTCAAATGCAAATAAAGTAAATAATAATTTGGGTCAACACATCAACAAAATGGATATAATACAAGCTTATTAGGTGAGTTAATTTATAATTTACAAATTTTAATTTTGTTATTTCATTTTAGGCTACTAAATTTTTTTTCCGCTTTTAACACGCTTTTTGACACTTTTTGGTTAGAATATCTCAAAACCGGACGTGATAGGGTAATTCTGGATCCAGATTCTAATTCAGCGTAAAAAATTACTTCGGATAAGACTGTTCAATAAAATAAAAAAAATGTTTAATTCCTTTTTAGCAGGCCTGTGTTATTAACTTTTTTGTCAATATTCTTCTGTCTCAAATTAGGGTCGTCTAGCCAGAATAACATTTTAGCTATTTAAGCAAACCCGAAATTGAACTTATGATATCGGTTAGTACGATATAAGCATAAATTACTAGCGGTAATGTTAAGTATTCCTTGATAAGGCCAAGATTACCTTCTATAATTTTTTGTTTCAAAAATATTCTTTTGATTTTAGTTGCTATAAATTAAAAAAAAAATTCCTTTAACTGTTCTGTCCGGATAATTGTTATTCGATACTCCAAGAAATAATTAGAATTATCTTAGCTCCTTATTTCTGCTTGTTGTTGTCGCTCCTTATCCACTTGGAAGATATTTTTCAATAGATCTTTTAATGATAACACTTGATGCTTTCACGTTAATTTCTCAATTTATTCTTGAGGGTTTGGATTATGTATATGTCCAGCGTTAACATTCCGGCCCCCATGAATCGGTTGATTCATAAGATTGTATTGGAAGTTTGCACAATTTGTGAATTGCACGCTGGATTATTTTATTGGTGTTGGCTAAACGTAGGCTTACAATACGTACCCTTCCGTAATTTGATTTATGTGACTCAACAACTCTTGCTAATCCCCAACATGTTGATGGTAGGTTTACTTCCGATACTAATACGACATCTCCAGTTGCTATATTGTCATGTTCTTTGGCCCATTTTGCTCTTTTTTGTAGGATGGTGAGGTAATCTCTGTACCAGCGGTTCCAAAAATGCTGTTGCACTAATTTCCATTTGGCCAATGGTGAAATATGTTGCTGCTGTAGATCATTATCTGCCATATCAGTAAATGTACGCCCGTTAAGTAATCGATGTATTCTGATTGGATCACCGCTAATGGCCTTGAATTCATGATAGCCTCGATCTTGGTAATTAAAGTTGTAAATTCCTCTAGAGTAAGTATTGTATCTCCAACTCTTCCCATACTCCACCCATATGAGTTGAACCAGGAGGGATAAATTTCCACTCAATTTTATGTCGCAATAGTGCCGCTGCGATGTCAGACGTCTTGGATTTCAAAAGTTGAAATAACTCCCGCAAATGGTTGTTTGCTCCGACAAAGTTTGTACCGTTATCGGAATACAATGTATGACAACTTCCTCTTCTGGATATAAACCGACTTAGTGCTCCCAGGAAGCTGTCGGTTGTGAGATTACACACAGTCTCTATATGTATAGCCTTCGTACTCAAGCAAACAAATATGCATATGTACACTTTCATGGGTACCTGACCTCCCTTCTGATTGGCTGCACCTTGAACGGTCCATAGTTGTCTACACCCACCTTATAGAATGGATGTACATATTGCACTCTTTCCTTCGGTAGGTTCCCCATTAATTGATTTTCTGTTTTAGGGCTAGATTGTTTTGATTTGATTGTTTGTTTGTTTTCATTTCATTCTCTTCAAATCTGTTGTACTGTACGCATCAAGTGTTTTGCCATAGACAATCATAATAGATCTCTCATTTGACTAAAAACAGAAAATAAAAACAAAAATTTTCCATTCAAATATTATCGGTGTATTGCATATACGTATTATATTTGCAACGCATTCTAAAATTATTGCCTTATAAAATACACAACACAACGATACATTGGAATTATCAGAAGTTTTTGTTTTTTTCCTTTAGTTACTATGAAATGAGAAATCTAGTATGAATGTCTATGGTTTTGCTTTGCAAAATTATAAATTATTATTATTAAATATAGTATAGCGCTTATAGTTTTTATGATAAATACAGTGTCTGTATGTAGCTTTATTGACATAATACGAATTGTGATCATAGTTTTTATAATCATTTAAAGTGAATTGATCTTTATTTTGATCTTTATTGAATTCATAATAACCCTATTTTAATGTGAAAGTGTGTGTAATATTATCATTATTGTTTACCTTGGTTCTGTTATTTATTTTACCAATAATGTTTTTCTGCATAATGTGGTAACGTTGTGATATTTCTTGACCGGTGATCATATTTATTGTTATTGTTAATTTTCGGCATTTTATATGTGCTCCTAAGTTATGTGCTTTTCATGGCTGTAAACTATAACAATCAAAACTAGTGTGGGATATGCAAATTAATCATCAAAAGAAAATCTATTTCATGTTTTACTTGTAAATTAGATTTTCATAGTTATTGTGTTGAAGTATCGTTTGATAAGTCTGACTATCGTTGTCGTGTTTGTGTATGTAGTGATACTATAAGTTGTCCTATAATGGATCCCAGTGTTCAACAGTCGATATCAAAAATGTTAGTCGATATCACCCAACTAAAAAATAAACAAAATGAGTTTGCTAGTTCCATCAAATTATTAAAAAAATTGGAGCAGAATTCGATTGATGTTACGCGTATTTTGGACTCAATGAAAGAAACTTTGGAAAATGTAGCTAAATTAGAAGTAAAAGTTGCAAAAGTTGAAAATAACGTTGATGTGCTCTTTAGTGAAAATAGGGATCGTAAACATGAAACTGTTACTAATAGTAATAAGCTCGTATTGTTACAAAAACGGTGTGATGTTTTGGAGTATTATGCATTCCAATCTAACTGTGAAATTAGAGGTGTTCCTGTGTCTAATAATGAGGATTTATTCAAAATACTTTTTGCCATTGCGAATAAAGTTCAATTTGACCTTGACAAATCAAACATTAAATATATGCACAGAACATTCTCCATGAAACAACCTAAGCCAATTGTTGTTGAATTTTCATCGAAATTTATCAGAAATAATTTTCTGGAGTGTGTGAAACTACATGGCAAACGTAGTAAACTATTTGCAAATGATTTTGGTTTTACGAATACTACCTCGGAAATATTTATTGTTGAGCATATTTCTTCATGGAAAAAGAAGTTGTTGATGGAGTATAAAAAACTTAAAGCAGACTACAATTTCAAGCATGTTTGGATTAAGTTTGGTAAAATTTATTGTAAGATGAATGATGACAGCAAGCCAGTTAAAATTAGTTCTTTTGATGAGCTGGTTTTATATCGTGAGGGTTTGAATGGTAACTCAAAGATTATTGCCGATATCGATGCTTCTGCTGATTGCCGCGATCGTTCGGTGAACGTTGGGGGTTCTGCTACGAGTTTATAATGCCTGTATAATTCAATAGTAAGGAGTCAACTTGAATATTGCACACAGATATGTAACCCTTTTTATGCTATTAATAGTGCAAGAATTGAGACTGTTCAACGTAGATTCACTAGGAGACTATTCAAAAGATTTCACATTTGTGATTATATTCCTTCGTATGTTGTTAGACTTGCAAAATTAAATTTATTAAGTTTAGAATCTCGCCGGTTATTTTTGGATGAATTATTGCTTTATAAGATAGTTAATGGATTAGTTCACACTTCTTTCCTTTTGGAAATTAATTTCTATGTTCCCGCCTACCGGTCTATAAATTTTAACTTATGGAAAACTATTACTCCAACAACGAATATTGGGCTTGCATCGCCACGCTATCGGTTGTTGATGAATCATAACACTTTCTTTTGTGATGACAGTATTGATATCTTTAACTTATCTGTGAATAAATTTAGAAACTCAATATTAAATTCTATTAACAAATATTTGATATCTTAATTTGAAAACTTAAGTTACATATGCAATAAATTACATATTTCTTTGTTTTTAATGATTTTCTGTATTTTTTTTTTGTTTAATTTTTGATATATTTTGATTTATATTATTGTTTTGATTTATAATGTACTGTATTAACTTTTACTTTATTATGTGAGGCAAAATGTAAATGGAGTATGTTTCTCTGTATTTTGTCCAAATTATACAAATAAATAAATAAAATAAATAAATAAATACAACTGATGCAATTGTGGACTACTGAACTGGATAATATTTTGCCCTTGACTATCCAAAATCTGCGACGAATTATACTAGTGAGAAAACTTACTCCCGGATGATTATACAATATATGCGCGTCTCTCACTAAGCTTTTCACTGCAAGATGGTTCATTGGTAGGATGATAGGATGTCTTGTATTAAATGGCACACACGAATTTTGGATTCGCCCTCCTACCCGAAGAATACTCTGGTCATCTATAAAAGGATGTAAACTTATTAGATTGCTTCGTTTTGGTAGCGTTCCGTGGTTTTGTAATTCAATCATCTCTGCCGAATACTGAGCTCGTTGAATCTCTTTTATCAGGATGTGTTACGCTTGATCGATTTCTTTACGGATCGTATCTCTCTCCCTTTGTCGGTTTTTAAGGTTGCCGATATATCATATGAGTGCTAATATCTTGGTCATTTTACTGAAGCTTGAGTATCTGCTAAGGAAATTTTGCATAAAATCGTTCGACATTATTACAAAATTTTCCGCCTTCGAAGGGCGAAGTTCTTCAGTGGTCATAGTTTGTGCTCGTGTGTCCCTTGTTTGCATGACTTGAATCTGTTCAACATCGACTAATCATTGAGGTCCAAATCACCACAGCTTACTCTTGGTTAGTTCTATAGCATTTGTACCTCGGGATGCAATATCAGCCGGATTATCCTTGGATGAAATATGCCACCAGCACTCTCGTTTATATAGCTGGATTATTTCACTCGACCTGTTCGGAACAAAAGTTGTCCATCGTCTTGGATGTTCTGCTAACCAGTCTAATACGATTTGTGAATCTGTGAATAGGGAAACATTAGTGATTTTCACAGTTAAGGACTCTTCCACCTTTTTCATGAGCTTTATTAATAACAAAGCACCCATCAATTCCAATCGAGGTAGGCTAATCTGCTTCACCGGTGCTACTCATGATTTAGATGTAATTATATTAGAAACTACACCGTGACCTGTGCCAACCACAGCGTAAACAACGGCAGCATAAGCGTTTTCGCTTGCGTTGCAAAAACCAATCAATTTGACTTGGCTGCCTGATTGTATCCATCTTGTAATGCCAATAATGTGGGATGTGTGGGGGAAGCTCAATATCCCAATTCACGCTTTGCATCTAGAGCTTCTGGAGCAGAATTTTCGCCTTTATTATTATGGGAGACAACCAGCCAAGCGGGTCACAAATGCGACTCGCGTCTGTAAATAATGTGCGCTTCGTGTGCGTAGATTGCGATTCGGAATGTCAACTTTGAACTGGAATACGTCTTCATATGGATTCCATTGAAGACTTATACCTTTGATGAATCCGTGTGTTCTCCGATCTCCTTAACATCTTTCTCCTTGACATCTTTCTCTGTTGTGATGTGAATAAATAATCGTAGTTCGTTGTTGTTTGTGAAAAACTTTCTTAGTTTGAAACCATGAACTCCTAGCACATTTGTTACTTGCTCTATTAATTTTTTGGCACATGGTATTGAACTTGCTCCGGTCATTATATCTTCCACATACATGTCTTGAAGTATGGCTTCTGATGCTTCTGGCTGGATTGGCTGTAGTTACATACCAATGGCTGTTAGAGTCCGGGTTGCTAAAAAAGCTGCAGGCGCGTTACCATAAGTTAACGTTTTCAGTTCATATGTATCTGGCTGATGATTTGGACTGATTCGCCATAAAATATTCTGATATTTTCGATCCTCTGGCGACACCCACACTTGTCGGAACATTTTCTCCACGTCCCCACATATCACAAACTCATGTTGTCGAAACTTAACAAGAATATTGATAAGCGAGGTTTGTACATTGGGGCCCACCATCAGAATATCATTCAACGATAGAACTGTAGATGACTTGGTGGAAGCACCAAATACCACACGAGGCTTCGTGGTGTGGTAGATAATATTTATTTTCCTTCTCAAACTTTTGTATTCGTACCATGTGGCCTAACTCCTCATACTCTTCCATGAATGTCTTAAACATTTTGCCGAATACCTCGTCTCGTTCAAACTTTCGCTCCATGGCTTTTAAACGGTTTAAAGCAGCATTGCACGTTGTCCCAATCATGCTAGCTGATTGTTTGAATGGCAATTTTACTTCGAATCTATTGTCTTGCGCTGGCTTGGTCGTTGTTAGGAACAAATCCTCGCATTTTTGCTCTTCTGGGGTTTGTTTTAAGCATTTGGGAACTTCTTCTATCTCCCAAAACCTGCGAAGTGATTTATCGATATCTAATAATATATTAAAATTCTTTACCTCGCTATTGGATTGATATCTACCCCTAGTAGTATATCAATGTGGCCGCGTTTGTTTTATGTTGGATTAGCCAAAAGTAATCCATTCAACATTCGTAGATCTTCCTCTGCTAATGTGAAACCGCTGAATGTGCCCGATACCTTAGGTATGATGAACGCTTGAATAGTCAATGTAGTTTTACTGTCGTTCGCTTCTATTATCAGATCAACTGAACCCTTGGTTGTTCCCACTCCAGTTCCGCCTAAATCTTTCACCAAAATTCTGGCATTTTTACGTTTGATGTTTAGATTCTGCATACACGCTTCTGTGATGAACGACTCCTGCGATGCCGAGTCGAATAATGCTCGATAAGTCTGCCATTCTCCATTACCATCTTTAATTAATACGAGTGCAGTTGGTAATATTCCTCCTCGAGTTGCATGGATCGTAGCGTAAGCCATTTTAACATTGGCTTCACTACGATCTTCTGTTGTTTTCTGATTTGTGGGCGAAGCGATATTAACGTTTGTACTTATCATGCTACTCTCTACAGAAGTGCTTCCATCTCGTAATGACCCGTGGAGTGATGTACGATGCTTCCTTTGGCAATATTGACACCAGCTTTCAATCTGGAATCTTGCACTCTATGCCCACCATATAAACAATTGTAGCATCTATTACTCCCTTTTATTGCCTCCGATTTTTCAGTTGACGTCATGCTTTTGTAACTGTCACAATCATGAATTCTATGACCGCTTTGTTTGCAAATCGAATATTGTATAGCTGGAGATGTTGCAACAGGATAAGCTCTAGTAGTTGATGGTCGAATCGGAGCAACCTTCTTTGCATAGTCTTTGGTTAATTCTAACATGTCTATACGCCTTCCAAGAAATACCAACAAATCGTCAATTATCGGAAAATATTCATCTGCGGTGTCCCTTGCCCAAAGAGATCTAGTTTCATTATCAAGTTTGTTTAATGCAATATGCACTAACCAAGTATCCCTTTTCTCAGCATTTGGCCCTAATTCCTTAAGTCCTCTAAGCGATTCGTCGAGTGTATCGGTTAATTTCCTGATATTAATCGCATTCGGTTGTGTAATATTTGGCTGCTCTAAGTATGTTTTGATGAACGCGTTTACTGTATGGCGCTTCCTGTCATACCGCTTAATAAGCTTTTGAAACGCCTCGAGGTAATTGGCATCGGTGACAGCAAGGTGACGAATTAGTGCTGCTGCTTCTCCTTTTAACAGACCTCTAAGGTATTGTAATATTTGAGCTCCAATCAGATTATCCACGTCGTGAATGGTAGAGCTATAAATATCAAAAAACGATTGCAACTCCATGTAATCGCCATCGAACGTCGGGATATTAATCCTTGGCAATCGTACCTCGATTGTTGAATGCTCGGATCCGCTCGTGGCTGTCGTTTTGCTTTATAGTCGAAATGCTATGCTTCCACAAGGACCCGTTCAGTCCCGCCAGCACTACATAGTAGCTGTCCTCGAATTCAGAATGGTCTGATTCTACTTCGCCATCTTGATCAACCATCTGGCGTTCAATAGCCATGAATTCTGTTAATAGCTTCTGTGCTCTGCCTAGATTTACGTTGATTTCATCTGTGCTAGCGTTATCTATATTACCTCGCACAAACTTAACTAGCTTAGTCCTGGACCCCTTAATAACCGCTCGTTGCCTTTTCAACCCTTCCATTTTACACTATTTTAAGTATTCACTAATTAATTTTATTTCTTTTTTTTTTAGAAATCGTTTACAAATGCTTATTGCATACACAACACTGAATGCCAGTCACTATAAGTAATGAGAACTATCACTATAAGTAATGAGACGCGTAAATAAACTGTCTTATAATTAACTTTATTAACACTCGCTATGATTTAACTGTTTATTATATTACGGAACTTTCGGATCTGGCGGCTTTAATATTGCAAGACAACAGCAATTCAATGATACAGATTGAAATTAATTTGGTATCACGTATTTATAATTTATTTATTTGTAGATAAATGCTTATATGAATAAATGAAATTTAGTTTTACTTGCCACTATATTAATCCGTCTATATTATAGTTTCCTTTCTCAAGGTGTAACCATTTGCTGGCTTCGCTGAGCGGTGCTCTATATCTCCGTTAATAATATGTACCGTTGGATTTAAGCTCCTTTGATGTGTGGACTTATGATTTAGTCCCTGTTTCGGCGCCAATGCTTTGTCCGGATAATTGTTATTCGACACTTCAAGAAATAATTAGAATTATCTTAGCTCCTTATTTCTGCTTGTTGTTGTCGCTCCTTATCCACTTAGAAGATATTTTTCAATAGATTTTTTAATGATAACACTTGATGCTTTCACGTTCATTTCTCAATTTATTCTTGAGGGTTTGGATTATGTATATTTCCAGCGTTAACATCTTTCATTACAATCACTTTTCTACTTCTTTACGTACATCAAAAAAGTTGTTTCGTCCCCGTTGGAAACTCTGAATTCTAAACTCTTGAAATTTAATTTTGAAATACTTAAATAAATTTTCGCTAAACTACTACATGTATGCTCCACAAGCATAGCTAAACTTGAAATGAAAATTTAAACGTTAAATACATAAGCGAAGAAATAAAATTCACCCGCATAAACAAAATACATAAAACCACATTAGCATGAGAAAAATGTATTATATGTACGCAATTTGGACGGCTAAATGAACCATAAAAATTCTAAAATTATATTTCAAATCACGTCGATTCTTTGTTGTTGTTGTTGTGTAAATTAAGCCATATAATTATTTTATCCAATTAAAAATAATTATTAATTTTGATAACTTTACGTTTCATGTACTCACGTGTAAACAGCCTAAACTATGTATGTACATATATAACTGATTATAATATTTGTGTTATAACAAAACATTTAATTTAATTACAGCAACAAAATTTTGCCCATTTTAATTAAAATTCAAAAACCCATGAAAGTTTTTTTTTTGTGTTCCAATGATAACAATAAATGCGATCATATTTAGCTGATAAAATAGTGATTTTAGCTTTTATAAATACTAGATTTTTGTTGTGGTTCTGTTTTTCGTTACTTCATTGCTGGTTGTAATTATGTATTGTTTTAGGTGTATGTTTTGTGGTGTAATTCATTATGCTTTATAACTGATTTGATCTACTAATCACAAAATTATGTTAATCCATCATATGTCGTCTCGTACACCTATGTATATGTACATACATTTACAAAAATATGTATTTACGTTGATGAGTCGATGAATATGTATTCTTGTACACTGACATCCGTGTATATACGGATTATACATAATTTGTATATGTCCCCCAAACCACCGTACACAAAATAAACCATGTTAATTTTTAAAATTATATTCCATAACCAAATTTATATTCATTTATATTCCTTCCTGGAAAATAAATTTTTATGTAATTAATTTTCATCACATGTAGTACATAGAATTTGTATATACATACATATGTATCTACATACAAATAAAACATACCCGTAAAAAATGAAAATTCATTTATCAAAACACAAAAAAACAAAAATGTACACAATAGTAGTAGATATTATCAAACATAAAATTACATAATCAACATGCATATATACACAGATAAGTATAAATTGTTGTATTTAAATTATGGTTTTTCCAGCAATAAAATGATGAAAAATATACAAATAATAATCATAAATCCACTTACAAAATACTGCGGTGGAAAATGTTCTTAACGAACCAACAACGTGAATTTATACATAAAACGGAATAAGGAGAATTGGGTAGGTTGTTGGTCTTATAGAGAAAGGGAAAGGAAATGTTAAATTAAACTGTGTAGGTCTATCTATGAGGATTTGAATTAGAGTAATTTATGGTAAAGCTGAAATTTTCTACTTTATTTTTTTAATTTTTTATACTTTCAATAAAAATTTGGTATAACAATTACTGATAAATAATGGATGTTATGCTGAGAAAAATTGTGTTGAATAAAATTTAGGATAATTTAAATCAAATTACCTACATTTGGATTTTTGGAATAACTACAAAGTACATATTGTCAATCATCTGAATTGTAAGATTTTGTATTCAAATTTGAAAATATCACTCACCAAACATAGATGAAAACAACAACGTCTTGGTGCTTAAAAGCTGTTCGATTATGTGGTTAACTTACCAAGATTAGCTAAACGCATTTTATTTCGAAATTAGTGACAAAGCGAGATTAGTGAACTAATCGCTCAATATTTTGAAGTGTATCTCTTTTTAAAGAGTTTAGTGAGAGTGCAAGTGGCGCCATTATATGTAAATGTTAAAATAAAATTATAAATCCAAGTTGCGCTATTTTAATATAGATGGATATACTTATACCAACATTTTTTTTCTCACTATTATCAACATTTTTTTCACTATTATTAATATTTTAAAACTACAAAAAAATTGTGGTAGGTATAAATAAAAAAGATTGAAAATTTTAATTAATAATTAAAGTGTTTAAATTATAAATTATTTTTTAATGTGTGTTGCTTTTATTTTGGTTTAATTATTGAATAAAATCAAGAAAATCAACTCAAACGAGAGTAAGTGTATTGCTTTGGCAAATTTACAAAAAATTACAACAACAATTGCATTGAATAAATCCAAAAAGATTCAGCTAAATCCAAATATTTTTTTAATTTACTTAAATCAAATCTGATTTTTAGTTATAATACATACCACTAGAATTTGATACATAGGAAATACATCAAACAAAAATTAAATCCAAAAATAAACCTTGGCGTGTTGCTTTGGGAAATTTTAAATCCAAACCTAAATCTAATCTTTTTTTACCAAAGCAATATACTTAGTGATGATGTTTGTATTAATACCGATACCATAAACTCGTGGCGCCACTTGCACTTACTAAACCTTAGTCTGTCAATGCAATTAGATTAGTGGTAGATTAGCTAAACGGGTTTGCTTAGCTAATCCCTAGTCTGTCAATGGTATTATACGGATTCGCTTGGCGATTAGTCAACGTTTCCGTAACAAAACATTTTCGTTAAATTCTGTTAGGTCTCATTACGGATGATTATGTCTGATACCCTTGACAGACTAGGGATTAGCTAAGCACGATTAGCTAAACCCGTTTAGCTAATCTACCACTAATCTAATTGTATTGACATACTAAGGTTTAGTAAGTGGTGCCACGAGTTTGTGGTATCGGTATTAATACAAACATCATCACTCTTGTTTGAGTTGATTTTCTTGATTTCGTTCAATAATTAAATCAAAATAAAAACAACAGACATTAAAAAATAAATTATTTACTTAAACACTTTAATTATTAATTAAAATTTTCAATCGTTTATATTTCCTACCACCTACCACACATTTTTTTGTAGTTTTAAAAATGTTGATAATAGTTCCATCTATATTAAAATAGCGCAACTTGTATTTACAATTTTATTTTAACATTTATATATAATGGCGCCACTTGCACTCTCACCAGCCTCAATAAAACGAGATAAACTTCAAAATATTGAGAGATTAACGCGTTTAGCTAATCTTGAAATTGACACACTTGAGCTATTTTCGAAAAATTCACTAATCGCGTTTAGCTAATCGCTAGTCTGTCAGTGGTTTAAAAATAGAAAGGAAAACAAAACAAAAGTATCCGTCTCTTTCTACGAACTTAAAATTCACCCCTCGTGATGATGCAAATCAAAAATAGAAAGATTGTTTGACTTATAGTAAGAGCATGACTTATTTTAACCCACGTTTTAGGGACGTCCTGGTAACCTAATAACCTTCCAGAAGTATGAGAATCTGCAACAACATTTTTTTACGATAACAATACTTGCCGCCCCGGTGGCACAGTGGTTAGCGTGCTTGCTTTAAGCTCCGGAGGTCCCGGGTTCGATTCCCGGCGAGTGATGAAAAGATCACGGCTGGTTAATGTAGGATCAATGAATTAATCATTCATTATCAGTTAAAAATACGATTACGAAACTTCATAATGAAGCGGCCAAATCCCTATCTTGATGTAGCGCCAGCGAAAAAAAAAATACTTACCCATTATAACTTCTTGGTGGGAAAAGTAAAATCTGAGGTATCTAGAAATCACACAGCAAATTTCAATGGTTGCCCAATCTACCTAGAATAAGAAAAAATCTATTAAATGCAGCGAGTAGAGCATAACGAATGCTTCAACTGCATTTGGCAGCTAAAACAGAAATAAAACCAGAAACTAAATCCACTAAATTTCAAAATGGTAACCAGAATGCAACTGTATATAGTATCGTAGGGTTTCATATTCATGTATTCTTAAGGTCACCGCTTTTAAAGTGCAAGCAAGTGAAGAAGGACACCCCGATGTAAATAATCGTAAAAAGAAACATGAACAGAACATGAACACCCCGATGTAAATAATCGTAAAAATATTGTTAATATCTGAAAGACACTTAACCGAAAAGAACTACATATTTCTAAATGAATGAGTACTATATATTTATGGAACTCAGTAGCCGGATAGAAAACTACACGGCAGCACATCTTTATTGATTAAATAAAGATTCAAGCAATATAAAATATTAACCTACGAAATATCAAATAGAACATCTCCAACTACTGAGAATTTGTTTGCAGTAATGGTCTGGAAACTATGAAATATAAGCAGTATGCTGCCCCATAAAAAGTCAGCTGAGAAATAAATTTCTTACGGAGAGAGATTACAATGCCAAACATCCATCACAACTTTATGCCGGTCACACTACTTACTGGCCGCGGATAAAAATAAAGTTTTTAACCTGTGGTTTATTAAGGATTTGTCATTACGTGGTAGAGTCGGTTGCGAGGGTCGGTATTAACCACATGCTTATGACGACCATAATACAAACAAAACGTAACAAATAAGTGTACATTCTAAACTGTCTTTGCAGAGCAATTTAAGTTTCAATGAAACAATTTACATATCTGGAGTAATCATGCTGGAGTCATCGTATCCATCTTAACCATCCTCATTTTAATTAAAAAAAATCCTTTAAGTTCCGTTCATCTATTCTCCTTAACGTTCGTCAATCATAAATCGCACACAAATAAGATACATTTATCAAGACTCATCCATTTAAGTATAGTGTACTGTATAGTGACTTAAAAACTAATCCAAAAAAAAAAAATATTGTATACACATACAAAGTCTATTCTGTATAATTATAAAAGTCACAACCCAAACCAGAGCCTTCTAGATTATAAATCCATCATCATCATGACGTATTTTTTAAGAGCTTTTTTAGTGGTATGACTAGGTCATCGACAAGGTGAACATCGTCTTGGAAAGCGAGCTCTTCTAGTTTCATTATGAAATCTTGCAAAAAATTTATTTCCTCTTTTGTAGGGTCTGGTTCAAGAATAAAATGTTGATAATTCCGCTGTTCCGTTCTCACTGGGTTCGTTCTAGCTAAATGGAAAAAAAATAAATTTTATTCATTATCATCATCCACATCGCTGGTGCTTCTTTTGTAACGATCTTCCAGGAATACGGTTCCGCGACAACCGGCCCTAGGCGTTAATTAATTCAACAATATTGAAAACATCATGGAAGGAACTTTGTAATCCTGTCGCAGTGAAGTGCTTTAATTAAAGTCTTTTGCTTTTCTTGCAACACGGGATTCAGGTCCAACTGTTCCCGTAATTCGTCTATTTCTAGAAGTTTGTAACGGGCTACATTAAATATAACTAAAATCTGTCACCCAAATTTGTAGATGTTTATCTTCATAGTAAAATTTTTAATGACACTCCGAGTACAGCTATAATATAATTCTCATAATTCAATGTGTGTCAACATTGTTTACACATTTGTAATTAGCTGTTTTTACTGGTACATGACAGACAACACAGTCTAATTTCATTTAGGTTTATGTTTGTTTTGGAATTTAGTTGTACACTTACATTTCCGTAAATAAACATTAAAACTTTTTTTCTCTAAATCAGCAATTTTCATTTTTACGTTTTGCTCGACCCACTTCCCAAACAGCCAAATTGAATAACATGAGCAGTTGAATAACATGTAAACCATATTTTTCTTCGTGTTTTGCAATTATTCAAATGGGAACATTTTTAACTGGGTGAAAACTGGAATGCAGTGAGTAAGCGTAAACATATTTTCTTTTCGTGTGTTAATTTGGTTTTTTTACGTAATCCAATGTGCCCTATTTTGCAGTAATGCATTTATGTTTAATAAAAACTAACGATAAGATTGGAGGGAGCAAAAATGCAATTTTTGGTTCAGGAAATCAGCTAAAAATTGTATAAAAACCGCCGACAACTTAGAGGTTAGTAAATTTTTGAAGAAAATTTAAACGGAAGTTCAGGAAGTTTTTGGGAATCTGCACCCTGCACCCTGATTCTCTAAAAAATAAGATAATGGGTAAATGTGCAAACTTGCAAAGAGCGAGGTCTACTCTAATGAATTCGCTTTTTTCGATTTGATTACTACTTCAAATAAAATCGAAAAATTGCAAACTAATCAAAGAAAACTTTGCTTTTTACGAGTTTACACGTTTACCCATTATCTTATTTTTTAGAGAATCAGTACCCTGATTCCCTAAAAAATCAGATAATGTGTAAACGAGTAAACTTGTAAAAACCAAAGCTTACTTTTATGAGTTTACAATTTTCCGATTTGACTTATACTACTAAAACAAGATCGAAAAATTCCAAATTCATAAAAGTAAGGTTTGTTTTTCTCAACTTTACCCCTTTACACATTATCTTATTTTTTAGAGAATCAGCAGGCTATCAGAAAATTTTTGGGTTGACACTATTAACGTTTGTTTCACGAAAAATATTTATTTTTATTCATAACGAAATACAAAAATTATTTTTTTTTTAACAAATTACTGATCGAGTTTAACTAAAATTTATTCTTAAGGAAAATCTTCTTTTGGAGCCAATTTGGTAAGTTTACATATTAGTATATGCAGGGTGAGGAAAAAGTATGGAAACCTCTAGAAATCTCGCGGATTTCGGTCAAAAAATTAATGGTAATCTTGGTTGTGACCTTGATCTTCATCTTCAAGGTCGTTTTTTTAAATTAGAAGCTGTAGCGTGCCTGGTTCCAAAACAAAAAAAAAAAAACCAAAAAAATTCACGAAAGAAAAGAAATAGCCAGGAAAGTCAAAAGAATGGACACTTACAGCATAACTTCATCAATAATTAATAAAATATAATTTTTCTTTTGAAGCACGTTATAAAACTTAAAATAACAAAACGATTTTTTTATTTGATTAATTGTCTTACAAAGCTCGAAAAAAAAAATTATTATGAAATTTTTTTGCTAAAATAGTAAGCCTGTTAAATCAGTCTATTTTGATTCATGTGTACGAAATAAACCAATCAAAATAACATTACTCTGATAATTTTCCTAAGGAAGTTATCAGTCCAATGTTATTTTAATTGGTATATTTTGAACACGTGACTCGAAATTGACCGATTTAATAGGCTTGCTATTTTAGAAAAACATACTCTGGCTACTAGATGAAAAGAATTTATAGTTTTATTTTACAATAAATACTGTTTCAAAATGACACTTTCATAGAACAATTTACAATCTAGCAGCCTTACTACTAGAATAAAATAAAATTGCAAAAAATTTTCTCGTCGAATACCCCTGGAGCATTGATAAATACCTCATAATTTTATAATATTTTCCTCAAGCAAGTGCTTTTAGGTAACAGCCCTCAGCCTACGGCTTCGGGCTGTTACCAAGCAACGTGCTTTCGAAAAATATAATAAAATTATTTCGGGAAATTACCAATGCTCTAGGGATATTAATGCTGAATTTTTTTTGCTAAAATAGTAAGCCTGTTAAATCAGTCTATTTTGAGTCACGTGTACGAAATAAACCAATCAAAATAACATTAGACTGATAGCTTCCCTAGGGAAATTATCAGTTATTATGGTTTTAATTGACACTCGGTAAAGTGATTTCAGTGCCATCTTTGATTGTATTTTCGAAAGTTTTTTAAAAGACAAAATATGACAGCTTATTCTTCAGTGCAATTGTCATCAAGGTTGAAGAAAATATTCTTTAGGCAATTATTATTTTTAATTATTAAAATTAAACTGATTATTAAAAGAATTAGTTCCAGTGTGTAATATGTACATGTACAAATGTTTTATTTTGATTTATTTATTGTATTAATTTGATGCAAATGAAATAAATACGTTGTAATTGTAATGGTTTTATCATGCAGCAGATACATTTATTTTTATTTTTCTATATGTATGATTTATTGTAAATAACAGAAACTTTACTTTTTTTGTTAGAATGGATAATTATGACAGCAAAACATTAAATATATCTTTGTGCGACTTAATCGAATATTTTGGGGAAGCCAAAAGGCCCCCCCCCCCTCCCCCAAAAGAGCCGCCCCGGTGGCACAGTGGTTAGCATGCTTGCTTTAAGCTCCGGAGGTTCCGGGTTCGAATCCCGGCGGGTGATGCAAAAATCACGGCTGGTTAATGTTGGATCAATGAATTAATCACTCATTATCCGTTACATAAAATGATTATGAAACTTCAAATGAAGCGGCCAAATCCCTCCATGGGATGTAGCGCCAGCGAAAAAAAAAAAAAAAAAAAAAAAAGACCCTTGCGTGCTGGAGAAGAAATAAATCGTAAAGGCTTTGTGGATATATGCTTTAGGGATTGCTCCGCTTCCAACGAAAAATAGAATAATTGGGCTCGTTATGCATACGTCTGCAATGATGAGCAGCCCGCACGAAATTACTTTGGACAATTTAAATAAAGAAATTTGTCACTGGAAATGAGTTTGTTCCTGCAAAGCCGGGCAGGCAGAGAAATGCAAGCATATTGCAGCTTGTCTTCTTAAAATTTTCCGGTAATATGATTAATTTCTCAATCATTGTTATTACAGTTATTTATTATTATTTATAATAATTTATTTTTTAGTGAACCATGCCTTGAAGTTATAAGTTGCACCCAGCTGAAGCAGCAATGGGGGAAATCGGCAAAATCAGTGGCATACCGGTATAATGCGGTTCTGGTCAAAAATATGTGCCATATCGATGTAAAACGGCATACCAAACCAGAGGAAGCAGCTACTTTCGAACAAAAAGAGCTTGTGAGGTCACTGCTTACCAAAGGTAAACTTATCCTATTAAAACAAATAAAAATTTAGTTAAATTTCATATTTTTCTAGGTGCGCCTGAATCTGAAATAGCAAAAATGAGGGCTGGATACAGATCAGGTTGCCATTCATCGGAAAATAACGTCGATGACAATGAGGATGAATTTTTAAAATTAATTATATGTTACGGTGGTCAGTTATTTAAACCCTGTCACGGCAATTCAATACACCATTAAAGTGGTCAAAACGACTAACGAGGCAATACAGATTTGCAAGTCGACCGTCAAGCAAAGTAGTACACAATGGCTAGTGGAGCATAAAATAAGAATTACTGGGAGTATATCGTACTGCATGTACACGTACGCATACAACAAAATCCCAAATTGGACTAAAAAATTAAATGCATTATATAATGGACATTTTATGGGTAATGATGCCACACGATACGGGCTGCACGCCGAATATAATGAGTATAAAGTAAAAAAGCACCATCATTATTCTGATCAAATTCAACTGGGCCTTGCGGTTACAAATTTAAAAAATTGAGATTTAGTTATATATTCCTCCCAACGTGGACTCTAGCTGCAGCTATTAATCGATCATTTTCGACATCGGCTTTCATTCGATCGTAATTCATAAAGCTTGGTCGAATCATCTCAATTCCTGCTTCTGAAAGTTCATTTCCAATCATGAACCCCTTGTCTACCATTACTCCGTCACCTGGCTTCAATTTATCTAGCAAATTTGTCAAGTTAAATACAGCTTTATCGGAAGTCCTTCCGCCAACTGCTGTACTTATAAAATTGACAAGTCCGGGCGGAGAAACCCCAATTAACAGATTAACTGGTTCGACAGGTCAAGCAGCGAAATTGTACGGTCTTGATTTATGTACAAACTAGTAGTGTCATCGTATTTTTAAATTTAGCAAAGCAAGTTGGCATACTTTTAAGATTTTCCTCTTTAGTCTGGAAATAAACACAACATTCCAGTGTGTTTGATAATAATTGTACGCAGTCATTAAAATAGTGTTTGGTAGTTTTTTGGTTTAAATTGAACAGAATCGCAGTCTGTGCATTCGACGAATTAGATTTACACCAACAGATTTTTGTGCTGAGGAATGCGGTAGTCCAGGCGTAGAATAATTAGAATCGACAAATTCACTATTTCCGCGAATTTCTGACTCTTCCTCAAGAACCCGTTGCGAACTAAAATAAATACAGATGAAATAAAATATAGTTTGAACTACATTCTACATCTTAATTATTACATACCAGAGTTTGGAATTATTGCGCCTTTCTGATCTATTGTATTTAGCTTCAATTTTTTGGATACATATTTTTGAAACACACGAAGATTTCGGTAAATTTTTCGATGGAATTACAGATCTCAGAAGCGTGGCTTTTGTCCGTTTTGTTTTCAAAATTGGGACAATAATTTGTTCCTTTTCGAAGTGGAGGCTGCAAATCACAAAATTTTTTGGGAATGGTTTTCCCATTTTCAGCACAACCTTCCACTTAAGAAGCTCTTTGCGGTTATTCATAACATTACGAGGAATTTTGTGCATAGAAATGAACGATTTACGGTAAGTCTTGCATTGCGGAACGCCACAATACTGCACGAGTATTCGTTTCCATCGTAAACAATTTACAATTTCTGCTTAGGCAAGAATTTCAATTAAATAAGTTAAATAATAAAAATAAAACACAATAAAAAACCATATACAAGTATCGTCACTATTTTAATTCCTTTTAATCGCACTTTTTAATCCAAATTTAATTTAATATGCTTATATCGAAAACTAATTGTTTAAGAGCTGTGTAATTTTAAATAAGATTTGACAGTGATCAATAATTGCCCGCTAAACAATTTAAGCGAATTCGCAAAATACGTCGCGTAAGCGTACTATTAACGTATCACATTTTTGCTTTACACTAATACATTCTCAAACTTAAATAAAGTATAAAAATACCTCGCAAACAAATTTAATTATCATGAGATAGAAACGACATAAATGTTTCGTTTTTGCTACAACTAAACGTAACGTTTACGAAGAATTGTATGAGCAAAATACTTCGCTGATGTTTCGTAAACGTAACTCCAAATTCCTTTATGAAAATTAGTGGAATAATATAAAGAAACGACAACTATTTAGTTTTGAGGTCTTGATCGCCATTAAGTAGTTTTGTGTTCATCAATTTTTTTTTTAATAAATAAATAACTAAGCAAATAATTAATGTCCCAATTTGATTTAGAAAAATATAATTTGTGGCCTAATATTTTTTTTTAGAATAAACAACAAAATTCTCAAGAAACTATAAGTTTTTTAGAAAAGAAAAATTGCAAATCAAAAATTGAAAATGCATAAATATCGATAAAAATGTTACGTTATTATTTCACTAGTCATGTGACGTAAATCCACCACTTCAAGCGAACTGTTTACGAGCTACTAACACATTGATAACTCCTCGCAAAAAGTCTAATTATCATAGGACGGGAACGACCTAACTGCTTCGTTATTGCAGCACCAAAGTGTTATGTTTACGAAGAGTTGTATGAACAAAATTCTTCGCTAGTGTTACGTAAACGTAACACCTTGTTTGACGGGTGTGTCTTACAATAGACATTCACCATAATTCTGTTAGGTGGCAGGTTACCTAGTATCAATTGGTATATTTTGTGCACGTGACTCGAATTTGACCGATTAAGGCCCGTTGCACATTTCAGCTAAGCTAAGCGAGAAATGTAGTTTTCGTTAGCTTTGTTAGCTCGCCTAGCTCACCCCTTAGCACTTTCCAGCTGATAACTAGCCTTATACAAACATACATTGCTGACTTTATATCCTCCCATTAAAATTTTTTATTTTCAACCGGGGGATAAGAATTTAGCTCACATCGCTTAGCTTAGCTTAGCTGAAATGTACAACGGGTCTTAAGGCTTGCTATTTTAGAAAAACATACTCTGGCTACTAGATGAAGAGGATTTATAGTTTTATTTTACAATAAGTACTGTTTCAAAATGATACTTTCATAGAACAATTTACAATCTAGCAGCCTTACTACTAGAATAAAATAAAACTGCAAAAAATTTTCTCGTCGAATACCCCTGGAGCATTGATAAATACCTCATAATTTTATTATATTTTCCACAAGCAAGTTGCTTTTAGGTAACAGCCCTCAGCCTACGACTTCGGGCTGTTACCAAGCAACGTGCTTTCGAAAAATATAATAAAATTATTTCGGGAAATTATCAATGCCCTTGGGATATTACTGCTGAAAATCTAACACTTGTAAAAATTGTAGAACCAATTATTATAATTATAGAAAAAACAAATTATGTATAGCCGCTCCCCGTAATGTTGAATCGAATGAGCACCATCTTGGAAAGGCATCCGTCCATCAGGCAAAAGAAAAACTGGCAAAAAAATGAAGAAAAATAAAAAAAAGGAAATTAGAAAGAAAATATTTATGTTTTAAACACATAATACAACACAAAATAAAAAAACTCCATTTACGATCCACTTCACATTTCCAACCCCATCAGTATGTCATCCTAGATTATTCACTTGATTTCTTCTGTATACTGGGCGCCATGACATCGACACGCTATTTTAGTTCTCGACTAAACTTGTGGAGCAATACACTCTGGTGGGGTTCGTTCGATTGGGTTGGAAAACTAGGAAACTAAAAAAAAAAAAAAATGTTCAGCATTGGTAACTCACCTAAACTTCAGTCTCTAGAGACAGTATACAGTACTGGTTTTGTTTTGTTCAGTTTTTGTTTTGTTATAAACAAAATAAAAATTAGGAATAATTAAAAAAAAAGGTAAATTCTTACTTGAATTTTCTTTGCCAAAAAAAATGTTAATCGGATCACTGGCAAAGTACTTCACAAAAAAAAATTTGCATTACAAAAACAACACTAAATGCAAATCTTGTGGGCGCATTTAACTACCATCACCTTGAAAAAAGTTGTGTCTGCTTTCGTGCGATACAAATACCGACCCCATTATATTATTTCACTCAAAAAAAAAATCGCGTCTCAATTTATATTTATAATCTACACACTGTGATGCTTCACTGTTATTTTTTTATAATTAAAGTAATTAAATGGCACTGCTTTTTTGTTTTTTTAAATAATCAAAGTAAATAAAAATGTTAATAATATACCTTATAGTATTCCTTGTCCAAAAAAAAAAACGTGGCAAACCATACTCTGATGATGCCAAGATGACTCAAAATGTCCGCAAACTAGGAACTAGGGAAGAATTGCTCAAAAAAAAAACTTAAACATAAAATATATATTTTACTCAAATGGCACTAAAATTGTTTGGTGGAAATGTAAAAATAATAATCATATGAATGAAACAAAAATTTGTTTCTTCAAAGCGAACGACCAATACAATTATTGTGGCCATAAAAAAAATAATTAATATTAAAATAAACCAGATTACCTATTCCATCCGATGGCTCATTCGCTTCATTAACAAAATTTATAAAATTTTCAATATATAGAAATTTTCTTTTTAGGAGTTACAAACCCCTTTGATGACAGCATCGAAAAGAGCGATCAATTTGTACGTCCGAATATGTATTTTACATGATCTCCCAAGGTCATCTGAAGGAATTTACATTTCGAGGAAAAAGTATGGAAACCCCTAAAAATCTCGCGGATTATGTCAAAAAAAAATGAGCAAGGTTTATTCTTAGGTAATTTTCAACAGGGAATTTAATGGTGAGCTTGGTTGTGACCTTGACCGTCATCTTCGAGGTTATTTTGAGGTCAAGGCGGTTTTTTATAGGTAAACCCCTGTTTTTGACGTCGGATTCGAAAAAAGTAATCAATTGTACGTCCGAATATGTATTTTCCATTACCTCCCAAAGTCAGCTGAAGGAATAATGAGTTGCTGTGAAAATTAAAAAAAAAATAAAAATTAAAAAAACTAATTCTTCATTTTAAAATTTAATTTTTATTTTTTTTATAATTTTCATAGCAAATCATAATTACTTCAGTTGACCTTGGGAGGTCATGGAAAACACATATTCGGACGTACAATTGATCGCTCTTTTCAATTCTGTCATCAAAAATAGGGGTTCTAATTTAAAAAAAATTACCTTGAGCTACAAATCACCTTGAAGATGGTGGTCAAGGTCACAACCAAGATCACCATTAAATTCCTTGTTGAAAATTACCTAAGAATAAACCGATATTTTCGACCGAAGTTTGCGAGATTTTTAGGGGTTTCCATACTTTTTCCTTACCCTGTATATAAAAAAAAACAATAAAGGGCACCGGTTGTTGGGTGTCTGTGGATTGTTCCGTATGGAACGGGAGACGACAAGTACTTTGCACTGTTCTCCCTTTAGTTCACAAGACTCAACACAACTGATTAGTTGCATTTCATGGGTTTCGTGCTTTACAGATGAATCCGTGAATTCTCAAGTGTATCCATAAATGATTCCAAACAGGACGCCACATTCTAACCATGTGTTGGTCCGTTCTTTTGTTTTTCCTTTTGGTTATTTTCAACCACATTTTTTTTCAACACAACTTATATTTAGGTATGCAACCTCTACCTGACTGAGAAGAGTCGTGGTAGCATCCCACCCTTAGGATAATTTTTGTATCATGTCTAACATGAATTTTGCTCTAATGTTACAACTTGTTCATTACTTATCGTAAATTCATCCGAGTAATTGCCCATAACATGAGATAGTTTCGGCTAAGCAATAGTGGTTGAAGGCATTCGTTTTTCATTATGTCTTCAAATTCTTGTCAAACATTTTAGAACATTTTCTTGAAGAATTTTGCGATGGGGTGCCAATCGAGATGTGTCAAATAATACATACATAACATACTACCTTTCCCTGTATAAATGTATACTGTGGGAGTTTTGAAGAATTAAGTCTATGTTTAGGTTAGCTAATTTAATGGACGGATTTAAAACGTGATCCATAGAGATTGATGGTGATTTTTTGATAATACTTCTAAGTATATACGTATAGTTATTAAGTTCTCAGAATAAACCTTACAGCTTGAGAATCAACAAAATATATTTTTGTTTGATTATCTTCTATCTAAAGCATATAGACTATCCGAACATCACATCAATTATAATTTCCTTTTACCAAGAAAACATACGCCAGCAAAACAAACAACTTACCCAA
Source organism: Tipula helvola (assembly GCA_963556165.1). NCBI lineage: Eukaryota > Metazoa > Arthropoda > Insecta > Diptera > Tipulidae > Tipula > Tipula helvola. The sequence goes on from OY744483.1 coordinate 106,026,230, forward strand.
ATAGATTTAGTTAGAATGGAAATCATTACAGAAAACTTTCTCGTTAAGTACGTAAAAAAAAAAAATTATCCGTAAAAGCATAACAAAAGTAAAAAGAAGGAAAATTGATTTTAGATTTTCATTATTTTACATTCATGATTATTATATCACTTTAAAAAATTTCATTTACAGTACATTAAACTTAAGCATTATTGAATCAGGAGAAAAGCAAAAAAGTATTAAATTCAAACTTTTTAATTTTTTATTTCAATATTTTCATTTTTTTTTTTCTGCTTTATTATATTTTTCAATATTTTCTTCGTTTTTCTGATACAACAGAGATGTTGTAGTAAGCGCATAGTATCGTAGAAGTAGCGCATAAGAAATAAAAAAGTTTAAAATAAAAAGTCATCGTCTAGCCAAAACAACAATTTTTTTCGTTTAGCAAAAAAAAAAAAATTTTGTGAAAGGAATGAAAATTGGGAACTTTTTTTATTTTGATGAATATTATTTTCATGTTTGTATTCAGCCAAAGCCATTCTTATGTAGTATAATATGTACGTACGTATAGAGAGATGTACATATTTTTTTATTCTTTTAAAAGTTTTCTATTTTATATGGAAATTTTAACATTTATTAAAAATTTTGTTGCTGTTTCGGGGTTTTTTTTTCGTCAGCTTCAGTTAAATACTGTAGTAACCGAACAAAAAAATTAAGTTATTTTTTTTTTTTTAGTTTAAGATAAAAAAATTGTTGTTTGCAATGGAAATATGTAAATTCAGAAAAAAGTAAAAGAAAAAATGCATTTACGGAGGTTTAGAGTAATTTTAGTTACAATTTACCAAATAACAGTTTTTATTTTTAAAAGTCATTGAATTAGAGTAATCGTGTGAGCACTAGTGTACATGGTGCAGGTGTATTTTTTCCGAAAATATATTTACATTTCACTGAGCATGAAATGGCTCCAAAAAATTCGCCGATGCAACCACATTTGTAGAATAAATTTGCCTTATCTCTCAAAATACACAACAATAAGTAAAGTTTTGAACTCCAAGTTGCAATTAAAATTTTAAATCCTCTTATACCAAGGATAATTTAAATTTTTTTACTTCAAAAGTTCTTTATTTAGGATTTTGTAGACTGAAGAAATTGGAGTTCTGGATTAAATTATGATCAACTCAGTTTTAATTTAAGACATGTACAATTTTCTTCTAATCAAACTTCAAACTAGCTCAATTTTTAATTAAATGGAATACTTTGACGTATTCTGTAATGGTTTACTAGCTGCGGTGCAGATAATAATTATTTTTGGGTTTAATCGTCACTGGGAGATTCTATCGAGAAAAATTTATATTTAATTATTCTTTTAAAAATGTTATTGATACTATTAATTTAAACGACACTTAACACGAACTAATTGGTAATTTGATAGATCGTCTGAGTAAACTATGCTGGTACGTTTTTCGAATTTCGTTATATATTAAAAAATTAAAATCAGCTTAAATAATTTCTAACAGATTCGTACTTAATTTCCTCGGAAAAATTAAAATTATTGTAGTCAAAATTGAAATAATGAAATAAAATAAAAAGTAAAGTTCGCAACATTTTTTTCTCAGAGGTCGTTTTCACTTAGTTTATAGATAAGGGGTTGGCCACAAAATAGCTGGATCAAACAGAATCAAATTTGATAAATGTGAACCATTCAGAGGCTTTATCTCAATAAATCCAAGCTAATCTTAATGTAAACGAAAAAACAGTTAAGTGATACTATATATGTATATGTCGGTGAATTTTTGGTTTATTTCTCGGATAAAATGTACACAGCTATCCCGAAAATAAGTGTAACCTTATCCCGAAAACAAAAAAAAACGAGAAAAAAAGTTGAAACCAAATGAAAATTAATAAATTTTTTAAAAAATATTTGTAATAAATTCATTTTTCAAAATTTATATTTTTAGTGTAGCGCATGTGATATGGAAAACATTTAAATTATAGACAGCCAATACTAGCTGCAATTTAAATTCTGAATGGGTGTACTAGCGAGGCATATACCACCAGAAAGGCCTTGGATATGCTAATGATTTATGAATAGGCCATATTCATATCATGGAGATAAGACATATAATTTTCAGTACACATAATACTCCTTTCCGTATACTGCGTCCAGCTGAAACATAAATTCTGTGTGGCGATACTAGAGATACTACCACTAATAGTATAGAACACCAGATAGGTCAATAGGCCACGTAGGTAAAGTTTGTCCTAAATCTGTCCTAAAAAGCAACAACAATAAATTGTGCGTCCGAAAAATATTCCAGTTTCGATAATGGATGGGGGTGGGGATCAGGGTGTTTAGGACAAAAAAGTTTGATGGCATCTAATGTAATATATCAAATATTAAGTCAAAGTCATTTTCAGAATTTTTTTAAGAAAATCCTAGGAAATCACTGGAACTAAGCTATTCGAAAATTGTTTTGGAAAAAGTAGGGGATCAGGGTGTTTAGGACAACAAAATTAGATGACATCTCATATAACATAACAAATATAAGTAAAAGTCATTTTAAGAATTTTCTTGAGAAAATCCTAGGAAGCGAGCATCAAAATGACCTGTATACAAAAAATTCACTGGACCTGAGGTATTCGAAAAATATTCAAGTTTTAGAAAAAGTAGGGGATCAGGGTGTTTAGGACAACCAAGTTTGATGACATCTCAAATAACATAACGATTGTTAGTAAAAGTCATTTTCCCAATTTTCTTGAAAAAATCTTAGGAAGCGAGCATCAAAATGACCTAAATTCATAAATGTCACTAGACCTAAGCTACTCGAAAATTATTCCAGTTTCGGATAAAGTAGGGGATCAGGGTGTTTAGGACAACAACATTTGATGACATCTCATATAACATAATGAATACAAGTAAAAGTAGTTTTCCAAATTTTCTTGAGTAAATTCTAGGAAGCGAGCATCAAAATGACTTACAGTCAGAAACATTCAGATGTATACAGCTCATATTTAGAGGGAAATTTAAACATAAAGTTAAAAACCAAACAGAAGATATCATATTTAAAATTTTATTTTTTATCAATAATGTTATCACATATGCATATTTACTTCATATTTATGTATTTTTAAAATAAAATAAGTAAGAAAAAAAAAAAAAGTGTTTCGTTGATTTTAATTTGCCGTATACATCTGAATGTTTCTGACTGTATATTCAAAAATGTCACTGCACCTAAGCTATCCGAAAAATATTCCAGATTTGAAAAAAGTAGGGGATCAGGGTGTTTAGGACAACAAAATTTGATGGTCTATATCGAATGTAAGTAAAATTCGTTTCCGAATTTTCTTGAGAAAACCTTAGGCAGTGAGTATCAAAATGAACAATGTATAAAAATGTCACTGGACCTAAGCTATCTGAAAATTATTCCAGTTTTTATATTCGATATATTATATGAGATCTCATCAAACTTTGTTGTCCTAAACACCCTGATCTCCTACTTTTTCCAAAATTGGAAGACACCGCAAGTATATCATTAACATGATAGAAATACATCTTTGCGTTGAATTTCCATTTACTAATAATCAGTAAACGGACTAAAATTTTCCATAGCACTGTTCTTTATAATTCTAAACTATTCTCTTGCGAAGTTTAAATTGATCAATTAAGATTGTGTTTTCTCGATTTATATTGAAATTAAATATTGAGTCTAAGAAACTCAACGCATGCTTTTATGTTTGTTTTTACAAAATGGCCCGGTTAGGCCTACATTCGGGACAATTAAAAACATGAGGGCTTCGCGCTTTACATAAAGATGCTGAAGCGCGAGTTCCTCATGGCTCATACATATATTAAATATGAAATTGACAATGAATCAAAGCAGCCGTATGGGCCAAGGAATCAGTGAATAAGAATTTCATCAAGAAAACATTAAGAATTTCGGTGAAATCCATAACCAAAACATTTGTTGCTATTACTAGTATTAATACTACTACTAGCATTGTCTGTGCAAATCCGCGTTTCTTTTGCAAATGTCCCACATTCTTAAATATGACTCAGGAGTCTCGAACGAATAAAGTTATTAAAAATGAAATATGTCATAACTGGCTAAGGAAAGGACACACATGCAACACTAGTTTTAGCAATTCATCTTGTCTTTTCTGTTACAAACGCATTCACACACTATTATATCAAACACAACCATCAACAATAGTTTGCAAACCGAATTCAACAACTAGTCTGAAGACTAAGAGATTATTCCAAAACAGTAAAATTTGATCTTTCCATCGAGTGACAAACAACAGAATAACTTAAGTAACATCGCGGAAAAATACCTCTACATACACTATACTCCGCACATGATCCAATACTTGCCGACTAAATTGGTTTACATCAAATTATGCACCGGGAAACTCCAGCTTGCACGAATATTACTTGACTCGGAGTCACAAATGTTCTTTATAATCACCCAGTCATGCATTTAGAAAATCAAAACCTGGACCTCAAACGATCGCACTCTTGTATGTATCTGTATTCATGGCCTAACATCAACAACAGCTGGATCAACAAGAGAAAAAACCAATATGACACTAGTTTTGCGTGTTCAACAACAATTGACCTTTAACATAACAGCTCAAATCAACGAATATATCACAAAACAGCACCACCTTATATAAAATCACGCACGGGTGAATTAAGAATTGACATATCCAGACTTCCACAAACACAACATGATCGATATTCTTGTAGATTCAGACGTGTTCTTTAAAATTTTAAGTCCAAAAATTAGTTTACCTGCTATGTTACAAAACTCAAAATTTGGCTGGTTAATCGCATACATAATGGGTGATTTCAGATCTCACAATACGTTAGCGAAAATTTTAGTTTTTTAATTTACTGATGAATAAAGTGACATTCGAACCATCACGTGGCCAAGAATTTTTCGATAAATCGGAGGCATTAAAAAACAGTTGCTAACAGTTGGCGAACCTAATTTACCACATGGTACAAATTCTCTTACAGTTAACGATGCAACCGCTATAACAAAAAATCAAGACGATATCAAACAGCTTTTGAAAAGATTTTGGGAGCTAAAGGAAGTGCCAAATCAAATTACTGAAAATTACTGCGAATCTTATTATTTACAGTCAAAAACAAGAGAAGGAAGTGGTAGTAATACATGGAAAACTGCACGTCAAATACTATTCGCAAGGAAAAAAGATTCAAAACTTCGTCTTAGTTTCTTATCATACATTATTTAAGAAATTTAAATATGAGTCATATGACTTATCCAACAGATGATGATCCCAAGCATTTCATCCCACAACATGCGTTAATTGAAATCAGCGAGAAGCTAAGAGAAGCTTACAAATTAACAATCGTGTTTGATCTTTCAGTAAATTCAGTTGCCGGAAAGCTGAGTAGAGGCAAATGGCTTCTGTAAAAGCAAATTGAACGAGGAGGAAGGGTCTACAATTTAATTCCTTTGCTTAGGTCCGTCATTAGCACGCAGAGGACAACCTGTCAGATAGGGTTTGCAGACCGGATTGACCCGGTCTCAAAAATCTGGGTTCTCTTCAAATTTGATGAACCCGAAACCCAGGATTTTTTACTTAAAACCCGGATTTATATTTAAAAATAAATTCTATCCAAAATACTTTATAATTGACTTTATTAATTAAAACACAAATACACCATAGATTTTCCGCTGAAGATGACGACGATGTTGTGAGAAGGGTTTGCAGGTTGAAAATCAGAATTTTTATTCGCGCTGGGTTTTTATTTCAAATTCAATAAAGAGCTCATATTAGTTATAGATTGCAAGACGATTCTCAATCTGATTCGAATATGTGAAACTTGGTTTGAAATACCTTAATCATCTTAAGGAACTCTCACAAATTGAGATAGATCTATCGAAAAAATTTCGAAATGCAATATTATTAATAAAATCAGCGGTTGAATCATTAGGATGGGAAGATGCCACTCTCATTACAGCATAAACAGTAATTATTTGTATGGTTAAGAAAATTGAAAGTTTTAATTTAATTGTTGGACTAAAAGTGCTAGATGCGTCAAACTAAGAATTATAGATCGTATGTCAGTTTAACGCCATTGATACATAATCTAAGAGGCCCTTTTAGTTGGGACAAACACGCAAATACCCTTCCGTATAGTAAAAAATCGCAAATATTGGAGTACGGAGGAAAATTGTTTAAAAGATTGTTTATTGTCTTACCAAATGAATATTGCAATGTTTCTGTCAAACTATCAATTGCGGAAGAATTGAATTTGATCATTAAAACTTCCTCTTTGCAGCAATCAAAACGAACCTTTCAAAGTTCTAATTTATTGAAGAAAAAGTGCGCTAGTTATGCTCGAGTTTTCAGATGAAAGGACCAACAACTTAGAACACCTATATAAATCTCTACTACCAATATCGTCAACTTCAACTGACGCTTCAATGCAATATTTATAAAACCTTTTTTTGCATCAAAATGGGGGAAAGCCGCCTATAAATCGTACCGGTGCTTAAATCGTACCTCAATGATTTCAAAAGTACTTTTCCCGTCATACAAATGGTACAGTGTCTAGTTAAACAGCTCGGCTGTACTATGTGCGTAGACATTGCATATCAGCGTTTCAATGAATTTACTATGTTTCTGGTAAACAAATTCTTTTATAATCGTTTGAGTGTAATTTTCATCTTGTGTGTGTAAGCTCCTAAGGTAAGAAAACACTACATGACTTAAAAAGTAGATAGTACTGGTTTACTTTATGAGTTTAAAGAAAATGCGCGCAGACTATTTAATTTTTTTGCAATAAATAAAAGCCGGGATTACTAAGATTTCTGAATTCTCTGATTTCTGAAAACGTTTTCTGAAGGGGTACGACTTGAGCAACCCCTGACATATTTATGTAATTTAACTGAATTTAACAATTTGATTTTAATTTATTTTATGATTGAACTGTTTAATTATTTTAGTATTTTATGAATAATATTGAATTTCTGACTTCTTGTTTTAAAAGTTTAAGGATTTTCCAAACCCGAAAACTCGGGTTTGAAAATTTTCGGGTTTTTGCAAACTCTGGCTCCGGTAATGGTGAAGGAAATAAATTCTGTGCCATTCCAACTAACCTAACCTAACCTATTGAATTTTTAGGCTTTACAGAATTTATAGAATTTATAGCATTTACAAAATTTATTAAATATATAGAATTCAAAGGATTAATCGAATTTATAAAATTAATAAAAATTAAAAAAATTTAGAAACGTTAAAATTTGTAGAATTTATTGAATTTTTAGAAATTATGGAATTTTTAAAATAAGTCAAATTTGAGTTTGTCGAATTTATAGTACTGACAGACTACAACAATTTAAAGAAACCATAGAATCTACTCGTATAACATTTAAAGAATTTATAAAATTTATGGAATTGGTGACATTTATAAAATTCCGTATATATGTAGAATTCATAGGTTTTAAAAACATATTGGAATTTATAATATTTACAGACTTAAAATTTATAGAAATTATTGGATTTTTAAGATTTATAGAATCTATCGAATTTTCAAAATTTATAAGAATTGAAAAATTAAGAGATTTGTAGAATGTAAAGAACCTACTGAATTTTTAAACTTTATTCAAAGAATTTATAAAAATTATGAAATTTATAGAAATTATTAAATTTACAAAATTGTTAAAGTTTATAAGATTTTTCGAAATTTTTGTATTTATAAGACAAGTAAAATTTGAGTTTGTAGAATTTATAAAACAGCCACTCTTGAAACAATTAATAGAATTCAAAGAATCTACAAAATTTAAAGAATTTGTATTATTGATAATATTTGTAGAATTTATAAGTTTTATAGAATTTGTAGATTTTATAGAATTAATAGAATTTATAAAATTCATAAAATTTAAAAATTTATAGATTAAAACTTGGATTAGATTTATTAAATTTATAGGATTTATAGACTTTTCAGTATTTATAAAATTTTAGAAACTTATTGGATTTTTAGACTTTATAGAATTTGTAGAATTTACTAAATTTATAGGATTGATATAATTTACAGCGTTTAAAGAATTTTTAAATTTTGAGAATATAAAAATTCTCTTCTTATTACTACAAATTCTATAAAATTTATAAATTTTTTTAATTCTAAAAATTGTTGTTAATAACATAATCTTCATTATCCACTTACTTTCGGCTAGAAACTTTCGGCTAACTTTAACAGAATATTTTTTGCTACCTGTAGCTTTTTTCTACAATACTTTTCCAAGTCTGAATGATAAAAAGTCCAACATCGGTTAAAAAACTAATGAGACAGAAGAAAAACGGACACGCGTTACTTTATATTAGTAGAGAAGAAAAGAAGGTCGTCTAAAAAAGCTCAAGCAAATAGTGTTGTTTCTTATTTTAATAAAGAATCGTTTAAATAGTATGCAGCATATATGAAATTATAGAGACCGTTTATATCGGAAAACAATTTATTGACTTTTTGGTGTACATATGTAAGAAATGTTCTTTGAGTTTTACAATATAATAAAAGCGACAAACAGTACTAATTTCCATCTCTTGCATTCAATAATATTTTGTGTAGAACTATATAATTTTTAACTTGGGAAACTGGAAGTGAAAGAAGCATAAAAGTTCACTTCCATTAACATGCACAACTTATTTAAACATTGCAATTTTTATTCCCATACGCTTCCATTAAATAATAACACAAGCACAACAATTTATCTTCTCAACCTAAAAATATTTCTCGGTAGTTTTTTCTTGTTCTTTTTACGCTTTTTATGTTATATGTTGTGTAAGAATAAAAATTATAAACAAAACCGTATTATGTTGTTAAATTGCAATAATATAAAAATTACAAAATTTACGCCAGAGTAAATCGTACACAGAAAAGCTCTAAAGTTATGGAAAAGAAAATTTATTTACAAAAACATGAAAATATGTACGTATGTTCAAATTGTGTATGTATTTATGTTATGTATAATAAATACATGCATACACCATATCCTTTAATAATAATTTTCCACCTCAAAAATAAAATAAATTGCATTTTTGTTTAAACCATATACATTATAACATAGGTAAAAGTTATGTCACAAATAAATTTTGTAATTTACTTGTGCATGTACTCGTACTCGTACCTAGCTAGTTTTATGTAAAGCAGGAGTATTTAAATGTTTTGTTTTTTTTATTTTTTAAATGGTTTAGTAGTTTTCCGATGCACTATAAATCCATAAAGCTGCTGGTGTGAACACATGTTACAACACTGGTGGTATGTTTTAAATTTATGTGAACAAAATATCATGTAAGGAAAAGTATTAAAATGCCAAGCCTTCAATTCCCAACGTTAATCCCGCAGTCATTGAGAAATGAAGATAATCTAATAAAAATATCAATTCCAATTATTGCAAATATCTCACTTACATATTTATTTATATAGTATACTGTTCGATATCATATTCATCTAAATCTTAAGGGTATCTTAAATTAAATCTTTATCAAATGTATAAGAAGAACCACTAACATCTAGATAACATTATATGTATAATTTATTTATATTATCACCCTCTAAAAATACATAAAAACCGCGGTATATGGTAATTCAAGCATAAAATAAATGTATTAACAAATTGTTCAATTTCAAATTTTTTTTTTATTTTTATTGTTGTTTTGTAAACTTAATTTTACAAAGAACAACCGAGAAACGCAAAAATAAGTTGTATTTACAAACGACACTCAAGACAATTTCCTTTTGGTTTCATTTCGTTTAAATATCAACCAGAACAACAAATATAGCTTTACCAAAATGTACACAAAAGTTTTGCCTTTGCACACACAAAAAAGACACACACACACATCCATACAACACATAAACTATGAACAGCAAAAACATGATGAAAACACCAAACTATACAGAACCGAGTCTAGATGTAATTTTTTTCAAATATTTCAAGCGAATAATTTTTATTTGCTGATTAAATTCGGTCCTGTTAACAAGCCTCTTCCAACTCTCAACCAACTACTTACTGTGTTGTTTGTTGGTACACAAGAAAAGTATGTACAGGATATGTATAGTATGTATTTATATCTAAATAAAAAAAACTTCTTATCATTTTCATTTTTTTTTTTCGACTTGTACATTTTGCTTTTTTGTTTTTTTGTTTGTTACAAAATGAAAATAAGACAAAATTTTTCATGACAAAAACTAACAAACAAAATAATATTCTCCGAGGAAGCATCTCGGTGTAGCAGCACCATACAAGAAGACAAAGTAAGAAGTGGATAAAAGTTTTTTTTTTTTTTTTGTTTTGAAAATTTTTAAGAAAAACGAAAATGTGTTTTTTATTTTTCTTCTTGGGAAAATTTACATTTTTCAAATAACCATAACAGAAAATTGCCTTGTTGAATTATTTCGTTATAAACTCGTACATATATAAGATATGTATATTGACTTTTAAAATAAAAATGATTATTTTTTATGCTTTTGTAACAAAAAAAAAAAAATAAATGCAGAAAAAATACTTGTCGGAAAATCTTGTTTTTGCTGTTCTCTGTTAACGATATCCTCTCCTATATCATTTGTAATAGTAATAAAAACCAATTAAAGGTGAATTTAAAGGAAACAAACTATTTTTTTATTTTCAAATTTTTAAGGGCTATTTTAGCAGATTGGCCTGACACAATCTACTATATAACAACATTATTAGGTTATATATTGTATATAGTAACGGTTAGGGTATCCAATTTTTGGCCAAAACGAAATCCGGAATTTTCGTGTTTGAATGTTCTTGATTTCAGGTTTCTGGAGTCAATTTCGGAATTTATTTTTTTTAAATATAAAAAAGTAAAAAATTTTGTGGTTATCAGCCGAAAGTAAATGATACATGGATTGTAATAAAACATTTCGTAAATAGTCTTACGTGGAAAACTTTGTTTAACCTAATCTCGGAAATATCGGAAAATCGGAAGAATTCACAAAATTGGGATAAAATCAACCTCTAGAGTGTATATCTGAAGTTAAATCGTTTTTAATGGATTTGTCATTAGCTATCGCATGAAAAAAATTCAGTTCAGCCACTCTAAAGGCTGATTTTTTGCAATGTTTCTAATGATTTTTGGAAAATCGAATTTTCAGAGATTTCCCTCAGTAAAACTTGTACTGTATTTTTTTCCTACGATAGCAGATTGACAAGTCACATCAATAAAATCCATTTCCAGACATAACACTCTCTAGAGGCTGATTTTATACAAATTTTCTAAGTTTTTTTGAAAATCGAATTTTCCGAGATTTCCTACTGGGAATCCCCTCTTCTTCTTCGTAGGTGGCGTATTAAAAAACCTATTCCAATTGCTATGAATGCCCATAGGATAAGATGTGTATAGCCGCGTAATGATGAACATGATGAAAGTGCTCGTTGGTTGTGCTTGTATATTTCTCTGTTATACTAGCGTTTGGTCTTCTAAGGCCCGTGTGTCTGAAGTGGTTATTAGCTAATCTTTCTCGTCCTTTTTTGATATCTCATGATATTGATTTGCATTCCCTTTTAGTATGGTGCAATTCAGAAATTTTCTATGATTCTTTCGAATCGATTAGACGCCAGTATGCTTACGTGGTCATCTCTTAAGATACATCCCGAGGCTAACTTGAGTATTTCTGATCCGATAATTGCTGCTGGTAAGTAGCTGATCCACACAAGATTGTGACAGTTGTTTCCTTTATCATTACGAATACCCATTGATTTGGTGCGTATAGCTTTATCCATATATTTGATATAACGGTTTGATATTTTGTTTCGCATATTCCTTGTAAATTAGACTTGTGTAGTAATATCGCGATTTCACAGTTAGTTCCTTGCCTGGCTGTTGTGAGTATTGTTGATATATCGGAAAACAGATATCTTGGATAATATTGCATTCAGATATCTCTCTAGCTGTTAATTGCGTAAAATGTTCATTTTGAATATCAACGGCGACAAATTCAGTTGTTGGTACTAAATATGCATATATGTTGTAAGACAAGGTGTATGATAAGGGAATTGAAATCTCAATTATTACATATACCTTCGATACTCGTGTCTTAGTTTTTATACTTTTAAATAAGTTGTGTAACTTGCGCAATTCGTAACCTGGAATTGTTATGGAAACTGGTATATGTTCTCTGATGGCTGCTATCTGTCCTTCAAGTTGTGATGAACTCAATAAATGTGGATGCTGGATGTTGAGGTGTGCATTATGTATAACATCTAGCAGTACTTCCTGCACGTTTTGTAAATTTCCAAGGTGACGGCTAGCTCAATGGATGTTATCAAAATGGTTAATACCTGTTGTTTCGCTGCAACCCCCTCTTAGTGTTAATAATTTCTTGTATTGTAGCATTTTGGCAGTGTTTGAAGATTTTTACAGTGTTATTAATTATTGAGGTTTGATTCTTTATTAGCAGCAACCAATGATCTTCATTGGTTTCTATAGTTTGAAAATGTTCTTTATTTGGCTTGCTTCTTTATGAGTTAATGGTGTGCCTCCAATTCCCCGCTTCGTTCTTGTTACTTCTTTATTAGATGATAGTAGTGACAGATTATTATTCTACTCATTTGGGTTCGTAGTTTCTGAATTACTAGTTCACAATTGAATTTCTCCATTTGCTGTTGAATGTATTTTGCCACACATAATTACAAGGCCGCTTATGAGGCGGTTTGCTTGAATTGTTTCTTCCCAATATGTATTCAGATTATATCGCGCAATTAAAGACCATCTTATGGCAACTAGCTACATCTGACTGATTTCCTCAAGATAGATTCCAGTGGGATGTTTAGGTTCTCAATATGTATTGGTTCTTTAGTACTAGATGAATCTTGATTCCTTCTTTCGCCAGTCTTCCCTGTTGCCGCCTGATTGAGGTGTTGTTGTTGTTGTTAGATGTTGTTGGTGTTGCATCTTGAGCTTCGTTTGTGTTGCTTATTTGTTGCAACCAAGAATTATCTTCTTCATTTGATAATTTGCAAAGTTTGGTGATTGGTCGTTTGCAATACGAATGCAATACGAACCAAGCCATCTGAGCCAGTATGGACCTTATAAAAAATGTATTTTGTATAATACCACTATAAATGTGGTTGAAAGGTTATCCTGCGTAAAATAGGATCCAATGTAATTTTATATTCGCTCTAAATATCCAATGTGTATGTGGTGGCGAACGTATATCGATTTAAAAAAAAAAAAAATCATTTTATAAATCGATGCGTGAGTCGCTACAGGACTTCGCCGCAAGTGAGTCCCCCTCCCTAAGGGAACATGTTTATGTGAGCGATGAACTGATTTTGCATCAGTGGAACACAGTATGCCGTAAGCCGGTTTGAGCCGATCAATTGAAATGGTTTGATTCTTCCCATTAATTGAGACGGTTGCTTCCGAAGGCGTCGAATGACTTTAAACGGACCTTCGTAGGGAGTGGATAAGCCTGTGCGAACCTTATCTGTTCTTACGAACACAAAATCACAATCGGCAAGTGCCTTGGGACCCAAAATGTCATCTTGTTTGGCTTGGCGAGTTGATTTCGGGATAAGATTTTGCATAGTGTCACGGAGTTGATCGGTAACTGTGATGCTGGTTGGTGAAGGTAAAAGAGGGTTTTCGACGCACGACTCACCTGGTAGCTTGATGGTTTGTCCATAAACCATTTCCGATGGTGAGCACTACAGATCTTCTTTTACTATTGCTCGGATCCCTAGTAATACGATGGGTATTTCTAAATGAATCTTAGAGAAAATTTTGCATCCATGCAAGTGCATGGAGAAATTCTGAATGTGAGGTATCGGGTAGCGATCCGGTGTTGTTACCATGTTTAAACGCCGATAATCCCCAAGCATGATCTTTTTTCTTAACCATGTGCAATGGACAAGATATGGAAGATGCAGATGGCCTACAAATCCCTAATTCCACCATTTGCTGAAATTCCGTAAATGCGGCTTTATGGCGGACTTGATCTAGTCTTTTTGGTCTTGACACAGGGAGATGTCCTTCTGTGACAATGTGATGGACCCTATTGTGTCCGACTGGCAATTTATAATTTGGCTCTGCTGTAAGTTGAGGAAACTTTTTAAGCAAAGTTCGGTAACCGTTGGTGATGAAATAATGGATCGGAGTCGGTGTGTCGACGTGAACCATTGTAGCATTGATTGACAGCTTTGTCGCTGAATCAACCAGCCGTTTATTCCTAAGGTCAACCAAAAGTCCGAATTTATACAAGAAGTCTGCGCCAATTATGGAACGATTCACAGCAGCTAATATGAAAGCATGCGTGAAGGTTCGTTTTTGCTCCAAATCTAATTGAAGCAATTTTGTGCCGTAAGTATAGATGTTAGAGCCATTGGCGGCCGGCAAAACTAGATTTAAATTACGTTTTAATATATTGTATGTATTCATTTTTGAAATTGAAAACTGGAATAACCGAAAGGTCAGCGCCAGTGTCGACTCAAAAGGTCTATCGATTTATTCGGTCGAATGCGAATAAACGAGAAGTATTTGGATTGTTTTTATTTATTGGAATCTCGCCCCTGTGTCCTGGTAGTTTTTTGAACTACCTCCGTTGTTATCAATTTTATTGATGTGCTGCGACGTCGATGGTCGCGATGTTTTAAAATCGCAAGGCGGCACACAGTTTTTCGCAGCTGGACCAAACTTATTACGCGCACGGTGGGACGGGATTGCCTATAGTTAATATGTGAAACATTTGGTTGTTGCTGTTGGTTAATGTTGATCACATCGAACATACGGTCAGACACCTCCAAAGGTGCTTGATCCCCTATATCCATACTCTGAGCTTGTGGAGTTTTGGTTTCAGGTTTTTCGGCACCAGTGTTCATCTGAAATAAGATCAGATTATCGGACACATAAACATGTTCGTTTCGCAGCTTTTCCTTAAGGAGGGAGCTCACTTGCGGCGGAGTCCTGTAGCTGCTCATTCGTAAATTTATATAAATGAAATATTTATTTGAATAAATTTACATTCATTTACCACTACCGTACAGTGTTAACGTATGAAATCTCTTTCGCGTTACATCGGACATCTAGCGAAAATATCTGGTCAACAGAAAATATAATTCTACTCCGAAATTTATATTTTCCTCTGTTGCTCTATCTCGCTTCCAGTGTCTTTATCAATTCGATCTCGAATTGATGTGTTGTGTTCTCCATCTCGTTTATACTAGCATAACGAAAATTGGTATTCGATTCGTCCCGCATGCCAACACCAAAATGACAATGTAGCCAAGACGTGCACCAAAAAAAAAAAACGAAAAGACAATTTTAACTTTACACAGTCGTAATTCTATTGCTGATGAGCACACAATACACTCAGCTCAATTATCATTAATCATTAAAAACAAAATCACGGTATTTTGCGCGTCCTTTCAGCGCTTAACATTGTGGTAGATAATATATAGGAAAAATCGTGTACTAGTAATTAAAGTTTATCGAAATTTCTCTCATCTATTTTTTATAATAAAGATATTAATTAAAAACATTTAACTTGACATAAAAAAAAAAAAAAAAAAAAAAATTAATTTTATAAATTGATGCGTGAGTGGCTACAACCTCCTGTATTCTCACCAATTTCCAACACGTAGGTGGCAATGTTTCTTCCTTCATCAAAACGACATCTCCTATAGCTAAATTGGGCTGAAGATTTCGCTATTTTGGGCGTTGTAGCAACTGGTGCAGATAGCCCCTTGATCATCTTTTCCAAAAATCGTCTACAACGTTTTGTACTAGATGCCAGCGTGTATTTAGTAAGTTAATATTTTCATTACTCAGGTGTAAAAAACTCCAAGTTTTCCGGATCGTCGTACAAGACCGTCAATGGTCGAGAGTTTAGACGTGCTTCCACTTGGGCCGTCTTTGTTGTTGCTTCTTCAACTTTTAAATGAACTTCCTCATGTGAGCCTTCAGTGACTTTACCTCTGCCTCCCATATTCCACCAAAATGTGGTGCAGCGGGAGGTATAAAGTGCCAGGTTGTTTCATCCTGTTGTCATAACCTTACAATTTCTGGTTCTAAAGTTGTAATCTTCTTGCTCTGTTGTTTAAATACTCGATCCGTACCAACAAAGCTGGTCACATTGTCCGAATAGATGTCTGTACACAAACCCCTATGTGATGTGAATCTACGGTATGCTACTATAAATGCTTCTGTTGTTAATCAGATGACTACTTCCATATGTGTGGCCTTGGTTGTCATACGTCATCATATGTTGGAATTTGCCAATGTTATTAGTATGCCCCCATGAAGTGTTGTTATCTTATGTGCATCTTCAATTATTCGTTTGCTATTTGAGCTTTCCTTAGGTAGGATCATGGGCAGCTTTTGAGTCATTAGTAGTTGTGATTTTTGCAAACGCCTATGTATGTAATCGTAATATCCTATCCTTGCTGATGACTGGATTTAAAGCCAATACCTTGGATTTCTTATCCAAAATTGTCCCTTTTATCAATGCCTGCAGTTTTTTACAGAAGCTTCAGTTCTGGTATTGTCACTTCATTCGACTGTTGCCATTGTTTATGAACATGAATATTTATGAGCTTTTGGCAGTACACAAATATACGCTTCAACTTATGAATGCTTGAATTTTTATCAATTAATTCATGTAGTGTGTTTGCTTTGTTTTCAGCGGTTATTGGGAGGCAATTGATATTTTCCGTGCTGTCCTTGTCGTTGTCGTATTGTACCTGTAGGCCCTTGAATAAGGATGTTAATTTCTATGCGTTTGAATTTGCCTGCAAAAAGTTTGGTCCCTTCCATCACATTGAGTCTTGACAGCCACAATCAAGTTTAATTCCTCATTTAATATTTTACCGTTATATTTCAGGTCGAAAAAATTGTATTTTGATTAAAATTTCAGAGGAATTTATAATATCTAGTCAAAGCAAAACAATTTTTTTTAACTGATCAACTCTCCATTTCATAAATTGGCCTTCGAACTGTACTCCAACAGACGTTTTTACATACAGCCTATACCATAAAAAATTGGATTGTTTTCGATTTTTAACTAGTTACGTACCCCAAAAATAAATAAATCAATAGTCATGAAGTTCAAATTTATGAAATCGGAGGGGTTTTATAATGAAATTACCAAATATAGGTTTCCCGGTTCAAATCACTCTTTTGCAAATGATATTCAATATTTTTTAGTTCATTTACAATGTTTTCCATCTCATCCTCAATTCTTTCCAAAGGAAATTCTTGCTTTTTCAAAGTAACTTCAATGAAATGTGGAATATAAATTCAAACATTTTTGAAAGAAATTCAATTTTTAATCAAGTTTGTAGGTCATCATCTTTCAGGTATAAGTGTTATCGATTAGTAAAATTTTCATTTCTCGATAAGCTTTCCATTTTTAGAAACGCTAATGCGTGGTTTCACAAAAAAATGTGGTAAGGATTTAAAAGGGGATAGATAACTCGAGTTATACCAAGCAATTATTCCATATCAGTTTTTTTTGTGATATACCGGCAGCTACAAAAGACTGTAATAAGCATTTACAAAAACCAAATTTCTAAAAACTAGAAACGTACACCTGAATAATGCAAATTTTAGAGTTATCTCCTTTTAAATCTTTGCTACCCTATTACATATGGGTTATTCTTTGTGAAATGTCCAAAATTCATAGCAATAAAACACTTTCTTTCAGGGGTCAAATTTTAGGTAATTTTCTGATATTTTTTTTACCGACTGACATTTTGAAAAAAAAAAAAAAAATATAGCGGACCCAATATGGCGCCTCATAGAAAGAGATCACACAAATTTTTTGGAATTTTTTAGTTTTGGAGTAATCCAACGTAATCCTTGTTGTGCTCGATTTGTAGGCATTTCAGCCTACTTTTGGTGCACATAAAGGCGTTTTTTGACAATAAACCTGGCTCAGCCATCCAATATGCATTTCAAATACGGTATTAAATACACAATAATCCAAATAGCGAATAAAATATGGCGAGCCAAATTCCAAAAATGAAACTTTTAACTGGCCAAGTAAAAGCTAAACAATATGTATATAAATACTTTATTAAAAATTTGAGTGGTTATCGGTGCCGAATCTACTTGTTTTTTATGAAACCTGCTTCAAAATACCTTTTAGTATTTTGAGTTATCATATCACAGTTTTTACAATATTTTTAAACCTATGTAAATTTATAAAACCGAAAATTAATGATCCAGGTTTGTTGCTGCTAAGCTTGTTAAAGTTATTGCGTAGCTAGCATCTAGTAATATTTTCAATTAGCAGATATTGTTTTTCATTTCGATTTGCTTTAGATTCAGCCATTAGCAATTTCCAAATTTTAAAATAATAAAATCCCTATGAACGTATTTTAGAGAGCCGAACAATTATTTCCATTTCGATGAACATTGAAAATTAAATTTGTTTTAAAAATTCAGATAATATCATAAAATACACATAAAAAATGGGGTTCATGTCATGATTTTTAATTGACACTTACACACACGCACCCACACAGGAACATAAACAAACAAAAATTATTTGTTAAACAAGGATATTTAAGTGAGTTTAAAGATAATATGATGACCGACCATATACATAAAACTAATTGCATGCCTAGGGGCCTATATACAAATTTTATAGGCATGACATATTTTCTCGTTATGTTTTTTTTTGTTGTTTATAAACTCAAAAAAATATTTAATATAATGTGTAATTACTTCTTATACACAACTGTGACCATACATAGTCTTCTAGCAAAAAAAAAAGGATCCAATAACTTTTTTGGGAAATTAAAAATTTTGAAGTAAAATTTAAATTTTATTTAACGAGAGACCAAAACAAATAAACCACAAGTAAAATAAGACATTCAGTTTAATTGTGTCCAATTAAAGTCATGTGTGTTATTTTGTTAAAGGGATATATATGTAGCTTGGATAATTAAAGTGTTTTTATTGTTTTGTCCGTATTTGCGAAAGTAGGAAGTCATTTGAAACAATGTTGCAAACACAATGAAGGATCATTGAAAAATGGATATATTGTGTGCGGAAACTGAATAAGAAGATTATAGATAAATTTCCTTTTTCACTCTATATATACTATAACGAGTACAAAAGATCCCAATTTACATAATAATTTATCGCACTTAATGTTTCTCACATAAATGGCTGTGTGTTGTACGTTTATAATGTATTATCACTTCTGATAGTGATTTTCACTAAACATGGTTTTAAACCCATTATTATAAAGGAATTTTTCAATTTTCTAAAGATGTTTTATGTCACACGACTCCTCGATTCAATACCTTGAAATGTTGCGTCTTTTTCTTTCTGCACATAAATTGTCAACAATAGAATCGAAAAAAAAACAAGTTTCTACAAAAATTGACTTTTGACTTCCAATTTACGAAAGGAGCAAAAATAAAAATCACGATAAGGAATAAGAAAGAGTATTATAATCAAGCCGTTTATATGCATAATCTTAACTTTATATGAAAAAGGAATTTTTTGTTCTTTTTGGCACAGAACAATAAGGAAGGAAAATAAAAAATTATATATGTAATATACAACATAGATTCTTAAAAAAGTTTTAGTTTCATAGGAATTGAGAAGGGATATTTAAATAGGCAGAACCCTTTTTACCATACTTATGTTCGTTACTCCATATTAACTTTATCCTTATTGATGCAACAATATGTACAAACATTCCCTACAAACATTCTTTTATCTATTATTATACATTGTGTGTTCTATTTCAAATATTCGGAAACACATGCCCGCACTTATTTATTATTTTAAAAATTCGACACGGATTATGTAAATAGTTTTGTACGCAAATTTATGAACAAAATTTTTTTTGGGTTCATAACTTAGTGATTCTTGGCACGTTCAAATCAGGATAGAGTTAATATATGTATTGTAAAAAATTGGATATGTCTCGGTCGTTGTTACACTTTGCTGGTGGAATATACTTTAATGTTTTTGTTTAAACGACAGCTGAATATGTATTATTTTCAGAATTTACATTACCTTATAACTTTTTCAAATAAAACTAAAGCTTTCGATTACTATAGCTAGTTAAAATTATCCAAGACTAAATATTTAAAATAAAAAAAATCAGGATATAAATTGGAAAAAAACTAAATATATTAGTTTTATTCTGAAATTAAAAAATGTCTGGTTATAAAAAAGCTGACATCAATTAAGAATTAATCATAGACAAATAAAATTTCGCAAAAAATAGTTTTTCGGACATAATTATATTGTGTGCGAGCATAAATCACACTTTTTATCGTACCTATCTAAGTAACTATAAAGATGGAACAATTACAAAGAGCAATAAGTAAAATAGAACAAGTTCCTGAACACTAAAAAACAGTAAAATCACTCCTCTCACCTACCAGAAAGGCATCAATAGCCTAAGAAAGAAAACAATTTTTATTCAATTTTAACCTCGAGGATATCATACCAATATTTATAATGGACAAAGAAAAATGTTTCAAATAATTTGAGATCCAGCAGCATCCAAGAATCTGAACACTTTCTCAAATAAAATCGGGTACAGACATCCAGACATTCCGACAGACGGACGAACATTTTTTTTTTGTTTTTCAGACTTAGGAACTTTCAAAATGTCGAAAAAAATGGTTTTCGACAAACCAAATTTTTGCTCATTTTTGACAGGATTTCAATACTTTGTTTTTTTTTAGACCGAAGTAAATCAAGCATCTACGTTTAACAGATAAGTAAACTTTTAAAGATTTAAAGTTGAGTTAATTAAAAGCAGAGATGGGTAATGTCGGAAACTAGTATTTATGACACAGTTTTCGACACTTTTTGACACGAGTTCTTGACAGTCTTTTAAAACTTTTTGACTTGACTTTTTGACAGCAAATAAATTTGAAAATGTTAAATTTTAGCTTTATCTACGTTCAGAATTGCTTCAATAGTTTGAACATTTTCAAAATTTATCAGCAAATTTCAAAATCTTGCACACCAAACAATAAAATTATTTTGTTTACACTTTTCCCCAATATCACACGCCCAGCTTTTTACACTTTCTGATTTTTGGACACTTTTTGACAAAATTGTCAAATAGTCAGCAGATGTTTTAGCGTTTTACCTATCTCTGATTAAAAGTACATATCATGCAACTTGTTACGCCGCTTTTCAAGCGCGCAAGAAATTCGGTGCACTGCCCATCTTGATTTATGCATTTCGGTGTATGGCAACTAAACGAAGAGAGAAAGAGGGAAATATACCATTGTTTTGTATTGTAAATATGTAATCGATGTGAATTGTTTTTTTTTTGTGGAGTCAAGTTTTAGCCTCGCCTCGAGACGGTCGATTATTGTTGTGTTTTTTTTGTTTTGATAGAAGACTGCGTTTTGATACCGTATTAATGAGTCGATTTTTTTTTGTTGAGTTTTTCTGTGTGTAAATGAAAGTTAAAATCCATAAAAAAATTATTCAAGTTATGAATAATGAAATAATAGGATTACCTGTGCTTGAAAAATAATTGTTTACCAAAAAATCACGTTAATAATAAAATTTGGTTGAAAATTATTGATACAATTATTAATAAAAGAGAAAAACCTAGAAATAATTTAAACACTTTGTTGTATAATGAATACCTTTGTGAGTTTTTTATTCAGCTGTGGGGTGAATTACGCGTACATCACGTGAGAAATCCTATTTTAGAAAACCCAAGTTTTCGAAAACAGGGTGGGATTTCTCACATGATTATCATACCAGAAATCCCATATATACCGTTTACCTAATAAAACATATTTTTAGGTTTACAATGATTGGGCAAAATTGTGCATTACTAAACTTACCTTAAAAATAGTTTATATTGGCCAGGATCGGCCATAGAACATCCACAATTTATCAAACTCGTAGTTTTTCCAAGAAGTTGTATGGGTGATTTCCAGAAATCCGACCTTTTATTAACATTTGAATTAAAACATAGCGCAGTTAATATTCTGACCAAGATTAACGTTTGTGCATATTATACTTTAGCCAGAATCGACTATAGAACATATATAATTTATCAAAATGGCAGATAATATTTGTCAGTAGCGTTGGCCCTGGATGAAAATTATCACGATGGTACTTGTCGATTATAAGCTTCGCAAATGCGTGATTCTATGATAATATGATGGGATGTTTAGTGTCAAACTTGCAGCTTGAATTTCCTATTCTCCCTCCAACACGAATTATGCCCTGGTTGTCAATAAACGGTGTCAGCGACAAGATTATGCTAACACTATTGGCTTCGCCATGCTGCATAATGAAGATCATCTGAAAATGATTCTGCCTGAGCCCATTTAACGCAAATAATTTCAGATTGTATTATTTCGTCGACTGTAGGTGGTAAAATACAGCTTTTGAGATGCACTGTTTCTACATCCAATCGCCGAGCCTTATTCATGAATCTAATCATGTAACTTAAAATTCGATAAATTTGTGATAATGACGAATATTTGCTAAACAGTATTTAACATGTATGACTGGAATCTATTCTAATGTAATATGTTTTCAGATATTTACTGCGACTTTCGAGTTGATCAATTGTAGTGTTGTTAGTCACAGCAGTACGTGGCGTACCTTTGGGCCAATGTTGCTCATCTTGCTTTAACCATTCAGGTCCGTGCCACCATAGATTATTTGTGAGTAGCAATTGCGGAGTAAGTCCCCTGGATGCTGAATCCGCAGGATTTTGTTTTGACGGGACGTATATCCATTGATCTCTAGGAATGGTTTCTAAGATATATGAAGTTCTATTGCCAATAAAACATTTCCACCGTTTTGGTAAATCCGACAACCAAGCCAGAACAATTTGTGAGTTGGTCCATGCATGAGTTGAATTAATTTCCAAGTTTGCAGATTGGTGTATGTATTTAATTAAACGGCATAAAAGTACCGCCGTGCATAATTCAAGGCGTGGTAAAGAAATTTGCTTGATTGGAGATATCTTCGTCTTTGCAGCAAGTAGGTTGACCAATATGTTCCCAGTAGAATCTTCCACACGTAGATACACTGCAGCACCATTTGCAAGCTCCGATGCATCAGAAAATCCATGCAAATACAAATCGTGGAATCTGGATGCTTTGAAGGTGGTGCAATGAAGATCTGATTTTCAACCAATTTTGCATAACATCTTCAGGAAGTTCATCATCCCAGTTAAGTTTACGCAACCAAAGCTGTTGGAATAGACTTTTAATTTACACTTGGAGCTAACCAGCCAAGTGGATCGAATATTCGGCAAGCTTCTGATAACAAAGCTCTTTTAGTTGATCTGGGTTTGTCATCTAGTGAAACTCGAAAATGAAAGCAATCATTTTGGGGGTTCCAAAACAGACCAATCGTTTTTATTAACGATACGCCGTCGAATTCTAAAAATTTTGTTTCTCTTTCGGACTCTGGTATGTGTAATGCTAACACTGGATCATTAGTCATCCATTTTCGCAACGTGAAACTACCCTTTTGCAATAATTATGACATATCTTGGTATATTTGAATAGCTTCATTTGAGGCATGGCAACCGGTTAACATATCATCAACATAAAAACTAGATTTCAATCTGCTTGCGGCATCTGGGTATACGTCAATGTAATCATCAGCTATAGTTGACTTAATGTACGGCAAGCCAAAAACGGAGCACTTGATGTGCCATAAGTAACCGTCGTGAGACGAAACTGTTGAAGGTCTTCGTCTGGTGAATTCCGCCAAATAATACGTTGAACGTCTTGATCATCCGATGAATACGAATCTGGCGATACATTCTTTCTATATCGGCTGAAATAGCAATTTTGTGCATCCGAAAACGTAGAAGAATCGTTGTGAGGTCATCCTGTATTGTAGATCCTACTAGCAAAATATCGTTCAGTGAGTACCCAGTTGTGCTTTTACAGGATCCATCGAAAACGACTCTTAGCTTAGTCGTGCTGCTAGTGTCTTTGATTACACAGTGATGGGGTAAGTGATAGCTCGCTTGAAATTGGTTTGAACTGTTCTTACTTGTCTCAACTTTCTCCGTATGGCCAAGTGCTCTGTACTCCTACACAAATTCCAGATATTCCTGTTTGATTTTATCATTATTATTGAATTTTTTCTCCAACAATGAAAATCGTCTTAGTGCTTGATGATAAGTGGATCCCAGGTTTTCTCGCGGTAACTTGAACGGAAGTTTAACAATATACCGTCCATCGTCTGCTTTTGTTGTGTTTTGCTTGTAGTGAACTTTACATTCATCTTCAGACTGATTGTTTGTTGTAGAACCAGAAACTTGTTCAATTTACCAAAACCGACTGATTAAATCCCTTTCAGCCTCATTATTCGAAATATTTGTGTGGACAATTCTAGGTTCTTCTTCTGCCGTAGAGTTAGCTATTTTACCGCCCATTACCCAGCCAAATATAGTAGATTGCACGAAAAGATGATCTGTGATTTGTAATTTTTCTGATCGAATAATTTGATAAAAAACATCACTACCCAGGATTATATCAATCACACCAGGAATATTAAAGGTTGGGTCAGCAAGGTTTAAGTGTTTCACTATCGGCCAACAAGTACCGTCACATTCATTGATAGGTAGATTTGAGGTTAAATTGGTTAGTATTAATGCCTTTACAATAATGTTGCTTTCAGGTTCCACTTTTGATACTATGTGAAATTTTACTTCGCCTTTTGTCAGCCCAGCCTTTTGTGATGCTAACCCATTAACCGTAACGTTTGATTTACTCCTGTGAAGCTCACTGCGTTTTACGCAAGCTTCGCTGATAAGGGTAGCTTGTGACCCTGAGTCGAGTAATCCCCTAGCCGTGTGAGTGATGCCAAATTGATCGATGACGTTGAAAACGGCCGTAGACAACAAAATGTTTACTGGACATCCAGCATGTATTGATAGAATATTTTGCGAGTTGGAATCGTCAGGTGAACAACAATACATTAAAGTTTCTACTGATTTGGTCATATCAAATTTAGTCCCAACTTTACTATTTGTTGGAGTTGGTTGGAATGTTGTTGATGAGTTGACAGATGTAGGTTTGTTGATTGAAGGCATAACGTTAATTGCAGACGAGTGACAATTCTTGTTGATTGGAGAATCAATAGTAGCGATATAATTTGAAGATAATTTGGGTTGGTTGATTAAATTATTAGATTGCGAAGCATTACTGGTTATGTTGTCTTGGTGAAGTAACGTATGGTGTTTGTTTCCACAGTTGAAACATCGGTTCTGATTTTGGCAGCTACTAGTTTCGTGACCTGAAATAAGACAATTTTGGCACAAGTTGTTAGTTTCTGCAAAATATTTTCTCTCCACTACATTGAGTTTTTTAAACCTGAAACACTTAAATATTAAGTGGTTAGTGGCCTTACACATAACACAATTATTGAAACCAGCTGTAACTGTATGTACTTTAGTATGCGGACGATTGTAGTTTGTACGTTTTGTCGTTGTGCAAGTTTCCAATGCATCACAGCGTGCTGTCAGGAATTCTAAAGGACCATTCATTGTGGGAACATCAATATCTACCGAATGTTTTGCCCAAGATTGTTGAGTCTCGATGTCGAGCTTTTTCATCACTATGTGTATTAACCACGGGTCACGAGTTTGCAATTCTGTACTCAGAGCTTGAAGACCTCTAAGTACTTCATCTGAAGTATCGCATAAGATTCGCAGCTGTTTGTGTCCTTCAGCATTTACGGATGGTTGATTCATAAAAGTTTCGATAATTTCCCTGAATGAGTATTTTTTCTTGTCGTATCTTTTCTTCAGTTTTTCCCAGGCTAACTGGTAATTTGCCTCTGTCATTGCCATAATATGCCTAATCAATGATGCTGCTTCATTTTTCAGGAAGCCTTTCAAATACTGAAATTTGTGAATGTTCGAAAGGTTATCTTTTGAGTGAATGGATGACTCAAATTGATCCTGAAAGGACTGCGATTTGGCGGTGAGGAAGTTCTCTTTCCGAGAATTCCGATGATCCTAACCGATATGCCATTCGAGTTTAAACGAATTTAATATCTGATTCGTCTTGAATTTGACATGACGGTCAACAAAGTCAAGGCAATCCTTGAGTGTTTGTGGCCTGAATCTATAAAATTAATGTTTCTTTCACGGTCAATTGTACGTAGCATGTTCACATGTTGGCAAACCATCTGCTTTGTTTGTTCTCGCACCTGACAAAAAACGAAAAATATCGTATATCACAAGGTGCTTCAATGAAGGGAATCGACCTCAGTGCAACCCATCCAGCAAATAGTTTAACAGAACGTTGTGCAACAATTATTCTTATATTTCTTTTGCCTTGACGGATCGGCAATTGCAAATTGCCTCTAGTTTACCTGCTTATGCTTCCAGTATGTCCGGCCAGAGGCATCTTGCGCATAGCGTAATATCATTTGGTGGAACCACGTTCGGTATCACTGTAGAGATGTTCCTTTTCCAATTGGAAATAGTAGTCACATCGATGAATATGCCCGCAGAGGCAATCATGGTGGAAATGAGCACGGTGTTACGGGACGTGGCCCTCTAATGTTATTGGATTTACCGTCGGCATAATCCCAAGGCTTTATGAGCGGAATTAAGAAGAGAGTTTATTAAGAGATTCTTCCTTATGAGATACGTAGGGCAGTCGAAGCCAGAAAACAGCAACCCAACTGGCGATTATTATCAATTGACTTTTCGCCACGTAAATAAAATGGAGGTGGTTTCATTTCAAATTAACTTTGCCTTAAAGTAACAAATCCACCATTCCAACGTCACTAATAAAACACGTCAAATACTCGATGATAAATTTATTTTGTTTTGTTGCTTAAACCACTTTTAGGTTTAAAACAGCTGTATTTATTTTAATCCAGTTTATTATACATCAAAAATGCTTTACAAAATATTCCTTTATTATATTTCGATGATGCTCAATTTATTTGTATTTAATTTGATAATTTTTGATGTTTTTACTGTTTACAGCTGAAGAGGCAATAACCAACTACCAACTACAAAACTAAAGATGAATGTTTACAAAATATAAAAAATGAGACCATATTGAAATAAGCTTTTCAGTCATACCAACTACACGAAATCTTTACAAAAGACCAGATTCCAGTATATAGTTGACAACGACATTCAGGCGTATGAAATTAACAGGGCTGTAAACATTCATCATAGTTCATGCGTAAACACCAACGAAAATTTTATTGATTTTTACCATGACTTGTGCGGCCTAACTCTTCAATGCCAAACTTCTTATACTGACGAAGAATTAATACAGTTATTACTGTCCAATATGACACCTTCTCTGCAATACCACCTGTCAGATCGCCCTTTCGCTAGTAAGACACCCTAAAACGCTTCCGTGTTTGATCGGAACCTTTACAATTCAGACACGGCATTAATGATCTTACGGCTGGTGCTTATGATGATAAGGGAATGTCCGTTTCAGTCGCGAACGCTTTCCCACTTGAATCATCTGCTGAATATTCATTGTCTGCGTTACATGCCACCCGTAAGGCCCCGGTGAGTACGCCGGAGCGAACAGTACCGACAAGCTTACCACATCAGCCCACTGGAACAAGACAATACCCTATTTGTTACAATTGTTTAGACATTGGCCATACTTACCTTGATTGTCTATTCCCCCAACGGATATATTTTGCTATAAATGTGGGTTGAAAGGAACCATTAGGCCGCGATGTTCTCGTTGTGCGGGAAACCAAACGAGTGGTCAATGGAGATCGGGGAACCAGGGACCACTGCGGTTAAATGCCCCCAGCATCTTAAAGGGGGACGCGGCCAGCAACACGGACCGTGAGCTTCGTCGAGGATGTGCGTCAGGAGGAAGGGATCAAACGAGCCCGTGATAGCTTCCGTAGAATCTTATGATTCCGATTCATTGTCTGGATCGGGTTCGTTCGATCCCAACTCACTGATTATAGACCCTGCAGAGTCTTCGCTCCTTCCAGAATGTCGAGTAGTCAATATCCCTGGCCCATGGAACTCCATTCTGTTGAACCCTCCTGTTGATAGTGACCCAGTTTACTTAACATCGGCGACTTTACTTTCTGATAATTCCGTAGATCTCTCTAATGCGTCTTCTCTTTCCGCCGTCGATCCACTAGAATTTGTCACCATGACTTTTCCGCAAAGCTTATCATTTAGGCCTGCTCGGCTGCGCAGCCTAACCCGTTTGTCACGCTCTAAAAAATATTGGGAGAAGCGTCGGGTCATGAGATCCTTCATCATTTCCTCTATACTCGGTTCTGAAACAGGTGACGTCAGGCCATACGCTGATAAATCTCTGAAGTTTCACAATTTTCCGTCCCACATCAGTACTGCCAGTGGTTGTTCTCGGCGAGTGTTCGGCTATATTAATGCTCGTCTGAAGTTTAACAATAGTTCTCATGATTTAATCTTATACATAGTTCCCTCGTTGGAATAGCCTCTTTATCTTGGGATCGATTTCTGGAATCGCTTTGGGATAGTTCCAAAGATAGATAGATCTACATACCTTATCGGATGCGTCTAAATTTCACCTCCTTTCTAGCGATGATCAACAAACATTAAATCAAATCAAAGAATTATTTCTTTCGAGTGACAACTTGGGTCTAAGCCGAACTTTCTATCTGTTTCACTCTATTGATGTGGGATCGGCAAAACCTGTTAAACAGCTCTACTATTCAGTATCTCCGGCCATTCAGAGGAGCAAAGATCGTTTGTGCTTATATGCTAGGGAACAGAACAAGGCCACCGACAAGAATGTGTATCCGTTGCCTCTTATCAACGGATTGTTGAGTCGTTTGGGTCAAACTCGATATATGTATATCGGCAATAGATTTAAAGATGCCTTTTGACAGATACCTATCGACCCATAATCTCAAGATAAGGCAGCGTTTACGGTACCTGGACGGCCCTTGTATCAGTTAACCGTCATGATTTTTGGGCTATGCAACGCTGCACAGACCCTTTGTCGCCTAATGCACAAAATGATTGCGCATCAGCTACACGATAAGATCTTCGTGTACCTCGATGACCTCCTGGTCACATCGGCCACTTTGAATGAGCATTTTTAGTTGCTGAGAGTAGTTGCTCGTTTTCTGAGGGCTTCGGGACTCACTATCAATCTCAGCCAAAGTAAGTTCGCGCTAAAGGAAGTGAATTACCTGGGTTATGTCGTCGGTGATGGTTGCCTCTGCATAAATCTAGAGAAATGTAAAGCCATCTTGGAGTTTCAGTAAGGAGTTCATAAATTAAGATTAAATGTAATGCTTCACTACTCGTTCTAGATACAAGCGAAGTATTGATTTCTACTTTCTAGCAAATGAATGGGAAAAAGATACCAAAAAAAAAATTGCGGAAGGGACAACATTTGCAAAGAAAGTTTCGACGGCCATTTTGAAAAAGAAGAAACGAAAGATGTTACCATTTTTATCAGTATTTTATAATCCCAATTCATTTATCTTTAAAATTAATCCAATTTTATAATTTTCGGATAATTATTATTTTTTCTATATAGCAAGAAACACAACACCAAGTGCATAACATTTTTAAATATTTAGCACCCTGTATCTTAAAAAACGACACCAACAAAAAAATTATTTTGCACAAATGTTTTGCTTAACTAGTGCTTCACATCCAAAACATAAAACTGATAAAATTCAAACATGACTTCCGGTCCCATATAAAGAGTATGCGATCTCACGAAGTTTTTTCTATATGTGAATTATATAAAAGCTTTTAAAAAAATTAACCGAATTCTAGGTTTACTGCTTAAAAAGGCGTCTAAATTGAGTTTTGCATCGAGTTGTTATTCACCCAAGACACTCTCATATGACCTTTGAGCAACATGTAGATGAGCCGTAACAAAATTCTTTCGCAAGAAATCAGCTATCGCACCCAAACTATTAATTCCAATTTCAATATAAAAATTGTTCTCCTCTAAGCAAAATTATTTATTCATTGCAATGCAAACTGACATACTTATTATGTAACTGCAAACAAACAACCAACAACAACATCAAAATAATCGAAGAAAAATTCCATGATAAAGCTTCTCGTTGCTGTTATTGTTGTTGTTAAATTTCCAACTTGTGTCATGCAACAAACAATTGTTGATTCATGAGCTTCATTTTTTTTTGTATGTGCTTAATGCTTATACATATACGAATTCTTCCTGTTTTTATTTTTAAATATAATTTTACTACGTACATGTTTTTTCCTATTTTACACTTATTTATCACGCTTTGTACTCTATAAATTTCACATGTTTATAAGGAATTTGTTGGTTTTTTTATACAAAATAAATAAATAAAAAAAAAATGTTCTATGCTCTATAAGGAAAAAAATAAAAGCTTATGTCTAACATTCCAAGTTTTAAAATTATGTTTTAGGATGTTGTTTTAATAACATAATATTTTATATGAAATACATATCCTTTTATTATTGTTATTATTATGTATACGGTGGTAGGGTAGGATGGTATCAGGAAACTAAAGTACACCTGAAAACTACTGTTTCGGTTGGTTTATGTGCAAATACCATAGATATAAGTATGATACTCGTTTATATAAACTTATAGCAAAATTGTTGGTAACAAACAATAAATAAATCGATTGCAATTTGAGATTGTATAAGTATATTATGTATTGTATTTATACATATGAGTTAGACCATTATTCAGTGATATGTATTGTTATAGTTGTAGATTAAATTTATGATTACAAAAATATTGTGTGAAGGTTAATGCAGTCTATTATATTGAATCAATTTCTATTTAAGTTTGGAATTATAATTAAAAATGGTTACACAAAGCTATAAAGTCACGTTACATTTTTATAAAGTAATTGTTATTTAAATTAGTACAAAGAGACCTCACCTTTGATTTAAAGGTTAAATAGTAGAACTGGTTCATTTAAGGAAAAGGATGTTTTTAACCAGTGTATTTTACTGGAGTTAGCTAACCAATGAAGCTTTTTGAAGAACTTGTGTGCCTGATATTTATGATTGAAACATTTTGACACTCTTTTACGAATAGATGATCTGTTCACTGGTGCGGACAGTGTTAAAGAGGCACTAACAGCATTAAAAGACTACGGAAATAGACGGAAAACCTGACCGTGCACAGAAACACTCTGCACATTTACTGCTCAAACAGTTTAAGTCCATATTCTGCAGAACATCGGAAACAAATGCAAGGACCACAATGGTTTAATATCGACTTGATAATGGAACAGAGATGTCGATTCCCCAACCATTCAGGAGATTATCAATGGCTTTGTCACAACTAGATGTACAATTTTGCTATTTTCAGGTGGAATTCTAGGAGGAAGGTCGCTATAAAACGGCGTACAGTGTGGGTAACGGACTGACAATTTTATGTTATGTCGTTCGGATTATGCAACGCACCTGCGATCTTTGAATGATTAATAGCGCGCGGGCTAAAGTATTTAAATAGGTTTTAAATCAGATACCGGCTGCTGAATTAAAGTTAAAGCCAAACAAGTGTAAGCTGTTCAGAACATAATTAAAATATGTACCATACTAGAATTCACACGCAGATGAAGAAAAAATCGCAGAAAGAAGCATTCATGGAACTAAAGGGATGATTATGCGTCGCGCCAGTCCTCGCGTACCCTAACGTGCAATTTAATCGGTCGCCGATACAAGCAATGACGGTGTAGGGTGAGAATTATCAATTTTCACAGAAAATGGATGGCCAAGAACTAGTTATTCCATACTACCCCAAAATTAACAACAACCGGAGAATAATTATTGCATGACATGGAAGGAATTGTTGGCTATAGTGGAATGCGTTAGGCATTTCCATAAGTATCTCTATGGCCAATAATTTCATTTATACGAACGAATGGATTATGGAGCTCTACGATGGTTGTTTAATTCAAAAACTCAGAGAGACAAGTAGCACGTTGCATCGAACGGAAATACCGCCGTAGTCAGCAACTGGTTTGGCAGTTTTGGAGTGCCAATAAAGATTTATACGTCAGATGCTCCGTATAAATAAAACAAGAAAAAATACCTTTGCATGCACAGTACGACGGTATGGTGGAAAGATCCAATGACTCCAAATATTGGAGGAATATCTAGAAAAGGCCGTGGAGAAAAACCAATGCAAGTTAGATTTTTATTCAGTAAAGTATTCAGAAAATCAGAAAATTTTATTTGGAATATGAACAAATTTTAGCTGGAAATTTAAAATTCGTTTTTTCGCAAAATGGACTATAGGACACTATAGTACTCACATGACGATATACCGATGTTCCTCGATCAGCAATACATGACAAAACATGAATTGAACCAGCTAAAACTTGGAGATCTAAAGTTTAGGGCTGTCTCATCAACTGCTTTATGTGGACAGGATTACGAGGATCGGATGAAAGAAGAGCTTTATGAGATACAACCATTACGGGAGAAAATATGGATGACAAGTGACAGGATAAAGCTCCATATGACATATGAGCAAATAACTAAGGCATTTAGTATGGCTTCACAACCCACAACGAAAGAAGGGATTGTAATTGAAGCTACAACCCACATGGGAAGGACCTTATTCTGGTGGTTTATGGGAATCACAAGGGACATCGAGGTAAACCGAAGGTGGTGTATTGTATTTGAAGAGGCTGGCACAATGCAGATGTGTTGATTTGGATGCTGTTCGGCACAAACAGGCTTAGTTGAGGGGTAATGGTACGGTGTTTATTTATGTTAAGGAGTTTATAGGCCAATTAGTTGGGCCTTGCTTGAGGTTAGATCATTTGGAATGGTAAAGTTAATATTTCGATATTTAAGCATAATGTTAAATGTTTTGAGCTGTCATAACGTACCGTCTGCCTTGAATTACTTGATGCAGTTATTTGAAAGCTTACTCAATTTGCTTAATGATTATTTGTATTTCCACATAAAGTTTTGATACTCGCCACTCTAACGTAACTATCACTGTCTGGAAGTGTTTGAATTACCCTGACGGAAGCCCATAGAGTCGAAGGAAACTGCTTATCTCGGATAAGCATGATGTCATTTATTTGCAGATTCGATGAATAATTCTTCCATTTATTTCGGACTTGCACGGTGGTAAGGTAATCGCGGTGCCAACGATGCCAAACATGAAACTTGATCCGCCTCACCGTGTTCCAGCGTTGAGATGAAACAATGGTTACCTTGTATAAAGCGTTCGGGTAAAGGTGACAGTGGTGGTTCAATTAAAAAGTGCCCTAGACTGAGAACTTACATTTCCTTGGAGATTGCTTCAATGCCGGTCATAAGCGTTGTGAATACTTCTAACGTGAGTATTATTTCACCAAAAACTCTTTAAAGGTACCTTTTTGTATACTTCACAGCCGCCTCCCAACTGCCTCCCATAGTAGGGGAGTCTACAACAATGAAATACTAGCTTTCTGGAAATCAAACAGCTCAAATAATTGTCTATTAGCGCAGACAATTTTATGCTTTTAGCTGGCTGGATTTTGCCAAAACCGTTATGGATTGCGGCCGCTCGCCTGGTACTGGATTGTCGACTGACGGAACATGCATTCATTTTTCTCGGTTGTATGAACTTATATTTCGGATGTTCGGTTGGCGAGGGATCATCGACGGTGTGGTGCCAACCAATCTAACACGATATTGGAGTCAGGTCTTAGTACGATTCGATCTATGGATGTTTTGATACTTGGTTTTGGTACTTTGTTCATTAGCTTGGTCAGTAGAAGACATCATTAGGTATGGTATGTTTCCATTATCGCTTCGGTCATCAATTTGCTGAAAAACGTCGCTGCGTTGGCCGTTTCGGTAGCATCACAAAATTTTCGATACAGCCATGCATCATCAACTAACGTGGAATGTGAATTTGGTTGACCTTTACCAGATTAGAACGCATATGAACCTATTCAGCTGCTACTTTAGATGGTAATCGATCGTCCTAGTTCAATTTTTATAACTGTAAGCTCTGGAATAATATTTTTACCTTAATAATGACTAGAGCTATAAAGGACTCTATGGGATCAAAGATTTTACTGTTCTCGAGTAACAATGATTGCTTTTTATGTTGTGGTCGTTTTCTAGCTCTAACTAAAACGAGAAATTATCAATTAAGGGATCCCAATTCAGACCACGTATAGCTTTATAATTGCTGGATTTTCGCTAATTCTCTTTGTGATCTTCACAGTTATTCATAATCGCTTTCTAGTTCAGTGCGCGTTATGTTCCCGGTAGCTACGAATCGATACTCTGACGAAATCTCAAGATTATGTCGACTTGGTTGATTGCACAGTCGGTCATATACAAAGCTGAATATTTAATGATAATCCTGTCGACGACTTTGCAGATGCATCGAATACCAACCGAAACTATACGTGGTGGTGCTATCTGATTTTAGGACCCCGTGATGCGGTAGATAGTGAGTGGAATTCATTATAAAGCTGATGAAAGATGGGATCTCGCTTAAATTTCCAATCTCCGCATGACTGATAATCTATATTGCCAAATGATATACCGACCCTAATTAAACAAAATAATTTTCTCGACGTTTTGATAGGGTCTGAGAAAGAAAAACCAAAAAAAAAAAAAAAAATCGGCTCGAGTGCGTACCGATGGTATCTCCGGAAGAGTTTGTCCGATTTGGACTTTTTTTGCCATCTGTTTCTATATGGTAAAGGCGGAAAATTGAAAATCTATTGAAAGCTGTTCCTCAAGAGGATCGGGTACTTGCCACATCATTTGACACAAAATCCCGTGATGATAATACTACGTTAACCAATTTTTTATTTAAACTCGTTTGAGGGTTGAGTTGGGCAATAAGTTTGCGGTTGTGTTGTGAGTTGAGTTGGGTTCCATTTGCGGGTTGAGTTAATGGTTAGTGAGCAGTTCAGCTGGGGCCTTATTTATGTTTTGAATTGATGGTTGAGTTGGCGTTAGCTTGAGTTGAGTTTTTGTACGCCTAAAGTTGATAATAACATGTTAATTTGGGAGTTGAGTTCGGCGTGAGTATGAGGTTGGTTTAAAAGCTGGATTTTAAGTTGAATTAAGGTAATATTGGCGTTAGGCTAGGGCTGAGTTGAGCAGGAGTCAACGGTTAAGTTGGGAATTTATATGGGGCTGAAAGTCAGCTCGAGCTGAGCTTTCCGAGCGCGTGGGTTTAGGAATTGAGTTGAGGATTTAATAGGAAATGACTTGGAGTTAAGGTGAGGTTTAGTGATGGGCTCAGTTGCAGATTTATGTGAGGGGAGTTATTAGTTGAGTTATAAGTTAGTTTTAGTTGACTGAATGTATGCATGTATTTTTTCGGCTCTTGTTGATTTGGGGATCCAGTAGGGCCTTATGGGTTAGGGTTGAGTTGAGGGCCGAATTTTTGGTCGAATTGGGGTTCTTTCAGCCGTTCAGCTGGGGACCGGGTTTATTTGAGGATATATTTGTGCATTATTTGAGGATTTTGCATTGAGCGTTGAGTTGTTGTCAATGAGGGTATTGCGTTGGGGTTTACCCAATAGGGTTCTGTCGGAAATTTTTTAGCGGTTTGAGTCGGGGATTGAGGTGGTGTTTATATTAAATTGAGTTCATGTACGCTTGAAGCTTCCGAACCATAGTTATGTAATGTCAATAACAACCACATCAGAACCGCATCCATCAACAGTGTATAAAGCATAATTAGCATTTAAATATAAAATCAATCTTTGAATAAATAAAAATGTAATCAATATAAAAATCATAATTAGCATTAATTGCATTCCAATTTCATAATTTCTTAAAAAGCAAAATTAACATTAAATCAATACAAAATTGCATCATAATTGTAACTTAATAAATAAAATGCATAATTAGTGCAGTTCAGTTTTGTTCTTCGATTAATCAACAAATAAAGTTTTATAAACTAATATAAATATTTTGTTTAAATTCTGTCTTTTCCTCTGGGAACGCTCACCGCTAATCCTAAATATTGTTAAAGGGTCACACGACCACATAACTGGCGAAGTTGAAAACGTAAAATAATAATTTACAAGTGAAAATCAGTTTTAAATTTAAATAAGTGAACATTAGTTTAAAAGCATAAGACAGTAAAGTTATAAAAGTGAAGATAAAAATCAAAAATAAAGTGTAAAGTTAAGAAACAGTATAAAATAAAATGCTAAATATTATAATTTTGTGCCTGATCAACACGGAAAGATATACAGTACAACACATCCAGAAGATGTATAAAATATTTTTGCTGCTAATATTGACAAGGTAAACGCACATTTTTGTAAACATTCCTTTTATAAACTTAACTAACAATAATATTTGTGTTATTTGAAGAAAATAATTATATCAATTTTTACAATTATTAAACTTGAACTCCGGTTAGAATTTCCTGTTAGAACAATCCAAAGTTGCTTATGAGAGCATATCATAGAGCATCATAAAAAATTTTTTTTTATAAAAAATCGTGTTCATTAATATACGTATATTTCAAAAACTTTATGTACTACAGCCAGGACGATATAAAAATCCACAAGCAGATAGTAAGTCCGATTCAGATAGGTAAAAAGTTAAAAGAATACAAACAACTACAAATGGAGAAATTAGTAGAAGACACAATTAAACTTTTTTCGCTGCCTGATGTCATTAAAAACATCAAACCGTTCGAAGGCGACAGAAATTCAGTTTATCACTTTATAAATAATGTAGATAGTATATTAGGGTTGTGCGAAAAAACTAAAGAAAGTGAATATTATAGAATCATTATATCTGGGATTAGGAATAAAGTAGTGGGTAAAGCAAGTGATATATTACTAACTCAAAATATAGACGACAATAGTTGGGAAAATATAAAACAAGCTTTGATTTTAAACTTCGCTGATAAACGCGATGAATCGACTCTAACATTTCAATTACATAATTTGGTTAGGAGTAATTTGAATCATAATGAGTTATACAATAAAATAACAGAAATAATTAGTTTACTTTCAAACCAACTTAAATTGCAAAAATTAGAAAAGTGCATTGTCGATGCAAAAATTAAATTATATTTGCAAATGGGATTAACAATATTTATGGGTGGAATTAAGCAACCACTTGGACAATGGTTAAGGGCCAGAAGACCAGAAACACTGGCCGAGGCATTAGAATTTGTTAACCAAGAGGAAAATATTCAGAGAATTAAAAACCCTGTCCAACAGAGTAAGAAAAATCCTTATAATTGGCGATTTAAAAATAATGGTCATCAACCATCAACTTCTAATAATTTTTCCGCAAGGAATTTTCGACCACCATCATCTCAAAATTATCCTCCACGGAATAATTTTGAATCATCATCCCAAAATTATCCTCAACAAAATAATTTTAAATCCACACCAAACAATTATCCTTCACGGAATAATTTCAATTCAAATACCTATCAAATAAAACAAGAAGTTAAAGGAGAACCAAAAGAACCTTATAAACAGGTTCACTATAATATTGAAAGTCAAACAATCGATGACGAGGATTTTCAGCACGAAGCCTCGGACAATTGAATGAAATTAATAATTACCAATCATCTAACCTACCCTTTAATATTTTAAATCTAAATAACAATCAACTGAAATTCTTAGTCGACACGGGAGCTAATAAGTCATATATTAACCCCGAATATGTCAAACAGTCTCAAATTATACCAACTAGCATCGAAATAAAAAGCATATTTAAAACCACTACGATAACGCAAAAAACAATCCTAAAATTTAAAGAATTCCAAAAGCCAATAGAACTATATCTATTCAGATTTCACAAAATGTTTGACGGTTTGTTAGGTTACGAAACATTAATTGACCTAGCAGCAAACATCAATCTTAATGAGCAAATATTACAAACCCCTAATATTAATATACCATTAAATAACAAAGTAACATCTTGTATAAAACCGTTTTACATTGAACCATTAACTAAAATTTTAGTAAAAGTCCCAATTAGTTTAAAACAAGGTGAATTTTATATTACACCAATAACACTTCAACACGGTGTCCAAATTCGAGAAGGTATCTATAGAACAATAGAACCATTCGCAGCACTAGTAGAAGTAATTAATTTCTCAAATAATCTAAAGGAAATCTTTTTATTCCAACCCTTAGATGTCGAACCATTTAGTTCACATGAAATTAACTTTAAAACTCCTGTCAACATCGAATCTAAAAACATAAATGTTAAAGAATTTATAAACACGGAACATATGAATAGGGAAGAACAACAACAAATTTTAAAATTATGTTCAAGCTTCGCCGATATTTTTTACAAAGACAGTGACAAACTAACCTTTTCTAACAATATCAAATATGAAATAAACCTAAATAACGATAAACCGGTGTACATAAAACAGTACAGAACCCGGAAAATCAAAAACACGAAATTAAAAATGAGATAGCAAAACTCTTAAATCAAGGGATCATTAGGCCTTCATTTAGTCCTTGGTCGAGTCCAATATGGATGGTACCGAAGAAACCCAATTCACAAGGCAATAAAAAATGGCGTTTAGTTATCGACTATCGGCAATTAAACAAACAAACTATAGACGATAAATACCCATTGCCAAATACATATAAATACATAATATTTTAGATAAATTAGGTAAATCTATTTACTACACCACAATAGATTTAGCCGCAGGGTTCCACCAAATTGAAATTAAATCATCAGACATAAGTAAAACAGGATTTTCAATTGAAGGAGGTCATTATGAATTCGTGCGAATGCCTTTTGGCTTAAAAAATGCACCCAGTACCTTTCAACGGGTAATGGATAACATTCTGGGCGAGCTTCAGGGAAATCATGTACTTTGTTATATGGATGACATTATAGTATTTAGTACTAGTCTCCAAGAACATATAAATGATCTGAAAAAAGTATTTCAAAAGCTTCAACAAGCAAACCTTAAAATCCAAATAAACAAAACTCATTTTTTACAAAAAGAAATTGGATTTCTTGGACATATTATATCACAAAACGGTGTGAAACCAAATCCATCAAAAATAGAGGCTATCACTAATTTTAAACTTCCAAAAACTCAAAAGGAAATTAAGAGTTTCTTAGGTTTAATAGGGTATTACCGCAAGTTTATTAAAGACTTTGCGAAAATAACTAAACCCCTAACAAACATGTTAAGAAAAGATAACAAAGTTATTCTCAATGAAGAATACAAAACTTGTTTTGAAATTTGCAAAAATCTGTTAACATCGGAGCCTATACTCCAATATCCGGATTTTAGCAAACCTTTTATTTTAACTACTGATGCTAGTAACGTAGCATTAGGAGCAATACTGTCTCAGGGTCCAATAGGATCCGATCTTCCAATCTGCTATGCATCTAGAACATTATCTAACACTGAATGCAATTATAGCACTATCGAAAAAGAACTACTGGGCATAGTATGGTCGGTAAAATACTTTCGTCCATATCTGTATGGCCGCAAATTTACCATAATCACTGATCATAAACCCTTAGTTTGGCTCTTTAATTGCAAAGAACCGAATTCCAAAATAGTTCGCTGGCGATTGAAGCTTGAAGAGTATGAGTATGAAATCATACACAAAAAAGGTTCCCTAAATACTAATGCTGATGCATTATCAAGACTCGAGGAAGACGAGCAGATTAGAAAACTCAATAAGTATTTGAGCAATGACGGTTTATCATGGCCAAACACTATTGATTCAATTAAATATCCACAAGTGGATGAAACAGACATAAATCTCTTGGGTTCAGAAGAAAACCTAGAAGGGATTATACACAATTTTAACAATATAACCATTGGTAATGACGGTTTATCAGAGCCAAACGAGTTATCAAAAAAAATCTCGGAAACAGATTCAATTTTAAACGAGTTCAAAACTCAAGTCGTTTTGGAAGTCGACACCAATTACGACAAAATTAAAGAAACCTTCTTTATAAAGCATTTAAAGAAAAAGCGTTTTATTTTACGAAAAAATAAATTTAGTGAAGAAGATATTATAGAAATATTCTCTAAATATTTAAACACAAAGAATTTCGCAGCAATCATGTGCAGCGATGACGTATTCCAAATAATCCAAAAAGTCTTTGCTGAAAAGTTTAGTGAATCAGGATTAAAAGTAGTGAGAACAACAAAAATACGAGAAGACATAGGTGATTCAACTGAACAAGCCGAAGTTATCATAAATTGTCATAATAAAAACCATACAAGATAACAATACGAACGTTGTCACTAACAAACGAACTGTTCACAAACAGCGTATTAAAAAATAACAATTTTCAGGTTGATACCAGCGTCCATCCAACAATCCATCGAAATATTCAATATCGACGGTAACAAGGGTATCCTAGGATTAGATTTGGGACAAGCTAGAATAATCACGAACTACGTTAAATTAATTCATATTATTGAATTAGATGATTTAAAGATCAGCTTAAATTCAATAGAAGGTAACATCAACATGATCGAAGAAATCATGATTAATAAAAATCTCTCTACATTTAGAGTAGAAATAGTTAAAAATAGATATAAAGATTTAGAAAATAGTTTAAAAAATATTTACCCAGCCGTTAGAACGAAAAGAGGATTATTTAGGGACATTAATAAAAGGAATTTCAGGAAACGTAGATCATAACGATTATCTGCAAATACAGAATGCAATAACTAGACTAGAAAATGGTAACTACGCAATAAACTCAATTTATAATAATCAAATTAAAATTAATGAATTAATGACAAGTAGATTCGACAATTTAACTAACCATATTAACGATATAACGTCTAGAATCGAAGCAGAACTAGAAATCGATAGAAAATCCACAGTAATCAATTGGCAATACACATTAATTCATGAATACTTCTATAAAATTGACAATAGCTTGAATATATTAAAAAACCAAATAGACAATGTACACGAAATCTTAACATTCGCGAAAATTCGTATAATTTCACGGCATATATTAAATAAAGATGAATTGACATATATTCATGAACACTTGATTAAAAATAACGTGAACATTGCTTCTGATGAAGAGATCTACGAGCTGCTCGAATTGAAAGCATATTAACGTATGAGGAATAAAATATGGACAAACAAAAAAAAGTAAAAAAAAAATTATTTACTAATCAAATGATTCTAATCCATCATTTATTTAAAACTTTAATTCTTAGATAAAATTTACAGATTTGCGCTCCATATCGATTCGCTTTCCTGATCCTTTCTGGCACTCTTTTCATTGCCGCCTGCGTTCCTGATGTATCAATCTTCTTGAAATCTCTTTTTATCTTTCTAATCAGACATTCAACATTTTTGACACGATATCCATTGCTGTATACCATTCTCTTCAGATTTGCCCAAAAAGTTTCAATGGGCCTTAGTTGTGGAACATTTGGTGGGTTATAGTCTTTAGGTATAAATTCGATTCTGCGTTGACGTAAATCAGATAACGTTGCGTTGGCATAATGTGAGGATGCCAAATCAGGCCAAAAAATCGTTTTATCATTTTTATGATATTTATTTATAAATTTCTGAAGCACAGGTAAACATTTGTTTGTGTATGTTTGCGCATTAACCGCCAAACCACTTTTGAAAAATACTGGGTCACTGACACCTCGTTCGCTAATAGCCACCCACAACATAACTTTACCTGGAAACTTGATCTTATGAATAAACTTCTCCTTTTCTGGTGCATTGTGATCGGGAGACTCGTAGTAGTATTTTGGCTGCCATTCATTACCTTCAACAGTGAAATAACTTTCATCATCCATCACACATTTATAAGCTGAAGAAGCAGCGAAATATGTTTGGGAAAGCACTCTTAATCTAGATTTGATTGTAGCTAATTGTTTGGCTGTAGTTGCTGGTGCCGATTTTTTGGGTTTGCGTTGAATATTCATACTTTGTAAATATTTCTTGATAGTTTTTGGGGCAACTTGATATTTTTTACCCAGTTTTCTGTACGATTTTGCAGTTCGACCCACTGTTTAACCTTTCAATTTCATTCGAACTTTGCTACCTTGTAGTTGACATTTTTTACCAGAGTCGGGTTTTCTTTCCACAGGTTCATTATTCTCAAACAGTTTAATTGTTTTGTAGATAAAGAATTTTTTGAATCCAAGACCCTTGAAGTAGTGAAAAATCTCGTTCTTTTTTTTGTCTGGATTTTCCTGACAAAATTTACAAATTAATTTACGACGATCTACTTGTAACAACGACATTTTTGTAACTAATCGTAAAATGACGCAGTTGTAATGTATTTTTTATAAAATATACGGGAACCACCTTATTTAAAAACAAGGAAATTTTTATTTTTGGTTGTACAATACAAATACAAATACATTTTACATTTGTCCATATTTCATTCCTCATACGTTATAATGGAACGAATATAATTATGGCGATCCAAATACCACAATTTTACAATGATACATTAACATATTACCATATAAAACCAATTCCCATCAATAACACTGAATTAATTCCAATATCAACAAACTCAATAATCCTAAATCCTAAAGTTTACATGATGTTGTTCAAACCTTGTTCAATCATCGAGAATGTATATTATTGTCAGAAAGAGCAAATACAAAGTATTCAGAATAGCTGTATACCAAATATTTTTTTACATCAAAATGCAAACTGTACTACTATACCATATGATGAAACAGATGATATCGATTACCTACAAGACGAATTTCTTTACGTATCATCCAATAAAGGAACTGATTTCTACTCTACTTGCAACCAGCCAAACGCAACCATCAAAGGGAAAAAATTGTTACACTTCAAAAATTGCTCAATAACCATCAATAATGTGCAGTACAATAACGCATACAAAATCAGATTCACTAAAGTATTCGTTGTCCAACCATTTGATAATGTCAACTTAACAACAAACATGGAGTACACTATAAATCTACCCCGCTTAGCAAATCAAACTACGAAAAATTTGGAAACTATTGACTCACTATTAATACATCAAAATCAATATAAAACTAATGATTTTATAATTTCAGGATCAACATTAATCATATTATCCTGTATAGTCCTAGCAATATTTTATATTTATAGAAAATATAAACAAGATAGCAGAGTCATCAAGCAAAACACGCGGATCAGTATCAATAGATGTGACGTCGAGGACGACTCCAATCTCGGCAGGGAGGAGTTATGTAATGTCAATAACAACCACATCAGAACCGCATCCATCAACAGTGTATAAAGCATAATTAGCATTTAAATATAAAATCAATCTTTGAATAAATAAAAATGTAATCAATATAAAAATCATAATTAGCATTAATTGCATTCCAATTTCATAATTTCTTAAAAAGCAAAATTAACATTAAATCAATACAAAATTGCATCATAATTGTAACTTAATAAATAAAATGCATAATTAGTGCAGTTCAGTTTTGTTCTTCGATTAATCAA
Source organism: Tipula helvola (assembly GCA_963556165.1). Lineage (NCBI taxonomy): Eukaryota > Metazoa > Arthropoda > Insecta > Diptera > Tipulidae > Tipula > Tipula helvola. The sequence goes on from OY744483.1 coordinate 106,069,613, forward strand.
CAAATAAAGTTTTATAAACTAATATAAATATTTTGTTTAAATTCTGTCTTTTCCTCTGGGAACGCTCACCGCTAATCCTAAATATTGTTAAAGGGTCACACGACCACATAACTCCATATCAAATACGTATATTGTTTTCCATAAGAATAACAACATGTTTTCCAACAAGTCCATCACAATTATGGGAAAAATATAAAGATTGTATGACCGAAGTCATTTTCCATCGTATACATTTAAAAATACATCAAATTATGGTTTACAATTCATAACGGATATAGTATGTGTAATTACACATTAAGTGAAGATATTTGTTTATCAATTGCAAATAAAATATTATCACAATTAGGACTGACAGCGCCCAATCGTTTAGTAAATGTGTAAGGGGCGCTCAATCTAAATTAACAATGTTATGTTACCCAACCTTGAAATATTTATCTTCACACAAAAAAAAACCCAAGTGACACTCCGGGCACAGTGATAATATAATTCAATAATTCAGTGTGTACCAAACTTATGGTTATACAATTGAAATTACCCATTACTACTGGCATGCGACACACAATACACAAAACAAATTTAACTAAAAATTAATTTAATTTAAAGTACAAATTTAATTGTACATAATAAACAAATTGCACACTTATATTTCCGTAAATAAACTTAAAACATTTGTTTTTTTCTAAGTCAGCATTTTTCATTAGTAAGTTTACTTGACCCACTTCCCAAACTGCAAGTTAAATAACTTAGCAGTAGAATAAATTGTAGGACATAATATTCTCCTAGTTTTGTGATTATTCAAATGGAAATATTTTTAACTGGGCGGAAACTGGAATGCAGTTAATAAGCGTAAAAGTATAATTTTTATTGTGTGTTAATTTTTTTCAGTTAATCCAAAGTGCCCTATTTTCATGTAGCAATACATGTGACATTCAAAGAAACTAGCAATAAGATTGGAGGGGGTAAAAAAAATGCAATTGTTGGTTGAGGTAATCAACTAAAGATTGTATAAAAACCAACAAAAAATACGAAATACGGAAAACGGATTTTTTATCTAAGGCTGTTTACCTAAATTCAATTTATCTAATCCAGTTTATCTAAAAAGAATTTGTCTTAAAACAATTCGTCAAAACCAATTTACCTAAAAACAATTCGTCTAAATACAATTCACCTAAAACCAATTCTTTAGACAAATTCGTCTAAAACAATTCGTTTTATTTTAACTAAAATTATTTAATTAAAAATAATTACCGATGTAACCTTGTCCATTCCAAAAACTTTTTAAAAATGTGTCCTCACTAAATTTTATCAGTAGTTGTTTCCCAGTCGACTAAGAGCTAATTCCCGCTACCCGCTACATAGTAGTAAGGTTTCTGTATTTGCTATGTACAACTGGAACTCACAAAATAGAAAATATAACCTAAAATTATTACAACACGAGTTTTTTATTGAGAATTTAAATTATTTCTGTTTGATTAAATAAGCAAAAAATGTCCGGTTCTACACTTATCGTTTTACTAGTACAACTTTATGATCAAAGAGGTGGAATTTATTTTTTTAGATGCTCCAGAAGTGGCTGAAAAAACAGTTTTGATGTTGTAATATTAAAAGCTGAGTTGCCTCAGCCCAACATTACTATGAAATTGTCTCCTCATCGCTACACCCGCAGCAGTTTTTTCCTGCTAGCTGCAGTGGGAGGTAAATTGGTCGTGGTTTTGGTGTGAGACGGAAGAAGATCTTGTTATGCCGCATATTGGGATATGGAAATAGGTGATGGTGACCATTGAGATAAAAAAAAATCGGTCGAAAGAAAAATGTTGGACCTGTCTACAGTAACTAACAAAACGTAGTTTTATTTATCCAGCATGAATAGACAATGGAGTTGGCTTTAGCCACTCATAACTAATTTGAAAAATTAAACAAGAAAAAAAACAAAATAAAATAATTTTTACGCTATGTGAGGGTTTGGTTAGTAGAGTTGTGAATCAATGGCAGGTGATCAACAGAAAAGGTGTTGACAAATATGTGTGTTCATTTGCACAACGATATCAGCTGTAACATTTTCAAAACCATTGGAAATGGAAAAATCCCAACTGATATTACAACTGGTTTAATTAATTTCCAAGAAGTTTTTGTATTTTAAAAGAATCAAAAGAAGAATTAATTGTTAGCGTATATCCAAATATTTTACTACACAAAAATCATAATTGTTTTGTAAATTGAAAATGGTATTGTCTGGTATATTCGGTTAAGAACCAAAAGATTTTAACGAAAATAAAGCATAGAATTATATTGAAAAAATTAAATCCGATTTTTTATTTTAAATGTTATTCGAATTAATAATGGAATTAATTTTAATTTTAAAAGAATATAATTTCTAATAAGTCTAGCTTTTGCTGTGACCATAAACATATTTTATTCCATATGTTCATCAAAAAAAAATTACACGGCCAGCAAAGTGGGCAGGGTACCCGGTACAGCTAATATATAATAAAAGAAAAAAAAAAAAAATTCAGTCGAAAATAAATGGTATAAGTACCTCAAGTAAAAAGATATACAGTAATAAAATTCACTCAAGCTGAAAATGATTTTTTCTGGTATATTTTTCATGTTTTTCCTTATTTGTTAGATGCTACAATTTTTTATGTTTTTTTACTCCTGATTTTATTACCTACATATATGTATATTATGTTATGTTATGTTATGTGTAATGTATGTAATGTGTACGGGGTACATATACAAAAATAAAATAAATAAATAAAACTTAATCATAAAAATCTGTACAAACGGAAATTTTTTATTTTTTTGCCAAATAAAATAAATATTAACATAAAGCCTTTTATATTTCTTCTGTATCCTGGGTACAAGTTTTTGGGTGTGGGTGTACGTGTATGTGTGATGATACTTAAGTAGGTAATTTATTTTTTGTTTGCAGAATACATAGGTACATAAATATTTTTAGGACAACAACATAATGTCATTTAAACACTTGTCGTTATTTTTGTGTATGTTTCTGGGAAATGGAAAATTATTACATGTTTCTATTTAATGAAAATTGTACAATTTAATGAGTCCGGTTACTCAGAATATGTGTACAGCTAAGCTTACTTTTATACAGGAAATGATTTATCTCATGCCTTATACAAATTTGTTAGTTTTCCAAGTATCTAGTAATAATAACATCCTGGTACTGTTCCAAAAATATCATATTCAATTGCAATAATACAATATATTAGTAAAAAAATGAATTATGCAATATTCGTAGAATATTCAAAATTTCTGTTTCACTAGAAATCGACAAAACTACATCCAAATAAAAGTTAAGTAAATATTGAATGTATGTATGAACAATAAATTGAAACTTTTTCGTAGAAAACCAACTGTACTGGGTGTACCGTATAGTGTTTAAAATACAAACGAAAATTATTCTATGGTTTCATTAGTTTTTGGGGTGAAACAAGAGATTTTCCATTTACAATATACTCTTGTAAAACGTAATTGTTGTTTTCATTTGATTTCATTTTCCGTTCACAATTCTAGGTAAAATTACTTATGCTTTATAGAAAACTTATTTTGGAATACAGCACACAATATGAAAGCACACTATTCATCTGTGCTGTTATACGTGGAATTTAAATTTAATTACAAAACACTGAGATTTATTGTTTTGAAGTGAATTCACAAAAATGGTTAAAATGTATAATATCCTTGTGAGATTCTTGGAAAAATGGGAAAGCATTATAAATGTAGTGATTTTCTTGGAAAATTATTATTTTATTGTTTAGTACAGAGTTTGGTTGTTATGTACGGTGGAAGCAAATTTTAGTTTTTCATTTAAAAAGAGTATTTTGCTAAGAGTCTTATTGTAGATATTTTACAGAATTACTTTCAAATAGGAGCTTATATACAATATATTTGTACTCTAATTGGTATGAAAGGTTCTTGGAAAAAAAAGCAAAAACAGAGATTGGGATTTGTTTTCTATGGAGATTCCATCATAATGGCAAATGCATATTTCCAAAAACAATACTAATTATTTCTTTAATTATAATATGAGTTATCCACTCAATAATTGGCAAAACTAAAACAGAACAGCTCAGCTTCTCAATTTACAAGAATAATATTTTTTTATACAGTTTAACTTCTAAAAGATGATTAAAAAAGTGAAAACAGAAATGTATGACCAGTGCTGACATGCTGTAACCATCACTTTTTCGACAGAGCAATGATATTTTAGTACTTCGTTGTGTTAATTTTTTTCATTTCTGTCAAAGGGCAGTTACTCTATCGAAGCGGAAAAAGTTATGCACCTAGTACCTATATTAGCACCTAAATTATCTACTTGACCATCAAATAAAATTGACGTAAAATTTTCAATTAAAGAATAAAAATAGTAAAATATAAAGTCCTGCAAATTAACTCAACCCCCAAATCAATTCCTAACTGAACCTCTTAACTTAATCTTCAGCTTAATTTACAAGTCATTGTTAGAAGCTGCAATATTCTGAAATAAAAGAAAAAAATAATTTAAAACAAAGAAACAAACCTTATAATATGTAAATACTTATCTAACGCCTTTCTGTATAATGTATCCAAGCCTAAAAAATTGTAAATTTGTTTACTTTGTACACCTTGAAATTTAATTTCCCTGTTTGCTTAATTACATTTATCTTAATATTGTATAAAATGAAATATTATCTATACAACCAGTGGCGGATTAAGGTCGGTTGAGGCCCCGGGCGCAGAAGAAAAATTAGGCCCCTTAAAAAAATAGAGAGAGACGAGAAAATAAAAATACATGTTAACGATATTTTTAAATAAATAATAGCTATGTATTTATTCAACCTGGGTGTTGTTTCTCTAAAAAATTAGATAATGTGTAAACGTGGAAACTTGTAAAAATCAAAGCTTATTTTCATCGCTTCGCAATTTCCGTTTTAATTACTACAAAAATATTAAGGGGGGCACCTCCTCCAGACAATAGGTTTTTCTATAATTTTTTACAAAAAATTGAGAGCATTTATTGCAATGAAACAAATTACATAATAATATTGACGTTCAAATGAATATAAAAAGCTTTTTTATGAGTGAAAAAAAAAAACAAAATGGCTGCGCTAGAGGTGCTCGAACTTGGCACCTAGAGTTTATCCCGTGGAACGCCCAGATCCTTGTAGTTAACTAAAATAAACGAAACAAATTGTTTTCATTAAAATAATTCATGCCGCTTTGCATGAACCTAAATTTAGCAACAAAAAAAAAAACAATTGAAAATTTGAGGACAAAAAGAAAAAAAACAGGTTTTTTATAAACAATTCGTTAAAAACAACATTTATTTAAACAATTTATATGAAATTTTAGGTTTGTGCAAAGGCCGATAAGTTAAAAAATATGTGTAAAAAATTTCACGTTGATTGGTCCATCACTTTTTGAGTTACATTCCAAGGTGCGCAAAAAACACGTTTTGAGAAAAACTCGACCGAAGTTTTCGTTCCTGAAAAGAACGCTTCACTTCGCATCACTTCGGTGACTTCCTAGGGACCTTTAGGACTTTCTGTTGGACTTGAAACTTTGGAAATATATTCTTCAGATACTAAATGAATTTTTAAAGCAAAAAAAAAAAATGTAAACACATTAATATCTGGAGGAGTCCCCCCTTAACAAAAAATTGCAAACTAATAAAAGTAGGCTTTGCTTTTTAGTAATTTTCTCATTTATGCCTGAATTTCTTGAGCAAAACAAACAAAAAGAGAAAAATAATCTGATGCCCCATATAAGAGACAAAGACAACATGTTTGTTATTTTATAGCAAAATTGTTTTGATATAAAATAAAAAATAAAAGAAACGTTGTATTTATCTCTTATATGGAGCATCAGATTATTTTTCTCTTTTCGATTTTTTTGACAGGCAGTAAATTTTTCTCATGGAATACAGGAATTCACGTCGATTATAGAATCCGCGGGAGCGGATCAATCGCGGATCCAAAACTGCATATAAAAAAAATTGAAAACAATTGGTGTAAATCAAAGTATCCTGGAAAAATTCTATTCATTTTCATGCAATTTAGATTTTTTGATTCCCCGTGCAAACGCAATAGTTTTATTGCGTTTCTAAAACAATTTTTTTGACGAATTGTAAAAATATCCAAACTAATTTCAATGACACTATGATATAAAATTATTGTTTCCAATTTTTTTTATATGTACTTTTCGATCCGCAATTGATTTGCTCCTGCGGTTTCTATAATCGACCTGAAATGTTTATGAAAAATATATCGTTTCACAACCGACCACGATTTTGAAAAGTCGTATTTTTGTAACTGACCCTTCAGTTTTGTCTCAGCCCCGTTTCAGCACAGGTTGCCCCATTGCATTATTCCAGGCGTTCGGGTAGTCGCCTTGCTTATATGAAAGTAGAAAAATTTTAGATAATATTGGAGCCAATTCACTGGCAAACTCCTTCAATAATCGAACTGGAATTCAATCAGGTCCGGTGGCCTTGTTTGCATTCATTGACTTCAGATTAGTAAAGACACTTTCCTCCGAGATGGCGACGGGGCTTATTTTAGAACCACAATATGGAATTAATGGAGGTCCAATTCCATCTGGGACAACTATTAAATTATAACCTCATTTGTTCTTTTCTTTCACACACAATATAAACACGAAAATTACTTAGACACTTAAACATTAGAAAAACTAGAAAGTTGAAGTTTCGGGGCCCCCCGGAAGTCGGGGCCCTGGGCGCGCGCCCGCTGCGCCCGCCGTTAAATCCGCCAGTGTATACAACTTGTGAATTTCGATTAATCATAATTATAAAGAATGTACTAAAATTGCGTTCAGTATAAAATTTATAGTAAAATTATCTTTATTGTTCAATATTAGGCGCAATGTAAATAGGGTTAAACCAAAATAATTTGAATTTTAATTTTATGGTGCACTGCATATTTTATGGTTAATTGCACAAAAGGAAAATTGTTATTTCATCAGAAAAGAGTCGTAGAAAAATTCTCAAAGAGTTGACATCAGAGAATAGAATTCAATAAACTAAAATTATAACGTTGTGGAAGTTGATTGTTTTATTTCTATTTTTCTCATATTAAAAAAAAAACTTCGAGTCAAAATTCAGGTCGTTGGTTCTGGATAAGCCGTAGCAGAAATTAATCCAGTAAAATTCAGTCATCCTCCAACTCATTCGTAATCGTAGAGCTAAACACAAGCGGTAAATTAACCGCAACCCAATTCTCAATTCAATCACCAAATCAAATTTCAAATGAACCCTAAACCCCCAATCAACTCTTTAATAAATCCCCAACCGAACAATTTAATCCCAACGCAAGCTAACTAAATCCTAACGCAATTTCAACCCAACTTAGCTCGAATAAAACCTCAACCCACTGCTCAACTCCACACTGAATGGCCAACCCAATCCCAAAAGCAACTGGATTGGAAAGCTACATGAGTGTTTAGAACCTACATATTTGTTTTTTTTTGTCCTGCCGATTGTAAACAACATGTTCCTTATTTGTTTCATTTCTTCGCTGTTCTTTCTGTTTGCTTCTTTTCGCTTCACCACTGCCAAGATTTTCCCTTCTTTAATACCACTTAGCAAACTAAACTTCTACTTAAAACCAGTGTTTAAATTCATTTTTTCGTTCCTTTCTTTAATCTTTTTTTTCTCTCTTTGTGGAAGGAAACAAAAAATATTTTTGTATGTTTCTTTCCCCGGGAACGAAATCGAACAAAGTAAAATATCTCTCCTCATATAAAACACTATGGATAGGAGAGGAGAGATATTTTATTTTGTTGGATTTCGTTCCAGAGGAAAAAAACGAAACAAAATATTTTTTCTTTCCTTTCGCAAAAAGAGAGTAAAGAAAGGAACGAAATTTGAATTTAAACACTGTTTTAAGTTAAAACACAGTTCACTACCTTACAGTAATTCACTTTTACTTATTACGTTGAAAAAATTTCACTGAAATTTATTCACTTCTATCACTTTCGCATTTTCTTGCTCCGCTCTAATCGATTTCGGAAGTGTTCCACAAGATTTTCAACTCCATTTCCGATTGCTTCACATTTCTAGTACATTCTAGAACATTCTCGAACGTTCCGGAGCAGGAAGTCTCTTCGATGGTCCAGGACTGTCTGGAACATACTATAGAATATCCTCGAACATTTGGAGACCGGAAGATCCTTCGACGGTCGAGAATCTTCTGGGTTATTCTAGAACATTATCAAATATCTTGGAATATTCTCGAAAATTCTAGAACTTTATCGAACCTTGCTGAAGATTCTAAAGGATTCTCGAATATTCTTGATAATTCTAGAACCTTTTGGAGGATTCTATAACATTCTGAAACATGAGCGTTGTCCAACATTCTGGAACATTCTCGAATTCTAGATGCTGTAACATTCTAAAACATCCTACAATATTCTCGAACGTTTTAGGACCTTATGGGACATTCTGACTGAACATTCTAAAATTTTCTGGAACCTTCTAGAACATTCAGGAATACTCTGGCCAGTTTGCAGTAGCACTCGATTCCAGGCTGCTTCATCAACTTACCACAAGAAGTTCATTCGTGCGATGCCTTCCTTTGACAACCATATCTCCGGACCATACCCCAGGATTACTAAACCGAAATCTTCTTCATGGATGGGGGGTAGAGTTCTACCGGACCATATACACTTCATTTATATTATATACATGGTCGAGCAAAAATGGACGAATAAAAAGGAAATTCTTATTTTATCAGTACTATGGTTTTATAAAGCCAAATGAATTAGAATTACATTATGCGTTTTAATATTTAAAATATGTTTTAAAACTTAAATGTGTTAGTAATTCATTTAAATTAAAACTAGTAGGACCAATCCAAAAAAAATCCAATAGTGCACATTCTTCCAATTTTGCGCAGATTCATTGATTAGTATTTTGTCCATAATCCTTTATTCGCAATAACGCTTGCTACTTTTTGCCGAATGCTCAATTATATAGAGGATGCTATTTTGAATCATTCCGCGCTTATTCAGTTTCATTCATTTGATGGTTTTTGAGGGTTAATCGTAATCTCGCAACTTTTAAGAATTGCCTGCAATTTTTCTGTCTGATTTAAATCCGAGCTTTGTGCTGGTCATTTTAACCTTGTAAATTTTTGTTCATGCAACTATTAATAAAAAAATTATCAATAAATTGGAGAGTGAAGATAAAAGTTTATAGAAAATTTTCAAAATAACTAATCGCTCGTGATTTTTCATTCAAAATTACATCCAGAACTTCCAAAAAACTAAATTGGGATGTGCGACACGCAAGAAATGTATTTATCGAAAAAAAAAAATATTAAAAAGCGCCTGGAATATGCATTGGGATATGTGAGTGAGCCCGAAAAATTCTGGGAAAATGTTATTCCCTCGGATAAAAGATGGGAACTTAACTACATTTTTGTTGATATTGAGTTATGAATCAAAATAGCTTCACAATTCTCTAAAGTTTCAAGAATAATTTTCAGTTTTCCAATATTTTACCATTTTTCCGGAAAATCTAAATAAAAATGAATAATTACCACTAAAACCTACTGCGACTTTTTATTTTAAATACGTTTCCTGAACAATTTATTTTATGCAGTTATCATGTTTTTCAAAAAAACACAGAAGTTACGCCGTGCTTTCTGCGCCGCGTATGCCCAATACCGATTCTTTGGGCAACTAATCGTACAGTTCTCTTTGTAATATTACACCAACTAGTACTTTTTCTTGAAGAATGCCCCTTTTCTATCGATAGAAGTCTGTATAGTCCCGTGGGGAAATCATAAGAAATAAAAAATTTAAACACGACTTCCGGTCCCATATACTAAATTTGAGATTTGATGTATTTTTCATCATGTACATATTTACATTCGTGTTGTCAACAAACACAAATAACATAACCTATTTTAATAAGGTAAGTATACAAATTTGTCTATAAATTTCATGATAAATAAATTTTCTAATTTTATTTGCTTTTTAGATTCTTTACAATTGTTGGGCTCAAACAAATATGATGTTTTCCAATCGGTGGACTACGATTTTCAATTTCGGTTTAACATTTGTTTTCGAAAGTTAAATGTAAGTTATATTTTACAACTAAAAGTGACTAAAAATTAAATCTGAAGGTGATCACTTAGTGATCGAAAACGTTCATTATTCGGTTAAATAAAACAGATTTTATTAAGAAATTTTAAATTTTATTTTTAAATTTTAATTTGTTGATTGAATTTGTTGTGTGGTTTCGAAAAGGTGCGGCTCCACACTACTAGAATTTGAATAATTGTTTTCTTGCATCTTGTTATTATTTGAGCTTCCATAAAACCTGATATAAATAGATATAAGATTTTAAAAACTTGAATTAACTAGAATCTACTGGTTGAACGCATATCTCCGGTAAACCTTCAAACAATTATTATTGGATGTAAAAGAAATTTTTTAAATTTTGATTGGATTTATCAAAAATGCAATGATGTTGATGATAAATAAGAAAATAGCAGATTTTCTATTCTCAATTAATTTGATCAATCACCCACCTAGTCAAATTGTAGGAAACGTTATGTTTCGTTTAAAATGTTTTGCTGTACATTAGCTTTAACTCACAACAGATTCAACCACCACAGACTTTCAACTTCAATTCTTCCGACTTCATAAATACAAGAAAAAACGAGTACTTATACCAACCAAAATTACACATCATTGCTTCAAGATATTTATACAGTGTGAGGTTTCGACGTATTCAACCAAAAAGCGACGAGTAAAAAAGATTAAACCAGATTTAACATAGATAAATAAAGATAAACAAACAGAATAAAATTAAGTGTAAGTTCGTTGTATACGAATATCTCTATGTACGATAGTAAAAAAAAAAACTTGCAGACGTAAAAAATTTGAAATCTGTAACATTACTCAAATGAAAAGCTAGCAGAAAATACACTTCCAAGAGAAAAATTGTTTTAAATTAATTTTTCATTTCTGTTAAAAATTTTATTAAAAAACAAAAAAAAACATAAAAATTGTGAATTCATTTTGTATTCTGACGTGACAGTTTCTCATATTTTTTTTTGTGTCGCTCTTTTATAGAATTGAATCATTTTTAATATTTTAAATCAAAACGGAAATGATAAAGCTTTTTATTTGTTGTTGCTGCATGTATGTATGTATATAAAAATGTATTTTTAAAACTCTATAAGCTTTATTGAGTTTTCTGAAAATTACAAAGTTTTGTTTTTATGCACTCTGTGAGATTTAGAAAACGGAAATAGTTTAGTGACTATATACAGTGAACTTTTTACACATGCATATGATGAGCTTAATATTATACATATAGTATGTATATACTAAATGTTTTTAAAAAAATGTAAAAGGGGTGAAATTGCGTCTGAATTTATTACTGTATTCCTGCGTATTTATAACAACTTCTACAACAATATTTTATTAATAAAATGCAAAAATTCATTAATTGAAAAATTTGAAGCAAAATTAAAACAATTTCCACAAAAATAAAAATAGACTGTACACAATCATTACTTATACCCATAAAAAACAATAATAAATTTTTGATTCACCCCAAAATAATGTTTGTCGGTTATAATACGATTTTTTTTTTAGCCTGGCATTATTATTATTACTATTACTATTGTGTTTTGTAGCAAATTCAAAATAACCAAAATGTCGAAAGTCAACATGAAATTCAGATATCATCCTACCTTTTACAAAATGTATATATTGTGTAAATATGTATACTATATTCATACACAGAAATATCGTCCCAATGTTCCCGACCAATAAATATAATATATTCACCACTGTGTTGCGCTTATTTTTTTTATTTTATTTTAAATTAAAAAACATAAAAATAAAAGTTTTCATCAAAAATTTTCACCATTTGGTTTTAATTAATTTTTTGTTGTCGTATTTTTTATTTTTTATTTTTAGCTGTTGTTAGTCCATCATCGTCAATCTCTATCGTCAACATACTTTAGTTCCCCTAACTTGCAACACCATACAATATTTCGTTCCCGAAATAATAAAACCAAACATATTTTAATCACTGATACAAGTGTGTGTACGTTAGCTTGAATTATTAGAGAGTTACAAAAGAGTTTTTACATTACATTCTGTGTTGTCTGTCATTTTGTATTAAGTATATCAGCCTTATCGTCATCATTATCATTTTAGTCATACTTATTATCATTATTATTAATGTACATAATTATGAATAACCAGACTACATACATACGTAAAGAAAAAAAGGATACGATAAAGTAAACAAGACGAACGAACTTTTCTCGAAAATGTAATAACGTACATATTTTTTGTTATGCTCGGACCGTAAGCATGTTTGCATGCAAACAAAAACGGTTATTAGTTTATTAATATTTTTGGATTTATATAAACTAGTCGTTGCAAAAGGATAAAATTGCTTTTCAATAAACCTGTTTCCTCCAAAAATGTGGACAACAAAAGTCTTTTTTTTTTGGTTTGTTTTGTTTCTATCTCCGCGATCTTTTCTGGGGCTCAAGGCACTCCTAACTCTTTCGCAGTTTGCTTTTTACGTCCTACCTTACGCAGTAGCCAAATCGAGGACGTATGTACACGGCTATAGGACCGTTTTGCATAGACCACCTGCACATTGCATTGCTTCATGCCAGCCTATAGTACATAAGTATAAAGGTGGGTCGGCCTATGGATTCTGCACTCTCAATAGGGGATCATAATTGTGTACTTCTTCATCACCGATCAAAATTCAGATGATGAAAAATACTTTTTGCATCGGGCCCCTCCCCTATAGGGATTCGAACCCGGTAACTCCCGATCCAACCGCCGCAGCTTTTAAACACTGCGCCGAACTAAAGTCAGCGAAACCATAGGGCAAACAAATAAGAATTATTGCTATATTCCAATTAAATAGGAATTTTTGTTTTTTTTAACAACATCACATTATTTTATTATTTTATAAGCGTTTCTTAAGTTAAATTTACTGCAAAAATTTTATTTGTGGCCAAAACAAGGAAACAAGAAATAAATATTTATGTTTGACCCATACCAGAGCCTTCTAGAGTAAAGAGCCTGTTTTTATACATAAAAATTGTATATGGAACGGAGCTTTTTCCGTCCCGATGACTCGGTCGTATCTCCAATTAAAAAACACACTCAAAATAACTTGATTAAAGGTGGATTTATATTATCCGTTCCTTTCAGTTCTACATGTATCGTGTCAGACATAATCAATTTATACTATCCGTCCGATATCCATTTTTTGAACAATATTTGTCTGTGTCGGTTCGGGTAGGAACGGAAAGGAACGGATAATATAAATACTCATATAGAAAATACATGTAACAATATCTTTAATTATCTGACACGATACGTGTAGGAACTGAAAGGAACGGATAATATAAATCCACCTTAACACGTATAATTTTTCATTTATTTTGACCCTTTGGTCTGAATTTTATTTTATTTTTTATGATTTTACAGCATGTGATTTATTTTGTACGATCGCTGACAGAATACAATATTAAAAAGCAATATGCCAAAGAAGAAAAAAATTAAAACGAAACCAAAAAAAATGGTAACGATACAACGAAGAAAAACGTACTAAATCTATTACAATTAATTACCTAACCCAAGTATTTTTATATCCGACAACTTTTGGATTTGTTTTTTTTGGAATGTTTTAATCTGGCGGCTTCCTCAGCACAATTAGAACCAGATAAAATGTCATCCACGTAGATATCACTTTGAATCACTGAGGTTGCGGAAGGATCCTTTTTCTGGTTTTCGATTGCAAGTTGAAGCAAGAAAAGGGATGTTGTGGTACCATATGTAACTGTTTTCAATTGATAGGTGCGAAGTTGTTCTGCTGAATTATACCGCCAGAATATATAATGATATTTTTGGTCATCAGGATGAAATACTTTTTACACTTTCTGCGTAGGCACTTGGCGAAACACACTTAATACACACATTTTAAAATTTTTAAAAACACTTGTTAAATATTTCGCAAAATTACAAAAGGTTTAAAAAATCACTCGATCGATTTCGGCTTATTAGGCCATCATCAGGAGTATCTACTAAACTGTAAAAATAAAAATGTAGGTATATATATATATATATATATATATATATATATATATATATATATATATATATATATATATATATATGTATATATATATATATATATATATATATATATATATATATATATATATATATATATGAGCTTATCCATTACTTTTTTAAAACCGGGCGCATGCATTTCATAACATTCACCGATTTTGCTGTAATTTTTTTCAGGAATAGTAGTCGATGAAAAATGTTGTTTCCCAAAATGTTACCCCTTCATGGCCCCCCCTTTTCGAGTTATGATTTTTTAAAGTTAAGAAATTTATTGATTTTAGGCTCTTTTCGATAGGTAACCGTTCTACTTAGGTTGCTTTGTTTTCAATGGTATGGGCCTCATTCTCTTCGTATTTTATTGATCTTTTATTTAAAAGCAGTTTCAGAGCTAAATATTTAATATTGGCCAAATGCGACACAAAAAAGTGTAATTATTTTTTCTTAAAAACAGCATGTTTTAAGGTGGTCGCCAAATTTAAGGATTTCAACTAAAATCCTTCTACATAGGCTCATTTTTTTCATCTTTTCATGATCTTTCCAAATTTTTTAGCCACATTTAATTTAGTCAAAAACTTCTAAAGTTACATGGCGTCAGATACATCCAATTTTCGGAAAATGTCATATTCACACCTCTGTAACTTTGTCGTTTACTCCAAAAGCCACCAACTTTTGGAAGAAAATTCTTTACTTGCTCCTCACTACATCCTATGAAATATTTTCCTGGATATTTAGATCCTAACTGCGGTATAATTTTTTATATATTTCTTAACTTTAAAAAATCATAACTCGAAAAGGGTGGGGCATGAAGGGGTAACATTTTGGAAACAACATTTTTCATCGACTACTATTCCTGAAAAAAATTACAGCAAAATCGGTGAATGTTATGAAATGCATGCGCCCGGTTTTTTAAAAAGTAATGGATAAGCTCATATATAGTTGGAAAAAGCAAAAAGTGAAACCAAAAATATACAAATAAAAAAATGTGGGAGTGGTAAACAATAAAATTGGTGACAGCAATAAACATTAAAAATTAAAAATTAAAAATTAAAAAAGGGGGTGAGTTAAACCAAAACCTACTTAATAAATAAACCTCCATGATGAAAAGAAGCTTTTTTTATGGTAACAAAAAATCCAAAAAAAAATGTTTATTTCATAGTTTTTGTATGAAGAGACATGACCTCAGTTTATTCAAAATATATTAATGAAAATTGACTCGGAATTAATTTTATTTTAATTCAATTGCATCTCTAAACTTCCGTTTCCACCTGACTTGGAGGATTTTTCCGTGAGCTTTTCCAATTTACGATAATAATGATAACAAAATAAGATATTTTTTATTTAAAAAAGCTTAAAAATAGAGTACATATATGTAAAAAAGAGACAGACATATAAAGGGAAAGGCATGACATTTACAATACTAAACATAACAAACAATATGGAAACACGGTTAATATACGGAAAATGAAGCAAACCTATAATATGAAGCATTTTATCAGATTGCAGTAAATAAAAAGAAAACAAAAAGTATGAAAAGAAATATTGTCGATTTAAAATTTTCAAAATATATATTTAATTGTTACATATTTATTTGTACATTAAAATATTTTTGTCAAATTATTATTATTGACGATTTCCAGCCAGGAATAATGAAATAAAATATCTTGTTATGTATTTGAAAAAGCTTAAAAATGAGTACACAAATATAAAAAAAGAGATAAACATATTATGAAAAATTAAATGGCGCCCGCACGGCATTTACAAATAAACATTAATGAAGTATGATGAGAAGATGACAAACAAAAAAACAACAACAAATTATGAAAATAAAATTTTTATTTAAATTTTTTTTCAATTTATAATTTTAAAAACGATTAGGCATCGTTTTTGTTGAATTAGTTATGATTATGAATTATGATAACGATTTCAGTTTTCCGTATTTTATATCTTCAATGTACCAAAACAAAAATTAATATTTTTTTTACTGGTAAGTAGTGCTGTGAGTGAAATAAAAACTTTATATTTGTGCAAACTGGATATTGGATAATCGGAATCCTAATGCCAATACGTTCCTATATATATATATATCTCATTATATATTTAGAAGATTATTGTGTTTTATGGTGTAATTAGTGAAAAAAAAGTGCAAAACAACATTTAGTTTTCTTTTTCTTAAAGAAACTAAAATCTGTACCTTGGTAGAAAAAGTGACCCTTTGTGTCCAAAATCTGATTATATTTGGTATTTATGGCAGTTTAACAAATAATTATGGGCATGCATAAGGCATTTGTTCTCTTTCTACCAAGGCACATAAGAAATATTTAATCGATTCATAATATAATGTGATTCACCAAAATACGCTCATAATCTTCTTCAAATATGTACAAAAAAAAATTTCTCTACACAGCTGTTTTTGTTTTGATTCTTAATTTTATTTTTAGTTGCAAAACCAACATTATTTAGGTCCATTGAAGATATAAAATACGGAAAACTGGAAATCGTTATCATAACTAATTCAACAAAAAACGATGCCTAATCGTTAATTATGTATTTAAAATTATAAATTAAAAAAAATTTTATATACAAATTTTATTTTCATAATTATTGTTATTGCCTTTTATTTGTCATCTTCACATATACTTCATTAGTATTTACATATTTTCCATTATGTGTGTTGACAAAACCAACAACAATTACAAGCCTTACTACCACCAATATTATAAATTTATTTTTCGCTTATACATGAAAGTATTGGTGATCGGATACACTATATAATTAATGAGTAAAAATAAACATACAAATTGTCGATCCAAGAAAACAAAGGAATTTTTGCACCAACTGTGTACTTCATCACGGAATCAGGCTTGTTGTACATTAGTGTTGGTTTTGGTGTTGACCTTGTTCCTATGTATTTTGTTCTTTTATTATTGTAAATGCCGTGTGGGCGCCATTTTATTTTTCATAATATATTTATCTCTTTTTTTATATTTGTGTACTCATTTTTAAGCTTTTTCAGATAATAACAAGATATTTTATTTCATTATTTCTGGCTGGAAATCGTCAATAATAATAATTTGACAAAAATATTTTAATGTACAAATAAATATGTAACAATTAAATATGTATTTGAAAATTTTGAATCAACAATATTTGTTTCATACTTTTGTTTTCTTTTTATTTACTGCATCTGATAAAATGCTTCATATTATAGGTTTGCTTCATTTTCCGTATATTAACCGTGTTTCCATATTGTTTGTTATGTTTAGTATTGTAAATGTCATGCCTTTCCCTTTATATGTCTGTCTCTTTTTTATATATATGTACTCTATTTTTAAGCTTTTTCAAATAAAAAATATCTTATTTTGTTATCATTATTATCGTAAATTGGAAAAGCTCACGGAAAAATCCTCCAAGTCAGATGGAAATGGAAGTTTAGAGATGCAATTGAATTAAAATAAAATTGATTCCGAGTCAATTTTCATTAATATATTTTGAATAAACTGAGGTCATGTCTCTCCATACAAAAACTATGAAATAAACATTTTTATTTGGATTTTTTGTTACCATTAAAAAAGCTTTGAAAAAAATATCGATATCATGGAGGCTTTATTTATTAAGTAGGCTTTGGTTAAACACAGGTAAAATTGGTGAGAGCAATAAACATTAAATATAAAAGCGGGTGAGTTAAACACAGGTATATGATTATTGATTAGTCAATGGTCGAATAACAAAATTCCAGATGTTGATTTTTTTTTTTATTATTTTTTTTATTATAACCCGACGTATTAGTAATTTTATGGTATGGAATGAGTATGTGAATAAAACAATGCAGGGTCGGTAATTGGTGAGAAACGGATTTCTCTCTGTTCGTTGAGGATATTTTGGTTAAGAAATATATCTTTTCGGATTTCGTAAGATTCTAAGTGTCTAAACGTCTGCTTTTTGGTTGGACGTTTAGACAACTTAGAATCTTACGAATCCGAAAAGCTATATTTCTTAACCAAAATATCCTCAACGAACAGAGAGAAACCCGTTTCTCACCAATTACCGACCCTGCATTGTTTTATTCACATACTCATTCCATACCATAAAATTACTAATACGTCGGGTTATAATAAAAAAAAAAAAAAAAAAAAAAAATCAACATCTGGAATTTTGTTATTCGACCGTTGACTAACCAATAATCATATACATGTGTTTAACCCGCTTTTAATTTTAATTTTTAATGTTTATTGCTCTCACCAATTTTACCTTTGTTTAACTGACCCCCTTTTTAATTTTTTAATTTTTAATTTTTAATGTTTATTGCTGTCACCAATTTTATTATTTCCCACTCCCACATTTTTTTATTTGTATATTTTGGTTTCACTTTTGCTTTTCCAACTATACATATATAACTACATTTTTATTTTTACAGTTTAGTAGATACTCCTGATGCTGCCTAATAAGCCGAATTCGATCGAGTGATTTTTTAAACCTTTTGTAATTTTGCGAAATATTTAACAAGTGTTTTTAAAAAATTTAAAAATGTGTGCATCAGGATGAAGTAATATTTGTCGATACGATACATTTTGCAGATATCTGCGCTAAATGCATGTTTGTGTGATCTAAATCGGATTAGTACAGCAAACAATTCATTTTGTACCACTGGCCCTGTCATTAAAATATCATTTATGGAATATCCAGTGGATGTCTTGGCGGAGCCATCGAACACGACTCGCAGTTTCGTAGATGAAGAGTCCGGCTTTACAACACAATGATGAGGCACATAACAATGCGAGCTTTCGATTGGATCCACCAATTCCATATGGTCTAATTGTTCGTATTCAAACATAAATTGATTGTACATTGAGCGAAGTTCAACATTTTGATCTAATTTGGATTCCATATTTAGGAACCGTTTTTTTGCTCGCATTGCACAACCCATCCTAACACTGTGTTCTGTAATAACGGAAATTTTTCCCCTATCTTAATTTGGCCTACTGACTGTACCTCACCATACATTTCGGCTCCTAAAAGAAGATCAATTGACCTTGATTCGAAAAACTGTGGGTCTGCCAACTTGATGTTGAAAGGAATTGGCCAATTTAACTTTCCTACTGTTACTGAGGGTTGATATGCCGATATTTTCTTCAACGTATGCACTTCGATGACGGCTTGAAATTCGCTTATGCGAGAATGAATATTCAGCAAAGCAGTTCGGGACGATTTAGCAGGAGCACCGCCTATTCCACTAATGTTGATATGTGAAGCTGTAGTTCTAATGCCCACACGTTTTGCTAGTGATTCAGTCATAAAATTCAATTGTGATCCTGAACCTAATAGGGCTCTGGCAGTGAATGTCGAACCGTGATCATCCAAAACATTAACTAATGCAGTTGCTAAGAAAACAAATTTATAATTGTGTGGAATATTGACTTGCATTGAAGTATTTACTAGAAGAGCATCTTTTGATGAACTAGCTTTAGACTGAGTGGCATGAAATTGACTGGAATGTGGAGTGGCAGATTGATTCGCAGTGGCCAATGTTGATGAATCTGTGTGCAAAAGCGTATGATGTGCCGATTTACACACCCGACAACGATCTTTATCCTTACATTGCACCAAGTTATGTGTTGATTTTAAACAGTTTGTGCAGAGCTTAAGAGTCTCAACATTTTGTTTGCGTTCACTAACCGACATCGACAAAAATTGGTAACACCGCATAATAGAATGCCCCACTTTTTTACATAGTTCGCAATTATATACCTTCGATGCCATGAATGAAGTGGTATTACGCTGAACTCGAATATGTGGCATTGGTTGAGCTTGTAGTTTTGAAGAATTTGGAGAAGGGAACGATCCGGACTCTACCTTGGAAATGTCTATTCTACGACTTCTTAATTGTATGAACTCGGCAGTGCATTTCGCGGAGCTTCATCTCGCCATTTAGCTTTTGTGTCTGGATTTAATTTGGTATATATCAAATGCACTAATAGATCATCCCAGTATTGAATTGGACGCCCAAGCGTCTTCAACGACCGAATATGCGAATTGAACTCATCCATCAAATTTAATAATTTAATTGAAGTTGCTTTATCTATTGCTTTAATGGAGAATAATTTGATGTGCTCTTCTGCGATTTGGTGTGGCTTATCGAATCTATCGAATAACAATCTTCACGCCTCTAAGTAATTTGCCTCAACAAAATCGAAATTTTCAAAAGTCTTTGCAGCAATGCCCTTAACTGAATGCTTTAAATATTGTAGTTTAGTAAGGTCATTGAGCTTTGGGTTGTTGTGAACATGATTGTTAAACGATTCGATAAAGCCTTTCCATTTGGTCACTTCACCCGAAAAACAGTCTAGCGTAATTTCAGGGAGTTTGGGAACAAATGATAAAGTTTCTGGTTTAATATGCGGAGATATACCTTTCTTTGCTTTAAGCTCTTCAAGCCTTTCTTCCAATGCAGGTCTCAAGTTGTAGTAGTGACGAGACACAGTGGAACGAATATCTGACTCAAGTTGTTTTTCATCCAGAGTTTCCAGTTCTAACTGATTCTTGTTAAAGGTCGTATAATCAGAGATTAAATCGGATAGACGCAACTTAACCTGAGCTAAAGATGCTGAATCCAACTTGGTGTCTACAAATTCCGCTAGCTCAGTTAGAGAGTCAACGAACAGCTTGTTTATTTGGTTCAGGCGCTTTATTTGGGCCGCCATAGTAGAAGTTGAAAATAGAATCACAAAGAAAAATGTAGCTAATCACTTAAAAAATCGATTGGAACAACAAACTGTAATTTTGACTACTAATTCTTTGCAGAATATGCTTTAAATTTTTTAAATATAATGGTCAACGTGTTTCACAACCGGATTTACACCAGAACCTAAACAAAACTAAAAACAATGCAAAAACTTACGGTTTGACGTAGAGGATTCCTGAATTGTTTCCCGGTTTATAGAACTTCACCGTGTTACTGGCATGCAGTTCAATGGCAATGTAGTATAGCAATTCCCCGACCGGTCTTTTGATATAACTCGAAACGATAGCGAGTTGTTTTCAGATCAATAGTGGATATCCGCGCAAGAATACAGCGGCTGGTAAACCTTGACTGGATGTCCACGCACTGGATACACTGGAAAATTCTGCAGAAATGTCTCCAATTTTTTGTATATACCGGGTGTTTCTTTTAAACTGAGACGATCAAATATCTCGAAAAATAGCCACTCTACGGAAAAAATGTCCATAATCAAAATTTAATCATACCGCGGGGGAAATACATTAGTGCAAAAAAATAGTCCCCCACCCCCCGCTTTGTAGGTGGGGCGCGGGGTAACTTTGAAACTAAGATAGGAAGCCATATTTTTTATTGCAGATTCGGATTCTACGGCTCAAAATACGTAGGATTTGACTGAAACATTTTTTTCGATTCATGTTAGATGGCGCTGTAATTGACGATATTCAATTTTTATCTCGGATTAAATATCTCGGAAAATAAGCACTCTACGAAAAAAATGATAGAGATCAAAATTGAATTATTCCGCGGGGGAAATACATTAGTGTTAAAATTAGTACCCTCACCCCCTCCTTGTAGGTGGGGGTACTAATTTTAACACTAATGTATTTACAGCGCCATCTATCATGAATCGATAAAAATGTTTCAGTCAAATCCTACGTATTTTTAGCCGTAGAATCCGAATCTGCAATAAAAAATAGGGGTTCCTATCTTAGTTTCAAAGTTACCCCCCGCCCCACCTACATGGAGGGGTGAGGGCTACTAATTTTAACACTAATGTATTTCCCCCGCGGAATAATTCAATTTTGATCTCTATCATTTTTTTCGTAGAGTGCTTATTTTCCAAGATATTTAATCCGAGATAAAAATTGAATATCGTCAATTACAGCGCCATCTAACATGAATCGAAAAAAATGTTTCAGTCAAATCCTACGTATTTTTAGCCGTAGAATCCGAATCTGCAATAAAAAATATGGCTTCCTATCTTAGTTTAAAAGTTACCCCCGCCCCACCTACAAAGCGGGGGGTGGGGGACTATTTTTTTGCACTAATGTATTTCCCCCGCGGTATGATTAAATTTTGATTATGGACATTTTTTCCGTAGAGTGGCTATTTTTCGAGATATTTGATCGTCTCAGTTTAAAAGAAACACCCGGTATATATATTGCTGAATATAGACACACGTGCACAATTGATAACGAGATGAAGACTTTGTAGGTTATGTATAGCTGGATGTATACATACTGGCAAAACTGACAACGTGTTGAAGAATTTGTTGGTTATGTATAGCTGGATGTGTACACACTGGCAACAACGAAGGCTCTGTAGAATTCTGCTGGATAACCACACGTGAAGCGATGTATTTAAATTACAGCTGGATATTTTCAAGTATGTGATAACACGAAGGCTCACTAAATATGATGACGCCAAATTATATGGTATGTTACTTGAACAAAACACACGATAATATCGTAACAAAACGTTTGTTAATGATGTATAGACACGTGAAACAATATAAAATATATAGATTACAACTTATAATTTGTATAACTGGAACATGCATAAAACGTGTAATACCACGAAGGCTCGGTAGATATGATGGCGCCTAATTAATTTTCACTTGAATAAACATACGGCAAGATGGCTGATACTTTTAATTAGGTAGCACAATCATCATATCCCACTTCTGACAGCAATGTTTTTATACATAAAAATGGTATATGGAACGGAGCTTTTCCCGTCCCGACGACTCAGTCGTATCTCCAATTAAAAAACACACTCAAAATAACTTGATTAACACGTATAATTTTTCATTTATTTTGACCCTTTTGGTCAGAATTTTATTTTATTTTTTATGATTTTACAGCATGTGAATTATCTTGTACGATCGCTGACAGAATACAATATTGAAAAGCAATATGCCAAAGAAGAAAAAAATTAAAACGAAACCAAAAAAAATGGTAACGATACAACGAAGAAAAACGTACTAAATCTATTACAATTAATTACCTAACTTAACAAAACATAATAAACATAATCAAATTACAAGAAGTTTATATTCATTTTTGTTTGTGATTACGAGCCATAATCATCATGGACGTAATTTTTAGAAGCTGTTTAGTGGTATAACTTTTCACTGATTTCCATAGGAATCCATAGTAAAAATGATGTTTTTGGCATCAATATTTCAATGAAAAGTTTATATAAAAGTTGTCTACATTAATTAACAACAATTAAAAAGAAGGCTATAATGGTATTAAATAAATATTAATTGCAGGAATAATAAAATTAAATTATTTCTAAATATTTTTCGAACTTAAATTTTGAAAAATGTGTACATCAAAGTTGGTAAATTTATATTTAGTTTTACTAGTGAACGTCAGATGTCTACGATGTTTATAAAAAAAAAACAAAAAAAAATATTTAATCGCAAAATTTACACGCACGTTCTTAATATTTTGTAAATTTGTTTTGCTTTTCCTACAATTTTTGAACTTGAAATTTCTCCAGGTGGTAATTTTTAGTACGATTTTACCAAATTTTTACTGCCATCTATGTAATGTATATTGACTTAAACCAATTATAAGCTGTGTTTTTTTATAAGTCTCGATAGATCTATTCAGATATTTGCAAAAATAAAAAATGGGAAATTGTAGCTACTTCTATCATCCACTAAAAATACTGGCACTCGCAGCACTAAGAATTGTGTTTATTTTGACAATGCTACGCCATGTTGTTTTCATTATATTTTGTTATTCCAAAAGTATAAATACATGAGGAAAAGTGCGAATACATTTTATCCATATATAAAAATGAGACGGACAAATTAAAACTTTTTTTTTCCTTTCAAAATGCTACTATGATCTTTTAAATGTTGAGCAACTTTTACGAAAAATGATAAACAGGTTCATTTTTCGATTTTTCAATTCTTTTTCGCTAAAAAAAGTTGTGGATTGCAGTAAGTAGTATTAAATAACACATTTTTAATATTCCTCTTCATAATGGAAGGAAATAATAATAAAATTAATACTTTTATCGTATATATTCTGACTTTTAAAATAGAGCAACAGATTAAATGTAAATCATCTACTAGTTTCCTATTGTATGATAGATGTACTAAAAATTGACTTTTGTATGCTTCCATGCTAAAATACAAATTTTTAATTTGTGTCTTTACTCATAAAAGGGAAAATCTGTAGTCTCGATAGCATATCTGGATAAAAAGCAAGATTTTCATGTACAATTAATAAGTTATGTAATTCAAGGAAATGAATTAAAAACGATAAACTGTTGAATAAAATGTTATTCTTGATTAAAATAAACTGAATCAATTGCAGTTTAACCAGAAAAATAGAGAACATCTGGATGCGATCTATTGAGATCTATCGAGACTTATAAAAAAACACGGCTATAATAAGAAAAGGAAAACGACATTCATATATATGTTGAAATTCAAACATTTGTCTTCGGAAAAACAGTGATTTCCCATATTTATGTGTTTTACTATGGAATTTTTGGTTTTTTCCTCGTTTCTAATTCCCTTATAAAAGCTTCGATTTTTAGACTAAAGGGCCAACCAGTGAGAAATTATAAACTTAAAAAAAAATTAAAAATTTTAACGAATCCATTTTTTTAAAATTTTTTTTACATTTCAACCATAGAGAGGGCTCTGGTATAATATAAACACAGGTATACACTTACAGAAGGAGGGAAACTCAGTCGTGGGGGAGTCCTGTGGTGATTCACGCATCTGTAGTTGTACATGCGCTCGCCGTCACATACACGAACAGAATAAACGGAAAACACCCAATACAGAAAAACAACTGAACTACGGTCTCTTCCACAACGACAACAAAAAAACACAAAACAAAATAAATTAATCAATTAATAAATTAGTCTCGTCTCAATCTCGTTAACATAAAATACACATGTAAAGTCGGCACAAAAATGGTGGTGACAATTAACATAAATTAAATTATAATTAATCATACAAATTAAATAGTTATTTCATTCACTTTTTAAGCTTTTTTTGTTATAATAAAATAATTTTCTTTGGTTTATAACTTAATGTTTTATTTATTTTTATTAATAGGTTATATATTAGTGTCGTTAGATGTGGTCTCGTTGTTTACAAACGTTGACTCATCTTTGGTAATAATTTTGGTTAAAAAATGGTGGAATAGCATAAAAGCATATAGTAACACAAGTTTGGAGTCGGAACAATTTGTAGAAGGGTTGAAATTTGTGTTAGATCATACTGAATTTAGTTTCGGGGGAAGATGTTTTAGGCAAGTGTTTGGTTCACCGATGGGTTCGCCAGTTAGTCCAACAGTGGCTAACCTAGTAATGGAACACGTTAAAACCGAAGTGTTAAAAACATCTTCCGTCAAACCTATCTTCTTTTACCGGTACGTGGATGATATTATTGCGGCTATTCCAAGTTCGGAAATTGATAATTTTTTGGATTCATTTAATAGTTTTACCCCGCGAATTAAATTTACATGTGAAATTGAAAATCAAGGTCGTTTAGCCTTTCTGGATACTATGGTAATACGTAATGAGGATGGAAGTTTAACTACAGATTTATATCATAAAAAAACCTGGTCGGGTCGGTATCTAAATTATAACTCGTGGCTTCCATCATCTTACAAAAATAATACAGTGCTTCTGTTGGCTGAAAAAATTTTGAGATTATCGGATGAGGGTTTTCATGCCGAAAATTTCAAAATTTTAAGTAATGTTCTAACTCAAAATGGCTATCCAAGAGGGGTAGTGACTAGAGGAATTAGAAAGGCTATCGACAAACATAGTAATTCGGAAAATATTTTGGAAAATACGCGCGTAAATCCAAATTTAATCGTTGAAAATAATCGCAAACTTTACATTTCGATCCCATATGTTAAAATTCTTTTCGAAAAAATAAAATTTCTTTTACAAAATTATGATATACAACTTGTTGGTAGAGCATTTCACAGTTTGGACATGGCTTTATTCACTAAATTAAAAGACAAAATTCCCATAGAGTTACAATCAAATCTAATATATAAATTAAAATGTTCGTGTGGAAAAGAGTATATCGGTCAAACTAAACAAAATTTTAAAAAACGAATTCGTCAACATATTTATGATTCTACGTATGAGTTTAAACCGTCACACAGTGCGTTATCGAATCATCTGCGTGGAAGTAACCACTCGTTATCTATAGATGACGCTAAGATACTTGATAGGGAGCAGAATCTCAATAAAAGGTTAATTTTGGAAAGCATTTACATCAAAAAAGAACAAAATTTATCTCAAAATTTATTAAATATCCAGGAAGTTTCAAAATATTTGTTAAATTATTACGACAACATTTTGTAGATTTTCTTAAAAATTTTTTGTCACTCAAATTGTATAACTTTAAAATTTTTTCGGTTAAACTGAGTAATTCGTAAATTTTAATTTGAACTCTAGTTACATTAGGAAAACATTCGTTATTAAAAAATAAAATTTTCTTTCAAATTGTGTAGTAAAAATTATGCCCCTGAGAATGACGGAATGTACCGTCGAAACGTCGGGTTTTTATTAAATAATTAATAAAAATAAATAAAACATTAAGTTATAAACCAAAGAAAATTATTTTATTAAATAGTTATATTTAAAAAGAAATAAATTATAAATTAAATACAATTAAGTGTTGTGTTTTTGTTTTTATACGCTTCTATAGAATATATTACGTATATATCACAGATTGGCTCACAGATTGATTCTGGAACGCTCGCTTTCCGGAACATTTGATTACATGGTTTTTGAATTGGGGAAAACTTTTTTTCCAAACGATGCGTAGCTACAAAAATACGATAATTGTTTGTGCTAAATAGATTCATGCGATATACTTCAAGGAGTCAGTTTTAGATTTTACAAGCTGCGCCTAACCGAGATAACGGTTAGATACAACTTACAAATCTGTCTTTTACCTAAAATAATTTGAATGCAATTTTACCCGTGCCAGTTTAGTACCCGTACTAGGATGGGCTATACCCCTTAGTTTTATATAATTAATATTCAATACTAGTGGCGACTCAGAATACTAGTCGCGCCTATAGACCGCACTATACAGGTGACCATGTTCGGGACTAAATTTAATTCAGCCGAAAAAACAAACAGCAATTGTAAGCCACTAACAAAAACACAAATTGGAATGTTTTCCAAAACTGCACTTTATTTGTTCATAAATATAAACAAAATTCTGGTTACAATTTCTTTGGGTATAATAAAATAACTACGATTTCGTTACAACACTTACAAAACTTTATTTTAAGGGAGAACACCACTGTGACCTACCATTTTCAAGTGCTTAGTTTGGTATTTTTTTTTGAGAAATGGGTTGGGTTTAGAGAAAAAAAAACTTTTAGGCTATATTTGGCATATATTTAAGTAAACAAAAAAAATGTTTTATGTAAAAAAAAATACAAAATGGCGGCGCTAGAGTAGCTTTAGTAGAAGTGATTTTGCCTAGAGTCGCTCCGCTGCACGCAGTAGAAGTGTCTTAAATTTGTCCCTGGAACAAAAAATAAAATATTTTCATGAAATATATTAGTTTTAGCATCGAAGTACATGAGGAAATTAAAAAATTCGAAAAAATAAAAAATTGAGACAAGTTTGAAGAAAAAGTTTCATTTTTCGACTATAATTTTCGTATAAAAAGTTGTATATCTTTTTTAGTTTTTAATGAATCAAAAAAACTCATGTACTTCGATTTTAAATCTATTTAAGAAGCTACAGTGAAATTTTCAAGTCGATTGAACAAAAATTGATTGAGTTCTGCTGCGTGCAGATTTCCAAAACACGGTTTCGAGAAAAACGCGTTTAAAGTTTTTGGTATCAATAACTTCTCAATAAGAGCTCTCAGGAAATGCTTGAAAACCTTCTAAAAAAATTTTTTTTTTAGCTATAAACGAATTAGTATCATATTTTTGAGCGTCTAAAGGATTTTTTAAAGGCAAAAAAAAAAAAATCGATTTTTTGAAAATCTCACAGTGGTGTTCTCCCTTAATATGTCTGTATTCGACCGCAAACAGGTGGGCGATTCCAATCGGCGCGGCGCCGGCGGCCAAAAATTAATTCTTTTTACCTATAATTTTAAATTATTTACTGAAAATGGGCATTGGTTGAGAATTGAAGATAAACTCCATGGAGATTTAGCTTTAATATCAGTAGAACATCAGATGGTTAACAATTTGAATATGGAAGCTATTATATCTGAATTTGCTCTAAAACAGCTGTAGGTATGTAAATTAAATTAATGTATTGAAAATACATTTTTTCTAAATAATAAAACTTAATTGTTTGATTTTTATTTCCCAGTCAGTTAATTTTTTTTACCTTAAGAGGCGGTCCAGGTAGACATAGTCCATCTAGATACCGCCAAAGTAAAAGTCGATTGGAAATAGGAACGGCAGAACTTCTAGATTACTGGAAGCAAGAAGGCGAGAAAGAAAAGGAAAGGCTTCAATAGTTAATGAATGTAGAAGGAGAAAATACTGAAATCGAAAAGCAAAAGGCAGAATACTTTAAATTAGTTCTTTATGTGCTAGCCGAAAAACAAGGAGAGAAATATCACAACAGTGATATGTGATATTTCGAATAGTTTTTAAACAAATGAAATTTCTGTGAATTAAGTTTTATTTTTGAAAATGAATATTGAATTTTTACGATGTATAGAAATGAATTATTTTAGGTATTTAATGAATTAACCTTTAATGCACCGAGCTAATTTTAAAACCCAAATGACCATTTGGGGTCACTATGTTCCCCCAGTTAAAAAGTGGATTTAGATGTTTCCAACTTTTATTTTTTAGTAGTTTATTATTAAAAAAGAGTTATGTTATATTTTTCAACAACAATATATTCTGGCTTGTTTCATTATTATTTCTAATTATGGTTTTTTCATAAATTATTTCAAATTTCTCATATTATATTTCTTGTTATATTATGGGGGGCGAGTAGACAAGAGAGAAGAGACGCAAAAACTTCAACAACGATGTCAAGTAACATTTACTACGGTTAGTACAAATATGGGTGACCGCTTGGGAACATGATGATGGAACGAAATCTCGCCCCTCCCACCGCACAACCGCTGATGGGAGAAATAGTGGAGACACAATTAATTAATTAAATTAAGGCTTTTTAGATCTTGCGGCTACAACAGGCTGCTTTCCTTCGATCTTGTTATTCGTAAAAGTGTGTACGGTGGGTTGGGCCTTGTGTTTATTTTCGACTGCTTATCTGCGCAGTTGCTGAATTCTTGAAAGTACCGATAATTCTCAAATCAATCCTCATTCTGCGACCAAAATCGCTATCCTGGGAAAAGTGCAATACATTTTTCCCTACATGAGTATGTATGCGCAAAACTAAATTTTCACACAAACAATACTACAAAATTTAGTATCTAGCTAAATGTGTTTACTTACATCCACAAAAAAAAAATCTATTATTTTATCCATACAAAATTGTCTAACTGTATAAAAGTAATGTCCTTAAAAAATAATAATATTTTTGTACATATGGGAGTATAGGAAAATCCTTGAAAGTAAAATAATAATATTTGTTTGTTCTATACATTGAGGTTGAAAATCCAAAGCTACACTCATATGTTTTCTATTTATATTTTGTGATTTGTATTTTTATTCACTATACAAAGATTTTATGTAGATATGTACAAATAACACATCCCTCTTCTCCTATTCCTAAAATATAATACTCTGATATAAAACGAACAAGCATTCCATTGTCAGAATTTATTTATTTATCTTTTAAGCTTTTAAGTTTAGTTAAGTTTTAGTTTCGGTTGTTTGTTTTTGTATAGTATTATTATTATTATTACGGTAACTATTATTTTATGTATTTAATTAATTGATGTGATAAACAAGTTTTATTGTTGTTCTATATAAACAAAGTTTATATAAATGCTTTTACGCTAGGCATTTCTGGGTTGATGATTTAAATTCTTTGATACGGGAAAACTACAGTTTAATGGTAATTTACGTTTACCATAAATATAAAAAGAAAAAAAAAAACGAGATTAGAGCAATAGAAAATTATTTGAAATATAAAAAGGATCGAGATGATTTAGTGCCGAAATAACCTAAATAAATTTATTGTTTCAACTAATGCGTAAGCTCAATTTAGTACATGTACATATGTGCGGAGTGCTATTTTACATTAACATTTTGCTTTACAGAAGCTTACGAATATTTCAAAATAGTTAAAATACAGATTATACTTGTTCTGTCAATAGCAATTTGGGGTTTAGCCTTTTCGGGGCTATTTTATCACTTCGAAAGTAATACTTGTGTGTATTTTCTAAAGATTGTATTATACAAGAATCAAGTTTTTTAAAAACAGCAATGCTGATCGGTGATGATGGTAAACCAATAACCCTCAATATACGGTCGGAAATACTTCACACTAGCATTGCCGCCAAACATTCCAGTTCCGTAACCGTAAAATTGCCCTGTGCTTTGTTAAATTTCTGGGACATGAAGGCAATAGGTTTCTCATCATCATCGTCATCCAGCTGGTACAAGACTTCACCAATTCCTTGTGTACGGGCGTCACACTTGATGTAGAAATGATTGTTGAAATTTGGTGTATGAAGAACTGGAGCATTACTCATCAAATCTTTTAATAGTTGAAAAGCCTCATTTACTTCCTCATTCCATTGAATTTCCACGCCTTTGCGCGATAGGTTTGTGATTGGAGCCGTGACATCTAAAAAATTTGGTATAAAATGCTTATGCCATCTCGCCATACCAAGTAATCTACGCGTTTGATTTACGTAACTGGGTTTTGGAAAATTGCGGATTGCTTCAACCTTGGATGGATCTGTTCTGAGCCCTACCTCACCAATAATGGATCCCAAATACTTTGTTTCTTTTAAAACAAAGTGGTTCTTTTCGATATTGATCGTCAAGCCCGCCTTTAATAATAATTCCACTACCGTGTTTAACAGTTCCAGGTGCTCGTCGAACTCAGCTGAGACTGTCAATAGATCATCAAGATACAAAGGCTTTTTCTCTAAGCTGGTGGGGTATTACTCGATCCATCAATCTGCACATGTTTTGGGTGGCATTACTCAATCCAAACGGCATGACACAGAATTAATAGAGAGATCGGCCTGGAACTGTAAAAGTTATTATCTCGCTGGAGTTTTTGGCAAGCGGAATCTGCCAAAAGGCATCTTTAAGATCAAGACCTGTAACAAATTTGGTTTTTGTGAATCTGCTAAGTAGTTCCTTGATAATTGGTATAGGATATGCATCTTTCTTGATGTTAGTTAGTTGTTGTTTTACTGGTAATACTGCAAAATATATCTCCTTAATAGGAGAGGCAATATCAACATCAATTACATGTTCCGCCAAACGTGTTCTTCCCATACCTTTTGAAACGAACGATGGGATTTATTAATGATTTCATCCAAGCGAGTTTGCTGGTCATCATCAAGATCATGGTTTTTTAACTCTTTCTTTGCATTTTCCACAGGACATTCTATCATTTCAGAATTTGAATGAGGAGCAACATCAAATTCTCTCCAAAAATCAATGCCTAGGTAAATTTCTGCTTGAAATGATGGCTCTACATAGAATTTTATAAGCTTGGTTTTCTTCATATATACGAGACAGGGAGTGTTACGGATCTCAGAATATTGTTTATCGAGCCATCTGTAGTTTGAATATGTGTGACCAGTTTTTTGATTTCTGCTCCAAGAGTTTTGATAAGGTTTTCTGATCCGTTACCCAAAATGCTGACGCTTGTCGCACTGTCCAGGAATCCTCAGCTTTCGTATCCATTGCGTACGGCCGTGGAACGAAATTTATGTAACTATTTGTAGTTGAGATGGTGCAGGTTTTACTAAATAATTTCGCTTCCTTCCAATAGTGTTTGATTCGCTCACTTCTACTGCGAGCTGGGTCAATCTGTGACAATTTGCTGTTTATTTTTCTGGCCGTGGCACATTCACCTGTGCTGGATTCATCTGAGATGGTACGGACATCGTTTAGGGGTGTTGAAATCTTTCTGAACGCGAATCCCATATTTTTGTCGCGTCCATTCGCGCATTTCAAGACCGTTTGTTTTGGCACGGTAAGCAATCTTCAGACAAATAACCAGCTAATCCACAACCTACGCAAAACTGATGCGTTAATTCAATTAGACATTTTGAAGACCTATGAGCTAGTTCATGGCAGTCCCAGCATACGATGAACATTTGTGAATATAACACACTGACTTTCTGAGTTGCTTCCTGAATTGATGGATCTTCTAGATATCTTATATCTACATCTACCTCATCATTCGCGTAATTTTGACTATTGCTCTACTGTGGAACAGGTATAGAAAGTCGCTCAACTAATTGTGTGCGTGTTGAGTGTGAATCCACAAATAGCGAAGGATCAAATCCAGACATCGACCAAAATTTTTCGTAGTTGTCACACCTTTTTCGAAGACTTTCTATTGATTTGAAACAAGGTTTTATTCAAGTTTTCTACTAGTGCCCCCAACAGTTCCTCATCTGGCAATGATTTTTGAAGCCCTCC
This sequence comes from Tipula helvola, assembly GCA_963556165.1. Classification (NCBI taxonomy): domain Eukaryota; kingdom Metazoa; phylum Arthropoda; class Insecta; order Diptera; family Tipulidae; genus Tipula; species Tipula helvola. The sequence goes on from OY744483.1 coordinate 106,102,328, forward strand.
ATTTACGCTTTTAATGTCCAATACAAAATCATTAAATACTTCTTTCGGCCCTTGCGTTCTGTGTCTTATATATCTCCGCATTGATCATTCATTTTCAAGAATGCTAAATCTATCTAGAAATGCTCCTTTCAACTCCTTCCAACTGGCATACTGGTTTTTTGTGATGAATATATAATAAATCTCCGCTTTGTCTTTCACGTAGTTACGCATTAGAAAAATTAACTCTGGTCGTGGGATTCTGTCTTGCTTTGAATGTTCTTCTAACTTCATTAGAAAATCTTAACATTATCATCATCGGTTTTTTTATTGGTTTTTCCGGAAAACATCACTTTCCACTTTGACGGGTCTGCAACTTTCCGATCTCACTGCCTTGGATGTTCTATGTATTTTTGGGATCTAGGTGAAGAAACTGAATCAGTAGAATAGGTAGTCTCTTGTTTACTCTCTTCAGAAAAATCAAAAGCTGATTGTCTGCGATTGGCTCGATGATGGTTTCCTTAATTTATCAACTGACGAATAAAAAAACTCCTTGATCTACGGAATATCGTAATAGCTTCTTAACAACATTACCCATGTCCTAAAAATTATAGATCAGTGAATTATAAATTTGATGATTTCCCAGTACAGCGTAAAGTTTATTTTCATTGCACTGGAAACTTGTAATTTATCAGTTACGTCCTTTTAATTATATACATATATAGACTCTAGAAATAAAGCAACTATAATTTAATTCCTTTTATGTTTTTTTCTTAATTTTTTTTTTACTTATTTCTATTTTTTTTACATGACATCGCTTTGACTTACGTCGCATTTTCAAGAACATATCTACGACATGCAGTGGTTAGCTAAATTATCAAGGATACATCAAATCCTATCGGGATATGCTGAACTCTTGCAACTTTTTTGTTTAACTAAACATTTTTAAACATATCTTATGTCGACGTAGCATCTAAATTCTAAAATATTTTTTCCAATTCATAAATTTATCTGTATACATAAGATGAAACATTGGTAGTTGTTAGCAATAATTCTTTTTTGTACTTAAGAAACTTTTTTGAAATACACAAATAATGGACATTACCGTCCTATGTGAGCTTAAGATGTAATAATACTTTTATTGGATGTATAATTTTTAGAGCTATTAGTTTTACTTAAGTTTTAGAGTCTTTTGATTTTTTTATTCAATAGTTCATTTTGATGAATTGTTCGTGAGTTGAATTGTTCATAATTTGTTCAGGAGACGAAATAGAAATGCTGGACGGTAATTTTATAAGAGCACATGATGTTAAACCTAGGCAAGAATGCCTTAATGATGTAAAAATTAAATCTCAGTAGTGCATCAACAAAAAATATTCGATTCTTTTTGGAAGTTAGGTTTCCATTGGAAGCGAATGAGCTTTATATATGGATTATTGGAAATCCATCCAAAAATACAGATAGATTGAATAAATGTTTAAGCCATCCACGCAACAGACTAAATTCCTATCGATATCACTTTGGGGTAAATTGTAAAAGGATTCCAGTAAGTCAAAAGTGCTTAAGAACAGTGGCTATAAGAAAACTAGAGTCGATTGGTAGTGATAATGTGCTAGATAAATATGGTCGTCACATATCATGCAAATACAATCAATTTTCCCAGGCTAAAATAGATCGGCACACATATTATATTAAGTTTTCCATCATACGAAAGTCATTATACTGAAGAAAAAAGTTCACAACGTTATTTTCATAGTGACCTTACTTTAAGTAAAACACACAAACTGTATACTGAGCCAGCAAGTGAATGCGGCATCATACACAAAATACGCAGAGATTTTTAGTGCTATGCAAATTAAATTTAAACCTCCAAAATCAGACAGATGCAATTCGTGTGAAGTCTTAAAATTAAAAATTGGTTTGGCAGAAGAATTAGATAAAGAAACAGCGGCAACATCACATAGAAGCAATAACAGCTGAAATGAAGTAAAGGGACAAAGCTGCTGCACAAGAGAATCCAGTACAAAAAGTTTTAACTTTCGATCTCCAAAAATGTTTACCAATTCCATATTTGGAAACTTCGGTAAGTTTTTACTAACGTGTTTTCTGATCACTGTTATCTTCAATTTGAAATGAGCTTGGTCTTTCCGAACAGCCCTCTCTACAGGAACAGGAGGAAAACCGACTGGGATATTTTCAGAAGTATTCTGGGAAATTCACTACCAGTGCAGGTGCCTGAACCTCCAAAAACTACGGTAGAACTCGATGGCTTAGTGGACGAACTGTCCAGCGCTTTAATGTAGCGGTACTAGGCTCTTGTCCTCTTAGTAGGCCTAGGGGCAAATCTCGGCCACCTTTGTGGTCAAAGGAGATTCAACAAATACGTCAACGGTGCAAGAGACTCTTTAAAACAGCAAGAAAAACAAAAGCCGCTGTAGAGTGGGATTCCTATAAGGAAGTCCTCAAAATTTACAAATATCAGCTAAGAAGCGCAAAGAACAGATCTTGGAGACTATACTGTGGTAAAATTCAGGAGTCTTCAGAGATGTCCAGGCTGCGTAAAGTACTATCTACTAGCCCTTCCATCCCAAGCATCCTTCAAAGGCCGGATGGAGCATGGACCACTAATAGTATGGAATCGCTGCAACTACTATTGGAGACGCACTTTCCTGGTTGTTCCGAAGCTGCACCTACTATATCAGCAGGTAAAAGGGCAAGTAACCTCGTAGGCCAAATTATTAGCAGAAGAAAGATTCTGTGGGTGATTAGCAGTTTTAAACCATATAAGTCGCCAGGACCTGATGGTATTATCCCTGCGGATATACAAAAAACTACGGATCTAACCATTCCCTGGTTAGAGGTAATCTTTAGAGGCAGCCTAGAACTATGTCACATTCCCAGTAAATGGACGGAAGTTAAGGTTGTCTTCATACCTAAGGCGGGAAAACGCTCACACTGCAGTCCCAAAGACCTTAGATCGATCAGCTTGTCTTCTTTCCTTTTCAAAATACTGGAAAGACAAATAGAAGCTCATATTAGAGGCACGATTGTGCCGGAAAAGCTATCCAAATCTCAACATGCCTATTGCAATGGGAGATCTGTAGAAACTGCTCTTCATTCTCTCACATATTTTATTGAAAAATCTTTCGAATATGGAGACTACGCGATGGTAACCTTTTTGGACATTGAGGGAGCCTTTAATAACATGCTAACAGGGGCTATAACTCGGGCACTTTCGAATCTAGGAGTGGATGATTCGCTTAAGGACTGGATAGATCAGATGCTAAGAGGCAGGATCATAAATGCCAGTCTGGGGAAATCCTCCGCCAGAAGATTTGCAAGCAGAGGCACGCTGCAGGGTGACGTACTGTCCCCCTTCTCTGGAACTTGGTCATTAATGATCTGTTGCTGAGGCTGGAGGATAGTGGCTTCAAGGTGGTTGCCTATGTGGATGACGTCGCTATTGGGGTTCGTGGAAAATATCCCGGGACACTTAGCGAGCTTATTCAAAATGCTCTGGGCATTCTTTTATTATGGACCAATGGTTGTGGGCTAAATGTGAACCCACAGAAAACCGAATTGGTTCTCTTCTCTAGGAAATATAAAATTCCTCATGTCGATCCTCCTACTTTAAATGGTTTCAACTTGGCTTTTACAGGTGAAGCAAAGTTCTTGGGTCTCGTCTTGGACAGTAAATTAAACTGGAAACCGAATATTATGGAAAGGGTAAATAAAGCTATGGTAGCGCTATACTCTTGCAAAAATGCAATTGGTAAAGGTTGGGGGCTGGAGCCCCACATGGTCCTTTGGCTATACACAGCAGTAGTTAGACCCATTCTTCTGTATGGGGTAACAGTCTGGTGGCCTGTTCTGGACAAAACTGTCAACCTAAAGTTGTTGACAAAAGTTCAGAGAACAATCTCTCTGTGGATCAGTGGTGCAATGAGGAGCACATCCACTCAGGCACTGGAGACTCTGCTATTTCTAACTCCTCTAGATATCTTGGGAAAACAGTGGGCAGCTAGCACTGCCATACGACTGAAATCCACGTTAATGTGGACCTGCAATAATACAGAGCACTCATCTATACTTTGTAACAAAGGGCTTCCCAAGACCACCGACTATACTGTCCCGTCACTATCTTTTGATAGAAAGTTCCGGATTATTATCCCATCTAGAGAGGACTGGATGATGGATGCAGTTTTGGAACCAGGAGTTTTGAACTTCTTCACTGATGGTTCAAAACAGGATAGAGGAGTAGGGGCTGGGGTGTTCTGCGAGGAACTCATGTTAAACCTCTCCTTTCGTCTCCCTGACTACTGCAGCATTTTTCAAGCTGAAGTAACTGCGATAAAGGAAGTCGTGGACTGGTTGAGGTATAATGTAATATCGACTTGTGATATTCGTCTATATACGGACAGTCAGGTAGCCATTACAGCGCTTCAATCACACCTTCTCACGTCGAAAGTAGTCCAGAACTGTCTCTCATCTCTTAACGAGATGACAGATCAGTTCAACATCCATATCATATGGGTGCCAGGACATTTCGTTAGTACGGGGAACATTAAAGCCGATGAACTGGCTCGACGTGGTACTACGGACCACATTTCAAACAGCAAAAAGGATATTGAAATGCCTCTTGCGGTATGTAAACTGCTGCTTCAGGAGGAAGCCAGTAAGTTGACGAATGACAGATGGTGAAATAGTACCTCATGCGTAATAAATCGGCAGATCTGGCCAAAGTTGAACTTGGCGAGATCCAAACAGCTGATCTCACTTCAGCGGAGTCAGATCAGTGTGGTTGTTGGAGTGATTACGGGGCACTGTCTCATAGACAGACATGCGAGTAGACTTGGTTTCTTCTCACATGACTACTGTCGTAGTTGCGAGGACGAAGAGGAGGAAGAGACAGTACTTCATCTTCTTTGCACGAAACAGACTGAATTTTCTAGGGGTACCCCTTTTCAATGACCTGGCGGAGCTCAGTGAGAAAGACGTCAGGAGTATTCAGCGCTTCATAGCAAGCTCAAAGTGGTTTCAATGAGTTGGAGGAAAAATTTTTAATTTGTGGTATGGCTACGAACCTTCTTGTGTCTATGCCTGGTCCTGGTGGACCGCCACCCAAACCTAACCTAACCTACTAACGTGTTCTATGGACAAACAATCTGATCGTACATGATTGCTCAACAAATCAAGCTCTACTTGCTTAATGTGAGATGAAACAACAGCTGAGCGGGAGGAAATGCAATAGCTTCTTGTATTTTCCAGTATTTAAAGACAATACCAAATCGTACAAAACATTTAATTTTTATAGTGACTGACACGACAAAATAAGAACTCGTTCGTTTCAACGATGTTTTTCGGTTTCATGCATACCGGTATAGTGTGGAAATTATATTTAGACCACAAGTTTCTTGTGTCGGGGTATACGCACATGGATTGTGATGTTCATCATTCACAAATAGAACGCAGAAAGAAACGAACTCAACTTGAAATCCATCATCCACGAGATTGGTACACTTTTATACGAACCGTTGGATACAAGAAACTGCTTTTGGTTGATGAAATGGCTCAACACCAGTTTTTCAATTTCCCCCAGACGGCCAGTTTTCTTATTTCAATAAGCATGCACGACTATACATGCGAATACGGTGAAATTAGTCCTTTGTAGAGGTAAACGAAAGAAGTTAACCTCAAAATTAAGGTTAATTCAGGTTACTTCAACATAAGTACAAAAACTCTATATTGATGATGTAGAAACAAAGCAAAGTGAACAATACTTCCGATTACATATATTTTGAAGTATCATCTGAAAATTAATTACCTTGAAAAACAAAAAAAAATAATAAAATCTTTCGGTCCATATTGTAGGAGTATTATATATACGATATACGAGTAGATACGTTTTCTGAAAAGGGCTGAAATATTATATTTTTAATCCAGATAAAAACTATATAGGGTTGAATGACTTTGATGTGATGAAAAGATGAGATCAATTAATTTCTGTTGTATCATATCCATTTTCTGTCCCATCATCGACATAAACTAACAATATATGTATGTATATGGTATATAAAATAAATGTATGTTTACAACATACAAAAAGGACAGAGATACAATTTCATTTCACAATAATTCAACATGGTTATGTATGTATGTATAAGGATAAAAGTGTAGATTACATATTAAAAGGAGAGGGATACAGCAAAATTTATTTATAAATAGAACATGATAACAATTTCTTAAGCTTAAGATAATTTTTTATCAAATTACTTTTATTAGATTTTCGTTCTTTCCTTTCATTAATTTATTTCTTCATGCTTATTCATGACTATCATCATCATCATCATCATCATCATCTAATTTATACCTTCTCTCGATTATATCATTTCCTTATCCTTTAGGACAAAATATTTTCTTGTCCTTTTAATTATATTATTTTTTTGTTTTGTTTTTGAATATTTATTTTATTTCTTGTATCCGAAATGAAAAGGATAAAATTAAAATACAATTTTTTTTTTTTTTTAATAGATTGAGACGACAATTGAAAATAGAAAAGCAACAAAAAAATTGAATAGAAACTAAAGGCAAATTACGTTGGTATATACATTTTATACATATAGAGGAAAATAAGGGCTGACAGCAAAAATGTCCCCAAAAATGTATTTCTATATAAACAGTCATATGTATGGATACTGTGTAGATAGATACAAATGGAATAAAATATCCTTTTTATAAGGCAATTAACAATTTTTATTTTTACAACATTATACAATTTTCTTGTTGGCTTTTATTTCTGGCCCCCGTTTTATTCGACTTGTTGTTGCTCCAGAAATAATCATTTGACAGTTTATTTGTATTAAATGTTATAGCAGTATTGTATGGCTGGTTATTAGTTGGCATTTGAGTAAATTAAACGATAAAATGGATTTTATATATTTTGGATGGTTGGTTGTCTCTTTTATTTTCGTTTGTATGAAAATAAGATAAAGACATAGGTGGATCTAATATCATTTTAATATAAAGTTGCATAAAGCTTTAGATATAGTAGTGTGTTTTGTTCTATTTTGAATCCGAAGGTTTTTAAACTCTATTTATTACTAATTCTCTATTATAGTGCCTTGATAGTATGTAGTGATTAGTGACTATATATTTGCTTTAGTTCTGACTTCATTATTTTTTGTTGTTGTCTGTCAATTCTGAACTTACTCTTGAACTACCTATAACTGACATGTCACTTATAATATATTACGCGTTGTATTTAATTTCTATCATTAAATAACTGGTTGTCAAGGTCATACCTCCCAACTGTCCATTATTTTGCAGAATGACTTATTAGATAAACTAATGAATGAGGTGCTACTTAGTATTGGCGTAACAACGTTTCTATACCGTTTAAAAAAGATAAACTATATCATTTTTTACATTAGCCAATTATTAAACTTATTCTAATTTTGCTGTATAGGACTGCGTCTTTATTTTCATCATATATGGGGGAGAAAATCAAATTTCGATATGTTACAAAACTGATGACGTCATCATCACAGAAAAACAACTTTTCCTAATGGAACACTCCACTGTAGGCAAATCCTTCTAGAGTATAGAGCCGCACTCATCATGACGTATTTTTTTAAGCTTTTTTAGTGGTATCACTTTCACTGATTTCCATAGGAATCCATAGTAAAATGGTGTTTTTTAGCTTCAAGTTTTTCAATGAAAAAAGCAAAAATATTATAAAAGGTTTATAAAAAAATTATCTACAGTTCTTTCACAACAATATACTAGATTAGACCATAGAATAGGTCTATGGCTCATTTTGAAAAATATATCAAAGTTGGCTCAGCCGAGTTAAAATAATACTCTTGCTAAATTTATCTTTAGTGTTGCTAGTGTACGTCAGATGTCTAAGATATTTACAAAAAAATACGAATACTAATTATTTAATCACAAAATTCTCAGACGTATATTTAGTGAATTTATTTTGCTTTTCCTACAATTTTTGAACTTCAAATTTTTCCAGTGTCCCTATTCTGGCTATTCCCTGGAAATTGGGAATTGACTTTTTCACAGTATTTTAGCAGTTGGGAATTATTTTTTCCAAAAGTGTATTCTAACGATTGGGAATTTTTGATTTTAGGGAAAAATAATTCCATTTTATGTAAGTTTTGACGTTTGTTTCTCCCTAAATTTTTTTATGGGAATTAGAAGAAACTTGTTGTTTTCTGTGTTTTCATTGTTTTATTTACAACGTAGTATCGGCAAAGTTTTTATTTTATATGTACAAAATAAAATTTTTAAATAATGGCGGCTGCAAAATTTGAAGTCGTGTATTTCCCATTGGAAATTATTCCCAATTACGCCAGAATACACATTTGGAAATTGGGGGAACAAAAAATTGGGAATACTGAAGTTTGGAAATATATCAATATTTTTCCCAATTCCCAGAGACAATGTTTTCTATGGATAATCTGCAATATTGACTCCTAATCCAAAATTATTTTGATGAAATGTGGTTTATGTGAATTACAAAAATGTGCAAAAAAGTGATTTGCAAATTTTTTGTAACATAATAAATCTTGATTTACTAGTTTTAAGCCGCCAAATTACGATTCAGGATTAATAACATCTATAAAATACTAGTTGAATTAATTACAATAAAATTATAATACAAGCATTCTCATTTAATCTTAATCCCATTATGTTAATTATTAATTAACGTAATTAACATAGAATTTGTACTAGATTAATGCAACCATTCTATTTAACTTTATAACTGTTTACATAAGGGTCAAATTAAATATTAAAGCAAAAAGATAAGTATAATATTTCTACAATTAAATTTAATATTAAAAGTTTGTTTTGGTTTTAGTTTTATTTGGGACCAATCTTGTCTCCGAAGCTCTGCGTCAACAGCCAGAATAGGGCAACAGGTGTTAATTTTTGGTACGATTTTACAAAATTTTTGCTGCCATCACTGCCTTCTATGTAATCTACATATATAATATCCATCTTACATATTATATCATAGTCGTAAGGTAGAAATATAAGCTTTCTCTAAGAGGTGAACATTTTTCTGTTTCCCATAAAAACCAAAGTAAAATTGTTAGTTTTGATTTATAAGTTTATTAATGAAAATTCAATTAAATGTAATAAAATTTTTATTAATTTGCATATATTTGGTAGATATGGTTTTAAAATCGTAGAAGAAAATATCTCTACATTTTCAAATAAACTGAAAAAAGAAAACCTTTCCATTTTTAACAACTACACACAAACATGAAATAAAATTATATTTTCGCATTTGGTCAAATGAATAATAATATCCTAAAATGTTCGATCGTTCGATCACACTAATATTCTTTGTGTGCTGAAATTTGCTTACTTTAAAGCAATTTTTCAAATTTTTTACTTCCTTTTTTGGACGCACTTTATCTCTTTGGTTGGGAAACTCCATACCTGCTTGAAATTTTTTTTTATCACTGGGTAATTTGCCAACTATCCGAATTTCATATTCGTTTACGTGTATTAGACTATAACAAAATATATTGAAATAATCGTCATAAAGTAATGAACAAAATCTTACCGGTTCACGACAACTCGAGCTAGAAGATCTTGTTCAACATCCGAATTAGCTGTTGCTCGTATATTAAATCACTAGCTGATATTAATATTTTACCATTTTGTGTGCCTATTATCGATATAATTTCTGAATCATCGATTATAATCTCATTTGAATCGTGAGGTATTTCAATCTCCACTATTTGGGTTTCCTTATGGCTTGAGGATAGTAAAGACATTTTTACTACAACTAAAATAATACAGGCACACAAAACAAATGTCAAGACCCAGAGGGTAGACCCACCTACCCCTCTGTTTTTGGGGTCGCTGAAACCGAATATGACCATAACAAAAAAATTAACTAGTTATTTCCCCGTTATCACCCCTGCGGGTAGAAATTTCAGTTTCCTTACAAAATTGAGATGGATGTACAATTCTGTTTTTTGGGGCACTGGAATTGAAAATGGCAATTAAAAATAAATTTGACCTCTACATCACCCCTATCACCCCCTTACTACCCCCAGAAAGAGGTTGACATTTCAATTTTCGTGCAAAATTGAGCTGAACTTGCATTCCTATGTTTTTTGGGGCGCTGGAACCAAAAATGACAACGAAAAGTAAATTCGACCCTTCCATTACCTACCCTCCAGCAGCCCTTTACCCCAGAAAGGGGTTGAGATTTCAATTTTTATACAAAATTGAGTTGGATGTGCATTTCTATGTTTCTTGGGGCGCTGGCATTGAAAATGACAATGAAAATAAAATTTGAATCCTCCATCACATCTCTCTAGTATCCCTTTACCACCCCAGAAAGGGGTCGAAATTTCAATTTTCGTGTGAAGTTGAATTGGATGCATATATAGATTGAAACTAACAACGAAAAGTAAATTCGACCCTTCCATCACCCCCTAGCACCCTTTTACTACCCCCAGGAAGGAGTTGAAATTTCAATTTTCATGCGAAGTTGAGTTGGCTGTATATACATGTATAATGTATATATACTTACATCCAACTCAACTTTGCATGAAAATTGAAATTTCAATCCCTTTCTGGGGGCAGTAAAGGGGTGCTACGGGGTGATGAAAGGGTCGAATTTACTTTTCTTTGTCATTTTCGAGTCCAGCGCCCAAAAAAACATAGAAATGCACATCCATCTTAATTTTGCATGGAAAATGAAATTTCGACTCATATTAATAGAGGGGTGGTAACTGGGAAATGGCTAGTTAAATTTTTTTTTATGGTCATTACATTATATGGAGCTACTACTTTTTTATTTTTTCAAAACCTTTTATTTTCCGCAGCGCTAGCGAAATATTCCGTTGCTATAAAATGTACCTTGCACACTTCTAAGTATTTCTAGCAATAAAATGTACAGTAGGTATGTGAAATAATTTGGAATTTCAATTTTATAAAATTTTTGTGAAAATTTAGAAATGATTGGCTTATGGTGGAGAGACACACACGCCACACCGTGAAGGAAAATAACTGTGAAATTTTGACATATTAATATTTCGTTTTGCAATATGTAAAAACTAGGTAAATCTTAATACAAACTCTGAACTTATGAATCGACAGTTTGGATACTGGCTAATTTTGTCGTACTGCACAACATTTGTATAATTGTTTTCTCCATCAATTTGAACACCAATCCGTGCAAAATTAGTATCTTTGGTTATATTAATAAGAGTAGATTTCACTGTTGAACAAAGTTCAACATTTGTATGATCATCATATTTAAGACTTAAAAAGGATTGTATGGTACAACAAACCTATTATCAATAGGAATACGGGTCTAAGTAATAGAAAGCTGTTCTGAGAAATTTGAAGGTTTCCGCTTGTATTTCACTACAAAATGTCACTACAAAATCTTTTTGGAATAAATTTGGAACTTTTGCTATATATCGTACAAAAACACGAATGATTTACAATTTTTCTTGTTTTTATTACTGAATTATGTATGTAATTAATAATTATGGATTTAGCTTCCCCAAAGATATTTTTTTCGTCATTTTGTTAATAAAATATTTTAATTTAAGAAAAATCTATCTTCTTGAAAATCATGAAGAAGTGATTTAATTGCTGCCCTGTGTCTACATACCACACATGCCATACAGGATTGTATGTCAAATATGTATAATAAATGTAGAAATTTGGGCATGCCGCGCGGTTAGAAACTAGTTTGTAATAAGATCAAACTTTGTAATAAGCAGTCATCATGGAACCAAGAAAACCAATCTTTGACAACTCCCGGAATTCAGTAAGCCTTATGACAATAAACAATACACCTAATAAAAATTCTTTTTTACAGCCGTTCAATGCTAGCTATTTTAGCGAGTAAAATATATTTCGATAGTAATCGTTTAATAGTCACCCTTCACACGTTGTTATTCCAAATTTTGATTTTGCTACATTTGTGTTCAATAAGAAAATCCTATTGTTATTTCTTATTCGTATTTTTCCCCAATTGAAAATTGTATTATAAACTAACAAAAAAAATTAATCCAATAAAATTAACAATAGCTTTATCGAACAATCAAATTCAAACAATAATAATTTAATCAACCAAATGAATTCTATTGAATGTCAAAGTCACAAAAAAAAAAAATGAATTGAACCCATATTCTATAAAATATGTAGAAAACCATATATTCTTCCCAAACACACAAGACCAGATACAGAGAGTTGGAATATTCATTTAACGTAGCTGAAAGCAAAAAGAATTTAATAAACAACCTTATTATCAATAAAAACTAAAATAGAAGTAGAATATTCGAAGAATAAGAAAACAGAAAATATCCAATTTAATTCAGACATTTGTAATATTTTATTTGTTATTTTTTTGAAGCTGACAAGATGTTTTCACGTCACATTTAGTTAAGTCTCTAGTGTGTACTATACGAATATAATTCTGTATGTGTACATACATACAAAATTATATAAGAAAAACTGTAATTTAAAAAAGGAAAATGAAAAAAGACAAATCGAGATGACAATAATTCCAACAATAAAACAAAACAAGAAAACAAAAATGTTAAGGGGTAATGAAAATTACTTTGTTTTGTTTTTGTTTTGTCTGTTATCAAATATTCTTCTTCTCATGGTCTCGTTATACACTTTAACAAACTTTTCTGTTTCATTTATTGGAAATAAGCAATTTCTTGATACTAAAAGGATTAGAACAAAGATATGTGGTATTGATTAGATGAAAGATTGACATTTTATTTTAGATTTGTACTCAATGAACGTATTAACGTCTTTTTTCTGCAAATAAACATTTCATACAGGGAATATGGTGAAGAATTATGCTCCTTAGACGTACCTCTCATTTAGATGTATCTGCAATGAAAATTACTCGCAGCTTACGGTGTGAAGTAAGATTGAAGTGAAGTCAAGTTTTATTAAGTTACAGTAAATTATTTTACTAAACCACCAATTGGGCACTACATCAAAGTGAAGTAACCATATCAACTAAAGGGTATTCGATTGGACTGAAGAGTACAACCCTTCACTTCAGTTAATTGAGTTACTCTTCACTTAATTGAGTTACTGAAGAGAGGAGACTGTTCGATTGGTATTCTTCTCTTCAGATAAATGTCAAAATAAAAATAAAAATTTATTTCAATGCGGCTTGTATTTAGAAGAACGGTTTCAAAAATAATTTTCCTGCTTTTACAAATAATCAACTAAATTGTCATAATCGAAATTTCTATTTTCTATTTTATTATAATCACTTTTATTAAAAATTATAATTGAAATTTGTCCGTTTATTTTATTTACTTTTTTTTCAAAAGCGAAAAACAAAGAAATCCTAAAAAAGAAAAACAAATAACTCATCTGAAGTAACTACACAAGCAAAATGTCTCTTCAGTTAATTCAGTTGCTCAATTTTTAACTGAAGTGAAGAGTTGTCAATCAAACAGTCTCTTCACTTCTGTTACTTCAGATACAGCTACTACTTCAGTTAATTCAGTCCAATCGAACACGCTTCTAGTTAAACCTAAAGAATACACAAATACGAAGAATACAAGCCTCGTGCATAACCTATTGTACATACATAATATCAACGACTGCTACCAACATCACGGTTTATTGTAAGTGCTGATAGCTGTCAAAACCGAATGAATTAGTACATTTGTGTTGTTACAATTGTACATGTTTGAATATTATATTTTATATAAAAGCTAAGTATAAGAATTTAAATATACCTAATTAATAATAATGTAATTATACAATTAATAAATACATAATACTAATAATTTTTGTTTTCTTTCAGGAACACCGGTTTGGTAATTCCGCCGTTAACATGCCCACGACCTTAAAGTCTGGGTACTTTATTTAAACAAATAACACACTCAAAACTGAAGACTATATAACAATGTATCTTGAGATTAAAAATCATTGATTGCAAATTTGAAATGAATTTTTGTATTATCGAATTTAATTTTACTAATTGATAAACCAAGCTTGTCTGGAATAAATGTGTATAAGTTGTTGAAGCTAAATAATTATTTGATAAATTTGAACCGAAAAATTGCCAAAAATTACACTTCAGATTCACTACCGATTTACAAATTTGAAATTGAATTATTTATTGACAGAACTCAAATATAGGATGAAATTGTACTATTGAATTTAACTAATTTGAAATGAATTAAACTTAAATATTGAATTAAAAATTTTGAAATAATTTTAAAGTAAAAAACAAGAATTGATTAAGTTGCAATGAACATTGAAATTACACCATTACTGATAAATTCCCAACTAAATTAATTACAACAAAAAGGTGGAATTGAAAAAATCAATAATGGTTGTAAATTTTCAATTAATGACTGATTAGTTCCCAATGTATAAGGATGTTTGAAATTGAAAATATTAAATTAACCAATAATCGGTCAATGTGAAAACCAACTTATTGAAAATAAAAATAAACCAGTATATAATGCATAATTCAATAAAAATTGCTAAATTCTTGAAGTTAATTATTGAACTAATATATGAATAAAATTAATTCACAATTTACACATTGGCGATGTACTTAATTGACTAATAATAATGTCTAAAATTCAACACTTAATTAATAAATTTGAAGTTATTTCAGAAACAAGTACTATTTGATGATTGGAATTGACTACCACGTAAGCACTGTGAACATATGTAAATCAGTGTGATTCCATAATAAGTGATAAATTTGCATTTAGATAATAAAATTAAAATCCAGTACTTGATAGCTTCAAATCAATTAATTGACATGTAATATAATATGTAATACTAATTTGTAAAACTAATTTAAATTTTAATATGGTTATCAAATTTTAATATTTAATTGAAGGTCGATAAATTTAATGAAATCAATGTTTGACGTTAATGGATTACTACCAATTAATTAAGTCTAATGAATTCAATAATAATTAGTTTTAAATGTTGAAGTTAATCAGCTGATAAACTTGAAAAATGAATTATTGGATCAAAACAAAACTGTCCAATTGAATTACATAGTATTTGCAAAATTGTGAAGTTAATTCATAACTTCACCCCAATACTGATCACTGTACTTTAATAATAATTAATTCAAATTTAGCTACTAAATTATACTCCAATAACTACTGAAAATTCAAATCAGTTGCTTAAAGTGACATATAATTTACAATAACACTTTTCAAATATAACAATGATTTGAACTTAAGCAACTATATGTATGTATGTAGGTGAAAATCACCAATTATTGACGACTTGACTCTACTATTGAGACATACAAACAAAATGATACATACATTTTAAAACTATGTTCGATTTTTAATAATAATTAACCTTAACATGATTTAACGTCACATGAAATTAAGATTCGAACCACGAGTTTGAATTTAAGCAAAAGCCGAAACGTTGATATAAATTGTCGAATTATAATAATATGTGACTGCTAAACTCTGACACTAGAATTTGAACTCAAACAATATATGTTAAAGCTCGGTATGCTGCTCGAACTAAGATAAATTTCCTATACAAAATACATGTAAAATTTAGCTAGCTAAATGCAAACTAAAAAATTTCGCTCACGATTTCGCTGATCAGTATGCTGCTCTACGCGAAAAAAAAAATCAAACTGATAGTTTGCGTATTGTAATTTAGTTGGCTCTGCTAAAAATGTCTACACAAATTTTGCAGCAAATTAAATGCACGAAGCATAATTTTGATATTTCTATTTTCATGCTCTACTGGGCAGCGCAGAAAAATTAACCCAATCTATAAACGGTTTGATAGCTGCTAAAAAGAACACTCCATCTACTTCAGAAGCTGCAAAATATAAGCAAAAACATGATGTTATGTTAAACAATATCGACAGATTGCTGCAGAAGCTGCCAGAAGAAAACGTTGATGAATTAAATTTAAAATTCCAACAGCAAATTATGGATGAAATAAGAAAAATAAAAAATTAAATTTTAATTTTGTGTTTTTATTAAAAATAAAATTTAGTTTTATTCCAAAAAAAACCGATCTTCCTCCGATCACACATTCCTCTAACATTACCGCAGCTAGAGAGGCGGCCCCAATTATTAAATTTTCCTCGACACTCGAATCCATTTTTCGTGATCTATTTGAAATATTTTCCCAGTTTCTTTAAAATAAATGCGATACGAAATAAAAACAAACAAAAGACACAATTTTTAAACCACACAGCGAAGTATAAACTCAAAATGTCAGAAGAATTGTCAAAATTTATCTCTACACAAAGCTCTACACAAATTTTTTAGCTCCAAATTTTTCTGTACGTTTGTGTAGACCGCGTTAAAATTTAGTTTAGCTCGAGCAGCATACCGAGCTTAAATCATTAATTATTGATGACTTGAACAATAATCCAAATTTTACAAACTATTTTAAACTAAATAAGCATTGATATTTTAAACTGATTTTGAATTAAATAATAATTAGCGTTTGACAAATGGTTTTTAAACTAAATAAACACCATTACTCAAAACGATTTGAGTCAAAATACCTCAAATTTGAAAAATGGTTTTGAAATTAATTAATGATTGGATTTGAGGCGAAAACTAATGTTTGATAACAATTTTAATAATTAATAACTTTGAATTCACTTATGTCATAGCAAAATAGCATAATTAAAATTCTATGACATTAAAAATATGACACATAAATTACTAAACAAATATTATATATAAAAATTAAATACTAATAAATAATATGAACAGATATTAGTGAACTAGAAACTAGTTTAGCGTTGGTTGGTGGTTCCTATAGTGCAGTAAAACATTGTGTTTCAAAGAACACAACACACACGGTGGTCTGATGCAATCTCGTACATAGTGCTTAGCCACGAGGCAATTTGTGCACAACCAATGGCGCCGAGCAAAACGATAACGCATTTGCGGAGTTATCTCAGCTGCACGAAACGACGGGCAGATCACAAGCGAATGTGCACCAGTGCAGTACCCACATGTAATGGACCTTTTGAGTCCGGTTATCCTGGATGAAACCAAGGCCCGCAGCCTTTTCTCGAAGTACTCAATATCATCATGTTCACCAACCATGCTCTCGGCCAACGAATCCACCTCAAGTAGCAACAACTGACACTTACCGCATACCGATCTCACGCATTTCCCCAATAGTTTGAGGCTCTCAATGGTCTGACAGCCATCGACATGACCTTGAAGATACGCTAAATGTGACCTCAGCTCTGATAACAACTCCACCAAGTGGCCAAGCCGTGAACTTTCCTCCATGAAACTCATAATGAGGTTGATAATGTTGAAAAAACAGATGTGTATAAAACAAATCGAAGAACGTCGAACAAAAACCTTGCGTGAAAATATTGTCGAGCAGCGATATAATTGCCGACTAGCTGCTTTGCACAAAACGTTGAAGAATGACTGTATACTTATCGAAGAATAATGATGCAATTGGCAAGGAACAGCGATGTAGTTGAACGAAGAACAACGGTATGTTTGTTGACGATTAGCTGTATAATTGCTCGAAGAATAACGGTAAGATTGTTGAAGACTAGATTTATCACCTGACGAAGAACAGCTGTGCAAATTCCTGAAGAATAACTGTATAAATTGTGAAGTACCGCTGTATAATTGTTGAAGAGCAGCTTTATAAATTGGAAACCCGTATAAATTTGATGACGTACCGCTGTATAATTGTTGAAGAGCAGCGTTAAACCATGGCGAAGAACAGCTGTGATGATTGAAGAGTAGCTTTGCACAATGGCGATGCGTAGTATTGTAAGTTGTCGAAGAATAGCTGTATAAATTGTCGAAGAACAGCGGTATGTGCTAGCGAAGAATAGCTGTGTAATGTTTGAAGAACAGCTTTACAAACTGGCGAAGAACAATCTTTTAATTTATCGAAGAATAGCTGTGTAATTTGTATAACAACTGTACAACATGGCGAAGAATAATCTTGTACTTTATCGAAGAATAGCTGTATAATGTGCATAACAGCTTTACAAGATGGCGAAGAACAGTTGTGCTATCTTTTTTTATAAATGGAAAACATGCCTCAGCTACGGCATAATTCTCCACTTCATTGATTTATTGATGTGGGACACACGATGAACAACACTTTCCACACAAACTTCAATTATTTAATTATGTCACTCACAATACGTGTGCCACGCCCGACGAATGAATCACCAACAACTATGTGTCCCGTATAAAATGGATGATAATTAAAGCACGAACACGTGACTCATACTATTTACAGCAAATACGAAAACTTTTACACAAAATGTGTGCCACGCCACGCCCGACGATTCAGCAAAACAAACTAAAATTATGTGTGTAATACATTCACTGATACGTTAACACTTACGGCGTGTGGCACACATCCGGCTCGAAGGACCAAATAATGGCGACGCTGGATAGTTTATTCGCCACTAACTTGTTTTAATTTTCGCAAAAGGTTGACTGTGGACTGTATTTATTAAGTAAACTGTCGAAACGAAGGGTTAAGTTTACACAAACAAATAATTTAAATGTATATTTTTACATATACAGTCCCGTACTAACTGATAGCCGCACCCCTAATTTACGATTTATTTCATTTCAAATAAATCCTTTTAAACTTCCTCTTTTGCAAAAATAATACTTTTCACTTTACCAATGCGTGCTATAAATAGAAATCATTATTCTCTGCGGGGTCATGGAAAACTTATGGAGAAGCCTCATTTAGTATGGTAATAAAAGATATCCGCAGGTATACTTTCAAATTCTTTAGCACACTGTATCAGTATCTATTCGAGCTTACAGGCGTGAAAATATCTTCTTGTGTCTTAAAATATTATTCCGATTTTTTTAAATGTGGGTAGAAAAGTAGGTTGAACGAGTTTGAAAAAGGACAAATTGACGTTTTTAAAAGAAAAAATATAATAGCAGAAAATATTAGTTTGAGTGAGAAAGTAGTGCGAAATTATTTAAAATATCCGAAATTATACAGTTCGCATAAAAGTACAGGCGGGCCGGCGGCACTTACTGATAGAGAAAACCAGTCAATTTTACGAAACGCCTCTAATTTTATTGGCATCGCGCAACAAATTGCGTTGAAAGCTGGTGTTAATACAAAGATTTGTAATGTGCGGAACGTGTTAAGAGGTCAGATAATATACAAATCAAAAAATTACAAAGAAAACCGCAACTGTTACCAAATCATAAAGACGCCAAACTGCGTTTCGCGAAGGAACATATGTCGTGGAAGAAAAAGTGGCAGTGCGGTTTATTTAGTGACGAAAAATATTTAATATAGATAGCCCTGATGGTTGGCAATACTATTTTCATGACCTTCAAAACGAACCTCTTGTGCTATCGAGGCGTCAACGAGGTGGGCGGTTCATGATGGTTTTTGGTGCAATTGGCTATGGAGGAAGAACGAATGTGAAGTTTATTTCCGGCCGTATTAACGCAACCGGTATAAATTCATCCTAGCCGAATCATTACCAGTTGTTGGTGCACAAATTGGCGGCCCAAACTTTATTTTCCAGAAGGATAATGCAGCGGTACACACATAGCCGGGATAGTAAATGACTGGTTTACGGAGGCTCAGATACCAGTTTTGAAATGGCTAGCTAGGTCACTCGGCATTAACATTATCGAAAACATGTGGGGTGAACTCAGCAGAGTTGTGTATGCTGAAGGAACAAAGTACAGCAGCGTTCATGAACTAAAGGCATCAGTAAAACGATAATAGGCTAATATTTCAAATTAACATAATATGTACAAAGCTTGTACAAAAGTATGCCAAATCGAGTATGCCAAGCCTCTCCACCGATAGCTCCATTCAGTGCTTCCTTCGATTCAGGGCGAGAAGAGGTTACCCACTCGAAATATATACTGACAACGGTACCAACTTTAAGGGTGCTGAAAGATAATTAAAGCAAGAGTTTATAAAGCTGGACTATCTAGAGGCTCAGAAGCGCTTAGCGTCATTTAAATGGAACTTCATTCCGCCATCGGCACCACACTTTGGAGGTGCATGGGAACGGATGTTTAGAAGTGTCAATCGAATGTGTATAAAATCCTGGGTAATACAAAATTAACCGACGAAATTCTACACACTAGCCTGGCAGAAGTAGAAAACATTATTAACACGCGTCCATTAACATACCTGCCTGTAAAAGCTGAAAACGAAGCCATAACACCTAATCACTTTCTGCTTGGGGCATCAAGTGGGGAAAAGCCCTTTGCGGAACTTGATCCATCAGCAAAGACTGTCAATAAAAACTGGTTGGTTACTCAGAAGATTGCCAATCAGTTTTGGAAGCGGTGGATAGCGGAATATATCCCAGTAATTACTAAACGAAAAAATTGTTTGAAAAGGCACGATATGTAGTGCTTATAGTCGATAAACGAAATCCAAGAGGAAATTGGTCGAAAGGCTTGATAATCGATGTTCATTGGGGTAAAGGGGATCAAATTCGTAGTGCAGTGGTAAAAACAGCAACCGGGCTATATACTAGACCATCAACAAAACTAGCCAAACTTGATATTAATGGTGAAAATTCTTTAAATTCAGCATATTCACCAGGTGGAAGTGTTAATAGCGGTGCAATCTAAAAATAAATAATTGCACAAAAAAAACCCACGCGATTTTCATACAAAGAAATACACCCTGCGATACCAAAAATGTACTGTAAAACGAAAAAAAAATAATAGTCTGGTAGGAAAAAAGGAAATGAAACGAGAGGATTTTGTTTTTTTCTGGATCAGAGCACGACTTAAAAAAAAAGAAGAATAGAGCGGAACAAGAAAATTCGTTGAGGAAAAACTAATATTTGTTTTAGTGCCACGTAAATAAATGTAAAACCGTGAACCTGTCATGAACTTTCCCTCGATATTACGATCGATTCATAACGAGACCAAAATTCTAAACTCACACGGGAATTACAATTAAATAAAATTTGAAGCCTGCAACTTTGTACTTTTTTATGTCGATGAAGAAAATCAAAAATTTCTTGGATTAATAGTTTTATGATCGTTAAACGGGTGATGTGGTTAGCCATAGATGGCTCCGGTTTTATTTACTTATGGTATGGGTCACCTTATCAATTGCGCGCGTTATTCAAATAAATAAAAAAAAAAAAAATTGGTAGATAATGAAACTGGTGTGACAGAAATTGTTTTTTTGAATAGTCGAAAGCTGCTTGTTTCGAATAAAATAGTTAAAAGTATAAAAAAATAAAAGGAAAATGACCGCTTAGAATCATTACTGTCAGTTGAGTGAGTTATTCAGCAGTTTACGTTTTTTTGACAACCATCTCGATCCAGGAAGCGCGCTAATAAACTCCCAACCCCCGGACTAAGCGTGAGCCGATCTAATGGGGAGCGTCTCGAAATATCGGTTTTCAAAATCTCGGTTCTACAAAATCTCGGTTTACAAAATCTCGTTTTAAAAATTCCGATTTTAAAAATCTTATGGTTTTGCTGAAAAAAAATCCTGTTTTTTTAAATCTTGGTTTTTATTTTTTCTATTGTAAATATGTCTAAATATTTTGCTAATAACGGTTTTAGAATGCTTTTTAATATTTTTAGTCAATTAAGTTTGGTGGTAATAAATAAAAATGTTTTTTGTTTGTTATTTTTTGTTTTTTATTTTTGTTATATGCATTAGAGGGTTAAAGTATTTAAATTTATATTCCATACTTGACTTTTTGAACTCATAATACAAACAAGTAGCGGGACGATCTCATGCTCAATTTTTCCATGAATAGTGAAAAGATGGCGCATAAACGATAGGAACACCTCCAAACGTGCTGTCCATCAGCCAACACTCAGCCTCAGTATGGAGCTGTAAATTCGAAGGTGTTCCGAGAAGAACACAGACACACACACAACCCTCCTCCGCAAAGTGAAGGGCGACCCGAACCTGAAAGACCTAGGCGAGAATGTTTGCCGCATTAGAAGAACCCGAAGTGGCGAAATGCTGTTCGAGTTCAATAGAGACTCCAGCAAGAAGAGTGGTGACTTTCGGGAGCTGGTGAAGACTGCGCTAGGAGAACAGGCCAATGTAAGAGCCCTATCGCAGGAAATCACCATAGAATGCAGAGACTTGGATGAAATTACAACGGAAGAAGACATCGGTCAGGCGCTTGAAGTAATTCTTCGGAGTAAAAAACCGGAATGAACTCGCTACAAACCGGGAAAGTAAAGATTGGCTGGGTAGTTTGTAAAGTTAGAGAGCTGATCCAACCCAAACAATGCTTTAGGTGTCTAGAGTTTGGCCATATTGCAAGAGATTGTAACAACTGTGATAGATCGAAGCTCTGCAGAAGATGCGGCACATAGCCAAGACCTGCAAGGAGGAACCAAAGTGTATGCTCTGCATTGGTGATCAAGGGCACATCGCAGGGAGTAGTAAGTGTCCACTATTCAGGAGGGAAATAAACTCAGCCCGCAGATGAAAGTGATACAGATAAATCTTAATCACTGTGAGGCAGCTCAAGATCTCCTTGGGCAAGTTGCGATAGAAACAGAAGCGGATGTGGTATTAGTGTCGGAACCATTCAAAATACCCACAAATAATGTCTGGATAGCGGACGGGACAGGAAAGGCGGCAATATGAGTTTGCGGAGAATATCCTTTCCAAGAAGCCAAGGTGCGACAAATGGACGAATATGCATTGGCAAAGATCAACAATATATATTTCTTTAGCTGTTATGCCCCTCCAAGTATACAACTGTCAGAGTACGAAGCAATGCTCGCAAAAATTGTAGAGGCAGCACACTCTTAGAGGCATTTTCCCAACTGGACGTCATTCTGGCCAACAGAGGGAACACCAGCACCTTCCGTAAGAATGGTCACCAATCAGTGATTGATATCACCTTTACAAGTAGTCAACTAACGAGGGAAATTAAGTGGTATGACAGTGAACGATACACTCACAGTGATCACCAAGCTATGTTTTTTTAAGTAGGATCTCAGAGCAAGGCAAAACTAAAGCCAATTACCTGGAAAAGAAGAGGCTGTTTGCCCAATGCCTTGGACCAAGGACTCTTTCTGGAACTGCTCAGAGACATCAGTATACCAGCAAGCACCGCCGAAGGTAAAGTTAACCATGTGGCCAGACAACTTTACATGGCATGTGACGCGTCTGTGCCAAAAAGGACATCAAATAACAGAAGGAAACCAGCCTATTGGTGGAGTGAGGAGATTAAGGAACTAAGGGCTAGATGTCACAAGGCCAGAAGGAAAAGTCAAAGATCTGCAAGATGCCTAGAATATGAGGAGCTAATCCGGGAGTACATAAGGCTGAGGAAGTTGCTCCGTGATGAAAT